>CAKXYN010000044.1:10000000-14877617 GCA_935064755.1 Tragelaphus eurycerus | reverse complement strand
AGAATCTCATGGACAGAGGAGGCTGGAGGGCTACAGTCCATTGGGTCACAGAGTCAGACACAACTGAAGTGACTTAGCACTCATGCACGCTGGGACATAATAAGTGCTCAATAAACCACACTCCTAATACTCTCTTGTTTTTATCACTGCTGTGATTACAGCAGGAGATGAGGGGGAGGGGAGAGATCTGCTGATTGAAATGTAGAGCCTTATGGAGAAGGAATCACTGTGATACGTGTGGGCCCTGTGGGAGGCCCCTAGATGACCCTGCCCCAAGGAAGCTCAGAGCAGAGTGAGGGAAACATGAATTCTCACCTGAGACAGCATGTAAAAGTCATATTTTTTAAAAATGGACAAAAATGAAACTAACATATGATGAAAAATGTATGCAGCCAGTAGAACCAGATGCAGAAAGAAGCAGAAATGAGAGTAGTCAAGGACTGACTTACTCAGCTCACTAAATTCTGGGGGTAGTGATGAAACCACCCAAGTCCTGGGGAAGAGAGGAGACGGCTCCAGAAGCCACCTGAGGCTGGAACTTGAGTTGAGGTTTGAGTTAAGAGGCAAGAAGGAGGGCACTCCAGGCAAGGGGCATGGAAGGAAACTACAGTATCAAGCCCTTAGGAGGCTGTCTTAGCTCAGGCTGCTCTAACAAATGCCATAGGCTGATGGCTCCAATGATAGACGCTCACTACGTACAGTTCTGAAGACTGTAAAGTCTAAGATCAAGCTATCAGTAGATTCAGTTCCGGGTGAGGACTCTCTTCCTGACTTACAGACACCATCTTCCCACTGTGTCCTCATATGGTGGAGAGAGAATGAACTCCTGCCTCTTCCTCTTACAAAGGTACAGATCGCACTATGGGGGCCCCACCCTCATCACCTCATCTAAACCTACTTCCAAGTACCATCACATCGGGAATTACAGATTCAACATATGAATTTGGATGGCAAAGGGACACAAATATTCAGTCCATAACAGAGACCTAGGTTGTGGGCAGGGGGAGCTAAAAGGGAGATGGTGATTCTGCAGCTGGCTTACATTTTTGGCAAATCCTGTCTCCTCTCTATATCTTTATTCTAGTTCAGATAGGGGCACCCAAACCTGGTCTTACATCCAAAGCAGTGCTGAGTGCAGGAATAGAGATGAAGACATAGAGAACAGACCTGTAGGCTCAACAGGGGTAGGCAAGGGTGGGACGAACTGAGGGAGGAGCATTGGAGCACATACATTATCTTACGTGAAACAGACAGCTAGTGGGAAATTGCTGGATCACACAGGGAGCTCCACTCAGTGCTCTGTGACAACCTAGAGGGGTCGGGATGGGTGGGTGGGACAGAGACTCAAAAGGGAGGGCTGCTATATATGTATATCAGCCAGTATACATATGTATATATGTATATAAAGGGGATATATGTATAATGGCTGGTTCACTTTGTTGTACGGCAGGAAACAACACAACATTGTAAAGCAATTATCCTCCAATTAAAAATTAAAACAGACCTTGTTCAAAGCCAAGGTCTAAAAATAGTAGTGAAAAAAAAAAGCTGCTGAGGTTTCCTTCTATAATTCAGAACCCTGGCTGTGTCCCTGATATACTAAAGCAGAATCTCCTGGGACACGGCTAGGAAATTTGGATTTTTTTCATTTCCTCAAGTGATTGTTCTTAATTGAGATAAAATTTACGTAATATAAAATTAACCATTTTCAAATGTATGACACGGTGGCACTTGGTGCATTCACAGTGATATGCAACCACCACCTCTATCTAGTTTCAAAACACATTCATCATCCTGAAAGGAAACTCCTCATCCATGAAAAGGAAACCCTCATATCCTACAGCCCTTTCCTCCAGCCCCCGGGACCACTAACTGGCTTTCTGCCCGTATGAGTTTGCCTGCTCTCGTTATTTCATATAAGTGGAATCATATAATGTGAGTCCCTTTGTCTCTTCTTTCACTGCGCATCATGTTTTCAAGGTTCATCTTTGTGTGTGTGAAAGTCACTCAGTCATATCCGACTCTTTGCGACCCCATGGACTATACAGTCCACGGAATTCTCCAGGCCAGAATACTGGAGTGGGTAGCCTTTCCCTTCTCCAGGGGATCTTCCCAACCCAGGGATCGAACCCAGGCCTCCCGCATTGCAGGTGGATTCTTTACCAGCTGAGCCACAAGGGAGGCCCAAGGTTCATCTATGTTGTAGCAAATGTCACAATGAGATGAAATTCTGACAAGGTTCATCTATATTGTAGCAAATGTCAGAATTTAATTTCTTTTTATGCCTGAGTACTAACTATTCCGTTGTATGGATGGATCACATTTTGTTTGTCCATTGGTCCACCGATGGACATTCAGGCTATCATCTTTCAGTGACTGTGAACAGAGCTGTCCTCCAAGTGATTTTGAGTTCATCGACTTGAGAGTTGTCATTTGGGAACTGCACTTAAGAAAACCAAAGTTTCTGAGACTTCAGGGTGCCTAAAGTCAGAATCACCCACAGTGTTCGCTGAAAACACACATGCCAGGGCCCTACTTCCAGATACCCTGACTCCGTAGATTTGGGTGGGCCTGGAAACCTTCATTTTCAATGAGGTCCCACCCTTCACTCTCCCAGCTTTTGGTACAAATGACCAAACCACTGTCCTGTAAGAAACTTAAAGAAGGAAGTCATCCATGTTTGAATTGTGGGTACATTTTTTTTCTATTTTTTTAAACACTTGCCAATGTCAAATATTCAATAGTGAGCATGTTTTATATTCAAAGTTATTTTAAGTATTAATGAATTTTTTTAAAAAGGAAAAGGATCTAATGGCCTGCCTGATTCCTAGCCCCTGCGTCTCTACAGTTCCCCCCTGCACCAAAGAAGGCTTCCTGAGCCCCTCCAGTGCTCTCCCAAGCTCAGGCTCTTTCTAAAAGCACACACACATTATGAAAGCCACCCTCTTATTTCTATGCATGGGACACTTTTGCCTACGGCATGTCATACAATTTGCTTACTTACTGTGTGCTTTTTGGAGCATCTAAAGAAATCAAAGCTAGGGGCTGGATCTCTGTTTGTTTTCCTACAGATAATGATATTCTCCCACCACCTAAGTTAATAGATTGAAGCTTGCAGGCATTTATGAGTGGTGTTGTTAATATGGTGCTGACATATTTGCCCTATAAATTCTTAAGAACAGACTTATAGATTGCCTATTACCAGCATTATGGACTATTAATAAATCAGTTACAAGCACGTATTTTTTTTTTTTTTTGAAATTGCATTTTCCCTTTATGTTCACATTCTAAGCACCTAAAAATCAGAGAGAGACAGAACACTTGTGTTGAATGAGCGTTGCAATTTCCTACAGAGAGATGGCAGGGGAGCAGAGTTGACAGCTAGGTCTGCAAAGGCAAACAGTTTGGAGCAAGGAAGAAAGAGGAGCAAGAGGCCCCCAGCAGCTGGGTGTTGTTGCAACGTTTTAGAGTCGCAATCCATCTCCCAGTGTCCTCGGGCAGCAAGGCTGAGCCTGCCAGTGTCACTGTGATTCTGTTGCCGTAAATCCCCCCAGTAGTTCTCTACTCAGGATGCTTTGTGTTAACTTTGCATTTAATGCTATGCTGACGCGTGTGGACATTTGAGCCGCGCTGAGACTCCAGCAATACTCAGCATGGTCACATGGGTGGATGGATCCAAGTTTCTACAGCTCCCCAGCCCCTTCTCCTGCAGGAGGAACCCTCGGCCTCCTTCAAGTTTCCTGTCCCAGTCTGGAAGTTGGGGGGGTCCCCGGGGCTGACAATGCATTCATATCCAGCATTTCAGGCAGCTGCTGCTTCCCACCCTCCAGCCCTACCTGCACAGCACCGCTCCCCAGCTGTGGGACCCAGAGCTCCCCTGACTGGCATTGACCTCCCCAAAGCTGAGCATCATTCACCCCTCAGCCCGCCACACGGGAGGAACCCCCAGCACTGGCGCTGGGCCACAGTGTCATACGCTTTGCATTTTACACATACAGCTCTTTGCTCTCACCAGTGCCAAGTCCACTATGAAGAAAGTTAAAGCTTTCATTTAGGTTTTTTGTTTGTTTGTTGTTTTTATCAGATCCCCTCTTTTCTTCCAACCCCCAATCTTTTTGCTGGGACCAAGTCCCTAAGCCCATAGAATGTTATTCTCATCAGCAGGTTCACTGGAACAGACCCCTCTGTCACCTCACAGTCTAGTCTCTTCTCGCTGAGCCTCCCTTGTGGTGCCACACTGTTGTGTGTGTGTGCCTGTTGTGTCTAAACACCACTCCAGAATTTTTTTCCCAGAATCCTCCAGTGCAACTCAGTCGATTCAAAGAGATACAGGGAAGAGCCGTTTCTGGCATCACAGACCCCATGTGACATAAGAAGGTGCAGCTACCTGCTCTTACAAACCAGCTCCATGTCTCGATGGCCTAAAACATTTAGGGTTTATTTCCCGCTGACCTCACAGTCTGATGCAGAAGGACAGGCTTTTCTGGTGGCTCTCCTCCAGGTGATGACTCGGGGATCCAGGCTCCTTTCATCAGGAGCTGCTGTGATCTTGAACACCTGACCTCCACAGTCACTGTAGAAGTGAGGGGAGAGGAACTATCAAAGACATGCTCACATTTTAGCCAAGGGGCTAAACCACAGTCAGTGGGGGTCCAACATAATTGTAAAGAGAGCTGGGAAATTTGATGTGCGCCCAAGAAGCAGCAATGGGATTGTTGGGGCATCTAGCCAGTGTCTGCTATCTACTCACTTTCCACTTTGGCTCAGCCAGGAATCCAGACACATGTGGATTCCCAAAGATCTTGTATATTCTTTATATTGGATTGGCCAAAAGGTTCATTTTGGTTTTTCCATATGATGTAACAGGGAAACTTGAATGAACTTTTTGGCCAATCCTATCTATCTGGATTCTCAGGTGGCTCCATGGTAAATAACCCACCAGCCAATGCAGGAGATGAGGGCTCTATCCCTGGATCTGGAAAATCCCCTGGAGAAGGAAATGGCAATCTAGTATTCTTGCCTGGGAAATCCTATGGACAGAGGAGCCTGGCAGACTACAGTCCATGGGGTCACAAAGAGTCAGACATGACTGAATGACTAAGCATACACGCATCAATCTATCGATCTAGAGAACTCTGACAAATATAATACAAACATCTAGTATGCATCAAGAGCTAAAAGATGTATAGTATCTCATTTAAAACCCACAAAAATCACATGAGATTATCTTTATAATTGTCCCCAGGCCATACAGTATTAATGGTATAAATTGTATCTGAGCCAAGGCAAGAGATTCTAAAGCCCTTGCTGGTGACTGCTACTCGCAGGAATACACAGTAAAAGCTGTCTTCTTTGAACACTCTGTTCTACGAAATGTCCCAGATCCTCCTAACAGGATCTCTACTAGAAGTATCTGAGCCAGTCCTGGGTGGAGGGAAGGGGTAGGGGGAAGCACCCACTCTCCTATGTGCTAGGGGCAAGTCCATGTAAAGCAAGCTGCACTGTCATCCTGGGACACATAACCTTGTCAGTACATAGCTCCAGTCCTCAAGCCCCCAGTCTCCCAGCTTCTCACCCACACAATAGCCCTGGAGACCACTGGGGCAATATCTCTAGCCCAACCCTATCCCCAACCTCCCCCTTTTCAGGTCGGGTGCTTCTTGGGGCCAGCCCCTACACATCCTGTCCCAAGCTCCCAGACAGAATTGGACCAACTGACAATCAACCAGGAGAGCTGAGACCCCTGAGAAGCTTCCCAGACTATCCCCCACCAGGCACCTGTTACTGAATCAGAATATTCCCTAGTGGAATCACACCTTGGATGGATAAAATGCTGTTAACAATGCTCCTTCAAGAGAAAGTCCCTCGTGTGGAGTTGCAAAGTTCACTTATCAAATGAGCTCATTGATTCGTCCAACATCATTGATGCCTACAGGAACTCAGGATTGGTGATACCTTGTGACAAAAGTGTCCCCTTAGAGAGCAGCAGGCAGAGTACCCCAAGATAAAGACACAGGAAATGGGTGGATGGAAATGGGTAGCACCTGATCTGGTCATGGGACTCCAGAGTGAGGATGATCCGAGGCATTCAGGGAGCACCAGGGACTTCTCTGGTGGTCCAGTGCTGAGATTTCACACTCCCAATAAGGGGGCCCAGGTTCAATCCCTGGTTGGGGAACTAGATCCCACATGCCAAAACTAAGACCAAATAAATAAATATTTAATTGTTTTTTTTTAAAGGAGGCACCAAAAGGCTCTGGGTATGAAACACAGGAAGCTAGAGAGGGGTTATTTGCTGATTTTGCCTGAGGCCGGCACTGCCCAAGATGACTTTGTCCTCCAGCCTCTGTCACACCTCTGGCCTATTTCTTTGAAGATAAGGTCTGGGGTTTAAAACCAGAGGCTTTCAATGTATAAACAGAAATCCCTCATCATCAAGGTCACTCAGCACAGTGGAAAGGCTGGACTGGAAGGCAGGAGCCTGGCTCTGGTGCTGACTTTCAACCTGGTGATGGTAGGTCTGTCGCCTCTTCTCTCCGGGCCTCAGTTTTCTTGTGAGCAGTTGGGCCACACTGGAGACAACAATAGGACTGATGGAGCTGTGGGAAAGTCTGAGGCTCTGGTCTGAGTAAGATCTGGGTTCACATCCCAACTCAAACATCCATTTAGCCCATGTGACCAATATAAAAGATTCACCAGCACAGCCATCTACAGCCCTTCTACTTATTTTTCTCCTCAACAGAGGCCAGAAAGCTAAGTTCTCACACTTCTAAAGGCTCTTATAGCTTGAGGCAGTTATGGTCCAGGAGGAGACACAAGTCTCTAGGGAGAGTATCCCTCCTAGAATGGAAGGACAAAGCTTCAAGAGAAAGGGTTTGCCATCCTTCTTCTTCTTGTGTAGATCATGGACAGGATGCTTGAAGGTACAGCAGCAGCCATTATGCAACCATGAGGAAGAAAGTCACACTATGAGAACAGAGAGCAGTAGAGCAGGAAGAGAGAGGGAGCCTGGGACCCTGTGGATGTTCTTGTGGATGAAATCTTGAGCAGTTGACAGCAAGCCTCTTAATTCATGAACCAAATAAAACCCTTGACAGATCCGTCACATCTCAGATACTTGTGTGCATGCTCAGTCATGTCTGACTCTTTGCAACCCTATGAACTGTAACCCACCAGGCTCCTCGCTCCATGGGATTTTCCAGGCAAAAACACTGGGTTGGATTGCCATTTCCTTCTCCAGCAGATCTTCCCAATCCAGAGATGGAACCCGCATCTCTGCTGCATTGGCAGGCAGATTCTTCATCACTGAGTCACCTGGGAAGCCCCTCAGATACTTGTACTTGAAGCTGTGTACAATTCTTAGTGAGCTTGAGCCAGTTCATTAATGCTTTTTAAAAGTAATATTGATTGAGCATTTACTTTGTGACAGGCATGTACCAAGCACATCACATCTATTCTCTCCAATTTCTCACAATAACTCATTTCATAAAGGTAAATTTTGAGGCTCAGACAGGGTAAGTAATTTGCTCAAGGTGAAACAGCATGAATCTGACCTCTAGAATCTGGGCTGTTGACCATGACCCTTGCTTCCCTTTCCCAAGCCTCAGTTTCCTTATCTGCAAAATGAGACAGCAGGAGGCAGTGTTGTAAAGGAGATAAGGCTTTGATAAAGGTAAAGAATTTGAATAATTCGGAGAAACTCCAATTCAAATCCTGTTTTCACCACTTGGTACTGTGTAACTTGAGGAAGTCACTAAACCTCTCTGAGCCCCAGATTCTCCTTCAAAAGCTGGGGACCATTAGGGAACCTGTCTCACTGGGTTGTCATAAAGACTAAAGGTCAGGTAAAGCTTCCTTGGTGGCTCAGACAGTAAAGAATCCACCTGCAATGCGGGAGACCTGGGTTCGATCCCTGGGTTAGGAAGATTCCCCTGGAGGAGGGCATGGCAACCCACTCCAGTATTCTTGCCCGGAGAATCCCGTGGACAGAGGAGCCTGGTAGGCTATACAGTCCATGGGGTCACAAAGAGTCGGACTCCACTGAGTGACTCAGTACAGCACAGCACAAGGCTGTGAACAGGGAGCCCAGCGCGGAGTAGGCGCTTCTCTGTGACTGACATCACCACCCCTCTCCCTTCTAGCGCAGGCTCTTCATGACCCTGGTGTCTGATTGTACATGGGTGAAATATCTGACATCCTTTCCTGGGGGGAAGCACTCCTGTGGTTTTCCACAGACAGATGAAAAATTGAATATAGGAATTTTTCATCTGAAACCAACCATTTTTAAAAAAACAACTGTTTACAACTTTGTTTACTCCTGGCAAGGGTTGGACCAAGGCATCCAGCCCCTCCATGCCGCGGGTAATAGAGGAGAGAGAGAAGGGAATCACTCTCCAGGGTGCTTTGCCGGACTCCACAGCTAAGCTCGAAACTTAAAAACCTGCAAATGGGAGGGAAAAGGGTGAGGGGGCGCAGAAATAAGAAGAAGCAGGTTCCAGGGAGGTTATATAAAAACAATGAAATCGTAATATTTTCCACGACAGATTTCATCAGTGCCGCCCGAGTGCATTCTATTAAACCTCATTTATTAAATTTTGAGGAACATAATTTAGATATAAGATCCTGGACAAACAGTTTTGCAGAATAGCGGAATCCGGACGCATCGCCGTCCCCCCATGCGTGGAGAACAGGCTGGCGTTTTTCATCTTGATGGTCTCACAGGGCTCTCCCTCTACAGCTTGTGTGGGGGAAGGAGGTAGTGAGATGAGAGGATGGAAGAGGCACCATGCTGTTATCTGCCGCCTTTCTCCCCGCCTCAGCAGCCGTTTGGAGGTGTCAGGCTTCCTGCCCTGTAGCATAAACATCTCTGAAGTTGATCGCGCATGCTTAGCTGTATTCAGGAATCCGTGGGCTGAGAGGAAATAGGTACAAAGGTGCCAAAAAAGCAACATATGCACAGCATAAATTACTTATTTGGTTATCTAAGGGTCTACCCTGAGCCTCCCAAGAGTCCCCTTACCCACCTGGAGAACTTCATTTACAGGGATTTACAAAGCAGGACTTGACCAGGGTCTTCCCAATGGATGAAACAGACGATATTTGTATTCGGGGATTTCCAGGTCACTGGGAAGTCTCCTTATCCTCTCTCAAACTCCCAGCCCAACACACTTTCCCTCACCTCTGCCCCTTGCTTTCTAATGGTTAAAATGTCTCCTTGTAGACTTCCCTGATGGTGCAGTGGATAGGAATCCACCTACCAATTCAGGGAACATGGGTTCGATCCCTGGGTTCGGAAAACCCCACAGCCACGGAGCAGCTAAATCCATGCATCATAACTACCAAGCCTGAGTGCTGCAACTACTGAAGCCAGCAAGCCTAGAGCCTTGGCTTGGCAACAAGAAGCCACTGCAATGAGAAGCCTGTGCACCACAACAAACAGTGGCCCACACTCATCGCAAAGCAACGAAGACCCAGCACAGCCAAAAATAAGTAAATAAATAAAATGGCCCTTTGTGAAAACCAAAGTGGTTAAGGCATGCCAGAGACTCTAGGTTATTTCATTTGCTGCTCTCCTCAGCCCACTCGGGGCATGGGCTAGTGATCCTGCTTCTCAGAGGAAAACACAGATTTGGATTGGTGAAGCGCCTTTGCCAGGTCCACACAGTGACTGAGTGGCAGAACCAGGAATCCAGGCCCAGGGGATACTGTATACCATTTGAACACTCTTTGAGTGGCAATACACAGCACATCGATGCTCAGATATAGGAAATGCAAAAGCCTTTGTCACTGACAGCTCCAAATGAGAGAAAGCTACGGTGCAGGGCCACCCAGGGGTTGCACCCTGAGTGCAACTCCAATAGCAAGTTGGAGTTGCTGTAGGGACATCTGATGTATGGCAAACACAGCAGGGCTGTCTGGGTCTCTGAGGTTCCCTGTGGACCATCTGGTGCTTGCTCTGGCATGACTGGGGCAGATGCACCATGACCCCAGAGTGTGAGAGCCCTATAATCAGTTGCTCAAGAAGATGAACTGACCAGCCTCCAAAAAAGGCCTCAAATCTGAGTCAAGACAGGGTTCGATCCCTGGATAGGGAAGATACCCCTGGAGAAGGAAATGGCTACCCACTCCAGTATTCTTGCCTGGAGAATCCCATGGAGAGAGGAGCCTAGCAGGGTACAGTCCATGTGGTCGCAAAGAGCTGGACACAAATGAGCGACTAACACTATACACACACACATATATATATATATATTAATATTATATATATAATGTGTGTATATATATATATGTATATATCATACATGTTAGAGCTGAGTCTAATTCTAAATCCCATACACTTTTCCTCCCTCTGTGCTGAAAACACCTATAAACCTTGGGGTCACCTATCCTCAAAACATTCACCTGGTCACCACATCTTGTTGGCCTCACCACGTCTTGAAAAGTCTCTTGGATCAGTCCCTGGCTTGAGAAAGACATGCTCAGATCTCTTTCATGAACTGTAAGGCCCTTCAAGAGAGCATCATGGGGCTAAGAGAAAGAAAGGGAGCTCAGAGGTCAGCCTATGTGTCAAATAGTGGCAGTACTACTTGTTAGCCTCATGACCTCAGATATCTGTCTCCCACTGAGCCTCACCCACACCTGCCAAATGGGAATCAGAGGATGGCCACCACTACTGATGGCCAGGAGGGATGAAGGCAGATTATCTATCGGCCATCCTGGCAGAGAGTTCATCCTCTCTTAAGATACTCAGTGCTGCTGCTGTGATTCTGTCTGCTCTGCACAAACCTGCATTTCAATCTCACCGGCTACACTCTCTTCCCCAAACACCACTGTGCTCCTCCTTACCTCTCTACCTTAGCTGGGATGTTTTCCTCTATACTTTTCCCACTTCCCAGCATGCCCTAGTCATCCTTCAGGGCTCACCCCCATGGTCTTCTCCTTTGAGAAGCCTTCTGGGGCCTCTCTTGAGAGTCCCTTGGACTGCAAGGAGATCAAACCAGTCAATCCTAAAGGAAATCAGTCCTGAATATTCATTGGAAGGATTGATGCTGAAGCTGAAACTCCAATACTTTGGCTACTTGATGCGAAGAACTGACTCATTGGAAAAGACACTGATGCTGGGAAACACTGAAGGCAGGAGAAGGGGATGATAGAGGATGAGATGGTTGGATGCCATCACCAACTCGATGGACACGAGTTTAAGCAAGCTCTGGGAGTTGGTGATGGACAGGGAAGCCTGGTGTGCTACAGTCCATGGGGTTGCAAAGACTTGGACATGACTGAGCGACTGAATTGAACTGGAGCTTCACCCCAGCAGAATCCACCTCTCCCTGTTCAGTGCTCCCTCCCACTCCATCAAAGTCTGAACACAGTTACCTGGTGAGAAGGAAGTCAAGTTCCTACCTAGCTCCCCCACAGTGAGCTTCATGAGGAAGTGCAGAACCTTATCATACAGTGGAGTGGTAGCTGCTTGATGGATTAGTCAGGGTCCTCCAGAAATAGATATACATACATACATACATATATATATATATATATATATATATATCTATATATATAAATGCCCTTTTCTCAACTGGTAAAGAATTAGCCTGTAATGCAGGAGACCCTGGTTTGATTCCAGGGTCAGGAAGATCCCTGGACAAAGGATAGGGTACCCATTCCAGTATTCTTGGGCTTCCCTGGTGGCTTAGTTGGTAAAGAATCCACCTGCAATGAGGGAGACCTGGGTTTGATCCCTGGGTTGGGAAGATCTCCTGGAGGAGGGCATGGCAACCCACTCCAGTATTCTTGCCTGTAGAATCCCATGGACAGAGGAGCCTGGCAGGCTATAGTCCATGAGGTCACAAAGAGTCAGACAACCATCCAACCAAGCACAGCACAGCACATATATAGCTAGATAGATGGATACATAGATAGTTTATCTATAGACTATAGATGTATATCTATTTATATATATATTTATATGAAGATACTTATTATACGGATAGGCTCATGTGATTATGATCTGCCCTCTACAAGCTGGAGACCCAGGAGAGCCAGTGGTGTAATTCAGTCAAATTCCAAAGGTCCAAGAACCAGACACATCAATGTCCAAGGACAGGGGAAGTCAACGGACCACTTCAAACAGAGAGAGAGCAAATTCACTGTTTTTCCATCTTTCTGTCGTATTCAAATTCTCAATACATAGGATGATGCCCACCCATGTGGTGGGCACATCTTCACTCAGTCTACGAATTGCAATGCTAATCTCTTCCAGAAACACCCTCACAGACACAGCAGAATTAATGCTTTAGCAGCCAAGCTGACACTTGAAATTAACAATTGATGATGCACCTTTGAGTTATCTGCCTTCCCTTTCTTGTCTCACTCCTCCACTCCCTCACCTCACTCCTCTCCTTGCACTCAAATTCTTGTCTTGAGGGCTGCTTATGGGGGAATCCAAATTGACACATAGTCCCCACTAGTCATGAGATCTCGAGCACTTTCTTAAATTCTCTGTGCCTCAGCCTTCTTATCTGTAAGTGAGAATACTTTTACTTATGGAATTGTATTATGAGGATGAGATGAGCTAAACTGAGCTTGGAAAAATGCCTGAAAATAGAAAACACTATAAATATTAGGTCTTATTATTCTCAAGGTCTAGCAAAGGACCTGGCATATGCTAGGGCTTCAGAAAATGTTTGCTGGTTAAAGCACATTGAGTCTCTCAGGATGGAGGAAAGCTGTATATTATGCCTTTTCACTCCACGTTAGTCAGGGTCTTCCGGTTGCCAAGAACTCACTCAAGCTAACACAAGCAAGGCAGCCTGTTTGAAGGATGCACCTGCAGGAACAGAGACAGGCAACTCTAGGGAACTGCGGAACCACCAGCCAGGCAGACCATACCAAAGCAGGAGCATAACTGGGGAACACGAGGGTGGCTCAGATTCCCTGAACAGCGCTGTGTGGTAGTCACTCAGTCATGTCTGACTCTTTGCAACCCCACAAACTATAGCCAAACAGGCTCCTCTGTCCATAGGATTCTCTAGGCAAGAATACTGGAGTGGCTTGCCATTCCCTTCTCCAGAAGATCTTCTTAACCCAGGGATTGAACCCTGGTCTCCTGCATTGCAGGCAGATTCTTTACTGTTTGAGTTATAGGAACAGCACTAATGAATGGGTTATCTTGTCACCCTCCTCAAGCGGTAAAATGTTTTTGTACCTTCCCTCTAGAGACCTATAGCTCACACAGCTCATCTGCTCCCTCTGCCTTGCCTCTTTTTGTACAACTTTCTGGTTCCACGGAGGTCTCTGAGTTTCCAGTCACATCTCTTTCCCCTGTGAGTTCTGATCCAGGTGAGAAACAGTCATAGGAATCAAACTGGGATGAAGACATCAGCTCTGGTGTGATAAAGCTATGCTGAGAAACACAGTGTAGACTTGTGACAAGAGGCAAGGATTCTACTCCTTCCCCCACCTCCCGGTCTAGACCTTGATTCTTTCCTGCTTTCTAGCCGATCTGCCCCCACATCCACTGAGCAAGAAAAGACCAGACAGGGGAGGGAATACAGGTCATGTCACTACCCAAGAGCAGGAGCCGAAAACAAACGTTCCTAACAGCAGGGCAACTGTGAAACCAGTTCTTGATAGAGATTGAGCTGACCACTCTCAAACCTGTTTCCAGCCTCACCAACAGATCATCTCTTCACCACCATTGGTAGAGTCAGAAGAGGAAGGGGAGGAGGAGGGATGGAGTGATACCCTCCCTGATACTTTCAAAAGGGTAGAAAATGTTATTTTAGTGGACTACGGCAGACTAACTCTGGTAAATACTGTTTTACTTATAAATCCTAAAGCAGGTTTGATTGTATCTAATTTAGAGGGAAAAAAACTTAAAAAAATAATGAAGTACATAGATTTAAAACAACACAATGTAGAAATACTGTGTACAGAAACACTGAATAGTAGAGAGTGTTGCAGATTGTGGTAAATGAGCTTATGTGTCTATTCTGAAGGGCATACACAAATTCCATGTGACAGTGGCTCTGTGGGCTAAAGGTATCCAGAAGTTCTCAGGATTTACAGAACTCTTTGTCTCCTGTGACCAAGGTCAATGTCAAAACAAATAATCTAAAGGTTTCCTGGATTCCTGTACCTCCCTGAGCTGTTGACCTTATGGCCATCACTGCACAGGCAGGAAGCCTGGGGCAGAGAAGAGAGATTTCCTATAGTCTTGGATGGGTCTTGTGACCCTAGCCAGTGTTTAGGTGGGCATGGTCTTAATTGTTCTCCAGTTTTTGTTGCTACTGTGGCAGGCTTGACCCTACCAGGACATGGAAAGTGGGAGATAGTTGTGTTAATATAGGGTTGGTTGACTTTCCCAAAGAAATGGGAGATTTAGATTTTTATGTAGAATCATTTTGTCTCTTAACAGCTTTATTGGTTTATACTTGGAATAAAATAAACTGCACTTACTTACATTGTGAAGCTTGCTAGGTGGTTCAGTGGTAAAGAATCTCTGTTAAGCAAGAGACATGGGTTTGATCCCTGGTCAGGAAGATTCCCTGGAGAAGGAAATGGCAACCCACTCCAGTATTCTTGCCTGGAAAATCCCATGGACAGAGAAGCCTCATGGGCTACAGTCCATGGGTCACAAAAGTATCAGGCATGACTTAGCAACTAAACAACAAATGGCAGACTAGGCAGGGGAGGGATGAAACTTTTTTTTCCTGAAGCTACTAACTGACCAGCATTGCCTATGTCTCTAGTTCAGTTTCCCAGGATAGAGGACCTGACTGGCCCAGGGACTCATCTTCATCTCTGAATAGCTAGTCTATGAATTGCTACCTCAAAGGCGATTGGTCGACCTACCCCTTAGTGCAAGCTGAAATTACCCTGTTCATTTATGTGTTTATCATCTGCCCATACCCCCACTAGGATGCTCCTGAGGAATGGGAATCTTGTCTGCTATGGCCTTTGTTTCATCCCCAGCATCTAGAAAGGAATATGACACAAAATAGGAGCTGGATAAATACTTACTGAGCATAAGATTGAGTGACTGATTAATGCAACAAATACATGAATGAATGAACCTAATTTTTATAAACCTAATAGGTTTATAAAAATCCCTACCTACATCCTCAAAGCCTCTCCTCTATCACTCAGGGAACCCAGCTCTAGCCCAAAGCTTATTTAGCCCATGGAGCAAAGTCCCTCAGGTAATGAGACCCCACTCACCTAGAAGACATTTGAGTTTCTATTGTCATGTTAGCGTGCCTCTGATCCTCATAAAAGCAACTCAGCCAAATGTTTCTTCCAACTACTGGAATATTTTTGAGAGATGTTCTGGCCAACATAATTTTCTCGATCTTATTCTATTTGCAGTGATTTTTTTTTAGCCTCTCTTGAAACTGGACCACTGCCCTGATTACCTGCTTCTTAATCCAACTCTCTCTGCACCAGTACCTTTGATTAACGCATTTCCCATAGACAATAAACTCTTCCTCCAGCTCACAATCCAGGGCATTATTTAACAGAAACCTAAATCCAGCATGCTAATGAAAACGGCTATTGCAAATAATCCTTTAAAGGGATTTTAAGTACCCAGTACCTAGTAAAACTGATGCAAATTAATGACCTTTCGGAGGCTTCTAAAAATCCACTATTCTTTTACCCAGAATGGAGAATCGATAAGGTCACAGATAATAAGGAGCACCAGGACAAGTCAGTCCCAAGTTTCATCACTGTTGAGCCTGACAGTGTTAGAAGGGGACAGTGCCCTGGAGAGCTCCGAAGAACAAGGACATCAGCATTGCTGAGAAAGACAGAGATGCCCCAGAGGAAGGGACTTTGTCCCAATTTCCTCGCATTGGTCAGAGGGACTGGGAAACTTAAAAGTTGAGCTGCACTCATGAATAAATAAGACCTACAGGGTGACTGTGCAAATCAGAGATAATATATGAGAAGTGCCAGCATATAACAGATGCTCAGTAAAGGCTAAATGTTGTTAAGATGAAACACACTGGTGCCATGAGAGTAGGGCCTGGAGAAAGAGGATCAGACCAGGAGCAGGGATGTCTAGGCACCAAAAAGAGTTTTGTGCTCTAAGCAAAGTGGAGGCTCTGGAGCTCTGAGTTTTGTAGCTCCAGGACATGGGTTTAAGGGCCTCTGCTGCTGCTGCTGCTGCTAAGTCGCTTCAGTCGTGTTCGACTCTGTGCGACCCCATAGACCGAAGCTCACCAGGCTCCCCCATCCCTGGGATTCTCCAGGCAAGAACACTGGAGTGGGTTGCCATTTCCTTCTCCAATGCATGAAAGTGAAAAGTGAAAGTGAAGTTGCTCAGTCGTGTCCGACATGGACTGGAGCCTACCAGGATCCTCCGTCCATGGGATTTTCCAGGCAAAAGTACTGGGGTGGGGTGCCATTGCCTTCCCCGTACAAAGGGCCAGTTTAGGAAGGTTCTAAGTTAGCTGGGTGGCTCAGCGGTAAAGAATACACCTGCAACCCAGGAGATGCAGGAGACGTGGGTTTGATCCCTGGGTTGTGAAGATCCCCTGGAGGAGGAAATGGCAACCCACTCCAGTATTCTTGCCAGGAAAAATCCCATGGACAGAGGAGCCTGGTGGGCTACCAGGCACGTAAGTTAGTTGACTAGTTGAGAGGGCAGAACAGAGGCTTCCCCTAAAGAGAAGAAGACCTCTCCTGAGGCCAGGGTGAATCTCTCCAATGCTGAGAGTCTATACTGAACCATAAGAGTCTTTCCTTGAATTCCTCTTCAAATTCACAATGTACTCTCTCTACCCCTTCTCACCATCCCTGTCCTCTGATTTACAGCTTTAGGTTCACCTCCTCCAGGAAGCACTCTTAGACTTTTGCAAGCTACACACTGCTTTTCCCATCTCTATATCCCTATGACATTCACAATCTGCAGCAAACAGTCTAGGCTGCTTTTCTCACTTTACACCTAACTGGTTTCTGGTAAGGAGTGTCCCAGGTGGCACTAGTGATAAAGAACCCACCTGTCAATGTGAGATCTTGAAGCCCTCTTGAGGGTTTAGACTCTGGCTCATAGCCTCATGTATCCCTCACAGTTATGTTTTCTAATCTAGGGCTTCTCATGCTGTAATATGCACATGAATTCCCTGGAGATCTCTTGAACCTGTAGATACTGATTCTGCAGGTCTTGCATAGAGCCTGTGACTCTGCATTTCTAACAAGCTTCCAAGTGATGTCGTTGCTACTTTGAGTAGTGAGGATGTAGAGCAACTTACCAACATTGTTTCTTCAAGCTTTTAATGCGTTACATATCTGAAAAGATAGCAAGTTTACTCCAGGAGTTGTCTGAGCCTTTAGTGGGTATTATGGACATCAAAGAAGAAGTTATGGTGGGCAGTGTCTCCCAACAGAAGCTTCTGTTCAAGGGCCTATCCTATAGCAATTATCTCATTATCAGACACATGTCAGTTGCCAATAAGAGCAAATATTTATTGTATCCTCACTACAGGCCAAGCATTTTATACGTATCATCTTATATAATTATTCCACTGAACACTGTGAGGTACATACTATAGGGCTCCTCATTTTAGAAGAGGAGATGGAAGCTAAGAGGAGTTAAGCCATGTGCCCAGGTGTATGTGGTAGAGTCAGGAATTGAACCCCATTAGTTTTGACTCCAGGGTCCTCCATTTTAACCACTGCACTTGATCTCTAAGCCTGGGCCCACAAATCTTCCTTCTGCCTTGAATAATATTTAAGAGTCCTAATTTGGTGAGGGTGGACCTCTGTCTCAACAGCAATCAGTTTTGTCTAGATATTCTTTTTTTTTTTCACAGCTATGAGTTTTTCCCCCCTATGGTGAACATTTACTAATCGCATATTCGAAAGAAAAACAGCACACTTCTGTTTCAGCTCAGAATGTGTCTGCCTGCAAGTAAAGAGGACAAACAGGTGTTTGTTCTTATACTACAAGATGTCCAGAGATGTTGTTGTTCAGTCACTAAGTTGTGTCTGACTCATTGTGACCCCATGGACCTCAGCATGTCAGATGAACTGAAGCAAAGTGATATCTCTGCTTTTTAATACACTACCTAGGTTTGTCTAGGTTTCCTAGGTGGTGCCAGTGGTAAAGAATCTGCCTGCCAGTGCAGGAGGTGCTAGAGAGATGGGTTTGATCCCTGGGTCAGGAAGATCCCCTGGAGAAGGAAATGGCAATCTACTCCAGCATTCTTGCCTGGGAATTCCGTGGACTGTGGAGCCTGGTGGGCTACAGTTCATGGGGTGACCAAGAGTCGGACATGACTGAGCACTCACAAAGTTCTATCTAACCATGTTTATCATAGCTTTCCTTCCAAGTATCCAGAGATAGACAGAAACTTGTGAGTTTAGCCAACAGAAACCCAGGCCCTTTCTTTCTCCCCAGGTGCCACGAACAAAGATGAAAAGGCACAACCTAGTCTATGGGTTATATACAATTCTACAGATAAGTAATCTCACAATTACAATACCATGTAGTGACATTTCTTTCAACCCTGGATTTCTACAGAAAGGATCTGAGGCACTAATGTACTATGATAGGTATTGTAAGAGAAGTAAGCACAGGGTCTCTGGGAGCCCAGAGAAAGGGCCCCTCAACTACCTGGGGGTGAAGAAGACCATGAAGGGTCAGGAAAGGGGTAGATCTGAGTTTTGGAGGGAAAACAGAAATGAGCTGGGCCAGAGAAGGTCAGATAGGCAAGGCATGCTCTGGATATCATAGAGGGATGGAATAATATTCTCATCTTTCTCTGAGGTTCCCTGACACCTTTGCTTTTCCAGGAAAATTTGCTCACTTTGTGGTGTAGCACAGTAGTTTGCACCTGGGCTAGGAGGTTAAACTAGATGAGATCCAGTGAAGACACACACAGTTTTAAGTGAACTGTATAATTGAGGAAACAAGTATGACCTTGAAATGAAAGGGACAGAAAGGTACGAAGTGAAAAGAAATATTCAGATCATTAAATTTCTACAAGCAGAAGGCAGAGTGAGAAAACTATTTAGTATACATGCATACTACTTTTTATACAAAAAGAAGGATGACTCAGAGGGTAGAACCAGGAGTCTAGAATTTGGAATCAAGAACCATGGAGACTTACCCCCAGGCCTCCAGGCTGAATCAAGGAACTGCCAATCTTTGCCCAGCTGGGTTTCAGAATTGCTATTTAGCAGTGACTCTAGCATTGCATCAGATCTTCCCCTTTGTGAACAAGAATATCTACAGTGGTTATGCTATGCCTGCTCCACCATAGTATCTAAAGATAGTTTGTCTTCAAGTCCTGGCTCTAAGCTTGGTATTTTGGGCACATCCAACCATACTTTGGCCACCTGATGTGAAGAACTGACTCATTGCAAAAAACTCTGATACTGGCAAAGATTGAAGGCAGGAGGAGAAGGGGACGACAGAGGATGAGATGGTTGGATGGCATCACTGACTCGATAGACATGAGTTTGAACAAGCTCTGAGAGTTGGTGAAGAACAGGGAAGCCTGGCGTGCTGCAGTCCACAGGGCCGCAAAGAGTCGGACACGACTGAACAACTGAACTGAACTAAACCATAAGCCAATTTCTTCATCTGTAGAATTGTAACAATAATGCCTAGCTATCTCACAGATAGTTATAAACACTCAATAAGCTAATGCATATAATCACTCCACAGTGTCTGGCACATAGAAGTGGTGTTCAGTAAATGACTAGTATTATTATTTTTCATTATTCTTCCCTTTGTGTTTTGAATATACCCTTATTATAGTACCTGCCATTCTGCACTGGAAGTATCTGCATGTCTGTCTAACCCATTAGGCTTTGAGTACTTGGGGGTTAGAGAAGATATTTATATTTATATCTTCAAGAAATATTAATACCTGGGCATATGATAGATGCTCAGGTTTAACTTATATGCAGAGTACATCATGAGAAATGCTGGACTGGAAGAAACACAAGTTGGAATCAAGATTGCTGGGAGAAATATCAATAACCTCAGATATGCAGATGACACCACTCTTATGGCAGAAAGTGAAGAGGGCCTAAAAAGCCTCTTGATGAAAGTGAAAGTGGAGAGTGAAAAGGTTGGCTTAAAGCTCAACATTCAGAAAACGAAGATCATGGCATCTGGTCCCATCACTACATGGGAAATAGATGAGGAAACAGTGGAAACAGTGTCAGACTTTGTTTTTCTGGGCTCCAAAATCACTGCAGATGTGACTGCAGCCATGAAATTAGAAGATGCTTACTCCTTGGAAGGAAAGTTATGACCAACCTAGATAGCATATTCAAAAGCAGAGACATTACTTTACCAACAAAGGTTCGCCTAGTCAAGGCTATGGTCTTTCCTGTGGTCATGTATGGATGTGAGAGCTGGACTGTGAAGAAGGCTGAGCGCCGAAGAATTTATGCTTTTGAGCTGTGGCGTTGGAGAAGACTCTTGAGAGTCCTTTGGACTGCAAGAAGATCCAACCAGTCCATTCTGAAGGAGATCAATCCTGGGATTTCTTTGGAAGGAATGATGCTAAAGCTGAAACTCCAGTATTTTGGCCACCTCATGTGAAGAGTTGACTCATTGGAGAAGACTCTGATGCTGGGAGGGATTGAGGGCAGGAGGAGAAGGGGACGACAGAGGATGAGATGGCTGGATGGCATCACTGACTTGATGGGTGTGAGTCTGAGTGACCTCCGGGAGCTGGTGATGGACAGGGAGGCCTGGCGTGCTGCGGTTCATGGGGTCGTGAAGAGTCGGACACGACTGAGCGACTGATCTGATCTGAGAATACAGTGGAATGGAATGGAATAGAAAGGGATAAAAAAAAATGTACACCAATGATTCTGCATTCCTTTCTGCTAGCTTTTGATAGTTGAGTAGCATGATTTTCTTTCCTGGTTGTTGTTGTGAGAAATGATTTAAGAAAGGCAGGGGACCTTCCTGTTAGTCATGATGACTACACAATTCTGGGAACCTAATGGTGATGGATTCCAGAAGCAGTTTCTACAACAAGAATTCGCAGTGGCTGGGATGAAAACCCTGGAAAATGAAGAACTTCTCCCAGTTTGGAGATATCAGAGCTTCAGAAACACTCGAAAAAAAGCCAACTCTCTTCAAGCCACTTCCCTTTCCCAAAGGACTTCACAGACCACCCTTCTCCCAGCTCTGTGTTGTGAAAAGATGAAGTTCAGAGACAAGATTTCTCTCATAGCCCCAGATGATTGAAGGCAAAATGGGATGTGGACACATGGGTATTTTTTATTGACTCTTCTTTAGTGCTTCAGGGGACACTATATTTGGCTAATTTAGGAAGAATATCAAATTTAGAGATACCTATCTGCATAAGTATCAGAAATAAAACCCTCGAGAAGTAAGGAGCTGTGGCGCTTAAAGTGACCAATGACCTCCTCCAGAGCTAGGATCCTTCACAAGCATCAATAAGAGTCCTAGCATAAATACCAACAACAAACAACAAATGCCTAGCATAAATTATGCCTCTCACAGCAGACATTACTAATCAGTTACAGCATACTTCCACCCCAGAAAGTGAAAGTGAAGTAGCTCAGTCGAGTCCGACTCTTTGCGACCCCATAGGCTGTAGCCCACCAGGCTTCTCTGTTCACAGGATTTTCCAGGCAAGAGTACTGGAATGGGTTACCATTTCCTTCTCCAGGGGATCTACCTGACCCAAGGATTGAACCCAGGTGTCCTGCATTGCAGGCAGATGCTTTACCCTCTGAGCCACCAGGGAAGCCCTTCACCCCAGATCAGATCAGATCAGATCACTCGGTCGTGTCCGACTCTGTGACCCCATGCATCGCAGCACGCCAGGCCTGCCTGTCCATCACCAATTCCCAGAGTTCACCCAGACTCACATCCATTGAGTCAGTGATGCCATCCAGCCATCTCATCCTCTGTCGTCCCCTTCTCCTCTTGCCCCCAATCCCTCCCAGCATCAGAGTCTTCTCCAATGAGTCAACTCTTCACATGAGGTGGCCAAAGTACTGGAGTTTCAGCTTTACCATCATTCCTTCCAAAGAAATCCCAGGGCTGATCTCCTTCAGAATGGACTGGTTGGATCTCCTTGCAGTCCAAGGGACTATCAAGAATCTCCTCCAACACCACAGTTCAAAAGCATCAATTTTTCAGCGCTCAGCCCTCTTCACAGTGCAACTCTCACATCCATACATGACCCCTGGAAAAACAATAGCCTTAACTAGACAGACCTTTGTTGGCAAAGTAATGTCTCTGCTTTTCAATATGCTATCTAGGCTGGTCATAACTTTTCTTGCAAGGAGTAAGCATCTTTTAATTTCATGGCTGCAGCCACCATCTGCAGTGATTTTGGAGCCCAGAAAAAATAAAGTCTGACACTGTTTCCACTGTTTCCCCATCTATTTCCCATGAAGTGATGGGACCGGACGCCATGATCTTTGTTTTCTGAATGTTGAGCTTTAAGCCAACTTTTTTACTCTCCACTTTCACTTTCATCAAGAGGCTTTTTAGTTCCTCTTCACTTTCTGCCATAAGGGTGGTGTCATCTGCATATCTGAGGTTATTGATGTTTCTCCCAGCAATCTTGATTCCAGCTTGTGCTTCTTCCAGCCCAGCGTTTCTCATGATGTACTCTGCATATAAGTTTAATAAACAGGGTGACAATATACAGCTTTGACGTACTCCTTTTCCTATTTGGAACCAGTCTGTTGTTCCATGTCTAGTTCTAACTGTTGCTTCCTGACCTGCATACAAATTTCTCAAGAGGCAGATCAGGTGGTCTGGTATTCCCATCTCTTTCAGAATTTTCCACAGTTGATTGTGATCCACACAGTCAAAGGCTTTGGCATAGTCAATAAAGCAGAAATAGATGTTTTTCTGGAACTCTCTTGCTTTTTCAATGATCCAGCAGTTGTTGGCAATTTGATCTCTGGTTCCTCTGCCTTTTCTAAAACCAGCTTGAACATCAGGAAGTTCACGGTTCACATATTGCTGAAGCCTGGCTTGGAGAATGTTGAGCATTACTTTACTAGCGTGTGAGATGAGTGCAATTGTGTGGTAGTTTGAGCATTCTTTGGCATTGTCTTTCTTTGGGATTGGAATGACAACTGACCTTTTCGAGTCCTGTGGCCACTGCTGAGTTTTCCAAATTTGCTGGCATATTGAGTGCAGCACTTTCACAGCATCATCTTTCAGGATTTGGAATAGCTCAACTGGAATTCCATCACCTCCACTAGCTTTGTTCATAGTGATGCTTTCTAAGGCCCACTTGACTTCACATTCCAGGATGACTGGCCCTAGGTCAGTGATCACACTATCGTGATTATCTGGGTCGTGAAGATCTTTTTGTACAGTTCTTCTGTGTATTCTTGCCACCTCTTCTTAATATCTTCTGCTTCTGTTAGGTCCATACCATTTCTGTCCTTTATCGAGCCCATCTTTGCATGAAATGTTCCTTTGGTATCTCTGATTTTCTTGAAGAGATCTCTAGTCTTTCCCATTCTGTTGTTTTCCTCTATTTCTTTGCATTGATCGCTGAAGAGGGCTTTCTTATCTCTTGCTATTCTTTGGAACTCTGCATTCAGATGTTTATATCTTTCCTTTTCTCCTTTGCTTTTTACTTCTCTTCTTTTCACAGCTATTTGTAAGGCCTCCCCAGACAGCCATTTTGCTTTTTTTCATTTCTTTTCCATGGAGATGGTCTTGGTCCCTGTCTCCTGTACAATGTCATGAACTTCATTCCATAGTTCATCAGGCACTGTATCTATCAGATCTAGGCCCTTAAATCTATTTCTCACTTCCACTGTATAATCATAAGGGATTTGATTTAGGTCATACTTGAACGGTCTAGTGGTTTTCCCTGCTTTCTTCAATTTAAGTCTGAATTGGCAATAAGGAGTTCATGGTCTAAGCCACACTCAGCTCCTGGTCTTGTTTTTGTTGACTGTATAGAGCTTCTCCATCTTTGGCTGCAAAGAATATAATCAATCTGATTTCAGTGTTGACCATCTGGTGATGTCCATGTATAGAGTTTTCTCTTGGGTTGTTGGAAGAGGGTGTTTGTTATGACTAGTGCATTTTCTTGGCAAAACTCTATTAGTCTTTGCCCTGCTTCATTCCATATTCCAAGGCCAAATTTGCCCGTTACTCCAGGTGTTTCTTGACTTCCTACTTTTGCATTCCAGTCCCCTATAATGAAAAGGACATCTCTTTTGGGTGTTAGTTCTAAAAGGTCTTGTAGGACTTCATAGAACCATTCAACTTCACCTTCTTCAGCATTACTGGTTGGGGCATAGACTTGGATTACTGTGATATTGAATGGTTTGCCTTGGAAATGAACAGAGATCATTCTGTCATTTTTGAGATTGCATCCGAGTACTGCATTTCGGACTCTTTTGTTGACCATGATGGCCACTCCATTTCTTCTGAGGAATTCCTGCCTGCAGTAGTAGATATAATGGTCATCTGAGTTAAATTCACCCATTCCAGTCCATTTGAGTTCGCTGATTCCTAGAATGTCGACATTCACTCTTGCCATCTCTTGTTTGACCACTTCCAATTTGCCTTGATTCATGGACCTGACATTCCAGGTTCCTATGCAATATTGCTCCTTACAGCATCGGACCTTGCTTCTATCACCAGTCACATCTACAGCTGGGTATTCTTTTTGCTTTGGCTCCATCCCTTCATTCTTTCTGGAGTTATTTCTCCACTGATCTCCAGTAGCATATTGGGCCCCTACTGACTTGGGGAGTTTCTCTTTCAGTATCCTATCATTTTGCCTTTTCATACTGCTCATGGGATTCTCAAGGCAAGAATACTGAAGTAGTTTGCCATTCCCTTCTCCAGTGGCCCACGTTCTGTCAAATCTCTCCACCATGACCTGCCCATCTTGGGTTGCCCCACAGGCATGGCTTAGTTTCATTGAGTTAGACAAGGCTGTGGTCTTAGTGTGATTAGATTGACTAGTTTTCTGTGAGTATGGTTTCAATGTGTTTGCCCTCTGATGCCCTCTTGCAACACCTACTGTCTTACTTGTGTATCTCTTACCTTGGGCATGGGGTATCTGGTCCACCCCAGACCAGACGTAGATTCAAATGCTTCTCATCCCACTCACTGAAGAAAGTCACTACTAACTGATTGGGAGTGCCATGCACAATTAAACCTTCTTTCCTACTCTGACCTAGATGTTTCCACTACCTGTATAGTCCTCATGATTATCTTCTTTATGTCCCTAACAACATGATCCTAACAGCATCCTAAGTAATCATGGGCAGACTACTTCCATTTTATCATATTGCCTCCTCTCTCTAGGATCTTCTTACTTTTCTGAATTGCACTTTAGTAGGACATAGGGAGTTGGTGAGGGACAGGGAGGCCTGGCGTGCTGCGATCCATGGGGTCGCAGAGTCGGATACGACTGAGCGACTGAACTGAACTGACTGAGGACATAATATGAAACAGTCAAATAAAATCACGTTTACCATGAGAATATTATTGAGGATATTGTTCATTACTTTATACACAGTCTTCTCTATGAAGCTCCAGGAGGGAAAAAAAAATCTTCTGATCTTAGAATCAATAATGGATGTATCTCTCCTGAGCCACCAGATTTTCTTGCTTTATGCATCATATGCATTCTGTAACTGACATGTTTCTTCTTTGCACTGGCTGCAGGAAGCTTATACACTACTTGTCTTATAATTCATGCTTTAATATAATTACAGAACCCAAATTATCTTTCTGGGTTGTTTCCCTCCATTGTCTTATTTATCTTACTTTTCTTTTCTTTTATTCTGCTCCATTTTGTGCATCTTTGTAAGACACCTTGAATATCTGGGGGAATAAACTTGTTATAAATATAGAGGTGGATAATTAATAACTCAATGAATGTGAAGTGTTATTTGGGCTTTTTACTATTCAATTCATGTGCAAATATTGGGGATAGGACACATCAGAGTTATGTTTATTGGGGGAGGGGAGTACATAAGACCATCTTTCTCTTTAAGCATCCAACCTTGTTTCTTTTCCTCTGAGGGACCTAAAAAATGTGTGTGTGTGTGTGTGTGTGTGTGTGTGTGTGTGTGTATAACTATGTTTGTGTATATATCTTCACTTCCTTGCTTCATACATGCTCTTACAGGTCTGAGCCCACCTCACAGCAACCTCAATCAGCTTGCCAAGAGGCACATAGTTTAACCTTAATACCAAATGCCTACAGGGTATTTGAAATACCAAGATGACAGAACAGTCACTCTCATTATTCCCCAGAGCCCCACTCTCATTATTATTATTCACTGACTAAACTACCTTCCAGTCACATGGGAAATACCCTGGTATATCCAATAGCTAAGACTCTGTCCTTCCAATACAGGGGACCTAGGTTCAATCCCTAGTCATGAAACTAGATCCCAGATGCCACAAGGAAGAACGAAGATCCTGCATGCTGCAACCAAGATCTGGCACAGCCAAATAAATATTTTTTAAAAAGTTAAACACATGGACTTTGAAGTTGCATTTATCTATGTTTAAATCCTCATTTTGCCATTTACAATGTATTTGCTTAGCCTCTTTTTCTAAGCCTCAGTTTCCTCTTCTACAAAATACCTACTTTCTGGAGTGAGATAACACATCAAAAGCATTTAGCACAGTGTTGGGCACATGCTAAGTCCTTAATAAATGACAGCTATCATTCTACAGCTTTTATTATTATTGTCTCTCTTGATCTTATAAATGGTAGGCTTTGCTTCACTATGCCTGGTGGAGGAAGAGAATAATTTGGTTTATTTCATCCTTATTAGCATCTAGACCAGGATAAGGTACAAGAAGATATTCAAAACCTGGCTGCTGAATATCTGGTAGAATGCATACCTGGAGACATTAACACTATATTGAGTGTTTCCCATGCAGTACATTCCACTATACTGTACCACTTCCTCCTTCCTCCTACTACTTCTCTCTTCAGTAGGCATCAATTGTATTGATAGCGCCCTCTGCTAGCTGGCAGTAGCAACAAATAACCATGAGATTTGTTCTGAGGGAAAAGAAAGGAAGAAAACGGGCAGGTACTGAGTGCCTGCTGTGTGCCAGCCAATGTCCTGGACATGTCCATCATCTGTGCATAAAACTGTGTGGTCAGTGAGTGAAATCCACATCAGCCCCCTTCAGGTCAATTCTCCCTGTGTGTAAATACTACAACCAGAGCACCTAGCAATCTATACTCTTTTCTGGGTCAAATGAAATGACAAGAGGATTAAAAATGTGTCTCAGAAAACCTTAGCCAGAGCTCAAGGAGCCAGCAACTGGGAGAGTCCTGGTTAATTTCAAGATGCCAAACAGCCAGCTTTCCATCAATTTCCAGGACCTCATTTCCCCTCCTTCATTCTCAGAATTGATGTTTATGTTTCCACCAGGATAGAGACCAATTCTCCTTGGCATCCTCTGTCAGAGAGAATCAGAAATTTTCCACCTGGGATGCTACAAATTGCATTTCTCAACACAGTTCTGGAATACAGGATATGACCAGCATAGCTAATACTGAGTGATCAAAACTCAGGTGCTCTAACTTTATAATGATCATCATCAAGCAGTCAGAGCTTCACCAAGGGATGGAGCCTCCTGTCCACTAAGATTCAGAGAGCAAAAGCACAACGATCTGAAAGCAGCTCCCAGGGGAGACTGCAGCATGAATGGAGGCTGGGTGAAGGCTCTGCCAGCTCCACCCATGCAACTTGGGGCACACTGCCACATTGATCTGAGCCTCAGCTTCCCCATGTATCGAATGAGGATCAAAGCAGGACCGAATTCAGTGAGCTATTGGCAAGACTGAATAAGAAAACACTATGTGAAATACTTACCCCAGTGCCTGGATCGTGGGAAGTGTGTGATGTCTTAGCCAAGCTAGAGTGGGCAGCTTGGTCCAATGTTTGTTCTTCTTCTGTAAAGATACCTCTTATTCCACACTCTGGTTAAACCCTTAGGAGCTATATTTATCCTATCTGGAACTCCTCACCACCCTCCAAACTTCCCAGCCAATGGTGATTGGAATGTAGAGGAAATCTCTCCCAGACCAGACCACTCAGACTCTCCTCCAGAAACCTGGAATGGAACTAAAGAAGCTAGTCTCTGCTGGTTGTTTCAAGTGAGAACATGTAGAGTTAGAAGCTGGGAGCGTGCCGTCTTCCATATGGGACTAAAGAAGCACACAAAGAGTCTTTGGAGAAAGAGCGTTCTCTTCCAGGTCTGTGGCTACTCTGGGAGAGACAGACACAAAGAGAACAAGAATTTGCTTTAGTTCCAGACCTTTTCTGGCTCATGGTTCCAGGGCCATGGAAGGCCAGGCTGCATCTGTTCCCCATGGGTTCCTGAGTCAGCACTGTGGGCCTCTGACAAACCCCATTTTTTCCTTAAACTATTCTAAGATTTCTCTTTGAGGCAAAGGCAAATAGACTTCAGGCCCCAAACTCTTTTATTTGAATATGCTACTCCCTGGGATTTAATGAGGAATTCTATGAGGAAGGAAAGAAAAAAGACAAAAAAAAAAAAATTACCATCTAATGAACATCTATTGGATACCAGCCCCTCTTCTTGGTGTTCTCTCCTATTACCATCCAGATGTGAGACAACTGTATATGGCTGGGACAACTGTCAATATTGTATGCATTATTTTATCAATATTTTAAACCTCTGAGAGGTTAAGAGCCTGACCCAAGATCACATAGCCCAAAATCATGGTGGAGCTCAGAACTGAACCCAGATCTGTCTGAACCATGTAAGCATTTTTTATGCATTCAGTATTAACAACTTGGGACTTAATTCAATGTCTGCTTCATGGTCACAATCATCACCATTACTAGCACATCATCATCATCTCTGATCACCATCATCACTGTCATCATTACACCATCATGATCATTATCATTAGTCTCATCATCATTATCATCATTACCATCATCAGCACCATCACTATTATCACTATTACAACCATCACCACCACCATCATTATCATTATCATCACCATCATCAGCCTGATAATGGCTAACATTTATTTAATTCCATTCAATCAGTCTTTGTGTTGAACATGGTATGTATATGTGTTAGCATACAACAAGCCTTTGAAGAAGGTATTATTATTATCTTTACTTGACAGCTGAGGAATCAGAGGTACTGTGAAGTTAAGTCACTATTCTGAAGTCACGCTTTTGTTGTTGTTGTTGTTTAGTCACCAAGTTGTGTCCAACTCTTTGCGACTCCATGGACTGTAGCCTGCCAGGCTCCTCTCTCCATGGGATTCTCCAGGCAAGAATACTGGAGTGGGTTGCCATTTCCTTCTCCAGGGGATCTTCCCAGTCCAAGGGCAAACCTGAGTCTCCTGCATTGCAGGCTGATTCTTTACCACTGCACCACTGGGGAAGCCCCTGAAGTCACTTAAGAGTCAAACCAAGTCTATTTGAATCCAAAGCCAACTCTGTATGACTATACTGTCCTGGAGGGCAGGGGCTGCATTTCCTGTTTCTTTTGAATCCCCTGTGGTGCCCAGCATTGTGCTCTGCGTGCAATAGTTTCCAAATAAATATCTGCTGAGCTGATGAAAAATGTGGAAAGGATCGTAGAAATGCTGAAAGGGAAAGAGTTAAATGTTCTGCTCCAGGTCACTGACAAAGACAGAAGGAGATCCAAGCCCTGAGCACCAATATCAAGGCACAAAAGGTCTCTTTCAAGTTGGTAATAAAGATGTTTGTCAAAATGCCTTTCGACATGGGGCTGAGAGGCTGGTGGGAGCGTGACGAGCATCTCAAAGGCTGAGGTTTGCTTCTTAGTTCTTTACCTTATCTCCATGGCTGAGTCAGGACATGAATTAATGCCAGAGAATCCCTCTCTGACCCTCAGCTCAAGCCAAGGAGACAATCAGAAGAAAAGATCCCATTTAGTGAGTGCTTGTATGAACCAGGTGCTGTGTTAAGTACTTTACTGAACAGGACAAAAATTGCTGAGGTCACCTGATACTACAGTATGGTGATTAAACAATCAGGCTCTAGAATCAGCCTGCTTTCAGCTCTGGCTCTACCATTCACTACAGGTGTGTCCTCAGACCTCAGCCACCCTGGTTATAAATTAGGAATGATATTAATGTAAATCAAAGCTACAATGAGCAATCACCTCACACCAGTCAAAATGCCATCATCAAAAAATCTACGAGTAATAAATGCTGGAGAGGGTGAGGAAAAGAGAACCCTCTTACACTATGGGTGGGAATGTAAATTGGTACAGCTACTACGGAAAACAGTATAGAGGTTCATTAAAAAAACTAAAGGTAGAGCTATTATATGATCCAGCAATCTTGGGCATATATCCAAAAAAGATGAAAGCTTTAATTCAAAATGATACGTGCACCCTAATGTTCACATCAGCATTGTTCACAATACCAAAATATGGAACCAACTTAAGTGTTCATTGACAGATGAATGGATAAAGAAGATGTACACAATAGAGTATTATTCAGCCATAAAAAGGATGAAATAATGCCATTTGTAGCAACATGGATGGACCTAGAGACTATCATACTCAGTAAAGTAAGTCAGACAAAGACAAATATATGATATCACTTATATGTGGAACCTAAAAAATAGCATAAATGAACTTATTTACAAAACAGGAACAGACTCACAGACAGAGAACAAACTCATGGTTCCCAAAGGGGAAGGATAGGGGAGGGTTGAACTGGGAGCATGAGATTAAGTAAGTAAGGAAGGAAGTGTTAGTCGCTCAGTCATGCCCGACTCTTTGTGACCCCATGGACTGCAGCCCACCAGGCTCCTCTGTCCATGAGATTTTCCCAGCAAGGATACTGGAGTGGGCTGCCATTTCTTTCTCCAGGGGACCTTCCCAACCCAGGGGTCGAACCTGGGTCTCCTGCACTGCAGACAGATTCTTTACTGACTAAGCTAGAGATACATATAATTATGTATAATACAGATAAACAATAAAGATTTGCTCTACAGCACGGGGAACTATATTCAATATCTTGTAGTAAACTATAATGGAAGATCAGATCAGATCGATCCGCTCAGTCGTGTCCGACTCTTTGCGACCCCATGAACCACAGCACGCCAGGCCTCCCTGTCCATCACCAGCTCCCGGAGGTCACTCAGACTCGCATCCATTGAGTCAGTGATGCCATCCAGCCATCTCATCCTAAACTATAATGGAAAAGAACTGAAAAAAAGAATGTAGAGATAATATATATGTATTACAGCGGTATGCATGTATACATATGTATTCATATATATACATGAATCACTTTGTTGTACACATGAATCTAACACAATACTTTAAATCAACTATACTTTAATTCACTGGAGAAGGGAATGGCAAACCACTTCAGTATTCTTGCTTTGAGAATCCCATGAACAGAATGAAAAGGCAAAAAGTTATGACACTGAAAGATGAACCCCCCAGGTTGGTTGGTGCCCAATATGCTACTGGAGAAGAGTGGAGAAATAACTCCAGAAAGAATTAAGAGACAGACCCAAAGTAAAAACAATGCCTAGTTGTGGATGTGACTGGTGATGGAAGTAAAGTCCGATGCTATAAAGAACAATATTTCATAGGAACCTGGAATGTTAGGTCCATGAATCAAGGCAAATTGGAAGCGGTTGAACAGGAGATAGCCAAGAGTGAGCGTTGACATTTTAGTAATCAGTGAACTAAAATGGACTGGAATGGGCAATTTTAACTCAGATGATCATTATATTTACTACTGTGGGCAAGAACCCCTTAGAAGAAATGGAATAGCCCTCATATTCAACAAAAGAGTCTGAAATGCAGTATTTGGGTGCAATATCAAAAATGACAGAATGATCTCTGTTCATTTCCAAGGCAAACCATTCAGTATCATGGTAATCCAAGTCTATGCTCCTACCAGTAATGCTGAAGAAGCTGATGTTGATCAGTTCTATGAAGACCTACAAGAACTTCTAGAACTAACACCGCCAAAAGATGTCCTTTTCATCCTAGGGAACTGGAATGCAAAAGTAGGAGGTCAAGAGATACCTGGAGTAATAGGCAAATTTGGCCTTGGAATACAAAATGAAGCAGGGCAAAGACTACCAAGAGAACACACTGGTCACAGCAAACACCCTCTTCCAACAACACGAGAGAAGACTCTACAAATGGATATCACCATGGTCAATACCAAAATCAGACTGATTATATTCTTTGCAGCCAAATATGGAGAAGCTCTATACAGTCAGCAAAAACAAGACCGGGAGCTATCTGAGGCTCAGATCATGAACAACTTATTGCTAAATTCAGACTTAAATTGAAGAAAGTTAGGGAAAAACCACTAGACCCATTCAGGTATGACCTAAATCAAATCCCTTATGATTATACAGTGGAAGTGACAAATAGATTCAAGGGTTTAGATCTGATAGAGTGCCTAAAGAACTATGGACAGAGGTTCATGACATTGTACAGAAGGCAGTGATCAACAACATCCCCAAGTAAAAGAAATGCAAAAAAGAAAAATGGTTATCTGAGGAGTCCTTACAAATAGCTGAAAAAAGAAAAGTGAAAGGCAAAGGAGAAAAGGAAACATATACGTTTGAATGTAGAGTTCCAAAGAATAGCAAGGAGAGATAAGAAAGCCTTCAGTGATCAATGAAAAGAAATAGAGGAAAACAATAGAATGGGGAAAAGACTAGAGAGCCCTTCAAGAAAATTAGAGATACCAAGGGAACATTTCATGCAAAGATGGGCACAATAAAGGACAGAAATGGTATGGACCTAACAGAAACAGAAGATATTAAGAAGAGGTGGCAAGAATACACAGAAGAACTGTACAAAAAAGATCATCATGACCCAGATAATCACGATGGTGTGATCACCCACCTAGAGCCAGATATCCTGGAATGCAAAGTCAAGTAGGCCTTAGGACGCATCACTATGAACAAAACGAGTGGAGGTGATAAAATTCCAGTTGAGCTATTTCAAATCCTAAAAGATGATGCTATTAAAGTGCTGCACTCAATATGCCAGCAAATTTGGAAAACTCAGCAGTGGCCACAGGACTGGAAAAGGTCAGCTTTCATTCCAATTCCATAGAAAGACAATGCCAAAGAATGCTCAAACTACCGCACAATTGCACTCATCTCACACGCTAGTAAAGTAATGCTCAAAATTCTCCAAGCCAGGCTTCAGCAATATGTGAACTGTGAACTTCCAGATGTTCAAGCTGGATTTAGAAAAAGCAGAGGAATCAGAGATCAAATTGCCAACATCTGCTGGATCATGGAAAAAGCAAGAGAGTTCCAGAAACACATCTATTTCTGCTTTATTGACTATGCCAAAGCCTTTGACTGTGTAGATCACAATAAACTGTGGAAAATTCTGAAAGAGATGGGAATACCAGACCACCTGATCTGCCTCTTGAGAAACCTATATGCAGATCAGGAAGCAACAGTTAGAACTAGACATGGAACAACAGACTGGTTCCAAATAGGAAAAGGAGTATGTCAAGGCTGTATATTGTCATCCTGTTTATTTAACTTATATGCAGAGTACATCATGAGAAATGCTGGGCTGGAAGAAGCACAAGCTGGAATCAAGATTGCTGGGAGAAATATCAATAACCTCAGATATGCAGATGACACCACCCTTATGGCAGAAAGTGAAGAGGAACTAAAAAGCCTCTTGATGAAAGTGAAAGTGGAGAGTGAAAAAGTTGGCTTAAAGCTCAACATTCAGAAAATGAAGATCATGGCATCCGGTCTCATCACTTCATGGGAAATAGATGGGGAAACAGTGGAAACAGTGTCAGACTTTATTTTTCTGGGCTCCAAAATCACTGCAGATGGTGACTGCAGCCATGAAATTAAAAGACGCTTACTCCTTGCAAGAAAAATTATGACCAACCTAGATAGCATATTGAAAAGCAGAGACATTACTTTGCCAACAAAGGTCCATCTAGTCAAGGCTATGGTTTTTCCAGGGGTCATGTATGGATGTGAGAGTTGTACTGTGAAGAAAGCTGAGTGCCGAAGAATTAATGCTTTTGAACTGTGGTGTTGGAGAAGACTCTTGAGAGTCCCTTGGACTGCAAGGAGATTCAACCAGTCCATTCTGAAGGAGATCAGCCCTGGGATTTCTTTGGAGGGAATGATGCTAAAGCTGAAACTCCAGTACTTTGGCCACCTCATGTGAAGAGTTGACTCATTGGAAAAGACTCTGATGCTGGGAGGGATTGGGGGCAGGAGGAGAAGGGTATGACAGAGGATGAGATGGCTGCATGGCATCACTGACTTGATGGACGTGAGTCTGAGTGAACTCCAGGAGTTGGTAATGGACAGGGAGGCCTGGCGTGCTGCGATGCATGGGGTCACAAAGAGTTGGACACCAACGAGTGACTGAACTGAACTGAACTGAACATAAATTAGTTATGCATATGTACTATTGTGACTGTAAAATGTGTAACATGTAATGTAAAGCAGTGATGTTGATGCTCAGAGGGCCTGTGATAGAAAGCAATGACAGAGAAAGCAGTCAGAGAAGGCTTCTTGGAGATGGTGATGACTGAGCTAGAGTATATAATAGTCAATAGCCACAGAAAAAGTGAGGGAAAGTCATTTCAGGTAGAAGGGATTGCATATGTAAAGGCCCTGTGGCAGGGGGAGCATGTGAGTAAGAGGGACTGAAAGGCAACTCGTATGGCTGGAGCAGAGAGAATGAGGGATGCATGTTATGGGAGGCAGCTAGGGACACCACTGGGAGTCAGGCCAAGTAGACTTGAGGAAAGAGCAGAGGCTCAGACTGATGCAACAAAGCAAATCAGAGATGCCTTGGTTTATTTGCTTGTTCATGTTGTGAGCTTCACGAGGACAGGGATGTTGTCTATTGGTTTACTGCTGCATCTAGACTGCTGCATGTCTAGAATGGTACCCAGAACACAGAAGATGCTCAGTGAACATTTTTGAATGAGTGCATTTATATATTCATCCCACAAATATTCACTGCTTTATGCCAGACCCTGGCCAAGGTCCTGAATGAATGATGGACCTTGAGTAGTTCTGGGTTAATAAGAAAGGCAGAGGGTCCACCAGACTGAATGTCCTAAGGACAGAGACCGTGTCCTTGGTTGACTCTGCACCTTTACAAGAGCAAGTCTTCACCTTCATTATGTAGATCCCCAGGACCCTGGTCTCAGACAGTCCAACCTAGAAGTTTATATGTGGACCTGGGATGCTGCATTTTAACAAGGGCTCCTGTTGATTCTGAAGCAGGTAGTTCCCCCAAAACAGTCTTGAGAAACACTGTTATAGAACATTGCATGGCACAAAACATTACCTGTTCAATATAAAGTTGACAAATGAATAAGCGAAAGGACTGAGTCACAGACTGAAAACAACCTATAATATAATGTAATGAGATGGAATGCTGTAATAATGAAGGCACAGAGAAAAGAACTACCGAATTGCTTATAGGAATGCAATCACAGGACAGGGAAGGCTTCCGGGAGGAGGTGGCTTTTGAGTTCAGCCCTGGAGACTGAGAAGACATTTTCTAGGTGGGTATGTCTTCGTATGTCTGAACCTCAGTTTTCTCAATTGTTCAACAGGAATAATAATAGCTTCACCAGGATGAGAGTGTAAGAATTATAAGAAATTTACTTATTCATCCCATAAATACTTATGGAGCATCTACCACATGCCAGGCACCATTTTGGGCACATGCTCAGTTGCTTCAGTCATGTCTGACTCTGTGACCCCATGGACTGTAGGCCACCATGCTCCTCTGTCCATGGGATTTCCCAGCAAAATACTGGAGTGGGTTGCCATTTCCTCCTCCAGGGGATCTTCCTGACCCAGGGCTTGAACCTGCTTCTCCTGCGGCTCCTGTATTGGCAGGCAAATTCTTTACCATTTGAGCCACCACATAGGGGCAAAAACAAAGCAGTGAAAGACTCCTGTCCTACTTACACACTAGGAATAAGACACACAATAATCCTAATAAATGAGTGTATTATCTAGTATTTTAGAAGGCAAGAAATGCTATGAGAAAAACAGTAAGGAAATGTATCACAACATGTCGGACACCTTAAACTTTCACAATGTGGTGGTTTAGTTACTAAGTCATGTCTGACTCTTGGTGACTGTAGCCTGCCAGACCTCTCTGTCCAAGGGGTTTTCCAGGCAAGAATACTTGAGTGAGTTGCCATTTCCTTCTCCAGGGGATCTTCCCCACCCAGAGATCGAACCTGGGTCTCCTGCATCACAGGTGGATTCTTTACCAACTGAGCTACCAGTGAGAGTGTATGCCAATTACATCTCAATAAAAATTTAAAAATAAAGACAACCATTGCTGCTATCATGAGCAAACATTTGTCAAGTAAATAACTGCTCTTTTTGACAGATCTTTTATTTTTGTGGCTTTCCTTGCTTGGGGTGATAAATCCTTGCTCCCTCAGTTGACTCCATGAGGACAAAAGTTCTTCCCATCCAGAAAAATGGCTTTTGCCATTAAAAACAAAAACAGCTGTTTATAATAGCCAGGACTTGGAAGCAACCTAGATGTCCATCAGCAGATGAATGGATAAGAAAGCTGTGGTACATATACACAATGGAGTATTACTCAGCCATTAAAAAGAATACATTTGAATCAGTTCTAATGAGGTGGATGAAACTGGAGCCTATTATACAGAGTGAAGTAAGCCAGAAAGAAAAACACAAATAAAGTATACTAACAGGGAAGGCAATGGCACCCCACCCCAGTGCTCTTGCCTGGAAAATCCCATGGATGGAGGACCCTGGTAGGCCGCAGTCCATGGGGTCGCTAAGAGTCGGACACGACTGAGTGACTTCACTTTCACTTTTCACTTTTATGCATTGGAGAAGGAAATGGCAACCCACTCCAGTGTTCTTGCCTGGAGAATCCCGGGGACGGTGAAGCCTGGTGGGCTGCCATCTGTGGGGTCGCATAGAGTCGGACACGACTGAAGTGACTTAGCAGCAGCAGCAGTAGCAGCAACGCATATATATGGAATTTAGAAAGATGGTAACAATAACCCTGTATACGAGACAGCAAAAGAGACACTGATGTATAGAACAGTCTTTTAGACTCTGGGAGAGGGAGAGGGTGGGATGATTTGGGAGAACGGCATTGAAATATGTATAATATCATATTTGAAATGAGTCGCCAGTCCAGGTTTGATGCCTGATACCAGATGCCTGTGGCTGGTGCACTGGGACGACTCAGAGGGATGGTATGGGGAGGGAGGAGGGAGGAGGGTTCAGGATGGGGAACACATGTGTACCTGTGGCGGATTCATTTTGATGTATGGCAAAACCAATACAATAATGTAAAGTTAAATAAAATTTAAAAAAATTTAAAAAACCAACCAACCAAACAAAGCAAGCAAACAAACAAGCAAATCTCCTACTTCAAACACTTGACAAATGGAAATGTAAGATCTGGTGCCCAAGAGCTCCTCTTGCCCTGAAGCACAGGTTCTCAGTGGGAGTAGTGCTGCCCGCTAGAGGGAAGTCTGGAAATGTTGGTAAGGGGTTAGATCATCACTAGGTCTGGGAGTGTGCAATGCATTCATATCAATATCCAGGATACTTAATATCCAGGAAAAGTAAATTCATCAGAACCAACTGAGCCTGACTCTAATTCCTTTGTACATAGAAACAAAAAATATATTTTCTGCATGGTTTAGGAATACATTGAACTTTAAAGGAATATAACTACTGGATAAATTGAGCAAAGGTTGTTCTTTGCTTTGTTCAGAACGTTACCAAAAGTCATGTGTCATTTCAGAAAATCGGGTTAGGGACAGCAGTGCTGTGCATGATATTTTTTTTTTCTGTAGGTGACACAACACATCTGTACAAGTTTGCCGCTGTTGTTGCAGCAGTCACAGTGATTATATATAGAAGCAATTATATAGCTATATCATTATGTTTTATTGTAGAGTCATATCCAAGCATTTACATATTGAAATATACACTATCTTATTATAGACTACTTTCACTTTATTCTCTGTTATGATGTTGTTAGGACATTATATTGATTTTTTGAAGTTATATGTATATATAGATTCTATTATCTGTGAATTTCATTTCTGGATAGTAAAAAGGGGGTTATAAAATGCTCTTTTTTTCTTTGTATATAAAGGGGCATTGAATCTGACTGAGGATCAATTCATCTAAATGCTACTACTGAGCTTTAGAAAGTATGCCCTGTGGATTTCAGCACTATTATTGCCCGATCTCTGCATATTTTCAAGAGAAACTGGGCATCTAGGTGTTTACAAGCAAGCTTCTGATTTTTAAAGAAACAGCAACAAATTTTAAATACGTATAAACATTTAATGAAAAGATGAGTGGTGTCAGGGATCTGGGTGAATAAAGGATGAGTGGGCAGAACACAGGTTTTTAAGGCAGGGAAACTATTCAATCTGATACTAAAATGGTAGACATATGTCATTATGTGTGTGTGTGAGACGCTTAATTGTGTCCAACTCTTTGTGACCCCATGGACTATTGCCCTCTGCCCATGGAATTCTCCAGGCAGTAGTACTAGAGTGGGTAAACATTTCCTTCTCCAGAGGATCTTCCCAACCCAGGGATTGAACCCAGGTCTCTTGCACTTCGGGCAAATTCTTTACTGTCTGAGCCACCAGGGAAGCCCATATGTCATTATACATTTGTCAAAACCATAGACTGCACAACACCAACAGTGAACCCTAAAGTAAACTATGGCCTCTGGGGCAATGATGTTGATCCATTCACTGTAATAAGCATATCCCTCTGGTGTGACATGTTGATTAGGGGGAAGGTTGTCCATGGGTAGGGGTGGGAGGTGTGTATGGAAATTCTCTGTCCTTTCCACTCAATTTTGCTGTGAACCTGAGACTCTTCTAAAAATAAAGTCTTTTTTTTTTATTCTATAAATACTGAAGTAAAGTGAAGTGAAAGTCACTCAGTTGTGCCCAACTATCTGCAACACCATGGACTGTAACTCTCCAGGCCAGAATACTGGAGTGGGTAACCTTTCCCTTCTCCAGGGGATCTTCCCAACCCAGGAATCAAACTCAGGTCTTCCGCATTGCAGGCAGATTCTTTACGAGCTGAGCCACAAGGGAAGCCCTCTATAAACACTATTCAGGACAAATAATCACATCTTTTGGCTAAATATAGCCAGACTGTGACCTCAAATTTTTTAAAAAAATGATGTATTTGATGGAGAAACCAAGAGAGATATGTGAGCCTCTCCAGGGTGTATGCAGTCATTTCAATTGTCAATCACTAAACATATGTATTGCGTTTCTTTTCCATGGGGATGGTCTTCATCCCTGTCTCCTGTACAATGTCACGAACCTCATTCCATAGTTCATCAGGCAGTCTATCTATCAGATCTAGGCCCTTAAATCTATTTCTCACTTCCACTGTATAATCATAAGGGATTTGATTTAGATCATATCTGAATAGTCTAGTGGTTTTCCCTACTTTCTTCAATTTAAGTCTGAATTTGGCAAGAAGGAGTTCATGGTCTGAGCCACAGTCAGCTCCTGGTCTTATTTTTGCTGACTGTATAGAGCTTCTCCATCTTTGGCTGTGAAGAATATAATCGATCTGATTTCGGTGTTGACCATCTGGTGATGTCCATGTATAGGGTCTTCTCTTGTGTTGTTGGAAGAGGGTGTTTGTTATGACTACTGCAAATCTGCCTGTTACTCCAGGTGTTTCTTGACTTCCTACTTTTGCATTCCAGTCCCCTATAATGAAAAGGAAAATGAAGTGGAGAGTGAAAAAGTTGGCTTGAAGCTCAACATTCAGAAAATGAAGATCATGGCATCCGGTCCCATCACTTCATGGGAAATAGATGGGGAAACAGTGGAAACAGTGTCAGATTTTATTTTTCTGGGCTCCAAAATCACTGCAGATGGTGACTGCAGCCATGAAATTAAAAGAGGCTTACTCCTTGGAAGGAAAGTTATGACCAACCTAGATAGCATATTGAAATGCAGAGACATTATTTTGCCAACAAAGGTTCGTCTAGTCAAGGCTATGGTTTTTCCAGGGGTCATGTATGGATGTGAGAGTTGGACTGTGAAGAAGGCTGAGTGCTGAAGAATTGATGCTTTTGAAGTGTGGTGTTGGAGAAGACTCTTGAGAGTCCCTTGGACTGCAAGGAGATCCAACCAGTCCATTCTGAAGGAGATCAGCCCTGGGATTTCTTTGGAAGGAATGATGCTAAAGCTGAAAGTCCAGTACTTTGGCCACCTCATGTGAAGAGTTGACTCATTAGAGAAGACTCCGATGCTGGGAGGGATTGGGGACAAGAGGAGAAGGGGATGAAGGAGGATGAGATGGCTGGATGGCATCACTGACTCGATGGATGTGAGTCTCAGTGAACTCTGGGAGTTGGTGATGGACAGGGAGGCCTGGCGTGCTGCGATTCACGGGGTCGCAAAGAGTCGGACATGACTGAGCGACTGATCTGATCTGATCTGAAACATATGTATTGTGCAATATTACACACATTATCACTTCATTTCACAAGAAGCATCTAAGGTAAGTGGTGTCCATGTCACAGACGAGAAAGCTAAGGCTTGGAGAAATGAACTGACTTGGCTTCAAAGGTAAAACCAGAATTCCCACTGAACTCTGGAATTAACTGTACTCTGTGATTAACTATAGTAATCTCTGCTCAAAGCATTTTGCTGCTGCTACTGCTAAGTCGCTTCAGTCGTGTCCGACTCTGTGCGATCCCATAGACGGCAGCCCACCAGGCTCCTCCATCCCCGGGATTCTCCAGGCAAGAATACTGGAGTGGGTTGCCATTTCCTTCTCCAATGCATGAAAGTGAAAAGTGAAAGTGAAGTCGCTCAGTCATGTCCGACTCTTAGCGACCCCATGGACTGGAGCCTCTAGCCCCATGGACAGGCTCCTCCATCCATGGGATTCTCCAGGCAAGAGCACTGGGGTGGGGTGCCATTGCCTTCCCCCCAAAGCATTTTAGGGCTCACCATTTTCCTGACCCTGTGCACAGTGCATTTCAAATATTCTCTTATGGTTACTACAGACACATTTTGAGAACTGCTGCTGCTGCTAAGTCAGTTCAGTCGTGTCTGACTCTGTGCGACCCCATAGATGGCAGCCCACCAGGCTCTGCAGTCCCTGGGATTCTCCAGGCAAGAATACTGGAGTGTGCTGGGGACCAGCCCCAGCTGATCCAGGGACTTCGAAGTGAGGACGGTGTTGGTGAGGGTCAGGACACAATAGTTATAATTAGAGATATAAAGAATAATAGAACGAGGATAGCTCAGTAGGAAAATTCAGTGGAGAAAAGAGGCTGAGTAGCTTGGTTTACGCAGGAGACCAATAAAACTTCCAGACAAGAAGTTTGCACCACTTACATAGGCCACAGGCGTCCTTCCGTTCTCCCGAAGGAGAGGAGACACTGAGGCCTCTCCGGTCAGATCTTAGAAGCCCAGGCAAAATTAGTAAGCTTGGTGGGTTCCGCACCCCAGATGGAAACTCAGCCAGAGTCTGAGAGAGAGAGCGACATGGGGAGGCCAGTCTTTCGAGGAACTGATCCCAATTCTTTATTTTCCATGGTCTACTTTTATACACTGAGATGTTATACAAAAGTCACGCAGGGTCAGCAGTTCTGACTTTTTTCAAAGTCAGGTGCTTCATACAAATGTATACAGAGGTCTTAGGGGTGTTACATCATCTTCTGGCCAGGGGGCCTGCTGACAATTTATGACCCTCTCCTTGTGACAGTGGTCAGTCAACCAGGACACTTATTTCTCCAGGGGTGATTATTCTCAAACAGACGCCACCCAAATAAAGTTACATTCCTATAAGGTGAGGGTGTAGTGGGTTTTAGTCAGGGAAAGAATTTACTTAGCCTAAGGTCTAACGTGATTACTATCAAAGGTTAATACTTATTTCTTCTATATATTCATTAATGTGTGTAAGGGCAGGGGACGTGGAGACTTAGCAGCAAACATTGGCTCAACAAATGAAAAATCCTTCATTAATGCAATTTCTAATCAGCCCACTATTAGTTTTCTAACTTCTCTAAAGAATCTGTTTTTAGAAGGTTAAAAGCATCTCGTGCCTCCCACTGTTGGGAGGCTGTGAGTAATCACATGTGGCCGGACAAGCCTGTCAGGTAGGCTAGAGAACCTTCAGAGGAGTTTGTAGGTTAAAACAGTCCTGTCACACCCAAGAATTTTTATTAACTGGAGCTCTAAGTTAACTTCTTTTCTGAAAGAGGTGGTGGGGGACAGCCCCCCGTAAAGTCAGAGGTGTAGGTGAGAGCACAAAGTAGTAAAGTAGGCAGGCTCTGGTTATGGGGGTAGATGCTTGAGGATTTCCAGGGGGACTCCTGAGGCTAGATCCCACATTTGCGTATGTCAAGCCTCCTTCCTCGTGATCTTTGCCAAGGGAGGAGTGCCTCACACCGGCCCGCAATATCAGTGGGTTGCCATTGCCTTCTCCAATGCATGAAAGTGAAAAGTGAAAGTGAAGTCGCTCAGTTGTGTCGGACTCCTAGCAACCCATGGACTGCAGCCCACCAGGCTCCTCCATCCATGGGATTTTCCAGGCAAGAGTACTGGAGTGGGTTGCCATTGCCTTCTCCAATGCATGAAAGTGAAAAGTGAAAGTGAAGTTGCTCAGTCATATCCAACTCTTCGTGACCCCATGGACTGCAGCCTACCAGGCTCCTCCGTCCACGGGATTTTCCAGGCAAGAATACTGGAGTGGGTTGCCATTGCCTTCTCCGTTTGAGAACTATATATATATATATAGTTCTCAAACAGAGAATTAGTTCTACCTGTTTATTGCTACCAACCCATCTCCCTCTGACCCCGTCATGCTCAGTCATGTGACCCCATGGACTGCAACTCACCAGGCTCTTCCATCCATGGACTTTCCCAGGCAAGAGTATTGGAGTGGGTGGCCATTTCCTACTCCATGAGGTATATATATATTTTTTTCATAAGGCATATATATTTTTATCCCCACTTTCTAGACTGTGAACCTGAGGCTCAGAGAGCAGGACCTGCACAGACCATACAGCCAAAAAGCCTCAAAGTAATCTCAGAATGACTCCAGCCAGATCTAGTTGATTCCAAAGCTCATATGATCAACTACAATTTCTATATTTACTCTAAAAATATTAGCAATACTTACAGTGGGAATGGCAATCCACTCCAATAATCTTGCCTGGAGAATCCCATGGACTGAGGAGCCTGGTGAGCTACAGTCCGTAGGGTCACAAAAAGTCAGACACGACTGAGCGACTAACACTATAGTTATATTCATTCACTGAACCCCTTCTATGACAGGGAATTCATTCATGGTCTCTACCAGAGATTGTCAATCTTGACTACACATTAAACTCACCAGAGTACTTTAGAAATTATTCATTCCAGGGTCTCCCATCATTGTTCTAGGATATGACCTGAACGTCAATGTTTGTGGAAGTTCCCCCATATAATTCCAATAGTTGGCAGTAATTACTATAATGAATTAAAGACTTCAAAGTTGGGTGGGAATCCCGACTTTCCCTCTTGAGCCAAGTCACCTCTCTAAGCCCTTTTCTCATCTGCTATGTGGACACTACTTGTCTTAGGTCTTCTGTGAAATTAAGTGTGACCTCCAGGAGATGCCCATGACCTGGCCAGGTCAATGGTTCTCAGGGTCTGTGTGCTAGGATCATCTGGAGGGTCTTCTTTTCTAGTTACAGATGTCCAGGCTCCATCCCAGAAGATTTTTTTCAGCTGGTCCATTCACTGGGTGCAGATAAAAAGCCTCCCAGGCGATTCTATATAAAGGTCAAGAACTACTGAACAAGGTGTAACTGATACCCTATTTTGCTTATGCACTAAGTGAGGCTCACAGAGAAGTGACTTATTCAAGGTCCCATACCTAGCAAGTTGTGCTTTTAACCATTATTCTACACTATCCTGAAAAATTAAAACCATCTTTTCTTGCCACTAAATCCAGATTGTTGCTAGAACCTTCCTGTCAAGCCAGAGAATCATAAGATTTCAGGGTAAGTATGTCTCTTAAAGACTACCATAGTCCCACCCACCATCTGATGCTGACCTCCTTGCCTTGGTGCTTATCTTATTCTACTTGGTTCCTTTGAAAACTGGGAGATCATTAGCACCGAAGCAACCCGGTAGGCCTTTGAACAGCTCTGACTCCTAGAGAGAGCTGCCGTACTTACTACACAGCTGTTGAGAATTTTGAGATAGATCTGTTTGAGCTGACATAGAAAAAAATCTCTGAGATAAATTATTAAAACCAAAAAGCAAGTTGAAGGACTATATGCTTAGGATGATCTAATTGTTATGCAAAACACAAAACCTTCTGAATGTGTATGTAATTGCATAGGGAAAAAACCCTGGAATCGTAAGAACGAGTCAGTAACAATGGTCCAGTTTAATAGGGAAAGGGAAATTTAGAGGGAGTAAGTGTGTATTTTTTCTGAATAGTAATGATATGGACCTCACAGGTTGTTGTGGGAATAAAATGCAGAAAGTAAGAGACTTAAACTGATCCTATCATAAACACTTGATGAATATTAACTAAATATTTTTTAGTCATAAAAATGTTTCAAAAGGATTCAATAGTGATTATTTATGGATTTTTTTGCTTGGTTGTTTTTAATATATTTTTTCTAAAATGAGCATTTGGTTAGGGGACAACAAGAAAGAAAAAGAAGTCACTTCTGTATCAACTCAGAATGCATCTGGCTGTCAGTAATGGAAAACCTAATGAACAGAGGCTTATACAAAGAAAAAATAATAAAAGGCTTATTTTTATCTCTTAACAAGATGTCCAGAAGTAGGTGGCTGCTGTTAGCTCGGTCATCAGGGATACAGGGCCACCGGGCATCCTCACACATTTGCATTTAGCCCCGTGCTCCTTGCACGGTGGCCGCTGCATCTGCAGACACCACATCCACTTTCCAAACAGCAAAGGGGAGGAGAGCTGGTGCCAGCTGCATGTTTTCCTTTTTGTTGGGAGACACACTTGTTCCCAGAAGCACTAACAGCAGATGTATTTAGGTCTCCTGGATCTCATTCATGTCACTTCTAACTTCAAGGGAAGCTGGTGAAGTTAGGAACGAGATTGTCATGACTGGCTTCAGCTCACCGTTAACTCATAGTCTAGGATTGGGTATACCAGTGCCTATTTTTTAAAATGTTGTTCTGTTATCAAGGAAGAAGGGAGGTTTCGATATGGGGTATGATACACAAGTGTGTGCTACAGCTTTCAATTGTGGAGCCTCTATTTCTCCCACACATATCTACCACTGATCCTCGTTGTTGTTTACAAAATTACATGCATTATTAATAACTGCACTTGTAGGCTGCTTACAGTGTGACACATAACTAATTTAAAATCTCATGGGGAAACCCAGCAGGGTCAGAGCTGGGATGTGCAGACTCCCACCTGTGGAGATGAGGAATACTACCACCCCCAGTATTTATTTATATCCAACTGAAATACAAAACTGAGCGGGGGGGTGCGGGGGGGGGGCGGAATAACTTGAATCCCAAGTGTGGGATTTATACACATTCAAACACCATCTGAAAGAGAAATGGATAAGGAGGAGTAGAGAATGGGAGCTTGGTTTTAGGGAGGGATGGCTCAGGTTCTGAGAGAAATGTTACCATAAAAATAAAAATGTGACAGAACAGGGAAGACTTGACCACAAAGTCTGCAGGGCAGGGGGAGACAGGGGGTCCAGGGAACTGGCAACAGGTAGAACACAGCCTAACCCAGATAATGGGCTGTATGTGTGAGAGTGTGTGCCCTGGGAGAAAGGGGACTCTCAGACATAGTGACGTGAAAGTTCAACTTAAGAGACAGTAACTTGTCTTCTCTCTTCACAATACTCAGCTTCTGTGGCACGATGAGAATCAAGAGCTGCTTACAACAGAGGGTGAGGACTTTGGTTCTAGAATCACATGACTTTGCTGCACATCCCACTTCTATCATCAACTATCTCTGTGACCTTGGCCAAACTGTTTATCCTCTCCTTCCTCAGTTTCTTCCTCTATAAAATGGACATAATAAAAATATATGCCTTTAAACAGGGTCATGAACATTAAGCCTAGACAGTGCCTGGGACTTGGTATGCTCTTGCTACTGGTTAGCTGGGGACTCAGACAGTAAAGAATTTTCCTGCAATTTGGGAAACTAGGGTTCAATCCCTAGGCTGGAAAGATCCCCTGCAAAAGGGAAAGGCTACCCACTCCAGTATTCTTGCTTGGAGAATCCCATGGACACTGGAGCCTGGTGGACTACAGTCCATGAGGTTGCAAAGAGTCAGATACAACGGAGTGACTTTCACTTTCCACTGGTTAGCCAGTGGTATCGTTATGTCAAAGGGCTGAGACCACCAACAACTACATGGATATTTCAGCATAATGAAGGCCAGCAGTTAGAAATCAGAACTGATTTGAGAGTCCACATGTAACCCTAATCAAACTCAAGTTCCCACATGGCCAAGTTTGGAGCACTGTAGGATTTGTTTGCTCAGCCCAGCAACCAAAAAGTATGCTGGTCTGGATTTTTTTTTTTTTTTTAATATTTTGGGCAGCATTAAAGAGGTATCAAATTCATGACCCCTTTGCCTTACATGTCAGCTCTCCCCCTTTCCTTATCAGCACATTTTTCACTCCCAATTCTCCCCTCAAAACCTCTAATCTCCACTACCACACATGCCTCACAAAGCCTCCCTCTCTCACAGAACTCTGTTCTCTCTCATTTCTGACAAGCCCATCGAGGTCTTTTTGGACAAAACCCCGCCATCTTTTCTCTGGTTCTTTATCCAGGGATTAGTACATACTGCATTTGAGTCTGAGGCAGGGAGACAGGAAATGATACTAAATGGGTAACCCCAGAAATCATCCCCAAAAAATGAAGGATGGGAAAAACACTATGGCTAGTCATTTGGTCTCTGCTTTTTATGCAAGGGTACTTTTCCTTGTTAATATGATCATTCAACAGATATTCATTTGTGCTGGGCACAATTCTTGTCTTGGGCATAGGAGGATGGTAATATATGGTCTTTACTCTTAGGAGCTCACTGTTATCTCCTCTTACCTCAGCCACTTGCCAGCACAGGGGATGCCCCAGGTTGCCCAGCACCTGAGCCAGAAGTAGACGCTTAGCCTCTCAGAAAGTCCTCCTAAAAATACCTGGTGAGGTATGGGGTTCCAGCCTGATGACTATTTCCAGCCTTTCCACAATACTCTCAGGAAAGGAAGACGCGGAATTGACAGTGGCCTTGGCAGAGCCAGAGAGAGATCCCAACACATTTATCACCAGCCGGAGAGCTGCTGTTCAGCCTCACTGACCTGTAAAATCCACACTAAACTCAGATCTGGCTCTTCAGCTTCTGAATTTGATTTAGACCTGAGTAAAGGCCCCTAAGGCTTGATACTGACAAATCATCATTAAATCGGGACTGATCTGCTTAATGTGGATGTCTGAAGGATGCTAGTGGAAAGAACCAGACTTGTCTCATCTACTAGGCACAAGGGACCACAAGCTTCCCCAAATACCCCCTCAATTGGCACTGTTCCCTCATAACACTCTTCACTTTTTAAATTATCAAAACAAAATCTGCCTCTTATGATGGAGTAATGAGTTTCAGTTCCAGGAGGGCAAGGACCATATCCAACCATATCCAACCCATTCATCACAGGGCTCTTTCACATATCAAGCTGACCTTTCCCAAGGACACCTGAGTCCTTGTTCCTCCCATAAAATTTTTATATCCCTGTGGGTCTGCATGCTTCTGGGAGATAGCTACATCCATGTTAAATTGCTTTGATAAAGTTGATTGTGAGCCTTAGATTGCTCAGCTTTTCTGGAAGTTACGTGAAGGTTTTGAACTGAAATCTGTCTTAGCACTAACCTAATCCTCAGGAGGACCAGCTTATACTTCTTCAGGGTCACCCTAAAATATTTGGAATCATTATATCCTAGAGGAATGATTCATAACTGTTCAAAGGGAAGGGGTGGCACAGACCCTTTTAAGAACCTGACAAAAGCTCTAGACTCCTCTATCTGGGAGAAAACACCTTTGCACAAAATGTTAAATACAATGTCAGGAGCATGGTAGACACCTCTCAAAACTTCATTTTGAGATTAGGTTAAAACTCAGGGATGAGCACCTCAGAACTGGGAGAAATCTTAGAAATTATCTAGCTGAGCTGGTCCACTGAGCAATAATGATAACAACAATGATCATGATTATAAAGTCTATCATCTATCAAGTATAGTACTTACTATGTACTAGGCACTCTGCTGAGACTTTATATATATCGTGTCTTTAAGTGCTTACAGTAATCCATCCTGCTAGGTATTATTTCATCCCCACATCTTAAATGAGGCACCTGAGTCTCCTGGAGTCTAAGCCACTTGCCTGTGGATAGAGAATAGTTGAATGGCAGAAAGCCCACTGACTCCTAGATCCAGGCTCAAAACCACTGTGCATTAGTACCTGCCATTCATAGTTCTTGTTGTCACCCTTGGTGACAAGTAATAGGAACCCTCTGAAGCTAGCTTAAGCACAAAAGGGGGTTGTTGTAAGGAAGGATATCAAGTGTCTTACAGCATCCATAAGCAAGGGATTAGCTGGACTGCAGGATTCACCTGGAACTAGACACTGGTTTACTATAGGACCTGAAAAAAAACAATCCATCTATTATGGACAGAATTATTCATATAATAAAGCCCTAATCACCAATGTGACTGTATTTGCACCTAAAAGAAAGCGATAAAGGTTGAAAGAAGTCATAAAGATTGAATCCTAATCCAACAGGGCTGATGCCCCGATATAAAGAGGAAGAGACACAGCAAGAAGGCAATCCTCTGCAAGCCAAGAAGAGTGCCCTCACCAGGAACCAAAGCTTGCCAGAACCTTGATCTTGGACTTTCCACCTCAAGAACTCTGAGAAAATAAATGTCTATTGTTTAAACCACCCAATGTATGTTATTTGGGGCTTCCTTGCTGTGCTTAGTCGCTCAGTTGTATCCGACTATTGGCGACCCCAGGGAAGGCAATGGCACCCCACCCCAGTACTTTTGCCTGGAAAATCCCATGGACGTAGGATCCTGGTAGGCTCCCGTCCATGGGGTCGCTAAGAGTCGGACATGACTGAGCGACTTCGCTTTCACTTTTCACTTTCATGCATTGGAGAAGGAAATGGCAACCCACTCCAGTGTTCTTGCCTGGAGAATCCCAAGGACGGGGGAGCCTGGTGGGCCTCCGTCTCTGGGGTGGCACAGAGTCGGACACGACTGAAGCGACTTAGCAGCAGTAGCAGCAGCATTGGCGACCCTATGGACTAGAGCCCGCCAGGTTTCTCTAGCCAAGAATACTGGAGTGGGTTGCATTCCCTCCTCTGAGAGATCTTCCCAACCCAGGGATCGAATCCAGGTCTCCCACATTACAGGCAGATTCTTTACCATGTGAGCCACCAAGAAAGCCCAAGAATACTGGAATGGGTAGCCTATCCCTTCTCTAGGGCATCTTCCCAACCCAGGAATCAAACCGGGGTCTCCCACATTACAGGCAGATTCTTTACCAGCTGAGCTACCAGGGAAGTCCTTGGGCTTCCTTAGTGATTTTTTAACACTGCACACTTTTACAATCCAAACTAAACACATGTATGGGCTATTTCTAGACCGAGGGCAGCCCGCTTGTGGGCTATGTTTACAAAGCCCTATAGAATCCAGTGGGAGGGAGGGAGGGAGCAGAAAGAGAACTTCCTAAGGACTCAACAGACCCAAGTTCAAATCCTGGGTCCAACGCTCACTGTGCTACTTACCAGGTTACTTAACCTCTCTGATCACGGTGAGCTAATCTCTTAATCCTATTGTTTCCAGCATTTTGCCAATATAAACAGTGGTGTTATAAATCATGCTGTACATGCCATTTTGTATTTTACTAGTCTGTCTGGAGGATGAATTCCTAAAGTAGAGATTGACAAATGTCACAGGTTATATTCTCTGGAACAGATGCTGAGATGGAGTTTGCGTTGAAAAATGTTTATTAGAAACATATGTTAACATGAAAACTTGTATGTAAATGTTCATAGCCATGTTATCCATAACAGCCAAAAAGTGGAAACAACTCAAATGTCCATCAACTAATGAATGGATGGATAAAATGTGTCGTATCCATACAGTAGAATAGTATTTGACAATCAAAAGGAATGAACTACAGACGCATGCTACTGCACAGATGAACAGTGAAAACATCATGCTAAGTAAAATGAGTCAGACACAAAAGACCATGTATTAGATGATGTCATTCATCTGAAATGTCCAGAACAGGTGAGTCTTTAGAGATGAAAAGTATATCAGTGCTTGCTTGGGGCTGGAAGTTCTGGTGGAAATGAAGAACAAAAGCCAAAGTGTACAGGGCTTCTTTTTAGGGTTATAAAATTCACAGTTGTGAATATACTCAAAACTTGACCTCTGAAAGTTAACTGTCCACTTGAAATGGGTGAATATTTCAATAATGTTGTCCCCTGGCTTCCCTGGTGGCTCAGATGGTAAAGAATCTGCCTGCAATGTGGGAGACCTGGGTTCGATCCCTGGGTTAGGAAGATACCCTGGAGGAGGGCATGGCAACCCATTTCACTATTCTTGCCTGGAAAATCCCCAGGGGAGCCTGGTGGGCTACAGTCAATGGGGTTGCAAAGAGTTGGACATGACTGAGTGACTAAGCACCCACACACAAATTTGTCCCCAGTATGTGGAAGGGAGGGAGAAGGAAAAAGAATTGGGCAGACAAAAAAGTCTAAACTATAGTGAGGGTCCAGGGCGGTCAGCCAAGCAAGCAGAGAATGGCTGAGCCAAGATAGCCACACCTTTCCAGCCATCTCATTCAGCCAGGATGTTGACTGCTCTAGAAGGCACGGCCTTAGCTGGGTGAGGTTGCTCTCAGCAGCTGAAAGCTGGAAGCCACCTGCTGACCACATTCCCCACAGCAGAGCAGGAAACCCTCCCTGAAGCGGGGATCTGGGAAACCCATCTCCAAGTCTACCTCACCAATTTGAAAAGCAAATTTAATTAATCTTGATAGATATGGCCACACTACATGATTGTCACTGTGACCACTGTCATCCAAAATTCCCCCACCACTGGAAATATTTTTATAACTGGCAGGTGGGATCCTATTGGACAACAGCAAGGGATACCTTTTAGAAGTTCACTCCAAGGAATATTCAAACTGCCATATGAGAGATTTTTCATTTTCTCCTGTGATGACTGGTTCTGTTGTTTTCCAAAGAGAGCTGACATTATGTAAAGCTATGTTTTAGAATACTCATTCTAGCAACAGTATGCAAGATGGATTGGAAGGGGAGTCTCAGAAGACAGGGAGACTAATTAGTTGATTATTGAAACCACCCAGCCATGAGGTGGGGTGGGTAGCGGGGGTGGTTGCCATAGAAAGGGAAGGAAGGTATGAAAGGAAGAAGTTTTAGCACAGCTGGAGACTGATTGGAACTGGGTGGAAGGGAGAAAGTAGCTCCTTTTAGTTCAAGTTCAGGGGCATTGAATGGATGCCTTGGCCCTATCCCATCATCAGATCAGATCAGATCAGATCAGTCGCTCAGTCATGTCTGATTCTTTGTGACCCCATGAATCGCAGCACGCCAGGCCTCCCTGTCCATCACCAACTCCAGGAGCTCACTGAGACTCACATCCATCGAGTCAGTGATGCCATCCAGCGATCTCATCCTCTGTCGCCCCCTTCTCCTCTTGCCCTCAATCCCTCCCAGCATCAGAGTCTTCTCCAGTGAGTCAACTCTTCGCATGAGGTGGCCAAAATACTGGAGTTTCAGCTTTAGCATCATTCCTTCCAAAGAAATCCCAGGGCTGATCTCCTTCACAATGGACTGGTTGGATCTCCTTGCAGTCCAAGGGACTCTCAAGAGTCTTCTCCAACACCACACTTCAAAAGCATCAACTCTTCGGTGTTCAGCCTTCTTCACAGTCCAGCTCTCACATCCATATATGACCCCTGGAAAAACCATAGCCTTGACTAGACGGACTTTTGTTGGCAAAGTAATGTCTCTGCTTTTCAATACGCTATCTAGGTTGGTCATAACTTTTCTTGCAAGGAGTAAGCATCTTTTAATTTCATGACTGCAGTCACCATCTGCAGTGATTTTGGAGCCCAGAAAAAATAAAGTCTGACACTGTTTCCACTGTTTCCCCATCTATTTCCCATGAAGTGATGGGACTGGATGCCATGATCTTCGTTTTCTGAATGTTGAGCTTTAAGCCAACTTTTTCACTCTCCACTTTCACTTTCACCAAGAGGATTTTTAGTTCCTCTTCACTTTCCGCCATAAGGGTGTTGTCATCTGCATATCTGAGGTTATTGATGTTTCTCCCAGCAATCTTGATTCCAACTTGTGCTTCTTCCAGTCCAGCGTTTCTCATGATGTACTCTGCATAGAAGTTAAATAAACAGGGTGACAATATACAGCCTTGACGTACTCCTTTTCCTATTTGGAACCAGTCTGTTGTTCCATGTCCAGTTCTAACTGTTGCTTCCTGACTTGCATATAGATTTCTCAAGAGGCAGGTCAGGTGCTCTGGTATTCCCATCTCTTTCAGAATTTTCCACAGTTTATTGTGATCCACACAGTCAAAGGCTTTGGTGTAGTCAATAGAGCAGAAATAGATGTTTTTCTGGAACTCTTTTGCTTTTTCCATGATCCAGCAGATGTTGGCACTTTGATCTCTGGTTCAAAGGCTTTGGCATAGTCAATAAAGCAGAAATAGATGTTTTTATGGAACTCTTTTGCTTTTTCCATGATCCAGCGGATGTTTGCAATTTGATCTCTTGTTCCTCTGCCTTTTCTAAAACCAGCTTGAACATCAGGAAGTTCACAGTTCACATATTGCTGAGGCCTGGCTTGGAGAATTTTGAGCATTACTTTACTAGTGTGTGAGATGAGTGCAATTGTGCGGCAGTTCGAGCATTCTTTGGCATTGCCTTTCTTTGGGATTGGGATGAAAACTGATCTTTTCCAATCCTGTGGCCACTGCTGAGTTTTCCAAATTTGCTGGCATATTGAGTGCAGCACTTTCACAGCATCATCTTTCAGGATTTGGAATAGCTCAACTGGAATTCCATCACCTCCACTAGCTTTGTTCGTAGTGATGCTTTCTAAGGCCCACTTGACTTCACATTCCAGGATGTCTGGCTCTAGGTCAGTGATCACACCATCATGATTATCTGGGTCGTAAAGATCTTTTTTGTACAGTTCTTCTGTGTATTCTTGCCACCTCTTCTTAATATCTTCTGCTTCTGTTAGGTCCATACCATTTCTGTCCTTTATCGAGCTCATCTTTGCATGAAATGTTCCTTTGGTATCTCTGATAACCTCCTAAAAATCTTCCCCATCCACCTCTTTCCATCTCTACTATGACCACTACCATCTCTTGCTTGGGCAGCTCTACAACTTTCTAACCAATCTCAGAACCTTTGTTTTGGCTTGCTGCAATCTACTTCCGCTATAGTCCCTATTTCCCTATAACCAGAGGGACCTTCTTAAAACTTAAATCAGGTCCTGTTACCCTCAGGTTCAAACTCTTCCAATTGCACCTCATTGTCCTTCAGATAAAGTACTGTCTAAAGTATCCTTATTGATTGCCTCTGCCCTCCTCCTCAACCTCATTGTTACCAGTCCCCACTCCTCTTGTTGCTTAACTTCCTAGAGGTCTCTGAAAGTTCGATGTTCCCCTTTGCCTTTGAGTCTTCACACACACTGTTCTTCTGTATTAGATATTCCATAATCTCTAGCCTATTCCTACTCAAACTGTAGGTGTCCAGTTAGATGTTGCCTATTCCAGGAAGCTTTCCCTGACCACCATACCTTAAGGATGGATGAGTTTACTGTAGTAGATTATTGGCAAAGATAGCATCAACAATCTCCCCATCTCTGTTTGCACCTACTCTGCCTTCCTCATCACAGAGTGGACTCTGTTCCCCCACTCCTTGAATCAGGCTGGAGGTTGACCAGCTTTAACCAATAGAAGGTATCAGAAGTGACATTCTTGGATGTCAGATCCAAAACCTTAAGAGGCTACAAATCCTCTTCTGTTTTCAATCAGGGGAAACATAGCCCCAGAGTAAAGAAGTCCAGGAGAGAGAAGCACCTCGTGGAGGAGAAGTAAGGTCCTAAATTATGTGAGAACCAACATGAGAAGAAAGCAGCCCAGCCATATGAACAAGCCCCAGGAGAGTCAAGTCATCCCCATGAGGTGTCAGACATGTGACTGAGGTCATCTCAACTCCTGTCCCAGCCCAAATGCCCCAGCCAATACTATGTAGGAAAGAAACAAGCCAGCCTACTAAATCCTTAACCCATAGAATTGTGAAAAATAAGATATTTGCTTTAAGCTATTGTATTTTGGAATACTTTGATATATAGTAATGGATAATTGATAAAATGCCCCTCCCCTTAGCTCCTGCAGCACCTCCTGATGCCTTCTATCACAGCATCTATTTCATTTTCTATGGTTACTTGTTTAATCCCTTCTATCCTCGCATCCAGGCTTCTATGATGTATCAGTGGAAAAGTATCTGCCTGCCAAAGCAGGAGACACAAGAGAGAAGGGTTTGATTCCCATGTCAGGAAGGTCCCCTGGAGAAGGAAATGGCAACCCACTCCAGTATTCTTGCCTGGGAAATCCCATGGACAGAGGAGCCTGTCTGGTTATAGTCCATGGGGTCACAAAGAGCCAGACATGACTGAGTGACTAAACAACAATCTTCCTATCTACACACACATTAGCATCCTGAGGAAATGCACTAAGCTATGTCTTGTTCAACACTGTCTCTCCAGGACCTGGCAAGTGGTAGATGCTCATTGCATATGTTAATAATTCAATCAATCAAGATAAGGACACTCTAAGCACCATTTCCCTTAATAAAACCAAGCCATCTCTCCAGGTTGCCAAGTGAAGTGAAGTCACTCAGTCATGTCTGATTCTATGCAACCCCATGGACTATAGCCTATCAGGCTCCTCCATCTATGGGATTTTCCAGGCAAGAATGCTGGAGTGGATTGCCATTTCCTTCTCCAGGGGATCTTCCCGACCCAGGAATCGAACCTGGGTCTCCTGCATTGCAGGCAGACGCTTTACTGTCTTAGCCACCAGGGAAGCCCAGGTTGCCAGGGAAGGGTGAATTTCCACTTGGGAAGAGTGACCAGACCTCATTACCATACTCTGTCTCCTCTCCTCTCCCCTAAATTTACCCAACCACTGGCTCTTTGGAGAATTTGGATGTTTTAACTTTATTTATTTTAATTGGAGGCTACTTACTTTAAAATATTGTAGTGGTTTTGCCATACATTGACATGAATCAGCCATAGGTGTACATGTGTTCCCCATCCTGAGCCCCCCTCCCACCTCCCTCCCCATACCATCCCTCTGGGTCATCCCAGTGTACCAGCCCTGAGTGCTCTGTCTCATGCATCGAACCTGGACTGGTGGTCTGTTTCACATATGATAATATACATGATTCAGTGCTATTCTCTCAGATCATCCCACCCTCGCCTTCTCCCACAGAGTCCAAAAGACTGTTCTATTCATCTGTGTCTCTTTTGCTGTCTCGCATATAGGGTTATCATTACCATCTTTCTAAATTCCATATAAATGCATTAGTATACTGTATTGGTGTTTTTCTTTCTGGCTTACTTCACTCTGTATAATAGGCTCCAGTTTCATCCACCTCATTAGAACTGATTCAAATGTATTCTTTTTAGTGGCTGAGTAATATTCCATTGTGTATATGTACCACAGCTTTCTTTTTTAAAAAATAGAGTAAACTCACGACCATAGGATCCTTAAGTGTAAGGATTATACACAATATCCTTTCATTTCTGCCCCTCAAAACCTAGCACATTTTTTGACTCACATTCAAAATCAAATAATTTGTGTAAGAGATAGAAAGAGAGGAAGCCAAATGGACTGGCTAGAAAGGGAGGAAAGGAATGGCTGTCAGTGCCAATGATCCAGTCTTGGGCAAATTACTTAACATTTCAAACATCATTACTCTCCTTATCTATAAAATGGGCATAATGATTTTCTGATAGCTAAACTCCAGTACTTTGGCCACCTCATGTGAAGAGTTGACTCACTGGAAAAGACTCTGATGCTGGGAGGGATTGGAGGCAAGAGGAGAAGGGGACGACAGAGGATGAGATGGCTGGATGGCATCACTGACTCGATGGACGTGAGTCTGAGTGAACTCCGGGAGTTGGTGATGGACAGGGAGGCTTGGCGTGCTGCGATTCATGGGGCCGGAAACAGTCGGATATGACTGAGCGACTGAACTGAACTGAACTGAACATTTAGTGAATAACTTACTATCTGCAAAGCATAAGTCCAAATGCAATATCTCACTTAATCCTTAAGTAGCTACTATTTGCTATTCACATTTATTCTTTTTTGCCTATTTTCATGACCAAAACTCTAATTTTGTTTTGTTTTGAGTTTTTCAGTGTGTGCAAATACACACATACACTTCACAGATGAGGAAACTGAAGCAGGACATAATTAAATAACCTGTCCAGGATCACACAGCTTCTAAGTAGTTGAGTCAGGATTCGACCACAGGACACACAGTGTTTATAAAGACTAAATAGGTTGATGGATGTGAGATGCCTAGCCCAGGGCTTAGTATATATGGATCATTATTAGGAATAAGGGAAGGAGAGAAAGAAACAGGATATCAGACCTAGTCTCTACTTTCTTGTGTTTGTCTCCCCTTTCCAGGTACATAGGGTCAGGTTCAGATCAGATCAGATCAGTCGCTCAGTCGTGTCTGACTCTTCGTGACCCCATGAACTGCAGCACGCCAGGCCTCCCTGTCCATCACCAGCTTCCGGAGGTCACCCAGACTCACATCCATCAAGTCAGTGATGCCATCCAGCCATCTCATCCTCTGTCGTCCCCTTCTCCTCCTGCCCTCAATCCCTCCCAGCATCAGAGTCTTCTCCAATGAGTCAGCTCTTCGCATGAGGTGGCCAAAATACTGGAGTTTCAGCTTTAGCATCATTCCTTCTAAAGAAATTCCAGGATTGATCTCCTTCAGAATGGACTGGTTGGATCTCCTTGCAGTCCAAGGGACTCTCAAGAGTCTTCTCCAACACCACAGTTCAAAAGCATCAATTCTTCGGCGTTCAGCCTTCCTCACAGTCCAGCTCTCACATCCATACATGACCACAGGAAAGACCATAGCCTTGACTAGGCGAACCTTTGTTGGTAAAGTAATGTCTCTGCTTTTGAATATGCTATCTAGGTTGGTCATAACTTTCCTTCCAAGGAGTAAGCGTCTTTTAATTTCATGGCTGCAGTCACCATCTGCAGTGATTTTGGAGCCCAGAAAAACAAAGTCTGACACTGTTTCCACTGTTTCCCCATCTATTTCCCATGTAGTGATGGGACCAGATGCCATGATCTTCGTTTTCTGAATGTTGAGCTTTAAGCCCACCTTTTCACTCTCCACTTTCACTTTCATCAAGAGGCTTTTTAGCCCCTCTTCACTTTCTGCCATAAGAGTGGTGTCATCTGCATATCTGAGGTTATTGATAGCTAATGATAACCATTTTATTTATTGTTTTTTAAATAATACAATGACCACCACGAACTCATTGCCCAAATCAAGAACCTAAATGTTTTTCTAATATTTATTTTATTTTTATGATTTATTTGGCTGCACCAGGTCTTAGTTGCAGCAAATAGGATTTTCAGTCTTCCTTGCTGCATTGGGAGGATGGAGTCTTAGCCACTAGACTACCAGGGAAGTCCCAAGAACCTACAAGTTAGCAATAATTTCATCTACACATCCCATCTTCTGTGTTTCTCTTAAAGGTAACCATGATCCTAAATGTTGGATCCAACATCCCACTGATTTTTTTCTTTAGTGTTTTTACATTTATATGCCTAACGATAAATTATTTCACTCTATTTGTCTTTAACGTTCTAACCTCTAGGTCTTTCAGTTATAGGCTCTTACTTCTTTTGTTGCGGTTGAATTTTATAGTTTCACTCAGGCTGCCATGTTTGGTTGTATGGGCTTTTCGGTGCACAAGTGTTCCCAGCCAAGGACACCGAAGGGGTGGGGAGTGTGTTGAAATCCACCCTGCAGCTCCTCTGGTCTACTTCTTATCAGCACAAAGACGCCAGTCTCTCACGGGGTCACATACAATGAGGCAGCATCCACTGTTGGCAGGGGATGGAGGGGGGCAGGGATGGCTTTCTCTAATTTGCACAAAGGTGTCATAGCGGCTAATGGGGGCTCTGAGTTCGCCTCCCCTGAATCACCAGCAATCCCTGCCAGACCCTCCACATTCAAGGTCAAGATTGAGGCTACTGGGGTTACAGATGGGAAATGACCCACATTGACGGCCTCTGGAGACAGCCTGCGTCATGAGATTCACTGTTCCTGTTGGAAGCTCACTGGCCTCACTCCATCTGTCCATCTCTGACCCACCAGGAGGGATTTCCTAATTGCGTTCCAGGGGATTTAAGATTTATGTCAAGGGGGCCTCAATTTATTGAATTAATGCTGCTGAGCAGAACTGTAGCTGTTAAACAGTGTGGAGATCTGGATTTTACAGCAATGTAACTAATAAGGCTATTAACACAAACAGGGCTTGCCACTGGCATTTATAACACCATAAATCTCTCTTACCCCTGGAAGTATTTATGGGATGGCATGTCCTCAGAGTCCACTGCCTTTTCTGTGCTCTGCTCGCCAGGCTCGGTCAGGAGGATATCTGTACAGTAAGGGGAATAGTCAGGAGGAAGGAGGGAGAGAACTGAACCTGGGCTGATTCTTGGCTCCCATCCCTTCCATCAGTTGGAAAGGCTGGCCACTGCCATGGGCAGATGTAGTAGATCTTTTCAATTATTATTTATGTATTTATTTTACATTTATGGAGCATTTACCGTGTTCCAAGCCCTTTGAATACTTAGTGACTATGACTTCCCCAGCACCTTCTCAGGAGTGAAGCCTATATGTCCTCTCACTGAACTTAATTTCTGTCTTGACCCGCCCGAAACTCTCTGAAGAGGAACATTTAATCTTGTCACTTACAGCTAAATGCAGTCATTTTAGTGATTTTTATTTTTCTCCTTGATTGCAGCTTAAACCAAGACAGATTTTGGATTTTCTCCCTCCCTTCCTCTTAGTGGAAAAGATGCCAACCCCCCAGGGGTATGCAAATCTCCCTGTGCCATATGGAGAGGAGTGGCCAGCTCTTTGTGTCTTCCTTAATATTTATTTATTTGGTTGTGCTCGGTCTTAGTCATGGCACGCAGGATCTTTGATCTTCCTTGCAGCATGCAGGATCTTTTAGTTGTGGTAGGTGAACTCCTAGCTGTGGCATGTGGGATCTTGTTCCCGGATCAGGGATCGAACCCAGGCTCCCTGCATTGGGAGTGCAAAGTCTTAGCCACTGAATCACCAGGGAAGTCCTGGTCAGGTCTTTATTTTCATCTGTTCATGTTCTCTATTGACACTCACTGCCAGCCTCCATGCTGACTGACTTCAGGGATGGGATGTACCTCATGTGGTCAGCATGTCCTTCACTATGGTACCGGTACTCCAGCCAGAGGCAACCTTGCAGAACCACTGTCTCATCCTCTCCCTCCCCTCCTCCTGAACTCCAAGTCCCATTTAGGGGCCAGGAACTGTGACACTCCAGGAACACTGGAAAGACAGTCTCTGTCCTTCACATGCCGGCTAGATCCCCCCACCACGTATGGTCCCTCCAGCTAGTACACTACAATGCCACAGTGGCACTGTGGACATCTCCACGAAGCCTGTCATCTCCCTTGGCTTTCTTGCTTTCCTTCTTTCTTTTCTTTCTCTCTCTCTCTCTTTTTTTTTTTTTTTTTTGCAGTGCATAGGCTTTCTCTAGTTGCAGCACTCAGGCTTCTCTTGTGGACCATGGGCTCTAAAGTATTCAGGCTCAGTAGTTTCAGATCGGGGGCTTAGTTGCCTCATGGCATGTGGGATTTTAGTTTCCCAACTAGGGATGGAACTTGAGTCCTCCATGCATTGGAAGGCAGATTCTTAACCACTGGACCACCAGGGAAGTCCCGCTTTCTTTTCTAACATCTTATTGAGCCCTTCTCGGGCACCATTCTCAGGTTTACAGGGTGTGCATCATTTACTCCCACCAACAGCTCTACGAGGTAAGATCTGTTTTTAATCCCCCCCAATCCTAAATGTAGAAACTGAGGTCCAAAGCTTAGCTTGCCTGTGTAAGGTCACATGGCCATTAAGACGGGGAACTAGAGCTAGACTCCCCAGGGCAATGAGACACTCATAGAATCCAAAACTAAAAGTGGGGTCCTGCTCCCTAAAACCTCTCCAGAACTTTGCCCCAGAGAGGTGCTGTCCAGAGTCCCATGTGCATACAAATGTTTAACTCCCCTTGCTTCCTCCAGTCTGGAGTTAAAGGAGTTTGGAAAATAAATGGTTTCTAAAGGAAATCTTCCTAAACTCTCCCAAATACCTCAGCCTTTGGACTTCCAAAGCTACAGATGTCACTGAAATCCTTTTTCTTCTTCTTCTTCCCTTAGAGCAGTGGAGGATGAACTTGAATATTTCAGGGAACAAAGAAGCCAACAAAGGTAGGAGCCTCATGCCTCATCCATAGTCACATGATCACATTCAACCTCACAGAAGTCCCCTTGAGAAATATGCAGTCCTCCCCTTTGTACAGGGGAATAAAGATTGAGGAAAACTCAGGGGGCTTCTCCAGAGATGTGAAACTCACAAGTTGGGAAAGCAGAATTTGGACCCAGGTCTGTCTGAGTTTCTATGGGATCACTAAGCTCTCTCCTGGGAGTAGAAACTTAGTCTTGATTGGTTTTTCTGCCCAGTCTAATGATGAAGAAACTGGTCTGAGTAGAGAGCCGTCCTCTGGGAGCCAGGCCAGGCAGAAGAAAGTGCGTCACAGAGGATGCTCAGCTACGGACCCTTGCCAGGAATTTTCTGTTGAAGTGGAATTCTGGAGATCCACTCTTCTGATGTTTTGTGGCTTGTCCCCTTTCTGCTTCTTCTTTCTTTGGCTCCCATTGCTTATATTAAAAATATCTGTGAGTCCCTACTGTGTGTTGGGCTTCCCTGGTAGCTCAGTTGGTAAAGAATCTGCCTGCAATGCAGGAGACCCTGGTTCAATTCCTGGGTTGGGAAGATACCCTGGTGCAGGGATAGGCTACCCACTCCAGTATTCTTGGTCTTCCCTCATGGCTCAGATGGTAAAGAACCCACCTGCAATGTGGGAGACCTGGTTTCAATCCATGGGTTGGGAGATCCCCTGGAGGAGGGCATGGCAACCCACTCCAGTATTCTTGCCTGGGGAATCCCCATGGACAGAGGAGCCTGGCAGGCTACAGTCCATGGGGTCGCAAAGAATCAGACAAGACTGAGCAGCTTTCAAGTTCACTATGTGCTAGGCTCTGTTTTAGAAACTGGGGAGACAGCAGAGAGCAAATAAGACTCCTTCTCTTTCCTCCAGATCTTAGAGCCTCAGGGTGACCAGGAAGACTATTAGTTCCCCTGGAGGGTGGGGTTCTGGCACGGAGTCAGTTTTTAGTGAATAGATTAAGGATTTTCAGTTCCCATCAACTATACAATTTAGAAATACAAGGTGAAGGGACGTCTCTGGTGGTCCAGTGGTTAAGAATTCATTTTCCAAAGCAGGAGGTACAGTTTTGATCCCTGGTCAGAGAGCCAAGATCCTGTCATGCAGCCAAAAATACAAAACATTAAAATATATATATATAGAAGCAATATTGTAATAGGATCAATAAAGACTTTAAAGAAAATGATCTACATCAAAAAAAAAATCTTAAAATTTTTTTAATTAAAAAAAAAGAAATACAAGGTGAAGACCTCACAGGTATATCAAAGATTTGGTCAGTTCTGTGCTCCCCAGATTCCTAGCAATACAGAGACATCCAAGTGTGGTCATTACAGGCTTCAATGCCAACTGATGAAAAAGGAGACAAAGCAGATGAGGAAGTACTCAGACTAGGGCTAGAACCCAGATGTGAGTCACTGCCAGGGGGGAAGGAATCTCACATTTTCTGAAAATCTACTCTGTACCAGACCTTGGCCTAGACAATTAACCTATACTATCTCACTTCATCTTACAACAGAGGAATCGGTGGGCATTGTTGCCAACCCTGCAAATTATTGCTCATCAATAAAAGAGGGCTCTGTTATTGTTCAATTTCCTGTGGATGATGATTGCCTACCTCCTATGGGTATTGCCAAAGCAAAAAGAATACCCAGCTGTGGATGTGTCTGGCGATAGAAGCAAAGTCCGATGCTGTAAAGAGCAATATTGCATAGGAACCTGGAATGTCAGGTCCATGAATCAAGGCAAATTGGAAGTGGTCAAACAAGAGATGGCAAGAGTGAATGTCCACATTCTAGGAATTAGCGAACTAAAATGGACTGGAATGGGTGAATTTAACTCAGAGGACCATTATATCTACTACTGTGGGCAGGAATCCCTCAGAAGAAATGGAGTGGCCATCATGGTCAACAAAAGAGTCCGAAATGCAGTACTTGGATGCAATCTCAAAAATGACAGAATGATCTCTGTTCATTTTCAAGGCAAACCATTCAATGTCACAGTAATCCAAGTCTATGCCCCAACCAGTAACGTCGAAGAGGCTGAAGTTGAACGGTTCTATGAAGACCTACAAGACCTTTTAGAACTAACACCCAAAGAAGATGTCCTTTTCATTATAGGGGACTGGAATGCAAAAGTAGGAAGTCAGGAAACACCTGGAGTAACAGGCAAATTTGGCCTTGGAATACAGAATGAAGCAGGGCAAAGACTAACAGAGTTTTGCCAAGAAAATGCACTGGTCATAGCAAATACCCTCTTCCAACAACACAAGAGAAGACTCTATACATGGACATCACCAGATGGTCAACACCGAAATCAGATCGATTATATTCTTTGCAGCCAAAGATGGAGAAGCTCTATACAGTCAGCAAAAACAAGACCAGGAGCTGACTGTGGCTCAGACCATGAACTCCTTATTGCCAAATTCAGACTGAAATTGAAGAAAGTAGGGAAAACCACTAGACCATTCAGCTATGACCTAAATCAAATCCCTTATGATTATACAGTGGAAGTGAGAAATAGATTTAAGGGCCTAGATCTGAGAGATAGAGTGCCTGATGAACTATGGAATAAGGTTCATGACATTGTACAGGAGACAGGGATCAAGCCCATCCCCATGGAAAAGAAATGCAAAAAAGCAAAATGGCTGTCTGGGGAGGCCTTACAAATAGCTGTGAAAAGAAGAGAAGCGAGAAACAAAGGAGAAAAGGAAAGATATAATCATCTGAATGCAGAGTTCCAAAGAATAGCAAGAAGAGATAAGAAAGCCTTCTTCAACAATCAATGCAAAGAAATAGAGGAAAACAACAGAATGGGAAAGACTAGGGATCTCTTCAAGAAGATCAGAGATACCAAAGGAACATTTCATGCAAAGATGGGCTCGATAAAGGACAGAAATGGTATGGACCTAACAGAAGCAGAAGATATTAAGAAGAGGTGGCAAGAATACACAGAAGAACTGTATAAAAAAGAGCTTCACGACCCAGATAATCACGATGGTGTGATCACTGACCTAGAGCCAGACATCCTGGAATGTGAAGTCAAGTGGGCCTTAGAAAGCATCACTACGAACAAAGCTAGTGGAGGTGATGGAATTCCAGTGGAGCTATTCCAAATCCTGAAAGATGATGCTGTGAAAGTTCTGCACTCAATATGCCAGCAAATTTGGAAAACTCAGCAGTGGCCACAAGATTGGAAAAGGTCAGTTTTCATCCCAATCCCAAAGAAAGGCAATGCCAAAGAATGCTCAAACTACCGCACAATTGCACTCATCTCACACGCTAGTAAAGTAATGCTCAAAATTCTCCAAGCCAGGCTTCAGCAATATGTGAACCGTGAACTTCCTGATGTTCAAGCTGGTTTTAGAAAAGGCAGAGGAACCAGAGATCAAATTGCCAATATCCGCTGGATCATGGAAAAAGCAAGAGAGTTCCAGAAAAACATCTATTTCTGCTTTATTGACTATGCCAAAGCCTTTGACTGTGTAGATCACAATAAACTGTGGAAAATTCTGAAAGAGATGGGAATACCAGACCACCTGATCTGCCTCTTGAGAAACCTATATGCAGGTCAGGAAGCAACAGTTAGAACTGGACATGGAACAGCAGACTGGTTCCAAATAGGAAAAGGAGTACGTCAAGGCTGTATATTGTCACCCTGTTTATTTAACTTCTATGCAGAGTACATCATGAGAAATGCTGGACTGGAAGAAACACAAGTTGGAATCAAGATTGCTGGGAGAAATATCAATAACCTCAGATATGCAGATGATACCGCCCTTATGGCAGAAAGTGAAGAGGAACTCAAAAGCCTCTTGATGAGAGTTAAAGTGGAGAGTGAAAAGGCTGGCTTAAAGCTCAACATTCAGAAAACGAAGATCATGGCATCTGGTCCCATCACTACATGGGAAATAGATGGAGAAACAGTGGAAACAGTGTCAGACTTTCTTTTTCTGGGCTCCAAAATCACTGCAGATGGTGACTGCAGCCATGAAATTAAAAGACGCTTACTCCTTGCAAGGAAAGTTATGACCAACCTAGATAGCATATTGAAAAGCAGATACATTACTTTGCCAACAAAGGTCTGTCTAGTCAAGGCTATGGTCTTTCCTGTGGTCATGTATGGATGTGAGAGCTGGACTGTGAAGAAGGCTGAGCACCGAAGAATTGATGCTTTTGAACTGTGGTATTGGAGAAGACTCTTGAGAGTCCCTTGGACTGCAAGAAGATCCAACCAGTCCATTCTGAAGGAGATTAGCCCTGGGATTTCTTTGGAAGGAATGATGGTAAAGCTGAAACTCCAGTATTTTGGCCACCTCATGTGAAGAGTTGACTCATTGGAGAAGACTCTGATGCTGGGAGGGATTGAGGGCAAGAGGAGAAGGGGGCGACAGAGGATGAGATGGCTGGATGGCATCACTGACTCGATGGATGCGAGTCTGAGTGACCTCCGGGAGCTGGTGATGGATAGGGAGGCCTGGCGTGCTGCAGTTCATGGGGTCGCAAAGAGTCGGACACGACTGAGCGACTGATCTGATCTGATCTGATGGGTATTGAATTAATTTTATGAATAAAACTAGAGTAGAAGCCTGACCCATGTTGAACCTGGGAAATGTGGCCCCCACATGCCACAAGGATATGGTTGGCTCATCTGTTTTATTTAATCAAACTTCTATTTTGCTGAAATAATATGCTGAGGTTTTGTTTTGTTTTGCTTCATCAATACATATACATGGTTCCTCTGCCTCTCCTTTTTGCTGTGCTGTCATCCTCTTCACACTTCAGGCTGTATCTTAAGTGCTTCCTTCTTAAGAGAAGAATCTTAGTCCCCTATTATGTGCTTTATCCATGCCCTGTACTTGTACTTTAAAATATGTATTATAGCAGTAATTAATTGTGTTTTTAATTATTCTCATAATGTCCCTGGTCTGCAAGTTCTGAGAGCTTGGACTGCATCTGCCTTGCTCACTTCTAGATTCTCAAGACCTAACATGAAATCCTACTCAACTCTCATCTCCCAGCTCTAAAACTGTCCTTCATTAATCTGCTTTGTGTTGTTGCTATGAGGTCTGAAAATTACACTTCTCCTTTGCCAGCTAGATCTCTTTATCCATTGTTAATAGCAGGAGATGTCAAGGCTGAAGGAGGCAGAAGGGACTTAGGGATTTGCTCCTTCTTATGGTTGGCATCCAACCTCCATCACCCTGTAGCCCCAGCACCATCACCACTACCACCTGCCACTCTGCTTTGGCAAGTGATTCTAGCCTAGTTGCTTTCAGCACTCCCAGAGTCAGGCAATGTGTGCCCTTTCACAGGTCCTAGCACAAACGAGGGGTGTCCCCTCATCAGAGGTATAAACTCAGATCCAAGAGCCCCTCCTCTCAGCTTCTAGGCTTTGATAACCATATGTTCTTCCCTTTGATCCCCCAGCTATCCAACAGTAGCAGATTCCCTCGGCTATTACATCTATCTTTCTCCTACTTTTGCCATTTCCACAATCTATCCATCCAATTCCCTATATTAAACTCCCCCATTAAAATACCTTGTGTGGGACTTCCCTGGCAGTCTAGAGGTTAAGACTCTGCCTTCCAATGCATAGGGTGAGGGTTCCATCACTGGTCAGGGAACTAAGGTCTCACATGCCTTGGGGTGCTGCTAAAGTTTTTTTTTTTTTTTTTTTAAATACCTAGTGTGGTTTCTGTCTTCCTCACTGGATACTGATGATACAGTAGACATTCAATTAAAATTTCACTGAAATCAGGCATGATCCTATGGTTAGAAGACAGCATGACAACTTAAATCAATCTTGAGAGATTGGGCATCTACTATGAGCCTGGCATTGTGTGGGATTCTGGAGGTCCAGCAACGAAACAGAAGCAGAATGAGCCAGGAGTGCCCAGAACACCTTTAGACAGAGAGTCAAACCCCCTTTCTCCCACCTCCATACCTAGATCAGAGGTTTTAAGCCTCTTAAAGGGGAGAAGTTTAAGCTAAGGATTCCTCCTCCTCTCTGCATTCTGCAGGGTTTATCAGTAAGTGTCTACTAACATACTGGGGATAACTTTTTATGAGGACTGACTTCGCAAGAAGTTTAGCATTTTTTTTTTTTTTACCCCCTCAGGTCGATGTTCATGCCCCTCCTCCAGTCATTCCATCAGCCACAAATGTCTGTACTCATTGACAAATGCCTCTTTGGCAGTGTCCACACTCTCTGACCATAAGGAGGTTGTTCACTGTGGAGATACCCTTGGGGCATGAAGAATTTGCTACTGATTTCTGACATTATCAGCCCCAGCAGAGAAACCTTTAATAAATGTAGAAGATGGTATATTTCTGCCTGATTTCTGCAAATTAACCAAGACAACCAGTGGAAAGAAATTCAACAGAGGGCATGACAGAACGGCAGACTGGTAGGGTGTTGGGTAAAGGAGGAAGGCAGCCGGAAATCTAATTAGCCAAGACTGCTCATATCTGAGTTGTTCTGCTCCCAGCTGCTTCCTGACTTATAACTTGTTGAAAATGAAATCATCAAGAAGCACTCACACACAGCCCCTTGTTAGAAATGGGTCCTGAGTAGGCTTAATTGGAAGAAGAAGAAGAATAGGGAGAAGGGAGGGCATGGAAGAAGGGGGGTGACAGCTGACTGTGGGTCCCCCATACATATGCTATCATCCAAGGTAGGGTATTTCTGAAGGAATTGAGGTTTTCTCCATTTCTCTCCCCTCCTTTCCCACTATTCCACCCACTGGTGACTTATGGAGCCCCAGTTTTCAACAAGGTAGGTTGATACACTTTAAATGAATGGAAATTGACAGTGAAATGTGGTAAAAGTAACCCTATTGTGGTTTAAAAAAACACTAACAACAGTTTTCAAAAGATGATTTGTCTCTTCCTTTTATTTCTTTTTTCAATTCTTTTAAAAAATTAAAGTCAATTCAAGTTGCCTCTCTAATAATATAAGTTTGTGGCACTTGTATTCCAAAATCCTGTCTTACATGGGAGAGCAAAAAGACAGAGTTCCATGCATGGATCACAACTCAATGTATCTCATCTTCGCAATCCAATTATAAATTATGTTTGTCTTTTACTTCCTATACTTTTCACCCCCAACCAAAGAAAATAGTTTTGACTTTTGAGATTAGCATAGTACCACATGATAAAGAGCAGTGGAGTCAGAACTGAATTCTAATCCTTTCTTGGATGTTTAGTGTCTCTGAGATTAACATCAGATCACTAGCCACTCTGAGCCCTAGTTTCTGCCCTCCCCCCACCTCACTGGATACTGCCATTGACTTCTCAGTCTCTTAATTCTGGGTTATCATCCCACTGATTATCTATCTTTGTTGGTTGTGTGTGCATGCTCAGCCATGTCTGACTCTTTATGACCCCACAGACTGTAGCCCACCAGGCTCCTCTGCCCAGGGGATTTTCCCCAGCAAGAATACTGGAGTAGGTTGTCATTTCCTCCTTCAGGAGACCTTCCCAACCCAGAGATGGAACCTGTGTCTTTTGCATCTCCAGTATTGGCAGGTGGATTCTTTACCATGAGCCAAATCTATGTCTGTCTCTCAAATAATCCTACATGGGAGCTCTGGCCAGAGTGAGTGAATGGCAGCCCTTTTGACTGCCTACCCAGCAACCATTCACTGCATCCTTTTTACCAAGAGAATTACAATTTTATTTATTTTCCTAACAGCCAAGTGCTTGGATTGGGGCTATGTTCCCTCTTAACCCCAAGAGAGGAGTAAATCTCAACTGGTCAAAACCAATCACGGTAATTTCATTGCCTTTGTCAGTGATTTGCTGAAGCATGAGCATGTGATACAATTCTGAGCAATAGGAAGTCTGCTGGGGGCTCTGGGAGATACATTTTCTTGTTCTAACAAAGTCAGTGCTTCATTTAAAATATCATTAAAAAGATACTTAGAAATACATTTAAGAAAAATGCATAAGGCCTGCATACTGAAAAACCACACAACATCATTAAAATATTAAAGATTTTAAAAACAATAAAGTCAATGTCTTTTATGATGATGTTCTCTTGATGCTTCAAGCTGTTGCAGACATCTCTGAACTCAAAAAGAAAAGTATAAGGACAAAAGCTGGCCACTGAGACTTTGAGAGCTTCAAAGTCTTTGATCCTCAGAGTTAACTCTAGATATGCCCTGTCTAGAGATGTCCTTATGTGTAGGATAATATAGGGTGATCACACATCCTTGCCTTAGCACAGGCTGATATAACAACTTGTCATAGACTGAGTGGTTTAAACAATAAGCATTTTATTCTTATATTTTGGAGGCTGGGAGTCAGAGATCAGAGTGGTCAGGTTCTGGTGAGAGCCCTCTTCCAGATTGCAAAAGACCTTGAGATACTCCCTTGTATTCTCACATGGTGGAAAGAGAGGGCTAGCTAGCTCTCTGGCCTCTTCTTGTAAGGGTACAAATTTCATTCATGAGGGCATCACCCTCATGACCTAGTGACATTTCAAAAGCTCCATCTCCAAATACCATCACACTGGGGATTAGACATTGGGGGACATAAACATTCATTCCATAAAATCCTAGTTTTCTTGGAGCTGTTTCAGTTGACATTTGTGCCAGTGTATTTTCTGATTTAGCATTTGTCATGAATAAAAGTTTACTGGTTTGAATGATAAATCATATGGTCTCCCTACTGATAATAAATGTCCTTATTATTTAAGTCATGTTGAGTTAGATTTATTCTATGCAGTCAAAATATTCTAATTAATACAGGGCTAAAGAGAGGTATAAGTGACGTCTGTATACATGCTATGCTAAGTCTGCATACACACAAGTACATGAATGACGATACTGAAGCTTAGAATGAATATCTTGTCATCACCTCTACTTAAAATTTTCTGTGCTTTGTCTTCTTCCCTCTTTAGTAAGTATCATTACTGTGGAAACAGAAAACACATGAGAGAGAAACAAATAATGACATTATAATCTGAGAATCCATCTTTTCCCAAATGTCTCATGAATCTTCAAGGCAGACCTATGTGTCTCCCCTCCTGCCAAACACTATTTTTATTATACTAGCATCTCATGCAGCAAAACCCTGTCCTTCTCAATGTATGTAGCTCTTTAACTTTACCCAAAGCTATGTCTGCACTGTTAGAAAATGCATCTACAGGTGCTTCTTCTCACTCTCTCCTTCACCTGTCCTTCCCCAGTCACTCCATTAAAAGCTTCAATTTGCCAGTTGCCCTCTCCTCTTATGCTGTTACAGATAAAGATTAAGATGACAGAGTAAAAAGATGTGCACTCATCTTCTCCTGTGAGAACTCCAAAATTGCAACTTGCTGCTGAACAACCATCTACAGGAGAATGTTGGAACCTGACAAAAAAAGATACCCTACATCCAAGGGCAAAGGATGAACCCCAACAAGATGGTAGGAGGAGCAAAATCACATTTAGAATCAAACCCAGAGGCCCCTCTATAGACTGACTCAGACCTGCCTTTGAGTGTTTGAGTGTCTCCAGTGGAGGCATGGGTCAGCAATGGCCTGCTATGGGGACAGGGTCTCTAGCTGTAGCAGATCTGGGTCACACAGCATTTGGAAGAGGTCGCCATTAGCTCCACCATAGAGCTGCCAGGCAGATGACCCCAAAACTGCAAAACAATTATACCAAAGAAATTCTCTCACTGTTAAGAAACTTCTAGGACCCACAACAGACTTCCCAACCTGGGGATCCAGCAAAGCGATCAGAACCCCCAGCAAATTTGACTTTGGAGGCCAGTGGGATTTGATTACAGAACTTACACAGGATTGGGGAAACAGACTCTTGGAGGGCACAAACAAAACTTTGTGCATACCAACAGCCAGGAGAAAGGACCAGTGTCCCCACAAGAGACTGAGTTAGACTTGCCTGTGAGTGTCCAGGAGTCTCCAGTGGAGGCCTCAGGTGAAACAACTGGGAGAGAACACAACCCCGCCCATCAACAGAAAATTGGATTAAAGATTTACTGAGCATGGCCCCACTCATCAGAACAAGATCCAGTTTCCCCCTCAGTCAGTCTCTCCCATCAGGAAGCTTCCATAAGCCTCTTATTCTTATTCATCAGAGGGCAGACAGAAATGAAAACCACAATCACAGAAAACTAACCAAACTGATCACATGGACCACAGCCTTGTCTAACAATGAAACTATGAGCCATGCTGTGTAGGGCCACCCAAAATGGATGGGTCATGGTGGAGAGTTCTGACAAAATGTGGTCCACTGGGGAAGGGAATGGCAAACCACTTCAGTAGTCTTGCTTTGAAAACCCCATGAACAGGATGAAAAGGCAAAAAGATATGATACTGAAGAATGCACTCCCCAGGTCAGTAGGTGCCCAATATGCTACTGAAGAACAGTGGAGAAATAACTCCACTGTTAGAATGAAGTTCTACAGCGAAAGAATGAATGAAGAGACAGACCCAAAGTGAAAACAACATCCAGCTGTGGATGTGACTGGTGACGGAAGTAAAGTCTGGTGCTATAAAGAACAATACTGCATAGGAACCTGGAATGTTAGGTCCATGAATCAAGGAAAATTGGAAGTGGTCAAACAGGAGATGACAAGAGTGAATGTTGACATTTTAGGAATCAGTGAACCAAAATTGACTGGAATGGGCGATTTTAACTCAGATGACCATTATATATACTACTATGGGCAAGAATCCCTTAGAAGAAATGGAATAGCCCTCATAGTCAACAAAAAAGTCTGAAATGCAGTACTTGGGTGCAATCTCAAAAATGACAGATGATCTCTGTTTGTTTGCAAGGTAAACCATTCAGTATCACAGTGATCCAAGTCTATGACCTAACAATTAATGCCAAAGAAGCTGAAGTTGAATGGTTCTATGAAGACCTATAAGACCTTCTAGAGCTTAACATCAAAAAGATGTCCTTTTCTTCCTAGGGGACTGGAATGCTAAAGTATGAAGTCAAGGGATACCTGTAGTAATAGGCAAGTTTGGCCTTGGAGGACAAAATGAAGCAGGGCAAAGGCTAAAAGAGCTTTGCCAAGAGAACGCACTGGTCATAGCAAACACCCTCTTCCAACATCACAACAGACGACTCTACACATGGACATCACCAGTTGGTCAATCCTGAAATCAGATTGAATATATTCTTTGCAGCAGAAGAGAGAGAAACTCTATACAGTCAATAAAAACATGACTGAGAGCAAACTGTGGCTCAGATCATTAACTCCTTACTGAGAAATTCAGACTTAAACTGAAGAAAGTAGGGAAAACCACTAGATCATTCAGGTATGACCTAAATTAAATCCCTTACAATTATACAGTGGACGTGACAAATAGATTTAAGAGATTAAATCTGATAAACAGAGTGCCTGAAGAACTATGGATGGAGGTGCGTGACACTGTACAGGAGGCAGTGGTCAAGACCATTCCCAAGAAAAAGAAATGTAAAAAGGCAAAATGGTTGTCTGAGGAGACCTTACAAATAGTTGAGAAAAGAAGAGATGCTAAAGGCAAAGAAGAAAAGGAAAGATATACCCATCTGAATGCAGAGTTCCAAAGAATAGCAAGGAGAGATAAGAAAGCCTTCCTCAGTGCTCAATGCAAAGAAATAGAGGAAAACAACAGAATGGGAAAGACTAGAGATCTCTTCAAGAAAATTAGAAATACAAAGGGAACATTTCATGCAAAGATGGGCACAATAAAGGACAGAAATAGTATGGACCTAACAGAAGCAGAAGATATTAAGAAGAGGCAGCAAGAATACACAGAAGAACTGTACAAAAAGGATCATCCTGACACAGATAATCACAATGGTGTGATCACCCACCTAGAGCCAGATATCCTGGAATGCAAAATCAAGTAGGCCTTAGGAAGCATCATTATGAACAAAACTAGTGGAGCTGATAGAATTCCAGCTGAGCTATTTCAAATCCTGAAAGATGATGCTGTGAAAGTGCTGCACTCAATATGCCAGCAAATTTGGAAAACTCAGCAGTGGCCACAGGACTGGAAAAGATCAGTTTTCATTCCAATCCCAAAGAAAGGCAATGCCAAAGATTGTTCAAACTACTACACAATTGCACTCATCTCACATGCTAGCAAATTAATGCTCAAAATTATCCAAGTGAGGCTTCAACAGTATGTGAACCAAGAACTTCCAGATGTCCAAGCTGGATTTAGAAAAGGCAGAGGAATCAGAGATCAAATTTCCAATATCTGCTGGATCATGGAAAAAGCAAGAGAGTTCCATAAAAACATCTATTTCTGTTTTATTGACTATGCCAAAGCCTTTGACTGTGTGGATCATAACAAACTGTGGAAAATTCTGAAAGAGATGGGAATACCAGACCACCTTATCTGAATCCTGAGAAATCTGTATGCAGGTCAAGAAGCAACAGTTAGAATGGGACATGGAACAACAGACTGGTTCCAAATTGGGAAAGGAGTACATCACATCTGTATATTGTCACCCTGCTTATTTACCTTAAATACAGAGTACATCATGCGAAATGCTGGGCTGGATGAAGCATAAGCTGGAATCAAGATTGTCAGGAGAAATATCAATAACCTCAGATATGCAGATGACGTCACTCTTATCACAGAAAGTGAAGAGGAATTAAAGAGCTTCTTGATGACAGTGAAAGAGAAGAGTTAAAAAGCTGACTTAAAACTCATCATTCAAAAAACTAAGATCATGACATCCGTTCCGACCACTTCATGCAAATAGATGGGGAAACAGTGAAAACAGTGGCAGACTTTATTTTCTTGGCTTCCAAAATCACTGCAGATGGTGACTGCAGCCATGAAATTAAGACGCTTGCTCCTTAGAAGAAAAGTTATGACCAACCTAGATAGCATATTAAAAAGCAGAGACATTACTTTGCTGACAAAGTTCCATCTAGTCAAAACTATGGATTTTCCAGTAGTCATGTATGGATGTGAGAGCTGGACCATAAAGAAAGCTGAGCGCTGAAGAATTGATGCTTTTGAACTGTGGTGTTGGAGAATACTCTTGAGTGTCTCTTGGACTGCAAGGAGATCAAACCAGCCCATCCTCAAAGAAACCAGTCTTGAATATTCATTGGAAGGACAGATGTAGAAGCTGAAGATCTAATACTTTGGTGAACTGATATGAAGAACTGACTCATTGGAAAAGCCCCCGATGCTGCAAAATATTGAAGGCAGGAGGAGAAGGAGACGACAGAGGATGAGATGGTTGGATAGCATTACAAACTTGATGGACATGAGTTTGAGCAAGCTCCAGGAGTTGGTAATGGACAGAGAAGCCTGGCGTGCTGCAGTCCATGGGGTTGCAAAGAGTTGGACCAACTGAGTGACTGAACTGAACTGAAGTTACACTATTATCAGCAGGCTGGGCTGACTTGGCCACTGTCATAGAGAAAACTGAGCACTCTGCTGAGGTGGTGTGTCGAACAAGTGCCCCATTGGTTTTCCGATCATCTGGTGAGCCTCATCCATTAGCTTGGCTGATATGAAACTGGGTTTCAAGGTAAACCTAGCAAGCAGACACCCTAAGTTAAGACAAAAGCAAGTTACAACACTCACTGCCTGCCCAGCCTGTAAATGACACTTTCAGGCAAACTCTCTTATCTGTTTTATTCTTCTGCTGCTGCTAAGTCGCTTCAGTCGTGTCTGACTCTGTGCCCCGGACCCCATAGATGGCAGCCCACCAGGCTCCCCCATCCCTGGGATTCTCCAGGCAAGAACACTGGAGTGGGTTGCCATTTCCTTCTCCAATGCATGAAAATGAAAAGTGAAGTCACTCAGTCGTGTCCAACTCTTTGAGACCCCATGGACTTCAGCCCACCAGGCTCCTCCATCCATGGGATTTTCCAGGCAAGAGTACTGGAGTGGGGTGCCATTTATTCCTCACCTGATGCAAATCCAAACATCTGAAATCAACCTCTAACCAGTCAATGTCAGGGGTATATGGACTTGGAAATTGGAATCAAGGAACTTAGAAGACAATTGCTATGAATACTCTTTCCAAATCAATGAAACGGGCACTCTTCTATTTTGAAGGTATAGGTATAAAAAAGTACAACATTTTTGAGAGGAAAATATGATGGTGTGCACCAAAAAACTTAAGAGTTCATATACTTTGATTCAGCAATCCAATTTCTATGAATTTATCCTAAAGAAATAAAGGGCCAATATATATGTGTATAAAATTATTCACTGTCAAGGAACTGATGAGATGATTTAAAATACATCCATGAAACAGAGTACAGTATACTTATCAAAACAAGTCCATATAATTTTAACATCATTTTAACTGGCGCAATCTGTAGGATAGTTTGGTAACATGTATCAAAAGCTTTAAAAATGTTCATACCCCTTGAAAGAGTCACTAATGCTATTCACAATGTTTCTGGCTCTCCACCTTCCAGACACACAGTAGAATTGAACTTCATGGTCTCCTAGTTATTATCCATCTAGTTACTATATATGGTTCAGACTAATGAGTTGTTAAGAAGAGCTGGGTACCACTTCTAGACCAGAACACTAAATTGTCAATGCAACACCTAAAGAACTGTTTTCTTCTTCTACAGAGACTATCAATGATTGAAATGGTGGATGTTTCTTTATCAGCCTTGGTCCCAGCGTGTGAATACATAAGCATAACCCAGCTGAATATATAAGATGAATAGGAAATAAGCCTTTGTTGTTTTAATATTTTAGAGTTGTTCATTATTGCAGCCTATCTTACCTATGCTGACTGATATACCCTTTGACTTATTAGCATATCCATCTCTAGAATCCACCCCCCTCCATAAGTCAACAAGGTCCATTCAACAAGGAATATATAGAGAAAAAGCTTTTATCTATCTCCAAACATATCTGCTATGTTCCTCCCCTGGAGTAATGGGTACATATTTGCTTTGCATCTACATAACCCACTCAAGCAAAGTTTCCACCTTTGGAAATAAAAGCAGCTGGAAATGTAGAAATATCTCTCAACTTGGAGGGAAATGACTTTTAAGTTTACCAGTTTCCTATACCACTATTATTATGAGTTATACGGACCATATTGACAACGATGAGAAATAAGACAAAGATGTAGCAGAGAGAAATGGCATGTTTCACCACCCAGATTAGAATTTGCCTTAGGGTCTCAGGATGCCCCTTCAGCAACAACTCTTTAAAGTTTAATGACCCTACTGGATACACCTTCTGAGCCCTAGAAAATAATTGGTGAAGAGAAAAAGTAGAGTGACAAAAGTCACTGAGGCTCTGAAACGGATAGTTTCTCAATTGCTAGAAGAACTTCTAAAGTTGCCAGTGGGAGCAACAGTGGCAGTGATAGTAGTAGGGGTGGTAGGGTGACAGTGGCGGTGGTTGTAACAGGTAAACATGATAGACCCACTCATCAGCCTACTCCTGACCTCTCAGTCCAGAAGGCTGAATTAATGAGACAGTAATGAGGCATTAATATTTATAAGGATTTAATATTTTATAACCAGTTTCTCACTCTAGAAATGGATTGAAAACAGAGAGGTCAGCTGTTATCAGGGAAAACAAGTAACTCAAAAGCACAAGAGAAAAGCAGGGAAGTCACAGGGGAGAGGTTAGAGCAATGAGTAGAGAAGGGAGAACAGCAAATGCCACAATGAGAGTGGGGGATCTTAGGGCACCTGTCCTCATAGTTGCCCAGCCTATGAGACATAAAGATCACCAAAACATCTGGTCAACCATTCTTTCCTCATGTTTTTCTTCTTTCTATAATATTCTGCCTCTGTTAGCTCACCTATCTCTCCTCTCATGAAATCCAGGAAAGGAAGATAGTGTTCCCTTTTATATCTGGAAAGCCAACAGGCCGATTTTAGGGAACAAAATGAGTTGGGTCAAGGCTAGCATGCAAGAATAGGACTAGAATCTAATCATTTATTGCCTTTCGGACACCTCCTCTCTGGAGAGAGGTGAACCCTACTAAGTATCACAGTTTTTCCCAAAGAGTATTTGAAGATGAAAGCTGACTGGTAGGGACCAGGTCTATCTTGATCACTAACATTTCCCAAGAGCTGGAAAAGTGGCTGCCATACATTCATAGCTCAACAATGCTTGAGAGATGAACAAATGAGTGGATAATTCTATGGCATGTTTTCTTTTTAAAGGTTCTATAGTCAAAGAGTTGTGGAAAGCATGTGTCTCCTAATTCTCTTGCGGAATTACAATGCAACATCAGAGAAGTCTTTGTCCAACTCTTTTTCTCACAGAAGGTCTCAAACTTGTTTGAATACATTATCCTCCACCTTTTTTAGCTTCCCTGGTGGCTCAGACAGTAAACAATCTGCCTGCAATGTGGGAGATCTGGGTTCTATCCCTGGGTCAGGAAGATACCCTGGAGAAGGGAATGGCCCTACTCACTGAAGTATGCTTGCCTGGAGAATTCCATGGACAGAGAAGCCTGGCGGGCTACAGTCCGTGGGTTCACAGAGTTGGACATGACTGAGCGACTAACATTTTCACTTTTTTCACTTTTCAACTGTTTCTCTGGGCCATGTTTTGGAAAATGCTGATACATAGCATTATAGCACAATGGAGAGCACAAAATATCTGGAGTCAGACAAATCAAGATTCAAAATCTCAACTTTGCTACCTTCCAGCTGGGTTACCTTGGACAAGTTGCTTGATCTCTCTGAGTTTCAGTTTCCTCATTTGTGACATGTGACTATAACAATATCTCCTTTATGTTCCTCACAGGGCTTGTTACAAGAATCAAATGCAATACCACACAGGTAAAGCAAACTGCTTGCACATAGTAGTTGTATTTTCCTAAAAGCCAGAATCATCTCAAGGTGACATTGCCCAAAGCAATTTCCAGGTTCAGACCCAGCTAAAGATGCCCCAAGATTCGCTGGTCTCTGGGAGCTTCTTGGGCCTTGAAGGTACAGTTCCAGGTGCAGATGAGTCTTACTATCATAGAAAACTAATACCTGGATTTTTTAAAAGACTGTTTGAAATACTGTAGTAGGTACTTTGTTGTTCAGTCGCTCAGTCCTGTCCAACTCTTCGCAACCCCATGGACTGCAGCATGCTAGGCTTCCCTGTCCTTCACCTACTGGTCATTCGCAATACCTGTATCCCTTGCCATCTCCCACTGTTTGAAGGCTAGAGATCCAAATACTCAATTTCCAGATGACTTTAAAGCTAGGGAAGTTATGGCTTTAGCAGATATCTTCAATGAAGCTTCTGGGAAAGACTTTGATTTTCTGATTTAATAAAGAATCAGGCAAGATCAGCACAGCCTTCTCCCCACTCCCTTCTTGAACTGAGTACAGATGTGAAGGCTGGAACAGCAATAGCCATCTTGCAACTTTGAGGGAAAATACAAGAGAATTACAGAGACATTATTATGGGATTATTGAGCCAATGCACCTGAGCCAAAAACCACTTTCCCTCAACTTCATACTATTGTAAACAAATGTTTAAATCACTATAGTCAGGTTTATGCTACTTGCAGCTGAAAAAAATCCTACCTGATAAAAATAGTGGAGAAAGGCTTTTGTTTTGATTGGAACTTTATTTCAAAAATCAGACTAAAAATTGTGAAAACAAGTTTATACATCAATTTAAAACTTGTTATAAACAAGTTGCTCTATAATTACATGCTCTAATTCTCAAAACCAAGAATGTATTATTCATTTATTTGATACAGAGCACAATTCTTCTAACCAAATTATACCCCAACATATTGTAGACGTGCTTCACCTCATATTTGACTTTTCCGACAAGTTCATTACAATCAGATTCATCAATTTTCCTGATAGTCACTTAGTCCACTGTTTTTCTCATCCCTCCCCCTGGCAGCTCCCATTGTAGGGTCATATTTCTAGAATTTTCTCTTCTTTAATTGCCTAACTCTGCCAGGTGTTCAGTTGTCAAGGGCTGTGCATGAGATGTGAGCAGTTCACTAGTATAATTGTCATCAGCTTCATGAAATCCCACATCTTATGCAAGATTTGCAGGTCTACTTTTCAGTCAGTTTGCATTATATTTCTTTTTAAAATTTTTTATTGGATTATAGTTGCTTTAAATGTTATAGTGTTTTCTGTATAGCAAAGTGAACTAGCTGTACATACATGAACATGAAAAAAAAAATAGTTCCTCAGTCACGTCTGACACTTTTTGACCCCATGGACTGTAGCCTACCAGGCTCTTCTGTCCATGGGATTTCCCAGGCAAAAATAATAGAGTGGGAAGCCATTCCCTTCTCCAAGGGATCTTCCTGACCCAAGGATCAAAGCTCGGTCTCCTGCATTGCAGGCAGATTCATTACTGTCTGAGTCAACATAATACATCCCTTCCTTTTTGTATTTCTTTCTCATTTTGGTCAGAACATTGAGTAGAGTTGCCTGTACTATTGAGTCAGTTTTCATTAGTTATCTATTTTATAGATATATCAATATTGTCTATATGTCAATTCCCATCTCCCAATTCATCCCACCCCTTTTCTTTCTCCCTTGGTGCCCATATGTCTGTGTCTCTATTTCTGCTTTGCAAATAGGAATCTAGAAAAAAATGGTACAGATGAACCTATTTGCATTATATTTCTTGAACACCGTTAGATGTTTACATCTGATAATTAAGGGAAAGGTTGACTGAGCCACTGACTTTTAGGTAGGGATAGACTAGTGAAGAGTGAAAAGAAGTATCTGTAGGGGGCTTGATTTTTTTAAGTGGAAAGTTAATTGGTAAATATTTTCATGCATTGATGGCATTCAGAAGTCTACCATTGGTGTTCACCTTGTTAAAGCCATGAGGGCAATAGTTTGAGAGTCAGAAGGCTGTGCTTCACTTCCACAGATCTGCTCTGTTATGCTGAATAAGTCATTTCCTCTCACTGGGTCTGTTTCCTCAACTGCAAAGTGACTAGACTGCGTATATTCTAAAATCCTTCAACTTATAAAAAGTCTGTTATCCTGCAGACAACTGGCAATGAGTAGGGGGTAACAAGCTTGAATCTAGAAGCTAAAAACCCTGAAAAGCATGACAGAAAACCCTGCACAAGGTCTTCTGCTAAATCTGACTCAAACTACGTATTTTCATCTTGAGGATTCACTCGATCTCTTAGCAGCAGAGAAACTAATTAGATTTAATAAGAGACAAGGCTGCTAAATGAAAATACATGAGAAATACCACAGTGCTCAAGACTAACACATGTTCTGGTCTGTCCTTATCATAAAGCCAGGGTTTCCCCATTTATCCTGGAATCTGTGACCTAGACAGAGTGAGAGGGAAAAGCACCTTATTCATCTAGGATAATTAAGGATTTCATCCCAAAGTGAGAATTAGGAATACAAGCACGTCTAGAAATAGGAAATACATAAGTGGTAAAAGACCAATCTTCTCCCATCTTAATACTTAGAAAGTCCGTATTGCTTGAAATTATTCAGTGGTTTCCCACTGAACCAACATATCTATCCAGTATGGTGTTCAAAGCCTCCATGATCTGATCCTTGCAAGTATCTCTGCCCTTGTCATTCACTCTTTCACTGCTTTTACTTTGTATTTCAGCATTAAGGAATGTTTTAAATATTTGGGAATATTCCATTTACACTGAGCACTTCCCCACTTCCATGACTGTATTTCTTTTGTATTTCTCAGAATTCTCTTTCCCACCTTCCACCCTGTCCCACAGCCAAACTATAGTTCCCTGAGCATGTTCCCTGCAGCCTCCTCTTTCAGGGACACTTCTCAATTACAATATATTTTTACTACAATCAACAGAATACCAAAATAAAAAATAGCTTAAACAATACAGAATTTAAAATAGTTTGTTCAGTGACTATATCCTCAGGCTTGATACCCTCCCCCAACACACACACACACACACACACACACACACACACACACGTAGCAAAATGGCTGCCACAGCTCTAGGCATCACAACTCACCTAATAGCATCCAAAAATATTCAAAAGAGAACTTTACCTTCTTGACTCTCTTTTTTATGAAGGAGAAAAGTCTTTCCCAGAAGCTTCCATCCTCAGCAGAGTTTTCCTCAGATTTCATTGGCCAGAAAACATCTTAAACTTCCCAGGAATAAAACTTATTAAGCACTTACTCTCTGCTCCATTCCTAAATGTCACAGATCTCCCCCTAGTTTCACCTCTGACTCTGTTTCTTATTTTATCAACATTTACTAAATATTACTAAGTGCTAGGCACTCTGCTAAGCACTCTAAAAACACTATCTTATTTAGCTCTGGACTTCCCAGGTGGCACTAGTGGTAAAGAGTCCACTTGCCACAGCAGGAGACACAAGAAATGTGGGTTCGATCCCTGGGTTGGGGAGATCCCCTGGGGTAGGAAATGGCAAGCCACTCCAGTATTCTTACCTGGAAAAATTCCATGGACAGAGGAGCCTGGCAGCCTACAGTTCATGGGATCACAAGAAGTCAGGCATGAGAGAACATTCCATAGCATTCTATTTATTTGGCTCCTAGAACAACTCTGTGAGGCAGGCATTATTAACCCCATTTTAAAGTCTAGGCAATGGCCCAGAAAGGTTAAGCAATTTTCCCAAGGATGCACAGCTAGAAAAAGGTAGAGCCAGGATTCAGATCTTAGTATGTCCAGCTCCAAAGCTCAACCTCTCAGCCACTGTTTGTCCTTCTCCCATCTGTCTCTTCTTGACATTCTTTACCCCTCAGTGGCCCCATCTCTTTTACACAGTTGAAGTCTCCCTGTTTAATGAAACCTTTTCCATTGTTTAGCAACATTTTCAGATCTTCCCTATAATTAAAGAGAAATGAGGGCCATTTTCCTTCACCCTATTCTCTCCTCAATCTATCAAGCTTCTCAAAACACCCCTTCACACTCACTGATTCCACAGCTTCAGGACACATTTACTCTTTGCTTAATCTAGCATCCTTCCCTGCCTCCCCACTGAAACAGCTCTGCCCAGGGTTATCGACAACAGCCAATCGAATGGCTTCTCCCCACGTTCCCTCCTCCTGGACATGATTAATTGGCACAGGAGCCAGGCAGCCACCCAGGGCTCCTGTCCATATGGAACTCCAAACATCACTGGAAATATAACAAATGAAGAAAACAGTGTTTACCAGAACTCCTCTCAGGAGTTAGTACTGTGTGCAGTTGGCAAGCAAACTTTGATCAGTTACTCAGTGAAGGGCTGGGAGATCTCCCCAGGAGACGTGCCTGAGTAACAACAAATGTTTTCCAACTGCCCACCTATGAGGATTGGTCTCTAATTGCAGGGGCTTATGTTTTACTGAATATAGAAAGCAAGCCTGGAGCCAGAGCTAATTGTTTGGATCAATAGAGGAGAGGCCTTTGCCCCATATGATGCTCAAGCTCTCTTCCAAATTAACACTAAACAAATATTTAAAGAACATCAGTTTGAAGGATGCAAAATGATTAGCTTACTCTGTGGACCTACATTCCTCAGTCAGATGAATCTGCTGTCTATAACATGACTGATCCACTTCCTCCTCCCCTCTCTTAATGGTGTGGTCTGTTTTCTTCTGGGCCCTAGCATCCCACTGGTAAGTTCTCTCTCTCTCTCTCTCTCACCTTCTCATTCTCTCTTCTTCGTTTCATTCATTCCTCTGCCTCTACCTACACCTATAACAGGCACATTTCCTCAGGCTCTGGGGGCTTCTCGTTTCTCTACATCTTCTCCTTCCTGGTCCCAACCACTCCTGAATGTATTAGTTATCTACTGCTGCATAACAAAGGACCCCAAAACTTAGCAGCTGAAAACAACAAACATCTATTATCTTACAGTCAGGAATCCAGGAGTGGCCTAGCAGGTGTTTCTGGCTCAAGATCCCTCAGAAGGCCGCAATCAAGGTATCAGCCAGGACTGCAGTCATCTCAAGGCATGACCAGGAGAGAATCCACTTCCAGGCTAACTCATGTGCTTATCCACGGGGCTGCATCACAACACAGCAGTCAGCTTTCCCAAGAGAGAGTGGTCCAAGGAAACATACCCAAGATGGAAGGCACATTCTTTATAACCTAATCTCAGAGTGACATTCCATCACTTTTGCTCAATTCTGTGCACTAGAATCAAGTCAAAGTCCCATCAACACTCAAAAGGAGGGGATTACACAAAGTCATATATACACTATATATCACTGAGGCCATTTTAGGGGCTGTATACCATCCAACGTATCACAGAGCTGGACTGTGAAGAAGGCTGAGTGCCGAAGAATTGATGCTTTTGAACTGTGGTGTTGTAGAAGACTCTTGAGAGTCCCTTGGACTGCAAGGAGATCCAACCGGTCCATTCTGAAGGAGATCAGCCCTGGGATTTCTTTGGAAGGAATGATGCTAAAGCTGAAACTCCAGTATTTTGGCCACCTCATGCGAAGAGTTGACTCATTGGAGAAGACTCTGATGCTGGGAGGGATTGGGGGCAGGAGGAGAAGGGGATGACAGAGGATGAGATGGCTGGATGGCATCACTGACTCAATGGATCTGAGTCTGAGTGACCTCCGAGAGCTGGTGATGGATAGGGAGGCCTGGCGTGCTGCAGTTCATGGGGTCGCAAAGAGTCGGACATGACTGAGCGACTGATCTTATCTGATACCATCCAAGGCTCTCCCATCGACTCTAAGGAAAGTCACTACTTTTGTCATGAACCTTTCATCTCAGTTCCCAACCACCTGCTAGATCATTCCACGTGGATATGGGAGGTGGCTGGCACCTCATGTTCTATGTACCTCAAACCAACTTTTTCGTGTTCCTTTAAAGCAACTTAATATGCCTGCCTTGTTCCACAGAAGGCATTGCTGTTCTCCCAGTTCCTGAAGATTGGGGGCTCCGAGTCATCCTTTTATTCTTTAATCCAACAAAAATCCTCATGTTGCCATTTATTGAGCCCCTGATATGTGCCAGGCTCTTTTGCAGACATTATCCTATTTAATTTCTGCAGTGCTGTAAGGTGAATGAACTCATTTTTCTTTCAAAGGGAAGTCAATTTCCTGGAGTTGGGTCCCGTGCTATGTGCTGAGAAACAGCAATGAATAAGACAGGCACAGTCCCTCAGGCATTTATAACCTAACAGAGGAGAATTTTCCTATACTAAGTACCCCCATGGCTGAGATCATATGTTGTATATAGCAAAAAACTGGGGCTTGAAACAAAACAGACCTAGGTTCATGTCCCAGTTTATCCATTTACCAGATACGTGACCTTTGGCAAGTTACTGAACCTCAGTTTCCTCTGGGGGAAAAATAATAGTGCCTACCTCATGCAGCTATTTTGAGTATTAAAGGAGATAATTCAAGTATTCCACCTGGCACACCCAGGGTTCAACAAAAGGGAGGTTTTGATGATGACATGTGATCACAATCATAGCACTAATTACCCAGCTCGCAGCAGCAATCATCACTAACATTTATGGAGAGCCACTGTGCACCAGATACATTTTTAACCACCATATATGCAATAACTCACTCACTCCTCACAGCCAGTCTATGTAACAGACATATTATTATGGCCATCTTATATATGAGGGAACTGAAGTACAGAGAGGTTAAGTGACTTGACCAAGAATACAAAGAGGCAGAAACAGAATTTGACCCTAAGTAGACTAGCCTCCGGGGAAGGCAATGGCACCCCACCCCAGTACTTTTGCCTGGAAAATCCAATGGACAGAGGAGCCTGGTAGGCTCCAGTCCATGGGGTCGCTAAGAGTCGGGCACGACTGAGCGGCTTCACTTTCACTTTTCGCTTTCATGCATTGGAGAAGGAAATGGCAACCCACTCCAGTGTTCTTGCCTGGAGAATCCCAGGGACAGGGGAGCCTGGTGAGCTTCCGTCTATGGGGTCGCACAGAGTCGGACACAACTGAAGCGACTTAGCAGCAGCAGCAGCAGACTAGCCTCACGGAGAAGGCAATGGCAACCCACTCCAGTACTCTTGCCTGGAAAATCCCATGGACAGAGGAGCCTGGTGGGCTGTAGTCCATGGGGTTGCTAAGAGTTGGACATGACTGAACGACTTCACTTTCATTTTTCACTTTCATGCATTGGAGAAGGAAATGGCAACCCACTCCAGCGTTCTTGCCTGGAGAATCCCAGGGACAGGGGAGCCTGGTGGGCTGCCGTCTATGGGGTCGCACAGGGTCGGACATGACTGAAGCGACTTAGCAGCAGTAGCAGCAGACTAGCCTCAGGGCCAAGGATAGAATAGAATAGATAGAATTTTAGAAGATAGAATTTTAGAAGTAGAGATGCCTGAAGAACCCAGTGCTTAGCAAATCCTCGCGGTGTGTCTGTCTGTCCATGTGCATGATGACTATATATGTGTATTTGTGTGTGGTCATGTATGTAGGATTGTGTGTGTGGCTATACACATGTGTAGACCATATGTATGTGTGTGTTCATGCTCACTATACTGGGTAGAGAGAAAGAAATTCAAATTCTGGGTCACATTTTTGCATTCTCTTTGCATTTGGGAAAAGAAGTTTTGGTTGTGAAAAATCTTGCTTGTTTGTTTTTCTTAGAATTCCTGTCCTTTTTCTAGAGCATACTCCCCACCTGTGATTCAGGGAATGATGAAAAAGCTTCCAGTAGCAAAGTAGAACCTGCCTCTTAAGGGCACATAAAAAGAACTACAAAACTCACTCAAACCTTTCCTACTGATAAATTATAGGGAGATTTCCTCAGTAAAGAAGACAAATGAATTATACAGTATTTCATTACAATACGTTCCCCTGCTTCACCCTATTATTTCTAAGACACAACTGGAAGAAGAATAGCTCTATGGGAGGCAGCACTGCCCCATCCCCCAGGCCCAGACTTGGTGTCTTCATCACAAGGGCTTGATAGTTTGTACACCCTTCCACCAGTGAAGATGTCTTTATTTGGAAGTGACCGATTCTGGCATCAACAAAATCTACCTGCCATCTCTCTCCCTCTTTCCCTCTTCTGGGAAAAATCTTTAGGTTTTTTTAGTCCCATTTCTAACCATCCGTCCCATTTCTAACCTCCTCCCCACCCCCACCCCCGTCCCTTCCTTCTACTTTTTATCTTTACTCATAAATTTAGGACATGCAGAGAGTGTCTATCAAGTAGGGAATTGGTGTCAGACTCCGCTTTGCCATTTACTACCTATGTGACCTTGAGCAAGTGGTTTAACCTCTCAGAGCCTCAGGTCCTTCTTCTGAGAAATAAAGGTAATTGTGAGGATTAAGTGAAATAAGTAAGTAAGGAGCTTAGAATAGTGCCTGACATGTGGCAAGCACTAAATATGTATTAGAAGTAACTATTAAATGCATAATGAATCACAATGAGGACTCAAAGATTTCCTGATTGAATGCTTATACATATGTTAAGAATAGGCCTCTGGTCAAGAAAGAATTTAGCCTGGCATCATGCAGTGGTCAAAAAGGCAGACCTGGGCTTATGTGCAAGCTTGACAACATACTAGTTTTGTGACCTTGGGTGAGAGACTTATTAAGCTCTCTGGGAATCAGTTTCCTCAGCTGTCAGATGATAACAATAATAGCCCTCACCTCTCAGTGGGTTGTAAGTGGTTGGTTTTAAGCCCTTAGCTCAGATTCCAGTACATAACAGATGTCCACTAAATGATCATTCTTAGGATTGGGATATACTCTTCCCTTTGCAGTCCATGAACTCTCCTTGTCCATTTTTAACTCTTCTATATTTGGTCTTTAACTCTTCTCACTCCCTATTTACACACAAAACAAGGAAGTTTCGTGAGAATGTTTATTCAATGCTGTATCTCCTATCTATTGCTGACCCCAAAAAAACACCCCAAAACTTAGTGGCTGAAAAGAGCTACAATCATTTAATTTTCTCACAAATCTGCAATTTGGAAAGGGCTTGGCAGAGATGACTCTTCTCTGCTCCAAGCAGCATCAGGTAAGACAGCTAGACTGGGTGCTTATTTATTTATTTGGCTGCTCTGGGTCTTAGTTGTGGCATGCAGAATCTAGTTTCCTGATTAGGGATTGAATCCAGGACTCTGCATTGGGAGTACAGAGTCTTAGCCACTGGACCACCACTTCTACACTACTCAGCAGCAGTGTATATATGGAGCTTCCCTGGTAGCTCAGACAGTAAAGAATCCACCTGCAATGCATATGACATAGATTCTTGATAGCTAGTAAAACATGTAGGATTGGTGATACTGTTGTGGTCATCCTTAGAAAATACAATCTGCCATAACTGACCGCTTTCTTTCCCCCAACCTCCATCCTCCAAGGAAAGCATTCCACCTAAGCGAGTTATTTCTTCCAAACAATCTTATCAGGTTGCTGCTGCTGCTGCTAAGTCGCGTCAATCGTGTCCGACTTTGTGCGACCCCATGGACGGCAGCCCACCAGGCTCCCCCTGTCCCTGGGATTCTCCAGGCAAGAACACTGGAGTGGGTTGCCATTTCCTTCTCCAATGCATAAAAGTGAAAAGTGAAAGTGAAGTTGCTCAGTCATGTCTGACTCAGTGACCCCATGGACTGCAGCCCACCAGGCTTCTCCGTCCATGGGGTTTTCCAGGCAAGAGTACTGGAGTGGGGTGCCATTGCCTTCTCCGCTTATCAGGTTAGAGCTAAAGAAAGCCAACCTGAGAGCCTCATAAGACACTGAATTGGCTTCATGCCTGCTTCCTAATTGTTTGGATTAGCTGTGTGAATCTGCTGGTTTGGCTACATTTTCCTTATCTTTGACTAAATTTTCTCCATCTGGTCACTTGCAACATGCAGTTCTGAGAAGTAGGGGCTGGGGAAGGGCAACACAAGCGAGAATATCACAGATACTATGATCAAGTTTAACTCCTCACTTAGGAATGTAAAGATAAAGGCTTAGGAAAGTGAATTTAAGATTAAGATCAAATGGGCTGGAGCCAGGACTTGTAATCATCTCCTAATTCCAAGATCAGAGTTCTTTCCGCGCTACTCCACTGCCCTGGTCACTAAGGACTTTTTTTTTAATTTATTTATTTTAATTGGAGGCTAATTACTTTACAATATTGTAGTGGTTTTGGCCATACATTGACATGAATCGGCCATGGGTTTTGTTGTATTTCTATACACTAACAACAAATTACCAGAAAGAGAAATTAAGCCAACAGTTCCATTTATGATTTTTCATAAAGTATTTATTCACAACAAAGGACAAATATTAACCTCTATTCCTATGAAGGCAACTATGCCCTCCTCTAGTCCCTTGTGCCTGGGGAGTATTAGACCATTACCTTCTACATGATAGGATGTATGTCTACCCTTCCAAGGACAGCTGATTGCCTTAGGTTTAGTCATGTGACCTAAAGGCAGCCAATCCAGAGGGCTGGTGCAATAAAGGTGAGCTAAACCAAACAGATCCTCTCTCTCTGGAACCTGAACTAAGAAATAGAATGCAGCACCAGTTCATGGGAAAGGCTGCTGAAAGTTCATTAAGCACAGTAGCAGTGAAACTGCCTTCAAAGTCTTCTGCAAGCTGATATTTTGATGAACAGAAACTATGAGTTACAGATGAGGTAGTCCACAGCGAGAAGAGTAGAGCGGGCCCAAAATACAGAGGCAAAGATTTACAAAGGGAAGGAGAAAACAGTTGTTAGAACCAGTTCAGATTCTGAGAACTTTCCATTCCAGTTTCAGGAACTTTATCATTAAACCCACTTTATCCCCAGAATTGGGGCTCCTGGATCATTTGGTAGTTCGGTTTTTAAAGTTTTTGAGGAACCATCATACTGTTTTTCCATAGCAGCTGCACCATTGTACACTACCAGCAATAGTGCACGAGTGCCCTTTTCTGCACATCCTCATCAACTCTTGCGATTCTTTTGGTCTTTATTGTAACAGCCATCCTGACAGGTACGAGGTGACGTCTCACTGTGGTTTGGGTTTGCACTCCCCCAATGAATAGTGAATTTGAGAATCTTTTAGCATACTAGTTGGCCATTTGTGTGTCTTCCTTGGAGCGATGTCTACTCAGGTTCATTGCCCATCTTTTCCATCAGGTTGTTTTGGGGGTTGGGTTTGGTTTTTTGTAATTTTGTTTTTGTCTGGGTTTTGGTTTTGTTTATTGTTTGCTTGTTTGATTTTGCTGTGGATAAAGAAAATGTGCTATATACATACAATGAAGTATTATTCAGCCTTTTAAAAGAAGGAAATTCTGTCAAGAACTTGGAGGCATTTGGGGGACAATGGTTAGGTGAAATAAGCCACAGAACTATTTCATGATTTCACTTACATGAAGTATTGAAAAACAGTCAAACTTATAGAAACAGAGAGTTGAATAGTGACTGCCAGTGGCTGGGGGAGGGGAAGGTAAGAAATTGCTTTTTGAAAGGGATAAAGTTTCAGTTACACACGATGAGTAAGTACTAGAAATCTGCTGTACAAAGGATTGTACCTATAGTCAACAATACCACAGTATAGACTTAAAAATTTAGGAGAGTAGTTCTCATGTTAAGAGTTCTTACCACAGTTTTTTTTCTAAAAAGTCCCTTTTATTTACACTGGCCTGTATTCTTTACCAATTACTCCACTGCCTTAGCTCACTAAAAGTAGAGATTTTTCACCCATTTCACAGATAAGTAAACTGAGACTCAGGCTAACCAACTTACCCAAGATAGCACAGCAATTGAGTGACAGAGTGAAGCCTGCGCCCTCTCTCACACATCTTTTAGTAAGGTCATCCCTCTCTGACCTGTCCCTCTAATTAACACTACCCCTCCTGGAGACTTTTCCTTGGTGGCTGCTATTAAGTTATTTTAGCAATAACCCTGTCCTTGACAGATGACTTTGCCTCAGGATTCCATTTTACTGATGGAATTATTTGATTCCACCTCTTCCTCAAGCTGAGTTAATTGCCAAGACTGTAGGGAAATCTCACTACCTCCTCAGTTCACGCAGCAGGACCCCCATCCTTAACAAGGCAGCTTTCTGACAAAGTGTGTTAGATGGCCTCAGACAAAACTTTCCTAGTAGGGGATTGGAGAGGAAAGGAAAAAAAAGCAGAATAGAGAGGTGGGGGGTGGAGGAAGGGGGAAGGATGGAAATTTCTTTCAGTTGATTTCTTTGCCATAGAGAAGTCTTTAAAAATCACTTTTTAGCTGCAGACCTCAGATGGTGTGAGCTGTTATGCTGAGGGAGGGAGAAAAAAATTAAATCTGCATTGGATCAAACTGATCTTTCATTCATCTGAACAGGCAGCCCTCTTGGTAAACAGAAAATTAGAAATTCAAACAAAAGGAAGAGGGAATGTCTGAGGCAGCACTGGCCTCAGGCAGAATTCTGAGGTTGGCAAAGTGTGACTCCAGGATCTTCCAGTGCCCCATTCCCCACCTCCCCCAAGAAGAAACTCCCTTGAGCAAGGTAAAGAAAAGAAGAATTTGACTTTGCCTCTCTCTTAGCATCTCCTTCTCCTTTGTGGTAGATCTCCTGTCACTTGTCCCATTCAGTCTTGACATCATATGTTCCATTGGTGTTCTGTGATGCTAGCAAGAGACTCTCAGGAAGGGCTAATTGATATTTCAACCAACTGTTAATTAACTGATAATGAAATCTAAGCTCAAGATACCCCATCAATCCAAGGATATTTGAGATTTGAAAAAGGGAGCTCTTGGAGAGCCCAAAGTCTTCAAGACACAGAACCTATGGCAGAGGAATAGTGTTAGTCACTCAGTTGTGTCTGACTCTTTGCAACCCCGTGGACTGTAGCCCACCAGGCTCCTCTGCCCATGGGATTCTCCAGGCAAGAATAGTGGAGTAGGTTGCCATTCCCTTCTCCAGGGGATCTTCCCAACCCAGGGACTGAACCTGGGGTTTCCTGCATTGCAGGCAGATCCTTTACCATCTGAGGGACTAGGGAATCCCGGATGAATAGCAAGCAGTGTGTTTACTGAGGGGAGTGGTGGATGCTGTGAAGTGCTGCCAAGATCCCCCTTCAGAAATGAAAGATGCATTATCTCAACTGCTGAAGTACTTTTTAAAGACCCTTTGCAGTTAGCCCTTGCAGGGACTGCCTCAGCTGAAGGGGACTACCTCATCTAAGATCATGCACCCTTCCCTGGGCAGCCTGCACCCAGTTACTAATGAACAGGATATATGCCAGCTCAGCCTTCTTGCTGAGACCACTTCAGACACAAGTTTGGAAGATCAACCCATGTTCAGAACTCCCCCTAAGGCTGGATGAGTTTTCTGCTAAGACTACATTACAGCTCAATTTCCCCTCTTCAATCCTTCCCTTCCTCCCATAAGTATTTATCCTAAAGTTTCTTCCTAATAAGTGTCCTGCATGCCAATTCCCATCTCAAAGTCAGTTTCCCCAAGGAATCCAATCTGTGACAGGGCAATGAGAGAAAGCCCTCTTTGGTAAATCCAACATGCTTTATCATTCCAGGTGCTGCACTTCCCCTGTCCTGTTTGGAAATGGTATTCCCTAGAGTTATGCAATCCTTAAGCCCTGTGTTGTCCTTGCTTCAAATCACACCATCCACTCATATGCATGCACTCATGAGCACCTAGCTCTCTGCTCTACTGACCTCTGAGATTGCCTCTTCCAGGTACCTGACTCTTGCTCTGTGACTTGTTTCTGTCACTCGGGGCTTTGCAGTATGTCTTTGTACCACTATCTGGCCTGCCAAGCTATTTCCCCACATCCTGATGCTTCTCCCACATCTGGTCATCCTCAAAATGTGCATGTTCCAGCTTTGGAACTAAATATATTGTGGCATTGGGCATGTATTTACTCTTCTGAGCCTCCATTTCCCCAATGTGATTATGGCACAGACTGCTGATCTATGTATCCACTATTCCCTCCTTCCTCCCCCAGAGCATGTGACGATCCTTGTAGGCATTTCTGAGCCTGCCTTGCAATTAGGTGCCACATGACCATATTCTGACCCATGAAATATAAGTAAGAGAAACTGCCTAGTATATTTACCTGCTATATTGTTCACCTAAAAGCAAGCTGTTTTACCTCCACGTTCCTTCCTTTCTTTCTGCTGGCTAAGAAATTCCAAGAAGTAGAACAGCTGCCTTGAATTCATAAATGCAAGTGAGTTTCAAATAAACAAACTCTGCCAGTTATATGAGATAAATAAGCTTCTAGTTTAAGTTACTGTAGGTGGGAGTTACAGCAGTTTTGTATGTATCATAACCAATATACATAAAACCAAGATAATAACCCTTACCTCACAGATCTCCTAATGACTAATCATCCTCAATGAACATTTCTTCACCCCATGTCTGTTTAACTTATCTCTAAATGAGGGGTTTTAAAAGAACAGATCTCAAGAGATATAGAATAATACAAGGAAAGATCCTCAGCTTAGAGCTCAGATAAGCCAGAATTCACCCTACATAAGCTCTGTAATCCAGGGTCGAATCACTTAACCTCTCTGTGTTTTTGCTTCTTTGCTTTTTGTAGTTATCTGATAGGGTTGTTGTGAAAATCAAATAAGAAAATGTATGTAACATGCTTATGTAAATCCGTGTTACATGACGGGTGCCAGTTTTGTAGACTCTCAGTCACGGTAGCCATTATTTGTCAGAGAGACCACTTTGTCAGAGGGATGTGAACATGTGATCTGGAACCAGGCCATCTAGGATTGAATCCAAGCTCCTCCACTTACAATACGTGTGAACTTAGGTGGGCTGCTAAATCCCTCTGGATCTTAATTTCCATCTCTATAAAATAGGAATAATAATACTATCTTCCTTATAGGTTCAACATAAGGATCAAATGAATTGATAGTTTTAAAGTCTTGGTAGAGAACCTAGCAGGTAGCAAGTGTTTAAAACTTCTACCTATCGATTATCATTATCAAAAAATCATTGCAGGGCTGATAGGTTAGGACTCTCCTCTCAAAACTGAAAAGCAACCAAAGGCTCAACCAAGGGATAATACATATTCCAGTGAAAATGAGATCTGCCCTCAATAATCTGCTGTTAGCTGAAATACTCATTATTAGAACCACATCTTCAAATTAAGATGTGTTTTTATAAAAGTACTAGCCTCAAAACAAAATATATTAACAGAAAATGAGACTGGTTGGCCTATTTTATAATTCAGAAGAAATACACTCAGTCACTTATTCATTTAAACATTTTCTTAAAAAAAAAAAAAACCTTTTTATTTTGTATTGGGGTAGAGTTGATTAACACTGTTGTGACAGTTCCAGGTGAACAGTGAAGGGACTCAGTCACACATGTATCAATTCTCTCTCAAGCTCCCCTCCCATCCAGGCTGCCACATAGCATTGAGCAGAGTTCCATGTGCTATACAACAGGTCTTTTTTAGGTTATCTCCAGTACTCTTGCCTGGAAAATCCCATGGATGGAGGAGCCTAGTAGGCTGCAGTCTATGGGTTTGCTAAAAGTCGGACACAACTGAGTGACTTCACTTTCACTTTCATGCATTGGAGAAGGAAATGGCAACCCACTCCAGTGTTCTTGCCTGGAGAATCCCAGGGACGGGGGAGCCTGGTGGGCTGCCGTCTATGGGGTCACACAGAATCGGACACGACTAAAGTGACTTAGCAGCATTTTGAATACAGCAGTGGGTACATGTCCATCCCAAACTCCCTAACTATCACTTCACCCATCCTTCCCCCTTGCAACCCTAAGTTTGTTATCTAAGTTTGTGAGCCTCTTTCTGTCATTGGAACATATTCTAAGCACCTATAAACATAGTTCAAGGCTCTTAAGATATTAAAAACAATAATAGAAATCTATTTCTCCAGAATAGTATCAGATTGTAAAGAAAAAACAGAGTGGAAGACACTGCTAATTGCCTTGGCAATATCTATTAATATATCCGTTCTCTCTTGATAACAAAATCAAATTTTACTTGGATAAGTGAAGTGCTAATTCCAGGAAACGGATTATGATTGCTCTTCCCAGCCTCTCTTGCAGCTAAGGTGGTCATGTGACCCAGGTACAGCCAACAAACATAAGCAAGATCTACTGAGGAGGCAGTCCTGAAAAAGCATTTTCTTTTCTGGTAAGAGGAGACAAATGCCTTTGTCTTTTTCCCTGGCTGTCTGCTTTCTATCCTGAACATCCATAAGATGTCTGAAACTGAAGCAGCCATCACATGATCTCAAGATAACAAGCATAAAAGGAAGACTGATGAAAGAACAGACGCACTGGGCCTGAGATTCCCAAGCCACTCAGTGACCCAACGCCGGTATCCATGGACCTCCTGACCTCTTGTTATAAGCGATTACGGATGATTCTTACTTGAAGCTGAAAGTATTCCTAAATATTCAGGCTCTCTCACAGAATACAGAGCTATACAAGGCCGGTCCATACAATAGTTTCTAAGACATGAGGATATGCTCTTAAACTCAAGTTGTGGGTATGATATGAAAGTTATGAAGACAGTGCGAATACTAAACCATTCCCACTTCATCATTTTGCCTGTGACCATCATCTAATTCAACCCAGTCTTTTGTATATTCCTCTATCATGGATCCAAGTGGCTTACTGATAATACTAAGGGGCACAAATTATAGAGAACATGTACTCCTTGCCCTCATATAAAACCCTGCTCGATTAGAACAGACACTCTCCCTAGACCACAGCTTCTTTCTTTCCTATCATTTCTGTTCTAGCACAGAGCAATACTATCTCAAAGACTTTCTATGCCTTTTCAACTCTGGAGTCACAGAGCAGTTAAGACCTATTAATATTTCAGCTCATTTTTCATTTGCAGGACCATGATACTCACTGAACACAAACTATCTGTCTACCATAAAATGCACCCAAGTAGCTCAAAATGTAACCTTCTGGTTACAAAATGAGACAGTGCTTCAGGACCCTAGAAAGTGCCCTCCTGGTGTCTTTCAGGTCAATGCAAGGGCAATTTCTCCAGGACAATCTTCCTGGAGATTGTGGACAATCTTCCACAATCCAGGGAATTAAATGGCCTCTTTTTTACATTATTAACCAGGAAAAAATTTTAACCACTGAATGGAGGGAGATGGCCATCTTTTTTAACCTGAAATTTGACAGTCCACTTCAGAGAGAGCTTGGGAGGGGATGTGTGTGTGTGTGTGTTCCCATACAGTCCTATGAATTATATCTTTTGCTATATTTATTCAGTTCTTCAATTTGTATAAAAATAATTTAGATAGTGAGAGATACTTCTGCTATCAACCTCACTTTATGTCAAGAAATTGAGACACAGAGTACATAGCTCTTAAGAACAGTATTAGAATTTAACCCAGACTGTCTGACCATACCTAAGGTGACTGCATAATTTACTGTGCAAAATAGCATTCTTTTCAGGGTGAAATGACTGTTATTAAAGATAAGGCCAGAATAACAGGTGTGAATCAGGACTATCCAACATAAACTAGAATATAAGGTCACTCTAGGTATATGGACCTCAATGAAACAACTGAATGAAATAATGTATTTAAAGAATTCATCTACATGCCCAGAATATAATATGTGCTCAATATATAATACCCATCTCTCAAGGTCATTTGAAGGACTTCATCAGATGGAAGGTGTAAAGAGTTCCAGAGATACATAGTACCATCAAGTGATTCCTTAACATGCCTCTTCCACCCTGTCCTCTTGCTTTTTATGGAAGCATCAGTTCTGGCACTTGACACCAGTCCCATGAGAGCAATGCAGAACCAGAAGAATGTGAGATGATTCAAGGCCTGCCTGTCTGCCTGCCTTGGGTTGATGGATGAGAAACCAGTAAACTGCTGAGAATAGCCCAAACACCCATCTGCCATCTGCCAGCAAAGAAGCCAGTGCTTCTGGGGCAACCATTGATGTCTGTCTGGGCATCTGATATCTCAGCTAAATTCTGACTGGCAATCAATAGAGACTCCTCCAGAGACCTCATTTTCACAGGTTCCCTTAGCTCACCAACATGTCATTTTGCAGTGGTGAGAACTTCCATCAGGGTGGCTGCTCGTTTCTAAGCAGTTGTCTGAAGTTTCCCATTTCCACCTCCACTCTCTTCAAGGTCTTTAATCACTTCATTTTACAGCAAGGAAAACATTTTATCAAGGGCCACTTTCCTTAAGGTGGGATTAGATATCGAGTCATGAAATCATGGAAATTCAAGATAAAGCCAGATTGCTTTAAAAGTTTCTAGTCTGATCCCCTCAATTTACAGATCAAGAAACTGAGATACAATAAGAGACTTGCTTAATGTAATAGGCAAATTATTTTAGCATCAGAATGGAGCTGGGTGCAGGACTCTGGAGTTGGACTACCTAGATTCAGATTTTTACCTCCATCACATTCAATTTACTTTCTTTTTCTGTGCCTCACTTTTCTCATCTATAAACTGGGGCTAATCATAATATCCACCTGCTTATTTCTAGAAGGATTAAAAGAGCTTAAAACTCCTCAGCACAGTTTCCTAGGACTTAGAATAAGCATTAAATAAAGGTTGCATTTTATTATTAATATTGATGGAGCTGGTACAAGGTTTTACATCTCAGAAGGAAAAACTGAATTGTCAAATTCTGGGTGCATCCTTAGGAAAAAGGACATTTTTAAAGGTTTTGGAATTTTAAATTATGGAATTTTAAATTTTAAATTATTTCTTTGATAGCATTTAATGCTTTCAAGGTAAATTAGCTTGACCAGCATTTCTTAAACTGTATTCCTTGATGTAGATGTATTAATAGTGGTTTCTTCCAAAGCAGGGAATTCCTTAAAATCTCTAGTTTGGTGGTCATACAAGTTTGAGAAATACTAGGCCTTCTATTTCTTCCTCTCCCAGAGATTCATAATGCAATTGAACATATTAAAGATCCAAGAAGTTCTGCAGGAAAGAAATCTGTGTGATGCTATTTAGGCTGCCATTTCCCAAATATACTTGACCACAAAATCCATTCAAATATCCCCACTGACACTAGTATTCCAGAACACAGTTTGAGAAATTCTGAATTAGATCAAAGCTTCTTGACATCTCCCAGTCAAAATCAGAAGCCAAGCCATGTCACCTAACATTCCGCAGCTTCCCAAACTGAAAAAAAAAAAAAAAAAAACCTAGCAAATAATCTAGATGTGACATATTCTGCCCAGCCCAAGACTCCCATGCACTCTTTTTTTTTTTTAACTAAAAAAAAAAATTATGTATTTGGCTGCATCAAGTCTTAGTTGCTGCTTAGTTGCCCTGGACATGTAGGGTCCTAGTTCTCCGACCAGGGATCCAGCCTGAATCTTCTGTATTGGTAGGTGGATTCTTAACCTCTGGACCACCAGGGTAGTCCCAGTACTGAGTCCTGACAATCATCTTTGTATATCTTTACTCTGTCACTCACCCCTTAGCTACAGCTAATTGGATGAGAGGTGGGCACTGACTGAGGATGAACCAATCAGATGCTCTTCAGAGATAGCTTGGCATAGGGAGGTGACCCAGCTCTGAAGTTAAAGTCTCCAAAATCTTACTGAGGGAAACTCAAACTATTCTGCTTAGAGCTTATTTCTCAAATGCTTCCCATCTAGTGGTAAAGATGGTGAACTGTTTATTTTCTGCTGAGACCATTGCAAATTTGAGCTTTGGTGGTGGGAGGGGATTATATTCATGAGTCCTCTAATTTGTACAGAACATGAAACTAATTTCTCTTGTGTAAATTATTTAACAAATCGAACATTTAGCTAACTGTTCAAAGAAAAAAAAAGTGTTCCCTAAAATAACAATTGTAATGTTAAAAACTTAGTCATTAAGAGATCTGTTGTGATATTTGGTGGATATTTTTCTTTAATTTCAGACATTAATTCTGAAATATATAGCTTTCTTACCATTATTTCTAAAGTCAAATGGGTTGATATTTGAACATTGTGCCTGCCAGTATGCCTACAGAGTCATCTATAAGTGTCCAAATGAAACCAACTTGTTGGTCATAATTTTGATCATGCCTTTATTTCTTCTTTCTTGAAAAAAAAAAAGGTGTTATTTTGACTATTTGGCTTAATGTACTGTGCTGTAGATTATCCTTCAATGAACTATTTTAAATGTTTAAATTAGGTGCCACTTAAATTTATTTTATTATACCATCAATAGCTGATTAAAAAGAACCAACTATTTCTAGTAAAAAAAAAAAAAAAAAAGATGGTGGCATGCATCACCTACTTACATTCTATTTCTCACTTCCCACAATTTCATGAAAAGTTTCAGAATTGATTTTGGTAGGCCCTAATTGGCACCACTTGGGTCACTGACTCATCCTGAACCAGTCAGAGAGGACAAGAGATATGGACCTCTGATTGACTGGGCCTCAGTCATGTGGCCATTTCAAAAGCCACAATTGACAAAAAACAAAACAATCCATCTAAATCTCACAGGACTGAGGGTATAGGAAGGGTGTTTTCCCAAAGTAAAACTGAGTTTCCATAATCAGAAGAGGCAGTAGAGGGTGGACAGATAAAAATAAAGATTTCCACCATACCCAGGGCCACGTTACAACTTTTTCGGCACTTCGATCTTCATGAGTTCCTTCCACCATAAAGACACATATATTTAAAATTGTATCTTATGACTGTGTTGTCATAAAGACAAATATAATCCAGGCTGAATTATATTCATGTTTTTCTTCTGATTTTAGAAGAAATTGAAACATTTTTGTGGACTCTAGGCACTTCATCTACTATGCCAATGGATAAATTAGCCCTGACTACACCAGCTTGCAGAAGGAAGTCTTTCCAGGAGAAACTTGTGCCTACCGACCAGCAAGTACTCTCCCTGTGCCTGCCTTCCACACCATCCTCTAGCTTGTCCCAAGAGCTCATGAGGAGGGGAAGCCAGCTTTGCTGCAGAGCCACCTGGAGAAAAGAGAGCCAAGTAAATTATGGGCTTCTTAATAAGCACAATCTTCCTGCTAAGGGGTTTATCTGCCAGAGTGCCTTAGTCTGCTTTCAGAGTTCACATTCTTTAACTGCCCAGTCTCTGAATAGTGCTGATAGCCCCCTTCACAAATCTCTCATTTGCCATAACCCAAGTTATATTCATGGTTGTTACTTTTAGGATTACATGAAGTCAGTAACCTTTTACTTTCTCCCTCCCCAGCTCCACCCCCATAGTTTGAAGAGAGATGAACCAAAGGGATGTTTTCATGGAGAGGAAAAACAGAGAAAGAAACAAGCTGAAAAGGGCCCTGACTACTTTGAAATCAAAGTCCAAAAGGGACTTTTTGAGATTAGCGAGAAAATCTCTTGTCCCTAGTAATTTACCCTAAACTACTATAGGCATAAAGAATGCCAGTCAGCATAGTGAGGTTCACACATTCCTGTTTGTCAACCATTCGCTTAACACGTTGCTGGGTTTTGTCATATTTGTGTATCAACTGTACAATTACTTATTAAGCTTTTGTTTACTTTAATCCACCTCACTTTTCCCCCACATAACCTTATTCAAAGCATTGCCATCCATGAGATCAGAAGTTTGATATACCAGTTATATTTTTTCTGATACATTTAATTAAATATTAACTATTCAAATAGAAAATACTCCTGGTAAGATACCTACCACTAATTAGCTGTGTGACTTTAGCAGGTCACTCACTGCCACTGAGCTTCAGCTTCCTGGCCCAATTGACCTCTAAAAGGTCTATGATTCTATCATCATCATCATAGACCTTTTAGAGTATGTCTCCTGCATTGCAGGCAGATTCTTTACCCATTGAGCCACTGGGAAAGTACCCCCACCATCCCCTGTCAAATGAACCTTGATGACATGTTAAGTGGAAAAATCCAGTCACATAAAGATAAATACTGCATGCTTCTATTTACACAATATATATAAAACAGTCAAAGTCATAGAATCAAAGAGTGAAATGATGATTTCCAGTGTCTACGAGAAGGGGTAAATGGCAAGTTACTAAAGTTTCAGTTAAGTGAGATGAATACGCTCTAGAGATCTGCTACATAACATTGTACCTATAGTCAACAATAATGTATAATTTAAATTTCATTGAAAAGGTAGATATCATGTTAAATGTTCTTACCATAATAAACTTAAAAAATATTAAGTAAAAAAAAATAAATAAAAGGTCTATGATTCTAAAATTCCTAACATATTTAGGCAGTTGGATTTTCTGTGATTGTGTCCTACTTTTTCTCCCACTTTCCTGGCTTTTATTTTTCTGAGTATTAATTTTAAAATGAGGGGGGAGACTATATAAACTTTGGAAATAAAATATATCTTAAGCTACTCTTGACTTTATTTTCTATATTCCAAATCTATTGCATTTTTATCAGACTTCTGTTTACTCAAGCTCCTTCAGAACTTCAAAGGTTTTTGCACATACTATTCCTTCTGGAGGCAATGCTTTTCCCACAAGTTAACACTTACTCACCCTTTATATCTCAGTTTAGTGTTCCTCATTCAGTGAAGCCTTCCCAACCTTTTACCGCCACATCCGCTATGAGTCAGGTGTTTTTGTTAAGTGCTTCCATATTAGTCTGTCTCCCAGATGTAAATTCGGGAGGCATCATTTTAATGTCTGACCTCCTCACTAGAATTTAAGTTTCAAGAGAGCAGGAATAGCATTTGGTTTTTTTGCCACTGTGTTTCCAGAAATTTCTATAATGTCTAGCACACAGTTGTTGTTTAGTCACCAAGTCGTCTGACTTTTTTGAGACCCCATGGACTGTAACCCACCAGGCTCCTCTGCCCGTGGAATTTTCCAGGCAAGAATACTGGAAGGAGTTGCCATTTCCTTCTCCATGGGATCTTCCCAACCAACATCTCCTGCATGACAGGCAGATTCTTAACCACTGTGCATCAGAGAAGCCTCTAGCACACAGTAGGCACCCAATTTGTTGAATGAATAAAATATCCAGGAGGGAGTAGTTTTGGAACTTCATAGAAACTCACATTTCTTTTGGTAACCTGTTCTAGGGACTCTCAACATTTTCAGTCACAAAATGATGCTCAGTGTCTGTCTTAAATTCTTCCTCTTGGCAGAGAAAACATTTTAGAAATAGAATTACACCTGAATGCTATAGTCTTGGAGAACCAAGGAGAAATTACAAGTTGCTTCTTTGATGAAGCCCTGGGAATTTCCTCCTACTCTCCACACAAGGCTAAATCCAAATGTTCCTGATGCATGTGAATTGTGAATGAAGCCTACTGTTACCTGTTTCAATGCAATTATCTACAAAGTTCAGCCCAAGACTCCCAAGAGCTGCATTGTGTCTCTGCCGAATTGCTTTCTCTGGTAACTGGAGCTCAATGAGCCTGTGCCCAGGAAATGCCAGAGAATGAATGCTCCAGGGATTAGCGCTCAACCACTGACTGATGCTAGTTGATGGATAAATACTCCAGCTCCCATGCTATCCCAGGTGGGATAATCTGATTGCCCATAGTGGTAACCTGCTTAATAACACACTCTTTATTGGCTTATTTCCTTTCATTGTTTCATTTGCTGTGCCTCCTACAGTGTTGGACACTGTGAATCACTATCCATATGTCCCTCACTGAAGGACTTGTTGCCCTAGCTGCTGGGAGTGCTGTTAACAGATGACCTTCAGTTGTCAGTCCCTTTAGGAAATACCTCAGCTACAGAGAGCTCCCTTGCTCAAGGACACACCTTGCTGGGGAAGGCTACATCCAATGACTGACTGATACAGGGTTATGAAGGCTCAGAGCCATCCTACCCAAATTTAGGACAACTTGGAGGGTCATTCTAGCTTGAGAGCTACCTGCAGAGTTGGCTCAGGTTGTTGCTGAGCTTCATTGTGTCTCACTTCCCCCCAACCATCCCTGCTTCCTGAGTGCGTGTATGCTAATTTACTCTCTTTGCCACCCTATGGACTGTAACCCTCTAGGCTCTCTGTCCATGGGATTCTCCAAGCAAGAATTCTGGAGTGGGTAGCCATGCCCTCCTCCAGGGGATCCTCCTGACCCAGAGGCTGAACCCACATCTCCTGAGGCTCCTGCATTGCAGGCAGATTCTTTACTGCCTGCCTTCCCACTCCTACCTTATATATACATGTTGATTCCAAAGGCATTCTTTAATAAACATCCTGGTGTTAATGCCTTCTCAGAATCTGCTTTTGAGGCTACCCGTCTCTACTAGGAGGAGAGCTGGTGAGTCAGTCAGCTATCCAGCTGTGCCCTTCATAGAGAGGGAAGGCTCTACAAGGAAGAAAGAGAGCTACTAGAAGGCTCCTCTTACCAATATTCACAGCCTACAAAGCTGCACTTGGATTATCCCTATTAGTAACACTACTGAATACCTACAGCATTGATCACCTACAAATTCTTAAACTTCTCCAATGTTAAAATTATTATCCAAACTACTATATTAATACAATTAACATGATTATCAAAAATAACATGACTTGAATCACTACCACAACCTATAGCTTACTGATTAGTTTTATCAGCCTATTTCTTCTTAACCAATTTAATGACAACAGTCTTAATTTTTCATTATTCTTCTCCAACTCCTATTGGCACCTTTATGAATTTTAAAAATGTAACTCTTACCACTAATATTCATTGTCAATCAATGTCACCTATTGAAAGAATCACCAGGGACTTCCCTGGTGGTCCAGTGGTTAAGAATCCATCTTCCAACACAGGAGACTCAGTTCCACCCCTGGTCAGGGAACTAAGATCCCACATGCCACAGGACAATTGAGCCCATATGCTGCAACTACTGAACCTGAGCACAAACCACAGAGCTCGCAAACCACAATTAAAGAAATTTATACACGGCAGTGAAGAGCCCACGTGCTGCAACTAAGATTCAGTGCAGCCAAATAAATAACTATTAAGAAAAAAAAAGAATGACTAACTTGGAAAAAGCTATATATTCTATACTACTCATGCTATGCTGCTGCTGCTGCTAAGTCGCTTCAGTCGTGTCCGACTCCGTGCGACCCCACAGACAGAAGCCCACCAGGCTCCCCTGTCCCTGGGATTCTCCAGGCAAGAACACTGGAGTGGGTTGCCATTTCCTTCTCCAATGCATGAAAGTGAAAGGAGAAAGTGAAGTCGCTCAGTCGTGTCCGGCTCTTAGCGAGATGTTCCTAATTAGAACATTCACAGCCACAGAATTGATTCCATTCTGTATCTTATTGGAAGCAACTCTAATCCCAACATTGTTATTACTCACTGAGGAAACCAAACAGAACAACTTAATGCAGGACTTTACTTTTTATTTTACACACTAGTAGCATCTTCTCCACTCCTAGTTTCTCATATATATCCAAAATATTATAGGTTCATGAAACTTTTTAATGATCCAACACTGAACCCAACAAAATCTAACTCTTGATCCAACATTTTGCTAGGATGCAAAATAGATTTTATAATTAAAAAAAAAAAATACCCCTCTGACTGCCAAAATTGCATGTCAAAGCCCCGATTCTATAGTTCTTGCAGCCACAGTACTCAAACTTGGGGGCCCTGGTATGCTACAAATCACAGTGATCCTATACCCCTTAACAAACCACATAGCATATCCACTCCTCACGTTAGGAATAATCATAACTAAGCTCAATCTGCTTGCACCAAACAGACTTAAAATCACTCACCATGGTTCATTTACCACAAAGCACTTGCCATCACAGCTATCCTCATCCAAACACATTGAAGTTATTTAGGGGCCACTGCCCTGATCATTGGTCATGGCCTCACATCATCTATATTATACTGACTGGAAAATTTAGATTAAAAATGTATTCAGAGCCAAACCATAATTTTAGCCTGTGGCCTACAGATCTCTTCCACTAATGGCAACATGATGACTACTAGCAAGTCTTACAAATCTAGCATCACCCCCCAACAATCAACTTCGTTGGAGAACTATTGGTAGTAATCTTTTTCATGTTCCAACATCACTAGCATCCTAATAGGGAATAATGCAGTCAATACTGCCATAGATTCTCTCTGTATACTAATCACAACACAATATTTACATGAGAAAAGTGAAAAATGTGAAAGTAAAAGTGTTAGTCACTCAGTCATGTCTGACTCTTTGCAAACCCATGGACTGTCTATGGGATTCTCCAGGCAAGAATACTAGAGTGCGTTACCATTTCCTCTTCCAGGAGATCTTCCCAACACAGGGATTGAACCTGGGTCTCCCTTATTGTAAGCCGATTCTTTACCATCTGAGCCACCAGGGAAGCCCTTACACAAGAAAATGCCCTTGTAACTCTTCACCTATTACCCCTCCACTATCACTCAACCCCAAATTATTTTGAGCTCCATGTGCTGTAAATACAGTTTGACAAAAACATTAGATTGTGAATCTAGCAACAGAAATTCAAATATTTTTATTTACCAAAAAGATATACAAGCATTGCTAATTCATGTCTTCATAATTAACCAAACTTCTAAAAGAAAAAGGAGTAATCCATTGGCCTTAGGAACCACAAAACTGGTGCAACTCCAAATAAAAGTAACAAGTTTATTCCCCTCTTCTACTCTAGTCACACTAATTGCATTAACTCTACCAATTAAAATAACAAACTCCAATGTCTACAGGAGCAACCTATGCTCATTTTATGTCTCACATATCTTTATTACCAGCTTAATTTCCACAACAGTATTCACTTACTCAGGCCATGAAATAATCATTTCAACCTGACATTGAATTACTTACTATCCAACCCTAAAACTACCACTTAGCTTTAAATTACATTACTTCTCAATGACATTCATAACAGCAGCACAATTCATCACATGGTCAGTCATAGAATTCCCAACATTCTCTACACACTCAGACTCTAACATTAATGGTTTCTTCAAATATCTACTTGTATTTCTCATCACTATACTAAGTTTTAGTTACTGCCAACAATCTTCTCCAACAGTTTAGTTGGTACTGTACCCTTTTTGCACATGGGATGAGTAGCAGGACCAAACAGAGGCAAACACTACTGATCTTCAAACCATTTTACCTAACCTCATTGGTCTCCAACTGGATTCATTATCAACAGCATGGTTATCACTCAAATGCATGAGACTTCACAACAAATTTTCAGACTTACATCACATTAGTTTATCCCTGGTCAGGTTTCTCCTAGCTGTAGCTGGAAAATCTGCCCAATTTGGCCTTCACCCATGACTCCCCTCAGGAATAGAGGGCCACATTCCGGTCTCAACCCCATGCCACTCAAACAACAGTTGAGGCAGGTGTTTTCTAATATCTTTTATCATCCACTAAGAGAAAACAATAAAACAATCCAAACAATGACATTATGCCTAGGAGCCATCATCATACTATTTACAGCAATCTGTGTTCTCATCGAAAACAACATTAAAAAAAAAAAAAAAGGGTCACCTTTTCTACCTTGAGCTAACAAGGCCTTAAAATGGTAAACATTGGCATTAACCATCCCTACCTAACCTTCCCTCATATCTGCACACAAGCACTTTTCAAAGCAATGCTATTTATGTGCTCCAGATCCATTGTTCACAATCTAAATGATGAACAAGATATTCGGGAAATAGGAGGTCTGTTTAGAGCAGTACCTTTTGCCACAACCTCTGTCATCATCGGAAGACTCGTGTTAACAGGAATGCCTTTCTTCGGAGGTTTTTGTTCCAAAGAGCTACTCATTGAAACAGTCAACACATCCTGTACCAATGCTCGAGGCCTCCTAATTATACCTATTGCCACATCCCTAATGACTGTCTATAGCACTCAAATTCTTTGCTCTTAGGACAACCTCACTTCTCTACTCTAACTTGAATTAATGAAAATAATCCACTCCTAATTAATTCTATCAAATGCCTTTTAATTGGAAGTGTTTTTGCTGGATTCTTTATCTCTAGCAACATCTCTCCAACAACAATTCTACAAATAACTATGCCTTACTATTCGAAGTTAACAGCCCTTGTCGTGACTACTTCAGGATTTATTCTGGCACTTGAAATCAACTTTACTACACAAAAATCTAAATTCAATTATCCTTCAAATCTATTCAGATTCTCTAATCTTCTCAGATAGTTTCCAGCTATCATATACAGTCTCTCACCATATCTAAATCCATCAAGGAGTCAGAAATGAGCATCACTACTGTTAGACCTGATTTGATTAGAAAACGTGTTACCAAAATCTACCTTACTTTTCCAAATAAAAATTTCTATACTAGCCCTGACTGATCTGATCTGAGACCAAACGGGCCTAATTAAAGTTTATTTCCTCTCCTTCCTCATTACACTTGCCTTAAGAATAGTTCTATTTAATTTCCATGAGTTACTTCCATAATTATCACAATGTCAATAAACAATGACCAACCAGTAACAAACATCAGCCAAGTACAATAATGGAGCAATTCGTACCGCTTCCTCAGTAGAAAACCCAGAATCTTCAGTATCATAAATCACTCAGTCTTCCATCCCATTAAATTTACACACAATCTCTATTTCTTTGTCCTTGAAAATGTAAAGAACCACTGCAAGTTCAGTGATCGCAGCTCTTATATAACCAAAAACTACTAACATACGCCTAGATGAGGCTTCCCAGCTGGCACTAGTGCTAAAGAACCTGCCTGCCAAAGCAGAAGACATAAGGGACGCAGGTTAAATCCCTGGGTCAAGAAGGTCTCCTGGAGAAGGACGTGGCAACTCACTCCAGTATTCTTGCCTGGAGAATCACGTGGACAGAGGAGCCAGGCAGGCTACAGCTCATAGGGTCGCAAAGAGTCAGACACAACTTAGTGACTGAACAACAACAACCAGGTATTTCTTTAATTCTACAAATGTTAACAGGGTTATTCCTAACAACACAGTGTACATTAGATACAGTATAACTTATATGCAGAGTACATCATGAGAAATGCTGGACTGGAAGAAACACAAGTTGGAATCAAGATTGCTGGGACAAATATCAATAACCTCAGATATGCAGATGACACCACCCTTATGGCAGAAAGTGAAGAGGAACTAAAAAGCCTCTTGATGAAAGTGAAAGTGGAGAGTGAAAAGGTTGGCTTAAAGCTCAACATTCAGAAAACGAAGATCATGGCATCTGGTCCCATCACTGCATGGGAAATAGATGGAGAAACAGTGGAAACAGTGTCAGACTTTGTTTTTCTGGGCTCCAAAATCACTGCAGATGGTGACTGCAGCCATGAAATTAAAAGACGCTTACTCCTTGGAAGGAAAGTTATGACCAACCTAGATAGCATATTCAAAGGCAGAGACATTACTTTGCCAACAAAGGTTCGCCTAGTCAAGGCTATGGTCTTTCCTGTGGTCATGTATGGATGTGAGAGCTGGACTGTGAAGAAGGCTGAGCGCCGAAGAATTATTGCTTTTGAACTGTGGTGCTGGAGAAGACTCTTGAGAGTCCCTTGGACTGCAAGGAGATCCAACTGGTCCATTCTGAAGGAGATCAATCCTGGAATTTCTTTGGAAGGAATGATGCTCAAGCTGAAACTCCAGTATTTTGGCCACCTCATGCGAAGAGTTGACTCATTGGAGAAGACTCTGATGCTGGGAGGAATTGAGGGCAGGAGGAGAAGGGGACGACAGAGGATGAGATGGCTGGATGGCATCACTGACTTGATGGACGTGAGTCTGGGTGACCTCCGAGAGTTGGTGATGGACAGGGAGGCCTGGCGTGCTGCGGTTCATGGGGTCGCAAAGAGTCGGACACGACTGAGCGACTGATCTGATCTGATGACAAGTTCTGTATTATGGATCTTACACTTTCCCAGAAATATGAGATGTCAGAATCATCCCTACTATTTACAGTAATAGCTATAGCATTTATAGGTTACGTGTTACCATGAGGCTAAACATGCTTCTAAGGAGCAACCATCATTACAGACTTCCTTTTACAAATTCCTTACATTGGAACCAGCCTGGCAGAATGAATCTGAGGAGAATTCTCAGTTGACAAAGCCACTCTTACACAATTCTTCTTCCACTTTACCCTTCCATTTATTATTGCAGCTTTAGCACAATCATCCATTTGTTATTTCTTCATGATACAGACTCTAGTAATACAACAAGAATCTCATCCAACATGAACAAAATCCCATTTGATCCATACTGCACAAAGGTATCTTGGTGCCTTGTTCCAGTTTCTGATCCTACCAGTACTAGTAATAGTACTAGCACTATTCCTACCTGACCTTCTAGAGGACCCAGACAACTTATCCCAGCTAACCCCCATCAACACTCCCTGCTACCACATCAAACCAGATGGATACTTCTTATATCCATATGCAATTCCACAATCAATTTCCAACAAACTAGAAGGTGTACTAGCCTTTATCTTCTCAATCTTAATTTTACCAGTTATCCCAATACTTCATATATCAAAACAGTGAAATACAGTAGTCAATCCTTTAGCCAATGTCTATTCTGAGTACTCACAGTAGGTTTGCTAACATGAATCGGAACTTGCTGAACACCCATTTATTATCACTGGGCAACTAGCATCTATCTTATGTTCTGGGCTGTGCTTGGTTGCTCAGTCATATCCAACTCTTTGTGACCCCATGGACTGTAGCCTGCCAGGCTCCTCTGTCCATGGGGATTCTCCAGGCAAGAATCCTGGAGTGGGTTGCCATGCCCTCCTCCAGGGAATCTTCCCAACCCAGGGATCAAAGCCGGGTCTCCTCCATTACAGGCAGATTCTTTACCGTCTGAGCCACCAGGGAAGTCCAAGAATACTGTAGTGGGTAGCCTAACCCTTCTGCAGGGGATCTTCCCAACCCAGGAATCAAACTGGGCCTCCTGCATTGCAGGTGGACTCTTTACCAGCTGAGCTACCAAGGAAGCCCAACATCTATCTTATGCTTCCTTCTAATCCTCGTCCTTATACCACTAACAGGCCATTGAAAACAACCTCCTAAAATGAAGAGTCTTTGTAGTATATTTATTTCCTTGGTCTTATAAACTAGAAAAGGAAAATAACACATCTCCCTAAGACTCAAGGAAGAAGCTCCAGTCCTACCATTAGAACCCAAAATTGAAATTCTACTTAAACTATTCTCTGAAAATTCGTTATGGGACATTTACACTACCTTTAAGTACTATATGAGTATTAATAATGGCACCATTAAAATCAACACTACTATGTATTTTGTGCAATATGTGCCCTTCCATATGTGCTGTGCTGTGCTAAGTTGCTTCAGTGATGTCTGACTCTTTGCAACCCTGCATACTGTAGCCCACCAGGCTCCTCTGTCCAAGCAAGAATACCGGAGTGGGTTGCCTTACCATATACATAAGCACAATATATACTTCTTATACATAATAAATGTATATTTATATATCCATGGTTATAAACATGTACATTATCTTACTGACTTTGTGTAATACATTATACTGGTCAACTCACATTCAACCTTTGTCTCTACAAATATCTATGAAGTAACTGAACAACTTGATATCACATAGAACATAAACATTCATTAATCACACATACTGCATTGAGTCAAATCATTACCATAACCAATGAGCATATGTGCTTAGTCACTCAGTTGTGTCCAGCTCTTTGTGACCCCATGAACTACAGCTCATCCAGGTTCCTCTGCCCATGGAATTTTCCAGGCAAGAATACTGGAGGGGTTGCCATTTCCTACTCCAAGGCACCTTCCCAACCCAAGGATCTAACCCACGTCTCTTTGCTTCTCCTGCATTGGGAGGTGGATTCTTTACAAGCGCACCACCTGGGAAGCCCACCATAACCAATAACCAGAGCTTAATCAGCAAGCTGTAAGAAACCATTTTTTCTGCCCACAAACATATTTCTCTTATTGCTCCAGGCCCAATCATGAGAGTTTAAATCATGAGAGTTTCTATGAATGAGCTATACTTGGTATATGGTTCTTACTTCAGGGCCATCTCATCTCACCTAAAATTGCCCACTCTTTCCCCTTAAATAAGACATCTTGATAAACTAATGACTAAACTGCCCATCCTCACGTGTAACTGTGGTTTCATGTGTTTACTTCTTTTTTTTTTTTAATTTGGGGGAATGCTATGACTCTGCTATGACTGTCAATGGCCTTGACACATTCCAGCAACTTGTAGATGAGCTTAAATTAACTATTATTTCCCAACGTCATCAGCTAATGGTTATGGGACATTAAGCAATTACACAAATACATACACACATACACAAGTATTGGGTAAATAGCCTGTTTAATCAGACTCCCCTTATTATATGTCATCATCATCCTGCCAAACCCCTCAAACAATAGATTAATCTTTTTTTTTTTTATCAAACCAAAGCTAGTATAACTACAAAGTAGTCTCTAAACTATACCAATGAATTATTTAGATATACCTGCAATGCAGGAGACCCAGGTTCAATCCCTGGGTGGGGAAGATCTCCTGGAGAAGGGAATGGTAACCCACTCCAGTATTCTTATCTGGATAATCCCATGGACAGAGGAGGCTGGTGGGCTACAACAGTCCATGGGATCACTAAGAGTTGATTTTCACTTTCACAGCTTACACAGACACCCTCCTAGATCTGCCACTTACTTCCAACAAAATCAAAATTAAAATACATCTAAAAATACACAAAATAAACAATTAAGCACTTAGATATTAATTTCGACACAATCCAAACTACTATACTGAATACTATTATATCACCTAAATACACAAATCTTGTACTAACAAAATCCTACTCAACCTGTTTATATAGCTTAATAATTAAAGCAAGACACTGAAAATGCCTAGATGAGGTCACCTATTCCATGAATACATAGATTTGGTCACAGCCTTCCTATTAATTTTTAATAAAATTACACATGTAAGCATCTCTATCCCAGCGAGAATGCCCTCAAAATCATCAAAGATTAAAAGGAGCAAGCATCAAGCATAGCAAAAGCAGCTCACAACACCTTGCTTAACCACACCCCCCACGGGAAACAGCAGTGATCAACATTAAGCCATAAATGAAAGTTTGACTAAGTTATATTACCAATCAGGGTTGGTACATTTTGTGCCAAATACTATGGTCATACAATTAACCTTAATTAATAGAAATCTGGCATAAAGAGCACCCCAAAATAAAGTCCTAGCTATGCTGTAAAAAGTCCTAGCTAAATTAAAAACTAGCTACAAAAGTGACTTTAACATTTTGACTCATGACAGCTAAGACCCAAACTGGGATTAGATACCCCACTATGCGTGCACGTGTGCTAAGTCGCTTTAGTCATGAGACCCTATGGATGATGCCCCGCCAGACTTCTCTGTCCATGGAATTCTCCAGGCAAGAAAACTGGAGTGGGTAGCCATGCCCTCCCCCATGGGATCTTCCATATCCAGGGATCAAACACGTCTCCGTGGTTCCTCAGATGGATTCTTTACCACTGAGCCACTAGGGAAGCCCATCTCAGCATGTTTAGCCCTAAACTCAAATAAAACTCAGAGGACTTGATGGTGCTTCAAGTCCCTTTAGGAGAGCTTGTTCTGTAATCAATAGCTCACCAACTCTTGCTAACACAGTCTATATACTGTCACCTTCAGCAAACCCTAAAAGGAACAATAGTAAGTGTAATTATCAGAAATAAAAATGTTAGGTCAGGATGTAGCCTATGGCATATGAAGAAACAGGTTACATTTTCTACCTCAGGAATATAACACAAAAGTATCTTATGAAATTAAAAACCAAGAAAGATTTATTAGTAAATTAAGAATGGCATGTTAGGGACTTCCCTGGTGATTCAGTGTTAAGACTTTGCCTTCTAATGCTGGGGGTGCCAGTTTGACCCCTGTTCAAGGAGCTAAGACTCCACAAGCCTCATGGCCAAAGAAACAAACAGAAGCAATATTGCAACAAATTCAATATAAGACTTTTTTTTTTAATGGTCCACATAAAAAATATTTTTAAAAAAACAGTGTGCTTAATGGAATCGGGCTATGAAGTATACACACACCAACCATCACCCTCTACAAATATGGATAACTTTTCACAAGCTGTTGACATGTACCAAACATACAGGAGGAGACAAGTCATAAGCATACTGGAAAGTGTGCTTGGACAAATCAAAGTGTAGCTTAAATAAAGCATCCAGTTTATACCCAGGAGATTTCATACCACATGGATGCTTTGAACTAAAACTAGCCCAAACTTCCCACCCAATTCAACTAACATGAGAAAATTAAATGAAGCATTCATTCAACATCTAAAGTGCAGGAGATAGAAATTTAAACTTGACTTTATAGAGAAAGTACCACAAAGGGATGATGAATGAAGCACTAAACTGCCAAAAAGTAAGGAGTACTTATCCTTTTACCTTTTGCAGAATGATATAAGTAGAAAACTTTAACAGAGAGCACTTAAGTGAAATACCCCCAAAACCAGATGAGCTACTTATGAACAGTTTACAGAAACAATTTCATCTTTGTGCCAAAACAGTGAGATTTACAAGCAGAGGTAACAAGCCTGACGAGACTGATGATAAGCTGGTTGTCCAGAAACGATTGTTAGCTCAACTTTAAATATTACTTTAAAAATCATAACTTTTAATGTAATTTTAAATATTACCCTAAAAAGATACTTTTTAAACACAAAATACAACTTTTCTTAGAAAGCATAAACAATTTCACAGTTGGCTTAAAAGCAGTGACCAATTAAGAAAGCATTCAAGGATTTGCCTGGTGGCACAGTTGAGTGAAGTCCAGGAGTTGATGATGGACAGAGAGACCTGGCGTGCTGCAGTTCATGGGGTCGCAAAGAGTCGGACACGACTGAGTGACTGAACTGAACTGATACAGTGGATAAGAATCTGCCTGCCAAAGAAGGGGACACGGGTTCGATCCCTAGTCCTGGAGCATTCCACATCTGGGAGCAAGTAAGCCCATTCCATTTAGCACAACTACTGAAGCATGCTCCCTCGAGAGCCTGCGAGCCGCAACTACTGAGCCCACGTGCTGCAACAACTGAAGCCCCTGCACCTAGAGCCTGTGCTCCGCAACAAGAGAAGCCACCACAATGAGAAGTCTGTGGACCACAATGAAGAGTAGCCCACAGTCGCTTCAACTAGAGAAAGCCTGGCATGGAGCAATAAAGACCCAGTGCAATAAAAAAATAAATTATATATAAATATATACACACACACATATATAAAAGAAAGCTCAAAACACATTCATCTTAACACCAACAATAAACAAGTCAACTCAGTTTAATACTAGACTAACTGATCTATTAACAGAAGCAATACTATTAACCTGAGTAAGAAAAAAATTATCCTGGCATAAGCCTATAGCAGAGCAGATAGCCCCCTAATAGTTAACAACAAAACTTAAACCTAATCCAACACTTAATTATTTATTCAAACAATGGTTAACCTAACACAGGCATGCATTTAAAGAAAGATTTAAAAAGGTAAAAGGAACTTGGCAAACACAAACCCTGCCTCTAAAATTATTTACCAAAATCATCACCTCTGCCATCACTAGTGTGAGAGGCATTGCCTGCCCAGTGACATGTTTAATGGTCCTGGTATCCTGACCATGCAAAGGCAGCAAAATTATTTCTTCTAAAAGTAAGGGCTTGTATGACTGGTCACATGAGGCTTCTACTATCTCTTACTTTTTGATCAGTGAAACTGATCCTCCTGGGAAGATGTGGGAAGAAGAGCCTATGGAGCTTTAATTAACTAATCCAAAATAATAATAATAATAAACAATAACCAAACCTTAGAGGGGATAACAAAGATTTTAATGGATTAAGAATTTTTGGTGGGGTGATCTCAGAAAATAAAATAACTTCTGAGCAATTAAAATTTAGACCAACTGGTCAAAATGCCTAATCACTTACTGACCCAAAATACTGATCAAGAGAACGAGTTACTCTAGGGATAGCAGAAGGATCCTACTCTAGAGTTCATATTGACAATAGGGTTTAGGACCTCAATGTTGAATCAGGACAACCCAATGATGTAACTGCTATTAATGGTTCGTTAGTTCAACAATTAGTCTTAAGTGATCTGAGTTGAAATTCAAGTAATCCAGATAGGTTTCTATCTATTATACATTTCTCAATGGCACCCCACCCCAGTACTCTTGCCTGGAAAATCCCATGGACGGAGGAGCCTGGTGGGCCGCAGTCCATGGGGTCGCTAAGAGTCGGACACGACTGAGCAACTTCACTTTCACTTTTCACTTTCCTGCATTGGAGAAGGAAATGGCAACCCACTCCAGTGTTCTTGCCTGGAGAATCCCAGGGATGGGGGAGCCTGGTGGGCTGCCGTCTATGGGGTTGCACAGAGTCGGACACAACTGAAGCGACTTAGCAGCAGCAGCAGCACAAAAGGACAAAGGAAATAAGGCCTACTTTACAAAAGCACCTTCAAATTCATTAATAACATCATCTCAATTCAATTAATTCACTCTAACCCTGCCCAAGCCCTGGTGGCTCAGAAAGTAAAGAATCTGCCTGAAATGTGGGAGACCCAGCTTCAATCTCTGGGTCAGGAAGATCCTCTGGAGAAGGGAATGGTTACCCACTTCAGTATTCTTGCCTGGAGAAGTCCATGAACAGAGGAGTCTGGCGGGCTATAGTTCATGGGTTCACAAAGAGTCAGACATGACTGAGCAACTAACACTTTCACACTTTTTCCTAAGAACAAGATGTGTTAGGGAGATAGAACCCACTATGTAAAACTTAAACCTTTATTGCCAGAGGTTCAGTTCTTCTTCTTAACAAAATGTTCATAATTAACATTCATTCAAGCGGATTCTATCTGACCTATGTATTTCCTAAAAAACAGAAAGAGCATTTAAAGGAGGGTAGGCCAAAAGACATTGTGCTATCCTGAGTTGGATCTTACAAGAGAAAAGGGATATTAGTAGAAAGACCAGTAAACTCCAGATGAACTTTGTAGTTTAGTTAATGGTAATCTATCATCATTACTGTCTTCATTGTGCAGAATACACCATGGCTATGTAAGATGTTAACAATAGGAGAAATTGTGAAGGGTATAGGAAATCTCTACATTATGTTTATAGCTTTTCCATGAGTCTAAAATTACGCCAAAATAAAAGGTTTATTAAAAAAACACACATTCTTTCACTCATTACCCCGATCCTACTAGCTGTACTGTTCTACATATTAATCGGACCAAATGTGCTCAGTTGCTAAGCTGTGTCCCACTCTTAGCAACCCCATGGACCGAAGCCCACCAGGCTCCAGGGTCCACGGGGACTCTCCAGGCAAGAATACTAGAGTGGGTTTCCATGCTCTCCTCCAGAGGATCTTCTCAATCCAGGGACTGAACCCAGGTCTCCCTCATTGCAAGCAGACTCTTTACCATATGGGCCACCAGGGAAGTCCAATTGGACCAAAAGTTCTAGCCTATAGGTAATTCTGAAGAAAGGGTCAAACATTATCAACTCCATGGATGATTATAATCTTGCTGATGCAGTCAGATTATTAAAGATCCACTATGACCACCAACACTATCAATTTCCATGTTTATCTTTGCATCAATTCTGGCCTTACCCCTAGCTCTCACAATATGAGTTCTTCTTCCCATACCCTACCCACTGAGTAACAGAAGCCTACACGTGCTATTTATACTAGCTGTATCCTCTGATTCAGATGGACTTCAAACTCAAAATACACACTAATTGGAGCCCCACAAGCAATAGCACAGACAGTCTCATGTGAAGTAATACTAGCAATTATTCTCATCAGTTCTAGTGATAAACAGATCATTTACACTTTCAACACTAATTATCATACAACACATATGACTAATTTTCCTATCCTGACCCCGAGGCATAATATGAATTATTTCAACTCTAGCAGAAAACAACCAAGCCCCATTTGATTCAACAGAAGGAGAATCAGAACTTGGATTCGGCTTCAATGTAGAACATGCAGCAGCCTGATTTATCCTATTATTCCCAGCATGCATGCATGCGTGCTAAGTTGCTTCAGTTGTGTCCAACTCTTTGCAACCCTATGGACCATAGCCTGCCAGTCTCCTCTGTCCATGGGATTCTCCAGGCATGATACTGGAGTGGGTTGCCATGCCTTTCTCCAGGGGATCCTCCCAATCCAGGAATCTAATCCAGGTCTCTTATGTCTCCTGCCTTGGCAAGTAAGTTCTTTATCACTAGTGCCACCTGGGAAGCCCATTCTTCCTAACAGAATATGCCAACATTGGGACTTCCCCAGCAGTCCAGTTGTTAAGACTTAACACTTCCAATGCTGGAGTAGCAGATTTGATCCCTGTTCGAGGAACTAAGATCCCACATGCTTCACAGCCAGAAAAACAAAACCAAAGAATATGGTAATGTCATCATACTGTGTTAGTTGCTCAGTTGTGTCTGACTCTCTGCGACCCTATGGACTTTAGCCAGCCAGGCTCCTCTGTCCATGGAGTCTCCAGGCAAGAACACTGGAATGGGTTGCCATTTCCTTCTCCAGGGGATCTTCCCAAACAAGGGACTGAACCAGGGTCTCCTGTATTGCAGGCAGATTCTTTACCATCTGAGCCACCAGGGAAGCCCCAATATCAACGTAACAAATATTTTTATAACAATGTTATTTCTAGGAGTATTTCATAACCCCTACTTACCATAACCGTATACTGCTGATTTCATCATTAAAATGCTCCTAACAACTGCTCTTCTATGAATTTAAACATACTATCCATGATTCCAATATGATCAACTCATATATCTAATGAAAATACTTTCTGCCATTAACACTAGCCCTATGTACACGACATGTCTCACTACCTATCATCATATAAGGCATCCCACAACAAACATAAGAAATTTGCCTGACAAAAGAGTTATTTTGATCGAGTGAATAACTTTAAATCCTCTTACTTCTAGGAAATTCCCTGGCAGTCCAGTGGCTAAGACTCAGTGTTTTCACTGCCAGGGCCAGAATTCAATCCCTGGTCAGGAAACTAAGATTCCACAAGCCACTCAGCATGCCCCCCACCCCCCCACAAAAAAAAATCTTCTAGAATTATAGGAATTGAACCTAGCCATAAGAATTCAAAGTCCTTTGTGCTGCCGCATTACACCACACTCTGTAGTAAAGGTCAACTACATAAGTTATCCGGCCTATATCCCCAAAATGTTCCTGTATTAATAAACCCTATTATCTTCACTATCCCTTGGAAAAGGGCATGGCAACTCATTCTCACACCTGGAGAATCCCCATGGACAGAAGAGCTTGGTGGGCTACAGTCCATGGCATCTCAAAGAGTTGGACACAACTGAGCAACTTAGCATAGCACATCTTCACTATCATTCTACAGACCATCATTTCAGGAGCCATAAGTGTAATAACAAGCTCATACTGGTTATTTATTTACCTGAGCTGGATTTAAAATAAATATAGTAGCTGTTATTCTCATTCTATTAATAATAAAAAAAAATTCAATACATGCGCTATAGAAGCATCCACCAACTATTTTGTAACACAAGCCACAGCATCAGTATTACTTATAATGACTTTATTCAGTTCAGTTCAGTTGCTCAGTTGTGTCTGACTCTTTGCAACCCTAGGCCTGCAGCACACCAGGCTTCCCTGTCCATCACCAACTCCTGAAGCCCGCTCAAACTCAAGTCCATCGACTCAGTGATGGCATCCAACCATCTTCAATCTTTCAAAAAAAAAGCCTTCAATCTTTCCCAGCATCAGGGTCTTTTCAAATGAGTCAGTTCTTCACATCAGGTGGCCAAAGTATTATAGTTTCAGCTTCAGCATCAGTCCTTCCAATGAATATTCAGGACTGATTTCCTTAGGATAGACTGGTTGGATCTCCTTGCACTTCAAGGGACTCTCAAGAGTCTTCTCCAACACCACAGTTCAAAAGCATCAGTTCTTCGGTGCTCAGCCTTCTTTATAGTCCAACTCTTACATCCATACATGATGACTGGAAAAACCATAGCTTTGGCTAGATAGACCTTTGTCAGCAAAGTAATGTCTCTGCTTTTTAATATGCTGCCTAGGTTGGTCATAGCTTTTCTTCCAAGGAGTAAGCATTTTTTTATTTCATGGCTGCACTCACCATCTGCAGTGATTTTGGAGCCCCCAAAAATAAAGTATCACTGTTTCCATTGTTTCCCCATCTACTTTCCATGAAGTGATGGGACTGGATGCCATAATCTTAGTTTTCTGAGTGTTGAGCTTTAAGCCAACTTTTTCACTATCCTCTTTCACTTTCATCAAGAGGCTCTTTAGTTCTTCTTTGCTTTCAGCCATAAGGGTGGCGTCATCTGCATACCTGAGGTTATTGATATTTCTCCTGGAAATCTTGATTCCAGCTTGTGCTTCATCTAGCCCAGCATTTTGCATGATGAACTCTGAGTATAAGTTACAGAAGCAGGGTGACAATATACAACCTTGATGTACTCCTCTCCGAGTTTGGAACCAGTCTGTTGTTCCATGTCCAGTTCTAACTGTTGCTTCTTGACTGCATACAGATTTCTCAAGAGGCAGGTCAGGTGATCTGGTATTCCCATCTCTTGAAGAATTTTTCACAGTTTGTTGTGATCCACACAGTCAAAGGCTTTGCTGTAGTCAATAAACCAGAAGTAGATGCTTTTCTGGAACTCTCTTGCTTTTTCTGTGGGCAAATGTGGGCAAATTGATCTCCGATTCCTCTGCCTTTTCTAAATCCAGCTTGAACATCTGGAATTTCATGGTTCACATACTGTTGAAGCCTGGCTTGGAGGATTTTGAGCACTGCTTTGCTAGTATGTGAGATGAGTGCACTTATGTAGTACTTTGAACATTCTTTGGCATTGCCTTTCTTTGGGATTGGAATTAAAACTGATCTTTTCCGGTCCTGTGGCCACTGCTGAGTTTTCCAAATTTGCTGGCATATTGAGTGCAGCACTTTAACAGCATCATCTTTTAGGACTTGAAATAGTTCAACTGGAATTCTATCACCTCCACTAGTTTTGTTTGTAGTGATACTTCCTAAGGCCCATTTGACTTTGCATTCCAGGATGTCTGGCTCTAGGTGAGTGATCACACCATTGTGGTTATCTGGGTCATTAAGATCTTTTTTGTATAGTTCTTCTATGTATTCTTGCCACCTCTTCTTAGTATCTTCTGCTTCTGTTAGGTCCATACCATTTCTGTCCTTTATTGTGCCCATCTTTGCATGAAATGTTCCCTTGGTATCTCTAATTTTCTTGAAGAGATCTCTAGTCTTTCTCATTCTATTGTTTTCCTCTATTTCTTTGCATTGATCACTGAGGAAGGCTTTCTTATCTCTTCTTGCTATTCTTTAGAACTCTGCATTCAGATGGGTATATCTTTCCTTTTCTTCTTTGCCTTTATCTTCTCTTCTTTTCTCAGCTAGTTGTAAGGTCTCCTCAGACAACCATTTTGCCTTTTTGCATTTCTTTTCTTGGGGATGGTCTTGATCACTGCCTCCTGTACAATGTCATGAACCATGAACCTCTGTCCACAGTTCTTCAGGCACTCATCTATCAGATCTAATCCCTTGAATCAATTTGTCACTTCCACTGTATAATCATAAAGGATTTGATTTAGGTCATACCTGAATCGTCTAGTGGTTTTCACTATTTTCTTCAATTTAAGTCTGAATTTTGCAATAAGGAGTTCATGATCTGAGCCACAGTTAGCTCCCAGTCTTGTTTTTGCTGACTCTATAAAGCTTCTCCATCTTTGGCTACAAAGAATATAATCAATCTGATTTCAGTATTGACCATCTGGTGATGTCCATGTGTAGAGTCTTCTCTTGTGTTGTTGGAAGAGGGTGTTTGGTATTACCAATGCATTCTCTTGGCAAAACTCTATTTAGCCTTTCCCCTACTTCATTTTGTACTCCAAGGCCAAATTTGCCTGTCACTCAAAGTATCTCTTGACTTGCTATTTTTGCATTCCAGTCCCCTATGATGAAAAAGACATCTTTTTAGTGTGCTAGTTCTAGACTGTCTTTTAAGTCTTCACAGAAACATTCAACTTCAGCTTCTTCAGCATTACTGGTTGGGGATAGACTTGGATTACTGTGATATTGAATGGTTTGCCTTGGAAACGAACAGAGATCATTTTGTCATTTTTGATATAGCACCCAAATACTGCATTTTGGACTCTTTTGTTGACTATAAGGGCTACTCCATTTCTTCTAATGGATTCTTGCTCACAGTAGTAGATATAATGGTTAGCTGAGTTAAATTTACCTATTTCAGTCGATTTTAGTTCACTGATTCCTAAAATGTCGACATTCACTCTTGCCATCTCCTGTTTGACCACTTCCAATTTACCTTGATTCATGGACCTAACATTCCAGGTCCCTATGCAATATTGGGATATTGCAATAAAAGACGCTTGCTCCTTGGAAGGAAAGTTATGACCAACCTAGATAGCATATTCAAAAGCAGAGACATTACTTTACCAACAAAGGTTCGCCTAGTCAAGGCTATGGTCTTTCCTGTGGTCATGTATGGATGTGAGAGCTGGACTGTGAAGAAGGCTGAGCGCCGAAGAATTGATGCTTTTGAACTGTGGTGTTGGAGAAGACTCTTGAGAGTCCCTTGGACTGCAAGGAGATCCAACCAGTCCATTCTGAAGGAGATCAATCCTGGAATTTCTTTAGAAGGAATGATGCTAAAGCTGAAACTCCAGTATTTTGGCCACCTCATGCGAAGAGTTGACTCATTGGAGAAGACTCTGATGCTGGGAGGAATTGAGGGCAGGAGGAGAAGGGGACGACAGAGGATGAGATGGCTGGATGGCATCACTGACTCGATGGATGCGAGTCTGGGTGACCTCCGGGAGCTTGTGATGGACAGGGAGGCCTGGCGTGCTGCGGTTCATGGGGTCTCAAAGAGTCGGACACGACTGAGCGACTGATCTGATCTGATGCAATATTGTTCTATGCAGCATCAGACTTTACTACCATCACCAGTAACATCCACAATTGGGCGTTATATTTGCCTTGGGTCTGTCTCTTCATTCTTTCTGGAGTTATTTCTCCACTCTTCTCCGGTAGCATATTGGGCACCTTACCGACCTGGGGAGTTCATCTTTCAGTGTCATATCTTTTTGCCTTTCTGCCTTTCCATAAATGACTTTATTACTAATCTTATATAAATGACTTTTACTAATCTAATAAATGACTTTATTACTAATCTAATATACTTTAGTCAATGAACTATTACACAGACTTCTCTGGTGGTCCAGTGGTTAAGAGTCTGTGATTTCACTGCAGGAGTTGTGGGTTCAAGCCCTGGTCAGGAACTAAGATCCTACATGGAACATGGCCAAAAAAAAAGAACTATTACAAAAATTTTTAATCTACCAGGAGCTCTCCTCCTCGTTTTTTGGTTGATGTATCTGTCTCAACTATACTGAGCTCTGCAAGGGCAGGGAACATGACTTGCTCACCAATATATTGTTGGTTCCTAGCACAAATATCTGACAAAAGGTAGTTACTCCGTTAAGTTGTGGCAGAATAAATGAGCAAAGTTCACCCCATATCCACATTAAACAATGCCCTAAACCCTTTCCAGTTTTGTCTGGTTCCAGTTCCACAATCACTCTGGAGCAATATAGCAACTTCTTCACCGTTAACCACAAAGAAAATCTTTGCTGTCTAGTCTACCTTTATTTCAATGGAATCACTACTTTTCATGCCTGGGTATTGTGAGAAAATTGACATTTGGCATCTTAAGAGGAAGGACACAATGATTCAAGTTAAAAAAAAAAAAAAAGACTTTTACAACTCCCAGTCTTGGGAGTGAGTTGTGTAGAGAGATCGGAGTTCCTAATAAAGAAAATGGTTTGTTCAATCAATGAGAAAAGTGTGGATTTAATGAGGACTCCACGGCGGCTGAGGTGCAGACCTCGTCTTTTACAGCTGCCTTCAGCAAGAGAAACAGAGATGATAAATCAGAAATCTGGAATCATTCCCAAGCTGCAGAGATCCAGTCCAAACACTAATTGACCTCCAAGAGTGACGGTGGAGTTTTAAAATCTAAATGCATCCTGATGTCGAAGCAATCTATACTCCCCAGGGGAGCCAATTGAATTAGCTGGGACCCAGCCCTGGTGGCTCAGACAGTAAAGAATCATCCTGTAATTCTGGAGACCTGGGTTCAATCCCTGGGTTGGAAAGATCCCCTGGAGAAGGGAATGGCAACCCACTCCAGTATTCTTGCCTGGAGAATCCCCTGGACAGAGGAACCTGGCAGGCTACAGTCTGTGGGGTTGCAAAGAGTCGGATACGACTAAGCAGCTAACACCTTCATAGCAAGAAACCTGACAGGGTCTAAAATGAATCTGTTTGTAGGCCAGAGTTGGAATGGAAATCAGAAAACAATAGTTTAGCTCTGGCACTGCCATTTTTTCTGACAATGGATACTTTTCTTTCCCAGTAGACTATAAACTTCATGAGGACAGGAATTCTGTCTATTCCTTTACCAATATAACCCCAGACCTCAGCACAGTGACATATGGGTAACAAATCTTCATCAAATATTTGTTGAAAGAGTGGTAGAATAAATAACTAAATGCTGTAGCACCCTTTCTTTAAATCTTGCAGCATTTCATTGCTGTCAGTTTCTCATTTTATGTCTCTCTATTCTCCACTATGGAAATGACCCTCTAGCCAAGGTGAAGATGCAAAGGAAGCAGAGCCGTGAGGCATCACCAATGTGGAAGCCTCTTCCACTTGGACCCTCATTCTCTATTTCCTCTCCCCTGTGGACTCGTAGCTTATCAAAGCCAACACTCCCTCTTCTCGGGTTCATTTTCAAGACAGTCTTTCAGCCATATAGATCTTCCTTTTGTTCACTGTTGGACAAGAAGTTAAGGCATGATGAAGGGAAGGGGTGCAGATCCTCAGAGGAGGAGATGAGAGGTACCCACCCTGGCCTCCCTCATGGTTGATTATCAAAAGAGCAATCAGATAAGTCACACTGCCAAGATTAACCCCCCACTACCTCATCCTCTATGTGTTATTATTTAAAAGAATATCTATCTCCTACTGTTATACTAGCCTTGGTATATGCCATAAGAACGTGGGAGTGGAGGGAGAAAAATATGTCTTTCTACTCTTCTATCATAATAATAATCACACTGGATTTTGATTTGTTGTTTATAATCTGTTTTTCCTAGGAGACTGTGGCTCCCTAAAGGCATGGACTATGTCTTATTTTTCTATACATCTAAGTGTCCTCGAGGCATTCACAAAGGGGTGGAGGTGGGTGCCAGATGGTGATGTGCTCTGCTGAGTAGTGGCTGAAAGAAAAGCTGCTGCCACTGGTGAAAAGGGAGCATTTTAAAACAAATTCATGCTTGTCTCCAACAGATCACATCTGTCCAATGTTCTGTATGGTTGTACTTATGCTACAGAAGACAAAAGGCACCAAGTGGGAGTTTGGGCAACTGAAAGCGTGGACCATTCAGAAGGATTGGTCTGCATAATAGCTCTCTCAACTGGAAGCCTTGGGTGCCCACCCTGACTCTATTGTTCAGAATACCACAGGCAGGATGGAAGATTCAAGATGCATAAATACACTCTCCAGACTCTAAGAGCATCTACAGGCACCACTAGGCACCAGTACCAATCACAGCCTAACATGGGATGGAATTCCAGCTAATATTTTTAATTAAAAAGTTTTTTTCTTAATACAAACATAATATATGTTGGAGCTTCCCCAGTGACTCAGAAGTAAAGAATCTGCAATGCAGGAAACTTGGGTTTGATCCCTGGGTCGGGAAGATCCCCTGGAGGAGGAAATGGCAACTCACTCCAGTATTCTTGCCTGGAGGATCCCATGGACTGAGGAGCCGGGTGGGCTACAGTCCATTGGTTTGTCAAGAATTGGACACAACTGAAGCAACTGAGTATGCATGCACACAGTATTTGTTAATTGTGGAAGATTTAGAAAATACAACACCAATACAGTATACTAATGCATATATAGAGAGAATTTAGAAAGATGGTAACAATAACCCTGTATACGAGACAGTAAAAGAGACACTGATGTATAGAACAGTCTTTTGGACCCTGTGGGAGAGGGAGAGGGTGGGATGATTTGGGAGAATGGCATTGAAACATGTATAATATCGTATATGAAACGAGTCGCCAGTCCAGGTTCGATGCACGATACTGGATGCTTGGGGCTGGTGCACTGGGACGACCCAGAGGGATGGTATTGGGAGGGAGGAGGGAGGAGGGTTCAGGATGGGGAACACATGTATACCTGTGGCAGATTCATTTTGATATATGGCAAAAGCAATACAATATTGTACAGTTAAAAATAAAATTAAATTTAAAAAAAAGAAAGCATAAATCATTTTTTCAAATACATATGATACTAACACCTAGAAATAAACAATACCGTTCCTTTCAGACTTTTATACATCAATCCCAGCACTTACCTCAGAGAGTGCTTGGTTATATCTTGTTAGTTATAGCATGTTAGTTCAACTCTGATCTACATGGCTTCTGCCAGCCGTGTTCCTCTCCTCAGTGCCCACTGCCACCTACACTTTCCTCCAACCACAGTGACTCTCATCCCTGGTGGACCGTATGCATTGTCTGTGGCTCTTTTTTCATTCTATGACACATAAGCTGTTATGTATAAACTCTATGCCCGGCTCCTCTCAAGCCCTTCCCTTTGGATTATGAAAAGCCTGTTTTGTAAACTAAAAATTTGTTTCCATGTCCCTGCTACATCCACCCTAGTGCTCCTCAAGGAAGGGGTGTGTGTGTGTGTGTGTGTTTGTGTTCTTAGTTGCTTTGTCATGTCTGACTCTTTGCAACCCCATGGACTGTCGCCCGTCAGGCTCCTCTGCCCATGAAATACTTCAGGCAAGAATACTGGAGTGGGTTGCCATGTCCTCCTCCAGGGGATCTTCTCAATCCAGGGATCGAACCCAGGTCTCCCACATTGCAGGCAGATTCTTTACTGTCCAAGCCACCATGAAGGCCACGTAGGTCCCTCTTACTTATTAGGGAAGCATACCTACTAGGAAAAGAAAACACTCCCCCATATGCACACACACAAACATTTCTGCATTTCATCAAATCTTAAAAGCTAGTAATTAAAAGACACTATTTTTAAAGTTGCACTGAAGTTAAAGCACACAGAGAAATGTGTGTGAAACATAAAAGTATAGCTCAATGAATAATCACAAAGCAAGCATCTGTGTGACTGCCAGCCAGGTCAAGAAATAGAATGATGCCAGGCTTTCAGAAGTGTCCCACTCCGTCATGCTCCCTCTACCCTCTCAGAAGATAATACCTGCCTTGACATGTAACACTATATCTTGGTTTTGCCTGGGTTTTTGAATTTTCTGTAAGTAGCATCATATATTATATATTCTTTTATTCTATGATTTCTATCATTCAACATTATATTTGTGAGATTCATCCTTGACTCACCACTATTTTATGTAGCCCTAAGAAAGAAAAAACACTACCAATTAAACTATAGCCAGAGCCTTATCACTTATACTTTTTATTTTATACCTATTAAAAGAGCTGTTTTAGACTTATTTGTCAGACTTTCATCACCTATTATTCTTGTGCACTCATAAAGGAGAGAAATATAGGCAAAATAAATTGGCAGAGTACTCCTAAAACTCCTTTAATGCACAGAATCCAATTCTGCTAAGTCACTTTTGACCTACAGTCAAATGTCTATTTCCTTTTGCCATTCATCGCATTATCGCATTGGTGATAATGACTATTTTCCAAAGAGTGTTCCACTATTGTCTTCATTCTTCTAAGCTGATGACAGCAAATTTGAATGCTGGAACTTTCTTAATCTTATCAGAAATGTCAGTGAAAGACTTTCAGATATCAATCAGAATTCATAGTCTTTCCTCAAATGTTTCCTAACAGCTTGTTGACTGAAACACGGAGCCAAGTGGTCCATTTAGGCCACCAGGAATAAGAAGCAAGTGTGCAAATACTCAGACAATGACAATTACATACAAATGGTCGTCTAGCTGGCAGTGGTTGCACATTGCCATCAGCCTCCAGATGCATCCCAGTTTCTGAGATGACACATCACTATTTAATGTGTATTTTAGAAACAATGAAATGCATAAATAGATTACTGTCATTACCTTGCTTTAGTATTAGGAAATGATCATATAATAGGACTTATATTCCCCTAAGATAAGGTAGGGAAAATATTAACAACCAGAGATGAATGGGTCAATATAGGAAGAAAATATCTGGGCTAAAAAAACTTAAAAGCTTATTTAGGTATAAGGTGGGTTTGGCTGAATTTATCTAAATTTCAACTTAAAAAACATTCTTTGATGCTTTATGTCTTATTTCTCTAATGATTTCACCATAGCTGTGTTCACTATCACAAGGAACACCATTGCCATCTACCCACCCATCTTCCCAAGACGGAAATTTAAGTGACAGCTCCCTCACTCATGACCCCTACCATCTAATCTAAGTCTCTCCTATCTGCTCACACCTCTCCCCTTCATCACCAACACCCCAGTTCAAACCACCATCATCACTGCTCACTTTGATGATACAGACATATTCTTACAGATTTATTCTTATATCTTCTAGACCCACTACCATCCATCTTCCACCAAACAAGCAAGGAATCTTCCTAAATTGTAAATGTAGTCATGCCACCCCATGGCTCTAACAAATAATATCCAAACCCCTTATCATGCTTCATAAGTTCTAGCTTTTTCTGGCTTAGAAATATCACATATGTCCAGACTGGTATATCCTGAACAACTCTAGGACACCCCATGTTCTAGACTATAACTTTATTATGCTGACAGCTGTTCCCTATACAACCTTCAGATATGCAGATGACACGACTCTTATGGCAGAAAGTAAAAGTGGAGAGTGAAAAGGTTGGCTTAAAGCTCAACATTCAGAAAACGAACATCATGGCATCTGGTCCCATCACTTCATGGGAAATAGATGGGGAAACAGTGGAAACAGTGTCAGACTTTGTTTTTCTGGGCTCCAAAATCACTGCAGATGGTGACTGCAGTCATGAAATTAAAAGACGCTTACTCCTTGGAAGGAAAGTTATGACCAACCTAGATAGCATATTCAAAAGCAGAGACATTACTTTACCAATAAAGGTTCGCCTAGTCAAGGCTATGGTCTTTCCTGTGGTCAGGTATGGATGTGAGAGCTGGACTGTGAAGAAGGCTGAGCGCCGAAGAATTGATGCTTTTGAACTATGGTGTTGGAGAAGACTCTTGAGAGTCCCTTGGACTGCAAGAAGATCCAACCAGTCCATTCTGAAGGAGATCAATCCTGGAATTTCTTTGGAAGGAATGATGCTAAAGCTGAAACTCCAGTATTTTGGCCACCTCATGCGAAGAGTTGACTCATTGGAGAAGACTCTGATGCTGGGAGGAATTGAGGGCAGGAGGAGAAGGGGACGACAGAGGATGAGATGGCTGGATGGCATCATTGACTCGATGGGTATGAGTCTGGGTGACCTCCGGGAGCTGGTGATGGACAGGGAGGCCTGGCGTGCTGCGGTTCATGGGGTCACAAAGAGTCGGACACGACTGAGCGACTGATCTGATCTGATACAACCTTCAGACCGTGCACAGCAGCCTTGCCCCTGCTAACTTCTCAGCTTCATTAGCACAACTTTACTTCTTGTTCTCCATCGTGGACCCACTTGGACCTTGTCTTAGTCTCCCAAACACACCAAGCTCCTTTCCAACTTTGTCTATGTCATTCTGTCTTTTTAGACACACTCTTAATTCTCTTTTCACTTAAATAAAGCCTACTAACTCTCGACATCTCCATTTGAATGACACTTCCTCCAGAAAGCTTTCCCTGATTGTCCAAGATTTCTGTACAACCATTCATAGACCTGGTTAAAATGTTTCATGTGCTTTATGGTTTAATATCTGTATTCTTGCCTGGTATGTAAGCTGCCCAAGGGAAGAAGCTATCTGTCTCCTTGCTGATATACTCCCAATCTTCAACATAGTGCCAGCACACAGCAGGTGTTCAATAATTAGGGAATGAATGAGGGAGTAGAAAAATAGATGTAGGATGGATGGATAGGTGGGCAACTGAATGAGTGAATTCATAAGATAAACAGAGACAGCATTAATTCACTTGGTGAACCTCAGCGCTATTTGATATCTCCATTCTTCTCTCCTTCCACTCCCTAAAGTGTCACCTACCTAAACTGGTCTGAGAATTGGGACCCTACAAGGGTTCAAACTGTCTACATGAGTGGCTAAATGTAGCAAAGAAAACACAAGATATCCAGTTAAATGTGAATTTCAAATGAGCAGTGAAACATTTTAGTATTTCAAAGTGAATAATAATTTTGGAATAATTTCACTTTGATATACTTTAAAAAATCATTGTTGGGGACTTCCCTGGTGGTCCAGTGGCTAAGACTCCATACTCCCAGTGCAGGGAGCCTGGGCTCAATTCCTGGTCAGAGAACTAGATTCTATACACTGCCACTAACAGGTCACATGTGCAACTAAAGCTCCCACATGCCGCAACTAAGACCCAGCACAGCCAAATAAATTTTTTAAAAAAGCATTGTTTTATCTGAAATTCACATTTAACTTGGAATTCAGTACTTAATCCAACAACCATAATTCAACTTCTTCAAACTTTGACCTATGTACCCTCAGCTCCATCCTCTGCCTTCTGCTCACCTCTGTCACAGGGGTCTGACCTCTGCTGACTACATTTCCCAGAACCCTCTGCTAGCTGGCTTCTGGATTTGGCCAAGAGGAAGCACGGGTGGGAGAGTGGTGGCTAACAGTAGGAGAGAAGTCAGTCTGTCTTTACTGTCTTCTCTGCCTCAGGCTTCATCTCTTGTAGCAGGTCACCTGTAAGCCCAGCTCCATGGTTCCAGCTTCCAAAGGATGATCCCAACTCCTGGTCATACCACCTCTTCTCTCTGTTCCTCTGGCTGTTGCCAGTCTCTAAGTTCCCTGCATTTAATTCTTTTTGCATTAAGACCACTGAATGTTTCTGTTTTCCTGATTTGAACTCTCGACTTCCACTCAGATTGTAGTTAGAAATTGCTTCTCTGGTCTAAGGTTTCCCAGGTAGCTCAAACAGTAGAGAATCTACGGGCAGCGTGGGAGATCTGGGTTCTATCCCTGGGTCAGGAAGATTCCCCTGGAGAAGGGCATGGCAACCCACTCCAACATTCTTGCCTGGAGAATCTCATGGACAGAGGAGCCTGGTGGGCTACAGTCCGTGGAGTCACAAATAGTCGGACACAATGGAGCGACTAACACTTTCACTTTCTCTGGTCTAATGTTTGAGGAAATGGCTTCAGTATTATTTTATGAGTAATAATAACAGAGCTAAAATTCACTGAGCAGTTACTATATGCAAAGTACATCTCATGTGCTTCATCTCATTTACCTTCCAGTATAACTTTGTGACTGGACACTATTGTCCCTACTTTGCAGATGAGGAGCTGGAGGCTCACTGAGACCAAGGTGATGCCTTTAAAAAAGAGCAAACCCAGCAGGTGTGACTTCATGCTCTGAACTGCTCACTCTACTGCCTGGGAATCCAGTCCAAGCTTCCCCTGCCCATGCTGTTAGAGCCAGAGCCAGTTCTCTCGGAGGACATGGGCATCTTTAGAAGCTGCTGTGTGGGCTTTCTCTGGAGGGATCTCTGAGTTTTTTAGCCAGCAACCCATACCCTGAGGGTGCTTCGAATGAACCAGTCTCCATAGTGTATGTATATGCGGGGGCGGGTGCAACAAAATGGGAGTGACCTTCAAATTGGCAATGAAGTCACTGTGTCAGTTGTCATCACAGTGAGAAGCCAGCCAGCTGGTTCAGCAGGGGATCCAGGGAGACAGGAGAGGCACAGTTAGACTGAAGGGATGTCATTAATCAGGCAGAGGGGCTGCTGGCACCAGGGGAAGATCTGCCCAACAAAATATGAAGTGTCACCCAAGCAGCACTGTGAGCAGGTCCCCTGATGTATGCTACCTCGGGAAGGCCCATTTCATGGCAAAAATAAATAATGAGATGAGTTCCACGTCTATTCCTCCATCACTCTTCTGCGTTTCTGGGGAAATCACAGCTAATGGAGCACTGCCTGACTCTGAACTTCACAAACCAGAACACGTGGAGATGCCCCCACAGGGATTCAGATCCCAGAGGGCAGTTCAAATGCTGCAGACTTCAGCCCTGTTAGCCACCAGCTCCTGGCCTCACACAGACCCAGCTGTTTAACAGTCGCAAACCACTATCAATTTTTAACACAGCACAGATGTCAGGGAGTGGGCAGAAAGCCAGGCAGAAATGAAGTTAGCACAGTTTGATTCGGCCAGGTTTCCTAATCTGAGAAGTGGAGGAGAAAAGGTAGGGTGTGGTCTGGACCAACTGGAATGCAGACAGAGTACATGTCTGGCAGTTTATTTCCTGGGACTCCACACAGCAATGGCACCCCACCCCAGTACTTTTGCCTGGAAAATCCCATGGGCAGAGGATCCTGGTAGGCTCCAGTCCATGGGGTCGCTGAGAGTCGGACACGACTGAGCGACTTCACTTTCACTTTTCACTTTCATGCATTGGAGAAGGAAATGGCAACCCACTCCAGTATTCTTGCCTGGAGACTCCCAGGGACGGGGGAGCCTGGTGGGCTTCCGTCTATGGGGTCGCACAGAGTCGGGCACGACTGCAGCGACTTAGCAGCAGCAGCAGCCGCACAGCAAACACCCAAGGCTTGCAGGTCACCACTTCGGTGCTCCAGGAGGGCCCGCCTCCCAAGTCTGACTTATTCATTCTCTGTTTGACAGGTAGTTACTGAGCACTACCATGTTCAAGGCACTGTGCTGGGTGTAATTCCCAAACTCCTCTATCAGCGAAGACTTTCTCCATCTTATGCCCCATCCTGTCAAGATCTTGCCTTCTGGTCATTTGTTTCAAACTGGGTGAGACTATTAATTGTGCACCTACTCTGTGCCAGGCATGACAGTTGAATATGCAGCAATGAACCAGACATATCTAATCAGTGACATACAGTGGAAAGAACGGATTTGAAGGCCAAATATCAACTTTGGACAGATGGGTCAACCCCTCAAAACAGCAGTTTCCTTCTTGGTAAAATGAGACTGAGCCTACCCATTCACAAAGATACTACAAATCTCTGAGATAAAGAATGTAAAAATTACTATTTACACCTACAAAGACCCTATTTCTAAATAAAGTCACATTTTGAGGTGACCAGTAGATATATACTTGGGGAGATATTAATCTACAATAATTACACTGTGCTATCTATCAATTAATCAATATTTTTAGAAGTTTGACTATATGTTTCTATATCTTATTACTCAACCACCCTGTAAACGCCCAGAGATCAGGAAAAATGGGTAATATTGTCTTGGATTCTTGTTTTCACCAACATGCAAATATCTGTTAAGTGAATGAATGATTACATGAATGGATGAAGGAAAAATAATAAGGGGTGGAAAACTGAAGGGCCAGGCTGGTAATATAAACAAGGGCAAGAGGGGCCCAATGGAGTGAACTTGAGGCCATTTGTCCTTAATGAGGGCACTGCTACTCAACTCCAACCAACTCTTGTCATGCCAGAATCAAGCCCATCATTGCCAGACCTTCTAATTTTTTAACAGAAGCAGAAAATGTGACTTTTATGTGAAATCTTCTAAGGGTTAAATGTTGGCAATAAACTTAACCTTTGAAAACAGTATTGAATAAACAAAATACACTAATGGAGGACTACCAGCTTATAAGCACTTTTAAGACCTAAGGAGGGCCTCTGATGGTGACACTTCAGGAAGGCCAGTGACAAAGACATCTCTGAGATGGCTGGCCTTGCAGTGTCTCTCCTCTGTGGAACTGTTTGTTCAGTTTGTGTAGCCCTGCTTAGATTTACAAGTGAGAGATTCACATCCTCGTCAATTCATGCATTCGAGAAGAATTTATGGAGCCTCTACTTTGCATGCCTCTATCTGCTAAGCTGGGCACACCCATGAGACTAAAAGAGACATACTGCCTGCCCTCAAAGAGCAAAGGGACAGAGAGACCACACTGTTTTCCAATAATTCATTTATTCCGGTTGTATCTTTTGAGTACTTGCAAAAGTTCACCAAGGCTTACCTTCCCTCCCGGAATATTCAAGGAGCTTTTTAAACTATTCAAATAATTATTTAATCATGCTGTGCTATGCTTAGTCGCTCAGTCATGTCTGACTGTTTGTGACTCCATGGACTGTAGCCCGCTATACTCCTCTGTCCATGAGGATTTTCCAGGCAAGAATACTGGAGTGGGTTGCCATGCCCTCCTCCAGGGGATCTTTCTAACCCAGGGATAGAACCCAGGTCTCCCACTTTGCAGGAGATTTGTTACGTCGGAGCTACCAGGGAAGCTTAAGAATACTGGGGTGGGTGGTCTATCCTGTTTCCAGGGAATCTTCTGGAGCCAAGAATCGAACCGGAGTCTCCCACATTGCAGGCAGATTCTTTACCAGCTGAGCTACCACTAAAAAGAAGACAGGGGCAAATGTTTCCTCTCTCAGTTTTCTGGCATCATTCTTAAGTTTATTTGAGAATGGAAATACATGGAAGGGGTCATTGTTATAACCTGCAGAACCCAAACAGGTGAACAGAATCCTTTAAAAAATGATTGGAAAAGTCAATAACAATAGCTACCATTTAGTGAGCATCTACTGTATATCCATCATTGTGCCAGATATGTTAAAGGTGTCTTCTTTAACTTCCAAAACAAGCCTGCAGGGTGTTATTTCCATTTTCTAAAGGAAAAACACTAAAGCTAAGGGAGATTAAGTCAACTGCCCAAGATTAGGAGTGCAGCGAATGGCAGGGCCGAGAATTTAACTCATGTATGTCTCACTCTGCAGCTCCTGGTCTTTCAAGCACATAATATTCTTTCTCTGCAAGCATTATAAACACACACCAAGTGCAAACTCCCTGTCCAGACTTCCAGCCAACACGGTAAACAATCCCCTAAGAGTATAATAACTCAAAACATAGCAGTTTCTCACTTATCTAATATTTCAGGGCAGTGTTCCTGAATAGTAGGGCAGCTCTGGCAAACAGTAACTCAAGGACCCAGAACCTTTCTATCTCCACCTTCAAAATCAAACTGGCTTCCAAGATGGTCAGGGTGGGGAAAGAACAAGAAGGATTGTGGGTGTAAGGTTTTCATAGGAAGTAGACCACAAATTTCTGTTTACATCCCTCTGGTTACAACTCAGTCACATGGCAGCAGGTACTGCAAGTGAGGCTGGGAAATGTAGTCTGTGAGGGGAAGAAGAAGGAAAACTAATTTAGGGTTAGTACTCTCACCTGGTGGCTTAAACGGTAAAGCGTCTGCCCACAATGTGGGAAACCTGGGTTCAATCCTGGGAAGATCCCCTGGAGAAGGAAATGGCAACCCACTCCAGTATTCTTGTCTGGAAAATCCCATGGACGGAGGAGCCTGGTAGGCTACAGTCAGTCCATGGGGTCTCAAAGAGTCGGACACGACTGAGCAACTTCACTTTCACTTTCACTCTCACCACACTGCTTTCCAATAATTCATTTATTCTGGTTGTGTCTTTTGAGTACTTGCAAAAGTTCACCAAGGCTTACCTTCCCTTCTGGAATGTTCAAGGAGCTTTTATTCATGTGCTTTGCATTTTTATATTTACATTGATAGCTATTTTAAGTCTGTATAACTGCTTAACACTATCATTATCTTACATGCTTTGCTGTGGTTGGAGTCTTAGGGAGAGATATGCTTTCTTTTCTGCAGATTAGAAATGAATATAGCCCCCTAAGCAATCTTGGCAAGGACTAAGAAAATGATATAAAGAATGAAAAGCTTTCAAAAGGAAAATATTACTCACATAGTCATCCAGAGCTAGGTCTGCAAAGGAGATATGAACATAACACAAGCCAATTTCAAGCAAATGTCATCTAAGACACTTCAGAGGTTCCCTCTTGTCAAGTTTCCCTTTACGACACACTGAAAAACTTAGAGTATGTCAATAAATCATGATTTGCCATTTCCTTCCAAAACCCTCCCTGTTGTGACATTCCAAGTAGCTAATCCCTAGAACAATATCTTCTAGAAGATTTTACTGGGTATGTCTGGGTTTACTTTATGTTACCCTTTATGTAAAGAAAAAACTCTTGCTTTATTCACCACCAGCAGGGTATATTTTGGGGCTCCAAAATCACTGCAGATGGTGAGTGCAACCATGAAATTAAAAGATGCTTGCTCCTTGGAAGAAAAGTTATGACCAACCTAGACAGCGTATTAAAAAGCAGAGACATTACTTTGCCAACAAAGGTCTATATAGTCAAAGCTATGGTTTTTCCAGTAGTCATGTATGGATGTGAGAGTTGGACCATAAAGAAAGCTGAGGGCCGAAAATTTGATGCTCTTGCACTGTGGTGTTGGAGAAGACTCTTGAGAGTAACTTGGACTGCAAGGAGATCCAACCAGTCCATTCTAAAGGAAATCACTCCTGAAGATCCATTGGAAGGACTGATGCTGAAGTTGAAACTCCAATACTTTGGCCACCTGATGTGAAGAACTGACTCATTTGAAAAGACGCTGATGCTGGGAAAGATTGAGGGCAGGAGAAGGGGACGATAGAGGATGAGACTGTTGGATGGCATCACTGACTCGATGGACATGAGTTTGAGTAAGCTCTGGGAGTTGGTGATGGACAGGGAAGCCTGGTGTGCTGCAGTCCACAGGGTCGCAAAGAGTCAGACACAACTGAGTGACTGAACTGAACTTAGCAGAGGATGTATACTTAAATGGGTTCTTCTCCCCCAGTGTGGGGAATGCACACAGCCCCAAACACCTCCCCTACAGAGGAAATTACTCAAACTCTTGTTTCTTGGTGTAATCTTTCTGTGGATGCTAATAGATGTTTTCAAAGAGAATGGGAAGCAAAAAAAAAAAAGGATTCTGAAAGGAAAATAGGGTGGGAAACTGGGTTAAAGAGAAAGAGGTTTTTTAATTGCAGGACTTTCAGAATGTTTTATATGTTAATTGGGGATTGAATATTTAAGACAGGGCACAGGTTGACTCTGGAGATAGAAACAGCTGCTCTCCTTTCTAACGGACCAGAAGACACCTACAGAGAGTGATTATGCTTTTAATTTACATATATATTCACATATGTATGATTTTATTGAGCTTGAAAAACAAAGTCCTCTGCTCTGCTCAAAAATTCCTAGAAGAGGAGATATTAGATACATTCTCTGACAACCCCATAGGAAGTCAAGAATTTGGAGAAAGGAAAAAAAAAAAAAAACTCTTCTTTAAATTCAAATTAAGAACAGAAGCTTTGGGGTCAAAAGACCTGAGTTCAAATCCTTATTTTTCCACTCACCTGCTGTGCAACCTTCCTCAAATTAACTAACCTCTCTAAGCACCATTTCTTGATGTTTCATTTCCTTGCACATGAAATGGGGTTTATAATAACCTTTGTCCCTATTTCATTGGGACACTGAGAGAATTAAGTGATACAAACTCCTGAAAATACTTAGAATGCTTGCTGGCACACATAAATCACCTGCTCTCCAAAAATATTAGCCCATATCATCGTTACTCTGGTATGCTGTATTTCCCAGATTTATATGACATGGGAACCTTTTAACACAGAATATCCATCAGCATCTCAAAGGATACCACAGAACCGAGTTTGACAAATGCTAAATAAGAGGGGGTCCTACGAAGATGGCATCCTATGATGAAGACAGACCACAGGGCATTACCAGACCCAAAGAGTTCATTAGGAGCTCAACATCATGAACATGGTCTCTCTGCCCATCTCTCACAATCCAAAATGGTACATCAGGAGAGGTGCCAATTTCCCGGGACCACCTACAAAGCCTTGGTGTCTGGGTCTCCTGCTCACCAAGTCCCAATCCCAGCCAGGGCTTGCAAAGTGTGAGGCTGACCTTTCTCCATTCAATATGAGGTTCAGCTGTCTGAATACTGCATGGAACTCTTATAAAGACTGCCATTACATTAACTGCTACAGGCAATGCTTCCCTGTCTTCTCTTGGGGCTCATTCTGCTCCCGTGGAAGAGAGCTCTTTTCCCCTTTGCGCCTACTTCAGTTTGTCTACTCAAAGCTCCAAGAGATGATCTGCCATCAAATGCAGTTACAGCTGTTTGAGTTTTAGTGGATGTCAATAGTAAAATCAGAGTCACCCTCTCCTTAGCACTTTCAATATTCCAGGCAGTGTATAAGCACCTGAAATGCATCACCTCATTCAACCCTTACAAGAACTCCAGAGGTCAGGTCTGCTACCATGCCCATGTCACAGATGAAGAGAGTGTAGTTCTAAGAGATAAAATGACTTTCCCAAGTTCCCACAGTCAGTTATGATCTGAACCTGAGCCAGGTCTCCTGAATGTGGTTCACCTACTTCACATCACCTCCTTTTCCTCATGGTTTCTCTCCCTCGTCTGCCTGCTCTCTGCAATCATCTCTGAGAAAGAACATGATGGATTTTGGTGGGGAGGGGAAAGGCCAGTCAGACACACTGATTTTCAGAAAAACAGCTTTCTGCTCATTGACATTCAACAAATTGGCCTGCTTCCAGTATCAGAACTAGTGGTTGGTGGGTAACTCAAGAAAGTCTCAGTGAAGAATCATAAAACATAATGTCTTCGTGTCCTGTTTCAGTTTCACCTAAAACAAAGTAAGTCATTCGTTCACCAATCTTTGGAGGCAGGGAAAAGGCTTTGTCTTGGAGCATGGGTGCTGAAGTCCAGCCCCGGTTGGATCCAGGGATTCCCTCAGGATGATGGCGTTGGCGATTAAGGGATAGCAAAGGCTGAGAGATTTATTAGATGTTTAATAATAACTGGTTTACACGGGAAATCAATAAAGTTCGTGACACCAAACTTGCTCTGACCACGGAGGCTGCAGGCACCCTCTCGAATAGCGGAAGGTGCCCCACCTTAGGCACCTTCTCGAGTGGGTCTGAGAAGCCCAGGCAAGTAAGTGGTCGCAGAGGACCCCCGCACTCCAAATTATTTTGGCATGAAGGAAGAACAGAAGAGAAAAGGAGGAAAAGGAAACAAGAAAGAATGACACGGGGAGACCAAGCTTCGGTGAGCAAGGCCCTTAGCTATTTTCAACAGGGGCTTTTATACCCTAAGTTACACATAGAGGATAATAGGGGGTGTGAAATCATGCAAAGTCAGCAGTCTTTGATCCTTATCGAAACCAGGGTTTCTTTCCCGCAAGTTTATAGTATACAAATGGTTTAGGTGATTTACATCATCTTCTGGCCAGAAGGCCTATTAACATTTTATGATTCTTAACAAAGGTTTGTCAATCCATAAGACTTATTTTCTCTAAGAGTAATTATTTTTAAGGTTTGGTGCCATCCTCCGAAGGTGTTAGATAAAGTTGCATTCCTATAGGGCAGAGGTGCAATGGGTTTACAACAAAAGAAAGAATTTATTACCTTAAGGGTCTAAAGTTGCTAGCACCAAGGCCACTACTTATTTTTTTTACATACCAACTATATTAATTAATACACATTCAAGGATACAATACAGGGGATGTGGAAACTCGGCAGCAAGCATTGGCTCATCAGTGAAATCTTTCACTAGTTTTATTCTGACAGTTGCTAACTCTCTGAGAGGCTCTAAGCTATTTGAATATCTTAAGCTTCCCGTGCCTCTGGAGGCTGAGAGACTGTAAACAATCGTATACATAGCTGTAGGAGTCCGGGTAAACTTGTCAGGCCAGTTAGAGAGCTATCTGAGGGGTTTGGATTTAAACACTCCTAATGCCCAGTACTCTTGCCTGGAAAATCCCATGGACGGAGGAGCCTGGTGGGCTGCAGTCCATGGGGTCGCTAAGAGTCGGACACGACTGAGTGACTTCACTTTCACTTTTCACTTTCCTGCATTGGAGAAGGAAATGGCAACCCACTCCAGTGTTTTTGCCTGGAGAATCCCAGGGATGGGGGAGCCTGGTGGGCTGCCTTCTATGGGGTCGCTCAGAGTCAGACACGACTGAAGCGACTTAGCAGCAGCAGCAGGCAATGCCCAGGAACTTAATAACTGGAGCTGTAAGTTAACTCTTTTTAGAGAGAGCAAGATGGTGGTGGGGGACAGCCCCCATAAAGTCAGAGGTGAGAGCACAAAGCACTAAAGTAGGCAGACTCTGGTTTTAGGGGTAGATGCTCGAGAATATCCAGGGGGACTCCTGAGGCTCAATCTCGCATTTGCGTGTGCCGAGCCTCCTTCCTCATGACCTTTGCCACGGGCGGAGCTCCACGCTGGCTCCCGGCACATGGGAACCCTGATGGAATTCCCTGTCTCTTTCTTGCATTAATCACAACCATAATATATTACCTCTGATACCCAATTTCAATTTCTTTAGAGTGGAGCACTTTAAAGAAGGCACACGTGAAGGAACCTGAGTACCACATTCTTTCAGATTGTTGGGATTTTTTTTTTTTTTTTTTTTTTGCTAATCTTTTAGTTTTTGTCCCCTAATTTGACAGCATTTCTTTGAACTCACCTTTTCAAGTCTTTTCAAAGCATTTAACTTAGTTGTCACAGAAACGACTCCTCCCTTTTAGCTCTTGTATTTAATCTCTGATTTGTAATACTTAATTAAACTATATACTCAAAGCAGAACAAGATGTAGGAGCTGTGATCTTCCTCCAGACGTCTGCCCAGCTGGTTCCTCCACATTCTTCAGATTGTGCTCAGAGGTTCCTTTTTAGTCAGAGAAAATGACCACATTCCCTGTCCTTTCCTGCTCATTTTTCCCCATTTCTCTTCTAATCATCTTAGGTACTGACCATTTTATTTATTTTGCTTATGGTTGTCTCATCCCATTAGAATGTAAGTGAGATGATGACAAAGATTTTAGTCTATTTCGTTTGCAGATTTATCTTTAGTGCTGGGCACATAGTAGGTCTTCAGCAAATATATGCTGAATGAATGAACAAATGCTCCAACTTAGAAGGAATCTTTGCAAATGTAATGAAAGCATGTCTAGACGACATCATCCTGGATTATCCAGGTGGGCCCTAAACCCAATGAAAAGTGTCCTTGTAAGAGACACAGAAGAGAAGAGAAGCCCATGTAAAGACAGAGGCAGAGATTAGAAGGATGCAGCTACAAGTCAAGTGATCCCAGGAGCAACCAGAAGCTGAGAGCGGCAAGGAAGGATTATCCCTTGGAGGGAGTGCCACCCTGCTAACATCTTGATGTCTGACTTCTGGCCTATAGAACTGTGAAAGAATAAATCTCTGTTGTTTAAACCAGAAAACAAAAAACAAAAAACAATGCTCCAAAATGGTGACTAGGAATAAAAGCTAATATAAAAGAGATCTTAAGAACCTCAGTGTTTTAAAGTGAGTCACTAATTTGGAAGTCAGACACCTAAGTTTCACCAAGAGAAGTACAACCTGACCTTAGCGCCCCCAGTTCTCCACTCATCCCCCACCTCTTCCCAGACCAGGAAAGAAGGCAGCCATGGCGTGGTGAGTCATGTTTCATGGTGATGGTATTTCCCAGCCTCCACTGTACGGTGAGGTGGTGGAGTCGGGGAGCTATTTTGCCTAAACAGAGGCCAAGTAAGGAAAGCTTTTTCTCTTTATTTTGGTTTTCTATTTTTTTCTAGAATGTGCCGAGGTATCCATTTTTTAAAATATTTATTTGTTTTAAACATTATTTATTTATTTTAAATATTTATCTATTTATTTGGCTGCATTGGGTCTTGGTTGCGGCACTCGGAAGCTTGGATCTGCATTGCAGCATGCTGGATCTTCAGTTGTGGCACGCGAACTCTGAGTTGCTGCATGTGGGATCTAGTTCTCTGACAGGGATCAACCCCATGTCCCCTGCATTGTGAACATGGAGTCTCAGCCACTGGACCACCAGGGAAGTCCCAGTTTCCTTATATTTAGGGCTTGGGATTTATAGGGCATCTTAAGTCTGGCTGATACCTTTCATCAGATTTGGAAAACTTTTAGTCACTGTCTCTGCAAATACCTCCTTCAGCCATAGTCCCTTCCTCCCTTCTCCTTCTGAAACCCCAATCAGACCTTCTCAATTTATGCTCCAAGTCTCTTCCTAATCTTATGAAGTTACCATCCTTGTGTCTCTCTATTTTTAACTTTGACTATATTCTTCTGACTTACTTTCCAATTGACCAAGTCTCTTCAAACTCTGTCCAAATTGCTGTGTTCTTAAGTCATTTTTTTTTTTCATTTCTAGAACTTCCCATTACTTCTCTTTACTATTTCTAATTTTCTACTGACCTTCTCAACTTTGTCTTTTATCTCTTGTACACAGTAATCACAGTTATCTTAAGGTCGTTGTCAGATAGCCTCAATATATGGAGGTTCTAGAGATCTGTTCTTTTGTCCATTGTTTATGTTGGTGGTCATTTATTTTGCTCACCTTTCATGTACCTGATTGAGAAGGCAATGGCACCCCAGTACTCTTGCCTGGAAAATCCCATGGATGGAGGAGCCTGGTAGGCTTCAGTCCACGGGGTCACTAAGAGTCGGACAAGACTGAGGGACTTCACTTTCACTTTTCACCTTCAGGCATTGGAGAAGGAAATGGCAACCCACTCCAGTGTTCTTGCCTGAAGAATCCCAGGGACGGGGGAAGCCTGGTGGACTGCCGTCTATGGGGTCGCACAGAGTCGGACACTACTGAAGCGGCTTAGCAGCAGCAGTAGCAGCATGTACCTGATTATCATTTTATTGAATTGCATTTCTAAGCTGGTTTGTAGAAATAATTTGAGGCTTAGAATGATGTTATTTTTCTCCATGGGGCACTTAAGTTTACTTCCTCTAGGTCCCTGTGGAAACTAGTAATCTGGGGTCACCTCCATACAAATTCAGGGATTTCAGGAATGCTGAGCTTCAGCCCCTGCAAGAACCTGTCTGCTTCCATCTCACCTTTACCACTAGGGTGCAGCCCATCAGGATGCCAACCAAAAGGAAGGAGGGTTCACCAAAGGTCTCTTCCCTTCAGCTAGCCCTAAGTTCTGATCGCTGTGCCCTCAGCCCTAAGAGGGTGCTCAGCCTGTTCACCTCTCACACACATGGGACTGACGGATATTGTCTCCTCTTCCTAGATCTCCAGCCTCCTCAGATTCTGGGGAATTTTCACTACTTGTTAGCTCTCTGATGTCCTGAAGTAATGTGTGTGTGTGTGTACACATATATGTACACATGTATGTGTATACGTACATATGGGTATGTGTGTTTGTATATACATATGTCCCTGGTGGCTCAGACAGTAAAAAATCTGCCTGCAATGCAGGAGATGCGGGTTTGATCCCTGGGTCAGGAAGATCCCTGGAGAAGGAAATGGTAACTCACTCCAGCATTTTTGCCTGGAGAATTCCATGTACAGAGGAGCCTGATGGGCTACAGTCCATGGGGTGGCAAAGAGTCGGACACAACTAAGCAACTAACACTTACACTTACTTTTTTTCATATGCATATGTGTATGTGTGTGTGAATATATTTTGTCTAGTGGGAGGGTTGGCCCAAATCAACCCATCTGCCACTATCGGAAGCAGAAATCTCTTCATTACCGATGTCAGGGCCTGGCTGGGGTAAGGTGAGTGAGGCATCCAGGCCCCAAATTTCAGGACGTGCTCACTCTCATGTCCAGGCAGATGTAGGGCTGGTACCTGTGCATCCTTGGCACCTTGCAAACCTCCCTCTCGTGCCAGTCCTGATCTGTATATGTTTGCAGAGGTTCAACTATCTGGGCAGACTCTAATGCATGAACTTATATCTAGAAAATAGGCGGGGGGATAGGGACCTTGCTTCTTTATTTACTTCTGCTGCTGCTGCTAAGTTGCTTCAGTTGTGTCCAACTCTGTGCGACACCATAGACGGAAGCCCACCAGGCTCTCCTGTCCCTGGGATTCTCCAGGCAAGAACACTGGAGTGAGGTGTCATTTCCTTCTCCAAGGCCTGAAAGTGAAAAGTGAAAGTGAAATCGCTCTGTCATGTCCGACTCTTAGCAGCCCCATGGACTGCAGCCCACCAGGCTCCTCCATCCATGGGATTTTCCAGGCAAGAGTACTGGAGTGGGGTGCCGTTGCCTTCTCCGTATTTACTTCTAGGTTGTTTAATTGTGCTTATGTAACCAGATGGGCTTCCTTGGTGGCTCAGATAGTAAAGCATCTGCCTGCAATGTGGGAGACCTGGCTTCAGTCCTTGGGTCAGGAAGATCCCCTGGAGAAGGAAATGGCAACCCACTCCAGTACTCTTGCCTGGAAAATTTCATGGACTGAGGAGCCTGGTAGGCTAAAGTCTATGGGGTCGCAAAGAGTCGGACATGAGTGAGCAACTTCACTTTCACTTTTCACTTTCATGCAACCAGATATTGTTTTCTGTGTATCTTACATGCATCCTCTCAAGGGACTCTCATAGCAATCTTAATAAATAACTCCCATATTCACCCTCAGTTTGCCTAGAAGGAAACAAAAGTACACAGAGATTATGGGAATTTCCTTGCAGTCCAGTGGTGGACTCCATGCTTCCTATGCAGGGGTCTTGGGTTTGTTCCCTTGTCTGGGAACTAAGATTCCACACGCCATGCAGTGCAGCCAAGATAAAATTTAAAGATAAATTTTTTAAAAAAGTATATGGAGATTTAGTAATATTATCCATGTTCCTAAAACTGAGAGGGGATGGAGCCAGGTTTTGAACCCAGGCAGCCAGGTTCCTAAGCTTCCACAACACACATAGCCACCAATACGGACTCCAGTTAAAAGCACTAAATTCCATACTTTTGCAATTTTAAAAACATGGTGCAACATAAAATGGAAAATAATGTTTTAATTAATAAATACAAATATGTTCTATATATTAAAAGTCCTTAGCCAATGGTCAAAGTTGCTTCCAGTCCATCCTGAGGCAGGGGAGAAGCAGGGCCCTGTGGCTCCTTCTTTGCTTCCCTGAGCTTTTCACGCTCCCCAGCACAGAGGAAAAATGACCCAGGGCTTATTCTCAGATGTGTCCAGGGGCCAGACCACTGCCCGGGCCACATCGGTCTGCCTGTTGTTACCATGTCAACTCGGGCCTCTGTCCGCGACACGGTGCCCGACTCCCATTACTCACTCCGTCCTTTCCTGTCCAGCTGTGCCAATAAAATGATTTATCAGCAGGAGCTCGGGACGGGCTGCCAGGTTCTGGGCAGAGGAAGGAGGCATAAGAACTATTTTATGAAATAAAGGCCTGGCTGCCAAAGGACACAATTCACAGTCTCAAATGCCTTCCCCACACACTCTGGATGTTGCATTCATTCCTCAATTCACTCGTTCGTTTATTCAACACATGTTTAATGAGGGCCTTGTGCTGAGTCAGACATGTGGGATACACTGGTGAACAAGAGACAAGGCCTCTGCCCCCTGTTTAGAGGTCTGGGGGACAGCAGACACGGTACAAGTTACTTACAGGTGCATTCAAGTAAGTGCGTGAGGTTATCAAGGCAAGAAGCCAGGGCCTCAACTAAGTGATTTTTTTTTTACTTTGTCCATAACACACAATTTGTGGGATCTTAGTTTCCCAACCCAAGACCAAACCTGTGCCCTCTGCAGTGGAAGTGCATAGTCTTAACCACTGGGTCACCAGAGAAGACCTGAGGAGGTGGTCCTTGAGTTGTGATGGGGTTCAGGCCAGGCTGCCCCAAGATGTGTGACTCTGGCATGTGGATTACTTTAAACTGAAATCAAACAGGATCCAAAAATTTTAGGAAGAACCTTTGAACCACCCCCTTACCACCTAAAAGAATTTAAGACAGGAGGCCTGTCTCAGGAAAAAGCTATCACCATATACAACTGTAGTAAATTACTGGATGCAGTGGACAGGGAGGAATCATTTGTCAAAGCCTGCTGCTGCTGCTGCTGCTGCTAAGTCGCTTCAGTCGTGTCCGACTCTGTGTGACCCCATAGACGGCAGCCCACCAGGCTCCCCCGTCCCTGGGATTCTCCAGGCAAGAATACTGGAGTGGGTTGCCATTTCCTTCTCCAATGCATGAAAGTGAAAAGTGAAAGTGAAGTCGCTCAGTCGTATCCGACTCTCAGCGATCCCATGGACTGGAGCCTACCAGGATCCACCATCCATGGGATTCTCCAGGCATAAGTACTGGGGTGGGGTGCCATTGCCTTCCCCGTTGTCAAAGCCTACTGTCCCTAATTGGAGAAGGCAATGGCACCCCACTCCAGTACTTTTGCCTGGAAAATCCTATGGATGGAGAAGCCTGGTGGGCTGCAGTCTGTGGGGTCACTAAGAGTTGGATACGACTGAGCGACTTCACTTTCACTTTTCACTTTCATGCATTGGAGAAGGAAATGGCAACCCACTCCAGTATTCTTGCCTGGAGAATCCCAGGGATGGCGGAGCCTGGTGGGCTGCCGTCTACGGGGTTGCAGAGAGTCAGACACAACTGAAGCGACTTAGCAGCAGCAGCAGCACTGTCCCTAATGTTTACCAAACATTAACTCTTCTTAGTTCCCTGTGGTTTACCTTCCTTCCACTTGAATCCTCAGACCCCTACCTGTTTCTCCTTGGTCCAGAATATATATATATAAGGCTAGATGAGGTGTTTATATGTATTTATATATATGTATGTGTGTGTGTATAGATATACATAAACACCTCATCTAGCCTTATTGTCTTTGGAATTCTTCATTATGTGGACTCCCTGTGCGTGTGTGTTCAGTTACTTCAGTCGTGTCTCTGTGACCCTATGGACTGTAGCCCTCTAGGTTCCTCTGTCCATGGGGATTCTCTAGGTAAGAATACTGGAGTGGGTAGCCATGCCCTCCCTCCTCCAGGGGATCTTCCCAACCCAGGGATTGAATCCGTGTCTCGTACATCTCCTGGAATGGCAGGCAGGTGTTTTTTTTTTTTTTTTTACCACTAGTGCCACCTGGGAAGCCCAGAGTCCCCATGCGCACATTGACTTTTTCCTGTTAATCTCCTTTATGTCATTTTAACTGCAGGCAAAAGAACTAAGAGGAGAAAGAAGGGAAATTCCCCCCTCCACAACAGCCGTGATCTGAAGACAGAATAGGAATCAACTCCCCCAGGACAGAGGGAAAAGAGTGCCAGGTAGAGGGTGTCGCAGAGGTAAAGGTCCTGAGGTCAGAAGAAGCTTGGTATTTGTAAAGATACAGTAAGTCTGGGGAAGAAAGCGGAGGGGAAGAAGCTGGGGAGATGAGCAGGGACCAGATGATACAGAACCTTCCAGGCCCTTGTGAAGAAGTTGGCCTTTATCCAAAACAGCTTGAGAAAGTCACTGGAAGGTTGTAGAGGGAGGCAGGTAAGGATCCTGTTTGCATTCTAGGAAGACCACTAAGGAAAACAGATTAGGAGGGGTCTCTGCACAGAATGAGAGAGGCCACTTAGAAACCTGCTGCTGCTGCTGCTAAGTCGCTTCAGTCGTGTCCGACTCTGTGTGACCCCATAGACAGAAGCCCACCAGGCTCCCCCATCCCTGGGATTCTCCAGGCAAGAACACTGCAGTGGGTTGCCATTTCCTTCTCCAATGCATGAAAGTGAAAAGTGAAAGTGAAGTCACTCAGTCTTGTCCGACTCAGCGACCCCATGGACTGTGCAGCCTACCAGGCTCCTCCGTCCATGGGGTTTTCCAGGCAAGAGTACTGGAGTGGGGTGCCATTGCCTTCTCCAACTTAGGAACCTACCACAGCACTTTTCAGACTATTTGCAGGGACAAACCATTTTTTCCACAATCCATCACAAAACCAATGCTCTTGTAAAATACAACCCAAATTTGCTTCGATGTCACAGCAATGTCAAATTGTTATAAAAGTTTCTAAACACTAAATCCCAGTTTCTCTACTTACTCACTGTGGACCAGTAATACTTTGCTGACTGTCACTAGTCTGTAGATGACAGTTTGAGTAGCACTGGGGTAGCACAAATGAGGTTGCCAAGCCAGACTCTGGTGTCCAAAAAGAAAACAACTTTATCTTCTAGAACCTAGTTGAGCTTCTGGCACCTGGTCTCTGACCAGCCTGACATAGGAAATGTTCTGAGCCCTTCAGGGCTCAGACAAGCCTACAGGTTACCACTCACACATCTGAGTGCTTATTCTCCTCTGACTCCCTCCTCAGTCCTCTCTTCCCGTCCCCATTCTGGGAACTCCCACACACACCAACCCGGATGGTCTTGAGAGAGAAGGCACTGCTTTGTTTAGTCTTTATCTGCCTCTGCCTGGTGCCAGTTCCTGCGCTGGACATAACTTGTCCTTCTTGGTCCTTGAGCTTATCCACTGTCCTGCACCGACCACTGAGGTGACGCTGCATCCCCCTTCAGTCCTCATCTGTTCAGCTCATCACTGCATCCTCTGCCACGCAAGTTGCTGCATCCTGGGACTGGTTCTGCCTCTGGACCTCCCTCCTTACCTCCTTCTCTGCCACTGGCTCCTTTCCACTCTCTCTGGGACCACACAAAACCCACATGCTTTTGGCCAGCTTTCCCTCTTCCCGGCACACCTCACAGCCACCACGACCACTAGCTTTCTTGCCATTGAGCAGAGCAAGGCTGCTGGTCATCAGAGATCACAGGGAACCAACAAGTCACAGGCACCCCTTGACCCTTGGGTCTCTGTATTCACAATGGTATTCCCAGCAGTCAACTTAAGGAGGTGGAGCAAATACGTTTATATAAAATTCTCTCTCTGCCTCTCTCCATCTCTTGCTCTCTCTCAAGCTCTCTCTCTCTTCTACGTTCCCTCCTTTCCTCTCTCCATCTATCACTCTTCCTGTTTCTTCCAGTCTCTCTTCTCTTTTCCTCTCCCTCCCTCTGTTCCTCCTCCCCTCACTTCTACACTTTATTCTCCTCTGCCCCTCTCCCTCATCCCCTCTCCCTCCTCCTCTTTCAACTCACCTCCCACCTGGCCTCTAATTAGAGGTGAGAGGAGACGAATTAGGTCTGGCTGATGTTGATTTTCTGAATCTTTCTGCTCAGAGCTGGATCAATCTTCTGGATTAAAGAGATGATGAATCATCACCCTTATTATCAGCTCCTTTTCTGCCACCCGTACCCTGGGGGAAGTGATTAGATATGAGTGATGCTCACCAATATTTCCAATTCCTCCTCTTCCAAGTGTTCCTCTGCTCTTTTGAATTAGACATGGTCCTACAAATCGCTGTGGCCAAAACAACTGTCAGGAGCAACACCTGTCGCTTCTGGGTGGAAGCATCTCAGAGTTGTTGGACAATTTTCCCTTTTTCCTCCTCCTGCAGCAATCACAGAAGCATGTTCCCTTGATACGGGAGATTCATAAGATCAAAGCAGCCTGGAATGTTGAACCAGTCACGGAGTACAGCTGTCCCTGGCATCACCAAGATTGAGGCAGACTGTGTGTGAGCACAAAATTTTGTTTTGAACCCACTGGTTGCCTGTTACAGGAGCATAGCATTGCCTGCCCTGACTAACATACCATGTTGCTGGGCCAAACAGTGGATGGTGAAACTGAAAAGAAAAAGCACTCAGTAGCTAATAGCTCTGCAGGGAAGGTTGTGGCCATTCTCCATGCTCTAAATAATGGTGACCTATTTTGTAAAGGTGGTGGCAGCAAAGATGACAGAAGCGGATAGACTGGATACAGTGTGAAAAGAGACAAGCCTTAGTGATGGACTAGCCTGGGAGGATGAGGAGAGGGGTATGTGCCCTGGTTTCTGGCCCAAGGAATCAGGAATATAGAGCCGTTAGATGAGATGCAGAGGACCACGCCAACATTTCTTGGTCCCAAGAGCTCTGAACATGGCCTTTTAGAGCAGCTGAAACAAACAGCCTTCATTTTGGGCACTCTCCTGATTCCAGCTTGCAGGCTTGAGGCTGAGCTTTCTTGGTTGTGTGGCAGATGCTCTGAGGAAGAGCCAACAGGACTGTGCTGTAATCACTGCCATTTATAACCATCAGGAAAATACCAAACTACAAGGAGGACTGCTGAATTCCAAAACCCGCTGGTATTTGAACACCTGACAGAGCTGCCAGTGCTGAGGGTTTGATGGATGGAGAAGGCAAAGAAAAGTGTCTCATTTAATCATTCATTGTATCAACTAATTACCTGGCTTTCATCCATCAACACAGGATGTTTAAAAGGAGGAAGTCCTAAACTTGAGATCCAGAGGCCTGGGTCTTGGTTCCAATTCTGTCATTCATGACCCTGGGCCAGGCATTCCCCTCTCTGGGTTTCCCCAGCCTTACATGCAGAGGTCCTTCAGCTCCTGTACGCTCCTTGGAGATCCATGAATGGGCCTTAGGGATCCCTAGAAATTATATTCAGGACACTGTTTGAGTGTGGAGATGTCTATATATTGAAGAAGAGGGTTCATGCCTTTCATCAGATCCCCAAAGAATTCCATGACTTGAAAAAAAATTTAAACTGCTGAAAGTGGAGATGGACCCTCCAGAGGGTTGTGGGGAATAAGGCGAAAGGGGTTGGCAGGAGCCAGATCATGAAGGACTTCTCGAGTCATGCCAGGGAGCCTGGCACCGTCCAAAATGAATACAGGAACCCTTTCTGGATCTCTTTTCCAAATATAGCCAGGCAAGCCAGAACAACAAAACAATATTCAGGGACAGGGCAGACAGAGAATACCTGAATCACCCTGTGCTTATTCATCTAACAGGCATTTGTTGTACACCTGTTGTGGGGTGGACCAGATACTACAGGCTACACTGTTGTGATTAAAAAAAAACAACAACAGTGAATGGGAAAAATGGGCAGAGGAGTGTGTGTTTGTGTGCACTGGTGTGAGATCGAGTCTGTGAATGTGTGTCTCTGTTTATGTGTGTGCCTTTCTATGCATCTGTGAATATATGTCTCTGTGTGTCTGCATGTGTCTGTGTGCACTGCTGTATGACTGAGTGTGTATGTGTGTCTTTGTGTGTGTATCTCGGAATATGTGTCTCTGTGTGTGTCTGTGTGCACTGGTATGTGATTGAGTGTGTGTGTCTCTGTATATGTGTGTGCCTTTGTGTGTGTCTGTGAATATATGTCTCTGTATGTATCTGTGTGTGTCCATGTGCACTGGTTGTGACCGAGTATATGTTTATGTGTGTCTCTATGTATATGTGTGTCTTTGTGTGTGTCTATGAATATACACCTGTGTGTGTGTCTGTGTGCACTGGTGTGTGATTGAGTGTGTCTTTGTGTGTATTTGTAAATATATATCTCTGTGTGTGTCTGTGTGTCTCTGTGTGCACTGGTGTGTCATTGTGTATGTATATGTGTCTCTGTATATGTGTGCCTTCGTGTGTGTCTGTGAATATATGTCTCTGTGTGTGTCTGTGTGTCTCTACGTATACATGTGGGTCTCTATGTGTGTTTGCATGTATGTGTGTCCTAGTGTGTATCTCTGTTCTGTGAATGTGTGTTTGTGTCTTTGGGCGTGTCTGGGAATGTGTGTTTCTGTGTGTGTCTCAGCCTGTGTCTGTGTCTCTGTGTATATGTGTCCGTGTATGTGGCCTGTGGAGCAGCTGCAGGCTGGGAGCCTTATCATAAGCTCTTCTCCATTGGAGCCTGACTCTGAAAAGCTCCAGGAAACAGCTTGCATCAAGTTTAGGAAGAGCTGACACTAAAGCTGCAAGGCACACAAGCAGGATGCCAGGGAGCAACAGTCTGGGAACCAAAAAGTCATGTTCCTAAAACATAAACTTGGTTTAGCAGGGGCTGGCTGCCCCAGTACTCCTTGGGTCTCCTGTCTCCACCACTGCTGACAGCCAGCCCTGTGCTGCCAAGATCTGAAAGCTTGCTGGATGTGGAATCCCTAGATGTCTCCACTCCATGCTAAAAAAAAAAACTATACTGTCATCCAAAATTTGAGCTGCAAAAACCAAAAAGTTCTTGGTACATCTAGTTATTGCAACCTGAAAAGGCTTTGACTATCAGGTGCCTTTCACCAGCAGAAAGCTGTGGGACGCTAGCCTCGATCTGAAAACTGTGAGTCTGGACACCATAGCACAGGGAAGTGGGGAAGGAGCGGCCAAGAGCAAGGGTCTTAGGGTCAGGATGGACAGGTTTGAACCAGTGACTGATGCGTGCCTCGGTCTCCTCCTTTGTCAGATGTGAACAGCAATAGCACTGACCTCCGAGGGCTGTGTGAGAGTTCAATGAGTTAAGATGCAAAAGGACTTGCATAGCAAAAAGGACTTGCAAAAGGATTGCCAGGTTCTTTTAAGCACTAAATACATAGTAAGCATGTGCATAGTAAGCACTAAATAAATACCTTCTATTGTTATTTTTTATTATTGTTCTTGTTCATGAAAAATGATTTCCTCATAGTCATTTGAAACTGTACATTGCTGGGGAGGAGAAAGAGAGGGAGGGAGGGACAGAGAGCAAAGAAGACAAGAAAATAAGATGTTACACATCTACCCATTAATGATACCAGGCAAGAGAAGGGTACATCAATTTTTATGACACATTAATATAAATATTTTATCATATGAGAACTAGCTTAGGCTATAATATATATATCTTTTTCTCAACTGTAAGGCATTTCTTTTTTCTTTTCTAAATTAATTATGCCATGTTTCACTTAGAAGAAAAGAAAGAAGGAAGCAAAGAGGAGGGGAAGGGAGGGGGGCAGAACTTGGCAGAAATCCTTTCTCCCCCCACCCCTCCACATGGTGACTGACATGCCAGTGCACCAATCCGTGTAGTTGTTTTACAGGCTCCTGAGGATCTGCCTTTCATCAGCTTCTTCAGGCTGCTAGAAAACAATCCTTGAAGCAAGTCTTCTCAGCTCCATCTGACAGCCAAATAGGCTGAGGCTAGAGGTTAAGTGACTTGCCGCAAAATAACAATAGATGATATTTTCAAAGCCAAGCCCCAGTTCCTCTGATACCCTGACCGGGACCACGCCTCTCAAAACTCTCCACTTGTCCATTCAGCCAGCAGCACTGGAGTCCTGCTCCATGCCTGGCCTTGTGATCCACACAGCAGACACAGAAATGAATAAGCTAGTCTTCTTTCAATGGGGCAGGTTATAGTCTGGTTTCAGGAGGTACTTTAAAGGGCTTTCTCCTAGAGGGACCTTCTTTTTAAAAATTTTTTATTTATTTTTGGCTGTGCTGGGTCTTCGCTGCTACATGTGCTTTTCTTTAGTTGTGGAAAGAAGGGGCTACTCTCTAGGTGCGGCACACAGGCTTCTCATTTTGATGGCTTCTCTTGTGGCGCACAGCTCTAGGGCGCGTGGGCTCAGTAGCTGTGGCTCCCAGGCTCTAGGGCACAGGCTCAGCAGTTGTGGTGCGTGGGCTTAACTGCTCCACAGCAAGTGGGTTTTTCCCAGATTGGGGATCGAACCTGCATCTCCTGCATTGCAAGCAAATTCTTTACCACTGAGCCACTAAGGAAGCACTAGAGTGACCTTCTGAGCCATAAGCAAGCCCAGGCCCCAGAGCCTCAGGGTCACACAGTCCCGAGGTTGAGTTCTGACTCCTCCACATCCTGCTGTGTGATCTTGGGAACTCAATCAATGTCTCTGAGAGACTTTTTCCCCAAATGTCAGATGAGGATGATGATGATGACAGTGCCTAATTCACAGGGCTGTTGTGAGTCTTACATAAAACGTTTCCTACAGAAACACTTCGCCTGTTCTCGAAGAGATGCCTTCTGGAAGGCAAAGTTGATAGATTTCCTCCCTGATGGGTCTGAATATCTTGAAAGGAGATTTAGACAATTGGCAAAAAGAGTTGAGGGCTGAGTTAGTGGAAAGTACATAGATAACAAAGCCAAGGGAAAAACAAGGCAATTATTAACTTCAGAGAGAACAAAAGACGTTGCAGGAAGGGAAAGAAATGGGTTGACTACGTCAGCACCAGCAGCGCACACCACTTACAGTCCGGGTAATACAAACACTGAATATTGATCCAACAGAAATTACAGCGGATCTGGGGGGAGGGGGCACATGTGTAGGTGGGCACAGGTTGGGGCTGAGGAAGGAACGCTAACTCCTCACCTTCCACAGCAGAGAAGCCAAGGGGTAAAGTCTAGAATGGAATCATCGAGAAGTCACAATACAAGCAGGCTACTTAGAGACATACAGGTAAATAACCCACCCAAAGGGCAAAAGTGGTTGCTCTGGGGGAGAGGGAAGGGAAGAAAGAGGTCAAGAGGCTGTTGTTTTATATAACATGCTTTGCAGAGCTGCCTGAATCTAAACAAGGATTTCTCTACCTCAGCATCACTGACATTTGGGAAGCAGGTGATGCTTTGTGTTGGGACACATTCTGTGTACTACAGGATGCTTTCAGCCTCTCTGGCCCTTACCCACCAGATGCCAATAGCAGATTACACCCCCACCCCCAGCTGTGACAACCACAAATGTCTCCAGACATTTCCAAATGTCCCCAGGGGACAACACACACTCATATATATACATACACACACACACACACACACACACAGTTGAGAACCACTAATCTAAATTAAGCACATGTATCAATTTAGTTCAGTCCAGTCGCTCAGTTGCGTCCGACCCCAGTTTCCGACCCCATGGACTGTGGTATGCCAGGCTGCCCTGTCCATCACCAACTCCCGGAGCTTATTCAAGCTCATGTCCATTGAGTCAGTGATGCCATCCAACCATCTCATCCTCTGTCGTCCCCTCTCCTCCTACCTTCAATCTTTCCCACCATCAGGCATGTATAACTTTATTTTTTTAAGTTTTTTTATAAAGTATTTAATGCAGTGACACATGCATAGTTCAGATCAGATCAGTCGTTCAGTCGTGTCCGACTCTTCGCGACCCCATGAATCGCAGCACGCCAGGCCTCCCTGTCCATCACCAACTCCCGGAGGTCACTCAGACTCACATCCATTGAGTCAGTGATGCCATCCAGCCATCTCATCCTCTGTCGTCCCCTTCTCCTCCTGCCCCCAATCCCTCCCAGCATCAGAGTCTTCTCCAATGAGTCAGCTCTTCGCATGAGGTGGCCAAAGTACTGGAGTTTCAGCTTTAGCATCATTCCTTCCAAAGAAATCCCAGGGCTGATCTCCTTCAGAATGGACTGGTTGGATCTTCTTGCAGTCCAAGGGATTCTCAAGAGTCTTCCCCAACACCACAGTTCAAAAACATCAATTCTTCGGCGCTCAGCCTTCTTCACAGTCCAGCTCTCACATCCATACATGACCACAGGAAAGACCATAGCCTTGACTAGGCGAACCTTTGTTGGCAAAGTAATGTCTCTGCATTTCAATATGCTATCTAGGTTGGTCATAACTTTCCTTCCAAGGAGTAAGTGTCTTTTAATTTCATGGCTGCAGTCACCATCTGCAGTGATTTTGGAGCACAGAAAAAGAAAGTCTGACACTGTTTCCACTGTTTACCCATCTATTTCCCATGTAGTGATGGGACGAGATGCCATGATCTTCGTTTTCTGAATGTTGAGCTTTAAGCCAACCTTTTCACTCTCCACTTTCACTTTCATCAGGAGGCTTTTTAGTTCCTCTTCACTTTCTGCCATAAGGGTGGTGTCATCTGCATATCTGAGGTTATTGATATTTCTCCCAGCAATCTTGATTCCAAATTCTGTTTCTTCCAGTCCAGCGTTTCTCATGATGTACTCTGCATAGAAGTTAAATAAACATGGTGACAATATGCAGCCTTGACGTACTCCTTTTCCTATTTGGAACCAGTTTGTTGTTCCATGTCCAGTTCTAACTGTTGCTTCCTGACCTGCATAAATATTTCTCAAGAGGCAGATCAGGTGGTCTGGTAGTCCCATCTCTTTCAGAATTTTCCACAGTTTATTGTGATCTACACAGTCAAAGACTTTGGCATAGTCAATAAAGCAGAAATAGATGTTTTTCTGGAACTCTCTTCTTTTTCCATGATCCAGCGGATGTTGGCAATTTGATCTCTGGTTCCTCTGCCTTTTCTAAAACCAGCTTGAACATCAGGAAGTTCACAGTTCACATATTGCTGAAGCCTGGCTTGGAGAATTTTGAGCATTACTTTACTAGCGTGTGAGATGAGTGCAATTGTGCGGAAGTTAGAACATTCTTTGGCCTTTCTTTGGGACTGGGATGAAAACTGACCTTTTCCAATCCTGTGGCCACTGCTGAGTTTTCCAAATTTGCTGGCATATTGAGTGCAGCACTTACACAGCATCATCTTTCAGGATTTGGAATAGCTCCACTGGAATCCCATCACCTCCACTAGCTTTGTTCGTAGTGATGCTTTCTAAGGCCCACTTGACTTCACATTCCAGGATGTCTGGCTCTAGGTCAGTGATCACACCATCGTGATTATATGGGTCGTGAAGATCTTTTTTGTACAGTTCTTTTGTGTATTCTTGCCACCTCTTATTAATATCTTCTGCTTCTGTTAGGTCCATACCATTTCTGTCCTTTATCGAGCCCATCTTTGCATGAAATGTTCCTTTGGTATCTCTGATTTTCTTGAAGAGATCCCTAGTCTTTCCCATTCTGTTGTTTTCCTCTATTTCTTTGCATTGATTGCTGAAGAAGGCTTTCTTATCTCTTCTTGCTATTCTTTGGAACTCTGCATTCAGAAGTTTATATCTTTACTTTTCTCCTTTGCTTTTTGCTTCTCTTCTTTTAGTGCTTAATGAATGGTAGCAAGGATTGTTAGTTCCTTGACCTTGCTGAGGCTGCCTTCTCAATCCATGACAGGTATTCCCTGCATCACCACAGGAGACAAGCCATGCCCCAGTGAGCTCCTAATCCTTCATATTTGCATACAATACCACTGCCACTAATCATATTAGTATTGATGACAATAACCAAATACCATCTCTGGGCCTGGCACAGCGCGAAGCACACAAGAGGGTTAGTGCATCTATTCACATCTAGCAATATCTAGTCACCAGGCTCTTGTACATAATCAGTGTTAATTTCATCCTCACAAGTGGGAGAGGGAGGGAGGAGGATTGTTGTTCTTGGGTTACTGTGAAGAAACCGAAGATCAGAGAAGCTAAGCAACTTGCCTAAGATCACAAAGCTAGTAAGTGGAAAGGCCTTAGCCTCAAACTTAATTCTTTCCAACTCTAAGGCAAGTCAGCCCCCGCCATAATTGGGATCACACCTTGCTATGCATCAAAGTCACTGGGGAGCTTTTAAAAAATAATGATGCCAGGACTCTATCCCAATGGCCCAAAATCTGGTAGTGGTGGGGCCCAGGCATTTGCATTTTTAAAAACTTCCCCAGGTGTCCCTGATGCACAGGGAAAGATGAGAAGAAAAGCCCTAGATTAGTGCTTCTCAAACTGCAAGGTGTAAATTAATCCCTTGTGGACATTGTTAAAATGCACATTCAGCAGATCTGAGGCAGGGCCTGGGACTCTGCATTTCTAACAAACTCGCAGTAACACTCCTGCTGGTGCACAGGCCACATTCTGAGCAACAAAGCTTGAACCTGCTGCATGTCCTCACCTGCCGGGAGGGTTAGGAGTTCCTGAGGGAAGAGGTAAAAACCGAATTTCTTCTAGGAACAACGAGAATAACGACACCATTTACTGACTATCTGCTCTATGTCAAACACTGTGCTAAATGTGTTTTATATGAGCTTGTTTAAACTTACTAATAACCCTATGTGGTTGTTGCTTCTATTGTCATTTCTTTTTCAGGTGATGAAACAGAGACTCAAAAAATTAAGTAACTTGTTCAAGAGCAATACAGTTTGCAAAGTAGCCAAACTTCATACCTGAGTATCTCTAGGGAGTGTTGATACCTGTAGGTTATCCTGCCTACCTTGATTCAATGCCATTCTCCACTTATGCCTCGCAACCTTAGACAACCACTTGACCTCTCTAGCTTCATATGTTCCAGTTGAAAACTGAGCAAAATAGGCCATCCCTAGATAACTCACATCAGAAAGATACATTTTGATGTCAATTAAGACCACTTCCTGAATGTGGCATTCACTCTTCAAAGACGCAGCATGCTACAAATACCCTTTCTGAGAGTTGGAGGTGGGGGAGGATGTTTTGTTTTTAACCTTGAGCAGGTAGGTGGGATTCTGGACCCTGGGAACACAACTGTGTGAGGGGCTGTGAAGTTGATAGGCATACCTGCAGAAGAAGATAAGGTTTTCACCATCTCCAATGACTGGAAGCTTATTAAGGAGGGGTAGCGGGAGAGATGCTATCTCCCCAGCTGAAATATCAGCCGGTTCATCTCTGGCAGTGACTCAGCCTGGGCAGGGGGGAAAAGGCAGCAGGGTGATCAATTACAACACATCCTGCTCTCCACAGAAGCTGAGCGACGCCATGGCCCGCACCTGGTGGGGCTGAGCATCCATTCAGGTGTGGATGAGCAGTCTAACCTTTCAGGGAAATTAGATGAGTTGCAGGTTCAAACTCTTTCTCAAGGAAGAATTTATATCCAAAATTACAGAGGCAAGAGATGGAGCCAGAAGGCCCATTCCAGCACCTTCCAGCTGTGTGAGCCTGCCAGGTCACTGTACCTCTTGGAGCCTCAGTTTACTCCTCAGTAAAAAAAAAAAGGGCTTCCCCAATGGCTAAGCAGGTAAAGAATCCACCTGCAATGCAGGCAACACAGGAGACTCAGGTTTGATCCCTGGGTCTGGAAGATCCCCTGAGAAGGAAATGGCAACCCACTCCAGTATTCTTGCCAGAAAAATCCCATAGACAGAGGAGTCTGGTGGGCTACAGTCCAAAGGGCACAAAGAGTCAGACATGACTGACCACTAAGCACACGAGCACACAAAAAGAGTCCATCTCACCTGATGTGCCTTCCTCTTTGGGTTACTTGAAAGTTTTCTAAATGACAATATGTATTTTGCATGGACCTGGTTGTATAAACCAAGTCCAGGTGGTACCTGAACCGATATGTTAATTCTAACAGTTACATGTTGATTTTATGTGCATCAGGAAAAAAATATATAAACACACATATAGTTATTGTGGGCTTTCCTGGTGGCTCAATGGTTTAAAAAAAAAATCCACATGCAATGCAGGAGACACAGGCGATGTGGGTCGGAAAGATCCCCTTGAGCTGGAAAAATCCCATGAACAGAGGAGCACGGCAGGCCACTGTCCATGGGGTTGTGAAGAGTTGGACACAACTGAAGAGACTGACCACCACTACCACGGTTATTGTATTACTGTTGGTTTCTCTTACCTCCATCTGCTTTATTTCATCTCAAATTAGATATCACCTTCAGACATTGTATAAATGCACTAATTCATTCATCGTGTGTCTCCTCCTCACTAGTCATCAGAGGTTTTCTCTTTTGGTGCACTGATGTACTCCTGTGCCCAAAATAGTGTCTGGCATAATGCAGGTGCTCAGTAAATATTTATTGAATGAATATCAAACCATGAGTTCACTTGATATGATTGCTTGGGGTTGGGTCAAGTTACTTTGGTTTTCAGTTTTGGTTTTTAAGTAAACAGACTTAAAGCATAGTCAAGATGGCATGCAAAAAGCCCAACGTCAGGGGCCCACCAGGTTACGGATACTTAAATCACTTGGTAGCACCACCAGAGTGCCGGGGGCATTGGCTGCAGTGACAGCAGTGGCCCTTGGGGGGACAAAGGAGTGTCCCCAGGGGAATGCCAGAGCCCCACATCACCCACTTACGGAACATAATGGAGTCCCTCGCAGTCCTGCCCTGTTTCCCAGCACTCCTGTGGGAACCAAGTGAATTAACCAAGTGGAACTGTTCTGCAACCTTCAAGAGCTACTGACACAGTAGTGAAGCGCTGTTACTATAGAAACACTCTGGGTGTCACCCAGCCTGACCAGCACAAGGATCTCAATCCATTCCCAGGGCAGGTGCTCTCCAAGGGGAGTGTGAGTGGCTCTGGGGTGAAGCCAGACTTGGATTCAAGTCCCAGCAGTGCCACTTGGCACCCGGTATGATCTCAACAGTCTCTCGACCTTGTTTTCCACACTCAACAAATATTTTTGGCTGTATGTTTATAAAATAGGGATAGCATAGCTGCCCTGAAAAACAACTGATCCATAAACAGCAATAGTAGGTCTTAGGTCTCTGTAACAATCTATTATGTCCACTGTACAGATGGGGAAACTGAGGCCTGGGAGATGGGATGATTATAATCCTATAGCTAATAAGAGATGGAGCCTTGCCTCAAACTCAGGCAGATAACCAAGCTCCAAGGTTGTTTACACTAAGCTACACTGCCTCCCTTTTAAAAATGATGTGCGTATCTACAGCTATCGTCTTCATTCATTTATCGAAAAAACATCTACAAGCAATGACTGCATGCCTGGCGCCAAACTAGTCACTGAGGAATGAATGTCATGCATTGGACAAGTTCCCTGCTCTCAGAGGGGAAGCCAAGAGTAAATAGCAGATGCTACAAAGAACAAATGGATACAGGGGCTCATTCTGATGGTCAGGGAAGACCTCTCTGAAGACGAGACATGAGTGATCAGAAGGGATCCGAAGAGGTTTTAGGAAGGGAATTCCAGAAGGAGGTAGCAGTTAGTGCCAAGGTCCATGCAGGGGACAGGCTTGACATATTCAAGAGAAGGCAGGGGTGACTGAAGCACCTTGAGAGCAACAGTGAGTCAAGAAGAACCAGGAATGGCCGGTAGGAAGCAGATCAGGTAGGGTTCTATGGGCCTGAGTAGTCAGTGTTTATTCTAAGTGCAGAAGGAAGCCTTTGGGGATTTCCCTGGTGGTTCAGGGGTTAGGAGTCTGCACATTCACTACAGGGGGCATGAGTTCGATCCCTGTTCATGGAATTAAGACCCTGCAAGCCACATGAAACGGAAAATCTGAAACTGAAGTCGCTCAGTCGTGTCCGACTCTTTGCAAACCCATGGACTGTAGCCTACCAGGATCCTCCGTCCATGGGGTTTTTCAGGCAAGAGTACTGAAGTGGGTTGCCATTTCCTTCTCCAGGGGATTTTCCCTACCCAGGGATCGAACCCAGGTCTCCCGAGTTGCAGGCAGATGCTTTACTGTCTGAGCCACCAGGGAAGTCCAAATGGTGTAGCCTAAATAAATAAATAATTTTTAAAAAAAAAAAGAGAGAGAAGAAGTGTTTGGAGGCTTAAGCAATTAAGTCACACATCTTATTTAAGATTGTTCTGAGAGCAATATGGATTAAAGGGCGGAAGGGTAGAAGCTGAAACATTAATTGAGAGACTATAACAGTTAGGTACAAGAAATGATGGTAGAAACGAAGGCTTATGTCCACCAAAAACCACATACAGAAATGTCCACAGCAGCATTATTCATAACAGACATAAGCCAGAAACAAGTCACAGGCCCATCAACAATAGAATGTATGAAAAAACTGCAGGACATTCATCCAGTGGAATACTGCACAGCAGTGAAAAGGGAGAAACTACCACTACTCACAAAAACATGGAAGAATCTCCCAACACAATGTTGAGAAGCCAGGCAAAAAAGAGTACATGCTATTTAATTCCATTAATAGGAGTCAAAACAGACAGAATTAATCTATGGTAATGGGGGCTGGGGAGTGGTTACTTGTGGGATGATACCAACTGGGAGGGAGCATGAGAGAGCCAGCTAGCCGCTGAGAAATGCTCTCTAGCTTGCTCCACATGGTGGTTATACCAGTGTACTGGTATGTAAAATTCATTGAGATCTTAAGGATCTAAAGATCACTTAAGATCTAAAACAACAGAAACAGTCAAAAGAAAAAACAACAATAGAGTGGGTCAGGCTGGCAGCAGGGAACGAACTCGACAGGTGCCTCTCTTAGGATTCTGAAAGTGAAATAGGCCCCCTGGGACTCTGTCCTCTGACTTGTGAACTGTACTCTCTCCCATAACTGAGGCTGCTTCCCAAACGAGAGATGACTCTGAGGCACCCACAGCCAAAAGAAACAGGATTCCCCAGGGTGTTGGAAATCCCCTGCAAGAGATCCAGAACAATGAGGTCTGGCTTCCCACTCTGCCCACTGAGCCAGGAGGGCTTGGGCTATGGAGGAGGAAAAGCTTGATCCCATCCAAAGAAGCCACTGCAGACAACCCTGGCCGCTTTTAAACAAATTTCCATCTCTGTCAACCCAAGAGCTGCATCTGACCTGGAGAAACTGGGCAGCCAGGCTTGACTTCTCCTGCCTGTTTTCAACCTCAGCTGCATGCACCGTGTTCGTGTGAGAGTGATTGCAGGTCAGGGCCCTGCCTCTCGGGGAAGCCTCCAGAAAGGCTCCCATGGCCCAGGGGAAGATGGGCTGGGAGGTGTTTGGCATCCTTGCTGTAAGATGTATCTTTAATATCTTTTTAAAACTTTAGGAAATTTTTACAGCATCAAGAAGAAAAAATGCATTATGTATACATTACATAATGATAATATATACATAATGATACACACACACACACACACACACATACACATATACAAGGGCTTCCCAAGTGGTTCAGTGGTGAAGAATCTGCCTGCAAAGCAGGAGATGGGGGTTCAATCCCTGGCTCAGGAAGATCCCCTGGAAGAGGGAATGGCAACCCACTCTAGTATTGTTGCCTGGCAAATCCTGTGGACAGAGGAACCTGGCAGGCTACACAGTCCTCAGGGTTGAAAAGAGTCAGACATGACTGAAGCGACTGAGCATGCACACATATATGCGCACACACACAAATGGGGTCCCTTCTCAACTGCCTTTCTTTACTTAATAACTGATTTTGACTCTCTTCCAGGGCTATTTGAGAGGCTTCAGGTGCATCTGTTTTATTAGCTCCATGAAATGTGTGTGTTAGTCCCTCAGTCGTGTCTGACTCTTTGCGACCCCGTGGACTGTAGCCCTCCAGGTTCCTCTGTCCATGGGATTCTGCAAGCGAGAATACTGGACTGGGTTGCCATTTCCTTCTCCAGAGTATCTGCCCAACCTAGGGATTGAACCCGGGTCTCCTGCATTGCAGGTGAACTCTTTACCATCTGAGCCACCAGGAAAGCCCTTATTGGCTCCATAATAAGGTAGTAATCAATAAAGCTGGAATTCACTTGTTACACACTGTTCCAAGCCCTTCTCATGTCTTTATACCTTTACTCCTCACCTCAACCCTATGAGGTCAATTCTATAATTATCATCTCCATTTTACACATGAGGAGACTGAGGCTCTCCAGAGGCTAGCCCAAGGACAGGAGATGGTGCTGTCTTAAATACATGTGCATCTGACATCCAGGTCTGCCCTTGATCAGCACTGCTGCTGCTAATGCTAAGTCACTTCAGTCGTGTCCGACTCTGTGTGACCCCATAGACAGCAGCCCACCAGGCCTCCCCGTCCCTGGGATTCTCCAGGCAAGAACACTGGAGTGGGTTGCCATTTCCTTCTCCACTGTGTGAAAGTGAAAAGTGAAAGTGAAGTCGCTCAGTCGCGACCAACTGGTAGCGACCCCATGGAATGCAGCCCACCAGGCTCCTCCATCCATGGGATTTTCTAGGCAAGAGTACTGGAGTGGCTTGCCATTGCCTTCTCCATTGATCAGCACATGTGACAGTAAATAGATAACCAGGGTTCAGACTGGTAAGACTATTTCCTTAAGCTAAACGCCTGGTTGTGGGATGGCTAGAGTGGAAAGCTAAGACCCCCACCCAATTAAGTGCCCTCCAGGAAGGTTGTGTCATTAACTCTCCCACCACCAGGGTGAGAACTGTCTGCACAAACCTCCTGTTTGTTAAAACCTCAACCAAGTGTGACTCCCCACCCTTTCTCTCTTTGTTCTCCTTGAACACACAGTGCACCACTTGTGGAAGCCAACTACCAAATCACAGGTTCCCAGAAAGCAGAAATCACAACATACTCCTCTTTATACTCCAAGCTCCAGGGCCTAGGGGAAGGCATTCACCTTGGGAAAAGGCTATGTCCTTAAAGTAAAGAACAGATTCTCATCTCCTAGCCTTGGCACATACTGTTTCCTCTGTCTGGGTCACTCTCCACTCTCACTCCTACTTACACTCAGAGCTTCAGATTTGACATCTTTGCCACCACCACCAGGAGACCTTCCTTGCTTCCCCACATGGGCCAGGATGACTTCTTGGTACCTCTGCACCCCTAGTTTTACCTCCAACAACATATTAATAACATGGACCACATCACATTACACCAAATTTCATCAGATCAAAGCCACCCTCATTATTGTGCTAACTCTAAGAAACCTATGACCAACCTAGATAACATATTTAAAAGCAGAGACATTACTTTGCCAACAAAGGTCCATCTAGTCAAAGCTATGGTTTTTGCAATAGTCATGTATAGATGTGAGAGTTGGACTACAAAGAAAGCTGAGTGCTGAAGAATTGATGCTTTTGAACTGTGGTGTTGGAGAAGACTCTTGAGAGTCCCTTAGACTGCAAGGAGATCCAACCAATCCATCCTAAAGGAAATCAATCCTGAATATGCATTGGAAGGATTGATGCTAAAGCTGAAACTCCAAGACTCTGGCCACCTAATGTGAAGAACTAACTCATTTGAAAAGACCCTGATGCTGGGAAAGATTGAAGACGGGAGGAGAAGGGGACAACAGGGGATGAGATGGTTGGATGGCATCACCAACTCAATGGACAGGAGTTTGAGTAAACTCCAGAAGCTGGTGATGGACAGGGAGGCCTGATGTGCTGCAGTCCATGGGGTCACAAAGAGTTGGACACGACTGAGTGAGTGACTGAACTGAACTGAACTAATTTAAGAAACACTCTGAGTCAATGCTTTCCCTCTTCTCTGACAGCTTTGTTAAGATATAATTCACATCCATACAATTCACCTATTGAACCTGTATAACTCCATGGGTTGTGATACATTTTCAGATCACCACAGTCCATTTTTAAAACATTTTCATCACTCCCAAAAGAAACCCTGTATCCATTAGGTATCACCTCCCTGTTCCTCTGTCCCTCACCCTTAACCCAGTCACAGGCAACCACTAATCCACTTTTGACCACCACAAATTTCCTATTCTGAAGCTTTATTTGAATGGAATCATATAACACGTGAACCGATGTGACTGGCTTCTTTCACTTAGCATAACATTTTCAGGTTCATCCATATTGTAGCATGTGTCACTACTTTATTCCTTCTTGTAGTATAATACTACTTCATGGTAGGGATAGACCACATTTTGTTTATCTATTCATCAGCTGATGAACATTTGGCTATTTCTACCTTCTGTCTATTGTGAATTATGTTTTATGTGGACATATGTTTTTTATATGCCCAAGGGTCACAATGCTTTCTTATCCCTTTACTTCTATTTATTTAAAAAGCACTTTTGGACCTATTTATACATCAATTTTTTATCACATATAACTCTGGCACATATTTTCTTTTAAAAAAGAAGCATAATACATCAGCTAAGATAGTCCAAAAATGTTTTCAATACAAAGTCTGGGTCTTCTAAATTATTTTTAAAACCACTGTCCATGTTTTCCTATAAGCTGTGGTCCTGTGTGCCATGAAAAGCACTAGCAACACAAGAACTCTCAAAAGATAGCTCCACTGTCATTTCCAGGCAAGGCTAACGACATCCTGACTGCTGCTGGTCAATGGTGATTTCACATCCTTGATCGTTAAGACGCATCCTGGCAACTTCCTTGGTGGTCCAGTGGTTAAGACTCCATGCTTCCAATTCAGGGGGCACAGGTTCAATCCCTGGTTGGGAAACTAAGATCCCACAAGTCAAGGTGTGGTCAAAAAAACATGCATTCCCCTCTTGAAGAGGTTAATACATGGAAAAATGTATACCTTAGAATTTATGAAATACAGTCATTTCCTGTCTGCTTGTCTAAATCTCATACAAAATATCACAAGTGTCTTGAGGACAGGAACCAATCTTATCCACCCTTGTACTCATTCCCACACTTAATCAACAGGAATATTTGAAACACCTTGCCCACACGTAATACATTCTTAATGAAAATATGTTAAATGAATGAATGAATGTTGACCTATTTTGGAAAATGGAGTTCACCTCCTACCTGGGGGACCACCATCAATTTGTTTCATCTCTCTGAGTTCCCATCTGTGAGATGAGGGTAGCAGTAAGGATGAAAATGAGCTAATGTGTGCAATGCACCCAGGAGAGTCCCCAGCACAGAACAGGCTACTGGAAAATACTTGTGGAATCAAAGCATGAATAACTGAATGAGAAAATAATTATTATTGCAACTAAAATTGATAACCCACTTTCCTGTGTGCTAGACATTGCTGAGTGCACTTTATGTATGTGAACTCCTTTGTCTAATCCCTCATTTCATCCTCGCAATGAGTTTATAAGCTATGGACTAATAGTGTGTGTGTGTTCAATTGCTCAGTTGTGTCCAACTCTTTGCAATCCCGTGGACTGTGGCTTGCCAGACTCCTCTGTCCATGGAATTTCCCAGGCAAGAATACTGGAGTGGGTTGCCATTTCCTCCTCAGGGGATCTTCCCAACCCAGGGATCGAATCCTCATTTCCTGAGTCTCCTGCATTGGCAGGCAGATTCTTTACCACTGAGCCACCAGGGAAGCCCTAGGTACCAAAACTGTCCCCAGTTAAATGAGGATGGTGACAAATGAGAAAACCTGAGGCATGGAGCAGTAACTCAATGAATACATGAATACAAGAATGAACGAATGCTGACTTACATTAAAATCCCAGTCATCTGGTCTCTATAAAGGGGTGATCTGACAGTCCTTTCACCTCTCTGAGCCCCACCTCGACCTGTAAAATGGGGAAGTAAATCACTGCACCTGCACCTCACAGGGAGGTGCTGAGGAGGAAGTGAGTCTGTATGCATCAAGAAAGCACCTGGCTAAGGTGCAAAATGGGCAAAATGAAGCTGGCACATTTGATAGGAAAATCCTCCTTGCTTGGCCAGGTGACCTTGGGCAAGTCACATAATTTCTCTGAACCTCATTTCCTCAGCTGTAAAATTGGGTTTTGAGTACCCCCATACCCCCAAGGTGGTGATGAGGGAGCCTGCAGTCAAACCTGCAAAGTTGTTTAGCTCAGCCAGTGATTGCCTCAGAGAAAGTCTCATGATGGATGAATGGCCCTCACCCAGCCGGACCTGCTTTCCAGGACAGCTCACCTGCCAAAACGGACTCCTTGGAGGCAAACCCAACACAGGCCTGCAGCGCCAACCTTTCAAGCTGTCAGACAGGCGGGGCACAACCCAGTGGGGGAACTCTTGCTTCCCCAGATGAATAAATCATTACAGGAGAGTGTTACGCATCCCACCAGCATCCATAAGGACCTGAATTATATATAAAAAGGCAGCGAAAGCAATTTATCCCAGGCACGTGCAAGTCATAAAATGGGAGTTCTCGGGTGCCCGAGACAATTTTCAGATATTGCAGTTTTTATCAAAGCAAAAAGACCCTCCAAAGGAGCACCCTGCCTCACGGGTGCAGGGATGCCTTAATCGGGTTTATTTATTATCAGAGGAGAGTAATTTAACTCTCCCTCCTGGTTCTGCCACCTCCCCAACCCACTGCCCCAGCCTGGCTGCTTCTCAGCTCAGGAGTTCTGGAATTGGAGGATAAGCTGCCCAGAGAAACCACCTTCCCAGTAGGAAAGCTGCTGGGATCATGGGGGTGGGAACAGTTATGCTCCAGATGCCTAGAGGGAAAGGGGAGAAGGGAGTAGGAATTGCAAGAAAAGAAAATGGTCCAGGAGCAAGAGCTCTAAGCCAGAGCTCCAATGTCCCACTTTCTTTTTTTTAATATAATTTTATGTATTTATTTATTTTATTTTTGGCTCCGTTGGGTCTTCAGTGTTGTATGGGCTTTTCTATAGTTGCAGCAAGTGGAGGCTACTCTCTAGTTGCAGTGTGCGGGCTTCTGGTTGTAATAGCTTCTCTTTGCAATGCCTTCTCTTGTTGTAGAGCACAGGCTCTAGGGTGTTCGGGGTTCAGCAGTTGAAGCTCTTGAGCTCTAGAGCACAGGCTCAGTACTTGCACACAGGCTTAGTTGCTCCAAGGCATGTGGGATCTTTCCAGATCAGGGATTGAACCAGTGTCTCCTGCGTTGGCAGGCGGATTCTTGACCAATGTGCCACCAGGGAAGTCCGAGAGTCCCACTTTCACCACTGATTGATTACATGTGTGGAAACCATGGCACTCCAAGGCTGAGCAACTACTTGTTCAAGGTCATGTGAGGAGAGAGAAGAGAAGCTGGAACAACAGTACAGTCAGGTTGACAGACATTTATTCAGGGCGTTCGGTGTATGAGCCCTAGGGATACATGATAGAGATGTCTGTGTACAAGTGACTTCCAGCTGCCCCTTCCAACAGTCACCCTCTGTCCCTGGGCTTGCACTCTGGGTTGCTTTGCCACTGATGCTCAGATGTGCCAAGTGTACTCCTATCCTAGGGCTTTTGTACTTGTTGTTCCTTCTGCCTGAAACTCTGTTCCTCCAGATCTTTGCATAACTAACTCCCTCCTTTGTGGTCTCTGCTTAAATGTCACCTTCTCAGGGAGGACTTCCCTGACCACCTTATCCAGCTGGCAAGTCCTTCTCATGCCCTGAGGCTCCATTCCTTTGTTGCATGTTGGGTTGTCTTGAAGCAAACAGTGACAGAGTGTGGAATATAGGGGAGAAAAGCAGGTTTGAGGAAAGGGGAAAAGATGAACCATGACACAGTTTCAACAAAGCCTTGTTCATACAGACAAAGAGCTCTGCAAGCACATATTATCGCCCCAGATGTCCTGAGTCAGCCTGAAATGTACCTCCTCCAGTCATAGTCCCTGGATGCAGGTTGTCCTGGAAAGGGTGTGAACCTGGCAAGGTGGCTCTGCGGCTCAGGCTGACCCTGAAGGAGCTGACAGGCACAGGCTGTCTGCGGACTTCCCTTCCACAGCTGACCAGCAAGTCCTTCCTTGATGGGCCATGTGGATGAAGCATCTACCTGTTTACAACACACCTCACCTGGCTTGAAATCTCTTCCCAGCACTTAATCACCACCCAACCCAGTAAATGTCTATGTTGGTTTTTTCCCCAATTTTTTATTCATTAAAATAGTATAGAGATGCAGTTGTTTAAGTGTGTCGAAAAATAAGAATCACCTGGACTTCATGTTAAAAAAAAATAGATCCTCAAGAGTCCAACACAAACTGTTCAAATTGAATGGATAATCTACAGCTATAACAAGTATCCTGGTGATTGTTACTATCTGACAAGTTTAGAAAACTTTGGTAGGTTAGAAAATCCATGATGCTATCATCTTCAGTCAAAACTTGACCCACGGAGTTTTGCATGGATCTGTATATTCCCTTCCGGTGGTCAGGGGCTCTTGCCCACTCTCAGCAGGTGTTCTGAAAGATCTTCTGTGTCTGAAGGTATATTCCTGATGCATCCATGGAGAGAGATTTACTCCACGTACACCTACTCCTCCACTACCTTGTCTCTCAGTATATGTCTATATATTTACTTATTTATCATCTTTCCACATAACCCAACTGATGTTTTTAAGAATATACACAATGGTGTCTTGTTCTCATTGACTAGAACACTGCTTGGCATAGAGCAGATACCCATTAAAAATGAACGAGTGACTTCTTCTGTTCCCAACTTCACAGAGAAGACTAGACAGTGAAGAATTACATTTCAGCACAGTAAGTACCATCAAAGGGGATATCCCAAGGGAAAAGGGCAGGGCCGGGTGTGGGGGGGACGTGTCTCTAACCCTGCCTAGGATGGGGAGTGTCCAGGAAAGTCTGTCTGACTCCAAGACAACGGCTATTCCCACTTCACCGAGACAGGACAAGCGGTATGGAAGCAGCTGCCATTGCACCTGGGGCTTCTCCATCATCTTGATGTGTCGGGCACGGTTACTTAACCATTTCATGTTTTTATATATTGCCTCTCCAACCAGGTTATAACTTCTCTGAGCTCGGGGAGCATGTCTTACATTTCCTTATCCCCCTCAGTGCAAGCACTGTGTTTCGTGCACCGCTGGCACTCACTGCATTATTACTAGAATATATTAGTCAGGCCTATAAGGATGAAGCAGCATGGCTGTGGGTGACTAGGTTTTCTGACCTCCAGTAGGAACACAAAGTCTGTGAAAATAAAAACAGCTCTCACTTAGTAAGCACCAGCTCCAGACTGATACTGTGCCAAGCACTTTGCATACAACACACTATCAGTTCTCATGGCAGCCTTGCAAGGCAGAGGGCTGAAAATCAGTTCCACTTTACAGATGAGAAAACTGACACTCAGAGAGAGGAAAACATTTTCCCAAGGTCACACAGTCAATATGTGGTCGATCCTCCAGAGAAGCCTAAGCTGGTGCTCTGAACCATTACACACACTGATATTTTAAGGTTAACAAGACAGTTTTAAATCAGGATAGAATCATAAAATCTGGGTTGTGAGGTCAAACATCTCCATAAGCCTGAAGTTGCCAGGGTCTCTGTGTATTCAGGAGGTCGGAGAGCATGATAAATGGTCACTCAGCCCCGATTCAGTCTCATCTCTGTAGTAATTCTGGATGTCTTCTCTCAGTCACTGGTTGTGCCCCCACCAGAAGAAAGGACTGGAAGCCATCTCCAAAGGAGATTTCTGCGACACAATGAAGGTTGAGTGATTGCACTCAGATTATTGCAAACATGGAAACCTGGCTTTCTCAGCACTCTGAGTGTGGTATCATCTCATTAGCCACACTTCTCATTTATACACTGATGTGTAAACCAGACGACAACTTGATCATGTGCAAAGAGAAATGACTACAGTAGGAATTGGCTCAGAAAGTCTACACAACCAGTGCTTTCTCTCCTGGTAAGAAGACCAGTCTGGGGAAATAAGTAATAATCTGGTTTCTTGCTGAATAAAATCGGGACAAAGAAAGACAGATGTATCCACTGAATATTTAGTGGCAGTTAACTCAAATGACTGGGAACAAGCATTTCATGGAAAAGATAGTTCAGATGGGGTCATAACCTGTTGTTCAGTCATTAAGTCATGTCCGACTCTCTGCAACCCCACAGACTGCAGCATGCCAGGCTCTCCTTTCCTGTACTATCACCTGGCATTTACTCAAATTCATGTCAGCTGACTTAGTGATGCTGTCTAACCATCTCATCCTCTGCCACCCCCTTCTCCTTTCGTCTTCCATCCTTCCCAGCATCAGGGTGTTTTCCAATGAGTTGGCACAGGTGGCCAAAGTATTGTAACTATAGCTTCAACATCGTCCCTCCAGTGAATACTCAGGACTGATTTCCTTTAGGATTGACTGGTTTGACCTCCTTCCAAGAGACTCTCAAGAGTCTTCTCCAGCACCACAATTTGAAAGCATCAATTCTTTAGCACTCAGCCTTCTTTATGGTCCAACTCTCACATCTGTACACAACTACTGAAAAAGCCACAGCTTTGACTGTACTTTGTTGGCAAAGTGATGTCTCTGCTTTTTTAACATGCTGTCTAGGTTTGCCATAACCTGCCTTCCAAGGAGCGAATGTCTTTTAATTTCATGGCTGCAGTCATCATCTGCAGTGATTTAGGAGCCCAAGAAAATAAACTCTGTCACTATTTTCACTTTTTCACCTTTGATTTGCCATGAAGTGATGGGACTGGATGCCATGATCTTAGTTTTTTGAATGATGAATTTCAAGTCAGCTTTTTCACTCTCCTGTTTCATCCTCATCAAAAGGCCCTTTAGTTCCTTTTCACTTTCTCCAATTAGAGTGGTAACATCTGCATATCTGAGGTTGTTGATATTTCTCCTGGCAATCTTGATTCCAGCTTGTGATTCTTCCAACCTAGCATTTCACATGATGTACTTTGCATAATAGGGCTTCCCTGGTGGCACAGAGGTAAAGAATGTGCCTGCCAATGCAGGAGATGGGGGTTCAATCTCTGGGTCAGAAAGATCCCCTGGAGAAGGAAATGGCAACCCACTCCAGTATTCTTGCCTGGGAAATCCCATGGACAGAGAAACCTGGTGGGCTATAGTTCACGGGGTCATAAAAGAGTCGGACAAAACTTAGTGACTAAATAACATAAACAGTATTTTGTACAGCACAGGGGAATACAGCAAACTCAGCATGTAAGGTAAAGAAGCAGGATGACAATATACAGCCCTGTTGTACTCCTTTATCAACCAGTCAGGTGTTCATAACTCTTAGAAGTCAATTGGCAGCAATATCTGCCTCCATCTTGTGGCAGAGATTTTGGTCATTGTTGAGAGGCAATTGCCAACTCCCTTTCCAATGGTTGTTTAACATTATAGAGATTAGATAAACATACACTCACTTTCCTTAGAACTAAGGGTTGCCATATCTGGCCAGTGATACATAATGGAAAGTCATCTTAGGGGCTTCTGGGAAGATCCTTGCCTTTCTGGTGAAAAGTACAGAGGCAAGAGAAGAGCTCACTGGTACTACCTCTTTCCCTTTCCTTTTGCTTAAAAATATATGATAGCCAGAGCCATCTTTCAACCATGAGGGAGATGAAAAGTCAATGTGCTAAGATTTATGGAATGGGAAGAAAAAAAAAAGAGTATGGATCATTCATAATATTGTTTACCTGATGCACCAAACCTGAAACTTCCCACATCTGAACTTCCTATTAGAGAACACCATTAAAGGTCTTTGTCGCTTAAGCGTTCGTTATTTCAGTTTTCCATTGCACAACTACAAACCACTTCAAAATTAAGCAGCTTTAAACAAGCATTATAATCTCTCATGATTCTGTGAGTTCACTGGGCTCAGCAGGACAGTTATTCTCTCCACACGGTATTGATTGGAGTTGCAATCATCTGGAAGCTCGACTGAGTCGAATGCCCAAAGGAGCTCACTCACATGACTGGCAGCTGGCTGGTAGCTCAGCCTTTCTCTGTATGACTTGGGTTTCTCACAACAAGGCAGCTGGGTTACAAAATGGAATCTTCCAAGCATGCAAAAGTAGAAGTTGCAGATCTTTTGCAGCCTAGACTCGGAAATTATAGAGCATCACTTCCACTCCATTCTGTTTTTCGAAGTAGATCAGAGGGTGAGCTCAATTTAAGAGAAAAGGAAGGAGATGCTGCTTCTTAATGGGAGGAATGGCAAGGCAGTTCCAGCCACCTTTAATTGACCACAGTTATCAGTATGTTTTTATATGACTTGCAACTGAAAGCACTTCCCCAAACGCAGCCTTGGAAAGAGCAAGACCCCCTGTCCACTGGGACAAGCTGCAGTGGCTGCACTGCCAAGGTCGGCATTTGCAATTCTGTCCTCTGGGCCTCCACTGCAGATGATGATGGATGCAACCTTGCCTTAAACGTGTTAATACCTTCAATCACATGACAGACAAGTTTTGCAGGTCTTGGAGCCATCTTGCCTCTTTGAGGTGACTTTGTACTGCTCTGCTTTGATCTATAATATATTGACTTCTTGGTTTAACTCTCAGAAAGGCAATCTTCACTCCCTGTGTTTTCCAAGTGCTTGAGAAAGCATCACTGTAGCCCCCTAAACCTGGCAGCCATCTTCATCAAGATGATTATCCTTCTTGCCCTGTTTCGATCCCAGGGTCGCTGAGAGAATCAGATGGAATGACGGCTGGAAGTATCTGGGAATGGTTAAGAGGGATTATTACTATCATAATCAAATAAGCATGTTGTGTCAGTTACAGCTTTTTTGGTAAAAGTTACATAAAACCCTATATAATCTTGCTAATGCAAAAGGAGGAAAAAGTGGCCAGAAGTTAGAGGGAGTCATGCCAGTTTCAGGAATGGCAGGCTCCAGCAACTCAAACATTGTCAGCAGGACCTATTTTCTCTCCACATCTTGGTCCTGATCTCCTCCAGGTTGCCTCATTTCTCAACAAGACAGGCTGCCAACAACTTCAGGTGCTCATCCCCCTAGTTTCTCCTCCCCTAACTCTTTATTTTTAAAATTTATTTATTTTTATTTATTCATTTATTTTTGCACGTGCTGGGTCTTCGTTGCCGTGAGGGCTTTTCTCTAGTGGTGAGAGGGGGCTACTCTCTTATTGTGGAGCACAGGCTCTAGGGCATGCAGGCTTCAGTAGTTGTGGCACATGGGCTCAGTAGTTGTGGTTCACAGGCTCTAGAGCACAGGCTCAGAATTTGTGGTACAGGTGTTTAGTTGCCCCGCGGCATGTGGGATCCTCCCAGATCAGAGATCGAACCCGTGTCTCCTGCACTGGCAGGCAGATTCTTCACTACTGAGCCCCTGGGGAAGCCCGTTTCCTAACTCTTTAAACAAAACTCTTTCTTCTGACTGATATGGGTCCAAGTTGAGCAAAATGCTCATCTTTTAACCAATCCTTATGGCCAAGGGCATGTAATAGGAAGGGGATATAGATGTATGATATAAAGCATGGATGCCTTGACAGGTACCCTGTGGGTGAGCAGAAGCACAGATGTGCAGAGAGAGGCAGGGAATGGAGTGGTCATGGCAAGAAGTGGAAGAGAAAGATCGATCAGCTCCATGAGGAAAGGCAGGAGGGACTTTCCTCCCTGGCTTTTTGTTTACTCTTGAGGTAAAAATCAATCTTGGTAGAAGATATCTACAGTGACTTGATACTATATCCAAATTTTCATAGCAAATTATGCAGTGATTAAAACTCTGAACTCCAAATGCAAGGACCACAGGTTTGATCCCTAGTCAGGGAACTAAGATCCCCTAAGATGCCACACAGAGTGGCCAAAAAAAAAAAAAAAAGTGGGGGATATTTGAGCTAGAATTTTATCTTGAAAAATGAAACTAAAGCTTATCAACCTAACACAATTTAGGTGACCACTTCAATGACACATGAATTCTTGTGAAGAGTGAAAAGTAAATTAAGTAGTCAGGGGGTTTTTTGGTGTAATTTTTCTGACAAAATCCTTCATTTCAGCTTTGGCTTTCATAGGATGATAGCAAAAAGGTCATTTAAAAAAATATTCAAGGCTTCACCAATTTTTCCCAAGGCCTTCTGGAATCTTTTGATATTTAAATATTTCTCTTTTGAAGTGTTCACCGTGTCACTTTCCTTGTCATTTTTTTTTTCCCTTCAACTGTTAACTCTTTGGGGGGAAGGGATATTAAAAACACCAAATAACTAGTATGTCAGTATCGAATGACCAGCCCAGTCACTACAACAGCCATCGTGGCTGAATCTGTGGGTTCCAGCTGAGCATCAATATTGATTGTCCTAAGACCACCGGACTCCCAAGGGTTGTCTGTGGTTTTCCTGTTCTTTAAGCACGTGTCATCAACCTCATGGAATCCTGCACTTTGGGCAAGATTTTCAAACATTTGCAGCTGGTTTACACTGTGTATGTACCAGGGTCAGACCATCAGTGAGAGGCTGATTCTCTTTGACAGGACTCACTGGTTATAAGAAACAGCAACCCCTCCCAGGACTTGTGATGGGCACTCAAAATTCAGGGGGTGCTTCAGAAAGACTGAGCCACAAGGTAGATGGTGTTGTAGAAAAGGATTCATGCTAGTGTTAATCATTAAAATTTTTAACAATTAATGTTATATAATTACTGTAAGATTTGAAGGACAACTTTTATATCTCTAAAGAACTCCATCATCTCCAGGACTCAGATGATAAATACTCAACAACAAGGACCCTTTGAATTTTGTTTGTAAACTAACTTATATGGATTGCCCTTTCTTGCAATCAATAAATCTTGCAAAAGACTATTAGGATATATACTATATATATATATATATATATCATCACTAGATGGTTTCAACAGAAATATCAGAACCACTTGGAAAAAACACAATGACCATGAATGGGTCTGATGTTTTCTAAATTTGTTTCCTAAGTGAAATGCTCAAATATCAGCCTACATAGTTCAAACTGGAAATCCTGTTTATAAAATTCAGGACAGATTCCTTACACAACTATAGATGTTAGTCCACTTATTCAGACAGGCGTGAAGCTTGTGTTGTTAATCATGGGACAGAAAACAGAGTAAACACACAAGAGGGAAAGCAGCAGCTGAAATGATGAATTTCTCCTTCTTGTCTCTTTGCTGAGCCTTTGGAGTTCTGATCCTCAGACTTAGGGATCAGGGCTGAGGTGGTTACAGGTCACTGGGTATCTTCCTAGCCCCAATTTTGAGGAACAATAACAATTACTTCATGTTCTGCAAAGCTAATTAACTTGAATCAATCAAAGTCTTGCCCAGATAGGAAACAGTTCTGAAAAAAGACTTCTGAATTCTGCAAACAGTGAATTTTCCTTAATTAACATATTAACACACATTCTTCCTATGCCTCAAGTCAGAGCATTTTCATTCTTGGGAAGACAAAAAGCAAGAGCATCAGAAGCTAACAATATCATTGGTTTTCAAAAAAGAATGTGGTAAAAGTCTGTGGTTTTTACAGCCAAACAGGCATGGATGTAAATCCTGGCTCTGCTGCTTGCTCACTGAGTGACCTTGGAAAAGTCATCTAACTTGTGTGTGCCTCAGTTTTTTCATTTGTTAAGTGAGAGAAATAATAGTATCCACCTAATGAGGTTTTTATATTAAGTATAGGGTGTTCTCAAGCCCTAACACATAATGAATATCTGATAATTATTAATAATCCGACACAGATGATGGACAATCTGGATTTGTTCCCCTACTAGGCCGTTATTATTCCTTGTAGTAATAGCCTCTTGGGTTTCCTTTGAGTAACCACCCCCTCTCTACTAATAGGGAGGTTCAAGAGAGACTAAATAAATTCACCTCAATTTCAGGGCTGAAACTATGTATTGATGTTAGTTTACTAGGACATCACAGACTGGGTGGCTTAAACAACAAAAATTTTCTCAAAGTTCTGGAGGCTAGAGGTCTGAGATCAGGGTGTTAGCAGGATTACTTTCTGAGGTCTCTCTCTTCTTAGTGTGCAGACGGCCGTCTTCTCCCTGTCTCCACATGGTCTCCCTCTGTGTGTCTCAGTCCTAATGTCCTCTTCTTATGAGGGTAACAGTCATATTGGATTGAGGCTTACCCATATTCTCTCATTTTACCACAATTACCTCTTTAATGAGCCTACCTCCAAAATATAGTCACGTTTAAGAGATACTAGAGGGAAGGCGATGGCACCCCACCCCAGTACTCTTGCCTGGAAAATCCCACGGACGGAGGACCCTGGTGGGCCGCAGTCCATGGGGTCGCTAAGAGTCGGACACGACTGAGCGACTTCACTTTCACTTTTCACCTTCATGCATTGGAGAAGGAAATGGCAGCCCACTCCAGTGTTCTTGCCTGGAGAATCCCAGGGACGGGGGAGCCTGGTGGGCTGCTGTCTCTGGGGTCGCACAGAGTCAGACACGACTGAAGCGACTTAGCAGCAGCAGCAGAGGAGGATGTGTGGTTAGGACTTCAACACATGAATCTGGGGGAGACAAAACTCAACCCATAACAACTTGTGACCCATATCTGGCCAAAATATTTCCCTCTCCTTGGTCAGAGTGATTGATTCAATTGAAGACATTTTTTAAAAACTTAAGTACAGGGAATTTCTTCATTTCCAAGATTGTGTGTTGCCAAAGAAATATATATATATATATACGCATATATATATATTCCATTATATATATATAATGGAACTGCTGGGGTTACCATATGGAAAAGGTCAGTATAGAAGAAAACAGAGATGGAAAGAGACTGTCCTGATGTCATCATCTGCGTCCCTGGGTCCAGTTGAACCTGAAGCTTGCCTTGACAGTTCATTCCTATGATTCACTAAACATCCCCTTTTGTGACCTGAGCCAGCTTGAGTTGGTTTCTATCACTCCCAACCAAAGAAGTCCTGCCCAGCATAGTCCCTACTTAATTATTAGGCAACTTGTAGATCCTAAAGAAATAGAAAAGGATCAAGAGACAGGACTGGAAAGTGGAAAGAATATTTACAGAAAACATTGGATAGGAATCATGAGCACGTAATAAAGGGGTCCACGTGTGCTCAGTTGCTCAGTCGTGTGCAACTCTGTGAGACCCCGTGGACTGCAGCCCACCAGTCTCCTCTGTCCATGGGATTTTCCAGGCAAGAATACTGGAGTGGGCTGCCAATTCTCGCAAAAGGGGATCTTCCTGACCCAAGGATTGAACCTGTGTTTTCTGTGTCTCCTGTGTTGGCAGGCAAATCCTTTACCACTGAGCCTCCGGGGGAAGCCCCATAATATAGGGGACAGAGTAGATTTAAGAACAGATACATATTCCTTTGAGTTTAATGTAATAAATTTGACTGCATAGTTGTTAAGACAAGTAATTCTTCACTAAACCACAGGCTTCTGAGAGACGGTAATAGTATCTTGTTCAGGTGCAATATATCCCAAGCGTCCAAGCACTCAAAAATATTTGTGGATTCGAATGGGCTTACTGAGAAATCTTTTGCATTTTATGATTTAACATACACAGCCTTTAAATAATGAATCTGTAATCATGTTATATTTGCAAACTACCAGTGCCCTCCAGAGAAGGCAATGGCATCCCACTCCAGTACTCTTGCCTGGAAAAATCCCATGGATGGAGGAGCCTGGTAGGCTGCAGTCTACGGGGTCGCTAAGAGTCGGACACAACTGAGTGACTTCACTTTCACTTTTCACTTTCATGCATTGGAGAAGGAAATGGCAACCCGCTCCAGTGTTCTTGCCTGGAGAATCCCAGGGACGGGGGAGCCTGATGGACTGCCATCTATGGGGCCGCACAGAGTCGGACATGACTGAAGCGACTTAGCAGCAGCAGCAGCAGCAGTGCCCTCAGTACTGGAAAATTACATTGATAATCATATATTAGTAGAGTATTAATTTTAATAAAGCCTTGAGGAGACTTTCAAATGCATCCCCTCACCATTAGCTGACCTGTAACTGGCCCCTTCTTTACCCATAAATTGCACTGTAATTCTCTATTGCAATCTAGAATTTCTTTCCTTGGGACCCATTACAGCCCCTAATGAAAGAGGTTTGGGTGGGAGAAGAAAAGAAGGTATGTTTACAACACTAGGTAGCAGTATGTAGTGAGAAGAGTCTGGCCTCCTCTACTTGGCTTATAGCACTGGAGAAGAACCCTGAACGTGGGAGATGCTGAATTTCTATCAAGCTGCTGGTTTCCTGCCTATTCACCCCTGTGGAGAAAGATTACTTCTTACCCTGGAAAGTAAGTAAATGTCTCTGGGACACGGAGCTTGTCTCTATGTTTCCTGCCTAGAAGGTAAGCAAATATCCTCCAGGAAGAAAAGCAAACTTTCGTGTGTATGTGTGGTTTTTTTTTTTTTTGCTCATACTGAACAACTTATGGGATCTTAGTTCCCCAACCAGGGATTTGATCCATGTCCCCTGCAGTGGAAGCACAGAATCTTAACCACTGGACCACCAGGGAAGAAGGGAACTTTGTCCTCTTGGAATGTCTCCAGGAAGAGAAAGGTTCTGTATCTTCAGTTTGCTATTCAACAGCCTTGAACAGCCTCTCAGCACTCTTTCCTTGGGAAGGTCCAGACCATACAAGAACCCAAGAAATCCAGGGAGAACTGTCTCCCAACAGATACGTACAGAGGTGATGATGCCACAGGATGGAAGGAACCTGGATCCCTGAATTACCAGGTGGAGGACAGCCTTTGCCAACCACCTGAGGCTTTATGTGAGCAAAAAACAAACCTTTGTGATATTCAATCACTGAGATTTCAGGTCTTGCCTATTCTCATAGCTAGCATTAACAATCCTATCTAAGATGACTTTAACATACACTGAACAAACTTGTATGAGAAATAAGAGAGCCACAAAATATATAGTAAACTCCAAATGATAAGAAATGGGGTGGGATTCAGGAGAGGGTAGATTATGACAAAGTTGTCACCTTACTTGTGAAGGTGTGAAAAGATGCAAAATTTGAGAGAAGCCACATCCATCCAGGAGCCCATGCCCCTAGGCTCAGCACATCCAAGAGTAATCAACCCACCTCACTCATGAGCATCTACATTGGAGCCAAAGCTGCGGATGACTTTCACTCTGGTTTAGACATTTTCAGATCATCCTAAGCTCAATTACAGCTAAACCAATAATACGCCCCAAATATCATTATTGGAAAATCACCAACCAGGCCCGCTAATTGTATTTGCGGCCTCTTCATCATATTAGTAAAGCAATGAGTACAGCATGATCTTCCCAGGAGACAGCCACTCACAAGGCCAATTTCCTTAGGAGGAGACTTTCATATTGCACCAGCTTGGAACTAATGTGTCTCGGGAAATCAACTGTCGGATCAATGACATTTGCAACCAGAAAATATTTGGAGAAAACAGCAGAGTACAGCCTGCCAGTTGAAACTGGCGTGATCCTTACTTGCCACTTGGAAGCTGCTGTCACTCAGAACCTTCGAGGTTTTCCAAAGGGTCAGTTTGGAGATGCTATTCACATTCCTTGGCAAGACATAAAGAAGCTGCATTGTAAGACTTCGTGGTTGTTTCCTGGGAAGCTCGCCGTATCATCACTGACCTAAGAAAAGCAAACGACGTTTACTAAGCTCCTTGTGTGTTCCAGGCTTGATTGCTATATACTGAAATAAGCAATCTTTATGGAAGTCCATAAAGGAGTTCAAATTCTGACTCTGAAGCTTCCTAAAACAGTTTAATTTGGTGAGTCTCAATTTTCAAACCTGCACAATAGGAATAATAATACCTATTTCACTGCAGATGGTGACTGCAGCCATGAAATTAAAAGACGCTTACTCCTTGGAAGGAAAGTTATGACCAACCTAGATAGCATATTCAAAAGCAGAGACATCACTTTGCCAACAAAGCTTCACCTAGTCAAGGCTATGGTCTTTCCTGTGGTCATGTATGGATGTGAGAGCTGGACTGTGAAGAAGGCTGAGCGCCGAAGAATTGATGCTTTTGAACTGTGGTGTTGGAGAAAACTCTTGAGAGTCCCTTGGACTGCAAGGAGATCCAACCAGTCCATTCTGAAGGAGATCAACCCTGGGATTTCTTTGGAAGGGATGATGCTAAAGCTGAAACTCCAGTATTTTGGCCACCTCATGCGAAGAGTTGACTCATTGGAGAAGACTCTGATGCTGGGAGGGATTGGGGGCAGGAAGAGAAGGGGACGACAGAGGATGAGCTGGATGGCATCACTGACTCGATGGATATGAGTCTGAGTGACCTCCGGGAGTTGGTGATGGACAGGGAGGCCTGGCGTGCTGCAGTTCATGGGGTCGCAAAGAGTCGGACACGACTGAGCGACTGATCTGATCTGATTTTCCAAAAGCATTTCGATCACTGAAGAGAAAGTATATAAAGTGACTGGCATAGTGCATGGCACATAGTAGCTGATGGCTGAAAGTACCTCTTTTTAATTGAACTTAACCAACAGTCATTAAAGAACTTAATGCTCATCCTCAACTGAATCACTTGGGAATTAAGGAGTTCATACAACAATCTAGATTGACCTCCATAACCCTTCCATCCAAATATAAAAGGCATCTCATTTTGGTTTTGAAATAACAGAAAGAAATTTTCAACTTCTCTTCTATATGTTTTTCTTTCTTTCTTTCTTTTTTTTTTTTTGGAGTTGTTTTAGGAGTATCCGAAATTCTAGCAGTTTCAGATAAAGATTAAAAAGTCAATAAAAAAGGAAGAAAATACAAAAAACTTGGAAGAATGAGAAGTATTTAACAACTCATAATGCTGGGGTTCCTTCTGAATCAGGTAGGACTAGGACTGAATGCTAGATTGGGCACTTATCAGCTGCGTAACTTTGGGGAAATGATATAACTTCTCTAAGCCATGGTCTACGCTATGCAAAATGGAAACGCCGTCTGCCTCAAAGAATTAAGGTGAACCTTAAAATAAGATGATAAGGTTAAATAAAATGATAAATTTTTCATGAATGTTGGTTCTTATCCCCTCCTTTTCATCACCCATCATTATAAGGCTCAAACTGATTTGTTAAATGTGGGCTCGGCACTGTGGTGGATACAGGGAATACAGTGGTAAACATGACCAACAAGGTCCCTGTTTTCACATTTCAGACCACATTCTGGAGGAGAAGAGAAAAATTACTCAGTCAGTTCCACCAATCAGTGGGAAAGTACACTTGTGAGAAGCACTGGGAAGAAATAATATAACATGCTAATGAGAATTTTCTAAGAGGACTCGGCTGAAGTGTTGAGAAAGGCCTCCCAGAAGATCTCCCTTGCCCATTCTGGGTTCTAAGCATATTTGCCAATGCTGAGAGGCTGGAAAGTGTCGCTGAGAGAATAAGCACAAAGCCAGATCATGCCGAGCCTCACAGGGTGAATGTCAGGGCCTCCACATCGCACAACCACAGGAGACACCAATTACACTGAACACACAGCCCTGCTGCAAGACCAGCAGCCCTGGTAGGCAATATGCAGAAAGTACAAACCGCAAAGGACCAGAAGCATAAATAAAATACAAAGGTTGTGTAAGAGAAGTGTTAAAAAGAAAAAAAAAAAGTCATGGAACTTTTAAGTGCAACCATGGAGTAACTGAGGCAGACAATATTCCCAACAAGTATTACTAGAAAAGCTGGATAAAAATACAAACATTCAAAAATTCTATTTGAGGGACTTTCTTGATAGTTCAGTGGTTAAGACTCCATGCTGTAAATGCAGGGGTGCTGGGTTCCATCCCTGGTCAGGAAACTAGATCCCACATGCCTCAATTAAAGATCCTACATATGGCAACAAATATCTTGTGTGCCACAACTAAGACCTGGTGGAGCCAAATAAATAAATTTTTTAAAAAAATCTATTTGAAAGCATCAAGGAGCAGCCAGGACTAAAGGTAAAAAAAGTCCTGGAAAGGAGGGAAGTTCAGTGAGTTTAAGCCTGACATCACTTTTTCCATTGGGGCGCCAATGACTATTAAGCATCAGAAGCAGAGCAGAAGGTAGTTGCTAAAAAGCAGGTGAGCCATCACAGAGTTAGGAGGCCTCATGAGGGTGGAACACAAAAATTAGCCTTCGGGGGATGTCAAAACCCGTAAGAGATGAGTTCAAAATTTGTCCCCCCAAAAAAGGACTTAATGAGAAGTGATCTAAAACCATGGCACCAATTTTTCCTTTATTTATGCTACATAAGACAAGTCATTTAGAATCCAAAGAGCAGTTGAAAAGCTAAGTTGAGTTTTTGGCATTCTCCTAATATTTCAATATGAAATTGGAGGTGAAGGTCACCAATCAGGAAATACTCTAGTAAAGAGTTCTGGTTCCCATCTGGAAGCCCTGGGTCCAGAGGAATGGGGAGAGAATTAGAGGCAGACTGAGCATTACAAAGATCATAATCCAATCCTTCATCAATTTAGTCCCTGAGTCGATAGAGGTAATCCATTCCTACAGTAGCTTCCTGCCGAAGGACAGACCCTCTACAATATCTAGAACCTTTATGATTTTCTACACAATGTCTGGCATTCTGCCAAAACTTACCACGCATACTAAAAACCTAGCCCAAGAGAAAATAGATTGCCTTAATATGTGGCTGTTTCTACCCTCTGGGGTCATTTGTACCTGTCTCTGATGCTGAGAAAGACTCAAGGCAGGAGGAGAAGGGGATGACAAAGGATGAGATGGTTGGATGGCATCACCGACTCGATGGACATGAGTTTGAGCAAGCTCCAGGAGGTGGTGATGGACAGGGAAGCCTGGCGTGCTACAGTCCATGGGGTTGCAAAGAGTTGGACACAACCGAGTGACACAACTGACTGAACTTCGAAAACAGTCTCCATGAGTCATAACATCTGGCCCTCCTGACCTGAAAGGGAGTTTTCATCAACCCCCTTAAAAGATGAGGGAAGCAAGGCTTGCTTAAAACCAAACACCTAGACCTGATGGCTCAGATGTTAAAGAATCTGCCTGCAATGCGGGAGACCCAGGTTCAATCCCTTGTTTCAGGAAGATCCCCTTGAGAAGGGAATGGCAACCCACTCCAGTATTCTTGCCTGGAGAATTCTATGGACAGAGGAGCCTGGCTGGTTACAGTCCATGGGGTCACAAAGAGTCGGACATGACTGAAGAGTAGCAGCAGCATACACCTAGAATCTATAGCTTTGTCCCTTTGATGCTGGAATCCCCACTTGTCACCAGCCTACCATGCTGAACATGATGAGGGTTACCATTAGGCTAGCCTTGGAGGAAGCCCCTAAAGCATTCAACCCAAGGTCTGGTTCTTTTCCCAGCCTTCCCCTCCCATGGTGAGTATTATGCATGCGTGCATGGGTACATTCTCAGTCACTCAGTCACTGAATTTTTGCAAACCCATGGACTGTAGCTCACCAGGCTCCTCTGTCTACAAGGGGGAGGGGGTGGGAATGCCTAAAGAAAAAAAAAAAAAAAAAAAAGCCTCAGACATAATCCACATATTGGGGCTTCTCTGATGGCTCAGATGGTAAATAATCTACATACAATGCAGGAGACCCAGGTTTAATCCCTAGGTCAGGAAGATCCCCTAGAGAACAGAATGGCTACCCACTCCAGTATCCTTACCTGAAGAACTTCATGGACAGAGGAGCCTGGCAGGCTATAGTCCATGGGGTTGCAAAGATTCAGACATGACTGAACAACTAACACACACACACAATCCTGATGTTAGTTATCTAAAATAACCATGCTGAACATAGTCAAGGAAACAGATGGCAAAATAATCTCACCAGAGAACTTAAATCTATAAAATCAAAACCAAATTAAAATTCTAGGAATAAATAAAATTTTGAATATATAAAAATACTGAATATATAAAAACTGAAACTAAGAATTTAATAAAATGTTTACCAGTAGATCAGATAGAGCTTTTTAAAAAATATTGGTACAACAGGATATGTCAGAAGGAAATAACCAGATCAAATCCAGAGAATAAATGAAATGGGAAACCAGAAAAGAAGCTAAAAAAACATAGATCAGAACAGATCAGTTGCTCAGTCGTGTCCGACTCTTTGCGACCCCATGAACTGCAGCACGCCAGGCCTCCCTGTCCATTACCAACTCCCGGAGGTCACTCAGACTCACATCCATCGAGTCAGTGATGCCATCCAGCCATCTCATCCTCTGTCGTCCCCTTCTCCTCCGGCCCCCAATCCCTCCCAGCATCAGAGTCTTCTCCAATGAGTCAACTCTTCGCATGAGGTGGCCAAAGTACTGGAGTTTCAGCTTTAGCATCATTCCTTCCAAAGAAATCCCAGGGCTGATCTCCTTCAGAATGGACTGGTTGCATCTCCTTGCAGTCCAAGGGACTCTCAAAAGTCTTCTCCAACACCACAGTTCAAAAGCATCAATTCTTCGGCGCTCAGCCTTCTTCACAGTCCAGCTCTCACATCCATACATGACCACAGGAAAGACCATAGCCTTGACTAGGCGAACCTTTGTTGGCAAAGTGATGTCTCTGCTTTTGAACATGCTATCTAGGTTGGTCATAACTTTCCTTCCAAGGAGTAAGCGTCTTTTAATTTCATGGCTGCAGTCACCATCTGCAGTGATATTGGAGCCCAGAAAAAGAAAGTCTGACACTGTTTCCACTGTTTCTCCATCTATTTCCCATGAAGTGATGGGACCAGATGCCATGATCTTCGTTTTCTGAATGTTGAGCTTTAAGCCAACCTTTTCACTCTCCACTTTCACTTTCATCAAGAGGCTTTTTAGTTCCTTTTCACTTTCGGCCATAAGGGTGGTGTCATCTGCATATCTGAAGTTACTGATATTTCTCCCAGCAATCTTGATTCCAACTTGTGTTTCTTCAGTCCAGCATTTCTCACGATGTACTCTGCATATAAGTTAAATAAACAGGGTGACAATATACAGCCTTGACGTACTCCTTTTCCTATTTGGAACCAGTCTGTTGTTCCATGACCAGTTCTAACTGTTGCTTCCTGACCTGCAGATTTCTAAGAGACATAGTGAAAAAAAAAAAAAGCTCTAACATATGTAATAAATTGGAGTCCCAGAATTAAAGAATAGAGAATTCAAAAGAAGCAATATTTGGAGAAATATTTTCCAGAAATAAGTAAAAACATTAAGACAGAAATAAGTAAAAACATTAAGACAGAATTTCAGGAACTTCTGAGAACCCCAAGCAGGAAAAATACAAAGAAAATCACAGCTAAGCATATCACAGTATGATAAAAATATAAAAAATTTTTCCTCATCTGAGAACAAATGAAATAGTAAATGTTTTAAGAGACTGTCTTTTATTTTACCATGAACAACATGTTTGCAATAATATTTTTTTAATTTAAAAAGAAACAAAAATGTTTTCAAAAGCATCAGAAAAAAAGAAAAAACATTAACTGTGAGAAAGCAATAGAATGAGAATTGACTTTTCAACAGAGATGATGGAAACAAAAAAATAGGAATTTATGTTCAAGTTAGAACTCTATAATACTGAAAATATTCTTCAAATACAAAAATGAAATAAAGGACTTTCCTGGAAGTCCAGTGGTTAAGACTCTGCACTCCCAATGCAGAGGGCACAGGATCTAGCCCTGGTCTTGGAATTAAGATCCTGCATACCACACAATGTAGCTAATAAAAAGTAAAACAAAGATATTTTTAAACAAAATAAAACTCAGGAGATCCAACTAAATTAAATACTGACTATTTAGGCAAAAGGAAAATGATCCCAGACAGAAATGCAGAGAAGATTGAAGAGTCACAGGAAAAGTAGTGAGTAAATCTAAATGAATATTGAAAACAATAACAATAATTTTCTATGGAGTTTTAAATATATGTAGGTTTAAATGAATCAACATTAAAAACAAAAGGCTAAAGAAAGATAAATTACAGTGTAATAGGCCCAAGAATGTCTGAGAAATTGTAAAAATACTTATTTACATTAGACTCAAATAAACAAAGGAGATATGTCTTAATTTTCAGAGTAATTACTAAAAGGAAATATAACTAACAAATTAATAAAAGAAAAACTGCTGCTACTGCTGCTAAGTCGCTTCAGTCATGTCTGACTCTGTGGGACCCCATAGACAGCAGCCCACCAGGCTCCCCATCCCTGGGATTCTCCAGGCAAGAACACTGGAGTGGGTTGCCATTTCCTTCTCCAATGCAGCAAAGTGAAAAGTGAAAGTGTGTCGCTCAGTCGTGTCCGACCCTTAGCGACCTCATGGACTACAGCCCACCAGGCTCCTCCATTCATGGGATTTTCCAGGCAAAAGTACTGGAGTGGGGTGCCATCGCCTTCTCCGAAAGAAAAACTGGTTTCACTAAAAAGAAGTTGATTGGTTCAAATTAAGGCAGGAAAGGAGGGGGAAGAAAACAAACAGAAAAAATAGTAATATTGTAGTTATAAAACCAAGTCAGTAATTAATTACATGTGAATGGATTAAACACTCCAATAATAGACCTAGCTTGTCAAAGTGCATTAAAATAAAACAGTTATATGCTGCTTATATTAGCTACTCCATAACATAAGGACACAGAAAGATGAAAGTAAAAGAATTTTTAAAAAAACAAAAAACCGCTAACCAAAAAAAAAAAAAAAAAAACAAAGGTGGTATGGTTATATCAGTACTAATATTAAGCTATTAAGTCAAGTAATCCTAAAGTTGAGATGAATTACTAGGAATAAAGAGAAAATTTTCAATACAAAGATTAATTCAAGATGATTATATTGTAATACATACAAATATTGTGATCACTATGCTGAGCACCAGAAACTAACATAGTGTTGAAGATCAATTATAATTCAATTAAATATTTTTAATTAAAAATTTTTAAAATTTATTTAAAATAAATGAAACCAATCTGATTTTTTTAAACTGAGCATAGTGCTGAATTTCTTAGCTTAGAGGTTTTCTAGCTTAATTCCACAGTGGTCAAAAACCCTTGCTGAATAATTGCAAATTGTTCTATATGGTGACCATTCTATTTCTTGAAATCATTTTATGATTGAACATTCTATACGCTTTTGAAAATAATATGTATCATTTCATTGTTTGGTATAGTGTCCTATAAAAAATAGATTTCAAAAGGTTAATTCACCAGGAAGATACAGCAATTTTATATTCATATGCACATAATACCATATTTTCAAAATCTCAAATCAAAAAACTAAAAAGAAGACTAGATAGATGCACAATATAGTGGAATATTGTAACAAGCCCTCTCAGTAGTTAATAAAACAAGCAGACAAAAAAGTGACAGGAGTATAAAGATTTAAGCAACACAATAAGTTTGATTTGTTTGCTATTAGAATGTTTAACAATAGATTGGAATCCATTGCACTGAGGATAGTTGTATATGTACAAATTTTTTTTAATTAATCACTTTTATTTTTCTGTTTGTTTTCATTTTAATTTCTGATTTTATCTTTTTTTTTCTTTTACTCTCTTTTTAAAATATATTTATTTTAATTGGAGGCTAATTACTTTACAATCTTGTATTGGTTTTGCCATACATTGACATGAATCCGCCACAGGTGTACATGTGTTCCCCATCCTGAACCCCCCTCCATCCTCCCTCCCCATACCATCCCTCTGAGTCATCCCAGTGCACCAGCCCCAAGAATCCTGTATCATGCATCAAACCTGGACTGGTGATTCGTTTCACATATGATATTATACATATTTCAATGTCATTCTCCCAAATCATCCCATCCTCGCCCTCTCCCACAGAGTCCAAAAGACTATTCTATACATCTGTGTCTCTTTTGCTGTTTCACATACAGGATTATCATTACCATCTTTCTAAATTCCATATTTATGTGTTAGTATACTGTATTGGTGTTTTTATTTCTGGCTTACTTCACTCTGTATAATAGGCTCCAGTTTCATTCACCTCATTAGAACTGATTCAAATGTATTATTTTTAATGGCTGAGTAATACTCCATTGTACATATGTACCACAGCTTTCTTTATCCATTAGTCTGCTGATGGACATCTAAGTTGCTTCTATGTCCTGGCTATTATAAACAGTGCTGCGATGAACATTGGGGTACATGTGTCTCTTTTGATTCTGGTTTCCTCGGTGTGTATGCCCAGCAGTGGGATTGCTGGGTCATATGGCAGTTCTATTTCCAGTTTTTTAAGGAATCTCCACACTGTTCTCCATAGTGGCTGTATTAGTTTGCATTCCCACCAACAGTGGAAGAGGGTCCCCTTTTCTCCACACCCTCTCCAGCATTTATTGCTTGTAGACTTGGATAGCAGCCATTCAGACTGGTGTGAAATGGTACCTCATTGTGGTTTTGATTTGCATTTCTCTGAAAATGAGCATCTTTTCATGTGTTTGTTAGCCATCTGTATGTCTTCTCTGGAGAAATGTCTGTTTAGTTCTTTGGCCCATTTTTTGATTGGGTCGTTTATTTTTCTGGATTTGAGCTGCAGGAGTTGCTTGTATATTTTTGAGATTAATTCTTTGTCAGTTGCTTCATTTGCTATTCTTTTCTCCCATTCTGAAGGTTGTCTTTTCACCTTGCTTATAGGTTCCTTTGTTGTGGAGAAGCTTTTTAATTTTAATTAGGTCCCATTTGTTTATTTTTGCTTTTATTTCCAATATTCTGGGAGGTGGGTCATAGAGGATCCTGCTGTGATTTATGTCGGAGAGTGTTTTGCCTATGTTCTCCTCTAGGAATTTTATAGTTTCTGGTCTTACGTTTAGATCTTTAATCTATTTTTAGTTTATTTTTGCATATGGTGTTAGAAAGTGTTCTAGTTTCATTCTTTTACAAGTGGTTGACCAGTTTTCCCAGCACCACTTGTTAAAGAGATTGTCTTTTCTCCATTGTATATTCTTGGCTCCTTTGTCAAAGATAACGTGTCCATAGGTGTGTGGATTTATCTCTGGGCTTTCTATTTTGTTCCATTGATCTATATTTCTGTCTTGTGCCAGTACCATACTGTCTTGATGACTGTGGCTTTGTAGTAGAACCTGAAGTCAGGCAGGTTGATTCCTCCAGTTCCATTCTTCTTTGTCAAGATTGCTTTGGCTGTTCAAGGTTTTTTGTATTTCCATACAAATTGTGAAATTATTTGTTCCAGCTCTGTGAAAAATACCATTGGTAGCTTGATAGGGATTGCATTGAATCTATAGATTGCTTTGGGTAGTATACTCATCTTCACTATATTGATTCTTCCAATCCATGAACACAGTATATATCTCCATCTACTGGTGTCCTCTGATTTCTTTCACCAGTGTTTTATAGTTTTCTATATATAGGTCTTTAGTTTCTTTAGGTAGATATATTCCTAAGTATTTTATTCTTTTCGTTGAAATGGTGAATAGAATTGTTTCCTTAATTTCTCTATTTTCTCATTATTAGTGTATAGGAATGCAAGGGATTCTGTGTGTTGATTTTATATCCTGCAACTTTACTATATTCATTGATTAGCTCTAGTAATTTTCTGGTGGAGTCTTTAGGGTTTTCTATGTAGAGGATCATGGAACAACAGACTGGTTCCAAATAAGAAAAGGAGTACGTCAAGGCTGTATATTGTCACCCTGTTTATCTAACTTATATGCAGAGTACATCATGAGAAATGCTGGACTGGAAGAAACACGAGCTGGAATCAAGATTGCTGGGAGAAATATCAATAACCTCAGATATGCAGATGATACCACCCTTATGGCAGAAAGTGAAGAGGAACTAAAAAGCCTCTTGATGAAAGTGAAAGTGGAGAGTGAAAAGGTTAAATCTCAACATTCAGAAAACGAAGATCATGGCATCTGGTCCCATCACTTCATGGGAAATAGATGGAGAAACAGTGGAAACAGTGTCAGACTTTCTTTTTCTGGGCTCCAAAATCACTGCAGATGGTGACTGCAGCCATGAAATTAAGACGCTTACTCCTTGGAAGGAAAGTTATAACCAACCTAGATAGCATATTCAAAAGCAGAGACATTACTTTGCCAACAAAGGTTCGCCTAGTCAAGGCTATGGTCTTTCCTGTGGTCATGTATGGATGTGAGAGCTGGACTGTGAAGAAGGCTGAGCGCCGAAGAATTGATGCTTTTGAACTGTGGTGTTGGAGAAGACTTTTGAGAGTCCCTTGGACTGCAAGGAGATCCAACCAGTCCATTCTGAAGGAGATCAGCCCTGGGATTTCTTTGGAAGGAATGATGCTAAAGCTGAAACTCCAGTATTTTGGCCACCTCATGCGGAGAGTTGACTCATTGGAGGAGACTCTGATGCTGGGAGGGATTGGGGGCAGGAGGAGAAGGGGACAATGGAGGATGAGATGGCTGGATGGCATCACTGACTGGATGGATGTGAGTCTGAGTGACCTCCTGGAGTTGGTGATGGACAGGGAGGCCTGGTGTGCTGCAATTCATGGGGTTGCAAAGAGTCGGACACGACTGAGTGACTGATCTGATCTGATGTAGAGGATCATGTCATCTGCAAACAGTGAGAGTTTTACTTCTTTTCCAATTTGGATTCCTTTTATAACTATGTTGAATAGCAGTGGTGGGAGTGGGCACCTTGTCTTGTTCCTGACTTTAGGGGAAATGCTTTCAATTTTTCACCATTGAGGATAATGTTTGCTGTGGGTTTGTCATATATAGCTTTTATTGTGTTGAAGTATGTTCCTTCTATTCCTGCTTTCTGGAGTTTTTTATCATAAATGGATGTTGAATTTTGTCAAAAGCTTTCTCTGCATCTATTGAGATAATCATATGATTTTTATTTTTCAATTTGTTAATGTGGTGTATTATATTGATTTATTTGTGGATGTTGAAGAATCCTTGCATCCCTAGGATAAAGCCCACTTGTTCATAATGTATAATATTTTTAATGTGTTGTTGGATTCTGTTCACTAGAATTTTGTTAAGGATTTTTGCATCTATGTTCATCAGTGATATTGGCCTTTAGTTTTATTTTTTTGTGGCATCTTTGTCAGGTTTTGGTATTAGGGTGACAGTGGCCTCATAGAATGAGTTTGGAAGTTTACCTTCCTCTTCATTTTTTTGGGAAGATTTTGAGTAGGATAGGTGTTAGCTCTTCTCTAAATTTTTTGGTAGAATTCAGCTGCAAAGCCGTCTGGTCCTGGGCTTTTGTTTGCTGGAAGATTTCTGATTACAGTTTCAATTTCCATGCTTGTGATGGGTATGTTAAGATTTTCTATTTCTTCCTGGTTCGGTTTTGGAAAGTTGTACTTTTCTAAGAATTTGTCCATTTCTTCCACGTTGTCCATTTTATTGGCATATAATTGCTGATAGTGGTCTCTTATCATCCTTTGCATTTCCGTGTTGTCTGTTGTGATCGCTCCATTTTCATTTCTAATTTTATTCATTTGATTTTTCTCCTTTTGTTTCTTGATGAGTCTAGCTAACGGTTTGTCAATTTTATTTATCATGTCAAAGAACCAGCTTTTGGCTTTGTTGATTTTTGCTATGGTCTCTTTTGTTTCTTTTACATTTATTTCTGCCCTTATTTTTAAGATTTCTTTCCTTCTACTAACCATGGGGTTCTTCATTTCTTCGTTTTCTAGTTGCTTTAGGTGTAGAGTTAGGTTATTTATTTGACTTTTTTCTTGTTTTTTTGAGGTATGCCTGTATTGCTATGACCCTTCCCCTTAGCACTGCTTTTACAGTGTCCCACAGGTCCTGGGTTGTTGGGTTTTCATTTTCATTCATTTCTATGCCTATTTTGATTTCTTTTTTTATTTCTTCTGTGATTTGTTGGTTATTCAGCAGCGTGTTGTTCAGCCTCCATATGTTGGAATAGTTTAATCGTTTTTCTCCTGTAATTGAGATCTAATCTTACTTCATTGTGGTCAGAAAAGATGCTTGGAATGATTTCAATTTTTTTGAATTTACCAAGGCTAGATTTATGGCCCAGAATGTGATCTATCCTGGAGAAGGTTCTGTGTGCACTTGAGAAAAAGGTGTTTTGGGGTGAAATGTCCTATAGATATCAATTAGGTCTAACTGGTCTATTGCATCATTTAAAGTTTGTGTTTCCTTGTTAATTTTCTGTTTAGTTGATCTATCCATAGGTGTGAGTGGGGTATTAAAGTCTCCCACTATTATTGTGTTACTGTTAATTTCCCCTTTCATACTTGTTAGCATTTGTCTTACATATTGCAGTGCTCCTATGTTGGGTGTATATATATTTATAATTGTTATATCTTCTTGGATTGATCCTTTGATCATTATGTAGTGTCCTTCTTTGTTTCTTTTCACAGCCTTTGTTTTAAAGTCTATTTTATCTGATATGAGTATTGCTACTCCTGCTTTCTTTTGGTCTCTATTTGCATGGAATATCTTTTTCCAGCCCTTCACTTTCAGTCTGTATGTGTCCCTTGTTTTGAGGTGGGTCTCTTGTAGACAATATATATAGGGGTCTTGTTTTTGTATCCATTCTGCCAGTCTTTGTCTTTTGGTTGGGGCATTCAACCCATTTACATTTAAGGTAATTATCGGTAAGTATGATCCCATTACCATTTACTTTATTGTTTTGGGTTTGAGTTTATACACCCTTTCTGTGTTTCCTGTCTAGAGAAGATCCTTTAGCATTTGTTGGAGAGCTGGTTTGGTGGTGCTGAATTCTCTCAGCTTTTGCTTGTCTGTAAAGCTTTTGATTTCTCCTTCATATTTGAATGAGATCCTTGCTGGGTACAGTAATCTGGGCTGTAGGTTATTTTCTTTCATCACTTTAAGTATGTCCTGCCGTTCTCTCCTGGCCTGAAGAGTTTCTATTGAAAGATCAGCTGTTATCCTTATGGGAATCCCCTTGTGTGTTATTTGTTGTTTTTCCCTTGCTGCTTTTAATATTTGTTCTTTGTGTTTGATCTTTGTTAATTTGATTAATATGTGTCTTGGGGTGTTTCGCCTTGGGTTTATCCAGTTTGGGACTCTCTGGGTTTCTTGGAATTGGGTGATTATTTCCTTCCCCATTTTAGGGAAGTTTTCAACTATTATCTCCTCAAGTATTTTCTCATGGTCTTTTTTTTGTCTTCTTCTGGGACTCGTATGATTTGAATGTTGGGGCGTTTAACGTTGTTCCGGAGGTCTCTGAGATTGTCCTCATTTCTTTTAATTCGTTTTTCTTTTTTCCTCTCTGTTTCATTTATTTCTACCATTCTATCTTCTACCTCACTTATCCTATCTTCTGCCTCCGTTATTCTACTGTTGATTCCCTCCAGAATGTTTTTGATCTCATTTATTGCATTATCCATTATATATTGACACTTTTTTATTTCTCCTACCACTGCTGCTGAGTCACTTCAGTCGTGTCTGACTCTGTGCAACCCCATAGATGGCAGCCCACTAGGCTCCTTTCTCCTAGGTCCTTGTTAAACCTTGCTTGCATCTTCTCAATCCTATGTACAAATTTTTTCAAGTGCACATGGGACCCATATATGATCTAAAATGGGTCATAAAATAAGTTTTTAAAAATCTCAAGGATTAATACTAAACAGAATATATATTCTAATTATAATGCATTTATGCTAGAAATCAATAATGGTAACTTTAAAATCTTTTAAATCCTGCCTGGAAACTAAGAAAAAAATCACAAGGGAAAGTAGGAATATATTTAAATGAATGATAATAAAAATACAGCATATCAAAAAGTATGGTAAGTAGCTAAAGCACTGGTAAGGCAAAAGCTACCAGCTTTTTCTCTCTTTCTTTTTTGGCCATGCCTTGTGGCATGCAGATGTTAGTTCCCAAACCAGAGATTGAATCTGTGCCCCCTGCAGTGTGGAAGCATGGAGTCTTATCCACTGGACAACTTTAAGTGTACATATTAGAAAATAGGACAAAATGGAATTCAATGATATGAACATCCATCTCAAGAAGTTAGAAAAAAAACAGCAAATCAAACTTGAAGAAAGCAGAAGGAAGAAAATAACAAAACACAAAAGATCAATGAAACAGAAAACAAAATTACAATAAAGAAAATCAACAAAGCTCAAAACTGTTTCTTCAAAAAGGCTAATAAAATTGATAAGTGCCAAGCAAGATCCTATGGGCATTGAAAAGATAACAGTAGAATATTATAAACAACTTAATACCACTGCAATTTGACAATTTAAGTGATTTAGAAAAACACACCTTACCAAAACTGACATAAGAAGGAATAAAACATCTGTATACTTCTATATCTATTAAGAAATTGAATCTGTAATTAACATTCCCACAAAGAAATCTCTAGGCCCAGATATTGAATCCTTCTAAGCATCTAAATAAGACAATACTGACTTTCCACAGCCTCTACTAGAAAATATTAAAAAATGAAATATTTACCAATTCATTTTTTAAGGTCAGCATAAAGTTAATACAAATACTCAGGTACTAAAACCTGACAAAGAAATTAGAAGAAGAAAAAATACAGTTCAAACTCTCTCAGAACCAGATGCAAAACTCCCAAACAAAATATTATCAAATCAAATGCAATTATACATAAAAAGGGTTCGCCTAGTTAAGGCTATGGTCTTTCCTGTGGTCATGTATGGATGTGAGAGCTGGACTGTGAAGAAGGCTGAACGCCGAAGAATTGATGCTTTTGAACTGTGGTGTTGGAGAAGACTCTTGAGAGTCCCTTGGACTGCAAGGAGATCCAACCAGTCCATTCTGAAGGAGCTCAATCCTGGAATTTCTTTAGAAGGAATGATGCTAAAGCTGAAACTCCAGTATTTTGGCCACCTCATGCGAAGAGTTGACTCATTGGAGAAGACTCTGATGCTGGGAGGGATTGAGGGCAGGAGGAGAAGGGGACGACAGAGGATGAGATGGCTGGATGGCATCACTGACTCGATGGATGCGAGTCTGAGTGACCTCCGGGAGCTGGTGATGGACAGGGAGGCCTGGCGTGCTGTGGTTCATGGGGTCGCAAAGAGTCGGACACGACTGAGCGACTGATCTGATCTGATCTGATCTGATATCATTATAATAATTTTGGTTTATAAATAAATTTGGTTTATTCCAGGAGTAAAAAGTTGATTTCATATTTGAAAAGAAATCACTATAATTCTCCACACTAAGGGAACAAAGGTCAAAAGAGAACAGAGAATCATCTCAGCAATAAAAGTATTTGAAAAAGTCAAATAACCATTTAATCTTAGCAAACTAGGGTACTTTTGACAAAGGGTACTAGCCCCAACATCACATGTAATGGTGAAATACTGAGGATTTTCTCTATGAGGTTGAGAATGAGTTAGGGATACTCATTACACCATTTCTACCCAACCATATCATAAGTCTTGCAAACCAGCTCTTTAGCCCATGCCTCTGGCAACATCCTCCTTGCCAGCGGTCCTTGCCAGTGGTAGGCCACTCTTACAGGTTGGGTATAGCCAGCATCTTCCTATTTCTCCATCAGTAGTGGACTGCTTATTTCTATGGTGCCCACACCTTCTCCAAAGAGCTCTGAATCTCAGCCTGTGCAATGAGGATAGGGTACCCTTCTAAGTTTCAGAGTATCTTTACTTATTCACTATATCTCTACCCCAGAGGTATTAACAACCTTCTGTAGTTGCTCCTGCTGTAATCCTTATAGTCATCTTCTGCACTTTTGAATAATGATCCACCTTTTTACTAGCTAACCAATTTTTATATAAAAATTCCCCTAAATTACTGGTTCAGCTTCTGTCTCTTCATTGGACCCTGACTGATACAAGACCTAAATAAATACAGGAAAAAATAATGTTCAAGGAGTAGAAGAGTCAACATTTTAAAGAAGCCATTCTCCTTAAGTTGAGCTATAGATTTTAACAAATCCTTAATCAACATCCCAGTGGGTTTCTTTTTGTTGGAACTGATATGCTAATTCTATAGTTTATACAGAAATAAAAAGAGCCAAGAATATCCAAGATAATCTTTTTTTAATCCAAGATAATCTTGATGATGAACTAAGTTGGAAGATTTATATTTCCAGATATTAAAAAATGTGATGAAGTTACAGTAATTAAGACAGTGGGGTAATGGTGCAAGGTTAGATGAATAGATCAGTAGACAAGAATACAGTCCGGAAACAGAGTTATTAATACATAGTTACTTAATTTATGACCAAGTGACCACTGTAGTGTGGCAGAGAAAGATAAGATTTTTCAAAACTGGGGCTCAGTCAATGGAAATTCACATGGAAAAAAGAAAGTATCTTGCTTCACTCTATATATAAAATCAAGGGGGATGGTAGACCTTAAACATAAGGATACAAAAATAAATAATTAAATAAATAAAGCTTCTGAAAGACAAATATAGAATAAGCAAAGATAGGTTTCAATAGGACCTAGAAAACACTCACTAATTTAAACAATTGATAGATTTCATTAAAATTGAGAACTTCTATTGTGAAATTCATCCATAAGATACTAAGGAACTGCCAAACTGTTTTCTACAATATTTGTACCATTTTATATCTCTGCCAGCAATGTAAAAGGGTTCCAGTTTCTCAACATCCTCTCCAACACTTGTTACTTTTCTTTCTTATTTTTAAAATATGACCATACTAATGGACATGAAGTGGTATATCACTGTGGTTTTGACTTGCATTTTTCTAATGATTCATAAAAACAAATAAAATACTAATATATACTACAACTTAGATAAACCTTGAAAGCAGTGAGCTAAGTGAAAGAAGCCAGGAACAAAAGGCCGTATATTGTATGACTCTCCTTATATGAAATGTCCAAAATAGGCAATTCTATAGAGAAAGCAAGGGAATTCCAGAAAAACACCTACTACTGCTTCATTGATGGTGTGGATCACAACAAATTGTGAAGAATTCTAAAAGGAAAGGAGTAAGAGACCACCTTACTTGTCTCCTAAGAGACCTGTATGTGGTTCAAGAAGCAAGTTAGAACTGGACATGGAACAACAGATTCATTAAAAATTAGGAAAGAAGTACAACAAGGCTGTGTACTCTCACCTTGCTTATTTAACTTCTATGCAGAGTACATCATGCAAAATACCAGGCTAGATGAATTACAAACTGAAATCAAGATTGCTAGGAGAAATACCAACAACCTCAGATATGAACTGTGCTATTGGAGAAGACTCTTGAGAGTCCCTTGGATGGCAAGGAGATCAAACCAGTCAATCCTAAAGGAAATCAGGGTCCTGAATATTCATTGGGAGGACTAATGCTGAAGCTGAAACTCCAATACTTTGGCCACCTGATGCGAAGAACTGACTCGTGGGAAAAGACCCTGATGCTGGGAAAGATTGAAGGCAGGAGGAGAAGGGGATGACAGAGGATGAGATGGTTGGATGACATCACCAACTCGATGGACATGAGTTTGAGCAAGCTCTGGGAATTGGTAATGGACAGGGAACCCTGGTGTGCTGCAGTCCTTGGGGTAGGAAAGAGTCGGACATGACTGAGCGACTGAACTGAACTAAACTGAACCACTCAAATGGTAAAAAGTCAAGAGGAACTAAAGAGCTTCTTGATGAGGGTGAAAGAGGAGAGTGAAAAAGCTGGCTTAAAACTCAACATTCAAAAAACTAAGATCATGGCATCTGGTGCCAGCACTTCGTGGCAAATAAAAGACAAAAAGTGGAAACAGTGACAGAGTTTATTTTCTTGGGCTGCAAAATCACCGCAGACAGTGCCAGCAGCCATGAAATTAAAACACGTTTGCTCCTTGGAAGGAAAGCTATGATAAACCTAGATAGCATATTAAAAAGCAGAGACATCATTTTGCCAACAAAGATCTATGTAGTCAAAGCTGTGGCTTTTTCAGTAGTCAAATACGGATGTGAGAGTTGGACCATACAGAAGGCAGTGCAGTACTCAGTTGTGTCGACTCTTTGCAACCCCAAGAATTGAAGCCCACCAGGCTCCTCTGTCCATGGGTATTCTCCAGGCAAGAATACTGAAGTGGGTTGTCATGCCCTCCTCCAGGAGATCTTCAAAACCCAGAGATCAAACCCAGGTCTACTGCATTGCAGGTAGATTCCTTACCTACTGAGCCACTAGGGAATCCCAAAGAAGGCAGAGTGCTGAAGAACTGATACTTTCGAATTATGGAGCTGGAGAAGACTCTTGAGAGTCCCTTGGACTGTAAGTAGATCAAACCAGTCAATGCTAAAGGATCAGATCAGATCAGATCAGTCGCTCAGTCGTGTCCGACTCTTTGCGACCCCATGAACCGCAGCACGCCAGGCCTCCCTGTCCATCACCAACTCCCGGAGGTCACCCAGACTCACATCCATCGAGTCGGTGATGCCATCCAGCCATCTCATCCTCTGTCGTCCCCTTCTCCTCCTGCTCCCAATCCCTCCCAGCATCAGAGTCTTCTCCAATGAGTTAACTCTCGCATGAGGTGGCCAAAATACTGGAGTTTCAGCTTGAGCATCATTCCTTCCAAAGAAATCCCAGGGCTGATCTCCTTCAGAATGGACTGGTTGGATCTCCTTGCAGTCCAAGGACTCTCAAGAGTCTTCTCCAACACCACAGTTCAAAAGCATCAATTCTAATATTCACTGGAAGGACTGTTGCTGAAGGTGAAGCTCCAATACTTTGCCCACCTGATGCAAAGAGCCAACTCATTGGAAAAGACCTTGAGGCTGGGAAAGACTAAAGGCAAAATGAGAAGGCAGAGGCAGAGGATGAGATGGTTAGATAGCATCACCAACTCAATGGACACGAATTTGAGTAAACTCTGTTAGAGAGTGGAGGACAAAGGAGCCTGGCACACTGTAGCCCATGGGGTCCCAAAGAGTTGGACATCACCACCAACAACAAATATGAGCTCACTGTTCAGTCAATTTTGTCTGCTTGCTCTTACCTGATATTCATTGTCCATCAGATCAGATCAGATCAGATCAGTCGCTCAGTCGTGTCCGACTCTTTGCGACCCCATGAACCGCAGCACGCCAGGCCTCCCTGTCCATCACCAGCTCCCGGAGGTCACTCAGACTCGCATCCATCGAGTCAGTGATGCCATCCAGCCATCTCATCCTCTGTCGTCCCCTTCTCCTCCTGCCCTCAATCCCTCCCAGCATCAGAGTCTTCTCCAATGAGTCAACTCTTCGCATGAGGTGGCCAAAATACTGGAGTTTCAGCTTTAGCATCATTCCTTCTAAAGAAATTCCAGGATTGATCTCCTTCAGAATGGACTGGTTGGATCTTCTTGCAGTCCAAGGGACTCTCAAGAGTCTTTTCCAACACCACAGTTCAAAAGCATCAATTCTTCGGCGTTCAGCCTTCCTCACAGTCCAGCTCTCACATCCATACATGACCACAGGAAAGACCATAGCCTTGACTAGGCGAACCTTTGTTGGTAAAGTAATGTCTCTGCTTTTGAATATGCTATCTAGGTTGGTCATAACTTTCCTTCCAAGGAGTAAGCGTTGGAAGGGTTCATTGTCCATAGAACCCTTAAAGATATTTTGGTTATTTTACTCCTTAGTAAATTACATGTGTTTACTCTTCTATAATAAATCAGTTTGCAAATGATCAAAGGGATTTAAAAAATATATAGGTCTTGCCTTTAAGAGAATTTTGTAAGTGTCCATTGATGTTTTAAATAATTGAAAATAGTTTTAAAATAATATTAACCAAAAATATGTATGACAAAACCATTTCAGTTCAGTTCAGTTCAGTCACTCAGTTGTGTCTGATTCTTTGCGACCCCATGAACCACAGCACGCCAGGCCTCCCTGTCCATCACCAACTCTCAGAACCTACCCAAGCTCATGTCCACTGAGTCGGTGATGCCATCCAACGGTCTCACCCTCCGTCATCCCCTTCTTTTCCTGTCCTCAATCTTTCCCAGCATCAGGGTCTTTTCAAGTGAGTCAGATCTTCGCATCAGGTGGCCAAAGTATTGGAATTTCAGCTTCAACATCAGTTCTTCGAATGAACACCCAGGACTGATCTCCTTTAGGTTCCACTGGCCACCTTAAAGAATCAAGAAGAAATAGTTGAACTTCATTTCAATGTATATGTATGGCTGAATCCCTTCACTGTTCACAGCATTGTTTGTTAATCAGTTATATATCAATACAAAATAAAAGGTTCAAAAAAGTTTTTTAAAGAATACTGGCATGGGTAACCTATCCCTTCTCCAGCAGATCTTCCCAACCCAGGAATCAAACCAGTGTCTCCCAAATTGCAGGTGGATTCTTTACCAACTGAGCTATCAGAGAAGCCCAAAAAAATGTCTTTAAAAAATAATAATTTATTTCATTTACCCCACTATATCCCAATTGTAATTCCAACAAGTTACAATATAAAGAATTATAAATGAGGTATTTCACAGTCTTTTCCTCATGCTAAATCTTTGAAAACCAGTGTGTAGTTTACAAGTAAGGCACATCTCAGGTCAGACTGGCCACATTTCATGGGTTCAACAGCACATGAAATGTGACTAGTGGCTAACGCGTTAGTACAATTCTAGGTATATTACCAAATCATTTTTGTTTTTTTCCTTTTTCATCCTATTTTCTCTAGTTTTCTCAGTATGTCATTTGGACCTGGCTTTGAGTTAGAATTAATATGGAAAATAGGGCCTAGCATATGAAAAAGTCCATACTGCCATTAAAACTTTTTAAGAAAAATACTGTAGCAGTATTGTCACATAATATACTCATTTAATTGCCCTATATTTGGTATCTAGTTGGCTGCTTCATTTTTGGTACCAGGCACACAACAGGTGCTCTGTAAAAAAAAATGCTTATTGAATGGGTACTGGCCTAATAAGTGTTATGAGTTTCCAAGTAGGAGGAATCTTTGGAGCTAGAAGGGACTGAGAAGACTTCTTGAAGGGTTTATTCATTCATTCAACAAAATTTTTTTGAGCAGTCACCACAATGGGTTTGAAGTGGGTCCTGATATACCAATCAGATCAGATCAGATCAGTCGCTCAGTCGTGTCCGACTCTTTGCGACCCCATGAACTGCAGCACACCAGGCCTCCCTATCCATCACCAGCTCTCGGAGGTCACCCAGACTCACATTCATCGAGTTAGTGATGCCATCCAGCCATCTCATCCTCTGTCGTCCCCTTCTCCTCCTGCCCCCAATCCCTCCCAGCATCAGAGTCTTTTCCAATGAGTCAACTCTTCGCATGAGGTGGCCAAAATACTGGAGTTTCAGCTTGAGCATCATTCCTTCCAAAGAAATCCCAGGGCTGATCTCCTTCAGAATGGACTGGTTGGATCTCCTTGCAGTCCAAGGGACTCTTAAGAGTCTTCTCCAACACCACAGTTCAAAAGCATCAATTCTTCGGCGCTCAGCCTTCTTCACAGTCCAGCTCTCACATCCATACATGACCACAGGAAAGACCATAGCCTTGACTAGGCGAACCTTTGTTGGCAAAGTGATGTCTCTGCTTTTGAATATGCTATCAGGTTGGCCATAACCTTCCTTTCAAGGAGTAAGCGTCTTTTAATTTCATGGCTGCAGTCACCATCTGCAGTGATTTTGGAGCCCAGAAAAGAAAGTCTGACACTGTTTCCACTGTTTCTCCATCTATTTCCCATGTAGTGATGGGACCAGATGCCATGATCTTCGTTTTCTGAATGTTGAGCTTTAAGCCAACCTTTTCACTCTCCACTTTCACTTTCATCAAGAGGCTTTTTAGTTCCTCTTCACTTTCTGCCATAAGGGTGGTATCATCTGCATATCCGAGGTTATTGATATTTCTCCCAGCAATCTTGATTCCAGCTTGTGTTTCCTCCAGTCCAGCATTTCTCATGATGTACTCTGCATATAAGTTAAATAAACAGGGTGACAATATGCAGCCTTGACGTACTCCTTTTCCTATTTGGAACCAGTCTGTTGTTCCATGACCAGTTCTAACTGTTGCTTCCTGACCTGCATACAGATTTCTCAAGAGGCAAATCAGGCAGATATACCAATAGGACTGGAATAATATAAGTCATACTGACTAGTTGGTTCACCATGTTGACCCAACCATTGCTTCATAGAATTCAGTACTTTTTTAAGAACCTTAACAATTTTCACCAAAAACCAAGGCACTATTGTGTATCTTCTTAAACTGCCTCACATCATTTGAATTCGGAAAATTCTAACATATGAACTCTAGCATATAACATAAATGTAAAACCACTCTCCCTTGTCAAACAGACAACTGTAAAACAAACAACAAAAAAATATAACCAGTGCTACTTAATTTGCTAAAGGTACCGTTGCCTGCTAGAGACTCTCAAGCAATGGCCTTGTTTCTTTTCTTGTTCAAAGGTAGATTTGCCAACACTAGAGAGGTGTTTTAGAAACGTATTAGTACCAAATTATACTGTCTCCCTGCCATAATCAGTGGAGAAGGCAATGGCAACCCACTCCCAGTACTCTTGCCTGGAAAATCCCATGGACAGAGGAGCCTGGTGGGCTTCTGATGGGGTCGCACAGAGTTGGACACTTAGCAGCAGCAGCCATAATCAGTAGGAAGGCATTTGAAAAAAAGAATAGCAATGTGATTCAACTGTATGCAATGTTCAGTGCTGCCTAAAGTCATCTTGTGCGTAACCAGTGGTACACGTACCAGACTCTGTTCAAAGAACATGAGTGGCTTCCAGAAAGAGGCCAGGCAGGGGGCCTGTTTTATGAGTCAGTGAAAATGCCACACTTGCTTGTAAACCAGACTCTCGATGACATCCTGTTTCCAAAGATGGAACATCCTGTTTCCAAAGTAAGCACACTCTCCTCTCTTCCTCTGCAGTTGGAGGATATGCCAACATTCACAGTACAGAATATCCATAAACCATATTCCTAATGTGAAGTCTTGCTAGAGCTTGTTGTTTAAGGGAAGCAATACAATGTGATGGTTTAAAGCTCAGGCTTTAGAGTCAGATACACACGGGTTGGCATCAGGCTCTGCATTTCTATGATGGCAGTCAAGTGACTTAACTTCATTAAGCCTGTGCACCTCCTATGTAAAAGGGGAATAATAGCCCTTGCATATAGAATTATTGCTGAAGGAGTAAATAAGTTGGTATGTCTAAAGTACTTGGCATAGTCCTGACAGTTAAAAAATATTCCATGTTTCTTGCTGTTGCTGCAATTGCTGCTGTTATTGAGATGGAAATTCTTTTGTATCAACCAGAGAAGCAAAAGCACTAGGACACAGATAGATGGATTTGTTGTTGTTGTTGTTTAGTCTCTAAGTTGAGTCCAATTCTTTTGCGCCCCCGTGGACTGTAACCCATCAAGCTCTTCCATCCACAGAGTTTCCCAGGCAAGAATACTGGAATGGATTGCCATTTCCTTCTCCATGGGATCTTCCTGACCCAGGGATCAAACCCGTGTCTCCTGCATTTGCAGGTGGATTTTTTACCACTGAGCCACCAGGGAAGCCCCAGATAGGTGGATAGATACATAAAAATATACATACACACATATATACATACATTTTCATATATTTAAAACACATTTTACATATAACATTTTAAATATATATTCTGCTAAAGCTGAAACTCCAGTACTTTGGCCACCTCATGTGAAGAGTTGACTCATTGGAAAAGACCCTGATGCTGGGAGGGATTGGGGGCAGGAGGAGAAGCGGACAAGGATGAGATGGCTGGATGGCATCACTGACTCGATGGACGTGAGTCTGAGTGAACTCCGGGAGTTGGTGCTGGACAGGGAGGCCTGGCGTGCTGCGATTCATGGGGTCACAAAGAGTTGGACACAACTGAGCGACTGCACTGAACTGAACTGATATCTCTATGAAGCTATATATAAATATATGCAAAACAAAAGGAATTTGTTACAGTAAATTGGCTTTATGCAACTGTGGGAGCTCATTATGCAGTCTCTGAAGGGCTGTTGTCTTCACATCTGATGCTGCAGCTTGACTGACGTCCTTGGGACAGGCAGTTGAAAAGGAAAGGGGGATGCAAGGTGGGGAGAATGTGCTGGAACACCACAAAACCCATGACCATTCCTGCTGTCCCTGTTATTAGTGCTCTGACTGTTCTGAGGAAGATGGGCCCTTAGCCACAGAGCTTGACATAGACACACACCCAGCCTGAGAGTCAGAGGTACTGAAAGGGGAGCCATCCACTGCTCACCGTGTCTCCAAGATGATCAAGCAGAGTAGCAAGAACATGCGCGAGCTACAAATTGGCTGCTGTTCCCCTGTGCCCTCCAGATCTCCCAAGAACTGCCCTGGTGGCTCACCCTAATTGGAAACACACAAGAAAATGATTGCAGGGATTGCAGTTCATACGAGCCACAATGATGGGATGCATTACAAGGCCACTTCGCTGTCCAAAAACAAAAGAATTCCCATGAATGAATTTTCATGCTAGAAGGAGTTTTCATAGGGGAGTGCAAAGAATGTTACTTGCACTGCTATGGAATACTGTTTATGGGCATAACTGACAAGAATCTTTCTCTCCCTCTCCTCCTCTCTCTGTCATGTATCATTCATGAATCTCTATGCACTGACATGGAAAGATCTCTGAGACCCCTTGTTAAGTGAAAACAGCTTGTCATAAAGCAATATGCATAAGAAAATCCCCGGAGGTTAAACACACACGTGCACACATACACACACCAAAAACCAAAGCCATGTATGTGTACTTAGTGTCTGTACGTTCACATAAAATGAAAGGTCCGGAATGATACATATGTGACTTACAGTGTTCATTTCTGGACAGGAGAGGAAAATTGGGTTGGTGGTGAAGAAGAAATTTCCCTTTCCCAAATGATTGATCCACAAACATTTTATTTGGACTAAACAGGTTGGGTTATTTTTTTAATTAGTTTATAACATTTAGAAATTACAAGACTTCACATAAAAATCTCCAGTTCTGGTTTTTTTCTAAAATTACATCTTGGGATTTCCCTGGTGGTCTAGTGGTTAAGAATCTGCCTGCCAATGCAAGGGACACAGGGTTTGATCCTTGGTCTGGGAAGATTCTACATGCCTTGGAGCTACTAAGCCTATGCATCACAACTACTGGAGCCCGAGTACCCAGAGCCCATGCTCCACAAGAGAAGTCACAGCGCTGAGAAGCCCATGCACCACAACAAAGAGCAACACCCCCACCACCACCACTCCACCTGCCACAACTAGGGAAAGCCCATGCTCAGCAATGAAGACCCAGCATGGCCAATACATAAATAAGTGAAAGATCTGATCTCTTTTAGCTCACTGTCCATTGTCCAAATACATGCAACATTTTTTCAAAATAAAATTACAAGTTCTGGTAACATTAGGCCCCTCCCATATGGCAACACTGGGCTGGAGCTGAGCTGATACCCTGAACAGAGCCCAGGTGCTCCAGATCCCCACGATGGCCAAAATTCGCTGCCTAACCCATTTCCCTGCCATCTCTTGTTACCACAACCCTGATTTTGTTCGTCTGTTGTACAGTCATGGGCTCCAGGAGAGCTTCTCCAGTCTTGGATGCAGGTGTAAATCTTGACTGGCCTACATCAATTGCAGAGTGCACATGTCCCTGGCTAGGGACTTAGCTCAGGCTTAGACATGTGATATAATCCTGGCCAATAGGCTTGGGTGTGGAGCTTCTGGGAAATATTTCCCTTACTGATTACAAAAAATAAATAAATCAATGGAGGAAGGAGACTTCACTGGCAGTGCAGTGGTTAAGACTCCATGCTTCCAATGTAGGGTGCACAGGTTCAATTCCTAGTCAAGGAACTAAGAGCCTACATGCCACATAGTGTAGCCAAAAAATAAAATTAAATTAAAAAAGGAAGACACAAATGCATATTCATTCACTGGAAAGGCAACGTGAGGAAAAGCTGACTTTTTTTCTTGATGATGAATTAGCCATTCTGGAACTACCTCCCTCCAGAGTTCTCATGATGCAACATAATTTTTTCCTGACATTTGAACCTCTTTTGGTATGGCTTTCTTTTAATCATAAGCCAAAGCACCCTAACTGATATAAACTTAGTCTCAACCTCACTTGAATCACTGGGCATACAACTCATGTCCCTTCAGACATGCCACCGACATCCTCATCTTTGTGTTCTTATTCTACTTTAAATATCCTTCCCTCCAGGCCCCCATCTCAGATTCCTGGTTGGCAGGTTCTTGGCCACCCCTAAAAGCCAAAGTTAAATAGTACTCTTTCTCCTATAGCTTCTTCAATCCTTGACTTCAGATGAACTTAATTTCTCCTCTGCCATGTTCCCATAAACTGCTCCCCAAATCTCCATTTTTAGCTCTTTTTTCCTGGAACTTCATTTGTGAGTCTATCTTCCCAGCTGTATGCTCCACATACACAAACTGTATCCTAGTTCCTAGATTCCCAGGGATCTCTGATTTTCCAGCAGAGGTTTGCAGAAGTCAATCAGTGTCTTGGTCATTGTCCATGACCTCCAGCATCCCCATCTGTTAAAGAATCCTGAGTAGAATTCAGTCTAGAGACAGAAAGAGGGATTCAAGGACCTTTTGAGCCTCTTTCTAGCTCTGTGACAATTTTAAGACTCCCAGATCATAGGAAGCAGAATAATAGAAAACTGTCTGAAGATTGTTTGCTAATGATCCAGAGAGCTACATTCACTTATTTATTCATTTATCTCTATAGTGATTTACTGTGCATTTACTACTCTGTGCCAGGCATTGTGCTAAGCATTAGGATTATCATGGAAAACAAGACACTTGGCCAAGCCTTCATGAAACTCAACCACTGATGGGAAAGAGAAATCCCAAAACAAGACACTTGGCCAAGCCTTCATGAAACTCAACCACTGATGGGGAAGAGAGATCCCCCCAAAAAAAACATGTGATAAATGCTATGAAAAGCTAGGAGCATATACCCAGAAGTGGAATTGCTTGATCATAAGGTAGTTCTTTTTTTTTTTTAAGGTAGTTCTATTCTTAATTTTTTGAGGAACCTCTATACTGTTTTTCTTAATGACTGTACTAATTCACATTCCCACCAACAGCGCACAAGGAAATGTTCCTTTTCGTCCACATCCTCCCCAACACTTGTTCTCCTTGTCTTTATGGCAACAATCATCTTAATAGGTATGAGGTGTTATCTCATTGTGGTTTTGATTTGCATTTCCCTGATGATTAGTGACACTGAGCAGCATTTCATATACCTGTTGGCCATTTGTACGTCTTCTTTTGATAAATATCTATTCAGGTCCCTTGGCCATTTTTTTAATTGGACTATTTGGGGTTTTGCTACTGAGTTGTATGAGTTCCTTAAATATTGTGAAATACATGGTTGGCAAATAGTTTCTCCCATTCTGTAGGTTGCCTTTCACTCTTTCACTCTGCTGGCTATTTCCTTTGCTGTGCAGGAGTTTCTTAGTTGAATGCAATCTCACTTGTCTATTTTGGTTTTGGTTGCCTGAGCTTCTGGTATCACATCGAAAATGTCATTGCTTAGACCTGAGCTTGATTGTAGTGATTATTTTACAATGTACCATATATCAGAACATCAAGTTGTAGGGAATCTCCTGGCAGTCCAGTGGTTAAGACTCCACGCTTTCACTGTCGAGGACATGGGTTCAATCCCTGGAGGGGAAACTAAAATCCCACAAGCTGTGAGGCACAGTCAAAAAAAAAGAAAACCTCATCAAATTGTACACCTATATATATACAATTTCTATTTGTCAACTATATGGAGGGGAAAGAAGCTACGGGGACTATGAGCACAAATAGAGTTGCCTAGCCCAAGCATAAGAAGTCAAGAGATTGCTCACAAAGGGATACTATACGAGATAATACTCAAAGGTTGTAGAAAGCAGCTTAGGAAGTATTCCAGGTAGAAGGAAGAGAGTGTGCAAAAGCACAAAGGTGAGAGAGCATAAGAAGCTTTAAAAAGTTTGGTTTAACTAGAACACAGAGCTCAAAGGTAGCTGAGAAGGTAGCAGAAAGTCACATTACAAAGCATATGGTGAAGCCATAGTAAAGCATTTGGTATTCATCCTGAAGGCAATGGGGAGCCATTTAAAGTTCCAGGCAGAAGAGTGGTACCGATTTTCCTATTAGCTCTCTCTAATTTGGTGTGGGGATAAGCTTCAGTTAGCCTGGAGGCAGGAATATTCACTAAATGGAAGAGGATGGTGGTGAAGTATTTGAAGGTGGAAAGAACAGAAGCCCGCAGCACATCCACCAGAATTTAGAACACTGCAAAAACAGCTGTAAGTCACTTCCCCTACCTGGGCAGACACATAAGCACACACATGAGATTCTATACTCTAACTAACAATAGTCTTACTCAAAGAAAGTTTCAGGAACCTTGCCACATGTTCCAAGGGGCAGTTAGAATTATTATACTTGATCAAATACATTTAGAAATACTGAGTTAGCCAAAATGAAGCAGATCTCTTTACTGCAGGCCATCTGAAAACCTTTGATATGCGACTGTGAATTTGCTAAAAAGAAGATACAATACGTGACATTTTTCACACGTAGCTGAAATATGAACTGCTTCTCCTTCAGTCTTTCCTACCTCAGGAGATGGTGCCTTAATCCATTCAGACCAAAATTCCTCTTTTCCTCATCCAACACCACAAGTCCTGTAGGCTCAACTTTCAAAATAGATACCAAATGCAACCACTTCTAGCCACCTTCACTGCAACCCTCTGGTTCAAACCACCATCATATCTCCCCTGGATCCTTTCAACACTTCATAAGTCAGCTCCAGGCTCCCGCTCCTGCTCCCTACAGTCTATTCTACCCACAGCAACCAGAGGGATCCTTCTGAAATGTAAGTTGGATCATGTCATTTTCCTGCTTAAAACCACCCAACAGCTTCTTATCTCATTCAGATGAACATTTCGATGCTTTATTATGGCTCCTGAACACTGTGAGATCTGGCCCTGCCACCTCGCTGACCCTCTCTCTCTGCTTAAGCCACTAGGAACCACATTCCCCACTCCTGTTCCATGAATCCACCAAGCGCATTCCCATCTCAGGGTTCACTTGCTGGTGCCTCTGCATGGCAGACTCTTTTTCCAGATCTACACAGGACTTGCTTCTTCTCATCATTTAGGTCACCATAGACAGAGGGGATTTGCCTCATTTTTTACTGGGTCCTCATCATTTAGAATAGTGCTAGGCACATGACGGGAGCTCAGAAAGTACTGAATTGAATGAGTAAATTTATATTTGAATAGCATGGCACCCAACAACTCATTATTTCAGAAGCATATTTGGCTAGTTAATGTGATAAAATTTCTTTCCTCTTGCCATTTCCCAGGTAAGAAGAAAAAAAAGAACCCAAATAAATAAAAACAAGTCACCATTCTTCCCTTTGATGTGCTGAAACTATTTCTTCACAACAGCTTCAGTTCACTTTACAGGGAGAAAAGAAAACACCCTGACTTCTGCAGGTTAATTCAAAGCTCCAATATTGGCTGACAAATGATGGATGCTACATAACAGCCCTTGTCTGGCTTGTGTCTTTGGCACAAAGCTCAATAAATATTGGCGGGAAGGGACAGGAAGGGAGGGAGAGCTGATGTATGAGTAAAAAGGTCTTGGTTATTGGCTGTAAAGTCCACTCCTTGGTCCCCGTTGCTTCATGCCAACCCTCAGTAGATCAGATTGGTCGGTCCTAAAGGAAATCAAGAGTACTGGAGTGGGTTGCCATTTCCTTCTCCAGAGGATCTTCCCAACCCAGGGATCGAACGTGGGTCTCCCACACTGTAGACATACGCTTTACCATCTGAGCCACCAGGGAAGTTCAAAAGGAAATCAACTCTGAATATTCATTGGAAAGACATGCTGAAGCTGAAGCTCCAATACTTTGGCCACCTGATTTGAAGAGCCGACTCACTGGAAAAGACCCTGATTCTGGGAAAGATTAAAGGTAGGAGGAGAAGGGGATGACAGAGAATGAGATGACTGGATGGCATCACCAACTCAATGGACATGAGTTTGAGCAAATTCCAGATGGTGAAGGAGAGGGAAGCCTGGTGAGCTGCAGTCCATGGGGTTAAAAAGAGTCAGACATGACTTATCAACTGGACAGCAATAACAACCCTCAGTATTTTCCAGGTGCCTGTGAAGATTCCAGCACCATGCTAAGCCCAAAAGAACACAGGAAAAGACAAAGAGAAGATCCTTTACATACAAGTTGGATCAGGCATCAGGCAGAGGTTAGAAGCAAAATTCAAATCCCAACACAGTCTAATCCTAATCTAAGCACAGTCATCTCTCTCCTGTGAATGATATCTTGCTAGTTTGGAAGGCTTTGGGCAAATTATAATCTTTTTGAGCTTTGTTTGTTTATCTGTAAGAGGAAAATATTAACCTTTGGCTCAAAAACTCATTGCAAAAATTTAATATGCACAAATATCACTGTGCTTAGCATAATTTGGCACATAATAAGTTTCAAAATGATCAGCTATTAACATTAATAACAGTATGGATGTCCAAAGCCTCAGTTTCCACACCTTTAACATGGGGGTAGTGGGTTGTTCATGGGTTTTTTATGGGTATTAAGTAGTTCTCAATCTTTGCTACATCTTAGAATCACCTTTGGTTTTGTTCAGTCACTAAGTTGTGTCTGATTCTGCAACCCCATGGACCTACAGCATGCCAGGCTCTCTTGTCCTCTACTATCTCTAGGAGTTTGCTCAAATTCATGTCCGTTGAGTCAGTGATGCTATTTAACCATCTCATCCTCTACCACCCTCTTCTCCTTTTGCCTTCAATCTTTCCCAGCATCAGGGTCTTTTCCAATGAGACAGCTGTTCAGCTTCAGCAAAGCTCCTGACACTAGGCTGCCACCCCTACTCTCGTTACCCCTAATTGTATCATAATCTCTGAGGGTGGGGATCAGGCATCAGTATTGTTTAGCTCCCTATGCAATTACAGTGTGCAGCCAAATATGAGAACCAGTGGACTAAATTAGCAAAATCACATTTGTAAGCACATGGTAGACGTTAAATGTCTCTTTCTTCTACTCCAATGACTCTGGGAGAATGAGTTCCTCACGAGATCTGAGATCTTTGCCACTTCTATGATAATATAAACAGAAATGACAAAGCTTTTAGAAATCAAATAAGATATAACTGCATAAACCAAGATAGGTTATGCAAATTATATTCAAATCAACAGCTAGTTATGCAAATACTCTTGTGGCCCTTCTAACTATGTTATAAGCCCAGATGAAGCCCCAGGAAGACTCTGGTGGAAATACACGCCTTAAATGACAGATACAAAGAAAGAAAGCTACTGTCTCAATAGCAGATGTTCCCAAAACAAGGCAGCTCACCTGAGTACAGTCTTGGGAAAGAGAAGAAAGGGTAGGTTTTGGCTCTAATCAAGTAGATGATCTTTAGTAGTTGTGTTAATCGTGTCCAACACTTTGTGACCCCATGGACTGTAGCCCACCAGGCTCCTCTGTCCACAGGATTCTCCAGGCAAGAATACTGGAGTGGATTGCCATTCATTTCTCCAGGGGATCTTCCTGACCCAGGGCTTGAACCCACGTCTCCTGCATTGCAGGCAGATTCTTTACCATTGGAACTATAGGCAAGTCCAGATGATCTTTACTGGGGTTTAATGATCTTAAAACTAGATACTATCTCTTCCTGTTTCAAGAAACACATTTGCAAGGTCTGCTGCAGGGGGAAAGTAAATGAGCAATACCAATAATACAGATATTTTTACCTTGCTTTTCTTATGTGGCTTTAAAGGCACTTTATAAATATTAGTTAATTAAGCCACCAACAGGTTTACAAAGAATATACTATCATCCTCATCCTTCAGATGGATGAAACCACCCTTATTGAAAGGCAGGGCTAATCCGTTTTCCCAGGACTAGACTTGGCAGTTCTCACAGTTGAATGGATGCGGCTGGTGAGGGGGCTCACTTCCTCTGCATTCATTTATTCACAGTCATTCATCCTGCAGGCATTCCTTGAGGGCCCACTATGGGAAATGGTGGGGTGGAGATAAAACCACTTACTGGGCTTTGTGGGGAAATACTAGACTCTGAAGACAAGGATCCTGTCTTAAGATCTAGAGCAGTGCCAAGGACATAGTAAGTGTTCACTGCACATGGGTTTAAAAATGAAATGAACAAAAATGAGTGAGACACCAGTCCTGCTAAACACACACAATCTGAGGAAGGGTGGAAGGGGGGGATCCATGTTTCATGCCTTACTCCCCCTCCCTTAATAATAACAACTGCTAGTTATTCTATGCCAGGGACCAGGATAAGTGCTTTAGACACAACAGCTCAATGAACCCTAAGAAAAACCCTAAAAGGCCAGAACTGTTAGTCCCATTGGAGAGAAGAAGGAATTGAGACATAAAGAGGTATTGATGGAAGACAGCAGGGAATCATAATTTCAAACCACGGGCTCTAGAATCTCAGCTCTGCTCCAAATACTAAGCCCTGATACCAGTGACTGTGGACTTACTTGGAAATACAGTCTTTGCTTCGAAACAGAGTCTTTGCTTCGAAATAAAGTCTTTTAATTTAAAAAAATTAAATTAAGGATCTCCAGATGACATCATCCAGGAGTTAGGCTATGACCGAAATCCTCATAAGAGGATTTCGGAGAGGGAGACTGGAGACACAGAAAGGAAGTCATGTGAATACAGGGACGGAGCCTGGAGTGATAAGCCCCCGACCCCACCCCCACACCAAAGGAAAGGCAAGGAATACCAGCAGTCATAAGAAGCTAGAGAGAGGCTCAGAGCCTCCAGGAAGAACAAACCCTAAGGACACCTTGATTTCATCCTGTGTGTGTGCTCAGTCAATCAGTTGTATCTGACTCTTTGCAACCCTATGGACTGTAGCCCACCAGTCTCCTCTGTCCATCGGATTTCTCCAGCCAAGAATACTGGAGTGAGTTGCCATTTCCTCCTCCAGGGGATCTTCCCAACCCAGAGATCAAACTCGCATCACCTGCACCTCCTGCACTGGCAGGCAGATTCTTTACCATTGAGCTACATGGGAAGCCCCTCGAGTTCAGATTTCTGGCCTAAACAACTGCGCAAGAATAAATTTCTGTTGTCCTCAGCCGCCAAGTTTTTAGTAATGTGTTATTATAGCAGCCCTGAGAAACTAACAAAAATCCCTACAAACTTCAACTCAAGCACTTTCTCCTTTCTTTCTTTTTAAAATTTTAATTATTACAAAATGCCTCTAGCCTATTAAAAGAAAAAAAGAAAAAACGACAGACACCAAGATAATGAGCACCACGGACTCATCACCCACCCTGGGAAATGAAGCTGTACATATACTAATGAAGCCCCAAAGGCACCTCCACCCAAGTCCACTCTCTCCCAACAGGAAATCAGTCCCCTGAATTTGGAGTTAATCATTCCCTTATGCACTTTTATACCTTTACTACATATGTATGAATTCCTAAATAACAAATAGATTTCACCTGTTTCTAAACAGTCTCTAAAATGGTGTCCTAGAACACGTATACTTGAACTTGAATTTTAACTCGACGTTGTTTTTGAGATACATGTTGATTCATGTGGTTCAAATTCACTTATTTTCACCGCTCCAATGTATGCATATATCACAAATGCACTGATACATTCTCATGTGGATAGGTCTTTAGGGTTGCTATTTTTGTTTTTGTTCTGCTTTTTCCAAAAAAAATTTTTTTGTTGTTATTACAAACAATGCATCAGTGAGCCTTCCTGCTTCCTTGTGTGTAAGAATTTCTCCAGGGTTCTGTTTCTCAGAGTCTGGCTGGAGACCCACCAGTGAATACTGAAATCATTTCAGTGGCTTTGTGGTCAATACAGCTATGTTTTTTTTTTTTCTTTTTTGGCAGAAGACAAAATATTAAAGTGCATCATATGGCAAGAACACTGGAGTGTGTTGCCATTTCCTTCTCCAATGCATGAAAGTGAAAAGTGAAAGTGAAGTCGCTCAGTCGTGTCCAACTCCCAGCGACCCCATGGACAGCAGACTACCAGGCTCCTCCGTCCGTGGGATTTTCCAGGTAAGAGTACTGGAGTGGGGTGCCATTGCCTTCTCCATGGCAAGAATAAGTATTGCTTCATAAAACTTCTGCTTCAATTATAGATAACTGTATACTGGGTTGCCATTTGAAATGTGTTAATTTTACTGGCAGAGCCAATAGAAAGTTCAGAAAGCAGCTCCCTTGGGCCTTGCTACTCAAAGTGTGGCCCGAGCATCAGAACCACCTGGGGGCCAGCCAGGTTAACAGAACTACAGGCCCCATTCAGGATCCATTGAGCTCTGCATTTTGGTAAGATCCCCAGGTTCTTCATCGCTCCAGTAAAGTTTAAGGAGCAATTCTCTAGGGATAGACCAACAAGGACAGCAGTCCCCAACCTTTTGGGCACCAGGGACCAGAAGACAATTTTTCCATGGACTGGGAGGAGGTGTGGTTCAGGCAGTAATTCCAGTGATGAGGAGCAGCAAACGAAGCTTCACTAGCTCACTCCCCCTACCCTCAGAGCCACTCACCTCCTGCTGTGCAGTCCGGTTCCTAACAGGCCATGGGACCAGTACAGGTCCTCAGCCCAAGGGTTGGGGACCTCTGAACAAGGGGAACAGATGAATCATAGAATGTGCCATGTTTATTTAGTTTTACTAGATATTGCAAAAACGCTATCCAAAGTATTGATATTAAGAAGCACCTTTAAAGATCTGCTTTCTGTGGTAGAGTTCCTAGTAAGTCTTCATTTGATCAAAGCATTCTGCAGCTACAAATTTTTATTTTTATTTCCCAAATCACAGTCAGTTGCTGCTTTCCTGCAACTTCCTTCTTCTCCATCCCTCCTGGCTGCCTACAGAGGAATGAGGGAAGTCTGGGTAAACAAGGCCCCCTTCTGGGAGAACTGGGCTTCACTTGAAGACAGAGCAAGAGGACAGCTGCCAACACATGGAACCACCTGAGATGTTTACACATCACATCCTGGAGAGACACCAGCCCCAGGAGAACACTACAAGCCCCACCTTGGCAGCTCCCAGCTTTCCTGAGGCTAAGGGAAGGCTGCAGCATTTTTCAGTGAAGCTGACATTGTTCCCTGGCTAGAGCAGCCCTGCTCCCAGATGCAAAGTTTAATATGATTTTTTCACTCGAGTAACCAAAGCATTTCTGATGCATTGCTTTTCATGAGGTCCTGGCAGTGTTATCAGCTGAGCCATTTCCTGAGGCCTCTCCTACTTTCTGCTCCGGTTCACACTTCCTTTTCCTGGGGTTTCAATGCCTCACTCACTACCCAGCATCCACTTCCTTATGCAGAGTCGATATAATAATATACCTCTGTGCTGACAGCCATGCTCACTGAGGGTCCATCATAAGCCTGGAGCTGTGCTGGGGACCTCCCCCACCCCACAGAGACACAATTATCCCCATTTTACACCTGACATCATCATTCCAAGATGTGCACTGTCAGACTGACAGAATTGGAGTGGGTTCTGGAATCAATGGCATCTCAGTGCCATGTGACAGATGGCAGTGATGGACATCCCCTGAGGATGGGAGAACTTGGTTGGTTTTCCTCATGGTCTGAGCAGACAACTGCAGCTTCTCAATACTGCAGTCAGCCTGTCCCATCAGAATGACAAGCATACAAGCAAGGAACATGAGTCCTGGCTGTTGTCTGAGGATCTTCCTTTGGTACTTTCTGGTAAGATCAAGAAAGCACCAGCACTAAAACTTGCAGAATGGGGTTCATGGTCTTGAATGAAAACCATGGAGTCCTCCTTAAGAACTGCTCTTGATAGCAGGACCTGGTTACTATTGAGCATAACAAAGCCCCCCAAGAAGTACTTAAAACAACAGCAATCCTTTACTTTGCTCCTGAACCTTGGGTTGGCTGGGCTCATCCAGGCAGCTTTTTATTGGGAATATTTCATGCCCTTGCATTCATTGTAGTTGACGCCTGGTCACCTCAGAGGTTTCTTCACTCACACATCAAGCACCTGGGCTGGGAAGACTCAGACAACTGAGGGCAGAAACACCTCTTCTTCTTGATGTGGTCCCTCTACATGGTACCTGCAGGATGGCCATACTTGGGGAAGAAAGTTGCCAGACTGAGTATCCCAAGAGAAACCAGCAGAGGTTGCCTTTCTGTTCTAATCTAACCTTGGAAGTCACAGTGTCACCTCCACTGCATTCTGTTTACCCAGCAACCACAAAGGCCCACCCAAATGAAAGGACAGGAAACAGACTGCACCTCTTGAAAGGAGGTGTCAAATCATGTGTGGACATGTTTTAAAACCCCTACAGTCTGTCTGCATGGCACAAATTATACACATACAGCACAAACCCACCCACTCCTAATGACCCCTGAAAGTCTCTCCTAGAAGCATTAAACTCAGCTCAGGATCCTGTCGGGCTTCCCCAGTGGCTGAGAGGTAAAGAGCCACCTGCAATGCAGGACACAGGTTCAATCCTTGGTCAGGACGATCCCCTGGGGTACGAAATGGCACCCTACTCCAGTACTCTTGCCTGGAAAATTCCATGGATAGAGGAGCCTGGCAGGCTGCAGTCCATGGGGTAAAACAAAGAGTCAGACATGACTGAGCATGCATGAACGTGTTCACGCGGGATGCTGTCATCTAAATTAAGTTTAAGTGTGGGTCCAACTTCTTGCATGAAATTCAACAAGTATACTTTCTCTTTATCTGAAGGCCTGTGGCCTAAAAAGACAGAGTATCTTCCCTCAACACCCAACCCACCACAGTGAGCCGAGCAGACTGCTATAGACCCTACCACTAAAAAGCAGGGAAGTGGGAGCCACTCAATAGTCCACGGAAATTCTGAAACCCAATAGGGTATGTGTTGCTAGTGCCTTGATTAGGGCCCAGTCCATCTGCCTGGAATGTACCCAGTCAGGATCATGCATTTTACTGGGGCTCTCAGAAACTCTGCCCCCCAAAACTGCCTAAGTCAGCAAGTTCCATAGGATTCTATCAGTGAGATCACCTTCCTGCCCAAGCACAGTCTTTAATGATAATTATCATTCTCCTTTTCATTTCTAGTGTTTTTTAGTACATTTTCCCTAAAAACCACATTGTGATTTTTTTTTCAGTTGTGTCACAAAGGTTGAGACACATCCCTAGTGGTTGGTTAACAGTAGCAAGAAGCAGAATGAATGAGATCATCGAGGGATCATTCTCTGGTGAATTGGGAGGGTGACAGGAAGATTCAGGGTAACAAAATTTTGCACAGTACCTACTATGGGCCAGGCATCAGATGAATGAACCAGTACACAGCACAATGTTTAGCATGTAGTAGGTATTCAAAAATTTTTATTAAAAGAAGGAAGGAAGGGAGGGAGGGAATGAGGGAGGAAGAGAGGGAGTTGGGAGGGAGCCCATGCCCTCAGGGAAAAACGGACTTATAAATATATCTTTGCAATAGCATAGAGGAGGGGGCACCTAATTTAGCATGAAAGAAAAGTTACAACAAACAGAAGGAACAGCAGATGCAGAGGCATTTTCACATCCAATTATCCACTCTAGGAGGTAAGCAGAGGGCATGTCGCTCTGCTCCATACATAGATGAGGAAACTGGGGTTCAGAGTCACTTCTTGCTCAAGGACACATATCCAACAACTGGCAGCCCAGAAGTAGGATTCATGCCTCCTGACTTCTAATCCAAGGCTTGCTCCAAATAAATGAATCAATCTTAATTGCTACAAGCAATGCCACGACCCTTCAGAGATCCCAAGAATGGAGCCATCTCCTCTCTCATCAAAGCAGCACCCAAGGATAGTAGTCAAGAGCTCAGACCCCAGAATCAGACTGTCAATTATGAGATGGATGGTGTTGAGATCATTATTTCATCTGTCTGAACCTCAGTTTTAAATATATGAAAGAGGACAGTAATAATATAAACTCGTAGTAGACCTCTCACCTTTTATCTCTCCTTTCCAGGACTCAGTCCCCCTCTTCTGGTAAGAATATGTACTTTTTTATTTTGGAAAATCACTTCCCCATTCTCAGTCCCTATGTTTCAGATGAAGTTAAACACACTCCCAGCTCCAGATGTGGGCACATGACCAAGGTCTGGCCAATCAGAGTAGTTCACCCCTGAGCACATGAATCAGAACCAGGCCACAGTGATTGGTTTGGAAACTAACATAGGACCTCAGTTGGTCCAACCAGACACGATTACAGTATGGACCACTGGAAAAGAGAACCTCTCCTCCCAATGGGTTTGCTGAGCTGATCACTGGCACCTCTGTAACTTTTAGAAGGTCAATTGGCCATCACTGAAGGAAAAGGAACAGAGAAGCTGCTTGAGAGTGAAGCCAACAAAGAAGAAAACAGTGGAAAAGATGGACAGAAACCACTGATATTATATAAACTCCTAGATCCACACTGTGCCTGATTCCCCCTCAACTTTGTCATTTCCTGAGCCAAAAAGTTATTTTCCCCTCAAGTCGTGTTGCCTTGGTTTTTCTGTTACTTATTTAAAAAAACAAAAAAAAACAAAAAAAAACAGGAATCTTAGGATATGATAACAGAAGACAATGTTCATGGGCACTCAGCACAGAGTCTTGCACATAGCAAGTGCTCAATAAATGACTCATTATTTTATTATTCCCGGACTGAACCAATCCATCACCCTCAAAATAATTAGCAGAGCAGTGGCCATGACCCTGAGGATGGAGCTACTGACTTAGCCTGTGCCTTTGCTTACTTCTCCCTCACTGCCTCTCAGCTCCCTGTGCAGAAAGCCCCAATGCCAGATGGCTTGGGAAGATAGTGACAGATGAAAGCTGGTGCGGCAAAGGTGGGTAGCAGCTCCTGATGAATAGAGAGGCCATTGGAGGGGTGAGAGATGGGTAGAGAGGAGGCAGTTAGAGACTAAATGAGCCCGAGGGACTTCTGAACCTCCAGACCTCCAGCTGCTGGCGAGTCATTCTTGGCATGGGCAGGTATCCAGGACTCTCTGGACCCAGTGACCTCATGCCAACCTCATCCATCTAGCAGGAGCCTGAGGCAGCCCCTCTGGCATCCCTGCTGCTTGCGCTCTGTGCCGAATCACCTCCTCACTTGTTTATGCACAGTGAGGTTTCAGAACATTGCTGAGGGCTGTAAGGGCATTGCCATGATAGCTACTGTCTGGGCGGAAAAACACAGAAGATGTGGGAGACTGCTTCTTGGCTTCTCCTCCTCAATCCTGACCAGGATAAGAACAGGTGCCCATGCTTGCCCTTGCCCCCTCTCCTTCAAGCCTCCTTCACCTCCTTTTGCTCCAGACAGCTGTTATTGTCCCCCACTATAATGGGCCCTAGATCCCCTTGCATCCCTTTTACCACTCCTGTACATCCCTGAGCTTCTGTGAACTGTGCTTCCAAAGCCCCACACACATGACCTTCAGAGCTCTGTCCTTGAGCAACTGTTGCTGTGTTCCCCATTTAGTGATCCAGAAGTCCCTGGGGATTCACACCCATGGAAGCCCATGGCCAGTGGCTGGTTCATGGGTACAAACATCCAATTCCTGTCCCCAAGGTAGGATATACTCCACAGTGTAATTTACATCCAGAGTTTCCCATAGGATCAGTTTAAGGCTAGGACTTCACCTCAAATCCCACCCGTAGTTGACTTCGTTCCTCTTTCCTTAGCCTGATTTCCTCACTCCCTCACCAGTTTCTCCTATAAGCATTTCTTAATAAATTACTCACACACAAATCCTCATCTCTAGTCTGCTCCTGGGAGAACACATCTGTCCAGCACTCATTCCCCTCCTTCTAAGAAAAGGACATAGATTTTCCTTTGGATAAATCACCCTTTCCCACTCTTAGTTCCTATAGTTTGTTTAAAGCTGATGACCTCACCTCCCAGCTTAATGGAGAGAGATGCCCCAGACTGGAAAATTCAAGTTATTTCATTCACTCATGACCTCAGTGATTGTTTCAAGGATGGGCACGTAACCAAAGTTGGTTCAGTGGGACTCAAGACCGTATATTTTTCTGTAACTATAAGGAAAAATATCTTGTTCTACTAGGTTTGTGAGTAGTGTATGAGTTTTGAGCTACTGGGGACTTTCTTGCCATCAGGAGAAGAGGGCCCTCATGGGAGTGAAGTCAACATGAGAGAAAGCAGAGATGAGAGGAGTACAGAATGGGACCAGGTCATGAGCTCATACGAACACCTGGATCCAGCTGTACCTGAGGACCCAACTGACGGATTTTAAGTTTCTGAGGTTTCAGAGTCTCAATCTGTACCCTATACTGCTTTAGTAATAACCTTCATTTACTGAGCACCAAGAGGTACCAGGTACCATGCTAAGTACTTTCCACACATCATTTCTAATTCTCACAAGACCACTGCAGAGATTATTATTTCCTATCTACAGAAGCAGAAACTGAGGATATTATTATTTCCTGCAGATATTATTATTTCCCATCTACAGAAGCAGTTGCACTTCAGAAAAGTGCAACATCTGTCCCAAAGTCTCATGCCTATCATGTGGCAGAGCTGGGACTTGAATCCAGGTCTGTGCAGTCTCTCTACCACGTCAATATTCCATCAATGCTCTTTGATTTAAATCAACTTAATTTTCCAACCTCTCCAAAACAAACATGTAGGACATGTATAGAGTAAGTTTGGTCCACTGGACAGTGAAGGTTATCATCTCCTCAGAATTATGTCAGCAACACTGACCTAAGCACACCCTTCTGCTCCAAAAACACCTTCTACCTTATTCCTCACAGCGCCCATATATCTGTCCTGGGGGCTGATCCTTTCCTTGACTCTCAAATGCTTTTTGCTCTCCACACAGTCCCTATGAAATAGGAGCCATTATCAACCCCATCATTCAGATGGGGTTCAGGGAGGTGAAGTCATTTGTTCCAGATCACACAGGTGCTTTAACAAAAATCAAGATCCTGGAGAAAGAAACTGACTGGGACTGTGTCTTCATCCCCTTCGAACTTACAGCAAAGGAAACAGTAAATGCTTGCTGTATGTGTGCATGCATGAATGAATGGGATGGAAGGAAGAGCAAACCAGTAGTTTCCTACTTTCAGTATTTTTTAGAAGGTGAGAGATGGTCTTGACTGATGAGAAATAATCCTTTCAATTGATACTTTCTTTACATGAAGCTCTAAGGAAAGGGATGGGGGACCGACTTGGTCTGTGAGCCAAGAGAATTAGGATCTGACTGTGCCTTTATTTCCACAACAGCACATTTAGTGATGCAATGGAGAAAACAAAGACTGTGGAGATAAATCCAGAGTCAAATCCATAGTCCACCAATTATTAACTGTGACCTTGAACAAGTCACTTAGCCTCTCTGAGCCCATTTTTCTCATCCATAAAAAAAGGACAATTCACAGATGCCCTTCCCAGGGTTGATAAGATGCACAGAGTAGAAATTCATTAAATACCATCTCCCTTTAGCATTTCTCTTTATTCTCCCATAATTCGGTACTCCTACATTTAAGACAGAGATGACTGTAGCCCTTACCATCTGAAGAGAACTGAATAGTTGCCAAAGCTCTTTCACATAATAGCCAGCAGCTGCCTCCCTGGGGAATTGGAGGCTTAAATGGGACAATGCATATGAAACACTTTGCAGGCCTTGGAAGAAAAGGGACAAGAGAAACCAGAGAGTTATTATTAGACATGGAAACGGGAGAGCAGGAGCCCACACATGCCTCTCGTATAATCAAACTGACATTGAGGTTTACAGTGCATTGAACACTGCGTTCCAGTCCGGGGAGCTAAAAATGGAAATCTGTGAAAACAGCAGCTGGGTTAAAAAGAGAGCAGGCCTGGAGCAGAGGGCGCTGAGCGGGCTCCCACCAGCCAGAGAGCAGAAAGGACACCGGTCTTCGCCGCCTGAGCTGAGGCAGCAGCGGACCCTGTGCTGGCTGGAACATGTGCTTCACTTGTCACAGACCTCCAAATGGGCCATGACCTTGCAGGACTCCTGGAAATAGCCTAGTCAGGGTTATAGCCTGTCCTTGGGTAAGACAGCTCACTGCTGGGGGCCTTGGTTTCCCCAGCTGCACAATGGAGATATTACAAGGGCTGTTATGAAGATTTAGTTAATACACAAAAGAGCTTCTCAGAGTAACATGGTGCATAGTAAACTTCATCAGCCATTAGCTTATATTCTGTGGGCCTTGCCTGTCCTGCCTCTTGGCCTTTACTTACGCTATGTCCCCCACCTGAATCATCCCCTCCTTCTAATCTCACTTATTTCCTCCTAATTAAATCCTGTCCATCCTATAAACCTAAGTTCAAATTCCATTTTCTGGTTAAAAACTACCCATGTGCCAGATATTCATTTATTCATTCATTATATACCTACTGTGTGCCAGTAGCTGTCCAAGGTGCTGAGTCTACACCCTGAACTGGGCAAAAATCACTGCACTCGTGAATCTCTATTTTGTGTATATATAGTTATATTTTGCTCTTCCAATTATATTACTATATCTATATAACAGTGAACATTTTTGTGTCCTTGAACATTTCAGAATCAGCTCATGTACTGTGGGGCTTCCCAGATGGCTCAGTGGTAAAGAATCCACCTTCCAAGCAGGAGATGCAGAAGACACAAGTTCAATCGTTGGGTCGGGAAGATCCCCTGAAGGAGGAAATGGCAACCCACTCCAGTATTCTTGCCTGGAAAATCCCATGGACAGAGGAGCCTGGTGGGCCACAGTCCATGGGGCTGCAGAGTCGGATATGACTTAGTGACTAAACCACCATGTACTACGAGAATCAATGCACTGATGCTTCAGATACACAAACCTTCCCACAAAACAGCTGAGCTGCTGCAGAGCAGGGTGAGCTCAGTTGTCTCCCTGGAACACTCAGCTGGTCACTTTTCGGGAGGAAAAAAAAAAAGTCTGCTTGCCTTGAGTCGAGAAGTCAGGCATGCATCCCTCACATTTCTCTCCCCATTTATTCCAAATAACACCAGATTATGCTAAAATAATCCTTTGTACAAACTAGCCTCTCTGCCTGCATTTCCTGTTACTCCACACCTCAGATGACAGTTCAGCAGCCTGCTCAGCTGTGTCCAGATCTCTCCCCAGCGAGCAAGAGCAAGAGGCTGCTCTCAGAGTCTGGCAGCACCTGGCTCGGGTGCGTGTCCTCAGATGGAACTGGCCTTGGGGACCCGAGGGCAGATGTTCTAATTGAACAGCACCCAACTGCCTGCAGTCATCTTGGTCTTTTCTAACCCACAGACCCTGTAATCCCTGGAGGAAAGGAGTCCACAGCGAGCCTCTCAGCCCTGTAGGAAGGGAGGCTGGGAGGTCCCAGACTTGCTGTCAGATGCAAAGAGTGTCAGAGCTAGTGACCCTCAAACCTCCTCAAGGGACATTCTTCATCCTCCCACACAGTATAGCAGAAGCCATGCAACAGCCTGGGGTGGGGTTGTTGTGGTGGGGCGCCGGGTCAGAAGATCAGATCTTCCATCTAATACACTGACCACCAACCACAGGAAAGTCATTAGCCTTTCTGAACCTTGCTCTACCCATCTATAAAGTGGGAACCAAAAACATCCCCCTGACTAATCTTATAGCTTTCCCTGAGAGGAACTGAGACAATGGTTTAGTATTTTGTGACCACTGTCTAACTATGACCAATACTTCCTGTGCCTTAGTTTCATCACCTGCAACATGGGTTTATCAGGAGAAAGTTACTTGGAGTTTTGTTGTAAAATAAATGAATGAGGTCAATAAGGAACAAAAGTTTAGAGCATGTTACACAGAGTGAGATAAGTCAGAAAGAGAAAAACAAATATATTTTAACACATGTATATGGAATCTAGAAAAATGGTACTGACGAATAGAGATAATGACAGCGAGAACAGACGTGTGGACACAGCGCGGGTGGAAAGGGCAGGACAGACTGAGAGAGCAGCCCTGACATACACGCACTACCATGTGTATTAGTAAAACAGACAGCTAGCGGGAAGTCGCTCTGTAACACAGGAAGCTCCCCTCGGTGCTTCGTGATGACCTAGAGGGGAGGGCTGCGGGAGGAGGCAAGGGCAGTTCAAGAGGGAGGGGATATATGTATACTATGGCTCATTCATTTTGTTGTATGGTAGAAAGCAACAACGTCTTAAAGCAAGTATCTTCCAATTAAAAATAAATTTTAGAAAAGAAACAAAAATTTAGGGAAGGATCAAGGAGGGTGATCGATCATCTCAGTTTGCCCACAACTGACGTGAGGTGTTGGTTCTTCAAATGGAAAATCCCCAGCAAGCTGGCCACTGCAGGATTCAATGAGTTAATGCCATGTCTGGCATCCAGTAAGGTCCAATGGGCATTAATTAGCTCAGTGAGTAAGGTTGATGCTTAAACCAACAAGCTCAGAATCTAGAAGGTTCCAGATGGTTTTAATGAGCAGCTAGTGCCTGGAGGGGAGTAAAATCCTTCTAAACCCCTATCTCAATCCTGCCCTACAGATGGGAGTCACCCCAGGTGCCTTGGGAAACTCCCCATGCACGGTTCCCATTGCCCAAACTAATGGAATCAGAAGCTCCTAAGGAGGGGCTTGGCATCATTATTTTTTTATTGAAGTATAGTTGATTTATAATATTATGTTTGTTTCAGGTGTATAACATAGTGATTTAATATTTTTATAGGCTATACTTCATTTAAAGTTATTATAAAATATTGGCTCTATTCCTGCACTGTATATTACATCAGATCAGATCAGATCAGTCGCTCAGTCATGTCCGACTCTTTGCGACCCCATGAACTGCAGCACGCCAGGCCTCCCTATCCATCACCAGTTCCCGGAGGTCACTCAGACTCACATTCATCGAGTCAGTGATGCCATCCAGCCATCTCATCCTCTGTCGTCCCCTTCTCCTCTTGCCCTCAATCCCTCCCAGCATCAGAGTCTTCTCCAATGAGTTAACTCTTCGCATGAGGTGGCCAAAATACTGGAGTTTCAGCTTTAGCATCATTCCTTCCAAAGAAATCCCAGGGCTGATCTCCTTCAGAATGGACCGGTTGGATCTCCTTGCAGTCCAAGGGACTCTCAAGAGTCTTCTCCAACACCACAGTTCAAAAGCATCAATTCTTCGGCGCTCAGCCTTCTTCACAGTCCAGCTCTCACATCCATACATGACCACAGGAAAGACCATAGCCTTGACTAGGCGAACCTTTGTTGGCAAAGTGATGTCTCTGCTTATGAATATGCTATCTAGGTTGGTCATAACTTTCCTTCCAAGGAGTAAGCGTCTTTTAATTTCATGGCTGCAGTCACCATCTGCAGTGATTTTGGAGCCCAGAAAAAGAAAGTCTGACACTGTTTCCACTGTTTCTCCATCTATTTCCCATGTAGTGATGGGACCAGATGCCATGATCTTCGTTTTCTGAATGTTGAGCTTTAAGCCAACCTTTTCACTCTCCACTTTCACTTTCATCAAGAGGCTTTTTAGTTCCTCTTCACTTTCTGCCATAAGGGTGGTATCATCTGCATATCTGAGGTTATTGATATTTCTCCTGGCAATCTTGATTCCAGCTTACATCATTGTACCTTATTTATTTTATGCCTATGCTATGCTATGCTAAGTCACTTCAGTCGTGTCCGACTCTGTGTGACCCCATTGACGGCAGCCCACCAGGCTTCCCGGTCCCCGGGATTCTCCAGGCAAGAACGCTGGAGTGGGTTGCCATTTCCTGCTCCAATGCATGAAAGTGAAAAGAAAAAGTGAAGTTGCTCAGTCATGTCCAACTCTTAGCGACCCCATGGACTGCAGCCTACCAGGCTCGTCCGTCCACGGGATTTTCCAGGCAAGAGTACTGGAGTGGGGTGCCATTGCCTTCTCCTATTTTATGCCTAGTGGTTTGTTAATACCTTTCCCTCTATATTGCTTCTCTCCCTACCCCATCTCCACTTGTAACCACTAGTTTGTTATCTGATTCAAAGAGATACATGCACCCTACCCTTCATAGCAGCATTTTTCACAATGGCCAAGATATGAAAACAATCTAAGTGCCCATCAACAGATGATTAGATAAAGAATATGTGATACACACATACAGACACACGCTGGAATATTATTCAGCTATAGAAAAAGAATGAAATTTTACCACCTGCAACAACATAATTGTCTCTGGAGGGTATTGGGCTTAGTGAAGAGAGTCAGGGGGAGAAAGACAGATACTGTATGTTTTCACTAATATGTGGAATATAAAAAATGAAAAAAAAAGAAATGAATATAATAAAGCAGAAACAGCACACAGATACTGGCATTGTTTGTTTTGACGGGTACTGTGCATGAATCTAATGAGCAGACAGCAACAAAGACCCCTGCTCTAAAGCAAAGGAGGCTCCCATCCAAAGGATGTGTGTCCTTGCACACCTCCTGGGTGACTTTCAGGGGCCAGTCATTTAATCAAGGTTGTTATGAGGATTAAAGAAGAGAAGGTAACTGAGAAGAAGTGGTAGGCTTATTATTACTCATTTAATCAGCATAATGAGTTGGTTAACAGCCCAGACTCTAGAGTCTGCCCCAATTCCAGTCCCAGCCCTTCTACCTTCTGAGAGTGTGGATATGAGAACGTGACTCACCTCTCAGTGCCCCAGTATCCCAGATCAGAAATCATTTGTTTCTGTCACCTGCCACAGAATTCCACACCCTGGCTATGTGCCTTCCATTCCCTGGTCCCATGTCCATCCCCTGTGTTCGTTTCACCATCTACACAATTTCAGTTCCTAGGCCCTGCAGCCACAGGCAGACATGCAATGCTAATCACCAAAATGAGTTCTGACTCAAAGACACAAACATAAACAGGGTCCCTGCACCCAGGTGAATTTCCAGGTAGAATCTCAGAGCCTGACTATCTCGCCACCTTCCTTTTCTCTGTAGAGAATCCAGATTCTATGGATACCTGATAGCAGCACATGCCAGGCCTGGTCTAAAGGTCTATTAGATGGCCCATGACTCCTTTAATTCCCTACAGCAACCAATGAAGTATGTATTGTTATGATCACCATCTCACAGATGAGGAAACTGAGGCTCACAGATAATTTATATCCTTGCCCAAGGAACCCAGGGGGTCTGGCTACACTGCTGTGCTCTTAACCAGGTCCTGCCTCCACATCAGCTAAAGATCAGTCCTTGGTGGTGAAGGAGGTCAGATGCAAGTCAAAAAGACACTAGGGCTTTTCTGTTTGGGTTTTTGTTTGCTTTTTTGTTTATTTTATTTTTGTTTCCCTAGCTCCATAAAGAAAGCCTGGGGTCAAGAGTAGAAGATTCAAAAAGCAGTTTTCAACACAACATAAAAAAGAGCTTTCCAACCATTAGAACTTCCTTTAAAAATAAAGATTACTATAACCATTAAAAAACATGTTGGAATTATTAAGCATGGTTAGCCCCCAGGAGGTGGTGACAGAGTGGGGTAGAGTAAATCCAAAGAGCCAGTTAAAACCTCTAGATGCCCTGAGCCCTGGGAAGATTATATGATCCAATTTTTTAAAACCAGAAAATAAGCATAAGGAATGCCAACAAATGCTTTCCTTGAAATATCAAATTCTTTATCCCAACAAAATAAATGGGGAAACCCCCTTAGACTGCTCTGGATAATCTAGCAAGAGAGAGTTGGGGGAGTTTTATTTTCTATTCTACAAATTTCACCACTGTTTAATGTTGGTACCACTTTTATAGACGAAATAATATTAAAATTATTTTAAATGGTCTGAAAGAGTATTTATAATAGGATAATTTATGATGTAATGCTAGGTCAAAAATGATATAAAAAATATTTCACAATGTAACCTTTCATCTCTCTGTTTATTTTTATACACCTAAACATTAACAGTGGGTCTTCCCTGGTGGCTCAGATGGTAAAGAATCTGCCTGCAATGCAGGAGACCCAGGTTTGATCCCTGGGTTGGGAGTATCCCCTGGAGAAGGGAATGGCTACCCACTCCAGTATTCTTGCCTATAGAACTCCATGGACAGAGAAGCCTGGTGAGCTACAGTCCATGGGGTCACAAAGAGTCGGACATGACTGAGCAACTTTCACTCACTCACTCACTCAAACATTAACAGTAGTTGGTGTGTGATAGTATTATGGATGGTTTTTATTTTCTCCTTTATGCTTTCCAATAGTAATTTATATTTTTTTCTACAATTCACAAGTATCGGCTGTATGATAAGGGGGAAAAGGGTGGTTTTGAAAAGGAAATGATCTTTGCACAGGATTGAGCTTCCATTAGAAAGTTTCAAGCAGAAGCAATGAACAGGGGTCCAGGGGTTCAGGGAATAGGGGTAAAGGTCAGAGATTTAAACTTAAAGAATCTTTCATGTTGGGATTCTGAGGTTCGTAAAACCTGAATGAATAGCCAAGCTAATGGTTGGTGCACTGATCAAAAACCAGGACAATTAGAAGAGGAGTCTGGAAAATGAATAAAGTGTTGAGCTTGATATGATCTCAGACACATTCAAACAAGTGGAGGTTGTAAACTTGGGAATCAAGGAAAAGGTCAGGGTCGGTAAGTTAAGTGTGGGAATTTTGTGCTTCAAAGTGAGCATTAAGCCTGACAGAGAGAAAGATTCTCAGGAAAAGTCTTATTACAGATTTTTCAACCCTGTTGCACCTTATAATCACCAGATCCAAATAAGTCAGAATCGCTGGTCACGGGGCCTGGAAATCTGTATTTTAACTAACAGACTTCATTTTTAAGAGCAGTTTTAAGTTCATAGCAAAATCAGGCAAAAGGTACAGTGAGTTTCCATGTACCTCCTTTCCCACCACACACACAGAGAACCATACCATCTTCAACATCCTCCACAAAAGTGGTTCATCATTACAGTTGATGAACCTACACTGACACATCATTTTCACCCAAAGCCCACAGTTTACATTAGGGTTCATTCTTGGTGTTGTACATTCTACAGTTTTGATAAATGTATAATGACAGGTATCCATCACTGTGTTATTATTTAGGATAGTTTCTCTGCCCTAAAAACCTTCTGTGGACACCAGCATTTCTGAAAACTCCCTGTGTGAGTCTAAGTTACAGCCAAGCTTGAGAACCACTGCTGTAGCTAGTAAGAAGAAAGTTAATATGCATTTAAATCTTGAAGAGGGACTTCCCTAGTGGTGCAGTGGATAAGAATCTGCCTGCTAATGCAGGGGACACAGGTTCAATCCCTGGTCCAGGAAGATTCCATATGCCACAGAGCAACCAAGCCCATGCACCACAACTGCTGAGCGGCACTCTAGAGCCCTTGAGCCACAACTAATGAACCCTTGGGCTGCAACTACTGAACCCTGTGCACCCAGAGCCTATGCTCCACAACAAGAGAAGCCACCACAATGAGAAACCTGTGCACCACAACTGGAGAAAGCCCATATCCAACAGCAAAGACCCAATGCAGCCAAAAAGAAATTAATTTTTTAAAAAATCTTGAAGAGAATTTGCTCTTGGAAGAATGGAACAAGTGAGTTTTGAAGAGTAAAATAACGAAAGGTTGTAGAGATAACCGAACAGTGTTGTGAAAACTAGAGAAAGGATGAATTTTTTAAAGAAGATGAAACATGCTGCAGGAGTGAATAAAACTGAGAAGTGAGAAAGAAAATGGAGAATTGTTTCTGCAAGATCTTTGGTGGCCTCTGAAGGTTCAGCTTCGACAGACCATGTGGGCAGGAAAGGTGTGTGAAAGCAAACTTGCAGGGGGTCATCATTGAGTGGGTGGTAAAATGTACCTGATAAAGAGTTCAAAGTAATAGTCACAAAGATGCTTATATGAGTGACCTTGAGCTGGTGATGTAACTCCTCAGAGCCCCAGTTTCCTCATCTTTACCAAACAATGTGACATGACAGTCTCTCCAAATAGCCCTGTGAGGTTATTCAATAGCCCTGCAAATTAAAATATGCAGAGCTGCACTTTCTCTGAAAAGTACTGAAGAAGAATCCATTTTCTCCAGAGTTTCTAGAAGCTGCCTGTATTCCTTGGCTCATGGCCTCTTCCTCCATCTTCAAAGACAGCAGCATAGCAAAACTCTCTCTCTTTCACCTCTGCTTCTGTCCTCACATCTCCTTCTCTGACTTTCCTATCTCCTCTCATAAGAACCCTTTAGATTACACTGGGTCCACCCAGATCCTCCAGTATAATCCTCCTATCTCAACATCCTTAACTTTACCTTATCTGCAAAGTCACTTTTGCCATGTAGCTTATTCACAGGTTTCAGGCTTTGTGGCTCATTATGCTTACCTACCACTAAGGACAACTAAGGAGGCTGTTCTTATAATCAAATAGCCACAGTGACTCATAATACTGGGAACACTCAGCCAACTTGAGAGCTGGAAGTAACCTCAGATGGTCCAGTGGTTTTACTGAGTGTTTACCACATGCCAGGGCCCCCAGGGGAGTCCCAGGAGATGGGAAAATGTGGGGCTGAGGTTTGGGGATCCTCCTCAGGCTACTGTCCACTCGTACCTCCTTTATATATTAAACTGAATTTTTAAACTGATTTTGTTTTTAAATTCAGATCACATCAGTCGCTCAGTCATGTCCGACTCTTTGCGACCCCATGAATCGCAGCACGCCAGGCCTCCCTGTCCATCACCAACTCCCGGAGGTCACTCCGACTCACATCTATCGAGTCAGTGATGCCATCCAGCCATCCCATCCTCTGTCGTCCCCTTCTCCTCCTGCCCCCAATCCCTCCCAGCATAAGAGTCTTCTCCAGTGAGTCAACTCTTCGCATGAGGTGGCCAAAGTACTGGAGTTTCAGCTTTAGCATCATTCCTTTCAAAGAAATCCTAGGGCTGATCTCCTTCAGAATGGACTGGTTGAATCTCCTTGCACTCCAAGGGACTCTCAAGAGTCTTCTCCAACACCACAGTTCAAAAGCATCAATTCTTTGGCGCTCAGCCTTCTTCACAGTCCAGCTCTCACATCCATACATGACCACAGGAAAGACCATAGCCTTGACTAGGCAAACCTTTGTTGGCAAAGTAATGTCTCTGCTTTTGAATATGCTATCTAGGTTGGTCATAACTTTCCTTCCAAGGAGTAAGCGTCTTTTAATTTCATGGCTGCAGTCACCATCTGCAGTGATTTTGGAGCCCAGAAAAAGAAAGTCTGACACTGTTTCCACTGTTTCCCCATCTATTTCCCATGAAGTGATGGGACCGGATGCCATGATCTTTGTTTTCTGAATGTTGAGCTTTAAGCCAACCTTTTCACTCTCCACTTTCACTTTCATCAAGAGGCTTTTTAGTTCCTCTTCACTTTCTGCCATAAGGGTGGTGTCATCTGCATATCTGAGGTTACTGATATTTCTCCCAGCAATCTTGATTCCAACTTGTGTTTCTTCCAGTCCAGCATTCCTCATGATGTACTCTGCATAGAAGTTAAATAAACAGGGTGACAATATACAGCCTTGATGTACTCCTTTTCCTAGTTGGAACCAGTCTGTTGTTCCATGTCCAGTTCTAACTGTTGCTTCCTGACCTGCATACAGATTTCTCAAGAGGCACATCAATTAGTTATATACATATGTATGTAAGGCGATGGCACCCGACTCTAGTACTTTTGCCTGGAAAATCCCATCTACGGAGGAGCCTGGTAGGCTGCAGTCCATGGGGTCGCTAAGAGTCAGACATGACTGAGCGACTTCCCTTTCACTTTTCACTTTCACTCATTGGAGAAGGAAATGGCAATTCACTCCAGTGTTCTTGCCTGGAGAATCCCAGGGACAGGGGAGCCTGGTGGGCTTCCGTCTATGGGGTCGCACGGAGTCGGACATGACTGAAGTGACTTAGCAGCATATATGTATAATTATTAAATTAAAATGGATTTGGATTTTATTTTTTAAATGTTCCACTACATTAAAACATTTTTTAAAAGCTCTGGTCTAGCCAAATGCTCTTGTTTTAATGATGAACCAAGGCCTGGGGAGATTCAGTAACTTATCAGAGAGGCAGAGGAAGATCAGCTCAGTCATTGAACTCTGAGCTAACTAACTCAGTGACTTAACTCAGTCACCAGGCTGTCACCACAGAGGGAGCAGCACATAGTGGTAAAGAGCATGAACCTCAGGCACACACAAGTTCAAGTCCTCACCAGATACTTGCTGGACAGTGTGTTTCTAAACCTATTGTGAGGGTGAATTAAGTGAGCCAATGCACCAAAAGCACTTAACCATGCCATCTATCATTGTTGGCTAACTGGTATTGTCCTTTTTCATATATTTCTTACCTCTCAAGCTATACTCTTCATTTCTTTGAGAGGAGAACTTAGGGTGATCTGTATTTTGTGACACAGCTGGGTGCCACACTCACTCTCTCCACCTCACCAGCCCTAGTTCACCTCTCAGGCTTCAGCTGAAATAACCCTTCCCTAGGAATCTGTCCCGACCACCTAGAAGGCAACAGATCTCCTGGTTTACACTCTTGTAGCATCCCGAATTCTCTTGTAGCCTTCATTCCAATTATCGTTAAACAATTATTTATGCAATAATTTGTTTGATCCCTGCAACACAAGCTACAATGCAATCTCTCTGAAGACCATTAAACATACCAAATATTCCATGTGCTCACTCCTCATTTCTCAGCCTCCTTTGAAGTTAATTGGGGCCATGTGACTAATATGTGGCTCATGGGCTGAGTAGAGAAGTGAAACATGTCACCTCTGGGCTGGAGCATAGAAAAGCTGGCACAGTAATTCTCCAGTTATCAATTCTCCTACCACAGTGAGGCAATGTTGCATCAGCCTGGGCCCCTGAGTGAATAAGTAGAAGAGTGCCCACTGTTGATCCACAGTAGATGTGTAGCTTAATGAGAAAAAACAAACAAACAAAAAAACTTTTGTTTTAAACTTCTAGGATTTCAAAGGTACCTTGTTACAACAGCACAACCTAGCCTATCCTGACCAATACAGCACTATATTCCCAGCATTCACATAGCACTGGGCATATAGAAAGTGCTCCATAAATAATCTGATGAATGAATGAGCCTCGGAAACAACAGGTAAAAGTCAGAATAAAAGATGTTTCTTAAGTCAGTGGAAAAGGACAGCTCACCACTACCAAAAATGAAAGAATGAACCACTAAAAAGCGAAATACCAGGATCCCTGTCACTCAGGACAGAAGCTAGAAACACAGGCGCTCTGACCTTGAAACTGCTGGGCTCTGAGTCATTGTCGCTTCGTTGCAGGTCATAGAAACACTCAGTGAGGCCAAGGACGATTAGGTACTCAACAACGTGATAAAATCCACTACAACCAAAGCCATTAGTCACAGGGCATTTAGAAACTGTTGCAATTTATAATACTTATGAATTGATCTGCAGGAACCCATAAACATTGCTCATCAATATAACTAATTGGCATTTATGAGTTTGTTTGGTTGGCTGGTACAGTCAGGTTGGCGTCATTGTGGGTCTTGAAGGGAAAATGGAAGCCATGTAAGCTGGGGCCTTTGGCTGGGGTGCTGGCATTCTGACCATCCCAGTGGATTGGACAAGGAATTGAGGGAAACTGGTATATTTAAGAAGTGGAGGATATGTTTATGTATGGCTGATTCATTTTGCTCTATAGTAAAAGCTAACACAATATTGTAAAACAACTATACTGCAATAAAAATCAATTAAAGGGAAAAAAAAAGTAGAGGAAACAGTATGGAAATGAGGAAGATATAGCAAATAATGGGTGTGTTATACTAAGTGAGCTACCACAGAGGGAACAGGAGCTCAAGGAAGGAAGAGGAGCCACGAGGACGCTCTGGAGAAAGGTGCAAAACACCTGTGTCCTACTCACCACTCGTACCTACCTTCCCCTCCCTCTCTCCTCCCCCACCCTTCCACTAACCCTTCCTCGCTCACCCCTCTCCATCCCTTCTGCTCTCCCTCCCTCTCTCTCTCTCTCCTCTCTGCTGACCAGTTTTCTCTCCCTTTCTTCAAGGGAGAGAAACAGGTACGTGCCATCTTCTACATGTTATCATTTCAGCCACTACGGGCTGCCCTTTCTCTCTCTATTCTCAGTTGAGGGAAGCCTTCAAACAGGCCCAGCTTGGGTCTGGAGAATATACCTGAAGCTATTATCTAAGGTCGAAAGCAAGTCTCATCGTGGTAAAAACAATAGCTCCTTTGGTGTCTCTGTGCTTAGAGTGCCGAATCGGGGTACAGGTGGGCTTTACCCAGAAGAAAACAGGAATTTTCCAGAGTTAAATATTCATTAAATGAATGATCCTTAGGATCCCTCTACATTCTAGAAATCTTAAAACCTGAACTCCAGATTTTTGGTTAATATGGCTAATAGAGTGATTTTTAACAATAAGCGATATGTTCTTGAGCTGCAAGTACAGCACAGCAGCATTTTGTACCCTGCAGTGCCCAGCTGAAGAGTGGGACTTGGAGACAAAGGAGACCTCTATCCACAGCACATCATCTTGAGGCCTGGCTTCCCAGCCTCACTCTCAGAGACAGTGACCCCACAGGACGCCAAATAAGCCTGCAGATGGAGTCCTGTTGCCCGCTCAGTGGAGATGCGTTTCTCTGGATCACACAGAGACTAAGGCCCTGGCTCCCATCAGCACAGCTCTCGCTTGAGCCGCAGATGGCAGACGGAATGCTCCTCCCCACCCCCTGCTCCCTAGCCCGTCTGCTTCCACATTCCTAGACAATAATGCTGCTTCAGAAGCTGGAACTGTAGCCAGCACTCGCCAGGCACAGCAGGGCAGGCAAGGCAGAAGGGAAGCTGGCAAGGTGGGACACAGGGGCTATTTATTTTATGCTGGCCCCAGCAGCCTGGAGAATACTGTGAAGAGTGGGCAGCAAGACTGCAGCAGATGACAGGTAAGGGGTGGCGGGTGGAGGCTCAGGAGAATGACAGCCCCACTTGCCAAGTCTCAGAGACACCTGCATCTAATTTAGCATAAGGAAGAGACTATAGAAAAGGGCTGCCACCTTCCCCGGATGCAGATGCTCGTGAAATCTAGTCTATTCCATCTCCACCTCTCTCCAATTTGCTCTCCATCCCCACCCTATCTACTCTAATCCACCATCTTCTTGCCTGGAGAGCTGAGGCTGGCTCACAAACTCTCTCTCCCCTGTATCTCCTCCTCAGGACACAACAGTCCATTCTCCACCCAAGGACTAGAGTGATCAAAGTTAAGATCAGCTTAAAACTTAAGATCAACACTGCTTCCCCAAAGGGTGGAGCCTGAGACCTCTCACAACAGCTCACGAGGGCCCCCACAAGCTGATCCTGTCTGACCCCAACAGCTCCAAGCCTCAAAGGGAGTTGGAGTACATAGCAGATGCACTGGTGCCCTGCCAGGTCCCCTGGCCTTTACCCTACTGGTCCAACTTTCAAAGGCCAGCACCTGCTATCATTTGCCTGATGGCTTCTCTGGCAATTGGGACCCACTTTGACTCATACACATGGCAGAATGGAGGTGCCAGGGAATTAATTTTGCCCAACCCCAAGAGCAATCCTCAAACAATCACTGATGGGAGATCCCATCCCAAGTATCCCAACTTGGGTGGAATGTTTGACCACAGTCCCCAAAGCTCTCCACTTGCTCACAGAGATAACTGATGTGATGATATATCTGGATCCTTCCCTTCCCTCTCAGCAGACCCTCCCCCCTTTTCTCAACTCATACTCAGAACTGCCTCTCAAAATGCAAATGCCTTATATTCAAATCTCTATGTCAGGGTCTTCTTTGGGAAGATCTCTGAAAAAGCAACTATTTTCCATAAGCAGGTTTTCCAGCTACATACCTATTTATACACATGAGTTATGTGCCATATCTTCTACAGCCTCAGGACCTTTGCACAACCTATTCCTTTTGCTTAGTATTCTCTCCCCTCACCTGACCCCCCCCATTGCCACTGCAATGGACTAAAGTCCATCTCCTGGATGGACTTTAGCTTAGATCTATGTTCTCAGGTAGGACTTCTCTGACCCCACTCCACACACTGATGCTTCAATTTCCTTAGAATTTGTTCTCCTCACCCTCTATTTCTTTCATTTCACTCATACCACCTGTAATTATTTTCGAAGCCTGTATTCCCCACTGAAATGTAAGCCCTGTGAGTACAGGGACTCTGTTTATGGGATCATTTCAGTATCCCCAGAGTGGAACATAAAGTAGATGCTCAGTGTGAAGTCAAATAAGTGGTACTTTGACCTAAAAAAAAAAATAGGCAGAAAAAGAAAGGTATAAAATCACCCAGAAATGGAAATGTTCAATACACACTAGTTAGACAACCACAGTCACCATCACTGAGCACACATGATGTACCAGATACCATGCCAAAGGTTTCACAAATGTCAATTAGCCCTCCTAAGTAGATTCTGATATTAATTCCATTTGACAAAGGGGGAAACAGAGTCAAAGACAAGTTAAGTAGTTTGCCAAATTACACACAGGTAACAAGAGGCAGAGCTGAGATTTGAACCTGGAGAGCCTGGCACCAGAATACACATGTTTAACCACTAAGTTCTCCTGCCTCTCAGCATTCCGGAGGGAGACTCCAGTTGTAGAGACCTTCATGGCACCTTTACTCAGAGCCTTCCCATGCTCAGAAGACACACAATGAAGAAAAACAAACAGAATCACTGACCTGAGGACATTCACTCTTTGTACCAGATATTAATAAAGTACCTACTATGGACCAGGCCCTGGTGGCTCAATCAGTAAAGAATCTGCCTGTAATGCAGGAGACCCAGGACTGATCCCCGGGTCGGGAAGATCCCCTGGAGAAGGGGATGGCAACACACTCCAGTACTCTTGCCTGGAGAATTCCATGGACAGAGGAGCCTGGCATATTAAAGTTCACGGGGTTGCAAAGAGCTGCACATGATCAAGTGATTAACACAAGTGTACAATGGGCCAGGCACTGTGCCAGACACAAGGATGGAGTGGCAACCAAGCCAGACACTGTCCCTGCCTTCCCGAGGCTTACAATCCAGCAGGAAAGACAGACACTGAATGAATAAACACAAAGAGGTATACAAATACAGATCAGATCAGATCAGATCAGTCGCTCAGTCATGTCCGACTCTTTGCGACCCCATGAATCACAGCACGCCAGGCCTCCCTGTCCATCACCAACTCCCGGAGGTCACTCAGACTCACATCCATCGAGTCAGTGATGCCATCCAGCCATCTCATCCTCTGTCGTCCCCTTCTCCTCCTGCCCTCAATCCCTCCCAGCGTAATAGTCTTCTCCAATGAGTCAACTCTTCGCATGAGGTGGCCAAAGTACTGGAGTTTCAGCTTTGGCATCATTCCTTCCAAAGAAATCCCAGGGCTGATCTCCTTCAGAATGGACTGGTTGGATCTCCTTGCAGTCCAAGGGACTCTCAAGAGTCTTCTCCAACACCACAGTTCAAAAGCATCAATTCTTCGGCGCTCAGCCTTCTTCACAGTCCAGCTCTCACATCCATACATGACCACAGGAAAGACCATAGCCTTGACTAGGCGAACCTTTGTTGGCAAAGTGATGTCTCTGCTTTTGAATATGCTATCTAGGTTGGTCATAACTTTCCTTCCAAGGAGTAAGCGTCTTTTAATTTCATGGCTGCAGTCACCATCTGCAGTGATTTTGGAGCCCAGAAAAAGAAAGTCTGACACTGTTTCCACTGTTTCCCCATCTATTTCCCATGAAGTGATGGGACCGGATGCCATGATCTTTGTTTTCTGAATGTTGAGCTTTAAGCCAACCTTTTCACTCTCCACTTTCACTTTCATCAAGAGGCTTTTTAGTTCCTCTTCACTTTCTGCCATAAGGGTGGTGTCATCTGCATATCTGAGGTTACTGATATTTCTCCCAGCAATCTTGATTCCAACTTGTGTTTCTTCCAGTCCAGCATTCCTCATGATGTACTCTGCATAGAAGTTAAATAAACAGGGTGACAATATACAGCCTTGATGTACTCCTTTTCCTAGTTGGAACCAGTCTGTTGTTCCATGTCCAGTTCTAACTGTTGCTTCCTGACCTGCATACAAATTTCTCAAGAGGCAGATCAGGTGGTCTGGTAGTCCCATCTCTTTCAGAATTTTCCACAGTTTATTGTGATCCACACAGTCAAAGGCTTTGGCATAGTCAATAAAGCAGAAATAGATGTTTCTCTGGAACTCTCTTGCTTTTTCCATGATCCTATGGAAGTGAGAAATAGATTTAAGGGCCTCGATCTGATAGATAGAGTGCCTGATGAACTATGGAATGAGGTTCGTGACATTGTACAGGAAACAGGGATCAAGACCATCCCCATGGAAAAGAAATGCAAAAAAGCAAAATGGCTGTCTGGGGAGGCCTTACAAATAGCTGTGAAAAGAAGAGAAGCGAAAAGCAAAGGAGAAAAGGAAAGATATAAGCATCTGAATGCAGAGTTCCAAAGAATAGCAAGAAGAGATAAGATAGCCTTCTTCAGCGATCAATGCAAAGAAATAGAGGAAAACAACAGAATGGGAAAGACTAGGGATCTCTTCAAGAAAATCAGAGATACCAAAGGAACATTTCATGCAAAGATGGGCTCGATAAAGGACAGAAATGGTATGGACCTAACAGAAGCAGAAGATATTAAGAAGACGTGGCAAGAATACACAGAAGAACTGTACAAAAAAGATCTTCACGACCCAGATAATCACGATGGTGTGATCACTGACCTAGAGCCAGACATCCTGGAATGTGCAGTCAAGTGGGCCTTAGAAAGCATCACTACGAACAAAGCTAGTGGAGGTGATGGAATTCCAGTGGAGCTATTCCAAATCCTGAAAGATGATGCTGTGAAAGTGCTGCACTCAATATGCCAGCAAATTTGGAAAACTCAGCAGTGGCCACAGGACTGGAAAAGGTCAGTTTTCATTCCAATCCCAAAGAAAGGCAATGCCAAAGAATGCTCAAACTACCACACAATTGCACTCATCTCACACGCTAGTAAAGTAATACAAATACAAGCTGTTGTCAATACTATAAATACAACAGAACATGGAAAGCACTTAACTGGAATTAGCCAGAGACATTTTAATGAAGACCTAAAATGGGAAAAGAATTCAGCCACCTTAAGGGAATGAGCAGACTATTTCCCACCAGAAATGCTAAATGTTATTCTAGGTGCAGGGGGAGCCACTGCACGGGTGAAGGAGCCAGCATGTGGTCTGTTTACATTTTCAGATATCCCCTCCAGCTGTTGAGGGGATAGGGGCAGCAGGGAGCAGGAGCAGAGAAACCAGTTTAAAGGTTGCTACAGTGGTTTAAGGGAGAGACAATGCAGCTCCACTGAGGCTCTCCAGCACGGGAGATGGGGAAACAGGCTCCATTCAGGACATCTTTGGTAAAAATCAGCTACAGAACTTAGCAGTGAGCTGAGTGGAAGGGTCAAAGCAGGAAGAACATCCAAGCTGACTCTCGGGAGCAGGTGATGGGATGTCTCAAGCTTGGTCCAAGGGGATCAGCGTTCACAAAGTTTTATCCAGGCAGGTCCACTCTCCTAAAGGCCACATCTTTCTCAATCCATCCCTTCACCATAACAACCTCATTCCGTGATTAGTTGTCAAAGCATTTTAGGAAAGATGGAAGAAAGCCTCAAAGCTAGCAGTTTTTGCATGCTCATTTTGTGTCAAGCATATATTTCATGCAATCCTCTCAAATATCCATGGTAAAAGGTCTGTTATTATCACCATTTTACCAGTGAAGCTTAGGACGGTTAACTTTTGCCCAAGGTTCACACAGCTAATCAATGACTTAAGGGGCTTCAAACTTGGGAGTGGCAGGTTACACAGCTGTCTTTGCTCCCATTTGGACAGATTTGTCCTTGGAGGGACCACTTGGCAATCTTGTCTTCTTGCTGTGGGCCCTGAGTACCCTGGGACTGCCTGTGTTTGTCTGTGGGTCCAGGAGAACTGACCAGAGGTGCCCCTTATGTCTGACTCTGAGACAACTGCCCAGAGCCATCCATCCTCACCGATATCCAGCAAACTCCTCAATTTTGCACAACCTGCTGATCTCGGCTCAGACTAAGGAAACTTCAATCACAACAGAAAAATACCCAGTGTACAAAAATAATTAGGATTTAAGGTAGAAAAATATATTTTATATATAAATAATCACAACAAAAGCAACTACCACAATGCCCAGATCCTCAATGTTGACAATGCATTGCCTCTTACAATATTCACACTTTCTGAGTGTCTACTGTAGTATGCCAAGTATCAACCAGCCCAAATAATGGGATACACAGGTAGGTAAATCATCTGCCTTTGAAATTCTGGCTCTGGTGTTGTTCAGGAAGACAGAATCACGAACCAAAAGAAAGTGGGATTTTTTTTTGGTGGTTCCTTTCAGTACCACCAAGAGAGAGGGGGAGAAAATGCAGGCCTGAAATACCCACTTGTCACACCCATAGCCGGTTCAAGTGCCTCTCCTCCAATCTCCTGACTCATTAAATTCTTTCACATACATTATTTCATTCAATCTATGGGTGCAGATCATTCTATCGATTCTTACAAGATCAGTAAACTGAGGTTCAACAAATGAAATCACCCACGAGCTCAGAGCCAAGTTCTGAAGCCAGGGCCTCTCCAATAGCCTTTCCAACATCATTTGCGGGTTTGCTGTGGAAACCTTCTTAGAAGTTTGCTCTTTATTGATTTTTGCTCTAAATGCATTTTCCCACTTTAGCATCAACCAAGAATTAGAGAGAAGGGATGGTGATGGGGGAGTGGGGGATGGGGAGACCGGGTGGCTGGAATACAGCAGGGGCATGATCCTAAGAGAAGCTGTGATTTGAACTGAGTAGAAATTGGTTTTCTGTTATCTTTGTAGCTCCGACATTTGCAATTCAGGACCTGATGCCCATGTATTGGGCCAAGCACTTCCACAGTTTTCTGATCAAATCTCCTTCCCAGGAAGACACCATTTAAAAAATTCTCTGTAACCAATCAGGCTATCTAAGCTCCTCTGAAAGACCCATATCACTGAACATGTTCACAGAGGACTCAACCCCAGTACATCCAGAAAAAGAGTCATGCTCCACCACATTTGCAGGGCCAGGTGGTAAGATAAATTCACAAAAGCCTGTGTGGAGCCAAGAGGACACATGAAAGTACTGAGACACCAATCAATGCCGCACCCCCCCCCCAACCCACATCCTTGCTAAGAGAATCTACACCAATCATAGCCCTGATGGCTTGTTTGCCTCATGACTGATATCCAGCCACTGAATACAAATACAGACATACCAGAGTTTAAAATATTAAACTCCTTCTATGTGCATGCGTGCTAAGTTGCTTCAGTTGTGTCCAACTCTTTGTGATCCTATAGACTGCAGTCCGCCAGGCCCCTCTGTCCATGAGGATTCTCTAGGCAAGAATACTGAAGTGGCTTGCCATGACCTCCTCCAGGGGATCTTACTGGGCCAGGTATTGAACCCGAGTCTCTTATGTCTCCTGCATTGGCAAGCAGGTTCTTTACCACTAGCACCACCAGAGAAGCCCAAACTCCTTCTGTACACATTGGTCAATTACCCTCTGAACACCCCTGAGAAACTCCATCTAAAACAATAAGGAAATGTGTCAGCTCGTGCAATAGGAAGTCCATAGGTAAGAAGGGTCTCAGGTCTGGTTGATTAAGCTGCTCAGCAAGGACTCAGGTTCTGGTCCTTCTCCTTTGCCATCTATGGCACTAAGGCTTTCTTATTTCAATCTAAGAGGAGACAGAACCTTTCCCCAAATCACAGACTAGGAGCTCTTCCCATCATTAGTGTATTTGGACCAACTTGAGCCACATGATTATCTGGACCAGTAATAGTCACCAGGGAAATGCCTCCAGGGACTTTTGGCAATGTCTGGAAACATTTGTAGTCATCACACTGGGGTATGGGATGCTACTGTCATTTAGTGGGTAGAGGCCAGGGATGCTGTTAAACATCCTATAGTACACAGGTCAGTCCCCACAACAAGGAATTGTCTATTCCAAAATGTCAACAGTGCTAAGCTTGGGAAACCCAAGCTTAGATTAATCTAGATCAGGGTTGGCAAACTACACCCCATGCACCATATTTAACCAACTGCCTAATGTTTTAAAATTTTATTGGAACACAGCCATGTTCATTCATTTACACATTGTCTATAACAGAGAGCTGTCACACAGCTAGTTGTGACAGTGATCATATGCCCCTCTAAAGCTTAAAATATTTACTCTCTGGCCTTTTTCTGCAAAACCTTCTTGATTCTTGATCTGGAGCTACCCTTAAAGCTGGGGATGGGAGAACATGTAAATAGAATTAGGGTTTGGTTAGGAAGAAGGAGAAGAATTGATATTGGGAAGTAATAAACAGTAATGACTATCAAGATAAATGTCTGTTTCTGGAGGTCACACCGTAGGGCATAGCTCTCAGCAGGAATTTTCCCAGTGAAAATTTATGTCCACATAAAGGACTTAGACCTTATGCAATTTTTTTAATCATTTGGCTGTGCCTTGCATCATGTGTAATCTTAGTTCCCCAACCAGGGATCAAACCCACATCTCCTGCATTGGAAGCACAGGGTCTTAACCACTGTATTGCCAGGGAAGTCCCAGACTTTATGCAGTTTTTAAGATGGTGGGAGGTGTGAACACTCTAATGCACCCCCATCCCCCCAGAATCAAAAGTTTCCCCTTCAACACCTATCAGAGGAACAGAAATGATCATCAGAGAGTGGTGAGTTCTGAGCCCACAAAATCTTAGTGTCAGGCCTGGCGTGAGCTCTGTGACAGGCCAAAGTCACACTAAAATCAAGGGAGGGGAACACACAGGTGTGCCTTAGAATCCTGGGAGAGGAAGTTACTCAGCAGAGTGAATCACGGGACAGACCAGAAGCATCTCCAGAAACACGGCTATCTGACAACAAGCCTGTCTCATGATGCCGTGCGGCCCTATCGATAAGTCCATTTTTCTCTACACATTTAAGTGGGCATTTTCTGGATTCCCGAGGAAGACAAGACCCCCTGAGTCACTGAACACCCTTTCCAGGACCCTCCCCTCATTGCCTCAGGGGCAGGGTAAACATTCACAATTGGGTTGTCTGGCTCCTCCTCTCTCCTTCCATCCCAGTCATCCAGGAGATTCCTGACCCACTTGGCAGGAAATCAGACAGACCCAGAGGCCTGACAGAACATTCAAGACTTAAAAACTAAGAAATCCAGGAGGGAAAAGGTACCTGACTTTTCATAGTTATTTTAAAGGTTACTCTCAATGGCAACTATAAATGGTTACTGCACTTGTCAGACTTGAATCAATATCAACTCTTAAAAAGGACTAAGAAGGGGGAAAAAAAAAAAAAAACACTTTAAGCGGAAAAACTCCAGAGCCATTTCTTTTCCACATGAGATAATAATGTGACTTTGATCTTCCTGCTCGTTCAGTCTGGTCTTTAAGTTATCAGAAGCCCCCCACTAAACGCTCTGTTCCCATTACTTCCCTATTTGATATTTTAATTGAATGAGAACCATCATATCCTGGCCAATATTCATTCCCCATCTGTTGCTTCTCCGGTTTTCTCTGGGAGCGCCTGGGGCGACACTCCTTCCTGGAACAAAATCTACTCTCTCTGACTTCCTCTGGAAGAGATTCTCTTTTCTGAAGCCAGAATCATTTGCCTCCTGGAGGCAAATCTGTCCTGGAGGAGTCCCCCTGGGGGCCACCATCTGGGTTTCCGGGCTGCCCTTACGCAGTAAAAAAACGATAGTACCATCGAATGTGTTGCCACCACTGGCTCCAGCCCACTTTCCTTGGGCTGAGACTTTGGAAAAGGGGTCCCTTCCCTGAAACCACAACCAAGGCAAAATTAAACAAATGACGATTCTGAGTTACACAAACTGACTGCTTCCCAACATCACAGTGAAGACAAAAACCTCATGTGAACATATTCAGTACACGCACTCCAACTAAGTGGTGAATTCTACAGACAGAGATGAAGAAAATGTAATCTAAAGCCTCCAAGAAGCCAGCCTTAAACAATACTGTACGGTAGAAAAATAGCCAAAAAAGCCACATTTGTAACGTGGGGGTTTCTAGTAACTACATTAAAATAAGTACAAAAAGGAAATTTCCTGGTGGTCCAATGGTTAAGCACCTTGCAAGGAAGGGATGCAAGTTCGATCCTTAGTCTGGGAACTAAGATCCCACATGCCATGGAGCAATTAAGCCCCCATGCCACAACTAAAGAGCCTATGTGCCACAACTTGAGAGTCCATGGGCCACAAGGAAGATCTCGCATACTGCAACTAAGACCTGAGGCAGCCAAAAAAATAAGTGCAAAGAAACAGGTACTTCCAGGCACTTCACATACATTATTTTCTAATTTAATCCTCAAAGCAAGTGTAAAAACCGTGAACTTTTATTCCCTCATTTTGCAGATGGTAACACTGAGGACCAGAGAGGTTGAAACTTCTCGGGATCTGACACTGGTAAATGGCACTGCTGCTGCTGCTGCTGCTAAGTCGCTTCAGTCGTGTCTGACTCTGTGCAACCCCATAGACGGCAGCCCACCAGGCTCCCCTGTCCCTGGGATTCTCTAGGCAAGAACACTGGAATGGGTTGCCATTTCCTTCTCCAATGCACGGAAGTGAAAAGTGAAAGTGAAGTCGCTCAGTTGTCTTCAGCTCTTAGCGACCCCATGGACTGCAGCCCACCAGGCTCCTCCGTCCATGGGATTTTCCAGGCAAGAGTACTAGAGTGGGGTGCCATCGCCTTCTCCGGGTAAATGGCACTAGGGGAACTTAAACCAGACAATTTAGTTGCAAACTTGATGTTCTTGGCATACTAGATGGTTATAGAAAAGTTGTTATTTAGAAAGGCCAAGTGGGTGGGTTCCTTCCAAAGCAAGAAGTCTTTTTTCTTTCATCCATTAATCTATTTCTAACTCATAAATTTAGATGCAGAAAAATCTAGGATTCCCCCTCCCCTCCCCCCATGGCAAACACGTCAAGTCAAGACATTAAATTCTGACCTAACCAAATATGTTTTTTGTCAGTGCTATAAACTCATTCTCTCCTGGTTTGGCCATGTCTGCAAATTACCTTCCGTCCTACTTTGTATCTGTTGCTGCCACCTAGCAAAGGCACAGAGAGGCTGAGTAACCAGCTATGGGTCACAAAGATCATGGTAGGTCATAATTAGAGCCCCTTCTTGGGGTTCCCAGTCCATGCTGAATCGCAAGGAAACTTCTCTTGGATCTAAACAGCCTCCCAAAGAAGGAGATTCTCCTCAGAGAGACAAAGGATTAAAACAGACTATCATCAGGCATGGCATTCATTTGTTGTCAGTCAGTCAGTTTAGTCACTCAGTCGTGTTCAACTTTGTGACCCCATGGACTGCAGCACACCAGGCTTCCCAGTCCATCACCAACTCCCGGAGATTGTCCAAACTCATGTTCATCAAGTGGGTGCTGCCATCCAATCATCTCATCCTCTGTGATCACCTTCTCCTCCTGCCTTCAATCTTTCCCAGCATCAGAGTCTTTTCCAATGAGTCCATTCTTTGCATCAGGTGGCCAAAGTATTAGAGTTTCAGCTTCAGCATCAGTCCTCCTAATGAATATTCAGGACTGATTTCCTTTAGGATGGGCTGGTTGGATCTCCTTGCATTCCAAAGGACTCTCAAGAGTCTTCTACAACACCACACTTCAAAAGCATCAAGTCTTCGGCACTCAGCTTTCTTTCTTTCTTTATAAGAGTTGGATGTCCAACTCTCACATCCATACATGACTACTGGAAAAACCATAGCTTTGACTAGACAGATTTGTCAGCAAAGTAATGGCTCTGCTTTCTAATATGCTGTCTAGATTGGTCATAGCTTTTCTTCGAAGGAGCAAGCATCTTTTAATTTCATGTCTGTAGTCACCATCTGCAGTGATTTTGGAGCCCAAGAAAACAAAGTCTTTCACTGTTTCCATTGTTTCCCCATCTATTTGCCATGAAGTGATGGGACCAGATGCCACGATCTTAGTTTTTTGAATGTTGAGTATTAAGCCAACTTTTTCACTCTCCAATTTCACTTTCATCAAGAGTCTCTTTAATTCCTCTTTGCCTTCTGCCATAAGGGTGGTGACATCTACATACCTGAGGTTATTGATATTTCTCCCGGCAATTTTGGTTCCAGCTTGTGTTTCATCCAGCCCAGCATTTTGCATGATGTACTCTGCATATAAGTTAAATAAGCAGGATGACAATATACAGTCTTGATGTACTTCTTTCCCAATATGGAACCAGTTCATTGCTATATGTCCTATTCTACCTGTTGCTCCTTGACCTGCACACAGATTTCTCAGGAGGCAGATAAGGTGGTCTGATACTCCCATCTCCTCAGGAATTTTCCACAGTTTGTTGTGATCCACACAGTCAAAGGCTTTGGTGTAGTCAATAAAGCAGAAATAGATGTTTTTCTGGAACTCTCTTGCTTTTTCGATGATCTAGTGGATGTTGGCAATTTGATCTCTGGCTCCTCTGCCTTTTCTAAATCCAGTTTGAACATCTGGAAGTTCATGGTTCACATATTGCTGAAGCCTGGGTTGGAGAATTTTGAGCATTACTTTGCTAGTGGGTGAGATGAGTGCAATTGTGTGGTAGTTTGAGTGTTCTTTGGCATTGCCTTTCTTTGGGATTGGAATGAAACCTGAACTTTTCCAGTCCTGTGGCCACTGCTGAGCTTTCCAAATTCACTGGCATATTGAGTGCAGCACTTTCACAGCATCATCTTTCAGGATGTGAAATAGCTCAACTGGAATTCCATCACCTCCACTAGCTTTGTTGGTAGTGATACTTCCTAATGCCCACTTGACTTTACATGCCAGGATGTCGGCTCTAGGTGAGTGATCACATCGTGGTTACCTGGGTCATTAGATATTTTTTGTATAGTTCTTCTGTGTATTCGTGCCACCTCTTCTTAGTATCTTCTGTTTGTATTAGGTCCATACCATTTCTGTCCTTTATTGTGCCTGTCTTTGCATGAAATGTTCCCTTGGTAGCTCTAATTTTCTTGAAGAGATCTCTAGTCTTTCCCATTCTATTGTTTTCCTCTATTTCTTTGCATTGATCACTAAAGAAGGCTGTCTTATCTCTCCTTGCCAGTCTTTGGAACTCTGCATTCAGATGAGCATATCTTTCCTTTTCTCCTTTGCCTTTCACTTCTTCTTTTCTCAGCTATTTGTGAGACCTCCTCAGACAACCATTTTGCCTTTTTGCATTTCTTTTTCTTAGGAATGGTCTTGATCACTGCGTCATGTACAATGTCAAGAATCTCCATCCATAGTACTTCAGGCACTCTATCAGATCCAATCCCTTGAATCTATTTGTCACTTCCACTGTATAATCATAAGCAATTTGATTTGGGTCATACCTGAATGGTCTAGTGGTGTTTCGTACTTTCTTCAATTTAAGTTTGAATTTTGCAATAAGAAGTTCATGACCTGAGCCACAGTCAGCCCCCAGTCTAGTTTTTGATGACTGTATAGATCTTCTCCATTTTTAGCTGCAAAGAATATAATCAATCTGATTTCAGTATTGACCATCTGGTGATGTCCATGTGTAGAGTTGTCTCTTGTGTTGTTGGAAGAGGGTATTTGCTATGACCAGTGCGTTCTCTTGGCAAAGCTCTGTTAGCCTTTGCCCTGCCTCATTTTGTCCTCCAAGGCCAAACTTGTCTGTGACTCCAGGTACCTCTTGACTTCCTACTCTTGCAATCCAGTCCCCTATGATGAAAAGGACATATCTTTTTGGTGTTGCCTCTAGAAGGTCTTGTAGGTCATCATAGAACCATTCAACTTCAGCTCCTTCGGCATTAGTGACTGGGGCATAAACTTGGATTACTGTGATATTGAATAGATGGCCTTGGAAATGAACAGAGACCATTCTGTCATTTTTGAGACTGCACTCAGGTACTGCAATTTGGACTTTTTTTAGACTATGTGGGCTACTCCGTTTCTTCTAAGAGATTCTTGCCCACAGTAGTAGATACAAGAATCATCTGAATTAAATTCATCCATTCCAGTCCATTTTAGTTCACTGATTCCTAAAATGTCAATGTTCACTCTTGCCATCTCCTGTTTGACCACTTCCAATTTACCTTGATTCATGGACCTCATATTCCAGGTTCTAATGCAATGCTGTTCATTTGTTGAGTACCTATTATATGCTCAGCACTGGCCTACACTGGGCTGGATGCTAGGGTTAAGAGAAAAAAGAAAAGATGTCCACTCTCAAGAGAATTCATTGTTGTCCCAGAGGCAGCAGACAGAGTGGACAACTGCAGTACCATATGATGAGAACCATATAAGGGAAACTGTGGGAACCCTGGGGCAAAGCACTTAACCCTGCCTTAGAGGGTTCCAGGCAATGGGGAGGGTAGTGGTCAAGAAAAACGCCCTGGAGGAAGTAATGACTGAACTGAGTTCTGAAGAATGAGACGGAAAAAGCAGGAGACACAAGGTCAGAAAGAAATGAGGCTGGAGAGATAGGCAGGGTCAAATCATGAAAGGCCTTGAGTACATGAGTAAGGAATTTGGACATTTACTTGAAAACAATGAAAGATTGTGCCTCAGTTTCCATATCTAAAATGAGTAAAATAATCCCATCAACTTCATGGAGTTTTTGTGAGATGAAACCACAATTATTGTTCAAATTTTTAGAGAGACTGATATATGATAACACTAATTAGTGTTAATATAATGCCTAACATTAATTCAATATCTATATAGTGTTAGATGGGCTTCCTGGGTGGTGCTAGTTGTAAAGAACTTGCCTGCCAACGTAGGAGACATAAGAGACACAGCTTTGATCCCTGGGTTGGGAAGATCCCCTGGAGGAGGTCATGGCAACCCACTCCAGTGTTCTTGCCTGGAGAATCCAACAGACGGAGGAGCCTGGCGAGCTAAGGTCCATTGGGTCGCAAAGAGTCAGGCACAACTAAAGCAACTTAGCACACACACACAAGCACACATGTGCTAGATATGATGCTAAGCACTCATGGACATCGTCATTCTTCTTCTAAATGTTTGTCACCACCTGAGACTGTGTCATGTAACTGTTGGAATGTGCAGTTACTGCCTGCTTATCTCACTGATACAAAAGCTCCACAAAGGCAGGACCTGTTTGCCCTGTTTGCTGCTACATCTCCAGGGCCTACAGTGGAGACTGATGCATGAAGTAGGAGCTCAATAAATCATGGTTGGATGAATAAATGTAATCCCATTTATAATAACCCAGAGAAGTAAACAGTATTTCCTTGCTTTTACAGATGAGGAAACTGAAGTGTAGAAAGATCATTCAGGCTGCAATGTGGACAAAAGAGGCAAGATGAGAAGGCTGGAGGCAAGAAGACCAGTGAAAAGGCTATTTTAGGCATGCAGGGAAGAAAACTGAGATGAAGAGAAGTTACTAGACTAAAGTGATATTAAGAAAGTGAGTGAGTAGGCAGGTGAATGAATGGATGGATGGATGGGTAGATAGATGAATAGAATATGTGGGTGAAGAGATGGGTGAGTGAATGGATAGTTGGCTGAACTGATGGATGGGTGGATGGATACATGTACAGATTGATTACAGGTGAGTGGATAGATCTTCAGAAGGCCCTAATTGCCCTTGCATGAAGTATTTTATACCTAGAATAAAATTTTTACCAAAAGGAACCAGAATGGTTATCAAAATACTCAGGAAAAATAACAATCCTCTGCAACATCCCTTCATACCAATTTTGCCCAAGACTCCTGTGCTCAGTTATTCTTCCCTTTACACCTTCAAGACAAATAAGGCATACATCAGTCCTTAAGCTGTCATTCCTTCAGGTGATTTCCAAATCCAGAGTGCTGAGGCATTAAATTATTCGGTAGCTAACTTGGTTAAGCAGTACCTGGGTCCAGATAGGATGATCTTACTGTCAGGGAGACAGAGTTGGCCTGACCTGCAGAAGCTCCTGCTGATGCTGTTGCTATTTCATGGAGAGTGTTAAAGCCAACTCAGAATGGCTTTGAAAGACAAATTCTGGCCAATCAAGTTCAAACAGATATCCAGTCATTAAAAATTCCTGGTTGGGTCATTCTCCCTTATTAAAGGCAACAAGTAAACAGATAGGAATCTGTTCTTTTCTTCAGCCCCTTCTTACCACCTTTTCCATGTGTGTAAGTGTGTGTGTTTAATTTGGCTGCACCGGGTCTTAGTTGCTACATGCTGGATCTTTGATCTTTGGGATCTTATAGTTGCACTATGCAGAGTCTTTTAGTTTCCACATGCAAACTCTTAGTTGTAGCATGTGGGATCTAGTTTCCTTGCCAGGAATTGAACCCTGGTCCCCTGCGTTGGGAGCTCAGAGTCTTTGCCACTGAACCACCAGGGAAGTCCCCCTTTCCCAGTGTCTTGAAAACATACACACACAATCACAGCCAAATTCAGGGGTAGAGTATGTGAAATACATTAAGATAGTTTAAAGGAAAGCCCCATCTCAAAACAGTATCTTCCCAATCTTTCCTTGAAATTCCCCCACAAGCACTACCTTCTTTCATAATAAGCATTACCCTCTTGTGACCTGATGATCTCGTTTTAAATAATACTTAAGAATTCCATAGGCTGGACCAGCAGGAGTCAATATGTCCCTATGAGAACTTCTCCTAGGCTGTCGATTATTCATTACCCAGGGTATTAGTTTGCTGGGGCTGCTATTACAAAGTACCATAGACCAAGTGGCTTGAAAGTAAAAGTGAAAGTTGCTCAGTCAGGTTCAACACTTTCCGACATGGTCTGGAATTCTCCAGACCAGAATACTGGACTGGGTAGCCGTTCCATTCTCCATGGGACCTTCCCAACCCAGGGACTGAACCCAAATCTCCTGCACTGCAGGCGGATTCTTTACCAGCTGAGCCACCAGGCAAGCCCAAGAATACTGGAGTGGGTAGCCTATCCCTTCTCCAGAAGATGTTCCCGACCCAGGAACTGAACGGGGTCCCCTGCATTGTAGGCAGATTCTTTACCAGCTGAGCTACTAGGGAAGTCTGTACTAGGTGGCTTAACAACAGAAATTTTTCTCACAGTTCTGGAGGCTGGAAGTGCAAATTCAAGGTCTTCTCTCTATACTATCTGTGTCCTGTGCATGCGTGTTTAGTCCTCAGTCATGTCTGACTCTTTGCCACCCCATGGACTGTAGCCCAACAGGCTCTTCTGTCCATGGAAGTTTCCAGGCAAGAATACTGGAAGGGGTTGTCATTTCCTGCCCCAGGGGATCTTCCTGACCCAGGAATCAAACCCACATCTCCTGCAACTCCTGCATTGGCAGATGAACTCTTCACCACTGTGCTACATGGGAAGCCCATCTGTGTCCTACTCTCTTCTTAAAAATGGAGAGACATCAGTTACATTGGATGAGAGTCCACCTTAATGACCTAATTTAACCTCAGTTCAGTTCAGTTGCTCAGTTGTGTCTGACTCTTTGCGACCCCATGAACCACAGCACGCCAGGCCTCCCTGTCCATCACCAACTCCCGGAGTCCACCCAAACCCACGTCCACTGTGTTGGTGATGCCATCCAACCATCTCATCCTCTGTTTCCCCCTTCTCCTCCTGCCCTCTATCTTTCCCAGCATCGGGGTCTTTTCAAATGAATCAGCTCGTCTCATCAGGTGGCATATTGGAGTTTCAGCTTCAACATCAGTCCCTCCAATGAATACCCAGGACTGATCTCCTTTAGGATGGACTGGTTGGATCTCCTTGCAGTCCAAGGGACTCTCAAGAGTCTTCTCCAACACCACAGTTCAAAAGCATCAATTCCTCTGTGCTCAGCTTTCTTTATAGTCCAACTCACATCCAAACACGACTACTGGAAAAACCATAGCCTTGACTAGACGGACCTTTATTGGTAAAGTAATGTCTCTGCTTTTTAATATGCTGTCTAGGTTGGTCATAACTTTCCTCCCAAGGAGCAAGTGTCTTTTAATTTCATGGCTGCAGTCACTATCCACAGTGATTTAACCTCAATTACCTCTATAAGATGCTGTCTCAAGTAAAGTCACATTCTGAGTTACTGGGTGTTAGAACTGCAACATACAGATTTGGGAGGAGACATAATTCAGCCCCTCACACCCAAAGAATGCACTATTGCACTCATCTCACACGCTAGCAAAGTAATGCTCAAAATTCTCCAAGTCAAGCTTCAACAGTACGTGAACTGAGAACTTCCAGATGTTCAAGCTGGATTTAGAAAAGGCAGAGGAACCAGAGATCAAATTGCCAACATCCACTGGATCATAAAAAAAGCAAGAGAGTTCCAGAAAAACATCTACTTCTGGTTTATTGACTACACCAAAGTCTTTGACTGTGTACATCACAACAAACTGTGGAAAATTCTTAAAGAGGTGGGAATACCAGACCACCTGACCTGCCTCCTGAGAAATCTGTATGCAGATCAAGAAGCAACAGTTAGAACCAGACATGGAACAACAGAATGGTTCCAAATTGGGAAAGAAGTACGTCAAGGCTGTGTATTGTCACCCTGCTTATTTAACTTATATGCAGAATACATCATTTGAAATGCTGGGCTGGATGAAGTACAAGCTGGAATCAAGATTGCTGAAAGAAATATCAATAACTTCAGATATGCAGATGATACCACCCTTAACGGCAGAAAGTAAAGAGGAATTAAAGAGCCTCTTGATGAAAGTGAAAGTGGAGAGTGAAAAAGTTGGCTTAAAACTCAGCATTCAGAAAACTAAGATCATGGCATCTGGTCCCATCTCTTCATGGCAAGTAGATAGGGAAACAGTGGTAACAGTGACAGACTGTATTTTCTTGGGCTCCAAAATCACTGCAGATGGTGACTACAGCTATGAAATTAAAAGACTCTTGCTCCTTGGAAGAAAAGCTATGACCAACATAGACAGCATATTAAAAAGCAGAGACATTACTTTACCAACAAAGGTCCGTCTAGTCAAAGCTATGGTTTTTCCGTAGTCATGTATGGATGTGAGAGTTGGACTATCAGGAAAGCAGAGCACAGAGGAATTGATGCTTTTGAACTGTGGTGTTGGAGAAGACTCTTGAGAGTCCCTTGGACTGCAAGGAGGTCAAACCAGTCCATCCTAAAGGAAATCTATCCTGAATATTCAATGGAAGGACTTATGCTGAAGCTGAAACTCCAATACTTGGGCCACCTGATGCAAAGAACTGACTCACTGGAAGAGACCCTGATGCTGGGAAAGACTGAAGGCAGGAGGAGAAGGGGATGACAGAGGATGAGATGTTTGGATGGCATCACCCACTTGATGGACATGAGTTTGAGCAAGCTCTGGGAGTTGGTGATGGACAGGAAAGCCTGGCATGCTGCAGTGCATGGGGTCGCAAAGAGTCAGACATGACTGAGCAACTGAACTGAACTGAACTGAAGGTAATTTAAGAAGGGTAGTAGAGAAGTCTTACCTGTAGATGGACCTTACTTTAAGAGAGAACTCAACTTAAAATAAAAAAAAAAAAAAATTTTACCTGAGTAGAGAAATGAGAGGGCGATTATTTGAATGACAAATCTTTCCTTTTACAAAATGGCTAGCCACGGAGACCCTTTAGATTGAGAGCTCCCCTACTGAATAAGTGCCTAGTACAATCAACTACTTGACAGAGCACCTGGGGGTAGCTGGGGAGGAAGGAACGGGTGGAGAGGAATCGTAAATCTAGCCCATTTAAGACCAATTTGAAATGAAGATTTCAGAAAGTCTGAAAGTATAATTTAAGTGAATGGGCTAAGTTGGCTTCCTTGAATAACTCTTCCACTTAGACTATGTTCCTCAAGAACACACTACTCGGCAGCCATTAAAAAGTGTGTTTTAGGAGGACATTTAATGATATTGGAAACATCTCAAAAGCAGGTGGCAAATCAGCATGTACAGGATGATTCCAATTTCAGATTTAAAAAAGAAATTCTATACATGGGTAAAAAAAAGACTGGGAGTCTACATTAAAATGTTAACAGTAGTTATATTTAGATGGTGGGATAGATGGATGCTATATATTTTTTCCTTTATTCTTGTCTGAATTTACTCAAGTCTGTGATAATTTTTTGAGCAGAGAAGAGTGGTTTTTCAAGAAGAATTCAATGACAGTCTATTATAAATTGTACTAATTTCTTATTGACTAAAAACATAAAATAGGAAAACTCTTAGCAGAAGGGCTGAATCTCATATTTCAAATATGATGATATAATGATAGATAACACTTGTAACCACTTATTACGTGTCAGGCACGGAGCTCCAAAACGTGTATAATTATGTCATTGACAATGATTCCATACAACCTCTCTATGAGATGGGTATTTTTACGCACACAATTTTCCAAACAAAGAAACTGGGGCAGAGAGCAAAGACATAAGCCATTCAAGGTCACTAGCTAGCAGGTGACAGAGAATCCAGGTCTCCTTATTTCTAATTCAGGGCTCTTTCTCCTCCATAGTGTTGGGTTTCTACAGATGCCCTAGTTTATGGGCTGAAAATATCCCATAATTACCCCATAAATAAGCCATCAAACTTATTTATTCCTTGCATTTAACTTATTATTTAGCATTTAAAGGACACATTACATTGAGCAGGAATCATCAATCTTTCACATAATGCTCTGGTTAATAACTTGGTAATTATAATCCACAGTCACAAAGCTGAACACACTTGTTTCCATGGCACCAGAACACCTTTTAAAGAAGAGAACTCATCAATTATTTCCAGCCTGCTCACTTGGTGAATTTACACCCTCCCAGAACACCAGCACTTACCCTGGTGGTCAGAGAGTTCAACAGTAATTGCAGAGGCCCTAAACCTAAGGATTTGAAAGCTGGGTATCCATAATCCCCTTTAATATGGTATCAGAATATCATTTAGCAATGAAGACCAGAGCAGCCAAAAAGAAAATAAATAAATAAACTTTTTAAAAATAAAAAAAAACACAAAGAATATCATTTAGGCATTCTATTGAAAAGCATTCACTCTGTGTGTTCCAAGACTTAAGGTAACTGCTTTGTATACAGGAAAACAGTAGAACACATTGCTTATCAATCTTATCAGACTCAACATCTCTTTGTATCAGTCAGTTTCTGGTGCATAACAATCTCGAAATCTCAGTGATTCACAAGGAGAAGTGAAGTCATTCAGTCATGTCCAACTCTTTGCGACCCCATGGACAGTAGCCAACCAGGCTCTTCCGTCCATGGGATTTTCCAGGCAAGAATACTGGAGTAGGTTGCCATTTGAAAAACCTTATGTTTATACTCATAAGTTTGTGGTTGGCTGTCATTCTGTTGAGCTCACTGCCTTGATCTTGGCTCCAGGTGGGACTCAGATCTGTTCCAAGTGTTTCCCCATTCTCCACAGAGCAGTGGACGCACATTTTTCTTAGAACAAGTGTCAAAAGAACAAGAGGATGAGTGAAACCATGATGATGCCTTTTGTGGACCAGGTTTAAGACCGGCACATTTCCATTTCTTTTCCAGGTACCACTGGCCAAAGAAAATTTCATATCTAAGCCCCAAATCGATGAGGCACATAAATACTCTCCACCCACGCTACTGAGAAGTACTACAAAGTCACATGACAAAATGTGATGATGTGCAATTCCATCATGGGAAAGAAGGAAGAAGTGGGAGCAATGATCCATTTTATCCACCCTTTTATAAAAAACATGTTGCAATGTGCTCTTTACATTATCGCAAAATGAAATTCAGAGATAATATAACCTGAATACATGTATATAATTTCCAAAAATCCATTTCATATGTAAATGCTAGAAGACATAGTTAGGTAGCCTGATGATGGCACATAAGCAAAGAGCCACTGCGTGTATAACAGATAAAATGCAAGCTAACTCAGGGGTGTGATACTGCCCCCTCAAATACCTTGAACAATGTTGCCATTGGTGATGTGATTTTTTTTTTGGAAATGGTACACACAACGGATAACATTTTGAGCAAAATAAACTAAAACCATCCCTTGAGGCACACTGTAAACTGCATTCCTAGAAAAATCAGAACTTGTAGTTTTAACTACACAAAATATACTCTGTATATAAGACAAGCTCAGACAATAATGAGTTTTTTACCTACACAAAGGTCTGGCAGGGCACTAAAAGGTTAAGCAGGACACATAACAAATCTTCCCCACACATTGCTAAATGTCTAGCTCGCCTTGTCTCCTAAAGCACATCACCCAGTGTCATGATTTTGTAACTTTCCATCACCATCATCACCAAAACTGTCCCCACAAATTGCTGAAAAGAGCCATAAGAGGCAGTATTATCTCAGTGAGAACTGCTGGAGTTGCATTAGAGTGAGATCTTTGATGTTCTACAGCTTGATTCTGAATCCAGGCTCTGCTGCCTACCTACTACCTCCTACCTACTGTGTGACTTTGGACAAGTTACAGGACTACTATGAGTCTGCCTTACTCTTAAGGTTGCTTTAAGAATTAAATGAGAGCGTGCAAATGGCAAAGCATTTAGCACAAGCCTTACACACATGAAGCACTCAATAAAAGTCAGCATACATGTTATTTTCTTGGGCTTGAAAAACACTGTAGATGTTGACTGTAGCCATGAAATTAAAGGACGCTTGCTCCTTGGAAGAAAAGTTATGACCAACCTAGACAACATATTAAAAAGCAGACACATTACTTTCCCAACAAAGGTCCATCTAGTCAAAGCTATGGTTTTTCCAGTAGTCATGTATGGATGTGAGAGTTGAACTATAAACAAAGCTTAGTGCCGAAGAATTGATGCTTTTGAACTATGGTGTTGGAGAAGACTCTTGAGGGTGACTTGGACTGTAAGAAGATCCAACCAGTCCATCCTAAAGGAAATCAGTCCTGAATATTCATTGGAAGGACTGATGCTAAAGCTGAAACTCCAATACTTTGGCCACCTGATGTGAAGAACTTACTCATTTGAAAAGACCCAGATGCTGGGAAAGATTGAAGGCAGGAGGAGAAAGGGATGACAGAGGATGAGATGGTTGGATGGCATCACCAACTCAATGGACATGAGTTTGAGTAATCTCTGGGAGTTGGTGATGGACAGGGAAGCCTGGCATGCTGCACTCCATGGGGTCACAAAGAGTCAGACATGACTGAGCAACTGAACTGAAGTGAACCAAAATGTTACATTATTCAATTAACTTATTCCCATTTTGAAGATAAGGAAACTGGGGCTCAACTGAGATGTCTTTGGAGGTCATTCCTCCTCCTCTCCCTGCTGTCTTTTAGTCTGAAGATGGACACTCACTGATGTTCTGCTGAGGGTCAGTTTCAGAAGAAAGGTAAGACTAGAAAGGTTGTGGGATTGACAGGTGAGTCCATGAGCGGAGGGGATCCAGATTCAAATTCTATGCTAGGATATGTAATTAGTGGTTTTACTCTGGAAAAATAAAAGCACTTACCAGACTTCCTTGATGGTCGAATGGTTAGAACTCCATGCTTTCACTGCTGTGAGCCTATGTTCAATCCCTGCTTAGGGAACTAAGATCTTGCAAGCTGAGCAGCATGGCCAAATATGCCTATGCATATAAGCAGACAGATAAATAGATAGAGAAAGCACTTCCCTTATAACCACATAGTGTCACCACTTAGTACACTCAAGAGTCGTGGCAGGATAGAAGCACCCAACAGTGGTCCAGAGAAGGATATGGTCTGCAGTAGTAACATCAGGAGAGGTTAGAGAGGCAGAATCAAAGACAGGCTCTGGATCCAGGTGCCAGAGCGCAAATCTCAGCTCTCTCACTTACCATTCCGGCATCCATGTGACCTCTGGGTAAAAAGACCCCTGTGCCTTAGTTTCCTCATCTGTATAAGGGGGAATATGAGTACATACTTCACTGGATTGTTGTGAAGACAAATGAGTTAACATATGTAAAGCACATAGGACAATGTCGGCATTTGATAACCTCTATATAACTGTGCACTACTGCACAACCGGTGTCCACTTATAGGTTTAGTGCAGTCACACAGAGCCTGACCCATGGTGGATGATAAAAAGTGGTAAAAAGAAGAGATGAGTGGGTGGACATGGGTTGGAAATAACTGTGAACTTTGGAAGCATGTAATTTTCAGCATCCTATTTGGGCATCTGGGAAGCGGCAGTGGAATATTTATGTTTATGGGCATGTTCTCAGCCACTAGACCATATGGTCTTTCAAAAATGCAGAATAAAACTGAGGTGTGTCAAGTTGTGCTCACAGCAGTTAACATTGTAAATGAACTAAAACCATCAGCATCAATCTTATACAGACTTGCCCTAACAAGTAATTAGTTGTTTTGTTTTGTTTTTTAACTCATGCTTGTCAACATTCACAAAGGAGAACAAAGGAGGAGGCACTGGTGAGAAGAATGAGACAACAGGACAAAGGAACAGACAGAAGCAGAATGCAGGGTACAGTCCTGAAGCAAAGCATGACCTCGGTCATTATTTGATTTTTTTTTTAATTTTACTTATTTTTGGCTATGCTGCATCTTCATCGCTGTGTGTGGGCCTTCTCTAGTTGTGCCAACCAGGGGCTACTCTTCCTTGTGGTACACGGACTTCTCATTGTGGTGGCTTCTCGCCGCGGAGCACACTCTAGGGTGTGTGGGCTTCAGTAGTTGCAGTTCTTGGGCCTTAGAGCCCAGGCTCAGTGGTTGTGGCACATGAGTTTAGCTGTTCCTCGGCATGTGGGATCTTCCTGGACCAGGGGTCGAACCCGTGTCCCCTGCACTGGCAGGCTGATTCTTATCCACTGCGCCACCAGGGAAGTCTGGTCATTATTTGTTGAATGAGTTGATAACTGAAATGATGAATGGATGGATGCCTAATCTCCCCTTTTGTCCTCATTTCAAACCTCACACAAAGATAGATTTCCAGAGATGAATGATCAACTCTATTCATTTTTTAAAGTCAACAGCTTCCTCAGGAAGAGATAATGAAAATACCATGCCTTCCTGTGTTAGACCAATCATAAATATCTCCAGTTCTGGTGAAGCTCTGCCACTTACTACCTATGTGACCTACAGTGAGTCAATTTGATTCTCTGAGCATCATTTTTCTTGCAGGTGGTCTCTAAGAATCCACACAATGCAGACATTGTATAATATCATGAATGGTTTATGTACATGAATGGAGGCTCATATTTATAGATTATAACCAGGGCCCAATTCATTAGTTTTATTCATGCCAACTCCTATCATTATTATTACACAGCTTGTCATTGTATATTGATGACGCTTTACTTCTACACAGTATTCAAGCATTTATAAAGCACTGTGATGCCAAAGCCTTTGACTGTGTGGATCACAATAAACTGTGGAAAATTCTGAAAGAGATGGGAATACCAGACCACCTGACCTGCCTCTTGAGAAACCTATATGCAGCTCAGGAAACAACAGTTAGAACTGGACATAGAACAACAGACTGGTTCCAAATAGGAAAGGCATTATGTCAAGGCTGTATATTGTCACCCTGCTTATTTAACTTATATGCAGAGTACATCATGAGAAATGCTGGGCTGGAGGAAGCACAGCTGGAATCAAGATTGCCAGGAAAAATATCAATAACCTCAGATATGCAGACGACACCACTCTTAAGGCAGAAAGTGAAGAAGAACTAAAGAGTCTCTTGATGAAAGTGAAAAAGGAGAGTGAAAAAGTTGGCTTAAAGCTCAAAATTCAGAAAATTAAGATCATGGCATCTGGTCCCATCATTTCATGGGAAATAGATGGGGAAACAGTGGACACAGTGTCAGACTTTATTTTTCTGGGCTCCAGAATCACTGCAGATGGTGATTGCAGCCATGAAATTAAAAGTCTCTTACTCCTTGGAAGGAAAGTTATGACCAACCTAGACAGCATATTAAAAAGCAGAGACATTACTTTGCCAACAAAGGTCTATCTAGTCAAGGCTATAGTTTTTCCAGTAGTCATGTATGGATGTGAGAGTTGGACTATAAAGAAAGCTTAGTGCCGAAGAATTGATGCTTTTCAACTATAGTGTTGGAGAAGACTCTTGAGAGTCCCTTGGACTGCAAGGAGATCAACCAGTCCATCCTAAAGGTGAGGGACTGATGTTGAAGCTGAAACTCCAATATTTTGACCACCTGATGAGAAGAGCTGATTCAATTGAAAAGACCCTGATGGCTGGGAAAGATTGAGGGCAGGAGGAGAAGGGGACGACAGAGGATGAGATGGTTGAATGGCATCAATGATTCGATGGACATGGGTTTGGGTGGACTCTGGGAGCTGGTGATAGACAGGGAGGCCTGGCGTGCTGCGGTCCATGGGGCTGCAAAGAGTCGGACACGACTGAGCAACTGAACTGAACTGTATGCCATGGCCACCATTTATTTAACATTTATGTGCTCTCACACAGGTCCTCACAACTCAGGAAATGAATATTTCTAACCCTGTATCAGTTACATATTTCCCCAGTGATGCTGAGAAACAAGCAAGCACAAAACCCCCAGAACATTTAGCAATAAACATGTGGGGTTCAGCCATCCCAGGCAAGGTTCATCTGATTTTGCTGCCTCCCTCACGAGCCTATGGGTAACACAAGTTATCTTCACAGCTCTGCTGATTTTGGCTGGACTCACTGACATATTCGATGTTGGTTGATTTAGGATAGCCTCTGCTGGGATGCCTGGGAAAACATGGGCCTCTCCTTCTCTAGCAGGCTTGCCTGGAAATTTTTGAATAGCAATAGTACAAACACTTTTGCAGACTTTTGCTTGCATCGCCTCTAACGCTCCTTTGGCCAAAGCAAATCACGAGGCCAGCACAGATCATTTAAAAGATGGGAGGGGAGGGCTTCCCTGGGGGTGTAGTGGTTAAGTCTCCATGCTTCCAATGTAGGGGACATGGGTTGGATCCCTGGTCAGAGAACTAAGATGCCATATGCCATGCAGTGTATTAAAAAAAAATTTAAAATAAATAAATAAAAGATGGGAAATATACTCTAACTTTTTCATAAAAGGAACTGCAAAGGTTGTGGGTACAGGAAGGGTGTTATCACTTGAACTGTATATCCTCAACGTTCATTTATCAAAGGACTAATTTCAGAATGCACTATTCAGTCCTATCTCAGAATGTGACATTATTTGGAAATAGGATCTTTACAGAGCTAATGTTTTATGATAGGCCCTACTCCAATATGACTAATGTCCCTATAAGAAAGAGAAATTTAGGGACTTCCCTGGTGGCCCAGTAGTTAAGAATCTGCCTTCCAGTGCAGGAGACACAGGTCCAATTCCTGGTCAGAGAACTAAGATTCCCACATTCTGTGGAGCAACTAAGCCTACATGCCACAGTGAAGATTCAATGAAGCCAAAAAGAAAAAAGAGAGAGAGAGAGAAAGAGAAGTTTAAATACAGACAAACACACAGGGAAAGCAATCTGGAAAAATGCCATCTAGAAGCCAGGAAGAGAGGCCCGGAACAGATGCTTCCTCACAGCCCTCATGGGTACATGCTCAGTCGCTCAGTCATGTCCGACTCTCTGGACCCTTTGGACTGCAGCCCACCAGGCTCCTCCATCCATGGAATTTTCCAGGCAAGAATACCGGAGTATATGTGCTGTATGACTCAGGGAACTCAAACCAGGGCTCTGTGGCAACCTAGAGGGAGGGGTGGGATGAGGTGGGAGGGAGGTTCAAGAAGGAGGGGACATATGTACACCTATGGCTGATTCATGTTGATGCATGGCAGAAATGAACACAATATTGTAAAGCAATTATGTTTCAATTAAAAATAAATAAAAATGATCAAAGAAAAAACACTGGAATGGGTTGCCATTTCCTCCTCCAGGGCAGCTTCCCAACCCTGGGACCAAACCCACGTCTCCTGTGTCTCCTGCATCACAGACGTATTCTTTACCTGCTGCACCATTGGGGAAGCCCCTCACAGCCCTCAGAAGGAACCGACTCTGCCAACACCTTGATCGTGGACTTCTGGCCTCTAGATGTAAGATTATAAATGTCTGTTGTTTAAGCCACCGGTCTGTGGTACTGTGTTAAAGCAGTCTTAGCAAACTAACACAGATCATATCAGATCAGTCGCTCAGTCGTGTCCGACTCTTCTCGACCCCATGAACCGCAGCACGCCAGGCCTCCCTGTCCATCACCAACTCCCGGAGGTCACTCAGACTCACATCCATCGAGTCAGTGATGCCATCCAGCCATCTCATCCTCTGTCGTCCCCTTCTCCTCCTGCCCTCAATCCCTCCCAGCATCAGAGTCTTCTCCAATAAGTCACCTCTTCGCATGAAGTGGCCAAAATACTGGAGTTTCAGCTTTAGCATCATTCCTTCCAAAGAAATCCCAGGGCTGATCTCCTTCAGAATGGACTGGTTGGATCTTCTTGCAGTCCAAGAGACTCTCAAGAGTCTTCTCCAACACCACAGTTCAAAAGCATCAATTCTTCGGCGCTCAGCCTTCTTCACAGTCCAGCTCTCACATCCATACATGACCACAGGAAAGACCATAGCCTTGACTAGGCGAACCTTTGTTGGCAGAGTGATGTCTCTGCTTTTGAATATGCTATCTAGGTTGGTCATAACTTTCCGTCCAAGGAGTAAGTGTCTTTTAATTTCATGGCTGCAGTCACCATCTGCAGTGATTTTGGAGCCCCCAAAATAAAGTCTGACACTGTTTCCACTGTTTCTCCATCTATTTCCCATGTAGTGATGGGACCAGATGCCATGATCTTCGTTTTCTGAATGTTGAGCTTTAAGCCAACCTTTTCACTCTCCACTTTCACTCTCATCAAGAGGCTTTTTAGCCCCTCTTCACTTTCTGCCATAAGAGTGGTGTCATCTGCATATCTGAGGTTATTGATATTTCTCCCAGCAATCTTGATTCCAACTTGTGTTTCTTCCAGTCCAGCGTTTCTCATGATGTACTCTGCATATAAGTTAAATAAACATGGTGACAAGAGGTAAAAAAAAAAATTCAGGGCATTAATGCAATCAGTCCCCAATACCTTACTTAACAGTGGGGACATTGAGGCTCAGAGTCTGGTTAAGGTACCACCCAAGATGCACCAGAATTGTGAGTGGAACCCAGGTCTTCTTTGCCAGACCTAAATCCTTGCACCTGCCACAGAGACATTTCAGGTCCCAATCCTTCGTCATTTCCTAGGTGGTTTCCAACAGGGAGGCACTGGCACATGCAGGACACCGTTCATGCCCAACTAGGCAATGCTGTGCATGTTGCTTCAAAGCTTCTGTTTTACTGTCCTTAATGATCTAGTAATTGTGTTTATGGCTTTCCAATGAAGTGTGCAGAGCTCTGATAGCCATCACTGGTTTCTTGAGGGCCTTTATTTGATCTGAGACTGAACAGAGCTTCTGATAGATTTTTTTTAAAAAATGGTGTATGAGGCAAAGAGGAGAAAATTCTAATCAAATATTTTTCAAAATGGTTTTTGACTGATCCTTCTACACACCTGGGCCACCAACTATATCTGCATTGAACATAATACTCAATTATCTGAGATAACTCTGAAGCCATTGGAATTATTTCTTTGGACAGAATAAAATTAAAGGAAAATAATTGGGTTATTAATGCATGTGTCAGTCAGGTTCTCTAGACAAAAAGAACCAATAAGGTGGGATGGGATGGGAGGTGGGAAGGAGATTTAAGAGGGAGGGGACATTTGTATACCTATGGCTGATTCATGTTGATGTATGGCTGCTGCAGCTGCTAAGTCACTTCAGTCATGTCCAACTCTGTACAACCCCATAGACCACCAGGCTCCCCCATCCCTGGGATTCTTCAGGCAAGAACACTGGAGTGGGTTGCCATTTCCTTCTCCGATGCATGAAAGTGAAAAGTGAAAGTGAAGTCGCTCAGTCGTATCCAACTCTTCGCAACCCCATGGACTGCAGCCTACCAGGCTCCTCCATCCATGGGAGTTTCCAGGCCAGAGTACTGGAGTGAGGTGCCATTGCCTTCTCTGTGATGTATGGCAGAAACCAGTAAAATATTGTAAAGCAATTATCCTCCAATTAAAAATAAATTTAAAAAGAAATAGCTTTAACAAAGAAAGAACCAAAAGGAGAGAGAAAGATAGATAGGTAGATAGATATGATATGATATTTATTATGGGTACTGGTTCACATGATTATGGGAGGCTGAGAAGTCTGCCATCTGCAATCTAAAAACCCAGGAAAGCCAGTGGTGTAGATCAAAGGCCCTGGAGCCAGATAGCTGATGGTACAGATTCCAGTTCAGGTCCAAAGGCCTGAGAACTAGGAGCACCAAGGGCAGAAGATAAATGTCCCAGTTCAAATAGTCAGAGTCAATTCAACCTTCATCCACCTTCATATTCTATTCAAGTCCTCAATGAATTGGATGAAGCTGCACCACACTGGGCCATTTTCTTTACTCAGCTCACCAGTTTGAAAGCTAATCTCTTTCAGAAGCACTCCCATAGACACAATTGGAAATAATATTTAACCAGCAATCTAGGCATCCCATGGCCCAGTCAAACTGACACGTAAGACTGATATTTATTGGATACCTACTATGCACCAAGCACTATTACAGGTCTTAGAATACAGACATGAGTGAGGTACAATCCACACATACACAAGAAGCTTCACTGCCTCATTCAGTGTTCACTCATCAAATACTAATTATGAGCATCTACTGAGATCAACCAGACACACACAGTCGCTGCTCTCACAGGGATCCACAGGTGAGCAGGTGAGACAGGCACTGGATAACTCGTGGCACAATTAAGCAATGACAATTGTGATGAGTGTCCAAAGAAGAAGCTGAAGTTGTTAATGACTGTGTAACAGGAAGGCCTGACCTATTTATTTTGTTGAGGACACAGTTGGCGGGGGGAGGGATGGATGAGGAAAGACTATCATTAGGAAATGAGGTTTGAGCTGAGATCTTGAGATCTGAAGGATCAGTAGGGTTTATCCAGGCAAAGACAGTGAAAACTTCCTTCTGAGAAGGAGAAGAGAAACTGCCCTGACATCCACAAGCTGATACTTAGATCAGCTTGGCCCCAGTGCTGCTCTGAGCTGATCTGCTGGCAGTCCTGGCTAGGGGTTGGTGTTCTCCTGCTGAAGATAAACAACTGCACAGAACATCACTATCAGACAAGGCTACTCTGATACCACAAAGGAACAAGACAACAGAACACAGACCAAACAGGAACACTGTCTAAATCACAAAAATTACCCAAATTCTCTACCCTAATATGAGAGGCTGCTGCTTCTTTACCAATTTCCCCCAAATGAGCTCAATCTAATTTTTTCTCCGTTTGGATAAAATTTATTAAGATGCCCAATGATAGAATTATTTCCACTTCCTGCCAGTATCCAGTCTAGAGCAAAGCCCTAGTTCTTTAAACCCTCCCTGAATCACCCAACCTAAGCCCAAATCCCATACTAATCCCATCCTTTTTAATACCTTCCTACTGAGATGCTTCATGGCTCCTAGTGCATTCCCCGCTCAGTGCAGTGAATACTAATCCCAACTCATTCCACTGCAAGTGTGTTCCTGGTGGTCTTTAGCTGAAGGGCACTGACATTTGATAAACACTTTTAAGGTGTCTGAGGAATCCAAACCACGGTCCAAAGACACTTCTAAATGTAAAGAGATGAGGAAGATTATTATTTGGATGCTTAATTAATATTTATCATAGCAAATGTATTATTTTTATGGCAAATTTAAGGTGGAATTGTTTTTATGTGCTGTATATACACTTTCACAGTACATTGAGAACCTTTTTATAATTAATGTGTCTAGTATATATTTAGATTTGAAGGTTAGTTTATCTCTTACATCATTAGTTTATTATCTTAAATCGTGTGTGTTCAGTTGCTCAGTCATGTCTGACTCTTTGCAACCCCATGGACTGTATGCAGCTGGCCAGACTCCTCTGTCCATGAGAATTTACCAAGCAAGAATACTGGAGTGGGCTGCCATTTCTAGGGTATCTTTCTGACCCAGGGATCGTCTCCTGCATTTGCAGGTGGATTCCTTGCCTCTAGCATCACCTGGGAAGCCCATTTTAAATCATAATGAAGGCTTACAATTCTCATAGCTCTGCTTTTGACAATCTCTAGGTGTCACTTTTTTTCAAGTCCTAGCCTGTGTCACTAATGATCAGAGGGGCATCCACAATAAGCTTTGGCCTTTGGCACCTTGTCTTAAGCTGACCAAATCAGAACTCATCAATCACTTCTAAAAATCTGGCTGTCTAGAAATTTAGAAGAATTATCCAATCTTTTTAATGTGTTTTTAACCTTTGACCCAGAAATTCTACTCTGAAAAATTTATCCCATAAATTTACTAGCACAAAAATCCAAAGACATACAAAGACATACATCGCTTTGTTGGTAACAAAAACAACAAAAAGACACAAAAAGAAACCCTGAAAACAACCCACATTGGCATCAATACTCAGTTGGCTATCATGCACACCTCTACAGTGGAATATCATGTAGCCATTAACAATAATATTGTAAATATACATTACCTGGTTTGAAAAGATGCACAGAACATATTGTGGGGAAAAAGTTGTATAATAGTATAAACCAAGATTAAAATACACACATTTTTAAATCATAGATAAAAGTGGGTTACTTCTGGGGACTGGGATTGAAGACTTATACCATCTACATGTTCAAAAGTCATATTACATTGCTTTTACTTTTTTAAAAAAAATTTTTTTTCCTTTTTTTTTTTTTTACCTCACCTCAGATGGCTCATACAGTAAAGAGTCTGCCTGAAATTCAGTAGACCTGGGTTCAACCACTGGGTAGGGAAGATCCCTTGGAGAAGGAAATGGCAACCCAGTATTCTTGCATGGAAAATCCCATGGACAGAGGAGTCTGGTGGGCTGCATTCCAAAGGACACAAAGAGTCAGACATGATTGAGTGGCTCACAAATACACACACACACATACAGCATGCAGTATCTTCCCCAACCAGCAGTTGAGCCTTTGCCCCCTGCAGTGGAAGCATAGAGTCTTAATCACTGGACCACCATAGAAGTCCTAAAAATATATATTATTTGTCCTATTTGCTATATTCCTTTTTCAGGTTTACCAACCACCCAGTCCCCATCTAGGATCTCTTCATTTCCTGTTCCTAAACCTAGACATATGTTGGGCCGAACATTTCTACCTCTGAAACACTTCTCAAAGTGTGCCCTTCCCTCGGGTGTGTCCTCAGTCTGACCAGGCAGTTCTCCCTACCTCTTGCTTGCTTCCTCACTGTCCCATTGCATGCTCTCTGATGCTCCAAGGGACTCCTTCTAGCATACCTAACCATAACCTTCATTCCTCTGCCCCAAAACCTTTGGCTCTCCTGGACCAACAGAATAAGCCTCAAACTTTCTCTGTGGACTCTAAGACTCCACTTTAGCTCTGCTTTGCCATTTCAAGCTTAGGTCAAGTATCCAAGGCATCCTTCATTCACATCCCAGTCACAGCAGCACTAATGGATCCCCTAAATTTGAATCTGCACTAACATACCTTCAAATCTTTGCACACATTGTTCCCTCCTTCCCCACGCCTCGTCTCTTACGTTTGACACTGTAAATGATTCTTCTTGCTTGTACTAAGAGATAGCCTAGTATGACTGGGAAAAGGCACAGATTTTGAGCCAAACATCTGGGATGAAATCTCAGGGGTCATTTACTAGCTCTGTGACATTTGCTTTACGACTCTGTACCCTGGTTTCCTCATCTGTAAAATAGGGTTAATAATAAAGTCAGTCTCCTAAGCCCATATTCACAAAGCACAGGAAGCACTGAATATAGTAAATACTTGAAAGTGGTAATTATTTTGATTATTGGATTCTAAAGTGATGTTATTTTCTGTTGCTCTTGAGGCATGTGGTTTTTTGCTCCTAAATTAAATTCTCCCAGGAATTCACTGGAAATCTAGTGATTAGGCATCTGTGCTTTCACTGTTGAGGGCTTGGGTTCAATCCCTGGTTGAGCAACTAAGATCCCACAAGCCGTGGCACAGCCAAAACTTAAAAAAAAATTTTTTTTTAATTAAAAAATAAAAAACAAGGGCATCCCTGGTGGTCCAGTGGTTAAGAATCTGTCTTTGCAATGCAGGGGCCACTGGTTCCATCCTTGGTCAAGGAACTAAGATCCCACATGCCTTGGGGCAACTAAGCCCGTGGGCCATAACTACTGAAACCTGCATGCCCTAGAGCCCACGCTCTGCAACAAGAGAAGCCACGGCAATCAGAAGACAGTGCATCACAACTAGAGTAGCCCCAGAGCAGCATCAAAGGCCCAGTGCTGTCAGGAAACAAAATTTATAAATAAATAATTTAAAAAACACACACACAAATGTTCCCCTCCTAAAGCTACTGAACCTTTTGAGTTCTTATAATTGCTTTTTCTTTATAGCTTCTTTGGGCCCAAGTCTCTATACATAATTAATTAAGAGCTTAAGATCTGAAACCAAACTTTCTGGATTCATGATCTCGACTGGATTCAAGACAAGCTTGGGCAAAGTAACCAAGTCTACGAGCCTCAGTTTCTCCATCTATAAAATGAGTGACTAATATCCCTGCCTCTTAAGGTTGGATTTGAAGATTAAATGTGATAATCTCTGGAAAGTGTTTAACATGGTGCTAGCCCATAGTAAGTACTCAATAAATGTTAGCTCTAATTATTTATCATCAGAGAGAGAGAGAGGGAGAATATACTCAAGATAGTTTTTAAAAGGTGGAATTTCGGGACTTCCCTGGTGGTCCAGTAGCTAAGACTCTGTGCTCCCAGTGCAGGCTCCCGGGTCAGGGAACTAGATCCCACAATGCTGCAACTAAGAGTTCACGTTTTGCAACTAAAAGATTCCTCAAGCTGCAACAAAGACCCAGCACAGTCAAATAAATTAATTTTAAAAATATATTTAAAAGGTGGAATTCAGGAACTTCCCTTGCTGTCCAGTGGTTAAGACTCTGCTGTTCCACTGCAGGGAGCAAGGGTTCGATCCCTGGTCAGGAAACTATGATCCCGCCTGAGTGCGTCACAGTCAAAAAATAAGAAAAAGTAAAAAAAAAAAAACTTTTAAACGTGGAATTTAAGGACCCATACAGAAAAATAAAGCTACCTAGGGTGTCTCAGTAACAAAGTACTATTGACATTTTGAGGTGGATTGTTCTTTGTTGTGGGGGCTGTTCTGTGCATTGTAGAATATTTAAACAGTGTACCTGGTTTCTCCCTGAGACACAACAGTTAAAAGAATGAAGAGGGGACACTGCCGCTGAGAAAAACAGGAAGCTTCGGAAACTGGTTAGAACCAGCTACACCCAAGATGGCGGAAGATTTTACCTCTGGTAGAGCTTGAGCCATATTATACGTTTATTGTAAAACATTAGCATACTAAATGACACACCCACCAGAGCCGTGACAAGCACCATGACAGTTCCAAAGCCGACCATAAAACACCAAAAAGTGGACAATGGCCCAATAACTGGAGATCCCTGCCCCTTCTCCAAAACAGAATATTCTTCAAACTCATTAACATATGAAATTAGTAGTAGTGGTGTTCGTCACTCAGTCATGCTGGTCTCTTTTCAACCCCATGGACTGTAGCCTGCCAGGCTGCTCTGTCCTGGAATTCTACAGGCAAAAATACTGGAGTGGGTAGACATTCCCTTCTTCAGGGGTTCTTCCCAACCCAGGGATCTCTCACACTGAGGAAAATTCTTTACTGTCTAAGTCACCAGGGAAGTCTCATAAAAACTAACTACTCCCACACCCCTGGGGCACTCTCACCTCTGACAGAGTCCAGATTCTGCCTACGGAATGTAAGCATGTGGTGTGCGTACAGGCTAAATCCCTTCAGTCCTGTCTGACTCTTTGCAATACTATGGACTGTAGCCCACCAGGCTCCTCTGTCCATGGGATTCTCCAGCCAAGAACTCTGGAGTGGGTTGCCACGCCCTCCTCCAGGGGACCTTGCCAACCCAGGTATCGAACCCATGTCTCATTATGTTTCCTGCGCTGGCAGGCAGGTTCTTTACAACTAGTGCCATATAGAATTGTATCTCTCTAAATAAACGTCCTTCCTCTTTACTTCAGCTAGCTGCTCTTGAATTCTTTTCTCCGTGAAGCCAAGGACTCTCAGTGGCTTATCCCAGGAACTCACTGGTGACTATTGTCTTGCTCCTACTTCCCCTGAAACATCCTCACTAGATGCTCGTAACACTCTTTCATCTAGCTCAGCTGTAATAATGATTAAAGTAATAATTAATAATGTAATAATCAAAAATTACCCCAAATATTGCCAAATATCCCCCGGTTGGGGGCAGGATGCAAAAATCATTTCCCACTGAGAAGCACTGGGCTACCTAAACAGGACACAGAAATTTGTTAGCCCACACTGCTCTGTCTTCTTGGTTTCTTTCTACCCTTTAAATTACTCTGCAAATTAGCTTCCTCTGCAAATTCAAACTACTAGACCATTCAGGTATGACCTAAATCAAATCCCTTATGATTATACAGTGGAAGTGAGAAATAGATTTAAGGGCCTAGATCTGAGAGACAGAGTGCCTGATGAACTATGGAATGAGGTTCGTGACATTGTACAGGAGACAGGGATCAAGACCATCCCCATGGAAAAGAAATGCAAAAAAGCAAAATGGCTGTCTGGGGAGGCCTTACAAATAGCTGTGAAAAGAAGAGAAGCGAAAAGCAAAGGAGAAAAGGAAAGATATAAACATCTAAATGCAGAGTTCCAAAGAATAGCAAGAAGAGATAAGAAAGCCTTCTTCAGTGATCAATGCAAAGAAATAGAGGAAAACAACAGAATGGGAAAGACTAGGGATCTCTTCAAGAAAATCAGAGATACCAAAGGAACATTTCATGCAAAGATGGGCACGATAAAGGACAGAGATGGTGTGGACCTAACAGAAGCAGAAGATATTAAGAAGAGGTGGCAAGAATACACAGAAGAACTGTACAAAAAAGAGCTTCAAGACCTAGATAATCATGATGATGTGATCACTGACCTAGAGCCAGACATCTTGGAATGTGAAGTCAAATGGGCCTTAGAAAGCATCACTACGAACAAAGCTAGTGGAGGTGATGGAATTTCAGTGGAGCTATTCCAAGTCCTGAATGATGATGCTGTGAAAGTGCTACACTCAATATGCCAGCAAATTTGGAAAACTCAGCAGTGGCCACAAGATTGGAAAAGGTCAGTTTTCATCCCAATCCCAAAGAAAGGCAATGCCAAGGAGTGCTCAAACTACCACACAATTGCACTCATCTCACACGCTAGTAAAGTAATGCTCAAAATTCTCCAAGCCAGGCTTCAGCAATATGTGAACCGTGAACTTCCTGATGTTCAAGCTGGTTTTAGAAAAGGCAGAGGAACCAGAGATCAAATTGCCAACATCCGCTGGATCATGGAAAAAGCAAGAGAGTTCCAGAAAAACATCTATTTCTGCTTTATTGACTATGCCAAAGCCTTTGACTGTGTAGATCACAATAAATTATGGAAAATTCTGAAAGAGATGGAAGTACCAGACCACGTGATCTGCCTCTTAAGAAATCTGTATGCAGGTCAGGAAGCAACAGTTAGAACTGGACATGGAACAACAGACTGGTTCCAAATAGGAAAAGGAGTACGTCAAGGCTGCATATTGTCACCATGTTTATTTAACTTATATGCAGAGTACATCATGAGAAATGCTGGACTGGAAGAAACAGAAGTTGGAATCAAGATTGCCGGGAGAAATATCAATAACCTCAGATATGCAGATGACACCACTCTTATGGCAGAAAGTGAGGAGGGGCTAAAAAGCCTCTTGATGAAAGTGAAAGTGGAGAGTGAAAAGGTGGGCTTAAAGCTCAACATTCAGAAAACGAAGATCATGGCATCTGGTCCCATCACTGCATGGGAAATAGATGGGGAAACAGTGGAAACAGTGTCAGACTTTGTTTTTCTGGGCTCCAAAATCACTGCAGATGGTGACTGCAGCCATGAAATTAAAAGACGCTTGCTCCTTGGAAGGAAAGTTATGACCAACCTAGATAGCATATTCAAAAGCAGAGACATTACTTTACCAACAAAGGTTCGCCTAGTCAAGGCTATGGTCTTTCCTGTGGTCATGTATGGATGTGAGAGTTGGACTGTGAAGAAGGCTGAGCGCCGAAGAATTGATGCTTTTGAACTGTGGTGTTGGAGAAGACTCTTGAGAGTCCCTTGGACTGCAAGAAGATCCAACCAGTCCATTCTGAAGGAGATCAATCCTGGAATTTCTTTAGAAGGAATGATGCTAAAGCTGAAACTCCAGTATTTTGGCCACCTCATGCGAAGAGTTGACTCATTGGAGAAGACTCTGATGCTAGGAGGGATTGAGGGCAGGAGGAGAAGGAGACGACAGAGGATGAGATGGCTGGATGGCATCACTGACTCGATGGATGCGAGTCTGAGTGACCTCCGGGAGCTGGTGATGGACAGGGAGGCCTGGCGTGCTGCGGTTAACGGGGTCGCAAAGAGTCGGACACGACTGAGCGACTGATCTGATCTGATCTGATCTGCAAATTCCACATTTCTGTTCCCCCATAACTTAAGCCTATCTGAGCTGTAGCTTGCATTGAAACAGGAGATAAGGGGGCAGGACACAATCTTTTAAAAAATGACAGAGCCCTTGTTATTGTTGTTCAGTCGCTCAGTTGTTTTGGACTCTTTGCGACCCCATGGACCATAGTACACCAGGCTTCCCTGTCCTTCGCCATCTCCCAGAGCTTGCTCAAACTCATGTCTATTGATTCAGTAATGCCATCCAACCATCTCATCCTCTGTCATCCCCTTATCTTCATGCCTTCTGTCTCTCCCAGCATCAGGGTCTTTTCCAATGATTTGGCTCTTCGCATTAGGTGGCCAAAGTATTGGGGCTTCAGCTTCAGTCCTTCCAATGACTATTCAAGACTGATTTCCTTTAGGATTGACTGGTTTGATCTCCTTGCAGTCCAAGGGTCTCTCTCAAGTCTCCTCCAACACCACAGTTTGAAATCAATTATTCAGCACTCAGTCTTCTTTATGGTCCAACTCACATCCACACATGACTACTGGAAAAACCATAGCTTCAACTAGACAAATCTTTGTCGGCAAAGTAATGTCTCTGCTTTTTAGTATGCTGTCTAGGTTGGTCATAGCTTTTATCCCAAGGAGCAAGCATCTTTTAACTTCATGGCTGCAGTCATTGTCTGTAGTGACAGAGCTGTTGAGGAGATGACAAAGACTAGTTAGAACCTGTTACGTCCAAGATGGTGGAAGACTCAACTTCCACCATCTTGTGCTCAATTGTGTCCAACACTTTGTCACCCCATGGATCATAACCTGCCAGGCTCCTCTGTTCTTGACATTTTCCAGGCAAGAATAATAGAATGGCTTGCCATTTCCTTCTCCATAACAATTCAAGGCTGATCATAAAAGACCAAGTGTGCGGTACCCAATTCCTAGAAATCTTTGCCCCTTTCCCAAAATAGTTGGAATAATCCTCCCACTTGTTAGCCTATGAAATTATACAACCAATAAAAACTAACCACCCCATGTTTTGGGGCCTCTCACATTCTGAGATGGCTCACACTCTATGGAGTCATTCCAAGGCCAATCTCGCCTTTTGGGATGGACAGCATTCTGTCTATGGAATGTGTATCTCTCTAAATAAAACTACTTCTTAACTATTACTTGGCCTCTCACTGAATTTTCTTCTGCAATAAGACATAAAGAACTTGAGCTTCATTAAGTCCTGAGACCAGATATGTGACCTCAATTAAAAGGCCATGGGTTCCACACTTCCCTGGTGGTACAGTGGATAAGAATCCACCTGCCAATGTGAGGGACACCAGTTTGAACCCTAGTCTAGGAAGGTCCCACAGGCCTCAGAGCAACTAAGCTCCTGCTTTACAACTCCTGAGCCCATGTGCTGGTGCTGCCACTACTGAAGCCTGCACACCTAGAGCCCATGATCTACAACAAGAGGAGCCATGGCAATGAGAAACCCTCACATCACAATGAAGCATAGCCCCTGCTCACCACAACTAGAGAAAGCCTGAGTGCGATGAAGACCCAATGCAGCCAAAAATAAATAAATTTTTTTTAAAAAAGACGGTAGGTTCAGGACTTCCCTGGTGGTCTGGTGGCTAAGACTCTGTGTTTCCATTGCAGAGGGCGCAGGTACGGTCCTTGTTTGGGGAACTAAGATCATCCATGTTGCATGGTACAGCTTAAAAAAAAAAAAAAAAAACCTGGGTTCAAGTGCCAGTTGGGGTTTTGGCTGGGTTCACATGCTGGTCAATGGGTTCAATCTTAATGTCTTAATCTGAGTTGTGCAGTTTCACCATGATACCAATCCTGGCCCATGCACGCCCATGCCTTTAACCATGCCTTCTATTTCTCCTTATGCAGATTCTCAAGAAACAAAGACTCTGACTGGCTAATCTAAAACCAAGTGTCGACCTCTAGTCCAATCAGCTACAACCAGTTGAGGAAAAGCACCTGGAATCGATATGGGAGCCTTGGGTTCCACACTTTGTAGAGGGCCTACCGTGTGGGGGAATGGGGTGTGGCCACATCAGGAATCGCCAGATCAGTTCCCATCAGATCAGATCAGATCAGATCAGTCGCTCAGTCATGTCCGACTCTTTGCGACCCCATGAATCGCAGCACACCAGGCCTCCCTGTCCATCACCAACTCCCGGAGGTCACTCAGACTCACATCCATCGAGTCAGTGATGCCATCCAGCCATCTCATCCTCTGTCGTCCCCTTCCCCTCCTGCCCCCAATCCCTCCCAGCATCAGAGTCTTCTCCAATGAGTCAACTCTTCACATGAGGTGGCCAAAATACTGGAGTTTCAGCTTTAGCATCATTCCTTCCAAAGAAATCCCAGGGCTCATCTCCTTCACAATGGACTGGTTGGATCACCTTGCAGTCCAAGGGACTCTCAAGAGTCTTCTCCAACACCACAGTTCAAAAGCATCGATTCTTCGGCGCTCAGCCTTCTTCACAGTCCAGCTCTCACATCCATACATGACCACAGGAAAGACCATAGCCTTGACTAGGCGAACCTTTGTTGGTAAAGTAATGTCTCTGCTTTTGAATATGCTATCTAGGTTGGTCATAACTTTCCTTCCAAGGAGTAAGCGTCTTTTAATTTCATGGCTGCAGTCACCATCTGCAGTGATTTTGGAGCCCAGAAAAAGAAAGTCTGACACTGTTTCCACTGTTTCCCCATCTATTTCCCATGAAGTGATGGGACCGGATGCCATGATCTTCGTTTTCTGAATGTTGAGCTTTAAGCCCACCTTTTCACTCTCCACTTTCACTTTCATCAAGAGGCTTTTTAGCTCCTCTTCACTTTCTGCCATAAGAGTGGTGTCATCTGCATATCTGAGGTTACTGATATTTCTCCCAGCAATCTTGATTCCAACTTCTGTTTCTTCCAGTCCAGCGTTTCTCATGATGTACTCTGCATAGAAGTTAAATAAACAGGGTGACAATATACAGCCTTGACGTACTCCTTTTCCTATTTGGAACCAGTCTGTTGTTCCATGTCCAGTTCTAACTGTTGCTTCCTGACCTGCATACAGATTTCTCAAGAGGCAGATCAGGTGGTCTGGTATTCCCATCTCTTTCAGAATTTTCCATAGTTTATTGTGATCTACATAGTCAAAGGCTTTGGCATAGTCAATAAAGCAGAAATAGATGTTTTTCTGGAACTCTCTTGCTTTTTCCATGATCCAGCGGATGTTGGCAATTTGATCTCTGGTTCCTCTGCCTTTTCTATAACCAGCTTGAACATCAGGAAGTTCACGGTTCACATATTGCTAAAGCCTGGCTTGGAGAATTTTGAGCATTACTTTACTAGCGTGTGAGATGAGTGCAATTGTGAAGTAGTTTGAGCATTCTTTGGCATTGCCTTTCTTTGGGATTGGGATGAAAATTGACCTTTTCCAATCTTGTGGCCACTGCTGAGTTTTCCAAATTTGCTGGCATATTGAGTGCAGCACTTTCACAGCATCATCTTTCAGGATTTGGAATAGCTCCACTGGAATTCCATCACCTCCACTAGCTTTGTTCGTAGTGATGCTTTCTAAGGCCCACTTGACTTCACATTCCAGGATGTCTGGCTCTAGGTCAGTGATCACACCATAGTGATTATCTGGGTAGTGAAGCTCTTTTTTGTATAGCTCTACTGTGTATTCTTGCCACCTCTTCTTAATATCTTCTGCTTCTGTTAGGTCCATGCCATTTCTGTCCTTTATCGAGCCCATCTTTGCATGAAATGTTCCTTTGGTATCTCTGATTTTCTTGAAGAGATCCCTAGTCTTTCCCATTCTGTTGTTTTCCTCTATTTCTTTGCCTTGATCGCTGAAGAAGGCTTTCTTATCTCTTCTTGCTATTCTTTGGAACTCTGCATTCAGATGAGTATATCTTTCCTTTTCTCCTTTGCTTTTCGCTTCTCTTCTTTTCACAGCTATTTGTAAGGCCTCCCCAGACAGCCATTTTGCTTTTTTGCATTTCTTTTCCATGGGGATGGTCTTCATCCCTGTCTCCTGTACAATGTCATAAACCTCATTCCATAGTTCATCAGGCACTCTATCTATCAGATCTAGGCCCTTAAATCTATTTCTCACTTCCACTGTATAATCATAAGGGATTTGATTTAGGTCATACCTGAATGGTCTAGTGGTTTTCCCTACTTTCTTCAATTTCAGTCTGAATTTGGCAATAAGGAGTTCATGGTCTGAGCCACAGTCAGCTCCTGGTCTTGTTTTTGCTGATTGGATAGAGCTTCTCCATCTTTGGCTGCAAAGAACATAATCAATCTGATTTCGGTGTTGACCATCTGGTGATGTCCATGTATAGAGTCTTCTCTTGTGTTGTTGGAAGAGGGTATTTGCTATGACCAGTGCATTTTCTTTGAAAACTCTATTAGTCTTTTCCATTTTCCTCAGATAGTTTTCAAATATGGCTCCCACTGCCAAGGAGTCAGCTACCATCCAAAAACTTCTATCAAGTTTTTGCTTCTGGTCAGTTACACAGGCTTTTTAGCACTGTTTGGCAGCTTCCTATGTAGCAAACTGGTAAAGAATCCACCTGCCAATGCAGGATACACAGGAAATGCAGTATCGCAAAGAATCATGACATGACTGCATCGACTTAGCATGCACACATATATGTATATATACATACATAGAGAGAGAGCTTCCCTGGTGGTTAGCGGGTAAAGAATCGACCAGCAATGCAAGAGACAGGAGACATGGATTCGATCCCTAGGTCAAGGAAGATCCCCTGGAAAAGGAAATGGCAACCCACTCCAGTATTCTTACCTAAAAACTCCCATGAACAAAGGAGCCTGGTGGGCTATAGTTCAAAGGGTCGAAAAGAATCAGACATGACTGAGCCACTAAACACACACATATAGATATATCAGTTAAAACATATATTGTGTCCAGGGTGTTGTCAATACACACACATTTACCTTATTTTAATTCAATTATGAGAAATAAAGAAAAATGTATCCTGCAGCTCTTAAAACTAATCACATTAGAATTTGGCCTCAGTGCCTTGTAGACAGGAAGGTCACAAGCAAAACACAAAAAGAAACAAGATAAGTTCATTCTTGCCTTTTGCCCTTGGAAAGACCCAGGGCAGTTTAAGGTAATTTTTACCCTCACCATTAATACTAGAGCCTATCCCTTCAGCCTCTCAATCAAGATGTCACTCTACAGGCTTCTCCTATCAATGGTTTTCAAACTTCAGGCATCCACAAATAGGTGGTCATACCTGCATGTTTTTTAACTAAATAGAACTAAACAGAAAATATCAGAGTGCAAAATTCACAGTATGATTATTATTTCATAAAAACTTTGCTTAATTTTTATAGTGTATGTGTGTGTTTCTTACTCTATTCAAAAATGTTTGAAAGTCATTGTTTTATAGTCTGTTCTGTCAAATACTGGTAGCCGGTAGGTGCATGTGGCTACTGAGCACCCGAAATGTGGTTAGCCAGAATAGACATGTGCTGTCAATGTAAAATACACATGGAATTTCAGATTAAATTAAAAAAAAAAAAATGATCAAAGCCTGGTCACAATACTTACTCTTGAACAAGTCTCAGTAATTAATGACTTTTTAAAGTTTTTAGATATACTTATTTATATTATTCATTTGGCTGCACTAGATTTTAGTTGTGACAAGTGGGATCTTTAGTTGCAGCATTCATGATCTAATTCCCTAACCAGAGATCAAACCTGGGCCCCCGGCATTGGGAGCTTGGAGCCTTAGCCACTGGACCATTACAGAAGTCCCCTTAATGATCTTAAGGGGACAAAAGGACGCAAAAACAAGTAACTGTTATCAGGCAAGAGATGTAATAACAGCAAAGATAATATACATTAATTGAAAGGACTCCTAGTTGTGTTTCAGTGGTAAAGATTAGCCTAAACCACCAGATCAACTGGAACTTAAGGGATGATGACGTCAACCTTTACTGACTCCTTCAGTGACTTCAATCAACTAAAAATTGGACTATGTGGACCACCCAAGCCCCTTCATGAATATACATGTGCCCTTAGCTTAAAACATCCCCAATTTTGCTGTTCCAAAAGACACTGTTTTAGGAAAGATCCCCAGTGTTCTTACTTGCTGCAAGAAATGATGAATCCTTCCTTCTCCCAATCTTTGGTTTGGTTGTATCTTTTGACTCTATACCTACCAAGAGGCAAACTCAGTTTGAGGGTAACAGAATTATTTTCACATAGTTTTTTTTTTTTTACTATTCTAATGTGGTTACTAGAAAATTTTTAATTACATATATGGTTGTCATTATATGCCTATTGGACAGCACTGCTCTATATATTTTGGTTGTTGTTATTTTTCACTCAGTCGTGTCTGACTGCAACCCCATGAACTACAGTACACCAGGCTTCCCTGTCCTTCACCATCTTCCAGAGCTTTCTCAAACTTATGTTCATTGAGTTGGTGATGCCATTCAACCATCTCATCCTTGTTGTCCCCTTTTCCTCCTGCCTTTAGTCTTTTCCAGTATCAGCATTCTAATGAGTCGGCTCTTCCCATCAAGGTGGCGAAAATATCAAAGCTTCAGCTTCAGGATCAGTCCTTCCAATGAATATTTAGGATTGATTTCCTTTAGTATTACTATGTATATACATATGTGTGCACATGATATATCTATAATCTGGCTTATAATACATCATATTTACATAACATCTATCACTGTGTTATTACCAAACACTTAGATCTGTTCAATGTCAAAATGAATTCCATCCTTTCAAAATCGGCTAAAAGGGCTGCACCGCTTGACGCACTCACTTCCAAAGCAGAGAGTACCTGTTCACTCACCCTGACTCATCTATCTGATTGACCTTAGTCCCTGGCAGAGAAGAAGAGACCTCTTGGTAATGTTTTTCTTTCTTTCTCTTAACTTTATTAGTTCAGAAAGGATTATAACCATCCTGCCAATGGGTATGCACTCTGAATGACTGCACACCCTGGATTGGTCAGGAAATGACTGGTTATCTATTGTATTTCCTATGCTCTTCCTATGGGCTCCAAAATCACTGCAGATGGTGACTGCAGCCATGAAATTAAAAGACGTTTGCTCCTTGGAAGAAAAGCTATGACCAACCTAGACAACACACTAAAAAGCAGAGACATTACTTTGCCAACAAAGGTCCGTTTAGTCAAAGCTATGGTTTTTCCAGTAGTCATGTATGGATGTGAGAGTTGGACTATAAAGAAAGCTGAGTGACAAAGAACTGATGCTTTTGAATTGTGGTGTTGGAGAAGACTCTTGAGAGTCCCTTGGACAGCAAGGAGATCCAACCAGTCCATCCTAAAGGAAATCAGTCCTGAATATTCATTGGAAGGACTGATGCTGAAGCTGAAACTCCAATACTTTGGCCACCTGATGCGAAGAACTGACTCACAGAAAAAGACCCTGATGCTGGGAAAGATTGAAGGCAGGAGGAGAAGGGGGTGACAGAGGATGGTTGGATGGCATCACCAACTCAATGGACATGAGTTTGAGTAAAACTCCGGGAGTTGGTGATGAACAAGGAGGCCTGGCGAGCTGCAGTTCATGGGGTTGCAAAGAATTGAACAGAACTGAGCAACTGAACTGAACTGATGCTCTCTATAAATCTCTGTAGCATCAGTTTTGGAGAAGGCAATGGCAACCCACTCCAGTACTCTTGCCTGGAAACTCCCATGGACGGACGAGCCTGGTGGGCTGCAGTCCATGGGGTCACTAAGAGTCAGGCACGACAGAGCGACTTCACTTTCACTTTGCATTTTCATGCATTGAACAAGGAAATGGCAACCCATTCCAGTATTCTTGCCTGGAGAATCCCAGGGACAGAGGAGCCTAGTGGGCTGCCATCTATGGGGTCGCACAGAGTCAGACACGACTGAAGTGACTTAGCAGCAGCAGCATCAGTTTTACCATACCTCATATTCTCCTTCCCTCTCCTAGCCCTCAGAGGGTCTTGTTATCTGTCCATCACAAGCTTGATCCTTCTATTTGTCAAAGTGTGTTATAATGACCCTCCCACCACACACACACACACACACACACACACCCACCTCTGCCACTCTTGAATAGTTGTAGCCTCTATGGAGCCACTCATTTTCCTCAAGCTTGACTCCTTCTACATTCAATACTTCAAATCATGTTCATCTTAGAAATTCTTCCTTAATGTTAATAACAGTGATAATAACAAGCTGTCTTTTATAGAGTACTTATCTTCAGACATTATGCTAAGCACTTTCTTTCATGTAAACATCACAGTAATTTTGTTGTGTTGCGAATACTTCTGTAACTTCAAACATAAGGAAACTTTGCCTTATGGGGTGACCTAAACTGTAAGATCCATGATGTCTTGTTCACTATATACCCAACAAGTACCTGGCACATACGTCTGAGTGTTTAATAAATGTCTACTGAATAAATAAGTGATCGAATAAATGGTGGCATACACCACCTTCTACTTTAACTTATAGTTGTGTCCATGTGGTAACAACTTTATTAAGTTAAACTATGAGTTCCTTGAGTACAGGGCATAGTTTTGCATTTCCTGTGCTTGTAAGCACAATACCTTCCACAGAGTGGATACTCAGAGATGTGTCGAATAAACCAATAAAAAATGATTAAATGAATGTCACATTCCTACAACTTTGGACTGCGACACTCCCTTGCTAAATATCATTCAACGGCTCCCTATTACCCTTGGGCTAAGGCCCAAGCTGTTCTTCAAAGCCTATGAGGACTCCCACACCACTTGAACCACTCATTATCTCTTAAGAGCTCCAGTTACAAGCTCCTCAAACTTCTTTCAGCTCCGAGATTTTGAGTTAGGCAAAGGTCAGAGTCTGTACTTGCCCTGTCAGAGCCTTTAACCTGGCCATTCTCACCCACACCTGACTCCACCGCTACCGCCCTCACCTGGCCAGTTCCCCTCAGAGAGCTCTCACTGTACCCTGTGTTTTGGCTTTGTAGTACTTATTGCAAGGATAACTCAGAAATAATGTGTATGTTTCTTTTATCTAGTGTTTATTTCCTGAAACACCCCATGAAGTAAGGAACATGTCTGTCCTGTACATCATAATGTATCTGTGTCTAACTCCAAGATAGGAAACCACTGGCCTACACATGTTTTTTGATCCACCCTCCCAATGTTTCATATATATACACAGGCTTCCCAGGTGGCACAGTGGCAAAGAATCCACCTGCCAATGCAGGAGACGCAGGAGACTTGGGTTCGATCCCTGGGTCAGGAAGATCCCCTGGAGTAGGAAATGGCAACTGGCTCCAGTATTCTTGCCTGGAAATTTCCACGGACAGAGGAGCCTGGTGGGCTACAGCCCAGAGGGTCACAGAGTCGGACACAACTGAGCACACACACACACACATGCACACACATGCACACACATACATATACATACATATATATACATACATACATATATATATATATGATTTGAATTCATTATAAACTTTTTAAAGTATTTCACAACAAAATCTGGATTTATAATGTGGGGAAAAAAATCCAAAATCCAGTGGTACTGCACATAAGAGTCAGAACAGGAGAGCAGTACTGTAGTAATAACCCCAGAGGACTGGTTTCTCACTCACACCGCAAGTCTGATGTGCGAGCTCCATCTGGAACACTGACAGTCATTTTGGCCAAAGGAAAAGGAGACCCACAAACCACACTCATCACTCTCACCCTGAAGTGACACGTATCTCTTCCACCCACACTTCACTGGCCAAAGCCAGTCAACAGCATGGAGATACATAATCCCCCTGCAGGGAGGGCCTTGCCTCCCAAAGTGACAAGAGTCGCTTTGCTCTGCTGATGGACTCAGGGATGTGGAGGGTAGATTTCCTATTTCCTTCATGCTTGCTTTCTCCACACTGTAAAGATATAAGCAACCCCGGTTTTTCTCTAAACTTTTATCTCTAAGAGATCTTAAGATGCCATGATAAGGCATCTATAATCATGTGCAAAACAGTCTCCTGTCCCAATCTGCATCACTTCAACTAATTTCCTTTCACTAGGCTACTAGATTTCAGGCTATCTCTTCCTACCCACAAACACCAGTGATCCCATGTGGACACTTGACCTGACATCATTCCATTTTTAGCCACGTTCCAGATTATCCCCCTTTTCTGAGTCTCATCTGTTGACTCTCTCATGTGTGTGTGTAAGTAAATAGACACACACATGTGCATTTATGAATGCATACATTTCATCACTTCTTCCAATAACATTTAATACAACGCTAGACACTTGGGGTGAAATGATGAGCAAGATAAGTATGAACACTAGCCTTCTGGTGTTCAGAGTCCTAATGGGACGACATCAGCAATCACAGGAAATGGTTATGATGAGTTCTACTATAAAAGAAGTTCAAAGAGCTACAGGAAGCCTGAGCCCAGATCAGGAGAAATGACATTCAACCTAAGACCCGAAGGTCGGCAATAATTAGCAGGGCAACTCCCAGCAGAGGGGACAACTCCGAGAAGACCCAGAGTCCAAAGAGAGCACAGGATTCATAAGGAACAAACAAGTTTATCTCAGCCAGGACATGGGTAGTAGAAGGCCTGATGGAAGCAGGTGGGGAGATAGAGAAGAAGCTAATGAGGGATGCAAGCGCCAGACCTTATAAGGCCCTGAGTGCTCTATGAGGCAGCTGGAATTTAATTCTGAGTGAAACAGGGAGCCAAGACAATGAAGGCTTTTAAGCAAGAGGCTGATGAGATCTGATTTACATTTACTCTACCGTTTTGAGGATATTCTGAACGGGCTGCGAGTCTTGGCACGACCCATCAGAATGGATTTAGAGGTTCCTGGAGGCACCTTGCTCTTCTTGGCATTTACCCACTGGCCTCTTGGAGATCTGAAATGTCCTGGGGGAGAGGCTGGACTTCCTGGGGGACAGGGGACTCAGGACAGTGGCTTTTTATCACTATATAGTGTTAATTTACCACTGCATTAATTGTATTCATAAATATCTAAAAATACACATATGAGAAAGATGAAGAAAACAGACACCAGCCAAAGTTATCTTTTAGGATAACAGGATTAGCGGTCTAGTTCATAAGTATTTTAATATTTAAACAACCAGCATGGCCATCCTGAGGCATAACAGCTAAATACATGTGCTAATGTCGGCACAGAACAAATAAGCTGGGATAATATTTAGAAAGATTAACTGATGTTCATTTCCTACACCACCAGTATGTCCTCCTATCCCATGGCTGTTCTCTGCTTAAGGGGTCAGATCATGGCTCGACCAGGAAAGCATTAAAAAGGCTTCTAAGTTTCAAAAGATTGAACCTTGAAGGGACTCATGCCAAAGGAAAACAAAGAAGCAGATTAGGGAGTTCTTGCCTTCAGAATGAGAAAACAGGAAGGGAAGCTGAAAGAGCTTGGGCATTGGGGTGTACCTGTCCCCCGCCCCCACGAGGGGGCGCTATCAACAGAAACACTCGACTGGAATCTGAATGCTGGAAATTTGTGCTCTGAGCAGTTCACCCAAGAAGTCAGCAGAATCTGGCAAGACCCAAGAGGGGAAATAGGATCCAGGCATGGTGAAGCAGTCTTCCAGACTTCCTCCCATAAAGGACTCCACGCCTCACTCTCACCCCACCCCCCAACACTGATATTATTTAAGCCTCTAGGAACTTAAAAAAGAGGCTCTCAGAATCTAGCTATGAGAGATGTTTTGGGAACAATTGGGGAATTTTGAATATGTACTAGATTTTAGATGATATTATGAAATTATTGTGAATTTTCTTAACTGTGGTAATGGTACTGCAATTATGTAGCAGAAAGTCCTTTTACTTAGGAAAATCACACTGAGCTATTAAGAGATTAAAATACCATAACTTATGCAACTTATTTTCAAATAATTCAGTGGGGGAAACATACAGGTACATTCAGGAGAGAGAGAGAGAAAGCAAATCCAGAAAGTTGTTAAGAACTAAAATAGAAGGGGCGGCATATAGGTGTTCCCTGTACTAGTGTTTCAACTCTCATAGGCTTTAATTTTTCAATAATATACAAACTTATAAAATAAAATTTTATAATAAAATTTATAACTGTATTGTGAATGCCCAGAAGTCACAAGGAAAATATCGATCCAATAATATTAGTTTAAAATGTGTTAAGAAGCGTAAAGAATTGTTTGTGTTAAGTGTATTCATAAATCTGTAAAAACTTATACACATGAAAAAGATAAAGAAGGTGCAAATAACAGTTGTTAAATTAGAATGGTGGGATTATCTATGGCATTTTTCTCTATTTCTCACTCTTCTGTGTTTTTATAACATTAAAAATTAATTTTAGATGTTAGTTTAAAAAAAGACTGGTGAGGAGATGAGATCCTGAGTTGACTGAGATGAAGTATCTACCATCCAACATAATGGGAGTTCAGAATATAAATTAAAAGGAATTCCCTGGTGGTCCAGTGCTTGGGACTCTGCATTCTCACTGCCAAGGGAGCTGGTTCATTTCCGGTCAGGGAACTAGGCTCCCACAAGCCAGGGTGGTGCAACCAAAAAAAAAAAACCACACCAGAGTCTAAATTAATTTTAATAATGGAAAAGTAAGAAAGGTACTGTTATTCAGGGGTTAGTGAACTAAGAGTTTACACAAATCAGGTGTCCCAGGTGCAAGCAACAGAAAACAGCTCTGGCTCCTTGAAGCATTCTGGGGCTTGAGGAGCTCAAAGAACCATCTGGAAGGTTGGAGAGCCAGGCCTGGCTAGTGGGCAGGCATAACGGCCTCTGCCAAATTCAGGTGACAAGAAGAGTTCAGAGAGGACAAGAGTGCACCAGCCAGTGAACCAAGGTGTGCCGCAGCTCAGACCTCCGCCTCTGCTGGCTCTGGGCAATGGTGCTGCCTTTGGTACCACCACTGGCCTCCAGAAGCCTAGTGCTGTCATGCCATCTCCAAAACACATCCTCCACAGACCTGGCTTCTGCATAATGTGGCTCCCCGGTAAAACTCATACACGTCCATCTAATCGGTCAAGTCGAGATCACAGGCTCACACCTGAGCTGCAAACAACCTGGGAAGGCAATTACTTTATCTTTGAAGCTCCTGAAGCACCAGTAGGGCCCTACCTCTCCCTAAGACTCATATAATGGGAAAATTTCCAAAGATTGGATGAAGAGTCTAACACTGGGCAACAAAAAGTTACAAATGCCACCATCAGATCAGATCAGATCAGATCAGTCGCTCAGTCCTGTCCAACTCTTTGGGACCCCATGAACCGCAGCACGCCAGGCCTCCCTGTCCATCACCAACTCCCGGAGGTCACTCAGACTCACATCCATCGAGTCAGTGATGCCATCCAGCCATCTCATCCTCTGTCGTCCCCTTCTCCTCCGGCCCCCAATCCCTCCCAGCATCAGAGTCTTCTCCAATGAGTCAACTCTTCGCATGAGGTGGCCAAAATACTGGAGTTTCAGCTTTAGCATCATTCCTTCCAAAGAAATTCCAGGGCTGATCTCCTTCAGAATGGACTGGTTGAATCTCCTTGCAGTCCAAGGGACTCTCAAGAGTCTTCTCCAACACCACAGTTCAAAAGCATCAATTCTTCAGCACTCAGCCTTCTTCACAGTCCAACTCTCACATCCATACATGACCACAGGAAAGACCATAGCCTTGACTAGGCGAACCTTTGTTGGCAAAGTGATGTCTCTGCTTTCGAATATGCTATCTAGGTTGGTCATAACTTTCCTTCCAAGGAGTAAATGTCTTTTAATTTCATGGCTGCAGTCACCATGTGCAGTGACTTTGGAGCCCAGAAAAACAAAGTCTGACACTGTTTCCACTGTTTCTCCATCTATTTCCCATGTAGTGATGGGACCAGATGCCATGATCTTCGTTTTCTGAATGTTGAGCTTTAAGCCAACCTTTTCACTCTCCACTTTCACTTTCATCAAGAGGCTTTTTAGCCCCTCTTCACTTTCTGCCATAAGGGTGATGTCATCTGCATATCTGAGGTTATTGATATTTCCCCAGTAATCTTGATTCCAACTTGTGTTTCTTCCAGTCCAGCATTTCTCATGATGTACTCTGCATATAAGTTAAATAAACATGGTGACAATATACAGCCTTGACGCACTCCCTTTCCTATTTGGAACCAGTCTGTTGTTCCATGACCAGTTCTAACTGTTGCTTCCTGACCTGCATACAGATTTCTCAAGAGGCAGATCAAGTGGTCTGGTATTCCCATCTCTTTCAGAATTTTCCAGTTTATTGTGATCTACACAGTCAAAGACTTTGGCATAGTCAATAAAGCAGAAACAGATGTTTTTCTGGAACTCTCTTGCTTTTTCCATGATCCAGCCGGTGTTGGCAATTTGATCTCTGGTTCCTCTGCCTTTTCTAAAATCAGCTTGAACATCAGGAAGTTCACGGTTCATATATTGCTGAAGCCTGGCTTGGAGAATTTTGAGCATTACTTTACTAGCGTGTGAGATGAGTGCAATTGTGAAGTAGTTTGAGCATTCTTTGGCATTGCCTTTCTTTGGGATTGGGATAAAAACTGACCTTTTCCAATCTTGTGGCCACTGCTGAGTTTTCCAAATTTGCTGGCATATTGAGTGCAGCACTTTCACAGCATCATCTTTCAGGATTTGGAATAGCTCCACTGGAATTCCATCACCTCCACTAGCTTTATTCGTAGTGATGCTTTCTAAGGCCCACTTGACTTCACATTCCAGGATGTCTGGCTCTAGGTCAGTGATCACACCATCGTGATTATCTGGGTCGTGAAGCTCTTTTTTGTACAGTTCTTCTGTGTATTCTTGCCACCTCTTCTTAATATCTTCTGCTTCTGTTAGGTCCATACCATTTCTGTCCTTTATCGAGCCCATCTTTGCATGAAATGTTCCTTTGGTATCTCTGATTTTCTTGAAGAGATCCCTAGTCTTTCCCATTCTGTTGTTTTCCTCTATTTCTTTGCATTGATCGCTGAAGAAGGCTTTCTTATCTCTTCTTGCTATTCTTTGGAACTCTGCATTCAGATGAGTATATCTTTCCTTTTCTCCTTTGCTTTTCGCTTCCCTTCTTTTCACAGCTATTTGTAAGGCCTCCCCAGACAGCCATTTTGCTTTTTTGCATTTCTTTTCCATGGGGATGGTCTTGATCCCTGTCTCCTGTACAATGTCACGAACCTCATTCCATAGTTCATCAGGCACTCTATCTATCAGATCTAGGCCCTTAAATCTATTTCTCACTTCCACTGTATAATCATAAGGGATTTGATTTAGGTCATACCTGAATGGTCTAGTGGTTTTCCCTACTTTCTTCAATTTCAGTGTGAATTTGGCAATAAGGAGTTCACCATACCTGCTACAAAAACTGGACCAGCACTGTGTAAAGAGAAAACAAGACCGAGACACGGCCTTTGTCCTCAAGGAGTGACTTTGAGAGTGGATATATTATATCTTAGTCTTTTTTGTTAGCCATGATGTTTGAGAGAGTAAACACTCAGCAAATGTTTGCTAAATAAATAAAAACAAGTGCACAACCTGCCTTGGACAAATCAAATGACCCTTTGCAGGCAGGAGACTGGACAAAATAATACTCCAGGACTTTCAAGCAAGAGGATTCTTAGACTGATGATCTTGCCTGAGAATCACTGAGAACCACAGTGGTCTTATAGAGACTGTCTATGAACCAGAAGCTAGAGTAAAACTGCACTGATGCACACAACCTTAACAAAAGCCAAATATTAGATTTTGTAAATGGCTCCACCTAGAAAACCAGTTCAAATCAACTCAAAATCCAAACATCTAAAACAAATGAATGGGAATGAAATTTGTTCTGAGTCCCTACTTACAGCTGTACTTTCTTATCTTTTAGGCCAAAAGCCCAATATCATTAGTTTTGGTCATACACTGGCCTCTGGGGCCATGCTGGGCTATGTCACAGCATACATCAGCGATAATTTTTTAAATGTGTTCTCCCCAGCTGCCTACCTCTGAGCTTGAATCAATTTCCAGTCACAGTTTGCACATTTCATGCCAAAAGACTGCAATGGGAGTACTGATGTTTAGTGTGAAATTATTTGTTCTGCAGATCTTTAAACATAGGTAAGAATCATCTCTCCTTTCAGTGGTTTTAGTCTTGGTTTTCCTAGATGCAAAGTTGCCAGTTCTGTGCAGTATCTGAACTTTTCATTAATCCATTCACTCAACAATTTGCATTCACTACCTACTGTGGGTCAAGAAATGTGCTAGATGGTGGGGATATGTCAGTGACCAGAGAAGATATGGTCCTTGAATTCATGTCACTTAAATTCCACGTGGAGACTCATAGATGAATATGTAATTACAAAATGGAAAAGGATTTGGAGGTGAAAAAGTGATATATACAAGAATATAGGATTAGAAAGTGAAACAGCGCAGCCAAAAAAAGAGAAGAAATTATATATTCATTTATAAGTTTCCTACTAGAATGTACGGGCAATGAATTGAACGCTAAATCCATGTTGTTAAATCCAGTGAACTCTTTAGACTTTTATCTTGACCTGACTTCACCACAGAATTTGATACTGTGGATATCACTCTTTCTCTCTCTCTTTTCTTCAACATTTGACTCCAAAACTTTTCTATAGAAGACGAAGTTGTAAGAAGAGTACAATAAATCAGATCAGATCAGTCGCTCAGTCGTGTCCGACTCTGCGACCCCATGAACCGCAGCACGCCAGGCCTCCCTGTCCATCACCAGCTCCCGGAGGTCACTCAGACTCGCATCCATCGAGTCAGTGATGCCATCCAGCCATCTCATCCTCTGTCGTCCCCTTCTCCTCCTGCCCTCAATCCCTCCCAGCATCAGGGTCTTCTCCAATGAGTCAACTCTTCGCATGAGGTGGCCAAAATATTGGAGTTTCAGCTTTAGCATCATTCCTTCTAAAGAAATTCCAGGATTGATCTCCTTCAGAATGGACTGGTTGGATCTTCTTGCAGTCCAAGGGACTCTCAAGAGTCTTCTCCAACACCACAGTTCAAAACCATCAATTCTTCGGCGCTCAGCCTTCTTCACAGTCCAGCTCTCACATCCATACATGACCACAGGAAAGACCATAGCCTTGACTAGGCGAACCTTTGTTGGTAAAGTAATGTCTCTGCTTTTGAATATGCTATCTAGGTTGGTCATAACTTTCCTTCCAAGGAGTAAGCGTCTTTTGATTTCATGGCTGCAGTCACCATCTGCAGTGATTTTGGAGCCCAGAAAAACAAAGTCTGACACTGTTTCCACTGTTTCCCCATCTATTTCCCATGCAGTGATGGGACCAGATGCCATGATCTTCGTTTTCTGAATGTTGAGCTTTAAGCCAACCTTTTCACTCTCCACTTTCACTTTCATCAAGAGGCTTTTTAGCCCCTCCTCACTTTCTGCCATAAGGGTGGTGTCATCTGCATATCTGAGGTTATTGATATTTCTCCCGGCAATCTTGATTCCAACTTGTGTTTCTTCCAGTCCAGCATTTCTCATGATGTACTCTGCATATAAGTTAAATAAACATGGTGACAATATGCAGCCTTGACGTACTCCTTTTCCTATTTGGAACCAGTCTGTTGTTCCATGACCAGTTCTAACTGTTGCTTCCTGACCTGCATACAGATTTCTTAAGAGGCAGATCAGGTGGTCTGGTATTCCCATCTCTTTCAGAATTTTCCATAGTTTATTGTGATCCACACAGTCAAAGGCTTTGGCATAGTCAATAAAGCAGAAATAGATGTTTTTCTGGAACTCTCTTGCTTTTTCCATGATCCAGCAGATGTTGGCAATTTGATCTCTGGTTCCTCTGCCTTTTCTATAACCAGCTTGAACATCAGGAAGTTCACGGTTCACATATTGCTGAAGCCTGGCTTGGAGAATTTTGAGCATTACTTTACTAGCGTGTGAGATGAGTGCAATTGTGCGGTAGTTTGAGCACTCCTTGGCATTGCCTTTCTTTGGGATTGGGATGAAAACTGACCTTTTCCAATCTTGTGGCCACTGCTGAGTTTTCCAAATTTGCTGGCATATTGAGTGTAGCACTTTCACAGCATCATCATTCAGGACTTGGAATAGCTCCACTGGAATTCCATCACCTCCACTAGCTTTGTTCGTAGTGATGCTTTCTAAGGCCCATTTGACTTCACATTCCAAGATGTCTGGCTCTAGGTCAGTGATCACATCATCATGATTATCTAGGTCTTGAAGCTCTTTTTTGTACAGTTCTTCTGTGTATTCTTGCCACCTCTTCTTAATATCTTCTGCTTCTGTTAGGTCCACACCATCTCTGTCCTTTATCGTGCCCATCTTTGCATGAAATGTTCCTTTGGTATCTCTGATTTTCTTGAAGAGATCCCTAGTCTTTCCCATTCTGTTGTTTTCCTCTATTTCTTTGCATTGATCACTGAAGAAGGCTTTCTTATCTCTTCTTGCTATTCTTTGGAAGTCTGCATTCAGATGTTTATATCTTTCCTTTTCTCCTTTGCTTTTCGCTTCTCTTCTTTTCACAGCTATTTGTAAGGCCTCCCCAGACAGCCATTTTGCTTTTTTGCATTTCTTTTCCATGGGGATGGTCTTGATCCCTGTCTCCTGTACAATGTCACGAACCTCATTCCATAGTTCATCAGGCACTCTATCTATCAGATCTAGGCCCTTAAATCTATTTCTCACTTCCACTGTATAATCATAAGGGATTTGATTTAGGTCATACCTGAATGGTCTAGTAGTTTTCTCTACTTTCTTCAATTTGCCCACATCTTATTTCCAGAAATAGCTGACACTTGAAAATGGTAGCCATTTCTAATCAGACTCTCAGTGTCCTCATCTCTAAGGTAGAAATAATAATGGTAACCTCACAGGGGTTGGGTGAGCATCAAATGAGATCATATATGAGCCAGTCCTTTGTAAACACTGTATCTATCCCCTAACTCAAAACGTTCAGTCGCAGAAGCCTCACTTGGAAGTTTGTTAGTAATATGCATCTTGGGCCCCACTCCAGGATTCACCCACCTGCTGAATCAGAATCTGCATTCATAAGATTTCCAGGTGATTTGTATATGCAGTAAAGTTTGAGAAGGACTGCTTAATCCCAAGAAAATTACAGACAGACACATTCATGGAATATATCATTTGTTAACCTTTAGGTCGTGGTCCTTCTCATACAAGAAGTCCTTCCTGATCAAATGAGAAAACGTGAGGTTCACATAAATGGCTCAGCATCATGGAAACAGGGCTTTCAAAGCCTGACTCTTGATGCTCGCTGTCGATTTGACCATGGGCAAATTGCTTCACCTCTGCAAACCTCAATTTCCTTGTCTCTAACACAGTTGTGAGAGTACCAACCTCCCCGACCGCTGTGATGACTGATGGAGATATTGCACATGAATGATCGAAGACAAAGCATGGCATGTGCTGAATACTTGGCTAATTATGCTTCTTTTATTTTTTTTTTCAAGTAAAGAAACTCACATTCAGATGGCCCCCCGTTTGCCATGAATGTGTAAAACCTGAGCTTGTCTCTGGTTCTGCCTAGGAAAAGAATGGGAATTTCCTTGTTCCACATCTGGAACAAATTACCATTTCCCAGAGATCTGGATGGATGTGCTTTTTTAAGCTACCTTTTTTTTTTTTTTAATTCCTACTATGTGTCAAACATGTTAAATCAAGTGAAACTGTGTGGTCTTTCCATTTCTCATGGTGGTTCCAGGCCTGGAAAACAGAAGGTGGGCAGAAGCTCAAGCAGCTGAACAGAAGGAGGGGAAGGAGCTGGAAGAAGGGACAGCCTGCTGGAGGCACAGCCAGCCATGCTCAGATTCATCCTGCCAAAGTTTATTTCTGTCTGGCTGGAGTTTCTCAAGCTTCAAGCTTAACAAGCTCGAAATAATAACAATTCCTGTAGCTCAGCGCCTTACCTAGAGAAAGACGCTTCTCAAATATCAAGGACCTCTCATACCTAAGATGATTGTGGCTCTTCAAAGAGAAAGACGTGCCAGGTAACAGGCTTCATCAAATTACAGACTGATGTTCCCTAAAACCCTTTTGAGATTCTGATGAACACAGTATTCTGTGCCCTCCGAAAAAATAATCATGCCATAGACAGACACACAGTTGTGCATACAATTTGGGGGAAGGGGAGATTGCAGTCCTTGAAAGGAGCCTGAAGACCTTTCCATCTAAAACCCCTACCTTTAAGCCATGTTTGCTGCTCTTCGTGCAGATATTTGTGTATCGGCACACATGTGCAAGCACAAGAGTATGCAGACACACACACACACACACACACACACACACTGCTCTGTCGATCATTTCATTTTCCTATCGAGATCCAAAAGCTGAATAAATTAACATTTTCCTGGCAGCAAAGTGGAGCTATGTTTTGTCTAGAGATTACACAGATTAAATCATCAAGTGCCATAATCCACTCCCCAATAAAGGTAGAAAGATAGACAAGAAAATTTGGATATAGCCATCTAAGCCCCCAGCAGGAAACTGTAAATTCACAAATCAGGAGCATCCTGGCCCACGGAAATGCCCATGTGCTTCAGTCTCCTTCCTGGGAAAAGTGCTTTTCTGATCTAACTGACATTGTTCAGAGAAAAACACATCTTCCGTGGAATGAGACTTTAAAAAAAACAACTGTACAGTCAAGATGACTAGAGCCGCTTAGGAACCACTAATGATTTCACTTCTCCTTATTACTGTTTGACTAAGTAAACACTCAAAACAGGCTTTGTAATCCAACAGTAAGCATTTTGGCCCCAAAGCTCAGCAAAAGAGAGTCCAATGGTCAAAAGCATGGGGCCTGAATGGAACCCGACTACTTGGGTTGAATATGTGCTCTTCCCCTTCCTCTGAGCCTCAGTTCAATCACAAATATAAGGGACAGGGACTTCCCTGGCACTCCAGTGATTAAGACTCTGCGCTTCTAATGCAGGGGGCATGGGTTTGATCCCTGGTCAGGGAACTAAGATCTTGCAAGCCGCATGGTGTGGCCCAAAAATAATTTTTTTAAATATAAGGGTCAATAGGAGCACCCAGGTTGTTTCCTGGGTTGTTTTTGTTTTTTAAAGACAAACTTCCCAATGGCTTTCAGGGAAGAGTTTTTGTTTTTTTCATAATTTATTTATTTTTGGCTGTTTTGGGTCTTCATACTCAGCCTTCTTATTGTGGTGGCTTCTTTTGTTGCAGAGCACAGATTCTAGAGCTGGAGGGCTTCAGTAGTTGCAGCCTGGGCTCTGGAGCACAGGCTCAATAGTTGTGATGCATGGGATTATTTGTTCCATGGCATGTGGGATCTTCCTGGATCAGGGATTGAACTGATGTCTCCTGCACTGGCAGGCGGATTCTTTACCACTGAGCTACCAGGGAAGACCCACCTGGGGTTGTTTTGAGTTAGATGAGGTGACTTGTGTGAAGACTTTAGCTTAGTACATGGTAAGTACGCAATACAACCACCACCTCTAACAGGGATGTCTTAGAACTCCACAGCCACTAACGCTAGTGGGGTCAGAACAGTCTCCAGATCGCATCTACTCCGTCCCCTCAGGTGTTCCATCATAGGCCACAGCATCTTGGTCATGCATTGCACCAAGCACTACGGGACTTGGCAAAAGTCCACAACTTTAACTTGAAAGTGAAAGTGAAGTCGTGTCCAACTCTTTTCGAACCCATGGACTATAGCCTACCACACTTCTCCATCCATGGGATTTTCCAGACAAGAGTACTGGAATGAGTTGCCATTTCTTTCTCCAGAGGATCTTCCCGACTTGGGGATGGAACCTGGGTTTTTATTTTATTTGAAGTTTATTTTTTACTTCCGTAAAAAATGTGTCCATAATGTAAAATTTGCTGCTTTGACCAGGTTTAAGCTACAACTCAATGGCATTAGTTACATTTACAATGTTATACAACAATCACTGGTATCAATTCCAAAATTTTCATCACCCCAATGGAAACTCTATACATCAAGCAGTAACTCTTTACTCTCCCCTCTCCTAGCCCCTGCTGCTACTGCTGCTAAGTCGCTTCAGTCGTCACCAACTCTGTGCAACCCCATAAATGGAAGCCCACCAGGCTCCCCCCTCCCTGGGATTCTCCAGGCAAGAACACTGGAGTGGGTTGCCATTGCCTTCTCCAATGCGTGAAAGTGAAAGTGAAAGGGAAGTCGCTCAGTCGTGTCCGACTCTTAGCGACCCCATGGACTGCAGCCTACCAGGCTCTGCCGTCCACGGGATTTTCCAGGCAAGAGTACTGGAGTGGGGTGCCATTGCCTTTTCCGCTCCTAGCCCCTGGTCACCTCTATTTTCTGTCTCTATGAATTTTCATATTCTAGGTAATTCATATAAGTGGAATCACATAACATTTGTCCTTCTGTGTCTAGCTTACTTCACTTACTTAGCATAATGTTGTAAAAGATCACCCATATTGTAGCATGTATCAGAATTTCATTCTTTTTATAGCTGAATAACATTCCTTTGTATGTAGAGACCACATTTTACTTATCCATTCATCTTCCAGTGAACACTTGAGTTGCTCCCATCCTTTAGTTATTATGAACAGATGAGTCACTGAGTTGTGTCCGACTCTTTGTGACCCCATGAATCACAGCACGCCAGGCCTCCCTGTCCAGCACCAACTCTCGGAGTTCACTGAGACTCACGTCCATCGAGTCAGTGATGCCATCCAGCCATCTCATCCTCTGATGTCCCTTTCTCCTCTTGCCCCCAATCCCTCCCAGCATCAGAGTCTTTTCCAATGAGTCAACTCTTCTCATGAGGTAGCCAAAGTACTGGAGTTTCAGCTTTAGCATCATTCCTTCCAAAGAAATCCCAGGGCTGATCTCCTTCACAATGGACTGGTTGGATCTCCTTGCAGTCCAAGGGACTCTCAAGAGTCTTCTCCAACACCACAGTTCAAAACCATCAATTCTTCAGCACTCAGCCTTCACAGTCCAGCTCTCACATCCATACATGACCATAGGAAAAACCATAGCCTTGACTAGATGGACCTTTGTTGGCAAAGTAATGTCTCTGCTTTTGAATATGCTATCTAGGTTGGTCATAACTTTCTTTCCAAGGAGTAAGCATCTTTTAATTTCATGGCTGCAGTCACCATCTGCAGTGATTTTGGAGCCCAGGAAAATAAAGTCTGACACTGTTTCCACTGTTTCTGCATCTATTTCCCATGAAGTGATGGGACCAGATGCCATGATCTTCATTTTCTGCATGTTGAGCTTTGAGCCAACTTTTTCACTCTCCACTTTCACTTTCATCAAGAGGCTTTTTAGTTCCTCTTCACTTTCTGCCATAAGGGTGGTGTCATCTGCATATCTGAGGTTATTGATATTTCTCCCAGCAATCTTGATTCCAACTTGTGTTTCTTCCAGTCCAGCAGTTCTCATGATGTACTCTGCATATAAGTTAAATAAACAGGGTGACAATATACAGCCTTGACGTACTCCTTTTCCTATTTGGAACCAGTCTGTTGTCCCATGTCCAGTTTTAACTGTTGCTTCCTGACCTGCATACAGATTTCTCAAGAGGCAGATCAGGTGGTCTGGTATTCCCATCTCTTTCAGAATTTTCCACAGTTTGTTGTGATCCATACAGTCAAAGGCTTTGGTATATAGTCAAGAAAGCAGAAATAGATGTTTTTCTGGAACTCTCTTACTTTTCCCATGATCCAGTGGATGTTGGCAATTTGATCTCTGGTTCCTCTGCCTTTTCTAAAACCAGCTTGAACATCAGGAATTTCATAGTTCACATATTGCTGAAGCCTGGCTTGGAGAATTTTGAGCATTACTTTACTAGCGTGTGAAATGAGTGCAATTGTGCGGTAGTTTGAGCATTCTTTGGCATTGCCTTTCTTTGGGATTGGAATGAAAACTGACCTTTTCTGGTCCTGTGGCCACTGCTGAGTTTTCCAAATTTGCTGGCATATTGAATGTAGCACTTTCACAACAAATATCTGCTTGAGTCCCTGCTTTCAATTCTTTGGGATATACATCTAGTAACAGGATTGCTGGATCATATGATATTCTATACTCAACTTTTTAAAGAGACACAAAGTTGTTATCCACTGCACCATTTTACATTTCCAGCAGAAGTGCACAGGGGGTCTAATTTCTCCACATCCTCATCTCTCGTGTCATTTTTCTGCAGTTCATATGTTTATAATAATGCCTCAACTGTCTCACAAAACAACAAACTTATTGTTCTAAAATAATTAAGAAGTGAATAATTCTACTTTTGCATTTCTCACCTAGGGACAATATTTTCCACTTAAGGAACCTCTGACAATGTCTGGAAACACTGTTAGCTGTCATGATCAGGAACAAGGTGTTACTGGCATCTGGTGGGTAGTCTTGGGATGCTGTTAAAACATCCTAGATGGACAGGACAGCCCCCGCAACAAAGAATTGTAGCAACAGGGCCAAGGTTGGGAAATGTTGTTCTAGTTTAACAGTTAGACTATAGGCCAGTCTTCAAACGAGAGGCCCAGGATTCCAGAGGATACATGGGGCCTGTCATAAGGGAAAATAACAGGGTCCAAGTGATCAAGGCTTTAGTACTCCCTCCCCACTTCTTCTAGGGCAACTTCTCATATAATTATTTTACATAATGGTCTTCCTGTGAGATTCCATTCAAAGTTTTCACTTCTCTTTTCTATTTAAAAATATATTTAAAAAAGCAGCTATTCTGGGACTTCCCTGGTGGTCCAGTGGTTGGGACTTGGAGCTTTCACTGCTGTGGCCCCAGGTTTGATTTCTGGTTGGGGAACTAAACCTCTGCAAGCCACAAGACATGGTCAAAAATAATTAATTTTTAGAAAACACCCATTATTCCAGTCAAGTTGCTTTTGGCTACCAGTACTTTAGGGATACCACCGAGGACACAGGCTTTTTCCATTTTCCTGCTTTGCCACCCTTAACACTCTGGTTCCCATCCTCTGACTTATCTCCTCATGGCCTCAAGCTGATTGCTGAAGATCCAGTCATCACATCCTCACATAGCCATGTACAAAGTCAGGAAAGGGCAGGAGATGTTAGTTCAATTCCTGGCTCAGGAAGATCCCCTGGAGAAGGAAATGGCAACCCACTTCAGCATTCTGCTTGGGAAATCCCATGGACGGAGCAGCCTGGAGGGCTACAGTCCATGGGGTCATAAGAGAGTTGGACACGACTTAACAACTAAAACAACAACAACCCAAGAGGAAAATCTATCCCAGAATTCAGGCAAGAAATTTCCCTCTCTTCACCACATTTGCATCACCTATTCATGCCTAAAGCAATCAATGGCAATGAGAATAAAATCACTACTTAAAGTCTAGGCTCCTTTAAGTTTACCCCCTAAGCCCAGCCTTAGGGGGAAGGTGAAAATGCAAACAATAGGAGCTGCTGGAGGTACTAATCTGTAGATTGTTTCACTGGTGTTTTAAACTAGTTTACCTGTCATTTGGTTTCAGATGCAAATAACAAAAACTTGACTTTTTTTAAAAGAAGGGATTATCCAGTTTATATAATTGAAAAATCCAGGGACAGATCTTGACTTTATATACACAGAGATATTGGTGGTCAAAAGCCATCACCAAAACTCAGCAGTGCTTTCTCCAGCTCTTAGTTCTGCTTCCTTCTGTGTTGGCTTCATTCTCAGGCTGTCTCTCCCTTGCTGGTGAGAGCATGACCAAAACAAAGACTCAGAAGTGTATCTGCATAAGCTGTGATTGGTCAGGCTGGAACCACGTGTTGATTGTTGAACAAACAAATCACTGTGGTTAGGGAAACGGAATAATCTGATTGGCCATCCTTGGATCACATGGCTCCCAGCAGCACTGGGGAAGGATGCACCACAAGCAGGAAAGGTAATGGATGCTGGGTTTGCAAAATCAATACACATGCATTCCATATACAGAGTGGATATGTATATATTTTTGGCTTGTAGGTAATCCAGATATTATAAAAATGCATCAATTCATTCCACAAACATCTACTGAATGCTGTGTACCAGGACACAATGCACTGGAGAGGTAAATAAAACAAGGTCTCTTCCACAAAGAATCTAACCCTCGACCATTAGGCCACTGTATAACCCTGAATGAGTCCTCAACATCTCCCATTCTGCTATACATGTTGTGTAACAAGAAATGGCTGAAGTGCTTAATTTCTTTTCTTTTCTTTAATATTTATTTTTGTGACACACAGGATCTTGAGCTGTGGCATACAAGATCTTTTAGTTGCAATGTGCGGAATCTAGTTCCCTGACCAGGGATGGAACCCAGGCCCTTGCATTGGGAGCACAGAGTCTTAACCACTGGACCACCAGAGAAGTCCTTGGAGTGCTTGATTTCTGAGTTGATTTCCAATTCTGTACTCAATTAATTCGATCACTACCTCCCTGGAAACTGCATTGAATCTTTTTTTTTTCCTAGATGCTATCCATCAGGCCAGTTCCATTCTACCTGCATGGCTTGTTGCCACCACAGAGGAACAAATCAACTCAATCAACTATGACTGAGAGACTGACCTTAGGAATCCAGAGTTCACTAAGTCTTGCAGCCAGTGAGCCACTTTATGGGTGACTGAGGTGAGGAAGCCCAGTAGAGCAAGAGGGGTCTGGGAAAGCAGGAGCAGGGAAGCCTAGCCCCGTGGAGGCAGCTCTGAGCCACAGATGGTGCTCTTTCCTGGCTTCCAGCCCCAGCCTGGATGAGCCACTTCCAGGCCACATCTATTAACGGTGCTTGGCAAAAAATAGACTCATCAGTACCCTATGCAGATTGCAAACTAAAATTAGCAGTGGGAGTAAAGCTGACTCCTTCAGAGTGACTGCAGGGCCCTGGAGGTGCGGTCTTCTGCTCATTACTCATGATGCTGGCTTGCACGGAAACAGTGTCAGGTGCTTGAAATGTTTAGTGACCCTTAAAAGACAGAATATTGTAGCTGAGCCCAAGTGAATATGCCTGCTCTAACAATCCTTTATTCTTTCTCCAAAGGGATGAGCATAACAATAATCAAGAGGTAAGAGGCTGACAACCCTCACATGAGGCGTTGTGCAGGTTGGGCACTGCACAACTTGAGGGGCGCCAGGACACTGCCGGCTATGGAAGTCTGGCTGAGTGTTGCCCCCTAGAGTAATGCAGTGCTCAACCTGTATAACCACACAAGTCAGTCCGTAATGCTGACACCAAAATCAGGGGAAAAAAGGCTGGTGTGGCAGGAATACAGAGATTTTTAATCAATCAACACATAATTTTTGTATACTGAAGTGATATGTTAGATACATTGGGTTTGGGACTTCCCTGGCTGTCCAGTGGTTAGGATTCTGTGCTCTCACTGCAAGAGGCACAGGTATGACCCCTGGTCAGTGAACCAAGATCCCACACAGTGAGGCAAAAAAAAAAAAACAGAGCCAGAGAGAGAGAATATAATAGGTTAAATGAAATATGTTAATTTCATCTGTTCCTCTTTATGTGGCTACTAGAAAACTTTAAATCACACATGTGGCTTGTATTTGTCTTGGTACGGGAACTGTGCTAATCTCTACCTTTCCTTTTATCCAGTTTGTATATAACCAGACAGAGATAAAGAAACCAACACAGGAAAGGTTAAACGCAAGATTTAAATAACAGAACAAGAGATGTGCATGATGACCTGCCTAGCGAGGAGTACAGAGAGGAGTGCTAACAGCCTGAAGGAGAAATGATATTAATATGGAATAATGTGATGAGGAAGGAAATTTCTTCTTGGCTGCAAAAGCGCTAAGTGCTGTCCGGTTTGCTGCCAAGAATGGGTTGTGAAATATGAAGTATGAACAAGGATCTAGACTTGGAATGACTTCGGTGCTGTGTGTTTTGTAGAGAGTTCACTTTGAAATGCATTGTGTATGCGTGACTATGTGTATATTGGTGCTTAGGGAGGGTGCTAGATCTGATTCTCTTATTTTACTCACTCCCCTTGTGAACAAAGTTGTCAAGGGGATGTAGCCTATTACAGAAAGCCCAAACAAAATATACTTTCCAGAAAAGATCAAATGTTCTAACCCTTCCCCATTAGCACCTTGCTTTTGCGACCGAGGTGAGCAAATAAATATAAGTGTCACTGGAGGAGGGGCAAGTTTTCACTCTATGAGCATTACTGTTTACTGTGTACCAGACACTGTTGAAAGAGCAGTGAAGAAAGCAAAAAGCAAATGCTTTGTAGCTTTCAGGAAGAATAAACAAACCCCTGCCATCAATTAGGCCTTAAAATAGCAGTTAGATAAACACCCTGAAAGTACAAAAAGGAAATAATTAAAATGTTGTGAAGACTGGATATTTGAGTAGCTACCCATTCTCTTATTTGCCGTTCTCCTTTATAGGAGTTACAACCATTTAAAAAATAAGAGTCCACACCAAAGAATTGGCAGCGGGCAGGTGTGTGTGTGTGTGTTGGGGGGGTGGGGGTGGGTGGGTGGGGGGTGCTGCTGTCCAAGGTACCAGTTGGTGACTCCATGAGCCTAGCTGGGATATGAACGTAATTATGAGTTCCCCTATAACTTTTCAGAGGTAACATTTTGCCCTTGATATGTAAACGAACATCACAATATACAATTATGTGTGTGTGTACTGAAAACAACTTTTCTTTCATGTATTTTTTAATGTTTTTTTAAATGTTTTATTTATTTATTGATCTATGCTTTTATCTCAATTTCTGTTGCACTATCTCAGTTTTTTATTTTTATTTATTTTTTGGCTACACTGGCATGGCATGTGGGATCTTAGTTCCTCAACCAAGGACTGAACCCATGCCCCCTGCATTGGAAGGAAAGTATCTTAACCACTGGACCACCAGGAAGTCCCTTTTTCGTGTATTGTTACTTTGAATGTCCTGTTCCCACTGAAAGATAAGTTCCATTAAAATGCAAAGAATTAGGAAGTTTTTCTATCAATTCGGTTCAAATGGTTGTAAAGTGCACTTCATCTTATAGATGATATTCTTCCTTAGACGCAGTTGAAAATCTCTCCTGCTTAGATATGGAAGTTGCAGATTCAACTGTCTACAAGGTCAGTTGTTGTTATTTAGTTGCTAAGTCCTATCTGACTCTTTCAGCTCCATGGACTATAGTCCATCAGGCTCCTCTGTCCATGGGATTTCCCAGGCAAGAATACTGCAGTGGGTTGCCATTTCCTTCTCCAAGGGATCTTCCCAACCCAGAGATCCAACCCGTGTCTCCTGCATTGTTAGGCAGATTCTTTACCATGGAGCCACCAAGGCAAAGTAAATAACTGAAATGGGGCATTTAAATAGTAAATGACATGGCTTGCAAGTTGGGGAGATAACTGGCATGGTGGGACTGGTTACCAGGAACGTGTGTGCTGTCTAAAGGGAGACGCCTCTACTCAATGCCAGACATTGTGTTCATGTAAGTCAACAAACTCAGTCTCACTAAGTTAGCTAGTTATTCAGGAGATGTTCAAAAATCTCTCAATTAAAAAAAAAAAAGTCTAGTTAATTCAATTTACTGTTCATTATGTAAGCCAAAGAGAACACCTGTGGGTTGGATCTTACAGGCTTCTGCTTTGCAATCTGTTCAAGGCTGGTTCTCTTACTTGAAATCTCGTTTACGTAAAAGTCTGGAAGATGTAAAAACAGGTATTTTCTTCCCCAGTTCAAAGAAGGAAAAATTGAGGTACAAAACATCTTAGAATAAATGACAGGAGCCAGCACCTCCAAGGCCCAGCCATCACCCTGAGGGAGTCAGCTCCATGTCCACTGCTAATTTTAGCCTACAACTGCAGAGAGTACCAATGAGTGTTTTTGCCAAGTATTTTTGACTTTGTGGGCCAGACAGTCTTTTTCATAACTACTCAGCTCTGCCCTTTTAGTGTGAAAGCAATCATGGACAATGCGCAAATTTATGGGTGTGACTGTGTTCCAGTAAGACAATTCACCAGAGCAGGTCACAGGCTGAATTTGTTCTGTGGGTCGTGCTTTGCTGACCCCTAGTTCAGAATAAGAATGTGATGATGCGGACTTCCTTAGTGGTTCAGTGGTTGGGACTCCATACTTCTAATGCAAGGGGCATAGGTTTGATCCCCTGCCGGCATGGTTCCTTGGGAACTATGATCCCACATGCTGTGCAGCACAGCCAAAAAGAAAGAAAGATGTGTAATAGGGTAAAGCATACTATTCAGTTCAAGAAGTCAACTGCATAAACACTTAAACCCTTGGAATTTAAATCAAAATCCAGAGTAATCACGGGAGATGAGATACCAAAAACAAAACTGCTCAAGTGATTTTAGGCCACAAAAAGCCAAAATTCTACCCTAGTGTGTTCAGTATGGACCATGCCTAGATCAGTTCTGGATAAAGTAACGTGAACAGGAGCATGTTCAACAGAGATTAGTGATAAAAAGACTCAACCAGAAAAGGCTTTATGTTTCATCTGGTGGGTGTGCCTGCCACCCCACTCCACCCTACCCCTAAACCGCTGCTGGTGGCCACTGAATGGAAAAGGATCATGAAACGTCACATGAGGACTGAGAGAGAATGAGGGCCATGATTGATTAGTAATGTCTGTCAAGGGTATAAAGGAGAATACTGATGAGTGTGCCACATAACTGCCATCTTTAAAACCATACCACATGGGGAAAGACAGGGAGTCAACAAATGGAATTTGCTATCCCAAGTAAGTTGTATAACCCAAAATATAATTTTATTCAAACTGGCAAAATAGTATTATACTTTCTAAATATTAATCTTATCTTGCTAATAATGAACATGACATATCCAAAATAGTTTTTATTACAGCAGGCAGTAGGGGGTCAGGCTAGGTCACCTCTGAATATTCTTCTCAGCCCTGCACAGGACTCTGTGATTTTTCAAGACACCTCATTGTACTATCCCAGCTGTGTTCTGGGTGGCTTAGTCTTCCCAACAGCTTTGCTTTGAAGATGTCATGAATATTTAAATACACTTTAGGCTAAACATTTTTCACGCTTCTCATTTCACCCACAGTCCAAAGGTGGGTTTTGTTTGGCAAGAAAGCTCATTTTTGAGATGTGTGTATGTACATATATATGCATATAAACCCACTGGCATTGTTTTATATACACATACTCAGACCTCCAAGGTGTGTGTATGTAAATTCCTCCTCTTAAATTTTGACACTTGGCTCCGAAGTCAAAGTCTGTAGGTCAAGGCCACTGACGTGTCTTCAGGCATGAACCAGCAGGTGTGCTCAGTATTGATGGACTGATTATTCAGAAACAACTCGTGAGTGCTCCCACTGCAGTTATTCATTTGCTGTGACCTCAGAACCACAGTGACAGTGAGAAAGCCAATGTCCTCTTATTGGTGTTGATTAGGAAGAGGTTCAATGAGTCACAGCAGGTCCCAGAGAGAGATGGGGACAGGTAAGGCATAAAGGGTTGGTTAAGTATACATAAAGTGGTTTCTGTTGTTGTTTTAGGTTTTACACCCATCAGAGTGGAGAGAATAGGCAGAGGGAAAAAAAAACCCAACTGTAGAAGCTGAATGTAGATGAAAAAAACAAAACACAACAGTGGGTAAAGCAGAGGAACATGGAATACCAGCACCTAATCAGGAAGGAAGATGCCTCTAGAAACAAAAGTGAAGGCAGTGGGAATGACTGAAATTCAGCTTAAGAATCTGTAAGTTCCCCAGATTTGTCTCCCTATTTCCTGTAGCAAGACTGCCAAGATCCCAACCTGGAAAGAGACTGGAGATTTCTCCTCTAGAGAAGGTAAAACTAAAGGTCTCTGGACTAAAGGACTCCAGAACTGGGTCCCACATTTAAAAAAAAAAAAGAGAGAGAGAATGAAAACTTACAGAATAAAAATTTTAAAAAAATTGTTTTAATGAAAGGGCAAAAGTTAAACTCTGTAGAAAAGTTTAGAAAATAAAGTTAAGAAAATCACCCAAAACAGAAAGGACAAAGACAAAGAAAAATAGGAAATAAATGAAAATTTAAAGACGGCTATGGCACCCACTCCAGTACTCTTGCCTGGAAATCCCGGACGGAGGAGCCTGGTGGCTGCAGTCCATGAGGTCGCTAAGAGTCAGACATGACTGGCGACTTCACTTTCTCTCTTCACCTTCATGCACTGGAGAAGGAAATGGCAACCCACTCCAGTGTTCTTGCCTGGAGAATCCCAGGGACGGGGGAGCCTGGTGGGCAGCCGTCTATGGGGTCGCACAGAGTCGGACACGACTGAAGCGACTTAGCAGCAGCAGCAGCAGCATAGGAAGTCTTGGAGAAGGAAATGGCAACCCACTCCAGTATTCTTGCCTGGAAAATCCCACAGACGGATGAGCCTGGTAGGCTACAGACCATGGGGTCGCAGAGAGTCAGACACGACCAAGCGACTTCACTTTCACTTTCACCCTGGCTGAGATCTTCCCTGTAGCTCAGATGGCAAAGAATCTGCCTGTAATGCAGGAGACCTGGGTTTGATCCCTGGGTCAGGAAGTCCTCTGGAGAAGGGACTGGCAATCCACTCCAGTACACTTGCCTGGAGAATCCCATGGATAGAGAAGCCTGATGGGCTACAGGTCGTGGGGTCGCAAAGAGTGTCAAAGAGACATGACTAAGTGATTAACCTACCCACCCACATAGGAAGTCTACTGTCCAATAGGAATCCTTGAATGCAAGAACAGAAAAAATGGAGGGGAGGAAACCATCCATTATATATATAACTTATCTATCGCTGCATAAGAGAAAAGTCACCCCAGGGCTTCCCTGGTGGCTCAGTGGTGGAGCCATGTCCAGGAGACATGGGTTCGATCCCTGGTTCAGAAAGATCCCACATGCCACAGGGCAACTAAACCTGTGCACCACAACTATTGAGCCTGTACTCTGCAACAAGATAAGCCGCTGCCATAAGAAGCCCATGCACCAGTGAGTAGCCCCCACTCTATAAAACTAGAGAAAAACCCATGCAATAATGAAGACCTGGTACAGTCAATAAATATATACATAAACTATTTTTTTTTTAAATCACCCCAACCACACAGAAAACTTATAACAAACATTTATTCTCTTACCTTGTTTCTGAAGGACAGGATCTGTGAGCAGTTTAATGGCGTAGTTCTGGCTCAGGGCCCTCCAAGAGTCTTCAAGCAAGGTGCCAGCAAAGGTTGCTGTCTCACTGGAGGCTGGACTGGGGCTTAGAGGAGTTTCTCCAGGGTGACTCACTCACATGGCTACTGAAAGAAGCCTCAGTTGCTAACTGGCTGTTGGCAGGAGGCCTCGCCATAAGGCTTCTGCACATGGTAGCTGGCTTCCCCCAAAACAAGTGATCCAGGAGAAAGAAAGAACATGGCCAAATGGTAGGCACAGTGCCTTTTATACCCCAATCTCAGCAGGGAGTTACTATCACTTTACTGTATGCTGTTGGTCACAGAGACAGACCCTGGTCCAATAATGAGAACTGTACAAGGGTATGATTATCAGGAGGTAAGGATCATTGGGACCATCTTGGAGGCTGACTACCACATCCACGAAATATGTATGTGTGTGTATATTTATTTATGTGTGTGTATAATATATATATATAAAATCCTGAAATTCTGAGAATTAAAATATTTATATTATATAATATTTAATATTATATACAATATTTTAATGTATTAATATTAAATATTTAATATATTAAATATATATTTAAATATTTCAACTCTTAGAATTTGAGGATCTAAGTTTCCAGAATTGAAAAAGCCCACTAACCACTCAGCACTATGGGTCCATGCCACAGCCCACTGTCATGGGCTTTCAAAACACCAAGGATCATATGAGCTTCCAGAGATGTTAAATACTCAGATCACTGAAGAAGATACACAGATGACCCACAGGTACATGAAAAGGTGCTCAGAGAAATGAAAATCAAAGCCATGATGAGATGTTACTTCACACCTGTAAAATGGTTATCATCAAAAAGACAAGAGTTAACAAGTGCTGGCCAGGATACAGAGAAAAGGAAACTCTTATGCAGTGTTGGTGGGAATGTAAATTTGGACAGCTATTATGGAAAAAGTATGGAGCTTCCTCAAGAAGTTAAAAATAGAACTACCAGATGATCCAGCCATCCCACTCTTGGGTATATATCCAAAGAAGATGAAATCATCATCTCAAAGAAATATCTCCACCAACTTGTCACCAAAGAATTATTCACAATAGCCAATACATGAGAAAAACCTGTGTTCACTGATAGAGGAATGGATAAAGAAAATGTGGTACAGGGAATTCTTTGGCAGTCCAGCAGTTAGGACTCAGTGCTTTCACTGCTATGGGACCAGGTTCAATCCCTGGTCAGGAAACTAAGATCTTGCCGAAATAAGAAAACCACAAGCATGCACACAAAAAAGAAAATCCTATAATTTGCAACAATATCAATGAACCTTGAGGGCATTATGCTAAGTGAAATAAACAAAATAAAAATGCTGCATATAATTTATATGCAGAAGCTAAAAAAAAAAAAGAATTCATAGAAACAGTAGATTGGTGGTTGCCAAAGGCGGGGCATAGGAGCTGAAGGAAATGGGTGAAGGTGTTCAGTGGTACAAACTTCCAATTATAAAATAAATAAGAGTCTGAGGATGTAATGGTCAGCATGGTGACTAGTTAACAATACTGTAGTGTGTGCTTGCAAGTTATGAAGACAGTAGATCTTAAAAGTTCTTACCACACACACAGAAACATAACTAATGAGGTGATGGATATGTTTAACTAGCCTTATTGATAATCATAACACACATGTATCAAATTATGTTGTACACCTCAAACTTGTACACAATGTCATAAACCAAGTATATAGTGATGAATTAGCTGGATAAAAAGGTCAGATTAAAAAATCAGTAGTCAGAGTGGCTTCAGACTTCTCAAAGACAACATTGGAAGCTAGAGAGCAATAAACACTGCCTTCAAAATCTTACAGAAAAACGATCTCCAAGCCAGAATTAAACCCTCCAAAATGGAGAAACACTGGAAAAGAAACAACCAAATTTTAGAAGCTGGGAAGTAAACTAAAAAAAAAAAAAAAAAAAAAAACCTGAATTTTAAAACCTGACAGTGAAGAACTTGAAAATAATTAATTAGCAGCACAAAGAATTTCTAGAAATAGACGTCCAGGGAGGGAGGGGCTGTTTGAAATACCATTAAGAGCTAAGTACTTAAGAGGCCTTTTAAGTTCTAGATATGTAAGGGACTAAATTCTGGGCATGAAAAACGAAGTTATACCAGCCAAAGCATCAACAGAAGTACAAGAAGAGAAGTGTTTTGAATCACGCTTGGTAAGTTACTGCAAGATGCATTTTACCCAAATTGGGGAGGAAGCAGAGAAACAAGACAAGAGAAACAAGAAATGGGAGAGCCAAACACAGAGAGATATAGGGGATCTCCAGGACGGTGGTGAGGAGGGGATCCCCAGAGGGACAGCTATGTGTCAGGCTGCAGGGCAACCGGTTCAGAGTGGAGGTCAGAGGCCCTCAGGCAGAGGTCCTCAGCTTCTCAGGGCGATGGAACGGATGGAATACCTGATGCATCTCAATGTCTTATTGGGAATTGAGACACTCATTGAAGTATTTGAGGTCAAATTTATGAGTACATAGAAAACCAAGAAAACAAAAATGAGGGGAAAATGCAAGGTAATTATTAACTCCTGGGGGAAACGTTGTCCAGGAAAGAAAAGGCAACCACAGTTTACAACATGACTCAGCTGCAACTATTTACAGCTCCAGTGTTCTCCAGCCATAAGGACGTAAACACTGAATACTGACCTCATCAAAATTACTAAAGACCTATTTTGGGGGAGTACAGAATGGCTTCCACAGGAGGAATTTAATAGAGAATGCCTAGGATGGATATGTCCAGCATTAGTAACAAAGAGATACAGAAGTTAAATACCAAAATAATCAGCTTAAGGAGGTGAGGTGGTTGATTCTGGGAGGGGAAATGAAGAAGAAAACAGAGGACTACTGTATTTTGTTGCCACTTCACAAAATCCTTTAACTTTCTAAACTGCACGTGCATTACTTTGATCTTAGAGAGAGATTAATAAGCTGCAATCAGAAATCAGGCAACAGTCACCTATCCATTTGTTCAATAAGCATTTAATGTGTGCCTACTGTATACCAGTCCCTGGGAATTCGGAGGAAAAACAAAGTTTCTTGATCCAGGCCCTTTCTTCACTGGCTCACAGTCCAATAGGTTTCTCAGTACAACCAGAGGAGTAGTGGTTCAAACTATTCTCTAGAGAGCCATTAATATGGTGAAGAGGAGAGGCCTGGACACCTGCTTGGTCTTGAATTTCAAGCCCTGTGGCTAGTGGTTTCTGTTGGCTTAATGTGGGCAAGGGAGCAGTGAGTTTAGCCTCAAGTCACGATGGGACACAAGCAGGTAGGAAAGATGACAACTAAGATAACAACAGTCTCTAACAGGGGCAGTGAGCGATGTGGCATACAGTCTCTAAAGTGCGAAGAGCAACCTAAAGGCTTGTTTCAAGCATGAGGGCCATTGTTATGGCTGCTTGCTTTCCATGACCACATTTAATCCTCACAGTGAACTTCGGAGGTGGCTTACCAGGTGTGAAAATGGAAGGGGTTGACTCCAGTGGTATCTCAGCATCCTCTGGACCTACCTGGCCAGTCTGTTAGGGACGGGAGAAACCAGTGGGGAAAGGAGACACATGAAGGGGGTGCAGAGGTGAACACATTTTTACTCCTCTGAGCCTCCACTTCCTCATCTGGAAAACTGTTGTTATTTAGTTGCTAAGTTGTATCCAACTCTTTTGCAACCCCATGGACTGTAGCCTGCCAGACTCCTCTGTCCATGAGATTTCCCAGGCAAGAACACTGGCTTCTTTGGTGACTCAGTGGTAAAGAATCCACCTGCTAATGCAGGAGACAAGGGTTTGACCCTGATCTGGGAAGATTCCACATGCCACAGCGCAACTAAGCCCAGGTGCCACAACTACTGAGCCCACATGCTACAACCACTAAAGCTTGTGCTTCAGTAGACTATGCTTAGAACCTGTGCCCCATAACAAAAGAAGCCACCGCAGTGAGAAGCCTCTGCACCTTAACTAGAGATAAGCCCCGCTCACTGCAACTAGAGAAAGCCTGAGCAGCGACTAAGACCCAGCACAATCAAAAATAAGTGAATTAAAAAAAAAAGAATACTGGAGTAGATTGCCATTTCCTTCTCCAGGGGATCAAACCTGTGTCTCCTGCACTCTAGGCAGATTCTTTACCACTAAGCCACCAGGGAAGCCCCCTTCTAAAAACTTAGGGAATCATTAAGATATATCTCTCATGCTTGTTGAGTGCATTAATTAAGATGATGTATGGAAAAGTTTTTAGCACTCGCCTGGGCACAGAGTAAGTGCTCAATTAACACGAGCCCTAATTCCTTCCTAGTCGTCATATGCTTACAGGGTTCTCCCACACATGGAGTTCTGAAAGCTCCTACTTCTGGTAAGGGCAGTGTACCATGCTTGTGGGAAGAAGCGGGATCAAAGCAGAAGAAAAGGGAGTCAAACAGAATTACTGTCTAACAGGGATGTGTGCTGTTGCCCTTTATTGGTTTTACATACGAGTTAGTTTACGAATACTTTCAGGAGCATGTAAGTGTGAAATTGGAAAGCGTCACTGCAGGACCGCCACGAGCCGCTGCACTGGCAATATAAAAGGGGAGGAGGGCGGGGGACGTGGTGGGCCGAGGAGAGTGAGAAAAGGAGAGAGGCGGGGAAAAACAGAAGGTGAGCCCCAGAAGGTATGGAAGGACAAAAAGATACGGGGCTGGGGAGCAAACTGGCTTTGAAGTTCAAAGCAGTAATGCAGGTTGACGGCTGAACACACACTTCTCTGACTTTTTCAGCATGCCCCCCACTCTCCAACCTCCGTGCTTTCACTCCAGCTATCTCCTCCATGTAATTTCCCGTTCCCCGCCACAGACGCTGCTCGAGACTGGCCCAGCTTTCAGGCCAAGCTCAAATTTTATTTTCTTTCAGGAGAAATTATAAAGTGTTCCATGGTTAATAAGAATATAGACTCTGGGTCAGTAAGACCTGCTTTGAAATTGAGTTTGGTTGAACTTGAGGCAAGTTTCTTCACCTCTAGAAACTTCAGCTTTCCAATCTGTGAAATGTGGATCTGTAGTCACAACCTCATAGGGTTACAATAAATAATAAATGATAATGTACACAAAAGCTAAACCATCTGCTCAATAAATGTCAGCTGCTATTATTTTCTCTATCACCCACATTCCAGTCCCACTTCCTCCACATCTATTATACTGAACCAGAATTACTGACAACCATGGAACCATGCTTTTATCTCTAAATCCTCAAAAAGAGCCTCGTCTACTACATAACATAAAATAGATGTGGATAAATATCATGTGAATTGAATGCAATGACTATCACAGTCTCTGATTATGGACTGTTTCAAGAAGAAAAAACATCCCAAGCAACTGGGTACAGGTGACCAGATGACTGTGGGTAGGTTCCCGATCTTGTCTGGGATGAGTGAGGCTCTCCAGGAAACCATTCTGTGGCAGAGACACGTCAGCTCCCATAGTAATAAGAACAAGAAACCAACAGGTACTGAGATCTTACTACATCTTTAACTTACTAAGTGCCTTACCCCAAATAAATCAGCTAATCCTCAAAACAACTTCATGGAAAAAGGGCAATTCTCACCACCATTTCACAGAGGAGGAAACTTAAAATGATCAGCCGTCCTGGTTTGCCAGGATCTGAGGGGGTTCCTGGAATGTAAGATTATCACTGCAAAACCCAGAAAAGTCCCAGGCACGCCGGGGTGAAGCACACAGATGTTATGCAAATGTCCCAAGGTCAATGTGTGGCCAAACCGGGATGACAAACCCAGGACCCCCATCACCTCTACTGCAGACACAAAGGCAAAAATGAATCCACTGAGGCAACAAATTAGCCAGGTCATAAAGTGGACTCTCCACTGGGCTTCCCAGCACAGAGTCTGACACGAGTACGTATTCAAATGACTGGCCCAATCGTGTGCTAGCCATGCACTGCCCAGAGCTAGCCATGTGACTCTCCGGCAAATTGTTATCATCCCGGGGCCTCAGATGCTTTCACCTTCAAGATGAAGGAAGGGGTCTAACTCAGGGATGGCAAATAACAGGCTCCCTTTGCCCTCAGTAGGTGAAAGTAAATGGTTAGACTACTCTTTCCCACTCCACCCAAACTTGGGCCACAGAATCCTTCTCAACCCAACAGAGTGGGTATTCACAACCCATCTGTAGCTGATTTTTAGCATGATTTCCTAAGCCAACATCTCTATCTTCAATGTCTATTGACACTCAACCAATCAGCTTCCCAGGAGTCACTCTGGTCTCAGGATTCAGCTCTCAGACTGACACTTAAGGACAGCAGATAGATGGCCACAGGATAACAATGGAAGGGACAGACTCTGTAGACTGGGCACTCCCTGTTCAGCTCTGTGTTATGGACACCACCATGGTAGAGCACCGTGGACAAGGGCAGGGACTCAGGAGAGACCACCTGGCCTTGGCATCCTGGCTCACTCACTATATACAAGCAGTGTGACCTTGGGCAAGTTACCTAAGCTGATTCTCCATTTCTTCAACTACATAATAAGGATTATAAGACTACCTACCTCCTAGGATTATAAGGATTCGATTAGTTAATATATGTAAAATGCCTAGCACACAGTAAGCAGTAGATGTGTTAGTATTATTAGAATCCTCAAAATCATCCTCCAAGATGGATATTATTATTTAACAGATGAGGGAACTGAGGTTCAGAGGGATTACGTTGCCCAAGGTCACACGGCTAGTTAAGCAGCAAAGCCGGATTCAAAGGCTGATTTCTAAGCTTTGCTCTGCCACACTGCATCTCTGTAAATACTTGATGGTGAAATAAGTGATTCTTGACTGTCGGCAGGGCCTTGCCTGGATTCCTAGGGCTGCATGCCGCATTCCACCCACTGCCCGCCCCTCTACCTCCAGCACCTGCTTGTTCTCTCCTGGCTGGCTCTGGAATACCCGCTGCTTTTACCCCGGCCCATCTACACCACTGACAAAGGGAGCACTGATGCCAACAGATCTGAGCATCAGCCTACAGAAAACCAGAACCCAGACTGCTGAGTCTCCAGCTCCTGGGAAACGGGGGAGAGAAGCTTTACCATTTTGATTATTGATCTTTCCCAATCTGTCAAGCAAATTCTGCCATTTTATAGATCTCTGTCTTTCAGGGAATTGAGCAGACACAAATTAGAGAAAATGGGTTAAAGGGATTAAGCACCTAGGTACCTATGCTGTGTCTTATCTACCTCACTCCCCTGGGGAGCCTCCTAAACATATATATCTCTTTGTCTTAATAATCACACCTATTCACAAAAATATCAATACCAGTCAGCACGAAAAAAGTTGCTATGGCTAATGTATTTCTGGCCATGCTATTATATCCAACTGGGTGAGCTGGTGGTGCCGTATTTCTAGTTCATTCCATCTACTGCTTTTTTTTTTGGCCAAGCCATGCAGCTCACAGAATCTTAGTTCCCTGACCAGGGATCAAACCCACACCCCCTGCAATGAAGTGCAGTGTCTTAACCACTGGACTGCCAAGGAAGTCCCAATGTGCCTTGCTGCGGAAGTACTTACCCAAAGATCGGGCTTGGGGAGTCTCTAACACTAGTGAGACCAGAAATTTGTTCTGTTCCTGCTTCTGCCCAGGTTGCTGGTGGGTGCTGAGCTTGCAGCAAGTGATGTGGAACTCTGTGGCTCTCTCTTCCAGCTGGTGACTCCACAGGATGCAACGTGCAGAGTACAGCACCATGTCAGATATTTAGCTCTCTGCCCACATTTTAGAACCAGGTCAATGGCTCCTAACTCTCCTCCTCACTTTATACACAGAAAGGCAGGAAGAAAGTGGGTTGGAAAAACAGATCCGTGTTTCCCTCTGAAGCCTTGCTCTCACTGCTCATGAGACCAAGTCAGCTCCATCTAAATGGAAGACTCTTTGTGTTCTCAACGGTTTCCTCTCTTGCAGAATTGGCACACTCAAGCCTTTTCAAAGGCGGGCAACCTCTTGGCCAGGAGTTTAGCTCTCGGGAGCTGCTCTCCTACCAAAGGAGAATGTCAGAGTCATCTGGCAAAGTGAAGGGCCCAACCAAGTGTTTTCACCTCTAAAATTTGCTCTGGATGTGTGTCCAAGAGGTGAGAGCAGATAAAAGCAAACAGCCAGGGAAGCACTGAAGGAGAAAGGTGAGAATGCTGAATCTGATTTTAACAGAAGAGGTCGGGAAAGGATAGCAAAAGGTAGTAGGTAGGAAAGCTGGCTTAGAATCCAAAGGATCTGGACTCAGCCCCTCAGTATGTGACCTTGGAGAAGTTATTGAACCATTTTCTGTGACTAATGGAACCTGCTTCCTCCTCCATAAACTGGTGATAACAATGATGTGCTCCCTCCAAGACTGTTACACGGCTTCAAAGAGAGAATGCCGGTGAAGGGCACAGCGCCAGGTCTGCCTCACTCTACCCATCATTTTACACTAACACTGCTCGACAGCTACCATTCACGGAGCGCTTACCAGGCATGGTGCTGATCTCTGGGTTTCAAAGAAGTAAGCCTCAGTACTCTTCAACAGATTACTGCCACGGTTAAGTGAGAAAACACCTCCTACAGAGGGTTTAGTCTAGTGTCTGATATATAGAGTACTCAGCTAAAAGGCAGATACTAACATCAAGGGCAAGCCACATTTGCCTTGGAAACAAATAGGAGTGAGCTGGTTGACCTGAGTCTGAACCACACCCTCTGCTGCCAGCTCTCACATCCCCGGTCCACAGCCCCTAGCCTACACCAGAAACTTGGCTCTTCTACAACTATGGAAGGACCCATAGACCTGAAAAGCTTGAAGGCTAAAGTGATTAGAACAGAGGAAACTTGTCAGGCAAGCAGTTACCAGGGCAAGGAATAACTGAAGGTCTATGGAGCTCATGGACGCTGTCTCTCGGTCTAGATGCTGGTTACACGTACGTGCTCACACTGAGAAAACAACTTGTACAATAAAGATTTGTGCACTTTTCTATATGACTGTCGTGGTGGTTCAGTTGCTAAGTCATGTCTGACCCTGCGTCCCCATGGACTACACCACATCAGGTTTCTCTGTGCTCAGTTACTATCACTCGGAGTTTGCTCCAATTCACGTCCATTGAGTCAGTGGTGCTATCTAACCATCTCTTCCTCTGCTGCCCCCTTCTCCTTTAGCCTTCAATCTTTCCCAGCATCGGGGTCATTGCCAATGAGTTGTATGAATAACAATAAATAACTCATTTCCAATGAGTTGTTACAATAACAATGAAGAATTATTCAGATTGTGACTGCCCTTCTCCATTATCCAGAGTGTGGAGCAGCCCTTCCCAATGGGTGTTACAAGCACAACTGGACTGTGAGCACAAGATGTCGTTGGCCCCCGGGGGCAGAACGCAGCCTCACCGGAGAGCTGTAGAAACACCATGTTTTCTGGTGAGACTGGAAAGTACTGCTCTCAAGTTCTCAATGAACAGCATCCTCTTCATCAGACCAGTTTACCTTAAGGCCTTTCCTACCTTACGTCAATTGTATTTACTCCAGTTTTAATCAGGTTCTTCTATCCTTTCTGACCAGAAGACAGCTTAGCTGGCTACACTTAAGTGTCGACAACCATAGACTGGCTCTTTACAGACCTGAGAGTTCATCTTAGACATCACGCATATCTCACTCTTCACAGCAAGCTAATGTCTAGGAGGTCCCTCCCTCTTCTCCAACTTCCTTCCTCCATGACCACTGAAGGGAAAACCTAAAATAAATTTTAATCATTTAGGCAATCAATGGATGTCACACAGATTACATGCTGGTTTTCTCTTTGAAAGTTTATTGTCATTTAAAGAAAAAAAATAAAACCCTCTACTTGTTACATTCACCTCTCAGAACATTTAATGTACCAGTTAATGATGTTATTGTATATAAAAAAAAAGCCCACCAACTGCTTGAAATGGCTATATGTTATTATTATTTTTTGCCATGTTCTGGTATTAAAGTATTTTAAACTCTTTGGAAAAAATGGTGTAACATTAAGTACCGAGATTTCAAATTCCCAGATTAGAAACAAGATTTTTTTATCAGAAGGAATTTTAGTAAAAATTCAAGGGTAAAAGGAAATGTTAATAGAAAATAAAAAACAAAAATATTGTAAAAAATAGGATCCCCTTCCCCACCCCCAACCCAGTCAAGTTAGGTTAAAAAAAAAAAAACATTGCAACCAAACCCATTCCATCCCACCCCCCGTATTTCTCTTAGAAAAGTCACCCAATCCTAAACACAGGGTCTCACACACCAATACAAGTAGCTTAATTTGCAGTTCAGCTTCTGGGATCTTCTACTGGCCCCAGTTAGAATTTATTTTAAAAAAAACTTAAAGTTAGGTAGTTAGTTAGATTTCTATAAATACTGGTATCCAAATCAAGGAAAATATCCTGGCTTTGGTATGGCTACAGAAATCTGGAAACTGTTCAAGAGGACACTGGCTTAGAGAGGGAGACACAACTCCTAGGTGGAGGTAAAATAAATATTAGGGCACACTCGCGGCAAACACTCCAGGCAACACTTGAGGCTGATGCCTCGAATGAAACATGTAGACAGGTTCTTGATCAGGATCACATACATACAGCTTCTTGAACAGAATAACACACATACAGCTTCTTGATCAGATTAACATATGTATAGGTTATTGATTGGAATTGTCTGGACCAAACTTTATCCAAGTACCACTTTCAGGAAATAGTTTGAATCTGGGAATTTATCTCATGCCCTGATGAGATAAAGGCCTTTTGGTAGAATAATCAAATGGGTTAAATGGGTTAAAGCCAGGCCCTTCTTATTCTAGGAAGCTCAGAATCTGTTTTTTCCTTGTCTTGTTTGACTTTGACCATCATAAAAGCACCTCTATCTTCTAACAAGGGGGCTCTTCCCTACCTGCTCACCAACCACAGGGGTCTATCTGAGGGGCAGAACTGCTGACTCTTCACCTCTGGAGTGACTCAATAAAAAGCAAATCTACCAGGATCAGGAATATAATTTACTGTGCCATATCTCAAGTGGACCACATGGTCTCCCGCATTCTCACCACATCATGACTGTGAAGGGCTGTGAGGATACTGAGGAGAAGGTGTGGCAGAGTCCATGCTGAAGCGTGGCCTCAAACATCCTCCAATTTACACAAGAGAAAAGGCTAAAGTGCCTGGTCTTCAAATCACTAATCTTTTCATGAAAGCACAAAGGAACCAACTGGCAAGGCCAGAAAACAAGGCGAGTTGCTGCTGCTTCAATGCTGAAAAGTTGTTATTAATACAATTCTTACCACCACCACTCCCCCAAAGAAACTCTAGAGCCGTGGTAGGAAGACAAGACAATCATTAAAAAAAAAAATTTTTTTTAAACCATCTTTGATGGCAACACACACAAAATACATCTAAATAAATTTCCAGCACAGTGTGCAAGGGGCTAACAAAGAGCTCCCTGATATTATGGGAGGTGACACACACCACAGCAAAAATTCAGCCAAGAGAGGGCCACCCTTACAGCAAAGGCTGCCAAGAAAAAATAAAAGGTGAAGGCCCTGTTTAGTGCAGATCTGGTTCACTATTGTAAAAATCATCACTGTGGGAGGCTGGAAGCCAGTAAAGAAACTCAGAACGCCCAGGCAACTTCTGATAAATGACGTCATTTATCCTGTTTTCTATATGAGACTCTAACACCAGAAGAAAATGAGAGAAAAACTGGATTATAAATTAAAACTAAATGTACCTGTACAAGCCTTTACTCTGGGTCACTAAGGTTTGGTCTCTGTTGAAGCCAGGACTCTGGAGAAGGTAATCTACTTGTCCTCACAGCTCCACAACCTACTCTGGGATATGTGTATCAATAGATAATACGAAGACAATCACCTGAGACTAAGGGAATTGCTTACAAAGGTTTCCTAGGACACATAACATCTACTGATTGCTCAGAGATGCTAACACTTGACCCAAATACTTTAACATCTTAAGATGGCAACAAGAATATTAAAGCAAACAATCAGCCAGTAAGTCATCTGTCCAATCTGGAGAGTGAAGGAAAGTGAGCAGGGCAGGCTGTTTCATCAGGATTCATTTAGGGAGAATGTGGGTTTAATGGTGGTCACGGCCTTCTTTGTCTCCAACGTGGGCCAGAGCTCCTGGGAGCTGACAGGGTTTCATGGGTTTGGAAGGGCCAGGGTGAAACACTGGCATCAGCAACAAGAGTGTGATCTGAGTTAGAGTGTACAGATCACTGATGACTCCACCATCCATCTCACCTCCCCACAGACTACAGACAACCCAGATCATCAGCTGGCAGCAGGGACTACCTCATCTACTTGGGAGCAGGAGACAGCAGTGAACTACACACTAACATTTCTGAAATGATCACTTCGTGTTCCAGACTGAGCTAGAATAAATCTGTGTGAATAAACCACCTGTCTAAACAACATTGGAAATCAGTACCTTCAGCACTTTGTGAATATGAAACACTCTCCCTGCCCCAGCCCCGTTTACTGCAGTGCACACTGTCTCTCATGCAAACTTTTCTGTCTTTCAGCCGGTGGAATGGATGCAACACACCAGACGTAACACAAGACATTCGTTTCTCCAAGAAGGCTTAGAGTCCGGAGAATGACTCTTCTTCTGCTAGGACCTCTGCCCCAAGCTTCTGGGGAAGCAGCGAACTGTGCTCGACAAGGAAGGGACCTATGTGATCCACTGATCGGATTCAAAAGGTGAAAATACATTGCAGAGGGTACCCCTTCCTGCTCCTCGCCATGGAAGAAAGCCCTACAGATAATAGAGAGAGCTGTCTCTTCAAACTCAGAGGAGGCTTTAAAAGAGAGAAAAAAAAAAGAGAGACAAAGCATAAGCAAAAAAAAAAAAAATCGGTAAAGACAACTCCCAATGCTCCAGAGAGTACAACAGTCTCAGGGTGACGGACGACTGGAAGAAGTTGGCGCAGGGAAAGAATGATGCAAGGTGGGATGGGGCTGGCCACAAGAGTGCCTTGCAGAATCCACCACAGAGTTCTCCATCTGCCAAGGCCAAGGAGCCATTCCCAAGTTAAAAATTTTCTATTAAAACAAGACAAAACCAAAAACCATTCCAGAAAAGGGGTCGAGGGAAGAATACTGGAGAACATCAAGCCGCTGACCTCCGGCGGATCACAAAGAGCCCACGCTGAAGCTGGCCCAAGTAAATCCTCATCTTGGTGCTGTCGCTTGTCTTCCTCACCCAGATCTGTGGGGGAGAAGGAAAAGGAACAGGATGAGAAGGCAGTACTGAGGGACACATGTTTCAGAGCGCAGGGATGTCTGCATGAACTAGGCGCCAGCAGACAGCTGGCAACCTCTTCCTGTCAACTCAAGAGGCCTTCATAGGCACCTCCTTGACCTCTGGCCTCCACTGCAGACAGCAGGCATCTGCCCTTGAACTCATTTCTTCCAATTACCTCTTTTACAACTTTGAGTACAAAAATGGAAAGCACAGTGATCCTGAGTTTCTTTTTCATTTCTGCCTCCATCTTAAGGACTCTTTCTGGTTTGGTTTGATTATAGCATTAGCAACATTAAGACACACATATTGATAAACAAACTTCCAATCAAATAGGAAAATATTTTCCTTGACCCAAGGGACTTTCATGGTACAGCCTTCCAGAACTCTAGTTTCCTGGCAATTAAGGCTAATGGTCATAACAAGAAAGGATAGAAAAATTAACAACAACAAAAAATGCCTATAAGTGAGTGAAAGTCCAATTAGGATGCTGAGAAGGCAAAATTAGCTTAAGACAGTCCTTCCCTCCTGACCATATCATTCTCCCACAGATGCAATCAGACATCTGGCACTGGAGAGAGCAGGTATATTCTTCCACAGAACTGAGAAAGAACTCTTCCAGCAGGGGGCCTGCCAGAGCTGCCAGGGGCACTCAATACATAGCATCCTGCAGCCAGGGAAGGGAAGGAGGGCTACTCCTCCATCACCCACCCAACCTGAGGGAGGAATTCCTGGGGGCCAGGCACTGTGATGACCAAGCTTCTGACCAAGCTCACTGAGCTCCTTCATTCTCAGAAAAACCCTCAGAAGTAAGTACTGGCATCATCCCCACGTTACAGAAGAGCAGGGCTGAGTCCATTTGTCTGATGAAAACCCTGGCACATGACATCAAGGCCCCTTGTTCTTCCTCACTAAACCACAGCGCCTGACTCTTGTTCTCACCTGTTCTCTCAACATACCTAACATGCAATTAGATGGAGATAAAAGTGTAATGTAAGTCTTTTAAAGGTCTGCATCTCACCATATATTCAAGTGCAAGTCCACAGATCTCTCTCCTCTTTCCCCCATTCATTTTTCAGGCTTTAAAAAAGCTTATTCAAAAAAGTCGCTCAGTCACATCTAACTCCTTGCAACCTTACAGACTGTAGCCGGCTAGGCTCCTCAGTCCATGGAATTTTCCAGGCAAGAAGACTGGAGTGGGTAGCCATTCCCTTCTTCAGGGGATCTTCCTGATCCAGGGATCAAACCCAGGTCTCCTGCATTGCAGATAGATTCTTTACCATCTGACCCACTAAGGGGTGGGGGGACACACATAGAATATTTTCAGTTTCATCTCAATTTCCTTACTGTGATTATTCAACAACACAAAGACTTTAGTCAAGTACACTGGTTTAAACATAAAGACCTTACATGAAGCCAAGCTTCTAAAGGACGTTGTAGAACCATTTTAAACTGAAAACTGACTCCAAGGAGGGCTGAACAAGCAGGCAGTCACCAACATGCTCAGACCCACGACCCACACAACAAGTCTGCCCATGGTCAAGTTATGCAACGGCCAAGTAGCTTCAGTGTTGCTTAGGATTTGACCTAAAAAAATGAGCTGAAGTATTTCCAAGAATTGAGAAAAGTTTCCCTGTTGCCAGAGTTGTAAGGCTCCAATGCACTGAGGCTTCTCCCCTCCAGGAGACATGTCTCAGTCTCACTGTTCCCTTGTCAGATCTCACTGATACTCTGTCAAAGGGAGACAATCTTCAAAAAAAAAAAAAAAAAACCACCGAACTTGCATTTCTATTTTCCTGAAAGTCCTGAGGTGTCACAGCACAGGTTCTGAAGGTAGGTTCAAATACCAGGAAGCCACATGTGCCTTGTACAGTGGCCCATAGGGCCAGGCACATGTGCTCTGCTGTGAAATTGCAAAGCCTACTGCCAGGGAACAGCAGGCTTCTGAGATGCCCTGTTCTGACTTGGCTTGGGATGACACATAGATCCCAAGCCTACAGAAAAATGACATTCATTTATCTGGTAGGCTCTCCGTAACTACTAAGTAAACAATCATTCTGCAAACTAGTCACACTGGAGGGCATTTTCAATTCAGGAAGCTAGGAGAATAGAATACGCTTAAGTTATTTTATAATCCAGCTTCATTAGATTTACTGTGCACTGGCATGAATAAGTTGGAGGGTAGACACATAAAAATCAATTTCTTTACAGACATTTGTGGACTGATAAAAGATCAAGCCAAAACAGCTATTAAAGTTTTAAACTGTTTTTTGACTACTAACAATACCCAGTTACACACTGCTGACAGCCTGCTAATGAAGGGCCAGCAGGAGAACTCAAAGGCCAGTCTCATCATCCTCGGCCTCATGACCCCCTGAGCTGACTTTCAACCAGCCCCTACCCTACAAGAGTAACTGGAGGACACCAGTCCCTGAAGATATGAGCCTAGCATCTCCTTGCTCAGAAGTACAACAGGACATGCAGGATTAGAGAGACAGCAGGCAAGGAGTGGCGTGAGGGTCAGAAGAGACCACCACCCATTTACTGAGCACTTACTGTGTGCCAGGTGCCTTGTTAGATCCTCAGAGCGAGAAACAAATCTGAGTACCCATGAGAGCTCAAGAGAGAGAGAACAACAAAGACGAGCTGGCTCCACAGGCAAGTCCCATCCTCAGTGGACTGTTTCCTTAAAAAGTGGCATGATTTGAATGTGCAGACAGCAAACCGACTTGCCTTGTCCTTCCTGAAGTCTATCTCAGTGGTGCCCAACCCAACTACTCTGTAGGGAGTTCACAATCACAAGGAATATACAAACCCACATATACTGTAGTCATGCAAAGTAAGAGACTTTCAAGAGCAATATGTGCAATTTCTGCCTAAAAGTGCTATCTTTCAAATCTAACCCACATACTTGCAATGCAGGTTTGTACCATTCTGCATTCCTAAAGGGTGAGGGAGTTCAGTCCTTACTTCATTGGCTCCAACAGAGCTGATCACACAGCTCAGTTTCTGGTTGTCCTTTGACTCCAGATAGATGGCTTGGCTCTTATGGTACCTGCCAGAAACAAGATATACACTTATTTTTTTAACCACCTTTTTGAGATATGATTAACATCTGAAATGTGGTACATATTTAATGTACACAAATAAGTGAGTGTGAGGATAAGTACATACCCATGAAATCATCACCACCAGTCATAAACATCTGTCTCCTCCCAAAGTCTTTCCCACCCTCTTTATTATAACTATAGTTTTGTAGCTTTTTTTTTTTTCTTTTTTGGTAAGAATATTTAACATAAGGGCTTTCCTTGTGGCTTAGCTGGTAAAGAATCCACCTGCAATGTGGGAGACCTGGGTTCGACCCCTGGGTTGGGAAGATCCCCTGGAGAAGGGAAAGGCTACTCACTCCAGTATTCTGAGCTGGAGAATTCCATGGACTGTATAGTCCATGGGGTTGTAAAGAGTCAGACATGACTGAGCAACTTTCACTTCACTTTCACTTTACCCTCTTAAAAATTTTAAGTATGTAAGTACTGGCACAAATTTAAGAAAGTAATAAAGAAATGAAGAAAAGGAGGGAAGAAAAAAAAATACTACCACAACAAAAAATATAATTAAAGGAGTCTTAATTTATATTTGAGGAACAGCCTGGATTTCCCGGTTTAATTTCAATGCTTCCATCCTTGGATTAGACAATCTCCTAATCTTCTAAGTCTAAAATCTACATTCTTGGTCTCACTGCAGAGTGGAAAAGCGGGCCAAGGAAAGGGCTGGAAAACCAACTCTGTATTTAGTTTTTTATTTAAGACTATGTGACCCAGTTCACTAGTGGAGGTGATGGAATTCGTGCTGAGCTATTTCAAATCCCAAATGATGATGCTGTGAAAGTGCTGCACTCAATATGCCAGCAAATTTGGAAACTCAGCAGTGGCCACAGGACTGGAAAAGGTCAATTTTCATTCCAATCTCAAAGAAAGGCAATGCCAAAGAATGCTCAAACTACCGCACAATTGCACTCATCTCACATGCTAGTAAAGTAATGCTCAACATTCTCCAAGCCAGGCTTCAGCAATACGTGAACCGTGAACTTCCAGATGTTCCAGCTGGTTTTAGAAAAGGCAGAGGAACCAGAGATCAAATTGCCAACATCTGCTGGATCATCAAAAAAGCAAAAGAGTTCCAGAAAAATATCTATTTCTGCTTTATTGACTATGCCAAAGCCTTTGACTGTGTGGATCACGATAAACTGTGGAAAATTCTGAAAGAGTTGAGAATACCTGTCCACCTGACCTGCCTCTTGAGAAACCTATATGCAGGTCAGGAAGCAACAGTTAGAACTGGACATAGAACAACAGACTGGTTCCAAATAGGAAAAGGAGTACATCAAGGCTGTATACTGTAACCCTGCTTATTTAACTTATATGCAGAGTACATCATGAGAAACACTGGGCTGGAAGAAGCACAAGCTGGAATCAAGATTGCCGGGAGAAATATCAATAACCTCAGATATGCAGATGACACCAGACTTATTACAGAAAGTGAAGAAGAACTAAAGAGCCTCTAGAGAAAAGTGAAAGAGGAGAGTGAAAAGTTGGCTTAAAGCTCAACATTCAGAAAACTAAGATCATGGCATCTGGTCCCATCACTTTATGGCAAATAGATGGGGAAACAGTGTCAGACTTTATTTTTCTGGGCTCCAAAATCACTGCAGATGGTGACTGCAGCCATGAAATTAAAAGACGCTTACTCCTTGGAAGAAAAGTTATGACCAACCTAGATAGCATATTGAAAAGCAGAGACATTACTTTGCCAACAAAGGTCCGTCTAGTCAAGGCTATGGTTTTTCCAGGGGTAATGTATGGATGTGAGAGTTGGACTGTGAAGAAGGCTGAACACTGAAGAATCGATGCTTTTGAACTGTGGTGTTGAAGAAGACTCTTGAGAGTCCCTTGGACTGCAAGGAGATCCAACCAGTCCATCCTAAAGGAGATCAGCCCTGGGATTTCTTTGGAAGGAATGATGCTAAAGGTGAAACTCCAGTACTCTGGCCACCTCATGCGAAGAGTTGACTCATTGGAAAAGACTCTGATGCTGGGAGGGATTGGGGGCAGGAGGAGAAGGAGACGACAGAGGATGAGATGGCTGGATGGCATCACTGACTCGATGTAATTGAGTCTGAGTGAACTCTGGGAGTTGGTGATGGACAGGGAGGCCTGGCATGCTGTGATTCATGGGGCGCAAAGAGTCGGACATGATCGGACATGACTGAGCGACTCAACTGCACTGAAGCACTCTTTAATATGCTACTTAGAGCTGAAAAATCGAGCTTCCAAGTCAATTTATTTCCTGAGAACACTATGAAAAGAAATAGAATCACAGACTCAATTAGAACAGCAACACTGGTTGAGACTCAGCTTTAAAGTTGCTTTTGGCCAGGGATTAGTTGGTAAACTGGGTCAGGGGACCTCCAGAACGCTAAATATATTAATATTACAGCACATGAGGAAGGGTGAACTGGTTAACGGCAAAACTCAAACTTGAGTTTCCCTCCCACATCTAAGCCAACCATCCCATGTAAATTGGTAAAGCTGTGAGTAATGGTTAGAATAAAAACAGAAGGGGAGACTATTCACAGCTACTCTATGGGGATTATGAGTTATTAAAGAGATAAAAAACACAAAACAACATGCAACTAGCCTCAAGTCACCCTGATACTAGTTTCTAAGTACTTTAATAAAGAAAGGTCATGGGTGGGTGTGGTATAGAAGTATATAACTAGTGTGAAATGTGCTCAATATACTGCTAAGTCAAGAAAAAAGCTACATCCATTATGTCCCTGGGCGCATAACACAACATAATGTGTGTTACGTGTGTATCATATACACAGAAAAAAACCAGGTAAGCCTATATATTAAAATGTCTATTAAATATATATTAAAATTTCACCAAAATATAAAATAAAAACCTCAGAAAAGAATGATATTTCTTTCATTGCATGGTTTTCTTCTTTTCAGAATAAATAGGTACAAAAGTGTGAAAGCATTAGTCACTGAGTCATATCCGACTCTTTGCAACCCCATGGACTGTAGCCCACCAGGCTCCTCTGTCCATGCAATTCTCCAGGCAAGAATACTAGAGTGGATTGCCATTTCCTTCTCCAGGGGATCTTCCTGACCCAGGGATCAAACCTGCATCTCTTGCACTGCAGGCAGACTCTTCACTGTCTGAACCACCAGGGAAGCCCCATTACTTGTTTTAACAAGTATACTGTGCTTTCTTATAAGCCACGATACTGGAAAATACCAAAGTAACCAAAAAATGGTGAGAAGAAAACTTAATGTTACAGATTATGTCTTAATATCTGTTAAAGACAATTCTGGGAGACAATCAGAACAGCTGTCCTGGGATGCACTGTATCTTCCTTCCGATACACTCAGCATCCAAATGCCAACACACCAGCCTGGCTATAAAGTAGATATCAGGAGTAAATGCAATCTGGTCTGATAAGCCTGGGAAGCGGTCTAGGACTTACATAACCGGCCACCTCTCAAACCTGCCTGCTCTGGCGTCACTGACCCGTGGTGGCTTGAATGCCCACCACTGCTCACATGCTCTCGTGCCTACTGTGTGCTCCACAGGAGAGCTGGCCAGCACTGTTTGCCAAACAGCCGACTCCCAAGTCCTTCTGAAGCAGAGGCTCTGGGACCTCCAGGGGGGTTCTCTCCCATCACAAAGTGGTCCTGGGGAACCATTATCCCTGGATATCAAATCTACTAATTACTCAAATTCTCTGGGAAAAAACAAGTCCTCAGAAATTAAAGTGCTCATACATAGTGGGTGATAGAAGGGGTAAGTTTCCAAGATGAAACCAGTAAGTATATGGCAACCTTACCATACAAATTTACTTGCTAATTCTAAATACTAATTAAAAAAAATAACAGAAAATTCAAAATGTGTTAAAAAAAAAAAAAAAAAAAAAAAAAAAGGGGCAAAAAAAGTTGAGTTAAATTAATAAAAATGTTATCTTTTTTTAAAAAACCAATTAACTTGTTTGATAAGCTACAACTCATCTCTGCTGAAAAAATATTTTAAATAGCCTCAGAGAAGAAGCCCCAAACGTCAAATTGACTCTATTACTAATGGAAATTCTGACCTGGGGGAATTTCTACAATTAAGTCCTTAAAGTTTTGCCTCTACTATTAAACCCAATGAACTAGAACCACAACTACTATTATTGAAGAAAGCAATTTCTTTAGAAAGTGCGTCAAAAAGTGGGGCAGAGAAGGGGTAGAATTAATTTAATTTTGTATCCTCCTGGGGATCTTGATATTAACGTTTTATTTCCCCCAAAAAATGAATGCCATGTTACAACCACAGGACTGCAAGGAGTCCCAATTCCAGCTGTAAAGAGGCACTGCTGGGGAGGTGGGGGTGGGTGGGAGGCTCAAGAAGAGATATACGTACACTTATAGCTGATACAAGGTGCTGTACAGCAGAAATCAACACAACACTGTAAAGCAATTATCCTCCAATTAAAAATAAAAAAAGAGTCACTGCTTTGAGTTATTAATAACAGCCAGGCCAGAGGGTTAAATCCACCTTTGCAAGTGGTTGATTTCACTGGATTCACTTTGGCAGCCCCAGATTTAAAGTGAGGGGAAAAAATACAGTCCACCGGCACAGGCACCATCAGTGAGTCACCTGAAAATCTCAGCTACTTTCACAGTGCTTTCTAAGGAGGGTCATTAGTACAAATCAAAATGTGAGGAAAACCTCCAGCAGGATATAAAATATCTTAAAAGCAGTGTACCCAGAGGCAAGGGCAGATGCTCATCTTCCCAAGTGAAACGTAGCCTGATAAATAAGTGTTCAAGCCAAGATGGGCAGCCCAAATCACACTCATTGTGCTGAAGTCATTTAAAACTCAATGTAATGTGTTTTGCCAGAAATACTGTTTCACAAAAATACTTCACGCCACCGGCAAGAGCAGAAAGCAATTCAGCTGACCTCTCGGCCACAGTCCAGGACTACGGAGAAAGAAGGAAGAATGAAAGCCTCCAAACTGACAAGAACACAGAGCCAAACATCAGGAGCCTGGTCAGACATGAGAGGCCAGTCCTGCACTGGGTGTGTACCAGCCAGGATTCCAGCAAACACACTGTCTAGATCCAGTGGAAAGCGAGGGGCCCTCTCTCAGCAGATGTGACGTGAACTCTGACTGGCAAGGCCACAGAAGAGGAACACAAAGAATGCAGAAAACAACAGTCATCATACTTAACAACAGAGTAAGCAACCTGAAAGTCACTGAAATTATCAGATGCGTCCAGACACTTGAAAGATCTCTGCGGCCACTGGGAGAAAGACAGTGAAATTCCTTCCAAATGCTTAGATGGTTGGACACATCCCACCTGACCACAGTCTACACTGTGAAACCCCCATCACTGTGGATCCTTTCTTTAGAAAAACAAAGAATTTTATTTTACTGCCTTTTCATATCTCGTAAATCTGAGGACTAAGCCTTAGGAGAAGGAAGACAGAAAGCGACACAATGACAAAATGAACATCATCTGAAATATCACAGGGCTCTAGGACTCACAGATTCGTAAAGATGTTAGTGATAAATCTCATCATCTTTGAAGACGGTTCTTATGTGTGGGCTTGATCTTTAAAGGTTATTTGGTTTTCATTATTAGAAACATTTTTCATCTTATTTTGCCCCTTGATGTGTTGAGTTGTCGGGGCCTGCCATCTAGTGGTGCTGTGTTCTGACAAGCAACCCTAGAAATCAACACAACTGGCCTTTCAGGACACCGAAGCATCAAATGACAGGGGCAGAAGTCACCAAGATCAGGCTAACAGACAGATCCAGCCTTCATCCTCTACTGGGTTATTAACTCACTGTAACCTCATGGGTGGAACTGATTTACTTCAGGCACCACTAGGTCTCTGGGCATTTTTACCAACTTCAGACATTTAACACTGGGGCTCTTTTTTTAAGAAACCTCAAAACATTCAAAATAATCATAACTAATTTTTGAATTTTGGTTTAAATACTGAAACTCAAAACATTATATAACCATTATAAATGGCAATTACAGAGACCCTACAATAACTCAGAGAAACATTCTCCATACAAACAAGTAGAAAGGCAGCATGAAAACGTGCCCGCCATGACTTACCCTGAGCAACAGTATGCCTACACGGGGGCAATGAATAAAAGGAGGAATTGAGAATTTAAAGAAAAGGTGGCAGGGTCCAGGTGACTTGACACCTAGCAGATGTCCAGTCACAGAGCAAACAGTAGGAAACCTTTATAAAAAGAGCAAATGCATGAATAAGGTTTTTATATTGTTTTGCTATTTCCTTCCCAATGACCTCAATGGTGGCCTGAAGGTTTCAAACCATCTTCAATCTAAACTAGTAATGTTTTAGGCTACACCTCTCCCAGGCACTTTTCCTGGAACTCTTGTGCTGTAGGATGTGGTGTGTAAAAGGCTGCATGCATGCTCAGGCACTCACTCATGTCCTACTCTTTGCGACCCCACCAGGCTCCTCTGTCCAAAGGATTTCCCAGGCAAGAATACTAGAGTGGGTCACTATTTCCTCCTCCAGGGTATCTTCCCAACCCAGAGATTAAACCCACATCTCTTGCACTGGCAGGCAGATTCTTTACCACTGAGCCACCAGGACAGCCTGTGTAAACGGTACCTAGTAAAAGGGTACCTTGGTCAGATAAACAGTACTGAATAACATCTGATAAATTCACAGTGTACATTAGCGTATCAGAAAACCCGGAGCGCTACAATGATGAAACCCACTGATCTTAGTTACCACAGCCACTCTCACCTGACCACAGAATCTTTTCTTCCACAGAACCCCTATTAATTTCAGCATGCAGAGGCCACAGTGAAGGGGAGGCAGAAGGGCACATAAACCCTGACCCCAGTCTACAGATCAGATCAGATCAGATCAGTCGCTCAGTCGTGTCCGACTCTTTGCGACCCCATGAACCGCAGCACGCCAGGCCTCCCTGTCCATCACCAGCTCCCGGAGGTCACTCAGACTCGCATCCATCGAGTCAGTGATGCCATCCAGCCATCTCATCTTCTGTCGTCCCCTTCTCCTCCTGCCCTCAATCCCTCCCAGCATCAGAGTCTTCTCCAATGAGTCAACTCTTCGCATGAGGTGGCCAAAATACTGGAGTTTCAGCTTTAGCATCATTCCTTCTAAAGAAATTCCAGGATTGATCTCCTTCAGAATGGACTGGTTGGATCTTCTTGCAGTCCAAGGGACTCTCAAGAGTCTTCTCCAACACCACAGTTCAAAAGCATCAATTCTTCGGCGCTCAGCCTTCTTCACAGTCCAGCTCTCACATCCATACATGACCACAGGAAAGACCATAGCCTTGACTAGGCGAACCTTTGTTGGTAAAGTAATGTCTCTGCTTTTGAATATGCTATCTAGGTTGGTCATAACTTTCCTTCCAAGGAGCAAGCGTCTTTTAATTTCATGGCTGCAGTCACCATCTGCAGTGATTTTGGAGCCCAGAAAAACAAAGTCTGACACTGTTTCCACTGTTTCCCCATCTATTTCCCATGCAGTGATGGTCTACAGGGGCACCACAAAAAGATGTAATCCTGCAGGATCTAGTATGGTGGCAGCAGCATGATCAGAAGAACATGTTTTGGGGAACACTACCTTCAGAGAGCTAACAAGCAGCATCAATCCCAGACTCCTGACACACTTCTTAATGTCCCTCCACCTTTAGTTAAGCAAGATACTAATGAGTACCCTACGTTCACACAGAACTTACCATCTTTTATCATAGTACAGTTTGCCGTCTTCTATCCGAGCTTCAAATCTCTGGGCTGGAGACTCTGCAGGGGTGGTGGGCAAGTGTTCAGGAGAGGACGGGGATGCTGGAGGAACCAAAGAGGTATTCCCATGACTACGCGTGTCACAAGCATGCGAGTCCATCCACTAACATGCTTTAAGTGAAATGCTATTTAAAAGGGGGTAAGGATCCTCATGATCCTCAAGTTCTTACCATTATAATAAATGGAAATTCAACACAATTCTTGTACATCACATCTTCAAAGCAACTCTGTGAGCAGGCAAGGCAAAGATTAACCTCCCCATAGAAGAGAAACTGAAACCTGAGGCTCAGGCAGGTTTAGGATGTACCCAAGGTGACTGAGGGTAGGACTAAAACTCCCCTGACAATCAGAAGCTCCAATGGGCAAGAACTAGAAAAATCTCTTTAAATTTATAAAAATTAAATCATGCCTAGAAATATTTATTAAGAGATAGAGCAGGTTATTGGGGTATGTATCGAGTCAAGCTAATAGCACTAGTAACTAAAATGGGTTCAAATCATCTAAATTCACAAACTTACTCACAAACCCGCCCCACCAGGCCTTCAGATGCTCTTTCAGGAGGGAATTATTTAGAGTGGGAAGAATCTTGTTTGCTTTCACAAGACTCGCCTCATGGAGGGATGTGTAAGCAACTGCCATGTTTAAAAACAGCAAAAACAATGCCTTGCCAGTCCAGAGTTCTATTTTCCAGCCTAGCAAAGACCCTTGAGTGCTGCTCTGAATGAAGCACCCTAAACACTGGGCCTGTCTCTTCTGTAAGTTGGGACTGGGAGTAGCCCGAAAGGCCCTTAGGAGAACCAGCCTGTGATAAGCATGCCTCGTGCTGAACTCTACCAAGTGACTAACACTGAAGCATCCTTTGATTTCATTTTCAGAAATGGATCTGTGCTGACATCTTATGCCTAATGCCTACAAAGGAAAGGAAAAGATCATATGTCTTTTTTACAATAAATCCTAAGAAAAAGACAAAGGTACCTTTAACATAGCAGGGTTAAAAATAAAAATCAGGGGAGGGTGAGCTTAAAGGTCCCCTTTGGTTATCATGACAACTGCTCTTAGGTAAATGATGAATGTTTTATTTTTGAAAACCATGACAACTCCTTGTCAGGCATTCACATGCTTTTCCAACTACACAATAAAAAGGCTGCACAGATGCCTGTAACATCGTGCACTTACCTGGTCTCTTGGGTGACTTCAGCTGTAGGAAGAACAACAAAATAATCTTAGAGAAAATCATTTCAGATGCAACTTAAGGTGTCACAAGCAACGTGTGAATAAAATAAAGCCTGAGCTTTCAAATAAATTTTAAAAAATCACACTGTACCTTATTTAACGTTCTCAGATCCTCCATGATCTGCTCATCTGTTAACAAATAGTTGAGCTGGGGTGTTGAGAGTTAAAGGAATGTATCTAAAAAGGACAGTTTCCAAGCAAACAGAATTCAAGATGGTGCCAGCATTTGAGAATCTACCAAGTGAGAGGAAGTTCCACCATGTTCTTACAGTTTGCCTCTCGGAACTTTCTGATCCTCCTACTCAATGTGGTGGAGTCAGGTATGTAAAAGAATCCACACTCCTCCATCTAACAAATGTTGATGGTTAAGAAGGTGAAATGAGACTCCACAGGTAACTACAGTAACAGTGAGAGTCCAGAACACAGGAAAAAACTTCACCTGCCACTTGTGAAGTACTTTTGTCCTGAAGATCTGAGACTTCCACACACATACATAATCTTGCCTAGCAGCTTCAATTCTCGGCTGGGACGATAAAGGGACCTGAAGTCATGCCCTGTCCTCCTGGCAGATAAATAAGAAAACCATTCTGTACAAAAGGCTATTTATTATCTCCTTGAGAAGATAAACAACGCCCCACACACACCACGTATCCCCTTCCCATTCTATGATGAGAGGGGTTTCTTGACGTCTAACTAAACTCTTTTTTGTTTCAATTGAATAGCAGTTTGCAATCCACTGTTTGGGGGATATAGCTGACTGAAGTACAAGAGGCAGTTACTGTTCTCATTCGCTAACTGGAAAAATCAAGGGCACATGAAATTTTCAGCTGTCCCAAATCTCCGAGTGTAAAAGGAGCCCAGAGTCCCTTTCCAAATGACTGCTCTCTGCAACTCCCTCCCACTCAAAGCAGAAATGACTGAGAACTCCAATCATAAAATGGCCACCCTCTATCTCATGGACGAATATATGTGCTTTCCAATCTAATATGACAATTCCTGTAGCACAATGGCCATGTTCAGTCTATCAAAAAGAAAAGCAAAGGATTCTGTGGTCTAAAGGAAAAGGCATGATGAAGGCTTGATGAGAGTGGATATCAGGAGCAGGTTTCCTCCTCTTGTCTGGGATGGGGACAGGATCATTCGGTCGCCTCCGCAACTTTCTGGTCATGATGGGTTTCACTTCCATGGAATCTGTGGCAAGAATGGAATGGGTAAAGCTATCCAACTGCCACCTGAAGTCTACAAGAATCCACAGTAGGACTATCAGCCCCAGAGCCACCCCATCAGAGTTGTTTTATGGGGGACGTCCAGTCCACACATGACCTGAATCAGACACCAGATGACTTCCGAGAGGCCTGCACTCAGGAGATTCTGAAGGCTGACCCAAGCGCACACCCCCCTCAGAAACGGCAGCCACCCTGCAACCTCCCACTGCAGCTGTTGTGGCTTCGCTCTGACTCCCTGAAAACTAGGCGCTTTCCCTCTTCTTCCTCTCTCACATCAAGAGGCCACAAAGCAGTAGGTGCTTAGGACTGAAAGGAACTTCTGGGTTGTCTCAGCTAATTCCCACCCTTCCCACAGACAGTGAGTGAACCAAAGCCCAGTGGTGTAATAGGCTCTTGAGAGGCCTCTAGCCTCAGTCTGAACATTTTTACATGAGATTTACAAATCTGAACTCTTACTATTTTATTTTACAACCTTTTTTAACTACTTGACTATCAAGACTGATACCCTGAAGGCTCCTGGTAAAGGTCTAGTTTCCTCCTCCTCGACTTCTCTCGACTGGCTGTCACTGTGGCCACCTCCCCTCATACACGACCTCTCCCCAAGGTCCCTCCTTCTCTCCTGGTTTCCATCCTTGGGCTCCGTTTTGCTGGCCTGCTCCTTAGACGCAGGTGAGCTCTGAGGTCTTGTCAGTTCTCGCTCCAGCTCTACCCACCCTGTCGCATAGCATCCCACACCGCCACACATTCTTCTCCAGGTTCCGAGTGAACCACTTCTTCCCTGTGATTCACCTCCGAGACCATCTCCTCCACCACCCACCCTCCCCAGTCAGAGCCAACTGTCATCTGTGACTTTCTTCACCTACACATCAGATCCCTCAGATAATGGCAGTTCTGCCCTTTCACTTGGCTTCCCGGGGGCACTAGTGGTAAGAATCCACCTGCCAATGCAGGAGACTTAAGAGATGCAGGTTCTATCTCTAGGTTGGGACGATCCCTTGGAGGAGGGTGTGGCAATCCACTCCACTATTCTCGCCTGGAGAATCCCATGGACAGAGGAGCCTGGAGGGCTACAGTCCGTGGGGTCGCAGAGTCAGACACGACTAAAGCAACTTAGCATTCATGCATGCTGCCTTTTCACTACCTCTCAACTCCACTATCTCGTCATACCCTCGCCTCTGTCAAAGGGCTCTTCCTCAGACACAAATCACAGCATTCATCACATCACTCTTCTCAGGAAACATATCAATGCCTTACTTTGGCTACAGAATAAACGCCATGCCGGCTTTTATTTACTGGTGGCTCAGACAGTAAAGCACCTGCCTGCAATGCGAGAGACCGGGGTTCGATCCCTAGGTGGGGAAGATTCCCTGGAGAAGGAAATGGCAACCCACTCCGGTACTCTTGCCTGAAAAATTCCATGAACTGAGGAGCCTGGTAGGCTACAGCCCACAGGGTCACAAAGAGTCGGACATGACTGAGCAACTTCACTTCACTTCTCCCTTCTGGTCTCCATCCCTCCTCCTCCCTGCACACAGAGTGTCTGTGCGAGCTTTTCAACTCTTCTGTCACCCACAGGCACCTTACTGTTTATGCCTTCAGCCTCTGTGTGCTGTCCCTTGCCCAGCCTCCTCTTTTCTGCCAGGAAACTCCTACACATGACAACCTCTGAGTGCCAGCTCAACACTCCCCCTGCTGTTATGGCTTCTGAGAAGTCCTGCCTTCTTCCCAGCAACCAGAGCATCTGTACGAGCCCTTCCACCAAGCTCCTGGTCGCTCCCCCAGCAGACACACCAACTCCACCCCGTGGCCAAGCACACTTCTGGCACACAGCAGGGGCTGGCTGCACAGGATTTCCCACAGAACAACTAGATGAAGTCAAGCCTGATGCTGAGGGCCAGTTCATTTGTGACTGTCACCTACATGGACAGCTGACAGGACAGCCTGACAGAATTCGACGTGGCCTGTCTACCACTGCAAAGCACAAGGCCCGAGAGGATATAAGGGGGGAGAGTGAGAGGCCGTCTCCCTACCCTGTGCTGAGATGCCACCCTCCCCAGTTTCTTACTGGTTGTGTGGGTGGGAATCCCCGTGGCAGTGTGTGACGTATGACGCGGGCTGAGTACATGCTCTTGCATCTCAACTTTCCTCATCTATAAAATGTACATACCGGTAACACTTCCCTCACAGGGTGCTGTGAAGATTACATGACGACAGGTAAAAAGCCCTCAACATGGTGCCTGGCGTAACTAGAGTTCAGTCAATGCCAGTTTTTATCATCGAGCTCTCAGCCAGGAAAAAACCATACAAAGATCTTTCTGAAAAGTCATGGCACAAACAGCTGCAATAAAAGTTACAAACTTGTCAATTGTGAGGCTTTGCAACATTTAGACCTAATCTGGAAGATGAAAGAACACCAGCGATAAGGCACTAAGACTCCAGCCAAGTGTGCCCTGCCCTCCAAGGGTAGGAGATACATGATGGAAACAAGCAGGGAGCAGGAGATATGACATGATCTGGGAATAAGCTGGTCCATTCAAAGCCAAAACACTCAGAAAAAATTAACTGCAGCCAATCACTCACAGATAAGAAAACATAATCGAATTCTCCTCTGCAATGGTAAAAAATCAATCTATTTCACTGGTTTAGTCATGGCATTAGCCTAATCAATTTACCCAAAAGACTACTTCAGCATAAGGAAGGTGATCTGAGGAAATCTCTACATTAATTAGCATGTCCCCGCCACTATCTAGGAGAGTGAGTGAGCAGGAAGTCGTCCTGGCCCAGGATCCAGGTGGAGGATGTAACTCAAGGGGAAGGGCAACGTGTGTAAGCATCACAGTCCCAAATGACACAGTAAGACTGTTTACTTAACACGCTTTGCTCCAGTCACAGCAAGGTTTGCATGGTTGGCTTTCACAGACAATTTTTCATAGAAAGATGAGAGGTGCTGACCATCTGGGTCTGAGCTGATCTGGAAATTGTACTTCTCACCAGAATCAACAGGCTGGGTTTACATCAATCTCCTGGGTTTAACCAGGGGTCCCAAGTGCTCTGACAAAAGACAAACTTCTGGGACTAAAACTCAGACTTTAAAAGTGTGGCCACCCTGGAGAAGTCACTCGAGCAGAAAACAGCGTCGTCTCCGACAGAAAAGCCACAGCAGGGTCAACACTGTGGCAGATGGGCAGTTACCCCCAAACCAGAGGCTGGACTGAAGGCCCGGGGCAAACCCCAGGCACCCCTTTCTACTGGCAACGTCACAAACCAAGGCTGCATTGTGATAATAAATGGGTGCCTGTAAGAGACCGGGGGCGGGGATGAAAATCAAGGTCAGGTCTTCCATAGTCAAACTGGGTAGGAATGAAGGGACTGATCTCCATTAGGCCAGCAGCCCACAATGCAGAGGTCACATTTCAAAGATGCACAGATCAAGCCCCACAACGCTTGGATTCCACAATGGCAGCATCAGAAAAGAATGTCTGGGGGACGAGACTACCCCACCCCAAATCCAGGTTCCCTCTTTCGTCCTCTCTCCCATGCCATTTGTTTGGAGCCTCTTCTGACTTCCAAGGGTCCCTGCTCACTGGCATCTGGTCTGTGTTGTGTGAACCCCCTCCTGCATCACTACAACCACACGTGTCTTGTAAAGCTTCCTTGCCACTAGAAACCAGCCTGACACATCTTTACCTGCATTTATTTAGGTAGGACACTCCTCTGTCAGAACCATCTCACACTGAGGAAGGCACGGAACCATGTCGGTCTTGTAACTATGAGAACATGGGCTCCTTGAGGACACAGACCTTCCGGGTAGCTCATTCTGTGACGCACCCAGTACCACAAGAGTTCAGAGGGTTTCTGGAGTCAGCATCACGTGGTGGTTAACAGAACATGCCTGGAGTCAGAGAATCATCTCACTGGGACGCTTGGAGCAGAGGGCTCCATTTCCATGCGCCTGCCCTGCTAAGTCAAGTTGAAAGAGTCACAGGGGCTGAATGAGGTTCCAGTTTCACTGGCCCTCAGTGCCTGCTCTGTGTGCCAGCCTCCCAGGGGCACATCGCACCATCTCCACATCAGACCTCCATAGCGGGTTCTATCAGCTCCCTGCCCAACAACAGAACCCCACCACAGAAGCAAGTTCAAGGCAGGGCTGGGGTTCATCCACTCCTGTCAGCTTTCAGTGGCAGCTCTCATATTTTCATATAACACCTAGCTCGAGGTAAGTACTCAGAGCTCCTATTTGATGTTATCATTACTCATGGCTCTCGCCATGAATCCAGTATCTTCTAAGGAACCTCACAGGCTTTACTGAGGTCATGAATAGCTTCCACAGGGGCCTGCAAGTTGGTTAGAAGACGCCCTGGTGAGGCACGCACTTAAAAAAGAAGATGAGGTGGTGGTTAGTGGGCTGTCAGCAGGCAGGAGAAAAGACGGCTGGCCTAAGGTAGGAAGGGGACACACAAACAAAGATAAAGCACCTGCACGTTTTAAAGCTCATGAAGGTCTCATTAATTATCGCAGTTACTTATAACTTTGGTCTCAACTGCAGAGAAAACTCACACTTGGGTGATTCTATTTATAATCTCACTCCTCCAAGTGTGGTCTGACCAACAGCATCATAGGCCCTGAAGAGGTGGTCAGAAATACAGATCACTGGCTCCACCCCAGAACCCCTGAATCAGAATCTGCATTTTATCAAGACCACAGGTGACTCACATCCACACTCAAGGTGAGGAAACCGCTACTCACATCCCAGTTTCTTTACGACAGTATGCCTTCCTGCCTGAACAACCCAGCTGTCCCAAGGTCTCTACCAGTGGTTCACACAGCCTAGAGAATGTCCCACCATTTCCCAGGGGAAAATTAAAGGCTGAAGTCCTACTCAGATAGAGCATTTCACCGGGAATGCCTGTTTTCCAACAGGTTATTTGGTTTGAGTTTCTCATCAGAGCCACACTCCATTTTGACTTTCAAGAGATCTTCATGTTGAACCAGAAAAGGAAATTTTAAGAATCATCTTTTCTGGGCAGAGCTAGGCAGCACTGATACTGGGCATCAATCCACAGAGGTGAAATCAGTCACTCAGCAAGAGGAAGGCAGCGGGCCTTTAAGCCGACACCATGGCAGCACCATCTGTGGAAACACTCATTACCCTTCTAGCTTCAGTGCCTTCTCTTCAGACAGTCCATCATTACCTTGACAGCGCTTTCCATGCCAAGGGTACCAAACGGCTTGAGGAAGGACATAGGTACCTTTAATGCCCATGGCAAGCTATAAGCACTCCTGTAGTCTATTTTACTGCGTCACAAATGATTTCCCGGCATTTATTTGTCTTTTCTATCCTGGCAGGCTCGCCCTCTTAAGTCACCGAGGATGCCTCCTGTCCCTGTTAAAATTCCGGCTGTAAAACAGCCTGGCTCAACAATGACTATTGCCTGTCAATATTTAGGATGCCAAATCACAGGTGAGGGGCTGACAGCCTTCCCCACAGATGGAAAGGGAGCGGCTGTAAACTGACAATGTTTCCCACCAGCCTAATGAAGGCTCTGAGCATCTGGTGGCTCTAGCAGGGATCAATGAGGCGTCAATGCCGCCGGAGCCACGTCAGAGAAGAGGATGTGCAGGTCAGAACACAGCCATGCAGACTGGGACCGGACAAGGCGCCACCGTGCTCTCAGTTTAATCAAAAAAGTGCCTCAACAAGAACAAGACGGTGCTGTTCTGAAGATGCTGTTTTATATAGCATCCATTCTCACCAAGACATTTTTCTGAGTTGCAGTCAGTGGTCTTCAAGGAATTCATTCCTTTTGCCAAGTCTTTCAATGAGGAAAGTATAAGAGAGATTTTTCAAGAGCCAGCCCCTACTTTAGACACAACCACAATACCATTGGTATGTCGTGGGGACTGGCGCTAGAAGTCCATGTCAGGGGGAGGGCCGTGTTGGCTAACAGCACCCGAAATACCAAAGGGGGAAATAAAGCTCTAAAGTGTTACTTTTAGCTTCAAAGTCAGCCCTGAGGACTTACATAAAACAAGGTCTTTCTAGAGCACTCGACAAAAATGAGACATGCCAGAGCCCCAGGACCTTCTGAACATGATTATAAGAGTAAATCTGGGGGTGTGCAGAAGGCATGCCATTTACATATCCAAGTGACAAACTCACCACTGACGTGCCTTCAGTATTTGCTGATGGAAATTTTGTCAAGTTCCAAAACAGCTAGTTCAAGCCAATTCCCATCCTGTATCCTTCTCAGTCATTGGTTTACATATGCCAACAGAAAAAGCAGCCCATATTGCTTCTCCCTTAAACCTGCCGAGTTCCCATATGCAGATGACTGAATCCTAGAAGGCCAGGGAGCAACTGGCTCCAAGTCTAACATTATTTTACTAGCTTCACAGGAAAACAGCTCAGTTTAGCTACCCCTGCTGAAATGTTCACAGTAACACCTGGGGCGAAGGGATCTAACGGCACAGATGATATAGCCAAAGCCTCCATTCTCACAGTCAGGTCAAAGTTAAGACAGTGCTTTTTTTCCATAACGAAGGTAGATTCCCCCGCCCCCACCCCCCCCCCCACAAAAAAAAAAAACAAAGAGAGGGATTTCCACCAGCACAGAGGAACTTGGCCAAGTAATTCGTGAAGATAAGCAAGTCTGGAATGACAGCTGACCCACGAATTTTGTTAAATAAAGCAGAAGCCTGATGCTGCAGTCACTGTTAAAGGTCTACCATTTAACTTACCCAATACCTGTTATGTACAGGGCCCTGTACTAGGCACTCATATTTCTAATCAGTTTTGTGGGATAAGGTATGATCAGGCTCATTTTAGAGAGGGGAAAATAGGCTCAGAGAGGTTAAGTGGCTTGACTAAAGTCACACAGCCAATACAAAACAGAGCTCTAACTCTGACCTACCATGTCAAAGACTGCCCCTCCACCCCTCTTTCAGCTCACTCTGCTCTGATGAGGAGGAACTGACAGGAGTCAGCACTGGAGTGCCTCCCTCCCTCAAAGACCCCCTCAAATTTCCCTGATCCTGTTCTGTGGTGCTTTCGTACCTCCAGTCAGTTCCATCGTTAGCTTTTCATTTTCAATCATTTTCTTCTTTTCCTCTAGCTCAGCAATTAAGTTCTCTTTCAACTCAACCTTCTTGTCTTCAAATTCTTTCACTGCTGCCTTCTTTTCTTTGATGTAATTTCTTTCCACTTGTTCAGTCTGAGCAAAAGAGAAACACAGATTGTGGCTATATAACCCCGGGAGCCAGGGTCTGAACACAAAGACTTGTTCTGTGTGCAAGCACCAAGAAAATATCTTTTCTAGAAATAAGTGAGACAGCAGCAGTCACACACCAACAAGCAGTAACAGGGTGTCTGGGAGCAAGCTTTCCAATGCATGCATGAAACTGAACCACACAACTTCTGGTTTTTATGTGAATCCTCACTTGGAATCAGGTATTTCCTCTCTTCCACATCTTATACTTTGTGGCTCGTATGTGGAAACAAAACATAAGTTTCTCAAAAACAGTAAATAAACCCTTTTGAAGACACAACTTCAAAGGAAAATAGTATATTCCAAATGAAATACCTATATTCAAGATGAGTTATAAGATACCAAGACAGCCTGAGTTACCCTATTTTTTGATCCTTACAGTAAGGTTAGATCTAACAGTAAGATAAAGACCAACAAGAGGACAAGATCACTTATTAGGTGCCTGAACCCCGAGAGACACTCAAACAGTGAAATTATACTAAGTAAAAAAAAATGCTTAAGCATCCATTTTCCAAATCTCATCACTGCCTGAAGTGAAGAACAAGGGGACTCCTGGTGGGTATGGCTGTGGGTCGTGTAACCCTCTAGGCCGTGACTATGTGTGCTGACTTCAGTCTCCAATAATGTAGCTCTGAGAAACCATGACCACCTGCCCACCCTCCCGCTTCTTCACACATACACTGGCCCCTTAGGAGCAAGCACATCACCCAAGATTTGGCCCTCATCACTGCTTGTAGCTCTGCACCTCACATGGAACCAGCACTCAGACATCTGCTGAGTCAAAGATCTTAATCAGTCTTTCCCTCCCATCCAGAGTTTCAAGGGATGAAACTGAGCTGATTCAGAGACCTGGCTGCTTTGAGGACCAATATAACCAACTATTAGGCCATTATAATTCAGTGCATGCATGTGTGCTAATTTGCTTCAGCCATGTCTGACTATTTATGACCCCATGGACCACAGCCCACCAGGCTTCTCTGTCCGTGGGATTCTCCAGGCAAGAATACTACAGTGGGTTGCCATGCCCTCCTCCAGGGGATCTTCCTGATCCAGGGATCAAATCTGCATCTCTTATATGTCTTCTGCATTGGCAAGTGGGTTTTTTACCATGTACCCCCAAACGGCTGTAATGTGAGATGAGAGTCAACAAGAAAGCAGTGAGGGGTGAGTAGCCATCTGTCAAGCCCCTGGGATAAGCACAGGCTGCCGGACTAACAAACAGTATTTCTGAGCTGAGACCAAACGTCCTTTAGTCAAACAGAACCCTAATCGAGGCTTCCAGCGGGGATTCCCTATGTCTATGTGGAGATGAAGGAAAGGCCACTGGGTTGGGAGAGCAAGATCCCACCCTGACAAAGATCCTGCAAGCCCAGAAGACCTGTGGTACTTACTTCCAGCTGGAGGAAGAGCTCTGAAAGAGAGAAAACATGCAATTAGATTCGTGAAGCTGTGCCACCTTTCTAGACACTGACGTTAGAATTCATTTAGAAGCAGTAATTGCCTTCTGAGAGCACCGTTACTCAGAGCAAATGTTTCCATCAGTAAAGTGTGGCTAGGTGAAGAGGCAGGACTAGTTAAAATCTGGCCCTGAACAGAATCCGCTCTGGTAGCTCTGCCCAAGGGCGAAAGGGGGCAGCAGGAACCAAGCTACCCTGGCAAAATAAAAGTAAAGTTAGCCCTTCTTTCACTGAGCACATGCCCTCAAAAGTCCTAAGAGACAGAAGAAACAACTCAGTTAGTCCAGAAGCAGAGGCAATGTGGATGTTTTTAAAGCCTCGTGCACAGGGCTCTCCGTGGTGAGGAAGAACATTCCCCGAGCAGAGGGCAGAGGCCCCCAGGCCTCTGGTCACAGGCCACCCAGCCTCTGGTCACACCCAGGCCTCCACCCACAACACCCTCCAGGCTCTGACCACAACTGCAAGTTTTAGATCTACTGCAGCCTCCTCAGCAAGGACTTTTCTGAGGCCCCGTCACCCACCAAGCCCCTCTCAGAGCATCCACTCATAGGATCACCAGCTATTTAGCACCCACTGTGTGCCAGGACAGTAGTGCCTGTTAATCCAGCAGCTCCCCCAACCCTAGACTACAAGGCCCCTGCAAACCCAGCACCTGGAACAAAATAAGTCTGTGGCTTCTGATCTTTTCTGGGTGACAGCAGAGCTGCTGCAAATGGTCCACAAAGACTGTTGGGGGAGTAACAACTCCAGGGGATGCTGATACCATTTGACAGGGTCTCCTGTGCAACCCCAATCAGTCCCACTGATTCATCCACCCACAGAGGAGCACATATGCACAGTCATACAAAACTGACAGCTTCAGTAACTTGAGATGAAGACTCCAATGTCAGCCAACAATTGCTGAATGAAAAAATTAACTGAGGAAACAGACAAGCCGCTCGCAATTTTCTAACCCTTAGAAGCTGCCATCCCAGCGGCACTGGGAAGCATGGCGCACATGAGCCTGAGTGCACCCAGCCCCACATACTCACTCCTATGACTGCTGCACTCGCATCATGTGAACAGGCCAGACGTGTGAGGTCTGCGCCATTCTGAGACATCACACCTGCACCAACAAGTCAAGTGACAACTAGCACTCAGAGCTGGTGGTGGATGTTTCAAAGCAGCCAGACACCAGATACAACAAAAACAGGTGGATTAGTGCTGCAGGAAATGTGCTTTTTAAAGTTCAAGATGTGACTGATTCAGGAGCTCTTCTACATTTTGACCTGGGGATGGGTGTGGGGGTGGGGGATGCTTATGAAAGAACACAGAAGATTGAGAGTACAATTAAGTAAAACTTCCTTGGTGGCAGTGAATAACAACGTGCCTGCCAAGGCAGGCGACACGGGTTCAATCCCTGGTCCAGGAAGATTCCACATGCTATGGAGCAACTAAGCCCGTGAGCCACAACTAGTGAGCCTGAGTGCTGCAACTACTGAAGCCTGTGCACCTTAGAGCCTGAGCTAAACTACAAGAGAAGCCACCACAGTGAGAAGCCAGAGCACCACAATGAAGAGTAGCTCCGACTCACAGCAACTACAGAAAGCCCGAGCCAAGCAACAAGACCCAGTGCAGCCAAAAAAAAAAAAAAAGAGAGAGAAATAAAAATATAAATAAAAATTTTAAACTAGTAACCTAAAAAAAAAAAAAAGAGAAACAAATCAACACTCAGCCTAGAGTCCTCACTTAAGAGAAGATGCTCACATCAATTTTCTTTCCCTCCCTGCATCTCACACCAATTCCATGAGACATTAGTATTCCTCTCTCCAGATGAGGAAACAGAGGCTCCAAGGGTAAACAGTCACTTAGGAGGAAGCCCTCAACCTGGGACCTCGGCCTCTGACATGCCACCTCCTTTCCCTGCTAAAAGGGGACTCCAGGAAGAAGGCTCCAGGAAAAATGCCCAGAGGAGATGCCTCAGGAATTTAGAATGAGGGAGTGCCAGTGGAGTGGGAGCAGAGCTGGGTCACCACGGAGGCTCTATCCCCCACTTTTCCTGCATCCTCCACACCCTGCAGCTCCTTTGCTATGCCTTGGTGGACATGGACACCTGCTCACTGAAGGAAAGAAGGCCTCCATCCATAGAAAGCTGGAAAGTCAATGGCTCAGACAGCAAGAGAACAGCAACTCGAGGAGCAGAGTCCAGACCTCCTTTTGGAACCAGGCGCGAGTTTCACATCTGCAGGTACAAGCACTGTACTGACCCAGAAAATGCTGGCCAAGGAGCTTCAAGATTCACCACTTATAGAAGATTTCCAATAAGCACAGGGATCTGTGTTTACACACTATTTCAACATTGATCACATCTTACTTTTCGTGTGACTCTGAGTCACGATGTTCCTTAACCTGGATATGTTTTTGAAGATCTTCTACCAAAGAAACGGTGAGTTTCCTAAAGTCAAGGACAAGGCATTTCACAGCTGTATGTCCTCAAAGAGCAGGGATGGAGCATAGGCTCAACACGTGTGTTGAAGGAATACAGTTCCTATGCACAACAGACCAAAACAAAGGCACACAATGTTTCCCTCTAAATGCTTCTGATACCATACTGAGGGGAATGACATGAGGGCACCCTGTCTTCTTGGAAGAAAAGACCAGAAGAAGCAAACTTAAAAATGGAGTGAAGTGGCCAACAACCCTTTTCCACGTCAGCTCCTCTGTCATCTGCCGAGCCAACCACACAGATGTATGAAAATCCGTGCACGACTACTCTGGGGGCATCACAGAGGGAGCCTGACTGCCAGACACCTCCGAAAACAACCCTGACCACAGGCCACTCACTGGCAAAGAACGGTTCTACGTGAGGGCAGCTTTGGAGTCTCCCAAAACTCGCACCACAATAAGATGTCTCAGACACATTTTGGAGAATGGCTCTTCTGGCCACAGTACATCCAAATTGCTAAAAATTGGATTAACTGGGTTTACTTCCAGTTAAGAGAGCCTCACCTGCATTTCGTATCCTCTCTTTGTACTGCTGATCTAATTTCTTCATCCTCTTCTGATATTCTTGTAATGTACCTGATGGAGATTCATAAAATAGTTACTGTGAAGATAAAACTGCTCTACACACTGGTTCCTAAAATTATTTTCTAGCATCGGCAGTAAATGTTTTAAATAACATTAGAGGAAAACACACACTGTGAATAGGCACCCACGAACAGAACCATCTCGGTTCCCAGCCAAGGCGCACAGCAGCCGTGGTTTTAAGACTTTCGAGCAAGTGAGGAGTCGAAGAAAGGAGCAGCCACCCACCAGGGACCCTCATCATTCGATGTTGCAGCTTTGGCCCATGGGCCTCCCTCTGCTGAAGAAGGTCATTCCCCCACAGTAAGGTCTAGGTCAAGGCCGTCCAGTAGAACTTGCTGTGCAACAGCGGAAACAGGCTATATGGGGCCACTAGTCACATACGGCAGTTGAACATGGGCAAGTACCAACAAAGAGCTGAATCATTAATTTTATCTAGTCAAATGTAGGCAGCCACACATGGCTAGTGACACTCCAGCACAGAGCCTGATCAATCCTGAAGCAGCTAATAATGAGGGTCCCAATTCACGTGGGAAGTTGCTTTCTGACGACTGCTTCAGTGCAATACGTTAATGGCACCTTTTTCAAAATTCCTCACTCAACCCTGCCAAGCACACCTTACAGACCTGCTAGAGGGGGCCATATTTCTTTCTTTGGCAACACCTCCTTTCCCACTGGAAGGAAAACTAAAACAGAGATATGTGATTGCAAGTCACAGGAGATGTTTCACTCTGCAGGGGAAATCAAGGCTTGCAACCACAGGCCCTGAGCTGTCTGTCACAGGGCACCCGGACGTGCTGGTTGCTCCTCACACAATCTCACTTGCCTCCATTTTCATTTCACAGAACAGAGACAAATTAAGGAGGAGACAGTGATGTGCCCAAGGTCAAATTTCTAGAAAGTAGTGAAGGTGGGATTCAAACTCATGACAGGACTTGAGAGCCACTGCTCTTCACCGGGTGCTGAACTGCCTCTAGCAGCAAAAAGCCTTCAAGAAGGCACAGCCCACCCGTCATTTACAAAACAAAGAGAGCAAACAGGGGATGATCCACAACTCATTAGCATCTAGTTTAGAAAGAACAGTACAATTATATTTATTCTTGGTAAAAGCATCTCTCCTAAAATCAGCCAGCTTTTGGCATGGTGGTTTTCAGTTCTTGCTCTGCAGAAGGCCTTCAATGAGATTTCAAAAGAGTCTGAAAATGGCCACTTTAATGACAGCTAAGATCAACCAAACCAAATTTTAAATCATGCCCGCTGAGAAGTGAAATACACAGATTTCAAAGGTGTGTAATATTAGGAAGGATGTTTAGAAAAGGATGAAATCCCACACCAACCTTCCTGCAGTTGTTGCAACTGTCTCTTGAGAGAAGCCAGTTTATCCTGATACATCCTGTTTAAAAGAAAAAAAAAAAAAAAAACACACTCAGAGACAAAAACAACCAATACCCAAGTCCACAATAATCTGCACACAGAAACTGCCTGGGTTTTTATGGGAATGTCATTAATGTCCTTTAGTGAGAGAGAAAATGAAAGCCTGGTGCGTTAAAATATGCCCACAGCTAAAGGGATCAGAAAGAGATAAGGCTTCTGTGTTCTTGAAAGGCAGGTACTCCTGTGTTTTCTTTAGAGAATCAGTCTAAAATCCACAAATATGAAGACACACAAATTTTAATAAATAAATGACAATAATGTGTTAGGCAAGAATATAAAGAAAAATTCAAAGTGTAACGCCATTTTCTTCAAGATTCAGAAGGGTAACATACACACAAAAACATAAAAAACATTAAACGCGGCTCTTATGTCAACTCTGAAATTAGATTATAAACTGAAAGGAGTAAGATTATGCCTCCAACCACATTTTTCTGTATAGATAGCACAGCTGTGTAAGCACTAAGTTAATAAACCCTCACGTTGTTTTTAAAAACACTACTCTTTTATGATCTGAGAAATAACAGCAATTCAGTGACAAAAGTAAAAATGCAGGATTTGCAGTCCCAGAAGGGTAAGAACACAGCACACATGAAGCAAAAGAACTCAGCATGTTACTTTTCCCCCCTCGCACTGAATGGATCATAGGCAACTGTGCACCCTGGTAAATCTGTTCAAACTGTGAATGTCACACATCAACTACATTTCAGCCATATTTTCACTTCTCCCTGAAAAACACACTCCATTTCACGAGGACAAAAAAGACTTGCAATCCAAAAGAACACCATCCAACAGGTAACAGGAAGGATAGCCTTACAATGATTGCTCAAGAGATGCAAATACAATCCATCTGTCTATAGGCTGAGGAAGAATAAGAATCTGAGAATTACACGGAAGCCCAGAATCTTTTAGGGAAAACTCTGATGTACTTTCAGTGCTTTAAATTTAATTAAAATTACTTTCACCATCATCAAATATTAGGGGGTATGTTCACTTAAATGTGCCAAGTATATAAGAGGGAAGACACAGGTAAATTGCACACAAAAAGCCAGTATTTGGAACCCAGTGTTTTAAATTGTCCACCACAGAGTGTGACAGACGCCGCCTTTGAATCCTTAGTGTGTCTTTAAAAGAGAATATTAATAGATTCAAGAAGTAAACAATAAGAAAATTCAGATTAGGGAAGAAAACAGGTATGGAAAAATACATCTCAAATGGGTCCAGGTAAGTCAGTAAGAAGTCTGGAGAGAGGGCAAGTGAAAGGGAAAAAAAAAAGCCAGCAGCACAGTTTCACGGCTAAAGTTGTGAGAAAAATCACGTCGATTATTAAAGCAGTCCTCCATTCAGCCCTGGACAGATTTAGCTGAGTTTCCCCTTTATATTCCAAAGCTTGAAAAGGGTAACAGAAAGCAGAGGATGGTCACAAAACATTTGCATATGAAAACATTCCATAAAGAAAAGAATGTGGATCATCTAGTTTAAAGGTAAAGAATTTGAAGGCTTCCCTGACAGCTCAGTTGGTAAAGAATCTGCCTGCAGTTTAGGAGATTCGGGTTCGATTCCTGGGTCAGGAAGATCCCCTGGAGAAGGGATAGCCTATACACTCCAGTATTCTTGGGCTTCCCTGGTGGCTCAGCTGGTAAAGAATCTGCCTGCAATGCAGGAGACCTGGGTTAGATCCATGGGTTGGGAAGATCCCCTGAAGAAGGGAAAAGCTACCCACTCCCACATCCTGGCCTGGAATTCCATGGACTGTTTAGTCTACAGGCTCACAAAGAGTCAAAAAGACATGACTGAGAACTTTCACTTCACTTCAAAGAATTTGAAAAGCCAAGGCTAGATTCTCAAAATACATTCCACAAATGTTTATCAGATCTGTGTTATGCTCTCTTGAGTGTTGGATAAGAGGGAGTGCTTTCAGTTGCTCTGAGGTGTGGCTCCACTGAGGCTTGGGTGTGGGAGCAGGGTGAACTGGAGCAGGAGTCAGGGGCATGGCCTTGCTCTCCAAGCCTGGTCTCCCAAGCTCTCCTGGTGTCTACACACAGCCCTGCCTTGGTCAGTGCTCAGTGTGGTCACACCCACCTGAGAACCAAGGAGCTGAGAAACATCATTTCCCCTCTCCAAGCAACGGTTTCACTTAGAAAAGGGGGTGGTCCCCCCTCCCTCCTCCATGGTCTTCTTCCTCTGGGAAAGTTTCCTCCAGGTTCTTTCTAGCCTAACCCTCAAGAGATTCTTATCACAGGAAGGCTGGTTAAATGTGACAAATTTAGAGGGGGGAAATTGCATCCACATGCATGGTCTTTGGAAGCACTATGTGAAAACCATATACACCAGGCCACCATTAAAGATGCCCTTGTCAATTCTGTATTCCAAAGAAGAAACGTAAAAAAATCATACTCACTGTTCCTTCATTTCTACATAGTCTTCTTCATCATGCTTTGCCAGGTCAGTTTCACTAGCATCCTCAGTGTCTGAGCAAAATTAGGGAATAAGGGTTTGTTAAAATCACAATTCACAGAGTTGGTATCACTTGATACACTGACACTTGACTTCTGAAAAATGAATTTCTACTCAATGCAGACCTGCGTGAAGCCATCAAAGAAACAAGAAAGCGCCATTTCCAACTTTTAGACAAACAGACTTATAAAAAAAGCCCGCCTGTATCTGAACTGCAGCCAGAGAACAGGGTGCAGCAGACACAATTGGTCACAGTCAAGGCTGTAACTTTGGCAAAAACAAAACACTGGCAGTTCAGGAAAAGGAGATGTGGGTGTAGGACTGGAAAGCTACGAGCAGCAAGCTTTGCTCCTACTCCAAACAACCTAATACATGCATCCTCTTTTGGTATATGCCCAATTTGAATCCCTATGAGATTTTACATCATATATTCCAGGGGGCGCAGTGGTAAAGAATCTGCCTGCCAATGCAGGAGACTCAAGAGACGGAGGTTCGATCCCTGGGTCAGGAAGATCCCCTGGAGAATCCACTCCAGTATTGTTACGTGGGAAGTCCCATGGACAGAGGAGCCTGGTGGACTACAGTCCATGGGGCTGTAAAGAATCAGACAGAACTGAGCCAGCACATATACAAAAGGAGAATCCAAACCAACTAAAGGAACTCTAACTACAGAAATATTTTCAAAGGGAGAAGGAAGGGGACAAGAAGATTAAACAGAAACTATTTCAGAATACTTTAAACACTGTTTTTAGAGTAAGCAAATGGCTGGAGTGTCTACCCAATTTCAACAGTCCTATTTGAGGGGGAAACGAAAATCAATTTTTGCTTCACTGCTCCCCCTTGTGGGCATTAGAAGCAATACAAGGGATTCACCTTCAAATTCTCTGGTTAAGCTTTGCCTTCAAAGGTAGTTCAACCAGAATTGTAGCAAGTTCCTTCAACTTTGTATCTGCACACACAGCTGCCTTTTTAAAGCCTGCTGCAGACACGACTGAGAGACTCCACTTTCACTTTCGTGCATTGGAGAAGGAAATGGCAACCCATTCCGGTATTCTTGCCTGGAGAATCCCAGGGGCGGGGGAGCCTGGTAGGCTCTTTGGGGTTGCACAGAGTCGGACACGACTGAAGCGATTTAGCAGCAGCAGCAGATCCAATCCTCCATCCCCGCTTTCCTCCCTCCTTCAGTGAAGGAGCCTACCCTGAGTGGTCACCTGTCTGCCACTCACAGTGAGATGATTAATAAAACATACTTCTGATTCCAGACAGCTGCTCTAGCTTTTGCTCCACCGCGCTATTTGGAGCCAGACCAGTCCATCCAAATGTTTCTCTTTCTCTCTCCTTTCTTCTCTCTTGTCCTTTCAAAACTTCACCTTTCTCCTCCTGCGGCCAGCTCCTTCCTCAGTTCCTCAAAAAGTGTTCCTCACACTTGCCAAACTTCAGTAATGATAATATAAAGACTGTGGAACTGAAAAAATAACACCTGAGCATCATTAAGCAAATCCCTACTTCCTGCTCTCTGAGCGTGTTTCCCCAATGGTAAACACTGAGTATTTTTATCAAGGACCAGTTCACATGCTTATAGCCATTGTGTGTGCTCAGTTGCTAAGTCCTCGCTGGCTCTTTTTGCGACCCCATGGACTGCAGTCCACCAGGTTCCTCTGTCCATGGGATTTCCCAGGCAAGCAAAATTTTAGCAGGTTGCCATTTCCTTCTCCAGGGGATCATCCCCACCCAGGGATCGAACCCGTGTCTCCTCCTGTATTGTCAGGCGTATTCTTTACAACTGAGCCACTAGGGAAGACCTGCTTTAGGCCTGAAGCTCCTTTAATCCTGGCACCTACGCTAGGAAGCAGGTACTACTGCGAGCCCCACTGCTGTTAGAGAAACAGAGACTCACAAGCTTAAGTAAATTGCCTGATATCATTAAGCCGGGTTCACTGAGCCAAATTTAGATATAATTCGATCTGGCCGATCTCAGGACTCCTTCTAACCAACCTGTGAGAGCGGGGCTGACTTAAGCATTTCCCGGGGCGGGGGGGGGGGGGGGGGCGGTAAGGGGACGCGGGGGGACACTTTGGTAACTAGGAAGCTAAACTGGGCTTTTGCTCAGATCCTCTCAAGAACTAAAAAGCGAGGAGTGCTTAGTAGACCCAATGAATGGCGGCTTCCACTCCAACCCGTGAAAAGCTGAAGTTCAAACGGAGACAGCTGGGAGGAGACGAGCAAAACCTTAAAGGGACCTACAAGCTCTGACAACAGCTCCTTAAGACCCTTCTCCGCGTTAACTGTCGGCAACCAAGTCCTCAGAGGTTCCCCCTTCCCCAACACAGGTCAGGGGAACTTCCGAGAGCCGCGCTCCTCCGGGCGGCCCCTTCAGCCGACCCCCAAGGCCCAGAAGTTGCCCCGCCCCGCCCCCAGACAGCCCCACCCCCTTCCCGCAGCCGTCCCACCCTCGCCTGGGGCTGCACAGCCGGCGGGAAGACGGACCTTCGTCTGACTCGCGGCCCCGGCAGCTGCGCTCGTCATCTTCGGCGCTCTCCAGTTCTTCGTCCTCCTCCGGGTAGTACTCCGGGGCCGGCGGCGCTCCAGCCGGGGCCGGAGCAGGCGCCAAAAGCCCCGCAGCACTCATGTCGCCTCTGCCCGAAGCTGAGCGTGCCCCTCGGGAACCACAGCCACCCGCCCTCCAGGCTCTACGTCCGCGTCGCAGCGCCTGAGGGAGCCGCCGACTCCAAGAGCCGGAGCGCCAGCGACCCCGTCCCCGTCTTCGCCAAGCTCCGCCCCGCGCGCCCGCTCTCGGCAACGGGGGCCTCGCGCCTGCGGCAACTTCCGGGTCGCGAGCTGCCTGACGACCGCCTGACTCCGCCATCCTAGAGGGAGTGGCAAGGCCGCCGGTCGCCCTCTTCGCCTTAACGCCATCTCCTTCACCGCCGTCTTTAAAATCCTCGACGGGTAGAGGGGAGGGGCACAGATAGGCCCTCGAGTTAGGCAAATTCTTGGGCAGGCCCGACCGCGGCTAGGACCCTAAAGCTCAGAGCCACTTACGGAAACAGCCACCAGGCGGCGCCTGGAACCAAAACCAGAGATGCTTTTTTAGGGACTTGGGAGGCAAAGGGTTCCCAGGGCTCTACTACGTAGGTGGAGGTGGGTCTCTAACTTAAACAGGTGAATGGCATGAACCATCCCGTTTATAGGTCGGGAAACCTAGACATTTAGAGTTTGCGTCATCATCCGGAAGAAAAGGAGCCCAGCTTCTCTGAAAGAGAAGCTTTGGGCTTAGAGCTGCTCTGACTGCTTAGAGCTTTTGAAGAACTAAAATGAAAACGAAGATGCTAATATTCCCTGCTGGAGCCAGCAAAACTGTATTTTCCCAGTTGGTGGGAGGACCTTCCGCTTGTGTAGGTTTGCTCAATACGGTATTATCTCGATTTTACAGATAAAAAATGAGCTGTCAATTTCCTTAAAAAAAAAAAAAAAAAAAAGGTAGCGGCCAGCCTGCTTTGTTTAGACTCTCACCCCCAGGTCCTCTGCAGTACAGATGCCTCATATTTCTCAGAATATAAATTTTTTAAAAGGTTGTTTTTCCCAATCCAGTAACTTGCTAACCAACTCTCAACTGAGCAAGTGGAACATGTGCCTGCAGAAAATTAATTAGACACAGGTAAGGAAAGTGCTAGCTGGTAACTTGGAAAACGAGAGTTGAATATATGTATGAATTCATTTGTGTGATTACCTTGAGTAGAAGGGGACATGATATTATAAGCTTTGCTTAATGAACAAATTGAGGATATCCCTCATCCAGATGTGTGTAGTAAGAAAAGGGATAAAAGGGCCCAGAGATGTTTAACGGTTTGTCCAGAGTAACACTATTCTCTATGTTGCACCCAAATCTCCATAGGACTTCCTTGGTGGCTCAGTAGTAAAGAAACGATCTGCCAATGCAGGAGGCTCGAGTTAGACCCCTGGGTCAGGAAGATTTGCTGGCGAAGGATATGGCAGCCCACTCCAATATTCTTGCCTAGGAAATCACATGGTCAGAGGAGCCTGGCAGGCTACAGTCTAGGGGGTCTCAAATCAGTCAGATACAACTGAGCAACTAAACAAGTCTCCATAGGAAATAATAATGTACAAGCAGTAAAGTTGAACACAGATGTAAAAGCCAGGATGGAACCCAATATCAAATCCTTTGTGACCAAATTTATCTCTCAATTGGTCCCCATAGAGACTTTTCAAAAAGAAAAATTTCTCATCCCATTTAACATTTCTTACTTTATGCTTTGTTGTAAATAAAATCTTGGCTCTACTTCTGACAGATTCTTCCTCCCAACAAAACTGAAAAATTTTCAGAATGGAATGCTGTAATGTCTTCCCAGAAGTTCAGAGATCTTCTGAAGCTCCTAAATAAGAGGCATTTGCATGGCTCCTGTAGGTCCACCATCTATTTTAAAACTAAAACTTCAAAACTGTCTCTTGTCCAAAGGATGAAGTCATTTTCTTTTTTTATGCTGTTGGGTCACGTCTAAATTATTTGTAATCAACTATATTGAGCAACTAGAGTTTCCATCAGTAGCAATAACACCAAACAAAGCACCAACATTTTAGAAATCAGAGTTCATTGATACAATGATATAATGACTTTTTGTAAAAAGAGTTGATATCATTGCTAATTGGTTTCAAGACACTGGTATGTCTACGTTGCTTACTTTTGTCTACTTAATTGAGAATAGTATCTGTTAATGATCATGCATTTCTTTTTTATGCAATGGCAAGCCACTCCAGTACTCTTGCCTAGAAAATCCCATGGATAGAGGAGCCTGGTAGGCTGCAGTCCATGGCGCCACTACGGACGCGACTGAGCGACTTCACTTTCACACAATGGAGAAGGCAATGGCAACCCACTCCAGTGTTCTTGCCTGGAGAATCCCAGGGACGGCAGAGCCTGGTGGGCTGCCGTCTATGGGGTCGCACAGAGTTGGACATGACTGAAGCGACTTAGCAGCAGCAGACAGAACTGAACACTTGCATAGTGAACTTAACCCATTTTTTCCCATCCATATTGCAATTAGTAGGATGAGCTCTTGGGCTTCCCTGGTGGCTCAGCTGGTAAAGAATCTGCCTGCAATGCAGGAGACCTGGGTTCAATCCCTGGATCAGAAAGATCCCCTGGAGAAGGGAATGGCTATCCACTCCAGTATTCTTTACTGGAGAATCCCTTGGGCAGAGGAGCCAGCGGGGAGGGGGTGGGGGTTGCTACAGGCCCAGGGTTGCAAGGAGTCAGACACAACTGAGCAACTAACACTTCCACATTTTCAGGATGAGCCCTTAACTAATAAATACTTTATAAAGAAAGGGGACCTAGTCAAAAAAATTCTCTCATGACTTTAGTTTTATCCAACATGTATAGTTGTCTAATATGATTTTGGACAGTCTTTCCCTAGGCCTCTAAAAATCAAGTTCCCTTAAAACCAAGTTTTACCACCTTGAAATCTCTACATCCCTTCCCCAAAAGGCACTCAGTCACACGGCTCAGGTGCTAGCTACAGTATGATCTTAGATCAGTATGATCTTAACTGAAATGAGCATTACTTTAAATAATGATTTTAAATCATACTGTGCTTCCCCACTGGCACAGTGGTAAAGAATCCACCTGCCAATCCAGGAGACTCAGGAGATGGAGGTTTGATCCCTGGGTTGGGAAGATACCCTGGAGAAGGAAATGGCAACCCATCCCAGTATTCTTGCCCAGAGAATTCCATGGACTGAGGACCATGGTGGGCTATAGAGGACCTCCATGGGTTGCAAAGAGTCGGACACGACTGAGCGACTAACAACACACAACAATGATTTTAAAAATGCTAGGAAAAACCTGAATAGTTTAGAAAATTTGTTAGCAAGAGTTAAAAAAGAGTTAATGATGAAGACTTTTGTAAGAGCAAAGTCCTGTATACATCTGACAAGGCTTAGGAACAAACTGTTCCTAAAATGAAACAATGTCTTCACAAAAGGCTGAACTGTCAAAGTCCATAAACTTTAGGGTTTCGGGGTGCCGGTAGGAGTTTTAGGTTTAATTGATTTAATCAACATAGCCAGTTTCACAAAAATGTAAAGAACGACTCTGAGTTAATAGGATGCACTTTCACCCCTGGCAAGTATCCTCTTGCTGCTTGGGTCAAGATGGGTCTCTCTGGTTATCACGGGGTGCTTTGGGGTCAAAGTTCATTATACTTTGGCCATTAATTCCTACAAAATCATTAAAATCATTTCATGTTGCCCTGAAAAAGAGTATGTTGAAGCCTTGCTAAAGCTAGCAAGGGTTCCCCTAGCACACAGTTCCTGTTCCTACTTGTCAAAATGTTTATCATAACCCACAAAGTATTTCTTAAGCTTTGTCTTTGTACCTATCAAAATGTGCCCCGTCAGTGTTGACTGCCTAGTTGTGCGGAGTATGCACGTAGTATATAGACTCTTTTACCCTCAGCAGCATCAAACTGACGTCTGTAGAACGCAATGCAAGGAAGGGCAACTCCTAGACAAAGATATTAGGGAGTTTAAATTCAGGAAACAGTTACAAGTCGTTAGTGAATAAATGCCATTATCAATTTATGGCAGAATTACTTAGAAAGGTGTGCCAGGTATAATGGGGGAATGGGGACCCCAAAGACTCTTAACAAGGTGGTCCCAGGGGGCCTCAGCCTTTGGGAGTCTCCCAAGAAAACTCAGAAAGGAGTGCCATGAACTTTGACCCCCAACGCAGCACAAACAAGCCAGACCCCACCCCAGGCGGGCCAGTGTGTATCTGAAGTTGCGAGGTCTTCCGCGTCTGAGGAAACTCCGCCCCTCCCCTATCCCGCCCACATTCAACTCCGCCAATCCTCGGGAGCCATCGACCGCTCGGCTTCTCAGGCACCTCCAATCAAGTACCTATATCCGGCCACGGGTCTGTGCCCCACGATCAGGGAAGATCAGTAGAGAGCCTATCGGAGCCTGACTAGGGGCGTGGTCGGGGGCAGGGGGCGGGCAGACTGGGACGATGGGGCGGAGCGCGCTCGGCGCAGTCGGGTGCGATTGGCCACCCCTGGCAGGAGCCGCACCTCGGACAGCAGCAGCGGCTGCCGCGGGAGGGTCCGTGAGGCGCCCGGTGGCGACGGCGGCGTTGGGGTCCTGCGTGCGAGAGTGGGACCCGACGCGGAGACCGCGGGCGGACGCTCTGCGCTGCTGGACCGGACATTCAGTGACTGGACTCTGGTATTCACCGGGGAACAGCGGCAGAAGAGCGACTCGGGAGCAAGTGTGAGAGAGGAAGCGGCGGCGGCGACGCGGGGCCCGGGGTGGTGACAGCCCGTCTGAGGTGAGAGCACCGGGGCGCGAGGAGTTGACAGAGTGAGTCGAAACGAGCCGACCCAGGGCGGAGTGGGGTCGGCGAGTACTTGAGTGAGAGGAGTTCCGGGAGTGGTTTTGACAGTCCGCTCTGTGGAGAGGAGACCCCTCAGAGGGGCCGGCCCCGCGGGCCTGAGAGGGAAACCTCGAGAGGGCTTGGGACAGCGGGAGTGACGGGAGGGGGCCCCCAGAGGAGCTGGGACATCGGGTGTAAGGAGGGAACCCTGAGGAGCTGGGCTCGGGGATCTGAGGGAGGGGGGAGACCTGAGAGTTGGGACGGTGGATCTGAGGGGGGCGAGACCCTGAAAGGAGCTGGGACAGTGGGTCTAAGGGAAGACCCCAAGAGCGGCTGGGGAAGAGGGTCTCAAAGGAGGAGCCCCAGAAATGGACCAGGTCAGAGGGTCTGAGCGGCAAAGGGGACTCCTTGAGGCTTGGGACAGCAGGTGTGTTGGGGGACACGCAGAGGAGCTGGGACAGCGGCTGTGACGGGGGACGCCTTGGGGGCTCAGGACCTGAGTCTGAGGGGGTCCCCAGGGGCTGCGGCGGAGGTGTGGCCCCGCCCCGCGTGGGCGAGAAGACCGGGTCTGGGTCCCGGTCGCGGCGCTGGGCGAATCGCCACAGCCGGCCGCCGCTCCCGGGTGCAGTCAGCTGAGCTTTCTTAGGACGGAGTGGGAGACGGGGGACCGCGGGAGCCCCCAGGACTCCGTGGGTGACTCTGAAGAACGGGGATTATGTAATGAACATCTTCAGGGAGAACGCACGGACTGGAGGGTCCGGCTCAAGTGCGGGCATCCGGGAAAGGGCAGGAGCGAGGGGTTGGGACCTCTGCTCACTGGCCGCCTGGCTTCCCATCTGTTTCTCCGAGTTGGGCGTGGATGCCTTGAAAGTGAGGGGCTTCCTGACCTCAGTAGCCTCCTCAGAGCGTGAAAAGTTGAACCCGGCTTCTTTAACTCCCACAGACAAATGGAAAGGGAAGGGCCCCTGTTGGAGATGCAGGTTTTTGATTCATTAATCTGTTTAAATTTTGATAGACCCTGCTTCTTTTTTCACTTGGGCTCAGCGAGGAGCTCAGAAATTCTTTCAGGTTCGGCAGCACACCAGTATCAGTGTTTACAAGGCAGACTTAAAGGAACGAATATTGTAAGTTTGACTGTTTACCTTTGATGTGTTGGAAAGATAGTTGGCAAGTCAAACTAAATTTTGAAAAGAGGTATTGGAGTCACTGAACTAACAGCATTTTCCAGTTAGAATTCTTGTCCTAAAAGCTACCAGGACTGAACTTTAGGTGTAATTCCAGGACAAGCTAAGGAGAGAGAAGCCTATTTAAACCAGACACTGTGCACTGGTGGAAAGCAAGTGTATGTCTAGTAAAATGCTAAAACAAATAGTGGAAAGCCATAGAGGGTGGGAAATGGGGGACAGCCTCCTACTTTGACAGATGTGAAAATTAATGACCAGGCTAGTTGTTCAGAATACTTAGGATATGTTAATACTGTCCTGACTACCTTTCCAGTGTTCTCTTGAATGCACACACTTTGTTATGATTGTTCCCAGCAGTTTTACATTTGAATTTTTTAACCTCTTTTTTTTCTGTGTGTTGCTTCTCCTCACCCTTGAGACAGGTTTCTTTTTCATAGAAGTAGACTTAGAAAATGATGGCTTGGGGGAAATAACTGGGGAATGATCCCCTCCAATATTCTTGCCTGGAGAATCCTATGGACAGAAGAGCTATAATCCATAGAGTTCCAAGAGTCCAACAGGACTGAAGTGACTTATCTCACGTAATTACCCTATCATTTTGCAATTATTTAGATATTGTCTTTATTTCAGGTTGAAAATAATGTCTTATTGGAAGCCTTTGCCTGTGTTCAGTAATGGGCAGCTAAGAAGAAGAAAGAAATGCTGTATTATTTCTCAAAGACATAATGTAGAAGGCTTACAGAGAACTGAATGTTTAAATCCAAGACAAAAATTACTGAAGATATCTTACATTAGGGTGATAATAAATAGAGGTAATGTATCATTTGAGGATTTTCATTTGATATTACCTGATACAGAACTGTTTTGTATCAGGTACAGTGGTTTCAGAGAGTGTGGAGTTTGGTGTGGTTATGAAAATTCCACCAGAAAAAGAAAGGACTTCTCTTTGTGAGAAGTCCTCAGAAACAGAAGTTATGGTGATGAGAGGACCAGATACACAAATACAAATAGTAGATACACAAAAACAAATTTAAAATATGAGAGACTATGTTTAAGATGTATAAAGTATAACTTTTTTACATTAAATTTATTTTTTAAGAACTGTAGCCTGGTGGGCTGCTGTCTATGGGGTCGCACAGAGTCGGACATGACTGAAGCGACTTAGCAGCAGCAGCAGGTATAAGTAAGAGGAAGGTTAGTTAACTCCAGAGGGTTATTTACAAGGGGCATGCATGCTTAGTTGACTCTGACTCTTTGTGACCACCTGGACTGTAGCCCACCATGGTCATCTGTCCATGGTATTCTCCAGGCAGGAATGCTGGTGTGGGTTGCCATTTCCTTTTCCAAGGCATCTTCCTGACCCAGGGATTGAACCCATATCTTCTGCATTGGCAGGCAGATTCTTTACCACAGAACCACCTGGAAAGCCTAGGTTTATAAGGGGCATGTATTCATTATGTAGTGCATGCTGCTAAGCTGCTAAGTCACTTCAGTCGTGTCCAACTCTGTGCGACCCCATAGATGGCAGCCCACCAGGCTCCCCCATCCCTGGGATTCTCCAGGCAAGAACACTGGAGTGGGTTGCCATTTCCTTCTCCAATGCATGAAAGTGAAAAGTGAAAGGGAAGTCGCTCAGTTGTGTCCTACCCTCAGCGACCCTATGGACTGCAGCCTTCCAGGCTCCTCCATGGGATTTTCCAGGCAAGAGTACTGGAATGGGGTGCCATTGCCTTCTCCATGTAGTGCATGTAATGTATGAAATAGTCTGTAGAAGGATTGAGTATCTCAGTAACAATAATCCTGCAAAGTAATAGAGATGTTTGAGCAGATAAGCTCTTCCATCATCCTTGTTAGCTCATTTCTGTCTGGTACAAATGATGGTCTCTCAAGATGAAACTTTAGTTCCTTCTAAGAAAAGGAAATATTCTGATACTCCCCTGAGTGATTACTAAAGCAGTCATTTAAACCATGTTATGCTATGGTATTGACCCAGAGACGATGACAAGAGAACCCTTGTAATAGAATTTTTAATGATAGGCAGGGCCTATAATAACTTTTTATTCCTGGGGACATGGGGTGGAGGTAGGGGAGGTTGGTTAGGAGGGTAGCAATTCTGAGGGAGTTTATTTTCATTTGTATCACAAAATAAAACTACACTTTGAGAAGCTAGGCTAGGCTAGGCTAAGTCACTTCAGTCGTGTCCGACTCTGTGTGACCCCATAGACAGCAGCCCACCAGGCTCCCCCGTCCCTGGGATTCTCCAGGCAAGAACACTGGAGTGGGTTGCCATTTCCTTCTCCAATGCATGAAAGTGAAAAGTGAAAGTGAAGTCGCTCAGTCGTGTCCGACCCTCAGCGACCCGGTGGACTGCAGCCTTCCAGGCAAGAGTACTGGAGTGGGGTGCCATTGCCTTTGAGAAGCTATTAATATGTAAATTACTGAAACCTGTTTTCATTATACCTGTTAATTTTTGATTAAAAAAATAATCAGAAGCAGAGATTAAGAAAGAGCCTCATCCTTGCATGGTTATAACCACCAAAGAATAAATGCTTTTTTTGGTTTGGAGTTCTTAAATAATTCTTAGTTTAGCAGGATGCAAGTACTGCCCAGTAAATACAATAACCCATTTTATACTTTCTTTAGCACTTGAGTCATATACAGTCAAATCACTATAATCTCAAGAGTCTACCTTGATATCTAATTTGGCTTAATTTTTAAGCCAACCTGAAAAAAGTTCTTACTTGCCACTGTTCATACTTGTTGGTTTCAGTGATATGGGGAATGAATGAAAAGTAACTACTGGTACTTTGACTTAGAGTTTATTTTATAGACATTAAAAGCATCTTTGCTTTATAATCTTTTCCTTCAGTCTGTTTTTTCCCTCCCCCTAAAAAGAAAGCAGATGGACGGAGGGAAAGCTTCTATCAAACAGTGTTTTGTGACTGTTCTAAGAGAAGACTTCTTTTCAGTCTTCAATGAAAGAGTCCCACTAATAGTTTTGGATTAGTAGTTTTGAGTTATGGGATATTGTACAATTGCATTTCTTCATGGAAAGTGTCGCAAAGAGTTGGACACGACTGAGCGACTGATCTGATCTGATCTGATCTGATGGAAAGTGTAGTTTGTGATTATTTAGCTTTAACATTCATTTAATTGGTTACTTTGTCATTTGTAAGGATACATTAAAAATTTGTTACTATTTTCAAACTCGAACTCATTGTAGTAAAAAAAAAAAAAAAAATTTACTTATGTCTAATAATGGATTAGATGCATTGAATTTACGGACCAAAATGTGATGCAACTAACTTACAGGGTATGGGCAACAAATTAAAAATAATAAATATTCAGAAATTTTACGATAGTAGAAATTAAATTGGTAAATTTTATCATTCTAGCTACATGTTTTTAAAGTTACCTAAAACTGAACTGAACTGAATGCATTTTTTTCTATCTGACCTGAGATTTGTTAGAAATGAGTATATTTAAAGTCTTTGTAAATTATTTCTATTTTACATCAGAATGGCATAGGGGTCAGTTTCATGATACGCAAATCAACTCCTAACCATTATCCCCTTTCTCAAAGATATACATTTATCATCCCTAGAGTGAGAAGAGGAACATGCCTTGTAATAAACATTTTACACCTAGCAAAACCTACTCATAGGTGGCTCATGTCAGTTTAGCTCCTAACATTGAAACTGACACGTTGTAGCCTAGTGTTTGGGAACCTTTCACCTAACTCCTGGCCTCAGTAAAAATGATGGGTAGCAAAATCAACCCCATATTTGTTATGCTTACTATTTTAGTCAGTTATCAAAGTACTCATTAGAAGATTTCAGTTTTACCTCCTCACACTATTTTTGATGGACAGGGGGATAACCTTCTATTTCCAAATCAAACTAAGACTCTGTGCAATATTTATTTTTATATGTTTCATTTTCTGTCTAATGACACTGGCTTTTGTCCATAGCAATCAAGGCTTATGACAATTCAAATACATTTTATTTACCCATTACAATAGATGGCACTAATCAAGACAGAATGCTTTCTTAAATAAACTAATAACCTAATTGGTCTTGGCAGTAGGCGTACAAAACAGAATCGGAGTTCATGGCCAATTTTTCATTCTATCACGAACATTAGCCTTTACTTCTTGAAGGCTTTCTGTGTAAATACACAAATATTTCCCCAAACCACATAAATAGAGTTTTTAACTCTTCTAGATCAAGATTTAATAGCAGGCACAGAGTATGAAGGGTGCTCATTAGATGTCAGTTGAATGAATGTGAATGAATTAATGATAGGCAAATTATTAGATTATGTTCGCCTTTAGTTTCATATTTTCACTGAGGGCTTTTAGTGCATCAAAAGAGTGTTAAAAGAATGATTCTGTTGGAACCTAAGAACAAATGTTAGCATTATTTATCTGCCATGTAGGAAACAGCATGATACATTGAAAAGAGAAAGGGCCTGAGACTCAGACCCAGGCACCTATTTTGGCTTTATCACTATGCCAGTTTGCTTATCCTGGTTAAGTTACTTAAGTGTTTAAAGCTCTCAGTTCTCTCATCTGTAAAACAAAAATATGGGCCTCACAAGATTCTTATAAGGAATAGTGAAGTGATAGTCGCTCAGTCGTGTTCGACTCTTCGCGACCCCATGGACTATTCAGTCCATGGAATTCTCCAGGCCAGAATACTGGAGTAGGTTGCCTTTCCCTTCTCCAGGGGATCTTCCCAACCCAGGGATCAAACCCAGGTCTCACACATTGCAGGCAGATTCTTTACAAGCTGAGCGTAACGGAAGCCCTTATGGCTTATAAGGAATAAATGATGTGATTTATATAAAGCACCAAGTACAGTGATAAATGCATAGGAAGTGTTTAACAAGTGATAGCTGCTTCTTATTTTTTAGTGCTGTTTTTGCTCTATCCTCAGTATCTAATCACTTGATGAATCCCGTGGCTCCTGGCTCCAAAAAGAATAATTAATAGGTCACACGTAGGGAAATTGAGACTCAGTATGAGTGACTTCCTGGAATTTCATCACATCCACTAGCTTTATTAACAGTGTACTTCTTAAGGCCCACTTGACTTTGCACTCTAGAATGTCTGGCTCTGGGTGACTAACCACACCATTGTAGTAATCCACTTCATTAAGATCTTTTTTATACAGTTCTTCTGTGTTTTCTTTACATCTCTTCTTGATCTCTTCAGCGTCTACTAGGTCTTTGCCATTTTTATCCTTTATTGTATCCATCTTTGGGCAGAATGCTCCCTTGATGTTTCCAATTTTCCTGAAGAGCTCTCCGGTCTTTCCCCTTTTGTTGTTCTATTGTTAAGCATTGTTCTTTGAAGAAGGCCTTCTTTTCTCTTCTAGCTATTTTTTGGAACTCTGCATTTAAATGGATGTACCTTTCCCTGTCTCCCTTACTTTTTGCTTCTCTTCATTCTTCCACTATTTGTAAAGCCTCCTCAGATAACCTCTTTGCCCTCTTGCTTTTCTTTTTCTTTGGGATGGTTTTGTTCGCTGCCTTCTGTACAATATCATGGACCTCTGTCCCTAGTTCTTCAGGCTCTCTGTTAACTAGATCTTGTCCTTTGAATCTATTCATTACGTCTACTGCAAATTCATACGGGATTTGATTTAAGTCATACCTGGCTGGCCTATTATTTTTCCCTGTTTTCTTTAGTTTAAGTCTGAATTTTGCTTTGAGAAACTGATGATCTGAGCCACGGTCAGCTCCAGGTCTTGTTTTTGCTGACTGTATACAGCTTCTCCATCTTCAGCCTCAAAGAATGTAATCAATTTGATTCAAATCCTTAAAGGATGATGTCAGCAAGGTTTTGCATTCATTATGTCAGCAGATCTGGAAGACCCAGCAGTGGCCACAGGACTGGAAAAAATCAATTCTCACCCCACTCCCCAAGAAGGGTGGTACCAAAGAATATGTTAACCATTGGACAGTTGCACTCATCTCCCATGCTAGTAAGATCATGCTTAAAATCCTGCATGCTAGGCTTCAGCATTATGTGAACAAAGAACTTCCACATGTCCAAGCTGGGTTTAGAAAAGGAAGAGGAACTAGAGATCAAATTGCCAACATTTTCTGGAATACAGAGAAAGCAAGGAAATTTCAGAAAAACATCTATTTCTGTTTCATAGACTATGCTAAAGCCTTTGACTATGTGGATCATGACAATCTGAGGAAAGCTCTTAGAGAGATGGGAGTACCAAACCATCTTACCTGTCTGCTGAGAAACCTGTATGCAGGTCAAGAAGCAACAGTTAGAACCTTGTATGAGACAACTGATTGGTTCAAAATTGAGAAAGAAGTACAACAGGGCTGTCTGCTGTCACCCTGTTTGTTTAACCTATATGCTGAGCACATCACAAGAATTGCCGGGCTAGATGAGTGACAAACTGGAATCAAGTCAACAACCTCAGATATGCAGATGTTACCGCCCTAATGGCAGTAAGTGCTGCTGCTGCTCCTAAGTCACTTCAGTTGTGTCCGACTCTGTGCGACCCCATAGACAGCAGCCCACCAGGCTCCCCCATCCCTGGGCTTCTCCAGGCTAGAACAAATGAAAGTGAAAAGTAAAGTGAAGTCGCTCAGTGGTGTCTGACCCTCAGCGACCCCATGGACTACTACAGCCTTCTAGGCTCCTTCATCCATGGGATTTTCCAGGCAAGAGTACTGGAGTAGGGTGCCAGTGCCTTCTCCAAATGTCAGTAAGTGAAGAGGAACTAAAGAGCCTCTTGATGAAGGTGAAGGAGGAGAGTGAAAAAGCCAACTTAAGACTATTAAAAGTACTAATATCTTAGCATCCAGCCCCATTACTGCTTGGCAAATAGAAGGGTAAAAGGTGGAAGTAGTGACAGATTTCCTCTTCTTGGGCTCTAAAATCACTGCAGATGGTGACTGCAGCCATGAAATCAGAAGACCGTTGCCTCATGACAGGAAAGCCATGACAAACCTAGACAGTATGCTGAAAAGGAGAGACATTACTCTGCCAATAAAGGTCTGTATGATCAAGGCTGTGGTCTTCCCAGCAGTCATGTATTGCTGTGAGAGCTGGACCATAGAGAAGGCAGAGCACCAAAAAATTGATGCCTTCAAACTGTGGTGCTAGAAAAGACTCCTGAAAGTCCCTTGGACTGTAAGAACAAACCAGTCAATCTTAAGGGAGATCAACCCTAAATACTCACTAGAAGGACTGATGCTGAAGCTGAAGCTCCAGTATTTTGGTCATCTGAGGTGAACAGATGACTCATTAGAAAAAGTCCCTGATGCCGGGAAAGATTGAAGGCAGAAGGAGAAGAGGACGTCAGAGGATGAGATGGCTGGACGGCATCACCGATGCAATGAACATGAACTTGGGCAAACTCCTGGAGATGGTGAGGGATAGGGACGCCTGGTGTGCTGCAGTCTCTGGGGTTACAAAGAGTCAGACACGACTGGGCAACTCAACAACAACGTGAGTGACTTCCCAAGGCCATACCGACAGTGGCAAACTTGACCACTGTAACCTAGATCTGGTTTTTTAACTCAATACACGTTTTACTTTATATTTCTTAAAGGTTCAAGAAAAAGCTAATGAAAGCCCAAAATATGTGCTCAGGAAGGTCTACTGTGACAAGTTTCCAGTGTCCTCTTTTTTGTTCTTCCTGTATACACTATTGCTCTCTTATTCCCCCTAAAGTACAGCTCTGATTTTGTCACTTCTGTGTTAAAAACTTTTAATACCCTGTGGCCTACTAAATTCAGTACAGATTTATCAACCTGTTTTAGCGTTCCTATAGCCCCATAATCCATCTATATCTATATCTGTATATATCTATCTCCTGTGCCCCAGAACAGCCTGCTTACAGCCAAGCACTTACTGATTCCACGTTCATGCCTTTGTTCCTGCTGTTTCTTTTCCCTGAAATGCCTTTTTTATTCCTCATATTTCAGAGTTCAGTTTGTGGGATCTTAGTTTCCCCAAGCAGTGATCAAACTCAGGTCCCCAGCAGTCAAAGCACTGAGTCCTAACCACTGGGACTACCAGGGAATTCCCGCAGATCTAATTTTAATGCCATCTTTCCTGAGGCCTTCTCTGATCATCTTCTTGCTACTCTCTCCTCTAAATTCCTTAAGTGCTTACTTCGTACATTTTCTTATTTTTATCCTTATCTTTCATATTGCGTTCTTCTCTATACTGGAGAGAGGACACCATTCTGACACACCAGATATTTTATTTATGTTTTTGTTTGCCTTATATCCCTCCACTAGAATTTAGACTCCGTGAAAGCAGAGATTTTCTTATTCATTGCTTTTTCCCAACTCATGAAACAGTGCCTACCTAGCATGTAGTGGTGGTGGTTTAGCCACTAAGTTGTGTCTGACTCTTATTACCCCAAGAACTGCCTGCCAGGTTCCTTTGTCCATGGGATTTCCCAGACACGAATACTGGAGTGAGTTGCTATTTCCTTCTCCAGCGCATCTTCCCCACCCCGGGATCAAACCCCTGTCTCCTGCATTGCAGGGAGTGACTGAGGCACCAGGGAAACATGTAGTAGTTGCTCAATAAAGATATATTGACTCACTAAATGGATGAATTTGGCTCTGGGAATTTCTCCCATTTGTTGTCAAAAAAGAAGGTTTTGTTATTTGAAACATAATAAAATCCTAAGGAAGTGAAGCATAGCTGGAAAGAGTGGATTTTATCCATATATTTTATTCTCTGGGCTTTACATTTTTTTGAGCAGCCCTGAATTTATTGTGTTTTTGTTTTACTGAATACAAATAAAAGCCATTCCTACCGTGACATCATACATCCAAGATGATTGTGTCCCAGTCTGGCTACAATCTAAGAAAACAACATTCCTTGTAATAAAATCTCATGGAAGCTTCTAACATGGCCCTTAGGCAGTAAAGACTTATAAGACCAAAATGATAACAAAATTTAGTACAGGGGCATTTTCCCACTAAAAGCACTTCATTTATTTTTCTTAGCTGCTGATATTAACCCTGAAAATTGGTCAAATCAAGCTCCTGATGTTAATTTGGGGTTATCAGTTTTCTGCATGTACAAGTAATTGGGTTTGAAATGTGTTTTAAGCCTGAATTAAAAGAACTTAGTCACTGGTGACTCATGGTGAGAAGTTTTTCCTTTTCCCTGCTGGAACATATGCCATTGCCTCCAACCTGGCCTTTTTGAAACACTGCAAACATAAAGAATCTTGTTTTTCTGTACTAGGTTCTGGAAAAGTTCTTTAAGGTTTAAGGTGGCATGGCCTTAATTACAGTGCTTTTTAGCTTTGTATAATAAGCACTACAATTGACTCTCCAAATTTCCATACAAATTTCTTTTGTCTCTGCCTTTAGGGAAGTTTTCTTATTATATATGTGAAATAGTCAAAAGTCTACCAGACAGTGTATGAATGACCACAGGGATTTTGTTTTGTTCACTACTGTATTCCTAGTGCCTAAATAGAGCTTTCCACAGAGAAAGCAATTAATACATATTTGTTGAGTAAAGTCACAAATATTCTTTAATAACAGTGCGTCTTAGAAAAATCATGAACATCTACTAAAATAAATTTTCTCCAGCCATTTTGAATTAGGTAATCATCAATTCACAATCAATCTAGTTTGGAAGGCTCTTGGTATTAGCCCAGGGTAATTCTGCCCCAATAGTTCCCAGCATTGATTGTGCCAACCTGAAATCTCCTTTAGCGGTTCACTTACCAAAGGAAGGGTAAATCGGCAACACCCATAGGCACTTGCACCTGTGGGAACCAATGGGCGTCGTAACAGGAAATACTTGAGCTTGCAATACAGATAGTCATGAGCAGCGCCCAGGTCACGCTGCTTTTATCTGCAGTTCCTTATTCGGATTGTACAAGGTTTTGTGGAGTTGGGTTTTTTTTGCTTGTTTGTATATATGTATATATATATAAATATAAGTTTAAAAGAGAACTAACTTTAAATTTGAAAATTAAACTGTGAATGCTGACTGGCATCATCTTCATTATCAAGGAATTGGTGAGTTGTCTTTCCTTTCTTTTCCTTCTAACATTTCTTTTCCTTCTAATGTTATGTACCCTGAAACTTCACTCCAGCGCACAGAGGGGACTAGACAGAGGGTGCATAAATGTACAATAACTAAAACTTAAGCTGATATTATCAACAATAACAACCATTTCTAATATTTACATGATACCATAACGGTGGACATTGGTAAGATTTTGTAGATTTTACCTCAAGGTTCGTTTAGCTTGAGCTAGTTTTCCTCTTTTGTGGGGACAGGAGGAAAAGAATCAGGAAAAGTTTTCAGAAAATTCTTTCCAAAATGTCGAAATGTAAAGCTATATAAAATGCTGTTGACGTTAACTGTCTGACCAGGAAGTACTCTCTTAAAGCCTCATTTATAAAACTGTGTCTGTAATAACTTCCTTTCTCAGGATGAAGGTGCTGATAGCATGATCTTGTTCTTACAACTTAAGTGGAATTCAGTTTTATCTTTCCTAAGTGAATAAGAGGCTGCCTTTTAAAGAAAGCCATCTCTGGGGCAATCTTACTGATTACTGTAACTAAGTAAAGAATTTTTAAAGTCTTTAGTATGTCGAATGGGGAGTGTAGGACATGCATTTGAGAAGATCTACTTAGAGTAAGCTTGGTGTTTTGTTTTAAATGTAATGTTTTATTATAAATATAGTTTGTGTCTAAACATAGCTAATAAACCCTGTGAGTTTCATGTGAATATTTATGGCCTTAAAAGTCCAGCTGAGAGCAATCAACCTAAAAATTCACTGGATTCATATGCTCTATTTATTTTAATTTGTAGTTTGATATTCTACAAATAACTATTACTGGGGATTATTTTCAAAGTGTTTTATTTTTTCCTTTCTCCTGGATAAGTAAGGTAAATACTAAGCTGCAAATAAAACATCAAAATCGTGTCAGAAAAGTTTTTTAAACACAAATTTTAAATACACTGAAGGCCATTTTTATTAAATGGATGCAGTTTTTGGTAATGAATGATATTATTACTATAAGACAACAGTTCAAAATTAGGCTACTTAAAACAGCACACTTGTTTATCCTGGAGATCTTAAAAAATAACAAGCCACTTCCCATTTTTCTTCTTTCACAGAAAGGGATAAAAGGAGAGAAAACAGAGCAGTTTTGTTTTTGTTTTTGTTTTTTAATGTAATATCGCATTTAGATACAGAAAAGTCAGAAGATTTGATCACATTTACTTTGTTTTGTAATTTTTTTTCTTTAGTAGTAAGGGTAGTTTACTTATTAAAGTATAAAAATAAAATATCTTAGGCATGAGGTAATAATTTATGGGACTACTCCAGCCCATGAGGTGAAATTACATGAAGTAGGCAAGTGGATACTTCTTTAATATCTCATACTTTGTATGTCATTCATAATATTTTATAAACCAGGAAAGCTACCTTAACAGTTTTTCCCAAATTTACTAGACTCTTGGAACATGGTTTAAATGAAATATGTATAACCCTGACTTCTAAACTCCTGGTATTTTATGTAAAGTCTTTATCTGTAAAGTTTTATGATGGTACATAGGATTGTTGTTGTTCTGTCGCTAAGTCGTTTCCAATTCTTTGTGACCCTGTTGACTGAAGGCATGCCAGGCCCTTCCCTGTCCTTCACTGTCTCCCAGAGTTTGCTCAAATCCATGTCCATTGAGTCAGTGATGCCATCCAACCATCATCCTCTGCTGCCCTCTTCTCTTTTTGCCTATAGTCTTTCCCAGCATCAGGGTCTTTTCCAATGAGACAGATGCATAGGATACATTTTAATTCAAGAAGCATTGCAGTGGGTATTACTGATTTGGGGACACTATTCTTTGTAACATATAAAAAGGAAATCAAAACCTTCAAATAATCTTTGAAATATGATCATATTGCATTTTTTCTTAATATTTATGAATGTTAAAAACCTAAAAGAGCAAATTAGGTAAATTTCAGTATTCACTGATCAAGAGGACTTCTGTAATTATCTGAGCAGTCTTTTAGCAGTCCAAAAGAATCCCAGTCGGAGGTTGGATGGGGGTGGGGCAGAGGAAGTTGCTGGGGCTTCACAGTAGTGACCGATTATTGCAGATTGTATGGCTGCCTGCCCAGACACCACTCATTGGAGGGAAAAGTGGTAGTTACTAATTGCATCCTACTAATTTGTACATGTTTATTTAACCAGTTATAACTGTTTGCTGGTTTCACACACAGGTGACAAGTTTTAAACTTCTGAATTACTTGACATGTGCTTAATCTTCTTGAGTTTACCACAGTCATATCTGTTATCTTCAGTCGGCAGAGATCACACTGACTCTTTTGTGAAAGACCATGTGTTAGCAGAAAAAAATGAGAGGGGTGAAGGGAAACAGAACGTGAAACTTTAACTGCTTTACCCTCTAGTGAAGAGTATTGCAGAGTTAAAACGTAAAGTTTTAGACAATTTATATAAAAACTATTAAAAATAATCATCTCCTATGAAGGAGTTTGCAGTTCTCAGTTGTTCTAGTTCAGCCTAAAATTGAGATTCTTAATGTTGCAACATAAAAGGAAGCTTTGTGGAGGAAATATGACATCTCTGCCCAGATGCATAAGGAGGGGAGTTATTTTTAAAAATGTTTTCTTATGAATATATATATTGTACTGAGAAGTAGCTTTAAAAAGCTGGTTTCTATTTCAGGGTCATTGGTAGGAGTTACATAGGTTTCTCAGGTCACTGGAATTCTATTAAGAAAATATTTTTTTAAAGCATTTTGATGTCACCAATCAGCCTAATTCGTCTTGACCTGGCCTATCTAAGTAACATTTTTTTTAATGTGAATCAAATTAAGATGTTGAGATCCTGTCAATACCATGAAATAGTCATGTAATATGTGTCCTCCTACAGAGGAGACATTTCACTCCCATTTCATAGCAGTGTCTCACTCTTCTTCAGGAATTGTGTAAGGAAAAGTTAGAGACGAGTCCGGAAATCTCTCCGTTTGTATCTTTGATGCTCCTCTCAAACCTTTTGACTCTGTGAATAGCATGCCACCCTTCCTTATCTCTCACTTTTGGTTTCACTCACATATCTGTAGCATTGGCAGTGTATTCTAATGATTCACAAGAGCATGTCAGATGAACACATCTGCCACGTACTAGGTCACTAGGTTTGTGACCTTGTATAATTCCCTGAACTCCTAAAGCCTCGGTTTCTTCACTGGTGAAATGGGCATAATCATAGTACCTACCATGCAAGATTACTATGAGGATTAAACAAGGTTGTGTATTAAAGCACAAGTTTGGTTACACATTGTAAAGGAAGAGTTCAGTGAATGATAGCTGCTGCTGCTGCTAAGTCGCTTCAGTCGTGTCCAACTTTGTGCGACCCCATAGACGGAAGCCCACCAGGCTCCCCCATCCCTGGGATTCTCCAGGCAAGAATACTGGAGTGGGTTGCCATTTCCTTCCCCAATGCATGAAAGTGAAAAGTGAAAGGGAAGTCGCTCAGTCGTTTCCGACTCTCAGCGACCCCATGGACTGGAGCCTACCAGGATCCTCTGTCCATGGGATTTTCCAGGCAAAAGTACTGGGGTGGGGTGCCATTGTCAGTGAATGATAGCAGATAGGGTTATTTTTGCTGTTTGGGAATGTTTCGAGTCTTATTCACAGCTCTACCAGAAAATGATCTTGAGAGGAGGTATGAAACAGTGCATGCAGCTGTGTACAGATAGCAGGGTCAGTGTTGCAGTAATAGAAGAATCCGAAAAAACTGTGGAGCATGTGAATGAAATCTGTAAATCTTCTTAATGCCATTTCTGTATTTACTACTCTCTAAGGAGAGTGGAAGCAAGAAAGAGTTGACTGTAGACTTAAATATTTAGTAAAAAAATATATATATATATATAAACCTGACCTACAAATTTGGCTTTAGTAACGTTTTTCTCCTTGTTTTTCACTTCTGAGAATTTCTTCCTAGTTTGATAGCACAACTTAGGAAAGCAACATGGCAAAATATTGATTTCTTAATTCATTTTCTCATGAGAGTTTGTTGGTTTTTTTCGGACTGGCTCACTACCAGATTAAAGTCAGGACTATGTTTTGAGATTTTAAATCAGCTGGGGAAAAAAAAAAAGACAAACCAGGTTGGGTTTTCAAGGGATGTGTTAGTTTTTTTGGTTTTTGTTTTAGGTGGAGGGGGACTAGAACAAGACTGTAAAGAACATACACTTGAATGTAAAGAAGAATGTTTTTCTCTTTTCACCATGTTATTCTCTGGGAGCTTATATCCTGTGACAGGTTAATTAACTTTGTATTGAAAAATGTATTGAAAACAAATGAATTTTTACCTAAACAGACTTTCATGGGGCTGTGTTAGCAAAACAATTGTGAAATTAGGGAGCACCTTCAATAAATTTACTAAACAAAACAATGGAACTACCTATAGAGAGAGTACTTGAAAAACCTTTGGGCCTTGCAGAAGTATTTCTAGTGTTTGAGATGTCCAGGTTTTAATCTGTGGTCCAACTCCTTTACCTTGTAGCCAGTCCCTTGGTTAGTCTGTGCCTCGTCCTTGTTTTTCTGGTACCCCTCCCAATTTTACGGTCTCCAGGCCCATCACATTGCCACTAAGAAACACTGTGCACTTACTTATTCCACTCATACCCTTATCGCCTCACTCCTGGATTACTACAATTGCCTTCCTTTGCTTCCCTCTTTTTTCCAGCTCATCTTGATTAACCTTCTTTAAATGCCACTGCTTTTAGCACACCTCTCCCCTTACTGGAAAGTTTCATTGGTTCCCTGTTATCCACCACACTAAGTCTAATTTCTTCTGCCTGACTTTTGACACCCTGTCTAATCTGTCCCATACTACTCATCCATCTTCATTTCCTATGTTCCTTGGCCTGTTCTTTCTGCCGTTGAAGTCAGTCTGTCTCTCAAATGTTGTACTGATTCAAGTGTTGAGCCTCTGTTACTATTTATTTCGCTCAAAAAACCTTCCTCCTTTCTCTCTGCTTTGTCAGATTTTACCTTTTCTTCAAGACCCTGTGTAAAATTTACTTCCTGTTTGAAACTTTTCCTATTCAGTTCTTACTGTTTTGCTGCAAACTCCCAGGTGATTTTTTAAAATTGAAGCATAGGTGATTTACAGTGTTGTGTTGGTTTCAGGTGTATAGCAAATTGATTCCATCATACAAACATATATATCTGTTTCTTTAGATTTTTTTCCCTCATAGATTGTTATAAAATATTGAGTATAGTTCTCTGTGCCATATAGTAAGTCCTTGTTGGTTATTTATATTATATGTAGTAGTGTGTATATTTTAATCCCAGACTCCTAATCTATCCTGTCCCCTTTCCCCTTTGGTAACAGTACATTTGTTTTCTGTGTCTGTGGGTCTATTTCTGTTTTGTGTATAAATTCATTAGTATCATTTTCATTTTTGGGTTCCACATATAAGTGAAACCATATGATATTTGTCTTTCCCAGGTGATTTTTAAATTAGCAATGCAGTGAACGAAAATGTGCATAGCATATTACATTGTCCGTTGTCTTATCTTCACTAATGATGTCAGTATTTTGAGTACAAGGACAATATCTTACAATTAAATCTTTAACAGTTCCTAGCACAATGCTGAGATACCTAACTATGACTTGAAGGAAAAAAAACAAAGTAGTAAATCTATTTCATCATACTGGTCTAAAGTCAAGTCAGCAATTCTAGTAATATTGAGGGGACCTGAATATTTTTCCAGCTTGGTGCAGATCTGTCACTTCATTTATAGAAATATGCAAGGCAAATGAAGACAGTTTTATAAACTGGTTATAGTTTGACATATTTGCATTTCTTTATGAGAAACTGTGTATGTGTGTGTATCTGTATGATTTTATTTTCTTAAAATGATATAGCCAGCCACACGTGGAGAGTTTTAGTTCTAATATTAACCTTCAGTGTTTGGCAGGTTAAATATGATCAATACATTTTATATAGCCAAGAAATACTCTTACCCAGCTGTTTAAATATATTGTAATTAAGTGCCTGCTATGTGTAAGGTTAGGCTCTGTAAAGGTAAACTGAAATTAATTGCATATGATTCCTGCTCTTAGGAAACTATCAGAATTCTGTTAGGGAAGACAAACTATATATTCAGAATCTGAAACATAAAAATACTTGTTGAATATCTTTCTTTCATTCTCAGTCTCCTGTTGTTTGAAATAGTAAATGCCTTCCTTTGTATTGATGCCAGAGAGCATTTGCTGCTGCTAAGTCACTTCAGTCGTGTCCGACTCTGCGTGACCCCATAGACGTCAGCCCACCAGGCTCTCCTGCCCCTGGGATTCTCCAGGCAAGAACACTGGAGTGGGTTGCCATTTCCTTCTCCAATGCATGAAAGCGAAAAAGTGAAAGTGAAGTCGCTCAGTCGTTTCCGACTCTTAGCGACCCCATGGACTGCAGCCCACCAGGCTCCTCCATCCATGGGATTTTCCAGGCAAGAGTACTGGAGTGGGGTGCCATTGCCTTCAGAGAGCATTTAGGAGCCCCCAAATGAAAACTTTTTGTTTTCTCCTTTATATTTTTCCAATTTTTTGAGACATAATTGACATATAACAGTGTATTAGTCTAAAGTATACACTGTAATGATTTGATACATGTATATATTGTGAAGTGACTACCATTGTAAATTTAGTTAACATCAACCAAGGGATGTAATGTAACATGATAAATATAATCAACATTGCTATATGTTGTGCATGATAGTTTCTAAGAGAGTAAATCCTAAAGAGTTCTCATTATATGCATGCACACACACACACACTATCACTTTTCAGTTATAATTTTTTTTCCATTGGGAGAGAGATTTTAAGATTTACCCTTTTAGCAACTTTCAAATATACAGTACAGTATTGTTAACTGTAATCACCATGCTGCACATGATATCTCCAGAACTTATGTATCTTTTAATTGTAAGTTTTTATCTTTTGACTACCTTCACCCATTACCCCCACCTCTGGAAACCACCAGTCTGTTCCTTATATGCTTGAATTATCTTTTTTTTTTTTTTTTTCTAAGATTCCATGCATAAATGAGATCATATAGTATTTACTTTCTCTGACTTATTTCACTTACCATAGTGTCCTCAAGGTCCATCCATGTTGTTACAAGTGGCAAGATTTATTTCTTTTTATGGATGAATAAAATTGTATTTTATACTTTCCTTTGGATATATACCCAGAAGTAGAATGGCTGGATTATTTGGTAATTCTGTCTTTAACTTTTTTTAATTAATTTATTTATTTGGCTCCTCCTGGTCTTAGTTGCAGCATGGTGGGATCTTCATTTCAGCATTCGATCTCTTAGTTGTGGCATGTAGAATCTTTAGTTGTGGCATACAGGATTCTTAGCAGTGGCATGTGGCATTTAGTTCCCTGACCAGGGATTGAACCTGGGCCCCCTGCACTGGGAGCCTGGAGTCCCAGCCATTGGGACAGAGAAGTCCCTGTCTTTAAGTTTTTGAGGAATCTCTACACTGCTTTCCACAGTGGCTGCATCAGTTTACATTCCTACTTAAAAAAAAAATGTGCCTTCCTTTGTATGAATGCCAAAGAACAGATAGGACACTGAAATGAGAACTTTCAAAATACAAATGAGGACTTTCAAAATACAAAATGTTTTATATATGTTAAAGTACAGGTATTTGGAAATGTCTTGTCAATGCTTTGGATTTTGTGTTGATGCTTGGTTGTAAATATAGCCAGTAATAACACTCTTTATTCATTTGTTTATTCAGTAAATATTTACTGAGTATCTATTTGTGTCAGACCTTGTGCTAGTGCTGAATAGGATTATGTCTTTTCTTTAACTGATGAGCAAAAAGTTAAGCTATTTGGCTAATGCAGTACTAGAGTGCTCTATGTGATGCTATTTAACACATAGGAAACATACTGAATCATCCCCTATCCTGATCACCTGAAGTAGTATGAGCAAAATATATATCTACTTATTCCTGGTTATGCTTCAGACTTGTTAACTTAGACCAGTTATTTAAACCTCTTACTGATTATTGATTGCTTGCTAGGTACCAGATATTGCAATATGTGCCTTATATATCAAATATCTTAATGAATCCTGTAACTCCTTTACTAAGTAGATCTCTCTCTCTCACACACACACACACATGCATACTCACACAGACACATACTTTATAGTACACTAATGGTCAGAGAAATTAGGTCTTTGCTCAAGGTCAATGGAAGAACCTGGACTGAAACTCAGTTCTGTGCCTCTGGTCATAACCATCATTCTATGTTACCTTTCACCGTGAAGATTAGAATTAAATAAATTTGTAACATGCTGTACTACTAGTGCCCACAGCATAACTGCTACAAGTCCAGGATGCCATTCATATTTGACAATAAAAGCTGGTTAGATAATATGCCAGTGATAAAAGTTGAAGTTATGGACTATTCAATACAGCTTACGATTTTAAAAAATCATTTTAAGTATAAGTGTACAAAATGACAGGTTTTTCAGTTTATATGAAAGGCTTTATTTATATGAAAGTTTTTTTCAGTTTATATGAAAGGCTTTATAGTTGACATGATTTCATGAGTCTCACAGCTTTGTGAGGCATTAATTATTCTCACTTTATAGATGAGGCTGTGAGGCTTAGAGATGTTAAGTAATGTCCTTAAGATCACACAGCTGGTTGGTGGCAGAAATAAGTTAAACCTGGATTTGCTGACTCAAAGGTCAGACTTCTTTTCAGTTATACCACAAATACAAATCAAGTTATTCAGGAGACCAAACTCACAACTATTTTTTCTTTTCTTTTTAGTTAAGCTAAAATTCACATAAAATCCATTATTTTAAAGTGTACAATTCAGGGGTTTAGTATATTCACAATATTGTGAAACCATCACCACTGTCTAAATTCCAGAACATTTTCATCATCTCAAAAAGAAACCCTGTACCTGTCAGCAGTTACTCTCAATTACCTCCATCCCCTGGCAACCACTGACTTATCTTCTGTCTCTGTGGGTTTACCAGTTCTAGACATTTCATATAAATGGAATCATATAGTATATGGCCTTTTGGGTCTGGCTTCTCCAGCATAATGTTTTCAGGGGTCATCCATGTTGCATATATCAGTGCTTATTCCTTTTTATGGCTTAATTCTATTCCATTGTGTGGGCATTCCACTTTTTGTTTATTCATTCTTCAGTTGATGGACATTTAAGTTGTTTCCACTTTTGGGCTTTATGAATAATGCTGCTATGAATATTCATGTACAAATTTTTGTGTGAACTTAGTTTTCAGTTCTCTTGGGTATAGGCCTAGGAGTAGAGTTGCTTATTTTTGTAAAATAATTCAAATTAAAGCATTTTAAGTCCTTTATTAAATACCAGCCCCACAAGACATAAGGCAGAAGCAAACTTTAGCTCAGATCCTGGAGTAGTCTCTCATTCTAAATGAATATAATCTGCACTGCCTACTACATTCAAGACACTGTGGAGGACAAATAAGTAAATAAGATTCCTACTGCTGGTCATATTCAATTAACGAAATTAAGAAATGTCCATGTCCTTTCAAATCAAGACAGAATGACTTCAGTGCTACAAAAAGTTGTGAAGTACTTTCTACACATGAAGAATGAAGAGATTATTTCTATAATAAGGAGATGGGGTAATTTGGAGATAGAATTTGAGCTGAGTTTAAATACTTAGTAACTTCTTCAGCAGGTGTGGTAGGATATAATCAATGTATTTTTTTTAGCCCAGTGCAGACATTGTGAATAAAGTATAGAATACTTAAGGATAGTATTCTGTCCCTCAGATCAAAGGCCTTCAAATCACATACCAAGAGTTTTGAATTTTAAATACTACATGTTGGAGAGCCATTTACAGTGTTTGATTAGAGACTGATACAATCAGAGCCTTTGAAAGACTATCCCACCAAGAGTTCCTAGAGTGCCTTAACAGAAGAAAGAGATTGGGAATGAGAACTTGGACTGGGAATGAGGTTCTGGAATTAGGACAGCCTCCAGGGAAAGAAGAAAATCAGTTTGTAAAGAGATTAATTAAGGGCATCCACAGCTTGGGGGAGAAAGGTGAAAGCATATCAGATAAGTAAGAGAAAGTGTAGAGAGAAGAGAGGCCCAGTACAGATGCTGTGTTAAGAGGTAAGAGGAAGACAATTAAGCAGAGATGTTGGAAAGAAACGACTAGAGCAAAGCGCCATGTGTACCAAGAAATGAGAGCTTTGTAGGGAGATGCTGCATGAATGTCATGGAAGGATCCACCTGAAAAGGATCCTGTTGGGTTTGGAGATGAGGAGATTAGGAGCTGGTGAGTTTGTTAGCCCCAGGGCATCTTCCTGTCAGGGCAAGTTCCCTCCTCTCCCCTCAATAAATGATACCTTGAGCATATTGTAGTCCAAAAAGAGTATATGAAAAGCAATGAAAGATTTAAGAAAATGGAAAAAAGTGAATTAATGAAATAAGAAGGTAGTAGGCTACAAAATTATGAGGCCATTTCTTGGGCAGTGATGAGAAGAGATAGTTTAACCTGAAAAAGGAAGGCTGAAGGGTGGAGAGAAATTTTAAACTGAAATGGAGAAAAACTGAGGAAGTAAGTGCACATTGAATGGCCTCAGTGTAGAATTTTTAGTATTAATGCTTATTCAGTTCAGTTAAGTTCAGTCACTCAGTCGTGTCCAACTCTTTGCGACCCCATGAATCGCAGCATGCCAGGCCTCCCTGTCCATCACCAACTCCCGGAGTTCACTCAAACTCATGTCCATTGAGTCGGTGATGCCATCCAGCCATCTCATTCTCTGTCGTCCCCTTTTCCTCCTGCCCCCAATCCCTCCCAGCATCAGAGTCTTTTCCAATGAGTCAACTCTTTATTTGCATGAGGTGGCCAAAGTACTGGAGTTTCAACTTTAGCATCATTCCTTCCAAAGAAATCCCAGGGCTGATCTCCTTTAGGATGGACTGGTTGGATCTCCTTGCAGTCCAAGGGACTCTCAAGAGTCTTCTCCAACACCACAGTTCAAAAGCATCAATTCTTTGGCGTTCAGCTTTCTTCACACCCTCCATACACAACAACTGGAAAAACCATAGCCTTGACTAGACGGACCTTTGTTGGCAAGGTAATGTCTCTGCTTTTAAATATGCTATCTAGGTTGGTCATAACTTTCCTTCCAAGGAGTAAGCGTCTTTTAATTTCATGGCTGCAGTCACCATCTGCAGTGATTTTGGAGGCTAAAAAAATACAGTTTGACACTGTTTCCACCGTTTTCCCATCTATTTCCCATGAAGTGATGGGACCAGATGCCATGATCTTTGTTTTCTGAATGTTGAGCTTTAAGCCAACATTTTCACTCTCCTCTTTCACTTTCATCAAGAGGCTTTTGAGTTCCTCTTCACTTTCTGCCATAAGGGTGATGTCATCTGCATATCTGAGGTTGTTGATGTTTCTCCCGGCAATCTTGATTCTAGCTTATGCTTCTTCCAGACCAGCATTTCTCATGATGTACTCTGCATAGAAGTTAAATAAGCAGGGTGACAATATACAGCCTTAACATACTCCTTTTCCTATTTGGAACCAGTCTGTTTTTCCATGTCCAGTTCTAACTGTTCCTTCCTGACCTGCATATAGATTTCTCAAGAGGCAGGTCAGGTGGTCTGGTATTCCCATCTTTTTCAGAATTTTCCACAGTTGATTGTGATCCACACAGTCAAAGGCTTTGGCATAGTCAATAAAGCAGAAATAGATGTTTTTCTGGAACTCTTGCTTTTTTGATGATCCAGCGGATGTTGGCAATTTGATCTCTGGTTCCTCTGCCTTTTCTAAAACCAGCTTGAACATCACTTAAATTTTGTAAGTTTAGTCTACTCAAACACCTAGTCATTAAATACAAAGTTAAAAACCAAGGACTTCCCTAGTGGGCCAGTGGCTAAGACTCCACACTCCCAATGCAAGGGGCCTGGGTTCAGTCCCTGGTCCAAAAGCTAGATCCTACATGCTGCAACTAAGACCAAAAGCAGCCAAATAAATTAATTATTAATAAAAAAAAAAAAAAAAGCAACCAGGCTTACTGAATCATATCTACTTTTTGGAAGGAGCTTCTAAATTGTATTCAGATTTACTATCTTGATATAAATTTGAGGTAAAATTTTAAGATAAGAATGAAGACATCTGTTTCTTAAAAGGGTCAGACCATGAAAAAAATTTAATACAAAGAGAAAAGATTAAATTGAGGAGGTTGAAATATAGCCTTTACAATAATGGACAAGATATAATCATTAATCAAAGGACTACAGTAATTGGTTCTTTTGAATAAATCCAGATTCTCTCCCCTCTTAATGATACTCCTAAAGGACCCATAACAAAGAGGTTTAAATGTAAAACTTGAAAAAAACATCCAGAATAGGAGGGAATATATGACAGGAAGGAAGGCTGGTGACAGTCTAAGGGAAGAAGGGGAGCTAGAGTTCCTCTGGAACACATGAAGGCCAAGGAAAGAGCCATGTGTTTAGGAAGATAAGTATGTGTCCCTTGAAGCCCTTGTTGACTGGCAGAACTGTCAGAACACTACTAGCTCATGTTTCTGGATGGAGAAAATGGGAAACATTCTTAAACTACAGTAGGCTTGGTTGAGACATATAGTATGATAATGCTATTCACTCTTCCTATCTGAAAAAAAAAGTAAATCATATTTTGAAAAGTAATTTCTTATCTATCTGCTGTAGAATTTCCTATCATTGGGAAAAAACCTAGAGTTGTACTGGAGATAGAATAACTGAGGAACCATCCAGAACAATTTGAAGAATAAAAGCTAAAAAGAAATAACCCACTGTGAATAGCCATCTAATAAGGATGATTTGAAAATGAGGTAGAAGAACTATATTTAGACACAGAAAGATGAGTATTTGTTAATATGGTATAGAGATACACTGTTAAAGCCTTTGTTTTTTTAAAGCAGCCTTAAAATAATACATGCAGTATAATCCTCCAAATTACTATTTTTAAATAACTGAAAAAAGTCTGAGAGGTTATATGTAAAAAAATTTAGGTATAGAAGATAACTTATTTTCTTATAATTATTCATCTGTGTTTTCTATTTATTAAAATAAAAAACATATATAACTTAGTTGTTAAAACTTATATAAGAAAAGTTATACTGGGTCAAAGATTTCCCATCATTTTGTATGGAAAAGGAGAAAAAGTTGAGAATAAAGGAGATCCTAGTTTCCATATCCACACATTTACCAACAAGTCTTCTTGCTAGGAACTCTGAAATTCAGGAGTAATAAGGAACTGATTTTATAACATTACAGGGAATTTACACTTTCAGAGTGATATAAATTCATCATTATTATTTAACTAAATTCACTAAATTTAGTTACGTAATAATCGTTACTTTACTAAATCATTATTTATTAAATATTCAAGGAAATATTTATATTTAACTAAATATTAATAAATAATTATGCAGATTAAAATGTTTCCACAGTACCTGCTATACTACAGAATGGAAGTAACAAATTTCTAGTCTATGAAACATAACAATAATACTGGTTTTAGGTATCTTTCAGAGAAAATAAAACATTTATATAAAAAGAATTCAAACCAAGGATTATGATCTAACCTTTAAACAAAATACCTTATTTGGGTTCCAACTATTACTAGCACTTAAAATATACAGTTTGAATTATTATCAGAAAAATGGACTCCACAGGCCTAACTGGTAATCTATATATTCTATTACATCATGTAACTATGCTTCAGGAACAAAAATCTACTTAAAATCACAGGCAAAGACATGCTCAATACACAGGCAAAGGTATGCTCAAAAAACATTTATATAGGATAGAAATTCAGAATCCAATCTTTCTATATAATAATTCAAGGTATTTTCTTGAATTTTCTTAGAAGAACAAATTGAATTCTAACTATCGCTGACAAGGTGAAGGGGTGCATGGGTATTAACAGCAGGAGAAAGTTAAGTAGAGGACATATTATTCATTGAATTAAAAACTGAAGTATAAATACAGCATGGGGCTCCAGACTAAAAAAGGCATGACAGAAAGAGAACTAATGTTAAGTATGGGACAGTAAATTATTGTTATCACATAAAGGCCATAAAACTATTCATAATATTATTAAGATGTCATTAACTGATCATGACTTATTTTACAGTTAAGAAGGAGCCTTATTAATAAATTTATTTTTGACTAAGCTTTCTCCATCATTTCCAATATACATTAGGAGAATAGGAAAAGAGAGAGAGGGAAAGAAAGAGAGGGAGAGACATACGCAAGTGCCAAAAACAAAACAAACAGGACTGTGGGATCGGAAAGTTCTGATTGCCACATATCTTTCATGTTATTGAACATATTGAAAAATGATAGTGCTGATAGCACATTTCTTAGATATTTCCATCATTGTCAAAATGTGAATAGGTATTGTTGATGTGAACACTGTTTCTCCTTTGTGAGGCAGGTAAGATTGATGATTAGGTTAGAATGTGGTGTTCCATCTGTTCTGTACATTAACAGAGATTTACACCTGTACTTTTATATAATAACTGAACAGTTCGACTCTATAATTGCCTTACCGCAATGTAGTGAATTATATTTGCTTTTATACCTTCATTTACTTTGTTTTAAAAGAATCAAGAACTTGAATTTTTGTATTTTGGTAAGTCAGAAAGAAAATTTTGGAATGTACACAGGATAAAGTGCAACTAGTATATGAGGGACTCTGGGAGAAAATGAGTGACACCAGTATAAACAATAAAAATAAACAGGATTAGAAGTCACTTCATTGTCAACATTCTAAATTTTCAAAGTCCATGTAGGGCTTTTCTTTTTATGTTGTAGAGCTTGAAACAGTTTAAATTCTGGAAATTTTTACAAGATTCTCTGAGTTTAAAAAAAAGCATTAAATCTCAAATTTTTCCATCTCCAAATTACTTTCTCTAAGCACTTCTTTTAAAACCAAATGTATTAATGTTTTAATTTGGTATCATTCTGGCACTTGGTATTTTATAGTTTGCTAATGCACCTAGTGCAGTTCTCTACACATATCAAACACTCACTAAGTGCTGTTAATTACTTTACTGGGCATTCTAAGCCCCAGGCTTAATGTAAAGTATCACATATATGGAGTGCACAGAGATTCCTGAATTTCCATAACAAACTTTTGCTTTTTAATTTATTCCATAGTGAACTGCTCTCTAGAATTTACTAATGGATATTGGAAGAGACCATAGTATACTTTTTTTAAACCTAGGAATTACCATTAAAATTTGATATGCAAACTTCAGATGACCTAGTAATTTCTAATTACAGTATCACATAAACATCAAGTATTTTATGTTACATTTTAAATTTATTGATAGTATACAAGTTTATCACTTTTGTTGTAATATCATCTGATTAAAGAGTCTGTAGTATTTACTATGTTGATTTCTGTAAGCTTCTGTGAAATATAAGATACTAACCTTTATTCAAATCTTGAGCTAAATGTGTTTCTTACTCATTTAACAAGATCTTTTCAACATGGAGAAATATTAATATTCTCCATAAAGAAATATTAACTTTACCTAGCTTTATAAAAGGATAAAATCCAAAGTCACATCATGTTGTGCTAATAAAACTTTTACTGATTATGTTTACATAGCACTGTCTGTCAACAAATTGTAGTTGTCAGCAGATTATTTCTCATGCTAGCTTTCTCATTGGAAACACAATATATTAATAATATTGAAGCTGCCTACTGTCTGAGATGTGGAGAAGGCAATGGCACCCCACTCCAGTACTCTTCTTGCCTGGAATATCCCATGGATGGAGGAGCCTAGTAGGCTGCAGTCCATTGGGTCGCTAAGAGTCAGACAGAACTGAGCGACTTCACTTTCACTTGTCACTTTCATGCATTGGAGAAGGAAATGGCAACCCACTCCAGTGTTCTTGCCTGGAGAATCCCAGGGACATGGGAGCCTGGTGGGCTGCCATCTGTGGGGTTGCACAGAGTCAGACATGACTGAAGTGACTTAGCAGCAGCAGTAACTTCTCCCCTGGAGAAGGAAATGGCAACCCACTCCACTATCCTTACCTGGAGAATCCCATGGACAGAGGAGCCTGATAGGCTATAGTCCATGGGGTTCAAAGAGTCGGACACGACTGAGTGACTTTTTACTTTTACTTTACTTACTGTCTCAGATGAGGAAGCCACAGTCCCTCCAAACTCTGAAATCCTATGATTTCAAATTAATTTCAAATGAAGAAGGAAGTATTTGGCCAAAGTAAAACAGGGAAAATGTTAAAACATGCAAGTGAAAGATTACAAAAGAGTTTTCTTAGCATGATTTAGTGAATTCCCTTATTAAAAATCTTACTAAGATCTTACTTGTTATAGGCAGTTTTGTACTTAAAACTGACCAAAAAAGCAAGTGTTTTTAAAATGGGCAAAAATGAAATCAAACCTACCCCCACCACCACTTTTTTTAAAGTTTTTGTAGCACACATATCAACATTGTCCTTCTAGGTTGACTTAATCTGGTTATTCACTCATTTTATGAGATTTAATTATTTAAATTCATTAAAATTTCTAAGTTCTATTTCTAAAGAATATTGAATTATTGACATTAAAATAAAATTTTGACAGATCAGTTAACCACAATACATGGACCTAAACTTTGTCTCGTATAGAAGACAGTAGAGCAGAAAAAAAATTATGAGGCAATCTGGGAACTTAAAAAATTTGGCCTTATTTTTGATGACTTTGAAGTTGATTGTTAAATTTTAGTTATACTGATGGTATAGTTACTATGTTTTTAAAAGTAGTTCTTCTAGAGAATCAGTTTGAACTGTTTAGGGATGAAATGGTATATCTAGGTTATGTTTCAAAATAATGCGGAATGGACAGTGAGTTGATAATTTAAAGCTGGGCCCCAGGTGGTTCATTATACCGTTCTGTCAACTTATCATTATATGTGACTTTTTCTATAATAAAAAAAATAAAAAATAACTTTTAATACTCATCTGTGAGGCTTTATATATAAAACCATTTAAAAAGTCTTTATTCCTTGTAAAATGAAAGAAAAGTATTACCTAGTATTACCTACAATAAACTGCACACCTCACCATTCTCTTCTCTTCCCATAATCCATATTCCTCTCTTTGCTGTTAGAAAAGAACTGTTAAAATTGTCACACAGTGGAAAAAGAAAGCAAAGGGTATAAAGTCATCTCATTCTACCTGAAGGAATTGTATTTAACCCCTTTGCTCTTCCCTTTCCAACCTGGCAGAGAGTTTTCTTTTTTGCAGGGTGAGAAGGAGGGTGGGGTGGTTCAGCCATGATGCCATTCAGTTGTATTGATGTTTTATCATAAACAAGTAGTACATGTATATACACACAGAAACGTGTGAAAAGTACTTACAATTATTCTCTTTAATTCAGATTTATAATTAAGTCTCTCCAAAGATCAATATTTTATTTACTGAAGCTGTAACTTGCTGTTAAAATAGTCATTTTTGAGTTCAAAATACTAATAACATGCAAAATTTTGTTAAATATAAAAATAATTTATTATTTTTTCAATTTTTTTAAAATTGGTAAGGAAATTTCAAAATAGAAGCTAAAACAGCATGCTTCTATTGGAAGAATCTGCAGAAAAGACCAATTCAATAAATGTCTTTACTTCACAGCCTTGTGATATGATTCATTACATAGATTTAAAGATAACAACGTTATAACCCATTCAGGTCAGCAATTACAAACACTTCCATGAATGCAGGACTTTGGAAAATTGAGTTTTCTTGGAAATTGGTAATGAAGAATTGAGAATTTTCATTCATTTCAAGCACTTGTCTTTGTTTCTCACCTTCTCTCTCTCTCTCCTTCTCCCTCCTGTGTATCTCCCTCACTGCCATCAGAGTTAACTTTCTTAAAGATAAATCTGATCATCATTTACAGGCTTCAAAAACTAGTATCACCACATCACTCATATGAAAGCACTATTTGTCTTAGTGTCGAATCCACAATTCTAGCTTCACCCACTGCCTTCCTCAGTAGAGAACTGTAAACTCACGTATACAACAAACTCTGCTGGCCCCAGGAAATCCTGTGCTTTTCTTATACCACTGAGCTTTTGAATGCCCCATTCCCTCTGCTTGGAATGGTTTTTCTCCTCTTCCCCATCTCTTATAAAACTGCTAAAAGATCACATCTTTGAAGTTCTCCCCCAGGTCCCCCAGACAATGCTAGTTATTCCCTCCTCTGCTTTCATAAGCAGTTTTCAGCATATCACTATTGTTTACCACCTTTTCTATTGTTTCATTCATTTAATCATTCTTTCATCAGGTGAATAGTTATTATATTCTGTTTTGACTATTTTGACACTGGAGATAGAGTGGTAATTAAAACAGTCTCTGCCCTCTGCTAGTGGAGACACATGTTTTAAAAAAATTACAACAAAAATATTTTTATATAATTACAATTGTGACATCAGTGAAGGTGGGGTCTCAATACCTCTATAGATTGCTCACCCTTCTTTTTCCCTACTTCCAGGCCATTGGCACTTAAGCTAATGCCTCACATATATAAGCAACTCAATAAATGTTTTAGAAAGTCAGCAATGAGTATATAACTATACATGAACTACATGGAACTTTTAAATTAAGCTATTTCGGGATTTTATAGATTCACACATGGTTCTAAGAAATAATACAGAGATACTTCATATACCCTTTAACTTAGTTTTCCCTAATGGTAACATCTTAAAAAGACCATAGTACAGTAGCACAAAGATATTGATATTATTCAGATGTCTCCCAGTTTTCTTGCCCCTCCTCTCTGTGAGAGAGTGTGTGTTTGTGTATATTTAGACCTATGCAATTACTCACATGTGTGGGCTGCATATCTATCACCACAGTTGAGATGAAAAATAATTTCATCACCACACCTGCTCACATCCCCTTCTACCCAGTCTCTATCTTTAACCCATGGCAACCACTAATCTACTCTACATTTCTATAATTTTGTCATTTCAAGAAAGTTGTAAAATAGGATCATACAGTGTGTACCTTTTGGGGGTTAGCCTTTTTTTCCTTTAAACTCATAATCTGGGGATTTTTCCAAGATATTTCATGTATCAATAGTTCATTCCTTTTTATTGCTAAGTAGTATCCCATGGTATGGATATACTACAACTTCTTCAATCATTTATCCATTGAAGGACATCTGAGTTGCTTTCTAGTTTTCGGCTGTTACAAATAATGGCTGCTATGAACATTTGTGTATAGGTTTTTATGTGAACATAAATTTCCATTACTCTGGGATAAATGCCCAGAAATATAATTGCTGGGTCATGTGGTAATTGCGTGTTTTTAGTGTTATAAGAAAGTGCCACACTGTTTCCCAGAGAGCTGTGCCATTTTATATATAGCAGAACAGTAGAGCAGAGATCCAGTTTCTCCATATCCGTACCAGCCTTTGGTTATATCACTATTTTTTATTTTAGCCGTGTTGATAGGTTTGTAGTAATAGCTCATTGTGGTTTTCATTTGCATTTCCCTAATGGCTAATGAGGTTGAACATCTTTTCATGTACTTATTTGCTATTTGTATATCTTCTTCAGTGAAATTGCTATTTGTCTTTGCCTATTTTATAATGAGGTTTTTTTTTGGGGGGGTGCTTTTTTTTTTTTTTTTTTTACTGTTGAGTTTTGAGAGTTCTTGATATTTTTTACCTACTAGTCAGGTATGTGGTTTGCAAGTATTTCTTCTCAGTCTATATCTTGTCTTTTCATACTTTTAAGAGTTTTGAAGAGCAGAGGTTTTAAGTTTTGATTTACTACAGTTTATCAATTCTTCCTTTTATGGATCATGCTTTTGGTGTCAAGTCTAAGAACTCTTTGCTTTTGACTAGATCCTATTAGATTTTCCCTAGTGCTTTTTTCATAAACATTTTATGGTTCTTTGTTTACATTTAAATTCATAATCTATTTGAGTTAATTTTTGTATAAGGTATGAGATTTAGGTCAAGGTTTATTTTTAGCCTATGGATCTTCAGTTTCTTTGGCAACATTTGTTGAAAGGGTGTCCTTCCTCCATTGAACTACTTTGGCACTTTGTCAAAAATCAGTTGGGTCTATTTGTGAGTCTGTTTTCTAGGTGTTCCATTCTGCTCAATTGATCTTTTTGTCTCTCTCTCCACCAGTACCAAACTATCTTGGTTATTGTAGCTCTATTCTAAGCAATATTACAATATTGGGTGATTGCTGATATTTATTCTTTTTCAAGATTGTTTAGCTGTTCTAGCTCTTTTGCATTTCCATATAAATTTATGAGTTTTACTATATCCACAAAAACCCTTGCTGAAATTTTGTATTAAAACTATTAATCAGCATGGAGAAAATTGGCAACTTTTTGAAATTGAGTTTTCTGATTATTAAACATGGTATATCTCTTTATTTACTTAAATCTGTGGTTTCTTTCATCAGCAGTTTGTAATTATCAGCATGCAGATTATGTATATGTTCTTTTAATTTATACCTAAGTATTTAATATTCTGTATAATGATTATAAATGACACTGTTTTTAATGTTGGTATCTGCATGCATGTTTATTGTTAGTATGTAGAAATGATACTGATTTTTATGGGCTTCTCTCATATCTTTGTGACCTTGCTCAACTCACTTATTAGTTCTAGTTTTTAATAGATTTCTTGCGATTTTCTATGTAGATGATTATATCTCTGCAAGTAGGGACCATTTTATTTCTCAATCTTTATGTGTTTTTCTTGCCTGATTGTCCTGGCTAGAAATCTTCAGTACAGTGCTTAATAGAAGCGACAAGAGAGGACATCCTTGTCTTGTTCCTGACCTTATAGAAAAACTATCATCTTTCACCATTAAGTATGATATTTGCTTTCGTTTGTTTTTTGGTCAGTGCCCTTTATCAAGTTGAAGTAGTTCACTGTTCCTAACTTGCTAAGAATTTTCATCATAAATGAGTGTTGGATTATGTCAGTTTTATCCTGCATCGATTGATATGATTATATGACTTTTCTTCTTTAGCCTGTTGATAAGGTAGATTACATTCAAATATGGAACCACCCTTGCATACTTAAATCTTTCTTGGTTATGGTGTATAATTCTTTTTACACATTGTTAGACTCAATTTGCTAATATTTTGTTGAGAATTTTTATGTATTACTTTTTTTTAATTTTACTGATCCTTTTTCAAAGAATCAGCTTTAAATAGCTTTACATTCTATTTATTTTGCTTATCCCCCACCCCTTTCAATTTCATAGATTTCTGCTCTTATTTTACTATATCCTCCCTCCTGCTTACTTTGGGTTTATGTTGATAATCTTTTTCTAGATTCTTAAATTCTTTAGAAACTTGGATTATTGATTTGAGACCTTTCCTTTTTCCTAATATAAGCATTTAGTACTACAAATTCCCCTCTAAGCACTGCTTTAATTGCGTCCCACATTTTGATGTTCTATGTTTTCATTCAGATCATTGTATTTTTTATTTCCTTGAAACTAGTTTTTTAACTCATTCAGTGTTCAGAAATGTTTAATTTTTAACCTAAGGATTTCCTTGTTCTGTTATTGATTTCTAGTTTGATTTCATTGTGGTCAGAAAACATAGCCTGCATGATTTTTAGTTTATTTAGATTTGTTGAAGTTTGTTTTTTGACCCAGGATATGGTGATGTTCCATAGGCACTTGAAAAGAATGTGTATTCTGCTGTTATTGGGTCAACTATTTTATAAATGTCATTAGATCTTCACTTTCACTTTTCACTTTCATGCATTGGAGAAGGAAATGGCAACCCACTCCAGTGTTCTTGCCTGGAGAATCCCAGGGACGGAGCCTGGTGGGCTGCTGTCTATGGGGTCGCACAGAGTCGGACACGACTGAAGCGACTTAGCAGCAGCAGATCATATTGGTTGATGGTGTTCTTCAACTCTTTTATATCTTTGCTTATTTCTATTATTTAATAATTCTACCAATTACTAACAGTTGTCTGTTAAAGCCCCCAACTGTAATTGTAGGCCTGTTTCTCCTTTTAGCGCTCTGATTTTTTTGTGTTTTTTTGGTAGTTGATGGTGTTCTTCAACTCTTTTATATCTTTGCTTATTTTCTATTATTTAATAATTCTATCAATTACTAAGAGTTGTCTGTTAAAGCCCCCAACTGTAACTGTAAGCCTCTTTCTCCTTTTAGCTCTCTCAGATTTTGGGGGGTTTTTTTGGGTAGTTGTGTTTTTTTTTTTTAAGCTGCTATTTGGTATGTGCACATTTAGGATTGCTATGTCTTCTTGGTAGATTGATCCATTTGTCATTCTGAAATGTCCTTCTTTGTCCATAGTAATTTTATATTGTCAGTCTACTTTATCTGATAGTAACATAGCTACTCCCTCTTTTTTATGCAAATTAACAAAATATATCTTTTTCCATGCTTTTATATTTTCATCCTACTTATGACATTATATTTGAATTGAGTTTCTTACAACCATCATAATGTTTGTTTATGTATTTTCATTCACTCTGTTAGTCTTTTATGATGGCCACTTTAACAACTTTCCTAGTTCTAGTTTCTGATTCATCTTAGTATTGACATCAGTTGATTGTTTTTTCTCATTTAAGTTGTGATTTTTGGTATGACAAAACAACAAAAAGTTTTTGACTTTTTTATTGTGTGCTAAAATAATGGATATTATGTTTTCAACCACTGTTCCTCTTTAAATCTATTTTTCCAGGCATTTGCCCTGTTTAGGTTTAGCATGTAGGTTATACACTATTTTGTGGGTGGTAGCTTCAGTGACAATTTAGTTTTGAGTCTTCTTTTCAATGTGACTTCGGTCCACTTCATTCTTCTGGCCCCACTTGAGCTCCCTGCTGGATCCCTGCTCATCCCACCTGTGGGCATGGATGGCACTCCCCTGGACCTCCTAACTTACCATCATTATTAGGTAGGGGGTGCGAGATGCTGAATTCCAGGATGGAGAGCATTTCCCCTAGTTAATATTTCCACTCTGTCTCTAATGGTGCTCCTGGAGAACACCCTTCTGCAGCCACTTTCTGCTGCTGATGGACGGCCAGGAGCTAAGGGTTCTGGGTGGCCTCTGCTACTGGGTAGAAGGCAGGAGACTCCAGGCTTGGTTCCTCTTCTGCTTTTTAGTGAAGGGCTGGGAGATGGCTAGGGGCCACCAGTTTTGGGTAGTTCTCTGCTGGATGAAAGCAGGGAGACACAGGCCTCCTTGGGTCACTGGGGTGAGTGGAGCGGCACACCTGCTGCCACCTACTGTGGGACAAGAATGGGTCGGCCTGCTTGGATTTTGCTGTGGCTGAAGGGATGCAGACCTCTGTCATGCACAGACTGAGATAAAAGGAAGTGAGACTCTGTCAAGATGTTCTTCAAATTCTGAGGTCACTCCTTCCTTCTTTTTACCTTTCTGAGTCCATTATGGTTATGTACTGAATTATTGACAGTTTGTATAGTTGTACTTGGAGAGGAGGAACAGGGAGAATTGAGCCATCTCATCCCCAACAAGAAACTTCAGTGGATTTTTAAAGAGAAATGTTACACAGCTAACACTAAAGCAATACTGAATGTAACCGAATTTCTGATAATGTATCTGATAATGTATTTGTTGCTTCAGTATTTTATATGATTCTGAGTCATCATTATGAAAATCTTTTAACCAGAAGAACTTTATTAAAAAAAACTCATACAAAGGAAAATTTAAAGCATGGGTTTATTTATTTATTTATTTTTTACAATCAGTGTAGAAAATGGTAAATTTACCAAACTCATTTTTTTTTATCCTGAGATAACCACGATTTCCCAGTTTTTGTTATAATAAACTTGAGGTTCTGCTTAGCCTCTCAGTTCTTTTTCTTTAAGTTGAACTGGAGCAGGCTGACCAACATTGTGGGTGTCAAGGAAATTTGAGGTGTTCCCCAGTCCCATCACAGACATGGACCCCCTGAATATAATTTTTAATATGTAGTATAGAGAAGGAGCTGTTGTTGAATTTGTGATGGTTAAGTGAAGTAAATCTATAAGTTATAATATGGTTACTTAGTATGTGTTTCTGTTTTATAAAAACAGAATTCCTTTTTTTCTTTTTTTAATTTTGGGTTTTCTAGTCACATCAAATAGGATAATAGAGACTTTAGATCACATTTACATGATTTCAAAAATTTAATTTAAATAAAGAAACTGATTACGTGGTCTAATTCTACCACCTACCCACACCATTGTGTAATAGACTATGCATGCAGTTCTCTTTATGGAAAATTATATCATTGGGCAGTGGGGAATGACTAATTGACTTAATGACAGGACAACACCATAGTTTTTTTCTCTGTGTATTGTAAGGAATGGATACAGGAAAAGAATTGTTTAATGAAGACACTTTATTTATTCTTATCTAATTGTAGCCTTATACTAAAAGAGAAGTATAAAGTATAAGGTACTACTGAAATGTCAATTGACCTACAGATAGAGAAATTTTTCTGTAATGATACTCAATAAAGATGATTAATTTTAAAAAGAGAGAATTCTAAAAGACAGGTATATTAATTTTTTTTAATGGACATGAGTATCTTAGAAAAGATAGCTTTGTTTATAACCACAAGTATGAGAAAATAAAGTCATAATAGAAAATGAAGGCTTGATAGTATTGGGGTTGGAGGCAGGCCGGTGATAACAAGAAAATCCATAAATAAGATGATCTTTAGTTTTAAAAAAAAAAACAATTAGTATAAACATTAGAGATTCTTCCTTATTTTCTCTCCTATTCATAGGTATCATAGGTGTTAAAAATACATTTATTAATTTATAATATGATAATCATATTTTACCTTTATAGGTTTCAAAATGCTTTTACTTACTAATCATAGATTATATTTTATATTATATTTTATAGCAATTTCTAAGGCATCTTTATGTACATTATTTTATTTTATCCTTGAGACTATCATAAGGTCACATATTATTATCCTCATAATAGGTGAACATCTGGCCCAAAGTCACAGGGTAGATGGGATAGAACCTAGCTTTTGGGTTCCGATTTTAGAGTGGTCCCATTTTCTGGGACCCCCTGCTGTCTGCCTCTTACATCAGCTCCCTGTCTACATCAATTCAATAATCAAAGGTAAAACAGTATAGACTTCCTTTAAAAGAAATGCAACTGAATTCCGTATTACATTTCTCTTCTCCAGTAATTGCTCCTCTTAAAAAATACCAATCATATATACATATATGTGTGTGTGTGTGTTTGTGTCTGTGTCTGTTTAACTCCCCACAAGATAAAATGAGACCACAGACCTGGCTGCCGTATCTAGAGTTTGGTGTTGCTTCTTGGTCTGTTGATTGTTTTTAGTAGGTGGCAGTTAGTTAGGCATAGATCCAAGAAACCCAGTAGTCTCATTCTTCACACCATAGGAAGCAACTAACATTTTCACAAGGTCTATGGTGTTTCAGACTTCAGATCAGTCGCTCAGTCGTGTCCGACTCTTTGCGACCCCATGAACCGCAGCACGCCAGGCCTCCCTGTCCATCACCAGCTCCCGGAGGTCACTCAGACTCACATCCATCGAGTCAGTGATGCCATCCAGCCATCTCATCCTCAGAATGGACTGGTTGGATCTCCTTGCAGTCCAAGGGACTCTCAAGAGTCTTCTCCAACACCACAGTTCAAAAGCATCAATTCTTCGATGCTCAGCTTTCTTCACAGTCCAGCTCTCACATCCATACATGACCATAGGAAAAACCATAGCCTTGACTAGACGGACCTTTGTTGGTAAAGTAATGTCTCTGCTTTTGAATATGCTATCTAGATTGGTCATAACTTTCCTTCCAAGGAGCAAGCGTCTTTTAATTTCATGGATGCAGTCACCATCTGCAGTGATTTTGGAGCCCAGAAAAACAAAGTCTGACACTGTTTCCACTGTTTCCCCATCTATTTCCCATGCAGTGATGGGGCCAGATGCCATGATCTTCGTTTTCTGAATGTTGAGCTTTAAGCCAACCTTTTCACTCTCCACTTTCACTTTCATCAAGAGGCTTTTTAGCCCCTCTTCACTTTCTGCCATAAGAGTGGTGTCATCTGCATATCTGAGGTTATTGATATTTCTCCCGGCAATCTTGATTCCAACTTGTGTTTCTTCCAGTCCAGCATTTCTCATGATGTACTCTGCATATAAGTTAAATAAACATGGTGACAATATGCAGCCTTGACGTACTCCTTTTCCTATTTGGAACCAGTCTGTTGTTCCATGACCAGTTCTAACTGTTGCTTCCTGACCTGCATACAGATTTCTTAAGAGGCAGATCAGGTGGTCTGGTATTCCCATCTCTTTCAGAATTTTCCACAGTTTATTGTGATCCACACAGTCAAAGGCTTTGGCATAGTCAATAAAGCAGAAATAGATGTTTTTCTGGAACTCTCTTGCTTTTTCCATGATCCAGCGGATGTTGGCAATTTGATCTCTGGTTCCTCTGCCTTTTCGAAAACCAGCTTGAACATCAGGAAGTTCACGGTTCACATATTGCTGAAGCCTGGCTTGGAGAATTTTGAGCATTACTTTACTAGCGTGTGAGATGAGTGCAATTGTTCGGTAGTTTGAGCACTCCTTGGCATTGCCTTTCTTTGGGATTGGGATGAAAACTGACCTTTTCCAGTCCTGTGGCCACTGCTGAGTTTTCCAAATTTGCTGGCATATTGAGTGCAGCACTTTCACAGCATCATCATTCAGGACTTGAAATAGTTCCACTGGAATTCCATCACCTCCACTAGCTTTGTTCGTAGTGATGCTTTCTAAGGCCCTTTTGACTTCACATTCCAAGATGTCTGGCTCTAGGTCAGTGATCACATCATCATGATTATCTAGGTCTTGAAGCTCTTTTTTGTACAGTTCTTCTGTGTACTCTTTCCACCTCTTCTTAATATCTTCTGCTTCTGTTAGGTCCACACCATCTCTGTCCTTTATCGTGCCCATCTTTGCATGAAATGTTCCTTTGGTATCTCTGATTTTCTTGAAGAGATCCCTAGTCTTTCCCATTCTGTTGTTTTCCTCTATTTCTTTGCATTGATCACTGAAGAAGGCTTTCTTATCTCTTCTTGCTATTCTTTGGAACTCTGCATTTAGATGTTTATATCTTTCCTTTTCTCCTTTGCTTTTCGCTTCTCTTCTTTTCACAGCTATTTGTAAGGCCTCCCCAGACAGCCATTTTGCTTTTTTGCATTTCTTTTCCATGGGGATGGTCTTGATCCCTGTCTCCTGTACAATGTCACGAACCTCATTCCATAGTTCATCAGGCACTCTATCTATCAGATCTAGGCCTAAGTTTCAGACTTAGGAACCTCTTAAACATAAATGGGAATTGTCAAACCAAAGGATCATTGTTCACCAAGATTGCCTTCTGTACCTTTTTACACATTTCTGGCTTTCTTCCTCTCTTTTCTCCTTCTTTTTTTTTTTCCTTCTTTTTGTCCTCTCCTTTTCTCTGTTTGGCCTCTTTTCTTTTATGGTTTCTTTTTCTTATCTGCCAACACATTTAAAATTTAATGGCCAACTGTCTTCTTTTGTAATCCAAAGGGGTTGCTGTGTAGTATACTTCCTCTTTGCAAGAGTTTCCTCTTTGTTCTACTATCAGCTGGAACCAGATATAGACAGACATTATATCTTAACTATCTGGAGAGTCCCTCAGTTCAGTTCAGGTCAGTTCAGTTGCTCAGTCGCGTCCCACTCTTTGCAACCCCATGAATTGCAGCATGCCAAGCCTCCTTGTCCATCACCAACTCCCAGAGTTCACTCAAACTCCCGTCCATCGAGTCGGTGATGCCATCCAGCCATCTCATCCTCCATCGTCCCTTTCTCCTCCTGCCCTCAATCCCTCCCAGCATCAGAGTCTTCTCCAATGAGTCAACTCTTCGCATGAGGTGGCCAAAATACTGGAGTTTCAGCTTTAGCATCATTCCTTCTAAAGAAATTCCAGGATTGATCTCCTTCAGAATGGACTGGTTGGATCTCCTTGCAGTCCAAGGGACTCTCAAGAGTCTTCTCCAACACCACAGTTCAAAAGCATCAATTCTTCGGTGCTCAGCTTTCTTCACAGTCCAGCTCTCACATACATACATGACCATAGGAAAAACCATAGCCTTGACTAGACGGACCTTTGTTGGCAAAGTAATGTCTCTGCTTTTCAATATGCTATCTAGGTTGGTCATAACTTTTCGTCCAAGGAGTAAGCATCTTTTAATTTCATGGCTGCAGTCACCATCTGCAGTGATTTTGGAGCCCAAGAAAATAAAGTCTGACACTGTTTCCACTGTTTCCCCATCTATTTCCCATGAAATGATGGGACCAAATGCCATGATCTTTGTTTTCTGAATGTTGAGCTTTAAGCCAACTTTTTCACTCTCCTCTTTCACTTTCATCAAGAGGCTTTGTCAAGTGGGCCTTAGAAAACATCACTACGAACAAAGCTAGTGGAGGTGATGGAATTCCAGTTGAGCTATTTCAAATCCCGAAAGATGATGCTGTGAAAGTGCTGCACTCAGTATGCCAGCAAATTTGGAAAACTCAGCAATGGCCACAGGACTGGAAAAGGTCAGGTTTCATTCCAATCCCAAAGAAAGGCAATGCCAAAGCCAGGCTTCAGCAATACGTGAACCGTGAACTTCCAGATGTTCAAGCTGGTTTTAGAAAAGGCAGAGGAACCAGAAATCAAATTGCCAACATCCGCTGGATCATCAAAAAAGCAAGAGAGTTCTAGAAAAACATCTATTTCTGCTTTATTGACTATGCCAAAGCCTTTGACTCTGTGGATCACAATAAACTGTGGAAAATTCTGAAATTTTCCAGAAAACCAGACCACCTGACCTGCCTCTTGAGAAACCTATATGCAGGTCAGGAAACAACAGTTAGAACTGGACATGGAACAACAGACTGGTTCCAAATAGGAAAAGGAGTACATCAAGGCTGTATATTGTCACCCTGCTTATTTAACTTATATGCAGAGTACATCATGAGAAACGCTGGGCTGGAAGAAGCACAAGTTGGAATCCAAGATTGCTGGGAGAGTGCCTAGGGCCTGAGTTATGATAATAGAGTTTCAGTCAAGAATTTGAATACTACCTAAAAATACACAAAGCTGCTTTGGCATAGTTTAAAAATTCATTCAGAAGTGGGGAATTTTTTTTTATACCACCAGCAAATAGATTTATATTCAGTTCAGTTCAGTCACTTAGTCGTGTCCGACTGTTTGCTACCCCCTGGACTACAGCATGCCAGGTTTCCCTGCCCATCACCAACTCCCAGAGTTTACCCAAACTTATGTCCATTGAGTTGGTAAAGCCATCCAACTATCTCATCCTCTGTCATCCCCTTCTCCTCCTGCCTTCAGTCTTTCCCAGCATCAGGGTCTTTTCCAATGAGTCAATTCTTCGCATCAGGTGGCCAAAGTATTGGAGTTTCAGCTTCAGCATCAGTCCTTCCAATGAATATTCAGGACTGATTTCCTTTAGGATGAACTGGTTGGATCTCCTTGCAGTACAAGGGACTCTCAAGAGTCTTCTCCAACACCACAGTTCAAAAACATCAGTTCTTTGGCATTCAGCTTTCTTTATGGTCCAGCTCCCATACATGACTACTGAAACAATCATAGCTTTGACTGTGTAGACTTTTGTTGGCAAAGTAATGTCTCTGCTTTTTAATATGCTGTCTAGGTTGGTCATAGCTTTTCTTCCAAAGAGCAAATGTCTTTTAATTTCAAGGCTATAGTCACCATCAGCCGTGGTTTTGGAGCCCAAGAAAATAAAGTTTCTCACTGTTTCCATGGTTTCCCCATCTATTTACCATGAAGTGATGAGACCAGATGCTGTGATCTTCGTTTTTTCAATGTTGAGTTTTAAGCCAGCTTTTCACTCTCTTCTTTCACCTTCATCAAGAGACTCTTTAATTCCTCTTCACTTTCTGTCATTAGGGTAGTGTCATCTGCATACGTGAAGTATTGATATTTCTTCTGGCAATCTTGATTCTAGCCTGTGCTTCATCTAGCCCAGCATGTCACATGATGTACTCTGCATATAACTTAAATAAGCCTTGCTGTTTATGATTGACAAATATTTAACATTTATCTTAGTACATTATCTCCTTTTTCCCTATTTTATTTTCCCTAAATATATTCTGAAATAAATGATAATTTCAACTGCTGAGTTTTTAAAGGTTGAGAATCAATTTGAATTGGCTTTGGAATTCAAGTCTTTCAGGACACAGAATCCTAGTATGTTCTTATGTTAATTCTGGAGAAAATGATCCTGATTTCAGGAACTAAATCACTATTACTAGTAGAAAGGAGTTGCACACTATTTCCTTCAGGAAGCATGACAAACTCTGTTATCCATTCTGTTGATAGTGTTTGTTAGTTCTGAACTCTGTCAGGCTCTCTTGCCTCCAGGCCAGTGTGTTAGTGCCCCCTGCCTTGAATACTTTTTGGTTTCTCTGGAACTGCCTTACTCTCTTTCCTCAAGAGAGTAGATTAGATAACCTTTATATGTGCTATGCTATGCTATGCTATGCTAAGTCGCTCGTCGTGTCCGCTCGCGCCCCAGCGGAGCTCACCGGCCCCCTCCCTGGGATTCTCCAGGCAAGAATCTGGAGTGGGTTGCCATTTCCTTCTCCAATGCATGAAGTGAAAAGTGAAGTGAAGTCGCTCGTCCTGTCGACTCTTGCGCCTGACTGGCCTACAGGATCCTCTGTCCATGGGATTTTCCAAAAAGTACTGGGGTGGGGTGCCATTGCCTTATATGTGCTACACTGTCCTATTTGGGCCTGCTTTCTTGCCAAATATAAACTCCTTGAGGCTGCTGCTACTGTTGCTAAGTTGCTACAGTCATGTCTGACTCTGTGCGACCCCATAGATGGCAGCCCACCAGGCTCCCCTGTCCCTGGGATTCTCCAGGCAAGAACACTGGAGTGGATTGCCAATTCCTTCTCCAATGCATGAAAGTGAAAAATGAAAGTGAAGTCACTCAGTTGTGTTTGACTCTTTGCGACCCCATGGACTGCAGCCTACCAGGCTCCTCCATACATGACAGAAATCTTAATATATTCACAGTTGTGTCCTTATCTGGTGTGAAGCCTGGCACACAGTAGATATTAAGTATTTGCTGAATATATGAATATAAATTATAGGAAAAATAATGTTGCTTAATTTCATATTTCTTTAGAATTAAAAGCCATTATGGATCCTATATACCAAGATATATGTTACCTTGTTAACACTACATTTCTTCATACAAGTGGAAGGTTTCAATAGTTTGGTTATATTTTAAATTCGGGACTGGCAAAATGGATTCTTTAGTAAGAGATCTCCAGTTTCCTTTGAAGAAAAAAAAAGTTGTAGTTCATCTACCCAGAGGAAATCATTAGTATAACATGTTACCCACTAATGTGAATTTTTGTAATAGCTGGGTTGTTTGTTTTTTAATAGTAAGTTACAGAGTTTGCTGTTCCCAGTGTAGAGCTTTGAGCTTGAAAGGGAAGTAGAGTCTGGTTCTCCATTCCCATGAAAGTGATGGGTAGATCATTAAATTAATTGTTTCTCTGTAGACTACAAGCTTCCTGGAAGTAGGGTGTGGGGCTGTCACATTTCTGTCTAGTACCCAGCACAAACTGGTCATTTTAGGAATTCAGTTAAAATTTCTTGTATAAATTCATGAAAGAAGGGGAACCTTCCAGTGGCAATCTTAGTTTTTTATGTGAACTCTGTGTGGTAGAATGCATATATGGCCAATTTCAAAAGTAGAACTTACTGTCTAAATATTATAGTATGATTTCTGGAAATAAGCAAAAAGGTCCTATTGGGATTAGGAAAACCACAACTTTGGGATAGGTTTTATACAATATCGTTAGTCTTTCAAGCCTAGTGAGTCTAAAATTAATCCATAAAGAGCAAATCGACCTTTCAAATTTTATCTACCAATAAAAATTGAAAAGGATAGTGTTTGTGGCCTCTAAGTAGATCTTTACTCAGGAAGACTTAAAATGGAAACTCTAAATGCCAATAATCCTGAGGCTTATTGTGAACATTATATTTTAAGATTTTTATAAAAGTTCGTCTTCTGCCAAAAAGGAAACTTGAGTTTGAGAACCAGTCTCTAAGGACTTAATATTGAATGAACTTAACTCTTTGTCTAGCACTGGTTGGCTTCATTATTTTTGGCCCATGATAAAAATAGCTTAGACATAGCATTTATATGTATGTTTTGGGAATTTTCCTTTACTATTATTATTTCTTAATATAAATAAGTATGTTTCTTTCAAAGTGATATATTTTACATCATATAAAGAAGTGGTTCAAACTTGTTTAGACTTTGGCTTTCATGCTATAATTAGAAAGTTAGCAAAATGAACTTTCACTAGTCCTGGTTCTTAACCTTTTCAGAATTTCAGCTTTTTCCTCTGGACAATGGGAATGAAAGTATCTATCTCTTAGGATTTTGGGAGAATTAATTGACATAATATATATAAATCCTCCAGCACCACAAAATAAGCGTTTCACAGATAGGTAAGTGATAAGGTGGAATCAATAGTCATTTTTGTTATTAAAACCATATACAGGAATTGAATTAGGTATTTTGCTTTGCTTATTTGTTTTTGATCATGTAGTCCCAAATTAGTCTAAATATATCTTTTAAATAAGAAATACCACTCAGGAATACTTTGCAATAATCTTGTAGGTATCTCTTTAGGCTGATAGGTGAAGATGTAAGTCAGGAGTTTGCAGATTAGTATTATAGTATGACTTCATTAGTGTAAGAAAAAGGAGTCAATCATTATACATATTGATAGAAAAATTTTGAAGAATACACTGTAGTTTCTTAGGAATTACCTTTGAAGAGTGAGAATAGAAATACTAAGGGGAGAGAGAAACCTTTTCTTTTCTCTGCGCGCTTTTTTGAGCTGCTGATGTTCAACATATTACTTTTATTTTTTTTAATGAATATTTTAGCAGCAATTGGTAGAGCGAAGATTGTAAATGAAAATAAACCGCCAAATAAATGTGCTGGTGAAATCTAAGAGTAAGTTATCTTTTTTCATAACAGCATCAGAAGAATTAAACCCATGATCATAAAAATGAAATAGAAATGAATGATATAGAAATGTTGATGTTAAAATTACAATGAATTAATCCCAAATACTTGCCAAAATGCTAGGTACCTTAAAGATGCCATGCCATGAGGCTTATGGGTTCCTACTTCCCCAACCAAGGATTAACCCCAGACCCTCGTACGTGAAAGCAGAGTCCGAACCACTGGACTGCCAAGGAATTCCCTGTCATAGTTTTTAATTCAGAGTACTTTCTTTTCTGTAAAAAATGTAAACAACACATAAGAGTTGAAAGTGGAGTTCCTCTCTAGTAACAGCATCACTGAAGTTTATTTACTGTTAACTACTTGATGTATATTTTTCTGGAATTTTTCCTTTGGGTATACATAAACCCACATAAAATTATATACATACATTTCTTAAAATGAGCTTTCATTATATGTGTTCTGCAGCATGCCTTTTTTTCACTCTGTGTATTTATATAAGATCAGTACATATATACTTAACTCTCTTTTTAATCTCTAACCTTTTATACCATAATTTATCTAATCAGTGTTATTGATGAAAATTAAAGCTTTTGCCTTGCCTTGCTGTGTCAAACACTCCTATCCCATTGTGCATTTTAGTAGAACAAATGGCCCGAAGTAGAATTGCCAGATGACAAGGTATCTCTATTTTCAAATATGATAGACAGTGCCAGATTGTCTGCCAATGAAAATTCTATTATTATACAACTTGCACACCCACCCATCCACCCACAGGGCCCAATATTACTTGTTCCCACACTTGAATGTTTTGGCAGCAATTGGTAGAGCAGAGATTGTAAGTAGAATAAACCGCTGAATGTGCTGGTAAAATCTAAGAATAAGTTATTTTTTGCTGCTCTGGGGAAAGACCCTGATGCTGGGAAAGATTGAAGGCAAAAGGAGAAGAGGGTGTCAGAGGATGAGATGGTTGGATGGCATCACCGACTCAATGGACTTGAGTTTGAGCAAACTCTGGGAGATAGTGAAGGACAGGGAAGCCTGGTGTATTACAGTCTGTGAGGCTGCAAAAAGTCAGACATGACTTAATGAATGAGCAACAACAATAATAAAGAAATCAATATAGTTTATATTTCTTTGCTACTGTGGTTAAAAATCTCTTCATATGTTCATTAGCCATTTATAGTTCTATAAACTGGCTATTCACCTTCTTTTGCCCATTCTGATACCTTACCTTTTTTTACTTTGTCTTTTTGAATTGTAAGTGCTCTTTATATATTTAGGATAATGACAGTCTTTGTAGTATATGAGACAGATATTTTCCCCATTTGTTGTTTTTCTATCTTTTAATAGTATTTCATGCCAAAGAATCATTAATTTTTTATGTAATCACATGTTTTATCAAAATTATATGTTTATGCAGTTTAAAAAGTAAGAATTTTCTTCAAAGTTAATAATGATAAACAGTTGTCTTCTGCCTCACATTTCTACTCCCACTCCCAAATCCTGTTTGCCGGAAGTAACCTCTTTAAAGTTTAGTAGGGGTTTTCTCTATTTTTTTTCATCTCTTTCTAAAGAACATATTTAGACTGCCATCTCAGTACTCAAGTCTTAGATAAAAGATGAAAATTTAGCTTTTACACATACCTACATATATACACATTTGACCTCCATCTTCCAGATATAGTTATAATTTTTGGTTGGCTCAATAGACAATACTTCCATTGTTATGATTCTGTATATTATTTACAACTGTGATTTTTAGTGTACGATGATTAAATTTGCTTTCTCTGTATAACAGTTCATTTTCCCTAAACAATTGCTTCATTTTTCTTTTATTAATATGTGTTAAGTAATCACCATATTATATGCCAGAATTATAAATATCCTCTTATATGTCCATTTAGTATACTCAGATATGTTAATCTATCAGTTTCATCTTCTTGAAGACTTCCCTGTAGGATCTCTGTGTCCTTCTACTCTGATCTGGACTGGTTGTCTCCATTATACTAGTGCACACTTACTCAGTTACTGTTCAGAGATTTCCCTTTAACATCATTCTGGAGTTTTATGTTTTTATTTAGCAAAATTAATACCTTTAATTTTCTATATTTTGTATCATACTTAAACTCTGAGATTTTAAAACTATTTGTTCACATTGGTAATGGTTCAGTGTTATTTTTTTCTGCATAAATGTCTAAATTATTGTGGTGTAAAGAATGAAGTAGAATTTTATTATATTTTTTACTTTGAATGAATAGGTACTTATCTTTATATCATTTTAGTGAATAAATAATTCATCTTCCCACACTGATTGGAAGTGCCACCTATATAATATGTATTTGGTTGTTTTTGAGACCACCATTCTGCTTCATTGATCTTTTTGTCCTTTTCCAGTGCTGCTGCTGCTGCTGCTAAGTTGCTTTAGTCGTGTCCGACTCTGTGCGACCCCATAGACGGCAGCCCACCAGGCTCCCCCGTCCCTGGGATTCTCCAGGCAAGAACACTGGAGTGGGTTGCCATTTCCTTCTCCAATGCATAAAAGCGAAAAGTCAAAGTGAAGTCGCTGTGTCTTGTCCGACTCTTAGCGACCCCATGGACTGCGGCCCACCAGGGTCCTCTGTCCATGGGATTCTCCAGGCAAGAGTACTGGGGTGGGGTGCCATTGCCTTCCCTGGTGCTAGATCTCAATATTTGATATGCTGTAGTTTTACAATTTGTTTCAGTACCTCACTCCCCCTCCCCCCACAAAGTTTCCCTGACTATTGCACTTAAGTTCAGCCTCTCAGATCAGATCAGATCAGATCAGTCGCTCAGTCATGTCCGACTCTTTGCGACCCCATGAATTGCAGCATGCCAGGCCTCCCTGTCCAGCACCAACTCCCAGAGGTCACTCAGACTCACATCCATCGAGTCAGTGATGCCATCCAGCCATCTCATCCTCTGTTGTCCCCTTCTCCTCCTGCCCTCAATCCCTCTCAACATCAGAGTCTTCTCCAATGAGTCAACTCTTCGCATGAGGTGGCCAAAATACTGAAGTTTCAGCTTTAGCATCATTCCCTCCAAAGAAATCCCAGGGCTGATCTCCTTCAGAATGGACTGGTTGGATCTCCTTGCAGTCCAAGGGACTCTCAAGAGTCTTCTCCAACACCACAGTTCAAAAGCATCAATTCTTTGGCGCTCAGCCTTCTTCACAGTCCAGCTCTCGCACCCATACATGACCACAGGAAAGACCATAGCCTTGACTAGGTGAACCTTTGTTTGCAAAGTAATGTCTCTACTTTTGAATATGCTATCTAGGTTGGTCATAACTTTCCTTCCAAGGAGCAAGCGTCTTTTAATTTCATGGCTGCAGTCACCATCTGCAGTGATTTTGGAGCCCAGAAAAACAAAGTCTGACACTGTTTCCACTGTTTCCCCATCTATTTCCCACGTAGTGTTGGGACCAGATGCCATGATCTTCGTTTTCTGAATGTTGAGCTTTAAGCCAACCTTTTCACTCTCCACTTTCACTTTCATCAAGAGGCCTTTTAGTTCCTCTTCACTTTCTGCCATAAGGGTGGTGTCATCTGCATATCTGAGGTTATTGATATTTCTCCCGGCAATCTTGATTCCAACTTGTGTTTCTTCAAGTCCAGCGTTTCTCATGATGTACTCTGCATTTAAGTTAAATAAACAGGGTGACAATATACAGCCTTGACATACTCCTTTTCCTATTTGGAACCATTCTCTTGGTCCATGTCCAGTTCTAACTGTTGCTTCCTGACCTGTATACAAATTTCTCAAGAGGCAGATCAGGTGGTCTGGTATTCCCATCTCTTTCAGAATTTTCCACAGTTTATTGTGATCTACACAGTCAAAGGCTTTGGTTCAGCCTCTCAGTTGTGTCTAACTCTTTGCGACTCCATGAACCACAGCACGCCAGGCCTCCCTGTCTATCACCAACTCTCAGAATTCACCCAAACCCACGTGCATCGAGTCGATGGTGCCATCCAACTATCTCATCCTCTGTTGTCCCCTTCTCCTCCTGCCCTCAATCTTTCCCAGCATCAGGGTCTTTTCAAATGAGTCAGCTCTTCGCATCAGGTGGCCAAAGTATTGGAGTTTCAGCTTCAACATCAGTCCTTCCAGTGAACATCCAGGACTGATCTCCTTTAGGATGGACTGGTTGGATCTCCTTGCAGTCCAAGGGACTCTCAAGAGTCTTCTCCTGTGCTCAACTTTCTTTATAGTCCAACTCTCACATCCATACATGACCACTGGAAAAACCATAGCCTTGACTAGACGGACCTTTGTTGGCAAAGTAATATCTCTGCTTTTTTTTTTTTTAACTTTACAATATTGTATTGGTTTTGCCATATATCAACATGAATCCGCCACAGGTATACACGTGTTCCCCATCCTGAAATGCACTATCTAGGTTGGTCATAACTTTTCCTTCCAAGGAGTAAGTGTCTTTTAATTTCATGGCTGCAGTCACCATCTGCAGTGATTTTTGGAGCCCAGAAAAATAAAGTCAGCCACTGTTTCCACTGTTTCCCCATCTATTTGCCATGAAGTGATGGGACCGGATGCCATTAGATATTTATTCATCTAGATTAGAATTTGGCAAACTATAGCCCACAAACCAAATCTATCTTGTGACCAGTTTTTGTGTAACCTGCAAACCAAGAATAGTTTTCAAGTTTTTTAATGATTGGGAGGAAAAAATCAAAAGAATAATATTTCTTGAAATTTGTAAATTATGTGATTCAAATCTCAATGTCTGTAAGTTTTTATTAGAGTGCACACTAATTTATTATCTATGGCTGCTTTCACACTACAAGATAGAATTCACCCTACAAGATAGAATTGAGTTGTTTTGGAGACCATATGACCAACAAAACCAAAAAAGTTACAGGTATTTTATAGAAAATGTTCTCCGAGCCTTGTACTAGGTTAAGTTTTTAATAATTAAAAAGGAAAATCTATTGGAATTTCATGTAATATATAGATTCAATAGAAATAGTATCTTTTCAGTATTGAAAAGGACAAAAGATATTTCATTTATTTAGATTTTCTATTATATCTCTTAGCATTTTATAGTATTTTCCCATCTAGTTCCTATATATTACTTCTACTGAATTTATTCCTGAACTTTTAGGGGTTGTTTTTATAAATACAGTTGTTAAAGGGATCTTTTCTTACACTTGGTTTTTTTTCTTCTTTATCTATGTCTCTGTGTATATGCTTTGTTTTTTTAAAAAAATGTTTAAAAATATATACTTACAGAAATAATGAAGACGTATCATAAGAACGTCACTGATTAAAAATAAGATTTCTGCCTCAATCAAATAAGTGAAACAACAGATGTAGAAGTTGTTTACTTAACTGAAGGCAATGACACCCCACTCCATGACCCCCAATGACCCCCAGTACTCTTGCCTGGAAAATCCCATGGATGGAGGAGCCTGGAAGGCTGCAGTCCACGGGGTCGCTGAGGGTCGGACTCGACTGAGCGACTTCACTTTCACTTTTCACTTCCATGCATTGGAGAAGGAAATGGCAACCCACTCCAATGTTCTTGCCTGGAGAATCCCAAGGATGGGGGAGACTGGTGGGCTGTCATCTATGGGGTCGCACAGAGTTGGACACGACTGAAGTGACTTAGCAGCAGTAGCAGCAGGAAATTATTTTCCTGGAATTTTACATATTTTTTCTTGAAATATCTTAAAATCTAACTTACTGCATTTGCACACATTTTAATTGATCAAAGTATTAATTTTGTTGCTTAAAATTATTTTTAATTAAAGATACTTATATTTTAAATGATACCACAATACACAGTATAGAAAGTAGATGTCCCCAATCAAATAAATTTACCTATTACATAGTACACTAAACTTTTCTCCACCAGATATAGTCACTAAACAAGTTTGAAGCATATTCTTCTAAATTTTTCTTTTATATCTAACATTGTTCATATTATTGATGTTATTTTTAATTGTAATAATATCATGCCTATTACTGTTTACTCACAGGACATTAGTAGACATCTTTGCTATAGATCTGTCTCTGGTTCTGTTAGGTGCACAGTCAAATGTAACTGTACCAGTTTCTTTCTGATGGACATTTGGGTTGTTTCCAAATGTTTTCTATTATAAACCATGCTATAATTATCATTATAAATAGCACTGTGATTCATTTTCAGTTCATCTACTCTGACTCTGAAGTATTACAGCTTGAGGACCCTATTTTTTCCTTGAACTTCATCAGTATGAAGGCCTCTTTACTTTAAAGCACTTGCTAGCAGAAAGTCCTGTTTTGTTTGTTTCCTGAATAGTAAAAGGGCTCTGCCTGCCAGTGTGGGAGACCCAGGTTTGATCCCTGGATCAAGAAGATCCCCGAGAAAAGGAAATGGCAACCCACTCCACTATTCTTGCCTGGGAAATCCCACGGACAGAGGAACCTGGCGGGCTACAGTTGGACACATACATGTCCATGGGGTTTTAAAGAGTCGGACAGGACTTAGTGACTAAACAACAACAACACAGTCCTTATATCAATGAGCTTACAGTTCAGTGTGGTTGACCATCATGTATCAAATCGATGATAATTACTATAAATTATAATTTGTAAAATGTTGGTCATGATATGAGCTGATCACTTACTTGCCCTGGGCCTCCAACAGATTGCAGGGAGACAGGCTGATAATCAAGTATGTGAAACAAAGTGTATAGGAAATGGTAGCAAGATGCTGTTTACTGGTGGGCTTGTGCCAAAGCAGATCTCTCATCTACTAGGCAAATATACATATTTTAATGGGGGAAACAGAAAAAAAAGAGGCTGTAATATCACCTGATGTGAAGAGCTGACTCATTTGAAAAGACCCTAATGTTAGGAAAGATTGAAGGCAGGAGGAAAAGGGAATAACAGAGGATGAGATGGTTAGATGGCATCACCGACTCAATGGACATGAGTTTGGGTTAACTCCGGGAATTGGTGATGGACAGGGAGGCCTGGCGTGCTGCAATTCACGGGATCGCAAAGAGTCGGACACGACTGAGCAACTGAACCGAATATCCTTTTGGGTATCCTGGCATAATCCATATACTGTCATGTTTCATTATTCATGTGCTGTCAGCATCAGTTTCAAGGAGTGATGATTTAAACTTCTGTAAACTTAACTTTCAAAACATAAAAAAGTCATAAGCCTTTACAAGATCACTAAATTTCACTAGACCTGTGATGCTAGACATATTTGACTAGACATGTGATTAAAAGAGATTACAAATAGTTTCTCATTAAAATGGGAAAATGTTAAACTTTATTAATAATCTGAAAATATAAATTAGAGTAAGACTAAATATTATAATTATTGCAAATATCTTTTTTTATTTTTTAATTGAAGAATAATTACTTTACAGAATTTTGTTGTTTTCTGTCAAACCTAAACATGAATCAGCCATAGGTATACATATATCCCCTTCCTCTTGAACCTCCCTCCCATCTCCCTCCACATCTCACCCCTCTAGGTTGATACAGAGCCCCTGTTTGAGTTTCCTGAGACATAGATCCATTGGCTATCTATTTTACATACGGTAATGTAAGTTTACATGTCACTCTCTGTATATATCTCACCCTTTCCTCCCTTCTCCCCATGTCCATAAGTCTGTTCTCTATGTTTTTTTCTCCATTCAGTTCAGTTCAGTTGCTCAGTCATGTCCGACTCTTTGCCACCCTATGAACCGCAGCACGCCAGGCCTCCCTGTCCATCACCAACTCCCAGATTTCACTCAGACTCATGTCCATCGAGTCAGTAATGCGATCCAACCATCTCATCCTCTGTCGTCCCCTTCTCCTCTTGCCCCCAATCCCTCCCAGCATCAGAGTCTTTTCCAATGAGTCAATTCTTCTCATGAGGTGGCCAAAGTACTGGAGTTTCAGCTTTAGCATCATTCCTTCCAAAGAAATCCCAGGGCTGATCTCCTTCAGAATGGACTGGTTGGATCTCCTTGCAGTCCAAGGGACTCTCAAGAGTCTTCTCCAACACCACAGTTCAAAGGCATCAATTCTTCGGCGCTCAGCCTTCTTCACAGTCCAACTCTCACATCCATACATGACCACAGGAAAAACCATAGCCTTGACTAGACGAACCTTTGTTGGCAAAGTAATGTCTCTGCTTTTGAATATGCTATCTAGGTTGGTCATAACCTTCCAAGGAGTAAGTGTCTTTTAATTTCATAGCGGCAGTCACCATCTGCAGTGATTTTGGAGCCCAGAAAAAGAAAGTCTGACACTGTTTCCACTGTTTCCCCATCCATTTCCCATGTAGTGATGGGACCAGATGCCATGATCTTTGTTTTCTGAATGTTGAGTTTTAAGCCAACATTTTCACTCTCCACTTTCACCTTCATCAAGAGGCTTTTTAGTTCCTCTTCACTTTCTTCCATAAGGGTGATGTCATCTGCATATCTGAGGTTATTGATATTTCTCCCGACAATCTTGATTCCAGCTTGTGTTTCTTCCAGTCCAGCATTTCTCATGATGTACTCTGCATAGAAGTTAAATAAACAGGGTGATAATATACAGCCTTAACAATAAGTTCTTCAGTACCATCTTTCTAGATTCTGTATATATGTGTTGCTGCTTCTGCTGCTAAGTCGCTTAAGTCACGTCCAACTCTGTGCAACCCCATAGACGGCAGCCCACCAGGCTCCGCCGTCCCTGGGATTCTCCAGGCAAGAACACTGCAATGGGTTGCCATTTCCTTCTCCAGTGAATGAAAGTGCAAAGTGAAAGTGAAGTCGCTCAATCATGTCCGACTCTTCGCGACCCCATAGACTATAGCCCACCAGGCTCCTCCGTCCATGGCATTCTCCAGGCAGGAGTACTGGAGTGGGGTGCCATTGTCTTCTCCTGTATATATGTGTTGCTGCTGCTAAGTCGCTTGAGTCGTGTCCGACTCTGTGCGACCCCATAGACAGAAGCTCACCAGGCTCCCCCGTCCCTGGGATTCTCCAGGCAAGAACACTGGAGTGGGTTGCCATTTCCTTCTCCAATGCATGAAAGTGAAAAGTGAAAGTGAAGTCGCTCAGCCGTGTCCGACTCTTAGCAACCCCATGGACTGGAGCCCACCAGGCTCCTCCATCCATGGGATTTTCCAGGCAAGAGTACTGGGGTGGGGTGCCATTGCCTTCCCCGGTATATATGTGTTAGTATACGCTATTTATTTTTCTCTAACTTAACTTCCCTCTGTATAATATGCTCTAGGTTCATCTGTCTCATTAGAACTGACTCAAATGCATTCCTTTTTATGGCTGAATAATATTCCATTATGTGTATGCACCACATCTTCTTTATCCATTGATCTGTTGATGGACATCTAGGTTGTTTCCATGTTCTAGCTATTGTAAATAGTGCTGCAATGAACAATGGATACATGTGTCTGTTTCAAACAAATATCTATTGACATATCAATTCCACTTGAAGAAATGTATCCCAAGAAATAATTTTGGGTATGTCACCACCTTTCTTGAACTTTTTTGTCATCACAAACAGAAACTTTATATCCATTAAGCATTAACTGTCCATTCCCCACTCTTTGCCCAGCCCCTGGTCAACCTCTCATCTACTTCTGCCTCTATGAATTTTTCTAAGATATTTTATGCAAGTGAAATCATATAATATCTGTCCTTTTGTGTCTGTCTTATTTCAGTTAGCATATTTTCAAGGCCCATCCGTGGTATATCATGTCCCAAAACATCATTGCTTTTTTATGACTGTATAATGTTCCTTTGTAAGTTTAAACCACATTTTGTTCATCCTTTCATCTCTTGATGGACACAGGCTATTTCAGCCTTTCTACTATGAATAATATTGATGTGAACATTGATGCACAAGTATCTGAGTCCCTGTTTTCAGATTTACCTAGGAGTAGAATTGCCGGGTCATCGCTAGCAATACATTGCTTGTAATACCATGTTTAACTTTTTTAAGGAATGAACAAAGTGTTTTCCACAGCAGCTGCACTATTTGTATTTCTTCCACCAATGTAAGAGGGTTCAAGTGTCTTCACATCTTTGCCAACACTTATTTGCCATTATAAAAAATTATAAGGACTTCTCTGGTGGTCCAGTGGTTGAGACTCCACATTCTCAAAGCAGGCAGCATGGGTTCCATCCCTTGTCAGGGGACTAAAATCCCATATGCCACGAGGTGTGGCCAAAATAAATAAAATAAATTATAGCCATCCTTGGGTATGAAGTGGTATCTCATTCTGGTTTTGATTTACATTTACGTAATGACTAATCAGAGAACGCAATGGCACCCCGCTCCAGTACTCTTGCCTGGAAACTGCCATGGATGGAGGAGCCTGGTAGGCTGCAGTCCATGGGATCGCTACGAGTCGGACACGGCTGAGCGACTTCACTTTGACTTGTCACTTTCATGCATTGGAGAAGGAAATAGCAACCCACTCCAGTGTTCTTGCCTGGAGAATCCCAGGGACGCGGGAGCCTGGTGGGCTGCCGTCTATGGGGTCGCACAGAGTCGGACATGACTGAAGCGACTTAGCAGCAGCAATGACTAATAGTGTTGAGCATTTTTTTCAAGTGATTTTTGGCCATTTGTCTGTCTTTGGACAAATATGTGTTCAAAACCTTTGCTCATTTTTAAATTGTATTGTTTTTATGTTTATTGAGTAGCAGGAGTTCTTTCTATATTTTAGACACTAGCATTAGGCATAAATTGAGGGGAGATCTAAGAAATCAAATAACTAGAAACCATCTTAGGTCACATATATGTGATGTCCCATTCCATCCCCTTGTGATCTTTGCCAGTGCCCTTATTTGCCTTTGTACCTCATAATAACCTCCTTTTCTCACCATCCTGAAAAATATCCCAGCAGCAGTCAAATTGTCCTATTAGCATTACCTACCAGCTTATGGTGAACTTGTAGAATTATCCAATTCAAAATTCACAGTCTCCTTTATTTAATATTTTTCCATCAATTTTTGTCATTTATACTTATTTAATTTTACTCCCCAATACTTTTCTCTCTCATGTATATATACATTATTCACTCTTTCCTAAGACTGTCATAATTATCTCAAATAACTGTTCAAACTAGTCGATTTTAATATCTTCCTCTTCGGGGGAGAGAAGGATTTTATTCTCTATGCTAAAGTATTTCAAACTTGTGGACTGTAATTAACATCTATGAACTTCTCCCTCAGAATTAATTTTTTTAAAAAAATACAGTATTGTGGAATTGAGGTCTTCTGGTTCGCCTAGTCAAGGCTATGGTCTTTCCTGTAGTCATGTATGGATGTGAGACCTGGACTGTGAAGAAGGCTGAGCGCCGAAGAATTGATGCTTTTGAACTGTGGTGTTGGAGAAGACTCTTGAGAGTCCCTTGGACTGCAAGGAGATCCAACCGGTCCATTCTGAAGGAGATCAGCCCTGGGATTTCTTTGGAAGGAATGATGCTAAAGCTGAAACTCCAGTATTTTGGCCACCTCATGCGAAGAGTTGACTCATTGGAGAAGACTCTGATGCTGGGAGGGATTGGGGGCAGGAGGAGAAGGGGACGACAGAGGATGAGATGGCTGGATGGCATCACTGACTCAATGGATGTGAGTCTGGGTGACCTCCGAGAGCTGGTGATGGATAGGGAGGCCTGGCGTGCTGCAGTTCATGGGGTCGCAAAGAGTTGGACATGACTGAGCGACTGATCTGATCTGATCTTGTACCCCTTCCCAGTTCCATTTCTTTCCAAGATCTGTCTAATCTTCTGAAGTTGGTGTGTTTCCCTCCCCTTCCTATTTGTACTCTTATTATATGTGCTTTTCTACAAGTAATATGTAGGCTTTGTGTTGAAATTTTCATCAATTTCAATATATCCTATGTGTGTTTCTTCAATTTGGTTTTTCTTTCATTATGTTTTTGAGAGTTATATAGGAGATAGTTAAATCAAGTTCACTGATTTAAAGTGCAGTATGGCAGTGAGTTCCCTGGTGGTCCAGTAACTAAGACTGTGCTTCCAGTGCAAGGGGTATGGGTTCTGATCTCTGGTTAGGGAACTAAGATCCTGCATGACATGTGGCACTGCCAAAAAATAAAATAAAAAATAAAAACTATAGTATGGCATTTATTGACACATCAGATGATTATGCCATAATTATTTTTCCCCTGTTGATAGATGTCTAAGTTCTCATTTTTTACCATTACAAACAATGCCTTAATGAATTCGTGTGCCCATATTTCAGTTAATTGGTATACTCATCCACAGCTTCACTAGATAATGCTAAATTATGCTGATAAAATGGTTATAGTAATTTTTTTCTATTTACTTTATTTCTGAGCAAAAACATGGCATTGATTATGACTGCTACTGCTAAGTCGCTTCAGTCGTGTCCAACTCTGTGCTATCCCATAGATGACAGCCCACCAGGCTCCCCCGTCCCTGGGATTCTCCAGGCAAGAACACTAGAGTGGGTTGCCAATTCCTTCTCCAATGCATGAAAGTGACAAGTGAAAGTGAAGTCACTCAGTCATGTCTGACTCTTAGTGACCCAATGGACTGCAGCCTAGTAAGCATTATTATAATGGAAAAGATATGTGTGTGTGTGTGTGTGCGTGCCCTCAGTCATGTCCAACTCCTTGTGACCCCATGGACCATAGCTCACCAGGCTCCTCTGTCCATGAGATTTCCCAGGCAAGAATACTGGAGCCGGTTGCCATTTCCTACTCCAGGGGATCTTCCTGACCCCAGAATTGAACCAGGATCTCCTGCATTGGCAGGCATATTCTTTACCACTGCAGCACCTGGGAACCCCTAATAATGGAAAAGATACTAGATGAAAATTAGGATGAGGTTTCAGTTCCTAAACTACTTGGTTGCATAACTTATAAAGTTATTCCATCTGAATCTGTTTTCTCCACCTCTGAAGTAAGGTCAAATTGAATGTAGTCTCTGAAGTCTTTTCTAACCTTGATTTTCTGTGGTTTTAGTGCTAATGATGTATTGTGTGTTCAGCAACAGAAGAGCCATACACTTTTTAATGAAATGTGATTTAATACAAGGCTACTGTCAGCAGTCCCTAAAGTCTATAAGTAATGAAAAAGTTCAGTTCACAATAGTCTCAAATCTCCACTTGCTATGTCATTTGTATGTACTCTATCTTAATTCAAGATAGAGCTTTGAAAGTATTACTCAATTCAGTATTTTCTGATTTGCATAATTAGTTGTATCTCAATTGTATTTTTTAAAGATATTTTAAAATGCAAAATAAAGTATTAGATTTGCATTATAGTTAATAAACTCTGTGTACTAACTTACATTTCTTATGAAACATTGATTTGTGGGTAAAATCAGATACTTGGAAGCAAACATTTGGAACCCAACACTTTTGCAAATGGATTTAACATTAATTTCAGAAAATCCTAGACAAATATACAGTTATAACTCAAGATATATGGATGGTGTGTTCTGTGATGGAAAACTAAAATGTCACTGCGAAAAGATTTGCATTTTGTGGTCTTGGAAGGGCCTAGGACTTCCTTCTTACGCTTTGTTTTCTCCACCAGCAGCACCATTCATTTTACTACTTCTAGAGAAAGGAAGACAAGATTAAAGTCATGGTGTGGAGAAAATTTTAGCAAATACTAAGCAGAAAAACAAGAGCAATAATGGTAAATAACTACTCTGAGTCACCAAATTAGACAAGCCATTATTATTTGCTCCAGTTCTTCAGAAGAGATTGTCTTTGTTTTCCTTTAAAGTAAAATGTTGAGTTTTCATTTCTTTAAATTTTTGGCCTCAGATTACTGGATAGTTCAGTTCAGTCGCTCAGAAATGTCCGACTCTAACACCAGGCTTCCCTGTCCATCACCAGCTCAGACATGTCCAACTCTGCAACCCCATGTACTATATATAGCACACCAGGCTTCCCTGTCCATCACCAACTCCCGCAGCTTACCAAACTCATGTCCATCCAGTCAGTGATGCCATCCAACCATCTCATCCTCTGTCGTCCCATTCTCCTCCTGCCTTCAGTCTTGCCCAGCATCAGGATCTTTTCCATTGAGTCATTTCTTCACATCAGGTGGCCAAAGTATTGAAGCTTCAGCTTTAGCGTCAGTCCTTCCAATGAATATTCAGAGTTGATTTCCTTTAGATTGACTGGTTGGATCTTCTTGCAGTCCAAGGGACTCTCAAGAGTCTTCTCCAACACCACAGTTCAAAAGCATCAGTTCTTTGGTGCTCAGCTTTCTTTATGGTTCAACTCTCACTTCCATACATGAGTACAGGAAAAACCAAAGCTTTGACTAGACAGACCTTTGTCAGCAAAATGTCTCTGCTTTTTAATATGCTGTCTAGGTTGGTCATAGCTTTTCTTTCAAGGAGCAAACATCTTTTAATTTCATGGCTTCAGTCACCATTTGCAGTGATTTTGGAGCCCAAGAAAATAAAGCTGGTCACTGTTTCCATGGTTTCCCGATCTATTTGCCATGAAGTGATGGGACCAGATGCCGTGATCTCCATTTTTGGAATGTTGAGTTTTAAGCCAGCTTTTTCACTCTTTGACTTTCATCAAGAGGCTCTTTAGTTCCTCTTCACTTTCTGCCATTAAGGGTGGTGTCATCTCCATGCTGCTGGTGCTGCTAAGTCGCTTCAGTCATGTCTGACTCTGTGTGACCCCATAGACGACAGCCCACCAGGCTCCCTCGTCCCTGGGATTCTCCAGGCAAGAACACTGGAGTGGGTTGCCATTTCCTTCTCCAATGCATGAAAGTGACAAGTGAAAGTGAAGTTGCTCAGTCGTGTCCGACTCTTCACGACCTCATGGACTGCAGCCTACCAGGCTCCTCCATCCATGGGAGTTTGCAGGCAAGAGTACTGGAGTGGGGTGCCATTGCCTTCTCCAGTTATCTCCATAGCTGAGGTTATTGATATTTCTCCCAGCAATCTTGATTCCAGTTTGTGCTTCATCCAGCCCAGCATTTTGCATGATGTACTCCGCATGTAAATTAAAAAAACAGGGTGACAGTATACAGCCTTGATGTACTTCTTTCCCAATTTGGAACCAGTCCTTTGTTCCATGTTGGGTTCTAACTATTGCTTCCTGACCTGCATACAGATTTCTCAGGAATCAAATTGTATGTTAGCAATTTGATCTCTGGTTCCTCTGCCTTTTTTATATCCAGCTTGAACATCTGGAAGTTCTTGGTTCATATACTGTTGGACCCTCACTTGGAGAATTTTGACCATTACTTTGCTAGCGTGTGAAAGTTAGTCACTTAGTCATGTCCAGCTCTTTGTGACCCCATGGACTGTAGCCCACAAGATTTCTCTGTTCATGGAATTCTCCAGGCAAGAATACTGGAGTAGATTGCCATTTCCTTCTCCAGGGGGAGAATTTTGAGCATTACTTTGCTAGCATGTGAGATGAGTGCAATTGTGCGGTAGTTTGAACATTCTTTGGGATTGGAAAACTGACCTTTTCCAGTCCTGTGGCCATTGCTGAGTTTTCAAAATTTGCTGGCATATTGAGTGCAGCACTTTAACCACATCATCTTTTAAGATTTGAACTAGCTCAACTGGAATTCCATCACCTCCACTAGCTTTGTTCATAGTGATGCTTCCTAAGGCCCACTTGAATTCACACTCCAGGATGTCCTGGTCTAGGTGAGTGATCATACCATCGTGGTTATCTGGGTCATGAAGATCTTTTTTGTATAGTTCTTTTGTGTATTCTTGCCACCTCTTCTGTTAGGTCCATATCATTTCTGTCCTTTATTGTGCCCATCTTCTCATGAAATCGTCCCTTGGTATCTCTAATTTTCTTAAAGAGATCTCTAGTTTACTGGACATCCAGTAATGAAAAATTTAATACTTTCTCTTGTGTAAAAAATTACCATTAAAGTATCTAATACAACCTTGTAAAGGTGTTACTATTGACAGTAATCTTAGGTGTCCCGGTTAGGTGAAGTTATGAGATAGATGGTCTTTCTTTCTTTGTAATACAGCTGAAAACACCTTCCTCTGTATTGTGATGCCTGACCTTTCTACTAGGATCCACCATTTCCCCTAAGTGGTTGGCTCCCTATTATGTATGGGCTTTAAACTGTCATTTTTAGAAGATTTCATTTTGTTTTCTTTTAACTCTTTATTAGTTAGCTGTTCAGCATCTTTTCTGCATTTTTCCCCTCTTCAATAATAGGAATTTTTTTTTTTTTGGTCAAAACAAAAAAAGTTCCAGTTTTTTATATAAGCCTCAGCAGAAGAGTCTTATCAGATAAGTGCTTTCTGACTGATGGAATTCTCATCTGTTGTGTTTCCCAAAATGTATTTCCCCCCCAATCTTTCAGCATTCACCTCGTGATTTTGTTGTGCTAGATTATACTACAGGCTCTGTTTTAGATCAGTGCTATTCAGTAGCCAAAATAATATGAGTGCAAAGTTGTGACTAAAGCTGTTAGAGACAAAAAATTCTTAGTAGAAGTGATACTCGTCTGTTTCCGTTGATTCAATATGCAACTTAGGCCAATTAGTTTCCTTTAGCTTTGCTTTCATTTCTTCATTTGTAAAATGAAGCTAACAAGCTATCTTTTGGATTTTGTAAATAATTAAATTATAAAACATTTGTAGTTTGTTATGTCCATTGAATTAGATGTTAGTCTTAAACCTATAATATTATAAATAAATAATTATAAGAAGCTATTCTCTCACAACTGTGTCCCTACCCCAAGAAAATTACCTTACTTTATTGCAGTTTTTTAAGACATGACTGATTAACAGCAGAAACTAACACAATACTGTAAATCAACTATACTCCAACAAAAATTTTTAGAAAAAGAAAAAAATTTCTTAACTGGTTATAAGTTATAGAAACATGGGTAACTAATATATTGCAAAATTATGGCATTGTTGCTTATTTTAAAAATCACAATTGCTTATATGATTTAACTGTTTTTCTTCTATGAAGTTGTAACTAGTCTTAATAAATGTCAAACCATAAGGTAGTAGATTTTCTTTAAAAATTTAATCCTTAATACTAAGGAATCACTTAGGTTTTATAGTTTTATTCAGTTAATCTGTTTTAATTTTCTATAATTTTTATCTACAGTTTCTTTTATAAAATAAGTAATGCATATGTGAAAAACTGTTGTGTTGATGAATGTTAATTTTTAAACCAGTAATTCAAGTGAATAAATATTGGATTTATTGTAGTCTTTAGGTTGTAAATATTTTCCGAGTCTTATTCTTTAGCCTTTCTTGTCCAAATGCCTGAAGAATTTTTTTCTTTAATCTTTGGAATTTAGTAACTTAATTACACATGTTTCAGTGTTTAATTATTCTGTGTTCATTTTCCCTGGCATACTGTGGACCCTTTCAATCTGTATGTAGCTTTAAGTCTTACTCTTAGAAAGCTTTTTTCAAAAATTATCTTAATTTTAAATTTTTATTATATTTTCATCCTCTTTCCAGTTACTGATTATGAGTATATTCATCGCTAAAAGCTCTAATTTTCTCTGAATTTTAAAACCTTGTTCAGGGCTGTCTGGTTAATTTTCTCAATTCTATGCTACATGTCCCTTACCACGCTCCTTCAGCATTGCACATTTTCGTCTTGCTTCCCAGTGCAGGCTACATTTCAGTAGTGGTTTTATTTTATTCTCACATCTCTCTTGACTTCTTCCACCTCATTTTTCATTCCCTTTTTGGGTTGACTCTTATATCCCTGCCATGAGCCCTGGTTTTATATAGCAATTACTTCATTGAATACCTCTTTTTTTTTTTTTTAATTCAGCTTCCATCTGATCTATGACAGCATTTTTTATTAGTATTCATTTCTAAATGAGATGAGCTCTCCTTAGTCTTATGAGATTCCTATGAGGGGTGGCCCAGGATCATGTTTTATTATAGTGCTAGTAAGAGTTTTTCCTGCTTACTGGTGAAGATCCTTTTGACAAGCTTATTGATGAATTATTTTAGCTTTTATTTTAACTGAGACAAATGTCATTAGAAAAAACCTACTTCTGAGTCCTTTTAGTCCCTACTTTTACTGAAAGAACAGATTTGAAATTTTATTATGTTAATTTTGAAGGAAAGACCAAATCAGACCTTTTCTTGACATAATTCATTAATTGTCTTTAAAAAAAAAAAAAAATGGGGAATTCCCTAGCTGTCCAGTGGTTAGGACTCTGAGGTTTACTGCCAAGGGCCCAGGTTTGAGCCCTGGTTAGGAGAATGCAGTGGCACCCCACTCCAGTACTCTGGCCTGGAAAGTCCCATGGATGGAGGAGCCTGGTAGGCTGTAGTCCATGCGGTCGCTAAGAGTCTGATACACCTGAGCAACTTCACTTGTACTTTTCATTTTCATGCATTGGAGAAGGAAATGGCAACCCACTCCAGTGTTCTTGCCTAGAGAATCCCAGGGACGGAGGAGCCTGATGGGCTGCCGTCCATGGGGTCGCACAGAATCGGACATGACTGAAGTGACTTAGCAGTAGCAGTAGCAGTAGGGAACTAAGATCCTAGAAACTTAATGGTATGCTCAAAAAACAAAACAAAATTGCATGAATATTCACAAAACATTAATAAGAACAAGTAAGAACTATAGACAATCTATGAATATCTACACTAATTCTATAAATAATAGCTACTGGTACAGCCAGTAGCTATTATTTATAGATTTATTGAGGAAATAATAAGGTTGTAAGATGTCTTATGAATGTGATTAGTTTTCCAACAGTCCTGAAACTCTAAAGCTCAGAACATATTAATGTAATCTGCACTATATGACTTACATATTCTTGATTTCTTTCTGTCCCATTCTTTAAATCCTTTCTCCATACTCTCACATAAGCAGAAAAGAGCTAGCAACATCATCAAGCAAATGTGGTAAACCTATTTATATGACTAGTAACAACATAATAGAAGGATGATTATAAGCATTTAACCATCAGAGATCATATATCAAGTAGACAAATAATAGAAATCTTCCCAAGCAAAACTATGGATAATTTTCATATTTCCCTTTTAAACCATTTTAAAACTATGTAGTACCAAGAAAGGAATGAAAAAGTTTCAAGGACTAAATTTGAGAGCTCAGTTAATTAAACCTAAATATCATAAAGAAGTGGGTCATAGGTTTTTTCTACAGTGTCCACTTTTTCCCAGAGCCATTGTTGGGTAGCACTTTTGCCATGTAGAAGGGTTGGTATATAAGAAAAATGTGAGAAACTGGGAATCAGATGCCACTCATAAAAAAGGCAGAATAATCATAACATCTTCCTGTCTTACCAGGATGTTAAAATGCTGCTAAGTCGCTTCAGTCGTGTCCGACTCTGTGCCACCCCATAGACGGAAGCTCACCAGGCTCCCCTGTCTCTGGGATTCTCCAGGCAAGAACACTGGAGTGGGTTGCCGTTTCCTTCTCCAATGCATGAAAGTGAAAAGTCAAAGTGAAGTCGCTCAGTCGTGTCCGACTCTTAGCGACCCCACGGACTGGAGCCTACCAGGCTCCTCCGTCCATGGGATTTTCCAGGCAAAAGTACTGGGGTGGGGTGCCACTGCCTTCCCCGGGATGTTACAATAATTGAATGCAATTAGGTAAGTGAAAGTGCTTCCCTGGTGGCTCAGATGGTTAGGAGTCTGCCTGAAATGCAGGAGACCCGGGTTTGATCCCTGGGTCGGGAAGATCCCCTGGAGAAGGGAATGGCAACCTACTCCAGTATTCTTGCCTGGAGAATTTTGTGGGCAGAGAAGCCTGGAGGGCTACAGTTCACAGGGTCATAAAGAAACAGACATGACTGAGTGACTGACACACAGGTATGTGAAAAAAAGCATTTTATCCCAGTGTAAGCATTAATATTGTTATTTCTTAAAACGAGATAAGAAACCAAGCTTAATTCTAGCAGTCTCTTTCAAGCAACTATTGAGAACAAGTAGTAGTCTTTTAAGGAAAGACTCCCTGAACTTCACTAACAATTCAGGGAGGAATTACTTTTAGCCAGCTGTGGGACTCTTCTGTCAAGTGCTTGAAAACGTTATCTAACAGGAAGAAGAAGGAAGGGATAGGTATAATTGCTGTCCTAGACCCTGTGAAAACACACATACACATGTACACTCTCACTGCTGTGTGATAACTAAGTGCAACAGTTCCTGTTTCCTATTGTGGTTCTCTTTCATTCCTGCTTAAAACAAAGACAGCCTGGTCAAGAGTTAATTGAATGTGACTAGTCTGAGGAGAAGGTACATTATACAGATGGCATTGGTGGCTATACCTCCAGCCTGGGGTCAGAGTTAGGGTACTGGCTAGATTTTTAGATCTTAGCTTTTTGTTTCACAATTGATTTCAAAGAGAGAGTAGAGGCCACAAGTGATGGCGGGGAGGGAGAAGATAGTGGAAGGTTGACTTATAAAGTGGTCAAACAGTACTGAAACCTCAGTACTTCTTGCACAATTAGTCAAGATGCGTCAGCATTTCCTGAGGCAGTGATACAAGCTTTATAGTATAGTTATGAGAATCGTTATTATTTATTTTCAATCATAATTGCTAGTGTTTTTTGTACTGTCTAAAACTAGTGTTTTAGTGCTGTCTAAAACTGTACTGTCCAACTGGTTGCTGCTCACCATGTAGCTATTTAAATTACAGTTTAATTGAAATTTAACAGAATTACAAATTCAGTTCCCCAGTCACACTAGCCACATTTCAAGTGCTCAGTAGCCACATGTGGTACAGGCTGATGTATTGGACACTGCAAATATAGACTGTTTCCATCATCATGAAACATTCTAACTGAAAGTGCTGATCAAGAACAAACTCTGACAGCAAAAGTGTAATGTTAAATATATGTACTTTACAAACAAATGACTGAAGTCCTAAGTATAGTGTGTAAAAAAAAATTCCTTTTTTTCCCTTGATATAGCTATTTTATTGAAGTAAAGTTGACTTACAATTTTTCAGGTGTGCAGCAAAATGATTCAGTTATACATATACATATATATTATTTTTCAGATTATTTTCCATTGTAGATTATTATAAGATATTGACTACAGTTCCCTCTGCTATACATAAACCATCGTTGTTGCATACCTATTTTTTTAAAATTTATTATTATTATTATTAATTTTTATTTTACAATATTGTATTGGTTTTGCCATACATCAACATGCATCTGCCACAGGTGTACACGTGTTCCCATCCTGAACTCCCTTCCCACCTCCCTCCCCATACCATCCCTCTGGGTCATCCCAGTGCACCAGCCCCAACCTTCCTGTATCCTGCATTGAACCCGGATTGGTGATTTGTTTCTTACATGATATTATACATGTTTTAATGCCATTCTCCAAAATCATCCCCCCTGCCACAGAGTCCAAAAGACTGTTTTATATATCTGTGTCTCTTTTGCTGTCTGACATATAGGGTTGTCGTTACCATCTTTGTAAATTCCATATATATGCGTTAATATACTGTATTGGTGTTTTTCTTTCTGGCTTACTTCACTCTGTATAATAGGCTCCAGTTTCATCCACCTCATTAGAACTGATTCAAATGTATTCTTTTTAATGGCTGAGTAATACTCCATTGTATATATGTATCACAGCTTTCTTATCCATTCATGGGCTGATGGACATCTAGGTTGCTTCCATGTCCTGGCTATTATGAACAGTGCTGCGATGAACATTGGGATACACGTGTCTCTTTCAATTCTGGTTTCCTCAGTGTGTATGCCCAGCAGTGGGATTGCTGGGTTGTATGGCAGTTCTATTTTGAGTTTTTTAAGGAATCTCCACACTGTTCTCCATAGTGGCTGTACTAGTTTGCATTCCCACCAGAAGTGTAAGAGGGTTCCCTTTTCTCCACATCCTCTCCAGCATTTATTGCTTGTAGACTTTTGGATTGCAGCCATTCTGACTGGCATGAAATGGTACCTCATTGTGGTTTTGATTTGCGTTTCTCTGATAATGAGTGATGTTGAGCATCTTTTCATGTGTTTGTTAGCCATCTGTACATCTTCTTTGGAGAAATGTCTATTTAGTTCTTTGGCCCATTTTTTGATTAGGTCATTTATTTTTCTGGAATTGAGCTGCAGGAGTTGCTTGTATATTTTTGAGATTAGTTTGTGAGTTGCTTCATTCTCGAGTTGCTTCATTCTCTATTATTTTCTCCCATTCTGAAAGCTGCCTTTTCACCTTGCTTATAGTTTCTTTAGTTGTACAAAAGCTTTTAATTTTAATTAGATCCCATTTGTTTATTTTTGCTTTTATTTCCAATATTCTGGGAGGAAATCTAGCATTCTGTTCATACTAAGTCAAATAAGTAGAATCAAAATGTCATAAATGTTTTAGCTAGGCGAAAATTCATAAGTATTCTAAAGTATATTTATTACATATACTATTTTTAAAGATGGAACTTAACCATTGTGGCTTAATTATTCTAGGCATAAATAGTTTTTCTAAAATTAACAGTAGCGATCACTAAATACACCTGAAATACAGATTGTATTCACGTGACTTTGAAAAAATCAAAAGCCTTCAATCAATAGAGGTGATATTTATCAGAGGCTTGTTTTAACATTGTCTTAATTTCCATTTACATTCATTTTTTAGAGAATGTTGCAGCCTTACAAACTTGTTAAGAAACATTTAGGGAATTCCTTATTTGTAAACATAAATTATAGTTTTTCTAAACTGGATTATGAAGAAATACTCAAATACCATACAAAGAAGTCTAGGAAGAGGCAATCAATAACTGAAGACCAAGTTGTGAAGGGCTCTTTGTGGTTAATATATTTTGTAGTTAACCTAGTCTAAACAGTCCATGTCTATTCTGAGACCTTTGAGGGTTCAGGTACTTAGTCTGAGAAATCTCACCAAATGTGAAGTATCTGGAGAATAAAAATAAAAGTGAATTCTCTTCAGTTGTCTGTAGTGGAATTTCTCTCTAAGTGAATGAAACTTAATACAGCAAGTTGAATCACTGAACTATTTTATTGCATTGTAACTCATAAAAGAATTCTGTTTGAAAAACACTGCTTGCCATTTCAACAACTTAAAACTGTGGTCTATTCAATCACTTCATAACAAAGTAGTGTGGAGAATGACTTCCCTGAAATAGTGCCAAACCTTATTCAGCAAAGTGGTGTTGGCATGAGGCAGCAAAAGGAAAAGGCAAGACCAGGAATGTAAAGAAGAGATAACTAGAATTTATTTATTAGCTGGCATTTAGTACATGAGAGCAATAAGGAAATAATTAAAAATAATATGTGGAGCTATATTCCAGAAAGTCACAATCTAATTGAAAGAAACCAATTCATATGAAATATTGTGAGATTTACAAAATAACATTAACACAGGAAAAATGGTGCAAAAGTCCATGCGAAAGAAACTTTTCACAGCATTGTTTTTGTTATGATGGGATTGATTTTACTCAGTTTTTCATCAACTCTATTTTTCATGAATACTGTCTGTCCAGCATTATATCTAGAGATGCAATCGTGAACAAAACTAAAAAACCTGCCCTAAGAGGTTTACATTCTAGAAGGGGGAGAGAGAACACATCCAAATTAAGCACATAGTGTATTTAAAGCTGATAAAAGCAGCAAGATGGACACGGGGCGGGGGGGGAGGTTATAATTTTAAGAAGGGTAGGTAGGGTTTATAATATATCTTTTATTAAAATCATGTTAGTCTGTTGCAGCCAAAGTTAAAATAGGACCAAGCTCTTCTCTCTAGTGAAGAAATTGGTGAGAGGAAGTCAATGGAGGGATGAGACTTGTGTCAGGCACTTTGTTTACCCCTTTCCTGGTCCTGGTTGTATCCTTTTGTTTGGGTAGATGTTTAGAAGTACATTTTGGGACTTCTCTGGTTAGGAATGGTTAAGAATCCACTTACCAATGCAGGGGACATGGGTTTGATGCAGTTGAGCCCATGTACCACCACTACTGAAGCCCACATGTCCTCAAACCCATGCTGTACAGCACTGCAACAAGAGGTAGCCCCCACTTGTCACAACTAGAAATAGCCCATGCACAGCAACAAAGACCCAGTGAAGCCCCCCAAAAAAAGTCTGCAAAAAAAAAAAAAAGAAGTAAATTTGGTGTTTTGATAGTGCTGATTGGTTCTTGTGATAAAATGGGATAGAGAGTGTGGTATTCAAGATATTTTCACTGATAGTAGAGCACAGTTCCCTTCACCTTGCCCTTAGATCTTGGCATACACTGTATGCAAGCATAAAGAACATCCCTACTGAGTAGTGTTCAGGAGAATGAGATTTTCACTTGTAGAAAAAATGTTTTGTCTATCCTCTTAAAATCTTGTGAAGTTATCATAGTTAAGAAAAATCTGCCTCTTCCATGTCTCTTTATCAAACTGAGCCTACTGAAGTGTTGATTAGTTTAGTTGTTCATTCATTGAGGGACTAATTTGTTCAAAAAATATTTTCTTTTCCAAGTATATCTGAGTATTTCTTGTTCACAGTTTAAAAAATCAGTGAGTGAGTGAGTGAAAGTTGCTCAGTTGTATCCAACTCTTTGAGATCCCATGGACTACATTGTCCATGGAATTCTCCAGAATACTGGAGTAGGTAGCCTTTTCCTTCACTAGGGATCTTCCCAACCCAGGGATCAAACCCAGGTCTCTTGCATTGCAGGCAGATTCTTTACCAGCTGAGCCACCAGGGAAGCCCAAGAATACTGGAATGGGTAGCCTATCCCTTCTTCAGCAGATCTTCCCAATCCAGGAATTGAACCGAGGTCTCCTGCATTACAGTCGGATGCTTTCCCAACTGAAGTATTAATTGTTCTTGTGTCTTCCTTTCCACTGACCCCTTCTTACTTTCTTTGAGGCAAGCACAATCTCTAATTCACCTACATAAACAAGTACTACTTTCTTGTTTTGCTCTAGTGTGCCTGTAAACCACCTAACCCCATCCCCGCCCCCTACCACACGCCTCAGCCCACATTTCCTTCCCTTTTTGTCCACTCATCCCAACCCTATTCTTGTAAACCGAAAAGATTTTCTCAAAGATCACCAGTAATTTCCATTTTACCCGCATTAATCATCTTTTCTAAGTTCCTAACTTATCCACCTGATCGCTTTGGAAAAGTCTCCCACCTTGTGTTATATCCCTTAAGTGAGATCAGTGAAAGCATATCATAATGTCTGACATAAGACAGTACTCAACAAATGTTAATTGAATTTGAACTGCAAATGACTTTACCATCTCTGGGTTCTTGTTCCAGCTCAGTGCCTTAAATATTGTAGATACTTGGTACACTGTGGTTTGTATGAATGAAAGCATGAACCTATCACTTCTTATCCATCTCCTTTCATGGTCTTCCTCTTTCTGACCCATAACCTATTGCTTAAGAACATATATATTAGTCATTGTGCTGAAGGCTTTATATTAATTGTCATTTATTTCTCACAACCACTTGACAGGGTAGTTATTTTTCTTTTACAGATGAGGAAGATGATACTTAGAACTCTTCAGTGAATTAGCAGGCCCACATATTTAGCTAATACATGGTGGTGAAAGTAAAAGTTGCTCAGTCGTGTCTGACTCTGTGACCCCATGGACTATACAGTCCATGGAATTCTCCAGGTCAGAATACTGAAGTAGGTAGCCTTTCCCTTCTCCAGGGGATCTTCCCAACCCAGGGATAGAACCCAGGTGTCCTGCATTGCAGGTGGATTCCTTACCAGTAGAGCCACAAGGGAAGCCCAAGAATACTGGAGTCAATAACCTATCCCTTCTCCAGAGGATGTTCCCAACCCAGGAATCAAACCAGGGTCTACTGCATTGCAGGTGGATTCTTTACCAGCTGAGTTATCAGGGAAGCCTTTGCGACCCCCTGGACTATACAGTCCATGGAATTCTCTAGGTCAGAATACTGGAGTGGGTAGCCTTTTCCTTCTCCAGGGAATCTTCCCAACCCAGGGATTGAACCCAGGTCTCCTGCCTTGCAGGCAGATTCTTTACCAGCTGAGCCACAAGGGAACCCCAATACATGGTAGAGCCACCAATTAAACTAACTGAGCTTTTCTGGGACTTAGATATTAGTTCTCTGCCCATTCTTCACACTCTTCTCTCCCATGTAGAGTTCATTCTTGATTTCAGTTGGCGGTTCTATGCCAGTGACATAAAAATCAGCACTTTAAGAGTAGACATTATGAAGAGAGATAAATTAAGAGTTTAGGATTAACAAATACACATTACTGTATATAAAATAGACAAACAGTAAAGACCTAGTGTCTAGCACAGGGAATTATAGTCAGTGTCTTTAATAACCTGTAATGGAAAAGCATCTGAAAAATTATGTGCATATGTGTGTGTATAAAACAGTCACTTCGCTGTATACCTGAAACATTGTAAATTAACTGTACTTCAGTTTAAAAGACATTGACATTGTATCCTATTCCTCCAGCTGCTTGCTCTGAGTTATCTTGCTTTCATCGTGTTGAACTCAACCTGTTTAAAACAGACCTCATCAGAATTACCTCAGAATGTACTCCTTTTTAGTGATTTAGTTGTGACACTTTAATCATCCTAATCACTCAGACTTGAAACCATCTTTAATTTCTTTTCCATTTCCTGGTCTTACCTTACATCGGCTGATATAGTATTTTTCCCAAGGGATATACACATACATGCCTAATCCTTACACAAGTCTAACACAGGTAGAAAAGTCTATCTGATATGTGTTTTTGTTACTTCCCTATACTTACTTATTGTCCCCCATCATTTTAGAAACATACTGTGAAAAATGAATGAGAGCTGTTGGAAATTTTATACTTATTTGAATTGTATCTATCTAGAATTGTACACACTGGATAAATAACAAATACTGCTAACTTACTAATTCTTCGTGCAGATGGGGAAATTTTCGTTTTTTCTAGGTATTTATTCACTAGATACTTACTGACTAGGTCCTCAGTTCACTTATTCACTAGGTGCTTATTTCACTAGGTACTCACACACACACAGGTTACTTATTCAGAAGCCTCTAGCAGACATCCTCTCAGGTTCTTTTGGGCCCAACTGGAGCACATGCTTACCCCTAGATCAATCACTGGCGATGACAATTAAAATATTACCACAACTAGCTTATACCTATTGTGGCTTATCCTGTATCACCACAGGGCAGAAAATTGTTCTGTCAGCAAAATAATGAGAAGTGGTTGTTAGACAGGTAACCAACAGGCAGAGTCTGCCTTAGCATTATTTCTTCATTTTGGATTTATCCAGTGCAAAGCACTGACATCTTAGCAAGCCATCTTTCTGAAAGTAAATATTGTGATTATTGTCTTTAAACATGGACAACAACATACAGAATATTTAGTATAAAAGATACTTTGGGGATTTAGAAAGACACCCCGTTCCTTTAAGAACATACTATTTATAGGAGAGGCTTCCCCAGGTACTCAGCAGTGAAGAATCTGCCCACAGTGCAGGAGACCAGGAGATGCAGGTTCTATCCCTAGATAGGGAAGGTCCCCTGGAGGAGGAAATGGCAACCCACTCCAGTATTCTTGCCTGGGAAATTCCATGGACAGAGGAGCCTGGCGGGCTACAGTCTGTGGGGTCACAAAGAATAGAACATGACTGAGCATGCATTCGGAGAAGGCAATGGCATCCCACTCCAGTACTTCTGCCTGGAAAATCTCATGGGTGGAGGAGCCTGGAAGGCTGCAGTCCATGGGGTCTCTGAGGGTCGGACACAACTGAGCGACTTCACTTTCACTTTTCACTTTCATGCATTGGAGAAGGAAATGGCAACCCACTCCAGTGTTCTTGCCTGGAGAATCCCAGGGACGGGTGAGCCTGGTGGGCTGCCATCTATGGGGTCACACAGAGTCGGACATGACTGAAGTGACTTAGCAGCAGCAGCAGCAGAGCATGCATTTATAGGAGTATCAGTTTACATACAAAATAAGAACTTCCATTTATGGACTGTGCAGTCCATGGAATTCTCCAGGCCAGAATGCTGGAGTGGGTAGCCTTTCCCTTCACCAGGGGATCTTCCCAACCTAGAGATTGAACCCAGGTCTCCCACATTGCAGGCATATTCTTTACCAGCTGAGCCACCAGGGAAGCCCAAGAATACTGGAATGGGTAGCCTATCCCTTCTTCAGCAGATCTTTCCCACCCAGGAAGCGAACCAGAGTCTCCTGCGTTGCAGGCGGATTCTTTATCAATTGAGCTATCAGGGAAGTTCCACTAGCAATATTGCTGATGAATTTATTAAGTGAGTCTTGATGTGTGACAGTTAGCCTTCTCCTTGAAAAATCTCATATAATCCTTATAAGAACCTATAAATTATGGGTATTTTTAGTGTCCATATTTACTCATGAGAAATTGAGGCTTAGAGAAGTTGTGTTACTTCACCATACTTTAAGTCAGGCAGAAGCTTGCTTAGGACACAGGTAATCTCATATCTGAGCTAATATTCTTAGCTAGCATCTAAACTGTCTTCAATAATTGGCAGTATAGATGAGACAGCCAAAACCTGCACCATCATTTATTCTGAAACCTAGGGCTTGACCTATTTTTTCCTCTTACTAACCTTTTTGTTCTTCCTCCTGACCCCTCCAGCAGAATGTAGATATGATCCATTTATTGAGGATGGCACAGGTTACTTTAATTTCCTTCCTTGATCTTTGTGTGCAGAAAGTCATGCTATGTTTCATTTTCCCCACTTAAAGATGAGTGAAATTGCCCAAGAAAGGCAATGCCAAAGAATGCTCAAACTATTGCACAATTGCACTCATCTCACACGCTAGTAAAGTAATGCTTAAAATTCTCCAAGCCAGGCTTCAGCAATACCTGAACCATGAACTTCCAGATGTTCAAGCTGGTTTTAGAAAAGGCAGAGGAACCAGAGATCAAATTGCCAACATCCACTGGATCATTTGAAAAAGCAAGAGAGTTCCAGAAAAACATCTATTCTCCTTTATTGACTATGCCAAAGCCTTTGACTGTGTGGATCACAGTAAACTGTGGAAAATTCTGAAAGAGATGGGAATACCAGACCACCTGACCTGCCTCTTGAGAAATCTATATGCAGGTCAGGAAACAACAGTTAGAACTGGACACGGAACAACAGACTGGTTCCAAATAGGAAAAAGAGTACGTCAAGGCTGTATATTGTCACCCTGTTTATTTAACTTATATGCAGAGTACATCATGAGAAATGCTGGGCTGGAAGAAGCACAAGCTGGAATCAAGATTGCTGGGAGAAATATCAATAACCTCAGATATGCAGATGACACCACCCTTATGGCAGAGAGTGAAGAGGAACTAAAAAGCCTCTTGATGAAAGAGGAAAGTGGAAAAAGTTGGCTTAAATCTCAACATTCAGAAAATGAAGATCATGGCATCTGGTCCCATCACTTCATGGCAAATAGATGGGAAACAGTGGAAACTGTGTCAGACTTTATTTTTGGGGGGCTCCAAAATCACTGCAGATGGTGACTGCAGCCATGAAATTAAAAGACACTTACTCCTTGGAAGGAAAGTTATGACCAACTTAGACAGCATATTCAAAGGCAGAGACATTACTTTGTCAACAAAGGTCCATCTAGTCAAGGCTATGGTTTTTCCAGTGGTCATGTATGGATGTGAAAGTTGGACTGTGAAGAAAGCTGAGCACCAAAGAATTGATGCTTTTGAACTGTGGTGTTGGAGAAGACTCTCGAGAGTCCCTTGGACTGCAAGGAGATCCAACCAGTCCTTTCTAAAGGAGATCAGTCCTGGGTGTTCGTTGGAAGGACTGATGCTAAAGCTGAAACTCCAATACTTTGGCCACCTCATGTGAAGAGTTGACTCATTGGAAAAGACTCTGATGCTGGGAGGGATTGGGGGCAGGAGGAGAAGGGGACGACAGAGGATGAGATGGCTGGATGGCATCACTGACTCGATGGATGTGAGTCTGAGTGAACTCCGGGAGTTGGTGCTGGACAGGGAGGCCTGGCATGCTGCGATTCATGGGGTCGCAAAGAGTCGGACATGACTGAGCGACTGAACTGAACTGAAAGATGAGTGAATGGCGACAGAGGATGACAAAAAACATCTATGAGCAACATATCTGAAAGCATATGAAAATTCTAAAAAGAGACATTTTTAATTTTATTTTGTTCATAATCATGTAATTCTGTGGAAGTTGAAGAGAGATGATCTGAGAAGAAAAAAATATATAATAGGATCATCTCCAGCCTTTTTTGTTTTTAATGTGCTCATTTTTGCCATGCTTTGAACTCTCACTTATCCTGCCCACAACTTCAGATTTTAATACCTGCAAATTTAAATGAATGAGAAAAAAAAAAAAAAAACTCCTTGCTCAATCACCATTCATGAATTCTTCTAGCTTTGAGGAGGAGTCTAGCTTCAGAGTACAAGGTTGCTTGTGGTAAGAAAGGTCTTTAAAATTTCCACACAAACACTGAAGCAAATTTATTATTGAGTTCCCTCCGTGTACTTCTTAGGCACTCAGCTAAGTGTGAAGATTTTTTTATTTTAAGTTTCCATTAGCTATTTTGCTTTGATGTTTTCACTTCTTTGCCACTGTAATCAAGCCTTCTTAAGTGACATTTCCCAGCTACTTGTGGCATCATACTAACATTGATCAAGCACCAAGGAAACCAGGGCAGTTGTGAATGAGTACTAATGGAGAAGGCACAAAAAATATGAATCTAACTAAAACATGAATACTGAAGGAGAACTGGATTTGCTCATTTCTGGCTGTATGAGGGAGATTTGAAAAAAAAAAAAAAAGAGGAAGAGAGGGTCTTAAGAAAGGAGAGATGAGCAGAGAATGAGGAAATAATTAGACCATGGACACACATAATTGTTGAGGAACAGAAAGAATAGCAGAATTCAGTAAGAAAAGAGCACTTTACAAAATATCCTTAAATGTACTGAAGCTTTTTCGGTGTGTGTGTATTTAACATGGTGAGATGATTTAGAAAACTTACTCTGAGTTCATCTTTATTCAGGAGCTAAAGCTACTGAGTTTTAGTTTTATGAGCTTTCTTCACTCTTCTTAATGTTCACCTCTTTGGTACTCAACCCCTTCCCTCCACACACAACACACAGTTGCTCAGAATTATCTCTCTTGTTGCTTGATATTCAGCTCACATTTACTTTCTCAGACTTTTGGAAGTTACCACTCAGACAGATGCAAATGTGGTGTTATGCTTGCCAAAGTACTGAGCAGTAAAGAGACTTCTTTTACACCTTCCATGTTTTGAGTTTTTGGTTTTGCTCTTTCAATCTTTGCTAAATAGTAAATGGGGAGATTGTTATTGTTGAGATGAACACAAAGGCATTTGCATTACTGAACTGGCTATTTCTAGTCCTAAAGAGATTCTTTACAATTTCCTTATCAGCAAAGGAATTGCCTTGATTTCCTTTTGATGATGTTTCCCAGCTGATATTCTAGAACTAGCATGGAAGCAATTCATACCCTCCTGAAATGGCTCTTGCCCAGTAATCCTGCTCGATTTGTACATGTTAGGCTTTAATTACAGGACACTTTTAAGAGGATGGATGGAGAAGAAAGCAAAAAATACCTACTGGCCCTGATGTCAAACCAGCCTGACTCCCTCAACAGAGACTCACAGGAATGCATTTATATTGTAACTGTTCTTTACCCCTAGTTGTCAGCCACAAAGAATAAAACATTTAATTAAAAAAAAAAAAAAAAAAAAAACAAGAAACAATCTTTAGTAATTTAAACTGAACACAAATAGAATTCTGTTAATAATGGTTCACAAAATTGTGGGAAACCTTAAGTACCATAGACCCATTAAAAGCATCTCAGAACACATTTGTGTCTTTTTTGATTTGTCATTATGAACTATTATCTTTTTCTAAAAAATGGGTACTGTGTGCTAATCTCAAGATAGCTATAAAGGGTTATATGAGTCTGTTAAGTGTTAAGTGTGTTAAATTAAAAGAAGTTTACCTATGAAAGGAGGAAAAACAGTGCTGAAACAAGTGAATATTCTTCCAAGATTTGGGAAGATCATTGCTGCTTAACCTGGGTCCACTTGCCCATCGTGCAGCAAAGTCAATCTTCTCACAACTGGTTTTGGTGAAGAAAAGTACAGTGTTTGTTGCAGGATGTCAAACAACAAGGATGAGCAGCTCACACTCAAAAAGACCCAACTCCCTGCTGGATTTCTGAGAAGGGTTTTTTAAGGCAGCCTTAGAGGTGAGGGTTGCAGGGTGCCCGAGCAGCTCCTGGACATTCTTCTGTTTTGTTGGTGGTGAAATAACAGGATCATGTTTCAGGAATCTCAGTCATTAACCTTCTGCTTCAAACTGGTCTGGGGCCTATGTACTTGTGGTTAACCAGTAGTCACTATCCTCCACTAGAGCAATTCAAAGGTATGCAGGAGACTATCTGTGTACCTTCAGGAGGAACTAGAAGTCCTGTGACTCTGCTGTTCTTATCATTAACTGCTTGTGTCTGTTACCTAGAACTCTGGGAAGGTCTCCAAGACTAAAGACATTTTTTTTCTGTGAACAAGAAACAGGTGACATGGAGGGGCTCTTGTACCTGGAAAGGTCCCAGAGGGTCCTACTCAGTTTCATTTTCATGTTTATATATTTGAGGGAATCTAATTTTTGGTTTAACCTTTTTGATATAGTTATCGTTTCAGTTTAATCTTATATAGTCTTTAGCTACTTGATGTTTTTAGAAAATCAAAAATATCACTTAAAAATTTACGTATTGGCTAATGATTTCCTGAGAGATGCCAAGAATTTAAAAGGAGGAAAAATATTTTTGACTAGTAAAGTTGTCCAGATATTACTGCCAAAATTAGTGTTCTCTTTCTAACTGTAATGCTTCCATGTATGCTGATTAAAATGAAATTATTTGGCTTATTGGGAGGTAGAAAACAATAGTTTTAAATATAATAAATGGATTTTTCCTTTTTGTATTTAATTAAGTTTAAGTAGTTAATTCTGGGTAAAAGCATTGCCTTAAAAAAAATCTGGTTTATAAATGTGAACTTGAATTTATCAGGGAACAAGGATGAATTATTAGTAAAAGCTTTATGAAAAGCTCCCATTCCCTTTGCAGCTTTCAGCTGCCTGGCACATTTCTTCCTTTCTAATGAACGTCAAAAGACAGTTTTTAATTATAAAAATAGAGCCTTGTTTACAATTTCATTTTGTGCCTTGCAATTCAAAGTGTAGTCCATAAACCAGCAGTACTGCCTGGGAGTTTGTTAGAAATACAGAATCCCTGGCCCCAGACCTACTGTCATTCAGAATCTGCATTTTAACAGGATACCAGGTAATAGATGCACAGCAGAGTTTGAGAATTACTGGACAGTGACAGCCTTAAGAATAGTTAATTGCTAAACTTCCCTTTATTTTCAGGGACCTCTGTAAGCGTCCAATTAATGTAGCATTAACTGGGTCATTTCAAAGCATATGTCTTCCCCAATAAATAATTTATGGTTCAAAAGAATTTGTGAGAGCGCCTTGGAATTTGAGAGACTTTGTAAGGAAGTGTTGAAATATGGATTGACTCCCTATTTGTGAGAAACGGTGTGTATGTGTGTGTGTTGGTTGCTCAGTTGTATTCGACTGTATGTGTGTGTGTGTGTGTGTGTGTGTGTGGAATCGCTCAGTCATGTTTGATTCTTTATAGCCTGACGGGATCCTCTGTCCATGGAGTTCTCCAGGCAAGAGTACTGGGCTTCCCTGGTACCTCGGGCCATAAACAATCCACCTGCAATGCAGGAGACCTGGATTTGATCCCCAGATTAAGAAGAACCCCTGGAGGAGAGCATGGCAATCCTCTCTAGTATTCTTGCCTGGAGAATTCCCATGGAGAATCCCCCGAGAGGAGCCTGGCGGGCTACAGTCCATGGAGTCACAAAGAGTCAGACACAACTGAGTAATTAAGCACACAAGAATCTTGGAGTGGGTAGCCATTCCCTTCTCCAGGGCATCTTTCTGACCCAGGAATCGAACCCTGGTCTCCCTCATTGCAGGCAGATTCTTTATCATCTGAGCCACCAGGGAAGCCTAAGAAGTACAGTAGTTTGGATTAAAATGAAAAGCACCTTATATATAACCTGAACCCTGGTCTCTCTCATTGCAGGCAGATTCTTTATCATCTGAGCCACCAGGGAAGCCTAAGAAGTACAGTAGTTTGGATTAAAATGAAAAGCACCTTGTATATAACCTGGCATTACCAACTCTGTTGTTCACATTCCTGAATATTATATTCTTATTACACTTTAAACAGTGTGCTTTATCTGAGTAGACAGTAGTTATTTTTGAATTCTTAGTAGAATTTTGCAGATAACTTTTTACCATGTGATTGATCCCAGTAAAAGAACATAATTTGGGTATCTCCTTTATTCTTTCAACAAATACTTGTCAAATGCCTGTTATATAACAAGGAATAACAGAGGAGAAACAATAAAAATATAAACAAACATACATATAAAATAATTTCAGGTAAGTTCAAGTGCTGTGATGTAAAGGAAAGCATAGTGATAGTCAATGAGAAGAAGAAAAAGTACTTAAGGGTGTTCCGGGAGGGGCTCTCTGAAGTGGTGACATTTGAGCAGAGATCTTCAAGTCCAGAAGGAACCAGCCCAGTCAAGCTGTGAGGTATGAAAAGAAGCCAGTGTGGCTGAGGTGTGGCAAAAAGGAGCAGAGAATGATGTGGAATACAGTCAGGCAATTAAGGAAAGGCAGATCACGTAAAATTTAACCTTAAGACATTTGACTAATAGTTGTCATAATATGACCTCTCTTTCTTTAACCAATGTCTGGTATCTGAGGCTTTTAAAACTACTCTTTAAGCCCTTTACCTTCCATTCTAGTTCTTTAGGGCAACTTTTTACCTTGTTCACTTCTACTGTGACTGTGGCCAATATATATCATTTAAAAAATTCTTAATCACGAGAAAGAAGAAATCTTTCTAGCAGTAGGTAGCAAACTCGGGACTGGAGACATAAGGAAACATGTGAAGCTTTGTAGTGGAAGACATTGGAAATAATAGAAACTGGCATAGGAAATAGTGCCTTTCCTACCCAAAGATAGCCTCTTAAATATGTAGTTGTCTGTTTTCTAAAACAGTGAGGTGCTAGCTAAATAGATCAGTGGCTTTATTTCATTAGTCAGTTTTGCTTCCCATATCATAGTTGTTTAAAAATCCATCAGATCAGATCAGATCAGTCGCTCAGTCGTGTCCGACTCTTTGCGACCCCATGAACCACAGCACGCCAGGCCTCCCTATCCATCACCAGCTCTCGGAGGTCACTCAGACTCACATTCATCGAGTCAGTGATGCCATCCAGCCATCTCATCCTCTGTCGTCCCCTTCTCCTCCTGCCCTCAATCCCTCCCAGCATCAGAGTCTTCTCCAATGAGTCTACTCTTCGCATGAGGTGGCCAAAATACTGGAGTTTCAGCTTTAGCATCATTCCCTCCAAAGAAATCCCAGGTCTGATCTCCTTCAGAATGGACCGGTTGGATCTTCTTGCAGTCCAAGGGACTCTCAAGAGTCTTCTCCAACACCACACTTCAAAAGCATCTATTCTTCGGCGCTCAGCCTTCTTCACAGTCCAGCTCTCACATCCATACATGACCACAGGAAAGACCATAGCCTTGACTAGGCGAACCTTTGTTGGCAAAGTGATGTCTCTGCTTTTGAATATGCTATCTAGGTTGGTCATAACCTTCCTTCCAAGGAGTAAGCGTCTTTTAATTTCATGGCTGCACTCACCATCTGCAGTGATTTTGGAGCCCAGAAAAATAAAGTCTGACACTGTTTCCACTGTTTCTCCATCTATTTCCCATGTAGTGATGGGACCAGATGCCATGATCTTCGTTTTCTGAATGTTGAGTTTTAAGCCAACCTTTTCACTCTCCACTTTCACTTTCATCAAGAGGCTTTTGAGTTCCTCTTCACTTTCTGCCATAAGGGTGGTATCATCTGCATATCTGAGGTTATTGATATTTCTCCCGGCAATCTTGATTCCAGCTTGTGTTTCCTCCAGACCAGCATTTCTTATGATGTACTCTGCATATAAGTTAAATAAACATGGTGACAATATACAGCCTTGACGTACTCCTTTTCCTATTTGGAACCAGTCTGTTGTTCCATGACGAGTTCTAACTGTTGCTTCCTGACCTGCATACAGATTGCTCAAGAGGCAGATCAGGTGGTCTGGTATTCCCATCCATATTCATATATAATAACTCAGTTTTCCCTATCTATATTAAATTTACTGTAGGTACTCAACAGCTAGATGCAGTAAGCTAAATGTGGTTTGAAATATTGATTCTTTTTAAACTTTGAGGTGTAAGTACTTGGGCATTTTCCAAGGTTTTAGAATGTATATATAGTAATGAAATATCACATATTTTAATCATGAAGACAGTATAAATGTCACCCATTCTACAGAAAAATAAACTGAGGTACAGAGGTTAAATGGCTGGCCTAAGATGCTATATTGTCAAAGTAAAAAATTAAACTGCTGTTTAAAGATAGATGATTACCAGTCTCCTCATTCTATCCCTTTTTTTTTTTTCTTTTTCAAATGCAAGGAAGTTATAATTCAGAAAAGGTCCATGTATCTTTTACCTAGTTTCACCAGGTTTTAAGCTTTTGCCATGTTTTCTTTTGGAGAAGGCAATGGCACCCCCACTCCAGTACTCTTGCCTGGAAAATCCCATGGACAGAGGAGCCTGGTAGGCTGCAGTCCATGGAGTCGCTAAGAGTCAGATACAACTGAGCAACTTCACTTTCACTTTTCACTTTCATGCATTGGAGAAAGAAATGGCAACCCACTCCAGTGTTCTTGCCTGGAGAATCCCAAGGACAGGGGAGCCTGGTGAGCTGCCATCTATGGGGTCGCACAGAGTCGGACACGACTGAAGTGACTTAGCAGCAGCAGCAGCATGTTTTCTTTTTATCATTTTCTCTTCCTCATTCCCTTGAAGCATCTAAGACACAAACATTCTTACTCACACACACACGTATAAAATCTGGTCATTTGCCAGTATATCATACCAGGGCATTCTAGGAGATCTGAATCAATTAGAACCTGAAGATTATGTATTAGCTGTTGCCTACTCTAATCATATTATATCCATTCCTCCCATTTTTAATACTAGAACAATGATTCTTAACTCTAGAAGTACAGTGTATTATTCAGAATGGGTGCAGGTGAGGTCTTTTGAAATTTTAAATCATTTAAAAAGAGGATATGACATTTTAAAAATATTTATATATTTGATTGCACCACCCAGGACCCTCGATATTAGTTGAGGCATGTGAGATCTTTAGATGAGGGATGTGAACTGGTAACTGTGGCATAGAATCTTATCCCTCCTATATTGTGCAAAGTCAAAGTCGCTCAGTCGTGTCTGACTCTTTGCGACTCCATGGACTGTCCATGGAATTCTCCAGGCCAGAATACTGAAGCGGGTAGCCTTTTGTTTCTCCAAAGGATCTTCCCAACACAGGGATCGAACCCAGGTTTCCCATATTGCAGGCTGATTCTTTATCAGCTGAGCCACCAGAGAAGCCCAAGAATACTGGAGTGGGTAGCCGATCCCTTCTCCAGTGGATCTTCCTCACCCAGGAATTGAACCAAGGTCTCCTGCATTGCAGGCGAATTTTTACCAACTGAGCTATAAGGGAAGCCAAAGATGGGCACAATAAAGGACAGAAATGGTATGGACCTAACAGAAGCAGAAGGTATTAAGAAGAGATGGCAAAAATACACAGAAGGGCTATACAAAAAAGATCATAATGACCCAGATAATCATGATGGTGTGATCACTCACCGAGAGCCAAATATCCTGGAGTCTGAAGTCAAGTGGGCCTTAGGAAGCATCACTACAAACAAAGCTGGTGGAGATGATGGAATTCCAACTGAGCTATTTCAAGTCCTAAAAGATGATGCTGGTAAAGTGCTGCACTCAATATGCCAGCAGATTTGGAAAACTCAGCAGTGGCCACAGGACTGGAAAAAGTCAGTTTTCATTCCAATCCCAAAGAAAGGCAATGCCAAAGAATGTTCAAACTATCGCACAATTAGGCTCATCTCACACGCTAGCTCAAAATTCTCCAACTCAGGCTTCAACAGTACGTGAACCATGAACTTCCAGATGTTTAAGCTGGATTAGAAAAGGCAGAGAAATCAAAGATCAAGTTGCCAACATCCATTGGATCATAGTAAAAGCAAGAGAGTTCCAGAAAAAACATCTACTGCTTTACTGACTACACTAAAGCCTTTGACTCTGGATCACAACAAATTGGAAAATTCTTCAAGAGATGGGAATACCAGACCACCTTACCTGCCTCCTGAGAAACCTGTATGCAGCTCAAGAAGCAACAATTAGAACCAGACATGGAACAACAGACTGGTCCCATATTGGTAAAGGAGTACATCAAAACTGTATATTGTCACCCTGTTTATTTAACTTATATGCAGAGTATGTCATGCAAAATCCTGGGCTGGATGAAGCACAAGCTGGAATCAAGATTGCAAGGAGAAATATCAATAACCTCAGATACGCAGATGACATCACCCTTATCGCAGAAAGTGAAGAGGAACTAAAGAGCCTTTTGATGAAAGTCAAAGAGGAGAGTGAAAAAGCTGGCTTAAAACTCAACATTCAAAAATGAAGATATGGCATCAAGTCCCATTGCTTCATGGTACATAGATGGGGAAACCATGGAAACAGTGACAGACTTTATTTTCTTGGGCTCCAAAATCACTGTAGGTGGTGACTGCAGCTATGAAATTAAAAGATGCTTGCTCCTTGGAAGAAAAGTTATAACCAACCTAGACAGCATATTAAAAAGCAGAGATATTACTTTGCTGACAAAGGTCCATCTAGTCAAAGCTATTGTTTTTCCTGTAGTCATGTATGGATGTGAGAGGTGGACTATAAAGAAAGCTGAGCACTGAAGAATCGATGCTTTTGAACTGTGGTGTTGGAGAAGACTCTTGAGAATCCCTTGGACTTCAAGGTGATCAAACCAATCAATTCTAAAGGAATTCAGTCCTGAATATTCACTGGAAGGACTGATGCTGAGGCTGAAGCTCCAATATTTTGGCCATCTGATACGAAAAACTGACTCATTGGAAAAGACCCTGATGCTAGGAAAGATTGAAGGCGGGAGTAGAAGGGGATGACAGAGGATGAGATGGTTGGATGGCGTCACCGACTTGATGGATATGAGTTTGAGCAAGCTGTGGGAGTTGGTGATGGACAGGGAAGCCTGATGTGCTGCAATCCATGAGGTTGCAAATCGTCAGACACGACTGAGTGACTGAACTGAACTGAATTGAGAGTCTTAGCCACAGGATCACCAGGGATGTCCTAAAATGGCATGGAATTTTTATATTTGTCAAAATTGGGCTAAGGTTTTCTTAAAAATTGACAAACTGGACTACAAATTGAAGGACTGAACAGATTTATTCACATTATTGGCAATTCTTTTATATCCTAGAAAGCGTTTTCTTTCTACATCGTTGAAATAAATTTAAGGAATAATTTATTGAGAAGCCTTGTTTCAGTCAGGGTTTCCTTGGTGGATCATCAGATGGAAAAGCATCTGTCTGCAATTCTGGAGACCTGGGTTGAAACCCTGGGTCAGGAAGATCCCCTGGAGAAGGAAATGGCAACCCACTCCAGTACTCTTGACTGGAAAAATCACATGGATGGAGTACTACTGGTAGGCTACAGTCCATGGGGTCGCAAAAAGTCAGACAGAACTGAGTGTCTTCACTTTCTTTCTTCCTTCTTTCTTTCTTTCATCCTGTCTTTCATTCTTTCTTTCTTTACACCTAAGTAGAGCTAAATTTCTTTAGTGGTTCACTAGTTCCCCTCTTCTCTGGTCCATTAGATTGGAAGCAAGATTTATTTAGGAGGAGATTGAATTTACTATAAGTATCATTTGCTTGAGTGGTTTGTCTCTCCTTCTACATTGTAAATACATAAAGGATAAAACTTTTCCTTTGGATATTAAATTCAGTTGCTTTTATACTTTTTCTACCACTCAAAATTAATTTAAAAATTTGAAGCTATCCCAGGTCAGTTGTTAAAAAGACTGTTTACTTTTTAAAGGCATTTTAGTACTGCTATTTGTTTGCTTATATATTATCTATAATAGATGTAGGTTCATATATTTTTGAAAACAACAGTTCCTGTGAGAGAGAATTGCTGAAACAGTGTAAGGCAACTTTCAACGGGATTAAACTGCTCCAACATGTATCCTGTCAGCATATATGGATGCTTGCCCTTCTGCCAGTGGCAAAGCAAAATTAAAAGTGACTAAGAATGCTGAGTTATTCTTTCAACATTAGAAATTAGGCAAGAGTTAAAGTTTTAAATACTTTCTTGTTTATTAAGGCATCTCTGAAAGTCCCAAGACAGGATTACCTCCTGTACAGAAGATTTTGGAATACTTAGGCTTCCCTTGTCTTGAATTGGCACGCTACTATTTGCTAAACAGAAATTCTCAATGATGACTTTTTTTTTTTTAAAGCACGAAGTGAAAAGAAAGTTTTAGACAGAGGGGCTTGATATTCTGGTTTGGTAAAGAAAGTCAAAAAGATTAAGTGGCTAGTATTCAGGAATATTGTCGGCTAGATGGAATCCTTTATAATTTATCAAGTCATTAATTTCTGAAATCTTTTATATAGTGATTTAACTGAAAACTATACCATAGTGGTTGAGAGAATGAGCTTGAGATTGAACAGTCTAGATTTAAATCCCAGCTCTATATTATACTAGCTCTGTGAAGCTGGGTCTCAGATTTTAATCTGTAAACTGATATCTATAATGGTAAGTCTTTCATAATATTGTGTTAAAGTTTAAATGAGGTAATATATAATGCCTAGTACATAGTGAACTTTGAATAATGTCAGTATGGTCATGACAGTGTTGATTACATTTAACTAGGCCCTACTAATGAAAGCAGCTTTTACTTCTTTCTTTCCTTAGTGCCTATAATAATCTAAAATAAATGCTTGTTGATTTTCTCTTTTATATTTGTTCTAAGCTCAGTTCATTTGTCAAAAGCAATAATGAATGAATATTCTAAAAGAAAAAGACTAAATGAAAGATTGAAGTCCTGTAAACTAATATAAGTGAAATTTTTGCCTTGTTGACAGAAGGCAGGCCTAAGGAATGGATTCTAAATTACTTAATGCAAAGATGCCATGTATTATGACTGTCCATGTGGAAAAAATACAGTATAACGGGATTAAATTTTTATTTAATATGTAATATAGATTTTATTTCACCTAAAAAAATAATACATGCTAATTTCAACTCCCAGGGATGTTTCCCAATGTTTAAATGATGTATTACCAGATGCCAGTTTCTTTAAGACACCCATTAAAAATAGGCTCTTGGACAAGTAAGTTGAGAATGCTGACAACTCTGAAATTATTGACATTTGGGTACAAAGTAGTTCAATAAAATTATAAATTTTCAAAATGAAGGTCAAGATCATTTTGAAGTAAAGCAACCTGGAGAAATAGTAATTCAAAAACACTTGGAGGAGTGATGGTTATCATTTAACAAAAAAAAATTTGCCGTAATATTCCTTAAAATCATAAATGACATAGTGTATTTGGTATCTGAATTAGGATAATTCAACAACATATTTTGATCAAATGCAGTGTATCAACCAGTTTGCTAGGCACTGGTGATAGAAATATGATCCCTTGTTCCTAGCAATGTAGGGTCCAAATGGAGAAACATTTACCTGACAACCTAAATCTGTTTATACCATGTATGTAAATGTTCACAGTTCCCTTCTGTGGAAACGTAAAGGAAAAAACCCACCTCAGCCTGGAGGAGAACCAGAAAAGTTTCTCTGATGAGGTACTATATAAGCAGATTCTTGAAGAAATTCTAGATATCTCAGAAAAAAAGTTTGCCAACAAATGCTTCTTGATATCCCAGGGAAGTAGTCTGAGGTAGCTGGGTGTCCAGGGTGAGGCCCTGAAGTTACTAAGGACAGAGTTCAGGAGCAGACAAGGAACAGATCACAGAGGGATTTTATTTGCCATTTATTTACAAAGAGCTTGGATTTTATATCCTATACATGATGGGATTAAAGGGTTTTAAGCTGGAGAGTGGTGTGGTGAGATTTTACTTTCAGGTTGATAATGTTGGCAGTAGTGTTGGGAATGGATTCCATTCATAAACAGCTTTACAGAGGTTTTTTGTTTTTTTTTAATCAAGTGGTATATAGAGAACTGATAGGGTTCATTCACTTTCTGAATTTCAAGTAAATCACTCAAGTATGAAGAAACTGCTTTACATACTTGAACAGGAAAGTACTTGAAATCACTTATATCTTGTGGAATTTATACATTTGAGGTTTTTCATTCAGAGTAGCATTGTTGAAAGATGAAATAAATGCAAAGAGTTTTAGGAAACAGATTTTAGGTCAAGATTTTACACTTAATCAAGTATGTGTGCTCTAATTACCATATTTATTTATGTTTTTTAAGTTATTTGGTAGAAACTAGTGGAGTAATTGTAAACTTTTTCTTGTAGTTCAAAAAATAATATTTCCCTACCAAATGCTTTGAATTACGAAGATACATTTTTGAATGGAAAAGGATTATCCACTCAAAATCCAGCTAGTTTCTCTAGCTACCTGAAAAAAAATACATTTTGACCATTCGTTTAGTAAAGTGTTTGAACACTTAGTCCAAAAATTAAGTAGGCGGTCTTAGTCTGCCTAGGCTGCTATAACAAAGGACCACAGACTACGTGCTTTAAATAATAAAAATTTATTTTCTCACAGTTATAGAGTGTGGGAAGTCCAGGAACAAGGTGCCAGCATTAAGTTTTCTGGTGACGTCTCTCTTCCTGTTCACCTTCTGGAGTTGTACCCGTACAGCCTTTCCTCCTTATGTGTGTGACGTATGTGTTGTACAAAGAGATCTTTCCTCTTTTCCTCTTCTCATAATGTCACTAATCCTAACAGGTATTCCCCATCCTTATGATTTCATTTAATCTAAATTACTCCCCAAAGGCTCTATCTTCAAATATAGTCACAGAGAACATTCAATTCAGTTCAGTTATTCAGTCATGTCCAAGTCTTTATGACCCCATGGACTGCAGCACACCAGGCTTCCCTGTCCATCACCAACTCCTGGAGTTTGGTCAAACTCATGGCCATGGAGTCGGTGATGCCATCCAATCATCTCATCCTCATCCCTTCTTCTGCCTTCAGTCTTTCCCAGCATCAGGATCTTTTCCAATGAATCAGTTTTTCGCATCAGGTGGCCCAAGTATTGGAGTTTCAGCTGCAGCATCAGTCCTTCCAATGAATATTCAGGACTGATTTCCTCTAAGATTTTCTGGTTTGATCTTCTTGCAGTCCAAGGGACTCTCAAGAGTCTTCTCCAACACCACAGTTCAAAAGCATCAATTCTTCGATGCTTAGCTTTCTTTATGGTCCAACTCTCACATCCATACATGACTACTGGAAAAACCATAGCTTTGACTAGACAGACCTTTGTTGGTGAAGTAATGTCTCTGCTTTTTAATATGCTGTCTAGATTAGTCATAACTTTTCTTCTAAGGAGTAAGCGTCTTTTAATTTCATGGCTGCAGTCAACATCCACAGTGATTTTGGAGCCCCCCCTAAATAAAGTCTGTCACTATTTCCACTGTTTCCCCATCTATGAGCCGTGAAATGATGGAACTGGATGCCATGATCTTAGTTTTTTAAATGTTGAGTTTTAAGCCAGTTTTTTCACTCTCCTCTTTGACTTTCATCAAGAGGCTCTTTAATTCCTCTTCACTTTCTGCCATAAGGGTGGTATCATCTGCATATCTAAGGTTATTGATATTTCTCCTGGCAATCCTAATCCCAGCTTGTGCTTCATCCAGCCTGCCATTTCACATGATGTACTCTTCATATGAGATAAATAAGCAGGGTGACAATATACAGCCTTGCTGCTGCTGCTGCTGCTGCTGCTGCTGCGTCGCTTCAGTCGTGTCCGACTCTTAGCGATCCCATGGAGTGCAGCCTACCAGGATCCTCTGTCTATGGGATTTTCCAGACAAGAGTACTGGAGTGGGGTGCCACTGCCTTCTCCATACAGCCTTGACGTACTCTTTACCCAATTTGGAACCAGTCTCTTGTTCCGTGTCCAGTTCTAACTGTTGTTCCTTGAGCTGCATACAGCTTTCTCAGGAGGCAGGTAAAGTGGTCTGGTATTCCCATCTCTTGAAGAATTTTCCACAGTTTGTTGTGATCCACACAGTCAAAGGCTTTGGTGTAGTCAGTAAAGCAGAAGTAGATATTTTCCTGGAATTCTTTTGCTTTTTCAATGATCCAACGCATGTTGGCAATTTGATCTCTGGTTCCTCTGCCTTTTCTAAATCCAGCTTAAACATCTGGAAGTTCATGGTTCAAGTACTACTGAAGCCTGGCTTGGAGAATTTTGAGCATTACTTTGCTAGCGTGTGAGATGAGCACAATTGTGTGGTAGTTTGAACATCCTTTGGCATTACCATTCTTTGGGATTAGAATGAAAACTGACCTTTTAAAGTCCTGTGGCCACTGCTGAGTTTCAAAATATGAATTTTGAGGGGTATATAATTCAATGCATAGCAGAGGCTAAGTAAGCCTTTTACCATAAAAGTAAATATAAATTTAAATATACGTTCTAGGTCGCTTAAGTCATGTCCAACTCTTTGTGACCCTGTGGACTGTAGCTCACCAGGCTCCTCTGTCCATGGAAATTCTCCAGGCCAGATTAGTGGAGTGGGTTGCCATACCCTCATGCAGAGCATCTTCCCAACCCAGGGACTGAACCTGTGTCTTCTGACGCTCCTGCATTGCAGGCAAATCCTTTACCACTGAGCCACTGGGAAAGCCCCCAATTTAAGTATACACAATTTAATTTTGATGTTTTAGGATCCCTAAGTCTGGGTTTTTAAGGTCCCTAAAGCTTTCCGGGCAACAAAGTGGAGACAGGAGAGAAATTGTCCCAACAAACAAATAAGAAAAGAACATGCTAATAGCTGTGGCATTTTAGAAAAATTGCATGCCAGATAATCCTTCATTAGCTCTAAGAAGGTTTATTTTCAAAACACTTATTGCTGCATGTTCTTTTATCTCCAGTGCCTGGCATTGTAATCCTGTAGCAGGGAGTCAAAAGTTATCAATACAGGACTCTTGCAGTACCTTCATCAATGGCAGGTAAAATTCACAGAGGCTAAAAGTGTTTTTATCTTTAGCTTTTCTTTTATTTGAATTTGGAACAATTAAAGTGAAGATTGCTGAGAATTTCATTTATATTGAACTCAGGACATTTTCTCTGTGTGTGTGTATATGTGTGTATTTGAATAAGATTTTAAAACCAATCAACACGCCATAATCATACACATTTTTTTAAGTTTTGTTGATTTACAATGCTTTGCTAATTTCTACCGTATAGAAAAGTGATTCAGTTATACATATACATACATTTTAAAAAAATATTCTTTTCCATTATGGTTTATCATAGATACTGAGTCTAGCTGTTTATGCTATATAGCCAGTCAGTTCAGTCACACAGTTTTGTCTGACTCTTTGCAACACAATGGACTGCAGCACACGAGGCTTCCCCATCCATCACCAACTCCCACAGCTTACTCAAACTCATGTCCACCGAGTCAGTGATGCCATCCCACCATCTCCTCATCCCTTCTCCTGCCTTCAGTCTTTCCTAGCATCAAGGTCTATTCCAATGAGTCAGTTCTTCACATTGGTGGCCAAAGTCTTGGAGCTTCAGTTTCAGCATCAGTCCTTCCAGTGAATATTCAGGACTTATTTCCTTTAGGATTGACTGGTTTGATCTCCTTGCAGTCCAAGGGACTCAAGAGTCTTCTCCAACACCACAATTTAAAAGCATCACTTCTTCAGCACTCACCTTTCTTTATAGTCCAACTCTCACATCCATACGTGACTACTGGGAAAACCATAGCTTTGACTAGGTGGACCTTTGTTGGCAAAGTAAATCACATCTCTGCTTTTTAATATGCTGTCTAGATTGGTCATAGCTTTTCTTCCAAGGAGCAAGCATCTTTTAATTTCATGGCTGCAGTCACCATCTGCAGTAATTTTGGAGCCCAAGAAAATAAAGTCTGTCACTGTTTCCATGGTTTCCCCATCTATTTGCCATGAAGTGATGGGACTGGATGCCATGCTCTTTGTTTTTTGAATGTTGACTTTTAAGCCATCTTCTTGACTTTGATCAAGTTCTTTAGTTCCTTTTCAATTTCTGCCATTAAGTCCTCTGCACATCTGAGATTATTGGTATTTCTCCCATCAGTCTTGATTCCAGCTTGTGCTTCATCCAGCCCAGTATTTTGCATGATGTATTTTGCATATAAGTTAAATAAGCAGGGTAACAATATACAGCCTTGACATACTCCTTAGGACCTTGTTTATCTATTACACATGTAATACCTTATATCTGCTAGTCCCAACCTCTCACTCCATCCCTCCCTTAACTCCCTCCCCCTTGACAACCACAGATCTGTTCTCTATTTCCATGAATCTGTTTCTGTTTCTTAGATAGGTTCATTTGTTTCATATTTTAGAATCCACATATAAGTGATATCATATATAATCATAGGCTTTTAGAGTTGAATGAAACTTAGAGATTATCTGAGTTAGCCCCAAGATCAGGAAACTGAGGCTTTGAGAAATTAAGTAACTTAATTAATGCTAAAAAGCCATTTGGGGACAAATATGGGATTAGGACCAAAGACTTCTGTCTTTCACTCAGAATTCTTACCACTGAATCAGGAAGCTTGCAGTCCACATGGCAAGTTTCTGATAATTAATTCAATTGAGACCATAATGACAACAATCCATTGCTGCTAAACTATTTAGAAACTACTTGAACCATGCTAGATCTATTCCAAATCTAAAATTCTGGTTATAAAGAGAATGTAAAAAATATACAAGTTAACTTAGCAATTACCAGTCATTTGGTTCATTTTATTGCTGTACTGCACATATTTTTTTTTTTCAAAATACATTTCCAAGGACAGAAAAACAGGGAACTTTATATATATATATATATATATATCAGATCAGATCAGTCGCTCAGTAGCGTCCGACTCTTTGCGACCCGCAGCACGCCAAGCCTCCCTGTCCATCACCAACTCCCGGAGTTCACTCAGACTCACATCCATCGAGTCAGTGATGCCATCCAGCCATCTCATCCTCTGTCGTCCCCTTTTCCTCCTGCCCCCAATCCCGCCCAGCATCAGAGTCTTCTCCAATGAGTCAACTCTTCGCATGAGGTGGCCAAAATACTGGAGTTTCAGCTTTAGCATCATTCCTTCCAAAGAAATTCCAGGGCTGATCTCCTTTAGAATGGACTGGTTGGATCTCCTTGCAGTCCAAGGGACTTTCAAGAGTCTTCTCCAACACCACAGTTCAAAACCATCAATTCTTCGGCGCTCAGCCTTCCTCACAGTCCAGCTCTCGCATCCATACATGACCACAGGAAAGACCATAGCCTTGAGTAGGCGAAACTCTGTTGGCAAAGTAATGTCTCTGCTTTTGAATATGCTATCTAGGTTGGTCATAACTTTCCTTCCAAGGAGTAAGCGTCTTTTAATTTCATGGATGCAGTCACCATCTGCAGTGATTTTGCAGCCCAGAAAAATAGTCTGACACTGTTTCCACTGTTTACCCATCTATTTCCCATGCAGTGATGGGACCAGATGCCATGATCTTCGTTTTCTGAATGTTGAGCTTCAAGCTCAACCTTTTGGCTTCAAAAGGTTTTGGCTCAACCTTTTGGCAGCCTTTTGGCTTCAAGCCAACCTTTTCACTCCCCACTTTCACTTTCATCAAGAGGCTTTTTAGCCCCTCTTCACTTTCTGCCATAAGGGTGGTGTCATCTGCATATCTGAGGTTACTGATATTTCTCCCAGCAATCTTGATTCCAACTTCTGTTTCTTCCAGTCCAGCATTTCTTATGATGTACTCTGCATATAAGTTAAATAAACATGGTGACAATATACAGCCTTGACGTACTCCTTTTCCTATTTGGAACCAGTCTGTTGTTCCATGACGAGTTCTAACTGTTGCTTTCTGACCTGCATACAGATTTCTCAAGAGGCAGATCAAGTGGTCTGGTATTCCCAACTCTTTCAGAATTTTCCACAGTTTATTGTGATCTACACATTCAAAGGCTTTGGCATAGTCAATAAAGCAGAAAAAGATGTTTTTCTGGAACTCTCTTGATTTTTCCATGATCCAGCGGATGTTGGCAATTTGATCTCTGGTTCCTCTGCCTTTTCTAAAACCAGCTTGAACATCAGGAAGTTCACAGTTCACATATTGCTAAAGCCTGGCTTGGAGAATTTTGAGCATTACTTTACTAGTGTGTGAGATGAGTGCAATTGTGCGGTAGTTTGAGCACTCTTTGGCATTGCCTTTCTTTGGGATTGGGATGAAAACTGACCTTTTCCAGTCTTGTGGCCACTGCTGAGTTTTCCAGATTTGCTGGCATATTGAGTGCAGCACTTTCACAGCATCATCTTTCAGGATTTGAATAGCTCCACTGGAATTCCATCACCTCCACTAGCTTTGTTCATAGTGATGCTTTCTAAGGCCCACTTGACTTCACATTCCAGGATGTCTGGCTCTAGGTAAGTGATCACACCATCATGATTATCTGGGTCGTGAAGCTCTTTTTTGTACAGTTCTTCTGTGTATTCTTGCCACCTCTTCTTAATATCTTCTGCTTCTGTTAGGTCCATACCATTTCTGTCCTTTATCGAGCCCATCTTTGCATGAAATGTTCCTTTGGTATCTCTGATTTTCTTGAAGAGATCCCTAGTCTTTCCCATTCTGTTGTTTTCCTCTATTTCTTTGCATTGATTGCTGAAGAAGGCTTTCTTATCTCTTCTTGCTATTCTTTGGAACTCTGCATTTAGATGTTTATATCTTTCCTTTTCTCCTTTGCTTTTCGCTTCTCTTCTTTTCACAGCTATTTGTAAGGCCTCCCCAGACAGCCATTTTGCTTTTTTGCATTTCTTTTCCATGGGGATGGTCTTGATCCCTGTCTCCTGTACAATGTCACGAACCTCATTCCATAGTTCATCAGGCACTCTATCTATCAGATCTAGGCCCTTAAATCTATTTCTCACTTCCACTTTATAATCATAAGGGATTTGATTTAGGTCATACCTGAATGGTCTAGTGGTTTTCCCTACTTTCTTCAATTTCAGTCTGAATTTGGCAATAAGGAGTTCATGGTCTGAGCCACAGTCAGCTCCTGGTCTTGTTTTTGCTGATTGTATAGAGCTTCTCCATCTTTGGCTGCAAAGAATATAATCGATCTGATTTCGGTGTTGACCATCTGGTGATGTCCATGTATAGAGTCTTCTCTTGTGTTGTTGGAAGAGGGTATTTGCTATGACCAGTGCATTTTCTTGGCAAAATTCTATTAGTCTTTGCCCTGCTTCATTCCGTATTCCAAGGCCAAATTTGCCTGTTACTCCAGGTGTTTCTTGACTTCCTACTTTTGCATTCCAGTCCCCTATAATGAAAAGGACATCTTTTTTGGGTGTTAGTTCTGAAAGGTCTTGTAGGTCTTCATAGAACCGTTCAACTTCAGCTTCTTCAGCGTTCCTGGTTGGGGCATAGACTTGGATTACTGTGACATTGAATGGTTTGCCTTGGAAACGAACAGAGATCATTCTGTCGTTTTTGAGATTGCATCCAAGTACTGCACTTCGGACTCTTTTGTTGACCATGATGGCCACTCCATTTCTTCTGAGGGATTCCTGCCTGCAGTAGTAGATATAATGGTCATCTAAGTTAAATTCACCCATTCCAGTCCATTTTAGTTCGCTAATTCCTAGAATGTCGACATTCACTCTTGCCATCTCTTGTTTGACCACTTCCAATTTGCCTTGATTCATGGACCTGACATTCCAGGTTCCTATGCAATATTGCTCTTTACAGCATCAGACTTCGCTTCTATCACCAGACACATCCACAGCTGGGTATTCTTTTTGCTTTGGCTCCATCCCTTCATTCTTTCTGGAGTTATTTCTCCACTGATCTCCAGTAGCATATTGGGCCCCTACTGACCTGGGGAGTTTCTCTTTCAGTATCCTATCATTTTGCCTTTTCATACTGTTCATGGGGTTCTCAAGGCAAGAATACTGCAGTGGTTTGCCATTCCCTTCTCTAGCGGACCACACCCTGTCAGATAAATTGGCATGAAGCAAAAGCCAATTTATTCTAAAATTTGAATTTAATTTCTCTCTCTCTCTTTTTTTTTTTTTTTGGTCACGCCACATGGCTCATGGGATCTTAGTTCCTTGACCAGGGATTGAACCAGGGCCGTCAGCAATGAAGATGCAGAGTCCTAACCACTGAACTTCCAGTTAATACCCTAAATTTTATTTCTGATACTATTCTTTTGACTATTCATCTTAATTTGTTAAACTCAGAAGTCATTTTTACCTTTTGATTATATATAAAATGGAATGAATGAATAATTACAGAAATACTGTATTTAGGACTTATATAATATCACTAAGGGTTCAACTTTAAATATTTCTCCCAAATTTTATTCTCAGCCTTTCTGTCTGCAATTTTTGCCAAAGATACCATCATTCCCTCTTGAGTTTCTTATCTACCTTACACAAATAATTCCATATCTGAATCTCTGACTCCATTGTTTCCCCTGAACTTCAGCCTGTATTTATTTCTCCTGCTGTATATTTCTACCTAGATGCCCATCTGGCACTTAAACATCATTTTGCCTGGGATACACTTACCATCTTTCTACTATTAAACTTGTGCCTTCTGCTGAATTCCCTATTTTTGTTTATAGAACAGTTATCTTCTCTTTCACTTGATCTTAAAGCCTCAGAGCTAACTTTTATTTAGATATCCTTTTCATGTTGTGTAGCCCATCAATTGCTGGTTCTACGGCCATGTTATTGCTGTGTTATTCTTGAATCCAGAGACATGGTACCTGCCTTCTGGTTTCAATTTTTTTTTTTTATCAAGAATCTCTTTTATTGATTATCAGAAACATTACAAACATCTAGTATGAACAAATTGTAACATGATAGTGTTTAGTTTGAACAATTAATACATTTCAGATATAATATTATACATATTTCAATGCTATTCTCCCCAATCATCCCACCCTCTCCCGGTCCCAGAGTCCAAAAGTCTGGTCTATACATCAGTGTCTCTTTTGTTGTCTCGTAAATAGGGTTATTTTTACCATCTTTCTAAATTCCATATATATGCGTTTGTATACTGTATTTGTGTTTTTGTTTCTGGCTTACTTCACTCTGTATAATAGGCTCCAGTTCCATCCACCTCCTTAGAACTGATTCAAATGTATTCTTTTTAATGGCTGAGTAATACTCCATTGTGTATATGTACCACAGCTTGTTTATCCATTCATCTGTGGATGGACATCTAGGTTGCTTCCACGTTCTGGCTATTGCAAACAGTGCTGCTATGAACATTGGGGTACACGTGTCTCTTTCAATTCTGGTTTTCTCAGTGTATATGCCCAGCAGTGGGATTGCTGGATCATAAGGCAGTTCTATTCCCAGTTTTTTGAGGAATGTCCATACTGTTCTCCAAAGTGGCTGTACTAGTTTGCATTCCCACCAACAGTGCAAGAGGGTTCCCTTCTCTCTGCACCCTCTCCAGCATTTATTGCTTGTAGACTTTTGGATAGCAGCCATTCTGATTGGCGTGAAATGGTATCTCATAGTGGTTTTGATTTGCATTTCTCTGATAATGAGTGATGTTGAGCATCTTTTCATGTGTTTGTTAGCCATCTGTATGTCTTCTTTGGAGAAATGTCTATTAAGTTCTTTGGCCCATTTTTTGATTGGGACTGGCACAAGGACAGAAATATAGATCAATGGAACAAAATAGAAAGCCCAGAGATAAATCCACGCACATATGGTCACCTTATCTTTGACAAAGGAGGCAAGAATATACAATGGATTAAAGACAATCTCTTTAACAAGTGGTGCTGGGAAAACTGGTCAAATACTTGTAAAAGAATGAAACTAGAACACTTTCTAACACCATACACAAAAATAAACTCAAAATGGATTAAAGATCTAAATGTAAGACCAGAAACCATAAAACTCCTAGAGGAAAACATAGGCAAAACACTCTCTGACTTACATCACAGCAGGATCCTCTATGACCCACCTCCCAGAATATCGGAAATAAAATCAAAAATGAACAAATGGGACCTAATCAAACTTAAAAGCTTCTGCACAACAAAGGAAACTATAAGCAAGGTGAAAAGACAGCCTTCAGAATGGGAGAAAATAATAGCAAATGAAGCAACTGACAAACAACTAATCTCAAAAATATACAAGCAACTTCTACAGCTCAATTCCAGAAAAATAAATGACCCAATCAAAAAATGGTTTCAATTTTATTCTCAATGTTATAGAAGAAGATTATCATTTTTTCTTGCTTGGTAGCCCTAACTTGACCTTCCTGCTCTAGTTTCCTATTCCAGTCCATTCTTTTAAAGATATTTTTAGCTTACTTTTTCTATTACATTGGAGAAAATATAGGAAATACAGAAAGGTAAAAAGAAAACAAAATGCCTGTATTCCCAATACCCAAAGATAATCACTGTTAACATTTTGGTCTGTATTCTTCCAGTTTTTTTCTATGATGTGTGAATAATGTTTTTAAATATACTACTTCAATTCTAACCTGTATATTACTCCCAAACAACTAGAGTGTTATTCTTGAAGACTAATTTTAATATCAAATGATTTCATTATTTACAGTTAAAAAGCTTAAAATTCTTTGCGTGGTATTCAGTCTTGACCTGGACAATCTAGATCCTTTAGACTCTTCCAGCTTTGTTTCCAAAGGATCCTATCCTGAACCTGCAAAACAACCCCTTTAGTTACTTGCCAGTACATGCTGCAAGCTCCAGTTATTTCCTGTTCATAACATAGCATTCCAAATGCTATTTCTACAATGAAGCCATCAATCACCTGCCCATCCCCAACCTCTACTCCTTAGAGTTAGAAGTTCTCTCTCCCTCTTTTGAACTTTTGTAGTACTTGGAACATGTTCTTATTCTAGATAATTATTTTCTGGTGAACACGTTTCAGGGTTATGTATTTTTAACACGTAGCATGATGTCTTTAAGCGTAGCAGGTATCCAGTAAATGCTGAATGAATGAATAGTTGAACACTCCTTTAGGGTCATTATACCATTTATTAAACTCATAAGAATACTAAAATTTTGTAGATGTAAAAAAGCTTAAACAAAGAAGGAATTGAGTAACGAGACAGAGTTAAAAACTGAAATGCTCTAAATCCAAGTTTGTTTCTTATCCTCTGGGCTATGAATGAGTTCAGTTCAGTTCAGTCAATCAGTCGTGTCTTGACTCTTAGCAACCCCATGGACTACAAAACATCAGGCTTCCCTATCCATCACCAACTCTCAGAGCTTGCACAAACTTATGTCCATAAGTCAAATGATGCCATCCAACCATCTCATCCTCTGTCATCCTGTTCTCCTGCCATCAGTCTTTCCCAGCATCAGGGTCTTTTCCAGTGAGTCAGTTCTTTGCATCAGGTGGCCAAAGTCTTGGAGTTTCAGCTTCAGCATCAGTCCTTCCAATGAATATTCAGGCCTGATTTCCTTTAGGATTGATTGGTTTGATCTCCTTGCAGTCCAAGGGACTCTCAAGAGTCTTCTCCAACACCACAGTTCAAAAGCATCGATTCTTCAGAACTCAGCTTTCTTTATAGTCCAACTCTCACATCCCTACATGACTACTGGAAAAACCATAGCCTTGACTAGATGGACATTTGTTGGCAAAGTAATGTCTCTGCTTTTTAATATGCTGTCTAGGTTGGTCATAGCTTTTCTTCCAAGGAGCAAGCATCTTTTAATTTCATAGCTGCAGTCACCATCTGCAGTAATTTTGGAGCCCAAGAAAATAAAGTCTGTCACTGTTTCCATGGTTTCCCCATCTATATGCCATGAAGCGATGGGACTGGATGCCATGGTCTTCATTTTTTGAATGTTGAGTTTTAAGGCAACTTTTTCACTTTCATCAAAAGGCTCTTTAGTTCCTCTTCGCTTTCTGCCATAAGGGTGATGTCATCTGCATATCTGAGTTTATTGATATTTCTCCTGGCAGTCTTGATCCCAGCTTGTGCTTCATCCAGCCTGGCATTTTGCATGATGTATTTTGTATATAAGTTAAATAAGCAGGGTGACAATATACAGCCTTGATGTACTCTTTTCCCAATGTGGAATCAGTCTGTTGTTTCACGTCTGGTTCTAACTATTGCTTCTTGACCTGCATTCAGATTTCTCAGGAGGCAGGTAAAGTGGTCTGGTATTCCCATCTCTTGAAGAATTTTCCAGGTTGTTGACCTACACAGTCAAAGGCTTTGGTGTAGTCAATAAAACAGAAGTTGATATTTTTCTGTAATTCTCTTGCTTTTTCTGTGATCCAACGGATGTTGGCAATTTGATCTCTTGTTCCTCTGCCTTTTCTAAATCCAGCTTGAACATCTGGAAGTTCACAGTTCACGTACTGTTGAACCATGGCTTGGGAATTTTGAACATTACTTTGCTAACATGTGAGATGAGTGCAATTGTACGGTAGTCTGAGCATTCTTTGGCATTGCCTTTCTTTGGGATTGGAATGAAAACTGACCTTTTCCAGTCCTGTGGCCACTGCTGAGTTTTCCAAATTTGCTGGCATATTGTGTGCAGCACTTTCACAGCATCATCTTTTAGGATTTGAAATAGCTCAACTGTTATTCCATCATTTCCTATGGGTTGCCATCACTTGAACATAATCCCATCTTGGATTCAGGAGGGAGGCAGTGGTCCTCCTTCTGCTATGAATGTGGAAGAAACACAAGCAGATATTCATTTCTTGATTGCCTAGCAGCTGGACATGGACCTGTGTCTTTGATCAGTCAGATACTCCCACCCAGGACTTTGAATCTTGAGAGCTTAGGGCATTACAGAGACAATTCTAGCAGTTGTGGTATTAAGAGTCTAGGAGAACAGTACACCTGAAACTAATACAACATTGTAAATCAACTATATTCCAATAAAAATTTAATAAAAGAAGAATCTAAGAGAACAGAAACCAGTGGCAATGGCATCAGCAGATGGTTACTGTGTCATGATCTTGATTATGCCTTTTTTTCTTCTAGGGCCTTCTCTGTTTTTTGAACATCCTGGTTTGTTCTGTGAGATAGGCTATTCTGATGTGTGTTTTCTAACACCACCAAGATATTAACTTAATTCTGACACTATCTACCTGAGAGTAGCATCAGATCTCCCAGGATTAGGAAGCAGTCTCACAAGGCTGCCCCTACTACCAACTTCAATGCTTGTTGCAAGTCTAAGTTGTTACTTGTGCTTTTGATCAACCAGTTGTAGATTGGAGGTTCCTAAAAGCTTTCCTTGATTTTGTGGAACAGGTTTTGCTAGAGTGGCTCATAGAACTCAGAGAAACATTTAGTTACATTTACCGGTTTATTATGTACTTAGTCCAATTCTTTGTGACCCCATGGACTGTCTCCCACCAACGTTCTCTGTCCATGGGGATTCTCCAGGCAAGAAAACTGGAGTGGGTTGCCATGCCTTCCTCCAGGGGATCTTCCCAACCCAGGCTTTGAATGAAGGTCTCCCATATTGCAGGTGGATTCTTTACTGACTGACGCACCAGGGAAGCCCAAGAATATTGGAGTAGGTAGCCTATCCCTTCTCCAGGGGATCTTCCTGACCCACAGATTGAACCATGGCCTCCTGCATTGCAGGTGGATTCTTTACCAGCCAAACTCCGAGGGAAGTACCATCAATCTTTGGTCACTGATAACTGAACTCTATCTCCAGTCCTTCCCTTTTCCCTTGAGGTCAGGGATTAGGGCGGAAAATTCCAATTCATCAGGTTTGGTTCTCCTGGCTATCAGCCCCTATAGTAAGGGGTTTTCTAAGTCACCATATTAACATAAACTCAGATCCCTGAGTCAGGAAGATTCCCCTGGAGAAGAGAATGACAACCCACTCTGGTATTCTTGTCTGGAGAATTCCATGGACAGAGGAGCCTGGTGAGGGCTACAGTCCATGGGATCACAAAGAGTCAGACACAACTGAGCAGCTAACACACATACACACCTAACACACACACACACACACACACACAGGCATGGTTGGAAGGGACTTGTCATGGATGACAAAAGATACTCCTTTCACTTTCCTAAGTTACCAAAATATTAAAATATTAACTGATTCTACTTTATCTTATTTTCCTTCATGATAATTCTTAGTACCTGACATAGCAATATTTATGTGTCTCTCTCCACTAGAATGTAAAATTTATAAGAGTAGGAAAGAACCTAAAGCTTTGTCAGTTCTGGGCAGATATTAAACACTTCATAAACATTTTCGAGACGAATGAACATATGAATAAAGAAATCACTAAAAATAATTTGAGAAAACATTAGAGATCTGAGTATTTTTCTATAAGGAAGCTGAATATTAACCAGATTTGAAAAACCCTGTATTAGAGAGTAAATTATGTATATTATAATCATTACAATTTTTATACCACACATGTTTAAGTTGTGTAAAATGAAGACTTCATAAGATTGGTTAAATCCATTCGAATAGTTCAGAATTTATGTAAATGTAGACACCATTTTTATAGTGGTCTTAATTTTAAGAATGTACTGTTTTCCCCAAAATGAATGCATAATTTAAAGTTGCTCGCCACATATAAAACTATAAGGCAGAAGAAAACCTTTTGGTATTAAATTTAAGAAATCTAAAGGAATGATTCCTTTCCCATTTGTCTCTCAACCTAAACCTGTTTTTCTTTTTCTTTTTCTTTTTTTAAGAGGGGGAGAAAGTAATATTTTTTAAGAAACCAAAATAATTGATATTTTTACTTTTTAAGCACACAGTCTTAAATGATGACTGTGATTCTTTTCATATAATTTAATGTCAGTTAGAAGTAGTCTACAAGGTATGATGATAAGTCCCAGATACTTCTGCTTTATTTGCTTAAGTAGAAGTTAAATGATCACTAAAATCCCCTTCCAGTTCTCAAATTCTGTCACAATTGGCTGTGTGGTCATTTGGCATAAAGAAAACATTACATTTTCATACTGAAAGTACCATAAAAATGGTTTGTTACCTCAGCATAACAGTTAAGTATTAGTGACAGACAGTGGTAAAAACTATTCAAAACCAGTTTTCTGTTATTTTCTTTAAAGATAGTTTTAAGTCTATGTGGGAGGTTGTATTATAAGATCAGAGGATTAAAAATATCAGAATAATCCTGACTTTGAAAAAGTCCAATCATCAATTTCTACTTTTTTCTTCATTGCTGTAAAATGAAGATATTACCAGCCTCTGTGTATTTTCTGGGAACAAAATAATGAATATAGTAATAGAAATTTACACAGGCAGATTTACTGTGAAACTTACATTTCAGAGCTCCTTATTTATACCAGCTCCTAAGGTCCTATACCTTATTCTTGTATGGAAAGTTTGTAAAAAAATAAAAAAAGTTTTCTTAAAGAGATTTCCAAATTTGTATCCATAATAACTGAATCCACCACTATTTATTCAAGTATATTTGGAGAAATAGTGACAGAGAAGTTCAATCTTAAATTAAACGTTTCTTATCACCCTCCAAAATAGAAAACTTTGGTGTTTTGAAGTCTGATTTAGGCAGCTTGATTCAGAAAAAAAGTTTTCTGGAGTGAGAAGTTAGAAGGAATTTTAATTTGGGATAACAGCACTGCATAAGTGTGCTTTAAAATTTTTTCACTGAAGGATAGATAACTTTACAGAATTTTGTGGTTTTCAGTCATACATCAACAAGAATAAGCCATAGGTACAGCCATGTCCCCTCCCTCCCATCTCCCTCCGCACTCCTCCCTTCAGCCTGTTACAGAGCCCCTGTTTGAGTTCCCTGAGTCATACAGCAAATTCCCACTGGCTGTTTTACATATGGTATTGTAAATTTCTATGTTACTCTCTCCATACATCTCCCCTTTTCCCTACTCTTCTCCCCCATGTCCATAGATCTGTTCTCTACTTCTGTTTCGCCATTGCTACCCTGAAAATATATTCATCAGTGCCATCTCTTTAGATTCCATATATATGTCAGTATACAATATTTATATTTCTTTTTACTTCACTCTGTATAACGCGCTCTAGGTTCGTTCACCTCATTATGCATAAGTATGACTTGACACTGAACTTTTCTGAGATTGAGTTAAAAAAATTGTAAAATGTTTGATCTTTAAAATTCTTTCCCATGTGAAACATTCTGTTTATTTTTAATTGAAGTATAGTTAATTTACAATGTTGTGTTAACTTGTACTGTATAGCTAAGTAATTCATTTATACATATATATATAAATTCTTTGCCTGTCCTTTTCCATTATGGTTTATCACAGGATATTGAATATAGTTCCCAGTGCTATATAGTAGGACTTAGTTGTTTTTCCATTGCATCTGCTAATCCCAAACTCCCAAGCAGTTCCTCCCCTACTCACCATCCTGCTTGGCAAGCACAGGTCTGTTCTCTATGTCTGCGACTCTGTTTCTGTATGGTAGATAAGTTCATTTGTGTCATATTTTAGATTTCCTCATATATGTAGCATCCAATATGAAGCTTTCTTACTTCCTTTCTTAATGCTGAAATATTGTGGATTTTCAGTCTAGTTGGCTCCAGGTTTATTGTTGCAGAAGTGTGACTACAACATTGAAAAGCAACTAAGATCTTCTCTGAATCATTTTCTGGAAAATTTCTGGAAAAAGGAAAAACATGAAAAATATTTATATTTCTGCTCTCTATCAAGTGTATATTAAGTTAGAATGTCTGTGAAAAATAATTTACTTGATTATCACTGTTGGAGGATTTCCATACCTCAGAATAAAGCGTGAGGAAAAGTATTTCAGTTCCACATCTCTGATGCAATCTTTTCCTCTAAGCTAGCTGGATTGTTCAGTTGGCCCAAGAGCTTGAGACCTGAAATTCTGCATTCTTGGCACAGTTGTAAGTTCTCACTATAAATGTAATACCTGAGGTTGCAGGAGGTCAAGGAAGAGGGGGGAAAATAATTTCGTGCATTTCACTTCATCTTCAGTTAATTCTTACAATGTTATCCTCTTGGAAGGAAAAATGTTTTAGTTCAGCTTTTGAGGGAAGAATGAATTTAAAGATCATTCCCAATGTTAAGACTGGAGTGGAAAAGGCAAGGAGAGTCAGCAGATTTTTATAGACTATCTGTTGTATAAAGATGCCACAGGGCCCGGCAGTTCCAATCCTAGGAATATAATTAAGAGAAACCAAATATGTGTACCCAAGTGATTATAACAGCAGTATTCATAATAGCCCCAAAGTGGAAACAACCCAAATATCTATCAACTTATAAATGGGTAAACAGTGTGGTATATCTATACAATGGAATTCTCATCAATAAAAAGAAATATTGAGTCATGCTACAACATGGGTGAATCTTAAAAGCATTATGCTAGGGAAAGAATCCGGTCACAAAAAACCCACATATTATATGATTCTATTCAGGTGAAATGTTCAAAACAGGGAAATCTATAGAGACAGATTAGTGGTTGCTAAGGAATGGAGAGGTTGGATGGGAGAGGTTAATAGTTGAAGGAAATAAAAACTTTTTTTGTGGTGATGAAAATGTTCTAAAACTGTCCATGGTGATGCTCTCACACATTGGTGAATATGCTAAGAACCGTTGTTCACTTTAAATAGATGAATCATATGGTATGTGAATTCTATCTCAAAAAAATGGGGGAATATAGTGATTAATCAAAACATAGGTTTACACATGTATCCTCCTCTGAAGAAAGCACTTGTCATCCAGTTATACTACTTATACCAATATTTAAGTATTTAAAACTGAAAGCAAAAAGAGAAAACAGTCGGCCTTAGAAGAGAGGTGATATTTAGCTAGACTGTGAGAATAATTGGGATGTGGATATTCTAGGTAGAGGGATTAGCATAAGCAAAGACAAAGGTATAATGAGACAACGGTAGTAATTCATTTTTTCATGAGGTTTGAGGCTAGCTCTGAATGTTAGTTAGGTAAAGTTAATGTTTCTACTGTAGGCAGTATGGAAACATCGAAGTATTTTGAACAGAGCTGTGCTACTATCTTAACTGTGCTTCAGGAAGATGATTGTAATAATAGTGTTTTAAAGATGAATTCCAGAAAAGATAGACTAGAGGCTGAAAGAGCAGAAACAAAGGAGAGAGATAACGAATGCTAACAGAAAGGAAAAGTGAAGAACAGATAAAAAGAAATATTTAAGCACACTTGTGATTTAATTGAATGTTAAGGAAAATGAGAAGGGAAGAATCAGAAGGTTGATGTGAGCCATTTAGTAAAGGGGCTTCCCTGGTGGCTCAGCGATAAAGAATCTGCCTGCAAGGCAGGAGACAGGTTCAGTCCCTCAGTTGGAAAGATCCCCTGGAGAAGGAAATGGCAAGCCACTCCAGTACTCTTACCTGGGAAATCCAATGGACAGAGGATCCTGGCAGACTACAGTCAATAGGGTTACAAAGAGTAGGACATGACTGAAGTGACTGAGCATGCATGCACATTTAGGGAAGAAGCCAAATAGATAGTTGAAAAAATGGGTCTGGGGTAAACGGTGGCCAGAAGTTTCTATTGACAAAATGTTACTTGAAACTATTAAGTGGACACAAATTAGGATAGCAGCCTACATCACACAGAGGCCTTTGGGCAAATACCTGGAGGAATAACATTGATTTAGAGATCAGAGAGAAGAGGAGCTGCAGGAGGAATAATGTGGAAAAACAGGAGAGGACAGTTTCAGGGAACCCAAGGAACATTTATAAATAAAGAAGGAAAGGAAAGGAAAGTGAAGTCGCTCAGTCGTGTCCGATTCTTTGCGACCCCATGGACTGTATAGCCTACCAGGCTCCTCTGTCCATGGGATTTTCCAGGCAATAGTACTGGAGTGGATTGCCATTTCCTTCTCCGGCGGATCTTCCCGACCCAGTGATGGAACCCAGGTCTCCCGCATTGTAGACAGACACTTTACCAAATCTGAGCCACTAGGGAAGTCCATGAATAAAGAAGGAAGGTGGTTAAATGGGGGGAAAAAAAACAGAACATCTTAGGTATAATGGATAAAGTTTCAGTTCATTTCAGTCACTCAGTCGTATCCGACTATGACCCCATGAATTGCAGCATGCCAGGCCTCCCTGTCCATCACCAACTCCCGGAGTTCACTCAGACTCACGTCCATCGAGTCATTGATGCCGTCCAGCCATCTCATCCTCTGTCGTCCCCTTCTCCTCCTGCCCTCAATCCCTCCCAGCATCAGAGTCTTTTCCAATGAGTCAACTCTTCTCATGAGGTGGCCAAAGTACTGGACTTTCAGATCAGATCAGTCGCTCAGTCGTGTCCGACTCTTTGCGACCCCATGAACTGCAGCACGCCAGGCCTCCCTGTCCATCACCAACTCCCAGAGGTCACTCAGACTCACATCCATCGAGTCAATGATGCCATCCAGCCATCTCATCCTCTGTCGTCACCTTCTCCTCCTGCCCCCAATCCCTCCCAGCATCAGAGTCTTCTCCAATGAGTCAACTCTTCGCATGAGGTGGCCAAAATACTGGAGTTTCAGCTTTAGCATCATTCCCTCCAAAGAAATCCCAGGGCTGATCTCCTTCAGAATGGACTGGTTGGATCTTCTTGCAGTCCAAGGGACTCTCAAGAGTCTTCTCCAACACCACAGTTCAAAAGCATCAATTCTTCGGCGCTCAGCCTTCTTCACAGTCCAGCTCTCACATCCATACATGACCGCAGGAAAGACCATAGCCTTGACTAGGTGAACCTTTGTTGGCAAAGTAATGTCTCTGCTTTTGAATATGCTATCTAGGTTGGTCATAACTTTCCTTCCAAGGAGTAAGCGTCTTTTAATTTCATGGCTGCAGTCACCATCTGCAGTGATTTTGGAGCCCAGAAAAATAAAGTCTGACACTGTTTCCACTGTTTCCCCATCTATTTCCCATGAAATGATGGGACCGGATGCCATGATCTTCGTTTTCTGAATATTGAGCTTTAAGCCAACCTTTTCACTCTCCACTTTCACTTTCATCAAGAGACTTTTGAGTTCCTCTTCACTTTCTGCCATAAGGGTGGTGTCATCTGCATATCTGAGGTTATTGATATTTCTCCCAGCAATCTTGATTCCAACTTGTGTTTCTTCCAATCCAGCATTTCTCATGATGTACTCTGCATATAAGTTAAATAAACATGGTGACAATATACAGCCTTGACATACTCCTTTTCCTATTTGGAACCAGTCTGTTGTTCCATGACCAGTTCTAACTGTTGCTTCCTGACCTGCATACAGATTTCTCAAGAGGCAGATCAGGTGGTCTGGTATTCCCAACTCTTTCAGAATTTTCCACAGTTTATTGTGATCTACACAGTCAAAGGCTTTGGAATAGTCAATAAAGCAGAAATAGATGTTTTTTCTGGAACTCTCTTGCTTTTTCCATGATCCAGCAAATGTTGGCAATTTGATCTCTGGTTCCTCTGCCTTTTCTAAAACCAGCTTGAATATCAGGAAGTTCACGGTTCACATATTGCTGAAGCCTGGCTTGGAGAATTTTGAGCATTACTTTACTAGCGTGTGAGATGAGTGCAATTGTGCGGTAGTTTGAGCATTCTTTGGCATTGCCTTTCTTTGGGATTGGGATGAAAACTGACCTTTTCCAATCTTGTGGCCACTGCTGAGTTTTCCAAATTTGCTGGCATATTGAGTGCAGCACTTTATGGTTTTCAGCCCTAATGCTATGTGCAGTATTCTAGTGGGGGAGGGGGAATGATAAAACCAAGAAAGTTTAATTCCTAGAAGTCTTACAGAGTTTATTTTAAAACATTTATAGATCTGTGTAACTACAGATGGAGAGAGTACCCATTTTAAGGAAAATTATGTAAAAATGAGTATGTATTTAGAAAGAAGAAAAATACTCAGCATGTGTGTCCATAGCATTAGAAAAATATTTTCTAGGAGTGAACACCTCCTGCATTTGAAACTAGTCAGGACATGAAGATATTAGTAAATGCCTTATTTTAAAACTACTTTCTCAGAAATTTCGCAACTAGTGTTCATATAGCAAGGAATGTTTTAGTTCCTTGAAGCTATAGTCAGACTAGATTAGCAGGACATACATGCAGACATTGTAGTTTTTGACTGGGTGATGCTTAGGTAAAATGTGATGCTAAATTCAGGCAAGTTTTAGCTACCAGTTGATCTAAAGCATTCCACAACCATAGAATTAGAGGGAATAACAAAATAATGAAAAATTAGTTTATAAGTATAAATGTAAGAGGAGATTAGGATATCCTCTACAGGAGAAATGTGCAAATGGGGGTCAGTGCCTTTTTTTTTATAGTATTTTTCCCCCTGTAGGGATTTCATCTCCAAAGCTAGTCAGACATCCCCAAATTATTTCAATATATGTAAATTTTAAATTATTATATTCTTTGACCCAATAGTTCTACTTCTAGAAATACATTCCAAAAAAAACCTAAAATGTAAATGGACAATAAGACAAAGGTCTTCAAAACACAGTAACTTTTAGTATTTAAACAAAGGATTGAATACAGCCTTGATTTCAAATTTTGGATGAACAGTTGTGAATGAATTGTGGCTCTTCCATAAGATAAACATTGAATAGCCTTTAAATGATCTGAATAGTTTGCCATGTTTGATAACATGGCAAAATGCTAATAATCTAGAGTTAGATAAAAGAGGTCGACTGGTGGAATCATGTGTATAATGTGATCTCAGAGGTATAACAAAAAAATATATGCATGAAAAAAAAATATGTTCATGAAGAAAACAATCCCAAATTGTTAATGAAGTTTTATCCTAGGTAGAATTATGGATTTTTTTTTCATGATGATGCATATTTCCCCTCTACATTGGGCATGTACTTCTTTAATAGATAATAAAGAATTATCACTACCCCCCAAATCTGAGAGATGAGTTATAGAGAGACTAGGAAAGGGAAAATAGATGAGTCCATTTAAATCATCATGCCTATCAGAAAAGCAATTCAAAATATAAACCTTTGTGACAGAGAATCAGTAGCATCACCATATGCTGTCAGATTAGTCTTGTCTACTGGTAGCCTCTATTGAGTTTCCTTAAGACTCAGACAGACCAGTGGAAGACTTACTGTAGATTCTGAAATCTAAGGACTCATTTGTCCCCCTGGTGTTTTTTATGCCAGAGTAGCCTGGGTCTTTGTTGCGAAAATTTTACCTTTTACATTTGTCATCCACAAACTGATTAAGATAAAATTTTAACTTTGTAATACTACATTTGTAAATACTTAAAACTCATGTTATCAGTTACTGCTTCTTGAATTTTACCCCTATAATTACATATTTTATTCTTCTTTTTCCATAGGTGCACCATAAACACGAAAGACTGAAGTTATAAAAGAGAAAAAAAAAGATTGCTGCTTTAATGACTCTGAACAATATAGTATATTTTGTGCCATATATGAAAAGGTATTGTCTGTAGATTTATGACTTAGCTTTCTCCTACCAAATGGAAGCAAATGGTATTTTCTGGGTTTTCTGCAGTGAACTTTTATTATATTTATACAAAAAAAAAGGAATTAATAAAATTGGGATAAAATATTCTTTGATAAAAATTTTTTAGTTTCAAATTATTTCCTTATGAAAGTGAAAGTTGCTTAATATCCGACTCTTTGCGATCCCATGTACTATACAGTCCTTGGAATTCTCCAGGCCAGAGTACTGTCCAGAACAGGCAGAAGCTGTTCCCTTCTTCAGGGGATCTTCCCAACCCATTTTCATTATTTTCGATGATGGCATAAAATATGGATAATTGCCTGGCTAAAGTTATTTTATTCCTATTATTTGCAGAAATATATATTGCTTTTTTTGTTGTACATATATTGCTTTTGCTTCATAATTCGACTTTTGAAATAACAAATTTTTTTCATGTTAAAGTAACAGGTTTTGCAAAACATTTAGAAAGTACAAATAAGCAAAACTAAGAAAATAAAAAATAACCTGAAATCCCAACTCCTACCTCAGCTAAAACACAAGCCTACAAAGAAATTCAAATTTGTAGGTGAAAGAAGCCTTGTTTTCCATCTTCACTGTTGCATGTCTCTTGTACTGTACCTTATTTATTGTTCTTGTTTAGTAAGCCGTGTCTGAGTCTTTTGCAACCTCTGTCTTTGGGACCCCTGGCTCCTCTGTCCTTGGAATTTCCCAGGCAAGAATACTGGAGTGGGTTACCATTTCCTTCTGCAATATATCTTCCTGACCCAGGGATCGAACCCATGTCACCTGCATTGGCAGGCAGATTCTTTACCACTGAGCCAGATAGGAAGCCCACTCTACCTTATACCCTGCCTCATTTACTAAAATAAATCAAAACAAAACAAGTAGAAACTGCCTTGTAGAAGAATAACACTTGGTCAGAGAATTCCCATGTTATTCTTCCAGGAATGTATAAAGATGACTTTTTCCTTATGCTCTCACAATAAAATGTATCTTTTCTTTATTACCTTATCAATTTGGTGGGTAAATGAGGTTTTTTGTTATTTTACTTTATACTTCTTTGATTACTATTGAAATTATCTATGTTTCATATCATTAATAGACAACTGCTTTTTTTTTTTTTTAATTTCCTATTTATGTCCTTTGAGTGTGTGGGTTGGTATGTGTATGTATTTATATGTTTACTTATCTGATGTTAAGAATAAATTAACTGGGACTTATTTTGCAAGAACAATCTCTACTTGATGTTCAATTTTATTTATTTCAACTTTTTAAAGCAATAATTATTGACATACCATAGTCTGAACATATTAAGTCACAATGTTTTAACATGTGTGTGTGTATGTGTATCCATCATCATAATGAAGATAGTAAACATATTCATCACTCCCAAAAGCTTCTCACATCCTTTTTCTTCTCACCCTAGCTAGCCCTGTCCCCAAGCAACTACTGATGTGCTGTCACTCTAGGTTAGTTTGCATTTTCCAGAATTTTATGTAAATGAAATCATAAAATATATTCTCTATTTTTGTTCTGACTTCTTTCACTCAGCATAATTATTTTGAGAATTATCCATGTTGTAGCATATATCAATAGTTCATTTTCTTTCTGAGGTGCATTCCATTGTCTGAAAGTCCCACAAATTTTTTATTTATCTATCTGTTGATGGATTTTTGGGTTGTTTCCAGTTTTAACTATTAAAAATAAAACTGTTATTAACTTTTGTGTGCTGTGCTTCTTAAGGACATTTGCTTTCATTTTTCTTGGGTAAATACCTAGGAGTGGAATAGTTAGGTCATATGGTAGATGTATGTTCAGTTTTTAAGAAACTGCCAAATAGTTTTCCAAAGTATTTCTACCACTTTTACATCCCGCCAGCAGCATCTGAGAGATATAGTTACCTCAAATCTTACTATCACCTGGTATAGTCTATCTTCTTAATGTCAATATTTCTAATAGATGTGTAGTAGTATCTTATTGTGGTCTTAATTTGTACCTCCCTAATCAATAATGATATTAAGCATCTTTTTTTTCCCCTTAGCTGCCATCCATTTATCTTTCTTGGTGAAGTGTGTGTTCTAGTCTTTTTCCCACTTTTATCTCTTCAAATATTTTCTTAGGTCCTTTCTCTCTCTCTCCTATTCTTGGACCCCTATAATGCAAATTGTTGGTGTGTTTAATGTTGTACCAGAGGTCTCTTAGGCTGTCTTCATTTCTTTTCATACTTTTTTCTGTATTGTGTTCTGCGGCAGTGATTTCCACCATTCTGTCCTCCAGGTCACTTATCCGTTCTTCTGCCTCAGTTATTCTGCTATTGATTCCGTCTAGTGTATTATTCATCTGTTCGTTTGTTCTTTGCTTCTTATAGGTCTTTGGCAGACATTTCTTGCATCTTCTCCACTGTTTTCCCAAGATCCTGGATCATCTTCATTATCATTATTCTGAATTCTTTTTCGGGAAGCTTGCCTATTTCCACTTCATTTAGTTGTTTTTCTGGGGTTTTATCTTGTCCCTTCATCTGAGACGTAACACTCTGCTTTTTTCATCATGATTAACTTTCGTTTTAGCCACTGTGGAACTGTGCTTCTTCTTGCTTCTTCTGTCTGCGTCTCTGAAGGATGAGGCTAAGAGGCTTGTATAAGCTTCCTAATGGCAAGAACTGGTGATAGGGAAAACTGGGTCTTGCTCTAGTTGGCAGGGCTTTGCTCAGTAATGCTTTAATCCAATTATCTGCTGATGGTGAAGTTGTACTCCCTCCTGTTAATTGTTTGGTCTGAGAGGACCCAACCCTGGGGTCTACAGACTCTGTGGTAGGATTAATGGCTAACTCCAAGAGGGTTTACACCAAGGGGGACCTTCCCAGCTTAATGCCATCAGTGCCCCTGTCCCTGTGGTAAGCCCCCGTTGATCCACACCTCCACAGGAGACCATCCAACACTAGCATGTAGTTATGATTCCATCACCTGTGGGGTCACTGCTCCTTTCCTCTGGGTTTTAAGGTGTGCAAAATTTTGTTTGTGCCCTCCAAGATGGGAGTCTCTGTTTTTCCCAGTCCTATGGAAGTCCTATAATCAAATCCTGCTGGCAAGATTCCCTGGGGATTCCCAGTCCCTTTGTTGAATCCTCATTCTGGGAAGCCTAACGTGGGGTTCAGAACCTTCACAACAGTGGGATAACTTCTTTGGTATTATTGTTCTCCAATTTGTGGATCACCTACCCAGCAGATATGGGATTTGATTTTATTGTGATTGCACCCCTCTTACTGTCTCGCTGCAGCTTCTTCTTTGTCTTTGGATGTGGGGTATCATTTTTTGGTGGGTTTCAGCATCCTCCTGTCAATGGTTATTCCACAGTTAGTTGCAATTTTGGTATTATCACAGGAGGAGATGAGTGCACATCCTTCTACTCTACCATCTTGAATTGGAAGTCTCTCACCATCTTTTTCTCATTTCTAAAATTGGGTTGTTCATGTTTTGAGGATTGTTTATATTTTCTGAATGCATATCCATCATGAGACGTATGTTTCTCAAAGACCTTCTTGTAGACTGTGGCTTCATTCTATTAACCAGGTCTTTCAAAAAGAATGTTTTTAATCTAATTTAACCTTTTTTTCCTTTATGGATTGTGCTTTTATTTTTTAGGCTTTTTAAAAATTGATTTATTTAGTTATTGTTATTTTTTTGTCTGCGGTGAGTCTTCATTACTGCATGAAGGCTTTGATACTGGAAAAGACACTGATACTGGGAAAAAAGTTGAAAATGTTAGTCAGTCAGTCCTCTCTGACTCTTTGTGACCCCATGGACTGTATGAAGGCAAAAGGAGGAGGTGGCAGAGGATGAGATGGTTAGATAGCATCTCCAACTCAATAGATATGAATTTGAGCAAACTCCAGGAGATAGGAAAGGACAGGGAAGCATGGCAGGTTGCAGTCCATGGAAGTTGCAATGAGTCAGACACTACTTAGTGACTGAACAACAACGACAAGAACAGTTTTATCCAAAATTTAGATTATATCGTAAACTAAAATTAAGCTAATTTGTTTTTTAAATGACTGCTTATTACCCACTTCGAAATCAGTGTTCATTGTTTTTTTGCATTTGTCCAAGTAACCTTCTCAGTATAGAAACTTAAATACCACTGCTGATGCTCTAAGTACAACAGATCACACCTAAATGAATATACTTCAAAAGTAGAATTATTGTTGCATAAAAAGGTAGCAGCTGAATTATAATATATTTTAACACATGTTTTTCTCACCAAACTTTTCTCTCTGAATCTACATAGTACCAACCACCAGCTACCCAAAATTAGATAGCAGTCTACAAACTCCAAAGTACTTTGCATGTCTTACCTCTATTGTCAGTCATGTATCTGGGATAAATATATAGTCTCTCCATAGGAAAAGCTTTCATCATGGAAGTCAAGGAAGATCCAGCTGGCATGCTGGCTAAGTGACATTTTCCAGTTGTCTATTGCAGTTGTCATTAACTAGAGAAAGTATCTATGTAGCTAATGGTCAGGAAGGATATATACTTCACCTTGCAGTCTTATAGACTGTTTGAGTAACCCATTAATGGAAGGATCAATTCAGAATAATCATGTTTATATTTCTTTAGTCCCCTTTTGGAAATTTTTTCTTTGAGTTTTTTTACCCTTATATAATTATATAATTGATAATTTATCTGTTCTTTCTCTTCTCCTCAAAATCTGTCATTGATATTTTGATTTTCTTATCTTTACTTCCCATTTGTTTCAGTTACCTAGGACAGAAGTCTCTCTGTTTTGTTTTATTTATTTTTGTGTTTTTTTAGCTTTATATTTTTATTGGAGTATAGTTGATGAACAATGTTATGATAGTTTCAGGTGTACAGCAAAGTGAATCAGTTATACATGAACATGTATCTATCCTTTTTCAAATTCTTTTGCAGTTTAGGTTGTTACATGATACTGAATTTAGTTCCCTGTGGTATATAGTAGGTCTTTGTTTATTATCCATTTTTAGGTATAGCAGTGTGTACATGTCAGTTCCCAACTCCCAAACTATCCCTTCCCTGCACCATTCCCCTTTGGTTCCTTTTCTATGTCTGTGAGTCTGTTTCTGTTTTGTAAGTAAGTTCATTTATATCATTTCTTTTTAGATTCCACTTATAAGTGGTATCATATGATCTTTCCCTTTATCTGTCTGTCTGTCTTCACTCAGTATGACAATCTTTAGGTCTGTCCATGTTGTCTCAAATGGCATTATCTGTTTCTTTTTAATGGCTGAGTAATATTCCATTCTATATATGTACCACATCTTCTTCTTCCATTCCTCTCTCTATGCACATTTAAGTTACTTCCCTATCTTGGCTATTGTAAACAGTGCTCCAGTGAACACTGAGGTGCATGTATCCTTTTGGACCATGTTTTTTTCTGGTTATATCCCTTGTGGGATTGCAGGGTCATCTGGTAGTTCTATTTTTAGTTTTTTAAGGAGCCTGCATAGTTCTCCATAGTGGCTGTACCAATTGACATTTCTACCCTCTCCAGCATTTTGTTTGTGAAGTTTTTGATCATAGCCCTTTAGACTGGTGTGAGGTGATATCTCATTGTAGTTTTGATTTGCATTTCAAATATAACTCTGATACCGTACAATTCACCCATTTAAAGAGTACATTTCAGTAGTTTTTAGTATATGAACAGTTTTACAACCATCACCACAATGAATTTCAGAACATTTCATTATACTAAAAAGAAAGCCTGTACCCTTTAGCTATCAACCCAACTCTTTCACTTCCTAGCCCTAGGCAACCAAAAGTCTACTTCCTGTCTCTATAAATTTACTTGTGATGGATGTATTATATAAATTGAATCATACAATACATAGTGTTTTGTGACTAGCTTCCTTCACTTAGTATAGTGTTTCATCTGTATTATGTGTATCAGTACTGCATCTCTTTTTATCCCTGAATAATATTCCATGGTATTGATACACCTTATTTTGTTTCACCAAGTATACATTTGGTTTGTTGCTGAATAATGCTGCTATCAATATCCATCTAAGTTTTTGTATGGACATGTGTTTTTATTTCCCTTGGGTATATACCAAGGAGTGAGAATTTCTGGATCAAGTGATAGCTCTTATGTTAAGCTTTTGATGAGCTCCCAATCTTTTTCCCAAGATGACTGTACCATTTTACATTTCCACCAGCAGTTTTGGAAGGTCTGAATTTCCCCATATCCTTACCAGTACTTATTATTTGACTTTTTGATAATAGCCATCCTAGTGGGTATGAAAATGGTGTCTCATGTGTTTTTAATTTTTATTTGTTTTATGACTAATGGTGTAGAGCATCTTTCTATGTTTTAATGGTCACTTGTATGTCTTTGGAGAAATATCTACTCAGATCCATTGCCCATTTTTCTTTTAGATTACCTTTTTATTATAATTTATAAGACCAAGATGCTTTTTAATATGAATTAATTTATGAATTTAATTAATATGACTTTAATATGTAATTGCCACCAAACAAAATGTATAATCTAATGTCAAACTTTATTTTCCTACAGGTACTGAAATTTTACACCCTCCCCCCTCAAATATTTGTCAATGAGAGAGAAAGCTGATTGGGATTTCAAAAGCAAAGTGCTTGCACATATTGGTCATCATGCGGAAGGGCGTGCCACGAGACCCAGAGATCGCTGATCTGTTCTATAAAGATGATCCTGAAGAACTTTTTATTGGTTTACATGAAATCGGACATGGAAGTTTTGGAGCAGTTTATTTTGTAAGTGATTAAAAATTGTTTGGATCAAATTATGAAAGTTTGATTTCTATACATTCTAGCTATTACTTGTAAAACGCACATGTTTTTAATGTTTATTCTACAAATTAAATGATGTCTACAGTCCAGGCAAATAGTCTTTGCTGAAAAGCCAGTCCTAGAATTCTAGGCCTTATTCAAGTCAGTGGTATCTATATCAAATGACTCTGCTCTCAAAGTGAGGCCAAAACATTATAAGCTTGAATTTGAACCCTGTGCATTTTCCTTACATGCCATGTTCTTTTCTGCATCAGGGCATTTATATATGCTATTCCTCCTACCAAGAATTCTACATTCTACATTTCTGTCTACATTCTACATGCTACATTCCTGTCTAACTCTTGTTTTTCCTACAGATATCAGCTTAGGTGTTAAATCCACAAGAAAGCCATTTCTATTCAACCCTCCATCACTGAATTAAGACTTCACTTATGGTTTCATAGCCCCCTGTGCTTAGCCCACTTTGTTGCATTTGTCACAGTTACAATTGTATAATTATGTGTGAATTTTTTTGATTCCTCTATGTCTCACTAAATAATAAGCTCCATAAGGACAAGAGTTAGGGGGAGGAGCTAAGATGGCGGATGAGTAAGATGGGGAGAATACTTTCTCCTCCACAAATCCATTAAAAGAACATTTGAATGCTGAATAAATTCTATAAAACAACTTCTGAATGCCGGCAGAGGACATCAGGCACTTAGAAAGACAACTCATTGTCTTCAAAACGAGAAAACGAGCCCTGTGGTAACTCCTTTTGCGGAGAAGTGGCGCGGACACCAGCATTTGCTATTGGCAAGCGGGGGCTGGGCTGGGAGGAGCTGCGAGGCCTGCATTGCTTTGAGAAAGGATTTGGCCTGGCTATCTTGGGCACTATCTGAGTGAAATAACCAGACTGTTATCTACTACATCAAAACCCAGCCCTAACTTAAGACACCACCAGGACTACCTACGGAACAAAGAGCTGCACAGAGTTGTCCGGCTGCAGGCCGTCCCACTCCGGTGCTCCGGTGACAGGCAGCCAGGGCCGGAGGCAGGCAATTACAGCCCTAGAGAGACACTGTCTAACGGAACTGTGAGTAGGTTTCTGTGCTGACTCACGCTTCTTGGGGCTCTGGATGGTCAACATCTGCCTGAGAAAGTGCGCTGTTTGTATACCCAGAAAACTGAGCGGCAGGGAGGCGATAAGTCGCAGCAGCTTCGCTCGCTGAACATTTCATCACCTGCGCTACTCGGATCTGGGAAGGGCATAAAACGCAGACTCAACCGAGTCTGTGCTTCTGAGGATTATCCGAGTGCCTGAACCTGGCCGGTTTAGATTTGGGTGTTCATCTCCACCCCCTCAGAGATCAGATTTTGACAGGGCAGAGATCAGATATTGAAAAGACCTGTAAACCGTCTCAATAAAGAGAATTCAACAAACTACCAGAATATAGTAAGGACACTTTAAACTTGGCAATTTTAACAAAATGAAGAGACAAAAGAATACCCAGCAGCTAAAGGAACAGGATAGATGCCCACCAAACCAAACCAAAGAGGAAGAGATAGGGAATCTACCTGATAAAGAATTCCAAATAATGATAGCGAAGTTAATTCAAAATCTCGAAATCAAAATGGAATCACAGTTAAAGAGTCTGGAGACAAGGATTGAGAAGATGCAAGAAAGGTTTAACAAGGACCTAGAAGAAATAAAAAAGAGTCAACACATAATGAATAATGCAATAAATGAGATCCAAAACACCCTGGAGGCAACAAATAGTAGAATAACAGAGGCAGAAGATAGGATTAGTGAATTAGAAGATCAGATCAGATCAGTCGCTCAGTCGTGTCCACTCTTTGCGACCCCATGAACCACAGCACGTCAGGCCTCCCTGTCCATCACAAGCTCCCGGAGGTCACTCAGACTCGCATCCATCGAGTCAGTGATGCCATCCAGCCATCTCATCCTCTGTCGTCCCCTTATCCTCCTGCCCTCAATCCCTCCCAGCATCAGAGTCTTCTCCAATGAGTCAACTCTTCGCATGAGGTGGCCAAAATACTGGAGTTTCAGCTTTAGCATCATTCCTTCCAAAGAAATTCCAGGATTGATCTCCTTCAGAATGGACTGGTTGGATCTTCTTGCAGTCCAAGGGACTCTCAAGAGTCTTCTCCAACACCACAGTTCAAAAGCATCAATTCTTCGGCGCTCAGCCTTCTTCACAGTCCAGCTCTCACATCTATACATGACCACAGGAAAGACCATAGCCTTGACTAGGCGAACCTTTGTTGGTAAAGTAATGTCTCTGCTTTTGAATATGCTATCTAGGTTGGTCATAACTTTCCTTCCAAGGAGCAAGCGTCTTTTAATTTCATGGCTGCAGTCACCATCTGCAGTGATTTTGGAGCCCAGAAAAACAAAGTCTGACACTGTTTCCACTGTTTCCCCATCTATTTCCCATGCAGTGATGGGACCAGATGCCATGATCTTCGTTTTCTGAATGTTGAGCTTTAAGCCAACCTTTTCACTCTCCACTTTCACTTTCATCAAGAGGCTTTTTAGCCCCTCTTCACTTTCTGCCATAAGAGTGGTGTCATCTGCATATCTGAGGTTATTGATATTTCTCCCGACAATCTTGATTCCAACTTGTGTTTCTTCCAGAATTAGAAGATAGAATCCTAGAAATAAATGAATCAGACGAGAAAAAAGAAAAACGCATCAAAAGAAATGAGGACAATTTCAGAAACCTCCAGGATAACATCAAACGCTACAACATTCGAATCATAGGAGTTCCAGAAGAAGAAGATAAAAAGAAAGATCATGAGGAAATACTTGAGGAGATAATAGTTGAAAACTTCCCTAAAATGGACAAGGAAATTACCACTCAAGTTCAAGAAATCCAGAGAGTCCCTAACAGGATAAACCCAAGGCGAAACACCCCAAGACACATATTAATCAAATTAACAAAGATTAAATATAAAGAACAAATATTAAAAGCAGCTAGGGAAAAACATCAAATAACTCACAAGGGAATTCCCATAAGGATAACAGCTGATCTTTCAATAGAAACTCTCCAAGCCAGGAGGGAATGGCAAGACGTAATTAAAGTGATGAAAGAAAATAACTTACAGCCTAGATTATTGTATCCAGCAAGGATCTCATTCAAATATGAAGGAGAAATCAAAAGCTTCACAGATAAGCAAAAGTGGAGAGAATTTTGCACCACTAAACTATTTCTCCAACAAAAACTAAAGGACATTCTCTAGATAGGAATCACTAAAAGGGTGTATAAATTCAAACCCAAAACAATAAAGTAAATCTTATTTATCAATAATTGCTTTAAACGTTTATGGGCTGAATGCCCTAATCAACAAAGACTGGCTGAATCAATACAAAAACAAGACCCCTACATACCTTGTCTACAAGAGACAACCAAAAGACTAAAATGGGTCAAATGGATACAAAAACTAGACCCCTATATATGTTGTCTACAAGAGAATCACCTTAAAATATGGGATATATACTGACTGAAAATGAAGGCCTGGAAAAAGATTTTCTATGCAAATATGGACCATAAGAAAACAGGAGTAGCAATACTTATATCAGATAAAATTGACTTTAAAGATCCTGAAAAGGAGACAATGAAGGTTACACATAACGACTTAAAGGAACAATCCAAAAAGAAGTTATAACAATTATAAATATATATGCACCCAACATTGGAGCATTGATATATCTAAGACAAACATTAATTAATATGATAGAAGAAATATGCAGCAATACAATAATAGTGGGAGACTTTAATACCCCACTCATATAATCTGGCTGTAATAGACAAAGTAAAGAGCAAAACATATTCACTTATGAGCCTCAAAAAATTCAGTTCACTCAGGAGAGTTTAAAAAAAAAAAGACTTATTTGTTCACTCTGTAAAGGTTTATTGACTATTTTATGGGTCTGGTACTACTTTGGGTAGTAGGGAGGAAGAGGTGACAAATGTGATCCTGTCCTAAATAATATATTGTGGTAAAGATAGACCTACCAATACAAAATACCAAGATGTGCCTAAGATGAGGACACCCAAACTGGACTTTTTGTTTCCTGAACTTTTCATTTCGAGAACAAACCTCCTAATGTAGGATGAATTCAACATGATTTTTTTTTAAGTGTTCTTTGTGATTAAAAACAGAAAGCCATTGGTTAAGAAATTACATATACTCCTCCCCACCATCACTCCCCTTCTTTCTTCCCATTTCCCTCCCACCCTCATTGATCCTTTCCTTTGTCCATTTTCCCCTGCAAAAAAAAAAAAAAGGACAAGAGTTATATCTACTTGTTCATTGCTATATCCCCAGTAACTAGTATAATGTCTGAGTAGTAGGATGTAAATGACATCAGTAAATGATGGATAGATGGGTAGATGGCCAAATGGGCAACCACTTAAATGGACTGACAAATTTTTAGTAGCAATCATGTTAATTCAGTATCTTAGGTTAAGGGGTACTTGGCCTGGCTTCATAGAGTCAGTTTGAATTCCAAGACTTTAGCTTCTGATGAGAAGAGTGAGAAATGATCAGCTAAGTGTTAACGTACCTCATTCACCTAAAGTTCATTTCATAAAAAATGTACTACTTTATTTCAATAACTGTAGAAGTTTGCATCATCAAATTAACACATACGTCCTTAAGAGTACTAGTTCATTAAAGCAAGCAATATTTAAGTATGACTTATTACCTATTTCTCTTCCAAACTTGTTATCACTCTTTTTTTTCTTAAATAGTATTTGACTTTTTTTTAAGTGGTCCTTTATGTCCTTCCATCTAGATAGGGCTTATCTTTAGTTGTCCTTCCAAACGCAATTATATTAATTGCATCTTGAGCTCATCCTTTTGTTTCTAGCCAAATCTTAAGCCCAAGTTTTCTTTGAATGCTCTCTCATTCCTTCATGTCTATACTCAGCACTACCACCACTCCTCTTCCCTCACCCCCATCTAATACTTGGCTCCCACTCAAGTACGTTTTATCATTAAGTACTACCTTCCAGCGCTGAAGAGGGTGCTAATTTCTAGTTAATACACTCATGTTAATCTTTGAGGTTAGAGTAGTATTTACAGGCCAATCAAAGTCCTATCTTTCTCATTCACCAAGACACCGTTTTTAAAAAGGATTCTTAAAATTACAATTATATCATATATACAGAGTGTACACGATACATACACACATATATTTTAATATATAATTTAAAGAATAATTAAAAGGCAAATCCCTTTGTAACCACCAGCCATGCTGAGAAATAAAATATTGCCAATACCCAAAAGCCCATTTTTGGTTAGAAGAATACACTATGCTGAATTTTGTTATGATGATTTCCTTGTCTTTATATATAACCCACTTCTCCACCCCCTAATAATGTAATTTGGTTTTGCTTCATTTTGAATTTTTTAACTATGGAAGCATTCTGTATACATTTGGTTGTGACCTGTTTGTTTTGCTTAGAGATACTTTCTTCAGTCAGTCATCTTTCTTACTGTCCTTCTATTACTTTATGACTAATTCATTATCTCAGAATCTCTCTTGGTTAAAGAGAGTGGTTCCAATCTCTGTTTGACTCTTCAGATTTAAAAAGCAGCCAGACCCTTCTCAAAGTTCTCTTTTAGAATAAATACAATAAACCAAGAATGCTTTGAAACTTACTAACAGGCTGTTTGTGTTAGGAGTTAAATGAGACCTACTTTGTTATAGAAAACCCAGTACTTTTTGGACTAAAAAGTCTGTCTTAGCTAGAGTACACTAGTTCCTCTTATCCACAGTTTCAGTTATCAGTGGTCACCCTCTTATCCACAGTTATCGGTAGTCACCCTCAGTCCAAAAATACTAAATGGACAAATCCAGAAATAAGCAATTCTTGAGTTTTAAATTGCTAGATGTTCTGAGTAACATGATATATTGAAAAATGTGTTATTTGTTGATAATGATAGACTAGAGAAATCACAAAGATACCTGTATGGCTTTGATACTGAAATGTAATCATTAACTATATATTGCCTGTATACAAAAGTGTATAGTGCAGCCCCATATAAACCCATAAGGCACATTAAAAAAAAAAAAAAAACAGATTAAAGGGAAATTAACTGATACTTTACTATAAAACTTTAAAAAGCTTTAACCTTTTATCTACAGTGGTCTCATAGGCAGAAAATGGATTTTCTCCTATGCCAGTCCATGTTGCTCCTCCCTATTAATAGATTCTTCCTCTTGTCACTCATACCATTATAACCGAGAAGACTTATCATTCTTACAACTGCTGTAACCTCCAAACTGGTATCTGTACATCCATTCTGGTCTCTCTCCAGTCTTTCAGCCACACCACAGAGAGCTTGAGGGTTGTTGGGGAGCAGAAACATGTTAATATGATCACATCACCTTTTCTCTATAAAGTCTTCAGGGGATCTCCTCCTCTGTCCTTAGGTTAAGTTCAAATTCCTTACTGCATTCAGCCTCTAAGGTCCTTTATGACGTGATCCCTCTATACCTGAACTGTTGTTGTTCCTCAGTCACTAAGTCGTGTCCAACTCTTTTGTGACCCCATGGGCTGCGGCATGACAGACTCCTCTCTCTTCCACTATCTCCGGAAGTTTGCTCAAATTCATGTTCATTGAGTCAGTGATGCTATCTAACTGTCTAATCCTCTGCCACCCTCTTCTCTTCTTGCCTTCAGTTTTTCCCAACATCAAGGTCTTTTCCAATTAGTTGGATCTTTCCATCAGGTGGCCAAAGTATTGGAGCTTCAGCTTCAGCATCAGTCCTCCAATGAATATTCACAGTTGATTTCCTTTAGGATTCACTAGTTTGCTCTATATTCCCTCTTATTCTCATTGCTCTAGTTAATACATAACAGTTTTCATTTAATCATCCATCATAGGATCTATACTAATTATGATTTTATTTTTGTTGCTATCTATGCAACTAGAAGAGAGATAGGTACTTGGCATACTTACTCACAGTTCTATCCCTAACATTTAGCCCAATACCTGCCAAATTTTAAACACCTAATAAATACTTGAATTATGAAGAACTCAGAGAATTTGCCACTGCTTATTAGTACTTTTCTTGTGGCAGAGTCATATTAGCAAGCTGTAAAGACCAGAGTCTAACAACCAACATTTTCAAAAATTTTATACCTCAGCACTGTAATTCTGTTAGGTTTTTTGTAGGTTATAACTTTTACACAGAATGATGCCAGGGAATATGTTAAAAGTTAATTGTATGCTGGCACTGCTCTTGTAGAATCAATCAGTTAAGAATATATATTATTTTCAGAGAAAATTGAAACTATTGGTGAAATATCTTTGTGTATTTGGATTTACATAAGTAATTTAGAATTTAGTAGCAGTAAAAGCGAAATAATGAAAAACTCTGTATTAAAGGAAAATAAGAGCAGAACGTGTTCATTTTTGTATTCATTTAAAGACAGTTATAAAGTTTCTAGGGTTCTAGTGTTGCCTTGTTGAATTCAGTATATCATCCATGATCTACCTAAAGCAGATAATTTAGTTCTGTTTTTCTGGGTATAAATGCCTTTTAGTTTTAATTGAGGCTTAATAACTAGGGCAAAAGGAAATGCTTATGTTTTAATTCTTATATTTCTCCATAAACTAGCAAAGAGTTGACAATAGTCTAAATGCAGCTGGAAATGGTTATGAAAATATTAGAAGCACATATGTAGTAAGTTCACAATAAATGTATTTTGAATCAGTGATCTTGTTTAACATTACTGAGTCCATTGAGACAGTTGGAAGTAATAATGAATATAAGTTTCAAGAATAAAACTTGAAATGTTTAGAAGTTGTAATCATTCATATTTCATGCAAAGACAGGCTCAACAAAGGAAAGAAATGGTATGGACCTAACAGAAGCAGAATATATTAAGAAGAGGTGACAAGAATACACACAAGAACTGTACAAAAAAGATCTTCATGACCCAGATAATCATGAAGGTGTGATCACTCACACTCTCCTAGAACCCGACATCCTGGAATGTGAAGTCAGGTGGGCCTTAGGAAGCGTCAGGTGGACCTTAGGAAGCATCACTATGAACAAAGCTAGTGGAGGTGATGGAGTTCCAGTTGAGCTATTTCAAATCCTGAAAGATGATGCTGTGAAAGTGCTACACTCAATGTGTCAGCAGATTTGGAAAACTCAGCAGTGGCCCTAGGACTGGAAAAGGTCAGTTTTCATTCCAATCCCAAAGAAAGGCAATGCCAAAGAATGCTCAAACTACTGCACAATTGCACTCATCTCACACGCTAGTAAAGTAATGCTCAAAATTCTCCAAGTCAGGCTTCAGCAATACATGAACCATGAACTTCCAGATGTTCAAGCTCATTTTAGAAAAGGCAGAGGAACCAGAGATCAAATTGCCAACATCCGCTGGATCATCAAAAAAGCAAGAGAGTTCCAGAAAAATACCTGTTTCTGCTTTATTGACTATGCCAAAGCCTTTGACTGTGTGGATCACAATAAACTGGAAAATTTTGAAAGAGATGGGAATACCAGACCACCTGACCTGCCTCTTGAGAAACCTGTATGCAGGTCAGGAAGCAACAGTTAGAACTAGACTTGAAACAACAGACTGGTTCCAAATAGGAAAAGGAGTATGTCAAGGCTGTATATTGTCACCCTGCTTATTTAACTTACATGCAGAGTACATCATGAGAAATGCTGGGCTGGATGAAGCACAAGCTGGAATCAAGATTGCCAGGAGAAACATCAATAACCTCAGATATGCAGATGACACCACCCTTATGGCAGAAAGTGAAGAGGAACTAAAAAGCCTCTTGATGAAAGTGAAAGAGGAGAGTGAAAAAGTTGGCTTAAAGCTCAACATTCAGAAAACGAAGATCATGGCATCTGGTCCCATCACTTCATGGCAAATAGATGGGGAAACAGTATTAGACTTTATTTTGGGGGGCTCCAAAATCACAGATGGTGATTGCAGCCATAATATTAAAAGACGCTTACTCCTTGGAAGGAAAGTTATGACCAATCTAGACAGCATATTAACAAGCAGAGACATTACTTTGTCAAAAAGGTCCATCTAGTCAAGGCTATGGTTTTTCCAGTGATCGTGTATGGATGTGAGAGTTGGACTATAAAGAAAGCTGAGTGCCAAAGAATTGATGGTTTTGAACTGTGGTGTTGGAGAAGACTCTTGAGAGTCACTTGCACTGCAAGAAGATCCATCCAGTCCATCCTAAAGGCGACCAGTCCTGGGTGTTCATTGGAAGGACTGATGTTGAAGCTGAAACTCCAATACTTTGGCTACCTGATGCGAAGGGCTGACTCATTTGTAAAGACCCTGACACTGAGAAGGGCTTCCCTGGTGGCTCAGAGGTTAAAGCGTCTGCCTGCAATGCAGGAGACCTGGGTTTGATCCCTGGGTCGGGAAGATCCCCTGGAGAAGGAAATGGCAACCCACTCCAGTATATCTTGCCTGGAGAATCCCGTGGGCGGAGGAGCCTGGTGGGCTACGGTCCACGGGGTTGCAAAGAGTCGGACACGACTGAGCGACTTCACTTTCTTTCTTTTTTCTGACACTGAGAAAGATTGAGGGCAGGAAGAGAAGGGGCCAACAGAGAATGAGATGGTTGGATGGCATCACTGACACAATGGACATGGGTTTGGGTGGACTCCGGGAGTTTGTGAGGGACAGAGAAGCCTGGCATGCTGGGGTTCATGGGGTCGCGGAGAGTCAGACACAACTGAGAGACTGAACTGAATCATTCATAAAGCAGTATGATGCATTCATTGGAAAGCTGAAAGCCCATTGATAATTTGCTTTCTCTGTACTAAAACATTGATTTCTTTTTTAAGTTTCAGTTCTGAATTTTAACTAGTGTAAAATGCATTAAAAATTTCCCATCTATAGATAAATGGGAATGTTTTTCAAATTTCAAGTCTTTGCCTAGTCAATAGGTTCTGTAAACAAGTATACATATCAAATTCTAAGTGATGATAACTCTGTTTATGTGAAGAAATACATTTTTATTTTAAGGTGATTCTTTTTTCTTTTCTCTTGTTCCAAATAAGCATTGATAATAAATAACCTTAATAATATTGCAATTAGATAATACTATTGGATTCCATTTGTGTGGACCTTTTTTTCTTTCTATAAAATGTAAGGATTAGTTTGTTATAAACCCCTACTATAAGTTAAAATTCAGCATTGTTTTAGCATTTTCTAAGCCTTTCCCAGGCTCCTTAAGCTGCATAGTACATAGATTCATACCCCAAATACCTGCTTAACAGATACAGTCCCTCTAACTGTTATTGTATTACTGGATTTACACGAACTTTTCTTTGTTGTTACACAAGCATAGTTTTAATATTGCATTTTAAAAACCAGCAAAATGTGAGAGGTTTTTACTTTTAACAAAAGTCAGTCTGTACCTTCTAAATGAATAAAATACTAAAATATGCCTTTACACAGTCCTGCCGATTGAAAACTGTAACTAGTGGATACCTTGTTTTTATAATAGGATACTTTTACCTGAGTGCTTGTACAAAAAAAAATTTAGTAAGTTTCCATTTTCTCTGCATCTTGGAATAAGACTCTGGGGTTGAATTCTTTTTATACCATTATTATTTATTATTGAAATTATTATTTTTTAATTAGAAAGAAACCATTGCTGTATCTGAGGAGCTTTTCTAATTGTATATAAGGAACTGATTAGGGATTTTTCTCTAAAATTGGTGACCTTGTTTTACCAGAGAGTGAATTCCAGTCTTTTACTTCAGAAACATTGCTATAGCTTTATTAGTCCACAATAATAATATCACAGAACTAAAATAGCTTACTTAACATCAAGGATATGACATTGATGTGGAGCCCTGTTAATAAAGAAGGCTAAGATTAGATAATCTTTAATATCTTATGTTTATATTTTTCTGAAAATTTTTAGAAAATTACTTAGCTTTTAATTTCTTAAGTGAATTTGGAGGGAAAGATTATTACCTGAGGTATTTCTGGTTGTCATGAGTGCTTTCAATGAACTGTTATGTTTTCAGTTTGGAGAAGATTGTTGTTTTCAGTCACTCAGTCATGTCTGACTCATTTTGCAACTCTGTGGTCTGTAGCCTGCCAGGGTCCATGAGATTTCCATGGATTTCATGGATTTCCATGGATTTCTCACTGTCCATGAGATTTCCCAGGCAAGAATACTGGAGTGGGTTTCCATTTCCTTCTTTAGGGGATCTTCCCGACCCAGGGATCAAACCTGCGTCTCCTGCATTGACAGGCAGATTCTTTGCGACTGAGCCACCAGGAAAGCCCAGTGGAGAAGATACATACAGATAATTATGAGACAAGGCAACGTTTATAAATGAATATACACATGTACACTTAAATATGTATATATATTTATATAATACCTTCTTATTATAAAGTATAAGTATCTTTGAAAGTCAAAGCCCCTCTTAAGTTTAATGTTGCCCTTTGCTTCACTGTTTAATACTTTAACCACTATTTAAATTTTAAGTTAATTAAAATTAAATCTAAAATTCACTTCCTCAGTCACAAGAGCCACATTTGACATCCTACTATATACATCTACTGTGTAGATGTAGATATAGAACATTTCCATCATCACAGAAAGTTCTATTAGATAATAATATATTAATAAGAACAATAATATAATTATTAATAATTATTATAATAAATAATAATATATTAAATAATCCCAAGATTATCACTGATAAGTATCTCAGTATAAATTCTTTCATAATTTTTTCTACACATATACTCATTATTACAGTTTTGCAAAAATAAGATCATATTGAACATAAAGGGTATAACACTGATGCAGAGCCTAGTGATCATCTTAGTTTTTACTGTTATCACATACACATATTGATTATCTCATTTTTTTTTTTTAAACATTTCTTTTTTTGGCTGTACAGCCCTGCCTGCAGCACCTTAGGTCCCTGACCAGGGTCGAACCCATGATCCTTTCAGTGAGAGCATGGAGTCTTAACCACTGCCGGGGTAGTCCTGATCACCTCATTCTTTTAATGTTTATTTCATTACATGACTCTACCAATTTAATTAACTTTTTCTCCAGTGGTAGACATTCTACATGGTGAAGCCTGTAAGGACATTTTAGAAATATGACTTTTTTTGACTGGATATGTTTTGTTAAACCAAAATCAACCCTGAGTATTCATTGGAAGGACCATTGCTGATGCTCCAGTACTTTGGCCACCTGATACAAAGAGCCGACTCTTTGGAAAAGACCCTGATGCTAGGAAAGATTGAGGGTACGAGGAGAAGGGGATGACAGAGGATGAGATGGTTGGATGGCATCACTGATTCAATCACTGAGTCAAACTCACCACATGAGTTTGAGCAAACTCCAGAAGACGGTGAAGGACAGCGAAACCTGGCATGCTGCAGTTTATGGGGTCACAAAGAATGAAACATGACTTAGCAACTGAACAACAACAATCCATTTTTACATTATAGCCTTTGCATGTATTTGGAAAGGGATAAAGAGAAGTTGTGCCTTAAAGTGGGCTGGAAAGGTCTGTCTAGGCTGTCAAAAGTTGCAACATCTTTAAGCTGTGAGAATGAATGTAAAATGTTATAAAAGTCAAGTCAAATATTTAAATTAAACTGGCTGAAACACCGTTCATTCTTTTTAACTTTTTTTCTCTATTCTCTTAACACAGGCCACAAATGCTCACACCAATGAGGTGGTGGCAATTAAGAAAATGTCCTATAGTGGGAAGCAGGCACATGAGGTATGTTAAAGACATTGTGTCACTAAACTGACATATGCAAGTTAGTATGAAAGTGACGGTAGAAACAAAGTTTCCTGAGCATTTTTCCCCCTTATGTATAATTTAATAAACATTTACTAATATTCTACCTCAGTCAACTCTTTTGTGGAATACAATATGAATTTAGTATCCTCAGTCACTTCAGTCATGTCTCTTTGTGACCCTATGGATTGTAGTCCTCCAGTCTCCTCTGTACACGGGATTCTCCAGGCAAGAACACTGAAGCGGGTTGCCATTTCCTTCTCCAGGGGATCTTCCCGACCCAGGGATCAAACCACATCTCTTACATCTCCTGCATTGGCAGGCAGGTCCTTTACCACTAGCACCACTTGTGAAGCCTCAGGATTAGTATAATGGATTTGTTATAATATATTTGGTGATTGATTTAATTTACATGTACTAAAACAAGAAGTAACAAGTTTAAATAGCTTCTTCATGTATTAAGCATTTTCTTTGTCCACTTAAAATAATGAAAAGAATGTTATATATGTATACTTGAAAATAAAACACTGTCTTCTGTTAAAAAAAATCATGATATTTCTTTTTGATTTCAATAGAAATGGCAAGATATTCTTAAGGAAGTGAAATTTTTACAACAATTGAGACATCCTAATACCATTGAATACAAAGGTTGTTACTTGAAAGAGCACACTGCTTGGGTAAGTCAAAGGATCTCTATTATCTTTTAATCTTTTCCTATAAAATTTTTTTGTGTTTTCCTTTTTTTTCTCTTATGTCTTTGATTTATAAAATTATCAGCCCATTTCTGTCCCATTTGATTTTCATTTTCAGTATTTAACATTTGTTACTCCAGTGTGTGTCATATGGTATACATTCTAAAGCTTAAATATGACATCTAAGAGTCTATAGGAAATTTATTGTTAAACATTCAATGAAAAGATAGTGGAAAGTTAATAACATCATTTTATAATGATTTATTTGCAAAAGTAAGAAGAAAGGCCTTTTATTCTCATCCTACAGTTTTTATCTTTGTCATTTCTCATCCCCTACTCCAGTTCCCCACAAATTGGGAATTGTGCTTGATATTACAATCACTGTCTAAGGTTTTTTGCTGGATTTTTTTTGCTAGGTTATGATTAAATGAAACAATCTTTTGTTCCACTCTGTCTTCTTGGTATGTTTTTATTGTTACATGATTTTGCTTCTGATTTTAATCTGACACATTAGACATTATATAGAACCAGAAAATGCTATACTTTGTATTTTATGGGATTGCACATTCCTGTTTAAAGTATTCAATATCAATATCACTTACTGAATACTCACCACTGTACAAGTCCTTTCCTATACATGATCTCCAGCTAGGGAATTAATTTTTGTTCTCAGATAGACTAGCAAAGGTTAAACATAAAACCTTTCTGCTCAAGCAGTTCTTAAGATATGTAGAGCCACTGCATCTGTCCTGAGTAGAAGAAATTAAGAGGAGTATCTCATTATGTGGAAATCAGTTCTCTGGCAATCTCAGCTATATTAAAGGAGTCAAGAAAGGGATTTTGAGCAGGCAGAGTAAATATTACAAAATCAAGTGCTAAATCTCATATGTTTCAGAACTTCAGAAAATTCTGAACTCTTATTTGAAGCCTATTTACTCTTTGATTACATAGAGTGCTAATAAGTTTGGTTACTTAGTCTCTAAGAATTTGTTAGGCTAATTAGAAGGAACTCATAGAACTAAGCTGCCAGAGACATGCATACAAATAGGCACAACTAATTTGACCTTAAGGAAGAAGTTAAGGAATTTAGAAAGCAGACCTAATAATTTAAAAGCAGAACAACCAGAGCTGTTAAATATCAGGGTCAAACATCTAGCCACTGCTTAGGTGCCCTTGTGCTGTGTAGTAATTGGAAAAAGAATATTTGGGACAGAAATACAGAGTTAACATGTAATTTAAAAAATAGAAGCATAACTATAAACATTTACTCCATTTTTAAAATTCTATGTTCATTTTCTTTATACTCAGTTTAAGGAAGTTATATGTGCATATTAGTTTACACAATTTAAGAAAGTAAAGGGAATTCCCTGGTGACGCAGTGGTTAGAATTTCATGCTTTCACTGTGGAGAGCCTAGGTTCCATGCCTGGTTTGGGAATGAAGATCTCGCAAGCTGTACAACTCAACTGAAAAAATAAAAAATTAAAAAAAAATTTTTAACTAAAAATAACTTAGCAAAGTAAGTAATACAGATGAGAAATATTTGCATCAAAACTAAGAAGACAATAGTGTTTGTCAATTATACCTTAATAATGCAGAATAAAAAAGAAAAATAGTACACATAAAAGGCTGAAAGTAAAAATCACTCAGTCATGTCCAACTCTTTGTGACCCCATGGACTATACTGTCCATAGAATTCTCCAGGCCAGAATACTGGAGTGGGCAGCCTTTCCCTTCACCAGGGAATCTTCCCAACCCAGGGATTGAATCCAGGTCTCCTGCATTACAGGCAGATTCTTTCCCAGCTGAGCCACCAGGGAAGCCCATAAAAGGCTAATGTTCATTATAATATTCACTTATGTGGACCGTTTCATTTCACAATAAGAAATAAAATTAATATTTCTGAATCTCCTTACTTTTAATATCAAGCAGAAAGCTATTATAAAGTTTCTAAACTTTAAGCTTCTAAATTTCTCATACTTTTTAGAGTATTCTAGAAATAGAATCTTTTATATAATATATATTTAGTTATACCTATAAATATATAATAAATTTAATAATATATATAATTATGTATAATATATGTATGGTATATAATATGTATTGTATACCTTGCTACTAGAATAATTAAGAATATGAGATATATATTATATTGTTATATTATGTGCAATTATTTATTATGATATATAATTACGATATATAATATTGTATCTCATATTCTTCTAAAATATTCCAGTAATACAGGGTAAATAATACACAAGGGTTTTAACATATACTTTTTAAATGAAAGGTATTAATATGTTATTAATAGTTGTATCTATGCGATTATAGGAAATTTGTATTTCATAATAAACATATTATGTTTTTAAGAAATAATAATTTGTAAGAGTGTGCATGCTTGTGTGTGTGTGTGTGTGTAGATTGGTCACTGAATACTCCCATTTCTGATGTTGGCTACAAATCAGCAGTAGTCTGGGATGCATAAAATAATCTAAGATGAGAGTAAAGAGTTTTCTCATTTTTGCTTTTCAAAAGCCTTCCAAGGTTGCAAACCCCCCCAAAATATATTATTTTAATTTTAATAATAATCTAGAAATATTTTAAGACATACGTTGAACATCCCATCTCTCTTGGGGATTCAAGCTAATGTAATGACGCATAGAAGGCTACATTTTTAAATTGAGGTTCTAACTAGTATTTTCTTGTTTAGAATTTTTTAAAATGTGAAAGTAGAGAATTTATAGCTTTTGACTTATTCTACTTAGTAATTCCTAGTGTAGATTTTACTGGGTCACTATTTGGTTACCACTTTTTTTTAAAGTCACAAAATTTATACTATAACCTAACCACTTTAAATCCTTGAGTACAATCCCCATATTGCCTTAGACCAATTCCAATTTCAAATAGAAAATAGCAAAAGCAGATGATAAAAGTTACAAAAATCAATTACAATTGCCAGATGACCAAGATTTAATCCAGGTTCAGGTATATCAGAGTATTTATTCTCTTAGTATTCTTAGTTCTTGGTTAGTTGATTGGTTTTAGCAATTTCTTATTCTTAGGTTAATAAGAATAATTATTCTCGTTATTATTTCAATCTGTTACAGTTGGTGATGGAATATTGCTTAGGCTCAGCCTCTGATTTGTTAGAAGGTAAGGATAAAAGCACTTTCCCCTTCTTTCCTTTTTACCTTGACCAGAATGTTATCTGCTCCTATACTAAAACACACCTTGGGCAAACTAAATGGTTAATGCCACTTAGACTTAAGGGTTATGTAGATAAGCCATGCAGACTCCATCTCTGCACTGTCACTAATATCTGAGTAATAATTAATGATTAGCAGCCCTCTCAGTATTTTAGTTCATGGCCATCCACGGCAGTTACACTAAAATATTTGGGTAATGTCACGGAGAAGGCAATGGCACCCCACTCCAGTACTCTTGCCTGGAAAACCCCATGGACGGAGGAGCCTGGTAGGCTGCAGTCCATGGGGTCGCTAAGTCAGACACGACTGAGCAACTTCACTTTAACTTTTCACTTCCATGCATTGGAGAAGGAAATGGCAACCCACTCCAGTGTTCTTGCCTGGAGAATCCCAGGGACGGGGGAGCCTGGTGGGCTGCAGTCCATGGGGTCGCACAGAGTCGGACACGACTGAAGTGACTTAGCAGCATATAGTGTGTGTAGCCAGAAACATCAAATTCATGTGTGGCACCCCACTCCAGTACTCTTGCCTGGAAAATCCCACAGACGAAGGAGCCTGGTAGGCTGCAGTCCATGGGGTCGCTAAGAGTCGGACATTACTGAGCGACTTCACTTTCTCTTTTCACTTTCATGCATTGGAGAAGGAAATGGCAACCCACTCCAGTGTTCTTGCCTGGAGAATCCCAGGGACCAGGAAGCCTGGTGGGCTGCCGTCTATGGGGTCACACAGAGTCAGACACGACTGAAGTGACTTAGCATAGCATAGCATATGAAATATAGGCAGATGGTATCAAATTATATTGATATTTAACCCTATCACATCTTTTGACTGACCTAGTTCTCCTATGCAGGACACTGTTAAAACCAGAGACTGTTAAATTTTTACATTTTTAAAAAAGACTTTCTTATATTATCCTTGATCTCTGAATAGAAATTGCTTATTAGCTGCTTTCACCAATAATGAAAACTTGTAGTTAGATGGAGTACTTATAGGTGGCTTGTGACAGAGGAAGATAATGCAATCTAAAACACTCTAGTAGTCATGTATGGATGTGAGAGTTGGACCATAAAGAAGGCTGAATGCCAAAGAATCGATGCTTTTGAACTGCAGTATTGGAGAAGACTCTTGAGAGTTACTTGGACTGCAAGGAGATCCAATCAGTCCATCCTCAAGGAAATCAGTCCTGAATATTCATTGGAAAGACTGATGCTGAAGCTGGGACACCAATCCTTTGGCCACCTGATGCGAAGAAAAGACTGTGATGCTGGGGAAGACTGAAGGCGGGAGGAGAAGGGGAAGACAGAGGATGAGATGGTTGGATGGCATCACCGACGGGATGGACATGAGTTTGAGCAAGCTCCAGGAGTTGGTGATGGACAGGGAAGCCTGGCATGCTGCAGTCCATGGGGTTGCAGAGAATTGGACAGGACTGAGCAACTGAACTGAACTGAGAACGCTCTAGGCATTTAAAGTGTCAGCGGGACTGGTAAATTTGGACCTGGTCAAATTCCACACATTGAAATCAGTGTGGTTTTGACTTGCAACTGACAAGCAAATTAACAGTTACTTACAGTGAATATCTGGAGACAGAAATGGCAACCCACTCCAGTATTCTTGCCTGGAGAATCCCATGGATAGAGGAGCCTGGAGGGCTACAGTCCATAAGATTGCAAAGAATCAGACACAACTGAACACAGCATAGCACAGCAGCACAGTGACTATCAGGCTTTGTTTTATTTTATTTTGAAAGAGTTTGTTTTTATGCTTGAGTTATCTGTTATCTGATTATTTATTGCTATTCTATAGGAAATATATATTCTATGTATTTAGGTGAACGTGTTTCCAAATTGTCATTTAAGAAAGTACATAATTCAATCTGGTATTGTTATATAAGATAGTAAAAATAGGAATGAAACTGATCATCCACTGGGCTTTTTTTTTTTTTTTTTTCCTTCCTCAGTTCATAAGAAACCACTTCAGGAAGTGGAGATCGCTGCCATTACTCACGGTGCCTTGCAGGGGCTAGCCTACCTGCATTCTCATGCATTGATTCATAGGTAAGATTAGAGACCAGTTACATTTTCATTTCTGTTACAGGACTGTCTGTTCAAGGAACCTTGAAAATTAGTGCATGATCAAATTTTTAGGGTGCCTGAGGATTTATGGGAAGCAAACAGATTGCTGCTCTTCTGAATGTAAAGAGTAAAGTTGCCAGAATTTAGTTCCTATCTCTTCGTCTCTCCCATATATCCATAAAGACTTATATCATCCCTGTTCTTTAGGTAACTATTCTCCAGGCTTAATGCTGCAGTGAAATTTGAAGAGCCCAGCAACCTTTTGATACTGTGTCAATTAAAAAAAGAAAAGAAAATTAGCTTTCCTTGCATATGTTTATTTCCTAGCTGAGTTCTCCTTTTCCTGTTGCAAATAACAAGTCAGTCTTATGTGAATATATGCTATTCTATCAATTTTTTGCATTTCTTTAGTCCATATAGATATATAGGAAGGTATTATCATCTTCATTTTAGCAGATGATGAAACTGAGACTTAGAGCAATTTAAATAATTAGCCCATAGTTTCCTAGTGTTTATGTAATAAAGATTGAAACTCAGATTTTCTAATGCCTAACACAAGGCTTCCCTCTAAGTTACATTTTTTTTGTCACAGCCCCACTCTCTTCTTTCCAACCTAATTCCCAGCACTAATTTCTAAACAAAGATGTCATTACCGGTTTTTCCTTATCTCAGTAAAGAACTTCTAGTTCTGTTACTTTAATGAATAGTGGCCAAGTAGTGGTATATGAGGTAGGCATAAAGGATCTGAGATGGCCTAAAGTCAGAAGAAAAAAATTTACATTTACCAGAAAGAAATGAAACTATTAAGTCATAGGTTCTCCTTTTGCTTCTTTTCTCATCGCCCTAGAGTAGCCATTGTCAGTTACTGGTACATACTGCAAAACAGAACTCCCTCAAGACAGACAGACCAGAATTCCTGCCATGAGTTTGGCTTATTTGTAAAGATGAAGAATGACCCTAGCCATGGCTAATAAATATTGACAAAATTAATTTAACTATAATTTCTGAAGATTTGACAACTTCAAAATGAATGTATATAAGGTGCCATTACTGAATGTCAACTTGTTTCTGAAGTTTTGCTTGTTTCTGTTTATAAAAGTCACAGTTCAGTTTTTTGTGCCTTTGTTACCTTAATTTACACATTAATGTTTTGTTCCATATTACACTTTATCTTTTAATATGTAAAGGGAATTAAAAAGACAAAAAAACTTTTAAAGAATGCTCTTTAGTTAAAAATAAATTCAGATTCTTATTGTTTTGATTTAAAAGGCAAGTCAGTGTTAGAGAAAAGATATTTTTCTGTTGTATGAGAATTAAATAATGCTTCTTTTTTTTTTTAGTTCTCTCTGCCAATGCCTAATGTCATCATGAGGAAAGAAACTGAATTTTCAAGGGAAGATTTTTGGAAAAGTTATTTTGGGAGCATTTGAACCTTTTATTTTCAACTTGACATAAGTTTTCCTCATTCCCTCTGCTTTATCTTTCCATTGCCCATCAATGTATAATTCTTAGTTCCTAGTACTCATTACACCTCATGCCTTTTTTAAAAATAATAAAGAGTGCATCCACATCTTCTCATTCCAAATTTTCATACTGAAGATTGAATTTTTTAAATCATATTTTTTTTAAATTTTGCCACATAGAATTTCTAATAGCTTTAGTAGTAACCACTTGTGATTGAATTTTTTAAAATCATGTTTTTTTAACTTTTTGTTGCATAAAACTTCTAATAGCTTTAATAGTAACTAGATGAGATGTAATAATACAATAGAAATGCAATTTCCTAACCCCTAATCCTTGTTTGTTTTGATCTTTCAGGGTCTTCTTTTTACTGTACAGTGTTATTTTTAAAATAACACCTTCTCTATAACATGTACCCTCAAATGCCTTAGAGTTGCAGTTACAATTAAAGGCAGAGAGAAAGGGTCACAGGCAAGAAAGAAAAGGTATGTGTGTAGTTGAGGTTTATTGGTAGCTAGTCAATTCAGAGTCATTAAAGGTTTGTTTAGACTCAAAAAATGTCATGAAATTTAGAAAAGAAAAAAGCGTTACAAATGGCACCAGTTTTCCCAGCATGAAGAATACTGTTGATGACTGAATTTAGCAACTCATATGCTTTTGTAAGTGTAGGAACTGAGTAGGTTACCTTGTCTGCCATGTCTGCCTCTTTTCTCATTTCATTCCTCACCTCTGAAGGAAGCTGTATCTTTTAATAATTACTATGACCTACCAGTAAGTACACCAAGGAATTTGGTCCCCTTTATAACTTGCAGTAATTACTAAATCTCCTTCTGGCTATCTGAGCAAGTTTTTTTTTTTTTTTTAATAAATTTTTTGTCTTATTAATTGCATGCTCTGACCTATTCCATAATCAAAATTGAAAAGTAATTTTCTAACCCTCTTATTTTTTCCTATAGGGATATTAAAGCAGGAAACATTCTTCTAACAGAGCCAGGTCAGGTGAAACTAGCGGATTTCGGATCTGCCTCAATGGCTTCTCCTGCCAACTCCTTCGTGGGCACACCTTACTGGTATGTGGAATTAGAAAACACAACATAGTTTTACGGTATGTGTGTGTAACCAAGATGGGCTCATACCACTGGTTTTATTTGGTTCTTTTTTTTTTTTTTAACAGTCTCACCGTGTGCCTCAAATGAGATTTCATTAGGAAGGATAGAAACTTCACTAGCAAAAAAGAAATACTTAGACTGAGTATAAAATTTCCAGTGACTTTAAATTGTTCAAATAAGATTGATGTCACTGTGTGTAAACTGAGTAGGATTATCAACTCACTGACCAAGCTCAGGTTTTATATTTCATTTGAAGTTTCTTTTGAACTTTTCTCTTCAGGCAGAGTCCCTAGGCAAGAGCAAGTTAATTTCTTTAGCCTTTTCTAGCCAATGAGCATAAATTTTACCTTTCAATGAAAGAAATCCATGTTCTTATTTCTGTTGAATTCTCTGATACTTTATCTCACTTGTCATTCTGACTTAGTTTCATCTCACTCTATTCAAGACACCTTTCCTTTATTTCATAGACACATTGGAATTTCACTGTACCTTGGGGAATGACTTACACCCCTGGAAACTTAACTTGCCTACTAAAAAAAAAATCAGCTACTATTTGAAATTTTTCCCACCATCATCAAATAACATATACTATGCAACTACCTTGGAGAAGGCAATGGCACCCCACTCCAGTACTCTTGCTTGGAAAATCCCACGGACGGAGGAGCCTGGTAGGCTGCAGTCCATGGGGTCGCTAAGAGTCAGACATGACTGAGCGACTTCACTTTCTCTTTCACTTTCATGCATTGGAGAAGGAAATGGCAACCCACTCCAGTGTTCTTGCCTGGAGAATCCCAGGGACGGGGGAGCCTGGTGAGCTGCCATCTATGGGGTCACACAGAGTCGGACACGACTGAAGTGACTTAGCATAGCATGCACCTACCTATGCACACTAATAGAGAACAGATCATCTTAATCTATATAACCCTTACCCTCCTAATGAAAATCCATTATGGACAAACAAAATAATATCCATTACTGTAGCCAGTTTATTTGTTTGTTAACTTATAACATCTTGGAAATATCTGATTATATATTGCTTTATGTAATTGCATGAACTATTTTTCATATTGTTTAAAGTAGTTTAAGTGTTTCATACATATTAATCCTTTACAAATATCTCTGAGGTAGCTAGTAAAATTGTCTGCATATTATAGATGAGGAAACTGATACAAAGAAAGGTTAAGTAACTTAGCCAAGATCAAAGGATAGTAAAATGCCTGTTGAAAAGGATGTATTGTTTCATGTAAATCACTGGGTATATTTTTGTATTTTCAATAGTGTTTTTTCAGATTATTTGTGTAAAGAAATAATAACTTTATCAGATAAAACTTTAGAATATGCTCAAGAACAGCTATTTATTTGAATCTAGTAAGTGAATTTTATTTTTAATTTACAACTTGAATTTTGTGAATTATATTTGGCAGGATGGCTCCAGAGGTGATCTTAGCTATGGATGAAGGACAGTATGATGGGAAAGTTGATATTTGGTCACTTGGGATCACCTGCATTGAAATGGGTGAGCAAAGAGCGGTTTTCATTGTACTTTTGAGAATCACTCCTTATTACAATTACAAATTCACTTATCCAGCTAGTATTAAATATTTAATGAGTTCCTGGTACATACGTGCTAGGTGGTGTGAATTTATTATATTTTTTCTATGCTTTGTTATAACATCATAAGATTGCTTTTTCTCTCTGCTATATTTTCATGTTATTGTATTAAGTAAAAGAGTTAGAGCAGATATGGGAGCTAACCAGTGTAAAAATATACAATAGTTGGTATTAATATTTGAAAAATACCCATTCTCCATACCACAAATGATAACATATGTCCTTCCTTCATAGTAATATCCATTATTTGATTTACATTCCAGCTTATATAAGGGAACTCTGGGAAAGTAATAACAGGCTTATCAAAGATCAAACTCTAAAAACTGACCTACATAGAGAGCAGTCCCAGATAAAACTTCATATTAGGAAATACCTCCAGCAATAAGATCTTACGGAAAAACCCAAACTAACTTTTTGGCCAACCCAATGCTCTAAAATATAAAGCTATATAAAACACAAAAAATTTAAAAATTCAATTCAGTTCCATTCAGTTGCTCAGTCGTGTCCAACTCTTTGCAACCCCATGAACCACAGCCCGTCAGGCCTCCCTGTCCATCACCAACTCCTGCAGTTTACCCAAACTCATGTCCATTGCATCGGTGATGCCATCTAACCATCTCATCCTCTCGTCCCCTTCTCCTCCACCTTCAATCTTTCCCAGCATCATGGTCTTTTCAGATGAGTCAGTTCTTCATATCAGGTGATCAAAGTATTGGAGTTTCAGCTTCAACATCAATCCTTCCATTGAACACCCAGAACTGATCTCCTTTAGGATGGACTGGTTGGATCTCTTTGCAGTGCAAGGGACTCTCAAAAGTCTTCTTCAACATCACAGTTCAAAAGCATCAGTTCTTCTGCACTCAGCTTTCTTTATAGTCTAACTCTCACATCCTTACATGATACTGGAAAAACCATAGCCTTGACTAGACAGACCTTTTTGACAAAGTAAAGTCTCTGCTTTTTAATATGCTGTCTAGGTTGGTCATAACTTTCCTTCCAAGGAGTATGCATCTTTTAATTTCATGGCTGCAGTCACTGTCTGCAGTGATCTTGGAGCCCAGAAAAATAAAGTCAGCCACTGTTTCCACTGTCTCCCCATCCATTTGCCATGAAGTGATGGGACCAGATGCCATGATCTTCGTTTTCTGAATGTTGAGCTTTAAGCCAACTTTTTCACTCTCCTCTTTCACTTTCATCAAGAGGCTCTTTAGTTCTTCACTTTCTGCCATAAGGGTGATGTCATCTGCATATCTGAGGTTATTGATATTTCCTCCCAGCAATCTTGATTCCAGCTTGTGCTTCTTCCAGCCCTGCGTTTCTCATGATGTGCTCTGCATAGAAGTTAAATAAGCAGGGTGACAATATACAGCCTTGACGTACTCCTTTTCCTATTTGGAACCAGTCTGTTGTTCCATGTCTAGTTCTAACTGTTGCTTCCTGACCTGCATACAGGTTTCTTAAGAGGCATGTCAGGTGGTCTGGTGTTCCCATCTCTTTCAGAATTTTCCACAGTTTCTTGTGATCCACACAGTCAAAGGCTTTGGCATAGTCAATAAAGCAGAAATAGATGTTTTTCTGGAACTCGCTTGCTTTTTTGATGATCCAGCAGATGTTGGCAATTTGATCTCTGGTTCCTCTGCCTTTTCTAAAACCAGCTTGAACATCTGGAAGTTCACGATTCACGTATTGGTAAAGCCTGGCTTGGAGAATTTTGAGCATTACTTTACGTATAGACTAATGGAAAGTAGTTGAAACATAACTAACTAACAGAGTATTGGCCCTGAATTTCTGAAGAACTCTCAAAATTTCTTTACCAAATTTCTTTATTAAAAAGAAAACAACAAACTGCCAGCAGAAAAATGGGCAATGAGTAAGATCAAGGAGTTAGCACTGAAAATAAAGCATAAATGGACAACAAACATCAGAAGATACTCCACCTCATTAATATTCAGTGAAATGCAAAGTAAAACTATTTCATATTTATCAGATTGGTATAATTTTTTAAAGTCAGAGGGGAAGCTGCTAAAGAAATAGGAACTCCCAAACACTATTGATAGGAGTGTAAATTGGTATAACCATGTTGGAGAGCAAGTTGGCAACATCTGGTAAGGATGATGAGTGTCAGTGACTCAACACTTCTAAGTATACACTTTAGAAATTTTATACATGTACACTAGAAAATGTGGAAGGCTTCAACCTTGTTTGTAGAAGCAAGAATAGGTGGAAACAACCTAAATTCTTATCCTAAGAATGACTAAATTAATTATGGATTACTATATCACAGTTAAGGATGAACTAGATCTATATGTGTCATCATGGATAAATCTCAAATCACAACATTGAATGAACAAAAAATGTCGCAAGAGTATAGATACAGTATGATACCAATTATGAAAGTTTTATGCAACTTTATATGTTGTTTATGAGCACACATATATACTAATAGATGTAAGAGATATCATTTCAGAATAGTAAATTTTGGAGAATAGAAGAGGAAGTTATATCTACTTATTTTTTAGAAGAAAGGATTATTCCTATTTTGTCATTTATATTCTAAAATGAATCAAAATTTTACTTGTAACACTGAAACTATAGTAGCACCTCCTCACTTACAGCACTTTACAAGGATGTCCCCCAAGTTGAACATTACAGCTAATTAGTGCCCACCCATTGTTTTAACAGGTTTTTTCTTACCTAAATGTATTTAAACTATAACATGGATTTGGCACATACCCTTTTATGATTCAAGATCATCATCACATAAGTTTTTATACTATGTAGATATGTTGTTGTTCAGTCAGTCACGTCTGACTCTCTGCGACCCCATGGACTGCACCATGCCAGACTTCTGTGTTCATCACCATCTCCCAGAGTTTGCCCAAATCTTGTCCATTGAGTTGGTGATGCCATCCAACCATCTCATCCTCTGTCATCCCCTTCTCCTCCTACATTATTCAGTCTTTCCCAGCATCAGTGTCTTTTCCAATGAGTTGGCTTTTCATGTCAGGTGGCCAAAGTATTAGAGCTTTCAGCATCAGTCCTTCCAGTGAATATTCAGGGTTGATTTCCTTTAGAATTGACTGGTTGAATCTCCTTGCAATCCAAGGGACTCTCGAGAGTCTTCTCCAGCACCACAGTTCGAAGATACCAGTTTTTCGGTGCTCAGCCTTTTTTATCATCCAGCTCTCACATCTGTATATGACCAGTGGAAAAACCATAGCTTTGACTATTCAGGCCTTTATAGGCAGAGTAATGTCTCTGCTTTTTAATACTCTGTAGATGTAATAACGACTGGAGTTTCAAACAGCAGTGGATATTGGCAAAATAGGTACAGGTTCCAGGAGATACCTTGGTATTTCCTCTCTTGAGAGTCCCTTGTATGTGCTTAATTTCTGATTTTACCTTTTTAAATTGAAATATATATAACAACATGCTCTCTATATCAACCTAACTTTGATTGCCTTTTATAAAGTGATTTACAGCCAACAGAGGTCCGTCTAGTCAAGGCTATGGTTTTTCCAGTATCATGTATGAATGTGAGAGTTGGACAATAAAGAAAGCTAAGTGCCGAAGAATTGATGCTTTTGAATTGTGGTGTTGGAGAAGACTCTTGAGAGTCCCTTGCACTGCAAGGAGATCCAACCAGTCCATCATAAAGGAGATCAGTCCTGGGTGTTCAGTGGAAGGACTGATGTTGAAGATGAAACTCCAGTACTTTGGCCACCTGATGCAAAGAGCTGACTCATTTGAAAAGACCCTGATGCTGGGAAAGATTGAGGGCAGGAGGAGAAGGGGACGACAGAGGATGAGATGGTTGGATGGCATCACTGACTCAATGGACATGGGTTTGGGTGGACTCTGGGAGTTGGTGATGGACAGGGGGGCCTGGCGTGCTGTGGTTCATGGGGTCACAAAGAGTTGGACATGACTCAGTGACTTAACTGAACTTACTGAATCAAAGAACAAAGTAACTTTGTCTCAAATTGTCTTATCCTCCACAACAGCTATTCCTTCAAATTGATAGATGACAGTATCAAATTATGCCTAAGAGCACCCAGGCTCTGTTGTGAGATAAACCTGAGTTCTAATGCCAGCTCTGCCATTTCTTAGTTGTATGGCTTTGTTGAAGATATTTTAACTCTCTATGAAATTTGCCTAATAAGATCCCATTGTCAATCTACATTGACAATCTAATCAATGTAGATTGTCGGGATTAAATGAAAATATGGACTTAATGTGCTTATTATTAAATCTTGTGTATAGTATGTGTTCAGTAAATGTTAGGCATCATCAGCACAATCCTAGTAATATATGTCATATTTCATCAGATTTTTAATTTACATTTTAACATCTCTTTAAACAGGAAGGTATTTTACAGGCAGCAGCATTTCATGATTATAATTGGCAGATTTTATTCTAAGTTATACATAAAATAGTGGTGCATCTTGAATTGCGATGCAGCTTATTGTCAATGACAGATTCAGAGAAGGATGATAGTACATGCTCAGTTAATATTCATAAAATAAAATTGTTACCAAGGATATTAAAGTTCTCAGTAGTTATTCAAAATATATTATATCGGTAATGTAATAAACCATACAAGTACCTTTTTGACAACTTTACCATAACATCTCTATTTCCTTGGCATTAGTCTGATTGTTGTTGTTTAGTCACTCTGTCATGCCTGATTCTTTGCGACCCCATGGACTATAAACCACCAGGCTCCTGTGTCCATGAGATTCTTTAGGCAAGAATACTGAAGTGGGTTGCCGTTTCCTTCTCCATTAGTCTTGTTAGTGGACACGTAAAAGAAGTTTATTTTTTTTTTTACATGAAAGATGATTAAACTGCTACGTATATAATCCTAAGCAATACTTTTTCTAAGTTTTCTGTGTATTTTAGGTTTAATGAAATTTCACATACAGACGATACCGTCTCTAAATTGTGCTTTTAATGTTGAAATTACAGTACAAGTTGTAGTGACTGAATAATGTGTTGTCCCCTTTTCTTATAATATCTATTCTGTAGAATTGCATATTCTTAAGAAGCCCACTAATCTGTACATTGAATCACTGAGGTATTATCAGAAAGCAAGAAGATGATACTTTTACTGGCACCATCCCTCTTTCCTGGATCAAGCTCCAAGATTCCTGAGTGGTTAAACCTGTTTTACAAATTATCTTTGCTAACTTGATCTTCCACTGAAAAAAAAACTAGTTAAATTCATGCATCCTTGGAGAATTCTTGGACTAAAATTGTCCATTCACCAGATACTTTATTTTTTGAGATTATTTCAAGAATAGGTTCATCTGATGCTTTTCTGTTTAATTTATAGACAGTTCATGGTAGAAGCTGGCAAATGGTTCATCAGCATTGACAGGGAATTGATTTTTCAGAAATGAATTCTCCAAGGAATGGGGGCAGGAGGACATAAATGTTGTTACATAGTTTCTCTGCCTGGAATTTTCTTCTTCCATTCACTTTCTTATTGCCACTCATTGTTTGGGTTAATAAATGAATGTTGTAATGTATGTTGAGGGGATATATTTAGTCTTACAGAGCTTCTTCCTTTTTAAAATCTTTTAAAAAATTGAAATACCAGTACTATCTTTATAAAATACACAGGATTATTGAAGAGACACTGAGGTCTATTTGAACAGACAGATCTTGGAGCCTTATCATAATTGAATTGGATTTTGTTGTTCCTTCATCCTCCTCTTTCTAAATTTCTACTTTGTTCTTTCTTTATTTCCCCTTCCTTACTGTTTCTCCTGTGCAATTTCATGTTCTGAGCAGTTTGAATTGTGTTTCTTTGGCTGATGAGAGGATTCCTACTGTTCTAATAGTGAATAAAGCCACCATATAGTATCTGATGTAAGCCCCAAGAGTTAGTCACTTCTCAGTCATCTTTGTGACTTCTTGTTGCACAGATTCTTTGTTGACAAAGTTTCTTTGTCTTAATTTGCTTAACCTTTATTTATTTATTTTAGAGGTATTTTGGGGCCACCAAAAATATATACCAGATGTTATACTCAGCAGTGAGAATGCAGAGAGGAACATAATAGACATTGTCCCTAATGAAATTTAGCAAGGAAGATATACATTAAGGAAAAAATTACATAATTAGTTATGGTTGTGATAGGTGGTAAAAAGCTAAAATGTAATTTGCAGTGACAAAATCTAGTGGGACACCTAGTCTTCAGAGGTTCCCTAAGGAAGAGATTGTGAGCATATAAAAAGCCTTGAATAAATATGTATTAATGCAGAAATACAACTTTATTTAAGGTGAAACCTGAAGGATTTGGAAGAATTAACCAGGTAAAGTCTAAGGAACAAAAGTGAAAAGGGAGACCAGACAGAGAAGGCAACATGTGTGAAAGCCTCTGACCTTGGTTCTTTCAGTGAAGCAACAGATGCATGAGAATAGGGGGAAATTGCTTCTCAGAATGATGTGCTGGAAGTAGCCAGGGTCATGTTAGTAAAGGCCAGGAGACTTTGTTTAAGAATCTAGACTTTGTCCTAAGAACAGTGGGAATCCATTGATGGTTACATGATGAGTTCCTGCTTCCACATGGCTTCAAATACTTGAAGTTTTCAGAAGGCCAAGCTCTAAAAACTTTCTCAGATCTACCTCCTGATAAATAAAATAAACCTGAGACTCTTTTTTGCCTTCCATGCTTGAAACAGGTATAAAATCCTTTTGTCCACACTGCAACTTTCAAATTTCCACTTACTAACAGTCCATGTCCCTATAATACTGATATCTGGTAAGTGTAAAGTATCCTATTGAGAAAGTTAAGAATATAAGAGGCCCCTCCAGAGGATCACTGATAAGTATAGTTGGCTTCTACTGGAACTCTGCCAATAGCTTAAAGTTCACTATCTCAACATTATTCATTCTGGGTTTCGTGGGGTTTTTTGGTTGTGTTTTACCACTCTGGTTTTTCAGAAGTTCTTCCTTCTATGAGTAAAAATGTCTTACCTGTAACTTCTTGTTCCCTGCCCTTACTTCTTGTTCTCTTTCTTATAATTGCATAGAATAAGCTGGATTCACTTTTTTTTAAGTGGTTAAATCTTTACTTAAAAACCAAGATGCTCTGATGAAACTTGAGATCAGATTATGAATTACAGAGTGGAACTATATCAAGAATCCATTAGGATAAGCACAGTGGAACAAGATAGTGATTTATCTTCTGTGACATAACTAGTAAATAGCGTAAAATTTACTAAGTACTAAAATTTACTTAGTACTAAAATGTACTAAGAACTAGAACCTTGTTTCTTTCCTTTGGTCAACAAGTGGAACACCTAATATGTGAATAGCATCTTATTACATATGCTAGAGAATAAATAAAAGAACAAGAATATTAAGGTTATAAGATCTTGCTCTTAAGAGTTTATGATTTGTGTTGAGAGGAAAGATTCGTATGTTTATGTAAATACAATAGGAGAGTGCATGCCAAATGAGCACCCTACTCAAAAGAGTAATAGAAATTCCAAAGAGGAGTTCACAATGGGCTGAGGTGGAGTATGTATTTTACAAAGAAGTTACTGACTCAGTGAGTTTCTCCTTAGAAAGTGGATAGACCAAACCTTGCTTACATTTATCCTCCTTTTTCCCCTCCACCTCTACTTGTACCACTTCGTTGGTCTGGATGAGCCCTCAAATGGTGTTTATTGGATTGAATTACTCTATCTTTCGTACTCTGTTGGTGATGATTAAGATGTTCCATAATCTTTTTTTTTTAATTCAACTGCTCTGCTTTCTGATTTTTTTTCAATGAATACACATTTTTATTTGAAATAAAACAATACACAAAGATGTTCGTACCTATTGTAGAAAAACAAAGTTCAACTTTTTGATGATACATAGGAAAAATTTTTTTACTTTCTTGAAATGGATTCTATTTGGAGCTTTTCCAGTGTACTTTAAGATGACCAGCAGCTTCTTTTGAATGTCTATCCTGAGCAACCTTAGAGATTACAATAAGTGGATTATACAGCATGATGATAATAGCAAGCTAGTGGCCAAGCTTTGCTCACAGTTCCTTATTTCTCCATCTGCCTAATGTCTTTCAAGAACAGCTTTATTGTGTTTCTCTTCTTTCAGCGGAACGGAAGCCCCCTCTTTTCAACATGAATGCCATGAGTGCCTTATATCACATTGCCCAGAATGACTCCCCCACGTTACAATCTAATGAATGGTAAGGCTGAGCCGTCATTTTAAATCTGTAAGAAAATCACCATATGTTTTTGGCACTTTCACTAAATTACGTTTTAAATATCTGACCTAGAAAGCATTTCATTCCTTCGTTTATGCTATGATAATGGACACTGATGCTTTATAAGCCTGAACTTTTTACACACACACACACATAGTATTTCTGCCCTCACTATGGCTTGTACTATGTTATTAATATGTGTAGTAACTGAAATTCTAACAGGTACATATATGTCCTGCTACCTTCCTAACAAGTCTAGTCTCTAAGTCTTGATGGTCTTATACTGATCATCTCAGTCTTATCATTTGTCAGCAAGGATAAAGTACCCTTTCTGAAAATTATAACATTTTAATAACTGTTAGAATCACAGAGCTACTGTAAAAGGGAAATGTCCAAGATTGAAATTTTCTAGAGAGAAGGCATTTTCATCCAGAGAGCATACTCCTAGGTTCTCTGTCCCTTATGCTTCAAGTTTTACTACCTGGTTATAGGTTGTGGGTAATGAAAGAGTTACCAATTTGTCATGAAGAATATAGGCTTTAGACTTATGAGAGCTGTTATCTTTGGAGAGAAAAATGTATACAAAACTGTTTTGTATAAATATAGTATTTTTCATTTTCTGAGATACATTACAATTTGACTTTGTTTATATCATAAGATACATTTATGTGTTGACTGACTTGAAACTGTCCACATTCATTATCCTAAAGAATTAATTTTAGATACCTCAAACTTGAAAATGGGCCAGTTCTCCTGATATTCCAAAGTATTTTAATAAAAATCTCCCAAATCAAAAAGTTTTCCCTTGGATAAAAATTATTTTAAGTGATCAGTATGTTCTACAGACTCTGATTTTATTTTCTTTCAATGTATTTGCACACACAGGACAGATTCCTTCAGGAGATTTGTTGATTACTGCTTGCAGAAAATGCCTCAGGAAAGGCCAACATCAGCGGAACTGTTACGGGTAATTTTTCAAATTTATATTTGAGGGGGGAGATTTAAAGTCATGTGGGGAAACAGTGGAAACAGTGTCAGACTTTATTTTGGGGGCTCCAAAATCACTGCAGATGGTGATTGCAGCCATGAAATTAAAAGACGCTTACTACTTGGAAGGAAAGTTATGACCAACCTAGATAGCATATTGAAAAGCAGAGACATTACTTTGTCAGCAAAGGTCCATCTACTCAAGGCTATGGTTTTTCCAGTAGTCATGTATGGATGTGAGAGTTGGACTATAAAGAAAGCTGAGCACAGAAGAATTGATGCTTTTGAACTGTGGTGTTGGAGAAGACTCTTGAGAGTCCCCTGTACTGCAAGGAGATCCAACCAGTCCATTCTAAAGGAGATAAGTCCTGGATGTTCTTTGGAAGGACTGATGCTAAAGCTGAAGAAACTCCAGTACTTTGGCCACCTCATGCAAAGAGTTGACTCATTGGAAAAGACTCTGATGCTGGGAGGGATTGGGGGCAGGAGGAGAAGGGGACAACAGGATGAGATGGCTGGATGGCATCACCAACTCAACGAACATGAGTTTGAGTGAACTCTGGGAGTTGGTGATGGACAGGGAGGCCTGATGTGCTGCAATTCATGGGGTCACAAAGAGTTGGACACGACTGAGCGACTGAACTGAACTGTAACGAAATATAGTAAATCATTCCTGTGGCAGCTCATCATGACAAAGTGGATTAGAACATACACCTTGTCATTTAAAGTCCAGAGACAGTAGCTAGGCATAGAAGTAGCAAGATTATCACAATATGTTCAAGCTGGATTTAGAAAAGGCAGAGGAACCAGAGAACAAATTGGCAACATCCATTGGATCATCAAAAAAGAAAGACAGTTCCAGAAAAACATCTGCTTTATTGACTATGCCAAAGCCTTTGATTGTGTGGATCACAACAAACTGTGGAAAATTCTTCAAGAGATGGGAATACCAGACCCCCTGACCTGCCTCCTGTGAAACCTGTATGCAGGTCAAGAAGCAACAGTTATAACTGGACATGGAACGACAGACTGGTTCCAAATAGGGAAAGGAGTACGTCAAGGCTGTATATTGTCACCCTGCTTATTTAACTTATATGCAGAGTATGTCATGAGAAATGCTGTACTGGATGAAGCACAAGCTGGAATCAAGGCCGGGAGAAATATCAATAACCTCAGATATGCAGATGACACCACATTTACAAGCAGAAAGTGAAGAAGAACTAAAGAGCCTCTTGGTGAGGTGAAAGAGGAGAGTGAAAAAGTTGGCTTAAAGATCAACATTCAGAAAACGAAGATCATGGCCTCTGGTCCCATCACGTCATGGCAAATAGATGGGGAAACAGTGGAAACAGTGACAGATTTTATTTGGGGGCACTCCAAAATCACTGCAGATGGTGATTGCATCCATGAAATTAAAAGACACTTGCTCCTTGGAAGAAAAGCTATGACCAACCTAGACAACATATTAAAAAGCAGAGACGTTACTTTGCCAACAATGGTCCATCTAGTCAAAGCTATGGGTTTTCCAGTAGTCATGTATGGATGTGAGAGTTGGACTGTAAGGAAAGCTGAGCACCAAAGAATTTTTGAACTGTGATGTTGGTAGACTCTTGAGAGTCACTTGCACAGCAATGAAATCCAACCTAAAGTTGCATCCTAAAGCAAATCAGTCCTGAATATTCATTGGAAGGACTAATGCTGAAGCTGAAACTCCAATACTTTGGCCACCTGATGCGAAGAGCTGACTGATTTGAAAACACCCTGATGCTGGGGAAGATTGAAGGTGGGAGGAGAAGGGGATGACAGAGGATGAGATGCTTGGATGGCATCACCGACTCAATGGACATGAGTTTGAGTAAACTCCAGAAGTTGGTGATGGACAGAGAGGCCTGGCGTGCTGCAATCCATGGGGTCACAAAGAGTTGGGCATGACTGAGCAACTGAACTGAACTGATACGCTATATATTCCTCATGAATACTTTTCCCTCCAACTTTTCCCTTTTTCTGCCCCCCACTCCACCCACCTTTTTTGCCTTATGACAAAGAACATTTCTCCTTGCTCTGGTCATCACTTTGATGTTCCAGTGACTAATATCTGCCTGAACTTTAAATTCAAAGTTTTCAGGACAGAATCTGCCAATGGTTCAAATACCAACTCTAGGATTTCAGTTAGGTTGTTGCCAAATCATCAGGCAGTGAAGATGTGTGATAAATATATAAGACAGATATTTACATAGTGTTACATCATACATGTTGGTGACAAAATTATTGTGTTAACTGCTTTCATTTGATTTAAATATAGCATTTTTGAGCATCTGTTTTCATGTAACTTTGTATTATAGGCTCTGTGTACATAGGCAGTGTTCCATTAATATCAGTGAAGTATGTGGGAGTTGTTTTTACAATATAATGTCTTTTATTGGCCACAAAATAGTCCAGGTTCCTTTAATCTTTTTCTGCATGTGTGTTTTCCAGTCTTTTTTTGTTTCTTTCTTTGTTTTAAGAAAACCTCAGAATTGTATTGCCTAAATTTGTGAAGTTTAAACATGTCAGCTGCCTTTATAATTGCATCTTGGCTAAGTGTCACAGATTCTTGGTTTATATTTTCTTTTTCTCAGAAATCCTATTCTGTTATTTTCTGGCTTTGAGTATCCTGAAGAGGTAGGTCTGAAGCTGACTAGCTTTTCTACCCAAAATTAAGTTTTTTCTTCTTGTGAGTCACAGGAATATGGTGACAGAAGCAACAAGGCAATGGACTTTACTTTATTCTCTTTTGGTATAGAACCATCACATGTTCTAAACATGAACTATAGACAGTAGAATACCAGAAACACAAGACAGTGTCTTTATTACTTTGAAGTAGGCAAAGGTTTATAAATACAGGATACAAACAGCAGTTTAGAGAAAAAAAATAAGAGGAAAAAAATTATAAGTTTGCTTTAAAAATTATAAAGCAAAAAAAAATGCCTCGAAGAAGATACTACAAGCCTTCAAAGATGATAGGGCAACAGACAACAAAAGGATATAAAAAACAAATGGCAGAGGTAGAAAAAGAAAATGAAAGAGAAAAATTTAAAGATAGATCATATCATATCAAATCATAAACAACAAACTAATATAATAAACACACCCATGTAGGGTATTTCCAATGATGGATAGCCTGAGGGAAATAAAATTAAATGAAGAAGAAAAATTTCTAAAGATGATTATAGAAAAGATGACATGTGGAAGGCAGAGGAGATATATTTTTCAACCTATTATTCCTAAAAAGAAAGCAAAACACATGGAGTAGAAAATATTTAAAGATATACTTGAAGATATACTTTTTGAAAATAAATGTTAGGATCTTTATTTTATTTGATTTACTTAAGTGTATACACACACCCACGTCTGCATTTATACAGACACACATATATACGTGTCCATGCCAGATCTTAGTTGTGATACGCAGGATCTAGTTCCCTGACAAGAAATCAAACCCATGCCCCCTGCCTTGGGAGCACAGAGTCTTAGCCGCTGGACCACCAGGGAAGTCCCCTGATTTACTCTTTATTTGATTTGGTGGACCAAATCAAGTAAGCCTAACATTTAGTCAATGATGTTTACTGATTGTCTACCTGGTGCCAAGCGCTGTTCTAAACACTGAAAATCATACAGTGGTACAAAGAAAAAGATAGTCCCTGCCCTCCTGGAACTTATATTCTAATGCAGGAGTGAAAAAACAAACAAATAATTTGATATAATGTCAGAAAAATGAAGCAAGGAGTGGGATAAAGAGTGACAGGAGCTGCTCTTTAATACAAGGCATTTCTAGGGAGGTGAAACTGATCTTCAGTGACCAACCAATCCTACCTGTATTTAGTTTCTAAACTCAAAGGATAAAGAAAAATTCATAATAGGCTGAAAAAAATTTATTTGGGGCTAGAAAAACCAGTTGGCTTCAGATCTGCCTCTTTGGAACACTCAAAGCCAGAAAACTGTATAACAATATTTACAAAGTTCTAAGAAAAAGGAAATGTAAACCAAGGATTTGTGACCCAGCTAAGGTGCTCCTCAATTATAAATGCAGCTGGACATTTTCCAGCCTCACAAATTTTAAGCAGTTTTCCTTTCTTAAAAGCTTTTTCTCAATTGCTTGATAAGGAAATCCAGCCAGTCTATCAGTGAAACAAAAAGCAATAGAGAAAGAGAGGGAGGGAGGGAAGAAGGAAGAAAAAGTAAATTAGGGACTGGAGAAACTTGTGAAAGAACTGGTGGTGATCATTGAATTTAAGTTGGCTCTCCAATATTCATTTATTTATTCATTCACTACTAGTTTGTGGGTTTGTTTAGCATGGTAAAGAGACTACATTCTTCATTTTGAATAGCCAATACAAATTTCAAAAGGTAAAAATACAGTAGAAGGGAGAATAAAAAGTGAGAAAACCTTCCCATTCAAGGCCCTTCTCTAGAGTTAGCAACCACTGTTGCCAATTTTGTACATGTCCTTCTAGAAATATTCTATGCATATGGAAGTAAATATCCTTTTAAATTTTTGAACCAATGGTAGCAAACTCTTCTACCCTGAATATTTTAAGTTTTAGTGTGTTTTGTGTATTGTTACTACTACATGCAGAACTATCTCATCATCTCTAAGGACTCCATTATATAGTCAGATGGATGATTGTTTTTATAACCAACTCATTTATGGTGTTGACAGTCTTTTGCTGTTACAAACTGTTCTACAATAAATATCCTTACACATGTGTCAGTTTGTACCTGTATATACAGATATCCAAAGAATAAATTCCTAGAAGTGAAATTGCTAATCAAATGGAATGTGAATTTAAAATTTAAAAAAGGTGTTGCCAATTTTCTTCCAAAGAGGATGCCCCAATTTATGGTCCTATTAGTAAAGTATGAATACCAAAACTTTTTGACCTTCTAATCAGTTCAGTGGAAAACTTTTCTCACGGTCTTTTTAGGTTGTATTTTTCATTATGAATTAGATTGTCTTTCTTACGTTGACAAGCCATTTCTATTTCCTCTTCTGTGAACTCTCTGTTGATCTTTCTCATTTGTCTGAGGGCTTTTCCCTTGTTAATTTGTAGTAAATCTTATAGATATTATTGTCTTATTTCACTTTTGACATTCTTTTTTCTGGGATTTTAGGGGGAGGTGCAGAAATTTGTTACAAGGAATTCAACTTTTTTTTTCCTCTAGTTGGCTTTCTAATTATTCCCAAATATTTTTAAAATAATCCATCTTTTCCAAACATTTTCTTCCTGGTGTTAAAATGTCACCTTCACAAAGAATTAAATAGAGAACTACAGTAAAATCATTGCTATGATTAAAAAGCAGAATGTAAATGTTATACACATTGACAGTATATGTATTAACAATGTGAAAATAATAATGTACCTGGAAAGAAGTAGGGGTAGGAAAGAAATGTAAATGTACTGATTTTCCTGTTTTTCAGGGTAGTCAATAACAGTTCTTAAACTGAAAGTCTTTTTTAAGTAACTCTAATCTCTTAAAGCTTTACATGATCTTTTTTTTCCCCCTTAACTTTAGAGGGCCTTTTAGGAACTGGTAACTCTTGGTGAAGAAATTTTAACTAACATTAAGCAGTCACCTGACTTCAGACTCCTCTAATTCTATGAAATTCAAATATACCTTAATTTAATAGATTATTTTTTAAATCACCATGTGTAATAAGTTTCTCATGTAAAATTATTTCTGGATATCCATCATTCTGAGAGAGAGAGGGAAGGAAAGTGTCTAAAACGATATTTCATTTATTTCTGGATGGCAGAATTTTGATTTTCTTTTACTCTCTTTTACTGATTTATCTGTATTATTTAAATGTTTAAAGTAAACATATTTCCAAGAACAATGAAAGTATTCTTTGAAAATGATCTGAGAACCTTTCAACTGTATGGGTTTGGAGAACAGTGAAGAGATGGGACTTCAGGCAGAGAGAACAACAGGGAAAAAGACATGCAGGTGTGAAACCCATGGCTGAGACAAGAATGATCTACAAGTACGCTGCCTTGGGTGGAACAGGGAATAGGAGTTACTAGAGTGGAGCCTAGAAATTCAAGCAGAAACTGACTGTTCAGGCCAGACTTTACAATGGAGGCCGTGAGATGTTTTTAAGACATTGGGTGTATCAGTTTTGAAATATTTTAAGGTTTAATTACCTCCCACAATAAGAAGTCCAGGATAAGGAGGTGTTAGAAGCAGTCCAGACCTGTAAGCAGCTCGGTAGCTCCTCCTATCTTCCACTTTACCATTCTTTGCACTTGGCTTTTGTCTTCTTGGTTGTAAAATGGCTCCTGTGTTTCCAGGACTCAGACTTTATTCCAGGCAGGAGAAAGGAGGCAGGACAAAGAGTAAAACACCTTCTCTTCCTGTGCCTTGCTTTTTATCCTGGAAAACAAAGCCTTCCTCTGGGGTTTCTGCCTATATCTCAGAATTTGGCCAGAACTTGGTCATATTGTTAATTATACCTGCAAAGAAAGGTAGAGTCCAGGTCTTATACTTTTTACTACTTTCAAGAAAGAAAGGCAAGGAAGAGAGATTGGAATGAAGGATAAATAGGTGTCTGTCACAGTTAATACCATGATCAACTCTGTGGTAGACCACCAGAAAACAAACTCCCAAATAAAGAAACCTGGGTGTCCATTCTAGCTCTTCCATTGTTTAGCCGGGTAAATCACTTAACCTCTCTGGGCCTAAAATTCCTCACCTTGGAAATAAAAGAATTACTAAGAGATACTTCTCTAAAATTCAGTATCCTAGGTTATATCTTGAAGTTTACTCAAGACTGATTTATTCTTGTCTAATTGCAAGCACTGAAGTAGCCAAATAATTTTGCTTTCTCCCTTACATTCTCCTCTTCAAATGTGCAAGCTACTCTTCCTTCCAGGAATGGTGTTTCATTTTCAGAAAGGATTCTTTGCAGAGAAAGAGATATTTTATTAAAATAGGAGCAAAAGCCACAATTCCCTGGACAGCAAAGTCAGAGTGAAGAACTGCAAGACATACAGATTTTTTTTTTTCTCACAATGGTCCTGCTCCTCTTTTATATCTGTTTAACTTATAAAGAAATTAAATCCATTCCATCATCTGAGGCCTACCACATTAATACCTCATTTTCCCAATATATTCAAATTATAATTTCACATAAGTGAATTTTCCACATAACTGAAACTTTTCCTTTAAAAAACAAAATTTCCTCCTTCTCCTTTTGATCATTTTGTGTGGTGATCTTATCAAAATATGTGATATGCTTCTCTACCTTCCTCAAGAAAGCATAATGAATATAATGCCAGTTCTTGATTACTCAGAGATAATAGCATTTCATGAAATCTTGGGAGTATAAAAAAAGTGTATGAAGGACAGTTGCCCGTTTACAAAATAGTCCACAAACCCTGGTTCATTTTTATTTGGTTGGTTGGTTGCTTGGTGTGTTAATCATGGAATTTCCTTCTCTTTACTGTCAGGTGGTCAGATACCTTTTCAACAGACTCTTTTTTTGGCAACAAGTAACTCTCTAACAGTTCTCAGTCCTCTGTTCTCCTACTTTTGTTCCCTCTTTCTAAACTGCTGTGGCTGAGAAACCAGGAAACCAGAATATGTGTTAAAGATCATTGATAATATTGAAAGTGAAGCTTGTTTACAGCAAGAAAAGCTTATGGACTTGGGGGTGAATATTTTAACCCTTTGGAGACCGTTTTGCCTTATTTCTCATTGTACAGCTCTGTAAAGGGAAGATGAAGATGCCAAAATTCTGACCTCTGAGATAAATGGAATAACTGCCACATTTTCAAGCATATACTGTATATGACCAAAGAAATAGAAAACAAAATATTCAGAAGTCTGTCTTTAAAATGGTAGTATAATAAACTCAAAATGGATTAAAGATCTAAATGTAAGACCAGAAACCATAAAACTCCTAGAGGAAAACATAGGCAAAACACTCTTTGACATACATCAAAGCAGGATCCTCTATGACCCACCTCCCAGAATATTGGAAATAAAATCAGAAATAAACAAATGGGACCTAATTAAACTTAAAAACTTCTGCACAACAAAGGAAACTATAAGCAAGGTGAAAAGACAGCCTTCAGAATGGGAGAAAATAATAGAGAATGAAGCAACAAACAACTAATCTCAAAAATATACAAGCAACTCCTACAGCTCAATTCCAGAAAAATAAATGATCCAATCAAAAAATGGGCCAAAGAACCAAATAGACATTTCTCCAAAGAAGACATACAGATGGCTAACGAACACATGAAAAGATGCTCAACATCACTCATTATCAGGGAAATGCAAATCAAAACCACTATGAGGTACCATTTCACGCCAGTCAGAATGGCTGCGATCCAGAAGTCTACAAGCAATAAATGTTGGAGAGGGTGTGGAGAAAAGGGAACCCTCTTACACTGTTGGTGGGAATGCAAACTAGTACAGCCACTATGGAGAACAGTATGGAGATTCCTCAAAAAACTGGGAATAGAACTGCATTATGATCCAGCAATCCCACTGCTGGGCATACACACTGAGAAAACCAGAATTGAAAGAAACACGTGTACCCCAATGTTCATCACAGCACTGTTTATAATAGCCAGGACTTGGAAGCAACCTAGATGTCCATCAGCGGATGAATGGATAAGCAAGCTGTGGTACATATACACAATGGAGTATTACTCAGCCATTAAAAAGAATACATTTGAATCAGTTCTAATGCGGTGGATGGAACTGGAGCCTATTATACAGAGTGAAGTAAGCCAGAAAGAAAAACACAAATACAGTATACTAACGCATATATATGGAATTTAGAAAGATGGTAAAAAATAACCCTGTATACGAGACAGCACAGGAGACACTGATGTATGGAACAGTCTTTTGGACTCTGGGAGAGGGAGAGGGTGGGATGATTTGGGAGAATGGCATTGAAATATGTATAATATCATGTTTGAAATGAGTTGCCAGTCCAGGTTCGATGCCTGATACCGGATGCCTGGGGCTGGTGCACTGGAACGACCCAGAGGGATGGTATGGGGAGGGAGGAGGGAAGAGGGTTCAGGATGGGGAACACGTGTATACCTGTGGCGGATTCATTTTGATGTATGGCAAAACCAATACAATACTGTAAAGTTAAGTAAAATAAAATTTAAAAAAATAATAATAATAAATAAATAAAATGGTAGTATAGGGTGAGAAAGAGGATTGAGGCAGATTATAACAAGAATATACTCTGCATTGCTTTTGCTTATTACATAGTTTCAGGTTTGAAAGTCACAAGCTCTCAGCTACTATTTAAAGTTCTAGTCATTGTTATTACTTGCATGGCAAAGTAAACCTCAAGAATTCTCAAGTAAATTCTAGGACAAGTTCACAAGACGTGGCTTGAGGAAGAAGACAAAAAACATGATTATCACTTAATGAGATTTATACAAGATAAGAGGCTACATGAGATGAAAATTGTATCTTGTTATTTCTGCAAAATCCACAGAACTGTTTTACGTTGATTTATCTTTGCATCTTAATCTTGCACCTAAAAATATGTCTCCTCATTATCAGTTTCTGTTTTTTTCTCTTCTCTTAATCAGCATGACTTCGTTCGACGAGACCGTTCACTTCGTGTCCTTATTGACCTTATACAGAGGACAAAAGATGCCGTTCGTGAGCTAGATAACCTACAATACCGGAAAATGAAAAAAATCCTTTTCCAAGAGACACGAAATGGACCCTTGAATGAGTCACAGGAAGATGAAGAAGTAGGTTGAGTTTCTTTTAGCGAACACTCATTGGGTACCTACTATGTGAAAAAGTTCTGGACTAGGATGCTATGAAAAATACTTTGGGAAATAACAATGTATTACAATTGATGTTCTCTGCCTTAAGAGACATGCACAGTTGCAAAAGAGATATTGAAAAAAATAATAAGATAAAATATGAATAGTGTTACAGAGGTAGAGCACAAGGTAGGGGGACAGAATAAGTCATCTGCTGGTGGGATTAGTGAAGAGGTGAGTCACTTTTGATGGGCAGTTACAGGGCACTTTCATGCTGTGCTATTTAGGAAGATTATCCTGGCATCAGAATGTAAGATGGATCTGAATGGATAACTTTTTGGGTAATAGTCCATGCAAGAGGCAGTAAGGGCAGTATCCATGGGAATTGGGGAGAAGGAACACTGAGAAACACTAGAGAGATGAACTTGATAATACAGTGCTTCTCACTGACAGTGACAGATGAAGGGGAGCTTATGGTGACTCTGAGCATTTGTGCTTCAGTGACTAGAGTGTGTCAGTACCAAGAACAGAGAAGAACCAAGAAGGAAGAATTGGTTTAGGATAATTTCAGTTTGATGCCTGCTGAGTAAGGTCTTGGCATCATCTGCTATTGACACAGTGTACAGGTGGAGTTTTTACAGAAAGATGACTTTAAGTTATTCAAATAGTTTAAGGAGGATTAGTCAAAGAGGCCTAATAGAGATGTCTAGCATTTGATTGAAAAATACAAATCCAGAACATAGGAAAGAAGTCTGGGTTAAAGGGTAGTTGGTGGGGGTCAAGGACATTAAAATGATGATGAATCAGGAGTTGAATGTAGAATGAGAAGAGAGTCCATGCCACCTAAGAAAAGGGAAACTGGGGAGATAAAGGCATCACAGATGTTACAAGTATACACAGCTTCAAGGAGGGAGCTACAAATACCATCAGATGCCACAGAGAAGTCAGGTTAAACAAGGACCCAAAACAGTGTTAACTGGGTTTTTCAAGTAGGACCTTTTTGATGACTTTAGTAAAAGCAGTTTTACAGGAATAGTTGGGATGAATAATTGTTTACTGTGGGTTATAGAATAAGTGGGAAGTAAGAAAGTAAAGATAGTGAAACTTGGTCATTTTAAGTCATAAATTGGATCAAGAAGGAAAAATGACAAAGGACAGTATGTAGAAAGGTACATACATATAAGGCAAGTCTCTTCATACTATGCAGAAGGAAAGGAGCCAGGACAGAGGCGTTGAAGATAGAGGAAAGAGACACAGTTAAGGAATTAGGATCTCAGAAAGTGCATAAGAGTAAGAGCATTAGTGCAGGGATTAGCCTTTAACAAAAGAAAGGACTCTTCTAAAAATAGATTAAAAAGAGGGAAACAATGAAGAATGAATTTTAGTTTAACTTTTTAATATAGAAGAAAATAAAATTGTTTTATCAATAATTATAAAAATAAAATTCAGAAAGCTGAACTGGAATATAAAAATCTCTTGATTGCATATATACAAATGGGCCCCTTTAATTGGGGAAATAAATCTATTTAAAATATAATGTATTATCTATCATCTTAAATTACTCAAATTACGTTTGTCAGTTATTCCTTATATTGCCATGGCTAAGTAACAATTCATTAAAGTTATGTAGGTACAGAGTATGCTTCTTTGAAAATAGGGTTTATTTGGAGCTAAGTTGCTTTAATTATATTACTTAATCTTATATCAAAAGATACCTACTGTGATGGATAAATTATATGTTCCAATTATTTTAGCATTTCTCAAATAGTAGTCTTTGGACCAGTAGTGATGAATACCAGTATTATTTAACAGATATATTTAATAAGATTACAGAGGTAAGCTTGATAGAATTGCTTGAGGGAGGCAGAATTTAATTACCTGTCCAGGACAGTAGAATTAATATCCCTGCTCAGATATGAAGTTTCTCAATAATGACTTGGAAAAAGAGCATATTGCTTGTCAAATCTCTGAAAACTCTTTTTATCCTCTTTGAGCTTCAAGTGCCCACTGCCGTGTTTGTAGCTTTCCTAGAGATCCCTGTTCAGTAGCCTGCAGTCTTTCCCTAGCACCTTAAGTTCCTGAAAGTCTCTTAGAAAACTGACCTGGCTAGTTCTGCTTACCAAGTAGCAATACAGTGTGATAGTTGCATATGATGGGGGAAAGCCCTGGGGTAGCAGCATTTGGAGCCTTATGACCCATGTCCAGAATAGCCCTTGGAGAAAGCATCAGGGTGAATTGGAGATGTCTGAAAATGGTGGTGGGGTAGTGGAGCCAGTACATTAAAAGTTTCATCTTGCAGATTTGGCAGAAAAGCAACTTGGCACTGCAAAATTGAATGTACTTAATAGCTTAGTCAATGGATTGATGCTTTATCTCCAGTCATTTTTTTTTAACCCAAGTGCCCCATTTTTATAGGACAGTGAACATGGAACCAGCCTGAGCAGGGAACTGGACAGCCTGGGCAGCAACCATTCCATCCCAAGCACGTCTGTGAGTACAGGCAGCCAGGGCAGCAGTGTGAACAGCATGCAAGAGGTCATGGACGATAGCAGCTCTGAACTTGTCATGATGCATGATGATGAAAGCCCAGTAAATTCCACTTCCTCTGTTGTGCACAAGAAAGTAAGTTTCATGATCCCCTTCACAGTGCTAGGTTTTGCCCATCATTATGAAGCCAACTCAGGTCACTTAGCATTCAGATATTTTAGTTCCTTCTTTACAACTGAAATTATGGAACTCAGCTGAGCACATGATAGTTCTTTTCGGTAAAAAAGATAATGAAGGACTAGGCAAGCTGTATTTGTGCCTGTTTCTTGATCTTCCTCTCTTGATACTCTGATGTCCACCACCATCAAATAAACAAAAACAAATCTATAAATCTCCACATCAAAGAAACCAGTTAAGTTCCTTTCTAAACCAATAACCTTAATACTGTTGACCTTAAAAGCTTTCTTTTAAGTAAAACCTGTTGGTTTTACTTTTAAAGTAAAACCTGTTGGTTTTGACCTTATAGAAGTATTTCAGATGTATGTTTCTTACTGAGTAGTCTTAAAATACTCTTCATTTTAGAAAAAGTTTCCACTCTTTTCTGTTGTTTCTTGGATTTGTCATTTCTAATTCTTCTAAGACCAACTCTATGTCAGCTTAAATAGTCTGACTTTTGAGTTAATGATTCTGTTTTTTGTTTTGACTTTACTTTTCCAATGGAGGATCATTCATTTCATACAAAGTCTATCATGATTTATAATTTGACGTGCTTTAATTTAAAATGAAAAATTATTTTTAAGCTTCTTTCAAAGCAATAAGATGAGTATTGCACAGAACTATCAATGATTTTTTTGGAGGAATTCCCAAAAGTGTTTTAAGTACCTTAGGTAAGCAGTTCATAATATGGGACTATAGAAAAGAATCCTTTATAACTTTTTCCATATTAGGTATATGTGAGTTGTGTATGTACTGCTGCTGGTGCTAAGTCACTTCAGTCGTGTCAGACTCTGTGGTACCCCATAGACGGCAGCCCACCAGGCTCCGCCGTCCCTGGGATTCTCCAGGCAAGAACACTGGAGTGGGTTGCCATTTCCTTCTCCAATGCATGAAAGTGAAAAGTGAAAGTAAAGTCACTCAGTCATGTCCGACTCTTAGCGACCCCATGGACTGCAGCCTACCAGGCTCCTTCGTCCATGGGATTTTCCAGGCAAGAGTACTGGAGTGGGTTGCCATTGCCTTCTCTGGTGTACGTACTCATTTTAGTAAATATGAGTTATTACATTCTAACTCCAGTAGGAGAGCAGGTTTAAGAATTTTTTCACTTAGATGTCTGCTGGTTGTATATTTTTATTGGGAGAAAAAGAAAATTAAACAAGTAGGATGAAGAGCATATGAAAATATATTGGTGCCTAGTCATGAATAGTGGAGGGATCACGTTTATTTTCTGAACTGATTAACTTACTCATTTATTCAACAAACATTGGTGGGGACCCCTATTATCTGCAAGGAGCTGTAGCAGGCCCTTTGGATACAGACAAAACAGACATCATGCCTTCATAGAGCTTATTATCTGTGGTGGAGATTAAGCAGATAATCACACAAGTAAATTTATTGTGTAATTATAAAACTTGTTCTGGGTAAAAGGAGGACTTATTCTATTGGGGAGAAGAGGAAAATCTCCCCAGTGATGTGACATTTAAGCTCAAACTTCAGAGACAAATAGAGGTTAACTAATTTGGGGTGAAAGATGGGGGTGAGTCAGGAAGCAATATGTGCAAAGGCCCTGAGACAAGGAATTCTGTACGTTCAAGGAAAAGGGGAAAAATCTGAGAAATTAGAGCTTGGAGGACTATGTGGAGAGTGAATTGGGACCAGAGTGACAGCAAGGACCTAGATTATTAGAAAGCCATTAGAAAGCATTTTGAGGAAACGAGTGATACCATGCAGATGAAGAAATCTGCTAAGAGTTCAGCATTGTCAGTCAGCCATGTTTAAACATGGGCAAATGGTCATGTATTTGAAGGGTGGAAAAGGTTTTGCTGGGCTCTCTTTTTAGAAGGAGTTATCATGGGTGCTGAAAGATATTGACTTTTTCCATTCTTTTAGCTCTAGGGCTTTGTGGGGATAGAGAGCAAAACAAAAAAAGAGGAATTCTGTTGGATCTTTTTACTCTAGGACATCTCAAATGAGCACCCAAAATTAGAAGAGAGATAATTAGATTAGATTACTGGAATAATCAGCAAAATTAGATTACTGGCATAATCAACAAGAAAGAAGACCCTGGTCTTGAACTCATTGGAGGTTTTAATTTTAATTTTTGCAGGCTGGTATAGAGCTTTCTTGTAATAATATGGGCCTTTCAGTGCCTTTTTCTCCTTGGTGTAATTTTAAGAAGATAAGATTTTAATTTATAATCCAAAATAGAAGGTAGTTGTGTTTGATATACAGAAAATATTTGTCAGGAAATTTTTTTTAAATGTATTTCTATTTAATTATTAAATATAGAGGTAATGTGATGAAAAATATTGAAAAACATCTGCAAATAAAACTATGAATTAGTTAACTTTAAAATATAAGCAAGGAAGTAAGATAGTAGAAACAATCAACTGAGTGAAAGGGAAACCCATGGAATGGGAGAAAATACCTGCAAATCATCTATCTTATAAAGGATTAATATCCAGAATATATGGAGAACTCCTAAAACGCAACAGCAACAATGAAAGAGGGGAAAAAAAGAAAACAACTGGAATCAAAAGTGAGTAAGGATTTGAATCACCATTTCTCCAAAGAAGGTATGAAAATGATCAATAAGCATATGAAAAGATCTCCAACATTATCAATCATTAGGGAAATTCTAATCAAAACTACAGTAAGATACCACCCATGTGTGTAGCTATCACACACATTAGAGTGACCACTGTTTAAAAAAAACAGAATGTAACAAGTGTTGCTGAGGATATGGAAAAATAGAACCCTGTTCGTTATTGGTAGGGATTGAAAAGGGTACAGCCACTGTGGAAAATGGTGGTTCCTTGAAAAATTAAAACTAGAATTACCATATAACCTAGCAATTCCACTTCTCAGTATATATCCAAAAGCATTGAAAGCAGGGTTTCAAAGAGACTTTTGTATACTCATGTTCATTGCAGCCTTATTCACAAAAACAGCAGAGAGGTGAAAGCCATGTAAATGATGAATGAATAAACAAAATTTGTTATATACATACAATGGGGTATTATTCAACCTTCAAAAGGAAGGAAATTCTGCCAGATGCCATTAATACAATGTGGTTGAACCATGAAGACATTATGCTAAGTGGAACAAATGCACCTGTCACAAAAAGACAAATGCTGTATGATTCCACATATATGAGGCTCTTCACATAATCAAAATCATGGAAAGTACAATGATAGTTACTAGGGATTTGGGGAGAGGATTAATAGGGAATTGCTATTTAATGGGGCACAGAGCTTCAGTTTTACAGGGAGAAAAGAGTTATAGGGGTGACATGATGCTGATAGTTACACAGCATGATAAGTGTACTTATCATGTACAGCATGTACAGCATGATAAGCACTGAACCATACACTTAAAAATAATCAAGATGGTAACTTTATTTTACCACAATTTAAAAAAGGAAAACATAGAAGCAGGCTAGAAGAATAGAGCATGTTATATATATGCGCTTAGTCGTTCAGTCGTGTCTGACTCTTTGCAACCCTGTGAACTGTAGCCCCCCAGACTCCTCTGTTCATGGAATTCTCCAGGCAAGAATACTGGAGTGGGTTGCCATTCCCTTCTCCAGGGCATCTTCCCAACCCAGGGGTAGAACCCAGGTCTCCTGCATTGAAGGCAGATTTTTTGCCACCTGAGCCATCAGGGAAGCCCATTGTATGTAAAAACTTAATATTAAATAATGGTATCTCTTCATGAAACCCATTTAGCTTTATACTTGGGCTTCAAGTCTTTAAACATAATAGAAATAAATTTTCATAAGTTTCATATTTGTTTTTTTACTTGAATTCAAAGTTTTTCACTTGGGAACATAAAGAAAGTAGGATTTTTTTTTTTTTTTTTTTTTAAAAAAAGTAACTTATTTATTTCCTACATTACATATGTTTTCAGTAATAAATAATACATTTTTCAAAATCAGTAAGACACTGTGAAGAAAGTAGGATCTTAAACTCTCAACAGAAAGTTAGGTAGTGGACTCTAGCAATGAGGAAACTAGTTTTAAGTTCTGTCTGCCACTGTTAGTTTTATTTTACTTTGGACAAGTCACTGCTGCTGCCGCTAAGTCGCTTCAGTCGTGTCCGACTCTGTGCGACCCCACAGACGGAAACTCACCAGGCTCCCCTGTCCCTGGGATTCTCCAGGCAAGAACACTGGAGTGGGTTGCCATTTCCTTCTCCAATGAATGAAAGTGAAAAGTGAAAGTGAAGTCACTCAGTCGTGTCCGACTCTCAGCAACCCCATGGACTGGAGCCTACCAGGCTCCTCCGTCCATGGGATTTTCCAGGCAAAAGTACTGGGGTGGGGTGCCATTGCCTTCCCCGTGGACAAGTCACAAACCTCTCCAAACCTCAGTTTTTCCTTCTATAAAATAAGGAGTTGTTCTGTATGATTTCCAACATTGTTTCCAGCTCTAAAATGTTGTGCTTCTATTCCTGTAAATTTTAAAAGAGTAAATGTCTAATGTGACTTTCAAGTTGTTTGGTAAAGAGGTACCTTGATATAGAAAAGCCTATGTATCACTGAATTATCATTTTATAAACAATGTTCTACCATTATCTCATTATCCTATTTTGTTGTCTTTTTTATACTTGTCACTATCTAGAATTATACTATGTACTAATTCATTATTTCATGATTTGGTTATAAATTTCATCATAGCCAAAATTATGCTTACCTCGTTCTGTGCTGTATCTCAACACCTTACAACAGTGCCTGGCACAGCATAGGCACTCAGTAAATAAGGAATGAGTGAATTAACAAACAAAAAATACACAGTGAATAAATTGCTTACCAGATACTAAACACCGTGCTATTTTGAACATAATGGTTTAAAAGGCTTGAATAATATTAAGTATTATTTTTATGGTTTGAAAGACTTAAACAAATAGATTGTCTCCAATAACAGTATTCTTGACAATAAGAACTGGCTTAATAAATATTAAAATGTAAGAATAAGGATAGGGAATTGTTTTGTTCCCCGCTCTTGACTGTTAGAATTAAGATTGCAGACATATGCTAAATTAGTCAAATCATATATATGAACAGAATGCCCATTTTGTATAGGAAGTAAACTTACTTTTAAGGGCCATGTATAACTATTAAGAGCGTGATTTGCAACTAACTGTTCTGCATCCAGAATAAAGATGCCCTGATTTTAGGAGGACAGACCTATCATAGATCAAGCCCCAAAAATACACAGTGGCACACTGAAAATTTTCCTTTAACACCAGAATTTCAAGTTACTTCCCTCTCTACAATCTTTGCCTCTACTCTGGTCTTTCCCTGGCCCTGAAGAAATCCTAATCCAATCTTCCTTTTGAACAAGAATGGTTTGATAAGTCTAAAGGTATATTCCGACAAAATAAACTTTAGGCACGCACTTCTTTTCTCCGTTCTAGTGTTGCCACACTGCTTTTTCCAATAATATGAATATCACTACATCTCTAGACTGTTTGCTTCTCCAGGATGCCTCTCTTCAAATACCACCTAGCTGGGTGTCTTATCACATTGTGCATGTATGCATGCTAAGTTGCTCAGTTGTGTATGATTTTCTGCAACCCTTTGGATTGCAGCCTGCCAGGCTCCTCTGTCTATGAGATTCTCTAGGCAAGAATACTGCGGCGGGTTGCTGTGCCCTCCAGGGGATCATCCTGACAGGGATCAAACCTGTGTCTCTTAGTCTACCTCCATTGGCAAGCAGGTTCTTTACCACTCACTAGCGCCACCTGGGGAATCCCTATCACATAGTAAGCACCCAATAAATGTTTTGTGAACTAACATGAAGATGAACTTTTATGGGACACAACTCTACACCTCAGTTCTTAATTATTCACAAGTGAGTCCAGGGCAAACTCTTAATCCAGATTGGTTTTTTTGCTGTAGCCTAGGCTGCCTCTGAGCCTCCACCCTACACCTTAACCATTGGGTGTACAGCAGTAGCAAGCAGATTTTAATTTTGTTCTAAGCAACAAAAGTCTATTGTTTTTAATTTGTCAATTGAAAGGTATATTTTTATTTTGTTAAAGTCTACATCAATTATTTTTGCTTGCTGCTGCCTTCTGTTAATATAGATCATGAGACTTATGTATTAAAATTCTTTGTTCATGAATCAATTTGTTGTTTCCAGTATGCCTAATGAACTCTAGTCATCATGGCCCGTTTAGAGATCAGTTTTTTAAAAATTTGTTCTCTTCTAACTCCTAAAGCTTTCCTTTACCCTTCCTATTAATCAATATTAGTGAGGGTTTTCTTTTCCCCTTCTTTAAAAAAAGAACAGCTTTCCCCATTTTCGTGAGAGGAAAGAAAGAAATGTCCTTGAGGGGATAGGATGTTCTAGTTTAATTTTCACTTGCTTCAGTGGCCTTTCCTATTATTTTTGCTGAAGAGCGGGGCAATTTCTTTGACTCTTCAACTTGCATTTGGCCAAGTAAAAGTAAATTAATATATGAAGATAGTGTTTCTTGAACAGAGCAGTTGTACAAACCACCCCTCCACAGTACCTTTCAGTGTTCTGCCAGTCATTTTTTCTCCGTAACAGCTATCTTTCCAGGTGAAGACACCCTTTTCCATCTTCTCCCCTTCCTCTAGCCCCAGCTTTTGATAGTTGCACCTGCTTAGGCAATCATTTAATCATTTTGAAGTGAACAAAACAAAAAAGATGGTGAGTTTGCTGATCCCTTCTCCACAGTGTGAAAGGTATGGGAATCTATAAAAAAGACTTCTCGTCACCAGAAAAAAGAGCCATTCTTAGAACCCCTCCAATCCCCCCACGTAAAGATGTGCTTGTGTGTGTGTCACTGTTTTGCAACTGCCTTAAAGTACAAAGTGACAGGTTTTTATGAAAAATGAATTAGGATTCTGTTAAATAATAAAAAAGTCACTTTCTCAGAATCTTCTCAGACCTATATTCTTGAGCTTATTTATTCAGCAAACATTTTTTGAATGCCCGCAAAGTATCAAGCACCATGATAGGTGTTGCAAAGACTGAGGTTTTTTGAACCACATTTACTCTGCCTTCAGAAAGCTCACAGTCTCATGCACAGATGAGTGTAAGTATGATGAGGAGTGTGATAAAGGTATACTGAAAGCATAACAGAGTCCAGTGGAGTGGTTTCCAAGGTTAATTTCGAGTTAATCTAGAAACTCTGAGTGAGTGATCACACCATATCACTTCAGAAGCATAAATAGTCAGACATTTAGGGGAAAACTTCTACATAAAAGTAAAGCCCTTTGTCCAGGGAATAATAGTAAAGTTTTTAAATCTGAAGAAATTTTATTTCTTTTTATAATGAAAGGACACTATAAATTTACTTAAAACTGGTCCCAAAACTGTATATTTCAGAGAGCTATTTTGCTCGCCTCTGGATAATAAGATTTTAAGGATTAATTATAAGCAAGTCATATATATTGTCTTGGTAAAGTAAAACATGATATTTGTTCTTAAACTTCTAAAAATCATTCTTCAGCATCAGAGAAGCATATGCAGTGGTGCTTAACTTCATAAAATAGCAAATTGACTCTCTCCAGTATTGATCTTAAAATGTGTTCAGGTCGGAAACTCTGGGAGACAGGTATAGTCATTCTCAAAGGGGCTATTGCTTGAAGGGGTGATATAACCAACAGAATACATACCCAATAAAGCTGATAGTTTAATAAGTTCTTACTTGCTTTTCAAGTCACATTGCCCTAATTTTAAAATTGCATTATTATTTAAGTTGTCTGTAGAATTTTGAATTTTAAGCAGTGGTGTTGAATATTTTAAAATTTATCCCTGTGTTCTTGAAGTGGATATCCACTGTTAGACGAAAATACTGCCTCATCCTGTGGTCTCTCATATATTTGGAGACTTTTAATGTTTGTGATCTCTGTAACGAAGCTACTACAGGAACTAAGAATTCTTTTATAAAATTAAAAAAAAAAATGAGGAAGAACACAAGGGATTATACTTTTAATATTATTTATTATACTTAAAGTAGATTAAAATTTTGGACCTATTCTCTCAGACTAAGTTCTAAAATAGCATTATTTTTAAAATATGCCATAGTTGGTTATTTAATTTGCTTCATGTCAACTAAAATCACGATGATTTCAAATTTTAATTTTTCCAGTGTATTTCAGTATCCTTGAGTTTAAAAACTTAGCTTATATGATGTGACTTTTAATTTGATAAGCAGAATCCTAACCTACAAGTGTTAATTTTTATCTGAGAGAAAATTATTAGAAAATTATAGAAAACTAATATTAGAGTTATACTTATTTGCACATGAATGTGTTCTGTTTTATTCTGTTATGTGAATAGCGTGGATTCTAGTGTCACTGGTTAACTTTGTAAACCAAGTTATTAAAATTTGAAATTTAGCTTCTGCCACAGCATTGAAGAGCTCCCTCTCAGTAAGTGTACTTAGCTAACTAATACCAAAACTTTGACCTGTAAAACCACAGGCCTCTGCTGAGCCTCTCTCTTCTGATTGTTGGCATTTAGAAGCTTATTGCTTTTCTGGGATTATAATATTAAGTAAGGTTGATTTTGGAGTTAATATTTAGAAATAAATATTTATTAATAAATAATATGAATGGCAGTAGATCTCAAGGCCTTCATCTTTAGAACCGTAAATCTAGGTGCATATATCCTGCACCTAATCTCTCTTTGCCCAGTGAAATAAGAGTTTAGATTTCCAAGGAAATAATAAGAAAATTTTAAGTTGACCTATCAAGTATTTTTTTTTTTACAAATTTCAAAAATATGGGTTGAGATGCATTCTTAATCTGTACCACCATCTAATAGAATTTTCTGCAATGATAGAAATTATTTATGTCTGCAGTGTTCAATATGGTAGCCATAGTTAGTAGCTAGCTTGAAACATAGCTGGTGTGACTTAGAAACTGAATTTTACATTTTATTTAATTAAAATATCCATGTGAGAAACTGAATTTTACATTTTATTTAATTAAAATATTCATGTGACTAAAGCCTATCTTATTGGACAGCACAGAGGTAGAGCACCCCTCAAATTTGATATATATGCCTTCAGTGGCATTAAAGGTACTTTCATTATTTGAAAGCAAAATAGGCCACAATATAGTAATTCTGAAAAAAAAAATCTAAATATAGATGTAACGGTAGATACTCTCGCAACATTCTGAAGCATTCTAACTTTATAAAAGGGAAAAGAAAATTAGCCCAATGATAAATTTAATCATGGCTCTTCTATTTTACTTAGAAACCTGGGTGTAAAATTTAATTTTCCTCAAGGAGTTCATATGCTTTGACTTGTCAACATTTTACACTATATAATAAAATTTTGTTTTTTAAACCCCTTTATAATTTTATTTCCTGAAGAAAGAAAGAGCAATTATAAAAGATTCCAAATAGCCAGAGACAGAATGCAAAACTGACTTCTCACAATGGTTTCTCCTAAAACCCCAGGGCAATAAGAGAATTAATTTTTCCTTCCCCGTCCTGAACATGTACTATTTGAAAATCCCCCATGGTTGTACATGTTTCTGAGTTATTACTTATTATAGTATTTTTTTTTTCTGAAAGGTTAGTGCTACTTACTGACTGACCACTTCATCTTTTATAGAGCAAAGCATCGCCCTTTGAAAGCATTTTCCCCTTTAAAAGTCATTTCAATGGCATTTAAGAAACATCCATTATTATCCTTCCAGGGAATGTTATTTTTCACTGGGCATTACAATAAGATTAATCATCTTTGCCCGTCAAGAAGCCAGACTTGATTAAATCAGTCAAGGGCATTAAATTCCAGCTATACTCACTCTTGTGACCATACCGACACAGAGTTGAGGAAGAATTGGTGAAAGTATCATTTGGTTAAAATTGTATGCCTGTCTCTTTAAATCTAAAAAAAAAAAAAAAATCCTTTCAGAAGCTGTAGAGAGAAGGTGCTAGAACTGTGTACGATCATGACTGGAAAGCAGGATCCCTCAGTGACTGCCGAATCTTCCCAGCACAAGATAGAGAGGCAGTTCAGCACAAGCCTACACTGGTTCTAGGCAGAACGATGATCCTACCGAACAGATTTCAAATAAAATTAAATTGAGAAAGCAGATCTTTCAAGGGAATGAGGCGGAGGCTCGCTTTTATGTTAAAAGCCACCAGCATCCTCCTTGCTAGACATGGACATGACATTTTTAAAGGAATTATTTGGTTACAGCGTTTTAAGCAAACTGTTCTAAGGAGTCTGTACATTGCCTTGTTTTTTCTATTCTTTTTTTCTTTTGCATATATGTAATTCTGGAGGTAAAGAAAAAGCCTGCCAGGGATTCAGAAGGCATCCCACTAGCGATCAGCTGACATTCCTAACTGAAGGCTGCAATGTGTTGCTTATTCATTTTGTACCGTGGGAGCTGCGGGGACTAGCAGAGAGCTAAACTATGCATTTCAAACAGCAGTGCTTGTGCAGAAAGAGGGGTGAGAGAGAGGCAGCCGGCGAGGAAAGAGCACAGCTGGACTTTCTCCTTGTTTTTATCCATTTCTGCAGGATCATGTATTCATAAGGGATGAGGCGGGCCACGGCGATCCCAGGCCTGAGCCGCGGCCTACCCAGTCAGTTCAGAGCCAGGCCCTCCACTACCGGAACAGAGAGCGCTTTGCCACGATCAAATCAGCATCTTTGGTAAGCAAACACCCCTCTACCCACCTTCCCTTCCTTCCCCTCCTCCCCATCTGGCAGCCTCTCGCCCTCCCTGAGCCTCTCTCGGCTTCATGGATGGGAGGAAAGGAGTCAAGAATGTTTTCTCCCTCCTAATAATTTTTTTCATTTTAGAAAAAATCTGTTGGCATAGCAACCTGATCTCAGATATTTTAGCATTGTCTACAGCATGGAAAAAAAACCCTTTGTGTGTGTGTGTGTGTGTATTTATATATGCTGTGTGTGCAAAATAAAAGGCCTTTGAGATGAAGTTGCTAATGTATCTAATTTTGTAAAAGCTGTTTGTCTTTTCATTGAAATAATAATGCTAAAAAATATTTTAAAGGTATTGGATGTGTGTGTATGCAGGGCACTATGCTCCTTTTTGTATAGATGCGTGTGTGTCTGTAATGTGTACACACACATCAAAAGATAAAACACAATTAAAAATATATATATATATATAAATATATGGTTGCTGGCTAACGTATATAATTGTAGGAAATAAGATACTTGGTTCCCAGGGATGGATTGCCGGTTCGTTCTGGTTCATTCATTTATTTATTGCAACAATGGTAGTGGCTGCACTTCCCCATTTAACCCCTGAAGAATTTCCTGGCACCCGTAGAGCAAGAAGGGCTTTGTAAGAGAGGGTGGGGATGGTTGTGGGCGCAAAGATACTGTAGGATCCTTCAGCATTTTTACTATTGCAAATGTGATTGCTGGATGCCCTTGTAGTAGCAAAAGGGGTGTGTGCTGGAAGAGTTAGTTTTCATGCCTCCTCCCCTCGGCCCCCACGCGTGCGCGTGCGCACTCACAGTCACACACACACACACACACACACACACACACACACACACATTCACATCATTTCATCCTTGGCACTTTAAACTCTCTTTAATCTTTTGCTTCCAAATCTCACTTCTCAGCCAAAAAAATTATTGAAATATTAGTTGTTTTGCCTGAATTGATGTTAGAGGTCACATGGGCAGGAAGAGTTAGTGTACACTGCCCAGCTATTACATTTAGAACCTATGATGACATCATCCAAGGCCGACCCAGAAATGATGATTTTTTTCTTGTCCTATTTTAAAAATCTGATTTCCACTTTTAATTCTCAAGTGTTTTAAAAGGCTTCATTTATCTTTGGGATTGATAATGGATTGTAATTTTGAAAAACCCAAAATATAAGGAAAATGGAAGTTAAAGCACCTACATATTGCTATGCCTGCTGCTGTCTAAAAGCAAGCAATTTAATCTGGGCTGCTTATAAATAAGTCTGCCTTTAAGTTCCTTTGTATAGAAGTTTCTTGCATTCTCTTCAATGAAAAATTTTTCATTTTAAATGCATGCCGTACTGTGTAATGGAGATCTTAAAATGTCCACTCTGTATTTGCTAATGATTGTTTAAGCCAACTATAAAACATGCTTTGAGTCTAAATAAAGTATCATGAAATTATTAAAGAATAAATACCTTCATACCATGATACCTGATAAAAGAAGAAATATAGTGTGTTTGGAATATTACTACTTAACCACTGACTCTTGTGAGACTTGTACCTTTATCCAGACTCGTGCGTGTTGAAATGAGAGAAATGAACAGCCCTTGAGAGTCAGGGCTCCATAAGCAGGTTTTAAATATTTGAAGCAGACATTGTACTAAGTGGGTTTTCCCTCTCTGGGACAGGTTCTCTTCTGTCAACTTGCCACACCCTCATTCCCACATCATATATTCATGACCTCTCCTGGCGCCCAGGAAGATCACTACTGCCATGCCAGAATGATCTCACTATTGCATTTGTGGACTCGCCCAGGGCTACTCTGTGTGTACATCAGCCATCAGTCTCCCTCTCTGTGGATGATGAAAGCTGCTTCCCTACTAGGCCATCTCAGAGCCACAGGCAGAGTCCTTAGGAGCCCTTCTGAATCCTGCAGACTTCCTAGTGCCCATTCAGAGAACAGCTGGGATCAGTCTATCTGGTGGACTTTTGATTCGCTAGAAGGCCCCTGCACCTGCATTAAGTTAAAAACAGAGTGGCTGATAGGCTGTTTCTGTAATCACAGAATAAGTTGGTTTATGTGTAAAATTTTCTGCAAATGTGATCATTTCGGAGTCAGAGTGGGATTGATGTAAGTTTATTAGAGTTCAGCAGTATTTGTATTGAATGGTTTTTAGGGAGAAAAAAAATTAATGAAGCGAAAAGTAGTGTGGTGTTGAGTTGTTCCATGTCCCATTTTGGACAATCTAACTGTTGGTATGGATATTTTAATGTGTATTATCGATTACTACAGTTCCGCTATCCATTATGTTATTTTGAAGGCTAATTCCAATAGGAATATATAAATCAGGATACTGGAACATCAAAAGGAAGTATCTAAGTTTTAAAAACTCATCTCACACCTTATTATTTTTTGTGGATCCCTACTCAAATGAGAAAGTCTAAAATTCCTTAAAATGACATAAAAGTAAGAACAAGATCATGGAAAAATGAAAGACTGGGGTTTAAATAATCAAGTCACTGTTGAAACTTCACATCTCATAGTTAGTAGAAATACTATACTGATTTATTTATTTTGGTCCTACTCTTTCTTTATAACATTCTAGCAGAAGTGTTAGCAAGCCACAGAGTGATCTAAAAGTGAACAGCAAAAAGAAAAAGAATTTAGAAATTAGTTTTTCAATTACTAGATAAATGAGTGATTTATCTAGCCTGTTTTAAACAGGCTTGCAAACTGATAAAAAAAAATCAATTACAATTCCTCAAATTTCTTTTATCAGCCTACCTCTTCTACATAAACTTGTAAGAGGCCTAGCTCTGCTATTTTTCCCCTTGGCATTTCTTTCTACATTGTGCTTTTGAATGGGGCTGTTGACAAATATATTAAGCCAGGGATCTATAGGCTTTTACTACTAGATATTTTTATTATTTTGGCACCTTAAAACTGAGATTTTTTTTTTTTTTTACATTATCATGGACTGTGCACAATTACGTTTGAAACAAAGGACCTTGATGCCAGAGTAAACTCTAAGGAAACTTTACAGGTGTATATATGTATGTAATTTAAGAGCAGAAGTTATTAACCTTGTTTTAAAAAATTAGAAGGAATGGCATTTCATAGAATCTCTTTTATTTTATCCTTTCTTTTTCTTTTTCTGTAAGAAGGTTCATACTGGCTGATTTGTTGTCTGAAGAAAAGAATTATTTATATAGTTCTTCAGAATTACTCATCTGACTTCTTGGACTCTTGAGATGTGCTTTCCTTGAGTTTTTATTATTGGTGAATGGACGCCATAATATTTTAATTAGTGACCCATAAGTGTGTTTCCAGCTGTTGTTACATCTGATGTCATTTCTTAAAATTTCATAGTGTCCTGGGTCCCTGGCAGTTCCCAAGTAGATATTACTATAGAGAGCACCAAGGCCATTCTATAAGATAGTTCAGCCTCTGTCTGGCCTTGTAAAGGAATTCTGACTAGAATGCAGTGGTCTTGCTACATGTGTGGATTTAAGGCAATGGCACCCCACTCCAGTACTCTTGCCTGGAAAATCCCATGGACAGAGGAGCCTGGTAGGCTGCAGTCCATGGGGTCGCTAGGAGTCGGACACGACTGAGCGACTTCACTTTCACTTTTCACTTTCATGCACTGGAGCAGGAAATGGCAACCCACTCCAGTGTTCTTGCCTGGAGAGTCCCGGGCACAGGGGAGCCCGGCGGGCTGCTGTCTCTGGGGTCGCACAGAGTTGGACACGACTGAAGTGACTTAGCAGCACATTAGAGAGAGGGGCGTGAAACTCTTAATTTCTAGTCTCCAGGAAAGCATGTGAGAGAAAAATGATTATTGTTCTATCCATTCAAATATAGATTCTTTTACTTTGGTTTTACCAAATTCAATAGAAAAGCTCATATAAAAATGAAATCTTCAATTTATTTTTAAAAATGCAACCTAGTCATTGAGCTGACTGTGAAATTGTGTACCTGAAAGAGTTTGATAGACAAGCATAAAAATACTAGAACCTCAGCATAAATATACCAGAGGCTGCTTATCAAAATATTGCACATCTCCTCCTTTCCTTTTTCTTGGTTTTTTAATCTCACTAAGATCATTGCTGATAGTATTTTTCACTTGTGCTACCGCCCAACTCACATGACCATAGTCTCTCAATAAAAGTGTTGAATGAATGAATGAAGGAAGTATCTTCCAGTCCTCTTATCATAGGAGAATTTGGATTTATAAGTGTGCATTTCAAAGCTCCTTATGTCAGTTTTTCTGTATAAGGCAGAATTGCAGGTGATCAGTCATTACTTTATTATGAATTTGAAACTTTTTTTCCCTAGGTGTTATAAAGAGTGGAATGACAAATTTCTAATGCCAGTATGTGACTCATTCTATTCCTTTTAAGAACTTGCTGTAAAGTTCATTTGTTCTAAGGGCTGAGGTGGCCAGTTTTATGTTATTTTTATTCTTCCACATAATTAGTCTTGTAAGTTGGCTTTGATCTCTTAAGAGGGTAACAATATCAGCCACCATACTCCTCTTTTATCTTTAGTAAGTTGTTTATTAGCCTCCTAGTGCAATGTTCTGTACTTGGGATAAGCATAAAGTACACTTAGGATGAAGTGGTTTGTCTTAGTGCTAAATTTTGCTGGAATAAGTAGGGTAGAATGCAATGGCTGCAGAAACTTCCTGAAAAAAGTTCAGTCTTCATTTATGGTTTTTTATTTTTATATATGGTTTTTTATTTTTATATATTATTCCCAATATATGAAATAGCTAATTCAGAGTCAGAAATTATATATACTTATAATCCACAACCTGGATACAGGTACAGTTTTATTGTTAAATTTGTCCTTTCTCTTGGATCCACTTCTTTTTTTTTAATTTTTTATTGGAAGATAATTGCTTTACATTATTGTACTGGTTTCTGCCATGCATCAACATGGATCATCCATAAGTATACATATTTCCCCTCCCTCCTGAACCTTCCTGCCACCTCCCACCCTATCCCACCCCTTTGGTTGTCAAAGAGACTGGGTTGAGCTCTCTGTGTCACATAGTAAATTTGGATCCACTTCTGTACTATGTCTCCATCACCAGAAATGCTGAAGGGGAAAAAAAATTACTGTTAGTTTGGCAGAAGAAGGAAACTAACATATATTCAACATCTCCTATGTGTCAGACACCTTGCTAGGCACAAGTGTTATTTCATCATGGCAGTAGTTCCCCTTTACAAATGAAGATATTGTTAGACTTCAAGAAATTATGTAATTTGCCCAAGATCAGTTATTTAGGGAGGGATAGAATGAGATTTATCTCCCAGAAACCTATTTAGTGTAGTAAGATGATACTACCCATTTTTCGCTGATCACATTTTTGAGGCTATCATTGTAAAAACCAGTCAATTACATTTTGATAACTTTTTCAAATCTTCAGAGTTATTCAGTTTGTAGTTTAAACTTACCATTCTCTCCAGCTCTCACTCTTTGGGGTGTTTGGTTCCCTCCATTACTTCATAACAGAAAGTTTCATTTCTTTTCTGCCTTGGTGTTATGAATTTCCTTAATCAATTCAAGAGCCTAGGACCTTAGTTCAAATCCCAGGCTTTATGAAAATTAAAGAAATAAATTACATGTGAAAGCACATTGTGTAAACTGTAAAGCATGATTAAAATTATGAGCGATTTTTCATTGTTGACCAGATAGTGTATTCATAAAACACAAACTATAAACTTAAAACCTACTGAATACATAACTATAATAATTTAATGTATTTCATGTTAGACTTGATAAATGAAATATCATTATACTTTTATTTAAATTCATCTATCTAGCTTGAGCATGGAACTCTAAAACTGAGTAACTCTAAATATACCTGAAAAGACAATTACTTTGAAATTTAGAAATTATGGTTGTAACAAATGAAAGGTGATATTAGGAGTTTAAGAAAGTGATTATCCAAATTACAGGATGCATTCGCATTTACAAGCAAAATGTCTCCCCTAACATTCAGTGATGTACAGTGATAATATAGTGAGCTTGTAATTTGTCTCTGCCACATGCTTATATGATCTGGTATGTGTTAGGACCACTCTCTTCACAAGGACTTACCCACCAATTAGGATAGAAAATGTTCTTGATACAACTCATTTCCATTTTATCTTGAGGCTACCTGGTTTAGGGAAGTGGCTATTCTGAGATTATTTTATTGACCACAAGTCAGTCAAACAACGTGCTGGCAAGTTTTAAATGTGTCATGATGGCTGTATGTAGAGTGTGCCATGCCTCAACTTTGAGACTCTGATTAAGAAAGGGATGATCAAATAAGAAAAAAATAAATTTATATGTGAAACATGTCTCAAACTCATTACCCCAAAACAGACACTTTACTGCCATATTTGTTTGAAAAAGAAGTGAACGTGAAAAGAACTAAATGGTATCCTTTCAGTTGATTGGAATTTTTTTCCTCTATAATTGAACTTCAGAAATACACAAGAAAGTAAAACATATACATATATTTCAAACTAATTCTTCTTTTTATCATGAAATAAATACATGTTAAAAAAATAATGATTGTAAAACAGATTATTTTCTTTAAAGTGTCAGGTGCCTCTTTGGTGATGCTATCCTGTTTTTTGTTTGTTTTTTGGTCTTAAAACATCTTCCACTCTTATTCTTTATTCTTAAAGAGTGTTGTCCTTTAGAAAAGAAACATGAATATGAGAAACCTAGTGTTAGATTCAACTGGAAAGATTTCAGAGTTCACCTTCTGTTTAATGGTGTACTTTGATAATGCTATCCAGTTACAGAACAGCACTCTCTTGATAGTAAGGACTCAGTCAAGAATGCAGGGACACCTTCTAAAAAGAGCAAAGAAACAAACTGTCCTTTGTACAAAATGTACTTTGACCCATTAAATGAAAACAGTAGAGAGAAGAGCAGTATGAAAATTTCCAGTAAAACTTGTCTGAGGGTTAGGCTGGGGAGAAGTGTCTTATAGTAGTAGATTGGAATGACTGAATTATATAGTGTAAAACAAAGTTAAAGTTATAATTATGTAATTAAGACTTTCTACTAAACTAGGGAAGATTATAAGGAAGTGACCAGAGACTCTTAACAAGACAATAATGAGGGGTTGTAAATTGAAGAAAGGACTGGAAAATCAGAAAAGGTTTAATAGAAACAAGAGATGCTGAAATTTACACTTAGAATTTTCAGTTTGTTGGATAGTCACTTGAGAATGGGTTAAGGAAAAATTACTAAGAAAAGTAACCATCCCAAAATGACAGGAATCTTTTCTCCTCAGAGAGCAAGTGAGTGTTTGTAATTGTTAATATCTCTTTTGTGGGGAAGGGGAGGAAGGAGATAGATGATTTAAAAGGAAAGAGCTTGTTCTCACTCTCACTCAGTTCATATTAAGAGTCAAAAATAAATCTCATTCAAACTATGTTAAAAGGATATTCAAGATTCCTATGACTGTTAGAGATGTGATCTTTAAAAAGAAACAAATAAGCAGTATGCTATAGTGCAGTGCCTCCCAACCAGAGAGAGATGCCCACCAGGGGACATTTGGGAATGTCTACAGACATTTTTAATATCGTCTTGACTTGGGACGTGCTCCTGGCATCTGTTGGGTCAGCCAGGGATGCTGCTAAACATCCTACAACACACAAGATAGCCTCTTAAAACCAAGAATTATCTGGCTCATTGTCAGTAGTGCTGAGGTTAAAAGATCCTGGTGTAGTGGAAATAGCATGTACTGTTTCTGAAATCAGATAGAAATGGGTCTGCATCCCAGCTCTAATCTTTATTAGCTATATGATCATGAGGATATATATTGTGATATATCAAAAATATGTGAATATTTTTGGCTGAATGGATACATTAATTTCCTTAAGTCTCAATTTCTTCATCTATAAAATGGTGATGGTAACAATACTTCATGAGTGAATAGAATGAACAAGTGAATGAGATGGTTTGTAGGATTAGAAATGACCCAACACAGTGCCTGGAACATGTGAGTGTTCAGGAAATAGTAACTGAACCGATGCTGATGATGATAAATAAAATTCTACCAGAGGGTTCTTCTGCTTTGCCTGAACGTTCCTCTTCCATGAATCTGGTAACCTGAGTTCTGTTCCCCAACCCAAATCAGGTTACACGACAGATCCATGAGCATGAGCAGGAGAACGAGTTGCGGGAACAGATGTCAGGTTATAAGCGGATGCGGCGCCAGCACCAGAAGCAGCTGATCGCCCTGGAGAACAAGTTGAAGGCTGAGATGGACGAGCACCGCCTCAAGCTACAGAAAGAGGTGGAGACGCATGCCAATAACTCGTCCATCGAGCTGGAGAAGCTGGCCAAGAAGCAAGTGGCTATCATAGAAAAGGAGGTCAGTATACACACTCATGCCCTCGTACCACAGCCAAGCCAAGCCTGTCCCAGTCAGCCACATCCTATGAGCAGGAGGCAGGTGTGTTGTGCTTTTTAGTGATGGAGGAACAGGGTTGCTTTGGGGAAGGGGGGTCCAGGTTTTATGAGGCTACTTAAATTTGTCATTATAAGTTCAAATAGTAAATAAAAGTATATATTGCATCCTTGTCTATTCAATTGTATTCTGAGCATCAGTTCCCTGATGGAGGTATGATACAAATGAACAGAAACAAGATGCTTCTATCCTATGAAACTTGCACCTTTCAGGTCTGTTACTGTGTGCCTGCCTCACCCACAGTCCTCTTCAAAAGAAAACTGCTCTACAAATAGTGCCTTTTAGTGGTGACTGGCCTACGAATGGGCACCTTACCAATGGCAGCAAATAGTTGATCTGGCTACTGTTGGGTCGTCTAGGAACATCTTTCTTCCCCATCCAGGTTCTAAACTAATTTTAAAAACAGACAAGATGGGGGACTACCCTGGTGGTCCAGTGATTAAGACTCCATGCTCTCAATGCAATGGACCCAAGTTCAATCCCTGATCAGGGAACTAGATCCCACGTCTTGTAACTAAAAGTCCCTCATGCCACAGCTAAGACCTTGCACAGCCAAATAAATAAATAAATTTTTTAAAGACAGGAGGGTAATGCAGATAGTCAAAATATCACTTTATTACCAATAAATGTTAGAGAAGTGATTTATGTCTGAAGGGAAATGGGCCTAACAATCCCAAACAAAATTAAACAGACTCACCCACCCAGACACTGGCAATACTAAACCAGTTGCCTTTCCCACCCCAATAAGACTTACATAGTTACATAGTGTGGGAAAGCAGGAGTGAATTTGTGCTCCCTGGGGATGGAGTGACTGGGGACAGGGTGTCAGGGGTACTTCAGTAATCAGGCTCACTAGCTCACTCTTTCTACATGGGAGGAAACATCAGAATTGTAGGATCATTCCCCCAAACAGCCACCAATCTAAAGGCAGTGTGTCATGAAAGCCTCTGCCCAAATAGGGGTAATATTGATTAAATAAACCAGTCAGTCTTTCTTGGGAATTAGATTTGGTAAATATGTGGAAAAAATTGTTCATATTGGAAAAACTGTTAATAATAGAAGATAAAAGTGAAAAGATTCATAGAAAGAACCAAGAAGCATACTTCCCCCCTCTGTTCTCTAAGTATATCATCTTACACGTGTGCTTCACCTATGGTTCCCTTAAGCTTAGATTTGGTCACTTTCAGGAGCCAGTATTGATTGGGTTATCTTTTATTTGGTCTATTTTTTCCCTTCCAAGTACTAACCAGGCCCGACCCTGCTTAGCTTCTGAGATCAGATGAGATTGGACACATTCAGGCTTATATGGCCAAAGACTAGTCTATTTTCTATCCATCTAGGAGTCCTCAAAATGTCCTGATACCCAACTATTGTGGATTATAGCAGATCCTTCAGAAAACAAAAAGTCATTAATTTTTGCCTGTTACACTAAAGATGACCTCATTCAGATATCTGATGGTTGAAATAACCAATTAGAGAGTTAAATTCTTGGGGGAAAAAAAGAAACTGGCCATTCATGGTTATTTATCTATTTTATAATTTAGCCCTTCGGCCACCAACACTATATTGAAGAGTTTTTATTATACTCCTTGGTCCACTTTTCATCCCATTTACTTTGTGTATGTGTCCAATAAAACACATTTACAGTTTACCTTCATGTTTTTCCCATAATTGGGAATACATTTTTTGATGGTAAAAGTTTTAAAAATGTTTTGTTTGTTTAAGATACAAGAGAATCAAAACAGGTACTTCCTTTTCTGTGTTTTATGAATTATGTGTTCAAAAAAATTATACTGTTCAGTACTTTTGGACTCTTTGAATGCATTGGAGAATAGATAGCTGAATTCTGTGTTAAGAACAATTCATCCTATATTATATTTGTTATTTTATCAGGCAAAGGTAGCTGCAGCAGATGAGAAGAAGTTCCAGCAACAGATCTTGGCCCAGCAAAAGAAAGACTTGACAACTTTCTTAGAAAGTCAGAAGAAGCAGTATAAGATTTGTAAGGAAAAAATAAAAGAGGTAAGCATACCATTATTTTGCAGTCATCAAGTTGCCGTTAGAATGGCTAGAACTTAAAATCAATTCATCTTACATTGTGAACAATATCGTAACCCATTAATGCTCAAACTTTCTAATATCATCACCTGAAGTGATTATTAAAACAGATTGCTAACCCACTACTAGATGTTCTGATTCAGTGGATCTGGGGTGAAGTTTGAGATGTTCATTCCTAACAAATTCCCACATGATGCTCATGGTGCTTGTCCAGGAACACTTCAGGAGCCCTCTAAACCATTCTTGCCTATTTCTGGTTTATTCTTCACATGTCATCCAGTGATCTTTTCAAACCATAAGTTTTTAAACCATTATATCACTTCATGATTATAATATTTATTGACTTCTCATTGCTCTTTCATTTGTATTTGCTCATTGATCAAAATACTAGAAGTCCCTATGTGGTCAGCTACCAGCCTCCCTTCTTACCTCACACCAACTTTCCCTTCACCTCTTACCCACCCCAACTCAGCACTACTGCCACAGTGGTCACCTTTGGGTCCTCAAATGTATCTAGCTCTGCCCATCTCCACAGCCTTCGCTCACACTCTTTCTTCCACCAAGGTGCTCTCTCTATCCCCATCCCTACTCCCAATCCCTTTCCAACCTCCTTGTAAGACTAAGGATTGTTTATTAGTACCATAACTTAAATTTCACTTCCCCAGGAAAACCTTCCCTTGACTGCCTTGACCAAGATAGGTACCTCTGGTATTATAACACTAATTTTCTATTTTATATGTATCTATATATAGATATATGATTATTTGAGCTTTTTTACCCTACTAGCCAGTAAGCAGTAAGAGCAAAGACCATATGTCTTTTTTCTTTGTGTCATTACTTCCCTGTGCCTGGTACATGTGAAATATTTGATCAGTGAGTGATTGATTCTTATAGTATTAGGTTGAAGACCTCTAGTGGACTTAGTTCCTCTGAGGAACTGCAGTTTGAACTGGAAGTTCAAGTGACTTTACTTCTCCTTTTACCAGGACTTAACGCTGAATTGCCTGCAGTTCCATAGACATTCCTTCTCATAAGACTTAGGGTTTCTCACTTGTGGACTACTAGTGTATTAAGGCTTAACAGAAGTCAAATGGAACTTGATTTAGTATATGAAATCAGTCACTTGGGCACATATTCCAAGTTAACAGTATGAGAGTTAGCTAGGTTCCTCTTCAGTGTATTGTTTTGTTTTTTAAACAATTATTTTTAAATCAATAACTAAAAGCAAGTGACTTGGGGTTTGCTCTGCCCAGATGGGTCACTGGTAGTTGTTGGAACTGACAGAAATTTCTATCTAACCTGCACTGCCAGAATGAGAATCATCTCTGACACTGTAAGGTCTGGAAAACCATGCTATGGAGAGAAATAGCCCAACCAAGAAGGTTTACATGCTCTCTGTTTTCTCTTACTTATTCCTTGATCTGGATTATTATATCCTAATAGATGTTACTAGATCACAGAGATAAACTTGATTTTTCAGTAACAAATTTTGGAATTTTCTCAACTACAGATAGATTTTTACTTACAGCTCCATGTGTTTTCTCATGCTCTGGAAGCCATATTTATGGCTGCAGCCACCATTTTGAGCATTTGTACCACTAAGGTATTTGGAGCTTTGTATGAACTCCATCTTTAGAAGATGCTCCCACAGAACAACATTCAAGAGTCCCCACTCAGTCCTCAGGCATAGAGCTATTTTGGGTTTGCCATACTCAGATTTATGAGTGCTAAAGACCACGGGCCTAAGCGTACAAGTCCTTCACATTCTCATGAAGAAAAACAAACCTACACTCAGTTTAAGACAGCCTCTATAATACTTTCTCTATACAAAGTTAGCACTACTCCTTATGAAGTAAAGCTTAGTTCAGACTGTTGACTTCCCTGGTGGTCCAGTGGTTAAGACTTTGCCTTTTAGTGTAGGGGGTTCTGTCCCTGGTAGGAAAGCTAAGATCCCACATATCTCTCTGTCAAAAAACCAAAACATTAAAAAAAAAAAGGAAGCAGCAATATTGTAACAGATACAATAAAGACTCTAAAAATGGTCCACATCAAAAAAAAAAATCTTTAGAAAAAGAAAAATGTCATGTATGCTTAAATATTGATATAAAAGATATCATCCTAAAAAACATAAAATAAAAGGTATAATCCTTGAGATGACAGAACAATCTCCATTATCCCTACTGTTGATAGATAACTTGGGTCTGGGTAATCCAGAATGATGGATGATCCAGAAATAATTTATTCTTGATTTTGAAATGAATTTTTATCATCATATTTCAGTTTGGATGTCCAATATAGTGGTTAATGCCAAACCTAGTAGTTAAGTCACAGCATCTAGAAATGAGTCCACCAGCCTTCCTGTTGTGATCCCAGCTTACTCCATAATGGAAATAGCTCTTGTTCTTGTTAATTCTAATATTTAACTTGAGATTTCACTGGACAGGAAAATTGAAAGTTGATTTACAAATACTTCTTAGCTAAGTGCAAAAACAATCTAAACAGTGTGTGATATCCACATTACAAAACATAAGTAAAATAGGTATAAATAAAAGATTTCAACTGAATAGTTAACCAGATATTAAAGGTCCAGCTTGTAGGTGGACCTTTATGAACAGTATGAACAAAGGATGCCCAATACTTTCTCTAAAAGTGATCTTCTTACTTTCCCCATAGACTAACATCTTCTTAACTGTTGTGATTTACTGCTTTCTTCCCTTCACCCATATGATCTAAAACAATTATGTATTTCGTTCTTTTGGAAATATAGGTGGTTTATTATTTACCCTCTAATACTAAATGAAGAATGCTTTTTCCTAAAATTCAAACTAGTGACATTTGCAGCATTACCTCCCATCTGTGACATCTATATACTTCTCTCCATCTTGTCACCACCTCCTTTGTCCAAGCTACAATTATATCTCATCTGGACTTTGTGATAGCTTCCTAGCTGTCTCCATGGACATGCTCTTGCCTCCTTCATTCTGTTTTCCACATGACAGCCAGAGTAATCTTTTTTGAAATGCATCTCATTGTGACACCCCCACATATATATAAAATCCATTTCTCCTGTGCTAAGGCTCAGTATCCTTAACTTGGCCTGTAAGACTTCCAGCGGTCCTGCCTACCAGTCCAGCTTCATCTCATGTCACACTGTATCACCTGCCCTGACCTTCTCTCAGTTCCTTAACTGTACCATGTTTCTTTTTGTGTGTGTGTGTGTGTGTGTTAATTTTTTTCTTTTATTTTATTTAACTTTACAATATTGTATTGGTTTTGCCTATTAACCTTCCCTAGCAGTTTTGCACATGCTGTTTCCTCTGCCCAGAGTATTCTTCCCTGTCCTTTCTCACTGGTTAACTCCTACAGATTTTTGAAATTTCAGCTTAGTTGTTACCAAGGTCAAATATTTTTTATTAAACACTCTTCAAACCAAGTACTTCAACTACACAGTAGTTATTATCATAGTAATCTTCACTTAATTTCTGTGGTTCTTTGATTTATTTTTGATTCTAGACTGTAAAGCCCCATGATGGCAGATACTATGTTTGTTTGCTCACCATTGTCTCTTTTGCCTTGCACAGCACCTATTGCATGATAAGAACTCAGCAAGCATATATTGGTTAAATGAGTGAACCCATGATTTCTGAGCGTGAGAAGACAGAGACATGAAAGCTAACATGTCTCCCTCTCAACGGATTTAAAAAAAAAAAAGGGAGAGGGACGTATGGCAGGGGAGTGTTTTTTGCAACACCAAGCCTTTCTGACCTTACATTCTCAATTGCTTTAAAAAATAATGTAATCTACATTGCAATAAGCTATTATAGTTCCTTTTGCCTGATGAGCTTGGCTTTCTTTTCTTTTTTTTTTTGGTTTTTGGTTTTGTGCAGGAGATGAATGAGGACCATAGCACACCCAAGAAGGAAAAGCAGGAGCGGATATCTAAGCATAAAGAGAACTTGCAGCACACACAGGCTGAAGAGGAAGCCCACCTTCTCACTCAGCAGAGACTGTACTATGACAAAAATTGTCGTTTCTTCAAGCGGAAAATAATGATCAAGCGGCATGAAGTGGAGCAGCAGAATATTCGGGAGGTATGTATTTTGTCCATAACTATCGTCATTAACTTATGAAAACAGTAAGCTTTGTGAGGATCGTGACTGTGTCTGTTTTGACCATACCTATATCCTTAACCTGTACAGACTTCAGTGTGATGCCTGACACAAAGCAGATAGACAAAAGTGAAAGGGAATGAGTTTACCACTGATCAGAGAAAGCCCATTTACAGAACAAGGAATCAACTTTTTCCAAATATAATTTTCTTGAACACCTATTACAAGCCAAATTCATGCAGTGGAGAATCAAAAGAAGTAGAATAGAGAATTTTTGCTTTTAGCCTGTTTGTCAAAGACTTGAGTTTTTGTGACTCTCTGTGAGGCACTTAAAAGAACAGAATGGTGCTCTACAGTTAAGGTAATTCATTCAGTCATCCAGCACTTACAGAGTGCCTTCTTACTTACTGTGCTGGAGATGCCAGGGCTATTGAAACGCTATCCTCCCTACTTTCAGCTTTCTCTGAAGACACGAGAAACAGACACCTAACACACTAATCACAGTGTAATAATATGTTGTCTACCATAGTAGACATAAATAAATTCTGACAGGCATATAGTCATGAAAGGGCTTGGAAGAGTCTGTGATTGAAGAGGAGTTGTGTGTTCTGGGTGTGTGGAGTGGAGTGTTAGAGCAGGAACAGTTGGAAGCAGAATGGAGGGCCTAGGCAAGGCTTTTAGATTTCGGCCTGAAGTCAGTTGCATGGGTATGAGAGGTGTGTTTTGTTTTTTTTTTTAATTGAAGGATAATTGCTCTACAATATTGAGTGAAGTAAGTCAAAATGAGAGAATTTTAAGCAGAGAAATGACAATGAGAGTTTTTCTTTGTTTTGAAGAATGAATGCCTCAGCGTTGAAGATAGCCTAGAGTGGTACAAGGCAAAATACAGTGAGGTCAGTAAGAATGCCTTTTTTTCTAGTTCTACCTGGAAGAAGCAGTGGGGATATAGATTAGATCTGAGTGACATTTCTAAAGCAGAAATGACGGTAATTCAAACCAAATGCTGTGAGAATTTCAGAAATAAGAGTCAAAAGACGAATGCAGAGTTTCTAATTTGGGAAATTGGACGAATATGATGTTATTCGCTGAGATGAGGAATACAGAATGTGAATTGGTTGCAGAGACAAAGTTCAGTAGGAAATCACTGTGACCTGGAGTAATACAAGAAGCCCTCAAGTGAGCTAGCACATTGGTAAAATTATCAAAGTCAGATTAAAAACCCAGTGTTAGGCTGCAGGAGGGAAACAAGCCCTTTAGGCACATTTAATGAGAATGTGAATTGGTGTAAGCTTTTTGAAGAGCAGTATTCAAATGAGAAGAAAAAGAGCAAACTAAAATTTATTGAACACATAATCATGGGCCAGGCTCAGGCTGTTTATCTGTGTTATCTCATCTTATTGGAAGAGGGAGAAACTGAACATTTTTGAGCCAGGCAGGGAGTGATATGGCTAACAATCTACTTTACAGAGATTAGCCCAGTTTGGTGGTGATGCACAGATTGATTAGAGCGTGCATGGTCAGTGGAAGCAGTATTACCCCCTGGGGAGTAAAAAGGGAGTTTGTGGAGGAGGGGATATTATAGTGACTTGTGGCCCTCTGAAGGGCTACAGTACATAAAAAGATATGCAGTACACGTTTGTTATTAGCATTTCAATGGTGAGGATGATCAGGGAAGGGTGGAGGCTAAAAAGGCCCCTGATGGAAATAATGGGGGAAAAAAACGGTTCAGAAACATTGAATTTAGAGGGAAGAAACTAGAAGCAAAGAGATCTGGTGGTAGGAATAGGCTATAGACACAGGGTGTTAGCTGGCAAAAGAGAGATGGGTTTGAAACATTTTGAAGTATAAAATAAGTTGGACTTGGCATACAAAAGGATATGAGAAAGAGATGAGGGTAGAGTCAAAGTTATTTCTAGGACTTAAGAGCTGGGGAAATGTAGATTTGGGCAGAAACAGAGAAGCTTAGAGAGAGATATTGGTAATAAACTGGTTAATTCAATATTACATGTGTTGAGTTTGTTAGAAGGCTAAAAAATTCAAATCAAAAAGTCCAATAGCCAGTTAGAAACAAGGTATTTGGGATTCTTTCCATCTGGCAGTTATTATTTTTATTCTAGTGTCACGTATTTGGAAGAAGTCTGAGATTAAGGGGCAGTTAGTGCCAATAAAAACTATAGAAGACAATTATTCCTCCAAATGATAGAAACTATATTCATTAGTATCAGGTTCTAACCAACTGGGTGAAGAATAACTCTACAAGGGTTTATTTCTGAAAAGTCTAGGTTTTCCTTTGTTTAGTCTTATTCTGGAGCCACCTTAGTGAAAATGTTCAGTGTTTTGTCTCCTATTTATAAAAGAACATTGAAAAATGACAAATGCAGAAAAACACTGAGTTGTGAAAGTGCTTGATAATCCCATCCCACCCATTTTCTACCCTGAGACAGTCACCATTAATGTGGCAGATATATTACCAGAGTTTTTGCAGATATGCGTGTGTGTGTACATTATATATATATATATATACAATTTATATGTTATATATAACTTTAATCTTACAAAAATAAGATTATGTTAGTACCAGTGGGATTATTTGATTTGCAAGCAATAGAAACAAACTGACTGACTTAGCATGGAAAGGAATTTATTGGAAGGATATGGGGTAGATGACAGAGCTGAAGACCCAAGCTGGAAAAGATGAAGAATCAAGCTGGGAAAGCAACTTCGTGACCTAGAGGGCAAGAGCTAATTGACATTCCTCAAGACACTGCCATTTGGATGTACCTCCTCTAACCATGTTTCATCTTTGTATCATTTCTGCTTAAGACTCAAATTCCTAGGAGAGATAGCCCTTGATTGGGTAATGTGCTTATTCACTTACTCAGTAGTCTCTCTGATTTCCACATAGGGTGGAGTAGTTTCTGAAGCAAAAAGAGGAGCCTATTAAGAAAAAGAAGGGAAAATGGATACTGAACCTACAAAAATATCCGGTTTACTGTTTCATAACTCTCTTTCCGTTTGTATTATTTTTCATTTACTATCTAAAACATATAACTCTGCTTCATTCTTTTTAATCATCAGTAGTATTTTTTGGTATGGCTATAGAATAATTTATTTAATGGTATTTTTTTGGAGTTGTGCAATATTACTTTTTACATGTAAGCAAGTATTTTGTAGGATATAATATTCTCAGGAGGAGAATTTTTAGGTGCCCTCTAAGGATTTATAACTCCCACCAAGAAAAACTACTTGTTTTCCTCTACCTTTGCCAAAACTGAGAATTAGTAATCCTCCCCACCCCCCACTTTTTTTTTTTTTTGGTAGACTTTAAATTTTTTTTAGCCTTGCCACACAGCATGCAAGATCTTAGTTCCCCAATTAGAGATCAAACCCATGTGCCCTGCAGTGAAAGTGTGGAGTCTTAACCACTGGACCTCCAGGGAAGTCCCCAGCATTCCTTTTTATTAATGAAAACATTTAAAAAGATCACCATAGGCTGAGTTGAGCCTCTTTTATCGTCACTACACGTCAGTGCTCATTGTTTCCTAACCAGTTATGCAGCTAAAAACTGAAGCTAAGAAAATATTAAATGTCATAGACTAACAACATCCCCACTTATATTTTGAATTCTCATTGTTACTCAGTGTCAGTGGGCATGAACACAAAAATTTTTGAGTCAGATCAGATGCTTTTAAAGAAGTCAATAGTATGTCCATTGAAACTTAAATAGAATGCTTGAATCGTGATTGGGGAAGGTTTGTTTTGAGGATACACCCTAGATCCACATCTCAGAGGAGGTAGGTTCAAATAATGTGTACAGAAATGTGTTTTGTGGCCATGGTGTACTGTCATGGCCATATGTTGTATGTATGTTTCACCCCTAAGCTCACATCCAGCCTGGTGTGATGCTCAATGTATGTGATGTGGGCTGGGGTAAAAGGAGCTGCCTTCTTCTCATCTTATACTCCCTCCAAGGCATATATACATGGAGTGCACAGAATCACCTCTACCATGAAATTTGTTTTTCTGTTTTTGCTCAACTATTTTTATTGAATTTATATAAGCTAGAATATGGCCCTACTATATATATTATATCATTTGTACAGACTAAGCAACCATTGCATCATGTCTAGCTAGAGCAGAGGGACTCTTCAGAATACTGTATTCCAGACTGAAACAGCATAAAACAGAAAAACATAAGCCATTCTTTGGGACATTTTTAGTGGAAAATGTTGAAAAGCTAAAAACCTGAGTTTAAGCTTCAATTCTACTTTATAGAAATTATTTAACCTTGTTAGCCCTTCCATTCCCAAATGCCTTACTATCATATATAAAAATGGTTAAATCCTAACAGTCTTACCACTGCATAAGGATTGCCACTAGGATTTAGGAAGATATATAAAATCACTTTTAATAATTGAGAGCACACTACACATTATTATGTAGGTACAGCAATGGGCTCATAATAAGCTGAATAATGGTTTTTTCCCATAGTGTAAAATGTTATAGGCAGCTTAACATCTCTGCAACTCAGACATATGAATTAAAGGTAATTAATTAAAGGTAATTTCTATTACAGCTGTAATAGAAAAAACATTTCAGTATTATTTTTCTCTCACCTTTTAAATAGTTTATAGTATCTAGATTTGTTATTGTATGCCAGATACTCACTTCTGAATGTAGAAAAATAGTAATGGCATGTTTATATATATTCTGAAGCATCTTCTTATGGTCTTTCCTTCCAACTTCACAAGACTGGTAGTTCACAATGGGTACTATTATCCTCACTTTACATCTGAGGAAACCAAAATGTAAATTTGAAGTCTTAACCAAATGCCATACATAATGAGTCAACAGAAGAGCTAAAACTGACTCACACCCTGAATTATTTTTCCACTGATACTCAAACTTTAGTATATATCAGAATTACCTGGGTAGAATGTTATCAAGTCCAGGTGATTCTGATGCAACTATTCCAAGGACAACATCCTGAAGCATTCCATTAAACAGAGAAGCATTTGTTTTCTTCTGAAAGTGCTATTTGCTTTTTATCTTTTTTTCCCCCTGTGAATTTCTGAGCTCTGGACAGCTCAGACTCAGTTTGAACTTCTCCATTTATGAAAGTGTGTGAAATGTGAACATGAACGTGAAGTCGCTCAGTCGTGTCCGACTCTTTGTGACCGCATGGACTGTAGCCTACCAGGTTCCTCTGTCCATGGGATTTTCCAGGCAATAGTACTGGAGTGGATTACCATTTCCTTCTCCAAGGGATCTTCCCAACTCAGGGATCGAACCCAGGTCTCCCGCATTGTAGACATGCTTTACCGTCTAAATGCCCAATACTGGGGCTCCTGGTACTCAAAGACTGAAGATGATAGTGTTCTAGGAACAGAATCTTTAGCCATCCAAAAAGCTTTCCTTGGCTGTTGTCTCTGAGAGGCCCTCACCATCCTTTGGTGCCACCTAGGGGCCAGTTGCCTGGAAAATCCCATGGAGCGAGGAGCCTGGTAGGCTATAGTCCAGGGGGTTGCGAAGAGTCGGACACGACTGAGCAAATTCACTTTCACTTTTCACTCTCATGCACTGGAGAGGGAAATGGCAACCCACTCCAGTGTTCTTGCCTGGAGAATCCCAGGGATGGCAGCCTGGTGGGCTGCTGTCTGTGCGATTGCACAGAGTCGGATACGACTGACGTGACTTAGCAGCGGCAGCAGGGGCCAGTTAGTGATTTTTTAAAGACATTTGATAGTCCAGGTAAGGAAGGAAAATAAAGGAAAAGAAAAACGTGGGAGAGGATGAGGGGAGATGCTCTGAAGATGATCTTTTATTGTTTGTAACAAATGTAAATGGCATTTATACTCCAGCTATTTCCCTACTAGAAAATAAACCCATGAGGGGATGTACTTGTTCACTGGACCCTTGTTAGAGCCTAAAACAGTGCCCAACATATAGGAAATGCTCAACAAATATCTGTTGAATAAGTAAATGAATGACTAGCAACTTTGCTCCAGTAACAGATACTGTGCTGTTTAAAGGACTTCTCTTCAAGTGGATGGAAGGCCCAAACACACAAGATATTTCTCATCCATGCCAGGGCACAAATATTAAAGATATCTCTATGAAAATGATCTTGCATTTTCTCCATAGTGGATGCCATTGGAAAAGAGAGGCACCCTATTGTTCTGATATAAAGTTCAGCTCAAGGGCTTTCTCCTTCCCTTGCTTTTCTAAACTAGTAGTGATAACATTCTTTTTGGAAATCTTCTAGCAAATAATCTTCATCTCTTTTGTATCTCTTACCACTTCCAACCTTGCACTTTTGAAAAAAAAAAAACATAAACATAAAATTTATGTCCCTGTATTAATCAAGCTTCTTTTGTTTGCATCTTACTAAAATTTATTTGAGCTGGCTAAAACCAAAACCAGGATGTTTTCTACAGAAAGATAGGAATGTTTCATAAAGCCCAGTAGCAATAAGATAGCTGGACCTACAAGGAGAGCTTAGAACCAGTTAGGAATTTGAGTACCAGTATATTTCCTGCCCTTCTTTCTTCTCTCTTTATCATTCTTCTTGCTCTGAAACTCAGCTTTATCTAATCCTTAGCCAGCCCTTATAGTAGCAGGTGGCTACCACATATATAGTTCTTAATATGCCCCTCAGTTCTAACCACACACACAGAGATTAACTGTCCCTGAATCCAAATTCCCAGGAGAGAAGATAGACTGATTCAGTGTGCTGTGAGCTGAGCATATACTTTCATAAGTGTCTATTACATTTCCCTGTCAGGGTGTTAGCAAGTTGGCCACCACGTCATGGCTTAGTAAATATTTTTATGTACCCAGAGAACATGGTTCACAGCTTTGATACACTGCCATTCAGGAAATATTCTTGAATTGGTGAATAAAAAAGTTTCACCCAACTTCCTCCTCTCCCTTTTTTTTTTTAATTCTAGTTTCCTTTCTTTCTCCCTTCAACAAAAGAGAAAGACATGAGTAAAACTGGGAGGAGCAGAATGATTAGCTCTAGAAATGACCAAACAGACTGTAATGGAAAAGATGAATGGGGAGAGATCTCATCTCTTTTTCCCAGTGAGCGCTGACCTCTGAGATTTTGAAAAATAGATAATTGGCCTACTTTTGATACATGCAAAAGCAGGGTATTTCCCCCAAAACTAGGAACATTGCAGACATGATCAGTTTAATAGAGTGATTCTCAACTCTGCATATTAGATCTACCTGTCACTTTTCACTTTCATGCATTGGAGGAGGAAATGGCAACCCACACCAGTATTCTTGCCTGGATAATCCCAGGGACGGGGAGCCTGGTGGGCTTCTGTCTATGGGGTCGCACAGAGTTGGAAACGACTGAAGCGACTTAGCAGCAGCAGAGAACTCTTAGGGGCTTCCCTGTTGACTCAGTGGTAAAGAATCCACCTGCCAAGCCGACGTGGGTTCAGTCCCTGGGTTAGGAAGATCCCCTGAAGAAGGAAATAGCAACCCACTCCAGTATTCTTGCCTGTGAAATTTTATGGACAGAGGAGCCTGGCAGGCTACAGTCCCGTGGGGTCACAAAGTGTTGGACACAACTTAGCAACTAAACAGTAGCAGAGAACTCTTAAAACTATTTATGTCAGAGTCACACTCCACTCGGTTTTCAGAATTTCAGGTTATGAGACTCAGGCATCTTTTGGTTTAAAAGCTTCCTCACATGATTTTAATGGGCGGGCAGCTAGCCAGCCTACCTAAATAAACATTTATGTATACCCATGCATAACACATCACCAAATTAAGGCTCTCCGCAGCTCTGTGAGGTAAGAAGGGGTCAGGCAGAATTAATCCCATTTTACAGGTAGAATAGTTGTAGTGGCTCTGAAGATGCCCAAGTTGTAAATGGTGGAACCACATGCAAAATCTCAGTCTCCAGAGATTGTTCATCTAGTCTTTTTAAGTCATGCTCCCAAACACTAATGGGCAATTAAGAGACAGTTAATAGTGCTGTTCCTTGCCATCCCTTATTGAGTGGTGACTTTCCTCCAGTTCATCTCCATTCATCTCTCTCCATGTACTTTTTGTTGCTAAATGCAGGAACTAAATAAAAAGAGGACACAGAAGGAGATGGAGCATGCCATGCTGATCCGGCACGACGAGTCCACCCGAGAGCTCGAGTACAGGCAGCTGCACACGTTACAGAAACTCCGCATGGATCTGATCCGGCTACAGCACCAGACTGAACTGGAAAACCAGCTGGAGTACAATAAGAGGCGAGAAAGGGAACTGCACAGAAAGCATGTCATGGAACTTCGGCAACAGCCAAAAAACTTAAAGGTGAGAAGAAATTCCCTGGTTTGTGTTCCAAAACACAGATAGGCTGTATCAGTGGTTCCTGCACATGGATGACTGTCAGAGTCACCTGGGCAACTCCATAAAATTGCACTTTTCAGGGCCCCTCAGCTACTGAATCAGAAGCACAAGAGTCTGGGTATAACAGACTCCTAAAGGGATGTTCGGAGAAGGCAATGGCACCCCACTCCAGTACTCTTGCCTGGAAAATCCCATGGATGGAGGAGCCTGGTGGGCTGCAGTCCATGGGGTCGCTAAGAGTCAGACACGACTGAGTGACTTCACTTTCACTTTTTCACTTTCATGCATTGGAGAAGGAAATGGCAACCCACTCCAGTTTTCTTGCCTGGAGAATCCCAGGGGCAGGAGAGCCTGGTGGGCTGACATCTATGGGGTCACACAGAGTCGGACACGACTGAAGTGACTTAGCAGCAGCAGCAAAGGGATGTTTCTGGGCCATGTGATACCTCTGTTTTTTCTTTGTATCCATTATATACAACCTCTTTGACCCCCTTCATGACATTCTCTCTTTAAAATTATAACACATAAAATAAAAGCAGTCCATGGTTCTTATCCCAGGAAATGAGAAAGTTACCTAACAAAATATAGCAGATAAATTTTATTAGTCATGCCAGTCATATTATTGGTGTTAGTTACCTTGAGTGCTACTCTATTGAGAAAGACTCTTAAGGCCATATCCACACTTAGTAACAAAGAGTATAATTTATTAGTGACATCTGTCCCAGGCATGGGAATCAGCAGTGACATACCAAGCATTTATTTTACCTACATTAGAAATATGGAGCTCCTTTAGCCCTCACTGCTGCTGCTGCTGCTGCTAAGTCGCTTCAGTCATGTCCGACTCTGTGCGACCCCACAGATGGCAGCCCACCAGGCTCTGCCATCCCCGAGATTCTCCAGGCAAGAACACTGGGGTGGGCTGCCATTGCCTTCTCCGTTGTGTGAAAGTGAAAAGTGAAAGTGAAGTCGCTCAGTCGGGTCTGACTCTTAGCGACCCCATGGACTGCAGCCTACCAGGCTCCTCCATCCATGGGATTTTCCTTAGCTCTCACTACCTCCAGAGAATTTTAACCAACTGCTCATTAACAAGCTATGTGGACTAAGCCATTGCTATATGTCAAGGAAGTCATTGTCAGTATTTTCAAACATACCAGGTCAACCTCAACCACACTGGCCATGCTTCTCTCTAGCTAGATGCCAACTTGTCTAATTAGTGATCCTTGTCTTCCAAATTCCTCCACATGTTCATGAAGTGTACATGTGACTATCAAGCAATGTGATGGAATGCGTTTTGGACTTACAATTAAAAACCCCACCTTATCTTTGCCAAAATGCATATTTGATGTTGCTATATGGAAGTAGTGGGAATGGGTTGTGGTGTGAAGTGTAATCGAGTGTTGTCCTTTATTGATTTGTCAAGGAGACACAGAGCAGTGAGAGATAACTTATATGTTGCTGTCCCCTTTCTTACTTGGAAATGGGGGAAAACAATTAAAAAGAGGTGAGGCAACAAGCAATAGAATACACTGAAATTTTTAATTAGGAAACCACTGAAATAATGAACAAGCTTTTAACAAATTAAGCTTCACAATATTCCACAATCTTCTTCGAGTTGTGATTTTGTAAAAATTCATTTTTTAAATCTATTTGTAAATTCAAAACAACTTCTATTCAGACAATAAAACCAAACGTATTGATAGAGTTAACTCCTGTCTGTGATTTATGTATTATTTTCATTATCATTGACTAGTAGTATCAGTCACTGCACCAAAAGACAGTTGGTCCCAGAACCTATACTGTATGATGAGAATGGAAGACTTTCTGTGTTTACTGATGTGTCTTTATTTTCCTTTTGTCACTTTTTCTATACAGGCCATGGAAATGCAAATTAAAAAACAGTTTCAGGACACTTGCAAAGTACAGACCAAACAGTATAAAGCACTCAAGAATCACCAGTTGGAAGTTACTCCAAAGAATGAGCACAAAACAATCTTAAAGACACTGAAAGATGAGCAGACAAGAAAACTTGCCATTTTGGCAGAGCAGTATGAACAGAGTATAAATGAAATGATGGCCTCTCAAGCGGTAAGTGGTTTAGGTTCAGTGCCACAGCTTCAAGAGCTTTAGGAATCAAGAAAATTCAAGATCCAGCCTTTTGGTCCCAGGATGATTCTTGTGCACATTTAAGATATTGGTATTTTTCCACCCAAAGAACTGAAGGAAATGACGACGCTGAATAAAGCCAAGCCAGTGCGGATACTTGCTGGAGTGTGTTTTAAGAGATGGAATTCAAGGAGTAATGCACTAAATGAGACCTGTGGCACATAGGTTCTTTGAGGGCACAGTGTGATAGATACTGCATTGTAACATCATAATTTCATTCACCAAAGATTTCACAGCTAATGTCAGGCACAAATGAATGAGACACACAGACACATTCATTTGGTAAAATCTTATTAAGCACCTATGCTCAGCACTCTGCTGGGCTCAGAGATAAGAGTGATGAACTAGAGAGATGATAGTGGTCCCTGTCCTCACACATCTGTCAGTCAAGTAAGAAGGTCAGATAATTAAGCAATGAAAATAAAACATAAAAGTGCTTTGAAGTGGGAGGTGCCAGGATCAATGGGAGGGTAAGTAGGAACAACTAATCTGGTCGAGGAAAAGCTTCTCATCAGGAGCCAAAAAGCATGAAGGAATTTATTGATGTAAACAGGTTACGTGGAAAAGGGCCTACATAGACAGAGGCTCAAAGATAGAAAGTGTGCATTTGGGGAGTGAAAGAACTTTGGTATGAGCCCAAAAGTTCAAGGAAGAGGATTGTGGGAGCCCAAAATGGAGAAGTCATACCTTAGTGAGCCAGGGATGGGAATTTGCCCAGTAATTCAGTGAAGCTTTCACAAGGAGATGACTCTTAAAAGAGTAATAGTTGGTCAAATGAGCAGAAATGGAAAAATTACTCCTGGCAGACAATACAGTATATGTAAAGATTCCAGGGCCTGAAAGAGGATGGTGCATTTGAGAAATGATGGGTAGTTGGTGGTAGGAGGATGACAGGCAGCTGGTGGATAGTCAGGGGTCAGAGCCTCAAAAGCCAGGAGTGTGGACATTGTTCTTTCAACAATGGAGAGCTGCTATAAGGACTTGCCCAGTGGTCAAGGCTGCACTTCCACTGCAGGGGGTATGGTTAGGGGACCAAGATCCTACATGCGTGCAGTGTGGCCAAAAGAGAGAGAGAGAGAGAGCTGCTGAAACCTATCTAAAGAAGGAAAGTGACAGGATCTGATGTGGGCTGTAGAAAGATACTGGCTGTAAATGTGGCAAAGGCAGGTAACGAGACCTGTTAGAAAGCTGTTGTAATAGTCCAAGGGGAGAAAATGAAGCCCTGAACTAAGAACATAGTAATGGAGGTACTGAGGAGGGAGAGGAGGATTTGAGAAATATTTAGGAGGTAGAATAGAGAGAACTTAGGGACCAATTTGAGAGGTAGGTTTGATAACAGCAGAATGGGTCATCATTTTACCAAGATAGAAAATTAGAGGGAGAAATGAGTTTGGGTACCTTGAAGATTACTTGACCTTTTAACTGAGCTCTGTGGCTATCTAGGTGGAAAGGTACAGAGATGGGAATCTTCAGTTCAAAAGGGTGCCCAGATTAACATCAAAAAATTAATCATTGTTGACTTCCCTGGTGGTCCAGCAGTTAAGATTCCGCATTTCAAATGCAGGGGGCTCAGGTTTGATTCCTGGTTGTTTGATACCTAGGCAAGGAACTAAGATGCCACATGCCATGTAGCATGGCCCAAAAAAATTTTTCAAGTATTTTAAATTTAAAAGACTTCCCTGGCCATCCAGTGGATAAGACTGTGCTTCTAATGCAGGGGGCACAGGTTCAATTCCTGACTGGGCAACTAAAATTGCTAATGCCATGAGACACAGCTGAAAAAAAAAAAAAGTTAGTCATTATTATATGGGGGCAGTTGTAGCTATTGGGAATACCTGAGACCTCCAAGGGATAGAAGATTGTGTTTAAAGAGGAAGAGGACTCAGAACAGAGTAGTGGGCACCAACATTTGAGGGCAAAGTAGAAGTTAGACCAAAGAAGATGAATAACCAGCATTGTGGAAGGGGAACCAAAAGGAGTGTCACAGAAGCCAGAACAAAGGTTTCTAGTTGATGAATTCAAATGTTTCAGAGAGACCGGTGGACCCAGCAGTGGCTTTGTCCATTGCTTGTCACAGAAAAGGGGATTATAGAATGAGATAAAAACTGTGAGACTGCTCTTCCCAGATTCTTGTCAGTGAAGGAAAGGCAAAATAGAGCTCTAGCTAAAGGAAGAAACAGTTAAAGGGGGACTTCTATTAATTGCAAAGGCTTAAATATGTCCTTAGTTTAGGATAGAAACCAGTGTAATTCATTCATCCTTTCATCTAATAAGTATTTATTGAATGCCTCTGCTGTGCCCCTGACATCCAGAAATAATGTGGTGAAAAAAACAGAGGTTGATAATGTCCTCATGGAATTTATGAAAGGGTGAAGAAAAAAGATGTTGGAAAAGTCTACATGTAACAGCAGAACAAGTGCAGTGTGCCCACAGAGCGAAGCTGGTCTAGAGAGTCAGGAAAGGGCTCTCAGACAAAATGATTATTTAAGCCGAGGGGTAGGGAGCACATTCTAGGCAAAAGAAACTATTATACATTTGTAAAGATGGGAAAGACAGTGTCACTTTTAAAGAACTCAAAGTCCATTGTATTTGGAATATAGAGAACTAGGAGGCAACTAACAATAACTAGGAATAAGTTATTCCTAGTTATTGAATAAGAACTAGGAATAAGACGAGATCATGTATAGGCTAGTAAGCTTTCTTAAGAATTTTGATCTTATCCTAAAAGCATTGGGAAGTGATTAAAGAGCATTAAGGAGGAGACTGATGTCAGATTTACATTTTTAAATAACTGAGGTGAAATGTGGAGAATGGCTTGGGAGATAGCAAATGCAGGTCTAAGGAGAGCATGTATAAAGTTGCTGCCTTTAACTGGGTATGAAGGAATGGTGGCCAGACTAGAGAGGGAACAGGATGAAGCAGAAAATGACTCAGTTTGAGAGCGAGACAGGAGGTGGAACTAGAAGCATTTAGTAACAGATTGAATGTGGAGAGTGAAATATTAAGAATGACACCCAGTCTCATAAAATGGTAGATGATGATACCATTTATCTATATGGTCAAAAAATGAATTGGAAATTGGGAAAGTGGGAAGGAAACAATGATTAGTTAGTAGTATTAGGTTGGTGCAAAAGTAATTACAGTTTCAGACCCTAAATTTTAAATCATTATAACCAGGCTCAAACACATCTTTATTAATCAAAATAGGAACCATTATAATCAACACATTTTTACCAATAAGAAATAAGTTTATTTATTCTTGTAGCATAAAAATCTGTGCTTCAGAATTCAGCAAACTTTTGGAAAGCATTTTCTGCCTCATCCTGGTTGTGGAAGCATTTTCCCTACAAAAAGTTGTCTAGATGCTTGAAGAAGTGGAAGTTGGTTGGCTAGAGGTCAGGTGAATATGGCAGATGAAGCAAAACTTCGTAGCCCAATTCACTGAACTTTTGAAGCATTGGTTGTGCAACGTGCACTTGAGCATTGTTGTGGAGAAGAATTGGACCCTTTCTGTTGACTTATGCTGGCTTCAGGAGTTGCAGTTTTTGGTGCATCTCATCAATTTGCTGAGCATACTTCTCAGATGTAATGGTTTCACTGGGATTCAGAAAGCTGTAGTGGATCAAGTGACAGCAGACCACCAAACACTCACTTTGACCTTTTTTGGTATAAGTTTGGCTTTGAGAAGTGCTTTGGCTTCTCAGTCCATCCACTGACCTGGTCATCACTGGTTGTCATATAAAATCCACTTTTCATTGCACATCTCAATTCAATCAAGAACTTGTCATCGCTTGCACAGAATAAGAGAAGATGTCACTTCAAAACAATTATTTTTTTTATTTTTGGTCAGCTCACGAGGCACCCACTTACTAAGTTTTTCCACCTTTCCAATTTGCTTTAAATGCTGAACGACCATAGACCAGTCAACACTGAGTTCTTAGGCAACTTCTCATGTGGTTGTAAGATCAGCTTTGATGATCGTCTTAGTTGGTCATTATCAACTTCTGATGGCTGGCCTCTGCTTCTCATCTTCAAGGCTCTTGTTTCCTTTGCAAAACTTGAGTGACCACTGCACTGTATGTTCATTAGCAGTTCCTGGGCCAAATACGTTGTTAATGTTGTGAGTTGTCTCCACTGTTTTATGACCCATTTTACACTCAAATAAGAAAATCACTTGAATTTGCTTTTTGTCTAACATCATTTCCATAGTCCAGAGTACAGGTAAAATAAACAGTAAGTAATAATTCATTAGCAAAAACCATAAATCAAGAAATGTGATTTAAAATGTATAACGTAACCACATTTATTTAAGAACATATTTCGATATCAAATGCAATGCAAAACCACAGTTACTTTTGCACCAACGTAATGAACTGAACTGAAGTCATGTTGAGGGACTTCCCTGGCAGTCCAGTGGTTAAGACTCTGCACTTCCACTGCAGAGGGCGAGGGTTTGATCCCTGGTCAGGGAACTAAGATCCTGCATGCTGCATAGTGCAACACACACACATATGTGCATGTGTGTGTGTGTGTGTGTATATATATATATATATATTAGTCATGTTGAGCTTGAAGGCCTGGGAACCATCCAGATGAAGATATATAGACTGGATAAGCTAGCCTGGATCTCAGAAACAAAGTCTGAAATAAAGGTGTGGGTACGGGAATCATTTGCAGAAAGATGGTAAGTGAAACCTTTGAAATAGATGAGACTCCTTAGGAAGGAAGGTTAGAGGAAGAAGACTGACAAAGCCCTAAGGAGCACCCACATTTAATGACCCAGTGAGGGGTAGAGAAAAACTGGAAAAGGAGAGGAAGGAAGGACAAACCAAGAGAGTGCAGTGTCTCAGAAGACAGGATAGAATCCAGGAAGGAAGGAGCAGCCCACAGTATCAAATGTTGCTGGGAGGACAGGTAAGATAAGCGCCCCTTCAGGATGGTCAGAGATGAGATGTAGAATCAGGACAAGGAGTGCATACAGGGGTTAAAGGTAAGAAGGAGAGAATTAGCATTGGGGACATAAAGATTGGTGGGATTCCAATAAAGATTGGGTTTTGTTCCTATTTGTAATTCTCAGCATCTGCTACAATGCCTAGCATCCAACAAGTGCTCAATGGATGTTTGTTACATAAGATGAGAGAGAACAGGGTCAGGAATATAGGTTCATGATTGCCCTTGAATAAAAGAAGAGAAATAACCCTTCCTTCTGTGGCAGGGAGGAGATAAAAGTACAGATGATAATTACAGCTTCCTTTACTACCCACTTACCATGTGCCAGGCACTGTTGTAAGTATTTTGTGTTATCTAATTTTTGTGAATCCCCTCTAACCTTTGAGGTAGTTACATTTTTTAAACCCTGATTTACCTATGAAGAAACTGACATTTATTGAAGTTGTTACTTGCTTAGGGTAAGGATTAACAAACTTTTTCTGTAAAGAGGCAGATGGTAAATGTTTTAGGCTTTTGTGAACCACAGAGTCTCTATCACAACTACTCAACTCTGCCATTGTCATACAAAAGCAGTCATAGATAGTCCAGCCATGAATGAGTATGTCTGTTCCAGGAAAACTTCATTTACAGAAATAGGCAGCAAGCCAAATTTGCCCTTTGGGCCATAGTGTACCCACTCTTGACTTAGAGGGTCATTTACTGGTAAGTAGCTAATTAGTGATGGAACTGCGATTTGAACACATTTGGGAGGACCCTGTAAACCTGTATGCCTGGCCACTACTACATTATGCTGCTTCTATCACATCCCTTTCTTGAATTTAACCCAGTAGAGGGAACAAACCTGATATTTACCTATACTTTTATAAAAGGTCTTAATGGATTTGGTATGTGCAACTTTGGGTTGATGAATATTAAATACTGGAATATCCTCTGATTTCTAGACTGACTTTAATTTTAGAGTCAGAGCTGGTTAAGAGTAACATAGTTACTGACATTAATAATGGATTGCAAGAAATAAAAGAAGACAGAGGTAATTCAGTGGTCTGAATTGTCCAGAGAATGAGCCTCTGGCCAGTACTCATGACAGTTAACCAAACCAGGTAGAAAATAATAGACTTCATTCCCTTTATTGATAAGAAGCCTCCCATATCAAGAGGGAATTAAGAACAACCTCATTGGGAGCCGTTTGGGCTTTATCTGAGCTGTTGCTGCTACAGAGTGACCATTCTTTGTGTCTAGTATCTCTTCTCCCTTCACTTGTCATTGGGAAAATGAGAAGAGTGGCATCCTCTCTAGTGGGTTTGAGTGAAAACTGGTTAGGATTAATTATTAGAAAGTACTTTGGAAATATGACTCTATTATTTATTTTGTGTTCCTTTGATAGAGTATATTTCTCTAAAAGTACAAAAGAAGATACTATAAAAATAGCTTTATAAAACTATTCTAATAACATTTCAAAAAGCCATAACTCAGTCAAGAGATTAAGAAATGTTGTTACTTGTCCTAAATTGTACAGAATAGGGAAGGCAGTTTAAGGTAGAAAGTAAATATCTTGGCTAAGCAGTCTGTATGGAAGCATACCAATATACTCAGGGTAGACAGAACTGTCTAATTCAAGGGTTCTAATCTTATGGTTCCCAGCTGAACTGGGGGCCTGCTAAATCTAGACCAAACTAAACCAGGTGGGGCAGGAGGGCCATCATCCCTAAACACAGTCCTGCTAATGGCCCTAAATTTTCGACTGTACTTATTGAAAGGTTGGTGTTTCTGCTGGTTGCCTTGGCCCATTCCCCACACAGGATCAGTATCCTGGTGAATAAATAATACAAAGTATGGGTGCTACAGGGAGCAAGGAAAACTTTATCTAGATTTCACTACTTCAAATTGGAATATGCCCCTTAAGATTATCCAGGCTACCTTCTATGGGGAAGAGATTTTGAACCACTTGAGTTTTTTGATGGCTGGCCAGCAGGATAAAGTATAGCCAACATTATAGGGACCAACTTTACTTGCTAGGAACCTAATGGTACTGTGGTATACTCCTCAAATGTTATGGAGATTGGACTCTCCTTCTTCTTCTTCTTCTTCGAGCTAAGGATATCTAAATGTATGATGGTTTGGGGCTTAAAGATATCTAAATATGGAAATGGTTAGTCAAAATAATGATAGCAGCTGCTGTTTACTGACCTTTGGTAGACATCAAGAACTATGCCTAGGATTTTATATGAATTTTTTCATTTAATCCTCATGCAAATCTTAGAAAGCAAGAAATATTATTGTTACTTGCTTGAGATGGGAAAAAAAGAGAAAGAGACTTGGAGAAGTTAAGTAACTTAGTAAGGTGACACACCTCAGCAAATAGTGAGGCTGGAATTCTAGCTCAGGAGTTGCCTCGAGGAAAGCCCACAGGCTTAATCTCTAGAGTGTGGCACTTTCCTGGCTAGTGTAGTTTTAAGAAAGCCAGATTTCCTTAAGAAACGAGTGTTTTTGCTTTCTTAAGAATGTTTTTTTAAAAATGGAAGTGTTTTTAGAACTTGTAGCCCATCAGGCAGAATGTGCTATCTTTGATTTGTAACTATGAATGTAGCCAGGGCGTCTGTTTTCCTGAGCGGCCCAATTCAGTCCAGACAAGGAAGCATCCTCCCTTAGTCACCATGCACTGTAAGCTAGGAGCCAGTCACAGTATGTGTCTTCTGTGCCCGCAGTTACGGCTAGATGAGGCTCAAGAAGCAGAATGCCAGGCCTTGAGGCTACAGCTCCAGCAGGAAATGGAGCTGCTCAATGCCTACCAGAGCAAAATCAAGATGCAAACAGAGGCACAACATGAACGTGAGCTCCAGAAGCTAGAGCAGAGGGTGTCTCTGCGCAGAGCACATCTTGAACAGAAGGTATGAGCGTGTTGCCAAGGGGTCCTGTACCACTGGATAGAGGTTGGGAGTGACCCTTGTTTGTGTAACTGGGGGTTAACAAGGTGCTGTTCCCTTTGCACCTGCTTTGACCCTCCTAGTGCCTGAGAGGTAGACACAGTCCCCACTCCACAGGCAGGACACTGAGGCTCAAAAGGCTTAGATTACATGCATAAATCTGATCCCACAGCCTGAATTCTGTCTATTACTCTGCTCAGAAACCCTCCACCTTCACAGTCTGAGGGCTGACACAGATAACTAGGTAGCTGATTTGACATACAAAAGGTTCTATAAGTTGATAGTATGGCTACTGAATGGCCCAAGGAAGCCAAATGTAGATCTGGTTTTTGTTCTCAGCTGTTTCTAAACCAAAAGAAATCACCAGCAGAGCTGTTTAAAAAAAAGTCAAAATGAAGAGAGACTGATATTGCTGTACTTAATATTATCAGATTTTTAAATATTTATTGCTTTTAGATGTTACGAGGAATATGAGGTAGAAAAGATGCCATAAAGCATCTCAAAGCCATTAAGTGTGTATTTGCTTAACCAGTTATTTGGGGTTTCTTCTGGTAGTTCCCAGAGGTCAATGAGAAAGACTATTTTCCCAGCTCCTGATCTAGAACTAAATTGCTAATGACCCAGGGGGCTTTTGACTCTCTCTGGGAAAGCTACATAATCTAATTGTGCTTGAGTGTCTTTTAGCTTCTCCTGAACCATCTCCTGCTGAGACAGGACACTGACCTAGATCAGCCCAGCTGCTTGACTTGATAGCAGGGCAGTGCCAGCCCCAGGTGGCCCCAGACATTTTTATTCTTGTGAGCAACTTTTAAATATGACGGATGAGACACACAGCATCTATTACAGGACTCTCCCAGCCTGCCCCAGACTAGTTTAACACTTGGTTCCCGTGTGTTTGTGTGTCATCTGTGTGCATCTGTGTATATGTATGCTTGTTAGCAGCTCCTTTCCATTAAGAACTGCTCATTGTGCTTATTTCAGATTGAAGAAGAGCTGGCTGCCCTTCAGAAGGAACGCAGCGAGAGAATAAAGTACCTATTGGAAAGGCAAGAGCGAGAGATTGAAACTTTTGACATGGAGAGCCTCAGAATGGGATTTGGGAATTTGGTTACATTAGATTTTCCTAAGGAGGACTATAGATGAGATTAAATTTTTTTGCCATTTACAAAAAAAAAAAAACAGAAAAAAATTCAGACCCTACAAAACCACATTCCCCATTTTAACGGGCGTTGCTCTCACTCTCTCTCTCTCTTACTCTTACTGACATCGTGTCGGACTAGTGCCTGTTTATTCTTACTCCATCAGGGGCCCCCTTCCTCCCCCCGTGTCAACTTTCAGTGCTGGCCAGAACTTGGCCATCTCTTCTATTCATAGTACACGTCACAGTATTGATGTGATTCAAAATGTTTCAGTGAAAACTTTGGAGACAGTTTTAACAAAACCAATAAACCAACAACAACAAAAAAAGTGGATGTATATTGCTTTAAGCAATCACTCATTACCACCAATCTGTGAAAGTAAAGCAAAAAATAATAATAATAATAAATACCAAGGGGGAGAGAGACACAATATCCGCAGCCTTACACCTTAACTAGCTGCTGCATTATTTTATTTTATTTTATTTTTTGGTATTTATTCATCAGGAATTAAAAAAAAAACAAAGTTTTATTAAAGATTGAAAATTTGATACATTTTACAGAAACTAATTGTGATGTACATATCAGTGGTGACATATTATTACTTTTTTGGGGAATGGGGTGGGTGGGTGGGGTGAAGAGATCTTGTGATTTTTAAGAACCTGCTGGCAAGAGTTTAACTTGTCTTCAGCATATTCTGATTGTATCATAATCATTTTCTGCTGTTGCAGAGGATGTGAATACACTTAAGGAGCTCACAGAATCCCAGTAGCACAAATTGGGCTTTGGCAAATCGTGTATTTTGTGTATAGAAGGAATTTAAGGAGAGGTATTACTTATTTTCATATTGTATTTTAACTGTTTCTCTGATCAAATTTTTTTACTTCCTCCTCTAGTCCTCCCCACCTCCCTCCTTTTCCAATTCAGTATTTGGAGTTCAACACTGTCTCTCAATCAGATCATCTTGATCTTTTTTCTTTATTTCCCTGCCCCTCCCTAAATCCCATATCTTGGTCATAAATATTGCATTATTCACACTTTCAAACTGTGTATTTTCTTACAATAAAAAATGATGGAAAAAAAAAAGGCTTTACTTCTTTTGCATGCACTTTAAAACAAAACAAAACAAAACATTTTTCAGGTTCCAAGGAAGAGCATGATAACTGTCAGAGCTTTTAATTATATTTGTAAATAAAAGTGTTCATCACATTGCCTTGCTGTGTTCTTGTAGCAGGAAGTTTCCTTTTTAGGTTCGTCAGTTCCTAACACAGAAGGAGAGCCGCCCTCCAGAAACCATTCTCCATTGCCCCTCAGGAAGAGCCATTCAAGATTTTCAGGTAAAGCTGTGTCTTCAAGTTCTTCTACAGAGCTGAAGATGGTGTCACACTGTCTGAAGTTTTCAATTCACCTTTTTACCCTTAAGAATAGAAGGTGGCACATGTCACACACACACACACTGTGCCAGTCATAGGAGCATGTATTGCTGAGAGAAGTTCAGTTCAGTTAAGTAGCCCAGTCATGCAACCCCATGGACTGTAGCATGCCAGACTTCCCTGTCCATCACCAACTCCTGGAGCTTGCTCAAACTCATGTCCATTGAGTCGGTGATACCATCCAAGCATCTCATTCTCTGTCATCCCCTTCTCCCAATTTCTGTCTTTCCTAGCATCAGGGTCTTTTCAAATGAGTCAGTTCTTCGCATCAGGTGGCCAAAGTATTGGAGTTTCAGCTTCAGCATCAGTCCTTCCAGTGAATATTCAGGGCCCATTTCTTTTAGGATGGACTGGTTGGATCTCCTTGCAGTCCAAGGGACTCTCAAGAGTCTTCTCCAACACCACAGTTCAAAAGCATCAATTCTTTGGCGCTCAGCTCTCTTTATGGTCCAACTCTCACATCCATACATGACTATTGGAAAAACCATAGCCTTGACTAGATGGACCTTTGTTGACAAAGTATGGTCTCTGCTTTTTAATGCTGTCTAGGTTGGTCATAGCTTTTCTTCCAAGGAGTGTCTTAATTTCACAGCTGCAATCACCATCTGCAGTGATTGTGGAACTCAAAAAAATATAAAATCAGCTACTGTTTCCAGTTTCCCCATCTATTTGTCATGAAGTGATGGGACCAGATGCCATGATCTTAGTTTTCTGAATGTTGAGCTTTAAGCCAACTTTTTCACTCTCCTCTTTCACGTTCATCAACAAGCTCTTCAGTTCTTCGCTTTCTGCCATAAGGGTGGTGTCATCTGCATATCTGAGGTTGTTGGTATTTCTCCCGGCAATCTTGATTCCAGCTTGTGCTTCTTCCAGTCCAGTGTTTCTCATGATGTACTCTGCATAGAAGTTAAATAAGCAGGGTGACAATATACAGCCTTGACATACTCCTTTTCCTATTTGGAACCAGTCTGTTGTTCCATGTCCAGTTCTAACTGTTGCTTCCTGACCTGCATACAGGTTTCTCAAGAGGCAGGTCAGGTGGTCTGGTATTCCCATCTCTTTCAGAATCTTCCACAGTTTGTTGTGAGCCACACAGATAAAGGCTTTGGCATAGTCAATAAAAAAGCAAAAATAGATTATTTTCTGGAACTCTCTTCCTTTTTTGATGATCCAATAGATGTTGGCAATTTGATCTCTGGTTCCTCTGCCTTTTGTAAAACCATCTTGAACATCTGGAAGTTCACAGTTCACATATTGCTGAAGCCTGGCTTGGAGAATTTTGAGCATTACTTTACTAGCGTGTGAGATGAGTGCAGTTGTGCGGTAGTTTGAGCATTCTTTGGCATTGCCTTTCTTGGGGATTGGAATGACAACTGACCTTTTCCAGTCCTATGGCCACTGCTGAGTTTTCCTAAATTTGCTGGCATATTGAGTGCAGCACTTTCACAGCAGTATCTTGTAGGATTTGAAATAGCTCAACTGGAATTCCATCACCTCCACTAGCTTTATTCGTAGTGATGCTTTCTGCTGCTGCTGTTGCTAAGTCGCCTTAGTCGTGTCCGACTCTGTGCGACCCCATAGACGGCAGCCCACCAGGCTCTGCCATTCCTGGGATTCTCCAGGCAAGAACACTGGAGTGGGTTGCCATTGCCTTCTCCATTGTGTGAAAGTGAAAAGTGAAAGTAAAGTTGCTCAGTCGCATCCGACTTGTAGCAACTCCATGGACTGCAGCCTACCAGGCTCCTCCATCCATGGGACTTTCTAGGCAAGAGTGCTGGAGTGGCTTGCCATTGCCTTCTTCGAGTGATGCTTTCTAAGGCCCACTTGACTTCACATTCCAGGATGTCTGGCTCTAGGTGAATGATCACACCATCATGATTATCTGGGTCGTGAAGATCTTTTTTGTACAGTTTTTCTGTGTATTCTCACCACCTCTTCTTAATATCTTCTGCTTCTGTTAGGTCCATACCATTTCTGTCCTTTATTGTGCTCATCTTTGCATGAAGTGTTCCTTTGGTATCTCTGATTTTCTTGAAGAGATCTCTAGTCTTTCCCATTCTATTGTTTTTCTCTATTTATTTGCACTGATCACTGAGGAAGGTTTTCTTATCTCTCCTTGCTATTCTTTGGAAGTCTGCATTCAAATGGGTATATATTTCCTTTTCTCCTTTGTTTTTCACTTCTTTTTTCACAGCTATTTGTAAGGCCTTCTCAGACAGCCATTATGCTTTTTTGCATTTCTTTTTCTTGGGGATGGTCTTGATCCCTGTCTCTCAGAGAAGTGAGGCACCTTAAAGCAGGCTATGAAGAAGACATTATAACTAAATTTTGAAATGATCCCACTGTAATAGTAGATAACCCCCTCCCCTCATAGTCAGCTTTATTAGAATAATTTTATGCACATGACAATGAGGGAGTAAAATATTAATATATAACTTCTAGGGTATGGTTTTTTGGGATCAAGACAGTCTCAGTAAGATTTCATATTCTTAGGGTTCTGAGCCCTGGTCATTGAGAACTGATCTCTAGCATGAAGATTTAATCAATTTATTTATTTTTGGCTGTGCTGGGTCTTTGTTGCTGCATGTGGGCTTTCTCTAGTTGCAGCAAGCAAGGGCTACTCTTGATTGCCATACTTGGGCTTCTTGCTGGGGTGGCTTTTCTTGTTGTGGAGCATGGGCTCTAAGGTGCACAGACTCAGTAGTTGTGACTTAGTCGCTTAGTTGTTCAGATCAGATCAGATCAGTCGCTCAGTCGTGTCCGACTCTTTGCGACCCCATGAACTGCAGCACGCCAGGCCTCCCTGTCCATCACCAGCTCCCGGAGGTCACCCAGACTCGCATCCATCGAGTCAGTGATGCCATCCAGCCATCTCATCCTCTGTCGTCCCCTTCTCCTTCTGCCCTCAATCCCTCCCAGCATCAGAGTCTTCTCCAATGAGTCAGCTCTTCGCATGAGGTGGCCAAAATACTGGAGTTTCAGCTTTAGCATCATTCCTTCTAAAGAAATTCCAGGATTGATCTCCTTCAGAATGGACCGGTTGGATCTCCTTGCAGTCCAAGGGACTCTCAAGACTCTTCTCCAACACCACAGTTAAAAAGCATCAATTCTTTGGCACTCAGCCTTCTTCACAGTCCAGCTCTCACATCCATACATGACCACAGGAAAGACCATAGCCTTGACTAGGCGAACCTTTGTTGGCAAAGTAATGTCTCTGCTTTTGAATATGCTATCTAGGTTGGTCATAACTTTCCTTCCAAGGAGTAAGCGTCTTTTAATTTCATGGCTGCAGTCACCATCTGCAGTGATTTTGGAGCCCAGAAAAACAAAGTCTGACACTGTTTCCACTGTTTCCCCATCTATTTCCCATGCAGTGATGGGACCAGATGCCATGATCTTCGTTTTCTGAATGTTGAGCTTTAAGCCAACCTTTTCACTTTCCACTTTGACCTTCATCAAGAGGCTTTTTAGGCCCTCTTCACTTTCTGCCGTAAGAGTGGTGTCATCTGCATATCTGAGGTTATTGATATTTCTCCCGGCAATCTTGATTCCAACTTGTGTCTGGGATCAAACCCATATCCATTGCATTGTCAGGCAGATTCTTAACCATTGGGCCACCAGGGAAGTCCATCCTTTAATAATTAACATCCAGTTTCCTAAGCAGCTTAGGTCTTTAAAATTCCCATATTAGGTACATCAGAAAGTAATACTGGAAAAGGCTGTACTGCATTATGCTTACTGCATTATGCATTATAGTGATAGAACTCTATAAACATTTTGTAGATGAGAAAGTAAGCTCAGACTAGGGTAAATGGAGGCAATAGAGTCTGAATTGAGACCTGATTTCTGAACCCACACTAAGTATAATCACACTGCCATGCAAAGGGACATTAAACTTCCTGTAGTTTATTTCATCCATTTCTGTCTGTAGTGAAAACTAGCTAGCTTATGTAAAGGCCTTATGTCTGTGAGATTATAGGTGCTGAGCTTTATAAAAATACCCTCTCCACAGTTTTATCAATGATATGTCCCAAGGTGGAGTTATCAGAAGGAATGTGGGTTTGTGATCCTAACACCTGGTACAGACTGTCTTCCAACTCCTAGTACCTTAGGCAGTAAGAATAGACAGGGACCAGAATAGTAGCTAGAAGAGGTATAAAAGTACTGGGGACAGGAGCAGAGAGCCAGTGTCTGGTATTATTCCAGCATATACTAAACTCCCCTGAGTTAATTATTATAGGTCTGTCATAATATTATAAGGGCTGCTTCCCTTTGGTTTGCAACTATTCACTGAATATTTACTGAGTACCTTGTATGTCAGGTGCAATGCTAGATGCTTAAGCTCTATCAATGTATCTTAACCTTAAAGATCCTCACCCAAATGAAGCTTACATTAGAGGTAGGAGGAAAATGATGACACATAAGAATGACAATTTTAAATGATCTTAAATAGAAATAAGTGCTATAGATAAAGAGTAAGGGGGGTCAGAAGTGCCAGGATCAGCATACATTCAGCTCATTCATTCAAGAAATATTTACTGAGCATCTACTGTGTGCCTGCAGATATAGCAGTAAGTAAGATGGATGGGGTCTGCTCATGGTTTAAATCTCCACTAAAAAGTAAATAAGCATGGAGTAATTTAAATCAATAGTGGACAAGGACAGGTGTGACCAGGAGTTTAAAGGAAAAATTACAGTCATAGGGAATATCAAAGAATATTTACCATTGATATCTAATTGAGTAAAAATTTATTTATTGAACTTACCACCAACTGTAATTAGTTCATTAAATATCTACTGAAAAAAGTATTCCTGGGTAGCTGAAAACATGCACATGTAAGAATTACATACACCTCTGATTTTAATTTAGTAATATATTTGCCATAGAAATGATGAAACATAAAACATTTTTCTGTTGTTCTAGTTTGGCATAGCTGTGTGCTTTTTCTACAGCTAAAAAATAGACAAAAATGCAAAAACAACTATCTGAGGATACAGAGGAATAACATCAGGTGGATTGTGGAGAAGCAGCCTAGACAGAGGAATGAAGGCAAACTAAAACCAATACCAGACTCACTCTACAATAAACACTAAAGGAAGTTCCTCATACTGAAGGGAAATGATAACATGAAGGAAAATTGGATCTCTAGGAAGAAAGGAAAAGCAAGAAATGGTAAGTATCTAGATAAATATAGAAAAGGTTTTTTTCCCTGTAAGTCTTTAAAATATACAGATATATATATATACTTATAAACAATAAATATAACATTGTCTGGGGAGGGTTTCACTGTATATAAATGCAAACCATATGAGAGCCATAAATTAAAGGCTAGGGGTTATTTTACCCATATGGTTGCCATGCTTCTAGATTTTACATGAAGTGGTACAATTCTTATTTTAAGCAAACTATGAAAAATTAGTTATGTATGACTTCCTTGGCAGTCCAATGAATGTTTAAGACTCTGAGCTTCCACTGCAGGGGACATGGGTTTGATCCCTGATTGGGGAACTAAGATCCCACATGCTGAATGGCACAACCAAAAAGTTAAAAAAAAAAAAAAAGTTATGTATATTTTAACTCCTGGAGTAACTTAACCAAAAACAAAACCCAAAAAAGTATTAGCCAAAAACCCAAAAGATGAATTAAGATACTCAAACAATATTAAAAATTTAAAAATTCAAATAATCCAAAAGAAGGCAGTAAGGGGAGAACAGAGATATAAAGAAAAAGAAGGGCAAACAGAAAAATGGTAGACCTAAATCCCACCATATCAATAATTGTTGGTTGTTCAGTCACTAATTCGTGTCTAACTCTGCAACCCCCTGGACTGCAGCATGCCAGGCTTCCCTATCCTTCACAATCTCCCAGAGTTTGCTCAAACTCAAGAGCATTGAGTCGGTGATGCTATCCAACCATCTCATCCTCTGCACATGGGTAGGAAGACTCAATAGTATTAAGATATATATTCTCCCTAAATCCATCTGTAGTTTCAATGCAATCCCAATAAAAATTCCAGCAAAGTATTCCAGCAAAGATCTGTATTGACAAACAGATCCTAAAATGTATGTGTATAACCAGAGCAAATTTTTAAAAGATGAAAATTGGATGACTTACTCTATTGATTTTAAGAATTGCTATAAAGCTACAGTAATCAAGACACTTTAATATGGGCAAAAAGATAAACACAGAACAATGGGACCATGCAGACAATTCAGAAATAGATTAATACATATGGTCAATTTACATATATTTTTATAAAGGTACAACTTAATGAAGAAAGGAAAATCTTTTCAGCAGATAGTATTGGATCAACTGGACATCCACATGGGAAACATTGAACACCAATCCTTATTTCACTATCCACAAAAATTAATTCAAAATGGATGATAGATTCAAGTAAAGAATCAAACTATAAAATTTCTAGAAGAAAACAAGAAAATTTTTGTGAGCTTGGACTAGATATGGTCTAAGAGTCTGTGTTCACCAGGGATTGAGGGCCTCCAGAGTAACTGCCATGTTTTCTATAATTAAGTCAGTATGATGAGCAGCTCCCAAGGGTTCAGATTTATTAGAAATACTGGGCTCTGCAGGGCTGCTAAAGCTGCACCATGTTACAGAACAGACTCCTGTCTCTTTCTGTTCTAAAACCTGTAGACACACTTTTGTGTAGCCTTTAGGAAAGTGAGCCATTTGTAGACATGATCCCTGTATGTCAGTCAGGTCAAGTTTATTCATCTGTATTAATCCATTTAATCTCAACAGAAGATCATTTTTTGGTTCTCCAAAACCCTTTGAGGTAAATAAGGCAGATTAAGAATTCCCTTCCACTCATTTTTTCACAGAAGGATGCTAAACCTGGAAAGAAATTTGTGTGCAAGTGGGTGAAGTGATGAAGAGCTGGCTCTGAAGCCAGAGCTGCATTCAGAACCAGAATCCCCTACTTCCTAGCTGGAAGTAGGGGATTCTGAGGGCAAATTCACTTCTTCCAATTTAATAGGTGAAACAGGGTATCCCCTTGCTTCTAAGGTTATTAATATGTGCTTTCATATGTATTCTTTTTTGTGTGAACTTCTTGTGCATACACTTCATAATTTTGGTTGGGGTGCTTATCTTTTTCTGAATCATTTTTGAGTCCGTACCTGTTTTAACAAGGAAACTAATAGATTACTATAATTCCTCATTACTCTTTAGATTCTGTATCTAGAATCAAAAAAATACTGTGGGTTAGCAGATTTTTTAAAACTCTCAAAGAAAACAGAAGTTTAAAGAAAAAGAATAAGTGATTTTAAATATACATAAATATCAAACTATTCAAACAGGTAGTTTGAGAAAACTGGTAAGCAGAGGAGAAAACTGGTAAGCAAATGGAAAAACAGGTGCTTTCATGTACCACTGACATGAATATAATCAGAGTGATATTTTTGGAGGGTGGTTTATCAGTATCAGAACTGAAAATGCTAAGGATTTACTCCCACTGAATTACTCACAAAAGCATTTTATACATATAGAAACATTTGCTGAAGCACTTTTTAAAACAGCAAATAACCAGAAATAATCTAACCACAGAAGGCACTAGACTGGTTAATTATGGAACATCTATAAAGTAGATGGAGAAGGCAATGGCACCCCACTCCAGTACTCTTGCCTGGAAAACCCCATGGATGAAGCCTGGTAGGCTGCAGTCCATGGGGTCGCTGAGTCGGACATGACTGAGTGACTTCACTTTCTCTTTTCACTTTCATGCATTGGAGAAGGAAATGGCAACCCATTCAGTGTTCTTGCCTGGAGAATCCCACGGATGGGGAGGCCTGGTGGCCTGCCGTCTATGGGGTCGCACAGAGTCAGACATGACTGAAGTGACTTAGCATTAGCATAGCACAAAGTAGATAATTTGTTCAAAATAATGATATGAATTGTGGTGACCTGTTACCTTAAGACATATGACATGAAGATACATTAGCTAGGGGGAACAGTACAGAAAATGTATACCAATGTATAGAAGACTAAACAATATATATGCAGATATATGCGGATATGAATATTTACATTTGCTTCTGAAAGAAAACAGTTAACTGCTAACTGCCATGGAAGAGGCTAGGGATTTTATCATTTGCCTTGTCTTACCAAGTACATGTCTTGCTTCTCACATTAAAAAAAAAAAAAAAAAAATTATGTATGTATGTATTTGCTCATGTCTTAGTTGTAGCATGTGGGATCTTTCAGTTGTGGCGTGACGGACCTAGTTTCTCGACCATGGATTGAACCCAAGCCCCCTGCATTGGAAGCCCAGTCTTGGCCACTGGACCCCCAGGGAAGTCCTTTACATTTATTTTTAAGAGCAATAGGGTAGTCATTCCCTTTATAGCTTTTGTTTTACAAAATATTGTTTAAAAGTTGAATTTTAAAACCCTGAAGTTAAAAAAAATTATGTTCTCCCTTACTCGTCCCCAGAGATTACACGAGGCAACATTTCCCAACAGTTTTTTCAGAGGAGGTACTGCAGCCAAAGGTGGGGAAAGGCCCAGCCCTGCTGACACCTGCCAGGTCTGGCCAGGATGCTTCTCCATTACAGACCAGGTCAGTGAAACAGACCTCTGTCTCCCCTTCCCCTCCTCTTTTGGTATAGATCTATATGGATCACAGTCGGAACAATGAGAAGCATTGTTGTGGTTTCTATACTGAACTACACCAAAAGGGAACGTTTTCAACCAGCTTCACTCTCAGGTTGGAAAGGACCACTTACAAAATACAAAGGTGCTTTACAGCCAAGATTTGGCCTAAAGTTTTGTGACTTTAAGACCTCCAGTTTTAATAGTTGCTCCTGCTGTTGTGTAATGACACATATATAAGTATGAACCCCCTGTATAGTTCCTAAATCAAGTCCCAGTCGTCACTGCTGATCAGGGAAAGGGGCTACTCACTTAACAGATGGTCGGGGTTTTTTTCTTTTTGGACTGCACCACATGACTTGCAGATCTTCCCCCTATCAGGGATCAAATCCAGGCTCCCTGCAGTAGAAGCGTGGAGTTTTAACCACTGGACTGCCAGGGAATTCCCTAGAGAGTATCTCTTTATGTCTCATTATTTATGAAACCCCACACCAAAAAAGGCAAAGTATCTGAAGGCCAGGTTCATCTACACAGTGTTTTTATTTTTATTCAACTATAAGCAAACAGCAAAATTAACACAATATTCACCAACTCCAGACCGGTTTTCTTTTTTTAAACCAAAGTGTGATCAATTTAACAAGCACAGACTTTCAGATTCTGATAACCTCTTACCCAGCCCTGCTGCTCATCTAGATGGCCAGGCTTTAACAGCAAAGCAATTTCTTCTATGGAGCGTTTTCCAGTATTGCTCTTTAAAGGAGCCACAGTGGGACACTGACACGCAGTAACCAGCCTGAGACGTTGGGGGTTAGTGGACATGCCGGCCCCTGGTTGTCTTGGTGAGACAGAGCCGTGAAAACACATGCCAGTAGGTAGCTTCACACACAGTTCTGTGCTCAGGCTCACAAAGGTGGAGGCAGTCAATCTTTTTTTTTTTGTTTTCAACCTCCCTTAAAGACTCTTTGAAGTTCTAATACTGCAGACCTGGTCTTTTTACCAGAAATTTTTTTCTTCTTTAAAGTCTGGGTTATTGTTCTTCTATTAACATTTGGATAAACTGCATCACAGTACCAAAGAATCCCCCACGGAGTTCAAATTTGATCAAAATATAACCCCCCTAAAATTATACAATACAGGCAGAAGGAAAGAAAAGTCACCCTAAATCTAAATCTGACCACTCAGGGCTTAGGCAGAGAGATGGGGGGAAATCTACATGCATCACTAAACTGAAACACTGTTTGGGAACTCTGGGATGGTGTCCATCTCCTCTATTTCCCAGACAGCTGCTCGTAGAGCTTGGGCACATAATCATCCCATTCGGCCTGGTAACACGTGCCGGCCACTGGGGTCCCAAGCTCGTACTTTTTGCGGAAAGAGGCCACCTTGAATTTGCCACGGTGGTCTCCAGATCGGTTGCTGAGAATGGGCTCGTCACACTTCAGTGGTCCTTCCTGCTCGTAAACCAGCCAGACATAGCGGTGCAGTCCTGGAGGGAGAGGCAAGAGGGAAGACATACACATAGCTAAGCATCTGAGAGGGAGATGTCACCTATTTTCTGAGAATGCACCAACTTGGAGGGACCCAGACCCCCCATTTAGGAGAGGGGGCTAAGTTCACTGCAACTTTATTCACAACAGCCTGGAGGTGAAAGCACTCCAAATGTCCACTGAGAAATGAAAAGATAAACAAAATATAGTATATATGTACAGTGGAATATTATTCAGCTGTAAAAAAAAAGGGCAGGAAATCCTGTCCCATGCTACCACATGGATGAATCTTGGAATGGTTCTATCAATACATATGGCATGGATCTTATATGGAGCTACTGAAACTTTCTTTTAGTATACTGCTGAAATACTGCTAATTAGAGTATAGAAGTTTTTCAACCATTTTGGACTTCTATGACTCAATAATTCTACTCCTAAGTATTTACCCAAGGAAAATGGAAACATGCCCATAAAAGGACAAGAATGGAAATAGCAAATTTATTCATAATATCCAAACACTAGAAATACAAGCCAAATGTCCAGGGAATGGCTACACAAACTGTGGTGTATTTGCACAAGGGAATACTACTTGGCAATGAAAAGGAAGGAGCTACTAATCTCACAATAACATGTATGAGTCTCATAGAAACTACCTTAAGCCCAGAAGACCAGTCACAAATGCATACTGCATGACACCATTTATAAGAATACAAGAAGAACAGCAAGAGTAATCCATAGAGAGAAGAGCCAGAAAATGATTAGCTCTGGGGAAATTTAACTTAAAAAGTCATTTAAAAACCTTCTGGGGTAACAGAAACATCCTACATCTTATTTCTCTTGGTGCTAACATGGATGTATGCACTGGTCAATATTTATTGATTAAACCCTTCTGATCTGTGTGTTTTATTATATGTAAATTATACCTTACTAAACAAATGTGAAAAGGAAAAAGAAATGAGTCACTGATGCTTTTTGTGTTAATGAGAACGCAGCTGCTACTTGAGAGAACTGCTTTATTCTCATAGGTATACTTTCCATAATTAAATTGCCTGATTTTATAACTGGCTCTAGAGAACTTAAAGAGATGCTTGGGAGAGAGGTCCCTCTTATGAATGCATGAGAGGACTTTGAGCTTCTGGGCCTACAAATAAAACACCAGGTCCTTTGTCAGGGACCTTCTTGTACCTCTTCAGAGTAACTTATGGGTGAACAGTGTGTACAAGATCAAGTGTTCTGCTTCAGAAACACCTGTCAGGCACAACATAACAGCGCATCTCCCACCATTAGCCTAGGCAGCACTGATCCAACTTGGCAAGGTCCAATACACTATTCTCTAAAAGAACATCCATCTAACCAGTACCCATGGTTCTGGCCATATGACACTACAATGGGTCTGAGTGTCCCCAACAGGCAGCTGCTTTAGAGGGGAACTGAGTTGCCTAAAATCTTCACTAGGATAAAAGCTCTCATAAAACTCTAAAAGCTAGACTAAGATTTTGTAGCACTTGATATCAATCCTAATATGCACCCAGGCTCCCATCCCATCTCCTTCCAAATCCAACCTTTACTGACCTGTGCCCTTGGGAGGCCCAGAACCCACATAATCGGAGAGAACCGTGCCACTGCTGATGTTGTTGCCCTTCATGTTGACCACCAGGAAATGGTGCCATTCCCTACATGGAGGAAGAGAGGACCATCAGCATTACAGGAAGTTGGTACACACTCACAGGTGAAGTCAGCCAACAGAACTTTAATTAGGGACACCAAAGTCTGAATTTCATGTAATGTCCACATGTCACAAAGTATTATTGCTCTTTTAAAAATGTTAAAGTCATTCTCAGCTCATGGAGCTGTACCAAAACAGGCCTGGGCAGATCCAGCTCTCAGCTATTCTAGAATCTTGCTCTAAGGAGCAAAAAGCACACTCAGGTTTAAGCATGGAAGTGAACACCCCAAATCGAGTCTACTTCTTCCCACACAGCATGTCCAGCAAGGGACTTACATAGTGCAAGAAGCACTGGGTCACACTGGATGACCCACTATTCCCCATCTTTCTCCAACTTGCCTGTATTTGGGGTCCTTCCTGCTGGGAGCATCCGGATCTGTCAAGACCAAGGTGTACAATTTACCTGGATCAAGGCCATCCCATGTAATGCTGGTGGGCCGGTTCTTAACCTGTAGGAAGGAACAGATTTGGAGCTTAAAAGTCAGAAATGCTGAAGAAACCAGCACTCTTTCTTTGACCTTGGATTTCTTAAAGGTCAAGCACAGAAATTATTAATAAAAGCTCAACTGTACTGACTCAACTAAGAACCCAGAACTGATGTTTAATATACGTTATTTATTTTGTCCCAACAACACTATGGGCTATTATCCTAGCATGTTATTAACAGAAAGAGGTGGGTCAGGATTTCAAGGGTTGTTGACTACAACCTTCCATTATTTGGAGTGACACAATCTCTAGACTGGAGACCATATTATCTGGGGCCTGCTAAAGTGAAATCTGAATTAAGTGTATATTTAAAAGGGCAGAGAAAACCAAGATGGACAGACGTGGACAGTGAGTCTGGCAAAAAGAGGCTGCCAGACGGGCACTTTACACACCCAAAACAATAAACTCTGCAAACATCTAAATTAATAAACCATCTGAGCACTGTTTATTCGCACTGCTGCCCCGAAGCTTCAGGACCAACTACTGGCCACGGTGTCCGGGCACCTAGTTCCCCCACTTGGAGCAGCCAGAACCTGGTTAGGCCTTAGTCAAGTGGGGGTGGGGGGGGGGGAGTCAAAGGCCAAACAGTAAAACACGGCCGTTACCCTCGAGCCTTCCAGCTGCAGAACGCACCTACCTTTGGGTGGCTTCCAGCTCCAGACCGTTAAAAACAAAGGAGGAATCACAGGGCCCTGCTGCTCACTGGTTACATAATGCGTCAAATGCCCTCGGGTGGGGCTTTTACTCCTCATACTGCGGCCTAATATTCCGGGCCGGGAGGGGACGCTCTGGGGGCGTGAGCAGCCACTGCCCACTTCCTCCGGGGGAAGGCCTCCTCCCCTGCCTGCTCCTTGAAGTCCCAGGAGAGTGTATCAATTTTTTCCACAGGGCAAGCCCCGCCCGCCACGTGCCAGGTTCCGGGCGCTGGTTACGGGGAGGGAGCCGTTGGCAGGCCTGCAGCTTGGGCACCGCAACTCCCTTCCCTAGGTGGATCCAGCGCACTAGAGGCCGGAACGTCCTCCCCATTTCCACTGGGTCGCCGACCCGCCGACCTGAGAGTCTCCCAGCCTCCAGCAGCTGCACCCCTTCCGCCCTCGGTACCTGGGTGGGTGTCAGCACTTTGCCCAGTTCGTCGACCTCCGCCCCGCCGTATTTGACCTGCAGCGGGTGCTGCGGCCGCTCATCCACTTCCTGCAGGCTCAGAGGCCCGGACCACTTGCTGAGGTCCACCGGCATCGCGGAGCCGAGCGGGTCAGACAGCAGAGAAAGCGGCTTGTGGACTCACCGCAGTCTGCACACTATACCGAGGAACCTCAAGTCACAAGGCCGAGAAGGGCATGCGCCTGAGCCACCGCCCCGCCTCATCCCTGCTCCTCCAGTCACCGGCGGGGAGGGGCCCCACTCTACTCTCTGATTGGCCGAGCCCTGTAGCGCGGGCCGTCCGGCACTCCCGGGTCAATGCACCAGGCTTGGCCTTTCTTTTTGCAGAGGGAGATCAAGCTACTCGCCGCTGGAGGAGTTCCCAAGAGTTATGATTAAGCTTGCAAGACTGTTGTTTCAAGAATTGCAATTGAGCTACTTACGATTTTTTTAAAGCTTTTTGCCTTTTTCTTTGTTCAACCTTATAAATGCAGAAATGGTAAGGCCTCGCTTTTCTCGCACTTCTTAAAGCAACCCACATTGCCCCGCCTCTTTGTACTTTCGCGCATGCTCACTGGCTTCGGTAACGGCCTGGAGAGGGTCTTGGGGGGAACTTGTCAGCGCTAGTCTCAACCGGCAAGAATATTTGCAGATGCAGTTTGATTTTCCTATCCCCTCTTGGCGTCTGCCTCCTATGCGGGAGACCCGGATTTGATCCATGGGTCGGGAAGATACCCGGGAGAAGGAAATGGCAACCCACTCCAGTACTCTTGCCTGGAAAATTCCATGGACTGAGGAGCCTGGTAGGCTACAGTCCATGGGGTCGCAAAGAGTTGGAGACGACTGAGCGACTTCACTTTCTGTCTGCGCTTTTCTCAACTGGCAAGAATATTTGCACATAGCGTTTGATTCTCCTATCCGCACTTGGTCTTGCCAAGATTTGGGGGAAAATTTTTTTTTTGAGAAATTATTTTTTAACTTGTGAAACGAGGAATGTTGCTCACCATCTAGTATGTGTTTTTTAAATTAATTTTTATTGGAGTGTAGTTGCTACCATCCAGTTTTAAAAGAATGAAGTCAGCCACTGCAGTCCCCGGCCAACAATGTAGGGTACCCTGAAAGGATTTCGGGACAGAACGAGGCAGTTTGTGCTTTGGGGAAGAAAAGGCAAAACTATTAGATAATCAGATATATTCTAAGAGAATTTTTTTTAATTAATCCAGATTCTTGCATCTTTCCATACTTTTTTAAAAAAGCGCTAAAATCATGAACTATTTGCTCCTAGAAGCAACCTTATACTAAGACTTAAGCTTGATCGCACATACCCCTTAGTCAAAATTACATAGGTACTGGCCTCTCCCCTTCCTCTTCCAAGCAGTTCCTCAAAGCTATGCTGTGCATTTTTGTTTTAGTCAACAAACCATAGTTACTGTTCCTCCTTTGTTGACAAGTGACTCTGCCTCAAAACTGCTTTCGTTGTGGCCACCAGATGCTTTATTTTTGCTAAATATGATGGACACTATTTACTAGTCCTTACCTAATATGACCTTAAGGCTTCCCTGGTGACTCAGACATTAAAGAATCTATTTTAATTCAGGAAACCTGGATTCAGTCCCTTGAGGAGGGCATGACGACTCACTCCAGTATTCTTGCCTGGAGAATCCCATGGATAGAGGAACCTGGCAGGCTACCGTCTGTGGGTTGCTAAGTGTGGGACATGACTGAAGAGACAGCAGTATGACCATAAGACAATTTTTGACATTGATCACTACCACCCCCCAAGTTGTTTGTTGTTTTTTAGTTACTACTAGGAAGTAATACAAGTGCTTTGTAGAAAATTAAGATTAAAAAAATCCAAAGAAATAAGAATCACTTCTGTTCCACTATTTAGACATAAACATCGGTAACAATTTGGCACATATCTTTCCAATTTTAAAATTATGAATAGAAATAATTTTGTTCTGTTTGTTCACCAAAACAATTACATTTACTTTACCATTGTAGAATATTTGTATTAAAAATAGATCTTCATGAGACTTCCCTGGCAGTCCATTGGTTAGGGCTTCTCCCCAAATGTAAGGGATGTGGGTTCAGTCCCTGATGATTGGGGAAATAAGATCCCACATGCCTAGCTGCCAAACAACCAAAACAAAACAGAAACAATATTGTGACAAATTCAGTAAAGACTTTAAAAATGATCCACATCTTGAAAAAAAAATTTTTTTAACTTCATTATTTTAATGGCTTTGTCCAGTCTAGATGCACCACAATTTATTCACTTCTTTAGGTTGGACATTTGTGCTTTTCTGTTGTTTTTTCATTTTACAAATATCACTGAAATGAATGTGTGTGAGAGAGAACTAGAACCACTTCCATTAAAACAATGGTTGAAAGTGAAAGTCACTCAGTTGTGTCCGACTCTTTGTTATCCCGTGCCCTATACATTCCTTCAATTCTCCAGGCCAGAATACTGGAGTGGGTAGCGTTTCCCTTTTCCAGGGGATCTTCCCAACCCAGGAATTGATCCCAGGTCTCTCACATTGTGGGCAGATTCTTTACCAGCTGAGCTACAAGGGAAGCCTAACAATTGTGCAGTGGGTAGCCTATCCCTTCTCCAGAGGATATTCTATACCCAGGAATCAAACCGGGGTCTCCTGCATTGCAGGCAGACTCTTTACCAACTGAGCTATCAGGGAAGTTGGAACCAGCCAAACTGTATTTACTACCATCCACTGTGTGCAGATCAGCCTGCTCCCATAAGGACTGCTGCCCATTACCAAGTGCATGCTGCCTACAGGTCAGTTCATTCCAAGAATGACTAACATTTACCAAGCATCCACTGTATGTACACCCCAATAACAACATTTATCATTACTAAGCACTGTGTGCGAGTCAGTGTGATCCAGTGAGAACAACTTCCGTTACCTGATGGTTATCACTTCCCCATGCGAGGCCTTGCCTGAAGACCTTGATGCTCAGAGTTTCATTTCAGCCTCACACCAATCCAATGTGCGAGGCACTGCTCTTCACCCATTTCATAGATAAATAAACTGAGACTTGGGAGAAGTAGAAGTGACAAAGCAGGTTGAAAGCCCACCTGGCCCCCAGTGTCAGATGGACCCAAAGTCCTTAAACATGCTTTAGCTGGAAGTGCTGGCAGTGGATGAGGCAAGCATGGTCTTTGACTCCAGAAAACTTTCCACTGGTGAAGGTTTATACAGTAAATCACCATTACGACCCTGCCCGGCTGCCATGAGAATGCAACTCTCACACCTCTGACTGCAGGGAGAGAAGTTGGCCAGGGCCTCCACTGCTGGTCTCTGCTTTGAGGCCAAGACTATGCTTTGGCAGACTGCCCCCAGCCCATGACCAAACTTGGCAGGGTCAAGCTGCCACAGCTGGGAGACTCAGGGCTTCTCTGTGGTTAGAACTAGCTTGCCTGTTTCCTTGGAACTGCACCTCAGGCTAGGTTACTACCTTCCCTGGCTCAGGTTCTCTCCCCATTTTTTCTCAGTCATATCTCCTTATAAATTCCTTGCACATTGAATCCCATCTTGTCATCAGCTTCTCAGATGACCAAGAGTGACACTCCCAAGTTTAAGAGACAGTATGAGGACCACCTGCAGTGGAAGCAAGCTTGGGATGTGTTTGAGGATTCTGGGCTTGGACCAGTGAGCAGACTGGTTTTGCTAGAATGGGAGATTTGGTAGGGGCAGATGGATGACATAAAAAAAGCTGAAAGGACAGCGAAAGGAAAGTCCTTTTATTTTTTTTAACATATAAAAAACATTTAACCGTCTTTAATATACAAGTGGGCTTCTCTGAAGGCTCAGTGGTGAAGAATCTGCCTACAATGCAGAAGACTCAGGTTTGATCCCTAGGTTGGGAAGATCACCTGGAGAAGGAAATGGCAACCCACACCAGTATTCTTGCCTGGAAAACCCCTTGGAAAGAGGAGCCTGGTGGGCTACAGTCCATGGGATTGCTGGAGTCAGACACAACTTAGTGGCTAAACCACAACTACTGATACACAGTTAATCAGCCAAATAACATAATCTCAGGGCACAGGAATGGAAGTCAGAATGCATTCACAGTTCTAATTCATCACCTAGTACCTATGAAACCTTGGGCAAGGGGAACAGGCAGAAGAATGGCTTCTCAAAGATGGCCACATCCTAATTCCCAGAGTCTGTGAAAATATTCCATTTATATAACTAGGGGTGATTATGATACCAGATGGAAATAAGGTTGTTAATCAGCTGAACTTAAAATCAGGAGTTTACCCTCAATTATCTGGGTGGGCCCATTGTAATCACAAAGGTCCTTAAATGGGGAAGAAGGCGGGCTTGTTAGAAGGAGAGGGATTCCACGTGAGAAAAACTTGACCAGCCGTTGCTGGTTTTGCAGGTGGAGGAAGGGGCCAGAAGCCAAAGAGTGCAGGGAACCTATAGAAGTTGAAAAAGGCAAGGAGCCAGATTCCTCTCTTGAGGCTCCAGAATGAATGTAGCCCTGCTGACACCTTGATTTTAGCCCAGTGAGACCCATTTCAGACTTTTGACGTCCAGAACCGTAAGATAATAAATTCACATTGCCGTAAGCCACTAAGTTTCTTGTAATTTGTTGTAGCAACAATAAGAAAGTTATACAGAATATGTATGACCTTTCCTCACTAAGCCTCAGCTTTCCTGTCTCTAAAATGGGTTTATCAACACCCCTGAAATGATCATAGTGAGAATTAAATGAAACACAGGTGGTGTGCTTCATACACAACCTAGCACCTCCTGGTGCTGTTGCTGCTGCTAAGTTGCTTCAGTCGTGTCCAACTCTGTGTGACCCCATAGACGGCAGCCCACTAGGCTGTTCTGTCCCTGAGATTCTCCAGGCAAGAATACTGGAGTGGGCTGCCATTTCCTTCTCCAATGCAAGAAAGTGAAAAGTGAAAGTGAAGTCACTCAGTCATGCCCAACTCTTAGCAACCCCATGGACTGCAGCCTACCAGGCTCCTCCGTCCATGGGATTTTCCAGGCAAGAGTACTGGAGTGGGGTGCCGTTGCCTTCTTCGAGCACCTCCTAATGGGAGGCTATTACTATTTTTACATTATATAAAACTCATAAATACAAACATAAAATTAATTAGCTAATTGATTAATAATCGACCAACCAAAAGCAATGAGCATCTTGTGATTTTCCTTCCAGACTTCGTTGTATATAAATGTGAATATGCATATATGATAATTTGGATTCAATATGAACTGGGTCAGATTATACATACATGCTACTGTGTAATTTGCTGTTCTTCACTTCCTCCTGTCATGTCCATGAATAAACTACTACAGCAACATTCTTAATGGCTGCACAGGATTCTATTGTGTCTATCAATCGCTTGTTTAAAACATAACATTTCCCATTTGGGAATACTTAAGGTGATCTTTGGAGAAGGAAATGGCAACCCACTCCAGTGTTCTTGCCTGGAGAATCCCAGGGGCCGGGGAGCCTGGTGAGCTTCTGTCTATGGGGTCGCACAGAGTCGGACACGACTGAAGTGACTTAGCAGCAGCAGTAGCAGTAGCAGCAAGGTGATCTCACTAGTAGGCTCTAGAAACATCTCACAATATGTGTTCTTTTACATGTACATATTCTTTACATGTACACTTACTTGGTTGTTTGTTTTCTCCTAAGGACAAAAATCATAGAAGTGAGCCAAACATTTGCATTTTAAGTTTGGGATACCATATTCCATACTGTGTGAAGTCTGTGACTGACTGATTTTTAAGCCAAAAGGAAACCTTGTGATCAACAGATTTATTCTGTTGTGTGTTTGTCTTTTTTGTTTTTAAAAATTTGGCTGTGTTGAGTCTGAGTTGCGGCACACAGGATGGGCCTGCTCAGTAGTCGTGGTGCTCTGGCTTAGTTGCCCTGTGGCATGGGGGATCCCAGTTCCCCAACCGGGGGTTGAACCCACGTCTCCTGCATTACAAGGCAGATTTTTTTTTGAACTTTTTATTTTATATTGGGGTATAGCTGATTAATGGGCTTCTATGTTAGCTCAGCTAGTAAAGAATCCACCTGCAATGCAGGAGACCCTGGTTAAATTTCTGGGTCGGGAAGATCCCCTGGAAGAGGACATGACAACCCACTCCAGAATTCTTGCCTGGAGAATCCCCATGGACAGAGCAGCCTGGCGAATTACATTCCATGGGGTTGCAAAGAGCAGACAGGACTGAGTGACTAAGCATAGCGTAGCACAGCATAGCCAAATAACAGTGTTGTGATTGTTTCAGGTGAACAGTGAAGGGACTCAGACAAGGCAAATTCTTAACCAGTGGACCACCAAGGATGTCTTTCTCTCATGGTTTTTGTTTTACCTTCTCATTTGTTTTTCAATGTTCCTTTCTATCTCCACGAAGTTTTATATTCATGATTTTAAAAATACATATAGAATATATCCGATCCACATAAGAACACAAACTTCTGTATTATCTCTTATTTAATATTCTATGTTGAACATTTTCTGTTACTAAATACATTTCAAAAAATTGTTTTTTAAAACAACTCAATTATGATGTCATGAATAATTTGATCATGCGTTTGTTGTTAGGTATTGAGACTGGTTCTCATTTACCCTCCCATAGTTTCGGAAACTGATGTTCAGGGACTCGCCAAAGGCTGAAATCCAACTGAAAGGAGAACCTATCTTGTCTGTGGGGAAAGGACTTCTGCCAGTCAGAGCGGTGGAGCCAGGCATACCTGCAGATGCCTGCGGAAAGCCTTGTTTTTGTCTAGAAACCAAGGAGTGCTTTAAAAATCCAGGTAAAAGCTCAGCCCTGGGGGCCTTTTTTGGCTCCTGACATTTACTGCTTACTCAGGTCACGGTAGAGGTCTTAAAGGAGGTGGAGAAAGCAATTTTTAAAAAGAAAAACAATGTTAGTATTTATGGACACACATTTGTCTTTCTGGGTTGTAAATTGTCTGTGAGTCTCAGCAAGGAGCTCTTGTAGGGCTGCTGCGGGTAGACTAGAATGAATGAGCCTGTAAAACCACAGGCTGTTTTTGTTTGTTGAGTAAGGGCAGGAAATTCACTGATGTGGTTATTCAGCGGAATGGCTTCATTCCAGTTTTACTCTTGTGCTTCTGCTAGAGAAAGTGTTTCATAAGAGAGGCCTGGACAAAGATAAATCTCCCACCTTTGGCCAAAACTTGAGTTCCTAAACTGTCATCAAGGCCATTTCAGTGACCTTGGAACTGTGACTCCAGGGGTCCAAGCTCTGGCTCTTGGCCAAGGAGATGGACTGAGACATTGTTCTAGAAATTGACCTTCAACTGGTTTCCATCATTCCACTTGTTAGTTTTTTGTTTTTTTTTTTTTTGAGATTTTTGCTTTTCCTCTCCGAGAATTTCAAAACATTTTAAAACACACTCATTCCATTGGCACCTTCTGCATAAAATAGTTTAGGAAAGAGGCAGAAAATTAATTTTAAAACAAGTAAATTCTAGTTCTTCAGAAAATTAAAATGGAATTACCATATGATTCAACAACCCCACTTCTGAGTGTAGATCCAAAGGAACTGGAAGCAGAGTCTCAGAGACATCTTTGTAAATCGTGTCTACAACAGCCTCATTCACAATAGCCAAGAAGCAGAAGCAGCCAGTGTTCATCTACAGATGAATGAATAGACAAAATTCGGTGTATACATACAATGAAATACTCTTCAGCTTTATAAAGGAAATGCTGACGTAAGCTACAACATGAATGAAATTTGAGGACATTATGCTAAATGATATAAGCCAGAAACAAAAGGACAAATACTGTATGATTCCACTTACATGAGATATCTAAAGTTGGCAATTCATAGACGCGGAAAATAGAATAGTGTTGCCAAGAACCAGGTGGGGAGGAGGGGATAGGGAGTTGTTTAATGAGAATAGTGTTGCAGTTTTGCAAGATGAAAAAGTCCCAGAGTTTGGTTGCACAATGGTCTAATATAATAACACAATGGAATATAGAATATTGAATATAGAATATTGAATATAGAATATAGAATATTGTAGGCTGCAGTCCATGGGGTCGGTAGGAGTCGGACACAACTGAGTGACTTCACTTTCACTTATCACTTTCATGCATTGGAGAAGGAAATGGCAACCCACTCCAGTGTTCTTGCCTGGAGAATCCCAGGGATGGAGGAGCCTGGGGGGCTGCCATCTATGGGGTCGCACAGAGTTGCACACGACTGAAGCAACTTAGCAGCAGCAGGAGCAGCAGCATGCCCCACCCAAAAGGAATGAAGTGCTAATATATGCTACCATGTAAATGAACCTTGAAAACCCTGGTATAAGTGAAAGAAGCCAGACACAAAAATCAAATATTTTATGGCTCTATTTATGTGAAATATCCAGAATAGGTAAATCCACAGACACAGAAGGCAGATTGATGGTCACCATGCCTAGGAGTAGGAAATAGGAAACTACTACAGTTTTATTTTGAGGTGATAAAAATGTTCTGAAACCTGATAGAGGTGATGGTTGTACAGCACTGTGAATGTATTAAATGCCACTGCACGATTCACTTTTTAATTTTTATTTATTTGTTGGCCATGTCACGCAGCATGTGGGATCTTAGTTCCACCACCAGGAATCAAACCTGAGCCCCATGCAGCACAAGCTCAGAGTCTTAACCACTGGACCACCAGGAAAGCCCCTCCACACTTTAAGAACAGTTAATTTTTGTTACATGAATCTTCAGTTCAGTTCAATTCAGTTGCTCAGTCGTGTCTGACTCTTTGTGACCCCATGGACTGCAGCATGCCACGCCTCTCTGTCCATCACCAACTCCTGGAGTTTACTCAAACTCACATCCATTAAGTCAGTGATGCCATCCATCCAGCCATCTCATCCTCTGTCGTCCCATTCTCCTCCCGCCTTCAATCTTTCCCAGCATCAGGGTCTTTTCAAATGAGTCAGCTCTTCGCATCTGGTGGCCAAAGTATTGGAGTTTCAGCTTTAGCATCAGTCCTTCCAATGAATATTCAGAACTGATTTCCTTTAGGATCCAACTTTAGGTTGGATCTCCTTGCAGTCCAAGGGACTCTCAAGAGTCTTCTCCAACACCACAGTTCAAAAGCATCAATTCTTCGGCACTCAGCTTTCTTTATGGTCCAACTCTCACATCTATACATGACTACTGGAAAAACCATAGCCTTGACTAGACGAACCTTTGTTGGCAAAGTAATATCTCTGCTTTTGAATATGCTGTCTAGGTTGGTCATAACTTTTTTCCAAGGAGTAAGTGTCTTAATTTCACAGCTGCAATCACCATCTTCAGTGATTTTGGAGTCCAAAAAGTAAAGTCTGTCACTGCTTCCACTGTTTCTCCATCTATTTGCCATGAATTGATGGTTCCAGATGCCATGATCTTAGTTTTTTGAATGTTGAGCTTTAAGCCAACTTTTTCACTCTCTTCTTTCACTTTCATCAAGAAGCTCTTTAGTTCTTCTTCGCTTTCTGCCATAAGGGTGGTGTCATCAGCATATGTGAGGTTATTGATATTTCTCCTGGCAATCTTGATTCCAGCTTGTGCTTCCTCCAGCCCAGCGTTTCTCATGATGTACTCTGCATAGCAGTTAAATAAGCAGGGTGACAATATACAGCCTTGACGTGCTCCTTTTCCTATTTGGAACCAGTCTGTTGTTCCAAGTCTAGTTCTAACTGTTGCTTCCTGACCTGCATACAGGTTTCTCAGGAGGTAGGTCAGGTGGTCTGGTATTCCCATTTCTTTCAGAATCTTCCACAGTTTGTTGTGATCCACACAGTCAAAGGCTTTGGCATAGTCAATAAAGCAGAAATAGATGATTTTCTGGAACTCTCTTCCTTTTTTGATGATCCAATGGATGTTGGCAATTTGATCTCTGGTTCCTCTGCTTTTTCTAAAACCAGCTTGAACATTTGGAAGTTCACGGTTCACGTATTGTTGAAGCCTGGCTTGGAGAATTTTGAGCATTACTTTACTAGCGTGTGAAATGAGTACAATTGTGCGAAAGCTTGAGCATTCTTTGGTATTGCCTTTCTTTGGGATTGGAATGACATCTGACCTTTTCCAGTCCTGTGGCCACTGCTGAGTTTTCCAAATTTGCTGGCATATTGAGTGCAGCACTTTCACAGCATTATCTTTTAGGATTTGAAATAGCTCTACCTGAATTCCATCACCTCCACTAGCTTTGTTCGTAGTAATGCTTTCTAAGGCCTACTTGACTTCACATTCCAGGATATCTGGCTCTAGGTGAGTGATCACACCATCGTGATTATCTGGGTCATAAAGATCTTTTTTGTACAGTTTTTTGTGTATTCTCACCACCTCTTCTTAATATCTTCTGCTTCTGTTAGGTCCATACCATTTCTGTCCTTTATTGTGCTCATCTTTGCATGAAGTGTTCCCTTGGTATCTCTGATTTTCTTGAAGAGATCTCTAGTCTTTCCCATTCTATTGTTTTCCTCTATTTCTTTGCACTGATCACTGAGGAAGGTTTTCTTATCTGTCCTTGCTATTCTTTGGAACTCCACACTCAAATGGGAATATCTTTCCTTTTCTCTTTTGCTTTTCACGTCTATTCTTTTCACAGCTGTTTGTAAGACCTCCTCAGACAGCCATTTTACTGTCTTACATGAATCTTACTTCAGTTAAAAAAATTCTAGAAGTCACCTGCAAATGTTTTTAGGCTCAGAGATTGCTTACATGGTTACTTTGCAATTGGCACGTGCTTTCACAGACTGGGAAACAATAGATTAAGGAATACAGACACTGGTGTTGCCTTTGCCAACACCCATTTCTCTTTCAAATAATATCTCCCCACTCTTCCTTTGGAATCATCCTTCTGTCACTCTCAGTTCCTGTGGTTTAGGTGGGGCTGCAGGGATAATCATGTGATCCAACTCTAGCCAATCAAAGCATTAGATCCCTCTTGTCTAGCCATTGGTTCAGGGATGCACAGGTGAGTCAAGCCAAACCAGTGAAACTCAGTTCCAGGACACTGGGAAGAGTGAATCTCTCTTCCAGCAATGCTGCTGAGGATAGAATATGTCAGCCTAGAGATGTTGGTGGTCATCTTACCAGCAGGATCAAAGAGGCTGCCTGGGAAAGGAGCCAATACAGAGGAAAGTATCTCTGAGACAGACATCATGACATGATGACATTGATACTGTTTGACCCCTAGATGGAGCCAAGCTTGAAACAAGATCTACCCTTGGACTTTTCAGATACAGGAGCCAGCAAATTCCATTTTGGACGTGTGCCTATTTAAGTTGAATGTTTTTCATTTGCAACAGAATGAGTCCTTGATCACCCGCAGATGATCTGCTCATCAAAAAGTAGCTAGAAATAGAAACAAGGTCTCCCAAGTCATGCTAAAACTCAGTGAAGCCTCATTCATTCAGACCTTAAACTATCAAGACAGTGATTATTCAAACTGGAATCTTTACTATCTTCATGAAAAATGGCTTGCCTTATGTCTTTTCTAAAAATCCAAATCTCTGTATCCAGGAATCTGTATTTTTATTATTATTATTTTAAGACTTATTTATTTATTTTTGGCTGTACTGGATCTTTGTTGCTGTGCACCGGGCTTTCTCCAGTTGCAGCCAGAGGGGGCTACTCTTTGTTGCGTTATGTGGGCTTCTCATTGCAGTGGCTTCTTTTGTTGCGGAACACAAGCTCTAGGCATGCAGGCTTCAGTAGTTCCAGCGCATGGGCTCAGTAGTTGCGGCACATGGGCTTAGTTGCTCTGCAGTATGTGGGATCTTCCCTGCCCACGGATTGAACACATGTCCCCTGCTTTTGGCAGGTAGATTCCACTAGACCACTAGGGAAGTCCCTTGCCTTATGCCTTAAACAAGAGAAGCCACAGAATGCCCAGCCTGCCCACAGCCCCTGGGAAGTCCTCATGAGTCCATTCCTGCCCCATCTGATAGGCAATGCACAGGCCTGTCAAACCACCTGTGAACTAGCCTGGCTCAAAAAAGGTAACCCACACCAATCAGATTCGACCTCTTGAATCTGCACTAGTATATGAGAAGGAACCGGCAGGTATAAGAACTGGTAGGAGCTAGTGCAGAAAGGAGAAGATGTGCAGATGGTGCAAAGGGGCCATTAAAGGAGTCTTGTGCAGGCTAGAAATCAGAGGCAACAGGGAGTGTGGGTAAAAGGGTAAATAGTATGGAGGAGAAATGGCCCATAGATAGTGGGAAAACAGCAGATTCACAGAGAAAAATGAGCACCGAGGAGATAGCTTCCCTTCTCCAGAGCTGACCCATTCCACGAAAAGGCTCCAGGTGGGTTCCAGAACACCAGCACCCTTTGAGCAAACATTTTGTCTTTTAAAATTTAGTTTATCTAACTAAATATAGTTGATTTACAATGTTGTGTTAATTTCTTCTATATAGCAAAGTGATTCAGCTATATATATATTATATACATATATGTACACATTCTTTTCATATTCTTTTTCATTATGGCTTATCACAAGATATTGAATATAGTTCTCTGTGCTATACACTAGGACCTTGTTGTTTATCCATTCTCTGTATAATAGTCTGCATCTACTAATCGCAAACTCCCCCTCCATCCCTCCCACCCCCGTCCCCTTGGCAACCACAGTTCTGTGCTCAGTGTGAGTCTGTTTCTGTTCGTAGATAAGTTTGTGTCATATTTTAGATCCCACATGTACGTGATAGATATGGTATTTGCCTTTTCTTAATATTCTCTAAATCCATTTGCTGTAGATGGCATTATTTCATTCTTCTTTGTGGCCGAGTGGTATTCCACTGTATGTTTGTACCACATCTTTACCCATTCTTCAGTCCAAGGACGTTTAGGTTGTTTCTATGTATCACCTACTGTGAATAGTGCTACTATGAACACTGAGGTGCAGGCATCTTTTTAAATTATGGTTTTGTCCAGATATATGCCCAGGAGTGGATTGCTAGATCATGTGGTAACTCTATTTTTATTTTTTTGAGGGACCTCCACACTGTTCTCCACAGTAACTTTCTCAATTTACATTCTTACCACCAAAAGAAACACCTTATTCTTAAGGTGACCTCAGCACTTCTCTGTCCCAAGAAACCAAAAGAACCTGTCCACGTTATTTTTAGGTTAATCAGTACTCTTTCAGTTGCAAGTGACTAAAATGCAGTGCAAATGGAATCCTTAAAGAAGAAAAGGTATTAGTTCTGGTACTGGGATGCCAATGGATAGTTGACTTCAGAAGTATCTGGATCCACAGGCTTAAATGGTGCCCTAAGTATCTCTTCTATTTCTCAACTTTGTTGGCCTCTGGGCTGGTGTCAGTCCCAAGTAGACTCTCCCTTAATGTTACCAGACAGCCATTGTGGTCAGCTGCTTCTAAGACAGCCTCAGTGATCCCTACCTCCTGCTATTCACAGCCTTGTGTAATCCCTTCCCCTTGAGTAACCTGCTTCTAATCAATAGACTGGAGGAAAAGGCAACCGACTCCAGTATTCTTGCCTGGAGAATTCCATGGACAGAGGAACCTGACGGGCTACAGTCCATGGGGTCACAAAGAGTCAGACGTGACTGAGTGACTAACACTGTCACTGTCACTGTCATGTTAATGGGATGTCACTTCTGTGATTATGTTATATAAGACTGGGACTTAGCTCTTAGCTCTTACTGGCACAGACTCTATTGCCATCTCCTCTGGTTAAATTTCATAAAATCGCCTGCCAAGTAGAAAGACTCATGTGATAAGGAACTGAGGGTGGCCCTTGGCCAACAGCCAGTGAAGACTTGAAACCCTCAGTCCAATGTCCCACCAGGAACTGAATCCTGCCAACAACCACTGGGTGAGGTTGGAAGCAGAAGGTTCCCCAGTCAAGGCTCCAGGTGAATGAACTGTCTGGCTTCCAGTGAAAAACCTATATGTAATTTCTCAGGCCATAGGCAATTCAAAGGCTTTATCTGGCAGGCCTCTGGGAGGAAAGCTGCCCTTCCCACACCAGACCTGGTGCATGGGCAGCGGATTGCTGTCTTTAAGGGAGTTGCATTCAAGGACTCATCCCCTCTGACCTGTCAAACTCTCATGTATATTGTGCTCCTTGCTTCCTGGGTCCCATTATCTGAGGGTCCTAGGCAGAGGTCCTCTCCAGGCACCTCTGCCAAGGCCTCCTTATGGGGGAAGGGGGTGGGGCATGACCTTGCAGTCACTTGCTCACTCTGACCTCACACCCCGTATTTTTCTACTATCCCTCCTCTCCGTCCCCACCCTGAAAGTCCCAGGGGCTATAAAATCTCCTCAACAGTGAGATGTATATAGGGAAAAATTAAACGGGGAGAGTAGGTACTTCCTCCAGTTTCAGTCTTCTCTAAACCATCTAAGCAAATGATCAAAGGCTTAACTTTTTCATTTTCAGCTTGTAGCTTTAATTGGCTACTTGCACACCTGACACTTTAGCACTCTGTCCCAGCTAGACTGGGATCCTGACAAGGAGACCCCAGCTTATGCCAAATCTTCACCAGGGATTGAACTCATGCTTCCTATATTGGGAACATAGAGTCTTAACCACTGGACAACCAGGGAAGTCTGACACATTGATTGCAGTCTTTTGAAAGACCTGAGGCAGAGCTCCTGGTGCACAGAAATTGTGAGATGATATATAATATATTAATATTATTTTAAACTGTTGGGAGCCGGTTCTTGGATTAGCACTCCGCCCGTGACAAAGGTCATGAGGAAGGAGGCTTGACATACACAAAGGTGGGGTTTAGCCTCAGGAGCCCCTTGGAGGTTCTCAAGCATCTACCCCCAAAACCAGAGCCTGCCTGCTTTACTACTTGTGCTCTCACCTACACCTCTGACTTTACGGGGGGCTGTCCCCCACTACCTCTCTCTGAAAAAAGAGTTAACTTAAAGCTTCAGTTAATAAAAATTCCTGGGTGTGACAGGAGTGTTTTAACCTACAAACTCCTCTGAAGGTTCTTTAGCCCACCTGACAGGCTTGTCCAGCCACATGTGATTACTCACAGCCTCCCAACAGTGGGAGGCACAGATGCTCTTAATCTTCTAAAAAACAGGTTCTTTAGAGAAGTCATAAAACTATTAGCATAAGTATAATGGGCTGATTAGAAATTGTATTGGTGAAGGGTTTTTCACTTGTTGGGCCAATGTTTGCTGCTAAGTCTCCATATCCCTTACCTACTGTGTCCTTGGCAGTGTATTGAAATGTAAGTAGTAGCCTTAATGTTTGTAACCTGGGACCCTTGAGTACAACCCACCACAACTTTGCCCTATAGATATGCAACGCCAATGCTTTTGGAGGGTGGCGCCTGACTTTAAAATAATCACCTTTAGAGAAAATAAGTTCCTTAAAATGTTAATAGGCCTCTGGGCCAGAAGATGATGTAACACCCCTAAGACCTCTGTATACATTTGTAAGAAGCACCTGACTTTGATAAAAGTCAGGGCTGCTGACCCCACGTGACTTTTGTATAACATCTCAGTGTATAAAAGTAAACCAGGGAAAATAAAGGAGGAGATCAGTTCCTGGAAAGACTGGTCTCCCCATGTCGCTCTCTCTCTCCAAATTCTGGCTGAGTCTCCATCTGGAGCGCGGGACCCACCATGCTTACTAATTATGCCTGGGCTTCTAAGATCAGACCGGGGAGGCCTCAGTGTCTCCTCTCCTTCGGGAGAACGGAAAGATGCCTGCAGCCTACGTAAGTGGTGCAAACTTCTTGTCTTGAAGTTTTATTGGTCCCCCGCGTAAACCAAGCTACTCAGCCTCTTTTCTCCACTGAATTTTCCTACTGAGCTATCCTCGTTCTATTATTTTTTATATCTCTAATTATAACTATTGTATCCTGGTTCTCACCGACGCCGTCTACACCTTGAACTCCCTAGATCAGCTGGGGCTGGCCCCCAGCATTAAACTGCAAAGTTTGTGGTGATGTCTTATGCAGCAATGGCTGACCAATGACAGCCACCAGCTGCTTCAGGCCTGAATTTGTTCAGTTTAGCAACTCCAGCAGGAGGAGGGGTTGCCCCATACCTCCAGCAGAATACAGGGACTGCCTTTCACTAATCCAGACCAGCTGTGGGCCCTGCCTTAACCCACTCATTATCACTCTGACCAGCCTGGGTCCTCATCCCCTCCATAGCTCCATTCCAACCCTGTTTGCTTAGAATTGGGACAGGGCAGCTTTCCAAAGGAAAATAATTGTGCCAATACCAGAAAGAAGAAAAACAGAGGCAGAAAAGCAAAAGCAAGACATATATTCTACAAGTCACAAGGGAGTAAAAGTATACACCTTTGCAGAGATCTTATTAACCAGCTCAAAAGAGTAACTTCCAAGCACTGTGTGAGTAAGCTCTTTGCATGAGTTCACAGCTAATACTAATTACTTATGATACTGGCCACTTTTTTTACACTCCATCGTTACTTATTAAAATTTTATGAGCTTACTAGAACTTTATGCATACTCCAGAAATTAAGCAACTCCAGCTGACCCTTGAACAACATGGATTTGAACTGTGCAGGTCCACTTATACATGGATTTTTTTCAGTATATATATTGAAAAATCTTTTGGATATTTGTGACAATTTGAAAAAAACTGGCACATGAACCATATAACCTAGAAATATAGAAAAAATTTAGAAAAAGGTAATACATGAGTGCATAAAATGTATGTAAATAAATAACATACAGAATTTTAAAAATAAAAATATCACATACAAAATATACATTGACTGTTTATGGTATGAGTAAGGCTTGTGGTCAGCATTAGCCTTGACCATGAAGGAACTGGTACCCCCTAACCAGTATGTTGTTCAAGGGTCAATTGTACATTTATTAAAACACATTAATCTACCATTTGCTTTGACTTCCCCAACTTGTTCAAATTAGGAAGGTTTTGCTGTTAATTAACATTTGTCCAGAAGTTCAAGGCAAGTGAACAGAGATTAGATAACCAAGGGGTGCCCAGCTATTTCCCTTAGTCAAAGTTCTAGAAGGGCAAATGTCACAAATACAGAAATATATATGTATATTAAATAATAAATGTATTATCTACATATATAACCTTTGTGAGTTCCACTTAGGAAAGAGAGTTTAAGTTTACTTAAAATGAAATTTACTTTTTAAAAAAATTATTTATTTTATTTTTTGGCCATGTTGAGTCTTCCTTGCTGCACGTGGGCTCTCTAGATGTGGTGAGTGGAAGCTACTTTCTAGCAGCAGTGTGTGGGCTTATTGTGGTGGCTTCTCTAGTTGAGGAACACAGGCTCTAGGTGTGCAGGCTTCAGTAGTTACAGTGTGTGGGCTCAATAATCGTGGCACATGAGCTTAGTTGCTCCATGGCATGTGGGATCCTCCTGGACCAGGGATCAAACCAGTATCCCTTGTATTGCAAGGCAAATTCTTAACCACTGGACCACCAGGGAAGCCCCCTGCTGAAAAAAAAAAAAAAAAAGAAATTTACTTTTAAAATTCAAATTGACTATAATGTAAGTAGTTTAAGGAGCTAGCTACATGCTTGGCCTTATACACTGACTTTGGACTCCTACATAAGATATGGTATATTGTTCTTCTCAGTTTCCTGTGAGAACCCTTGACTATGATTTTACATTTCATCTGCTGTCGTGGGAAACAAGATACTGTATTTCACTGAAGTATCTTTCATCTCTCTAATTCAACCCCTCCTCCACCCACAAAAAGTCTAGATAACCAACCCCTCCTTACACAGAAATATATGTACATATATATATATATATACACACACACATACTATCTTCCAATAACCTTTTAGACTAAGATAGAGTGGTTCCCACACTCATATTTGTGCTGAAAAAATTACCCCTAAAATAGTTCTTTGGGGAAGATATATGTGCCTGAAGGAAAGAGATGCAAGACTAATGGAGATGGGGGTAACAGGGAGGGATAAACTGGGAGATTGGGATTGACATGTACACTACTATATATATAAAATAGATAACTAGTAAGGACCCACTGTTTGGCAGAGGGAACTCTACTCAATACTTTGTAATGACCTATGTGGGAAAAGAATCTGAAAAAGAGAGGATATATACATATGTATAACTGATTCACTTTGCTGTACACCTGAAACTAACACAGCATTCTGAACAAACTGTACTTCAATAAAAGTTAAACAAACGGGACTTTCCTGGTGGCCCAGTGGTTAAGACTCTGCACTCCCAATTCAGGAGTGCAGGTTCAATTCCTGGCTAGGGAATTAAGATACCTCATACCATGTGGTGCAGCCAAAAAATAAAATAAGTTTTAAAAAATTAAACAAAGAAACAAAAAAGAAGTCTTGGAGAACAAAGAAACTGGTAGATATATGGATAAATACCAATGTGCATTGATTATAAAAAGCAATAACAGGATATTCCGAAAGGATAGAGATCATGGTTAACTCTAGAGCAGCAGCATCCAATGAAATAAAAGTTGACACATATGTAATTTAAAATTTGTGAAGTAGTCACTTTTAAAAAATGTGTGTGTGTGTTTTAAAAAGCTGGTAAAATTAATTGTAATAGTATATTCCATTAAACTCAATGTACCCCAAAATACCACTACTTCTACCACAAAATCTGGTGTGATTGCAAGTGGGCTTTAAAGTAACTTCTCTTTTAAGTCTAAAATATACAGCACTTGGACTGTGCACTTCCAACGCAGGGAACACGGGTTCGATCCCTGGTTAGAGAAAATCCCACATGTTGTATGGCATAACCAAAAAAAGTAAAGAAAGAAATACATGTATCATTAGTAAGGGTGGGGAGCAATGGTCAGCTAATATACTGTTGGCAGGAGTAGAGAGTAGTATAACTTTTTTGATGGGCAGTGTGGGAGAATCCCAAGGACGGGGGAGCCTGGTGGGCTGCCGTCTATGGGGTCGCACAGAGTTGGACACGACTGAAGCGACTTAGCAGCAGTAGCAGCAGTTGGGAGGATCAATCAAAATTTCAACTATTCATGCTTTTTTATCCAGTAATAATACCTCTCCTATAAGACTTTTTCCTGCAGGAAATCTCATGAGGTTCATAAAGCTTGAACATTGCTGTGAAGCCAGGGGTGTTCATTGCTTTGTAGTTTGTGATAATGAAAAAGAGGAAGCAATTTAAATGACCATTGAGTGGAGGATTAACCGAATTATGGTGAAGCCACAGTATGGAATCATCATAACTACAGAAAATTGGGCAATCTTTAAAAGATATTAGCTGAACTTAAATATAGTGACAGGAAGCCAGACACAAAAGGCCATATATTATATAATTCCACTTATATGAAATATTCACAGTAGACAAATCCATAGAGACAAAAATTAGATTAATAGTTGTCAGGAGCTGGGGTTGTGAGGGGAGGAAATGGGAAGTGACTACCTGTGGATATGAGGCTTCTTTCTGAAGGGATGAGGATGAGCTGGAATTAGTGATGATGTTGTACAACCTTGAGAATTTATGAATACCCACTGAGTTGTACACTTCATTTAAAAGGGTAAAAAACAAAAAAATCAAGTTGCTTAAAAATATATAGTATGTGATCTCATCTATGCTTTAAAAAAAAATCTATTTGTTTACATGTTGTGTATAATGTGTGTGTACATAAATATACAACTGGAAGCATGCTGCTGCTGCTGCTGCTGCTCCTGCTGCTGCGTCACTTCAGTCGTGTCCCACTCTGTGCGACCCCATAGACGGCAGCCCACTAGGCTGTTCTGTCCCTGGGATTCTCCAGGCAAGAATACTGGAGTGGGCTGCCATTTCCTTCTCCAATGCATGAAAGTGAAAAGTGAAAGTGAAGTCACTCAGTCATGCCCAACTCTTAGCAACCCCATGGAGTGCAGCCTACCAGGCTCCTCCATCCATGGGATTTTCCAGGCAAGAGTACTGGAGTAGGGTGCCATTGCCTTCTCCGAACTGGAAGCATAAATAACACTTAACTGTGGTTTTCTTCAGCGACAAATCTAAAATTTAAGATTTTTTTATAGGAGCTTTTATTTCCCACAAGTGGACTAAATTATTTTAAATTAAAGATTTACAAAATTTCCCTTTAAGACAACATATCTCTTCTAAGTTGACAAGCAAAAAGCATTTTAAAAGATAGGAGACTAAAGTAATCCAGATTATTAGTATGGTCATGTTGATTATTTAATATATAAAATGTAGAGAAAATTATAATTTTTATAATTGTAATTGAAAATATTATAAATTGTAATGTATTTTAAACTTACATACTTATAACGTGATATTTACTATCCTATTTTATGAATATTATTGCTGAGGCAATCTGAGCACGGGTTGGAAAAGAATTTCCAGACAGAGCGCATTTCAAAAGGGAGTGAATTTTTTAAGAACGAAAAACAGAGATAATGTGAGCACTGTGAGTGCAGGGGGCTGACCTCCTGACAGAGCAGGGAAAGCCAACTTTGTGTGGGTTAGTAACCACTTTTTATAGCCTCGAGACAAAATTCCTCCTGGAAGGCTGCCGTTATGCGGCTGGTTAGGCTGCTATAGGCTATATAAGCGGGGAAGGCAATGGCACCCCACCCCAGTACTTTTGCCTGAAAAATCCCATGGACGGAGGAGCCTGGTAGGTTCCAGTCCGTGGGGTCGCTAAGAGTCGGACACGACTGAGCGACTTCACTTTGACTTTTCACTTTCATGCATTGGAGAAGGAAATGGCAACCCACTCCAGTATTCTTGCCTGGAGAATCCCAGGGACAGGGGAGCCTGGTGAGCTTCCGTCTATGGGGTCGCACAGAGTCGGACACGACTGAAGCGACTTAGCAGCAGCAGCAGCAGCAGGCTATATAAGGTGTTTACTGGAGTGGGCATCTTTGCCTAAATTGGCGTCAAGAAGCTTGTTGCTAATGATCAGAGGCTTTTGACAACAGTTACAAAGGAACTCAATTAGCTTTGGAGGTGTCCTTGGTTCTGGGCTCCGTTTCTGTGGCTTTGGGGCAGGATTCAACAATTATCTTTTATATAATTATAATATTATCAGTATAATAAATTATAGGTGATGGAGCTATTTCAAATCCTGAAAGATGATGCTGTGAAAGTGCTGCACTCAATATGCCAGCAAATTTGGAAAACTCAGCAGTGACCACAAGATTGGAAAAGGTCAGTTTTCATCGCAATCCCAAAGAAAGGCAATGCCAAAGAGTGCTCAAACTACTGCACAATTGCACTCATCTCACACGCTAGTAAAGTAATGCTCAAAATTCTCCAAGCCAGGCTTCAGCAATATGTGAACCGTGAACTTCCAGATGTTCAAACTGATTTTAGAAAAGGCAGAGGAACCAGAGATCAAATTGCCAACATCCGCTGGATCATGGAAAAAGCAAGAGAGTTCCAGAAAAATATCTATTTCTGCTTTATTGACTATGCCAAAGCCTTTGACTGTGTAGATCACAATAAACTGTGGAAAATTCTGAAAGAGATGGGAATACCAGACCACCCAATCTGCCTCTTGAGAAATCTGTATGCAGGTCAGGAAGCAGCAGTTAGAACTGGTCATGGAACAACAGACTGGTTCCAAATAGGAAAAGGAGTACGTCAAGGCTGTATATTGTCACCATGTTTATTTAACTTATATGCAGAGTACATCATGAGAACTGCTGGACTGGAAGAAACACAAGTTGGAATCAAGATTGCTGGGAGAAATATCAATAACCTCAGATATGCAGATGACACCACCCTTATGGCAGAAAGTGAAGAGGAACTAAAAAGCCTCTTGATGGAAGTGAAAGTGGAGAGTGAAAAGGTTAGCTTAAAGCTCAACATTCAGAAAACGAAGATCATGGCATCTGGTCCCATCAGTACATGGGAAATAGATGGAGAAACAGTGGAAACAGTGTCAGACTTTATTTTTCTGGGCTCCAAAATCACTGCAGATGGTGACTGCAGCCATGAAATGAAAAGACGCTTACTCCTTGGAAGGAAAGTTATGACCAACCTAGATAGCATATTCAAAAGCAGAGACATCACTTTGCCAACAAAGGTTCGCCTAGTCAAGGCTATGGTCTTTCCTGTGGTCATGTATGGATGTGAGAGCTGGACTGTGAAGAAGGCTGAGCGCCGAAGAATTGATGCTTTTGAACTGTGGTGTTGGAGAAGACTCTTGAGAGTCCCTTGGACTGCAAGGAGATCCAACCAGTCCATTCTGAAGGAGATCAGCCCTGGGATTTCTTTGGAAGGAATGATGCTAAAGCTGAAACTCCAGTATTTTGGCCACCTCATGCGAAGAGTTGACTCATTGAAGAAGACTCTGATGCTGGGAGGGATTGAGGGCAAGAGGAGAAGGGGACGACAGAGGATGAGATGGCTGGATGGCATCACTGACTCGATGGATGCGAGTCTGAGTGACCTCCGGGAGCTGGTGATGGACAGGGAGGCCTGGTGTGCTGCGGTTCATGGGGTCGCAAAGAGTTGGACACGACTGAGCGACTGATCTGATCTGATAATAAATTATAAAATAAAATAATATTATACATATTGTGCATGCCCCAAGTGACATAATGATATTTATTCAGCGTTCTTCTTTGCCAGGTTCCATGCTAAGCATCTTATAATGATTTTCTCTTATATAATCCTCTCAACATATCCTAAGGTAGGGGCTATAATTATCATTCCCATTTATAGCAGAGGAAACTGAGGCTCAGAGAGATCTCTTAGGGAAGCTTAGAAGCAGTGGGATAGAGATATAAATCCAAGTGTGTTTGATACCAGAATACAGGGTCTTATCCTGCCTCCGGTTAGAAGATTGGAATGCAGACCAGGGAATAGAGAGCATAAGAAAAGTGAGATGCTAGGGAGTGTTTCTCAGGCTGTACGTGGGGAATGGGGGCTAATCCATTGGAGCCTTGGTAATCCAAACCAGGTGACATCTGGCGACCCCGGGCCTAGATCGAAGGTGCTGGCCCCACTCTTTGTGTCTCATTGTCATGTCTGCAAAATTGAGGAAATCAAGGACTTTCTGTTTACAACCAGGCAAAAGGACCTCAAGCCTGTCAAGATCAAGAAAAATAAGGATAATGTGAAGTTTAAAATTTGATGCAGCAGATGTTTACACCTTAATTATCACAAAGAGAAGGCAGACAAACTGAAGCAGTCCCTTCCTTCAGATTTGACAGTGAAGAAGCTAAAATGAACCATGTGTGCTGGTTTGAACTGTATTAAAATTTTAAAAATTAAAAAAAAATGAAGTCACTGAGGTAAATGTTGAGGACAAGAGCAGTGAAACTTACCTGTGACTTTATATAAACTGAAATGAAGATGACCCATTAAAGATGATCAAAAGACAAGCTGAGCCTGAAGCAGGGAAGATAAGCACCTCCTGGGGAGGCCAGATGTCCCCTGGAAAGGGACAAACTGAACTGATTGTCAAGAAGATAGTTTTGGGCAAATAAGAAACATCATCAAGATTCCAGATCTTTGTAAGCATGAGTTGCCAAAATAAATCCTCTCCTGAGTGCTATATTCAGTTTTGCCATTTGCTTTTGTTGGGACCAACACTCTTATTTGTTCACGTACCATTTACTGAGGGCTTCCCAGGTGGCGCTAGTGGTAAAGAACCCACCTGCCAATGCAGGAGACTTAAGAGATGTGGGTTCAATCCCTGTGTGCAGAAGATCCCCTGAAGGAAATGGCAACCCACTCCAGTATTCTTGTCTGTAGAATCCCATGGACAGAAGAGCCTGGTGGGCTAGAGTCCATGGAGTTGCAAAGAGTCAGACACAACTGAAGCGATTTGGCATACCATTTACTGAACATCTACCAAGCCCTGTGCTAGACTCTGAAGACAAAGACATGAATGAAACATTGTCCATGCTTTTAAGGAGGTTCCAGACTGGAGCAGGGAGACAGACATGGAAAGTGATTCTCACAATTCAGAGTAGCAAGGATTCTGATATGAATTCCCACAGAGTGCTACGCGAGGGCAGAAGAAGTATATCTGTCTCTGTTGTGTACGTTAAGGAAGACTTCCTGGAAGAGGTGACCACTTGAGCCCAAAGAACTGCTGAAAATTAGCTAGGTGAAGAACAAGTAACAAGTAGTAAAGAGCAAGAACATGGGTAAGGGATAAGGAGGTGTAAAGAGTACACCACAGCGTTCATTGTCAGACACGGCTGGAGCTATGGGAATGAGTGTGGGTTCCACCAGGGGAAAGCCCACTCTGTGTTTTGTTCTGCTTTGTTACTGTAGTATCCAGCACAGTGTCTGGCACACGCTTCCTTCTGTTTCCACAAATGCTCTATATCCTGTGAAGGTACCCACCTGGAACCCCTGACTCTCCAGAACCCAGTCAAGAATAGAACTTCTAAGTTACAATACCAGGGCATAGAGTCCATAATGGAGCAAGTATTTTTCTTACTTGGTCTCTCTGTATTGTTACTGATATTGTGTGTGTGTGTGTGTGTGTGTGTGACTTGCTTGTGTATATCAGATCAGAGATCAGATCAGATCAGTCGCTCAGTCATGTCCGACTCTTTGCGACCCCATGAACCACAGCACGCCAGGCCTCCCTGTCCATCACCAACTCCTGGAGGTCACTCAGACTCACATCCATCGAGTCAGTGATGCCATCCAGCCATCTCATCCTCTGTCGTCCCCTTCTCCTCTTGCCCTCAATCCCTCCCAGCATCAGAGTCTTCTCCAGTGAGTCAACTCTTCTCATGAGGTGGCCAAAGTACTGGAGTTTCAGCTTTAGCATCATTCCTTCCAAAGAAATCCCAGGGCTGATCTCCTTCAGAATGGACTGGTTGGATCTCCTTGCAGTCCAAGGGACTCTCAAGAGTCTTCTCCAACACCACAGTTCAAAAGCACCAATTCTTTGGTGCTCGTGTATATATATACATATATATATATGTATATGTATATATATCAATTCTTGCAATATATCTCCTTGCAGTCCAAGGCACTCTCAAGAGTCTTCTCCAACACCACAGTTCAAAAGCATCAATTCTTCGGTGCTCGTGTATATATATACATATAAAAGGTCAGAACTCCAGTGAGGAGTGTGGGAACAGAGGGAAGAGATGGAGAGGGAAGAGATGGGGTCTTCATCTTCCCTTCATGGGGTCTTCAGTTATTCAGTGTGAATAACTTAAGGGTGTACATCTCTAAAAGAACTTTGGCAATAAACATATCTACTGAAAAGTGAAATTTCACATTTCTTAGAGCTTTGCCTTTTGGAGATCTCCTATTTGTAAAAATACAATTTCATTGCTATTTGACATTGGAATTGTACAACAAAGAATGTTGCTCACCATCCGTTTCTACAAGGATTAAGTCGTTAGCCACTCCAGTGATTGACCAACAGTGCATCCTGATAGGAATTCAGGATGAAAAACAGGATGGGGCTCTCTATGCTTTGGAAAACAGGCTCCTTAGTTAGGGTGTATTTTTCAGGATTAATTTTAATGAACCCAGATTCTTACATCTTCCCATACATAGTAAAGCACTAAAATCATGAACTAAGATACTTGTTCCTTATGACTAGCAATCATCCTTTTACTGAGATATATGCTTGACTGCACATATTCCCTCTCCAAAATCATGCATATACTGGCCTCTCCTACATCTTTGGAGCAGTTTCTCAGAGTTACAGAGAGATACTTTCTCAGACTGTATTCCTCAGTAAGATCCCTGAATAAAACTGAAACTCACAAGTCTTTACATTTTCTTCTTTTTGTCCACAGAATGGTCAGAAATACATGTTGAAAAGAAAGAAGAGGTCTAGGGAAGTTAAACTTAAAAGTAACTTGCTTGTCAAGAAGTTTAATCTTCCATCTCCCTTCTATGTCCACAAATGCTCTATATCCTTTGAAGAAGGTTCCACCTGTAACCCCTGCCTCTCCAGAACCCAGCCAAGAATCTGAACTGCCAAGTTACAAAACAAAGGTCATAGAGTCCATAATGGAGCAGATAATTTTCTCATTTAGTGTCTCTGTATTCTTACTGATGTTTTGTGTGTGTGTTTGTATATGCTTAGTTGTGTCCCACTTTCTGACCCCATGGACTGTAGCCCGCCAGGTTCCTCTGTCCATGGAATTTTCCAGGCAAGAATACTGGAATGGGTTGCCATTTCCCACTCTAGGGGATCTTCTCAACCCAGGGATTGTGTCTCCTGCATTAGCAGGCAGATTCCTTAGCCCTGGACTACTTGGCAAGTCCCAGATATTTTACCCAGGTCTAATAAGTTTAGGTGTCTGGCTTCTATGGTAGAGAATATATAAAGCAGTAAATTGACTGGAGCAAGAACAATTATATCAGTAGTTATCAATTACTGAATATCTATTGTCTACAGGGTACTTTACTGGCACATGCCTCATCAAATCCACTCAATAACCCCCGGAAACAGAGGCTCTAAGAGCGGGAAATAACTTTCCCAAAGACACAATGAAATGTAAGCAGATCTGACAGATAGGAAGACCCAAACCCAATGCCTAATCCGCAAGAGGAATTAACAATGAAATAGCAGTCTGGGGCCGTTCTGTGTGTGGGATTAGCTCTTCTAGTTCCCACAGTTAGCATGGTAGCCAATGTTCACATGCAAAAAAGCTCATTCCTGGAATCCTTATGAGAAAAGATTGCATTGTGTCCACTGTGCTCTGTTCAGAGTAAGGGAACTATGTGTTATATTTCAGAAATAACAGAATTTGGATAAGTGGGTGAGTTTTGGCTTTGTCCATGAGCTTTGACCTTGAGCAAGCTGCCTAACAACTCTGGGCCTCGTTTCGTCCCCTGGATGGTGAAGGTTATTGTTTGAATCAACAATCTCTGAAATTTTTGAGTTCCAGGCAACTTGGGCCAACTCCTATCTCTTGGAAGACCTTGGCTGGCGAACCCGAAATCCATTCAGGGCTGAGAGCGCCCCCTGGTGATTCAAACTTGTGAGTGAGATTTTTCACTTCCTGTGCCCAGCTAACCCAGTTGACAGTTCCAGTTTAGACCCCGCAGGATGGTTTTCCCCCTAACTCCTTGAAATTACTTTTTAAAATGTTGTGAATATGTCCATTTTCCTGGAAAGAGGGTATATAGTTTTCATCCAACATTTCTTAGTCCCCCCTTTCTTCAGTCGAAGTTTTTACTACTGTCATTGAATCTGAGGCCCAGAGCAGAAGTAATTCATTCAATAAGCATGGGCTTGAGGCTATGACTTTGTTTGGAAAGTTATTTTATTTCTCTGAGCCTTAGCTTCCTCATTTATAATATGTAGATAAGATTAGTGCCTCCTTCTGAAGTTTGCTCAAAGGATAGGAGAAAATCCATGAAAAGTATGCCTGGCAAGAGCAATTAGTATATATTATGAGGAAATTTTCTCAAAACTCTTACAAGAGGGACTTCCCCAGTGGTCTAGTGGTTAAATTCTGCCTTCCAATGCAGGGGGCACGGGTTCTGTGCCTATTGGGGGAATTAAGATCCCACATGCCATGTTGAGCAGAGACAGGGAATTCTCCCAGAGAGAAAATGCAAAAATCTTAGAGTGGAATCAGGCATAATACACTTGTATTTGAGAAATGCAATAGAACTTACGCAGCACGCAGGAGAAAGAACCAAAGCAAACAAAGATCAGATGCTGGGATCCTAAGAGGTTGAGAATTCCTGGCTACACAGCCAAAGGAGTTTGACTTTGGAAAAAGAAAAAATAATGGCATAAAATGCTACTTGACCACATTCCAGGCAGGTGCCTTGGCATACAGAGAGCCCAGTCTAAGTAAAGAGAGGCAGGCTTTTGTAAAATGCCAGCATCTCCTCAGCCTCACAGAAAGTGAGAACAATCTCTTTCCAGATGTGAGTGGAATTGCGGTTGAGGCAGAGAGGAAATTAGAAAAGAGGTGCCCCCAGTTCTCTGAGTCCCTTAGTAGCTTCGGTGTCTGTTGAATGGCCATCACGTGATGAATGGGTTAACACTATGTGGTTATCTCCGTACACTGGAATATAATTCCACCATAAAAAGAAAAGAAGTACTGATACCTGCTACAACATGTTTTGCTAATTGAAAACATGCTAAGTGAAAGCAGCCTATTGCAACATATTCTTTGATCCCATTTATATGAAATGTCCAGAATAGGCAAATCTATAGAGAAAGAAGGTCAGTTAGTGGTTGCCAGGGTTTGCCTGTTGCAAGTGGAAGGAATTGAGAGTCATAGCTAAAGGGTAGGGGGTTTCTTTTGGAGGCAAAAAAAGTCTGAAACTGATTGTGGTGATAGTTGGATAACTCTGTGACTATACTAAAAAGTTATAGATTTTAAATGGCAGATTGAAAGTATGGCATATGAAACATACCTCAATAATTAATGTTGAAAAAAAATTTTATTGAAAGTCACACATCTGGGTAATCATAATAGATGGATCTTCTATCATTACCTGGGCTTCCATGGTGACTCAGCTGGCAAAGAATCTGCCTGCAGTGCAGGAGACCCAGGTTAGATTCCCTGAAAGAGGAAATGGCTACCCACTCCAGCATTCTTGCTGGAGAATCCCATGGACAGAGGAACCTCGCAGGCTACACAGCCCAAGGGGTTGCAAAGAGTTGGACATGACTGAGGGACTTTCACTTCACTATCATTACTTCATATCATAAACTTTGAAAACAAGTGTTACTGGATATATAATATTCCAATGGGTACATATTAGGTAACCAGCAAAGACTAGTCTCTGGAAGTTGCTGGGTCTGGGTGTCTCTGGGGAAGAGGATAGAAACCTGGGGGAGGTGGGCAGATGACTTACTTTCAAGATTTAACTACATTACAAAAGTGCTTGGATTTTGTTTGATATTTTTTAATTAAAAAAATCTTATTTTTATTTTAATTTAAAAATTAAAATCTTATTTTAGGCTGTTCTGGGTCTTCATTGCAGTGCTCAGGCTTCTTACTGCAATAGCGTCTGTTGTTTCGGAGCGCTGGCTCTAGGTGCATGGGCTCAGTAGTTGTGGTGCACAGGCTTAGTGGCCTCGCTGCACACGGGATCTTCCTACACTGGAGACTGAAGCTGTGTCCCCTGCATTGGCGGGCAGATTCTTCACCACTGGACCATCAGGGAAGTCCTGATTTGATTTTTTTCGTCACATCTATTGAAGTATCTCTGTTCTCTGTCCTGTCTATGTAGCATTTCTCCCTTCATTGTTTTGTCACTTTCCCATTTTTTTCTGCATTAAAAAAATTTGTGGTAAAATACACATAACATGGGACTTCCCTCGTGGTCCATGGCTAAGAGTCAGCACTCCCAATGCCGGGGCGTGGGTTCCATTCCTGATCAGGGAACTAGATCCCGCATGCCACAATTAAGAGTTTGCATGCTGCAACTGAGACCCAGCACAGCCAAATAATAAATAAATAATATATTTTTTAAAGTACACATAACATAAAATTTACTGTTTTGAGAATTCCCTGGTGGCCTAATGGTTAGTATTCTGGGCTTTCACTGCCGTAGCCCAGGTTCAATCCCTGGTTGGGGAACCGAGATCCTGCAAGCTGCACGGTGTGGCCAAAATAAAAAACTAAAATAAAATTTACTCTCTTAACCTTTTAAAGTGTATGGTTCAGTGGCATGAAGTACATGCACAAGGATATGCCACCATCACCACCAACTATCTCCAGAATTCTTCATCTTGTAAAATGGAAATGAGAGACAAATTAAATATCTCCTCATTTTCCTATTTACCCCCTCACCCCCCTTTACTTTCTGTGTCTAGGAATTTGACTTCACTGGGTAGCTCTGAAATAACTGGTATCATACCGTACCTGTCCTTTTGTGACTGCCTTATTTCACTTAGCACAGTGTCTGCAAGGTTCATCTGGACTTTTTTTTTTTTTAAGCCACTAGCATTTTATTAATTTTCCAGTTAAAAAAAATAGTTATCAAAAACACACAAAATCTACTTTTAATATAAAATTAAGAGTAAAAGGCAGGAATGAGACCTCCCTGTAAAATGTCATCACAACTTTGCATTTAAAAAATCATATATTGGAACTCAGCAGAAAAGACTAGAAGTTTCTAGTGATGATGGCAATTACTTCTAGATGACTATGGTTACATTTTATTTTCTCTTTTTTCCCCCCATTAGTCTAGAATGAGCATAACATGCCTATGTTGATAATCAGGAACAGAGCAAAAGCTATTTAAAAAACAGACAACTTCAGGGAAATGCTTCATCAAGCTTTCTCAGGGTACCTTGAGTTTGCTAGTTTTTTCTGTCCCCGTGGATTCAATACATTTGTGATTGTCAATCCATATGTCCTGATTTGGAGTTAGGAAGATAACAGTTATGTTGGGCAACAGATGCACTCAATAGGTGAGGGTAAAGGAATTCCCTGGTGGTCCAGTGGCTAAGATTCCATACTTCCAATGCAGGGGGTTTGGGTTTAATTCCTGGTCAAGGAACTAGAGCCCACATGCCATAACTAAGAGTTCGCATGCCACACCGAAGATCACAGATTCTGAGTGCTGCAACTAAGACCAGGTGCAGCCAAATAAATAAATTAATTTAAAAAAGAATAGGTGAGTGTGAGAGCAGAGAGTAGGACTTTTTTGTTTGTTTTCCTTTGGTCACGCACATGCAGGATCTTAGTTCCCCGGCCAGGGATTAAACCCATGCCCTCAGCAATGAGGGTGGCGATCCTAACCACTGGACCACCAGGGAACTCCTAACAACAGGAGTTTGATGGGAGAATGTATTCACCTGAGTCATCTGATACAGCTGGCTCCCAGGCGTTCTCCTCCTGGGTAATCCTGGCAAGTTTCCCACCTTGGAGTCGTCTCAAAGGGACAAAGTTCCAGTGGTACAGGCTCGGGAGAGCCGACTGTGCTTATGGCTCAGTAACTTCACAGGGATAACTTGTAATTGGCTGTTGTGGAAACATTTACTCTATGGAAACTGACAGACACTATACTCTCTTCTCACTGCCAGGAGTGATTCCATGTTCACCAGCACATGACTGGGCTCCTTTCATCCCTTAGGATGAGTGAGTCTTCCATCTCTTGTCCGTCCCTGGTTAACCCTTTCTCAGGGGACTAGTAGGATATTGTCATCCGCCTTTTAGTACTTCTTGAAGCAAGGGGTTCAGAGCCAGACCCCAGGACCAGGCTGCTACTCAAGCTGTTCCTGACTGGCCCATCCTTTCTGAGCCCCCAAGAGGTTAAACAGAAAAGCAGGTTGTTGCTAAGAAACCTTTCAGCGTTACCTCTAGGGAGGGGACTTGGCAAGAGGAGTAGTGGGGCAGAAATAATAGGTGGCTGGATGGCTTCAAAGACCCAGGATGCTTCAAAGACTGTCGGCTCTGGAGTCAGGCAGGAGCCCCAGCAGAGTCCTCCCACCAAGACTGAGCAGGATGACACTGCCTCAGATGTGTGTTCAGATCCAGATGTCCCCTTTAACTTGAGATGTAAATTGGTTTCTCTGAGCCATCTGTCAATTGGAAATTTTAATGCCAACCTCTTAGGTTTGTGCTAAAGATTCAATGAACGGATACAAAGCACCTAGCATAGAGAGAGTTTTTTCAATTCTTAGGAGGTGAAAATGAAAGAAAACAAATGCTATGCGCAGCCTGAGCTAAGAGATGTTTGAGCCTCATATTTAATATCTAATTGTGTGATTTAAAAGTCCTGACAGGTCTGATGGGGTGCATCTCAAATAGAAACCCTAAAGCGATGCTTTAAAGACTGAATCCCTCACTTTATTTTCGTGACAATCTCATGATGTAAACATTGACCAAGGGGCTTCCCTGGTGGTTCAGTGGCAAAGAATCTGCCTGCATTGCTGGAGATGCAGGTTTGATCCCTGGGTCAGGAATATCCCCAGAGGAGGAAATGGCAACCCACTCCAGTATTCTTGCCTAGAGAATCCCATGGACAGAGGAGCCTGGGGGGCTACAGTTCATAGGGTCACAAAGAGTCAGACACAACTGAGCTCATATGCAAATACAATAAACATTGACCATAAGGTACAGATAGTGAAATTAGGGCTTTGAAAGACTCCTATCTTGCTAGAGACCCCATAGTGAACCCCCAACTCACCCCCAGCATCACTGTTCTAGGTAGGGCATCTTCTACTGTCCAGAGTGGCCTGGAACGCAACTGGATGTTAGGGCAGGGTGTTTCCTAACAGGTCCTCTCTCAGAGTCAGTCACAGCCTTGCTCAAACCAGAGAGAGTGGGTGTTATCTGCACCAGCTCTGTCCCAGCTCTGAATGGTCTGGAGGCTTCCTTTGAGCATTGCTTAGGGAAATGACCATGTCTGTTGGCCTGGTGACACCCAAAACATCCAGAGTGTAAAGAAACAATTATTGCCTGCCATTCCAGTTCTACAAGGATCAAGCAAGCCATTAGCCACTACAGTGGCCCATGACAGTGCACCCTCCAGGAAATTCAGGAAGGGGAAAAAAAGCAGGAAACATTCTGTGCTTTGGATATACAGCCCCTTGAATAGTTAAGATGCCTATCTAGGGACTTCCCTGGTGGTCCAGTGGTTAAGAATCCGCCTTGCAATGCAGGGGATGTGGGTTTGATCCCTGATCAGGGAACTAAGATCCCATATGCTGTGGAACAACTAAGCCCTCGCCCCACAATTACTGAGCCTAGGTGCTTGAGCCCTTGTGCCACAACTAGAGAGAGAGTCTGTGTACCCCAAGGAAAGATTGCGCATGACACAACTAAGACCCAAAGCAGCCAAAAAAATTTTTTTAAGATGCATATCTAAGGAAAATTTTCAAATGACCCCAAATTCTTGCATCTTTTCATACACAGAAAAACATTAAAATTGTTAATTTGATATGTCTGTTCTTCATCATTGGCAGTAATCTTTTGAAGCTTGACTACTTGTTTTTCCCAGCAAGAAGGTTCATATATAACCTGGCTCATCCCTTACCTCTTCAAGCGGTTTCTCGGTGCTATTTGAGAGACTGTCTCTATGGTTGTGATCCGTGGTCGTGCATTTTTCTTTCAAGTCAATAAGACTCTGTATAAGCGACAAGATTGGAACTTGCTTTGGCAGGAATTGGAGTCAGACAGACACGGGTTCCAGTCCTGGCTTTACCGCCAACTGGCTTCAGGCCCTGGAGCTTAACCTCCTAGCTGTACTTTCTTAGTGAAAATGGGATTGAATGATTTTTAGGTTCAAGGGTTGGAGGGAGGGACCAGTGAGATTAAGTTTCTAAAACTGCTTTAGAAAAAAGCCCCAGCTATGCAAATATGAGGTGCTATAATCACTGTTGTAAAACATTGTGTAGGAGGTTGATCCTTCTAGGAGTGGAGAACTGGGTGTAAGAGCAGTGTGTTTGATTCAGCAAATATACCAGGAGGGCGTGCTCTGAGCAAGTTCCCTGTGAGGCACCAATAGGGTCACAGAAAATTCCAGACCCTCAGCTGAAAAACTTGCCCCTTATTGATTTTATTTGTATCTTGTTAACTTCAGGTGAGGATGTGAGATGTCTGTCAGAAAAGTTTGAGGAGATGTAATATCAAAACCAATGAACTCTCATTTGTTTATTTAACAAATATACATTGGGTGGTACCTGAGGTACCAGGCACTAGGAATACAGGACCTGTGCAACCAGGATAGACTTTACTTTCCATCACCAAGTAAAAGATGAAAAACAAAAACAAAAGGAGGAGAGGAACGAGGAAAACCTTCAGGAGCTGGCTGAAGACATAAAATCATTGAACAAAAGAAGGGGGGAAAGGAACTGTGCAACTTTATGTCTCAGTTCATGGGCAAAACACATTTTTATTGGTTTCAAGAGGATTTCCTGATGGAAGAAGTATTTCAATAAGGGGTTTTCCGGCAACAGAATGAATGATTTTAATAGCATTGTTTTCAACCCCCCCCCCCAACATTTTACAATGAGGTGATGGAGAAATTTTCAAAGATAGAAAAGTTGAAAGAATGGGAACTCTATTCACCTCCTAGTTAATTCACTATGTTAATTCACAGTTAATATTTCACTATGTTAGCTGCAGTTTTTCTTTGTTGTTGTTTGTTTGTTTTTTAAGAGTAAGTTTCTGTTAGGGCTGTTTCAAGGATCATCTCTTCTTCAGGATGTCATAACCGTATTTTCCCTAGGACAGAGGATGGGTTAGGGGTGTGGCAGGAAGAGGGGGATTTTAGCTTGGGAATGTAGTTCTCTGGGAACCAGACTGGATGCGGGGAGGTGGGGGGGGGGGGGAAGACTAGAAGAACCAAAAATCTCCCAGCACCCAGTTCCGCTGCCCTCGCGCTTACTGTGTGGTCTCTGCCGGTTAGCCGGAGGACCAGAGTCTCGTGGCAGCTCTTGGCTTCTTGGCTGCAAGGTCTAAAGGATCATCTTTCTCCTGCTCCAGATCTGCCTTCCTTCTGCAAAGGATAGAGAAAGGCAGCGATGGAGGCCCAGAAGTCCGCCCGGGGGCACAGGAAAACAACTGGGAATCCCTAGAACCGTGAATTCTGCAGCCTGGGCGCCCGGGAGGGAGCAGCCGGCGGGTCGAGGGGGGATGCCGTCCTGCGGCAGCTGCAGGCTCTGCGCCGCCCACTTTCCCCGCGACTCTGGGCCGCCGTCCCGGGCGAGTGGGCTCGGGGAGGGACCAGCCTCGGCGCTCCGCCCCCGGCCTGCCCCGACCCGACTCGCGCGCCCGGGCGCGCGCCCTTTGCATAAAGCCCTCCTCCTCGGCCAAGGTAGAGGAAGTTGGGCTCCCGCCTGGATGGGAGGCGGGAGGGAACTCAGCTGCTGTTGTTTTCCGTCAGCTGGAGTGGGTGGCGGGCGCAGGGGGCGGGGTGCGCCCTCCCCACCAGGGGCTGGGCGCTCGGGAGAGACAGTGGCGCTTGGAGCCCGGCGCAGCTCCTAGCCCCTGACATCGGGCTCACCCCAAGCATCCTTCCTGGGGGCTGCGGAAAGTGGAGCTACTCTGTCGTTCCGAGGACTTGGGAGGAGTACTGAGTACCCCTGGGGGGCGCACATCCAGCCGAGCCGGAGATTGAGTTTCCCGAAGGGCCCCCTGCCCGCATCTGGGGCGAGATGGCCGCAGGCGTCCGGACGTCCGAGTCCTGGGTTCTTGTCTGCTTCGGAGCGCTACTGGCCCGCTGGGTCGCCGCAGGTAAGGGGAGACGATCTGGAGGCAAAAAGTTGATGCGAGGCAACGGTGGAGAGGGGAGAGCGGGAGACCGAATTCCCTCGACTCCCTGGATCCAGTCGTGGCCGAGGCCTCGAAGTCGCCCTGGGAGGGTCTTGACTTTCCTGCTCGCAGCTCAGCTTTTTGCAGGAAGGAATTTTACCGAGCGCTTGATAAAGGGCAAGACATCCCTACCTTCTTAGAGTGGGCAGCAGGCGAGGCTGCACAGGGCCTGCGGAGGTGAAAATTGGGGAAACTGCAGATGGAAACGTTGAAGAGGTGTAAAATGTTTATTTTTATTCTGTTTTTTTTAAACGGCGTATGTAAATTCGCGGTTTGGTTTTACGTGCTGCGCTGGTTCTCAAACTCGAGGCTCCTTCAGTTTCCTCTCCTCCCTCTGCCCAAGGTTGAACTCGCCTTGCACCTGTAACCTGTGATTTCCCTACACACTCCTGAAAGCCGACCGGTGTGGACTATGGCAAAATTGTGCTTTTCTCCTTTACTTAAAAAAAACGAAAAAACTTTTATTTTGAAATAATTTCAAACTTACAGGAAACTTTCCCTACACTTGACATTGCCTTTTACTCTTGATATGATTGGCGAAGAGTCTTGCTCCATCTGTAATCTGCCTTGGAGCAATAAAGAACAGAGGGTTGTTTACAAAAACATTTTGTTGTTGGCTGTTGTCTTGTCGCTAAATCCTGACTCTTTTGTGACCCCATAGACTGTAACTTGCCATGTTCTTCTGTCCATGGGGTTTCCCAGGCAAGAATACTGGAATGGGTCGCCATTTCCTTCTCCAGGGGATCTCCCTCACCCAGGGATCAAACCCATGCCTCCTGTATTGGCTAGCAGGTTCTTTACTACTGAGCCACCAGGGAAGCCCTTACAAAAACATACAGAATTTTTAAAAGGTTGAAAAAGTATTTTTGAACTTAGTTCACTAGCAAATGTATGTCTTTTGCATTCAGGGTAGTGTGACAAGCTGTGAGAGGACCTGAGGTGAGGGAAAGGAGATGAAGTTTGCTAGAATACTTACAGAGTCCTATTTTCAGGAGTCACCCAGTCCAGTGTGGTCTGCTGATCTCTTGTAGTTGCCTAGAGGAACTGCCCCCTGTGAGCTTCCTAGCAGCAAGTGCCAAAAGTTCTTAATTGTGAGGCTCTCACAAGTTTTTATTTTGCTTTCTTTTTAGCAATTATTTAAAAACAATAAAATTCCTCATAAGCTAGATTTCTAGTTTAGGTGGGAAGATCTAAGGATCTTGCTGCTCAGGGCCTGCTTTCCCAAGTGGAACTGAGTTGTGTTCACCCATTTTCATCTAGGATAGGTGACTTCAAATTTGTTCCCCACTCCTGGCTGTAGTGTTAATACTAATACTTCCCCCTGGCCCACTGAAATCATAGACATGACTGGGCTGGCACCTCCAGGCATATGGAGGGGTGGTCACTGTGCTCTGGGGAGGAGAAGTGGATGTACCTTCTCCAGTCGGCTGACCCTCATAGTTAAAGGTGATTGTGTATTCCCTACTTCCCAGCTGTCTGCAGTGTTGACCGTACTGTGAATATCAAGGGCCTGGGGACATCAGAACCCTGGGTTGAAATCATCATTGTGGAATGAACTGGCTGTAGCTCTCCATACAAGGATGTTTCCTCCATTGTCATGCTCAGTTATTTTGACGCCCAGGTCAAGTTCACCTTTGTGTACAGTGCCAGAGGGCTGTCCTTGCTTGATGTATTTTTGTTCTTTGTTTTTCAAGCTGGGAGTTGTTTTGGGGGAGAAAACTATCTTTCTCCTGTCACTTAACTCCAGACAGTATTCAAGGCCCTGCTGTCACCTCAGGTTGTAAACCTGGGGTCATTCTTGAGAAAAGAATAGAAAAAAAAAAAACAAAAAAACTGTTTGATAGAGTCCCAACTCTGTAAATGTTAATGTGATGGCAGCTTTGGAGAAGGGTTGTTTATATTGTTTCTTCCTTTGGTCCATGTTCTTCTTTTTTTAATTGGATATAACTGTTAGTTTCTGCAGTACAACATTGTGAATCAGCTATATATATATATATATATCCCTTCCTCTTGAGCCTCCCTACCACCCCTACCATCCCACCCCTCCAGTCCATATTCTGAATTTAAGGTTGGGGGACCTTCAGGGGCCCTCTGGACACCTTATGGACCACTTCTAGTAACGTAGAATGTCTCACTCTTGTGGTTGGGAGACTGAGTAAATTCCTGTGACCTGGCACATCGAAGACCTGAATGACAGTCACAGCTCTCCCAGTGGCTTTTGTTGGAGCTTAAGTAAATCACTTAAGCTTTCTGGACTTAAGTTTTCTCAGCTATAACATGAAGTGGTTTAGGATGATTAAGCATGGAACCAGTGCACCCTCAAGGACCACCCATTCCTTCTCCCTATCAGACATCACTAGTTGATGACTGTCTTCCCTACTGAGCCGACTCAGCCTGTCCTGAACTCAGCCTTCAGGACTGAGGGCTCTCTAAGGTCACCTTCAGCGTCAGTGTTTAAAAAGAATGGAGTGAGCAAAGCCAGGAGAAGTGAAATGCCTTAAAATGGTGTAGTTTGTGGTTATGTCATTCTAGTCCTTGCCTCGAGGAAAAGACAGTGTTAGCTCAAGTTCCAAGACTAAAGTTTCACCAGGGCTTTTCCAAGGCTTTTTTTATTCCTTTGCCAAGGAGCCTGGGAAGGGCAGTTCTTCAGGTCTCACTAACACATTGTTGCATCTGTAATTCTGCAGTTTTTTTCTCCTCAGTGGGGATTGCCACTGACAACTTGGGTTCCAGGCCTAACTAAAAATAATTCTCACTTGTTTTTTAAAGTGATTGTTTAGAAGTGTTTCTTGCTGTTTTGGAATCTCCAGCATTAGGTCACATTTTCTGCCTTCCAACAAGTGATTGGAATTTATTTATTTATTTATTTTTCATTTTACCCTGGCTTCAGGGAATGGTGTAGCCACAATGGGAGAGTGTGGGAACATGCTGTAGCTTCAGCTGTCTTGTGATTTTTCAGAGGTAGCCCCTTCCAACCAGATAAAGCCCAAATACAGATAACGGTTACTCTTTGTTTTATAAAAGAGAATGAGTTCCAAAGGCAGGTAACAATTTTTTTACAATAACCTAATTGAGATATAATTTACTTACATACTATATACTTTACCCTTTTAACTGTGCAATTCATTAGTGTTTAGTATATTCACAAGATTGTGCAACCATCACCATTAGTTCCAGAACATTTTCATCACAAAAAGATGCCCTCTACTTAAGTATTAAGTCTCTCCTGGTCTTCCTTGGTGGCTTAGTGGTAAAGAATCTGCCTGCCAGCGCAGGAGACACAGGTTTGACCCATGATCCGAGGAGATCGTACATACCACGGAGCAGCTAAGCCTGTGTACCACAACTGTTGAGCCTGTGCATTAGAGCTCAGGAACCACAACTGCTGAAGCCCTTGCACCTAGAGCCCATGCTCTGCAACAGGAGAAGCCACGACGATGAGAAGATCAAGCACTGCAAGTAGAGAGCAGCCTCTGCTTACCGCAACTAGAGAAGGCCCAAATGCAGCAACAAAGACCCAGCCAAAAATAAATAAAAACTTTAAAAAGTCACTCCCCACTACGTGCCTCTGCCCCCAGACAAGCCACTTCTCCAGCCCTAGACAACAGCTAGCCCACTTTCTATCTCTGTAGATTTACTTATTTGGACATCTCTGTAGGTTTACCAATTTCGACATCTCATATAATTGGAATCACAAAATATGTTGTCTTTTATGACTGCCTTCTTTCACTTAACACAGTGTTTTCAAGATTCATCCATGCTGTAGCTTTTGGCCTTTTTTATGGCCAAATAATATTCCCATTATATGGATATAACACATTTTATTCATTCATTAGTTGATGGGCATTCAAGCTGTTACCACCTTTTGGTTATTATGAATAATGTGAGCATGCATGTACAAGTTTTTGTGTGGACAAGTTTTCATTTCTCTTGGTTATACACCTAGGGGTAGACTTGCTAGGGTAGAGTCATATAGTAGCTTTACCTTGCGAGGAAATATCAAACTGTTTTCCAATGTAGCAGCACCATTTAAAAATCCTGGCACCCCACCCCAGTACTTTTGCCTGGAAAATCCCATGGACGGAGGATCCTGGTAGGCTCCAGTCCATGGGGTTGCTAAGAGTCAGACATGACTGAGCGACTTCACTTTCACTTTTCACTTTCATTCATTGGAGAAGGAAATGGCAACCCACTCCAGTATTCTTGCCTGGAGAATCCCAGAGACAGGGGAGCCTGGTGAGCTTCTGTCTATGGGGTCGCACAGAGTCGGACACGACTGAAGCGACTTAGCAGCAGCAGCTAACAATGTATAAGGGTTCCAGTTTCTCTACATCTTTGCCGACACTTGTTATTGTCTTTCATTTTAGCCATCCTAGCAAGTGTAAAGGAGCCTGGTGGGCTGCAGTCCATGGGGTCGCTAAGAATCAGACACGACTGAGCGATTTCACTTTCACTTTTCACTTTTCAAGCATTGGAGAAGGACATGGCAACCCACTGCAGTGTTCTTGCCTGGAGAATCCCAGGGACGGGGGAGCCTGGTGGGCTGTCATCTATGGGGTGACACAGAGTCGGACACTGTTGAGGTCCTTTAATGGACTGGAACCTGGTGGTCCGGAGTCGACGATAAGAAAGTAAAGGAGGGAAAGAGGCTGATATTCCTTGGTTTACACAGAAAGCCAATAAAGCCCCTGGCACAGCGCTTGCTCTGTTCACAGAGGCCTCAGGCGCCCTCTCCATGGGGTGAAGGCTCAGAGCGCCTTCTCGAGAGGGTCTTAGAAGCCTGGGCAGGAAAGTGAACTCAGAGGGCCTCTGCACTCCAAAGAAATAGCCTGAGAGAGAGAGAGAGAGAGAGAGAAAGAAAGACATGGGGACCAGAGCTCTGATGGAGCAAAGGTGTTTTATTCAACATTGTGTAGGTATTTATACTGTCTTACAAGATAGCTGTTTTCAGCAGAGATAAAATCAAAATTTAAAAGTTATCAAGAAAACATGAGGTCATCCATATGAAAGAGAGAGTTGTAAATAACCACTTTTACCATATGGGTCATAAAAAGGAAGAGGGTACTTATCACCCTATAGAAAAACTAACGAAGGAAATGCCTGGATTCCTCAGTCCCTGAAGAGGCTTGCCTCTCCTCTTAATTTCTGAATATTCAGGAATTAATAAGGAACAGAGAATTCCTGACAGACCCATAACAGCACACAGGAAGCCTCCTATTAAATGCTTCCTGACAGGACACGACTGAAGTGACTTAGCAGTAGCAGCAAGTGTGAAGTGTTAGGTATCTTATTGTAGTTTTGATTTGCATTTTCCCTAGTGACTAACATTGAGCTTTTCATGTGCTTATTGGCCTTTTATCTATCTTTTGGAGAAATGTCAATTTAAATCTCTTGCTCATTTTTACATTGTCTTCTTGTTGTTGAGCTTTGAGAGTTTTTGTATATATATATTCCACATACAAATCTCTTCTCAGATGTGATTTGCAAATATTTTCTTTCAGCTTGTGGGTCTTCTTTTCACTTTATTTTTTTGTATCCAAAATGTGTTTATTGCGATGATTTCCCATTCATCTTGTTTCAGGGTGCTTTTTTAAAAATATTTATTTGTTTATTTATTGGCTGTGCTGGTGTGGGCTTTCTCTAGTTGCAGTGCGCAGGCTTCTTATTGTAGTGTCTTCTCTTGTTGTGAAGCACAGGCTCTCGGGTACCCTCAGGCTTAACCCAAAGTCACAAAGATACATTCTTTTGTGTTTTTTTCTAAGTAATTTATAGTTTTCTAAGTATTTTATAGACCACATAGATCTATGGTCTATTTTGAGTTCCTTTTTTTTTTAACCTCTCTGCCTGGCTTGCAGAATCTTAGTTACCCAACCAGGGATTGAACCCAGGCCACAGCAGTAAAAGGGCTATGTCCTAACCACTGGACTGCCAGGGAATGCCTGATTTTGAGTTAATTTTTATATGTGATGTGAGGTAAGGGGTCCAACTTCATTCTTCTGTGTGTGGACAGCCAATTGTCCCAATACCACTGTTGAGGGCAGTTTACTTTGTAATGAAATACCATCTTTCACAAAACCCCAGAATATTCACATACTTTGAAAACTTCCAGTGTGGTGGAAAAAGCACTGAATGGAGCAAGAAGTCTAGACTCTGGTCGCACACTGCTACGTTCTCATTGCAGGACTTCAGGCCAGCCCACTTCCCTTCTTTGCATCCCAGTTTTCTCATCTATTGAATGTGACGGCATGAGTAAGACTGGTTCTGCCCATTATTCCTGCGTCTGTGACCTCTTTGTATATGGGTGCTGATTGTGGAGGGGGCTGAAATATTAAGACATTTCTCAGCAAAATGGGCTGCATTTGCTTCTTGTTACTGGTGGGAGTCTTAATGCCAAATCAGTTGCCTGAGCATTTGTCAGTCTTGAATATGCATCAGGGTCACCTGGAGGGCTTGTGAAAATGCAGAGTGCTACCTCCCACCCCACCCCTGGGTTCTGATTTAGATGTTCTGAGTGGGACCTGATAATCTGAATTTCTGACAGTGCTGCTGCTGATCTGCACTTTTCATTCTGCCTGGGAACACCAGCTTCATCTCTACCTAGCTAGTTCTTTCCTGACCATCAGATCTCAGTGTGACTTCCTAGAGGAAGCCTTCCCTGTCACAAACCACAGCTAGACTTAAGAGCCCCTTTTCCAAGCTCCTATCATGCTATTTATCACACTGCATCCTAATTGCCAGTTTATTGTCTGTTTTTGTTTTTTGTTTTTTTTCCGTGCTGCATGGCATATGGAATCCTAGTTACCTGACCAGGGATCGAACCCATTCCCCCTGCAGTGGAAGTGTGGAGTTTTAACCGCTGGACCGCCAGGGGAGTTCTATTGCCTATTTTCTCCTCTAGACTGTGAGATCCTGCAGGTTTCTATTTTGCCTGTCATTGGCTCCCCAGTGCCTAGCTCAGAGCATGCCCCAAAGTCCCCACTCTGAGCCCATTCCTGCATGGAGCTGCTGAGTGGTGTTGCATTGTACCTGAGATGGAGAGAGACAGAGAGCAGCAGGAAAGAGGGAACAAAGCCAGAGCCCTCTTCCTTCCACTGTTCTGGATTTCTAGGCAAGTAAAGCCACTCGGGTTCTATATCAGTTATTGATTGCCACAATAATCTGTGTAACAAAGCATCACAAAATGGCAGTGAGTGCTTATTTCTGAAGGGCCTGGGAGTATTGGACAGTTGGCCCTGCTGTTCTTGCCTGGGCTCACTCATGTGTCTGGGCATCAGGTGAGTGGCCATAGCCAAGAGGATTGAGGCAGCTGGGGTCCACACCATGTATTTTTCACCCTCCCCTGCTACCTAGCCCAGGCACATCCTTCTCAAGGTGGTAGCAGAAGGTGAGAGTGAGCAAGCCCAATCACACCAGTGCTTTTTAAGCCTCTGCTTGCAACATATTTGTTAACACCCCAATGATCAGAGTAAGTCACATGGTGCTACCAGAGTCAAGAGTGGGAGGGCACTGTGGAGTGACATTGTGAAGGGCATAGACAGTGGAGGAGGGGCTTATTAGGACTGTTTGCAGTTGTGATCCACCACAAGTTCATTACTGTCAATTACTGGCCAATAATCCCAACAGGGTGGGGCTCGGTATATTATTGCATCTCAAAAATACATGCCTTTTTTTTTTTTTTTTTTTTAAATCTTAATGCAGGGAAACGGCAAGAAAAGGAGATTATCTAGGATCAAGAAAGATAGTAACAGCCTGACCTTTCCTTGCACAGGATTGGAGGCTGTCATCATTGGAGAAATCCACGAGAACATCACCCTGCACTGTGGCAACATCTCGGGACCGAGGGGCCTCGTGACCTGGTGCCGCAATGACTCGGAGTCAGTCTTCCTCTTGTCCTCCAATTCCAGCCTCCCACCAACCCAGTCACGCTTCTCTCTGGTGAATGCCAGCTCCCTGCACATCGAGGCGCTGAACCTGCAGGATGAGGGGAACTACACCTGCTCTGAGGTCCTGAACAAGACTGAGACCCGGAGATTCCAAGTGTGGCTGCAGGTGGCCAGTAAGTGGTGGGTGGGGATTGCATCTACTGGGGAGGTGCTCAGAGCCTTGGACCTGAGGAGGCCTTTGGAGTCAGTAGCCTGGGTTTCATTCTGGGCACTCCCACGTGCAAGCTGAGAGATCTCTCACATCTGTCATTTCCTCATCTGTATAATGGGGATAATAGGAATTCTTGCCTCATAGGATTGCTGTGAGGAATAAATGCCAGTATATCTACATATATACTCCAATACTTTGGCCATCTGATGAGAAGAACTGACTCATTTGAAAAGACCCTGATGCTGGGAAAGATTGAAGGAGGGAGGAGAAGGGGATGACAGAGGATGAGATGGTTGGATGGCATCACCGACACAATGGATATGAGTTTGAGTAAACTCCAGGAGTTGGTGATGGACCGGGAGGCCTGGCGTGCTGAAGTCCATGGGGTCGCAGTCAGTCAGTCACGACTGAGCCACTGAATTGAACTGAACTGATATCTATGTAAATTGCTGTAAATGGCTCCTGGCATATTATTTATTAATAGTTAGCTATTACTTATAGCTTATTAATATCATCCTTGCTATTAATCTCATTTTATTATGCAACAAAGTCAAAGTATAACGTAAGCAAGTCAGACTGCCTGAGTTCCAACCCTAAGGATAGGTCATCTTGAGTAAGTAACTTAATATCTCTGAGATTCAGTTTTTCTTATTTGTTAACCGGGGACAATGCATTGCATGCCTTACCAAATATAAGCTCTTATGCTCTAGTGCTAAATACAGGGCGTAGTATGAACTACTATTACTACTGTCTTTCCTAAATCATTCTATCATGTCTGTCAATATATATGCATGGATTTAGACCAATAGTTGGCAAATTATAACCTGTGGGCCATTTTTAGACTTTTGTATATTTTTGTATGACCTGTAAGCAGCACATATTTTTTTTACATTTTTAATGGTTGAAAAAATCAAAAGAAGAATGATACTTGTGACATGTGAAAATTATATGAAATTCAACTTTAGGTTCAAATAAGGTCTTATTTGAACATAGCAATGCTTATCCAGTCACATATTATCTCTGATTGTCTTTAGTGCTATAATCTCCGAGCTGAGTGACTGTGAAACTGATTGTATGTCCCACAGAACCTAAAATAATTACTCTCTGGCCTCTACAGAAAAGTTTGTTGATCACTGTCTTAGAGGGATATCCACATTCTAGTTGAGTGGAAATACTCATGTGATCATTTTATTGCTCCCTGATTTTCTCATCTGTAAATTAAAGAATTTACTCATTCCTTTAGTCAATATATATTTATTGAGAGCCTGATGCCAGACACTGTTCTAAGCACTGGGCCACAGGAATGGATAGGACAGAGACTGTCCCTACCCACACGAAACTGACATCCTAATGGGGGAAGACAGTCATCAGGTAAAAAAATGCATCAGGCAGTATCAGAGTGACAGGTGTTGTACAGAGAATTGAGGTGGCGTGATGTGATTCTCTTGGAAGGAGTGACATTGACAGTGAATGATATGTAGGAGCCAGTCACGCAAAAGAGAGAGAGGGATCCAGGCAGAAATGGAACTGGTGCAAGATGGGTTGAACATGGTGCGTGTGTAGGTGAGAAGGCAGCTGGTGTGGTGGGAACCCAGGATGTGAGAAGGCAGGACGTGTGAGATATGAGAGGCAGGGCCAGACCACGTGGGGCTGGGTGGGACTGGTGTTGTGGGTTGAATTGTATCCCCCAGAGAGATATATTGATTTCCTAATCTCAGTACTTGTGAATATGACTTTATTTGGAAATAGGCTCTTTGCAATTACGGTCAACCTAAGATGAGGTCATTGTGTGCTCAGTCACTTAGTGGTGTCCAACTCTTTTGTGACCCCGTGGACTATAGTTAGCCAAGCTCCTCTGTCCATGGGATTTCCCAGGCAAGAATACTAGAGTGGGTTGCCGTGCCCTCCTCCAGGGGATCTTCCCGACTCAGGGATTGAACCTGCATCTCTTGCTTTGGCAGGCAGATTCTTTAACCACTGCGCCACCTGAGAAGCTCAGAAGATAAGGTCATTAGAGTGGGCCCTAATTAAAATTGACTGTTACCCTTATAGGAGGAAAATGCATGCAAAGACAGAGACACAGGGGGAACTCACACAGTGGCAGGCAGAGATTGGAGTAGTGCAGCTGCAAGCAAAGGAATGCCAAAGACAGATGGCCACAAGCAGCAGCCACGAGGAAAGAGGCAAGGAAGGGTTCTCTCCTAGAGCCTTGAGAGGAATATGGCCCTCCTGACATCTGATTTCATACTTTAGAATGGTGGCAGAGTCAATTCTATTCTTTTTTTAAAAAAATACTTATTTATGTATTTGGCTGCACTTAGTCTTAGTTGCAGCATATAAACTCTTTAGTTGTGGTATGTGGGGTCTAGTTCCCTAACAAGGGATCAAACCCGTGCCCTGAGTAGGGAGCATGGAGAATAGCCACTGGACCACCAAGGAAGTCCCAATTTCTGTTCTTTTAATCTGTCTAATTTGAGGTACTTTGTTAAGGCAGCCCACGGATACTAATACAACTGGTATAGATAATTGGGACTCTTATTCTAGGTGTAAGAGGCACCCCTCCGACTGTAAGCTAGTAATTAATGTCTTGTACCATTTAAATTACACATAGAGAATGGATGTGTCTCCTCACAAAGAAAACTGGTAACATAAAAAACAAGGAAGCCAGTCAAAGGTACAAGATGTTACTGGTCAGAGTCAGGATGAAAATGTACAGTTCAGAGAATATTTTGGAGGGAGACTGCCAAGATTTGCTGCTGGGTTGGAAATGGAGGATGAAGGAAAGAGAGGCTTCAAGGACATGTCTAGATTTTTGGATTGTTTCTAAGGTTCCCACCAACTCTCAAGGCTTATGGAATTTGCAAGCACAATGTTTTTGGGTCTGGATAAATTGCTGAATGACCCAGAATGAATGTGGGTGTATCAAAAAATGTCACCCAATCTGGCCCAGTTCTTATTGGTTCCTGGTGGGTGCCAACAGACCGCCCTCACTCCAGCTGCCAAACAGTAATAATTCCTTTGGGACTACCCTGGCGGTCCAGTGGTTAATACCGTGCTCCCACTGCACCAAAGGAACATTTCATGCAAAAATGGGCTCGATAAAGGACAGAAATGGTATGGACCTAACAGAAGCAGAAGATATTAAGAAGAGGTGGCAAGAATACACAGAAGAACTGTACAAAAAAGAGCTTCACGACCCAGATAATCATGATGGTGTGATCACTGACCTAGAGCCAGACATCCTGGAATGTGAAGTCAAGTGGGCCTTAGAAAACATCACTACGAACAAAGCTAGTGGAGGTGATGGAATTCCAGTGGAGCTATTCCAAATCCTGAAAGATGATGCTGTGAAAGTGCTACACTCAATATGCCAGCAAATTTGGAAAACTCAGCAGTGGCCACAAGATTGGAAAAGGTCAGTTTTCATCCCAATCCCAAAGAAAGGCAATGCCAAAGAGTGCTCAAACTACCACACAATTGCACTCATCTCACACGCTAGTAAAGTAATGCTCAAAATTCTCCAAGCCAGGCTTCAGCAATATGTGAACCGTGAACTTCCTGATGTTCAAGCTGGTTTTAGAAAAGGCAGAGGAACCAGAGATCAAATTGCCAACATCCGCTGGATCATGGAAAAAGCAAGAGAGTTCCAGAAAAACATCTATTTCTGCTTTATTGACTATGCCAAAGCCTTTGACTGTGTAGATCACAATAAACTGTGGAAAATTCTGAAAGAGATGGGAATACCAGACCACCTGATCTGCCTCTTGAGAAATCTGTATGCAGGTCAGGAAGCAACAGTTAGAACTGGACATGGAACAACAGACTGGTTCCAAATAGGAAAAGGAGTACGTCAAGGCTGTATATTGTCACCCTGTTTATTTAACTTATATGCAGAGTACATCATGAGAACTGCTGGACTGGAAGAAACACAAGTTGGAATCAAGATTGCTGGGAGAAATATCAATAACCTCAGATATGCAGATGACACCACCCTTATGGCAGAAAGTGAAGAGGAACTAAAAAGCCTCTTGATGGAAGTGAAAGTGGAGAGTGAAAAGGTTGGCTTAAAGCTCAACATTCAGAAAACAAAGATCATGGCATCTGGTCCCATCACTACATGGGAAATAGATGGAGAAACAGTGGAAACAGTGTCAGACTTTATTTTTCTGGGCTCCAAAATCACTGCAGATGGTGACTGCAGCCATGAAATGAAAAGACGCTTACTCCTTGGAAGGAAAGTTATGACCAACCTAGATAGCATATTCAAAAGCAGAGACATCACTTTGCCAACAAAGGTTCGCCTAGTCAAGGCTATGGTCTTTCCTGTGGTCATGTATGGATGCGAGAGCTGGACTGTGAAGAAGGCTGAGCGCCGAAGAATTGATGCTTTTGAACTGTGGTGTTGGAGAAGACTCTTGAGAGTGCCTTGGACTGCAGGGAGATCCAACCAGTCCATTCTGAAGGAGATCAGCCCTGGGATTTCTTTGGAAGGAATGATGCTAAAGCTGAAACTCCAGTATTTTGGCCACCTCATGTGAAGAGTTGACTCATTGGAGAAGACTCTGATGCTGGGAGGGATTGGGGGCAGGAGGAGAAGGGGACGACAGAGAATAAGATGGCTGGATGGCATCACTGACTCGATGGATGTGAGTCTGAGTGACCTCCGGGAGTTGGTGATGGACAGGGAGGCCTGGTGTGCTGCAGTTCATGGGGTCGCAAAGAGTCGGACACGACTGAGTGACTGGTCTGATCTGATCTGATCTGATCCCACTGCACAGGGCACAAGTTCAATCCCTGGTTGGGGAACTAAGATCCTGCGTGCTGCAGGATCTAAAAATAATAATTCCTTCATATCAGTCTGTCAATAAATGTCTTTTTTTTTTTTTTTAATTTTTGGCTGCACTGTGGCACCCCACTCCAGTACTCTTGCCTGGAAAATCCCATGGACGGAGGAGCCTGGTGGGCTGCAGTCCATGGGGTCGGTAGGAGTCAGACATGACTGAGCAACTTCACTTTCACTTTCATGCATTGGAGAAGGAAATGGCAACCCACTCCAATGTTCTTGCCTGGAGAATCCCAGGGACGGGGGAGCCTGGTGGGCTACCGTCTATGGGGTTGCACAGAGTCGGACACAACTGAAGTGACTTAGCAGCAGCAGCAGCAGCACCATGAGGCATGCAAGATCTTATTAGTTCCTTGACCAGGGCTTAAACACACACCCCCTGCAGTGTAAGTGTGGCATTTAAACCACTGGACCACCAAAGAAGTCCCTAAATGTCTTTGCTTTTGACCTCAGAAGAGTCAGGTGGCATTACAACTTTGGGTTTTTATTTTATCATCACTCTTTCTGATTTATGATGATTTTATCTGACACTAACTTATTAATCATTGGCTAAGTTTATTGGAGGATGGATTAGTTTCATTATTGCCCTGAGGGAGATAAATGCAAGGTCTTGTTGTGATGAAAGTGAACTTATATTTTTTTAAAAAGTCACTAAACTCAAATGGTGCTTTGAGCTCTCTGAGTTACTTGTGGTATGATTTGTGTTTTGGAAACTTCATTTGGAAACATATAGTGTCCCTGACTGGTGTATAGTGTCCCTGACTGGTGTAGGGCTTGTTCATGAAAACAGGACATAGGCTGTCTTAGTCAGTTTGGGCTGCTATAACAATAGCATAGACTGAGTAGTTTAAAGAACAAACGTTTCTTCCTCACAGTTCTGGAGGTTGGAAAGTCCAAGATCAAGGTGCTGGCAGATCCAGTGTCTAGTGAGGGCCTGCTCTCTGATTGGTAAATGAGTATCTTCTCTCCTTGGTAGAGAACAAGGAGGGAGGAACCAAGCTCTGGGGGCCTCTCTTTATGAGGGCACCCATCCCCTTCATGAGAGCTCTGCTCTCAGGACCTAAACCACTCCCTCCCAAAGGCCCTACCTCCAAATGCCATCACAGTGGACAAAGGCTTCAGCATATGAATTTGGGGAGAAACAAGCGTTCAGACCACAGCACAGATATCCTCTGGTTTCACATACACCAAAAGGAACCCTCTGGAACATCAGGCTGTATTCCCATTTCAGAGAGACCCCAAGCTACACCATACCCCTGCAGGCACCAGGGAGCCCCTTCCTGCTCCTCAGACAGTGGCTGAAGGCGAGGCCTTGGCATCCCAGATGGGAAATCAGCCCTCATTTCTGCGTGGGAGTTTCAGAAAATGGGTTGGGCTTGACCCCACCGTTACTTCTGTGGCGGTGCTGCTGAATGGCTGAGAGCGCGCTCTGAAGCCTAGTTGTCCAGGTTGAAATGCAGGTCCTGCTGGCTGTTGTCTCTGTGACCTTGGGGAAGTCACTTGAACTCCTCCACCCTTAGTTATCATTGGTGAATTCAGGAGTAATGGTACAAGCTAGGCAGAGATTCCCTGCACACATTCATGAGATAAACATGTGCAGCCTTCAGCATAGAGTTGGCACACAGTGTATATGCACTTGGTTCATGTTATCTCTCTCAGCTGGTTAAGCAGGTAACAGGATTCCTGTGGGGGAAAAAAATGCCTCTTAAATTCCCAACAATCAGTACACCTGAGTTTTTCCAGCAAGATTTGCTGTGTGTCAGGGACTCTGTGGGCCCAAATTTTGCTTTTCCCATTTTACTATTGATGTGGTTGATAACTTAGTCTCTTAAGGAGAAGAGTTTGGAAACATTCTAAGATGGCCTTGGAAACAATGGGGAGAATTCTCAGGTGTGACAAATTGTTACCTGTAAGTGACTTTGGTTTTATTTTGTTATTTAAAATTTTTTTTCCTTCAGCTTTATTGAGGTATAATTGACATTGTGCTGTACAGCACAATGATTTTATTATACACATCATGAAATGATGACCACAATAAGTTTAGTGAACATCTGTCATCTGCTACAGATACAAAATTAAATAGAAAAAAACTTTCCTATGATGAGAACTCTTAAGATTTACTCTCTTAACTTTCATATATAACACACAGCTGCTGCTAAGTCGCTTCAGTCGTGTCCGACTCTGTGCGACCCCATAGACGGCAGCCCACCAGGCTCCGCCGTCCCTGGGATTCTCCAGGCAAGAACACTGGAGTGGGTTGCCATTGCCTTCTCCATTGTGTGAAAGTGAAAAGTGAAAGTGAAGTCGCTCAGTCGCGTCTGATTCGTAGCGACCCCATGGACTGCAGCCTACCAGGCTCCATCCATGGGATTTTCTAGGCAAGAGTACTGGAGTGGCTTGCCATTGCCTTCTCCGTATATATAACACACAGCAGTGTTAATTATATTTATCGTCTTGCACATTGCAGCCTTAATACTAATTTATCTTATAACTGGAAGTTTGTACCTTCGTCCAGTTTCCCTTCCTCCCATCAGCCTACCTGTGGTAACCAGAGATCTGATCTCTTTTTCTATGAGTTTGTTTGTTTTTGAACTATTGGGTTGGCCAAACTTACAGATAAATCCGAACAGACTTTTTGGCCAACCCAATATAATTGACCTACAACACTGTTAGTTCTTGTTACACAACACAGTGGTTTGATATTTCCGTACTTTTCCAAATGATTACTGCAATAACTCGAGTTATGATCTTGCACCAGACAGAAGTATTATATAATTATTGACTGTATTCCCCACACTGTATATTCATACCCATGACTCATTTATTTTGTAACTGAAAGTTTGTACCTCTTAATCTCCTTCACTTTTATCTTTCCTCTCCTCACCTCCCTCCCCTCCGGCAACCACCTGTTTGTTCTCTGTATCTGTGGCTCCGTTTCTGATTTTTATATTTGTTCATTTCTTTTTTAGATTGCACATATCTAAATCAGTACAGTATTTGTCTTTCTCAATCTGACTTATTTCACTTGACATAGTACTCTCTAGGTTTATTCATATTGTCACAAATGCAAGATTTCATTCTTTTTTATGGCTGGATAGAATACAATGGAATACTATCCAGCCATAAAAAAGTATGAAATCTTGCATTTGTGACAATATGAATAAACCTAGAGAGTACTATGTCAAGTGAAATAAGTCAGATTGAGAAAGACAAATACTGTACTGATTTAGATATGTGCAATCTATATATATGTTGGAGAAGGAAATGGCAACCCACTCCAGTGTTCTTGCCTGGAGAATCCCAGGGATGGGGGAGCCTGGTGGGCTGCCATCTATGGGGTCACACAGAGTTGGACACGACTGAAGCAACTTAGCAGCAGCAGCAGCAGCATATATATATATGTACATGCATGGTATGTACATGGTATATATACCATTTTGCTACTGCAAAATTAATTGTACATTTTTGAGTGCTACCTTTATCACTAAAAGATTCAAGTTAGGAGACTGAAAAAAAATGTTTTATATCTGTGTATTTTAAAAAGAATCTGATGATGAACAAGGAGGCAGGCATTGGTTTCTTATGGGAGGGACACTATCATGGAGGTACTGTAAGGCCACGTCGGTCTACTTCATTTCTTGTTATTTAACAGATTCTGTGGTGCTGCTCTTGTCTTGTTCAGGTTCAGGAAGCTCATTCAGTGGCCTTGCAACATCAATCAAATCCAAGATCCTTCTATCACTCTGTACCTCACTGTCCATTCTGTTACAGCTCTGATCTTGTCAGACACACAATTGTGACTGTCCCAATGCTTGGAATGCTGTCTTCTTTTTTTCCCCAGTAATTTTTTTTTTTTGATATGTCTTCTCAGGCAAGAGGAACAAAAGCAAAAATTAGCAAATGAGACTACATTAGACTGAAAAGCTTTTGCACAAGGAAAGAAACGATCAACAAAACAAAAGGCCAACTACTGGATGGGAGAAGACAGTTGCAAATGATAAGGGATCCATATCCAAAACATACAAGAACTGAAAATGACCTTGAATGTGTGAATGGACAGAAATGCTGCAGAAACACGAAGCTGGCTGTATGAGGGCTGGTAGCTTTCACCCTCCTTACCACCTGGATCTCTGTTTATCCATCAGTGGGCATTTGATGCCTCTATCTTCTAGCGAGGAAGGTTTTCTATAGGCTAGGGGTGATTCAACCTGCCTGGAATGGGTGCTGTGATGTGATTTTGTTATTTGTTTCAGGAGCAAGGGCTCTGCACTGTTCCTTATTAATTTAATGACGCGGTTGAAAAATCTAGCCATCAGGATTGGGGCTGCTGCTTCTGAGGGTACAGAAATCCCTTAGTCCAGAGCAGTTCAGGATTTCCATGGCTGTTTTTTTCCATTGCCTTACTCGTCCCCTTTTGCCTCCAGACTGGGTGGGCATGATGTTAGAACTGCCGTGTGTTTACCTGAAGAAAGTCTGGGGCCTAGCTATTGTTGTTCGGTCACTAAGTTGTATCTGACTCTTTGCGACCCCGTGGACTGTAGCATGCCAGGCTCCTCTGTCTTCCACTATCTCCCAGAGTTTGCTCAGATTCCTGTCCATCAAGTCGGTGATGCTATCAAACCATCTCATCTTCTGCCACATCCTCCTTTTGCCTTCAGTTTCTCTCAGCATCCCAGTGTTTTCCAGTGAGTCAGCTCTTCACATCAGGTGGTCAAAGTATTGGATTTTCAGCTTCAACATCAGTCCTTCCAATGAGTATTCAGGATTGAGTTCCTTTAGGAATGACTGGTTTGATCTCCTTGCAGCCCAAGCGACTCTAAAAGTTTCCTCTAGCACCACAATTCAAAAGTATCAATTCTTCAGCACTCAGCCTTCTTTATGGTCCAACCCTTACATCCATACATGGCTACTGGAACAACCACAGCCTTGATTATAGGTACCTTTGTTGGCAAAATGATGTCTCTGCTTTTTAATACACTGTCTAGATTTGTCATAGGCTTCCCAGGTGGTTTCCCGGGGGGTAAAGAGTCTACCTGCCAATGCAGGAGATGCGGCTTTGATCCCTGGATTGGGAAGATCCCCTTGGGAAGAAAATCGCAGCCCACTTCAGTATTCTTGCTTAGGAAATCCCATGGACAGAGGAGTCTGTTGGACTATAGTCCGTGGGGTCCAAAAGCAGCTGGACATGACTTAGCGACTAAACAACAAACAACTAGGTTCGTCATGGCTTTCCTTCCAAGGATCAGGCGTCTTTTAATTTCATGGCTTCAGTCACCATCCGCAGTGATTTTGAAGCTCAAGAAAATAAAATCTGTCACTGCTTCCACTTTTTCCCCTTCTATTTTTCATGAAGTGATGCAACCGGATGCCACTATCTTAGATTTTTAAACGTCGAGTTTCAAGCAAACGTTTTCACTTTCCTCTTTCACCCTCATCAAGAGGCTCTTTAGTTCCTCTTCACTTTCTGCCTTTAGAATGGGTAGCATGGACCTTAACACATTCCAGTAGACTTTGTGCTTCTTTCAAGAGATCATTTTGTAGCCACTGGGGAGTTGAGTGGTACACTATGTCAGCCTCTCGCTGTGTCTGTTTTTCTCAGGCCAGGCAAGTGTTGAGGGAGCATTGAAGCTGGTGGGCACATGAGCAATGAGGAAGCTGGTTTGTATCAACCTCCAGGAGCCCCTTTGGATGATCCAGTTGGGGTTTGGAGGATAGGAGTGCTTCTGTCTAGCCAGGGATGTGATTGCCATGCCAGACTTGCAGGAAAGGGAGTCTCGAGAAAGCCCCATGTTCTCTGACTAATTGGGCCCATCTGATTTGTACACGTTCTGTGATGGTGGTAGTGACACTGTGCCCTGTCACAACATAAGGTCCTAGGGAAAGGGGGTGTTGGGTGTACCGAAGAATGATTGCTGGCCTCATCAGAAGATAGAATGGCCCTTGCCCAAGATTGATTAAGTCAAGTCTTGCCAAGCTCATCTGAAGCAGAGACGTATGCTCATAACAGCCTCTGAGTTTTGGCCTTTTGAACAGGAACAGTGGCCAGTCGGGAGATAGGGACTCAATGGGGTTGTTACATTTGCCTCTATATTTCATCTCTCTCTTTTTTTAATTTGGCTGCTCCACACGGTTTGTAGGATCTTAGTTCCCCAATCAGGGATTGAAGCTGCACCCTCAGCAGCGAAAGCATAGTTCTAACCAATGGACTACCAGAGAATTGAGTACTCTTTGGTAGCACAGGCCTATTAATTAGAAGAATGGAATTCTTTGTTGGGGCGATAACATTTCGCTTAGTTGAGATTCAAAGTTAATGTTTTCTCTCAAATCGATTTTGAAAGTTCATCTGTAAATATTGTCTTAGTTTGTGGGCTGTACAAAAAGAGACAGTGGACTATGATTTGCTGATGCCTGTTCTAGAATCAGTCTACAGGTGTACTATTGATAACAATGTTAGATAACATGTATAGAATATTAGTGAAGTGAAAGTCGCTCAGTTGTGTCCAACACTTTGCGACCCCATGGACTGTACTATACGGTCCATGGAATTCTCCAGGCCAGAATGCTGGAGTGAGTAGCCTTTCCCTTCTCCAGGGGATCTTCCCAACCCAGGGATCGAACCCAGGTCTCCTGCATTGCAGACAGATTCTTTACCTGCTGAGCCACAGGAGAAGCCCATAGAATGTCAACCACATGTCAAAATACCAGGGTAAGAATTCTTCTTCTTTCACCTCATTGGAGCCTTTGGTAACCTGGTGGTAGAAGCTACTCCTTTTCTTTTCATTTCACAGGAAGCACAGGAGGCTGAGAGAAGGGAAGGACACTTGCTTGAGGTTGTCCGTCTAGAAGTGGCAGTAAGATTTACACCTGGGTGTGTCTGGGTCCAGAGTCCACACCCATAACAATTAGACTAAGGTGTTCATTCACAAGTCAGAACTTGACATGACCATGGCCTCCATAAGATGCTAAACCTTTGTAACCACTCTATATTTTGTTTATTTGTTTGCTATTTTATTTTAATTTCCTCCCCATCTGTCTCTTTGAGTGATTGCCGCCATCATCCTGCAAGCAGAAGTGGCTGGTGGTTTCTGTTTAGGAATAGTAGCAGGGTGGAGAGAAAGGTAGGAGGGATGGAAATGGGTGCTGCCTTCTTCGTAGTCAGAATAGGGGAAGAACCCCAAGGGTTTAAGAAGATGGCATCAGCTTTTTTTGTTGTTTTTTTGGTGGAGCAGTTAGAACACACACATTTATTAAGTTCATCTTATATGGGTGGCATCAGCTTTAATTATGAAAGCAGACTCGGGGCTTCCCATGAGGTCCAGTGATTAAGGCTCCATGCTTCCAATGCAGAGGGCACAGGTTTGATTTCTGGTCAAGGAACTAAGATCCTACAAACCAAGTGCTGTGGCCAAAAAATAAATAAGCAAATAAAACTGAGGATAAACTGACTCCTAAGCCCTAGCTTGGGAATGAGGAGTCCTACATTCTAGAACTATTAAAAAAAATTAAAAAGCAGACTCAACCCAAGGGTTTATAGATGAACTGCCTTTTGAACACTCAATTCAGAAAACCCTTCAGTTTCCCTCATTTTTTTTAAACCCTTCTATCTGCTTCATTCTTATCCATTCCTTGTATCCAACATCATTTTTTTTCTCTCCCAGTCAGTTTCTAGGGGTCTGCACTGTTCATGACAGGCCTCTGTGACCCTCCAGACCACAGTTTGGTAGACCCAGGCTGCCCAGTGTACCACAATACCTCTGCTGGTCCAGATGTGGCTACTAATACCACAGAGATAACCCTGTGCTTGACCGGGTGCGCACCAGCTGTGGGCACTCCCTAGGACCTGCCAGTCCACATACCTACCCAGCTAGTTGCCAACATTCAATGGGAGATTTGAGCACCTCCCAAACCACAGTATAACTTTTCCCCAGACTCTCTGTGGGAAGTGACATGATTCCAGCAAATCATTGTTAACTATTAGAAGCCAGCTCCAACTAGAAATGCATATTGTTAAGAATAGTTTTCTCAGAAACTCACAATTCCTGTAGTTACACAGTGGCCCTAAAATAGGTGAAGTAGTTTCTGTACTTTAAGGGGCTCTGGGAAGGCTGTTTCCTCCCTCTAATAATGTATCCCCCTGGCATTAAAAAAAATTGTTTATTTATTTTTTTGGCTGTGCTGGGTCTTCACTGCTGTGCACAGGCTTTCTCTAGTTGCGGTGAGCGGGGATTACTCTTCATTGTGCTTGGGCCTCTCATTGCAGTGGCTTCTCTTGTTGTGGAGCACAGGCTTTAGGTATGCAGGCTTCAGCAGTTGCAGCTTGAGGACTCAGTAGTTGTGGCACATGGGCTTACTTGCTTCGCAACATGTGGAATCTTCCTGGACCAGGGATCGAACACCTGTCCCTTGCATTGGAAGGCAGATTCTTAATCACTGGACCAAACAGGGAAGTCCTTGCTGGTATATTTTTGTTCAGAATTCTACAGTCATAGATTTATTCATTTGACCAAGCATTGCCGTTTCTGAACTCTTATTAAGAGGAAGTCGCTGGCAGTGGTAACACTCTACAGGACTTAAGCATAAATAGGTGATGGATCTCTTTATCAAAGAGGATGTGGCATCTTAGGTGCATTGGGTAAAAATGGTGGGAGGACATTTCTGGCACTGTTTTGAATACTATATGATGGTAATTCATTTAGTTGTCATGACAACCCCATAAAATGGGTTGTAGCATCCCCCCATTTTACAGATGAGGAAGCAGAGGCTTAAGAGAGGTTAAATACTTTGCCAAAAGTCACACAGCTAGTAAGTGGAGTTCAAGATCGGGGCTGGAACCAGTGTTCATTCTCTTTTGGTGTGACATTGTGTGGGGGGTCCCCAAGACCACCCCCCGGCTCACTGATTCCCTAGGAGAATTCACAGGACAGTCAGGAGCAGAATTCCAATAGTCCTTTCCCAGTGCAGTCACATGGGTCATGCTTAATTCCTCCAGCAACAAGTTGTGACCACACATGTGAAATATTGTCTACCAGGGACACTCATCAGAGACACAGTGTCCTAGGTTTTTACTGAGGCTGGTCATGTAGGCATCCTCTGCCCAACACATACCAAAACTCCAGGCTCTCAGAAGGAAAGCAGATGCTTAGCATAAACCCCGTGAACCCCAGTGAACCCCACTCTTACCAGTTCTGGGAATGGTGGGAACCCCCCTGAAATCCAAGGTCTTAGTCATCAGCCAAGGCCAACCTTATAGACAGGCTTTTCTAAGGAAAGCATACCCAGGTCTGTTACCTTAACTCTCTTTTTGTTTGTGGTTCCCTGACCAGGCAGTAAGAGCACAGAGTCCTAACCACTGGACTGCCAGGGCAGTCCTGCTATGTTAACTCTTTAATGCACAGATACCCTTTCCGCTCATCAGTGTTTTTGAAAAGGATCAATTTGCATTTTCCCTATTGTATAAGGATTGATCCCCTCGGTAAAGCTCATGTCATTGCTCAGGAGTAAATGAGAGCATGCCTAAGGGCACTTGGCACAGCATTTGTCACATAATAAGTGATATCATGGGCTTCCCAGGTGGCTCACTGATAAATAATCCACCTGCAATAAGGGAGACGGATGTTCAATCCCTGCTTCAGAAAGATCCCCTGGAGAAGGCAATGGCAACCTGCTTCAATATTCTTGCCTAGGAAATCCCATGGCCAGAGGAGCCTGGCGGGCTACAGTCCATGGAGTTGCAAAGAGCTGGACATGACTTAGCGACTTAACAATAGCAACAAATAAGAGCATGCCTAAGGGCGCTCAGCACAGCATTTGTCACATAGTAAGTAGTATTGTCATCTTCACTGGCTGCTGCTTGATCATTTCTGTGTCCCTTAATTCTGATGAGGGGCTCCAGTTAACTCTTCTGCCTTCCCCACTGCCCTGTTGTCTGCAGACGGCCCCTCTCAGGTTGAGGTCAACATCTCCAGCACTGGCAGGCTCCCCAACGGCACCCTCTATGCAGCCAAGGGCTCCCAGGTGGACTTCAGCTGCAGCAGCAGATCCCAGCCTCCGCCTGTGGTTGAGTGGTGGTTCCAGGCCCCAGATTCCACCACTGAGCTCTTTGGGAACAACCTGACAACCAGCTGCTTCACGCTGTTACTAATGTCACAGAACTTGCAAGGGAACTACACCTGTTTGGCCAAAAACGTGCTCAGCGGGAGACATCGAAAGGTGACCACCGAGCTCCTGGTCTACTGTGCGTAAGAAATGCGCCCCTCCTCCTCTCCTCCACCTTGACCCTTTGTGACCTGTGTGTTTGTGCCTCCCTTTGTGCACAAAGACTTCCCTGATACACGGGTCCTAACCTGCTTCTGTGGTTCCCTCAACACACACAGACACACCCAAACTGCATGTCAGAGAGAATGTTACCTTTTCTGAAAGCTCGCTGCTAACTAGGGGTACAGGAAAGTCCCTGTGAGCCACAGAAGGGAATTTATGCCAGGTTTAAGGTGTTTTGTTTTTTTTTTTGAGGTGAAACTATATAATTTAACATTAACCATTTTAAGATGTACAATTCAGTGGCATTGAGTCTATTCAGAGTGTTGTGCAACCATCATGTTTATTTCCAAAACATTTTCATTACCTCAGTTTGGAAACCCTATACCCATTAAGCAGTCACTCCCATACCCTCTTTCCCCAGACCTTGGCAACCACTAACCTACATTCTATATCTATGAACTTGCCTATTCGGGACATTTCATATAAATAGAATCATACACTACGACCTTTGGGTAGTGGCTTCTTGGTTTTTTTTTTTTTAACGGAGGTTATTTTTTTAGGGGGGCTGCAATGCATGGGATGTGGGATCATTAATTCCCCAAACAGGGATGGAACCTTCACCCCCTGCACTGGGAGCACAGAGTCTTAAACACTGGGCTGCCAGGGAAATCCCTGGGACTGACTTCTTTCACTTAGCATCATGTTTTCACGGTTCATCCCTGTTGAAGCTTGTGTCAGTGCTTGTTTTCATCTATGGCTGAAGAGTATCTATGTTACGGATCTACTACAATTTGTTTATCCATTCATCTGTCCTTACTCATGTTGTCCATTAACTCAGGCCCTCTAGCACTGCTAAGAACACGTAGTTCATGAAGCTTTATTTTGCAGGTGAGGAAACAGCCAAATATACTCATGCACACATTCAGTGGAGAAAAACCACTGTAGAATCACAGGGTGCACTCATAATCCATGCTAATGAAAGGGAGCATGAGAACAACAAATGCGTAGGCAGGGTAATGACACACTTACTTTATACATTATTCAGAGCCTTTGTAAGTCTCAATGCTGTCTCTCATAAATGACATTTATTGTGTATAAAGTTATATAAAGTCATTTCCTTGTTGCAGGAAACACAGATGAGTAGAAAGAAGAAAATAATCACTTGTACTCTCACCATCGTTTTGGTGTATTTCCAATAATTTTTCTTGTAGATGCCACATATCTACCCATATGAGATCCGAATTTCTATTTATGTATATTATATAAAATATATAAAGTATTTAAAATATCTACATATTATAGAAAATACTTTTATATAAAATATTTATATATTATATAAAATATATAAATATGATATATACATAATAACTATTTTATGTATAATTATGAATACATGGGTTACATTACAAGTTTGTAATTTGTTAAATTTATATATATATATTTTTAAAAACTGTATTTGCACATAGCAAAAAAAAAAGTGTGTGTTGAGGACTGGGGATGAATAAGTCTCTCTCTTCCTGTTATGCCCTCCAGGGATCAGCAGTGTCCAGTAGAACTTTCTGTGATGATGGAGATATTCTCTTGTGTGTGGTCTACTTCAGTGGCCACCTCCTACCTGTGATTACTAGGAAATGTGGGTAGTGTGACAGAGGAACTAAATTTGTAATTAATTTAAATCAAATAGCCACATGTGGCTAGTGAGAAATGAAATCTCTTCAGCGACTTAACACTCAGCAGGGGAAACCCGACTTTTGCCAGACACTGATTTGTGCTAGGATTTATTTCAAGGTACACTAACCTGAGTTGCTGTTTCTCCGATACCCTGGTTGTGTAATCCTTAGAGTCAGCCCAGTGGCTCATTTTAGCCTGTGATTAAGGCCATGTTCTCTGGTATTTTGCAGCTCCCCCTCCATCAGCCCCCCAGTGCTGGGCAGAGGTGTCGCCAGGATTGTTCTCACTGCAGCTCAACTGTCGCTGGGCTGGGGGATACCCAGACCCAGACTTCTTGTGGACAGAAGAGCCAGGAGGTGTGGTCGTGGGAACATCAAAGCTGGGGGTGGAGATGCTGAGCCAGTCCCAGCTGTCGGATGGCAAGAAGTTCAAGTGTGTCGGGAGCCACATAGTGGGGCCGGAGTTGGGAGCCAGCTGTGTGGTACAGATCAGTGAGTCTGCCTTGCCTTGTCCTGGGGTTGGGGTCCACTCACCTTCCTGTCTTCTGGGACAACCCTTTGAAAGAGGGTCTGGGAAAGAGATCCCAGGGTGTTAGAGTGAACTGAATTCCTCTCATATCTTCCTTCCATTTTCTTTTTTAAAAAAATCAAAGTATTGTTAATTAATTATTATTTATTAACAAAGTCAATCAATTTATTGATTAAAATTAATTTTTAAAAATGGAAGTATAGTTGACTTACAATATTGTGTTATTTTTGCTAGGTAGCAGAGTGATTCAGTTATACACATACACACATATATACATATACATATATACATACTCTTTTTTATATTCTTTTCCAATGTAGTTTATCACAGAATATTTATTTATTTGACTGTGCCAGGTCTTAGCTGTGGCACACAGGATCGTTAATCTTCAATGTGGTCATGTAGGATCTAGTTCTTGACCAGAGATCGACCCTAGGTCCCCTGCATTGGGAGTGTGGAGTCTTAGCCACTGGACCACCAGGGAAGTCCCCATCAGAGGATATTGAATATAGTTCCCTGTAGGACCAGACAGTAGGACCTTGTTGTTTATCCATTCTCTATATACTGGTTTGCATCTGCTAACTCCAAACTCGCACTCCATTCCTTCCCTACGCCCTTTCTTTTGCTTTATCCTCCCTTCCTTTCAAACTTTAAACATGCATAATGAAACTTCTTGGTTCTAGTCCAAGCTAGTTTTCTCTTGACAAATACTAACTGAGCACATACAACATGCCAGGCACAAGTTTCTAAGTCCTGGAGATGGAGCCGTGAACAAAACTGACAAGGTTCATTTATCTGTTGACAAATGACAAAGGTTCAATTTGTTCATGGAACAAATTATCCCTAAACTTAATGGCTTCAAACAACAATCATAATCTCACGATTTCTGTAGGCCAGAAATTCATACAGGGCAAGGTGCTGACACCTTGATTTAGGACTTCAGACTTTCTGAACTGTAAGAAAAAATTTCTGTTGTTTTAAGCCACCCAGTTTGTGGTCCTTTGTTACAGTGGCCTCAGGAGACCAATATAATGAGTAAGCCAGGGCCAAAGTATGTTGGATTGTGTTGGCCCTGGTGAGGTTGTCCTCACAGTTTATAAGAATAATCCTCAGAGGTGCAGTGTGGACAGTGGACATGCTGAGAAGTGAGCCCTGGTGTACCAGCAAGTGCTTGTTCTAGGCGAGTGGCATTTGAATGGTTGACCCTTCCCACTAATTGAGCACATTGTCCCCAGGTGTCCCCTCTGTGTCAGGCACTGCACCTGGCCTTGAGCAACATAAGGGACCAGGACTCACTTTCTGCCCAAGGACAGAGGTTGGCAAACTGTGCTCCATGGACCAAATCTGACTGAACTGTTTTGGGGCAATTTTTAAGAAATGAGATATAATTCACATAATGTAAATTTCACTAGTTTTTTTGGGTGGGGGGAGGTCTGCACCATGCAGCTTGTGAGATCTTAGCTCCCCAATCAGGATTAACCTGAATCAGCAGTGAAATGATGGAGTCCTAACTGCTGGACCACTGGGGAATTCCCTAAAATTCACTATTTTAAAGTGAATACCCACTCCAGTCTTCTTGCCTAGAGAATCCCAGGGACAAGGGAGCCTGGTGGGATGCCGTCTATGGGGTCGCACAGAGTTGGACACGACTGAAGTGACTTAGCAGTAGCAAAGTGTACAATTCAGTGGGGTTTTTTGTTTTGTTCTTTTTTTAGTATATTCACAGTGTTGTACTACCATCACCATTCTAATCCAGAACATTTCCATCACCCCAAAAGAAACCCTGTACCTATTGGCAGTCACTGTCTCTAGAAAGACCATGCGAGGATATTTATTTCCCAGTATCTCCACCAACATTGAGTCTTATTAATTTTTTAAAACTTTTCCTGTTTGCTAGTTGGGACATGGCTGACTGTTCCAATCTGGGTTTCTTTGATCACTGGTGGGGTTGATAATTTTTATACACTTATTGGCTTCCTATATATTTTCTGTGAGTTATCTGTTCATATCTTGTCCATTCTTTTTATTGGCTTCTTCATTGTTTCTTATTATGTCACAAGAGTCACTTAATTTCATAGAACTGTCATGCACATTATAGATATTATTCTTGCATATCTTGTTCCTAAACCATATTTGTGACATTTCTGCTAGTGATGAGCAGTTTCTGATTTTGAAAGGGTCGCCTCTGTCAGTCCTGTTTTAGCTTTCTGTACTCAAAAGGTCTTTGTCTCTTACTTGTTAACTTATTATCTGTAATCCTCATCAGTTCAGTTCAGTTCAGTCGCTCAGTCGTGTCTGACTCTTTGCGACTCCATGAATCGCAGCACGCCAGGCCTTCCTGTCCATCACCAACTCCTGGAGTTCACTCAGACTCACGTCCATTAAGTCAGTGATGCCATTCAGCCATCTCATCCTCTGTCGTCCCCTTCTCCTCCTGCCCCCAATCCCTTCCAGCATCAGAGTCTTTTCCAATGAGTCAACTGTTCCCATGAGGTGGCCAGAGTACTGGAGTTTCACCTTTAGCATCATTCCTTCCAAAGAAATCCCAGGGCTGATCTTCAGAATGGACTGGTTGGATCTCCTTGCAGTCCAAGGGACTCTCAAGACTCTTCTCCAACACCACAGTTCAAAAGCGTCAGTTCTCCGGCGCTCAGCTTTCTTCACAGTCCATCTCTCTCATCCATACATGACCACTGGATAAACCATAGCCTTGACTAGACTGACCTTTATTGGCAAAGTAATATCTCTGCTTTTGAATATGTTATCTAGGTTGGTCATAACTTTCCTTACAAGGAGTAAGCATCTTTTAATTTCATGGCTGCAGTCACCATCTGCAGTGATTTGGGAGCCCAGAAAAATAAAGTCTGACACTGTTTCCACTGTTTCTCCATCTATTTCCCATTAAGTGATGGGACCAGATGCCATAATCTTCATCTTCTGAATGTTGAGCTTTAAGCCAACTTTTTCACTCTCCACTTTCACTTTCATCAAGAGGCTTTTGAGTTCCTCTTCACTTTCTGCCATAAGGGTGGTGTCATCTGCATATCTGAGATTATTGATATTTCTCCCGGCAATCTTGATTCCAGCTTGTGCTTCTTCCAGCCCAGCGTTTCTCATGATGTACTCTGCATAGAAGTTAAATAAGCAGGGTGACAATATACAGCCTTGACGTACTCCTTTTCCTATTTGGAACCAGTCTGTTGTTCCATGTCCAGTTCTAAGTGTTGCTTCCTGAGCTGCATACAGGTTTCTCAAGAGGCAAGTCAGGTGGTCTGGTATTCCCATCTCTTGATGAATTTTCCACAGTTTATTGTGATCTACACAGTCAAAGGCTTTGGCATAGTTAATAAAACAGAAATAGATGTTTTTCTGGAACTTTCTTGCTTTTTCAATGAACCAGCAGATGTTGGCAATTTGATCTCTGGTTCCTCTGCCTTTTCTAAAACCAGCTTGAACATCTGGAAGTTCACGGTTCACGTATTGCTGAAGCCTGGCTTGGAGAACTTTGAGCGTTACTTTACTAGCATGTGAGATGAGTGTAAATTAGGATGATTTGTAACTTGTAGATGATAACATGTGTAAACTAATTTACCCAGGATCAGCCACCTCTTAAGTGATGGAGCAGCACTTAGCCAGGCTGGTCTGACGCCAAGGCACTTGCTTTTATCCAGGTGACCTCTTTCCAGACTTGATCTGGCAAATCTTTTCTTCATGTGGAATTTAGGGTACTCAGCATGGTACCAAGTGGGCTTCCCAGGTGGCTAGTGATAAAGAACGAGCCTGCCAGTGCAGGAGACATAAGAGATGTGGGTTCAATCCTTGGGTCAGGAAGATCCCCTGGAAGAGGGCATGACAAACCACTCCAGTATTATTGCAAGGAGAATCCTATGGACAAAGGAGCCTGACAGGCTACATAGTGTTGCAAAGAGTCAGACAAGACTGAAGGCAGACCCGATGCATGTATGGTGCCAGGTGCTGTGGAAGAATACAGAGTCCTTCCCTTTAAAAGACTTAAACTTGGAGAGAGAAATCTGGCAAACTTAAACCAGAAAATGGCAATATCACAATACAGCTGATCCTTGAACAGCACAGGCGGGTTTGAACTGCGAGGTTCCACTTACATGTGGATTTTTCTCCCCAATAAATATAGTACCTATATTTTCATTTTATAGATCTTTAACTCAGTGTGCGGAGAAGGCAGTGGCACCCAACTCCAGTACTCTTGCCTGGAAAATCCCATGGACAGAGGAGCCTGGTGGGCTGCAGTCCATGGGGTTGTTAGGAGTGGGACACGACTGAGTGACTTCACTTTCACTTTTCACTTTCATGCATTGGAGAAGGAAATGGCAACCACTCCAGTGTTCTTGCCTGGAGAATCCCAGGGACGGGGGAGCCTGGTCAGACACGACTATGGGTCGCACAAGGTCAGACACGACTGAAGTGACTTAGCAGCAGCAACTCAGTGTGGGGGAAAGTTTGTGTCTGATTAGAAAGCATAAGATGTGGAATCAAAAGAACTAGGGTTTGAGTCCTGATGCTATCCAAAACTGTTTCAGCTTCCTGTCCTTGGGTGAGTCATTTTCTTTGTGTTTGAGGCAGAGATAGCAGGACATGGATTTTAGATTCCACACAGAGTGGCCCCCCCCCCCAACCCCCATGTTCTAGGGCCAACTGCAATAGAGACAGTAATGTTTTATTGACTGCAGACCCTGTGCAGGTGCCGAGTATTGCACACAGCATCTTGTTCAGTCCTCAATCAGCTGGTGAGCTGAGCCCTTGCAGTATTATCCCCCAGAATCAGTTTCCCAGAGTTGCAGTACCACAAACTTGGTGGCTTAAAACAACAGCTGTTTATCCTCTCTCAGTTTTGGAAGCTAGAAGTTTGAAATCAAGGTGTTGGCAGGGCCATGCTCCTATCAAAGCCTTTGTGGCAGAATCTTTCATGGCCTCTTCCACTTCCTGATGGCTCTGTGTTCCTGCGGCTCCATCACTCTGGTGCCTGCGTCTGTCTTCATGTGGCCTTCCTCTCTGTGGGTGTGTCTCCCTATGCCTTCCCTCTTCATTTTCTTTTTTGCTACGTTGCACGTAGTTGATCTTAGTTGCCTTACCAGGGATCTAACCTGCACCCCCTGCAGTGAAAGCATGGAGTTGTTAACAACTGGAGTGCCATGGAAGTCCTTCTCTTCTTACAAGATACCAGAATTTTGGGTCACCCTCAATCCAGGATGATTTCATCTTGAGATCCTTAACTAGTTACCTCTGCAAAGACTCCATTTCTGAGTAAGACCACATACTGGGCTTCTAGATGAACACAAATTTTGGGAGGACGCTGCATTTTACGGAGGGTGAAATACTTGCCCAGACTCATGCAGCTAGAAAGCAGTAGACACACTCAGGGTGGTACCTAACGGGGAAATGCCCAAAGTGTGTTGTGGACCGTAAGTCCCAGGAAGTGAATAAATGATGGACTGATGCTGAGAGAGGTTGAAAGTGGCAGAGGCAGCTGGCAAGTTTTGTTATTTTGCCTTCACCCTCTCATTTTATTTGCAGATCTTGCCTAAGTCATTATTCCTGTGGCCCCTGAGACTTGACCTGTAATCTGAATCTAAATATGTGCTCAGGGCTAAGAAATGTGTCTGGAAAAGGGAGCTGACTGGAAGTTTTCCCAATTCCAGGAGCACGGGAAATAGGCACAAAGCCAGGACCCTTCTCAACTCTGATGCCATCCAGTTCTCTCCGCCTCACTCATGGGCACTCAACCCTGGATGTGCATGCTGGTCACCTGATGCTATGCTAATGCTATGCTAAGTCACTTCAGTCGTGTCCAACTCTGTGTGACCCCATAGACGGCATCCCACCAGGCTCCCCTGTCCCTGGGATTCTCCAAGCAAGAACACTGGAGTGGGTTGCCACCTGAGGGGCTGGTCAAAATGCAGATTCTGACTCTGTGGGTCTGGGTGGATCCAAGACTGCATTTCTAACTGGCTCCCAGGAAGTGCTGATCCTGCTGATCCTGCTGGTCTGAGGACCACACCTCGCGTAGCAATGCCTTCGAGGTTGAGGGGCTCTGGATTATTCCACATAGAAGGACTAGTGCATCACTGAAGGGCAATACCAACATCCACCCAGGGATGCAGGGCAGCATAGCCCCCAAAGGAACATTTCATGCAAAAATGGGCTCGATAAAGGACAGAAATAGTATGGACCTAACGGAAGCAGAAGATATTAAGAAAAGGTGGCAAGAATACACAGAAGAACTGTACAAAAAAGAGCTTCACGACCCAGATAATCATGATGGTGTGATCACTGACCTAGAGCCAGACATCCTGGAATGTGAAGTCAAGTGGGCCTTAGAAAGCATCACTATGAACAAAGCTAGTGCAGGTGATGGAATTCCAGTGGAGCTATTCCAAATCCTGAAAGATGATGCTGTGAAAGTGCTGCACTCAACATGCCAGCAAATTTGGAAAACTCAGCAGTGGCCACAAGATTGGAAAAGGTCAGTTTTCATCCCGATCCCAAAGAAAGGCAATGCCAAAGAGTGCTCAAACTACCGCACAATTGCACTCATCTCACACGCTAGTAAAGTAATGCTCAAAATTCTCCAAGCCAGGCTTCAGCAATATGTGAACCGTGAACTTCCTGATGTTCAAGCTGGATTTAGAAAAGGCAGAGGAACCAGAGATCAAATTGCCAACATCTGCTGGATCATGGAAAAAGCAAGAGAGTTCCAGAAAAACATCTATTTCTGCTTTATTGACTATGCCAAAGCCTTTGACTGTGTAGATCACAATAAACTGTGGAAAATTCATCAAGAGATGGGAATACCAGACCACCTGATCTGCCTCTTGAGAAATCTGTATGCAGGTCAGGAAGCAACAGTTAGAACTGGTCATGGAACAACAGACTGGTTCCAAATAGGAAAAGGAGTACGTCAAGGCTGTATATTGTCACCATGTTTATTTAACTTATATGCAGAGTACATCATGAGAAACGCTGGACTGGAAGAAACACAAGCTGGAATCAAGATTGCTGGGAGAAATATCAATAACCTCAGATATGCAGATGACACCACCCTTATGGCAGAAAGTGAAGAGGAACTAAAAAGCCTCATGATGAAGGTGAAAGTGGAGAGTGAAAAGGTTGGCTTAAAGCTCAACATTCAGAAAATGAAGATCATGGCATCTGGTCCCATCACTTAATGGGAAATAGATGGAGAAACAGTGGAAACAGTGTCAGACTTTATTTTTCTGGGCTCCAAAATCACTGCAGATGGTGACTGCAGCCATGAAATTAAAAGACGCTTACTCCTTGGAAGGAAAGTTATGACCAACCTAGATAGCATATTCAAAAGCAGAGACATCACTTTGCCAACAAAGGTTCGCCTAGTCAAGGCTATGGTCTTTCCTGTGGTCATGTATGGATGTGAGAGCTGGACTGTGAAGAAGGCTGAGCGCCGAAGAATTGATGCTTTTGAACTGTGGTGTTGGAGAAGACTCTTGAGAGTCCCTTGGACTGCAAGGAGATCCAACCGGTCCATTCTGAAGGAGATCAGCCCTGGGATTTCTTTGGAAGGAATGATGCTAAAGCTGAAACTCCAGTATTTTGGCCACCTCATGCGAAGAGTTGAGTCATTGGAGAAGACTCTGATGCTGAGAGGGATTGGGGGCAGGAGGAGAAGGGGACGACAGAGGATGAGATGGCTGGATGGCATCACTGACTCTATGGATGTGAGTCTGGGTGACCTCCGGGAGCTGGTGATGGATAGGGAGGCCTGGCGTGCTACAGTTCATGGGGTCGCAAAGAGTCAGACACGACTGAGCGACTGATCTGATCTGATCTGATAGCCCCCAAGCTGATGAAAAGCAATGCTTTCAGGGATTCCTGCTGCCCAGATCTCTCTTGATTTTTCTCTTCCTTTTTTTTTTTTTTGTGGCTGTGCTGCATGGCTTGCAGTACATTCGTTCTCCAACCAGGGATTGAACCTGGGCCACAGCAGTGAAAGCGCTGACTCCTAAGCACTAAACTACCAGAGAACTCCCCAAATCCCTCTTTATATGGCGTGTTCTATTCAGTTCACTCAGTCATGTCAGACTCTTTGAGACCCCATTGACTGCAGCACACCAGGCTTCCCTGTCCTTTGCCATATTATATGGCATGTAGGCCCCCTAAAACTGAAGAAACCAACTCAACTCATGACAAGCTGCAGTATTATGGAGCCCCGGGTGTGAGGGCTCTAGCATGCTGTCCATCTCCTGCAGATCTATGAGGCTCTGCAGCACCAACCCCACCTTTGCCCCACCCTTGCATGCAGCATCATCTTAAGCGAAACTAAGTGCCACCCAAGCTAGCTGGTGACATAGCTTTTTGAGGGGTGAATGCTGTGTTTGGCGAAAGTACATACCTTTGGGTTCCAGGGGAGGTGCACTGGGAGACTGTTTTGCCTTTAGTAAAGGAAGAAGGGGCCATTTCTCAAACTTTGGCTTGGAACCCTGAAATACAAACGTACTGATCAGGCTTGTCACTGCTGCCGGCTTTGTGACCCCAAAGGAAATTCTGGTTAACCACAAGCAGGGAAGGAGCAATTTAGCAACAACATGGGGGGAATCTGATAGTTGATTCAAGAAGGGGTGTTCGCAGGTGATTTTTCTGAGCAAAACCAGGTTTGGGCGATTCTCCTCTGTTGACCCGACCTAGAAAGAGCTTGTTCCACCCCCAGCCCCCTCCCTCTTCCCCCTTCCTTCTTCCCCTGGACGCCAGCAGTGAAACCCTAGATTTCTCTCTTGGAACAACTGCCAAGGGGAAGCGTGTAGTTTCACTCTCTTGGGCAGGAACCCAACATGCTGCTCTGTATTCCTCAGCTGTTGAAAATATGGATTTAATAAATCCTCCCAAGATGAATTCACTACCCTTCCCAAGAGGATGTGCATTAGGGGGAAAGGCTTCCCGTGTGAAGGCTACAGACTGATCCTCATAGTAGATCTCATGGCTCCCCATCTCCCCCTTAAATCAGACCCCAAGGCCACAGGGATGCACAGTTTGAGTTTTCTAGGACAGACCTATGGTAGGCAGAAGAATGGCCTCCCAAGGATATCCACATCCTAATCCCCAGAGCCTGTGAATTTGTTTGCTTACATGGTAAAGGGACTTTGCATCCGTGATCAAGGATATTGAGATGGGGAGATTGTCCAGGATGCTCTGGTTGGGCCCAGTGTGATCCCGAGGTTCCTCATAAGAGGGAGGCAGGGGGGTCAGTGCAGTAGTGATTTGTTATGACAGATGCAAGCAGAAGGAGTAATTCAAGGAAGGGGCCATGAGCCGAACAATGCAGGTGGCTTCTTTCTAGAAGCTGAGAAAAAAGGAAATGGATTCTCTCCTTGAGCCTCGGGAAGGAACTAGCTCTGCCAACACCTTGACTTTAGTTCTGTGAGATTAGTTCAGATGCCTGGCCTCCAGAACTATAAAACTATAAAAGGATTAATTTGTATTGTTTTAAGCTGTTAAGTTTGTGCAATTTGTTACAGCAACAACAGGAAACTAATCCAGGTGCCCTCTTGTCCCCTGGAACACCCTTGTCAGGGTGTGTGCCCGTATTTTATCTGATCAGTGTGGTTATTACACACAGAAGCCTAGAACATAGGAAGTAAAGAGATGTGGACCACAAAAGTCTGAATTCTTGGGTTCCATTCTTACACAGACCAGTTCATCCTGGTTTGCCTAGGATTTCACAAGCATTGAAAGCCCCCAGGTGCTGGGAATCCCCTCAGTCTTGGGCAACCCAGGACAGTTGGTCCCCTTAAATTTTAGTTGCTCACTTCCTTAGTTGTGTGACTTTAAGTTACTTGACTTTCTCTTTTCCTCAGTTTCCCCATCTGCAAAATGGGAATAACAAGATTATTGTTGCAAACTAGTTGGGTTAATCGGGGAAGGCAATGGCACCCCACCCCAGTACTTTTGCCTGGAAAATCCCATGGATGGAGGAGCCTGGTAGGCTGCAGTCCATGGGGTCGCTAAGAGTCAGACATGACTGAGCGACTTCACTTTCACTTTTCACTTTCATGCACTGGAGAAGGAAATGGCAACCCACTCCAGTGTTCTTGCCTAGAGAATCCCAGGGACGGGGGAGCCTGGTGGGCTGCCATCTATGGGGTCGCACAGAGTCGGACACAACTGAAGCAACTTAGCAGCAGCAGTTGGGTTAATACATAGGGTGCCTAGCCCATGGTAAATGCTCAACAAATATTATCTTTTATTATTATACGAGACCAGGTGTGGTACAGATATTCCTGGAGTTGCTTTGTTCCAAAACAAGTAACATTCTTGAAATTCTCAGGTCACCGCTTGAATCTCCTTAAATGTTTCTCTTTCTTTACTTTCTCCTGATGGCCAGGGAGCCCCTCCCTTCTCTCTGAGCCCATGAAGACTTGCTTCGTGGGGGGCAATGTGACGCTTACCTGCCAGGTGTCTGGAGCCTACCCCCTGCCAAGATCATGTGGCTGAGGAACCTCACCCAGCCCAAGGTGGTCATCCAGCCCAGCGGCCACCACCTCATCACCCAGAGTGGCCAGAGCTCCACCCTCACTATTCGCAACTGCTCCCAGGACCTGGACGAGGGCTACTACGTCTGCAGGGCTGAGAATGCTGTGGGGGTGAGGGAGGTGGACATCTGGCTGAGCGTGAAAGGTGAGTGATGGAAGTGACCCTGGAGGAGTAGAGCTTCAGAGGACCAGCATGGGGACAGCTTGTTGCTTCCCTCTACATGTGTCACTGCCATCAGGGAGAAGGCATATCTGCTTACCTGTGGCTTGACAAGAGGGATGGGGAAATTACTGTCCAGTCCTAAATCTCTATTGTATCAAGATAAAAAATTTATTTCTTCCCAACCCAGGGATCAAACCTGGATCCTCTGCATTGCAGGTAGATTCTTTGCCATCTGAGCCGCCAGGGAAGATACAAAAGTTATTTAATATCAGTTACATCCTAAAGAAAAAAAAAAAAAATAATATATATATATATAACATATAAATATTATATATCAAATATATGTCTAAAATAAAAGATAAAATGATATTTTTATATATTGTAAGCTGTGAAACATAACGGCAAAATGAACACCCAAGAAACTACCATCCCACTTAAAATATAGAACAGTAACCAGCACTGCTGAAGTTACCTGTAGGTAGTGTGGCAGATTTAGAAAACAATAGCAGCAAAGCTAAAAAAAATGCTGCTCATTTAAATTTGCACTTTAGAAAAACAAGAATTTTTTTTTTTAGTGTTATGTCCTAAATATTGCATTGGACATAACTTTTTTTTTTTAATTTTTAGAAGTTTTATTTTTTATTTGGCTACACTGGGTCTTAGTTGTAGCATGTGAGATAGATTCCTGACCAGGGATTGAACCCAGGCTCCCTGCATCGGGAGCATGGAGGCTTAGCCACTGTCCCACCAGGGAAATCCTGGGACATACTTATTCTAAAAAAATTATTCATTGTTTATCTGAAATCCAAATTTAAGTGAGCATACTGTATTCTATCTGGCAACCCTACCTGTAGACCTGTTTTCAGTCTCATCCTGGGCCTTCTGAAAAAGGTAACTCCTGAGTTTCATGTTTTATTTAAGAAAAATTTTGCTGCATATGTACACATTTCTTTTTTTTTTTTTTCACATTTCTTGATAATATATTGTTTAGTTTTGTTTTAGAGTTTTGAAAAAATTTGTTATTATACAAATGTAATCTTTTTGTGACTTGCTATTTTTACTCCACATTTTGTTTTCCAGGATTTATTCATGCTGACATGTGTAATTATATTTCATGCCTTTTCTTGGCTGTTTAATTTTCCACTGTAGCACTATTCCACAACTAGATTTTCCTGCTGATGGACATTTGTGTTGTTCTGATTTTTTGTTGTTGTGATGAACATTCTTGCTGTGAAAATCTTTTACCCAGCCCCCTGTGCACATATACCCAGGTCCCCAGGCAAATATGTCTCCAGCATATCTGTACCAAGAAGTAGAAATGAAGGGTTATAGGTTATGTGCATTTTTATCTTTATGAGGTAATATCAAATTATTTTCCAAAGTGGTTATACTAATTTCCATTTGCAATGGCAGTTGTCCCCGATTTTCAATCACAGATTTTGTGATTTTTGTCCATCAAGTAAGTGCAAAATGAAATCTCACTGTGGTTCTAATTTGAATTTCTTTGATTACTAAGAAGGCTGAGCATTATTTCATATATTTATTTGCTATTTAGTTTTCTTCTATGAAATATATAATTGTGCTTTTTAAAAAATAGTTTTAGTTTATTTAAAAATTAAAAAAAAATTTTTTTGTTTTGGTCACATCATGTGGCTTTCTAGATCTTCCCCAACCAGGGATTGAACTCAGGTCTGGAATCCTAACCACTGGGCTACCAAGGAACTCCCCATAATTGTCTCTTTTGATGTTTTCCTCTTTCTTATAGATATATAGGAGTTCTTCAGAAATTCCACACACTAATTCCTTGTTTTACATGTTACAAATATCTTTCAGTTAGTCCTTCTTGCTTTATTTATGGTATCCTTTGATTTGCAGAGGTTCTTTAATGTGGTTGATTTTATGAATATTTTCTTCTATCACTAGCATTTCTGTGTCTTAAGAAATCCTTATCTATCCTATGATCATGAAGGCATTCTTTTATATTGTCTTCTTAATGTTTTATTGCTTGCCTTTCACAGTTAACTCTGTAGTCCATCTACAGTTGACTTTGGTGAATGGAGGAAGTAGACATCAGGTTTCCTCCACCCCCAATTTGGATAACTATTTGGTCTAGCATGACTTCCTGAAAAGTTCCTTTTTTACCCACTAGTCTGTCCTATATCAAGTTTCCTTTTGTTCATAGACCTGTTCTTATTGAACCCATGCCCTGTAGAGTAGAAGCCCAGTGTCTTAACCACTAGACCACCAGAGAAGTCCCTTCTTATTCTGTTCTGTTGATCATATCATTGCGGTACTAGTAATTCACATTCCTAATTACTGTAGCCTTAACAACAGTCTTGATGTATGAAGACAGAGATTTTAACTTTCCAATATTCTTTTGCATCACATGCTTCATTTGATTCCCACAAACTGTATGAAGTAGGAAAATGAGATATTTGTCTTGCTTTACAGAGAGGTCATGAGGCTTCCCTGTAGCTCAAACGGTAAAGAATCTGCCTATGAAGCAGACCAAGGTTCAGTCCCTGGGTTGGGAAGTTCCTCTGGAGAAGGCAACGGCAATCCACTCCAGGATTCTTGCCTGGAGAATTCCATGGACAGAGAAGCCTGGTGGGCTACAATCCATGGGGCTGCAAAGAGTCCGACATGACTGAGTGAGTAACACAGTCCACAGAGAGGTGATATGCCTCACCCAAGGTCACAAAACCAAGATAAGAGCAGGATCCAGGCCGGGGAGGAGAGGTGTTGTGCTCCTAGGTGAGTGTGTATCACGTGGATAAGTGAAGGGTGTGGTGTGCCTCTGCAGAACCTCTAAACATCGGGGGGAATCGTGGCTACCATCGTGAGCCTCCTTCTGCTGGGACTGGCCATTATCACCGGGCTCCTGTTGTATTACAGCCCTGTGTTCTGCTGGAAAGGTAAGAGCTTCCCAGAATGGTAAGGACTTCCTGGGCCCCTTTGTTTCTCTTGCAGGCTTCCTAAGAGGGTGTGGGTGGGGGAAGATGGTCCCTGTTATGCTCCCACCTGAAGCTCCATTCTGTAGGCTTCCAAACTGGGTCCAGATTTGCAATAATGAAGCACCCAAGTACCCTTCCTGAGCACCCTGTCATCTCTCGTTTTGGGTCAGTTTTCTCATTGCCCATCCTTTTGTAACTGTTAGCGGGCTTAGAAACTTCTGTGAGGCCGAAGTAGATCTTATTGGATATTAATGTTTTTTCCTTTCTCCTTTCAGTAGGAAGCACTTTCAGGTGAGTGTCCCCTAGACTCAAATCAAACCAATTTCCATAATCTGTTTTCACTGATGTTTATAACATTTCATAAGACCAGTAGTAATCACTACCACTAGGGACCCACCAGGGGCCAGACCGGGGACTGGGGCTTCCTCAGGCATTATCAGAGACCCCATCATACTCCTCAGGGTGCTGCTGGCATCACCATTTTCCAGATAAGGCGAGGGAGGCTCACTGAAGCGAAGCAGTTTCTGCAGGCTCATCTAGGAAGTGATGGCCACACCTGCAGTCAGACCCAGGTCTGAGTGACTGCAAAGTCTGTGCTCCTTTTTCAATGCCAGACCTCGGGGCGAGGCACGTTGCTGGTTTGTCATTGAGGCATAAAGACAGCATGTATGTGTTGAGCTCAGTCATTCATGTATTTATCTAATTTTCTGAAAAGAGCTAAAAGGAAGAATAAGTCATAATCTTACAGTGTGCTTTGGAAAACTAGTCTGCGTATGCCCAGAAGCCCCTCCCAAAAGGAGAGGACCTTAGTAGGGGAGAAACAACTAAGTGGAACTTGACTTCCCAGGAGAGCCTGCGCAGGAGCGAGGAGCTCTTCTCTTTGCTTCTCTTATCCGCTTATAATTGGGGGTATTACTGTTCTCGGACAAATAATGAGATTTCATTTTTCTGGCACTGTCTTTCATGGGAGAGTGTTACCTGTACTGCCCCCATTTTTGAGGGTCATTTTGGCATGAGTCTGCCCTTCCCCAGGCTTATTTCTCACAAGAGGGAGCAGCTTGGCATAATGGGAAAAGGCTTTGGAATAAGTGGACCTGGGTTCACATGGCTGCTCTGCCCTTCAAGCGTGAGGCTCCTGGAAAAGCCCTGACCCTCTCTGAGCCTTTGTTTCCTCAACTGTTTCTCAGAGGCACAATGTGAGGATTAAATGAGAATGTCATGCTCACAGGATTGTGACTGGCCCATGAAATGTACAGTCTGGCCGGGGAGGCAGAACTAGCAATCATCTAGAGGACAATTCAATGCCAAACAGCTGGCTGTGGACACCAAACTCAGTCACAGCTCAAGGCTGCAGGGGGAGGGAGAGGACTTTACTAGGGCTTTGAATAATGAAAAGGAGGAGAAATTTCAGTAAGTAGAGGAGAAATAAGGGCATTTCAGCAAAGGAACAGAGCATCTCTGTGCGTGCTGCAAGGGGAACTGAAATGGTGGGAGCTTGGGACCCTGAGGTCACCTGCCGGATGAACAGCGGGGAGAGGGGAGGGAGGATGATAAAATTCACCCAGCACATGGTGTGATTATCTAGACAGTCTGTGGCAGCACCTCTTTGAAAGGTCATCATCTCCATCTCACAACTCAATCACGTTGAGTCCATGAAGAACTGTCCATGTTACCAAAGGGGCTGCAGAGAACCGAGTGTTCCCTATTCAGTGAGGGCTGAAGTTGGAGAAAACAGGGTATCTTCTCGATCATTTCTTCCCTTTTGGAAATTAGGAGGCAAGACATGGGTGATGTCATGGTTTTGGTGGATTCGGAAGAGGAAGAGATGGAGGAAGAGGAAGATGCTGCAGAAGAGGAAGAGGAGGAAGCTAGTGAGAGGGAGGAGTCGCCAATAGAAATAACCAAGTATGGCCACATTCACAGAGTGACCGCACTGGTGAACGGGAATGTGGACCAGATGGGCAATGGACTGCAGGCTCTGCAGGGTAAGTTCTTTGCCCTTTAAAGCACTCTGCAAGGTCGTGGTGGGCTTCCCAGGAAGAAGTCTCCAAGGGTCTGCTTTTTAAGGGCTGGGAAAGACAGTTAAAGTTTAATCTAGAATCTAAGAATCTCCCATTAACTACGAACACAACAATTAAACTGACAAATACTTACTGAGGGCCAGCTCTGGGAAAGACACAGATTGGTACTGTCAGGCACCAGAAAATCAAGACCAATGGTGATGGGCTTTATGAAAGCAGTTAGGGTGAACAGACTAAAATATGAAGGGAAAATGAAAATAGCAAGAAGATTTACCCAACCCTTTGCAAGGGTAGCAGAGTTGTGGCACAAAGGAATGATTACTTGCCTGATGAATGATACTTTTACAAATTACAGGACCTCAGGAGAAAGATGAGAGCCCAGAGGGATGCATTGGTTGGGAGACATTTTGTGAAAGATGTGGGCTATGAGGCATGTCTTTCAGGACAGTTGAGTTTGAGCAAGCAGAAAGCAGAGGGTGGTCCAGGTGAGGGGAATGTCAGGAGCCAAGAAATGTGGACAGTGTCAAGCATGTCAGTGGATTCTGAGTAGAATGGGTAAAAGGCAGGGAAACCCACCCTGCTCCAACTGCTCATTCATGAAACTCACCAGTAAAGGACTGGAAATCAAGGCGACTGAAAACTGATGGGAAGGACTTCCCTGGTGGTCCAGTGGTTAAGACTTCCATTGAAAGGGGCACAGGTTCAATCCCTGGTCAGGGAACTAAGACCCTACAAGCTGAGCAGCCCCCACCTTCCTGAAAAAGAAAACGGAAGGGGGGAAATGGAGTCATCTCTACTGAGAGCACCACTCAAGAGTTGGGCCTACTTTTCCCTCCCATACAGATGACAACAATGAGCAGCAGACTGACATCATTCAAGAAGAAGACAGGCCAGTGTGAAGAAGACAGCTGTCCTTAAAAGCTTGGAAAGTGATGTTCAAGATGAGTTTCATATTCTGCTTTACTTGACTTGCACCCCTGCCTGAGGGCTGCAATGGGTTTGGAGGTTCTCAGCAAAATAGGAAAACACACATACATCTTTCCTACCCCCCCCTTTTTTTTTTCTAAATTGGTTTGATTTACTGTAACTTTTCTCAACAATGGTGAAAAGCTTTGGGAATGGGTAGTGTGTGGGGGGGAAAGCTACATTTGGGCTTTCTCCAGGTTGACTGATGCTGAGATGGGGGAGCAGGAGTAGGGGGAGACAGTAGGCCTCACTGTCCTTTATCACTATTAAAGGTCTGTAACTAGCCCATGCTGGTACACAAGGGAACAGTGTGGGCTGATAAGGACATTTCCTTTCTCACTGCCTAGGTGAGCTGAGGAACCAGGTGAACGTCAGCTCTCTGGAAAGGTGAAGAGGTGCCAGTTACTGCTGTTAATCAGAGGGAGGCAGTTTGCTTTGGCTTTTGAGTTGGAAACACCCAGGCTTCAATCTGGACCTGGCTCCTTGCCTGTTTCATGGGCTTGGGCAGGTAGCTTTACCTTTTCCCCTGAGCCTCAATTTCCTCATCTGTGAAATGGGTGAAATCACACTTACTTTACAGGGTTATGGGGGGTACTGAGGTCCTTCAGGATGTGAAAGTGCCTAACAGATGCTCTACAGATGTTAGTTACCTTCTCCTTTGCCTTCTCTAGTGGAAGGGAAAAAGATGTCCACTGTTCAGTTACAAACTGCTGCCTGGGCCTTTCATTCTCTGTAGAATGGTTCCAGACCAGGGCATCATCAGAGCTCTCCTGAGGATTTTTGCTCTCCTGGAGATGAAATTCTTTTCAAAAGAGATAGGGGCCAATAAGAGGAAGTGCCTTTCACCAGAACCTCACATATGTCAGAGCTTCATATTTATAGAAAAGCCTCTTAGGTCATGCACTATTAATTTTGACTTTCCCACCCTTCCTTTCTCCTGTGGCTTTGAAAAAGGCAGGAGGAATGTTTTGTAACATAGTAGACCCGTGGCCTCGGTTTACTGATCTCAGAAATGGGATTGGGAAAACGTATTTCCTTCCTAAGGATGTTATGAGGATACGCTGCTCAATAATGCTAAGTTCTGAACGAAAATAACATGTGATGAGTTGAAGCTGCTATTGTTTCCAGTAGATCCCTGTATAGAGTTTTCTTTTCTTTCTGATTTCATCCTAGTCTCTTAAACGTCAGGGACCTTCTAAGGGTGTAAAATACGTGTGCTAAACTTGAAAATCTGACTTGAATTTGCACTCTTTAATACTGCATATTCTGCTCTAATAGGCAAGACTTAAAGGAGAACTTCCCTCTCCAATAACAGGGCCTGGGACTTCTAAGATGAGAAGCTGGTTATCTGCAGGGTTACCCTGTGGTGTGGTTGGGGCAGGTCAGTTTTGGATGAAGGAACAAAACTGAGGAAGTCACCAGAAGTGAGAGCGCTGTCCTCAGCTCAGAACACTGGGAAGTCAGAGGCTGGTTGTAGTGTCCACCCCTCAGGAATACCTGTGGCCTTGTTCTCTTGATGGGCTGGATCTTTTGCTGCATGGAACCTCATGTACTTAACCACTCTCACCAGTCTAAATGTCATTTCAGAATGGGATACTTAAGACAGGCTGTGTTTAAAGTCATTGAACACTGAGCTAGTCTTTGATGAATCCATTTCTGGATCTGACAGTCCACTGTGCAGAGGCAACCATATTTTAAAAAGGAAAAAGCAGAGAAACTGTAGGCAGGGGGAAAAAGAATTCCCTACCTGGAAGACACACAATGATTTGTAAGATGACGGAAATGCTCCCCGTGACTTCCTCTTCTCTTGCATGCACACCTGATGATAGGAAATCTTCAAGAAAGGATTTTCCCCTTGCAAATGGGAGCTTCAAGGTCTTGGTGCCAAACATGATAAACCCTTGTCCAGCGGAGCTGTGACTGCTGTCACGTATATCTGAGCCCTGTGTGCACAGATAATATTGTTGGGTCAGTTAAGAGCTGAAGTACTGCGGCGGGGGGTGGGGGGTGGGGTGGAGGGGCGGGCAGTGTCTTCAAGCTTTAAGGATATTTAAAGAATTAGGGCTTTTTTCCTGTTCTTTAAGATGACCCATCCCCATCTCCACTAGCACGTCGTCGACAGTGGTTTATAGACTTTCTGTGGCAAAGTCCAACTCATTACATTGTGCTTTAAAAAAAAAAAACTTACCTGAATGAATTGTGAACTTGAATTGTGAGACCAGGAGACCAGGAGATATACTTATCAGAACCTAGAAGATAAATACTTCCGGGCCATTGCAACTGACATTCCTTTTCCACAAAACCTGGTGGACCTTGGGGAGGGGGTCCCATAATCCTGTGGCTTTGATATCAATTCGCATTCTCACAAGCACAAACCTATTACTATTACTGCAGCAGGAAAGCCCATGATGGAAAATCTTCCTAACCTAGGCACTGAAACCTGGAAAATCATCTTTATTGGGTAAAATTTATTATGATGAAACATTTGCTAACTGGTATTTCTCACCATGGTCCTGGCCAGGAACTGATGCAAAAAGAAACAGCTCTCTCTGCACTACTTACATTTTAATATTTGGTATGGAGGTGGGGGGTTGGGAGAAATTCATCCTGATGTTAGAACATGGATTTGTTTTTTTAAGATAATAGAATAAAGTTATTTTTAAATAAATGCTTTTAGTGATCTTCATTTAGACCTGATTAGTAAACTAACAAATTTGGGGAAATGGGATTGCCATCCACAATTTTTTTTTTAACTGGCTTTCCTAATACTGGTAACAATATTGTTCTTGCTGCCATTTTATTCTTTTCTATGACTTGTAGATGCTACCTACTCTCTCATCTCTCCATTGTATTTGCATATCCTCAAATACTTATCTTTTTGGTCAGATTGCCTGTTTTCTAACGTTAAAGGGTTAGGGTAGGAATCATCATAGAGCAGTAGACTGATGGACTGTCTGAAAAGACAGTTTCTGCAAGCTGTTGGGTCACTGTAGTGGTTGGTGGTTTTGGAGTTTCTCACTGGGCTCAGCTAATAGTAGTCCCCATACTTCTGCTTCATTGACTATGCTAAAGCCTTTGACTGAATGATAACAGACTGTGGAAAATTCTGAAAAAGATGGAAATACCAGACCACCTTACTTGCCTCCTAAGAAACCTGTATGCAGGTCAAGAAGCAACAGTTAGAACTGAAGATGGACCAATGGACTGGCTCAAAATTGGGAAAGGAGTATATCAAGGCTGTATATTGTCGCCCTGCTAATTTTAACTTATAGGCAGAGTACATCATGTGAAATGCCAGGCTGGATGAAACTCAAGCTGGAATCAAGATTGCTGGGAGACATATCAATAACCTCAGATATACAGATGACACCATGCTAATGGCAGAAAGTGAAGAGGAACTGAAGAGCCTCTTGATAAAGATGAAACAGAATGAAAAAGCTGGCTTAAAACTCAGCATTCAAAAAGCTAAGTTCATGGCATTATCCCATTGCTTCACAGCAAATAGATGGGGAGAAAAATGGAAACTGAGAGATTTTATTTTCTTGGGCTCCAAAATCACTAAAGATGGTGACTGCAGCCATGAAATTAACACACTTGCTCCTTGGAAGGAAAGCTATGACAAACCTAGACAGTGTATTAAAAAGCATCACTTTGCCAACAAAGGTCCATCTAGTCAAGGCTATGGTTTTTCCAGTAGTCATGTATAGTGTTGGAGAAGATTCTTGAGAGTCCCTTGGACTGCAAGGAGATCCAACCAGTCCATTCTGAAGATCAGCCCTGGAATTTCTTTGGAAGGAATGATGCTAAAGCTGAAACTCCAGTACTTTGGCCACCTCATGCGAAGAGTTGACTCCTTGGAAAAGACTCTGATGCTGGGAGGGATTGGGGGCAGGAGGAGAAGGGGACAACAGAGGATGAGGTGGCTGGATGGCCTCCCTGACTTGATGGACGTCCGGGAGTTGGTGATGGACAGGGAGGCCTGGCGTGCTGTGATTCATGGGGTCCCAAAGAGTTGGACATGACTGAGCAACTGAACTGAACTGATGTATGGATGTGAAAGTTGGACCATAAGGAAGGCTGAACGCTGAAGAACTGGTGCTTTCAAACTGTGCTGCTGGACAAGACTCTCGAGAATCCCTTGGACAGCAAGGAGATCAAACCAGTCAATCCTAAAGAAATCAGTCCTGAATATTCATTGGAAGAACTGATTTTGAAGCTGAAGCTCCAATCCTTTGGCCACCTGATGCAAAGGGCCAACTCATTGGAAAAGACCCTGATCCTGGGAAAGACTGAGGGCGGGAAAAGGGGGCAACAGAGAATGAGATGGTTGGATGGCATCACCAACTCAATGGACATGAGTTTGAGCAAAGTGTGAGAGACAGTGAAGGACAGGGAAGCCTCGCATGCTGCAGTCCATGGGGTGGCAAAGAGTCAGTCAAGACTAAATGACTGAACAGAAACAGTAATAAAGTCTCACCTCAACTCCCACTTGAGGAGGCCCAGCTCCACTCCCTCTCCCTGTTAAGAGGCTTTTTTCTTGGATCATTGTCTCTCCTGTGTTTCTCTACTTCACTCTGCTGCTGCTACTGCTAAGTCGCTTCAGTCGTGTCCAACTCTGTGCGACCCCATAGACGGAAGCTCACCAGGCTCCCCTGTCCCTGGGATTCTCCAGGCAAGAACACTGGAGTGGGTTGCCATTTCCTTCTCCAATGCATGAAAGTGAAAAGTGAAAGTGAAGTCGCTCAGTCGTGTCCAACTCTTAGCGACCCCATGGACTGGAGCCTACCAGGATCTTCCGTCCATGGGATTTTCCAGGCAAAAGTACTGGGGTGGGGTGCCATTGCTTCCTAAACTCTAATCAAAGCTGTCCCATTTTCAAGTCCCTTACCTTCTAACCAAACCCATGTTTCCTGCTGTCACCTGTTTTCCAGGTTCTTTTAAATCCAGTCTCTCCATGTGCTAGGACTTCCCTTGTGGCTCAGCTGGTAAAGAATCCGCCTGCAATGCAGGAGACCAGGGTTCTCTCCCTGGGTTAGAAAGATCCCCTGGAGATGGGAAAGGCTACCCACTCCAGTATTCTGGCCTGGAGAATTCCATGGACTGTCCATGGGGTCTCAAAAGTCTGGACACGACTGAGCAACTTTCACTCCATGTTGTGTGTGAAAACATTACCAGCTTATGTTTTTCCGGCCCAACTCCTGTTTTTCTCTGGCTGTTTGCCCCTTGCCCTCTACCCCTTATAACCACAGCATTTCCGTTTTCATCCTCCATTTTCCAATGGGCTTTCTTTTTCTGGTTCCTATTTTTTATAAAACGACCCCTTCCTCTGACCCTGCACTCAGCCCCTTTATTCCTCTACCGCGGCTCCCATTTAACCTCTGAGCTCCCTGCCGCCTCAGCTCAGGTCCCCAGTTTTATTCCTCTCATTTCTTCCCTCTCTCCGGGGTTCCCAGACCCTCACCCTCCCACCCCAATTCTTTCCTCAGGTTTCGCTTTTTGTTTTCCCAATAATGATTCCTTGGGTCTTCGGGTTCACCTTCCAAACTGATTCCCGCCCCACCCCTCACTCCGATTTTCACCCTGCCCCATCTCCCCCCATCTCTTCAGCTCCCCGATGCCTTCGTTTTTCCCTCAGCTCCATCGCATCCCTTTATTAACCCACAACTCCTCCCTCCATCTCCGGTCCTTATCTGGCCCTTATATTCTTCCCCACTCCGTTTGACCCATCTCTCCCTCAACCCGGATTTCTACCCCCCGCTCCTCCCAGCTTTACCACAGGCGTTCCCTCTGCCCCTGGGTTCTCCCACCACCGTGCCCTCGCCGGCCCCGGTTTCCCTTCAGCCAAACTCCCCGAATACCCCCCACAGCCCGCTTTTTATCCTGCGGGCCTCACCTGCCCGCCTCCCACGCCGGTTTTCCCTCAGTACCACCCTCGCCCGAGATTACTTCCCGTCCGCAACGACCCCCGTTTTCCTCCTGGCCCCACACCCACCCCTGGGTTTTACGCCGCCCCGCCCCCACTTTCCCCTGGTCCAGGCTCCTCCAAACCCCAGGTTCTTCTGCCCACCACCCTCCCCATCTTCTTATCAGCCCCGCTGCCCCTCCATCAGCGCTCGATCCTGCCTGAGGCCACCTGCCCCCACACCCCCGACTCCCCCTCAGCCCTCGCCTCCCCCGGGCTCCCAGGGTCCACCTGCCCGCCCCGCGTGGCCCGCAGTCGAGCTCCCGGCTACTCCCCTGCGTGCCCCGGCCCCGCCCCCCGCGCGTCCCCGCCCGCGCCCGCCGCCATGTGACGGGAAGCAGCTGATGGCCTCTCCGGGTGGCGGCGGGCGCGGCGGCGGCGGCGGCGGCGGCGGGGCCGGGGCGGGGGCGGGCTGCGTGGGGGCGGCATGAGGGCCGGCGGCCCGGGGGGCTGAGGGGCCCGCCGCCTGCCGCGAGGCCGCGCGCGTCCTCCATGGAGGCCGGAGGTGAGTCGGGCCGCAGCGCGGGTTCCCCGCCGGCGGGGAAGGGCCCGTTCCCCTGGGGGTGGGGGGGGGTGCAGGCTCGCCCGGGAACGGTCCGCGGGGGTGGAGTGACATGGGCCACCGGGCCTGGGACGATCGCGTCGGCCGGCGGCGAGATGCACGCCGGGCGCCGAGCTTTGTTTCACTTTCGCTGTCAACGGCCCCCACCCCGCCTCCAACCTCTCCCGTCTCCTGGCCGGACCTGGGGACTACGGGCCTCTGTGCAGCGGGGATCCCCACCCCCGGGACAGTTGAGGGGGCGCCTGGGGCCAGACGCCACCGCCCGGTGGGGACGCCAGGCCCTCGGAGGTGTGGGTGTTTTGATTCCCGAGAGGGGATGGGTGCCCAGGTGTCAGGTGACGCACTCGAGGTCTGGGTGGGAGTCCGTTCTGCCCCACAGAAGCTGTGTGATCGTGGACGAGCCATTTAACACAAGTCTCTTTTGTATCTGCAAAATGGGCTAATAATAGTATCTGCCTTAGCGGGCGGTTGGGAGCTTCTCAAACTTGCCTGCGCACGAAAATCGGGGATGGAATTCCATTTGAAAACCCGTATTGCGAGCCTGGTGACATAGATGGGGGGACAAGTTAGGATACACCCATGAGTGAGGTACTTGCCTTTATCCTTGTTAACAGCTGTATCAGAAAACTGGAAGTCAGAGAATATTGGAAGCACTTGGAGGGTCAGCCCAAGTGAACATAAGCCTCATTGGGAATGGTGTGCTTGTGCTAAGGCCAAACCTCAAGGCGCGTGCTTCAGACTCTTTACAACCACTTTGCCTCTAAACCCCACTAATATAGAAACTTGGGGTGGGCTTGTGGTTTATTCTGGGAGTCTCAACTCTTGAATATACGCCCTTGCTTAAAGGCAGTTTCCCTAGGGGAAATTTCTCTCAAGGGATCAAGGCCTGGGCTCAGAATTTGTTCCAGAACCTCTTTGTATTCTTCCAGTGAAGTGCAAGCTTCATTCTGGTCTGGAAGATTATGATTGTGGGTGTTTTTATGTTTCCCTGACTCCTTGAATGGAATAGGGATTACTGGTGGGTGGGTGGGTTGAAATCAGGGGATTCCCCCAGGGTGGTGTAACTTTTTAATTTGGGAAATGACATTTCTTTGTTCGCTGGAGTCAGGCATTCAATACCAGGTGTAGAGGTAGCTCTCTCTACTTTACCATCTAGATAAGGGCTTTCTTTTCAATGTGCTACCCATAGAACTCTTGTTAAATGGCCTCTAGTGTTTGTCTGAAATCTTATGTGAATCTTTTTCTAGCTTCCGCTGTCATTTCCATTGACTCCTTTTAGTTTATATCTGACAGTGATCTGGAGCTAGTCTCCCTTTTTAGCAGGAATCTGTTTCCAGTTCTGGATTTTTCCTAATGATTGACGACTGTGTTTTGGGGTGTGGGCTGAGCTACTGAGAGCTGCCAAGCTACTGTTTTAAAAAAAGGTCAGTTTTATGTTCTTTTGAAACTGAATAAAGGCCATTGTGATGGGATTACAATGGGCAACAGTAGATATCTTCAGAGCAGTGGTTAGAATGCATTTATACGTTGAAATATTTATTGAGTATCTACTGTATGTCTCGGTGCTGGCTGAGAGAACTATAACCTCAAGCCACATATGCAATTTGCAATATTTTAGTAGCGGTGTTAAAAAAAAAAAAAGTGAAACAAGTGGATTTAACTTTAAAATTAAATGTTTGTCAATCCAGCATATCTAAAATGTCATCTCAACATGTAATCGTGATACATTATTGAACATTTTTAGATTTTTGTTTTTGTACTGAGTCTTCAAAATAAAGCATGTGTTGTGTAGCTAACAACCCATCTTAATTGGGACTTGCCACATTTCAGAAGGTTAGTAACCACATGTGGCTAGTGGCTACTGAATGGGACAGTGCAGCCTGATAGCAGTGAACAGTTTGAAGTGAGGATGGGAAAGAGAGAAACTACAGTCACCTAAAAACAAGCAATCAAGAGAAGATGGGTGAGTGATGGTTAAAAGGAAAATTCAGTGCAGTGAACTCAAGTTACTGGGCCACTTTGGGTAGTGAGGCCAGGAAGGTCTCTCAGACGTTGACACCGGCACCGAGGCCTAATCTGGACAAGTATCTGGGGCCAGCCAGGCAGAGTTTTCTAGGATGATGGAACAGCTAATGTAAAGATCCTAATGCAGGATAAATCGTAAAGCTTCCTGCCAGCTAGAGTTCTTCATAGCTTCTGTCTCTGTGTACAGGCAAATCTCCTCCCACAGAAGAGGCCCATGGTACGTATCTTTCTACTCCTCCTGATTATCCAAACACATCCCAATGTTTAATTAGAAAACTTGGATCCATAGGCCTTTTCACCAAGAAGGTCCAGGGCAGGTACAATCCCAGATGAAGCTGGATCCTCTTGCCTCTGGGTTTTTTGTTTTGTTGTTGTTGTTTTTTTTTTTTAAGTTCTGCACTAATTATGGCTTTCTCTTCCAGCTGCCAAGTTTAGTTTGGGCCCAGACTCCCTTTCAGAATCTTCGTAGTTCCTTCATTTTTTTTTTCCCTCCTTATTTTAGTCTTTGCATTCCCGAGCCTGAGATAGCAAGAGATTAAATCCCCAAATGACAGAAATAGAGTGTGAAATCTGGATATGGCTTATGTTTAAGAAGCATTTCATGTTAAATTTTTGGCAAAGGCATCATAACAGTCTAAGGGACTTCATTTCATGTATATTATAGAGAGATACCATGTATATTTATTCTACAAATATTTACTGATGGCCTGCTCTCTGCCAGGAACTCTGCTAGGCACTGGAGATAAACATACAAGGTCCCAACTCTGTGGCATTGATGTCCTAGTTGGAAGGTGACAGATAATGATCACAATGGTGTTTGTGCTGTAAAGAAAATAAAGTGAGAAGTTTTGAAGAACCTTGACTCGGGATCAGAGAAGGGCTCTCTAAGGAGCCTCTCTTAAGGGCTCTCTCTCTTCACATATTCTAAGGTGAAGAGAATAGCTGGTGCAAAGGCCCTGAGGTTGAAACTAATTGAGCACCACCAAGGGGTGAGAAAAGGCCTGTGTGCAGCACATCTAGGGCAGGGTGAGGTTTTTATTATGAGGTGGATTGAAACTGATCACTGAGAGGTAAGGAGAATGGGTGGTGGGGGCCAGAGAGGGGGCTAGGAGAGCAGTCGGAAGCTGCTTAGAGATAATGTTGGATAGATGAGCTGATGCTGATGAGATGGTGTTACATAGTTGAGAATAAACAGCCATGAGGTGGAGGGAAGTTAGGTTTGCCAAGTCTTTGGGAGCAAGCTCTATAGAACTTGTTCATGGGTCTGGATTGGGAGGTCAAGAAAGAGAGAGAAGTCGGGGATGACCCCTTTTCATATAGTGTGGAGCCTGCATGGCATTGAAGGGATGGATGACGTGCATATCCTGGAGGAAGCAAACCAAGTGTGGCTCTTACCAAGATGGAATAGTCAGGTGATAAAAATGTACCTTCAGGTCAATGTCGTTTAATATTTGACTACTCTGGTTTCTCAGCCTCAACATCACTCCATTGACGTTTTAAGCAAAATAATTTTTTTCTTGTGGGAGTTGGGGGCGGTCGTCCTGTGCGCTGTAAGATGTTTAGCAACGTCCCTGGCCTCCACCCATTCGATACTAGGAGCACCACCTCCCGGAGAAGGCAGTGGCAACCCACTCCAGTCAGTACTCTTGCCTGGAAAATCCCATGGACGGAAGAGCCTGGTAGGCTGCAGTCCATGGGGTCGCTAAGAGTCGGAGAAGAAAATTTTCTTGACTGAGCGACTTCACTTTCACTTTTCACTTTCATGCATTGGAGAAGGAAATGGCAACCACTCCAGTGTTCTTGCCTGGAGAATCCCAGGGATGGGGGAGCCTGGTGGGCTGCCATCTATGGAGTTGCACAGGGTCAGACACAACTGAAGCAACTTAGCAGCAGCAGCACCACCACCACCCCCAGTTGGGACAACCAAAATATTTCCAGATATTGCCACATGTCCCCAAGGGACAGAAGTGCCCCCAGCTGAGAACTGGATTACGTGAAGGAGGCATTGACAGGGTAGGGCCTTGTTACCTTAAGATACATAGAAATAATGAGAATAAAGAAAACGCCACAGGATTGCTGCTTAACACTGAGTCTTGTTTTCGATTTGAAATATAAAATAATGTCCTACCATGAAAATATTCACATTCAGAGGAGAATGCTCGATTACACAAGTAATTGTATAAGTGAAAGGGTCACATATACAAATTTCTAGGAGGAATTACCTAGGCCTGTACAAATGCCAATTTAGACAGACCTAATATTTCAAAACCTAGACTTCCACATAGAACCTCAGGGAATGAATATTCTCTTTACAAAGGAAACTTTAAAAATTTTCTTTAAATAGCAAAGCCACAAAGTCTTGATATAATTTATTAAAATTCTATTTAAAGAGAATTTTCAGCAAAATATATCCATGTAAATAAGATGTACCCCTGTATTTTCCTATAATGCATACATCAGGAAATATTATATATATGCACACATAAAAATATTATATACATATTTGCATGTTTACTATCTGATTCATTAAATCTAAGAGATCATGGATTGTATTGCCATATGTATCACTGAAAAAATACTGCCTATTAAACTACGAGAAGTCATCACTTGATGCATCCTGATTTTAACAAGGTCAGACTATGAGAAGACATACAGAGACATGTCCTAAAATACACGAAACAGGAGCTGTTAAATTAGTATCTATCTGGTAACAGCTATAAAAGGGTCAGTCTCAAAACTGCTAAAGTGGAACATACTCATCAGACAGTGACCCCATTCAGGATGGAAGCCAGTTTTTGTATTCATATGTATTGCAATCAAAGGATCAGTTCTGAAGGCCTTGAACTTAAAGACTTTGTCAGCCATTGAGAATCTTTTGTCAGAGGATAGAGTTGAATTAGGGACTGCCCTTCGAGTCGATGAAGAAGCACCAGTCCAGCCCCCACTCTTCACCCCGAGAAACAAGGATTGAATTGGCTTGGTGTTTGAAGGAGGCTGTATAAATTCCGAGCTGGAGATGGGGTTGGGGCAGAGGGAATTGATAACTACAGGAGAGCAGTGAAATAAACAGGGTAGGACTTATTTCCGCTTTGATAGTGTGAGATCTGGGTGCGCTTCTCAGTTGCTAATCTCAGTGGGATTCTCATAAGCAGAATACGAGTCCAGGTGTGAACTCGAATGAGCTACTTGGGGCATGACAGGGAGACGTGTGTGGCTGGCACGCGGTATGGACCAGAAAGGGGAGGCTGGGGCCAGTGGGGTGGGGAGGAAGGTTGCCTTTGGTGGTAGGCACTTGGGTGCCTTGGAATGTATTTGAAAGAAATGTTTTGATGTAATGTGTGTTTCAGTTTTAGCAGGGTCCCTAGGGGCAGGGAAAAAAATGAATCTTGTAAAAAATCTGGGCAAGATGGGATGAATATTTAAGCCAGAACAGAGAGGAGATGGAAGAGGAGGGCAGATCAAGAGGTGGTGAGCAGGGCCAGTGTTAGCCTTGGTGATGGGAGGGATACTGGCAAGTGAGGGGAAGCCTGTGAGTTTCAAATACTCCTTTCCGGAGAGAACTTAAGTACATCTGAAAGCCTCCTGATTAGTACCTTCCAGCTCAATCCTTGCCTGGCATGCCTCCTTTCTTCCTCTTTGGGCTTTCATGGGAAAACGAGGCCCCCCCCCTTCACTGGGTTCACCCTGACAAAGGTTACTCTGAGTCATGGTTAACCAGCAGTGCCAGAACTGAGTAACCCCACTGGAATTTGGCCTGTGGCTACTGTTATTGCCCTGGGTCATGTAAATGACAACTCCCTCCCGGAATCCAGACTGTCACTTTTTGCCAGGGGGCGACCTCTGCTTTCCTGTGTCTGAGTCAGCAAGGTGCTGGGGGACTGGGCTCTGCCCTTTCTGGTGAGGCAAGGGTGCCTTCTTGAAGTATGCTGTCTCCTGCCCCAGAGGAGCCGCTGCTGCTGGCCGAACTCAAGCCCGGGCGCCCCCACCAGTTTGATTGGAAGTCGAGCTGTGAAACCTGGAGCGTTGCCTTCTCCCCGGATGGTTCCTGGTTCGCCTGGTCTCAAGGACACTGCATTGTGAAGCTGATCCCCTGGCCGCTGGAGGAGCAGTTGTAAGTTCTTTCACACCCAAAGGAATGAGGATGTCCTGGGGAACTTTACCAAATGACTTCCTGCTCAAGAGCAGAAGAGAGAAGGTGGCTGAAGAGTTCAGAAATTGATCATCGGGGTTTCCAGGGTCCTTCATTCTGTACCTGTGAAACCTCATTCTGTTGATAGCCCCAAGTGTTTGTTTTTTTAACAGCTTTATTGAGGTATAGTTTACATACGATACAGTTTTCCCATTTAAAGCGTACAGTTAAGTGACTTCAGTATATTTACAGAGTTGTGTATCCATCATCATGACCAATCTTAGAACGTTTTTGTCACCCCCAAAAGAAACCCATCATACTTTAATACCTTTCTTCTCTCCAGCCCTGACCAGCTTCTAATCTACTTTCTATCTTTAAAGATTTGCCTATTCTAGGCATTTCACATGAATTGAATCGTACATTATGCCATCTTCTGACTGGCTTCTTTCACTTAAGGGACTATTTTTATGGTTATCAGTTTTAGCATGCTCCATGACTTAATTTCCCTTTATTGCCAAATGATATTCCATTTTATGGAGACATCACATTTTGTTTTATAAGTTTATCAGCTGGTGAGCACTTAGGTTGTTTTCACTTTCTGGCTATTAGAAATAATGCTGCTGCGAACACTTCCATACTGGTTCTTGTGTGGATATGTTTTTGTATCTTGTGTGGATGTATGTTTTCATATACGTTTAGCCATTTGAGGGCATGTCAGGCTGTTTTCCAGAGCGGTTGTACCATTTTATAATCCCAGCAGCAGTGTTGGAGATTCCCAGACTTTCCACATCCTCACCAACACTTGCAGCATAGCCATCACGAGTGGGTGTGAAGTGGCATCTCATTGTGGCTTTGATTTGCATTTCCCTAATGCCTGCTGATCTTGTGCCTCCCCGCCCCTGGCCCCCCAACCCCCTCCATGTGCTTACTGGCCCTTTGCCTGTCTTTTTGGGAGAAATGTCTATTCAGATCCTTGGTCCATTTTAAAATTGGCTAGTTGCCTTTTTTGTTATCAACCAAGTTGTTTGTGATGTTAACTAGCTTTTCTTTCTCTGAGCTGAACAAGTCTCAGTGTTTGAAGGCTGTGAGCTCCCAGTTAGATGGCCTAGCATCTGCATTTTTTTTCATTTGTCCCAGGGCAACTCTATGTCTGTATTTATTTATTCAGCCAAAATTTTTTGCAAATCTCCCTTGCCTGACCAGGAGCCAAGGGCTGAGAATTCTGAAATATATTAAACATGGCCCCTGCCCTTGAAGGTCTCATTTGTTTTGCTTTAAGCATTCTATAAGTCGCATATTAAAGTTTTTCATAAGTCCAGTCTGTAGCTTGTTGCCTTAATAATAGGTAATGCTGATGCAAATTTGCTGAGATGAGTACTTTGCACGCTGCAGGGGTTGAGGGGTGTACATTTGTGCATTTTCTGGAAGGAAGGCCATTTCACCGATCTTAAAACTGTTCTTCCTGCAATCAAAAAATCTCAGAAATGAAGTCATTTATTTATTTGTTTTTAAAAAAATTTTTATTGGCATATAGTTGATCTACAATGTTGTATTATTTTCTGCTGTACAGCAAAGTGAATCAGTTATACATACACATTTATCCACTCTTTTTTACTTTTTTTCCCATATAGGTTATTATGGAATATTGAACATAGAGTTCCCTGTGCTGTATGGTTGGCCCTTACTCGTCATCTGTTTTATAGACAGTAGTGCGTGTATGTCAATCCCAGTCTCCCAATCTGCCCCTCTCTTTTCCCCCTTAACCGTAACGTGATTTTCTACATCTGCAGCTGTTTCTGTTTTGTAAGATAAGATGTTTTGTAAAATACATCTGTACCTTTTTTTTTTAGATTCTACATATAAGTGCTATAATGTGTTACTTGTTTCACTCAGTATGACAACCTCTAGATTCACTCATGTTCCTATAAATGGGAGGTCATGTATTATATACACTGCTTTTCAACATGAAATTAATCATATGATAGTTAAAAATCAGAATAGCTTAAAATCTGGTAACAAGAATGGTTAAGGAAATTATGGCATTGCCATCTGGTATTTTTGCAGCCATCAAAGATTGCAGTGTAGGCTTTTTTTTAATGTTTATTTATTTACAGTTGTGTTTGGTCTTCATTGCGTGCAATGAAGCAAGTCTTCATTGCTCGCTAGTTGTGGCGAACGGGGGCTACTCTCTAGTTGTGGTTCGAGGGCTCCTCGTTACTGTGGCTTCTCCTGTCACCGAGCACAGGCCCCAGGTTGCCTTGGCGTCAGTAGTTGCCACACGGTGGGCTCAGTAGTTGCAGTGCCTGGACCCTAGAGCACAGGCTCAGTAGTTGCCCCACAGCATGTGGGATCTACTGGATCAGGAATTATACCGTGTCTCCTGCATTGGCAGAGGGATTTTTTACCACTGAGCCACCAGGGAAGCCCTGTTTTTTGTTTTTGTTTTTAAATCACATTTTTCAGTTTTCTATACTCGTTTAATGAAAATGTCAAGATCATTTATTATTTATTAATCCCCCAGTCTAAATGCAAGAGATTCAGCTTCGTATCCAGACTTGGGTATGACGTAGATTTAGTCTGAAAAATAATTTTTTAAAAAAGCATAAAGTGGAAAATCTGTTATTTCCTTGAAAATCACTTTTGTATTCAAATATATATATTACTAGACATAAATATTAGAGAAGGCAATGGCACCCCACTCCAGTACTCTTGCCTGGAAAATCCATGGACAGAGGAGCCTGGTGGGCTGCAGTCCATGGGGTTACTAAGAGTCGGACACGACTAAGCCACTTCACTTTCACCTTTCACTTTCATGCATTGGAGAAGGAAATAGCAACCCACTCCAGTGTTCTTGGCTGGAGAATCCCAGGGACAGCAGAGCCTGGTGGGCTGCCGTCTATGGGGTCGCACAGAGTTGGTCGGACACAACTGAAGTGACTTAGCAGCAGCAGCAGACATAAATATATCTTTCCCATATTAATTAGGGAAAATAGAAATTTGAGCATTAGCCCTCTTTGTGTATCTTTTGTTTAATATAATGGAGGGACTGTTGTTTAGCATGTTAAATGGCATGTTACTTATTTTAGGGAAAAACCATATATTTTGAAGAGTAATAACTTGAGGAAATATTTGTAGTACAAGGCTTACTCAGAAAAGCAAGCTATGAAACTCTATGCAGTATGATCCCAAATTTGTTTTTGAAAAACATCAGATCAGATCAGATCAGTCGCTCAGTCATGTCCGACTCTTTGCGACCCCATGGACTGTAGCATGCCAGGCTTCCCTGTCCTTCACCATCTTCCGGAGTTTGCTCAAACTCATGTCCATTGAGTCAGTGATGCCATCCAACCATCTCATCCTCTGTCGTCCGCTTCTTCTCCCACCTTCAATCCTTCCCAGCATCAGGGTCTTTTCCAATGAGTCAGTTCTTCGCATCAGGTGGCCAAAGTGTTGGGGAGTTTTAGCTTCAGCATCAGTCTTTCCAGTGAATATTCAGGGCCGATTCCTTTAGGGTGGACTGGTTGGATCTCCATGCAGTCCAAGGGACTCTTAAGAGTCTTCTCCAACACCACAGTTCAAACATCAGTTCTCAGTGCTCAGCTTTCTTTATAGTCCAACTCTCACATCCATACATAACTACTAGAAAAACCATAGCTTTGACTAGACAGATCTTTGTTATTGGGCTTCCCTTGTGACTCAGACAGTAAAGCGTCTGCTACAATGAGGGAGACCCAGGTTCGATCCCTGGGTCGGGAAGTTCCCCTGGAGCAGGAAACGGCAACCCACTCCAAGTATTCTTGCCTGGAAAATCCCGTGGACGGAGGAGTCTGGTAGGCTCCAGTCCATGAGGTCTTCTCTAACACCACAGTTCAAGCATCAGTTCTCGGTGCTCAGCTTTCTTTATAGTCCAACTCTCACATCCATACGTGACTACTAGAAAAACCATAGCTTTGACTAGACGGATCTTTGTTATTAAGATCTGGGTAATTTTTATAATTTTCTCATTTCCAAAATTTCCCCATTTTCCACTATTATTTTTATAGTTTGAAATAATTGTTATTTTTAAAGTTCTTTAAAAGAGAAAATCTGAGTCCTTTATATTCTTGTTAGGATTGTTACACACTTAAGAAATCATACAGTACTTTCAAGATTGAGCAAATAATTGATATTAATGAAATAATGTACTACTTTTAGAAATAACATTTTCAGACACTTTAAGTTTTGATGACTCTACCCAGGTCCCGAGCTACCCGCTACCTTCCATGTAGCTCACCCTTTGAGTTCATTGCAATCTCTGAAGTCCAAGGCATTTGCTGGACACTAGGCGGGGACACCCAAAACTTGGCTCTGATTCTGCCTGTGATTTTGTGGCCCTGGGAAAGTGATCTCTATCTCAAGCATGGAGATTTTAATATCTTGTTGTAGAGAATCTATGACATTAAAATGAATTAATATAAATGTGCCTTAATTCCTTTGGAGTAAAGTAGCTACAGATGCATCTCTTAATTCAAATACAGAAGTTAGGATTTTATAAAAGAAATAAAAGGTAACTTTGGAGGTTCCAAGCTGTCCTGCAGAGCTCCATGGCCAACTCGGGCTCCCAAGTCAGAGCCGGGCAGGTCTTTGAAGTGCATATGTCAGCCTGTCTGGGGCCACGTGTGCACTGGGCGGCCTTCATTGAAAAGAAGTTCACTGTCATATTCAGGTGTTCTGTCAGAATGACAAATTTTCAGAGCACGTTTGGCCATTTAGATCAGGAGTCAGCAGACTTTTTCTTTAAAGGCCCAGATAGTAAATATTTTGGCTTTGGGGGCATATGTCTCCATCAGGACAAGTCAGCTCTGCTGCTGGAGGGTCTAAGCGACCCTCAATGAGTTGCAGGCAAACAAGCAGACTTCATATGCAAAACAGACTGCCTACCTGGGCACTCCCTGCCAGCCTCTGCTGTGGGTTTCCAGAGCTTAAAGAACCTACACTGGCCTCAGTCTCTTGCTGCCAGTTTTGTAGGTGAACTTGGTTAAAATTCTTTAATATATCTCAACCACGTGATTGGCAAAAGCATGATTTACCTAACTTTTGGGGAACAAACGTAATACTGAAAGAGGTTCAGCTGCATGTACGTCGACTATAGGATTTTTCATGGAAATGAGTTCCAGCTTAATCATCACCATTCCTTCAGTGTGATAAACCTGAGAGTGTGGTCAGAGTCAGGTAGAAAAGCAGGACTGAGTACTTGCACTGATAAAGTATACTGCAGACCAGAAACTGCATTTGCGGGCTGAACTGCAGGGCAATTTAATTGCTTGTTCCTTTGAGAGTTATGTGAGGCAGAGTGTGGGCAGGGCCTTGTTTCTTAGGGACAGAGTCTTATTTAGCTTGTCTAGGCCTGTGTTTCAGCATAAGTAGAAGGTAAAAGGCAAGGCTTGGGCTACAAGATCTTTGAGGTCAGCGTACCTCTGAACAGCTCTGAGTTCTTTCCTTGATGCCCTGCTGGTTGGTTCCTGGGCTGGAAGAGTCATCAGAAAAGAAATGAAAGAGCCTCACTCATGGATCAGAGCAAAGTGAGGGAAGGTGGAAATCATGTGTACTAAGCAAACTGTTGGGCTTCCCTGGAGGCTCAGACGGTAAAGCGTCTGTCTGCCTACAGTGCAGTTCAGTCCCTGGATTGGGAAGAAATCCCCTGGAGAAGGAAATGGCAACCCACTCCAGTACTCTTGCCTAGAAAATCCCATGGACGGAGGAGCCTAGTAGGCTATAGTTCATGTGACTCCGCAAAAGAGTTGGACACGACTGAGCGACTTTACTTTCACTTTCAAGCAAACTGTTAGCCAGAAAGGGGTTTATTTTTCTGCTCCTAGGGTGCTTTCTAAGCTAGAGATAAAGGAGTGTTACGAGGCAGAAGAGTAGCAAATGCGTAATCAGGCTCTAAGTTCTGTCCTAGTTCCAGACCTACAGCATGCGTTCTTTCTCATGAGGAACACTGAATGTCTCTCTCCTTCCATGCACCAAAACCCGGGAGAACTTTCCAAAGAAGAGAATGACTCCCTGGAGCATCTGTGATCTAGTTCTCCCACAAGGCAGGTCATGCCACTGCAGGGCTGTCAGAAGTAGAATGAGCCACGGCCAATGAAGTCCCTGTTACAAGCATTCTAAAAAGAAACAAGAAGAAAAGTCATGCTGCTGCTGCTAAGTCGCTTTAGTCGTGTCAGACTCTGTGCGACCCCATCGACGGCAGCCCACCAGGCTCCCCCGTCCCTGGGATTCTCCAGGCAAGAACACTGGAGTGGGTTGCCATTTCCTTCTCCAATGCATGAAAGTGAAAAGTGAAAGTGAAGTCGCTCAGTCGTGTTCAACTCTTAGCGACCCCATGGACTGCAGCCTACCAGGCTCCTCCGCCCATGGGATTTTCCAGGCAAGAGTACTGGAGTGGGGTGCCATTGCCTTCTCCGAAAGTCATGCTAGAATTCACCAAAGTTGTTTCTAGGACTTCAAAGGCTTAGATGCCCCAGAGTGAAAGGTTGGTTGACTTGGCAGTTTCAGATTCATTAAGAACTCTTCTGCTTTCCCTAGCATCCCTAAAGGGTTTGAAGCCAAAAGCCGAAGCAGCAAAAATGAGACAAAAGGGCGAGGCAGCCCAAAGGAGAAGACACTGGACTGTGGGCAGATTGTCTGGGGCTTGGCCTTCAGCCCATGGCCTTCTCCACCCAGCAAGAAACTCTGGGCTCGCCACCATCCGCAGGTGCCAGATGTCTCTTGCCTGATCCTTGCTACTGGGCTCAACGATGGGCAGATCAAGATTTGGGAGGTACAGACAGGTAGGTCATTTCTGGCTGGGATCAAGGACCCCAGGGCTCGCTTGCACATTCTGATCAGGGACAGCCTGTTGACTGAGGGGTGTGGCCGTGACCCGAGGACCAGGGCTTCCTCTCCCCCTGACTTAGTGCCCCACTCTCTCACGCTAGGGCTCCTGCTTTTGAATCTTTCCGGCCACCAGGATGTCGTGAGAGATCTGAGCTTCACACCCAGTGGCAGTTTGATTTTGGTTTCTGCATCTCGGGATAAGACTCTTCGCATCTGGGATCTGAATAAACATGGTATGGAAGTGAAGGGATGACTTGGAAGCCCCCATGTACTCTTTATTTGCCCCCCTGCCTCTGCTTGACCAGTGTCATTTTATCCAGAACAGTGTTTCTTAACCTTTTTTCTATTAGTGCCTCCTAAGGAGACTTTTTAGACATACTTTTCCTAGACACCACCCACCCCCCACAACTACCTGGGAGATTTTCATACCAGAGATACAGAGATACACTGTGTATCTGTTCAGGTGCTGAATGCTTATCTATGCTTTGTACATAAAAAAGGTAAGATTTTTCTGACTGTCAAGAACCAGTTTTCACCGCTGATGAAAATACATGGTATAGAATAGGTTTTCTCAGCTCTGGCACTCTTGCACTTTGGGCTAGATAATTCTTTGTTATGGGCCAACCTGTGGGTTCTCGATTGTGGAGCAGTTTACTTCTCGTACCCATGAGATGCCAGTAGCACCTTTTCTAGTCGTAACAACCAAAAATGTCTCCAGACATTGCCTGGTTTCCACATGGAGGGCCACAGTCTCCCTGGGTTGAGAACCAGTGATTGAGAAGAAATCATCCATGTTGGGTACTTCCTGTTAGAGATACAGTTAGAATCTAGGTTGGAAGAATCCTCTCAGGCTAGGGGTTGGGTGGAGTAGGGTGTTCATTTCTCCTTTAAGCAGAACAGTATCCAGGAGTAGCCTGATAGAGAATTCCATTCATCTCTGGTGTTGATCCTTAGCTGGAATGGTGATACAGGGAAGAGGAATTTATTACCAGGATATTTCTCCCTCATGTGGGCAGGGACATGGGTGTGGAGGGAGGTGGCAGAAAGAGGAAGTGGCGACGTGGCCTGTGAAGAGCACACTTGTCCCCCTGACAGTGCAAAGTCCGAGTCGTGACTATTCCAGCTGCAGCTTACCTGTCCCTTTCCTCTCAGAAACAAGCCTGCTAGCTTATCAGACAACTAAGGAGGTGCTTGTGGTGGCCTTACCTGGAGGCATCTCATCACCCAGAGAGCCCTGGAGCCTTTTCTGTCCCTTGCTGTGGAGCTTGTAGTTGCGTGGTCCGTTGCTGTGGAGCTTGTAGTTGCCTGCAGACTGGGAGGACTGCTCAGAAGCAGCACCATTTATAATGTGTGTCCACAGGCAGCTTGCCACCACCCAAGGCAAGGAGGGCGAGGGGACCGACAGTGGGCAGAATGGCCTAGGCCAATTACTAGGGCTTTTCAAGGAGAGAAGGGCTAGAGTTGTGTCTCTAGGTACCCAGCCCTGCCTTGCTACCCTGCCTTGATATATTCACTCGCACCTACCCGGGGGCAGGTGCACTTCTTACAGCTAAAAAAACCATGACTGACTTTAAAAAATTTTATTTCCAATATATACTCACACATACACATAAACTCATAACTGCACATATATGACCATAGACATTTCCCCCCCTTTGTTGGGGTTTCTGCCCCTAAGCGGTCTCAGCCTCCCCTCACCTGCATTCCTCCATGGTCCCTCTGTAGTGCTGGCACCCATGCTGAGCCTTCCACGTTTCCGTCCATGTTTTTCTCTATACTTACATAATCTATTCAGACACTCAGGTTTCCATTTATGGGTTTGGGGGTCATTGTCTCACAAAAATGGAATCTCATTTTTTACATTTTTTTGCATCTTGCTTTTTTTTTTTTAAATTAAACACTCCACAGAAAATCTAGTTCCTTAATTTCATGTGACTTAACAGATGGAATACTACCCTTTATCCATCCATTCCTCTATTGATGGGCATTTGATTTTTTCCCAAAATGGAGACCTGGAGAGATGAAATGAGTGTCCCAGCATAATGCGCTAAGTAGACAGTGGAGCCAGGGTTCAAGCCCAAGTTTGCCTGCCTCAGAGCACGTGGCCCTAATGACCCTGCACCACTACGCATCCATTCATTCTGGCGAGGTGTGGCGAGTGGGATCCTGTAACCAGGGAAAGCCATTACAGAGCGTGAATGACAGAGAATTGAAGGTCTCAAATTTGGGAAGATGCTTCAGAGTAATCCAGGTAGTTGGAGGACCTGAAAAGAATAGTCTGGTATAAAAGGAATGTGTCCAGTCTAATCTGTGGCCAGCCCTTATCCCATTGACCTTGCGGATTTTGGTGAAGCAGTTGGTAATGATTTCCCTTGGGCATTGTAATGTCACATTAATAGGTTTCGGGCATTTAAATGACAAGTCTTGTCATGTCTCTGCATTAAAAAAGGAGCCCGAATCTAGAAAGATGGTACTGATAAAACCTATTTGTAGGGCAGCAGTGGAGATGTAGACAGAGAACAGACTTGTGAACACAGTTGGGGAGGAAAGGGTGGGATGAATGGACAGCGTAACATGGAAACAGATACACTACCATATGTAGAAGAGATAGCCAGTGGAAATTTTCTGTATGACTCAGGGAGCTCAAACCTATGCTCTGTGACAATCCAGAGTGGGTGGGATGGGGTGGGAAGGAGGTTCAAGAGGGAGGGGACGTATATATACCTGTGGCAGATTCATGTTGATGTATGGCAGAAAGCAACACAATATTACAAAGCGACTATCTTCCAAATAAAAAGGGGGGAGTGTGGGCTCAGCTGCTGGAGAACCGCTGGATACAGCCGGTAGGGGACCAACACCACTGGTTTTGGGGCTTCCTGCTTTGTGGTTCTGGGAGTTGGCTCACTGTGCTCCCACTTCTCTGCTAGGTAAACAGATTCAGGTGTTATCGGGCCACCTGCAGTGGGTTTACTGCTGCTCCATCTCACCAGACTGCAGCATGCTGTGTTCCGCGGCCGGAGAGAAGTCGGTGAGTCTCAAACTAGGGGTGCCCTTTGCTGTGTTGCTTCAGTTCCATGAGATGTGGAGGCCTGTGTGTGAGAGGGTAAGTGAGCCAGTGTCCTTCAAACTCGCCTGCATATCCACCCCAGTGGGAGCCGCGCTGCCCGCTGAGGCCCCTCCTGCACGCCTGCCTTCTGATTTGCATTGTGACACGGACCCACTCCATCACTGGAGGGCCGTTTGCCTTCACAAGATGGGAAAGTGGTGCTTTTTAAATGTCTTTCCCCCTCAGAGTCTAAGATTTTAAAAGTTGCAACCCACACTTGGATCCATATTTCCTTTGAACCATCTAATCTAAATCCATCTGATTAGGATTTCCATTTCAAATCATAAAACATATAGAACCTTCTTGAACTTTGTCCTGAAATCCTATCTATTATAAGAAAAGTACTGGAAACCCAGGAACAGTTTGGAAACAGTTTTGAGTTTTGTATCTGCATCGGGCTGTTGGTTGCTATGACTGACTTGGGAAAGTTAAGAGTCCACTATTCTGTATAGTCCAGGAGGGTTAATCATTGATTTGAGGTTTGGAACTAGGTGAAAACGAGAGTTTTCTTAAAGGAAAGGAAAAAAAGTATTCTTTTAATGATTCTCAGAAGTTTTAAGTTAATAAGCTAGATCGGACCTACATCTCTGGGGCAGATTTCTGTGGTCCTGTAAACCAAAGGGGGGTTGTCAGATGGCTCTGTTGGGTGCCCTGGAATTCACCTCTGACCCCTGTTTTTAGTTTTAAGTGAAAGAGCAAGATAGCCACTGGCTTAGGTCTTCAGCATGCATTGCCCTACTTGCTAAAGAGAGCTCAGAAGCAGAACCCAGATGCCTCCCCTCAGCCATGTTGGCGGCCATCTTCCTGAGTCAATTGATCTCCCTTAAAGTAAGTGTCTTGAGCATGTCCCTTGCTTAGGCGCCTCAAGAATTCAGACCCGTCACTTTATTTAAGCCCAAATGACATGCTCTGGAAGAAACGTTGAAGAGCGGGTAGGGAGCTTGGCTTCCCCGGGAGAGGCAGGGCTGTACCTTCCCCTCGCTGGTCATGTCCTGAGTGCTGTCTCCACCCTGACCAGGCACCTCCTCTCCCCACAGGTCTTTCTGTGGAGCATGCGTTCCTACACATTAATCCGGAAGCTAGAGGGCCACCAGAGCAGCGTGGTGTCTTGTGACTTCTCCCCTGACTCTGCCTTGCTTGTCACGGCTTCTTATGATACCAACGTGATCATGTGGGACCCCTACACCGGCGAGCGGCTGCGATCACTCCAGTAAGGACCACTCTCCTGCTTCAGGTTCCTGGTAGAGTCACCGATGAGAAACCTATCTTGGTGCAGGACCCAGTGTGGTCCTGCTTATTCTAAGGCACTGGTGTGCAGTGGTGTTTGTCAGTGAAGTTCTCAAATGAGCCCCCAGTGCCTTCAAGTCTCCTGTGATCAGAGGCTCACTGTATTGCTTGGATTCAGCATTATGAAACCTCACAGTGACTCTTCCTTTCCATTTACTAATAACTGTAGTAACAGGTTCAGAGTGATCCTCTTATCGAAACTGTTATTTCCAAAGTGAGTTTTCATGTTCTCACCAACTTGGTCTCCTTTTCCCCTTTGTCTCTGTTGTTTTCTGAAGCAAATAATAGGTAGTCCTATAATTATCATGTATCTTAGCCTAAAAAAGACTTTCAGTTTGTACTGGGGCATAGCAGTGAGGGCTGACCTACTTTGCATAAGGAAATTAGCACACGGAGTGTTGGTAACCCTTCAGCCCTCTCCATGAGACACTGGAGCTCTGAAATGCACTTGTCTCCAGTTGTCTTTGACTCAGTCTGCAAAGCCCCAGGTTTTCCACAGAGGGTCGAAGACATGTCTGGAACCTCTTCGTGGCCGAGGCAGTTTGGCCTCCTGCCTGGGGATGAACACTGAAGGGTGGAGGGTGGCCGAAACTCCAGGCCCGCCTACTGTCCTGTGTCCTTCTCCTCAGCCACACCCAGCTCAACCCCCCCATGGATGATAGCGACGTCCACATCAGCTCCCTGAGATCTGTGTGCTTCTCCCCCGAAGGCTTGTACCTCGCCACGGTGGCAGATGACAGGTAATGAAGAGAAACCTCTTTACACAGCCTCAGAGCCAAGTGCTTGAAAGGACTTGTACCATCACCTTCAGGGTCTGACCTCAGGCCTACTGACGCGTCCCATTCTCCTCCAGGCTCCTCAGGATCTGGGCCCTGGAACTGAAGACTCCGATTGCGTTTGCTCCTATGACCAATGGTCTTTGCTGCACATTTTTTCCACATGGTGGAGTTATTGCCACAGGGTATGTATCTGTTAGCTGAACAGATGGGTAGCGATTTCTGCTGAGTATTCCACGCAGCTTTTTAAGGAAAGAAAGCATCTAGAATTTTCTTGCCTATGAGGACGGCTTTAAAGAAATCTGAGATTACATAAAATTCTAATATTCACTTCTGCCAGTGTAGTTTATCATTCACTTTTAATATTTAACCTAAATGTAATGAAAAATCTACAATTCATGCTACCAAACAGGCCAAGTCTGCAAGGAAACAGAAATTAAGATGATGCAGAATTTATATAGGAAACCATTTTGGGCAGAGACCACCTGACAGGGAACATCTGTAATTCAGTAAGTGGCACTCTGCCCCATTACATTTGAAGCCATAGTATGATTTATAAAGGCCTGCACTCCCAGAGATAGCACTTTGGACTCAGAGGTGTCTAGAGTTCTCGTAATGCTCTCAGCAGCCTTAATTATTCAGCACCACACCCTTTACATGTATTTCCAAGGTCCAGGTTGCATTTCACTCTCTGCAGTCTCCTGCCAGTGCAAGTCAGTAGAAACATTAATAACTGTCACAGTGAAAAGACATCTCCTAGGTCTGTCTTTCGTTTCATTTCAGGACAAGGGATGGCCACGTCCAGTTCTGGACTGCTCCTCGGGTCCTGTCATCACTGAAGCACTTATGCCGGAAAGCCCTTCGAAGTTTCCTCACGACATACCAAGTGCTAGCACTGCCAATCCCCAAGAAAATGAAAGAGTTCCTCACATACAGGACTTTCTAACCCAGTCTCCATAGTCTTACTTGTTTTCTTTGTAGCAGGATAAATCTTCCTAACAAAGGAGTAGGTGGAATAATGGGCCAAACATCTGGCCTTGGGTTGAAATACAATTTCTGTTTGGGAAGCTGTGAACAGAATGTAGCAAAGCCAGATTCCAGTGGACCCGCCAGGGTCTCTTCCCCAGGACACAAGAGTGTCAAGTCTTAGAAGAGGGAGAGAGTTATGGAGCCTGAGCTTTACCTTCAGTCCACTTACGCACAGCAGTGCTGGGCCCTCTGGTCATTTTGATTCCAAGTGCAGTTAAGTTGTTTTACTGAGAGGAGCGCCTGGGCCTCACGCCTCTGTGGCAGCAGGGAAGTTCCCACTCCCTTGACTGGAGTGTGGCTTCTGCTAAGTGTGTCACTGATCCAGATGCAGAAAAGGCCTTGGTGAAGTTCTGTCCTGCTGGTCAGAGCGGCTCTGATGTGAGTGAGCAAGGGCTTTCCTTCTCCCCGCTCCCCTCTGGCCCACAGGACAGGTGTCATAGCGATGTCTGGTGGGAGGCATTGTCAGCTCAAGTCCAGGTGACTCAAGAGGCCGTGCTCCTGCTAGTAGATTTGGCTTTTTTTTTTTTTTTAAATAATGGTGTGCATGTGCCAGAGGTGTCAGACTTGTCAGGTTACACAGAACGTATTCCTCAACTGCATGACTGTTCCAGTGGCTACTGAGTTATCTGTCAGTTGTTTGCCAGTTAGCATATTTATTTGTACTTCCTCAACAGATGTTAAGGTACAGCTGTGTTTTTCTCAATGGTATCTAAAAACCATAGTACTCAATTCCAACAGTTGTGAAGATGTCTCTTCTTAATTGTGTGAAGAATTGGTGTCGTCATCATTTCAGCTGATTTTCTTCTGTACGAGATCTGACTTGACTGCTTCAACTCATTGGACTCGTCAGCCAGTCTCAGCTCTGCCCCTAAACACAACTAGCTCCTTAAAGTACTGTTCTCCTTCAGTGGTGTATAGTTATCTAATCAAGACACCTCATTCAAACAAAATCTGCTTTTGGAAAATTTAATATATTTTAAATTATTTTAAAAGAAATGCAACATCTTATCCTTTGGCTTTCTTACTAGGTGCTTTGTGGAGGCCTGTGTATTATGAAAAAGCGTGTTGAAAAGGTAGAGGAGCCTCTCCTCTGCTGCCTTTGTTGCTAAAAGAAAAACATTTGTTTTCAAGAGAGGCTTTCATTGAAGGAAAAAGGTAGAAAGCTTTTGGCTCACCATTTCATTTTTTCCATTAAGAAAAAAAAAAAGCCACCTTTTAAAACAAGTAAATACAAGGCAGCTGGGAATAGATCAGGCAACATTTAGATTTCGTGTTCATCTTGAAATATATACGGTGTAGTCTAAGAGGCCCTGGGCAGCTTCCTTGAGACAACCCCCCACCCCCACCCCCAGGCCATTAGCTTTAGACAAGGCCCACCTGAGTGATGGGTGTAACCAACTTCTCCCTTTTGACAGTGTAAGAATTAGAAACGTTTATAAAGAACAGCCTCCAAAGAAAGTTAATTCTGTGATAATCAGGGTCGGAGGCGGCTTTTTCATATAAATGCAAGTCGAACAAGTCAGCCTCTGTTACTGGCTAAGGAAAGAGGAGTCACTTAAACAGTAAGTAAGCTGCTTTATTTTTACTGTGCAGAACCCTGTCACAGATGTAGCACAAGTGCTTGCAGATAAACTGTCTTCTATTTAAATGCGAAGAGTTCCAATCCTTTCAGCACTTGCAGGCTTAGTCAGGCTTCGTCTCATGTGCCCTGGGTTAAACAAGTGAGTGTTGGATGATCTCTGGCCCCAGTGGCATCATTTCAAACGTACGTTTTCTCTCCTGTCCACACTACACTTAGGAACTGGCAAGCAGTTATTCTACTTCAAGAGCAAAAATAAAAAGGCCAGGTTTTAAAGGAAGAAAATTGAGTTCATTTTATAAAAGTATAATGGCTTGGGCCAGAAACCCATTAACACCCATTTAAAGTACAGCACAGATTAGACTTACAAACATGACTTTGGTGATGTTCTTTTTACCTTGTGTTGGAAGATACTTGGGCCGTATTAGATTTGAAAGCCTGACATTCCAAATGGGGTACGCCAATTTCTTATCATCCAAGCAACTGAAGGGTAAAAGCCTTAAGGCTAAAAATGGGTTTTGCTTTGTTCCCTTGTAAGACACATATGCATAGTGCAGTAAGAGAGCTGGACATGAAAACTGCTTTGTACAGCCCTGCTCCAAACAGCCACAAACACAGTACTTTTTAAATGTCTGCCCATCCACGCCTGAAACAATTTTACACAGTTGGGGGTGACTGTGTAAACACCCAGTCCAGGCAGCTGTTCGTTTGTGACCGAGTCCCCTGCTCCCCTGTCACTTCTGGGCCTGAGAGTGAGTTGGCAGCGTGTGGTCCCCGGCATCTAGGCCTCAGTGACAATCAGGTCTCTGGTGACTTGAAAAGCGGCAATGAGGGAACTCAGCTGAATCTTCTCACTGGTGCCAACAGAAAGTCTGTACCTAAAAGAAAGCAAACCGAAATAAGGAGAGAGGATAGCATGGCAGCTGCCTTTTGACCAAAGAACAACAGCAATCAGACCTAAAGTCAGCTGTAGGAGGACTGGAAGGAGGGAATGGAAATTCATCCCAGGCAGCAATCTTCTGTGTGCCTTGACATTTTCTTTGCTGCCTCAAATACTCATTCATAAATCTGATTCAGACTACAAAGTCAAAATTTTTTAAAAAACTGTTACCAGTAGCAGTGATCTGAACTTAACTTTGTTCAAACTTTATGGGAATATGCAAAATGTGTGTGACTAGGGATTATTTCTTCACCTACAGAATGCATTGAGAGGGATTTTAATTAAGTTTCCTTTCTCCTAATTCACTGGGAAGTTTGGTTTGCCATATCTGTGGTTCTGTGGTCTAGTCAATAAAGCAAGATACTGGTATTTATCTTGCAACCTTTTCAAGAGCCCAGCTACTGAAAGTAAAACCATGCAATTCACAGTGTAGCAATAAGTGACCTAATTGGTACGTGTGAATACCAGCGATGGTGAATTGGAGCTGGCTGATGTGGATGTCTATTTTGAACCCAGTGCTTTTTGTCTACTCAAATGAGAGCTGCCAGCTTCACTGGGGGCTAATAACTGTGTTTACTGAAGCAGCCAAAGTGGAAAATTGAGTTTATGTTTACTTTCCCTGCAATATGCTTTCGTATGCCAAAATGCCTTAATAACAGCTGGATAGCTGGCTGTCCCCAAACAACCTAGATGTTTGAACTAAAGCAGGCCTCCCAAATAACAAGAGCACATGGAGAACAAGGGTGGACCCGGCCTCTGAGGTTGAAGGAGAGGCCTTTATCTCAAATATGTTAACTGAGCTGTACCTGTCTTTGTTTAACCCCTGTGCTTTAAAAAAGCAGCTCACGCCCTTCCCCCACTTTGTTCAGTAATCCCACCCAAAACTAGACTCCACTATGTATGAATGATTTAGACCAAACCGTTGATACTAAACAAGTAGAAACAAAAAACTCAGAACAAGGGGAAAGCAGGAAAACAAAACCGGGAAATAAATACTCACTCAATGTCTGCCATTTTGGTCAATAAATGTATTCGAACTGAAGACGGAAAGTCAACTGGGAGAAAAATGAGTGGGGTCTGTCGTTATTTACTGTTATAAACATCACAGAGGACAAGTATGAGTTTCCACATCAGGTAAGACTCATCTCTTGAAGCTACAGACCTTGAGACACCATGCTTCTAGAAGTACAGTGTGTAGGTTTTCAAAGTTTTTATTCTTTTTGAGTCTTTGTAGGGCAGCTAAAAAAATGAGCAAGTTCCAGAGTAATCATAAGAAGGTGGAAGAGCCATCCACAATGCTGTTTCAGCCACTGGGTCACTCTTAAGTTACCATCAAAGCTGAGTTCTCACTTGCTATCCCAATTTTAAAAACGATTGATTTTTAAAGGTCGATTCATTCTCAGTGTCCACAGAGTGCAGAGCTGGGCCTGAGCCAACCATGTTCTTGGGCAGAATTTCACACACCAGCCACCGGCTTAGAAAGGAACTGGCAGAACCAGTGTTCATGGACCTGACGGTCCGCAGGTGACTGCGGGTCAGTGAGGAGCTTCTCCATGAGTGTGAACAGCAGACCACTCAGAGCTCGAAGACACAAGTGTCTGGTCCCCCCTCAAAGAGCTAACTGGATTGGCCTGGGGTGGATTATATGTGGGCCAGGGTCGAGAAGCAGTTCTCTGTACAGAACATACAACCAAGTGGAGAACTTAAGGTGGTTTAGGTGAGACCACTCTGGCTGACGTGATGCTAGATCTTCCTTCTGCCTCTCTCCTTTTGGGGAAAACACCCTTTTAGAAATACGAATTACAATATCCTTCTTACTGCTTTAAAATATGAACCCTTGGAGGAAATAAGTTAGCCTTTCAGAAATGTCTTTTCTTTCCCCCCAGCGTTCTAGAGGTCAAGAGTATTTTTAGAACAAGGTTTTAAATAGCAAGATAAAAAATGAGGGACCTGGTTTACACCACTTCATTCCTGTTTGTTTCCAAAGTGGACAGTGGAGCTTCAGGTTCCCTCTCCAACCGCCCCCAACCCCAAAGCATGCTGCCTTATACACAGCTTCTGAACCGGGGAGGAACATGAGTTACCTCTGTGCACGAACAGGTGTATCTCTGTCAGGATGTCGTGTAACGCCAACCCCTTCAGAGTTTTTAACTCCATGATATCTAGAGAGGAGCAGTTAGGGCAAAGGGACCAAGTTCCAGGACAAACACTATATAGAGAGTGACTTTTGAAAGCAGGGCTTTTCAGCCCAACACAGCTGTTGCTTTCCATCTGAAGTGGCATATGTTGGACCCAAATTCTTATTTTTCTGTTTTCATCTCCATCCAATAAGGGTTTTCTGAAAGATAACGGTTGTATCTGTCTACAAGAGAATAGAACCAAATGCATTCTCCAAAAGGCTTTACATTACTACACCTAGCTCTTAATTTTACAGAAAAACAAGAGTAACACTGACATCTTGAAAATGACTGCATCTTCTACCCAAGGTCTAAGTGCTTCCCTTCCATCTGTGAGTGGAGTAGCTGCAAGCCACACCCAGGTCAGGGCCCTTGAGGAAGAACTCTGTGACATTAAAGACAAGCACTCATTCCGCCCACAGACATCGTGCTCCATCATGAGCTGAAAGGAGTTCCATGTTCAGACCCTGGACACTTAATGCACCGACTGTAGGGCAAGAGAAAGGATATTCCTGTAGGCCGTGGTGAAGTCTTGATTCAACATCCAGTCCAGAATGTTGGCGATGTCTGACTTGAGTGGGTGCCCTGTGCAGGTGTAGACGGTCTCCTCTGTGACCTTCCCAAAGGCCATGTTGGTGCTCTGTGCAGACAGAGGGGGAGAATCACCATGGCTGCTGCAGGCGGATCAGGAGGCAATTGCGGAGGCAGCAATGTGGGGGTGGGGAGGTACCCCGACAGGCCGAACCCTATACTTCTTAAACTGCTAAGATCTGGCCATGTCTGGAGGATGCCGCTGCTTGTCAGCTATGTTACTGCTGCAGAGTCCTTCCCTATCTCTCCCTTGTTTGCAACAAATTATTCTTTCAATTAATCGAAACACAAGGGTGGGGGTACATCTTTAAAATATAACAAGATAAGTTTTTACCAGTTCTGTTGTACTGTTGCTTATGTATTTCTTGGAAAACTATTCCAAAGCAACTAGAGATCTGCTTGGAGTGGTGCCATACCTGTAAGATGTTCAGAGCCCTTCGCATGTCTCCACTGGAAAGAGTTATGAGCGCTTTCATCCCATCTTCACTTATATCAACTCTGAAAGGAAACAGGCAGAAGGGATTCAGAGGTCCTGAGAGCACAAGTGCTTATGGAGGGAACAAGATGGCCTGGGATGATCGAGGCATTTAAACAATGAAAGAAAAGGGAAGGATGGAGTTAACAATACTCTCCTGATCTATAGACTCCAGAATTCACTGGCTTTTGGGGACACTGGCCTCATATTGAGTCACAATCCAGTTCAAGTCTAGAAGGACTCTTATTGGGATTAAGTGTTGCTCTGTTGCACAGGTAGCTTTGAAATCTGTTCTCTGGGAGGATAGGGTCCTGATGAGATCTGCAATTGCAGAGCCAAGGCACCTGTTAGCAGCAGCGGCTCGGGCTGGTTACTTGCTTGGCATCTGATTACACAGAATGTGATGGCTCAGGACCCTCCCTTCTAGTCAAGGCTAGAGGCATCTTAGCAGAAGGGACGTGGCAATGTGCAGTTTCCAACAACAAAAGAAGAGCAGGAAGACAGTGGGACAGCTTCCAGGGGAGAAGGATGGAATCCAGTGAAGAACCAAATGACTTTCATGAAGAATGTCTGTGAGATGCCAGGGCAGCTGACAGGGAGGCTTAACCTGTGCCAGGTTTCCTGAATTGTCTACAAATGGTTATCACCTTGAAACATACCAGCCAGTCGCCTTACCCAACACCCAGTCTCCCAAGGCCCACCCCCTTTTCAACATACTTACTTCTCTTCTTCTACGACGTGTTCCAGGCGGGGAACCATGAGTTCGGGAGTCAGTGGTCCGAATCGGAATCTTGTACACCGGGACTGCAAGGCGGGGATGATCTTTGACAGATAGTTACAAATGAGGCAAAATCTGGTATTTTCAGTAAACTTCTCAATCACTGGCAAGAGAAAAGAAAACCACCTCATTTCCATTCTGATTCTTCAAGGGACCCAGAAACCCTGCACTATTCTAGGGTCATGTGAAAGGTACAGAAAATAAGAATGCAGACAAGTGGAGATGCTATGGTAGTGAGAGAGGATGTCCCTGGAGACCAGCCATTCTTTCCCGAGCTGATGAACAGGACTGTACAGAGTGCTTCCTTTTCCATGATTGGCCATGATTCTGGAACTTCTGCAATTCTACTCCACTAAGATGTGAAATCCAGTATTCCTTCCCTTTTGCATAAAATTCTACTTGGCAGATGGATGATGCCCCAACTTTTACTGGGCAGGGGAGGAGGATGGCTTTTTGAAGACTTTCCAGTGGACTTTGTCTCAAACTCTTAGAGGATTCTCGAGAGCATTAATCTGAATTCAGAGATGCCTAAGACATCAGTTTCATTCTGTACCAACATTCTCATGCTGGGATCTGCCCAGACTGACTCAACAGAACAAGATGCTGCAGAAAGGCTGCCAACACCTTTAGGACCAGAAGATATTCTGTTCTCCTCCTCCTTAAGCATGGGCTGCAATCTACTCCTCCCTAAAATTCTTAAACATTCTCTTCTCTCTTAGCTGTTCACTGCAGAATCTTAATGAGAGATTAAGAATGTCCTTGCAAAGAAACTAACTGCACCAGGCCCCTTAAGACTGACAAATTACAGCGTAATTGTCTCTCTCTTCCCGGCCAAATCATTCTCCTGGCAAGAAGTGAAAGCACGTCAGCTTTCTGACATGACTGATGCAACTAAATTTCTAGTATTATTTTCCTGGCTCCTTTGTATCTAAGGGTACCAATAGCAGAAAGGCCTATCTAGCAGTTTAGAAATGAACAACTTCCTACCTGCCCCCATCCATCAGTACAAATTCCCAACCCTGAAACTGAACCCAAGGGAAAAAAAGGAGGATAAAACACCAGTGTCTGGTCATTACCTAAGAGTCCCCAAAAGGTTTATGTCTTTAAGTTACTAAAAGAGGTAATACCCCAGTGCAGAGACTTTTGTCTAGATCATCAGATGGGATATGCAGTGAAAGGCATACAGAGATTTCTTTGGGTCAGAAGATGAATGAAAACTGAAAAGAACCCATGTCCTATCTCATGTCCAAAGATGCTAATTCTCCTCTAGAGCTGTCCTCACCAACACCCTGTACATGGCCATACTCCTTACCTCTCCGCAGGGCATTCTGGGCATCCTGAGTCATGGCATCAGCCTCATCCAAGATCACCAGTTTAAAGCCTTTCCTAGGAAAACAAATGGTACTTTCTATCTCACTGTGACTTCCAGGCCCAAACCTACACCTTCACATTTGTGCCACTGGGCCCTGGCTCATAAAGTTCATTTTTCCTAGAACTCTGACCAAAGCAGACATTTGTGGTCACACAGAGCAAATACCCCACTGCTCCTTCAACTCTTAAAGGGAACAGAGGTCTAACTTCTGTGTCAGATTCTGACCTCTGGCATCTTCGTCTTTCTTCCACCCAGAATCCTATTATCCTAGTGCTGCCTTATCCCCACCACCTTTACTTCTGCCTGTCTTTTCCTCTCTTTTAACCTTAACCACCATCCTAGTTATCCACCCTGATCTCAATTCATTTTTGTTTAAATTCAAACTAGCTCACCCAGTCTTATGATGTAATCAGTTCTCTATTAACCAATAAAATGAAACTAATGCTTCCCCAGGGTACTTGCAAATAGATTTAGATAATATTTTCATTTTAGTATTTCTTACCACCATTCCTGTACTTTATGTCTTTCTCATGGCTGCTTTTGACAAAGCCTTCCCCCCTCTTTTTTTTACACTTTTATAAACTGGCAAAGGAGAGGATTTAAAAAACTCAACTCACTGATCAAAATCTTTAGGGAGAGAAATCATGCAAAGAATTCTTACTTAAATATTGTCCTAGTGCTAGCAAAGCTCAGGATTGGTCCCCGAACGATATCTATTCCTCGGTCATCTGAAGCATTCAGCTAAACGTGAAAAAAGCCAGAATAAATAGAAAACATATTAGTGTGCTATGAATTAATGTATCTTTATCAGTCCTGCTCAGCAAGCTAGGTCTCTAGATCTAAGGACAGATAAAGAGATGATCATTAAAAAAAAGACTACAATTATATTTAAAACTCACAGCTCACTAGATCATTCCACTATATTCTGAAAGGCCAATGACTATCTTTCTTCTCCCTTTTGAGGACAATCACTGACATGCTTTGGAGGAATAATTAATTGGTCTGGTCACAGTGAATAGCACCCCAGGCAGGAGCAGAATGATACTAATTTTAGCTACCACAACCCAGAGCAACCCAGAAGTTAACAAGTTTTTAATAAACTGAAGTAAGAACAATTAAGAATCTTGGTAGCAGCAAGATTCTAAGAAGATCTACAACAAAAAAAAAGTAAGTTAAACCATTTTTTTTCTTAACAATAGACAATATTTAGAATTTCATAATCTAAGTGGATCAGTTGTGTCCCAGCAGTAAACAGACAGCACACTCAAATTCCATAATTTGAAGAGAACTAAATGAAGAGAGATTTTAAAAGGTGCTTGTGAGGTGTGGGAGAAACCACAAGAGCTATGCAATACCTTACGGGCTACTGGGGCCCATTACCACTCCCAAGTCTTAAGGGGTTGTTGGGGTAGTGGTGCTGGCTGGCTCCTGGGGAATGCTGGGTGCTGTGCCCTGTGGGTGGGGACATTGTCCATCTGTGGTGACCCAAGGCTGGACCAGGCATCATTTTTCCCCCAACTCCTGCCAGGGCCCCTACTGGCTAAACCCAATTTAGCCAGAGGAGACAGAGGGCAAGAGAACTTGTTGGCAACACAGCCCAGTCTTCCGAGACAAGAACAGTGTGGAGCAACATGGAGAAGGGCACATGGGAGACAGCTAGCAACCAAGTGACCCCTGAGTGTTTGAGTAAAAGCTGGCAACAGCAAACAAAAACACCTGGCCCTACCACTGCCCTCTAGCTACACCAAAAATCTCCAGGCAAAAACGTCAATTATAGGAAAAGTGAATTGAAATATTGTATATCTGCTTCTTTCCCAACCACCAGCAGGGCAACTAACTTGGAAAACAAAACTAGCAGAACTAAAAATAAGAGACCAGAGTTCTTTGAAAGTTAAGGGTAATCCTCTCATTTACCTCCAAGACCATGGAGCCAAATTCCTTATCTTTGTACAGCTGTTTCGCACAGGCCAGGATGGTGGATGTCTTCCCTGTCCCTGGAGGACCATACAGAAGGAGGTGCGGCAGGCGGTCCTCACTGATAAACTTCTGAACTGAAGATGGGGGGAAAAAGAGAGATGCTGTCAGTCTCAGAGTCGCCTCATTCACTGCGGGCCAGAGTTGGACTGAGTCTACTTCAACTCTATGTTCAAATTCAGGGCACGGGCAGGAATGAAAAACCTGAAGGACGCAGCTGTCAAAGCCACATCCCAAAAAGCTTAATCAGATTCTTTAAAGTTATTACAGCAGAGACAACATCCCTAAGAAATATATCCAGGTCCTTCAACCAGGATACCAGCCACTGACACATGGATACTTACTAGTACTCAAGATGTCCTGATGAGAAATGAGATCATCCAGTGTCTGTGGCCGGTATTTTTCAACCCTAAAATACAATGTAGCATGCATTACAACATATATAAAGGCAAGAATATTTTGTTACGTGCAGAAGAATCCTTTCATATGTATCCTAACTAAAAGAAGAGAGAGCTACAAAAACCTGTAACCCAGTGGTTCTCAATCGGGGCGATTTTGTCCTCCAGTGAACTCTTGATAATATCTACAGACTTTTCCCATCAAAACTGGGTGGAAGGTGCTGTTGGCATCTAGTGGATAGTCATCAGGGAAGTTATTAAACATTATGAAATGCAAAGGCTAATTCCCGTGGCCACACCCCCTCCAATATCTGGTTAAAAATGTCAATAAAGCTGAAAAACTCCTCTCATTTCACCTTTCCAGCTATCTGCCTATAATCTCAACCTGGATGGGCACCTAAAGTTAATCCAAAATTGAACCTGTATCCACATATAAATTAACAGATAAATTGATCAATAAATGGCGGTATAGCCATACAGTGGAATGCTGTTGGCAATAAAAGGACATGAATTGCTGATCTAAGAAGCCAATCACAAAAGGCTACATATTGTATAATTCAAGTTACATGAAATATCCAGAATAGGCAAATTCACAGAGACAGAAAGTAGATTAGTGGTTGCCAGGAGCTGAGGGAGAGGGGAATGGGGATTGACTGCCAATAGGTATATTGTTTCCATTTGAGGTATATGAAAACTTTTGCAACTAGATAGTGGATGACCACACAACACTCTGAATGCACTGAACGCCACAGAACTGTACACTTTAAAATCGCTACAACTGTAAATTGCATCTTATGTATTTTTACTATAGTAACAACAAACCGAACTCATTATCTTGAAAACTTTTGAAAAGAAACAAAGAGTTTTTCAAAATCAAGCCAAATCCCATCAGTCTTTAAAACAACACTGAGACACAGTTGTGGAAGCAGACTGGCTAAGAGTGCAAGCTCTGAATCTGGACCACCTGGGTTCAAATCCAAACCTATTTTCCAACTCTAGACCTTAAGCAAGTCATTTAGCCTTTTGGTAAAGCTGGAATAACAGTACCTTCTTCCTAAGGTCTTTGCAAAATTCCAACATCTAACAGGGTGCGTGTAACAAAGTCACTGAAATAAATGTTAACTAGGAAGTGCTGTTATCATCATCATCATCATTCTAGCTTAGAATGTGACCAGTAATCGCACCTAGAGAAGAGACTATTTTGCCAAGAGAGAATATTCTGCCACAGAGGCCAAGGCAATGTCAGAAGACATGAATCGAACCCCTCTGCTGCCACCCAAGTGGGGAAGCCGTTTTCCTCTTCCGCAACAGGAAAGGGGGCCCAGGGTTACGGATGAAGGGAGACCTAGCTAGTTATAAATAGAATGGAGCAGGACTGGGGAGTTGAGGGGAGGTAAACTTATGTGGCTCCACCCCGGCCTCAAGTCCGGGGACGGCGGGGCGAGGTAGGACTGGGAACTGGCCACTTGTTCACTCGGGCCACCGCCTCCGCGCGCGGCCGATCCCCTTCCCCGCAGCAGCCAGGCCCCCTCCTACCAGGGCAGGTTTCTGATCTTGGCCGCCTCAGGCTGCTGCTGCTTGTGCGCTGAGGTCTCCATAACGGGGTGATGATGGTGGCCGGTGGGCTTGTCGCGTTTCCCAGAGGCCCGAACCTCACCAACAGCCGCAACCAGACCCCGGGACCCTCGCACTTAGAGTTCGCGCGCAAACGCAACTCTCGCGAGATTTAGCGGCACTCGGACTTCCTCCCTAGGTCCCGCCCCCTCCCCGTTGCTAAGGCCCCTGTTGCCTGGTTGCCGGCAGGCCCGGGCGGACGCCTCGCGCCAGCTCCGCCCTTCTCTAGCTGGAGCTGCCCTCTCCAGTCTGGACCAGAGTCCTGAACCCGGAGGAAGCGCGCGCCGGAGAGGCACGGCCACCCCCTACAGCCACCAGTCGTCGTTACAAATTAAAGTTTCACGGCCAAACCCAATTCCAGTAGTCACCAGAGTTCTAGCTGTTACCGTTCAAAGGAACGAAAAGCGGCCAGCGCTAAAAAATTCTGAGGTAAAACAACCCCAAATCACACGACCAGTTCTTGAATACAGATGCCATAAGAAACAAGGCTTGAAATACCTTTTGCCCCCAAAGCTAGGAGGTGATCACTTCAAATTGAAAAACAACTCCAAGCATAACTGCAACGTCAGTCCGTCTCTCAAATCTATGCCCCTCACCCAACAAAATTTACAGAACCGACCTCCAGAAACAACTCCAGAGAGAAAAATAATAAGTAACTTCCTGCCAGGTTAATATGTGTAACTGGAAAGGACTAGTTAGTAAGCGAAGAGGACAGAGTCCCTCTGACGGGAAGCTGCTGAGAATTGGTATCAAAATGTTGGTATTTTTTTTCTGAGGTAAGGTTATTATGAACCACTTATGTTTTCTATTTTGCTGGTCTGTAGTGCCCAGCAATAAGTGTGTATTATATCTGTAATAAAGTTTGGCTGTTTTTTGGCTGAGCTGGGTTTTCGTTGTGGCACTCAGTATCAAGCGAGATTTTCATTGCCGCCTGTTGGATCATTGTTAGAGCATGTGGTCTCTTCATTGTGGCATATGGAATTTAGTTCCCTCACCAGCAATGGAAGCCAGGCCCCTGCTTTAGGAGCTCGGATTCTTAGCTACTGGATCACCAGAGAAGTCCCTGTTTTTTGTTTGTTGGTGTTTTGTTTTGTTTTTGCCATGCTGAGAAAGACAACGATCCTGAGAGGAGATGAGGCTGACCCAGGATTACAGTCCATGGGGTCTCAGAGAGTCGGACACGACTGAAGCGACACAGCAGCAGCAGCAGCAGGATTACAAGTGTTCTGATTTACAAGTAGCTGCTCAGTTCAGTCGCTCAGTCGTGTCCGACTCTTTGCGACCCCATGAATTACAGCACGCCAGGCCTCCCTGTCCATCACCAACTCCCAGAGTTCACCCAAACTCATGCCCATGGAGTCAGTGATGCCGTCCAGCCATCTCATCCTCTGTCGTCCCCTTCTCCTCCTGCCCCCAATCCCTCCCAGCATCAGAGTCTTTTCCAATGAGTCAACTCTTCGCATGAGGTGGCCAAAGTACTGGAGTTTCAGCTTTAGCATTATTCCTTCCAAAGAAATCCCAGGGCTGATCTCCTTTAGATTGGACTGGTTGGATCTCCTTGCAGTCCAAGGGGCTCTCAAGAGCCTTCTCCAACACCACAGTTCAAAAGCATCAATTCTTTGGCGCTCAGCCTTCTTCACAGTCCAACTCTCACATCCATACATGACCACAGGAAAAACCATAGCCTCGACTAGACGGACCTTTGTTGGCAAAGTAATATCTCTGCTTTTGAATATGCTATCTAGGTTGGTCATAACTTTCCTTCCAAGGAGTAAGCGTCTTTTAATTTCAGGGCTGCAATCACCATCTGCAGTGATTTGGGAGCCCAGAAAAATAAAGTCTGCCACTGTTTCCACTGTTTCCCCATCTACTTCCCATGAAGTGATGGGACTGGATGCCATGATCTTCATTTTCTGAATGTTGAGCTTTAAGCCAACTTTTCCACTCTCCTCTTTAGGCTTTTTAGTTCCTCTTCACTTTCTGCCATAAGGGTGGTGTCATCTGCATATCTGAGGTTACTGATATTTCTCCTGGCAATCTTGATTCCAGCTTGTGCTTCTTCCAGCCCAGCGTTTCTCATGATGTACTCTGCATAGAAGTTAAATAAGCAGGGTGACAATATACAGCCTTGACATACTCCTTTTCCTATTTGGAACCAGTCTGTTGTTCCATGTCCAGTTCTAACTGTTGCTTCCTGAGCTGCATATAGGTTTCTCAAGAGGCAGGTCAGGTGGTCTGGTATTCCCATCTCTTTCAGAATTTTCCACAGTTTATTGTGATCCACATAGTCAAAGGCTTTGGCATAGTCAATAAAGCAGAAATAGATGTTTTTCTGGAACTCTCTTGCTTTTTCAGTGATCCAGCAGATGTTGGCAATTTGATCTCTGGTTCTTCTACCTTTTCTAAAACCAGCTTGAACATCTGGAAGTTCATGGTGACAGGTATTAGTTGATCATATATGTATGTGTTTTTTCTGGGCTGCCGATTCTGTTCCATTGGTCTGTGTGTCTTTTTGTTATGCCAGTACTATAGTGTTTTGATAATTAAAGCTTTGTAATAAAGTTTGAAATCAGGAATTGTGATGCTGTCAACTTGGTTCTTCTCTGAGGGTCCTTTGTGGTTCCATACAAATTTTAGGACTTTTTTTTTTATACTTTTGTGGAAAATATTATTGGAATTTTGCTAGGTCTTGTGTTGAATCTATAGATGGCCTTGGGTTGTATGCACTTTCTAAGAATATTAATTCTTCTAATTTGTGAGTTCAGAATTTCAATTTATATGTGTCTTCTTCAGTATCTTTTCTGAATGTGTTGTGTTCACTGTATTGATCTTTCATCTCCTTGTAAATGCATTTCTATTATTTTTTTTATGTGGTTGCAAATGGGATTATATTCTCTGTTTCTCTTTTTGATAGCTCATTGTTAGTATATAAAATGTTGATTTTATATCCTGCAGCTTCATTGAACTGGCTGATTAATTCTAATAGCTTTGATGGAGTTCCTCACCCAGTAAACATAGAGTTAAGTAAGAATAGCTGATTGCCAAATTTCTGTCTTATCCTTATGCCTGCAGCATTATTTGGGAGAAATCCTTGGGGCGTAAGTGACAACCTTGGATCTATTCAGAGGGAGGAGGCAAGTTATTTCTTTCATCTACCCTGATCTCTCGTGATACATCTTAGAGCTATTGTTTTGCTTGTTTCTGAGGATGGGAGAAGTGAGAGAGAACACTCGATATCAAATGTCTTGATCTTGATGTACTTGCAATTTGTCAAAAATGTTAGAAGGTGCTCAGGGTCAGGATTTTGTGCATGTTTTGCTTTCTTTTCAATTCCTTTGGCCCTTTAATTTGTGTAGTACATTTTAGTGATTTAAAATAGAGTGTTTTAAAATCTACATAAATATAGTAAATAGTATAAGTATAAATATAAATCATATTTTTTAAACTTTTTTTTTTGGAACGTTACTTGGCTTGTGGGATCTTAGTTCTCCAACCAAGGATCAAGCCCGTACCCTGTGCGGTGGAGGCTGAGAGTCCTAACCAGTGGACTGCCAGGGAATTCCCAAATTATATTTGAACATACTTTAAACATAAGTGTAAATTTAAATTTTACACGCAAAAATACACACTACTGGTTCTGTTTCTCTGGAGAACCTGACTGGAAAAGCCATAATCTGAGCTTCATTCAGCTGCCATGGTAAGAGCCATGCTGCTGAGAGCCATGTTTGCATTAGAAACAATGCCACCGCCTCCTTGAGCTGGAAAATGTGAACAAGGTTGGACCAGGTTTTCATAAAGCTCTGTGTACAGTTGATATTATTTGCTTGGAATGCAAAATTCCTCTGTGTTATACTGTATATTTACAAGGTCATCTATCATGCTCCTCCTCAGTGCATTGTAAGCTCATTGAAAAGCAAGGCTTTGCTTTCCTCACCACTGTACTCCTGGTGCCTGAAACAGTGCATGTCTCAAAGGAAAGACTCAATTTATAATTGTTTGATGAAGGAAGGAAGGAATGATAATAGCTAATGTTCATTAGGCAGTTGCTGTGGGCCAGACACTGTTCTAATCGCTTTACATTCTAAGTTCATATTTAGTTGTTGTCATAAGGCCAGCCTTCTGTTATTATTGACCCCATTTCATTGGTATGTTAAGTAACTTGCCCATGTTCTGACTTGGTGTAAGGGGCAGAACTGGATCTTGGTGTGATTCTATAGCCAAAAGTCTTAGCCACTCTGCTAGTGGCTAGTGTAATCGCCAGACCAGCAGCAGCAGCCCCTGGGAACTTGTTAGAAAAGCTAATTATCCACCCCTTCTCCCCAACCAAAACCACTGAATTTGATACTCTGGGGGTGGGCTCAGCACTCCCTGTTGTAACAAGCCCTCCAGAGGATTCTGATGTGTTCAAATTTGATAAACAGTGTCTTACACTCTACTGCTTCTCAGTCCTTGAGCTCCTCAGGACTTCACTTTCTAAGAAAAGGAATGGGTACTCACGTGCATATTTTGGAAAAACAATTAGTAAATGTCATTTCTTAGTAAATGTGTGTGTGATCTTGCTTGTATCTGTTTTTGCTATTAATTGAAGATACAGTCCTTTAGGCAACTTAGTATCTCTTTGAGTCTCAGTATTGGCATTTGAAAAATGGATGGGGTTAGGGGGACTGAACTAGAAAGAGGGTTGATATTAGAAGCACGACAGGATTTTTTTTTTTTTTAATTTTAATACCAGAAGTCCAATTAGATCAATTAAGTTTGGCCTAGGGGGTGCCACCAGGCATTGGCATCTTAAAAAACTGCTCAGTTTTTCTAATATTCCACCAAAATTGGACTACTTCCTTAGGCTAAGCCAATCACAGTGACCCTAGTTCTCTGATTGGCTTAAAGTATAACATGTGACCCAGTTCCATCCAATGAGATGTAAGAGGAAATGGCAGTGGGTGGGGAAGGCGCCTCTGGGAAACTTTTCTCTCTACTTTGCTCACTGTTGCACTAGATGATCCTTAGCTTTTCTCCCAGTGACAAAATTCTATAACTTCAAAGAGAAAGAGAGAGAGAAGACGTAAGTTCCAAGCTTACCTATCTTGTAAGCAGCCTGAAGTTAATATATAGAGGAAGAAATTTGGGTGGACTCTATGCCCTGCCTCTAAGGGAGCAGAGTTTGTAGATAAAAGATATAAGCAGAAAAGGATTGTAGCAATGAAATATTGGATAGCTCACAGTCAGTAAGAATCCTGGAGAACCCTGCTTGGAAAATGGAACAAAGACAGGCCATGGAACTAGAACCATGGCCAAAATTTACTCCACAAAGCCAAGCCAGTAAGGAAACTCTGCTGTTTACCGTTGGACCCTACTGCCCCTACTCACTGGATGTTGCTTTCACCATTTCTAATATCAGAAAGAATTCACCAATTCTCTTCTGTACTGGAGTCTTCCTAAGGCCAGTGATGCATGGCTGAGTCCCTTTGCTGTTCACCTGAAATTATCACAATGTTAATAGGCTATACCCTAGTACAGTCTAAAATGTTTTAAAACAACAGCAACAACAAAACTTTGGGGAGACATGCCTAATTAGTCAGTTCTGGGTCATGTGCCAGTGAGTACCAGGTATATAGCTTGAGTAGTGGGGAAGTCGGAGAAGGCAATGGCACCCTACTCCAGTTCTTCTGCCTGGAAAATCTCATGGGTGGAGGAGCCTGGAAGGCTGCGGTCCATGGGGTCGCTGAGGGTCGGACACGACTGAGCGACTTCACTTTCACTTTTCACTTTCATGCATTGGAGAAGGAAATGGCAACCCACTCCAGTGTTCTTGCCTGGAGAATCCCAGGGATGGGTGAGCCTGGTGGGCTGCCGTCTATGGGGTCACACAGAGTCAGACACAACTGAAGCGACTTAGCAGCAGTGGGGAAGTGCCAGAGAAGGCAATGGCACCCCACTCCAGTACTCTTGCTTGGAAAATCCATGGACAGAGGAGCCTAGTAGGCTGCAGTCCATGGGGTCGCTGAGGGTCGGACATGACTGAGCGACTTCACTTTCACTTTTCACTTTCATGCATCGGAGAAGGAAATGGCAACCCACTCCAGTGTTCTTGCCTGGAGAATCCCAGGGACGGCAGAGCCTGGGATTGTTCTTATGAGAGAATGGGATTCAAGGACTATCTTTGGAAGAGGCTGGCAGAAGAAAATCAAACTGGGTCTTTCTCTTGAACATGTTTATACTGGTGAAATTTATCATGTTTAAATGAAGAGCAAGGTCTTGAAGGAGGGAAAAATCTCAAAGGGCAATTCAAAGAGTTTATATAAGGGGAAGGGCCATCTTATTTGGTGACCATGGCAAGTTCACTGACTGATGAAATTAAGTCCTCAGATCTTTGTGGATAATTGTCCCCTACAACCAGTTTCTCTTGTCAGAAGTCCACATCAGAACTTAGGGAAATTCATTAAGCATCCCATAAACTGGAAGAGGTCAATTTTCATTCTAATCCCAAAGAAAGGCAATGAATGCTCAAATGCCAAAGAATGCTCAAACTACCACACAATTGCACTCATCTCACTCGCTAGTAAAGTAATGCTCAAAATTCTCCAAGCCAGGCTTCAGCATTACGTGAACCATGAACTTCCAGATGTTCAAGCTGGTTTTAGAAAAGGCAGAGGAACCAGAGATCAAATTGCCAACATCCGCTGGATCATCGAAAAAGCAAGAGAGTTCCAGAAAAACATCTATTTCTGCTTTATTGACTATGCCAAAGCCTTTGACTGTGTAGATCACAATAAACTGTGGAAAATTCTGAAAGAGATGGGAATACCAGACCACCTGACCTGCCTCTTGAGAAACCTATATGCAGCTCAGGAAGCAACAGTTAGAACTGGACATGGAACAACAGACTGGTTCCAAATAGGAAAAGGAGTACATCAAGGCTGTATATTGTCACCCTGCTTATTTAACTTCTATGCAGAGTACATCATGAGAAACGCTGGGCTGGAAGAAGCACAAGCTGGAATCAAGATTGCCAGGAGAAATATCAGTAACCTCAGATATGCAGATGACACCACCCTTATGGCAGAAAGTGAAGAGGAACTAAAAAGCCTAAAGAGGAGAGTGGAAAAGTTGGCTTAAAGCTCAACATTCAGAAAATGAAGATCATGGCATCTGGTCCCATCACTTCATGGGAAGTAGATGGGGAAACAGTGGAAACAGTGGCAGACTTTATTTTTCTGGGCTCCCAAATCACTGCAGCTGGTGATTGCAGCCATGAAATTAAAAGACCCTTACTCCTTGGAAGGAAAGTTATGACCAACCTAGATAGCATATTCAAAAGCAGAGATATTACTTTGCCAACAAAGGTCCATCTAGTCAAGGCTATGGTTTTTCCTGTGGTCATGTATAGATGTGAGAATTGGACTGTGAAGAAGGCTGAGCGCCGAAGAATTGATGCTTTTGAACTGTGGTGTTGGAGAAGACTCTTGAGAGTCCCTTGGACTGCAAGGAGATTCAACCAGTCCAATCTAAAGGAGATCAGCCCTGGGATTTCTTTGGAAGGAATGATGCTAAAGCTGAAACTCCAGTACTTTGGCCACCTCATGCGAAGAGTTGACTCATTGGAAAAGACTCTGATGCTGGGAGGGATTGGGGGCAGGAGGAGAAGGGGACGACAGAGGATGAGATGGCTGGATGGCATCACTGACTCGATGGACGTGAGTTTGGGTGGACTCTGGTAGTTGGTGATGGACAGGGAGGCCTAGCATGCTACAATTCATGGGGTCGCAAAGAGTCGGACACAACTGAGCTACTGAACTGAACTGAACTGTATTGAAACATTTGTTGATTGAATAACTAATGAAATGGCTATTTATAGATTCCTGAATTTGATTCCTTTCAAGTTTGAGATTGAAAAGGTACCTCATTTGAATTTGCTCCATGAAACTAGTGCTCAAAAATTTCAGTTTTTCTACATTAAATACATCTGGCTCAAGGTCCTCTACTGTACCTTCCACAGGGGAAGGTAGTTTGGAAATTTAGCCTACTGAGGGGTTGGGAGTTGGTTTCCTTCCCTTCTCTAGGGTCATTCAAGATGTCTAAGAGGTTGTGGGGAAACAGGCCAGAAAATTTGAGGAAGGACTCTTAGTTTTCAGTTCTTTACATATCTGTTGGAGTAGATGCTCTTTGTACAGATGGGAATGATCCTTTTGAAGATGGACAGTTCTGTTGGTAATAGTATTGTTTCCCTCAACAAACACTTAGCCACCCAGAACTTTTGTCATCCCTCCAATGCTACAGAGTATGAAGTTTAGACTTCCCCGTGTCCCTCCTTCAAAGTCCTTCCACCACCTCCTCCTACTCTTTCAAGTGAGGCCTCAGGACCCATAGTATGGGCACTACCAAGGAGCTTGTTAGAGATGCAGAGTCTCTAGACCCACTCCAGACAGCCCAGATCAGAGTTCCATTTTCACAAGTTCTCCAGGCAGTTTGCATGCACCTTTCAGATGACACCTGGATCACAGAATGTATCTTTCTCCCCGCATCCGGCTTCCCACCACTGCTCTGCATCCCTAGTGTGGATCTTCAGAGAGTTGGGCCACTCCTCTCTCACAAACAGCACTCCCAGCTCTTCTCCTCTAGGGGCCCTTCATTTTGATAATTCATCTCCCTAAGTTCCTAGGCATCCTAGCTCCCTTGAGCAAGGCAAGCCCAGCTCCCCAGGACTCTAAGACTTAATTGCTTGGAGAAAAAAATTCCCCCTTAGTCATTTGTGATGAGTCTAGAGTAGAAAATAAGTCCAGTTAATTCTCAATCATATTATTCTGTCACACTAATAATAGGCCCTCCAGGCTAGTAAAATTTTAAAGATATTTCTTCTTCTGGAACCTTTCCTGATTCTCCCTACTTGGAGTCCAGCTTAATTGCCTCGGGCTAGAATCTCTGGGGTCATCCTGATTTAAAAAGAGAAAGGAGTGTTAATAAGGAGGTGATGGAAGTGTGGCTACATCCTGGTCTGACTCTGTTTGGTATTGGTCCAGTCATCGACCATACAGTCTTTATGTTTGTGAGACTGGAAACGAGAGGCAAAAAAAAAGAAAGCAACTGAGTGTGTACCTGTTGTAAGAACTAAAAAGGGGACTGTTGACCACTTACTCCCATCATAGTAGGGATCCTGGGGAGATAAGGAAGTGAGAAATAGACCTTAATATTGGCAAAGGACCACAGATTCAATTTGAGGACAAATAGTAATAAGAAAATGCAAATTACTATCATTATTTACGTTGTATGGCAGAATTACACAACACTTTATTATACAGTGCATGCTACACAGAGAACTGCTATTTATAGACATTTCATCCCGTTCCTCCAATCCCCCTAAACTCACTCTCTCAAAGCATTTGGCCCAAGTTCAATGGCAATGTGATAAAAAAAAAAATGTGTATATAAAATCAATTGCAATGCTGAAAAGTACAACAAGAGAGTAGTACTGAAAGTTGACGAGCCAAGATTGCCGCAAGTCAGCTTGGAGGAGAATTTTTAAACTTGAAAGTATTTTAAGTGTTTCAATGATATATTTTTAAAAATATATTTTTTAAAATTCTTTTTACTTAAGAGAAATTGTGTTTTTTAAATGGGGAGTCACCTTAGAATTAATCTTTTCTAAACTGAAGATACTTGGCATATGTGCAGGAAATTAAAATATCTGGCTTGTTCATTAATATGAGGATTGGGCAATTGTATCTTGAAGAAGTCTTGAAACTTGAAGGTCATTTAAGGTACAGACTTTTAAAAAACTCAACAGAAGCAAATTTCTTTCTCAAAGGGGATATCTAATTAAAGTTCCATCTCATGGGAGAAAATTATTTTATACTCTCTGCTTTATTTTTTTCACAATTTAAGGGGTATTGAATAAAGAGAACATATTCAATATGTCATATTTTGGCAAATGTCAACCGGAACTGATTTGTTAAATATGGTTATCTTCAATTTGTGCCAATTAATTAAAAATGTTTTCTTAATGCTAAATTCAAATAAGTTCTTGATTTTAATACAACTTCTGATTTCTTCTGTTGCTCAGGTGATTTGAAATTATAATTGAGAATAAATTTTGCAAAATTAACACATAAAAGGGCATCCATCACTGGAAATGTTTTCCATTGCATAATTCCAAATGCTGTGGAAGTAGTTGGCGTATTTGGATAGTCATGAAACTTAATTCCATACATACATATTTCAAAATTATCCATCTGCTTAACACCAGGAAGGGTTTCAATGGTAAGATCTTGGTGTACCCAATTGTGGATAACTTGGTGTGATAAAATTTGAAAAATCAAAATTGTGTTATTTCTTTAAAAAATAATTAGTGGGATTAAAAAGTTATTCCAAGCCGACAATATGGTATTATCAGAACAAGAAAACAACATAATTTGCTCATATCTTCCCATACTCCTAAGTGACTGCCAGGGAGAAGACACACACAGAGGTAAATGAACTGAAGGTAATCTCCCACAGGAACTCCCTGGTGATCTAGTGGTTAGCACTTTGAGCTTCCTTTACAGAAGGAACAGGTTTGATCCCTGGCCGAGGAACTAAGATCCCACAAGCCCCATGGCATGGCCCCAAAAATAAAAAATATAAAGGACTTTTAAAATTATTCTGAGATGTGAAAACGTAATAAGTCAAGCCATATGAAATTGCTGCTTAAAAAATAAATATATTAATAAAGGTAATCCCCCAGATCCTCATGACGAGTTGAATTTGGCTTAAGCTTTAATGTTAATCAAGTGGAATTGTACCTCCTCACTTGAAGCTCTAAGTGCTGAATAATGGCAGTGACATTCAAACTCAGCCCTAAGTGTATTTATATTATTTAATAGGAAAATACTTTGACATCTTTAGTCTAAGTATTACAAAGTATTCTAATACTAGTTATTAAGCCTTTCTAAACTGTAGTTAAAACACCTCCCTTTGATTTGTAGCACTTTATAAACAATGGGTGCTATGTATTTATTTGGGTAAAGCAACTGTGGTAGACTGCCTAAAAATGGCCACCAACAATTCCTCCCATCCCTGTGGGTGCATGCCTCTTCCCCTCTCAGGAGGTGGAGTCTTTATTTTCTTATTCTTTGGAGGCTGGCCTTTGACTTGCTTTGACCAATAGAGTGTGGTGGAAGTTGGTGGAAATGCTATTCTGGGACTTCCAAACTGAGGCCTGGAAGTTTCCACTGTAATCATATTAGGCAAGAGGTCCAAGTTAGGGACTTCCCTGGTGATCCTGTGTTTACAGCTCCCTGCTTCCACTGCAGGTTCAATTGCTGATCTGGGAACTAAGATCCTGCATGCCATGAGACACGATCCACCCACCCTACCCCTGCCACTACCTCCACCCCAAAAAGAGAAGGCCAGGCTATCCTGCTAGAGAAAGAGGCCAAGGGAAGGCACTCCAGGGACTCAACTGACAGCTAAGTGGCCCCAGACACTTGAAGGCCCCAGACATGAACCCCACAAGGAAAGAGGTCCAGCCATATAGTCCCCAGTCACTCAAGCCAATCTGACTGAAGTGCCAGCCCTGTGAGTGAGGCTGTCCTGGGTTCTCCAGACCCTCATGAAGCCACTCCAGCGGACACCACATGGAGCACAGATGAACTGCCCCTCTGAGCCCTGCTGGAGTTCCTGACCTACAGATTCAGAAACAAATTAAATGAATTATTTTTAGCCATTGCATTAGGTATGGTCTGTCATGCAGTAATAGATAACCACCACAGTGACAGTTCTCCAAACTCCCTCAAACTGGAATTTACCAACTCTTAAACTTTCTTGGAGGCTACAAAGAAAACCTAGGTAGAATATTCACTAACTAAAGCTGACATATTTAAGAGAATTTCTTAAAAGTCCCTTTGAAAAAGTTTTGTACTGTGCTTATAAACTGTTTCAGTTGCTGATGTTTCTGTCATGCTGCTGCTGTTGCCAAATTGCTTCAGTCGTGTCTGACTCTGTGCAACCACATAGACGGCAGCCCATCAGGCTCCCCCATCCCTGGGATTCTCCAGGCAAGAACACTGGAGTGGGTTGCCATTTCCTTCTCCAGTGCATGAAAGTAAAAAGTGAAAGTGAAGTCATTCAGTCGTGTTGGACTCTTTGCAACCCCATGGACTGCAGCCTATCAGGCTCCTCCGTCCATGGGATTTTCCAAGCAAGAGTACTGGAGTGGGTTGCCATTGCCTTCTCTGATTTCTGTCATAGTGAGTAATTTATAATAGTCAAGGCTATGGTTTTTCCAGTGGTCATGTATGGATGTGAGAGTTGGACTGTGAAGAAAGCTGAGCACCGAAGAATTGATGCTTTTGAACTGTGGTGTTGGAGAAGACTCTTGAGAGTCCCTTGGACTGCAAGGAGATCCAACCAGTCCATCCTAAAGACGACCAGTCCTGGGTGTTCATTGGAAGGACTGATGCTGAAGCTGAAACTCCAGTACTTTGGCCACCTCACGCCAAGAGTTGATTCATTGGAAAAGACCCTGATGATGGGAGGGATTGGGGGCAGGAGGAGAAGGGGATGACAGAGGATGAGATGGCTGGATGGCATCACCGACTCGATAGACATGAATCTGGGTGGACTCTGAGAGTTGGTGATGGACAGGGAGACCTGGCGAGCTGCAATTCATGGGGTTGCAGAGTCAGACACAACTGAGTGACTGAACTGAACTGAACCGAATGTGTAACCATGACTATAGCAATGACAAGAGTAGTCACTTTAATATTTATCTGCTTCTTACTTGGGATTAGGTAAATGAGATGTTTCAAGAAAGCTGTGAGTGAGAATGTGAGTGAGTATTATAAACTAGACCCTCTTCTATAGCATCCCTAGGTTGGAAATATTAATATTTTTTATATAAAGTGCATAGCATCAATAGAATGTTTATATGCATATATTCCTAGATCTAAGACCAAAAGTAATTTATCTAGACCTAAAATAAGTTTGAAGCAAGTTAGAATTTTTGTTCAAATTATAAGTATGACTTGCATTCAGTTCAGTTCAGTTGCTCAGTCGTGTCTGACTCTTTGCGACCCCATGGAGCCCAGCATGCCAGGCCTCCCTGCCCATCACCAACTCCCAGAGCTTACACAAACTCATGTCCATTGAGTTGGTGATGCCATCCAACCAGCTCATCCTCTGTCATCCCCTTCTCCTCCTATCTTCAATCTTTCCCAGCATCAGGGTCTTTTCAAATGAGTCAGCTCTTCACAGCAGGTGGCCAAAGTATTGGAGTTTCAGCTTCAACATTAGTCCTTCCAATGAACACTCAGGACTGATTTCCTTTAGGATGGACTGGTTGGATCTCCTTGCAGTCCAAGGGACTCTCAAAAGTCTTCTCCAACACCACAGTTCAAAAGCATCAATTCTTCGGTGCTCAGCTTTCTTCACAGTCCAACTCTCACATCCATACATGACCACTGGAAAAACCATAGCCTTGACTAGATGGACCTTTGTTGGCAAAGTAATATCTCTGCTTTTGCATATGCTGTCTAGGTTGGTCATAACTTTCCTTCCAAGGAGTAAGCATCTTTTAATTTCAGGGCTGCAATCACCATCTGCAGTGATTTGGGAGCCCAGAAAAATAAAGTCTGCCACTGTTTCCACTGTTTTCCCATTTATTTCCCATGAAGTGATGGGACTGGATTCCATGATCTTCGTTTTCTGAATGCTGAGTTTTAAGCCAACTTTTTCACTCTCTTTTACTTTCATCAAGCAGCTCTTTAATTCTTCTTCACTTTCTACCATTAAGGGTGGTGTCATCTGCATATCTGAGGTTATTGATATTTCTCCCGGCAATCTTGATTCCAGCTTGTGCTTCATCCAGCTCAGCATTTCTCATGATGTTTTCTGGATATACAGGGGTCGCTAGGAGTCGGACACGACTGAGCGACTTCACTTTCACTTTTCACTTTCATGCTTTGGAGAAGGAAATGGCAAGCCACTCCAGTCTTCTTGCCTGGAGAATCCCAGGGATGGGAGAGCCTGATGGGCTACTGTCTATGGGGTCGCACAGAGTCAGACACGACTGAAGCGACTTAGCAGCAGAAGCAGCAGCATTCTGCATTCTGCATATAAGTTAAATAAGCAGGGTGACAATACACAGCCAAGATGTACTCCTTTTCCTATTTGGAACCAGTCTGTTGTTCCATGTCTAGTTCTAACTGTTGCTTCCTGAGCTGCATATAGGTTTCTCAAGAGGCAGGTCAGGTGGTCTGGTATTCCCATCTCTTTCAGAATTTTCCACAGTTTATTGTGATCTACACAGTCAAAGGCTTTGGCATAGTCCATAAAGCAGAAATAGATGTTTTTCTGGAACTCTTGCTTTTTCGATGATCCAGCGGATGTTGGCGATTTGATCTCTGGTTCCTCTGCCTTTTCTAAATCCAGCTTGAACATCAGGAAGTTCGCGGTTCACATATTGCTGAAGCCTGACTTGGAGAAGTTTGAGCATTACTTTACTAGTGTGTGAGATGAATGCAATTGTGTGGTAGTTTGAGCATTCTTTGGCATTGCCTTTCTTTGGGATTGGAATGACAACTGACCTTTTCCAGTCCTGTGGCTACTGCTGAGTTTTCCAAATTTGCTGGAATATTGAGTGCAGCACTTTCACAGCATCATCTTTTAGTATTTGAAATGACTCCACTGGAATTCCATCACCTCCACTAGCTTTATTCGTAGTGATGCTTCCTAAGGCCCACTTGACTTCACATTCCAGGATGTTTGGCTCTAGGTGAGTGATCACACCATGGTGATTATCTGAGTCGTGAAGATCTTTTTTGCACAGTTCTGTGTATTACCAATACTGAAATTTTAAAAACTTAGTTATTTAGTTTTACCAAGTTTGCCAGCCTTTTGACAATAGTGTGTATGGAAACCTTGCTAGCAATTTTGTCCACCTCAAAACTGTTTTATCTGCAAGATTGGGGTAGATTTTTTTAAAAAAACTATGACCTGTCTTCTGGGGAGAAAGCAGGTGTATTTTAAAACATATTTATTTTTAGTTATTTATTTGGGTATGTCAGCTCTTAGTTGTGGCACATGGGATCTAGTTCCCAGACCACAGATTGAACCTGGGCCTCCTGCATTGGGAGAACAGAGTCTTAGCCACTGAACCACCAGGAAAGTCCATAGATGGATTGATTTTTTAAGAGAAGAGCAGGATTTCCCTGGCGGTGCAGTGGATAAGAATCCCCCTGTCAATGCAGGGGACACGGGTTCAGTCTCTGCTCCAGGAAGATTCCACATGCTGAGAAGCAACTAAGCCCCTGTGCCACAACTACTGAAACCACAGAACCGAGAGCTGAAACTGCTGAGCCTGTGTGCCGCAACTACTGAAGCCCATGAGCCCTAGAGCCCACACCCTGTAACTATCGAGCCCCAGTGCTGCAGTTACTGAAGCCTGCATGCCTAGAGCCTGAACTCCACATCAGGAGACACCACCACAATGAGAAGCTCTTACAACGGAAGAGGAGCCCCTGCTTGCCGAAACTAGAGAAAGTCTGTGCAAAGCAATAAAGACCCAGTGTAGCCAAAAATAAGTAATTAGTTTTTTAAAAAGAGAGAAGAGCATTTAAATGAGCAGGCGACATATAGAGCAAATACTAAGTATATTTGGTGCCTGTTCACTAGGAAATTACAAAATAAAGATAGAAAAGGGACTGGAAAAGAGCCAATGCTGCTGCTGCTAAGTCACTTCAGTCGTGTCCGACTCTGTGTGATCCCAGAGACGGCAGCCCACCAGGCTCCCCTGTCCCTAGGATTCTCCAGGCAAGATCACTGGAGTGGGTTGCCATTTCCTTCTCCAATGCATAAAAGTGAAAGTGAAGTCGCTCAGTCGTGTCCGACTCTTAGCAACCCCATGGACTGTGGCCCACCAGGGTCCTCCATCCATGGGATTTTCCAGGCAAGAGTACTGGGGTGGGGTGCCATTGCCCTCCCCGCACTGTCTGCTACCATCTCCCAAGTGTGCCACAGGTGACCCCAGGATGGAGGCATCTCACCCCACTTACAGATGAAAACTGAGCCTGAGGCTGACAGGACAATTTGCCAAGATCACAGAGCCTAGAGTCAGACCCCTTGTGTAGCACCAGGCTGCCCTGGAAGAGAGTGGACTCGCCTGGAACGCACCACAATGAAGAGGAGTCCCACTCAATACAAACAGAGAAAGCCCACACAAAGCAAACTCAGGACAGTCAAATAAATGCAAAGAACTATTCTATCATTTAAAAACAGCAAACTCTTCTTCAGCCCCAGGGGAGGTCTTGTCTGTGAGCGCTGAGTAACTTCCACTGTCCTTGGTACTGAAGCAACTGCGTCAAGGCCCTGCCCATAACCTCAGCACCTTGTCACCATGACCACCACCGCGTGTGACAGGGACCTGTCTTTACTGATGGAACTTCCTAGCAGGGCAGAGGTGAAAGTTCTGCTGTCCTCAGCCTGCTCTGGGGGCCCTGCTACAAAAACTATGTGCTTCAAGTGGCCTACTGATACACACATAAGTTACAGCAATGAAACTGTTTACACCTCAGAGTTCACAACTGTACTTCTGTCAGATGTGATCAGTGTATTAGGTTGGTGCAAAAATAATCACGGTTTTGCAATGTCCAACTTCGCCAATAATATGAGCCAAATACTAAGGGAAAAAAGAATAGTTTATACATGAGAAATTATTAGCATAAGGCATTTTGTTCTGTAATGTAACTTGTAAGAGACTAGGAGAGAAGTGGTAAATCTATAGAAAATAAGAGAACAAAGTGACTTAAAAAAATAAGATTCATGCATGCAGAATTAGGGAAAGATCTGAAAACTAGTCCACTGGGTTTCCATTTTTGGCAATATTCTGGACTAGACAATCTAAAAACTTTCCCACATTTGATAGAAATCGAGGTAAAAATATAACAAACACCCATTCAAAGGCAGAACATAGGGATAATCCTCTGGAATCAGAGGATAGTGGAGGAAGGATTTTGAGTTTTAAAGGTCCCAAAGGACAGAGAGGACTGTGGCCTCCACACGAACAAGGACCCTCAAAGAGGAGCTCCACCTTTATGCAAAGGTGTGGAGGGTCTAGAAAAATCTGCCCAGCCAGCATAGGGTGATAACTAGGATGTTTATCTGTCTTATTGTGGGCCCCGGGTAGGCAAGAAATGTCCCTTCTGAATCTATCGCAACAAGGCCCTATTCACAAAGATTTGGAGTTCTGATTTATACTATGGAGAATGTCCAAACCAAGAAAGTAGCTAAACACAAGCTCTGGAAGGACAAACCTTCAGACTTGATGTCCAGGATTCCCATAAAGATCTATTCATTTGAAATGACTCACCACACAAGGAAACAATTCACCATGAGCAAGGGACAATAGAAACAATAAACAACAAAATAAACTCCCAACTGCCTCAGATAATTGTATTTTTAAAGACTCCGTTAAAATACGTTGGATCACAGTGATTAAAGCCACAAATAAATGAATAAAAACCACGGGAAAAGAACAACTCTTAAAATAGATAAGGTACTTTCAAAAAAAGAAAGTAGGATGCCTATATTTTGGTAAGCTATCTTTCTCTTTTGTCACTGTCAGTGGAAGCAAATATTCAACATAAGACTGTACCTACGTGTTTGTGTATTAACTAGAAGCAGTAAAATTTCCCCATGAGTCATTCGTCATCACCCTTCAGCAAACATTTATTGACACCTGCAGTGGGCTATCAACTGTGCCTGTGTCCTGGGGATACAGTAGGTAAAGGAGACGGACTCTACAGTAGATGAGAGAGAAGAGCAGACAACACAGATACTGAGGAAGTTAATCACTAGTGTGAAGCACCTGCCCAGGGTGAAAGAGGAAAGAGAGACCCAGGCTGGGAGGGGCCGAGGAGGACCCTGAGGAAATAATGTATCAGCAGACTGAAGAAAGAATAAACTTTAACTGGATTCCAGACAGGCTGGTGCAGTGAACAGTCTGCAAGAAGACCACTAAGGTGGAATGAAGAAAGCCCATGGGGGTGTGGAATATGTGTGTAGACTGTTACCACTCAACGCTGATCTGGTCTAGGGGCCAGATTCTGAAAAATTTTCATGTTAGGCCAGGCAGATGGGATGTAGATTTATCTTGCAGGGCCTTGGGAAGTTTGGGAGAGAATAGATCATTAAACTCATGCTTTGGAAAGACCATTCTGGGGATGAGGTGCCAAATGGTTTAGTAAAAGGTATTACCTATCATTCCTCAACATTATTGCGACCAGGACTGAGCTGCAAAAGGAAGTTCCTATCCTGCAAGTTTAAGGGTGGAGGGGGACAATTGAAAACAGTTTTGATGAACATCAATAGGGAAATGAAATAGTTAAGAGGAAGTAAGCTTGACAATAAATCTATTGTGCCTTCCTAAATGGAAAAACAAGCATAAGAATAATACATAGAACATGTTCCCATTGGAAAAAAAAAAAGAGAAACAAAACCTAAACTGCTTCTGTACCTGTGTGCATAGTAAAAATATGTATTAATATGAAAAATAGTTTGAAAGAGCTACCAACCTCCTCTTCTGGTTCTTCTGGTTTCTGTCCTGGATAGTTGAGGAGAGGGACAATAACCATGACAGTTCCTTTTTTCAAATAATCTGCTCATTGTCTAAACAGGAAAATAAATTACTCCAAGGTCACAATCATGACACCCTCACTGGAAGGTGGGCTCCCTTGGACGTAAACCACGTGTTCTGTTCATGATTGAATTTCTCCCGTGGGCAGCACATAAATGCCCAATAAAGGCATACTGGGGGACTTCCCTGATGGTTCAATGGTTAGGACTCTGTGCTTTCACTGCAGGGGGCACAGGTTTGATCCTCAGTCATGGAACTAAGATCCTATATACCGTGTAGTTTGGCCAAAAAACAAAAACAACAGTGTGCTGGATTTGAGAAGGGTGATATGGGATTTGGGAATGCCCTAAAAGTTATAAGGAAACTGGTAAGAGATGACTTTTGGGGGAGTTAAATTCAACAAATATTTATTGAGCCCTTGCTGTGTGCCACTCTGAGCTGGCACATACAGTAAGGAGTTGTGTTTAGCAGTCGAAAGACCTAAATTAGCAACAAGCAAAGCAGGATTAGAGAGACACGGTCAAGGGCACCATGACTTTGGAGTCAGGCAGACCTGGGTTTGAATGAGGACTCTTCCACTTACCAGTTGTTTGACCAAAGGCAAGTAGCTTAACCTTTTCGAGCCTCTCACACCTCATCTGCAAAATAAGGACTGTAAAAATAGTGCCTACCTCAGAGAACTGTTGAGAGAAATAATTGAGATATTCGTGTCCGGCACTTGGCACAGTACTTGGGACAGAGTAAGCTCTCTATCCATGTGAGGTGTTATTGTAGACAAATGTAGGGATCAAGTTCATTGTGTCTGGTGCTAATCTCACCAGCTACTGTGAAATATCCATCTCTGTGGTGACTTGGGTAGGCAGGATAATGGCCCACAAAGATGTTCACTTTTCCATCCCCAGAACCTGTGACTATGTTACCTGACATGGCTAGAGGGACTTCACAGATGTGATTAAGTTAAGGATCCTGCGATGCAGAGATTATCCTAGATTATCCCAGTGGGCCCAGTGTAATCACCAGAGTCCTTATAAGTGAAAGAGGAGGCAGAGGAGTCAGAAAGATGTGACAATTGGAAGCAGAGGGATGTGATGGCTGGCTGGGGGCCAGGAGCCAAGAATTGTGGGCAGTTTTTGCAGGCAGAAAAGGCAAAGAAATCTTCTCTAGAGCCAGAAGGAACAAAGCCCTGCCGACACCTTGACTAGCTCAAGATATTTTTGGATTTCCAATCTTCTGAATTGTAAGATAATAAATGTGGGCTGTTTTTAGCCACTATGTTCGTGCTAATTTGTTACAGCAGCCGTAGCAGACTCATATGGTAATGATGGGCCTGGAGATGGTCCAGACTCTATTCAAGGAAGGACATACTGTCCAGCTGCTGGGAGCATGATCTGGAGACATATTCTGCTGTCAACTTCTTTGGGGTCAGCCTCAGCTGCAGAGAGCTATCTCCTCCAAGTTTGTGTTCTTTCTGGGGGAACTCAGCCCTAGTAACTGAGGAAGGCAGGGATGAGAGAAGCTATCCTCGGGTAAGGTTTTAGAGCAAAGATATTTTCAGGCATGCAGAGATTTCAAAAAAAATTACCTCCCATTTACCCTCTTCTCAATGGCACCCCACCCCAGTACTTTTGCCTGGAAAATCCCATGGACGGAGGATCCTGGTAGGCTCCAGTCCATGGGGTCGCTAAGAGTCAGACATGACTGAACGACTTCACTTTCACTTTTCACTTTCATTCATTGGAGAAGGAAATGGCAACCCACTCCAGTATTCTTGCCTGGAGAATCCCAGGGACGGGGGAGCCTGGTGAGCTTCTGTCTATGGGGTCGCATAGAGTTGGACACGACTGAAGCAACTTAGCAGCAGCAGCAGCAGCAGCAGCAGCAAGCTTTTGGAAATGTGTTCCAAAAAATAAATAAATAAATAAAATGACAGAGTAAAGTGAGAAAGCTAAAGACAAGACTCCAGGGAAGAGGAGATTTTAAATTGGTGAAAGGTAAAGCGAATTCTGAGGACAGTGACAATAAGATGATTTGAAATGACAATGGTGTAGCAGGCCCCAGAGAGCAACTTGTCCAGACTGGAGCAAGAAAACAGATTCTGGGAAGAGGTCTCCAGGAAAAAGATGAAACAGCTTCTTTGAACGTAGAGAATATTTTGTTGATCAGCCTATGGCAGAGATGTCAGAGCACTTGGAGAATTACTTAGAAACAATAGTTAGAAAACCAGAGACACACACAAAAAAACCAAGGTAGTTATTAACTCTAGGAAAAGCAATGAGTTGTCTAAGAAAGGAGGTATAGTCATAGTGCATCTACTTGGTTTGGTAGTAAACAGTATTTATGTGGTTGTAATAAAAACATAATATAAACATTTTCCACTCCTGAAGTGCTATGTAATGATGTTGGATAGGAGGATAAGTAGGGAATGTTGTTAGTGTGGGGATAAATGAGCCAATAAACAGCCTAAAATGGATAAATCAAGAAATTTTGGTTTATGTTTCTTATTTAGAAGGACATTAATAAGTACTGGGATAAAAAATATGAAGGTTGCGGGTGGTTGCCTAAGAGGAATAGGACCTGAAAGGTGAGATGGGGAAAGAATAGAACAAAGGGATCCTTTATATTAAATAAATATAGTTGTTTTTCAACTATATTATTTTGTTTTGTTGTTGTTGTTTTGGCTGCAAGGTTTGTGGGATCTTAGTTCCCCCAACCTGGGATAGAATCCATGCCCCTTCAAACAGAATATTAAGTAGAGTTCCCTGTGCTATATAGTAGGTCCCTATTAGTTACCTAGTTTATATATCGTAGTGTATAGATGTCAATCCCAATCTCCTAATTATGCCTCCCCCCTTTCCCCTGGCAACCATAAAGTTTTTTTTCTACATCTGAAGTACATAGATTTTGGAGTCTGACAGTCACTTTTTTATCCTCAGCTCTGCCATTTGTAACCTTGGACAAATCACTGAACTTCTCTGAGCCTTGGTTTTTCTTGCCTATAGAATGGGGATGTCAATAATATCTGTCATAGGACTGATTTGAGAATTAAATGAGCTAAAAATAAGAACAATAATAACTAAGGAACTGTGCTAGCCCCTTTATATGTATTACCTCATTGAATCTTTAGGACTTGCAAAATTTATGAAGGGCATCATATCACAACAATTATTTGTATAATTATTCATTGTTTAATGTGAATGGTTTTCTGTTATTGCTGCTGCTGCTGCTAAGTTGCTTCAGTCGTGTCCGATGCTGTGGGACCCCATAGACGGCAGCCCACCAGGCGCCCCCGTCCCTGGGATTCTCCAGGCAAGAACACTGGAGTGGGTTGCCATTTCCTTCTAGGTTGGTACAAAAGTTTGTTTCTGTTATTAATAGTATTTCAATGGGAATGACGATAACTAGGAGATACAGAATGTAAACAAGATAAACTCAGTAGCATTCTGCTTATCTTGAGACCAAATTTCCAATATCCTCTGTCCTCCTATTACCCATGGTCTTGAACATGAAATATAAAGAACAATGTCCCCTGGGCATCAGTTCAAAAGTGACACTTTTTTGGCTTAGCACTGCATTCTTTTTAAAAATTGTGGTAGAATAGGCTTAACATGCCGGAGAAGGCAATGGCACCCCACTCCAGTACTCTTGCCTGGAAAATCCCATGGACGGAGGGGCCTGGTGGGCTGCAGTCCATGGGGTCGCTAGGAGTCGGACACGACTGAGCGACTTCACTTTCACTTTTCACTTTCATGCATTGGAGAAGGAAATGGCAACCCACTCCAGTGTTCTTGCCTGGAGAATCCCAGGGACGGGGGAGCCTGGTGGGCTGCCGTCTATGGGGTCACACAGAGTCGGACACGACTGAAGCCACTTAGCAGCAGCAGCAGCAGCAGCAGGCTTAACATAAAATTTACCGTTTTAACCATAAGTACACAGTTAAGTGGCATAAGTACATAGGCACTGTTGTGCAGCCACCTCCATCTCCAGAACTTTTCATCTTCCCCAAATGAAGCTCTGTACCCATTAAACAGTAACTCCCCGTTGCCCCCTCTTGCCACCCCTGTAACCATTATTTTACTTCCTCTCTTTATGCATTTGACTATTCTAGTTAATCAGCATAAGTGGAATCATACAATAGTTGTCTTTACATGTCTGACCTATTTCACTGAGTATAATATCTCCAAACTTCATTGATGCTGTGGTATGTATCAGAATTGCATTCTTTTTTTTTTTTAAGGTTGAAAATTTTTCTATTGCGTGAATAGACCACATTTTGTTTATCCATTCATCCACTTATGGACATTTGGGTTATTTCTATCTTTTGGTCACAGTGTATGATGCTGCTATGAACATTCATTTGCAAATATCGGTTTGAGTCTCTACTTTCAATTATTTTGGGTATATGCCCCAAAGTGAAATTCCTGGATTATATGGTAATTCTATGTTTGATTTTATCATGCTGTTTTTCGTGGTGGTTCTATCATTTTACATTCTCACTAGCAATGCACCAGGGCTCCAACTTCTCCACATCCTCATCAATACTTGTTTTTCACATACATTCTTGTGCCCGTATGGAAGAGACTCTGTTGTATAGATTCTTAGAAATGGAATTGCTAGGTCAAATGTATATGCCCTCCAAAAGGTTGTACCAATTTATACTTCCACCATCAGCGTATGGAAGTTTTTATTTGCCATTTCCTCACCCACTTAAATAATATTGTACTTAATATTTGCTATGCACATGGACAAAAAAAAAACCCTCAGTGCTTAAATTTTTATTTTTGTGATTGCTTTGGGAGTATCTTTTTGCATTGTTGTTGGCTACTCATGTAATTTAGCTATGGTGTAATCAGTTTTCTATTGGTGGTCACTTAGCTTGGTTACCAGCCCACAGCATATGTGAAACGCTCAAAGAGGAGGGTGAATTTGGGAAGCTATTAGAAAATGCATCCCAATACAATAAAATGACTACAGAGATGTTCAAAATGATAGCCCTGAGTCATCAAGTAGTTCCATGGGATTTAGGAAGTAGAATTGTGTTTTTACAAAGAGTTCTATCAAAAATGATTTAAAATATGAAGGCTTGGTAATTTTAAAAAGCTACCATTTACTGAACATCAACCATGTGTCACTCTCTGTGTTAGGGGCTTTTCATACATCATTTTACATCATCTTGGCTGGAACAGACATCATCTCATTTTACAGTTATGGAGATGGATTCTGGAGATGTGCCCATCACAAACCATAGTAGGTGGGTGGGTAGTGGATCCCAACCCAAATCTGTCTGACGTCCTTGAGAGTGACATCTGAAGTGGGTCCTGGAGCTTTGTGGAGACAAGTATGGATTACCTGAACTATAACTCCCAGTGTCTCGAATATTCTGGGCCTTTTTGTTTTTGTTTTGTTCTTTTGTAAGTGTGTGTGCAAATCCAGAGTCAGTAAACTTTGAGACGAAGACTTGATTGCACTTCCGCACAGAGTGTGCGGCATGACTCACTAGGAAGTGACTTTAGGGGCTGCTCAAATACAATATTAAATGGCACTGAATCACCCAGCAAGGAAGTTACTCCCCTCTCGATTCCTTGCAATCATTTCATCAAGGAGAACGTCCCTACGTGGTGCTAGAAAGACCGTAACACCTCTTTAACCTTGGCCAGTTTTCTTTAAAAAGCAAAGATGCACCTGCAAATTCAGAGCTTCAGTAACAGTGTCTAGGTAGAATTTAATAACATTATTTTTTAAAATTATATTTACTTCTATGGTTATCATCTAATTATGGCAAGATATCTATTTTTCATTTACTCGAATGAAATAAATTTCCCTTTTACAATAAATCAGCTTTTGTAAAAATAGCAAGTCACTTCATAGAAAATTATATGCTGTGTCAGAATGTAAAATAATTAGGCAAAAATTATGCATAAAGATAATACTCAAGTGAAGTTTTGGAAATACTACTTTAGTGGATCTGTAACAGCAGTATCTGGGCTTCAGAGGTACTGCTATTTGTTAACTCTTCATACTTTTCTAGCTTTAGGGTACATCATGGCCCCATGGGATGCTTGCTAAAAATGCAGGTTCCCAGGACTTTAACCCCAGAGAGCCGAAGTAAATCCCAGGTGGGATCTGGGATTTTGAATTTTTTTGGCTGTGCCACATGGTTTGCAGGATCTTAGTTCCCCAACTAGGGGTTGAACTTGGGCTATGGCAGTGAAAGCCCGGAATCCCAACCACTAGGCCATAAGGGAACTCCCTGGGATTTTGCAGTTTTGAGGTAACTGGTTAGCATGGGGTACTTACAGAAATTCTGAACTAGATCTTCCAATTTTAACCCGATACAGGGGTGTTTTTTTTCTTTATTTTAATGGATTTGTAACAGGGCTACCTGTGTGCAAATCTGCCAAGCCACAGAAGTGCTTTTGCCTTTGTGCTACTATTGTGTTTCCAGGGATAGAAGCAGTTACAACTAACGTTCAGGCTATGTTCTAAGCACTTTACACTTGTTGAGTCATTGACTCCTCATTACCATCCCAGGAGGCAGACAGTTACTACTCCTATTTTACAGGTGAGGAAATCTAGATCCAGAGAGCTGAGATCCCTTGAATAAGGTCACAGGGCCAGGAGGTTGGCAGAGCTGGGATTAGAACCTGGTTATGTGGCTTCAAACCAGCATTTTTCCCTCTAGTAGTCTATTACCTTTCCTGGACCCCAGCTCTACCTGTGATGATGAAGAATCCATCGTATCAGGAAATCAGACTATTTATAATCAGAAATATATTGATATTTGGACTGAATAAATAAATGAATCAAAGACTAGGTGAATGTTTCAGCATTGAGAACAATTTGCCTTCTCTTGAAACTAGGGGCAGGTCTGTCTTTTAAAAACTAGAAGTCAACATTTGTGCTTCTTTTGATGAAAAAAATAGGCGTTCTCAATTTACCAAGAAAACTAAACTGTTACTGACTTACGTGATCCTGTGCACAAAAAGCACAAGACAGGGGGAAAACCTGTGATCTGTCTTACTAAACATTTCTAATTTTCTCCCCCATTTCTTCAAAGAAAAGTCCAAAAATCACAGATGAGACTTGTAAAGGACCTTCGGTTCTGTTTTTCCAAATCAGGTACAAAATGGGGCTCAGTAAACTCCCCGTCTGTACCTTTCAGAAGAAGGCAGTCAAATTTTGGATGACTTGAAGCTCACCCAGGACGACCTGGGCAATTTTGTTCACTCACCACGTGCATTTTTTCTTCCCTCCCCGCCCTCCCCCCACCCCTGCCCCCAGCCAAAGTCACAGATTGGTGCTGGAAGCAAGCCAACACTGGCCCACCAGCCAAGCTGCAGACAGCTGTGGTGGGGTGTGAAGAGGAGGCACATTCTGCTTCTACCAACCAGACAGCCCAGACAGTGTGAGCTAGAGGCAGTGGTGGGCTTCATCTCTGACCCAGGCACAGCTGACCTCCACAAAGGTCTGGTACCAAGGTAGGAAGCATGCCTTGAATATGCAAAGACTGTGGAACAGGTTTTGTTTTTCCTGTCAGCAGATGCTTTTTTGCACCGCTGAATTGCTCTGGTGGAAGAGAGCTTACAAGCAGGAGCACATGGAAAATGCATGGCCAGGATGTCAGCAATTGCGTCACTGTTGCACTTTGCAAAGGGGTGATCACTTTGAACAATGCACATGCATTCACATGACAAACCATTAAGACTCTGGTCCCAGGGAAACAGCATGTGTTCTTTATCAGATGGCTTCCTCAGACCGCAGCACACTGTGGACTGGAGCCCTTCACACCCATTAAACAAATGTGGGGCTAACTTTTATATTTTATGAGACGCTTTAGATGTCCTTTTGATAATGAAGCAGTGGACGCTCCTCTAAAAAAAAAAAAAAAAAACAAACCAGATGATTTACTCATGTGTTTCTTGTATCTGTCAAGATGACTGTTGGGCAGCTGAAGGTAGCCTGTGTCTGTGGGTGTAGATATTGAGAACTGCAAAAGACATGTCAGTAAAAACCAAAGAAAGATTTTCAACTTGTGTGCAGTTTGATCTGTAAGGTCCAAGGCCAAAAAACGGTGATTCTCTAAAAGACAGCTGTCAAGCAGTAATTCTCTCAACTCCAGTTGCATGTTTGAATTACCTGTTGCTGCTGCTGCTAAGTGGCTTCAGTTGTGTCCGACTCTGTGTGATCCTATAGACGGCAGCCCACCAGGCTCCCCCGTCCCTGGGATTCTCCAGGCAAAAACACTGGACTGGGCTGCCATTTCCTCCTCCAATGCATGAAAGTGAAAAGTCAAAGTGAAATCGCTCAGTCGTGTCCAACTCCTAGCGACACCATGGACTGGAGCCCAGCAGGCTCCTCTGTCCATGGGATTTTCCAGGCAAGAGTACTGGAGTGGGGTGCCATTGCCTTCTCCAAGGGAGCTTTTAAAAATTCCAATCCTTAGGTTGCACCCCAGACCAAAGAAATCAGAATTTCCAGAGGTAGGACCCAGGCCTCAACACTTTTAAAAAAAGTTTCCTGGGTGATTCCCATGTGCAGATAAAGCTTATCGAATCACTGATTTAAGGGGATATTTCCTTACTTTTTTGAAAGTCATATAGCATTTTGGGGAAAACAGTGAACCACTGATATCTCATTTACGAAGGAATGAAAATGGAAGTCACCATGTAGTGTGGCTGATTTCTGGACTTTATCATCTGCCTCTCTTCTAATTGCTTTGTGCAAGTATTGGAAGGCCTGTGCTTAGTGCCTCTGGGGGCCAGGCAGGTACCAAAGAGGAGGTGAAGGCTGAGGGAAAGGGGACTGGAGGGAACTGGAACACCCCCTTTGCTCCACCCCTCCTCCCATCCTTTCCAGGTGCAGATGCAGCCTAAGTAGGGCCAGGGTTTCAAATTCTTCTGAATAAATTGCTCATCAGAATTATTTTTATGTGAAATATCCCCCTGCTAGAACTGTTTGCCAAAATTTAAAACTCCCTGAAGCCAAATGAAACTCACCTACAGTCCACATTTGGCTTTGTGGACTGCCTTTGCTTTATACACCTTTTGGGGATTCTTCTTTTTATTGCAGTAAAATACACTTAACATTAAATTTACCATTTTAATCCCTTTTAAATTATACAATTCAGTGGCATTAAGTTCATTCATGGTGTTGAACAACCATCACCTCTATCTAGTTCTAGAACTCTCTCATCACCCCAAATAAAAATCCAATAGCTGTTAAGCACTCACTCTCCATTCTCCCCTGCCCCAGCCCCCGGCAACCACCAATCTGCTTTCTGTCTCTCAGATTTGCCTATTCTGGGTATTCCATAGCAGAATCATACAGATGTGACCTTTTGTGTCTGACTTCTTTACCTCAGTGCAGCATTTTCAAGTCCATCCATGTTGTAGCTGGAGAAATAAATGGCAACCCACTCCAGTATTCTTGCCTGGAGAATCCCAGGGATGGAGGAGCCTGGTGGGCTGCCATCTATGGGGTCGCACAGAGTCGGACATGACTGAAGTGACTTAGCCGCAGCAGCAGCATGTTGTAGCATACGTCAGTGCTTCACTCCTTTTTATAACTAAGATTCCATTGTGGGTTTCCCTGGTGGCTCATTGGTAAAGAATTTGCCAGTGATGTAGGAGACGTGGGTTCAGTCCCTGTGTTGGAAGGATCCTCTGGAGAAGGGAATGGCAATTCACTCCAGTATTCTTGCCTGGGAAATCCCATGGACAGAGGAGCCTGTCCATGGGGTTGAAAAAGAGTTGGACACACTTAGCAACTAAATCACCACCACCACCACCAATATTCTATTGTATGGAAAGACCATGTTTCATTGATCTGCTCATTAGATGGTGGATAGGTGGCTTGTTTCCACCTTTTGGCTCTTGTGAATAGTGATGCTCTGAACAACTGTGTGCAGGTTTTGTTTCAACACAGGGCTCATTCTTCCATAACAACATATGCTCCCGCAACACTGATCCCAACTCCAAGCATACTCCAAGTAGGTGCTTATGACTTGGGAACTTAACTCTAGGATGACCGAGTCATCCCAGATTGCTTTGTACTGTCACAGTTTTAGCACTGAAGGTTCCACATCCCAGGAAGCCCCTCTGGGTGGTTAGACCCCTCTAGAGGCTGCTGAAGCTAATAGGTAGAGGAAGGGCTGACAGGGCCTCTCTCATTCACCAGCATGAGCCTTCTCAAGGCCAGGCCTTGAGAAGTTTAAGTATTTAAATAGTTTAAGTATTTTGAGTGTGACTTTAAAAATCATCGTGACAAGTATATGTTCCTTGTTATTGTTTGTAATCACCAGTGATTTCAGGCCTCTGTGCTTTAGCACAAACCAGTGCTTCTGTGTGTACCTGGAGGATTCCCTTTTATTTATTCCTTCTTTTATGTGTTTATTAAATTTTTTTTAAAAATTGAAGTATAGATGATTTACAATAGTGTCTTAGTTTCTGATGTACAGCAAAGTGGTTCAGAAATGTGCATGTATACACATACATAAATACATAGATATATATTCTTTTCCATTATTGTTTATCATAGGGTGTTGAATATAGTTCCCTGTGCTATACAGGAGGACCTTGTTGGTTAACCATTCTTTATATAAAATAGTCTGCATCTGTTAATCCTAAAACTCCCATTTCATCCTTCCCCTCGCCTGACCCCAGCAACCACAAATCTGTTCTCTATGTCTGTGAGTCTGTCTCTGTTTCATAGATAAGTTCATTTGTATCATACTTTACATTCTACCTATAAGTGATATCATACAATATCTTGTCTTTCTCCATCTGACTTTCTCAGTGTGATAATCTGTAGGCCCATCTATATTGCAGCAAACGGTCCATTCCTGCTTTAGTCTTGACTTCAGAATCTCCTCCTCAGCAGAGCTTTCCCAGAGTCCCATCCCTTTCTCCTGCACAAGTCTAAAGGACTCTCTTCTCTTTTCCCATAGCATGTTCTAATTACAGGATTTGTTTGCACTGGTCCCCCCCACTAGACTGTGACTTTCTCGAGAAGGGTGGATGGTTGCTGATGTTTTTGTCTGACCAAATATACCCTCTCTACTTCTGATAATAGTATTTCTCTTTCTCTTTGGGGTACCAGTCCTCCCCTAATCTCATACCATATGGTTTGTGAAGACTTGATGCCACTTCGTGCTACCCAGGCCTGGCCCATTCTTACGTCCCACCCCCTTGGCCAATGTGACTGGCTTGGGAATTGGTGGCCTGCACATTCAGTCCTGAAACTTATGTTGAAACTAGCTGGAACTATGTTGGAGTGAGCTAGAACTTCGTTGGAACTAAGGAGAAAGGGACTACATTTCTCATATAATTACTAAGCTCTCTGTGCTTGTCTTTGTCACACCCTGGGAGAAAGCCACCTAAAAACAAAACCAAAACAGAAGACAGCAGAGCTGAGTGATAGAGAGAGAAAAGGATGGTGCCGGGCCAGAGAAAGATTCCTCCCCTTCATTTCCTGGTGATGTCAGTCATTTTTTTTTTTTTTTTTTTTTTAACCTAAACTGATTTGTGTCGGGTTTTTGTCCTTTGCAACTAAAAGAAAACTGAAGAACACACTGTCCCTAATTAATCTTTAAATTCCATGCATGTAGCATTTCCCTAGCACATTATAGGTACCCAAGAAATGAATGTGTTGATACTTTCCTAAAGACGCCATTATGATGGGTAATTTTTTTTTATTCATTAATGAAATAATATCGATGCAAGAAGAGTCAGGAGGGGAGAATGTAGAAAAGTTGGAGCCCTCACACACTGCTCGTGGAAATGTAAAATGTTGCATTCCCTATGGAAAACAGTGACAAACTAGTTTCTCAAAAAGTTAAACAGAATTACCATATATGATAATTCTGCTCCTAGATATATACCTAAAGAATCAAAAACAGGTGTCCAAACAAAAACTTCTACAAGGATGTTCACAGCAGCACTATTCACAAGAGCCAAAAGGTAGAAAAAAAATCAGCTGTCCACCAACGATAAACAGAAAAACAAATTGCAGTACAGCCACACAATAGAATATTATGCAGCCATAAAAAGGACACGTGCTATGAAGTGAATGAATCTTGAAAACATGATGCAAAGGTAAAGAACTCAGACACAATATTGTATGATTCCACTTATATGGAATATCCAGAATAGATAAATCCATAGAAACAGAAAGCAGATCAGTGGTTGCTTGAGGCTGGGAGAAGGGGCAAATGTGGAGTGACTGCTAAATGTGTACAGGGTTTCCTTTTTGGGTGAGGAAAATATTCTGAAACTAGACAGTGAGTGTACCAAATGTCACTACTAGTGAATTTTATGTTGTGTATATTTTACAACAATAAAAATAAAGGAGTCAGGAGCTACCTCTGGGCTGCTGCAGATAGATACTATGCAGGTTGCAGGTGCCCAGATTGAGGCAAGTCTGTAATCCAGGCTGTGTCCTGCCATACAAGCTGTGACCCTTGATATCCCCTTGCAGAGTGGATGCCTTGTTCTGATTCACACAAAGTCTCCATTTGCGCTAAAGCAGAACTTCATAGACAAGATGGCATGAGAAGCAAACTAACTTGGTTGATGGCATCACTTTATTAAAATTTTTAATACTCCTTAGCTGTATACCTCTCAGCATCCACAGAGAGCCACTGTCTGCATCCTTTTCTATCCTGAGGGTTCTGTATCTGAAAATTTACAGTGCATCATTTGGGTGCTTAATTTGTAAAACCAGCATAAATCACTGGACTAAACTGCCCATTACTATGAGCTCAAACTATCTTGCCATCAAGAGAGTGAGCTGGTGGTTTTGCTCATGTTGGAAAATTAAGAGGCAAAAGGCCAAGAGGAGAACTCTGAAACAAGTCAGTTTTCTTATGTTGGGAAAACTTCATAAGGTTAAAGGCAGGAACTTCTGCCTGCACTCATCAAAGGTATTTTTTTAAAAAAGCCATTTATGTTTTGGGGATCAATAAGTTAGAACAGAACAATAGTAATCCTTTCGAAGCTATGAAAGATTTGGTCATGTTCTGGGGACTAGTTTTCTGAACTTTTCCCCCTCCTCAAAGAAATAAATAGGAAAAAAGAAAAAAAGCAACGCCCTGGGCAATTTCTTTAAGGACAAGTCAGTGGTAGTTGTTGTTGTTGTTGTTTTGTTCGTTTTTCAGTTTCGGGGTCATCAACCACCCCTCTGCCTTTGAATCTGCCATTTTCCAATTTGCATCTGCATTCACAATGCAACTTAGAAAATATTGGGGGCAGGTCATCACTAATGGGCTTTCCTAGTGGCTCAGATAGTAAAGAATCCACCTGCAATGCAGGAGACCCAGATTTGATCCCTGAGTTGGGAAGATCCTCTGGAGAAGGGAATAGCAACCCACACCAGTAATTTTGCCTGGAGAATCCCACGGGCAGAGGAACCTGGTGGACTACAGTTCATGGTGTCACAGAAGTCACACACACACACACACAAACACGCTAATACAACAGGATGTGGAATGAGACTTTTCCTGTCAACCCAGAACTATAAAACTTTGAAGGTGAGGGCAGTGGGTAACAGTACTTCCTCCTTCTGTTACGAGGTGGCCAGACTGGTCCTTTGACCATCAGTAACCATCAGCCTCCAGCTAATATAAGACATGGTCAAGATTTTATCCAGAGGAGGTTTCTCCAACAAGTCTTTGTAGGGGGTGTTTTCTTCTTCCCTTTCAACCCCCAAGCCAAGAGAGGAGAGTTCAAAGGAGGATCACTCATGAGACTGGGCACACAGAGGGGGAGTGGCTGGCATTTCACTGCCCACTTAAGGCTGCCCATGGTGAGGAGAAAGGGCAGCAGGGCAAAGGTACATCCTGCTTCTCATGGGCCAAAGCACTTATCCTTAGACTTGAGTCATCCTGAAAAACTCACCAGAGAGGGCAGCCTGCCAGGCAAGGGGCCCTCAGAAAGAAAATGTAGTGTACTTCCTGGGGTATGAGTAGAAAGGGGATGTGCGAGAGATCATAGCATGTGCTTTGAGTATCCACATGGTCCCCACGGAGGTCTCCAAAGATCCACCCCACCGTGCACCCCCATGTGAAAGAACCAGCATGTAAGGACTCACCAGGACATGGCGGGGGGGATCTGACACTCAAATGTCAGATATACCTGTTCTCACTTGTTTCGTCTGAATGTCCCTTGCAGTCATTGCTCTGCTCCTGAACACCAGCAAGGGGAGCTGGAGAGGAGGCAGGAAAGGACATGCCTGCCCTAGTCTCCATTGCAGGTTCCTGAGCCATCTACAGTCATACCAGAGGGGGTGGGGGAGAGGCATAAAACTGGATGTGAGAAGGAAGCTTTGGTTAGATTAGAATGGACTTCTAATGTGCAAAATTGAGATAATTTTTAATGGCTGAAACTAAAAGCTATGGGATTATGAGGGTTTGCCAAGTTCAGCTCATTCAGTAGCCCAGTAACAATAATTTATTTCCTCTATTGATGAAGCTACTCTGAGATTTTCATCATTCAGAGCTCGAGTGCAATTTCTGGGGTGAAATACAATTCTCATCAGTTAGTTTCCAGGCAAGGAGCTGCTTCTAGGGGACAGAGAAGCCACAAAACTTTTGGCAGCCTTCTAAGGTTGGAGAGATAAAACTGGGAACTTGAAAGGCTAATACTGCATAAAGAGGGAATGGGGGACAGAAAAGTGAGCTTCATAGATGGCAATTTCCCGCTTAAGACATTTGGCAAATTCTGAAATAGTGCAGGCCAAGAGGCTAAGGAGCCAAGCAAAACGTTTCTGAGAAACAGAGCAGAGTTTTCAACAGTCTTGCCATGTTATGGAGACAAGGATTAGAACCTAGGACCAGGGGGAGGGGCCTTGGTGAACACCTACTAAACTTCTCAGTTGGAAATACTGAAAGGCAAGGATTTAGAAGGGAGAGCCAGAGTTAAATGGTGTCTTATCACAACTGCTATGCAGCCTCCATCCAGCTCAGCCTCTGATTGGATTAGGATGGTTTGTCCTCACACCATCTGTTTTGCAGAGAAAGGATGAGCCCTCTCCAGAGTTAGACAACCAGAGACTCTAGATATTTTTTTCATACACAGATACTGTATTGCATTCAACAAACATTACAAGGCCTGCCAAGAGACAGGACCAAATCACTGAAAACAAAGAGAAAAACAGTCAATAGAAATAGACCCCCCCTCCCCCCAGGTGACTGAGGCATTGGAGTTAGACAGGGGCTTTAAGATAACCATAATTAATATTTTCAAGAAAAACAAAAGATGGAAAAAAATGAATGAAGAGAGAATTTTCCCAAAGAACTGGAATTTGTAACTTTCATAATCCAAAAGATTGAGAATGTAGAGAACACACTTGAGCTCCTCATGGATGGGGGGAAATTTTGAAAATGCTTATTTAGCTCTACTTGAGCCATTAAACCCCATGGACCCACAATCCAAGAAAAAGTTTGATATCTCCAGTTGTCATTCTACATCTTAAGCAACTTCCTTTAAGGAATACATATTACCATGAGGTCTGAGTCTACTCTGCTCTATAAGCCCAATCCCTGGAATGGAGCTCTGTTCATCTGGAGAAAGAGGTGCCTTTTGCCAATTATCCTAAATATATCCTTTGGGCAATGCGTCTTGGGAGTACTATTAGTTAAGATGGTCAGGGAAATGAAGCCTTTCTGAGATGACACTTGAGTTGACACAGAGTGACAGGAGCCAATCAGAAAAGTATTGGGGGAAATGTGACCTGGGGAGAGGAGACATAGAGTACAAAGATCTCTAGGACAACAGTATGTTCGGCAAGAGTATGTTTAACCTGGGGATAGCAAATTTTTCTGTAAAGGGCTAGATAATAAATATTTTAGGTGTTCCAAGTCATACAGTATCTGTTGCAACTAAATTCTGCTGTTATAATGCAAAGGTCAGATCAGATCAGTCGCTCAGTCGTGTCCGACTCTTTGTGACCCCATGAATCGCAGCACGCCAGGCCTCCCTGTCCATCACTAACTCCCAGAGTTCACTCAGACTCACATCCATCGAGTCAGTGATGCCATCCAGCCATCTCATCCTCTGTCATCCCCTTCTCCTTTTGCCCCCAATCCCTCCCAGCATCAGAGTCTTTTCCAATGAGTCAACTCTTCGCATGAGGTGGCCAAAGTACTGGAGTTTCAGCTTTAGCATCATTCCTTCCAAAGAAATCCCAGGGCTGATCTCCTTCAGAATGGACTGGTTGGATCTCCTTGCAGTCCAAGGGACTCTCAAGAGTCTTCTCCAACACCACAGTTCAAAAGCATCAATTCTTTGGTGGTAAAGACACACAATAAATAAATGGGTGGCAGTATTTCAATAAAACTTTATTTATGAACACTTAAATTAGAATTCCTTGTTAATTTTCACATGACAAAATATTCTTTTGATTTTTTTCTGAACCATTTAAAAATGTAAAATCCATTCTTTAAAAATTTTTTTTATTGGAGTATTGTTGACTTACAATGTTGTGTTTGTTTCTGCTGCACAGCCAAGTGAATCAGTTATACGAATACATGTATCCACTCTTAAAGATTCTTTTCCCATGTAGGTCATTACAGAGTATTGAGTGGAGTTGTCTGACTATACAGTATAGGTCTTTATTAGCTATCTATTTTGTATATGATAGTGTGTACATGTCAATCTCAACTCCCAATTTATCCTCCCCCTCCTTTATTTCTTGGCAACCATAAGATGGTTTTCTATATCTGTAACTCTATTTCTGTTTTGTAAATGAGTTCATTTGTACCGTTTTTTAGATTCCACATATAAACAATATTATGATATTCGTCTTTCTCTGTCTGACTTACTTCACTCAGTATGACAATCTCTAGGTCTCTTCATGTTGCTGCAGATGGCGTTATTTCATTCTTTTTTATGGCTGAGTAATAAGCAACAGTTAGAACTGGACATGGAACAACGGACTGGTTCCAAATTGGGAAAGGACTAGGTCAAAGCTGTATATTGTTACCCTGCTTATTTAACTTATATGCAGAGTACATCATGCAAAATGCTGGGCTGGACAAAGCACAAACTGGAATCAAGATTGCCGGGAGAAATATCAATAACTTCAGATATGCAGTTGACACCACCCTTATGGCAGAAAGCAAAGAGGAACTAAAGAGCCTCTTGATGAAAGTGAAAGAGGAGAATTAAATAGCTGGCTTAAAACTCAACATTCAAAAACCAAAGGTCACAGCATCCAGTTCCATCACTTCATGGCAAATAGATGGGGAAACAATGGAAACCATGATGGACTTTATTTTCTTGGGCTCCAAAATCACTGCAGATGGTGACTGCAGCCATGAAATTAAAAGATGCTTGCTCCGTGGAAGAAAAGCTATGATCAACCTCGACAGCATATTAAAAAGCAGAGACATTACTTTACCGACAAAGTCCATCTAGTCAAAGCTATGGTTTTTTTCAGTAGTCTTGTATGGATGTGAGAGTTGGACCATAAAGAAAGCTGAGCACTGAAGAATTGATACTTTTGAACTGTGGTGTTGGAGAAGACTCTTGAGAGTCCCTTGGACTGCAAGGAGATCAAACCAGTCAATCTAAAGGAGATCAGTCCTGGGTGTTCATTGGAAGGACTGATGCTGAAGCTGAAGCTCCAATACTTGGGCCACCTGATGTGAAGAACTGACTCATTGGAAAAGACCCTGATGCTGGGAAAGACTGAAGGCAGGAGAAGGGGACTACAGAGGATGAGATGGTTGGATGGCATCACCGACTCGATGGACATGAGTTTGAGCAAGCTTTGGGAGTTAGTGATGGACAGGGAGTCTGGTGTGCTGCAGTCCATGGGGTTGCAAAGAGTCTGGCATGACTGAACAACTGAACTGAACTGAATATTTTTGCGTATATGTACCGCACCACATCTTCTTTATCCATTCCTCTGTCAGGGGACATTTAGGCTGCTTCCATGTACTGGCTATTGTAAATAGTGCTGCACTGAACATTGGGGTGCACGTATCTTTTCAAATTATGGTTTTCTCCAGATGTATGCCCAGGAGTGATGTTGCTGGATCATATGGTAGCTCTATTTTAAGTTTTTTAAGAACCTCCCCTACTGTTCTGCATAGTGGCTGCATCAACTTACATTTCCACAGTGTAGGGGGATTCCCTTCTCTTCAGACCCTCTCCAGCATATAGTTTGTAGTGTAAAATCCATTTGTAATTCTGGGACCATAGTTTGCTGATAGAAGGTCAGTTAGGTATCTGGGATTAGATCATGCAGGACATGTAGGACACGGTTAACAATCAGATTAAGGCAAAGCCCCTTTCAGTCTCCAAATGGAAAGTCACCCATTAGGGCGATTGAAGGCCTGGGTGTCAATTCTGGGAGGCAGTTTCCTAAAGCCCAAGGGAGCGCATCAGGTTTGTTCCCTCCCACCCCCACCCCCACACACACACCATCAAGGGAGGACAAGCAAACACACACACACACACACACACCCACCCCCCACCACACACCTACACCCACCCACCCACACCCACACCCACACACCCTTCTAGCCAGAAAGCCAGAGAGGACGTGCCCAGGTTCATGGTGACGTTTTTCCAGCACGCACTACGGGGTTTAAAGTTGGACACACACCTGCTCCCAGCCAGAGCGCACCTGCTGAGCCGCGCGCGGGCCTCCTCTCGCGAGAACGGTGCAGTAGTAGTGTCCCTAACCCCCGCCCGGCCACCAAATCCCTCTCCCCGCCCCCTCGCCCAGTCTCCGCGTTCTGGCACACTCCCTGCCTTCTCCACCGCCCCCAGGAGCAGCCTCAGCCGCCGCGCGCGCTTCCCCCGCGCCCCCGCCCGCCGATCGCTCGCTCGCACGCACGCCCGGTAGTAATTTCACTTTGCCACGCGAGCTCCGCATCCCCTAGAAATCCCGCCCCCCGCTCCCCCTACCCGCGCTGGGAGCCGTCCCTTTCCCCGGCCAGGTGCGCGAGCCTGCGCGCTCCACCTCCGCCTCCTCCAGCGGGTCCCTGGCGCGCCGGAGCCGGGGCCCGGCGGGGGCGGATGCGCGCACGGCGCCTCTCCACCAACCCGCTCCCCTGCAGGTCTCTCGCTCGCTCTCCATCCCTCGCCGGCGCTCCCTCGCTCCCCCCTCCCCGTGATTGACAGGCAAGATGTCGGTGTGGAGCGAGGCAGGAGCGAATGCAGCAGCCGTCACCCCCGGAGCCCGGCGGCGGCAGCAGCAGCAGCGCGAGGACGAGACAGCAGCCAGCCGCAGTCGCCGCCGCAGCCGCGGGAGCAATGCAGACAGCATCTTGAGAACGCGCTAAAGCACCCCAAACGGTGGACAATGCCGTGTCACTGCAACTGGGAGGGGGGCAAACCAGATTTTTTTTGACATAAAAGCCAGCCAGCCAAAAATATATAATTTTGTCCTTCACGGAGCCGGTGTGTAAAGAGTGAGCGCTATTTTCCTTCTCCTCCTCCTCTCCCTCCCCCTCCTCCTTCTCCCCCCCTCCCCAAGTGTACAGACAGCATCACATCACCTGGTTTGCTTCTGAGAAACAGCATCTCTTCTTCTCAGGGACCAGAGACTCAGAGAGGGGAGACGTTCTAATGGAGTCTGCTTGACACCCCAAAATAAAATAATAAATTTTGGCTCTTGTCCCCTCCTCCCACCCCCACCCCCTCAACCCTGTGTGAGATGCTGGGTTTCTTCTTCATGAGACACTGTTGAGAAGTCGCAGTGGTTGGAGAGGCGTAGGGGGTAGACTACCTCTACTCCCCCCTACACACCCCCCTTTTTTCTCTCTGGGAGGAGGAGGAGGGGAAGGGGGCTTGCAGAGCAAGCGATGGATGAGGAAAACATGACGAAAAGCGAGGAGCAGCAGCCTCTGAGTTTGCAAAAAGCCTTACAGCAGTGCGAGTTGGTCCAAAACATGATAGACCTGAGCATCTCCAACCTGGAAGGGCTTAGGACCAAATGTGCTACCTCCAACGACCTCACACAAAAAGAAATCCGGACCTTGGAGGTAGGTGTTGCCTATGGAAAAAAAAAAAAAGCAATCCTTCCTCCCCTCCCCTTTCTCCCCCATCATCCCCTTTTCCCTTCTGTTTGTTGGGGGTGGGGTGGAGGAGGTGGGAGGATTGCAAGGTGGGCTCGGTTCGGTCTTCGATCTTCTGTGATTTATCTTGCAAACCCTGCGCTTGGATGTCCCTTCACTGTACCGCTGTCGGCTGCCGCTTGGCTGGGTGGTGGGAGCAGTAGTAGTAATTGTTAGTCTTTATTATTGTTCTGGCGGCTGTGGTTATCGTTCGCGTCCTCTCTGAGGAGTGAGTTCTCTCTTTTTTCCGCTTGTGGATTTGTTGATACGCCGCGGGGGGCTTGTGTGCAGGGTAAAGACATTAAGGCGCTGCAGAGAACCCACGTGACCTTGCGCATTCTGCAGGTGGTCAAAAGGTGGTTTTTGCTCGCGGAATAGGGCTGCCTATAAATGTAGACCTCGTCTTTCTCGGTCTCCTTCCCAGCCCGCCCACCGCCCCCCACCTTTGGCTCCTTGGATTTGGTTTGTTTGTTTTCAGGGGTACACATGTCAGGAGGCAAGATGCCTGAAAAAGAATTCCCCGTTGAGTTCCCCATTTCCAGTCGAATCATTTTGATGCAGGGAGCTGTTGCAGGCCTGAAGCATGCTTTTTTTTTTTTTTTTTAAAGAAAAAGCCTGGATAGGCACGCACAGGTGGTGTGAGAAAATACTCTGGAATCTTGGTGGGACGGTGGAAAAAAAGGGTGGGGGGGTCGGGAGGAGGAGTTATCTTTGGCGTGTTATAACATTCTCTCTAACAGAACTTGAGGGGGAGTTTGAAGCAATTTTGTCCGGAGGGGTGGGGAGGGGGGTGGGGTGGGGTGGGAGGTAGGATGGATGCAAAGTTACTCAGTAAGAAGATGGCAGAAATTATTCCTTTCCAAGGCCATCTGGTCAAAGGAAGGAGGTTTCAAGAGCTTTAGAAAATGCCCGGCATTCACGATGTTCCAAACACCTGAAGGGTTTAACTCACCTCCCTTCCTCAAACTGGCCGGTGGTACACATGGCTTGAGGCTTGATGAAATCTGGGAACTCCCATTAGCTGGCATTTGCTGAGGGTGGTGGCCATGGGGCTGGGAACAGAGGAAAGTGGTTCTCCCTGTGGTGGAACTGGCATGTGCAGAGCTGGGAGGGCCCTTCGTTCCAGCCCGCGTGTTTCCAAGGCCTGCACTCTTCAATCCCAGGCTGAGTCTTTTAGCCCTTGTGCTCCCGTCCCATCATGGATGAGCACCTCTCTCTGATTCACTTTCAAGTCTTTCTCCTCCGTGGTTTTAAATTTGGCTAGATATCAGCAGGCAGGAAGGCCATCAGTTTGAAAGTGAAGTTTGTGTGTGTGTCTGTGTATATTGACTATGCTATTTGCTCCCCTAGAATGTGTCTCTGTGTGCACCTGTCACTTGGGAAAATAACTGTCAGAAATGAAATAAGTGTCAAGGGGTAGCAGAGGCGTGGCAATTCTGTTGGGAGGCACAGGTATTTTCTTTCTGGGAGCTTTGGAGAGCCATGCAGGCTGGGACTCTGGCAATGGAAGAAAAAGTGTAGGATGCCCTGGCCCAGCCTTCCATCTCTGTTCGAGCAGTGCCTCAGAGAAGATTCTGTTCAGAATTGCATGCTGTAAATAAAGAAATAACCCAAAAGGGCCACCGGAGGTCTCTTCTGATCCTCTGAGTCAGGAGTCCCAAATGCTAGCTTGTGTATCAGTATGTAACTTTCTCTAGTTTTCTTTTCTTCTTTTCAACACGCTTCATCCTCTGAGAGCTCTGTGGCTCATGGTGATTGTTGCAGTGGGCCACTGATTTCATTGCTTCTTTTCTGCATAGAGGTTTTCTTTTTAAACTGGGAGAGGTAGGCACTGGTATGGTGGGAGGTGGCAAATACTGGGAGTGCATCTGTTTGTTTCCTAATCCCAGTATGCTGCAGAGCGTGCCCACTACTTTATCTATATTGCCCAAGAAAGGGTCTTGAGCAATTATGCCAATTTAGGCTCCCCAGATCTCCAGGGCTAAGGTGGGACCCCTGAGGAGGGCTGGTGCCTTAGGGTCCAGCCAAGTCCTGCCAAACCTCACATAGGTTTTGGATCCACAGTTGTTGTTTTGAATCCCAGAAGTTGTCAAATTTTATGTATCAAAACCACCTGGGGGAGCTTATTGCAAATGTCCATTCTCAGCCTTTAACCCCAGAGATTCTAATTCAGTTGGGATTGGAGGGGGACCAGTAAGCTGTGTTTAATAAACAGTCAGGTATTTCTGATGCATGCTTTCCGATTGACACCATGGAAAGATTAAATAAGAGATAGAGGCCATATTTCAGCTATTCAACAATGACTTCTCTCTGCTCACAAGCACTAAAGAAAGCAGTAAAATTGAACAGACCGTTCCTGAAATTCTTGCCTATACCCCTGTGGAAACAAAAATGTACAACATGGACTTAGCCTCCAAGAAGCATACTTTATGATGAGAGAGACAAGAGTAATAACGTACATGTGAGATAATGATTAAGTTCAACAGTAAGTGATATGGGAGACTGCATCTGCATCCATTAGGAATGTGTTCAGCTGCGTGAAACAGAAAATCCAGCCGGCGTGGCTAAGCAAATAATGGTTTCTTTCTCTCAAGCAACAAGAAGTCTGGAGGTATATAGCTGCTTGAGTTGGCCCAGTGACTTAATAACATCAGGACTGATATCTTTGTGAATTCTCATGGCCTCTATCTTACAGTTTCAAGATGGCTGCTGAAGCTTTCACCATTATACATAAACCCAGGTTCAAAGTAGGGAAGAGGGGGACCAGGTGAGTGGGAGGGAATAAAGGTTTCATATCTTTGTTTGGCTCTCCCATAAAATACCTCTCCTCCCTACCCTACAAATGTTGTTTTAGTACGCCTTCTTGGCCAGCACTAGGTCAAATCACTCATCCAAGCTGCAAGGCAATGGGACCACTGTCATGACTGGTTTAGGTGGTTGCAATCCATTTCCTGGTTTGACCTGTTGCTACTCTGTATAAAACCAGGGTTCTGCTAGCAGAAGAGAGCTAGAAGGGATATTGGGTGGGCAGCCAGCCAGGCTGGCCACAGTACATTGTCAGGAGGCACTCTGGCAGAGAAGAAAGGTCTTGAGCTTTGGAGTTAGAACTACGTAGTCTTGTGTTCTTGCTTTTCCACTTACTTTATCTTGGCCTAATGATTTAAGTTTTCTGATCCATGGTTTCATTTTTGGCAAAATAGCAGTGGAAGAATAACATTACCTACCTCAGAGGTGGTTGTGAGGATGAAAAGAGACGACATTTTCAAGGGTCTAACATTGTCTGTAGCACAATGCTTGCTCCTTTGATGGTGGTGGTGATCATCACGTGGTGTGGAGTAGATGACATGGGAGGGAACAGCTCAGACTAGAGGGACAGCAGAAGGAGCTCGAGCAGCATTTCCAAAGTGTGTTTTGTGGAACCCTAGTTCTGTGGGATGTCAGCATTATTCATTTTTTCAACAAGTGCTGAATTCCAGGCACTGTACTAGATGCTGGTGGTCAACAAGTATTCTGTAGACAAAATAAATCCCATAGTTTACTCACTGGGGAAAGGCTGAGTTCAGCAAAAGAGATAGATAGGCATCTGGACTGCAGGACTTCTCAGAGCCTTTAATATGCCATATTTGTACATTGTGACTCCAAGGAAGGTGAACATCTGCAGACGTCTTTTTCCAAAGATGTCTTTTGGGCTTGATGTTCCATAGAATTCACCCAGGGAAACATGGGGCAGAGTGGTTAGGGAAGCATTCTTGGTTAAAAAGCTGCGACTCTGAGTGGTGTGAAGGATGGAGAGGGTTTAAATTGCAGTGGGCCGGGGAGCTTTCTGGGCCAGAACAACAAACTATAGAGGCACTGTCCTGCCTTCAAGGGGCAGCTTACAGACGGGTTGGCCCAGAATGGCGAGTACCTGGGAGAGTGTTGTAAGAAACGAATTCAGGTCACAAACTCCTGGAGTCTGCCTTAGGACTGGGAAGTCAGACCAACAGAGTTTTTATCTCTTTGAGGGAAGAGGTGGAAATTTTTAAAGGTTTTGGAGGGAATACAATTAAAAAGTTGCTTAAAATTTAGTCCAATGGCAGGAGGAACTAACAGGAGGGACCAGCCGGCTTTTTCTGTGAAGAGACAGATAATAAGTTGTCGAGGCTTTGTGAGCCGTGAGGTTTTCACTGCAACCACTCGGCTTTGCTGCTGTAGCTTGCAGTAGCCACGGACAATCCAGAAATAAACGTGTTCTTATAAAAATTCACCTAGGGACCCTGAATCTTGAATTTGATAGAATTTTCACATGTCATGAAATACTATTTTCCTTCTAATTTTTTTTTACATTAAAAATGTTTTCTTAGGTTTCAGGTCAAGCCTTGCAAAAACGGGCTGTGGGTCAGATTTGGCCCATGGGCTGTAGTTTTCTGATCCTTGATCTTTAGGGTAGATGGAGTGAGAAAGAACCTGGAGGCACAGAGACCATCTGAAAGATGACTGAGTGGCCCTAGGAATGGTGGGCAGTGGCCAGGTGTGGGTGGTCCTGAGTTGGGTTCTATTTTGGTTAAATTATAAGAGGAGGGAGATATCAGGGATGGGGTTGGGGGATAAGTAACAGAATCTCCTTATACAGCAAGGGCATTCTAGCTATCACTTATCAATTACTTGTTTTTAATCTGTTCTATCTCAGTTATTAATAATGGTTAGAGAGACCATACCTAGACTTAATTATGTTTGGGAAACTGGACCTCAGACAATATCCCGTTATTTTCAGTAATTCTGTGGGTTGGGATCGGCCGGGCAGTTCTTCTGCTGGTCTGGCCTGGACTTACCTTGTGGCCACATTTAGCTGGCAGATGCACTGGCTGCTGAGAGAGCTGAGCCTTTCCCTTCACGTGGACTCTCCAGTGGGATCACCTGGGTTTCTACATGGTCCCAGTATTCCAAGAGGGTCACAGCGAAAGTTTACGAGGGTCTTGAGATTCAGAAGTCACACAATGTCACTTTCATTGCCTTTTATGTGTTGGCACAAGTCACATGCCAGCCTGAATTTAGAAGTTGGCGAACAAGACTCCACCACTAAGTGGGAGAAGCTGCAAAGCTCCTCTGGCCATATTTAATTTCTGACAGGTGTAGATACTTAGTGAACACTCACCATGTGCCCAGAGCTGTTTTAGGCACTAGAAACACAGTGGTAAATAAGGCAGGTGAGGCCCCTGCTCTCAAGGTGCTTACATTTATGGGTGAATGTCAAGGTGGGGTTGGGGCAGACAGACAGTAAACAAGTGGACAGAGAATCTCAGTTATGTATTAGTTAGGTGAAGCTATATAGATCCCCAAATGTGTAATGGCTCCAGTAGAGTAGAAGTCTTACTCTTGCTGTCTTGGTTGGCGGATGTTTCTCTCATGGTCCAGGCCCCTTCCATTCTGCAACATTGTCATTTGTTTGCATCCAGAAAGGGACAAAAGTGTGGAGAAAACAAAGCCTCTTAAAAGCCTCACCCCTGAACGTGCCCTCATCAGTTCTGTTTGCATTCTGTTGGCTAGAATTTAGTCACAACATTGCCAACAAGATGGTGAAGTGGGCCCAAACTGACTGAAGAGCTGGCAGTCTCTGCCACAGCTAATGAGCAGCAAGCATAATAGTTATCTACTGCTCTAAAACTAGCCAACCCAGGACTTAGTGGTTTAAAACAACAGTTATTTATCTGCTTACAAGTCTGCTGTTGGGACTGGACTCAGCCAGCCAGTTCTGCTGATCGTGCCTGGGCCACTTGTGTAGTTGTGATTATCTGGTGGGTCCACTGAGACTGAATGGTCCAGTGTGGACTCATGTGGCTGATGGTTGGCTAATGGTTGGCCGAGGCACCCCACTTCTCTTCCACACAGCCTTTCCAGCAGGACACCCCAGATTCCTTCCTTCCTTCCTTCTATTCTGTCTCCTTAAAATTGAAGTATAGTTGATTTATAGTGTCATCCAGGTTTCTTACATGGTGGCAGCAGTAAGTGTTCCAAGAAGGCAGGCTCTAATTCATAGCCCATTTTCAGCCTCTGCTTCTGTAACCTTTGCTAATGTCCCACTGGCCAAAGCAAATTATGTAGTTGAGCCCATGGTCTGTGTGGGAGTTAGTATTCAAGGGTATGGATTTGGCAGGTGTGGTTCTTTAGGGACTAGTGAACAATCTGATGTAACTGAACCACATGGAAAAATTCCCAAATAAACCCAAAAGAACATAGGAAAGAGAGAGAGGGGTATGGGATGGTCAGCAAAGGCCCTCCCCCTTGGGGAGATTTCACAGATGTGAGGGAGCAAGACATGAAATATCTGGGGAGTGTGCAAGGCAAAGGGAACAGCAGGTACAGAGTTCTTGGGTGGGAATGCTGCTAAGTCGCTTCAGTCGTGTCCGACTCTGTGCGACTCCATAGACGGAAGCCCACCAGGCTCCCCCGTCCCTGGGATTCTCCAGGCAAGAACACTGGAGTGGGTTGCCATTTCCTTCTCCAATGCATGAAAGTGAAAAGGAAAATGAAATCACTCAGTCATGTCTGACTCTTCGCGACCCCATGGACTGCAGCCTACTAGGCTCCTCCATCCATGGGATTTTCCAGGCAAGAGTACTGGAGTGGGGTGCCATTGCCTTCTCCAGGGTGGGAATACATTCCACATATTATGAGAACAGCACGGGGACCACTGTATTTGGAGCAGAGTGAGTGGGGAAGGGATGAGGGGAACAGTAGGAGGAAGACACGGGGCCCTGGTCATGGAGGGCTTGGCTAAGATACTTGGATTTTGTTCTAACTGTGAAAAGGGTTGGGGACTGACTTATTTAAAAGATCCTTTTGATTGCTGCAGGGAAAATAGTTGATAGGGGCGTAAAACTTGGAGCAGGGAAACAAACTGGGAGGCTAGTGTGGGAGTCAAAGCCAGGAATGATGGTCCTTTTGACTCCAGTGATAATGGGGAGATGGAGCAAGTAGCTGGACTCAGAAGTTCACGGGCATGAGAGGTGCTCATGAATCGATGTGAGGAGCGAAGGGAAATAAAGAACTGAGGGTTATTCTTAGGTGTTTGGCCTAAGAACTAAGTGAATGGCGGTGCCATTATTTGAAGTGTGAAGACTGGGGGTGCATCAGTTTGGTCTTGACGATTCAGTCCTGTTTAGACATTTAATGTTTGTGAAGTAGACAGTTGGGTTTGTGAGCCTGGAGATTTGAGGAAGGCTGGATATATAAAGTTCACTTAATATGTCAGGAATGTCTTTTCATCTTATTAAACAATATTTTTAATGGTTGTGTAGTGTTATATGAACATACCAAAATTTATGTAACTTATTTAATGTAATTCTGAAAGTTGTATATGTTTACCATTTTCTACTATTATAAATAATACTGTGGTAGACATCCTCGTGGCCTGTAGTAATGCTTGTCTTTGATTTCTCGGAGTAGAATTGCTGGATCTGGCAATATGCAAAGTTTCTGGACTTTTGATAGGTCTTGCCAAATTACCTTTTCCTTACGGTGTGGGAGAGGACCTGGTTTTCCATATCCTTAGTCTGGATTTATGTTTTGTTTTGATTTTTGGTTGCCTGTATTTTGATGACCAAGAGCTTGGGTTTAAGGAGGCAGTTGTCTCAGGCCAGAATTTCATCTTTCCTGTTTCTGAGAAGGACCTGGGAACCTGCACAGATGAGAGGAGCACATGGTTTTCCATAGATGGTGGCCAGCCTGCAGTGACCCAGCCTCTGCCTTTTTCTCATAGAGACGTGGGTGGAGTGTGGTCTCAAACGTCTGACTCAGTGACAAGAGGTATTTCTGGAGGGTTCTCTGTGAAGGGTTCTACTAGGGAGCTCTAATCCTTCGTCCAGTGGGTAGAAAACTGAGGAGTCTTCCTCCTCTCCCTGAGGACGGCTGGTTTTCTGGGCTCTCTTCCAGCCATCCGCACCGGACTCTATCTGTGGGACCTAGGCTTCCTCCTTGCTGGGCAATGGAAGGTATTAAAAAGCCAAGGAAGCCAAGGGGGACATGGCATCCAGGAAGGAGGATGGAGAAGATGAGGAGTGGGAGGGGAAAGGGACTGACATGGGAGAGGGAAAAAAAACAGATTTTCTTTGGCAGGGTTTCTGTGACCCTTGGAGTGTCTCTCCAGTGGGGAGTGATCATAACTATAGTTGTTCCTGTTTTACAAGCCAGTTGACTGAGGTTTGGAGTCACCGATCTGACCCCAATCCTGCAAATTCAGGGAGCCTTGAGTTTGGGAAGAGGTTGACAGCTCCTCTCTGGAGTCCCAAAGATGGCCTGACCTGGAAGCAAAGAAAGCAAAGCTGAGGGCAAGTGCAGGTGAAGAAGGAAGAGCAGACAATCAGAGCAGTGTGATCCGAGATGGGACCTGGGGGATTCTTGAGAATGGTGAGGATGGAATACTCCACCACTCACATACTCCCATCAGTGACCATTCCAGATGGTGATGGAAGAGAAATACAGAACTGATGGAGACAAAGCAGGACATTCACAGAGAAAAGGAAAGATGAGAAGAGGATTGTAGATCTGAAAGGTCCAGCCATTTGGCACTTTGGCTGTTGATCAATTGAAATGTGGCGAGTTCTAATCAAAATGTGCTATAGTTGTAAAATACATGTGCTACATGCATGCCAAGTCGCTTCAGTCGTGTCTGACTCTTTGCAAGACTATGGACTGCAGCCCGCCAGGCTCCTCTGTCCATGGGATTCCCAGGCAAGAATACTGGAGCGGGTTGCCGTGCCCTCCTCCAGGGCATCTTCCTGACCCAGGGATCTAACTTGCATCTCCTTATGGCTCCTGCATTGTGGGCAGATTCTTTACCACTGAGCCACTGGGGAAGCCCCTGTGAAATACACACCAGATTCCAAACTCTTAGAATGAAGAATAGAATGTGAAATAGCTCATTGATTTTTTTTTTTAGACATATTGGGTTAAATGAACTATGTTAAAATTAATTTCATCTGCATCTTATTTTCTTCCTGAGGCTATTAGAACATTTTAAGTGATACAGGCAGCTCAAAGTGTATTTCAGTTGGTCAGTGCTGCTCTTGAGCATTGAGGTGATTTCAGACTTCCCTGGTGGCTCAGATGGTAAAGAATCTGACTACAATGCAGGAGACCCCAGTTCGATCCCTGGGGCAGGAAAATCCCCTGGAGAAGGGCATGGTAACCCACTCTAGTATTCTTGCCTAGAGAATCCCATGCACAGAGGAGTCCACAAGGTTGCAAAGAATAGACACCACTGAGTGACTAACACTTTCACTTTCTTTCTTTCTGTGTTTTGTCATAATGGAAAGCTTGTTCTTGATAAAGACTGAAAGCATGGGCCCCCTGGAGTTACTAGGCAGCCATTGATTAAAGCCATGGATGCATTCCAAAGATGGATGCCTTCGATTTCCCTGGACCAGGAGAGAAAAATGAGATGAAGGCTCAAAAATTATAGCATAATTGAGTCCTTGGAAATTTGGGTCAGTGCTTGAAACAGTAGAGCTAAATAGTTGGGAAGGCTTGGGCTCTGCAGTAAGACTGCTTGGATCCCGGTCTGAGTTCAGGATTTACTAGCTCAGTAACCTGAGAGTCAATGACCTCTCCTTGCTGAACCTCAGTTTTCTTGCTCATAAAATTGGGACAGTTTGACATAGGGTTGTTATGGTGGTTCAGTGGACTCATGTATTACAAAGCTGTGTTAAGTGCCTGGCACACGGCAAATGCTTACTAGCTTCGGAGGTGTTGATGATCATACCCTCTGTAGATGGTCACGGGGAGGTGAGATGCTTCAGCCCTGGGTAGTTGATGGGGAGTTTCATTTATTCAGTCATTGATCACTGAGGCTGCAGTGTGTGAGAGGCAGGGACTAACACAGCAAGACGTGAAAAGGAGAAGCCCATGGAAGCCTTCTATGGGATAATGGCACACCTGCTGGGTTGCAGGTGACATTAGCAATCGAGATTCTTATACCAGGCCTGCATCTTTGAATTTGCTCACAGATGACTCACTTTGCATCAGTGCCTGGCAGGCTTTAGTCTTTAAACCATGTGCTCATCATAACTCCAAGTTGGATAACAAAATACCAGTTATGGGGCTGGGCCTTACTACTCTTAAACTTGTCTCAAGCTTGTGCGGCAAAAAGAAGAGTCAGAAGCTGCGATATCCAAGGGCTTGAAGAGTGTGTTCTTTCAAGGTTAGAGGACCCCAGAGGTTGTGCAGGCCCACTTCCTGCCCATGTCCAGCTTTGGCTAGGTGATTTGCGGCAAGCATTACTTCAGAAGGCTGCCTTTAAAATTTTTTTTAATTTTTTAAAAATTGTGGCTATATATATATATCACCTGAAATTTACCATTTTAGCTGTTTTTAAATGTACAGTTCAGCAGCATTAAGGACATTCACAGTGTTATGCATCCATCATCACCATCCATCTGCATAACTTTTTCATCACTCCAAATAAAACTTCTGTATCCTTTCTGTGCCTGCCCCCAGCCACATGGTCACCTCTATTCTATTTTCTGTCTCTGTGAATTTGACTACTCTAGTTACTCATGTAAGTTGGATCGTACACTGTGTGCCCTTGGTGTCCAGCTTTTTTCATATAGCATAATGTTTCTAAGGTTCATTCATGTTATAGTATATACACCAGTATTCCTTTTTATGGCTGAATAATATTACATTGTATGGATAGTCTATGTTTTCTTTCGGAGAAGGCCCAGTACTCTTGCCTGGAAAATCCCATGGATTTTTTCTTTATCTGTCCTGTGTTGATAGACCTTGAGTTATTTTCATCTTTTGACTATTGTGAATAATGCTGCTGTGAACACTATTTTACAAGTATCTGTTTGGTTCCCTGCTTTGAATTCTTTGGGGTTATATATCTAGAGTGGAATTGCTTTGTCATATGGTAATTCTGTGTTAAATATTTTGAGAAACCATCATACTGTTTTCCACAGTGACTGTACCATTTTCTGTTTCCACCAACAATGCCCCAGAGTTCCAATTTCTCTACCTCTTTGGCAATACCTACGCTTTTCTGGTTTTTTGATTATAGCCATCCTAGTGGGCATGGAGTGTTGTCTCATTGTGGTTTTGATTTGCATTTCCCTACTATTTGCATTTCCTAGGTGGCGCTAGTGGTAAAGAGCCTGCCTGCCAATGCAGGAGATGAAAGAGATATGGGTTCTATCCCTAGGTTGGGAAGATCCCCTGGAGGAGGGCACGGCAAACCACTCCAGTATTCTTGCCTGGAGAATCCCATGGACAGAGGAGCCTGGTGGGCTATATAGTTCATAGGGTCTCGAGGAGTCAGACACAACCGAAGTGGCTTAGCACAGCACAGCACAGTGACTAATGAATTAGGCATCTTTTCATGTGCTGGTTGACCATTGGTATATCCTCTTGGGAAAAATGTCTATTCAAGCCCTTTTATAAGTCATCCTTTTGATATGGGTGAGTTATAAAGATTAGAATTATCCTTGTTATGTATACCTGTATCTGCTCTCTGATGACTTCTATCCTTTGGTTCTACTCTCTGAGGAAAAGATAATAAGGTCAGTCCTTCCTTTGGCTGACAAACTCTCAAGAAGTGTTTGCATTTAGATCTGGAACCTGCCAGGTAGAGACAAGAGATGGCCGCGTCCACAGATTCCTGACAAATCTCCAACCCAGATTTTGCAGCCACTGCCTCCCTGCTTTGTCCTGTGTGAGTTCTATTCTTACAGAATTCTGGATTCTGGGGTCACTATTGATGATAACATTTCCTTTGCCTGTGCACCAATCCTACCCAGAGTATCGCAGCAATCAGAAATTGTCATGAATATGTCTCTTTGTGCCCATCCACAAAGGCACTGGCATGGTGCCTTGGGCAGTGTTGGGCGGCCTGGACTTGAGCAATGAGACTAATAGACAGGTATAATAAAGAACTCATCAAGTATAAAAAAGAACCCATCCAGGGTCTGTTTTTATTGTTGTTTAGTCGCTCAGTTGTATCATCTTACTCTTTGCGACCCCACAGACTGCAGCATGCCAGGTTTCCCTGTCCTTCATTGTCTCCTGGAGTTTGTTCAAACTCATGTCCATTGAGTTGATGATGCCATCCAGTCATCCTGTCCTCTGTCGTCCCCTTCTCCTCCTACCTTCAATCTTTCCCAGCATCAGGGTCTTTTCCAGTGAGTCAGCTCTTTGCATCAGGTGGCCAAAGTATTGGAGCTTCAGCTTCAACATCAGTCCTTCCAATGAATATTTAGGGTTGATTTCCTTTATGATTGACTGGTTGAATCATGCTGTCTAAGGAACTCTCAAGAGTCTTCTCCAACTCCACAGTTTGAAAAACGTAAATTCTTTGGTGCTCAAGCCTTCTTTATGGTCCAACTCTCACATCGTAAAAGTGTTAGTGTTAGTCGTTCAGTCGTATCCGACTCTTTGCTATCCCATGGACTGTAGCCCACCAGGCTCTTCTGTCCATGGAATTCTCCAGGCAAGAATACTGGAGTGGATTACCATTTCCTTCTCCAGGGGATCTTCCCAACCCAGGGATTAAACTGGAGTTTCCTGCATTGCAGGCAGATTCCTTACCTTCTAACTATTGGAAAAACCATAGCTTTGACAATGTGGACCTTTGTTATTATTATTAGGTAGGAGGTAGAGCAAAGTTAGTTGCCATTTTTTATATTGTTATGCTTATCTGAGTGGGATAAACAGTACATTGTGATAAACCCCCAAAGCAATATTATCCTTTTAATATGTTGCTATACTATTATTTTAATATGTTGCTGAATTTGATTCCTTAGTATTTTATTGAGAGTTTTCTGTGTCTTTCTTCATAAGGGATATTGTCTGTGGTTTCCTTTTGTGTACCATCTTTATTTAATTATCAGGGTAATCCTGACCTCATAACATGAGTTGGGAATTGTTTCCTCTACTTCTCTTTTCTGGAAGAGATTGTGTAGAATTGGTGTTATTTCATCTTTAGATTGGAGAAGGCAATGGCAACCCAGTCCAGTACTCTTGCCTGGAAAATCCCATGGATGGAGGAGCCTGGTAGGCTGCAGTCCACAAGGTCGCGAAGAGTCGGACACGACTGAGCAACTTCTCTTTCACGCATTGGAGAAGGAAATGGCAACCCACCCCAGTGTTCTTGCTTGCAGAATCCCAGGGCCGGCGGAGCCTTGTGGGCTGCCGTCTGTGGGGTCGCACAGAGTCAGATACGAATGAAACGACTTAGCAGCAGCAGCAGCAGCCCCAGCATCTTTAGATGCTGGTAGAATTCACCAGTGAAAACTATGTGGAGTAGACAATTTAAATTTTTTGTGGAAGGTTTTTAACTACAACTTCAGTTTCTTTAATTTATTCTTGGATGAATTTTAGTAGTTTGTGAATCTGAAGGAATTGGTACAATTTATCTAGATTGCTGAATTTATATCTGGAGAGTTTCTCATAGTATTTCCCTATTATTCTTTTAGTGAGGTCTTACATTCCTAATGTTGGTAATGTATGTTCTTTCTCTTCTATTCTGTGTTAGTCTGGTTAGAGATTTATTAATTTTAGTTTTATTTTCAGAGAACTAATTTTTAGCTTCATTTATTTTCTCTACTGTTTTTCTGTTTTTAATTTTATTCATTTTTTGTTCTTCTTATTATTATTTCTTTTCTCCTGCTTGCTCTGGGTTTATTTTGTGCCTCTTTATTCTGTTTTCTTGAGGTGGACACTCTGTTGAGTTGAGACCTTTTTCCTTTACTAATGTAAGTATTTATCACTGTAAATTTCCCTTGAAAGATTACTTTAGCTACATCCCACAAGTTTTGATATGTTACATTTTCATTTCCCTTTAGTGCACCTATTTTATAGTTTCTTTTGAAGCTTTCTCTTTGATGCATATGTTCTTTATGAGTGTGTCATTTAATTTCCAAGTACTGTGGATGTTTCCTGTTATCTTTCTGTTACTGACTTCTTTTAATAGTTCAATTCAGTTATGATGAGTGAACACATATTATCTTGATTATTTTAAAGTGTTTAAGGTTTATTTTTTTTGACTATATTCTCTCTTGGTGAAGATAATGGGTGCATCTGAAAAGAATGTGAATTCTGGTATTGATAGGTGCAGTATTGTATAAATGTCAGTTGGGTACAGTTGGTTGATGGTACTAAGTCCTCTATATCCTTGTTGGTTTTCTCTTAAGTTTTGTTGATTAGACAGAGGTAATCTGTGTTGATATCTCCTACTCTAAGTGTGGATTTCTCCATTTCTCCTTGTAGGTCCATCAGTTTTTGTTTTTATGTATTTTGAGCTGTTTTTAAGTTTATACAAATGTGGGACAGTTGTTTTCTTGGTGACTTCACCCTCCAGCATTATGTAAAGTTACTATTTATCCTGATAATTTTCCATGCTCTGAAAACTATTTCTCTGATATTAATGTAGCCACCCCAGCTTTTCTTTTTCTAGGTTTTTAAAAATGGAGGTAGAATATACATAACATAGAAGTCACCATTTAAATGCTCCTAATGTACACAATTGAATGACTTTTCGTACGTGTGCAGTGTTATGCAACCATTGACCCCATCTAATTTTAGAACATCTCCATCACCACACATGCAAGACAACAAAACCAAAAAAACTCAGCAACCAAGAAAACTAAAACTAAACCTTGTACTTGTTAGCAGTCCATCCCAATTTTCCTATCCTCCGTCCCCTGGCAATCTTTAATCTATTTTCGGTACTTTCTTCCTCTTCTGGGTATTTCATATAAATGAAATCATACGGTACTCAGCCTTTTATGCGTGGCTTCTTTCACGTAACACAATGTCCTCAAGGTTGATCCATGGTGTGCCATGCACCAGTACTTCATTCTTTTTTATGGCTGAATAATATTCCATTGTATGGATCTGCCTATTTTGTTTATACCCATCAGTGAACATTTGAGTTGTCGCTACCTTATGACTGTTTGTGACTAGTGCTGCTGTGAATGTCTGTTTACCTAAGAGGATGGGGCTGTTTGGGGAGGAAACCGTTTCACTTCTGCTACAAACGAAAGAAAGATGTCCCCAGGCTCAGGCTGGCACAGAGTTAAGAACTCTGGAGCTGGAAGTCCCTTCCATCCCCTCTGTGATTGTGCACGATGGTCTCTGTGACATTTCCCTGGAGCTCTTGCCGGTGCTTCAGTGGCTCTTCAGGTTACGTATGCCAGGTTATGAGTCGTTCACACTGACTTCAGAAACGGAACTCATTAAGTAAAATAGTGATTTAAAAGACATTTATAACCATTAGAGCAAAGTATATTCACCCAAGGGAAAAAAGAGAATGTGCATTTAATAAAAAATAAAAATGAATACACTTATAATCCCACCACCCACAGATCAGCACTGCTAATATCTTGTTATAGAGCCTTACAGATTTTTCTGCATGCATATGTGTACTTTCATATGACTTTTATGAACAACTATATGTTATTTATTTCGTAATGTTCTCTTATTTATTTCTTTTTCCTCTTAAAATTTGACTTAAGACATGAATGTCTTTCCCTGCTAAAACCATTTTTTTTAATAGCAATTCAAATGACTGGTAACACTCCAGCATAAAGATGTAGCATAATTGAGTTAAACAACCCCCTTTAGTGAGTTAGATTTATTTCTGGTTTCTTGCTCTCATAAACACAGCCTTAGTGACTACTTTTGAAATGAAATCTTTGTAAAGCGTCTTAAGAAATATGCCTAAAAGTAGAATTACTGTGTGCTTATAAGGCTTCTTCTCATGTATGACCATGGTCCTTTAGAAAGAGTGTTCATTTATAAAGCTCTCAGAGTTTTTGAGAGTAGAGTTTGTCACTTTGCATCTCCAGGAATGACAACTGTGAGAGGCAAACGTTACAGCAAATCTGTGACTTAATAGAATATATATGTAAAGTCACTTTACTACATCTGTGAATCTGCTTGTGATGAGCTAAGAAACTTGAGGCAGGCTTGGTTTTTAAAAGTACATACTTTCAGTTTAAATAAATGCAATTATAATCATGTTAATAACAAGGATACCCAATTTAAGATGAAATTTTTCTGAAATGGCTTCAGAAAGGGACATGGGTTTTACAGATGAGGTTATCTGATTTCAGAGGATCATGCAGTCAGTTGTTTTCTGGGACCAGACAGGGAACCCACAGAAGAAAAACAGGCCAGGGGCTGGATACTTGGGAGGAGACATAAGGGCCATGGTGGACTGGAGAGCGAATGTCATGTTTACAGATGTCAGAGTTGTCAATGGATTAGATGTAAGCCTCATTTTATCATGGATTTCTATTTTCCAGCAGAAATCAGAAATCAAAACTGTAAGTAAAAAGCAGACACTGACTCATGATTATCTGATCAAGAACCTCACCAGAGACTTTCCTGGTGATCCAGCAAGACTGCACAATCAGGGGGCGTGGGTTCGATCCCTGGTTGGGGAACTAAGATCCCGCATGCCTTATGGCATGGCCAAAATAAATAAAATAATAAGAATAATAAATTAATTTTAAGAAGAAATACTTTTTTAAAAGAACCTCACCATTCTCTCCCTTAGTATACTTAATGCTGGGTAGGGAAAAGGAAGGTACAGATAATCAGTGCTGTCTTGCCCCAGCTCTGCTGGCATAACTTACGACATTCTTGAAAACTGTCTTCAGAGTCACTTTACAGGAAAACAAATCTCTTTATTTTCTCTTGACCTTAAATAGTAGCCTTCAAAATGGAAAGCTACCATCTTAACTTGGCTTGATTGATTCTTGATGACTTTTGTCCATTTAAAACAAACAAACAAAAAAATAGGCAAGTCCACTCTCAAATAGGCCATATTACCATTGCAGATGATCCTGACAGCGTTCTGGGCAGTGTGTCTAAGAGGAAACTTTAGGAGAAGAGTCATAGGTTTGATGTTGGGATAAGTGTTCAGCTATTTCCAATGTCTATTCTGAAAGGTGACCTGGTTGATTAGCTTAAACATTCATTCACTCATTCATTCGTTCCACTTTGTGTCAAATGCATTAGACATACAAAGGAGACTGGCAAGACTTACAAAGTCTTGCCCATATGGGGCTTAGGATGTATATATTTATATATAGCACATAAGGTAATGTTCTGAGTACTGGGACCTGGAATATATTGCCTCATGGATCTAGTGATGTGATGCTACAGCTAAGACATGAAGGGCCATGGAGTTAACTTGAGTTGAGGAAAAGTTCTTCCAGGGAGAGGGAAAGTGTGTGCAGAAAGCCTAGAGGAAGAAGACAGTCTGGGGCTTCTGAGGGACCTGATGGAGCCCAGCATGGCTGGCACACCAAGTGCTTCAGGCAAAGGGATGGGCCAGCACGCTTTCCTTTCTCTAAACTGAGTTCCTTCACATCTTCTTCCCACTTCATCTCCTCATTATAGAAAAATGAGGCATCTCATTTGTCAAATTGAATCAAGCTCTCTAATGTATGATCACCACTTCTCAAATATGACTTGAAAGCTTCACATGAGTTTATTGGTTTCCTAAGGTGGGGACAAGTTCTTTAACACCATGACAAATACAAGGCATCCCATAACAATAATTGATGGGCAAGACCTTGAGAAGGGTGACCTGGAGGGAGGGAAAATAAAGCCAGGAGAGAGAGTTGGCAAAATGGAAATACATTTTCAATCCCATGCTTTGTGGTTTATTATTAACAGCAATGCAGAAAACATCTCTACAGAGTTATGAAAAATTCATTAGCAGCATGCTACAGGTCTGAGAAGCTGGTCATTGTTTGATCAGATTAATGATAATGAGAGCAGTCTTATATTAACTCAGATTAAGAGGAGGACTCTTCCCCCTACTATTCAGTCATTCACATATAATCACATTTCCTCACAGCCAGTTGCCCTTAGTTGTCTGCTAAGATGGGAACTAGGGTCTCTGCAAAGATAGACCAGGATGGCAGAGGGTGGGTTGAGCCCAGATGCCACTTTGAACCTGGGGTCCGATAGAGGAAGTCTCTAGACCTTCCCCCGTGCTCCAGCTTTTGTCTAGTCTCCCTGATGCTGCCCATCTGTGTTTCAGACCCACTTTCCTTCTAAACCTTGTCATCCCAACTCATGATTTCTCAGTGTGGAGTCCCTGCAGTGTTCTGTGTGGTGTTCTAGGTGCTAGGGATACATGCAAGTGTAAAACGGGCACAGAGCCCTGCTGTTGTGCAGCTCACAGTCTAACTGGTGGAGACAGACAATAAATACATGTAAAGAAAAGGAAATATCACCTTTTCCAGCTTCATGGAAAAGGTGACATTTGAGCAAAGACTTAAAGGAAGTGAGGGAGCCATCCATGAATCTGTCTAGGGCAGGGGAAGAGGCATTTAGAGTAAGGCAACATCTTGTACAAAGGCCCTGAGGCCTTGGAGAAGGCTTGTACGACTGGTGTGGAGTGTTGAGGAGCAGGTCAGAGCAGCAGAGTGAGACCAGATCAACAGGGTCTTTGTTATTGTTTAATTGCTAATTCATGTCTTACTCTTTTGTGACCCCATGGACTGTAGCCCACAGGCTCTTTTATCTTCGGGATTTTCCAGGAAAGAATACTGGAGTGGATTACCATTTTCTTCTCCAGGGGATCTTCCTGACCCAGGGATTGAACCCATGTCTCCTGCATTACAGGCAGATCCTTTACCACTGAGCCACCTGGGAAGCCCAAGGTTCTTTTAGACCAGTGTAAAATTTATACTAAGTGCAATGAGGTGCACTGGAGGGTTTTGAGCAGAGGAGTAAGACCCACCTTCCTCCTAAACCTTGTCATCCCAACTCATGATTTCTCAGTGTGGAGTCCCTGCAGTGTTCTGTGTGGTGTTCTAGGTGCTAGGGATACATGCAAGTGTAAAACGGGCACAGAGCCCGTTTGAAGTATGACCTGTCTTGAGTTTTATTTATTTATTTTTAATTTATTGTTATTTTAAAAGGTATTTATTTACTTGTTTATTTTTGGTTGTGCTGGATCTTTGTTGCTGCACATGGACTTTCTCTAGTTGTGGGGATCAGGGGCTACTCTTGTTGCAGTGTGCAGGCTTCTCTTTGCAATGGCTTTTCTTGCTGTGGAGCAAGGACTCAAGGGCACGTGGTCCTCAGTAGTTGTGACACACAGGCTCAGTTGCTTTGAGGCATGTGGGATCCTAGTTCTGGATCAGGGATTGAACCTGTGTCCCCTGCATTGGCAGGTGGGCTCTCAACCACTGGGCCACCAGGGAAGTCCCTTTCTTGAGTTTTAATAGCATCTTTCTAAGTAACAGACCATAGAGGGCAAGAGTAGAAGAAGGTAGATGAGTTGGAAGATTATCATGGATGGGAGACAATGGTGGGTCACACCAGGCCTGTGAGCTGTGGTTGGAATTGGATATGTTTAGAAATTATGGCAAATAGGATTTCCATATATTTTTTACCTTGCCTGTTGATTGAGGTAAAAAATGATGATGCTTACTAGTTGCATTAATCTGAACTCTTTTGGTCACAAGTGACAGAAACATAACTCAAATTGTTTGTATAGAAAGTGGGAATTCTTTGGCTTATGTAACTGAGAAGTCTATGGGTCATGCTAGCTTCAGTGTTGGAGAAGGCAATGGCATCCCACTCCAGTACTCTTGCCTGGAAAATCCCATGGACGGAGGAGCCTGGTAGGCTGCAGTCCATGGGGTCTCAAAGAGTCCGACACGACTGAGCGACTTCACTTTCACTTTTCACTTTCATGCATTGGAGAAGGAAATGGCAACCCACTCCAGTGTTCTTGCCTGGAGAATCCCAGGGACAGGGGAGCCTGGTGGGCTGCCGTCTATGGGGTCGCACAGAGTCAGACACGACTAAAGCGATTTAGCAGCAGCCGCAGCAGCAGCTTCAGTGTGGGTGGATCCAGATACTTATAGAAAGCAGACAAGTACCTCTCTCTGCATCTCTCAGCTCTGCTTTCATCCTCTCTTGTCTTCATCCAGTCTTTCTGTCACCTTAGCCTACTATGGAGGAAGAGCACTGTTGTTTCCTAGGAGCTCCAGTGAATGTCTGGGATAGCCTTTCCGCTGATCAGGTTTGGTTCATTCCTGTACTCCTCCTCTCTACAGGAGGGCAGAGCATTCTTATAGGTCAGTTTTGGAACCAGGGTGAAAGGTTGGTACTTCCAAGCCTCATGGACTGAGTAAGGATGTTCTAACCAGAAGATAATAAGTTTGGCTGGAGGGAACACTAGATTCTCTTGTCCCAATTCTTAATCCAAAATTTCAGCAAATGTCAGGAATTCTAAGGAGGATATAAGGAGCAAAGGGTAGAGCATACCCTGGGAATGTTGAGGTGCTTTGGAGTGGGCTATTTCAGAGATCTTTTAACTCAGTGTTCACACAATCAGCATATTTATCTAATAGTCTTGCTCTGGTAGTCGGCTCTGAGCCTAAGGAACCTTTGCTTCCAATGCGTTCTCATGACTGACCTCCCTTTTAAAGTGGGCTATGTATCTCTCTTGGGACAGCGAATAGATGGAGAGTTAGAATACAACAGATGGGTCCCAGTTCTGCCACCCTTTTGCCACACAGATTTAGGCAAATTACATAACTTTAATGAACCATAGAGGATATTGGCAGGATCAAAGAAAAGACACTTTTTATTTTTAACTTTACTTTTTGGCTCCGCCGCAAGGCATGCGAGGTCTTCGCTCTCTGACCAGGGATTGAATTTGAGCTCCATGGACTGGGAGTATGGAGTCTTAACCACTGGACCACCAGGGAAGTCCTGAAAGATACTTTTTAAAGAGCTTGGGAAAATGGACCCACGTGTCAGGGCCTTGGCTGTATTGCTCCTAGTTAAAGACTGCTTTACATTTTCTGATCATGGGGTTGCCAGGTAAAATATAGGATATTCATTAAACTTGAATTTTGGATAGATAATGAATATTTTTCCAGTGCAAGTATGCCCCAATATTGTACAGGACATGCTTATATCAAAAATCATATTTGTTTATCATTCATATTTAGCTAACTATTCTTTTATTTGCTAAACCTGACAGTACCGGGGATCATGACCAGGGAAATGTGTTATTATTACTGACTGCTCATGACTTCTACTGATAATTCATGCGAGGAGACATGACTAGTGTTTTCAGATTGGACATAAATGGATTTTTTGTTCTCTTTTTGGACTGTGGGTTTACGGCTAAGTTTGAATTTTTAAATTTGACTGTGTTAGAGTCATATATGTCAATCCTATACTGCCACATTTTGAAATTCTCATTGTAAGAAAGATTTAAATCTTGGATAATAGTGTTGCTTCTTCCAGTTATGAGTCATAACCTTGGGCTTAACCTTCTCCATGTCTCAGTTTTCCCATCTGTACAAACAGGAAGATGACAGTGCTTACCTCATAGTGTTGTTATGAGGATTGGATAATATGTGCAAAGTGCTTAGCTCAGTGTCTGGCATGTGACAAGAGCTCAATCCGCATTAGCTGCTGCAGTTATGGCAAAGTTCTAGAAATTAATCTGGTCCAGAAAAATGTGTTTGGTTTTCCAAATTAACTTCTCAGCTCTATTTGGGAAATTTGGGGTTGAATTGTCCTTTAGTTTGGGCTTTATGCTTACTAGATTGAACTCCTGAAGCAGTGTAACAAGATACAGACTTGAACTTGACATGTGTGAACAGTTTTGACCTCCAAACTGGGAGATGAGAGAGAAATGAGGAGTGAGAACTAACAGTGATTTGGATTGTTGTTCCCAGGCTTGATTTTGGGCATGATTTTGACAGTCTTACCTCAAGATTTTGCCCCACATCCAAGGAGGCATGCCTTGTTTAGCAGGAGGATGGACGTAGGAACACGACTTGGATTCCAAGGCTATGGAGCTGTTTTCCTTTTCCTACAGCTCCTATTTCTGGTTCTGTCTACTTCTCACCCCATGGCAAATGCCAGGATTGAGTACAGATGAACTCCTGCTCTCCAGAAGTGTTTGAGGGCTGCCTGAGAACTGAGTCTGGACAAGGCCTGCCCAAGGTTCCCCCTGTGTGTTATGCATGCTTCTTTTTCCTTGGAATCATTTAACATGGAAATGTTTTCAACCTGGGTGTTTTTATTCATATGCCGTTGTGAGAGGAAAGCTTTTAGACAACTGTGGGAGACTCAGTGGCTGAAGTCTCTGCAAGATTCTTGTAACTTCTGTAAAAAGAGTGTGCTTGGTCAGATCAGATCAGTCGCTCAGTCGTGTCCGACTCTTTGCGACCCCATGAACCGCAGCACGCCAGGCCTCCCTATCCATCACCAGCTCTCGGAGGTCACTCAGACTCACATTCATCGAGTCAGTGATGCCATCCAGCCATCTCATCCTCTGTCGTCCCCTTCTCCTCCTGCCCTCAATCCCTCCCAGCATCAGAGTCTTCCCCAATGAGTCAACTCTTCGCACGAGGTGGCCAAAATACTGGAGTTTCAGCTTGAGCATCATTCCCTCCAAAGAAATCCCAGGTCTGATCTCCTTCAGAATGGACCAGTTGGATCTCCTTGCAGTCCAAGGGACTCTCAAGAGTCTTCTCCAACACCACAGTTCAAAAGCATCAATTCTTCGGCGCTCAGCCTTCTTCACAGTCCAGCTCTCACATCCATACATGACCACAGGAAAGACCATAGCCTTGACTAGGCGAACCTTTGTTGGCAAAGTGATGTCTCTGCTTTTGAATATGCTATCTAGGTTGGTCATAACCTTCCTTCTAAGGAGTAAGCGTCTTTTAATTTCATGGCTGCAGTCACCATCTGCAGTGATTTTGGAGCCCAGAAAAATAAAGTCTGACACTGTTTCCACTGTTTCTCCATCTATTTCCCATGTAGTGATGGGACCAGATGCCGTGATCTTCGTTTTTTGAATGTTGAGCTTTAAGCCAACCTTTTCACTCTCCACTTTCACTTTCATCAAGAGGCTTTTGAGTTCCTCTTCACTTTCTGCCATAGGGTGGTATCATCTGCATATCTGAGGTTATTGATATTTCTCCCGGCAATCTTGATTCCAGCTTGTGTTTCCTCCAGTCCAGCCTTTCTCATGATGTACTCTGCATATAAGTTAAATAAACATGGTGACAACATACAGCCTTGACGTACTCCTTTTCCTATTTGGAACCAGTCTGTTGTTCCATGACCAGTTCTAACTGTTGCTTCCTGACCTGCATACAGATTTCTCAAGAGGCAGATCAGGTGGTCTGGTATTCCCATCTCTTTCAGAATTTTCCACAGTTTATTGTGATCTACACAGTCAAAGGCTTTGGCATAGTCAATAAAGCAGAAATAGATGCTTTTCTGGAACTCTCTTGCTTTTTCCATGATCCAGCGGATGTTGGCAATTTGATCTCTGGTTCCTCTGCCTTTTCTAAATCCAGCTTGAACATCAGGAAGTTCACGGTTCACATATTGCTGAAGCCTGGCTTGGAGAATTTTGAGCATTACTTTACTAGCGTGCGAGATGAGTGCAATTGTGCGGTAGTTTGAGCACTCTTTGGCATTGCCTTTCTTTGGGATCGGGATGAAAACTGACCTTTTCCAATCTTGTGGCCACTGCTGAGTTTTCCAAATTTGCTGGCATGTTGAGTGCAGCACTTTCACAGCATCATCTTTCAGGATTTGGAATAGCTCCACTGGAATTCCATCACCTCCACTAGCTTTGTTCCTAGTGATGCTTTCTAAGGCCCACTTGACTTCACATTCCAGGATGTCTGGCTCTAGGTCAGTGATCACACCATCATGATTATCTGGGTCGTGAAGCTCTTTTTTGTACAGTTCTTCTGTGTATTCTTGCCACCTCTTCTTAATATCTTCTGCTTCCGTTAGGTCCACACCATTTCTGTCCTTTACCGAGCCCATCTTTGCATGAAATGTTCCTTTGGTATCTCTGATTTTCTTGAATAGATCCTTAGTCTTTCCCATTCTGTTGTTTTCCTCTATTTCTTTGCATTGATCGCTGAAGAAGGCTTTCTTATCTCTTCTTGCTATTCTTTGGAACTCTGCATTCAGATGTTTATATCTTTCCTTTTCTCCTTTGCTTTTCGCTTCTCTTCTTTTTGCAGCTATTTGCAAGGCCTCCCCAGACAGCCATTTTGCCCTTTTGCATTTCTTTTTCTTGGGGATGGTCTTGATCCCTGTCTCCTGTACAATGTCACGAACCTCATTCCATAGTTCATCAGGCACTCTATCTATCAGATCTAGGCCCTTAAATCTATTTCTCACTTCCACTGTATAATCATAAGGGATTTGATTTAGGTCATACCTGAATGGTCTAGTGGTTTTCCCTACTTTCTTCAATTTCAGTCTGAATTTGGCAATAAGGAGTTCATGGTCTGAGCCACAGTCAGCTCCTGGTCTTGTTTTTGCTGATTGTATAGAGCTTCTCCATCTTTGGCTGCAAAGAATATAATCGATCTGATTTCGGTGTTGACCACCTGGTGATGTCCATGTATAAAGTCTTCTCTTGTGTTGTTGGAAGAGGGTATTTGCTATGACCAGTGCATTTTCTTGGCAAAACTCTGTTAGTCTTTGCCCTGCTTCATTCCGTATTCCAAGGCCAAATTTGCCTGTTACTCCAGGTGTTTCTTGACTTCCTACTTTTGCATTCCAGTCCCCTATAATGAAAAGAACATCTTTTTTGGGTGTTAGTTCTAAAAGGTCTTGTAGGTCTTCATAGAACCGTTCAACTTCAGCTTCTTCAGCGTTCCTGGTTGGGGCATAGACTTGGATTACTGTGACATTGAATGGTTTGCCTTGGAAACGAACAGAGATCATTCTGTCGTTTTTGAGATTGCATCCAAGTACTGCATTTCGGACTCTTTTGTTGACCATGATGGCCACTCCATTTCTTCTGAGGGATTCCTGCCCACAGTAGTAGATATAATGGTCCTCTGAGTTAAATTCACCCATTCCAGTCCATTTTAGTTCGCTAATTCCTAGAATGTCAACATTTACTCTTGCCATCTCTTGTTTGACCACTTCCAATTTGCCTTGATTCATGGACCTGACATTCCAGGTTCCTATGCAATATTGTTCTTTACAGCATCGGACTTTACTTCTATCACCAGACACATCTACAGCTGGGTATTCTTTCTGCTTTGGTTCCATCCCTTCATTCTTTCTGGAGTTATTTCTCCACTGATCTCCAGTAGCATATTGGGCCCTTACTGACCTGGGGAGTTTCTCTTTCAGTATCCTATCATTTTGCCTTTTCATACTGTTCATGGGGTTCTCAAGGCAAGAATACTGAAGTGGTTTGCCATTCCCTTCTCCAGCAGACCACACCCTGTCAGATCTCTCCACCATGACCCGCCCATCCTGGGTTGCCCCACGGGCATGGCTTAATTTCATTGAGTTAGACAAGGCTGTGGTCCTGGTGTGATTAGATTGACTAGTTTTCTGTGAGTATGGTTTCAGTGTAGTGTGCTTGGGGGTTATGAAAATTTCAGAGGCAAATCAAAACATGCTGGTGCATGCTGAATCCTAAGCACCCACCTGAGCTTCAGGTACATGGTTCCCCACAGTGTGGCCCACGGACAAGTGGTGTCAGTGCCACTTGGGGGCTGGTTAGAAATACAGAGGCTCAGACTCTGGCTCAGACTCATCCACCTAGTTCATTTGTTTGTTTATTTTTGGTTGCATTGAATCTTGGTTGCTTTGCGTGGACTCTCTAGTTATGGCATGCAGGGGCTACTCTTCGTTGTGGTACACAGGCTTTTCATTACGGTGGCTTCTCTTGCTGTGGAGCATGGGTTCTAGGCCCATGGACTTCAGTAGGTGCAGCACATGGGCTCAGTAGCTGTGGCCTATGGGCTTAGTTGCTCCATGGATGTGGAATCTTCCTGGACCAGGGATCAAACCCATGTCCCCTGCGCTGGCAGATGGATTCTTATCTACTGTACTACCAGGGAAGCCCTGAATTGCATTTTAATACAATCAGGTTATCTGCATGCACATTAAATTTTGTGAAGCACCAGTTTAATCCTTAGAACAACCCCAATATTATGAGTTCCATTAAAAATGTTTTTCTTGTGGTAAAATGTGCATGATATTTACCATTTTAACCATTGGTAAGTATACAATTCAATGATGTTAAATATATTTACAATATGGTATAATAATCACCACTGTCTATACCGCAGACTATTTCATCACCCCCAGGAAAAACTCTGTAACCAGTAAAACAATCACTCCCCCCTCCCACCTCTTCCATCCCTTGGTAACATCTATTCTCCTTTCTGTCTCTATGAATTTACACATTCTAAATATCTCACATAAGTGGAATCATACAGTATTTGTTCATTTGTGTCTGACTTATTTCACTTAGTATAGTGTCTTCCAGGTTCATCTATGTTGTCATGTGTATCATCAGCTCATTCCTTTTTACATCTGAATCATATTCCATGTGAAAGTTGTTCAGTTGTGTCTGACTCTTTGAAACCCCATGGACTGTAGCTTGCCAGGCTTCTCTGTCCATGGAATTCTCCAGGCAAGAGTACTGGAGTGGGTAGCCTCCAGGGAAGCCCAAGAGTACTGGAATGGGTAGCCTATCCCTTCTCCAGGGGATATTCCTGACCTAGGGGTTGAACTGGGGTCTCCTGCTTTGCAGGTGGATTCTTTACCAGCTGAGCCAATATCTGAGCTACCATACAATATCCCATTATATGGAGAGGTCGCATTTTGTTTATCCATTCTTCTGTTGATGGACACTGAAGAGTCATTCCTACCCCTTGACTATGGTGAATAATGCTGCTATGAATATTCATGTACAAATATCTGTTTGTAATTTTCCTGCTTTCAGTCCTTTTGGATGTATTCCTAGGAGCATTAACTCCATTTACACATGAAGAAATTGAGATGCAGAGATGTGAAGGAACTCGTCTCAAGTCACCCAGCTGCTGGGTGGTAGTGCTGGGTTTCTGGATTTTTAAGAAGTGTTTTGGCTGCTGCGCCTTGTGGCATGTGGAATCTTAGTTCCCTGACTAGGGATTGAACCTGTGCCCCCTGCATTGGAAGGCAGAGTCATCCCCCACTGGACTGCCAGGGAAGTCCCTGGGTTTCTACATTTATTTGGTTGCTTCTGTTGTTTCCAGGGGCCACACGCATAATAAAGAGAAAGACAAGTATTATTCTTCCTTTCTAAGGGATGACTGTATGGCTCGGTGGTAAATACTGGGCTTTGGGGCCTTCCAGCTCTGAGTTGAAATCCCAGCATCTGCCCTTGCTAAGTTAAGTGTCTTGCACTTATTACCTGTCTAGTCTTAAGTTCCATTTTTCCATCTGTAAAGTCAAAATACCCACCTATGGGAATTGCTGTGAGAGTTAAATGGGAAAAAGTAATTCAAATGCCTGGTTTGTAAATATTTAAGAAGCATTATTTACCATTAAAAACAAGGAGACCCCTTAAAAAATTAAACATAGAAATACTATATGATCTAGCAATTCCACTTCTGGATATATATCCATCAGGACTGACAGCAGGGACTCAAATAGATATTTCTACATGAATATTCATAGAGGGATTGTTCACAATACCCGAGAGGGTGGAAACAACCCAATCGTCCATCAACTAATGAATGAATAAACAAAATGTGGTCCAGCCATACAATTGAGTATTATTTAGCCATGAAAAGGAATAAAGTACTGACACACGCTAAAACATGGATGACCCTTGAAAACATTATGCTAAGTGAAATAAACCAAACACAAAAGAATCAGCACTGTCTTTTTCTACTTTCATGTGCTACCTGGCATGGTGAAATTCATACAAGCAGAAAGTAGAATTGTGGTTGTCTGGGGCTGGGAGAGAGGGAAATGGGGATTTATTGTTTAATGGGCATGGAGTTTTGGCTTAGGAAGATAAAGAGATTAATGAGATGGATGATGGTGATGGTCGCACAAAAATATGGATGTGCTAAAATGGTATATTTTGTTATATATATTTTACTATAGTATAAGCATAAGGAGGAAAAGAAAGGGAAGAAGGATTTTTCTAGGTACTAATTTTTTGCTGGTATGTCCTGACTACCTTGTTTTCAGCGTACCAGTGTTTTACTGGTGTCCAGGAAAGGCTGAGTCCTTTATAATGATAATAAAATCATTACCCATAAGTGATCAGTGTTGTTACTGGATGCTGACAGTGCTGGGCAAAAGCCCTTTCCATATATTATTCTGTTTTCATCCACACAGCAACCCTGGGAGGTAGGTGCCCTCATACTCGACACATGAAAAAACTGAGAGATTAAATAACTTTCCGAAGGACGCACAGCTAGTTGTTGATGGAGGCAGGATTTGGGAGCTTCAGGACCTGCTGTCCTGCAAACCAAGCCATGCTGCCTCCCAGGATGTGCACCCAAAGGTGATCTGCACGGGGCACCCTCAGACCATAATTATGCCTCTCTATTGCAGAAAGAGGGTAGGTGGTGAAGGTGATTGGGCTATCTGTGGCTTTCCCCACCAGTGGCTACTGAGTGAATTTTCTCCTCTGGGTAGGAATGAATGCATGGAGAAGGGGTGTTCAGGGGACCTCCCTTGGTGCCAGAAAGAGCTCTTGGAAAGAGTACCAGTGGATTCCCTCCCAGGAGAGATCAACTAGTTTCCTCTGTTTAAAGTAGCCCTGACATATGCAAATCAAATTTATAATTCACCTCCAAAGCAGCAGCTTCCAGATTCCTAACTGAGAGATGCTAATTAGGAATTATGGAGTGTTCATCATCCTTGGGGTGCTTCGCACATGATGTTCGGTGCTCGTAGCATCCTTGTCAACAAGTTATCAGGACTTTGTTTTTGTAGCAGAAAACAAGATGAGCTAGTGAAGCTTTGCCTGGTTTCTTTCCTAAGAAGGAAACCAAGGCAAGGATGGGGAGAGAGCTGACTTTTCTTCTCTTTTCTCTGTTGTTTACTTCCAGATCTACACGAGAAAGATAGACGGGCAGCCATTACTTCGTTTATCCAAAAAGGCTGCCTTGAGCAGCATTCCATGTCAGATAAGCACACAGTGTAGAATCAGCCCTGGGTTCAAATCTTGAATTTGCCGTTTATTAGCTGTGTGTCTTTGAACAACTCTGTCAGTTTTATCATGTGTAAAATACAGAGTAACAAAGCCTACCTCTCAGGGTTAGAATTTAATGAGATAATGCATGTAAAATGCCTTATTTCAGGCATGCAGGAAGTAATAATATTAATAGCCACTGCTATTGTCATTATTGTTGTTCAGTCACTGAGTCATGTCCAGTTCTTTGTAACCCCTTGGACTGCAACACGCCAGGCTTCCTTGTCCTTCACTATCTCCCAGAGGCTGCTCAAACTTACATCCATTGAGTCGATGATGCCATCCAACCATCTTGTCCTGTTGCCCCCTTCTCCTGCCCTCAGTCTTTCCCAGCATCAGAGTCTTTTCCAGTGAGTCAGCTCTTCCCATCAAGTGGCTGAAGTGTTGGCGCTTCAGCTTCAGCCTCAGTCCTTCCAATGAATATTCAGGGTTGATTTCCATTAGGATTGACTGGTTTGATCTCCTTGCTGTCCAAGGGACTCTCAAGAGTCTTGTCCAGCACCACAATTCGAAAGCATCAATTCTTCAGTGCTCAGCCTTCTTTATAGTTAAAATCTCATATCTGTACCTGACTACTGGAAAAACTATAGCTTTGACTATAGGTACCTTTGTCAAAAAAGGATGTCTCTGCTTTTTAATATACTGTCTAGGTTTGTCATAGCATTTCTTCCAAGGCAAGTGTCTTTTAATTTCATGGCTGCAGTCACTATCTGCAGTGATTTTGGAACCCAAGAAAATAAAATCTGTCACTATTTCCACTTTTTCCCCATTTATTTGCCATAGAGTGATGGGACTAGATGCCGTGATCTTAGTTTTTAGAATGTTGAGTTTTAAGCCAGGTTTTTCACTCTCCTCTTTCACCCTCATCAAGAAGCTCTTTAATTCCTCTCCACTTTTTCCCATTAAAGTGGTATCATCTGCATATCTGAGGTTATTGATATTTCTTCTGGCAATCTGGATTCCAGCTTGTGATTCATCCAGCCTGGCATTTTGCATGACATACTCTGCATATAAGTTAAATAAGCAGGGTGACAATATACAGCCTTCATGTACCCCTTTCCCAGTTTTGAACCAGTCCATTGTTCCATGTCCAGTTCTAACTGTTGCTTCTCTAACCTGGATGCTGATTTCTCAAGAGGCAGGTAAGGTGGTCTAGTATTCCCATCTCTTTAAGAATTTTCCACAGTTGGTTGTGATCCACACAGTCAAAGGCTTTAGCATAGTCAGTGAAGCAAAATTAGATGTTTTTCTGGAATTCCCTTGCTTTCTCTATGATCTATTGGATGTTGACAGTCTGCCTTTTCTAAATCAAGTTTGTACATCTAGAAGTTCTTGGTTCACATGCTGCTGAAGCCTCGCTTGAAGGATTTTGAACATTACCTTACTAGCATGTGAAATGAGTGTAATTGTACACTCATATTTGAACATTCTTTGGTGTTGCCTTTCTTTTGGTTGGAATGAAAACTGGCCTTTTCCAATCCTATGGCCACTGCTGAGTTTTCCAGATTTGCTGGTATATTCACCTCCACTAGGTTTGTTCACAATAATGCTTTCTAAGGCTCACTTGACTTCACACTCCAGGATGTCTGGCTCTAAATCAATGACCACACCATTGTGGTTATCTGGTCATTAAGACCTTTTTTTGTGCAGTTCTTCTGTGTATTATTGCCACCTCTTCTCAATCTCCTCTTTTTGTGTTAAGTCCTTGCTGTTTCTGTCCTTAATTGTGCCCATTCTTTCATGAAATGTTCCCTTGAAACATTCCTAAGAAAATCTCCAGTTTTCTTGAAGAGATCTCTAGCCTTTCACATTCTGTTGTTTTCCTCTATTTCTTTGCATTGTTCACTAAAGAAGGTGTTCTTGTATCTTCTTGCTATTCTCTGGAAATCTGCATTCATTTGAGTATATCTTTCCCTTTCTTCTTTGCCTTCCACTTCTCTCCTTTTCTCAACTATTTGTAAGGCCTCCTCAGACAACCACTTTGCCTTGCATTTTTTTCCCCCACTTTGGGAAGATTTTGGTCACCGCTTCCTGTACAATGTTATGGACCTCTGTCCATGGATCTTTAGGCACTCGGTCTACCAGATCTAATCCCTTGAATCTATTTATCACCTCCACTGTATAATCATAAGGGATTTGATTTAGGTCATACCTGAATGGTTAAGTGGTTTTCCCTACTTTCTTTATTTAAGCCTGAGTTTTGCAATAAGAAAAGTTGTCATTATTATACAGTTACTATCATGTAAAATATCACCACGTGTTAAAAATTGTCAGCATTAACTATCTTTTCCTATAAAGAGTAAGGTAAACAGGAGACTATTTAAAGTCTTTTTTAATGGAAAAAATTAACAGATTGAGCAGTAATCAGCATTTTGCTAGTCTTGATTCATTTGTGTGTGTGTGTGTGTGTGTTCGCAGTGTTTTGAAGCAAATCTCAAATGTTGTAAACTTCTATCTGTACTTCAGCATGTGTCTCAATCAGGTTAATAAACTTTTTAAAATAATATAACCACAAAGCTGTTAACCACAGCTTCCATTATAAAAACTAATTTCTTAATATAATTTAGTACACAGTTCATGTTCAGAGTTCTCCATGTGTTTTTAAAATGTCTTTTTGTAGTTTATTTGTTTAAATCAAGATCCATATGAGGATCTTATATTGCATTTGGTTTATGTGTCTCTTAAGTTCTTAATTTGATAGTTCCTGGTCCTTTTGCCTCATGTTACTTATTTGTTGATAAAACTGATTCATTTGTCCTGTAAAGTTTGCATGCTTCATTGGAGTATGGTTTAACTTGTTCCTCTATCCACATGTTTCCTATCAAAGTGAAAGTCGATCAGTCATGTCGTGTCTGACTCTTTGCGACCTCATGGACTATACAGTCCATGGAATTCTCCAGGCCAGAATAGTGGAGTGGGTAGCCTTTCCCTTCTCCAGGGGACTTTCCCAACCCAGGGATTGAAGCCAGGTCTCCCACATTACAGGCAGATTCTTTACCAAGTGAGTTATTAGGGAAGTCCATGTTTCCTGTGAAATGATAGCTAAGTCTAGAGATGTTTGATTAAGTTCAGGTTTACTTTTTCTTTTGCAAGAATACATCATAGGTGATGCTGAGCATTTTGTAATGATCACACCACAAAACACATAACATCTGAATATCGCTTTTTTAGTGATGTGAACATTGATCACATGGGATCATGTGCTGCCAACCTGATGTACCCATTATGTGTTCCAACAGTCTTTCACCTAATGACTGGCATCCATTGATAACCACATCTAGATCCTTGATTCCCTTAGGGGGTTGCAGTATCATGCTTTTCTAATTTGGTCATTCCTTCTGCATTTTAAGCTAGAAATATTTTATAAATAACCTTTCAGTTCAGTTCAGTTCAGTCCCTCAGTCGTGTCCGACTCTTTGTGACCCCATGAATTATAGCACGCCAGGCCTCCCCGTCCATCACCAAGTCCCGGAGGTCACTGAGACTCACGTCCATCGAGTCAGTGATGCCATCCAGCCATCTCATCCTCTGTCGTCCCTTTCTCCTCTTGCCCTCAATCCCTCCCAGCATCAGAGTCTTCTCCAATGAGTCAACTCTTCACATGAGGTGGCCAAAGTACTGGAGTTTCAGCTTTAGCATCATTCCTTCCAAAGAAATCCCAGGGCTCATCTCCTTCACAATGGACTGGTTGGATCTCCTTGCAGTCCAAGGGACTCTCAAGAGTCTTCTCCAACACCACAGTTCAAAAGCATCAATTCTTCGGCGCTCAGCCTTCTTCACAGTCCAGCTCTCACATCCATACATGACCACAGGAAAAACCATAGCCTTGACTAGGCGAACCTTTGTTGGCAAAGTAATGTCTCTGCTTTTGAATATGTGATCTAGGTATCTCCTCTATGGTTACTTTGAAATCAAGTTTAAATGGAAAGGCAGGAGAAATGTTGATCATTTTCCTTTACTTTACCAGTTTTTCAAATGTGGAGAGGAAAAAATGGCCAGTGATTTTAAAAGAATATGTATTCTTTGGCTGTGCTTTGCAGCAAGCAGGATCTTAGTTCCCCAACCAGGCATCAAACCCACACCTCCTGCTTTGGAAGTATGGAATCTTAACCACTGGAACACCAAGGAAGTCCCTTAATATTATTCTGAAGTCATGGATTTTAAAAATGTACTTGATGGGTTACAATCCACAACAGCCATGACTCTTTTTTGAAGCTCAAAATGCTCCATCTTTGACCAGTCAAAGCCCCTTTAAGTTGCCTCCCAAGTTCTTCAGACATGGTCTTGGTTGTCTTGAACGGCTTCCATGCCTTCTGGCACAAGTTTTGCCCAATATATTATTTTGTTCCATTTTTAAGGAAGTCCTGCTTCCTTTGAGAGAAAATGGAATTTAAAAACCTAGTTGGGCACTGGGGGTGCTCATTGCTACTTATTGTCATTTTTGTAGACAGAAGATATAAATTTTTCAGAGAGAGGAAAATGAATTTATAATTTAAATCTAAGATTATATAATTTTACTTAACTTTTGATTTTATATTTGTATTTCATTTCTCTTAAGCTAAGAATCTTGGTTTCTATGTTGATCTTAATACTAATGATATGTATTTCAAAATAATGATATTTATACTGCTACTATTAAATAATAATACTGAATATAATTAATATATTTTGAGTTTCCTTTTTGTCATTGTAATGTCTTACTCAACAAAACAGTTGAAACATTGTGTTTTAAAATCACATGAATTTTTCCTCTATATAATTATGTCACTAACTTGATACACAGATTCATTTGTTTTAAGTTTTATTTCTTTTAAGCTCCATTATTAAAAGCAAATATTCATTATATATGCAAATATATACATATATTACAAATATATTAATTAATATTACCCCCATTCTACATAAAAGGTAGAATACTGTATACACTATATACCCTAATCAGATCAGATCAGTCTCTCAGTCATGTCCGACTCTTTGTGACCCCATGAATTACAGCACACCAGGCCTCCCTGTCCATCACCAACTCTTGGAGTTCACTCAGACTCATGTCCATCGAGTCAGTGATGCCATCCAGCCATCTCATCCTCTGTCGTCCCCTTCTCCTCTTGCCCCCAATCCCTCCCAGCATCAGAGTCTTCTCCAATGAGTCAACTCTTCACATGAGGTGGCCAAAGTACTGGAGTTTCAGCTTTAGCATCATTCCTTCCAAAGAAATCCCAGGGCTCATCGCCTTCACAATGGACTGGTTGGATCTCCTTGCAGTCCAAGGGACTCTCAAGAGTCTTCTCCAACACCACAGTTCAAAAGCATCAATTCTTCGGCGCTCAGCCTTCTTCACAGTCCAGCTCTCATATCCATACATGACCACAGGAAAGACCATAGCCTTGACTAGACGGACCTTTGTTGGCAAAGTAATGTCTCTGCTTTTGAATATGCTATCTAGGTTGGTCATAACTGTCCTTCCAAGGAGTAAGCGTCTTTTAATTTCATGGCTGCAGTCACCATCTGCAGTGATTTTGGAGCCCAGAAATATAAAGTCTGACACTGTTTCCACTGTTTCCCCATCTATTTCCCATGAAGTGATGGGACCAGATGCCATAATCTTCGTTTTCTGAATGTTGAGCTTTAAACCAACTTTTTCACTCTCCTCTTTCACTTTCATCAAGAGGCTTCTTAGTTCCTCTTCATTTTCTGCCATAAGGGTGGTGTCATCTGCATATGTGAGGTTATTGATATTTCTCCCAGCAATCTTGATTCCAACTTGTGTTTCTTCCAGTCCAGCATTTCTCGCCTTGACGTACTCCTTTTCCTATTTGGAACCAGTCTGTTGTTCCATGTCCAGTTCTAACTGTTGCTACCTGACCTGCATACACCCTGCATATACCCTGCATATACACTGCATACACCCTAATAGTCTGAAGTAAAGTTCCCCTGTTTAGTTCTATTTCAGCTAAGTTGTGGGCTTTGTTGTGTTTATAGATTTGATTGAGTCGATTCTTGTTATTCATGGCAGTTATGTTCTATAAAGTCATCGCTGAGTTCACAAATACTGAACCACTGCCCCAGGGAAGATAAAAGGTTAGGTTCTCACAAGCCTCTGGTCATAGTTTTGCCAACTGATCGGAACATAACCTTGTTTTATGTGTGTTACCATTTAAAGATATCTTATTGAGTATCATGACCAACTCTACTATAGCTCACACCTGAATGAACCTTATCTAACACAGGTGTTTTCTCCATAAGTCACATTTCCCAGTTTTCTTTCTTAGGAACTCTTAACAGCTTTTAAGCACTATGCTTGAGTGTCATTTGAAAAAGTGCAGTCTTTAAAAAAGAAAAAGGCACAAAAAGTGGCTCTAAATAACCCTGAAAAGGACACTTGTTTATAGAACCAGAGCTGAAACAAGAAGCCAGAGTGTCACTCCATTCAGCCTCAACTGACAACATACAGCAGGCAGTGGAATAGTTTCCTGCTTTGCGTATGTCCCCAAATGCTGTGAGTAAAGATTTTGGGGTTACAAATGCATTTTAGCAAGTAGGCAGATTTGCAACAGGAAATCTGTGAATAATGAGGATGGATTGTGTTTTATTTGCCTATCTTTATCTTCTTTCTCCTTCACTCTCCACTGTTGTAAGCTCCAGGAGGGGAGAGCTTGTATGTGTATGTGTCTTGGATGTGGTAGAAGCTTAATAATGATGGATGAATGAATTCCCAAATGAGAATGGGTATTTTCTACTTTGGGTCATATAGCTCTAAATATTGGTGTTTAATTTGGTTTAGATGTGTTTCCATTCTTCTGAAATAGTAGTTATTTGTCAATAAGGCACTGGTCTAGCACATTAATCATCTAATCTATCAACTCTGTTGGTTCCAGGTCTTCAGAAATATCTTACCTGAAGTCAGATTCATGTAAAATTTCTCAAGTGCTTCATTTGTGACTGTTGGTCACCCTACCATACTATTTACCCAGGTTTTATTTAAATAGGGAACTCTACTAATATGTGCAAAATGTGCTTTCCTTTACCCAAGTTGATTGATATGTACTGGTAGGTGATCTTCAGCCATAAATTTTTTAAAAACTGTTAGGCAGAATTTCTCACAGAATTTCTCTGAGAAGAGGTTAAAACATTTGCATTAGATTAGTTGATGAGATTTTGTTGGATGTTTCTAATTTGAGACTTGCTGGGTTTGCCCTGTCTTCAGATAGGTGGGAACATTTCTGGGTGTGATTAGAAGCCTAAATATACCATGTCATCCTGCCTGCAGAGGAGTTAGCCTTCCAGAGAGCTTGGGAAGGAGTCCTGGCTTCTGTCTGGGGACTGCTTCTATTAGAATCGTCATCATATTTTGTTTACGTATAGTGCATCAAATTCTAGGCAAATAAAAGCTTGCAGCCTCCATAAATAGCTGTCACACAAACATATTTGGTAACCTCTTTAGGGATTTGACTGTGAATTTGTTAGGAAGAGCAACTACTATTTACTGATCACTTCCTGTTATTTTGAAAGGTTCAAACCACTTTACTAGCTACACATCCTCTTTGGTTGCCCTTATAACATTATTTGTGATGGAAAGGGAGTAGGATTAAGTGCACCCAATGCAGTGACTTAGTTGCTGATAGTGGTTACTGTTATTTTAATATTTATTATGTACTAGACATCGTGCTAAGAGCTATATATTGATTGCATTTAATTCTCCCAGCAGTTCTGAGAGAATAGTCTCAATATCCATCTTACAGATGAGGAAGTTGAAGCTCAGTGAGGTGAAGCAATCTACCCAAAGTCACACAGCCTGTTAGTAGCAGAGTCTAAGTCAGCCTGATTCCAAAGCCTGTGTGTTGACTACCTCAGTTAGAAAAGTCTCTAAAAGCCTCTTTGTGATAAGCTTTCACTGTGTGGCCTCAAAGACAGTCTTATTCAACTTGCTTAATGTGTATTGAACAGGTATCATATGCTAGACACCCCAGTAGGCTTTTATGAAATGAATAATAGTAGCAGCTAGCACTTAATGTAGTATTTAATGTGCCCCATGCTATTCTGAGGATTTTACATATACTGGCGCTTATAACAACCTTTTGAGGTAGGTTTCATTATTGTTATCATTCGACAGATGAGGAAACTGAGGCCAAGAGTGGTTAAATAAGAAGTCAGAGTCACAAAGTGAGTGAGTAGCAGCCAGGCCTCATGCCCGGGCCCCAAGGTCCCTGAGCTGGACCACTGTACTCTGACTGCCTCTCAGAGGTAAATCAAGAACCAGTATGGGAGTAAGAACAGTACCTAAAAAGCCATAATTTAGCATGAGGAGGGTTTTGTGCTTCCATCCACAGTGGATCCACAGTTTTTCCCTAGGCTTATATTTTTCCTCTTGGGAGTTCGCCATCTGTGGACTGCAAACCCATTTTGAAGCCAGGTGGTCTCCAGGTTCAGAAACCCTGCTGGTTTGTGCTTGAATTCTTCCTCCCCTCTACCTTGTGCTGCAGTGTGGGTCGTCACCCTGCCATCTCCACGTGAGCCCTGTGTTTCCTTATAGATGGTAGGAGACTGCATTTCAGGATGTAATCTTAGGAAGGGCTTCTCTGGTAGCTTGGATAGTAAAGAGTCTGCCTGCAGTGCAGGAGACCCAGGTTCAATCCCTGGGTCAAGGAAGATCGCCTGAAGAGAATGGCAACCCTTTTCAGTATTCTTGCCTGGAAAATCCCATGGACAGAGGAGCCTGGTGGGCTATAGTCCACGGGGTCACTAAGAGTGGCCATTTACCTTCTCAATTCATTGTGTCTTTACTTAAAACTGAGAGACCATAACTGTACCTCTCCCATGGGACTCTTGTGAGGTTTTAAGTTAATGCATACAAAGTAGCTGTTTTAGTGCCTGCTAATATAATGTCGTTATATGAATAATTTTTTACCAATATAAATGAAAGAAAAGTAAGATAGGTCTGATGATGGTGGATTTGACCTGGAGTAAAGGAAGGTTAAGAAACAATTGCCTGGATTAAAATAAGACAGATGAATAATAGTAATACATTGATGCCATTTATTGAGCACTTTCTATATGCCAGGCACTGAAGGCAATGGCACCCCACCCCAGTACTCTTGTCTGGAAAATCCCATGGATGGAGGAGCCTGGTAGGCTCCAGTCCATGGGGTCGCTAAGAGTCGGACACGACTGAGCGACTTCACTTTTACTTTTCACTTTCATGCATTGGAGAAGGAAATGGCAACCCACTCCAGTGTTCTTGCCTGGAGAATCCCAGGGACAGAGGAGCCTGGTGGGCTGCCATCTATGGGATCGCACAGAGTCGGACACGACTGAAGCGACTTAGCAGCAGCAGCAAACCAGCTACTTTGTACACATTAACTTAAAACCTCACAAGAGTCCCATCACTAAATGGGAAATAGATGGGGAAACAGTGGACACAGTGTCAGACTTTATTTTTCTGGGCTCCAAAATCACTGCAGATGGTGACTGCAGCCATGAAATTAAAAGGCGCTTACTCCTTGGAAGGACAGTTATGACCAACCTAGATAGCATATTCAAAAGCAGAGACATTACTTTGCCAACAAAGGTCCGTCTAGTCAAGGCTATGGTCTTTCCTGTGGTCATGTATGGATGTGAGAGCTGGACTGTGAAGAAGGCTGAGCGCCGAAGAATTGATGCTTTTGAACTGTGGTGTTGGAGAAGACTCTTGAGAGTCCCTTGGACTGCAAGGAGATCCAACCAGTCCATTGTGAAGGAGATGAGCCCTGGGATTTCTTTGGAAGGAATGATGCTAAAGCTGAAACTCCAGTACTTTGGCCACCTCATGTGAAGAGTTGACTCATTGGAGAAGACTCTGATGCTGGGAGGGATTGAGGGCAAGAGGAGAAAGGGACGACAGAGGATGAGATGGCTGGATGGCATCACTGACTCGATGGATGTGAGTCTGAGTGAACTCCGGGAGTTGGTGATGGACAGGGAGGCGTGGCGTGCTGCAATTCATGGGGTCACAAAGAGTCGGACATGACTGAGTGACTGATCTGATCTGATCTGATGACTCATTATCTTGGTAAAAAATTAGAGTCTCACAGATAGCATTAAAATGCCCTTAAACACCCCTTCAATTCTATGGTTTGTTTCCTGCTCCCCAGAGCTAACTAGTATGATTGGCTTGCTATGTAGACTGTTTTCTGTGTGTTTACATATACATATCTGCACTTGTAGGAAATACGTATCATTGTTTTGTTTGTATATAAATATATATTTATACCTTTATACATTATTCTGTATTTTTTCCACTAATGTGAATCAGTTCTTACTTTTTCTGGCCTTCTCCATTTTTGCTGATTTTGTCTATGTCTATCATTTGTTGAGAGTGGAGTATTAAAGTTTCCAACTATTATTATTAGATTGTTTTTTTCTCCCTTCAGTTCTGTGAGTTTTTAGTTCTTGTATTTTGGAGCTTTGTTGTTAGATGTGTATTTTGTATGGCTTAGTCTCATCTTTTAGAGGGCTGCATTGTATTCTATAGAATATATACCAGTCAGTATGGGTTAAGAAATGCTGCGGTGACAAGTAGCCCTCAAATTTCAGTAGTTTAACACAACAACAGTTTATCCTTATTTCATGCTACGTGCTCAGCACAGGCCTGTGCTCATCCTCAGCACAGCAGGGATGTTTGCTAATCAGAGCCACTCAGGGGCGCTGATGAAGGCTTCAACTTTACAATCACAGAGACAGATAAGGCAGATAAAGGGGATGTAGAGGTGACCACACTGGCCCTTGAAGGCTTCCATTTGGATATGACACGTCACTTCTGCTTGTGTTTCATTGGTCAGAGCAGGTCACATGGCCATGCCTTACTTTAAAGGATGTGAGGGAGTGTAGTCTTTTTTGAGGCTTCCCACATGGTGCTAGGGGTAAAGAACCTGCCTGACAATGCAGGAGATGAAAGTGATGCGGGTTCGATCCCTGGGTCAGGAAGATCCTCTGGAGAATGGAATGGCTACCCACTCCAGTATTCTTGCCTGGAGAATCCCATAGACAGAGGAGCCTGGCGTGCTGGTATCCATGTGTCACAAAGAGTTGGACACGGCTGAAAAGACTTAGCACTAGTCTTTTGTGACAAATGAATGTGGAATTAGTGAGCAGCAGGAAGGAAAGCCATAAAATGGATGTTTGGTGGTTTGACATTTTACTAGTAAAAGTCATCTAGGATACTTTTGACTATTTTGTTATTACAACCGTTATTGCAACAAATAGCCTAGTACATGCCTACTGGAGGATTACCTTCTGCCACACTGTGTTTAAAGCTGAGGATGCTCCTACTTGTTCCTTGGGGCTCTGGGACTTCTTCACCAACAAACTATATGTACAACACAGGAGTTATTGAAAGCAGGGTCAAGATTATGCCTGGTCTGATGGACCAGATAAGGTTTATCAGAGACAGTATATGAAATAGGTATTGAAAGGTGGCTAGGAGACAATAGTGGGTAAGTGATAGGGTAATTAAGTAGCCGACAAGGCCTTCCTGGTGGTTTAGCAATCAAGAATCAGCCTGCCAATGCACGTCTGATCCCTAGGTTGGGAAAATCCCCTTTAGCAGGAAATGGTAACTCACTCTAGTATTCTTGCCTGGGAAATGCCATGGACAGGGGAGCCTGATGGGGCTCCATGGGGTTGCAAAGAATTGGACACAACTCAGCGACTAAACAACAGCAAGTAGGGGACAGGGCAAGGACGTTTGGAGTTTGTGGTGGAGCACGCAGAAGTTGACCACTGAGACTGGGGCCATATCATCAAGAGCTTTGAATACTTACTTTGGTGGGCAGTGGGAGACAATGAAATTTCATGAGCAGGGAAGTGGCATGATCAGAGTCGTGTTTTAGGATGCTGTGCAAGGCATCATGTAGGGTGTAGGTTTGCAAACTCCAGTGCTTAGTGATGCCAAAGAGGCCTTCATAATGAATGGGGTAGTGTCCCCTGAAATAAACATACGGTCGAAGCTGCTTGCTAGCTCAGGGCATCTCAGGTCAGCCTCCTCTTTGAATCAGAAAGCCATCCCTGGTGGAGCTGCTGCTGACTGGATGAAAGATAATAAGCAGAGGGGGGCAGGGAGGAGACAGAGCAGGCTGGAAAGTGGAGACAGCGGTACTGTGTTCCAGCTGGGATTTCCATGCACGAATGTGGGCTTAGAATTGCTGGACCTTCTGTTTGTTTTTCAGGAGAAGTCAGACATTAAGATTTTTCATGATTTCCCCTAACTTACCAAGTTTGGCAACTAATGCACAATTAAAAGGACACTTTTATGGGCTGGATCTGACCTGTGAGTTGCCCATTTTCATCCTCTGGTGCTGGGCAGAGAACAGAACACAAAGAGGCCAGATACAGTAAGAATTCAGAGTACTGATTACATTCTAATATATCTACAGATATATCCATCCATTGGTATGATACTCTGTCAGTTGGAGTTTCTCAAGCTCACAGAATATTCTTTTTATAAAGGAAAAAAGACTTTCAGAAATGTTATATAGATTTAACTATTTTAAGTAAATAATTATTTAATTAAATCTCTACTGACATAAGCTAAGTTCTTAACCTGGGGTGGTTTTGCCCCCTCCCAGAGGTCCTTTGGAGAAATCTGGAGACAGTTTTGGTTGTCATGATTTTGGGGAGGATGACGTACCACTAGCCTCCCGTATGGAGAGGACCCTGATTAACATCCTGCAATGCACAAGATGGCCCCAACAACAAAGGCTTATCTGGCTCCAAATATCAGTAGTGCCCATATGGAGATCCCCCCCAACCCTTCCATCCCCTACCCTACTGCTGCACCGCCCTTGCACAAACTTAGATGTAAATGTCTTATGCTTATAGGTGTTAAACAGTGATTAAAACAACACACATTTGCAAAATTTAAACACAGACTGTTTCACAAATCCAGTATATTCCAGTGGATCCCATCAGTGGGGCAAGCGCCACTTTATTGAAAGCCAGATGTTTCCTGGGAACCTGATGGGGCTCCACTTTCTCCTGTGCGGTTGCTTTGTCTTTGTTGAGGCTCAGGTGTGTGCCTTGGTGACCGAGTGCTCCTGTCTCGTGAGGAAGGAAGAACGGTAGGATTTGGCCTTCACGGGGAGCCTGTTATCTCTGTATTAAATCCGTTTCAGTCCAATGCTCATTAACCTGTGATAATTGAAGCAGAACAGCTCGGCACCAAAAGGCTCATAAATTACAAGCACTGAAATTGCCGGGCAGGACTGGTTTCCAAGGTGGGCATCCAGCAGGTATGTATATATATGTATATATATATCTTGTGCCATTAAAAAAAAATTAGCTTTGAAGTGAAAACTCAAAATTAAATTCTCATGTGAAATCTACAGACCCGCAGCACTGCGCCCCCCCCAACCAAAGAATTCATCTGAGGAGCCTCAACGTTTTATGTATCCTAGTTTGAGGATCACCAGTGTGGACAATCAGAGTCGTTGAATTGGGCAAAAAAGGAAGAAACAAAAGTGGAATTATTTTGCTAATCTTGCAGTTGGCAAAAATGATAAATTGGCCATTTCCTCTAAGTCTGCTTAATGGTAGAGAAGGTTTTGGTAACTCTGTGTGTGGGGGAGAGGGTGGGAGGGTGTTCTGGGTGTGCAGGCAGAGAGTGTACAGAGAGATTTTAAATCTTCCTCAAGGCTTAAAGAAGCTATGAGGTGGAGGAGCTGTTTGAATCAGGTCTTGAAAGAAGTGGGAGATTTTTAGGGTATATCTCAAGCCAAAGCTTCTAAATTTGTCAGGGTCCACAGAAAATACACAGACAGGACAGTTTTCCCTGGATTTGCCGGGACAGGTTTAGTCTGGGATCAGCCTGATGGCAGAGGCCATGTCTGTGTTCCTCTCCATTGCTTGCCTGCTGTCTGGTATGTACGAGTATGCAGCTGAGTATCTATTAAAAGGTTGAGTGCGTGGTCATCTCAGCTGAGAGTTCTCTGCCCCAGCATTCTCCTAAGTGCACTGGGGGCTCATTAGATCTCGAATCTAGATTTTGGGGTAGAAAATAGGAGGCACAGACTGATGCTGGTACAGTAATGGCTCTGGGTGACCTTGTACTCCCCACTGACACTTGCTGTTGTGGCCCTTCACCCTGTGACTGTAATCCTGGGTACCTGAGTGTCCTTTATTGACCTCATCCCTGTGAGATGCTCTGCTGACTCACAATCCCCCCACCCCTTCAGATCCTTACATTCACACTGTATTTAGCTGTTGCTTGTGAAAATTTATCACTCATCATTTTCTTTTTTTGAAAAAAATTTATTTATTTATAGCTGCACTGGGTTTTTGTTGCTGCGCACAGGCTTTCTCTAGTTGCAGCGAGTGGGCTTTTCCTTGTGGTGGCTTCTCCTGTTGCGGAGCACAGACTCTAGGCTCACGGGCTTCAGTAGTTGTGGCTTGCAGGCTCTAGAGCACAGGCTCAGTAGTTGTGGGCATGGGCTTAGTTGCCCCTTGCCATGTGGAATCTGAAAGAGAAACTCCCCAGGTCAGTAAGGGCCCAATATGCTACTGGAGATCAGTGGAGAAATAACTCCAGAAAGAATGAAAGGATGGAGCCAAAACAAAAAGAATACCCAGCTGGGGATATGTCTGGTGATAGAAGCAAAGTCCGATGCTGTAAAGAGCAATATTGCATAGGAACCTGGAATGTCAGGTCCATGAATCAAGGCAAATTGGAAGTGGTCAAACAAGAGATGGCCAGAGTGAATGTCGACATTCTAGGAATTAGCGAACTAAAATGGACTGGAATGGGTGAATTTAACTCGGATGACCATTATATCTACTACTGTGGGCAGGAATCCCTCAGAAGAAATGGAGTAGCCATCATAGTCAACAAAAGAGTCCAAAATGCAGTACTTGGATGCAATCTCAAAAATGACAGAATGATCTCTGTTCGTATCCAAGGCAAACCATTCAATGTCACAGTAATCCAAGTCTATGCCCCAACCAGTAATGCCGAAGAAGCTGAAGTTGAAAGGTTCTATGAAGACCTACAAGACCTTTTAGAACTAACACCCAAAAAAGATGTCCTTTTCATTATAGGGGACTGGAATGCAAAAGTAGGAAGTCAAGAAACACCTGGAGTAACAGGCAAATTTGGCCTTGGAATACGGAATGAAGCAGGGCAAAGACTAACAGAGTTTTGCCAAGAAAATGCACTGGTCATAGCAAATACCCTCTTCCAACAACACAAGAGAAGATTCTATACATGGACATCACCAGATGGTCAACACCGAAATCAGATCGATTATATTCTTTGCAGCCAAAGATGGAGAAGCTCTATACAATCAGCAAAAACAAGACCAGGAGCTGACTGTGGCTCGGACCATGAACTCCTTATTGCCAAATTCAGACTGAAATTGAAGAAAGTAGAGAAAACTACTAGACCATTCAGGTATGACCTAAATCAAATCCCTTATGATTATACAGTGGAAGTGAGAAATAGATTTAAGGGCCAGATCTGATAGATAGAGTGCCTGAAGAACTATGGAATGAGGTTCGTGACATTGTACAGGAGACAGGGATCAAGACCATCCCCATGGAAAAGAAATGCAAAAAAGCAAAATGGCTGTCTGGGGAGACCTTACAAATAGCTGTGAAAAGAAGAGAAGCGAAAAGCAAAGGAGAAAAGGAAAGATATAAACATCTAAATGCAGAGTTCCAAAGAATAGCAAGAAGAGATAAGAAAGCCTTCTTCAGTGATCAATGCAAAGAAATAGAGGAAAACAACAGAATGGGAAGGACTAGGGATCTCTTCAAGAAAATCAGAGATACCAAAGGAACATTTCATGCAAAGATGGGCACGATAAAGGACAGAGATGGTGTGGACCTAACAGAAGCAGAAGATATTAAGAAGAGGTGGCAAGAATACACAGAAGAACTGTACAAAAAAGATCTTCAAGACCTAGACAATCATGATGATGTGATCACTGACCTAGAGCCAGACATCTTGGAATGTGAAGTCAAATGGGCCTTAGAAAGCATCACTACGAACAAAGCTAGTGGAGGTGATGGAATTCCAGTGGAACTATTCCAAGTCCTGAAAGATGATGCTGTGAAAGTGCTGCACTCAATATGCCAGCAAATTTGGAAAACTCAGCAGTGGCCACAGGACTGGAAAAGGTCAGTTTTCATCCCAATCCCAAAGAAAGGCAATGCCAAGGAGTGCTCAAACTACCGAACAATTGCACTCATCTCACACGCTAGTAAAGTAATGCTCAAAATTCTCCAAGCCAGGCTTCAGCAATATGTGAACCGTGAACTTCCTGATGTTCAAGCTGGCTTTAGAAAAGGCAGAGGAACCAGAGATCAAATTGCCAACATCTGCTGGATCATGGAAAAAGCAAGAGAGTTCCAGAAAAACATCTATTTCTGCTTTATTGACTATGCCAAAGCCTTTGACTGTGTGAATCACAATAAACTCTGGAAAATTCTAAAAGAGATGGGAATACCAGACCACCTGATCTGCCTCTTGAGAAATCTGTATGCAGGTCAGGAAGCAACAGTTAGAACTGGTCATGGAACAACAGACTGGTTCCAAATAGGAAAAGGAGTACGTCAAGGCTGCATATTGTCACCATGTTTATTTAACTTATATGCAGAGTACATCATGAGAAATGCTGGACTGGAAGAAACACAAGTTGGAATCAAGATTGCCGGGAGAAATATCAATAACCTCAGATATGCAGATGACACGACTCTTATGGCAGAAAGTGAAGAGGGGCTAAAAAGCCTCTTGATGAAAGTGAAAGTGGAGAGTGAAAGGGTTGGCTTAAAGCTCAACATTCAGAAAACGAAGATCATGGCATCTGGTCCCATCACTGCATGGGAAATAGATGGGGAAACAGTGGAAACAGTGTCAGACTTTGTTTTTCTGGGCTCCAAAATCACTGCAGATGGTGACTGCAGCCATGAAATTAAAAGACGCTTACTCCTTGGAAGGAAAGTTATGAGCAACCTAGATAGCATATTCAAAAGCAGAGACATTACTTTACCAACAAAGGTTCGCCTAGTCAAGGCTATGGTCTTTCCTGTGGTCACGTATGGATGTGAGAGCTGGACTGTGAAGAAGGCTGAGCGCCGAAGAATTGATGCTTTTGAACTGTGGTGTTGGAGAAGACTCTTGAGAGTCCCTTGGACTGCAAGGAGATCCAACCAGTCCATTGTGAAGGAGATCAGCCCTGGGATTTCTTTGGAAGGAATGATGCTAAAGCTGAAACTCCAGTATTTTGGCCACCTCATGCGAAGAGTTGACTCATTGGAGAAGACTCTGATGCTGGGAGGGATTGAGGGCAGGAGGAGAAGGGGACGACAGAGGATGAGATGGCTGGATGGCATCACTGACTCGATGGATGCGAGTCTGAGTGACCTCCGGGAGCTGGTGATGGACAGGGAGGCCTGGCGTGCTGTGGTTCATGGGGTCGCAAAGAGTCGGACACGACTGAGCGACTGATCTGATCTGATCTGATGTGGAATCTGCCTGGGCCAGAGATTGGACCCATGTCCCCTGCATTGACAGGCAGATTCTTAATCACTGGACCATCAGGGAAGCCTCACTTGTCGTTTTCATTAAAGTGTTGTCCAGCACTTATTATTACCAGACACCAAGACAGAGGCAGGGGTGTGTGTATGTGTGTATGTGTGTGTGTGTCTGTGTTAGTTGTTCACTCATGTCTGACTCTTTGTGACCCAATAGATTATAGCCCACCAGTCTCCTCTGTCCATGGGATTTCCCAGTCAGGAATACTGGAGTGGGTAGCTATTCCCTACTCCAGAGTATCTTCCTAACCCAGGGATTGAACCCGAGTCTCCCGCATTCTTAGTTTGAGCCACCAGGTAAGCCCCAGAGGCAGGCATAGATGGGACAAATCAGGGATCTTATAAAGGCTCAATGCCCAATAATAAAAATTCAACTCTCTGAGCTTTGCTTTTTCATCTATGTAACAGGGATAATAACTTCTACTTTGCAAAGTTACTGTTAGGCTCAAACCACTCACAGTGGAAGCAGTTTGCAAACTGTAAAGGGATACCATTTTTGGAGTTTATTATCTAGCAACTGCTAATTTTCCTGCCCAGTTCCAGAAACCTTAGAATCATTCATTATTCTCTCAGCTCCACTTTTATCCAAGGCTGTGCAGATCAGCTTAGGAAAAACTGTCAATGAAAGGGGCATAAATAGCTGAGTAAAAGCATCACCAGATAGGAGAGATTAGTTGGATATTTCCTAAGTGTTAGTTGCTGTGCTAAATGCTTTGCATGGATTACTTCTTTGATCATCCTAGTAACAGGATACACCTAACACGTTATTCTTCCCAGTTTTCAGATGAGAAATCTGATGCTCCAGGAATTTAATGTAATATATATCCAGTGTCACACAGCCAGTAAGTGGCAGGAGCCCCTTAGAACCATTTTGGGGCCACTTGTCCCATTTGGAATGAAGAGAGCAACAGAGAAGTCACAGGGAGAGAGGGTGATGTATCGGAGCTGGGTTCATGGGACCAGGGTGGAGGACTTGGGGTGGTAGGTGTCTTCATTACCTGGGGCTGGTGTAACAAAATTCCAGAAATTTACTATAGAAATGTATTCTCTCAAAGTTCCAGAGATCAGAAGTCCACATGAAGGCATCAGCAGGGCCATGCTCCTTCCAAAGGCTCCAGGGCAGGATCCTTCCGGGCTGCTTCCAGCTTCTGGTGGCTCCAGGTGTCCCTTGGCTTGTGGCTGCACTGTCCAGTCTCTTCCTCAGTCTTCACATGGCCTTCTTTGCTGTGTCTCTGTGTGTGTCCTATTTCTGTTTCTAATAAGGGCATGCTCATTGGATTCAGGGCCCACCCTAATTTAGTATGATCTCCTCTCAATTTTTACCTTAATTACATCTTCAAGGACTCTGTTTCCAAATAAGGTCACATCCTAAGATTCCAGGGAAACGTGAATTTTGGAGGGGACACAACTCAGCACTACAGTAGGATGGACAGGTTTAAAGAAAGAGAGGCCTGGACGGGGAGGGGTTGTGGGCAGAAAGAGTGGCAGTCGTTACTGCCCCGCGGCTCAGGGCAGTGGTGATTGCTTCCCTGGGGGCGACTTTCAGAGCTCTCGCAGCTCACTGACACATGAGCATCTCACAGCCGAAAGAAACCAGGTCCCTGCGTCCTGTTCTAGAAACTCATCGTTCAAATCCCAGGATGTTTCTCCTTTTGGGCCACATGCGGATGGGGCACTCTGCTTCTCAGACCATCTTGGGGTGGGGAGAAGATATGCCGTTCGTTTCCTGGTCTGAAGACTTCCCCGCTCACTGTTCCTGGCTCCCCTGCTTGGGATAGGGCCTCTCACCTCTGGGCCTGCTGGAGATTCTCATCAAAAGGTTAATTTGGAACAAACTGTTTTCAGAACTGCTGGAAACAGTGTCTGCCCTGAGGGGACTGACTGCCAATGAATTTTTTTTTTCTTTTTAACTAAGTAAGCCTCTCTAGCTGGCATTTCACTGTCTTTATAGGTCCCTGCTTGCATCTTCCTGAAATACAGCATTCAAGGGGCCAAGATCAGAGAAAACTCTATATCCTCTGGAGTGTTAAGCTCAAATCACTCCGCCTTTTAATCTGTTGCTGTATTTTATATTTTAAAATCTGGCTTCTTGTTGAACATTTGGATAGTATGTAAAAGTGTTAAGAGTACAAAGCAGTCCAATAATCGTACCACCCAAAAGCATTCACCAAAACATTTTTTATATTTTTCCACTTTATAATATCGAGGTGATCTGCATTTAATACTTTAAATCTTGCTCTTCTTGCTTAATCTTATTTTCTTTTTTTGCACTTTTAAAAACAGCTTCAAAATCTAATATTCTTATTTGACCATTTCTCTGTTATTTCAAAACTCTTGGACTCTAAATCCCTGTGGACAAACAGATCTGCGGTTTTCCATAAGTTTCTGTTTCATTATAACAGAAATCTCTGGCAAGGTTTTACTTACAGTAAAACATGCTTCCAAATGTTCTTAAAGTCAGAGGTGTAGTTTTTGTTTTTCTCCGAAGAACATAATCTACTATCATTTGAGTAATATTAATCTTTACTTTTATTTTAACAAGGAAGTTAAGATAAAGCATTAATCAGGGTTACAGATCCAAATAGCTAAATACCAGCAAAACGGCTTTTCCCCAGTCTACTTGGCTGCTTAATTTGTTCTTGGGAGAAGTTAATTTTCATATATAGTATATAAGGCACTGAACATGTAAGATTCTTGTTTATTCAACATTTCCTAGAGGTTGTGAGCGATCTAGGCGATGTTCCTTCTGTTTAGTTTCCTGGTATGTTGGAAATGAAGAAAAATAAGGAGAGGCCCAAACAAGGTTATGCAAGTTGGTGATCTGTTTTAAATGTTTTCATTTAGGAAATAAATACATTTTACCCTCACAATGTTGTGGGATTTTTGGCTTTTTGAGATGGTATTGGATGTCTGGGTCCAAGGTTCTTTGTGGATTCAAAGCTAAGGATAGGTGGCCCTCTTAACCTAAGAAGCCTAAACCCTGGCTTCTTGGTAAGCAATATGTTGGCGTGTTCAAAAATCCAGCTCATGTTTGCTATCTTATGCCTGTCATGATTGAGAATTTGTAATCATGGTGAATTGCAGTATCTGTCCAGTCAACACTGGTATATCAAATACCTGTCATATAAGAAACTGGAAGAGATGTGGTTCCTGCCTGCAAGGAGCTGTCTTATGAGGACCTGGACTTGTACATAAGAGCACCAAGAGTATGATAAGTCCTTGGATAGAGATGTGTTTAAGTACCACCATAGTGGAGGAGGGGGTCTGGATACAGCATGTATCAGATGACTGAAAAGTAATGCTAGGGTCAAGGGCATGCCCTTTGAGGGCAGGGGGACCAGCGAACCTTGCCTTCCTGAACCTAATACAGGAACAGGCATAAAGTAAGATCCCATGAGCTGACATTGGTTGTTTTCTATGCCAGGAACTGAGCTGGGCGCTTTTCATGTATCTATTTTGAAACTCACACCATCCTATGAGGCAAGTATTGTTATTACAAGTGAGGAAATAGAGACACCTGCTTAGAAGAAGGAGATTAGCAAACACTAGGAAGTTGTTGGAGAAGGCGATGGCACCCCAGTCCAGTACTCTTGCCTGGAAAATCCCATGGACAGAGGAGCCTGGTGGGCTGCAGTCCATGGGGTTACACAGAGTCGGACACGACTGAAGCGATGAAGCAGCAGCAGCAGCAGCAGGAAGTAGTTAAGGATAGAATAGCACTAAGCTAAGACTCTTTTGGTATCATCTTGATGTAGTTGAAAACAAATTGGAGAAGGTGAATACGTTTCATACCACGTGATTTTTGTGTAATTTAATGCCATGTGCAGGCATCAGCTAAATATCCCCTGATATTAACAGGAGTACATATACCACACTTTGGTAAACTGTATCTTAGGCAATTGTTCTGGAGGGTAAAGCCAGTTGAAAGACATAGGAGCTGCAGAGGGAGCAGTGGCTGCTGCTGCTGCTGCTAAGTCGCTTCAGTCGTGTCCGACTCTGTGCGACCCCATAGACAGCAGCCCACCAGGCTCCCCCGTCCCTGGGATTCTCCAGGCAAGAACACTGGAGTGGGTTGCCATTTCCTTCTCCAATGCATGAAAGTGAAAAGTGAAAGTGAAGTCGCTCAGTCGTGTCCGACTCTTAGCGACCCCATGGACTGGAGCCTACCAGGCTCCTCCGTCCATGGGATTTTCCAGGCAAAAGTACTGGGGTGGGGTGCCATGGCCTTCCCCAGGGAGCAGTGGAGGGACAAGTAAAGATGCGGAGAAGTGTTGTCTCACACTTTATCACCATCCTTTCAGTAAACAATGTCGGATAACTTAGACCTGGTAGGGAGGGAACTAGTGAATTTGTTTTATAGGAGACAACAATGGAGGTAGTAACCTTTTTTCCAAGTGAAACTAGTGGGTTGAAGCAGTTGGGGTTATTGGAACCCTGAGGGTTCCGTGGAACATGGTTTTGTGCATATCCTCAGACATGCATCTTGGTCCTGGGAGGCACAACCAAGTGTGAGTCTCGGTGCTGGGATTAACTTGCTTCTTGGCTTTGCATGTTCACATCACCCCTCTCTGTCTTTTCCGCACTTACAGTTGGATTTGATGAGAGGCCCTCAGGCTCACTTTCAGTTTCAGTGTTCTCTAGAGTTATATGTTGCAGTGAATTAAATACTGGAATTGAAAGTGATATTTCATTGCCCAGCTACCTCGTTGTCTTAATAGTAAAAAGAAATTCTGTAACTTGCTTTTGAACCTCAAGTCAGGGGGCTTATGCAAAGTACATAACTTTTCCCTATATTGTGTTAGAATGGTGATTTATTAGCTGTGTAGCACATAACTTCACATTCTTAACAGGTTGTTTTCTCTTTTTTGCTGTTTTTTATTTTATCTTACTTTTAAATTCGTTTGGCCACACCACAAGGAATGTGGGATCTTAGTTCCCCCACCAGGGATTAATCCAATGCATCCACTACATTGGAAGCATGAAGTCTTAACCACTAGACTGCTAGGGAAGTCCCAACAACTTGACAGTCTTGTAAGAGTCACAGCATATCGAAGCTTCTTCAACCTCAGAATGGCTGTTATAACAGCTAGCATCTCTTTGACCTTTGACCTCTGTGGATTTAGGTCCCAAAGACAGGATTATCTTTGTGATTTTTGTGTGTCCTAGAGATATATTTAAAGAGCTAAACTACAGACATCCTTCAGATAGTAGAAAGGGCAGCTTTCGTGAATTGTGCTTCTGTTTACCATTCTATTCCTAAGGCTGGTTGCTTAGGAATATTTTGCCTTGACGAAGTCCCTTAAAGGTGAAGGTAGGTGTTCATTTCCACATTTGTTCATATTTCAGAAGACTGTTTCTCTTCTCAAGGCAGCCTCACTCAGTAAACATGCCAGCAGATTTTAAAATATAATCCAGAAGAAAGCCAAACTCAGTAAAGAATTAGTCTTGCAAGAAAGCATAAACAGGGCCACAGTGAATGAGTTTTCCAGTTATTTTTTTCCGGATGTTTATTTGGAAATGTATATAAATGGATGTATGACAGGTTCTATTTAAATATAGTCTGTGTTTTGCTTTTCCATATATGGATTGTTTTCATTTCAACATGAGATACAAATAGAAGATATTGATGCCACTTCGTAAATTGATTCCTGTTAACCACGCTATCCTGCAAATACTCATCCAAATATTTCTTTTTCTCGTTACATTCTTCTTTATAACTATCACTTTAACTTTTAACTAACTCGAATCTTCTAATATCTTCCAGCCCTCACTAGAAACTTCCACTTGATTCTTTTATTTCTAAAAGACAAGCAGTGTGATTATATTGAATACTTTTTCTGTAAGTTGGCAGATCCCAGGACGGGCTTATCAACTCAAAGGGCATGAGTTTGAGCAAACTCTGGGAGATAGTGAAGGACAAGGAAGCCTGGTGTGCTGCAGTCTATACGGGTCACAAAGAGTCAAACACAACTGAGCAACTGAACAACAACAGCAACAAAGAGGGGCAGTGAAAGGATTATTAGGAGGCCATATAGCTTTAGAGAAAGGAAAAAGGGAAAAATAAAGATGTGGCTACAGTTCCCCCCTCCAGATATTTCAGGAACCTTGCACATGAATTTCTCTTTATTTGCATTTTATGACTCAACAGTGTGAGGTTAGCTTCCTTTGACCTTGTACTCTTACAGGTGGTTGGTTTGCTTGCAGATTTTTCCATTCACTTTTTCTGATATTCTTCCTCTCTCCCTCTGCTTCTCTCTCTTTCTCTCTCTCTCTCCCCCTCCCCCTCCCCTTCTCTGTTCTGTGCTCTCTTAATCTCTAAACAGGTCAGGGCAGGAGAGCAGTTTCCACTGTGGTTGACGTCAATCCAGCCCTGCAGATTAGTTAGCCGAGGGTGTTGCGAGAGGGGTGCAGCTGTTGTGCCTTCACCTGGAGACCAGGTCTCACCTGAGATGCCTGGCGAGTGTCATCTTGAGCTCCCAGACCAGGAAGGTCCAGGCTTATAGGCTGGAGGACTCGTTTCTTTGAGTTTTATACATTCTGGAAGAAAGAAAGTGCACCTGTTCAACCTTCACTGAATCAGCATGGCAGGGCCACCCTCCTGCCCCTCAAACAAAGACGTTTATTGCAATGGCAAATCTCAGAGATCCTGTAGTCAGAAAGAACCGGGTGTGAATCTCGGTACTGTCCCTTACTGTGTTACTTTGAGCAAGTCATTTAACCTCTCTGATCCTCAGTTTCTCCAGCTGTCCAACAAAGAAAATACAAGTACCTTTTTTATAGACTTATTGAAAGGCAGTGGTTGCCAAAGTGGGGCCCCCAACCAGCAGCATGAATTAACGTCACCTTGACACATATTGTGCTGTGCTTAGTTGCTCAGTCATGTCCGACTCTGTGACCCCCATGGACGGTAGCCCCCCAGGCTCCTCTGTCCATGGGATTCTCCAGGCAAGAATACTGGAGCAGGTTGCCATGCCCTCCTCCAGTGATCTTCCCAACCCAGGGATCAGATCCCATTCCAGGACCTATTGAATCAGCAACTTTGAGAGTGGGACCCAGGCATCTGCGTTTTAACAAGTCCTCCAGGGAATTTGATGCACCCTAAACTTTGACAACCACTGCCATAAGGAATCAAGCAAAGACTTGTTGGCACATCAGAAGCTTCTACCTCTGTAGAGCAGAAGTTTGGTGAAGACTAGTGATTTTGTAATATATTTCACCCATATCCCCAGCACCAGGCCTTGCATATAATAGATACCCAACAAATATTTTTGGAATGAATGAATATTAACTATGATCCTGATCACCCAATTATCCTAGATAGGATAATTTTTAAGTCATGGAATCAGATGAGAAAAAGGGGAAGGTTGTATGATTTAGTCCAAATTTCTTCAGAAGGATGAGGATATACGATTCCCGTTCTGTGGTTATGACTCTTGCAACCCCACACATTGCAGCCTGCCAGGCTCCTCTGTCCATGGGATTTTTCAGGCAAGAATACTATAGTGAGTTGCCATTTCCTCCTCCAGGGGATCGTTCCAACCCAGGGATTGAAACCCCATCTCCTGTGTCTCCTGCTCATTGCGGGTGAATTCTTTACCAGCTGAGCCATCAGGAAAGCCCATTTTATTTATTATTTTCCTCTTATTATGGCTCAGTGTCTAGTCCCCAGGCATAAGGCAGAACTGTTGCCCACCTCCCAGGGCAATGCTTTTCTGCTGCAGAAAATATGTTCTTAGTGATGCTGAATTTTTCATAGCTGCAGTGTGTAGCCTACCCATTATGTTAGCTTTTTCTCTTTCCTCCCCTGGGTGCCTGCCTCCTTTCATTGTTTTTGCTGCTTCCAGAGTTTCAAGCATCCCAGACTGTGGAAAATTGACCAGTAATGGTACATGTACATAGTGATTTAGGCCCAGGGTGTGGCACATGGGCAAAACACTTTGCATTTTAAAGTTACATGTTTCATTTTATTTGTATTAAAAACACACTACTAGCATATTACAATTATGGCCTCCCAGACATTATGGTATAGGACAAGGCCAGAATTAGTAGTGATATTAGTTTTCCACTAACTTGAAGACAAATTTTAAAGAAATAACAATTGTTGATTTTAAAGACATGGCGGTGACCATGGCAAAGGTCAGTAAAGTGGTATACAGGTGACAAGTTTTGGAAACTGGCCCAGGGACTAAAAGCATCATATTTGAGGTTAAACACAGCTGGGTGTGAGTTCAGGATCTGCCATTTACCAGCTTTGTATGTGCATGCATGCTAAGTCACTTTAGTTCTGTTGGACTCTCTGCAACCCTATGGACTATAGCCTGCCTGGCTCCTCTGTCCATGAGATTCTCCAGCAAGAATACTGGAGTTGGTTGCCATTCCCTCTTCCAGGGGATCTTTCCCATCCAGGGGTCAAATCCGTGTTTCTTGCATTGACTGGTGGATTATTTACCACTGAGCCGTCTGAGAAGCCCCTATCAGCTCTGTAACCTTGGCCAAATTGTTAAACATCCATAAGCAATTATCCTCTTTATTTGGCTGCATTGGGTCTCGGTTGTGACACATGGGATCTTCAATCCTAGTTGTGCCATGTGGCATCTAGTTCCCTGACCAGGGATCAAACTGGGCCCCCTGCATTGGGAGTGTGGAGTCACTGGACCACCAGGGAAGTCCCAGGCAACTGTTTGCTACTGCTACTGCTAAGTCACTTCAGTCGTGTCCGACTCTGTGTGACCCCATAGACGGCAGCCCAGCAGGCTCCCCCGTCCCTGGGATTCTCCAGGCAAGAACACTGGAGTGGGTTGCCATTTCCTTCTCCAATGCATGAAAGTGAAAAGTGAAAGTCAAGTCGCTCAGTCGTGTCCGACTCTAGCGACCCCATGGACTGCGGCCTACCAGGCCCCTCCATCCATGGGATTTTCCAGGCAAGAGTACTGGAGTGGGGTGCCATTGCCTTCCTCATCCATAAAATGGGAATATTTTTTCTTTCACAGGTAATAGGGAGGATTAAGTGAGACATGTATCCACAATGCTTAGCAGAGTGCTGGTGCTCAGTATGTGCCCAATATGTGTGTGTGTGTGTGTGTGTGTGTTTTTGTATGTGTTAATCACTCAGTTATGTCAGACTCTTTGCAATCCCATGAACTGTAGCCCGCCAGGGCCCTCTGTCCATGGGGTTCTCCAGGCAAGAATACTGGAGTGGGTTGCCACACCCTCCTCCAGGGGATCTCCCCAACCAGGGATTGAATCCGGGTCTCCCACATTGAAGGCAGAGCCTTTACAGTCTGAGCCACCAGGGAAGCCCCGAATGCCCAATATACAGAAGCCCAATATATTTAGGAGAGAAAGGGGGTTATAATGCCATTGAAATCTGTTTTCTAGATTCTTAAAGATGGTCTGAATTTAAACAAAGTGTTGATGTGGAAATGTTAATATGAATGGTATGATAGTCCTCCATTTTTCAGCTCAGAGAGGTGAAGGGAACTTGCCCAAGGTCACACAGCTCATAGGCGGTTCAGTTCAGTTCAGTTGCTCAGTCGTCCAACTCTGTGACCCCATGAGCTGCAGCACGCAGGCCTCACTGTCCATCACCAACTGCCAGAGTCTACCCAAACCCATGTCCATTGAGTCGGTGATGCCATCCAACCATCTCATCCTCTGTTGTCCCCTTCTCCTCCTGCCCTCAATCTTTCCCAGCATCAAGGAAAGATTTCAAATGAGTCAGCTCTTCACATCAGGTAGCCAAAGTATAGAGTTTCAGCTTCAACATCAGTCCCTCCAATGAACACCCAGGACTGATCTCCTTTAGGATGGACGGGTTGATCTCCTTGCAATCCAAGGGACTCTCAAGAGCCTTCTCCAACACCACAGTTCAAAAGCATCAATTCTTTGGCACTCAGCTTTCTTTATAGTCCAACTCTCACGTCATAGGCGGTAGAGTCAGGATTTGAATCCAAGCAGTTTGGCTCCAGAGACTGTTGTTGATCTCTCTGCATCGTTCAGTATATGTTTAAGATGAATCCATAAATGGAACCTTTGGAACCTTTGGAGGAATTTTTCCATCAGATCTGGTTTAGCAGAGACTCCTTAAAATAGGAGTCTATTGACATTTGTACCAAAGATTTCCTTTTCCTTTCCTGGTAATTCACCTTTAGCAAGAATAGACAAACTTTGCTGTATCCAGAATTTTCAAATTTAAAAACTGAGTTTGAAATTGTGTTCATTGTGTTTGGCCATTCAGTGTATATAAAGATGAAAGGCTTTGACTGCTGACTGCTGGCCAGGAACGGTGCTTTTGATAGTGTGGAGCAAAATCACATTGAGGCATGATGGGATAGGAAAAAATGTGCTCCTTTCTATGTCTCTCTCAAGAGATCTGCCCAGGGAGTTCTCTGGCAGTTCAGTGGTTAGGACTCTGTGCCCTCATTGTTAAGGGTGAGAGTTCTTTCCCTGGTCAGGGAACTGAGATCCTGCAAGCCACATGGCATAGCCCCACCCCCCCCCCCCCCCCCCCCCCCCCAAAAAAAGATCTTCTTATATTCTGAGCTAAGTGGGAAAGTTAGTAAAAGCTCTACAATAAAAAACATGACTACATGTAAAGCCTGCCTTGTCCAGTCTCTGAATGTCATTGTCGACCCCCATGAACCTGCTCAGTGGGGGACGTGATGGCCTTACAGGTCTAGGGCTGATTGGAAGGGAAAACTCCTATTGCATACTAATTCAGGGTCTTAAAATGAGCCATCAACAATGGCCTCTCTTTTACAAATACTTGAATATTTTGTTCATGAATCATTTTTTCCATTTTTAGGAAAATGTGTATTTTATTTGTATTTTTATACATTTATTATATGTTTATTTACATTTTATTATTTACTTGTCATTTCCTGGATTTTGGGTGATTTGGCACCCCTTAACTTTTTTTGGTGGCAAACAATTTTTTGAAACTTTATTTTATTGAAGTATCATTGACTTACAATGTTGTGATAATTTCTGCTGTATAGCAAAGTGATTCAGTTATACATATAGAAATGTACATTTTTTCATATTCTTTTCCATCATGGTTTATCACAGCATATTGAATATAGTTCCTTGTGCTATACAGTAGAACCTTGCTGTTTATCCGTTCTATATATAATAGCTTGCCTCTTCTAACCCCAAATTTCCCAGTTCCGACCCTCTCCTTCCTGTCACCCTTGACGACCATAAGACTGTTCTCTGTGTCTGTGGAACTCCTTAAACTTTGTATCCAAGGTGAATGCCTCATCTGCATCACCCTAGCCCTGGTCCCTCCACTTCAGTGACCCTGCTATGTGCTGTTTCATTCTTGAGCATTTGTGGCAATGTAGTCTCTTCACGGATATTAAGCTGACGTTTTGGTAAGAGTCTGTGATGCTTTTGAATTTATTTTGCCAACAGATTCTCTGCTAAGAAAGGTGAATCTGTCTTTTGGTTTTAATGATTCAATGTCTTGCCCTGCTGTTCTAAGTATTTTGAAGAGAAAGCATGCCTTTGCCAAAATACAGATTGATTGGGAGGCATGGGAATTTATTGTGTCCAATCAAGCATCCATGTAGTCCAGAATTTGTCCCCCTTACATGTTGACCCATCACATTTGCTCATCACAATAGACAGTATGGTCTAATGTCAGTTTATTCAAAACCTTATCAATGCTGAGTGCATTCTTAAACACAAGTTTTGGCTATGATGCTAATGTTCTTATGATAGGGAAAAAAAAGTGGGTTACAGGTTGTAAGTTGGGTTATATCTCTGGTGAAGATGAAACATATAAAGTCCCTATCATGGTGCCTGGCCCACACTAGATTTTTAATATGTGATAGCCTTTATTACTTTGAATTTTATGTCTATCTTTCTGTTTTTCTCTCCTTTCTCTTACTGCATCCATGAAATGTTCTTTGATTACACACTGTGTGGTAAAGACTTACCATAGCACCTTTCGTATAGGGTCTGTTCCTGATGGCAATGTCTTCCTGGTATTATGTTTCTTTCCAGCTGTGTTATAGAAAAATATGCACCTGAAATATGTATGGGTTAGAGTTAATAATGGCACCCCACCCCAGTACTTTTGCCTGAAAAATCCCATGGACGGAGGAGCCTGGTAGGCTCCAGTCCGTGGGGTCGCTAAGAGTCGGACACGACTGAGCGACTTCACTTTGACTTTTCACTTTCATGCATTGGAGAAGGAAATGGCAACTCACTCCAGTGTTCTTGCCTGGAGAATCCCAGGGACAGGGGAGCCTGGTGAGCTTCCGTCTATGGGGTCGCACAGAGTCGGACACGACTGAAGCGACTTAGCAGCAGCAGCAGAGTTAATAAACCTCTGTACTGGATATTGGATGAGAGCCTATTCAGCTCTTAATAGGTAGTTAAGGATCTTTGTGGAGAAGGCAATCGCACCCCACTCCAGTACTCTTGCCTGGAAAATCCCATGGGCAGAGGAGCCTGGTAGGCTGCGGTCCATGGGGTCGATAGAGTCGGACACAGCTGAGCGACTTCACTTTCACTTTTCACTTTTATGCATTGGAGAAGGAAATGGCAACCCACTCCAGTGTTCTTGCCTGGAGAACCCCAGGGACGGGGGAGCCTGCTGGGCTGCCGTCTCTGGGGTCGCACAGAGTCGGACACGACTGAAGCGACTTAGCAGCAGCAGCAGTAGCAGCAAGGATCTTTGTATTAGTTTTAGGTGCTGCATACAGATTATCACAATTTTAGCACCTTGAAACATACACATTTATTACCTCAGTTTCCATGGGCTGTCTGTCCAGACATGGCTTAGCTGGGTCCTGTGCTCAGAGTCACACAGGGCTGCAGTCAAGGTGTTGACTGGGCTGCATTATCATCTGAAAGCTTGATGAGAATAATCTGCTTCCAAGTTCATTCATGTTGTTGGCAGAATTTATCTCCTGGCAGGTCTATGCCTGAGGACCCCAGCTTCTTACTGACCATTTGCCCGGAGTCCACTCTTATGTCCCAGAAGTCAACCATGTTTCCCTGACCATATGGCCGTCTCTGTAGTGGTTCACAGTGTAGCTCTGTTTCTTCAAGGCCAGCAGAGAAGTCTTGTTGCCCAGTCCACTGGGATGTGAGTTTTATAGAATGAGTCCTAATTATAGGAATGACATTCTATCACCTTCACTATATTCTATTGGTTAGAAGCAAGCCACATATTCTACCCACACTCACAAAGGAAGGGTTGTACAAGGACATAGCAGGTCATGCTGTTGTTGTTCAGTCACTAAGTCATGTCTAACTCTTTGTGACCTAATGGTTTGCAGCCAGGCTCCTCTGTCCTCCACTGTCTCCTGGAGTTTGCTCAGATTCATGTCCATTGAGTTGATGATGTTGTCTAATCACCTCATCCTCTGTCACGTCCTTCTCCTTTTGTATTCAGTCTTTCCCACCATCAGGGTCTTTTCCAATGCATCAGCTCTCCGAATCAGATGGCCAAAGTATTGGTGCTTCAGCTTCAACCACACCTTCCAGTGAATATTCAGGGTTGATTCCCTTTAGGATTGATTGATTTGATCTCCTTGCAGCCCAAGGGACTCTCAGGTCTTCTCCAGCACTACAATTCAAAAGCATCAAATCTCCAGCATTCAACCTTCGGTATGGTCCTACTCTTACATCCGTCCATAACTACTGGAAAAAACCATAGCTTGGACTATATGGACCTTTATCAGCAAAGTGATGTCTCTGCTTTTAATACACCAAGTTTGTCATAGCTTTCCTTCCAAGGAGCAAGCGTCTTTTAATTTCATGGGGCATCTTAGAATTCTGCCTACTATAGCCTTCTTGGAGAAAACTTGTAGATTTTAGTGCCTGGGCCTCATTAACACTAGCTTCAAAGACTGCATCTACAGTTTACTTTATGGTTGTGGCCCAAAGTGCGGAAGTTGCTGGAAGTGTGGCCTGGGAATAAGTAGTGACTTCTGTGTTTTTATCATGTTAAGTATCCATGAGAGACCAATCAAATTTATGTAGCTATTGAGATTATCTGTGTTTATGTTGGGATCCATCATATCAAGGTTTTATGAAAGGGGCGACTTTCAACAACAGTTTGCACGGAAGGAAGAATCTGAGGTCATCTGATCTTGCTTCCTGCCTCCAAGGAGGCATTTAGCTAGTTCTTGCCCCTCCCAAACAAAAACAACCCGGGAGACAAAACAGCCCCGCAAATACCCACTACTGTTTTCTTAAAAGAAAGTGGAAAAAAGGAAAGCTTCACTAACCTCTCCTCCAGCTGGAGGACTTTTGAAGCATGATTGCATTTGGCTCTGTACTAAGAAGATAGTTGTTGAGAGAGGGGTGATTGACCATCAGTGTCTGTGTTCACAATCCCAACACCCTTTTGAAATGCATTTGAGTGTCTTAACCCTTGGAGATGGGGAACGAGTTTGCAGGAGGTTGATGTGCAAATGATAGCTCTCAGGAAGCCACCTGGGAGAGGTGCTAAGTTGCTGAGCCCAGGGTAATATATGACTGTATGCATGCACTCCCTTGTGCTTGTGCGCATATGCGCACGCACACACATGCACACACACACACATGCTCATACTCTCTGGCGAGGTGCACAATAAATTGCCAACCCTTTTGTGTGGGTGGACATATTCTCAAGCCAAGTGAAACTTATGCGGGGGTGTTTTCATAGAAGACTTCAAAATAAAACAATATTCCCGACAATTTGGGGACTTGAGATCATTATATTTGTGGGGCATCTGCTTGGTGGTTTCTGCTGCATTAATGATCTGGCATCACCAGATTTCTTTGCCCTGCAGACAGCTAGCACCCAAGTCACCCAGCTCACATTAAAAAAAAAAAAATAAGAAATAGGAAAATAACCAACCCAGTGCTTATTTTTGTACCAAAGGGGATTTCCACAGGGGGAGAATTTCCCTCCCTTCTGAAAGCTGTTGCTACCTCAAAGGCATGTCTGTTGAGCCAGGTAATGGGGACAAGCATGCAGACAGAAAGAAGCCAGGACTTGGCCCCTTGCTTAGGAATCACAGGAGACGCTGGCGAAGCTTTGATTGTATTTTTGGACACGGCAAAGCTGATGTGGTTTCCTAGTCAACCTTTCATGCTTCCTGATAATGGAGGCTGCTGGGAAGACTGGAGTGCTTGCTTTTTCTCTTAAAAGAAGCCGAGATCTCAGACTGCTGGGTCAGGGAGAGCAACCTTCTCACCTTTCTGCACAGCATGCTGAGCACCAAAGCTATTCTTAGTTCGAGTGTATTTCCTTGGCACCCATGCCGTGGTTTGTTTTTTTTTTTTCCCCTCTCTCCAGATCATTTCTGCTGTGGATAATGTGGCTTGAAACTGGCATCTGCCACAGCTTGGGAAACAGATCCTAATGAGGCGATAACTCCTGATAAGGGTAGATGCTACCCACTTCCTCCCCCCACCCCCCACTGGAGCTGAGGACCAGTCCCTGTTGATTTGGGCAAAGAGGAGCAGGGCAAAAGGGAAGAAACTGTTCCTCTCTAACACCTTTTGGTTAGTGGAGGAAGTAGCACAGCCCTGCCCTGTCAGGCTCCCCCAGTCTGATTGCTATCGGAGCCCTGACCTTGCTGAGATGGGCAACTACCAGCACACCCATTTTATGAAGATGGAGACTTGACTGCATGTTAGTGTCATGTGGAGGCCTTTTCTTTCTAATTGAGATATAATTCACATAATATTAAATCTCCTCCTTTTGTGTGTACAGTTCAATTGCTTTTAGCATAAGGAGCAAGGTTGTGCAACCATCACCACTATCCAATTCCAGAATATTTTCATCACTTCAGGAAAATATTTGCATCACTCCAGGGGCCTGCTCTGCAGACTAGAGTCTGTTCTCACCCACCTCTGGCAACCACCAACCTACTTTCTGTCTCTGTAGACTTACCTATTCTAGATATTTCATATAAATGTAATCATACAACACATGGCCTTTTGTGTCTGGCTTCTTGCACTCAGCATAATATTTTCAAGGTTCATACCTTGAACCTTGAAAATGTTGTACCCTATGTCTGTACCTCATTCTTTTTTATGGTCAAGTAATATTCTATGTTATGGCTAGACCACATTTTGTTTATCTGTTCTTCAGTGGATAGACATTTGGATTGTATCTGCACTTGGGCTACTGTGAATAGTGCTGCTGTATACTTTTGTGTAAAGTTTTTGTATGAACATAACGTTTTTCAGTTTTCTTGGTCTATACCTAGTAGTGGGCTTCCCCCAATGGCTCAAGCAGTAAAGAATCCTCTTGCAATGCAGGAGACCCATGAAACACAGGTTTGATCCCTGGGTCGGGAAGATCCCCTGGAGGAGGAAATGGCAATCCACCCCAGTATTCTTGCCTGGAAAATTCCATGGACAGAGAAGCCTGGCAGGCCACAGTCCATGGGGTCATAAAGAGTCAGACACGACTGAATGGCTGAGCACGCACAGTACTTACTAGCAGAATCTCCGAGTCACGTGGTAACTCTGTTGGATCTGCGTTCCACAGCAGCTGCACCGTTTGACGTTCCCACCAGCAATGTACGTGAGTCCTGGTCTCACCACACCCTCACCAACACTTGTCTGTCTTTTTGATGACAGATATCCTAGCGAGTGTGAAGTGGCTGTTGTTGTTCAGTCGTTCAGTCATGTCCGACTCTTTGCAACCCCATGGACTGGCAGCACGCCAGGCTTCCCTGCCCTTCACCGTCTCCTAAAATTGGCTCAAACTCATGTACGCTGAGTCGGTGATGCCGTCTAATCATCTCATCCTCTGTCATCCCCTTCTCCTCCTGCCTTCAATCTTTCCCAACATCAGGGTCTTTCCCAATGAGTCAGCTCTTTGCATCAGGTGGCCAAAGTATTGGAGCTTCAGCTTCAGTAGGGGAAGTGGTTAAGATATCTTTTTAAAAAATACCAAATATCCATACCACCTGCATCTCTCTTCATTCTAATGAATTGGCCTGGGGACTGAGCGTGGGCATCAGTTTTATCATTGTGTGCTAAATTGCTAGCCATGTCCAACTCTTTGCAACCCTATGGACTGCAGCCCTTCAGGCTTTTCTGTCCATGGGATTCTCCAGGCAAGAATACTGGAGTTGGTTGCCATGCCCTGCTTCAGGGGATCTTCCCAACTCAGAGATCAAACCCATGTCTCATGTCTCCTGCATTGGCAGGTGAGTTCTTTAATTAATACTAGCGCCAACTGGGAACATGTGGTTTTATTATTACCATATTTTAAATTCCCCTGATTGATTCTCTTGTACAGCCAGGTTTTACAACCATGGGCCTGGGAGCACTTTCTAGCATATTAGTAGATATTTTGCAGGGCTCTATCCAGGGCTGGGGGTAGGTGAGGTAAGCAAGGCACTCCACTTGGACACAAAGTTTAAGGGCCAGATGTGAAAAAAGTCAGTGATCAAGATATCTAATATTTTAATGCAATATTTAAAAATCAAAATTAATGCAAAAAGTTCTCGATAAACAAAATACTACATTTTATATAAAGATAGCCGATGACCCCAAACTGGCATGACTTACCTCATTCCCCTTACCCTAATCCTGGTACTATTAGATCCTATTTTTATTTAAGATTGTGAGCCTGATGCTGGGGAAGATTGAAGGCAGGAGGAGAAGGGGACAACAGAGGATGAGATGGTTGGATGGCATCACTGACGTGATGGACATGAGTTTGAGTAAGCTCTGGGAGTTGGTGATGGACAGGTAAGCCTGGCGTGCTGCAGTCCATGGGGTCATGAAGAGTCAGACATGACTGAGCAACTGAACTGACTGTGAGATTTTGTTCTTTGTAGATTTTTTTTGGTATTGATTTTGATTTTTTAAAAAATATTGCATTAAAATAGAATCCGACTTGAATTTTTATGCCTCCTTGAATTTTGCACACAAGTTGAGTGCATCACTCTCAACTCTCTCCCATCCCTGCCTTTACTTGCCTCTAGATATGGTGAAAATTAAGCTTTTACTATGTTCTAGTTACTTTTAGTTGCTCTACCTGACTTCATTTTATCACACCTAATTCTCTCAGCAATCCGCTTAAAGTAGATGATAGAACTCTCAGTTCATGGATGAAGATGCAGGGTTCAGAGATATAGTGAAAAGCGAAAGCGTTAGTCTCTCAGTTGTGTCCAACTCCTTGTGACCCCATGGACTGTAGCCCTTCAGGCTACCTTGTCCATGGAATTCTCTAGGCAAGAACACTGGAGTGGGTTGCCATTTCCTTTTCCAGAGGATCTTCCCAAGCCAGTGATTGAACCTGTGTCTCTCACGTCTCCTGCATTGCAAGCAAATTCTTTACCGCTGAGCCACTGCAGAGAGAGTGACTGTGACCCAAATCCCACAGGTAGCACGGGTGGTAAGGCTGGGTTTGGACTCAGATCTTTGTGCCCAGAAATGATGCTTTTTGTATAGCACTGTGCTGCTGCCTGCTGGGGTGTCTGACATATTCACATTCACAGGCCTCAGCCAACTCTGCAAAGTAGCAAAGATGGAAAATGTGGGTCCCCGTGTGCAGATGAGAAAGCTGAGCCTTGGTCATAACTCATTGGAGACTTGGTCACTTTTTCTGAACAGGCTTTTTTAGTTTATATAGAATCTCATTCTGTTTTCCTCTTAAACTTACTTAGTAATTTATTTATTTGGCTCAGCAAATAATTACTGAATCTAGCTATGTGCTGGGGAAGGCAATGGCACCCCACCTCAGTACTCTTGCCTGGAAAATCCCATGGACGGAGGAGCCTGGTAGGCTCCAGTCCATGGGGTCGCTAAGAGTCGGACACGACTGAGCGGCTTCGCTTTCACTTTTCACTTTCATGCATTGGAGAAGGAAATGGCAACCCACTCCAGTGTTCTTGCCTGGAGAATCCCGGGGACGGAGGGGCCTGGTGGGCTGCCGTCTATGGGATTGCACAGAGTCGGACACGACTGAAGTGACTTAGCAGCAGCAGCAGCAGCAGCAGCCTATGTGCACTCTGTCATATTGGTTGTGGAGTCAGCGACAAGATGGCCAAAGTCCTATGTGTGGATTAGTGATGCAGTACTATTCATAAAAATTCATTTTACAAGCAATTCTCATGAAATTGATTTTTATTTTTGTATGTGGAGCAGGGGTTAGCAAACTTTTCTGTAAAGAGCTAGATGGTAAATATTTTAAGCTTTCCAGGTTCTGCAGTCTCTGCAGCAACTATTCAACTCTGCAATTATAGCACGAAAGCAGTCACAGACAATATGTAAATAAACGGGTGAGTCTGTGTTTCAATAAAACTTTATTTACAAAAACAAAATAAGGGCCAGATTTGACCTGTGGGCAATAATTTGCTGACCCTGGGTGTAAAGGAAGGTGTATCTTTCACCAGAAGCCAGTATGTGGGGAAAAAAATGCTTGGGAATCTCTGAAATTGGCCTGTGGAACATAGAATCTTGAAAGGCTGGAAACAAAATGAATTCTAAATGGCAGAAATGGAAGAGGTGAAAATACTGTGTTGTGAGAATCCTTAGCCTTTCAGGCATTAGGGGAATGATAAACAAAAAAGATATGCCAGTTTTTGAGGGGGTGTGAGGACTTACTTTTTAATTTAATCTTGAATTTTAAATAAGGAGGGAAAATGAGGCTGTAAGTTAGAACAAAGATGTTGAAAAGGACATATAAACTCCATTTTTTTTTTTTTGCTTGACTCTCAACTGTCTTTTAACAAATCATTAAAAAATTTTATTATGGTAAGAACATTTAACATGAGACACACCCATTTAATAGTTTTAAGTGTATAATACACTGCTGTGAGATTTCTATGGTCACAGTGTTGTATATCAGAGTTCTAGAACTCTTATCATCTTGCATAAGTAGAATTTTATACTCCTTGGTTAGCAACTCCCCATTTCCCCCTCATCCCAACCAATTTTGAATATCAGTTTAGATATAATAAGACATTAAAAAAATTTTATTTTCCCCTCTTTTGGCTGTGGCAGCCCAGCATGTAGAACCTTCCTTTCCTGACCTGGGATCAAACTTATGCCCTCTGCAGTGGAAGGGTATAGTCTTAACCAACTGGACTGCGAGGGAAATCCCAAGACATTTCTAATAAAAGAAGTAAGCTCTAGTGATTGGAACTAGAGGCCTAAGAATTGAGGCACCTCACTTACTTTCTCCCCTCCTGACATAAACACTTCGCCTGTGAACTTTGAATGATTTAAAGGGATGACAGTGCTTAACCACGTAGCAAGGTGACCCAGTGGTAATTCCTTGTCCACAAGGGAATCAGTAGCCCTTGGAGGGAGAAAATGGGCTGTTGCAATATTCCACTTTGAGACTTCCTTTTCCCATCTGCTGGAACCCAAGTCTCCTGGCTCCCAGTCCAATGCTATTTCCATTACACCATTCGAGTGTGATGCAAGATTTGGCAGAAAAATGTCCCATGGTGGATCCAAGTGGGAAGAAAAAAAAACCCTATGGTTTATGGATATATAAACAACTTTAAATGCAGTAAAATGGATCTGAATGAAGCATGGGGAAGGGGTCCCCACATTAAGTCAATCAGGCATGAAATCATGGATAAAATATTTCTTCTATATAAAATTTCTACAACCCACAAAAGGCTTTAACACAGAAAGGACTGTTAAATAGGAATCTTATTTAAAAATATTAGATTTGTAAGCAGTGTTTCCAGGAGAACACGATTATGGAATTCTAAACTTGGTCCCCTTATTCTGAAACTTACAAGTTTCACTGATAGAGATTGATTGTGGTTGGAGACGGCATTTGCAAATGGTACTATCCTGGCTTCCCCAGGCCACAGTGGCTGCACGTTAAAGCCTTTGGGTCCGCATGGAGGCTGGAGATTGTATACATCTGAGTTTGAATACTTGTTCTGTCATTTAATAGCTTGAGTGACTCTGGGCAACCCTTTTCCCCTTTGTAGAGCTTTTGTTCTCATATTCATAAGGTAGGAAGAACAGTGTTGATGCCTCAAGACTGTTGTGAGGATGACTCAAGACAGTGCATCTCACACCGTAGTCCCTGGACCAGCAGCATCAGCATCACCTGGTTGGATATGAAGCTGGGCCTCTCCCCAGATCTACTGAATCACAGCTCTGAGGGTGCAGTCCAGCAGTCTCTGTTTTTAACAAGCCTTCCAGGGGATTCTGATGCAGCTCAAGTTTGAGAACCATTGGCCTAGGAGAGGGTTTCTCAGTGTCTGCACTACTGAAATTTGGGGCTGGAGAATTGTTTGTGTGGGGGGTGATGCGAGGAAACGGGGGATTATCCTGCACACTATAGGATACTGAGCAGGAGGGAGCCCTGGCTTCTCCCACCTGATGGCCGTAGCAATCAGCCCTCCGCCTCCACCACAAATTGTGATAATAAAAAATGTCTCCAGACTTTGCCAAACATCCCCTGGGAGCCAAAATCACCCCTAGTTGGCAACCACTGCTGCTGCTGCTGCTAAGTCGCTTCAGTCGTGTCCGACTCTGTGCGACCCCATAGACGGAAGCTCACCAGTCTCCCCGTCCCTGGGATTCTCCAGGCAAGAACACTGGAGTGGGTTGCCATTTCCTTCTCCAATGCATGAAAGTGAAAAGTCAAAGTGAAGTCACTCAGTCGTGTCCGACTCTTAGCGACCCCACGGACTGGAGCCTACCAGGCTCCTCCGTCCATGGGATTTTCCAGGCAAAAGTACTGGGGTGGGGTGCCATTGCCTTCCCCTACCTTACTATAAACCAAATTCCTAGAAGTATAGTAGACTGTTAATTAAGCATTAACTTGCTTAACTTTCTTCTATGGTTTAGCCATTTGAATTGTAATAAGAAAAAAAGGGGAAAAAGTGAGATGAAAGCTTTTTTTTTTTCTTTTCTTTTAACTTCTGTGGGTGTGCTGACATTGTGCCCTGATGTTTCATTTAAAAATAGTCACACCCTTTAAACTTTCTAACAAAATTTTCCTTTAGGTTTAAGCTAAACATGGAAAATCTCAGCCCTGGGGACCCGCGTTAATTCTCCCCCAAGAACTAAGTGGCTGCACATGGGGATTTTGGTGGAAAGTTTTAGGCCGTGGTGAGTGCAGGGCTTGCTGCCTAGATGCGCATGCATGCTGGCCTGCACTTCATCTTGGGCTTCTCTCCCGTGAGAGCCACACAGCTGGTGCCCTCCACACCCGGCTCCTTGGCCGGGCTAATAATAACCAGAAGAGATCTGTTTTCCTTTGCTAGTAAACTGTCACCGGTGCCTGGATTTTCCTTTGACATATGACCTGCATGTGAAGAGGCATCCAAGGCTGGGGAAAGGGGGGCATCATCTCCGTGTGATGCCTCGGAATTGGGTGACCCTGGTTCTAACTCTGCCTCTTCCGCTGACTTGCATGGGAGATGCCAGGCAAGTCATTCGGTTTCTGCATCTGTAAAACAGACACTACAGTACCTGGGGCTTCTGTGGGAGCATGATTTTTCTTTTACTTGTTGTAAGATACACACATAACATGTTGTTGTTCAGTCACTAGGTCCTATCTGACTCTATGCGATCCCATGAACTGCAGCACTCCAGTCTTCCCTGTCCTTCACTATCTCCTGGAGTTTGCTCAAACTCATGTCCATTGAGTTCAGTGATGCCATCCAACCATCTCATCCTATATCACCCCCTCCTTCTCTTGCCCTCAGTCTTTCCCAGCATCAGAGTCTTTTCCAATGAGTCAGCTCTTTATATCAGGTGGCCAAAGTATAAAACTTACAATTTTAACCATACAATTTAGTATTAAGTTTATTGGCATGTTGTGTAACCATCTCCATGATCCATTGCCCAGAACTTTTTCATCCATCCTAAACTCAAACTCTGTATCCCTTAACTCCCTGTCAGCCAGAGCTGCCATAACAAAACATAACACTCTGCCACCCACAGAGTAGGTGGCTTAAACAACATGCATTTATTTTCTCACAGTTCTGAAGATTGGAAGTCCAAGATCATGGTGCCAGTATGGTCAGGTTCTGGTGGGGGTTCCCTTCCTGACTTGAAGACAGCGGCCCTCCTGCTGTATCCTCACGTGGTGGAGAGAGTGCTTGGGTTCCTTCCTTCTCTTATAAGGCCACTCATCCCTTCACTGGGGCCTCACTCTCCTGACCTCATCTAAATCTTGCTTAGTCACTTCAGTTGTGTCTGACTCTTTGAGACCCTATGAACTGTAGCCCACAAGGCTCCTCTGTCCATGAGATTTTCCTGGCAAGAATATTGGAGTGGGTGGCCATGCCCTCCTCCAGGGGATCTTCCCGACCCAGGGATCAAACCTGCATCTCCTGTCTTGTAAGTGGATTGATTAATTACCACTGAGCCACCAGGGAAGCCCCATTTAAACCTTATTGCCTCCTAAAGTTCCCAGCTCCAAATGCCATCACGCTGGGGATTAGGGCTTCAGCATATGAATTTTGGGGAGACCCATTCAGCCCATAATGCTTCCTATCCCTCCCCCGCAGACCTCTACTCTACTTTCTGTCTCTCTGAATTTGACTATTCTAGACACCTCACATAAGTGGAATCGTCGATATTCGTCCTTTCCGAGGATGTACTTTTGATACGGTCAGATCAGATCAGTCGCTCAGTCATGTCCGACTCTTTGCGACCCCATGAACTGCAGCACGCCAGGCCTCCCTGTCCATCACCAACTCCCGGAGGTCACCCAGACTCACATCCATCGAGTCAGTGATGCCATCCAGCCATCTCATCCTCTGTCGTCCCCTTCTCCTCCTGCCCCCAATCCCTCCCAGCATCAGAGTCTTCTCCAATGAGTCTACTCTTCGCATGAGGTGGCCAAAATACTGGAGTTTCAGCTTTAGCATCATTCCTTCCAAAGAAATCCCAGGGCTCATCTCCTTCAGAATGGACTGGTTGGATCTCCTTGCAGTCCAAGGGACTCTCAAGAGTCTTCTCCAACACCACAGTTCAAAAGCATCAGTTCTTCGGCGCTCAGCCTTCTTCACAGTCCAGCTCTCACATCCATACATGACCACAGGAAAGACCATAGCCTTGACTAGGCGAACCTTTGTTGGCAAAGTGATGTCTCTGCTTTTGAATATGCTATCTAGGTTGGTCATAACTTTCCTTCCAAGGAGCAAGCATCTTTTCATTTCATGGCTGCAGTCACCATCTGCAGTGATTTTGGAGCCCAGAAAAATAAAGTCTGACACTGTTTCCACTGTTTCTCCATCTATTTCCCATGCAGTGATGGGACCAGATGCCATGATCTTCGTTTTCTGAATGTTGAGCTTTAAGTCAACCTTTTCACTCTCCTCTTTCACTTTCATCAAGAGGCTTTTTAGTTCCTCTTCGGTGGAAGCTTTTATTTGTAGCATTGGCCCTCTTTGAGTTTTCCCAGAAGCCTCATTCAGGGCTGAATCGGAACTCTGGTGGAAAGTTTGGAAGTGCCCTGGGGAAAAACCAAAGGTCAAACATCTGAATAAAAACTTAAAAGAAAAAAATGCTGGTGGTTTTAGGGTTATCCTCAATAGGGGTTTAAGCCACAAGTTATCTGTGGCTGAATTGAGATAAACAATGGGTGTGGCAGACACTCCTGTTTGCCTGTCCAAAGTCATCCATCTTCCTCCCTGCTTCCTGAATTCTAATATGATTTCGTTTGTGTTTATTTGAATACTACTGCCCTTCAATGGGAGAAGGCAATGGCACCCCACTCCAGTACTCTTGCCTGGAAAATCCCATGGACGGAGGAGACTGCAGTCCACGGGGTCGCGAAGAGTCGGACACGACTGAGCCACCTCACTTTCACTTTTCACTTTCATGCATTGGAAAAGGAAATGGCAACCCCTTCCAGTGTTCTTGCCTGGAGAATCCCAGGGCCGGCGGAGCCTGGTGGGCTGCCGTCTATGGGGTCGCACAGAGTCGGACATGACTGAAGCGAGCAGCAGCAGCAGCAGCAGCAGCTCTTCATGGAGTCACTCCTGACTGGTTCAAGTCAGTGATATTCCCTTTGCAAGCAGCAGCAGCAGCAGCTCTTCAATGGGGTCACTCCTGACTGGTCCAAGTCAATGATATTCTCTTTGCAATGATTGGCTAGTTCTTACCACATGACCGCCCCATTCTGGCCAATGGGGTGCAGGGAAGATCTAGAAGGAGGCTGGCTCCTGGAAAAAGTATGCATCACTCACAGAAAGAGACCCTTGGTGAAAATGTTGCCCCTTTGTTGTCACCTATGGGAAACTGCTGCAGCCAGTTGGTGCCCACTAGGAGAGAAATCACTCATGAGTCCTTCCTGGTGTCAAAGAGCCAAAGAATGAACCAACCCCAGGAGCTACCAGCCTCTGAATTTCTTGCCCTGTGACTGAAAGAATCCTCTGTTGAAGACAGTTTTAAGTTTTTAGCTCCCTAAAACAGAGTGTCCTATGGATAGGCTTGATTCTCAGGAATTGACCCTGGACCTGTGTGGTTTCATTGAGACCTGTGTATACTGGATTTTGACCAAGGTGAAACTGTATGTAAATATCACAGGCACCTCTTTCCTTCGCTTTCAACACCTCTTCTTAGGACCTTTATACAAAATAAGACAAGATATTTTTTTCTCTTTCCCAGGGGGATGACCCGGTGTTTTTTTAAATAACCCAGGTAATAGTTGCATGCTGCTGCTAAGTCGCTTGCATTGTGTCCAATTCTGTGCGACCCCATAGACAGTAGCCCACCAGGCTCCCCTGTCCCTGGGATTCTCCAGGCAAGAACACTGGAGCGGGTTGCCATTTCCTTCTCCAGTGAATGAAAGTGAAAAGTGAAAGTGAAGTTGCTCAGTCATGTCCGATTCTTAGCGACCCCATGGACTGCAGCCTACCAGGCTCCTTCGTCCATGGGATTTTCCAGGCAAGAGTACTGGAGTGGGATGCCATTGTTGCATAAATATGCATAAAAATGTATTAAACACATAGCAAAAACAAAAAAGGATATACTTAACAATTACATATATACATCTGTATGTGTGTATGTAATTGTGCTACACATTTGTGTATATACACATATGATTTCATGTATATTATAAAGATAGGGTACATATGCACACATGCACACACACACACACTTTTGCCCCAGAGATAACCCTGGCAGGGTAACAATGGTTGGGTGTCTGGGCTCCGAGCAAGACCTCCTGCATTCATTTTCAGGCTCCACCTTCTCTGGTTGTGGAATCTTGGGCAAAGTGACTAACCTCTCTGTGTGTCAGTCTCCTTATCTGTAAAAAGTGATTAATAATAATAATTAAGTTTATTGGCATGTTGTGTAACCATCACCATGATCCTGCTTCATAGTTTTGTGGTGCAGATCAAATGAGATATGCATGCAAAGTGCTTAGCACAATGCCCAGTGTATAGCGAGCTCTCAGTAATTAGGGACAGTAATGACTCCTGTGACATTCACTGGAAAGACCTGGAGTCCAGGTCTAGCTATGCCTCCTTGTAGCTGTGTAACCCTGAAGGAACCCTTTTGTCTCTCTCAGCCTGGGCTTGGCCATCTGCACCCACCAGGGCTGTTGTGATCATGCCCATTGCAGTGGGATCCAAGACCCAGGTAGATGAAGTGACATGTCCAAGGACACCCAGCTCCGCTCTGTCTTCCCTCCTCTGGGCTGCGGCATCCTTTGGCATTACCTATTGAACATCGGGAGGGAGACAGAAATGCATTAGTTATGTGTAGTTTTTCTACATGGCAGATGCTATTTTTGTTTCTACTCCCCTTTGTGAGACTTAAAGAGAAGGACCTGAGTGGACGGTAGAGAGGCTGGACACAGACAGGGCTGGAGAATTCTAGTGCCTCATTCCCTGAGTTGGGTTTTGCAGAGGTCTGTTCAGTGCCATATTTTGCGTCTGCCTTTCTCCTTTCCACTCACTCACTATGCAACAGCTGCAGAGGTCGGAAATTTTAATTTTATTTTTTAATAACTCCTGCCAGATTGCTTTTCATAAATATATGACTTCTTGCACATCCACCAGAAATATAAGATGGTGTGTTTCCCTCAGTCTCAAGGAAGTATTTTTTTGGCAGCACTCTTCTGAGTATCATCTTTTGGTGGAAGCTGAATATATGAGGCTGGCCGGCCATCAGGATTCTGGGAAGACTTTTTTTTTTTTTTCCCAGCACTACAAGTAATAGGTTTTCAGAAATTTCCCTTTGAGAAGACCATTTTAGTTCTGGCAATAGCTGGCGTCGTTGAGGATTTTGCCTGTGTAATATGGAGACAAAAATGTCCATCTCAGCTCCAGGACATGCTCATTGATGTTTGCTGTGTTGAGGCCTCACTGGAGACAGGATCCCCCCTCATCCCTGGTTTTGTGTCTTCTTTTCTCTCTTTTTGCTTCTATCATTTGCTCTGGGATTGGGGATTATGCTGGGGTGTATTTTGTAGAAGGGCCTTTACTGTTAGAAGGCAGGAGGAGGCTGAAATGGCCAGCTGGGGTGGGTTACAGAGTTACAGATCCAGAACAGATGGAGAAGCCCCTTAATCACCTGGTGCCTCTGTTTACCCATTTGTAAAATGGGCATAGTGACACTGGCCAGACCCATCTCTCATAAGGTTGCAGATGAGATTGTTAACTCATTTTATCAGGTAATAGCACCTCTTGCTTAAAAAACTCCTGCAACATGGATAGACCTAGAAAGTATCATACTAAGTAAAGAATTGGCCTGCCAATGCAAGATATTCGGGTTTGATCCCTGGGTCGGGAAGATCCCCTGGAGGAGGGTATAACAACCCACTCTAGTATTCTTGCCTGGAGAACCCCATGGACAGTGGAGCCTGGTGCTACAGTCCGTGGGGTCACAAAGAGTTAGACACAACTGAAGTGACAAAGCACTTATCACAAGCCACAGAAAGACAGATATTATATGATATCACTTATAGGTAGAATCTACAAGTAATACAAATGAATTTATTTACAAAACAGAAACAGACTCATAGACATAGAAAACTTATGGTTCTCACAGGGGAAAGGGAGTGGGGAGGAATAAACTAGGAGTTCAGGATTTGCAGATACAAACTACTATATATAAAATAGATAAAAAGGAATTACTGTATAGCACAGGGAACTAGATTCAGTATTTTTTAATAACATATAATGGAAAATAATCTGAAAAAGATATATATATATATATAAATAAATTACTGTACATTTGAAATTAACACAATATTGTAAATTAACTATAGTTCAAGAAAAACAAAACCAAGTAAAACCAAAAATCATCTACTGCTCCCTACGGCATAGGAATAAAACCTCACTCCTGGCCATGACTATAATAGGACCCATGCGATCTAGCCCCTGCCTGCATCTTTCACCTCATGTTCTCCTTCTCTTCCCTTTGCCCATGATAATTCAGCTCCCAGATCCTGAAACATGCCAAGTGCTTTCTCACTTCAGGGCCTTTGCACACGCAGTGCTTGGCTGCATGGTCCTTGACGTAGGGAGATTTCCTCTGGCTGGTCCAGGTACCCATCCTTCCCTGTTACATTCTCTAGGCTCTTTTTTACAACCATAGTAGTTATCACAATCTGTGATTAACATTTATTTCTTACTTGTTGTTTCTCTCTTCCAAGATAGAAGTTCCATGAGGGCAGGGACCAAGTCTACCTCATTCATCATTTTATCATAAAGCTTAGCACAGTGGTTGACACTTGCAGGAAATCAACTATTTATTGATTGTCTACTATGTGCCAGGCGCAATGAGAAGCACTTTTAAAACAATATCTTCTTCTACTCTGTGGTTGTTTGTAAACTAACTTAATTGTCAAGACCAGTAGAAATGTGTATCACTTGGTATAACAACTACCCAAAGCCTGAAGTGCCCAGCGTGATGTCAGTGGCTTTCCAGATGGGGATCCATCCTGGCCTCCCTGTGTTTTCATTTTATGGGGCTAGGCAGGTACCGTCAACGACATGCTTATGTGATGAATAGATGGTTGCATGGATGAGTGGATGGATGAAGGAGTAAGTGGGTGAGTGGGTAGATGGTTGATGGGTAGATGGATGGGATAGAAGAATGGCTAGGTTCCAGATCTATGCAATCATAGGATATCAGGGTGGAAAGGAACCTCCAGATTCATCCAGTTCAATCCCCCATCCACACACGACTCCCCTCTGCTCAAATGAAAGCTGGTGTGGATGTGTTTTTGTGTGTAGGGGACAGGTGAATGGTGACTGGGAACACAGGAAATCATGAATGTCTGACAAGGCTGGCCTTGGATGCTGCTTCCTCTGGGGAATTTTCTCAGATTGTCCCTCCCAGAAGTCATCTCTCTGTACTTGGAACACTTGGAGCTGTTTCCCCTGTCATTGGTTGAAGGAGCTGTGTGTGTACCTGGCCACTTCACTTCACTCCAGCTCCTTGAGAGTGGGGCCTGTTTGGGAGCTGCAAAGTGCTTTCCTCTTGAGGTTGTCTGCCCTTTTATACCTGCTGAGGTATGTATTTTATACCTGCTGAGGTGTTTCCCTGCGGGGTTTTCCCTGCTGAGGCCTATAACTGCCTGCAGGTTTTCAAGGAAACGTATGTCTTCTGTAAATGTGCCCAGGACACCTTAGCATCCCCTTTGAGGAGCTCTGGATAGGATTGTGGTCCTGGGGTGAGGCCCTAAGCTATTCAGTGTCCTGTCCTCTCTGTTCTTATGACCTTAAGAGATGAATTGATTCACTAACCCTGATAGACTTGACCACAACCTTGACCTCTGATTCCATCTCTTACCAACTCAACTGGCCATCATGGCTTGTGGAAGCCCTTCAGCTTTGAAGTAGACAGTCCAGGGGTCAGCTCTGCTGCTGGCCAGCTAGCGTTGCCCCAGACAAGTCCACCGACCCCCTGCTTTTCTCATTTGCAAAATGAAAACAGTGAAGCCAGTCACGTAGGTTTGCAGTAAGGATTTGAGAGAATATACATAAAGAGCCTGAAAAATGGAGCCTGCTGTTGCCATTTATTAGCTGCTGAGATGACCAGGAGAAATGACACCGCAGGGGCTGTAGGGTGGTCACTGTGCTAAAGAGGGTCACGTGATCAGAAGAGTCTTTCTTTTGGAAAAGAATAGCTTTCCACTTCTCTCTGTTGTCAACAACCTCCTCTCTAGGTAAGTAGCAGATGGTTGGAGTTATCAGTCTGTTGTGTTTGCAAACCCCCTCCACACCCCAAAATACCCAAACAAACAAAATAAAATGGTAATCCAGAGGGTTGGGGGTGGGAATCCAAAGCTAGGACCTGTGGGGAAGCTGTGGGTTTTGGGAATGGAGGCCTTCCCTTTGGTCATTTTTGTGCATCTCTCATTCATTCATGAATCCATTCTGCTGTTTTAATTATTTCCTATGGGGACATCACTCTTTCATCGATGGGAGAATGCAAAGGCAGTAAAGACAAGGCCCCTTGCCCTTAAGATACTTAAAATCTGGCGGGAGAATTAAGACATGAATAGACCCCCCCTTTAAAACAAGGGAATACATTTTAGCTGTCAGGGCTTAGCATTGTGGTCTTGGAGTTGTAGATGGTGGATTGTACTTTTGGGTGGTTAGAGAAAAAGAAGGCTTCCAGGGAGAGTGAGCATTGGAGCTAGAACTTGAAGGATAAACAGGAGGTTGAAGGGTAGGGAGGTTATTTTAGAAGCACAGAAGGGCCTAGAGGGAGAACTCCCACACTTGAACGGGCATCACAATCACTTTATGAAAAACACATTGCTGGGTCACCCCCAGTGTTTCATTCAGTGGCTCTGGGGTGGGGCCTGAGAATTTGCATCACTAACAAGTTCCCAGCTGGTGTTGATGGCCCTGGTCTGGGGACCCCACTTTGAGAACCTCGGTGAAGGCAAAGGGGCAGAGGAAGAAAGTGCGAGAGATTTTTCATTCACCCACTTTCCCATCAAACAGGTATTACACACTATGCATCAGGCCCTGTGCTAGGTGTTGGGGATACGGAGGAGGATATGAGAGACTGCTGTCAGGGCAGGGAAAGAAAAATGTTAAGCAGAGAGACATCAGGGGATTATGATTGGAAGCTGTGGTAGTGCTGTGAAGGATAAGAACGTGGTGATACAGGAGAGAATAACAGAGTGGGGGTCTCATCTGTTTTGCTGGAATGGACATGGCATATGGGGGGGCTCTGCAGGATAAGAAAGATCTGACAAGACATGTGTAGGAAAGGTTCCTTGTGAAGGGCCAGCATATGCAAAGGCCCTGGGGGTAGTAGCGAGCTTGGCTTGTTTGAGGAGTGGAAGAACCTTCTTATGGACTTGGAATAAAGAGTTGTGGGGTTCTTGGTGGAGTAAAAGTGGGCAGAGCCCTGCAGCCAGAGTAAGGCATTTGGATGGTACTCTGAGTGCAATGGATATCCAGCAAACGCACATCTTGGGGGAGAAGTGGAGAGAGTTTAGGGCAAGGACAGGAAGATCTTAGATGACAATCTCGGGACCCTGGACCTTCATCCATGGCCACAGAAAGATCTGAATGGGGACTGCCCTGAGCTAGGCTGCACAGTGCCACCTCACACCTCCAAAGGGACCTGCTCTTAGCAAACCCTCAATCCTGCACAGTAGTTCCTTTGTTCAACCCCTAAACATGCCTGGAAGGTAGGGAGCAGCAGGCATGGCTATTTGCTAAGGGGGAGGAAAATGGGGAGAAGAAACACCATGCAGAAGGGTTACATCAATGCTGTCCAAGATGGTAGCCACTGGCTGCAGGTGGCTATTGAAAACTAATCAATGTGAAATACAACTTTGAATTCAGCTCCTCAGTCACACGGAGAAGCGACACTTCAGGTACTCAGTAGCCACAGGTGACTATGGCTCCCATCTTGGATGCTGCACGTACCAGACACTGGATAAGTGCTGCTGTAAGCAAGATTCTATCAGCTTGTCAGGTGGGACGATCAGACGGGACCCTGGTCTCCTGAACAGTTCCCAGCATGGAACTCTTTTTGCTCCACGATTTCCGGTCCATGGCAGCCACCTGTGCCATCACATGTATGGACATCTCCCTGCTCTCAGCTTTGCTTGCTCGCATGCAAGACCAGGAGGCTGGTGCCTCAACCCCGAGCCGTGTCTACCTGGCCAGCATTCTCTTCTGAAAACTGACCCTGTTCCCAAGACCCTAAGTGCAGTGCAAGGAGACACAAAAATGGTTTTTCCCTGCCCAGCAAGGTCAAGACAAGTGTGTAAAACTTGGTAGGAAGGTTTTGCTTCTCCTTTATCAGTGTCACTTCTAAGAATAATCCTGAAACCTCTGAATTTGGGGTCACTCTGGAGAGTATTTCTAAATCTTTCACTGAATGGATAAACTAGCCTGTGAGGGCTCATGGGGCTTGCCTGGCACCTCATGGTTTCTTAGTTACTAAGCAGAGAGTTGAATGCAGCCCCCTGACTTTTAGTCTTTTTTCACCCTGGCATTCAAAGAGCACGGTGATGTCGTACGGTTCATCTTTAGCTGTACCTTTTTCTGGCTCATTTGCAAATTTCCAAGTTTATTTTTGGGTCAGAATCCTTTAGGTTGCCTGTAAAATGGAGCAAATGGGGGGAAGAAAACCAAGCTCAATTAAACCACTCCCTGATTCCCAGTTCAGAGCTGCTCAGTACTGAGTGGGGATCAGAGTGAGAGCAATGTCAAGAATTTGGCAAAACTCCATCATCAAATAAAATGGACGGGGGGTAGAGGTTTGTTGCTTGTATGCGTCCTCCTGCAGATTTTTATGGATTGTCTTCATTCTGCAGTAAATTTCACAGCCAGCATTCCCTGTACTGTTCTCTCTCTGTCCCATCCCAAGTCCCCTCTGGAGCTTGCCTCTTGTCTTCAGGAGGCTGCATTTCCCATGCATTTTCCAATCCTGAACATCTTGGAAAGAGTCATGTTGTCCCCCCTGGGGGGAAAGGCTTTGGGGTGTTTTTTTCCTAAGAGGTCTGCTAAAAGCTGGAAATGTGTGTAGAGGAAACACCCTATGAATGATGGACATAGTCTACTTCTGCATCGTTCAGTACTACCACTGCTGGCCGCATGTGGCTGCTGATGACCTGAAATGTGGTTAGTGCAACCGAAGAAGGGAATTTTCACTTTTATGTAATTATTTTTTGGTTTTAGAAGTTAATAGTTTATTAAAGCAAAAATTTTTTTCAATACCCTTATTCTCCTTATGCTTTAAATTCAGCTGACAGGCAGTATTATTCTATTCACATAAGTCCAGGACATTTTAGCAATCACATATAAGGGAATTTTGCATAACGTTTGCATCCATCAGCAACCTTAGTGAATTAAACACCTTCAAACAATTTTAACTATGTTTATAAATTTGAGATACAGAATTTTTTTTTAAGTACTCAGTTGACAGACAAGCCTCCCCAACTACTTACATAGCACATGGAAATCTAAAAAAATAAACTTGTAAAATATACTGGGCCTTAAGCCACTTTCTGATATAGTACATGAATGGAGTACAATTTCAACTTAAAATGTAAACCAGTTATTCAGTTACACATTTGAAATTAGAGTTAGGAAGGTGAAGTCTTCCCCTAATTGACCCTATGTAAAACATTAAGAGAATGTAAAAGAAATAGTCCAAAGGCACAGACTCTTTAAATATTACTATTACAGGTTTAATTATCTTAAATATGTCTAATAATTCATCCTAGATTTTCCCAGAGCCTAAAGATGCTAACCTATTCAGGAAACTAGTTTACCTCACACAATTATAAGCTTCAATTTTAATGATGTTTTTGGGAGGTGAATTCTCTGATTTGTCTGAGGTGACTTAATGGCCAGTCAGGTTGCTTTCTGGACTTTTGTTAGCAGTGTGCATAAGCTGCCTCAGCCTTGTTTAGTAACTATGTTGATTATTTATGTAATTTTAGTTAATTTAAATGTACCTATACCGAGCCACATGTGCTGAGTGGCTGGTGTATTGGAAAGCACAGCTCTAGATGGATTAGGTTTCCACCGTTAACCTGGAGTAGTTGCCCAAATGAGACCTGCTTTCAGCGTTCGTGGGTTTTGTGTTTTGCATCATCTGGTTTTGCCTTATGCCTGGGGTCTTAGTTCTACTTTCCCTCTCATTTGGACAGTGAAGAGTGAGGCAACACATGGCCCAGGCCAGCCCTTCCACAGATGTTCTTGGCTGCTCCTCTTCTGAGTCTGGCTTTGTCCCCCCAGTAGCACAGAGACAGACAGAGCCCCCCATAACTTCCAGCCATGCCTCCTCTTATGCCATGCCCACCTACTGACCTTTTTGTTTTTTTTTTCTTTTTTAAACAACTTCATCTATCTTTGTCACTTGCCAGGAAGTCTCATGTCTTTGCAGTGTAGGTACAAAGCGTGGGTCCCCACCCTGCAAGCTTATATTTCTCTGTACAGCTTGGTCCCTGGTGGATGATTAAGGGAGGAGGGCCAGGGGATGGGCTGTGGGAGGTCGTTTCGACTGTCTGGCCTTGCCCTCCTCAAGCTGGTCCTGGACAAAAGTGTGTGCTATTCCTTATTACTCTTCACACAGGCTGTCCTTGTTCCAGAAAGGTTGGGAGAGGTTACAGCGGGGACTCAAGCTAAGGTTGCCCGAGGGGACCCTGCAATCTTATTTTCCCCCTGCTTCTCCTCATTTTCAGGACGATTGGTCAATGTGCCCTCTCCGGAATTCGAGCCCCTCCAGACTCCCTTGTTTAATCAGATCACCTAATTGGCGCTGCAGTGGCAGTGGCTAATAAAGAACCCTTCGGCAGTGGTTTCTGCACCTCTCTGCCTCTGTCAGAACTCTCTGGGGACCTTGTTTAAAAGAAACAAGAAGAAAAGCCCCCCCATCCTCAGGAGTATTTGATTCTGCACGTGTGGGTTGGGGGGAGCCGGGGCTCAGCCTGTGTGCTCTTAACAAGCTCTCCTAAGGGAGCTAAAGGTCGACATCTTTAAAGTGTGGAATGGAAATAAGGAATGGACCAGGCTCTCAGCCCCTTCTTGTTATCTCTCTGACCTTAGGCAAATTATACCATCACTCTGTACCTCCATTTTCTCATCTTAAAAATGGGAATAGGGAATTTCCTGGCAGTCCCGTGGTGAGGGCCCAATGCTTCTACTGCAGAGGGGCGTGGGTTTGATCCTCAGTTGGAGAACCAAGATCCTGCAAGCAGCGCAGCCAAAAAATTTTTTTAAATAAAAATGGGGAGCAATAAAGTTCTTGGCTCTTAGGGTGCATATGACAATCAAATAACATGAATGAAGCATTTAGCGTAATGTCTGATACATGGTAGGTAGCTCAATTAAACTTAGCTATGATTATGAATATATTATTGTATAATAGATTATGGATAATAGCATCGTTCTTAACACAACTAAAGCAGTAGGCATAGGGCTGGCATATAAATAGTATCAACAAATGTCAGTTTTATTATAAATATATATGCTGTATAATATAGATATTTCTATATTTAAAATTATCTTATGTATTATATATTTAGAATTAGACGGTAAAGAATCTGCCTGCAATGCAGGAGACCCTGGTTCGATCCCTGGGTCAGGAAGATCCCTGCAGAAGGGAATGGCAACTTACTCCAGTATTCCTCCCTGGGAAATCCCACCAACAGAGGAGCCTGGTGGGCCACAGTCCATGGGGCTGCAGAGTCGGACATGACTGAGTGACAAACACTTTATTGCTATCTATGATATATACAGGAGAAGGCAATGGCACCCCACTCCAGTACTCTTGCCTGGAAAATCCCATGGACGGGGCAGCCTGGTGGGCTGCAGTCCATGGGGTCGCTAAGAGTCGGACACGACTGAACGACTTCACTTTGACTTTTTACTTTAATGCATTGGAGAAGGAAATGGCTACCCACTCCAGTGTTCTTGCCTAGAAGGGACAGGGGAGCCTGGTGGGCTGCCGTCTATGGGGTCGCACACAGTCGGACATGACTGAAGCGACTTAGCAGCAGTAGCAGCATGATATATACAAGAATATATCTATGAATATGTATTAGGCAGATATATTATATATAATGTACAATCCACAATAACATAATACATGTATTTACATATAATAAACTGTGTATGTTATGTAGCAAAATATATTGTCATGGCAAAAATATTAAAATTGTAATTTACCATTACTTGAGGCAATTACCAGCGGGGCCGGAATCTAAGCAAGTGCTCATTAAATGTATGAAGTCTTTTTTTCCCTAGCGTTTGTATTATTCATTAGCAGTAAGACTATAGAGAATAGGAAAAGCCACCAGGAACGTTGAAGACTTTAACCCAAGGCAGCGGGCAGTTGTGGGCAGAGGGAGCCGGAGCTGGACAGGTGCGTGAGGTTGGCCCCTGCCTGAGGAATCCTGTTCTAGCTGGGATCCGGTTTGGCAGAGGAGGAAGGGCGCCTCAGTAGCGGATTTGCCTGTGGATGCAAATGGCCGGTTACTTGAGACGTTTAGCGAGTCAAATAATTCTCTTCTGCTGTTAGCTGGTCCCCCCAGCGCCGGGGATGTTATGACAATTGTCGCCCTGGCAACCGCGGGAAGGCGTCGGGCCGCCGGGGCGATTGCTTTACCCTCGGAGAGCCTGGGCGGCAAAGCCAGGGCCTGGTTGGCCTGGTTCTGAACGTGCAGCGCCCGCTGGAAAAGGAGTTGAGATTTCTGGATAGAGGCCTCCGCACTTACCCCCACCCCTGTCCCCACCCCCTCCCCGCCAATGATGCTGGTTCATAGAACGACCAAGAAAAATGTCTTGTATTGCCAGGCACTGATCTGAAAGCTGGGAGGAAAGACAGGCAAAAGCCAGTGCTCTTTTAAGCTGATATTCCAATGGGTGTGTGAGATGATGAGGTGGGGTGGGGTGGGAGGTAACCATGGAAACCAATAAACAGGATAATTTGTGGGATAGCCTGAGTGCTCCTGAGGAAAAAAACAGGGTGCTGTGACGGTGACACTGGGGGATGGTTGGGGAGGGATGACACCCAGAGGACAGGAAAATGCCATTTATGTCTAACGGCAGAGGAAAAGAACTCTGGGCAGTGGAAAGACATGAACCGTTTGGATTTAGTGCTTTGAGCTCCCCACAGCTAGCCCGTTACTGTTAAAGAGAAGGCAGGAATATGGATGGCTGCTGACAGGCAGCCCCGAGGGGTACAATGGGCTCTGGAGCCTCCTGTTCATTCCTGAGATTTTAAGGCCAGTTATAGCTCTCCTCAGCCTCAGTTTCCTCATGTGTAAAATGGGTGCTGCCATGAGGTTCACATGGGATGCTCTGTAAGACCACATAGATCCTCGGTCTGTATTGCACTCTTTCCAGCGTCCCCTGACTCTGCTTTAGTTTTTGTTGTTGTTGTTATTTGTTTTGTTTGTGTTTTTTTAAAAACCATCTGAGTGGTGAAGGTTTTGAACTCCAGCAAACCAAACCCTAGGGGCTTGCTCATGGGTCTCTGGGTTTATCTTGGTTTAGATTCTGAGTGAAAAGTACCCATTTTCACATTAGAGATTTCAGATATGATTATTTATAGCTCTGTCACATGTCTTGACTTTAAACTTTTTTTTGTTGTTTATGCTGCTAAATTTATCATCATGCTAATACCGAGTACTGTAATAAGGCACGGAAGATGCTGAAATTCAGGAAGGTCTGAGAAATTATTCCATCTATTGTGGACAGTGCCAGGCTGCCCCCTGGTGGGAAGCTGGGGAAACACATCTCTATTCCTGCTCTCCCAAGTCCTGTGATCCTTCTGACTCCAGGCCCACGGAGACCTTATTTTGTACCTGACAGTACAGGGTCCAGTGGTGGTGGGCTCAGTTTGGACGTGCTGTTTCCAGAAACCCAATGTTTCTCACTTAAAGATGGGATTTCTTTGGACGTTTTGCAGTTCAGCTCTGCGTGAACTTAAATTGAGGGTGACCTAAAAAGAAATCAGGACACCTGGCAGGGTGAGGTACCGAGGCCCTTTTCTAATTGTATTTCACAACCTCGACGTCAGGTGATTTGAACCTTCTGCTTTGGTGGAATGTTACAGTGGAGAGGGAGCCAAACCGGAAAATTAGCTCCTGAGTTCAAATTCTGACCCTCCTGCTTCTTTAGTGATGGGCTTTGACATAGTTCCCAAGCTTCTGAGCATCAGTTTCACCATTTGTAGAATTACGTTAATAACAGCCCAACACATGCTTCAGCATTGTTATGATGCTCTTATAAGGCAGCATCTTTAGAATCATTTTGGAAAATAGTTTAGTTAGTGGTGTATAGTGACTGAGATCAATCCATGAAAATTCTCCAAGGGGAGGTCAGTGCCTCTCACACCTTGTGTGGGGGAAGGATCAGCTTTGTTCTTTCCTGGTACTTTGGAGCCAATACTCTTATAAACATATGATAAAAATTGTATACTTACGAGAAAAATGAAATGGGCCCCAAACCCCAAACACAATGGAAGCTTCACTTTGAAACGATCACATTCAACAAAACAAAAAACTGCCCTGTCAAATAGCCATTAACATGTCTTGTTTAGTCCCTTGGTCGTGTCCGACTCTTGCGACCCCGTGGACTGCAGCACGCCAGGCTTCCCTGTCCGCTATCTCCTGGAGTTTGCTCAAAATCATGTCCATTGAGTTGATGATGCCATCCAACCATCTCATCCTCTGTTAAAATGTCTAAATGCTCTCAGTTTCTGTCCTTAACTGAAGGGGGCTGGCCTTCAGGGCCTTCCCATATTTGAATGGCCCTTCCTTAGGGCAGGGAGGGTGTAACTGATCTTGGATCCCACCCCTCTCCCAAGCTCTTTGTATTTATAGCAGGAAGAGACAAGAAAGCCTTCTTCAGCGATCAATGCAAAGAAATAGAGGAAAACAACAGAATGGGAAAGACTAAGGATCTCTTCAAGAAAATCAGAGATACCAAAGGGACATTTCATGCAAAGATGGGCTCGATAAAGGACAGAAATGGTATGGACCTAACAGAAGCAGAAGATATTAAGAAGAGGTGGAACGAATACACAGAAGAACTGTACAAAAAAGAGCTTCACGACCCCAATAATCACAATGGTGTGATCACTGACCTAGAGCCAGACATCCTGGAATGTGAAGTCAAGTGGGCCTTAGAAAGCATCACTACGAACAAAGCTATTGGAGGTGATGGAATTCCAGTTGAGCTATTCCAAGTCCTGAAAGATGATGCTGTGAAAGTGCTGCACTCAATATGCCAGCAAATTTGGAAAACTCAGCAGTAGCCACAGGATTGGAAAAGGTCAATTTTCATCCCAATCCCAAAGAAAGGCAATGCCAAAGAATGCTTAAACTACCGCACAATTGCACTCATCTCACACGCTAGTAAAGTAATGCTCAAAATTCTCCAAGCCAGGCTTCAGCAATACGTGAACCGTGAACTTCCAGATGTTCAAGCTGATTTTAGAAAAGGCAGAGGAACCAGAGATCAAATTGCCAACATCAGCTGGATCATGGAAAAAGCAAGAGAGTTCCAGAAAAGCATCTATTTCTGCTTTATTGACTATGCCAAAGTCTTTGACTGTGTGGATCACAATAAACTGTGGAAACTTCTGAAAGAGATGGGAATACCAGAGCACCTGACCTGCCTCTTGAGAAATTTGTATGCAGGTCAGGAAGCAACAGTTAGAACTGGTCATGGAACAACAGACTGGTTCCAAATAGGAAAAGGAGTACGTCAAGGCTGTATATTGTCACCATGTTTATTTAACTTCTATGCAGAGCACATCATGAGAAATGCTGGACTGGAAGAAACACAAGTTGGAATCAAGATTGCTGGGAGAAATATCAATAACCTCAGATATGCAGATGACACCACCCTTATGGCAGAAAGTGAAGAGGAACTGAAGAGCCTCTTGATGAAAGTGAAAGTGGAGAGTGAAAAAGTTGGCTTAAAGCTCAACATTCAGAAAACGAAGATCATGGCATCTGGTCCCATCACTTCATGGGAAATAGATGGGGAAACAGTGGAAACAGTGTCAGACTTTATTTTTCTGGGCTCCAAAATCACTGCAGATGGTGACTGCAGCCATGAGATTAAAAGACGCTTACTCCTTGGAAGGACAGTTATGACCAACCTAGGTAGCATATTCAAAAGCAGAGACATTACTTTGCCAACAAAAGTTCGTCTAGTCAAGGCTATGATCTTTCCTGTGGTCATGTATGGATGTGAGAGCTGGACTGTGAAGAAGGCTGAGCGCTGAAGAATTGATGCTTTTGAACTGTGGTGTTGGAGAAGACTCTTGAGAGTCCCTTGGACTGCAAGGAGATCCAACCAGTCCATTCTGAAGGAGATCAGCCCTGGGATTTCTTTGGAAGGAATGATGCTAAAGCTGAAGCTCCAGTACTTTGGCCACCTCATGCGAAGAGTTGACTCATTGGAGAAGACTCTGATGCTGGGAGGGATTGGGGGCAAGAGGAGAAGGGGACGACAGAGGATGAGATGGCTGGATGGCATCACTGACTCGATGGACATGAGTCTGAGTGACCTCCGGGAGTTGGTGATGGACAGGGAGGCCTGGCGTGCTGCAGTTCATGGGGTCGCAAAGAGTCAGACACGACTGAGCGACCTGATCTGATCTGATCTGAAAAATCTTAAATGAATGAATGAGAAGGTTTACTTCTCTTAGGATAAACGTGGAACTCCCAGTTGAACCGCCCTGGGACCTTGGAACACTGTTTTGTGAGAGGCTGTTGTCGTGATTTTTTCATCCTTGGTGCCTGTGCTGAACCCCCGGCTGCCCTTCTGCTCCTGCTCTCCTGTTCTCTGCCCCATGACTGTGGTGATTGTGTGTGCCCGGCTGTCTGGTCTGCCCCACTGGGAGCCCCTTCAGGCCTGGACCTGTGCGGCCTGCTCTTTGGATTCCCGTGGATTCCTCCCTCGAGCTGCTGCTAAAGGCCTGCTGTGCAGCTGTGCCCACAGCCCTTAAAGGGCACTGCTGGCAGGGGTGCTGCACCCTGGCTTCTAGAAATGGTTTTCGGCCCTGGTTTTGTTGCCCAAGAAAGAACCTGGATACTTACGCTTGTCTGAGAAGCAACCAGCTTTCATTATGTAATTCAGACAGGAGATGGATGTTTCTCAAGCCTGCCTAATGCTCAGAATCCTTGGGGTGCTTGCATTTCTGTGGATTCCTGGGCCTTCTCTAGATTCCTTGTATCAGAATGTCTGGATCAGGGCATAGATCTGGAAGTTTGATTTTTAACACCTCCAGGTGATTTTTTATGGTTAGGAAATTAGGGAAAGAGGGAACTTAACTTGTAAAATTACCCAGTGCCTTAGGAGGGCCACTTAAGCTCTATGGCTCTCAGTTTCCTCGTCTGTAAAATGGGGATATGTGTGTGTGTTTATACACAAATAGAAATTTTACATTTATTTATATATTATGTATATATTTAAAATTTTATTTAATTTGAAATGGCTAACATTGTGAATGACCCACATCTCTTTTTTTTTTGGCAACTATCTGATTTTCATGACATTTGTAGCTATTATTTAGATAACTTAGGCCTACAGAAAAATTACAAGATACACATGCACAGAAATGAGCAAATACGTCTCACCTTTAATTACCCAGAGATGCAGGTGCTAACATTTTGGGGTATTAGCTTCTTGTCTTCTGTTTGTGTCTGTACATGCATTTTATATTCAGAAAATGGGATTATACTGTTCCTGTTGTGTTACTGCTGTTGGCAAGTAGATCATGACACTCTTTGTGTGTCATCAAGAAATAAGAGTTTGTTAGACTTGGGTTCAAATCTTGATTCATTCACTTAGTGGCTGAGTAACCTTGGGCCAGTTATTTAACCTTTCCGGGCCTTGATTTTCTCAGCTGTGGAGCTGGGCAGTGATTGAACCTGTGCTGCGATGCGGTTGTGAGGATTAAATCAGTAATTCATAAAAAAGCACTTATCATGGCATCTGGCTCAGAGGGAGCCCCTTTTAGCTGACAGCCTTGGGTTGTCCTATACCACCTGCCCCGGGCTCTGGTGGAAAGAGCTGCTGAGCCCCAGGGCCCCCATGTGGGAGATGCTGCGTCTTCTCTGCCCAGTCTGACCTCACACTGGGGACAGTTCCCTGGGTTCTTCCCTGCTTAGACCAGCTGCGCTCTTCCCTGAAAGGTGATCTATGCTCCTCTTTAACTTTGGGGGAAGCCCTGGACTTGTTTTCCAACCCAACTCTCCCCCCACCCGCCATCTGCTTCCTACACTGTCTCTCTCCCCATTTCTACTGAATCATAGTGGGGATGTTCCTTGCTTCTGGCTTCTGAGCAGGTATAGGTCCAGTCTCTGGGTGACCCTGGAAACACCTCTCCAGAATTCAAAGTAGTCAGGACACAGTGTGTGTGTGTGGTGGGGGGCTCAGCCTGTCTTCTGTACAGACATTGTCTCCTGTGATGCCTCAGTAGGCATGTGAACAAAGGTGATATATGCTCATTTCACAGATGAGAAAGTAGAGGCCCAGGGAACTGATATGACTTATCCAAGCCTCAGAACTGGAATTCAGAAATATATTTCTCCCAAAACAGCCAGTGGGTTTCCCAAGACGAGTGAAACCATTTCCCTGCCCTTGCGGGGTCAGTGCCCAACTTTTGAACTTCCTGTTTGATGGCAAGGACCCATGAACAACTCATGGTTTAATATCCTGGCAAAGAGGGTGTTTTGGGATCATACCCTGGTTCCCTGACTTAAGTACCTTTGTGAATCCGGGTAAGTGATTTAACATTTTTACATTTTGGATGCTCAGTTTTCTCATTCAAAGAATGGGCTTAGAACATCCGTCTCATAGTTAGCACTCTTGTGTGGATTAAAAATGAACAAACATATTCAAAGCACTTATCTCACAGCACTGGACACAGTGCTCATATCCAGTGACTAGTGGTTACATTCAAGGCCATTAGTCCCAACAACGCTTTATGGGAGCTGACAAAGACACCCTCAGCAGACATCTCAGAACTGCTTGTATCATGGGCTTTTGACCCTGGTATTAAAAAAATCTCTCATGCAAAAGATTAAAAAGAAAGAGGCAAATCAGTATGAACTAGCAGGGAGAGATCCTGGAGGCTTACCAAGTGAAAAAATATGATATAATTGATGTGGGGAAAACACAACAAACAATCCTACCCATCAAAGCACACTGCAGATACCAGTCCATTCTGAAGGAGATCAATCCTGGAATTTCTTTAGAAGGAATGATGCTAAAGCTGAAACTCCAGTATTTTGGCCACCTCATGCGAAGAGTTGACTCATTGGAGAAGACTCTGATGCTGGGAGGGATTGAGGGCAGGAGGAAAAGGGGACGACAGAGGATGAGATGGCTGGATGGCATCACTGACTCGATGGATGCGAGTCTGAGTGACCTCCAGGAGCTGGTGATGGACAGGGAGGCCTGGCGTGCTGCAGTTCATGGGGTCGCAAAGAGTCGGACACGACTGAGCGACTGATCTGATCTGATCTGATGGAAAGTAGGGCTTCCCAGGTGGCTCAACAGTAAAGAATCTGCCTGCACGTAGAAGACACGGGTTCGATCCCTGGTTTGGGAAGATCCCCTGGAGAAGGGCATGGCAACCCACTGCAGTATTCTTGCCGGGAGAATCCCATGGACAGAGGAGCCTAGTGGGCTACCGTTCATGGGGTTGCAAAGAGCCGGACACGCCTGAAGCAACTGAGCACTAGCATGTATGTGAATGTACATGGAAAGGGTCTGGAATGATGGACACCGGACGAATCTCAATAGTTTCCCCCATTTTCTCCATATCTGAGAAGGAGGCCAGCATGAGATGGGGTGGTCACAGGGAGCTTTGTCTTTGTCTGAAATGTTCTAGCTCCTCCTTTACGAGGAAAATATATAGATGTGTTTATTAAATAATTAAAATAAGATTGTCCTTTCTGCAACACTGGGTCTTTGGAATCAGATTGGGTTTGAATCCCTGCCCTCTACTTAAGTTGTGTGTCAGGGAGCAGATAACTTAATCTCTCTGGGCCTTGTTGCTTCACCTTTAAAGTGTAGCTCCTAACAGCATCTGCCTCCAGGGGATGCGGGGAAGCACTGACAGGATGCATGTAAGAGTGCATGGAAGTACTCAATGATGCTACTTTTATTTGTATCAATGATGCCATTTGTATCAAGTAGCAATGACGCTTGTGGGCTTACAGGCCTCCCTTGTAGCTCAGTCGGTAAAGAATCTGTCTGCAGTGCAGGAGACCCGGATTCGATCCCTGGTTTGGGAAGATCCTCTGGAGAAATAAACGGCAGCCCACTCCAGTAATCTTGCCTGGAAAATCTCATGGACAGAGGAGCCTAGTGGCCTGCAGTCCATGGGGTTGCAGAGTCAGGCACGACTGAGCCACCAACACTTACTTCAGTTCAGTCGCTCAGTCGCTCAGTCGCGTCCGACTCTGCGGCCCCATGAACCGCAGCACGCCAGGCCTCCCTGTCCATCACCAACTCCCAGAGCCCACCCAAACCCACGTCCATCGAGTCGGTGATGCCATCCAACCATCTCATCCTCTGTCGTCCCCTTCTGCTCCTGATGCTTATTTCACTTATTCTTCCAAATCTGCAAAGGGTTCCTTAATCCTTTAATGAAGAAATGAAGATTCCTGTGTCTTCATTACTCACCAATTATGATGTGAGGAAAACAGTAATAAAGTTTATAATACTGTATGTACAAATAAAATGCCAGGAAGGCATTGATGAAGATTTGCTGGAGAAGGTGACATCAGAGATGGGCTTTGGGGACAAAGTCCGATTTCCATGAGTTGATGCGGTGGTGTATCAGTTAGCTACGGGTCTCACTAATGCTATCCAAACATTTTTTTCTATTGATAAGCAGGTAGTACATACATAGTGTATTTTCTAATATTGCTACAGAGGAGCAAACAGGAAAAAAAAAAATAGGTCACTTGTAATCTGACTGCTGCTAATATTTTGTTATATATTTTCCCAAGGTTAGAAAAAATTTGTTTTAATATTTTTATTTCTTCTTGGCTGTGCTGTTGCTTTGCGCGGGCTTTTCTGTGGTCGATGCCACGGGGGGCGACTCTCTACTTGTGGCGCGTGGGCTTCTCGTTGCAGTGGTGTGGCTTCATGCAGAGCTCAGGCTCTACAGTGTGCAAGCTCCAGGATGTGCAGCACACGGGCTCAGTAGTTTCAGCTCCCAGGCCCTAGCGCACTGGCTCAACAGTTGTGGCACACAGGCTTAGTGCCCACGCCGCATGTGGAGTCGTCCCGGATCAGGGATCGGACTGGTGGCCCCTGCACTGGCAGGTGGGTTCTTCACCTCTGAGCCACCAGGGAAGCCCTCCCAAGGCTTTTTTGTATGCATCTATACCCATATAGTTTTATAAATCTTTTAATATATTATTTATACATTACAGATGTTACACATACATATTTAATACATTATCTTAATGGTATGGCATTGTATGAATACGTTGTAATTTATTTACATAGACTTCTGTCATTGAAGAGTTGGAAGGTTTCCAATCTTTCATGTCTATTATCCACTTGGAGCAAGACCTCATGAATACCCTTAATTATTTCTTCAGGATGAAACCCTAGTGCAGCACTGTCCATTAGAACTATAATGAGGGTGACAGATGTGAGCCAGACATATAATTTAAAATTTTCTAGTAGCCACATTAATAAACAGATGAAACTCATTTTAATAATACATTTTATCTAACCCCGTGTATCCAAAATATCACTGAAACATGTGATCCATGGAGAAATATTAATGAAGTATTTTATGTTATTTTTTCCTATCAAGTCTTCAATAGTGTGTATTTTACACTTACAGCATACCTCAATTCAGACACTAAAATTTCAAGGTTAAAGTAAAATGTGGCTCTATCATAACAATAAAATTATGTTTAACAGAAAAATATTGTACTTGAATTCCATTTTCAAATTTAAATTACATTTAAAGTTCCATTCCTTAGTCTCACTAGCCATACCCCAAAGGTTCAGTTAGCTACATGTGGCCAGTGAAAGAACTGTTTTGGCCATTTTGAGACTGAGATTAAGTCAACCTCACTAACATCCACTTCTCCATGTGTGAAACCAAAGCACAGTTGGGGATGGGGCCTGAATTTGGGATTTGAGAGTCTACCGGCAAATGTCAAGACCTGAAACAACAACACAAGCATGCCACAAACAGCAGCAGGCAGGCCACGTGATCTTGCTGTCCCACTCCTGGGCATGTATCCAGAAAAACCTCTAACTGAAAAAGATACACACACCCCTATGTTCACAGCTGCACTATGTACAACAGCCAGAACATGGCAGCGACCTAAGTGTCCACTGACAGATGAACGGGTAAAGATGTGGTACACGCATACAGTGGGATATTGCTGGCTACAAAAAAGGATGAATAATGTCATTTGCAACAACATGGATGGACCTAGAGATTATCATACCAAGCAAGTAAGTGAGAAAGAGGAAGACAAATACCGTATGATATCACTTACATATGGAATCTAAAATCTGACACAAATGAACTTATCTACAAAACAGGAGCAGAAATGGAGAAAAGACTTGTGGTTTTGCCAAAGCGGGGGGGCAGGGAGGGGTGAACTGGGAGTTTGGGACTAGCAGTCAGTGTCTTATAGTAGGACACAGGGACATACCAAAATATCCAGTATCCTGTAATAAACTATAATAGAAAAGAATATAAAAAAGAATATATACATACGTGTCCGTGTATATATATGTAGCGTGGGTGCATGCATGCTCAGTTGCTAAGTCACGTCCGACTCTCTGCGACGCTATGGACCGTAGCCCACCAGGCTCCTCTGTCCATGGGATTCTCCGGGCAAGAATACTGGAGTGGGTTGCCATCCCCTCCTCCAGGGGATCTTCCCTGACCCAGGGATCGAACCCGTGTCTTCTGCATTGGCAGGCAGATTCTTTAGCTCTGAATCATCAGGGAAGCTCCATGAATATATGTCTTAAGTGAATTACTTTGCTGTACAGGAGAAATGAACACAACATGAAAATCAAGTATACTTCAGTTTAAAAAACAGCAGCAACAACAATGCAGGCAGCAGAACTAGGGTGAGAAGGCAGCCCCGCAGGGGTCAGGGTTCCCTGGGGCAGCACCTACGCAGGGCAGTAGCCTGGTGGAGTTGGGGAATTAACTAAATTCAGCAGATGGAGCCAATAAATATATTGGGGACTGTTTTTCCTCACTGTCTGAGAAGAGTGATACAAATGTGGGGAGGGGAAACGCTAGAGGAAGCCCTGTGGTGTTGACTGGGATTAGAGGCGTCAGTCAGCTATACATAGAGATAGCAAAATCAATACAAGTGCAGATTTATGATATTTATGTGTCTACATATTCATACATGCATTGCACATACCTATGGTGCCTAGGCTGTCTACGGAGGGGACTGGAAATGTCAATGATGTCACCAAGTACCCAAATCTTGGTTTCTGAAAACCACGAGGAACCAAGCAAGACTCTTTGGAGAAATGACCGATTCCAGGGTTGGGGCAGGAAAAGATGATGAACCTGGAAAACTTTGTTGTGCCAGAAAGTAAGGAAGTATTCCAGGAACCATGGGGATGTGTCAGAGTGTATTTTTTTTTTTTTTCTTCTGTGTGGTTTTCCATACCCGTGTAAAGATAACTGTTAAACCAGTCGTAGAATAAAACAAAAGACAGACAGGAGAGTTTTCTAGATGTCTCAGCTGAGAGCCTGGCTCTGAGTTCTCAGTAGGTCAGACCCTATTCATTCAGAAATAAGTTAGAGAAGAAAGACATTCTTTTGGACATTTTCTATTTTAACACTTGAAACTGAGATTCCAAATGACAGGTATTCTAGGTACACTGGCTTATTACTGTGATTATGGTGCCTGTTATTGCAATGGAATGTGTGCTTGTCAAGAATGGCAACTTTCTCTTTGTTAGTAAGGTGAATAAAATTAATGTTAGCTTAAAAACCACTTTTCTGATTTCTTCCAATGCACTTCAGTGTCAGGCGGCAGGAATGCCCTGGCAGCTCCCGGCGTCTCTGGCACGCTCCTGACAGCTCTAGAGGAGAGTGAGGGCTGTCTTCTGAGTGCTTGCGAAGGGAGCCTGGGGAGGCTTTTCCGTGGCCCAGCCTGGCTCGCTTGTTACCCCTGATCCCAGTGCTCTGGCCAGGCCTGGGTCACCAGCCCGCCCTGCAGCCCAGGTGTGGTGGGTGGGTGAGGCCAGCCTCGTCTCAACCATGTGAACTGGGAGCCAAAGAAGGAAGGTTCCCCCCAAAGAGACTCAAACGGCCTTTACCAAAAGAGGGGTAGTGCTCACCCACTGAACAGAAACACATGCCCACTCCTGTCATTCCTTGCTCCAAATTATGTGACCCTAGAATTCCAGGGGGCTTCTCTGGTGGCTCAGTGGTAAAGAATCCACCTGCCAACGCAGGAGATGTGGGTGTGATCTCTGGGTCCAGAAGATCCCCTGGAGAAGGAAATGGCAACCTACTCTAGTATTCTTGCCTGGAGAATTCCACGGACAGCGGAGTCTGGCGGGCTACAGTCCATAGGATCACAAAGAGTCGGACACGACTTAGCGAATTCCAGGACTGTCTTCTTGATAAATATTGGTTGACAGGTGCTTTAAAATGTCAAAGGCATTTATTTTTGTTTCATTGAATTATCTTTATTAATGATACCACCCTTATGGCAGAAAGTGAAGAGGAACTCAAAAGCCTCTTGATGAAAGTGAAAGTGGAGAGTGAAAAGGTTGGCTTAAAGCTCAACATTCAGAAAACGAAGATCATGGCATCTGGTCCCATCACTACATGGGAAATAGATAGGGAAACAGTGGAAACAGTGTCAGACTTTATTTTTCTGGGCTCCAAAATCACTGCAGATGGTCACTGCAGCCATGAAATTAAAAGACGCTTACTCCTTGGAAGGAAAGTTATGACCAACCTAGATAGCATATTCATAAGCAGAGACATCACTTTGCCAACAAAGGTTCACCTAGTCAAGGCTATGGTCTTTCCTGTGGTCAAGTATGGATGTGAGAGCTGGACTGTGAAGAAGGCTGAGCGCCGAAGAATAGATGCTTTTGAACTGTGGTGTTGGAGAAGACTCTTGAGAGTCCCTTGGACTGCAAGGAGATCCAACCAGTCCATTCTGAAGGAGATGAGCCCTGGGATTTCTTTGGAAGGAATGATGCTAAAGCTGAAACTCCAGTACTTTGGCCACCTCATGCGAAGAGTTGACTCACTGGAGAAGACTCTGATGCTGGGAGGGATTGGGGGCAGGAGGAGAAGGGGACGACAGAGGATGAGATGGCTGGATGGCATCACTGACTCGATGGATGTGAGTCTGAGTGACCTCCGAGAGCTGGTGATGGACAGGGAGGCCTGGCGTGCTGCAGTTCATGGGGTTGCAAAGAGTTGGACACGACTGAGTGACTGATCTGATCTGATCTGATCTGATATCACAAAGATGATAATATACTTTGGGTAACTATTGAAACAAAGCAAAAATATATAGAGAAATGCAAAGTCATTTTTTGTCACCCCATCTATAGCGCCTCCTCATCCCAACTTAGCAGGCTCGGGGGTGTGTCTTTATTCTCTGCTCATACATGCCTATTGCCTTTCTTTTGTTAATGTTGTTAGCTTTTACAAAATAGGCAGTAAAAAAACTTGCCTTTTGCACGCCATGGCATCCCTCTAGAAGCATGAGTTTAGGTCCATCTCATTTTATTTTTAAAATTTATTTTTTTGGCTGCACCGAGGGGCATGCAGGATCTTAGTTCCCCAACCAGGGATGGAACCCGGGTCCCTCTGCAGTGGAATCACGGGGTCTTAACCACTGAACCACCAGGGAAGTACCAGGGTCCATCTCATTTTAAAAGTATTTGTTAATTTGTGAATATCTGCATGTGTCTTAAGATTGAAATAATACACAACGAGTTAAACAAAGGTTCCTCTCATGTCTGCTACCCACCCTCTCTCTTCCCTTCCCTAGAAGATTAGAGATCCTTTCAGAGAGTGTCTGCATTTACAAAGATCTACAAATGTAAAATTTCCCACATGAGTGAGAGAGTATTTTTTTTTAATTTATCAGTGCATCTTGTCTCAGTACAATAGCAGGCTTCCTGGCTTCATTCTACAGCTGCATAGAGCTCCTTGTGGGGCTGTATCCTCATTTATGAAGAGTCTCCTACATATGGCCCCTTGGGGTGTTTGCAACCTTTCGCCATTGCAAACAGATGTGTAGGAAGTATCCTTTTCCAGTCATTTGCCATAGGATGGGGGGGTCTGAGAGAGAAGTTCCTAGAAGTGCAACTGTGAAGGTCAAAGGAGACCTCTGTTCAGTGGAGACGTGGATGCGTACAGCCCAAGTCCCACATCCCTCACTCCCCAGCAAAATACTGGAACCTGCCCGCGTGTCCATCTTCACCAACACAGTTGGGTCATGAGTGGACAGTGGGGCTCACTGCAGTTGAATGGGTCTTTAGAATTGGATGGAGTTGGGGTGTGCGGGAACGCTGGGGAGATACTTGCCTGTCCTCCTGTGGCAATACCTCTGAGACGTGTCCTCTGTTCTCTGTGTCTCTCCGCAGAGCAAGCTGGTGAAGTACTTCAGCCGGCAGCTGTCCTGCAAAAAGAAGGTCGCCCTGCAGGAACGCAACGCTGAGCTGGACGGCTTCCCCCAGCTCCGGCACTGGTTCCGGATCGTCGACGTGCGGAAGGAAGTCCTTGAGGTGACCACCGGAGGCTACCCCTGCTCCATTACCGGCTGGTAGCCAGCTGCCTCAGGCAGTGGGGCTTTGGCTGTGTCTGGCACATAGGACTTGAATATGTGTGGGATGAAAATATAGAGCATCTCTGATGCTCTGAATGAATGAAGTCAGTAAGAGGATGTTCCTAGAGACTTCCCTGGTGGTTCAGCGGTTAGCGATCCGTGCTTCCACAGCAGAGGGCACAGGTTCGATCCCTGGTCAGGAAACTAAGCGCCCACATGCCGCACAGTGTAGCCAAAAAAAGAAAGAGTGTGGTTCTAGAGTCAGGTAGACCCTCTTTCAACTCTGCCACTTAAGGACTCGCTTGATGACTTGGATCAAATCATTTTACCTCTTAGATTGGTGCTGTCCAGCAGAATGTTCCACTATGATGGAAATATTTCATATCTGTGCTGCCTGATGCAGTGGCCACCAGCCAGATTTAAGCTACTGAGCACTGGAACTGTGGTCAGTGCATGTGACAGGAACTGAATTTTTAACTGTATTTAATGTTCATTAATGAGGCCTGTGGCCACTGTACTAAGCAGCACAGACTCAAGACATTAGTTTTCTCTTCTGTTAAATGGGGTGATGATTGTCTCCTCTTCTTAAGTAGCTGCTGTGATAAAATGAGATAATCTGTGTAAAATGTTCAGACCATAGTCTGAGACCTAATTGTACCCAGGAAATGTCAACTTACTATTATTATTATTATTGTCATTGCTGTTGCTGAAAACTTAGGAAGTAATGGGTTTTCCAGTGACAAAACCAAAACACCGGTTGTCCTACGTCCACCCTCTAGGGTGGACCACATCCTTAAGGTTTCAAGGGTGGTGAGATTTCCTTACCCTCCAGGATCTTGGGTCCCCAATGTTATCAGTGACTGTGTGGAACCTTTCCACATTCATTGAATTTTCAGAGCCAGGCATAGTATTGAGGTCTTTACATGCAGGATCTCAGCTCTGGAGAGTGTTCAGACCCTCACGATGACCTTTGAGGTTGGTCTGACTGTTACCCCATTGTCCAGAGCAAGGAACTGAGGCTGGGCGATGGAGGCCCTTGCCCTGCTAGTGAGTGGGAGGGGCTAGCAGGAAAAGCCAGCTCAGACGGACTCCAGAGGGTGAGGTGGGAAGCACGGTGCTTTCTCCTTGTTTTCCTGATGTGGGGGCCTTTCTGAGCTGAGGAGAGGGGGTGCTGGGTGAGCCCCTTGGCTGCAGGGTCAAGTGCCCTTTCTCAAGGCACTCCCTGCTTTCTTCTCGGAGAGGCCTGAAAGGTCCTCTTCTGCCTTTTGTCTTTTTTAGACCTTTTCCTCAATGTAATCTTGCCTGAACCCACCACATCTAACAGTCCTGAACTGGGAACCCTCCCACGTTTCCCCGTCCCCTCCATTCCCCACTCCCCACCCCATTTTGCGCCTGCGCACCAGATGGCGTATGCGTCTGTGTTTGCTGGTTTCATTCCCAGGATGGTGGTTTCTTGTGAATATCCTTCAAATGAAAGGTCTCATAAAAGTTCAAGCAGTACATTTTATTTGCTTGACCCTGTATACACTTTTCAGAGGCTTTGGGGACCATTTATTTATCAAGTGAGGCGAATAAGACGGAGACTAATCTTCAGGGGTTGAAAACTAGTGGCCCTCTGTCTTGTCTTGTATCTGATGCACAGATTTTTTTTGTCTGAAAAATTATTTTTTAGCCCATATGTAAAAGTTGAAAGAATTTGCATTAAAAACCCAGGTCTTCGACTTCTCTTGAAAAATCGGAATTGCTGACACACAGAACTGAATTTGTCTGGTGTCAGTCTGCCCCTTAGGAAACCGCAGGAGAGTTTGCAGCTTTGCTCATTTACGTTTACCTGGGCTGCAGGTGCTTGAGCTCAGGCTCTCACCTTAGTTTGTTGGAATAAACGAAGTCCAAGGCCATCCACCAGGCGGTGTGGACAGAGCTGAGTTTCCAGCTCTTTCTCTGCAACTCCCGCATATGTCCACAAGAGGGCCACCTTCTGCGGAGGAACAGGCACTTTAGAGAAAGCTCCGAAGAGAGACTGACTGGGTTCAAACTTACTGTGTGACCCTGGGTAGTGGTCTAACTTTTCTGAATTCTAGTCTCCTATGTACAGACTGGTGATGATGGTAAAAGTACCTGCTTTATGTGGTCTTTGTGACCTTGAAAGAAAATCCACGAAAAGCACTTAAAGTGGTGTTACATCTATTTCATTTATTATTATTATATCCAATAGAAATGCTTCTCCTCTTTTGGCTCAAGCATGTTAAAGCCCTCTGCATTTTTTCTGTCATTTTTCCTTTTGTGATGTGTGGATGTGAGCTATAAACTTTAGTGTAAATTGAGTATTTTGGAGGATACATAATAAGATTAAAACACGCAAGTGACTCTTGCAGCAAAGTGGAGAATTCTTTTATGTTGTGAATCATCCCTTCTAAATGTATCTCGTTTTATATCAGTACTTCCAGATCCTGGGCCATCACCTTTCTTAAAGTGGCCCTACCCCTGTAACACAGCTATTTGCCTCCCCCCTCCTCGTCCCCCCCGGGGGGACAGGGAGGCGCCCGCCGGTCTGTCGCCCCTGTAACAATCCCTATTTGAGAAAGCCCCTTGTGATTCAATACTGTTCTCTCCACCCCTGACCTAGTGAATTGGAAAGGCACTGACTGGGTTTCACCTTTTTGCCTCTTTTTTTTTTTTTTAATAGAATTTTTTGTGCCGATGCGGTTTTCATCTTTCTGTTGTAATACATAGATATGGCCACAAGAGGGCAGAACTACTCCACAGTAGTGCCTCAGAATCGCCATCCTTTGATTAATAAGACTCTTTTTTTCAAAATAAAAATAATACGTAAAAACATTGGTTATCATTAAGTGCTATATTGTGAAGTCTAGTTTTTGTGAATACATAAACATAGAAATTGGCAAATTTCGAGGTGTGTCCGTTCTGTAGTGTATAGAGACACACAGTTTGGGGGAGGGGAGTGGTTGCTGACAGTGATGAAGGGACATCTGACCCACACATTTATACTCGGGAATCTTCCTTTTCTTTTCCCAGCCCATGTCTTCAGAGGTGTCCTTTCCCCCCACTCCATGCAATGCTCCACTTTGTCTTAGGTTGCAAAATCATGCCTCTAGTCGGGCTCAGACACAAACCCTGTTTCACTGACGGCACTGAACCACCCACAGGGTTCCAGCCCCCATTTCCCCTTAGGGCTCCTGAACCCCCAGTCTGAACCCTAGAATGTGTGTGGCTTGGAAAACAAGAAGCAGGGGATGGAGACCAGCCATCAGGAGACTGGTCTGTCCGGCTTGCTCTGCTCTGAGGTTACCCTGGATTTGCAGCAAGTCAGTGCAGTCCAAGCCGGGCAGAAGGCATGGAGAACCCTCCAAGATGAGTAAACTGGAGCCTTGCCCATAAGGAGTTCAGGAGCTGGATGGGGAGACAGGTAATTAAGGCTACCATTTACAGAGCTCTCTAACGGTGTGGATACATAGCGTATGAGTATATGTGCTACCTTACAAAGCTCATGAGCTTAACATTCCTATTTTACAGGTGAGCAAAGTGAGGCTCAGAGAGGTTAAGTTATTTGCCCAGGGTCATCTAGCTACCGAGTGGCAAGGCTGAGATTCAGATCCAGGCCTGTCTGACTCCAAGACAGCAATCCCAAGCCGACGTCCACCCAGAGCCTGGCGTTCCGCTAGGTACCACTAGAGGGCGGCATGGAGGCCTCCTCTTAGGGCGCTTCGGGTCTGTTACCCTCCTCTCTCTTCCCTCCTCTAGGAGATCACCCCGGGCCAGCTGAGTCTGGAGGACCTCTTGGAGATGACAGATGAGCAGGTGTGTGAGACCGTGGAGAAATACGGGGCCAACCGGGAGGAGTGTGCCCGCCTCAATGCCTCCCTCTCCTGCCTCCGGAACGTCCATATGTCAGGTGAGCAGACCCTTGGGATGGACGCTCGTCCCCAACGTGCGCCGGCGTTCCCGCTGGTTCCGGTTCCCGCACCTGCAGGCCAGGTTGAGGCGGAGTCGGTTCTGGATGGTGTGTGCCGCTCATGAGCAGAGGAAAGGGGCCAGGGGTTCGGAGCCAGAGGTGGTCAGGGCAGCTGCTCTTGCCCACCCTTCTGAGGTCGTACGGCATTTGGTTCTGGATAATTAAGGTCCAGATACGGAAACATTGGACGTGTGTGAAAGTCGAGGGGTCTTTTTACTTTAGACATTGTGACGTGCCTTTGTATTTAGGCTCAGCATTTAACTTATTTTCTTACATAAATATAAATTCATTGTAAAATAAGTTGAAAAAAATAGATAAAATAACAGCCCCAAGTCCCCACCCTCTACTGTTATCGTTTTGGTATAGTTTTTGGTGTAATTCTTCCTGACTAATGGGTATGTATGTAGTATCTTTAAATGGTCAATGATAAAACCATAAAACTAGGGCTAGACATACATATGATTTTGAAATCTACTTTTTTCACCCAGCAAAATAAGCTCTCACTTGTTTTATCAGTTTGAGGTCCAAATATATTGTCATCTTCCTTTGCTATTTCTCATTAATTGCTCAAATCTCTGTTTGCCCTGATCAACAAGACACCAAAAATCGTCCTGATTGAGACTTCCTCCTTTCCTCTAGTCTCATGATTTTCCCACAATTTCCGGGGCCTTTTCAGTCCTAAGAGATCAGCTCTGCAAACATCAACCAAAGAAAAGCACTATTGGTCCACCTGCGCTGTTGTTTCAGTTCCTGCCACAAGGAGTCACTGCTGAGCGCTGAGTCTGGCACAGTCGGGTGGATGTTCATAGGTGCCCTCGATGGATTCAACATGCAACATTTAACGAGTATTTATGGAATGACTGTATGTGCCAGCAGGGCTCAGTATATGGAAGTGGACAGAGTAGAACATACTTGAAACAGGTCATTGGGCCAGCTCCCCCACAGATGCCTTTTTGTGTTCTTTCTTGCTAGCGGATTCTAACGATGGATACAGTCAACATCAGGTAGCCCCTGAGTTGGGGGCTGTCTTGCCTTGAAGGAAATTTGGTGGCATTCCTGTCCTCTGTCCACTAGACACCAGTAACACCCCCTGTCATGACAAACAGAAACGTCTCTAGATGTTTCTAAATGCTCCAGGGAGGGTGCACAATTACCCCCGGTTGACTAACTATAAAGGTCATGTTATTCTTCACGCTAGCACAATGCTATTGACTCACCTAATATTTGCATAGTTAAGAAAGGCACTCAGCGCAGACAGAACCTGCTTCAAGGTGACTTCTCTCCCCCTGCTGTGAGAAGCAGCTGGCAGTTTTCTCACCCTTAAAAAATTGCACCTAATTGCAGTATTATATCACAAACATCTTCCTCTGTCAATAATGCATTTGCTGCTCATTTTTAATGCCTGAATTCTGCCACCATTCATTTCACCCACCTCCTAGTTCTAGAAATGTATGTTGTGTCTGTTTTTTCTCCTATGATAAGCATTGCTGCAGTGAACAGTTTTGAGTGTTAACTTTAGGTACATCCTTGATGATCCCTGTAGTGTGAATTCATACGAGTGGGGTTCCAGCCAAGTATGTACATATTTTAAAACTTCTGGTGAACCTTGCCACATGACCTTCCCAAAATTTGTGCCAATTTTTGCCTCTCTCCCACCCCTACCCCCCTACAATGTACGAGAGTGAGCATTTGAGGTTAGGTTCTCAATTGCCTTTCAGAGTTAATATCTTCTCTTCAGAACTGTGCTTCTGACTTTGAAAAAGTCCTTATAAATGAGCTAGACCTCAGTTCATCCTGAGAAAGGGGTTTATGTCACTTCGCCATAGGCTGGACCATCATCCTCTGTAACATCCTGGGCTGGCTGAGACTTGAGAAGGCCTCTATCTGGTGTTTTCCAAAATTTTTTGATCAAGATGCACAGGAACAAATATGACTTATGTTGCAACCCTTTCAGTTCAGTTCAGTTCAGTTGCTTAGTCGTGTCCAACTCTTTGCGACCCTATGAATTGCAGCACACCAGGCCTCCCTGTCCATCACCAACTCCCGGACTTCACCCAAACTCATGTCCATCGAGTCGGTGATGCCATCCAACCATCTCATCCTCTGTCGTCCCCTTCTCCTCCTGCCCCCAATCCCTCCCAGCATCAGAGTCTTTTTCCAATGAGTCAGCTCTTCGCATGAGGTGGCCAAAGTACTGGAGTTTCAGCTTTAGCATCAGTCCTTCAAAAGGACACCCAGGACTGATCTCCTTTAGAATGGACTGGTTGGATCTCCTTTCAGTCCAAGGGACTTTCAAGAGTCTTCTCCAACACCACAGTTCAAAAACATCAATTCTTTGGCGCTCAGCTTTCTTCACAGTCCAACTCTCACATCCATACATGACCACTGGAAAAACCATAGCCTTGACTAGACGGACCTTTGTTGGCAAAGTAATGTCTCTGCTTTTCAATATGCTATCTAGGTTGGTCATAACTTTCCTTCCAAGGAGTAAGTGTCTTTTAATGTCATGGCTGCAGTCACCATCTGCAGTGATTTTGGAGCCCAAGAAAATAAAGTCTGACACTGTTTCCACTGTTTCCCCATCTATTTCCCATGAAGTTATGGGATCAGATGCCATGATCTTCATTTTCTGAATGTTGAGCTTTAAGCCAACTGTTTCACTCTCCTCTTTCCCTTTCATCAAGAGGCTTTTTAGTTCCTCTTCACTTTCTGCCATAAGGGTGGTGTCATCTGCATATCTGAAGTGATTGATATTTCTCTCGGCAATCTTGATTCCAGCTTGTGCTTCTTCCAGCCCAGCGTTTCTCATGATGTACTCTGCATATAAGTTAAATAAGCTGGGTGACAATATACAGCCTTGATGTACTCTTTTTCCTATTCAGAACCAGTCTGTTGTTCCATGTCCAGTTCTAACTGTTGCTTCCTGACTTGCATATAGGTTCTTCAAGAGGCAGGTCAGATGGTCTGGTATTCCCATCTCTTTCAGAATTTTCCACAGTTTATTGTGATTCACACAGTCAAAGGCTTTGGCATAGTCAATAAAGCAGAAATAGATGTTTTTCTGGAACTCTCTTGCTTTTTCCATGTTCCAGTGGATGTTGGCAATTTGATCTCTGGTTCCTTTGCCTTTTCAAAAACCAGCTTGAACATCTGGAAATTCATGGTTCATGTATTGCTTACACACATGCAAATACACAAACACACATATACACATTCACATACACAAGTAAAAGGAGTTTCATGAAATAGTACTCTTTCTTACCGTGCATGGTATTTTACACACTCTTTTCTGGTGTATTCCATATCATTTACTGAATGCTGGTGATGACCCACCACTTTGATCTCACACCCTACTTTGGACTTTAAGCCACAGTTCGAAAAAATATTGATCTTATTGATCCTCCTCCCTCCACCAACCCTTTCCAGGCAGCTAAGATTCCTTCAACGATGCCCTACCTCTGGTGCCACCCTTTGATCCACTGGGTCCTCTAAGGGCTGTGCTCATGCCCAGATTCTTCCAGCACCAAGGTCAGCTTGGGGAGAACCTCAGTGCAGTAAGACACTGTCCACTCAGCTTGAGTCTCTCTCTCTCTTTTTTTTTTGCTGCAACTTGTGACACGTGGGATCTTAGTTATGCCACCAAGGATGGAACCCATGCCTGCTGCATTGGAAGGCAGAGTCTTAACCCCCGGAGCACTGAGGAGGTCCCTGAGTCTCCTTAATATCAGTATTATACTCCACTTCTGCCCTTTGTTGATGTTATGGTGCCACCTTTCACATTTTAATTTAAACTTTAAGAGTGTTTTTTTCCTAAATGGATGCCTCTCTTCCTTAGTAGACTTAAAGCTGCGAGAGAACCAGGATCGTACCTGTTTTTGTTCACCATTTTATTCCTAGCTATATAGCTAGCCTGTAGGAAGGACTCAGTAAATATCTCAATACACCTTCCGCCCTCATGTAGCGCAGGAAAACTCCCCAGTGCCTGCACGTACGGGCTCTCTTATGGATGCCAGGCTCCTCAGATTCCAGCTCCCTTCTGGAGGCCCACTGTTCACATTTCCCCCCACAAGTCCTGCTGCTGCTGCTGCTGCTGCTGCTGCTAAGTCGCTTCAGTCGTGCCCGACTCTGTGAAACCCCATAGATGGTAGCCCACCAGTCTCCCCCGTCCCTGGGATTCTCCAGGCAAGAACACTAAATACCCAATTAATCTATTAGTTACATAGGGTTTCCCAAATCAGACATGGATTTCCCATCTCGACACCCACCCCTCTGGGTAGAATTCCATTCTCCTTTGTCCTCCTGATGAATCCCTGCTTATCCTCACAGCCAGCTCCTGCCTCTAAGCTTCTGCACCTTATTGAATGAATGGATGAATGAATGATTCTACCACCGACTGACCGTGTCTAACAGTGACTTCCAGTGTCCTTGACTCACGCCCTCATCTGACCGTTACCTCTCTGAAGCAGATGCAGTCGGCCACGTGCCCTTCACCCCTCTGTTGCTGGCAGCTGGCCCAGGTTACCTGCCTGTGGTGAAGGAAGTTTGGGAAGACCACCTGATGTGCTTGCTACTCATCTCCACCAGGGGGAAGCAGTGAGCCACCCTTCAACAATCCTTGGTTTATGTTCTCTTCTCTCAGAAATTACCACTGGTTCCTTGAGGCTTCAAACTCTCTGGGGAGCTGGATGGTTCCTGCTATTTCCCCCCGCCCTTCACCTTAACCAAAAATGTTTCCCAAACTAGAGGGAAAATAAAAAACAACACACAAAAGCACACGTGAGTCTTTCCCACCAGATTCTTGTTTCTCGAGGGTCATCCCATATTCATCTTTGGTATCCCGACGTCTCAGCCAGAAAGGCGGAGCCTCCAACAGTCAGCGAAATCAGATATTTAAACTTCTGGTGTGTAGTGGGGACTCGATGTGTGTTTGTTGAGTGACTGAAGGAATAAAAGTTGTGCTGAGAAACCCATCTGGAAACCAGGCTTGTGGAGACAAGGGAGCTTTCTGTCTGGCCAGGAATGAGTGTAATCTCTGCCTCTGTCTCAGAGCGTAGGGGCAGCTTGATTTTAGGGTTGTTAACTCTAATCTTAGTTTTCTCCTTGGGTTCTGGGGCTCTCCTTATTTCCGGGTTCCCAAGGAACCCCAAAGATAGGAAAGCTTAACCCTTTCATCTCTTCTCACAGTTTGGTAGATCAGCTTTTGCCTGACACCAAAGAATACTCAATCCTCCCTTCAACAAGCTCCAAGAACCCCGAAGCCAGGGTGTCTTAACCTTTCCTTATCATATCAGCTGTGACCTAAAACCAGAAAGCATTCGTTCGCTCATTTAACAGAATTTACCAATGCTTCAAGTATGCCAGGCACTCTCTGAAAACACGTGCTTAGATATATGTCTTTGTGGAGTTTACATTCTAGTGGGGGGAGACAGGCAATAAATTATATCATAATAAGCATGTACACTATAAAGTGTGTTAGACTAAGAGCTGTGGAGAAAATGAAAAGTTGAGCTGGTGAGGGTGGATCAACAGTGTCCTCTGGGAACAGGGGACCGCTGTCATATTAAAACAAGTGACCAGGCAGGCCTCCCTTCCCTTCACTGTTTTCCTTTCCAGTGTCTCCTCAGTCGTCTGCTTGGAGTATGGAACCCGGCATCAGACAAACCTGTCAGCTGGGTGACTTTGAGTTCGGTACCTCCTGATTCTGAGCTTAGTTTCGTAAGTCGAGTGAAGATGATGATCATTTCCACCCCACTGACTTTTGGGTGGATTACAGGAAATGATCAGGCAGGGCACAGTAACCGGTCTGGGTTAAGTACATTGTCGCTTTTACTGTTATTATTGTAGTAATTATCACCATCCTGCACCCACCATCACCACCATTCCTGCTTCATTTCCCATGATCACCATCATCGCCAGCATCATGACCACCGTTACTGTCTTTAGAACCTCTAGCCTTTCTCTGCCTCCAGCTCACTTTCCTCCACCTTCTTTCCATTCTCTCTCTCTTTTTTTCCTCCAAAGGGACCCTGGGCTGCCGTTTTCTAACTCCACTCTCTAATTCTTTGCTTCTCTTTGATTTCTCTTCCCTCTGAGCCACTGTCTTCCTCAACCTTGATGATTCTTTAGAACCTATTTCCTACCTTTCTCTGGCTTGATTGTTCTCTTGTGGTGGCCCACCTTTCCCTGGCTAAAAAAAATAAAAATAGAAGTCCAAGCTATACCCCGCTGCTGTGGTCACTATAGACCTGAGGTCCTATGGTGAAACTGATTTCGCTGCTCTAAGAGTATGTTCTTGCCATTCTTCCCACCCCCTCGCCCCCCAGTTCCCTCCAGCCCAAGGCTTGAGACCTTGGATACAAAGACCATGGGCTCCTTTCCTGAACTTTCCTTTCCTGAGCCACAACTGCCTTACCAGGGGAAAGCCTGGTGGGGACATGGCTCCGATATCAGAGTGCTGTTGCTGAGGCTTTCTTTCTCTTTTCTGAGGCCTCCTCTTTCTCTCTATGCTGTTTCTTGGCTTTTTGATTTTTTTCAGCCTAATAATACATGGTCAAGTGTGTCTTCGCTTTCCTAAGGGAAAAACCAGGTTCAAGATAAAGGAAGAGCTTGCTTTTCTCTCTGTTCTTCACCCCTCCCTCATGTACATGTGTCAAGCACTCACTATACATCTGATACTATGCCGGGTTCCAGGGCTTGAGGACTCTCTTGGAACTTCAGCGTGGAGCTGAGACCAAGAGGAGGAGGAGGAGGAGGAGGAGGAGGACAAGGAGGTCATCTCCTGATGACTCCGGGATGGTGGGATCATGTGGAAGCGCATTGCTTCCACAAGGGAGCGTGGAGCATCCTAGGTGTGGAGAGACCAGTGTAGGGCTGGCTCACTGGGAATGCTGGGGAGAGAGGTTGGAGCTGGGGTCAGACAGAGGGCAGGCCAGCCCTCACGGTGGACCAGGGCATGGAGCTTGCATGGCAGGGTTTTGAGTTGAAGATGCCTGGATCACTTGTCTAGTTTTCAAACAAACACTGGCTGCAGATTGGGTGGGTGGGTGGCTCGGAGTGAGATGCTAGGGAGTGTCAGAGGAGCCCAGGGGTGCCGCTGGCAGACAGGTGTCCTGGGGGCTTGCTTTCTTGAGCAACCACCCCAGCTCCTCCTCCGCTAAAGGTTGGGGGTTGGTGGAGGGTCAGAGAACTGGCAGCCAGGAGACAAACAGGAGGCAAAGTGGCCCCAAAGTATGACAGCCTCAGATGCTCTCTGGTTTCTCCGCAGTTTGGGGATTGAGTGAAGCCCACCAGGACCCCGCCTTCCACTAGAGCCTTCCCTCCCCTGGAACAAAGACTAGGCACCGTCTTGATTGCCCCATTGTTTCAGTTGCTTCTAACTTTGGGAGGGCTGGGCTGGGTGGCGCAGGACGAGCCGCCCCTCCCACAGCCCCCCAGGTTTGCTGAGTTCCGGTCCCTGTTCGTTCTCCAGAGTCTTGTTTCGTGGGTTATCAGGAATCCCGGAAACAGCATGGCCCCGTGTTCGGGCTCTTGATGCAGGTGACCAAAACCTAACGTGATCACCCTCACGCAGACACAGCTCATTCATTCACCCCCAAAATTACGACTGAATGTCACAGCGGGGGACTAGAGACACAGCAGTGGGCATGGCGAGCCAGCTCCCACGGACCTTGTTGTGTTCTAGACCTGAGCCATCCATTATAGCAGCCACGAGACTCATGTGGCAAATTAAAGTCATATTCATTAAAGTGAAATAAAACTAAAATATCACTTCTTCCATGGCACTAGTCACTCTTCAGGTGATCCACTGCCACCTGTGCCCAGTGGCTCCCCTACTGGAACAGCCCCGGCTTCTAGGTCATTTCCATCATCACAGAAAGTTCTGTTGGAACGCTCTGCTCTGGAATATATAGAGAGAAACAATAAGCAAGAGAAGTAACAAATGGTCATCAGTTCTATGCAGAGAATTACAGGAGCGTGCTCTGGCGGTGACTCAGTGGCTGGTTCTGATGGGGTGGCCACAGAGGGAGTGTCAGTCAGGGCTCTACCAGAGAAGCAGAGCCCCAGGTCAGCACCCCATCCGGGGCCTAACCTGCTGTTCCCGATCCAGCCTCCTCTCCTGCTTTCTTGAAGGCTGCCTTTTGGCTCCTCTGTATAGTCCATGTGTTGCTTCCCGGGCAGTGACCGGCTCTGGCTTTTGTGGACGTCCCCACCGGCCCTCTGAGATGAGAACAAAGACAGCCTCGGCCCCTGCTGTCGCCTCTGATCAGCACCGGGGTTGTGACCAGCAGGTGCTGATCAGAACGGGGCACAAAACTGACCCTGAACTTGTACGGTCTGTGGGGCCTGAGCTGTTTGAGGATTGTGGTTCCACATGCATCGCACTGGACGAGCCAGGTCAGGCCCAGACGGACCGTCACATCCGTAATCAGATCACAGCTCCTCCTCCCAGGATCTCCATGTCTTCAGCCGCCCACCACGCTGGCTCCCCTGACTTTGCTTTTCCTTGGAAGGCCTGCCTCAGGGCCTTTGCATGGATTATTTTTTCTGCCTGGAATGCACTACCCTAGTCTGCCTGTGGCTAATTCCTTGTCACTTGGGTCTCAGCTCAAATGCCACCTTCTCCTGGTCCCACCTCCCTTTCAATCACTCATTTCTTCACGGTCCCTATCATAAATACAATGATTTTTTTTGCTTAAATGTTTGCTTCTCTACCTCTTCTCACTAGAACAGTGGTTCTCAGACCTGAATATGCATCAGAATCCCCCAGAAGGCTCTACCCCCAGAGTCCCTGGTTCAGCCAATTTGGGGCAGCACCCAGGAATGTGCATTTTTTAACAGTTTCCCAAGGGATGCTGCTGCTCCTGGTTTGGGGCCTGCACTGTGAGAACCACTGTGCTGGAATTGTCCCAGGGCCTGACTCAGAACCAGAGTGTCAGGAGGAGTTACTGAGTGACTGAATGAGTGAAGGTGCACGGTAATGGTCCCACCAAATACTGCATTTGTGCCTGGCAGAGAGCTGTTCTGGGTAACTGACACGCAGCCTTAGCTTAATCGTTTCCATAATCTCGTGAAGTCTACGTGATTCTATTTTCTGGTAAGAACACTGAGGCTCAGAGTCACACGGCAACTGAGTATCAGAAACAGGGTTTGTGGAGAAGGAAATGGCAACCCACTCCAGTATTCATGCCTGGGAAATCCCAGGGACAGAGGAGCCTGGCGGACTATAGTTGATGGGGTCGTAAAGAGTCGGACATGACTGATTGACTAAGCGTGCTCCAGTGTCATATCCTGGCATGGAATACAGTCACGGCTTTGGGTTTCCCAGAGACAAAAATCAAATCAGCTTAGTGGAAGAGCTTACCCCAGAGAAAGCACAGCATATCAGTTCATAGAATATAAGAAGGTAGAGATTGCTAGTCCTGATGCCCTGCCAACACTGGTATTTCAGACTTCGTGGTTGGTTCTTTGAGTGGCTGAATTGCTTTAATATCTAGATTTTATCTGATGAGTCAGAAATCCCAAACCACATTTATTTTATATAAACATTAAATCCAGATCAGCCAAACAAGAAAAAAACAAAACACAGAGTTTGAACCTGGGTCCACCTGACTCCTAAGCTGTGGCTCCCTTCTAGGAGAGAGGTGAGGGCAGCTTTCCCCTTACCTCTGAGAGCTCCATGTGTCTCCCTACGTTTGCTCTGCTGAAGTGACTGCCCTTGGTGGGGGAAATGGGTTGCAGGGATGTAACAGCTTAAGCCAGAACAGAGATAAAAAGAAAGAACATAAAGCCTGAATGATATGTAACTACCAAATTGCCTGTTTGCAGAGCACCTTCAGTTGTATTAAGAACCCACACACAGATAGCTCCTTTTGATTCTCACAACCTGATGAGTGGTAAGTAGGCAGACAGACTAGAATGAGTACCCATTCCACAGATGGGAACACTGAGGAAAAGAGAAGGTTACTTTGAGCCACCCTGTAGCTTAGACAATTCCCCAAAAGCAATTCATATGCCACCACTGCTGGGAAGGCTTCCTAGATTGCCCCTTCTTCACTTTGTGTTAATGATCCCACAGTTCTCTTGTAGTTTGTTTGTTTTTTTTTTTAAGTTTTTTTTTTTATGTGGACCATTTTTAAAGTCCTTATTGAATTTGTTACAGCATTGCTTCTGTTTTATATTTTGCTTTTTTCTGGCTGTGAGGTATAGGGTATCTTCGCTCCCTAACTAGGGCTCGCACCTGAACCCCCTGCACTGGAAGGTGAAGTCTTCACCACTGGACTGCTGGAGACATCCCTCTTGTAGTTGCTTTGATATAAAAGTCTCTCAGATTAGAAATTCCTCATTAGCAGGAGCCATCACAAATAGCGATGAGTTATTAAAAGCATGCTCTGTATCAGATATCGTTCTAAGCTGATTTCAAGTATAACTTCACTTAATCTTCAGAACTTGACCATGAGATAGGGAATGTTGTAGTCCCCAGTTTTCAGATAAGAAGACTAAGGAGCAGGGAGGTGAAGCTACCGACCCAAGGTGACATGAAGTGACTTGCAGAGCACCTGGATTTGCGCTTTGGCTGACCACGGGCTCTTTTTTCTTTCTCTCTCTCTCTCTTTTTTTTTTTGCTTCTTTTGTTTCCTATAGATTACTTAACTCAGTAGCAAAAGTACCACTGAAGCAGTTAACAAATACATGAAAGTAAAAGTCTCTCAGTCATGTCTGACTCTGCGACCCCGTGGACTATACAGTCCATGGAATTCTCCAGGCCAGAATACTGGAGGGGTAGCCTTTCCCTTCTCCAGGGGATCTTCCCAACCTGGGGCTAGAACCCAGGTCTCCCTCATTGCAGGCAGATTCTTTACCAGTTGAGCCACAAGGGAAGCCCAAGAATACTGGAGTGGGTAGCCTATCCCTTCTCCAGTGGATCTTCCCGGCCCAAGAATCGAACCTGCAAATCCTGCATTGCATTGCAGGTGGGATGTTCACCAACTGAGCTATCAGGGAAGCCCTGAACAAATACATGAGCAGTCATAATTTAATCATGGAAATGACGCTCTTGGAGGCAGAGGTTGGGGCATTTCTAGATTTGCACCAGGAGAGAGAAATGAGAAACAGATGTTTTCTGCCTATATCATTGAGGGCTTGTGTGGTGGAGATAACAAACAGATAATGAAAGAGAATTCACTCTGAATCAGGGGTCACTGGTCAAATTCGGCCATCTGCCTGCTTTAGAAAATAAAGTTTTATTGGAACATTGCCACACCCATTTATTTACATTGTAAAATAAAATTAACATTTTATGTCAAGATAAAAAAAATTTGAACATAAAAAAGTTTTCTCTGCCCTGTGACCTCCCCTCTCAGCTCTACTGTGCTTTGCTTCTCTGCATTATGCAGTGACCAACCTTCCCCATCAGCAGAAATACCTGTTCAACCATAAAGAGCAACATTCTCCTAGCATCAACAGGACAACACAAAGAGAACATTCCTTCTTGGTCTTAGGAGGCCATGATGATGCTTAGATCTGGATTGTGTAAACTGTCAATAATTTCACTCAAATAAAATTTTCCATTTCTTTCTTAGATCAATGGGTTAAATGTTCATCAACAACATATTATGTTGTCTATAGTCCATGGGGTCACTAAGAGTCAGACACGACTGAGCGACTTCGCTTTCATTTTTCACTTTAATGCATTGGAGAAGGAAATGGCAACCCACTCCAGTGTTTTTGTCTGGAGAATCCCAGGGACGGAGGAGCCTGGTGGGCTGCCGTCTATGGGGTCACACAGAGTCGGACAGGACTGAAGCAACTTAGCAGCAGCAGCAGCATAGCTACTCTCACACAGCAATGGCAGAATGGAGACCATCTGGCTCAGAAAGTCTAAAGTATTTACCTTCTGGCTTCTACAGAGGAAGTTTGCTAATAACCCTTATTGTAAAAGACCAAGCAAAAGATACCAAGTGTTCTTTAAAACAAATACACACATGCTGTGTATCTGATGGGACATTGATGGTGGAGAACTCTGCCATGAAGGAGCATTACTGTTTGCACAGTACAGCATTACCTGGAGCTGTCCTTTATCGAGCACTTACCATTCTAATGCTCAGAGGAAGGGAGAAAGGGCAGGAAGGATGGACAGGCCCAGAGAGATTGAATAGCTTGCTCAGGGTCACACGGCTGCTATAGGATAGAGCCTGCACTCAGGCCTATGCCAGACTCAGCCAAAACACATGCTTCCAGGGAACTTCCCTGGCGGTCCAGTGGTTAAGACTCCGTGCTTCCACTGCAGGGGCCGCGGGTTTGACCCCTGGTTGGGGAACTAAGATCCCACATGCCATGCTGCTGCTGCTGCTAAGTCGCTTCAGTCGTGTCCGACTCTGTGTGACCCCATAGACGGCAGCCCACCAGGCTCCCCTGTCCCTGGGATTCTCCAGGCAACAACACTGGAGTGGGTTGCCATTCCCTTCGCCACACATGCCATGCGCTGTGGCCAAGAAAACAAAACAAAATGAAAAAAGCCCACATGCTTTTATTGCAGTGTCCTGCATGCCGACTTTTCCTGTCTGTTTCCTGCTAGGTGTGAGGTTTAGGGGGCTGGGGGTCACAGTGCATCTCTCAAGTGCCGCCTGGATTGTGCCCCTGGAGAGTCACTCTCATTTAGTGGGGTCTGCGGGTCTCTTTGGGCAAACGTGTCACACCATCCCCATAGGATTTTGAAGGCGGGGGCGCCTCGCACTCCAGGTCTCCCAGCTGCCTCCTTCTCAATTTGGAAAAGGAAACCCGAAATGCCTCCCTTCCCCCAGTGACACAGGCCTGTTGATGTGTCCACCCTCCACGTCAGCTCTGTCCTTGGGAACAGAGCTCAGTTTAGCTCCATCATCTGATCATCTTCTTTCTTTAGCACTTTTGTTTTTCCCCTCTCCGTCTGGTACTTTGTGGAGGAGAAATGAGGCGGACAAGCTCTGTAATCAGATACCAGGACACCCTCGGTGACAGCGACAGTTTGTTTTTCTAGCTCTAACTTCTAAAGGCCTTCTGCCTTCGTTGTCACGGAAGGTGGGGGTACTAAGTGGCAGGTTGTCTGTTTTGCTGTAAACCTTAGGCTCCTTGCTTGAAAAAGTTGGGGTCAAACCGCTGGCTGGCTGCACACACTTGGATGATTTTTCCTCCCTGTGTTTATTACCTTGGATATCATCCAACCCAGGCTAGTACATGATGACTCCTGATGGACACCAGGGGGCGCTGCCTGACAACCATCCTTTAGCTGAGCAGGGAGTGGGGGAGGGGGGAGATGTACATTAAGGTGCAAACTGGAAGAAGGAAGTTCCGTCTAATCATCTGAACTTTCAAATAGGGAAAAAATTAGAGTCCCGGAGAGGAGAAAGGCCTGACCCATGTACAGGATGGAAGAATGTGGGCTTAATTCTGTGTTATACACAGAGCATCTGGGCAGACTGAGAACCAGGGGAACTTTAGTCCCTTGTCCCAGCTGGCCTTGTGTGAGCTACATGGCATCGGAGCAGCTCCTGGTTCCTGCCTGCGTCCGTCCAGTCACTGGCTCAGACGGGGTCTTGCAGTCACTAACCTTCCTACAGCCCTCTTGTCACTGAAGCGCTCACCCCCAGCTCCTTGCCACATTGCAAGACCAATTAAGAGAAGAAAGTGATCTGTAAAGGAGGAATGCTGACATGTAGTCTCCAAATAACAACTATTGGAGATGCAGCAGGAGTTTGATAGTCAGTGGCCTCATTCCCTTGGGAGATATCTGGCAAGAACAGGGGGCCAGACGTGGGGTAACTCCAGCCGTAAAGGAGCCTCCTGGAGGCCATGAACAGAGTGGCCACGAAGAGAAGCAGCAGGACTTGCTTTGATCAAAATCATCATTTCAGCCTTTGCCACGTGCCCGACATGGAGCTGTAGAGATTAAAAAAACACGCGGGCTACAGTTGGCAAGGGGCTGGGCTCCTGGTTTCCCCTTCTAGTCAGCCTGGCCAGGTTTTGGCACAGGCGGAAGCGTGTGTGAGTTCTGAGCCTGGGTTGTGAGTCCTGGCAGGGTCACTGGGCTGTACTAAAGTGGGCTCAGCCCCTTCCCCATCAGAGTCTCTGTCTTAAAGAAACGGGCATGGAAGCACCTGCCCATTTAGTGCTGTTGGGAGGAACAGGAGTGATGATGCATGTTTACTCCCCCGTCAGGGGTTGCTTCCCCCACCCGAGCAGAACCGCACTTTAATCCTTTTGGCTGCAGTGAATCAGAAATCATAGGAGCCAACTGAACGGGACGAGCCAAAGGTTTCTCTCTCTGCTCCCCAAAGCCAGACTCCTCAGGAGCTGAAAGGTCCTGGGGCCTCAGAGCTGGTGAAGCCCAGTCGCCAATGTGCGTGGGCAGCCAGGGGTCACACCATGACTTCAGACAAGCCCCCAGATTAGCCAGAGCTAATGCCCCATGGATGGAGGGTGGGCAGTGCAGCCCATTTTATTATTTTGGAGCAGAAAAAAGATAACCCATCACAGCCTTCTTTTCATACACTTGAGAGGTTGGAAAAGTTCTCTCATCATCTTTTACAGAACCACAAGACTCGTATTTATTCCTCCAAAGTGAGCAAGCTTCTAGACTAAAGAAAGGGCTTTTGAGGCAGGGGATCTGTCGATTTCCACAGGGTTCTTCCTCACACTGCTGACTGTCTTCGGGTGTGGGATGGGAGGCATTTTGCTTAAGAACAAAGATCATTGTCTGTTAATCCCTTTGATGTCGTGGTCACCAGATCTCAGGCCCCGGGCAGGAGGTTTTCTTGGGCTCCTCAATGACAGCAGACAAAGGGCAGCTCAAGGTTCTCAAATGGCACTGTCGACACTTCTGGCTCGATGATTCTCGGTGGTCAGGGCTGTCTCGTGCATTGTAGGCTGTTTAGCAGCGTCCCTCCGTGCCCTGCGCTTTGATGCCAGAAGTATCCATCCTCCAACCCCCTCCTCCTTCGTGAAATCCAAAATGCCTCACAGCGTCCTCAGATGTGCCAGGTGGAGAACCGCTGTCTTGACTTCTCCAAGGTGCTCCAGGCTTCGCCCAGCTGATGATGCTCCTGCTCAGATGATGGTGGTGATGATAAGGATGTCAAGGATGATGACAAGTGAAGTATTCTGAGGCCAGATGAAAGCCAGGGAATTTTGTGAAGACTGAGGGTCTATAAAAGCACAGAAAACCGTAATTGAGTTGGACTTGGGCTTATCATGCCCAGAGCATAATTTTCCCAGGGGTTTTTAGTCAAATTTCCAGGAACCAGATGAAAGCCAGGAACCTTGATGTACCACCCTCCCTCCAGTGAGCACATGTGCACACAGACACAGACACAGACACAGACACACACGCGCTCACATTCACATGCATAATCCTTCCCTTTCTCTCCGCAGGGACCTAGTTAAAACTTCCATCACTTCTGCAGGTAAACAGCTCTCGATGCCCTGACTTCTCCGGCCGTGACCGCCTGGACCAGCCACGTGGCCTCTCTGTGCCTGTGTCAAAATCCCGGGGACAGGAAGGATGGGCCTGAACCCTTCCCCTGAGATTCTGTGTCCCAGGTTTGACCTTCATGCCTGGCCAGTGAGCTGACAGCAGTGACCACGACCCCACTCTCACCCACAGCTGTGTGGTTCAGACGGCAGCTTCCAGTTGTGATGGTTATTGTTGCATGGATGCCTGAATCAGCTCAATGACACCTTGTGGGTATCCTTTGAACATAAGAAGCTCATTCCCACCCTTGCCCTCATCTCTTCTGCCCTCTCCTGACACCCTTCCTGGGGGCTGGCTCCTTCCCACTGCGTGCTGCCAGCTCTGGGTGCGCTCACTGCGTGGAGTTCCTCTGATTACTTTCTCCGTCATTACTTGGGGGAGCAGGGGGGCTGGGAGAACCTGGGGGGAGGGGCCGAGTGCAGCCCCAGTGAGTTCTGGGGAACTTTCTAGAGGAAGGAACCAGCTATACATGGTTCTGAGGATGACAGGCTGTGTTTGGGCTTCTTTGCCTACTTCCCAAGTTGATTATTTTGTTTTATTGCCCACCAGTGCCAACTCTCAGATCTGCTCAGGGTGTCATTGCTTTTTTTTTCTTTCAAATCATCCTAGCTCAAAAAATTTTTGTTTATATTTACAATATCGTTTGGGGACGTTTTGCGGGCAGTATCTTCCTGAACCATTTTGTGTTGTAAAAGCTGCCTGCAGACTTTCAGTGCCAAAGTCAAGTCATGTGCACGTTCTTTTTTTGGAAAGAAGGATGTTGTATATACAGAAAATGGCAGGAGACCCAGCTTTATCCACTTTCCTTTGATCCCGGTACCCATGACCAGAGGGTGAAAGACGAATTTAAGTTCTTCCTAAGCTCTGACCATGGGCTTTATTTGGCAAGGTCTTTCATGTTCCTGGGTGATGCCAGTTCTAAGAGGAGGCACTGGCAAAGGCAAATTATGGCAACAGGGCTGGGCCAGAGTTTAGGTTAGAGATTTAGTTATGCAGGAAGGGCTTGGTGTCCAGTAGATTTTTTCCAAACATTCATGGTGCCAATGAATGTGGAAAGGGAGGATTTAAAATGCCCCTCCTGCCCCTGCCTCGATGTCTCTCTCTGCAGAAATGATTGCTGTTCCCCGTTGTGTCCAAGGCACTGCTCCATGCTTACAATGTGCTCAGCACACAGCACATAAGGAATTTCCGTGACGGCCGCCCGTTGTCCTTAAAACAAGTTGGGGCTGCCCCCTGAAAAGGGAGGAGATAGGGGTTCAGAGAAGTGGATGAATTTAGCTGAGACTGCACAGCATAGGCAAGTCAGGAAGGCAGCCTTGCACTTGGGAGTTTGGAATGAAACCACTGCTTTAATACCACGCCCCGAGGCCCTGAGGAGAGACAGGAAGGGAGTGGCGTCGATTGAGAGCCCAAGCGCACTACAAAAGTTGCCCGGCCAAGGTCACCTGGACTCAGGCAGGTCTGCTTAGGCATGAGTTTTGAGAATCATGAACTCATTGGGTGGCAGTGACCTGTGGGCGCAGGTAACGCCAGTGGGTGATTTGATGCCCTGGGAGTAGATTGGAACGGAGCCGCTGACGGAGTTGCACCCGGGCTGGGCCTGGAACAAGTGGTACGTGAAGGGGAGAGAGGTGATGTGACACAGGAGGGGGTGGGTGGGGAAGAGGCCTGGGGCCTGAAGGGGAGTCCTGTTCTGCAGTGTCAGGCAGCTGCTGGCCCGAGTTCTCTGGATCTCTTTAGTGGGAGTTATTCACTCAGTCATGTCCGACTCTTTGCGACCCCATGGACTGTAGCCCACCAGGCTCCTCTGTCCATGGTATTCTCCAGGCAAGGATACTGGGGTGGTTTGCCATTTCCTCCTCCAGGAGGAGTACCTGTATCTTCCCCCAGAGGAAGGACGCCGTGAGGCGATGCGTCTCAAGGCTGTGGCTCAGCCCTGGTGCACAGTGTGTGCTCAGTAAATGCATGGCAGACGCTGCTTACACTGTTACTGCTAGTGATCAGGTTCAAACAGAAACAGCTCAGGGGCAGGTAGGCATGGCTGCTGCCTGCGGAAGTTCCTTTAAGTGAAACGTCAGGCGAAGGGGAGACCTGGGGTTTGGTGCAGTGAGAGGGGAATCACAGCTGCCCGCTTCCCAGTGTGCTGAGCTCACATTTCTACCGACAAGGACCAGTTCTGTGGTATGAAGGGTGCTGTTCCTCAGTGCTAGCAGCCTGGGGAGATCCCACGAATATGCTGGGGATCTGGGTGGGCTCCGCTCGGGGGAATGGAAAAGGAAGGAAATGGGGGAGACTCTTCCACAAATCCGCTGTCATCTCATTAAATGTTGGCCTTGCTGTCACATGGTCCTGGTTTCAAATGCTGGGCTCCTGCAGCTTTCCTGCTCACGACTTTGCGAAGTTGGTCCACTTCTCCAGGCATCAGCGTCCCCTTCTGCACAGAGGGGAAGAGGCTGTGGAGTTGGAAGGGCCACAGGAACTGGGAGCAGTCGATGGTTAGCAATCTGGGGAGGGCCCGGAGGAGCAGGCAGGGACTCGGGCAAGGGGACCAGCTGGGGTACCAGAGATCCAGGTGAGCAGGGACAAAGGTCAGCATCGATACCGCTGGGCGTCTGCGCTGCATTTTGTACCTGTGTTGCTGGGGTGATGCCTCTCAGGTCAAAGAACTCGTCCCTGGATCCTACAGCCATCAGCCGTTTCTCTCTCCCTGACCCACCAGACTCTTCGCAGATGTGAGCAGGGAGCAAAGTTTCCCCCCACACCCCTCACCTGCCCTGCCCAGCAGAAAAACAACTCAGAGCACAGCACCCCGGGCTGGGACCTGAGACCTTCCTGGAATCCTCCTGGTTTACTTCCTGGGTCTCATCACTCAAGCCTCACTTCCTCTCTTTAAAGAAGAGAATCAGAATTCTCACTCTCCTCACCTGCGTCAAACCAGGTGACATCCAGGAAGGGCTTTGCCAGCCAAGGGGTAGTTACTTTTACTGAGGACCGCCAGTACTTTGCCTGGAAAATCCCATGGATGGAGGAGCCTGGTAGGCTGCAGTCCATGGGGTCGCTAAGAGTTGGACACAACGGAGCGACTTCCCTTTCACTTTTCACTTTCATGCATTGGAGAAGGAAGTGGCAACCCACTCCAGTACTCTTGCCTGGAAAATCCCATGGACGAAGGAGCCTGGTAGGCTGCAGTCCATGGGGTCGCTAAGAGTCGGACATGACTGAGTGACTTTACTTTCACTTTTCACTTTCATGCATTGGAGAAGGAAATGGCAACCCACTCCAGTGTTCTTGCCTGAAGAATCCCAGGGACAGGGGAGCCTGGTGGCTGCCGTCTATGGGGTCACACAGAGTCGGACACGACTGAAGTGACTTAGCAGCAGCAGCAACAGCTGGGTCTGAAGCACCAGCTTTATCTGGGGCCTTGAGCAAAGAAAAGGTGGAATCTCTCTTGAAGCAAGTTCCCTGGAGCTCTGGTTTGCTTCCCCCAAACAGATGTAGGCAGACACAATACACATGTTACAGCAAGGCACACAGAAATCTTCGATGGCCCATCCTGGGAAGGCAGAGCCGGGTTAGGAGGTCGGGACAGTAGGGGGATGATGATGTTTTCGTATATAGCTTGCTCCTGTATTCAGCTTGAACCGGTGTTAATCAGTCCCTATCCCCAGTACTGGGGGGACATTGATGAGTCATTTCATCTGTGAGCCATCATTTCCTGGCCAGAAAATTCAGGTGATAGTTGCCCTTCCTCCTTGGCTTCTTCTGAGGACTAAATGAGATAAAACATGCAATGAGCAGTGCCCGGCATGGTGTTACTGTGGAGCCTGATACCTGGTCCTTTGCTATTACTGTCATTGACCAGTAACTGTTGTTACTCTTCGGTTTCTCCGATTCTGTTGCCTGCTCCTGGGAGTCCTGCGAGAATTATCATCCTCCTCTTCTCCTTGGCACTCCCCTTTCCCTCCCCTGTTTTCTGTGTGAATTAAGTGCCTGAGGCTCATGGTCCCAATTTCTGGATGAAGAAAGAGGTACCGCTGTCTATGCCAACTGGTCCAGGTCTCAAAGAGGCAGAGAAGAGGGGTCTTGGGTTTGCCCCTCCTGTGCCTCTGTCAAGATGGGCCAGATTTGGGATGGTTTCTGCGATACTTGCACAAAACTTCTCACCTAAGGAAAGAAATGGCTGATGCTGGGTGGAGACAGAGTATCAGCCAAAACATAGGACGAAAGAAGAAAAAGTTGACCGAACTTTCTCTTCAGATGCATTTTTGGGGAAGGGGAAAGAGCAAAATGAACAGGTTCTGCCTGAACGGACATGATTTCATGCGGCCAGGGCATATTGATAGTATCAGGAAGTTTCTTGCTCTGGGTGAAGTATTTGGATTTTTCATGCTCCTCCCGTCCCCCAGGAGACAGGGACCTGGGAGGAAGCTGGACTTTGAGAACACGTCTTATCTCTTTTCTTTTACAGTCAAGAGAATCTATTTATTTAATTAAATTTCCTTTGAATTTGGTTTTTCCCTGGAGCTAATTTTCTCTTCTGTTTTCTTTCTTTCCCAAGACATCAGTTAGGGCAGAATTTATCAATAGAAATGACAGTATTACTAACAATAACGATAAAGATTGTAGTAAAATCCAAACAGCACCACATCCTCTGTTATCTTAAGTATGTGGCTGAAGTCACATCTCTCTCTCTTTAGAGGAATCCACATCTCTCTCTCTTTAGAGGAATCTCTCATTAACTTGCAGCTTATATACATTTTGTTCTTCCCATGTCTACCTCAAGGGTTTGAAGCTTGGGGTCTGAGTTTCGAGAAAATCCTTTTAATTATCCAGAAAACTTTCAGGAAATGGCATATCCACCCCCTGCATCCTTTCTTCCTTTCCCCCTCCCTCCATTGTTCATCCCTCCATCCTTCCATCCTTTCCTTCTCTATTGTAGCCTGACCAGCTATCTTTGGGGGAAAATAGAGGAAGACTTGCTAAGAATGAGCCTATCTTCTTTATGCCATTTTGAGATATATAAGATAATCTAATCCAGGGGCCAGCAAACTATGGCCTGTAGGTCAAATCTGACCAGCTGCCTGCTTTTTAAAATAAAATTTTATTAGACCACAGCTACATCTATTCATTTGTGGCTGCTTTTGCATTATAATGGCAGAGTTGAGTAGTTGCAGTAGAGGTCATATGGCTCACAGGTTGAGGTATTTTACTATCTTGTCCTTTACAGAAAACCTTTGCCAATCTCTGTTCTAGTCCTTGGAGAAGGAAATGGCAACCCACTCCAGTATTCTTGCCTGGAGAATCCCAGGGACGGGGGAGCCTGGTGGGCTGCCGTCTATGGGGTCGCACAGAGTCGGACACGACTGAAGTGACTTAGCAGTTCTAGTCCTTGACTGTACATGAAAATGATTTTTCACTTTTCTTCTGCTGTGTGTGATGTGAACAAGTAAGGTCATTTGTTTATTCATTCACCAAGCATTTAGGAAGCACTTTTTTTGGCACCAAGCCCCCTGTTAGGCATAAAGGGTGTTTTTTGTCTTTAAGAAAGTATTGAAATGTAGTAAGATACAAACAGAGGGCTATGCCTGCTGTAGTGGTGTCAGGAAGGAGGAAGCAGACAGTGTTTTGGAGGCTGAGTATAGGAGAAAGCTAGGGAAACCTGCATAGAGGAGGAGACATTGAGATGGGTATAAAAATGGGAAGTTACCAAACGGCTGGGGGACCATGACCTCCAGGCGTGGGAACAGCCTGTAGTGAATCACTGGTTGTGATAAAGCATGACCAGCTCAGAGAGAGTAGGAAGTCAATTTGTAGGACAGTTTGGGTAATGAGAGGAAAAGTTGAAACTAGTAAGAATATGAGAAGCTATGTGGGAGCCCTTTAAGGACAGGAATGGTGACTTCTGTGTCTTTATTCTGTTGTGATTGTCTCCAAGCCACAGCTTTGGAGTGGTGTGTGGTTGATGGGGTCCATAAATCTGAGGTGTATATCAAGGTCACCACATCTTCAGGTGGCTTTGAAGCTGGCTGATCTGGGTACAGGTTGACGTTCCATTTTTATACCCATCTCAAATGTCTCCTTTGAAAATACCTCTGCTTTTGAGGTCAGTGAGAATGTGAGCAGCAGAATTCTGCAAGGCACAGTTCCTATTTTACAGTACAGATGGCAGTTAGGAGGCTGACCAGGGGAGAAGACCCTGAAATCTGGTGTATTCCATAAAGTGTCTGAGCATGTCCCAGAGGGACAGCCATGTGGTCTGGATATTGTATTCCCACTGAGGGCCTGAGATCAGGGCTGATAAGTTCCAGGCTTCCCAGATGGTGCTTAGTGGTAAACAACCTGCCTGGCAATGCAGGAGATGTGAGAGACATGGGCTTGATCCTTGGGTTAGGAAGATTCCCTGGAGGAGGGCATGGCAACCACTCTAGTATTCTTGCCGGGAGAATCCCATGGACAGAGGAACCTGGCAGGCTGACAGTCCATAGAGTCGCAAAGAATCGGACATGACTGAAGTGACTTTGCACGCATACACGACCTTGAACACTGGCTGCCCCTGTAATTTGGGACAGCCTGGCGACAAAGGCAGGTCCAGGGTTGTACGTTTGCTTTATAAAGGGGCTTAGAGACCTGTGCTTCCTTATCTGTGAAATAGGATAATTATAATTCTCACTTCTTAGGATTGTTGTGATAATTTAGGGAGTTATGTTAGAAAGAAATTGTCTTAGACAGTAAGCACTTGACAAAATGATTCAGCAATGAATGAAATTGTTATCCAGGATAGCATTTTCTAAAGAATGTTGAAGCGTTTTACTTAAAAAATGTCAAATGTGTTTGTTTCCTGTAGGGCTTCTTGGTGTAGGTAGTAAGCTGCTATGTACTGTGATTTTACTTATAACATCAGGATTCGACCCAAACTTGGCCATAGCTCTCTGTTTTCACTGAGTGTATGTTGAGACAGTGTTGCACAAAGCAGGCTTTGGGGAATTCTGTTTAAGGTAAGGGTGGTGCCTACTGAGGGCTTCTTCTGCATCCGGCACTGTGCTCGGCTCTGGGGACAGAAGAGTGAGCAAGAAATCCTGGCCTCATGGACTCTGATGGTAGTTCCTAGAATTCACATGAGAGTCCTGAGTAGCTCTGTGCCTCAGTGTTACACTCTGTAAAATGGGAACAATATGAATCTCTGCTGCCTCTTATCTTGCCAGGAGGTTGGAAGGGTGATGAGACTGCCAACTCCTGACTTGGCAGGAGTTGGTAAAACTGAATTGAGAAAGAGTCATGCTTAAGCCCGGAGAAGACAATGGCACCCCACTACAGTACTCTTGCCTGGAAAATACCATGGAAGGAGGAGCCTGGTAGGCTGCAGTCCATGGGGTCACTGAGGGTCGGACACGACTGAGCGACTTCCCTTTCACTTTTCACTTTCATGCATTGGAGAAGGAAATGGCAACCCACTCCAGTGTTCTTGCCTGGAGAATCCCAGGGACGGGGGAGCCCGGTGGGCTGCTGTCTATGGGGTTGCACAGAGTCAGACACGACTGAAGTGACTTAGCAGTAGCAGCAGCAGCATGCTTAAGCCTAATGTAGGAGCTAATAGCACAGACCTTGCAATCAGTCAGCTGAGGTTGGAGAACCAGCTCTGCCTAACTGTGGTCTCTGACTGTGTGATCTTGTGCAAGGTACTTAACCTCTCTGCACCTGTTGCCTCTTGTACAAAATGAGGAGAGTACTCCTACCTCACAGGGTTAGTATGAGAATTTAATGAGTTATGAGGCACTGACATGTATAAAGTGCTTTTTAAGTATTTAGTAAAAGAGTAGTCAATGGCAATGATAATAATAATAACAGCCAACACTGGTGGATTGTTTGCTCTGTTCTAGGCACTTTGCATGGATTTGTTTAATTTATTCCTCACAACAACCTTACCTGGCAACGACTATTATTATCTTCATTTAACAGATGAGAAAACTGAGGCTTACCGTTAAGCCCCTATCAAGAGGACACAATTTGTTAGTGTCAGAGCTGGATTGACAGACTCCAGTGCCTGAGGTTGTAACCACTGCCCCATCACTCTGTCGCTGAGATTATTGCAGAGCAGACCATGTTACCAGGCAGGGGTCCAGCTTGTGGACGCATGTGGAGAGGAGAGTCCAGCAGAGCTAGGGGGGCAGACTGCATTCGGTTTAGCATTTTCAGAGATCAATCAAGTCCTATCTTTCTTCCCTAGACTTTCAGGAACCTGTACGCCTTCTCCTTTTTTCCCTTTCGAAAGGCAGACTTCACTTCCCTCCTCCTCTCTCTAGCCTTTGAAGTCAGAGGTATACTTCAGGGCTCCTAAGAACAGATCTGGAAAAGAGAGTACTTTCCACAGTGTTTAAACTAAAAGTGTAAGGACATGGGAGCCCTAGTACTTGAATCAGTTCTGTGTGTATGTGTGTGTGTTCTGTATGTGTTCTTGCCAAATGCTAATACCTGCCTCTGCTGATGTCAGGCAGGGCTTCACAGAGGTCACCCTTCAGACTTCATTTGTCTCCTGCTTGTCATCCTCTGAATATTTCGAGAGTGGGGGGCTTGACCCCCTCTGTAACAATGTATTTTGAGAGTGTTTTTTTTGTTGTTGTTTGTTTGCCTATCCCAGTGTTTTTTTTCTCCTTGTCTTTAAAAATCTTCCTTTTTCCTCCTTCCCTGTGCCCCGTAGTCTGACCCTGCCTTGCTTATCTAAAACAATAAAACAGGAACAAGCTAACGTTAACCCCTGGGGACAGGCTGAGGCTGCAGAGCAGAATTGCCATGGCCTTTATGAAGAGAGAATTTAAGTCCCTTAGCACCTGGGAGGGTTGAGTGTCTTCTCTGCGACCACTCAGGGCTTTGTCAGCTGGTGATGGAGTGGAGGCTGAGTGAGACTTCTGTAAGCAGGGTTGGATTGTGCTGAGTGTGGGTCCGAAGGGAGTGGGTGCGTTGATTCACTCTCATTCATTCATCCAATTTTTCTTCCTTCCTTCTCTTTTACCCTCTTCTCTTTCTGTCCTTCTATCCTTTGTTCCATCAATTGATCCATCCATATATCCACCCATCCATCCATATACTATTCATCCATCTATTTGTCTGCTCATTCACTCATTTAGTGACCTACATGCCAACTCATGCATCCACCTGGCCACCCAGCCATCCATCCACTCACTCACTCATCTGTTCATCCACCTATCCATCTTTCATCCACCCACTCAGCTGTCCATCTACCCATCTGTCTCATTTACTCACCCATCTATTTATTCATCCATCCATCCATCTATTTGATAGGTACCAAGTCCCTTCTATGCACCAGATACTCTGCTGAGTGCTGCGGATTTAGGAATGATGAACAAGGCCCCTCCCCTTGTGGAGGACAGAACCAGCTAATGAGGGAGACAAACAATACACCATTAAACAAGAAAATGAGTTAATTTGAGAATCTGATAAACACTGTGAAGAAAGTTAAGTGAGAGAACCATATTAGTGAGAAGAGTCAGTGAAGGTTCCTCTGAGGGACATTCGAACAGAAGCCTGAAGAATGTGAAGGGGAGAGGAAGTGGCAGAAAGAGTTCTCTGCTGCTGCTGCTGCTGCTTCGCTTCAGTCATGTCCGACTCTGTGCAACCCCATAGACGGCAGCCCACCAGGCTCCCCCGTCCCTGGGATTCTCCAGGCAAGAACACTGGAGTGGGTTACCATTTCCTTCTCCAATGCATGAAAGTGAAAAGTGAAAGTGAAGTCGCTCAGTGTCCAACTCTAGCGACCCCATGGACTGCAGCCTACCAGGCTCCTCCATCCATGGGATTTTCCAGGCAAGAATACTGGAGTGGGGTGCCATGGCCTTCTCCAGAAAGAGTTCTCTAGACACAGGGAATGGTTGTACAATGAAGGGAAATAATTGCAGCTTAAGGAAGTAACCAGAGTCCTCTGTGGCTGGAGCCACTGCAGCCATGCCCCCATGAAGGTACCCGTCCATCCATGCACATCCACCCACCCATGCACACCCATGCACACCCATGCACATCCATGCATCCCTGGATACATCCATGTGTCTATTTGGGTATATCTGTCTACACCCACTCTTCATCCCTCTTCACATCTGTCCTGCGCCCATCCATCCGTCCCAGAGAACGTGCCCGTTCGCTCTTCTGTGCAGCCATTCATCCATGCACTCGTCCATTAACTCATGCATCCGTCTGTGCATCCGTCAATGGTCCACGTGCACATCTGTCCACACATCCATGTGCCCAGCCGTCCACCTAGCCATACATCTGACAAACTTTAGCTGACATCTTATATCAGACACAGCTCTTTTTTTTCTTTTCTTTTTTTTAACTGAAGGATAGTTGCTTTACAGAATTTTGTTGTTTTCTGTCAAACCTCAGCATGAATCAGCCATAGGTATACATATATCCTCTTCCTTTTGAATCTCCCTCCCATTTCCCACCCCATCCCACCCCTCTAGATTGATACAGAGCCCCTGATTGAGTTTCCCGAGCCATGCAGCAAGTTCCCGTTGGCTATCTGTTTTACATATGGTAATATAAGTTTCCATGCTACTCTTTCCATACATCCCACCCTCTCCTCCCCACTCCCCATGTCCATAAGCCTATTCTCTATGTCTATTTCTCCATTGCTACCCTGTGCATAAATTCTTCAGTACCATTTTCTAGATTTCATCTATATGTGTTAGAATATGATATTTAAATACTTTCTCTTTCTGACTCACTTCACTCTGTATAATAGGTTCTAGGTTCATCCACCTCATCAGAACTGACTCAAGTACATTCTTTTTTATGGCTGAGTAATATTCCATTGTGTATATGTACCACAACTTCTTTATCCACTCATCTATTGATGGACATCTAGGTTGCTTCCATGTTCTAGCTATTGTAAATATGCTGCAATGAACAATGGGATACATGTGTCAGACACATCTCTCTTATCTGACTTAATCTCTCAAGAGCAGCTACAACCATTGGCCACATCTTCCTTTTGGAAACAGTCTCTTCTCTTGGCTTCCAAGAAGGCACACTCTCCCAGCTTACTCCTACTTTTCTGGCTCCTACATGCCTAAAACAGAATTTGCTTATCTTTCTCTCAAATTGCCCTTCCAGTAATGTTTTTCTTCTTAGTAAGTGGCAGCACCAACTTGCTAGTTAAGCTGGGAACTTGGGAATCACCTGCATTTCAGCCCTACCCTCCCTCCTCACATTCTGTACCTCCTCAGGTTATGTTAATTCTGTCTCCAGCATGTATCTCAAGTATGCCCACTTCTCACCACTTGCTTTAATCTTCTGCCTGGATGACTGCAGCAGCCTCCTACCTGGTTTCCAGGTTTTTGTCCTTGTTCCTCTCCACTGCCTTCTCTACTTAGAGTCAGATTAATCTCTTATAATCCCAAATCAAATCATGTGGTTCCCCTGATTAAAGTTATATGCCCACATTAAAAATACACCAGGAAGGGAAGTTCGATGAAAGTAATTCAGACAATAACTGTATTTATCACAGATTAATTACTCTGTGCCAGGCAGTGTGCTAAGTGCTTTATAAGCATTATCTCACTTAGTTCTCCCAACAGCATGGTGAGGTAGGTACTATTATTAGTGTCCCCATTTTATAGATGAAGAGACTCAGACACAGAAAGGTGGAGTCACTTGTCTAAGCACTTACAGATCAGAGGCAGAGATGGGATTGGGACCTAGAGCTATGAGAGTCTCAAGTTCTTGCGTCTTAACCTCAGCTGTGCAGGGCTTTGACATAGGGCAAGCTCCACAATCTATCTACAGACTTGGAGAAGGGTGACGTCAGCTCTTCTGGTGGTCTTGGCTAAGCACGTGAATGTTCTTTTGCTTTGAGGAAAAAGGTAGACCAGATGAACCCCATTTGGGATTCTAGAACTAATGCTCCTTGGTAGGCCCTAAGTGACAGAGGCAACTAGATGTTTTTTCCTTACACTCTGCTGCCAAGTTCTGTTGCAGATGTGAGGCCAGTCTGCCGCTGCAGAACGTCTGGGCTCAGGGCGGAGGGTGCAGGTCTTTGCCTTTGGTGTCGGGTGGTCCTGGGTAAGAATGTGACCTTGCCAATGCCCCGAGTCTTTCTACTTCTTCCTATTCCTCCTTCCCCTTGGGATCTGGAGCCAGAGTCTGGTTTTCAAATTGCAAGATAACGATCTGATTTAGTGATTTATCCGATTAGGCTTAAATGTATTTATTACATGCTTAAACATATTCCAGCGAGCTCTGAAAACAAACTGCAGGACTGTCCTGGGATGAATTTCCGGGACCCATTGGAGTGAGTTCAAGAAAAGCATAATCTACTTAGAGGAAGACAGAACCAGGCCCTAATCCAATCGGCATCTGCGTTAGGGAGCACATCCCCCACCCCTGCCCACAACCTCAGAGCCCCCAGACCTGGGTCTGGAGGTTAAAAGGAAAGTCTGATTCAAAGGGGCCAAGGTCACCTTGACATCAGTACGCCTCTGGCTTCTCCTTCCCCACAGAAGTGGTGTGGGGAGAACACCTTCGTACCCTTTACTTATTGTTCTAAAGTAACATTTATTTTTCTTTTTGATGCTAAAATCATTTTCATTTGTAAAATTCTGGAAAATAAAGAGAATAGAAAAAGCAAATCCATATCATCTATCCTCTTGCTCATAGTCACATTTTTTTGTTTTGAATACACTTTTATTTTATTTTTTAATTTTATTTAACTTTACAATATTGTATTGGTTTTGCCATGTATCAAAATGAATCTGCCACAGTTGTAGTCACATTTTATGGTGGGTCCTTTCAATATTTAAAAATGCTTTCAAAATTGCCCAAGTAATGCAGTGTGTGTGTGTGTGCGCGTGTGTGCGCGCGCGCGCGCGCGCGCTTGCGTGCTCATGTTCAGTCACTTAGTCTTGTCTGACTTTGCAAGCGACCCCACGGACTGTAGCCTGCCAGGCTCCCCTGTCCATGAGATTTTCCAGGCAAGAATACTGGAGTGGGTTGCCATTTCCTCCTCCAGGGGATCTTTCCCACTCAGGTATCGAACCCATGTCTCTTGTGTCGTCTGGATTGAAAGGCAGATTCTTTACTACTGCACCGCTTGGGAAGCCTAAATAACCCAGGATTGCATTTAAATTATGATAATTCCTCAGCTTTTTTCCTACACATTTTTAGCAAAATTGACACAGTACCAAATTGTGTAAATTGTCTTATGCCCTTTTTCCTTCACTCAGTTTTTTTTTTTTTTTTTTTGGCTATGTCATTAATTAACTTTTGAAAGTATCATACCTAGTAGCTACACCTTATTTCTTCCTGTGGGTATGGTGGATTTGCATAACAACTGTTTTTTGGTTATCTTGTACTTTCCCTTTTTATTATTATTAGCACTAGTGTCCTGAACATCTTTGTATCATCTGGTCTTGGTATCATCTACTCTCATTCTATTTCTTTTAAAGATGGTATATATTTTTAAGAGCTTCGTTGAGTTATAATCAGCATATAATAAACTGCACAGATTCAAGTATACAATTTGATGAGTTTTGACATATGTATACTCATTGGAAAAGACCCGGATGCTGGGAAAGATTGAAGACAAAAGGAGAAGACAGTGGCAGAGGATGAGATGGTTAGATAGCATCATGGATTCAATGGACATGAATCTGAGCAAACTCCAGGAGATGGTGAAGGACAGGGAAGCCTGGAGTGCTGCAGTCCACGGGGTTGCAGAAATAGACACGACTTAGCGACCAAACAACAAAACACATGCAAAACGGACGTCACAAGTCAAGACAATGAATGTCACCCCCAACCTGTCCTTGAGTGACTTTGTTTTCCTTGCACTTGGCAGTGACCTCACATGTCTAGGATGCTCTTAGTGACTTTGGATCCCCTTCTGGGTCCCAGGGCACAGCTTAGGACATGCTCTGCATGTCGAAGCTGGATGCCACAGTTCACCAAATGAAAGAATGCAACGTCACACACATCTGCCTTGAATGCCTTCGGTGACAGAGAGCTCACTACCCCCAAAGTCAGTCTCCTCTCATGGCTGGCTGTTCTGCATGTTTCTCCCTTGACCAGTCTCTCAAATGGGCCTCCTGACTCAGTGTACACTCATGGTTTCAATTCTGCCCTCTGATCTTTGCAGGGGACATTCCTTCTCTCCTTGCTGACTGCAGCTTCTTTCCCTGTTCATTCATTCCCCGCCCTGGGGCCTGACGTTAAATATTTTGACCACAGCTGTGACTGCGACATACATTTTTATCTCCTCAGACTCATGATTAGGTGAGGGAGCTAGATATTCAGCAACCAAGTATGTAAATACAACTTAACCCTGGGATGAACCTCATGCTGAAGGAGAGGGGCGTAAGGCGCTATGAGAGCTTATCACAGGGTGCTGACCTGTTTTGGGGGGCGGGGAATGCCACAGTCAGGGAAGCCCTCTATAGAAAGCGGCATTTAATGTGCTTTTTGTTTGTTGGGAGGTAGCATCTTATGCTTCTTTTCAGTTTTCTCTTCTCGGCACCAAACCTTCTCAGTTCGTCCAGCTGTTTCTCATTGGGCAGGACTTTCAGACATCTCCATCCCCCTCTGCTTTTTGTCATCCTTGCGTCTCGAGACAGAATGACACCAGGAGCTCTGTCTTGAGGACATCACCTGCCTAATCACCCAGTCAATGACTGCATTCACGTTCCTCCCCCAGACACAGGAAGTGTTCAGCAGGATCAAAGGCCGACTGAGAAGCAACAATAACCACAGTGAGACACCGACACCCACGAACATCCATCAGATGCTCCTCTTACCTGTGTTAAGCCCCTTCCTGGGAACTCATTCACCTCACTGCTCCCATAACAATATAAACTCACTAGTAAGAGCTAATTCTTTATAGCACATGGTGGGGTGAAGCCTCCATTGTGAGCAGTTTATGCCTCGTCACTCACTTCATCCTTATAGACACCTGCCAAGGTAGGTATTTGGACTATTCCCACTTCACAGATGAGGATGTTGGGGCCAAGAGAGAGGTTAAGCAATTTGCCCCAGGCCATCCAGCCAGGACCAAATCCCCAGAGTCAGTGACTGGAGCCAGCAAGCATTCTATGACCTCTGTTATGGCCCCTGTCTTCCAAGTGAGGGTATTAAAGGTTTGGGGTTGGGGAGCGGTTGGGAATCTCCCCAAGGCCAAATGGTGACACTGGGATTTGGCCCCAGTGGTATGACTCCAGAGGTTGTCCTGAAACCCCGCTCTGTTCCACCTTCTCTTTGGAGGAGCATCTTGAGGAGAGGAGCTTGGGGGTGTGAGTCCCAGGTTCTGCAGAAAAAAGTAGTCTCTCTTTCTCCACTGTCCCAGCCCCTGGGGTCTAATCCAGGTGTCCTGGGAGCACAGTGTTGACCTGCCAAGATGAGACATCGGAGAGGACCCTTCATAGCGAGAGCCAGAGCGTGGATCCTGGAAGCAGGGTGCCCTTTTCTCTAAAAAGCGGCAGGCTTGCTGTGGGAAGGTAGCTCATTCAGGGCTGAAACACGTATCCCCTTTTCTTTAATTATTGAGTCATTAATTAGAGCTGTCTAATTTCCTCTGCCATTTCCAGTTGGGGATGTGGGGAGGGTAGCAGAGGGAGGGAGAGATCAGATCATTGTCTCTTCTGCCACACTCCGAGTCTAATGAAGTTTTGCTTGAACAGCTTAGAAATTCAGATGTGATCCGACAGTAGGTCTTAAGGGACTTCTCTATGTCAGCAAACTTTCTCTTCTAGAGGAAGAGAGGCTGTCACGGAGAGGCTCTGATAGCCTCGAAATGGCTTATCAAAACTTGCATGAATTAGGAGTTGGTTAAAAGCTGAGTTCTGGGACTGCTGGCGACATTTGTCAAGAGGGCATTCTTCTTTGTGGACAGGCCACTCCAGACAGAAGCATACCCGTCTGTCTGGTAGCTTCTTTGTGCTGCATGTATGATGGTTCAGGGTGTAGACTACAGGACCCGCCAGAACAACCATCCCTGGGTTGGAATTTCTGCTCTGTCCTTAAGAGCCGATGAACCTCCAGCAAACTCGCTTTGCTTCTCCAACATTGTTGCCTTCTCTGCCAAGTGGGTGGTCATTCCTATGTGACAGGTGGTTGTATGAATTAGCTAAAATTGCATGAAGCCCTCAGCTCAGTGCCTGCTGCCCAGTGAACACCAAGGTTGGGCCAATTTCTGTGCTGGGCATTGAGGACATAAGGATGATCATGACCCAGGCCTTAACCTTCAAGGAATTCACGGGTTACTAAGGGAGACAGAGATGTAAGCTAATAAATATAATGAAGAGTCACACCAGCTATGCTCTAGGACTCTCCCCTTCAACCATCATGACTTTCCAGTTTTCCATGATGACCAAGAAAAGACAAAGCCACTTCACAGACATTTGTGAAATGTTGTCACAGTTACCACTGCCTTGTAACAAACCACCCTAAACTTAATGATGTTAAATAGCAACCTTTTTATGATGCTCATGGATTTCTAGGGTCAGGAACTGGGACAGGGTACAGTGGGGATGACTTGTGTCTGCTTCATGATGGCTGGGGGCTGAAATCATCTAAAAGCTGACCCCCCACTTACATGTCTGGAAGTCGAAGCCAGCTATTGGCCAAAACCTCACCTAGGGTCTTCAATAAAACTCCTACACTTGCCCTTGCCCCATGGCTGCTTGGGTATCCTCACAATATGCCACAAATGCAGTTTAAAGTTTCCTCATAGCCACATTGGAAAAGAAACAGGTAACATTAATTTTTGCCAGGTTTACTGACTTATAATTAGCATATAACTTTGGATAAGTTGCCTCTTGAGAAACCTATATGCAGGTCAGGAAGCAACAGTTCGAACTGGACATGGAACAACAGACTGGTTCCAAATAGGAAAAGGAGTACGTCAAGGCTGTATATTGTCACCCTGCTTATTTAACTTCTATGCAGAGTACATCATGAGAAACGCTGGGCTGGAAGAAGCACAAGCTGGAATCAAGATTGCCAGGAGAAATATCAATAACCTCAGATATGCAGATGATACCACCCTTATGACAGAAAGTGAAGAGGAACTAAAAAGCCTCTTGATGAAAGTGAAAGAGGAGAGTGAAAAAGTTGGCTTAAAGCTCAACATTCAGAAAACGAAGATCATGGCATCTAGTCCCATCACTTCATGGGAAATAGATGGGGAAACAGTGGAAACAGTGTCAGACTTTATTTTGGGGGCTCCAAAATCACTGCAGATGGTGATTGCAGCCATGAAATTAAAAGATGCTTGCTCCTTGGAAGAAAAGTTGTGACCAAGCTAGATAGCATATTGAAAAGCAGAGACATTACTTTGCCAATAAAGATACGTCTAGTCAAAGCTATGGTTTTTCCAGTGGTCATGTATGGATGTGAGAGTTGGACTGTGAAGAAAGCTAAGCACCGACGAATTGATGTTTTTGAACTGTGGTGTTGGAGAAGACTCTTGAAAGTCCTTTGGACTGAAAGGAGATCCAACCAGTCCATTCTAAAGGAGATCAGTCCTGGGTGTTCATTTGAAGGACTGATGCTAAAGCTGAAACTCCAGTACTTTGGCCACCTCATGAGAAGGGTTGACTCATTGGAAAAGACCCTGATGCTGGGAGGGATTGGGGGCAGGAGGAGAAGGGGATGACAGAGGATGAGGTGGCTGGATGGCATCACCAGCTCGATGGACTTGAGTCTGAGTGAACTCAGGGAGTTGGTGATGGACAGGGAGGCCTGGTGTGCTGCGATTCACAGGGTCACAAAGAGTCAGACACGACTGAGTGACTGAACTGAACTGAACTGAAGGTGTATGATATGATGATAAGATATCATGTATGGTAATCAACAATTACCACAATGAAGTTAGTTAACAAACACATCCTCCACCTCATGTAATTACCTTTTTGTTATAGTTGTTGTCATGGGAAAATATTATAGCTTTACTCTCATACCAGCTTTTGTGGATACAAAATGTGTGATGATTGATGTGTGTGCACACTCGGTCGTGTCTGACTTTTTCCAACCCCACGGACTATAGCCCTCCAGGCTCCTTTGTCCATGGGATTTTCCAAGCAAGAACAGTGCTATTTCCTCCTCCTGGGAATCTTCCCAACTCAGAAATCAAACCCACATCTATTGTGTCTCCTGCATTGGCAGGCAGATTCTTTACCAACTGTGTCACCTGGGAAGCCCCTTATGGATAGATACAATATAGTATTGTTAGCTACAGCCACCACACTGTACATCAGATCCCTGAAACTTATTCATCTTATAACTGAAAGTTTGTACCCTTTGACTGGCATCTCCCCATTCCCCCCACCTCCAGCCTCTGCCAACCATTATTGTGTTCTCTTTCTCCAGTTCAGTGTTTTTAGATTAAATGAGATCACACAGTATTTTTTTTTTCTCCAACATATTTCACTTAGCATAATGGCCTTAAGATCCATCAGTATTATCACAAAAGGCAAGATTTCCTTCCGTTTATGGCTGAATAATATCCTTTCTGTGTGTACGTGTGTGTGTACATACACGTATTGGATTGTACAAGTTTCTTATAAATTTTGGTTATTAACTCCTTATTAGATTTATGGTTTGCCAATATTTTCCCCCAGTCTATATGTTGTCTTTTCATTTTGTTGATTGCTTCTTTTGTTGTGTAGAAGTTTTTTAGTTTGATGTAGTCCCATTTGTTTATTTTTGCTCTTGTTTCTCGTGCTTTTGGTGTCATATCCAGAAAATCCATCCAGACCAATGTCAAGGAGCTTTCTCTGTATGTTTTCTTCTAGGAATTTTATGGTTACAGGTTTTGCATTTAAGTCTATTCCATTTAGAATTAATTTTTGTGAGTGTGTAAGACAGGAGTCCAGTTTCATTCTTCTACACGTGGATAATCAGTATTATTGATACTATTATTGAAGAAACTATGTTTTCCCCATTGAGTGCTCTCAACTCTATTGTCAAATATTAATTCACAATGTGTGGGTCTATTTTTGGGTTCTCAATTCTGCTCCATTGGTCTACGTGTCTGTTTTTATGTCAGTACCAAATTGTTTTGATGACTGTAGCTTTGTAATATGGTTTGAAATCAATAAGCATGATGCTTCCAGTCTTTCTCAAAATTGCTTTGGCTCTTTGGGGTCTTTTGTAGTTCCATACAAAATTTAGAATTTTTTTTCTATTCCTGTGAAAAATGATATTCGAATTTTGATAGAGATTGCATTGACTCTGTAGACAGGGAACTGATTTTAGTGTGTTTTATTTAACTCTGCATATCCAAGATATAAGTATTGCAATATGTCATCAAAATAAAAAAGTATTGAGAGATTTTACATTTAAAAATATATAATGCTAAGTCTTTGAAACCTGCTGTTTATTTTATACTTAGAGCCCATCTCAGTTCAACTAGCCACACTTCAAGGACTTAATAACCACGCTTGGCTGGCGGCTACCCTACTGGACTGGGCAGCTCCAGACCTCTCCAAGGTGGGTGGTATGTGAACAAGAAACATCTGCATTGGACTTTAGCCCAGTGTATTCCAAGCAGAATTTTGCTTCTCCCAGAACCCAAGCTCAGGGAGCTGACTCCCCAGCGGGGACTTTCACCAGGCACGTTCAGCTGGCTTATTGGATAAGGAAGCCAGTATCAGTTCAATTCAGTTTAGTCACTCAGTTGTGTCCGACTCTGCAACCCCATGGACTGCAGCATGCAGGCCTCCCTGTCCATCAACAACTCCCAGAGAGTGCTCAAACACATGTTCATCCAGTCAGAGATGCCATCTAACATCTCATCTTCTGTCATCCCCTTCTCCCCCTGCCTTCAATCTTTCCCAGCATCAGAGTCTTTCCCAATGAGTCAGTTCTTCATATCAGGTGGCCAAAGTATTGGAGTTTCAACTTCAGCATCAGTCCTTCCAATGGATATTCAGGACTGATTTCCTTTATGATCAACTGGTGGGATCTCCTTGCAGTCCAAGGGACTCTCAAGAGTCTTCTCCAACACCACAGTTCAAAAGCATCAATTCTTCAGTGCTCAGTTTTCTTTATAGTCCAACTCTCACATCCATACATGACTACTGGAAAAACCATAGCTTTGACTAGATGGACCTTTGTTGGCAAAGTAATGTCCCTGCTTTTTAATATGCTGTCTAGGTTGGTCATAACTTTTCTTCCAAGGAGCAGGCATCTTTTAATTTCATAGCTGCAGTCACCATCTGCAGTGATTTTGGAGCCCCCCAGAATAAAGTCTCTCACTGTTTCCATTGTTTCCCTATATATTTGCCATGAAGTGATGGGACCAGATGTCATGATCTTAGTTTTCTGAATGTTGAGCTTTAAGCCAACTGCTTCACTTTCCTCTTTCACTTTTATTTGAGGCTTTTTAGTTCTTCTTCACTTTCTGCCATAAGGGTGATGTCATCTGCATATCTGAGGTTATTGATATTTTTCCCGGCAATCTTGATTCCAGCTTGTGCTTCATCCAGCCTGGCATTTCCCATGATGTACTCTGCATATACGTTAAATAAGTGGAATGACAATATGGAGGTTTGACATACTCCTTTCCTGATTTGGAACCAGTCTATTGTTCCATGTCCAATTCTAACTGTTGCTTCTTGACCTGCATACAGATTTCTCAGGAGGCAGGTAAGATGGTCTGGTATTCCAATCTCTTTCAGAATTTTCCATGGTTGGTTGTGATCCACACAGTCAAAGGCTTTGGCATAGTCAACAAAGCAGAAGTAGATGTTTTTCTGGAGCTCTCTTGCTTTTTCAATGATCCAAAAGATGTTGGCAATTTGATCTCTGGTTCCTCAACCTCTTCTAAATCCAGCTTGAACACCTGGAAATTCATAGTTCATGTATTGTTGAAGTCTGGCTTGGATAATTTTTAGTATTACTTTGCTAGTGTGTGAGATGAGTGCAATTGTGTGGTAGTTTGAGCATTCTTTGGCATTGCCTTTCTTTAGGATTGGAATGAAAACTGACCTTTTCCAGTCCTGTGGCCACTGCTGAGTTTTCCAAATTTGCTGGCAAATTGAGTGCAGCACTTTCACAGCATTATCTTTTAGGAATTGTAATAGCTCAACTGGAATTCCATCACCTCCACTAGCTTTGTTCATAGTGATGCTTCCTAATGCCCACTTAACTTCTCATTCCAGGATGTCTGGCTCTAGGTGAGTGATCACACCATCATAGTTATCTGGGTCATGAAGATCTTTTTTGTATAGTTCTTCTCTGTATTCCTGCCACCTCTTCTTAATATCTTTTGCTTCTGTTAGGTCCATACCATTTCTGTCCTTTATTGTGCCCATCTTTGCATGAAATGTTGTATCTCGAATTTTCTTGAAGAGGTTTCTAGTCTTTCCCATTCTATTATTTTCCTCTATTTCTTTGGATTGATCACTGAGGAATGCTTTCTTATCTCTCCTTGCTATTCTTCGGAACTCTGCACTCAAATGAGTGTATCTTTCCTTTTCTCCTTTGCCTTTAGCTTCTCTTCTTTTCTCAGCTATTTGTAAGGCCTCCTCAGACAACCATTTTGCCTTTTTGCATTTCTTTTTCTTGGGAATGGAAACCCACATAATTGTGTCCTTTCCCAGGCTCCAGGCAGGGCTGTGAATCTCCAGACGCTGCCAGGAGATGCTCTGGCTCCCTGCAGTGTCTCCAGATGCTGAGCAGGGAGATCCACAAAGACCTCGACCCAATTTAGGACTCACCCTCTCCATAGCTACCCAAACTTAACAACTAGGTAGTGACAACACCAGAAACTAGAACCACCACTTGCCAACATCCTCACCAGGCTCCAGGCACCACGTTAGCCCTTATCTCACAACCACCCTGTGATGTGGATACTTCTGATGTGCCTATTTGAGAGAGGGGACACTGGGGCAAAAAGAGGGTAAAGTAACTGGCCAAGGTCTTAATGTGAAGCAGTACATTCTAAACGTGAGTGTGCATCAGAATCCCCCAGAGAGCTTATATCACCACAGATTGCTGGTCTCTGCTCTCAGAATTTCTGACTCTGTGAGTCTGTGGTGGGGCCTGGGAATGTGTGTTTTAAAAACTTTCTTTTTGGCTCTGCTGGGTCTTTCTGCTGTGCACAGGCTTTCTCTAGTTGGGGTGAGCTGGGGCTCCTCTCTGGTTGCCGTTCGCAGGCTGACTTCGAAAGCTGCGGCACGTGGGCTCAGTAGTAGTGACTCCCGAGCTCTAGAGCACAGTCTCAGTAGGTGTGGTGCACGGGCTTAGTTGTAGGCAGCATGTGGGATCTTCCTGGACCAGGGATCAAACCCACCTGCATTGGCAGGCGGATTTGTTACCACTGAGCCACTCAGAATGCCCAGGAGTATGCACTTTAAACAAGTTCGCAGGTGATGCTGATGCTGCTGGTCCGGAGGCCACAGTTTGAACAGCACTGTGCTGAAGTCAACCCTTCCTCCAAGTCGCTTCCCTTGCAGAAGGGTGAAGGCACTGAAGATGTTTGTTCTGAAGCAGAAGCCAGGAGGGGTACAGCCACACCTGGGTGTCACATGTGAAGAGGGCTGTCAGAGGGCACCAGGGTCTGTGCTGTGTGAGTATAGAGTGCAGAGCAGGGCCAGGAAGACAGAATGCACCTTGACTGGACCTGGGCTCCAGAAAAGAAAGAGCTTTCTATTAGCCAGACCTGCCCTCTCTCCTTGTAAGAGGGTTTGAGCTGAGCCCTCACATTGGTCAAAAAGCAGAAGAAAAATCCTTTCTTTGTTTGCTACTTTCTTAAAAAAAAAAAATCATAGCACATTTTAATTTGGATTTAATTTTATTTTGTTTCACAACATCATTGTTATTCATTCATTTATTTTTAGCTTTGTTCTGCTAAGCTCATTAACTCTGGGTTGTTTTTTTTTTTTTTCATTTCTCTCTTCTTTTTTCTAAAAGCAACCAAAAATAATACCCACAAAACAAAATAAACACAAAACAACGACTAGGTCCAGGATGGCTAAATGTGGTTTAACCATCTTCATATTGCAGTAGCTGTCTGTCATTTCTCCTGTATATTAGCTGGCTAAGACATGATGGTTTAATTGCCAGTCAGGTATCATCTTTGAAATTGAGAAAGGATTTATTTAATATTAAACTGGGGTTTGAGCTTCCCTGGTGGCTCTGCTGGTAAAGAATCTGCCTGCAATGTGGGAGACCTGGATTTGATCCCTGGGTTGGGAAGAACTCGTGGAGAAGGGAAAGGCTGCCCACTCTAGTATTCTGGCCTGGAGAATTCCATGGACACAACTGAGCGACTTTCACTTTCACTTTCAAACTGGGTTCAATAGAGATACTGTAGAGTCAGGATTAATGGAGTGATAGCTCATGAATTTTGTGGACTCTTTGTTGTTTGACCTGAAAAAACAGATTGGTTTGTTAGGTTCCATTGGCCAGAAGCTCACTGTTGGTCTGTCTTTAAGCAGCAGATGCTTCAGCAAAATTTCCAGGGAAAAGAAACCACAAGTAAACTTGCGGTTTACTTTCAAACCCTTAAGGTAATGTATTAGTTAAGATGATGCTGGCTATTATAGAAGTCTCAGCAGCCAAATATAGTAGAAAAGTTTATTTCTAACTCAGTTATAGTTTAAATGGATGTTTTTGATGGGAGTCCGGGCAGGGGCTCTGTTGATTCTATAACCCAAGGCCCAGTCTCCACCATCTTCGACATAGAGCTACTGAGGTTGTCCTGCATATTGATTGACAATCAGAAGGTGGATGGTGGAGGGCAGGGGTGAGGGGAGGACTGAGCAGGTGGTTTTGTAATTTTTCAACACACCTGTCTCTGTGGTCTGACTTGCTTCCATCCATGTTCCACTGGCCAGAACTCTTAACTACAAAGGAGGCTGAGGAACGTCCAGATGTGGGCCCAGTAGGAGACGGAGTGCTTTCCATGTTCAGTCAGCCAGGGTGGGGATGAGCTGGGGATTTGGGAGGCCCAGTAAGGAGTTCACCAGGACTGGAATGGGTGGGAGAGGGGAGCGTGTAGGGCCTGAGGTTGAAGGGATACTCATGGCTTCAGTCTGAGGTAGACAGACACACTCTGTTTTCCTGGGAACACTGGCCAGTGAGAGGTAGCAGGCAGTGGGCCCCAGGCTAAGCCTCTCTCCATGAAAATATCATTTAATCCTCATATCAACTCTCTGAGATTGTTACTCTTATCATTCCCCTGTGAGAGATGATAAGATGATAAACCTCTGAGTTTTAGAGAGATTAAATAACTCCCCATGGAGAAGGCAATGACACCCCACTCCAGTACTCTTGCCTGGAAAATCCCATGGACGGAGGAGCCTGGTAGGCTGCAGTCCATGGGGTCATAAGAGTCAGACATGACTGAGTGACTTCACTTTGACTTTGCCCTTTCATGCATTGGAGAAGGAAATGGAACCCCACTCCAGTATTCTTGCCTAGAGAATCCCAGGGATAGGGGAGCCTGGTGGACTGCCGTCTGTGGGGTTGCACAGAGTCGGACACGACTGAAGCGACTTAGCAGCAGTAGCAGCAGCATACTCCCATATAATAGCTAATAAAGGTCAGCTGCTGCTGCTGCTGCTGCTAAGTTGCTTCAGTAGTGTCCAACTCTGTGCGACCCCATAGACGGCAGCCCACCAGGCTCCCCTGTCCCTGGGATTCTCCAGGCAAGAACACCAGAATGGGTTGCCATTTCCTTCTCCAATGCATGAAAGTGAAAAGTGAAAGTGAAGTCGCCCAGTCGTGTTGGACTCTTCATGACCCCATGGACTGCAGCCCACCAGGCTCCTCTGTCCATGGGATTTTCCAGGCAAGAGTACTGGAGTGGGGTGCCACAGACACCAGAAGCCATGGTAGAGACCCTAAGCTAGTGTTTCCCAAGCATTTGTTGCGTTAAAGTCATCTAGAAGGCTCGCTGGGTCCCACCTTTCTAGTTGTGATTAGATCGATGTGTGGGGTCCTTGAAGAGCACCATATGTGTAATATCGACTTACTGTAACCCACCCAGGGTTCTCCAGGAAGCTTCTCAGGGATTCATTCAATGGGGATCAATGGGGACAGGAGAGCAAACAGAGAGATTCCTTTCCCAACAGAGTTTAAAACTCAGCTGAGAATCCAGACCATAAAACAGAAAATGTTAACAAGCCAAGAGATCATGAAATTTCTAACATCATGATCTGGGAGCTGGCACAGGCAGAGCACAACTGATTTCCTCCCGCATGGTGCCGATCATAAATATTATAGGAGCTCTAAGAGGAAGATGTCAGTGCTGATTGGAAGGGCCTGGAAAGGTTTGTTGAGAAGATCTTTCAGGCAGGCACTGAAAGAGTAGATTCAGGTGTTGTTATTTTGTTCATTTACTTACCATGTCTTACTTATTTACTTACTATGTCTCCACCTACCTGAATAGAAGCTCCTTGAGTGCAAGGATCACAACTCTTCTTGCTTCCACATCCCCAGTTCCTCAAATTGTGCCCGGCACATAGTAGGTTCTCAATAAACATTTGGAGAACAAAGGATTCAATTTGTGAATCCTTTAGGGACTTCTAAGATGCCTTTACAAGCGAGGGTCCACACATGCAGAGGAATAACCATTGATTTACAAACTTGCTTAGAGAATCTTCAAAATGGGGAGCTGACAATCAGGGATACCTGAACTTAGAGCTTCTGGTCTCTCTTTTCCAGAGCCCCTGACAACCTGCTGTGAAGCAGTATTGTTGTGGGAGTACAGCTTGGGGGATATTCTAGAGAGTGATGGTGGTTTTCTTCTGTATCTTCTCTACCTCTCTCCCTTGCCACTTTCAAACCTTGCGTGGTTTCCAGGTGGTTGGGGGCGGGGGGCACACTCTAATGTGCACATAAGTTATCTGGGGATGTATCATCGTGAAGACCTGGGCTCAGCGGGTCTGGGATGGTGTGAGAATCTGCATTTTCCAACCAGCTCTTGAGTGATGCTGATGCTGCTGGTCCAGGGACCAAATTCAGCCAGGGTCTAAAATGCAAATAAATCAACCTGTGAAAATTCAGGTCCGAAGACTTTTTAAAAAGGTATTTGTCGATTTATTTTTGTTTGTCCCCATTTGTAGAACAGGGACAGTCGAAGCACTTGCTTCAGAGAAAAGGCGTGAGGACCAAAATGACCAGAGCGTGTAAGACAGTTCAATAGTTGCTCTCTGGTGCTATCTGCTTTTTAAAAAAAGGCTCCGGGGGTTTCCCCGGTGGCTCAGCAGTAAAGAATTGGCCTGCCAATGCTGGTGATCCTGGTGCTATCTCTGTCTTATATGCTTTGGTCATTTTGAGGACAAATGAGGACAGTGGGGCTGAGAGGCGGGAAGTAGTGTGTCCATGCTTGTACAGCCATACCGTCGACCTCTGCCTTCCCCCGCCTCTAGGGAAGGGACAGAGGCAGTCCAGACCTGTGTGTCTCGGCTCAGGATGGTGCAGAGATGGCCAGGGTTGTATTCAGAGTCCAAATTCAGCATAGCCACCTGGTCCATAAAAAGGTGTGTGTGTGTTAGAATTCAACAAGTGGGTCCCCTGAATTAAAAGGTCTGTAGTTGGAGAGACTTGGATGGTGGTCCAGTGGTTAAGAATCCACACTTCCACCACAGCGGGTGTGGAGTCGATCTTTGGTCGGGGAACTAAGATTCCCACAAGCCAGGCAGATGGGCCAATCAAGAAGGTCTGTAGTTGACCTCGACAAGGCCTCCTGATGGAGCAATCATATCTCTGGGGCTCAGGGGTGACCAGCTCATCCTGATTTGCTGGGGACTTCCCTGATTTTAGCTCTGGAAGTCCCCATCCCTGGAAATCGCCCCACTCCTTGGCCAGCCAGGATGATCTGTCCCCTACTGAGAGCTCAGGAGTTCTTCCACAGCGTCCAAGGATGCTAGGTTGGCTATGGCTGGCCGGGAAAGATGTCTGAAGATGCCCCTCTTTTGTCCCCACATATGGCTGGTCTTGGTAAACGACTTCTACCTTTGTCAACCTTGTTCCTTTGAACATGTCTGGAATTGTGCTGTGATGGGGGAGGAGAGCAGCTTACATTTTCAGAAGAGCCTGTTGAAGGATGCAGTTGCAATTTAAATTCTCATGAAGATGCTGTGCTGTGTTTAGTCGCTCAGTCGTTTCCGACTCTTTGTGACCCCATGGACTGTACCCTGCCAGGATCCTCTGTCTCTGGGGATTTTCCAGGCAAGAAAACTGGAATGGGTTGCTATGCCCTCCTCCAGGGGATCTTCCCAACCCAGGGATCAAACCCAGGTCTCCCACGTTGCAGGTAGATTCTTTACCATCTGAGCCACCAGGGAAGCCCAAGGATACTGGAGTGGGTATCCCTTCTCCAGAGGAGAAGAGAGCTTCCCTATCCCTTCTCCAGAGGAATGTCCCAACCCAGGAATGGATCTGGGATCTCCTGCACTGCAGGTGGGTTCTTTACCAGCTGAGCTACCCAGGAAGCTCCATTAAGATGCTGCTGCTGCTGCTGCTAAGTCGCTTCAGTTGTGTCCGACTCTGTGTGATCTCATAGACGGCAGCCCACCAAGCTCCCCCGTCCCTGGGATTCTCCAGGCAAGAACACTGGAGTAGGTTGCCATTTCCTTCTTCAATGCATGAAAAGTGAAAGTGAAGTCACTCAGTTGTGTCCAACTCCTAGCAACCCCATGGACTGCAGCCCACCAGGCTCCTCCGTCCATGGGATTTTCCAGGCAAGAGTACTGGAGTGGGGTGCCATTGCCTTCTTCCCATTAAGATGCTAGGAACATTGAAAAATTTAAACTCGTATGTTGAAAGTTCTTATAATTTACTGTGGAAAACACAACATTTATTATCTTGAAGGCTAGCTCCATGATGGGTGGTTGGCAAAATCTGTCTTTCTCAAGGAGGTAACGATGGTAAAAGCAGCCTAATAACAACGATAATAAGAAAACAATAATAATGATAATGATTATTTTGGCTGCTATTTGCTGAGCGCACAGTGTAGGGTCTCCAAATGGACCGTGAACTTGCTGGCAAAGGATATACAACCAGGAGTCAGCAGGCTTTTTCTTAAAGGGCCAGAGAGTGACTATTTTAGACTTTTGAAGGCCATCTCATCTCTGTCAAAACTACGCAGTGCTACCATTGTAGGGCGAAATCAGCTCTAACAATCTGTCAATGAATGTGGCAGTGTTCCAATAAAATCAGTTACTGAAGTATTAGGTATCCAGCCTTGGGCTGCAGTTTGTCCCCTCCTTGTGGAGTGGGAAAGAGCACCATTTTCCGGAGTCCGGCTTGGGTTCCAGACCCAGCTCTGACGCTTTCTAGCAGATAACCCTGGACACGTGCAACCTTGTCCTCTCTGAGCCTCAGTGTGCTCATCTGTAGAATGGGGACAGTGGTGGGTCCAACCTCACAGAGTTGTAGGAAGGATGCATGATGAACAGAGAGCCCACAGGGTAGCTAGTGTTCAGTAAATGTTAACTCATTTATATAAGCACCTCAGTGTGGAGTGGGGGTAGGTGGTGGGCACCCCAGGACCTCTTTCAGATCCCTAGGCAGGAGGGTGATGTATATTGTCCAAACTTGCTCCTGCATGGCCTGCAGACTCCCACCTCTCCACCATGCACCTCCTGGCTTTGGAAAGGAACACCGTGTTCCTTCCCGCAGGTGCTGTTTGATGGAGGGGAGGCTGAAGTCCTTCTCTCTCTTTGTTTTCACGCCCAATAAATCACTCTGACAAGGGCTTGTTATTATTTAACTCTGTACATTGTTTCGGCAGTTGCCGGTAGGAGACCGGAGGGGAGAAAGGCATCATTTTGCCCAGAATTGCTTTAGGGATGGAAATATTTTTTTTGTGAATTAATATTCATCAAATAGATCAGGTAAACACCCAGTAATGACAGTGCATGGGCAATTCATCAATTCCGGTTCAGAATGCAATTATCAGTCCAGTAACGCTGGGACACTGTAATGAAGCCTGCCTGAAAAATCCCATTATTCCCAGATCGGGGTGGGGGGGTGTGAAGATTCATTTTTCACTTTTATATGAAGAATGATACCCTCTTGTCAGAGGGTAAGTTTCTCCTGAGCCTCAGCCTTGGACAAGTAGTTTGGCAAACCCCAGTTCTAAAGATGAACAGGCCTCCTGGGGTTTTCGGGTAAAAGAGTGGGAGTGGGAAAGGGAAGGGGATGGCCCCTAAATGACACCCAAACCACCAACCTGCTCTGGCCCTCATGCTGTGCTAAGAGATCGTTGCATCCTGTTGTCATCCTCACATAAACCCGGGGTAACTGATGCTGTTATTATTACTGTCATTTTCATTGGCTCCATTTTACAGGTGGGAAAACTGAGGCTCAGAGAGGAGAAGGCACTTGCTTGCTAGGGACTCCAGAGATGTTCTTGTTGCCCTAATCTCTGGAACCTGTGACTATGTCCCCTTACATGGCAAAAGGGACTTTGCAGATGTGATTAAGGGTCTTGAGGTGGGGAGATTATTCTGGAATGTTCAGTGGGCACAGTATAATCACAGGGGTTCTTGTAAGAGATAAAGGAAGGCAGAAGGGTCAGCCTCAGAGAGAGGGATCTGAAGGTGCTACACAGCTGGCTTTGAAGGAGGAGGGGGCCAGGACCTGAGGAAGGTAGGCGGGCCAGAGAGGCTGGGACAGGTGAGGAAAGAGTGGAGCAGCCACTGCAGTGACGCCCTGATTGTAGTCCCCTAAGACCCACTGGGTTCTGACACCCAGAACTCTGAGACAGTAAATGGGTGTTACGTTGAGCCACTGACAAGTGACATCGAAGTCACTCAGTTGTGTCTGACTCTTTGTGACCCCATGGAGTGTAGCCTGCCAGGCTCCTCCGTCCATGGAATTTTCCAGGCAAGAGTACTGGAGTGGGTTGCCATTTCCTTCTCCAGGGGATCTTCCCGACTCAGGGATCGAACCTGGGTCTCCCACATTGCAGGCAGATGCTTTACCATCTGAGCCACCAGCGCCACTGTGTTTGTGGCGTTTTGTTTCAGTGGCCACTGGAAACTGATACACTTACCTGAGGTTAGTGGCTAGTCCCACACCCCATCTATTACCTTCTCAGTCACCCTTTTCTTGGAAACAAGTTTCCATGGGGAGATACTCAGATCACGTAAACTTCTTCAGCCCCAGGGTCACTCAGGAGTCCCAGACCAGCTGCCTGATGGCCTTCACTCAGCTACAGGCACTTCTCCTCCCCTTGGCCCTTCCCACCCCCTCCTTCTCTATCTGGTTAGAATCTGCTTTTCCCCCAGCTGAGTGGCCAGCAGGCTTGACCTCCCCAGATCCCCAGGGGACAAGCACCCAGGCCGCTGTGACTCTTAGGGTTCTCTGATGGTCAGGGCGAGCTGGTGAGGCAGCACTCATAGGAGCTCCGTCCTTAGAGCTCCTCACTTGCAGGAAGTGCCGCCGTAACAGCAGCCTGCCTTCCTGGTTCCTGTGACCGTCTGAAAGTGCGTCCAGAGGGCCCTTGAAGCTTCTGCTGCCCCTTTTATTACTGTCTCTGGAGTGAAGTTACCAGAGGTGAGCAGTAGGTGCCCCAAAGCAGTCTAACCACGGGTGGTGCTTGGGCGTGTGGGAGTGCCAGTGGCTCTGGAGAAAGGCTGGTGCCCATAGTACCTGGGCTCGGGTATGTCCTTTGTTTTGTTTTTAACATTTATTTTATTGAAGTATAGTTGATTTACAATGTTGTGTTAATTTCTGCTGTACAGCAAAGCTATTCAGTTATCTATCTATATGCCTTCTTTTTCATATTCTTTTCCATTTTGGTTTATCACAGGATGTGGAATACAGTTCCCTGTGCTATACAATAGGACCTTGTTGTTTGCCCATCCTTTGTATAATAGTTAATATCTGCTCCCACGGACGGAGGAGCCTGGTGGGCTGCAGTCCATGGGGTCACGAAGAGTTAGACACGACTGAGCAACTTCACTTTCTCTTTTCACTTTCATGCGTTGGAGAAGGAAATGGCAACCCACTCCAGTGTTCTTGCCTGGAGAATCCCAGGGACTGGGAGGCCTGGTGGGCTGCCGTCTATGGGGTCACACAGAGTCGGACACGACTGAAGTGACTTAGCATAGCATAGCATAGCATAATATCTGCTAATCCAGCCCTCCCCCAACCCTCTCCTTGGCAACCACAGGTCTGTGCGGTTGTTTCTCTGTGTCTGCAAGTCTCTTTCTGTTTTGTAGGTTAAGTTCTTTTGAGCCATGATGTAGAATCTACATCTAAGTGATATCATATGGCATTTGTCTTGCTCTGTCTGACTTACTTCACCGAGTATGATCATCTCTAGGCCTATCAATGTTGCTGCAAATGGCATCATTTCACTCTTCTTTATGGCTGAGTAGTATTCCAGTGTTTATTACATACCACATGGAAGATGTCCTTTGGCTGTTTATCCTAAGTCTCCAGGTAGTGCCATGATCAGATCAGATCAGTCGCTCAGTCGTGTCCGACTCTTGCGACCCCTGACCGCAGCACGCCAGGCCTCCCTGTCCATCACCAGCTCCCGGAGGTGCCATGATCACTGAATTATTAATACCACTCCACTGTCATCTTGGAGGCACATAGCTGCCACATCTCACAGAACCCAGGAGTCAGCCTCAGAGGCGGATTGCTTGCCCCGACTCTTGGTACCTGTCTTTATCCTCAACACAGAAGGCTCCAGGAGGTGGGGAAGAGTTCTGATGCCTCTTAGACACACCAGTTCTTAACACTCATCACGATTGATTCAACATTTAAGCCAGGCACTGTGGTTTAGATCTTTATTCACAATAACCCTCATCTCTGGATATTTTCTTTTTAATCTGTCAGTTTATTTATTATAGCAGCTATCTTTGTCTAATTTGTTTAGAAAGAAAAGTAATAAAATTATATTTTTAATGCATGAAAAGAATGGGTCCTTTTAGTTAGAATTTGAAGGAGTTGTTGTTTCAAATTCAACTTCAATAACCTTTATCGCTGGCTTCTGATGTTCTGAGGGAATGTACATGGAGGATGAAGAATCGGACCTATCACATATGGGAAATCAGGGTAGCTCTGGGTATTATTATAGATTGGAAAACTGGTTCAGAGACGTCAAGTGTCTTATACAATGTCACACAGCTTGGAGGTGGTTGCAGCTGAGCTGCAGACACTGATTTGCTTGAGTCCTGACACCAGTTCTCTGAATTTTGCATTAAGAAACAATAAAGCCAATAACTGTCCATCATCTATTAATTTTTAAAAAATTTGTTTATTGTGCAAAATAGATTTGAAATAGCTCAGCTGGAATTCCATCACCTTCACTAGATTTGTGTGTTGTGATGCTTCCTAAGGCTCACTTGACTTCACATTCCAGGATGTCTGGTTCTGGGTGAGTGATCACACCAACGTGGTTATCTGAGTCATTGTTGCTAAGTCGCTTCAGTCGTGTTCGACTCTGTGCGACCCCATAGACGGAAGCTCACCAGGCTCCCCTGTCCCTGGGATTCTCCAGGCAAGAACACTGGAGTGGGTTACCATTTCCTTCTCCAATGCATGAAAGCGAAAAGTGAAAGTGAGGTCGCTCAGTCGTGTCCGACTCTTAGCGACCCCATGGACTGCAGCCTACCAGGCTCCTCCGTCCATGGGATTTTCCAGGCAAAAGTACTGGGGTGGGGTGCCATTGCCTTCCCTATCTGAGTCATTAAGATCTTTTTTGTACAGTTCTTCTGTGTATTCTTGCCACCTCTTCTTAATATCTTCTGCTTCTGTTAGGTCCACACCATTTTTCCTTTATTGTGACCATCTTTACATGAAATGTTGTATCTCTAATTTGCCTAAAGAGATCTCTGCTGCTGCTGCTAAGTCGCTTCAGTCGTGTCCGACTCTGTGCGACCCCATAGACGGCAGCCCACCAGGCTCCGCCGATCCCGGGATTCTTCAGGCAAGAACACTGGAGTGGGTTGCCATTTCCTTCTCCAATGCATAAAAGTGAAAAGTGAAAGTGAAGTCGCTCAGTCGTGTCCGACTCTTAGCGACCCCATGGACTGCGGCCCACCAGGATCCTCCGTCCATGGGATTTTCCAGGCAAGAGTACTGGGGTGGGGTGCCATTGCCTTCCCCGAAAGAGATCTCTAGTCTTTCCCATTCTATTGTTTTCCTCGATTTCTTTGGATTCATCACTGAGGAAGGCTTTCTTCTCTATCCTTGCTAGTCTTTGGAACTCTGCATTCAAATGAGTATATCTTTCCTTTTCTCCTTTGCCTTTCTTTCTTTCTTTAGCTTCTCTTCTTTTCTCAGCTCTTTGTAAGGCCTCCTCAGACAACCATTTTGCCTTTTTGCATTTCTTTTTTCTTGGGGATGGTCTTAATCACTGCCTCCTTTGTGGCTGCCTCCTTTGTGGCTCAGCTGGTAAAGAATCCGCCTGCAATGCAGGAGACCTGAGTTTGATCCCTGAGTTGGGAAGATCCCCTGGAGAAGGGAAAGAGTACCTGCTCCAGAATTCTGGCCTAGAGAATTCCCTGGACTGTACAGTCCATGGGGTTGCAAAGAGTTGGACACGACTGAGCGACTTTTTCACCATTTTTAACCATTAAAGTGTACACTTCAGTGGCATTGATGGCATTCACAATGTTGCACAACTGTCACAATCCATTTCCCAAACTTTTTCATCACCCCAAACAGAAACTCTGTACCTGTTAAGCAGTCCCTCCCCGTCCATCTTTCTCTCCCACCCCCTGGCTAATCTACTATTCTGCTCTCTCTCTCTCTGTGACTTTGTCTTTTCCAGGTATTTCATATAAGTGGAATCATACATTTGTCTTTTGTTTTGTGTCTGGCTTTTTTTTTCTCCACTTGGCATAATATTTTCCAAGTTCATCCAAGTTGTAGTACTTCATTTCTTTTTACGGCTGAATAGCTATTACATTGTGTGGATGCTATTTTGTTTATCCATTCAACCATCAGTGGGAATTTGTGTTGTTTCCACTTTGGGGCTGTTGTGAATCACGCCACGGTGAACAATGGCATACTGCCCTGGTGCTATATGGAGCACCTGGTGCTTCAAAACACTCACTCCTATTATACACAACTCAATCTTTTATTTAAGTTGAGGTGGAACTTGCTGCTGCTGCTAAGTCGCTCCAGTCGTGTCTGACTCTGTGTGACCCCACGGCAGCCCACCAGGCTCCCCCGTCCCTGGGATTCTCCAGGCAAGAACACTGGAGTGGGTTGCCATTTCCTTCTCCAATGCATGAAAGTGAAAAGTGAAAGTGAAGTCACTCAGTCGTGTCCGACTCTTAGCGACCCCATGGACAGCGGCCCACCAGGGTCCTCCATCCATGGGATTTTCCAGGCAAGAGTACTGGGGTGGGGGTGCCATTGCCTTCCCCGGAGATGGAACTTACATAACATCAAATTAACCATTTAAAGCAAACAATTCAGTGGCGTTTAGTTACACTCACAGTGTTATGCAGCCATCACCTCTATTTCCAAAACATTTTCATCACCCCAGATAAAACCCTGTCCCCATCAGGCAGTCACTTCCCACTTCTTCCTTCCTGAAGCCTGACGTCCTTCCAGAAGTCAGCTTTCTGTCTCTAGGGATTCACCAAAATCTGGGTATTTCATATAAATGGAATCATTGCCTATTTTCCTTTTGCGCCTGGCTTCTTTCACTCAACATCACGTTTTCGAGGTTCATCCATGCTGTAGCATGCATCAGTGCTTCATTCCTTTTTTGTGTCTGAATAATATTCCATTGTATGACTAGGGCACATTTTGTTTACCCATCCATCTGGGTTTCTTTAACCTCTTGGCTACTGTGAATAGCTCTGCTATGAACATTTGTATACAGAGAGTTGGTTGAGCACCTGTTTTCCATTTTGGGAGTACGTACCTAGGAGTGAGATTGCTGAGTCATGTGGTGATTCTGTTGTTTAGCTTTTTGAGGACCCATAATCCAGTCTTCCAGCCATGATGATTTGCAAGGATCCCCCTGGGCACAGGAGATCCTTTCTCATCTTCCTTGAGCCACTCTGGGAAGGGGAAGCCAAGAAAGCCCTCCCCTTGTGCATCTTAAAGGAGATCAGTCCTGAATATTCACTGGAAGGACGGATGCTGAAGCTGAAGCTCCAATACTTTGGCCACCTGATGCAAAGAGCCAACTCATTGGAAAAGACCCTGATGCTGGGCAAGATTGAAGGTGGGAGGAGAAGGGGATGACAGAGGATGAGATGGTTGGATGGCATCACCGAGTTGATGGACATGAGCTTGAGTAAGCTCCAGGAGTTGGTGATGGACTGGTGTGGGTGATGGTGATGGGAAGCCTGGTGTGCTGCAGTCCATGGGGTCACAAAGAGTCAGACACTACTGAGCAACTGAATTGAACTGAATTGTGTTCCTGGTTCCATGATGAGAAACTCTTTATCTTCACACCTACTCTGGGAAGTAGACATGATTGGCTCCATTATACAGCTGAGCAAACTGAGGCTTGGGAGAATTAAGGACACTGTGCCTGGAGCATTAAGGGCTGGGATTTGAACCTATGTCTGTTTGAGTCCAAAGGCCATGCTCTTTGCCCAATGGAACAGTACTGTTTCAGGTATAAAGCTTCACTGGGCACTCTCAGGTATGTAATATGGGTCTAGAAATTTCCCGGGCAGTTTGTACCCCTTCCATACTTCCTCAAAGGTGATGAAGGGACTTCCCTGGTGGTCCAGTGGTTAGGATTCCATGCTTCTGCTGCCGAGGGCCCAGGTTCTCTCCCTGGTTGGTAAACTGAGATACCACGAGCCGTGTGGTAGAGCCAAAAACAGAAAGAGTGATGAATATGATGATGATGGTGATGAGGACAATTCAGTGTTTACTGTATGCCCAGCTGGTGATGAGTGATTTCCTTGCGTCATGTCATTTAGTCCTTAACCACCACCTTACACAGAAGATATTGTCCTCCCTAGTTTACAGAAAAGTAAACTGAGGCTCACACTTCTCTTGTTCCCAAATGCCTAAGAGTAAGAGGCAGAGCTTGGATTCAATCGCAGGCTTCTGACCCCACCCTCGACTCATCCTCACCCCACGTTCTCCTGCCAGTGAGCTGTCGTAACCTCCTTCCTTCACCTTAGTGACAAATGTTGTTCTCTGGGCGCCAGGGACAACTGGGAAGTTTCTGGATGGCTCCCAGAACATCTCCGTGTACTGATAACCCAAACCCCGCTGTGCCTCCCTGGTCTTCTAGCCTGTTCCACCTGGCAGGCTGAGCTGTGAAAAGTTGGCATCGTTTTCCAGAGTGAGTGTCATTTGTCACCAGGAGGCACGGGTGATGTCCCTGGAATGGTGACACCACTGACAAGTTGGGCTGCCTCTCTTTTCTAAGAAAGTCTAGAGGTTTTAAAAAACCTTGTGCTCATGGCCCCTGATTTGTACAGGGAAGAAGCAAAGGGTCCCCCGTAGTCAAGAGTGAATTTCTTCCCCACCGCAGCTTCCCAGGCACTTTCAGCAGCAAAGCATGTGTTTCCAGTAGCTAAAGAAAGATGAGTCCGCTTCCCTTTGTGTTGCAACTTGGGATGGCATGCCTGGGGGCCATTCCCCTGCTAAAGGAGGGAAGCAAGACACCGGCTTAAAATAGCGGATGCTCGTGTGGCAAATGAAGTCCAGAGAGGTCGCTGGAGCTGGAAGTCAGGGCCTCTGCTGTAGCTCCAGGGAAAATGTCACCAGGTCCTGTTCTCTGACACTGTAGTCAGGCTGCCTGGTCCTGTTCCCCATCCGGGCTGGCTACCGAAGGGGCCTCTAATAAAATGTCACTGGCCTCAACTCACCATGAGGATGATAAAGGAGTGGAGGACTTTTCCTCCTTGGTTGAAGTTGGTGTGTTTCCCCATCCCATTTAAAGTGACTCCTGTGTGTGTGTGTGTGTGCATGCACGCACGTTCATGTGAGCATGCGTGTGCCTGATGCAACCCAACATTCATCGTGTCGCCTTCACTTATGAGACGCCAGGTTATTTTTAGGGATGACGCACCCGACATCAAAATAACTGGTTATTTTTGTGATTGGGTGCATCAATCACATTATGACATATTCCAGCTCCAGAGAAACAGCAGCTAAACAGCAGGCAAGACGTGGAAAGGGAGCAGAGTGAGTCAGACAATGGGACAGAGCCAGAGGGCCAGGGGCTGAGGGGCCGGGAGAGGCTGCTGAATTGATTTAAGTGGCTGACATTACTAATAATAGCTCCCTAGGTGGAGGGCTTGCTCAGTGCCAGGCACAGCGCCGAGCCCTCTACACGTAGGGTCCTGTTTACTCCGCGCCAGCATCTTCTGTGAGGGGGGGCCATTATCCCAATCGTGCAGATGCAAATACTGGGGCCCAGAAGTTAAGTGAGCTGCCAAGGTGTTGCACGGAGCATAACCAGCTCTGTCCAGAACACCATAGTCCCTTGTGTTTTATTGAGAGAATACTAGTCTTTTCCCTCTTATAAGCTCCACATGTTTATAAAATAGCCACATATAAAATAGTCCACTCGCTGTGGACACTGAGCCATGCAATTTATCTTTTGGGGTGGAGAGAAGTACAAGACAGAGACATGGAAAAGTCGTTTCCATTCCTGAAATACACAGAGAGCAGTTGAGTCAGACAAACAAAATGTTTATTTCTATTGGCTACATGATTCGAGTATCTGGGCAGTGTAGTGGGTGGACTGAAATGGGGGTTTTGATCTTCAAGGCCTCCTTTCCTTGGCCTCCTCCACATCTTGTCATTCATTCATTTCATCCACACGACCCTCAAGTTGGTCTGTGTCATGCACACCACATACATCACACATACCACAGCCACAGAGGATCTGGCCATCCTAGCCTCTGCCGGATTTCCAGGTCAGTCTCCAAAATGATCTCTCCCACAGATCATCTTCCACAGATGCAGTGTTCCGGTCACACTGAGTAGTGTGGGGTCTTTTTGCCCATTTACTCCCTCACTCACTCGTGCGATAAATATTTGTGGTGCTCTTGTGTGCCAAGCTCAGTTTGAGGTGGGAGAATGGTAAACAAAATAAAACAGAAGCTCCTGCTTTTCTAGAGCTCACATTCCAGCTGGGGGAGACAGACGGTAAATGAATAAATGGGCAAATAGAGAATGGCTCAGTGCTGCGAAGAAAATACCACTTTGATGTTATAGGGAGTGATTAGCAGGAGAGGGGAGGCCTCCCCGAGAAGCTGGTGTGTGTGAGACAAGGGGCCAGCTCTTGAAGGGTCTGGGCAAGAGCTTTCCAAATAGGGAAAAGCAAGTGCAAAGGCCCTGAGGTCAGCTGCTGTGTTTGAAGGAAAGTAGGAAGGCCAGTGTGGCAGGAGGTCGAGGGTGGGAGAGGAGGAAGGGAGGAGGCGGGGAGGCTTGTAGGCCCCGGGAGGGAATTTGGATTCTAGGAGTAATAGGGAGCCATTGAAGTTGGCAGTAGGGAGGTGAGGGCTTTTTGTATGATTGTAAGATCAGTCGTCTTTGGAGAGTGGTTTGTAGAGGAGCTAGAGAGGAAGTGAGGAGACCGACAAGGAGTCTGCTACAACTGTGTAGCATGAGATGGTGAAGCCTCAGACCAGGCAATGGCCATGTGATGGAGAGAATAGGGGCGTTTGGGATGTGTATGGAGGTGGCACGGACAGGTCTTGCTGTGGGGAGAGAGGGAAAGATGCATCTGAGCATATGACCCTGCTGTATTTGGAGTTGGGGAGTCATGGGGAGTGATGGAGGTCTGGGGTGATGGCCAAGGGATTGACCCAGGGCTCTGCTTTGAACAGCATGCCTTCCTCCAGCTAACTTGACCTCTCCTCTGAGATTCAGCTTAGAATCCTCCTCCCCTGTCTGAGCTGCCCTGTGTCAGCATGTGAACAAGGGGTGCACACTTTCTGACAGTTGTCTGTCTCCATGACTTTGCTCTAACCCCAGCGGGGATGGGTGCCTGGTCTACCCTGTTCACTGCTGTGTCTCCAGGTACCTGATGCTTCGTAGCCCTTTGAAGAACTGCATGGAATTGCTTACAGGAGGAATCAGGGAGGGGAGGGTCTTCTTCCCTCAAGAGTCTATTCCCAGGGATTTCCTTGGTGGTCCAGTGGTTAAGACTCCACACTTTCTAATGGAGAGGGTTCAGTTGGGGAGGTTTGGCATGTTGTTCAGTGTAGCCAAAAAAAGAGGAAGAATCTGTTCTCAATATAGGGCTTCCCTGGTGGTTCAGTGGTAAAAGTATCCACCTGCCAATGCAGGAGACGCAGGAGACATGGGTTCTCCTGGGTCGGGAAGATCCCCTGGAGTAGGAAATGGCAACCCACTCCAGTACTCTTGCCTTGAAAATCCCATGGACGGAGGAGCTTGGTGCAGGCTACTATCCATGGGGTCGCAAAGAGTCAGGCACAACTGAGTGACTTCACTTTAATATGCTAATGTGCTTTGTGTGAATTTCCAATGGAGGGCTGTAGCTTGCAGTCGTTTTCAAATTTACTTTCAGGACTCATATTCCATGGCACATGGTTTGGGTAACACAGATCTAGTTCAGTCTGCCATCACATGGACAAACCCCATCTGTGAATTTCTGGTTATTCAGCATTTTCTCCAAAGCTTCTCATACAGGGAGTATCAGTATCATAAGTATCAGACCTCATGAAGTCACTCATTTCTTATTTTAGAGAGGCTGTTGGTAACTACTAGCATTTGATTTGTACTAAGCCAAATTTGCTTTCCTTTCAGTTCAGTAGCTCAGTCATGTCCGACTCTTTGTGACCCCATGAATCGTAGCACACCAGGCCTCCCTGTCCATCACCAGCTCTCGGAGTTCACTCAGACTCAAGGCCATCGAGTTAGTGATGCCATCCAGCCATCTCATCCTCTGTTGTCCGCTTCTCCTCCTGCCCCCAATCCCTCCCAGCATCAGAGTCTTTTCCAATGAGTCATCTCTTTGCATGAGGTGGCCAAAGTACTGGAGTTTCAGCTTTAGCATCATTCCTTCCAAAGAAATCCCAGGGCTGATCTCCTTCAGAATGGACTGGTTGGATCTCCTTGCAGTCCAAGGGACTCTCAAGAGTTTTCTCCAACACCACAGTTCAAAAGCATCAATTCTTCAGCGCTCAGCTTTCTTCACAGTCCAACTCTCACATCCGTACATGACCACTGGAAAAACCATAGCCTTGACTAGACGGACCTTTGTTGGCAAAGTAATGTCTCTGCTTTTCAATATGCTATCTAGGTTGGTCATAACTTTCCTTCCAAGGAGTAAGCGTCTTTTAATCTCATGGCTGCAGTCACCATCTGCAGTGATTTTGGAGCCCAAGAAAATAAAGCCTGACACTGTTTCCACTGTTTCCCCATCTATTTCCCATGAAATGATGGGACCGGATGCCATGATCTTTGTTTTCTGAATGTTGAGCTTTAAGCCAACCTTTTCACTCTCCTCTTTCACTTTCATCAAGAGGCTCTTCAGTTCCTCTTCACTTTCTGCCATAAGGGTGGTGTCATCTGCATATCTGAGGTTATTGATATTTCTCCCAGCAATCTTGATTCCAGCTTGTGCTTCTTCCAGCCCAGTGTTTCTCATGATGTACTCTGCATATAAGTTAAATAAGCAGGGTGACAATATGCAGCCTTGACATACTCCTTTTTCCATTTGGAACCAGTCTGTTGTTCCATGTCCAGTTCTAACTGTTGCTTCCTGGCCTGCATACAAATTTCTCAAGAGGCAGGTCAGGTGGTCTGGTATTCCCATCTCTTTCAGAAGTTTCCATAGTTTATTGTGATCCACACAGTCAAAGGTTTTGGCATAGTCAATAAAGCAGAAATCGATGTTTTTCTGGAACTCTCTTGCTTTTTCGATGATCCAGCGGATATTGGCAATTTGGTCTCTGGTTCCTCTGCCTTTTCTAAAACCAGCTTGAACATCTGGAAGTTCACCGTTCACGTATTGCTGAAGCCTGACTTGGAGAATTTTGAGCATTACTTTACTAGCGTGTGAGATGAGTGCAATTGTGCGGTAGTTTGAGCATTCTTTGGCATTGCCTTTCTTTGGGATTGGAATAAAAACTGATCTTTTCCAGTCCTGTGGCCACTGCTGAGTTTTCCAAATTTGCTGGCATATTGAGTGCAGCACTTTCATAGCATCATCTTTCAGGATTTGAAGTAGCTCAACTGGAATTCCATCACCTCCACTAGCTTTGTTCATAGTGATGCTTTCTAAGGCCCACTTGACTTCACATTCCAGGATGTCTGGCTCTAGGTCAGTGATCACACCATCATTCCTTTAGTTAGTTTCCTCTTATTGGTTTTAGCAATGACCCCTGGAACCATCTGGGATAAATCGAATTCCTTTTCTGCCTGACGGTAGCAGAAAGATAGGTGTCCATCCTCAATCTCTTCCCAAGGTTTCTCTTTTCCATTTCCCATCCCATAAATATGGTTTGATTTCTGTAGTTAGGAAAGTACTGGGATGTTGCCTCTTTAAATTGGCTTCTTTCATAGAGGTGATTACAAAGAACAAACATTTATCATTGGGCAGACATGTATTTCAAGAATCTTCTGTAGTAGTTTATCATCATTCCATCCACCCAAGTAGTCCAGTCTCTTAATAAAGATCTGGGGAGATCACAGTCTTTCTCATTCATCTGTTCTGGTGAAGACCAGTAGTTTTGCTCATCTGAAATCTCCTTCATATGCCTAACTGCATGGTTTGCTTGCCCGTCTGCTCCTAAACCATATTTGCACTCCACTTGTTCTAAACAACCAATTGACCAATTGACTGACTTCTCTCGTTTGTCTATTTATTAATTCATCCCCAAATCTTTGGGTGTCCACTCTGTGCCAGGCATCTATAAGGTGCAACAGAGCTGAGCAAGACCGATTTGATCCATGCATTCTGTAGGGAGAAGAGTGATGACAAAATGAAAAGAACACATGAATATATGTTTTAAACGTGTACTGAGTGGCTAGGCAGTGATTGAGAATGAGGAGGGGTGAGACCCAACCCAGAGAAGATGGTCAGGGAAGGATGCTTGATGTTTGAGCTGAAAGCTGATGTATGTAATCACAACCTTTTTTGTTTGTTTGTTTCTGATTGTGTCATTATAATCAGCCTTTAGAGTGTAAGGACTGAGAGGGCAGGGACTAGGTTTTCACACTGTGTTCAACATAAAGAGGTAAGCATTGTGGTGGACGTTGAGGAAGATTTGAACACCTCATGTACAGTTGGAACAAGCCTCTCCCTGTAGAAAAGCATCCACAAGCTATTATCTTTTTTAAACATCAGCGTATACTAGAGCAAGAATAATGTCATCATTTATTAAGGGTCTTCTCTGGTCTGAGTTTCCACTCTGACTTGACATTATATTAATAGTTGTCATATGTGTTATGCCTGCAAACATTAAAGTAGTCTTGGAGTATCTCCTGGGCATTTGGAATACTGTAAGATTCTGAATCTCCTTTAGAGAGTATTGATTATTGCTTGTTTTGTGTTGATTTTCTTAAGCAATCCATCCGGTTAGGTTAAGGCTGTCAGTTTTGCTTTACTTTCTGTGGGTCCAACACCGAGTGATTTCTCTGAGATTTTGTGATGCTTCTTTGGATTGGTCTGAGCAGGTACAGTGTTCCGCACACAAAATTAGGAAGCCCCTTCTCCTGCTCTTTCCTTTGGGGAAATCTTCCACGTTCTCTGTTTCCCAGGGGCCCCTTTCTCCAGTTCTTCTGTCTGGAAGATGGGGTTCTCTCAGAGGGTAGTCTGCTGCCCTGGTGCACTATTCTGAATGACTGAGCCTGATCTTGGGGTGAAGTAGTGAGAAAAGAGAGAGAAGGACCCCCGTGGATTCTCCCTCATGTATGTACATCACACAGACCCCTATTCCCAGCCCCTCCATCTGAGGGATGGGTTTTCTCTTGGAGGCCTAGGAAAGAGAGAGAAAGCCCCCGTGGATTCTCCCTCATGTATGCACATCACACACAGACCCCTATTCCCAGCCCCTCCATCTGAGGGATGGGTTTTCTCTTGGAGGCCTAGGTGCGCGTGTTGTTTCTGTGCCATAAGAGAGCGGTTTTGTGTCTGGGGTGACCTGGGGGCAAGGCTGGGAGGAAAAAAAGAGAAAAAAAAAAAGAAGATTCTCCCTACCTTCTTCTGTTCACTGGGCCCCGTGTCTCCATCCTTTGGCTAGAAAGATGGGCTGCTCTGGGAGTTTTATTCTGTGTGCCCGATTGCATAGTTGCTAGATCCTGCCCACTTTCAAGGCAAAACAGGGAGGCGAAGGAAATTTGTCGTATTGGTCCTTCTCCAAATTTTTACTTTCCTCCGTTCTTCACCTGCTGTTATTTATTTGTTTGAATCTTCAGTTAGCTGTCTTTTTGCATTTTTTCCCAGAGTTTGGGGCTGTAATCAGTGCTCCTAAGATAGTCTTTCTCCATCATGGCCAGACCCAGAACCCGCATAGGTATTTTGTAAATGTCAACTCGTTAGATGTTCTGAACAATTCTGGGAGGTAGGCGATACCGCCCCCATTTTACAGGTGAGGAATCAAAGGCTCAGAGAGATGAAGTCATGAGATAAACCCTCAGCTGACTGCTGTTCTCATGCTACCTGGTGTCTTGCCTAAAGCATCCTCATAGTGTCAGAGCTCGGAGAAGGTGATGACACCCCACTCCAGTACTCTTGCCTGGAAAATCCCATGGACGGAGGATCCTGGTAGGCTGCAGTCCATGGAGCTGCTAAGAGTCAGACATGACTGAATGACTTCACTTTCACTTTTCACTTTCATGCATTGGAGAAGGAAATGGCAACCCACTCCAGTGTTCTTGCCTGGAGAATCCCAGGGACGGGGGAGCCTGGTAGGCTGCCGTCTATGGGGTCGTACAAAATCGGACACGACTGAAGTGACTTAGCAGCACCAGCAGCAGTGTCAGAGCTGCTTACCTGGACCGCTTGCCTCCTGTCCTCCACTGGGATGCCCTTGGGGCCAGTGTCGATATCCTCCTTGCCCCTCATATTTAAAATGGGGAAATGCTGTTGTCTACCACGTAGCAACACTGCAAGAATTGGATGCGGTTATACAAGTGTTTAGAATAGTGCCTGCATGCCATACATTCCCATTGAAGGGTGACTGGGATCATTGCCACTGCTATTGTTTTTTCCTTGTATATTAGACATTTCTCAGCACAATGACTGCATACCATGGGATTCAGTAAATATTTATTGATTTCAGTCATTTGTGACACCATTTTACTCTTAACCACAGTGGATATTACTTTGTCGTTTCTCTTTCAGAAATACATTAGCACTGTGGGCCATTATTCCTTTTCCTCTCCCAGCTGCTGACATGGCCCAGAGGATGTGCCCAAGGGGCTGAGTCTCATGTTCCAATTCTCTGCCCTTTCTCAGTTTTCTTCTTCTTTTTTTTTTCTTAGATGAACTTCTCCCACTTCTTCCTTATCATCCTCCACCAGAAAAGGAAGAAAGAGGAGCTCTGATTTCAGATTTTGCCTTTCTCATTCAATAGCAGTATAGCTTGCTGCTGCTGCTAAGTCACTTCAGTCGTGTCCGACTCTATGCGATCCCATAGACGGCAGCCCTCCAGGCCCTGCCACCCCTGGGATTCTCCAGGCAAGAACACTGGAATGGGTTGCCATTTCCTTCTCCAATGCATGAAAGTGAAAAGTGAAAGTGAAGTCGCTCAGTCGTGTCCGACTCTTTGCAACCCCCATGGACTGCAGCCTTCCAGGCTCCTCCGTCCATGGGATTTTCTGGGCAAGAGTACTGGAGTGGGGTGCCATTCCCTTCTCCCAGCAGTATAGCTTAGGACAGGTAAAACTTAGACCCGCACCCTCCCACCCCACCCCTGCAATACCCAAAGCCTCATCTGTACCTTGTGAATAATTGCTTCTATCTGTGAAGTTACTGGCGGCGGATCCATGTTGATGTATTGTAAAAGCAATACAATATTGTAAAGTTAAGCAAAAAAAAAAAGAATGAGTATCAATAAATTTAAAAGGAGCTGTGAACATCAATATACAAGAATCTGAGTCCCACTCTCAAATATTTTGGGTATATACCCAGAGCTGGAATTCCTGAATCATATAGAATGATGTTTAACATTTTAAGGAATGACATTAAATTTTATGATATATTTTATGTCAGATCAGATCAGATCAGTCGCTCAGTCATGTCCGACTCTTTGCGACCCCATGAACCGCAGCACGCCAGGCCTCCCTGTCCATCACCAGCTCCCTGAGGTCACCCAGACTCACACCCATCAGGTCAGTGATGCCATCCAGCCATCTCATCCTCTGTCGTCCCCTTCTCCTCCTGCCCTCAATCCCTCCCAGCATCAGAGTCTTCTCCAATGAGTCAACTCTTCGCATGAGGTGGCCAAAATACTGGAGTTTCAGCTTTAGCATCATTCCTTCTAAAGAAATTCCAGGATTGATCTCCTTCAGAATGGACTGGTTGGATCTTCTTGCAGTCCAAGGGACTCTCAAGAGTCTTCTCCAACACCACAGTTCAAAAGCATCAATTGTTCGGCGCTCAGCCTTCTTCACAGCCCAGCTCTCACATCCATACATGACCACAGGAAAGACCATAGCCTTGACTAGGCGAACCTTTGTTGGTAAAGTAATGTCTCTGCTTTTGAATATGCTATCTAGGTTGGTCATAACTTTCCTTCCAAGGAGTAAGCGTCTTTTGATTTCATGGCTGCAGTCACCATCTGCAGTGATTTTGGAGCCCAGAAAAACAAAGTCTGACACTGTTTCCACTGTTTCCCCATCTATTTCCCATGCAGTGATGGGACCAGATGCCATGATCTTCGTTTTCTGAATGTTGAGCTTTAAGCCAACCTTTTCACTCTCCACTTTCACTTTCATCAAGAGGCTTTTTAGCCCCTCTTCACTTTCTGCCATAAGAGTCGTGTCATCTGCATATCTGAGGTTATTGATATTTCTCCCAGCAATCTTGATTCCAACTTGTGTTTCTTCCAGTCCAGCATTTCTCATGATGTACTCTGCATAGAAGTTAAATAAACATGGTGACAATATGCAGCCTTGACATACTCCTTTTCCTATTTGGAACCAGTCTGTTTTTCCATGACCAGTTCTAACTGTTGCTTCCTGACCTGCATACAGATTTCTCAAGAGGCAGATCAGGTGGTCTGGTATTCCCATCTCTTTCAGAATTTTCCATAGTTTATTGTGATCCACACAGTCAAAGGCTTTGGCATAGTCAATAAAGCAGAAATAGATGTTTTTCTGGAACTCTCTTGCTTTTTCCATGATCCAGCGGATGTTGGCAATTTGATCTCTGGTTCCTCTGCCTTTTCTAAAACCAGCTTGAACATCAGAAAGTTCACGGTTCACATATTGCTGAAGCCTGGCTTGGAGAATTTTGAGCATTACTTTACTAGCGTGTGAGATGAGTGCAATTGTTCGGTAGTTTGAGCACTCCTTGGCATTGCCTTTCTTTGGGATTGGGATGAAAACTGACCTTTTCCAATCTTGTGGCCACTGCTGAGTTTTCCAAATTTGCTGGCATATTGAGTGCAGCACTTTCACAGCATCATCATTCAGGACTTGGAATAGCTCCACTGCAATTCCATCACCTCCACTAGCTTTGTTCGTAGTGATGCTTTCTAAGGCCCATTTGACTTCACATTCCAAGATGTCTGGCTCTAGGTCCCTTTCAATGTGCAGTTCACATAAAAAATTATTAATAAGGGTTTTTTTTAAAGCTTCTTTTTCATGCTAAGTCTTGATAACCCTGTTTGTAGGGTATAAATTCTGTGTTGATGGAGAGCCACTGGTTTTGTGGATCCAGCTGCCTTGTACATGTGTATGCTAACTTGCTTTAGTTGTGTCCGACTCTTTGCAGCCCTATGGACTGTGTGGCCCACCAGGCGCCTCTGTCCATGGGCTTCTCCAGGCAAGAATACTGGAGTGGGTTGCCATGCCTCCTCCAGGGGATCTTCCTGACCCAGGGACTGAACCGGCATCTCCTGCAACTCCTGCACTGCGAGTGGATTCTTACCGCTGAGCCACTGGGGTGGGTGTCTAATCTGAAAGATGTATGTCTGTAGCTTCCTGGAGAAGGAAAGAGGATTGCAGCTAAGCAACACTAGCAACAGTCGTGGCAAGGAGGGCAGGAGGACTGGTTTATCTTCATGACTTTTCAAAGTAACCCTACGGAGCTAGTGCTTTTATCATTCCCTTCTGAGATGCGCAAATGGCAGTTCAGAGGTTAGGCTCCCCGACTCCAGGTCACACTGCTAGTGATTAGCAGAGCTGGGATTCAGCTGGGTGCTACTATTCTGTGACAAGGACTTATTGCAAGAGGTGCTAAATCTAGGGGTCTCAGCAAAGCCCTCTGGTGCCCATGGAGGTGTCTGCTTTGGTCAAGAGGGGTGATGGAGGATAATACAGGTTTTCCCACCACCTTTTTTCCTGGAAGCATCCATATTTCTGCCTATGTGGGTAACCTGAACAGATGGACTGCCTGCCACACCCCAGGCTCTAAAGCTTTCACAAGCAGTTTCCTCGCCAAGGAAAATTGGGAGAGAAACGAGGGCGGGTGCTGGTCCCACTGAATCCCCATGGCAAGGGAACTGGCAAGAGGATTAAAAAGACCTGCCGTCCCAGTCAGGTGTCTGGAGATAAAAATAGGGTGCCTCGCCGCACCTAACTTCATCTAAAGCTGCCTTCCGCTTTCTCGAATTTGCCAACACAAGAAGTTATAAAACTAATATACCTCCTGTCACTCAAAGGGAGATACAGTAATGGAGCAACAGAGGGTTTTGGAATCAGAGTCTCAGAGAGCATCCTTCTCTAACATGGCTTGTTCCTCTGTGGACTTTCTCCTCCTGCGTCACTGGGAGCTGGTCGTAGCCCAGTGGGCACCTCCCCCAACTTCTAACCTCCCCTCCTCCTCCCTCAGAGGCCCATGGGGCAGACCATCCTTCTGCACGAGGCTGGAGCAGAGCAGAGACACAGCTGTTACTCAGAGGGTGTAGAACCAGAAGGAGGCAGGCTTAAGATAAGGACATCATCTTTTTCTTTTTTTCGGTCGTTATTTCTTTAAGGACTTTATTTCTTAAGATTTTATCTTTCCAGGGAAGCCCTGGGCATCCACAGGGACTTTAGCTATGGTAAGGCATTTCCCACCTCATCACTCAATGAATTCAGGATGGGTGGTATAAACAAGATGATCATTCATGGCAGTTAGAATGTATGAAGAATCGATTCAATCTACAAATATATATTGAATCAATGTATAATATATGCATTGAGACAAAAGGCTTTATTTAAAAAATTTGCTCTAGTTTTGTGGAACATTCTTAAGGAGATGGGAATATCAGACCACCTGACCTGCCTCCTGAGAAACCTGTATGCAGGTCAAGAAACAACAGTTAGAACCAGACATGGAACAACAGACTGGTTCCAAATTTGAAAAGGAGTACATCAAGGCTGTGTATTGTCACCCTGCTTATTTAACTTATATGCAGAGTACATCATGTGAAATGCTGGGCTGGATGAATCACAGGCTGGAATCAAGATTGCTGGGAGAAATATCAACAACCTCAGCTATGCAGATAATCAAAAAAATGAAGATCATGGCATCTGGTACCACCACTATATAGCAGATAGAAGGGGAAATAGTGGAAGCAGTAACCGATTTTATTTTCTTGGGCTCCAAAATCACTGAGGATGGTGACAGTAGTCATGAAATTAAAAGACACTTGCTCCTTGAAGGGAAAGCTATGACAAACCTAGACAGCAGGTTAAAAAACAAAGACGTCCCTTTGCCGACAAAGGTCCGTATAGTCCGTCTGTAGTCCGTAAAGTTAGGGTTTTCCTAGTATTCATGTATGGTTGTGAAAGTTGGGCCCTAAAGAAGGCTGAGCACTGAAGAACTGATGCTTTTGAATTGTGGTGCTGGAGAAGACTCTTGAGAGTCCCTTCAACTGCAAGGAGACCAAACCAGTCAATCCTAAAGGAAATCAACCCTGAATATTCATTGGAAGGACTGATGCTGAAGCTAAAGCTCCAGTACTTTGGCTGCCTGATGCAAAGAATCACTTGTTAGAAAAGACCCTGATTCTGAGAAAGATTGAAGGCATGAAGAGAAGGGAGCAACAGAGGATGAAATGGGTGGATTGCATCACCGACTCAGTGGACAAGTTTGAGCAAACTCTAGGAGACAGTGAACGACAGGAAAGCCTGGTGTGCTGCAGTCCATGGGGTCGAAAAGGGTCAAACACAACTTAGTGACTGAACAGCAACAACGTCCAGGTCTATCAAGATATAAGAACAATTGATACATAACACGGTGTAAGTTTTAGATGTACCATATGATGATTTGATATACATATGGTTTGCGGGAAAATATCTGTATTTATTTGTTGCCAAGTACTGTGCTAGGTGCTGGGTGATGCAGGGCTGGGAAAGTTAGCCCAGGGCTCTGTGTTCTTAGAGCTCGTATTTCAGTGAAGAAGACAGATGATAAAGAAAAAGTCTTTAAAAAAAATTTTTTTTTTAATTTTTTAATTTATAGCTGTGCTGGGTCTTTGTTGCTCTCCGCGGGCTTTCTATAGTTTTGGTGCTCGGGCTTCTCATTGCAGTGGCTTCTCTTGTTGTGGAGCATAGGCTCTAGGGTGCTCAGACTCAGTAGTTGTGGCACACGACTCAGTTGCCCCACGGCATGTGGATTCTTCCTGGACCAGGAATCAAACCCATGTCCTCTGCACTGGCAGGTGGATTCTTAACCGCTGGACCACCAGGGAAGTCCATTAGAGTCAGTCTTAATTCTTTGTGGATTCTGTATTTATCTCCTTGAATTTGCCAACTCCCTAAAATTTATTTGAAATCTTAAAATCAATACTTGCATTTGTGGAGTGGGGAGAAATGTGAGTGACCTAACGTGCACGTCCTCAGCTGAGGTTGCTATTTCAGCTCTTATACTGTCAAAAAGGCTTAAATTTTTTTTTTTTCATCTTTTCATGATTTTTGGGGTGTGATTTCTCTGTTTAAAATGCCCCCTGAGCATAGTGCAGCAGGTGCTGTCCCCTCCTGAGCAAGAAGGCTGCCACATGCCTTATGGAGAAAACATATGTAAGATTCCTTTATTCAGGCAGGAGCGACGGTGCTGTTGGGCATGAGTTGAACGTTAATGAGTCAGCAATATAGATATTCAGTGACTCATTAAATTCTGTTTCTAAACAGAAATATTCATAAAACAAGATTAGATTATGTATGGATCAATAGATGAAAATGTGACCCAAGGCTCATAGGAACATAACCTTGTATTTCTTGTAGGAGCCATGGTTAAATATTGGCTAATTCTGTGCTAGCAGTGACTTTATAGATTATAATGATGGTGAATGAGAACAGACGATATAAAAGAATAGTTCCACCAAGTGGTGAGGAGTGTGAGGAAAATGAAGCAGGAGGAGGAGGAGGGGAGAGAGGGGGAGTGGTAGGGTGGAAGTGAGGGTGGGTGCTCGGCGCTGTGGGAAGCCTGGAACCCAGGAATCCTGGTGTCCAGTGTGCTGTGCCATCCACTCTGCCTTTGTGTTAGGCTGCTCAGAGCTGCTGTGTGATGCTGACGGTCACCGGGGTTCAGAACCACGGTTCCAAGGAGACTGCAGTGTATGGTGGGAGAACCGTCAGTACCTCCAGGGTTCACTGCTATCAGACTTCCTAACCACAAGATCCTCTGGGAGGTGTTCTGTTGTAGTATTCTCCATGCAGATTTTCACCAAGTTACTCACCAGGAAGGGCTTTTTTTTTTTTTTTCAGTTTAAAATGCCCAACAGATGGTGGCAGTTGCTCTCTTTATTCTGGAGATTGGATGCATCCCAGCCACAATTTTAATTGTGCTTAACAATTAAAACACTCAATATTGTAAAAGAATGTATAGCAGAGGGAAAAGAACATGGCGTTTGGAGTCAGAAGGACCTGGAACTTTCTAGATGGGTGGAACCTAGGGAAGGTCCCTGCTGCTCTGTTTCTCCATCTGAACAATTGGGCTAGTAATACGTGTCACCTGCATGTCTGCGTGGATTAATTCAGATGCGCTATGTATGGCTGCCAAGAGAATGCAGTCTGTGGTTAGACTTACCAGGATTTGGAACTTAGCCTCAAACAAGTGTTTTAATTTTCCAAAGCCTTAATTTCCTCACCAACCCCACATGGTTGCCGTGAGAATGAAATGATGTTTCAGGATGAGAGATGGTGAGGTGTACAGGAAGCTATGGCCATGATTAAAAGTGCTTTATTGGGAATGCTGTGAAGATCCAGTGGTTAGGACTCCATGCTTTCTCTGCAGAGGGCACAAGTTTGATCCCTGGGCTGGGGAACTAAGATCCTGCAAGCCGTAGGGGTAAGGGGAAAATATATTAATTAATTAATTAATTTAAAAAGAAGTACTGTTAAAAAGTGCTTTGTTAAACATTCATTAGGATGGCAATAATAATATAATAATAATTTTAAAATAAATAAATAATGAAAAAAAAAAAGTAAAAGGGAATTGGCTAAGATTGGAAGAAATTAGACCCTCGGACCTTGCTGGTGGGAATATAAAATGATGCAGCCACTGTGGATAACAGTTTGGTGGTTTCTCATAAGGTTAAACATAGAATTACCAGGTGACCCACAATTCTACTCCTAGGTGTATACCCCTAAAGAACTGAAAACAGTTGTTCAAATAAATACTTGTATAATATATAAATTTTTACAGCAATGCTACTTGAGACAACCAAAAGGTGGGAACAGCCCTCATATCCATCAGTTCATGAACAGATGAATAAAATGTGGTCTACCTATAGAATGGAATATTTCATAAAAAAGGAATGAGATTCTGATATAGACTGCAACATGAGTGAAACTTGAAAATATGATGTAAAGTCGGAGAAGCCAGTCACAAAAGAGCACATATTGCTTGATTCCATTTATGTGAAATATCTAGAAGAGGTAAATCCAGAAAGACAGAAAATGGATCAGTGGTTAACAGAGGCTGGGAGAATGGGGTGAGGTGAGGAGTGGCTCTTTAACAGGTATGGGATAGTTTTTTGGGGGGATTGATGGAAGGTTTTTGAAACTGATAGAGACAACATTTAAAATGCCATTGAATTCTGCACTTTAGAAGTGGTTGATGTGAATTTTACTTCAATATTTTTTTCTTAAAGGAGCTTTGTTAGAACAGAAAAGCCACCCTAAGGTTAGTGACCAAAAATTTATCTAGATCTCCTGGTGGATAATAAGATGATAAAAACCTCATAGAGCAAGAGCTAGGAAGCATTACTGGGTCGGAGCCCAAGCTCCCTGGCATGACCCATCTCCCAGACGACCTGCACAGACTGGGGTCAGTGCATTTTTTTGGTCCTGCTTGGGATGTCCTGAGGGCAGAGACAGTGTCCAGCGGGACCCACAGTTTGACCAGATGCCAAGCTCATTAACGTGATCTTAGATTAAGATTCTTGCCAATGTTGAATTGCTTTGGCAACAGTGTGTTTTTCATTTGTCCTTATTTACTTCTCTTTGCAAGCACTCCAAACCAGAAACTTGAAAATCCGTCCTGGATTTCTGGTTTCACTCTTTCCAGCACAATGGCTGTAATGAGTACAGTATTTGACTTTGGAAGAGTCACATGGCATTTGCCTCTAGTGCTGATCCAAAAAGACTGTGTAAAACAGATCAGACTTTCAAGGGCTTGTTGGCTGGCTGTCTTGCTTCCTGAGGGCATTGGGAGGTTCCTAGAAAGACCTAGATGAAAAGGGGTACAGACCTGCATTGCAAACCCCACTGTACCACTTATTAGCTGTGTGACCTTGGGTAGTTCACTCTCTCAGATAATCCTCCGTTTCCTCTACTGTAACATGGAAACAATGGCAGAATTTTCTCCAAAGGGTCTTGTGGGGATAATGTGATGTGGTGCATGCAAAATACTTGGAATACTCTCTCACACATAGTAAGTGCTCAGTAAATAGTAAATCTTATTAGTGAATTCCAGTTGAGCTATTTCAAATCCTGAAAGATGATACTATGAAAGTGCTGCACTCAATATGCCAGTAAATTTAGAAAACTCAGCAGTGGCCACAGGACTGGAAAAGATCAGTTTTCATTCCAATCCCAAAGAAAGGCAATGCCAAAGAATGCTCAAACTACTGCACAATTGCACTCATCTCACATGCTAGTAAAGTAATGCTCAAAATTCTCCAAGTCAGGCTTCAGCAATACGTGAACGGTGAACTTCCAGATGTTCAAGCTGGTTTTAGAAAAGGCAGAGGAACCAGAGACCAAATTGCCAACATCTGCTGGATCATCCGGGGAAGGCAATGGCACCCCACCCCATTACTTTTGCCTGGAAAATCCCATGGACGGAGGATCCTGGTAGGCTCCAGTCCATGGGGTCGCTAAGAATCGGACACGACTGAGCGACTTCACTTCCACTTTTCACTTTCATGCATTGGAGAAGGAAATGGCAACCCACTCCAGTGTTCTTGCCTGGAGAATCCCAGGGAGTGGGGAGCCTGATGGGCTGCCGTCTATGGGGTCGCACAGAGTCGGACACGACTGAAGCGACGCAGCAGCAGCAGCTGGATCATCGAAAAAGCAAGAGAGTTCCAGAAAAACATCTGTTTCTGCTTTATTGACTATGCCAAAGCCTTTGACTGTGTGGATCACAATAAACTGTGGAAACTTCTGAAAGAGATGGGAATACCAGACCACCTGACCTGCCTCTTGAGAAATTTGTATGCAGGTCAGGAAGCAACAGTTAGAACTGGACATGGAACAACAGATTGTTTCCAAATAGGAAGAAGAGTATGTCAAGGCTGCATATTGTCACCCTGCTTATTTAATTTCTATGCAGAGTACATCATGAGAAACGCTGGGCTGGAAGAAGCACAAGCTGGAATCAAGATTGCCAGGAGAAATATCAATAACCTCAGATATGCAGATGATACCACCGTTATGGCAGAAAGTGAAGAGGAACTAAAAAGCCTCTTGATGAAAGTGAAAGAGGAGAGTGAAAAAGTTGGCTTAAAGCTCAACATTCAGAAAATGAAGATCATAGCATCTGGTCCCATCACTTCATGGCAAATAGATGGGGAAACAGTGGAAACAGTGTCAGACTTTATTTTCTTGGGCTCCAAAATCACTGCAGATGGTGACTGCAGCCATGAAATTAAAAGACACTTACTCCTTGGAAGGAAAGTTATGACCAAGCTAGATAGCATATTGAGAAGCAGAGACATTACTTTGCCAACAAAGGTCCGTCTAGTCAAGGCTATGGTTTTCCCAGCGGTCATGTATGGATGTGAGAGTTGGACTGTGAAGAAAGCTGAGCGCCGAAGAATTGAAGCTTTTGAACTGTGGTGTTGGAGAAGACTCTTAAGAGTCCCTTGGACTGCAAGGAGATCTAACCAGTCCATTCTGAAGGAGATCAGCCCTGGGATTTCTTTGGAAGAAATGATGCTAAAGCTGAATCTCCAGTACTTTGGCCACCTCATGTGAAGAGTTGACTCATTGGAAAAGACTCTGATGCTAGGAGGGATCGGGGGCAGGAGGAGAAGGGGATGACAGAGCATAAGATGGCTGGATGGCATCACTGACTCGATGGACGTGAGTCTGAGTGAACTCTGGGAGTTGGTGATGGACAGGGAGGCCTGGTGTGCTGCGATTCATGGGGTTGCAAAGAGATGGATATGACTGAGTTGAGCGACTGAACTGAACTGAGCTGATTAGTGTTGATTGTAAATGTTATTGTTACTTTTTTTTTTTTTTGCTTTACCAATGGTTCCAGTGAAATGTTTTCAACCAGCATCTAAAAGTTCTGTTTCTTGTCACAAAGTTATAGGGATTAAAGTACAAACTCTTTGTTTTTGTTCCACCAAGGGCTTCAGTCTATTCTCTTCAACCAGCATCTAAAAGTTCTGTTTCTTGCTGAAAAGTTATGAGGATTAAACTGACAAGCATTTTGAAATAGTCACAGAAGTTACAGGCAGGGGTGATTCTGAAATAGTAGCATATATGCATTCTGATGCTGGCTCTGAAACTCAGACAAGGACTAAGTCCCACGTTTGCCTGTTTATAAAATTTTAATGGAAAGGGACAAAAAAGGTAGACCCTTGCTTAGACTTTCTAAAATCACTTTCTCTCTTGAGAATGGCTTTTATTTCTTGTGGATGCTTATCGGAGAATGTCAAAAGAAAAATCCCTGCACCTTGAAATGTCTTTAATCAATCCTCAGACCTTTCATTTCTTAAAACCTATTCCCTTCTCCCCACCCTTTCAAGACCTGAAATAAAATGATTTTCCAGAAACGGATGACAAGATAGCAAGGGCAACGATTAATAACCCCAGAGCACCTTGGTGCCACACCTTCCCTATTTAAAATGAAAAATTACACTCTTCCCTCAGACTTTATTAAAAAGAGGATCAAAAGAGAGAGGGGAAGGGTTGATGTTAGTACAGCCCATCAGTGAAACACTTCTGAAGCATCAGCAGAGAGAAGTCGACAGTCGAACAGCTGGCAATTTGGATAATGAAATGAGGCTTTTTGCTTCTCCATCCCCAAACATTACATTTTAAATGTAAGAGTGAAGGAGAAGAGAATTTGATGGAGAAGGAAATTTGGAAAGAGTGAAGCTTTTTTCCCTCTTTTTTATCTTTCAGAACTTTGAAACTTTAGGACAGGGATCCTTGAGGCCAACTTAGTACTTCCTTGAATCTCGTGGAGACATGTATGTGCATGTGTGTGTGTGTGTGTGTGTGTGTGTGTGTGTGTGTGTGTGTTTGGAGGAACTGTAGGCTGTGGGGGGCGGGCACTGGATCTCAGCTCAACTTCAGTTGCTACATGATCAAGGTAAAGATTGAAGGTGAAGGTTACTACTAGCTATGGGAACTTTAGCCCTGTCCCTCATCTAGAACTTATTTATAAAACAGCTCAATGACGCCTACCTCATAGGGCAGGTAAGACAAGCACTGAATCCCCTAAGTGGGGATTAGTTGAGATAAACATTGAGATAAACACTCAGGGAATTAGAAGAATCGAGAATGATTGCCTCTCTGACTGGGATGGAGAAGGATTAGGCAGGGAACTGCTGTTAGCAAAAATGTTTTCATACCTTTTTGCTTTCAACCATGTGCTATATTTCTTTGATTAAAATACAAACTTTTTTTTTTTTTTTTTGCTGCACTGAGCAGCTTACAGGATCTTAGTTCTCCAACCAGGGCTTGAACCCAGGCCACCACAGTGAAGGCCACCAAGTCCTAACCACCTCCAAAGGCTAACTTTTGTACTGTTACTCCCCAGTCCGGATTCAGTAAACACTGTTGACTCCCTGTTGAAGGCTCTGTTACTCTCCTAGATGTACTGTAACAAAACCACCACGAACTAGACAGCTTAACACAGCAGAAGTGTACCCTCTCACAGTTCTAGGGGACTTGAAGTCGAGGATCAAGATGTTGGTGGGGCCATGCTCACTCTGAAGACTTTGGGGGAGAATCAGTCCCACACCTCTCTCCCAGCTTCTGGTGGCATCTAAGCTCCAGTTCCATTGGCTGCATCACTGCAGTGTTCGCCTCTGTCTTCACATGGCTTCCTCCTTTGTGTGACCTTTCCTCTTCCAACGACACCAATCACTGGGGTTAGGATGTGCCTTAATCCAGTGTTCCCTCATCTTGACTTGATCATATCTGCAGAGACCCTGTCTGCAAATAAGGTCACATTCACTGGCCCTGGGGGTTAGAGTTTCAACATAGCTTTTGAGGGGATACAGTTTAACTGCAATAAGGACTCAGAAGCTTTTGTATCTTGGCTTTGCTTTCAGTAGGGGATGGCAGCAGGCAAGATCAGGGGTATAGGCACTGAAGGCCAGGCATCTATTTATTTTATTATTATTATTACTTGGCTGCACTGCATGGCATGTGGAACTTCCCCGACCAGGGATTGAGCCCATGTTCCCTGCAGTGGAAGTGCGGAGTGTTAACCACTGGACTGCCAGGGAAGTCCTAAAGGCCAGATATATTATATATATGCATATCAATCTCATTTATTCCTCACCAGCATCATGTAAAAATAGGTGGTTTTACTCCCATTTTCATTAACATTTATTCAGCATTGGCTGTGTGCCAAAGATCATGCTGAATGCTCTACCTGTACAGTCTTATTTAATCCTCAAAATAGTCTAATGTTATCTCCATTTTGCAGACTAATAAACTGAGGCACAGGATAGGTAGGCAGAAGTTAATCTCTACGCATCATGTTGCAAAGTCCAGGGTGTTCTGTGCCTATAAAAAGTCCCATTTCCTTATTTGATATTTACTTGGAACCAGTTCTTGTTCTTTCGGCTCAGAAAGCAAGTCTTCAATGTGCGGAGGCATCTCTTCTCTTCCTGGGGGAGTCAGTCACTGGGTGCTGTGTGCTCATGATGTCCCCTCCCTGCCCTGTAATTCAGGGCCATGGATGCCTGCTCTGAAGATTCAGGAATCAGATGGGAAAGGAGGCAAAAGGTGAAATGTCATGTCTTTCTTAAAAAAAAAAAAATTATAAAATGAGCCTGACACTCCTCAATAGACTTAGAAGGTTTTAGAATCCCCTGATCAATTCTTTCAGGCTCGACAAATAACTTCTTGAGCAGTGCTCCCAAGATTTCCAGGGAGCCAGAGGAGGAGGCGGAATTCTGCTGCATCCTGGGCTTTGCCACCCAGGTGTCCTGCAGGAAGCTCAGACTTGGCCGGTCCGACCCTGAACTTACTCCATGTCCTTCACATGCTCGTTGTGCTTCACCGCTCCATGCGCACATCGCTCCGTGTGCCCCATTCCCTTCTGCGTTTTCCATTGCTGTGCTGACCGGAGATGAGGGGTGGAATCAGGACGTCAGCCTTGGCTTAGTGTCATGCTCAGGGGCACAGACTCCAAGCCCAGCTGTCTTTCTCTCCAACTGTATTGTCTTGAGTGAGTCATTTCAACACTCTGTGCCTCAGTTTCCCTGTCTACAAACTAGAGTGATTTCTGGCTACTTTGTAAGATTGTTATGTGGCTATTAATTTGATACAAATAAATTGCTTGGAACAACACTGTCAGGAAAATGGTAAGTTCTCAGTCATGACAGCTATTTGTTTCTCCTTCTCTTATACTAGTCACCCCAGCTGTCTCCATCTCTGCTGCCCCCACTCCATGCCTGGTCTCCATCATCTCCCATCCAGGTGCCTCAGCAGCCTCAGGCTGGGCTCCTGTGCTTGCCCTTGACTTGTCTGATCCTTTCTCTGTACCATGGCCAGATAGTGCCTTTCCACAACACTCACCTTGTAATGTCCCCCGTGCACAGCGGGTCCCACTGAACGAGAATGGATGCTCACACAGCCCTGAAGCGGGCCTCTGGGCTAGTTTTAATCACGGAGGGACAGGAGGAGTAGCCAGTGTGCACTCTGGGCCAACACACTGGGTCCAGCAGGACTTCATGGCATATGGACCGACTCCCTTGCGCTGTGTGGTTTTTAAGCCGTGGATCAGAGAAGCACCAGCCCCTCCCCTGGTATGAACAAGGGCTGGGATATAACAGTGATATGAGGGCAAAAACTCTGGCCTCCAGCCCTAACCCATTTCTCAGCATTTGCCCACCGGGAGAGCCAGCCCTTCGCTTGGCATGAGCAGGGGTTTGGGTCCAAGGCTTGTGGATATAATAGTATGGCCAGGCAAGAACTTGGCTTCTGTATCATCATCACTTATGGTTGGGGGAGTGCCTCACCATCCTTGGGCATGATGGTGAGGCTGGGGTCCAAGATTTGAGCTTACAGCTGCATGGTGTGTTGGAGCAGAGCTTCCCCCTTGTCATTACTGGGTTTGATGGCCTTGAGCCTTCGGCTGCTTCAGGTTTCCAGGAGCTCCATAGGAGCCCCGTGCAGGGGATCAGCTTAGGAGAGTAAATCCCTGGACAGTCCCACTTTGCCCTTCTTTGCAGCCTCAGCTTGGATTTCTTCCTCCCTTGGAATATCTCCAGCCACACCAGACTGCCCAAAGTTCTCCAGACTCACCCTGTTCTGCCATCCTCTGGCTCTTGAATCTGCTGTTCCCTCTGCCTGCATCCTTCCCCCCACACTCTCCACCCTACTCCTTCCCAGGACCTTCTCCCTCATCCTCAAGGTCTGGGCATAGGCGCCCTCTCCTCCAGGATGCGTTTCCACCTTCTTCCCCAGAGGGCTGGCTTCCTCCCCTCTGCTCTCACCTGCGCTTTCTCCAACAGGGGCTTCCCTATTTCGTATTGTGAGCACTTCTTTAATTGAGGTGAAACTCACAGAACATTAACAATTAACCATTTAAAAGAGAATAGGAACTTCCCTGGAGGTCCAGTGGTTAAGACTCTGCACTCTCAATGCAGGGGGCCATGGGTTCAATCCTTGGTCAGGGAAGCAAGATCCCATATACCACATCAGTTCAGTTCAGTCACTCAGTCGTGTCCGACTCTTTGTGACCCCATGAATCGCAGCACACCAGGCCTCCCTGTCCATCACCAACTCCTGGAGTCCACCCAAACTCATGTGCATTGAGTTGGTGGTGCCATACAGCCATCTCATCCTCTGTCGTCCCCTTCTCCTCCTGCCCCCAATCCCTCCCAGCCTCAGGGTCTTTTCCAGTGAGTCAACTCTTCGCATGAGGTGGCCAAAGTACTGGAGTTTCAGCTTCAGCATCAGTCTTTCCAATGAATACCCAGGACTGGTCTCCTTTAGGACGGACTGGTTGGATCTCCTTGCAGTCCAAGGGACTCTCAAGAATCTTCTGCAACACCACAGTTCAAAAGCATCAATTCTTCAGCACTCAGCTTTCTTCACAGTCCAACTCTCACATCCATACATGACCACTGGAAAAACCATAGCCTTGACTAGACGGACCTTTGTTGGCAAAGTAATGTCTCTGCTTTCTAGGTTGGTCATAACTTTCCTTCCAAGGAGTAAGCGTCTTTTAATTTCATGGCTGCAGTCACCATCTGCAGTGATTTTGAAGCCCCCCAAAAATAAAGTCTGACACTGTTCCCACTGTTTCCCCATCTATTTCCCATGAAGTGATGGGACCAGATGCCATGATCTTCGTTTTCTGAATGTTGAGCTTTAAGCCAACTTTTTCACTCTCCACTTTCACTTTCATCAAGAAGCTTTTTAGTTCCTCTTCACTTTCTGCCATAAGGGTGGTGTCATCTGCATATCTGAGGTTATTGATATTTCTCCCAGCAATCTTGATTCCAGCTTGTGCTTCTTCCAGCCCAGCGTTTCTCATGATGTACTCTGCATAGAAATTAAATAAGCAGGGTGACAATATGCAGCCTTGACATACTCCTTTTCCTATTTGGAACCAGTCTGTTGTTCCATGTCCAGTTCAAACTGTTGCTTCCTGACCTGCATACAGGTTTCTCAAGAGGCAGGTCAGGTGGTCTGGTATTCCCATCTCTTTCAGAAGTTTCCACAGTTTATTGTGATCCACACAGTCAAAGGCTTTGGCATAGTCAATAAAGCAGAAACAGATGTTTTTCTGGAACTCTCTTGCTTTTTTGATATACCACATGGAGTGGCCTAAAAAAAAAGCAAATGATTCTGCAGCATTCAGTGCATTCACAATGGTGTCCAGCCATCATCACCTCTGTCAAGTTCCACAACATTTTTATCACCCCAAAAAGAAACTCTGTACCCATTAAGCAGTTGCTCCCCATTCCTTTCTCCCCCTCCACAGCCCAGCCCCTGGCAACCACTTGTCTGATTTCTGTCTTAATGGGTTTGCCTACTCTGGAAATTTCATATAAATGGAATCATGGACCATTCTGATCCCACTTGGCATCATGCTTTGGAGGTTCATCCAAATCATAGTGGAATCGTATTCCATTGTATGGACACGCTACATTCACCGTACCCATTTGGCAGTTGATGAGCACGTGAGTTGTTTTCACCTTTCGGCTGTTGCGATGAGCATTGATATGAATACTCACATACAAACACTTGAGTGCTGCATTCAGTTCCTTTGGATCTATACCTGGGAGTGTGGTTTGCAGTAGGTGCTTGTTTCATCATTGATCTTGCCAGTGGACTGTGAGCTCCGTGAATGTAGAGGAAGACAAACACCTGACCCCAGGGGCCAGCCCAGCGAATGCCTGGGGAGCTGATGGGACGAGTCTCGGGCATCCAGAGTCGCTGTCTCACTCATCCTCACCCACCTGCCCATTTGTCTGCATCATCCCATGGTCCAGGCTCTACTGACGGCTCGACTCATTTTATCTCATTATTTCACTCCCTGATTCACTCTGATATTTGTTCAGATGCCCACTCATCCTTTCCTGACTGAGGTATCCTCAGCACACTCTTGGTACTCAAGTCCAGCTTTCTTTTCCTCCATGGCATTTATTATCACTGACATATTGTAGACAACATATATATTATATATGACATCTTATAGATAATATACTGTCACTTTTTTTGTTCATCCCATTCTCTTCTCTCTTTCTTTACCAAGAATGTGCACTCTGAAGACAGGGACTTTCAGCTCTTTTGATCATTGCTCTATCCTGGTACCTAGAACAGTGCCTGGTATATGAGAAGAGTTCAAATATTTGTGAAATATACTTGGATGAATGAATGAGTGTGTTTAATCCTCACTGCATCCTCCAAGGGAGCTATGAGCATTCTAGTTTCACAAACCCTGAAACAGAGACTCAGAGAGGTCAGGTAATGGGCCCAGGGTCACAGAACTGATCAGCTGGATCTCTCTGAGTCACAGTCCCATCTTCTTTTCACTTCACTCAGGGGACCATGAGGTCTAGTGATAATGCCCAAAGTGCTTCCTGTGGCCTTGGAGTGCAGTATGTGATTAAGATAACTTAAAAAATAGATTTTATTTCCTAAACATGCTTTAATTAGGCAATATGTTTGTATTTCCTGAGCAAATACATCAGTCAGGAGTTTGCCAGGTGATGGAGAAGCTGATCTGGGCTTGATTCTGTCTGTCCCCAGGTCTCAGAGCTATTCGGTCTCTCTGAACCTCATACTTCCTGGAGGTACACAGAGTGGTGATGTCATCCGGTGTGTGGACAGCTCTCAGCACAGGTGCACACACTGTAAATGGGAGGTAGCAGCATGTCACCACGGTGTGGGGAATGACAATACAAGCAGCTAGCATTTATGGAGTGCCTGCTGTGTTCCAGGTACTGGGCTCAGCACATTGCCTGTGTTATTGCATCTGAGCCTTACACCATTCCCAGGGGGCATATCTGTTATTGTCCTGTCTCACTGCTGATAAAGTCAAGACTCAGAGAAGCCTGATGAGTGCCAGGGTCACACAGCCAGGAAGTAGGTGAGCCAGAATTAAGGCCAAGTCACCTGACTAACAGAGCTGACTCTCTTGTCACAGGGCTGATATATATGTGCAAATATTTTGAGAATCGACATCGTAATGATGGTGATATTGGTAGAATGTTCTGGCAAAGCCTCGGAGGAGGGAACAGGGTGACTCTTGCAAGATAGAGCCCTGGTTCCAGCTCCTGCTCCTATTTGGCTCATTACGATGGTCCAGGGTCTTCAGAGAATGCAGGCCAGATGCCTGGTCCCCTTCTTGTTGGGGTGGCTGAGATCCTGGGTTTGAATCCCGGCTGCCAGTCCCCACTTCTGTAACCTTGGAAACATCATCTCTGCCCATACATTTATTTCCTTATTACAAGGTGGAGATCAAAATGGCCCTTTGCACACAGATTTATGAAAATTAAGTAAGATGTGGAGCAGTCTCAGTATAACAAATGAAGAAAACAGATGACAAACCATTAAATTAGATCTTATGGCATTTCTTAAAAAAAAAAAAAAAAAAATGCACAGCAAACCATCTGGCAGGCTCCATAGCCGAGCGTTAACAGGGATGATGGCTAGGCTGTAGAACAGCATTGCCTTTCTCCTTATCTGAATTTTCTAGTTTTCCTATAATGAATATGTAATAACAAAATGAGTTGTTTTAATTAAAAGGGGGGCAGTGAGTCAGTGTTCGTGAAAGCACTTTATAAACTGTCAGAGGCCCTATGAATTAGCTCTCGTTATGGCCCTTATCGTAATTATTACTATTACTGCTAGTCAGCTATGAGTTGGAATTTATTTCTGCCCCAAATCTCCTTCCTTGGCCTGTGCTGGGAGGGCCCACTTGATTGCCTTCTGCCAAGTCCCACCACGTGGTCCTCTGTTGACACCTGCCAACTTCTCTCCACCTCTGCTGCCACCACTCAAGTGGAAGGCAGTATCATCTCTTGCCTGGAGCACTGTGATACCCTCTAACTGGGTTCTCCTTGTCTGTGCAGCATCCCCAGTATCTTTGAGAAATGAACTTTCTTTTACTTTATTTTTCTGGATTATTTAAAATTTTATCTATAATCATCACCTATCATCAATCTATCATCATCATCTATCAATCCATATATCATCTATTATCTCTATTGTCTATCTATCCATCATCTGTCTCTATCTATCTACATCTAAATATCTATCTCCCAGTTTTATTGAGAACTGTTTGACATACAGCATTGTCTATGTTTAATGTGTCCTGCACAATAATTTTGGGGAAGGCAATGGCACCCCACCCCAGTGCTTTTGCCTGGAAAATCCCATGGATCCTGGTGGGCTCCAGTCCATGGGGTCACTAAGAGTCGGACATGACTGAGCAACTTCACTTTCTCTTTTCACTTTTATGCATTGGAGAAGGCAATGGCAACCCACTCCAGTGTTCTTGCCTGGAGAATCCCAGGGACGGGGAAGCCTGGTGGGCTGCCGTCTATGGGGTCGCACAGAGTCGGACACGACTGAAGCGACTTAGCAGCAGCAGCAGCAGCACAATAATTTGACCTACATACATCATGAAATGATGACCACAATAGATTTAGTGAACATCTATCATCTTCTATAGATACAGAAGGAAAGAAACAGAGAAAAAGTAGTCTTTCCTTGTGATGGGAACTCTTAGGATTTATTCGCTCAGTAACATTCATATGTAGCAAATGAGAGTGTTAATTGAATCAATCATGGTGTAATGACACCCGTAGGACTTCCTTATCTTGTAACTGGAAGTCCGTACCTGTCGACCACCTTCATTCAGTTCCCCTCCTCCCCAACCCCTGCCTCTGGGAATGACAGATCTGATCTCTTTTTCTCTGAGTTTGTTTGTCTTTTGAAGGATAATTGACCTACAACACCATGTTAGTTCTTGGTGTACAATACAGTAATTCAAAATTTCTATATATTACAAAATGATCACCACAGTAAGTCTCGTTATAGTGTGGGGAATATAGTCAATAATAACGTAATATCTTTGTACGGTGACAGATGGTAACTGGAGAAATGAACTTTTAGATCAAAACCCTCACTGGCTTTCCACTGAACGTGGTATAAAATGCACCCTGCACCTAGGCCTGTGGGTCTGGAAGTCTGCTCTCACCCGTCCCTGCAGCCGCCGAGCCACTTGCCCCCTTGTTGCCATACATCACCTTCGAGAAGAGCCCCGAAAAGAGACCCAGAGAAGTACCTGGCTTGACTTAGATGGTTTTGGATCCTGTAGTTTGGTATTGGTATTTGACTCTTATGCTTTTACATCTCCTTGCATAGATGGTGTAGAAGGACTGTATTTTGTGGCCTGAGGGTCTGTATATGTAGACCAAATTTGTGTTTGTACTCTCAATACAGAAAATGAGTGAAAAAAGTTAATACACTAGTGGATTTATTTTTATTTTCTGACGTAGCTCGTATCAGGGCTGAAAACCTCAAGTTGTGTCCAGACAGTAGGATATTTTTTTTATATTACTTTTTCAGTGCTCCATTTTTTTTCTAATAGACTGTTGTAAAACAAAACAAACAAACAAAAAATCCCGTTCCTACCACTATGGTGTTGTCCTTGTCATCCTCCTCCTCTCTCCTCACACCTGCAAGTTCTTTCCTTGGACACTTGAGTTGTGGGCTCCCCAGTCCTGGACAGTGGAGGGCAAGGCTGTTGAATGAGGCTCATGGTGAGAGGGTCAAGGAAGGGTTTCTTTCTTTTTGTTGGGGCCAAGTGGGTGTGGTTGAATATATGTAAATTGTGCTTACAACTCATGGTGCATAATTTATGTAAATATGCATACAGCATTTCGCACTCACCCTGTAACCAGCAGGCAGTGTTCAGGGTGTTTATGGTGTACTGTGTTTATATGGTAACGTGCAGATGGTGTAATTAAGCAGCTTTCTCATAGCTCACCTGTCCTCTTTGCTTCTTTGTTCCAACTCAGGAGGCAACCTTTCCAAACAAGACTGGACCATCCAGTGGCCCACCACGGAGACGGGGAAGGAGAACAACCCCGTGTGCCCCCCGGAACCGACCCCGTGGATCCGCACCCACCTCTCCCAGAGCCCCAGGGTCCAGTCCAAGTGCGTCCAGCACTACTGTCACGCCAGCCCCACCCTGGGGGCCCCCGTGTACACCCACGTGGACAGGCTCACCGTGGACGCCTACCCGGGCCTGTGCCCGCCCCCGCCGCTGGAGTCGGGGCACCGGTCCCTGCCCCCGTCACCCCGGCAGCGGCATGCGGTCCGCACCCCGCCGCGCACCCCCAACATCGTCACCACCGTGACCCCGCCGGGCACGCCGCCCATGAGGAGGAAGAACAAACTGAAGCCCCCGGGGACCCCGCCGCCCTCCTCCCGGAAGCTGATCCACCTGATCCCGGGTTTCACGGCCCTGCATCGGAGCAAGTCTCACGAATTCCAGCTGGGTCACCGCGTAGACGAGGCCCACACGCCCAAGTGAGTGCATTTGGTGGGGCTCCCCGGGATGGCTGAGCCTCCCAGTCAGCCAAGCCACACATCGGCTGTATTCCCCTCCTCCTGTTGAAGGAAAGGTGGATTTACTCTAATGGCTGGGCCGGAAAATGAATAGAAAAGAATTTCCCAGAAATGACCTTTTTTTATACTATTCATGCTCTAAAGTCAGATTTGGAAAACTAGCCCAGGAGCCAATTCTGAATTTATTGCACCACATCCAGGTTCATTCTGTTTTGTCTGTGATTGCTTTCTTACTGCGATGGGTGAGTTGAGTATGGCCCACAGAGTTGAAATCTTTACCATCCAGCCCTTTTGGATGGAACACTTGCCAGTCCCTGCAGAGTCTATCCTAGTGCTGCGCCTAGAAATAGGGTGCCAGCTGCGGGCCTTATGCTTTCTGGTAGCTGCCTTGAAAAAGAGTAAAAAGAAACAAGTGTTACTAGTTTTCAAAATATGTCATTTAACCCAATCTACCAAAACATGATCATTTCAGCACAGAATCAGTGTGAAATATTACTTTGGAAATTTTTTTTTTCTTTTCTCCTTATCAAGTCTTTGAAATTGGGAGCGTATTTTGCACCTCCAGCTCATCTCAGTTGGTACTGGCCATGTTCCAAGTGTGGCCATGTTCCACCTGTGTCTGATGGCCTCTGTGCTGGGCAGTGCAGCTCTGATAGACCCTATGCATAGGACTTGCTCTGAAAGTGGATGTGTTGTATACCTGGCTCCAGTTTGGAGGGGTCTTGCTGCCAGCGCACAGTATCTGTGGCTGCTGCTGCTGCTGCTAAGTCGCTTCAGTCGTGTCTGACTCTGTGCGACCCCATAGACGGTGGCATGGCTAATGAGAGAAATGGGACAACTCTCTGCAGGGTCCCTCAGAGGCTGACTCTGACCTGGGTCCCTTGTAGACTTTTGAGGTTCTCTGCATATTAGAAATGGAAGAAATGCTAAACAAGATCACAAAAGTGGGTAGCATGTTTTAAATATTTACATTTAACAAAATTGCATCTGAGGCATAGACGATACAGTGGTTGTGTATAATCCTGTTAGGAGATATGGGAAGGAGTCTACATTTGGGGATTGTTGTTTTTGAGAGGTGTAAATCTTGGTTCTGGGAACTCTGATGTGGGGGAGCACTGGGGAATGTTTCATTGTGTTTCCATCTCAACAGTTTAGCAGTTGTTTCATGAGCTCGCATTACCATGCATCCTGTGATAAAAGTTTTAAAATGTGCATCTTGGAATTGATGAAATGGGGTAGGTTCTAGGCTCTGGGCTAGTTGGCAGGGGTGTAATGGAAAGGAAGACAAGACATAGCCTTTGGTCCTGTGAAGATCGACATTAATCAAATAACCACATGTAGGTGTTATACTCTTATGTTCAGTAATTACAAACAGCATTACAGGCCATCAGGAGAAAGTGTAGGAAGCTATCAGAGCTTATAACCAGATGGACCTGATTGAGTTTGCACTGGCAGGGAGGTGAGTGGCGGGGGACCGAGGGAGGGGGACTGGGGAGGCTTCCAAAGGACTGTTCAGACTTAATTGGGGATTAAGATGGTAGAAGGGGTGGGAGGTGTTCCAGGAAGGGAGTGTGAGTGTGACCCTCTAGAGAACTCAACTAGAAGGCCTCTTTGGCTAAGGGAGCAGACAGGTGATGTAAGAAGAGACTCATAGCCTGGGCAGGTGGCAGCACTGTTCACAATGGCCAAAACGTGGAAACAACCCAGCTGCCCATCAGCAGGTGAAGGGATGAACCCAGTGTGTCCATACAACAAAATATTATTCAGCCATAAAAAGGGACAAAATTCGGACACCTGCTACAACAAGGATGAACCTTGAAATTGTTATGCTAAGTGAAATAAGCCAGGCATGAGAGGACAACTGTGGTATGATTCTACTGATGTGAGGTGCCTAGAACAGGCCAATTCACACACAGAGAAAGGAGGACAGAGGTTGTCAGGGACTGAAGGAGAGAGATGAGGAGGTTGTGTTTTCTGGGGACAGAGTTTCAGTTTGGGAAGTGGAAAACTCCTAGAGATGGAGTTATATATATATATATATATATATATATATCTTCCAACGATGACAAAAAACGAGTTAGGCAGGAAAGCCGGGCGTGGGCATGCTTTTTCTGTGAAGGGTCAGATAGTAAATATTTTTGGCTTCGCAGTCCAGGTGTTTTGCAGCATCCCTGCCGTTGTAGCGAAAGCAGCCACAGACAGTAGCTGAGTAGGTGGACATGGTGATGTCCCTGTAAACTTTGCTTATAAAACCAGGTGCCTGGCTGCGTTTGGCTAACCCTAACCCTAATCCTATGGGCTGTGGTATGCCCTAACAGAAGCCCAGTTGTAAACAGTGAGGAATTCTCCCTCCTGAGGCCTGAAAGGGAAGCCCTTAAAGTGATTTAAGTGGAAGACACGATTGCATCTGATTTTAGGAAGGTTAGCAAGCTTCTGTTTGGGGTCTGGATTGGAAACACTCTGTTTCACCAGACCTATTTGGGACATCAGAGACCGAGGCAGAGGGCCGATGCTTTTCTGATTGGAGGTCGGCTTGATTTTTATGGTTTCGTGAGATCCTGAAGGACTGAGAGTGCTGCTGAGACCTCAGGGTAAGGCTGTGGGGAGGGTTTCAGGAATGCAGGCTACCACTGTGGAAGATGGGAGAGGCATTTCAGGTTTGCTGGCCATGGTGTCCACAGATTATGTGTCTTCCATATCCCTCCCTGTGTTGACCACAGAGCTGGGTGGAATTTAACCAGGAGGAGAGCCTGGCCGGACAGACACACCATCTTCTAATCTATGAGGTGGGGGCAAAGTGAGAGAGGCTGCCCTTTGCCTGTTTTTTTCCCTAGCGTGATTGAGATGTAATTGACAAATAACACTCTGTAAGTTCAAGGTGTGCCATGTGATGACTTAGTACACACACATATTGGGAAATGATTACTACAATAAGGTTATTTAACACATCCATCACCTCGCATAATTGCCTTTTGTGTGTATGCGGGGAGAGCAGTTAAGATTTGCTCTCTTAGCAACTTTCAAGTGCTAACAACACATATTGTTAAACAGTCAGCACACGCTGCACTAGATTCCCCAGTACCTATTCTTACACCTGGAAGCTGGTACTGTTTGACCAGCATCTCCCCATTTCTCTCACCCCCTTGCTCTTGGCAACCACCATTCTACTGTTTCTATGAATTCAGTGGTTTTAGATTCCCCATGTTACTGAAACCATAGTATTTGTCTTTCTCTGACTTATTTCCCTTAGCCTAATGCTGTCACGGTCAACCCACGTTGTTGCAAACGGCAGGATGTTTTCTCTTCTATGGTTGAATAATATTCCGTGTGTGTGTTATCAGATCAGATCAGATCAGTAACTCAGTCGTGTCCGACTCTTTGTGACCCCATGAACTGCAGCACGCCAGGCCTCCCTGTCCATCACCAACTCCTGGAGGTCACTCAGACTCACATCGATCGAGTCAGTGATGCCATCCAGCCATCTCATCCTCTGTCTTCCCCTTCTCCTCCTGCCCCCAATCCCTCCCAGCATGAGTCTTCTCCAATGAGTCAACACTTCCCATGAGGTGGCCAAAATACTGGAGTTTCAGCTTTAGCATCATTCCTTCCAAAGAAATCCCAGGGCTCATCTCCTTCACAATGGACTGGTTGGATCTCCTTGCAGTCCAAGGGACTCTCAAGAGTCTTCTCCAACACCACAGTTCAAAAGCATCAATTGTTCGGCGCTCAGCCTTCTTCACAGTCCAGCTCTCACATCCATACATGACCACAGGAAAGACCATAGCCTTGACTAGGCGAATCTTTGTTGGCAAAGTAATGTCTCTGCTTTTGAATATGCTATCTAGGTTGGTCATAGCTTTCCTTCCAAGGAGTAAGTGTCTTTTAATTTCATGGCTGCAGTCACCATCTGCAGTGATTTTGGAGCCCAGAAAAATAAAGTCTGACACTGTTTCCACTGTTTCTCCATCTATTTCCCATGTAGTGATGGGACCAGATGCCATGATCTTCGTTTTCTGAATGTTGAGCTTTAAGCCAACCTTTTCACTCTCCACTTTCACTTTCATCAAGAGGCTTTTTAGCCCCTCTTCACTTTCTGCCATAAGGGTGGTGTCATCTGCATATCTGAGGTTATTGATATTTCTCCCAGCAATCTTGATTCCAACTTCTGTTTCTTCCAGTCCAGCATTTCTCATGATGTACTCTGCATAGAAGTTAAATAAATATGGTGACAATATACAGCCTTGATGTACTCCTTTTCCTATTTGGAACCAGTCTGTTGTTCCATGACCAGTTCTAACTGTTGCTTCCTGACCTGCATACAGATTTCTCAAGAGGCAGATCAGGTGGTCTGGTATTCCCTTCTCTTTCAGAACTTTCCAGTTTATTGTGATCTATACAGTCAAGGCTTTGGCATAGTCAATAAAGCAGAAATAGATGTTTTCCTGGAACTCTCTTGCTTTTTCCATGATCCAGCGGATGTTGGCAATTTGATCTCTAGTTCCTCTGCCTTTTCGAAAACCAGCTTGAACAGCTTGTGTGTGTTATACATATGTATATATGCCATGTTTTCTTTATCTGTTCGTCCATTGGTGTGCATGTAGGTTGCTTCCATGTCTTGGTTATTGTGAATAATGCTTCGGTGAACATGGGGGTGCAGATATCTCTTTGAGGTGATAATTTCATCTTCTTTGGATATATACCCAAAAGTGGGATTGCCGGGTCATGTGGTAGTTCTGCTTTTAAGTTTTTGAAGAATCTCCGTACTGTTTTCCATGGTGGCTGCACTGTTTACATTCTTATCAACAGTGCCTAAGGGTTCCCTTTGCTCCACCTCCTCACCCACACTTGGTATCACTTGTCTGTTTCATGGTAGCCATTCTAACAGGTGTGGGGTGATGATATCTCATTGTGGTTTTGCATTTCCTTGATGATTAGTGATACTGAACCCTTTTTCATGTAAATGTTGGCCTTTTGTAAATTTGTAAATCTTCTTTGAAAAAATGTCTCCTCAGGTATCTAGCCCATGTTTTAATTGGATCTTTTTTTTTTGGCTATTGAGTTGTAGGAGTTCCTTATGTATTTTGGATATTAACCCCTTACCATACATATGATTTGTAAGCATTTTCTCCCATTCTGTAGATTGTCTTTTCATTTGTGTTTCTTTTGCTTCTGAGTTTGATATAGTTCCACTTACTTTTCCTTTTGTTTCTTGTGGTTTTGGTGTCATACTCAAAAAATCATTGCCAAGACCAGTATTAAGGAGCTTATTCTTTTGGTCTATTTTTTAAATTGAAATATAGTTGCTGTACAACATTGTATGTTACAGGTGTATAATATAAGATTCATAATTTTTAAAAGTTATACTCCATTTATAGTTATTAGAAAATATTGGCTATATTCCCCATGTTGTGCAACATATCCTTGTAGTTTATTTTATACCTAATAGTTCCTACCTCTTAACCCCTTACCCCTTTATTTTCCCTCCCTCCTTCCCTCTCCTCAGTGGTAACCACTAATTTGTTTTCTATGTCTGTGAGTCTGCTTCTTTTTTGTTATACTAGTTGGTTTTTTTTTTTTACATTCTGCATATAAATGACATCATGCAGTGTTTATTTTTCTCGACTTATTTCACTGTTAGCATAATGCCTTCCAAGTTCATCCATGTTGCTGCTAATGGCAACATTTTGTTCTTTTTTATGGCAGAGTAGCATTCCATTGTGTACATATACCACATCTTCTTCATCCGTTCATCTGTTGATGGACACTTAGGTTGCTTCCATATCTTGGCAGTTGTAAATAATGTTTCTATCAACACTGGGGCGTATGTATCTTTTTGAATTAGTGTTTTTTATTTTTTTGGATATATACCCAGGAGTGGGCTTCCCTGGTAGCTCAGTTGGTAAAGAATCTTCCTGCAGTGCAGGAGACCCAGGGTCAATCTGTGGGTTGGGAAGATTCCCTGAAGAAGGGAATGACTACCCACTCCAGTATTCTTACCTGGAGAATCCCATGGACAGATGAGCCTGGTGGGCTACAATCCATGGGGTCACAAAGAGTCCAACACAATTGAGCGACTAACATATTCACACCAGGAATGGAATTGCTGAGTCACATGGTAGTTATCTTCTTAGTTTTTTGAGAATCCTTTGTACTGTTTTCTGTAGTGGTTGTTCCAATTTACATTCCTACCAACACTGTACGAGGGTTCACTTTTCTCAAGGAGCTTATTTTAATGGGCTGTGACCAGTGTTAGGAATATGAAATAGACTATCCCAGACTCAATTATGTTGGAATGCATTGCCTTTAGTGAGGCTAAGTTTTAGTGTTGCTTTGTGAAACTTGTGTCTGATATACAGTCATCCCTCTGTATCTATAGAGGATGGGTTCTGGGACCTGTGGAGGAAGTCCCAGAGTTGGCCCTTCATTTCCATGGTTCCAACCACAGTTTTTGTATGATTTATTGAAAAAAAGTGTGTAAGTGGCCCATGCCGTTCAAACCCGTATTGTTCAAGGGTCAACTACATACAGATTTTTTCTTTCTCTGGGGGTTCTTCTCACTCTGGACAGCTTTGGTTTGGAGATAAACCCCACCAGGGAGCAGGTGAGAAGGTTTGAGAAGGTGGCCTTTCATCCTGTGGAATGTGGCCAGAGGCACGTCCAGAATCACTCAGCTCATCCTGGTTTCAGTTAGTCTGTTTAGTATCTGATTTCTTCTCTCCTGTCTGGTAGCCCTGCTGGGGATGGTTCTTTGCTGCCAACTTGGCAGTTTTCAGCCTGTCTTTATTTCCTCTCAGTGGGATGTGGGGTTTCAGAATGTCTTTCTCAACTTTTTAGAGGTCTTTTTAAACAGAACTGAATCTTTCAAAACCATCATTTCCTATGAGTTTTTCAGCACCAACACCCTGCTAGATTGTGGGTTGGATAAAGGCTGTGTTTGAGACCATTTATCCTGAGCACTCTCAGGCATACCCCCAGAGATGTTTAGCAGAGATCTGCTGGGGTTCAGGCTTGCCCCCAGTAGCATCTCACGGGCATTTGTAGGAAAAGCACGGCAAGAAAACAAGAATACATTTGCAGTAGTCTGTCTCTCATCACTGGAAGCCTTGCGGCCCAGGTATATTGAGCTGGATCACAACTGTTGTGATCAATCTTGGCCAAAACCATTTCTCCTGCTTTATATGCATTCTCAAAGATGTTTTTATGTACTCTTGCCTGGAAAATCCCATGGACAAGGGAGCTGCATAGGCTACAGTGCATGAGGTCACAAAGAGTTAGACACAATGAGTGATGACACATTCCCTTTTTTCTTTTCTTTTGCATTTGAGTTTATGAGTGTGACTTTGCTCCTACAACATTACTAACACACACACATACACAGAGGGGGAAAAACTTATCTTTTCCCCCTGGTAAAGTAATACCTGATTATTGTGGAAATTGAGACGACACAGGAAATATGATGAAGACAGTGGAAAGTATTTGCTGCTCCTTTTGTTTTACACATGCACACACACACCATGCATTCTCACAGGGGTGAAGTCACTCCCAGTGGGGCACAGGTTAACTTTTAGGAGAGAGAGGTGGGGAAAAAAATCCTTGATATAATCATTTGCGAATCTCCATAGAGCAATATACATATAGATACTCAGTATATCTGTGGTACTCAAGTTTCCTTGGGAGTTGGGGGTGATGATTAGAAAAACCATCTATATAGTTTCTCTAGGGGTCATTGAAAAAAAGTCTGGGAAATGCTGATATAGATCTGTGGATATAATCCCGTGGATAGAATTAGGCATAAACATTGAGGGTTGTTAAGTCTCCCCAGTGTTCTTAGCGGTCTTTCTTTCTTCTCCATCAGCCTTCGTGGTCACATTTACATAGGTAAACTGGCACTGGTTCCTTACAGTCAGCCGTGTGAAAAGTTAAAAGTTAAGCCAACCTCAAAAACTCTGGTTGTCTTGGCCTTCAGTACATGGATTCCACGGTCATAGTGTTGAAAGAAAGAACCTAACAATTCTCAAGAGTGTGATGAGTTGTCTGTCTTTAATCCCCCCCATTTGTCCTCTCATCACATAAATGACTTGCTTTCTCTTGTCAGAGGATCTGAAAGGGTAAACTGGATTTCTGTAAACTGAATCAGCTTTTAAATGCATAGGAGTAGCTCAGTATTAAAAAAGAATTCTATTGCAACCCTCTCCCCTTTTTGGCAAATCCCTTTTTAAAGATCACTTCCAATTATAATTTTGTTTTAATTACACAGTTAATTCCCAAGTACAGCTTCATTTAGAAAGTAAAAGCAATATAAAATGTAAACCAGCCAAGGTCAGAGTCCCCTTCCCCTTGCCGTAGAGAACACCTAGAGCTTCTCTTAATAGGAGTCCTTGTGTACACATGTTGTGTTTGTATGCATCTATCTAAATGGCCGACAGCCCATTGGAGGAGGAAATGGCACCCCTCCAGTATTCTTGCCTGGAGAATCCCAGGGACGGAGCCTAGTGGGCTGCCATCTGTGGGATCGCACAGAGTCGGACACGACTGAAGCGACTTAGCAGTAGCAGTAGCAGAATATCTCTACTTCCCTCTCTTCGTAATTGGAACCACACTGTATGGCTTTTCCAGTGTGACTTGCCTTAATTAGTCCTGCATAAATATAAACATCCCACTTATAACTTTCTCACAACTTATCTCTTTTAGAAATTCTTTTGTCTCCCCACAGCTCATCTCGAACATTGTTCCTATCTCTGCTTTCAGCCCTCTGTATCATTTCTGTAAAAGCACAATTCCCCTCTGCTCTTCTGGGACAGAGTATGAAAACCTCAGCTGACCTGGGAGCAAGGAGAACAGGCTGGGTGAAACCCACACTCAGTCCTCATTCTGACCCTTCATTCCAGTGAGTTCACATGTCTATATCTGAGATCTATGCCATTTGTAGTTCGTATGAGAACAGACTCTTCTTGACAGATTCCTTATGTAAATAAGACTTCAAGGGGGCTCTCTTCATTTATTTTAGAAGACTAATTATGGGCAAGCACTTAGACTCTCTGACACACACCTACAGATCATTGTGCTAATTAATACGACACTCACTAATATATTTATAAGGGCAAGAGTGAGTGATTAGTTTATATACCATAGCATATTCATTAAAATAGGAAGGCTTCTGCTAGGCTCATGCATGGGATTCTTTTAGGTCTAACTAAGCATTCAGACACACAAGATTAATACTAATCACACTTGGCATCCAGTTGATGCTGGGCAGCATCAGGCATCTCTTCTGTGGGTCCCTGGGGGCTGCTCTTCCTTGCCTGTATCTCCAAGTGGCGGTTCAAGTGCAAGGTGGTGAGATACACATTAAGCAGGTGTGGGAACCATCCTGGCTTAGGGCACAAGAACTCAGGTCAAAACTCCATCAGTATAGCTGCTTGGGTCTCCACAGGGGACGTGCCCAGCTTGCTGCTCCAGGATCCCCAAAGGCTGTGGATTCCTCATCAGGTGTTTCAGGTTCATACCAAAAACTCCCAGTCTGTGTGCAGTTTACCCATCAGAGGCCAGTTCTGCCACTAGCAATGGGGTCTATTGACAGAGTCGATGTTCCACCTTGAGATTCAAAGGATTAGGGCTAGAAAGTCAACCTAAGGTCACATTCCCATCTGCAGAAGATGAAAAGGTTGAATTCACCCTTCATCTACAGCTTCTCTTGAAAAATCCTGTCATTTTTAAATGCCTCTGATTTGCAGTGAATTTCTTATTTTGAATCAGTGAGGTCTTTAGTAAGGTTTTTTATAATTCATATAATAATATATAACATGTATACATTATATACGGTCCCATCGCTTCATGGCAAATAGATGGGGAAACAGTGGAAACAGTGGCTGACTTTTTTTGAGCTCCAAAATCACTGCAGATGGTGATTGCAGCTGTGAAATTAAAAGACGCTTACTCCTTGAAAGGAAAGTTATGACCAACCTAGACAGCATATTAAAAAGCAGAGACATTACTTTGTCAACAAAGGCCCATCTAGTCAAGGCTATGGTTTTTCCAGTAGTCATGTATGGATGTGAGAGTTGGACTATAAAGAAAGCTGAGCGCTGAAGAATTGATGCTTTTGAACTGTGGTGATGGAGAAGACTCTTGAGAGTCCCTTGGACTGCAAGGAGATCCAACCAATCCATCCTAAAGGAGATCAGTTCTGAGTGTTCATTGGAAGGACTGATGTTGAAGCTAAAACTCCAATACTTTGGCCACCTGATGCGAAGAGCTGACTCATTTGAAAAGACCCTGATGCTGGGAAAGATTGAGGGCAGGAGAAGGGGATGACAGAGGATGAGATGGTTGGCTGGTATCACTGACTCAATGGACATGAGTTTGGGTAAACTCTGGGCGTTGGCAATGGAAGGGAGGCCTGGAGTGCTGTGATTCGTGGGGTTGCAAAGAGTCGGACACGACTGAGCGACTGAACTGAACTGAACTGATACATTACATATAACATTATTATAATTATTTGCCATAAAATATATGCTTATTAGTTTGTTTGGTTAAATATTATCCTTACTTTACATAAGAAAGTTATATTCACAGCTGAGACTTCCCATTCATCCTTGACCCATGACCTCTGGTCTAGATGCCAGGCCCTCTTTCCTAGGGCTGGAACAAGAGTAGGCTCTTACTCTCATGGATACCTTTCCTTTCCCTCAAGCTGCTGAACCTTTCAGTCCTGTGATAACTCCAGTGAAAGTCATTTAGAATAAGTTTAGCTTTCCAGATATTAATAAGACTATCTCTCTCTATTTGCCCCAGAGGCTTATAAACACACCACAATGAATTATCATTGCTACACTCCTATTGACATAGCAACTTAGAAGTTCCACAGTGAAAACTCAGCTAGACAAATGTGCTGATTGTATTATGACATCTTGTGGTGAAGTGTGCTGTGGGTTGGGGAGCAGGTATTTTGTTTAAGGTGCCTTGTTCAAGGAATAACTGAATTTATTATAGGTGAGATTTGTTCTATGTAGAGTCATTCTGCTTCCCCAGCCCTTCCTCTGTCTCTTGTTATTTCTTTTTAAGAAGTTGAGAGTTTCCTCAGATCTCTCATAACAACTCCACCTGGGGTAGCTCCCAGTTTTAGAAGGAGCCTGGGGCAGCCGCAGGGCTTCCCAGGTGGCACTAGTGGTAAAGAACCCACCTGCCAATGCAGGAGACGTGGGTTCAATCCCTGGGCCAGGAAGATTCCTGGAGGAGGACATGGCAACCCATTCCAGTATTCTTTCCTGGAGAAATCCCCCTGGACAGAGGAGCCTGGTGAGCTATAGTCCATAGGCTTGCCCAGAATTGGACACAACTGAAGCGACTTAGCATGAGTGCATGGACAGCCCAGTGTTACTGCTGACTAGCTTGTGAGGGTCAGCAAGTCTCATAGGAGCTACTGCTTCCAGTGAAAGGAAGATACGTATGCTCACATCTCAGGGCAGATGAGGCCCTCCCCATCCCCCCCAGGTTGGATGTTACCTGCAGCTTTGGTGGACAGACCCTGTGCATACCTCTCACACGTGTCTCTGCCTGGGGGCCTTTTGGGGTCGCTGGGCATGTCTTGCTTGAGTACGGGGCAGCCCACGCCCCCAGGAGCGAGCTTCAATCAACAGGGGTGAGAGTTCGTGTATAAATTTGTCCTCAGTGAGGCCATTCTGATGTGTTCTCTTGGAGGGTTCTCGGAGGGGCCATGCCCAGTTGCCCCTGGTGGTACAGACCCATCATAACACATTTTCTGTAAGCTTCCTTCCTTCCCTGCCTCACCTCTCCACTTCATCTTGTTTCAGGGGGCCACTTCCCAAGTATCATACTTGTATTCCAGAACCTCCCTCAGGGTCTGATTTTGGGAGAAACAGAACTAAAACAGGAATAAAGGTAATCATTTATATAATCACATTAAGCTCTACACAGAGCTGTGTGGATACATTTCTACTTAAAAGATTGGATGATTGTTATAATAATGCAAATTATAGCTGTCACATATTGTATATTGTATAGCTTACTGTTTGCTAGCACTTTATGTGGTGTATTTTATTTAATCCTCAAACATTCCACTTTACAGGCAAGGAAATTGGCTTTAAGAGAGAATGTGCTGCCTCCAAACCCATTCAGACTAGTTAAGTACAGAATTGGGGTTCCTTCTAACCCAAAGTCCATGGTGCCACTGGGGGATGGGGTGAGTAGGGGCCATGGGCCCTGGAGTCAGAGGACCTGATTAGCATTCTGACTTTACCACTTGTTGGCTGTGTGACCCTGGGCAAGTGGATTACCCTCTGTCAGCCTTGATTTTTTCATCTATATAATGAGATTCATATGGTTCCTAGTTCATAGCATTGTTGAAAGAGTTAATATATGTCAAGTGCTTAGAACAGTGCCTGACCCACAGCAGGGGCTAAATAAGTGCTCTTCATTGTCACTATTAAAAAAAAAAAATACTAGAATCCATGATAATAACCTTGGTTATTTATAGGTTTCCTACAGGGGAATAATCCATTAATAATACTGTGAGGCATAGAAAAGAGGATCTCATAGGACCCCTGCTGCTTTTAAGGAGCTTCAGTTCTAGTTTGAGATGACCAGCATATCATTAAGGCCTAATCTTAATGATGTAAGGCAGCTCAAACACAGAAATAGATTTGGAAGTAGAGACAAAACTTAACTACTTTGTCACCCCTAGCCCTGGGCTCCAGGAGCTTCCACACAGGGCAGCTGTGAGTGGCCGCATTGCCAGGGCTTTCCTGTGCTCCTTCCCTTCTTGCGGGCTGACTTAGAAAACTTGTGTTAGGTCTTGGGCTTTCCATAAGCCAGGCTCTAGGCTGGAACCACAAAGTTCCTATCAGGCTTTAACTGGGGCACCGCTTTCCTTCCCTCCCATGTTGTGGGACATATAATGTGACTGATACAGTCTTATGAGTCTACCAGCCCACCGTCTGTAACCTAGTTACAGGTGGGGTAGGTCCTGGTACCCAAAGTGCATGGATGCATGGGAAAAGCATCACTGTGAATTCAAGGAGGTAGAGAACTGACAATTACTGAATACGTATATGGAGGACCTGACACTCCGTGTGTGTGTGTGTGTGTGTGTGTGTGTGTGTGTGTGTGTGTGTGTACACACGCACTTAGTTGTTCAGTCTGTCCAACTCTTTGCTACCCCGACGACTATAGCCCAACAGGCTCCTCTGTCCATGGCATTCTCCAGCAAGAATATTGGAGTGGGTAGCCATTCTCTTCAGGGAATCTTCCTGACCCAGGGATTGAACCGGAGTCTCTTGCATTACAGGCAGATTCTTTACTGTCTAGGCCTCCAGGGAAGCCCAACACTCCACATGTGGTAGGGTAATTACTTCTCATTGTAAATGGGAGAGGTTGTCGTCTTTATCCCCATTTTAGAGATTAGAAAACTGAGGTTCAGGGAGGCTGACCAGTGTTGTGCAGCTTTGTATGCAGCAGAGGCAGGATGGGAACCCAGCCTTACACCAGAGCTCTTGTTACTGTGCCATGCTGGATGTGGCTTGTACCGAGCAGATGGTATAGAAACCAAAGATTTTAGGAATCATATTCACTAGGGCGGGGAAGGCAATGGCACCCCACCCCAGTACTTTTGCCTGGAAAATCCCATGGACGGAGGAGCCTGGTAGGCTGCAGTCTATGGGGTCGCTAAGAGTTGGACACGACTGAGCGACTTCACTTTCACTTTTCATTTTCATGCATTGGAGAAGGAAATGGCAACCCACTCCAGTGTTCTTGCCTGGAGAATCCCAGGAGTGGCAGAGCCTGGTGGGCTACTGTCTATGCGGTCGCACAGAGTCGGACACGACTGAAGCGACTTAGCAGCAGCAGCAGCATGCACTAGGGAGCATGGGGGTGTGCTTGCTGGCTTGGGACAGTCAGCATCTACAGATGAGAATGTTTGGTAATAAAGTGAGGGGGCCAGAGAGTTCAAGCAATGCTCTTGGCACTTCCCAAGAGCATCTTTATTTGTAACCTAGTGGCTAGGTTGAAAGCATCCAGGCAGTAGAGAAACTTCTGCTCCCCTGAGTCGCCCTGAATTAAAAGGACTCTACCATGCTTCTGAAATCCTTGCCATTTTAGAGCCAGCTTGTCCATCAGGGACAGGAAAGTACGAAGCCTCAAGGCTAAGTGTGCAGGCAGTGGAGCCAGACGTGGGTTCACATCCCAGTCATGCGACCTCCTGGCTGGATTTCCCTGGAAAGATAACTCGTTTGAGCATTCATTTTCTCTTTTGCAAAATAGAGACAGTTATAGTATTTAGAGTACAGAGTTACTGATGCAGATTCAGTGCTATGGGCATGTTGTAGGGCACGCACTCAGAATATACCCACACACTTCACTGTGTGTATAGACTAGCATTGTAGTCAGCCTAGAGGCAAGGGAGGAGCCCTGTGCTCCTTTTGTCCTCCTTGCCATTTGTAATCCAGTTCTTCTCATCTCTGGTCTGCCCTTTACCCCTCTGAGAAGTTCATCGTGGCCTGTGATCCAGTAACAGATTCTTCCACAGCAGGTGACAGAGCTGGAGGGTGACCCCAATCCTTAGTGAAGATGAGGTGTCCTGCTTCCTCAGCTTCTTCAGCAGAGGGTGGTGGTGATGAGGCGCTCTGCCAGGAGCCTAAGCGGTATACTGAAGACTTTGTTATTAGGATTTCTGTGTGTTTATGGGGGACACATGGTGATTGGCTAATTGCATTGTGTGGGAGAGACAAGTCCTTGACCTTGACCTGGAGAGGCTGGACGTTCAGATTCTCCTGGAGGGGAGGGGTCTAGTTCCCTTCAAGAGCTCACAGAGGTGACTGAGTAAATGTCTTAGCCCCAGGCATGCACTCCCAGATTAGCCACACTTTGTAGAAGTGAAGTAGGATGGATATTTATCAACTGCATTCTGATCACAGATTTTGGCTCAGTTGACTCTTATGGCAGAAAGTGAAGAGGGGCTAAAAAGCCTCTTGATGAAAGTGAAAGTGGAGAGTGAAAAGGTTGGCTTAAAGCTCAACATTCAGAAAACGAAGATCATGGCATCTGGTCCCATCACTACATGGGAAATAGATGGAGAAACAGTGGAAACAGTGTCAGACTTTGTTTTTCTGGGCTCCAAAATCACTGCAGATGGTGACTGCAGCCATGAAATTAAAAGACGCTTACTCCTTGGAAGGAAAGTTATGACCAACCTAGATAGCATATTCAAAAGCAGAGACATTACTTTACCAACAAAGGTTCGCCTAGTCAAGGCTATGGTCTTTCCTGTGGTCATGTATGGATGTGAGAGCTGGACTGTGAAGAAGGCTGAGTGCCGAAGAATTGATGCTTTTGAACTGTGGTGTTGGAGAAGACTCTTGAGAGTCCCTTGGACTGCAAGGAGATCCAACCAGTCCATTCTGAAGGAGATCAATCCTGGAATTTCTTTAGAAGGAATGATGCTAAAGCTGAAACTCCAGTATTTTGGCCACCTCATGCGAAGAGTTGACTCATTGGAGAAGACTCTGATGCTGGGAGGGATTGAGGGCAGGAGGAGAAGGGGACGACAGAGGATGAGATGGCTGGATGGCATCACTGACCTGATGGGTGTGAGTCTGGGTGACCTCCGGGAGCTGGTGATGGACAGGGAGGCCTGGCGTGCTGCGGTTCATGGGGTCGCAAAGAGTCGTACACGACTGAGCGACTGATCTGATCTAATCTGGTATGTGGGTTTCCTCATGATGTAACTATTCTTGCAAGGGGTGGATTGCTTTGGTTCAGTGGACTGGGACTCACTGATGAGCATTCTTCTACTCCTGTGTAGATTTTAAAGACTGACAGGGTTGATTGTGTTTTCAAATACTTGGGAGGGAAAAGTCTCTTGAAAGGTCCCTTAAAACCTGTTTAAAAAATGTTTTTGAAATTATTTCAGACTTGTAGAAAATTTAAAAGAATACTACAAAGAATTCCTTCCTAATACCCAGATCCCAAACATTAATATTTTATCACATTTGCTTTCTCCCTTGATACATGCATTTATCCATCTGCCTGTCCATCCATCCATCCACCCATATTTCTTTCTGAACCATTTCAGAATAAGTGGCAGATAAATACCCCTTTGGTCCTACCTTCTTCAGTATGTATTTCCTAAAATCAAGAGCATTCTCTTAAATAATTTACTATATAATTCCCCAAATCAGAAAATTAACATTGATGAAGTACTTTTATCTAATCTCAGACTTTATCCAAATTTCAGTTATCTTGATAATGCTCTTAATAGCAAAAGAAAAATCCAAATCAGGCATTGAATCCAGTTATCATGACCCCTTAGATTTCTTTAATTGGAAGAGTTCCTGAGATACGCTTTATCTTGTAGACCATCTCTCAATTTAGGTTTATCTGATGTTTCCTTATGTTTGGGTTCAGGTTATACAGTTTAGCAAGAATATCACAGAAGCCATGTGGAATTCCCAGTGCATCACAGCAGGAAACACGTGTTGATTTGTCCCATTCCTGGTGATGGTAGTTATGGTCGTCTGGTGAAAGTGGCATCTGAGGGAGTGCTCCATGATAAAATTATTATTTTGCCCATTAAAATAAATAAGCACCTTGTGGGGAGATACTTTGAAACTATGTAAGTCTTTTGTTGCTCTTCAAAATCTCACCACTTATTTTAGCATCCATTATTGATGATTCTTGGATACGAACAGAGATTATTCTGTCATTTTTGAGATTGCATCCAAGTACTGCATTTCAGACTCTTTTGTTGACCATGATGGCCACTCCATTTCTTCTGAGGGATTCCTGCCCACAGTAGTAGATATAATGGTCATCCGAGTTAAATTCACCCATTCCAGTCCATTTTAGTTCGCTAATTCCTAGAATGTCGACATTCACTCTTGCCATCTCTTGTTTGACCACTTCCAATTTGCCTTGATTCATGGACCTGACATTCCAGGTTCCTATGCAATATTGCTCTTTACAGCATCGGACTTTGCTTCTATCACCAGACACATCCACAGCTGGGTATTCTTTTTGTTTTGGCTCCATCCTTTCATTCTTTCTGGAGTTATTTCTCCACTGATCTCCAGTAGCATATTGGGCCCTTACTGACCTGGAGAGTTTCTCTTTCAGTATCCTATCATTTTGTCTTTTCATACTGTTCATGGGGTTCTCAAGGCAAGAATACTGAAGTGGTTTGCCATTCCCTTCTCCAGCGGACCACACCCTGTCATATCTCTCCACCATGACCCGCCCATCCCGGGTTGCCCCTCGGGCATGGCTTAATTTCATTGAGTTAGACAAGGGTGTGGTCCTTGTGTGATTAGATTGACTAGTTTTCTCTGAGAATGGTTTTAGTGTATTTGCCCTCTGATGCCCTCTTTCAAGACCTACTGTCTTACTTGGGTTTCTCTTACCTCGGGCATGGGGTATCTCATCCCAGCTGCTCCTGGCTGCTCCCGGCCAGCGAAGCACAGCCATCGCACCTTACCTTGGACGAGGGGTCTCTCCTCACCGCCGCCCTTCCTGACCTCGGTCGTGGGGTAGCTCTTCTCCGCCCTGCTTAGTGCGCTGGCCCTCACCGCCGTCCTTCCTCGGTCGTGGGGTAGCTCCTCTCCGTCGCGCTCTTAGTGCGCGACGCAGCGCTCCGGCGCTCTTAGTGCGCGACGCAGCCGGCGGGGCGCTCTTAGTGCACGACGCAAACTCAGCAGTGGCCACAGGACTGGAAAAGGTCAGTTTTCATCCCAATCCCAAAGAAAGGCAATGCCAAGGAGTGCTCAAACTACCGAACAATTGCACTCATCTCACACGCTAGTAAAGTAATGCTCAAAATTCTCCAAGCCAGGCTTCAGCAATATGTGAACCGTGAACTTCCTGATGTTCAAGCTGGTTTTAGAAAAGGCAGAGGAACCAGAGACCAAATTGCCAACATCCGCTGGATCATGGAAAAAGCAAGAGAGTTCCAGAAAAACATCTATTTCTGCTTTATTGACTATGCCAAAGCCTTTGACTGTGTGGATCACAATAAACTATGGAAAATTCTGAAAGAGATGGGAATACCAGACCACCTGATCTGCCTCTTAAGAAATCTGTATGCAGGTCAGGAAGCAACAGTTAGAACTGGTCATGGAACAACAGACAGGTTCCAAATAGGAAAAGGAGTATGTCAAGGCTGCATATTGTCACCATGTTTATTTAACTTATATGCAGAGTACATCATGAGAAATGCTGGACTGGAAGAAACACAAGTTGGAATCAAGATTGCCGGGAGAAATATCAATAACCTCAGATATGCAGATGACACCATTCTTATGGCAGAAAGTGAAGAGGGGCTAAAAGGCCTCTTGATGAAAGTGAAAGTGGAGAGTGAAAAGGTTGGCTTAAAGCTCAACATTCAGAAAACGAAGATCATGGCATCTGGTCCCATCACTGCATGGGAAATAGATGGGGAAACAGTGGAAACAGTGTCAGACTTTGTTTTTCTGGGCTCCAAAATCACTGCAGATGGTGACTGCAGCCATGAAATTAAAAGACGCTTACTCCTTGGAAGGAAAGTTATGACCAACCTAGATAGCATATTCAAAAGCAGAGACATTACTTTACCAACAAAGGTTCGCCTAGTCAAGGCTATGGTCTTTCCTGTGGTCATGTATGGATGTGAGAGCTGGACTGTGAGGAAGGCTGAACGCCGAAGAATTGATGCTTTTAAACTGTGGTGTTGGAGAAGACTCTTGAGAGTCCCTTGGACTGCAAGAAGATCCAACCGGTCCATTCTGAAGGAGATCAATCCTGGAATTTCTTTAGAAGGAATGATGCTAAAGCTGAAACTCCAGTATTTTGGCCACCTCATGCGAAGAGTTGACTCATTGGAGAAGACTCTGATGCTGGGAGGGATTGAGGGCAGGAGGAGAAGGGGACGACAGAGGATGAGATGGCTGGATGGCATCACTGACTCGATGGATGCGAGTCTGAGTGACCTCCGGGAGCTGGTGATGGACAGGGAGGCCTGGCGTGCTGCGGTTCATGGGGTCGCAAAGAGTCGGACACGACTGAGTGACTGATCTGATCTGATCTGATCTGATTGATGATTCTTGCCTGAATCTGTTATCACGATGGTTTCCAAATGGTCCTTTTCTAATTCCATCATTTCTTTTACATTTGAAAGGAAGAGTTTTCCTTCTCCTTCTTGATTTATATCAGTGGGGTCTCCTGGATTCTTAGCTTATTCATTAGGTTATAATCCTTTACATAATATCATTATTTATCTTGCTACTCAAATTGTATCAGATTTGCCCAGTGGAAGCCCCATCATACTGGCTCCTGCATCCTTCAGACATGTTCTCATCTTTCTTTGAGCATTGCCTTATTTTCTGGCACAGAAAGTTGTGAAATCTCTATCTGAAGGCAGGTGGTTTTTATTTTTTTCCCCAAGTATAAGACACTGTGTGTACAGAGCTGAGCACCGTGCCTCATGCAAGGTAAGTGTTAAGGTTAACTCTTACCATTCATGACATCACTGTGTTGTTATGATATACAAGTCCTTGACTCTCCTCCCTTCTGATCTTTTTCTAGCAGCAGCGGGCAGGCAGGCTCTGCTAGACACAGATGTCTGTCACAAAGGCACAAAGGCTGTCTCTTCTGGTGCCCAGACTCTTAACTCACTCCAATACAGTCTTCAGGGTGTATCCCCTTGCTGCTGCTGCTGCTGCTAAGTCGCCTCAGTCATGTCCCACCCTGTGCGACCCTCAGGCAGCCCACCAGGCTCCCCTGTCCCTGGGATTCTCAAGGCAAGAACACTGGAGTGGGTCCACTATTTTTTTTTGAGAAATTAGAAAGTTTATATAAAGATGTAATGACTCATATAATGGACACTTAGGTTCTCATTACTCAGAATGAACATGCCTTAACATTTTGTTCTATTTGCACTGCCCTCCAAATAACAACAACAGCAACGACAGCAACTGACAGATAAAGTCGAAGAGCCCTCTGAAAACTCAGCCTCATGCCTGCCACTTCTCAGAGGCAGCCACAAATGCATTCCAGAGTGTGTCTTTCCTGTATGTGTGTATTATTTTGTGTACTTAACATTTTTATGTAACTGGTATGTATATATGTGCATATCATTGTTTCTTGCTTTCCTTTAAGATGTTTTTGAGACCTTTCCATGTTGATATATATATAGTTTCATGTTATTCACATTTCAATGGCTGTATTGTATATTATACAAATATACAGTATGTTGATGGACATCTAGGTTGCTATAAATCTTTACCATAGCAACTAGTGAGAGGGCAGACACATCCAATGTGGGTGACACACATGTACAGGTTCATGGAGGTAGAAAGCTGTGTTTTGAGCAGAACATAGAAGATTTTGGATTGCAGACTGGGGAGAAGTATAGTCTTCCCTGTGGCTTTCCAGTTGGTTAATCTTCATGCTTCCCTCTAAGCCGTGGAGCATGGTTCTTGGTGGGGAGGAAACTCTCCTACTCTGGAATGAACTTATTGGAATTTACTGTGGAAATGTATCCATACACCTTATTAATTTTAAAAGTTCTTGGGATGGGACAAGAATGGGATGGAATTTGTTCAAATGCAACATGAATTCAACAAATTATTTACTGGACCCCTTTCATGGTCCAGCCATGGTGATAAGCATGGTGGACAGAGAGACGAACATGGAGGCAAGTTTCTCTAGTCAGTGTCAAAGTGCTAAAGAAAGAGTAGAGTTTACTTTGTAAAAAAATTTATTTTATTGAGATATAGTTAATTTGCAACGTTGTGTTAATTTCTGCTGTGCCGCAAAGTGATTCAGTTATGTATACATTCTCTTTTAAACTCTTTTCCCTTATGGTTTATCACAGGATATTGAAACTAGTTCCCTGTGCTGTACAACAGGACCTCGTTGTTTATCCGTCCTCTCTGTAACAGTTTGCATCTGTTAACCCCAAACTCCCAATTCACCCCTCTCCTACCTCCCTCCCCACTTGGCAACCACATGTCTGTTCTCTGTGTCTGTGAATCTGTTTCTCTTCACATAGATGAACTTTCACACATAAGTTCATATTTTAGATTACACACATAAGTGATATCATATGGTAGTTGTCTTTCTTTTGCTGACTTACTTCACTTAGTATGATCATCTCTAGGTCCATCCATGTTGTTGCAAATGGCATTCTTTCTTTTTTTATGGCCAAGTAATATTCCATTACACACACACACACACACACACACACACACACACACACACACACACCCCACATCTTCCACATCTTCCTTAACTGTTCATCTGTCTGTGGACATTTAGGTTGTCTCTATGTCTTGGCTATTATGGATAGTGCTGCTATGAAGATAGGAGTGTATGTATCTTTTTGAATTACAGTTTTGTCTGGGTGTATGCCCAGGGCTGAGATTGCTGGATCATATGGCAACTCCATTTTCAGTTTTTTGAGGCACGTCCATTCTGGTTTCCATAGTGGCTGCACCAACTTGCATTCCCATCAAAAGGATGACTTTACATTTTTGAAGAAAGAAATATTTCTCCTCTACAGGCAGAAGGGAACAGTGCCAAGGAAAGCTCAAATGGATAAGTGATACTAGGTTACCATTTAATGGCACCTTGTGGGGTGTGATTGACTTAGCTGGGCACAAAGAATGGGGAGAAATTTCAATACCCACTTTACTTGATTCAGCTATGGTCAAAGGACCAAAGGTAGGGTTGTCTGCCATGTGTAAGACTGGCCATTCCCCTTCCAGTCCCAGGGGCAGGCATTTTTCATGGACCCTCTTAATGACTTCAGAATCCTTCTCAATATAACACCTTGGGAAAGTCACTGTCAGTCAGTTGAAGCTGGAATGTTCGATTAATTAATGTTTGTGCATTTCCATCCTTCCTCAAAGCCCTTCATTCTGTTGATTAGAACAAATGGTTCTTCTCTTGATGAGCATGTGACTTCAAATATGAAACAAAGACAGATAAGAAAAAGCTGGAGAAAGGGTGTCACCCTTAAGCTTTTAAAAGTATTTCTTACCTACTGTTATAGAGCAGTGGTTTTGTGGTGCCATGATTATCTTATAGATGCACTCTCCCCAAATCATCCAGAAGTGTCGTCCGGTGGGCCCACTGTTCATGCAAGTCCAGAGCTGCTTGGTCACAAGTGGAGTGAGACATTTTGCACGGCACTGGTATCGGAGCTGTGTGTCCACACAGTGAAATCAGGCCCCACCTGACACTCTGTACCACTGTATGCCAGATGGAAGGACTTGATGATTGAGTTTCATTCATTCATGCATCCTTTTGAATGTATAATAATAGTTATTGTTATTACCACGATTAAAGGGAAAGCATTAGAATTAAACTCAGGATTGAGGTGCCTAGGAATAAAAGTCCATCTTGCATACAGAAAACTGCAGGGTTTCCTGATTGACCTCATTCACTGAGTAGAATTGATGGGTCTTTTTCATCTTTCTTTGTGGTAATGATGTTGAGTTTTTGCTTCTCTTTGCTCTGCCACTGGCAGGCGCCAGGCTTCTGGGAGGGAATGTCACTTGATTGCCAGATTACATACCCCAGATTTATTCACTCCAGAGAATGGTATCATTTCTGGAAAAAACAAACAGGAGGCACTGTTCTCTATCTTGCTATCTGGCCTGTCTGATAGAATTTGAGACAAACCTTTTATTGTGATAAATGGGAAGACACAAAAGTTCCTCCCAGGGCCAGCTTCACCCCTGTGTTTGGCTCCCAGATGGCAACTTGAGTCATAGAGGGCAGCTGCCCAGCACTTTGATTTAAGATAATGGGGGGTCGGGATGCAGGAGTGATATCAGCGTGGGGTGGAATGGTCACACTGAGGCAGGCTTATAAGTGAGGTCTTTGAGAGCCAAAACAGAAGTCGGAAACAAGGCTGGGTACAGCTGAGACCCCAGAAATACATCCAGAAAACTGGAAGCCATGATGGAGAAGCTGTTGGAAGCCAAGTGTGTGGCCTCAGCATGCAGGTGCGAGACAGCCACAAAACAGTCATGACTATCCTTATGGAAGGTACTCTGTGTTCCCTTCTGTGGCCCCTGTGGTCAGGGGCCAGTCATGGGTCCACTGCAGAATAAAATCAGGCCCCGTCTGACATTCTGTACTACTGTATACTGGATGGAAGGATTTGATGTTTTGTGGTTCATTCATTCATGTATCATATGTTTTTGCCTACCTGGTACCAAGTCCTACAGGGATTCCCTGGTGAGCAAATGACCCTCACTTTCCAGGAGCTTACAGCTGAGCAGAAAGGAATGGTCAGTTAGCAGACTAAAATAGGAGTGTGTGCTGAGCCTTGGGGGCTGTCTTGGAAGGGACAGTAGGATTTAAAGTATGGGTCCCGACTTGGAACAGTCCATCCCCAACTGGTAGTGACCTTTTCTTCTCTTCTTTCCTTGTGTTTGTCCTGAAGCCATTCCCCAGGACATATTTTAGGGCTTCTTTGTTCACTGGATGGGCTAATATTTGAGCCTTCCCTCTTTTCTCTGTTTGTCCCAGGAGAATAATGCTGCTGGGAAGTGTCCTGACCAAGTTGCCAAGAGCCTGAATCAGTTGTACCCTATTTAATGGTATTATTGGGCTCTCCAGCCTTGCATCAAACACTCACTCATTTACTGATTCTTTCATTCAGAAAAAATGTATTTTTTCAGCACTTAGGATGTGTAGGATCTGAGTGAGAAGCTGGGGAAGCAGAGTTGCAAAAAGAAAACAGTATTCCTTTCAAGGAGCTCAGGATTTAGAGGATACAGACTCGAAACCTATATTATAACTCAGTGGGGAAGGGTCTGGAGTAAGGGAAGTAAGAGTAGGACTGAAGAAGCCCAAGTGAGGATAACCCAGAACATTTGAGGAAGCCAGGGACAGCTTTGTGGAGGAGCCATTATCTAAGACAGCAGTGGGAAAGCTTTCTGTAGCTTTCTGTAGGGGTCAGGTAGTAAATACATCAGCCTCTGCAGCCCAGTGGGTTCCCCGGCATCCACTCAACTCTGCAGTTGTAAGCAAAAGCAGCTATAGATGATATGCAAATGACTGGGTGTGGCTGTGTTCCAATAAAGCTTTGTTTATAAAAACAAGTGAAAGTCGCTCAGTCTGACTCTTTGCGACCCCATGGACTGTACAGTTCATGGAACTCTCCAGGCCAGAATACTGGAGTGGGTAGCCTTTCCCTTCTCCAGGGGATCTTCCCAGCCCAGGGATCAAACCCGTCTCCTGCATTGCAGGAGGATTCTTTACCAGTTGAGCCACAAGGGAAGCCCAACAAAACTGGAGTGGGTAGCCTATTCCTTCTCCATAGGATCTTCCTGTTCCAGGAATCAAACTGGGGTCTCCTGTGTTGCAGGCATATTCTTTACCAACTGAGCTATGAGGGAAGCCCTACAAAAACAAGTGGTGGGCCAGATTTGGCCTTTGGGCTATAGTAGTATGCCATTTCCTGGCCCAAGGTGAGACCTGCAGAGTGAGTGGAAGTTGTCCAGGTGAGGAGAGAAGGGGAAAGGTGTGCAGGCAGAATGGAAGGTTGAAAGGCCTGGAAGGGAGGGCTGCCTGGGGAGCTGAAAATATTTGTGTGACCAGACTGTAGCGTGTGTGTGTGTGTGTGTCTGTAGTGTGGTATGGGGTGAGAGGGAGGATTAAGGATAAGCTGTTGGGGAGTTTGGAGTGTCTCCCCGAGGTGATTGGTAGGGAGCCTCTGGAAGGACTCTCAGCGCTGAGGAGCAGGACCTGTCATGAGTCATTTTAGCTGAGAGGCATTTTGGCCTCGAGGCCTCGGTCCAATTGCCCTCAGTGCTTTTCTTCATGTTTTCCATTAATTAATTCTTTCAGGTATGTGGTGTCCCTTCCAGGACACAGGAGAGTATGGCTCTGGTAACTTGGGAGGTTGTACCATCTGCTCCTGGCAGCTGATAGTAGAGAAGGGGGCCCCTGACCCCACTTCTAGAGCTGCCCATTTCATCCAGTGCCTCCTGGCCTGCGGTCCCCTTCAGGCCCTGTCGGGACTCTGTAGTGGCCGGGGCTCTCCCCGCTTCTCCGCCTCCTGCTTTTGCTTTCCTCAGACTAGAGGTACTTGTCAATACTAACTCGAATTAACGGAGTAAGAATAAAAATTTTAGTAACTCTTGAGGCGTCCAGCTGGGGCCCTGGATGCTGCTAACAGGCGAGGTTAATGTTCTAGAATGGTGCTTAATGATTGTTAGGAAGCTGTCAGCAAATCCTTCCTTCTAGCCCCGGTTGTGTTTCGGGATCGTGACCCTGACATTAGAAAGAGATGGCCTTTAAGTGTCTGGCCACTGAGTCAGGCACCGGTGTGTGGCTATCACTTCAGCAGCCTGGATTTCAACCACCAAATAGGGGTGCACTGTGTCTAGGGAGACCCAGCTGTCAGGATGTCATCTCCTGGGACCCAAGGTTGGCACCTGTTTTGATGTCACTTTACAAGATCCTGAGACTGAAAACATTTTGTCTTCTGTGAAAATGAGGGGGAGTATCTAAGGAACATGTTTGCACAGGGAAGGCACCGATTCATTTTCTTACACCTTTGTTTCATCAACAGTTTGTGTGTGTGGACCTGAGAAAGTTCCAGTTTTCAGAGAGCTTTTTTTTTTTTTCCCCAGAGAGCTTTTTGGACCACAACTGAGCCCTGCAGGGTAGTTAGGTGGGTTAGTCCTTGTTCTGACACATAGATATGTTATTGTTGTTCATTCACTAAGTTGTGTCTGACTCTGCGACCCCGTGGACTGCAGCACACCAGACTTCTTTGTCCTCCACTGTCTCCCAGAGTTTGTTCAAATGTCCATTGAGTTGGTGATGCTATCTAATCATCTCATCCTCTGCTGCCTGCTTCACCTCTTGCCTTCAATCTTCCCTAGCATCAGGGCCTTTCCTAAAGAGTTGGCTCTTCACATCAGGTGGGCAGAGTTTTGGAACTTCAGCTTCAGCAGCAGTCTTTCCAGTGAATATTCAGACTTGATTTCCTTTAGGGTTGATTGGTTTGATCTCCTTGCTGTCCAAGGGACTCTTAAAAGTCTTCTCCAGCACCACAATTAGAAAGCATCAATTCTTTGGCACTCAGCCTTCTTTATGGTTCAACTCTCATGTCTGCACATGACTGCTGGAAAAACCGTAGCTTTGACTACACAGATCTTTGTCAGCAAAGTGATGTCTCTGCTTTTTAATACACTGTCTAGGTTTGTCATAGCTTCCCTTCCAAGTCTTTTAATTTCATGGGTACAGTCAACATCTGCAGTAGATTTTAGAGAGACTCAAATAGGTAACATTGACTGTGGTTTCCCTCACACCAGATGGACCCTCCACTCCTTTCTGCCTCTGCCAGCATAATTCTGAATTCATACTGTAGTGCAGTGAGTAATAATAAATAATAATTATTATTATTTGTTGCACCCTTACCATATTGTGAGCACTGTGCTAAGTGCTTTACATGTAGTATCAGCTTCTGCCACCCATGCAATAGATAATTATTATCATCTCTTTTTAGTATTGAAAGAAACTGAGGTGAAAGGAGATTATATAGTTCACCGAGGATGACATCTTCTCCATCAGATATTGACAAACTACCACCTGAGAGCCAGATCTGGCCCTCCACTTATTTATGTAAATAAAGTTTTATTGAAATGCATCACACCCATTCACACTACAATGCCAGTGTTGAGTCATTGAGACCAGAGCCTGACATATTTGCTCTCTGGCCCTTTCAGAGAATGCTTACAGACTCCTGTCTTTAGCTGAAGTCATGATTGTAACGTTTCAGGCCCAGAAGCTGAATTCATGACCTTACACACACTAGGCCACCTCTATAATTGCCATGCCTGTGGCTGGCACTTTTCCTCCAGCAGGGTTTAAGTCTCTCTTCTTTTCTAGACCCTGGACTGTGAGTTCTTTGAGAGGAGGGATGCTGTCTCATTCATCTCTTTCACTTCTCTGCTTAACACAGCACTGGCCGCAGAGTTAAAGGCTCAAAAAGTGTTTGTTGAATGACTGGATGAATGGATGGATGGATGATTCTCCCAGCACCCCCAGTATTGGAAGCCCCACTTCCTACCCTCAGTCTAGTACTCTTCGCATCACAGAGTAAATGTGAGCAAAGCTGCATAAGAAGGGCCCTTGTCCAGTTTGTTCCTGTACGTCAGGGAGGAAGGTGAGTGATGTTGTCCCTGGCAAAGACACCTGCCTCATGGTTTCCATCTCCCGCCTGCTGGCAGAGTAATGTGGAAGCAGCTGGCAGAAGCCAGAGTAAGCAATCTTTACTGTTCATTTGGACAAATCTCATGGAGTTGTCCTTGTCTGGAATTCAGATTCTGAATGTTCCTGACACCCTATTCTATTCAAGCAGCGTGTGTCAACCAGCATGGTGAGCACAGTCCCGAGTGTGAACTCGTGGGGACCCTTTGCTGGAACTTCTGCACTAGGCCTGAAGGAGAGGGGAGCTCTGTCACTCAGCCAGGAATCCCAGGAAGGGGCCAAAGCAGTGTCACCCTCCTCAAAGGGCAGCTGTGAGGCCAAGCCCAACAGCGGGCCCAGGGGCATTTCATCCAATGCTAAGGCCACAGAAAATGAAGTCTCTAGCAGACAGCTTTTTTAAAAGCAGAGAATGCAATTCACATGGAGTTTGCAGTCTTTAGGGTGCTGCTAACTTCCTTTCACAAGAGGAACCCCATGTTTCCTGAGCACTAGTTCCCTGTCTGTGAGCATCTTAGCATCTTCCCATTTCTCAGGTTGGGAAATGATGGCGTAAAGAGCCCAGGGAGGAGGCAGTCTGGACGCTTGAACTCTGGGCTATCTGGAGCCGAAGTTAGGGATTTTGGCCTCTCCCCGTGTTTGCAGTGACCCTGGTGTGGCTTGGCTGTAGGTGAGGCAGTGAGGAAGGCTTTGACCTCAGACGCTGCTTCCTACCTGAGCCCGTAGGTGTCTGCAGCTCCGCACAGGCCAAGTTCCCAGCACTGCCCGCTGCTGTCTGGGCGGTGAGGGCAGCACGGTCGTTGGCTTCACTCGGAACATTTCATGCTTTGATGCCAGCGAACCTCACAGGTTGCTCAGCAGGCACTGAGTTCTGAGTTTTTCCTCCATTGTCCATTTATGTTTTCAAGAATATTCCCAAAGTGTGGGGTGGCTAGGGGCTCTCTGGGAGCCAGAGGGGCCTCTCAGAAGTTAATGTTCCATTCCAGGTTATAATGGACAGCAGCTGGGATGTCCGCCTGGGCCAATTTGCTGTGAACAGCTCTGCAAACTTGGCCTCCAGGGGGGAATTTACGAGTTTACTTACCCGTGGCGAGCACAGGTGTAACAGTGACAAAACTTGTTGGAGGTGGGGACACAGTGGCTGGCGTGTGTGCAGTTGGTCTTTTTCTGATGCAGCCGCTTACTTTCTCCCTCTCTTTTCCTTCTCTGACCCTTATCATTGTGAGAACATCCCATGCTTCCCAGTTTTCTTTTCTTTTGAGCCTCTTTATTTCCAGTTTTAAAAACTGAGCATTAATTTACATACAATCAAAAATACAGGTTTAAAGTTCAATGAGTTGTAATAAATGTATATCCTCATATACTCACCACCCCAATCAAGGTACAGAATATTTCTCATCTACTCTGGAAAGTCCCCTTGTGCCCCATTCTCCAGTTGTTTTCCCTTACCTTGAAGGCAACCACCATTCTGATTTTTATTACTTTAAAAATAAGAGGCTGAGATATCTTATAAAACTTTATTACAAACAGAATCCTGCATTGTACATATACTCTTTCATGTCTGGCTTCTTTCACCCAGTACAATGCTTTTGTGCTTAATCTATGTTGTAGTGTGTATCAGTAGTTTATTCTTCTATATCACTTTATTGTGTGTGTGCTGACTCAATTGTGTCCGACTCTTTACGGCCCCATAGACTGTAGCTTGCCAGGCTTCTCTGTCCATAGGATTTTCCAAGCAACAATACTGGAGTGGGATGCCATTTCCTACTGCAGGGGATCTTCCCGACCCAGGGATCAAACCTGAGTCTCTCACCTCTCTTGCATTGGCAGGTGGGTTCTTTACCACTAGCACCACCTGGGAAGCCCATCACTTTATTATTATCTGTTAATAATACCTCATTGTGTGACGACACCACAGTTTATTTATCTCTTCTCACTGTATTTTTTCCCTAGGGCTGTTACAACAAAGCAATACAAACCTGGTGGCTTAAAACACCAGGAAAAAAAAACAAAAACAACAAACCACCACAAATGTATTAACTCACAGGTCTGGAGGCCAGGAGGCCAGAAGGCCAGGTCAGGGTGACGACCGAGACTTACTTCCTCTGAAGGATCTAGAGAAGATTCTGTCCTTGCCTCTTCTAGCTCCTAGCAATCCTTAACATTTCTGGGCTGGTGGCTGTATCATTCCAATCTCTACCTCTGTCTACACAGGGCCTTCTTCCCTCCTCTTCTTATAAGGACAGCAGTCAGTAGATGTCAGGCCCCCTCTAATCCTATACCTTATCTTAACTTGATTAAGACCTTATCTTAACTTGATTATACCTGCAAATACCCTATTCCTCAGTAAGGTCATAATCATAGGTCCTGGGGTGTTAGGGCTTCAGCATATCCTCCCCCCACCCCCCACCCCCAAATTGGGTTCATTTATTTATTTATAGCTGCGCTGGGTCTTCATTGCTGTGCTTGGGCTTTCTCTAGTTGCGGTGAGCAAGGGCTACTCGGGTCCAGTACTCATGGGGCACAGGCTTCAGTAGTTGTGGTGCATGGGCTCTGCAGAATGTGGAATCTTAGTTCCCTGACCAGGGATCAAACCCACTTCCCCTCCATTGGCAGGCAAACTCTTAACCACTGGACCACCAGGGAAGCCCCTAACATGTCCTTTTGAGGGCACAATTCAGCCCCCTACACTCACATAGATTGACATTTGGTGTGTTTCCAGTTTGGGACTATTGAGAATAAATCTGCTATGAACATTCCATACAAGTTGTGTTTTTTTTTTCTCTTTTTGTCAATGTATATTTTCATTTCTCTTGGTTAAATACCTATGAGTAGAATTCCTAGGTTGTAGTGTATGTATAAGGTGCTGCCAAACTGGTTGTACATTTTACAGCTCACCAGCAGTGTAGGGAAAGTCAGCAAGTCTGCATCAGTGGTTCTCAATGTGGGACAACTCTGTCTCCCAGAGGAGATTTGGCAACATCTGGAGACATTTTGTTTCGTCACAACTTGGGGGGAGGGTGCTGCTAGCATCTAGCTCCTGGGTGAAGACCAGGGGTGCTGATAAACATCCTGTAATACATGGAGCAGCCCCCACCTTCACCCTCCCGTCCTCAGCAAAGAATTTTCAAACCCAAAATATCACCAGTGCTGACACTGAGAAATCGTTCTATATCCTTGTCGCCACTTAATATTGTCAGGCTTTTGGTTTTGTCCCTTTAATAAGTGTGAAATGGTATCGTATTATGTTTTTATTTGCACTAATTAATTGATTCACATTTCCCTCATCCCTGGAGGCACAGAAGGTAAAGAATCTGCCTGCAGTGCAGGAGACCAGAGTTCAATCCCTGGGATGGGAATATCCCCTGGAGAAGGGAATGGCAACCCACTCCAGCATTCTTGCCTGGAGAATCCCATGGACAGAGGAGCCTAGTGGACTATGGGATAGCAAAGAGTCAGACACAACTGAGCAACTAACACTTTTTGGGGTTTACCAAGTGACTCAGCGGAGAAGGCAATGGCAACCCACTCCAGTACTCTTGCCTGGAGAATCCCAGGGATGGCGGAGCCTGGTGGGCTGTTGTCTATGGGGGTCGTACAGAGTCGGACACGAATGAGGCGACTTAGCAGCAGCAGCAGCGGCGGCAAGTGACTCGGTGGTAAAGAGTCCACCTACCAATCCAGGAGACACAGGAGAGGTAAGTTTGGTCCCTGGGTCGGGAAGATCCCCTGGAGTAGGAAATGGCTACCCACTCCAGTAATTTTGCGTGGAAAATTCCATGGACAGAGGAGCCTGGCAGGCTGCAGTCCATGGAGTCGCAAAGAGTCAGACACGACTGAGGACAACACACATGACTCGAGATGTTCAACCTTTCCTTGTCATTTAATCTCTCTTTATGTGAATTATCTGTTCAAGTCTTTTGCCTATTTTTTGATTGTTTATCTTCTTGCTACTGTATTGTAGACCCTTTATCACATTATGCTTTGTGGCTACTGTCTCTCAATCTGTAACCTCCCTTATCACTTTCATACAATTAGTTGTCTTTCAAAGAGCTGAAGTTTTCCATTTTAATGGAGTCAATGTATCACAGTTTTTGTTTAATGCTTAGTGCTTTCTATATCCTGAGAAATCTTTGCAAATCCCAAAGTTGCTAAGATATTCTCCTGTTTTCTTTTAGAAGTTTTAAGTTTCAGCTTTTATAATCTAGATTTATTATCCATTTCACATTAATTTTTGCACATGGTGTGAGGTAAGGGTTAAGGTGTGAGTATCCAGTTGTTCCAGCTATTTTTCTGTAAAGACTCCTATTTCCCATTGAATTACCTGGTAACTTTGTTGCAAATAAATGGGCCATGTACATGTGAGTCTATTTCAAGCCTCTTTTTCTGTTCTACGCTTATGCCAGTCTCACACTGCCTTGATTCCTGTAGTCTCCTCGGCCCTGCTCTGCTCATCCATCTCTTCTTTTTTTCCCCCTCCCTAAATTTCCCCTCTTTCACTGGGCTTGGGATGAAGGCAATTGGGAGGAAAAAAACTATTTATTTCTTCCATTTTCATGCCTCTTTGCCTGCCTCTCTCCCTTTTCATCTTCTCTCTCCTGTGTGTCTGTGTGAGTGAGAAAATTGACTTAGCCAGGAGTGAAAAGCAGTACCTGATTGCACCCAGCATCCTTGTTCTTGTTAACCAGTTTCCTTATTTTTTACATATCCCCCGAGTTCTCACTCACCCCAAGAATGCCCTGTTTAAGTAGACTGCAGACTAGCCACAACTTATTCTTCCCCTTGTCTTTGATTCTCTTGACTTCTTGAAATCCTTGCCCTCCTCCACCAGTCTTCCTGGAATCAACAGAAAAAGGTCATGTTTCTCTCCTAATGAGTGACTCATCAAGCCAGGACTGAAAACTCACAAACAGCCATCCCTATAAGGGATCAAATATGTTTCTTGTCTCTGTTGATTCTGTTTATTCTTGGCATGTTCCTGTGCATTTGGGCTGATGCCACTGGTTATGCCCTGGTATTGCAGACCCCCTGCCTATTTGACGTAGCTCATGGAGTATCCAGCAGCTCAGAAATGCACAGAGGGAGGAGTGGGGCAAGGCTATCTTTTGCTAACGATCCAGAGAGATGATGCTTGAGGTGTTGTGTAGCTACCAGCAACAAAGCCACCTAAAGTCGCATGACTCTGCAGGACTAAAGGGAAAGATTATAGTGCCCATCATATCTGGGAAAGTCTGGTGCTTTTATATGCAAATGATCTTTAGAACCTGCCCTGATTCCTCAGTATCTGAGAGGCATTGCTGCTTATTTCCAGGTATACCGCAGTGGTCCCCAGCCTTCTTGGCATGAGGAACCAGTTTTGTGGAAGACAATTTTTCTACAGGGACGGGCATTAGTTTTGGGATGATTCAAGAACATTGCATTTATTTTGCCACTTTATTTGTGTTATTGTTACATCAGCTCCACCTCAGATCATCAGGCATTAGATCCCAGAGGTTGGGGACCATTGGTTTAAAAGATTTACAGTAAATCCTGTCCCCCAAACATATTATGTTTTAAAGGGTAAAAAGTGAATGTTAGTTGCTTAGTCATGTCCGACTCTTTATGACCCCATGGACTGTAGCCCACCAGACTACTCTATTCATGGACTTCTCCAGGCAAGAATCCTGGAGTGGGTAGCCATTCCCTTCTCCAGGGAGCTTCCCTACCCAGGGATTAAACTCCGGTCTCCCACACTGCAGGCAGATTCTTAACCATTTGAGCCACCAGGGAAGCCCCGTTTTAGTGTACATTGAAATAAATAGTAAGAGCAGGCTTTAAAGACAGCTTGAATCTGAAATACTTACCTGAAAAATTTAGGATTTCCATTATCTTTAAATGATTTTCTGTCTTAAATCATAGACTAATCAGATCAGATCAGATCAGATGAGTCACTCAGTCGTGTCTGACTCTTTGCGACCCCATGAATCGCAACATGCCAGGCCTCCCTGTCCATCACCAACTCCCGCAGTTCACTCAGACTCACATCCATCCAGTCAGTGATGCCATCCAGCCATCTCATCCTCTGTCGTCCCCTTCTCCTCTTGCCCCCAATCCCTCCCAGCATCAGAGTCTTTTCCCATGAGTCAACTCTTCGCATGAGGTGGCCAAAGTACTGGAGTTTCAGCTTCAGCATCATTCCTTCCAAAGAAATCTCAGGGCTGATCTCCTTTAGGGTGGACTGGCTGGATCTCCTTGCAGTCCAAGGGACTCTCAAGAGTCTTCTCCAACACCACAGTTCAAAAGCATCAATTCTTCAGTGCTCAGCCTTCTTCACAGTCCAACTCTCACATCCATACATGACCACAGGAAAAACCATAGCCTTGACTAGACGGACCTTTGTTGGCAAAGTAATGTCTCTGCTTTTGAATATGCTATCTAGGTTGGTCATAACTTTCCTCCAAGGAGTAAGAGTCTTTTAATTTCATGGCTGCAGTCACCATCTGCAGTGATTTTGGAGCCCAAGAAAATAAAGTCTGACACTGTTTCCACTGTTTCCCCATCTATTTCCCATGAAGTGATGGGACCGGATGCCATGATCTTCGTTTTCTGAATGTTGAGCTTTAAGCCAACCTTTTCACTCTCCACTTTCACTTTCATCAAGAGGCTTTTTAGTTCCTCTTCACTTTCTACCATAAGGGTGGTGTCATCTGCATGTAAAAAACATACAATAAACATTTTTGCACAAATTCCAAAAGACTCAACTTAAAAGAACTTCTTATTATAAAATGGTTTAGGATTCCCTTTGAGAATTCCTTGGTGGTCCAGTGGTTAAGACTTGGTGCTTTCAGTGCTGTGGGCCTGATCTGGGAATTAAGATTCCAAAAACCAGGTGGTGAGGCCAAAAAGATAAAAAAAAAAGGTAGAACATAAAAATGGTTTAGGACTCCCAAGAAGTTGTAGTGCAGAAGTTTCTTCCCCCAGTTTCCCCCTGCATGGATGGTGTCTTACTAACCACAGTATGTTGTCAAAACCAGGACGTTGACATTGGTATAATACTGCTCACACAAGTGTGGATCTTATTTGGATTTCATCAGTTTTACATGCGTGCTTTTTTCAGCTTTTAAAAAATAATTGTCATATTGCCCAAAAGATGACTTAAAAAAATTAAACAAAATTTTGGAGCAAGAGGACCTGGGGGCAAATTTCAGCTTTGCCACTTATCTGTGAGATCACGGGTGATTCACTTAAACTTTCTGAGCCTCAGTTTCTTCCTCCATAAAATGGGGATAACTGTAGGGTTATTGTGAGGCTTAAACAACTTTTATGAGCATATAATGCTTGGATACTGTTGTAATCGGTTTGTTGAAAGGTCTAAACTCATCAGAGTGTGAACATGAAGGAAGCAGTTTGTTTTTCCTATAGTTGAGATAAACTGTCTCCTTTCCCATCCTTAATGACAACTTGGGCAGGTTTGTTCACTTTTGGTTGGAAAAACTTAAAACCAGGCTTGGCTTCCTGAGTAATGCTCTGGTTTGGTCTTCTGCTGTGAGTGGTTTCCATTATAAATGGAAAGCATGGTTTTTCTGACCTGTCTTCATGCTCGTACTGACAGCCTCTCCCGTCCTTGAGAACCAACCCTCCTCAGAGGATCCCGTGGGCCCCGTCTGGGGCACCACCCTTGGCCCCTTCTCTGGTGGCCACCTAGACATGGACAGATGCCACTCACCCACTAACCTTCAGGCTCCTTCCCCTAGAGCCGTGGGAACACTGGGGTCCCTTCTCACACTGTCTGAGGGGGCAGAGATCTGGGATGAAGTAGAAAGTTTTCCCATTTCCTCCCCAGGGTCACCACTTCTGTGTCCCCTCAAAGTGTTTAGATATCTAGTGACCTCTCATCCATGGAAACACCTTGACCTGTGCTATCCAATATGGTAGTCATTAGCCACAGCTGGCCGTTATTTAAATCGAAGGTAATGAAAATGAAATAAGGGCTTCCCCAGTGGCTCAGTGATAAAGGATCTGCCTACCAATGCAGGAGACCAGGGTTCAATCTCAGGGTTGGGAAGATCCCTTGGAGTAGGAAATGGCAACCCACTCCAGTATATTTTGCTTAGAAAATCCCATGGACAGAGGAGCCTGGCGGGATACAGTCCACGGGGTCACAAAAGAGTCAGACATGACTTAGCGACCAAATAACAACAAAATGAAACAAAATTAAACTTTCAGTTCCTCAGTTATACCAATCACATTTCAAGTACTCAGTAACCATGTTTGGGCGGTGGCTGCCATATTGTGTAGCACAGGTATAGAACATTTCCATTATCCAAGAAAGTTATTTTGGACATTGCTGGTCTAGACATCCTTCACTGTCATCTCTTCCAAGAACTGTCCCCCACCCTTCTCTGCTTGGATGGTGGCATTAGAGCATGGCTGTAGCATCAATATTTCAGCAGCTGTCTACTCAGGATATGAGATGCCAGTTTCCCTTTTCTTGCAGACACCCCAGGGAACTGGATTGCACACACTTTGTGACTTCTGTACCCTCACAAAGGCAAAGACCACCCCATCCCCCTCTTCTTCTGTAGAGGAGGAGGTGGCAGTGATCACTGGGGTGTGGGGCTGACCCTGTCCCCTTTTTACTACCCTGGTGGGAAGGAGTCTGGTCCCAACTTTAGCTTGTGGGCAGTTCTCTTTAGAAAGTGGAGTTATGTGTTTTATTTTTAACTTTGGGCCTAAGCCATAATTCCAGGATAGTAGGAGAAATCCCCCTTGATATCCTATTACACTGTCATTATTAATAGAATCATTCTGACCATATATCCTTCTAGACATGCCTACAGGTTATGGAAATATCTTGCCCCCCCCCCCCTTCTTCTCTACACTCTTATATAGCTGTTCATTTCTCACATGCATGTCCCCAAATTCCTACTTGAACTAGAATTTCCCTTTTTAGATAATATTGCATCATGTTGATGCCCATGGTTCTCTAGTGATGCTTCTTTTAGTTGGAGATTTCCATTCTTTCCAGAGCTTTGATGTTATAGATAGCACGACTGCAAGCATCTTGGCGTATATAACTCCTTGATTTGGATGATTTCTTTGGAGAAATTTTCCCAGAATTGGGACATGGGGTTGAATTTATGAACCTCTTAACTCTGTCAGAGCTTAAGGTTGCCCCCCTTCCCACACCCATTGTGGATCAAGTGGCTGAATGGGGCTGTAAGAATCTATCTAGCTGACATGTCTACGTGTCACCTGTACTGCACACACCTGTCTTTCCTTTCCAGTTCCATCTCATTCCATGCTCCCAGCCCTCCTACCCCAGAGATTTTGCCTATGCTGTCTGGATGCCTCTTATATGTGTTCCTTGCTGCTACTGCTGCTGCTGCTAAGTCGCTTCAGTCGTGTCCAACTCTGTGCGACCCCACAGACAGCAGCCCACCAGGCTCCCCCATCCCTGGGATTCTCCAGGCAAGAACACTGGAGTGGGTTGCCATTTCCTTCTCCATATGTGTTCCTTTCTCCCCCTTTAATTAATTTCTCTTTATCCTTTAGATTTCCGATCTAGGCTCCAATGTCATTCTCTTTGAGAATCTTTCCTCACTCCAAGACCTTCAAATACATCAGACTGCCTTATCAAGAATGGTGCCCACTCTTCTCCATCATAGCATTTGGCACAGTGTGTGCTTGGCTGTTCATTTGTGTAATAAGTGGACTGGTGTTTGAGCCCTTTATTAGGACACACAGTGGAGCTCAGCACCATGTGCCTGGTGAGTGCCTGGCATTGGGTGGTGTTGAATGAATACCTGCATCTGAATGCCAAACAAGGAGACTGCCAGTCAGGATGTCTGGGCTTTTATCAGTCTTGTCTCTACCTCATCTCACTTTGAATAACTCCTCTTTGGGAATGGAAACCAATCAGGGATTAAAAACAATCTGAAGTCTATGAATGGGCTTTGGGGGCTGTGAGCACCAGGACATTATGTGTACAAGTGTGGTGTGAACAGGTGTGTAGCTTTCATCAGATTCTCAGAAGTGGGGGAAACAAACCCTCAAAGTGATGAGAACTGTCATCCTAGATGATCGTCAGGGTCTTTGCAACACTCAATAGCTAGCTCTCCTTCTCTCATTCCTTGCCTGAGCTTTGAATCAGTTGAGAAATACGAGTAAAGAAAGATGCAGATGGGGATCAAAATACTCCCACTCTGGAGTACTTTACTACTCCCAAACTGGAGGAGGATGAAGAAGCATAGGGGATACACTGGCCCAGTTCTTCCTCCAAACTTTGAGTTACTGAATCTCCCTCTCTCTGTGGAAGGAGTGATGGTGGGTGAAGACGGACCCTGTGTGGGATGTGGGTGGAGCTTCTTTCACGTGGAAAGATATACTAAAGGTTTGAGAAGCACCTGCCTCCCTTCTCTCTACCTCCTCCCGCCCAGTGGTCTCAGAAAGCTTGTACAGTTCTGGTATCTTCTGAGTCCAAAGGGGTCTTAGAAACCTCATCTTCTTTTACCTCCTGGTTTACTTGAGTTTTACCAAAACAGTGTACTATGCAGTTAATTAATGTGCATTTTGCAGAGCTTGTGAACTCTAGTATTTAATAGGGCCAGGCAGGAAATTCAGACAGACAGAAAGGGCCTGGTGTAAGATGACAAATGGCAACTCATATTCTGCTTTAGACTCAAGGAGCACAATAGGGCAGGGTGGAGAGTGGGGCCAGCCAGAGAGCCCGTGCCCCCATCTGCACTCCCCATCTCCAGCTGACTGTTGCCGTGGAGAATGCAGGCTGTGCATTGCTTCAGTTTATCAAGTGAAGCCACAAGTATGGCATTTTTTTAATGTGAAATTTCTCTGTTAATAAAATGTTGCCAGCAACTCCAAACTTAAGCCTCGTATTGAGTCAGATAAAATTTGTCTGCTGTCCAAATGGTACTGTATAGGTCACCCCGTTGCTTACTAAATTTAAAGTCTTATGCATTCATTTACCAAATGTTTTCCTTGAAGTCCACCAAACTAGAAAGCCTGCTGGGTCCACTGCAGGGTGGTTTGTTGAAAGATTGAAAGTCCTCTTGGGACTTCCCTGGCAGTCCAGTGGTTAGGACTCTGAGCTTTCACTGCTGAGGGCCCAGATTCAATCCTTAATGGGGAACTGCTCCTGCTGCTGCTAAGTCTCTTCAGTCGTGTCTGACTCTGTGCAACCCCATAGACAGCAGCCCACCAGGCTCCTCCGTCCATGGGATTTTCCAGCCAAGAATACTGGAGTGGGGTGCCATTGCCTTCTCCCAATGGGGAACTAAGATCCCACAAGCCTTGCAAGGCAGCCAGAAGAAACCAAAATAATAACAAAGGTTGGAAGTCATCTTTTTCAGGGAGATGGTGACTCTATGACATCAACTGGACCTTGTCAGTGTCCCCATGTTCAAGTTATATATGGTAGAAGGGACACACGGAAAACCAGCTGAAAGGCCATACTTTGCCAGGTCTGCTGTTGGCATATGTCTTGAAGCCCATGCAGAAGAAGCTGAAAAATAGTCTGGGTGTTCGGTGATTGTTTTAACCCCTCCTAGGTCCTTGACAATTGTCACCTTATTAATCTTCATGTCATGGAGCCTGGCTTGGAGGGCAGAGCTGGACTTCCAAAGGCCACACATTTATTTCTGACTGGGCATGGCACATGTGACCCTCAGTTTCCCCATCTCCCCATGAGCCATCTACTCACTAACCTTGTGAGGTGGCCAGGAAGGTGACCAGCAGGCCAGGATTTCAGGGTAAAAGTAGAGGTTTCTTGGTGGCATTCCTTGTGGCAGAAGGTTTTTCTCAAGTAATATGACTAAAACCCTGAAGCCCACATTAATTTAAAACCCCAATAATCCAATTCTGAATTATTCCAAGTGGAATGACTTGTCTGAAGTTTACTTCTGAAGAGCAGTACCTGTCCTTCCATGGACAGTGAACAGTTGAGTTTCAGTAAAATGATCCCAGTGGAAGTGACCCTTTCATGAACTTCTGTGCATTCTCAGTGACTTTAGAAGAGGCTGTTTGTGGTTAATTAACAATCTAGTTATAAAGGATTCTTAGTGGCACATATGGACAATACTCTGTTAAACCCAGATAGAGTTGTTGGATTAATTGAAAGTTATAAAAGTAGAATTCTTTTAAATGCACTGTATTTGATCTCTTTTTGTTTTAGAAAGGTTTCTTTTGGTTGCAAGTGATTACATCTCAAGTTAAACTGACTTCTCCCACAAAATGCACTTGCTGGCTTTTGGGACTGCAAAGTTCAGAGGAATTCAGAAGTCACTGGCTGCAGGTATAGTTGTATCTAGGTGACTAAACAGTGTTGAAGAGACTGTCTGTCTTGACCCTTTCTCCATGATAGTTTAGTCTAGCTTTCTCATGGTGGCCTGCTTCCCTCAACTCCATGTCTCAAGTAGTTGCAGACTTATCATCCAGTGGCAAGACCAACTCTGCTATACTGAAGCTTCCTCTAGATCAACTTCAGTCTTTTACCCTTCCTCGAAACTGTCACTGTGTCCAGGGGGATGGAATAAACTGATCAAGACAGACATACATACACCTGTCTGCCCTACACTGACTATGTGGGTGAATACCAGGGAAAGAATGGGTCCTTAATAAAGTAATGATTATGCGTTTGTGGGAACCAGAGGAAGTGGATGATAGGCAGACTAAACCTACAAGGTTTCTACATTTTAAAAATAATTGAAACCTCAGCCCTAGGTCAGCCTAATTAATATAGAGCTCTCTCAAGGGTACAGTTGTCAATGGGCAGTTGTAGTACAAGAGGAAGCTGTCCAAATAATTAAGTTTCCCTTGACATCACTGTTACTTGAAAGATCACCCTGAGTGGCGTGGGAATATGGCTAACACATTGACGTTGATGAACTTGAGAAGTGTGACAGTGGACTTGTCTTGCCAAACTCTTCAGCTTCTGGAATTCTGTCCCCAGGGCAGGAGGGATGTGTCACTTGGGAGAAAGAACCGGTATTGATTCCAGAAGTCAGACCATGAAAATCAGAATTTGGAAAGGATGGAGCAACTTAGGTCATAGTCAGGAGCCAGGGAGGTAGGAGATTTAGAAACTGAGTCAGAAAATCTCATTACAGAAGAGCTTACATCTATATAGATTTTTTTCCAGGCACTTTCATATCCATTATTTCATTTGAGCTACACCACAACCCATGTGTTTGGCACGTCAGAAATATTCATTTGTTGCATAAAGAAACCAAGACCTGTTGAGGTTAATTGACCGAACCAACATCAGAGAGCTAATTAGTAGGAAGTCTGGGAATAGAATTGGGGAGGTCGGAGAAGGCAATGGCATCCCACTCCAGTACTCTTGCCTGGAAAATCCCATGGACAGAGGAGCCTGGTGGGCTGCAGTCCATGCGATCGCTGAGAGTCGGACACGACTGAGCGACTTCACTTTCACTTTTCACTTTGATGCATTGGAGAAGGAAGTGGCAACCCACTCCAGTGTTCTTGCCTGGAGAATCCCAGGGACAGGAGAGCCTGGTGGGCAGCTGTCTATGGGGTTGCACAGAGTCAGACACGACTGAAGCGACTTAGCAGCAGCAGCAGCAGCAAACCAGTCCTACTTAATAGACATATAATGCAGATCACATATGTAATTTTAAAAACTTTAGTAGCCATGTTAAAAAAAAGGTAAAAAAATTACCCAGTGAACAGATGAAATTTAAATAATTTATTTCATTTTGCCCTGTAAATCTCAAATACCATTTCACCATAAAGAAAGCTGAGCGCAGAAGAATTGATGCTTTTGAACTGTGGTGTTGGAGAAGACCCTTGAGAGTCCCTTGCACTGCAAGGAGGTCCAACCAGTCCATCCTAAAGGAGATCAGTCCTGGGTGTTCATTGGAAGGACTGATGTTGAAGCTGAAACTCCAATACTTTGGCCACCTGATGCGAAGAACTGACTCATTGGAAAAGACCCTGATGCTGGGAAAGATTGAGGGCAGGAGGAGAAGGGGACGACAGAGGCTGAGATGGCATCCTGAGGTTGGATGGCATCACTGACTCACATGGGTTTGGGTGGACTCTGGGAGTTGGTGATGGACAAGGAGGCCTGGCGTGCTGCAGTTCATGGGGTTGCAAAGAGTCAGACATGACTGAGCAACTGAACTGAACTGAATTGATATAGTCAGTTTAAAAACTTGAGATATTTTACATTATTACTTTTTCCCATATGACGTCTCCTAAATCTGGTGTGTGTTGTATACTTATAGCTCATCTCAACTCAGACTCCCCATATTTTAGTTGCTCACTAGCCATATGTGACCAGTGATCACCATACTGGATGGCACAGTCTAAGCTGTACTTGCTATAATGGGTGGAGGTCATACTTTGGCATCAACTTTTCTGGGTTTATCAACTTACCAATTCAGTTCAATACCTATTTGTTGAGCATCTGTTATGTGCCAGATGCTGAGAATATAACGGCAAGTGAGAAAGACTTGATCCCCACCTCTGTGGAATTGATGTGCTAATAAGGGAGGTTGACACAAAACCGATTTAAAATGAAATAAATAAAATCATTTAAAGTATACCCAGTGCTATGAGAGAAACACACACGGTGCTGAGATGGAGAACGACAGGGCTGTCAGGAAGGCCTGTCTGTATCAGAAGCTGAGATCAGAAGGATCACAGCAGTGGCCAGGCAAAGAGCTGGTTGTGTGGGGATGGAGGAGGGTTTGTAGGGGGAAGAGAATAGAGGCCTTGAACAATATTCAAAGGTCCTGTGCAAGGAAAGCACTCACATGTTCCAGGAGCTTTCTGACAACCTGTGTGGCCAGAGCTACCTGGAGAAGGAGTTGGAGGAAACTCATTTGTCTTGATATCCAAAGATTCTGACATATGGTAGGTTGCCAATGAATGTTTGTTGTAAGGATAGATGGATGGACAGATGGATAAATGAATGGATGGATGGATGGTTGGTTGGATGGTTGGATAAATTAATGAATAGATAGATAGCTGGATAAATAAATGAATGGCTGGACAGCTGGATGGACAGAAGAGTGCATGCCGGATGTATTGTCTACCACTGCTTTTCTGCCAAAAAGGCAGAGTTGAATAGTTGGAACAGAGATCCTACAGACTACAAAGCCTAAAATATTTACTATCTTGCTCTTTATGGAAAAAAGTTTGATGATCCCTGAATTATTAAATGGGGTCGACAATAATACTGACTTCTTTGAACAATTGTTGTGATTAAATGAGAGGAGGCTGTCCCTTGCCTGCCCCAGTGACTAGGCTTAGTTTACCCTCAAGGAGGTGGATTTTCTCCTTTGCATCCCCTCCCCCATTCTTCTCTGAACTCTGTTCATCCTTCAGTGGACGGCTCACGTTCCAAGGCAGGTGAAATGAGAAATTGACTTCTCTGTCTGGATTAGAGATTCCTCCTGAATGTGGCGTTTCATTTGCTTGAGGGGGTAAGGGTAGGATGGGGTGGTGTGTAGTTCATAGACCCTGCTGCCATCACCCCGTGCTACAAAGCATGTGGGCTGTCTTAGGGGTTTCATTAACGTTAATTACAGCCTCGCCTCATTTCAAGGGAGCCCAGACTCTTCTTACTGCTCTCGGTAGAGAGAAACTTTGACTGCACCCCTTAATGAGAAAGTTGTGCTTCTCTCGCCACCGTGAAATTGTGAGCATGAGCATGAATTTAGATGAGAATTTATGTATCCAGGGGCAATGCAGAGAGGCAAGAATTCCCCACATACCTGCTCACTACCAGACGAGTTTTGTCCAAGGCATTTGGCAAAAATATAGGAGCACCGGGTAGAATTTCTAGATTCCCAGGGTGAAAGCCAGGGGGCTGTGGGAGCGATTGCCCATGGCCTCCACATAGTTCAGACCTTCTCAGCCTTGACACTGTGCACATTTGGGTCAATGTACTTAAGGGGCTTTCCTGTACATTGGAGGGAGGTTAATAGCTTCCCTGGCCTCCAGTTAGGACCCCGCCTCCCCCCAAGTTGTGACAACCAAAGACATCTCCTGACATTACCTAACGTCCCCTGGAGGACAGCTCTGTCCCTGGTTGAGAAACAGTGGTATAGAGGGAACCATCGGCTGTGGACACCTGTGTGAGTTAAGAGACAGCTGTTCCAGGTTCGGGGCTTAGAGGTCAGACCAACTGGCTTCAAGTCCCTGCTAGCTGTGTGACCCTGAGCGTACCACTTAACCTTTTGGAGCATAACTCCTGCTTGAAAGGTCATTGTAGAGATGCTCTGGGATGGTTTCAGTGAAGTGCTGGGCACCAGGGAGGGCCTCTGTGAGTGTGGATTCTTTCTCTGCTTACTTCCCCCCACTGCTGCTACCTCCTTATCCTCCCTTCTCCCCAGATCCTGGGAGCCTTTTCCCCCCTGAGCTGATCCGTAAGGGCAAATGGGTGCAGGCTTCATTCCAGGTTTGCCCCCTGTTCTTCTTTTGCCTTTCTTCAATGAGATCCAGCATAGGAGAGCACCTGTCGGGGTGAAGAAAAAGTTGCATTTGATTACTTAAAGTTCTCTTCAAAGAATGGCGCGGTTTTCTAATTTGCAGCTGCATGAAAGAGTTCCACCTGCGGCTCCAAATAGAATAATAGATCAGTGAGATTCGAACCTTAAATCCGATCATCCTCCTGGAACGGTGACAGGCATCTGGATGAATATTTAACGAACCCAGCTTTGATAATGAAAAGCTGCTGCTTCTCCTGATCCTGCCCCCAAATCAGAAAAGAAAATTCGTCTTCTTCATTCCAGCCTCTTAGATGAATGAGGAAAGGATAAAGTAAAATAGTGGGGAATAATTTGCCCTCCCCAGCCCCCAAACATCACAAGTAATATCATGCTGCCCAACTCATTTAATTCTGACTTCAGAGCAGTGAGTTGCTGGCATCCAGGGAGCCTGAGGAGTCGAGATTGAGTCAGCCTCCGGGAGTAATTTGTGTTTTTGCTGCATCCCCTGGGGAGCAGCCCCATTTCACCTCTTCCTCTAGAAGCCCTTTCGCTGGTATTTGTTCATCAGGGCTTACAGAAAACAGGAGGGAAGAGAGGGCAAGGATGTGGTTGTGGAGGCTGAACCAGCTTTCCTTTGCTTATCCTGCCCTGTCCTCTCATCCCTTCCTCTCACTGTCCCTGACCATCCCTCCCCCTTCCTCTATTTTAAATGATAAAGGTAAGCTGTGCTTCTGTAACAGACAGATGACACACAAGTACGTAGAGTAAAACAGTGATGAGTCCCCCTTTCCTCTAGCCCCAATTTTACTCCCCAGATGACTGCTTTTAATCCTTTGCTGTGCATACTTTGGGGGAATAATAGCCAACATGCCAAAAAATCTGTATTAGTCAGGGTTCCTAGAGAAACAGAGCCAAGAGGGTGTGTGTGTATAGCTCTATCTCTAGGTTGTCTTTGTCTCTGTCATTTCTATCAATATCATCTCTATCAGTAGTATCATTTATATCTATATCAATACCACCTACATCTATATCGATATATGTATTTATATCAATATCATATATATCTATTCAGTTCAGTTCAGTCACTCAGTTGTTTCCGATTCTTTGTGACCTCATGAATTGCAGCATGCCAGGCCTCCCTGTCCATCACCAACTTCCGGAGTTTACCCAAACTCATGTGCATCGAGTTGGTGATGTCTATAGCACCTATATTTATATCTATTCAGAATTTGAGGGATTGGCTCATGGGACTGTGGGGGCTGGAAAGTCCAAAATCTGCAAGGCAGACTAGCAATTCCAGAGTTGATGCTGCAGCCTTGAGTCCAGAGGCAATGAGGTGACAGAATTCTTTCCCACATGCCAGGTGCTGTGTTAAGCCCTTTCATGGCATCATATTTGCTCCTAGACATTCCTGGAGTAACAGGCAAATTTGGCATTGGAGTACATAATGAAGCAGGGCAAAGGCTAACAGAGTTTTGCCAAGAGAATGCACTGGTCCTAGCAAACACCCTCTTCCAACAACACAAGAGAAGACTCTACACATAGATATCACCAGATGGTCAATACTGAAATCAGATTGATTATATCTTTGCAGCCAAAGATGGACTTTGGGGTCTCAAAGAGTTGGGCATGACTGAGCAACTGAACTATTTTCTCCTATAAATGACCTAGGAGTTAGGGGTGAAGCTCAGTACCCCATTTTATAGGTGGAAGGAGTGAAGCCCAGTCGTAAGAGTGTTCCTGTGACTGGGCAGGGAAGAAAGCCCCTCCAGCCAGGTTTCTGAGGTTCTCCACTGCAGATTCCCTGACTTGTTCTTAGTAGCCCCTGCTTTCTTGGAACTTAGAGGCAGCAATAGTCTTTAAACAGACAATTGCACAGAGAGTTATATGCATGATAAAATTATGTTAAGGAATAGGAAGGGAAATAATGGGCATGATGAAGGATGAAGCCAGGAGGATCTGACTTAGAGGGGACAGATGGAAGAAGCATCTCTGATTAAGTGACACTCAAGACAATCTCTAAAGGAAATGTTAGACATTAAGTGTTAGTTGCTCAGTCTTGTCCGACTCTTTGCGACTCCATGAACTGTAGTCCACCAGGCTCGTCTGTCCATGGAATTCTCCAGGCCAGAATACTGGAGTGGATTGCATGCCCTCCTCCAAGGGATCTTCCCAACTGAGGGATTGAACCCATGGCTTCTGCACTGGAGGTGGATTCTTTACTGTCTGAGCTACCACGGAAGGCCAAGAATAATGGAGTGGTTAGCCTATCCCTTCTCCAGGAGATATTCCTAAACTAGAAATCAAACCAGCGTCTCCTGCATTGCAGCTGGATTTTTTTTTTTTTTTTACCAGCTGAGCTACCAGAGAAAGCCCAGCATAATGGTACTTACCATTTATTCTGATGAAAGTGAAAGAGGAGAGTGAAAAAGTTGGCTTAAATCTCAACATTCAGAAAACTAAGATCATGGCATCTGGTCCCATCACTTCATGGGAAATAGATGGGGAAACAGTGAAAACAGTGTCAGACTTTATTTTTCTGGGCTCCAAAATCACTGCAGATGGTGACTGCAGCCATGAAATTAAAAGACGCTTACTCCTTGGAAGAAAGTTATGACCAACCTAGATAGCATATTCAAAAGCAGAGATTGCTTTGCCAACAAAGGTCCGTCTAGTCAAGGCTATGGTTTTTCCAGTGGTCATGTATGGATGTGAGAGTTGGACTGTGAAGAAAGCTGAGCACCGAAGAATTGATGCTTTTGAACTGTGGTGTTGGAGAAGACTCTTGAGAGTTCCATGGACTGCAAGGAGATCCAACCAGTCCATCCTAAAGGAGATCACTCCTGGGTGTTCATTGGAAGGACTGATGCTAAAGCTGAAACTCCAGTACTTTGGCCGCATCATGCGAAGAGCTGACTCATTGGAAAAGACTCTGATGCTGGGAGGGATTGGGGGCAGGAGGAGGAGAAGGGGACGACAGAGGATGAGATGGCTGGATGGCATCACGGACTCGGTGGACATGAGTCTGAATGAACTCTGGGAGCTGGTGATGGACAGGGAGGCCTGGTGTGCTGCAATTCATGGGGTCTCAAAGAGTCGGACATGACTGAGCGACTGAACTGAACTGACTGAATATGTATTAGGCCCTGAGCAAAAAGCTTTTTTTTAGCTCCTTTAATTCTTACAACCCCAGATAAGATTATTCTTAGGGTATAGATGAAGAAATGGAGACTCCCAAAGGTTAAGTGACATGTCCAAAGTCCCACTCCCACAGCCTGCAGGCACAGACCCAAATTTGAACCCAGAACTCCAAAGCTTTTAAATCCCACAATGAACTTGTTTCTGTCTACACTTTGTTCCAGAATCAGGTTCCTCTGCCCCAGCATCCAAGGCCACCGGAGGTTCAGGGAGGTATGAGCATCCCCAGCTCCCCTGTAATCCACTCCAGGAACCAGCTTTCTGCCCAGCCCTAATATGGACATTTTTTCCTAGGGCACTCAAGTGTTCTATTATTTGCATTCCCCCCCAATGCTCAGAAACTCTCATTTCCTTGTGGTTTTCCCCCCCATTTCCTTGTTAAATAAAAGATGAGAAGCAGATAATGAAATCCAGATGCCCTCAAGGCCTGCGATGTCACCTGCCAATTTTTCTGTTGGTCATTTTTTTTTTTTTTTTTTTTTTTCTTTAAACAAACAACAGCGATGGTTTGATGGTTCGGAGCAAGAGGCCATATTCAAATGGCGTCATTACCTGTCGGGCCTCGCTATATTTTATTCACTCATTTCTCTCCTTGGATTTGGGGCTCCAATTCAATATTCCAATTGCCTTGCAGACAGTTTTTCAAATATGTCTCAAATGCCAAAGGTCCTGTCCGGATCCACCCCCTTGAGGGCTGAGAGCCGTCTCACTCTGTGACCTTCTTTCTGAGGATAAGAACGATGTGGAACTAGACTCTTTGTGATCAAGTGTATTTTGTACCTGTCTCTCCTGTGGGCCGGTGGTTCTCAGTCTGGATGGTCCTGCTCCTCAGGGGACTTCAAGCAATGCCTGCGTCCATTTTGGCACTGTTGGCATCTGACGGGTATAGCCCGGTGATGCTGCTTGATATCCTACAATGCATGGGACAGCTCCTCTCATCAAAGAATTTTTGTTGTTTAGTTGCTAAGTCATGTCTGACTCTTTTTTACAACCCCCAAGGACTGTAGCCTGCCAGGCTCCTCTGTCCATGGGATTTTTCCAGGCATGAATACTGGAGTGGGTTGCCATTCCCTTCTCAAGGGGATCTTCCCAACTCAGGGATCGAACCTTCATCTCTTAAGTCTCCTGCATTGGCATACGGGTACTTTACCACTAAGCCACCTGGGAAGCCCCAACAAAGAATTATCTGACCCCAAAAGTATCGAAGCTGAGCAATCCCGAATCAGACTGTGACTCCCAAGGGAAGCTGTTGTCTTCAGCACTGTGTCCCCAGGCTAGTTCTGGGCACTCAGCAGAGACTCAATAAGTGTTGGTTGAACAAATAAACTCATTTGGCCACTTTCAGCTGGAAGTTTCGGAAATGGCCCACCTACATCCCCCATCCCTCCGAGGTCCACTCCAGCAACCTCCAACTCTGTGTAGTTTCTTCACTTGTTTCTTTCCTCATGCCCTTCCTTATCTTCATCTCCTGGCTAATTCCTGTTTGCTCTTTAACACTCAGTTCAGGGATCACCTCCTCCAGGAGGCCTTCTTTGACTCCTTCAGGCTATGCTGGTGTCTGTCTTCCGAGCCCCATCACACTCTCCTCTCACCCAATCACAGTGCTCATCACTATGTGAAGTCCACTACTGCTGCTGCTGCTAAGTCACTTCAGTCGTGTCCAACTCCGCGTGACCCCATAGACGTCAGCCCACCAGGCTCTCCTGCCCCTGGGATTCTCCAGGCAAGAACACTAGAGTGGGTTGCCATTTCCTTCTCCAATGCATGAAAGCGAAAAAGTGAAAGTGAAGTCACTCAGTCGTCTCCGACTCTTAGCGACCCCATGGACTGCAGCCCACCAGGCTCCTCCATCCATGGGATTTTCCAGGCAAGAGTACTGGAGTGGGGTGCCATTGCCTTCTCCGGAAGTCCACTAAGTTGTGAATAAATCTGGCCCCTTCCCTCCCAAATGTCCCCTCTGTATTGTAACCTACCGCTACTTCCCCCCACTTCCTGTTCCTGCTGACCACCATCCACCACCATCCCCTGATCCCCTTTCAGGGAAAAAAATCATATAGAGATTAAGAACTGACCTTTCTGGAATTGTAAGCTGTATGAGTCTCCCAGGGCTGCTGTAACCAATGACCACAAAGTTCACGACTTAGATAACAGACATTTATTCTCTCACAAATTTGGAGACCAGAGATCTGCAATCAAGATGACCTTAGTGTTGATTCCTTCTGGAGTTCATGCCTCTCTCCTAGCTTTTGGTGGAGGTTGCTGGCAATCCTTAATGTTCCTTGGTTTATAAACTTATTACTCGAATCTTTACCTCGTCTTCATAAGACCTCCTCCTCTGTGTGTCTGAGTCTCAAATCTCCCTCTCCTTTTTCTTAAAAGACACTAGGCATTGGATGTAGGGCCTGTCCTAAATCTATGATGATCTCATCTTGAGTTCCTGAATTACATCTGCAAAAATCTTATTTCCAAATAAGGTCACATTCCTGCTTCTTGAAGAACTTGGCCTGTACATCTACATTGGCAGTTGCTCCTCACTCCTTCCCACCCCAGCTCCTGACAACCACTAACCTATTTCTGTGTCTGTAGATCTGCCTGTTCTGGGCCTTCCGTAGAGATGGAATCACATACTATGTGGCCTTTTCTGTCTGGCTTCTTTCACATAGCGTGATATTTTCAAGGCTCTAGCATGTGTCAATACCTCATTCCTTTTTATGGTTGGATACTATTCCATTGTATGGATGGACCACATTTTGTTTATGCCCTCTTCAGTTGAGGAACATGTGGGTTGTTTTGACTTTTTGGCAATTATGAATAACGCTGCTGTGAACATTTATGTAAAAGTTTTTGTACGGGCATACATTTCCATTTCTATTTTAACCCTCCTATTTGTGATAGTATATATTTTATCTTTATAGCCATGTTTATAGCCATTTACAGCCACATTGATCAGCTCACTTTTGGGGAAACATAATCATATTTGTTCATTTTTTTGGGAAACAAAATCATATTTGTTCATTTTTAACCTACATACCATTAAATACATCCATTTTAAATACAATGAATGCATTTTTAGTAAATTTACAGAATTGTGCAACCTTCACAATATCCTAGTTTTAGATTGCATGCATCAGACTAAAAACATTTCTTATATCTGCTGGCAGTTAATTCCTGCTCCTACCCCAGATTCGGGCAACCATCAATCTGCTTTCTCCACACTATATGTCTCCACATATGTGACTCAGCCACGTTAAAATCTGTTTTGCAAGCAGAATGGTTACTACTTAGAGAAGATACTAGGCTTTCTGAATGTCTACCCATGATGGAAAATCGGGGACAGGTGACTTGGGTGGGTGATTTTGCCTCAGTTTCCCTAGATGTGAAATGGGATTGATACTCTAGGGTTGGAAGTTGTAACCAGTGAATATATTCAAAATACTCAGCTTGATGGTCTTTGTGTGGGAGGTGCTCAGCAAATTTGGGCATCCTGATTACCTCCTCCCCTTCTCCTGACAACTCTGTGAGGTGGGTGTCATCAACCCCATTTTACAGATGAATATACTGAGACTCAGAGCAGTAGATGGAGGTGCTGGGAATGAATTCCAAAATCAGTGGCTTTCAGAGTCTGGGCCCTCTCACTTCACTGGCTTCTCAGATTTTGCAAGAAGAGTTCCCAAAGAGGAGGGGAAGCCCTCACCCCAACCTTGCCTGGCGGGTTCTGAGTGCTTTGTTATGGCCCCATCTCTCAGGAACCAACTAGGGCCGAGAGTACTTAGCTGTAAATGTGGTTTCTGGGTAAGGATGGTAATAAGGCAGATGGAAATTGTCATATGCAGCTGCTCGCCACCAAGCTAAGGCCAGCCTCGAGGCTGGGACTGTGGGATCTGAAGATAATCAGGATGAGGACTGGGTTAGGCACCTCTGCTCAGTGTCCCCTGGAGCCCTGTCAGGGAACCTGCCATCATGGAACCTGCATGGAAGAGCTAGGAAAGGGTGTCCCTGAGCCGCATTGCCCTGTGTCTCTGATTCCAGACTCCTAATGGCTTCTCGACAAACAGGGGGCCCTGTTGCATAATCCAGAGAGTGTGGGAGCAAACGGACAAAGCTGACGTTTCTTAATTCAGGTTGAGAAACTGCGCATGTATGCATCTCTCACTCTGGGAACATCCTTTGCCTAACCTCATCTGGTCTTAGCTTTCTTGGGGAACCTTCCCTGGCCCCTTCACTAGGCTGTGTGCCCCTGACCCTCTCTGAGAGGACCACCCTTCCATAGCACTTTCCGTGGTTTCAATGAAGCCATGCTTTATGGAATGAGCTCTGAGTCCTTTGGAGGCGGTGCTTGGCTAATCTTGTCCACACCACACCCCCAGCATTTAGTCCAGCATCCCACACAGTCTAGGCCCTTTGTGGGGCAGGTGATAAATAAAAGGCCAGACATCAAGCTCTTCAGACCTTGCCCTACTCTTTAAATGTAGAGTTAGTAGCTTCTAATGAAAATCATCTCAGCTCTAGATCCTTTTCAATTGCGTCTTGAGTGTGGTATATTACAGAGGTCAGCACACTTCATTTGTAAAGGGATGGATAGGGGATACTTTAGGCTCCATGGGCCGTACGGCCTCTGTTGCATCTAAGTGCATTTACCATGTGCAAGATGATATGTCAGTGAGTGGACTTGGTTGAGTTGCAATAAAATGTATTTACAGAAACAGGTGGTGGGCCAGATTTGGCCAGAGGGCCACAGTTTGTTGACCTTGGGTGTGGAGGGCCATAGACAAAAGATTGGAAGATCTGGCATTGTGAAACCTGGGCCCATAAGAGAAAGGTGGTCCAAATCATGTCTTTGAATTTGGAAGGGGATTGTTTTCAGGGTGTGTGTGTGTGTGTTTTCACTTCATCAGATCCTATGCAGTGATTCCCATTGGAGGGGTCAGAACAAGTGAAGTGGACCCAAGTTAAAAAAATCTTTGGTTGGAGATAAAGAATTCTTGACCCTATGGAAGTCTTGGCTTAGAGAGTGTTTGTCTCAGTCAAGGTTGTAAAAGATGTAAGGAGCAGAAGTCCCTCCTTTTTAAGAACATTCACACTTTTACACACACAGTGAGATTGGTTGAGATGGTAAGGGTGCCCCAGGGAGGCTGAAGTTGGGAACCCAGGGGCTACTGCCCCCCTGATCCTCTGTATAACCCCTGTTCCTTTGCAGGTCAACCTTCCTGACTCTCTGCACATTCTGAGTGGCAGCCTCAATCCCAGGTTCATGTGACCTCATAGTGCAGCATCTGCAGCTAGCCAACCATATGCACTAGGTCTAATGCCAAAAATCCCAGGAAAGAGACTCTGATTGGCTCTTCCTAGGTCCAGAGCCTTCTCTCATCCAATCACCTGCAGGGGGGCAGGGACACATACTGCAATACTGGCTGAAGTGGGTAGGAGTCTTCACAGCGGGAGATAGGGGTATCTTGGAAGATGTCTGCTAAGAGTAGGTGCTAGGGTGTTCTTCCTGGTGATTTTCAGGATTAGAAAGAGCATGAGCAGTGAGCGACGGATTGAACAGTGACCCATCCCCCTCCAAATCATGTCCATCCGGAACTACAGGATGTGACCTCATTAGGAAGAAGAGTCTTTGCAGATAAGAATCAAGTTAAGGTGAGGTCATTCTGGATTAGGGCGCACCCTAAATCCGGTGACTGGTGTCCTTATCAGTAGAGGAGTGGGACACTCGGAGACACAGAGTCCCAGGGAGGAGAAGGCCATGGGAAGACAGAGACAGAAACTGGAGTGAGTGGTTACACACCAAGGAGTGCCAAGGTGTGCTGAGAGCCCTCAGAAGCTGGATGGAGGGTTCTTCCTGGGAGTCTTTAGAGGGAGTGTGGCCCTGCCAACACCCTGATTTTGAACTGCTGGCTTCCAGAAAATAGATTTCCGTTGTTTCAAGCCACCCAGTTGGAAGGATTTGGTAACAGCAGCCCGAGGAAATGAATACTCAAAATAGCTGTCTTGCTCAGATAGTAGCTGACATGGTAGTGATGTAGGGGCACCAAGGCTTTCCACACATTATCTTATGTGATCTTTACAACAGCCCCACGAGAAAGATGTCATTATCATTGCCATCCTTCAGATGTGAAGTATGGGGCTGGGGTTTAGACCCAGGCATCCGATACGGAGCCCATGTTCTTTGATACCCCTGCCTCTTGGCATTCCAGGGGCTCGATTTGGTGGTCTTCCTTCTCTCCCCAGCCACCTGGGTCTCCAAGGTTGCCTTCGTTGCTCGTTATTAAAGCAACGCAGAAGTAAGCTCCAAGGTCAGTGTCAGCTGGGTTCTTCTGGCTTCGCCCAGTACCAATTTCCCCATCCACACCGGAAACAGGCTTTTCCACTTGTCCACTTAGTTGGAGATGGTGGTGTGTGGGTTTACAGTCCTTGGAGGGAAAGACACGTTTCCATCACTGGAAATGATGGATGTGAAAGATCTTTCAGGGGCACCTGCAGCTTAGGAACTGAGCTGGGTGATGAGCCCAGGTTCATCACCAAGTCATGAATAGGAACATCTTCACCTGTGAATACAGAATGTCCTTCTCAAATTCAGATAATCCTGAAGATTACAGGTCTTCTATTGGAACCTCACAGAAAGCAGTGCACGGATCAAATAATACCCCCAAGTGAGACTCAGCTTTTACCCAGAAATCTCCTGAATGCCTTCTATTTATGTTGATACATCCCAGTTGTGGGCATGTCCTCTTTTGCCCTCCCCCTCCCCCCAACAGTTTCTTTGCAAAGTGAAGAGACTAGCTGATTCCACTGCTTCTTCCTTACACTGAACGGAGAGGGGGTAATTTCGGTGCTCCCAATCCAGACCCTGGTGTGATTGGAGTGGCTGGCATTCAGATTGGGAGGACTGACACTCCAACAGGGCAGGTCTGGAAGAGGCTGCTGTTTATTGGGTCTGCTTGCGTTAATTTCCTTTGGCCTCTAATCCTGCTCTCTGGGAAGATTGCTGGGTAGCTGTGAGTGTTTGATAAATTCAGCCTAGCCTAGGACACACGAGTGATTTTTCAGCAGGAGGTGGAATTGCCTTTTAAGAACTTCAGGGAGCAATTTCTTTGCCGTTATTTTTGTTGTTGTTGTTGTTGTTGCGGCCAAAGGGATCAGTGTTGTGAAGTGTTGACAGGCTTTCCCCCTTCCAGCTCCTAGACTTCATGACTGCAAAATGGACTTGGTGGTGTTCTCCCAGGACCCCTGCCCCAACACCAGAGCCAGGGTTGGGCGAGTAAAGAGCATATGGAGTGATGTTTACAGAGATGCTCACTCGGGGCTGGGCCAGTGCCTGAACCTTTGGCCCCAGCTGCCTCCCCCAGCTCCCCCTAGTTCCAGCCCTGCCTAACACGTTGTTGGCACTCCATGAGTATTTGTTGAATGAACAAATGAAATCCTGCTCCACAGCTTCAGTGAGACTGTGCGTGCATGCTGAGTCACTTCAGTCATGTCCGGCTCTGCAAGCCCAGGGACTGTAGCTCTCCAGGTCCTCTATCCTGGGGATTCTCCAGGCAAGAATACTGGAGTGGGTTGCCATGCTCTCCTCCAGGGGATCTTCCTGACCCAGGGGTTGAACCTGCATCTCTTGCACTGCAGGTGGATTCTTTACCGTTGAGTCACCTGGGAAGTCCCTGAAATGAGACTAAAAGAGGTTAAACAATTTGCCCAAGATTTGGCACATGGCAGCTCCTGAGTTTGTGATTGGAACCTAGGCTTGACCCCAGGGCCATCTTGCTCTCCCACCATGGCCCTCTGCTCCATCCTGTTCAGTTTATTTCAGTCGCTCAGTCATGTTCGACTCTTTGCGCCCCATGAACTGCAGCACGCCAGGCCTCCCTGTCCATCACCAACTCCCAGAGTTTACCCAAACTCATGTCCATTGAGTCGGTGATGCCATCCAACAATCTCATCCTCTGTCGTCCCCTTCTTCTGCCCTCAATCTTTCCCAGCCTCAGTCTTTTCCAATGAGTCAGCTCTTTGCATCAGGCGGCCAAAGTATTGGAGTTTCAGCTTCAACATCAGACCTTCCAGTGAACACCCAGGACTGATCTCTTTTAGGATGGACTGGTTGGACCTCCTTGCAGTGTGAGGGACTCTCAAGAGTCTTCTCCAATACCACAGTTCAAAAGCTGGCTTTCCTCAATTCCCCATTGTTTCTGGGTTGGTTTGAAGGAAGTTCATGAGTTTGAATTTAGAGAGAATGAGAAGGAACCGAGTCCGTTGCTGGAAAACTGTCTTTCCTCACTTTTTCTCCTCCTCATCCCCCCAGGGGAAGCTGGCTGGTTTTCCCTTCATCCAGTCAATTGTCCAGCTGTGAATAGAGAAAAATGGCCCTGAACATATAATAACGTAGCTCTGGGAGATCTCACGCCAAGCTAAACATCCCATTAGCCGGAGAGGAGCTTTAAGAAGGCCATGGTGTGCCGGTCACCAGCTCCAGCAGCTTCACTGAATTTTTCTCCTTTTGCAAATGATCAGAGTCTTGGCCTTGGTCTCTGGGAATATTCCAGTTTGGTGGAGGCATGGATAGAAATGATGCTTAATGAGGAAATTAGTTCTGCCCACACTAGGGAGTCTGGAAGACAAGATGTCCTGATTTGACACCATCCAAAGGCTCTGAAAGTTGTTCCTGAAAACTTTTATGTGGCTTTGGGAAAACAAGTCAGGCTAAATTGACTGCTCACCTCAGAGACCTTTCTTCCCCCCTTCCCTTTTTAATTTGATGAATCTATTTGAAGTCTGGCTATAGAACCTGTTTCTGAGGTTCTCTGAATTACTCCTCCCTTCAATATTCAATCAAGTCTTCAGGGATCTATTATATATCAGGCACTGTGTGCACAGCTCTAGGGACAGGAGTAGAAGACCAATGTGATGCTAACTCTCATGGAGCACTTTTGATGAGGGAGATGATTGAATTCCATACCTTGGCAATGGTAACGGACATGACTACCAAGGAGAGGGACATGGTAATGGGAAGAATTCTAACAGGGAACTCATGCTTGGCCAGTAATGTCAGGAAAACCTCCTTTAGAGCAGTTATGACTGAATTACTCTCTGAAGGTGTGGGAGAGGTTAAATGGGGGCAGACAGAGGCAACATCAGTGCAAAGGCCCTGGGTTGGGCAGGAAAGCATGTTGCATTTGAATGGCTGAAGAAGGGCAGTGCAGGAGGAAGAGATCAGGAACACGTGTGAGGGGTGAATCCCATGGAGACTTTGGAGGCTGTGTAAATTTCCTGAAAAATGAAAGCATTAGTCACTCAGTCCTGTCCGACTCCTTGTGACCTCATGGACCATGGCCCACTAGGCTCCTCTGTCCTTGGGATTCTCCAGGCAAGAATACTGGAGGGGTTGCCATTCCTTCCTCCAGGGGATCTTTCCCACCCAAGGATAAAACCTGGGTCTCCTGCATTGCAGGCAGATTCTTTACCCATCTGAGCCACCAGGGAAGCCCAAATTTCCTGGGGCTGCTATAACAATTTACCCTAAACAATAGGAATTAATTCTCTCACAGTTCTGGAGGCCAGAAGTCAGAGCAGGGGTGTACGGATCCCCCGCCGCCTCTATAGGCTCCAGGGGAGGACCTTTCCTGGTCTCTTCTGGCTGCTGGCGGCTTCGGGCTTTCCTTGACTTGCAGCTGCATCACTCCAGTCTCTGCCTCTGTCTTCACATGGTCTTCTACTGTGTCTCCTCTTCAATCTGAAATCTTCCTCTCCTTTTCTCTTAAAAGAACACTTGTTGTTGGATTTAGGGCCCCACTGGATAATCTAGGATTATTTCATCTCAAGATCCCTAATTTAATTGCAACTACAGGGACCTTCTTTTCTTTTAACAAACAGGTTTTTATTCTGAGGTTGGGGAACAAAATACATATGCTTATCTCTTTATCATCAACGCATAGGTGAGGTTTTTATACAAATTAGGAAAAGTGGCATGATCCCTACCCTGTCTGTGCCCCACATCTGACCTTTGGGTCCCAAATGTACTTGTACAAATAGTACAAGTACAAATGTACAAAAGTACAACTGTACTTACCCCGAAATAAGGCAACGTTCACAAATCCCAGTGGATGTACGTTTTAGGGCAGAGGGGGAGGGGGAAACCATTCAACTCACTACAGAGGTGATGATCAGATTCAGATCAGATCAGATCAGTCGCTCAGTCGTGTCCGACTCTTTTCGACCCCATGAATCGCAGCACGCCAGGCCTCCCTGTCCATCACCAACTCCTGGAGGTCACTCAGACTCATATCCATCGAGTCAGTGATGCCATCCAGCCATCTCATCCTCTGTCGCCCCCTTCTCCTCTTGCCCTCAATCCCTCCCAGCATCAGAGTCTTCTCCAATGAGTCAACTCTTCGCATGAGGTGGCCAAAATACTGGAGTTTCAGCTTTAGCATCATTCCTTCCAAAGAAATCCCAGGTCTGATCTCCTTCAGAATGGACTGGTTGGAGAGGTGATGATAAAGAATTTGATATTTATTTTATGACTTTGGGAAGCCACTAAAGGGTTCTAAGCAAAGGCATGGCATGTCCAAATTTAAACTTTTAAAAAGTTTTCTCTTCTTTAATGCAATGAGAGGACTGGAAGGCATCAGATGCAGCTAAGACTTTTTTTCCTCCAGGAAGAGATGCTGGGGCTTATCCTGGAGCAGTGGAGGGAATGATGTTGAAGAAGTGAATGGAAATAAACCAGAAGTTCCTTGTTATCACCTAGGATCATTTATTCAGCGTTGCCCTGCACGGTGGCATGGGTGTTGAGAACTGTTAAGAGGACATTTCAGCGGTTTCAGTGAGCCATTCTTCCTCATCTGAGAGATGCTGACATTTGCTCTCACACAGACAATTCCCCTCATTACATGGCTTTCTTGTGAATAAATGTTTTCTTCTGGGCAGTTAATAGCATCCTCACCTAGTTAAGTACACACAGTGGCAGGAAGCCAATTAAAGCCTGGGAAAGCTTTATATATCTCCATATAGCTCCAAGGCATCAATGCAGCATCATTATTTTCCAGTGACTTAAAAAAAAAAAAAAACAACCGGGCCAGTCCTGTGCAGCAGAAATAAATAAGAAAAGGCAATTTTGTGGTTACTGTTGGTTGCATTTCATTTGCATTTCTTGAAGGATCTTGCTCTGCCATGATGCTAGTTCAAATATAGAAGGCAGGAGGAGTGGTACATGGTAAGCTTAGGAGGCGAGTGGAGGGAGCAAGGAAGGTGGTTCTGCCCCGGGGGCTCTGGGATCTGGTGTCCTGCCGTCAAATCCTGCCTCCACCACCCCACAGCTGTGTGTCCTTGGGTGAGTCACCTAGCCACCCTGTTTCCATCTGTAAAAGGGGATAATCCTAATGCCGACTTAATTGGGCTATTGTGAGAACTAAATAAGATACTGGACTGACAACAGTCCGCCAAAGGGTAGTGCTGATCATCACAGACGTTTTATGTAAATGCTACAAGATGGATTTGTTCACAGGCGTGTGTTGAGTGCCTAGCACGTGCCAGGCACTATCTTAGGTGCCAGGCTACAAGCAGAACAGAATCTTGAAGGCCCTGTGCTCATGTGGCCTGGTGGGGGAGATAGACATAGGTACGTAAACCAGCAAGTATGCACAGTGTCAGGTGATGATTACTGCCACGAAGAAACTGAGAGCCAAGGTAAGGGAACAGAGTGTGTGGGAGAGGGGGCTGCCATTTTATTTATTTTCTAGATTAATTTTTTTGGAGTATAGTTGCTTTACTAAGTTGTGTTAGTTTCTGCTGCGGAGCAAAGTGAATCAGCTATACGTATAAAAGGACCCTGATGCTGGGAAATATAGAAGGCAGGAGGAGAAGGGGACAACAGAGGGTGAGATGGTTGGATGGCATCACCAACTCAATGGACGTGAATTTGAGCAAGCTCTGGGAGATAGTGACAGACAGGTAAACCTGATGTGCTGCAGTCCATGGGGCTGCAAAGAGTCACCTCGGGACATGACTGAGTGACTGAACAACACCAACAGATACATGCTGCTGCTGCTGCTGCTAAGTCGCTTCAGTTGTGTCCGACTCTGTGCGACCCCATAGACAGCAGCCAACCAGGCTCCCCGTCCCTGGGATTCTCCAGGCAAGAACACTGGAGTGGGTTGCCATTGCCTTCTCCAATGCATGAAAGTGAAAAGTGAAAGTGAAGTCACTCAGTTGTGCCCGACTCTTTGCGATCCCATGGATTGCAGCCTACCAGGCTCCTCCATCCATAGGATTTTCCAGGCAAGAGTACTGGAGTGGGATGCCATTGCCTTCTCCCAACAGATACATATATCCCCTCTTTTTGAATTTCTTTCCCACTCAGGTCACCACAGAGCACTGAGTAGAGTTCTGAACTATACAGCAGCTTCTCATTAGTCATCTATTTTATGCATGGTACCAATAGTGCATACGTGTCAATCCCCATCTTCCAGTAAAGAGGATGGCTACCATTTAGATAAAGTGGGTGAGATGGCCTTACTAATGAGGGCACGATGGAACACAGAGCTGAAGGAAATGATAAAACAAGCTGTATGGACTTCTGTAGAAAGAATATTTCAGTTTAAGGCAACAGTATGTGCAAAGGCCCTGAGGCAACCAGTAAGACTCCATGGCCCCAGTCAGGAGACAGGAAGAAGATCAATAAATGAGAGGTAATAAAACATCAGGTGGTGCTAGGGAGAAAATGAGGTGGGTGAGGGGGGCAGAATGCAGCATGGGAGCCTGCTGGAAGTCTTTTGAGGGGGAGCAGTCAGGGAAGGTCTGTTTGAGGATCTAGATATCAGAGTGGTATATGATGTGCTAGAGCTCTCGTCTTTGGGAGCGGCTCTGCAGCATCCCTTTTGCTTCTACATGTTGAAGGGGCTTGTGGTCTTAGATAGAGGGAAGTGATGGGGCTGCTCTTAGCTGTGGGCTACTGCCCCAAAGGTCCCAGCAGGTACTACTCTGAAGTAGGTGTGGAGCTCTCAATTCAGGTGTGCCTGACCCCTCACAGCAGAGCCATGAGCAAAGCTAAGAAGGGATGACAGATAACGGTGATTAAAACACATTCTCTGGGAGTACACACAAGAAGCCCTTAACAAGTGAGGACCTCTCAGGAGCTTGACGGAGAATGAGAGAAACAAACAGAGAAAGTGTATTCATTTCGTAATAGCCAAGCTCTGTAAACAGGATGGCATACATGACAGAAGTTTATTGTCTCACAGATCTGCAGGCTTGAGGTCCAAAACCAAAGTGTTGGCAAGGTTGGTTCTTTCTGGAGGAAGAGCCTGTTCTAGCCTCTCCTCTGGCCTCTGCAGTTTCCCAGCAGACTTTGGTCTATAGGAGCATCACTCTGACCTCTGCCTTCATCTTCACATGGTGTTCTCCATGTCTCCTCACTTGTCTGTGCCCAACTTTCCCCCTTAAGTAAGGACAAGTCATGTTGGATCAGGGTCCCACCCTACTCCAGTGTGCATACACGCATGTTAAGTTGCATGCTACCCTGATAGCAATTCTGTGTGACCCCATGGACTGTAGCCTGCCAGGCTCCTCTGTCCATGGGATTCTCCAGGCAAGAATACTGGAGTGGATTGCCATGCCCTTCTCCAGACTCAAGTATGGTCTGGTCTAGATTTAACTGATTACATTTACAACAATCCTAGTTCTCAGTAAAGTCACAATCTGAGTTACTGGAGGTTAGAAAATCAACATAGTTTGGGGGCAGAGCCCACGTCAACTCAGAGAGATCTGAATTATAACAAAGGGATCTGAAACGTTTTTATTGAAGTCTAACGTATACATGGAGAAGGCAATGGCAGGCCACTCCAGTAGTCTTGCCTAGAAAATCCCATGGATGGAGGAGCCTGGTAGGCTGCAGTCCATGAGGTCGCTAAGAGTCGGACATGACTGAGTGACTTCACTTTCACTTTTCACTTTCATGCACTGGAGAAGGAAATGGCAACCCACTCCAGTGTTCTTGCCTGGAGAATCCCAGGGGTGGCAGAGCCTGGTGGGCTACTGTCTATGCAGTTGCACAGAGTCGGACACAACTGAAGTGACTTAGCAGCAGCAGCAGCAACATATACATAGGACAATGCATGTTAGTATGTGTATAGCTCTTGGATTTTCATCAAATAAGCTCACCTGTGTGACCAGCTCCCAGACCAAGAATCTGAACATTACTAGCTCTCCAGAAGTCTTCCAGAGCATTTCATTTTTAATTATGTACCTTTTGATGCTGACTTTGACGCTTTAAAATGGTGTGGGTTTGCTTTACAATAAAATCAAGTTGAACTTAGAAATAAAGAACTCAAGCCTATGGGCCTCAGAGGAGCAGGAGTGCACATGGGTCCCTCCATCATGGTGGAAGGAGAGCAGCTTAGCACGTTGTCTGTGCTCAGGCTTTTCAGTGGAGCTTCCCAACCAATGTCCTGTAAAATGGCTTAAAGGTGCATCAAAGCATTGACTAGCTCAGTCTCTTGGGTGCCTGGGGCAGCTGGACCCCGTCATCTGTGTCACTTTCTGCATGAACCATGGGTGAACACAATTCAGGAGCCCAGCTTGACACATGCCATCTCAGGAAACCCTTCCTGAAACCTCAGGAGGCAGGCGCTACTGTTAGTTCCATTTTACAGGTGTGGAGGCTGAAGCTCTTGGAGGTGACATCAACCGGATCTGGCAAGGGGAGGCCATGGATGTCCTTGGATGTCTGGAATCGCTCATTAATTTCCATAGTAGCTACTCTTAGGGAAGGTTGGAGTGAGAAGGGTCCTTTGGGGAATGGTGCTCTCTAACCCAACCCAGTCCCTTAATTAGAGAGGTTAAGCAGTCTCACTGAATCAGCCCAGGTGCTCCATTGCAGAACTGGCACCTGAATCCCATTCCACCCCCTGAGCCCACACAGAGAATGGCTCCATGATACTGCCTCTGGCAATACAAGGACGCAAGACATCCCTTCTTACAGAGAAATCCAAGGTGTAAGAGAAACAAGTTCCAAGCTGGTCTGACTCCAGATCTGCATTTTTCTTGGCATCTAGTGCTCTGGCTGCTCAGCTGTCAGAGCAGCTCAGATTATTACCATGATCCTTTCTGAAAGTTTGTACAAGCTGTGCTCCTGAGAAATCCACTCTCCTTTAGGGTTCACTGTCCACTGGTTTCCTTATGATCCAGATAATGTGTTGATTATGGGTGGAGTGGGACCCCAAGGACACCCAAGCTGGGGTTCAGCAGCCTCCTCAGGGTGGCAGGTGGCACTAGATGTACTTGAGCAGGTCTGGGTTTTACAGCTCCTTTGCCAGTGTTCATAAACTTGGCATTTGCCTTTGGTACTTGGGAAGCCCTGACTCTCTAATGAAACTGGATCTGAGCAGGTGGAGAGCACATAGCTAGAGGAGGTGTATGGAAAAGACGGGGAGCTGGCTGATGGCTTCTCTCATTGTGGTGGCTGTGCACTTCATTCCCACAGCTTAGCTTCCTTTGCCTAGAAACTTGCACCCTGGTTCTGCCACGGGTCTCAGTGGTCCTCTCTTTGGTCTCCTTAAAGAAAAGCAGTTTCCTTTCCAAGCATCTCTCTTTCTCTCTCTTCCCCCACAGGACTCTCCTCCCTAAACAACATCACTGGGTGGGTTATCCCCTTGCTAACACAGTTTTTAAATTGTGATAAAATATGTGTGTGCTTAGTCACTCGATCATGTCTGACTCTTTGCGACCCCATGGACTGTAGCCCACCAGGCTGCTCTGTCCATGGGGATTCTCCAGGCAAGAATACTGGAGTGGGGTTCCTATGCCCTCCTCCAGAGAATCTTCCCAACCCAGGAATCAAACCCAGATCTCCTGCATTGCAGGTGGATTCTTTACCATCTGAGTCACCAGGGAGGCCCACAAATACTGGAGTGGGTAGCCTATCTCTTCTCCAGGGGCTCTTTCCAACCCAGGAATCAAACTGGGGACTCCTGCATTTCAGGAGGATTCTTTACCAGTTGAGCTATTATAATATCAGACGTGTCACTTTAACCATCTTTAGGTGTATGGTTCAGTGGCATGAATTGAACATTGTTCTGTAGCCACTACTACCATCCATCTCTAGAGCTTTCCCCATCTTCCCAAACTGAAATTTTGTTTCCATTAAACATGAATTCTTCATTCTTCCCTTCCCCCAGCCCCTGACAACTCCCATTCTACTTCCCATCTCTATGACGTTGACTATTCTGAGTACCTCATATAGGAGGAATCGTACAACGTTTATCCTTTTGTGACTGGCTTATTTCACTGAATGGCTTCAGGGGTTCATCCTTATTGTAGCATGTGTCAAAATTTTCTTCCTTTTTAAAGGTTGAATCATATTCCGTTGTATGGATAGACCACATTATGTCTATCTGTTCTTCTGTTGATCGACACTTGAGTTGCCTCTTGGCTGTTGTGAACTATGCTGCTATGAATATGGGTAAACCAAGATCTGTTTGAGATTTTGCGTTCCATTTTGGAGGGATTAAATACCTAGAAGTGGAAATTCGGGTTGTATACCTAGAAGTCATATGGTAATTCTGTTTACATTTTTGAGGAACTGCCATATTGTTTTCCTCAACAACAGTACCATTTTCCATTCCCACCAGCAAGGCACTAGGGTTCCAATTTCTGCATATCCTCAGTGCATTTGTAGGTCCTTTGGTTAACTCTCTTAGTCTTGCCCAGACAAAGTTCAAGGGCTGAATGATGACCCTTCAGCCATTGCAGACCAAGGAATATGGAATTGAGGAAAGGAATTTATTTTAGTGGCAAGAGCAGAGTGGTTTAGCCCCAGGGTGGACTCAGAGGGAGGGTAATTCTTAAAGCCTGAATTCGCTGCTCACAGGACAGATGACTTGAATAAATGACGCTCCCTTCTAAGTCTTAGGTGTCCCAACTAATCAGTGGGATAACAGCAGGACCTGCTTTCTAGCTTTGGGAGGGTTCCATGAGACTGTGCATAGAAAACATCTAGCATAGAGACTTGACAGAAGAAAAGCATTCTGGGAATATCCCTAGTATGGATAGAAGGCATTCCTCCACTCAGGAGTTATCAACCACCTACTAATGCTTGGCCTTGGAATTCAGAGACACCTACTATCTGTCATGCTTGTTGTTTCTTAAAGCCTGGGCTTCGAGATGCAGAGGTCTTTAGAAATAGTCACATCTTCAGTGACCTAGCAGAAATAAAGAGGAAGTCTAGATTTTGAAAAATGAGCTTCTTTCTCCAGTTCAGAAATGTTCTAGAATGTCAGTCCCATCCTCTGGGCTTTCATCAAGCATGGATTGGGAATCATTTATTGCCTGTAGGTAGTTTATTTTATGTTGGTTCTTAGTCTACAGCATCTCTTAGATTCTTCTTTAAATAAGACCAACAGAGAGAGGATAATTCTTGAAGCCTGAGTTCAGTGCTCACAGGACAGATGACTTGAATAAAAGAACACTATGTGTTCCCCTTTATTTTTATTCATTTTCTGTGTATAGCTTCGTGTGGGAGTCCGTCTTGTCTCCTCAACTAGATTATCAGCAACTTGAGGGCAGGTGCCTCTTCATATATCCTGCCCTGCTGCTGCTGCTGCTGCTAAGTCGCGTCAGTCGTGTCCAACTCTGTGCGACCCCATAGACGGAAGCCCACCAGGCTCCTCTGGCCGTGGGATTCTCTGGGCAAGAATACTGGAATGGGTTGCCATTTCCTTCTCCAGTGCATGAAAGTGAAAAGTGAAAGTAAAGTCATATCCTGCCCTATTGCTCAGTAAATATTTACAGAGATTGGATGTTCTGACTGGATACTGCCTCAGTTTCTCTATCTGTAAAATGAAGACAGTAGGACTAGTACCCACCAAGGAGTATTTGGAAGAATTAAATTGACTTTATTAATTTACATAGGAAGCCTGGCAGATCGGAAGTTCTTACTAAGTGTTATTTTCATAGAGATGACAGTTTGTTTGCAGTGTACTACGGAGCTCTAGGGACTGCTGATGGTTAATATCATAGTTTGGGAAAACATGAAACATTTACCAAGCATCCATTAAGCGTCAGGCACGTGCAAAGCTCTTTACACGCGTCACCCCATTCAATGCTCATGACAGCCCCGGAAGGAGGTCCATCTTACAGTGGAGATGGCGATGGGGACATGCAGGCCCAGGGCCCTTGGAGTGACAGCTAGGACACAGCAGAGCCGCCATCTGGCTGCCTCCGGCGTCAGGTGACATGTTCATCTTCCCCTTTCCTTTCTGTAGTCTGATTCATCTTCTTCTCCCTACTGTTCAATATCCCACCACATTAAGTATCTCATTTGTGCAACAAATACATTCCCTTGAAGCAAGACAAGAAGTATGTGGGTGATGTCAAGTTCTCTCTCGCCTGCCCGAGGCTGAGACCCGCAGTTGTTCTCTAGACTTTATGACGCAGCTGAAAGAGCCCCTGAGTGCAGGCTGAGAAATAGTAAATGGTGTCCCTGGTCCCTGAAGCTTCCAGGACTGAGTGCAATTCAGCAGAAGCCACATGGCCCTCATGCTTGTAGCCTGTGGTCCTTTCTCAGGGGAAATATTCTTGGCATGTCACAGGCACCACCAAGCCCCACATCAGTGTAATCAGAATCAATTTGACCCTCTGCCCTCACCACACGCCTCTAAACCTCTTCCTTTGCCAGAGCTGTGGGAACCTTCAAGAGTAACCCTGTCCTTATACCTGTCCTGTTTCTGTTTGCTCCTGGGCATGTGTGTGTGCTCAGTCATGTCCAAGTCTTTGCCACGCATGGGCCATAGCCCGCCAGGCTCCTCTGTCCATGGAATTTTTCAGGCAAGAATACTGAAGTGGGTCACCATTTCCTACTCCAGGGGATCTTCCCAACCCAGGGATCGAACCTGAGTCTCCTGCATTGGCAGACGGATTCTTTACCATTAGTGCCCCCTGGGAAGCCCCTGGGAAGTGATCTCAAAGGGTAGATAAAACAGGAGCTTAGGAGCTGTGTCAACCCAGGTTTGAGTCCCTGCTTTCTCATTTCCCAGCTATGTGATTTCAAGCAAGTGAAAAAAACCGCTTTGAGCCTCAGTTGTCTCCTCCGCTCTCAGATTCCTGCGTTCCCCCAGGAATAAGCCTCTCAGATGGAGTTAAGCACAGTGGATGTTTATTATGGAGTGCTGTGGGGATCCACCCCTATGGAAGGGAGAGGGCATATGTAGGAACAGGCAGAGGGGGATGTCGAGTGGTGATGGAGGTCAAGTGAGACTGTCTCAGCTCAGAGACCCCACGGGAGCTCGGGAGCCAAAATGTCCAACCAGAGTTGACTTGCAGTGGGTCCACATGGCCAGGGCTTTATATTCCTACGTTTTTGGGTCATTGGAGGAGGGCTTCCCCCAAGAGGTATCATCTTGAGTGAGCCAGTCCCTGAAGGGCAGCTGGGGCAACAGCTGGGTGGCACCTCACAGCGTCTAGCACTCAGGGTGCACAGCACTCTTGGCTTCATGGATCTGTAATGAAGATTCAGTTTTGAAAGATGAGTATAAAATGGTACAGCGCTTGGACCATTGTACATGCGCTATAAATTAGAGTTACTAAGATTGTTCATATTGGATCCAGCCTCAATCCCCCATCTTCCGTAAACCTTTTCTAGAGTTGGAATGAATCCCTCTCACCCCCACCCCCACTCACTTCTGGAGCAGCTAGATGGTTATGTAGTTCCTGCTGAATTCAGAGGTTTCAGCAAGCTGGCCTGTAGCTTACTATCAAATTCCCAGTACCTGCACATAGTAGACCCTCAGCCAGTGCTTGTCGAGTGAGGGCAAATCCAAGACACTTTTCTGTGACTGTGTTATCCAGCAGGCAAGGAAGCTGAGGTCCAGAGAGACCGATGGATGTGACCTATCACAGAGCCAGTGGTGACAAAAACCTCCAGGTCTCCTGACGTCCGTGTCTCCAGTTTTGCAGTCACCCAATGTCCTCATTTCTTTGGATGCCACCCTTTTTTAAAAAGTATTTTTTAAAATTGAAATAAAGTCACTTTTGCAACAGCAAAACTCAGAAAACATCAAACAAACTCCTTTGAAGTGAACAACGCAGTGGCATTTGGTGACTTCGTCATGTGCAGCCACCGTCTGTGTCTAGTTCCTAAACATTGTCATCACCCCAGAAGGAAAGCTCATACCCATTAAGTCACTCCCTGTGCCCCCTCCCCTCTAGCCCCTGGCAAACACTACTCCGCTTTCTGTCTCTATGGGTTTGCTGTTCTGAACATTTCACGTAAGTGGAATCGTACGATATGTGACCATTGGTGCCTGGCTTCTTTTACTTAGCGTCATGTTTTTTAGGTTCATCCGTATTATAAATCTTCCTTCCTTTTCACAGGTGAATAATAATCCACGGCATAGATGTGCCACACCTTGTTTAACCATCCATCCTTTGATGGGCATTTGGTCATTTTCACCTTTTGAATAATGCTGCTATGAACATACATATACACGTATTGGTCTGAGTTGTTGTTTAGTTACTAAGTCATGTCCCACTCTTTTGCAACCCCATGGACTGTAGCCCATCAGGTTCCTCTATCCATAGGATTCCTCAGGCAAGAATACTGGAGTGAGTTGCCATTTCCTTCTCCAAGGGATCCTCCCAACCCAGGGATCAAACCCATGTCTCCTGCATTGGCAGGCAGATTCTTTACCATTAAAGCACCAGGAAAGCCCACATTTGCCTGAGTACCTATCCCTATTTTTAATTCATTTGGAGATTAATCTAGGAGTAAGGTTGCTGGGTCCTGTGGTCACATCATGTTTAAACTTTCTGAGGAGCCACCAAACTTTCCCATGGCAGCTTTGCCATTTTACATTCCCACTAGGAATGGGCAATGGTTCCATATTCACATCCTTGGCAACTTGTTATTTTCCTTTTTAAAAATTTTTAGCCACCCTAGCGTGTTGAAGTGGTATTTCATTGTGGTTTCACCAGTGTTGAGCATCCTTTCATGTTTTGGCTGGCCACCATTTGTAGATCGCCTTTGGAGAAATTGCTGTTCAAGTCTTTTGTCCGTTTAATAATTGGATCGTTTGTCTCTGTTCCATACTCTCTTTGAATCCATATTTGTCATTTCTCCTTCTCTTGAGCCCCCACCAACTGTAGCAGTAGCACCTTTCAGAGGTAAACGAGTGCAGACTTGTAGGCAGCAGGGTCTGAGTGGAGTACGACCTCTGTGGGCCCTTGGGCAAGCAGCATCCATTCTCTGCACCTCACTCTCGAGACAGGGTCCTCTATTTCCTACATGAGCTCTAAAGATTGGAAGTAATGTAGGGGGAACGTTTATTCCAGTGCCTGGCATGGGGAGGCCCCCTGAGAAATGGCAACCGTTTTTATTAGCTTGAATTTTGATCCTGCCCCTCAACTGAATTTGCAGCTCATGGCTGGGCTCATGACATATACTCTCTTCCTGGATGCTTCTGCATCCACTAGCGATCTGGGATGGACGCTGCAGATAGTGATGGAGACAGGTTAGAGATTCTGTACCAAAGCAAACAGGGGCAGGAGGGAGCCTTTTGCAACATCTTGATGGCTGTGTTTGCACTCAGCACGGCCTTTGGTGGGCAGCTGTCTATCTCTGTCAATCTGCCAAACCTTTCCGATACATAATTCATCTTGATGCTGCAGTCACACTGAAGGCAGCAGAACCCAAAGGGCAGGCAGGTTTGCATATTCAAGAGGAAGAGGGGAGACTTACTTATTAGCTTTCCAGGTGCCTGTAGCATAAGGTGAGGGCCAGTGACTCAGTGTCCACTGCAGCTATCTTTCTCTGTAGCAGTGAGACTCCAGGTTGTATCATTTCCCCAAGACTTAAAGATTATACTTGACATTGCTCCCTCCAGACTGCCAGTTGAGACGCCAATTGCCCTTGATTCTCAGGCACTGCGGAACAAAGTGTCCAAAAGCACAGCAATTTTCTCACTGCTTTAAAAATCCTCTTGCAAAGCCTCCCATCTCTCCTCCCACCCCCTCAAAAAACATAGCCCCAATACTTTTGAAAGTCACCTTTGCAATGTCGTCACTCCATTGGTCCCTCCTTAAAGCCCTGTTCCTGTTTTTGAGAAGGGATTTGTAGATTTTCCTCCAAATCAGAATCTGTTTGCCTGTGGTTGGAAAACACTGCCTGGCATTTAGAGATGTGGTTTCCGTGGAGATGGAAACATCTGCCGGCAGATCTGGGGACCTGCATGACCGCAGACCAGCTTTTGTGCCTGGCAGTAACTGGGGGACCGGTCTCTAGATGTGGAGCAGAAGCCAGAGTCCTGTTTCTTTTTCTAAAGCAGCCCAGTGCCACAGACCGAGACCTCTTTGATGTGGTATTGTGAGAATAAGAATTGATTTTTTTTTTTTTTTTTTAAGATCACTGCCATTTAATTAACCTATATGCTGGCAGCAATTAGTTTAAGACATCTGAGTAACACACAGCCAGATTCCCTTTATATCTGCTCGTGTCAAGGGCTTAGGGTAATAGTTGACTTGTTAGTTTCCTAGGTTCATAGAGGGAGGCCAGGTTTTATTCATTCTTCTAACAGTTATTTCTTGAGCTCCTACTATGCACCAGGGTCTTCTCTAGACACTGCCATGTCCCTGCCCTCACTGAGTCAGTATTCTAGATTAGACCATGGTCCATGGACCAACTCTGCCCACTGCCTGGTGTTGTAAATAAAGTTTTGTTGGAACACAGTTTTCCTTCTGTCCTTCCCCTCTCTCCCTTCTTCCCCCTTTGCCTTATTTCTTTTCCTCTCTTCTTTCCTCCCTTCACTCTTCCCTCTTTCTCCTTTCTCCTAATTTCCTTCTTCTTCCCTTCCATCTCCCCTTCCTTCCAAATTACACACATTATACTCAAGGTGAGCATTTTCGCTTACTTTTCACATACATAGTCAAAAGTAGGAGTTTCTCCAACTCCCTTACTCCCACTGCCTTTCTTCTGTGACCTTAAATACATCACAGGAATATATAGTAAATCTATTCAAATATTGCACAAGTGTATCTATACATATTTTTATATATATGTATATCTGTAGATATAAATATACGAACAAAGCTAGTGGAGGTGATGGAATTCCAGTGGAGCTATTCCAAATCCTGAAAGATGATGCTGTGAAAGTGCTACACTCAATATGCCAGCAAATTTGGAAAACTCAGCAGTGGCCACAAGATTGGAAAAGGTCAGTTTTCATCCCAATCCCAAAGAAAGGCAATGCCAAGGAGTGCTCAAACTACCGCACAATTGCACTCATCTCACACGCTAGTAAAGTAATGCTCAAAATTCTCCAAGCCAGGCTTCAGCAATATGTGAACCGTGAACTTCCAGATGTTCAAGCTGGTTTTAGAAAAGGCAGAGGAACCAGAGATCAAATTGCCAACATCTGCTGGATCATCGAGAGAGCAAGAGAGTTCCAGAAAAACATCTATTTCTGCTTTATTGACTATGCCAAAGCCTTTGACTGTGTAGATCACAATAAACTGTGGAAAATTCTGAAAGAGTTGGGAATACCAGACCACCTGATCTGCCTCTTGAGAAATCTGTATGCAGGTCAGGAAGCAACAATTAGAACTGGTCATGGAACAACAGACTGGTTCCAAATAGGAAAAGGAGTACGTCAAGGCTGTATATTGTCACCCTGCTTATTTAACTTCTATGCAGAGTACATCATGAGAAACGCTGGACTGGAAGAAACACAAGTTGGAATCAAGATTGCTGGGAGAAATATCAATAACCTCAGATATGCAGATGACACCAACCTTATGGCAAAAAGTGAAGAGGGGCTAAAAAGCCTCTTGATGAAAGTGAAAGTGGAGAGTGAAAAGGTTGGCTTAAAGCTCAACATTCAGAAAACGAAGATCATGGCATCTGGTCCCATCACTTCATGGGAAATAGATGGGGAAACAGTGGAAACAGTGTCAAACTTTATTTTTCTGGGCTCCAAAATCACTGCAGATGGTGACTGCAGCCATGAAATTAAAAGACGCTTACTCCTTGGAAGGAAAGTTATGACCAACCTAGATAGCATATTCAAAAGCATAGACATTACTTTGCCAACAAAGGTTCGCCTAGTCAAGGCTATGGTCTGTCCTATGGTCATGTATGGATGTGAGAGCTGGACTGTGAAGAAGGCTGAGCACTGAAGAATTGATGCTTTTGAACTGTGGTGTTGGAGAAGACTCTTGAGAGTCCCTTGAACTGCAAGGAGATCCAACCAGTCCATTCTGAAGGAGATGAGCCCTGGGATTTCTTTGGAAGGAATGATGCTAAAGCTGAAACTCCAGTATTTTGGCCACCTCATGCGAAGAGTTGACTCATTGGAGAAGACTCTGATGCTGGGAGGGATTGGGGGCAGGAGGAGAAGGGGACGACAGAGGATGAGATGGCTGGATGGTATCACTGACTCAATGAACGTGAGTCTGAGTGAACTCCGGGAGTTGGTGATGGACAGGGAGGCCTGGCGTGCTGCGATTCATGGGGTCGCAAAGAGTCAGACACGACTGAGTGACTGATCTGATCTGATATTTGTAGAGATGAGATAACTGGATGTGTTGCTGGGCAGTTAGTTTTCTTCATAAATCACTGTCCAGTGGTGTTTTCCCCATCTGCTCATGGAGAACAGGAGTTGGCAAACCAGGGCCCAAGGTCAAATCTGGCCCACAGCTTGTTTTTGTAAAAAAAAATTGAATTAGGACACAGCCTCACCCATGTGTTTACGTGTTGCCTGGGACAGCTTTTGTGCTTCATTAGCAAAGTTGAGGAGCTGTGATAGATACCCCCTGGCCTGCAAAGTCTGTAGAATTTGCTACCTAGCCCTTTATAAAAAAGTTGGTTGATCCTGGCTATAGATCTACCTTATCCTTTTTCATGACCGCATAGTAATCTAAAGTGTGGATGTATTGTATTTTATTAAAGTGAAGTGAAGTGGAAGTCACTTAGTTGTGTCCAACTCTTTACGACACCATGGACTATACAGTCCATGGAATTCTCCAGGCCACAATACTGGAGTGGGTAGCCTTTCCCTTCTCCAGAGGATCGTCCCAACCCAGGGATTGAACCCAGGTCTCTTGCATTGCAGCCAGATTCTTTACCAGCTGAGCCACCAGGGAAGCCCTCTGCTTTAGTCTCTGCATGTTCTCTAGTGGGGACCCACTAACTCAAGCTCTCTCTGTGATGCCTCCAGTTTGACATAAATATTGTGGACTTTTCTGATGGGGAGGGTGGTGAAGCCTTAGCTTTCAAGCTTTCACCAGAGATGGGCAGTGTGGCTTCTACAGCCGTGTCCCCATGGCTGTCTAGGGGAGTGGTTTCGGTGATAGCTTTCGTCTCTTCTGGCATACTCTCTCCCTGGTCTGGCCTAAACTCTCAGACCTTGAGGTCTGGTCCTTGGAGAACCTGATCAGATGCCGGCAAGGTGAGTGGTCCTTCATTTCAGAGTGTCAGCCTGTGCCACACCTGCTGGTAACAGTATAGACCATTGTTGTTGAATTGGCAGACAGGGCAGCGGTTCTTGGGAGTGTGGGAGTGGTTTTGGAAAGCCTGTTAAAATGCAGGTGTCTGGGCCCCACCCCGAAGGATTTTAGAAACTCTGGAGTTGAGCATATAATGCCCAACACAATGAAAAAGGGAACCATAGACATTCTTGAAAAAGAAACTCAGCTTTCGTTGGCTCCCTCAAGGGTGCACTAGGGGTGTTGGGTTGCAAATGACTGAAGCCAATTCTAGCCGGCTTACACAGAGAATGGACCTACTTGGAAGATTCCGGGGTAACTCTCAGGATCTACTGGAAAGCTTGGAAAGGAGCAGGATCCAGGGCGTCCCAGAGGCTCTCAGTAGCAGGAATGACTTGAAATGGTTTGGGGGAGCTGCCATAGATCACCTGAGCTTCAAAGTGTTTTTTTCCATTGTGTCACACTATTCAGGATTCACGTTCCCTGGAGAGATTCCGATGGGTGTGACTTGGCACCTGGTGGCTTGGGGTGGGCAACGTCTGTTCCCTGGTGGACACCTCCAACAAGATTGTGCACAGAGGAGAGAGAATTCCCCCAAACAGTGGGGATGGGTGGGTGGTCACAATCAGATGTCTACTGCAAAGCAGCTGGACAGGCCATTGGCTAAGAATTTTAAATACCTGAGATGTGCTGAGCAAAGAGAAATACATGGGCAAGCGCATTAAGTTACAATACCTGGTGGGCCCGCCCTCTGTATTATTTGATCCCCAATGAGTACATTTTGTATCACAACAAGTCACTGTTGGATACAGAAGTTGAAACTAGGTGGAAGGCCTTGGTTTGAAAAGCAAAACAAAACACTGATTTCAGGCAACAGTGTTCAAACTCACATGGAAAAAGGGTTTCAGACCTTCTTCTCGGAGTCGCCGTAGGACAGTCTCGACTTATCGGAAATTCCGCACTGCTGGGATCATAGCGCCGAGGTTTTACCACGCTCATGCTGACTCATTTGCCCCCAGAGAAGCGGCGGGTAGACAAGGGGTCTGGAGAGGTTATCCCACAGTATAAATAAGAAGGCTTGAAGCCTTGCGGTTTCTGACCCGCCGAAGGTCACAGTGTAAGTCTGGAGGAAAGAAGGCAGAATCACAGAATCATCACAGTGAGGATGGATGAGCTTTTAAGGATGATCTGCTCTAAGCCCTCATTTTACGAGTGGAGTGGCTGAACACCCGCTGGGGTTAAGTGGCTGGCCCGAGTGCCCAGCCAGCCCTGGTGCTGTCTGAATCCTGCCCAAGCCCTCCGGGGTGTCAGAGGCTGCTGTCTGTCTCGCTGGCTCTGATGGATGCCTTTCATGTGGCTCTCGGAGAACCACCAGATTGAAATATGTGCTTTTTAGGCTTGTGTGTAAAGATTCACTCCCAATTAATTTGTCCCAGGTAAAGGAAGCTTCTCTGAAGAGCTTTATAGGTGGCACACACACAAAAATCATGGTTTCCTTGAAGAAACATTTCCTGCCAACCTCGAGCTTTGCAGAGAGAGGGCTCTCCGCTGGCCCACCACCTGGCAGACAATCGTCAATTCTGCCTTTGCTTAGGATGCTGACCCTCAGTCAGTGCTTTCACTGGGGGATAAAGGGGCATTGAGAATGCACGTGCCCCAAGCAAATTCAGGTCTCAGGGAGGCTGCGATATATTTTAGGACCAAGAGCACCGAGGTCAGACAGAACCCATTTCAAGTCCTGGCTTCTGTTCCTCACGTGCAGTGTGACCTTGGGAGAGTGGCTCAGTCTCTCTGATCCTCTGTTTCTTCACCTGGAGATGACAATCCCCATTTTAAAGATTAAAATGACCAAACACCTATAAAGTGCTAAGCACAAGACTAGGCTCATCATAAGGGCTTAATGGATGGTGCCTGTCACCCTGAGAGCCAAGATACCTGGACTGGGGAGGGACAGAGACAACTTGGCAGACCCCTGTTTTGACAGGAAGGGAAGCCAGCCTCCTCACCCTGAGAGCCAAGATACCTGGACTGGGGAGGGACAGAGACAACTTGACAGATCCCTGCTTTGACAGGAAGGGAAGCCAGCCTCTAAGGCCGCAATGATCTGCTAAGTAGTGACAGAGCCAGGTCAGCAGCTCAGTCTCCTGCTTCCATACCCAGAGGTATTATCAGCACAGCACATGCCCCCTCAGGGTCACCCTGGACAGGCCACACCATCCCGGGTAGGGTGGGTGTCCCTAATGGTGGTAGTGATGCTGCTGAGCTTCCCCTTCCCGGCCTCTTCTCTCTCTGTCTCCTTTTGTTGTTGTTCAGTTGCTCAGTTACGTCCAGCTCTTTGCAACCCCAGGAACCATAGCACGCGAGGCTTCCCTGTCCCTCACTGTCTCCCAGAGTTTGCTCAAACTCATGTCCATGGAGTCAGTGATGCCATTCCAACCGTCTCATCCTCTGTCACCCCCTTCTCCTCCTGCCTTCACTCTTTCCCAGCATCAGGGTCTTTTCCAATGAGTCAGCTCTTCAGGTTACCAAAGTCTTGGAGCTTCAGCTTCAGCGTCAATCCTCCCAGTGAATTATTCAAAGTTGATTTCTTTTAGAATTGATTGGTTTGATCGCCTTGCTCTCCAAGGGACTCTCAAAAATTTTCTCCAGCACCACAGTCTCCTTTAGGGTTTCTGATTTTAGGGGCTGTTTAGTTAAATGATTCTCTGCCCAGGAGGAGGCCAAGAGAAGCGGGAAGAAGCCAATACCGGCTGTCACTTATGGGGCTGATGAAAGCCTGTCCACATCCTACTGTCCCCAGGGAGACAGCAAGAGCAGGCCTCTGTACCAATTCATCTTGGAAATTGTCTTTTCTTCAGGCCAGGGGAGGGGGAGGGAAACCTAAAAGAAAACATCCAACCACATGCCCGTGAAATCTCTGTCCAAAATCAGTCATCCTTTCTAATAATGAGGGCTGTCATGAGCCTTGGTTCATTCGGAAATGACGGTCTGTGTAAATATTTGGTCTGTAACTGATTTATGGGTTGGGGAACAAAAATATAAGATTAGTTCCTAATCACAGAGATGCAGGAAAATCAGCGGGCCTGGATGCCGGCACAGATCAGGCCTGGAAGGCAGAATTGAGGGTGGCTGTCTGGGTGAGCTCAGATGGGGTGGGGGAGGCTGGAGAGGGAGCTGGAGAAGGGCCTCCGGGTCATCCCACGGGTCAGAAGCAGCGTTGTCCGTGTCCAGGTCAAGAACTGGTCGAAACCGCAAGATGCATGGCTTGCAAGTGTAAGATTGGTTGTCCCCAGCCAACCCCTATATCAACAACCTAGACAACTCCAGAACTGCACAGGCACTGCTGTGAGATGGGAATATGTGTGGTCGGCTCTTATGGTGTGATTGATAAAGTGACTAGGATTGGCTTTGAAGTCAGTGAAATCTGTGATCATGCTCCTAGCCTTTATTGAGCTGTGACCTGGGTATGTTAAATGTGGAGAAACCGAGTTACCTTCACTGCAAAACAGCGGTCATGATTGTTCCTACTCCAGTGAGATAATGTGTCCAGAACACAGCATCTGACCCCTTACCTCTCAGCCAGGCCAGTCTTAATGCTGACATTAGCAGTCCCAGGAATACTGGAATTCAAACCCCACCCCCTCCCCAGGTGGCTGATATGGGCACCTACCGGTCCTGCAGGTTAACCAGCCCCACAGCCACCCCATATGGGAGAGGGTGGGATGATTTGGGAGAATAGCATTGAAATATGTATAATATCATATCTGAAATGAGTCGCCAGTCCAGGTATGATGCCTGATAATGGATGCCTGGGGCTGGTGCACTGGGACGACCCAGAGGGATGGTATGGGAAGGGAAGAGGAAGGAGGGTTCAGGATAGGGAACACATGTATACTTGTGGCAGATCCATCTTGATGTATGGCAAAAGCAATACAATATTATAAAGTTAAGCAAAATAAAATTTAATTTAAAAAAAAAAGAAATGGGGAAAAAAAAAGAAAATGTCTCTTACCAGAAATAAATGTATAGGGTGGGTGCCAGCCTGGCACCCCCCACCTATGGCATCGAGGCAAAGTGGGTGCACTGGAGGGTCCCCCATCTCACTCACTGCCAGGAGGAGCCCCCGAGCATTCAGGCTATGGTACAGTGGGCACACTTGGACCTTCAGACATTCGTTTCATTAACTGAGCTCTTATTATGTGTCAGACTCCATACTGGGCCCTAGGGATCCACACAGAACAAGTCACACATGATCCCTGCCCTCCTGGTGCTTCCAAGTGGATGGGAGAGGTCCATGTTCTTCAAATAATTAGAAAAACAGATGTGTATTCCAGAACAGGGCTTGAACTTGAAAGCATGTCCAGGTGCTATGACAAGACCCAGCCTACCCTGAATGGGTGAGGTCAGGATGAGGAGAGGAAAGACACCAAATGAAGTCCAGCAGGCAGGGGTGGCAAGCTCATGGGATGAGCCAGGTGATGGGAAGTGGGAGTTGGGGTGAAACAAACCAGAGGAGTTTTCCCGTTTTCAGGTGAGTCCAGACCCTACTAGGACAGGGGTTGGTAAGCTGCAGCTCACATCCAGCCCAGAGACTACTTTTGTGGGTATTTTATTGGAATACACCCTGCCCGTTCATCACTTGTTACCTGGGACTGACTGAGCTTGTGCTACAGGGGCAGAGCCGAGTAGCTGTGACCGAGAGCTTAGGGCTTGCAAAGCCAAAGATGCTTACTTTCTGGCTGTTTACAGGAAGTTTGTCGACCTCTGCACTGGAACATCTTTCCTATCCTCTCCTGATCATTTTTTTTTGTCTCCTGTACTATTTGTGCTTGGGAAATCCCATGGACAGAGGGGCCTGGAGGGCCACAGTCCATGGGGTCACAGAAGAGTCAGACATGACTTAGCAAGTAAACAGCAACTCATCTTGGATCTGAAGTGTATCTTAGTGGATGAGAGGAGAATGTGTGTATGAGGACTGTTTGCTCTTCCCTGCTACTGCTACTGCTAAGTTGTGTCAGTCGTGTCCGACTCTGTGCGACCCCATAGACGGAAGCCCACCAGGCTCCTCTGTCCCTGGGATTCTCCAGGCAAGAGCACTGGAGTGGGTTGCCATTTCCTTCTCCAATGCATGAAAGTGAAAAGTGAAAGTGAGGTCGCTCAGTCGTGTCCGACTCTTAGCGGCCCCATGGACTGCAGCCCACCAGGCTCCTCCGTCCATGGGATTTTCCAGGCAAGAGTACTGGAGTGGGGTGCCATTGCCTTGTCCGTGCTCTTCCCTAAATCAAGTCAATTAATAGGTAGAATTCTATTGGATATTGAGAGCTGATCTGTTACTGAGCGAAGTTTAAAAAAATACAGTATATCTCTTCTTAAGACATCTTCAAGTGCATATTTATACATACATTCATATATGACATATTTATATGTAATATGTTTGTTTAGTTATATATTATGTACTATATAAAAGTTTACATATATTTAATTATATATCATATATAAAATGGACTTCCCAGGTAGTACTAGTGGTAAAGAACATGCCTGCCAATGCAGGAGACTTAAGAGACGCCGGTTTGATCTCTGGGTCGAGAAGATTCTCTGGTGGAGGTCATGGCAACCCACTCCAGTAATCTTACCTGAAGAAATCCCCATGGACAGAGGAGCTTGGCAGGCTACAGTCCATAAGGTCATGCAGAGTCGGACACGACACGCACAGTCTTATTTAAGCTGTAGAGCAGGATTTAGTTCCCATGCATGCATGCATATATAATATATAAAAATATATGTATATGTTTACTTATATATCATATAAATATAAAAGTACAGACATGTATAAATATATACATCCATAAAATTTATGTAATATTGTATATAATTAATATATACAAACAATATTATATAATTAAACATATATGCTAAATTTCTAAAAATATATAAACAACCACATTTTAATATCTGTTAACTAAATCTGAGATACCAGTTACTAACTGGTACCAATCATATGGGAAACAAAATTCACCTCAAATTTGATTGTCAATATAAAACTTGAAATAATAATGAAACATCATTGAAATATTAACAATTGAGCACATTATTCCACACCCATACCTCTTGTTTTCTAGAGATTTTTTTTCATTTTAATAAAATAAAGAGAAATTCAAGCCAATATTACAGTATGCATTTAAAGATTTATTATTATTATTATAAAAGAATACTCCTGTTGCTAAGCTCAAATGGCAAAGAAAAGTCTAAAAGGAATAAAGTACATACTCCGGAAATCCCAATTTGCCAATTGCTTCTTGTGTAGCTTTAGACATGAGTGTGTCTACCTAAGACTGAGGGTCCGTATGACACACCAGATTAGCACACATCTCTCGTCTCTTCCTGTTTCCCTCCTCAATTGAATTGGCCAGCAAGTCCTGGGAGAGCTGAGTCCCAAATACCCCCTCTCCCTTTTCCTCCATGACCCAGACCTTGGTCCACGGTGCGCTCATCTTTTGCCTGGGTGCCTTCTGCAGCCTCCAGTTCAGATTCCCTCATCCCATTCTGGCTTCCATCCGGTCAACTTTCTACACACCGGGGAGAGTGATCTCTTAAGAACAGAAGCAGATTTCATCATCTTCCTTCTTAAACCTCTCCAACAGGTTCCCATCACTTTCACCATCGCCTTTGAGTGGCCCCCCTGCCTCTTCTCTCCTCTCTTGCTGAGTTGACCTGCCCTGGCCTTGACCTTTCCTCGCGGCCTGGTCTCCTCTCCCTTCAGATCTCTGCAAGTCTGGCTTCCCTTGACATGCAGGTCTCCGCATAAAGGGCGTGTCCCCAGAGAGACCCTGCCACAGAGCCACTACATCCCCTGATTTTCATTCTCCCTGTAGCTCTTATTATTAACCAGTATTTCCTTATCATTTCTTGTATTTGTCTGTATCCCCCACCAGGATACCAACCCAGGAAAAGCATGGCTCTTGTTTCTGCCTCCTCCATTGCTGGAGTCTAGCACCTCCTTGTCCTAAGAATATTTATTGGGACGGGGGTTCAGGATGGGGAACACCTGTATACCTGTGGCAGATTCATGTTGATGTATGGCAAAACCAATACAATATTGTAAAGTTATTAGCCTCCAATTAAGATAAATAAATTTAAATTAAAAAGAATATTTATTGGATTCATGTTTTTCACTAATATATCTTTTAATGACACAAATGAGGTCATACTATATACACTGTTTTTCCTCTCCCTTCCTTCACTTTGTAATAAGTGGTATTCTCACCATCCAGATTCTTTCAAACACCTACACAGCTCCATCAAATGGAGTTACCATTTCATACCATTTAATGGATCAGCCCCCTATGACACATATTTCTGCTGTCTCCAGCCTTTTGTGAAGCAAAGTTAATTTTACTATTAGGAGAGGGAGGGGGAAGATCAGAGAGAAGAGAGGGGGTGGGATGAAGAAGAAGCTCTGATGGCAGAACAGTGATCACCTCACCCTGTGGGGCCGGGAACAGGGTGCCTTAGAGCAGCAAAGTCCAAAAGAAGTTTCAGTGATGCTGGAAGTGCTGTGTCCAAAATGGCAGCCACTAGCTGCAGGTGACTTCGGGGCATTTGAATTGTGGCAACTTGAGACCGATGAACATAATTGTAAATTTTATCTTACTGAATTTTTAAATTTTAATAGCCACATGTGGCTATGGTTACTGTATAGGATGGCATAGATTTAGGCATCTACTCGGCCAATGCCTGACCCTAGATGAGTCAGGCCACTGTGGCTGAGCTACAAGGAGAGAAGGGAATAAGAAGGCGGAGTGTTTATTATTTAGCTGCAAAAGGTCAAGAGATGCTGTCACTTGAGGGAAAATAAATCCCAAGCCGGCTCTGGTTCTTTTTAGGATTTTTTCATGATTAACATCTGTGGGCAGGGAGCCTAGAACAGGGATTGGAAAACTTTTTTGGTAAAGGGCAAGAAAGGAAATAGTTTCTTTCCCTTTTGTGGGCCGTACAGTGTCTGCTACAACTTAGCTCCCCCCGTTGTCAAGCTAAAGAATTCACAGACAATGTGTTATGAATGGGCATGGCTGATAAAACTTTATTTACAAGAACCGCCTAGGAAGTGGATTTTGTCCAGAGTTGGTCCATAGTTTGTCAGCCCCAGGACTAGAAGAATCTGGCTGGATCTACCCAGCTCAAACCAGCAGACAGCCTCCCAGAGAACAAGAGGAGAACAATGCCCCAGGCATAACTCAGGGTTTCTTACATTTTGCACACGCAGCCAGGGTAGGAGGTAGCTGGGATGACATACTTCCAGTGAAAGATTTCTGGTGGGTTACACCTGAGTTTGAGATTCCTGCTCTGCTTTGGTGTGATACCCACAGCCATAAAGCAGGTGTGGGACAGACTCCTGCTTTCTGGCCAGGTCTACACTGGTGTGGAAGTGGTGTGCAAGGTGGGGCTGCTGAGAACAAACTGGGCTCACATTTCCTTTTTTATGTTCCGTGGTGTCCAACACAGTTCCTTACACTTAAGAGTGTGCTTGGGCAACCTGTGCTGAATTTGCAACCAAGTGCCACATCATCCCAGAGATGGCCGGGCCTGGTGGGCTGCCGTCTATGGGGTCGCACAGAGTCGAACATGACTGAAGGGACTTAGCAGCAGCAGCAGCAGCCACATCATCTCTGTGAGCTTCAGTTTCCCCATCTGTAAAATGGGAATGACCGTAGCACCTTCCCCACAAGGCAGTGGGGAGGACCGCAAGAATTACTGCCTGTGTAGGGTTGGTGTCTGGAATGCAGTGAGCGCTCGGGCACAACAGAGATGCACATGCTGGGTTGTTGATGGCAACCTGGCGTCAGATGGTTCTGGAGGGATCAGAGCTGCTCATCCTCGAGTTCAGCCTTTAAGGGTGTGCAGTTGGACACGACTGAGCGACTTTACTTTCACTTTTCACTTTTGTACATTGGAGAAGGAAATGGCAACCCACTCCAGTGTTCTTGCTTGGAGAATCCCAGGGATCGGGGAGCCTGGTGGGCTGCCGACTATGGGGTCGCACAGAGTCGGACACGACTGAAGCGACTTAGCAGCAGCAGCAGCAGCAGGAAGAAGATGCGAGAGGGTTCTAGGAGAGTGAAGGCACAGGGAAGCTGAGGTCGTGCTCACTGGCAGGAAGAGGAAACAAGGAAAACAGAGTTGAGGTCACGTGCCTTCATGAAGTAGGAAATTGACAGGAAACAATACAGATCCATACCAAGAGGATGGTGCCAGGCCTCACACCTTTCAGATCCCTCTAATCTCTTGTGGTAATTTGCACACTTGGATGATAGCCCTCAGCAGAAAGACTCAGAACAAGGAAGCAACTAGCTCATGAGCACAAAGCTAACACGAGGGGAGCAGGACCTCCAACCAGTTCAGGCTACTTGACTTCCAGGCCTTGGGAAGCACATTACTGTGTTGTCTGCAGTCCTTATCCACAGAAAACCACAGGATATTGAATACAGTTCCCTGTGCTATACAGTAGGACCTTGTTTTTTTATCCATCCTACAAAATATACCATTTTAAAGTGTACAATTCAATGGCATTAAGTATATTCTCAGTCTTGTGCAACTATCACCACTATCCAGTTCTAGAATTTTCCATCAGCTCAATGGAAACCCCAGACCCATTAAAAAGGCATTTCCCATTTACCCTTCTGACCTCAGTCTCAGGCGACCACTAATCTGCTTTCTGTCTCTATAGGTTTTCCTGTTCTGAATATTTCATAAAAATAGAATCATCATATGTGTGTGGCCTTTGCATGTATTTTTTTCACTTAGTTCAAGTTTTTGAGGTTCATCTACATTGTAGCATGAATCAGTAGTTCATAATACTGATAATAGTCCATTGTCTGGATAGACCACAATTGGTTTATCCATTCACCTGTCAATGGACATTCGAGTTGTTTCCACCTTCTGACCACTGTGAATGATGCTGCTATAAACAGTGTACAGTTTTGTTTGAACACCTGTTCTCAATTTTGTTGGGAATATATCTAGGAGTAGAATTGCTGGGTTAGTAATTCTGTGTTTACTTGTTGAGGAATCATCGAACTGTCTTCCACAGTGGCCGCACCATGTTACCTTCCCATCAGCGGTGGACACAGGTTCCAGTTTCTCCACATCCTCACCAACACTTACTGTTCTATGATTTCTTGATTATGGCCATCTTAGTGGGTGTGAAGTGGCGTCTCGGTGTGGCTTTGATTTGCATTTCCCTAATGACTAAATAACGCTGGGCATCTTTTCACGGGCTTGTCAGTCATTTATGTACCTTCTTTGGAGAAATGTCAACTCACATCTTTTTAATCTTTCACTTTTTACTTGGATTGTCTTTTTTACTGTTGTCTAAAAGACTTTTCTGTAAGGCATAACTTCCACTCAGAAGTAAAATGCACAATTTTTGTGTACAGTTTGACGAATTTTATTTATCAGTACCACCTGATCAATACAGAAGACACATCCAGCACCGAGAAGGATTATCGGTTCCGTTTCTAGTCAATAACCTCACCCCCCCCCCCAAAAATCACTCTTCTGGCCTCTCTCACTATGGATCAGTCTTGCCTGTTCTTGATGTAAATGGAATCATGAGGGACTCAGACAGCATGTGCTCTTCTGTGGCTGACTTCTTTGGCCCAACACCATATCTTTGAGACTCAGCCATATGGTAGTATAGCAGTAGTCTCCTCTTTTTCATTGTCATGCAGTTACAGTCAAATACACGAGTATACTATGATATATTTATCCATTCTATTATTGACGGACATTGAGAGTGTTCCCGGTGTTTGCCCATATGAGCAATGTTGGCATGAACATTCTTACATGGGTCATTCTGTGGACACGGGCAGTCATTTTGGTTAAGGACATAATACCCTGGGGTGAAATTATTGGATCAGAGTATTTGTTCAGTTTCACTAGATACTGTCAAATTGTTTTCCTAGATGGTTGTACCAATTCACAGTCTCACCAGGATTTTATGAGAATTCTGGTTGCTCTGTATTGACATTTGGTGCTGTCAACCCCATTAGCCACTCTGGTGAGACTTATACGAGAATTTACTTGACATTTTTTTTTAACCAATGTCTCTTTCTCCATCTCCTTTTTTCTTCCTCATCTGCTTCTTCCTCTTTTTCTCTTTATTTTCCTTTTCCTTCTTTCCCTTCCTCTTCTTCTTTTAATTCTTTTTATTATATTTTACATAAGGCTGTATACTGGAACTTAATTGCATGAAATTACAGATTTGGTGTACAAAATCAATATTTCAAATTTAACTATTAAAATACAAACATAATTCTGTGTCTCATCTGAAAGTATTGCCTGTTCCTCCACACCTGGAGAAATGCAACTTATGCTGTTTGACTGACTCATTGGTGCCTCTGTTTTTGCCAAGGCCCCCGTTGATTCTTGCCCTGCTCCAGGCATGTTTAAGCCAGAAATGAGGGTTGTTGCCTGTGGCCAAGGAACAGAGTGGATTCTCAATAAACACTCTCCCAGCCTTCAGATCAGATCAGATCAGATCAGTCGCTCAGTTGTGTCCGACTCTTTGCGACCCCATGAACCGCAGCACGCCAGGCCTCCCTGTCCATCACCAGCTCCTGGAGGTCACTCAGACTCGCATCCATCGAGTCAGTGATGCCATCCAGCCATCTCATCCTCTGTCGTCCCCTTCTCCTCCTGCCCTCAATCCCTCCCAGCATCAGAGTCTTCTCCAATGAGTCAACTCTTCGCATGAGGTGGCCAAAATACTGGAGTTTCAGCTTTAGCATCATTCCTTCTAAAGAAATTCCAGGGTTGATCTCCTTCAGAATGGACTGGTTGGATCTTCTTGCAGTCCAAGGGACTCTCAAGAGTCTTCTCCAACACCACAGTTCAAAAGCATCAATTCTTCGGCACTCAGCCTTCCTCACAGTCCAGCTCTCACATCCATACATGACCACAGGAAAGACAGCCTTAGGCTTTTCCAAATCTTCTCCTTCCTCTGAGCAGCTGAGTCCAGGGTCCCTAAGTACCCCTACCCCAACTTTCACCCCTTCTCATCTACAGACTGGTGTTATTCTTTGCTTTTTGAAAAGGATCATTCCTGGAGATCCCCCTTTGGCTAATTAGATGAGACCAACTGCAAAAGATTTAAATGGCCCAATTTGAGAAGGAGGAGCAACTCACACAGCCCCGGGTTAGACCAGCGGGCATTTTTCCTGTTTGGGGAAATGGCTCCTGGATTAGCCCCCTGCCGCCCAGGGTGGTGTGTGAGAATGCGCGTTTTTGCCTGTCCTCCTGCCAGCCCGCCCCCCGGGAGGAGCTTGTCTGTCCCCAGCCCTGTCATTTCCTCCCAGTCGACAGGGCCAGATGCTCCAGACCCCGTTAATGAGATGCTGAGGGATTTGGCCATTGAAGGCTTTCGAGTTCAAGGGGACATAACCCCACCCCTGACGCAGCTGAGGGGCTGTGAGCCGGCGGCTCAGCTTAACTCAAGATCCAGCAGACTTTAGGGAGAGGAAATGGTACAAAGCCCAACCATCAGTTTGGGACTTCCCTCGGCAACCTTTGTGATGAAAGCTCTGAGAGGCAGGTTGGCAAATGGACATTCATCAGGAGCCTTCTGAGTGCAGAGCTGTCTGCCAGACCCAGGCAGAGGTGGCCGAGGCTGGCAAAAGAAATAAGGTGCATCTCCACCCTCTAGGAGCCCATAGTTGAGAAGTAACTGGGAAGATGTTAATAAACAGTCCTCCTGACTCACAGATCAGATCTGGGCCACAGTCCTTTAGAATTCTCACGAGGTGGAGGATGTTGGTTCCCATGAGCTGGGGCACATGGACTTGGATGGGAGTCTGTGGACCTGGCTCTGCCACTGTGGGGTGCCTGCTTTGTGTCTGCATGGACATCCAGCTTAATCTGGTCGTAGTTGCATTAATAGCAGGTATATGCAGATGGCACCACCCTTATGGCAGAAAGTGAAGAGGAACTAAAAAGCCTCTTGATGAAAGTGAAAGAGGAGAGTGAAAAAGCTGGCTTAAAGCTCAATATTCAGAAAACGAAGATCATGGCATCACTTCATGGGAAATAGATGGGGAAACAGTTGAAACAGTGTCAGACCTTATTTTGGGGGGCTCCAAAATCACTGCAGATGGTGACTGCAGCCATGAACTTAAAAGACGCTTACTTCTTGGAAGGAAAGTTATGACCAACCTAGATAGCATATTCAAAAGCAGAGACATTACTTTGCCAACAAAGGTTCGCCTAGTCAAGGCTATGGTTTTTCCTGTAGTCATGTATGGATGTGAGAGTTGGACTGTGAAGAAAGCTGAGCGCCGAAGAATTGATGCTTTTGAACTGTGGTGTTGGAGAAGACTCTTGAGAGTCCCTTGGACTGCGAGGAGATCCAACCAGTCCATCCTAAAGGAGATCAGCCCTGGGTGTTCTTTGGAGGAAATAATGCTAAAGCTGAAACTCCGGTACTTTGGCCACCTCATGAGAAGAGCTGACTCATTGGAAAAGACTCTGATGCTGGGAGGGATTGGGGGCAGGAGGAGAAGGGGACAACAGAGGATGAGATGGCTGGATGGCATCACTGACTCGATGGATGTGAGTCTGAGTGAACTCCGGGAGTTGGTGATGGACAGGGAGGCCTGGCATGCTGCGATTCATGGGATTGCAAAGAGTTGGACACGACTGAGCAACCAAACTGAACTGAACTGAACCTGAACCCTCATTCTGTGCTGTGTCCCGTGTCATGCATGTGATCTCATAGAAGTATTAGTATCACAATTTCCTTCTTAGATGCTGCTAAGTCGCTTCAGTCATGTCCAACTCTGTGCGACCCCATAGATGGCAGCCCACCAGGCTCCTCCATCCCTGGGATTCTCCAGGCAAGAACACTGGAGTGGGTTGCCATTGCCTTCTCCAATGCATGAAAGTGAAAAGTGAAAGTGAAGTCGCTCAGTCATGTCCGACTCTTAGTGACCCCATGGACTACAGCCTACCAGGCTCCTCCATCCATGGGATTTTCCAGGCAAGAGTACTAGAATGGGGTGCCATTGCCTTCTCCAGGTGCTATTATTTATCCCCATGATCCAGGCGAGGAAACTGAGGCACAGAAAGGTGAGATCTCTTTCCTGAGGTTACAATCAGGACCTGAGCTCCAGTCCTCCCCCCAACCCCAAAGCCTGTGTGAATTTAACTCCTACTCCCTCTGTGCAGACGCCTTTTTGAACCTTCACGGCTGGACGCTCATGTGGAATGAAATGCCGCGCCCTATCCCTCTCTCGTCTCCAACCACGGGTAGGGTGAGCCAGCCAACGCCGCCTGCCATTCTAACAAGAGGCCTTGCTGCCGACCCCTGGAGGGATAATAAGCAAGGCTGCCAGCGCAGGCGCTGCAAGGGGGCGACTCGGCAGGCACCGCTAGAACTCCTTAAAGCTGAGGAGCAGCAGACCTCCTGGAGAGGGTGACTTCTAGGCTGCCTGTGTGGGAGGCCTCCACTCTTAAAATTAACACTCTCCCGCCCTCTGTCCAGAGCTGTGAAAATCTGCAAGGCGGGTTTGCTTTGACCACAGGAGGGCGCCCAACTCCTTGCCACACCTGAACAGGGCACTGGGGTGGGGGAAGGTGAGGGGGGAGAGAAGTGAGGGTAAGTTGGGGTACAGTTTTAAACCAAACTCTCTTCAGCTGATCACATGAGCTCCTGGGGAAGGGCAGAAACATTTCAAAACCAGCCCAAGAGGGACCTTCTATTCAGCTGGGGCTGAGCTAGGGGCTGAGAGTTCCAACAACAGTAATGACAGGGTCCTTCCCTCCAAAGAGCTCACAGTCAGGAGAATTCAAACGCCTTCTGCTAAGTGTCCATCCAGAGCAATCATTTAACAAGTATGTCGTGAGCACCGACTGTGTGTTAGGCTCTGCGCTGGTTGCCAAAGACAGAAAAACGAAAACAGTACAAATCATTGCCCTCAAAGATCTGCAGTCCACGTGGGAGAGAGAGTGTGTGTGTGCATGTGTATGCGCGGGCAAGCTTAGTTGTGTCCAACTCTTTGTGACCCCATGAACTGTAGCCCACCAGGCTCCTCTGTTCATGGGATTTCCCAGGCAAGAAAGCTGGAATGATTGCCATTTCCTAATCCAGGGAATATTCCCCACCCAGGGATTGAAACCGTGTCTCTTACGTTGGCAGGCAAACTCTTTAGCACTGTGCCACCTAGGAAGCCAGACAAAGCCTAAAGGAATAAGTTTGGAAAAAATAGGAAAGTGCAGACACAGAGATACATAGAGAATACTTTAGAAGCGTGGAGGAGGAGCACCAAACATAACTAGGAGGAAATGAGGAGTATCAGGGAAGGCTTCACTCGACCCTGGCTGGGATGGACTACCGGTGTCAGGGCAGGCTTCTTAGAGGAGAGGACATGAGAGCCAGAGTTATAAACGACATGTGGGGGTCAACCAGGCAAAGAAGGAGTGGGTCTTTCAGGCGATGGGAACAGTGTAAGCCATGGACTGGAGGTGAGGAACAGCACAGAATATAGTGCGGGGAACCTCGAGAGGGAAAGCGGAAGAGGGTGGCAAGGCCCGGTGGAGATGGGGAGTGGGTGCAGAGTGCTGTGGTAAGCAGATAGGGCCCCCGGCTGTCTTTGTGTGTGCGTAGGGATACATTCCCCTCTTCTCTTTCTGTCTCCTTTTCAGAGCCAAGAAGAAAAGCAAACCCTTGAACCTCAAGATCCACAGCAGTGTGGGCAGCTGTGAGAACATCCCCCTCCCAGCAGCGCTCCCCGCTGCTGTCCGAGCGCTCCCTCCGCTCCTTCTTCGTGGGACACGCGCCCTTCCTGCCCTCCACCCCTCCCGTCCACTCTGAGGCCAATTTCTCCTCAAGTAAGTCCTCTGCACCCGTACCCTGGTGGCTGCACTTGCTGCCCTCCGCGCCCGGGGCGCGCCCTCTGCTTTTCCTTCCATGAAAATACACTTCGTCTGCGCTCCGCCAGCCGCCACCCCCTGCGCCACTCAATGCCCCTTCGGATGCTTTGGGAGAAAAGGGGGTGTACTTGGGAGGCTGTTGTCACTGGTCCCGTGTGCCTGCAGGTGTATAGGGATGACAGCGAGAAGCAAGCTTGCAGGACATTATAGGAAATAGCTGTCTTTTCTTCCCTCTGCTTCTCAGCTGCCCGGTCACAGGATTTTCCCTGGACGCCACGGGCTAAGGCATCTCTGATTTAATTTTGTAATTTTCTCTCCCACACCAGTGGATGCGTGTAACCTTTACATCTCCATGATGGATTTTCGTTCTCACTGGGCTGAGCGGGGCCTGGGGTGGCTTACATTCTGCTGTCATGAGTTTTGCGGCAAAGTGGTTATTCCTAGGGGCAGAAATGGAACTTTCTGGTGATCAAGGATGAAGTCTCAGAAGGTGTTTAATCTTCTCTGCCCAGAGGCCCGTTTTGCTGAGCACGCCCAGATGTGGTCAGACGGGAGCCCCTGAAAAAAGCTCAACTAGTCCTCCAGCCAAGACAACAACTTTATTGCTTGGGAACTTGGGAAGAGGACGGGGTGCTAGAATGTGGAGGAAATAACCCCTTGCCCTTAATACAGCCAGACTTTGTCCACGTGTTGCTACTCTGATAAGTGATAAATGATGCTCACTGAGTACTAGTGTGTGCTAATCAGACACATATGTGATGCCATTTAGTTCTTGCAACAATCAGTGGTACACATGGATTATTCCCATTGTATAGTTGAGGAAACTGAGGCCCAGAGACATCAAGGAATCGCCTAAAGTCACACAGCTGTGGAGTAGTTGAGTCAGGATTTGAATCTGATTCCTTCTAATTCCAGAGTATACCAGTTTAACCATCATGCCTGATTTTGTAACCAAGTTCCTCAGATACCCTGCAGGACATCTTCCTCTAAATGTGGGATTCTGTTCTTTATCTTTACATAAAGGTTTTTAAAGCTCTTTTTAGGGAGCCCATGGACCTGTTAAGGGTTGGATGCAATCTATTAGTTCTCTCCCTTGAAAACTGCAGATGGAATGTCCTACACAAATGTTTGGAGTCAGGACTGTCAGGTTCAGAAGCTCTGCCTTACCCCAGCTGGATGGTTAGCCCAGAGCAGAATCGTGAACTCAGTTTACAGTCCACACATGTGTCTCCTGAGTCCACTGCAGGATTCAGTGGAGGGTCTGGTACCAGAAGAGACTTGTGTGGACATCAGGAGAGGCTCCAGAGCCTGGCTTATCTCAGTGCCCAAGGCTACAGGCCCTGACTCAAGCAAACTAAAATAGTGCTCACGACACACGTCGACGCCAGAAAGCCAGTTTATCAATTTGTCAAGAGAAATCACTGTCAGAGGGATTAGAGACACTCCATGATGGTGGGTGGACCTGAGGTGAGCCTGGTCAAGGGAAAGGGGTGATGACATTTGCCGTGAGTATTGGCAGCCGACTGGGGCAGGGCGTCATGGCTCTGGAAGGGGCTGCCTGGGTTCCAGCCCCAGCTCTGTTATTTCTGAGCAGTGTGCTGACCTCCAGCAAGTTAAGAGCCTCTCTGAGCCTCAGTTTCCTTAATCCATGAAATGGGACTAACAATAGCTTCACGTCACAGATATTTGTGAGGACTGGATGAGCTCATATTTGTCAAATTGCCTGCACAGTACTTGGCACACAGTAAGCGCCTCATAATGGCAGTTGTTATTCTGATGTTTGTTGTCTCCTTCTCCTAGAGTCGTTTCCATCTTCTGGCTCCATGATTAATTTTGAGGCTGTAGCTAAATGCCTTTGAGTTCACCCCAGCACCCCCAACCCAACTCCCTTTTGGCCCTAAGAGTGCCTGGAATTTACCTTGGCGTGATGCTGGGCACTGCCTCTGGCAGCCATCTGTCTTCAGGCATCGCCATCATATGAGAGAATGTCAGCATAGCTGCCTCAGAGGGTTTGACCATAGCCCTGGACTTTAATTCCAGCCAGAGGAGAAATATCTTGATCTTACCTTAAAAAAAAACAGCCGTCAGACTTGCATGTTCAGACCCCTGCTTCTGCCCCAGAGTTTTGCAAGGATTCACCATAGTTTCCCATTTTCATGCCTGCCCCCGTCTCCATCTGGAGGAGACGCTTCCCTGCCTGCCCGTGGGCAGGAGCAGAGTCATCCTGAATTAAAATCAGCTCCCGATACTATGAGGCCCTAGAAGCACAATTTTCTCTTAGGACAGTCCTGGTCCTTGTATGCAGAGAGGCCCCTCCCTGATCTCCCAGGAAGGAGAAAGCTAGCATTTGAGTCTCAGGGAGAGAACAAGTGTGCAACCCAAGTATTAGCTGGACTCCCGTGGACCAGTCGTATTTTCAATGATCCTAACAAGTAATAGAAGCAGAGGCATCCTGGTGGAAGAGGCTCCAGATCAGGAAATGAGAAGCTCTCCACTGGGTCTTAGTGTTGTCACCAGTGGCCTGTGTGGCCTTTGTCCTTCCTGGGCATGTCAGTGGCATTGTCACAGTTCAGAAGCATTGCACTCTTTGGGGGCGGATATCATTATTCCCTTGTTACAGATCAGGATACTGAGGCTCTGAAAGGGGAGTGATCCTGACCACATTATAGGTATTGAATTCAAACGCAAACTCTAACCTGCATCCCGTCTTCCTTTCTCTCTCTGGGTCTCAGTTTCCCCAACTGTACAATAAAAGACTCCATGCAGGTCCATTCCGGAGCTCAGGAACTCTAAGGCTAACCCAGTGAGTATGCTGAGCGGCTTTTCTAGGCAGATATTTTGACTCACTCAGAATGCCAGTTTGGGAGTCTCTGGATCAGGGCTGTGGGGAGCACACAGCTGCGGGCACCGGCTCCCCCATACTACTGACAGTCCTGTTCTCACGCCACTCTGAGTTCCAGAGGAGAACTTCCGGCCTCTGGGCCCCAGTGCCAGCCTTCCTCCCCTGACCCGGCTGAGGGAACCTCTGAGGCAGTGTCCCTGCCAGGCTGAGTCCATCCTCCCGTTTGTCACTGTCAGCTCTGGCTGTGGCTGTGCTGTGAAGGGCGGAGATCCCACGTCCTGTTATCCCCCATGGTAATGCCGGGAGTCAGCATTAGGAAGATTCTGGCTGCAGAGTAGCCGGGCCTTGGACCCGGGGTGCCTAGCCACCTCGAATGAGCTGCAAGAAGGACTTAACCTCCTTGGGGCTCTCCCTGCTTCCCTGGTCTGGGGATGACGGGCAGGGGAAGGGAGGAGAGTAGAAGGAGTTCTGGCTCCTGAGGACTCCATCTCTAAGATTAGCCATGGACAAAACACCAGATATCAGACTTTACTGCTCAACATGGAAGATGCTGACCCAGGAGTGGACCTGCTTCTCAGAGAAGTAGAGAACCGCCACTTACCTCTCCATCCTTGCTGTATTTATTTACTCCATGCTGCGTTCATGCATGCCGCATTGCCCCTGTATTGTCTCATTGGATGCCTTCCACCCATGGACCATTTTTGGACCAATAAGCTGTGTGTCTGTGGCACCTTGGAGGGCATCTCTGACCCCCAGCTGACTCAGTTCAGGTAGCCTCTATGATCCTCCAGCGTTCTTGCCTTGAGAATCCCAGGGACGGGAGAGCCTGGTGGGCTGCCGTCTATGGGGTCGCACAGGGTTGGACATGACTGAAGCGACTTAGCAGCAGCATGATCCCTATAAAGGAGCTTCTTCAGAATGAAAAAAAAAAAATTGCTGCCTACATGGGAACAGGAACTATTCATCACCATTCGATACCGGATGGTGGAAGTGATTTGGGGATTATAGCAACCAAGTCGGGGAAGGCAATGGCACCCCACCCCAGTACTCTTGCCTGGAAAATCCCATGGATGGCTCCAGTTCATGGGGTCGCTAAGAGTCAGACGTGACTAAGAGTCAGACGTGACTGAGCGACTTCCTTTCACTTTTCACTCTCATGCATTGGAGAAGGAAATGGCAACCCACTCCAGTATTCTTGCCTGGAGAATCCCGGGGACGGAGGAGCCTGGTGGGCTGCCGTCTATGGGATCGCACAGAGTCGGACACGACTGAAGTGACTTAGCAGCAGCAGCAGCAACCAAGTGGTGGCTGAGGTATCATTGGGCACATCACTGAACCCCATGAGTCTATTTCTACCCAGCAAAGATGGTAGTGAGGGTAAAATGAGGAAATCGTGTGAATTTCCTAGCATGGGGGCCAGAACTTAAAGCACTAAGTCTCAATGAAGGGTCTCTTGGGGAGCTCTTGCTGTACATTAAGTGATGGAATAGCTTGTAATAATGAGGTAAATGACAATAATAATAGCAGTCGGCATTTATTGTGTGTTGACAATGTCCCAAACTTCATCAGTTCAGGCAAAGCAATTTACTTCTGTTGTTTTGTTTAAGCTTCATAGTCCTCCATTGGGTAGGTACTCTTCCGTTCAGTTCAATTCAGTGGCTCAGTCATGTCTGACTCTTTGCTACCCCATGGACTACAGCACACCAGGCTTCCTATTATGATGCCCGTTTTACAGATGAAGAAGCTGGAGCTGAGAGAGTTAAGTCACTGCCCCAAGGTCACAGGTCAGGAATGGGATGGAGTTTGCTCTCATTCAGAATCTGCCAGATCTGCAACACTGGCATGTGAAATGGCAACACCTTTTCCACTGACACTTCTTTGTTCAGCAAGTAGGGAGCTTACCTTGTTCAAAGTTTCTCTCTGGCACCCTTGCCTCGTTGGGAGACTGTGTGATGGGGGCCAGTCTTGCTCTGAGGATGCCTCTTGTTCCACCAGAGCACAATGCTTGCTCAATGATCAGCACCCACGCTGGCTAGCAGACTGTTACCCCACTGGACTCCGGTGTTTATATTCAGGGGATCCATTGTCCCAGGCAGTGGCCATCCCTGTGGGCGGGGGGGCAGGCAGCTGCAGAACGCACCCAAAAGATGTCATCCTGAATATCTTTGGTAGAAGATGAGGGGTGAGGGGGACTTCTTTTGCCACCTGCAGTTTTTGGGGTGTTTATTAGCTGTCTGGCTGGGTGGGTGGGTACTTCAGGGCAGCAGCTGCCAGAATGAACAAGTGACTGATGATACCTGGACATCCCCATCTTGGCCCTGAACTCCAGCTGCGGTTGGATATGAGACCCCAGTCTTATGAAATACTGTCCTTCACCATGTGTTTGAAGGACAACATGCCCTCGCCTTGCCCTGTCTCACTGTGCCCTCTCATCTTTCTCCCAAGAAGCTCCTGTTCTTTGTTCCAGAGACACAGCAACAAGCAGCTGACCCTCAGCTGAGGGCCTGGCCTCGTGTGCCTTGGGTGGATGAGTCAGAAGCCCAGTTTGTTAGGGAGGCAGCCGAAGGTAGCAATAAAGACTGATGAAGCCGAGCTGCGGACTCCCAAGAAACCAGCCACTGGAAGGGTTATAAAGAGACTCGGGATGGGGGTGCATTATATAATGGGGTTTAATGAGGCTTGAGGCCAAGGTTCATTACCGCCTCCCCCTGGAAGAGGGGGAAGAGGAGCTCATGCCTTGACAAAATTTGACTGCCTGAGCCACGTTCTCATCTCAGAATCTGGAGAAATTTTGAGAAATTTGAGTCTGACCTGGCTCAGTGGTGGCATATCCAAGAGGAAGACATGATATCCCATACGAGTGACCCAAAGGACTTTTCTCCCCTAGAGTGAGCCAGCGGAAGTCCTGCTCCCCACACTCGCACCCAAGAGACCCAGGAAGCGCCCATGTCCCATGCCACCTGGCATCTTTGCGGTATTTTAGAAACTGAGATCCCAGCAGGTTGCTAACACTTACTGACCATCTGCCACTTGCCAGGCAGGTGCTGCTGTAGGTGCTTTATAGGCTCTCAGATGTGTGCACCTGGGAGCAAGTGAAATGGTACAGAAAGGTTCATAATGAGGACTTTTGTCCCTCGCATCATCCCTCTCCCAGTCTTGCTTTTAAAAAAATGCTTTCCGTGTCTGCTGCTGCTGCTGGACTCACGCAATTTAAGCTAGGTTATAACCACTTTGTTGTTCTCAAAACATGTCTCAGACCAGCACCATCCCAAAGCTTGTGAGAAATGCAAATTCTTACTCTTCTCCTTCCAGACCCACTGAATCAGTACCCCTGGGGAGGGTCCAGACTTCTATATTTTCACCAGCCCTTCAGGGTATTCTGCACTTGAACATTTGAGAATCACCCGATTATCTCTCTCTCTCTCTTTTTTGGAAATAGTTTCAAGCTTACAGAAAAGTTGCAAAAACAATACAAAGGTTTCCTGTGCCCCCTTAGCTCAGAGTCATTAGTTTTTATCATTTCTTTACATTTGCTTCTTCTCTCCAATCCCCCCTCACCCCGCCAACCTCAGTTTCTCTTTCCCTCTCTCTCCCTCCCTCTCTCTCTTTCTCTCCTTTCTGTGGACCATTTGAGACTAGGTTGCATATTCTCTTACATAACCACATGTAGTTACCAGATTTAGTAAACTTGATATTGAATCAAGACTTTCATCTGACCATCTTCCAGTTTCAGCAATTTGTCTCAATAGCATCCTTTATAGCATTTTTTTTTTTTTTTTTTTCTGGTGCAGGATCCAATCTGAGGTCACATACTACGTTTAGCTGTTTTGTTGACCTTGGACAGTTCTTTAGCCCTTGTCATTTTGACTTTGACATTTTCGAAGAGTAGGAACCAGACCAGCCACATAACAGAATGTCCCTCAGTTTAGGTTTGTCTGATGTTTCCTTGTGGTTAGACTTGGACTGTGCAGCTTTGGTGGGACTTCTACTCAAGTAGAAGTGCTGTGTTTTACTTCAGTTCAGTTCAGTCGCTCAGTCGTGTCCAACTCTTTGCGACCCCATGAATTGTAGCATGCCAGGCCTCCCTGTCCATCACCAACTCCCAGAGGTCACTCAGACTCACGTCCATTGAGCCAGTGATGCCATCCAGCCATCTCATCCTCTGTCGTCCCCTTCTCCTCCTGCCCCCAATCCCTCCCAGCATCAGAGTCTTCTCCAATGAGTCAACTCTTCGCATGAGGTGGCCAAAGTACTGGAGTTTCAGCTTTAGCATCATTCCCTCCAAAGAAATCCCAGGGCTGATCTCCTTCAGAATGGACTGGTTGGATCTCCTTGCAGTCCAAAGGACTCTCAAGAGTCTTCTCCAACAGCGCAGTTCAAAAACATCAATTCTTTGGCGCTCAGCCTTCTTCACAGTCCAACTCTCACATCCGTACATGACCACTGGAAAAGCCATAGCCTTGACTAGACGGACCTTTGTTGGCAAAGTAATGTCTCTGCTTTTGAATATGCTATCTAGGTTGGTCATAACTTTCCAGTGCAGCCCTATTCTCTGTGGGCCAGGGCTGCCAGACCTTTGGCTTTTTTAAAAACAAACAAACAAACAAAAAAAACAGTCTTAGACCATGATGTTGATGAGAAAGCTCCAAATTTTAAAATCTAAGCACCCAGTGAAAAATCTTTCAACCGTGTGTGAACCAGTTAAGTAGTCCCACAGGCTTGTGGGTCCTACTTGGTCTTGGGTTTCCCAGTTTTTAACTTCTGTTCTAGAATCATGGAGGTCAGAACAGGTAGGTGTCTCAAAAATAACCAAGTCCAAGCCCTCGTTTTTACAGATGTAGAAAATGAGACCAGAGAGCGGAAAGGACTTGCCCAGGGTAACAGAGCTGGGTTTGAACCCAGGTCTCCTGATGCCCAGCTAATGGTTCTCTCTGTTACACCAAGATGGATGGAAAACTGAAGCTTCATAAAGGTTTGTGCTGAAAGTGCCACAGAGGAAGGGAACAGTGCCTTTGATTAAAAGGCAGTGTATTTTCTATGTATGAAGGGCTGGTGATGTGTGTGTATGTGTGCACGTGTGGATATGTATGTTTTATGTGAGGCCACTATTGGGTTTTTATCGATTCCTTCTCTGATGTGCCCATATATTTTGTAATTCCTGCCTTAGCACAGACAGTTTGGGCTCAGCATGCAGTGTGGACAACCTTAGACCTTTTGTTATGATTGCTCTCACCAGGAACTATGGCAGCAAAAATTGGTTGGTAAGTGGTTGGCACTTGGAATTGGGTGGGGGAGTCATTTGTGCCTCTTGGAGTGAGTCCTGATCCTCAGTCAGGTACACATTGTCGGCGCAGACATCCTGTTCCTGTGTCTGATTGTGCCTTTGTCCCACCAACAGCCCCTCCTGCACAAATAGATATTTTTGAACAGACAGTACCATTTTTGAGCATGCACTTTGTGGCCAGCATTGTGAGACTATAGCTACCCAGGAGCTTGAAGGCAAAGTAGAAAAGATTCTGTTTGTTGCCCTTCAGAGCTGCTGAGCTGGATGGTTTTGGCATCACTGAGGCAGGAACTGAAGTTGCTAGACTTCAATGCAGTCTCTGTATTTTATGGGTGGTTTTCCTGACCAGAGAAGCAGGTGTCCAAGCAAAATTCTGCCAAAAACTGTTTTGTTAATCAGAAAATAAGCAGGTCTTCACTGCTTCATAATAGTGGTTGTTTGGACATATGGCTTTGTTACAAGTGAAAGTAAATAAATTTGAGCTTTTTTTTTTTTTTAACTGTGAAAGTGATTTATTGGCACATGTAAGCAAAAAGTCCAGGGGTTGTGTGAGCTTCAGGCATGGCTAGATCTCGGGGCTCAGTTCAAGTCAGGACTCTGATCTCTCAGCTCTGTTCCTCTCCAGGGTGGCTTCACTTTTAGGCTTTCATGCAGTGACTATATGGCCTCAGAAGTTCCAGTCCCTTCCCTCTTCTGGTCCATAGTAAAGGAGTAAGATTGTTTAAGTCTGAGATTCACTGAGTCAACCAGCATGACCATGTGTTTACCTCTGAACCAATCAGTGGAGTCAGGGAAATAGGGTGGAAACTTACTCGTTTAATCCTGAGCTGTGATTTTTTACTTTGGGGCTTAGAAATGGAATCTTTTTGCCTAAAAAGGGAACATGAATGCTGGGGAAGCTGACAGCCAGTGCCCATTAGAGTAGAAATGAGCAACAATGGTCCCTGTCCTCAAAGGCTTTGAGGAGCATCTTTCTGGCCAAATTAGTTCACGATCCAAGTTAGTGGGGCCTTGTCTCCACTACTGTACAGAAAGCTCTTTCCTATTTCTGAGGGTCTCCCTTGGGCTGTATTTCTCAGTGATCCCTGGCAAGGAGTTTCTTTTTCTATCCCTCTGACACTCCTGTGGTGGGGTCTCCAGGAAGCACACAGCCTGTCAGGGAAGGTTAACCCATGGTTCCAGGTAGAGACTCAGCTCCACTCACAATTTGAAGCCATAGCATCTTGGCATTAGCCAGGCATGGGATGGAGAGTTGGACAAACCTGGGTTTGAATCTCATCTCTGCCATTTATTGCCTAACATCTCTGAGCCTCAGTTTCCCCATCTTCAGGATGGGCCTTGCTCATGGACTGGTTATTAGGATTTGAAATAAAAGGAAGCTGAGCACTGTGCCTGTTGCTTAGACCTGTTTTGCTGTGGTCATCAATACTATCATATAGGATTTGGGTTTCAGTCAGCTTTGATCCTCCCTGGTTTCTGCTGGACATCGATCCAAACCACCCCTGCCACCCACACCGCCCCTGAATGGAACCACCACTGCTGATTGAATGCCGGACGAGTAAAGTGTGATACTGAGCAATTTAGTCCTTGTGGGCTTTTCTGGTCCTTGTGCCCATACCTGCCTTAAATGACATGTCCTTTGCTAATTCTAACAACAGAAGGTTTTCTTTTCACAGACATAGAGTCCACTCTTCTCATCCCCAGGACTGTGCCCCCCCACTCCCCTCCTGATGACCTTTTCCATCACTCACATGACACAGGCTGTCCTGTTCTAGGATGTAGCTCTGATAACTCTCATCTTGCTCCCAGACATCTTGTCTGTTACTCCTTTTGAGTGGGGCTTCCCAGGTGGTTCAGTGGTTGAATCTGCCCTCCAGTGCAGGAGATGCAGGAGACATGGCTTCAGTCCCTGGGTCAGGAAGATCCCCTGGGAGAGGAAATGGCCACCCACCCTGGTATTCTTGTCTGAAAAATCCCATGGGCAGAGGAGCCTGACAGGCCACAGTGCATGGGGTCGTGAAGAGTCAGACACGACCTAGTAACTGACCATGTACACACTCCTTCTCAGTGGGGAGAGTCGCCCTTCTCCAAAGACCAGGTTGCCTCCTGGGCCTCAGGTGGACCTGTCCCCGCCCCACCCCTGCTGGCCTGGGCGCACCATCTTACTGGTCATGGGTGCACACCCTTGCTCGAATGCCCCACCCCACCAGCGTCCAGGCAGGGATCTGGGCACCTGTGTTTCATTCCAGGCACATTCTTCTCAGCTGGGATACGAGTGGCAAGTGTCTCACTGTGCTCCACGCTGCTCTGTCCGAGACCCCTTTTAAAGCGATTCTCCCCTCGGCTGAAAGTCAGGGCATCACCAGGCAGGCGTGGTAGATACGGTGCTGCCCCCAACTCCTCCCTTCTGTTTTCTCTCCTCCCTCTCTTGCTCCATCCTGTCTGTCTCTCTGGATTGGTCAGCCTCTTTTTCTGTGGGTTTCCCCTGGGTACATTGTCGCCCTCCTCTTCTCCCGTGTGGTGTCACCTTCACACTTTCAGTCCCCCTCCATGCCCTACCCCTTGCTGATGTCTCCTCTCTCTCTTCTCCTCTGTCTTTCTCTCCTCACCTTGCTGTCTCCAGTTACCCACCTTCCCAGCCTGACTCTTCCAGCCACTCTGTGCTGCGTTCCTTGATAGAGGTGATCTGGATTTGGTGGCTTGGGGGCTGGAGAGAGGGATGACTAACCCCACCCCCACCCCCAAGAAAAAAACCCCAAAGTGCCTGTCTCTTAGGGATTCATTACAAATCGTAGGGGTAGGTGGCAGAAGTGTCCTGTCTGGGGCGGGGGCTGGCCTGCCTCTTCCGGGTGAACCCCACTGCTGATCCCATCATGACAGAACTGGGATCTTAGGTCCTTAGATGCTAATTGGCATGGCTCAGCCTGCTTCCAGCCAGGGTCATTATTTTCTGTTTCCCCAAGCCTACCATGCTGCATTTGGCCTCAGCACTTTCTGGAAACCCCAGGAGACATAGAGTATTTAGGCCAGGGCTCAGCAATCTTTTCTGTGACCAGAGAGCAAGTATTTCCAGCTTTGCAAGTCAACAGTCTCAACTACTAACTCTTCAATAGTAGCATGAATATAGCCTTATGTAACCAAAGGGGTAGGGCTGTGTCCCAATAAAGCTTTATTTATAAAACAGGGGGTGGGCTAACTTGGGCTCAGACTTGGAAGCTAAACAAGACCTGTTTTCACCTCCCAGCTCTGCCCCCTACTGGCTAGGAGACTTTGGGTGAGTGAGGTCTCTGAGCTGCTGTTACTCATCTGCAAAGTTAGAACATTTGGGCTTCCCTCATAGGGTGGTTCGGGGAAGGCAATGGCACCCCACCCCAGTACTTTTGCCTGGAAAATCCCATGGATGGAGGAGCCTGGTAGGCTCCAGTCCATGGGGTCGCTGAGAGTCGGACACGACTGAGCGACTTCACTTTCACTTTTCACTTTCATGCATTGGAGAAGGAAATGGCAACCCACTCCAGTGTTCTTGCCTGGAGAATCCCAGGGACGGGGGAGCCTGGTGAGCTTCCGTCTATGGGGTCGCACAGAGTCGGACACGACTGAAGCGACTTAGCAGCAGCAGCAGCAGCAGCATAGGGTGGTTTTAAGATTACATGACACAATGCCTGTAAATGGCTAGCACAGGGCCAGGCATATGGTAAGCAGGCAATAAATATCAGCAATTATTATTTATATAATGTTACTAATATATGTACATGTTATATATAACACTCATATATATGTTATATATATTATATACATATACACACACAGACATACACAAGTGCTCCACGAGTTGCAGTTGTTTTCTGTGATGGATTTGGAATTACAGGAAGAACCAAAACAGTGTGGGTTTTGGTGAGGCTTCTGCACCCACCTTACTTAATGAGGCCACTTCCCAGTTGGTCCTCATGAGAAGCCAGGGCTTTAATCCAGGACCCACTTCCTCTGTCAGGGTTGCCATACCCACCCCCCAGTCCGTCCACATTGGGGTGATTGCCGTTCACAACCCCTTCCAAGCAGCATGGGATTCTGTTTCCAGTGACAGTGAGTGGAGAGACAGACTATGAAATCAGGATTTGCACCAGGGCCAGCACAGCCTCTGCTCATATGTAAACTTAATCCCAAGAGCAGATACATGGTTTGGGAGACCCAGGCGTCTAGACAGAGGAAACAGTCCTTACTTACCCAGTTTCACTTCCTTTTGAAATCCCATAGAATCTGGACAAAAAGTGGGTTTTTTTTTTTAACAAAATAGAGTGGGGGTTGCTGGTGAAAGAAGAGTATCTGGCTTAGACGCCTCCAAGACTGCATTCGTCAGGGCTTTTTCTGATGCAGAGACCTTCCACATACTGGCTTCAGAAGATAAAAGGGAAGTTGCTGGTGTAGGTACTGGGGGAAAAAAGCCTAGACATGAACAGGGTCTTCAAGGATGGCTGGATCCAGAAGCCAGAGTCATCAGATCATGTTCTTTTTACTCTCATCTCACATTATGCTTTCCTTTTTATGGGTTTCATTCTCAGCTAGGCTCTCCCTTCATGGTAGCCTTTGGCTGGTCCAGGTTTCCATCCTTATAGATCTAAGTGCATCAACCCCTTGAACCAACTGGATTGCAGTTAAGGGGACAGATCTCCAGGGAACACCAGGGTGATGTAACATCCAGAATAGGGATGCTGAGCAGACAAGAGCAACAACTGCTCCTACAAAACTGTCTGTGGGTTGAGTACCTGTGATTCAGTCTCTCACTTGTTTCTCTCCTCATTGAGGAGCCAGGGGAAATATGAATGATTATTAAATCAGAAAAAGAGCGTGAACCTATTTGATGAGTTCCACTTCCCTTTCTGTTTACTTGAGATTCCCACTTTCAGAGGGTGTCAGGAATCTTCAGTCAGCCATGAAATAAGAAGGAACTCAGTGGTTCCACGAAGGCAACGGCACCCCACTCCAGTACTCTTGCCTGGAAAGTCCCATGGACGGAGGAGCCTGGTAGGCTGCGGTCCATGGGGTCGCTAGGAGTCGGATGCGACTGAGCAGCTTCACTTTCACTTTTCACTTCCATGCATTGGAGAAGGAAATGGCAACCCACTCCAGTGTTCTTGCCTGGAGAATCCCAGGGACAGGGGAGCCTGGTGGGCTGCCATCTATGGGTTGCACAGAGTCAGACACGACTGAAGTGACTTAGCAGCAGCAGCAGCAGCAGCAGTGGTTTCAACCCTGATTGTACATCCCAATCACCTGGGCAGGGAGGGCTTTTCAAAATCCTGATTCCCAGGCTGCAGCCCCTGTCCAGTGATACCAGAGTCACTGGAAGGTAAGGCCCAGGCATCAATACTTTTCAGTGCTCCCTGGGTAATTACAATGTGCAGCCAACATCAAGAACCACAGATCCAGCTGGAATGGCCAGCATATTCAGAAGCTATCCTAGACACGAGGGAGGTAAGTTCTTGTAGGATTTTCTGAAGACCTACGTCATCTCTGTGGATACTGGGAATTGTTTTCTCATCTCAAGCTTTAGAATTAAATAGAAGACAGGTTTTGGTCTGCAATGTGACCCATGTGATTTACAGGTGTTGGGCCCCTGCTGGGGCCATGATTCACCACTGCTGTTCCTACTTGCTAGCACACTGATTACTGTTAGATTATCTGGTCTCCTTGCTGCATCTTAAACTGGGCCGACACTGAGGCAGCAACACGGGATTTTGAAAGCATGTATGCAGAGGTGGAGGAAGTGGGTGGGCAGACAGGTGTGAAATACAGACAGGACTGTGGTTCCCGGGGTGGATGATAGACAGATCAGCTTATGGCAACAGGGCCAATGAGGAGACTTGGACACCTGTCTAGAGGGCTTCAAATATCTGCAGTTCTCCTCCTAGGTTCATTCAGTGCTGGTGACGGGCTTACGAAATCAGGAGCTATGCAGAAGCGTCTGAACCTCCTCTTGTTGAGTGAGAGGAGACCCTGGAAGGTCCTGTATTGGTTCAAATGGTCAGCTGTTCAAGAATCTCTTTCCCATCCCAATCTCTGAGGCTGGGCCTGGAATCTGGGAATTGAACAAGCACCCTTGAATTATGCCCCAGTTTGGGACGTGGGACTGTTTTTAACTGGCTTCCAGCTAGATAAAAGAAATAAGGACAAGGAACAAACTGTGTTTCCACGAAGTATGTCAGTGAGCTAAATAAGCAGCTTTTTAGTTTGAGATTGTTGTTATTCAGTCGCTCAGTTGTGTCCGATTCTGCGATCCCATGGACTGCAGCAGGCCAGGCTTCCTTGTCCTTCACTATCTCCCGGAGTTTGCCCAAACTCATGTCCATTGAGTCGGTGATGCCATCCAACCATCTCATCCTCTGTCTCCCTCTTCTCCTGCTCCTCTCAATCTTTCCCAACACCAGGGTCTTTTCCAGTGAGTCAGCTCTTCACATCAGGTGGCTAACGTATTGGAGCTTCAGCTTCCAACGAATATTCGTTCAGGACTGATTTCCTTCAGTTTGAGATAATATCCATCAAAACTTTTTGGTATTAAATATCCTTTTTAAAGTGAAATGATGGGTAATTATAGATGGTGATTTTTTTTTTTTTTTTACATAGTGTCCTTTCTTAGACGTTGCTAACTGTAAGCCGTCTCCTGTTTATTAAATATTCTGGTCCATAAAATTCAAGTCAGGAACTCTTTCTCTAGATTGGAGTTTTAAAGGTCGATGATTATTGAACCAAAGCCCCTTCTTCAAAAAGAAGCTCATATAACCCCTTACTGTATGAATCAGCAGACGAAAGTGGAGTTGTTCTGGGTTTTGTAAACCAGGAAGCCTGATGTTCCATGCCCTGGCCCTCCCCTCAGTGATGGCTTTGGAGATACTTCTTTGAAATTCAATTTGGAACTGCTATCTCAGAAATTTCTTTAAATGATTCAAATGGGAAACCCGAGGCCTTAGGATGGAGAGCATGCTCTCAAACTTCTGATTCCTAATTGGGTCCAGTCATCCCAAGGGTTCATGTCACTGATGAATTAAAAAGACCCTCCCATTCCCCCACCAACCCCAGATTTAGCACCTGGTAGGTATTGGGGGCATCATCTTCATTGTAACAACCCCTATTTTCTCACTTTGAAAATGAGAAGAACATAGCCCAGGGAAATGACATGACTTTCTCAGGGTCACCAAGAAGGAGGAAGTCAGGACCCCTGACTTGGGGTCAGGACTTGGTTTACCTTGAGGTCCAGAGCACCCTTCCACTTTCTCTTATGGGACAAAGCTGGCTCTGGCGTCTCGGAGGGAGCTTCGAAAATATTAAGGAACTATGGCTTTTCTGATAGTATGACGTATGAGTCTATCTCTTCAAGAGTCATTCCTCCATCTGTCCATTCAACCAAAAATATTTCAGATTGCCTCCTCCCTGTGTGGGTACCAGGGATACGAGCATTTGTGGACATTCAAGATTGCCGTCTTCATGGAGCAGCCAGACTGCTGGGGGAAACAGATATAAAGAGCCACTAGCTATGGCGGTGATGAAAGCTGCGAGTAAATGTCCAGGATGCTATGCAAATTAAAATAGGAACGATGATGGGAGTGGGCAGAGCAGGGATGTCTAGTCCAGCCGAGGAACCAGGGAAGGCTTCCACGAGCATGGACTGTTTATGCTGAGACTTGAAGGCTAGATGGGGCCAGTCAGATAATGTGATGGGTATGCATTGCCTGGGATGAAAGAGTTGGACAGGTTTCAGGAACCCAGGAGCCTGTGGATGAGGTAGGGCAGAGACAAAGAGGTGAACAGGAGCCCAAATCTGTAATTTTGGCTTAGTGTATGGGATTTAGTGCTGAGGGAAGCTTTTAAGCCTCAGGTCTCAGGCACTGACTCACCTGTGCTGTTTCACCTTTCCCTTTGATGGCATCTCCTGCTCTCTGACCGGAGAAGGCAATGGCACCCCACTCCAGTACTCCTGCCTGGAAAATCCCATGGATGGAGGAGCCTGGAAGGCTGCAGTCCATGGGGTCGCTGAGGGTTGGACACAACTGAGCGACTTCACTTTCACTTTTCACTTTCATGCACAGGAGAAGGAAATGGCAACCCACTCCAGTGTTCTTGCCTGGAGAATCCCAGGGACAGGGGAGCCTGGTGGGCTGCCATCTATGGGGTCGCACAGAGTCAGACACGACTGAAGCGACTTAGCAGCAGCAGCAGCAGCTCTCTGACAGGTGGGTCTGTTATGGGTTGAATTGAGATCCCCTCAAAAATATGTTGTAGTCCTAGCCCCCCCAGGATAGAACATGCTCATATTTGGAAAGGGGGTCATTGCAGGTATAATTAGCCAAGTTACGATGAGGTCATAATAGAGCAGGGCAAGCCCTTCATCCAACATGATTGGTAATCCGTCTAAGAAGAGGGAAATTTGGACACCAAGGCAGAAACCGACAAGGGGAATGACACATGAAAATGGAGGCAGAGATGGGGGGGCACAGCTGCAAACAAAGGGGCCCCCAAGGTTGATGGGCACCCCCAGAAACCGAAGGAGACAAGGCAGGATTGCGTTTAGTTGTGATTTCAGATGTCTGGCCTGTAAAACCATGAGAGAATACCTCTGCACTGTTGGAAGCCACCCAGTTTGGGGCAGTCTATTACGGCAGCCCCCGGACAGTAACAGGGGGCTACATCTTCAGCCCTGACGTAGGCGAGTGTCATGCTTATGAGTCAGTCTCCTGGTGACTGTGTAATTGGTCTGGGAGTAAACTGGGTGCTTTTTGGGAAAATGACATGAGTTCTTCTCAGCTGTGAAATTGCTCGTCAATCAGTGTGTTCGAGTGATCACCTCGCAGATGGCCTCCTAGTGACCATAAAGAGTTAGTGCCGCTTCCCAAGATGGCCTACTGGCTCCCTGGATGGCCGTTTGCCACAGAAGAGAGTCTGGACATGCAGCCCATGGGGCCTCTTGGCGGAGGAGAGGGTGGGAGCCAATTAGGCACAGCTGTTGCCGCCCACCCTCAGGCGCACGTGTCTATACTGCCTGCAACACTATGGGAATAAGCTCTTTGAAATCAGCCAGTGTCCCAGCCCAGAAAGCCTCAGTGGAAGCCCCTTTGTATCTGATTGTCACCCCATGTTGTGATTCAATGGTAAACTGGGTACGGCACCTCTTAATTCACAAAGGATGTGAGTCTGATGCTGGCGTCTATGTAATGAGTGTGGGAAGGATTAGAAACTCCCCAGTGTGAGCCGGGGCCTGTGATCCCTCACTGTGCAGTGTCGGCAGGGTTGGTCAACCTCTCTGAGACTCAGTGTCTCCATTGGAAAGTGAAGATTCTGCTACTTCCCCACACAGTAATATGATGAAGATTAGATTCAAGAATGGATGGCTAAGTGGCTTCTATACTGAAGAATTCTGCCCCATTGGGGAAGGCTGTTTGAAAGAGTTGCTAGGCAGGCTGACAGAGGCTTTTAAAAAAATTTATTGAAGCACAGTTGATTTACAATATTGTCTTAGTTTCAGGTATACAGATTTATACATATTATATATATATATTACAATATATATTCTTTTTCAGAGTCTTTTCCATTGTACATTATTACAAGATACCATGTAGTTCCCTGTGCTATACAGTAGGTCTCTGTTGGTCATCTATTTTATATATGTGTATATGTTAATCCCAAACTCTTAATTTATCTCCCCATCTTTTCCCTTTGTTTTCTATGTCTATGAGTCTGTTTTGTAAAAAGTTCATTTGCTTTTTTTAAAGATTCCACATGTAAGTGATATCATATGATATTTGCCTTTCTCCTTCTGACTTAATTCACTTAGTAGCATAATTTCTAGGTCCATCTGTGTTGCTGCAAATGGCAATATTTCATTTTTTGTGGCTCAGTAATATTCCATTTTTTGTGTGTGTGTGTATACACAATGTGTATATGTACATATACACAATATATGTACATATACACACGTATATGTACATATACACATTGTGTATGTGTATATGTACATATACACATTGTGTATATGTCATATACACATTGTGTATATGTACATATACACATTGTGTATATGTGTATATGTACATATACACATTGTGTATATGTGTATATGTACATATACACATTGTGTATATGTGTATATGTGTATATGTACATATACACATTGTGTATATGTACAAATATACTATTTTTCATTTGGGATATATATTTTGTAAATATTTTACAGAGAGGAAAAAACAGTAAGTATATACACACAATATTCCATCGTGTGTGTGTATATATATATACACACACACACACATACACATATGTATATATGTATATAGTCCACATCTTCTTTATCCACTCATCCTGAGAGAGGCTTGAGTGAAGCCCCCCCACCCCTCTGTTTGGGGTTCATTGTAGAAAACACCCTTTGATCTTACTGAAAATGCCTGATGAGTGGTGGCTGCAGTAGAGATCTCCCAGCCCAATGTTGTTCTGGGTATTGTTCTTACTGTTTTTTCCTTTCTGTAAAATATTTACAAAATATATATCCCAAATGAAAAATAGTGTATTTGCATATATACATAATACATATGTGTATGTTTACAATCTATATACACTCAAAATAAAAATATTACAAGCTTAATGCAAAGATAACAGGTGGACAGACTACAGTGTGTGGGCCAGCTGTCAGTTTTTGTTAATATAGTTTTATTCAAACCAGGGAGTATCAAGTGAGGCAAGGTCATGTAAGTGCTTATATAAAAGTTGGCTATTTTGTTTCTAGTGGATTTTTTGCGCTCAGTTCAAAATGCCGCATCAAAATATTTTTATCTTGACACCTGAGTGTTTTGGCCACCTCCTTAAATTCCTGCAGGCTAATGCCCCTAGTCCTTCCTCTAGTCCCAGCCCTGATAATACTGCTCAGGAAACCAAACTTGATTTTGAGAATAGGGCATCTCAGGCTCCTGTTGATGTGCATTCCTCTCCCGTTCCCCTGAGGGATTGACGGCATCCTGGGTTTGTCTCACCAGTCTTGCTTTTCTTTGTGGGCCACCTCACATATGCAAGTCCCTAAGCAATACATAGTTTAGTTTTGCATGAATTTGACTTCACAGAAATAGAACTGTCCCTCACATATTCTGTGGGCTTTTCCTCCTTGAAAACTCTGTTTTTTAGATGCATTCAGGTCTATATAAATTATCGTAGATCATTTTCATACCGTCACATCCTGTGTTTCACCAACTCTAAGACGCACATGTCCCCGCCCCCGCAGTTCAACACCGCTGAAGCTGGGCTGTGACTTGCAGTTTCTGGCACCTCTTGGTTGCTCTCCTCCTGGCAGAGTTTCAGGCTGTCACCATTTACCGTCCATCCATTGCACACAGACATGGCTCTTCATAACGTTGTCACTTCTGAGGGCCTCTGCTTTTTTGATCTTACGTGAGTTGAGTTTCATTGGAATTGAAAAAGTCTTACACAGAAAGGTGTAAGAACAGAGCCGCATGATCTATGATAAAATATGTCTAAATAAGTCTAAAAGGTATTTTATTTATTTTTTAATAAATGTTTTTTTGTTTATTTTTCTGGCTGCACTGCATCTTCATTGATTCTTGAGCTTTTCACTAGTTACAGTATTCTGTAACTAGTACACAGAGCTTCTCATTGTGGTGGCTTCTCTTACTGTGGAGCATGGGCTTTAGGGCTGACGGGCTTCAGTAGTTGTGGCTTCCAGGCGCTAGAGCACTGGCTCGAGAGTTGTGGCACACAAGCTTAGCTGTTTTGCAGCAAGTGAAATCTTCACCGATCAGGGACTGAACCTGTGTCTCCTGCATTGGCAGGTGGATTCTTTACCACTGAATCATCAGGGAAGCCCTAAAAGATATTTTAAAGTAATATCAAATGTAAAAGTTTTAAGTGTAAGAAAGCACTGTGTCCTAGATAATTGGTAGCCTCTTTCTATTTTCAGTTCAGTTCAGTTCAGTCGCTCAGTCGTGTCTGAGTCTTTGCGACCCCATGAACCACAGCACGCCAGGCCTCCCTGTCCATGACCAACTCCCGGAGTTTACCCAAACTCATGTCCATTGAGTCGGTGATGCCACCTAATCATCTCATCCTTTGTCGTCCCCTTCTCCTCCTGCCTTCAATCTTTCCCAACATCAGGGTCTTTTCAAATGAGTCAGATCTTCACATCAGGTGGCCAAAATATTGGAGTTTCAGCTTCAACATCTGTCCTTCCAATGAACACCCAGGACTGATTTCCTGTAGGATGGACTGGTTGGATCTTCTTACAGTCCAAGGGACTCTCAAGAGCCTTCTCCAACACCACAGTTCAAAAGCATCAATTCTTCAGTGCTCAGCTTTCTTTATAGTCCAACTCTCACATCCATTCATGACTCCTGGAAAAACCATAGCCTGGATGGACCTTTGTTGACAAAGTGATGTTTCTATCTTAGTGGTTCATAAATTGATGACCTTACACTCAACAGCATCTTAAAAGCCAGTGAAATATGGTAAGACCCCATTGTATGAATAGGCCACAGTGAAGGCATGCGTTCCTCTGTGGATGGATGTTGGGATATTTTTCCCTCCTTATTTTTGACTGTGCAGGTTCTTTGTTGCTGCACTTGGATTTTCTGTAGTTTCGGGGAGTGGGGACTGTTCTCCAGTTGCTCTGCACGGACTTCTCATGGCAGAGCTTGTTGCAGAGCACGGGCTCTTGGGTGTGCAGGCTCAGTAGCTGTGGTGCATGGGCTTAGTCGCCCTGCAGCATGGGGAAACTTCCCAGACCGGGCATCAGACCTGTGTCCCCTGCACTGGCAGACAGATTCTTAACCACGGGACTGCCAGGGAAGTCTCTTTTCCCTCTTTTTTACTGAAGCTTTCAACTCGAGGTCAGAGTTTCTCAGCTTCAGAACTATCGACACTTGAGGATGAGTCATTTTTCATGGTGGGGCCTGTCTTGTCTGTCTTAGGATGTTTAGCAGCACCCCTGGCCTCTCTCTCTCTGAGATGCCAGGAGAACCATTCCCCCAAAAAGCACATTTCAGAAAGCTGGAGCTCTTCAGACATTGCCAACCTTCCTCCAGGGGCAAAAATCACCCCATGGCTGAGAACCGCACAACTAGAGAATGTATGATTGGTGGCCACAGTGGTTGCCTCAATTAATACATTCACCCAGTGATGCACTGGGGTTCTCTATCCTCCCTATTTTTGCCAGCTTTCATTAGGCCAGCCTGTTGAACTCCTTTGCCCATGTGGTGAGAATAGAACTGCGTCTGGGCTTTGTTTCTGTTTGCATTTCCCCAGTTGCCAGTGTGGTTGAGGATCTTTTCAAAAGTGTTTTGACCTCTCATGTTTCCTCCTCTGTGTCTTTGGCCCATTTTTTTTTTCCCCTAATGAGTTGTTTCCTTTTTATTTGTTACCTTATTGATTTTTAAGGGCTAAAAATATTCTGGGTTCTAATTCTTTGTTATATGTGTGGCAAATACCTTCTTGATTTGTGGCATGCCTTCTCACTTTATTGTCTCTTTTGATGAATAGAAGTTTTTAACATTAATGTAGTCAGATGTATCATTTCTTCCCTTTATGGCTTTTGCTTTTAAGAAATCTTATTTAATAAAGTCTTTCTGCCCTGAAGTCATAAACGCATTGTCCTGTCCACCTGGAATTGATTTTGATGTATGGTATAAGGGCAGCTCTCTTTCTTTTTTTCCTCCCCAAATGGGTAGCCAGTTTCCCAGCGTCGCTTATCAAACAGGCTTTCTTTGGCCCCACTAATCTGCCATTTCACCTTGTTGTTGGTCGTGCCTACGTTCACTCAGGACCACTCCTGTACTTTTTATTCTGTTCCACTAGTTGTCACTTCTTCCTATCCCTATTTTTTTCTTTTTTTTTTTTTTCAAGCATATCTGAATAATTTTGAAAATTTTGTTTTAATTTTCTTTTAAAAGTAGCCTGTCTTAAATGCACTGGGGTATCTCAGAGAAGAAAAGGACACTGAGGAAAATACAAATAAAGTCTGGTGTTTACTGAATAGCAGTGTACCAATGTTGGTTTGTTAGTCTTGACAGAAGTACTGTGTTTATGGAAGAAGCTGCATGAAAGGTATATGGGAATTCTCTGTACTATCTTTGCAAAGTAGTACGTTGATTAAAACAGATTTCTCTCATTTAAAAAAAAATATTTTTTTTGGCCTTCTGTTACTAACACCGTCTCTAATGCCATCTCTAATCCTTACACTCATCACTTACTTTTACATTTTTTAGTTTATCATCTCTCGGCTTTAAACCATTTGTCTTAATCTTCGAGCTCTTTTGCCCTCTATCTTTTAAATTTCTGCTTCCTTGACTGATAGTCATTTTTTTATTTTCAGTCTCCTTTCTTTTCTCTCACAACATAAGGCAGAAACTCTTACTGTCTTCTGCTTATTGGCGTCCTGACTCATTTTGAACTTACGGGTTATTCATCGCTTTTAGTTCACTCTCACCTTTCATCTCTTTATAACCATCTACCCTCCCTTTAAAACATTATATATTTTAAATACATAATATTATTACATGTTATATAAATACATATTGAAATATGTAATATTTCTCTCCTCTGCTTCTCTCTGAATACCTTTTCTTAGTTTTGGTCGTGTTTGTAACAGCAGAAAACCCTAGCCATAGGAAGCCAGCAAGGAGAAAACCCTCAGCATGAATGGGGATGGGGACGGGGCGACAGCTGGCCTGCTTCCTCCCTCCCCTGAGTTTTAGCGTTGGACTCTAGTTCTCCAGAGGTCCCGCTCTGGGAGCCTTGCCATGGGTTAACCCTCCACAGGCACTTGTTCTGAGTGCAGATGGCATGTTTGTTTTGCTGGGGCAGCAGCTTCTGTAATAGCTGGGGCAGCAGCCGTCACACCTACGTGGCGTCTCCTCCTTGAAAGTCCCCGGCCTGGTATCATTGCATCTGGGCCTCCTTCACCTCTGTTGACCGAACTTGACCTCACTGCTCTCACATCCCTGACTTTGGGATGGTCAGAGAGTCTGCCTCTGGGCCTGACTCAAGTTCTCCAGGAAGATGGATATGGTGTATCTCAACACCGACATTTTCCTTACCTAGGAAAACACCTTCAGCTTGGAGGTAACCCTAGTTGACTCCAGAGTCCTCAGGGCAGGCCGATCATCTCTGGGACTCTGAGTCCTGGGCGTGGCTGATCTAAGGGGACCCAGCCCTGAATTCCTACCTTCCTTGTGGTCAGTTCATGTGACAATGAAAGTATGACTTGAAATGGAAATTCTTCCTCAGTTGGTATATTTCAGCAGCAGGCTGGAGGAGAGACAATTCCTGTAAGATTTTATCCTGAGGGCATCTTTGTCTAGCCACTTTCTGCTTGAAGTGAAATTTCTTCTCCTTTAAATCTTGGCCTGGCAACTGTCTGCCTTCCTGATTGGCTTGTGGAAGTTGGTGGCTGATGAATGCCTGGTGGGGGCTTTCAGATTCTACAGGAAACCTGAGCTTTGTGAGGGCCTTTTAAAGCTCCATCTTACACACCCAACTTTCTCCTTCCATCAGAATAAATAAATCTTTTATGAGGGCTTTAAAAGATTTTTTTTTAACTTTGGAATTTTGTTTAACGCATGGTAACAGTTCACATTCTGTGTAATGCTTTTTAGCTTAAAAGTGCTTTTTCGTTTATAATCTCATTTGATAAATAATGATAATTATCCCCATTCTGCCCCCAAGGAACTTGTTTCATCTTATTTGTGAGTATGTGGAAAACACTGAGGTTTCATTTGGATTCCGGGTGTTAATTAACACTTAGTATGCTTAGAAAAGGAACTGACTAAAGATTATCTAGATTTATTATCATAATATTTAGCATATTGGAATATAGATGAAGAAAAATAATTAGGCATGAAAAATATAGATAAAAGTCAAGATATTTTTTTTTCTGATGGAGAAGAAAAGACTTAGATTAATAATAATCACAAAGGAGGATCATGAAGTATTTTTTTGGGCTTAAGAGTCTAAATATTTTTCAAAAACAGAAATAGTTATGAGAGGTCAGGCCATCATCCAGGCTTGTAGTTTTAAAATGGCAGGTCCCAGCTCCAGACTTGGCTGATCATTCATTCTTTCAATAAACTATTCAGAACCTTGTTTTTCCATCTATTTATTGACAGCCTGGAGAAGAGTTTTACTTTTCATGGAGTCCACTGGCCTGGGTTGCAAATCCTAAGGTCTTTGGTGAATAGATACCAACAGGAAATAGTACTGTTGTCCTTTATCTTCAGGGTCTCTGCTTTTTGCAGAAGACATAGTCCTGACCTCTACCTTGTCCAGCTGTCCTTAACACCCTCCATTCTGCCCACCAGGGCCTCTGTTCTTCACCCATTCAGCGACCACACACCCACAGAACCTTATGTTCCTGATTCCTCCCTATTGTCACTTCCTAGTGAGTTTTCATGGAGAAGGAAATGGCAACCCGCTCCAGTATTCTTGCCTGGAGAATCCCAGGGACGGGAGAGCCTCGTGGGCTGCCGTCTATGGGGTCACACAGAGTTGGATGCGACTGAAGCGACTTAGCAGCAGCAGCAGTGAGTTCTCAAATTGCATCTTTACATTCAAGTTTTCCTTCTGAGTCAAAGCCATCACTGCCACAACCACAGTCCCCTAACTCCTCCTCTCCCTTCACCTTCTTCAGATCCATGACCCAGCTGCAGCCAAGGAGATCTGTGCAGAAGGCAACTCTGGTCAGTTCCTCCTGCTTAGAATCCTTTCAAAACCCCCCATTGCTCTCAGGTCAGCAGTGTGCGAAGTTGCTTCAGTTGTCTCCAACTCTTTGTGACCGCATGAACCAACTGTAGCCCACCAGGCTCCTCTGTCCATGGGATTCTCCAGGCAAGAATACTGGAGCGAGTTGCCATGCCCTACTCCAGGGGATCTTCCCCACCCAAGGACTAAAGCCACATCTCTTATGTCTCCTGCATTGGCAGGGGGGTTCTTTATCACTACGCCACCTGGGAAGCCCTAGGTCAGAGACAGAACTCCTCAGTGTGGCCACCAGGCTGTGTGCCCTGGCCCCTCCCTCTCTGGCTTCATTTTGTACCCATTCCACCCCCACCACACACACACACACTCTGTCTCTCTCTCTCTCCCTCCTGCCCTCTCTCTCTTTGCCTCATCTCCATGTTCCCTCTTCCATATGTACTGGTTTCTTTCAGCCCTGCTTATGCCACCCTGCTCTCTTCTGCCCCAGGACTTTTGCACATGCTGCTTTCTCCGCCTGAAACACAGCTGAGCACCCAGAGTATGTGTCAGCCCTCACCCTGCAGTAGGTTTGTGTTTCCATAAGGAGATCCTGAGAGACATTACTCGTGGGAGTACATATATTAGGCATGTGTACCATCACTTCCATAGAATTTCAGGGTTCTTCTTGCTTCCTCCTGGATGTGCTGGAAGGACTGCAAACCTACTTAAGAGAACTCTCCCTGGCCAGTCTGTGAACATTCCTATGACCCACTTCTGTGAGAGCCCACTTGGCTGAACAATAAAGCAGATGGTAGCATACTCAGTGAAGCTAGAGACAGTTCCCCTACTAGAAGACTGGCTAATGTTTCTTATTTTGCATAAAGTTGACTGAAGGGAGCAGAGCTTATGGAGGGTGTGTGCACATTTCTTGATAAACCAAGTAAGTCTCTGGGATGATACCAGGACTGAATCGTTTTGACTTCCCACAGGATTCCTGTCACTAACCTACACTGTGGCTCTTATATTTCCTCATCGTTAACTGAAACATTTTAGGATGATCCCAAGAGGGGTTTGTGGCAGATGCTGGTTGCCTTGGTAACCAGTATCCTAGGGAGGACCTATTTCTGCTTTCAGTAACAGGAAGAATTGTGATTCTCACACTCTCTTGCTTTGTTTTTTATATTATAGAAACAGTGACTGGGTCAGGTGACTGATTGTATTTTCCTCTTTGCACGGGCTACCAGGAAGCTCAAGATCAAATCTTTGGCCAGCTGCCCACAACTGTCAGCTTAAATGCCACATCTGTTCTCTTAGGTTTTAGATTTATTTCCTACTCTCATTTTCTTTTTGCTCAGCATTTTTTATTAGCTCATTCAAAAAACTTTTTTTCTTTCTATAATGTATGCATATAAACAGTTTTAGATCCTTTCTGAAATAAAGAAAGCATTAAAAATGTACAAATGTTAAGTATCATTGTATATATGGCTACTCACCGCCCCCCCACCCCAAGGGCCCATGGGGAGTCTATCATATGGCAGGCACTGATCTACATGATCAGATTTGCATTATGAAGTTTAAATAAAAGGAAAATGAGGCTCAAAGAGGTTGGATAGCTTGCCCAGAGTCACACATCAGCACTGGGCTGAGTCTAGCTTCTTAAAAACTGGGCTTCAGACCATCAGCTTAAACTTCCTCCTGTGGAGTGCTTGCCTACCTCAGTGCATTGTAATTGTTTGGCTTCTTGTCTTTCTCCCAGATCTGACTGTATTTCAGGAGGACAGTGTTCACACTTGTGTCATATTCCTGGCACTAAGCACCATGTTTAGAGTATAGAAGAAATTCAATAAATATTTGTTGAGTGGGTATCAGCTTAAACTAGGTTTTGGGAACAATTTCTTCTTATTCCTAAAAGTGGAGTAAGGAACATTTCTAAATTCATGAATCTGAAAATTTCATTTAAAGTTGTTTTTTTTTTTTTCTGGTGTATAATGGACTTGGAAGTTTTGTGCAGATATAAGAGAACCTTTTTCAATCAGTGTGAGTTAGTCATGGTTTTGCCTTTGTTCAAGGCAGTGGAAGATATGAACATGTGTTTAATCATGTTTGACCTTGTCTTCTGGGGACAGGGAATAAAGAAATCTTGATAACTAAATTGCACAACACTCAAATTGCACAAATAGGCTCACTGAGAAGGAGATGCCAGTTGAATAAAATGACTTTCGTTGTCTTATCAAAGAGACTCTCTGCAGTAGGATCTTCTGCTTTGCAGCTGTTTGGGGTGCAGTCTGTGAAGGCTAATTGTGAATCCCGATCGTGTTGACTCTCTGAGCTCTAGAATTACGCATGTAAAATAAGATGCAGGAAATGATGATTCAATCCTGAGCAAATCACATCCTAAATCCTGGATTCTTAAGGATTGGGTGCTTTTTTCCACCTCTCCTCTTTTTTTAAGAAATCAAAAGTGAAGAGAATTATGGTGACCTTCCTAGAGAAGGAAATGGCAACCCACTCCTGTGTTCTTGCCTGGAGAATCCCAGGGATGGGGGAGCCTGGTGGGCTGCTGTCTATGGGATCGCACAGAGTTGGACATGACTGAAGAGACCTAGCAGCAGCAGCAGCAGCCTATGGTTACATTGGGAGTCCTTGGTGGGAATGGTTTGAGTCTCTTCTATAAAGATGGGCTTGAGGTTTGCAGCTGGTGCCATCTTGCTTGTGAGCAACACAGTTATGTAATTTTCATGTGCTAAATGAGATCATCTCTTAGTGCCCGAAACTGACAGAATAGTGTATGCCAATGCATCCCCAGGTAAACCATGGAGTGTCTCTGGCCCCTTCATCTGTCTCCCTTTTGCAAATTAGTATTGTGGAGGCTAAAGCATGGAGCTGTGGATGGTATTGAGGAGAAGGTCTGTGTTATGACGATCATTTTTATATTTGGCTTAGGACTTTTATACTTTTTTTTTAACTTTGAAATAACAGTGGACTCATGAGAAGAGCCCAAATATTATAGGATTCCTGTGTACTCTTCACTCAGCTTCTCCCAGTGACCTTATCAAACATAGCTATAGTACTGATCTATTACCATTACCAGGAAAATGACATTAGTTTGATCAGTTCAGTTACTCAGTCATGTCTGACTCTGTGACCCCATGGACTACAGCATGCCAGGCTTCCCTGTCCATCACCAGCTCCCAGAGCTTGCTCAAACTCATGTCCATTGAGTCGGTGATGCCATCCAACTATCTCATTGTCTGTCGTCCCCTTCTCCCACCTTCAGTCTTTCCCAGCATCAGAGTCTTTTCACATGAGTCAGTTCTTCATATCAGGTAGCCAAAATAGTGGAGCTTCAGCTTCAGCATCAGGCCTTCCAATGAATATTCAGGACTGATTTCCTTTATGATCGACTAGTTGGATCTCCTTGCAGTCCAAGGGACTCTCAAGAGTCTTCTCCAACACCACAGTTCAAAAGCATCAATTTTTTGGTGCTCAGCTTTCTTTATGGTCCAACTCTCACATCCATACATGACTACTGGGAAAACCATAGCTTTCACAGATGGACCTTTATTGGCAAAGTAACATCCCTGCTTTTTAATATGCTGTCTAGGTTGGTCATAGCTTTTCTTCCAAGGAGTAAGCGTCTTTTAATTTCATGGTTGCAGTCACCATCTGCAGTGGTTTTGGAGCCGCCTCCCAGAAAAAGTCTCTCACTGTTTCTGTTGTTTCCCCATCTATTTGCCATGAAGTGATGGGACCAGATGCCGTGATCTTAGTTTTCTGAATGTTGAGTTTTAAGCCAAGTTTTTCACTCTTCTATTTTACTTTCATCAGTAGGCTCTTTAGTTCTTCTTCACTTTCTGCCATAAGGGTGATGTCATCTGCATATCTGCGATTATTGATATTTCTCCCAGCAATCTTGATTCCAGCTTGGGCTTCATCCAGCCTGGCATTTCTCATGATGTACTCTGCATATAAGTTAAATAAGCAGGGTGACAGTATACAGCATTGACGTACTCCTTTCCATATTTGGAACCAGTCTGTTGTTCCATGTCCAGTTCTATCTGTTGCTTCTTGACCTGCATACAGATTTCTCAGGAGGCAGGTCAAGTGGTCTAATATTCCCATCTCTTAAAGAATTTCCCACAGTTTGTTGTGATCCACACAGCCAAAGGGTTTGCCATAGTTAATAAAGCAGAAGTAGATGTTTTTCTGGAACCCCCTTGCTTTTTCAATGATCCAACGAATGTTGGCAATTTGATCTCTGGTTCCTCTGCCTTTTCTAAATCCAGCTTGAACATCTGGAATTTCACGGTTCACATACTGTTGAAACCTGGCTTGGAGAATTTTGAGCTGGCATGTGAGATGAGTACAATTGTGAGGTAGTTTGAACACTCTTTGACATTGCCTTTCCTTGGGGTTGGAATGAAAACTGACCTTTTCCAATCCTATGGCCACTGCTGAGTTTTCCAAATTTGCTGGCATATTGAGTGCAGCACTTTCACAGCATCATCTCTTAGGATTTGAATAGTTCCACTGGAATTCCATCACCTCCACTAGCTTTGTTCATAGTGATGCTTCCTAAGACCCACTTGACTTCACATTCCAGGATGTCTGGCTCTAGGTGAGTGATCACATCATTGTAGTTATATGGGTCATGAAGATCTTTTTTGTATGGTTCTTCTGTGTATTCTTGCCACCTCTTCTTATGATATGATACATTGATATGATACTATTAACTAAAGTAAAAGAGACGGTCTGGATTATTTACATGCATATATATGTAGATTTTGGTCATCTGATGCGAACATCCAATTCATTGGAAAAGATCCTGATGATGGGGAAGATTGAGGGCAGAAGGAGAAGAGAGTGTCAGAGGATGAAATGGCTGGATGGCATCACCGATGCAATGGGCATGAACTTGGACAAACTTTGGGAGATGGTGAGGGACAGGGAGGCCTGCTGTGCTGCAATCCATGGGGTTGCAAAGAGTCAGACATGACCAGGTGAGTGAGCAACAACAATATGTGGATGCAGTCACTGAATTCTTGCTCTGTACCAACCCCTTTGTATGCTGATACCATTGAAGTTCTTGTAAGAACCTGTTGAGGTAGATGCTATCATTGTCCCCATTTTACAGATGGGGAGAGTGAGACACTGGGGAGAGTGAGACACTGCTGCCTAACCGCATGCAGCTAGTAAGTGTGCTGTTGTGATACCAACCTGGAGTCTGACTGCAGAGCCTACATTCTTAACCTCTTTTCTCTACTGCCTTCCAGCTCAGTAATAAAATTCTTTGGAAGTAGAGGCTTAGATTATGTATCCTGCTACTCTTACTGCAGTGATTTACCTGTGGTAAGGAGCAGCAGCAGGGGCTTACTACATATTTAGATTTGTTTGGGCTTCCCTTATGGCTCAGCTGGTAAAGAATCTGCCTGCAATGCGAGAGACCTGGGTTTGATCCCTGGGTTGGGAAGATCCCCTGGAGAAGGAAAAGGCTGCCCACTCCAGTATTCTGGCCTGGAGAATTCCATGGACTGTATAGACCTTGGGGTCGCAAAGAGTTGGACATGACTAAGCGACTTTCACTTTCACTTTGAATACATGATGGGAGAATTCCATGGACAGAGGAGCCTGGTGGGCTGCTGTCTATGAGGTCACACAGAGTCGGACACGACTGAGCGACTTCACTTTCACTTTTCACTTTCATGCATTGGAGAAGGAAACGGCAACCCACTCCAGTGTTCTTGCCTGGAGAATCCCAGGGACGGGGTCGCACAGAGTCGGACACAACTGAAGTGACTTAGCAGCAGCAGCAGGATCTATGAAGTGGGCTTTCCTGGTAGCTCAGCTGGTAAAGAATCCACCTGTGATGTAGGAGACCCTGGTTTGATTCCTGGGTAAGGAAGATCCCGTGGAGAAGGGATGGGCTACCCACTCCAGTATCCTTGGGCTTCCCTGGTGGCTCAGATGGTAAAGAACCTGCCTGCAATGTGGAAGGCCTAGGTTTGATCCCTGGGTTGGTAGAGATCCCATGGAGAAGCGAACCTCAGTATTCTGGCCTGGAGAATTCCTTGCACAGAGGAGCCTGGCAGGCTACAGTCCATAGGGGTCGAAAAGAGTCGGACGTGACTGAGCTACTTTCACTTTCAGGGACTATGGGGTATGACCAGAGTGAATCTTGTTTTCCCTCTACATCCCCAGAAGTTGGGGATGGCTAAGTCTAAGCCACAAGAACTAGGAATGAAAGAGCCTAGAAAAAAAAGGAAGAATGGGAAATAGCTGCACTTTGGTTATTGGTCATGAACCACTTGATCTGATACCAGCATCCTAAGCCATGTTGGCAGCGAATGGGCTCATCTTTCTGGCGTTTGCCTAACCCCTCATGGAGCTAGGAGCAAACCTAACCTACCGCTATCAGGGCACAGATATTTGTTCATCAGAAGCTCTGAGGTGTGTGAGCTTCAGTAATAGATAATCCGCAAACTATTGTGCTGCATGTACTTCCTTAATTTCTTCATTTTTCTTTGTTTGCCCTTGGTCAACCATGACACGAATGTGTGGTCCTGAGGAATATATCAACTAATGACAGTCAATATGAGGTCACTCAAAATGGTACCTGGGGATAATGAATAAGGATAGGGGCAGGAACTAAATGGGATAAATTGACTTCAGTTCAATGAATAATTACTGAATACTCCAATGGGCCAGACACTGCTCATCACTCAGGATCTAGGGACCATTAGGACTAGCTCTAGTTTTCAGGCATCTTGCACATGATGGTGGCAGTTTGGTAGAGGGAAAAAGCTCTCAGACATGGGTTCAAATCCCAGTACCCTCGTCATTAACCAACTGATGAACTTTGAGCAAGTCTCTTAACCTCTCTGACCCCCAACTTTCTCATTTGTAAAATGAAAGGAAGAGTACCTTCATTAAAGATCAACTGTGATAAATGAAAGAAGGCAAATGTAAAAGACCACATTCCCTACAGTTTCATTTATATGAAATGTCCAGAAAAGCAAATATATAGAGACAGAAGATTAGTGGGTGCCTGGGGCTGGGAATGGGAATAAGAAGTGACTGTAAATGGGCACAAGGTGTCTCCTGGGGTGATGGAAATGTTCTAAAGTTGAGTTGTGATGATAATCACAACTGTGTAAATTTGCTGATAGCTCAGTTGGTAAAGAATCTGCCTGCAATGCAGGAGACCCTGGTTTGATTCCTGGGTTGGAAAGATGAGCTGGAGAAGGGAAGGACTACCCACTCCAGTGTTCTTGGGCTTCCCTTGTGGCTCAGCTGGTAAAGAATCCACCTGCAATGTGGGATACCTGGGTTCAATCCCTGGGTTAGGACGATTGCCTGGAGAAGGGAAAGGCTACCCACTCCAGGATTCTGGCCTGGAGAATTCCATGGACTGTACAGTCCATGGGGTTGCAAAGAGTTGGACACGACTGAGTGACTTTCACTTTCACGGTCATTGAACTGTACCCTTAAACTGACTGAATTTTACAAATGTGTAAATTATGCCTCAATGCATGCATGCTCAGTCGCTAAGCTATGTCCAACTCTTTGTGATCCCATGGACTGTAGCCCACTAGGCTTCTTTGTCCATAGGACTTTCCAGGCAAGAATGACAAGAATGACTTCTAGGCAAGCTGACTACCACCTCCTTCTCCAGGGGTATTTAAAAAAAGCTGTTTTTTAAAAAGTATTCGTTGTGAGACTCAGTGAGATGATGGGAATGGAATCACTTGAGACATTCTGACACTCTCCACATGTGTGCACTATCATTATCATTTTCAAAACTGGAAGTTGGCTGCTCTCTGAGGCCAGCTGCACAGAGAAAACATTGCTGGGGAGTACAGTTGCACCAGCTTGGCAGCCTGGCAGTCTAGCAGACATCCTTGTAGTAAATAATGAATATTTGAAAGTTAGTTTCTGGAAGGTAGGGGCTGGCCTAGGATCTGGGTCTCCCAAAGGCCCTCAAGAAATTCCTCCTTCCAGTAATGGCAATCTTTACTTTTGTGGACCAACTGTCTTGCCAAGAATAACTGGAACTACTGGATAAGACATTTTGAAAAATCTATTTAAAGACATCAGTAAGGTACTCAGTTAGTGAGGCTCCCAGAAAGAAAGGTCACACAAAGAAGTGAGCCCGTAGTTCAGTGCTACTTTTCCACTCAAGTTATTGGTTAAATCCAAAGTGGCGGCCGAGAGATTAGAAAGCTAAGAACTTCCTTCACCTTTTGGGGCTGGAGGAATAAAAATTGGAGCTCAGAACAAACAGAAGAAGACCTTGGTAAATAGTAGTGTGTCCAGTAGGGACCTGACTGAGAGGCTATACTCTAGGAGTAAGGGTAAACTAGAAACATACCAGTGCTTATAAAGATAAAGCTGAGCTTCAAATCTCATCAGTCCCTGGTTGGATTAACATGATTTCCCCCTTGCTTAACTGCCTGCCAAAAGCAGAAGCAAAAATCTCCAGCCCTTTCTGGAGAAAAATAACATTATCTAGAATCTCAAATTACCTCAATTTTCAGACAATTTTGGGAATTCAGTAAAAAAAAAAAAAATTATACCAAGCATATTAGGAGGCAAAACCACATGACTTAAAACCAGAAGGAAAGGACAGACCTGAGGAGTTATTTGAGGGCTTTGTCTTTTGTGTTATTAAGATTTAATTTCTTAATTCACCTGATTGCAGATTTGCCAGAGTTAGAAGCTGTCTCCTCAACTAGCCTAGGTCTAATTTACCTTTTATAAGATCAACACTATTGAGGTATAATAAGTTGCACCCATTTAAATTTGTTGTTGGATGGATTTTCACAAGTGTATTCATCTAGGTAACCACCATCACAATGAAGCTATAGAACATTTTCATCATTCCAAAAATTCTTCAACATCCCTTTGCAGTTAATCTCTTCATCTTCCCAGTCCCATCAACCACTTATCTTCTCTATGTCACTATACATTATTTTGCACTTTATAAAAGTTCATATAAATAGATTCATATGGTATGTATTCCTTTGTGTCTGACTTTTCTCCCACTCAGCGTAATGTTTCTGAAATTGATTTCTGTTGTTACAGTTATCAGTGGTTTGTTATTTTTATTGCTTATATTTCATTGTAAGACGTGGATTTTAAATAACTATAATTAAGATACATAAGAAATTTGATGACAAGATGGAGAATTTCAGCAGAGACCTGGAAATGAGAAAAAAAAATCAAATGAGCATTCTATAAATGAAAGGTATAATAATAGAAATTAAATATGTGGGTTCAAAAATTAGCATGTTGAAGAGAGAATTAGTGAACTGGAAGATAGGTCAGAAGAAAATACTCAGACCTAAGCACAAAGGGAGAATAAAGATAGAGAAAATATTGAGAAGAATATATGTGAGACATATGAGAGATGCTTGGATGGTCTAATATACTTGTATTTGGGATTTCAGAAGGGGAGGAGATAAAGAGACAAAAGCAACATGCAAAGTGATAATGATAGAGACATTTCCAAAAATGACAAAAGATGTCAAGCTAAGAAGTGCCCTGAACCCCAAATAGAGTGAATACAAAGAAAGAATACACCCAAGCACCTCTTAGTAAAACTGGTAAGATCTAGAGTTCCTGTTTCATGGAGGGCTCTCAGTCATTGCTTGTTACATGCATGTATGTGTGAGTGAATGGTGAAGGAAAGGAAAGAGGGAAAGAACTAAAAATGGAAGGCCAGTGAGTCGTGGAGCCCAGCTTCCTTTCCCTGACTTGCCATGTGTTGTAGGTAGTTTCCTGGGAAACAGAATCTGAGATGGAAATTACCATGTGGGAAGTTTCTTGAGGACTGCTGGAATCTACAGCGAGGGGCGAGTAAAGGATGCAAACTGGGCCAAAGGAGAAGTTGGGCTGTGATACAGTCTCAATAAAGACCTCATCGAACCTCATAGGACACTTGAGCTGGGCTGGTGGTGCAGAGATGTTCTCAATAGGGACAAAGTGCTCAGGTCTTTACATGCCTTCATTGGCCAGTTTTGGTAGTGGGCTGTCCTCAAGGAGTCGGGTGTGGCAAGGCTTCTTTCTTCAGCCAAGAGTGGTTGCTAGGTGGAGAGTGTATCTTGGGGGTGCCTCGCAGTGTTCATTCACTCTCTGATACTTCATTTCTTTTCCCCATGAAAAAGAAATGATATGGAAACCCAGCATCCCAGGTTTTAAAGCCTTCAGGAGTTACCAGTTCTTTAACACTCATATAAAATAACTTATGCCCTCATACTGTGTGGATGAAGAAAATCCGTTTACCTTGTGGGATGTGGTGACTGAAGTGCTACTTACCTATTCTAATTTTTTTTTTCTGATGCTTTTCTTTTTTTCAGAATTCACCCATTTAATGATTCATCATTATTAAAATATTTAAAATTATTTTTGAGATACTGTACTAGGTACTGAAGTTCTTTTTTTCTTAAAAATCCGTATGTTATCTGTTGCTGCATGACAAATTATCTCAAAAGTTAGTGACTTTAAATGACATATCTTTATTATCTCACAGTTCTGTAAGGAATTTTGGAGCAGCTTAGTTGGATAGTTTTGGATAAGGGTCTTTGATGAGAGTGCAAGCAAGATGTGGTTGGAGCTAGAGTCACATCTGAAGACTTGACTGAGATGGTCTTAGTCCATTAGAGCTGGCACAGACTGGATGGCTTATAAATGACAGACATTTATGTCTCACAGTTTCAGAGACTAGAAGGACCATGGCACCAGCACAGTCACTAAGAGGGCCCTCCTCCTGGTTTGTAGCTGGTACTTTCTTGCTGTGTCCTCACATGATGGAAAGAGCTAGGAATCTCTCTGGAGCCGCCTTTTATAAGGCACTTATTCTGTTCATGAGAGCTCCTCTCTCAGGCTTAGTGAAAGTGAAGTCTCTCAACCGTGTCCGACTCTTTGCGACCCCATGGACTGTAGCCTATCAGGTTCCTCCATCCATGGGATTTTCCAGGCAAGAGTGCTGGAGTCGATTGCCATTTCCTTCTCCAGGGGATCTTCCTGACCCAGGAACCGAACCCAGGTCTCCCGCATTGCGGGCAGATGCTTTACCGTCTGAGCCAAAAGGCCCCACCTACTAAACCATCTCCTTTGGCAGTTCGGGTCTCAACACATGAATTTGGTAGGTATGGGTTTAGATTGTAGCAGAGGCTGCAGGATCTGCTTCCAAGATGGTGCACTTAGATGGCTAGGAAGCTGGTGCTGGCTTTTGGCAGCAAGATTTTGTTTCTCTCCGTGTGTATTTTTCTGTAGGGCTCTTTGAGTGGCCTCATGACACAGCAGCCTGAGTTTCACAGGAGGTAGATCCTGTGAAACTAGCTCCATGTCATGTTGGTCTCTGCAGTCTGCTCTGTTCCAAGGTGAGCAGAGTTGTAAATTGACGTTTTACTGAAGACTAGAAACTTGGGGATGGACAGGTAATGCAGGAAGGGAAGGGGAAGTGGCAAAGAATGGTAAAGTGTTTAGCATTGCTTAGCAGATCGTACTCTTCTCAGGGTGCTGGGTCACTGGACAGAATTTAACCCCTGTGTCTGAGCTGCTCTTAGGTCTTTAAAGCATAGCAAGTTCTTCTAGACCAAAATGGAATACAATGCCTGAATGGGTTGTATAACTGGAGAGAAGGGAACATGCCTCCTCAGCACTCTGGGTATATTTCACCAGGAGAAGACGAGTGGGTGGTCACCTCTGCTTTTACCCTAAGATTCTTCTCTCTGTAGCAGGTCCACTGAAGTGGGGAATACCCCAGACACCAAGGGTGTTCCTGGTGTGTATACTGAGTATTACTGGTCCATATATTTGGTGTTCCTGGTAAATATATTTTGGGTGTTCATGGTGTGTATAGTGGAAGTTCCTGATGTATATATGGGGTGTTCCCGATATGTATATTGGGTGTGTACCCAAGTGTGTATGTTGGGATGAGAGGCGAAGATAATGAAATAAATGTTCTTTAAAAATAAATTTTATTGCCACTGCAACCACTATTAACAAATTCAGGCCAAGTCTTGGCACGTCAGAAAAGATGTCAGGACAGGAAGCAGACAGCAAGTGTTTCCACACTCCCATAATAATAGAGAGATAACACTCAGAATATCCAAGTAAATTTCAGAGGCAGTGGTGACATTTCCAGAATAAACATTAGTTAAACACTTATGAACGACCGTCAAAATTATTTCACGGGTGTGAATTAAAAGCCAGCCTGTAATGTTGATTCATTTTCCTCTCCCCAAGTGCCCACAGTTGAATGTGCAAAAGTACGACAGGAAGATATTAAGCGACCTTTCTCCACACGGAGATGTCAATTGCCTTCCCTTTTATCATCTATGAGGTTCCTTTTTCAACAGGATCTATCATTTACTCCTAATAGTGATATTAAATTCACATTTTATCAGATGATGAACTAGAGTTCTGAGCAGCCCACCCAGGGAGAAGTATTTCAGAGAGTTTCAGGGCATTTTTTTTTTTAATCCAGCCTGAACAAGTCCAGTCAATTCTGTTATCCATTTGTAATCTTTATTCTGTGTGTCTTATGCATAGATCAGGTTTTTTCCAGATTTTTACAGCTTTTTATTTTAATTACAAAAAAGTAATTTATGCTATTACAACAAATTCAAACAAACAAAATGTATCACATAAAAAGGTCTCAAGTCCCACCGTCAGGATATGTGCACATAAACCAGTCTGAGTCTATCCTTCCTGAATTTTTTGCTATACATATAGTAGTACTCTATTTTTAAAATGTATTGACAGTTTGTGTATTTTCACTTAATATGTCAAAGACATCTTTTCACATTACCTGTATATGTCCATGCTTTTAAAGACATAATATTTCATACTTTGAATACAATATAATTTATTTACTTCCATATTTTTTAAACTGGAGGACTGTTGATTTACAGTATTATATTGTGGACAACATAGGGAATTCGATATTTTTAGGATTATACCTCTATTAAAAGGTGATTATAAAATATTTAAAGTGATTATAAAATATTAGCTGTATTTCCCTGTGCTGTGCATTAATTACATCCTCCTATCTTATTTATTGTATATCTAGTATTTTGTACCTCTTCATCCCCTTACTCTATCTTGCCCCTCCCCCACCCCCTCCTCATTAGTAACCATTGATTGGTTCTGTGTGAGTCTGTTGTATTATTAAAATTGTGCTCATATTTTACCGAACTGTCATTACCATTGCGTCTCATATGCAGCTCTCTTAGCATAACGTTCATTGTTTTAGCTTGTCTCGGAACACAGAGTCTAAGGCAAGGATTAAGTGCTAATGCTTTGTTTGGGTGGTGCAATCCCAGGGCATCAAGAGTGAGAAATAAAGGATGAAGGAGAAGCAATGCCATCCTGGCCAGTGGTCCACTGTGAGCCACACAGAAGCACCGCGTCACTCGGCAGCTGCGTCTGCTCTTCCACGTGGGGTGTCCTAGGACAAGCTGGGCAGAGAAACTGTACCTCAAGAGCTGACCACTCAGGGGAGGAAGGGAGACAAACTGTACCTGCCCACCGGTCTCTCTCAGCCTGTCTTCCAGTGATCATGGTTCACCCTGCGGTGCATTAAGCCTCCCATCCTTACAGGTTGTGTCTTTCAGCCCATTTGGTAGCTGCTCAGAGGCCAGATACCCTGCCTCGTGGGATGGTGGTGTTTCTTCTTTTCCTGTTTAATTTATTTTGTTGAAGTGTAGTTGATTTACAGTGTTGTTTTAATTTCTACTGTACAGCAAAGTGATTCGGTGATACACAGTTATACCCTCCTTTACATATTCTTTCCCATCACGGTTTACCACAGGATATTACTTCCCTGCAGTGTTTTTTCTCTAGGGCCAGTACAGGAGGCTGCAGAGGTTCCGAATGTGTTGTTGATCAGCCTCAGGTGACTAAACAACGCAGGCCCCATGGGATGGGTCTGAATGGGCAGTTGGGGCAGAATGAGATTTCAGGAGGCACCATTCAGTTCAGTTGCTCAGTCATGTCCAACTCTTTGCAACCCCATGGATTGTAGCACACCAGGCTTCCCTGTCCATCACCAGCTCTTAGAGTTCCTCAAACTTCTGTCCATCGAGTCAGTGATATAATCCAACCATTTCATCCTCTGTCGTCCCCTTTTCCTCCTGCCTTCAATCTTCCCCAGAATCATGGTCTTTTCCAATGAGTCAGTTGGAGTATTGGAGCTTCAGCTTCAACATCAATCCTTACAATGAGTATTCAAGACTGATTTCCTTTAGGACTGACTGGTTTGATCGCCTTGCAGTCCAAGGGACTCTCAAGAGTCTTTTTCAACACCACAGTTCAAAAACATCAATTTTTTGGCGCTCAGCTTTCTTTATGGTCCAACTCTTACATCCATATGTGACTGCTGGAGAAACCATAGCTTTGACTAGATGGACATTTGTCAGCAAAGTAATGTCTCTGCTTTTTAATATGCAGTCTAGGTTGGTCATAGCTTTTATTCCAGGGAGTAAGCATCTTTTAATTTCATGGCTGTAGTCACCATCTGCAGTGATTTTGGAGTCCCAGAAAATAAAGTCTCTCACTGTTTCCATTATTTCCCCATCCATTTGCCTGATGGGACTGTGATCTTAGTTTTTTGAATGTTGAGTCTTAAGCCAGCCAGGAGGCCTGGATAGTCTGGGGAGGCCAGTGAGGTGTGTCTAATAAACTCATACTTCTATAAAATGTATTACTAGAAGAACTGTTCATTCAAAGGTTATATGCATATAGAATTTTGATAGATTCCAATGAATTTCTTTCCAGAAAGGTCCTACAGATTTGTAGTCTCATAAGAGAGCATGAGAGAGTCATTTCTTATACTTTCACCAACTTAGGATACTGTCAGTCTTCACCAAGGTTTCCAACTTGATAGGTGAAAATGGTTTTGGTTTCACCTGTGATTATTTAATTATTAGTGAGGTTAAACATTTCTTTCATAGACATATTGGTCATTGTTTTTTTTGTTTGTTTGTTTTTTCTGTGAATTGCCCATTCATGTGTCTTGGAACAACTTCCACTTTTCTATTTTCTAGCAAGTTACTGGATGCTTTTTCTAGGGAGTATAAATGCATTTAAGTATTATTCAAAGGGACCCTAGAGAAAGGAAAACTTCTGCCAAAAAAGAGCTGCAAAGTCAAACACAAATGTGATTTTTTTTCTGTTTTTTTTTTTTTTTTTACTGTGGTAAAATATATGTAACATAAAACTATTTTAACATTTTTTAAGCATACAGTTCTGTGGCATTAACCACATTTGCATTGCTGGGCAACCATTACTGACACCCAGTTCCAGAACATTTTCGTCTCCCCAAACAGAAATTCTGTGCCCATTAAGTACTAACTTCTCATTCCCCCTCTGCTCGTTCCCTGGAAACCACCACTGTACTTCCTGTCTCTGTGATGTTGACTGCTCCAAGTATCTCCTATCAGTGGGATCAGACAAGATTTGGTCTTTTGTGACTTAATGATGTCACTGAGCATAATACCTTCAAGCCAGATTGTAGCATGCATCAGAATTTCCGTCCTCTTTGAGGTGGAATACAAGTGTGACTTTAAATTATCACTGGTTAGGATTGTCTGTGGGATTCCCTGGTGGCTCAGATGGTAAACAATCTGCCTGCAGTGGGGAGACCTGAGTTCGATGCCTGGGTTGGGAAGATTCCCTGGAGGAGGGCATGGCAACCTACTCCAGTATCCTTGCCTGGAGAATCCCATGGACAGAAGAGCCTGGCCGGCTACAGTCCATGGGGTCGCAGAGTCAGACACAACTGAGCAGCTAAGCACAGCACAGGATTGCTTGTAGTTTTCCAGTAGAACATGGGTTTCTGAAGCCATCGTTAGAAGAAGCCCCAAGTTGCTATCTGGGCACTGGGTTCAGCCATCACTTCTGCCCCAGATCTGTTTTTTCTTGGCCACGTCATGGCTCCTAGGCGCCCCCAGGTGTCCCCTCACCTTCTCTATCTGCTTCCTGTGAACATAAGCTTTATTAGCGCTTACCTCTGCCTTGACCCTCCACTTCTCATCCTGCTTACTGATGGCAGACAGTCTGCAACGAGTACACATGTGTGTGTGTGTCTTTTCAAGTATTGACAGATTTCTGTCATGCTGAGGGGCATGATTTGACTAATTTAGAAATTTTGAAAGAGACCATATGTTAACCCTGGAATTGCCATGCCCTGTGGGACCTTCTAAGCTTTCTTTTGTAAATCCAGAACCAGGTTAGAGTTGCCCAGGCTTCCCTTGGGGCTTCCCAGGTAGCCCAGGGGTGAAGAACCTGCCTGCAATGCAGGAGCCGCAGGAGATGCGGTTTTGATCCCTGGGTCGGGAGGATCCCCTGAAAGGGGGCACAGCAGCCCACACCAGTATTCTTGCCTGGAGAATCCCATGGACAGAGGAGCCTGGCGGGCTACAGTTCATAGCATCACAAAAAGGCGGACACGGCTGAAGCGACTTAGCATGGCAAGCTTCCTTTGAGACTGCCACCCTGCCCCACCCATGGATTCCTACTCCCGGCAGGCTTCATTTCACAACTCTAAGCCCACATGTGGTGCTGAGGCTAAGAGGAGAGGAGGGAGGAAGGATGGTTTCAGTTTCATTTAAAATTTAAAATTAACAAGAACTTGATTTTTACACAGTGCTAATAATGGTGTATTGCAGAAGTAATCTTGCTTCTTAGAGCATGTTCTTAGTTATATTGTGAAATGTACTCCGTGTTTTTCTCCCCTCCCCCCACATGTATTTTTGTTTATATATAAAATTTTGGAATATCTGGGTCTAGATTTGCTAATTAAGATCAACTTTAATGGCTGCATAGCTTCTCATGTCCTGTGTTTTATTTACCCTTTCTCTTATCTTTTGACATTTGGGTTGCTCTCTAATTTGGGGGCATTCTAAATAATTTTACAACTTCCAAACAATCTACATAGCTGCAGAGCTTTGTGTGCAACCACGATTATTTTCTTAGGTGGTGTTTTTTGGAAGAATAATTTCTGTGTCAGGGAGCGCGCATATTTATAAAGCTATTGAATTATGTTGCCAAATTACGCTATGGAAATTGTACTGATTTATACTCCCTGAAAACTAAAAATCTTCCTGCCCAGGAGGCTGGTTAATAATATAGTAGGAAGAACACTCCGGAAAAATATAAAAATAAGAAAACTACCCAGCTGGGAGGATCTGGGCAGTTCTGTCTCCCTCCCCACAACGGTTTCTTCATTTATGCAATAGGGAAGTTGGGTTATGGCTGGCGCTGGCAAACTTTTTCCCTTAAGGGCCTGATAGTAATTATTTTAGGTTCTGTGGGCCACATGGCAGTAGTTTTCAACTGGGGGTTATTTTTCCTTTGCCAGGATCTGGAGACACTGTGGTCGTCACAACTAGGGAAAGAGTGCCGTGGGCGTGTAGTGGGGAGAGATGAGGGGTGCTGCTCAACAACCTGTGACACACAGAACAGCCCCCACCACAAAGATTTATCCAATGCCAAACGTCAGCAGTGCCGAAGCAGAGAATCCCTGCCATAGCTTCCCTGTCACAACTTCTCAACTCTGTCCCTGAAGTCCAGGAGGAGTCGGGGATGGGTACCACTGTGCTCCAGTGGAGCTTTGTTTATGGACCCTGAAATCTAGATTTCATGTAATTTTCCCATGTCACAAACTGGTCATTAAAAAGCTTTTTTAATTTTTTTTTAAATGTCTTCAGTTCAGTCACTCAGTCGTGTCTGACTCTTTGCGACCCCATGAATCACAGCACGCCAGGCCTCCCTGTCCATCACCAACTCCCGTGGCCAAAGTACTGGAGTTTCAGTTTTAGCATCATTCCTTCCAAAGAAATCCCAGGGCTGATCTCCTTTAGAATGGACTGGTTGGATCTCCTTGCAGTCCAAGGGACTCTCAAGAGTCTTCTCCAACACCACAGTTCAAAACCATTCTTAGACTGAAGCCATAAATGGTGGACTGAGTTTGGCCATCAAGCCAGTTTGCTGATCTCTGGGTTAGGTGGACTCTATAGCCTGTTGGGTTAGCTCCTCAGAGATTCTGTCAGAGGGAGGCAACAGATGTTAATTCTCAAGCATTCGTTCTCTGCCAGGTACTGTATGCGGATGGTTATCTTGCTTCCTTTCATGTCAACCTCGTGCAAGGTTCTTATCCCTGTTTTAAAGGTGAGGAACTTGAGACCAAAAGAGAGGTGAAGTCTCTTGTCTGAGATCTCTCACTTACAAAGCGGTGGAGCTGTGATTTGAACCCAGGGATGACCCCTTCTGGACCCAGAGCGTGAAATCCACACACCTCCTGGCTCCAAAATGATATACCTCTTCCCCAAACCTAGATGTGGGTGTCTGAGGTTGGGACTAAGGTGAGATGGCAGGGGGTGGGGGGAATAGATGGGACTGTAGGGAAGAATGAAGAGTGTATAAAGGAAGGAGGTTGAGAGTAAGCCCTGCTTCCTGTTGACAGAAGGGACAAAGGAGGCTCCCTGGCTAAGGATGCACCCCCAGTTTGAGCTGTTATTCCCTCGTCATGTCCATCTCAGACCTCACAGCACCTGGCTCCATCAAGTAGCCTCCACTCATGGGTTCCACATGTCTCCTTGTGGCTGTGTTCCTACTGAGTGCCCCAAAGCACTTTTGTCTTCATGAACCCCTTCCTCCATTAAAAATTTTTTAAAATCCTGTTTTGCTACTACATTGTTATCCAGACTGTTGTTGATTATTATATACCCATTATTCATGCATTAATTTCTTTCTTCTAATTTATAAAGAAATGAAACCAAAAACTTTTCATGGGCCTCCAGCACTGAACTTCCCATGCTGAGCAGAGTACCTGCTCCAATGCTGTTTCCCCAGAGTTGTGGGATCAGATCATGACTGCTCTGAATTCTAGACAAGTCTCTTTATTCTCAGAGCTGAGATTTCCTTGTTTCAAAAGTAATAACAATGCCTTACAAATCTGAATCAGGAGGTGATGATGAAATGACCTGAGGTTTCCTTCCTTTGTTCTTTCCTTCAGTCAGCAGATACTGTTCTTATTAATTGAGCAACTACTACATGCCTGGCACTTTTCTAGGTGCAGCATAAGACACAGCTGTGCTTTGAGGAGCTTGTGGTCCAGGTTGAGCTTATAACAAAACACTGGTGAGTCTGAGACATCATTAGGCACTTGATGGACAGTTTGTCACTTAACAAGCCCAGGAAGCAGGCACTGTTTTCTGCTCCACTACTGATGAAGACCCTGAGGCTCAGAGAGTTTAAATATTTCCCAGTGGGTGGGACACTCCCCTTGCACAGTCAAGCTGATCCCTCATGGTGGTGGTTCCTGTGGCCTGGGTGTCCCTGCTCAGGAGGCATCACTCGTGCTTCAGTGACCTCAGGGACAACCCAGTTTCATGTGGCAGCAACTGTGCCCAGACTCTGTCCCCCTCTCTCCGGAAGGTCCCCTGTGGTGTCAGAAACCCTGCCCCCTCCTGACATACCTGTCTTTCGGCCTGAGATCCTCAGAACCTCTGGGTTAATCTCCTGTCCGCTGGATCCCTGACACTGTCACCCACCCTGCCCATCAAGCCTGTTCATTGCTCCTCTGAAGTTTGCTTTCCGGGAAGCACTGTTGATGCAATACGAGTGGTGGAGCTTGAGTCCAGGACAGCTCTGAGCTTTGCCTGATTCCCCTTCAGGGATCTCCCTACTTGGGGAGAGGTTAGGGAGGTTGGAGAGGCAAGAAGATCCCCAGGTTCCCAGCTCCCCATGCTGGAAGGGAGTAGTGGTCCCTCCACGGTGGTGCAGACCTGACTTTCTGCAGCCTTCCCAGGTTATCCACCCTGAGCTCAGTGCTGGCTTTGCTGCTGATCAGCTGTGCATCTCTCTGAGCTCAGTTTCCTTATCTGAGAAATGGGCACATGCATGCCTCCCCATCCCATAGTCCTTGGAAAGACAGTGAACACATTTCAGGTAGTTACTATGAGAGGGAATCCCTCTGTGTGCAGACTAGCGTAGCCCACCTTCACTTTCATGCACCTAGATCTTCAGTAGCCATTCCTCTGAGTGATACAAATCCTAGGCCAGCGCCCGAGAGTCTGAGATGAACCAGATCTGCCCCTTGTTCTTGAAGATCATTGCCATCACGCATGGAGAGATAGCCCAAGTCAGCCTGCAGGTGCCTCTCAGGGACAGGTCAGGGCTGCACAGGGTCCCATCCCCTACAGAACTGCCTGTGGATTCCAGGGTAGGTAGAACTTTAGGGAGGCAGGCAGCGGGGCTGAGTGGGTGGAGAGCAGCTTCCAGAGCCCCCTCCTTCCCATGTTGGGCAGAAACTTTATCTTCTGTCCCCACTCCTGGGTTTATTCACAGGAGCCCCTCTCTACAGCACTCATTTTCTTCTCTGTTTTCTAGCCATTTAGGAATGTGTCTAGAAGGAACTGTTTGTTTCTTAAGGAAAAGGATGTCCCGTTATTCTTGTTTCCTTGTTCCCAGAACCAAGTCCAGTGTGTGAGCCAGAGAAGGCAGTGAGCAGGCACTCTCTGGTGAAAGGAGGGAGTCAAGCAGTGTGAGAGTCAGCAGGAATCACCAAGAAGACTCTTAGTCAGTTTGGGCTGCTGTTAACAAAAGTTCCCTAGACTGGGTCATCTAAACAACAGAACTTTGTTTCTCATTTCTGGAGCCTGGCAAGCCCAGGACCAAGGTGCTGACAGGTCTGATGTCTGGTGAGAACCCCCTTCCTGGTTTGCAGCTATATGCCTTCTCATTGTGTCTTCACAATGAGAGGGAAAGAACAGAGAGAAAGTGTCTGAAAGGGCACTAATCCATTCACAGGGGCTCCACCCTTATGACCTAATCACCTCTCAAAGGGCCCACCTCCTAGTATTATCACATTGCAGGCTAGGATTTCAACATATAGATTCTTAGGGAGGGGAGAGCTGGATGGGGCAAGGTGGCACAGATATTCAGTCTGCTATGGAGCCTGTCTCTGTTTTGACCAAGGCCTTAATGCTTTGTTTAAGCTTTTTAATTTGTTCACCTTTCATCTGCACAGCCTGCCTCTGTGCTTGGCTCTATCCTTAAACACTTTGCATGCATTATCTCTTTACAGCATCTTACATGAATCATGACCACCACCCGGGGGCATACACATTACCGATTTACAACAGGTGAAAAGAACGGAGAGCAGTAACTCATCTAAAGTGCCCAGCCAGGCAGTGACTGAGCTGAGAGTTGAGCTCTTGCTGCGATTCTTGTTAATGGGTAGCGTTGGAGGGCTTTTCCTGTCCTGCCCTTCCTTAGAGGGAACCTCTGTGATCCTTCCTCTCCTTTTTGGAGTGAGGGTCACAGTTGAAGAGGGGAGCCGGGAGCTGAGGGTTGAGGACTGAAGCCGGGATGAGGCAGGTGGGAAGATGTTTAGAAGCTTCAAGGGGCCATAGGCTAACCACCAGCTCTTAGCCTATTGGGATCACTCCATCGCCCCCTTTGTGGACCAGCCAAAAGCAAGGAGTGAAAATCTTGGGTGTCTGTTGTGTTTGTTGAAAATTAGTTACGTGGAATGTTAATAGGTGTGATGGGAGGGAGGGTAAGGTCCCAGGTCAAACACATTTGGAAAATCTAGGTTATAACAAGTTAAGCAGGTCTCTTTAACTACAAGACTTTTCAAAACTGATGATGTTGGTAATGGTGACTCTTTAAAACTCAGTGGATATGGCATATCCTGGTTTTTTCATGGGGCATTTATCAGGATTAGTATGGTATACGTAATAAGTATTGGGATGTACAGAATTACATCTTACAACCCGAAACACTTTGATCTTGCAAGTCAGAGAAGTGGGAAAAATGCTTACCAGGGTCTCCATCTAACAGGCAAAGAAACCGAGGCACAGAGAGGTTAGCAGAGCATCCCTAAAACCCAGCCTGATCCCAAGCCCAGTGCTCTTACCAGCAGACAAAGCTTTATTGCAAATCTCCCAACTCACTGCCATAAATATTTTAGAAGAGCCTGTCTACCTTTTGTGGGTGAACCTTCTTTGTTTTGGCCTCATTGTTTCTTTCATTGGTTTCTTTTGCTTATTTCTGGATTCCATCTGAGGCATGAAGTAAGCCCATTGTCATTTAGTCCAGTGGCCCACTGCCCCATCCTCCGATAAGTGACAGGATAGGAAGTCTAGGGTTCTTGTCAGCAACACTAGAGGAGCTTTAGTGGATGTCAGAGCCTTGTTGGCTTGGAGAGAGCCTCCTTAAAACCCAACCAACAAGTTTGTCACAGTACCACTCACCCGAACTCGGGATGCCCGCATCTGTCCACCAACAGACTCCTGGGAGAACCTCAGAACACAGATTCTCTCAAGAGACCAAAATTCCCCAAGATCTCAGAGAATCTATTTGTCCCTCTCTTTAGAAGAAGCCACCAACAAACTTAGAAAGAAACACAAGCGATCAGACCTCTTGAATACAGACTGTTTGGTCCATGCAGATGAATCAGTCTTTCCCCTGAATTGTCAAAGTTTAAAACTTGGGAAATTTCATATGAAAATCTGAATCTCTGGTTTCTCAAAAAACAAAAAAACAGAAAATCTGGCAGCACTGGACCCTCGTTCCTGATTGGCCACAAAGGCCCAGAGACGAGTGGCAGCCTCTGCCTTAAGTCAGTATGCAGAATGCACCTCATCACGGAACCCGCCCTTCCTGTTTTCTCTCCAGTAGCAAGGCAGAATGCCAGCTGCCACCTAGCACTGCGTGCACTCGTTGGTTTAATCTATATTTAATTGGATTAATTATCATAAACAATTTCCTGCATCCATGTTTCTATAAAATTTAAGAAAATTATGAACAGACTGAGAGGGCCCCAAGTTTCATTTGTCTAATGCTGTGGTGGTTGTTGTTCAGCTGCTCAGTCAAGTCTGACTCTTTGTGACCCCATGGACTGCACCACACCGGGTTTCCCTGTCCTTCACTATCTCCCGGAGTTTGCTCCAACTCATGTCCATTGAGTCAGTGATGCCATCCAACCATCTCATCCTCTGTCACTCCCTTTCTCGTTTTGCCTTCAGTTTTTCCCAGCATCAGGGTCTTTTCCAGTGAGCTGGCTCTTCACATCAGGTGGCTGAAGTATTGGAGCCTCAGCTCCAGCATCAGTCCTTCTAATGAATATTTGGGGTTGATTTCCTTTAGGATTGACTGGTTTAATCTCCTTGCTATGCAAGGGGCTTTGAAGAGTCTTCTCCAGCACCACAGTTCGAAAGCATCAATTCTCTGGTGCTCAGTCTAACTTGTAGGCACTGAGATTTCATCTCCTTGCTTTAGATCAAGGATTGCCAAACTATGAGTTGCCAGTGACACCCAGCCCACTGAAGGCAAAATGGCAGAAGGGAAAATGGGGTCTTCCCAGGTGGCTCTGTGGTAAAGAATCCACCTGCCAACTCAGGAAACTTGGGTTTAATCCCTGAGTCAGGAAGATCCCCTGGAAGAGGAAATGGCAATCTGCTCCAGTATTCTTGCCTGGAGAATCCCATGAAGAGAGAATCCCAGCAGGCTACAATCCATGGGGTCACTAAGAGTTGGTCGCTAAGCAACTGAGCATGCACGCACTGTGGAAAACAGTTTGGCAGTTCCTCAAAAAGTTAAACTTAGAATTACCATAAAACCCAGGAATTCTACTCCTAGCTATATCCCCAGATTAGAAAACAGGTTTTCAAACAAGTACTTGTACAGAGATGTTCATAGAAGCAGGATTCACAGGAGTCAAATGGTGGAAACTACTCATATGCCCATCAGTGGATGGGTGGAGAAACAAATGGTGATCACACAGTAGAATATTATTCAGCCATAAAAAGAGTGAAGCCCAGATACATGCTACAGCATGGATGAACTTGAAAACATGATGCTGAGGGGCAAGAAGACAGTCACAAAAGGTCATGGACTGTATGATTCCATTTATATGGAATGTCGAGGGTTAGTACATCTCCTGAGACTGAAAGTAGATAGCTGCTGGGGGCTGCCAGTGGGTAGAAAATGGGGAATGGACTGCTTCATAAGCCTTTTTGGGTATTTATGAACATGGTTTGGAACTAGACAGAGGTGTGGTTTGCACAGCGCTGTGAATATGCTAAATTCTACTGCATCCTACACATTGAAGTAGTTAATTTTATGTTATGTGAATTTCCCTTCGTTAAAAAAACAATCTAGCCCCCTTCCTGTTTTTGTCCTGCCCGCAAGCTAACAATGTGCTTTTACATTTTTAAATAAGTGAAACAAAGGAAAAGAAGAATAATAGTTAATGACTCGTGACCACTATATGAAATTAATTTTAGTGTCCATAAATACAGCCTTATTGGAAAACAGCCATGCCAGTTCATTTATGTATTGCCTGTGGCTGCTTTTGAGTTATAGCAGTAGAGTTGAGTAGCTGTGACAGAAACTGTGTGGGCTGAAAAGTCTCACGTATTTCCCATCTGGTACTTTACTGGAGAAGTTTGCTGACCTCTGGACTAGAAGTTTTTCGACCAGGCGATGGAAGTCAGGTAGAAATTAGTATCTCAGTTTCCCAGAGGGGAGCACAGTGGTCACTGGTCTTGAGCCAGGAGGCAGAGGGATGGACAAACAGGCTTCCCTGGATGTTCAGTGTGTTAGTCCTAGGGCTGCTCCAACAAAGTTCCACAAACTAGGTGGCTTAAACAACAGACATTTATTCTTCCCTCTTCCTGGAGCCAGATGTCTGAAATCAAGGCACCAGCACGGCCATGCTCTCTCCAAAGGCTCTAGTGGGGAATCTTTTCTTGTGTCTTGCTGGCTTTAGGGGTTGCCAGCAATCCTTGACTTGTGGACACATTGCTCCAATCTCTGTTTCTGCCTTCACACGGCTTTCTCCTTGAATGTGACATCACATCTTCCTTCCTCTTGGTGTCTCTGTATCCATTTTCCCCTCTTCGTATAAACCATCAGGTTAGGACCCACACTAAAGCGTTATGACCTCATCTTGATTGCATTCCTCAAAACCCTATTTCCAAATAAGGTCACATTCTCACAAATGCAGTCATCTAGGAAACAGACCCACAGACATAGAGAACAGACTTGTGGGAAGTGGTGGTAAGGCAGGAGGGGCGTACTGAGTATTGAGGTTAGCAGATCCAACTAGTATATACAGAATGGATCAGTAACAGGGTCTGCTGTAAAGAATAGGGAACTATATTTAATATCCTGTGATTAAACCATAATGGTAAGAAAAAACAAATCAGGTCACATTCTGAGGTTCTGGGTAGGCATAAATGTGGGGGGGACCCTATTTAACCCAGTGCATCAGGCGTCCCCAAGATCTTTGATTCTGAATGAGTGAGCACAGACCGCTGCCGCCACTGCTGCTAAATCACTTCAGTCGTGTCCGACTCTGTGTGACCCCATAGACGGCAGCCCACCAGGCTCCCCCGTCCCTGGGATTCTCCAGACAAGAACACTGGAGTGGGTTGCCATTTCCTTCTCCAATGCATGAAAGTGCTAAGTGAAAGTAAAGTCACTCAGTCGGAGCACAGACTACTCACGCCTAATTGGAAGCATCCTGAGGCTGAATGGAAGTAAGCAGAGGGCTATTAAATATGAATTAAGCACCTTCTAAGTGCTGGGCATGGTTTTAAGTGCTTGATTAATCCTCTGAGGAACCAGTGAGGCACAAAGAGGTTATACAAGAACTTTCTTGAAGTTTTGCAGCTGACATGTAGCAGAGAGAGGATGCCAGCCCAGGCAGCATGACTCCAGGGCCTTACTGAGTCCGACGGCCACCTCGCACAGCTGCTGTTTAAATTTTCATTTCGCGGGTTAAGTAAGTAAACAGTCTCAGAGAGGATAGTGGACTCAGCCACCGGCAAAGCTGAGCTGTAAACTTAGGAAGCAGGACCTTGCTCTCTCGAGCGCACAGGAGTCCCCTCCCCACAAGCCCCCACCTTTAATCTCCATTTCTTCTTTACATGCATGGAGAAAGTCTTTTGCCTGCTCTTAGTCAAGGGTGATATCTAGGGATGAAAGAATCTAGCATATGCAGAAAGAGTCACCTGGAGGTTTTGATGAGGCTCCAAAATCCCTGAGCTGGCTCTGAGCATTCACCCATGAAAACCCTTTCAGCCTTTAGAGAATCAAGGTCCTATTGACAAATGTGAAGATGTTGACATGGGCGCGAGGCTGACTGCCCGCTCCAAGGTGAAAGGCATATATCAGGCCGGTGAATGTGCTTCCTCGGAGTTCATCAATCCTGCCTTTGTTTTGTGCATAAGTAAGGATGATCACATTGAAGGAATCCATCATTAGTTGTGTTCCTTTCTACAAGCACAGAGGCACCAGGGAGAGGAGACGGAGGGTGTGGTGTGGTCCAGGAGTGCATTCAGAGCCCACCTCGATGGAGAATGAGGGCAGGTGTCAGAGCAAAGAGGCTCTGAAAACATGTCTGATTGCGTCCACGCCCATCCATCAGCCCTGGGTTCAGCTCCTCTTCTTTTCTCCACCAGCTGTCAGTCACGTGGCTTTTTCAAAACCTGAGAAAATTTCACCTTAGGGTTTGGCTTGCTGAGCTGGAGAATTGGGAACCTGGGGCCCCTTTTGTGAATTTATTTTCCTCTGTGATATCTGGCCCTGAATGCCTTCGACAGCTCAGACTCAGTCCTCAGGATTAGTCTGAAGATGATGAACCATGTGGCTGGCTGAACCTGTGGCTACATGACTGACCTTGTGATGCCCACAGGAGTCACAGGCTTGGGCAACCTGTCCCAACCCCCATGCTCACCATTCACCCCACACCACTGATAAGTAGTTGGGACCATAGTCAAGAACCCTAAGATATTTGGGGCTCCCATTAACTGTTTCCCTTCTTCTTATACATTCTCAGTATCTTTGGCCTACAGCAGTGATTCTCAACCAGGGACAATGCTATCTCTTCCCTACCCACTCCCCAGGGACACTTGACAGTGTTTGGGGACATCTATATGTGTCACAGGTGGGGGTGCTGCCAGCATCTAGTGGGTGAAGACCAGGGATTCTGCTCAACATCCTTTAAGACACAGACAGCCTCCAACAGAGAATTATCTGGCCCTAAGTGTCAATCATGCTGAGGTCAGGAAACCCTGATCCAGAGCATCATTCTCACGGTGCAATCACCAAACTTCACAGCAGTGTCTGCATCACCTGGAACTTGTTAGAAATACACATTCTTGGTCACTACTCCAGACTCAGTGACTCAGCAACTGGGGCCCCAAAACCGGTATTTTACCAAGCCCTCCAGGTGATCTGACACATGGAGTTTGAGAACCATTGACTTAGGGCAGTGCATTTTATAAAAGGCCAAGAGAACCACTGTGGGGCCATGTCTCCCTGAATATACCACAGGGATGCCTCTCTGACCTCAGAGTCCATGTTCTCCATCATTCTATCTCTCGGTCCCATTTGAAGATGTGTCAGACTTCAGATAGCTAACCTTCCACACCAGGGCCTGCATGCTGTGCTAAGTCATTTCAGCTGTGTCCAACTCCAAGACCCTAGGAACTGTAACCCGCCAGGCTCCTCTGTCCATGGGATTCTCTAGGCAGGAATATTGGAGTAGGTTGCTATGCCCTCCTCCAGGGGACCTTCCAAACCTGAGTCTTTTGTTGGCAAGCAGGTTCTTTACCACTAGCACCACCTGGGAAGGCCCACATCAGGGCCTAGTGTTGGTCTAAGAGGCTAAAGAATTTGTAAATTAAGTGAAAAGCACTGCCAAACGGCCACTGGAGGGGAGAGCACATCTTGGGTTTCCCAGGCTGCTGCGGGCTCTTGTGGGCTTGTTAGATTACGTTGCTTGACTCCACAAAGAGCCAGGGCAGGATTTCCCTTGATTTTCATTTCCATGAAATGTTGAATCTTATTCACAGATACTACCGTGCCTGCCTCATCACTTCAGGATGCTAGATGCATGAATAGATTTCCTTCGCTCCCCCATGGGAAGTTTCTGATAAAGGAAGTAGCAAGAAATTCCTCCCTCCTCCCTTTCGCTGTGTTGGTAAATTACTGAACTCTGAGCTGTAATCACCAACTCAATGGAAATGAGTCTGAGTAAACTCTGGGAGTTGGTGATGGACAGGGAAGCCCGACGTGCTACAGTCCATGGGGTCGCAAAGAGTTGGACATGACTGAGTGACTGAACTAAACTGAACTGAGCTGCAATTTTCTCTTCTGTAAATAAGGATAGGGCCCCAGTCTTTCTGGAGAATCCTGTACCTAAAATGCCATGCACAGAGTAGACACTTGATAAATGCCCATTTATACTTCTCCTTTGAAAGAAGAGTTGGGAGGCATATGGCCCTGTCAGTTCCTTATTGCTGCTGTAACACACTGTCATATGTTTAGTGACTCAAAACCACATGTACATTCTCTTACAGTTCTGGAGGTCAGAAGCCCAAAATGAGTCTTGGCGGTGGGGGACTAAAATCAAGCTTTGTGTCTGCATGGCTGTTTCCTTCTAGAGGCTCCAGGTGTAATCCCGCATTAGGACATAGGTGTCTTTGGGAGGCCATTGTTCAGCCTACAGTGTCTTAGCCATTTGAGCTGCTGTAACAAAAATGCTACCAACTGGGTGGCTTAAATAACCAAACATTTAATTCTCACGATTCTGGAGGCTGGGAAGTCCAGGGTCAAAGTGCCAGCAGGTTTGGCATCTAGTGAAGCTGGCTTCCTGATTCCCTGATGCCCATCCTCCTGCTGTGTCCTCATATGGGAGAAAGGACCAGGGAACTTCCTGGGGCCTCTTTTGAAAGGATCCTAATCCCACTGAGGGAGGGCTTCACACTCATGATCTCATCACCTCCCAAAGGCCCCACCTCCAAATACCATCACATTGAGGACAAGGCCTTCACCATGTGAATTTTGGAGGGACACAGACATTCAGTCCATAACACACAGTGACTAAGGTCATTGACAGTTCTATAAATAAAGTCCTTTGTAGGAGACACAGTAGTGAAAGGGCCCCGGCACTAGGTTTGGTGACAGGGTGATGTTCCGGTACTGCCATTCCTGAGGGCTGGTCCAAAGTTATGGCAAGTGGGGAGCAGCAAGCACCAACCAGGATTTCTCAGAGCAGGGCACCTAGATTAGAAGCACCACAGCACCCGGGAACTTGTTACAAATGCAGATTCCCAGGTCCTGATCCAGAGGTAACTAAATTAGGTGCCCTGGCAGCAGAGCCCAGTTAATCTGCATTTTAGCAAGCTCTCCTGATGGTTCTGATGCTCATTCAAGTTTTTTAAAATAGTAGTTTTATTGAAATAGAATTCACATACTTTAAAGTTTACCCTATTAAAACAATTCACTGGTTTTTGGTATAGTCACAGGATTGTGGAACCATCAGTTCAGTTCAGTCACTCAGTCATGTCCAACTCTTTGTGACCCCATGGACTGCAGCACACCAGGCTTTCCTCTTCATCACCAACTCCCAGAGCTTACTCAAACTCATGTCCATCGAGTCAGTGATGCCATTCAACCATCTCATCCTCTGTTGTCCGCTTCTCCTCCTGCCTTCAATCTTCCCCAGCATCAGGGTCTTTTCCAATGAGTCAGTTCTTTGCATCAGGTGGCCAAAGTATTGGAGCTTCAACTTCAGCATCAGTCCTTCCAATGAGTATTCAGTGTTGATATCCTTTGGGATTGACTGGTTTGATCTCCTTGCAGTCCAAGGGACTCTCAAGAATCTTCTCCAACACCACAGTTCAAAGGCAATCAGTTCTTCGGTGCTCAGCTTTCTTTATAGTCCAACTCTCACATCCATACATGACTACTGGAAAAGCCATAGCTTTGACTAGACGGACCTTTGTTGGCAAAATAATGTCTCTGCTTTTTAGTATGCTGTCTAAATTGGTCATAGCTTTCCTTCCAAGGAGCAAGCAAGTATCTTTTAATTTCATGGTGGCAGTCACCATCTGCAGTGATTTTGGAACCCAAGAAAATAAAGTCTCTCACTATTTCCATTGTTTCCCCATCTATTTGCCATGAAGTGATGGGACTGGATGCCATGATCTTAGTTTTCTTAATGCTGAGTTTTAAGGCAACTTTTTCACTCTCCTCTTTCACTTTCATCAAGAGGCTCTTTATTTCTTCTTCACTTTCTGCAATAAAGTTGGTCTCATCTGCATCTGAGATTATTGATATTTCTCCCGAAATCTTGATTCCAGCTTGTGCTTCATCCAGCCTGGCATTTCGCATGATGTACTCTGCATATAAGTTAAATAAGCAGGGTGACAATATACAGCCTTGATGTTCTCCGTTCCCGATTTGGAACCAATCTGTTGTTCCATGTCCAGTTCTAACACTTGATTCTTGGCCTGCATACAGACTTCTCAGGAGGCAGGTAAGGTGGTCTGATATTCCCATCTTTTAAAGAATTTTCCACAGTTTCTTGTCGTCCACACAGTCAGAGGCTTTAATGTAGTCAATAAAGCAGAAGTAGATGTTTTTCTGAAACTCTGATGGCAAGAGTGAACAGCAATTTTTTAGGAATCAGTGAACTAAAATGGACTGGAATGGGTGGATCTAACTTAGATGACCATTGTATCTATTACTGTGAGCAAGAATCCCTTAGAAGAAATGGAGTAGCCCTCATTGTCAACAAAAGAGTCCAAAATGCAGTATTTGGATGCAATCTCAAAAACAACAGAATGATCTCTGTTCGTTTCCAAGGCAAACCATTCAATATCATAGTAATCCAAGTCTATGCCCCAACCAGTAATGCCGAAGAAGCTGAAGCTGAACGGTTCTATGAAGACCTATGAGATCTTCTGGAACTAACACCCCAAAAATATGTCCTTTTCATTATAGGGGACTGGAATGCAAAAGTAAGAAGTCAAGAGATACCTAGAGTAACAGGCAAATTTGGCCTTGGAGTACAGAATGAAGCAGCGCAAAGGCTAACAGAGTTTTTCCAAGAGAACACACTGGGTCATAGAAACACTGTCTTCCGACGACACAAGAGAAGACTCTACACATGGACATCACCAGATGGTCAACACCGAAATCAGATTGATTATATTTTTTGCAGCCAAAAATGGAGAAACTCTATACAGTCAGAAAAAAATAAGACCCGGAGGCTGACTGTGGCTCAGATTGTGAACTCCTTATTGCCAAAATCAGACTTAAATTGAAGAAAGTAGGGAAAACCACTAGACCATTCAGGTATGACCTAAATCAAGTCCCTTATGATGCAGTAGAAGTGACAAATAGATTCAAGGGATTAGATTTGATAGAGTTCCTGAAGAACTATGGACAGAAATTTGTGACATTGTACAGGAGGCAGTGGTCAAGGCCATCCCCAAGAAAAAGAAATGCAAAAAGGCAAAATGGTTGTCTGAGGAGGTCTTACAAATAGCTGAGAAAAGAAGAGAAGCTAAAGGCAAAGGAGAAAAGGAAAGATACACCCATTTGAATGCAGAGTTCCAAAGAATAGCAAGGAGAGAGAAGAAAGCCTTCCTCAGTGATCAATGCAAAGAAATAGAGGAAGACAATGGAATGGGAAAGACTAGAGATCTCTTCAAGAAAAATAGAGGGCACAATAAAGAACAGAAATGGTATCGACCTAACGGAAGCGGAATATATTAAGAAGAGGTGGCAAGAATACACAGAAGAACTGTGCATAAAAGATCTTCATGACCCAGATAACCATGATGGTGTGGACATCCTGGAATGTGAAGTCAAGTGGGCCTTAGGAAGCATCACCATGAACAAAACTAGTGGAGGTGATGGGATTCCAGTTGAGCTATTTCAAATCCTAAAAGATGATGCTGTGAAAGTGCTGCATTCAATATGCCAGCAACTTTGGGAAACTTAGCAATGGCCACAGGTCTGGAAAAGGTCAGTTTTCATTCCAATCCCAAAGGAAGGCAATGCCAAAGAATGTTCAAACTACCTCACAATTGCACTCATCTCACACGCTAGTAAAGTAATGCTCAAAATTCTCCAAGCCAGGCATCAATAGTACATGAACTCTGAACTTCCAGATGTTCAAGCTGGATTTAGAAAAGCCAGAGGAACCAGAGATCAAATTGCCAACATCTGTTGGATCATCGAAAAAGCAGCAGAGTTCCAGAAAAACCTCTACTTCTGTGCAACCATCACCACTCTCTAATTCCAGAACACTTCTATCACCCCCAAAAGAAACTCCACAGCCAAGTGCTGTCACTCTTTGTTACTCCTCCCTCAAACCCTGACAACCATTAATCCACTTTCTGTCTCTGTGGATTTACCTAGTCTGGACATTTCATGTAAATTAAATCATACAATATGTAGCCATTTGTGTCTGGCTTCTTTTACTTAGCATAAGATTTTCAGGACTCATCCATGTTGTAGCAGGAATATGTACTTCATACTTTTTCATGACCAAGTAATATTCCGTTATTTGGATAGACTCCATTTTGTTTATCTGCACATCACTTCATGGACATTTGGGTTGTCTTTACTTTCTTGATATTATCAATAATGCTGTTAGGAATGCCCAAGCTTGAGAACTACTGAGAAAAAGAATTCATCAGAATTCAGAAATCTGGGTCTTGCTTTGCCAGTTCAGAATATAGAGACTCCTAGAGTTAGATTCGCGTTAACCTGACTTTTGAGACTGATGTATAAAGCTGAAATGTATGTTTGTTAATGTACCAGGAGAACTCACTGTCACCAGTACTGCATTTCTCAAGGGCCGTGTGATTTGCCCATTTCCTGTCTGCAGTCTACCCTTCTTGAAGGCCAGATTTTCCCTGGGAGGCTTCCTGCTGATTCTGGAATACAGAGAAGGAGGGTTTGCTACATGAAATGTTGAAGACCCCAAGCTGGGATAACCTGGCTTTTCCTGGGCACGGTAATGAGGAGTACAGGCGAACTGCCCAGGGGTAGATCCTGGCCCCACCACTGGAAAACTGTGTGACTTAGAGCAAGTTACTCAACCTCTCTGAATGTTACTTTGCTTCTCTGTGATTTTGAGATCATAATAATGACAATCTTATAGGACTAGTGTGGAGATTAAATGAGGTAACACCTGTAAAGTGTTTAGTACTAGTGCCTGGTGTGTGGTCCGTGAATGGTGGACATGAACACCTTCACAGTGATTAAGCATCTCATGTTTGGGATTGGGTTGCTATAGGGATTGAAGATAGCAGAAGTCTGCTATAAGGTCTGTCTGTGTGACCTTGTATAAAGACAGCATTCTTCTGCTTATAAGTGAAACAACTCAAACTGCTTCACATGTTTAAAAATGAGGATGTAATAGAGAAGCTCCAGGGGCTCACATGATCTGTCAGCCCTTGGTTTTCTGCACTCCTCCACTCTAGGAATAGAGGGTTGACTTCCTTCTCAGGCAGGCCCTTCCCACAGGTATGCTCAGGTGGCCCTGGGCACTCAGGTGTACAACCCACCAACTTAGCTACTCCAGGGAACAGAGGGTTTCCTTTATTAAAAAAAAAAAATCCCAGAGTGTTTTGTGGACTCTGGCCCCTCTTGGGTCACATGCCTGCCCCTGAACCAATCACAGTGGTCAAGGAGTGGGAATGCTTTGGACTCTCTGTGCCTGGGTAAATGCTCTGCCCCAGGACTGGGAGGTCTAGCCCACCCTGAATCTCTGGGACTGAGATGCTGGAAGGGTTGTTTCCTAATGGAAAACCAGGCTGCTGTTACTGGAAGAAGGAATAGGCTCTGATGCCAGAGTCCCCCATCCCCTGGATGGGCTGGGAGAGTTGAGCCAACATCTGTCTCCTAGACTCTCTTTGCTTCTCTGTGTGGTTGGCTAAGGGCTTCCCAGGTGACTCAGTGGGTAAAGAATCCACCTGCAATGCAGGAGACTCAGGTTCGATTCCTGGGTTGGGAAGATCCTCTGGAGGAGAGCATGGCTACCCACTCCAGTATTCTTGCCTGAGGAATCCCATGGACAAAGGAGCCTGATGGGCTACAATCCATAGGATCTCAAAGAGCTGGACATGCCTGAAGCGACTGAGCACACACATAAGCATGGTCGACTCAGCTCTCTGTCTTAACATTTAATCTGATGACATCGTTATGGATCTAGATCCCTTCCTAATAACTCTTTGGACAGGGATTCTCAACTCTAAAACTTAGGCCATTTAGGGCTGGATAATTATTCCTGTGGGGAGCTGACCTGTGCTTTAGAGGATGTTTCACAGCATTCCCTGGAGAAGGCAATGGCACCCCACTTCAGTACTCTTGCCTGGAAAATCCCATGGACAGAGGAGCCTGGAGGGCTGCAGTCCACGGGGTCGCTGAGGGTCGGACACGACTGAAAGACTTCACTTTCACTTTTCACTTTCATGTATTGGAGAAGGAAATGGCACCCCACTCCAGTGTTCTTGTCTGGAGAATCCCAGGGATGGGAGAGCCTGGTGGGCTGCTGTCTATGGGGTCGCACAGAGTCGGACATGACTGAAGCGACTTAGTAGCAGCAGCAGCAGCAACAGCATTCCCGGTTTCCACCCACTAGGTGCCAGTCGCACCATCCCTCAGTCGTGACCCTCCCAAATGTTTCCAGATACTTGAGAACCACAGCTTTAGGTTCATGTTGCTCCACTGCCCTCTGACCCATTAGGTGCTGTGCTAGATTCAATCCTGGAAGATCAACTTCCTTACCTCCAAGTTCTTGGGGTGGGGGTTCTCTGTCCACCCCAGTACTGACCATACTTTGCTGATAAACTGTGACCCTGTTGGAGCAGAGGTCTCCTGTCTCCATGGCCTCACCTTCAGGGCTGCCGCATCAGGACCAGTATCTGATGTCACATCTCCATCACCTCAGCCCCATTTAGAGATGCTTTGGCATGTGGGCGCCCCATCTTGACCTTGGAATACACTCCATCACAAGGCTGTCTCCACCGTGTCTGCAAACTGCAGACAGTGTGACACCTCTTTGGACATCACTTTGAGCATCACAGAACTGAGAGAGGGAGCAAATCTATCGCCTATAGTTCAGACCCAAAGATGCCTGGCGTCTTGGGTTTCTTAAAGTCAGACTAGGGTCTCTCCCAGCATGCTTGCCTGGTCTGTCCCCACTGGGCCCACTAAGGCAGTAAATTCCACAAAATGACTCCATGTGGGGAACTTCTCAGCAGCCCTTTATTCTATGGATAATTAACTTCGGCCGAACACTGACTACTGGGTGACTGCATAATTAAAAAAAAAAAAAAGTGCCACTGTTCCACGGGGGAAGAATTTCATGTCAGGCAACTCTGAACAGCTCTGATTTAAGATCCATGAGTCCAGTTCAAGGCAATAAATATATAAGTAATTGATGATGTAGTGTGCAAGCATCTTAAGACCCATCCATCACACCCGGGCAAGCGAGGGTTGTGGACACGCTCAGAGAACAGGATGATAGGAGGGGAATAAATGGTCAGAGGGACCTAGACAGTTCTGCTTTCCCCATAACTCACCACTGCTTCTCCAGTCTCATGGCCTCGTTCCCAAAAGGGCTTCCTCCACCCCCTAGTTTTGTCTTCTTAGGCCAGAGAGAAGGGCCACTAAGGAAGAAGCAGACAAGAACCTGGGTTGCTCAAGGGGAAAGCCAGCCTTGTTGCATACCTACTCTGTACCAGGCACTTGCTTCATGTTCCAGTGCCTTGTTCCTAAGGAAAGCCCACAGGATGGGTTCCATCAGTCCTCTGCCTCAGAAGAAGAGGTCCAAAGAGCAGAGGACAAAAGCATCACAAAGGCAGAGTCAGGGATTGGGACTCAGGTCTGCACCTGTCATTAATGCCATCTTGTCCCTCTGCCTCTCAGGCAAAATTGTGGGCAAGGGCCCCTGGGTTGCCTGGATGGTGGACCATGCCATCCATGAACGTGTTTGTTGCCCATTTCTGGGTCCAGGTGTCAAGCCCAACTTGCAGATCCCAGACTGTGGTCTGCACGTCCCCCCTGCCCCATGCCTGTCATTGATACTGCCTTTTCTGTGGCTCTGTTTCAATGTGAGGCCATTTATTAATACAACTGAAATTGATGGAGCACAGATCTGACTGTTTTCCTCCCTTCACAGGGACATTTGCAGTGATGGCAGCGTGGGGCCTCTGTCTGTCAACTCTTGTTTTGTCCTCGTTTAAGCCTAAACCGGGAGCAGTAAGCCAGCCTCTTCCAATTAGCATTTTCCTTGAGGTCAAGGAACGGCCCTTTATCTGTGTGGTCTGAGATGGTTCTGCATGGCTGGCAGGACCCCAAGCTCCTTCGGGTTTCCAGGCTGCCTCTCCTCTTGCTCGGGGCTCCTCTCCTAGGGAGGGTGCACAAGAAGACCCCCTCATCGACACTCTGCTGGTCTCTCCTTTCTGAATATCTGAAGAGAGGCTACAGTGCTCACGAACAGGGCTCTGCCGTCCAGGAGTTTTAGGTTAAAATCCCAGAAGGACATATTCCGTAGGTGACCTCTGAGCCTCTGTTTTGCCATTTGCAAAATGGGATCGTTAGTACCTGCCTCACGGGGTAGATTCGTCTTTCGTTTGCTCATTCATTCTCTCATCAGTAAGTATTTGCGGGAATGCCACTTTGTACCCATCCCTGTGCTGGCTGCTGGGGATACAGAAGGGAATGAAACAGCCATGTTATAAAGAATCAGTGCACTAATATACATGAAACACTTAGGCCGATGATTCTCAAGCTTGTCTGTGAATTAGTAGGTTGTGAAGACCTTTTGAAATGTTCAAAGCCAGGCCATACATAACCCAGCATAATTAAATTGAGGATCAGCAAACTTTTAATTAAAGAGCCAGATAGTAAATATTTTAGGTTCTGAGGTCCATCAGGTTTCATCATGGCTCCTCAGCTCTGCCCTTATACTGCAAAAGCAGCTGTAGACAGTGGACATGTTGATGTGCCAATAAAACTTTATTTACACAACGGGTTACAGGCCAGATGTGACCCTTGTGCTTTAATTTGCTGACCCCCTGAATTAAATCACAGTGCAGGGGAGGGGTCCAGGCATCAGACAGTTCCAGGGTGCTGACAACTGGGGAACCACTGACTTGGGCAATGCCTGGGTCATGTTAGCTATTACAATTCCTAGGTTGTAGCTCAGAGAAGTCAAGTACCTTGCCCAGTTTGGGGGCAGAACCAGGACAATAACCCTGGTCTTTCTAACCCTGAACCCCATTCTTTTGATCATTTTGCTTTTCTGTTTTAAGCTCTTGGAGCCTCAGTGTCTTCACCTATAAAATGGGATTGATACTAGACCTCCCTGACACAGTAGCTAAGAGGCCTAAGTGTGAACACTGATGTACCTTGCAAGGAGGGACTCTATGGTGAGAGTCAGGAGGAGTGGAAAATGTTCCAGTGGCTCCAGAAACCATGGGGCCCTGGACAGGCACATGGGAAGAGGTTTGAGTGAGGAAGTGGTGGGCTCTGTTTTTGAGCAGATGAGCTTCATTTGGTCAGCCACCCTAGCTGAGGTCCAAACCCCCACCCAGAGCCTGAGAGCTGGGGCTAGAGCCATGGGTGGGTGGCCAGGGCAAAGTAGAGTGCCTGGCTTCCTGGGATCTCTCCCTGGTCCAGGCACTGCAGGGCCCCGGAGAAGTGAAGCCTCCATTTGGAGGGATAGGCTGCTGAATTATTTTTGCTGGAGTTAGCAAGAAAAACCCTTCACCTCTCTTTTAAGCCAAGCTCTAAACACATACAGATGAGTAATTGACAGCTCCTACTGTCCAGGATCTCACTGTCAAGTGGGTAGTCAGGCGATCAGAGGTGTTAGCAGAGGCTCTCGTTCCACAAAGCAAGTGACCTGGAGAAGTCAGCACAGGATGCTGCAGGAGGGGCATGGCAGGGATGTGTGACCCTGTGCATTCAGGGAGGGCTTCCTGGAGGAACCGTGCCTGTGTTGGATCTTGGAGAGAATTGGCATGAGTTGGACTAAGAGAAGTAGGAAGGGAATAGAACATACAGAAGAATGTTCTAGGCAGAAAGACCAGTATCTTTGAAGGTAGGAGGTGCAGAACAGCAGATGATGTTGCAAAACAGCAGTGCTGCCAGTGGCAGTTTCCAGGCCAGGACTGGCTCTCAGTGCTATACTTCTGCTGTCTCAGAGACACTGGGCATTTCTTTCTCTTTGGTCTGGGATCAGTGTAGCCTTCCTCCTCACCCGACTTGTCTTGGTCTCTTGAGTAGGCATGATGCCATCACAGAGGTCCTGTGATATACCAAGTCTGCCCTCAGGATTATATTTATGGGGTCCACCACCTTTCCCCTCCAGAAGCACCACACATATTTCCTTGCATGCGTGCATGCTAAATTGCTTCAGTCGTGTCTGACTCTTCGCGACCCTGAGGACTGTAGCCTGCCAGGCTCCTCTGTCCATGGGGTTCTCCAGGCAAGAACACTGGAGTGGGTTGCCATGCCCTCTTCCAGGGCATCTTCCCAACCCAGGGATCAAATCTGCATCTCTTATGTCTCCTGCATTGGCAGGCGAGTTCTTTACCACTTGCGCCACCTGGGAAGCCCACATATTTCCTTATTGATAATTTCCCAAGTGCTTCGCAAATAAACCACCGTGGACCCACTATCCTGATGAGATTTTTCTGGATTTCTAGATAATGTTTTATTCTCCCCTTTTTGCATTTTTAAAATCTTATTATATAAAGTGATTTTGACATTTCAAGGAGATGATCCCTCTCCTCTTTCTAGACCATAGTAGTAAAATGATATCAAGGGGAAATCCAAGGGGAAGGTTTGGAGTAAGGATACAGGGAGAGAGAAGGAAGATGGGTTTTCTAATAGGTCTCATTTTTAGAATTGAGGGAAAATGGATAATTAGTACCACTCCCCCCAGCTCCAATCTGTGTGGTGGTGTCTTATGGAATTAGAGGCCCATTGCTTCATTTTCTTGTCATATCCACCCCCTCGTCAGCCCCCACTCCCCCCACACTGCCTACACACATCCTCAGCCTACTGTTAATGTCTTAGAGTCTCCATCTATCATCCCCACAAGGAAGATAATTACTCGTGTGGCACCCGGGTGTCCCATTGTTTGGTTACGAGGTTAAAAATCCCTGATACACTTTAATACATTCAACAGTGAGCACATTATAAAATGTAATTAAATGCCTCAGCCATCTTCACTTTCTTTACCAGCAATGAAATTTAATTGAGGCCGCGTGAGGGGGCTGAGATAAATCACGGGTGATGACTCCACGTTTCACGTGTCTACTGGGAGAGGGCGTGATGTTATCCGCTGTCTACGCATGTAATTTATGGGCAGTTCAGGGGAACCCAGCTCAGCAGTTACCTGCCGGGACTCAGACGTGAGGTGGTGATGGTCTTTAAAAAGGGAAACATGATTCTGAAATGGGGGGTGTTACGATACATACATTCTAGTTTTCCCACTAGATCCTGAAGGTAATTCCAGTTTGGTTTCACCATTTAAATTTTTTTTTTTACCCAGGCCATGGACCAGGAGGGCCAGGTGATAGAGGAGAGCTTGGGTTCTAACCCCTTGTGCTAGCATCCCCTTTCCTCCTCTGCACTCTTCTGCCTCGCGCCCCACGCGTCAGTCCTCTCTGCACTTGCCCCGCTTAGTTCTCACTGCCCACCCGTCCCACCAAGGTAGGCTTTCACCTGAGACACCCCCAGGAGACCACTTCCTCTCTTCCCCTCAGCTGCGACCAGCACCGCCACCTCTCTCACTGTCACTTACACGTCCTCAGGGTCTTCTCTCTGCTTTGATGAAGTGACAACCGGATAATCGTATTAATTAACCCGGACAGAAGCAGTGAGAGGAGAGGGTTAATTTTTTCCCCCTCCGTCTCCATGAGCTGACATAGATTTCAGCAGTGGCATGTAATCAGAGACATTGCCTCATCACAGATTATTCTACCAGGAGACAGTGAGAGCTGGAAAGAAAACAGGCGTGGGGGGAGAATGGGATAGGTTAGAATCTTGGCTGGACCGTTTATTGGTCCTACTCTGCCTGGCTCTTCTCTTCTGTAAAATAGGCTTGGAAACAACACACCCCATGCCGTGTTAGGATTAGGTAAGTAGAGGGGTGACGCCCTGTGGGTCATGAATACTTTGGCTTGGAGAATGTGCACCATTTGTCCAAGAATTCCCACCATGTGAATGGCTGAAGTGGGTCTACAACCCGAGCCTTCTGGCTTCAAACAAAAAAAAAAAAAAAACTTTCACAATGTATACATATGTCAAGCCATCACATTATGTACTTTAAATATCTTACAATTTTGTCAATTATACCTCAGTAAAAGTAGAAAAGTACTTTCCCACTAATCAGCCAAGGAATGAATTACACAGCTCTTAGTCAGGGTTTGACATACTTTTTCAATAAAGGGCCAGGTAATAATTAGCTTTTGACTTTGTGGACCGCATTGCCCCTGTCTAAATTACTCACACTCTGCTGTTATAATGCAGAATCAGTCACAATGTGTAAATGAGTGGACGTGGCTATGTGCCAATCAAACTTTATTTATAAAAGCAGGAGATGGGCCAGTCTTGGCCTGAGGGTCATAGTTTGCCAACCTCTGTTCTAAATCACGGTCCCTGGAGAGCTTTGTCAGGTTCTAACTGGTGTGTTAATTCTAGAGGCAGAGTGATGATGACGATGACAAGAACAAGAATGACAATAATACAGCAGGCACTCAGCTGAGCTCTGTTCCAATTGTCTTACCCGCTTCATCCTCCTATGAGGGGGATAGTGTGACCCCCCCCCCTTTTTTTTGCCGGAGACAAGGAAAGACACCTTTCACAGAGGTGAAAATGCCCAAGGTCTCCTAGCTGGGAAGTGGCCGAGCTGATGGGTGAACACAGGTCTGCGCACTTCAAAGTCCCACACTCTCCTGGGCAGCTGGATAACCTGGAGGCCCTTCCCATTCAGAAATGAAGTCTGCTGCCCTGTCTCCAGAAGAGGTCTACACTCAGTGCCTTGTAGGTGGCTTGAACCCCATATACATGCAGATGGGTTTACCCTACACCTCCATTCCCACAATTTTCCTATTTCTAGGCTGGTGGCTTCACCATTGCCCTTTGCTTTGCCCCAGTGCCATGCGAACCCCTAAGAATCTCCTCTGAAGGGTCTCTTCCTTTAAGAGTGAGCAGCACAAGCTTTGTTCACACCAGGCATCTCTTTATCACTGTCCGTCCTTCTGCCGTCTTGCTTCCCTGCAAGAGCCAGGACCCAGGTTCACTTTCATCTACATACTCACCAGTGCTAAGTGGTTCCCTGGTCACCTCCATAGCAATCACGAGCCCCCAGATGATGAAATTCTCATCTTGAGAAGTGGCTTGTAGTTGTCACAGGGAGAAAATTATGTCCATCTACGCCAAGAAACTCAATTTGGCCCTGAAGCACCATGGAGCTGTAACCTTTAGAGATAGCACAGACTGAGAAGACTCTTGGATCTGATGTTTTGAATTGGATATTAAAGCAAATAGAGTTGTTCGCCTCTATGTGAATAATACTGTGAACAGCTTTAGTCAAGGATTGGTTGGCACCTTGGATGAATCAGTGGGATTTTAGCTGGTGGCTTGAAAGCTCTAAATTTTATTAGTTTCAGGAGCCTGAAGAATTTGCTACTCGATTTGAGTGCAGCACCACTGTTAAGTTCTCAGTCTGTCCTGTCCCTGGGCTGGAAGCTGAAGGGCAGCTGGACCTTCCATTCCATTTGTGGCATTTCTGAGGATGAGGCCTGGCATTGGGCTGTCCTGGCTGAAACCCCAGCTCTCCCGCCTAAAAAGGAGTTAGGAGATCAGATGAAATAATACATCTAAGCATTTAATCTGAGTCCAGCCCTATAGTAGATACTCAATAAATGTTAGCTGTTATTATTAATAGTATTATGTGCTCAGAGGTCTTTATCTCCATGGAAACGTTTAAGGTTAGCATAGCTTCTCTTCTAGCCAACAGAGTTTAGGGACTAGACTGCAGTAGACGGTTTCTTGTGGTCCTCTCCAACTCAAGGATGCACGATTTGAACAATAATTTTTACACTCGTCTCAGGAGACATAGCACAGGAAGGCAGGATGGTGTGGAGGTGAAAAGCAAGGCTTTGGTTTTTATAGGAAACTGAAGTCAACTCTCAAGTGCACCAAATACTAGCAGTAAGACGTTGAACAATTAATTATCCTCATTTTCCTTATCTCTGAACTAGGGATACACCCTCATGGGGTTGTCAGTATTCAGTGAAGAAACGGCTCCAAGAGGTGAATCCTTATTTGGGATACGTACAAGAAATAAGACTGTGCCTTGCTCCTGTGCCAGCCAGTGGACTGATTACTCAGGGATATGGGTTTATTTTTTAAATCTGTATTTATTTGTTTGTTTTACTTTTGGCCGTGTCGTGCCCGCATGGGGATCTTAGTTCTCTGACCATACCCAAGTCCCCTGAAGTGGAAGCTCATAGTCTTTAACCATTGGACCACCAGGGAAGTCCCTGGGGTATGGTTTTGTTTTGTGTGTGTGTGTGTGTGTGTGTGTGTGTGTGTGTGTTTCCCAACTGGGGGCTGCAGGTGAGATCATGACATGACAACTCAAATGGGAAAAGCCTGGCCTGGGAGATGAATGGCCTTGTAAGGGTCAGGGCTCATATTTTGGCTCATATTTTGTCGGGGTGGGGAGTTAGAGGTTGGGGTGAGGGTGGGACCCTCCTGTCTTTGTCAAGCCTGGCAGGCTGTTCTTCACTCGGCCACCAGAGGGAGCGCTTATATGTATAAGACCCCCACACAGCATCCTGCTCTGTTCTAAGATACTTGTTCAGTCACTCAGTCATATCCGACTCTGTGAGACCCCATGGACTGCAGCATGCCAGGCCTCTCTGTCCCTCACCATCTCCTGAAGTTTGCTCAAGTTCATGTCCATTCCATCGGTCACGCCACCCATCCATCTCATCCTCTGACACCCTCTTCTCCTTCTGCCCTCAGTCTTTCCCAGCATCTGGGACTTTTCCAATGAGTACTAGACGGTTCCCATTGCTTTAACACAAACCCCAAAGTCCTGTTTTATTTCATTCATTGCATGTATCACATTATGTCTCCCCCTATAGACTCTTAACTCTGCTGTTTACTATACCCACCCCCGGTTCCATTCCTGGCTCTGTCAGTGCTCTATGTTTCCTGGGGCTGCTGTAACACATTAGCTAAGCTCAGTGGCTTACAAAAACATAAATGTATCATTGCACAGTCCTGGAGGTCAGGAGCCCAGGACCGGTCTCGGTGCTAAAGGGAAGGAGTTTGCAGGGCTGTTCCTTCTGGAGACTCTAAGAGAAAAGCTGCTCTCTTGCCTTTTCTGGCTTCCAGAGGCCACTCCATCCCTTGACACTTGGCCCCTGTCCATCCGCAGAGCCAGCAGATCTCCACATCCCACATCTCCTTCTCTGACTCTGACCCTCCTGCCTCCCTCTTTCACCTGATTACATCAGGCCCACCTGGCTAGTCCAGAGTAATCTCCCATCTCAAGATCCTTAACTTAATCTCACTGACAAAGTCTCTTTTTACCTGTTAGGTCACCGGATGTGGACATCTCTGGGGGTGGTTCAGTTCAGTTCAGTCACTCAGTCATGTCTGACCCTTTCCAATCCCATGAACCGCAGCACACCAGGCCTCCCTGTCCATCACCAACTCCCAGGGTCCACCCAAACCCATGTCCATTGAGTCGGTAATGCCATCCAACCATCTCATCCTCTGTCGTCCCTTTCTCCTCCTGCCCTCAATCTTTCCCAGCATCAGGGTCTTTTCCAATGAGTCAGCTCTTCGCATCAGGTGGCCAAAGTATTGGAGTTTCAGCTTCAACATCAGTCCTTCCAATGAACACCCGGGACTGATCTCCTTTAGGATGGACTGGTTGGATCTCCTTGCAGTCCAAGGGATTCTCAAGAGTCTTCTCCAACACCACAGCTCAAAAGCATCAGTTCTTCTGTGCTCAGCTTTCTTTATAGTCCAACTCTCACATCCATACATGATTACTGGAAAAACCATAGCCTTGACTAGATGGATCTTTGTTGACTTTGTCTCTGCTTTTTAATATGCTGTCTAGGTTGGTCATAACTTGGAGGGTGGGCAAATTCAACAAAATATTTATTGAGTAACTTCATGAATGATAGTCGAAATACACAGCACACTATGGCATCACTTTCCAAGCCTCTATGGCCCTTTTGAATCAGCTGGTTCTCATCTTCCTTTTACTCTTCTCAGAAGTAGAAAGCATGGACAGTTACAGGGTGGGTTGAACTCTGTGTATCTGGAGGGCGATCTGGAATGGAAGCATCCAGTTTGTTCCTGTCTGTGGTTCAAATCCCAGTTCAGAGACTTCTAAACTATAGACAGTTGCTTACTGCTTCTAAGCCTCAGTAGTCCCATCTGTGAAGTAGGGATGAAATTGGCTGTCGTTTATTTAGCCCCAGCTAGGTAACCTGAATTAAAAACAAAAAACAGTCTTAGCCTTTACATGCTGTGTGACCTTGGACAAATGGCATCAGTTCTTGATTTCCTCGTTGGTGAAGTGGCACCGACGGTCACAGCTGATACATCACATGTGCTCATACATGTAGTGTGTGGATAAAACGAGATCACGTATGTGAAGGGCTTATTTGGCAATCGTGCTTGATGCATGGTAACACTCAACACAAAGCATATTTATTGTTTTTCTTATTTCTCATTTTAAAAATTCTTATCATTCTTATTTCTCTCCTCCTCTTCTTTTTCATCCCTTTCTTTTGCTTTATCATCAGCCATTAAAAAAAATTTTTTTTTAATCACTCCAACTGTTAATCTTTTTTTAAAAAAAATGTATTTATTTATTTATTTGGTCTCACTGAGCGGCATGTGGGATATCAGTTCCCCGGCCAGGAATCAAACCCACGCCCCCTGCAGTGGAAGCGTGGAGTCTTAACCCTTGGACCTCCAGAGAAGTCTCTCATCACCCGTCTTCATGTGTTGTCTCTGTGATAAACGTTTTCAAGCATGCTCTCAATGCCTGACTCCTCCGTTAGCCTGAGTTCAAATTCACCAGGTCAGAGCCTGAGTTTTTAATTTTAAAGCTCTACCTACTGTGATGATTTTATTAATATTGGTTCCTTCTATCATGGGTCCTGTTTGTCTGTCTGGCTACCAAGGTGTCAAAGACCAAGCCTCCTGGTTTCTCCCCTTCTCTACAGAGGCCACTTCCGAGAGGGCATCAACAGTGGGACCTAAAGAAGGGAAGAGGAGCCCTCTTTCTCTCCAACCCTCTCCCTTTCCATGCCCCATGAATGAAAATATCTGGGAAGAAGTGTCTGTTTTCCTATCATCCTGCCCCTGGAACGGAACGCACCAGGGATGGTCACAATTCTGCCTCTGTGTCTGCCTGACTTGTTATCAGAAAATGAGAGTAGAAAAGAAGCTTTTGTTGAGCTATGGAGACATCTTAATAGGCACTTTGATTGTTAAACAGAAGTTTCTGTATCAGTTTAATTGCTCTAAATGCTGTTTGCCTTCTCTGTTATGATAAGGCCTGAATTTTCATAGATTTTCCTTTTAAACAGTTTTCCTTTGCTTTAAGGCTTGCATTGGCAAGTTTAATGAAATCCAAATGAAGAAAGTAAAGAGAAGATCTCGGAGTTCAGATCTGCACACCCACGGATGTAGCCGTGTGGAGGTTATTATTGCTTGAGACTAATGATGTCGCAGCCACTGAATGTAATTGACGGAATTCACCCCTTCAACAAGATATTGAGAAATGAAACCAAGCTACTAAACTTAATTACATCTACTTTTCTGAGAAGGTGCTGTAATTGAGAATAACGGAATAACTAGGATACAAATTCAAACGGTGGGATGTGCTTATAATAAAAGAGGATTTGTTCTCTACCGGGTTGAGCTTCACAAGTATCATCTCGAGATGTTGGGGGTAGGGACAGGGCTGGGGAGACGGCCAGAGAAGTGAAAAACATCTTGATGAGGGTTTCTTAACCTTGGCACCATTGCCATTTGGGTCTGTTTAGTTCTTTGATGCAGGGGTCTGTCTTGTGTATGTTGAGCAGTGTCCCTGGTCTCTACCTAGTTAGATGCCAGGACCCCACCACCACCACCTCCTCCACCCCGGTTATTTGGCAATATCTCCAAACAATGCCAAATGTTCCTTTGGGGCAAAACCTCCCTGACTGGGGCTTTTGGAAGGCTCATAAACACTTGCAGAGTTTCTCCTTGAGGATCTACCAGGGCCCGGCTGTGTGACCTTCAGCAAGTCGCTGCAGCTTTCTGAGCTCCCGTCTCTTCCTTTGTGCTGTGGGAATAATGAGAACACGGCCTGCACAGAGGCATAGCTTCTGGGTATAAGCTGCACGGAATAGTGCCCACCACATATGGAGTACTCGGTCTACTCACTCCTTCTGTGACACTAGTCTCAGATTCAGCAAACATGTATTGCATGCTTGCTTCGTCCAAGATGCTGTGCTATGAGACAGTGATGCGGAGATGAAGATGTGGTCCTTGTCCTTGCAGGAGCGGCAGAAGGGTGCAGACTTGTTGGCACTGCCTTGTTCTCCACCAGTGGAAGGCATGCAGAAGGGAATGGCAGCCCCCTCCAGTATTCTTGCCTGGGGAATCCCACGGACAGAGGAACCTGGTGGCTATACAGTCCACGGGGTCGCAAAGAGTCGGGCACAGCTTAGTGAATACACAAGGACAAAATGGCAGACGTTGCTGACCAATCCCAATGCTCTTTCCTCTTGAGCCTCAGAATCCTTCTGAATACACCTTTCTAGACAGCCGCTACTAACATCCCATGAGATGAAACCTCTTTGGTGCTGCTATTGATAATTTTGTGGATTCCCCATAAGGAGGCTATGCATCTGAGCTAGTGTACCAGCTTCCACTCCAGCACGGTCATTCCGCCTCCACCCATTCGTGGCCTGGAGAAACCATTGTAAGGAGTTAGCAGGTCGCATCCTTCCTCCGAAATCTGACTTCAGTCCCCTGCTCTCTTTCCTTTAAAATTATTTTTCTTTCTTGTTTTTTGTTTGTTTGTTTCTCCCACAAGTTGAAACAAGTTATACAATGGGCTTGGATTTGATGACATTTAGTTTTTAGTTAACCTGGAGGAGATTCCACTGGCTATGATTCTGACTGATACATCATGCTGTCTCTCTTCTAGGTTTTCTCTGCCCTTTGGGACATAGGGAATCATTTGCTCTCCCAGAAATGGTCCCAGCTTGACAAGGGCGGAATTGGGGTTTCTGGAAACAGCTTTCAGATGGCTGTCGACAGTGTCATTAGACAAAAGGGAGGCGTTGGGGTTAAACGCTCCCTGATGGGTTCAGACATGCCCAGCTCCCCGATGAGCACGCCACTCCATAACAATTGCTGTGAAAAATGAGGCGTGCATTTGCAGCTCTGAGGACGGGTCACCGGCTCCATCCATCTGGCCTGAGAAATGAGAGCTGGCATGTGGGTCAGCCACTTCCTTCTTCTCTCCTCTAACTGGTGGAGGCTTCACAGAAAGCACCAGTTCATTTCTGCTGTTGTTTCACACTTCCCTGGGGCCTGTGAGGTCTGTGAGGAGGATGATGCAGGCAACCAGGCACTGGAGTGAAGGTGGGGGCTGGTGCTCAGAGGCTGTGGAAGGAGTCCTGGAACTCAGTGGTAGAGTGCTGGTGTGGGTCACTGGGGCGTAGCCCAAGGCATGAAAGAAAAGACCTGATGAGAACAGGTGCCCAGTCTAAAGTCCATGTGATTTATTGCTTCCTCCTCATTCCCATTTATCCATCAGATTATCCATCCATCTAGCTGTCTGTCCATCCATCCTTCCATCCACTCACCTACCAGTTCATTCTTCCATCCATCCATCCATCCTTCCTTCCATCCACTCACCTACCAATTCATTGATCCACCTACCCATCTGTCCACATTGCAGCTCATCTGTCCATCTTCCCACCTATCCAACCATGTATCCACTCAGCTATCCACACATCCATCCATCCATCCATCCATCCACCCACCTACCGGTCCATTTACCCACCTTCCCATCTGTCCATTTGCTGACTCACCTGTCCATCTGCCCACCCATCCAACCATTTATCCACCTATCTATCCAAACATTCATCTGTCTATATATCAGCCCACCTACCAATCCATCTGCCAATTCATCTATCCATCCATACACCCACTCATCCATCCATCACTTATTCTAGTGTGAGTTTAAGGTGGTGCATGGTTAGACATATTCTAAACAGTTACTTATACAGAATGTGATATTGGTTTTCCATATAAAGTTTACTTTGAGAAGAAATGTGTTTAAACAAACAAATAAGTCAACTTAATTAAGTTGTACAGATTAGATCAGATCAGATCAGTTGCTCAGTCGTGTCCGACTCTTTGCGACCCCATGAATCGCAGCACTCCAGGCCTCCCTGTCCATCACCAACTCCCAGAGTTCACTGAGACTCACATCCATCGAGTCAGTGATGCCATCCAGCCATCTCATCCTCTGTCGGCCCCTTCTCCTTTTGCCCTCAATCCCTCCCAGCATCAGAGTCTTCTCCAATGAGTCAACCCTTCGCATGAAGTGGCCAAAGTACTGGAGTTTCAGCTTTAGCATCATTCCTTCCAAAGAAATCCCAGGGCTGATCTCCCTCAGAATGGACTGGTTGGATCTCCTTGCAGTCCAAGGGACTCTCAAGAGTCTTCTCCAACACCACACTTCAAAAGCATCAATTCTTCGGCGCTCAGCCTTCTTCACAGTCCAGCTCTCACATCCATACATGACCACAGGAAAAACCATAGCCTTGACTAGACGAACCTTTGTTGGCAAAGTAATGTCTCTGCTTTTGAATATGCTATCTAGGTTGGTCACAACTTTCCTTCCAAGGAGTAAGCGTCTTTTAATTTCATGGCTGCAGTCACCACCTGTAGTGATTTTGGAGCCCAGAAAAATAAAGTCTGACACTGTTTCCCCATCTATTTCCCATGAAGTGCAAGGGCATACAAAAACTAGGAGAGTGGTAGTTGTATGACCAGCATTTGGAATCTGCCGAGTCAGAGCCTTGCAAGCACAGGCACGTGTTCTAGGTCCCTTAAGCCCAGACTCAGCTGGCGTGCCATCTACAAAGTGTGAAGACCTTGAGCACATGACTTCCTCTCTCCAGGCCTCAGCTTCCTCATCTGTAAGGATGGGATGCTGCTGCTGCTGCTGCTACGTCGCTTCAGTCGTGTCCAACTCTGTGCGACCCCATAGACGGCAGCCCATCAGGCTCTGCCATCCCTGGGATTCTCCAGGCAAGAACACTGGAGTGGGTTGCCATTTCCTTCTCCATTGCGTGAAAGTGAAAAGTGAAAGTGAAGTCGCTCAGTCGCGGCCGACTCTTTAGCAACCCCAGGCTCCTCCATCCATGGGATTTTCTAGGCAAGAGTACTGGAGTGCGATGCTAAGTCTCTAACTTTGTTTTGAGGATGTCATGAACTCAGGCATGTGAGTCACGTGGCACACACCTGGCTCACAGTAAGTGCTTGCTGATGGGAGCCAGGCTCAGTTTTATTCTCCCTTGGCTGCTGTCTTTCCAGGCACTGACTGGAAGCCTCATTCTGGGGACCTTGCTTGAGTCAAGATAACAGAAGCTAAACCAGTTTTCCACTTCGCTTTGGTTTAGCAAGTGATGGTGGCCAGAGCCCTTCCTGAGGCCAGCAAGCCCGCCTCTTCCTTCCAGGGCTTGGTGAGAGCCCACCCTCACTTCCAGATCTCTGTCTAACAGGACCTTCTTGTGTCTTCTCTCCCTGCAGACACACTGTCAGTGCCGCGCTGGTCCCCACAGATCCCTCGCAGAGACCTCGGCAACTCCATCAAGCACAGGTAGGCTGGATTCCTGAGTGCATGGGTGGCTCTCTCCCAGCATGTGAGGGCTGGGGGCTTTGGCCTCGAGGTGGGGAAAGGCTCAGCAGAGTGTTCTGCCCCAGTTCCTGGATGGCCCTGCTCTTCCCTTCTCTCCTCTGCCAGGTTGAACCTTGATGTGGCAGGGCATTGAAATGCCTGCTTCTTTTTCACCTGGCTCTTACAAAGGTAACACCTAGTGGTTAAAAGCCAGGGCTCTGGAGTCAGACTGACCCGTATTGCATTTCCAGCTAGTAAAGTTTTGCAACCTTGAAGAAGTTACTTAACCTTGCTGAGGCTCAATTTTCTCATCAGATAATTCTGCCTACTCAGGGTGGTCATGAAGATTAAGTGAGATAATGTATTGAAGCACTAAGCGAAGGGCCTGGCATGTAATAACTACTCAGTATTGAGACAAATGCTTGTCCTAATTTTGAGTCTTTGTACTCAGAAGACAAGATTGCAGAGATGCTCACTTCTGCAGTCCAGAGCTCCAGCTCTGTTGGCTGCAGGGTTCAGCCTCTCCAGGAGTGCACTTGCCCTTTTCAGGAGGGAGATTTCTGTCCACTAAGTCACCCGTTACACGAAGTTAACTTTCCACTTTTTCTTGTGTAATCCTCACAATCTGCTCACAAACTCAGTGGGGTAAGTAGCACAAGTGTGGTCACATCCATTTGACAGATAGGGAGACTGAGGCCCTAAATAATTAAGTGATGAATCAACAAGCTAACCAACCCCAGAACTTTGCGTTCTTTTGACACAGCTGCTGAGAGTTTTCTGTGCACTGAGGCCTCTGTGACCAGCAGAGTTCACTCATTCATGGTTTCTCCTCTCTAGTATTTATAGAGAATATCTGAACCAGGGCTGCAACGCTGAGCACCACGGAAGGCTTTCAGCCTTGGGGAGCTCGCAGTCTAGTGGAGGGATAGACATTTAACAGACCATGACAGTACAGAGGGGATCGGGGCTATAAGAGGTGGGCAATACCAGGGGCAGACACCTAAGGGTATCCTGGGGTGAGGCAGGAGTGGGCACATTCTCTCAGAATGTCATCTCGTCAACAGTTTTTGAAAGAAATGTGTTGACAGGATAGTTGCTAAGACTCAAATGAGAAAACGGTGAAGGAAGCCTTGAGAAATACATGATAGACACATCAGTAGTCAGGCAGTGAGATGCAGAGAGAAAGACATCAAAAAGAAGGGCCCGGTTTTGTTTTCTTACATTTTGCTCCCTGACGTCAGCTCCACCCCCTGGACTGGCCACACCCCAAGCTCAGCTCCACCCCTGGGTTGGCCACACCCCTAGCTCAACTCCATTCTGGGATTGGCCACACTCCAGCTCAGCTCCACCTCTGGATTGGTCACACCCCTAGCCAGCTTTACGCCGTGACTTGGCTCCACCCCAATCGGCCTCACCCTGGCTGAAGCAAGACGCCAGACTCTAGCATCCTAAGGTTAGACCTGGTGGTACCTCAGATTCAAATGCTGATGCCAAGAGGAGGAAAATCATCTAGTGATTTGAAGTATCAGGAACATCTTCTTAGAGGAGCTAGCACTTAGGATTCCCTGTTACTGTCCAGTCTCACCCTGTGTTTCTCCTCGGCTCCATGCCAGGACAGAGAGACCTGGATTCATCCCAGCCTTCGTGAAAAAATGAAATTAAAATCGCATACCATCCCCTGTCCTCAGAGTCACCTCAGTCACATCTTGGGAAGAGGGATTGCTGATCCCAAGGATGAGAGAGGGCTGGAAAAAAGGAATTCCCATCTTTTTTCAAGAATCACTCATACTCTTGATTCCCACACTGCTGGCTAGTGGGTGGAACATGAACCCATTTGCCATTCCCCAGAGCTGCCAAATCCTGCAAAAAGAGATCCTGCCAAACTCACTGGCCCTACTGAAGGGGCAGAATGGGACTTAACCAACCCGCAGTCCAAAACTGGAAAGGGAGTTTTCTTGGCCACAAGAGTCTGTATTCAGAATATTGCTATTTGCTTATACATGGAGGCTTCGGGCTGCAGCTTATTTTGTTTGGAGAGTGACTGACCCAAATCAGGCAAGATGGTACAGCAGAGGGATGCAGTCTTGCCCTCAAAATTTTCAAGCAGCAAAGTTACATAATCACTTCCAATTTTCATTTTGACACTGTGAGGCAGTGGAGATTAGATACAGCTCCTGCTGGAGGTGACAAAAATTGGAAATGAAAATTAACTCTGACCTGACAACCTTCAGTACTTTTCTTGGGCCCAGCCCTGCTGCTGCCTGGTATCTCTGTGCGAGGAAAGCACCCTAGCAACATCAGAGAACCCTGGAAGTTAATGCACCTCTGTTCCCACTAGTTCTTAGCTGTATCTCAGAAACTTCCAAACTGCCTTCTGTTTGCAGCAAGTGGTAGTGGCTAGGGAGGGAGGTGAGCTGATGGTCCGAAAAGGCTTTCCCTTTAGAGGCCTCTTTTCTGCTACTAAAGTTTGGGGATCTCCACTTTTTGGGGGAGATTCCCTCTTGAAGCTCCCTAACCAAGGGGTGTAAATAGCAGTGATGGAGAAGGCTCAGCTCAGCAATAGGAAACAGACTCCCAGGGAAACCACACTTTGCTTTGTGGTTCTCTGAGGACAGTCACAGTCCCATCCATCTGTCCTGGAACTGAAATTGGCACATAGTAGGCCTCCAGGCATGTTTGTTGAATGACTGAATGACTGTTTTGAATGTTTGGGTAATAATATAGTCACAGCCCCTTGCAGTGACCACTTTCTGTCTACCAGGCCCTGTGTGAAGCCCTTGACATGCGTGACCTTGTCTAATCCTCCAAACAACCTATGAGGTCAATAGTGTTATTATGCCCACTTTCCAGATGAAAAGACCAAAAGCTCCAGTGATTTAAGCAGTTTGATTAAGTCACCTAGTTTGGAAGAAGTGGGGCTGGAATCAAGGGCCCATTGCTTTTCCTTCCAGTGGTCATCCTTCTAGAGCTAGGTCAGTCACCGTCACCTTGGCCTTAAACACTTTCTCTTCCTCACAGGTTTTCCACCAAGTACTGGATGTCTCAGACATGCACGGTCTGTGGGAAAGGAATGCTTTTTGGCCTCAAGTGTAAAAATTGCAAGTAAGTGGCTGTTCCCACAAGCGCCTTTTCATAGTGCCTGATGTCAGGCTGGAGCCAGCCTGGGCTCTGAAATGGCTTACGGGGGTTTGTTCTTTGGCTCTCAGGAGAGCTGCTTGCTCTGTTTTTTGGAAATACGCCCTAAAAGAACACCTGCACTTGGGGAAGGGGTCAGGAGAGTGCTTGTGAGTAAGAACTGGAGCTGATAGTCTACACTGGAAATGCAGAGTGCTGTCTGCAGAGTACAGCGGGAAACTGCATTTCCACAGGCTCTGCAATCAGGGGTTGCCAAACTGTTTCTCTGGTCGACCAGAGAGTAAATATTTTAGGCTTTGCGGCCCACAGGGTCTCTCAGCTCTGCTGTGTTGTTCAAAAGCAGCCATAGACAATATATAAACAAATAAGCATGATAGATTTATCTGTTCCAATAAAGCCCTTTGTACAAAGACAGGCCATGGCTGTTTTTTGCCCCTCAGCCGTGGTTTGCCAATCCCTGAGTTCAACTTTGCAAAGGGCTTTTGCCCTTAATTTCTTTCTCCTCATGGTGTCTCTCCACGTGGGAGTGGTTCTGATCCTTCCCATTTTACAAATGTGAAAGCTGAGTTAAAGCTCGGATAAGCCTGAGATCACACAGCTAAGAAGTGGCAGTCAAGACTTGAACCCTGTCCCACAAACTCTTGTTCTTTCTGTGGCATCATGTTGGTCTCAAGTTCTGATGAGAAGACCAGACCACCAGGCCCCCACCTCCCCCAGCTCCCACATACCCACCCCAGGTCGTGTCTGGCGATGGGATGCAGGAGAAACTGTGACACCCAACGTAGGCCTTGGAGTCAGACTGATACAGATTTTTACATCTTGGTCCCGCCACTGTTTAGCTCAGTGACCATGGGTGAGTTGCCTCACATTTCTGTTGCTAGGATTTTCATCTGCACCATAGAAATGATCAACACACCTGCCTGATGTGGCAGTGAGTGTTGAATAAATCAACACCAAAGGACATAGCCCAGGGCCAGGCTTTCTGTCAAAGGTCACAAATGCCTTTCTGTTTGGTCTTCTTCTTCCCTCCTGTAAACTTGTACTAAATACCTGCTCTGGTCTGTAAAATATTAATGTTCAACTGTATCAAGGGTTACAAATGAGTATGCATCTGATCGCTTTATAGGGGCCACTAAGTTGAAAAGTAGGACTCTTTCTTTCTCCTCCAGCCTCCCTCTTCCTTGTCCAGCCCAGGTTGGGAACTGATTCAAGTTGCATCAGGCCTCCCCACATCGCTGCCCCATGAAGGAGTTCTTACTCTCCCTGCAGCCTGGATGTCTCAGTGATAAGGCAAGGCTGAGCCTTGCCCTGGAGTTGTGGGGAGGATTAATTAGTTCCAGCCTCTAAGGAACCTTAAACTCCATGGCACATGGGGACGGGGTGGGGGCAGTAGCTACCAGGTGTCAGTGTCTGGAGGCCCATGTCCCCACCTTGGTCCCAGGTGAGTCCCCAGGATGGGGGCCTCTGCTTTTTCTGACCCAGAGACGCACGAAGCCATGCCTTCGGGTCCAGGTGAAACTTTGGTCTGCTTTCCCTGGTACACCAGATGCTTTGGGGTCCGTCTCATCTGTGTGTAGTCACACCACGTTCTGAGGGGGAGATGGCAGCTTTCACATCCTCACACCTGCCGAGCGGAGACTTTGAAGTCAGGTAATTAGGTGACAGGGACGCAGCCAGGAGTCCGCGAGGCTGAACGCTTCCTAAGCCGTTTTAATTTTCAGCGCTAGAGGCAGAAGTCTGAGGTAGCCTTCACTCACGCTCTCTCTGTTCTAGAAGTAATGAGCAGAGGCTCAGACCCTGAGGAAGGTTGGGGGAGGGATGGGGACCTGAGAGAGAGAGGTGAAGCAGGCAGAACTGAGCTGGAGTCCCACCTGCACTTCCGAACTCCCTGTTTGACCTTAGAAAGGGACTCTCATTGTGGGCTCAGTTTCTTCACCTGCAAAGTGAGTGTGATGTTAGTGCCCCTTCCCCACCCCTACCCCTGCCACAGGGCTGTTGGAAAGAGTCTGTGAAAGGTCCTCGCCCCAGATGACAAATATTTTATCAAACATTCCTCCCCACTCTTACCTTGTACAGAAACGCCTCCTGGAATTGTAAGAGGCAGGATTCAAACCAAGCCCTGGTTGGAAGGAACACTTGATCTAACCAATTTGCTCAGCCCTTAGGACTTTCCTGGTGGCTCAGGCAGTAAAGTATCTGCCTACAATGCGGGAACTCGGCTTCAATCCCTGGGTTGGGAAGATCTCCTGGAGAAGGAAATGGCAACCCACTCCAGTATTCTTGCCTGGAGAATCCCTATAGACAGAGGAGCCTGGTAGGCTACAGTCCATGGGGTCGAAAAGAGTTGGACATGACTGAGCGACTTCACTTTCACTTTCTTTCACTTTAGAAAAACCACCCAAAAAGTGAAAGCAGAATCTGTAGCAGCCACAGACCTTCAGGAGGCCTCAGGAACGTTGATGCTCTACTTGCCCGGTGTCAGCAGAGTTTAGTGCTCTCTCTGGTGTGTAATTGTTGTTGCTGTTTAGTTGCTGGGTCATGTCCAACTCTTCTGCGACACTGTAGACTGTAGCCCACCAGGCTCCCCTGTCCATGGGACTTTTCAGGCAAGAGTACTGGAGTGGGTTGCCATTAGGAGCTTGCATTACTGATATCATCTGCTGAAGTTTGATTTTACTCTTCCAGCAGTGAAATTCTGCAGTTTTTTGCATTGATTAATAGTGAGGAGGATGAGTGGCCGTTTATATGTGATTTAAAAGATGGGCAAAATTTTAGTTGAAAAGATTTGGATGAAGGACAGGAAGGGGAAACAGACCCCATTGTCAAAGAGGTTAGGGGAAGACACACCTATAGAGAAATGAACTTTGGGGAAGTTAAAGTGCGGGCATACAAGCAGTAACCAGTGAAATCCCAGAGGGCAATGCCGAGAATGGGGAGGGAGCTGGTTAGAAAAATGGGCAGAACTATTTGTTCATTTACTTTACCGATGGTTATTGAGCATGTACTATGTGCCAGGAACTGTTCTAGTATTAGTTGCTCAGTTGTGTCTGCCTCTTTGCAACTCCATGGACTGTAGCTCGGTAGACTTCTCTGTCCATGGAATTCACCAGGCAAGAATACTACAGTGGGTTGCCATTTCCTTCTTTAGAGGATCTTCCCCACCCAGGGATCAAACCTGTGTCTCCTGCATTGCGGAGAAGATTCTTAGCCATCAGAGCTGATTTTAAAAATGGGCAGAACTGTTTGTTCATTTACTTGACTGATGTTTACCGAGCATGTACTATGTGCCAGAAACTGTTCTAGGAACAGGGGAAACAATGTCAATGAGACAGAATCCCCGCCCTCACGGAGTTTACACGCTAGTGGGGGTGGAGACGGGAAGGCCAGACAGTAAGTGAAGTAGTGAAATAGGTCATCTGTTCAGATGATGCTGAAGTGCTGAGGAGAAGAACAAAGCAGAGCAGGGAGGTAGGAAGGGCCAGGGAAGGGGCTGCAGTTTTCATTGGAGTGCTCAGGGAAGGTCTTAAACCTGACTGGGAACCTTGAGGGGGAAAGTGGTGTGTGATGCGGGTCATTTCCTATTACCCTAAAGCAATTTCCAGAGACTTGGGTTTGAATCTGTCCCAAAGGTAGTCCCACCCCCGCCCCATCCCTGCCTTTTTTTAAAAAGAAAATCCAGAACAGGGCTTACCTGGTGCCTCAGACAGTAAAGAATCCTGCTTACAATGCAGGAGACCCAGGTTCGATCCCTGGGTCAGGAAGATCCCTTGGAGAAGGGAACGGCAACCCCCTCCAGTATTCTTGCCTGGAGAATTCCATGCACAGAGGAGCCTAGAGGGCTACAGTCCATGGGATTGCAAAGAGTTGGACACAACTAAGCAACTAAAAAATCTAGAACAATTCTGGTGGTGTTACTGCCAGAAACTCCCTGGCTTAGACATATGCTACTCCAAATGTGGTCCCTGGGCCTGTAACCTGTAGCAGCAGCAGCATCTGGAAGCCGATCAGAAACTCAGATTCTCAGGCTCTACTCCAGACCTGCTGCACCCGAATCTGCATTTTAAGATTGTCCAGGTGACTCTTGTGCACATTAATTTTGAGAAGCGCTGCTCTCGTGAGCTCCAAATCCCCTTGCAGAGCTGATTTTATTTCTGTAGGTTATGGATCTCAAACTGGAGTGTGAATCAGCATCCCCTGGAAAGTTGAATAGAACACAGCTTGCAGGACCTACCCCGGAGTCTCCAGTTCAGCAGGTCTGAGGTGGGTCCCCAGAACCCGCGTCTCTGACAAGTTCTCAGGTGATGCTGATGCTGCCAGTGCCGGACCTGGGACCACAGTCTGAGAACCATTGCTTTCTATATGAAAGCACTGGTTTCCCAAGATCAAACCTTATTTTAGCACCTGAGTTGTTTTTTTTTTTTTTTTTAACGTTGGTCCATCTTTGCTGATTACTTTTCAGTCTCTTCTGCTGTTACATCCCTTGGCCTCACTCTGTAGATGTGAGTCTTGCTCGTTCTGGTCTCTCCAGTAAATTCATCCAGTAAGTATTTGTGTGCTGAGTCAGAAAAGATACGCTATGATTAGGAACCCAGGCTGTAGGTCAGACACACATATACCTCTCTTTGAATCCTGACTCACCACTAACTGTATAATCACTTTTAAGCTTCAGTTTTTTTCTACATGCATACTAAGTCACTTCAGTCATGTTCGACTCTTTGTGACCCTCTCAACTGTAGCCTGCTAGTCTCCTCTGTCCATGGGATTTTCCAGGCAAGAATACTAGAGTGGGTTGCCATTTCCTTCTCCAGGGGATCTTCCCAACCCAGGGATCAAACCCAGGTCTCTTACATTTCCTGCACTGGAAGGTGTGTTCTTTACCACTAGCACCACCTGGGAAGCCCTCTTGCTATATAGAAAGAAAAAAATGACATCTATTTTACTAAATCTTTTTTTTTTAAACCGACTAAATAAGGGAAAATGCTTAACCTGGTACCTGGCCTATTATAAGAACTTAATAAATGAAAGTTAATGCTGTTATTAAATTAATTTGGGAGTACCTCTCCACCCAGGAAGCCAGAGTACTTCTGAATGTCTAACCGCTTTCCCCCTTGCTTTGGTTCGGTGCCCACTTCCTCCGGAATTATCATCAGCTGTCTTGTCAGCATTGTGAATAGAGAGATTAATGAACTAATAGGAAATTATGCTCAGAAAGCAATTTGCAGTTATCTAAAATGAGGCGTTTTTGTCTAATAGGTTCACGAGCACGGAATGGAGTTTAGTTCTAAGTGGTCGGCTGTTAGTACAGACCATGTATTGTCTGATAACCATGGATTCAGCTGGCTGAAGTTTGCTTTTGCAGTAAGATGCTGATGGATTTCCCTGGCTCAGTCATGTCTTATCTGCACCCTCTCCTCTTCTCAGGGTCCTTCCAGAGAAGGACACTTCTGTAGCGCTGAGGTCAGGTTTCTTGGAAACCTCTCCACGTCTCTCTGGGTTTCTTGCAGGAAAACCAGCAGTGGTGATTTGAGTGGTTGTGTTCTAGAAAATAAGAGTTTGAACCAAGGTGACTCTGACCCAGACTCTTGGTGTAGGGCCTAGAAATCTGCATTTTTAGTCAACCTCCCAGATAATTCCTATTTGCACAAAAGCGTGAGTGTCCTGGGCTGAGGAAACAGCACGGACAAAGGCTTGACTCGGGATTTAATGTTAGTTGCTCAGCTGTGTTCGACTCTTTGCGATCCCTGGACTGTAGCCTGCCAGACTCCTCTGTCCTTTGGATTCTCCAGGCGAGAATACTGGAGTAGGTTGCCATTTCCTTCTCCAGGGCATCATCCCAACCCAGGAATCAAACCTGGTCTGAGCGTATTTTGCAGGCAGAGTCCAGGGTAGAGAGGAGACCGGTTCTGCTTTGCAGCCGAGGTACCCGCCCTAGAACTCCTGCTGTTGCTTCCTGAGGCTCCAGGCCCGTGGAGGGGAGGCACCCCTTACCACTCAGCCAGCCGCTCTTCTGAGAAAGCAGTCTTGGGCTCTGGAGCTCCCACCACCCTGGACCAGCTTGCCGGCCAAGACGAGGCCCGGTGCAGGGAGAATGTGTGGTCCGGATGGCCGTGCCTCTGGGCGGTGGTCTGCTGTGCTCTGAGTCACCTGTTCTTGGGGCCTGAGACAGGAACCGTACGGATATCAGAACACCTTGCAGATGTATAAGATTCATTTTCCTCTAGGACCACAGAGTACTCGCTCCTCTGCTTTGAAGATAAGATGATTAACTTAGTAGCCGCTGAGCACAGTACCAGTGACCTCATTTAGGGATGCCAGTGCTACCATTTCAAACCTGAGACCTTCCATGGGGGGCTTGCCCTTGGCCGATTGTAGCTTCTCCCCCAGGGGGCTCAGAGCCAGGCAGTCAGGGCGTAACTGGTGCAGGTGTGCAAAAGGCCAGCTTCCTTTCCTGCAGGCAGACAGACTCAAGGGTACAGTTCACACCCCAGAGCCTTCTGTGGGATCAGGCTGAGACTAGAGTCACCTGCAACCGTGTCCTTGCTTAGCTTCTCCCCCATCCTACCGTGCTAAGGAACATCCTGTAGAACTCCCTCCATGAATCACTTGCCAGATTGCCCATCTCGGGATCTGTTTCTAGGGAGCTCGACTTAGGACAGTAAAGCAACAGCACGATCCAGATGCTGGAGCCAGAGAGAGCAGGTCCTGGCTCTGCTGCTTCCAAGCTGTGTGACTCTGGGAAAGTTTCTAAACCTCTCTGATATAAAGTTAGGCTACTGTGTTCATTTGATGTGATGAGACTGTGAGTGCGCCAGTCACGTTAATGATTTGATGATTCTTTCAAATCAGACTCTTTAAGATGTTCAGCAGTTATTTCATTACAGAAGTGGATTCTCTATTAATATGAAATATGTAAAGAAACAGACACCAGATCACCTCTGAGGGTTTAAGCAATGTCGAAGTTCCGGAAAAGTTAGCCCATTTCCTACTTTTCTGTAGTCCTTGTTCCCCATTTTTCTTTGGGGGTTTTCTGAACCAGCCAGTTTCTTGGGAGGTGAGTTAAAGGCTTCCTAACAAGGTTTCTCAACCTTGGTACTCTTGACATTTTGAGCCAGATAATTCTTTGTGGTAGGGAGGCTGTCCTGTGCATTGAAGAATGATTAGCTTCATTACTTCCACACACACACCCCAACTCCACCCTTCCCCTACTCCACCCTGAGCTATGACAATAAAAAATGTCTCCAGATATTGCCAAATGTCCCTTGTGGTGTGGAGGGGGCACACAGTTGCCCTTGGGGGAGAACCACTGTTTTATATCATAAATCCCTCATCCCCAACCAGTGGGGCTGTATATCCATTATTCAGCTTTTAAGTGCCCACATTAAACCGCTCTGGTAGCCTGGGACTTCCCTGGTCAAGCGCTGAAAGTCCCAGGTCCCAGGTGGCCCAGGTTGGCGGAGGCAGGTCTGTGCTGGTAGAAACATTTTACATGCTCCAGTTAAGGTCACTGCCCTCTTCCGTAGGCGTGAGAGCCATAATCACTTCCCTGAAAAGGTAGAAAGTGATGTTTAGGAACAGCACACTATTTCCAGTTTATTCCAGTGTGTTTTAATGCATTTTCCATAGTTCCCCTCCTCCTGCCCGCAGTAGCCTGGCTAGACATGTTTGCACTGAATTCTTTTCACGTAAGCAGTCCCTTTGCCATTTTACAGGCACTTCTTTATCTGGTTTTGCTCTGTTATTGGATCTTTTCACTTGGATTTCACATGCTCTTCAGTGCCCTCCTTGCTCTGCGTATCCTCCTCTCCAGTGTCCTTGCCTCAAAGTCCAATGTTTTATCTGAAATTTTCCTGTGTTTGCAAAATGACTTCAGCCACAGGTGACAAGGAGATAAAAGCAGGAAGTAAGCCATGGTTGGTTTGAGCCACTGGGTGCTCTAATTTTCCCAGCTCTTGCAAAACTGGGGAAATGATGAGCTGGTGTTGCAGCTGCTGCAGAAGTTCCTGGAAGCTTCAGGAATTTGTACAACGGGCAGGATATTGGCAGGATATAATTATGAGCGTGCATTTCAGAGATCACCAGCTTGAAGCCTAAACTTATTTTTTCCATTAATAGAAACACTTCAGTTTTTGCAATAATCATGAGAATTAATGGTCCCTTATATGAGTTTTTACCTATTATGTGTGCTAAGTTGCTTCAGTCATGTCCAACTCTTAGCCTGCCAGGCTGCTGTGTCCATGGGATTCTCCAGGCAAGAATACTGGAGTGGGTTGCCATGCCCTCCTCCAGGGTATGTTCCTGACACAGGTATTGAACCCGAGTCTCTTATGTATTCTTTACTGGCAGGAAGGTTCTTTACAACTCGCACCACCTGGGAAGCCCCTTACCTGTTATAGTTTGGTCCAATTACAGTTGTATGTGAGGGTGGATTATAATTCTCCTGGAGGTTGAGGTGGGGATTGGACACAAGGATGATGGTGATGGTCATGGTATCATGTATCGAGGGTTTGCTGAGTGCTGGACATTCTGCTAAGTACTTTACACGCATGAACTCATTTAATTCTTACAACAACCAGGGAAGGTAGGGTCTATTATTATCCCCGTTTCTAAGAAAACAGAGCCCTTCAGGATCAACTCGTTGGCCCAAAAGTATCACTGTGGGTGAATCCATTCCTCAAATCCACTGATCCCTCTGATTCAAGATCCCAGAGCCTTAACCACTTTACGTGGGCAAAGGACCAGCCACACAGCTGCCAGTCCCCACTCTGCTTCTCTTTGAACCAGACAAGCAGAAGATGAGACTTTGATCTCAACCTGACGCTGGACCACAGATATCAGTCTTTTCCTCCCCCGCCTGCTGCCTTCTCCCATTATCCCTTCTTGAATTGAAAGATCATGAATGGGTCTCTGTGATGAACCCCCTCCCCCACCAGGTGCTGGGAACCCAGAAGACTCTGTGGTCATGCTCTCCTCTCTCGGGGAAGTGGGGTGTGGGGTTGGGGGAGAAGTCTCCAACAGATAATAATTCTACAGCTTCCTTACAGAGACCTCTTATGGAAAGACTGGTGCTGGGGTTTTGCCAGTTATTGTCCATTATGTTGCTGGAAGATTCATTCTGTTTTCTGTGTTAATACTCCCCATCTCCCTTGCTTATTTCGGCTGTTGCCTTTCTCTTTCTAACTCAGTTGAAGGCCAAAGAGCTCAACCCCACTGGGTGGTCAGCAGTGAGTTAAGAGTGGTACATTCTTTGAGGTCCTTCACCGAAACCATAAGGAGACGTTTCTAGAGGTATCGGCTCAAATGACAGACCCCAGGGGAATCAAAATTAGACAAAACTGCTCAGTTGGGGTATTTATACAGACAAGCCCACTGCAAAGAGGGTACTGATTTGGTTTAGTGATTTTGCAAGAAGCCTTAAGAAGCACCTAATGCAGTGATGTTGGGGAGGCACACAGAGGCAGGAGAGTGAGGAGGGATAACCCGAGAGGGGCACTGGCTGCCCTGTAAGTGTGTATCTGCTTCCTGGGGTGGGGCAGGGGTTGGGGGAGGTCTTTCCAAAATGCTTATCCATCCTTCACCTCCCTGTTTAACACCCTCCACCTCCCTGTTTAACACCCTCCTTGGTTCCCCTCAGTTCTCAGAATAAAATCCAGTTTCCTGAGCAGACCTGTGCCATCTTTATTTACCTCTCCTTCCTCCCCTCTCACCACGTCCCTCCTTTTGCCCAGAGCTCCAGCCTCTCCATGCCACCAACCTGCAGCAGCACCCGTGCCCACTCACTGATGCTTCTTTGCACCCTAGTGCTTTGGCCTAGATCTTTCTTGTGCACCTCTGCTAGTTCCCTGGGCTCAGCTCAGTTATCACTTCCCCCAGGAAGCCCTCCCCGACTCCCCTCAGTTCCAAAGTGCCATATCCTGTCCTTTCAGATCATCCCGTGTAACATACGATGTTGTGTTTGTCTATTTACTGCTCTGTCCCTCTAACCAGACTTTGTTCACGGGAAGGGCTGTGTCTGCTTTGTTCACCGTTCATACAAACAGGGTGAGCACAATGCCTGGCACAGTAATTGCTCAGGAAATACTAGATGGTGGAATCAATCTCAAAAAGGAGCCTCTGGATGGAAGTGGTTTTTCCGAACCCAAGGCTCTGGGACCCTGGTTCCCATCCAAATGGGGTCATTTCTAGGAGGTGACTTGACTTTGAGGCAATGAAATGAGTGAAATGGCTTTCATGTTTGAAAGGACAAGAGATGGGTTTCCATACCCATCTAGATAGTAAACTCCTTGCTAGATGATTCTAAGAAAGGTGATTAAAGAAGTCTCCCCCTATGTTATTATACACTCGCAGTGCCTCACACAGCACCTGGCACAGAGGGAGAAGATGATGTTGTTTTATGAGAGCATGAATGAATGGTTATCCTGAGTCTGTGATCTATGTGATTGGGCTGTTCCTGAGCCTCAGTCTTTTTGACTTTAAAATGGGTAGAACAGTAATCATCACTCACAGAATTGTTGTTCAGAATTGCCCAGGGTTATGTAAGAGTGCCTGGCTCCAGTTGGGTGTTTGCTTAACATTTCTTCAACTGGATGATGGGGACCAGGTATTTAAAAACATCCCATTTGCACTCTGTAAGGAAAGGCAGATTGCAAAGTGAGCTGGTGTGGGATGAAAGAAAGGATCAGGGATTTAGGCTGCCTGGAGCAAACTTTTCATAAATTGGTTCGACTCCGCTGGCAAACCACTTGAAATGAACGTGTTTGTCTTCACCAGCAAGGGTCATAATGGCGCCTCGTCCAGGAAGGCTGCCTTTCTGATCCCAGCCCCACGCCACTCTCCAGGCTTGTATCTGCTCTTAGGGGCTGCTAGAGGCCAGGACACATCCATTAAGGACGAGGCAGAGCTGCTTATGAAACTGTTTGTCTCATATAGTTCCTGGGCAGGATCCACAGAAGTCCAGTTTGCTTGTGGTCAGATCCCCATCTCCCATCCCCACGTTGGGGAGGAAGGAGGGCCGAAAGAAGGGAATGCAGAAGGGGGTGTGTTGGCACTTCACAAACTGCAAGGGATACAATTTATAAGAAATAGCAATAATTTTCTAAAAATTGATGGAGACTTGGGACTTCCCTGATGATCCAGTGGTTAAGATTTCACCTTCCAATGCAGGGGCCACAGGTTCAATCCCTGGTCAGAGAGTTAAGATCCCACATGCCTCATGGCCAGAAAACCAAAACGTAAAACAGAAACAATATGATCACATGTTCAATAAAGACTTTAAAGAGTAGTCCACATCAAAAAAAATTTCAGAAAATTTGATGAAAACTATTCATGTTCCCACACCAGGAGCAGTCTGGGGGCATTCCCTTCTGCTGGACGACCTTCCTGTTTCTTTCTCTTCTCTCTCCCTCCATCTCTCCAGTGTCTGTTCAGCATGTATCAGGCATCAGCCTCCAAACCAGGCACTGACAGCAGGGTAGGAAAGTTGCTGCAAGGAGGCGGAAGACCCAAATCCTGCCCCCAAGATAAATTCACATATTTAATTTTCAGACGGAGAGGATGTCTCATTCGGCCAGCAGCTAGCTCCTTTGGAGAATGAGATATCCCACGTAAGCAACTTCTCTTGATAACTGAAGCTTATCCTGTTAGCCTTTGAAGTTGAAAAAAATGAACTCTTTTCCATGAAAAGTTTTAAATAAATCCTTACCAAGTGTCCAGGCTGCCTGAGGCTTGTGTGACACTTCCTGTGTGCCCTCAAGTGTGTCTTAGCCCTGCCTGCAGAGACATTGACCTATTTGCCGCCCAGGTGGGCACCATTCGGACATTTTCTCATTGGATCCTCATGGCGGTTCTGCCTAGGAGGAACCTGGAACTTAGCCAGGCAGGTGGATGCCTCCTTGGTCTGGTAAAGGTAGAACTATGGCCCAGGCTCAGGTCAGCTGGATTATTCTGAAGCCCAGGCTTTTTACCTGGAAGCACATATGACCTTAACCTGGTGCCCCGAGTTGATCAGAGCTTCCATCCTAACTTGCAGGGCTCCTCAGGGCCGTGTCTGGTATGGAGATTTGTCCAGAGCGGTCCACTGCGTCCTCCCCACCTCTCCGTTTTCCTCCTTGTGGAACGGAGCACATGGAGGACCCAATTTCTTAAGGACTGTGGGCTCAAGGGACACGTGAAGGACAAGGAGCAGAAGGCTTGGTTTTGATGTGAGAGCTTTGGGGCAGACCATGTCGGTGTTCCAAACCTCCTCTAATAATCACGGTGACTTAGTTGGGCCCCTCTTTTTCTACAGACCCTGTGACAAAGATCTGGGGACAAGTAGTTTCTTTGAGAGGTGAGCCCAGGCCATCCCAGTGTGGGGGTGGGTGGATGGGGTGTTGAAAAGTAAGAGAGTGACGGCATGGAAGGGAAGGCAGCCTGTCCTGGGTCCTAGAAGAGCAGGTGACAGTCATGGGCACCTGGGGTCCAGTCCCTTGACAATACACCCCTAAGTTGTCCCACAAATTGTTAGTCTGTGGGACACTGCACAAACTAACAATAAACACAACTCCCACAGTAAAAACAAGAGTACCTGCAACTTCAAGTGTTCGTCCTAGGCACCTTACCTCTGTTGTATCATTCATCTTTACTGTCCTGTGAGACAGATGCTGTGATTGTCCCCACTTTACAGATGAGAAAACTGAGGCTCAGAGTGGGTCAGCGACTTGCCCAGCTTGTCACAGTCAGGAGGTGGTGGTGTCAGGCTTTGAACTCAGATTTTTCAGTACATTATCCTGACACCATTTCCTTTTACTTTTTTAATCTGTTTATTTTGGGGGGATATATGGAGCAAGGAGGACCCTGCCTTCTGGAAGACTTAGGCATCCAGACATCTCTTATCTGGGAAGTAGAGTGGGTCCCTCTTCTAAGTGGTCCTTGAGCTCTGGCGTGCATTTGCTGAAAACCCACACTCCCAGCACTTCCTGATTCAGAACCCAAGAGAGTGTGCCTTGGGAATCTGACTCTGAAGTAGGTGGTCTGCCAATAAATTGCATGCTAGTGGCTCTTCTTTCTTAGCCAGTGAAAAGGAAAAAAAATCTAATTTTGGGTGGAATCGTGCGTGTTTCCTGCTCTAAAAATGATTCTTCATAAATGAGGCATGTCTGGCCTCAGTCCCTGTACCCCCTCCCCTCCAGGGTCTGGGTGATTCCAGTGCCAAGCTCATCCCACTGTCTGGATCAGCAAATCTTGGATGTGTGGGCTCTAGTTTTTCACATGAGAACCTCTGTGCAAGGTTTAACAGTCCGGGCATCAGAGAATAATCTCGGGGTTTCTGCAGGAGCAGGGGCCATGCTCCCGGCCCTGGCACTGCCCTCTGAAGCCATGACTAGAAGGATGCATGTTCCATCTCCCACCCTGCAGCCAGAGGTGGAGGAGGGCTGCTCCCTTCCTGCAGAAGACAGAAAGGAAGATGCCAGGAGGAGACAGGAGACGGCTGAGGTCACTAGGGGTCTCGCTTGTCTCGTCCTGATTTGGACATGGTCCAAAGGTAATGCTGAGTTGCTTGCCCTCATGGTGCTTCATACCTGCCCATCAGCCTTCCAGCTGGGTTTGCTCAAGAAGACTCATAGGTCAGGGGTGGCAGAAAGGAACAATCTCTTTCTGGAAGTTTCTGGAAGTTGAGCTATTTGAATCATGGAAGAGTACAGAAACCTCTTGATCTGACTATCATTTGTCATCAGCCATCTCCCCAGTCCAGGCGCATTCATCCGACCCAGTCACAGTTGTCTAAAGCCTCTGATTTCTTCCAAGTGTTTGTGGGATCAAATACGGACTCTCTTACTGGGGCTCTGCCCACCTCCCCTTCCTCAAATCTTCCTTTCACTCTGGTTCTCTTTGTTTCAGCTTCATCAGCCTTTAACTTCTGACCCTTGAACCCATCAGGCTTGATTTTGCCCCCTAACCTTTGTGCCTCTGGAGCCTTTCCCCTCCCACTCCTGTCACTTTCCATCTCGTTTCCCTGCGTTATTTTCCCACCATCTTCCCACACTGGCAACGATCTGATATTTATGTGTTTATTAACTGCCCCCATAAACATAAGGGCTTCATCTGCGTGATTATTGTGTGTGTCCCCAGGACCTGTTTGTAGAATTAATCAAAGGCTAATTTCACACTCAGCAGGGCTTTCCATCGGGCTTTGATGCAACACTGGTTATCTCCAGGGGAGCAGGGACCTTCCCTATGGGTCTGAGTCTGGGGGTCTTAGAAAAGAAAAAGAGAAAACCAGGTCATAGTACCCTTTGAAATCTGACAAAGGTATGGGGAAGAGCAAGGTGACATTGTGGATTTGTCTCAAAGGAAGACGTTTTGCCTCTAAACTCTTAATACCAGTAAAACTTAATACCGGTTACTTTTTGCTATTTGTTGCTAAGTCACTTCAGTCGTGTCTGACTCTGTGCGACCCCATAGACGGCAGCCCACCCAGGCTCCCCCGTCCCTGGGATGCTCCAGGCAAGAACACTGGAGTGGGCTGCCATTTCCTTCTCCAATGCATGAAAGTGAAAAGTGAAAGGGAAGTCGCTCAGTCATGTCCGACTCTTTGCGACCCCGTGGACTGCAGCCTACCAGGCTCATCCGTCCGTGGCATTTTCCAGGCAAGAGTACTGGAGTGGGGGTGCCATCGCCTTCTCTGATACTGGTTACTAATCTCATCCTAATTGGAAGTCTGGGTTGGCTGTCTCCTATAGAATGAGCCTTTAAGAAAAAAAAAAATGAGGCTGCCTCAGGCACCACTGAGCCAGGGTTTCTGCCAGGACAAGTCAGTTAATCTCAGCTTTTCTATCTGTAAAATGGGAAGAATAATACCTATTTCATAAAAGTGCTTTAAAGATCTAATGATTTAGCATCTATAGAATGCTTGACACAATGGCTGGCAAATGAGTCTTCAGGTGAGCAGGTGGTGATTGAATGATGATGACAAATACAGACTGGTAGATAACAATGTCTTTCAAAGCATGGAGTCCAAGTGGACGTTGTTGGTTAAACAGTTGCTTCCCACCCTTGGACTACCCAGGACTGACCTGGGAATGTGGGATGGCAGAAAAACTCTCTCCAGAGTTAATCTCCTAGGTTCCCAGGGTATGCCTTTGCAGTAGCTGTCTTATCTCACCCCCACGTCTTGGTATCCATAGCACCCAGAGCTTTCTGAACCATTGGTGTGTCTCATCCACCCATCCATCTACCCAGCCATATATCCACCCACCCATCTATCCACCCATCTATCCATCCATCCCCTGATCCATTTAAACATCCATCTATCCATCCATCCATCCATCTATCCATCCACTCACCCATCCATCCATCCACTTGTTCATCTCAACATCCATATAGCTATCCATCCTTCTCTCTTTTTTTCTCTCTCAGGTTAAAGTGCCACAACAAATGCACCAAAGAAGCCCCGCCCTGTCATCTTCTGATCATCCACCGAGGAGGTAAGTATTTAACGCTTCCTGCCCTCGGGTAGTAGTGGGGGTTCCTGCAGACCATCTGAGATAGCTGTCCATCCAGGTAAATTTTGGAAAACCCCTTGATCCTTAACCATTGCCTGCCTCATTTCTTTCCCTCTGACCCCCTCCTCCTGATATCTGTCTCCTTAATCCACCCAGGTGCCTGTTCTCCCTATTCATTGTCCTCACGCTGGTCTCCTTGATAGTTTAGCCCCCAGATTCATCTCCCCTCCCTAATTCTTTTCTCTCATTCCTGTCCTCTGTCCTAATTTTTCACCCTCCTCTCTTTCCCCCAGTCCTATTCCTTTCCTTTCCCACTTAAAAAGAGTACTAGCTCAGTGTTTTTCCACTATGTACTCTTCAGACTCAGTCAATTGGCCCTGTAGAAATAGGCACTGAGAGGGGTCTTGATCGGACCGGTTGATTTGGGTCCTCCGTGTTCTGTCTCCTGGGGCCTTGGGAGTGCCTGGGCCAACCTGGCTGGGCAGGGAGGTAGCCAGACACTGCCTCTGGGAAGCCGCTACCAGCCTTCCACCAAGCAAAAGCAAGACCAATTTAGTCGGGAGGAAAGACTAAAAGGAAAGTTTTTTCCCTGCCTTCCAGGAATACAGTAGGAGGCCTTGTAGTCCAGCTTTCAAAATGTAGTTCCCCTGATTCTTGGGGTAGTTTTTCCACTATTGACACTGTACTTCATCTAGTGGGGGACTCTCTAAGCCTGTATTGTTCAATACAGTAGCTACCAGCCACATCTGACTATTTAAATTAAGGTGAATTATAATGAAATAAAAATTTAATTACTCAATCACACTAGCCACATTTCAAGGACTCCATGGCCACATGCAGCTACTGTACTGGACAGTGCAGATATAGAGCACGTTCATATCGCAGATATGGGCCATCGCTGGTCCAGACCCTTACTCTTCCAGCTGTGGCCCGTGGACCAGCAGCAACATGGGAATCACCTGGGAGCTTGTTAGAAATGCACAACTTTTGGCCCCACTCCAGACCTATCGAATCAAAATCTGCATTTTAAACAGCATCTGCACGTGATTCGTCTGCACTTTAAAGTTAAGAAGCACTGCTCTGGAGTAGAAGTTGCAAACTCAGATGCCTGCCAGGGTCAAGCAGGTACCCTGAATGACAGATACTGGCCGGACGGGGCCATGCAAAGTGGAGAGAGAGCCCAGGCACCTCCTAGAGGGGATGGCCACTCCAGCAATATGACTTGCATTGTACCACTGCTCATGTTTCTAAAAAAGCCTAAATGGCTTCATATGCCATATACTTATTTTTTAAAGTTGTGCGTGTGTGCTAATTCGCTTCAGTTGTGTCCAACTCTTTGTGACCCTATGGACTATAGCCCTCCAGGCTCCTCTGTCCATGGGACTCTCCAGGCAAGGATACTGAAGTGGGTTGCCATGCCCTCCTCCAGGGCATCTTCCCGACCCAGTGATTGAACCCAAGTCTCTTATGTCTCCTGAATTAGCAGACGGGTTCTTTACCACTAGTGCCACAGGGAAGCCCATGTAAGCAACTTATTAAGATTGTGAAAATTCTTGCTGGCCCCCTTCTGGCCACCTGCCTTCTATAGATTGAGTGGAGGCTTAGCGCCAGCTTTGGGGAACACAACTTGCTAGTTCTTGTCCTCCTCCTCCACCCCTCCCAGCCCTCCTGGCCTTGGGTCAGCGTGGGCTCAGGGGAACCTGCCCTGTTCTCAAACGAACCAAAGGAAAACTTAAAAAAGGAGGCAGATGGCTGCCAAAAGTGCTGGCTTGTCTTCCAGAGTCAATGGGCCATTGGTTTTCGATGATCTTTGCATTGCTTTCCTCCACAAGGAGAGTAAATTGCAAGAGAAGGAAAAGTCTGCAGCTCTTTCCTCTTGCCCCTTCCCACTTCACATGCTTAATTAAGAACCATCTGTTCCTTGAGTAACTGTATACACACCCCAAGCCTATTTTAAACCTGAACTCTCACTGCTCTGGAGACCTTGTCTTGCAAAAGATTCTTTGGGGAAAATCACCTCCCGCTGCACACCCCTCCGTGGTAGCCTGCTGGAGCCCTGACTCCCACGTGGAGACCAGAACCAGCCTGCTGGGAGGTGACCCATTCTCAGACGCGGACATCTGAAGAAGGGCACCCTCCTGCCCACCCACCGTCAGAGCCATGCCCCCTTTACTCAAAGAGCAAACAGGAACTTTACAGCACTCTGCTAGCTTCTTGCTCTACCGGCCTCTCTTTGGTAGGAAGTTGAAAATATAGTTGGTTTCCATGGTGATGGCAGCTCAGGCTTAAGAGAGAAATTAAATCCCTGGGTCAATCCAAAGCTGTAACTTTCTCCCTAATGGCCCCACCCCCACAATAAAAAACAGCTAACCAGTAGCATTACCAGGCATCACATTTGCATGTGAGCTTTGCTCCTCCCACAGCCCCTGTAAACAGTAAGTAACCGAGGGCTCACAGAGGGGCTCAAGTGGCATGGCTGGAGTCAGGACACGTTTGTTTAGCACCGCCTGCTGGTCCAGCTTTGGTGTGCCTTCAGGGATGGATGCAGAGGGGAGGCTGAGGGAGCCAAGACTTCCCTTCAGGGATCCCCGATGACCTTGTCTAGGACAAATGTGCTTTGACATGCTAGAGGCCACTTGGGCCTAAGAAATCCCACAAGTGACACAGGACGATCCTAACATATAAGCTTGGATGGGGGAGGGACAGGTGGCCACAATGAGCTGTCCACTGATGATAGCGCCTGAGAAATCTGGAGCCTCCTGTCTTTCAAAGGAGGTTCAATTCTGAAATGAATACCAGTGTGAAACAATTATGATAGTGGAGAAAAAACTTCGGATAGCTTCAGTTTCATTATTAGAAGTTTTAATTGTCTAAAGCCGTATGTTGACAGCACGAACATCTTAGAAACCGCAGAGAGCACAGGTAGTGGGGAGAGTGTCCCACTACTGTAACACCACGACTATCATTTCTCGGCAACTCCCTTCCAGCCTTGGGGGTGGGCCTTTGAGGTGGGGTCTGCTCTCCTGGCATCGGTATGGAGCAGAAGTGGTACTTAAACTCCCAAATCTCTGTCTTTACCCCTACGGATCCAGCAAGGTTAGTCCGGACAGAGTCCGTCCCGTGTGACATCAACAACCCTCTACGAAAGCCACCCCGGTATTCGGACCTGCACATCAGCCAGACGCTCCCCAAAACCAACAAAATCAACAAGGTGAGACTGGGGTTCTGCTGGGTTCAGGCGTGCTGGGTTGAGGTGCTGCCAGACGAGGAGCAGGAGGGAGGAATGTTCTCGAACAGGACTCGGTGGCTTGATCTGGGAGCCTTGCCCTTACTTCCTAGCACCCCTAGGCTCTCTCCTCATTCTGTGTGGTTTGTGTCTAGGAAAGTTTGGGGGGGCATCCAGCCATCAGTGTAGAGTGAGTGTGCCAGGAGTCTGTCTGATTTAGAGAAAGGGCACCTGGCAATGAGAATGAATGAACGTGTTGATGGGGGCACAGTAGGGACAGGAGGAGAGCCTGAGAGGGGATCCTTAGTGGTCCAGGCTCCACCCTCTTTGCTCTGAGCTGTTTCATCATCTGCCAGGATGAGCTTTGCAAAAGGTTCTGCACTCTCTGACACATCTACTGAATCTAATGACCCCAGGACAAAAGTCTGTTTCTGAGCTCCTGCTGGAGACCAGGAAGATGGATCTGTGTGGAGGCCCTGAGCTCTGAGCCATAGCCGATCTGGTTGGCTTCTGACTGGTCCTCAGATGGTGGTCAGCAGCGGGCCTTTCTGTGTGTCTTTATTTCTAACATGGCCTGGAAATTTCCACTGGGGATTTCTTCATTCTTTGTTTGATCTGTGGGTTGGATGACACCAAAGGGATCCCAGGGACAATGAAAGCCTCATGGAAGGAAGAGAACACATGCCAGCAGGTGATTTCTCAAGCCCTATGGTGCCTTCGTGCATCATGTGGAAGGTGGATAAAGTGTGGGCCAGTCCAAGTGTGTGGACAGTCACTCACCTGGATGAGCATCTCTGGCCGCTTGACCTCTCCCTGGCAACCATACTCTCCCTTCTGTGCATAAGGCTGGGGAGGGCCTAGCCCCCTCCCCAGTCCATTCTCCACACAGCAGCCAGAGTGATTCTTAATGAATGTAATTTGAATCATGCCACCCTCTGCTGAAAAACCCTCCTGTGGGTTTCTGTCGAGTGGAGGAAACAGTCAACCCCTTCCTGCAGTCTGCAAGCCTCCATGCACAACTGGTCCCTCCCTCTTTCTCTGACCTCCCTACCAAAGCCCATATGTCCTTTCTCTCTCTAGCTGTCGCCTACCGCACTGGGTCTCAGTCATGCACCATCTGGCTCCTGTGGCATCGTCTTAGGACTTGATGATACACTTGGTCTCTGAAGTCAGGCAGACTTGGCAGCCAGTCTTGGCTTCCTCCACTTAATCACTCTTTGAGTCTCGGGGCAAGTTACTTAATATCTCTGAGCCTCAGCTTTCCTATGTGTAAAATGGGCATGTTCTAGTTATCCACAGCTGTGCAAACCAACAACCTCAAACTTAGTGGTGGACATCAACAGCTTTTTAATTATGCTTGTGGAGGCTGTGGGTCAGGTATCTGGAAAGCAGAACAGTGGGGATGGTTTGTTTCTGCTTCATGATGCCCAGGGACTCAACTGGGAAAGCTGATGCAGCTGGGGGCTGGAATTGTCTAGAATTGGCAAACTATGGCTCACAGGCCATATCTAGCTCACAGCTTTTGTGTGTGTGTGTGTGTGTATGAATTAAGTTGTGTTGGAACAAGCCACGTTCATATTTTCTATGGCTGCTTTCAAACTACAACAGCAGCTTTAAGCAGTTACAACAGAGATCACTGGCTCACAAAGCCTAAAATGTGTACTAATGAGCCATTTTGAAAAAAACTTGCCGACCCCTGATCTAGAGGCTCCTTCACTCACATGTCTGGCCTGGGATGAGTCAAAGGCTGAACTCAACAGAGGGTCTCTTTGGGAGCAAGTACACACAGTCTTGCCTTGTGGCTTGGGCTTCCTCACAATATGGCTGCTTCAGGGTAGTGAGGCTCTTCTTACAGGGCACCGCAGGGCTCGCAGAGCAACTTTCTCATCCAACAAGCCGGAAGCTGCGAGGCTTTTGTAACCTAGCAACATAAAAGCCCCACACACTGTCTTGGCTTGTCACTAGTAGCCCAGAGTTGTCACTGTCAGTTCTGCTGTACCGTAAGAAGCAGTCGAAAGCCTACTTAGACTTGAGAGGAGGAGGCATGGCCCCACTTGTCAGTGGGGAGAGTCCAAGGAATTTGTGGCCACATTTCAAAAACGTCTCCTGCTGAGCAAGAAGAGTATCAACTTCAAAGAATGACTGTGAGGATGAAATGAAATAATCAGTGTAAGGCGAGGCACTTGGGAGAGGTTCCTGGCATGTGGATAAGTGTCCAGGAAATTCTAGCTATTCTTATAAGCTTAAATCTTGGGCTTCTAATCACAGTGTCAGGCTGGGTCCACTTTTCCTTTATTTTTTGGTGAAATATGTAGGTCTCTAGGGGAGGGTCTCCCTCTTCTGGAGTTGGGATGCTTAGGGGATTCCAGTGGTGAGGCTCCTGGGAAGTAACTATAACCATCCTTTCCTTTTTGACCTCTTGAGGGGTGAGTGGCTCAGAGCCATCTCGAGACATTTCTCTCTGGCTTTACAGACACAGTGAGCCTCTTGGTGTCAGGTGGGACAGAAACATGGGTCAGATAGATCGGTGACTCTGACATTGTTCTGCTTGACTGCCAGCAGGAGAATTTGATAAGAGAAATAAATTAACCTCTATTTAGAAAGCGGCTTTGGCATGAAGGTGGACAGGAGCTATCAGAGCACTGGGTTATTCTTTTCCCCCTGCTTCTCTTCTCACTAGCTTCACACAGATTCTTTCTGTCAGGCAATGATGTGGTTAGTGCAATAGATATCTGAGTCAATTTGGTCTGAAGATTTCCTTTTCATTGCTCTCTCTTCTCTTTCATCTGGCTCTGTCAATCTAGCTTCATAAAAACCTAGCCTGTTCACCCAGCCTAATGGTCTGAATGTGCATTTTGGAATCAGAAGGTCTGGGCTTGAAACTCAGTTTCTTCATACGCTCTGTGACCAAACCAAGATCCTTCTGCCTTTGTTTCCCCCTGTGTAAAATAGGCATTCTAGTAGTAGATGTTTCCGGGGTTGTGGAGAGGATTCAGTGCAGTGATACATGTAAAGGGTTTAGTCCTGACACTGGATCCTCAGGGCACGGAAGAGCTCAGGGATGAAGAAGAGCTCAGTGGGGAGGAGAAAGAGGAACAGAAGGAGGAGTAGGAAGAAGAAAAGGGGTGGAGGAGGAGGGAGAAGAAGAGAAAGAGGAAGAGGGAGGAGCTAGAATAGGAAGAAGAAAGAAGAGGCAGGGGGAGGAAATGAAAGAAAGAAGGATGAGGAGGACGGAGGACATGGAGGAGGGTGAGGGGATGGAGGAGATGAAGGAAGCGGAGGAGATGGAGGAGAATGAGGAGATGGAGGAGAAGCGACAGCCGCAGGAGCATCTGCCGGCTCCCGAGAGGTCTAGTCTGTAAGGCACCTGCTTCCACATCAAGGCATCAAAAGCCCAACCTACCTGGGTGTCCGAAGCTGAAGATCTGCCCACTGCAGGGAAGCTTTCTGGAGTGGCTGCCTACTCGCTGTCCTTTTCAGCTGGTTGTAAGGAAGGGAGCCTTATCTCTGCTAGCTCAGCACGAGGAACTGTCTCTTGGAAGGATTGGGCATGGGGCAGTAAAAGAAAGAGAAATCCTGGTTAAGGAGCTTGGCCTAGTGAAACTGGACATAGAGGACAGACTTATGCTCAGGTCAGCAGCTCAGACCCCCAGCAAGACCATGGCTCACTGTTCTGGTCCTCCATCATGACAGTGGTTGGCTACTGTTTGTGGGTCCCCTCTGCTCTGTTATTGTTGACTGTTTTCCTTATCCTCTGCTCTCATCTTTTCTCTCCATCTTCACTTCTGCAGCCATAGAAGCACTCCTGCTCCTTGTTACCTCAGCTGATTTGTTTTCTGGCCTGTTGTGGCTCTTCTGTCCCCTTCAACCTCATCTCCTCTCCACCTTTGTTCTGCTTTCTGCTATTATTCCTCTTGGACCCACTCATCTGTTTATTCCAGGTATCATAGGTCATTAACCAGCTGCTGTGATGCCCTGACTTTTGGTCCTGAGTTGGGAGTGGGCTTTGAAGGTCACAAGACAAGTAAGGCTGTTTAGGAGACTCTGTTGGGTTGGAAGTGGAGAAGGGAATGGCACCCTACTCCAGTATTCTTACCTGAAGAATTCCATGGACAGAGGAATGTACATGAACTGTAGCCTGGTGGGCTATACAGTCCATGGGGTCGCAAAGAGTCAGACACAACTGAGCGACTAATACTGCTACTACTACTTTTGGGTTGGAGGGTTTGTTGGGTTGGGGACAGTTTCCCTAGGAGACAATTTCCACGGGAGAGAGAGTTATTATTACTGCTATGTCAAAGTCAGTGCACAGCTGGTTGAAGGGGAACCTGGGAAGTGAACATCTTCATTTGATTCTCAGAGTCAGATGTGAGTTCTCATTACTTGGTTCAGCCTTCTGTTTCTGCTTCTGGGCTGGAGATGGGGACCTGGGCCACTAACTCTCTGTACGACTCCAGCACATTGCCCCCATGTCTGAGTCTCAGCATCCCCATCTCCAACATGAAATGGGGGGCTGGATGGTTTCTGAAGGATGTTTCCACATTTTAGCTGCACTCAGAAAGAGGAATTACGCCATTAGCCCTTCCCTGCATGATCTGAGAGAGTCTGAGTTTCCCTCTGACGGAAGACAACCTCCTATTGGGACACAGATCTGGGTCTGGCCCAAGGAAGGAGTTTCCCCTCCCATTTAGCTATTCTGCTGGGGAATGTGGGCACTGTGTGCACATTTCTCTTCTGCTGATTCTGTTGATTCACATCAGCCCTGAGCCTCAGATATGAAAGAGACTGAATTCCTGCCTTAACTGTTTCCTCCATAAAGACAACTTCTCCTTTCCTCCCTCTCTTTGTCTCCCCTTCCCTCCTTCCTTCCTTTCCATTCACTGGTACATATAACACCTATTAGCCACCTCTTGTGTTTTTGTTTCTGTGCTAAGTTTTGCCAATTCCAAGATAAATAAGGCACGGTCTAGTAGAAGGACATAAAGCTTTCCTTCCCTCTCTCTCCCCTTATCCATCCCTCTCTTCATTTCTTTCTATTTTCCTTCCTCTAGCACACATTTTTCAAGGGACCACAGTGAGAATAGGGAACTTCTACCCTCGAGAACAAAGACAGAGCTTCTCAGCAAGCTGAGAAGCGATGGTGTTGAAGCAACAGCAGAAGCCAAGACCAGTACCAGAGCAAGCTAGTACCAGGCAGGGCCATTCCCAGGAGGAGGAATGTGCTGACCTGGTTGGTTGAGTGGGAGGTCAGGGGAGCTTCACGGAGGAGGGGCAATCTGAGCTGCATTTTGAAGAAAGAGTAGGCATCTTCCAGGCCAACTGGGACAAGGCTGGGAAGATAGTGTTAGTCACTCAGTCATGTCCAACTCTTTGTGAACTCATGGACTGTAGCCTGCCAGGCTCTTCTGTCCATGGACTTCTCCAGGCAAGAATACTGGAGTGGGTACCCATTCCCTTCTCCAAGAGATCTTCCCGACCCAGGGATTAAACCCAGGTCTCCTGCATTGCAGGTGGATTCTTTACCATCTGAGCCACCAGAGAAGCCCATTCCAAGCAGAAATAATAATATCTCCCAAGCCTTAGAGATGTGAAATAGCCTGGTTTGTGTTGGGAACTGTGGACCATTTGGTGTGACTGTGGCAGTCGTTATAGGAATGAGAGAAGAGGAAGTGATGCGAGCCCAGGTCCAGCCTGAATGTGTGCATCATGAACCAACATGTTCATTTAAACATGCTCTGTCATTTGAGCATGATCTGTGTGCCTAGCAGGACACTGGTTTTAGCACAAACCTTTATGCTTTTTAAATAAGGATAATGTTTTTTTGCAGGGCATCTATGGAAACTTCTTTGCCCATCTATGAGTAGCAGTTCAAAGAAGAGAGTCTTGCTAGGATGGATAGATGCCTGACTTTCATTTCCCCTTATCCCCCTACTGACACGATCAGTCGGTGACTTCCCCTGAAAACCTCCTGTGCCCCTTCGACTGTGTGGTAGCTTCACAGCCCAGCCACATAAACCTTAGCCCACATGTCACTGCCTTATTTTCCTTACATTAACAAGTATGTTGCCAGGAACATGTAATTACCATTAGGTAAATTAGGATGGAGTAAGAAGGCTGACCTCCTGATACCTTACTATTAAAATCGGATCAGAATTACCTCCAAGGTGGTCTTGCGTGGAAGGTGGCTGAAATGAACTAGAGCATGACCTTGCCTGAAATAGGACTTTGTCCAGGGCATGTTTGTAGTTGCTTGATACACAAGAGCCACAGAGGGTGACAACCTACCTGTCCTTCAGTGGATGGTTGAGCAAATGAACTGGGTACATCCATATTGTGAAATATCAGTCAGCAATAAAAGGGAACAATCCATTGTTGCATGCGGTACCTTGAATGAATCTCCAGAGAACCATTCTGAGTGAAAAAAAGCCAATCCAAAAAGATTACGCACTGTACGGTTCAATTTATAGAACATTCTTGAAATGACATTATAGCAATGAAGACTAGATTAGTGGTGCCAGGGGTAAAAGATGGGAGGGAGGGATTGTGAGGAGAGAGAAGGAAATGGGTGTAGTTAAAACAGGACAGCATGAGAGATCCTTCTGATGACAGAAATGTTCTGTATCTCAACTGTATCAATTTAGTGTCTGGCTTGTGATTTTATTGTACCCTAGTTTTGCAAGATGTTATCACTGGAAAAAACTAAATAAGAATGCATCGTTGTTGTTCAGTCACTAAGTCGTGTCTGACTGTGACCACATGGACTGCAGCACGCCAGGCTTCCCTGTCCTTCACTACCTCCCGGAATTTGCTCAAACACATGTCCATTGAGTCAGTGATGCCACCCAACTATCTCATCCTCTGTTGCCCCCTTCTCCTCCTGCTGTCAATCTTTCCCAGCATCAGGATCCTTTCCAGTGAGTTGGCTCTTCACATCAGGTGACCAAAGTATTGGAGCTTCAGCATCAGTCCTTCCAACGAATAGTCAGGGTTGATTTCCTTTAGGACTGATTGATCTCCTTGCAGTCCAAGGGACTCTCAGTCTTCAGCACCACAGTTGGAAAGCATCAATTTTTCATTACTCAGCTTTCTCCACAGTCCAACTCTCACATCCGTACATGACTACTGGAAAAAGCACAGCTTTGACTGGGATCCCTTAAAACTGCATGCAAATCTGCAGCTATCTCAAATTGAAGCTTAATTGCAAAAATAAATGCTGTCACAAATATAATTGCTTCCATTTATTGACAACAAAATGCCTTATCCCAGTGCTAGGGATTTAGGTACGTACATCACCTTAAACTTCACAACAGAGCCACACAGTGGGTGTTCTCAGCCCACGTGAAGGACCAGGAGAGACTGAAGCTCGAAATGGGGGAGTCACTGATGTGGAGGCAGTATGACCTCACGGGAGTGGAATGACCTCTGGGAAGGGGGCATGCACAACCCAGTCGAACACCCACTGGGCCTCCAGATGAGGAATGTCTGTTCCTCACCCCCCACCCTCCACTCTTCTATGCTCATTGGTATTTGTTATACTGACTCTGGAGTTTGGCAGGTAAACATACCTGTTGACAAAATCAGATCACACAAAACCATCCTTGGGTACCTGGAGCCATGCTGAGTGGTGGAGCTCTGAGTGATTCAGGGATCAAAGTATCCATGTGCTGTGAGTGAACAGATTAAGGTACCCCTGAGAATGCTTAGGTCTGCCGACTTTAAGAGGCAGGAACCTCTTTCCTGGGATGCTGAGGTTTGCTAGTATTTATTCCCATTTTACAGAGGGCAAAACTGAGAAATAGTGAGGTTAGGCATTTTGTTCAGGATGCATAGGGAACAGGTGGCTGTGTTTCCCTTTTCTTCACTTGGAATTCTGCTCTTATCACTTTCCTGGAGCTGCAGAAACAAATCACTGCAAACTGGGTAGCTGAGACAAAAGCCATTTGCTCTCTCACAGCCTGGGGTCCAGGAGCCTGAGGTCAGGGTGTCAAGTGGGGGGGCGGGGAAACTCCAAGGGAGAATCCATTCCATGCCCCTCTCCTAACCTTTGGTGGCTCCGGCAGTCCTTGGCACTTCTTGACTTCTAGAAGCATCAGTCCCCATCTACCCCTGTCTTCACAGCACCATTTCCTCTGTGTGTCTTTCCTTTCCTGTTTCTCGTAAAGACACTTGACATGGGATTTTACGCACCCCACCCCACTCCAAATCCAGGATGGTCCCATCACAATTAGGTCACATACTACGGGTTCTGAGTAGACATGTCTTGGAGGGGCGACAGTATTCAGCCCACTGCATGGCTACTGGCCCCACCCTGACCAGCGCCATTCTGGGGATGTGCACACGGATTCTGCCTTCATCTTGGCCAGAGGAGGCCGTGCTGGTTCCAACCGAGATGCGAGCAAAGATGCTGCAGGCTGGCTCTCGCACTCTCTCTTGAGCTGTCAGGCTGTTGATTCTTTAATAAAACACTCGGGAGGAGAGGCGCTAGGATGGGAAGAGCTCTCTGGGCACCTCGGCATGGGACTTTCCAAAATCAAAGAGGCCCAAGGAGTGTGGCTATCGCCCGCCTGGCTTTCATTACGTGGTAACCTTCCAGCCCGGACTCCAGGCAGTGGGCAGGAACTTGACTTGAGGGACTGCCTTCCACAGCTGGATGCAACCTGCTGAGGGTGGGGGAGGCAGGTGGGACTCTGACGGGGGATGTCTGGTGGTTGAGGAAAACAGAGGAGGCACTGAGGATGCGGAGGGGGTGGTCTTCCCGGGCAGCTCAGCCTCACTGCTGCAGTGTCTCTGCCCCTCTGCCTGCCCCCACCCCGCCCTGTTTTCTTTCTTCAGGACCACATCCCTGTTCCTTACCAGCCGGACTCCAGCAGCAACCCCTCGTCCACGACATCCTCCACGCCCTCCTCGCCAGCGCCCCCACTCCCCGCCCAGCGCCACGCCGCCTTCTCCCCTACACCCTTCTCCGCAGTGCACAAGGCAGCAGAAGAATTTCAACCTGCCAGGTACCTTCTACGCGTGGGAGGTCATGGGGTGAGCAGTCGGGTTCGTGCCAGGGCCGTGTCCAGGCCAGTCCGCGTGAAAGGTGATAGGTTGGCAGCGTATGGATTAAGCCTTACCATATGCAGGGCAACTGTTGCATAGTCCCTTATGTGATCTTTAGAGTAGCCACGAGGTACGTAGAATCAGCTCCATTTTACAGATGAGGAAACCGAGGCTCAGAAAGTAAGGGGACTCTCAGAGACTCTGTCTTTTGGGAAGCAGCAGCCCGGGGTCTCTACCTAAGTCTGAGTCACAGGGGGAGCCATCTGCTCTGGAGCTGGACATTGCCTTAAGTGCAAAATCCCTGGTGGGCCGGTGGCTAAGACTCCATACTCCCAATGCAGGGAGCCTGGGTTCAAACCCTGGTCAGGGAACTGGATTCCACATGCTGCAACTAAGTGTTTGCACACTGAAAGATAATGATCCCACATGCCCCAATGAAGATTGAAGATCTAAGAAGAACTCAGACCTAGTGCTGCCAAAAAAAAAAAAAAAGAAGAGCTAAATCAGTTGAAACTGGCAACGGGATCCTGTGCCAAGGATCTTAGGGCCCACACACCTGAGCAGGGCTGCATTCTGAGTCTGCGCAGACATCAAGACAGGGCTCTGAAAGAGTGAGCTGGCATCCAGGAGTCAATAGCCAGCTCGCTCATGTCCCTGCCCTGTGACCTCTGGCCTCAGTTTTCACGCCTCTGAAGGGATGCCGGTAGACAAGAGGACCCCAAAGGGTCTTCCAGCTCACAAACTCCAGGCCACTCCGCCACTGACCTGAGACCATGTGCTGAGCTATGAGACAATGGAGAAGCCCTCGTGTGGTGTTCTGGCTTCTTGGACTTACGAAAGGGATCTTTCTCAGCTCTCAGGTGAGACAGACCTGAGTGTCTTCCCACCCCTTCTGGGGCTCAGCCCAGCCCACCTTCTGTTCTCCGACCACAAGGACACTTCCAGCTCAGCCGTATTTGTAGCACCATAGCTGACTTCAAGACGGAGGCTGGCGGGATGAGGTCTGGTTTGACGAGTTGGGACCAAAGTCTAGCTCTATGTTGTTCAATATGGTACAGACTAGTGCCTATTTAAATTTAAATGAATTAAAAATAAATACAATTAAAATTTAATTCCTTGGTCACGCTTGCCACATTCCAAGTGCTTGAGAGCTGCTTGTGGCTAGGGGCCACCATGTTGGGCAGCACAGGTGTAGACCACTTCCCACCGTTGCAGAAAGTTCCACCGGACAGTGCTGGTCTAGGGGTTGGTTTCCTCTTGAGCCAGAGAGCTTCCTCACAGGGGGAAAGAAAAAACCCCAGGTCCTCAGTAACAGGTCACACCTCAAGCCTACCCAGCCATGAGAGAATATCTGGGAAACAAAGACTCAGCCCCACGTTTGGGCAACACCCAGATACATCCACCGGTTGAGCATAAGCTGCTCATGTCACCTGCCCACACCGCTTTGATCTAGGCTGCGTCCGAAGGGATAGAGCGTGTCTTAAAGACTTGCATCATGGGCAATTTTTTTGGTTAAATCCAATCCCGAGGCAGCCTCGTACCTGTGATGTGAGGGCCTCTCCCTGGCAGCCAACAAGGACCATAATGGGAATCATCAGCTGGAATTGTCTCAGTAAGTGCCTCTGAGTCAACCAGGCAACAGTGCCCAGCGTTTCCATAGACCAAGGGTTCCCACCAGCACCCCCGTCCATTTCCACTTCCCTGGAAGGAGGCAAATGGGAAAAAAAGCCCTTTGACACTCCCTTCACCCCTTTGACCCCTCCCCCATTAATCTCAGCAGGAAAGAGTCTGGATGCTTTCCTAGAGCTGTTCCACCCCTCACCCAAGATATTCACTTCAGTGCTATTTTCCTTGTAACCATTTGCTGCTTGTTTATAGATAGGGAGCTGGCAAAGGACCTCTTAAGCGGGAACCCTGCATCAAAGCACCAGCACTCTTTTATCTCTAGGAGACTCTGCTGGCATCTTGAGTCGCCAGGGGTGATCCGTGTTTCCTTCGTCCCTCAGTCAGCCCTGGGGAGGGGTCTTGACCAAATTACTCCGCTAGCCTGCAAGCGGGTCTGCATCTACTCCATGGCAGGGCCCAATAGTGCCCTGACCCTCTGTGAGGAGTGGACTAACGGGTCCTCTTGGTGAAGGCGCTTTAGAACAGCAGTTAAAAGAGTGTGAGCTCTGGAACTAGGCTGCTTGGGTTCAAATCCCAGCTCCATCACTTAATATTTATGTGCTGTTGAGCAAACTACTGACCTCTCTGTGCCCCTGTTTCCTCATCTGTACAATGGGGATAATAATAGTACCTACTTTGTAGAACCCTCAAAGGGCTCAACATTACCATACATGTGCAAAGCTTAGCAGAGCACCTGTCTCATCCAAGAGCTAACCGAAGGTGAGCTACTTTCATCATTATTAGATTAAACACAGGATTAGCAAATTACCATGGCTACCACTGCTAAGTATTATGCCCTAACCAGAATTGTGGAAATAGGTTCCCAGATACCCTGAAATTGGGAGTAGGAATTAAATTAAACTTTTAGGGGAGGTAATTTGGCATTGTCAGTGTTTCAAATGTACATTCCCTGGATCAGCAGTATCACTTCTAAGAATTTATACACAGAAGTGTTTGCACAGGGATCTATAACGATTTTTTTTGGCAGCAGTGAAAAATCTGGACTCAACCCAAATGCCCATCAGGAGGGGAGTGTTTGAATACACTGTAATATATCTGTATAACCAAATACTCAGCCGCCCTTGAAAAGAATGGGGTAGCTCTTTGTAAATATCCTGGACATGGGAAGAAATCCATAATATCTTTTAAGTGGAAAATAAGTGCAAAAGCACTGGTATAATAGCATCCTATTTGTTGTAAAATGATTTAATGTATTTATATGTGTATATTTATACGTGTGTGTGTATGTATTTGTATATGCAGACAAATGTCTGCAGGACTTCATGGCAGGTGTTCTTTCTAAGAAGAGGAATTTTATTTTATGCACTTCTGTAGTGTATATAATAGCAAGAAACATGCATCTGTTTTATAACTGAATAATAACAATAAAATTGCAGTGTTGACATAGAAAACAAAATAGGACGCTTCCCTGGTGGCTCGGAGGTTAAAGTGTCTGCCTGCAATGCGGGAGATCTGGGTTCTATCCCTGGGTCCGGAATATCCCCTGGAGAAGGAAATGGCAACCCACTCCTATATTCTTGCCTGGAGGATCCCATGGACGGAGGAGCCTGGTGAGCTACAGTCCACGGGGTCGCAAAGTGTCGGACATGACTTCACTTTCACTTTCACGCTCTAGAAGGACAGCCAGACCTTCCCCCACCCCCACCGCCTGCCTTAGGCGGTTTTGACGAAATTCCTCTAGGGTGACAGGCATCTATTCTGTTCACAAAAGGTCCTGGTCACCTGTTACATACTGCAGATTGTGAGTCTCTTTTGATGGGAAAGGAGCTTTGGCTCTGGTTTCCTGCCAGATGTTGAGTTTTCTGAAGATAATTCAAGCTAACACCTAGGTATAACAATGCCCCTGGCACTGGTTACTCTAGAACATTCTTTTGAAAAAGAGGCCATGTGGTTAACAGGCATTTGGCTTGACTGTTACCCTCAGGGCCCCTGAAGGACACCCTTCACAGATCTGGATTGTGCTCTGTTGGTTGGGTGGACCCCCTTGCTCTTTGCCACTCCCTTCAGAATCCTGGTGCCATGTTGGACGTGGCACAGTGAAGGGTGGAGGGCTTCGTTTGGATCCCAGATTTGCCCTCTCCCACCTCTGTGGCGTTGAATATGGCACTGAGTCTGTTTAGACCTCAGTTTCTCATCTGTAAAATGGGTCTGACCTGCCCGTTTGTATGACATTTGCTGTGGGAAGGTACATGAAGGGACTTTGTAAGGGACTGTTGTATGGGTTCCTCAGACTAAAGTGTTTAAACGCCTTCTTCCTTTGGAGTAACCTGGTGCCGTGTTTAGAGTCTCCTCCATCAGAAAGTCAGCTCCATGATACTAGGAAACTCAGCTGCTTCACCTACCCCTCTACACCCAAAGCCCAGCCCAGTCCAACTGCTGCAGGCACTAATTAAATGTTTGTTGAGTGAATGAATGAGTGAACACATGACTTGAGGCTCGTTTACCTCCCAGGACTGCAGGTTCTTTTTCTTTAAACTATCTCTGGCCCAGCATTCCATCCATTCATTTCTTTAATGAATGTTTATTGAGCATCCACTATATACCAGGTACTGTTTGAGGGACTGGGTAAGGAGCAAGGCACACATCAGATGTGCCCTGTATGAGCTGACTGTTGCCGCTGTAACAAATTGCCATGAGCTTAGTGGCTCGAAGCAGCAGAAGTTTATAACTCTACAGTTAAGGAGTCAGAAGTCCAAAATCAGTTTCACTAGGCTCAATATCAAGGTGTCTGCAGAGCTGGTTCCTTTAGGAGGTTCTAGGAAAGAATCCATTCCCTTGCCTTTTCCTAGCTTCTGAAGGGCCGCCTGCGTGCCTTTGCTCATGGCCCTACATCTGTCCAACCTCCGCTTCCGTTATCACATCTACTCCTCTGATCCTCTGACTTGGATCCTCCTGCCTCCCTCTCATAAGGACCCTTGTGATTATACTCAACGTTCACCCAGAGAATCCAGAATAATCCCCTCATCTCAGGATCCTCAACTTAAACATATGCAGAGTCCCCTTGGTCATGTAAGGTAACATATTCCCGGGTTCCTAAGACTAGGATGTGGACGTCTTGGGAATGGAGTTGGGGGAGAAGGGCCTTATTCGGCCTGTCACAGTCTCTGCCCTCATTGAGTTTATAGCTTAGTGGAAGAGACAGGTGTGAGCCTAGCAAACAGACACATGAAAATAGGATTATAAATTGTGGTGAGTGCTGTGAGGAGAGAACAGTGCTATGAGCAAAGTCAAGAGGCTGAAATGTCAGAGGCAGGTGAAGGCAGGAGGGACGTTGTTCAGGCAGACAGAGGGGAGCACACGTAAAGGCCCTGTTACCAGAAAGAGCTGGAAACATGTGACTGATGGCTCAGAGTGCCCGTAACCAAGGCACCAGGCGAGGCTCAGAGCTGCAGGGCTGAGGCCTGGTGGGGCCTTGCAGGGAATTGCATGGTTTAGGTTTCATCTTTCCACCTTCCTTCTAGATCCTTTCTTTCAGATGACCACTGGGGCTACTCTCTGAGGAGTCCATAGGGAGGGAATGTGGCCTTGAGAGTGGAAGAGCCTTCCGAGTGTCCTGTTTGTCTCTCTGACCTCTGGTCACCTGCAACCTCTCAGTTCCCAAACCCTCTTTGATACCAGACAGCCAGGAGCCACTCAGAGTCATCAGCTGCCCCTCTGACCTGCTTCTCTCTGGTGTCTGTCATCAGCGAGAACAGGCGGGGCTCACAGCACCCTTCCCCTCCTCCTCTGGCCGAGACTCTCTCCCTTTCCGTCATCAGGAACGAGCTGTCCTCAGGCCACGGAGGGGTCCTGGCAGGAGTCGGAGGCTGTGTGTGGAGGCATTTGCCGGGCGTCCCACTGCTGGACAACTAGCCCTTCTCAGAGTGACACCTGTTCTGCATCACCAGCCCCGCCTCTTTAAAAGAATGTTTAACTGCCAGCTAACCTTTTCTGCAGACACTGAATTTTCAGTTCCAGTTCAGGAGGGAAGAGATAAGCTAAGTCTCCTGAGAATCCCAGGTAGTTTTTCTTTTTAAATTTTAGTCCTTGTTGACTAATAAAATGTCCAAATGCAATGAAAAAAAAAACCCTAAGTTATCTAATGGGAAAAGGGTCCCTGATATCATGGAGGTCAGATTTCTTTTAAAGCTGTGTTCTGTAACCTTGAATGAGTTGCTGCCCAAACTGGGTACTTTGTTTTCCAGAATCAAAAAATGCATCAATTTGGGTTCCAACTAGCTAAGATATTTGGGGAACTGATGTGCTAAAAGAGACTTGAGTAATTCAACAAACATGAGCGGTTCACTGACTGTGTGCAAGGCTCTAAGCCAGGTGCTTGGATCCTGAATACCAGAAGTTGCTGTCCATTCTGGGATGGGGGTAAGGTTTATGAACCAGTTCCACCCTCAGGGCCAGCTCATGACTCAGTTGTTTGAAACACTGTCTATGAATTATAAAGCATTCTTGTCTGTTAGTTAAGAGAGCTTAGAAAGATACCAGCTTATGCACTGCCGTTAATCCTGATTCTGCGTCATCCCTGAGCTCTTATCTCATGTAATGATGAGCCCTGTGTAGGAGAGATTATTATTGGTCCTCATTACACATATCTGGAAACTGAGACTTGGAGAGAGATGCCCAAATTTTCACAGGCAATCAAAGGAGGATTGAGGAATGTTCCTACAATCAAATGTAGGAACATTCAACCCTACAGGATCAGCTTCTGGACTCCGGGTTTGGAGCCACCGTACTGATTCTTGGTGAGCCAGCTTGTCCCTGAATGGATAAAACTCTTTCTGGAAGTGTATCTACCAGCTCAGACACATATCTGATCCCATGCCTGCTTACCGCCTTTCAGATCAGATCAGATCAGATCAGTCGCTCAGTCGTGTCCGACTCTTTGCGACCCCATGAACCGCAGCACGCCAGGCCTCCCTGTCCATCACCAGCTCCCGGAGGTCACCCAGACTCGCATCCATCGAGTCAGTGATGCCATCCAGCCATCTCATCCTCTGTCGTCCCCTTCTCCTCCTGCCCTCAATTCCTCCCAGCATCAGAGTCTTCTCCAATGAGTCAACTCTTCGCATGAGGTGGCCAAAATACTGGAGTTTCAGCTTTAGCATCATTCCTTCTAAAGAAATTCCAGGATTGATCTTCTTCAGAATGGACTGGTTGGATCTCCTTGCAGTCCAAGGGACTCTCAAGAGTCTTCTCCAACACCACAGTTCAAAAGCATCAATTCTTCGGCGCTCAGCCTTCTTCACAGTCCAGCTCTCCCATCCATACATGACCACAGGAAAGACCATAGCCTTGACTAGGCGAACCTTTGTTGGTAAAGTAATGTCTCTGCTTTTGAATATGCTATCTAGGTTGGTCATAACTTTCCTTCCAAGGAGCAAGCGTCTTTTAATTTCATGGCTGCAGTCACCATCTGCAGTGATTTTGGAGCCCAGAAAAACAAAGTCTGACACTGTTTCCACTGTTTCCCCATCTATTTCCCATGCAGTGATGGGACCAGATGCCATGATCTTCGTTTTCTGAATGTTGAGCTTTAAGCCAACCTTTTCACTCTCCACTTTCACTTTCATCAAGAGGCTTTTTAGCCCCTCTTCACTTTCTGCCATAAGAGTGGTGTCATCTGCATATCTGAGGTTATTGATATTTCTCCCGGCAATCTTGATTCCAACTTGTGTTTCTTCCAGTCCAGCATTTCTCATGATGTACTCTGCATATAAGTTAAATAAACATGGTGACAATATGCAGCCTTGACGTACTCCTTTTCCTATTTGGAACCAGTCTGTTGTTCCATGACCAGTTCTAACTGTTGCTTCCTGACCTGCATACAGATTTTTTAAGAGGCAGATCAGGTGGTCTGGTATTCCCATCTCTTTCAGAATTTTCCACAGTTTATTGTGATCCACACAGTCAAAGGCTTTGGCATAGTCAATAAAGCAGAAATAGATGTTTTTCTGGGTTTACTTACCGCCTTTACTTGAGGATATAAAATTCTGTGTGACCTGTCCCCTGCCCCTGACATCCCTCTTAGCCCCCGATCCAGGTTCTCCACCCCACTGGAGCGGTGGTAACACTGGAAACCTTAGGGATGTCCGGAACAACTGGCCTCCAGTGAACAGACGGAAAGTGAAATGAATTCTAGGAAAATCAGCAGTGAATCTGAGGAATTTCCTCTTATATTATCTTTCCTTAGATACAGAAATTAATTTGTGCCTTTGCTAGTCAGAATAATGGTTTGATCCTGGGTCCTGTGAATATGTTATTTTACACAGCTAAAGGAACTTTGCAGCTGTTACTGAATTAAGGATCTTGAAGTGGAAAGATTACCCTGGATTGTCTGGGTGGATTCTAAACACAGTTATGAGCATCTTTTATAAGAGGGAGACAAGGCGATCAAAGACAGTAGAAGTTGACGTCAGGATGGAAGGACTAGGGTGATGGAGGCAAGAAATGGAGGCAGATTCTCCAGCTGGAAAAGGCAAGGAGAAAGTTCTCCTTTGGAGCCTCCAGAAGGAACAAGCCACCTATGACTGTTTTCAGGCTTCTGACCTTCAGAACTCTATAAGGATAAATTTGTGTTAAGCCATCTGATTTATGGTAATTTGTTACAGCAGCAATAAGAAAAGCAATACAATGCTCAGTGCAGAAACTTAGAAAAACATAGGAAACACATAGAGGAAACACATAGACCACCCTCATCCAGTGCTCCTGGCCCCATCCCCAACTTCTGGCAGTCCCAAATCTGATCTCTGTTTCTGTGAGTTTGATTTTTTTTTTTTTTTTTAGATTCTGCATATAAGTAAGATTGTACTGTTTATCTTTCTCCATCTGACTTATTTTACTTAGCATGGTACCCTCGAGGTCCATCCGTTTTGTCACAAACAGCAGTGGCAAGATTTCATTCTTTATCACGGCTGAATAGTATTCAATTGTGTATGTGTGTGTGTGTATATGTGTGACACATATTTTCTTTACCATTTGTCTATCGATGGGCACTTAGGTTATTTCCATAACTTTGGGTGCTGATTTCTTTTCCTTCAGATTTATACCCAGAAGTGCGATTGCTGGATCATCTGGGAGTTCTAATTTTTACTTTTTTAGGAGCCGCCTACTGTTTTCCACAGTGGCTGTACCAATTTACATTCCCACCAAGAGTGCACAAGGGTTTCCTTTCCTTTACATCTTTACCAATATTTGTCATTTCTTGTCTTTTTTGATAATAGGCATCCTAACTGTGATGTGATACGTTTATTGTGGTCATAAAGGATTTTCTTAAGCCACTATAATCACTCTGCCAGAAGAGAGACATGTAATGTGTTAGATTGTGGGTTTAGAGGCTTTTTCTCTCTACGTGTGTGTGTTTACACGTTTAACAAAGATGAGATTGTGCTCAGGATGGCTCTCCATGGTGGGGTCCTCTGTCTTTAGGGAGTTTCGATGGGAGGGTTGGCTTGAATGTTTCTGGATTCTTTACACATGTTCTCAGTCCCTTAGAATTTGGGGTGTCTGCAGAAGTCTGGAAACTGTCAGGGGTGGGCAGAGGACCACAGGGTGGCTACAGGAGCCCTATTTGTTACCTACAGGGCCAGCTCTGGGGCGGCACTCACTGTGGTATTTTCTTTCTCTTGCAAGCGTCCCACTACTACAAATACAGGCAGCAGTTCATCTTCCCAGGTGAGTTTCCTGTGAGCTCAGTTTCTTCCAAGCAAGCCCACCGAGGCATGGCAGCTGCTGTGAAGGGACAGAGGCGAGTGTTGCCAGGGTGGACGAGACCAAAGAGGATCAGGTGGAACCACCCAGACCACAGGCTAGCGACTGGCTGTGGAGGCAGAGGGTAAAAGGACGGGGAGTCCACGGACTCAGTGGCACCAATGAGGTCCCAAAGCATAAATGGAAAGGCCTGAGTGGGTGGTCTGCAGTGCAAGGATGGGCAAGAGTGGGGAGGGGTCCAGAACTCCATGGTGGGGAGAGGGGGTCAAAGAGGCTGGAATCGGGCATGGGAGACATGAAACCAAGAGGCTTCATCATCCCAAAGGGGACTCAGGAGTGAGGAGAACCCAGACATGATGCTTCAGTGGGTGCTTCAGGCCAGAGGCTTGGGGGCTCCGGCAGCCCCATAGGTGCCAATGGGGAGTTTTGTTCAGGATGTCGTCTTGACTACTCATGCATCTCAGCAGGTAAATTCAAGTGGCCAGGGAAAGAAGAGAGGGGATTGGGCAGCCAGGGACTCCTGATCTGTTGAGAAGTTTCCAGCTGCCAGCATCTCCCAGGAATCAGGCTTTTGATGGAGCTCATGGATCCCTTATCTGGTTTCTGACTGTCCAATCTTTGGCTCTCAGATGTGGTGCCGGTGCTGGAGACGCCAACGCGGGCGCCCCAGGTCATCCTGCATCCAGTGACCTCGAATCCAATGTAAGTGGGACAGAGACCTCTCCCCCTGCCCTGGCCTTCCACTTTGCTCAGGATCCCTGTCTTCTTTCTTCGTCTTCCTGGAATTGATGGGGTGGGAGGCAGGATTAGGGGGAAGCCTGAGGGGGCCATAGAGACAGGGGAATAACTTGGGCAAAGAGAGGGGAGAATGCGACCCAGGCCGAGAGGGACAGTGCTAGTCCCCGTGAGTCACTTCTGCCGTGTGTCTCTGGTCTTGCCAATCAAGTGTGACTTCCAGGGGTCAGACCATTTCCTTCAGACCCCCAGACCCTCCTGTGATCAGAAAGACAGCTTCCCCCAGGCAATAGCTATTCCCCCAGGGGGCAATAGCTTCCCCCTTAATGGAAGGGCAGTTATTCTACATCATTATCCCGTTTAAAGAGGAAAATTTAGGTTTATACTAGAGATCAGTAACTTACAGCCAATCGGACAGACCCATGTTTTTGTAAATAAAGTTTTACTGGAACACAGCCACGCCCATTCATTCACAACATGCTGTCTGTGGCAGCATTCGGACTACAACAACAGAGATGAGTCGTTCCAACAGAGACTGCTGTGTGGCCAGCAGACTCTAAAATATTTACTATCTGGCCCAGCAAGTTTGCCGATCCCTGGTTTCTAACATTACAAAAATAAAACAAGCTTATTTTGTGAAATTTAAACTATTCTATAAAAAAAGAAAGAGAATAATTTATAATTGTACCACTCTTAGAAGTATGCTCTCTTCATATTTTACATACTTGTGATCTAAACTCTGTGCAGTTTCCATCCTGCTCTGTTTATCCCTTGATGCTATAATATCATATTTTTCATACTATTCCAGACTATACGCATTGATTTTAAAATACCGTATTGATGTGGGATGATTTCCTTAACCATTTCTCTACTGCTGGATCTTACATCTTCCCATATTTCACTGTTGTAAACAGTTCTGCAAAGAACATCTTTGTGTGTGATGTCTTTAGCATCCTTAGGATACAAGCCCTCTTTCTAGGCACTCTATTGCTCATGCAGCCAAAGTGAAATCACCTTCCATAACTTCTTTGGTTGTGACCCAAGTCTAGGGCATGCTAAGGACCCAACTTTGGTTTGACATCTTTTCAAACTCACATTTTTGTCTACCTGGTTTTTCTTCCAGCTCCCGCAGCTGCTCCATCCTTTCTGACCCGTGTTACCCACTTTGTTAAAGACCCAAATGGTACATCTCTGAGATCAAAGGAGCAGCAGTTTGCCGGGGGATATTGTGCTGACATCTAACTCCAGATCGTTTCTCTGCAGCACATAAACCAATTCCACAATTTGTGCAAGATGAACTCCAGGTTATTAACTGAGAGTCAGGGAGTGCCAGTGAAAAACGAAGTCAATAAGTGCCCACGATCTGCTTAAATGTGCGTGGAGTGATGGGAACTGACTCTTTGCAGCAGGGAAATCATTTAATAGCCCTGGCTGCTGTAATCACGCCTTGATGCAAGCCGAGGAGGGCAGCCCGTTCCGTTGGGCTTGAGGAGGGACTCCAGCTGCATTGTTCCATCTCCCCCAGGGCATCAGATTTCCAGCGTGTGGTTTCTGCCTTTCGAAGCTGTACTATAAATTATTGGTTAATAGAATGGCAAATGCTACTTCTTTCTTCTTCTTTGACCTCTTAAAACTTTCAGACTCCCTCTCACCAGGAGTCTCTCCAGCAAGTGGATTGACTCTGTCTGCAGGGTTGGTAGCTTCCTGATGCAGTCTGAGGGTCAGGATAGGGGAGCCCCCCTCAAATAAGGAAATGGGTTGGGGGAACCTGCTAAGCTTCCACTAGGGAAATAGAAAGGGGCCATGGTGGCCATTGTGATCCTTTTCTCCCACCAGTTCCAGTTCACTCTGGAAATATCCTCTACCTTAAAAACCTACTCCCCCAAACAAATTCTTTAACACACACTGTACCTTGCATTTCCCTCATGTATCCTGTTCTCCAGCATGCCCACACATCCCCTGCATGTGTACCCAACTCACACGCACACAGAACAACCCCTGCACAGAGCACATCCCATGATACCCACACAGTCCTCAGTGGACACTTAGCATTCACAGTGTGTGCCCCCAGTTCCCATACCCACAACTGCAGCTCAGGAGCTCAAGAATGCATGGGATACACACACGCGTGCACACACTTGCACACACACCTGTGTCTTCCAGTCCAATACAATCTGTCTCCTCCTCGTTCTCACCCACACATCTCTGCTGAACGTGATTGGCAAGGTCCAACTCAAAACACTGCAAACTTTCAAATTCACCCAGTAATCCTCTCTCTTGGGCATTTCCATCACCATCCATTTATTCAGTTCATATGTAACTTTTGACCCTTGTTACTCATAGCCTTTCTGCGCTAGTAGTATAAATATTCCTTAAGGTCAGGAAGCCATGTCAGTCTCAATGCTGTGTCCCTCTAAGGGTCTGGCACTGTTCCTGATTCTTAATTCTAATCAAATGGGTGAATGAATGAATGAGCAAAAACAGCCAAAGAATCCTTCCAAAAGATTCAGAACTGTAGAGATCTGATTAATCCTTTCCTAAGGAACACCTAGAGCTCTGGGGATCCTGCCTGCCATCCATGGCATTTTATAAGGAATTTATAAGGCCAATTTATACAGAAATTGCTAGATTAGGGGAAACCAACAAAGAAAAATGAGCCCTGAGCAGACCAAAAAGTCCATTTAAAACAGTGTCCTTGCGCACCTCTCCTTGGTGGCAAGGTTATGGATTATTTTAGACACAAGCAGTGAAGGGAAATTGGAGAAAAAGGCTTAATGGAGAACTTCACATTTTAAGATGTTTCATACGTGGATCAAGTCGATGCATGCACCCATCATTTCACCCAAGGGTCACGTTTATTTTTCTTCCTTTAAAGCTTGGAAGGAAATCCATTACTTCAAATTGAAGTGGAGCCAACCTCGGAGGTGAGAACTGGAGAGCGATGAAGCAAATGAAGCAACTTTTTCCGGGGGCTGTCCACTTGGCAAAGGCGATTGATGTCTTTGATGACGCAGAGGGCTTGGGGTGGACTAGGGGTACAGTGCCCTGCTTGATGGATGTTCTAACTCCAGGACGACTAATGAGCGAGGCCTAATGGGCCGTTAACATGGTGTGCATCACGGAAAAGCTAGTTGTGCGGAAGTTGGCAAGTGATCTGCATTCTTAGTTGAAAATTCAGCTCAGGGCCAGTGAGTACCAAGGGGGATGTGCCCCACTACTTTCTGAAGAATGTGTGAGAGGAGGGGACGAGGGCCTCAGGGTCTCTGGCTTAGTGGGGTGTTAAGAATGTTCTGGGGCCTCTTCCCACCTGCCAGAACCCCTAGAGGAATAAACAAAGTCTTTGGGGTGAGAACCAGAGCCCTGACTCCTCGGCTCTGCTGATCTGTCCTGAACTGAAGGGAATAGAGTCAGGGTATCCAGAGCAGATCATGTCCTTTTCTGGAATGATCGCAGTAGCTGGAAAGTGACCCTCAGCCTTTAGGAGTAGCTTGCTCAGGTTTGGGGTTTAGAGAGACTGCACCCGGCCAAGGGGCCTCCTCCGGCCGTCTTGTCAGGCTCCAAGCCCCTGAGAATCACCACCACCTCCTCCTCCACCACCCCCGCTGGGCTCAGGCCACTGCTGCTTGCCTGTTCCAGCTGAAGAAGCCAAGGGACCAGGCCCCCTAGCCTTGGGTGCCCCCGACACCACGCTGGGAAGGTGAATCCCTAGGCCTGGAGTTTGTAACTGCTGCAGTGGTCACATCTAAGTGTGCCTGAGTCATGTGGGCGTGCAGTGAAAATGCAGAGTCCTGGCTCTGGCCTGCTGATTTTCTGATTCAGAAAATCTGGCTGGGGCCCAGGAGTCTGTATTTTTTTTCAGCCACCCCAGCAGCTGTTTTGTACAGGCAGTCAGGTCTGTGCAAAGAACTCAACAGATCTTTGCCTCACGGAACACCTCGCACCACCCCCAGGGGCAGATGTCATTAGCCCCACTTTATGATGAGTCAAGGAAGGCCCAGAGAAATGAAGTACCTTGCCCAAGGTCACACAGCGGCCAGATTCCAGCTCATCTGGTCTGACTGTTAAGCCCATTCTGTCAGCCTCTCACTCTTGTATCTCCTGCCCTCCCAGCTGCATAGGAACCCCGGGCCTCTGGCCTATGCCAAGTACCTCTGACATCTCCTGGTTTCTGCCTCATCGATTCAAATTCCTCCGAGGGAGCGAAGGCCCTCCTTGTTGAGGATTGTCACATGTTATATGAAGGTGTATAGGGTGTCCGTATTTCAGCCTGTTGTCTTTCTTACTTCTACATAAATAACCAGAACATCATCAGAACATCATGGTCTAGTAGGAGGGCATCAAATATTAGGAGTTGAGAGACCCAATTCTTAACCCTTGCTCTGCCTGGTGGCCTGACCAGAGCTAGGCACTTCCTGCAGGGACCAACCATCCCTGTCTGCCAGTTTCCCAAGTGTGAGACTGTCAGTCCCCAAACAGGCAAAGTCCTGGGAAATGAGGATAGGTGGTCCCTGCCCTGCAGCATTTACTATCTCTGAGCTTCAGTTTGATGATCTCCCTTCACTTCAGCACAATGATAGACAGGAGGGACCTGGGCAAATAGAGAGAGACAAGTGTGCACCAGCCAACAACACACAGTGGGGACCTGGCGGGCAGGTGAGATGCTGACGGGAACTGACCCCTCTCCCACTCTGGCCATAGAATGAGGAGGGCCACGACGAGGCCGAGGAGTCGGAGGACGACTTTGAGGAGATGAACCTGTCCCTCCTCTCGGCCCGGAGCTTCCCACGCAAGGCCAGCCAGACCAGCATCTTCCTCCAGGAGTGGGACATCCCCTTCGAGCAGCTGGAAATCGGCGAGCTCATTGGGAAGGGCCGCTTCGGGCAGGTGTACCACGGCCGCTGGCATGGCGAGGTGGCCATCCGGCTGATTGACATTGAGAGGGACAACGAGGACCAGCTCAAGGCCTTCAAGCGGGAGGTGATGGCCTACAGGCAGACGCGGCATGAGAACGTGGTACTGTTCATGGGCGCCTGCATGAGCCCGCCCCGCCTGGCCATCATCACCAGGTCAGTCCCGCCCGAGTTCCCCACCAGGAATATTCCCACCAGGAATATTTGGAAATATTCATTCCCAAAGCTCTGCTTCCGGCAGTGTTGAGCAGCAGGGGTTCTGGTAGATTCAACATTTTGGTGAATAGAGTCGGCCTTTACCAATCACAACATCTGTGGTTTGAAGCTTTGAGATTCCAGAAAATGCTATTCGTGCTGTAACTCTGACTGAGAAGTGCTCTGGAGAGAGCTCCCCGTGGGAAGTCATAAAAGCTGGTATTGAACCCCCTTGTGCTCCACATTTGTGAAAAAGCATCTTTGAGACTCACTTTCTCCAAATGTAATTGAATGGATTAGACTAACTCAGGTGTCAGCAAACTTTTCCTGTAAAGGACCCAATAGTGTTTTTGGCCTTGCAGGCCGTAAGGTTTCTGCAGCAGCAGCTCATCTCTGCTACTGTAGTGTGAAAGCAACCTCAGATAAATTATAAGTGGATGTCTGTGGCTGTGTGCCAATAAAACTTTATTAACACAACCAGGCGATGGGCTGGGTTTGACCTATAGACTCTAGTTTGTTGAACCCGGATCAACATTCTGATGACTTAGTCTGGCTCTCATTAAAACAGCAGAGCACGTTTGTAGGGCTCCACCATTGTTGTTTTAAATATTCAGGATCCATGGTCTATAGCTGCACAAAAGGGATGGTGAACAGAGAAGTGACATTAGGAACATATCAGATGTTGGAAACTTTTTTGGACTTGCTGTCTCTAACCTCATGCGGCGATGTAGGCATTGGAAAAAAATAACTATAGATTCAGTTGAGCAGTTGTGGAACAATCTTTTGATGTGTTTTTAAGCTGAGGCCTTTGCTCTCCTATCACTTAGGACTAGCCACAGCATCAGTGTTCTTGGTGTGGCCTGTGATGCCAAGGGTCCATTACAAATCTTTTCTTTCTTAATCTCAATACAAGCAATAAGATCCCAAGTACACGAGCCTTGCATCTTGGCAAGTGCTATGATGGGAGCTGTGGGCTCAGGGAAGATCTGGTATGTCTTTGATCTATTCCCTTGTGATCCATACAAACCCTCTTTGAGTCCATTTGTAAGACCTGGGTGATGGGTAGAAGCTGTGTTATCATCTGTCACCATTGATTATGCAGCTGATGGGTTGACTTGAACTTGTGTGTCAAATTCTAAGTGCTTGCAAAGGATTAGAGATCTAAGGATAGCCCTTCAACCCTTCTTTAAAACAAGGTAGAAATTGGCAGCTCTCACTTCTACACAGGACCAGAAGTGGCTATCAGATAATCAGCTCAGATCATATTCAGGGGCTGAGCTGCTCTGAGTAGAGGAGTGGATTGGTAAGCTTTTCTGAGTAACAAACACCCCCAAACTTCACAGTTTCTCACTAGTCTGCACGCAATTCTTCTGGGCTAAGCCAGGCTCAGTGGCTGGGGTCTTGGATGTGTCTGTGGTACACTGGTAGGTCAGATTGAGCGCTGGTCAGTCTCGAATGCCCTCACTCACATGTTTGATGGTTGGACACATGTCTGATGGTTGACAGATTGTCAGCTGGGGTGCCTCAGTTCTTCTACATGTGGCCTCTCACCCCCAACAGGCCAGCCTGGGCTCCTTTCCATGGTGGTCTTGGAGTTCCAAGTGTAACAAGACAGCAAGAGGTCAAGCCCTGATGGACAGAGGCATTCTCATCTCCGTCTGTGTTGCACTGGCTGATGTCCAGTGGTCACAGCAAGTCACATGGCCAACCTCCATCTAAGGTGTGGAGAACAGACTCTACCTCTGGCTGGGAGGATTTGGAATGCCATTGTTGTAAGAATGTTCATGCTGGGAGAGGGCCAGTGTGTGGTTGTTTTTCCCATCTACCACTGCCAGCAAGCCCCTTAGCTCCCTTTTCTTTCTCCTTTCTGGTATGTATCATCTATATTAGCAGGCTGTCTGCAGCCCTTTACTTGGGGTACACAAGTCTGATTAGAAGATGGTCTTCCCCACCACCACTGGTTTCTGTCCCTGTTCCCACCAGTCTGTCATCCCAATTCCTTCTCTCTGATCAGCTCCTCACCTTCTGGCCTACTAAACCCCTCTTTTTCAAATTCCCAGGTTAGAAATTCAAAATCCATCATCTCTTCTCCTGTGCCTGGACCTTATAAGGACCTCCTGGCCTCTGACTTTTTCCAGGGGTAACAGTGGAACCCACTTACCCATGCCTCCTCCCCCTCTTCCCCAAGGGCAGGCTAATTGGAAATGGATGGATGCAGTTAGCAGCCTTCCTTGAAAAAAAGAGTGGGCTATTATGAAAATGTGTCGCTCCCCCTGCAAGCCAGCTGCATTGGCGGCCCCTTTTCTATTATATACAGAATCCTGAGTCCCCCTCCCCAAACACCATAACTGCCTGCAGATTTCACAAATAGCACAGCCTTTTCCTGGCACCACGATAAAGACTCCGCAGCTTTGGGACATATAATTGGTCTCTGAAGTGTTTTGGTATTTTGTTTGAAGAAGCCAGATGAGCCCCAAAGAAGTGGCATTTATTCCATATTATTGTCATTATGTGTTTATCTGAGGGAGGGGCCGGGTGCCCTCTTCATTCCCGTTCAACACCGTCCACTTGTTGGCCACCAGGTTTCTTATCCGAACGTTCAGTTTGAAACCAAATATTTGAGTAATTTGATTAATCACTTTCATTCGTGCAGTTGGCTGGCAGAGGTTGATGGTTGGATGTGAGCCAACCAAGTGGAACAGCTTCTGGACCCTGGATTTATTTTACAGGGAACATAAAACCAGATAATCACCTGGCATATTCTGGATAAATTCACAATGGCATGTTCTAGCCAATTACTTAGTAATTATCATTGAAGTTAACACATATTTCTAAGATTAGCTCCCTTGTAATGCGGTGTGGGTGGCTGTTGGGGAGTGAGTAATAACCAACTAGTTACCCAGTTGCTAGAGCCACAAATGCAATTAGCAGCAAGATTGCTAAATCGTTTCAAAATTGGGTCATTATCGGATTATTGCAAGGCTATAGACCGTCTGCACAATCACTCATTTTTTTTAAAGCCCCAGATTGAATTTGAAAGCTAATAGAGTTGAATGAAAGCACCTCTCGTGCTTCTCCCTTGCTGCAGTGTCTCTTAGATATCAGTTTCCCCGTCTGTAAAATGAAGAGGTAGAAGCAGATGTTGGGGGCAGGGTCCTTCTTTGGTTCTCTGAGTCTGGGCTGCTTCAGAAGCAGTCTGGAACAGCCCTGGAACCATGCTTCCCAAATTGCAGTCCACCAGGGCCTCCTGCATCAGAGCCACCAAAGGGAGGAAGGTTGTTAAAATGCAGATTCCTGGGTCCCACCTCTCTTCATTTCCTAGGACCATCATGACAAATGGCCACAACCTCGATGGCTTAAAGCACCATGCATTCATTCTCTTACAGGTGTGGAGGTCAGAAGTTTGGAGTGGGTCTTGCTACAACCAAAGCAGGGCTGCTTTGTTTTCTGGAGACTCTGGAGCTTTTAGAGCTCCCAACTTTTAGAGCTGCCTTCCTTGCATCCCTTGGCTTGTGGCCCCATCCTCCATCTTCAAAGCCAGCAACATGGCATCTTACTTCCACTGTCGCAGGTCACATCTCTCTAATAAGGACTCTTGTGGTTACATGTAGGACCTACCCAGGTAATCCAAGATAATCTCCCATTTCAAGATGTTTGACTTAATGGCACCTGCAAAGTCCCTTTTGCCATAAAAACTGACAATCACAGTGTCCAGCAATTAGGAGCTGGATATCTCTGGGGGCCACTTTCCAGTCTATTGAATTGTCCTCAATCTGGTGGATCAAGTCTATGGGTGGAGCCTTTTTCAACCAAGCTCCCATTCTAATTTCAAAACACTTGGGATCCTGCCCTAAAGAGTATCACCAGGGAATATTATTAAGTGCACAGTGTAGGTGTCAGATGCGTCCAGCTAATGCAGAGGGAAATGGAAATTTCCAAGGAAGACAGACAGGACAGAATTACAAAGGACTGAGACCTCAGGGGGAGGTAATGTGTTACCTATCTGGTGACAGGAGTCTGGGCCAACCTGCCTTAGCTTGATGCCATGGAGACAAAATAAATCCCTGAAGTTGATGTCTCCAGAAGGGCATCCCTAGGGCAACCTGATGCCACTGAACCCACCCTGGCCATGTCACAAATGTGGAAACTGAGACCAGGAGAGGCAAGAGGGAGCCAGGATAGGAGCACAGGTCTCCATCATCAGTACATGTCATCCCGTCAGTTTGAAAATCCCATCCTTCTCCAGTCTTGTCCATCCAACCATCCATCCATCCATCCAAACAACAGATATTTAGTAAACTCTTATTAAGCACCAGGCATTTTGCTGGATGTTAGAAGATGATAGTGAGCAAGACAGACATGGGCCAGGTTCATAGAGGGCTATTATTTTATTTGGGGAGACAGCAGTAAATGCTAAAGCAATAGACATCATTTGAGTAAGTCCTAGTCTGTTGAAGGAAACAAACTGGAGAGATGTGCTGCAGAGGGACTTGGGTGTCAGGGTAGTTTTAGGGATGTGTGTGTCGGGGTGGGGTGGTGTCCAGGCAGCCTCTCTGAAGCAGTGGTATTTGGTCAGGGACCCTGACTTTAGGAGCCAGCAGTGCAGACGTGGAGGCAGGGCACACCTGGTAGAGGGAACAGCACATACGAAGGCCCAGGAGTAGGAATGAGCAGAGGGTGCTTCAAAGACCAGAAGGAAGACTGTGGTGGCAGAGCCTGGTGGGTAAGGGCAAGAGGGTAGACAACAAAGGTAAAGAAGCTGGCAGGAGCCAGACTGGGGAGGGGAGGAGCTCTCTAGCTGGTTTAGGGGGCAGGGTTTAAAACAATACTGACACCTACCCCAGTCTCTCATCCTCGGCACTGAGCTTTGGGGCTGGACGATTCATTTATGCGGGCTGTCCTGTGCATTCTAGGCACTCCCTGCCCCCTGCCCACTAGGCACCAGGAGTACCAACTCCCTAGTTGTGATAACCCAAATGTCTTTAGATTGCCGACACCGCCTGGGGGCAAAGTTGCCCCAGTTAAGGACTCTGTAGTTCCCATAGAATCTCTAATTAGTCTGGATGGGGCTTAGCCCTCAGTACAAAGCCTCCCCAGGTGACTCTTTGAGCAGCCAGGAGACCCTCTCTCATAGGACCTAAAAGCTTGATGAGAGGTCTGAGTTTTATGCTCAGTGCAGCAGGCAGGGACAGTATCCAGTGTGTTTGGGGGCAAAAACTGGGAAATTTCCAACATGAAGGATGTTGAGGAGTATTTTTAAAGCAGGGAGTATTTTGATGGCTGCCAAGGCAACAACAGTTCAAAGAAATGTCAGTTTATCTGCCCTAACTTCCCAACACAATCAAAGAGCTGGTGGCTTCGGTGGGTGCCAGCATCCACTCCCACCACCCATCCCACTGCCCCTGGCCAGACCGGGAAGCACTGTATTAACAGTGAATGAGGGTCTGCATCAGCAGAGGGGAAGCTGCGAAGTGTAAGCCTAGGGAAGAAGAAGCTGCCCCATTCCTTCCAGAAAGGTTTATCACAATGTCCCAATGTCCTCCTTACATTCTGCATCAGCCAGGACAGGAGGGCTTGGAGAGCTGTGAGCCAGGTAGAGGCTTTTCTTGCCTTTTCTTACAGCTCAAGGAGGCAGCATAGACGATCCTCATTGTTAAAACCATTTCCCTGACTGAGGAACGTTAATAATTTAATGTTAATAAATGCAGAATCCTCCAGAAGCAACAGATTCCACCAGCCTTCAGCAAGGCACAGGGACAGTCTCCTGGTTATCACTGTGCCCATTTTCAGTTCAGTTCAGTCGCTCAGTCATGTCTGACTCTCTGCAACCCTATGGATTGCAGCACACCAGCCCTCCCTGTCCATCACCAACTCCTGGAGTTTACTTAAACTCATGATCATTGAGTCAGTGATGCCACTCAACCATCTCATCCTGTCCTTCTCCTTCTCCCCTTCTCCTCTCACCTTTAATCTTTCCCAGCATCAGAATCTTCCAATGAGTCAGCTCTTCATATCAGGTGGCCAAAGTATTGTAGATTCAGCTTCAGCATCAGCCCTTCCAATGAATATTCAGGACTGATCTCCTTTAGGATGGACTGATTGGATCTCCTTGCTGTCCAAGGGGACTCTCAAGAGTCTTCTCTAACACCACAGTTCAAAAGCATCAATTCTTGGGCACTCAGCTTTCTTTAGAGTCCAACTCTCATATCCATACATGAGTACTAGGAACACCATAGCCTTGACTAGACAGACCTTTGTTGGCAAAGTAATGTCTCTGCTTTTTAATATGTTGTCTAGGTTGGTCATAACTTTTCTTCCAAGGAGTAAGCATCTTTTAATTTCATGGCTGCAGTCAGCATCTGTGTGATTTTGGAGCCCCAAAAATAAAGTCTGCCACTGTTTCCATTGTTTCCCTATCTATTTGCCATGAAGTGATGGGACCTGATGCCATGATCTTAGTTTTCTGAATTTTGAGCTTTAAGCCAACTTTTCACTCTTCTCTTTCATTTTCATCCAGAGGCTCTTTAGTTCGTCTTCGCTTTCTGCCATAAGGGTGATGCCCATTTTACAGATGAGAAAACTGAGGTCAGAGAAGCTCAGGGAGCCCTTGTCCAGATCATAGAACAGACAACTGGCAGAACCTGAAATTGAGCAGATGTACATCGGAATATATAGACATAGAAAGTGAAAGTGTTAGTTACTCAGTCCTGTCTGACTCTTTGAGACCCCATGGACTGTAGCCAGCTAGGCTCCTCTGTCCATGGGGTTCTCCAGGTAAGAATACAGGAGTGGGTAGCCATTCCCTTCTCCAGGGGATCTTCCTGACCCAGGAATTGAACCCGGGTCTCCTGCATTGGGAAGGAACTAAAGAAAAGTCCTCGACTTTGCTTAATGGTTAAACTATTATTATTTTGTCTTTCTTGGCTGTTTACCTTTGCCTCTGCATTTTCTCACTTTTCTAATAAATTTTTCCTCCCAGGGAAGGCCTGGGAGGCCAAAATTTTTCTGTAAATAAGAGGCAAGGGAAGGACACGGAGGGTGGGGTTTCTATCCCCAGAAGGCCCCATAGGTTCTGCTCAGCCACAATCCCCTCTCTTCTTTGATACACTTAGATCTTGAGAATGAACAGGTGCAGGACGAGAAGAGAAATCCTAAACTTGGCAGAGGAACCTGGTTTTAGGGAGGGACTGGGTTTCAAGATGGGAATGAGATGGGCATGTCTGAGGACTACGAGGAAGCAAGAGAGAGTGATGGGGGCCGGGGGAAGGAGCTACAGGGCCTCAGAAGTGCAGGTGAAGCCTTGGAGTCTATCCTAATGCAGGGGGAAGACTTAAGCAGGAGCTGCTCCCACCCCTCTGGAAGTTTCCTGAAAGCCAGGCTGCTGCCTCCTTTGACTCTCACCTGCTTGAATCAACTGTGTCAGAACTCATTTGGTTGAGAGCAACAATGCCATCGACCAAGCCCAACTCTGAGGGACACAGAGGAAATGGGACTGTGGGGTGTCCTGGCTGACAGGAAAGATGCTGAATTGTTCCTCTGCCTTTGGGAACACAGTGAACTTCACCACCATGCTCTCACAGGGATAGAAGTAGGGGAGAGTGACACATTAGGGGCATTACCTTAAATAAACATCTGGTCTCAAAAGAGGGGCTCGGGCTGTGCGCCCCAGGAAAGAGAGGGAAGGAAGGAGAACATCTCTCCACAGCTCTTGAGCAGATTTTCTCTCTCATTTAGTGCCTGTCACCAGTCCCCTTGCTGGGTGCCTGGAGTCCAAGTGCAATTCTGCAGTCATGTCATCCTGACTGTTCTGCCGGCACACACAGGACATCCACCGCCTGTCCTCATCTCCCAGGGATGAGATAGGAGTGAAATCCCACGGGGCCTCATTTGCACAGCTTTTTAAATCTGGTAAATATCAGGAGTTATTTAATAGGTTATTTATTTCCAGCTCCGAATCAGTTCCTGTTTTTCATGCTTTCAAACATAATAACTCCAGGCTGCTATCTTTGACACACGGAGGACCCTGCCTTCTGCTAAGATGGTAACTTAGTGCCTGAATGAGATCTTTTTTGTAACTCTGTACGTATGGGCTTTCTGATTTTTTTCTGTCTTCAGGCCACTTTGATTGTCCTAAATATATCATACAAGAGTTGGGGGGAGGGACCTGAGCACATGAACATTCCGTTCCCCCCATCATCTAGTGGAATTGACTTCCTTTTATGTTCAAAAAGCTGAATTGCTTTCTCTTTATATAAAGCACAGCTGAAAAGATTTTTTTGTCTGTGGCTGTCTTTAATTGTGCTGGAATGTAAGATGCCCCGGGACCTTTGTGAAGGAAGCCTATAAGTGCTGCATCATCATCATCATTATTATTAGCATCATCTCATTTATACTGTACATGCCTGTTGGTAAATGATCGTGTGACCCACAGAGGACTTGCTTGGGTGAAAAGTTATGCCACTGCTTTCCTCAAATCTGAAAGATTCTACACTGGCCTGTGTGACAGCATCTTCATTTGCCCTTTGTGTCTTATTACACAAGTGATAACTCATTTGTTGTTGAAAATACAGATCAGCAAAAAGAAGAAAGTGAAATTCACCCAGAGTGTCTCCAGCCAGAGGCATTTTGCTGTGTATCATTCTAGGCAGTTTTCTGAGTATATGTGCCAACTCACAGTTTGTATTTGTCAGAGTAACAAGTAGCTGCTGTAACAAATAAGCCTTAAACCATTAAGTGGCTTAATACAAGAGAAATGTATTTCTTGTTTATGTAACAGTCCAAGACATGTGTTTCTGGATGGCAGGTGGCCCTTCTCCACATGTGGAGGGGTTCATGCTCAATCCCATCTTTTGGAGGTTTTCCCAGGGCTCAGAGTCCTCTACTTTCAGTTGGGGAAAGAGGAAAAGCATGGAGGGTCACATGGGCCACACACCAGTTCACTTGTATGTCATGGACTGGCCCAGCTCCTGGGCCACACCTGACTGCAAGGGAGGCTGAGAAATAGCTAAACTATATCCCTGGAAAGAAAACAACTTGGATTTCAATGAAGAACCAGCAACTGTGAAAAACACACATTTATGGGTAGGAATGACAGGGTGTGGTCCGCTGGAGAAGGGAATGGCAAACCACTTCAGTATTCTTGCCTTGAGAACCCCATGAACAGTATGAAAAGACAAAATGATAGTATACTGAAAGAGAAACTCCCCAGGTCAGTAGGGGCCCAATATGCTACTGGAGATCAGTGGAGAAATAACTCCAGAAAGAATGAAAGGATGGAGCCAAAACAAAAAGAATACCCAGCTGTGGATGTGTCTGGTGATAGAAGCAAAGTCCGATGCTGTAAAGAGCAATATTGCATAGGAACCTGGAATGTCAGGTCCATGAATCAAGGCAAATTGGAAGTGGTCAAACAAGAGATGGCAAGAGTGAATGTCGACATTCTAGGAATTAGTGAACTAAAATGGACTGGAATGGGTGAATTTAACTCGGATGACCATTATATCTACTACTGTGGGCAGGAATCCCTCAGAAGAAATGGAGTGGCCATCATGGTCAACAAAAGAGTCCGAAATGCAGTACTTGGATGCAATCTCAAAAATGACAGAATGATCTCTGTTCGTTTCCAAGGCAAACCATTCAATGTCACAGTAATCCAAATCTATGCCCCAACCAGTAACGCCGAAGAAGCTGAAGTTGAAAGGTTCTATGAAGACCTACAACACCTTTTAGAATTAACACCCAAAAAAGATGTCCTTTTCATTATAGGGGACTGGAATGCAAAAGTAGGAAGTCAAGAAACACCTGGAGTAACAGGCAAATTTGGCCTTGGAATACGGAATGAAGCAGGGCAAAGACTAATAGAGTTTTGCCAAGAAAATGCACTGGTCATAGCAAATACCCTCTTCCAACAACACAAGAGAAGACTCTATACATGGACATCACCAGATGGTCAACACCGAAATCAGATCGATTATATTCTTTGCAGCCAAAGATGGAGAAGCTCTATACAATCAGCAAAAACAAGACCAGGAGCTGACTGTGGCTCAGACCATGAACTCCTTATTGCCAAATTCAGACTGAAATTGAAGAAAGTAGAGAAAACTACTAGACCATTCAGGTATGACCTAAATCAAATCCCTTATGATTATACAGTGGAAGTGAGAAATAGATTTAAGGGCCTAGATCTGATAGATAGAGTGCCTGATGAACTATGGAATGAGGTTCGTGACATTGTACAGGAGACAGGGATCAAGACCATCCCCATGGAAAAGAAATGCAAAAAAGCAAAATGGCTGTCTGGGGAGGCCTTACAAATAGCTGTGAAAAGAAGAGAAGCAAAAAGCAAAGGAGAAAAGGAAAGATATAAACATCTAAATGCAGAGTTCCAAAGAATAGCAAGAAGAGATAAGAAAGCCTTCTTCAGTGATCAGTGCAAAGAAATAGAGGAAAACAACAGAATGGGAAAGACTAGGGATCTCTTCAAGAAAATCAGAGATACCAAAGGAACATTTCATGCAAAGATGGGCACGATAAAGGACAGAGATGGTGTGGACCTAACAGAAGCAGAAGATATTAAGAAGAGGTGGCAAGAATACACAGAAGAATTGTACAAAAAAGAGCTTCAAGACCTAGATAATCATGATGATGTGATCACTGACCTAGAGCTAGACATCTTGGAATGTGAAGTCAAATGGGCCTTAGAAAGCATCACTACGAACAAAGCTAGTGGAGGTGATGGAATTCCAGTGGAGCTATTCCAAGTCCTGAATGATGATGCTGTGAAAGTGCTACACTCAATATGCCAGCAAATTTGGAAAACTCAGCAGTGGCCACAAGATTGGAAAAGGTCAGTTTTCATCCCAATCCCAAAGAAAGGCAATGCCAAGGAGTGCTCAAACTACCGCACAATTGCACTCATCTCACACGCTAGTAAAGTAATGCTCAAAATTCTCCAAGCCAGGCTTCAGCAATATGTGAACCGTGAACTTCCTGATGTTCAAGCTGGTTTTAGAAAAGGCAGAGGAACCAGAGATCAAATTGCCAACATCCGCTGGATCATGGAAAAAGCAAGAGAGTTCCAGAAAAACATCTATTTCTGCTTTATTGACTATGCCAAAGCCTTTGACTGTGTGGATCACAATAAACTATGGAAAATTCTGAAAGAGATGGGAATACCAGACCACCTGATCTGCCTCTTAAGAAATCTGTATGCAGGTCAGGAAGCATCAGTTAGAACTGGTCATGGAACAACAGACTGGTTCCAAATAGGAAAAGGAGTACGTCAAGGCTGCATATTGTCACCATGTTTATTTAACTTATATGCAGAGTACATCATGAGAAATGCTGGACTGGAAGAAACACAAGTTGGAATCAAGATTGCCGGGAGAAATATCAATAACCTCAGATATGCAGATGACACCACTCTTATGGCAGAAAGTGAAGAGGGGCTAAAAAGCCTCTTGATGAAAGTGAAAGTGGAGAGTGAAAAGGTTGGCTTAAAGCTCAACATTCAGAAAACGAAGATCATGGCATCTGGTCCCATCACTGCATGGGAAATAGATGGGGAAACAGTGGAAACAGTGTCAGACTTTGTTTTTCTGGGCTCCAAAATCACTGCAGATGGTGACTGCAGCCATGAAATTAAAAGACGCTTGCTCCTTGGAAGGAAGGTTATGACCAACCTAGAAAGCATGTTCAAAAGCAGAGACATTACTTTACCAACAAAGGTTCGCCTAGTCAAGGCTATGGTCTTTCCTGTGGTCATGTATGGATGTGAGAGCTGGACTGTGAAGAAGGCTGAGCGCCGAAGAATTGATGCTTTTGAACTGTGGTGTTGGAGAAGACTCTTGAGAGTCCCTTGGACTGCAAGGAGATCCAACCAGTCCATTCTGAAGGAGATCAATCCTGGAATTTCTTTAGAAGGAATGATGCTAAAGCTGAAACTGCAGTATTTTGGCCACCTCATGCGAAGAGTTGACTCATTGGAGAAGACTCTGATGCTGGGAGGGATTGAGGGCAGGAGGAGAAGGGGACGACAGAGGATGAGATGGCTGGATGGCATCACTGACTCGATGGATGCGAGTCTGAGTGACCTCCGGGAGCTGGTGATGGACAGGGAGGCCTGGCGTGCTGCGGTTCATGGGGTCGCAAGGAGTCGGACACGACTGAGCGACTGATCTGATCTGATCTGATCTGATGGTCAGATATGGAGAAAGAAATGGCAACCCACTCCAATATTCCTGTCTGGGAAATCCCACGGGCAGAGGAGCCTGACAGGCTTCTGTCCATGAGGTTGCAAAGAGTTAGATACAACTTAGCATTTTGTTGTTGTTGTTCAGTCACTCAGTTGTGTCTGACTCTTTGTGACCCCCTAAACTGCAGCATGCCAGGCCTCCCTGTCCTTCACCATCTCCCAGAGTTTGCTCAAACTCATGTCCATTGAATCAGTGAAGCCATCCAACCATCTCATCCTCTGTTGCCCCCTTCTCCTCCTGCCTTCAATCTTTCCCAGCATAAGGGTCTTTTCCAATGAGTTGGCTCTTTGCATCAGGTGGCCAAAGTATTAGAGTTTCAGCTTCAGCATCAGTCCTTCCAATGAGTATTCAGTGTTGATATCCTTTAGGATTGACTGGTTTGATCTACTTGCAGTCCAAGGGGCTCTCAAGAGTCTTCTCCAGTACCACAGTTCAAAAGCATCAATTCTTCAGTGCTCAGCCTTCTTTATGGCCCAACTCTCACATCTATACGTGGCTACTGGAAAAACCATAGTTTTGACTATACTCACCTTTGTCAGCAATGTGATGTCTCTGCTTTTTAATATACTGCCTAAGGTTTGTCATAGCTTTCCTTCAAAGGAGGAAGCATCTTTTAATTTCATGGATGCAGTCACCATCCACAGAGATTTTGGAGCCCAAGAAAATAAGATCTGTCACTGTTTTCATTTTTTTCCCCATCTATTTGCCATGTAGTGATGGGACCAGATGTCATGATCTTAGTTTTTTGAATGTTGAGTTTTAATCCAACTTTTCCACTCTCCTCTTTCACCTTCATCAAGAGGCTCTTTATTTTTTTTTTTCCATTTTATTTTATTTTTTTTTGTTTGTTTTTTTTTATAGTTCCTCACATTGTCTTTTATTTTTTTTTATTATTATTTTTTAAATTTTTCTTATCTTTACGATATTGTATTACTTTTACTATACATCGAGATGGATCTGCCACCAGAATACACGTGTTCCCCATCCTGAACCCTCCTCCCTCCCCCTTCCCACACCCTCCCTCCAGGTCATCCCAGTGCTCCAGTCCCAGGCATCTGTTATAGGGCATCGTACCTGGACTGACTCGTTTCAGATATGATATTATACATATTTCAATGCTATTCTCCCCAATCGTCCCACCCTCTCCCAGTCCCAGAGTCCAAAAGTCTGTTCTATACATCAGTGTCTCTTTTGCTGTCTCATAAGCAGGGTGATTGTTACCATCTTTCTAAATTCCATATATATGCGTTAGTATACTGTATTTGTGTTTTTCTTTCTGGCTTACTTCACTCTGTATAATAGGCTCCAGTTCCATCCACCTCATTAGAACTGATTCAAATGTATTCTTTTTAATGGCTGAGTAATACTCCATTGTGTATATGTACCATAGCTTGCTTATCCATTCATCTGTGGATGGACATCTAGGTTGCTTCCACGTCCTGGCTATTGTAAACAGTGCTGCTATGAACATTGGGGTACACGTGCCTCTTTCAATTCTGGTTTTCTCAGTGTGTATGCCCAGCAGTGGGATTGCTGGGTCATAAGGCAGTTCTATTCCCAGTTTTTTGAGGAATCTCCATACTGTTCTCCATAGTGGCTGTACTAGTTTGCATTCCCACCAACAGTGTAAGAGGGTTCCCTTCTCTCCGCACCCTCTCCAGCATTTATTGCTTGTGGATTTTTGGATCGCAGCCATTCTGACTGGCGTGTAATGGTATCTCATAGTGGTTTTGATTTGCATTTCTCTGATAATGAGTGATGTTGAGCATCTTTTCATGTGTTTGTTAGCCATTTGTATGTCTTCTTTGGAGAAATGTCTATTAAGTTCTTTGGCCCATTTTTTGATTGGGTCATTTATTTTTCTGGAATTGAGCTGTAGAAGTTGCTTGTATATTTTTGAGATTAGTTGTATGGAAATACAAAAAACCTCGAATAGCCAAAGCTATCTTGAGAAAGAAGAACGGAACTGGAGGAATCAAGCTGCCTGACTTCAGGCTCTACTATAAAGCTACAGTCATCAAGACAGTATGGTACTGGCACAAAGACAGAAACATAGATCAATGGAACAAAATAGAAAGTCCAGAGATAAATCCACGCACATATGGTCACCTAATCTTTGACAAAGGCGGCAAGAATATACAATGGATTAAAGACAATCTTTTTAACAAGTGGTGCTGGGAAAACTGGTTGAACACTTGTAAAAGAATGAAACTAGAACACTGTCTAACACCATACACAAAAATAAACTCAAAATGGATTAAAGAGCTAAATGTAAGACCAGAAACCATAAAACTCCTAGAGGAAAACATAGGCAAAACACTCTCTGACTTACATCACAGCAGGATCCTCTATGACCCACCTCCCAGAATATCGGAAATAAAATAAAAAATGAACAAATGGGACCTAATCAAACTTAAAAGCTTCTGCACAACAAAGGAAACTATAGGCAAGCTGAAAAGACAGCCTTCAGAATGGGAGAAAATAATAGCAAATGAAGCAACAGACAATCAAGAGGCTCTTTAGTTTGTCTTTGCTTTCTGTCATTAGGATGACATCATCTGCACATCTGAGGTTATTGATATTTCTCCTGGCATCTAAACAAGTCCTTCTTCATTGAAAATAGACTTCTCTACCAACCCTGTTCATGGCTAGCTGTTTTCACTGATAAATTTTTGCATGAACATTACCTGTTTTGGATTTGAGTCTATTATTGCCAATGTCATCACTCCTGTTTGCCTCAGTTTCCTCATCTGTAAAATGGGGATTTCATTGATCTCTTTTTTCTAGGGAAGGATAAGAATTGGAGATCTTGTATGAAAAGGCTGTAGCTTAATGCCTGTGGTAACTAGAGGTGCTCAATACCTTTTATCTCCTGGTTGCTATAGAAATGACAACATTCTAACAGCAATGACAGCAATAATGAAAATGATAGCGACAATTAGGAGAAGTAGTGTATTTTCAGGTGCCAAAGGTTTAGTGCTACAAAAAGATGTTTTGTGTTTATTATAATATCAAATGATACAAGGCAATGACTGCAGCTTGATGCTTGGGCTTATGACCCAGCTCTGCTCCTGCCTTGAGCCTTGGCCATGTGGCTTAACCTCTGTATGCTTCAAGCTGCCCAGGAGGAGATGTCAAGTCAGGGCTTGAATATGCTGGTCTAAAGCTCAGATGAAAGGTTGGAGCTGGAAATAACTGCATGTGAGTCATCCATGTAGAAGTGGTGATAGAAGCCATGGGCTTCCGTGGAAGCTGAGGTCACCCTCCTCTCCCCTGGATGACCCTGGGCAGGGCAGTAGGAGCAGCCAGAGGTCATGGAGTCGGGAAGCCAATCCAAAGCACCTCCTGCCACCCAACTTCCCCACCACTGGTCCCTCCTATGTTGCCACGTGTGCATGCTCAGTCGCTTCAGTTGTGTCCAACTCTTTCAACCCTATGGACTGTAGCCCACTAGGCCCCTGTGTCCATGGGATTCTCCAGGCAAGAATAATGGAGTGGGCTTCCATGCCTTCCTCCAGGGTATCTCCCCACCCAGGATTTGAACCCACATCCTATGTCATCACTGTGTTTTATTTCCTATAGGGCACTTCTCACCATAAGATAATATTTTGTTCCTCAATTCGTTTGCTTCTTGCCTCTTTTCCCTACATCCCCTCCCTGACCTTAGAATATAAACCCCAGGAACACAGAACCTCAGCTATTTGAGTCACCCATGTATCCCCAGCCCCTAACCTATTAAGTCCTCCTTAAATACATGTTGAATGAATGAATATGCTATGCTAAGTCACTTCAGTCGTGTCCGACTCTGTGTGACCCCAGAGACGGTAGCCTACCAGGCTCCCCAATCCCTGGGATTCTCCAGGCAAAAACACTGGAGTGGGTTGCCATTTCCTTCTCCAATGCATGAAAGTGAAAAGTGAAAGTGAAGTCACTCAGTCGTGTCCAACTCTTAGTGACCCCACGGACTGGAGCCTACCAGGCTCCTCCATCCATGGGATTTTCCAGGCAAGAGTACTGGAGTGGGGTGCCATTGCCTTCTCCAGAATGAATGAATAACAGATTCCAAAAATACATTCACTCACGTTATCATAGCCTGCTTCTCTAGGCAAGTGTAGCAGCAAACAATGAGTGGTACTATTTACTTAGAATCACTGAGGAATGAGTGGGACATAAGTAAAATATAGTACAAACTAGTCAGGGGGTGGCTTGAGGATGTGGGAGAATTCATGGTGATGGCAAGAGGAAAGATGCCAATAAGGTGATGTTGGTGATAAAAATATAGTAAAGAAGCTGAATGGCTTGGGGGTGTTTGCTTTGAACACTCATCATGTATAAGGTCCTGGCGCTGGTGCTGGGAATGAAAAGAAGTGGGCATGGCCTCTCCATCCGTGGTGCTTACTAGTAGACAGGTAACTGGATGATCCTCTAATGGTGTCCTAATGGCTGCCATAGGATCCTAGGGGGCTGACTGGGGCCCCAGAGTGGCCCCCTTATTCAACCAATTGGCCAGATGTACAAGAAGGTCTTGGCATTCCTAGTAGAGGGACCGGCACGTGCAGAGGGCAGGAGGTAGGAGGCAGCAAGACCAGGGGTAGGGGTGGGGCTAGGACACAAGCTGGAGTCACAGCTGGAATATAGGATCCACATGGGGAATAACAAGAGATAAGAAGTTGGAGATGGTTTTAAAGGACTTCAAGAGCCAAGCTAAGGACACAGAACTCTTCTCTAAAGTCAGCAGGAATCCCCCCCAGAGTTGTAACCAAAGGAGTGACAACGTCGGGTTTGCAATTTATAAAGACCACTTTAGGGTGATCCCTTTTCTCAGGAGAGCTTGTCACAGGGTGGTTGATGTGCATCTCTGCTTTAAGAAGGGTGAAGATAGTCGGTGTTGATCCTCATCCGACGTCAGTGGGAACCAGCGTGGGTTTTAAAGCCCTCGGTCCTGAAAGATCCCTGGCTTGACTCCCTAAGGGGAAAGCAACTGTGAGCTGGCAGCCCTGTGGAAACGAAGGCGTCTTCAACAGCTTTCTCTATTTGCCCGAGTTAAAAATAGCCACTGCACTCCCATGTTTTGAAGGCAAACGTGGGCAACATCAGCTCCTTTCCATGTATCCCAGAAACCAGAGGAAAGGTTTCTTCTGCCCAGCTGGCAGGCAGTGGTTAAACAGAAATTCAGGAGTCCCGGGGGCGGAGGCAGCTTCATGGGGAGAGGGAGGTGAAATTGTCGTTAAAAGCTGGTGCCCCGCATCCAATCAACCTGGGTACGCTTTCTAGTTTCCCTGTCTTCCAAATCATGTTAACAATCCTCTGAAGTAAGCACCATGCAATCCTCCCATTTTAGACAAGGGAATGGAGAGAGGAAGCAGGAGGCCTAAGGTTATAAGGCTTAGGAAGAAGCAGAGTTCAAACCCAAGACTGCCTGGTTCAGACCAAAGTTCGTATTAAACCATCTTCTCCTCCTTCCCGTCCCAGACACACGTAAGTCCATCCCCCCTTCTCCTTGCACCATGGACCTCTTAGAACCCTCTGCTACTGGGTCCTCTGCCCCAAGGAAAGCAAAAGCTGACCCACGTCCTAGTCAGATTCATTGTCCGAGCCACCAAGCCTTGCCTGGCATGCAGAGTTGGCCTTGGTATTTGTCCCTTCTCCTCCCTCCCCAGATGGCAGACTCCAAGGTGGCCCCAGTGGGCAGAGGGTAGAAAACGTCAGATCAGTGGCTTTTCACCACTTCTGGGAGCTTTCCTGCCTTGGGGTTAGGTTTGATGGCTTCCCAACCTGGCTACAGTTGCTTAGCACTGCTCAGCTTCTGCTTTGTCCCTGCCTGATCATGTTTAAGATAATTAAGCCCATAAATCAAATAATAAATAGCTATTGACTCTTTGTCATGGAGTATATCAGAATTGATTGACCACTGGGAATACTGCTTTCCTCAATCAATGGGGAACTGGGGGGATAAATAAATCTTGATAATGACTGGCAAGAGGAAGATCAATAGTATATTACTATATGCATTGGGAGCATATATCTTCAAAAGTGAAAAAAGAGTTTGTTCTGGGAGAAGGGAAGAACAGGAGAGCAGAGACTGACCATCGGTATCCGTGGATACCTGAGCAGGGTACCGAGCACACCGTAGGCACTTGCTGATTTCTTGGTGAACTGCAGAAATCCAAGGAGAGGTTTGCTTTAAAGAGAAACTGTATTTAGTGTTTGCACGTATATGTGCGTGCTCAGTCGTGTCTTGATTCTTTGTGACCCCACGGACTATAGCCCACCAGGCCTCTCTATCAATGGGATTTTCCAGGAAAGAATAATGAATGGAATGCCATTTCCTCCTCCAAGGGATCTTCCTGACCCAGGGATCAAACCCGAGTCTCCTGTGTCTCCTGCACTGCAGGCAGATTCTTTACCGCTTGAGCCATTGGGGAAGCCTCTATTTTGTGTTTACTGTTTCTATTCTCTGGATGTCCAAGCACCCAGAGACCCACCTCTGCCCAAGGGCTGTGTTGTTCTGTTTGTGTTTGACCTTCCAGTATCACTGGAAGGTAAGAGGTGGGAAGGACTGGAAATGATGATGGGGGCAGGGAGGGCGGAGGAGGGGAGACCAGGCTGCTTGGGTACTGACAACACGCACAGAGACAGAGGTTTGCAGAACTTCATCAGGTTCAGGGAGCAAAATCAAGAGTTGGGTTGAGTTTGAGGGGCCGCTGAATTTTTCAAGAGGAGATGTTAAGTAGGCATTTAGATAAATCATTGTTCAGAGATGAGTTCTAGCCTTGTTGCTGTTGTTCAGTCACTAAGTTGTATCTGACTCTGCGACCCCATGGCCTGCAGCATGCCAGACTACTCTGTCCTCCACTAAATAACATCTTGAGTTTGCTCAAATTCATGCCCATTGAGTCGGTGATACTATCTAACCATCTCATCCTCTGACGCCCCCTTCTCCTCTTGCCCTCAGTCTTTCCCAGCATCAGGGTCTTTTCCAATGAGTCAACTCTTTGCATCAGGTGGCCAAATTATTGGAGCTTCAGCATTAGTCCTTCCAATGAATATTCAGGGTTGATCTCCTTGCAGTCCAACCACAATTTGAAAGCATCAGTTATTTGGCCCTCAGTCATCTTTATGATCCAACTCTCACATATATACATGACTACTGGAAAAACCATAGTTTAGACTATATGAATCTTTGTTGGCCAAAGTGATGTCTCTGCTTTTTAATACACGGTCTGGGTTTGTCATAGCTTTTCTTCCAAGGTGCAGACATCTTTTAATTTCATGGCTGCAGTGATTTTGGAGCCCGAGAAAATAAAATCTGTCAATGTTTCTACTTCTTCCCCATCTATTTGCCTAGAGATATAAAACTGGGAGCCATCTGTACTGTGAGGAATTAAGAGCTATGGACTTGGGGAGCTGGCCCCAGGCAGTGCTTCTCAAACTTGACTGCATATTAGAATGCCCTGAAAGGCTTGAGCAGACACAGGTGGTGGGCTCTACCCTCAGCTTTGGATACAGTTGCTCTTGAATGGGGGCCTAAGAAATTGCATTTTTCCTGGAATTCACATGTTCCCAGGTGATGCCGATGCTGCAGGTGCGGGAACCCCACTTTGAGGACCAGCAGCCCTTGGGGGAAAAGATCAAAGTGAGAAGAAAACAGAGGGTTACTGTAAAGACTGTTGAGTAGTGGCCAGAGAGTCAGAGGAAAACCAGGAGATTATGTTATCATGGAAATCTGGAGAAGACAGGAATTTTTTTTTTTTCCACAACGGAGGAGTGATCAGCTGTGTTGGAGAAGACAGTATTTTTTTTTTTTTTTTTTTTTTTGCAAAGAAGGAGTGATCAGCTGTGTTGAAATGACAGGCAAGATAAAACTGGAAAAGTGGCCCTCAGATTTATTGCAGCCTTGAAATTTGTTGGGTTGTGATTTTAGACCTACTTGAATTCCCTATTCACCTGCCCAGTGACCTTTGACACCCACACCTGTGATCCTGGGTGCTTACCATGTGCATTCCAGGTTATGACTAGGCTTCAGATCATAATGGAGCACTTCACCTTCCAAACTGGAAGGACGGTGGGACCATTTCAGAGATGATAGTGACAGCTGTCAGAGGGGCCTGAAACACAGGTGGAAGATCCATCCCCCAAAAACAGTTCCCAAAGGAAAGATTCGAAATTCATCTGATGGCTATGTGGGATCCCTGAGACCGAAATGAATCTCTACTCCAGGGAGAGACTGCACAGTATTGTTCTCAAAACCTACTCAGCCACCACCATCCTTTTAAAAATAAGGAAAGTTGGTGGCTTGGTCGAACCATTGTAAACATGAAAGAGAGCCTTGCTGTGAAAAGGCACTCTGAGTATTTATTAAGGGAAATGTTTATTGAACATCTACTACATGCTAGGCTCTGTGCTAAGAACTTTATAGACAGTGATTGTTGTCCCCATTTTATAGATGGGGAACCTGGGGCATAGAGAGATGAAATGGTTTGTGTGAAGCTGAGTCAGGATCTCACTTGATCTTTCTGACCCCAAAGTCTGAGCCTTAAGTAACAAGGCTCTCCTGTACCATCTTAGACTGAATTACCTCTTTGTTTGAATATTTTTTTAATTATTTATTTTTTCCTTCCAGTTTTATTGAGATATAATGGACATGCAGCACTGTGTAAGTCTAAGGTGCACTGCACGATGATTTTAATTATGTATGTCATGAGATGATTACCACAAGTTTAGTGAACATCCATCATGTCACATAGATACAAGATTAATGAAATATAAAAAATATATTTTTTCCCCTGTGATGAGAACTCTTAGGATTTTCTCTCTTAACAACTTTCATATGTAACAAAATTTCTTTTTGGCAATTCTCCCAAGGCCCTCCAGCTGAGTTTTATATAGCTCACCATCACAGTTCAGCCTCTCCTCTCAGTCTTGGGAAGGGAGTGAGATTTATGGGACTTGACCCCCATATAGAAATTTTAAACTGATTAATAAAGTTCTTGCACATCAGAGTCAAGCTTCTGTGGGTCTTCCACCGATTGACCTTGTGGATTATCAGAAAATACCAAGCTGATGGTCATCAAAACATCCCATAGGGAAGTGTCTGGTTGACCAGTTGTCTGGATCTGGTGCAGCTTTGCCAGTGCAAGTTTTTCTTTTGTACTGATAGTGATTTCACCTTTCTGAGCCTTGATTTCTGCATCTGTACAATGGAGATAACGATAGCTTTCACCTCTTGGTATTATTGTGGGGACTGCTACTGCTGCTGCTGCTAAGTCACTTCAGTCGTGTCTGATACTGTGTGACCCCATAGACGGCAGCCCATCAGGCTCCCCCGTCCCTTGGGATTCTCCAGGCAAGAATGCTGGAGTGGGTTGCCTTTTTCCTTCTCCAATTCATGAAAGTGAAAAGTGAAAGTGAAGTCACTCAGTCCTGTCCGACCCTCAGCGACCCCATGGACTGCAGCCTTCCAGGCTCCTCCGTCCATGGGATTTTCCAGGCAGGAGTACTGGAATGGAGCGCCATTGCCTTCTCCATTGTGTGGACTATGTGAGCTCATATATATAAGGCACTAAGATCAGAACCTGGCACACACCAAGTGCCATTTAAGTGTTAGTTAGCATTTGTTGTTGTTGCAGTTTTTAATACTACTAGCCCTGCACCAATGGAAGTGATAAAAATAGCACTCCTGTCCTATGCTGCAACAGAAAGAATATCGGGTATAGAGTTCGGAGTCCTGGGTGATTGTTCTAACCTGATTACTTGCTGACTGACCTTGGACAAATTTATGTCACCTCTTTGAGCCTCAGTGCTCTCATCTCTAAACTGGGAATAATGTAATTCCTTGGGTGTCTTAAGAGGAGCACATGAAATACCAGAACTGAAAATTCTTCATAAAGTGACCAGGACTAGAGAAATGTGGGATAATTTAAAATTTTATAATAATAACAATAGTTTAGGAAGCATTGAGTATATGTATGGTAGTGTTCTAAGCACTTCAATGGTGGCTTAGTCTCTAAGTCATGTCTGACACTTGTGACCCCATGGACTGTAGCCTGCCAGGCTCCTCTGTCCATGGGATTCTCCAGGCAAGCATACTGAAATGGGTTTCATTTTCTTCTCCAGGATATCTTTCTGACCCAGGGATTGAACCTGGATCTCCTGCATTGCCTTTACCAACTGAGCTACAAGGGAAACCTCTAAGCACTTTGACTAGATAAGATTGATACATTTGTGGTGGTGGAGCAGGGATTTGAACTTAGTTCTGCTATTGTCAAAGCTGGTATATGTAAATACTTCATTGGCTAAGAGAACTTTCTGCTTGAATTGGCAGGCAGCAGTGACCCAAGTTTAAAGTTGAGGGGAGACCTGGAGGGATGGTGTGGGAAGGGGGAGGGAGGAGGGTTCAGGATGGGGAACACGTGTATTCTGGTGGCGGATCCATCTCGATGTATAGTAAAAGTAATACAATATTGTAAAGTTAAGAAAAATTAAAAAAAAATAATAAAAAAAATAAAAATAAAAATTAAAGCACAGAGAAAAAAAAAAAAAAAAGTTGAGGGGACCTGCACTCAGTCTCCCTTTCTTGGGGTTCAAGCCTTTTGGTCTTTGGGGAAGTGACCATCCTTAGGATGTAACTGACAGATAAGATGCAGGGACCCCTCTCCTGAGCCTTCCTTCTCTCTTTGATTGAAACAGAGAATCTGTGGCTGAGAAGTTGCTCTTGCCTTTAATCAAAAGGTTTGTCTCTGAGTCCTCTTCAAAAGTGGATTCCTTTTCTTCTAGGCATTCAAAAGACCCAGAGGAGCGCAGAGCAGGGAACAGATCAAGTACCTTCAAAGGCAAGGAAGGGGTTGCAACCATCTTCAGCATTTCCCCAGCTGAGGCCAGTCCCTCCAAGGCAGTTATTAGCACAGCCCATTGGGATTTGAGACACAGATCAAGGATTCTCAGCGGACTTGTTTGGAAGTGTTTGTAGACCACTGAGGACTGTCATAGCATCTCAGCCACTGGAAGCTGATCTCTCTCTGAGCAACAAGAGCTGCCTGTGACAGTTTCTCAAAATTGGAGATGCTGCACTGCAGCCCAATGGATTATTATTCAGTCTTGTTAATAAGCCACTGTTTCTCTGGCTCTGCTGGCCTTGCAGCCCTTCCTTCTGCAGAAACTCTGCTACCTCTGGCCTCCCTGTTCACCTTTTTCCTCTCCTGCTTTCAGCCTTGGTGCTGGCATATCCCAGGGACTAATCTTACCACTCCAATATGGAGTATAGAGATGAAAAACTGGAGCTGCTTACTCAGCCTGTGGAACAATGGGTCTTCCATCAGATGCTGAATATGACAAGGAAAGAGCATGAAGGGAGCAAGGAGCCAATAATTCAAGAAGTTCCTCTGCTGTGACCTTAGATATGCCTTTAACCTTTCAGTTGCCTTGTTTGTGAAATGATTATAACATTTCTTACTTCCCCCTTTGTAGGGTCATTTCCCTCCTTGTCTGGACCTGGTTGGCCTAAACTGAATGCTTAGAAGTGAATGAGCCTCATCCATCCATCTATCTTCTCATCAGTTTGTCCATTCATCTTATACCCTCTCCCCCTTCACAGTCCTATCCACCCACCCTTCCACCCATCCCATATCCACCCTCCCACCTGATTTCCCACATATTCATCCATCCAACATCTGTCTTTTCAACTACCCATCCATCCACAATCCATCTATCCTCCCACCTATCCATTCATATACTCATCCACTCAGCCATCAAGCCATTTAGCAAATAATTGTTGAGAGCTGTTCTCTTAGGCACTGCCATTTTACTAAGAATGAGTATTTGGGGCTTTTCTTCGGGGATGTGATGGAGTCAGCTTGTCAGAGTTAAAGCCAGTCCTTTGATGCAGCACAGGATGGCAGGGCCAAGTGGGGAAACTGGTTATCATCATTCTGGTGTCACTGGGCTGGAGCCAACAATCAGTGTCTCCACAGGCACATCCATGGGTGGGAGTTTCAGCAGACTGCACATCTATGGAAAGTAACTGTAGGCCATATTCCCAGATATGAAAAGGAAACAGACCACTCCAGTGAAAAACCAGGCAGCAAGACTAAAAGACTCAGAATCATCTTTGCCTCTATGTTTCCTTCCCTTTGGGTCTATTTTTGTGGAACTCTGCTGAGAAGTGTGGAAGCTGAGACCCTGGGGATAAATGGAGGAGGAGAGGCTGGTCAGAGGGTCATCTTGGGCTCTGGGGGATGGGAGAAGAAGGTGCCCATTTAATAGGCTCTCTGGTAGCTCAGCACGTTTTCCAGAAGTTGATGGTTGGGTTTGGGCGGGGAGGCTGCTGCAGACCAAAAGGCGCAGGGCTGTTTGCTGCCTGTGTTACACCCCATTAACTCTCAACTCATGATAATTTATCAGCGGCAGGCTGGAGTTTACTTATTCATTATTTATTGAGAAAGTGTTTGCTAAGCAAATCAACAGTTCAAACAAGATCACAGTGGGGTAGATTTAACCCACTCAAGAAATCCTTCCAGAGCACATTCACTGCCTAAAGGCAGACGGAATGCTGGTGGCAGATGGACACCCACTGGCCTTCATGGTTCCTGCCTTGCAACCTCAGAAACCTTCACTTGCTCTCAAAATGGTCTCTCTCTAAGGAACACATCTCTCCCCTTCTCTTGCCCCATCCAACCCAGTTTGACAGTTAGCTCTATGTTGCCATTTTAGTATCACGGTAAAACCCTTTGGTCAACCTCAGTAAGAATATCTTTGGAGTCAAGTGTCCAAACCAGGTCCCTGGAGTCCCTTACCTTACGTGAAGTGAATGGCCATGGCTTTCTTTAAATGCCCTGAAGATCTGGTCCTTTTGTCTGAGGAAGATCTCTTGAACTTGGGGTTGGGATCCCTGGTTTCCTAGCTTGATGCTGGATGGCCTTGGGTGAGTCCTTTGGGCTCTGTGATCCTCAACTTCCTCATCTGTACATGGATCTGTACAGGGAACATGCATCCTCATTCCACAGAACTGTTTCAAATAGTAGGTTAAGCCAAGAAGATGAAAATGTTTTGTAAACAACAACAACAACAAAAACAAATGTGAGGAGGAAAATAGTTTTTTAGGATTTCAGTGAAAATAAGGGTGTTTTTTTTTTCTTATTCCTTTGAGTCAGAATGAGTGGTTTCAGCTTTTCCAGTAGTTCTGAACCTTTTCACATTAGGATTAACATCACCTAGGGGAGCTTTTTGGAGAAGGCAATGGCACCCCACTCCAGTACTCTTGCCTGGAAAATCCCATGGGTGGAGGAGCCTGGTAGGCTGCAGTCCATGAGGTCACTAAGAGTCGGACATGACTGAGCGACTTCACTTTCACTTTTCACTTTCATGCATTGGAGAAGGAAATGGCAACCCACTCCAGTGTTCTTGCCTGGACAATCCCAGGGACGGCAGAGCCTGGTGGGCTGCCATCTATGGGGTCACACAGAGTCGGACACGACTGAAGTGACTTAGCAGTAGCAGTAGCAAGCAGTAGGGGAGCTTTTTAATCCTGAGTGATGCCCAGACTCTCTGTCTGCCCCCATCCCCCCAAAGTCCTGATTCAGTTGATCTGGGGTGGGGCTTGGGTTGACCCAAGCCTGTTGACCCTCTCCAGGTCATTCTATCCTGGAACCAGGATGAGGAACCTCTGCTCAGTTCCCAGAATGAGCCACGTCAAGCTTTCTCCCCATTCTCAGGATCAGAAAAGCTTCGTGACAGGGCACCTGGAATCTGGCAGACTCTGGTACAGCCATGTCTCTGTCACCTCCTCACTGCTGTGTTAAATCATTCTGTCCTTTAAAAAGGGTAGAATGTCTCAGTGACCAGTGTTGAGAAGAGTAAATATGGTAACAGCACAGGTGCCCTTCTTTACCTAAAACAGTTTGGGCTCAAAATTGGTAGCTAAAATTTCTGTTGTTACTTGCGAGGGGTTGACCAATAAAATCCCAGGTACAAATGGTTTGGGGGTTCCCTGGGACAAAATTCAGTTTCAGTAGAAGCCATGGCGATGGCAGTAGTTCTTACTAGAAGAGCGGGAGTAACAGTAGTAATGACCGTCAGTATGAAGTACCTACTAGGTCCCAGTTGTTGTTCAGTCATTCAGTCGTGTCCAACTCTTTGCAACCCCATGGACTACAGCACGCCAGGCTTCCCTCTCCTTCGCCAACTCCTGGAGCTTACTCAAACCCATGTCCATCAAGTTGATGATGCCATCCAACCATCTCATCCTCTATCATCCCTTCTCCTCCTGCCTTCAATCTTTCCCAGCATCAGGGTCCCAGGGCTCTTGCTAAATGATCCCTTTACTTGGATGATTTGGGATCATCTTAACAGCTAGCTTCCTTAAGGAGCTATGACTGTATTACCACTTGACAGCTGAAGGACTCAGTGGAGGTGATTTCCTGAGGCATTCAGGGAGGAGGCAGGCTGGGGTTTGAACCCAGCAGCCGGACTCCAGAACCTCCGTATCAAGAGTCAGGGAGAAAGCAGATAATAACCAGAGAGGTGCCTTGAACCTTTTATTTTTATTTTTTATTATTTTATTTTATTATTTTTTATAATTTTTTTTAACTTTACAATATTGTATTGGTTTTGCCATACGTCAACATGCATCTGCCACAGGTGTACACGTGTTCCCCATCCTGAACCCTCCTCCCACCTCCCTCCACATACCATCACTCTGGGTCATCCCAGTGCACCAGCCCCAAGCTTCCTGTATCCTGCATCGAACCTGGACTGTCGATTCATTTCTTATATGATATTATACATGTTTTAATGCCATTCTCCCAAATCATCCCCCCTCCCTCTCCCACAGAGTCCAAACGATTGTTCTATACATCTGTGTCTCTTTTGCTGTCTCGCATACAGGGTTGTTGTTACCCTCTTTCTAAATTCCATATATATGCGTTAGTATACTGTATTGGTGTTTTTATTTCTGGCTTACTTCACTCTGTATGATAGGCTCCAGTTTCATCCACCTCATTAGAACTGATGCAAATGTATTCTTTTTAATGGCTGAGTAATACTCCATTGTGTATATGTACCACAGTTTTCTTATCCATTCATCTGCTAATGGCCATCTAGGTTGCTTCCGTGTCCTGGCTATTATGAACAGTGCTGCGATGAACATTGTGATACACATGTCTCTTCCTCCGTGTGTATGCCCAGCAGTGGGATTGCTGGGTCGTATGGCAGTTCCACTTCCAGTTTTTTAAGGAATCTCCACACTGTTGTCCATAGTGGTTGTACTAGCTTGCACTTCCACCAACAGTGTAAGCCTTGAACCTTTTAGATCCTGCTAAAGCAGTTCATGGGGTCGCAAAGAGTCTGACACGACTGAGTGACTGAACTGAACTGAAAGCTAAGGGAGCATCTCCACTCTTGTCTTCTCAAGAGAATGTAGATCTGCCTTTTAGCCCAGGATCCCTCACTTAGTGCCCTAGTGAGAGTAGGATGTCACTTCCCCTTCCCGAGCCTCACTTTCCTCCACTGTCGAATGGGGATAATGAGAGAGGACCAACCTCATAGACTTACATGGAGGCTTGAAGGTGGTGATACCTGTAACAGACTCAGAACATGCACATGAGGAGTGCTGGTGAATGGTGGTGATCCTTTCAGCTCTTGCTGTGAGCCAGGCACAGCAGTAAGCCCCTAAATGTATTGTTGTTTTCAGTCACTCAGTCATGTCTGACTCTTGCAACCTCACAGACTGCAGAATGCCAGGCTTCCCTGTCCTTCACCATCTCCTGGAGTTTGCCCAAACTCATGTCCATTGAGTCGATGATGCCATCCAACCATTTCATCCTCTGTTGCCTCCAGCCCTCAATCTTTCCCAGCATCAGAGTCTTTTCCAATGAGCCGGCTCTTTGCATCAGATAACCAAAGTATTAGAGCTTCAGCTTTAGTCCTTCCAATGAATATTCAGGACTGATTTCTTTAGGATTGACTGGTTTGATCTCCTTGCAATCCAAGCTCTCAAGAGTCTTGTCCAGAACCACAGTTCAAAAGCATCAGATCTTCCGTGCTCAACCTTCTTTATGGTCCAACTCATATCTGTACATGATGACTGGAAAAACCATAGCTTTGACTATATGGACCTCTGTCAGCAAAGTAATGTCTCTGCTTTTTAACATGCTATCTAGGTTTGTCATAGTTTTTCTTCCAAGGAGCAAGCATCTTTTAATTTCATGGCTACATTCAACATCCACGGTGATTTTGCTGCTGCTGCTGCTAAGTCGCTTCAGTCGTGTCCGACTCTGTGTGACCCCATAGACGGCAGCCCACCAGGCTCCCCCATCCCTGGGATTCTCCAGGCAAGAACACTGGAGTGGGTTGCCATTTCCTTCTCCAGTGCATGAAAGTGAAAAGTGAAAAGTGAAAGTGAAGTCACTCAGTCGTGTTCGACCCTTCACAACCCCATGGACTGCAGCCTTCCAGGCTCCTCCATCCTTGGGATTTTCCAGGCAAGAGTACTGGAGTGGGATTTTGGAGCCCCCAAAATAAAGTCTGTCACTGTTTTCATTTTTCCCCATCTATTTGCCATGAAGTGATAGGACTGGATGCCATGATCTTAGTTTTTTGAATGTTGATTTTTAAGCCAGCTTTTTCATTCTCCTCATTCACTTTCATCAAAAGGCTCTTTAGTTCCTCTTCGCTTTCTGCCATAAGGGTGGTGTCATCTGCATATCTGAGGTTATTGACATTTCTCCTTGCAATCTTGATTCCAGCCTGTGCTGCATCCAGCCCAGCGTTTCGCATGATGTACTCTGCATATATGTTAAATAAGCAATTGTGGTGGTGGTTGGTTTAGTCGCTAAGTTGTGTCCAACTCCTGTGACCCCAAGGACTGTAGCCCACCAGGCTCCTCTGTCCATGGGATTTTCCAGGCAAGAATACTGGAGTGAATTGCCACTTCCTTCTCCAGGGAATCTTCCTGACCCAGGAATTGAACCCAGGTCTCCTGCATTGCAGGCAGATTCTAAATAAGCAGGGTGATGATATATATCCTTGATGTACTCCTTTTCCAGTTTGGAACCAGTCTGTTGTTCCATGTCCAGTTCTAACTGTTGCTTCTTGACCTGCATACAGCTTTCTCAGGAGGCAGATCAGGTGGTCTTATAGTCCCATTTCTTGAAGAATTTTCCACAGTTTGTTATAATCCACATAGTTAAAAGCTTTGGTATAGTCAATAAAGCAGAAGTAGATGTTTTTCTGGAACTCTCTTGCTTTTTTGGTGATCCAACAGATGTTGGCAATTTGATCTCTGGTTCCTCTGCCTTTTCTAAAATCAGCTTGAACATCTGGAGGTTCACAGTTCACATATTGTTGAAGCCTGGCTTGGAGAATTTTGAGCATTACTTTACTAGCATGTGAGATGAGTGCAATTGTGTGGTAGTTTGAACATTCTTTGGCATTTCTTTTCTTTGGGATTGGAATGAAAAGTGACCTTTTCCAGTCCTGTGGCCACTGCTGAGTTTTCCAAATTTGTTGGCATATTGAATGCAGCACTTTCACAGCATCATCTTTTAGGATTTTAAGTAGCTCAGCTGAAATTCCATCACCTCCACTAGCTTTATGCTTCCTAATGCCCAATTGACCCTACACTCCAGGATGTCTTACGCTAGATGAATGACCAGACCATCATTGTTATCCAGGTCGTTATGACGTTTCTGTACAGTTATTCTATGTATTCTTGCCTCTTCTTCTTAATCTTTTCTGCTTCTGTTAGGTTCTTACAATTTAGATGTATTATCTAAATGCATTTTCAGAGCAGGGTTGTAGGCTCATTAAGCCCAGCTTACAGATGAAAAAACTGAGACTCAGGAAGGCAAAGTATTGGTGGAGGTAGGATTCACACCTGAGCATTTCCTTGACTCTCAGGAAGATGATCTTATCACCCTTATCTCAGGTTAGGAAACTGAGGCCCAGAAAGGTTAAAAAAAATATGCCTGGGTTACTCAACTAGGAAGCACTTGAGCCTGTGTGTTGCTCTGAAGCCCATGAGCTCCCTTCTGGGTCTCCGTCCAGCCTCCAGATCTTGGAGAAGATCCTCCAAGGTCTGCTTCTCAGCTCTTCTCTTGGAAAAAGCTCCTAGACCAGGCCCCCTCCTCCCATCTCCTGTGTGCCTTTTGAAGCTGCCCTAGGAAGCAACAGTCAGGCTTGTGAGCAACACAGGGCTCTTCTGACACCAAGAGAATGGTGTTTCTGATTCTCTGAAGCGAGCAGACCCTCATGTGCACACACCAAAGGAGGACACAATCTCAAGCTGAAATTGACAACTCGGTGAGTGGGGGGAATATCAGTGTTTGTTAAGTGGGAAAAGAGGTGATATTGGCTGGGAGAGAAATGTCATTTTCAGGTTGCCAGAAAGAGCATAAACATATAATATAGAGAGCCAATAAAATCCATAGTCTGATTCTTCTGAGCTGCCTGGTTGAAATAATTTATGAAATTTCATCTGAAAGCCTTGCATGTAGCTCCTAATCTTGATAGAGATGATGTTTTGTTGGCCCAATGAGGCAGTATGCATTGTCAATGCCCAAAACATGTGTCTCCAAACAAAATGTTCAGAAACAGCTTTGTTAATAATCCATGTATCTGACCATTCACTTGTCCATCCATTCATCCACCCACCCAACTCATGAGAAACCCAGCAATCATTATACTTATACCAGGTAGGAAGGGTTGAAATAAGTGTACAAAGTGTGATGAGAATTCAAGGAGCAGGGAGGTGGGCTATGTCCTGAAGAATAAGACATTTAGAAGAAATAGAGGAAGGGTATTTTTGATGGAGGGAACAGTATAGGCAAGAAGGTAGTAGAAACAAGATGCGACATTTAGAAAAGTAACAATAGTTCGGTTGAGTTGGTACATGTGGTGTCAACTGGAGCATGTACAATAGGCACCAAAGTGTGAGGTCTCTTGACCCTCAAGGATAAGTAACCATAATAAGAATAAATTATTGAGCTATACTGTGTGCCAGGCATTATGCCAAGCGTGTTACTTTGGATTTTTCAAATATTTATTTTTATTTATTTATTTGGCTGCATCGGGTCTTGGTTGTGACACTCAGGATCTTTAGATGCAGTACTCAAGACCATTTTTAGTTGTGGCATGCAGGATCTTTCAGTTGCAACGTGCAAACTCTTAGTTGTGACATGTGGGATCTATAACATGATATTTTGTTGTTGAATGCTCATGGCCACCCTGAGAAGTGAATGATTATTCTTCTCCATCTTATAGATCAGACTCTATTTTAGTCTGTTCTGGCTGCTGTAACAAAATGTCACAGACTGGGTGGCTTATGAACAGCAGACATTAATTTCTCATAGATCTAGAAGCTGAGAAGTCCAAGAACGAGGCACTGGCAGATTCAGTGTCTGGTGAGAGCCCAATTCCAGGTTCATAGATGACTGTCTTATCACTGTAACCTCACGTGATGGAGGGGGTGAGGGAGCTCTGGGCACTGGTCATATTCATGGGGGCTTCACTCTCATGATCTAATCAACTCCCCAAGGCCCCACTTCCAAGTACCATCACACTGGGGGCTAGGTTTCAACTTATGAATTTCAGGTGGAGGAATACAAATTTTCACTATAATTCTGTCCAAGAAGTTTTGTTACTTGTCCAGGTTTCCCTGGGTGTGAGCAACAGAAGCACAACTCAGTTTGAGCAGGAGGCTGGGGTGATCTGATGGGAAAAGATGAAGACATGAAAACAGAATGGTCTGGGTTCTACTCTTGGGTAGAAGAAGTAGCATCTCCACGTGCTGGCTCCAGGGTTTGAGTTAAACCCTGAACTTCCATTTCCTTGGGGGAAAATGGAGCCAACTAGACCCATTCAGGCAGTGTGCCTGAACTGATGTAGCACAGAGGACCGGATAGGGACTGATATGAGGTCAGGACTCTGGTCCTGAGCTGTATAGACTGAATGGCCTGGCTGATCCTCACTTCTCTTATGTGCATCCCAGCCCCAGGCCTGAGCATCCCCTCCCACAAACCTCCCTATAGTATCTCAAAGCACAGGAACCCTGGGTGTCAAGGTGGCCAGGCCTTTGCTTGTCAAGATCCCTGCATCTTTGCCCTCAAAGCTTTGCAGATAGAAACTAGAGTGCCTCTGGGAGTTAAGGAGGCCTGGAAGGGCAAGATTACCTGAGTGAATATTGGAAAGGAATTCTCTTAATGCCCTGGAGTAGAGAGTTTAAAGGGAAAAAAGAACCCCAGATGAACCTGAGTGACGATTCTCGCCCATCTTCAAGAAATTGGCACAAACTTACATTTTGTTCCTGTACCTTCTAAATTGGTTTGTGGGGAACGACAGAACTTTACATTGAAACAGATTACCAAAGTGAGGCTAGGTGACTAGTGGAAATATTTGTAATAGGATTACATGGAGTTTTCATTTTTCCCATGAAGATGGCACGTTGTCATGTGACAGCACTTCGGGGCACAGAACCTGTGTTTTTAATCTCTCTGGACATTTATTTTCTGTTTTTAAATTATTGAGAGGTAAGGTCACATCCCTGGGGTGACTTGCTTTCTATCTGTGCAAAGCAGGAGAAAGCTATTAACAAAAACACGAAATAGAATCTTGCTGAGCGTAGGTTCCCATTTGCCTCTGCTTCTTTAAAACCACTGCCAAGTTATAGACAAATGGAGGTGTCTGTGGGCCCTTTGGTAAAGAACCATGCTTCTTCAGTAGAGAGGAAAGCACAGTTCCCATCTTGGAGACTGGTTTCCCTGGTGATGGTTGCTGTAGAAGCATGGCCCTAGCCAGAGTATCTTATTTTTATTTTACTATTGTGTCTATTTATGTTTTCTTAGGCCCTCGCTCACTTCATCTCTGTGTGAGTCAGTGCTCTTTGGGGCTGGTGGTACCTGTCCTACCTGCTGGGAAAGCCCTACACCTGCAGACCTTTCCCTCCTGCTAATTACTGTGTTGTTCAGTTGCTAAGTTGTGTCTAGCTCTTTGCAACTCGTGGACTGCAGCATGCCAGTTCTTCCTGTCCCTCAATATCTCCTGGAATTTGCCCAAGTTCATGTGCATTGAATTGATGATACCATCCAGCCATCTCATCCTCTGCCACCCTCTTCTCCTTTTCCCTTCAATCATTCCCAGCATCAGGGTCTTTTCCTGAGTTGGCGGATTGCATCAATGACCTGCTAACCAGGTACTATAGTCAGGATAGGATAGGCTTATGCTGGAGTGACAAAGAACCCTGGTATCTCTTTGGCTTACTCAAAGTTTCTCACTCACTTGAATTTGCTCTAGGTTGGTCAGTGCTCCAGGGGAGCTGTCTTCCACGCAATCATTCAGGAATCCAGCAAACTGCAGTCTTGTGACTCTACCCTGTCATCATGAGGCCTCCACATTGACCGTGGTAAAAGAGGCTGCTGACTCAGCCATAGGCTTCTCTGTACCCCAACCAGAAAGCTCCAGGGGTCTCTTTCCATTGGCCCAGAGCCAGTCACGTGGTGCTGCATACCCACAAAGAGACCAAGAAGTGGTGTCCAGGGGAGTTGGAAGGGAGCGATAGGACACTGAACTTGGTGAGCACAGGACTTTCTGTCTTCCATGCAAGAGTTTTCTAATTTAATACCCCAGACCCGTAAGGTAGTTTCTGCCTTGTCCACCCACATTTTTTATCTTTAGCAACATGCCCAGAGGCTTCTAACATAGGAGGTCCAGGCATGGATCTGGAGCCCAGTTCTGCCCAGCTCCCAATTCTGAGCTCTTAACTGCTGGACACGGCTGCCTCCCTGGTGAGCTCTCTCCCCTCTCCTCTCTTTCTGCGTTTCTTCTTCTGTTTCTGTTTCTGACTTCTCCCAGTGCACTCCCCTGTCTCTGGATTCTCCGTTTCTCTCGGGGGAATGAAATGGTAGTTCATTTATTTCCCTGCCAGTGTTCATCCCAGTGATTCTGTCCATCCAGCCCGTCTTGCCCCCCACTCAGTGTTGTACATTTATCTACAAAGCTTCAGGTGCAGAGGACACGGAATTCCTTGCTGTCAGCCTGGCAAAGCCATGGGTTCTAGAAAGAAGAGGAAATCTCTCCCTGGTAAAATTTCTTCCCAGGCTGAGAAATCAGGATTTTTTTTTCCCCCCAGACCAGGGCTCCTCTGTAAATGTAGTGAGAATAAGTGAGTGGGAGGGTGGAAATTTTTGTGAACTTCCAGTTTTTTTCTTTTTTAAACAACTTTACTGATTTTGTATCTATCTATCTATATACATAGATAGATAAAATCTGTATATATTATCCATACAGTTCAGCAGTTTGTAATAAATTTACAAAGCTGTGAAACTGTCAGCAAATCTAATGTTATTGAAGTATAGTTGATTTATAATATTATATTAGTTTCATATGTACAACATTGTTGTTATTCAGTTGCTAAGTCCTGACTCTGCAAGATGTACAACATAGTTATTCAATATTTTTATAGATTACATTTCATGAAATGTTACTATATGATTTCAGAACATCTTATCACCTCACAAAGAAACCCTGTACCCATTAACAGTCACTCACTATCTCCAGCCCCTGGTAACCTGAGCCTCCAGTTTTCAGACCAAAAAAATTGAGGTTTTCATTGGAGCATTCCAGAGGCTGGAGAAAATGAAGACAGAGTGCTTTTCAAGGGGAGAGAGAGAGGCTGTGGCTGCAGCTGGCATGACCGTACCTGCTTTCCTTTCCCCAATTCTAGTCACAAAAAACCATATCCATAGGTATATGGATATGGATATGAGTACACACAAGTGTACCCATAAATGCAAAGACATCCCCCAACACACATATACACAAGTATATACACATACTACTGCCTTCTTGTACACATACACACATGAATTCACTCAAATGTAAACAATATACACATATTCATGTGCACACACACATGCATACAGGCAGAGGCACTTGAACCCATAGAAACAAAGCGTATGCACTTTTCGGTATGCACAGATGTGTCCTTTGCTACAGGGATCCTTTGCTGGCAGCAGATCAGGTAACCTCCCCTGCTGGCTCTGTCCAAGCCAGTGGGCTGCAAGAAAGGCATTCTAAAGCAATTTGGGATTTACCTCACTCTGGTGCACATTTGTCCAGCTAATTTCATGCCCAGGGGCCACCTGGGAAGGCTCTGGTAGGGTACGGTGTGGGAAGTCAGGCAGGGCATGGCAGAAGAGGTAGGAAACTCAGAAACATGTAAATTGTGTGACACGAACTTGGTTTGTGCTTCCCGGTTAGAGTCACAGCATGCCAGGCTTAGGTGGGTCCGTGATGGAGCCTCCCTCCAGTCAGGGGTGGCAGTGGGCAGTACATCCATCTCCACTGTTGTGAAACTTACCTTGCAGAGAAGTCCCTGGCCTGCATTTACGCTGGGCCCAGACTCTTGCCTGCTCCCACATTTGCCTGGCTGCTTCCCCAGCGGAGAGCTGTGCCCCTGCCCCTGCACTGCCCACCCACACCCGGAGGGTAGTGCTGGCTCAGGGCATGGATGCATGGTGAATGGTTGAATGTATGAATGAGCGAACAAATGACTGGAAAACCCACTTGACCGTGACCACTCCCAATTCTCAAAACAGAGAAGAATGGTTCAAATTTGTCCAACTCCTAGACCTAGTAGCCCAATTTCTGCTGACCCACTCCAGTTTCTTAGAACAAAGGTCAACAACCATTTTCCATAATGGGCCAGACAGGAGATATTTCAGCTGTGTCAGTCCCTGTCATAACTACTCAACTCCTCCGCTATGATGCAGAAGTGTCCACAGACAATATGGGAACAAAGGGTGTGGCTATATACCGACAAAACGTTATTTCACGGAAATTTGAATTTCATGTAATTTTCACAGGTCACAAAATACCATTTCTCTTTTGAATTTTTTAAACTTTCATTTAAGAGTGTTAAAAGTAGCTGTGGGTTTGTCATATTTGTCTTTATTATGTTGAGATATGTGCCCTCCGTGCTCACTTTCTAAGGAGTTTTTAGCACAGGTGAGTGTTCATTTATTTACTTTGACAGCACCAGATCTTGCAGCATGCTGCAGGATCTTTTAGTTGAAGAATACCAATACAGGCTTCCCTGGTGGTTAAGTGGTAAAGAATCCACCTGCCAGTGCAGGATACACGGATTTGATCCCTGGGTCAGGAAGATCCCCTGGAGAAGGAAATGGCAACCCCACTCCAATATTCTTGCCTGGGAAATCCCATGGACTGAGGAGCCTGGCAGGCTACAGTCCATGGGGTCCCAAAGAGTCAGACACGACTTAGCAACTAAGCAACAACAACATGAACTCTTGGTTGTGGCATGTGGGATCTAATTCCTTGACTAGGAATGGAACCCGGACCACCTACATTGGGAGTGCAGAGTCTTAGCCACTGGACCACCAGGGAAGTCCCAAATGGATGTTGGAAAAGTAGGAAAATGAAAAGTCCCCTTCCCCACTACCCCCCAGGTCTTGGTGAGAGGGAGACAAGCATCAGTCTTGTCTCTGCGTCTCTGCTGCTGCTAAGTCGCTTCAGTCGTGTCCGACTCTGTGCGACCCCATAGACAGCAGCCCACCAGGCTCCCCCGTCCCTGGGATTCTCCAGCCAAGAACACTGGAATGGGTTGCCATTTCCTTCTCCAATGCAGGAAAGTGAAAAGTAAAAGTGAAGTCGCTCAATTGTGTCCGACTCCCAGCAACCCCATGGACTGCGGCCCACCAGGGTCCTCCATCCATGGGATTTTCCAGGCAAGAGTACTGGGGTGGGGTGCCATTGCCTTCCCCGAGTCTTGTCTCAGGAGCTCAAAAACATTGGTTTTCTCAGCCCTCAGCCTCTGTTCTTTCTATTTCCCGAAGAGGCCAAGTAGCTTAGAGATTGATAGCAAGATGTATGTGTCAAATAGACCAAGAGGAGAATGCCAGTTCTGCCTCATGTATCTTAGCTGTGTGAGCTTAGAAAACAACCTCACCGGTCTGAGTCTCAGTTTTCCCATCCGTGAAGTAGGAGCGATACCTCCCAAAAAGGGTCAAGGTTAAGAGTAAGACTAAATAAGATCATTCACGCAAAACCTTTAGCAGAATGCTCATGGGAAGGTTCAATGAATGGTATTGCTTATTCTTAGGAGGCAGCATGGCTCTGTGGCTGCAAGCCCACAGTTTCGTCTCAGACAGGTCTGGGTTTCAGCTCAGCTGTTCCAGTCGAAGCACGGCCTTGGGAAATTCCACCCCCTTCTGCTTTTTGGTTTCCCCATCTCTTCCTGAAGGATGAGAACCCAATAACTCTAGAAATTTCTACACATATTCCCTTTCCCATTTTTTTCCTCCCCCTCTCCCCTTCCTTCTCCTCCTCTCTTCCCAAGAGCGGAAAGGACACAACTATTTATGGGGTTACACACACCACTCATCTGTCTGCCCCTTCTCCTTTATCAGCCCCACAGTCACTTTGTCAGACTGAGTGAAGTGAGTCAGAGAAGGACAAAAACCATACGATAGCACTTACATGTGGAATCTCTAAAAAAAGTGGAGGGGCAGCGAACAGAGGAGTGTACAAATGAACTTATGCACAAAACAGAAATAGAGGTACAGATGTAGAAATAAGTTTACGGTTACTAGGGTAAGCGTGGGGGAGGGATAAATAGGAAGACGGGGATTGACATATACACACTACTATAAGGAGATCAAACCAGCCAACCCTAAAGGAAATCAACCCTTCATTGGAAGGACTGATGCTGCAGCTGAACCTCCGATACTTTGGCCACCTGATGCAAATAACGACTCATTAGAAAAGACCCTGGTGCTGGGAAAGATTGAAGGCAAGCGGAGAAGGGGATGACAGAGGATGAGATGGTTGGATGGCATCACCAATTGGATGGATATGAGTTTGAGCAAGCTCCGGTAGTTGGTGATAGACAGGAAAGCCTGATGTGCTGTAGTCCATAGGGTCACAAAGAGTCGAACACAACTGAGAGACTGAACTGAACTGATATATAAAATAGATAGCTAATGATAACTTGCTGTACAGCATAGGAACTCTACTCAATAACTTAGTAGTTTATATGAGAAAAGAATCTTAAAAGGAGTGTATGTATGTATTTGTATAACATTGACTTTTCCATGAAATTAACACCTGAAATTAACACAACATTGTAAACCAACTAGACTCCGATAGAGTTTTTTAAAATACCAAATAGTCAAATTCATCTTCTTCATTAGGGATGCAATTTTTTCAGAGGGAAAGAGATCCATTGGGACTTTCACGTAAGGGCCAGTCACTGGCCATGTGCCCTGACTGGGCTGGAAACCCTGTGCAGAATACGAGGGAGCAGGAAACCACTTTCTGCCCTGAGAGTCACAGCCAGAGAGCCTTCCAGGCGAGGCTGGGCTCCTGGGAGGAAGAATTTGGTTCCCATTCTGCTTTCTCATTTCAGTCTGTCACCAGTTAAATATTTTCCAAACTGTCTATAGCATAAATATGTGTCGAGTTTCATTTAAGTCTGACTCAAAGTTGCTTTTTTCCTTTTTTCTCATTTTACAAAAGTAATACATGTTTATTGGAGAAAAATTAGGAAAGAGAGATAAGCAGGGAGAAAAAAATTTCTTGCAAAGCTTCTAATCCCACAGGACTAGGCCTGCTAACACCCTGGAGTCTATCTTCTCTGTGAGTTTTAATGCATATGAATTAGGTGGTGTATGTATACACTTTAAAAACAGTCATTCAGCTGACTGTTCAGTTTACAAAAATGTGGTCCTGGTCAGGGGTAACAATAACATATCCAGTTGAGTTTTGATATCCAGCTCCGGAGGGAAGGACCTGGGTCGGTCCAGTCTTTTTGTGCCATGGAGAGCCTTGGGCAGGAACGAGACCTGAAGCTTCCTTGCTGAGTGGGTCTGGTTTGGCACATAGTTTCATGTGCTGAGCTGGTAAGGAAGACTTGCTTTGGCCCGGAGCATGACTCTCTCAGGTCCAACAGGCGATGGGAAGAAGGAAAGTGGTTGGAGTCCCTCATTTCTTTGTTCATCCATTCTCCCATTCTAGAAGCACTTCCTGAGCTCCCCCCACCTCCAGGCCTGGCCCATGTGTACTGCCCACTGGACTTGGCTTGCGTGGATGCATCCAGAAGCTCCCCAGATCCTCTCCCACGGTCTAGCTCCCTGCAGCCTGCCTTGCCTGTTTTGGAGTGGCAGCTGGGAGTTCCCAAACAGAAGCAACAGAGTGGGTGGTGAGGCCAAACGTGGGCTGGCCCTGAACTGAAAGGGTGGAAGGAGAGGCCTAGAGCTGGGAAGGGAGGGAGAGTCTCAGCTCAGTGGGTAAACACGGGTTTCTAAGGTCAGGTCCTCTGAGCTGGGCTCTGCCAGTTCCTGCTCTGTGAAACCATCCTTTCCCAGGGAGTCTTAAGAAATCCTGGAAAGACAATTTGAGACTTGGACTCGGGTCCTGACCCCGTTGCCCACTGACTCTGGGGCCCTGGACAGGTTACTTAACCTTCCTACACATGAATTTTTCCATTTGTAACATAGAGCCTCCTCTCCTGTGCAGGCTGGCATGACAGGGTCTCGGCTCAGTGCCTTGTAGAGAGACCACCATCAGCTCCAGGCAGCTAAGTGCATGTAGAGATCACACTCCTACTCACATGGATAACCAACCCTTTTCCAGAATCATCTCTCCTCACAGTTCACAAAGCACTCTGAGTTCCAAAGATTTCAGGTAACTTGCCCAAGACCAAGAAAGGACAGGCTGACTCATTGCCTCGGCTTCCTCATCTATACAAAGGGAATAACCAGATCTATTTTGCCAAGTTATTAGAAGCATTCAGTGTGATGATACCTGGGAACCTTTTGGCTCTGTCTTGGTCCCCAGGGAAGCCTTAGGTAGACAGTTGTCTTCCTAAACATGATGAGGCCTGCCCTCCTTGGAGATATTAGATCAAGGTCATTTGGTTGGATGTTGCCAGAAGTCACTCCACAGTCCTTGCCCTGAAACAACAGAACAGGATGTGGTTGGAAGGACTCCCTGCTGCTCACCCTGGCTACTTGTTCAAAGAGGCACCCTCTCCATGCTCACCGTCTGCCTGACCACACGTGTGCTTCCTCATTGCCCTCATCGTCACCTACAATTATTCTGTGTGCCTGTCATCTGTCTTCCCCACTAGAATGCCAGCTCCATCACCAGGGAAATGATCCTTTTTACCTTGTTACTGCACATACTGGCCTGTGTGCCTGTGTGCATGCTCAATCACGTCTGATTCTTTACGACCCCATGGACTGTAGCCTGCCAGGCTCCTCTGTCCATGGGATTTCCCAGGCAAGAATACTGGAGTGGGTTGCCATTTCCAGGGGATCTTCCTGGCCCAGGGATCGAACCCGTGTCTCCTGCATTGCAGGCAGATTCTTTATTCACTGAGCCACCTGGGAAGCACCTCCTTGTTAATACCTAGTTGGCAGGAGGGGAAAGTTTTCAGGCCTAAGGATTAAATGAGCCCAGATTTCCCAGAAGTTAGGACAGGTACCACCAGCCCCAGATAATGTTGAACCACTAGTGGGATCATGATTTTCCTCTTAATTCTCTCTCTATCCTTCTGGTGACATTTAGGAGAAACTTTTCATTCAGTTCTGGTATTTAAGACCTTCCTAAGTGGCACCCCACCCCAGTACTTTTGCCTGGAAAATCCCATGGACAGAGGAGCCTGGTAGGCTCCAGTCCATGGGGTCGCTAAGAGTCGAACATGACTGAGCGACTTCACTTTCGCTTTTCACTTTCATACGTTGGAGAAGGAAATGGCAACCCACTCCAGTATTCTTGCCTGGAGAATCCCAGGGACAGGGGAGCCTGGTGGGCTTCTGTCTGTGGGGTCGCACAGAGTCGGACACGACTGAAGCGACTTAGCAGCAGTAGCAGCAAGTACTCTTGCCTGGAAAATCCTACGGATGGAGGAGCCTGATAGGCTATAGTCCATGTGGCTGTGAAGAGTCGGACATGACTGAGCGACTTCACTTTCACTTTTCACTTTCATGCTTTGGAGAAGGAAATGGCAACCCACTCCAGTGTTCTTGCCTGGAGAATCCCAGGGATGGCGGAGCCTGGTGGGCTGCCCTCTATGGGTCACACAGAGTCAGACACGACTGAAGTGACTTAACAGCAGCAGCAACCCTTACTTGCCGAACATTTAAACAGAAAGAGGAGGCCTTAAGCTTCAACCATTTGGCAGGCCATGATGCCAAGCAAGGGTTTAATTTTGGTTTTTAGTGGGTTTGTTTTCATTGTATATCTATTTTTACACTTATTTGGGGCTAGGAATTCTGGTTTCCTTCTGATATGACAAAAGGTAATGATACATTTTCTTCCTAAAGTACACGTATTTTTCAGAGGCAGTGCATTAAAGGAAAAGTACTAGCAAGTGATAAATAATATGAGCTGGCCAATCTGGCAAAAAATCTTTAGGTGGTTTTGGAATGATTGCAATGTGGGAGGTACAAAGTAAAATCCTCAGTGAACTTTAGCTGATGCTGAGAAAAGATACTGTAGAGTCCAGGAGGAACATTCCTTGGATATCTTTCGATAAAGTCAGAAGAACAGGTCTTGGGCAGTGGCTGGACCACACAGTGTGATGAGAGGCAAAGGAAGCAGCCAGAAGTTTTTGCATGGAACTAGAGGCCCAACCCTCCCCAGCTGGATGCCGGTGCCCTGGAACACTCCCTCCCTCAGAAGACACAGACCAGGGAGGACAGAATGTCACAGTCAGTGGCTGGAGCACCCCTTAAAATGTACAGAACCCCTAGCTCAGTCCTTGTAGGGCCCAAAGGATTCAACACTTGGCCTTTCTGGATTTAGCAAAAAACGGAGAGAGGAATCCAATGAAGAGATTATAAGCTTCTTTTTTCCTTCCCACTTCTTCAAGCATGGCAGGGTATCTAAGGCTGGGTGGGGTTGGGGGTGGTACATTTGAAAAAATAAAGAAAAAAAGCTGAAGCCCTGCTTTCAAGCACTGCTAGTTCCTGCTCTGCATATTCCAAGGCCTTGAGGGTCCCTGTCATCTTTCTTGTCTGGCTGGGACATGAGCCTTCCCCAGCCAGCCCCTCACTTAATGGAACTCTATAACTCTTCATTTCCTGGATGCATGTCAGGTTAAGCAGGTGGCACACAGCTGGCATTTCTCACTCGCCTTCTGGCATTTCCCATTTTTATGGGAAGCTAACCTGGCTTTTTTTATTATAAAGCCCCAGAGTTCCAAGGTTTAATATCCTCAGTGTTAGATTCACAAAGTACTTGGAAGTTAGAGATTGCCTGCGGCTGGAATTTGATGGAGCAGCAACTTGTCACTGGGTGTGTGATTTATTTGCTCAAGGGAAGGGGAAAGCGCAGAGGGCAATTAAGTGGGTTTTGAGTTTTGAAAGATCGGGGATGCTGAGAAGTAAGTGAGGAGGAGGAGCAGCTGAGGGGTTGTAAATCCCTTCTGACAGAACCCAGTGTTTGTAAAATAATAGCTGACTTTAAAATCAGCTAAAAATCAGGCAGAGCTGAGGACGGTTCCCACCCAGCTGTTTTCTTTTATCTGGAGGATCAACACTTGGGGAAGGTGGACACCTCTAGATGCTCTCTAGAGTCTGGCCATATGGCCTGGGCTGTGCAATCGAGTGTACTGCATTGGTCCTGCCTCAGGGCCTTTGCACCTGCTGGCCCCTTAGCCTGGAGGCCTTGTCTCCCAGATTTCCACACAGCGGGCTTATGCCTGGAGCAGCTTTTCCTGAGTGTCCTAGCCCAGAAGGTTCCCAGCTCCACCATGTTTTTCCCAGTAAGTCCGTTCATTCTGTTCATAGCACTCATTCCTCTCTCAACAGTTCATCAATTTGCTGGCTTACGTGTTTATCGCCTAAATCCTCCTCATCCTGGCAGGCCCAGATGAAGATGGGCCGGCCTCACTCACTGTATCTGTTACACCTAGAACAGTACCGGGTCCACATGGCACTCACTAAAGGGACTGTGATTGTGAACTTAATGATCTCTGGGGCTCAGGAAAACAAGATTGGCTTGAATGGCAGGTCTCAAAGTGGGGTCTCCAGACCACTTGCGTTATTAATAGCATCACCTGGCAACTTGTCAGAAAAGCACATTCTCAGGGCTCCCCCTGGACTCCCAGAATCGGAATCTCTTGTGGGTGGGAACAGCCATCTTTGTTTTCCCAAGCCCTTCCGGGGGAATTCTCATGCATGCTCAAGTTTGTTGGCCACTGCCCCGGTGCTTAAATACCTGTGAGGTCCAGGCAGGTGGTGTCACTGCAAGAAGTGGAGCAGGTGTGGCAGAGGAGACCCTACACATTCTGTCGAGGGACATTCAAATGCAAGACCGAGCCTGCCCAAAAGTCCAACACCCCTTCCTTCCTAAAAGGACCGATTGTTACTTTCATCCAGAGCCCCTTAGAACTCCCAAAAAAAGCCCACAAGCAAAACAAGCCAATAAAGGTAAAGATACAGGCCCCTGAAAAGGTGTTTTTGTTTGGTTGGATGTGATGTGGATGCTCTGGTGGGGATCCCACACCCAGGAACGCTGGAAGAGGAGGCCTGGCCATAGGAGGCACCCATAGCTTTGCATCTCTCCATCCTTCAGAAGCTTTTGTATGTTGGGAGGACAGTGGCAGCCAAGTAGGCTAGACCCTACCCTCGTGGCGTGTACAGTCCAGAGGGAGAGATGGCCCATAATAAAAGACTCCAGCTGACCCATGTGGAATGGCAACCACAACAAGGGCAGCAAAGATGGAGTTCCCAGTGCCACAGGGGCCGACCTAGCTGGGGAGGCTTCTGAGGCCAGATGGGGAGAGCATCGCAGGCCGAAAAAATGAGCTGGTGGGCAGCGGCCCTGAGCTAGGCCACTGTGGCTGGAGCTCCATGAGCAAAGGGGTGAGCCATCTGCAGGGGCCAAACTCTGCAGGATCTTTGGACGCTGGAGGAGTCAGGTCTGTGTCCACTGTTGGGCAGGGGGGAACCATTGTAGTGGGGGAGTGACCTGGTCAGCTTTGCATTTTGAAGCTGCCACTCAAAAGTTCTGGATGGAAGATGAATTGGGAAAGGCAGAGTGACCATGAGGGGCGGCATAGTCATCCAGACAGGAGAGCGTTATTATTAGAGGTAATATTAGAATATTATTAGACATAATAATATTAGAAATAATATTAACATTATTAGGTGTGATGTGAGCCATGTTCAAGGAGTACACATTCTGGCCAGTTGCTGGGCCGAGCACCGTACTTCCGTGATCCCATTTCCCCTCATACCCTATCTGCGACACTACTTACTACCACTGAGTAAGTCAGTTGCTGCAGTAAGATTACCATGAACTCAGTGGCTTGAAACAACAAAAACATATAGCTCTGAAGGTTGGAAGTCCAAAATGTGTCTCACAGGGTTATTACAATGAGGGCTTGGACAGAGCTGCAGTCTGTTCGGGGACGGGGGTCCTTGGGGAGAACCCACCAAGAACCCTTGCTTTTTCCAGCTTCTCTTGGCTGCCTGCATCCCTTGGCTTGCAGCCGCTTCTCCATCCCCACAGCCAGCAAAGACTGGTTGATTCCTTCTCACATCACATCACTCAGCCTCCTCTACCGTCCTCGTCCTCCGATCTCCCTCTGCCTCTCCTTTCCCTCCTGGTTCTCTTGCCACCTTCCCTCACTCAACTGTTGCCTTCCTTTAACAAGGACTCTTGTGATGACAAGTTGGGCCCACCCTGATCCTCCAGGGTAGTCTGCCCACCTCAAGAGCCTTAATTTAATCACAGCTACAGAATCCCTTTTGAGTGTACATATTCTTTCTGCATACATGCTCTGTAATGTCTGACTCTGCGACTCCATGGACTGTAGTCTGCCAGGCTCCTCTGTCCATGGAATTTTCCAGGCAGGAATACTGGAGTGGGTTGCCATTTCCTTCCCCAGGGGATCTTGACCCAGGGATCTAACCCCTGTCACCTGCATCTACCATGTCTCCCGCATTGGCAGGTGGATTCTTTACCATTGCGCCACCAGGGAAGCCTGTGGATGTCTTTGGGGGACTGTTGCTGAGTTGACCACAGTTACCAATAGGAACACTGTTGAGCCACAGTGAGTCCCCAAGGCGTGTGGGCTCAGAGGGGGCAGAGCTGGGCTGGGAGCCAGTCTGTCAGTCTTCAGAGGAGGTTGCCCCCCACCCCCACTCCCCACCATTCACACTGGCCTGGCTCCCTGGCTTTGATGGTGAGGAGTTTGTGGAAGAGAAAGGAAACAGCTGCTATGGTGTTCAGATTTCTTTCCCAGTCACTGTTTTGGCAGAATGAACCAGTTTGAACAGAGGCCCTTGGAGAGAAACCCACTAGATGATTTTATCTGATCGGTTTTGACAAGCCTCTTTTAGGCCAGTTTACAATAAAAATCTTACACTTGCCGCACCAAAGATTTACTATGTCACCTGGGATGTGGGATCAAAGACAGCCTTCTATGAGCTGCCTGGGGCCAGGGCTGGGAGGGACGGTGACCTGTAGATAAGATGGGAAATTCCCAGTCCATGCTCCTCTTCTCAGAAGAACAGGATCTTTGTTGCAGAGAGAGATGCTGTGTGTACACTAGCTCTTGAGCCTACGCCCCAGAAGCTAGAGAGGTTCTAAATATATCTGTAAGCCACCGAAACACCTTCTCTTGACCTCCAGACTAACTCTGCTACTGAGGGCAGTGGACCTCGTTAATCTTCATTGCTATCGGTGATGTTCGTAGTGATATTACAGCCACCATTTATTGAGGGCCTATGATGTGTTGGAGTCTGAAAAAAACTGTTAAGATGGGAGTTAACTCCCCATCAATTGCTAAAAGATAGGAGTTAAGAACATAAACCCTGGAGGCAGCCTGCTTGGGTTCAAATCCCAGGTCAGCTTCACCTCTCTGAGCCTCATCTATAGAAATGGGGCTGATCCCGAACTCGGTGAAGTCAAAGATGCCATCGACTAGAACATGTGCCATTTCTTCCATGTACTCCAGAGAAAGGCAGTGCCCGTGAAACTGTCACCTGTCCACGAATGCAAAACGCATTCTGATTTCAAAGATGCTCATTACAATGTGAGGAAATGCCCAGTGAAATCAGTGAAACACCAAGAGAGTACCCACCTCCTGGGTTCTTAGGCTTAGACTGGCGTTGGGCACATAGAAAGGGCTTGGCCTGTGTTAGCTGGTATTGTTACTATTGTCCCCATTTTATACATGAGGAAGCCGAGTTTGAAGTCACTTCCCCAGGTCACCCAACAAACAGTAAAGGGTAGAGTTGGAATTTGGATTCCCTCAGCTCTGTGTCTCTTTCATGGCTCCCGAATCATGACCAGCACCTGGGCACCCGCACCATGGATGCCGTGGCTGTGTGTCCCTGACACATGTCCTCTGCCCCTCTGGGTGTCTGCGTCCTCACCTGTAAGAGGTGGGTGACAATGTGGACCCTGCAGGGATGCAGAGAGGATGCTGGGGGTGAGATAGGTCCCACATGTGCTCAGAAAACCATCCCATCCTCCCTTCCCTTCCCTACCACGCATCCACAAGTGGCTTTTAGGGCACTGGCATTAGCCACAGAAATCCCATGCTCAGAGCAGTTGCCACAGATACTTGGACCAAACTGCCTGGACTGTTGGAGCCTCAACCACTCGTGCGCCTTCCCAGTGCCTGTTCCTGCTCAGAGCTCAGCCCTCACCCTGCACCTGCTCTCACTCAGCCACCTATATACACCTGAACAGGCGCAACCCTGCACCCCCCTTGCCCCTGCAGGTACTGTCCCTCTGAACTGTGTGAAGCATTTAGAAACAGATGCCAGGGGTGTCGATATTGGCTGAGATTTTGTTTCAACACCATGTATTAATGGTTCATCCATTCCTCACTGATTTTTTTTAAATTTACTTTTAATTGGAGGATAATTGCTTTACAATATTGTGTTGGTCTCTGCCGTACATCAACATGAATCAGCCATAGGTATCCATATGTCCCCTCCTTCTTGAATCTCTCTCCCACCTCCTGCCCCATCCTACCCCTCTTGGTTACCACAGAGTACCCGATTTGACCTCCCTGTGTCGTACAGCAAGTTCCTACTGGCTATCTGTTTTATATACCGTAATGTGTATGTCTCCATACTACTCTCTCAATTCATCCCATCCTCTCCCTCCCCCACTGTATCCAGCAGTCTGTTCTCTATGTCTGTGTTTCCACCGCTGCCCTGCAGATAGGCTCATCAGCACCATCTTTCTAGATTCCATACAAATGTGTTAATATATGACATTTGTTTTTCTCTTTCTGACTTCACTCTGTATAATAGGGTATAGGTTCATCTACCTCATTAGAACTGATTCAAATGTGTTCTTTTTCATGGCTGAGTAGTATTCCATTGTGTATATGTACCGCAACTTCCTTATCCATTCACCTGTTGATAGACATCTAGGTTGCTTCCATGTCTTAACTATTGTAAATAGTGCTGCAGTGAGCATTGGAGTACATGTGTCTCTTTCAATTTTGGTTTTCTTGGGGGTATATTCCCAGTAATCACGGATTTTTTTTAAAGTATATTTTTTTGGAAGGATAATGTATCTACCACAGTGTTCATATCCTAAGAGCACAGCCTGATGAATTTTCCCTAAACGCACATCCATATAACCAACATCCACATCAAAATATGGAGCATCACCTGTCCCCAGCATCCCTCACGCCCTTTCCAGCCTCCCCATGAAAGGTCACTGCTGTGCTAACTTGTAGCACATAAACCAGTTTTGTCTGCTTTGGGACTTCAGATAAGTGGAATCATTCAGTGTTTGTGAGGCTTCTTTTGCTCAGCATTTGCTTAGAACTTCATGTCTTTTGCAGTTAGCAATAATTTGCTTATTAATAATCCAGTATGAATGTATTTTGTTACATGGACATATCATCATTTTTCTGTTGGTGGACATGTGGGTAGGTTCCAGTTTTGGGCTAATATGAATGGATTGCTATTAACATTCTAGAATATTCTGGTACATTGTGGTACATGTCTGTAGGTCAATGTGAGTATGCATGCCTCCTGGGTACATGCTTAGGGAAGGAATTGCTGGTCCTGAGTTATTTGTATATTTCGCTTTAGTGGATGTGCCAAGCTGTGATCTTACCAATTGATATCCTACCAGCCTGTGTGTGTGAATGTGTGTGTGTGTGTATGTGTGTGTGTGTGTGTCCAGGGGGCTCCAGATGCCATAGGTGGTGTGTGTATGTGTGTCCACGGGGCTCCAGATGCCATAAGGTGGAAGGAGAAGCACAGACTTCAGCAGCTGCTGCTGGAAAGGAGGATGTGAGCAGGGGAAAGGAGACAGGGATGGACATTTGAACCCTGAAACTTCTACACAATCACCCTGAGAGTCTAGGAGTCTCGGAGCCTGTTGCAGTTGTTCACCGTGCTGTCTACAGTGGGAACGTATAATATTTCTTCTGGGCTCTGGCGGGTAATCAGGGTAGGTGACTATTCAGGACTCTGGGCGAGGGAATCCACCCACGGTCTCCACCATCCTGAATACTTAAATGTCACTTTGGTCTAATTGGCTGTGCAGCCCACTCCCCGCTCCTCCACCTCGCCTCCAGCAGCCACAGCAAACGCACTACCTGAGCCAGCAAGAGGGGACAGCCCTGAGTCACCGTGGCTGGCACCCGCCGACAAAGTGGGCAACCTTGGACAGGAAAATCAGCCTGTCTGTGAGTCAGCTACCCTGGGAATCTCACCTCAAGCAGGTGAAGAAACCAACCTTAGTTGAAGATCATGCGTGATTATAGGTAGCATGATGAGCAAGTGGATAGATGGGTAGATAATACGTGGACAGACCAATGCGTCATGTGTATAAATATATAATTCTTATATATATTTGCACACAAGTATGTGTGTGTATGTTCACCGTTTTACTGATCATTTACCACCTCTCATAATAGCCAGCATTTCAGGAATAGTGACTGTATTGGGCATGGAGAATTGCCTACACCCTGACACACCTGATTTCTGTGATTCTCCTAAGAAACCTGATAAAAGCAAAATCTGTATTGACCCCATTTTATAGATAATGAAACTGAGGCTCAGAGAGGTTAACGCTCCTGCCCAGGGTCACAGCCACTGACAGACAAACCACGGTTCCAACCCAATCTGACACTAGGCCCCTGTTCTCATTGGTGGACACCAATGAGAGAGAGCTTTCTCTTATTCAGTCCTCACACTAACTTTGTGGCTAGGTCTCCTTAGTTCCTTCGATAGATAAGGAACTTGAGGCCCAGAGAGGTTAGGTAGCCCACTGAAAGACACAGGACACATGGTAGGTGAAGAGCAGAGCCCTTCTGACACCAAAGTTCTGGCTATAACCACAGGATCTCAGCTGATTCTAGCCCACAGCAGGGCTTGGTAACTACTAAAGGAATGAACACGATGCCAAGAACATTTTAGCAGTCAAATCACAGATTAAAAGAAAAATTCATGCCATCATTTTGACCCAGAAAATGAATGCTTCCTACTTTCACTCCGGGGGCCGGCGGCGCGCGCTCGAGAGAGAGTGTCCTTCCTTCTTCTTTCAGCCAGTAGTGGATGCAGTGAGCGAGATGTGGTCCTAGAGCTGGGGATGCCATGGGGAATCTAGAACTCATTCATCCCCTCATTCATTTGGTGACTATTCATTGAGTGCATGGTCTGTGTGCACCAGGAATCGTGCTCATTGCAGAGGAAACGGATGGATAAACATGCCGGTGATTAAATGAGGTGTTACTGTCACTGTATAGTGTCCTTTTTTATCTTGTCATTCATCTTGAACTGCTGGTCCTCAAAGTGAACTCAATGAGGATGAAAATAGTTTGAAAATCCTCTGTCCAGACAGGCATCTGGTTTGAGGAGTGTTACTGGTGTTTACACACCCCTGTCCAAAGGCTTGAATACATCATTCACTTAGTACACATCAGCGATGGCTTTGCTGGTCTTTCGTCACTGTCCCCGCACACCAGTGGCTCCTGGCAAGTGATGGCAACTGGGATGAAGGGCCAGCAGAGTGCCGTCTGAGTGCTGCCTGTGGACTGCCACACACAAGTTATCGGTTTCGAGCAGATTTTCACCTGTGCGAGCCTGAGTTAGACAGTACGTGGCATTCCTGCTTCTGGGCTAGGCTAGACTCTGAAGGTATCCTTGGATGCCGAGGCAGGCAGGGGAAGCTGGTGAAGATCCTGAAGAACCCCGAAGGACTTGCTCCCAGGCCCGCATCCCAGAACCAGAATCAAGGTCCAGTAGCAGGCTTAATATCTCAGGGGCATAATAGTGGCATATCCACACACGCCCCACTCTCTATGTGTCACTTTTTGTGTGTGTGCCACACAGCTTGCAAGATCTTTGTTCCCCACCCAGGGATCAAACCTGGGCCCTGGCAGTGAAGGCGCCAAGTCCTAACCACTGGACCACCTGAGAATTCCCTCTGTGTGTCGCTTTTAATAGCTGTTGTGGGTGGCCCTTATCTTAACAACTGCCAACCATTAATTTTGTTCTTTTGCTTTCCAGCCTCTGTAAGGGCCGGACACTCTACTCTGTGGTGAGAGACGCCAAGATCGTCTTGGATGTCAACAAAACGAGACAGATTGCCCAAGAAATTGTGAAGGTACTGTAGGGTCTGAGGCCTCCTCCCTGAACCTCAGAAAGACCTGGCCCCATCCTGGGACTCATGGTCTGGCTTCAGACCAACAATTTGGGCTTAAAAGAAATTAAACTTCACCTGAATGATACCAGGCCGTGTGTGTGTAACAACCGCTAAAACAACCATTAGAGACGGTCAACCATTGTTTGGTTTCCTTCTGGTGTCCCATCGTCAGGATAATTGGGTGTGTGCAGGGACCAGGGGGCTCTTCTCATGACTACAATTCCTTACCCCTTGAATCCTTGAATTCCCATGAGTGTAAACCATCTCTCTCCATAGCTGCTGGGGAACTATCAAATTGTTGGGTGTTGTTTGGAATTAGAACAAACGAGAACATCCTGTGTTTTCTGGGTACCTCGTGACTCCGTTGTATTCAGGTTTTTATTCTCCATTGGATGTGTTAGGACTGAACTTCAAAAAAGAAATAAAACTGTGACTGTTCATTAAGGCAAAAATAGAAATCTAGATATTTCACCCTTGAGCCTGACCTCCCATAAGCCTTTCTCCATGTTCTTGATTATCGCCTCATGATACGTCTCTTGAGGAACACAAGTGAATTTCTGCAGTGGTGTGGAATAAGATCTAAGGGGTTCCTTTCTCTTGGGGGCCCTCTTTTCAGATTTGGCCCTACCCCTTTCCCTCGAGGGAGATCTTCCCTTGCTTCTTTTTCAGGATAGAGATGAAAAACCATCTCATTTAGATAGAGATGGTTTTGCTATGATCTGAGGCTGGTTGCAGATTTCTGCCTTAGGGACCCTGCCTGTTCCCACTTGCCATGCCTTCTCCACCCTACGTGCAAGCCTGGGTGTTTGGGCCCCAGGTCTGTAGCTGTTCAGCATGTGTGGTCTCAGTGGAAAGGCAGGGCGTGTGAACTGTGAGGCCAGGCCAGGCTACAGTGAGCACAGAGGTGTCCTTGTCTCCTGCAGGGCATGGGCTATCTCCACGCCAAGGGGATCCTGCACAAGGACCTCAAGTCCAAGAATGTCTTCTATGACAATGGCAAAGTGGTGATCACAGACTTCGGGCTCTTCAGCATTTCTGGGGTGCTTCAGGCTGGCAGGTGAGCGCTGGTTGGAAGGGCCCCGAGGGGTTCTTGAGAGGTGATGGTAAGGGGATGGGAAGTCATCCAAATGGCCTTAGTGACCTAGACATGATGCTGGACCTGAGATTGTTTAACCGAGGGGCGAGGCTGCTGTGCCTCTGGTGCAATGCTGGTGCCCAGGTCAGGCTCTGAGTCCCATGGGGCCTGTCTTGGAAGTGGTGCCTTTGAATGGACACAGAGCTTCCTTCAGTCCTGCAATGCCCTTGCCCTTGAATTTCACCCAAGGACTCTCTCCTTCCTCCAAGCACGCACATGGAAGTTGGACTCACCCAAGCACCCTTGCTCAGTTTTCATATGAATTCCTTCATTTCAGTGCAACTGGAGTGTAGTTGAGAGCAAGAGATTTAAAGTCAGACCCACCTAGGGCCTAGTGTGGCTGGGCCACTCATTAACTGTGCCTTCACATTCCTGCAAGAAATATGATGGGTATGATGATGCCTACCTTAGGGTCTTTATGAGGGTAGAATAAGATAGCACACAGCGAGCGAGCGTCCAGCACAGCGCCTGGAGCACATCAAGCAGTATAAACAATAGCCACTGTGAAGCTGTTCTAATTAGTATGAATTTGCATATACCTCCCCAGTATCACCCAGGAGGATCATTAACTATTGTTAAGTAATTAAAGCTCAGCCACCACTCACCCTGGAGCAGGCTGCCTTGAGCTGACCAGTGAAGAAACAGCCGGGATCCTGAATAAACAACCCGTAATTCCGAAGGTCTGCCCTTTGTAACTTTTAATTTGGAGAGTTGTGCTCACACATGCACACACACACACACACACTTTAAACCCAGTGTGTTTCCTCTAATCACGCCTCTATAACAAATGGTGTGCCTCTCCAGAAAGACAGCTTTGCACCCCCTCCAGGCTTCTCTATTTGTACTCCTGTTTCAGCTGATTTGGGGAATCTCTGATCTCTTTGAGGTATGCCCCAGGAGCCCCAATACTCCTCCCAGCACAGTGAATTTTCTTCATGCTCTATAATACTCTGAATCTCGGTCAGACCATCTGAAATTTGGCAAAACCTAATCTTGCTGTTCTTTGTGATGCAGTAACAATCAGAAGCTTAAGGGTTTGTTTGTTCTAAGATATTACTTCACCCAAAGAGATTCATCTTCCAAAATGATCTATAGTCCCTAAGATAAGAAAATAAGGAGGCAGGAAATTAATAGATAGATGGAGAGGGTCATCAAGGCAGAACCTAAGAAGCCAGGTTCTCACAGGTTCCAGTTTCCTGGTTGGGGAATAGCTGTTTCCATCACCCCAAGGCCAAGGGCAGAGAAAGCAGTTGGTGATGTCATTATGAACCTAAGTACTTTGTGTCAAGACATGAAAAGGCTCAGCAGGTGTCTTTTTTAACCTAGTTCAAGGCTCTTTTTTTTTTTTTTTTTAAATCAGATTCTTCCCTTCTGGTAGCAGGTCCACACTCATCGTCCTGGCCAGTGGCTTTTCCCCCAAGTGGGGGAAAGCGGGGTAGGGCCTCTGCTTTTTTTCCCATTAGATTCATAGTTTTCTGAAGCCATAGACTGAAGAAAAAGCACAGAGAAATGGAATGACCTTCAGCTTATTCATGGAGGCCCCATGTTAACCAGGAAGAGAAGTCAAATCAAGGGCAAGATGGCTTCTGGCCTTGTCCCCCAGATAGCACCCCACCCCAACCGTGCCCCAGTCTGGTTGTCAATGCAAACCCAGTTAGTATCACAGGAGGCCAGGAAACCCTCAGTAACACCTCCCCACCAGAGACCCACATCACCTGGCTACCCAGGAGGAGCCATCAGTGACTTCCTGTGCTTTTTTTCTGTTGCTGGGGAAATAGGGCTCAATTCAGAACTTTGCTCCCAAATGGTGCCATGGAATTCTTGTAGGATTGTGGTTAGGAGTCTAGTCGCTGGAGTTTTAAAGACTAGCAATCAAACAGATCTTAGTTCTTTCACTTTTTATCTCCGTGGCTTTGCAAGGGTCACTTAAGCTTTTTGGGCTTCCCAGGTGGTTCAGTGGTAAAGAATCTGCCTGCCAGTACCGGCTTTGATCCTTGGGTGGGGAAAATCCCTTGGAGAAGGATGGCAACCCACTCCAGTATTCTTGCCTGGAGAATCCCATGGACAAACTTGCCTAGAGGGCTACAGTCTATGGGGTCGCCAAGAGTCGGATACAATTTAGCAGCTAAGCACACGCACACACTCAAACATTTTTGAGGCTATTTCCTCACCCATAGAACAGCAGTGATCCCCAGTTGATTGTAGGCGCCTGAGAATTAAATGGGCTGGAACTCCTGGTATACAGTAGGCACTCAGCAGGAGCTACTTGCCTTCCTGCCCTTCCCTCAGTTAGACCTTGGGGCATCCACAGTGCTCCATGCCCAGAAAGGGGAGATCAGCCAGGCCTGGGGCAAGGGTGAGTCACAGTAACAGTGAGCACATTCTGGACATCCAGACAGACGCTAGGGCTTCCCTGAGCCCATCCCCAGCATTACCTTGTCTACAGCTGTTCTGCCATCATCCAGAAAAGGTGTCATTTAAGATGCCAGTGCTATCATGCCAGCCGCCTATAGTGACACTGACACCCATAATGAAGATAATTTGGGTTGGTCACTGATAGGCCCATCACCAGAGGAATAGGACACCCCAGGGTGTCTGTGCCAGGCCTGGGTCCCAGCCCCCTGCCAGGCATGTGCCTACATTGGCCCCAGGATGATGGTTATCGAGTGATCCAGCCTTACAGTTCCAAAGCTCCACTGCCCCAGCAAGTCAGGAGGAGGCAGATGGGGCTGTTGAATAAGATGGGAACTGGCAGGTTTGTCCTTCTGGCAACAGCATCCCACCCCACACAGCCTGGTCATGCCAGGAGAAGGGCGGCTGGCCCAGGATACAACCCCTCTCTCTTGGATGACATTCTTACTTTGGACTTTAACTTCCATTCAGTTTCTGAGTCCTCAAGGCACAAAAACATCCACAGGGAATAATGATGTCCAGGAATCGTGTAGCCCTGGCAGCTGACCCAACCCGTCTCCTTTTCATTCTTGTACCAGTCATCTGGAGTCCAAGTTCATGTGTTCATTTCACAGATGGGAAAGTGGACACTCAGGTCTGTTCAAGGACACACAGCTAGTAAGCAACAGATGGGTGCTTAAACCCCTGCAGGTGTCCCCGATTCTAGAAGCAAGAACTCATTGGACCCTGCAAACTCATGGTTTGTTTGTTTGTTTGTTTTTTAATGAATGGATTTGAGTCCTATTTTCTAGCAGAGGATGTGTTCTATCAGGTCAACCTATACACATGTTCCCAACTGAGGTCCAAGGAGAGGCTGCCATGCAGTCTTGCTTCGGCTCTCACTTGGAGATGACCAGGGCACAGACACAGGAGTAGGTGGTGCAGTGCAGGGCAAGAAGCTCCAGCTCTGAGGCCAGTTAGATAGGTTTTGCAACTCTGCCTCCCTGGTAGAAGGGCAGCCTCAGAGCAAGTCAAACTTCTGAGCCCCATTTTCTCTTGTGCAAAATAAACTAGACTAGGATGAGTGAGTTGTTTTTAGGATTTAAGATTAATGTATATGAGACACATGCATGCAAGTGTATATATTGTATATCTCCTCCAGGAGTATTAACTCAGTCAGTTCAGTCTCTCGGTTGTGTCCAACTCTTTGTGACCCCATGGACTGCAGCACGCCAGGCTTCCCTGTCAATCACCAACTCCTGGAGCTTGCTCAAATTCATGTCCATTGAGTCAGTGATGCTATCCAACCATCTCATCCTGTCGCCCCCTTCTCCTCCTGCCTTCAGTCTTTCCAAGCATCACGGTCTTTTCTAGTGAGTCAGCTCTTCGCATCAGGTGGCCAAAGTATTGGAGCTTCAGCTTCAGCATCAGTCCTTCTAGTGAATATTCTGGACTGATTTTCTTTAGGATTGACTGGTTTGCTCTCAGTATTCACTAATCCAGTGTTTACTGAGGCTCTGTGTAGAACATGCTATGCTAAGTCGCTTCAGTCGTGTCCGACTCTGTGTGACCCCATAGACGGAAGCTCACCAGGCTCCCCCGTCCCTGGGATTCTCCAGGCAAGAACACTGGAGTGGGTTGCCATTTCCTTCTCCAATGCATGAAAGCGAAAAGTGAAAATGAAGCCGCTCAGTCGTGTCTGACTCTTAGCGACCCCATGGACTGGAGTCCACCAGGCTCCTCCGTCCATGAGATTCTCCAGGCAAAAGTACTGGGGTGGGGTGCCATTGCCTTCCCCGGTATAGAACATAAGTGCCATGAATAACAAGGACCAGCTCTATTTGTTCGATGAAGGTAGAGGAGGGGGCACCTCAGTGGCGAAAGAACAGGATGATGGTTTGGGTGTTGGATGTCTCTCTCCAGACCATCCTGTCTTGTACCTCCCACTGGGTCTTGGCCCCAAGTACAAGGTCAGGTAGTGCCTGATGGGGAGCACAGGGCAGGGGAGAAACAGAAGGAAGCCAGCAGAGATGGTCCAGGGACTCGCAGTCAGTGATGGAAGACCAGTCCGCTCTGGGCTATGAAACAGGGCTCACTCTGTGCTTCCCTTCTCCAGGCGTGATGACAAGCTGCGTATCCAGAGCGGCTGGCTGTGCCACTTGGCCCCAGAGATCATCCGCCAGCTGTCTCCCGACACAGAGGAGGACAAGCTCCCCTTCTCCAAACACTCAGATGTCTTTGCACTCGGGTAGGTGGCCCAACCCAGGCTCTTCAGAGCCCCAGCCTGGGCAGAGGGGCACTTCCCTTTTGGAAGGGACAAGGCGTCTGTCTGAAGATTTCTGGGAGAAATTATGGGGGGAGGGGTCTGAGTGGGCTGTAGTAGAGAGACCATAGCAAACCTCCATGCCTGCTTTCTAACTGATGATGCAAACATGGCAAATTGCCTGACTCATTCATTCATGCATGCAATAGCTTTGTACTGGGTGCTTAGTATTAATGAATTGTCAAAAACTTAGTGGCTTAAAAAGATATTTATGATCTCAAGTTTCTGTGACCAGGAATTTGGGAGCAGTTTTGAGCTGGCTCAGCATCTCACATGAGGTCACAGTCAAGATGTTGACCAGGGCTGCAGTCTCATCTGATGGTTTGACAGCTGAGGATCTGTTACCAAGGTGACCACTCACATGGCTGTTGGCAGGAGGCCTCAGGTCCTCACCACACAGGCCTTTCCACAGGCTCAGTGGCAAGAAGCTGCACTGCCTTTATGACCTGGTCATAGAAATTATATATAGTCACTTCTACCATACTCTGTTTGTTAGAACCAAGTCAGTAAATCAAGGTGAGGAGAATTAAGCTCTACTTTTGTTATAAAAAGGAGTATCAATTTGTAGATGTTTTAAAACCACCATAGGTTCCCTATTCTCTCTTGTCTAATGGAAGACAGACAAGGAAACAGTTGTTTTTACAAAATTCCATGATAAATGCTATGCTGAGGATAAGCACAGGACTGTGGGAAGAAAGGAGGAACTAAATCCAGTCTGGGAGATCAGAGAGGGCTTCCTGAAGGAGGGGACTCCTGAGCCTGTGTTAAAGATTGAGTATAAGTAGTCCAGGCGAGGGCAAGGTAACGTGTTCCAGATAGAAGGAACACATGAAAAGGAACACGGGTGACAAGGAACAAATTGTCCACCACGGAGGAACACACTGGGGAGCAGGGCAGGGGGCAGAAAGAGAGCCGATGGATGAAGAATCAGGGGGAGAAAATGAGACTAAGGTGGTGAGATGAAAGCCTAGAGCGGAAAGAAGGCACACTGCAGGGACTTGGAGGCTGAGTTAAGCAGTTTCCATCTTCAGGGCATGAGGAAGCCACTGATGGTCATTAAGCAGGAGAATGACGTAATCACATGTTGAGTTTTAGAATAATCTCTACTGTGTCAAAAAACAGAAAGGAGGAGGACAAATGGGGCCAGGTGACCAGTGCAGGGGGAGACCCTGAAATTCTGCACCGAATCAGTGCCAGGGGACTGAAAGCTGGGATTGGACATAAGAAGCAGGATTTGGGGAGTGGAAGTGATAGGGCTTGACTGTTGGTTTAAATGTGGGTGGTGCCAGTATCTTCCCGAAACAGCTGGGTGGAGAGCAGTGTCCTTTGCCAAAGTAGAGACCCTGCCTGGGGGGCGGGGTGTACCAGGAAGGCAAAGAGAGCAGATCTGGACACAGTGAGTTTGAGCCACCTTGGAGTCAGCCCATGGAAGTGACCAGAAAGCAGCTGAATCTACACATTTGAAGTCTGGAGACGAAGAGCGTAGGACTCATCAGCAAAGACAGAGTAACTGCAGCCATGGGAGAAAATGAGTTGTCTTTAAAAGTACAGAGGAGGAAGAGAGGCTCCAGGTCACTGTCCTAAAGATGCAGATCCCGGAATTCTGAAAAGATCCACCAGGAGCTTCATCTTACCTTGACCGTGGGGGGTGGTTGCAAGGACTGGCAGAGATGACTTGGGGGAAGCTGTTTGGGAAAGCTGGAGGCTCACAGATGTGTGAAGTTAAATTTTAGCACCACCAGGAGCTGGTACAGAGACCGTCTTCCACGGAGAAGTACCCCCACTGCGTCCTTTCCATAAATCGAGGTGGGGGCGGCATTGGCTGGCACATCAGGATCCTCGCCATCTGTCACTTGGTCCCCTTTAGAGGCTGTCCCTTGTTCCAGCTAGTTTATGCCCAGATCTTTATCTAGTTAAATATTGTTATCTGAAACCAAATTGCAGTAATTAAGTTGGTATATTTTAGTATCAATTTAGCAAAAGGAAAAAAAAAAAAAAGAATGTAATTAACAAAATGTACCAAAGTAAGTAATTGGTTTTCCACTGGAGTTTTAATCTTGAGCAATGTTTTTCCCCCTTAAAGCAAGTTTCTCTTGAAAGTTAGGTTTGAAAGGAAGTTTTAATGAGACCTTTATTCCTGACACTGCTGAATTCCAAGGGACCTGGTGCTCTTTGTTTCCTGCCAATTAGGTGCATCTTGTTGCTTGGGAACCTCATGCTGGGGCATGACTTGGAACAAAAATGGATTTTTAAAAGTGTGTTGAGCACCGTGTTAAGCTTGTCATGGGCACTGTCTCAGGGCATCTTCAGAAGTACAACTTTGAAGCAGGTACCATCGTTCCCAATTGACAGATAAGGAAACTGAGGTTCCGAGTGGCTCAGTGACTTGCCTTACAGTAATTAACCATGGAGCTGGGAATCAAACTTGGGTCATCCTGACTCCACACTTGGAGCTTTTAACCACAGAGCCCCCAATGGGCTTGAGAGTCATTTCACCACTCAAAGCCCTACTTCCCTCAGCCACAAATCAAAGTTAATAAAGCCACTGTGATATTCTAAGGACTGAATGAGAAAACATCTGTAAGGCACCCAGCACAGGGCCAGGCTTCCAATAGTCTCCCTTCCCCAATTCGCATGAGCAGTGCCTACACTCTGTGCCTCAGTCACCAGGCCCCAACCATCAACTATAGGGTCGCCCTCCCAAGTACTGCACCGCCCCCGTTACAAAGGACTCACAAATAGGACCGTGTGTAGGTTTCCCAGTAGAGCAGGATGGCCAGTGATGTGATTCTGTGGTCAGATGGTCTCAACTCTGGCTATGACCTCTCACAAGCTGTGTGACCCTGGGCAAGATACATAACCCTCCTGAGCCTCAGTTTCCCCAGCTGTGAAATGGGGCTGATAATAGCACTTCTTATTTTCAAATGTAAGTTTAGCACTTCTTATTTTCAAATGTAGGTTTTTAACCTTTTTACAGTATGATGAGGCCAGTAGATCAGGAAACAACTTACCATTGGATAGTTTGTTATTCACAGCTCCCAAAAGGAGGAGGCACATTGTCCCATGCACGGGTTCATGGGGAGGCACCAAGGTCAATCAAGAGGCAGAAGGAGCAGGAAGAGAATACAGGCAAGAGCCATTATTGTGGTTTCCCCAGGAAGGAATGGATGAGGCAGGGTAAGCAGATTTAAGATTGGCTGGTTTGACTAACTTCGGTGGGCACAGGGTCTGAGAGCTGTCTTAAGTAGGACAGGGGAATACCAGACCTGAACGTGAGAGCCTGATAGAGGAGATGGGAGACAGAGCCTTGTATTGGTTAGTTTGCATATGAAAAGTACCACTTACAGATCAGCCCTTTACTGTCTCTAGAAATCGGCTGGCCCTGAGAGGGGCAAACCCTCCAAGGTCAGCAAGACCCCAGATATCAAAGCATCAGAATAAAAAGGCTTGCTTAATACACCTCCTCCATAATCATAATAAATACAAAGGGCTTAGATTAGTGTCCAGCACAGAGTGAAAAATCAGTAAGTATTATTGTTTATGATGATGATGACTAGAACCATCCAGCACCTTAACTTGAGAACTTCCTGGCCATCTGACTCAACAGCCCAGCACCTGAGCATCACCACCCCTGCCTGCCCCAGATGGATGAGGTTAGCAGGGGAGAGAGTATGCCGAGAGGCAGGCCCCTGGAAATAGCTGGTTTGATACAGTCCTCTATTAGCTCAGTTGGTAAAGAATCTGCCTGCAATTCTGAAGACCCCGGTTCGATTCCTGGGTCAGGAAGATCCACTGGAGAAAGGGATAGGCTCACCACTCCAGTATTCTGGGGCTTCTCTTGTGGCTCAGCTGGTAAAGAATGTGTCTGCAATGTGGGGGACCTGGGTTCGATCCCCGGGTTGGGAAGATCCCCTGGAGAAGGGAAAGGCTACCCACTCCAGTATTCTGGCCTGGGGAATTCCATGGACTGTATAGCCCATAGGGTTGCAAAGAGTAGGACACGACTTTCACTTTTCATCATTAAAAAGGATTACCAAGTGCTCCGTATTCTTTTTTTTTATTTTATTTTGCTTAACTTTACAATATTGTATTGCTTTTGCCATTCATCAAAATGAATCCTCGACAAGTATACGTGTGTTCCCCATCCTGAACCTTCCTCCCTCCTCCCTCCCCATACCATCCCTCTGGGTTGTCCCAGTGCACCAGCCCCAGGCATCCGTTATCAGGCATCGTACCTGGACTGGCGACTCGTTTCAGATATGATATTATACATATTTCAATGCTATTCTCCCAAATCATCCCACCCTCTCCCTCTCCCAGAGTCCATAAGACTGTTCTATACATCAACCCTGTTTACCAGCAGCCAAGTGCTCCATATTCTTTAAAGCAAATGTACATAAATTACCTTAGGTTAGAGGAAAGATCATTTCCTAGTGTTGTTGCAGATATTTCCTGAGTTGGGGAATCTTCTCAGTGAGTGGAGACCTATCCTCACAACCCATCTCAGTGATAGCCCAGCATCCTCTGACACCCCTACGGCATCCGCCATGGTCCTCAGTGCCGCCCACACCTCTCCCAGCATCCCTTCAGCACCACCCAGCCCATCTCCCCATCCATCCCATATGTGCTGCTCACAAGCAGTGGTTTCTTCAGTCATTACCATATCATGATGTATGAAACAGAGATGATAACATAGATGATCCCTCTAGAATAATCCCAGCATTGAGTTGTTCTGACATTCAGCCTCCCAGATAAACATTCTTCCACTGCAGTTTTATCATCATTCTCATTTGGCAGATAAGGAAACCTGGATTCAGAAGGGAAGCAACCCACCCAGTGACATACTCCTAGCTTAGCATAGAACAGAATCAGGACTTGAACCCTTCAAGGCAGTCTGACCTTCAGATCTTTATTTTTGTTTTCCATTATTTCACAGAAAGGTTCCTTCTTAGAAAACACAAATATAATAGAAAAAATATGTCCTTTCTATCACTGAGAAAAGACAGTTTGCTAATATTTTGCTGTGTTGTTATTAATTCTCTTTATATCCATATACATATACATAATCAATTGTGTATTATTATTATACATTATATATATTCAATATATAATGGTTTTTTAAAGTGTAACATATCTAATTTACAGTTGTGTCCTGCTTTTTTTCACTTAAATTAATATATTTAGCATTTTTATGTCAGCAAAGCTGAAACTCCAGTATTTTGGCCACCTCATGCGAAGAGTTGACTCATTGGAGAAGACTCTGATGCTGGGAGGGATTGGGGGCAGGAGGAGAAGGGGACGACAGAGGATGAGATGGCTGGATGGCATCACTGACTCAATGGATGTGAGTCTGAGTGACCTCCAGGAGTTGGTGATGGACAGGGAGGCCTGGCGTGCTGCAGTTCATGGGGTCCCAAAGAGTCAGATACGACTGAGCAACTGATATGATATGATGATGTCAGCAAAATTTCTTTGAAATTTCTAATAATAATAATAAAGTATTCCATTTCATTTTAATGATTTACCATTATCCCTATAACCAATTCTTGTTGAGCAGTTTTGTTATTGCTACTTTTTTTCAGTGTCCTATGTAATGGTGTACAGAAGATCCTTATAAATGAATTTTTGTTTATATCCCTCATATTCTCCTTAGAATAGTTTTCTAAAATTACAAACATGAGGCCAGAGATCCTAGCCACATTATATTAAACTGTTCCGTTTCTAGCTTTTGATTCAATTTATTCAGGCACCAGAGAAGATATCCTGGGATAAGCATGACTTCTAAGACATCATGAAAGCTTAAAGTACATCTCAGGTAGCAAAACAGCTGTCCTGTGTGGCAGAAACTCAGGGGCCAGTGTGATTAGCCAGCAGGCTGACTGGGTGTGTGTGTGTTAATGAGGGGACACAGAGTTGCAGGTGACATATCACCCCAGCATCCCCTTAACAATGTCTGCCCACAGGACTATCTGGTATGAACTCCATGCCAGAGAGTGGCCTTTCAAGACCCAACCAGCAGAGGCAATAATCTGGCAAATGGGCACAGGCATGAAACCCAACCTCAGCCAGATCGGCATGGGAAAAGAAATCTCGGTAAGTCCCAGGATGGTGCCAGGTCTGGGAGACAAAGGGAGAAACAGACCCAGTTCTAGGCACTCCTTTCCCCACACATTAAGGTTGCAAATGCTTCTCTGGAGGGCGATGAAAATGCCTGCCCACAGCCCTGTCAGATAATGATTTGGAGCTTCGAAGGCAAAGCTTTCAAACTATGCCTGCAATTCAGGTTCCTACCATCAGGGTGCAGTACACTTGGCCAGATTTTTCCTAGCAAGGGATTGCTGAGTCTAGTAGAACCAATGAATCCCTCTTTTTCTGTTATTTTTTAAAGATATACATTAAACTATCACCAGTATCAATTATTCTACTTTTATTTAAATGTACATAGAAAGTTTAAGGCATCATCCAACTCAGAACAAGATATACAATAACACAGAAGCCCAAGTATAAATTAATAATCAACCTCCAAAACACATCAGGAAGAATCCTCTGTTGATCAGAAAATAGATGAATCGGGGAATGTGTAATTATCTGTATGTTTTTAGAACATAAAAAACGTGTATGTTTTTTAAGGATTACCTGTCTCTAGATTTCCTTTCTCAGGTGAGGCGATCACTGGTAAAGTAATTTTCCCCTCTGAGACTTTCAGAGGCACTTATAGTGTTAGATGTGGATAGAAGCCTCAGGATCTTCCTCCTCCCTTTTGAGAAGACTGTCAAGAGACTCCTTGGGGAGCACTATTAATTTCAGTGTATCCCATATCTTCTATAATAGGATTTACCTACTTTGCTATATAGGCTCAGAAAGTGGATAAGTAAAATGATGGATGATATATGGATAAATAATGCATGGCTGGATGATAGATGAAGTGTAAATACATGAATTGAGATGGATAAATGGATAAATGCACAGTAGGTAAATGCATGATGGATGGATGGATGGATGATAGTGGAATCAGAAAGTAGAACGAATGGGTAGACAGATCCAATGAGATGCTAAGGAGTAATCAGCAGTTACTATTTACATTAAATCGCCACATTGGTTCCTTTCAGGACATTCTTCTCTTCTGCTGGGCCTTTGAACAAGAAGAGAGACCTACCTTCACCAAGCTCATGGACATGCTGGAGAAACTGCCAAAGCGAAACCGCCGCCTGTCTCACCCTGGACATTTCTGGAAGTCTGCAGAGTAAGTGTTTCTTCCCCTTTAGCATCTCTTCCCACTGCCCTCTCTCCTGTGGCTTTTGTCACCTTTTTGCTCCCACTCCAAACTCCTCTGCCAACTATCTCCTTTCCGTGTACCCACCTCCTTCCCCTACACAATACCCTTCCCCACTGCGTTTCTGTTCAGGGGAGTCTCCTCTGGAATCTGGGTCCTAGAGGTGTCCACACAGGGCACAGATCCCAGTGACTACCATGGCTATCTCATTGCCCATCTCTTCCTGATGAAGGGTGACACCCCAGTGAGTCTGAGCATCACATGGTGAAGTGGTACCCTGAACCCACCAAGCCCTGCTGCTGCTGCTAAGTCACTTCAGTCGTGTCCGACTCTGTGTGACCCCATAGACGGCAGCCCACCAGGCTCCCCTGTCCCTGGGATTCTCCAGGCAAGAACACTGGAGTGGGTTGCCATTTCCTTCTCCAATACATAATAGTGAAAAGTGAAAGGGAAGTTGCTCAGTTGTGTCCGACCCTCAGCGACCCCATGGACTGCAGCCTATCAGGCTCCTCCGTCCGTGGGATTTTCCAGGCAGAAGTACTGGAGTGGGGTGCCATTGCCTTCTCCAAGCCCTACATGTCCGCTATTCATCAAAGTACAAAAGTCCTGGGGAGTACCTATTTCATGGATGATAAACATGTATGAGTTGTCTCTGCCCTGTTCCTGTGCTGATGGAAGGCATGACTAATCTCTCACCGCACATTTGCCACCACTCAGTGATACTCATCAGCAGTTACTTAGAATCAGCGCATTGGTGCCCTTTCTGGCCATTCCAGATTTGGTCTAACTCCTTTTACACATGGAGATACTGTGGCCCACAGAGACATTCAGCAGCTCACCCACATCTGCATGGGGTGTTGGTGATAGAACTGGGGACACAGGTCAGGCTCCAGTTCTATAATTTAGAATTTGCTCTCCCCACAACCCTCAGCCCCTACAGATTCCTCACTCACACTCATCTGGCTTTGAGATGGTTACTCCAGTGGTGTGGTCCTTCCAAAAGCTACCTGGGTCAGCAGTGGAATGAGGGAGCGCTTGGCTAAAGTAGGCCCAGGATCTGGGCCCTGTCTAGGGCTTTGTAATCTGCAGAAGGGACCAACCAAGAGGTCTCAGCTGCAGCCAACATGTTCCAAGGAGGTCAGCATCTAACTCAAAACTCGGCCCTGGGATCTTGGGTGGGCCCTTTCATGGCTTGGATGCCAGAGGAGCTGGCATTTCTAGAATCCTCGCACATGGCAAGTTGAAGGCAAGACTGGGGCAACCCTGTGTTCCAGAGCAATACATCTCAAAATTTAATACGCATTCATATTACCCAGGGGCTTTGTTAAAATGCAAATTTTCATTCTGTTAGGTCTGGGGTGGGGGCCGAGATGTTGCAGTTCCAACAAACTGCAAGGTGATGCTGATGCTGCTGGTCCATGGACTACGCCCCGCTTTGGACCTGTGTTGTCCAATAACAGCCACACACTGCATGGGGCTATTGAACAGTCAAAATGGGGTGAATCTAGATTGAAATGTGCTCTGAGTGTAAAATCTACACAAAATTTCAAAGACTTAGGAGAAAAAAAAACCAACAACAACAGTTAATCCCTTCCCTCCCTAACCCCTAATCTTTCATCTGTGTTCTGTCTCTATGAAAGTATCTGTTCTAGATGCTCTGTTTAGCCAATGCATACAATATTTGCCCTTTTGTGTTTGGCTTCTTTCACTCTGCATGTTTTCATGTTTCATCCACATTTAGCACAGCGGTCCCCACCCTTTTGGCACCAGGGACTGGCTTCGTGGGAGACAGTGCTTTCCACAGACCATGGAGGATGGAGGATGGTTTGGGGATGATTCTCATAAGACAGGTGCAACCTAGATCCCTCGCATGCCCAGTTCACAGCGGTGTCCGTGCTCCTATGAGAATTTAATGCTGCCGCTGATCTGATAGGAGGCGGAGCTCAGGCGGTAATGCAAGCAAGAGGGAGCAGCTGTAAATACAGAGTAGCTTCACTTGCTCGCCTGCCACTCACCTCTTGCTGTGTGGCATGGTTCCTAACAGGCCACGGACCAGTACCAGTCTGTGACCCAGGGGTGGGGACCTCTGTTGTAGCACATATTAGACCGTCATTCTTTTTCATGGCTGAGTGATATTCCATTGTGCATATATACCACAGATTTTTGTCCATTAATCTGTTGCTGGACACTTGGTTCGTATGTGCTTTGGGGCTATTGTGAGTTGCATCACTGTGAACTTTGGTGTATGAGCATTTGTTCAAGTCCCTGCTTCCAGTTCTTTTTTCATCACCTCGACCACCAGCACCATCTCCATCATCTGGGGATCATTTATTAAGCACATATGTGTGAAAGGTGCTGTGTCAAGCATTCTATCTGCGTCATCTCACTGAATCCTCAGAACCCCCACCCCTTCACCAAGAGGTAATCTAGTAACCCCAGAGGAGTGCCCGAGAGGTTAAGTGCCTACTCCCAGGTCACACAGCAAGTAAGGAGCAGAGCAAATATTGGAACCCAGCTTGGTCTGGACCTTGATCCCTCCACTTCATTGCTTTCTAGACAAAGACTGCCTGTGTACTTTCTGGGTCTCTTTCTAAAACCATCCAAGGAGAGTGGGCATAAATTCTGCTCCCAACAGCCCAGATCTTGGCTCAACAGCAGTCAGCAGAGGCTCCACTCAGAGCTGGGGTCTGTGATGTGGCTCTGGTCTCCCTTCCTCCTCCTGCATCTCCATCCCCCACCAAGCATCCTCAGCAGCTCCACGTGGCCTCACCTCAGCCACACCTGGGTGACCATCCCTAGTCCAGAGACTGCTTGTTCCAGTGAGGAGAGCCTGCTACTTGCTGGCTGTGCACCCTTGGGCAAAATACCTAACCTCTCTGAGCCTCAGTTTTCGCATCTGTAAAAGGGGTGCAATGTGCCTTTCTTGCGGACCATCCTCAGGTTTAAGTGAGATCAGGTATGTGCAGCACTCAGCCCCGAGCCCAGTACCCAGTAGGACCACCGCCTTTTCTTGCAGAGCATGGGAACCACTCATCTCAAACCACCTGCCCTCCAACAGGGCGCTGATTCACAAAAGATGATGTTGTCATACTCATGTGACCTCTTGCCACTCTCTCCCTTCTCTCTGCACTCCAGGCTGTGACCGCTGAACCAAGGGGACAGCGCTCAGCTCCCTCAGCTCCCAAGCCACCTCTCCTCCCCTGCTCTGCCCTCTGCCAGTTCAGGAGGCCAGAGGCTCACCATCAGAGGGTACCGACCCCGGCCGGCCTGGGAGCGCTGCACGACTGAGCCCGGTGGCTTCCCTGCACCCAGACTCGCGCCTTCGCTCGGGCAAGGGCAGGGACCCCCCCGCTAGGACTTCGCAGGACCGGCTAGGGGGACACGGAGTTGATCAGTGAGCCCTGGGGGACGGTGTAGACAAGAGAACGACGGGCTGGATGCGGAGCCGCTGGGCCATGGAGACGAGGGCAGGGGGCCCATGAGGGCAAGCTCACAGGGCTGATCTATGTGTGCTTGTGTGTCTATGTGCGAATGCCATCTGCTCTCAACTCCTCTTGACAACAGGAGTCAGGCTGCCCGGGTCCAGAGTAGGGCACCCCACCCCCAGCTGTTTCGGTGTCTTTACGGGGGTTTCGGCTGCACTCTCTGCAAAGATGGTGAGGGGGCAGCAAATCTGAGCACCTGCTTAGTGGAGGCTACAGGGCTGAGATCTGGGTGGGGGACTCAGCTGTTCCTTTGCAAACGTCTGTTCTCAGAGGCTCCACCCAAGCCCATCAGGGTTTGGGTACTTCTGCATCTCGTTCCGAAGTGCATGTCTTCTGCCCTCTGGGTCTCTCTGGGGTACCCTGCCCCCTTTCTGCCGCTTTCTCCTGTTCTGTAACAGCCTCATCCCTTTTTTCCTCGCTGCCCCCCACCACCACCGTTTGGAAAGCACAGTGGCTCACTGGCCAGGATGACTTCAGGGGGCCTCCTTCCAGCTCACCTTTATCCATGACACCCTCTGAAGTCTGAGCCTTGGGAAACGGGGCTCTGGGAGGGATAAATTCTAGGACATTCTTTTTCCCTCCCTCTGCTCTGGCACTCACACCAGCTAAGTTTGTCCACCACAATGACAGATACGGGTCACTAGGTTATGTGTGTGTGTGTGTACAAGTTGTATGGCACGTGCATGGCATCCTGTTTGCCAGTGATCCCTCCCCAACCCCCACCACTTTGCCCTTAAGAAGTCCCTGGGGAGGTGAGGAGGGCGGCTGTTCTTCAGGGCTTTGTGTCCTGGGCTCCAGCCGGTGTCGAGCCCCAGAGTGGCTTCCCCATCCGATGTCTCTGCACACTTGGTTCCCCCACCTCCCATCTCTCGCCCCCTCCCCGCCTGGACCAGCTGCTTTTTCTGACCACACTGGGGTCCAGTATTCTACGTGGAGGTTGCTGGGAGCAACTCAGGTGCAGAGCGATAAGGAAAGCCTCTATCTTATGTTCCTTACCTTACAAGGGAATGTCTTTCGTTCCCCAAACCCTGCACCCACTTACCTGACCTGGCATTAGGGGGAACTCTGTCCCCCAGTAGGGTACTAGCAGGACAGCTGGGCATTAGGCAGGAGGCCCGGGGTCGGCCCATAGTCCTGCCGAACTTCCTGGGCACTGCCCAGGCTTGGTTTATTCTGATCGCCACCTCATCCAGACATCTCCCTCCCAGAGAGGGGACCTCAGACTTCAAAAACCCAACTTAGGCTCAGACTCAACATCCAACCAGAGAAACGGGGATCTTTCCCACTCTGGGTGGTCCCCAGACAAGTTCATGCTATGGAGGCCAAGCCTGCTTCCAAACTGGGGAAAATGATGAGACCAGTCATGCTTCCCAAGACCCAGGCCAAGGGGGAGCCCTGTGCCTCCCCAAAGGCCTTCCTGATCACCTTCCCAGCCGCCTGGGAACAGAGACTCCAGGCCCTCACATGGGCCGTTCCTGAATGTTCCTTTTCTGGGGGCATCTGTCGCTGTGGCCCTCAGGCCATCTTTTATGTGTCCTAGAGCCATTTATACATGTTTGCACAAACCCCAGCTGCTCTGATGTTGCTGCAGGCAGCTCTCGTCAGTGGCTGCCTCCCTGTCCGGGCAGGTCCCCCAGCAGACGTGCCCCAGACCTCCGCTTGAGCCTCCTGAGAGTCTTGCATCTCTTTAGCCCAATCAGACTTCTTGGGTCCCTGGACCCCAGTCTTTATCAGGGACCTCTGTGCAGGGGAAGGAAATGGGGAAGGGGAGGAGCAGTCAGGGTCAGCTGCCTAAAGCCAAAATGCTCATCAGAACCTCTGGTCGCTGTTGTTTCCAGAATTAAACTAACACGCCACTCAGAGCCTTTGGCAGGGCCCAACGGCATCTCTACAGGCTAATTTTTGCATTTGTTCACAAGCACCAGCTTGAGATTAAAGACAGGGCCTGAGAGATCAGGGAGAAGCCCCTGCGCCTTTGCAGCTCCTCTGCCTGCAGAACTGGGTCCCACATCACCTGCTCTCACCTCCTCCCTCTTTTCCCAGGTCTTCACTTGGCTCCCTCCTTCCTCAGTCTCCACTGTAACCAGTCCAGCCCCTCCCTGTTACCTTCCTCTGGCTTCACCACCCTGAATTGTTTAGAAGCCAGCTTTCACAGAAAGAACCAAACCGCTGCTTCCCCTGCTGACCTCCATCCTTATTCACTGAAGCACTGGGAGGAGGTCATGTTCATTCATCTTCTGCAAGGAAGGAAAAGGGGTGTGTGCATTTAAGTCATAGTTGCCAGACCCACCATTGGCTTACTCTGCAGAATCCATGTGACACAGATCGTGTGCACACGTCCCACCACAGCTGCACACAGGTGCCCAGCACCCAACTGCCAGTTACTTCTGTCTCTGCCTCACTTTCAGCAAACGCTCACACACACCGGCTTCCCAAAGGGACCAGTCCGTGGGGTAAAGATTCACTAGCGAGTCGTGACGCTGCCTTTTTTGCAGGGTGTGTGGATTTGCACACTGAGTTCCACCCAGCTCTTCCTCTCCACAGGTCTTTCATAAAATGGGGGCGGAGGGGGAATCCCCTTGGAGGGAAACTTCCTTGATCTTATGTGGGGCCATCTCCACATGTCATCATTCCCAGAGTAGACTAAAGGTCAGAGTCTGCACTTAATTGTTCTGTCCTGGTTTTCCTTTTGCTGGTCAAAGACAAAACTCTCTTTGCCATGGAGCCCCCCGACTCTCTCTATATTTCTATCTTGGATTCTTTGCCAATAGAAGCTCTGGATTGCTATCTGGAGACTAGATTCCTGTATCTAGGAAACCCTAGTCTATCCCCTTTCCACTTCCCGCTGTGCACGTCCTGCCCCACCCCCAATCTCCTGCTGTTTTTGTGATTGGCTAAGGAACAGGAAAGAAGTGATACGCACTTAGGCCCAGTCACTATGTTTAAAACTCTAGACTTAGAGTAGGCAGAATAGGCTGTATCCATCCCATCAGATGGTTTGTACAGTGTTTAACTGGAGGGGGAAAAAAAAACAGAAGGTTTCATAGTTTGTGAAAACCCTGTGAAATTCAAATATCAGTGAGAATAAACAAAGGTGGTTGGTGCATAGCCACACCCACTCATTTACATACAGGCCACAGTTCCATTTGTGCCACGACTACTTGTAACAGAGACAGGGTGGCCCTTCAAGCTGAAAATATTTACCGTCTTGCCCTTCACTGAAGACTTTTCCTAACTTTGATCTAGGCGACTGTCAGAAGGAAGGAAAAACCAGCTTGCACATGGCTCCCAGCTGGGGGAACCAGGAGCTGGGATGGGAGTCACAGGGGCCAAGACCATATCCTAGCAGGGGAAGGACTTTCCAACAGCTCGCTCTGGGAGGTAGAAAGCTCCCCATCCTGGGAGAGGTGTGTGGACACGGAGACCACTTTGTGGGCAGGACCTGGAGGGGAATTCAGGCCCTACCTCAGGAGGGCTCCTGCTTTCGTCCAGTCTGCTCGGGCTGCCGTTGCAAAAGCCTGGGAAGCTTCAACAACAGAAACATATTGGCTCACAGTTCTGGAGGCTGGAAGTTCAAGATCAAGGTGTCAGGGCTGGTTTCTTCTGAGGCCTCTCTGCTCGGCTTGGAGACAGTCAGCCTCCCGCTCTGTCTTCACGTGGCCTTTTCTCTGGGCACAAACGTGCCTGCCATCTGTCTCTTCTAAGGACACCAGTCACATCACACTACCGTCCTGCCCTTACGACCCAGTTTGACCTTAATTACCTCTTTAAGGACTCTCTCTCCAAACAGCCACAGTGGAGGTTAGAGCTTCAACGTATGAGATGGGGGAGGGCGGTGTGTGCATGATTCAGTCCCTCACAAGGACCCCTGGGATTTCAAGGACTCTGACTTGGGGGCCTTTGGAGGCAAGGCTCCCATCCTTGGCTGGCTTTTCCATGCTTGTTCTCAACCTTGAGTTCCTAAATTTGCCCACCCTGTCCTCACCCTTCGCCAGCCTTTTTACCCAGCCATCCCCTTAGTGCCAGTCTTGTTTCATATATGCCACTGATGCACTCAAGCCCCATGCCCCCTCTGCACCAGCTGGCTAGGGCTGCTGGAGCAAAGTGCAAAGAGCAGGGATTGATGTTCTCAGTTCTGAAGGCTAGAGGTCTAGAATCAAGGGCTGGCAGGACCACAGTTCCCCTGGAACTCATAAAGGAGTTCTGGCACATCATAGCCACTCAGTAAATGCTTGCTGAATGCGAGGGGCTGGGGGCTGGAGGGGGTCAGTGCAAGGCCCTGAAACAGGGGACCACATGTCCTTCCCTGCAGCCAGGAGGGTCCACTGGCAGGGCCGGGTGGTAATGGGATTCCCCACACCCTGGCCCTGTCCTGTGGATTCCACATCACCCCGAATGAATATGCCAGATTCAGTGGTGGTGACTCACAAAGAGACTTGCTGGGGTCAGTGTCGCAGGTACCTAAGTCCTGGGATGCAGAGTGATGATGCATCTCTAACAGCCACTTTTCACCGAGCGCTTGCTGCATGCCAGGCTCATTGAATCCCCCTGACAGGATGGCCCTCGGAGGTGGGTACCATCACCCGCATTTCACAGGCAGAGAAGTGGTGGGACTCAGACATAAACCAGCCTGTGATGTGGTAGAGACAATATTATAAATGTGATTCTCTGGGCTTGTTTCTTCTCAGGAGCCCACCACGACCTTGAGCAGTAGATGCCGGCTGTCTGTCGGGGTGTTACAGGCCCCACTGCTGGTGTTACCTGTAGCTTATAACTGGGAGAAGGAGAGGGTTCAGGGGAGGGTGGGAGTTTGCATGGAAGCTCCCACTTACACTCCCAGGCTGACAGGCTGCCAGGAGCTGCACATTTCCAGGAAATGTGCATCTGGGTTGGCAAAGCCACTCCCAAGTTTCTTCAACACCTCTGCGCTGAGCGGCCTGCACCTTCAGCCCAGCCCTCTTGCTGTACCACTCTGAACGTTGAACTGTGGTCCTCTGTCTTGGGAGGCTCAGCAGTGAGTCTCCCTCCCTCCCACTGGGTCACCCTGAACACTAGCATCCTCCAGTCCCTTTTCCTAGCACCAAGAATACAAAGGATTTGTCGCCCTGGGGTTGAGATGGCTGCTGTCCCTCTGTCGCGGGCCAAGCTGGAGGAAATGGGCTTTGTCCGGAGCGTGCCTGAGCCAGGTCGACCCGGTTTACCAGGTGCGTCGCATAGGCCTGTAATTCCATGGCAGATTAGATGAACGTTGCATCGTCAGAAGGGTTCGAGACAAACACGCATTGGAAATGCTTAGGGAGGACAAGTTGAGCCGAGTTGTTGATTGCAGGGCTTATCAGAGCTTTGAAGACACTACCTTGTAGTTAAATCTCTAAAAAACTGACAACAGGCTGCTCTTTCCAAGATTCCCCAGCTGGTTTCTGAATCCCCAGTAAAATCAGCCTCTGTGAATTCAACTTGACGTCCTGCACGGTGTTCTGAGAGCCAGTGCCAGCCCACAGAAGAGAACAGCTGACCCCCAGCATTTAGCCATCACCTGCTAGGAGCTAGCAGACAGAGATCAGCCCCACCTCCCCTGGAGGCTGGCTCTGTGAAGACGATGAACCTGGAAGCTGAACAAGATGCACTGGGCAGAGGGATGCAGCTGGAGAGTGGCCAGTGGCTATTCTGAGCCCCAGAAAACTTGAATTTGTCCCTGCCACCTCACATTCCCTCCCCAGGCCTGCTGAAGAAAGAGCCTGGTTCTATGCATGAGGACAGTAATTCCACACACAGGGAGCCCACAAAGGAAGACCCTGGCTGATGGTGTCTTCCAATGGAGGGGTCAGATGTGCTGTGTGTGGGTGACTCCCCCACACACTATGGCTCAGAGACCAATGCAGAAATAGTGGAGGACAGCATGCTCTCATAGGGGCCAGCTAGGTCTAGACCTGAAATTTTATGTCAGCCTGGTCATTGCAGCGAAGGTCTAGAATGATCTATATCTAGAAGACCCAGAAGGACGACCTGATCCAGAGGGTACAAATATGTGACATTTCTGCCACCACTGCACCTCCCGTACTAGTGGCAGACGTTGCTAAAATCACAGCATGCCTTCCTATTTCATGTGGACACAAGTAGCCAGCCTTATCTCAGGCCTCCCCTCCTTATACAGGAGAAAGAACTCGGACCCAGAGCATGGAAGGTGAACTCTCCCAAGCCAGGGCCCTTCTTAGAGGCAGATTTAGAACTAAGGCCCCAGAAATTTCCAAAAACTGTCTTGGCTGTTGCTGGTGGGCTCAATGAGCCCTGCAGAGCTTTATTTGCAGTCAGGTAACTTAAAATGCAGAAAGAAAGATTCTATCCTAAGACCTTGAGTATGATCTTATTTGATAATGTGTTTGCTTGGAGAGAAATCATTTAACCTCCTGGGAACGGCTTCCCCTCAAGACCTCATACTCACTGGGCTGGAAGGCCCCATTGTTGTTCAGTCACTCAGTCACGTCTGACTCTTTGCGACCCCATGGACTGGGGCACACCAGGCTAACCTGTCCTTCACCATCCACCAGAGCTTGCTCAAACTCATGTCCATCGAGTTGGTGATGCCATCCAACCATCTCATCCTCTGTCATCCCCTTCTCCTCCTGCCCTCAATCTTTCCCAGCATCAGGGTATTTTCCAATGAGTCAGCTCTTCGCACCAGGTAACCAAAGTATTGGAGCTTCGACTTCAGCATCCATCCTTCCAGTGAATATTCAGGGTTGATTCCCTTTAGAATGGACTGGTTTAATCTCCTGGACCTTACGAAAATAATGGTGTGTATGTGAGTGGGTGGGTTTCTTCACTTGAGGAAGTTTATAAAAGTTTCTGTGGTTCAATCTGGACATCTCTGAGATATGGAATGCTGCCTGTAGAGAGGCAGAAAGGAAATCTAATTGCAGTTGTTTTTTGGTTGTTTCACTGTGTGGAAGGCTCAAAATCAAGTTTTCACCCAGATAAAATTCCCTGGAATCCTAGTGGACCAACAGCTCTATCCTTGAGCTTTTAAAATGCCTTTAGTAACTAGCTTGGTGGCCGAGAGTACTTTCTGTATGCCGCTTTTCTTCCTTTCCTTTCTCCCCTTATCCTCTACCACCACTGCCTCCTGCCAGATAACATCTCCCCCGGACCATGAGCCGAGGAGAAAGTTACACAATAGTAGAGATGAAAAATAGCTGCCATGTATTTAGCTTAAATTAGCTCAGAAGAACAGTTCCCTCCCTCCATTGAGCGGGCAGTCATTGTTTATGCCAACGTGCTATTTGCATCCTGCCTTCTTAGATTTGAAAGTCTAATGATTAAAAACAAATCTTAGTTTTTCTTTTCCACCACTTAAGGAGGAAAAAAAAAAAAAAAAAAAGACCAGCTTGGCTAGTTCTTGTAGTTTAAAAATACCCTGACCTCCAGCGCTTAGAGTGAGAATTTTGGAGAGACTGGTGCCAGGATAGCAGAAAACAACAACAGACAGACAGTAAGAGACAGATAAGCCTGTTGTGAAGGAGGGAGCAATGGGCTGGCCAAGGTGGAAGACGGACTTTTTGCATCCCCACACGGATGACAAGGGCCAAATCAGATCAGAACTCCATAGGGTTTTTCTTCATATGCCATGTATGAGACATTGAGCATCTACTACGCTGGTGGACCCTGGGCATTCAGTGATGAGGGAAATAAAGTCTCCCCTTTCTGAAATTTAGAGCCTAGTGGAGGAGGTAGACAAGAAGGCTGCTGCTGCTGCTGCTGCTCAAGTCGCTTCAGTCGTGTCCGACTCTGTGCGACCCCATAGACGGAAGCTCACCAGGCTCCCCTGTCCCTGGGATTCTCCAGGCAAGAACACTGGCATGGGTTGCCATTTCCTTCTCCAATGCATGAAAGTGAAAAGTGAAAGTGAAGTCGCTCAGTCGTGTCTGACTCTTAGCGACCCCATGGACTGGAGCCTACCAGGATCTTCCGTCCAGGGGATTTTCCAGGCAAAAGTACTGGGGTGGGGTGCCATTGCCTTCCCCGAGACAAGAAGGCAGCCAATGACAAATATAAAAATTACCACTCACATAGTGCCATCCCTCCCCCCACCACCACCACGAGAGGATCAGTAACACAAGATGAGACTATAGTTGAGGGAGCAATTGGCAAAGGTCTTTGCCAGGAGGTAACATTTCAGATGAGATTTCAAGGAAGAGAAGGGAAGGGGCACTCGTTCTAGGTCAGGGTCCCTCAGCTGCGACACTGTTGATGTTTGGGACCAGGAAATTCGTGTTGTGAGTGGGGCATCCTGTGTGCTGGAGTGTGTTGAGTAAGCATCCCTGGCCTCCACCCACTAGCTGCTGGGGCACCCCCACTTTCCTGCCACTCCTGAGTTGAGACAACCAAAGATGTCTCCAGACATTGCAAATGTCCCTGGTGGGGAGGAGGATAGAATCACCCTCCCTCGCCCATTTGAAAGCACCATTCTAGGCAGAGGAAACACAAAGAGCCCGAGAAGAAGACAAGTGTGGCATGGGCCAAGGCGTGGCGGGAGACCAGAGGGGACGAGCAGGGTAGACAGTGCGTGAACCAGGCTGGGGGCTGGGGAGTAGGAGTATCCCAGGCTGGGGAGCATCTCAAAGATCTTCGAAGGGCAGCAGGGAAGCACTGGGCGCTTTTAAGGGCTCCATTGTCACCATCTGACTTTCACTGCTTTAAGCGAAGGCATGACATCATTTGCACACTGTCTTCTGGCCACATCACTACGACCCACATTCAGCCTCCTGCCATTCTGCAGCCTTTCATGAGAAAAAAGGGAAATCAGATGGAGGGGAAATGGGAAAACCCAAGGAGGGGGCTCTTTGAGAACCTAAGGCATGGAAATAGGTTTTAAGGGCAACCTTCAATGGTTGGAAGGCTGCCTAAGCAAGAAGGAAGTACCTAAGGCACGGAAATGGGTTTTAAAGGCCATCTTCAATGGTTGGAAGGCTGCCTGGGTGAAGAGGAAATTGACTTACCCGTCACCATCTACATGAACATGACAAGGTCTGCAATCCCAGCTCACAGGCTAGGAAGCAACCCACAGGTCATGCACCCGATGCCCCGGCTCTCCCTGCCACATCCTCCCTCGTTCCTTCCATGGTGGCCGGCCCCATCCTCTTACTGATGCAGATCCTCTTATTGAATGGAAATCTCAGCACTTGCATCAGCAACCCCAGTGCTGCTCTCAGGGGCTACTCAGGGAAGTCCCCTCTGTCCTCCCCAGGAAGGAGAGTCCCCTGACATCTGAGGGCCTCTCCCACCCTCCTTCTAATCTCCAGTTAACTGTGGGGAAGAGAGTTATAAGGGCTGTCTCTGGTGGGGACGGAGTCATAAAACAGATGGTGTGAACAAGAGGTGGCTGTTCAGTGCCGTGCCATGTGACTGATTTGGGGATGGAGGTGGGTGGTGGGGTATGGATGAGCCACTGCTCCACCCCTGCAATCAGATCCTGGGGGTTCCCATGGTCCCAAGATGGGGGTGCAAGGAAGTCAGGCATCACAAAGGACTGGGGCTGGGAAAGTTGTTTTGGGAATCAGGGACACTCAGCCCAGCACCTTCCAAGAAGGATTCTGAGTCGAGACTGGAGTTCCATTCCCCAGGGTGTTGACTTTTCCCAGTGGCAGTTTAAATGCATCCTTGTCAGTGAATGCCATGCATTGGTTCCCAAGACTGTAGCCACTTACCTCTGTTTATTTTCTGTGTTGCTACTACTACTACTAATAAAATAGGTACCCTTGAACCTGTGTAAGTTCAAGTAACTGCTCTGTAGCTACAGTGTAGATACCAGACTACCCTAATGTACCTGTCTTGCCACACCAAGCCCCTCCCAGTGCCCACCCACTCGTGCTCCCAGCCAGCCTCCCACAGAGTCCTGTTCAGCCCCCCTATAAATGCCCAGCCAGCTGGGCAGTGCTAGGCCAGGCTGGGTCATTAATGGAGGAGGAACAGCCAGTGTGGGTGCCCTTGGCCAGGCCTGAGCACAACTATGAGATGTCTAAAGACTTTTCCCAGCTTCTTCCTCCTCTCTCTCATGTCTTTCCTCTGCCCTGGTGCCCCCTACCTCAGGGAAGGCAGTAGATTTTCATTTCCCTTTCTTGGCCCACTCATCCTGATCTTGCTGTCCAGAATAAATCCTCAGAAAGCCCCAAGCCTTGGGGCTGGATGCCCAAGCAGTGTCAGGCGTGATGTCACCCAGGCCTCTCTGACACCCCCTTCCCAAGCTGTCATCCAATTGGTAGCCTTGACCCACTGTGGGCTCGCCGAATCCACATAGACTCCCACATTCCACAGGCGTTTCTCCATGTCGTGGTCCCTGAGTACCACTGTAGCTCCTACTTTCTGGCCCTGTGATGGGTTTAAGATGCTTCCTATTGAGCAGTTGAAGGACTCAAAGAAAGTCTCCCCAGTATTTCAAAAGCCTGTGTCCCCAGCCACACTGCTTATACCCCCAGCAGAGCTCAGCATCAGGCAACATGTGTCCCTTCATTCCCCAAGACTGCATCTCATACACTCATCCAGTAAATATTCAGTCAGTGCTTCCTGTGTTCCTGGGAAAAGTGAGGAGGTGGTCCCTGCCTGCAGGGACCTAAGTCCAGAAAGTTGTGACGGGGTTCTGAAGCTCCAGAGGATCACCCTGCCCCAGCAAGAGCCCTCAAGAGAAGCTTCTCGGAGGAGGGGACTCCTGAACCTTGTCTTGAGATTTGAGTCACATGGGAGTGAGTGGTAAGGAACAGTGTGCCAGGTGGAGGGAACAGCCCATGTGCAGGCCCAGAGGCAAGATTGCGATTTACTGAAAGCCTGCCCCCTAGGAGCTAGCTCTGCCCTTCCCCTGCTTTCCCCCAACCCTGGTGCCAGACCCTGGGAAATTTCATCCCTGAACAGAAGGGTACCCTGGCTCAGATGTGGAGTCCTCAACTTCTCCCCCAACCATACCTGGTCCAGGCTCTTGGCCTTGTGCTGAGGTAGGAGGTGTCCCAAGTGAATTTGTGCCTGCCGCACCAGACCAGTGCTTAGGCTGCCTCGGACTCCCTTTGCCTCCCCACCTCTGGCTCTGTGCTTCCTGTCTCCACGCAGTGTGTGTTTCTTAGTGCCCCTTCATTGGGTAGGACTCAGGGGCATCACTTCTGTAAATGGATTGGCCTTCAGCCCCTCTCTTTAAGGCATTTTCCTCTCTGTCTTTGCTTCTGCCTCCTCTTGCAACCTGTGTCTCTGGTCGCTGAGGTCCCCACATCTGTCTTGCCGCACCAGGAAGCCTCCCTCAGCTGTGTCACCAGGGCCTCTTTGCCGGAGAGTTTATGTCACCCTGTTCATAGGCCACTGGAGTGTTGAAATGAAGCACAGGCGTGAACACGGAAATACCCTGCTTTAAGGGTCTCCCAACTAGATGTGACGGGTGTGATGGGCGAAATATTGGTTTGTTACAGAGTGGCTGAAGAAGACCTAGGGGTCCTAGTGGGCCACAGGCCATGTCTGCAGTGCAGATGCAAGTGTGGGAGAAAATGCATCTACCCTGTTGATGGAATGGTGTGTGTCATTATCCCTATAAATACGTGTTAGAGCTTGAAGGATAGGGAACATGGTATCTTTGCCAACCATAGGACTCCCAGGGATGTGTGTGTGTGTGTGTGTGTGTGTGTGTGTGTGTGTTGCTGTAAATTAACAGGGCTTGCTCACCTGTTTCATTGTGACAATGTGTATTTCGTAAGCCACGCTGGATCGTGAATAATGACCTCGCCATCAATTCTCAGCACCAGCACTTCCCCCCAAACATTCCTTGGATTTTCTTAGCTTCATGCAGCCTACGAATGCTTTCTATATCCCTAACCCTCAAGGACACTGGAGGGCGCAGCTGAAGTCATGAATGTCAGCAGCATCGCACAATACCTGGCACAGTTGTAGGTGCTCAGTAAATGTGGTTTCTCTTCTCCGTGACCCAACTGAAGCTTCCCCAGAAATTCCACCTCTAAGGGGATCTTCTTGAAAAAATGGAAGGCCTGGAATAGAGAGATGGTAGGTGTTAACCATTTTCTTAGATGTTGGTTCCCTGGTAGACATGGGGTGGGATGCCCAAATCTCACAAGGACACCCCCCTCCACTGCTGTGGGGGTCAGCATCCATAGGGCAGAGGCTCACCCTCAGGGAGCTGGAGAGCCTCTGGCAAGACCAGCCACCCCCAGGGCCACAAGACAGAAGCCAGAGGTAGGCACTGGGGCCACATGAGTCTGGTCACACCCGGTGAGCACCCTTGCCCATGGCTGGGCCAGGCTGAGAGCATCCCACTTGGGCAGTCAAGTCCCACCCTAAGCCTTTCGTTTCTGCCTCCCTGAGCTTTGATCTTCCACTGGGGCCACTCAACACACTTACCGCATGATTCATTTGGTTGATTACTCTCAAAGTTATTGACCTTAGGAAAATTCTCAGTTGTAAACAAACAAACAAAAAAAGGCTTTCTCTATGTAAATTATGCTGTTACTTTTTTCTATACACAAAGTATATATACCTATAAATATTATACATATATATATTATATATATATATAGACTAATTCTTGTACAGACCGACATGGACCGATGGCCCATACTTTCTTTATGTCGTGCTGACTGTCACAGAATGAGTTCATGTAAGAAGTTGGTTTCATGTTTTCCTTTTGGGGCCACTTCTTTCCTTTCCTTGTTCTGTCTATCTTTGTCTGTCTTCGTCCCTGTCTGTCTGTCCGTCTCTCTCATTGCCAATGTCTCATTGCTGGGAAAGAACTGTCGATTCAGATGCCATCCAAGAAAGGAAGGCCAGCTGGATGGAGGGTCCACTGTGTATATTTGTACAGAATCATTTATAAAGTTTTCTACACTTCTCAAAAAAGTATTTCTAACTTGGGCTGTTGGACAGGTTGTGAGCCTCTGGGCCGGCAAGCCTATTGTTTCTTGTGTTTAGTGCAATGTTTAGTGAGAATCCAATGTCTGAATTATTTATGCCAATAAAGAATTTGAAAAATTACTGCATCGCACTGCCGCCAAAACAGGTGTGAATTCTGTTGTTGCCTGTGGTATAAAGGGAACCCTGTGATGTGACATCAGCCAATGTCTCAGTCAGTCATTGACACAACAATGCTGTGTAACGAATTTCCCCACAAACTCTCTGGCCAACAACTGCTAGCATTTATTCTCATGCTCCTAGGTCTGGAGGCCCATATTGACTTAAATAAGGGTCCTTTCAAGATCAAGCCTGCTCCACCCATCTCCCTAATTCAGGACCCAGGCTGAAGGATAAGCTCCCTGGGGCATGCTCTTCCTATGGCAGGTCCCCCGAACAGAAATGCTAAGCCAAACTGCATATAAAGACATTCAAGGCATCTTCTCAAACCACATTCACTAACATTCCAGTGGCCGAAGTAAATCACGTGATCCAGCCATTCATTTGGAAGGGGCCATAAACTCTACCCAGAGTAGGAGGGGGAGGAAAGTGAATGTTTGCTCAACAGTAATGCAAACTGTCACAGCCTGGCCAAGAATCCTTCCATCTGGCCAGCCAGGGATGAGTTTTCTCCCTAGGGATGCGTATGGTGAGAATGTATAAATACATACACAGGTATGCACACACTGTGTACACATACCCCCCCCCACAACATGATCCTACACATTGAGCACCTGCTCTGTCCCTGGCCCAGAAAGTATTAAGCATGGTCATTAATCCCCACAACCACCCAATTCCCTTTGACAGAGGAAAGCGGTACAGAGGGATGAAGTAACCGGCCCAAGCCAAGGTGTGAACCCAAAGCCTGCGTTCTCTTGGGCACACACACAGCATGACGGGCTCCTCGATCACATGGATTACTAAAGCCCACTTTACGGAGTGCTTTTATGAAACCAGATCACTTCTCATCAGGAAAACTAGCCAGTGAGGCAGGGGCTATTCAACTCATCCAAAGCATGAGGAACGGAGAGCTGGGGAAACAAGCCAAAGGGTAACTGACTCAGATCCCCAGCCCTCTTCCTGGAGACCGTGCTGCAGAGAGAGGAACTGGCCTCCTTGGCCCCAGTAAGTTCTTCCCAGCACGCACTCCAGGAGCACGGGCAGCCTGATGGACCTGGAGTCCAAGTCTAGCTCTACCACATGCAAGCTGTGTGGCCTTGGGTAAGTCGCTTAGCTTCCCTCAGCCTCCATTTTCATGTAATAGGCATAATTGTTGTAAAATAGGCGTAATTGTGGCTTACGTGGAAGAACATAACTACTTGGAACAGTGCCAGCCTCTAGTAAATGCTCTACGGATGTTAGTTGCTAGTGTTAGAGTTTGTTACTAATATGGCTGTGGAGTGGGGCCAGTCTTAGTGAGTAAAGAACAATCTCCACTCCAAGTTTCTGCACCCCAGAGTGCCCCATCTCTGCTGGGGGGTGGCCCAGGCACCAGCCCACCCTCAATGTCTCTCTCAGAGAACATCCCCTGGTATCTAATGCTCTAAATTCACTGACCTGCCTTCATAAGCATGACTTTTTTTTCCCTCTCAAAACAATTAAATGGGGTGGGTGGTATGAGTTGCCTCATCTTACAGATGGGGAAACTGAGGTTCCAGGAAGTGAAAGTCTCCCACAGCACCTGAATTTCAGTCCCAGGTTATGTTACTTAGACCAGCCTTGTGACCTGGCTGGGCCGTGATGTCAACTGTCACAGCCTCGGTTTCTTGTGACTATAAAATTGGGATAATAATTGCTCTCACTTCAGAGGGCTGTGATCAGGATTAAAAACAGGTAAAATACTTAACACGCTGCATGACATAAACAACCAATAAACATTATATATTTCCAGCCTGGATCTGACATTTAGCCCTGGGATAGTGTTGACGTGGGAAGAAAGTGTGAGACAGAGCAGAAACTTCCATCCCCTCCTCTTCTATTTCGAGCAGAAGAGAAGGGGAGAGGTTTCCCTGGGGCCTGGAACTAATTGATTGTCCCGGTTCTGACTTGTGGTCCTCTGTGGCCGCAGGGCCACCATCAATCAAGCACAGCCGGTGTTAAGCTGAGTATGGGAGGCCTTGCAAGTCAACGGAACTGAACGGCTCATTAACCACCATGCCCAGGCTGCAAGGAAAGAGCCTGGGAGTGAGAAACAACAACAGAGGCGGCCACTCAGCCGCCCCAGTGGCAGGGACGAGGCCTCTCAAACCTTTCTGGCCCCTGGGGTCCTCCTCACCTTTGCCCTAACTGAGACCTTCCGGAGCCTACACTCATCTCCTGTCTCCCACTGGCCTCTTCCTAGGCACAATGCTACTAACAAGCCAAACAAGGGTATATGCATTCTTACACACTGAGAACTGGCTTCAGCCAGTGCCCAGAGTTTTCCTGAAATATGTCAATAGCAGGCTAGTGAGTGTGATCAAAAAGCAAAGGGGCACTGGGTAAAACGAAATGAGGTGCTGTTTCATTGCTATAGGACTTGTCAGGGCCTTTAACATGCTCATGTAGCTCATAAACTCTCCCAGAGTGGACTAGAGTATATAGGTTTCCCAACTCTTTTGACCCCAGAACCCTTTGTTCACTGTATCTTAGAAGATGCATATTCCAAGGGAGAAACATTGCTCTCAGCCATGGGAAAAATTCAAAGTATATTCTTGGGCCTTTTACAGACCATATAGTATGAGAGTCCATGTTTCCTGCGTTGTTAGATGAAAAGGAAAACTGGGGTAACTGATGCATTGTCTCAACTTCTTATTTTGTTTTGTCAAAAAACAGAAAAATCCAAATAAGGTCTCTCCACCACTTTACTATCAGACTTCTCAGGTGGCTCAGTAGTAAAAAAAAAAAAAAAAAAAAATCTGCCTGCCAATGCCGGGGACACAGGAGATGCAGGAGACTTCGGTTCAATACCTGGGTTGGGAAGATCCCCCGAAGGAGGAAATGGCAACCCACTTCAATATTCTTGCCTGGGAAATCCCATGGACAGAGGAGCCTGGAAGGCTATGGTCCATGGGGTCACAACGAGTCAGACATGACTTAGGGACTAAGCACATGTGTACCTTACTATCACCACTGTTTTATGAAAGAAAGGCTAAAAATTAGAGCAGCCACAATTGGGGGGAATAAAAATAAAAATATCCTTATATTTTTCGTTTCTCCAAAGCCCAGTGAACACGCTGACACAGACCAGCACGAGTCCATATTCAAGTGTTTGGGGGCCTCATGCTTAGTGTGGAAGGTCCGGGGCTCTAGGCTTTGACACCAGGACTCTGAACCCCAGTTCTTCCATTCATTGCCCCCAAGGCCCTGAAGAGCTGCCATTCTGTGTGCCCTTCCCCTTCCTCTAAGTACAGCTGCACCTGTGATCTCAGGAAGACCGTCCTCCAGCTGCTAGAGCTGCTCTTGCATCCCCCTAGGGCAGCTGTTAGCCAGGACTGGACTGGTCGCAGAAGTACCAAACCAGGCAGTCTTGTCTTGAAGGAGGATGACCTCTGAGGCATACCTTACACTCTGGAGCCCCCCTCCCCCACAGGATCAGGCTGAGGCTAGACCTAGCCTGAAATGGCTCCTTGCCTGCCTTCTCCCCACCCATCATCCCTGGGAACACATCTTTAATAAATGAGTCACTCATGACTCCTTAGGATCTGCTTCTGGGAGAAGCCAAGCTAAGACAGTCACCCATGCCAGTCTCCGAGTCTCAATTTCCTCAGGCATCATATAGGGACAATAATCATATCTAACTTCTTAGCTTCAGGGAGCTGATATATGTGAGCCATTTAGCATGGAGCCTAGCTCATAATTCAAGAAAAGCTGATACTTGCCTTTGTTATTACATTGTTATTGGAGCCTATGTGTCTTTGGAGTTTGCAGCAGCTCTCTCTCCAGCTCACAAACCCAAGAGATCCGTCTCATACAAGAAAGACTGGCTTTTGAGCAATGGTGCACCTGTAATGTCCTCACCTATAGACCCAGCCCCTCCCCTGCCCCCACTCCCTGCCAGGAGGTACTCCCAGAACAGGGGCTACAGCTTGAAGCTCTAGCACCAGACTCCTTCCCCTCTGACTGCTCATCCAGAAAGAACGAAGCTTCAATGCCTCCAACCACGCCTCTGAAGATTTCAATTTATTTGATCGTTTCCTCTTTTCTTTTTTTAATATCTGACTTGCTCCCAGGAGCCTGACTATGGTGTTAGGCTTCGGAGGGAGGGTGGGGAGCAGGTCTGTGATTTTCTGGTCCAGCACCATCCTGATTCTTTGTTCTATGCGACATTTTCCAACTTCAATGAGCCCTTTTTTTTTTTTTTTTTTTTAAGGAAAATCAGATCCCACGTAAAGAATAATGGCTAGACATTCTTCAAGGAACAAGAAATTACAATACCACTTTGATAAGGAGGCAGAGGTAAAACATAGCTGAATGATGTCCCCTAGACACTGTCCTGGGGAAGGAGGTAAATTGACCAGCATCACTCACTTAGGCCAGATTTGCAGTTGTTTTATTACATGTCTAATTAAGCCCTCCCATTCTGAAGGAGATCAGCCCTGAGATTTCTTTGGAAGGAATGATGCTAAAGCTGAAACTCCAGTACTTTGGCCACCTCATGAGAAGAGCTGACTCACTGGAAAAGATTCTGATGATGGGAGGGATTGGGGACAGGAGGAGAAAGGGACGACGGAGGATGAGATGGCATCACTGACTCGATGGACGTGAGTCTGAGTGAACTCCAGGAGTTGGTGATGGACAGGGAGGCCTGGCATGTTGCAATTCATGGGGTCGCAAAGAGTCGGACACGACTGAGCGACTGAACTAAACTGAACTGAAGGCTGGTTTAGCTTTCACTTGTAACATATTTGAAGTGATGTTTGGTTCCACTGCTGCTTTCTCTATCTTGAAGTAAACATTCAGATCAAAGGACTTAATGTTACTCTTCAGGACAGCAGGGGATCAGCAACCTCCAGCCCGCTAAGCCCCATTTGACTAGCCACCTAGTTTTGCATAGCCCACAATAATGAGTTTTTTATTTTTAAGTGGTTTAAAAAAGAAGATTCTGTGACATATGAAAATTATATGGAATTCAAATTTCAGTGTCCATAAATAACATTTTATCGGGACACAGCAACACACATGGTATGGTCTGTGAAGCTAAAAATATTTACTATCTGGTCCTTTACAGAAAATTTTCGCTGACTCCTGCAGTACAGAATTGTCAGCACTTTCTAGGGAAGGAGGAGACAGGTCTGTTCAGAGTAGGACAGTGAGAGGACATCAAGCCACACTGAGTTTGGGAAGAGGGTTCTTTGCCAAAGGTAAGGGTCCCTTTTTCCTTGGCTGCCCACCTTGTCTTCTCTGCATGGATGTGTATATCCCAGCAGTCCTTTCTGCTCCATGATTATATGATTAAGCCCCGCCTACCCATAGCTGATTGGTTTAGGGGTAGACACCTGACCCAAACTGAACCAATCAGATGTCTTTTCCTGGGAATTTCGAATTCTCAACTGGGGCTTACAGGGAGGGATTGATTAGTATTAGGAGTCAGTCTGTAACTCAAAGACCTTCAAGAATTTCTGCTGCTGAGAGAATTTCTGCATTTCCTCAGATTCCTTGGATTCTCCAGCCGGTTTCTAATCAGTTCTTCCCCCTTTCTCCTCTTTTCCCCAAAGCTCGGTTAGAATTTTTGTTGATGTTGTTATTTGCAAACCGAGCAAACCTGAAACCCAAGGCTCTAGCCCACATCTCTGCTCATCATTTACATGATATGATGTCATTTCTTCTCGCAAAGGAGCCTTACTAAACACCCAGAGTCAAGAGGATGAAGGCAGTGACCCTCTAAGTAAATTAGCAAGATTAAATTTGAGCAAAGATGACAGGCTTTATTTTTAAATATAAAAACATTGTACAAACCAATTTCAGAGTCAATTTCATTAACAGTGTTCTTAACACTAATATTTTATTAGATAAGTTGTTAAACCTATTGGCGGCCCAGCTTTTTCATCATCACCAAATGATAGTATGGCGTGACCTTGTAAAACTGATGTCAAGATTGATACAGAATCACTAAGAAGCCATGGAAACATAACTGGAGTTGCATAAGGAAACAGTATCACACCGTAGAGAAAAGAGAGAGGGCTTCACAGTCAGCCAGACTTGTGTTGGCATCTCAGCTCTGTTGCTGTGTGACCTCGGGCAGGTTGCTTAACCAGTCTGAACCTCAGTTCCACCATTCACATAGCAGAGACGGAACAAGTCTCAGTTACGTGTGCATGCTCAGTCACTCAGTCATGTCTGACTCTTTGTGACTCTATGGACTGTAGCCCACCTGGCCACCCTGTCCATGGGATTTTCCAGGCAAGAATACTGGGGTGGATTGCCATTTCCTGCTTCAGGGGATCTTCCCAACCCAGGAACCAAACCCAAGTCTCCAGTATCTCCTGCACTGCAGGTGGATACTTTGCTGCTTGAGCCACTGGGGAAGCCCACAGGTCTCTATGCCATAGAGTTATTGTGAGCAGTAAATTATATAATTCACATTAAACCATTTAACTTCATGCCAGGCACAGAGGTAGCCCTCGACAACTGATAGCTGTTGTTACCAGTTTTATGATAGATTACCCACAGAAAGGCCAGCACTATTTCAAGGCGGCAGTCACCCTTCCTCCCCATTTCTCACAGTTTAAACAATCCTGTGGCCTCCGCCTCACCTGCCCCTACCTCAAGTCTGTGGGCTACCTGGTTCCAGCTACCCTCTCTTTCCTTCTCATTTTCCCATCAAAGATTGATGTTCAAGATGCAAGGTCTTTGCCAAAATGAGCTTGGAGCCTTCCAGCACCTCTGAGAGAGCAGGTTTTTCTGAGGCTTTCAGGGCCCTCTGTATCCCAGTAAATTGTATCAAGATATTTGCATTTCAAATAGCCCCACCCTAATCCCCTCAGATTAGGTTTCCCTGGTGGCTCAGATGGTTAAGAATCTGCCTGCAATGTGGGAGATCTCGGTTGGATCCCTGGGTTGGGAAGATGCCCTGGAGAAGGGAACAGAACCCACTCCAGTATTCTTCATGGAGAATTCCATGGACAGAGGAGCCTGGCGGGCTACAGTCCATGGGGTCGCAAAGAGTCAGACACGACTGAGTGACTAACACTAACACTAACAGAGGCTTCTTTTCCGGACCTTGAGGTGATTTCCTCACACCCTCATCAGAACCCTGAGTACTGTAAAGGGACCTCCACACACAGTATAGCCTCTCCAGCCTGGTAAACCAGGCACCAAGCGGGGAAGGCCTGCTCTGGGCCAGGAGGTTTAGACTTCGTGCCCTGCAGTGATGCTCCAAAACTGTGCTGATACACTGTAGTCACTAGCCACTTGTGGTTATTTACATTTAAATTTAGTTAAAATTGGGCCTCCCTGTTTCAGATGGTAAAGAATCTGCCTGCAATGCAGGAGACTCAGGTTAGATCCCTGGGTCAGGAAGATCTCCTGGAGAAAGAAATGGCTACCCACTCCATTATTATTGCCTGGAGAATTCCACGAACAGAGGACCCTGGTGGGCTGCAGTCCATGGGGTCGCAAGAGTCAGACACAATGAAGTGACTAACAGTTAAAGTTTGAAAAGCAAGTCTCCATCAGACCTGCCACATGTGGATAGGGTTTAACCACCTTAGTGCCCACATGGCCATAATGGCAGGAAATTCCACTGAGTGCACGGCACCAAGTGAAACTGTCGTCACTCCCACTTTCCAGATGAGAACACTGAGGCTCAGAGCCATTCAGCTGTGTAGTTAAGCCAGGGTAGACACCAGGCCTCTGATCCCAAGCCACCAGACTGCACTGCTTCTCCTACAAGAGCCAGGCTCTGGGGCTGGGCTCCAAGGAGAACAAGACAGATGAACTTGGAAGACAGAGAGGTGAGCTGAAAAACTGACAGAACCACATGACAACCCACAGGCTCTGTGGGCCCAGGGGTGCCTTATCCATTGCGCTCGGAATATCCTACCTCCTGTGTTCATTCCCACGACCAACAAACTTTCTAGAATGCATGCATGTGCTCACTCACTCAGTCATATCTGATCCTTTGCAACTCCCTGAACTTTAGCCTGCCAGGCTCCTCTGTCCATGGGATTTTCCAGGCAATACTGGAGTAGGTTGCCATTCCCTTCTCCAGGGGATCTTCCCAAACCCAGGGATCAAACCTGCATCTCCTGCATTGACAGTCAGATTCTTACTGCCGAGCCCCAGGGAAGCCAATGGTGTTACCCAATACAGAACCACAGGCTACCTGTGGTTATAGACCCCTTGAAGTGTAATGAGTCTGAGTGGAGATGTATGTGTACAATCCACAGTGCATTTCTAAGGTATGAAAAAAAAAGCAAAAGGAATGTAAACTATCTTCTTAACAATTTTGTATAATGGTTACATATTCATGTGATCATTTTCGACTGCTGCTGCTGCTGCTGCTGCTGCTAAGTCGCTTCAGTCGTGTCCGACTCTGTGCGACCCCATAGACGGCAGCCCACCAGGCTCCCCCGTCCCTGGGATTCTCCAGGCAAGAACACTGGAGGGGGTTGCCATTTCCTTCTCCAATGCAGGAAAGTGAAAAGTAAAAGTGAAGTCGCTTAGTCATGTCCGACTCCCAGCGACCCCATGGACTGCGGCCCACCAGGGTCCTCCATCCATGGGGTTTTCCAGGCAAGAGTACTGGGGTGGCGTGTCATTGCCTTCCCCGTCATTTTCGACTGCTGCTGCTGCTACGTCGCTTCAGTCGTGTCTGACTCTGTGCGACCCCATAGACAGAAGCTCACCAGGCTCCCCTGTCCCTGGGATTGTCCAGGCAAGAACACTGGAGTGGGTTGCCATTTCCTTCTCCAATGCATGAAAGCGAAAAGTGAAAGTGAAGCCGCTCAGTCGTGTCCGACTCTTAGCGACCCCATGGACTGGAGCCTACCAGGCTCCTCCGTCCATGGGATTTTCCAGGCAAAAGTACTGGGGTGGGGTGCCATTGCCTTCCCCGGTCATTTTCGACTAGATCCGGTTAAATAAAATACCTCACTATCATTAATTTTGCCTGTTTCTTTCAGCTTCTTAAAGTGGCTACTAGAAAGCTTATAATTAGGTCTTTGGCTTGCAGCATATTTCTCCCATCTGTTGCTGCCCTGGAAGGCCTACTGGGTGCCAGGCCCTGTGCTCTGCAAGGGGCTGCAGGGTGAAACCAGAAAAGAATTCAGCTCCAGGTTGACAGCAGACCCCTGGAGCCCAGGCAAAGAACCCTCTATGCCCCTCCGAGATTGGTCTCTGCAGCTGGTATCCCGGCTCCCAAGGTCCACCGGCCCTGCCTTCTGCACAGGGATGCTGGTAAGCTATGTGTGCAGGGCTGCATGTGCAAATCTGGGGCCGTAAGCAAATGACTAATCTTTTCTGTTTCCTCATCTGTAAAATGAAAATAATTGCCCCTGCCTCCTAGAGTTATTTTAGAGATGGAGTAAATGAATGAATGCAAAGTGCATATCCCATAGTAGGTGCTTCACAGATAACTGAGGTTAGCAACTAGGGGTGGTGTTTTCCCCTACGGCAGTTGGCAATGTCGGTGTCACACTTAGAGGGAGGAGGTTGCTGCTGCTGCTAAGTCGCTTCAGTCGTGTCCAACTCTGTGCGACCCCATAGACGGCAGCCCACCAGGCTCCCCTGTCCCCAGGATTCTCCAGGCAAGAACACTGGAGTGGGTTGCCATTGCCTTCTCCAATACGTGAAAGTGAAAAGTGAATGTGAAGTTGCTCAGTCGTGTCCAACTCTTTGAGACCCCATGGACTGCAGCCTACCAGGCTTCTCTCTGCCCATAGGATTTTCCAGGCAAGAATACTGGAGTGGGGTGCCATTGCCTTCTCTGAGGAGGTTGCTAGTGGCATTTAATAGTGGAAACCAGAGATGTTGTTAAACCTCCTACCATGCAGGGTACAGCTCCCACCTCAAACACTAATCAATAAATAGCATTAAGGTTTAGAAACTGTGCTGTATGGCAATGGTTATTATTGTTATTAATAAAAACACCTGTGAAGATCACCTAATTAAAGGTACAATCATGAGGAGGTAGACTCTCTGAAGACGGATTTTTTTATCAGTCTTTATCACCGCTGTATCCCCAGAGCCTAGAGGCACATAGGATGTGCTCAGGAAATATTTGTTGAATGAATGAGTGAAATGGCAAGACTCTTCCTTGTCAAAGTACCAAATGCTCAAAGTATGAAAGGGCATGGTAGATCATCATTTCGATATATACATTTTTTAATACAAGAAACATTTGCTGAGCACCTACTGTGTGCCACACTCTGTGTTTGAGTACTGAGGGTTTCATAGTGTAAAGGGGACAGAGGAGATGGGGCTCAATTTTGTGGGCAAGATGGACAAGTGAACTGGCCCTTCTGGCAAAGGGCAGTAAGTGCTGATTGGGGGCAAGGGTGAACCCAGGGGTGGGGGGAGGTCGGGGAAACACCTGACTAGCGTGGGAGATGGACTCAGAAAAAGCTTCCAGGAGAAGGTGATGTCAGGAGAAATCGACTAGCTTTTCTAGAACACTCTCCCCATTTCTGGAGTCCCCTTAACAGCATCCTGCTGGAATCTTTTGACTGACGGGGAGCTCATTCTCTCACAAAGCAGAACACCCTGTGATTTCTCACTGCTTTTTTTTTTTTTTTTAAGATTTTTTTGATGTGGGCCATTTTTAAAGTCTTTATTGAATTTGTTAGGAACATTGCTTCTCTGTTTTATGTTTTGTTTGTTTTGGCCATGAGGCATGTGCGATCTTAGCTCCCTGAACAGGGATCAAAGCCACAACCCCAACCCCTGCATTGGAAGTTGAAATCTTGACCACTGGACTGCCAGTAAAGTCCCACTCACTGCTTCTTTCTAGAATATTCTCTTTACTAGTGAGATAACCAGGGGCCAGGGTGCAGTCACCTAACTCAGAGCCCTTCCCATCTGGAGGCCCAGTCTTCACCCTGGCCACCTGCCCCACGTCTGGCTCAGAAGGACCCCATGGCTTACAGCCCAGCCAGCTGCCTGCTTCCTTCTCAGCCTGACAGGTCAGGCCGGCTGAGTCACGGGCTCAGCTTCTCCCAACCCACGTGGGGTCTGAGCCTGGGCAAGGGGGATGGGCTGCTGGCCAGATTGCCCGTCAGTCACACCAAAAAGGAGCCCATGAACCTCACTGAGGATTAGACCTAAGAACATTCTAGAATGGCACGCTCCACCCTGGAGCTCCCCAAGGGGCAGACCCAGCAGACAGGCATGTTATTCTACCAGTGAGGACACCAGGGAACACAGTGTGTGTGTGTGTGTGTGTGTGTGTGTGTGTGTGTGTTGCCAGAGAATGGTCTTAAAATAATTATTATTGCAATGGATTGTCATGGTTAATTATTAGAAATTGTCAGCTCCATGTGGACAGGGGTCCATCCTCACTGTTCACTGCCGTATGCCCAGTGCCTGTAAGAGTACTTGGCACATAGGAGGTGTTCAACAAGTTCTTCTGTTGAGTAAGTGCATAGACAACAAGCAACAGCTACTTCCTATTTTTGGAGGACATTCTACAAGGAATTACGCATATATGTGTCTTTTAAATTTATCATCAGTCTCCATCAGCAGGGCACATAGCGCCCAGCGTGGGAACCCACACACAGTAGGTGTTCAGTAGATGTGATTGAGCAAAGAAGCAGGTGCTGGCATTTTCTCATTTATTCTTATACAGCCCAGGCAGAGAGGCACCTCTTTGGCACCTCTTAGAGATGAAAAATTGAGCCCCGGAGAAGGAAGTGACCTCTGAAGGTCACCCAAGTTGGTGAAGAAGATTCAGGGTTTAAGCCCATGTCTGTGTGGCTGCAGAGCCTGTGTGTGCTCTTAACTGCTAGGTCCTGCTGGAGGGGCTAGGGCAGGGGTGGGGGACCTCTGAGAAGGGGTACTGGGGACAGAGTAGGGACCACTTTAGCACTCCCCAGGCTTGCCCTGTGTGTCCCAGTCGCAAAGCCCTTTTGACATGGCATCCCATTTGGTGTTCACTGGAGCTTCAACAAAGCCCAGAGAGGTAGAGTAACTTGCTCAAGATCACACAGCAACTTCAGCACAGGTCTCCTGAGGCTATGTCCAATGTTCTTACCCCTAAAGTCCACCTATGGCTCCACCTCAGAGCCCTAATACAAGCAGGGACTCATGCAGGTCAGAAAAGAAAGCTTATGTTTCAGCATACACACAGACTTTGTTTTTCCAGGAAGCCTGACCCAATACGTTTGGTGGTAAATCCAAATTCTGCACTTTGCTCTATGACCTTGAGACTTGGCTTCCTGTCTCTGAGCCTCGATTTCCCCATCTGAAAAATGACTCCTCACTTTGCAGGTAGCGACTGCAATCCCTGACTTGGTGCCTCTCCTGCTGTGTGACCTTAAGGGGAAAGCTTAGCTTCTCTGAGCTTTGATTTTTTTTTTTTTTTTTTTTTTCATCTGCTAAGTGGGGTTAAATAAATACCCAACTCTCAGGGTCCAAGAGAGTTAATGGGGGGTCCGTGTGGGGACCGTGCAGGGGCCTGGCATATAGTAAGTGTTCAATAAAAGATGGTTTGGGGGATCCTTTGTGATTGCAGGGGGTGGCCCTCCTCAGGGCCCTGCGGCCCAGCCTGGCCCCTGCAGACCCAGCGCACATGCTCGCGGCTGCCCCTGGCCAGCTGGGGGGAAATCTGAGCCACCCTCCTCCTGGGCAGAGGCTGTCACTGCCACTGCTACCTCTGAAATGAAAGAAAGGTCAGAGCCTAGGGAAGCGGGGCTGGGTGTGTGATGGAGGCGGCCGGCAGGCGAGGAGGGGAGGGGTGGCCAGCGGCTGCCTGACTGCCCTGGTCTCTCCAGGGGAGGCCTGAACCAGCCGGGCCTGGGTGCAGCCCCCCTTGCCCCGGCTTTGACCCCCTGGCACCGGCAGAGCCGCCTCCCAGCCTGCCCCTGGGGAGGGGCCACCTGGTGTCAATTAAGCCCCAGCCACAAGGCTCACGCCACGCCAGGCGGCTGATTAGTGCTGCTGGCCTCTCCAGATGGGGAGCACGGCCTGAGAGGGGCGCCTGCCACCACGCCAGGAGGAGGCCTCGCCGGAGCCGGTGAGTACCCAGGCTGGGGGGCCCGCTCCCAGGCCGGCGGGCCTGGCTAGCCCGGCTAGGCCGTGGTAGGGCAGGGGGGCTCACTGCAGTCTCTGCTTCGCTGGAGCATCTCAGGCCTCTAGCATCCCTGACCCCCTTTGCTTTGGCTTGACCTGCAGGGACCAAATGCCAACCTGGAGGCCTCCCTGGATCGTGCAGCTGCAGGGGCCACCCCCGGCCTGTGGCTGAAGGGGACCTGAGGGGTGAACAAAGAGCCAATCAGCCCAGAGGGAGGCTTTAGGGTCCCAACTCTTTCCTTGTCACCCTGAAAGAACTGGCTCTTTGTGCCAGCCCGTCTGGGCACCCAAGGCCACGCATGTTCCTCCAGCCCGCCAGCTCATGTCGAGGTGCGGCCCCGTTTGGTTGCCTGGCATGAGACCCCTGCAGGAAGCTGACATGGGGGGCTGCTCCCTCCCCAAGCCAGAGCTCAGGGGGAGTCCTCTGGTTTCAGAGTGCTGCATGGTTCGGTGCACAGCCGGGGGGCAAGTAGGGCCCTGGCCTAGGACCCCTGAGGCTTCTGGGGCGTCGTCCAGCAAGCAGGCTTCTGCAGGGTCCGAGCCACCCCATGGTACCCAGTGGGGAGTTCCAGTAGTGGCAAAGAAGGAGACAGCTGCCAACCCATGGCACAGACTAGGGGGGCAGTCAGAGAAAGGTCCGGCTCGGTACCTCCCAGCTACACGGTGACTTGTCCCGGGGCCCACACTTTGACCTGTGGGCCCCAGTTCCTGGCTGAGAGGTGTGCTATTATCCATGAACCGGGTCCCTGGTGACAGATGGCGTTGTCCCTCAGTGGTACCACTGGGTGGTCTGCAGCCACCACCAGCTTGGGGCAGAGGCAAGGTGTGTTTGGAACAGGATGGTGGGCCCTGGGGGGATGGAGCTATGCCGGTGCGTGTCCACATGCTTGCGCCACGTGGGGTGACTTTAGGAGCTGAGGAGGATCACCTGTGTGGATCACTGGAGCCCGTTCTGGATGGTGGCTCCAACACGTGGTTGGCTCCGACACATGGGCTCGGGAGGAAGGACGGGCTGTGGGCAGAGAGCCCTGTGGGCAGCAGGGCTCAGCTACACGTCCCCATCTGTGTGTGTGTGTGTGTGGTTGTATTGATGCCAGTACTCTGCAGACGGGGGCTCCTTGGCAATGTCCCTGGGTCGTTGCAGTCTACTCTTGCCAGCTCAGTCCATTGTGGAGGTTAGGGGGCAGTGTTTCCCAAGGGGAGCACCCACGAGCTCCCTGGCCAGCCAGCTAGGTCCCAGTCGTGCACCCCAGGCCCTGAACTTGCTCTGTGTCCCAGACACCATTCCCACTGGGCTGGCTGAGGCCAAGCCAGGCTGGTGGCTGGAATCCGAAGGCTTGGTGCCTGGAATGTTGTCTGTGGGCCTGGGGTGAGCAGGGGCGACCACAGCTGAAGCTCAGCTGCTTTCTGGGAAGTACTGGATCTGGTTCATTCCTCCATAAATATTTATCACAGGCCTCCTCCGGGTTACAACCTGGGCTCAGAACTGGCACTGTGAGAGTGAACCTAGAATTCATTCATTCACTCAAAAGTATTGATTGAGAGACCCCTAAACTTGGTGATGACATTCCGTGGTAGAATTCCAATCCATTCCTTCCTTTTATCCCTTCATTCACCCCACAATATTTATGGAGCAAGCGCTGTGCACCACTAAGCTGGGCTCACCACTGCAGTTGCACCAGCGAGTCTGGGAAATGAGAAATCATCATCTCTTCCAACTTTCCCTGCCGTCTGTACACAGCAAGCCTGGATCTGGAAGAATGCCAGGTGCTTAAGAAACAGAAGAACCTTGAGGGCCCTTCTCTGGTCCTTTCACAGCAAGGCATAAGGGCCCCTTTTAGCCATGCAGCTGCCACTAGAATGTCCCCGGTGTTTACGTGGAATTAGTAACTTTCATTGGAACCCAGTGGTCATGACAAGAACAGGGTGAGCTTTACACACACACGTGGTTTAACTTCCTTTTCCAAAGGAAAGTGTGATCATTTTGATGATTAACTACCAGGTATGCCTGAAGCACTTGCTCAGGTAACTAATAAATACTAGAAGGTGCCACTTATTATTTTCCACAAGTCAGGCATATACAGGATTCATCTTTTTTGAAGTCTTGCCCAGGTCAGCTGGCAGCCCTATTACTTCCTCATTTTATAGCTATACAAAAATGAGGCTGTGAGGGGCTTCATGACCTGCCCCAGGCCTTTTTGGCTCCAGAGCCTGAGCTTTTAACCTCTAGGCTAGAGTCCTTAGGGAGTTTCCGTCTAGATAGGGACATGAGCAGAACATCGACAAACAAAATTTGAGTGGGGCAACAAAAGGGAGGATGTGCCCCACTCAAGCAAGCGGTGGGGCAGCTGGAAAATGCAAAGAGCTCCCGAGTCTTTGCAGCCGCAGAGCACTTTTGTCCAAAAGTAGAGCAGAGCGGAGCTGGCCTGGGTGTGAATCTCGGGTTGGGGTCTGGCCCAGTGCAGCCCGGGCTCCCTCTCATCCCCTGCCCTTGGGGAGGAGGGCAAGGTCCCTCAGTGAACCCCTGGGGTGTGTGGGCAGCTGGCAAAGCACTTTGGTGTGAAGTCGAAGCCAGCCAGGGTGGACATGGTAGGTGAGGTTACCTGGCAGGTGAGGATACCTGGCAGGTGAAGGCAAGGTAACCTGAAAGGTTTGGAGAAAGGCAGGCATGGGGGCTGGGGAAAGATGAGGCAGTCATTCATTGATTCATTCACTGATTCACTCACTCAGCAAACATTCACTAAGCTCCTACTCCAGGCAGGGTACTGGTCAAGGCACAAGGATTAGAGGGGTGAGGATGGTAAACCATGCTCCTTCCCTCTGCCAAGAACTGATCCTCAACACAGCCTTTGCACTGAGGGCAGAAGGAATGGCTCCTTCCTTCAGTAAGGGATACTGCTGCCTGGCCTTGATCTTGGCACTGGGGTTATAGTGATTAACAGGTGGAGGGAGTGCTTTCTAGAAAGGGAGAGTGAGGGAAGCAGGAGAGGGGCAGTCGAAGGGGCTTAACAAGCCTGGAGACGCTCAGCTGACCCCATGGGGGCTCCAGAGTGTGAGGGGCACAGCGGAGTTGATCCCACCTTGAGGCAAGGGGGTGAGCCTTTAGGATCCCCATGTTGGCCAGTCACTGGTGCTGTTAGGGTGAAGGGTGTCATCTTTCCCCAACAAACCGGCTTGGCTACATAAGGCCGTTCTCCGGGAATAAAGATCAGCAGCTGGGGAGTGCGTACATTGCTGGACAAAGGACACTCGGGCAAGGCACCAAACTGGCCTCCTGTGCTGCCCCTGAGAATTTCCTAGTGGGGTGGAGGAGGCAGGCAGTGGACGGGTGAGGGAGGGTGCCCTGGCCCAATGGAGAAGCACAGAGGCCTGGGGGAGGCCAGAACGGGGCCCCAGACCCAGTGTGGGAAGTCAGGGAAACGTGGCCTCAAGCAGCTTGGGGCCTGGACTCAAATCCTAGCACTACCACTTGCCAGGTGATGGCCCCAGGCCAGGTCCTTCCCTCCCCGGAGCCTCTGCTTGGTCGGCTCTCCGCTGGGAGCTACCTGGGGCTCCCTCCTGGAACAGTGGGTAGGACTTGCGTGTGATCCGAGTGGCCCCGTTCCTGGCACACACGGTAAGTGCTGGGACGCTGCGGATGGCGGAGCTGGTGGATGGACGTGGGGTCAGGTTATAGGGTGCCGTGAGCCTACAGAATCCAGTTCTTTCCCGCGAGTCCCAGAGAGACCTGGGAGCCCCAGGAGGTGAGCCAGAAACGGCTGCCAGGGTCAGGTCCCGAGTGTCATCGGTATTTTGGGTCCTTCAGGCGGAGGCAAAGAGGGGATGCATGTGGACGGAGCAGAGTTGCCCCCAGGAGGGAACAGTGTCCTGGAACTGACGGAGAGTGGGCAGGCCCCCATGGTCCCCCCACGCCTTGCTCCCAAATCACAGAGCCCAGGTCTGAGCAGACCTTATCTTCCTCTAGGCACCACACTCTTGTCCAACCATCCATTCATCCATCCATCCATTCATTTATTCAACAGCTATTTCCAGAATTCCGGCTACGTGTGCCAGGCTCTGAGGATGTGCTTGTAAGACAGAAAGGATCCCTAATCTCATGGAACTCAGTTTGTGGTGGGGAGGGGTCATTAAACACCAAGGACAGGGGACAGAAAGAGGAACGTGACCAGGGGGTTGAGAAGATGGAAGCTTTGAGCAGTTTCTGGGCGTGCTAGGAGTGGGGGGCAGAGGCCTGGGTTCAGTGCGGTGAGGCGTGAGCCCAGCAGGGGCAGAGGACAGAGGATCTACTCTGCTTTTGACCTTGGGTGGCCTCGGCCTGCAGCGACGTGAAGCCAGGTTTTGGTTCCCAGCCAGAGAGTGGCGGTGAGCGCTAAGTCCTAGTCAGTAGACCAGTCGCCCACGACAAGGCCCTCACTCTTCGGCTTTGCAGAAAAGAATTCCCACAAAGACGGAAAGTAGTGGAGCAAGTAAAATGTTTATTAGGAGGAAGAGTACCGTATGTGTAAATAGACACGTGGGTGGACTCGGAGTCGCACCCGCCATGGGAGCCTGGATCACTTCTTTGGGGGCATCTCTTCCTGGTTTCCTTTGGCCACTCGTCTTGCTTTGCCTGATTCCAAGGTCGTATTTGGTGTAAGTCAGGATTCTCCCACGTGTGCACACGCATCTCTCAGCCAAGATGGATTCTGGTGAAGAGGCAAGGGTAGGTTGACATCACTTACTGTGAGGTGACGCTCCCACCCTTTTGACCTCCAAGGAGCCCTTCTGGGCAAGCACAGTCAGGAAGGTCACCTTGACCTTGACAATGAGGAATACGTGGTCTCTTATCTGAGCAGGACAGCTCCTCCTCCTCTCCGTCTTGGAGTTTCTGTCCACAGAGCATGAACTCCAGCTGCCCAGCCTGGGGCCCATCCATCTCCTGCCTCACTTTTCATCCAGAGCTCGGCTGGGAAAGGGAGGTGGCGTGCAGGCCAGGAGGGACTGTCTGACTGAAGATCACGTGAGTGCATGAGAATGTGCGTGCAGTGCTGTGGAGGGTGTGGATGTGTGCAAGAATGTGTTTAAGGGCATGTGTGTGATAAAGAGTATGGAGGGTATGTGTATGAGCGTGTGTGAGTACGTATGGTGAGGAGGCCCCTGTGAGGGTGTGTGTGGGGGCAGTTGGGGTGGGGGGATACACATGTGTATTGAATGGTGTGTGGGGGCTGTGTGGGGGTGTATAATGAATGAGCTTGCCTGTGTGTGGTACATACACAGGCACACGTGAGGGTGTATGGGAACCAGCAAGTGAAAGGGTGTGTGTGTGGGGGGGGGTGTGTATCTGTGTGCACGGGTCTATACTTGCAAGTGTGTGTCTGTGTGTTTTCATCAAATTCTGGATTCTAAGAGCCAGAGAGTCTTGAATCCCCTTCAGTCCAACCCCCGCCTGCCCACCCCAATAACAAGCCACTCATGCGTGCACAGCATCCTACAGCTTGCACTTTTCCTATTCATTCATTGTTCTCTGCCCCACCCCCAGCAGCCCTGGGAACATGGCTTCAACCCATTCGACAGATGTGGCAACTGAGGCCGCCAGGCCAAGAGGGAGGTGGGGGCAGTGCCTTCAGGTCCCAGGACTCTGTTTCTGGCCAGATTCCAGCTCTGACTGCTCCTCCCCATAGCTCTTCCAGCTCAAACACTTACCCACGTAACAAGATGCCTATTCAAAGCCCACACACATCCATTACACTATTGCTTTTCTCCTTTGAGTCTATTACTTTCTTTTTTTTATCCTAGTTCTCCTCTCGTTCCACTTCCCTTCCACTTCATTCGGGATGAATGAGTCTGTAACTTTGACACATTCCTCACCCACACCCACTCCTGCCAAATGTCTTTTTTAAAAAATCACTTCAGAATTAACAGGAAAAATTCTTATAAAAATGTTTAAATCAAAGTGGAGCTCATTATTCAAGAAAATTTAGGGGGAATAAAATGGGTTTGCAAATGCTCACCAGGATTCCCCTGGAACAATGCATTATACAGAGACATTCACTGCTTACAAAGAAAAACAAACTATCACAAATAAAGACCAAATATTTTGAAAGACTCAGACCCCAAAGCAGAGAAAACAAATTCAGTCTTAAGGAAGCCGGTTGTGCAATTGGCCAGCAATCTCTATGGATTCAGGAAACAAGCTGCCTTCTGCCCACTGGCTCTGCGTATTAGCTAAGGCCCCCAAAGGATCTTCCTACTTAGCCTCGGGGCCCCCTGGGTACCCTCAGGAAGATAGAAGTGGTGACTCTTTTACATTCAGAGGAATAGAGGGTCAGTGCTGAGCTCCGGAACCCCAGTGGTGTGGTCTGAGCTTAGCAAGGCCCAGCCTTGGGCATCCCTGCTCTGGGAGGTCAATACTCTGTCCCCTCGAGGTTCCTCTTCTAGTGGGGCTGTGACCTGACCCTCTGGCTCCCAACTGGGACCTCAGCAGCCAGCAAGACAGCCCCAGGGAGCCTGTGTGAGCTGGATGCAGCCAAGGGCAGGAGCTGAGAGGGAAATCTCTCAGGACAGCGCCAAGTTAGCACTGGGGAGGGGACAGACGGTCGAGGCAATGAAGGTCTGCTTCTCCTCTGTCTCTCCCCCTCTCCCTCCCTCACTGGCTCTGTGAGCATCTCTCTGGCTCTGCCTCGTCACTGCCACTCTAGTGATAGCAATGGTAGCCTTTCACATTGTCGTCACTGCCTCCTTCCGTGTCCCTTCCCTGGCCTTCCTCCCACCTGCTCTGTGAAGTGGGTGAGACTGGGACAATCCTTTGTCCTCCTTCATATACTGAGAGCCAAAGGCTCAGAGAGGTTAGGTGGCTTGTCCAAGGTCACACGGAGCTGGGCCATCCCCTCAAGACTGTGTTTTCCAGTCCAGAATGTTCTTCCCTGTGTCATCATGGAGCCTCCCATGTCTCCTTCCCAGGTGTCTCTCCACTCTGGCTGGCACCGTTACATCATTTCCTCCTGTATTCTCTTGACCAGGTTGTGAGACGCCAAGACGGCTATGTCAGGAGAGGATGTTGTTATACCATTGGGTGTCACTTCCGTCAGTCCCACGAACCAGCTGGTATTAGTCGTGGTTGCTACCCATCGGGTACTGATTGGTGGTTTAGGTGCTGGTTTGAGCCATTGGCACCCCTATCCTTACCTGCCATGGATGGAAATTGGCAGAGACTAGCTGAAAACGATTAAATTGAACTATTTGGATGCAGTGAAGAGCCTGTCCATGGGGATTGGCAGGATTGGAATTTCTAAGTGAGCAGCAATTTTGAGCAGTGGGTGTAGCCTGCAAGATGATAGCATATAATAAAAAAAGGAAATAATGCCATTTGCAACAACATGGATGGACCTAGAGATTATCACACTAAGAGGAGTAAGTCAGACAGAGAAAGACAAATATCCTTTATCACTTGCATGTGGAATCCAAAGAAATGATACAAATGAACCTATTTACCTAACAGAAACAGACTCACAGATATAGGGCAAAAATTTTCGGTTATCAACGGGGAGAGGGGTTGGGGAGGGATAAATTAGGGTTTGGGATTAACAGATACCTGCCACTGTCTGTAAAATAGTTGACCATGTTTGGCAGAAGCCAACATAATGCTGTAAAGCAATTACCCTTCAATTAAAAATAAATTTTAAAAAACCAACACAACATTGTAAAGCAACTATACTCTGATTAAAAAATTAATTAAAAAATAATAATTAACCAACAAGGATCTACTATATAGCACAGAGACCAATATCTTGTACTAACCTATAATGGGAAAGACACAGACTTATATATCTGACTGACTTTGCTGTACACCAGAAACTAATGCGTCGTTGTAAATCAACTGTACTTCAATAGAGAATAAATAAAGAATGGAAAGGAAAACTTTTTTAAAAAATTCAAAAGATGGCATATAGGTCCATGTCTTTCAAACATGGCACACTTTTCAAGGGCACATTCTCACAGACACTCTCCCTCAATGTTGTCATAAAATATTTTGATTATGATGCTGCTTAATTGTGCACCCACAGAACAGCAGGTACGAGTTCTTCATGCTTATATTCCTACAAAACCAAAGCAAATTCACAAATTGAACACCATCCCAATTACAGAGCAAATCAGACTTGAGCTCAAAGCATGTAAGTGATAGTTTGAGTGAAGTTCTGTTTGCAACATAAGTATAATACATGATGCATGGACCAGAAGGCCCTCTGGGGTCCCCCAGGTTCTTCCCGCCAGGCCCTGTGAGGACTTGACTCCCCCGCCACCTCCTCCTCACACTGCTTAGAGCCCTCTGTCTGTATAACATGGTGTTCCAGCCTTTGGCCTGCTCCAGGCATGGGGAGGATCATTTCTGTATCATGCCGGTGGCTTCTTCTCATTCCTGTGCAGTAATTAAAGCAGGACAGCTCAGCCCAGCTGCCATCATCACAGAACAGTCACTGGAATCATGCGGCAGCTCCTAGTGATGAGACAGTCATCAGCAGATCAGGAAAGGCTGATGGTCGTGTCCTACACATAAATGATAACACTTCTAAATGATCAGAGTGTCTTATGAACCCCCGTGGGGACCCCAATACTTTGGCCAATAATTTGTCCAATACTTTGGCCACCTGACTCATTGGAAAAGACCCTGATTCTGGGACAGATTGAGGGCAGGAGGAGAAGGGGACAACAGAAGATGAGATGGTTAGATGGCGTCATTGATTCAATGGACCTGAGTTTGAGCAAACTCCGGGAGACAGGTCAGGGAAACCTGGCATGCTGCAGTTCATGGGGTCGCAGAGTCAGACATGACTGAGTGAACAACAACAAGGGGACCCCAATTTCAGAAATGTTAGTTCAGGTACATCTAGTAGTATGAAGAAATGTGCATTTCAGTTAGGGGGCCCAGTTAGGAGGTTATGGTTAAGATTTGATGCCAAGAGGGCTCCGAAAGCTAAAATGGGACAGAAGGTCTCAGTGGTGGGCTGAAGGCAGATTAGGCAGAGTTTGGGCTTAACAGTAATGCCCAGAGAACTGGCATGGGGTTCCTGGAGCCTCCCAGAGCCATGAGGTGCCAGGAGAGAGGAATTAGCAGGAAGCCGGGCAAGGAAAGAGGCTCAGCTCTTCCCAGGCATGCTGAGATCCTGGGCTCGGCTTCCCTTGACTTGTCCTATCCTCAGCTCCTTGGTCAGTTAACTGAGACCTTCTACCAAACTTGGCAGCACAGATAAGCAAGTTAGGGGATAAGGTGATCGTGGTGTGAATTCTAGCTCTATGACTTCCCAGCTATGGGACCTCAGACAAGCCCCTGAACATGTCTGCAGCTGTGTTTCCTTGGCTCTGAAAGGGAAATTGAATTAGAAACCTTCTTACGGTTATTGTCAAGGTCAGACAGAAAGGTCTGGAACCTTGTGAGCTCAGAAATTGCAGCTTCTGCTGCTGCTGTTCCTGTGATCGTACTTCTATGTGATCAGCACATCCCTTCCATCAGCACCCTCTACCCTCCTCTCCATCAGCCTGACTCCCAGCTCCCCTCAACAGGTGCATCCTCCTCCCCCCAGTTTATCAGACGCCTTCACCCCTAGTTGCTCTCCTGTCTCTAAAGAAGCTTTTCAACCTATCCCATACCACACACCCTTTGGCCCTCTCGCAAAACTCACAGACCCCTTGGCAGAAGAGTGTTTTTCAATGCATAAAAAATAACACACAGGATTGTGAAGGGACCAATTTTGTTGAGTTGTAGTTACCAAAAATGTATTTTTATAAAAAAACAAACAGAGAATACATGTGTTTCTTTATCTATGTATTAACTAAATGAGTAGCTGTGAGCCTAAGACACTGTGAATCTGAAAAAGTGATGAGCATAAATATTTTGGGATATTTGTTAACAGCTATAAGGTAATACGAAAATACCTACTATTTTCTATCAGTGATAAAGTCACAAGTCTGATAATACTGATGCGGCTTTTCCCCTGTATTTGTAAGGAAAGCAAATGCTAAATTTCAGCTCGAGGTTAATAACATAAAGATGCAATTATTTTTTCCCATCCAAGTTCACAGCCCCTCTTAACTGTATCCAGAGACCCTTTGCTCCAAAGCCAGTGGTGTTAACTGCCAGCACCATCCACGCACGTAGCTTTTGCCACTGACTCTTTTAAGCCAAGATTTCTCTCTATTTGAATGTTTAAAATCTCTTATCTAAGAACATTCACATGGTAAAAAATAAATAAACAGGAGACAAAGCCTTACACTGGGAAGTAGCTCCTTGTCCCGCCCCTTCCTACTCTTAGTCAGCTTCCTAAGGGTTCCCGTTCTTATGTCTTCTAGCAGTTTCTTCTGTGGTTATCTCCAAATCTCTCAATGCCACGCATATACTTGATGTCTGTTGATTTCTGGAGCTAAGACCTTATCTATCACCATGTTCTGCCCTGTCCTCCCAATGTAAGGCTATCGCCGTTTTCAGTCCCACATTGGTTACCCTGGCAACTTCAAGAAATGCCTTCCACTTTCATTTCTTATTTCATCAGCCACAAGCAAGGTGTTTTGACTCCATGACCATTTCAGATGAGACCTTGGTGTTCTATCTTGCTTCCTTTTTCTTCTTCCTCTTTTTCTTACCTGATCCATGTGGATCACTACACACAGGTCCTATCTACCTAATATGGTTATAAGCTTCTGGAAGACAGGGTCCTGATGTGGTTTCTCATGGATCCAGCAGTGCTTGGCACACAGTAGGTGGCAGTGAGTCTGTATCCTGTGCTCTGTCCCTTGGCTATAATAGGTACCCCTAACCTGGCAACAGGCCCCCAAACACCACCATGGCCAGGAGAGGAAATGGAAAGTCACTACTGACGGAGAAAAGGACATCATTGCCCGTAATTAAGCTCTACAGAAATTCTCTCTTGGACTTGGGGGTCCGAATTTCCCATTAGAGCTTCAAGGACGCTTCTTCAGGGAGAATATTAATGACTGAGAGATAATGAACCATTACCTCCCCTCCTGCCAGGATCACTGGATTTTCAGCCAGGCATAAAATCCTTCTGGGAAAGGAGATGGCAAATTTCAGAAGAAAGAAGCCTTTCTTGTATCATTCTGAGTTTGATGACTTGCTTCCCAAGTGCCATTCCTGTTCAAAAAGGGAATCCATTTCCTGTGAGAGGGAAGTTGCTAAAGCCACTCCCTTCACTCAAGCCTCTTTACAACCATCCATGGCTTCTCAGTTTCTTAGGACAAAGTCCAAGCTCAGCTCAAGACCCTGGACTCGTGCCAACTCTCTCATTCCTCCCAGCTTCACTTCCCATAGTCCATCCAGACAGAACAGAACTTACTGTTCCCCCAGCTCAGCACATTTCCTCTTGCCCTCACCTCTGCACCTGCGGCTCCTGCTGCCTGGACAGCCCACCTCCCCACAGAGCAGCCCCCTCTGGTCCCTCCTGCCTCAGCATAGACATTGCCTCTGGTAGGAACTTTTGCTGGACTCTCCCAGGTCTTGTGTCCTCCCTTACACTCTCATACACACTCCACCATATCCCATATCATGGCAAATTGAAAACACCATTTACTTGTTTGTATGTCTCTCTTGAATGTAAATTCCCTGAAAGTGGGATCCATAGGTTATTCGGTGATAGGTCACAACAATGTCTAGCACAATGCCTGGAAGCTGAAAAGTGTTCAATAAATACATTAATGATGGGTGTATAGGTTGATAGATGTACTAATAGGTGTATGAGTGGATGGATGAATGGGTAAATAAATGGACAGACAGATGAATGCTTAGATGAGTATTTGAATGGATGGATAGATGGATGGATCAATAGATGAATGTTTTAATGGATATTTGGGTGCATGGATGGATGGATAACTGGAAGGATGGTATGGATACACAGAAGGGCGAAAATGTTTGCAGTTAGAAGAATGGAAGGTAGATGACTTTTTAATCCCTGTGGCAGGCTACAGTCCATGAGGTCGCAAAAGAGTCAGACACAACCTAGCAACTAAATAACAACAACAAAAAGGAGTGTATAATAAGAAATATCAACAAGCTTCATATTTCTTTCATCCCAAAATTCCATTGTTGATGGCTATATCAAAACATATGCCATAAGATGGTTTAATTGGTCCTATTGCACATAGCCTTAAGGTTAAGTTCATGTCCCAACTTTCCCCAGCTGTCCCCAGTAACCTAGCAGGGATATTTCAGTCAAAAATTGCTCTGAACCTTCCTGAAAACTGTACTTTTATGAAGTGCCTCTGGGGCTCTGAATATTCGATGTTAACCATCAGTGGTGTAAGCAGGACTTTCTTTGAGTTTATTGTTAAGCAGCAAACATTTCCTGATGCTGTACTATGCTCCAGCAACTATGGTAGGAGGTGCTGCTGCTGCTAAGTCGCTTCAGTCGTGTCCGACTCTGTGCGACCCCACAGTAACAACAGCAGTCACTGTTGCTAACATTTATTGAGTTCATGCTCAGAGGAAAATAGATGGAGATGGAGAAAGAAGAGAGGGTGGTCTTGATGGGAGAAAGTACAAGAAAAATAGAATACCCTGTCATGTGAGGCAGGTACTATTTAGCTTCATTGTATAAACATAGAAAGTGAGGCTCAGAGGGATGAGGTGAGTCACTCAATCACAGAACTGATCAGTGGCAGAATCAGCATTCTCCTTGCCTCCAGGGCCGACTGATTGGGAAAGACTCTGATGCTGGGAAAGATTGAGGGCAGGAGGAGAAGGGGATGACAGAGGGTGAGATGGTTGGATAGCATCACCGACTCAATGGACATGAGTTTGAGCAAACTCTGAGACATGGCGAAGGCCAGGGAAGCCTGGAGTGCTGCAGTCCATGGGGTCGCTCTATCCCAGTGCCTGGCATGGTGGTGGTGGTGGTGGGGAATGGATAATTACTTAACGTGGGACAGGAAAGACTAAAGAGAAGTAAAGACAGACAGACAAGGGACATTTCCCCAGGGGCTTTACCTGCTAAAAGTAGCCAGTACCACCACCAACCCCAATTCAGTACCAGGGAATGAAGAGGCTTTTGGCTCAGATCCGAAGGGGCGCTGCGCAGTGGTCCATTAACTGGCCAGTCTCCTCCCCATCCCGACTGCTGACCCCAGAAGTGTGCATGCCCCAGGTGGGAGGGCATGCATCCCACGCCCCAGCCCCAAGCCCTGATCTCAGCAGGACCCACAGGGGTTGGGCTAGGTCTCCCTTACCTGCTCCTGGACCAGGAGCAGTTCTACATGAGAAATCAAATCATTCCAAGGTCCCAGCCACAGTGCTACGGGAGCCTGCTGTCCAGCGCTGGTACCAGATTCTTCAGGAAACAGCAAGTCTCTTGGTGCTGTTTTCCAAAAAGTTTTTGCTCAGTTTGTGTCTCTGTGTCACATTTTGGTAACTCTTGCAATATTTCATCCTGTTCCGATTATCTGTTTGTTACGATGGTCTGTGATCAGTGATTTTTGTCACTGTGGTTCACTGAAGGGCCCTGGCCTTGGAGGAATTTGCTGTGTGGCCTTGAGCAACATGCTTAAGCTCTCTGAGCCTTGGTTTCCCCAGTCATAAAGTACAGACAATTTGCCCACCCCCACCCCCAGGAATAACAACAGCTTCTAATCATTTGGCTATGTGAGAATTCAATGAGAAAATGCTTATAATGAATGGTGCCCAACAGAGTAAAGACCCAACACAGAGTAGCTGCAACTATTTCATTTATCAATTGTTAATTCTCTAATGACCCAGCATCTTGTTGTTCTTCAGTCGCTCAGTCACATCTGACTCTTTGTGACTCTGTGGACTACAGCACACCAGCCTTCCCTGCTTCAGTATTTCCTGGAATTTGCTCAAATTCATGTCCATTGAGTCAGTGATGCCATCCAACCATCTCATCCTCTGTCGCCCTCTTCTTCTCCTGCCTTCAGTCTTTCCCAGCATCAGTTCAGTAGCTCAGTTGTGTCTGACTCTTTGTGACCCCATGAACTGCAGCATGCCAGGCCTCCCTGTCCATCACCAACTCCCAGAGTCCACCCAAATCCATGTCCATTGAGTTGGTGATGCCATCCAACCATCTCATCCTCTGTTGTCCCCTTCTCCTCCTGCCCTCACTCTTTCCCAGCATCAGGGTCTTTTCCAATCAGTCAGCTCTTCACATCAGGTGGCCAAAGTATTGGAGTTTCAGCTTCAACATCAGTCCTTCCAATGAACACCCAGGACTGATCTCCTTTAGGATTGACTGGTTGGATCTCCTTGCAGTCCAAGGGACTCTCAAGAGCCTTCTCCAATACCACAGTTCAAAAGCATCAATTCTTCAGAGCTCAGCTTTCTTTATAGTCCAAATCTCACATCCATACATGACTACTGGAAAAACCATAGCCTTGACTAGATGGGCATTTGTTGACAAAGTAATGTCTTTGCTTTTTAATATGCTGTGTAGGTTGGTCATAACTTTCCTTCCAAGGAGTAAGCGTCTTTTAATTTCATGGCTGCAGTCATCATCTGCAGTGATTTTGGAGCCCCCAAAATAAAGTCAGCCACTGTTTCCCCATCTATTTCCCATGAAGTGATGGGACTGAATGATGCCATAATCTTTGTTTTCTGAATGTTGAGCTTTGAGCCAACATTTTCACTCTCGTCTTTCACTTTCATCAAGAGGCTCTTTAGTTCTTCCTCACCTTCTGCCATAAGGGTGGTGTCATCTGCATATCTGAGGTTATTGATATTTCTCCTGGCAATCTTGATTCCAGCTTGTGCTTCCTCCAGCCCAGTGTTTCTCATGATGTACTCTATATAGAAGTTAAATAAGCAGGGTGATAATACACAGCCTTGATGTACTCCTTTTCCTATTTGAAACCAGTCTGTTGTTCCATATCCAGTTCTAATTGTTGCTTGCTGACCTGCATACAGGTTTCTCAAGAGGCAGGTCAGGTGGTCTAGTATTCCCATCTCCTTCAGAATTTTCCACAGTTTATTGTGATCCACACAGTCAAAGGCTTTGGCATAGTCAATAAAGCATAAATAGATGTTTTTCTGGAACTGTCTTGCTTTTTCAATGATCCAGCTGCTGTTGGTGCTGCTAATCGCTTCAGTCGTGTCCAACTCTGTGCAACCCCATAGACAGCAGTCCACCAGGCTCCCCCCTCCCTGGGATTCTCCAGGCAAGAACAGTGGAGTGGATTGCCATTTCCTTCTCCAGTGCATGAAAGTGAAAAGTGAAAGTGAAGTCACTCAGTCATGTCCAACTCTTTGCGACCCCATGGACTGCAGCCTACCAGGCTCCTCTGTCCATGGGATTTCCAGGCAAGAGTACTGGAGTAGGTTGCCATTGCCTTCTCTGCAGTGATCCAGCAGATGTTGGCAATTTGATCTCTGATTCCTCTGTCTTTGCTAAAACCAGCTTGAACATCTGGAAATTCATGGTTCACGGGTCTTTTTCAATGAGTCTGTTCTTCGCATCAGTCCTTCCAATGAATATTCAGGGTTGATTTCCTTCAGGATGGACTGGTTTGATCTCCTTGCCATCCAAGGGACCCTCGAGAGTCTTTTCCAGCACTACAATTCAAAAGCATCAATTCTTCAGCGTTCAAGCCTTCTTTATGGTCCAGCTCTCACATCTGACAGCACTTACCTCATGCCAAGTTCTGGGGGCTGAGTGAGCAAGACACTGTCCCTACCCTCCGGGGTGTCACAAACAAGTTGGAGAGGCAGACATATACACAAGAGAGAAGGCAGCTGTGCCTGGTGTCTGTTGCAGGCATGGGCCAGGGCCAGGGGGGGATTTGGGAGAAGAGGAAGAAGCTGTGGTATAGATGGGCAGTGAGAACAGTCCTTGGGATACCCAGTCGCAGCTGCCAGCCCCAGAACACGGAGCAGAGTAACTTGATCGGGGCTAGAAATCTCTCCTTGGTGTGAAGAGACCAAGGGAGGGTGTGTGTCTGTATGCGTGTACTATGGCAGGGGAGGTTGCCTAAACAGCCCAGATCACAAGGCTCGAGGTTTGTGACAGCCATACGGTCACGGGATCCATGCAGGAGGCGCCACCTGAGATGGGGATGGCATCTCTGGCCTCGCCTGGCCCTGGCCATTGGGGAAAGGGCACAAGTGAAAATAGCCCAGGACTGTCAGGAGCTGCAGGCTAGGGCGGAGCTCCGGAGGGCGCCTGCCCGGCCTCCAAGCTTGTCACCTCTAGAGAAACCCCAGCCCAGACACATTGCTTATAATAGTAAAAAAAAAAAAAAAACCCTGAAAACAGCCTGAATAACAGGTGGGAGGAAAGTGTGTGAGTATAATGCAGTCTCTTTGAGAATACAGCCATGTATTTTATTATTTTTAAAATTTTTATCAGAGTCTAGTTGCTTTACAATGTTGTTCTCGTTTCTCCTCTACAGCAAAGTGAATCAGCCGTCTCTGTATACATATCCCCTCTTTTTTGGATCTCCCTCCCATTCAGGTCACCACAGAGCACAGAGCAGAGTTCCCTCTGCTGGATAGTAGGTTCTCATTTGTTATCCATTGTTTTTAATGGTTGTTTATTCATATTATTTATTTTGGCTGTGCTGGGTCTTCGTTGCAGCATGAAGCCTTCTGTAGTTGCAGGGCGTGGGCTCTCTAGTTGTGGCACTCGGGCTCAGTTGCCCCTCAGCACGTGGGATCTTAGTTCGCTGACCAGGAATCAAACCTGCACTGGATTCTTTACCCCTGGGAAGAATTCTTTACACCAGGGAAGTCCCTAGTTATCTGTGTCACACATAGTATCAATAGTGTGTATATGGTCAATCCCAATCTCCCAGTTCATCCCATCCACTCTTTTCCCCCTCAGCATCCATACATTTGTTCTCTATGATGAGTACAGCCAGGTTAAAGAACTAATCTAGAAAAGAAAAGCATTCACATGACAAGACCTCAAACACATCTGCAGAGTGAGAAAAATTTATGGAATAAGGTACAAAAGGTGATAATATCCTCATATATTTAAATATGTGTGCATATAAAAAATTATGCTATATATTTACTTTATCGATACACATACTTGTTTCCATCAGTAGAAAGCAAATTTGGAAAGATGCGGGAAACTCACAGCAGAGAATTCCTCTGGGAGCAAGAATGTTCAGGATATGTGATACCTAGAGTGGGTCACTTTCTTAGATACCGTTTCTTTAATCATTTTATTCATTTGTTTGGGGATCTGCTGGGTCTTTGTTGCTGCGTGGAGTTTTCTCCAGTGGCAGTCTGTGGGCTTCTCATTGCGGTGCCTTCTCTCGTTGCTGAGCACGGCCTCTAGGGGCGTGGGCTTCCTAGTTGCGGCTCCCGGGCCCTAGGGCGCAGGCTCAGAATTTGGGGCACTCTGACTTAGCTGTTCCGTGGTGTACGGGATCCTCCTACACCAGGGGTGGAGCCCACGTCTCCTGCATTGGCAAGCCGCTTCTTTACCACGGAGCCACCAGGGAAGCCCCAAGAGTGGGTCATTTTCCTAATACTACCCACCTCTACAGGGCAAAATATTTTCTGTAATAGCAAGCATTATTTTCAGGGCTTGTTCTTGGGTTTTTAAAACAAAAATGTTTAAAGAAACACATTTCAATGTATTCAAATTCAGTAAAATAGGTCATGAATAAACTAAACATTTGTGCTTGACAAAAAAAAACAACCAGAAATTTTACATCTAACAATTTGTACTCCATTTCACTGTTTTACATTTTAAACGCAAATTAATTTCAAACACTGCTCCATGCAGTGGCAAAGAATAGCAAAACTGCCTATAATCACTGTTTAGTTTGAATCTATGGTTTAAACATAGGAATATATATTCTCTCAGAAGCTGGAGACGCAAATTGAGCCCAAAGTGACTTTGAACAATTCCGAGCTGTTGGGAATGTTTGAACTTTCAAAACAATTACGTGTAGCTGAGTTTGCCTGTGTCAGGGGCCAGTGTATAATTGAGGGGTTCTCTGATTTAGCTTCCATAGGATACTATGATCATTAAAGCATGAGTAATAAAAATGAGCTAATTTGAAGCTTATTATTAAACCTTAACAGCAATGCAGCAATGGTTTAGAACCTAAAACACTTTCTTGTGGAGGAGTATTTGATCACCAACTAGAATCAGTGAATACATAGTTCGTGGTGATAATAAAAAGCAGACCAACTTAGCTTTGCTGTAAGCTTTTCTACGAACAGCTCAGTTCATTATTTTATGCTTACAGGGTGGTCTACCTCCTCAGCCCAACACTTGGTATCCCATTGCGAGGGAAGGCTGGTAGGGACCAGGGTCAGGGCTGGGGGTGTCAAAGGAGACTTCAACTCTACCCATAATATTCTGATTTTTTGAGCATGGGTTCTGAAGTCAGATTGCTGGGTTTGAATCCTGACCCCAAGATTGTATGACCTGGGCAAATTATTTAATCTCTGGTCTTGTTTTCCTCATCTGGAACCTGGAGCCAGTAATACCTGTTTCACAGAGGAGCAGTGAGAATGTCATAAAATTCATAGAATTACCATCTGGCCTATGGCACATGCTCAGTAAATGTTAGCCATGTTTCTAGAGGACAATGTGTTCATACAGTAATAATCTAAGTCTTAAAGCATATGCCTAAATATATTCTTATCATACGATCCAGCAATCATACTCTTGACAGTTACTCAAATGAGTTGAAATCTTAGGTCCAAACAAAAGCCTACAGACAGATTTTATAGCAGCTATATTCATAATTGCCAAAATTTAGAAGCAACTAAAATGTCTTTCAGTACGTGAGTAAACAAACAGGTACATCCAATGGCTTATTATTCAGCACTAGAGAGCAATGAGCCCTCAGGCCGTGGAAAGATCAGGAGGAAACTGAAATGCATGTTACTAAGTGATAGAAGCCAGTCTGAAAAGGCTACATACTGTCTGATTACAATTATATGACATTCAGGAAAAGATTTAGAATTCAGAGACAGTAAACAGATCCGTGGCTTCCAGAGATTAGGGAGGAGGGTGGGATGATTAGGTGGAGCACAGAGGGTGTTTAGGGCTGTGGAACTACTCTGTGTGATACTATAATGATGGATTCGTGCCATTACGTTGCTCTTCAGTCTCTCACTCATGTCTGACTCTCTGCAGCCCCATGAACTACCGCCCAGCAGATTTCCCTGTCCTTCACTATCACCCTGCGTTTGCTCAAATTCATGTCCATTGAGTCTGTGATGCCATCCAACCACCTCATCCTCTGTCACCCCCTTCTCCTGCCCTCTATCTTTCCCAGCATCAGGGTCTTTTCCAATGAGTTGGCTTTTGGCATCAGGTGACTTCAGCTTCAGCATCCGTCCTTCCAGTGAATATTCAGGGTTGATTTCCTTTAGGAATGACTGGTTTGATCTCCTTGCTGTCCAAGGAACTCTTAAGAGTCTTCTCTAGCATCCCAATTCAAAAGCATCAATTCTTCAGTGCTCAGCCTTCTTTATGGTCCAGCTCTTACATTGTTATTATACATTTGTCCAAACTCACTGAATGTCAAACCATTGACTCTGGGTGATAATGACGTGTCCATGCAGGGTCATCGGTTTGACAAATATCCCACTCTGAAGAGGGAGGTCAGTGGTGGAAGAGGCCGTGTGTTGGGGGAGGAGGAGTTGGCAGGAGGCATATGGGAACTCTATACTTCCCATGATCCAGCAGATGTTGGCAATTTGATCTCTGGTTCCTCTGCCTTTTCTAAAACCAGCTTGAACATCAGGAAGTTCATGGTTCACATATTGCTGAAGCCTGGCTTGGAGAATTTTGAGCATTACTTTACTAGAGTGTAAGATGAGTGCAATTGTGCGGTAGTTTGAGCATTCTTTGGCATTGCCTTTCTTTGGGATTGGAATGAAAACTGACCTTTTCCAGTCCTGTGGCCACTGCTGAGTTTTCCAAATGTGCTGGCATATTGAGTGCAGCACTTTCACAGCATCATCTTTCAGGATTTGGAATAGCTCAACTGGAATTCCATCACCTCTACTAGCTTTGTTCATAGTTATGCTTTCTAAGGCCCACTTGACTTCACATTCCAGGATGTCTGGCTCTAGGTGAGTGATCACACCATTGTGATTATCTGGATCATGAAGATCTTTTTTGTACAGTTCTTCTGTGTATTCTTGCCACCTCTTCTTAATATCTTCTGCTTCTGTTAGGATGCTTTTGAACTGTGGTGTTGGAGAAGACTCTTGAGAGTCCCTTGGACTGCAAGGAGATCCAACCAGTCCATTCTGAAGAAGATCAGCTCTGGGATTTCTTTGGAGGGAATGATGCTAAAGCTGAAACTCCAGTACTTTGGCCACCTCATGCGAAGAGTTGACTCATTGGAGAAGACTCTGATGCTGAGAGGGATTGGGGGCAAGAGGAGAAGGGGACGACAGAGGATGAGATGGCTGGATGGCATCACTGACTCGATGGATGTGAGTCTCAGTGAATTCCGGGAGTTGGTGATGGACAGGGAGGCCTGTCGTGCTGCAATTCATGGGGTTGCAAAGAGTCGGACACAGTTGAGCAACTGATCTGATCTGATACTTTCCATTCAGAGTAAACGTAAAATAAAACCTTAAAGCATATGTCTAGAAGAAAGGCCAGAATGCCAAAATGTTGACTAAGATTAATGCTGGGTGGTCGGATTATGCAGGGTAGTTATTGTATCTTATTCTTTGTATTTTTAAAAATTTATGACCTGCCCCACCTTGAGACTGGAAGGCTGGGAGAGGGTCTCTCTGAGGCCTCAGTGGCTGAAACAGCATCAGCCCTTAGTGCACCCTTCCGCTTTGGGTCTGAAGCTTCCAGCTGTGCTCAGGACAGCTCTGACCTGGCCTATGGAACTCTTCAGTGGGACCCAGGAGGCAGCTTTTCTCTTTGAGTAGAGCTTCTTTGTCTGGGGTTGGACAACACAGGGAGAAGCCCACCTGCTGAGAGGCTAGAGGGGTCTCAGGGCACGTTGGCAGAGGGATGGGGAGAAGCCTCGAGGTTGGGAAGGTCTCAGGATGGAGATACAGGGATGGAGACTGGGCAGGAGCCTGCCTGGAGTGCTGACCTTGGTGCCTGTCCATCTGCCTTTCCCTCCCTTTGTCCATCCATCCATCCATCCATGCATTCATCCACCCATCTACTCATCTTTCTATCTGCCTGACTGCCAGTTCCTCCTCTCAGGCATCCACTTCATTCATTCATTTATTCCTCAAGTATTTATTGAATACCTCCTATGTGCCTAGTACTATGCTAGGCCTGGGACATTGGAACAGATACAGTCCCCGCCCTCCCAAGGCTGACATTCTAGTAAGGGACACAGCAATAACAAGTAAACAAACAGCCAAATATATAATCACTAGCTGGGCCAAGACTCTGGGGAAGATAACCAGGCTGCTGCCTGTCTGTCCATCTGGCTGGCCGTCCATCTGCCAGTGTTCCAGCCTGTCCTTACGCTTCTCCTTCAGTCCTGCTAACAGCCTGGGCCAGGGGTCCTGCTTCAGCAGAAGCTTCTTTCCAGAACTTTCCTTCACCCTTGCCTCAACTGGTGCAACCTGTTAAAGGGTAGAGATTTCTAGTATCCTTGTGTGGATACCCCATGCAGGACCTGGAATCCTGTTCTGACAGCAGATGAGACGGTGGGTTCCGCCTGGGGTGAGTGAACTCTTTTGGCCCCTCCTACACTCCCCACCCCAGCTGCAGCCCCAAAGCCTCCCGTGCAGCCACAACATCATGAGCACAGCTGGGCCTGGGAGACAGGTCCCCGGGGACGCACCTGGGCTGATTCTCACAGCCCGGAACCCTGGGGGCAGGGCTCGCAGAGGCCCTGGGTCAGACTTGGTCAGCACCAAGTTGCCAGGAGCCTGTGGAGAGCCAGGCCAGAGGTGTCCTCAGGACCTGCCGGCTCTGAAGAGAGGAGGAGGAAGAGGAGGAGACAGAAGCGGAGGCAGAGAGGAGGAGACTCGAAGGGTCTCAGCGTCCTCAGCAGGTACAAGGCCCAGGCAGGGAAGAGCCCAGCTAGTCGGCCTGGTATGGGAGGCCTTCTGCCAAGACTCTGCACAGCCCCCAGGGAGGCCCCGCCTGGGTACCAGCCACCCTTACAATCCCAGGCAGCGTCTGAATTTGATGAAGGAAATGGCCCATTGTGGCTGGAGGGGCCAGGGCAGGCTTGAATGGGCAGGAAAGAATGAGAAAGGCGTTCCTAGCAGTGGCCACAGCAGGAACAGGGCGTTTGACAAGGATCCAGAGCACCCTCATTTCCTGAGGCTCCTGGTATATGGAGAAAGGAGGAAATTTCAAAGCAGAGTTTAAAAATTCTCCACTATATGTTTAATGATTGCAGTGAACTAATATAACTGTATTTAACAACCACCAAACACACTGGCCAGAAGAAAATGACAGGATTTTTAAAAAATATGAATTCATAGTGTCCCATGAGCAGAAGTTAAAAGTTATTTGATGAATATCATCTACTTGAGATGCTATGGCTGTGTCTTGGTGACTGTATGAATGAGCACACTTGGAGACCACATTAGGTAACTGAGTTTGGGGCTCTTACTTGCTGAAGAATAAAACCTGTGGTGGGTCATTAGGGAGACATGTGGGATTCTGGTGGGGTACGCAGGAGATGTGGTTGGATGAGACAGGGCACTGTGGGAGGATGCAGGAAGCATCTCACCGAGCCTGGGGCAACTAGGGGAACTTGCTGGAGGAGGTGGCTCTAACCTGGGACCTGAATGATGATTAAGCATGAACTAGGTGAGGAAGGGTGGAAAGGAGGTACCAGGAGGAAAGAACAGCAGAAACTGGTCAGATGAGGCTAGAGCCCTTGGTATGAGAACTGAGGATGGAGAGGTGGGCAGGCAGGTACAGACAAGGAAGCCCTCTCTAGCATATTCAGAAATTGGAACTTTAATTCCTACAGTCAGTTTAGCCAAACTTTCTTTATTTGTGAATATTGTCAATGTGGTTTTTAAAACTTGCATACATCTATGTTCCTTGTAGACAAACGGAAATGTATGGGAAAGCAAAATGATCAGGACTGTTTGTCATTAGAAGTGTGAAAGTACACAGGTGTTGGGATGGGGTGGCTCTTTCCCTCCCTCTAAAATAATAACATTAAAAATCATGGCTGCCATTAATTGAGAGCATCAGAACTACATATATAGCAGATAATGTATATATTTCTATTTAGTATTTAATATAGTATATGTTATTATATATATATATATATATATTTAAGTTGTCATGGCACCCCACCCCAGTACTTTTGCCTGGAAAATCCCATGGACGGAGGATCCTGGTAGGCTGCAGTCCATGGGGTCGCTAAGAGTTGGACACGACTGAGCGACTTCACTTTCACTTTTCACTTTCATGCACTGGAGAAGGAAATGGCAACCCACTCCAGTGTTCTTGCCTGGAGAATCCCAGGGACAGGGGAGCCTGGTAAGCTTCCGTCTATGGGGTTGCACAGAGTCGAACACGACTGAAGCGACTTAGCAGCAGCAGCCATTGCTGCATAAAGTCACTGCAAACTTAGTGGCTTGTAAGAACTCACAGACGTGATCTCTGTTTCTGTGGGTCAGTAATCCCAACATAGCTTAGCTGGGTCCTCTGCTTCAGTGTGTCTCCTGAGCCTGAAATCAGGCTGTTAGCCCGGGTTTGGGTCTCATCCGAAGGTTCACCTGGGGAAGGACAGGTTTCCAGGCTCCTGTGTTTGTTGAAAGTAGTGAGTTTCTTGAGGGTTGGTGGACTGCGTGCCTGTGGGATTCTCCAGCATGGCTATTGACTTCATCAAAGTGTGTAAGCTGAAAAGGCAATAGAATCTGCTCTCCGGTTGGAAGTCACATTCTTCTTCTTTTTTTTAAATTGACATATAGTTGTTTCCCCATGCTGTGTTAGTTTCTACTGTAGAGCAGGGTGAATCAGTTGTTCGTATACAGATTTCCATGATTTTTTGAGTTTCTTTCCCATTTAGGTCACCATAGTGCACTGACTGGGCTTCCCTGCTAGCTCAGCTGGTAAAGAATCTGCCCGCAGTGCAGGAGACCCCAGTTTGATTCCTGGGTCAGGAAGATTCCCTGGAGTAAGGGATAGGCTACCCACTCCAGTATTCATGGGCTTCCCTGGTGGCTCAGATGGTAAAGAATCTGCCCACAATGCAGGAGAGCCCAGATCGATCCCTGGGTTGGAAAGTCCCCTGGAGGAGAGCATGGCAACCTTCTCCAGTATCCTTGCCTGGAAAATCCCATGGACAGAGGAGCCTGGTAGGCTACAGTCCATGGGGTTGCAAAGAGTTGGACATAACTAAGCGAGTAAGCACAGCCCAGGACAGTGCAGAGCACTGAGTAAGGTTCCCTGAGCTGTACAGTAGGCGCTCAGTTACCTGGGAGTCACACTCTTGTGTAAACAAATCACTGGACTGACATCTCATCACCTTTTCTGTATTGTTAGTTGAAAGCACTTCACAGGTCCTGCCCACCACTCAAGGGTCATGGGTTACACAGGAGGTGGACACCTGGTGATGGGAACCATTGAGGGCCGTCCTAGAGTCTGTCCACCACAGGTTCCCATAATGGTTTCGAGAGGTCTCCATACCCCCACTTTATAAAAGAGGAAACTGAGACTCTGAGAAGTAGGAGAGGAAGCTGCCAGGGTGACTTCCCATGTACATCTAAATCTTATTCTTTATCAACAGGCTCTGAAATTTTATTTACTGTCCGACAGTCCAGTGCCTACAATACACAAAGGACAATACTAGGCTCTAGGATATACAGAAATAATTAAACCAAGGTGCCTGTGTTCAAGGAGCCTCCAGCATGTTGTTGTTGTTCAATTGCTAAGTCACGTCTGACTCTTTGTGATCCCATGGACTGCAGCCCGCCAGGCTTCCTTGTCCTTCACTATCTTCCGGAGTTTGCTCAAACTCATGTCCACTGAGTCAGTGATGCCATCCAACCATCTCATCCTCTGTCACCCTCTTCTCCTCATGCTCTCAATCTTTCCCAGAATCAGAGTCTTTTCCAGTGAGTCAGTTCTTCACATCAGGTGGCCAAAGTATTGGAGCTTCAGCTTCAACATCAGTCCTTCCAACAATATTCAGGATTGATTTCCTTTAGGATTGACTGGTTTGATCTCCTTGCAATCCAAGAGACTTGCAAGAGTCTTTTCCAACACCACAGTTTCAAAACATCAATTCCTTGACGCTCAGCCTTCTTTATGGTACAACTCTCACATCTGTACATGAATACTGGAAAAATCATAGCTTTGACTATATGGACCTTTGTCAGCAAAATGATAGCTTTACTTTTTAATATGCTGTCTAGGTTTGTCAGAGCTTTCCTTCCAAGGAACAAGAGTCTTTTAATTTCATGACTACTGTCACCATCCACAGTGATTTTGGAGCCCAAGAAAATAAAATCTGTCACTGTTTCTCCTTCTATTTACTACGTAGTGATGGGACTAGATGCCGTGATCTTAGTTTTTTGAATTTTGAGTTTTAAGCCAGCCTTTTCACTCTTCTCTTACACCGTCATCAAGAGGCTCTTTCATTCCCCTTTGCTTTCTGCCATTAGAGTGATATCATCTGCATATCTGAGGTTATTGATATTTCTCCTGGCAATCTTAATTCCAGCTTCAACTCATCCAACCTGACATTTCGCATGATGTATTCTGCATATAAGTTAAATAAACAGGGTGACCGTATATGGCTTTGTCGTACCCCTTTCCCAATTTGGAACCAATCTGTTGTTCCATGTCCAGTTCTAACTTTTGTTTCTTGACCTGCATACAGGTTTCTCAGGAGACAAGTAAGGTGGTCTGGTATTCCCATCTCTTTAAGAATTTTCCACAGTTTGCTGTGATCCACAAAAACTCAAAGGCTTTTGTATAGACTGTAAAACAGAAGTAGATGTTTTTCTGGAATTCTCTTACTTTCTCTATGATCCAACAAATGTTGGCAATTTGATCTCTGGTTCCTCTGTCCTTTCGAAACCCAGCTGTACATCACCAAGTTCTCAGTTCATGTACTACAGAAGCCAAGCTTGAAGGATTTTGAGAATAATCCTAGCATTAAAAATGAGCACAACTATATGGTAGTTTGAATATTCTTTGGCACTGCCCTTCTTTGGGATTGAAATGAAAACTGACCGTCTCCAGTCCTGTGGCCTCCATCATATTAGAGAGCAAAGACAGGAATTAAAATAAGTTTCACTTCAAATAAATGAGTAATTAGTAGAGATATGCCCAAGCAGATGATCTTATAGAGAAGGGAATAATTCACTGAATTGAGGGCAGGGAGGAGATCAAGGAAGTCTTCCCGGAAGAGGTGGCATTTGAGTGACATTTGGAGCCATTTTGTAACATAAGAAGCTGTGGCTTCAAAAGCATGAGATGGTTTGCTCTGCCTGGGTAGGCACTGGCATTCTTTCATTCACCTTTTCCATTCTTCACACATGCAGCATACTATTGAGCACCTGCTGTGTGCCAGGCCCTGGGTACGGTGCCCTTAGATGTCATATGCTGTCAAGCCCCTATAGCACCCTTGTTGAACAAGAAGTATGCAGAGTGTGTGTACTGTGTGCAGAGGGCGGCACTGAGCAGGGAACACCCCCGTCCAACCTGCATGGAGCTTGCACACTTGACGGTCAGACAAGGGAGGGCCTCCTTTGGAGACCACCCCCAACCAGAGGTGACATGGGGGTGTACCAGGTATTAAAAAAATAATACTGTTTACAAAGTGTGCGCCACTGTCTTCTCAGCATCCATACCTCTGACCACCTCCTCTTCGCATCTCCTCCATAACTCTGATTCAGGACTGTTTCTGAGTGGGGGCTTCAGCTCTTGAGGGAAAGATTCTGACTGGCTGGCTGGATTTGGAGCTCCAGCCTCCATCACAAGTCGCGGGCTTGCACATGGGGTCAGGTGGCAGGCACAGTATCTGGCACCCTGTTCAGTAAAAGACAACTGCGCCTGCACATTCCTCCTCTTCTCTCCTAGTTCTTTCCCTGATCGTCTGCAGCAAGCATGCGTCCAAGCTCCGTGTCCCATGCACGTTCACCAAGCCTCCTTCCCTGTGTGCACAGCTACTCTCCATGCACACTCACCCCCAACAGCCAGAACCTGCTTTGCCTGGGAGAGAACCTGAGGGCCTGGGAATTGACATCCTCCTGCACTGACCCCTACCCAGTGATTGAGGAGTGCAGCACCCTCGTGTCCTAATAGGGACAACTCCGGGGTGTTAGCACATCCTCTCTCGGTCACCTTCCCTTCCTGGTTCCTCCTTCCCACTCTCCCCTTCCACTCTTCTTCTTTTTCTTTTAATATTTATTTATTTTGCTGTGCTGAGTCTTCATTGTGGCAGACAGGTTCCTTTAGCTGTGGCTTGGCATGTGAACACTTGGCTGCATCATGTGGAATCTAGTTCCTTGACCAGGGATGGAGCCTGGGCACCCTGCATTGGAAGCTCAGAATCTTAGCCACTGGACCAGTGGGAAACCCTCCCTGACCACTTTTCATGGAGGCATTTCCCATAAATCACTGCCACCCGAATCCTCATCTCAGGGTCTGACACTGGGGAACCCAACCAAAGACAGTATCTCTTTCCATCTCAGCCTCCCAGGGGCCCCTCCCTCCCATCCTCACCCTTCCCATCGCCCCTCCCCTCTCTGCCTTCCCCTCCCGGACAACCCCCTCAGGCACATCCACCCCCAACTTGGAAGCAGATGGCATCATCTGGGCAAGAGAGCTCCCTCCACAGTGACTGATGGTTCTTGATTGGGCAGCTGGTAATTTTAGCATCCTCTCTCTACTTTCTGCTCTCCTCCAGGATGGAGGAAGTTCAGCCCTGTTCTTTGGGCATCAGAGGGTGGCCATGTCAGTGGGTTTTCAGTTGGAGACAATTTTGTCCCCTGAGGGACACTTGGCAGTGTCTGGAGACATTTCTAGCTGTCACAACTGGCATCTAGTGGGTAGGGGCCAGGGGTACTGCTAAGCATGTTGCAATGCACAGGACAGCCGTCCACACCACCACCACTGCAAAGAATGATGCCCAAGATCAGTAGTGCTGACGTCAAGAAACCCATGGCTGTGTGTTTCTCTACTACTTTTAACTTTTTTAAAATTTAAATTTATTTATTTTTAATTGGAGGATAATTGCTCTATAGTATTGTGTTGGTTTCTGCCGTATATCAACATTTTAACTTTTTTTTTTTTACCTCATCTTTTCTTAAAAAGAAAAGATGACTTTATTTATTTATTTGACTATGGCCAGGTCTTAGCTGTGGGGAAGGCAATGGCACCCCACCCCAGTACTTTTGCCTGGAAAATCCCATGGACAGAGGAGCCTGGTAGGCTCCAGTCCATGGGGTCGCTAAGAGTCGGACACGACTGAGCGACTTCACTTTCACTTTTCACTTTCCTGCATTGGAGAAGGAAATGGCAACCCACTCCAGTGTTCTTGCCTGGAGAATCCCAGGGGCAGGGGAGCCTGGTGAGCTTCCGTCTATGGGGTCGCACAGAGTCGGACACGACTGAAGCGACTTAGCAGCAGCAAGTCTTAGCTGTGGCATGTGGAGTCTTTTAGTTGCAACATGCAAACTCTTAGTTGCAGCATGTAGGTTCTAGTTCCCTGACCAGGGATTGAACCCAGGACGCCTGCATTGGGCACGCAGAGTGAAGTCCTTCTTCCAACTCTTTGTTACAGTATCAGGATATCACACCCTCCTCTTGTAAATATCAATACAAGAAGAGCAGCCAAGAGGCTATGTGTCCTGCTGCCTGGGACCTATAATCAGAGAAAGGCCCAGGAGGCATATCACCTAACACGATGCTGATGCTTAACTCTTTGCTGAGCCTATAGCAAGCTGGTTAAAGCATTACCAATCCTTTGCTGTTTTTAAAAAAAAACTCCCCATTTTAAGAACTGAAAAAATGAGGCTCTGAGAGGGAGAGTGACTGTTGAGTATCACAGTTGACCCTGGCCTTGTCTCCAAAGCCCATCCACTTAAACACTGCTAGATCGTATCAGAGATACAATAAAATGGTTGCTTTTTATTGGGGTTGCTATTTTATGGGGAACACCTCCATATGTTCATTGCCCAGGAGGCATCTGGGTTCCCAACCTTGGAAGTCCCCAAGGGGACAGATCAGAAGACTGCATGGATGGACTGACTCCCTGGCCTCATGAGGGAGTGAGGTCCTAACTCCATAGATGCTCAAGTCTGACAGGTGTTGGGCCAAAAGAAACCATCTCTCCTTGTGATTTATCAGTGAGCTTTGGCTGTGTAACAAACCACCCCCAAAGCAAATGTCTTTTTTTATTTTTAATCAGAGGATAATTGCTTTACAATGTTGTGTTGACTTCTACCATATAACATGAATCAGCCATAAGTATATATATGTCGCCTCCTTCTTGACCCTCCCTCCCACTCCCTACCCCAGCCTACCCCTCTAGGTTGTCACAGTACTGGGTTGAGCTCCCTGTATCATACAGCAACTTCCCATTAGCTGTCTCTTTTACATATGGTAATGTATATGTTTCGATGCTACTCTCTCGGTTCATCTCACCCTTTTCCTTCCCCTCCCTTGCTGTGTCCACAAGTTCATTCTCTATGTACAGTCACTATAGAAGTTCACCATCTTGTGGGTCAGCGGTTTGAATCTGTGGTCAGCTCCCAAGTTGGCTGGAGTCTGGCTGATCTAGAAGACCTTTAGCTAAATGACTCGCCTCTGTTTCACCTGGTCACTCAACCTCTAGTGACTAGTCTGAGCTCATGTACGTGGCAGTGGCAGGATTTTAAGTGTGTGAGAGGAGATATGTGGACTCTTGGTGCCTTTGCTGGTAACTGGGTATTGTCACTTCTGATGCATTCTATTGGTCAAAGCAAGTCACATGACCAGCCCAGACCCACAGGGTGGGGAAGTAGATTCCACCCAAAGTATATTATCACCATGCATTCTCCTCTGATGGTGTTTTCCTTCCAGGCCAAGGTACCTATTTATGTAGTCATCATGGTTGGTGGCATCAGCACTTAATCTTGTTCCACAAAGCTGTCAATTACTTAGCTATGTGGCCTTGGTCAGTTACTTAATTTCTCTGGGCCTCGGTTTTTTCATTTATATTATAGGAAAAAATGTACTCATCCTGCCTATTTCACAGGTTATCATAAAACTCAAATAACATAGTGGAGGGAGAAGGGGCTCTTATCCTATTACCTGTCCTTGAAACAGAAGGAGGCCCGGCTGCTCACATCAGGCACGTGCCTCTCTCCCCGTGAGCCACGTCTCCTGCAATTTATCAGGAGCCAAAGCCTGACAAGCTCCTGGTGGATTCTCCATCAATCCTCCTGTCTCTTTTCCCAAGGAAAACCTAAGTGGTCTCACCAGAAACTCTTAGGCTCTTTTTCACTCAAGTTCAACTATTAAGCCTTAACTAAGAGCCCCTTTTATGATTTCATTATTTGGTCTAAGAGCAAACGTGGTGATTCTGTGACCTGGACTGGTCTCACTTAACCCCTCTCACCCAGTAGAGAGTCTCCACCATTCAGTAAATACAGCCTGCATGCTCTGAGACATCTTACAGGCTGCAGGTTCTGAGATGGAGGGGAAGCGCTGTGTCCTCCTGGATGGGGCCAGGTCTGTGGAGGAATATCAGGCTGGCTCAGTGCATGGTCACCCTCCTGCAAGGGAGCCCAGGGATCAGCCAGCCTCCCACAATCCTGGGGAAACTGAGACCAGAGATGCAAAAAGAAGAACAGAATCATCCCATTTGGGGTAAGGGACCTTTGAGTTGTGGGACAAATGAACACTGTCATTTAGTTATGACGACTGATTGATCCCTATTATCGAATGCTGACTTTGTGACATGTCCCCTGCTCAAGGCCAGGGACCGTTCCTGTGCCATTCACTGCCATACCCCCATACCTGGTGTCAGGCCCTGTCTAAGAGATCCAGGACAGTGTGGAATGATCAATCCTCCAACTACCCACCCAAGCAGGTACCATTACTACCACCCCTATTTTTAAGATGAGAAAACTGGGGCCCTGGGCATAGAAAGAATTCATCTTCATCACATAGGTTCAAGGTGGCGGAGTCAAGACTCAGACTGGTTCTTTCTAGATCTGAAGTGCACGCGCCCAGGACAACACAGCGACCCCTTCAACTCTGCTGGCTCCAAAGAGTCTAGACCTGTGGGCAGGACCTGGGAGGGGTACAAACAAAAACAGGCAAAGCAGACAGAGGCCCTAGGGGTTCTCTCTGCAGGAGGGCCCAAGCCACTGTCCTCTCTACCCTCTGCCAGTCAAATGCACCCTGCCCTTCTCTCCCCATACCAGTGTGGCATGTTGCCAAGAGAACCAATTTCACCCTTTTGTGCTAGTTTCATACTTTTTACACCCTTGCTTATACCAGGCACTGTTCCATGCACTCCCCCTGCATTAGTTTTCCAGCCTCAACACAAGGAAGATTCTGCAACCTTCCAAGGTGATCCAAATGTGAGGGTATCACTGGGATGCAAAGCCAAGATTTCCTCACCACCACCACCACCACCACCGTCATCATCATTGCAGTTACCATTCTGACTTCTCACCGTATGCCAAACACAGGTTAAGTATTTTATGTGCTCAAATCCTCACATCAGCTCCCTGAGGTAGGGCTCCTTATGACTCTATTGTACAAGAGAAACCGAGTCACAGAGAAGTGAAGTCACTTCCCCAAGACCACACACATAGTAAATGGCAGAACCAGGATTCAAACCCCAAGCTGGCTAAGACTGGAGGCCATGGTCTTACTCACTGGGCTCCATCACTCCTCCGTGGGCGCTGAACCTGTTAACGACGCACATTACATGACATTGAGGGAATAGATTAATGCATGAATGCATGAATAAAAGAGGCCACTTTCAGGGATACCACCCCCTGACCCCAGTGACCAGAGACAAGAAGAGGGAAGGGGGCCTCTGTTTAAGTCTTAGTTTGAGAGCAGCTGGTTTCAAAGGCAGAGAATGGGGCAGGGCTGCTGGAAAATCCCTGGGAAATGTTCACTGCAAAAGCATCATCCTCTTATTAAGCCCCTGGAGAGGGGCCTCTGCTGGCCAGGGCTCTGGGTTGCCAAAACCTTTCCTGGCTGGACAGGAAAGAGCAGGGGACTTTGGAGGTAGGTCATCATTCCTTGCCGGCAGAAAGGTCACCACATGCTATGTTAGTGAGAACTTGTCAGTGACTCCTCAGTCCCCTGAGGAGGGCCTGATTCCACTTCTACCAGTGGAGTTGCCCAGAGCTTGGCGGAAGCAAGCTACCAAATAAGGCATGGCGTGTCCATCAGGCCTTACAAACAGTTACTGCATAGCCAGGGCCCTCTGGGGAAAAAGCACAGTTAGGAAAACAAGGGACCAAATGGATATTTAAGATAACTCCTTTTTCCCCATTCCTTACAACATAAGAGAACACTGCTTTCTCCTGGGTGTAAGTTGTGTTATATGATATTTGTCATTCTCTTTCTAACTTACTTCACTTAGTATGATAATCTCTAGATCCATCCATGTTGCTGAAAATGGCTTTATTTCATTCTTTTTATGGCTGAGTAGTATTCTACTGTGGCGCTTCCCTGATGGCTTGTGGTAGAGAATCTTCCTGCAATGCAGGAGACATGGGTTCGATCCCTGGGTCAGGAAGAGCCCCTGGAAGAGGAAATGGCAATCCATTCCAGTATTCATGCCTGAAAAATCCCATGGACAGAGGAGCCTGGTGGCTACAGTCCATGGGGTCAGAAAGAGTCAGACATGACTGAGCGAGTAAGCATGAGCCCAAGTATTCCATTGTATAAATGTGCCGCATCTTCTTTATCCATTCCTCTGCTGATGGACATTTAAGTTGCCTCCACGTCTTGGCTATTGTGAATAGTGCTGCTATGAACACTGGGATGTATCTTTTTGAATTATTGTTTTGTCCAGTTATATGCCCAGAAGTGGGATTGCTGGATCATATGGCAACTCTGTTTTTCGTTTTCTGAGGAACTTCCTACTGTTTTCCATAGTGGCTGCACCAATTTACATTCCCACCATTGTGTAGGAGGGTTCCCTTTTCTCCACACCCTCCCCAGCATCTATAGTTTGTAGACTGTTTTAATGATGGCCGTTCTGACTGGTGTGAGGTGGCGCCTCACTGTCGTTTTGATTTGTATTTCTCTAATATCCATTGCAGTTTTTAGTTCAGCAATTATGTTTTCATCTCTTCGGTCTTCCTTAATCTCAGATATTCCTCTTTCATGAATACTTGCTGTAGTTTCTTAAGGGTAGAGTTGTGCCAAGAATATGAGCTAAAAATTTACCAAGTGTTTTTCTGATTTCTTTTAATCCCTCCCTCCAATAAGGATGTGTCATCTTATTCTCTTGGACATACCACCATTTTTTAGGTTTCATATCTTTCCTCTGCTCCTTCCTAAGGGAGGTCTTTGCTGATAGGGTGTTGAATCGAGTTTTAGGATTGAGTTGAGTTTTTCTAAGGTATGCATCCTTTCAGTCCTTTCAGTCACAGTGGGAGTGAGAGGGAGTAAAACTGAAGTTGTTACAGAGGAACATTTCTGGTTTGGAATTCTAGGGTCCTAGGAGAGCAGAGTGGAGATTTACACCACATGGCCAGCTTCATTAGGAAGCACAGCTTTGGGTCAAATAGTGTCTTGTCTCTGACAATAGTGGAATAGCTAAGGCAATACCCTTAACTCCTCGCCAAGCCCGGCTTCCCTCAGTGTCAGCCGGTCATGGCGATGCTAGCAGCTGACCGGCTTCCCCTTGGGGTTCCCCACAACATGGTGGCCCATACCACACCCTCCCAGAGGCACCAGCTAGAGCTAAACGAACTGCTTGGGACTTCCTGGAGGCTCAGTGGTTGAGGTTCTGGGCTTCCAGTGCAAGGGGCACCAGTCCGATCCCTGGTTGGGGAACTAGCATCCTCCTGCATGCTGTGTGGCATGATCAAAAACAGGTTTTAAAAAATCCAATAAGTGAATGGCTTGTTACTCCCCATTCCTGACAGTGGTATTCTCTGGGGTCTCTTCTCCTAACTTGACAGTGACTTATTCTTTTTTCAAAAAAAATTTATTGGGATATAGTTGATTTACAATTCTGCGTTAGTGTCAGGTATACAGCCAAGCGAATCAGTTATATATACATCCACTCTTTTTAGATACTTTTCCCATATAGGCCATTACAGAGTATTGAATAGATGTCCCTATGCTATACGGTAGGTCCTTGTTGATTAATTATGTTACACATAGTATGCGTGTGTGTGTATGTGTTTCCCTGTGCTATACAGCAGGTCCTTACTAGTAGTGACATTCTTTCACACATGACTTCCTCCAATCTAATCCCATCTCCATGCTATTTCGCACAATTATCTGAAGTCTGGGGCATTGCGAATGCCAACCTTCCCTAGTTTCTACCTCCAATAAAGGCTTTTCTCTAGCTTTTATATTCCACGAGTAATTTCAACAGATGTCCCAGAGAGAAACATAGGAGAGACGTGGCTGCAAAAGCCACCCTCTAGCCCAGAAGTCTTTTCACCGTTCCCTGGAGCCATAGGAAGCCGGCATCTAATTAAATAGAGATCAGCTGTCACCTGTTAACACACTCCTTGTATTTTATTACACAATCCAGAAACCTTCTTCTGAAATCTAAATTGCACCCATGACTAAGTGTGCTGTTGATGTGTAGTCACGCCCTAGGGCCTGTTTTGCTGCTGAAACCAAGGTACTTTCAGGTTTTGAGAAAAGGGGAAAGGAGCTACACGAGGACCCTGAAGCCTTGGAAGAGCTTTTGTTTATGAAGGAGGGGAGGTCTGGGCCCAGTTTCTACCTCAGAAGTAGCTTCCTTCTTCCCCAAGCACCTTGAAGTCAATGCTGAGTCCAGCTAGGTAAACAGCCCAGGCTTTGGTAAAATCATAGATTACAAGACCAGCCAACACTGATCTCCTTCCAGGCTCAGATACGTGTTCCCGGCAGCTCTGTCGAGTACATGCATTGAATATCCCGTTCTACAGATGTGGAAACTGAGCCTCAGAAGGGTCCAGGGGTATGTGGAAGAGCCCAGATTTGAATCCACATTTTATCTCCTTTAATTCTCAGAGCAGACTGATGAGGTGGGCATCATTATTTCCCCTTGAAGGTAAAACAGCTGAGACCCCAGAGAGTAAAATTGAGAGGCAGGTTCCCCACCTCCTTGCTCAGGTACAGTGGAGCCCAGACTTCACCCAGGCAGGGGTGTAGGGACCTGCTGGGGGCTCTATATGGAAGTGTGAATTGATGGGAGAGCTTGGGGACATGGCAGGGGGAAGGTGATGGTTGAAGCTTCTGGAGTGAGTAAGAGGGAGCCCAGGACAGAGAAAACAGGAGGGACTGAGAAAAACCCTGAGCAAAGAAACATGTGCAGGACAACACAGAAAGAGGCATGCAGAGAGCCGGAGGAGGGGCAGGACAGGGCAGCAAGTGAAAACCGAAGGAGATTCTCCCAGAGGATGGGGGTCCTCAAAGGCCAGAGCTTCCCCCGGCAGAGTCTTGGCGTGCAGCAGCTTGTCCCCTGTGGAGGGGGAGCAGGATCACCCCCAGGGCTTATGAAACTCAGATGCCCGGGCCCCGCCCCAGAGGCCCTGAGTCAGTAGGCCTGGGACAGGGCGGGAAAACTGTTTAGTCCCTCAGTCATGTCTGACTCTTTTGCAGCCCCATAGACTATAGCCCACCTATAGACGCCTCCATCCATGGGATTTCCCAGACAAGAATCCTGGAGTGGGTTGCCATTTCCTTGTCCAGTGGATCTTCCTAACCCAGGGATCGAACCCAGATCTCCTGCATTGGCAGGTGGGTTTTTTACTGAGGCACCTGGAAACCCTATCCCAGGAGGGCAGGAATTTGCATTTCTACCAAGTTTCCACTCGATGTCCACTCACCTGGTTCTGCACTCCAGAGGGCCAGCTTTTGTACAAGGAGGAAACATTAGCAAGGCTGGGGTTCAAGGTGCTCAGCCAGATCCCTAAGCTTTTCTTCTCTGCTCCCCTCACTCAGCCCTTTCTGCAAACTCCCCCAGACCCTCCATTTCTCTATGGCTCAGGTATAAGTACACCCAGTAAAGCACACTCACCTTAAAGGCGCACATTTGATGGATATTTGCATGGTTGTACACCTGTGTGTCCACCACCTAGATCAAGATGCAGAACATTCCCAGTGTGTCTGGCTGTCTTTCTTCGATGCCCTGTAATCAGTAACCTGCCCCGAGAGGTATTCTAGGAAGGAATAGTTCTTTTCTCTTGAGCTTCCCAAGATGCAATCACACAGTGTGTATCTCTTTGTGCCAGAGGCCCCTTCTTGATAGCTGACTGGTGTATTTTTTATTCGTCACTTACTCTGAACCCTTGGTCCAGAAACCACAAGTGACTGCATCCATGAATGTTTCCTTGTGCCTCGTCTCCTGTGTAAGACACATTTTCCTCTGGAGCCGTCTACTTCTTTTCAGTTCTCAAAAGTTCTTCCTTCCTTCTCAGTAAGGAAGGGGGTTTTATTCCTGCATTTTGCAGATGATAAAACTGAGATTCAGAGGGGTTAAGACATTTGTCCCAAATCCCACAGCCTGTAAGAAGCAGCCTCAGGTAGTTTGAATCCAGAGCCCACCTTTAATCCTAAGCTCATCCTCCCTCCCTCCCTCCCTCCCAAAAGAACCTTATAACCCAGCAGACAAGCATGACAGTGTTTTTTGACTGACTTACTGAAACAAACCCCCTCCCCCCAAAGCAACTGTTCTGTTGATCTTTGGAGTTGCTGCATTAGAAACAGCCTAGGTTCACTTCCCAGGGCTCAAAGCCAGGCCAGCTTTACTCATAGGGCGAACAATGGAATCATGTCACCAGTGGTCTGGCCTCAGCCTGACTCACACCTGAGCTGGCCAGTTTGGGAGGCTGCATCCTGGGGCCTGGAGGTTGGGCTCGGTGAGACATGTCCCCAGGAGCCACCAAAGGCCACAGCTGATGGCACTCTCTTGAAGCATCCTGGCACCTCTCAGGTTCCCCAGCTGAGATCTATGTGTGGCATTTAAAGCAGCCAGAAGCTCGAGACTGTTTTATTAAACTGCTGAAGGGAACTTCGAGACAGCTGAACAGCCAATAGCCTTTGTGCTAGCAGAAGAGACACAAAAGATGAAAAAAAAAAAAAGATAGTTTTCTTTTTCTCCTCTAGTTTTTCAACACTGATTAAAAAGAGAGAGAGAGAGGAAGAGTGGGGAAATGGGCCTATTTATAAATGAGGAGTGGCGTGAAGTTAATGATGACTCATATTTTAAATCGGTGTTTGACAAGAACAAGAAAGAACTGAAACCAGGACAATTAGGAATAATGAAGGGCTTAAAACACAGACAGCAAAGCAGGTGAGGGAAGGATCCCAGAAGGCCGTGCCTGGAAATGACTAAGAGTGTCTTCGGGGCCAGGCTGGGGGTGGGTGTCCCATAGGGGAGCCACCAGGATGATTCTAAACAGTTGATGCTGATGAGTGGGGCTCAGAAAGTCCAGTCAGACCACCAGCCTTGAATCTGCCCACTCCTGGCAAAGTCCAGCTTCTCCACGATGCTCCAAGCGCCTGACGTCCCTCCCTAGAACCTTAAATGACCACCTTGCTGGTGCCCTTCCTTCCTGTCTCTGCCTCTTCCCAAGTCCATTCATCTCAGGTGTCAGAGGAGTTCTGTCTAGAGACAAAGTGACTGCCATTCCCTTGTTCCAGATCCTTCTGTAGCTTCTCAGTGATTATCAGAGAAAATTTCAGTGCCTCACCTTAATCTGCGAATTCTAATCTACATGCTGAGCTGAATCTACCTGTCCTGCCTCATCTCAAGCCATGTGGGCCCTCACCCTGTCCCCATCAGGATTCTGGCATCCTCAAGCATACCACATCTGTGCCAACCTCAGGACCTTTGCACATGCTCTCTCCTTTGTCTGGAATACTTCCATCTTCACATGAGAGGCAGGAGGACTCATTCAAGTTTAAGCTTCAAGTCAGAATAATGTTCCAAGATACCTAGCTGAAGGAAATCCCCTCTTATTCTCTTTCACTGCACCCTATGGCATTTCCTCTTAGCCCTTATCATGGCTTATAACAATAGCTTTTGTGCACTTGCTTGCTTTTATGTTGTCTAGTTCCTCCTTTGGACTAAAAAGGCAGGACTATGGATATTTTATTTATCAGTGTACAACCCAGAATCTAATTCAATGAATTACACATAATAAACGAGACAACAACAATCCCATGCAGTGACTCCAGTTCTGGCTTCAGGCGCAGCTGGATCTAGGTGATTGTCGTCATCAGGAATCTTTCTCTGTTTACTTAGAACTGCTCTCCTCTATGCTGTCTTCATTCTCAGGCAGGGTCTCCTTGGAGCAAGTTTTAGCAACTCTAGGGAAAAGAGGTTCTCTTTTCTAATCACTTCAACCATGTTCAAGTGACCATTTATTCACTGGACAAGTCTTAGCAAGTCCTTAACTGTGTTTCGGCACTGTTCTAAGAATTGAAGAATCATCAGTAAACAGAGTCCTTGTCCTTTGGGGCTACGTTCCAGTGGGGGAGACAAACAACAAGTCAGGATAATGAGCTCCCTAAACCAGTGATAACTGGGAGGGAGTTGGAGAGTACTGGGCAGGGGGTAGACAGGTGGGAACTCAGCTGATGTGTAGGACCTCTGACTGCCCTGGCTGGAGCCTCCTCTGTTCCTCACCAGTCTCATGACAATGAGAGCAAGGGGAGAACTGTCCCAAAAGAAAATAATGAAATGTTCCCAGAACAGGGTGGGATAGAGACAGTCAGGCAAATCCAGGTGGTGTGTCTTCCTCAGACCGTGCAGGGAGTAGATTCAAGGACTCAGGACCCAGGATCACAGACCCTACACCAAGTCCCATGGTGTGTACCCTCTCTGTGCAAGTGTTGTGGAGGAGATTCTGGGCACCAGAGGGGAGAAGTCATTTCTGGCCTCATGACTTCTTGCCTCCAGGGTGGGACAGTGGCATGTTGTCATCAAGCAAAGGACCCTGGAGCACCTGAGCATGTCAATATCAGACTCATATCAAAATTGATTCCAGGAGGCCCCTGAGAAACTTTCACAAGCATGAAGGAAGGATCTGGCAGCATCACAGATGCATGAGGCTCTGCCCTCATCATCCACCCAATTTCAGCCACACCATGCCTGATGCCGTGAGCTCCTGACCCATGGGGGTTGGCAGTCCTGGTGATCACCAGCTATTGCACTGCGTTCCTTCTCTGCTAAATGTTTCTCTGGCCTTAAGGTCGGTACACCCATGAAAGTGCACTGCCTCATCTGTTTTGTGGGTCTCAGAAGAGTGAGAGCTGAGATTTGCAATTGAGTGGGACTGACATGGTATTTACTCCTGAAAGGGCAGGTCCCAGAAACAGTTGTGTTTGGGAAGGAGGCCAAGCTTCAGGTTGGGTTTGTTTTCAGCAATCTTGGAAGAGTTTTCAAGTTTCTTCCATATTATTGGGAAGTCATCTGAGGTCCTGAGATTGGTGTCCAAAGGATTAGACATGTTGCTTTGTCCTCAGGAATACTGGGAAAGGAGTGACACCTGGCTTCATCTCAAATGCCATCTCAGAGGGGTTGGTAATGGCTGCCTGGACCACTGTATTGACAGATACAGGATCAGGAGGAAAGTGTGCTGTGAGCCACTAGTAATGTCTGCCAGGGACACAGGAAGAGTGGGTTGTACACATGCCAGATATTTACCACAGCTGATCCAATGAACAACATTGTGCTTCCCAGAGAAAAATGACCCATTAGAAATAGATGCAGAGTGGTAACAGGGGTTGTCCCAAGGTCACATGCCACAATAAAAAGCAGAGTCTGAAATCAGACCACTCCTAGCTCCACCACGTGTCTGCTGTGTGACCTTGGGCAAGTCACCTACCTCTCTGAGCCTGTTTCTTCTTTTCATTATTGTAGCAATGCCATCACTGCTATCACACAGGAGTTTTAAAGGATTAAATGGAATCATATATGTAGAACGATTGAGTGAGCCTTGTTTCCCTTCTTCCTATCCTCTCCCCACCTGCAGCCATCCATCCTGAGGAGGTGGGAAGTCAGACAAGGGAGGAAGGACACCCTGGCATAACTGGTGAGGGCATGTGCAGAGAGGCTGACCTGGAAATGAACTGAAACTAGAGTAATTGAGGAGCAATAGAAAGTTGGGGAAAAAAAAAACAAAACAAAGCTTGTCTCACTGCACCCTGGAGAGGCTGTGGGGAGTGGTGATTTAGAGCCAGACCACACAGAGTTAAGCCCAGCTCTTCCTCAAACATCACCTCTTGCTGGAGGTGTATGACATCACCTCTCATGTCTCAGTTTTCTCATCTGTAGAATGGGAATGCCAAGAGCCCCTTCCCCCAGGTGGGTGTGTCAATTAGATGAGATCTAAAGAAAGTCCTGGCACAGTGCCTGGCATATAGCAAATACTATTAAGATGGGTATAATTATTAGTATCTGACAAGCATTTGCTCCCTCTGGATCCTGGAAGCCCAGCACTAGGCTTCTTTCTTATATATCTATTTTTGTTTGTTTATTTGTATGGCTGCTCCAGGTCTTAGCTGGGGCACACAGGATCTTCAGTCTTCTTTACATCATGCACAGTCTTCAGGTGCAGTATGTGGGATATAGTTTTCCAACCAGGGATGGAGCCTGGACCCCCTGCTTTGGGAGCATGGAGTCTTAGCCAATGGACCACCAGGGAAGTCCCCCTAGGCTTCTGTCTGACACATCATCACCACGTGAAAATGGGCGACATTGAAGAAATCACCCCAGAGAAGAATTCCTCCAGCTCCGCCCAGGAGATGTACCCTTCCTGCGGTCTGGGGTTGGAGACCACGCCACACGGAGGCTTCTGAATCCCATCCGGGCAGATGGCGTCCCCCGGGTCCTTCACTAATTATCCTACAGCAGAACCTTGCCACTTCCCACTCTAATGCCTCATAATCAGCCAAGAAACCTCACAATCCGCTATTTGGAAACTATTAGCCCAGTTCACGGCCTCTGCAGCATCAATTAACGTGGACGTGGACATAAATTATGGGGAAGCAGGGACAGACACAGGGGATGAGGTCACAGCAACCATGAACCTCTGGCTCAGATGAGAGTCCCTGGGAAGGAGACTGACAGTGGGGATCCTTCGCCCTTCAATCATACAGGTGGGGGCCACTCTCTACCTGGGGGGCCTCCAGAGACCCACAGTCAGAGGCCTGTGGCCAGGGCCTCTGAGTTCAGCTCCTGGTCAGCCAGGGCTCAGACAGACCACCTCAGCCATCCCCCTGCCTCCACTCAGGCTGTCCCAGCACCCTCCTCAACCTAAGAGGAAGATGCTGCAAACCCATTGATCTCTGGTTCTCTTGGGACCAGTCTCAGCTTTGGCGGACCCTTGGGAAAGACAATACGGATGACTTTCGCCAACCCTGGCACAGGCTAAGGATGTTTCTTGAGTTAGAAAGGGCTCCCTGGGCCCATTTCTCAGAAGACTGACTCAAATTTGTCAGGAGGCAAATGTTCATTGACCAGGCCCACTCTGGCAAGTCCCAGTTTGGCCCAGTATTGGCTGTGTGACTGTGCACACATCTCTTAAACTCTCCCAGCCTTAGTTTTCACATCTGCAAACTGGGAATTTGAAATGTCAAGTGGACTGATGGGCTCAACACTGTACTTTGGTCTCGAGAGGTTCAGTTGGCAGTTGCTGGAGTAATAGTTAACAGAAAAATAGCAAATCCCTTAGAGGGCTTCAGAGCTTGCAGAACACTTTAAAAACCACAGTCCCAGGACTTCCTCGGCAGTCCAGTGGTTAAGACTCCACCTTCCAAAGCAGGTTAAATTCCTGGTCAGGGATCTAAGGTCTCTCATGTTGCCAGATACAGCCAAAAATTTTTTTTAATAAAGGAAAAATAAAACCATAGTCCTCATGGATGACCACCACCACCACCCCCACCCCCCCCCCCCACCAGTGAGTGAGGCAAGACAGAAGACCAGCAGTCATCTCCAGGCTCCATTGCAGGAAGATCCACTTCCCAGCTAGTCAGCGGGTCTCTGCAGTGTGGGTCTGGCCGCCTGTTGCCAGGAGACATCAGCTCCTCACCACAAAGTAGGACTCTCCATCATCAGCTCCTGGCTTTCTCCCCAGCTTCCCCCAGGGCAAAGACTCCAAGAGAGAGAGCCAAGGTTAAACGCTTTTCAGGCATTGTCTCATTTAACCCTCTCTAAGGCAAGACAGGAGAAGGAAAGAAGAGAGAAGCGTCTGTCTTTTCGGAACCAAATCTAGGAAGTGATATCCATTGCTTTAGCTGGGTTCTCTTGCTTAGAAGCAATCACTAGGTCCTAGCCACACCTCACTGGGGGAGGGTTCAGAGGGATGCAAGGATGATTACTGGGAGGCAGCGTCATCGGGGACACCATGGGGCTTCCTACCCCAGAGAGACAGCATCCTCACTGAATGCCAGGAACTAGATTAAATGCTTTGCAGGCATCACCCATTTAATCCTCACTATGGCCCCCTGGGCTAAGTCTTACCCACCCCTTGGCAAGGGATGAGCAGCATGAATGATCATCCAACAGAGAAAGACAAACTACCCCTTAAAAGATGGGGGTGCTGATAAGAAAGGAAAATGCATACTACAAGGGAAAAAAGTCTTCCAAATATTGTCCAGTTCGGTTCAGTCACTCAGTCGTGTCTTACTCTTTGCGACCCCATGAACCGAAGCATGACAGGCCTCCCTGTCCCTCACCAACTCCCGGAGTTCACCCAAACTCACATCCATCAAGTCGGTGATGCCATCCAGCCATCTCATCCTCTGTCGTCCCCTTCTCCTCCTGCCCCCAATCCCTCCCAGCATCAGAATCTTTTCCAATAAGTCAACTCTTCTCATGAGGTGGCCAAAGTACTGGAGTTTCAGCTTCAGCATCATTCCTTCCAAAGAACACCCAGGACTGATCTCCTTTAGAATGGACTGGTTGGATCTCCTTGCAGTCTCAGGGACTCTCAAGAGTCTTCTCCAACACCACAGTTCAAAAGCATCAATTCTTTAGCATTCAGCTTTCTTCACAGTCCAACTCTCACATCCACACATGACCACAGGAAAAACCATAGCCTTGACTAGATGGACCTTCGTTGGCAAAGTAATGTCTCTGCTTTTGAGTATGCTATCTAGGTTGGTCATAACTTTCCTTCCAAGGAGTAAGCGTCTTTTAATTTCATAGCTGCAATCACCATCTGCAGTGATTTTGGAGCCCCCAAAATAAACTCTGACACTGTTTCCAGTGTTTCCCCATCTATTTCCCATGCAGTGATGGGACCAGATGCCATGATCTTCGTTTTCTGAATGTTGAGCTTTAATCCAACTTTTTCACTCTCCTCTTTCACTTTCATCAAGAGGCTTTTTAGTTCCTCTTCACTTTCTGCCATAAGGGTGGTGTCATCTGCATATCTGAGGTTATTGATATTTCTCCCAGCAATCTTTTTTTTTTTTTGCAGGGGAAAATGGACAAAGGAAAGGATCAATGAGGGGGGGGGGGAGGGGGGGGGGGGGAGGGTATATGTAGTTTCTTAACCAATGGCTTTCTGTTTTTAATCACAAAAACTAAAATCATGGTGAGTTCATCTTTTTAGGAGGTTGTTCTCGTGGTTAGGTTGGTGTCCTCTCTTGCACTCTTGTTTTTGTGTCTTCTTACACTTTTTTAGCAGGATCACATTTGTCACCTCTTCTCCTACTACCAAAGTGTACAAACCACAAATATCGTCCTCCAGAGTGGATCTTTTTTTTTTTTTTTCTCGGTGTTGGGCTGTTTTTCCTCACTTGTCTTAAGATTTGAGTGGGGTGTTAGTCTCCCACTATTTGTCGGGTCCTGTTTGTTGGGTGGTAGTGTGCATTCTTTTTTATCTGTGGCTTGTCTTTTTTGTGGTCTCTCTAGCTGTAGTTTTTCCTTCATCTTTTGTCTTTTCCCTCTGGCTTGGAGAGTTCTGGATAGCTGTTCCTTTGTTCCCTTGTGGTTTTGTGTTCCTCTTTTTTCTTTTTTTTTTTTTGTTGTTCTGGGGTCCCTTGTCCTGTTAACTCTTCTCGGTGGTCCTCCTTTTAGGGGTCTTTCCTTCCTCTGTCTTTCTTTTTCTTCTTCTGCTCCTTTCGTGGTGCGTGTGTCCTGGTCTTTTGTCCTTTGTCTCTCTTTTTCTTCTTCTCTCCTCTTCTCTGTTCCTCAGGTCTCCTTTTTTCTGTCTTCTTTTCTCCTTTCTATTTTCTTGTGCTTTTCTGTTCCTTTCTTGGTGGAGATCTTCCTACTGCTGTCTTTGTCTTCTTTTTCTGTGTCTTGGTTGTTTCTCTTTGGGCGGTCAGGTCTTTCTTTCTCTGCCTTGTTACAGAGGGGCGGAGATGAACACCCAATCTACCGGCCGGTTCAGGCACTCAGTTCCTCAGAGCACAGACTTGGTTGAGTCTGCGTATGCCTTCCCTCCGAGTGCGCAGGTGTGTGTTCAGCGGCGCAGGTGCTGCGACTTATCGCCTCTCCGCCCTCAGTTTTCTGGGTATACACACCCTTTCTCAGGCAGATGTTGACCATCCAGAGCCCCAGAGCGTGAGTCAGCACAGAAACCTACTCACAGTTCCGTTAGACAGTGTCTCTCTGGGCTATTTGCCCGCCTCTGGCCCTGGCTGCCTGTCACGGGAGGGACGGCCTGCAGCCGGCCACTCTGTGCAGCCCTTTGTTCCGTAGGTAGTCCTGGTGGTGTCTTAGTTAGGGCTGGCTTTTGATGTAGTGATAACCGACAGTCTGGTTATTTCACTCGTGCGCCGAGATAGCCAGGACAAATCCTTTCTCAACATGCGGCTCGCCGCTCCTCTAGCCCAGCCCCCACTTGCCAATAGCAAATGCTGGTATCCGCGCCGTTCTCCCAAGGAGTTACCGCAGGGCTCGTTTTCTCGTTTGAGACAATGAGCTGTCTTTCTAGTGCCTGATGTCCTCTGCCGGCATTCGAAGTTGTTTTCGAGTTTATTCAGCATTCAATGTTCTTTTATGGATTTGTGGGGAGAAGTATTCTCCCCGTCTTACTCGTCCCCTCTTAGCTCCTCCCTCTCCCAGCAATCTTGATTCCAGCTTGTGTTTCTTCCAGTCCAGCGTTTCTCATGATGTACTCTGCATATAAGTTAAATAAACAGGGTGACAATATACAGCCTTGACGTACTCCTTTTTCTATTTGGAACCAGTCTGTTGTTCCATGTCCAGTTCTAACTGTTGCTTCCTGACCTGCATACAGGTTTCTCAAGAGGCAGGTCAGGTGGTGTGGTATTCCCATCTCCTTCAGAATTTTCCACAGTTTATTGTGATCCACACAGTCAAAGGTTTTGGCATAGTCAATACAGCAGAAATAGAACTCTGGAACTAGTTTTCTGGAACTCTCTTGCTTTTTCAATGATCCAGCGGATGTTGGCAATTTGATCTCTGGTTCCTCTGCCTTTTCTAAAACCAACTTGAACATCAGGAAGTTTACGGTTCATGTATTGCTGAAGCCTGGCTTGGAGAATTTTGAGCATTACTTTACTAGCATGTGAGATGAGTGCAATTGTTCGGTAGTTTGAGCATTCTTTGGCATTACCTTTCCTTGGGATTGGAATGAAAAGTGACCTTTTCCAGTCCTGTGGCCACTGCTGAGTTTTCCAAATTTGCTGGCATATTGAGTGCAGCACTTTCACAGCATCATCTTTCAGGATTTGGAATAGCTCAACTGGAATTCCATCACCTCCACTAGCTTTGTTTGTAGTGATGCTTTCTAAGGCCCACTTGACTTCACATTCCAGGATGTCTGGCTATAGGTGAGTGATCACACCATCGTGATTATCTGGGTCATGAAGACCTTTTTTGTACAGTTCTGTGTATTCCTGCCACCTCTTCTTAATATCTTCTGCTTCTTTTAGGTCCATACCATTTCTGTCCTTTATCGAGCCCATCTTTGCATGAAATGTTCCCTTGGTATCTCTAATTTTCTTGAAGAGATCTCTAGTCTTTCCCATTCTGTTGTTTTCCTCTATTTCTTTGCATTGATCGCTGAGGAAGGCTTTCTTATATCTCCTTTCTATTCTTTGGAACTCTGCATTTAGGAGCTTATATCTTTCCTTTTCTCCTTTGCTTTTCACTTCTCTTCTTTTCATAGCTATTTTTAAGGCCTCCCAGACAGCCAAATACTGTTACCATCCCTGTTTTATGAGTGAGAAATTTGAGGCTCAGAGGAGTTAGGTAACTCTCCCAGAAATTGAGATAAGCCACTGGAATCTGAGCCGTGTTTCGATCACTGACCTCTCATTCCACAAAGGTCAGGCCACTGTCCTTTGGGACCAGCCACAGACCGTCTGGGCCACCCTGAACATAGAAGTTGACTATCTGATTAATGGGGTCAGGAAGCCAGCCTACTGGCTGGTCAAGGGAACTTTGCAAATGAACCGTAATTCGGTAATATGATTTCCTTGCCCGGGTCAGCAGAAGGAAACTCTTTAGCCTATCTGGCTTGGTTGCATTGGACACTTGAAAGTTACTGGAGAATTGTAGCCAGCTAGCCAGCCCTGTGTGCTCAGGTTAAAAGCAAGAGTGTAGAGCTGGTCCCATTGGTGAAGAAATTGCCTTGAACTTCAAAAGGTGGTAGAACCCAGGAGGCCAAGAGAATGATCTCATCGCTTCCTGACCCCATCAGGGCAGCAGGGCAGGCCTCCAGAGCTCAGACCCGCAGGGACGGGGACACACGCCCCAGCCCAGACCTGGTTCCTCGCCCTACCTTGGCCACCATCTGACTGCAGGACTTTGCGCAAACCACAAACCCCTGGAAGCCACAGCTGCCAGGCCTCAAAGAGGAAGGGATGGTAATTCAACCTCACAGGACCACTGAGAGGATGAGAAGGCCTGAGACTGCAAAGCACCCCTCAGAGGGTGGGTGCCAAGCTAACGCCAGCTCTCCTCAGCACATGGGATGTGCCAGGCAGAGGCGTGCTGCCCTCATGCTGGTGTTCCCTGTGCTGGGCTCAGACCCGGCTAATCAAGTAAACCAGCAGGGAAGAATGCAACTTCTGGACAGGGTGAGGGCGCAAAAGATGCAACTTCAGGAGCTGGGACCTTTCTCAGACGTGTAATCGCTACAAAGTGGGTCATGGCCCTATTTCTAAAGAAGGCTTGGATCAAAAGAGTCATCAATGGCAAGTGTGTGTGTTTCAACCACCTCAAAAGAAGAGCATGCCCCCGACACCTGGGAGGTAGCCAGGTGCGAGCCTAGTGGGGAACAACCCTTGTTGCTTGTTACCCAGGGCTTCCTGAGACCCCACAGGGACATGGGCTGGTCTGGGGTGTTTGCCGTACGCCAGCTCTACCCTGGACCCTTCTGCATGAGCTGTGACAATTCTCTACTTACTAGAAAACCCTGAAATCATGCACATGCTCTGTGATCTTGGGAGAAGGCCCTCACCTCTCTGAGCATCAGAAAATGGGGTTCAGTATCAGAGGCATCCTCAGGACTTGAAGGTGACAATGGATCGCAGTGCCTGGTGCCTGACAGAAACCTTCCATTACTGGGAACCCCTCTGTGATTAAGAACTGTACCTCTTTAGAATGATTCTGTAACGCCTCAGGACCCCTGGGTCCCCGAGGTGTGAAGCTGGTTGTAGCTTCCCGGAAGTGGATCAAGAGAGTAAAGTGCTGGTGGGCAGCTCACAGGAGGGAGGAGACCAACCAGGCCTTTCTGGTGGCTTAGGGCGTGCCAGGGGCAGATAAAGGACACCCTCCCCTTGCCAGTCATGAATGTCTTTGGCTGCACCCAGAAATGTTGATGCTTTCTCTTCAGCTCGATGTAGGAGACCAAGAGCCCCTTTATCATAGCTTCGTATCTACAAGGTTCCTAAGGAAAGGCAGGAGCAGGCGTGTGACAGAGAGATGGATGGTTTCAGTGTCCATCAGAGCTCATGGCACCCAAGGGATTGAAGCCGTGTGTGTGTGTGTGTGTGGGGGGGGGTGGTGATGTGGGGTGGTGTGTGAGGTACTGTATCTTCAGTGATCAGGTCTTCTAGAACCAGCAGCAGGATATACAGTGTTGCCAGCAGACCCTTTTCATCCACGGGGAGGGCTGCCTGCCAAGCTTGGGGGCTGCTGGCTGCAGATGGTCAGATATTAAGTTCCACTCGGCCTCCCATCTGGTGGCAGCTCTGGCCAGCCAGGAGAATTCCCGAAGGGCCAGCTCTGGGCTCTGGCAAGTCACTCTGCCCCAAGCCAACCCTCCAGTGACCCTCAGACAGGGCTGCAATCAGCTAATCAGGAGGGTCCCCCAACTCTGGCCAAGCATCCCCTCATCTCCTACCAAGGCAGCCACCTCTACACACCCCTCCGAGTCTGCTCCCCTCAAGCTGGGGCAAAAAGAGCATGGGATTTGGCATCATATTTACCGGGGGTCCTATCCTGACTCCTCTAGACATGTGCCAGGACCTGAGTCTCCATTTCCTCCTCTGTTTTACCCACGTCCCATGGCCATCGGGTAGATGAAATGAGAGCTCACACAGGTGGAGCAGGGTCTCCAGACCTTGGCACAGTCAACACATTGGTCTGGATAACTGTTCGTGATAGGGGGCTGCCCTGTGCTTTGTAGGGCATTAGGCATCGTCCTTGACCTCCACCTACTAGATGCCAGTAGCACCGCTCCCCAAGTCGTGGCAACAAAAATGTCTCCAGATGTTGCCTTGAGTCCCCTGGGGGTCCAACTCACCCCTGCTGAGAATTACTGGCGTGCAGCGCTCTGTGCCGTGACTGGCATGTGGTCAACACTTGATAGACCAGCAGCGATGTCTGAATTCAAAGCGGCTGCAGCCTAGAACATCACAGGGCTGCGGTAAGCACTTGACAGATGTTCACTGTGCTCGTAGTTGTCTTGCCAAAGGCCCTTTCAAGGCCTTTGAAAGGAGGTTTTTGAAATCTGTGATTCAACAATCAAACATCACGTGTGTACAGAGAACTAAAGGCCAGCCTGGGATGGATACATATGTAAGACTGGTTCTTCTTTTTTTTTTTTCATTTAAAGTACAGTTTATTTACAGTTTGTTCATTTTCTTCTGTACAGCAAAGTAATTCAGCTATGCATATATACATATTCTTTTTCATATTTATCATGGTTTATCACAGAATATTGAATAGAGTTCCCTGCGCTATACAGTAGGACCTTGCTGTTTATCCATTCTATATATGACAGGTTGCATCTGCCATCCCCAACTCCCGATCCACTCTCCCCCTGCCCTCTCCCCCTTGGTGAACACAAGGCTGTTTTCTGTGTCTGTGAGTCTATCTGGGTTTTGTAGACAGGTTCATTCGTGTCATATTTTAGATTCTGCATATAAGTAATATCACATCTTTGTGTCTCTCTTTCTGACTTTTCTTAGTGTGATCATCTCTAGGTCCATCCATGTAGCTGCAGACAGCATCATGTCATCTTTGTGATGGCTGAGTAGCATTCCGCTGTGTATACGTAACACATCTTCTTTATCCATTTGTCTGTCGATGGATATTTAGGCTGTTTCCACATCTTGGCTGTTGTGAATATTGCTGCTATGAACACTGGGGTGCATGTATCTTCTCAAATTATAGTTTTGTCTAGATCTATGCCCAGGAGTGAGATTGCTGGATCAAATGACAACTCTTTTTAATTTCTTGAGGAGCTTCCATACTGTTCTCCATAGTGGCTTCACCAAATCACATTCTGGGCACCCAGTTCTTAAGTAGGTAAGAGAAAAAGCCCAGGGGAGAAGGTGGGGTGTGTGTCCTGGTGCCCCTAAGAGGTCGCTTCTCTTACGTTTCTGTTGTGTGGACAAGGAGATGGACGTGTCCCAGCAACTTGCCTGTGGGCACCAGCAGCAGGAGGGAGGGATTTTCACAGGGTCCCAGAGGGGTTGTGTGAGGGGAGGGGTGACTGCCACTCTGCCTGGAACCCGGCTGTCTAGCCAGCAGGTGAGGAAATGGGGGCTGAGAGTTGACCTGGATCTTGAGCCATGAGTAAGATTTCTTTTCTTTTTTTAAATATATATATTTTATTGTCATATAGTTGACTTACAGTGTTTAAGGTACATAGCAAGGTGATTCAGTTGTGCACATACATTATTTTTAGAATTATTTTCCGTAATAAGTTATTAGAAGATATTGACTACAGTTCCCTGTACTATACAATAAAGCTTTTATGCTGGAGGAAAGGAGGGAGGGAAGGCAGGTCCAGGCAGAGGGTACAGCCTGAACAGCCCCGTGGCTGGAAAGGTCTCAGCTTTCATTTCATAGGGTGTCTGACATCTGGGGGCAAATTATGCAAGAAGAGAAAGGCTGGCAGCCCACAACACCGTGGGTGGGGTGCTGGGGTCGCCTGTGTTGGTTCCCCAGTAGCCACATCCGATCTGCCCTCAACCTCGTTATCCCAGAAGTGTTAGGATCCCACTTAGCGGGTGTCTGATGTGCCTGGGTGACCAATGGTCCCAGTGTGCCCAGGGCCGAGGGAGTTTCCAGTACGTGGAGGGTTCGGTGATAAAACTAGCCCAGTCCCAGGCAAACCGGCACCGTCGGTCACCCTGCCTGTGGCCCCCTTGGTTTGCTGGCCCTGTACCCCTGTCATCCAGGGCTTCCACAGACTAGTCAGTCCCCGTGGTGATTCAGACCCACTTCCCACCTACCTGCCTTCTAATCCGCACCCCAAAAGGGCAGGCTCTGGCCAGGCCGTCAAACAGCTGTTTCCCAAATGCTTGGCACGGCCCATCCATCCAAGGTGGGAGACTCCTTGAGCAGTTGGAGAGACCCTGGAAGGAGAAGAAACCTGCTCAGGGCTGCCCGGAGAGTCTGCAAGAGAGCTGGGAGGGGAGGCTGGGCCTTGTGGTGAGCAGAACCATCTCCATGTCAGTCCCCAAAGCAGAGCAAGGACAAACACGGAGGTTTCTCCAGCTCTTCCTACACCCCAGCCCAGCCCAGCACTGAACCCTTCAGCGACCTCATAGCACCAAATGCCCATTCCGACCCCAACACGTAATACTGTCCTCCTCAAAACAATTTTACATGAGGGGGAAACTGAGGCACAGAGAAGTTTAATGGCTTGGCCAAGGGCACACAGCTGGGTAATATTATATAAATAAAATTATAGTAGAGACAATATTCAAACCCAGGAAGCTGGACACCACAGTCAGAGGAAGTAACCACTACACCACAGAGCCTCTTACCCAGCACCTGGGGGAAATGCTGCTGACAAGTCTGAATTTGAGACCCTTGCAAAATACTGGGTGTAACACACACACACACCCCTTTCCAGGTCTTTTCCCCATAGGACACTTACTTGACACCAAAAGTGTTGCCGACTTTGTGAGGTCTCTACCTGAGGACCCCCCAGAAGGGAACAATGCTTTCTTTTGACCCTGACTTGCTATTGGTGTGGGCTCCTGCTCTGTGGTTGATTAGAGCTGTGGGGACAGGGGGCCCCTTCTGTAACGTCACACTCCCTATCCTGTGGAGGACCATTAACTCTCTTTATAGTCCACAGGGCCCTACAGGCTCTGGAGGCAGAGGGGAAAGGAGAGATGGTATTCATTCAGAAGTCTTTCCTGCAATTCTGTTAAGCAACAGAAAGCCAGCCAACCCTGAACATGACACAGAGACAGAGACTGGCAGGCGGGGAGCCAAGAGTCGTGTGATCTGTGCTGGAAGGGAATCCAGGGAACTCGGGGAGCCCAGAGGGGGCCGTGTAACCCAGGGTCAAGAGATAGGAGAGGCCTTCTGGGGGCAGTAAGGTCTCAGCTGAGATGTGAAGGAGAAGTAGGGTTTAGCCAGGTAAAGAGGGAGTAGAAATGTCTTCAAGGCATAAAGAAGCACTTGTGCAAAGGCCCTGGGATAAGCCCCTGCTAACAACTGTGAGTCTCTGTGTTTGGCTGGAGTCTATCTAGGTCAGCGGGTGGGGGAGGGGAGAGCCAGGGAAGGAGGATTGGGCAGAAGATGCACTTGATAGGAGTTAGTAGTTCATTCTGTCTTGAGGGCAGTGGAAGGCCCCTGACGAAGTCAGGGGGTGACAGGATGACGTCACTCTTCTTGCAGTAGGAAAAATGGATTGGATGGTAGGGTGAAGCTTGTGTGGACACGGGACTCTGCATCCTCTTGATTCTCCAATTCTCTTCAGTACTTGTGACAGTAGAGGGGTGGGAGAGAAGGAAGGAGGAAGGAAAGAACCAATCATTATACATTGCACCAGCACCCAAGAGGTGACCTCTTCAGAAGACCATTGAAATGTAGCAGAACTGGGACTTCTCTGGTGGTCCAGTAGCTAAGACTCCACGCCTCCACCACAGGGGGCCTAGGTTCAATCCCTGGTCAGGGAACTAAGATCCCACAGACCGCAACTAAGCCCCAGTGTAGGCAAGTGCGTACACTTACGTAATAAATAAATAAAGGTAGCACTAAAATGTGGGGCTTGGGGGACCATTGGGCCACTGAGGGTTCCCACGCTCTGAAACATGCAAACCCGATTCTGTGCTTGCTTCTACTTTTATTCGCCCATTCCCTCCTGTTCATTACTTTATCCAACAATATTTTCAGGCACCTGCTCAGTTTCAAGGATTCAGCAGCGAGCGAGACACACAGCCCTCCCACCCGAGGTCTGGTTTGCTCCCCATCACCATTATCCATTCTTTCTCATCTATTGAAAAACCTAAAAGGCTTACCTCACCAAAGTGAAGTGAAATGACGTGAAAGTCGCTCAGTCGTGTCTGACTCTTTGTGACCCCATGGACTATAGAGCCCATGGAATTCTCCAGGCCAGAATACTGGAGTGGTAGCCTTTCCCTTCTCCAGGGGATCTTCCCAACTCAGGGTCGAATCCAGGTGTCTCACATTGCAGATGGATTCTTTACCAGCTCAGCCACAAGGGAAGCCCAAGATAATGGAGTGGGTAGCCTATCCCTTCTCCAGCGGATCTTCCCAACCCAGGAACTGAACTGGGGTCTCCTGCATTGCAGGCAGATTCTTAACCAACTGAGCTATCAGGGAAGAGGGAGTTAAACACACACACACACACACACACACACACACCTTTTTGGTTCACGATTGATAGAGCTGAGTTGATGAACTTGCACTGGTTCAATAGCAATTCCAAAATGCTTACATATTTCTCCCCCATGGGTAATTACTTAGGAAAGAGGCACAGGTCCACCCCATAAGTCCCTGAGGGCTGCAAGCTTGTTTCAAAACATCATATGCACAAGCACATGTTCTTTGTTTGGCCCACAAACACTGTTTAAATGTAATTAGTTGCCAGCATTTAAAATTCAGATTTCATATAAAATCTGTATTTGAAGCATCTCTTGAGAATTCAGAAGACCCAGTGATCCTGGACTTGCATTCCACATGGCAACAATCTGCTGGAACCCCACTGCATCCATCCCTTTAGACAGAACCTGTACTCTTCAAGTCGCCACGTGACCGGTTTCTTTGAGTCCAACTGGTGGGCTCCTGCAGGTCCAATCAGCCCTCCACGTCCAGTTCTGCATCTGCAGATTCACCCAACTGTCAATCCCAGTGCTTCGCATTCACCAGTTCTGCATTTTTCAGTCCTCGGTTCCTGGAATTCAAGAATCCAAAACCCACAGATGCAGACCCCGCAGATACTAGAGGCCAACTGTGCTTCCCCATTGTATATAAGGGACTTGAACATCATGGACTCTGGGATCACAGGGCTGGGCGGGGGGGGGGGGGGTGTCCTGGAATCAATTCCCCATGGATGCTGAGGAGTGACAGTATTTGTTTTGCTTCCCTGGAGTTAGAGGCCATTGGGTGAAAATACCAGCTCTGCCAAGAATTTCTTCCAAACTGCCTCCCCAGTCTGCCCAGAAGACCTTCCTTATGCAGCAGCGACTGTAAAACCTGGTGAATAAAAGACCTGGGAAGAGACAAGTGGCCTCATCTGGAGGCAGGTAAAGCCCAGCCTTGCTCTTTCACACTCATGTTTTCATACCCTAGCCCATTAGGTGAAGTTGCTTGAGGACATAAAAGGCAGGGATACAAGTGATTTTATTGCATCAAAGAGGAGTGTTTTACCCAACACAGCAGGAAGGCATTTTCAAGCGTCATCAGAATTACCTTCATTCAGCCTTTGAATAGCTAGATTCTCAACTTTCTCTGAGCTCAAAGGGACTCTTCTTCAATGAGCAAAGGAGTGCAGAGCAGAGAGTGGGTGGTTGTTCAGCTTGCTGTTGGGGTGGGGATAGAGGTCATTAACTACTTTGGGATGATTTGCGCTCATCAACTTCCAAATGCTGAGTAAAAGTGAAGAAGACATGACTCACATTCTGATTCAGAGAACATTTATCAAGGACCTACTATGCACTTCAAACGCTATCTACAAAACAACAAATTCCAAACTACATCTCTGGCTCAGACCTCTTCTGAATTCTTACATCTAACTTTTTACATCTCCATTCAAATATCTCCCAGACATTGCAAACATCATGTTCTAAACTCAACTCTTCACTCCTACAAAGAGATAAAAGGAAGGAAGAAAGAAGCGGGGGCGGGTGGGGTGGGGTACTCTTTCACCTTTCTCATCTTCCCCAGCTCAGGAAACATTAACTTCCTCTGCACAATTGCTCAAGCCAAAACATAGAAGTTATTCTTGACCTCCTTCTTGCTCATCCAATCCATCACCAAGTGCTGCTGGTTCTTCCTCCTAACTGGTCTGCCCATTGCTTACTCTAACTGTAACAGTTAGACCCTACAATCTCAGTGGCTCTGTAGAAAAGAAATGTGTACATAGGTCAAATAAAGTCCACTTAGGGGTCCAGATGGTGATTCAGGGACCCAAGGGGCTCCCATCTTATGCCTCCACCATCCTGTAGGGCTTTTTGCTTCCAACCAATGGACAGGAAACGGGGAAGGCAATGGCACCCCACCCCAGTACTTTTGCTTGGAAAATCCCATGGACGGAGGATCCTGGTAGGCTCTAGTCCATGGGATTGCTAAGAGTCGGACACGACTGAAGCGACCTAGCAGAATGGACAGGAAAAGAGAAGGTGGGAAAGACACCTGCTCTTAACTGCTTCAGTTCAGAAGTGAGGCCATCACTTCTGCTCTCATTTCATTGGTGAGAACAAGTCACATGACCTCATCCAGCCCCAAAGGGCACTGGGAAGTGTAGTCTCTGGCAGGAGAGCTGCTTCCCAGCCACCACAATACACTATGGAAGTGGATCTGTGGTGGCCAGCAGGCCATCTCTGCCTCAGCTCATTTCCTCCACCTGCACTGCCACTTCCGCAGCCCAAGCCACCATCCTGTCTCACTTGGGCAACTGCAACAGTCCCCTTCTGGTCTCCCTGACTCCATCCTGGCCCGTCTCTAGTCTGTTCTTCATACAACACCCAGAGTGGTCCTTCAAGACATAAATCAGATCACCCGTGGCTCTTCTCACACTCAGAATAAAATGCAGACCCAGCACTGAGGGAGGCAAAGCTCTGATTAGCCTGATTTCTGCCACCTCTTCTTCCTCATCGTCTGTTTCCCCCGTCACTGGCAGCTCCTCCAACAGCCACCTCTGCCCCTGACGTGTCTGTTATCTTGGTTCACCCTCCAGCTGGCCTTCCTCATCCTCCAAGACTCAGCTCACACACTAGCCATCTCCTCAGAGAAGACTTTTCAGTCCCATTCGGGCCCCCCATAGAAGGACGTCCACAGTGAATGACTGGATATTTGGTTGTATGGCTCTTTGTCTATGTGCCTTTCTCCACGTAGGCTGGGAGCTGCTGGAGGGTAAGAGCAGTATCTGTGCTCTCTACTGGGGTCCCCAGCACCCAGCACATTGCCAGGCACATAGCAGGGGCTCAATACATTTTTTAATATTTAATTTTATTTACTTAATTGATTGCACCCGGTCTTAGTTGCATCACACGGGCTTTTTGATCTTCATTGTGGCGTACAGGTTCTTTTGATTCTGGCATGTGCAATCTAGCTCCCTGACCAGGGATCAGACCTGGGCCCTCTGCTTTGAGAGGGCAGAGTCTCAGCCACTGGACCACCAGGGAAGTCCCTCAACTCATATTTGTTGAGTGAGTCAATGAATGAATGGATGAATACCATGATGTCACTGACTCTCCAGCAGAGCCCAATGCGATGCAGGAAGTTCTATTATCATTCCCATTTTACAGATGAGAAGTTGTGGCTCAGAGACAGGAAGTGGTTTTTCTCAAGGTCACGCAGCAAGGAAATGGTGAACTTACAGGTCAGAGCTTGTTCTAACTGGAGCTCTTCTTAGCATTCCCATTTTAGGGGTACTTTAGCAGATTTTTCTTTGTCTTCTCCTAGGCCTTCCATCCCCCACCCTACCCCTCATGCACGCAGGACCCTGGGAGACCCTGCACAGCTTCTAACAAGCAGGCACAGATGGCAGCAGATGCCTCCCCTGAAACAGTCAGGGGAGCCTCTGTGTCCTCCCACCCACACTGTTGTGTGATGCTTTCCATTGGCTGAATCCCCCTGCAAGCTGGATGCAAGGGACTGGGGTGATTGGCTCAGCCTCCAAGGGTACCATGCAGAGTACAGAAGGGTCCAAGTGGACCTGGGGAAACTACAGGCAGCTCACAGCTCTTTAAGGCTGAAAGAGGAGAGGCGGCCCCACCCATCAGGGTTTCTTTGGTTTCAAGCACCATCAACTGAGTCCGACAGAACAAGGAATGTATTGGAGGAATTCAAGGTAGCTCTAAGATTTTGAGGAAAGGCTAAACAGCTGTGCCTCATCGGCTCCAGGACTGTATGTGAAAGGGAGGCACTCCTCAGTGAAAACTGGGCCCACAAAAACAAGAGATGTCCTCACAAGACTCACTCCTACCAAAAGGGCAATACAGCCAAGTCAGTGGAGAGGCTAGTACCTCATCAGACCTCAGAAGAATCAGTGGTGCTCAATCACCATTTGTGGGATGGAAAAATTAATGAACCGAGGAATGCTAGAGAATCTGGGCTTTAAGCACTCGAGGGCACTGGAGACTTTGACACGGTCACATTTGCATTTTGGAAAGGTGACTCTGATTTGTGCGGGGAGACTGGATCACAGCCAGCAGGAAGCCTCTTGAGGCTGATGGAGTGTTCCAGGTGAGGAAGATGGCAGTTCAGGCTAGACTGTTGTCAGAAGGAAAGAGAGGGTCACGTCAAGCAATTTGGGGCTTGGGGGCACAGTCAGAGCCTTGGAGACTATACATAGACGACCACTGATCAAGCTGCTCAGTGTGGTCCACAGCACCCTCAGAGGGCCTGGGTGAGAGGCTGCCACCCTGGGTGTGGGTGGCAGCACATGCTGACAACCTTGTCAGATGCTGTGTTCACCCATAACCATCCATCACCTCTGTGGACTCCACAAGCTAATCTAAAAATCAACATGAATAGCCTTCATCCTGCTGGGATGATGGAGACCAATCGCTGACCCCAGGGATCTCCATGGGGCCCAGGGAGACGGGCACAAGGATAACCTTGCCACCTGAAGGAGGAGTAGGAAATCCCCCAGAATCACCCCTAAGATGCCCACACCACCCACACAGCCCTTCTGGGGAGTGCCAGCCAGCCTAGATTAAACCACAGCTCCGGAAATGTGATGTCCACCCGGCTAAACCCTGAATCACACAAAATAAGCTGCTGCTGCTGCTGCTAAATCGCTTCCATCGTGTCCGACTCTGTGCGACCCCGTAGATGGCAGCCCACCAGGCTCCCCTGTCCCTGGGATTCTCCAGGCAAGAACACTGGAGTGGGTTGCCATTTCCTTCTCCAATGCATGAAAGTGAAAAGTGAAAGTGAAGTCGCTCAGTCATGTCCGACTCTTAGCGACCCCATGGACTGCAGCCCACCAGGCTCCTCAGTCCATGGGATTTTCCAGGCAAGAGTACTGGAGTGGGGTGCCACTGTCTTCTCCGCACAAAATAAGGCAAGGGGTTAATTCTACCTTTTGACAAAGTTCTACCTCCCAGAGGTTCCTGAATGTGCCTTCACTTTCAAGCATTGCATGTTACTGAAATGAGTTTCTCTCCCTCCTTACCTTCCACCATTCCTGCATCAACTTCAACCTTCTACATACCTCAACTCAGAAATTATACCCACAGGCATAGGAGTTCCTTTACCCCAGACTGGGTAGGCACATCTCCTCTATGCTCCCACTAGCAACCCCCCCTTGTGGCCCTTAACAAACCGCATTGTCATTGCGTGACCCTGAGCGAGTTACTTAACCTCCTCTGATCCTCTATTTCCTCCCCTGGAAAATGGGGTTATGATAGTAGCCACCTAACAGGGTCTTTGAGCTTCCCTGGTGGCTTAGACAGTAAAGAATCCACCTGCCAATGCAGGAGACTTGCGTTCAATCCCTGAGTCAGAAAGATCCTCTGGAGAAGGAAATGGCAGCCCACTCCAGTATTCCTGCCTGGGAAATGCCTTGGACAGAGGAACCTGGCAGGCTGTAGTCTATGGGGTCAGCAAGATTCAGACATGACTTAGTGAATAAACATCAGCAGCAAACAGGGTCTGTGTGAGCCTCCACCAGGTGTGGCCCTTATGATACTCTTAGCAATGTGCCCAGCACCAGAGAAGCAGGCAGTGAGGATTCACTGCTGCTGGTTTTAGCCACTTTGTGGTCATGAGATTTCCTGCAGAAACTGTTCCAGAACCTGCTTTTCCAGTGCCGTGTGGTTTCCCAAGACCTCAGACAGCCCCTCATTGATTCTGGCCGCACTCCTACTCTTATTGATCAAACATCAAGGCTGCCTTCCTCTCGGGGGTGTTAATTGGCCCAAGTACTTGTCTGTGTTGGGGACCTAACAGATTTCTGAATGAAGTCATTGAAATCTTTCCCGTGGCATCAACTCAGAGAGGGGTCAGCGGGGTTTGAAGTGCTTGGAACAGTTTTCTGTGTTGAAGATGCTCTTCTCATTGTGATGTTACTCATTGACCACAAAAGCTAAAACTTGTACTTCCTGTGTTCAGCAACATTTACTGAGCACCAGCGGTCTGTACACCCTCCAAGACACTCTCCCTGCCCCAGCTCCCTCTCTGTCTCCTCACCCTGCTGTCTCTGTCATTGTGTGCATCACAGAATGCTGTTATAGTCTTTGTCTACTCATGGGCTTTTATCTTATGTTTGCCTACACTTATTTGTGCTAAGTCACTTCAATCATGTCCGACACTTGGTGATCCTATGGATTGTAGCCCCTGGCTCTTCTGTCCATGGGATTCTTCAGGCAAGAATACTGGAGGGGGTTGCCATTTTCTTCTCCACTTTACTTGTTCGCATTCGGTCAACTCCATGAGGGCTAGGAACTCCATGAGGCTTTGTTCACTACTGGCTGTTTCTCCACAACGTAGAACATACTCTGGGTGCTCACTGAATTTTTATCAGGTAAGTGAATGCCAGGCCCTGGGCTAGGCAATTTGCAGGGGAGTAGGAAATGAACAAGAAGATGTGGCCTCCAAATGCTTATTATTCACTGGGTCATCAGGGAAACACTGGAGAAAAATAATTGTGATTCTTGGATGTGTTCTAAGAAAGAGGCCTTAACATTCTGGGGCTTCATATACTGAAAGCAGTTCAATCTTTACAGGCTTTTTTATTCTCTGTTTCTCTGATGGCCTGACTGTAGGCAGTGTGCGGACAGCAGGGACCCTGCCTGGTTCATCTAGGCATAGGATGGCGCCTGGCAGGCACAGAGCAGGAGTTCAATCAACGTCTTAGTTTCGTTGGAGTTTTTGTGTCCCAGAAGCAGAACCTGAGGTGCTGGAGTACAAGGAAATTTCTTCAGGAGGTGATCCCAGGAAACACCCAGAGGAGAGAGTGCAGGTGGGATGGGGAAGTGGAGGAACCAGGAAAGGGGGCGCTATCTAGTAAGTTACCACTGTAGGCAACTGCAGCTGAACCGCCTGGGGGCCAGTGTAGACCATACATCTCAAAGTTACCCTCCTCGGGGGTCAAGGGAGCAGAAGTCCTCCAACTCCTATCAGGTATTGGTTAAAGGCACTCCAGGGGATGGGGGATGTTAATTTCCTCTACGAAAGCATTGCAGGTACTGACAGCTGGAAGCTGGGATGTGAGCACATAGGGGAATGAATGGTGGACACCAAGGTGATCTGGCTGGGGCACTGAGAGCAGGGGCTACAGTCAGTATTTACTGAGTGAATGAATCAATGAATGGCATTTGGCAATAGGGCATTATTTGAATGCCTACTACCTACCCAAGTGCCTTGTTTGTTAACATGATTTTCAAAGTTTTGAAAGGCAAGTCGTTACTGGGGCTCAGAGATGTTAGGTAAGTTGCCCAAGGTCATACAGCCAGTAAGAGACAGAACCAGGATTTGGCCCAGTCTCACTTGGCTTCCCTTATAGCTCAGTCAATAAAGAATCTGCCTGCAGTACAGGAGACCCAGGTTCGATTCCTGGGTTGGGAAGATCCCCTGGAGAAGGAAATGGCAACCCACTCCAGTACTCTTGCCTGGAGAATCCCATGGACAGAGGAGCCTGGCAGGCTACAGTTGATGGGGTCACAAGAGTTGGACGTGACTTAGCGCCTAAACCACCACCACCACCTGGCTCCAGTGCCCACACACTTTTTCATAACGTCAGCTGGTGGGATACAACCGTGATGTGGATACTCTGGGCTAGAAAGTTCAGGAAGGGCCCAGATTTTCTCACTCATCCTCTTGGTCTCTCTATCTTCTCTTTGGCTTCAAGGCTGGGTCAGCCCAACCTTGTCCCCAAGTCCAGTCAACAGACCCCCTTCCCCTGAGGTCACTCCAACTTTCTAGGGCTTCCCCTTCACCTTTTTAATCCCCTTAAGATTATGGGGGTTGGAGTCCAACAATCTTAGGTTCAAATTCTGGGGTTGCCACTGCTTAGCTGTGTGTCCTTGAGCAAGTAATTCTACCTCTCGCTGCCTCAGTTTCCCCAGAAAGTAGGCCAGTAACATCTAATTTTCCAGTTGGCTGTGAAGATGAAGGAGGGTTAGCCTGGCCCATAGGAAGTGCTCGGGAAATGGTAACCATGGTGATCTTGAAAAAGTGATGTTTAGCTTATTTGTCAGTTGCTATCCTATCTTTCTAAGCCCTGAACTGCTCCTTCTTCCCATTTCTTTCTCAATATCAGCAACCATCATGTAATGGTTAATTGCATAGACCCTGGAGCCAGTCTTGCTGGGTTCAAATCCTAGCTCTGCCACTTACCAAGTAGGTGAGAGGTAACATATTGAAATGCTGAAATGTAGTAAGTGCTAAGTGATACTGAGTGTACGAACGGATGCATGAGCGGGTGGATAGATGGGCGGGTAGGTGATGAGTAGGAGGATGAAAAATCGTAAGGCCGTGCTTTTTCAACTCTATTTCCCGAAGTCTTAAGTGTTTGAGGACTCCTAGGAGGAGGATATGCAGGCAGGGGTCTTGCCTTGCCCCATGATTCCTAAGTAGCTTCTCTTTCACCTATTATATCTTGACTTCTGAATATGATTTCATTTGGAACTTTTTTTAATATTGCTAAGTTTCAAAACAAGTTTGAAAGTCATTAGTGTAGAAAGGTGATTCTCAAACTTAAAAATGCATCAGAATTTCTGGAGGCTTGTAAAAACCCAAAGTGTCAGACCGCCACTCCCACCCTACAACCTCCCAGAGCTGCTGAGTCAGTGGGTCTGAGATGGGTCCAAAAAAATCTGTATTTCTAGCTCCCAGGTGATCCTCACACTGCTGGACAAGACTTTGAGAACCACTGTAACAGAGAATTTCTCCTGATTCCTCCGTGCAATTAGATAAATCTAGCTATTGAGTTGGAGAAGGAAATCGCAACCCACTCCAATGGTCTGAGACAGGGGAGCCTGGTGGGCTGCCGTCTATGGGGTCGCACAGAGTCAGACACAACTGAAGCAACTTAGCAGCAGCAGCAGCAGCTATTGAGTGCCTAGAATGTGCCAGCAAACTGCTAGGCATATTGGAGAACATCAGAAATGGATTCAGATACAGCCCAAATCCCTCAGAGCTTCTGATCTCAAAACAGAAGACAAGAACCCCACACAATATAATATATATAATATAATAATAGTTTCAAAAGGAGGGGGAACTACAATTAACTGAACTTGTACTGAGTGCCAAAGACTGTGCTTACTAAGGACTTCACAAGCACAGTCTCATCTAATCAGCACAATCCTATCAGGTAGGAACTATCATTGTCCCCATTTTTAACAGTGGCCAAGGCTCAGAAAGGGTAATTAACCTGCCTAAGGTCACACAGCCAGCAAGTAGCAAAACCCAAGACTGACTCAAGCTCTGAAGTCACACCATAAACTTGCAGACTCTTCCCTTCCCCACAATTACAGAGGAGTATAAGACAGTTTGCTTGAGTGTCAGCTTGAATAAATCAAATGCCAAAGCACATGACGCTAATGAAACTCTGGGCTGTCAGGCTGGGGAGAAGGAAGTGGGTTCTCTCATTACAGCTTTAAAAGTCAGAGGAAAGCCAGCAGGATCCCTTTCTGGGGTTCGGGGAGGTACAGTCGGCATGGTGCCAGCTCACCAGCAGGCTGGCTTGTCACCGCTGACGGGCTAGGTGTTTGTCTGATTTCCCCCACTGGACTGAGTGTTCCAGGAGCCAGAAATCCTGCCTGAATAGGAGGGGTGTCTCAGTTGCCCCAGCCCATGGCCCACCAAAAAAGAGGGGGCAATAATGAATGACTATTAAATGGACAATGGAAGATGCCACAGAAAGCTTCCGGACCTGTTGCTTGCATTTGTTTTTCAAATGAAAGCTAAAGGAGGAAGCTAGATGCACAGTCAGAACAGAAGCAGGTCAACTCAGGAATGGCAGAAGAGTCCCCAGCACCCTTGCCCATCCACTTGCATGACTGCCAGCGCCCAAAACGCTGCTGCAGAGCCCCAGAGAGGTCCTGGAACACAGGAGGGAGCTCTGCTCCAGTCCAACCCCCTTAATTTTATAGAAGGCAAAACTGAGACCCAGAAAGAGGAGGCACCTTGGTCAAGGTCACACACACAGTAGATGAGAAGTCACACGCCATGACCCCACTTTGGGTAGCTTTCTGGAATACCGAGCTGGAACTGCACGTGCCTTCTCTCTACCACTTCCCCATTGCCCTCTCCCAAGGACTGGTCTCAGAATTTTCCTCAATTCTTAGAAATAAGCCCAGGTGTGTCATCCTTTCCACGCGTGTCTGCAGTATGGTGCGGAGGAGGAGAATTACGAGAGGGCCACTTTGCTGGGGGAGGAGGTGTCATTGCTGCTAAGATGCTGTGTCACTGAACTCCGAGTGCCTGCAGGCTGAGGATGAGGCCCCACCCAGCTCACTGGGGTGGACGGACGGGCACAGAGTAGACCACTTGGGCCCAGAAGGCCACCTGCCTCAGTTTCTCCCAAGAGTTTGCTTAAAAAAAAATACCACCTCTTGAGACCTACTGATTCATAAGCTGCAGAGGCAGAGTCCAGGCAGCGGTAGCCCTCGTCTCATGCAATTTTTGTGTACCTAACAGGTTAAGGATCTCTGCTTTTTTTTGCTCTGAGTAAGACTTCCCTTGCACTCAAACACCTCCACACAGGTGCTGAAGTCCATTTTCTTGCTCAAAGTTCTCACACAGGTGGGCCAAAGCTGTTTAGTCTGGTAGAAAATGTTGCTTTGAAAACATTTGCACGTGAAGCCCTTTAGCTAGGGGCACGCCTTTCATTTAGCCCCAGGCCCCACCACTCCCTGCTGTCTCTGACCCAGCCGGCTTCTTCTGTTCCCTAGTGGCACTGGCTTCAAGGTGCACATACTTTGGCCCCTCACACCCCAGTGACAGACCATCAGATGCTCCAGGTTTACAGGGTTCTGAGAGTTGGGATGTGTTGAATTGGAATGGGGAAGCACAGGTGTGTAGTGGGGACTATATTTGGGTTGCAGAGGATATGAACACCAAACTTAGGGTCCCTTCCTATTCTTCAGGTGGTCTCCTCTGGTAGAGACCTCCCCTCACCCCTGCCCTACACACTAATGCCCCTACATCATATCCTTTTCCATGCCTCCTCTGTGGACAGACGCTGCAAGACAGGGTGGCAACCACGAGATACAAACAGTCTAGAGGTGGCCCAGCACTGTCATCCCACTCAAGTCAGCCCCGCAGAGCAGGGACCCAGGCCCCTGGTCCCCAAACCTGAGTAAACAGAAGCCAGGACCTACCTGGCAGGTCTTTGGGAGAAAAGGAAAGCTACAGTGAAGGTTTAGCGCCATCTGTCGGTCATTTGGGGGAACTGCCTCTCTGCCAAATAGGCTGCGTAGAGCAAAGGGTACCGGGCAAACTTCCCCGCCAGGTTTCTCAGCAATGGTATCTCCTTTTTCTGCTCTTTAAAGCGCCCCGAGATATCATTTGGTTCAGTTCCAATTAACCTTTTCCAGTTCTAAGCCTTCTTTTAAAAAACCACTTAATACTATGAATCCTCTACCCCAGAAAAATACACTTCTGCTTGATTTTGCATATGATTCCAGTGAGCTGACTATCCTTGGGTTAAGATCACCTCTGAGATCCAGAGATTCCAAGGGGTTTGCCCAAACTCACACAGCCCGCTAGTGGCAAAGCCAAGTCTGAGAGTCAGATGCTCTAGTGCGTCTTATGCTCAGGCTGCCTCTTTAAGCCTTAAAGGGCTCCTCCTCCTCTCTTCCCTGTCAGAATCCTGCGAATGTCTGCAGGGTACTTGACCACAGCAGCCATCCCAGGGACTGTGACACCCTCACACCTTCCGGGTGTTCCAAGCTCCTAGACAACTCTGTTTCCTGTGCCCTGGCTCTGCTGGCCTGCCATCCCCCGGGCCCTCCAGGACTACACTCTCAGGGATCCCAGCCCTCTCAGGGATCCTCAGTTGGGAGCCACGGCAGGGATCTGATGGGCCACTAACTGGCTGTTGCCCTTGGACGAGCTGCCAGACCTCCCTGGACCTTGACTTCCCTGTGTAAAAAACCCAAGGTTGAGGACAGTCATCTCCAAGGTTGCCGCAGTGCCGGGGCCTCTCACTCTAACTTTTCAAGACTGACCGCCGGGCACAATCCTTCACAAGCACATCTGAGCGACTTCCCCAGCCAAGACCCCAGCAGCAGGCCTGAAAGCTGAACTCTCTTCCAGAATCAGGGGCCCTGGGTGGATTGGTATGCAGCTGATGGCCAATAAGGCAGGTAAGGCTGTTATAGCTGGACCCCAGAAAGCTCTTCATTCATTTATTCAACCAAACATTTTTTGGAGTTTGGGGCTGAAGAAGAGATTCTCCTACTTGAGTATGGATCAGGACCACCTAGAGAGTTTGGGCAAATTACAGAGCGCCCAGCCCGCATCTGAGTATCTGGTTCAGCAGGTCTGGGGTGGGACCCAAGGACTGGCCTTTCAAATACATTCCCAGGAGATGCTGAATCCTCTGGTCCAGGGAACATGCTTTGAGAAGCACTGGCTTCTGGTGACAAATGAGACAGACCAGCCGTGCCTTTGTGGAGCTGTAACAGTCCAGCTGTAAACCAGCAAACATTCTAAAGTGTGTTGTGATATGAAAGGGGAGGGGCAGGGTCTTCTCCAAAGAGGGGCTGTTTATGCTAAGACCAGAAGGCTAAGTAGAACCGACCCAGCAAAGCAGCAGGGGAGTGGGGAGGTTTCATTAAATATTTACTGAGTAGGTGCCAGGACTCCTCTCTCATTTCTCATCTATTCCTCCCAGTTAATGGGAGGGAGTCAGGATTAGCCCTATTTTACAGATGGGGAAGCTGAGGCTCGGAAAGGCAAAGGACGGGTCCAAGTTCAAGAGCAAGAAAGGAGCCCCAGCTTGTAATGAGGACACCTGTTAGCTGCCACGTCCTCTCTGCTGCTTCTGCCCTGCAGCCCCCAGGCTCCCCTCCCCTGGGAGAGCTACCACTTTGACACAGCTGCAGGGCTCTGCCAGCCAGCAGCGCTCTGCCCACTCCCCATCCCCACTCCGCCCCAGCCCTTCAAGTGTTTTCACTGCTGGGTGAATTCAGCAGATGCCTTTCGATCGCAGCCTATTAAATTAGACCCTCTCTGCAGCCAAAAGAAGATAATTATGTTTTCATTAGCCCTGGATAATGTATTACCCCCTTGGTGGCAGCACACTGGCCAACTCCTCCTTCCCTCTCCTCCCCTTGGCCACCCCAAAGCCCTCTGCTCCCCCAGGCTCACCTCTAAGCTGCTGGGGTAGCGACTGGTTAGGGTCCAGATGGGCAGAGAGCAGGTAGAGGGGACGGCCCTCTCAGCCGGGAGAAGGCTTTTACCCATCTGCCGAGCACACAGTGGTGGAGGGTGTGGGCCCGAGAGAAGATCCAAGAATAATCGTTATCATAGTGACCATTTATGGAGATCTTGCTCCAGGCTGACCCCTGGGTAGGTCTCAGCTATTGAGCACTACAGTGCTCTGGGTGGGGTCGTGGGTGAAGGGAGAGAAGCGTTATCAACATCTCCCCTGACACCAAGGGGGTCCCGAGGAATCAGTTTAGAGGGAAAGCCCCAAGCAGCCTAGAAAAAGGAAAGATTTCCCAGGGTACCACACGTGAGGAGCGTCTGGGGGGCGGTCCCTCTGCACAGTTCGAGGGCCACCATGTGGCTTAAAAGCGCCAGTTTTTGAAGCCCTCTGGCACAAGCAAGAAGGGCCTCCAAATGCCAGACACTCCCCTGCCACCCCGAAAAACAGCAACATCTTCACTCCCTCTTTCTCCACAAGGCGGCGGTGGGGAGGCAGGAAGAGCCTCACTCTGAGGTCAGTATGGCCCAGTGCTAATAGCTGCTTTTACCACCAGGTAACTGGAGTGAGTCACTTTGCCTCTCAGAGCCTCTGCTTTCTCCTCTATACAATGGGAATAAGAGAAAGCAATCACCCCTTACAATTTCTGTGATCATTCAATGAGATACACCTAAAGAAGGCTTGGCTCAAGACTGGTAAAATGAGACATACTCGATACAAGACAGTCATCATCCCTTCTGCCGCAATTAGTACTGTTACTAGTCCCCTTATCCCTACAGAAACAACCAGAGTAAGGGAGGAAGGGGAGGATCTCTTTCTTTCTCTCTTCCTTTCCTCTCTCTCTCTTCTCTCTCTCTCTCTCTCTCTCTCTCTCACACACACACATGCTCACAAAACCCATAGTGGTAACTGGCTCCCTCCCTGGACTTGGAAGCCCATCTTCCCAAATCTCCATCTCAGGACCTGCATGCCTGTGCTTTGCTCTCAGACACCTGCTGATGAGGACAGGATTGAGGCCAGGGGGTCTGTCCCCCTCTCCCTGAACCCAGGCTAACTCTGCCTTCTGTAAGCACAGCCAGCCTTGGCCTGGACCCCACCATCTTGTGGCTGCCTGTCTCCTACCAACCACCCTTTTCCCTGAGTCAGAGCAGCTGGTGATCCAGAAGAGAAGGTGCCCCACCCCCCTCGCCTGGGGTCTCCCCTGGCCCCACCCCCACATGGACAGGCATGCACACGGTAGCTGTTTCGAACAGGTGAAGGGCCAGCCCAGTGGAAGAGCAGCTTCTCTTCCTCTGGCTTCCTGATTTTCCCCAGTTGCCATGGTAATTGAGGGGAGCAGTATTCTGAGTCTGACTCTGATAGCACTGAAGCCCAGCGCTCAACTTTGAAATGGTTCAGGCAGGGGAAGCTGGGCCCAGGCTGAATGCTTCCCTGGGACACCCTATCCAGCCTTTATGCTCCTGTTCTGATTCTCATCATGGTTATTATTACTTGGGGCTACTGTTTACTGAGCATTTACTATATGCCAGGCTCTATGCCAAGAGCTTCCCCAGCCAGCATCACCTCGCTGTCGGCATCTTTACAATGACCCCGGGGCCGTTTCACCACTGGGAAAACAGGCTCTGGACTTAGCACCATGTGGCACAGTCCAGAGGTGGCAGAGCCCTGGGGCTGAGAGGGAATTTCTCATGTGTTCCTTCCAGTGTGTTGAAGACCAACAGAAGGCTACGCAGCCACCTCTCTGCCAGCTTCTTCACTCTTTCCTCCCCTCCTCAACCCCACACCCCTCTTCCTGTCCCCTGAAGTCACACCCCCTTCTCCTGGTGCTTGATGTGAAAAATGATTAGAAAAGCATTTGTTAGTGACAAAGTGGGGGATTCCTTTTTGCCTCTTCAAGCCATCTAGAGCCAGGTGCTGTGTGTGTGTGTGTGTGTGTGTGTGTGTGTGTGTGTGTGTGTGTGTGTGTGTGTGTGTGTGTGCGCGCGCGCGCGCGCTTGCTCTCTTTCCCTGGTTTTCTCCCATTTTCCCAAGAGTGTGTGAGCAGCAACAGTGAAATGCAAAATTCTTTGCAATCTGCCTGGGAAAAGACAGCTTTTGAGCCGGGTTTATATGGTTACCCATATGTTAGGGCCCCTAAGAAAGGAAGGAAAGCTTGCTTCTCTGCCTCCTCCCCTCCTCCCAGCCCAGCCCTCGGCGTCTCCAACCCGCAGGTTTACCTGCAGCTTTTCCAGGCCACAGGTGAGCAAGCCTGCATCCTCCCATCCTTCCCCCTCGCCAGCTGTCAGGACTAAGCGCTACTCAGGGGAAGAAGACCAGAACAAGGCAGCATTTCCACCACCGGCCCCCTTTCTTCCTGTCTGCCCACCCAAGAGCCAGAGCCAGAATTCAGACTGGGGTGTCTTTTGGCCTTGTCTAGAGTGAAAGGCAGCACATCCCACTGTCCCATTGAGGAACGTTACCCCAAGGCTGATGGAGAGGCAGAAATAATCATCTCTGCTTTCCAAGGGGCCCTCTCTGCCCAAAGAGAGCTGCCCTGTGGCTACTACACTGAGCCCCCTCCAGGCTCCCAGAAATTGTCTTGGGGTGTGTGTGTGTGTGTATGTGTGTGTTTCCTGATAGAAAAAAGATGGAAATTAGGTTATATAAAAGATGTATGTTTTGGAGCTCAGAGCGGCTCTTTTAATGAGGGTTGCGACGTCTCCCTCCCCGCACCCATAAACCAGCCGGGTTGGACGTCACCGCTAATTTGTTTCAGCGATGATAGGATAAAGGAGGGACATTAAGAAATAAATTCCCCCTCACGACCCTCGCTGAGCTCACGGCTCTGCCCCTACATATTTATGCCGCGTTTCCGGCCTCTCGGCGAGGAGCTACTTAGCCCCGGGGCTGCTCCGAGGGGCAGCCAGGCGGCGAGCGGCTGCCGGGCGGACGGGGTGAGCCAGGGGCGCGCGCGCGGGGCGCCCCGGCACGGCGCCGGGGAAGCCCACAGTCTCCGTCCCGAACTTGGGTTCGCAAGGGGCGGAGGGAGGGGAGGGGACTTGGGGAGGGGTGGGGGCTCGGGGAAAGGGGGCGGGAAGGGATCGGAGAGGCTGCGGGGAAGGCGGAGGGATGCGCGCGGCTCCTACCCAGAGGTGAGCGGGTACGACTGGCGCCTTACAGCCGCGCGGGGCGTCGGATCGGGAGGGCTTGGAACTGGGAGCGCGGTGGCTGCAGGAGCCCGGGAGAAGGAGGAGGAGAAAGAGGAGGAGAAGGGGAGACGGAGGAGGAGGAAGGAGGCGGGTGGGCTCGCGGACCGGCGGGCTGACGGGTGCGCAGAGCAAAGAGGCAGCCTCGGCACTGCCCGACTCGGCAGCAGGTGAGTTCTCGGCCCAGGCGTCCCGCGTCCCCTCGGTGTCCCCTTGGGCTCCCAGCCCCCAGTGCTCACGGGCAGGCATGGGGGGCTTGCTTGTGTCCCAACTTGGTCCCGGTGGCCTCGATCTCCTCCCCAGCTGGCAGCCCCAGGCCGGCGGGCTCAGGTCCCAGCGATCGTCGCGCCCGCTGCGCTCTCGCTCCAACTTTGCGGGGACCAGCGTCCCCGTTCCGCTGCACGCTCGGCTCCGAGCTGCGCGCCTGCGGTAATGGCGGCCCCTTTGGCAAGGCGCGCTACCCTCCGCGGGCAGCCGGAGGCTGGGGGACGCCAGTCCCCGGGGATCGTTGTACCTGCCCAATCCCAACTTTCAGCTTTCCTCCGCGCCGGGCTCGGCAGAGGCACGGCCACCGCCAGCCAGCCCGGTAATGGCGGACTCTTCGGCATCGCTCGCCACCCTCGGTGGGGGGCCCCGAGGCCGGGAGGGTTGTGCTCCTGGGTGGGGTACGTTGTTGCTCTCGCCTGGCTTCCAACTTTGCCAGGGTTCTTATTGCGCTCCCAGTAACGGCGGGGCCGCCTGCACCTCTTACTTCTAGCGTTCGGGCGGGATTGGGGTGCAAAGCTCTGGCTCCCGGAACCTAGGAAAGTTGTGCCTCCTGCTCGAAAGAGGCTCTGGAGCTCCCAGACAGGCGAGGGGCGCACTCTGCAGGGATTCGGGGCCGGGCCATGTACCACCAAGAGCGGTAGTTTTTACTGCCAGGTAGCCAAAGCCAGAGCTGGGTCCCTGTGAGATTCAGCTTCTAGAGCCACCTGAGGGGTCCTTGTCAGGACAAGGTTCTCCGAACTGTGCTCTAGGAACCTCCATCCCCCGGGCACTGTGGTGGGGGCGCTCACTCAGACAGCATTGCCTGGGGCGGCACCCAGAAAGGAGAAGCCCTCGGCCCAGAAGTCACTGGAGCGAGGACAGGCATCTTTGGAGTGACATACCTAGGTTCTAATCCTAGATTTACTTTTTACTTGCCCCGTGGTTTTAGTTAGTCCCTTTACTTCTCTAAGCCTCAGTGATCTTGTCTGTAAAATGGGAAAACAGTACTTTTCTCATGAGACTGTTGTGAGAACCTTTAAAAAATCACATAGCCCAGCTCAAACTCTGACTTTGGACCCCAGAAGAGCACATTAACTACCAGAGGAGACAGTGTCCATGGGCAGAGGTGTGTGCAGGGCTAGGAAGACACCCAGAACACATTGTCTGGTCTCTGGTAGTCCAGAACCTTGAAAGAGAGAAGGAAGGAGCTGATCTCTCAGGTCCCAGAGGAACGAGGGAAAGCTTTTCTCTTTCTTGTACATTTCTCTAATTGGGATTGGGGCAAACAGGTTGCATTCACAAAGGTGCAAGGGAGCATCAGTTTTCCCCCAATTGTTATTTTGAATTTAAGATAAAACAGGGAAGGAACCTCTTGTGCCCTCACTGGCAGCGGAGTGGTGTCCATTCTCTTCTACCCTCAGGATCTCAGCAGACAGATTTGAGAAGGCTTGGCGTGTATCCAGAGGGAGTCATTCCACCCCACCATTTCCACCACCATCACCCCAGTCCTTTCCACCAATCCAATTTCTAGGAGCCCCTGAAAGGGTTCACAGCTCTGTGTCATCTTCAATGTGCTATTACATACAATGTTTACTGCCCCCCTGCCCAGACATACTCTGAAAACCTCCCCCAGGTCACCAGCACAGTGATCTGACCCATTTGGCAGCTTTGGAAACTGAGGCAGAGCAAGCCAAGAGACCCACCCATAGCCATCTAGCTGGTAAGTGGCACAACTGGAGACCTCAGTGCCATTTTTTAGTTACTTAATTGGGGGGCTTTTGCCCACATCTGGATACACAAACAGTCTGTGCTCTTGCCTTAGCACTCACAGCTTCATTTCCTGATATGTCTGCACAGCCAGAGGCTACCCCAATAGTCAGAGACCTGACTGTGTCTCCAGAAATTGTGAGTTCCCCGCAAAATCCCAGCCATGTATGGAGAGAAGCAGGCCACACAGTAGAGAGATCTGGTAAGGACCCCTGGTTGAGGCCAAGCTTAGCTCACTCCATTGGCTGTGTGACCTCTGGCCGATCACTTAACCTGATAATGGGCTTCCGTTCCATTATCTGTAAGATGAGAACAATAGCTTCCACAAGGGCTTGTTCTGAAGATTTTGTGAAAAGGTATGTGACAAGTGTTCTGGAAACAATGGTTTTATGCCAAGATTCGTGATAATAGAAGAACCCAAGAGGGAAGTCTGTGGCACCATTTGGGGCGCATAGTGTTGATGTTTTTTCTAGATCAGCCTGCTGTTTGCTTGTTCTTCCTGCCTCTTCTTCATTTTCCCCAAATGGCCAAAGCCAGCTCCACCCCGCCACCTCCTCGACCCTCCCCATTCCCCAAAGGCTCTATCTTCCCTTTGGGGAAGAACCTCACCAGAAAGAATGAGAGGCTGGGAATTGTGTGGTGGGGTAGGCTGCTCTCTGAGGGTCTCCGCAGCTTAGCCACAGGGAGCTGTCCAAGGTACCATCCAGGCAGTTATCCAAAAACTTTCCCACCCACTGGTGGGGGGTTGGTGATTTCCTAGCACACAGGGAGACTTGGGGGTCAGTTCATCCACGTGTTGTGAGCCCACATGGGTCTAGCCGTGCTGCCTTCTTCAGTGTATGTTCTGAGGTGTCTTCATGACAGGACTGCTTATGTTGCCTGTCACTCAGGTTCCTGGGTCTGTACATGCTGTGATGAGCTTTGGAATGTGATTGAGAGCTGCAGGCAACAATCATGACCCTTAGAACTGGAGCTTTTTCCTATTAGAAACCAGAATGCTCAGGAGTTTAATCTGGCATCATTCCGGGAGTAATTTTCATCTGGCCAGGCATTCTTCCCACCACTGGTCAGTGTGGGTTTACATAGTTAACAACATGAAGACCACAACTGTAAACATGACCATTTCCCTCATTCTAATACAGGATAGCATTTGCGCATATCTAATCCAGTAGATGCCAAACATCAGCCCAGTGGACCATCAGCGTCAGAATCCACCAAGGAACTGAGCAAAAGCAGAGATGCCAGGTCCCACCCCAGAGCTCCTTAATCAGTATCCCCAGGGGAGACATGAGATTTCTGTATTCTTAACGAGACTTCTCCATGAGGTTCCAGTGCCCTCAGCTCTTGTCCAGTACCCTTGTTTTACAGATGAAGAATCCAAAGCCCAGAGAAGATACACATCTTGGTGAAAGTCACACAGCACAGAATTGACAAGGCTAGGGTAGGACCTCAGTGTCTTGGCTCTTTGCCCAGTGCTTGTTTATGATAACGCCACATTCACTTCAGTGTAAAGAAGCCCTACAGATTCAGTACTGAAAGGAAATGTAATCCTGTCTCTTTCCCGATTAGCATCACAGGTTGGATAAAGTGTTCAGGAAAGACTGAGCGTGAGCCTGGCCACCTTGACCTTGTTGTGGACGAAGCCCTGAGTCCTCATCTAATGTTGGGCATTAGCCCTTTCGGTTGATCCATTTGTCCTTTCAAAGAGGAAATTCCCTTTTTAAAGCGAGCTAGTGGGCATGACTTTAGGAACCAGGTAATCACAGGAGCTAATAAACCTTGTCTACCTATTACCTATCTATCATTGATTTCACCAAAGCCATTGATTTGGGCTCATTTCAGCAGCCAAGTGAGCCCCCACCCCAGCTTTGCAAGTCCCACGTCCCTTTATGCCGCTTACATGCCCGTTCCTAGGGAAGGAGAATGGTGAGCAGGGTCCTGCAATGCTGGAAAATTGAGTCCATGTGAATCTACCAAACGAAAAGGATCTCTCAACAGAAAACGCCCCTCAGTCCCCAGCGCAAGTGTAGCCGACAGGGTGCAGCGGACGTGGATCTTGGCATAGTTGTGTTTAGCAATGATCAGCCAGAGATGAGCAGCAGTTCTTGTGGTTCTGCGGCAGACGTCAGCACATTTGTCAAATGTGTAATGGTGAGTGCTAAATGGCAGACCCAGAGTCCGGCCCCAAGGGCAGGTGCTTGGATTAAGGTGGTGCGATCCCTGCTCTGACACAGCCTGCAGTCTGGTTGGGTAGTGGGCACCAGACCAGCCCTATACCAAGCTCAAAGTTTTGACAAGAGAGGTGAAATGTTGCTGCAGCACTCGGGACAGGTGACTGGAGGTATAAGGGAAGGCTTCACAGAGGAGGTGACCTCAGAACTGGTAGCTGTCTGATGTGTAGCACCTGCTCAGTGGAAGGGTCTCCGATACCAAACTGGGTCAAGTGCAGCCAGGTCAAAAGGCAGAGGAAAATCAAATGAGGATGTCATCTGGGAAAGCATCTGATGCCAGGCTCGGGCACTTGTGGATTCTGTGACTCGGGGTGAGTGAGTTAACCTGTCTGAACGTCAGGCCTGTCATCAGTAAAAAGAGGTTATAACAACTGCACGGGGTTATTGGAAGGATTCAGGGAGGTGGTGTAAATGCAGTTCTTGAAAGGGGACAGAGAGCATCAGAGTTGAGTTAATAATCAAAAAGAAGAAATGCAAAAAAAGAGAGACCTTTTAGTTAGCTAGCTGATATGGGCCCTGCCCTTCCCCTCACTCAGCCCCAGTTTTCTCATCTGTGAAATGAAGGAGCTGGAATTCAAGGGCAACTCCATTCAGAAATGTGCAAATACATTCTATCTGGCTGGCACACAGTTTGCATTTTGCTTTGGTTTGGTCATTTTTCTCGCCTTTAGGTCACAGACCCCTATCATTAAATACTGTTTGTGTTACTTGCCTGCTTTGAGATATTTCCATGTATGAACCCTGGATTAACTTCCTCCCAAGATCTTTTCCACCTTACATTCTGTGCCTCACCCGAGAAAAACATTCTTGCCCATCAGTAGCATTTGTGATTTCTGCTGACAGTTCCTTGAAAAAGAATGGTTCTGTTAGGATTGAAAGCAGATGCCCTTTGCAGGGGCATAGTCTCCATTTGCAGCCTGGGAAGTGTCTTCTTTTTCCCCACCTCTTGTTTGTATGTTCATTAGATCACCTCTTCTCAAACAGGATCCCCGGAAAACATAAACCTTTTCTTTGGCCACACAAGATACTTCTGTGTGGGCTAAAGGCACCTGAAAGAAATTCCCCTGATTTTCAGGAGTGTCCTAAAAAGTGCTGCTGCTGGGAACTGGGCCCACCAGCATTAATACTCAGGACTCCTTCTTTATTCCAAGCCTGACAGCTAACTTGCCTCCATGGGGGATTGAAGAGGTGAGTCTGTCTGGGACCCAGCTGCAGGTAGGAATGAGGAAAGGAGCTTGTGAACTCAGACAGCTTGCCTGACTTTACATAGTGTTGAGCAGACACTGTTTCTCACTTAAAGGATTTCTTGTCATGAACAAGGGTCAGGGCAGTAGCTCCTTCATCTGAGAAGCAAACTCTGAGCTCCCAGCTCCGATACAGAATCTCTAGGACAGGCTGGAGCAAAAGAAGTGGAAGACACTGTCTGTACCCCCAAGCAGTTCCTGAAGCCCAAGAAAGGGATCCATTTGCCAGTAACTGGAATGCAACAGGGAAGGCGATACAAGCAATCCTTCCTATTTGGTCATGAAAATAACCACGTGGATTTCATTGTGTTGTATTTCATTCCAGGAATTTTAAGCATAAAAATGTAACCCACAGGGATAAATCAAAATGGTATTCGATAGCCACTGACATATTTTGGGCAGGCTTTCCTCTTTGATTTCTGAAGCAGTCTCTTCGGAATATTCAATAAGGCAAATGAAAACCAATTATATTCATGTACCAGAGTTCAGGTGATGGAAAGAGTCAATAATATGTCCATGCTAGTTTATTAAGATAAGTCTTAGCTGCAAAGACCTTCATTTGTCATTTCTCTCCTAATATCATGGTCATCACTGAACTGAGATCCCTTGATTTCTCACAATGTGTGTTCTAAAAGGATGAGACTGGTTGAATTTGGAGGCTTGCTATTTTTGTTATTATTATTATTATTTAACAAATATGCACAACTTTTACTTACAGATAAAGGTTGTTTGCTTAACTACTGCCTTCAATGTCCAGGGTTTCTTGGGGGTATCTTCTTCAAGACTTGGCTTCAGAAATTACAATATTTCTTTCTGAATCTCCCTACCAGTGCTACCTCACTGGGCTTTTAAGAGTTCATTTGCTTTCCAGAACTAGCAGGAAGGCATTGGGAGCCACATTTTGTTAAAAGCGGAGGTTGCATTGAATGAAGTCACGTGATGATTTTGTTAGGAGGGGGCCTCTTTTTTAAAATAATATCATGTAATCACACTGGGTTTCTTGTCCGGTTCTGAACTGGCATCTAAGTCAAGCATCATGTCTTGTGCATTTCACCTTGAAACTGTGATGACGGCACCCAGCCATGAAGCCAAAAATCTTCCTGTTCAAGAAACCCCTGACAGCCTGTTTCTGTGCAGGAGATTGACTCTTCTCTCCTGAGCAGTAGCTATTGGACTTACTACTTCGGTTGCCATTATTTAAAACATGACTTTAGCTGAATATTTGGTGAAATTTTCAAATATCTTTAGGTGTAAAGATGGTGCTGTGAGGTTTGTCTAGGATGTGCACACTTAAGAATTTAGAGCTGAGGCATCATGACGTCTGCAAATTATTTCCCAATGGTTCAGTGCAAAGATGATAGAGAGAGATGGGAGATAACTGATATAGATATATGGGTAGGAAGAGAGGTGGATGGGTGGATGAATGGATGGATGGATAGATAGGTAGGTAGGTAGAGTCAAAGAGATGATGGATGAACGGATGGGTGGATCGATAGGTAGATGATAGATACAATAGGCAGGGCAAATATGGCAAATGCTAATAACTGTTGAATATAGTTGGAAAGCTTATAGATGTTATTGCATTATCCTTTTAAATTTTCTGTATTTAAATATTTCAAAATAAAAAGTTGGGTGGCAAGAATAGCTTTAGTTCAAGTTTGTTCTGTATTAAAATTACCCAAGTTTCTTAAGAGACTACTACTCAGCCTCCCCATCTCCAATCCCCTCCACACACACACACCCATTAATACATATGCATGCACACACGTACACACACATGCACGCATGCACACACACTCATAAGCACCTCTTTTCCTGGAAGAAAATAATCCTGCAGTTTAGCAGAATGTCACTGTTTTTCCATGGCAGCCTTTCTTTACATTTTTCCCTCAGCATTTTAATTAGAGCTGTGAGTCACTGTGCCTTATGAAGGCTGGTGACAATGTCATTTATGGCTGTTTAGCATCCCAGTCGAGCCCTCTTCCACGGTGCTCATTACATCAGGGGCAGTGAGCAGGCGACAGTTCCTCTGTCAGCCGCAGAGCAGGCTCTGGGCCTCTTGAGGAGTTGAGAAATAAGCCTGAGGTTTGTCCCTGGAATATCTTCCAAAGTTGCCTTTTCCACCACGGGCTTTACAGCCAGGAAATGCCTACAGTGCTCCAAAGGGTGATTCAAAACTGCAGCTTTGACATCCTTCTCAGTGTCAGCAAGCTTTTCTCCCAGGCACTGGGGTCTAGCTGGCCATGACATCAACTCTTGAATGTATCAGGGGCCTCTGGACATGAGGTGAGGCGGAGGAGGCAAGATTCTGACCAAGCTGGATTTGAGTCCGTCCCCTGCCCTTCACCCTGTAACCTTGGGCAAGTTGTTTAATCTCTCTTGAAATGTCCTTTTGCTCTTCTGTTCAATTCAGTTCAGTTCATTTCAGTCACTCAGTCGTGTCTGACTCTTTGTGACCCCATGGACTGCAGCACACCAGGCCTCCTGTCCATCACCAACTCCTGGAGCCTACTCAAACTCATGTCCATCAAGTCGGTGATGCCATCCAACCATCTCATTCTCTGTCAACCCCTTCTCCTCCCGCCTTCAATCCTTCCCAGCATCAGGGTCTTTTCCAATGAGTCAGTTGTTTCTATCAGGTGACCAAAGTATTGGAGTTTCAACTTAAGCCTCAGTCCTTCCAATGAATATTCAGGACTGATTTCTTTTAGGAGGGACTGGTTGGATCTCCTTGCAGTCCAAGGGACTCTCAAGAGTCTTCCCCAACACCACAGTTCAAAAGCATCAATTCTTCGGCGCTCAGCCTTCTTCACAGTCCAGCTCTCACATCCATACATGACTATTGGAACAACCATAGCCTTGACTAGATGGACCTCTGTTGGCAAAGTGATGTCTCTGCTTTTGAATATGCTATCTAGGTTGGTCATAACTGTCCTTCCAAGGAGTAAGCGTCTTTTAATTTCATGGCTGCAGTCACCATCTGCAGTGACTTTGGAGCCCCCAAAATAAAGTCTGTCACTGTTTCCATTGTTTTCCCATCTATTTGCCATGAAGTGATGTGGCCAGATGCCATGATCTTCATCTCTGAATGTTGAACTTTAAGCCAACTTTTTCACTCTCATCTTTCCCTTTCATCAAGAGGCTTTTGAGTTCCTCTTCACTTTCTGCCATAAGGGTAGTGTCATCTGCATATCTGAGGTATTGATATTTCTCCCAGCAATCTTGATTCCAGCTTGTGCTTCTTCCAGCCCAGCGTTTCTCATGATGTACTCTGCATATAAGTTAAATAAACAGGGTGACAATATACAGCTTTGACATACTTCTTTCCCAATTTGGAACCAGTCTGTTGTTCCATGTCCAGTTCTAACTATTGCTTCCTGACCTGCACACAGATTTCTCAGGAGGCAGGTCAGATGTCCTGGTATTCCCATCTCTTGAAGAATTTTCCACAGTTTGTTGTGATCCACACAGTCAGTCTTTGGCATCGTCAATAAAGCAGAAGTAGATGTTTTTCTGGAACTCTCTTGCTTTTTAGATGATCCAACAGATGTTGACAATTTGATCTCTGGTTCCTCTGCCTTTTCGAAATCCAGCTTGAACATCTGGAAGTTCATGGTTCACGTACTGTTGAAGCCTGGCTTAGAGAATTTTGAGCATTACTTTGCTAGTGTGTGAGATGAGTGCAATTGTGCGGTAGTTTGGGCATAATTTGGCACTACCTTTCTTTGGGGTTGAAATGATAAGTGACATTTTCCAGTCCTGTGGCCACTGCTGAGTTTTCCAAGTGTGCTGGCATATTGAGTGCAGCACTTTCACAGCATCATCTTTTAGGATTTCAAATAGACTTAAATTGAAGAAAGTAGGGAAAACCACTAGACCATTCAGGTATGACCTAAATCAAATCCCTTACGATTATACAGTGGAAGTGACAAGTAGATTCAAGGGATTAGATCTGATAGACACAGTGCCTGAAGAACTATGGATGGAGGTTCATGACATTGTACAGGAGGCAGTGATCAAAACCATCCTCAAGAAAAAGAAATGAGAAAAGGAAAAATGGTTGTCTGAGGAGGCCTTACAAATAGCTGAGAAGCAAAAGCCAAAGGAGAAAAGGAAAAATATACCCATTTGAATGCAGATTTCCAAAGAACAGCAAGGAAAGACAGGAAAGCTTTCCTCAGTGATCAATGCAAAGAAATAGAGGGAACAATAGAATGGCAAAGACTAGAGATCTCTTCAAGAAAATTAGAGATACCAAGGGGACATTTCATGCAAAGATGGGCACAATAAAGGACAGAAATGGTATGGACCTAACAGAAGCAGAAGGTATTAAGAAGAGGTGGCAAGAATATACAGAAGAACTGTACAAAGATCTTCATGACCCAGAAAACCATGATGGTGTGATCACTCACCTAGAGCCAGACATCCTGGAATGCGAAGTCAAGTGGGCCTTAGGAAGCATCACTATGAGCAAAGCTAGTGGAGATGATGGAATTCCTCTTCTGTTAACAGGAGTTTGACTCCACTTCTCTGAGTACTTGGGACCAGTCAGTGCTTGACTCGCATTGTGTGCTTGTATGTTTATTAGAAAGGATGTGTATATGCTTAGGCATGTCCAACTCTTTGTGACCCCACAGAGTATAGCTCACCAGGCTCCTCTGTCTATGGGATTTTCCCAGCAATAATACTGGAGTGGATTGCCATTTCCTCCTCCAAGGGATCTTCCCTGACCCAGGGATCAAACCCATGTCTCTTACATCTCCTGCATTGGCAGGTGGATTCTTTATCACTGTGCCACCTGAGAAGCCCTTAGAAAGGATGGGGATGGCCATTAGGATGCTTCAGTTGAGACCTGCTATGCCCTTGACCATAGCGTCACTTCTTATATGCCTCATCCCTAAACCCAGCGTTCAATGAGGATGAAGATTTGTTAGACAGGGTCCAAGCAAGAAATAGAAGGCACCTGTGGCTGTGAGACTTTATTCCCAGATAATTTAATGAAGGAATTACTTAAGAACATGGTTTTAGGCACCAACCAGGGAAGGTGAATTGTCCAGGGGCTAGCAGCAAGGGGAGTGAGGATCATCCGAGGCCTGATACAGCTTCAGGAAGTCCAGTGTTGCTGAAGCCCTTTGGACCATGGGGTGGGCTGGCAGAGTCAGGGAAGTGGGGATGGTAGACCTCTTCAGACCACAGCACTGAGATGGAAGAAAGCAGCCTGTCTCTCCTCCATCTGTCTCATCTTCTTTGTGTGTCCCCTTGGAGGCCTCCAGGCAAAAGCCAGAGGACAGGGAGCCTATTGATACCCATAGAGCTCAGCCTCCTCCCAGGACCCAGAGAAGGTTGGACAACAGATCTGGGAACAAAGGACGGAGAACAACCAGCACAGACAAGACAGAGGATGACTTTGCTGGTAGTGGTCAGTACAGCCAAGCTCAGTTCATTAACTCTGAACAGAGAGAGGCTTCCCTGATCTGGGATGTGCTTGGGTGTTCCCAGCCTCCTGTAGGATCCTCATAAAAGCCTCAGAATGATTCAGGCATTTGCTTTCATTTCAAACATTAGAGTACATCCCTAGGTACTTTGAGGAAATGGGACTGGGCATTAGAAAATCAAATGAAGAGTGCTGGGGCATTGAGACTTAACCAGCAAATTGTAGGGTGGAGTCCTGGGTCAATAGTCTCCTAGTCTATTGAAGAGACTTGTTGAATAAGCTGCTGAAATAGGTTCAGTATTCAGTCAACAGGTAACCGATTTATTATCTGTTGAACTTCCATTCTGCATTCTGAGCACATGTCTGGGCAGGGGGCAGCCGTGTCATTCCAGCCGGCTGTGCACTTTGTGAAAATAGGAGAAGTTCATGAATGCCAAGCAAGGCATTCTAGTGGTGGTATCCCAAGGTCCCTGAGATTTTTTTTTTTTTTTTTTTTGGTATCTTCAAGAACTGTAGTAGATTGAACACAGAGGAACTTTTTTGGTGAAAGCAATGTCATGTTGTTGGAAGAATTCCTGTGGCGGGAGCTGGGAGTCTTATGTTACTCCTGTAAAGATACTAACATTGGCCAACATTTTTCACACATTTTCTGAGGACCAGGTACTATGTTAAGTGCTGGGGTCTCATAAGCACAGATTTTCCAAAATATGATATTTATTCCACCAGTAGTGCCCATTTTTATTGAGATAAAGTTTATATAACATGAACTTCATCATTTTAAAATATACAGTTCAGTAGCACTTAGTACATTCACAATATTTTACAATCATCACCTCTGTCTAGTTTCAAAACATTTCATCATCCCAATAGGAAACCCCATACCCTTGGGTTTTGAATACAAGTATTCAAACAAAAGGTTGAACACAAATGTTCAAAGCAGCATTGTTTGTTCCCAGCAGTCAAAAGATGGAAACTACCCACATGGCCAGCAACGGATGAATGGATAAACAAAATGTGGTCTATGAATTCAATGGAATATTATTCAACTGTAAAAAATGGAATGAAGTACTAATACCTGCTACAACATGAATGGACGTTGAAAACATCATGGGAAGTAAAAGAAGCCAGACACAAAAGGCCACCAATTGTAGGATTCCATTTAAAGGAAGTAATTTTAAATGGAACAGGCAAATCCATAGAGACAAAAAGCAAACTAGTGTTCACCAGGTACTGAAGGGAGAGGGCAAAAGATAGAGACCGATTCACTGGTCCCCACTTTTTCAAACTTTTTATCTTGAAGTAATTTTAGGTTTACAGAAAAGTTGCAAAATAGTATAATGATTTTCTTTATTATCCTTATCCAGCATCCCCTAATGTTATCATCATTCACAGCCACAATACAATTAATTATCAAAAGCAGGAAACTGACAATGAAGCAAGATTATTAACTAAACAACAGAGCTTATTTAAATTTCACCACTTTTCCCACTGATAACCTTTTCCTGTTCCAGGGCCCCAGATCCCACAGTGCTTTTAATTCATGATTTCTCTTTTCTCTGATCTGTGAGTGTGTGAATCTCTCCTTGCCTCTCATGCATTTGAGACTTCTAAAGATGAATGGTCAGTTATTTTCTGTGTTGTTATGCTAGTCATTCAGTCCTGTCTGACTCTTTGTGACCCGTGAACTATATAGCCCACCAGGCTCCTCTGTCCATGGAATTCTCCAGGCAGGAATACTGGAGTGGGTTGCCATTCCCTTCTCCAAGGGAGTCTTCCTCATCCAGGGATTGAACCGTGGTCTCGTGCATTGCAGGCAGATTCTTTACCACCTGCGCAACCAGGGAAACTCCAGTTACTTTCTAGAACTCCCTAAATTGGATTTTGTTCAATGTTTTCTCATGATTGAAGCAAAGCAGTATCCATTTTTCAAATTCATTCATTCAATATTTGTTTTGTTAATAGAAAAATGTAGCTGGCACCTCTGTACCATAATTTCATTAATGTTATTCCTTTGGATGAGGCCATGGTATGTTTTTAAAGGAAAAAATGAGTTGACTTTAAGGGAAACTAGTAAATAAATAATTGCATAGTACAAGGCACAGGTATGGCACAAAGCTATGAAGGTGGCAAGACGATCAGGGAAACATGATATAATTTCATAGAATCATCACAAGAGCCCTGTGAAATAGACACTGTCGTTATTTGATATTTTCCAGATGAAGAATAGAGGCACAGAGATGCTAAATGTCATGCCCAAAGCCACAGTCAGTCATCAGCAGGGTCAGGATTTGAACCCAGAATCTAAAATCTTAACCGTGATCTTCTCCCGTAAGCCTTCCTTCCCACCTCTGTGATAAAAGTGTAGATGCTGATCCCAGTGACATCATTCTCTCTTTTTTTCCCTGTGATTTTGTTTCAGGGGGAAATTTGCAGAACTCTGTCCAGTAAGGCTGAATCAGGTGAGAATGTGTCCCTCAGTGCCAGGGAAGGGATGTCTTCGAGGGGCTTACCAGGTGCACTGGCATAACAGGAGATAAATTCCCAGCCAGCTCCGAGAATCCAGGTGGAGTCATCAAGGAAAACGTATAGAATCTGGTACTGTGTGTTCCCTCCCAATAGAGGAAGGACGCTGGTTTCCCTTCAGCTCTCATTGGAATGAGTAGGCACAGACTGGCTTGACATCAAAAGAAAAAGCTCCATTTAGAGAGAGAGGTGTCACTCCAAGAAAGGTTTTTGTAAACAACCCCGACGTATTAGAAGAAGCAGATAGGGAGTTGAGGTTGACTGTCATGTGGAGTTGGCTTCCCTCGTGGTTCAGACAGTAAAGAAACCACCTGCAATGCAGAAGACTCAGGTTCGATCCCTGGATCAGGAAGACCCTCTCGGTAAGGGATTGGCAACCCACTCCAGTATTCTTGCCTGGAGAACTCCATGACAGAGAAGACTGGTGGACTACAGTCCACGGGGTCACAAAACTGAGTGATTCGCATGCACACACACACACACACATACATGTGAAATGCTGTCCTATTCTCAGTAGCTTTAACCCAGGGAGACGAGGGCAGGGTGAGCATCAACCAGAGTGCACACTGGGACAGGTGCAGAGAGCTCTCAGGAAGGTGAGCTCCTCATCAAACACCTGGACCAGCTGAGAGCACCTATGATGGGACCCAAATCACTGAGCACCTCCCTTCACTGAGCAGCTTCTAAAAGTGACCTTCCTTGTTCCCCTCTAAAACAGAGTATCTATCTGAGGTCCCATGGTCAAACCCTGCAGGTCCCACCTGCAGGGTCCTGGCAAGGAAGAAATGAGTGAGGGGGCCTGACAGGGGCTGGGAACTGAGGAGCTCATGCCCCACATAAAAGGGGCATCACCTCTCACTCCAGCTGTTGGCCAACATTGAGGAATGCAGACCTAGTATGAATGCACCTGCCAGGAACCCAAGAAAGCCAAAAATTTGGCTTTCATGTGAAACTTACAGTTTTTTAATGGTGGTAACCAATTTGGGGGGAAAAAAAATTGTTTTTAAGTGTGTTAACTAAACGGAAGTCATCTGTATGCCTGTGGGCTATTGTTTGTAAAATCTGACCAGAACCTTTTTGAAGCAAGTGATATCCTGCCTCTCTGAAGCAGACGGTTTTGTGCAGAACGGTTGATAGTTGGAAGGAAATTGAAATTTCACTGGAAATGGCCATTTTTGTAGGTCACAAAATAGTTGAGTATCTGCAGTTGTACGTGGTTCCGCGTAATATTACCACACACCCTAGACTGAAATGTTCTGGTTGAAGCTTCATTTGGCTGTGAAAATGTAACACAGGCTTTTAGAGCCAAACCAGACGGTGTTTCTTAAATTATAATGTACACACCAATCACCCAGAGGTCTTATCAAAAATGTAGATTCTGATTCGTAGATCTGGGGTGGAGACTGAGATTCTGCATTTCTAACCAGCTCTCAGATGATGTCTGTAGTCCATGGACCATACCTTACATAGCAAGTCATAGACATGGGGATTGAGACTCTGGTATATTAGCACCTACTATGTGCCCAGCACTTTGCTGTGCTCCAGGGGTCCAAGTAAACCAGGGAACCATGATCTCTAGAGATCACCATGGAGAGTTTATTACACCGTGGAGAGATTGTCTCCATAGTGCGTACAATCTCACAGTTCACTAGAGTCATCCTTTTGGGGAACAAAGTAGTTACTTGCTAAAAGGTGAGTAGATGAAACGTATTGATCTACAAATATTTACCTTGGTAAGCAATCTGTATGGGATCTGTGGATCCCTACAGGGTTCTGGATTACCTGAAAATCCTAGAATTGTGTGCACATCTTTTATGGCAATTTGCCCCTAACTCTCACCTGTCAGGGTGTCCACAGACCCCAGTCCTGGAGAAGCATAAAGTAATTGGAGATGTTTCACCAGGAGGGGAGGGATGAAGAGATTGTTGATGCCTTGGGCTTAATTTGAATAATCAAGAAATAGTATAGTTAGAAAGGGCAGGTACCAAAAAGGCTGCAGCTGACATCCTGAGATTAGCATTGCTGTTGAATACAGGACCCTGAGAGAATTTCCTAATTTCACAAGAGAAGTGAGGGAAATGAGGATGTAACCTTAGTTTGAGAAAAAAATCATGCAAGAGGTCTGAATCTGAGATCTGACTCTGTCTCTAAGAACTTATGGCAAGTTCTTTCCCATCTAGAGCCTCAGTCTCCTCATCTTTAAAATGTAAGGTTAATCTAGTAACTTCCACTCTTACTGCTTATTGGGTCAAGGAGTGCTTAGTAAATCATTAATGCTATGCCCCCTCCTCATGTAAATGCACATATGCATGTACTCACAAAATTTTTGGCACACAATTTCAAGATTTTCAGGGATTCCTGAGCCCTGTAGGGGGCCCATAGACTCCATATTATGATAGAATAGAAAATGCCTGGAGTCCCTTTCAATGTCCAATTACTAAAATTATAGCTGGTGATCAGGCCAGCTGAAACAAAAATACACTGTAGTATCTGGAAAGTGATAAAAGCAAAGTCTTTGAGCTGTCATTATTTGTAGGTGATATGATTGCTTAAAAAATCTGAGACAAAATTCTTGTGGCTATTAAGAGTTTATGGAATTTAGAAAGATGGTAACAATAACCCTGTTTACGAGACAGCAAAAGAGACACTGATGTATAGAACAGACTTTTGGACTCTGGGAACGGGAGAGGGTGGGATGATTTGGGAGAATAGCATTGAAATATGTATAATATCATATCTGAAATGAGTCGCCAGTCCAGGTATGATGCCCAATAATGGATGCCTGGGGCTGGTGCACTGGGACGACCCGGAGGGATGGTATGGGGAGGGAGGAGGGAGGAGGGTTCAGGATGGGGAACACGTGTATACTTGTGGCGGATCCATCTTGATGTATGGCAAAAGCAATACAATACTGTAAAGTTAAGCAAAATAAAATTTAATTAAAAAAAAAAGTTTAGTAAGTATTTAAAACAAAAAAAGCAAAGATTTTAAGTTTCAACAAACGTGATTGGAATCTCCACCATTGACACTAGATGGATAAATTAATATCTTTGAGCCTCAGTTTCAGCATCTATAAAATGCGAATATTATTATCACATCCTTCATATTTGTTGCAAGAACAAAATTAGAGTTCAGTAAAGTTCTTACATATAAAAATGTTTGAAATATTAGCTTGAACTGTGGTGTTGGAGAAGACTCTTGAGAGTCCCTTGGACTGCAAGAAGATCCAACCAGTCCATTCTGAAGGAGATCAATCCCGGAATTTCTTTGGAAGGAATGATGCTAAGGCTGAAACTCCAGTATTTTGGCCACCTCATGCGAAGAGTTGACTCATTGGAGAAGACTCTGATGCTGGGAGGGATTGAGGGCAGGAGGAGAAGGGTACGCCAGAGGATGAGATGGCTGGATGGCATCACTGACTCGATGGATGTGAGTCTCAGTGACCTCTGGGAGTTGGTGATGGACAGGGAGGCCTGGCGTGCTGCGGTTCATGGGGTCGCAAAGAGTCGGACACGACTGAGCGACTGATCTGATCTGATCTGATAGGAAATTATTGAATTTGATATTTTCAAAACTGCTAATTCCATATATTTCAGCCTATTTAATACAAATTTACTAAAAGATATTGCTTGGCTAGCTGATCATGTATTCAGTAAATATTTACTCTATGTTTACTAGGTGCTAATCTAAGAAAAGAGCCAATTGTGTCTTTCAAATCAAATCAGACTTATGCTGCCTTAGAGTTAAGTGACCAGCAGATGCACACCCAGCTCATACTTCCCTTAGTAAACTATTTTCCTTTCTGTCCTTGGCTGTTGTCCCTACATCCATGCTAATACCAGATAATTGCAATTCCACTTAGCTAATCTGAGTCTTGATCTTTTACTTAAGTTTAATCCATTTACATTTATTATTATTACTGATGTATCTGACATATGCGAGTTATCCCTGCCATTGCAAGTTTGTGTTTTCTACTTAATGTCTTCTCCCTTTGCTGAAATTCATTTGTAATTGATTCAAGCCTCTGTGGATATTGTTATCTATTTGCAAGGAACTTTGGAGTTAAGGAGGGCTTCCCTGGTGGCTCAGATGGTAAGGAATCTGCCTGCAGTGCGGGAGGCCCAGGTTTGATCCGTGGGTCAGGAAGATCCCTGGGAGAAGGGAATGGCTACTCCAGTATTTTTGCCTGGAGAATTCCATGGACAGAGGAACCTGGTGGGCTACCGTCCATGGCTTCGCAAAGAGTTGTACATGACTGAGCGACTAACACTTTGAGTTAAGGGAGAAGATATAGTCGTTCTTTCTTTTTCCTCCCATGAGCGCCTTTTGCCATCCTCTTGACCCAGCTTCCCTGCACCAGAGGCACCCAAGGATGCCAGGCATGAGGAGAAACTAAATTAAATCTCCATTACCAGTGAGCTGCTATCTGGATGATAGTGTTCTTGATGCCCTCCTGAAAATAAAGACTCAACATTACCACTGCAGTTGACATTTACAGTTCACAAAGTGCTCTTTCTAGCATCCGTCTTATTTAATCTTCACAAAAACCTTCCAAGTAGTTGTTATTACCTTTTCAATTTCACAAAAGGAAATTGAGATTCAAAATGTGAAAGATGACTTGCCCAAGATCAAATGCCCGGTAAATAGCACAGCTGGGGAAATGAGCCAAATCAATTCTATTTGCTGTAATCCCCCTTAATTCTCAGAATTAAGAAAGTAATGGCATCAGGAAATGTTGACTCTTGAAATATACTAAAATGCAGTTAAAATTATTTATTACTGCCCAAGAAGGACAAATCTGTCAAATGAGTTTCATTCACTCTTTTCCTTTCCTTCACCCCATCATGTTCTATCTGCTTGCAGAAGCCAGAGCTGAAAAGTTATTCTGGATACCTCCCTCTTTCAAACCCCAGGTTTCAGTCACCAAATCTTGTTGGCTCAACCTCCCAAATATCTCTTACATCTACCCACTTTCCTCCTTCCTCCCTAGTCCTGACCACCATCATCTCTCATCTCTGGCCTGCAGCAGCCTCCTAACTGAGCTCCCAGCCTTGCTTTTCCAGCCATCTTCCGTCCAGCATCTTAATAAAATCTAAATCTAACCACAGAACTTCTCTTCTCAAATACCTGCAGGGTTTGCCATCGCCGTGAGAATAAGATCCAAAATCTTTCTCTTGGCCCTCAAGATAACTGCATGATCTAGCTCCTGGAGATCTTTCCAGCTTTATAAGACCTTGGCTTTCTTCTCCTATCACAATGGACTTTGTCCAGTGCCTCCAACCTGCTCCCTCCCACACCTCAGTGCTTTGTCTCTCCCATCCTTTGCTCCACCACCCACCCTTTCATCTGGCCAATTCTGTATTCCTGACTCTTCCTCCAGGAAGCCTTCCCTGACTACCACCACTCTGACTACGTTAAGTGTCCTCCCATGCTCCCGTTAGCACCATGTTTTTCCACTTTGTTCTACTCACTATACTTGTCATTAATCTCTCTCTCCACTCCCTGCTTCACTCCTGGCTTAGGAGATCCGAGGGTAGGAATGCTGTCTGTCTTGTCTACTTTACATTTTCAGTGCCAAGCTTCTTACTGGCCCAATTGAGATCTTCGTAAGGGTTAGTGAAGGAATAGATGATGTGAATGGCAAAATAAAGGAAAGAAGAGAGGAAGGGAAGGAGCAAAAAGAAGTGGAAGAAGAAAAGAAAGTAAAAGAGGGTAAGGTTTATTGAGGGTAGGAAATATGTGCCATCTTCTTGTAATGATTCTTAAGAAATGTTCCAGAGACCACTGGTAATATACGTTTCCTTTAAAAAAAAAAATTTATACCAGATCTTGGCTATGGCACTGGGGATCTTTAGTTGTGGCATCTAAACCTTTAGTTGTGGAATTTGTTAATAGTTCCCTGACCAAGGATCGAACTGAGGCCCCCTGCATTGAAAGCATAGTCTTAGCCGCTGGACCACCAGGGAAGTCCCAGTTTGTTTCTTTTTTATAGTAAGGAGGCTGTCCTCTTGGCCATGATTCTGTTCACCTATCTGGGCTGAAATACTTCATTTTCCTTGAGGTGTCATCTAAAGTGACTCTTAAAATAATGGAAGCATCATGCACTTTACGTGGACTATGCCATCAAATGTTTTCCATCCACTTATTCCATGTAACTTATTTCTCCTGCTTGACGGATGAGGAATCTGAGGCTAATATGTGGTGGAGGAGGGTCACAAATCCTTGTCTTTCCAACCCTAGTGCAAATGCCTTAACCCCTACCGGACAGTGTCGGTGATGGGGTGTATCTGGCAAGGACAGGGGCAGAGGTACATCCTTGCAGACTTTGTGCCCCTGAGGGGTCCACGGATGGAAGAATTTAAGACCCTAGCCCCAAACCCTGGAATTTTCAGTCTGTGTGATGGATATAGTGCTCTACAGCCGGCTGAACTTGTTCATAAAAATGAGCTTTGCAAAATGAAGATGGAATGAAGGTTTCATAATTCCCCAGATCTATTCCAACATGGGGTTGACAGCCGTGAAACTCCCTCCTGATGAAGGACTGGACCAGTGATACCCCACCCCCCTCCCACTGTTGATGACTCATGAAGTCCCAGGGCCTGATTTCCTGGCTGTCTCTCTAGTGCCACATTCCGACACAACAAATCTTGTTCTCTTGGTGTTCCAAGAAAGGAGCCCGTGACAGGCTCCCATTCCAATGGCAAGCAGGACCAACCTGTGTGTCCACAGCACTGACCTGATCCTCCTGCACAAAGTACTTTAAGCAACATATGTCCATTGGATGCTCCAGACAGCCAGTAGAATGACATCTGCTTGCATTTTAATAATTAGCAAAAGAAGTGAGGCCGGGGAGGATCCATTTACTGAGCACTTACCATTCTGTATGGCACATTGTAAGAACTCGGAAAATACTCATTATTATCTCATGGCATCCTCACACACACACGCCCTGAGGAGATGCTATTATCACTCCCGTTTTATAGATGCACAACCGTGACTCAGAGAGGTTAAGTAACTTGCTGACCATCCCAAAGCTACATGGAGAATCTAGGGTTCAAATACAAAATAATCTGACTTTAATTTAAGTTTTTAAAAAATTTTATTTTCTAAAATATTGCTGACTTTTTAAATGTTTTGTTTTTCCAGATTTAAGGAAATGTTTTTCTCTTTTCTCTTAAGCTATCTCTGATTTACAACAATTTGATAAAATGTGTCTTTGGGAAAATGATAAATAAAATGATAAATAACATTTTTATTTTTTTCCCTCCCTGATCCCCCCACCCCAGAATTCAGAGACTGAGTATTCTTATTTTCATAACAATATAGTTATTTGTCTAAGTTCACTAACAATCTTTTTGTTCATTGGAGTTTAGATTTGTCCTTTTATTAAAGCTGATACAAAAGCATAGTAAAAAAATAAACAATACGAAAGAATATATAATAAAAGTGAACTTCCTCCTCCCACCTAACCTTTTGCCTCCCGGTCTCCTTTCCCAGCAACCTGGGAGCAACATCTTGAGTGTTTTTCCAGAGATACTGAGTACCTCTCCAAGCTTACATGGCAGTATAGATGAATACATGCAATGGGTCTACAAATATATTTATGTATTGATGTTCTCTACCTTGCTTTTTAATTTAACTATGTCTTAAGGATCATTTCCCCATTGGTCCTTTTTTTATTTATTATTATTATTGGCTGTGCCACACAACATGTGGGATCCTAGTTCCCCAACCAGGGATCGAACCAACGCCCCCTGAATTGGAAGCTGGGAGGCTTAACCACTGGATGGCCAGGACCCCTTTATTGGTCCTTATAGATCTAATTTCCCATTATTTAATGCCTGCGCTGTATTCCATTGCATGGATGTGCCATAGTTTATGTAGAAGTTCCCTATTAATGGATACTCAGATTTTCTAGTCTCTTGATATTGTGAACAACTGTGTGTGTGTGTGTGTGTGTGTGTGTGTGTGTGTGTGTGTGTGTTAAGGATGTTCCTTCCAGTTTATCCTAAGAATTGAATTGCCAGACCAAAAATCCAAGTGTTTTCAATTTTGGTGTAGATACTGTCAATCTGCTGTACAAAGAGGCTATACAAAGCACAATAGATGAGAGTGTAAATTTCTCAAAGCCTCGCATCAGGGTGTACTGTCCAACTCTAAACGGTCCTTCATCCTCATGCTCCTGACTCTAAACCACGCTCCTTCCTGCCCCAATGATCTGTGAGCATTAGATCTGAGATGATCAGGAACAAACTGTAGCCTTGAAACTGGGGAATTATGTGACTGGGGAGACCCCCGCTGGCACCAGGGTGTTTGTGTCTCTGGGATCCCCAAGACACAGAACGCCAACCTACCCCTACCCCCAGCCAGCAGCTTGCAGAGGTTGGAGGATTTGTAGCTATGACTTGCCAGCGTGGGAGAAAGCACGTCATTTTGATTCCCGGGGGGTGTTCTCTCTGGGGAAAGACTGCAAATTAGCAGTTCAGAAGATGTAAGGAAGTTGGTTGGTTGCTGTATTCTGTGGTTTGGTGGTTTGTTTGTTTTTTTTTTTAAGAGCACAGTTGGGTTACAGTTTTGGTCTTTTGTTTATGTTGGGGTTGGCAGTATCCTGTTTTGCTTTTCAAGACATGGTGGGCTTGGGATTTGTTTTTAAATGAGATTGGAGGGACATGGGAACCAGAGTTGTGACTCCTTTCGAGATTTTGTGGGTGCTTGAAGTGAAAACAGCCAGTTTACAGGCTGAGTGTCGTTTTCTTTAATATTTAATGTTATACACATTTAGATGATTTTAAAGTAATAATTTGTTGTTGTTGTTCAGTTGCTAAGTTGTCTTTGTGACCCCATGGACACCAGGCTTCCCTGTCTTTCACTATCTCCCGGGGTTTGCTAAACCTCATGTCCATTGAGTCGGTGATACTCTCCAACCATCTCACCCTCTGTCGTCCCCTTCTCCTCCTGCATTCAATCTTTCCCAGCATCAGGGTCTTTTCCAGTGAGTCAGCCCTTCACATCATGTGGCCAAAGTATTGGAGCTTCAGCTTCAGCATCAGTCCTTCTAATGAACATTTAGAGTTGATTTTCTTTAGGATTGACTGGTTTGATCTCCTTCCTATCCAAGGGACTCTCAAGAGTCTTCTCCAGCACCACAATTCAAAAGCATCAATTCTTTGGCCCTCATTCTTCTTTATGGTCCACCTCTCACATCTGTACATGACTGCTAGAAAAACCATCAGATCAGATCAGATCAGATCAGTCGCTCAGTCGTGTCCGACTCTTTGCGACCCCATGAACCGCAGCACGCCAGGCCTCCCTGTCCATCACCAGCTCCCGGAGGTCACTCAGACTCGCATCCATCGAGTCAGTGATGCCATCCAGCCATCTCATCCTCTGTCGTCCCCTTCTCCTCCTGCCCTCAATCCCTCCCAGCATCAGAGTCTTCTCCAATGAGTCAACTCTTCTCATGAGGTGGCCAAAATACTGGAGTTTCAGCTTTAGCATCATTCCTTCTAAAGAAATTCCAGGATTGATCTCCTTCAGAATGGACTGGTTGGATCTTCTTGCAGTCCAAGGGACTCTCAAGAGTCTTCTCCAACACCACAGTTCAAAAGCATCAATTCTTCGGCACTCAGCCTTCTTCACAGTCCAGCTCTCACATCCATACATGACCACAGGAAAGACCATAGCCTTTGACTATATGGACCTTTGTCAGCAAACCATAGCTTTGACTATATGGACCTTTGTCAGCAAAGTGTCTTTGGTTTTTAATATACTGTCTAGGTTTGTCATAGCATTTCTTCCAAGGAACAAGCATCATTTCATGGCTGTGTGACCATCAGCAGTGATTTTGGAGCCTGAGAAAATAAAATCTGTCAAGGTAGTCAGTGCAAAGTCTGTCTCCCTCCTACTCGTGATGTCCAGAATTCCATCTAAGATGTAGCCAGTGACATCCATTCCTTCCAGGACTTTCTCTCCACTTACATGTACAGAATATATGCTTTTGCACCATTCTTTTCTCACCTAGTGGTATATCTTGGAGCTCATATCCCACCTGTAAAAAGAGATCTGTGTCATTTTTTAAATGAAACATTTGTTGCACAGGTGGGTTAGATTTCAAATGACATTCAGATAGCAAGCTGTTGGGTTCTGGACAACCAGCGTAGGTGACACCCTACTCTCTCTCTTTACATGGTTCAAGGTGGGTTTTCTTTCTCCCCCAACTCCCGCTATCCAGTGGTCAACCTTAAAAAATGGCGAGATGTTTCCTTTTACCCTCTATGCCATTTTCTGACTTCTTTAGAAAGCAGAATTATCTTCTTCATGCCTAGGTTATCAGTAGATGCTTGAGGGGGACCTAAGGGGCAGTGGGGTGCAGGGAGGCCCTCTGGTCCAGGCACCATGAGGGTCAGACTCTAGACCTCCACTACCCAACGGCAATACAATGTGAGCGCGTATCTGATTTTTTAACTGTACAGTAGTTGCATATAAAAGCATCAAAAGCAACAGTTGAAATTATTTTTTCATAATAACTATGCTTAATCCAATATACCCAAAGCATTATCCTTTCAATATGTGGTCAATATTGCTAAATTATTGAGCTATTTGACATTCTTTTTTTCTTCCTAGTCTTTGAGACCCCATGTAGATTTCACCCTTAGGTCACATCTCCAGGAACCAGTCACAGTTTAGGGGTTCAATGGCCACATGTGGCTGGTGGCTGCCCTATTGGACAGACAGCTCTTGACACCCCAACTGTGGCTGATGCATGTTGAATGAGTACCCTCCTCCCTTCTCCAGGCCTCTGTTTCCTTATTTTTGAGTGTGGGAGTTGGACAGTCTTTTGGATTTTAATGGCTCTTCATCATCCTCTTGTCTGTGGACTTTCAGTGCTAAAAATGAAACGAATAGGCAGCTTAATCTCAACCTCTGTACAATGGAGACCATTGAATGTGATGAGTCCAGGTGAGAATGAAAAGTATGGCAGCCAATAAGAGTGTGTTGGGGGGAGGCATCGTCTTAGGGGATGGTCTTTAGGATTCGGTGTGTACCCAGCACCTGCTCGCTTAGAGCCAGGGCAGTCTTGCAGTTTGCTTCTCTGAACCCCAATCACCTTGTCTTTCTGGAAATGTTGTTGTTTAGTCGCTCAGTCATGTCTAACTCTTGTGACCCCAAAGACTGTAGCCTACAAGACTCCTCTGTCTACGGGATGTCCAAGGCAAGAACACTGGAATGGGTTGCCATTTCCTTCTCCAGGGGAATCTTCCTCACCCGGGGATTGAACCTGTATCTCCTGCTTCACTGGCAGATTTTTTTCCTGCTGAGCCAGCTGGGAAGCCTGTCTTTCTGTTAAATGGGAATAAAAACGACATGTGCTTTACAGGGTCACTGTCAGGATGAAATAAGACACGCGTGTGGAGGACTCAGCGCTGTGCTTGCGTGCATGCTCAGTCGCTTCAGTCGTGTCCGACTCCTCGCGTCCCTATGAACTATAGCCCACCAGGCTCCTCTGTCCTTGGGATTCTCCAGGCAAGAATACTGGAGTGGGTTGCCATGCCCTCCTCCAGGAGATCTTCCTGACCTAGGAAGTGAACCCATGTCTCTTACGTCTCCTGCACTGGCAGGCTAAACTCTCCATCCCTGGGAACTGCTCCCATCACCATCCTGGATGCAGACGTGGGCCCAGGATGGGGCGGGGGTGGCGTGCCCAAGGTCACCCAGTGAGATGGTAGGAGCAGACGCTGGCCTATTTTGGCTGCCTCCTTCTCCCTGGCAGTTGTCCTCAAAAGTCAGCCGTGAATTTCCTCCACAGCAAGGTACTCCCGAAACCACTGAACTACTCCAATGAGGCCTGGGTCCAAGTATTGTTTCCATGGTATATGCCATGGTGTGCACGCACATGTGCCTTGTTTAAAATCACAGCTCCAAGAGTCGGAGGCTGGGTTGGCAGGATACCCAGCACCCGTCTCCCTGTATTCAGTGCCTCGTACCATGAGTGGCGTGAGATTTCTCTATGCTTTCAAGCATCAGCCCCCTCCTGGCACATGACATGCCTTTGGACAGGCTGCCACAGAGTAGCAAGTGCCCTGAGTCAAGGGCCAGGAAGCTGGAACCATTACATGTTACACAACAGTGGTAAGAAGCCATTTCTTCTGAGCAGTCATTCTGTGACATTACTGAAACCCATACACTTAACTATTTTATTCAGTCCTCCCAGTTACCCAGGATGTGAAGAATTACTTAAGGAGCCCATTTTACACATACAGAAACTGAGGTTCCGAGAAAATAAAGAACTCATCCAGAAACACACAGATAGAGCCAGAAAGGGCCTTAAAAATCTTCCCTGTGGCAGAAGGGTGGCCAGCCGTCCTGGAGCCCCAGGTTTGAGGAGACACTGTGGATACTGGACATTCACAAAGCAGGACAGACACGTCTCCATCTGGCATCTTAGTATATTCTTTGCAGATGTCAAACCTGACCCTGGTCAGGATGGGGGTGAAGATGTGTTTGGGAAGGGAAAAGAGGGATATTATTAAGGTGGGGGGTTGTCATTAAGATTAGGATTGACCCTGATGAAGGTTCAGAATCCACTTGCTTAGACCTAGAGCTTGTTTACCCCCACCTGTCTCTCAGTAGACGCTGAATATCACTGCCTCTTTGAAGCCCTGCCTCTTTCCATTCCTTCTAAAGATCAAGTTGTCTTTCTAGGGCCAAGCTCTAAAAAACAGCACTTCAATTTCCCAATTCCCATCCAGCCAGCAGCCCCACCCCCGCCCCCCTCCCTGCCGCCAATTTAGAAAGCAGCTGAGAAAGAGAGAGGAGAAGCTAGAAGTGACCAGGGAGATCTGCAGGTCTGCCTTGTTCCTTTTTTCTTAAGAAACCTCTGTCCTTTGGTAAGTTGTGTTTTTCTTATTTATTTTTTATTGAAGGATAATTGCTGTACAGAATTTTATTGTTTTCTGTCAAACCTCAACATGAATCAGTCATAGATATGCATATCAGTTCAGTTCAGTTCAGTCGCTCAGTCCTGTCCGACTCTTTTCGACCCCATGAATCGCAGCATGACAGGCCTCCCTGTCCATCACCAACTCCTGGAGTTCACCCAGACTCACGTCCATCGAGTCAGTGATGCCATCCAGCCATCTTATCCTTTGTCGTCGGCTTCTCCTCCTGCCCCCAATCCCTCCCAGCATCAGAGTCTTTTCCAATGAGTCAGCTCTTCACATAAGGTGGCCAAAGTACTGGAGTTTCAGCCTTAGCATCATTCCTTCCAAAGAAATCCCAGGGCTCATCTCCTTCACAATGGACTGGTTGGATCTCCTTGCAGTCCAAGGGACTCTCAAGAGTCTTCTCCAACACCACAGTTCAAAAGCATCAATTCTTTGGCACTCGGCCTTCTTCACAGTCCAACTCTCACATCCATATATGACCATAGGAAAAACCATAGCCTTGACTAGATGGACCTTTGTTGGCAAAGTAATGTCTCTGCTTTTGAATATGCTATCTAGGTTGGTCATAACTTTCCTTCCAAGGAGTAAGTGTCTTTTAATTTCATAGCTGCAATCACCATCTGCAGTGATTTTGGAGCCCAGAAAAATAAAGTCTGACACTGTTTCCAGTGTTTCCCCATCTATTTCCCATGAAGTGATGGGACCAGATGGCATGATCTTCGTTTTTTGAATGTTGAGCTTTAAGCCAACTTTTTCACTCTCCACTTTCACTTTCATCAAGAGGCTTTTAGTTCCTCTTCACTTTCTGCCATAAGGGTGGTGTCATCTGCATATCTGAGGTTATTGATATTTCTCCCAGCAATCTTGATTCCAACTTGTGCTTCTTCCAGCCCAGCGTTTCTCATGATGTACTCTGCATATAAGTTAAACAAGCAGGGTGACAATATGCAGCCTTGACGTACTCCTTTTCCTATTTGGAGCCAGTCTGTTGTTCCATGTCCAGTTCTAACTGTTGCTTCCTGACCTACATACAGGTTTCTCAAGAGGCAGGTCAAGTGGTCTGGTATTCCCATCTCTTTCAGAATTTTCCACAGTTTATTGTGATCCATACAGTCAAAGGCTTTGGCATAGTCAATAAAGCAGAAATAGATGTTTTTCTGGAACTCTCTTGCTTTTTCCATGATCCAGCGGATGTTGGCAATTTGATCTCTGGTTCCATATCCCCTCTCTTTTGAACCTCCCTCCCATCTCCCTCCTCACCCCACCCCTCTAGGTTGATCCAGAGCCCCTGTTTGAGTTTCCTGAGCCATACGGCAAATTCCTATTGGCTATCTATTTTACATATAGTAATTTGAGTTTCCATGTTACTCTCTCCATGCATCCCACCCTCTCCTCCCCTCTCCCCATGTCCATAAGTCTATTCTCTATGTCTGCTTCTCCATTGTTGCCCTGTAAATAAATTCTTCAGTACCATTTTTCTAGATTCCATATATATGTGTTCGAATATGGTATATATCTTTCTCTTTCTGACTCACTTCACTCTGTATAATAGGTTCTAGGTTCATTCACCTGATTAGAACTCACTCAAATGAGTTCCTTTTTATGGCTGAGTAATATTCACTTTGGCTTTTCATTTTCATGCATTGGAGAAGGAAATGGCAACCCACTCCAGTGTTCTTGCCTGGAGCATCCCAGGGACGGGGGAACCTGGTGGGCTGCCATCTATGGGGTCACACAGAGTTGGACATGACTGAAGCGACTTAGCAGCAGCAGCAATATTCCATGTCACTCAATTGTGTCTGACTTGTTTGTGACCCCATGGACTACAGCTCACCAGACTCCTCTGTCCATGGAATTTCGCAGGCAAGAATACTGGAGTGGGCTGCCATTTCCCCCTCCAGGGGATCTTCCCAACCCAAGGATCAAACCCACATCTGCATCTCCTGCACTGGCGGGCGGATTCTTTACCACTGAGCCACCTGGGAAGCCACTGTGTATATGCACCACAACTTCTTTATCCATTCTCCTGTCAGTGGACGTCTAGGTTGCTTCCATGTCCCAACTATTGCAAATAGTGCTGCAGTGAACAATGGGATGCATTTGTCTCTTTCAATTTTGGTTCCCTCAGGGTATGTGCTTAGGAGTGGGATTGCTGGGTCATATGGTGGTTTTATTCCTAGTTTTTTAAGGACTGTCCATACTGTTTTCCATAGTGGCTTTATCAATTTACATTCCCACCAATAGTGCAAGAGCGTTTCCTTTTCTCCACACCCTGTCCAGCATTTATTTTTTAATGCAGTGTTTTTTTTTAATGCAATGCCTTGACTTATTATTTCTCTTAATAATTTTATTCATTTATTTTTGGCTGTGTTGGGTCTTCGTTGCTGTGAGGGCTTTTCTCTAGTTGCGAGGAGTGGGGGCTACTCTCTAGTTGCGGTGGGCCGGCTTCTCATTATGGTGGTTCTCTTGCTGCAGAGCACAGGGTTCTAGGGCAAGCAGGCTTCAGTAAAGGGGGCACGTGGGCCTAGTAGTTGCAGCTCCCAGGCTCTAGACAGATTCAGTAGTTGTGGTGCACGGGCTTAGTTGTTCTACGGCACAGAGGGTCTTCCCGGATCAGGGATTGCACCCATGTCATCTGCATTGGCAGGTGGATTCTTTACCACTGAGTCACCAAGAAGGTCCCTTTGGTAAGTTCTGGCTGAAGCCAGTATGGGGTAGAAGCAAGATGGGGGCCCCCACCTCCCGAAGAGCTCACCTTCAAGTCCCTTCTTGAATTAAAGAATGGAGCCCAGTGCCAAACTAGAACACTCAAGAGATCTGGAGGTCCCAGCTGTCTCTGCCTTCAACTAAACAATGAGCATCCTGGGTTTGGTACCCAGAAGAAATGGGTACCATGAACACTCCGGGAGAGTTAAGGAAACCAGAGCCTGGGGTGGGGGTGGATAGGGAGGTGGACCAATCCACCCCAGTGAGGAAGGACATAGCAGTTCGGGCTGGTTTTCTCTGCAAGCCAGAAGGCTGGCAGCAAGATGCCGAAAGACACTCAGCCTGTCAACACACAGGCCACACAGGCTCACACACACAGCAAAGAAATGACACAGCAGGAGGGCGATGCATGAATACGCAGAGAGAAACACACACACACACACACACAGCGACGCCAGATGGAGAAAGCAGCCCAGGCTGGGTCTGGGTATTCATGACTCCCTCACCCACACAGAGGGGCTGGCAGAGTTACATAATGCAAGCTGCAAAAGGGAGAGGCTGAACTTGCTAACCACCGCTCTCCCTTGAGGGGAATCTGGGAGGTAGCGCCTCTTTCTCGGGGTGCAGGGAGAGTTATCCTCACCCACCCCCTGCTTTCAGAGGCAGCAGGAGTTTATCAGCTGCCACAGCCCTGGGGTGACCCTGGAAACCCGCTGAAAGGGAAACAAGGGAGTGTTGCTTTGTCAGTAGCGGGGGATAAGGGCTCCCTTCTTGGGTGAAGGTGTTTTGAGGATGCTGATGGCAAGGGGTGCCAGGGCAGAGAGGAAACTGAGGCTGGAGCTGGTGGGTAGGAAAAGAGATGAAGGGATTTTCTACTACCTCCCACCCTGCCCCACTCCACCCATAACCCACAGGTCACCTGCCCCAACCCAGACACATAAGATGTGCTTCCATGCTGCTCACTGGGCCCGTGCCATCGTGCACACACCTCACCTGGGCTACAGCATCTTCAGGTGGCCTCCATGTGGTCCTTTGGTACTCCAACCGCTTCCCTGAGTCTGGCGAAGCTAGAGGGAGTCGCAAAAGTCCCTAGATTATAAATTGTTAAAAACTAGAGTATTTAAAAGCTCGGACTCAAGAATGGAGCAGATCTGAGTTCAAATCCTCCCCCCAACCATCCTTCTCTAGCTGACCTTGGACAAATCACTGAACCTTCCCAAGTTTTAGTCTTCTCGTCTGCTGAAGAGTTAACTGTGAAGATCAAAGGAGGAAAAAAAATACACAGTAAGAACATATGTACTCAATGAGTGTCCACCGTCTTTTGGGCTTTTTCTTGTTCCACAAATATTTGTTGTGCACCAGCTCTGTGTTTATCTAACCCTAGGGGGACAGGTCCACACCTCCTAATGTTTCTCTGGTAGGATTTCAGACAGTCTGTGACACACAAATGCCCTCCAGAGTGTGACGTGGACCTGCGTCTTTGGTATTTACTATACCGGTTTTGGCTTATGGGATGGAGTGTGGCCAAGTCTGTCCTTTTGAACCTGAAATAAGTGAATCATTATAAAAATGACGGTCCTAAAGTCCTGCTGACCTGACTCATCCGCGGTTCTGTAGAAGGTGACGTCATTTCCTGTTGATGGGTTTGTGATGGGGGCTTTGGGAGTGGTGGGAATGGAGAGCCCCACACCCCGTGATCCTTGTCCGCCAAGCTCCTGACCTGAGGATGGAAAAATGTTGCAAAAAGCAGAGAGGCAAAGGCTGCATGACAGGGTTGGAGTGCTGACTACTTCTGGTGAAAAAAAAGATGAGAGGTCCTAAGGTTCTTGCCATTTGATTTCTGGGGCTGACTCCTCAGTGCTTTCCCCAAGAAGCCCCCGGTCTCACAGGGCTTTGATCATGGAAATGAAACCAGGCAATATGTAGCCACCTGCGAGTGTGCCTTCCTGGAGGAAGAAGAATTTTGTGTCTAGGTTGTCTTCAGAACTCCAGAGCATCTTATGGCTAGACTTCTCAGTTGGCTGTGTTTCCTATGTTAGTTTTAAAGGTGTTGGGCATCCCACATCCATCTTTCTCTTTTTTTTTTTATCCTTTTCCTCCCCTCCCTTGTTCCTTCTCTTGACCTCAGGAAGACCTGGATTGGATCTGCTTCTGACGGGCTGACGATGCCCAGTGGATAGTCCATGCTAGCATGCGTCAGCCCTAGGCACAGCCACCAGACACGTCTCCTCCGGGATCCGCCTGACCTGTGGCATAGGACTCATCCCACTGCTTCCCCCTGACATCTGCCTGATCAACCATTGCTTCCTTAGAGACCGAGGAAGGAGGCAGACGCAGGAAATCATGCCACCGACGGCCCAACAGCAATGAGCGAGTGACACTCAGTTGACGTCAGAGGCACAGAAGACCAGCACCGAGAGCAGCTCCCCGTCCGGGCTGCAGCCCCGAAGCACCAGTCCCCGGCTCCTCCTCCCGGCGCGGCCTGAAGCCCGGCCGCTCCTGGGGACCTGACCTCGGCCAGACCCGTTTTGAGGTCTGTGAACCCTTGGACACTAGACACCATGGAGAGCCACATGTTCAGCGTTCAGCAGATCCAACCCAATGTCATTTCTGTCCGCCTCTTCAAGCGCAAAGTGGGGGGCCTGGGGTTCCTGGTGAAGGAGAGGGTGAGCAAGCCGCCCGTGATCATCTCTGACCTGATCCGAGGGGGTGCCGCAGAGCAGAGCGGCCTCATCCAGGCCGGGGACATCATTCTCGCCGTCAATGGCCAGCCCTTGGTGGACCTGAGCTACGACAGCGCCCTGGAGGTGCTCAGGGGGATTGCCTCCGAGACCCACGTGGTGCTCATCCTCAGGGGCCCCGAGGGCTTCACCACGCACCTGGAGACCACCTTCACCGGGGACGGGACCCCCAAGACCATCCGGGTGACCAGGCCCCTGGGTCCCCCCACAGCAGCCGTTGACCTGTCCCACCAAGCGTCAGCCGGCAGAGAGCAGACCCTGGTGGTGGACGGGGCCACAGGGCCCGGCAGTGGGCCCCAGCATGCGCCAGACCCGGGGCAGGAAGCCGGCTCGCTGGCCCACACCAACGGCCTGGCTGCCAGGCCCCCAGGCCAGGACCCAGCCAAGAAAAGCACTGGGGTCGCCCTCCAGGGCAGCGGGGAGAACAATAAACTGCTCAAAGAGATAGAGCCTGTCCTGAACCTTCTCACCAGTGGGGGCAAAGCAGTCAATGGAGGGGGACCTACCAAGACAGAGACCAAGGACGTGGAAATCCAGGTGGACAGGTAAGCTGCAGGGGTGCCTGTGTGTGTGCACATGTGTTGTACGCAAGTGTGTGTGGCAGCTGTCTCACAGCCCGGGAGTCAAGCTGAGTGTCTCAGGCCTCCGAGCACACGTACACCCAGTCAACCCCCCTTGCCTCTTGCCCTGGAAATTGCCACTGCAGATGGAATGGGCATAATGTCTAGTGCGTATCTCTTGCCATGAAACCCAGAGCTCATAATCATGGTAGCTGAGGCCCCATCTTCCAGCACCCCCACAAGATGGGTATTTTTGCAATCCACATTTCAAGAGTGAGAAGACTAAGGCTCAGATGGTGTGGCCTTCCCTGAGGTCACTGCATGAGGAGAGGCGCCTGGGCATGGCCGACCTGGTTGTGGGTGGATGCTGAGAATCCGGGGAGAGAGAGAAAGAGCTGGGTGCTGGGCGAGCCTCAGCCGAAACTGGCTTTTTCCTGGGGGCAGTCCATCCAGGGCAAGAAAACTTCCAAACAGAGAAACTGGAGACAAAGTAGAGAATTAGTCCCCATTCCCCAAAACTCCGGCATTGCTCCGATTACGCGGAAGCTGAGGCCAGCAGTTGAAGAACAGGGCACCAAAGACTCCCCTGGGGTCCAGTAGTCAGGGCCCCATGATTCCCCTGAAGGGGCCACAGCTTCAGTGCCTGGTCAGGGAACTAAGATCCCACATGCCGAGTGGTATGGCCAAAAAATTTAAAAAAATTAGAACTGGGTACCAGCCCCTCTGTATTTGCCGGATTGGCATTTTTTGACCCTCTAGGGGCGGCACAGTCGGTGAGGAGCAGATGGGCCAGGTGGTGGGGAAATAGGAGACCCGGGAGACACGAGTTCGATCTTGGGTTGGAAAGATCCCCCGGAGTAGGAAAATGGCAACCCACTCCAGTATCTCTGCCTGAAAAAATCCCATGGACAGAGGAGCCTGGCAGGCTGCAGTCCAAAAGATCGCAAAGAGTTGGTCACAATTGAGCGAACACACACATGGAGAGGGGCAGGTTTTCTCTCTGCCTTCTTCCACTCCCCTCTAAGGTCTAGCACTGACGCTACAGCCCACAGTGTTACTAGGCAGATCCTGGGAGCCACAGAGGGAGGCAGAGGCCTGAGGTCCCCAGAAATCCAGGCCGAGCTTTCCCAGTCCTCTTCTCAAGGACCCCTGAGAGTCCCAAGGGCATTTAGAGGTCACTGGGAAATCCTGTGGGGGCCTGAATTGCCTAGCTCCCAGGTCCCTGCGTGTATTCATATAGGAAGTGTTCACAGAGGACCTACTCTGGGCAGGTACTCTTCTGGGCCCTGGGCTGGAGCAATGAATGGACAAGTCCTCTGGCTTTGGGGGAGTGACTGAAACAGACAAACGCCCTGACTTGGGGAGCTTGCAGTGCAGTGGGGAAGCCAAAGAAGAAGCCAGAGGTTAAGGCTGTAAACCATTAGTCATACGCGCTGAGGAGATAAATAGAGCAGGGAAGGGCCAGGAAGTGTTGGGGAGGGTAACATTGCAGGTGGGAAGCTGGCAGGTCACACTAGGAAGGCAACATGGGGAGAACCAGAGGAAGGGGCGGGGGAGGCTCACAGCTGCAAGGGGGAGAGGCATCCAGGCAGAAGGAGCGGCAGGTGCCAAGGCCCTGAAGTGCAATTGTGCCTGCATAGGACCCAGGCTGGCAGGGCAGCCCCCAGGCCACCCACTGTGCACCCCCCAGTCTGTGGAAGCCCGCCCTGGCCACCATTGCATCCTGGGGCTTTTCCAGCATCTCACGCCTGGCCAAAAACTGAGCCAATGCCAGCAAGACCCCCAAGGAGGAAAGTGGAGGCTCTGTTGGAAGGCCTGGGCAGAGGGCGACAGAGGGCACCCTCCTGCCCGCCCAGCTCCTCCCTCCCACCCACTCCTCCTCTCTCCTGCGAGCTCCCCACAGACACCCTGGAGTCTCTGCCACACCCTGGGTCCCATCTCCACCAGAGACAGCGAGTCTCAGGCCACATACACAGGGCGTGGTGTGACCCTCTTGGTGGGACAGATGATTAGGGGGTCCCCAGTGGCCTAATGTCCATTTCCAGAGCTGGAGGCCAGGATCACGTCCTCAGGGTTCTCCCGGTGACAGTGACCTGGCACCTCATTCTCCCACAACCAGCACAGGAGCCCCCCACAGGCTAGAACCCATTTCCCAGGGGTCCCCACTGTGATATACTCAGTGGAGATGGCAGGTGTAGCTGTGAGGTAGTTTCTGTGCAGCCAATAGGCACTCCCAAGTCTCACCCCATGGGCTTAAATTCTAAGGCAGCTAGAGACTCCAGAATCAATCACTGGCCTTCTTTTCTAGACGGCATCAGAAGTGCCCATCCTCTGAGGCTCCTGGGCATGGCTTCTCCCCACCCCAATCCTTTACGTGCCCCACCCATCCTCAGCACCGCCTCTTGCAGAAGCAGGAGTGAGTCCATGAATAGGACCATCTCACCTTGCATGCCAGTGGAACCCCTGGGTCTAATGTCCTGTATACTTGGTTCTGATTCTCAGCTAGGCGTGGAGTGTGAGCCTCAGAACTCCGAGGGCTCTGTTTCAGCCCCACCCTGGCCCAGGAGTCTGACTCTCCGGTTATGATGTAGAGAAATCCCTTCTATAGTTGGGAGAGGCACGCCCTATCCAAGGAGCAAATACTAGCAAATACCTTCTCCTAGCCTGCAGTCCAGGACATAAGGGCTGCGGACAGGATCCCAGGCTGGGATGAGGTCCTTGAGTCCCATGAACTTTAATGGGAGCCCACTTGGTAGCCAGGCCCCGAGGGGCCTCTCCAAACACTATCTTGGGGAAGCAGCCTTTGTGTCCCCAAGAATGAGGGCAAGATAGATCCATCTGCCCCGGGGTGCTGCTCCCACAGACCCATTTCCCACCTCAGGAGGTGACATCTGAGTTCTCAGCCACCTTCATCCATCAGGGTCCTCCCACCAGGGACTCCACATCACCTGCAGTGTGACTGACCACAAGCAGCCGAAAAAACTGCTTTGGTGGAGATATGTTTTGGGAGAAAGTGACCCAGGGCAAGTATATGCCTCTATGAAGCCCACTGAGATGAATGGTTCTAAGGATGGGTAATACTGTAATAGCATGTGTTCCCCCTCCGGCTCCATGGCTGGATGCACAGCTCTCCCCCTGCACTCTGTTTTTTTAACAAATATTTTGAAATGCCCCCTTCACTAACCAGAAGCTCCTTCACGGAGCATGTAGCCTACCCACACTTTACATTTTTTAAATCAGTGTAATGCCCGAACGATAAAATAAAGGCTATAGAGCATAAAAGTCATTTATAATAAAAGAGCCTATAATTTAACATATCAGCGCACAGGCATGGCTCCACCAGAGTGTCACATGTTGGCAACTAAAGATAGAATCGCTGCAAACACGATGCAGATTGACACAGGTGTGTTGTGTTGGCAACTCAGACACCACCTGCAGCACAGCGTCGCCTTGGTGATGCGATTTTCCCAAGTGGTGAATGATTCCTGGTAAAATGATGACCTGTCTTTGATTTCCCAATAGTTGCAAGTTCAGTAGAATTTAAAGCCTAATTTATACATAAACCCACGTTGAGATTTTGGCTGAGAAATTGAAGCATGTTTAGTGTTTTTGTTTTCACTCTAAGCAGGTGTCCAAAGTCTGCGAGGCAGGCAGGACCCTTCCTCCTCGAGTGGCATTGCCATGTGTGTTACCAGGGTGTCCCTCACCCCTGACATCACCTCTCTCCCACTGTGATGTCAGAAGCATCGGCCATTGTCGTAACAACCACAAAAGGGCCCCCACAGATTGCGAAGCTGTTTGCTCATGGCTATAATAAGTGTCTCATTACGAATCAGTGTCCCAAGTCAGGAAACGCAACCCCAGAGGCAGCATGTTGTTCGGAGCCCATCTCGGGGCTGCTGGCCTGGGAATGTTCAAGCCCCACAGCACACACGGCTACCTGGAAACAATTCATCCTCCCAGGCCCCTCTCCATCCAGGCTGCTTTTGGGGGTGGGGTCAGACCAGCATCCTAGATGCTGGGTGACAATGAAGCCAGCAGCCCGCTGGGCCCAGAGCCCCACATCTGGGTCCCACTCGGCATCCGTGGCTTCTGGGTCTGAGCAGAGGCTGGGCCATCACTGGTTCTCAGCAGTGACCTTGACTCCTCTGCTCTCTTAGCCTTATTTTCCTCCTTCTGTCCTTCTTTCCTCTTGGACCTGGACTTATTCCCCAGCTCCAGCTAGTCCCTTTCCCTCAGGGGGCACCCCTGTCCTGTTGTTTGGGCTGTCGGCCCATGTTTGGGGAGATAAGTGATGTTGACTTGAGACACAGTCTCCTCCCTTCATCCCAGGAGGAGGGAGGGGGCCCTGAGCAGGCAGTGACAGCAGGTGAAGGGTGATCAGGAAGGGAGGCGGCGAATTCGGGGCCTTCTGTACTTGGGAGCGGTCACTTTAAAATGCTGCATGTCAGAGGATATCCAGGTTGCTCAGCTTGCTGCCCTGAAGGAGGGTTCTAAAGAGGCCAAGGTCCACGGTCCAGCATCCATCTGGACCAGCCGGCCAGCCACCTCGCCCTGCGCTCTGATAACTCCTCGTCTGCTTGCAGGGCCCTCCCTTGGTTACTTATCAGAGTACCTTCGCAACAGTCACCTCTTTAGAACCTGTACAAATGCAGCTCCTGAAGTAGGACCTGTGGTTCTAGCCCCCGCCTATAGAAGAAGGAACTGAAGCTCAGAGAGGTGAAGCAACTTGCCCAGGGTCACACAGCACTGGCCACAGGGTTCTATCCAGGTTCTACCTAGCAATCTCACAGTGAGTGTCTAGAGTTTAAAAAGAAACCAGACAAGCAAATGTGGCTGGAGGAACAGAAGTTGATTTTAACCCTAGAGAATCCGCTTTTTTGGGGGAGGGGCCTCCTCCTGTGACAAGCCTGAATTTCATCCCCATCATGTTAGCCAGCCTCTGCTGAGCACTCCAGGTGGGCCTGGCCCCAGGCTATGGTCTTCGGATCGAGTAATGCACTTCCTCCACATAGCACCCCATTTTCCTGATAGGAAACCAAGGCTCAGAGAGGTGTAGTCACTTGCGCCAGGTCACACAGCCAGCCTGCAGCAAAGCCAGAACTTGACCCTAAGCCCACATTCTTGACCTCTACTAAGCTTGTAGATTGCACTGTTGGCCACAGTTCCCTTAACCACTAGCCATCAACTTTCTGAGGCTATCAGAGTATTTTCTCAGACTGGAGGGGAAACCAAGGCCCTGAGGTTGCCGTCTACTAAAGATAGCCTCCCTAGAGAGATGACCTCGGATCAACCAATGTCAGCACTGATGCCTTAGAGACCCTCCTCCTAGGCTGCACTTGACCTTTCTCACGGCGGTGCATCACTCTGGTGGCATTTTCATTTTTTCTTTTCTACTGTTTTTTTTATTCTTTCTCTCTCTCTCTCTTTTTTTTTTTTTGGTGGCATTTTTCAACTCAGGAATTAGCTCTGATAACTTTGCCGTCATGCAGAATCTGGGAGCGACTTTTCATTCTCACCCTGACTATTTGCATGTGAGTGACTTCCAGCACTGCCCCACCACCGCCCCACCCCCTACCCCCCATGCATTCTTTCCCAGGCAGGGGACAGGGTTCCTGTTTAAACCAGTTAATGCACTTGCTCTGTGACCTCCTCCTACGTATGTCCCTGCCACCTGGTCTAGTGGGCACCCAGCCCCTCATTCTGGAGGGGAAATAAGCTCGCTCACCTCAAATTGCATGTAACTGATGGCTTCTCAGCATCTCTCAGTCACTGGATATTTATGGAGCATCTCTTCTGCCTCAGATACTGTCCTCAGAGCTGGGGATCCACTGATGATCCACTACAGAGTCATCTCATAGACAACACGCAAGGAATAATAAATAGACACACACAGTCGTTTTAGATAGCAGCATGTGCTGTGAAGGAGATAATACAGTGACTTCAAGAGAAGTGGCCTGGGTTTGGGCAGCACGTTGGATCGGAAGGTTGAGGGAAAACCTCTCTGCAGCCATTTGTACCAAGGCCAGAAGGTGAGAACCTTGCGAAATCTAGGCAGGGGTGTTCCTGGCAGAGGGCACAGCAGGAGCAAAGGTCCTGAGGCAGGAACGAGGTTGGGATGTTCAAGGAACTAAAGGGAGGCCTTGAGCGTAGCAAGTAGGAGGAGAGCAATAGGCAGTGAGGTCAGACATAGACACGGGGGCAGGGCCATCGACCATCCCAACACCTGCTCATCGTATCTGCCACCGTTCCTGTGGCTGCTGTTAACAAATGACCACAACCTTGGTGCCTTAAAACAACACACCTTGGAACTTCCCTGGTGGTTCAGTGGTTAAGAGTCCACCTTACAATGCAAGGGACGCGGGTTCAGTCCCTGCTTGGGGCACTAAGATCCCACATGCCATGGGGCATGGCCAAAAAACTTTTTCTTAAGACGTGAATTTGTGGCAAAATAGATAAATCAAGATATTTTACATTAAAACCTATTCCCAGCCTCTCAAAAAAAAAAAAAAAAAAAAGATATATCAGAAGGGCTGTTAGCAAGAAGTCCCAGTAAGACATCCCAATAAGACAGTCGGCCTTAGGAGCTGGGACCCAAATTCAGCCCCATACCCCCTAGCCTGGGGCCTACAGACATGAATTGAAGAATCCTGCCCAGCTTTTGTGATCTTAGGAATGACAGTCATGGTTGTTTTCGAGCCCAGAGGCCCTCGCCTCGCTTCTTAGCTACAACACTCACTGTGGAATTCCTGCTCTGAAGAGCGTACCTTTACCAAGAACCACCCCCTGCAAACTCCAGCATGATGGAATCTAGAAGGAAAGCTGCACAGAGACCCCACACCCGCTTACACAGCCCCCCAAATCTTCCTGCTTCAACTCAGCTCTCAGAATCTGCAACCAGGTAGAAGCAGAAGCCAAAGACCATTGGAGTGTGGAGGGCGAGGAGGGGAGTTGGAGAGAGCGTGGTGTCTGCGGAGAGACGCGAGCAGGGCTTCCTGCCAGGACCAGCTGCTCCTCGGCGGCTTCCTCGCCCGGTTGGGCCGGAGTGGGTGGCCCCCACCTCCAGGCTGCGCCCTGCACCCAGGCCTGGCCCACCTGCTCCCCATCCTGGGTCCTTGGTCAGGGGAGGTTGGTGGTCAGCATGGGGCCAACCGACACGTGTGCAAACTGCCTGTGGAATCTGGCCTGGGACCCCATCCCCGTGCCCGAGAGATCGGGGAGCTGCAGTTGGAAGGATCTGGCAAAGATCCTCAGAAGGTTTAGAGATGCTAGACTGACTCTTGGCTTGAGTATGAGGATCCAACTAGTGAAGTGGAAGGAAAGGGCTTTAGTTTAGTTCTTGCCAAGCAGCACAGAAGATGCTCGCCAGGTAGGAGGGAGAGCCTCACACTAAGGCAGGGGGAGAAGGAGAGCTGGGGGAGGGTGGCACATCTAGCCAGGAGGGCACCTGTCTGCTCACTGCACGAGTCTAGCTCAGAGCTCTCCCAGGGAAATGGGTCTTCACAGGTGTTCTTGGCCGGTGTGGGTGCTTTTGACGATGCAGATTCCAGGCTTCCCACTATTTCAGACTCTCTGGAGATGGGCTGGGGGAATTTTAACAAGCCCCTCAATTGATTCTGATGCACCCTGACGTTTGAGAACCACCAAGCCTCACCACAGGATGGCTCTGGCCTCGCTGGTCTGCCACAATGCCAGGTTCGCTGGAGGATGTCTTTGCAGGGGAATAAGGACACTGAGCAGATGTGGGAGCCACTGAGCGAAGGCAGGTTCCTCAGGCCCGTCTGGGAACAAGGGACAACTAATAAATAAATCCTCACAGACCCCCAGGTGGGTGTGGAACAGGGATGGGAGAGCTGGGAAGCATGAGTTTGGGGTCCTTGACTGAAGCTAAGCCTGCTTCTCAATAGGGAGGAGTCAAATTCCTCCCCTCCCCACGGAGACATTGATTGATCTCCTGGGATGTTTTCAGTTGTCACAGCTGGTGATGAAGATGTTACTGGTGTCTAGTGAGGAAAGACCAAGGATGCTGTTAAACATTCTCCAATGCACAGGGCAGTCCCTACCACAAAGAGTTATCTGAACCCAAATATCAGTAGTTACAGGCTGAGAATTTCTGATCTAAACCAAGATCCCTCAGGCAGCTGGGCAGGACCAAGACTCAAAAGTACTGGCCAAGGAGAGTCACCATTCAGGCTTCTCAGAAGTCAAGCCAAGGCCTCGTCTACCTCCATCTGTGGGCTCCCAGTGTATTTACTTAAATGAAGAAATGATAACCTGGAGTTAGCAAAATTGCATTTAGTGGATAAACACATTCACTACTACCACCTCATTTGGGGGGAAACATTCGATATCTAAATTTGAGATTCTTCATGAGTGTGAAATCCAATCAAATGCCCCCCCCCACAAGCCCTGTTCTCAGTGATTCTCAATGAGGAGGGCAGCAAAGAAGAAACATTTAATTGCAAAATTTCCTGTGCTTCTCACTGGTGGTGTGACCTTAACAAGTTACCTAATCTCTCTGGACTTCAATCGCCACAAGTTAAATGTTAGTCGCTCAGTTGTGTCCAGCTCTTTGCAACCCAGTAGACTGTAGCCCACCAGGTTCCTCTTTCCATGGGATTCTCCAGGCAAGAATACTGGAATGGGTAGCCATTCTCTTCTCCAGGGGATCATCCTGATCCAGGGATCAAATACAGTTCATGTTTGGTCAGAGCTGACTATGTACGAGACATTTTACAAGCATGATCTTATTTAACCCCCACGAGAGGTGGTGTGTGAAGTGGGCCTTGTCAGGGTGAGTAGGAGTTGACTCTTGACAGAGGGGAGATGAAAGGATGGACATAGGAATGGACACGGTGTGTTCCCTGGGAAGAGAGGAGAGTGGAGGTCGGAGCTAAGAGTGATGGAAGTGGGGAGTCTGGAAAGGAAGCAGAGAATTCCCAGATTCCTGGGCTCTGTGAACAAGACATAATAGCTCAATGGGCAATTACTCAGCCATAAAAAGGAATGAGACAATGCCCTTTGCAGCAACATGGATGGACCTAGAGATTAGCGTACTGAGTGAAGTAAGTCAGAGACAGATACCGTATAATACCACTTATATGTGGAATCTAAAAAATGATACCAATGAACTTATTTACAAAACAGAAATAGACTCTATATAGAAAACAAACATCTAGTGGGGGGAGATAATTTAAGAGTGTGAGATTAACATTTGCACACTACTGTATAGAAAATAGTTTTTAAAAAAGCAAGGTTGTACTGCATAACACAGGAAACTATACTTAATATCTTATAATCTATAATGGAAAGGAATATGCACACGTGTGTGTGTGTGTCTCACTGAATCGATTTGCTAACACCTGAACTAACACGGCATTGTAAATCAAGTATACTCTCTGCTGTGCTTAGTAGCTCAGCGATGTCTGACTTTTGTGACCCCATAGACTCCAGCCTGCCAGGCCCCTCTGTCCATGCGATTCTCTAGGCAAGAATACTGGAGTGGGTTGCCATTTCCAACACCAGGGGATCTTCTCAACCCAGGGGTCAAACCCATGGCTCCTACAGCTCCTGCATTGGCAGGCAGATTTTTTACCACTGAGCCACCTGGGAAGCCTTGTATGTCATATATGTGCATGTATATGTTTATGTACATGTATAGAATGTATATGTAATATATATACACATATATATGTATATGAACCCATGAAAAAGAAATGGCAACCCACTCCAATATCCTTGCCAGGGAAATCCCAGGGACAGAGCACCTTGGCAGGCTACAGTCCATGGAATGCTGAAAGAGTCAGATACAACTTAGTGACTAAACAATAGCAACATGTGTATGTATAACTGTATGTATATGTACATATACATATGTATATGTATATATGTATATGTATGTATACACACACATATGTATACATGTGTGTATTGTATATATGTGTATATGTATGTATGCATATGCATGTGTATACATGTGTATGTATAACTGTATGTATATGTATAACTTTATGTATAACTTTGCTATCCACTTGACACTAATGCAGCATTGTAAGCCAATTATCCTTCAATTTAAAAAGAAGTGCTTGAGTGCAGACATCCCTGCCTGTGCCCCCAGAAGCCCCCAGGGAAGACGCCCCTTTCTCAGTTAGGAGCCATGCATGCCTTCAATCTTGAGAGACATTAAAGCTTTGGCCAGCACCACCCAGTGCTATAGCCACTGACTATATATGGCTAATTAAAGTGAAATAAAATTAAAAATTCAATTAATTCCTCAGTGACAATAGGTGCTTTTTTTCAGCCAAGCCACATAGGGGATCTTTGTTCCCCACCAAGGGATTGAACTCATGACCCCCCCAGTGGAAGTTCAGTCTTAACCACTGGACAATGAGGGAAGTCCCTAAGCACATTTCAAGTATTCAGTTGCTTCATGTGGGCCATGGCTAAAATACCAAAAACGCAGGCAGACGTGGAATGTTTCCATTGACTCAGAACGTTCTCCTAGACCATGCTGACTTAGAGGAATCTTGACTGTTTTAGAAAGAACTAGCATTTCCTTTCTCTGTTTCTGTCTGATCAGCCCACAAACACATCAGTAGTCAAAGCAATAGCAGATGCCACAGGCTAAGTGCTGTGAGCTTTACCTCCTGTAATTGTTGCAGTAACCCTGGAAACTGAGTTTTATTATCAACACTATTTTAGAGATGAGTATACTGAGAATTAGAAAGGTTAAGTAGCCAAAATATCCAAAGTCACATGGCTTACAACCAGCAAAGCTGAGAGATGAACCCGGCTCCAACCAATCCACAGCCCATGGATCTCACTGCCCGTACAAACCTAGCAAACAGACACATCCCAGGCTGAGCAAATTCATGGCAATAAACTCCTTATCTCCCTCAGAGCTGACTTTTACTGAAAACTTGGGGTGAGGGCTAGGAATTCAGAATCTACCTAAATCTACTCCTGATTTTGTCCCTGGGTGCAGAGAGGCAAAATAACTCCTTGTCAGATGCTGAATGATGTTCCCTGTGGTCCCATGTTAAAAATAGTCTTGTTTTAAGTTGGAGGCTAATTGCTTCCCAATGTTGTGTTGGTTTCTGCTGTACAATAAAGCAAGTCGTATCCCCTCCTCCTTGAGCCTCCCTCCCATCCACCCCCATCCCACTCCTCTGGGTCATCACAGAGCAGAGGGCCTGGGTTCCCTGCCTCATCCAGCAGCTTCCCATTAGCTGTCTCTCTTACGCATGGTGGTATATATATATGTCCATGCGACTCTCTTCTATCCTTCACACCCTCTCCTTCCCCTGCTATGTCCTCAAGACCACCGTCTATATCTGCACCTTTAGTCCTGCCAGGCTAACAGGTTCATCAGTACCATTTTTCTAGGTTCCATAGATATGTATTAACACATAACATTTGCTTTTCTCTTTCTAACTGACTTCACTCTGTATAACAGGCTCTAGTTTCATTCACCTCATGACAGTTGTCTCAAATAAAAATATTCTTCCCCAGCTCATCACAGGGCTCTTACATAAGTTTGTGTTGACAAAACACTTCAAATATATTATTTAAACAAAAGTGTTAAAGGCTTTAAAAAAAAAAAAAAAGCAAAGGATGATGATAAAAGCACCTGTCTCTGCAGATCCACATAAGACAGGCCGTGTGAGCCATTTAAGAGTCATCTGGGTAATCGTACCCTGTAATCTTTGTAAACTGGCCTCATTCAGTGAGAGATGCTGGATTCCTAGCTCTTTAGCTTCTGGCTTATCCTACGCATCCTGACTCGTTTTCCCAGTCTGTTTACAAAAAAGGAAGGATCTGAGCCGAGCGTCAGTCAGACTTGGTTTCAAATCCCAGCTCTGCTTTGTGCTTGCTGAGAAACCTTGGGAAATTGACATAACCTCTCTGGTCTCAGTTTTTGCATCTGTAAAACAGGGAAGCTTTTAATATCTGCTGAGAGGAAGTGAAATAACTTCTGTGCTGGTACCTGGTACATTACCAACACTCAAACAGCGCTAAACTCCTCTCTTCTCTGCTGATTCCCCACTTATGGTCACATGACATCCTAGGACCTGGAGTTTTAGCGCTGAGAGGGGCTGCGTGACATTTAGAACAGCCGTCTCCACAGACAATGCCTCTGTTTATTACCACGTAGGCAAACCATTGACTTGGGAAATATCTAATCAAGCACCACTCCTGGTGTGTTTTGGAGACATTTTTAAGAGAGTAAAACATAATGTTCCCTCTTACAACTGCAGACCTCTCCAAGCAAGATGAGCAGAAGTGGCTTCAGCATGGGCCACCAGGATGCTGCAAGACAGAGCAAGGAGGGGATTCTGGGTAGCCCCATCGGAGTAGCCAGAGGGGCCACTTAGGGCCTTACACTCAGAGCTTGGGCCCTGGCCTCTGATTCATCCCAAATGACCATCAGCACCAGGTTGGGGGCCGGGGGCATTTATGGAGCCAAGAGTCCCTGAAGCTGGGAACATAGGATGGAGAGCTGGATACGGCCAGCCTCCACGCCTGGGGACCAAGAGTGAGGTGGAGCACAGAGCAAGCCGCATTGCCCAAAGTTGGGAACAGACAGATGCCATCAAGCGAAATTGGGTGGGAGGGTTAGAAAGCAGGAGGGCAGAAGGACGCAGATGAGGCGGGGCAGGTTGGGAGGCCTGAGGTCGATGCAGTTAGTCCCGTCTCAGCCACGACTTCCCTCCAGCTCAGAGGATGGTCAGCCTGTCCAGCCAAGATAGCCTCTTCCTGAACCTATCCGAGTTCAAGGGCAGAGAGCCAGAGAGCTTCATGGTTAGAGTCAGGAGTAAGCCTGGGTTTGAACCCCAACCCCTTCAACCCTGACTGTGAGTGGTTTAACCTCTCTGAGCCTCTGTTTTCTCATCTGATAATGAGTGCAAGGGTGGTGATGGTGGTAACGAGCATGGTGACGGTCATGAAGATTCTGATGGGATGAAGCTGATGGTGATGAGAAGGATGAGAGTGATTTTGGCAATAATGGTGATGATGAAAATGACGATGTCACCATTGGTGAGGACACTTATGATGGCTGTGGTGACAGTGATGCTGATGCTGATCAGGACAAGTTGGATGGTGATGTTAACGATCATAAGAATGATGGTGCTAATGGGGGTGATGATAAGTGAGAGTAATAGTAACAGCCTCCACTTCAGGATAAACGTGAAGAGCAGGCTGGAAAACCAACTCAGTGGACGTGAATTCGAGCAAACTCTGGGAGATAGTGGAAGGCAAGGAAGCCGGGTGTGCTGCAATCCTTGGGGTCACAAAGAGTTGGACTTAGCAGCTGAACAACAGCGACACACTGCCATACCGTGACCTTGAGTGACTTAGCTTCTGTCTCACTTATGCCATCTGTACAACAGTGACAAACATTCATATCGACCTCATCGGGTTGTCCCAAGGACTAAATTCACTAAAACGTATGTTAAGTGCTTGACACACCAGTAAGCGCTTAATCAACACTAACAGTATTAATAGTTTTTGTCTCTGTGTTCCCCTTATTTTCCAAATCATCCCTGTGCGTCCTGGGCTGGTACCGTTAGCCTGTGATCGGTGCTCTAGTTGCCGATGGTGTGACTCACCACCCTGGCCCACAGTTTTCTGACCTATCCCTCCTGCTTCCTGTATCTTCCACCATTAGGTTTCCTGGATGCTAAGCTGTCCAGGGGTTCTGCATGGGATTCTGCTAGGAGAGGGGCATCCTGGCTTCCTAGATCAGGAAATCGGGGGCAGGGGAGGGAGGAACAAAGTCTCTGTCACAGATATCCTGAAACTATCTCCTCACAACGGGTATGTGCCAGCCGTGGGTGCCAAGTCAGTTAAGCTCACCTTCACGCTTGATCCTACGAAGCGGCAGGCTGTGGACCCAAAGCTCACTGGCTCCGTGGAGGGTCATGTGGGTGAACTCTGAGGGTTTTTCAGGGACTCAGGGCTTTCAGACCAGGGTGACCAGCCGGCCACTCCAGGTGTCCCATCTTTCTCAACCTCTCCCGCCTTGCCTTTCAGAGACCTGGACGGCAAATCACACAAACCTCTGCCCCTCGGCGTGGAGAACGACCGAGTCTTCAATGACCTATGGGGGAAGGGCAACATGCCTGTCATCCTCAACAACCCGTACTCAGAGAAGGAGCAGGTAAGTGGCAGTGTCAGCCTGGTTCCCACACTCCACGGTTCCCTGAATGTTCTAGGGAAGACAAGTGCCAAACCACCTTGGGGAGAAAACCAGCCGTTGTGGCTGGAGAAATGGCGTGGGGGCTCAGCCAGCAGCACTTACCCTGGACTGTGGCTTTGGGCTTTGATTTGGTGGGGTTTGTTTGCTAGCTTGCCACTTTTCAAATTTTCATTGTTTCTACCAAGAAAGATATTCACATGATTCTGAGTTTAAAAAGTAAAATAGATAGATGGTAAAAGCTTCTTCTCTCTTCCCTCATCCCAGCCACACAGCTTCACTCCCCAGAGGCAGTATTCAATATTCATCATTTTTGTGGTCCTTTTAGCAATGTTTTGTGCACAGACAAATACATACATATTATTTTTATATGTTTTTACACAAATGAGAACACATCATACATACAGGCAAACCTCATGCTATTGTACTTCATTTTATTACATGTATTATTTGTGTGTGTGTGTGTGTGTGTGTGTGTGTGAATTGAAGGTTTGTGGCAACCCTGCATTGAGCAAGTCTACTGGTGCCATTTTTCCAATTGCATTTTAAAAATTTTAATTGGAGGCTAATTACTTTATAACATTGTGGTGGTTTTTGCCATACATTCACATGAATCAGCCATGGGTGTACATGTGTTCTCCATCCTGACGCTCCCTCCCACCTCTCTCCCCATCCCATCCCTCAAGGTCATCCAAGTGCTCCAGTCCTAAGCACCCTGCCTCATGCATTGAACCTGGACTGGTGATCTGTTTCACATATGATAATATACATGTTTCAATGCTGGTCTCTCAAATCATCCCACCCTTACCTTCTCCCACAGAGTCTAACAGTCTGTTCTATACATCTGTGTCTCTTTTGCTGTCTCGCATACAGGGTTATTGTTACCATCTTTCTAAATTCCATATATATGTGTTAGTATACTGTATTGGGTTTTTCTTTCTGACTTACTTTGCTCTGTATAATGGGCTCCAGTTTCATCCACCTCATTAGAACTAATTCAAATGCATTCTTTTTTAATAGCTGAGTGATATTGCATTGTGTATATGTACCACAGCTTTCTTATCCATTTGTCTGCCAATGGACATCTAGGTTGCTTCCATATCCTGGTTTTTGTAAACAGTGCTGTGATGAACGTTGGGGTACACATGTCTCTTTCAATTCTGGTTTCCTCAATGTGTATGCCCAGCAGTGGGATTGCTGGGTCATATAGCAGTTCTATTTCCAGTTTTTTAAGGAATCTCCATACTGTTCTCAATAGTGGCTGTACTAGTTTGCATTCCCACCAACAGTGTAAGAGGGTTCCTTTTTCTCCACACCCTCTCCAGCATTTACTGTTTGTAGACTTTTTGATAGTAGCCATTCTGACTGGCATGAGATGGTAACTCACTGTGGTTTTGATTGCATTATTTTTAAGCTAAAGTATGTGCATTTTTAGACACAAGGTTATTGTACAGCATATAGACTACAGTATAGGAAGTACAGAGTGGGCTTCCCATGTGGCGCTAGTGGTAGAGAACCCACCTGCCAATGCAGGAGATGTAAGAGATGCAGGTTTGATCCCTGGGTTGGGAAGATCCCCTGGAGGAGGGTATGGCAACCTAGGCCAGTATTCTTGCCTGGACAATCTCACGGACAGAGGAGCCTGGTGGGCTACAGTCCATGGCGTCACAGAGAGTCAGATACTACTGAAGTGACTTAAGATGCATACACGCATAGTACAGTATAAAAATGCATGTAACTTTTATGTTCACTGGGAAGCCAAAAAGCTCATGTGACTCACTTTATTTGATATTTGCTGGATTACTACTGGTCCGGAAATGAACCCTCAATATCTCCACCATATGCCTGTATTGTTTTGTACCCTGTTCTTTCAGTGTATCAGTGTATCTTGGAGACTAGTCCTAATTAGTAGTTGAAGAGTCCTGGTTCTTTTTTCATGGCTGCATAATATTCCCTTTTATTTATTTATTGAACCAGGCCTCCAAAATGAACATGTGGCCCCTCACCAATATTTTGCTATGACATCACTATAATGAATGACCTTGTGCAAATACCTCATTGGCAGATGGGTGGGCTTATCAAAAGAATAAATTCCTAGAAGCAGTCGTTGAGTCAAAGGTCATATACAGTTATGACTTAGGCAGAAATGGCCAGATTGCTCACCACAGAGGTTGTACCATTCCTGTCTGCTAAGTAGGAGAAGAACTATTTCACCACAGCCTTCCCAGCTTGGAAGTGTTACCAGACTTTGCCAATTTGCTGAGGAGAGTTTTAACAGCAGAGTCAGTATGGTTTCCTGAGAGTGTCTAGATCTGGCTAGAGATTAGCAGAGCCTGTTTCTCACCTGCCCCAGGCAGGTAACAGAGCAACCCTGGGGGAAGCATGTGAATTTCCCACCCTCCCCTGCACTGCAGAAGAGTGCTATTGGAGTGGCCATCTCCTTCCTTCCCTCCACCCACCTCAAGCCTTAGATGGCCCAGGCCAGGTTGCCAAGCTCTGTCTTTCAGCGCTTAGTCTTTGGACAGCACTTTTCACCAGCAACCCCTGTAAGCAGTGACTCATAGTCTCTGTTTGTAGCTTCACAAGGGAGAGTGGGACATTCCAGAGCATCAGTGGAATTTGCTTTCCTTAGCTGCCAGTGGTTGGCCAGGAAAAGAAGGACATCAGGGATCCCATAGTAGGTCAAGCCCATGACGCCAGTGGCCAAGCACTCTGACTCCCACAGTGACACCTGGGAATGTTTGGTGGACAAGGCACAAGTTTAGTTCTCTATTATGCTGTCCTCAAAAATCCAGGCCATATTGTGAGTGTGAGGACTATTGTTATCCGTCAATGATTAAGTGAACAAATAGAGCTTGAGTCTTCTTCATATTTTCTCATTTGAAAGTAAAGGGTGTTGCCATAATGCAAACCCTCCTGAGACAGAGAAGGGCAGAGAGACGCAGACTCAGGCGAGATCCAGGCTATAGACATGATCTGTTAGGTTTGCACTATGTTGTCCTATAGAAAACTTATATTTATACTTTGAATTTATTGCCAACGTTTCAGTTTTTTATGTAGCTATCATATTTGCAACTTCTCTTACAAATATGGACAATCTGACCACATGGACAGATTGACCATGGACAATCTGAGCCTATATTCTTATGGGGAAATAGTCTGCCCAGACTGACTAACCACTGCTCCCACTACACAGGGCATGGGCTCTCTAATTTGCCACAATCCCCACCACTCCCTAGTGTACCCCTCTCATTACCACCAACTGTTCATTGTCATTTATCATAACATTAGCACTGTTGGTTTTCTTATAATAGTTAGGGTAAGTGGTAGGTAGATATGGACCAAGAGATTCACACATTTCAGGGAAGATGAGAAAGATTTCATGTTTTGTAAGAATGAAGAATATTCTTATGTGTTTGATATGCAACCAAGTATTCTGTCTCAAGATTACCCAGCTGGCTTTACTGGGTAATTTGCCTTACCTACCTGCTCTAGGTATCAGAGTTTGTCATCGCTGGCCTGCAGTAACTCCTGAGATCTGGGGTGTAGGGAAGAAGCAGAGGGGTCCTTGACCCCGCCAGAAAGACCCTTAATGTCCTGCTGAAATCTGAGCCATTGCGGTCCAATGACTATTTCCTTTCACCTTGGTCAGACAGTGACCAGTTAAAAAACATAACCTTGAACTTCAAGCCTGAGTAGTAGGGCTCAATACTGAGGATAGGACAGGGGGTTTAATAGGCTCAGGGACCTTTGTGGGGCATCATGATGAGATGATCAGTGTCTTAGACTGTCTGGGCTGCTATAACAGAATACCATAGACTGAGTGGCTTATAAACAACAGAAATATATCTGTCACTGTTCTGGAGGCTGGCACTGTTAGATTCTACATTCGGTGCAGACCTGCTTCCTGGTTCATAGACCACTTTCTTATGACTGTGCCCTCACATGGCAGAAGAGCAAAGGATCTCTCTGGATCTCTTTTATAAGGGCACTAATCCCATTCATGAGCACTCCACCCTCATCATTCCATCATCTCCAAAGGCCCCACCTCCACATACCATCACATAAAGGTTAGGTCTCAAGAGATGAATTTGGTGGAGGAGGGTCATAAACATTCAGTCCATAGCAATTAGGGGTCGGTGCTGAGAACTTGCCTTAAAGCTGCCTCTAAAATGGAAACTCCATTTCTGTGGAGGAGAAAGGGTGCTGGAGAAAGGGAGAAAAGATAGTCTTCCTCAGGTTAAGACGGCCAAACAGTTTTAGACATGGGAGCTCCTGGAATTGTGACATACAGACCAGCAGTTCTTGGACTTACTCCTTGAATGTTATCAAGTCCTTGCTGTTAGTCTGTGACCCAAAATAAGCTTCAAAATCACTGGCCTATGAGATTATCCAGGCTCTGCTGTCTGAGACTCAATTTTCCAAATGCCTCTCAGAAATAGAGCTAAAAGGAAGCAGAGACCCAAGTGCTCAGTTATACTGAAGTCCCAGAGCTAAGCAAACAGCTCGGCTACCTCCTGCTAAACACCTCCACAGCCACAGGGCTCAGAAACATTTCCCAGGCGAAGCAAATTAGTAGAAAACCCAATTATTTTCTTTCTGGCCTGAAAGACCAGCTCCTGTGTTCAGCCTCTTCTCTATCTGCTCAAAGCCACTTTACCTGCAGCTCCTGGAATCGGCTCCCTTCTGTCCAGTTGTAACCCACATTTGCTGCTTTATTAGACATCCAGGAAGGGGGGAGCATTGTTAATAACACAAAGAGAGGCCCAGCTACTACCTGCCAATAGGAGCTGGTGGAAGAGCAGCTGGTCTGCGTTTTCCCAGCAAAGACTTGGCAAAAGGCAACAGAGCCCAGGTGAAGTGGGAGAGAGGCAGGCTAGACATGAGAAAGGACTTCCTGACTCAGACAACTATTAGGTCCCTGAAGGAATATTATGGTCTGCCCCATTCTCCTTGATACTCTTGTTTGTCCAAATTCAATAGAAATTCTGCCGTAGAAGCACCTTCTCTTAAGTTAGCCTCAGAAATCTGAGATGTGCATCTATACCCAGTGGTCATTTCTCTTGATAGCTTGGGTCCGCCTTGGGTAGAGCCAGTGAGACTCAAATCCCTGGTCACTAGAACGTAGTGTATGAGTGACTTGGTGATGCTTATCTTTAACATCCCCTGACAAGTTGTATCTGGCCTGCACTGGTGAATAGAATGAATCCATTCACCCATCACACAGATAGTCACTCCATACTGCCACACTCGCAGCTCTGGGGTAGAAGCATAAGCAAGCAAACTTTGCCCTCCCTGCCCTCAAGACCTTCACGGATGCATGTGGGGCGATACACACATGCACAGTGCAATTAATCCTAAAATAGAGAGGGGCACACGACACTATGGGGCCATAGATACCTCAGCAGGTATAAGAAAAGATTTACCAGAAGAGGTGACATTTTGATCTAGGTTTTGAAGATCATATAGGAGTTTGCCTAGAAGAAAGTTGGGGAAAGCATTATAGTTTTAAAAGAAACCGCGTGGGCTGACAAGCTATGTTTCTTTTTCTTACTAAGGATTGTTATTTGATTGCTGAGGTTGTCTTTGGTGCTAATTCCGCCTGAGCCACTTTGAGTTTTGACACCATTCTCAAAGCCCCGTACATAACAACCCTCCTAAGTGGAAATGTTCCCCTAGATTAGTAAGAAAGTGCGATTTGTTCATTCTTCCCACAAAACCTTAGGATTTGACTCAAGCCCTTCTTTGCTTCCTTTCTTATTAAGCACCTATTTCTCTTGCCTGCCTGATTTGCTTTCCTAAGGGGTAGGAGTGGAACTGTGTAATGCTTGGCGGTAGAATATCTATTTCCAGATATAAATTAAGTATCCGTCCAGCCCTTAGTGAGTGTGAGAGGTCTTGGGTCTGGGGGAAGTGGCATTTCCATTTGGGTTCTTCTTTGTTACTTAGCCCATTGCCCCTCTCTCCAGCCTCTTGCTGACAAAGGCAACCAGATAGTCAGAGAGATGATTTTCATTTTGAAATCTCCCTGCCCACCCCATCCCCACCACCTCATCAGCAACCTGGCATTTCCTCACCCCTGGGGACATAGGGCTTGTTGCCTTTCAAAATGTCAAAATCTGTTGAGAAGATTTTCCCTCCTTCCAAGGAAGTGTTGGCCTCCCCCACTAGCCTCTCTGCAGAACTCCAAATTATAAGGCATAAAGGGGGAGTGATTACGGGTTCCCAATCTTCAGAGGGTCAGAGGTGTCCAGGGCCCCTCTCTTCAGGAGCAAGCACCCCAAGTGGCCAGTACCTGCTGGCTTTACTGAAGACTGAAAGCAGGCAGCCAGACCCCTCCAAGCTGTGTCTGGATGAAGGCAAACCAGCCCAACCCTCTGCTGCTCAGCGACAACCCAGCATGCTTCAGGGAAGCTTTCTAAGTCAGCCCTGACTCACTGCACGCTAATGATGTCAGGATAAAAATAACAATAACGCTGACAACAATACCACCTTGTGGGGGTGCAGCCGTTCTTTTCCCTGGGCTCACCCACAGCACTGGGGTCATGATCTCATCTCAGGGGTCAACCCAGGTTTGGTCTCCTCCTCCTGGTGACCTTGGTCAAACAGCTGATTGGCATCCACACTGGAGCTCATAGTGGATAATACACTTGTGGAGTTGTGAGGAAGAAGAAATAATACTATACAAAATGATTGCATCTGCTGTTCATAATAAGAAATAATATGTGTTGAGCGATGGCAGACATTGTGCCAAGCCATTTAGATCCGCAATCTCATTTAATCTCCAGCCCAACCCAATGGGGTACTGTTCAGTTCAGTTCAGTCCAGTCACTCAGTCGTGTCCGACTCTTTGCGACCCCATGAACTGCAGCATGCCAGGCCTCCCTGTCCATCACCATCTCCCGGAGTTCATTCAGACTCATGTCCATCGAGCTGGTGATGCCATCCAGCCATCTCATCCTCTGTCATCCCCTTCTCCTCCTGCCCTCAATCCCTCCCAGCATCAGAGTCTTTTCCAATGAGTCAACTCTTTGCATGAGGTGGCCAAAGTACTGGAGTTTCAGCTTCAGCATCATTCCTTCCAAAGAACACCCAGGGCTGATCTCTTTTAGAATGGACTGGTTGGATCTCCTTGCAGTCCAAGGGACTCTCAAGAGTCTTCTCCAACACCACACTTCAAAAGCATCAATTCTTCGGCGCTCAGCCTTCTTCACAGTCCAGCTCTCACATGCATACATGACCACTGGAAAAACCATAGCCTTGACTAGATGGACCTTTGTTGGCAAAGTAATGTCTCTGCTTTTCAATATGCTATCTAGGTTGATCATAACTTTTCTTCCAAGGAGTACTGTTACTGCTCCCATTTTACAGATGGATAAACTGAGGCCCAGAGAGTTTAATAAAGCTTGAGGAATGTCACTTGACTAGTAAGTGGGCAAGATGGGACTTGAACCCAGGCCATAGAGCCCTACAGCCCACTCTCAACTCTATAAGGCCTTGCACACAATAAGTGCTCCAAAAAAAGTTCTTTATTGTTATTGTTGTTGTTTGGCTAATTATTATATTGTTGATCTAGGCATCATACTGTGTATTTAGGTAAAAGAGTGTTGCTAATGGTTATATTGCTCATGTGAGGCTGAAGGTGACACCCTTATGGCCCAGAAAGGGAAGGTGACCACCCGCAGAGTCTTGGTGGCAAAGACACACCTCTTTGCCTTTATGGCAACATCGTCATCCTTGTCAATCATTCAGATCAATGTAGCATTCGGTCTTTATCTTCTGGGGCCAGACTATAGGAATATGCAGAGAAGGGAAGCAATAAAGACATGGAATGGAGACAAAAATGGGAACTTCGAGGGCCTGGAGTCCATGCCCAGCTCTGTGGCCTGTCAGTTATTAATTTAGGGACAGTCATGTTACATCGCAGAGCCTCCATTTCCTCATCTGAAAAATGGGTTACCATAAGGAATCCACAAACCAGTGGGTACACAGTGGCCTAGCCTAGACGAGGCACACAATAGGCATTTAATAAATGTCACTCAAAATGAAATTGAAATCACAGCCCTCGAGTTCAGAACCTAGACATTAGTTCAGAACTGAGATGTACATATTTGTCTCAGTGTCCAGAAACTCTAGCTCCCTAGACAAGCTCCAGACACAGACACATACACGGTAGTCGGCGTACCGTGATATTTGGGGTTCTGTAGAATCGTGTGCAGACATTCCACACGGAGTGCCCCCTGCCTGGCTCCAGCAGGTTCCGTTGGCTGCGTTTACGTTGACTCCTTGGGGGCGCCTGCTCACTGCCCCCTGTGCTAAGCCTATCTAAGAACTTGAGAGACCGCCTCTATTTTGAACTTCATTTCTCTCTGTGAGAAAGTGCCCCAGTCCCTACTAGAAGCCGCAATTAAGCCTTTTTCTGCCCCCAACTGTATCTGGCCGGGTATCCTTGGCCTTGATCTGGCTCGTGGCTGAAGTAAGACACTCAGGTCAGATTTTCCAAAAAGGATGTTCCACCCCTTCCTCCACCTGTTTGAGGGTTCCTGGAGCACCCTCAAACAGGCACAAAGGGATGTTTTCCAGGAATCTATATTGAACAGAGTCCCTCAGTCCCCACTGGCACAGAATCCCAGTCTTGTTGATGTTTCACATCCCTCCACCTGGACCATCACCTGCCTAGTGACCTCCAGGGTCTTTACAGGTCACTTAGTCAGAGGACCAGCCTTCCATGTCCTTCCACCTGTTCCCATCAGAGGCAGGGTGGAACCAGGAAGTGGGGCCTGAACTGACGGGTGTTTGGGTTCAGCCCTGCTGGAATTTCCACATATTTTGCTAACTGTTTATTTCAACAGTGAGCATATTCAATGCAGGGGCTTCCCAGATGGCACAGTGGTAAAGAATCCGCCTGCCAATGCAGGAAATGCAGGAGACCCAGATTCCATCCCTGGGTCTGAAAGGTCCCCTGGAGAAGGAATGGCAACCCATTCCAGTGTTCTTGCCTGGGAAATGCCATGGACAGAGGAGTCTGGTGGGCTACGGTCCATGGGGTCGCAGAGTTGGACACGACTGAGCGACTAAGCATGCTATTCACCACAGGCTGCTTGAGTATTGTCCGAGAAGGACAGTGACATTCTGGTTTGGGAATCAGTGATAGCACTCTGTATGCTCATTTATTGCTTCAAACCATATTCAGGTTCTTTCCCTCGATCAAAGTCATTTTTTCCTTCCTCTCTTTACAAATGGACATCAGTTGTCAAAACTCCCTTCACACGGAGATTCTCAGAGGCCCACAGAGCCACAACCCACTTCTATTTTCTAAGGGTCCCAGGATGTTTTACAAGGTAAAAAGTTCAAAACATAATCACAAAGCTTGTTGTGCATTTTTTTTTAATTAAAAAAAAATTTTTTTGGAGTATAGTTGCCTTACAATATTGTGTTACTTTCTGCTGTACAGCAAAGGGAATCAGCTCTATGTATACAGATATCCCCTCTTTTTTTAATTTCCTTCCTATTTAGGTCACCACAGAGCATTGAGTAGGGTTTATACAGTAGGTTCTCATTAATTATATGTTTTGTACATAGTAGTGTATATACATCAATCCCAATCCCCTAATTTATCCCACTCCCCCCTCCCCCCATGGTATCCATAAGTTTGTTCTCTACATCTCTGTCTCTATTTCTGCTATACATTTTAAACATTTACATTTAGCAGTTTAATGCTTTTAATAAACACACACAGTACAATGCAATATAAGAGAGATGGGCCCCAAGATAATCACAGGATTTCTCAATATTAATTCATAATGCACATGTACATTCTGATCTGGTAATGGGGTCAGATTTAAAGTTGTCTAATAATCTAATTATCTTGTGAGATCATCATGACTGTAAGCATCACCTCATTTGGAGAAAGCATCAACAATCTAACTTAAAGATCCCTTGGGTCCAGTGGTTAAGACCCAGTGCTTCTACTGCTGCGGGCGTGAGTTCAATCCCTGGTTGAGGAACTAAGATCCTGCATGCCACAGGATGGCCAAAACAAACAAACAAAAATCCTCATCTCCAGAGGCTCTTGTCTGTGAACCCCAAACCCTGATGAGTCTGACGCCCAAGCACTCCCTTCTGTACCCATCCTCCATAGAGAACATGGACCATTGAATAGGGGGGAAAGAGAGTGGAGGGGTGAAGAATAAGCGATTTCAAGCTTCTGTGGAGTTATTATAAAGAATGAATCACTTTAGAAATCATGCTTTGAATACACTACAAGGAAATTATACTCCAGTGTACTTAACACTGGGTTAAGTTTTATAAGTAGCAATTTTTTAATTGCATGGATGGGTGCATACCTGCTGGTTTGCAGGCCCATGGCTCTAGAACCTGATCTGCCACAGCTCCTAATAGTTATGCTTGCTGCTCTAAAAGGTGGTACCCACAGATTGGAGCAGCACTGCCTGGAGCTACAGCGAAGGGGCTGTGGCATGGTGTGTGGCATCTGGCCCCTGGTGTGGATGGCCTGCTGCCCGGCTCAGCCCCACCGTGCTGCCCTCATTTTAGAGCAAGCCAAGCAGGGCAAGTTGCTGCAGGCCTCAGAGGGAGGAGCTGGCACTGGTACCAACAGTGAAAGAAATAAGAACTGGCTCGCTTTGAACAGTTTGGGCCTCAGCTCCTGGATTCATCTCCTCGAGCTGTTTTCTAGAGGAAGCACCAAAAACTGTGTGGCTTCAACAATCAGAATTTATTGTCTGAGTCTGGAAACCCAAAAGTCTGAGATCAAAGTGGCTACAGGGCTCGTTCCTCCCGAGGGCTGTGAGCAGAGGTTCTGCTCCAGGCTCCTCTCCTTGGCTCGTAGACGACGGTCTTCATGTTCACGTGGCGTTCCCCCTGTGTACACGTCTGTCTCCTAATCTCCCCCTTTTTGTAAGGACACACGTCATGTTGGATTAGGGCCACTTTAATGACCTTATTTTAACTTAATTGCCTCTTTAAAGACTCCAAATAAGGTCACAGTTGGAGATCCTTGGGGTTGGGGCATCAATGTATGAGTTGGAGGGACAACCTAAGATGCTCTGTGGTGCACAGGTACCTCCCTCCCTCCCTTCTGTCAAGCTCTTGTCCCGATCTCATTGTGAGCCTCCTGCCCACAATTGAAGGAGGACAGGGTGCCTGCCCTCTCTTTTTAGACCACCAAGATTCTGATGTCTAGTGTCTGTCTTCCAGCCTTAAAATCCTCCACGTTCCCTTCACCTCAGCTCCTTACTTCCCAACTTCTGCTAAAAGCCTCACATCCTCCCACTTACCCAAATGGGAAGCCTTGGTGTCCATGTTAACTTGTTCTTTTCTCTCCCATCCTCTCAAGCCACAGAGCTCTTGTCCTGCTCCTGACACCCCAACTCCCATCTCCTCCCTTCCTGTCATCTGCTGCCACTGCTGTATTTCCCACTCTCCTGGCCTCTCCCCTGCACTGGTGCAGCATCCCCCTCCTGGGTCTCTCAGCCTTCACCCTCTCCCTCCTACAGTCTTTGTACTCATGTATTTCCTAAAATGGCTTTGATAAGGCCACCCTCTTCACCGGGCAGCTTCAGGGGTTCTCACTGTCTACTCATTCACGGCCAAAGCTTTCAGCTTAGCATTTAAGGGACTCCACAATTTAGAAATACATTTAGATCTTATGTTAAAGAGCTCAGGCTGCCATAATAATATACCACAGACCCAGCAGCTTAAACAATAGAAAATTATTTGTCACAGTTATGGAGGGTAGAGATCCGAAGTCAGGGTACCATTGTGGTCACTTTCAGTGAGGGCTCTCTTCCTGGCTTGTAGACAGCCACCTTCATTGTGTCCTTAAACAGCCTATGCATGCAGAGAAATAGATGTCTCTTCCTATTCATACAAGACCACTAATCCTATCAGATTAGGGGCCCACCCTTGTGACCTCATTTAACCTTAATTACCTTCTAAAAGCCCTATCTCCAAATATGTCACAATGGGAGTTGGAGCTTCAACATATGAATTTGAGAGGATACAGTTCAGTCCATAGCAGACCTCAAATGTTTGTTGAACAGAAAGTGTGTGCTTGGCACTGCTGCTGCTGCTGCTGCTGCTGCTGCTGCTAAGTCGCTTCAGTCATGTCCAATTCTGTGTGACCCCATAGACAGCAGCCCACAAGGCTCCCCCGTCGCTGGGATTCTCCAGGCAAGAAAACTGGAGTGGGGTGCCATTTCCTTCTCCAATGCATAAAAGTGAAAAGTTAAAGTGAAGTTGCTCAGTCGTGTCTGATTCTTAGCGACCCCATGGACTGCAGCTCACCAGGTTCCTCCGTCCATGGGATTTTCCAGGCAAGAGTACTGGAATGGGATACCATTGCCTTCTCCAGCTTGGCACTGGAGGTAGAGCAAAGTGAATGATGTGTCAGCAAAAAAGTGATATCTATATAGAAACATCTATAAAGATATATGTATAAAGAAGGTATGATGTGTGTATACACACACACACACACACACACACACACACACACACACACACATGGAATATTACTCAGCCATAAAAAGGAATGGAATTGGGTTGTTTGTAGAGATGTGAATGGACCTAGCTAGAGACTGTCATACAAAGTGAAGTCAGAAAGGAAAAAACAAATATCGTATATTAACACATATATGTGGAATCTAGAAAATTATAAAGATGATCTTATTTGCAAAGCAGAAACAGAGACACAGATGTAGAGAACAAATGTATGGATACCAATGGGGAGAAGGAGTGGGAAGAACTGGGAGATTGGGATTGACATATATACACTACTGGTAAAGAACCCCCTGCCAATACAGGAGACATAAGAGATGCAAGTTTGATCCCTGAGTCAGAAAGACTCCTTGGAGAAGGGAATGGCAGCCCACTCCAGTATTCTTGCCTGGAAAATCCCATGGACTGTAGCCTGCCAGGCTCCTCTGTCCAGGGGGTCTCAAAGAGTCAGACACCACTGAGTAACTAACATTTTCACTTTCACATGTATAAAACAGATAACTAATGTTTAAGTTAATGGAGACCTAAGTAAGATAGATGTACTTTCAGCCACTGGAATTCAATCCTTTTGATCAGGAGTCTTCAAAGTTTTCCTGGATAGGAGGCAATAGGAAATATATGTGACTTTGTGGGCCATTCCATCTGAATCTCCATCTCAACTACCCCCACTCTGCCATTGTATCTCAAAAGCAGCCATAGACAATATGGAAACAAACGAGGGTAGCTGGGTGCCAATAAAACTTTATTTACAGACACTGAAATTCAAGCATCATATAACTTTCACATGTTGTGGAGCATTATCCTTCTTCTGACTGTTTTATTCAATAAGTTTAAAATGGGAAAACCATGGGCTATACCAAAAGAGAGGGTAGACCAGATGTGGCCCATGGGCCACCGTCTGCAAACCCCTGCTTCAGAGCATGCAGCTGTAAGATGCTGCTGCCAAGAGTGAGGATCACAGTAGAGCCTAGAACACAAGTCCATAGCACACAGTAGGTACTCAGTATGTATTTGCTGAAAGAGAGAAGGAAGGGAGGCATGGAGAGAGTGTGGAAATCAAGTTGCCAGGGATCCTGCTGCTGCTGCTGCTGCTGCTAAGTCGCTTCAGTGTCCAACTCTGTGCGACCCCAGAGACGGCAGCCCACCTGTCCCTGTGATTCTCCAGGCAAGAACACTGGAGTGGGTTGCCATTTCCTTCTCCAATGCATGAAAGTGAAAAGTGAAAGTGAAGCCGCGCAGTCGTGTCCGACTCTTAGCGACCCCATGGACTGCAGCCTACCAGGCTCCTCCGTCCATGGGATTTTCCAGGCAGGAGTACTGGAGTGGGGTGCCATTGATCCTACAAGCTGAATTCCTGGCTCAGAGCCCAAGACTGACAACACCTCACCTGCTGTCTCCTTTTGGGCTGCAAGATCATTTCCTTCCATTTCCTCAGGACCTCTCTAAAGACTCGCAGAGTGAAGAGGTGTTGACAAAGCCTTTGAAACGCCCAGGAGCTCAGAGCCTGCTTTGCAAATTTAGGAGCAGGCACCGAGGAGTCCTCCTGTTGAACCCACTGAAGTCGAGTCAGTGTCTCCCACCACCTGAAAAGCTTCCATTGTCTACCCTGAACACAAATCCAGGGAAGAATACACTGTGTTCCCAAGCCCGCTTGTGCCCTGTCGCCAACCTAACAACCCACAAGTGCCACTATCCTGAGTTTTTAGACCAAGCACTTCAGTCCCCACTCAGAAAAGTCATTTGCATCCCCCACGCCAGGCCCCCGACTGCTATATTAATCTCCCCGTTTGTCCCCTCCTGAGTCATCTAATATTACTGCTGGCTAATTAAAACATCAAAACCCAAGTACAACAGCCCTGCCAGAGGCCTCCTAATGCCTGGTTTCAAGTGTGCCCTTCACACAGCCCGGGGCGGAGAGTGGCATGGCTCATGCCTGGGCCCCCAATTAGTTGTCTCGTGATGACCACCCCTTGCACATCTGGACCCTCAACAGATGGCCTCTTTGATCGCCTGTATCTCGCTCCATCCACTCTGCCTGTGAAGACTTCCGGCTTCCTCCCACCTTATCACGCTCCCCCCACTGCTGCCTTCTGCCCCTCTGTCCCCTCCACGGGCCCTGGGCCTGACCCCAAATGCCAACACCATGTCTGTTATCCCCACTCTGGGATTGCAGCTGCTCTTCAAACTCTGGGTTGTCAAGAGAGGGTTTCTTTACTGGCTAAGTGATGCCCAGTATTTAGGGAGGATGGCTAGGGTGCCTCCCACATGGACAAGGGACGATTTTATTTTCCTAAGGATGCAGATTGCCGGCATGATCAGAGGAATTTGTCACCACAAAGGCCCACCTAGAGGCGACCTCCATCACCTGGACATCTGCTGGGAGAGATAGGAGTGGGAATAGAATCCTAAATAAAGAAGTTCAGGATGTCTAGACAGGCCTTCCAAGAAAGTAGAGCCGTCTGTAAATGGCTTCATGTGGGGACATAAGTAAAAGAACTTAAGAGTTTAGCAGGGTAGAAGGGCAGATAGGAAATGGAGGGAAGAATTCATTCAAATCCTTCTCCTGCTCTCAGGGCGATAGTGCAGTTGCTAAGCGCTTAAAGCACGTGCACCCCAGACCTCCCCCCCCCCCGGCCGCTCCCCCGGGTCAGTGGCTCAGTCGGTCCGCCCCCCCTGACTGGGCCTCCAGGCCCTCCGCCGGTTCCGGCGTCTGGGGTGGGGTGCCATTGCCTTCACTTAAAGCAGTAGCAGTCGTAACAGGGATTCCCAGGTGGCGCTAGCGGTAAAGAACCCACCTGCCAATGCAGGAGACGTAAGAGACGTGGGTTCAATCCCTGGGTCGGGAAGATGCCCTGGAGGAGGGCAGGGCAACCCATTCCAGTATGCTTGCCTGGAGAATCCCCATGGACAGAGGAGTCTTGTGGGCTACAGCCCATGGGAGTTGTAAAGACTTGGACACGACTGAAGTGACTTAGCACGCATGCACAGTTGTAACAGGACTGCAGCTTGTACTAGTAGTAATGACACCAACAGTGATGAGGAGTGGCTGACATTGAGGAGGCTGTTGCAATCACCCAAATGAAAGATGGTGGAAGCTTGGATAATGTGCAACACAGTAGATGGAGAGAATGAGGATTCTGGAGCCATTTAGAAGGCTAAACGGATGGGAGTCAGGGAAGGTCGGGTGTGGGGGATAAAGAAGATGATGTTCAGGACAGCTCCTTCCTGTGGCGTGCACAGGTGGTGGGTGGATGTTGGTACCCAGCGCTGAGATGAGAGCCACCGGGGACAACAGGGTCTGGAAGATCATGAGTCATAGCACCTTCCTTTCGTTCTTCGCTCTCACTCCCTGCACTGTCTGGCAGTCTTTACTGGTGGCATGCTGTCACTTGCCTCCCGTTCCCCAAAATCCAATGTGGTGGCATGGATGCTTTAGCAGAGCTCTCCACTGGCAGAAAGGTGGCTGTGCCTCTCACTTCTCTATGAGCAAGACTCTGCTCCCTCTTCTTTACCTGATTAACAGGTCTTGACTTAGAAGTCAAGTGACCCTGGTCAGATGCCCCTTCTGTGTGCTTTCACAGTCCCCTGCACACTGTCAACATCCCATGTCATGATACTCATTTCATTCAATTATAATGGTTCATTCAATCATCATCCCCATTGGGCTACATAAACTCCATGAGGGCACAGATCATGTCTGTTGTGTTTGTTACTGTAGCCCTTGCCCTTACTGACTTGCCTGGAACATAGGAGATACTCAGTAAACCTGTGCTGGATGAATGAATGAATGAGTGAGTGAGTGAGTGAGTGAACTCTACATGATGGCCAAGAGGCAGAGTGGTCAAACAGTGGAGGGCATGATTTGAAAGCCAGACTGCCGGGATTTGACTCCTGGCTCCAGTTTATTAGTTCTGCGATCTTGTTCAACTTAGTTAACTTCTCTGTGCCTCAGTCTCCTCATCTGTAAAATGGGGATGATAAGGTGGTTGCTTGGCACATAGCAAGTGTTCAGTGGATGTTAGTTTTCAGTAGCTGTCCTTCAGGGTTCTCTGTGATTTCTGTCCCACACTTAACCCAATTCAGCCCTAATTCATAGCTCTCTCACCAACCTGAGCACCTCCATGCTGATGAGAAGTGTATCCTGCCTCCTTTCTGACTTCATCTCCTTTGTATTCATTCACACTCCAACACCCCAGCCACACTGGCCTCCTTGCTGGTCCTTTAAACTTACAAGCTCATCCCTACCTCAGGGCCTTTGTATGGATGTGCCTTTCCCCCACTCCACTTTGTCACTATTACTTCTCTCTATATTGTATTCTTATCACCTCCTGAAATTATATCATCCATGTATTAGTTTACTTATTATTTATCTCCACTTCTCCAAAAACAGTGCTCCAGAAGAACAAGGATCCTGACTGCCTTGTTCACCTCGGTGTCCCCAGCACCCAGCAGCGCCTAGCACATAGTAGATGCTCAAGAAATACAACTTGAATGTGTGAATACCCTGGCTCTAGGTCTTTGGTATGAGTGTCACTCAACACTGTCTCATCCTCTCTCCTCCCTTGCTCAGCTGTTGCATCAGGGTATACCTGACGCCTCTCCCTCAGAGATGCTGATGCTTTTCTGATGCATGAGCACACCTCTCTCTGGGCTAGTAGAGAACTACTCAGAAATACCCAAGAACAGAAGGTGATCCTTATCAGTGAGGCTTAAAATGAATGGGCAACATTTGCCAGCCAGGCCACTCCCCTCTCACCTACTGGGAAATTTGCTTACAGAGGTGAAGACAAATCGGGGGCTGAAGATGTTCAAGATGGAGAGGACAGTATGTGCAAAGGCCCTGAGGCAGGGACATGCGTGGCCTTTTGAAAAACAGAAACCTGAAATTGGAGGAAGGTATCCTATGCTTCAAGGGCTTCCCAGGTGGCACGGTGGTAAAGAATTCACCTGCCAATGCAAGAGACCAGTTCAACCCCTGGGTCAGGAAGATCCCCTGGAGAAGGGAACAGCTACACACTCTAGTATTCTGGCCTGGAGAATCCCATGGACAGAGGAGCCTGGCGGAACAAGTCATGGGGTCACAAAGAGTCAGACATGGCTGAGCATGCTATGCTTCAAACCTTTCTTACTTAAACTTACTGTTTCCCCAGTATTTGCCCAAAATGGTGAGTTTGGACTAAGGCAGGACAGCCCCAAAAATCCTAGTAACTTGACCCAACCTCAGGTTTGATTCCTCAGCCCTAAGGGCTGTTACCATTTGGAGAGACTGACAGTGTTCTTTCAGTCACTTATTCATTCAACAAGCATTCACTGAGTCCCAGCTACGTGCCAGACCCTGTGCTAGAGGCCAGAGAGACCAGCCTCTGAGCTCCTGACCCCTCTCCCCTGAGACGTTCTTCCACAGCACCTGCTTCTGTACAGGTAGAGGGACCAGGTCCCAGTCACCTTAGTCACAGCCAGGGGGGGACTAGGGGCAGATTCCAGGAAGGACACCACCTCTTCCCACCCCAGTGGAGACACTCTTCCAGTGCCTAATATGCCATCTTCGTTCTCTCCTCCAGCCCCCTGCCTCGGGAAAACAGTCTCCCACGAAGAATGGCAGCCCCTCCAAGTGCCCTCGCTTCCTCAAGGTCAAGAACTGGGAGACCGACGTGGTTCTCTCTGACACCCTCCACCTCAAGAGCACGTTGGTGAGTATCCCAGCAGAGGGGGAGGCCAGGCTCTTCTCAGCCCCAGCAGTACCCACACATGGGATGGGATAATTCTCGTTGTGGGGACCATCCTGTGCATTGTGGAATGTTGAGCATTACCCCTGCCCTGGGCCCCCCGGATGCCAGTTGTGGCAACCAAATATGTCTCCAGATATTGTTAGATGTCCCCTGGGTGGGAAATCCACCCCCATTTGAGAACCACTGGTAGATGTTTAGCTGTGCAAGTACTATTTATTTCTGTCCCCTGTACCCAAAAGGGGATTGCTGCTCCTAAGTACATTCTTTTTACATCTCACAATCCAACCACTGATGGAGTTTTGAACAAACCCTTCTTAGTTATCAATCTGTCCTCTAAATTTTTATATATTTTAAAGTCAATCAATCAGTTTCTTTATATTGTAGAAAGCAGGCTTCCCTCATAGCTGTCAGTAAAGAATCTGCCTCCAGTGCAGAAGACCTGGCTTCTATCCCTGGGTTGGGAAGATCTCCTGGAGAAGGAAATGGCAACCCACTCCAGTATTCTTTCCTGGAAAATCCCATGGACAGAGGAGCCTGGTGGGCTGCAGTCCATGGGGTCGCAAAGAGTCAGGCGTGACTGAGCAACTAACACTTGGAGGAATGTTGTATCAGTTAGCTATCACAGTGTAACAAACCACCCCAAAATTAATGACCTAAAGCAACTACTACTATTATTTTCCAGGAGCTACAGATTGGCAGGGTGGTTCTCATTCTCATGCTTCTGCAGATCTCATGCTTCTGCGATTATCTGAGGGGTCTGCTCTGGGCAGGCTGAGCTAGGAGGGCCTTGGCTGGGATAAATCAGCTCTGTGCCATGGGGCCTCTCAGCCTCCAGTAAGGAAGCTTGGTCTCCTCTGTGCACTGGATGCAGGGTCCTGAGAGAATGAGCAGAAACATATAAGATATCTTGAGGCCTAGAATCAGAATGGGCACAGTGTCATCTCTGCCATTTTCTGTTGGCCCAAACCAGCTCAGATTCAAAAGGAGAGGAAGGAGGCTTCACCTCTTGATGAGAATTACTGTAAAGTCACATAGTAAAAGGCGTGAATAGATGGAGGGAAAGAATTGGGGTGATTTTCTGCAATCAACATCCTGTGGATCTGTTCAAAAGAACTATTGTAATCACTCCACTAGTCCTTCCTGATCAACATGGGATCAAAAAATAGTTGGGAGGGGTCTCGCTGATGGTCCAGTGGTTATGAGTCTATGCTTCCAATGTAAGGGACATGGGTTTGATCCCTGGTTGGTAACTAAGATCTTACATGCCGCATGGTGCAGCCAAAAAAAAAATTTTTTTCAATATTGGGAGATTCCGCATCAATGGTTCTGATTCCCAGAGAATGACAGTCACAAAGCCCCTCTCCTCACCCCGCCTCACTGAGTAGAGAAAATAATTACAGAACCTTAAAATGCTAGTTAGGGCTTCCCCTAACTCAGATGTGACTCAGATGGGAAAGAGTCTGTCTGAAATGCAGGCGACCTGGGTTCGATACCTGGGTCAGGAAGATACCCTGGAGAAGAAATGGCAACCCACTCCAGTATTCTTGCCTGTGGAGAATCCCATGGACAGAGGTGCCTGATGGACTACAGTCCATGGGGTCGCAAAGAGCTGGACCCGACTCAGCGTGTGTGACTAACACACACGCTAAAGTGCTGGTTATCTTTTCTTCACGTGGGCTAATCACCAGGTACAACAGTGACTGGAAGCTGGTATGTGAGAAATTCACTTTGGGAATTAAAGGCCAGGGAAACTACCACGAATGTCAGAGCCAAGGCCACAGCCCTACACATGCCATACTTGAGTGAAACTAAGTGACAGCCCAAACCTCTTTTCCTTCCAGGGAACGGGATGCACTGAGCACATCTGTATGGGGTCCATCATGCTCCCTTCTCAGCAAATACGAAAGCCTGAAGACGTTCGCACAAAAGAACAGCTCTTTCCTCTTGCCAAAGAGTTCATTGATCAGTACTACTCATCAATTAAAAGGCAAGTTCATGTCTACACTGGGGAGCCCCAGTACTGGGTACAAAGACTTCAGGTCCAACTCTGCAGACAGTTGAACCAAGACTGAGCAGAGCACCTCTGCCCGCCATGCACAGAGGTTGAAAATTGGGCCTGATCATGTACAAGGGCCAGATCTGGCCCCTAGAAGTGTTTTTGTTTAGCCTAAAGAGTGTCTCTTAAATTTGAAACTCTTCAGGCAATTTCACACCTGGATATATTCCCTAAAGAAACTCACACTTGTTCATAAGAAGGTCAGCATAAGAATGTTCACTGAAGCATAGTTACTATGGGAAAAAAATGAAATTAAGCACCCAGCTGGAAATGACCTCAACTCCATTGTTAGAATGTGTAAGTGAACTGTGGCAGTTTCTGTAAAGGAATATTATACAGCTATGAAAATGAGCACATTAAAGCTCTGTGTGTTCATGGAAATGAAGCTCACAAATAACTTTGAGCAAAGGGAAGAAAAGATGGATACATTCTACTCAATGGATACAGTGTATCTATTATAGAAGATACATTTAGGACAGCACCATTCATAAAAAATAATACTATACATGATTTAGGGGGATATATATGGGGCTGGCCAGAAAGTTCATTCATTTTTCCATAACATCAGAAAATCTGAGCAAACTTTTTGATCAACCCAATGCTCAAGTGGTAAAAATCTAGACAAAAGTATGAGCATGCTAAATGCCACATTCAAAATAGCAACCACTTCTGGAAATAAAATGAGCTATGGTAAGGGGTAGTCCCCAAGGAATTATAAAATATTTTCTTGTTTATTAATGATTTCCCAGGCTTGGGACACAGATGTTCATTCTATTATTTTCTACACCTTTTGTGTAGCCTGCAACTTTTCATAAGAATTTTTTTTAACTTTCTCAAAGTGAATTTATTTAAAAACGAATTTAAATTTTGTTTAGAAATGAGAAGAGTTCCCTTTAAAAATCAGATGCCCAGTTTTTCTTTAAAGAAGACCTGGCAGTAGCGGCCCCTGATCAGACAAAGCAGTCTGGAACCGAGTTGAGGCTGCCCTCTGGGGCCTAGTCTCGGGCTGGCCTGCTGGCCACAGTCCCCACCCAGCCAGTTCAGTCCCACGTTTGGGCCTTTGAAGGCACTTGAATTTGCCGGCCTCTGCTTTATGCACAGACTATCGTGTCTGGATATCAGTTCAGACTCTCCGTGGCTTCTGGCCTCCTGCAATAGCTCACTCCTTCCATCAGCCTCTAACTGAGAAGAGAAAGTAACGCTCCCGTGTGCCTTCCCTCTTCCCTCAGGTTCGGCTCCAAAGCCCACATGGAGAGGCTGGAAGAGGTGAACAAAGAGATCGAAACCACCAGCACCTACCAGCTCAAGGACACAGAGCTCATCTACGGGGCCAAGCACGCCTGGCGGAACGCCTCCCGCTGCGTCGGCAGGATCCAGTGGTCCAAGCTGCAGGTGGGCAGTCAGGCTCAGATACTGTGAAGAGCCCCTTGGTGGGGGCCGGTGCAGGGGAAATGAGCTTTAAAAGGGGTCAGCTTCTACCGAGGGCCCTTGGTGGCTATGGTGAGCTATCAGATGGTTATCATGGGGTCCCAGACTCTCAGCTCATGACCACATCTGGCTTGTGGTCATGTTTTATTCAGCCAAAGCAATCTTTTTTAAAAACTGAATTTGATGTCTCTAGGTAGGGCTCATACTCTCCAGTTTACCACAGACCCCATTTCTCCCTTTCCTCTTACACCTACTCTCTTTGCTTATTTATGTTATTTGCTTACTCCCTGAAAGCATTAGATTCTGCATCTCTTGGTATGATTTTTTTTTCCCTTGGAGAATAGTTGTAAGTTGGAAATAGATTAGTTATCAGTTTCGGGGAGTTTTTCTGATTTGTGTTTGTTTTATTTTTAAGTCCCTGTTGCTGTTGTTCAGTCACTAAGTCTTATATGATTCTTTGCAATCCCATGAACTGCAGCACGCCAAGCTTGCCTGTCTTTCACTGTCTCCCGGAGTTTGCTCAAACTCATGTCCATTGAGTCGATGCCATCCAACCATCTCATCCTCTGTCGCCCCCTTTTCCTCTTGCCCTCAATCTTCCCCAGCATCAGGGTCTTTTCCAGTGAGTCATCTGTTCTCAATAGGTAGCCAAAGTATTGGATCTTCAGCTTCAGCATCAGTCCTTCCAATGAATATCCAGGGTTAATTTCTTTTAGGATTGACTGGTTTGATCTCCTTGCTGTCCAAGGGACTCTCAAGAGTCCCTTGAGTACCACAATTTCAAAGCACTGATTCTTCAGCCCTCAGCTTTCTTTATGGTCCAGTTCTCGCACCCATACATGACTACTGGAAAAACCATAGCTTTGACTATACAGACCTTTGTTGGCAAAGTGACAAAGTCCCTAATCCCTAGCAACCTCACGGGAGATACAGGCAGCCCATTACGAGTCACTCCTCTGCTCAGCATTCCTTTCCCATGGTCAGTTACACTCCATGCCTACTTATAGGGGATTTCTTCCTGGTTTGATTAGCCATGGTTATTAGAATATAAAAAGATGCTATAAACACAGGGTGGGGGCTCAGTAATGAAATGCTCACTACCCCTATGGGGCAGCAGCTAGGGTGGGCTCTGGGTGCTTCTCCAATGGGAGGGCTGCCTTGGGCAGGGCTGAATGGGGAAAGAGGAGGCAATCCTTCCCACATTGTACCCCTTACAGGTGTTTGATGCCCGAGACTGTACCACTGCTCATGGGATGTTCAACTATATCTGTAACCACATCAAGTATGCCACCAACAAAGGGAACCTCAGGTGAGCCAACCAGCTTGGGGAAAGGGAATCTGACATCCCCATGGTGTTCACCCTTGAGTCTGGAGCTGGCTCCCCTGCCATGGAATTGCTCCCCCTCTTTCCTCAGGGCCAGTGCTACGTGGGGAGAGGTGACCTGGCCTCCTCATTCTGACCTCCACGTGCCTTCTCTCCCGAGACACAGACTCCCCTGTGGTTTACAGAAGTATAGCAACCACAATCATATTCATCCCACAGTTTCATATCAACCTCTAGAGGAAGCAGGATGAGATGTTTCAGATTCCCAGGAAGAGGAAAACCTCCTTGCTGGTGGTGACCCGCTTTCACCAGCACCTCTGTTGCACCAGCCTCCGAGGTTTCCAGGGTTTCAAATGCAACGTCTCTTCTCTGTGCCATGGGGACCACCATTTCTGGTTTCATCAAGCTGAGCCACATCTGGGACTTCTCTTACCTCCCACCAAGAACAAAGCTGCAGGGTGCAGGCCAAAGCAGACAGGCGCTGATGTGAGCTAGTGGCTTCCATGCTGGCAAGTCTCAGCTGGGAGAGGAGCAGCTGAAAAGGAACAGCTGAGGCCCCACAGACAGGCGGTGACACTTGTTAATCATACTCCCTCGGTCCTGCCCCTGCCTCTGTTCCCAGCAGCTGAGGACCAGCCTCACCTTGGGGCTGCACAGGACCACTGCAAAGATATTCCCACAAGCCCTTGGGGTGTGCTGAGCTCATCCGTGAAGTGGCTTATTGGCATTAAGCATGGCTTTTCTTGGACATGTCTCTTCCTTGAGAAGGAAATTGTGTTTACCACCTGAGCCCAACAGTGGGAAAAGGGCCTGTCATTTAAGGCTTGCTGGGGAAATTAGTATTCAGATCTTTTTCTGAAAAGACCTTGCCCCTCAGAGAACAACAAAGAACCGCCTTCAACTGCATATCCTAAGCGTTAAAGCATGGCCTAGCCAAGGTCTTAGCCTCAAGGAGCTTGTGAGTAATTTTGAAAGTTTTCAAATGATGCTATGATGGAGTGATTTGGGATGGAGGTCATCAGGCCAGGCAATGCACCTTTACTTTTTTCAATTTCCTATTGGTGGAGGTCTAAATGAGACCTTCTATTGATGAAATGTTCAGCTGATTTTTTTTAACAAGTTTTAAACTACACATCTGGATACAATGAGAGGCCAGAAGAGAATGTATGCCATATATAGAAATAATCTAAAAGAAGAGAGGGAGGAAGAGAGGGAGAGAGATGAAATTTAGACAGGATGGGGCATTTGACTTGCCATTTCACGACAAGCTCAGGAGACTTGGGAGACAGGAGGTGTAAAGCTGTCCCGTGTCTTCCTCCGGGCTCATTCTTGCACAGAGTAAGCATCCCATCCCACTGCATGTCATTCTGGAGTTTCTAAACATACTTTTTAAAATATGTAAACAAACAAACACAAATACGTGTTATCTGCTGCTCAGGCAAACAGCCATGTGTTTTAACACTGGAGGGAAATGCTGACAATTTGACTCAGTCTGTGTTCACCTACAATACGGCAGCCTTGCCAAGAGATTCTTAAGAGCGTCTTTGGCCCTCTGTGACTTCACCTTCAGCCTGGGTTCCAGATTCACCCCAAGGTGTGACACACCACTCCCTGCAGAATTAAATGCGATACGATCTTGTGCAGATAGCAAGATCTAAATGTGCTCACAGAGGAGGCCCTGGGAACCAGATGAGACAGGCGATGCTGTGTGAAGAAGGCAGATTTGAGTTGGGCCTTGAAATCAGGTACATGACAGCAGAAAAGGACTCCAGCCAAGGCAGGCAGTGGGAGCAGGGCTCCAGGGCAAGATATGAATGGGAGCAGATCTGTGAGCATGGAGGTGGACCTGTGACGTCACCCCCCTGTTGACATAAGCCAGGACGTGGCTTCCATAGCCTCGGGTTTGGTCCATGGATGGAACTGATGAGGTCAGGTGACAAGAGCTCCTGGCAAGAGATAACAGTGAACCACCCTTTTTTTTGTGACCACTTTGGCTCTCAGTTGTGGCATGTGGCATCTAGTTCCCTGATCAGGGATTGAACCCGGGCCCCCTGCTTTGGGCACATGGAATATTAACCACTGGACCACCAGGGAAGTCCCTACATTGAATCATTTTGTGAAAAAGTTACTCTCCTTTTTTTCAATCTTTCTGATGGTGCCAAAGAGAATAAGGCATCATGAACATCTCTCCAAACTGCTGGTCTCCTTTTTAACAAAAAGAGGGCAGGGCTCCAGTGAGGTGCCTTCTGCAGGCAACAACATCTTTCTACAGTTTGATAATAATACAGGGTCTCACAGTTGCCTATTTCGGTGAGCGAGGCCAGGGGCAGTCTTCACTTTTTTAAATAAATAAATATCAGTACAAATTAAAGTTGATCTATTAATCATAAATCTGTAGAGGGGATGAGCAACTGGGGCAATAATGATTGGTAAAAGAAAGACTGAAACTGGGAATCAGTGGTGAGTTCTTAAGAGGAGACAGAGCCTGATGATCCCCGCCCCCCCCCCCCCCCCAGCCGAGGATTACCTGGTGCAAAAGAACTTTCTGGAAAAATGGCCCAAGTCAAGATTGTTCAAAAGACTCTAGTTGGAGAGGCATTTGTTTCCTTCTGCGAGCTGGCCCAGGGCTTCCCTTCCTCTGCCCTTCCTCACCTAGTGGTCAGTGGAGGGACAGAGCAGAGTCCCACCCCTTCCAACAGCGGCTCCATGGGCCCGGGGGCCTCGGCGCAGATGTGAATCCACCCTGAGCCTTGTGCACTATCGACCTGAGCAGCTCCTCTTTCAGTCTTTCTCTGAAGTGCAAGCCCAGCCCCGATGCCAAATGTCCCCTCTCTCCACCGCAGATCTGCGATCACCATATTTCCCCAGAGGACCGACGGCAAGCATGACTTCCGCGTTTGGAACTCCCAGCTCATCCGCTATGCTGGCTACAAGCAGCCCGACGGCTCCATCCTGGGGGATCCAGCCAACGTGGAGTTCACGGAGGTAGGCGCCCCCACCCCTACCCCACCCAGACTCTCATCCCCCAAACTCTCTTTATCCACAGACTTTTCTTGGTTTGATATCATCACAGAGACAGCAGGCAGCAGGTGCTGCTTACTCACCTCCAGACCTCCTGCTCTGTCTGTCTGCCTCCAGTCCAGCTGGTTCTGTTATAGCTGGTCGTTTTCATATTGTTACGTCACCTAACTCTCATTAGGGACTCAAATGGGACTATTGTCCCATTTCACAGATGAGTATACTGAGTCAGTCACACTCAGACTGGCCAAATGCATTATCCAAGGCTACTGCAATAGCAAAGGGAAAGCTAGAAGTACAGGCCAAATCTCCTGCCTCCCCCCAGGAGGAGGGGAACTAATATGTGGAAGTCATATCTAGCATCATCTTTTCTTTTCTCTTTTTAAAAATACTTATTTATTTGGCTGCACTGGGTCCTAGTTGCTGCATGTGGGGTCTTTTAGTCGATGTGGAATCTTAAGTTGTGCCACGCAAACTCTTAGTTGCGGCATGTAGGATCTAGTTCCCTGACCAGGGATTGAACTCGAGCCTCCTGCATTGGGAGTGCAGAGTACTAGCCACCAGGGAGTCCCTGGCGCCATCTTTTCTGAGTGAGGTATATGTCAGCCTCATCCCCTTCATCCATTCATTCATTTCTCTGTACAACATTGCTGCCCACCGACACAGCCCCTCTCCAGATGAACTTGACTCTCCAGCACCCAACTATTGCTGGCAGCCCAAGTCAGTTCATATAAGCCACTGGGAACATGAACCCCACCTTCTCCCCATCCAGGTTCCTTCCAGGTGGTGATGTACACAGGTAGCACAAGTAAGGCCTGGAAGCTTTCAACATCTATGCCCACAGGAGGTATCATAGGCAGACCCCACGCCTGGAACACCTCTGGCATATAGGCCTGGTTCCCCTTTTATTTGTCACCCACTCAGCCGCCATTCTGCTTCATCCTTGCTCTTTCCTCAAACCACCCTCATGTCCACCCCAGTACCTTCCCCATGAGGGGGCTGCCCCCACCCTCATGGATGCTGACTTCATTTGCAGGGAGCTTTTCTTGCTGAAATGTCATTATCCTGGGGAGGGGGTTGTAAGCAAGGCGACCAGGAGTCACACCTGTGCCGTTTAGGCTCAGCCAGACTGTCTGCTCCACCTGGCTGAGCTCTAACTTCGCTCACCTTGTCCTTGTGGTGGCCAGAACAGACATGCCACAGCCTCTTCCTCTCCTTCTGTCCCCAGAAACCTCACTGATACCACATGCTCTCCTAAACCCACACTTCTGTGCTTCCTCTGTCTACCAGCCCAGCAGAGGGAATCACCCCAAACATAACCACATAACTATAACTTTTGAAAGCCCCAGCATGGCAGCCACTGGCCGCACCAAGCCAGTGACCACATGAAATGTTGTGAGTCCAGATGGAAACATGCCCTAAGTGTAAGGTACATGGTCTCTGAGACGGAGAACAAAAAAAGAGTGGGAAGGTCTCATTAGTAATTTGTATCTTGATTACCTGCTGAAAAATAATGTTGTGGGTAATATTGGGCTAATCTATTTCTATTTATTAATAAATTTACTGTATTATACATATAGTTAATTTTGTTAAATATCTTTAAATATATTAATTATTTATCATTAATCAGTTAATGGTGTTTAATTATATATTTTAATATTTTATTGGATTAATAAATATATTTCATATTTAATTTTAGTGCCAAATATACTGTTAATAAGGTTTCCCTCAGGGGTCAAGAATCTGTCTGCCAATGCAGGAAACACAGGTTCGATTCCTGGGTTGGGAAGATCCCTCAGAGAAGGAAATGGCAACGCACTTCAGTATTCTTGCCTGGGAAATGCCATGGACAGAGGAGCCTGGTGGGCTACGGTCCATGAGGTCACAGAAGAGTCAGACACAACTTAGTGACTGAACCACACCACGTGTGTGTGTGTGTGTGTGTGTGTGTGTGTGTGTGCACATGCATGCGTGTGTGCGCACACTTGTGTGCACAAGCTCATTCAGTCATGTCTGACTCTTTGTCTCCTGCATTGGCAGGTGGATTCTTTACCACTGTGCCCCTATTAAAATATTAATATTATAGTGTATAGTTATATATGCTATCAATATTATATATTATTTATATATCATTAATAGTTTATATAAATATTAATAATATAATATCAATATTAATATTTTAATGTGATTGTGTTATTAGTATTTTATATTAATGTTTTAGTATAGTGTTAATAAATTACTATTACTATTTATATAATCAATATAATGCTATAATTAATAACTAATTAAATATTATTGAAATTAAAACTGTTTCAAATGAATATATTATTTAAATTTATCTTTGCCTGGTTTTGCTTTAGGGTTTTGGGGTGTTTTTTTGAAATATGTTTTAAAATGTGTCTGCTAGAAAATTTTAAATTACTTACATGGCTGGCTTTATATTTCAGCGGATAGCTGCTCTAACGGGTGCATTTTTCTGTGGTCATTCTGAGAGAGCTGCCCTCATCCAGTTTGGTAGATTTTCCTTGTGTCTTTGCACTCAGGGCAGGGAGTGCAAATACTTCCAATGCAAGTGTCAGTTCAGCTCTTGCTCCAGTTCCCAGAGGGCAGGGAAGACCCAGAAATCACATCACCAAGTGAGGGGCCGGAGGGCGGGCTTATCTTCTGTCCTGTGGAACCAAGGGAAGTTGTGCTAGTTACCTGATGATATCAGGGAGAACTTCATGTAGGAGGTGGTGAGGCCCAGAGCCTCCGGAGGAAGCGGCCGCTTGGGGGCGGGCCCTGGGACCTTTGCCCCTCCCCTCACCCCCTGGAGGGCCTGGGGCTCAGTGGTCTGACCTGGTGGCTCTGCTTGCAGATCTGTATACAGCAGGGCTGGAAGCCCCCACGGAGCCGCTTCGATGTCCTGCCGCTCCTGCTCCAGGCGAACGGCAACGACCCAGAGCTCTTCCAGATCCCTCCAGAGTTGGTGCTGGAAGTCCCCATCAGGCACCCCAAGTAAGAGGGCCTAGCGTGGCGGGGGAGGGTGGGGGAGTGGTTTACCCAGTGCCCCTCTCTGCCCAACCCCGGAGCCCCCTCCTGTCTCTCCAGCCCAGACAGAGGCTGAAAGGGGGTCTTGGATCCTGTCCTCACCATGGGGCCAAGGCAAGGCGGGTTCCCTCGAGATCAGTAATTCCTCCTTTACCAGCCGAGGGACCATCGTATTTTCTGAACCAAAATCCCTCTCCTTATAAGTCAGATAGAGAAAGACAAATACTATATGATGTCACTTAGCTGTAGAACCTAAAAAATACAACAAGCTAGTGAATATAATGAAAAAGAAGGAGGTAGAGAATACAGATACAGAGAATAAACTAGGGGTCCCAGTGGGGAGATGGAAGAGGTGAGGGGCGATAGAGGGATAGGGGATAAAGAGGAAAAAACCATCATGGATAAAATAAATAAGCTACAAGAATATACTGTACAACATAGGAAATATAGCCAGTGCTTTGTGCTGAATCACTCAGTCTGTCCAATTCTTTGCGACCCCATGGACTGTAGCCTGCCAGGCTCCTCTGTCTATGGGATTCTCCAGGCAAGAATACTGGAGTGGGTTGTCATGCCCTCTTCCAGTGGATCTTTCCAACCCAGGGATCGAACCCAGGTCTCCCACATTGCAGGCTGATTCTTTACTGTCTGAGCCACCAGGGAAGCCCCAATATAGCCAGTATTTTACAACAACTATAAATGGAATATAACCTTTAAAAATTGTGAATCACTATATTGTATACCTTACATATTATAGTGATTATATATATAGGGATTATATATATGTCTTTCACTATATTGTACACATTACATATTATAATATATAATATTATATATTGACTATACTTCAATTCTTTAAAAATTTCCCTCTTTACCCCACTCCTTTTAAGCCATCAACCTGGACCTATCCATTTTCCAAAACTGGAGAAGGGAATGGCAACCCACTCCAGTGTTCTTGCCTGGAGAATCTCATGGACAGAGTAGCCTGGTGGTCTATAGTCCATGAGGTCACACAGAGTCAGACATGACTGAAGCAATGAACACACACACACATACAAAAGCGAAAGAACAGAAGCACTTCCTGTATTGTTATGGGTGCAAATTTTACATAGAGGGAACCATTAAAAACTATGTGACCTGATGCAGCTCAAGTTCAAAAGTAGTTTGGAGTTGGGATGGGGCTGTGAGGGCTGAGGCCAGCAATGCAAATAGAATTCACACTTTTTGAGAGTAAAAGAACTCCATAATAAGACCTGGCCTCAGGAGCAAAATTGATGGAGGAAGCACCAAAAAAATCAATCATCAAATAAATAGTATTTTAATGTAATTTAAAAAATCAAGATTACCTTTTTAAATCCATGATGCATAAAGTATCAAAATTCTCAAACAAGGACCAGTTCAGGGCTGAGATTAGGGTAAACAAGTGAGGTAAAGTATCCAAGTGCAGAGTGGGATCCTGTCTTTATGTAAAGTTTTGATGTTTTGCTCATCATGGCAGTTTTGTGTTAATATTTTTTAAGACACTGAATTAATTTAGAATATTTGATCTTGATTACTAGGTTTGTGGGTGCTCCTCAATTTTGCACCCACAGCCAGTGCCTTACTTGCCCCACCCTGGTCTAGGTCCTGGAGATGGAGCAAGTGTCCTAAGGCTCCCAACACTGCCGGGTATCTAGGATCTCAACCAGCTTCAATGGTGAAACTTGGCCTCCAGTCATTCATTCACTTGTCATTCAAAACTGTTTATTATTCCTACTCTGGGTCATGCATTGTGCAAGCCTTTGTCACTGACTTGGTCCCCACCTCCATGGTGCTTTCAATCTCAAAGAGGAGATCGGTTACCCAAATAAACCACTTAATTCCAATCAAGTGTTGCAAAATAATGTTATGGTACCTAGAGGCGTAAAGCTGCCTGACCCAACCCAGATCAGACATCAGAGAAGGCTTCCAGAGTAAGCAGCATTTTATTTATTTATTTTCTTTTTGTAAGCAGCATTTTAGCTAAAAATGAAAGTGTGAGTAAGAGCTGGACAGGCACAGAAGGAAAAGAGCAGGAAGGAACTGCCTTGCAAACGCCCTGAGGTCAGAAGGAACTCACCCGGCTCTATATTTAAAATGGATAACCAACAAGGACCTACTGAGTAGCATAGGGAACTCTGCTCAATGTTATGTGGCAGCCTGGATGGGAGGGGAGTTTGGGGGAGAATGGATACATGTAAATGTACGGCTGAATCTCTTCACTGTTCACCTGAAATTATCACAACATTATTAATTGGCTATTCCCTAATACAAAACAAAAAGTTAATTAAAAAAGAAAAAGAAAAGGGAACTCAGCAATTGCTCACGTTCTCCTGAATTCACCTTCCAAGTGAGTTTAAGGGATAAATAGCAGCCCATGGCAGTGGTTCCCAGGCCTGGATGTCCATGCAAATCACCTGGGAAATATGTGAAAGTGAATATTCTCAGACCTCTGATGTGGATGGCGGCATGATTCCACAGGTCAGACGTGAGCCCAGGAATCAGGTTCCAAAGTAGTAAGCCCCAGTCAGTCGCTGGCATTTCGGCATCCCCAGGCTAAGGAGATCCCGCCCACGTGTCTTCCCCTGAGGCTCCCGCCCCACAGCAAGCTGGGCTATGTTGCTCTCCACAGGTTCGAGTGGTTCAAGGACCTTGGACTGAAGTGGTACGGCCTCCCTGCTGTGTCCAACATGCTCCTGGAGATCGGCGGCCTGGAGTTCAGTGCCTGTCCCTTCAGCGGCTGGTACATGGGCACAGAGATTGGTGTCCGTGACTACTGCGACAGCTCCCGATACAACATCCTGGAGGTGAAGCCCCACCTGGGCCATCCTGACAGGGGATGCATGGGGTGGAGGGCGTGGGCTCAGTGGTCCTTCCCCACAGCTGAGCTCTGGGGCTCAGAAACTGGAAGACGTTAACACAGAACCAGCAGCTATAAGGAAGCCCCAGGCCTTTCGGAAGACTTCTGTGGCATTAAGAGTACGTGTGCTATATGCTGAGTGCGACTCCAAGCACTTTGCAGATTATTGTACGCTCATTTGATCTTCATCACATCCTCTGGGTGTGAAAATGCCCCCTTCACAGGTGAGGAAACTGAGGCCTTTTGGCGGATTAACATGACAAGTTCAGAGTCACCTAGCTAGGGAGTGGCAGAGCTGGGGTGTGAACCCAGGCCGACATTATGATCCAAGTTCATGACCATTCTACTGCCCTGCCTGCGGTCAAACCTGGTTAGAAGCTTTGGGAAGGGGCATGAACTTGGGGCATTTTTGGTCTCTTTTCTGAAAAAACAAGGAGGGAGGGTTGGCAGTGATTTTTCCCACATGTGCATTTCTCAGTGGAGGGTCTGACTCCCCACCCCCATTCCCCTGCTACCCCCAGCCCAGGCTGTCATCTTCATCTACTGAACATTGCTGGGGCGGGCTGCTCCCCGGAGCTCCGCTTTGCTGAATGTGTCAGCAGCGCTGCGGTTTTGTCAGCAAATGCTGTTTCTAACAACAGTCTGCTGTGGTTGGCCTTATTTCAAAAGAAAACACTGAGAAACAGAGAAGTTAAGCACTGAGGCTATGCCACACAGTAAACAAAGCACAGAGCACAGTTTGAAGTCAGAGTCAAGTGTTAGGTTTATAGTGTTAAAAATCCACGGACATTCACCTGGATGGACCTTGAAGGCATCATGCTAATGAGATAAATCAGACATAAAAAGACAGATGCTGGGTGATCTCACTTCTATATGGAATCTAAAAAAAGCCAAACTCCATAAAACAGAGAGGAGAGTGGTGGTTACCAGGGGCTGTAAGGGGAGGGTGGTTGGCAGGGGGAGGTGGCAGGAGAACTGGGAAAGATGTTTGTTGATGTGTACAGACTTACAACTTGCAGATAAGTCCTGGAGATCTAATCCACAGGTCGTTATTATAGTCAATAATGATACTGTGTTATGAGTTTCAAAGTTGCAGAGAAACTATATCTTAATCTCACCACAAAAAAAGAAATGGTAATTATGTGACTGGATAGAGGTGTTAACTCACCCTACAGCAGTAATTATACTGCAACATATAAATGTTATCAAACCAATACCTCTGACACTTGATCTATACAAACTCCTAACAGGAAAGGAAAAACCATTTCTAGGCAATTTCCAGAGATGTGGCTCAAGTCATGTTTGGGGATTTTTTTTAAGTCATATATGTTTGACTTAATACATATGACTTAAAAGAAGTCATTAGATGATGCTGCAACTAATTTCTATTATTTTAACCAAAATAATGTGGTAGAAATAACAATAGCAGCATGACTGATTGTACACACTCTCTTTTATAAAATAACTCAAGTTTTATATGTATTTATGTAAAGCAGCCAATTTCTTACTCTACATTTGTGTCACTGCTAAAAGACCCCAAACAGAATCTAACGCCCCAGTCTCCAAAGAGTAAATTAATGTCTGCTTTCATGACTCAGGTTCACGTTTCAGTTGCAAAGAGTAGTCACTGTGTAACTTAAATAAGACTCGCTCCCACCCCCAGCCTTCCACTCTAACTGCCATTACGTACAAATGTTGACAGCTGGGCCTGCGAAGCAATTTACTCAAACTTGAGAAATTGTCACATTCTAGCCCCATAATGAGACCTAGGTTCCCACAAATGATTAGAATTGACAGAGGAAGTGAGAAGCCAGGCTCTAATTAATGGATTTGCTGTTGGGTCTTCCCTGCTTCTGACATCAGCTCCTACTGGAGCTGGAGCCGTAACTTAAATGTCAGGGGTTGTTTTTGCCAAGCAGTTTTGCCAAAGGAGTCGGCTGACTGGGGAGCCGCTCCCTGGTCTTGGGTGTTACTCAACTCCCTGGCTCCAGCTCTGAGGCCAACTAGCTCTGTAGGCTGCGAGCAAGTCTGTGCAGCAGTCTGAACCTCAGTTTCCTCATCTGTCAAATGGAGTCTACGGGTGTTTCCATAAACTCAAAATACTCATGATCTAGATTCCAAGTAGTGGCCGCTCCGGAGATGAAATGGAATGGGCGGAGAGCTTTCCCCAATAGAAAGTAGTGATGATAAGAACAAAAAGAATTAAAAAAAAAAAAAAAGAAAGCAACTGCTATCACTCCCAGACCCAAATAGCTCCTTAAAGTCCTTCAAAGACCCTCCCCATCATATTTGAAATAAAATCCTGACCACTTTGCACACCCTGCATAATCCATTCCTGTGTCTCTCTTCTTCATCAGAGTCCTACGTCCCCCTGACTCCCTACCATTCCAAATACATTGACCTTCTTCCTGTATCTCAGCACCAGCCTGATCCCACCCCAGGGTCTTTGCACATACTATTCTTTCTGCCTAGAGCATTTCCTCCCAAGATTTTCAAATGTCTTGCTGCTTCTCATCATTTGGATCTCATGTGTGTGCCACCTTTGCAGTGGTCCTTCAGTGACACTCCTGGCTCAATTCATCCTGCCCCTATATCCCTCTTTCTCCTAGTTCCTTGCCTTATTTTCTTCCTAGAAATTAACACTCATCACAGTATTATTTTCTGGCTCTCCCCACTCTAGAAGGTAAGCTCAGTAATCAAAGGGCCAGTCAAGTCGCTCTAGTTTCCTGCTACCAGTATGTCCTCAATAAAAAAAAAAAAAATTTGAGTGAATTAGTCTGCATATGAGTTCATTAATTAATGAAGAATTTTATTGGTGATGCTGGCCCGGTCCCTCTTTAGTCCGAAACCCAGAGGTAGCCCGGCCTGTGAGTCTATATTCCCTTCCCCTTTCAGGATGTGGCCAAGAAGATGAACTTGGACATGAGGAAGACATCCTCTCTGTGGAAGGACCAGGCACTGGTGGAGATCAATATTGCGGTTCTGTACAGCTTCCAGGTAACACCAGGGCACGCCTCCCGGCTGCCAAGCCACAAAGGGGGAACTAAAACTTTTCAGAGTCTTAGGGCAGAAAATCAAGAGCCCAGCTCCCAGGAACCTTGTTTGCAGGGCTCTGCTCATAAGCAAGGTGTCCTTCCCATCACATATGCCTGACTCTCCATCAGGGATCTTGGGGAAGGGAGACCATTTGAGGGAGAGACAAAAAGATAGAGGGGTTATGACTTGTTGCTTGATTTTTTTAGAATTGAAATGGTAAACATCCTCTGTGTCTTGACCTCTTAGACACTCAGACTTTCATATAGCAGAGACAAATATCCATCGTCATGATCAGAGGCATATAGACCCCCCAATGCATGTGGCTCCATGGTAAATGCTAAAATATATATAGTTGAGTTGTTGTTTAGTTGCTAAGTCATGTCTGTCTCTTTGAAACCTCATGGACTGTAGTCCACCAGGCTGCTTTGCCCATGGGATTCTCCAGGCAAGAATACTGGAGTGGGTTGTCATTTTCTTCTCCAGGGGATCTTCCTGACCCAGGGATCAAACCTGCGTCTCCTGCATTGGCAGGTGGATTCTTTGCCACTGAGCCACCAGGGAAGCTCATTTTATATATATATGGTTTTAAAAATTATCAGCTAGGGAATTCCCTGGTGGTTCAGTGGTTAGGACTCCCAGCTTCCCCTGCAGGGGGCCCAGGTTCGATTCCTGGTTGGGAAACTAAGATCCTTCATGCCATGCAGCACAGCCAATAAAAGATTATCTGCTAAACCATGACACTTTAGAGAGCAAAGTGGAGGCACCACTAATAATTGTGACAGCACATGGACATAAGCTGGGATTCTCCTGGGCAAAGCAGGAGACCCATAGAATAGAGGTCACTTCCTGTAGTAGAGACCAGCTCTGTCTTCTAGGAGTGCGTATGTGGGAGGCACCCACAGGCAATAGAAGGAGCATATCAAGTCATATAAAGACCTGAATATGAACCACAGGTCCCCATGTCAGGAACAGGGAGACTGGGTAAACTAGGAGATGTATATCCCAGGGGAGAAACCAATTGAGATGGGGTTGAAGGGGCAAGAAGCCCCCTCCCTTCACTCTTGACCATGGAGGAGTGAAGTTCGGGGAGTTGAAAATGAAGGCGGATACTCTGGTGGTCTGGTGGACTGGTATGAAGGTTGATGAGCCAGAGACAGCAGAGACATGAGAGAACACATATACTATGTGTAAAACGGGTAGCTAGTGGGAACCTGCTGTCAAGCACAGGGAGCTCAGCTTGATGCTTTGTGATGACCTAGGGAGGAAGAGTGGGGAGGAAGGGAGGCTCAGGGGGGGGGGGCTATATGTATACATATGGCTGATTCACTTTGTTGTACAGCAGAAACTAACACAACATTGTAAAGTAATTATACTCCAATTTAAAAAAAAAAAGGATTTTGTGTCACCTTCATAAATGGAGAACCAATATCATTTGCCATAAACAGAAGAGAATGGTAAATTTTAATAAATATATAAACAAATACACACAAGGGAAACAACACAAAGTTGTCAGCCTCTAGTTGCCTGAGTTTCCTCTCTCGTTTTTTAAAAAAAAAAAAACGGAGGAAGGAGAGAGGAATATTGGCAAGAGAAATGTTAAAAATTAGCATCAAATAGAGTCTTTCTGGGCTTCCCTGGTGGCTCAGACAGTAAAGAATCCACCTGCAATGAGAGAGACCTGGAGTCGATCCCTGGGTTGGGAAGATCCCCTGGAGGAGGGCATGGCAACCCACTCTAGTCTTCTTGTCTGGAGAATCCCCATGGGACAGAGAAGCCGGATGGGCTGCAGTCCATGGGGTTGCAAAGAGTCAGACACAACTGAGCGACTAAGCACAGCACAGAGTCTTTTTCCTGGATATGATCAGGATCAAAAAACAACAACACAGAGAATCCCTTTACACTGCCTAGAATCATCCCCAGGACCACCCTTTAGGAAACATGCTCTGGGGGTGAGGGAGCCCTGAAACAGCCCAGCTTGCCTTTCCTCCTGACTCCCCAGTGTCCTCTTCTCCCACAGAGTGACAAGGTGACCATCGTCGACCACCACTCCGCCACCGAGTCCTTCATTAAGCACATGGAGAATGAATACCGCTGCCGGGGGGGCTGCCCTGCTGACTGGGTGTGGATCGTGCCCCCCATGTCTGGCAGTATCACCCCCGTCTTCCACCAGGAGATGCTCAACTACCGGCTCACACCCTCCTTTGAATACCAGGTCCTGCCCCCTCCACCTCTTTGGTCCTAAATCTTCAGTAGCCAGTGCGCGTGTGACAACTAGAGCAGGGGTCCCCGAACTCTGGGATTTAATGCCTGGTGAGCTGAGATGGAGCTGATGTAATCATAATAGAAATAAAGTGCGCAATGCATGGAATGCACTTGAATCATCCCAAAACCATCCCCCACCCACCCGGGTCTGTGGGAAAATTGTCTTCTACAAAACTGGTGCCCAAAAGGTTGGGGTCTGCTGGCTTAGAGCACACCTCAGTTCAACCTTGCGTTTCAGACTGTCAAGTACAGCCATCAAATTGGACAATACAGCTCGAGCTGAAAGACACATGAAACTGAAACAAGTAGTCAGGGGTCATGAGTCGGAGAGGGTCTGAGTGGGAAGGTCTAGCAGGACAGTGCACGGAGGCTGGGCCAGCCACACTGCCAGGTCCCCTGGGGTCACCACCAGCAGACTCACTCCCTTCGAGGGCTAAGGGTTGGGCATGGCCAGGCAGCCATAAGCCCCCAGGGATCATAAGCCCCTGGACATCTCCCAAGGGGAACCAGTCTCCCTCACTATAGTGACCATGGTCCTCTCTCCCCAGCCTGACCCTTGGAACACCCATGTCTGGAAAGGCACCAACGGGACCCCCACAAAGCGGCGAGCCATCGGCTTCAAGAAGCTGGCAGAGTAAGTCTCCTAAAGCTGGAATGGAGGGGGGATGTATGGGTTCCCAAATTCAGAAAGCCCTAGAAAAGAAGGCTGGGAGGATGCTGTGCCTCTCTCTCTTGTGTGACGTGACGTCTCCATTTTCTCCAACATCCCTGTCCCTCCTTTGCCCCAGAGTCTGGGATGTGAACATTGCCATGACCCTTCTCCTTCCCAACCTCTCTTCCCACCCCCAGGTTCCCAAATTCTTGTCCTGGAGGCAGTGTTGTGTTGATAAACCAGCTCTCCTAATAATAATGGTGGCCACAGTAATAATAACATTAACAGACTTGTAACATTTGCCAATTTCCATGGTGTAAATATTCCTGCTATGGCCAGTTTCAAGCTCCCAACAGGAAGTCACTGAAGCCAGAGGCGGGAGGAGCTGGGATGAGCTTGCTGCAGCACACCACTGCCTAGAGTGGACACTCGTCAGGGCTGAATCTCATCTCGCTCATTTAGTTCACTCATCTGGCCAACAAAAATGGGTACTCAGTGCCAGGCACTGTGCTGGGCCCCAGAGATGCCATGACAAGCCTAATAACATGACCCTGCCCGCATGAAGCTCCCAGCTACCACTGAGGAAGGACTCATGGAAGCCTCATAGACATCAGAGTCTGAGAGGTCAAAGGGGGCTTCCTTCAGGAGATGAGTTAATGAATGAAATGACTAAGATTTCACTGAGAACAGGAGGGAAGGGAGAGGATTGGGGACCAAGGCTACTCAAGAGTCTTTGTCCTGAAGAACCTGTGGTCAGCCAGGGGACAAGTGGGGTGGGGCTGACTGAGATGATTTAATGGGGATGCCTGCCTTCTGTCTAAAGATAGAGAACTCCCTGATCCACTCCTCACAGACCCCTTTTTTGAAGCTCACTTTTTGGCAGAGGAGCTCTTGTGCACCAGGCTACTCATTCACTTTCCTCAGCTCCTTGTTTCTAGAACTCTCTGCTCATCCACAGGTGACTGGTAGATCCTGCGGGGACTGAAACCTGGGTCCTGGCTCCACCCTTATGGTCCATGGGACCTCCCCTACCCTCCCTCCCGCTTCTCTTCTACCTAACAGTTATCTCTTAGCCAAGCTGGACCACATTAGCAGCCATCCCTTCCCTAACGAGAGCATCACCAGTTCTCAAGCATAGCAGCCTTTGGCTTCAGTTCAGTTCAACCTGTCTCTGGGGGAAGAAGGGAGGGAAAAATCTAAAGCATTAATTGCACTATTAAGTTTGAGGTGGAAACAATGGGAGTTAATTACAGATGCTTTTTTCTGCTCCGATCATTCAAAGGGAACCCTCCAGGTGCCTTTTATTCTTTTCTGTTTCTCCCCCTTAACTCTCAGGCAGCGTGGGTGGTTTCCCTGAGTCTAAAAAATGATGAATTTACCACCAATAATCCCCAGGTGGGGGTAAATTAGCAATTTATCTACTCAAAGAGATTCCTACTTAGAACAGGGATGCTTGCTTGGAAGGTGAACCGAGGCATTCCTGAGCCTCTGGCCCACCTGCCAAGCCCACACCCTCATAGATGGGAAGGAAGAAAACACTGTTTCTGGACTCTCCATTTAACCAGAAAGGGCCCCGACTTGACATTTAAGCTCCCCAGGGCTTTGATGGTAGCAGCAGGTTTAAAATCCATTCCTGCTCTTGATAGATATTTAGTGCCTATTAAGAATCACCCTCTGCAAAACCCTGGACGTGCATGGCTGACTACACCAGACCTGGCCCTTCTTTTGTGGAGTTATAAACCTCTAAAATCCCCTCAAGTTCAATGCCTGTTCATTTATTAGTGGTTCATTTTCTCTCTCTGTCTCTCTCACTCACACACAAGAATGGAAGCCCCATGACAGCCGTTCCTCTGTTTTTCCATTCCTATAACAATGCCTGGCACACAGCTAGGCCTCAGCAAAACACATGATGAATGGCCAAATGAGTGAATGAATAAATGAATGATCATCTTTGGGGGCAATGCTTGGCAAACCAAGGTTCTCACGGCTGGGATCAATCCATCAAGTAACAAACTAGCAAAGCTCACCAACCATGTTAGCTCATGACTAGTTGCTCTGGAAGAACTTAAGAAAGGGATCAATACGGCGCCTCAACTCACACTTTGAGTATCCCTGATGCCATCAGAGATGAGGAGAGTATGTTCCCTTCTGTTGTATCTCGTGGATCGTGGCTCTTGCCCCCGAGTCCCAGCCTGACACCCTCCCTCCCTTCTACATTTCCCATCTTTCTCTCCATCCTCTTCCCCGACAGAGCTGTCAAGTTCTCAGCCAAACTGATGGGGCAGGCTATGGCCAAGAGGGTCAAGGCTACCATCCTTTATGCCACAGAGACGGGCAAGTCGCAGGCTTATGCCAAAACCTTGTGTGAGATCTTCAAACATGCCTTTGATGCCAAGGTGGGTAGCAGGCGGTTCCCATGCTCTCCGGGCCCTCCTGGTGAAGTTGGGGAGGGGACAGAGGAAGTCAGCAGAGAAGAACCCTTTGAGAGCGGGTAACAGCACATCTGAAGATGCCCATCAGCCCACCTACGTATATCTCAAGGGACAATTATGCTTCTCTCCCTGTGTACTCTCCAGGAGTTCAGGAATCATAACCCCCAGTTCTAGACCAAAATGTTAGAAAATTTCTGAAAAACAAATCTGGAAGTCAGTCTGGAAAGCCCCTCATTTCATACAATTCAGTGGGTTTCTTTGCTGCAGGAATTCTCAGAGCTTTTACTCTGCACATGTGTGTTACCATCTCAAAAAGAGGAGAGGAGAGAAAATAAATGTATCCCAAAGATGTTTGCTTATGGCTCACTTATTTTTAAAGCACATCTAAGGAGACAGTGTTTTCCTCGGATCTACTTTGGGAAATGGTAACCAAGGAATTCTAAGAGATAGGGAAAAGCAGTCTTTAAGGTGGGCTTCCCAGGTGGTGCTCATGGTAAAACAACAACAAAACAAACAAACAAAAATAACCTGCCTGCCAGTGCAGGACTTAAGAGACACAGGTTTGATCCTTGGGTCGGAAGATCCCCTGGAGGAGGGTATGGTAACCTACTCCACTATTCTTGCCTGGAGAATCCCTGGGTTAGAGGAGCTTGATGGGCTAGTCCATAGGGTTGTAAACAGTTATAGGGTTGAAGCGACTTAGCACACAGACGTGTTTGGCCCAGGCCCTCCGCATTGCTGGATGGGGGATTGGAAAGCAACCTGAGCACACAGTCGGTCAGATCCATCTGGGCCATTCCCAGCCTACATGTGGTCAAGAAGACTCCAGCATCCATTGGTTGTAAGAAGCCCAGGAGTCCCAGTCAAGATCCATCTCTACTGGCAGCCAATGCGTTGTCCCAGACTCTCTGCAGTCCTTCAGGCCAAAGGCAACCCATACTACCAACAAGCTTTTAGTTCTACCCACTTGAGCCCATTGAAACAGTGGCACCCAGAACCTTTGGATCTCTGTCCTAAGGAGAAGGCTCAAGATAACTCCTCTTCTTCCTCTCTTCTCTTCCCCCATCACTTTTTCTCTCCTACCCCTTCTCTCTCCTCATCACCTTCTCCCTTCTTCTCCCCTTCTCCCTTCTTCTCCCCTCTCGTTCTCCCACCTAGGTGATGTCCATGGAAGAATATGACATTGTACACCTGGAACATGAAACTCTGGTCCTGGTGGTTACCAGCACCTTTGGCAATGGAGACCCCCCTGAGAATGGGGAGGTGAGATGAGCTCCTGTTCTGGCACCTGTTTCCACCTGGAGAGGAGAAGGGCAGCAGTGACACCTTTCCTGCCCTTCAGTAGCAGATCCTCCCAGCATCGCAAAGCCAGGGACCTCGATTTGGGTCCAGGTTGTGCCAAGACTGGACAACTCCAAGTCCTCAGTCTGTTGGCATCCACTGACCAGCCGAGCCCTCCTGAAAATGTTGTCACCTAAACTCACTACTTCTTTGAAATGGATGCTCCAGTCAAGAGCTTGGTGTCCCCTGCTCCAGATGAGAGAAGCAGGGACAATATTTTGTAGAAAACCACCACAAAGGGAATTTTCGTGCTGAGGTGGAAGGGTGGGGAGGGCATCCACATTTATAGCCCTTTATAAACAGTCCTCATCCACTCACACCACTGCTGCCTAGCCCAAACCTCTGACACCCTGGCCCCCAGGCATCAGGCTCCTCTTTTGTCAGTCGGGACCCCCAGACCCTCTGCCCAAACCCATTCCCAATGTAATCATATCTGCCTCACATCCTGCTTGTCTCTTTCGACCTCCAGAAATTTGGCTGTGCTCTGATGGAAATGAGGAACCCTAACTCTGTGCACGAGGAAAGGAAGTAAGTAAACGACCTGCCAGTGTCCCATGACACTCTGGGGAGGGGGGAAACCAAACATTGTCTCTTGGCATCTGGGGTTCAGCTCTGAGCTTTGGAAACTTTTGTGACCTGAAGTCCATCTGTGACTTATTTTAGCCAGTGGGTGTCTGTGGTCCGGTGAGGTGGACATTCTGGTCTTTAATCACCTTACAGCCCTGTGCCTCAGTTTCTTTTTCCATCAAATTGGGTTTATTCTACCTGCATGAACTTTCTAATTTATAAGAATCAAGGTAAAAAATCGGTGTCAGCATCCTATGAGAAGCTGTGCGTGTGTGCTGAGTTATGTCCGACTCTGCAGCCCAATGGACTGTAGCCTGCCAGGTTCCTCCAAGGGATTTACCAGGCAAGAATACTCGAACGGATTGCCATTTCCTTCTCCAGGGGATCTTCCTGACGCAGGGATGGAACCCACGCCTCCTGCATTGCAGGCAGATGCCTTAGTGCTTGAGCCATCAGGGACGCCCCATGAGAAGTCGAGTGCCATGTGAATATAGTTCTTATTACTCCACCCTTTGGAAGCTTACATTTAGAATCAGTGAGCTTCTTTCCCTAGAACTTTTCCATCTGATATTCGTGGCGGAGTTGCATCCACCACATAGTGCAGCCACGTGGAGGCTGACTTCAAATAAGATACCTCCTAAGGCAAAAAAGAATGCCTGAGGTCAAAAGATGTTACTGGTAAAACTGCACCTAACATGGGGTTGGGTTCTACAGATACTTCATAAGATGACACACACACGTAACCAAAATTACCCGTGAAAAGCCCTTAAATCCCCTCAAAGCAGAGAACATACAACCTGTGAGTAATAAGCTGCCTTTCTTCGAGAGCATCACATGTGGTGTTGCGTCCACCATGGTAGGTCTTAAGCTGAGGATTGGATGTCATCGCTGGCTGCATTTTATTTGTTGTTTATTTTGTTTGGTTTTTTAAAAACGTGGACCACTTTTAAAGTCTTTATAGAATTTGCTATAGTACTGCTTCTGTTTTATGTTTTGGTTTTTTGGCCAAGAGGCATGTGAGATCTTAGCTCCCTGACCAAGAATCGAGCCTGCGCCCCTGCGCTTGGAGGTGAAGTCTTAACCAGTGGACTGCCGGGGAATTCCCTGACTGGTGTTCAGAGGCTGTGTTCTGCAGAACATCCCTCTTGGTTCTCTTTCAGCCAAGCACACGTTGCCAGACTTGCCTACATCCCATACCCAGGGGACAGCCGAGTCCCTGGGGGTCAGCCCTCCTGGTTTTTAAAACCAGCATCTTATTCCTCACCCTCTCTGCCTCTCTCCTCCCCACCCCATCCTGGTGGTCTTCAGCAGGTCCCCCTCACCCCTCCTCCAGGGAGAGATAGGGCACCATCCATTCTCCCCTCTAGGTACCCGGAACCCTTGCGTTTCTTTCCCCGTAAAGGGCCTCCCCTCTCCCGTGGTGACAGAGAAGTCCACGGTCTGGCTGCAGTTCGTGACAGCCAGCGCAGGTAGAGCATCTGTATGTGCACATGTGTGCTTGTGTGTGTGTGTGCTCACATGCACGTGTGCACGTGCAGGATGCACCTGCGTGATCGTGTTTGCCCGGCACTAATGTGCGTGCGTGAACGGTGTAAGCCCTCGCGCAAATGCCGATAAGTATGCACGTGCGCATGCCCAATGCTGCAGCATCGAAGGCCACGCCCCCGTCTCAAGGAGACCCGAGTTCTAACGCAGGCCATGCCACTAACACACTGAGTAACCTTGAGCTTGTTACTTGACCTCTCTGGGCTTCTCTGTCTTTCTTACCTTCCAAATAGGGAGAAACTATCTCTGCCCCGACCATCTCTGGGAGCTGGTGCAGGGATCGAAGGATGATAACCAAGAGGAACACATTTGGAAAAGCCTCAAACCTCATACAAATACATGTGCTGATATTTTTACCCCACAACCATCAACCCTACCTCCCACACTAACAACACAGCCACCCCCTGATATGTTACAGGGCTTATTTGGAGATGTGACTCAATGTGAGACTATTTTAGGGCAGAAAATACACTTACATATATTTAGAACTTTCCTGATGCTGGAGCAAAAACTTTGAAGAACATCCAGCTTAGAAACTCTGCTGCCAGAATGTGCAATTTCTTTTTTTGTCTTTTGCACTCAGATTTGTGTGTTGAGATTTTGTGTTTGGGGTTTTGGTTTGAGGGTTTTATGAAAGTCTTTTGTTGTTGTTTGGGGGTTTGTTTTGCTTTGTTGGTCTTGGAGTTTTATTGGTTTGGTTTGGTTTTTGCCTTATCTGAGAACAGAACTTATCGCTTTTAGAAGAAAACTGAGAAACTGTTTTTGTTTTTTTTTAATTTAGAGGCTCCTGAGCCTCCGATGCCGAGGTTTGAGTCCCAGTGACATTTTTTTTCCTTCTTTGAAACAACTTCATAAGAAATCCAATCTCTTTTCAGGCTGTGTCTGAACATTTTTCATGTTTATTTGAAATGTGAAATGTGAAAGACCCTTGAAATGTCTAAAGATGATAGCTCTATTGAAAGAGAATGTTGTAGTGGTTACCAGTGGAGAGAGGGAAGGGGTAAAATAGGGGTAGAGGATTAAGAGGTACAAGCTATTATGTGTAAAATAAGCTGCAATGTTATATTGTATAACACAGGGAATATAGTCAATATTTTATAATAACTATAAATGGAGTTGTTGTTTAGTTGCCAAGTGGTGTCCACCTCTTTTTTGACCCTGTAGACTGTAGCCCACCAGGCTCCAGTGTCCATGGGCTTTCCCAAGCAAGAACACTGGAGTGGGTTGCCAGTTCCTTCTCCAGAGAATCTTCCCGACCCAGGGATTGAACCGTGTATCTTGGATTGGCAGGCGAACTCTTTACCACTGAGCCACCAGGGAAGCTCATAAATGGAGTATAACCTTTAAAAACTGTGAATCACTGTACAGTACACCTGTAACTTATATAATACTGTATATCCACTATACTTCAATTTTTTTGAATAGGAAAAAGATAAGAGAATATTGAGTGAGACAGTCCTGCACTGCCCAATAAGCCTTTCTATGAGCACATAAATGTTCTATATCTATGTTGTCCTGTACAGCACCACTAGCCACACATGGCTGTCAAGCCCCTGATGTGAGTTTAGTGCATGTGGGGAGCAGAATGTTTCATCGTATCCAATCTGAATGAATTTAAATAGTCACACACAACCCATGGCGACCGTAGCAGACAGCAGAAATGTAATTCTTTCATGGTTACTATAGCAGACAGCAGGAGTGTAATTCTTCGCTAGTCAGTGTGAGTTTGGGGACCAGTGGCATCTCCTGGGAACTTCTCAGAAATGCAGCATTGTAGGCCCTACCCTGGACCTACTGAGTCAGGATCTGCATCTTAACGAGATCCCAGAATGATTCTCGTCCTGGTTAACATGTGGGAAGTAAGGAACCATGGTTTAATGGGTTAAGGAATGGACAATTAATGTGGTCTGAAACCTTTTCCTTTTTTTTTCAGTTTTAATATTTTTTAATTGAAGTGTAGTGGATTTACAATGTTGTATTAATTTCTGCTGTACAGCAAAGTGATTCAGTTATATATAATCATTCCTTTTTTAATTTTCTTTCCCATTATGGTTTATCATAGGCTATTGAATATAGTTCCCCATGCTGTACAGTAGGACCTCGTTGTTTATCCTTTCTCTGTGTGAAAGCTTACCCCTGCTCACTCCACCCTCCCACTCCATTGCTCCGTCACCCCCTCCCTGTCGGCAACCACCAGGCTGCTGTCTGTGTCCGTGATTCTGTTTCTGCTGAAACCTTTTCAATACGCACAGCATCAGATGATGTCTAGGCGTCCGTGTGGTGGGCGAGGGTGTTGATATGTTCTAGTCAAGGCCATGGATGTGTTACAATCTCACTCAACACTCAAGGGAAGGTCCTAGAACCAGGACTGGTAATAGAGATAGCCATGGGGGTGCTGACCCCAGGACGGGGATCTGAACCAGAGTTCACAGACTCTCTTTCGTCTTGGCAGGAGCTACAAGGTGCGTTTCAACAGCGTTTCCTCGTACTCCGACTCCCGCAAATCATCGGGTGATGGGCCAGACCTCAGAGACAACTTTGAGAGCACTGGACCCCTGGCCAACGTGAGGTGAGAGAGGGGTCCGGGGCATCAGGGATGATGAAGGCTCCTGGGGAGCTGGACAGGGTAACAAAGTGGGCTCTTTGTTTGGGGAGGGGTCTCCCTTCCGTGTCAGTTCATCCCTCGAATAACCAGTTGCACTCTCGCTGTTTGGGGATGTCCCCCTGCTTCACTAAAGTACATTACCTGGACCCCTCCTATGACCTTTTCCAAAATCACACTCCTTCAGAGCCCCCATCACCCAAGTTTCACCCCTTTGCATGAATTTCATATCATTTGTGCTAAAGGATGCTAATCCCCCCGTTATAACTCAGTGAGTTCCCTGAGTTATAAGTGCTACTATATCTATAAGATGGAGAAGGCAATGGCACCCCACTCCAGTACTCTTGCCTGGAAAATCCCACGGACGGAGGAGCCTGGTAGGCTGCAGTCCATGGGGTCGCTAAGAGTCGGACATGACTGAGCGACTTCACTTTCTCTTTTCACTTTCATGCATTGGAGAAGGAAATGGCAACCCACTCCAGTGTTCTTTCCTGGAGAATCCCAGGGACAGTGGAGCCTGGTGGGCTGCCGTCTATGGGGTCACACAGAGTCGGACACGACTGAAGCGACTTAGCATATCTATAAGATATAGCACTATAAGATAAGTGCTACTACATCTTATATATTAGAAGCTTCTGGGGACACCCCACTGTGACCTAGTGGTTCCCAAACTTGGATGCTCATCAGAATCACTTGGAAATGTTTACAATGTACAGATACCTGAGCCCCACCTCCAGAGACTTTGATGTAGTTGGGTCTAAACTTGTATCCAGGGTTTGCTTGCTTGTTTGTTTTTTCTTCAGTCTCCCTAATTGCCTTCAATGTACAGTCAGTTCAAAAAAATATTGTCATGACTCCTTGTTTCCCGAAGCGTAGTCACATCCCACAAGAACGTTTTAGATAGTACGTGGACAGATATTTTCTACTCCGGTGGTTGTGGATTCAGTTTCATGGGTATTTGGAAAGGAAGAAAACTGGATGTCAGACTCTTGGTTTCATAGATACTGGTCAAGATGAGGCTACTGTGTAAGCTGTGTTCAGGCCCGGCCAAGAACCTCTTCAGTTCAGTCCAGTCAGTTCAGTCGCACAGTCGTGTCCGACTCTTTGTGACCCCATGAATCGCAGCACGCCAGGCCCCCCTCTCCATCACCAACTCCCAGAGTTCACTCAAACTCATGTCCATCGAGTCGGTGATGCCATCCAGCCATCTCATCCTCTGTCGTCCCCTTCTCCTCCTGCCCCCAATCCCTCCCAGCATCAGGGTCTTTCCCAATGAGTCAACTCTTTGCATGAGGTGGCCAAAGTACTGGAGTTTCAGCTTCAGCATCAGTCCTTCCAATGAACACCCAGGACTGATCTCCTTTAGGATGGACTGGTTGGATCTCCTTGCAGTCCGAGGAACCTCTTAGACCTTCACCAGTGCAACCTCCTCCACACCAGCTCAGGGCAATGCTTGGAAGATGATAGAGATCACAGGGTTCCTAGATATTCAAGTATTGTTTCTATCAGTACACTTTTTTCTTTTTTGGTCATGCCACGTAACTTGATTGGTTGGCATCACCAACTCAATGGGCATGAGTTTGAGCAAGCTCTGGGAGATGGTGAGGGACAGGGTAACCTGGCATGCTGCAGTCCATGGGGTTGCAAAGAGTCAGACTTGACTGAGCGACTGTACAACAAAGACCTAACCACTGGGCCACCAGGGAATTCCCCATCAGTACACTTTTTAATAAACTTTATTTTTTTAAAGTAGCTTTAGGTTCTCAGCAAAATTGAAGGGAAGACACAGAGAATTTGCGTGTACTACCTGCCCAACCCTCGGTGTGTGTGTGCGTGCACACACACACACACAGCCGCCTCCATCCCCTACCATGGTGATACATTTATACAGTCAATGAACCTATATTGACACATCATTGTCACCTAGGGCCCATAGTTTACATTAGGGGTCCCCCTTGGTTCATGAAATTAAAAGACGCTTACTCCTTGGAAGGAAAGTTACGACCAACCTAGATAGCATATTCAAAAGCAGAGACATCACTTTGCCAACAAAGGTTCGCCTAGTCAAGGCTATGGTCTTTCCTGTGGTCATGTATGGATGTGAGAGCTGGACTGTGAAGAAGGCTGAGCACGAAAGCATTGATGCTTTTGAACTGTGGTGTTGGTGAAGACTCTTGAGAGTCCCTTGGACTGCAAGGAGATCCAACCGGTCCATTCTGAAGGAGATCAGCCCTGGGATTTCTTTGGAAGCTGCTGCTGCTAAGTCGCTTCAGTCATGTCCGACTCTGTGCGACCCCATAGACGGAAGCTCACCAGGCTCCCCTGTCCCTGGGATTCTCCAGGCAAGAACACTGGAGTGGGTTGCCATTTCCTTCTCCAATGCATGAAAGTGAAAAGTCAAAGTGAAGTCGCTCAGTCGTGTCCGACTCTTAGCGACCCCACGGACTGGAGCCTACCAGGCTCCTCTGTCCATGGGATTTTCCAGGCAAAAGTACTGGGGTGGAATGATGCTAAAGCTGAAACTCCAGTATTTTGGCCACCTCATGCGAAGAGTTGACTCATTGGAGAAGACTCTGATGCTGGGAGGGATTGAGGGCAGGAGGAGAAGGGGACAACAGAGGATGAGATGGCTGGATGGCATCACTGACTCGATGAATGTGAGTCTGAGTGAACTCCGAGAGCTGGTGATGGATAGGGAGGCCTGGCGTGCTGCAGTTCATGGGGTCGCAAAGAGTCGGAAACAACTGAGCGACTGATCTGATCTGATCTGATTGGTTCACCCTTGAACTCATGGGTTTTGACATGAGTTCATGTTCTTTAGCTTGACATTGAAACATCCATGGTTTGACATTCAGACCCATTTTTTTCCTTGTTAAATCTATCATGCCTAAGAGCAGGGGTTGGCAAACTGCAGCCCATCAGCTGAATCCAGCCCAGCCACTGTATATTTCTGTACAACCCAGGATGGTTTTTACAGATGAACATCTACAATTTATTTGATGATAGAAAATATTCCCTTCAAGCCCCAGTTAAGCAAAATGCTATACCCCTCTCAAAAAAAAATTCCAGTCTTCTCATTAGTAGCTATATATAACTAGAAAAATGTACCCCATAACTATTGCTATTATATTTTTAATTTTATCCAAAAGCATACAGAAATTTATTTTCTTCCTTGTTATACAGATATCTGCATAATAGAATCAGTTTTCCTTCTTAGCCTACAAGCCTGAAAATATTTATTGTCTGGCCCCAATTATAATAATTTTTCCAGGTTTTCTAGTTTGGAAGCTTAAAATAGGAATTTTACAATCATAAGGTTTAGACTGTGATGAAATGTGAATATAGAAGATGATTGTGACACAGGCCTTCAGAGATTGGGAAGCATGTTAATGAATTAATTCCCTGGGCCATCTCTTAGTGAACACCAGTGGATTTGAACAGCTAGTACAAATAATTGTACAAATAATTTGTGCAAATAGAGTACAAATTAAAACCAAATTAAATATCAACTATTAAGTAAATAACAGTGTGAGAGGTAGTCAAGTATGGCGTATATCTCAAACATAATCAATATTGGAGGGACTTCCCTGGTGGTCCAGTGGCTAAAACCCTGCACTCCCAATCCAGGGGGCCTGTGTTCAATCCCTGGTCAGGGAACTAGATCCCACATGTCACAACTAAAGATCCTACGTGCCACAACTAAGACCCAGTGCATCCAGATAAATATTAAAATAAGTAAATAAATAGTAGAGGTTTGAGGAACAACTCCCTAACCACGAGGCATGACTAGCACTGAGTTTTCAAACCTGCATTAGGTTAAGGGCGATGGCTAGGGGCAGGAGTGCAGCTTCTTGGCCCCCATCCAAGCAGTCCCATGCTGGCCACCAGTTCTCACCACCTGCAGGGAAAAAGTGAGGAATCCAAGTAAAGGAGGATCGTGGGTGAAGGAGTGATGGGGAAACATGCTACCTAACCCTACATCCCTCCCTTGGGAAGACTGTGGAGCCCCCAGGAAAGAAGGGCGGGAGAATAAGATGAATAAGCCTCAGTGTGGATTTCAGAGGAGGGGATATTAATCTATGTAAACTTTCACATGATCTCTGAGACACCTGGACCCCATCTCAGGCTCATTCTCCAATAACAAGAGGGTCCCTTTCCAGCTTGCCCTACTGTTTTCCCCTCAGCCCCCATTGCAGTCTTTCATGCGATGGCTGGCTCCATCATTCTTTAATAAGAAAGGTTCAGGGACAGAGTCAGACTCTGTAAGGACTGAGTTAAACAGCTCCACTCCTTGACTTGTCTGAAATGACAGTCGCCCACAGGATAGTCACATTCCAACCTGGAAAAAAAATGCAAGTTGTGGTGCTGTTCGTATCCCACTTGTTCCCTTGTCCATCTAGGGCCAGTGAGGTCAAGACCCACAGCCAGGACCAAGTCCTGGAAGTGTAATGTCAAGTCTCTGCGGGATTGAGGGGTCATCTGGGACACGCCCTCCACTTCCCAGATTTCAGAAAATTCTCATTAACTTGACCCCCATTGATTCAAACACCAACATTTTCTTGTGGCATCTATGCAAACAGACATTTTTTAAAAATTAAACTTTTTATTTTGTACTGGGGCATGGTAGTTTCAGGGGAACAGTGAAGGGACTGAGCCATACATATACATGCATCCATTCTCCCCCAAACTCCCCTCCCATCCAGGCTGCTGCATAACATTGAGCAGCATTCCATGTGTTATACGGTAGGTCTTTGTTGTATTCATTTTAAATATAGCAGAGTGTATATGTCCATTCCAAGCAAAGAGGCTTTGTGAAACAAATCAATTTCACAGCCAACATATCCATAAATCTTTCAATCCTTTTTAGAAGAACCTGTTTACACACCAACACTGGATGTATTAATGACAAGTTCTTCTGATCTCATTAGCGCAGGTCCCCAAGAACTGCTATGCTAGAGTTTTCATTCTCTTTGTACTTGAAGCTAATTTAGTCGTATGCTGAGTAGAGTCAAGTCTTTCACTGACTTATGGAGTTGGCCAAAAAGTTCACTCAGGGTTTTCCGAGACGTCTTACAGAAAAACCCAAACAAACTTTTTGGCTAATCCAGTAGATTCATTTTCCCAATTAGTCTAGCTTAGAAAGGGACACTCAAGAAACAGCCAGTGGTTCTGGGTCACCCATCCTCCTAAGGACCAACTGGAAGTTTTCTCCTGAGGACAGTGGTGCCTAGCCAGAAGGAAGGGAGAGCAGGGTTTAGGGGCTCTCAGGCTTAAAGATGGCCTTCCCCAAATGGGTATGGGGTGGTCTGCCCTTCTGGAGGTACCAGTTGTCTTTATCTGCTTGGGCAGCCATCACAACGTACCACAGGCTAGGGTCCTCAACAGCAGAAATTTGTTTCTAACACTTCTGGAAGCTGCAAGTCCAAGCTCAAGGTTTCTGGTGAGGCCTGTCTTCCTGGCTTGCAGACATCCACCTTCTTGCTGAAGAAGAAGCCTGTCACTGGGCGTGGAGGAGAGAGCTCTCCGGTGCCTCTCCCTCTTCTTAGAAGGATTAGGGCCCCAGCCTTATGACCTCGTTTGACCTCAGTTACCTCCTTGAAGGCCCCATCTCCAAATACAGTCACACTGGGGGACAGGGCTTCACAGGTCAGTTTTCATCCCAATCCCAAAGAAAGGCAGTGCCAAAGAATGCTCAAACTACTGCACAATTGCACCCAGCTCACACGCTAGTAAAGTAATGCTCAAAATTCTCCAAGCCAGGCTTCAGCAATACATGAACCATGAACTTCCAGATGTTCAAGCTGGTTTTAGAAAAGGCAGAGGAACCAGAGATCAAATTGCCAACATCCGCTGGATCATGGAAAAAGCAAGAGAGTTCCAGAAAAACATCTATTTCTGCTTTATTGACTATGCCAAAGCCTTTGACTGTGTGGATCACAACAAACTGGAAAATTCTGAAAGAGATGGGAATACCAGACCACCTGATCTGCTTCTTGAGAAACCTATATGCAGGTCAGGAAGCAACAGTTAGAACTGGACATGGAACAACAGACTGGTTCCAAATAGAAAAAGGAGTATGTCAAGGCTGTATATTGTCACCCTGCTTATTTAACTTATATGCAGAGTACATCATGAGAAACACTGGGCTGGAAGAAGCACAAGCTGGAATCAAGATTGCCGGGAGAAATATCAATAACCTCAGATATGCAGATGACACCACCCTTATGGCAGAAAGTGAAGAGGAACTAAAAAGCCTCTTGATGAAAGTGAAAGAGGAGAGTGAAAAAGTTGGCTTAAAGCTCAACATTCAGAAAACGAAGATCACGGCATCTGGTCCCATAACTTCATGGGAAATAGATGGAGAAACAGTGGAAACAGTGTCAGACTTTATTTCTGGGGGCTCCAGAATCACTGCAGATGGTGATTGCAGCCATGAAATTGAAAGACACTTACTCCTTGGAAGGAAAACTCTGATCAACCTAGATAGCATATTGAAAAGCAGAGACATTACTTTGCCAACAAAGGTCCGTCTAGTCAAGGCTATGGTTTTTCCAGTGGTCATGTATGGATGTAAGAGTTGGACTGTGAAGAAAGCTGAGCACCGAAGAATTGATGCTTTTGAAGTGTGGTGTTGGAGAAGACTCTTGAGAGTCCCTTGGACTGCAAGGAGATCCAACCAGTCCATCCTAAAGGAGATCAGTCCTGGGTATTCTTTGGAAGGAATGATGCTAAAGCTGAAACTCCAATACTTTGGCCACCTCATGTGAAGAGTTGACTCACTGGAAAAGACCCTGAGGCTGGGAGGGATTGGGGGCAGGAGGAGAAGGGGACGACAGAGGATGAGATGGCTGTATGGCATCACCAACTCAATGCACATGAGTTTGGGTGGACTCTGGGAGTTGGTGATGGACAGGGAGGCCTGGCGTGCTATGATTCATGGGGTCACAGAGTCGGACATGACTGAGCGACTGAACTGAACTGACTGAACAGTCCATGACACTAGAACCCCTGCTACATTCTCCCCAGCCCCCTATTCTAGAGCTTCTGTTGTCTTCTTGACAGGTTCTCTGTGTTCGGCCTTGGCTCGCGGGCATACCCTCACTTCTGCGCCTTTGGACACGCTGTGGACACCCTCCTGGAAGAGCTTGGAGGAGAGAGGATCTTGAAGATGAGGGAGGGGGACGAGCTTTGTGGGCAGGAAGAGGCTTTCAGGACCTGGGCTAAGAAGGTCTTCAAGGTAACCATCTGCCCCAGTCTTAGAGACCCATGAGGAATCATGTCCCCAGGGATCCCCAAGCACAGATCACCTAAACCATCAAAAATAGAAAAAACTTGAGAAAATCTTTGGTACTTCCCTTATGTATCCAACCAGGAGACAGCTTTAAACAAGTCATATGACTTTGGGTGGTCCTAAGACACATTTTCCACCTGGAATCCAGCCTCCTGTATTAAGGGTAAAGAGTTGATCTATAAAAAATTATAGAGCCTTAGAGCTGGGAGGAACCCATCCTTCACTCACAATCATAGACAAGTAAATAAAAAACATACAGTTGGTTAACCAACCCAGGAGGCCATGCCTCGCGCGCTGGAACTCAGATCTCACCAATCTGTCTGCTTTGACAATCTTGTTCCTCTTGTGCTAGATCTCCAACGACCTGTACAGTAGCCACTGACCACACGTGGTCATTTAGATTTAAATGTAAACTGGTTAGCATTAAATATGATGAATGGATGAACAAAATGTAGCGTGTCCCTGCAATGGAACGTTTGGGCACAACAAGGAAGGAAGTGCTGATGCATGCTACGACATGGATGAATCTTGAAAACATGTGCTACATGGCAGAAGCCAGACACAAAAGGACACTTACTGTCTGAGTCCATGTATACGAAACGTCCAGAACAGGCAAATTCAGAGACACAAGAAGTAGACTGGTGATTCCCCAGGGCGGGGGAGGCAGGGAGAGGAAGATGGGAGTGGCTCCTAACGTGTGTAATGGTGCCACAGGCAGCCTGTGATGTGTTCTGCGTGGGTGATGATGTCAACATTGAGAAGGCGAACAACTCCCTCATCAGCAATGACCGCAGCTGGAAGAGGAACAAGTTCCGTCTCACCTATGTGGCGGAAGCTCCGGAACTCACACAAGGTACCTCCTACCACCTGCCCGGGCAGACATCCAAGACCTGGGGGTGGGGATGGGAGACAACAGTTCTCACCTCCGAAAGGTCCTTAGAGAAGGTGGGCTTCGTTGCTTAGGTCTCCCTTGTAGTACATGCGTGTGTGCTCAGTCACTTCAGTCATGTCCAGCTCTTTGCAACCCCATGGACCGTAGCCCACCAGGCTCCCCTGTCCATGGGATTCTCCTGGCAAGAATACTGGAGTGGATTGCTGTGCCCACCTCCACCCTTTAGGCAGGCCACCCAAATAAACACACTGTTGCTGCTCTGGGCTCTCTCTCCAGCCCTGCAGCGTGCTACCCTAAACCTCCTCTCCTCTGCTAAGTTCACCCAGCTTTGCTTTCTGTTCTGCTGTATCCACGACCACCCACCACAATCCCTGCCTGACCTCTTTTCTTTTATCTCTTCGTTTCACTCCAGAGGGTCAGGAGAAGCTGGAGACTCTGTATTGACAACTGTTTTACCCCATCTCAGGAGCACCTTTGTTCTTCTCCCCCCAGGTCTATCCAATGTCCACAAAAAGCGGGTCTCAGCCGCTCGACTCCTCAGCCGCCAAAACCTTCAGAGTCCAAAATCCAGGTAGGAACACCCTGGTCCCTTCAGGTTCCCCGCCTCTGCCCCAGAGGCTACCCACAGCAAGGAATGAACCCTTGTTGACTCTGAGGACTGACTTCCTATTACCATCGGAAGGGTCCTCCAGACCTCCTTTGCTGCCTTGCAGCATTTTGGCTTACTGCTTTCCATTTGCCAAGCTCCAAACTGCAGTGATGAAAAAAGTAAATGGTTGGGACTTCCCTGGTGATCCAGTGGTTAAGACCCCAGGTTTCCATGGCAGGGGGTGCAGGTTTGATCCATGATTAAGGAACTAAGATCCCACAAGCTACTTGGTACAGCCAAAAAGAAAAGAAAAAAAAATAATAGTGATGATCTCTTTGGAAAGGGGAAAGAGAAAGGTTTTATGAGGAATTTTTTTTAATAGAGACCACACCTTCGTCAAACTGCTAATATTCACTCTAACGTACACCTTAGTCAGACAGCTTAGTCCAGACAGCTCCTCTTTGTGGATAATTCTTCTCTGACGCCCTGAGAAATGCCTGCTCAGTCTCTACTTTAAGTCCTTTGGGATGATGGGAGGTTTACAAACCTACAGAACAGCCTCTTCTGTGTTCTGAGGTCCCAGTTGTTAGAAATTCTCTTCCTATTGTTTATACCAAAGCTTGTGTTCCTGGCACTTCCATTTTGATCCTGTGTTACACTCCCCAGCGATGCCCCGAACAAAGTCAGTTCTTCCAAATGAGAGAGCTGCCAGTAGCCAAGGACAGCAGCCACTCTCCCTGATCCTCGTTCCTTCCAGCTATCTCTCCTGAGACCCAGTTTCCCAAACCGTTGGCTGTAGTAGAAGGGCACACTGGCCTGCTGGAAGTGTCGTTCTCGGACCTGGTCACAAAGCAGTGAGGGCCTGTGGTCACTGCCACGTGCGCCGAGGCTGTTATTACCATCCTCAATCCGGACGGGAGCTGCTAAAGCAGCCCCGGGTTGTCCTAACAGCCTTGCCGCTCTCCCATTAAGCTTATGTCCTTTCTGCTCTCAGACCTGAAGTCTTCTCAAAATGATCAAGCCAGATCTCTGCATCACTCCATGTATAAGTACATTTTTTAGCAGTTATGAAAGTCTTTGCTTGGATCCCCATCAAATGGAATCTAGCCCATGAAGATCTTTTGAGATCTTCGTTCTTTGCGTGGCATGGTACAAAGGGTGGCCTCTCGAGCCAGACAACTCAGTTCTTACCCCAATGCTGCCATCCCCCAGCCATGTGACCTTGGACAAGTCCCTTAGGTCTTCAGAACACCTGTCTCCTTACCTAAAATGAGAACTAGTACTTATCTAGTATTTTCTGTGTTCTGAACACAGTTTTGAGTTCTCTCTGTGCAGGCTCTCCCAGAGTTCGGAACAGCCCAGGAAATAGGTACTGTTATCACCCGTGTTTTAAATAGGAAAAATGACATTTAGAAAATGCAAGTGACCTTTTTAAGGTCACTCAGACTCAGTTCTTTGACTCCAAAGTCAAAAACGCCAAGTGGCTATACCTGTGGCATCAGCAGCATCACAAGACTGCGCTATTAAAAACAACACGCACAACGCAGCTGGGGCATGCTGTTTCTGCTACTATTCCTTACCCATCCCAGCTTCATACATCTGCACATTTTAATATGTGTGCTTTCTATGTGGATATAAAACTTTTTTTTTCAATTAAACTATAGTTGATTTACAATGTTGCATTAATTTCTGTTGTACAGTAAAGTGCTTCAGTTATACATGTATACACACATTCTTTTTAAATATTCTTTCCTATTATGGTTTATCACGGGATATTGAATATAATCCTCTGTGCCATACAGTAGGAACTTGTTTATCCATTCTCCATATAAAAGCTGCTTCTGTGACCCCCAGCCTCCCGCTCCATCCCCCCCAAACCCCTCACCCCCTTGGCAACCAAAAGTCTGTTCTCTGTGCCCAGATTAAAACTTACGATAAAGTGGTCAATACGGTCAACAGGATGGAGCCCCAGGGTGCACGTGTTCTCCCCCAGACCCTCTAAACGCTAAAGAAATGGATTGGGAAATTAATGTAATTGAAGAATTAGTTACATGTAATATTCAGAGCATAATAATCTCTGATATATTGGGTTGGTCCCAAAGTGAACGAACTTTCTGGCCAACCCAATAGAAAGGGACTCTATATTTGAAATACACATCTTACTCCCCGTTTCTGTCCCATGGAAAAGTACAATCTCAGTGGCTTTGGAGAAGAAGGGACTAAGAATCTACTGGATGTTTCTCTCAGCGACCAACCATGAAAGACCAGATCATAAAAATTACTCCCAAGCCATAGTACATAAAAAGCAAGGTAATTTGCAAATATTTTGATGCTAAGTTGGACCAAGTCCCAGAACAAATGCCCCCCACCCCCACCAAACCATCCATCTCTGGAAAGGGCAGCTGACTCTGTGCTGAGCGACTTGCAAGGGGCATTTCAGAAAGGTTAGTAACCAGAAGATAGTATTAAAATCAGTTACAGATTAGCTTTAAAAGAATCAAATGGGGTCTTGGTGTTTAACCCTTTAAAACCAGCCTCCACTTCAGGCCTTACTACCATTTCCAGCTTTATAAGGGGGGTGTGTGTGTGTGTGTGTGTGTGTGTGTGTGTGTGTGTTTAAGGATTGAGTAAAAAAGTATGACCCTTTCTCCCATCTTCCCCTGCCCACAGCCAAAGTCAGGATGTTTGAGCCAGGAGACTGCATAAAGATATTATGAAACACCCTCCCCAACCTGTTCCCACCCACAACAAGAGACCCTTAAGCAAGCAAAATGTTTAAGAGGAAATAATCCACTTTTTGAGAGTGATCCTTGCAACTCTAAAGAGAAAAGTGACTGACCGCAATTACTGCTTGGCCAGGAAATAAACTTTTCTGTGTGCGGCCAATTAGCAAACAATACAGAAAAGAGTATAATGGAGCACTAATGGGTGGGGTATGGGCCATGTTAGTCCTAGAAGTCAGGAGGAGGAGGGGAGACATAGAGTCAGCTTTAGATAAGATAGAGAACAGACAGGGCCATGTAGGAGCAAAGATGCTGAAAGGGCCTGAGTGCTGGGGTAAATCAGAGAAAGATGGACATTGTAATGGAGAGTCCTGCATGGGAGTACTCTCAATTCCCAGTTCCCCTTGAATAAAATCACTTCTTTCCAGCCTTCCCCATCTCAACACAGGACATCAACATTCAATGTAAGCCCAAAACTCAGGCTCCCTCTCTGCCTCCTCTGTCTCCCTCCTAATATCCATCCAACTCTCAGCTGATACCATGGGCTTGTCTTTCAAATACATTTCCGATCTACAGTTGCCACCGTAAGAAAGGCCACAATCATCTGTGGTCTGAGGGCCTCCCAAAACCACCTAACTTGTCTTCCTTGTTTCTTGCCTTTTCTCTCAAAGATTCATCTTCCAAATAGCAGCCAGACTAATCTTTTAAGAATGTAAATGGAAGCCCATCCTCCTGCAGCTTTACACCCTCCAATGGCTTCCCACTGATCTCAGGAAATCTCCAAACTCCTTGCTTGGACAGATTACAATGACACCCTCCTGATACGGCCTCTTCCTAGCTCTCTGACCTCCTGTGCCAGTCAGGCCTGTGTTGACCCCTTTTCCAAACCCTCCAGACTTCTTTCCCGTCCTCAGACATGTCATGCTTTTTCCGACCTCAGGGCCTTTGCATGTACTGCTTCCCCTTTCGGGAATACTCTTCCCCTTTCAGGAATACTCTTCCCCCAAATCTTTGCACGTCCCCTTCTCATCGTTCAGATCTCTGCTCCAACATCAAATCACCAGCGAGGCCTCCCCAACCATCCTTATCTGCTGGTCACTGAGCCCACTGCCCCTAACCTGTCAGCACCCACCCATCCACATAACTAGCCCCATCCATGATCTTTTTCAGTTGCTTCTTAATAAGAATGGGGCCCTGTGTTTTCTTTATCCATCACTCTCTCACCAGTGCCTAGAAAGTGTCAACAAATTCGTTGAAGCTCTGAGCCTTATCACCTCAAACTGCTCACAAGAGACCATGCTTACTCTTTTCATGAACAAATGAACGAACATGAGCTGTTTCCCACCGCCCCCTCCCCCACCACCACTTTTAATGCTGGATGTTAGCAGACTGTTCTTTTCCCTGTGAACCTATCATTGAACCATTGCTAACTGTGTGTGTGCATGAGTGAGTGTGTGTGTGTGCGATGTTGCTGTAGGTGGATGTAAATATATCACAAGCAGGCCATACTCAGGGGACAGGCATTTGAATGGCTGTTGCCTTTCCAATGCTACCTTTTTTCCCCTTCTCCAAATATTTACTTTTTTTTTTAAGCTTTGGAAAGGACTCTTTTTTTTTTTTTTCTCATGCCACGTGGCATGCGGGATCTTCTTTCCCCAACCAGGGTAAACATGCCCCCTGCAGTAGAAGTGTGGAATCTTAATCACTAGACTTCCAGGGAAGCCCTTCCCCTAATGCTTTCTGACAACCCATGTATATCCCAAGCTTTTTTTTTTTTTTTTTAAAAGAGAAAGGTTAGAAAGTCCTATACTTAGAAACCCCCAGCAGAACAGAGATATAAGACAGTAGGTCTCCAGGCTAGAGCTACCCACTGGGGGATCAGTTCCCAGCAAAGCTTCAGGGACCTTGGGCCATGCAGCCATTCAGCTCTGGGTTCTCCAGTCAGAGGCATGCAGTGTCCGGGGTCCACCTCCCAGCAGAGCCTGCCCCCACCTCGTGGCCCACAGGCCAGCTCCATTCTTATCCCTGGCCCTTCTCTGCCTGACCACCCTCAGCTGCGTTCAAGAGGACTTAGGGGAAAAGGCTGTGAGCACGAGCCAGCTCAGCAACTTTGGGGCCTCCACGTTTCTATTTTGTACCGGCCATAGGAACGGAGGCAAATATACTTCTGGAAAAAAAAAAAAAAACCAACAACAACAACTCGTGATGATCAGGGAGAAAGTGGGAATTGGTTTGCGGGCCTTTCAAAGGCTTCCCGTGGTTGGCACTGGAGGCTCCCAAATTCACAACCCCACAGCGCCCCCTGCTGGCTGTCGGCCTCTGCTCGTTCCCTTCCTGGAGCTGGCAGGTCTCGCTCTCCAAGAACCAATAGACTGGCATGAGCTCAGAGCAGAGTCATTCACGCAAGCCCATTTAATAGATAAGATCGCTGCCCCAGGGAGGGCAAAATCTGCCCGGGGAAGGAGAGTGGGAGCCAAGACCCCCACCACCATCATTCACAAGCTCAGTCACCGAGTTCCCCACCCTACTAAGGACAGGGGTGTCATGCTTCAAGAAAATACACCCAAAAAAGCAGAGATGCCAGCACAACTATTTTTAATAATGGTGGCTATTTGCAGCACAAAAGAACTTTTGGTTGTGCCAAAAACTCCTTCAAATAGCGAGTCCCATTGGTCTATTCAAGTGCTGATTTACATACCACGGAGAATGTAGAAACTTCATATTGAATATCAAGTGTCTCTATCAACTGAAAACCAGTTGGCAAGGAAGAAAAAGCGGATCTGAAAATGCGAATGTAACTCCAAGAATACAAAAAGATTTGATTTACCCAAGTGTAGTCATCAATCCCAAAGTTTTCAGGCATAAAAATGCAATGTATTGGTACTAAAACTTTAAAAGAACCAGAATAATCCTATTCTAACAATTCATTCATGGACCTCCTGCACTTGAAATCCAACTATCGGAGGAAAGGGCGTGACTCGGCAGGCCTAAACAAGTTTCCCTCTGGGTTTTCTCCTTTGTTCTATAAACTTTAGACTATCAGTGGACTGGGGATAGTAAGAACCTGAGCTTAAGGTCAAGCCTGTTTCCCTTTTGCAGGACAAGGTGAGGACCCCAGTTGTAAAAGGAGGTGGAGCTTGGGATTCCCAGGAGAGGTGGAATTTCGCAGAACGGGGGCATCACTGTCACAGCTTCTGTGGGATTTAGTGGTTCCTGGTAGAAATCTGATATCAGAAATAGAGCCTATTCCAGCAGCTGGTTAACCCTGCGCATCTGAGGTTCCTTCACTCGATAAATATTTCTTGAGTATCTACTGTGTGTCATGCACTGTCCTAAGTGCTAGAATAGAGCAGTGGAGAAAACAGACAAGTTCCTTGCCCTCTAGAGTTTAGACAGATTCCTAGTCCCCTCTGTTGTCCTCCGGGTGGGGATGGGGAAGGGGCAGGCAGAGAGACAGACCACATGCCATAGAGTGGAGTGAACTCTCCATTCTGTGGAGGTTGGTAAGTGCTATGGAGAAAAGGAAAGCAGGGACAGGAAGTCAGAAAAGCAAAGAGATCTGGGGACTGAATCTCGGGGTGCTCCAACGTCCAGAGTTAGGGGAGAGGAGAAGGAACCAACAAAGGGGACCGAGGAAGAGCAGCCAGGGAAGAGACCAGGAGAGCCTAGGGAGCTCAAGAGAAGGGGATTGAGAAGGAAGAAGTGAGAAGCCACGTCCATTACTGCTTTGATGACCACAGTGAGCACTGGGAGCTGGCTGTTGGGTTTGCAAAGAGGATCTCATGGGTGACCTTGCTGAAACCCGCCCTGTGGAATTGATGAGGGTGAAAGTGTGGTTGGCCTGAGCCCCAAGGAGAATGGAAGGAGGCGAGGTGTAGCCACAAAGACAGACAGAGGGACAAAGGAAAGGGACACAAGCTGGCGACCCTCACCCCGTTGTGCCCCCGCCCTTGCCTCCAGTCGATCGACCATCTTCGTGCGTCTCCACACCAATGGGAGTCAGGAGCTGCAGTACCAGCCTGGGGACCACCTGGGCGTCTTCCCCGGCAACCACGAGGACCTGGTGAATGCCCTGATCGAGCGGCTGGAGGATGCCCCCCTGCCAACCAGCTGGTGAAGGTGGAGCTGCTGGAGGAGCGGAACACGGCTTTGGGTAACTACAGCCAAGCTAGTACCCCACCCAGCCACTCCCAAGGGCCCTTTCCTTCTCCGAGGAGTCCCAGAGGCTATCTGGGCCTTCCTTTCCCCAGCAGGTGTCCAGGGAAGAGGAAATCCATTCTTCTGCCCAGTTGCCAGTCCAGGCAGGAGGGTGGGTCTCTGTCACCCCCAGCTTATGAGACCGAAGGCTCCCCTTCCTCATGGCTGAACAGCCTTGACCCAACTAGCTGAGCATGTCCATTTAAGCCAGGACACTGATGGTTCACCTTTGAGGGAAAGAGTCTTACCTTCCTTCATCGGCTAGACACCGATCTTAGCAAAGGCTACTTGTCTGACTTCCTTCATCACCCCAGCCTCACCGCCCACCAAGGGAATAGCAGCTGAAGTCTACTGCCTTCTCTTAGAATACAAAAGCACTATATGAAGCTCGGTGGCCCATTGGGATTGAACCCGATTTCTGATATCATTAGATCAAGTCCCACCCTGTTTGGGGGCCACCCTCGACATTCCTATTAAAGAACTTTGCAAGGCAAATGGGTCTGCATGCTTCATCTCGGTAGCCGTGAGTGAGCTCAGGACTTAAGGAACTGCGGTGGCCGCACACGGTAGCCCATGAAACAGTGACACATCTCTACAAGGGAGCCAGGACATAAAGTCAGCGCAGAATGTGAAAACAGTACGTAGTCGAAACCCTGCTGGTACCCTTAGGAAAGACACTGCTTCTCTTATGAAATCCAACCCAGCCAGTTCTTCCTCCATACTGGAACAGTACTTTGTATCTTGAGTTGAGCGCCTGATGAAGTAGAGGCTTGTGTTTAGGGCCCCTACTGGACTAAAGTGCACAGAGGCAGTAGTTCAAACATGGTCTGGAGCAGTACTGCCTGACTTTATGGATTTGAGCAGCGTTGCTGCTGTTGAGCTCAGCCTCTCGGTCGTGTCTGACTCTCTGTGACCCTAGAGACTGTAGCCCATCAGCCATCTCTGTCCATGGGATTCTCCAGGCAAGAATACTGTGGGACGGGTTGCCATTCCCTTCTCTAGGGAATCTTCCCAAACCACAGATGGAACCCACACCTCCTGGATCTTTACTGCTGCCACGTGGTGACCGTGGGCAAATTCCTTAACCTCTCTGTGCTTCCCTTTTCTCAACTGCAAAATGGAGATAATAATAGCACCCACCACCTAGGATTGTGGCAAGGATTAAGAGAGTTACTAATAGAAAGTGCTGAGGAAACAACATGGTACATAGAGAGGGTTAGGTAAGTGTTTGGCATTTTTGTCATTTTAAATGCTAGACTCCCACTCAGTTGGGTGAAAGGCTGACACCATGAGAAGAGAGACGGAAAATGGACTCATAGTTCCTGCTCAGTTGGTGGCTCTTTGCTCAGAATATCAAGGGATGGTCTCATGCTATTTTAATATTTACTCTTAAATTCTGGCACTAGCTTGCTCAGCTGATTATGGACATGCACCTCGTGTACAGGAGGCAACCACAGGGTCCCCAGGAAACCTGGCTTTAGATGTGGGATGGAGGTGGCCAGCCAAGGGGTCAGTTGGCTCTGGGGCAGTCGCTTCTTTGGGCCCCATCCTCTGCTCCAGGAGCAAGCCTGGCCCCCCTGACTTGGATCCAAACCCTCAGAGCCCACACTGTCCCTCCCCCACCCATCTCTCACCTCTGTTGTGCCTCTGCAGGGGTTATCAGTAACTGGACCGATGAGCATCGCCTGCCGCCCTGCACCATCTTCCAGGCCTTCAAGTACTACCTGGACATCACCACGCCTCCGACGCCACTGCAGCTGCAGCAGTTTGCCTCCCTGGCCACCAGTGAGAAAGAGAAGCAGCGTCTGCTGGTCCTCAGCAAGGTGGGTCCATGGCCTCATTCAGTGTCACCACCTGCTCCTTGGAGAATTTTATGGTTCCCTCGTGGCTCAGCTGGTAAGGAGTCTGCCTGCAATGTAGGACACCCAGGTTCGATCCCTGGGTTAGGAAGATCCCCTGGAGAAGGAAATGGTAACCCACTCCAGGATTCTTGCCTGGAAAATCCCATGGACAGAGGAGACTGGCAGGCCACAGTTCATGGGGTCTCAAAGGGTCAGACGTGACTAAGCAACTTCACTTCTTCTCTGTATGGTTATTGCAGCAGTGTTTCAGCAGATGGCAGCCTTGAGTGAGGGCTGCCACGGTCTAGATTGCAGGTCACCATATTAGCTAATCCATTTTGGTGGCTGCTGCTAAGTCACTTCAGTCGTGTCCGACTCTGTGTGACCCCATAGACGGCAGCCCACAAGGCTCCCCCGTCCCTGGGATTCTCCAGGCAAGGCTAGACCTGGCCATCTCCCCTCCTTCTAACAAAGGTCTAACAGAACAAAGGAGCGACCCCATTGAATCTCCAAGTTCTCTGACGGCAGTAGAAATTGCTAACGCTTTTTTCTCCTTCCTTTGGAACCCTTATTGTTGTTCAGTCGCTTAGTCGTGTTCAGTTCTTTGTGACCCCACGGACTGCAGCACGCCAGGCTTCCCTGCCCTTTGCTATCTCCCAGAGTTTGCTCAAACTCATATCCATTGAGTCAATGATGCCACCCAACCATCTTGTCCTCTGCTGTGCCCTTCTCCTCCTGCCCTCAGTCTTTCCCAGCATCAGGATCTTTTCCAGTGAGTCAGTTCTTCACATCAGAGGATAGTATTGTTTGTTTGATTCTCTACCTCCAGCCATTAAAACATATAAAAACAACTCTTAGTTCACGGACCATATAAGCAGGTGGTTTGTGGGCTAAAGTTTGCCACCACCTCGTAGCTGTGTGATCGCTATATCCTTCAGTTTCCCCATCAATAAAACAGGGGTGACAACCAGGCTTATTTCATAATATCCTTGCAACAGTGAAAACTTGGCACAGGATAATTCCTATGTAAGAGTTAACTATGACTACTTGTTAATTTCCCTTCTTCCATGAACCTCCACGAGCGAGCCTGCCTTGAAAGTTTGCTCCAGGGTCTGGCTGCAAGCTCCCTTCTGTTCCTGTCCCCGGTTCAGGGTCTGCAGGAGTACGAGGAGTGGAAATGGGGCAAGAACCCCACCATCGTGGAGGTACTGGAGGAGTTCCCGTCCATCCAGATGCCCTCCACCCTGCTCCTGACCCAGCTGTCCCTGCTGCAGCCTCGCTACTATTCCATCAGCTCCTCCCCGGACATGTACCCCGACGAGGTGCACCTCACCGTGGCCATCGTCTCGTACCGCACTCGAGGTGGGCAGAGGCACTGGGAGAGCCTCCGGCTCTGCATTTCCCACCCTGCTTCCAGGGGCCCCTGAACACCTGCCTAAACCTCTGCCAAGACCCAAACCCTGGGGAGGAGACCCACCCCTCTCCAAGGTCAGGAAAACTGCAAGAAGAAACCGTGCAGCAAATGGCCCCCTCAGGCAGAGCCAGCTCTGTGCAGAATTAGGAAAGAAATGAGCTGTGCATTTGAAAGCCTCTGCTCCCAAAGCCCAAGGCCCCCTTTACTCCCTTCCTCCCTTTGTACCACCAAGGCAGCAGCTAAAACAAACCACCACCCTCTCCTCCCTCGGAGGGGGGAGCTCTGTGCTCTATGACACCCAGCTGGACAGCCAGATACCCTGACCTCTGTGCCTGTGTTTTCCATCCTTGGTAAAGAGGTGAAAATGCATGGTACCTGGGAATTCCCTGGCGGATGGTTGGGACTGTAGGCTTTCCCTGCTGGGGCCTGGGTTCAATCCCTGGTCAGGGAACTGAGCTCCTGTGAGCCAGGAGGCACAGCCAAAGGAAAAAAAAAAAGTATGTGGTGCCTGAGAGAGTGCTGAGACCAGGGTCCTGGCAGGCCACAGAGAGCACATGGACCAAGGCCCTTGCAGTGGACAGGATTGGAATCCAGCCCGCCCCCACCCAATGGTTTCACAGCCACGGGCCCACCCCAGCTTTACCATTTCCTCTTCGCCATCAGAGCAAGGGATCCAGACAGGGAACCCTAAGGCAGAAACTTGGCATCGGGGCTGTGAGCCTTCTATGCTGGAGGATTGGGGAGGCCAGGGATGGGACAGCATGAGGGACAGTAGATGAGCCAGATCACCTCGGTTATCCTGTTAGATGGAGAAGGACCAATTCACCACGGCGTGTGCTCCTCCTGGCTCAACCGGATCCAGGCTGACGAAGTGGTGCCCTGTTTCGTGAGAGGGTGAGTAGCAAATGAAGAGAGAGAAGCAGCCATCCCAAATCTGCATCCTGAGGTCCTGAGATGGGGTGGGTGAGGCCGGTGGACCAGCTGGAAGGGTTCTAGAGAGGTGGCCGAGTCAGGCAGGACTGAGATCAACATTCAGCATCACTCCCAGCTGTTAGGCAACAGGCTCATGGGGGCAGAGCAACCTAGCAGGAACTAAGCAAGTCCTCTAGTCAAATTCAGGTCAGTGCAACAGATATTTATCAAGTGCATGTCCTGTGCTAGTTGGAGCCACCGCAGACAACCAGGCAAAGGCAGTTTCAGCCTTAATGGAATTTTCAGGCCAATGAGATTTCTATCCGAATCCTAATGGCTACCCCATGTGTTCCCAGTTTCTTAGAGACCAGGAGGATTTAACCACCCTCCCTGTCAACCACCTTCCCCTTCCAAACTCAGTTTTAAAGGATATTTCTGCCCTCAGGTTGCAGTACTGTATTGTACACTTAAAGACATGTTACAAGGATCAGTTTCATGTTAAGTGTTCCTACCATAATCAGTCAATCAAATAAGAATATAGCCTTAAAAACACAAAAATTTAAAAATCATTGATATGCCTGAGCTTAGGCCCTCTGTACTTACCTGCTTTGTCAACTGATAACTTCCCTACCTAAACTGTGGACTTGGACAGTCATTTTTCTCATCTGTGAAGGGTAGAGTGGTCAGGGTATGGTCCACATACCACCAGCACCAGAATCCCCTGGGGTACTTCAAAAACGCTGAGTCCTGAACCTAGACTTACTGCATTGCCAGCAATCTACACCCTCTCTGAACATCCCCATGTGATTCTTTTGTACTCTGACATTTGCCGCTCCCAGATTTGGAAAATCTCAGATCAGATCAGATCAGTCACTCAGTCGTGTCCGACTCTTTGCGACCCCATGAACTGCAGCATGCCAGGCCTCCCTATCCATCACCAGCTCTCGGAGGTCACGGAAAATCTCATAGATGGTTAATTCAGTGGTTCTCAGCCAAGGGTGATTTTGCCCCCCAGGGGCCCTTGGCAAAGTCTGGAGGTATTTTTGGCTATCACAGCTGGAGGGTTCTCCTGGCTTCTAATAGATAGAGGCCTGGGCACTAGTCCGTGTCCTACAGTGCACAGAACAGCCCCCACCTCTTGGTTGTGGGACTGTGTACAGAGAACTATGTATACAGTGTTCCCCCAGTGTCAGGAGGGCTGAGGTAGGGAAGCCCTGCATTTGAACCAGCCCACTCCCTTTGTGGCTTAGCTCAGATAATGGGGATAATTAGACAGTGGAGCGATAGGCAGACCCTAAGGATCTCCTGTTTGGGGAAATTCCCCAAATTTATGGGCCCTCCCAACCATGGAAAGGGCCACCTGACACCAGCTGAAGAGCTTTAAGTCCCATTGTATTTCTACCCAGGACAGCCATCTGGTTTACCTAAGATCCAACAGGGTTTTTCTTTTCTTTTTTTTTTTAATTTTTTTATTGGAGGATAATTGTTTCACAGTGCTGTTGCTGAGCTCAAATCTGATCAAGAACTGTTGGATCTCTGTTGGCAGAGATCCAACAGTTCTTGATCAGATTTGAACTTAGCCAGCCTCCTGACTCTCCCTTCCTTGTCCAGAGCGCCCAGCTTCCACCTGCCCCAAAATCCCCAAGTGCCCTGTATCCTGGTTGGCCCAGGCACTGGCATCGCCCCCTTCCGGAGCTTCTGGCAGCAGCGGCAATTTGATATCCAACACAAAGGTGGGTTGTGGTCCAGCAAGCACATGATTTCCTCCCCTTGGATCCTGGGAGGGCTGCCTGTATCCCAGCAGCCAGGAAGCATGACACTGTTCTGTCTCCTTTGCATCACTGCCTGGGGGTGGACAGGAAATACTGTAGCAACCAGACCCACAGGTGAAGTTTATGGTGCAACTCAAGGGACACATCCAAACAAGTCATCCACACAACTTGTTGCAAGGCCTGAAAGCCCATCCCCAGAAGACATTTCTTGGACTGTTCAGCTAGGACCCCCATCTTAAAATGTAAGCAGTCCTAGAAGGGGTGTGCATTAAGCCTTATCCAATGGATGTGTGTTTCTGGGATGGTCGCAAAGGCGGTTATTGAAGTCTAGGGTTTGCTGTGCGAGAAACACAACACATCAGCTTTGGGAGGAAAGAGGAGGAAAAAAACCCCACAGTTCTGACATGCATTACACGGTGATTTACTGAGCACCTCATGGATGCCAAACACTATTGTAGGTGCTAGAGGCGTAACAGTGAACAAGACAGAAACAAGTGGAAACACATACACACACACACACTCTTGCCCAGTGGGACTGTCATTCTAGTGGAATAGCAAACATCCATTCACAAAGTACAGTTGACCCTTGACAGACATAGGAATTGCGTGGGTCAACTTTCATGAAAATTTTTTTCATTAAATACATATGTACCATCTGAGGCCAGCTGAGAGCCCGTGGATGTGGAGCCACAGATACAGAGGACCCGCGGGTTCAGGGGACCAACTATAGCACTTGAGCATCAGTGGATTTTGGTATCAGGGTGGGTCCTGGAAGTCACCCGCTGGGATACCAAGGGATTTCACTATGTACTGGGCGGGGGTCTAATGTACATTTACTTCTTAAAATAACCCTATGAGGTTAGATGCTGTTATTACTTCCATTTTTCACATGGGGACACGGAGACATAGAAAGTTCATCCCTCAGCATCACACAGAGCTGGGATTTGAATCCAGGCAGTCTAGCTTCCAAGTCCGGGTGTTTGGTGCTACCAGTGTGGGGGAGGGGCAGAGGAATGATTGAGACCCAGAGAAGAGAGGTCTGCCGAACTCTGAACACACTTCACCTACTTCCCTTAGTGTGTGCATGTGTGTGTGTGTACATGTGTGCATATTTGTGCGAGAGAGACAGAACACACACCCCCTGCCCCAGCGTCCGCATGCCTCTGCCCCTGTCACTCGTGCTAAGGTTCCCAGCGCCCCGGCGCCCCCACGTCAGGCATCAGAGCTGTCGGTGACAGGTTTCCCCGCCCCCAGGAATGAGCCCCTGCCCCATGGTCCTGGTCTTCGGGTGCCGGCAGTCCAAGATAGACCACATCTACAGGGAGGAGACCCTGCAGGCCAAGAGCAAGGGGGTCTTCAGAGAGCTGTACACAGCCTACTCCCGGGAGCCAGACAAACCAAAGGTAAGCCCCAGCCCGTCACACACGTGCGCCCGTCCACACACACACGCCCTGCTCCCAAACACCCTCGCCCCTTCTGAACTCTCCTCAGTGACATTGCTCTGAACTTCAGGAAGCATGGAGCATAAACATGCGACCTAAAATATTTAACAGCCCATACTCTGTCATGCCGCTTACATGAAATATCCAGAACAGCCAGGTCCATAGAGACAGAAGGCCGATGTGTGGTCCCCAGGGGCTGTGGGGAATGGGGAGTGACACTTAGGGGTACAGGGTATCCTTCTGGGGTGGAGGGAAAGCTTGTGGACCTAGATAGGGGGGTGGTTGTTCAATACCATGAATGTGCTCAATCCCACTGCGTCGGGCTGCACACTTTAAAACACACCTGCATTTTACATTATGTGCATTTTATCACAATAAAAATATTTACAAAATGAATTAAAAGTGACCTCCCTGGCGGTCCAGTGGTTAAGACCCCATGCTTCCAACGCGGGGGACACAGGTTGGATCCCTGGTCAGGGAACTAAGATCCCACATGCCTCAGGGCCAAAAAATAAACTTTTAAAATAATTAATTAAATACAAATTTTTTAAAAGTTAAACAGCACCCCCCTCCCAATAAAAAATTAAACAGCCCATAAGAGGCACTCCAAGTCAGAGTGGACACGGGCTACAAGACAGGGGCACATCCCTGCTGGATCTTGGGGAACTTCAACTGGACCCCCAGGGGCATCCCAGGAAAGGACCCAGGACAGCCGGGGAAGGGGGTACCCAGAGGGTCTGGGAAGCAGCTACTAGACACCTGGCATTAGAGTTCATCAGCGTCTCAGCAGCTGACACAGTCATGCCTGAAAGCACCAGTTGAACACCAGGCTCACCTGGGGGAAGCTTCCTGAGCAACCCAGATAAATTCCCTAGAGGCTGCACTGGACACCCCTTGTGCCCACCCAATATTCCCTTAGCCCACCATTTATCCCAGCAATTCCTGCAGCAGCTGGCTTTGCTCAGGTGTCACCTGCGAGCCCCTCCCCCATCTGCTGTCTGTCTGGGGCTTCTCCAGCACCCCGGCCTAGGATGCCTGCAGTACCAGCCCCATACCTAGAGGTACACAGGTATAAACAGCCCTGGGGTGACCACTGGCCATGGGAGAGGGGAGCTGGTAGAGAACACCTTGCTCTTACGCCTCCGGCGGACAGCTCTGGAGTGTGGGCAGCATGGCTCCCTCGAGGGTCCTCAGCGGAGGTGAGTTGCAAACCAGAGGGGCAGCTCATCACTCTCTCAGATGGACGGTCCCTCTTCCCCTGCTTCATTCTTCTCAGTCCCCTGCATCGCTGCACAAAACACAGACCTGCCCCCAAGCGCCTGGGTCAGGCTCTGTTCCCAGGGTAGTGAGGGGATGGGGGTGAGCTACACAGCCTGGCTCCTCCTCACCAGTTGTCCCTCTCCCTATCCCCCCACACCCTGCAGAAGTATGTGCAAGACATCCTACAAGAGCAGCTGGCAGAACCCGTGTATCGAGCCCTGAAGGAGCAAGGGGGCCACATCTACGTGTGCGGGGATGTCACCATGGCAGCCGATGTCCTCAAAGCCATCCAGCGCATCATGACCCAGAAGGGCAAGCTCTCGGTGGAAGACGCTGGCGTGTTCATCAGCAGGCTGAGGGTGAGTGATGGGCTGGCTCCTGGGAGCACTTTTCTGGCATCCTGTCTCCTCTTCCTCATCTTACCTGTCTCAGTGACTCAGGGGACCCATGATGACATCCCTGCTCCCATCGTCCCATTTATGACTGGGGGTAGAGGATGCAGGTAATCCCAAACCATAATAGAGAGAGAAGGAAAGACAGCTGGGCATGCAGTGCATATATTAAACAGAATGGGGAGATCCTAACCCAACCATTCCTGTCCCCAGAACCAAGCTCTTGGACTGCCCTGGGCAGTTGCACAGGTTGGCCACTGCACAAAAGGGTTTGTCCAAAGGGGGCAAGTAGGGGATGAAAGTCACCACCAGGCTTGGCCTCCCAAACAGCATGCCTTAGCATGGAACTGTGTTCCTCCCAGAAGGAGGGGTGTCTTTTCCTAATTTGCAAAAAGTCCAGTAGCAGCCCAAGAAGCAAAGTCCCAACTCTGTGGTCAACTGCCCCAAACTAAGTCCCAGGCCTCCACAAAGCTTCAAATGTGACCCCATTCTTCTCCCTGCTTCCCTAAATGAGCAGCAATCAAACATTTTTGCAGAAGCAGCCCTTGCTCTAATTTTGATACTAAACCCCTACTAGGTTAAAACAGTAACAACAGCTTTCCAGTAGAAATGCCAGAGCACCCTGGAGAGCTGCAGAGTCCCCTACCACTCTGTCTCTTTGCTATAAGCCCTTGGGACACATTTTCATAGATTCTGCAGAAGAAGGTCGAAAAACCACCCCAACTTAAAATGAAGCCACTCTACAGATGGGCAAGTTTCTTCAAAACCTTTGGGACTATGGATCCCAGAAACTCTACTCAATGCGCATTCCCCAAACACCACCTTTCCTCAGCAGGGGGGCACCTCACCCCCTTGTTTAACTCTCAGCGACACCACCCTATGGGATCTCCTTACTGCCCAACCCTCAGTTCTGCCGAAGGAGCTCCAGTGGCTCCAGAACCCCTTGGATGCCCCAAGTTCATCCTCACTCATGGTGTATCTCAAATCTTCGTTTTTGTTTGTTTGTTTCTGGGCAAAGCTGAGCTAAGATACTCATCATCAGATAAACTATGTCCGGAGAAGTCTCCACTTTGGCAACTGTGGTGTTCCCTGAGTGCTATGCTATGCTATGCTATGCTAAGTCACTTCAGTCGTGTCCGACTCTGTGTGACCCCATAGACGGCAGCCCACCAGGCTTCCCCGTCCCTGGGATTCTCCAGGCAAGAACACTGGAGTGGGTTGCCATTTCCTTCTCCAATGCATGAAAGGGAAAAGAGAAAGTGAGGTCGCTCAGTCATGTCTGACTCTTAGCGACCCCATGGACTGCAGCCTACCAGGCTCCTCCATCCGTGGGATTTTCCAGGCAAGAGTACTGGAGTAGGGTGCCATTGCTCCCTGAGTGCTAAGTGGGTGCTTTGTCCTTTCTTCCGTCTCTGCTGGTCTCTACTGGCGGTGACGTTTCACACTAAACCCAGCCGTGCCCCAGATCTGAACTGGCAGGAACAAGGAGGAGGGAGGAAATGGGGAAATGAGCTGAGGTTTCCTCTGGAGCCTCTCAGCTCTTCTGTCCTTAGCACCCACAAAGCAGCAGCACTCTCTCTGGGTGGGAACAAAAGTGCTTGTTGCCAACTGGGCTTAGAGAGACCCCATGCCCTACAGGGCAAAGGCTCTTGCTAAAACACGGTCTTGGAGACCAGAGGGGTCTCCAGGGGCCCTGAGTTACATCTCATTTCTTTTTTCTTTCTTTCTTTCTTTTTTTTTTTTTTTTTTTGGCCATGCCGCAGGGCTTGCAAAACCTTAGTTCTCTGACCAGGGATGAACCCAGGCCCCTCAAGGAAGCAGTGAGTCCTAACTGCTGAGCCGCCAGGGAACTCTCTGCGCCTGGTATCTTCAGGACCCATCTTCTCCACGGATGTTCATTCCAGGATGTCCGTGTGTCCACCCTTCTCCACCCCCTCGGCTGGCATTTGGAATCTGATCCCTGCTTGTTTCTGTCGCCTAGGATGACAACCGCTACCATGAGGATATTTTCGGGGTCACCCTGCGCACGTATGAAGTGACCAACCGCCTTAGATCTGAATCCATTGCCTTCATTGAGGAGAGCAAGAAAGACACCGATGAGTAAGCCGGCTCCTTCCCAGGGGTGAGGGGCGGGCAGAGCCCTGACAGACAGAGATGTCTGACTCCGTTGACCATGTGCTTTCCCATGCTGGGGCCCCAGACCAGCAGCATCGGCATCTCCTGGGAATGTGTTACAAATCCAGATTCCCAGGCTGCCCCAGCCCTGCTGAATCTGAATCTCTGGGGTCAGGGCACCAAGCAGTTGGTGTTTTTACGACCCCTGCAGGGCATTCTGAGTTCCCCTCAAGTGTGGGAGCCCTGGCTATGGATGTCAGCTTCCATGGGGGCAGCCCCAAGTTGAATGATGGCTCTCGCCACTGCAAAATGTGTGTTCCTGTTCGCTGCTCCTAGGATTTATACTACTTCCCTCACCCCTCAAATGCTGCTGGCATTCTTGTGGATGCAGATTCCAACTGCTATTGTTTTGACGAGTCCATTTGTCCTCTAGAAATTGCTGGAAATGGTCTGAGGTACCACACAACTGGAATTGAGTGTAACTCTTTAAGCCTTACATTAATGCCAGGACACGTCACCCTTGATTATAAGCTCACTCCCTGCATCGTCTGCCTCAAAACCACCACCAAGTGCCCTTCAAATGAGGTGGGGGTTCAGGTGCCTTGTTTTCAGTAGGCTAGGGCACACACACTCCATTCCATAAGCTTCCTCATTGTCTTCCCCCTTATGACAACACGGCAGTCTGGAAAACATACTTTGGTGTCTAGCAAACTGATGTTATTGCCTTGAAGATCACAGCTCATCCTGGCTGATTGTGTGGCTGAGCCAGGCTCCTTCATCTGTCCATTGATTCATTCTTCATTCACTCAAGATGAGTCCCACCCGGGTGCCAGGGCCTGTCCCAGTCCCTGGGGCTGCCGAGGAGGTGAAAGAGGTGAAGTCCAGAACTCAGGAGCTTTTCTCTGAGTCTTTTTAGAGGAAACAGAGCAGCCTTGCTCCTCTGGCACTAACTCCCTCCCCACTTCTCCTCCTACAGGGTTTTCAGCTCCTAACTGGACCCTCTTGCCCAGATGGATGGCAGGGTGGCCGCCCCATTGCACTCGGCCGGGGTGGCTGCTTTTGTGAGCACGGACACTGCTGAACCTTCCCTCCGGCACCCCCACGTGGCCCCCGCTCTGCCTCTCGTCCCGTCGCCGTGTCCTGGTCCTCCTCTCCCGGGTTCTCACCTCTCAGTGGTTTCCCGGCCCTCTTGGGTTTTCTCCTTGAGTTTTCGTGCTGCAGCGCAATGCCTTTATAATCCGCAGTGGCTCTTACAAAACCGTCTCCCTCTCTCTCTCTCTCTCTCTTTCTGACAAGGGCAAATCACCAGTGCATGAAACCACTGGAACATGGCCAGGGCTCGGGTTAGGGTATTTTCTGGGGTTTGCCCTGGAGAGGCTGCAGGGACCAGACAGAAGAGTTTTTGAGCTAGTCCCTCAGCCATTCGAATCCCACCCGATCCTTTTTTATGATGACGTTCCAGTCGTGCGCGCGCGCGTGTGTGTGTGTGTGTGTGTGTGTGTGTGTGTGTGTGTGTGTGTGCGTGCGCACATGTGATGGGCCTGGGTCTCCCTCTGTCCTCTTGCCTGTGTAAGCATGTCGCCTCCAGACCCTTGGTGCCAAGAAATACGCCCCAACCCGTATTGGAGCCTCACACATCCATAATTAAGGGTCTGTGCTAGCATACCTGAAACACAAGGATGCATCCTAATTGTCCTGGTTATAAAGGGTCAGGGCATGGAGGTGGGGTTTGATGACCAAGGGGGAAATCCCTAGTGAAAGGGGGCATTAGATGCATTTAGGTAGTAGCGCCAGTTAGCGGAGCTCTTACTGGGAGATTAACCCATCTGATGGATTGGGCAAACCCACTTCCCAGCCCCACCCACCCCAGCCAGGATCACCTAATTGGCCCTCTCGGGCGGGCACTCTCACCCAAGACCCGAAGTAACATCGTCCAAGGGAATGAGCTGGAAAGAGGGGTCTTCCTGTCTTTGCCGCTGGGTAACTTTGGAAACATTACTTGTTGCTTAATTTCCCCTAATAGTAATGTTATGAAGCTAAAATGTATGAATGGATCAAACTTTAAAGTTGTGACAACTGGAAACAATATCAAGGAAGAATATCACTTATATGTATATTTTTTTAATTCTCCCACATGAGGCTTGCTGTTTCACCCCTGGGGATAAAGTAATGGAAGCCCGTGAAGGGAGATCCGGTTGGAGAGGGAATCTGTCATGAGGCATCTCACAGCTTCCTCTATAGCCAGGGTGGGGAGGATCTATCTTCATGCTTTTGGTCTTCTAAAAGAGATTCCCCCCTTTTTTTAACCTGATAAGATCATCTTGACAAATGATTCTCAACTCATTAAAAAAACAGGCAGCATAGTCATTGGCAGGCATCAAGGTGGGTACCGTTTCTCCCAGGCGGACAACCTGCTGAATTCACCTCCTCCGAGGAAATGGAATGGAAAGGTCCCTTTCTACACTTACATGCTAAAAGTCAATGGTAAGCAGTGCCCAGAGACAGCTGATGCTCCCAAGAACCCCTTCCCCAAAGTTGAAAGGCAAGCAGTCAGCCAGTTTGGAACTTCCATCTTATTTCATTTTGTCTTGTCCTACAGAAAGCTAGCCCTTTTCTTTCTGTACAGCACACGAGCATTTCTTTCTTTCTCTGCCAAAGGGAGAGCGCCCTGGCCCTCTGGAAGGGCCTTAGATCTGGGATGCCAGAGGTGTCCCCAGGAGGTGCCCTTAAAGACAAAGGGTAAACTCTTTCTCCCTTTTCCCACCCTTCCCGGCAGCCCCCACTGGTGTTATATCCCTGGCACTCGAAGTTCGACTTCATGCCAGTTCTGATTACCCTGCCTGCCTTTAATCCTATTTTCTCCCGCTCAGGCTTCCGTGGTACAGAGACCAAGCACTCAGCATGCTCGGCTGACCCTCTCTGACCTGGAGGGAAGCCCATTCTAAACCCTTTCTTTCCTGCAAACAGGATCCTGGCTAGTAGCTCTCCTCCCAGCAGCTTTCTTTCCAGCCATTTGAGACCTTTGGAGATAGCTCCTAAGATGTCACTAGCTTCTGGGGGACTGAACTGCTGTGTCCAACCCCCATCACAGAGAAATATGATGCCCTTTCCAAATCAAGTTTTATGCACAAATGCTTTTCCATCGCCAGATAAATACTTAAGAGCACTTATTCCATGCCAGGTACCTTCCTCATATAGCCCTGGTCATCTAGTAGCAGGCAGGGCGAGGGAAATAGCATCTTAGGTGATGGCACCCCACTCCAGTACTCTTGCCTGGAAAATGCCACAGACAGACGAGCCTGGTAGGCTGCAGTCCATGGGGTCGCGAAGAGTCGGACAAGACTGAGCGACTTCCCTTTCCCTTTATCAGGTAGCCTAAAGAAATAACCCTATCACCAGGATTTATCTTTCTTCCCAAGAACAATTGTTTTGTTTGGTTTTTAAGTAAGTACCTTTCAACCCTCAGCACAAGCTGATTCATAACTGCTGGCTAGAGGACAGGAGATTAGTTTGAGGTGTGTCTCTCATTTGACAGAATCTCTGATACCCAAAGCCTCGCTGTAATGAGCCCATCAAGAGGCAGGAGTGGAACCCTGATTTCAGGCTTGGCTCTGATCCACAGTAGCTAAACACTGCCCTCTTGTGGTGCTGTGTAGTTCAGTCCCAGTAGCCTGCAAATTTTGGTGTTAACAATTAATGAGCAAAAATGGGGTTGACTGGACATTTGACTTGGCAGGGGGGAGGTTCACCCTAGTTGCAGGGCTATTATTTCCCCCTCCCTCTCGAGCTGGCCAGCAGTAGCTCCAACTCAATTTAACAAAAGTGAGTTTGGCCTGGAGGGACACGAAATCCCCTGCCACAGGAAAGTCGAACAGTCATGCTCTCTGGTTGTCATTGTGAATCCTATTCCTGTGGTTGTGCTGCAAAAGAAACAGAAGTAATTAACCTCCCAGAGAAGATACAGGCTTCCCCTTGGCTTCTATGGAGTGAGGCAGTCAGGTGTCTTTGCTCTGGGGGCAATGCTTCAGATCCACCAAAGTGGAGTTTTAAAAGCAGTCCTGAGTCCAAACAGTAACTCTGCCATCATTTCTGCGGACAGCCCTGAGCTGGTGACCTAATCTTTCTGAGTCTACATATCCCCCTTTATCACAAAGTGGACTAGATGAGATAATGTCCAGAAAATGCCCCAGTTACCATACCTGGCCCATGATAAGCAATAGAATTTTGTTTCACTTAATCGGTGTCATGTCTTACCTCTCCGGTATCCGGAAGGCACAGTCAAGTGTACAGAGCAAAACAGTTCCTCTCTTACAGAAGGTTGGGATCCGTGATGCAGAGACACAGGTCTTAGAATCAGTGTTCAGGTCTGGGGTTTGAGCGATCGCCAGGATTCCCCCGACAGGTTTGGGGAAACGAGATTGCCAGGATGTAGGAGGTCGTTCGGGGGGTTGAGCATGGATGGAGAGCACACAGGATGGATCAGGTCTGGCTTCTGACAGCCCAGCTTTGGGAGGCTGAGGAAGATGGAGGTATGCAGCAGAGACAGGCAGGGAACAGACGGAATTTTGTCAAGGGATTTTGTCTTTATTTGGTAGGCAACACGGAGTCCTTAGGAGTGTTTTGTTTTGTTTTTAAGGGGAAGATGAACTGATGGGAGTTATGCTTGGAAAAAAATGTTCTGGGTACAGCATAGAGCATAGACTGCTGACCTGTTGAACTATTGGCTAGTTATTGCAGAAACCCAAGACTTGAATGAGGGAAGGGGGCAGATTATAGCGATAAAGACATTCCAGGGGTTGAATTACCAGGACCTGGACTCAGACCTGTTGTGGACAAAGAGAACAAAGGCAGAGTCAAGAGTCTTGCCTCTAGGCTGAGAAACAGGTCTCAGGAGGTAAAAAACAGGCTCCAAGGAGAACTGAGTTTTCAGAGGTGACAGGAGAGCCAGGTTCCCCCCAGCCCAAGTCAACAGGGTGGATCCTCCAAGGTCCACACCTAGATGGGCAGAAAGAGAACTGACCCCAGGCCACCAGACATCGGCCCGAGAACACGGGAATTTCTTGCCAAACACACACTTTGCAGCCACCTGCTTGGGGCTTCCAAAAGGAGGTCAGGTTTTGCCCTAAGTCAGCTTTGCCACAAGCAAGATTCTCTGACCCAGATCACAGTGCCAGAATGATTATTGGCAAGCTGGTATCTGGACTCCTCACCACCATGGCTCTGGTCCCTTTTAATTCATGCCATTTGGAAAAGCATGGACTTAAGATCTTAGGCTGGCCATGTTTGCTTGTATGTTTCCATCACCCCTGCCACCGATATCTAGCATGGCACTGTGCCCGCCTTACCCTCGAAGCCTGCAGTCTGAATAGGCACGTTAATCTGAGACCACCTGCCAGAGACAAGAAAAAAAAGAAATATTAATCTAGGCTTCCCTTGGGACCTGCCCACACTCCCTGTATTCTCCCAGCCCTCTCCTGCATCTAAGTGTGCCATTCGACTCAATGAAAGGCCAAAAGCAGGGATGGAGGATAAAGAATCTGAGAGGCTGTGAAAGCAACCTTGCCCTCCTCCCTAGGGACTCAACAGAGATGGTCCCCACAAACCTGAAGCCTTGGGGGACTAATGCAGCCTGGCCTCTCCTCTTTCTCCCACACCCTCCTGGACCTTGGTCCACCTGCCAGTCTCTGCCTGGTGGCACAAACACTGATGTGTCTCAGGTGCAAGGACTCAGGTAAACTCTTACGCCAGGAAAGGGGGGGGGTCTGTTCTTTATTAATACTGTCTGAGTCATGTGCATGGGAGGTGACTGGGAGAAAACACACCTTGGCATGTTTCTGCAGTTCGCTAGTTCCAGGGCATGTGTGTCTGGTCCCAAGCAGAGACCGTTCTTAAGCAGGTGGCCCTGGTAGGCGGGAACAAATCTGCCCGAAGATACAGCTTTCCAAAGTCTTCTAGAAATTGGCTCCAGGACATCAAAGTGCCCAGACTTGGCTCCTAGGAGATGCTCGGAGGCTCTAGTCTAGAGTCCCGTCAACCTCAGTACTGTTGGCATTCAGGGCTGGGGAATTCTTTTTTTTTTTTTTTTAACTTTACAATATTGTATTGGTTTTGCCATATATCAACATGAATCCGCGACAGGTATACATGTGTTCCCCATCATCCTGAATCCTCCTCCCTCCTCCCTCCCCATACCATCCCTCTGGGTCGTCCCAGTGCACCAGCCCCAAGCATCCAGTATCATGCATCGAACCTGGACTGGTGACTCGTTTCATATATGATATTATACATGTTTCAACTTTGGGTAGGGGGCTGCCCAGGGCTTTTTAGGATGTTGGCCAGCATCCCTGGCCTCCACCTACCCACCCGACCCCCCCGAAAGTTGTGACAACCAACTGTGTCTTCAGACCTTGCCAGATGAACCCTGGGGACAACAGAGTCTCTACCGGCTGCCCCATCCACCTTCTGGAATAAGCGAGGCATTTTCAGCCTGCTGGTTTTCCTTCCATTATCTGCTGCCCAACAGAGACTCGAAGGATTTCAAGAGGAAATGGAAAAGTACGGTTTTACCAATTCCCTCCCAGGACAGAAAGATGACAGCCCCAATTCAGTAAGATGCTGTGCCCTTGGCGTCCAGTTTGGACGAAGACTCACGGAGGCCCAGTGCCCTCCCGTGCCCAACCCCCTCCCCGCCTCCACCCTTCTGTCCTTGCTGTCAAGTTGTCGTTGTGATTGTAAGACCCACTCCGGGCTCAGCAGTGGTTTTCCAGGCGGCACCGGACTTGTTTGTGGGTGTGGGTTGCCCTGTGTCGCTGGGCAGGTGGTGGGTTTCTGTTCCGGGTCTGGGGAGCTGGGGAGGTGGGCCGAGCGGGTGTTGTCGCCTCTCACCACACTGCACCGTCAGAAAACTCGGACCTCCCCCTACCTCTGAGCTCTCGATGCTGCTAACGCCGCCAAGTGTCCCATGCGCTCCAGCACTTTCCCAGAACGCGCTCTACAGGGTTGTCCAGGCTGTGCTCGCCGCATGCTCTTCTTCTGTATCATTCTTCTAATTTGATGAAGTTCAACAAAAGTCTATTTATGCCTGTTTGCATCATGGTCAAAATATTAAAAAGTGGACTCAACTCGACTGGCTGTGGTATTTTGTTTGACTGGCCTAGAATTTCTCACGCCTGTTGCCCACTGCGTGCGGCTGGCCGGGTGCCCCCAGGAAGCCCAGTCTGAAATAGAGGTGGCAGGAGGCTGATGGGTGGGGATGGGGCCGGGAGGGAACCTGAGCTGCCACGTTGTCTCAACAGAAACTTCTGCCAACCCTGCCGGGAATTCCAAAGATGGCCTCGTAGGGCTGTCCCCAGTGTAGGACAAGGAGCCTGGCACTCTGCAGCTGAAGCCATCTCTCAAGGGCACGAGGGCGTTCTCAGGGTCCAGAGGAAGAGACACGTGTCTGCAGGGCAATTCTCAATGTCCTGTCCACCCTCCTCCCCACACCTTTGCCCCTATCACGGCTGCATGCCTAGAGAGGACCCCAAAGGGAGAGTACCACCTTCTCCCTCAGCCTTCTCTCCCTGTACAAACGAGCCTGAGGCCCTGAACCTAATTCCCAGCTGACTTTAGACTCAATTCCAAAAGGAAGAGACTTCCAAAGCAATAAAAGGGGACATCCCCAGCGGTCCAGTGGTTGAGACTTTGCCTTCCAATCTAGGGGATGTGGGTTCGATCCCTGGTCTGGGAGCTAAGATCCTACATGCCTCTTGGCCAAAAAAACAAAAGATAGAAACAATATTGTAACAAATTCAGTAAAGACTTTAAAATTGGTTCACTTTTTTTTTAAAAAAAGCACTTAAAGGACAGATGAAAAGAAACAACCCCAAATACCCTGACAGAGTGGCTTCTATGAAAGGATCAAGTCAACAATAGCCTTTATCAAGCCCTTTTGGACGTGGCCACTTAGATGCTGTGGCCAGTTTGACCTTCACACCTATTTCCCAGTCAAAAAGCATAAGCTATTAGATACTCAGCCTTTTAAATTAGAAAGTTATTTATCCAACAGCAAAGATACCCTTAACACTGTTCCTGACTCTTCTGCCCCTTGAGCCTTGAGCCTCAGGGCCAAGTTCAAACAGGAGATGCTGATCAGCAAGGAAGCAGAAAGTCAGCACTCGATCCACACTGCCCTTCAGAAATAAACTAAAATAATAATGGCTAACAATTATCAAATGCCAGTCTTTACAAGAATACTCTGACATGTTACCGTTGCTCTCCATACTTTAAAACTTGGGGAACTAAGGCAAGAGCTTGGGGCTTTCCTGGTGGCTCAAATGGTAAAGAACCTGCCTGCAGTTGAACCCGGAGGCCCAGGTTCAAACCCTGGGTCAGGAAGAATCCCCTGGAGAAGGGCATGGCTACCCACTCCAGTATTCTTGCCTGGAGAACTCTATGGAGAGAGAAGCCTGGTGGCTGCAGTCCGTGGGTTCACAAAGAGTTGGACACGACTGAGTAACACTTTCAGGGCAAAAGCAGCTCAACCAGTCAACACAGCCAGTAAGTATTAGAAATGGAGTTTGAGCCCAGACCATCCGACTTGAGAATCTGCATTTTTAACCACCACCTGGTTTCAGACCAAAACAAAAAACAAAAAATGCTGCCTGCCATTTCAGTAAACAAAGACTGTTCCTGCCATTCCTGTATAAACAACTGGACAACCCTCCCCTTGCCCTCAGTACACCCAGATGGGGAGTCAGGATGGAGAAAACCAGGATGCTGGCCCTAGATAGTTGCTGCTGCTAAAAGATACATATTCAAGGAATAATTTCAGTGCACCTAGACTCTTACATCTTCCCATGCATAGAACAGCACTAAAATCATTAACTTCAGAGGGCTTGGTTTTTGTGCATGTGTGTAGAAAAGGCAGAGGAACCAGAGATCAAATTGCCAACATCCGCTGGATCATGGAAAAAGCAAGAGAGTTCCAGAAAAACATCTATTTCTGCTTTATCGACTATGCCGAAGCCTTTCACTGTGTGAATCACAGTAAACTGTGGAAAATTCTGAAGGAGATGGGAATACCAGACCACCTGACCTGCCTCTTGAGAAACCTATATGCAGGTCAGGAAGCAACAGTTAGAACTGGACATGGAACAACAGACTGGTTCCAAATAGGAAAAGGAGTTCGTCAAGGCTGTATATTGTCACCCTGCTTATTTAACTTATATGCAGAGTACATCATGAGAAATGCTGGACTGGAAGAAACACAAGCTGGAATCAAGATTGTCAGGAGAAATATCAATAACCTCAGATATGCAGATGACACCACTCATATGGCAGAAAGTGAAGAGAAACTAAAAAGCTTCTTGATGAAAGTGAAAGTGGAGAGTGAAAAAGTTGGCTTAAAGCTCAACATTCAGAAAACCAAGATCATGGCATCTGGTCCCATCACTTCATGGGAAATAGATGGGGAAACAGTGGAAACAGTGTCAGACTTTATTTTTCTGGGCTCCAAAATCACTGCAGATGGTGATTGCAGCCATGAAATTAAAAGACGCTTACTCCTTGGAAGGAAAGTTATGACCAACCTAGATAGCATATTGAAAAGTAGAGACATTACTTTGCCAACAAAGGTTTGTCTAGTCTAGGCTATGGAGAAGGTGATGGCACCCCACTCCAGTACTCTTGCCTGGAAAATCTCATGGACGGAGGAGCCTGATAGGCTGCAGTCTATGGGGTCGCTAAGAGTCGGACATGACTGAGCGACTTCATTTTCACTTTTCACTTTCATGCATTGGAGAAGGAAATGGCAACCCACTCCAGTGTTCTTGCCTGGAGAATCCCAGGGATGGGGACACCTTGTGGGCTGCCATCTCTGGGGTCGCACAGAGTCAGACACAACTGAAGCGACTTAGCAGCAGCAGCAGCAGTCAAGGCTATGGTCTTTCCTGTGGTCACGTATGGATGTGAGAGTTGGACTGTGAAGAAGGCTGAGTGCCAAAGAATTGATGTTTTTGACCTGTGGTGTTGGAGAAGACTCTTGAGAGTCCCTTGGACTGCAAGGAAATCCAGCCAGTCCATTCTGAAGGAGATCAGCCCTGGGATTTCTTTGGAAGGAATGATGCTAAAGCTGAAACTCCAGTACTTTGGCCACCTCATGCGAAGAGTTGACTCATTGGAAAAGACTCTGATGCTGGGAGGGATTGGGGGCAGGAGGAGAAGGGGACGACAGAAGATGAGATGGCTGGATGGCATCACTGACTCGATGGCCGTGAGTCTGAGTGAACTCCGGGAGTTGGTAATGGACCGGGAGGCCTGGTGTGCTACAATTCATGGGGTCGCAAAGAGTCAGACATGACTGAGCACTGATCTGATCTGATCTGATCTGTGGCTAGCAGTAATCTTTTGATGTTCCACTTCATGTCCATTTGTCTTCAGCAAAAATGCCTACATACCTCAGCTTCCCCCTTTCTTCTCTGGAACTGTTCCTCAGAACAATCTGAACAGCCTGTCTTTCCCAGGCTGGAGTTCTCAGCAAGGTCCCACATAAAACATAATTCTTAATGTTTCAGTTCAGTTCAGTTCAGTTGCTCAGTTGTGTCCAACTCTTTGCGACCCCATGAACTGCAGCACACCAGGCCTCCCTGTCCATCACCAACTCCAGGAGCCTACCCAAACTCATATCCATTGAGTTGGTGATGCCATTCAACCACCTCATCCTCTGTCATCCCCTTCTCCTCCTGCCTTGAATCTTTCCCAGCATCAGGGTCTTTTCATATGAGTCAGCTCTTCACTTCAGATGGCCAAAGTTTTGGAGCTTCAGCTTCAACATCAGTCATTCCAATGAATACGCAGGACTGATCTCCTTTAGGATGGACTGGTTGGATCTCCTTGCAGTCCAAGGGACTCTCAAGAGTCTTCTCCAACACTACAGTTCAAAAGCATCAATTCTTCGGCGCTCAGCCTTCTTCACAGTCCAACTCTCATATCCATACATGACCACTGGAAAAACCATAGCCTTGACTAGATGGACCTTTGTTGGCAAAGTAATGTCTCTGCTTTTGAATATGCTATCTAGGTTGGTCATAACTTTCATCCCAAGGAGTAAGCATCTTTTAATTTCATGGCTGCAGTCACCATTTGCAGTGATTTTGGAGCCCAGAAAAATAAAGTCAGCCACTGTTCCCACTGTTTCTCCATCTATTTCCCATGAAGTGATGGGACCGGATGCCATGATCTTGGTTTTCTGACTGTTGAGCTTTAAGGCACTCTCCTCTTTCACTTTCATCAAGAGGCTCTTTAGTTCTTCTTCACTTTTTGCCATAAGGGTGGTGTCATCTGCATATCTGAGGTTATTGATATTTCTCCTGGCCATCTTTTAGGTTGTGCCATTTTTTTTCCCCCAGTTGACACAGTGCTGCTACTAAGAGACTGTCACAGTTCAAATCCAGGCTCCACTTCTGAGCTGTGCAACTTTGGATAAGTTGCCTAACCTCTCTGTGCCTTCACTTCTTCACTGTAAAATAGGATGTGATGATTTTGACTTCATTGCCTTTCGACAGGATTTAAATGAGTTGATATATACAACACACACAGAACATAACGGCATGGAATGGAATAGAATAGGACAGAATAGAATAGTCCTATACATGAGTAAACTAGCTCTGGTTCCTTCCAACTTTCTCATCGCTTTTCTATATGTATTTGTTGCTGTACTAGGTCTTCACTGCTGTGTGTGGGCTTTCTCTATGTGCAGCGAGCAGGGCCTACTCTCTCTCTGTGGTGTGCGGGCTGCTCATTGTGGAGGCTTCTCTTGTTGCAGAGCACGGGGCTCTAGGGCACGTGGGCTTCAGTAGTTGCGGCTCGAGGGCTCCGGAGCACAGGCTCAGTAGTTGTGGCAAACGGGCTTAGTTTCTCCATGGCATGTGGGATCTTCCTGGAACAGGGATCGAACTCGTGTCTCCTACATCGTCAGGCGGATTCCTGACCACTGGACCACCAGGGAAGTCCCAGTCCTTTTTCCTTATTGAAACTCAAAACAGCCCCATCTTGTTGCTGTTTGCCATTTGACACTTAGGTGCTGGGTTACACAGACCACCTGCCATCACAGGGGCCACTGGTTTTAAAAGCCAAATCCTTGCCCTCTCCCCACACCTGCTCACTAGTGCTCGCTGGAGATTTAGGTTTGACACCGCCGCATTTTTAACCAGTTCCTCCATGTGACCCGTACACACGCTGGAGTTTTGACAGGCCCAGCCTCAAGAGGTGGCTGGGGACAATTTAACATTTATGTGCCTCCCGGCTGGGGTGGCTTCTGTTGCCTGGCAACCAGGTGAAAAATCCAAGTTTACACCAAAACAGAACCTTCCCAACCACAAATCAAAAGGAGGAGGGGGCGGGAAACAAGTAGGGGAAGGAAAAAAAGGAATTTTGAGTTACAGCAGATCAATAGAGAATATGGGCTTTGCAGTCAGTTGAATAATAAAAAAATGTACTTCTTCTGTTTTTCATTGTACCCTTTGCAAAACCGCTGAGGAGGCAAAAAACAGGGAATGTGTTTATAATCAATACAGAGCTTAACCCACATCAGTAGAAGGAAACCACTTTAGCAATAACCTCTGGAGGAAAATAAGATTAAGTTAATCAAATAGCAGAAGATTAAAACCAGAGTAAACAGTAAATTAGTAAAGTGATTTTTTTTTAAGACGCAAATCTTTTAGATTACTAGACCCGGGTGGGGGCAGGGTGCCAGGACAAGGGTAGATGGGTCTCCCGGCTTCTTGGCATCTTCGTTTCCTCGGCTGAAAGTCAGAGCTGAGGTTGGAAGTTGATGTTGGAAGCCCAGCTCTCTCCTCCCTAATTTGCTGTTTCCAGGAATGTTGAGATCTTCAAGGGTGATGAGATCCACATGCCATAAGGATATATTGGGGAAAAGAAACTGTTAAAGGCAAGAAAGCCTCTAAGACGCACTACCAACTCCAGGTGTAGTATCTGTGGCATTAAGCAGTGAGTAACAGCAGTTCTGTTTTGAAGGCTTTGAAAAGAATCGCTAATGGAAATATAGTTATTAGCAGAAAAGCCTCAGGGAAAATCTGTGAGGAGAGACACCTGTTCCTTGTTCCTCCAAGCGGGTGCTAATAACGTCACCTTCCTTGAAAAGCTCACGCTGCCCCAGATTGTGCCTTCCAGAACCGTCTCTTTAAGCCTGCTTCGCCTTTGCGCAAAGGCATTTGGGACCACCAGGGGCCAGTGCCTGCTCTGGCCACAAGCAGCCCTTTGTGTTTCTCTTTCAGCTGCTGCTCCACCCAAACCATCCAGTCTTCTGATTTGCCCCCAAGGGCTCTAAACACAGCTTTTATTTCCCTTCTAGCTTGCCTTTGCTTCTGCCATGCCCCTCACCTAGAGAGCCCACCCTGCCCTCTCATTTCTGCGGATCCTACCTCCATTGCTGAGGGCAGGATTCAAACACTGCCTTTTCAGGGAAGCCTTGCTCCGCCATCCAGCCATACTTCCTGCCTGTCCCAGTCGCTTGGCATAGTGGAGGTACTGCTTTGCAATTGTGTGTGTGTGTGTGTCTGTCTGTTTTACCTGCTTCTGCGTATCCATTATCTATTGCCACAATAATGCTGCCTAACAAACAGTCACAACATCTCCCTGGCATGCTACTTTATTGCTGCAGAGGTTGGAGTCATGCTGCCATGAGCCAAGGGATTCAAGTAGCCCCTCTATGAGCCGGAAAGGGTTTCACCCACAGCCTCCACAAGGAACAGAGCTCTGCTGCGTCTTGATCTTAGTCCCCGAAGACTCACTTGAGACTCTGACATCCAGGGCAATAAGATCACATGTTGATATGGTTTGAAGACCCTAAGTTGTGGTCATTTGTTACAGCACCAATAGAAAAGTAAAATCTGTATTAAATCTGTATTAATTTCTTATTGCTACTGATCTAAGGAAGAATCTATTTCCTTAGGTCTTCTAGCTTTTAGAAAGCTGCCCACATTTCTTGGCTTACAGCCCAACATCACTCCAACCTCTGTATCCATCATCACATCCCCTCTCTCCAACTCCAACCCTCCTGTGCCCCTCTTTTATATATATATAAAAGGCTTCCCAGGTGGCTCAGCAGTAAAGAATCTGCCTGCATTGCTGGAGATGCAGGAAACATGGGTTTGATCCCTGGGTCAGGAAGGTCCCCTGGAGGAGCCCATGGCAACCCACTCCAGTATTCTTGCCTGGAGAATCCTATAGAGGAGCCTGGTGGGCTGAAGTCCATGGGCTTGCAAAGAGTCAGACACGACTGAAGTGACTGAGCACGCATGCACGTAAATATATATGTGGCTGTGCTGACTCAGCTACAGCACTCAGGATCTTCAGTGTTCATTGTGGCATGCGGGATCTTTAGCTGTGGCATGTGAACTCTTAGTTGCGGCATGTGGGATCTAGTTCCCTGACCAGGGATTGAACCTGGGGCCTCCTGCATTGGGAATTCAGAGTCTTGGCCACTGGAGCACCAGGAAAGTTACCTGCCTGTCTGATAAGGACCCTTGTGATTACACTGAGCCCACAGGATTGTCCGGGATTATCTCTGCTTCTCAAGATTCCTAACTTGATTCCATCTGCAAAGTCCCTTTTGCTGTGTAAGATACCTGTGATGTTGTGGTTTATAATAAGGAATATATTTGCTCTCGGGCTTCCCCAGTGAAAATGGCAACCCTCTCCAGTATTCTTGCCTGGAGAATTGCATGGACAGAGGAGCCTCCTGGGTTACAGTACACGGGGTCACAAAGAGTCAGACATGACTGAGCATGCGTGCTATGCTACATATTTGGTCTCGGTCCTATGTCTGACTCAGAGCTCCTAGAATTCTTGGAATCTCTTATGATAAGAGTGATGAAGGTGTCTTGTTATTCTTAAAAAGCCGCTTTCAACCACACCTGCGTTTATGTTACTATGGTGATTTTTGGAAAGCACCTGAGGAAGGGGGCTGGTTGCCAGGGGAACCAACCAGGTGATTAGAGGGTTGGATCTTTTGGTCCTATGCCTCTGAGCTCCTCAGAGGGAAGAGGGGCTGGAGGTTGAATCAACTGTCAATGCCCAGTGATTTAATCAGTCGTTCCTGTGGAGCATTGTCATTTAGTCACCAAGTCATGTCTGACTCTTTGCGACCACATGGACTGTAGCCCACCAGGCTCCTCTCTGTGGGGATTCTCCAGGCAAAAATACTGGAGCCGGTTGCCATTTCCTACAGGCGATCTTCCCAACCCAGGGGTCTAACCCCTGTCTCTCACATTCCAGGCAGATTCTGTACCATCTGAGTCACCAAATAGTTGAGCAAATGCGACAGAGCCCCTGCTTACATGGAGGTTACCTTTATAGGAAGAAATGTGTTCATTATCAAATTAATGATAAACCTCAGGACCCTCACCAAAGGCCCCTTCTTTCCTCATTTTACATAAATGTCCCCTAGTTGACTTACGAGTTTATCCTGTGTGTCCCTTTTCTAAAATAGGGCCTCTGGGGAATTCCCCAGCGGTCCAGTGGTTAGGACTCTGGGCTTTCACTGCCAAGGGCCTGGGTTTGATCCCTGGTTCCATGAAGGCTGTGTGATATGGCCAAAAAAAAGAAATAAATAATAAAATAGGGCCCCTGGGACTTCCCTAGTGGTCCAGTGGTTAACACTTACACCCTTCCACTGCAGGGGGCACAGGCTCAATCCCTGGTCAGGGAACCAAGATCCCACACGCCAAGCAGCACGGCCAAAAAAAAGAAAAGAAGTAAAGTAAAATAGGACTCCAAACAATAAGGCGTCAGGCTCCTTCTGACTGCAAAAAATGCACAACCTCAAAGTTTCAGTTCAGTTCAGTCGCTCAGTCACGTCTGACCCTTTACGACCCCATGGACTGCAGCACGCCAGGCCTCCCTGTCCATCACCAGGTCCCGGAGTTTACTCAAACTCATGTCCACTGAGTCGGTGATGCCACACAACCATCTTATCCTCTGTCATCCCCTTCTCCTCCTGCCTTTAGTCTTTCCCAGCATCAGGGTCTTTTCAAATGAGTCAGTTCTCCACATCGGGTGGCCAAAGTATCAACTTATATTTTATTTGGGGACCTTACTGAGGACTCTAGCCCAGGAAGTCAGCCTCTCAGAAAGCTCTGAGGAACTGTTCCAAAGTAAAGAGGGAGGAGCCAGGGTACACAGGAGTTTTTGCCGGGGGCGGGGAGAACAAAACTTAGTCAAACATCAAAAGATTGCTGCTAATCACACAGGCAACAAAACAAAAACAACGACCAAAAGCAGACATCTCAAGTTAATGATTTTAGTGCTTTTCTCTGTATGGAAAGATGCAAGAGGCCGGGCCCACGGAAACCATCCCTTTGATAGGCATCTCGATGTGGGGCCGGTACTCCATTTTCCTCCATCCCGAATTCCCCTGAGGGTGCACCATCCAGGCAGTGGCTGGCTTGAGGGTGGCAGCATTGTTTACTGAAACAGGAGACAATGTTCTTTGTCCACACCCCACAAAGCCTGAATCAGCCATGCTGGTGGGTGAATCCGATATGCCAATGTATGTATTACAGCAGTTTAGGAGTATGTGTGTGCTCAGTTGCTCAGTCATATCTGACTCCTTGCAACCCTATAGACTGTAGCCCACCAGGCTCCTCTGTCCATTGGGATTCTCCAGGCAAGAATACTGGAGTTGCCATGCCCTCCTCCAGGGGATCTTCTCCACCCAGGGATCGAACCCAGATCTCCGCCATTGCAGGCAGATTCTTTACCATGTGAGCCACCAGGGAAGCCCCAAAATACTGGAGTGGGTAGCCTACCTCTTCTCCAGGGAATGTTCCCGACCCAGGAATTAAACCAGGATTTCCTGCAGTCCAGGCAGATTCTTTACCAGCTGAGCTATGTACCGAATGAATGAAAGGGGATTCTGCGAGGGCAGGAGAGAGAAGCAGGCTTAGTCTGTGATCAGCAGGCATGTGTTCTTGCAGACAAGCTCTTGAGTTGGAGCTAAAGGATGAGTAGGAGCTACAGACAGTCCAGGAAAGTGGCCCTGGATTAGCAGGTGGGAGAGAGAATCTAGGGGCTGGACCAGAAGAGAAAGGATGTATTTATTTATTTTGAGAACAAGGAAAATCATAGAAGATTCATTTTGACAACAAGGAAAACCATAGAAGATGTTGAGGGGGTTGAGATATAGTCTCTCTAGCTGGGCTGTGGTGGTCTCATGGGAAAGGAATTTTGAAGTCCTCCAGCCAAAGATAACCAGAAATACACTTGATGGTCCATGAAGATATTCTCTTGCTATAGCAGGGGAAGGACACCCATAAGGAACTCTAGGGAGCCAGGGTGGTCAAGGATTGGGGCTGTGTGAGGGGATTTTAAATAGGAACTCAGGTAGTGGGGGGGTGGCTTCCCAGGTGGCACTAATGTTAAAGAACCTGCCTGCAAAGCAGGAGACATAAGAGACATGGGTTAGATGCCTCAGTCAGAAAGATCCCCTGGAGGAGGGCATGGGAACCTACTCTAGTACTCATGCCTGGAGAATCCCATGGACAGAGGAGCCAGGCAGGCTACGGTCCGTAGGGTCGCATAGAGTCGGACACGACTGAAGTGATAGCACGCACACACAGGTAGTGGGGATCATCTTTGGGTTAAATTCAGTCAGCAGTTCAGCAGAAAGGTACATTAAAAACTTCGAATCTTCCCTGTCACCAAAATGAAAAGAGACCCATTCCCTCTTTTCTTAGAGCACTTCCTTTGTAAATTCTATATGTAAATCTTTCCTCTGTATCTCTCTTTTTTTTTTTTTTTGGCCACGCCGCAGGGGGATCTAACCACGCTCCCTGCATTGGAAGCTCAGACCCTTTACCACTGTACCATCAGGGAAGTCTCTCCTCTGTCTCTTTCAAGGGATGTGAATCTTTTCTGTGGGTTCTATTTTTTTTTTTTATTACTATGGCACACTATACACAACAGGAAATTTACAATTCAACTATTTTTAACTATAAATTCAGTGGCATGGAGGGCATTCATGCTGTGTAACTGTCAACCACTATCTCTTTCCAAAACTTTCTCATCACCCTAGACAGAAACTCAGTACCCATTCAGCAAGAACCCTCCATTCTCTCCTCCCTCCCAGGCCCTGGTAAACCTCTAATCTACATTCTGTCTCCAAGAATTTGCCTGTTCTAAATGTTTCATAGATGTGTGATCATACAATAGCTGTTCTTTTGAGTGTGGCTTCTTTTTTAAATTAATTAACTTGACTGTACCAGGTCTTAGTTGCAGCATATGGGATCTTTAGTTGCAGCATGCGAAATCTAGTTTCCCTGGTTAGGGTCTGAACCCGAGCCCTCTACACATTGAGAGCGCAGAGTCTTAGCCACTGGACCACCAGGGAAGTCCCTCACATGCAGCTTCTTCCACTTAGCATCATGTTCTCAGGGTTTACCCGTGTTGTGGCACATGTCAGTGCTTCATGCCTTTTTATGGCTGAGTATTACTCCACTGACTGTATAGAGCGTCTCCATCTTTGGCTGCAAAGAATATAATCAATCTGATTTTGGTGTTGACCATCTGGTGATGTCCATGTATAGAGTCTTCTCTTGAGTTGTTGGAAGAGGGTGTTTGTTATGACCAGTGCATTTTCTTGGCAAAACTCTATTAGTCTTTGCCCTGCTTCATTCCATATTCCAAGGCCAAATTTGCCTGTTACTCCAAGTGTTTCTTGACTTTCTACATTTGCATTCCAGTCCCCTATAATGAAAAGGACATCTTTTTTGGGTGTTAGTTCTAAAAGGTCTTGTAGGTCTTCATAGAACTGTTCAACTTCAGCTTCTTCAGCGTTACTGGTTGGGGCATAGACTTGGATTACTGTGATATTGAATGGTTTGCCTTGGAGACGAACAGAGATCATTCTGTCATTTTTGAGATTGCATCCAAGTACTGCATTTTGGACTCTTTTGTTGACCATGATGGCTACTCCATTTCTTCTGAGGGATTCCTGCCTGCAGTAGTAGATATAATGATCATCTGAGTTAAATTCACCCATTCCCATCCATTTCAGTTCGCTGATTCCTAGAATGTCGACATTCACTCTTGCCATCTCTTGTTTGACCACTTCCAATTTGCCTTGATTCATGGACCTGACATTCCAGGTTCCTATGCAACATTGCTCTTTACAGCATTGGACCTTGCTTCTATAACCAGTCACATCCACAGCTGGGTATTCTTTTTGCTTTGGCTCCATCCCTTCATTCTTTCTGGAGTTATTTCTCCACTGATCTCCAGTAGCATATTGGGCACCTACCTACTGACCTGGGGAGTTTCTCTTTCAGTATCCTATCATTTTGACTTTTCATACTGTTCATGGGGTTCTCAAGGCAAGAATACTGAAGTGGTTTGCCATTCCCTTCTCCAGTGGACCACATCCTGTCAGATCTCTCCACCATGACCCCGCCCATCTTGGGTTGCCCCATGGGCATGGCTTAGTTTCATTGAGTTAGACAAGGCTGTGGTCCTAGTGTGATTAGAATGACTAATTTTCTGTGAGTATGGTTTCAGTGTGTCTGCCCTCTGATGCCCTCTTGCAACACCTACCGTCTTACTTGGTTTCTCTTACCTTGGGCATGGGGTATCTCTTCACGGCTGCTCCAGCAAAAACAAGACCAGGAGCTGACTGTGGCTCAGACCATGAACTCCTTATTGCCAAATTCAGACTTAAATTGAAGAAAGTAGGGAAAACCACTAGACCATTCAGGTATGACCTAAATCAAATCCCTTATGATTATACAGTGGAAGTGAGAAATAGATTTAAGGGCCTAGATCTGATAGATAGAGTGCCTGATAAACTATGGAATGAGGTTCGTGACACTGTACAGGAGATAGGGATCAAGACCATCCCCATGGAAAAGAAATGCAAAAAAGCAAAATGGCTGTCTGGGGAGGCCTTACAAATAGCTGTGAAAAGAAGAGAAGTGAAAAGCAAAGGAGAAAAGGAAAGATATAAACATCTGAATGCAGAGTTCTAAAGAATAGCAAGAAGAGATAAGAAAGCCTTCCTCAGCGATCAAAAATGCAAAGAAATAGAGGAAAACAACAGAATGGGAAAGACTAGGGATCTCTTCAAGAAAATCAGAGATACCAAAGGAACATTTCATGCAAAGATGGGCTTGATAAAGGACAGAAAGGGTATGGACCTAACAGAAGCAGAAGATATTAAGAAGAGGTGGCAAGAATACACAGAAGAACAGTACAAAATAGAGCTTCACGACCCAGATAATCACGATGGTGTGATCACTGACCTAGAGCCAGACATCCTGGAATGTGAAGTCAAGTGGGCCTTAGAAAGCATCACTACGAACAAAGCTAGTGGAGGTGATGGAATTCCAGTGGAGCTATTCCAAATCCTGAAAGATGATGCTGTGAAAGTGTTGCACTCAACATGCCAGCAAATTTGGAAAACTCAGCAGTGGCCACAGGACTGGAAAAGGTCAGTTTTCATTCCAATCCCAAAGAAAGGCAATGCCAAAGAATGCTCAAACTACCGCACAATTGCACTCATCTCACATGCTAGTAAAGTAATGCTTAAAATTCTCCAAGCCAGGCTTCAGCAATATGTGAACCGTGAACTTCCTGATGTTCAAGCTGGTTTTAGAAAAGGCAGAGGAACCAGAGATCAAATTGCCAACATCTGCTGGATCATGGAAAAAGCAAGAGAGTTCCAGAAAAACATCTATTTCTGCTTTATTGACTATGCCAAAGCCTTTGACTGTGTGGATCATAATAAACTGGAAAATTCTGAAAGAGTTGGGAATACCAGACCACCTGATCTGCCTCTTAAGAAATCTGTATGCAGGTCAGGAAGCAACAGTTAGAACTGGACATGGAACAACAGACTGGTTCCAAATAGGAAAAGGAGTTCGTTAAGGCTGTATATTGTCACTCTGCTTATTTAACTTCTATGCAGAGTACATCATGATAAACACTGGACTGGAAGAAGCACAAGCTGGAATCAAGATTGTCGGAAGAAATATCAATAACCTCAGATATGCAGATGACACTACCCTTATGGCAGAAAGTGAAGAGGAACTAAAAAGCTTCTTGATGAAAGTGAAAGTGGAGAGTGAAAAAGTTGGCTTAAAGCTCAACATTCAGAAAACCAAGATCATGGCATCTGGTCCCATCACTTCATGGGAAATAGATGGGGAAACAGTGGAAACAGTGTCAGACTTTATTCTTCTGGGCTCCAAAATCACTGCAGATGGTGATTGCAGCCATGAAATTAAAAGACGCTTACTCCTTGGAAGGAAAGTTATGACCAACCTAGATAGCATATTCAAAAGCAGAGACATTACTTTGCCAACAAAGGTTCGTCTAGTCAAGGCTATGGAGAAGGCGATGGCACCCCACTCCAGTACTCTTGCCTGGAAAATCTCATGGACGGAGGAGCCTGATAGGCTGCAGTCCACGGGGTCGCTAAGAGTCGGACACGACTGAGCGACTTCATTTTCACTTTTCACTTTCATGCATTGGAGAAGGAAATGGCAACCCACTCCAGTGTTCTTGCCTGGAGAATCCCAGGGATGGGGGGACCTCGTGGGCTGCCATCTCTGGGGTCGCACAGAGTCGGACATGACTGAAGTGACTTAGCAGCAGCAGCAGCAGTCAAGGCTATGGTCTTTCCTGTGGTCATGTATGGATGTGAGAGTTGGACTGTGAAGAAGGCTGAGCACCGAAGAATTGATGTTTTTGACCTGTGGTGTTGGAGAAGACTCTTGAGAGTCCCTTGGACTGCAAGGAGATCCAATCAGTCCATTCTGAAGGAGATCAGCCCTGGGATTTCTTTGGAAGGAATGATGCTAAAGCTGAAACTCCAGTACTTTGGCCACCTCATGTGAAGAGCTGACTCATTGGAGAAGACTCTGATGCTGGGAGGGATTGGGGGCAGGAGGAGAAGGGGACGACAGAGGATGAGATGGCTGGATGGCATCACTGACTCGATGGACATGAGTCTGAGTGAACTCCAGCAACTGGTGATGGACAGGGAGGCCTGGCATACTGTAATTCATGGGGTTGCAAAGAGTCGGACACGACTGAGCGACTGATTTGATCTGATCTGATTACTCCACTATGTGTCTACATTACATTTTGCAAATTTTTTCAAAGGCCAAATAAATACGCCTCTTGGCCAATATCACAACCCAGAACTGTTTCTTTTAAGGGCATGGGAGCCATCTCTTTGAAATATAAATGTCAAGGAAGGTTGCGTCCTGGTCTCCTTGCCATGTGGGAATTTGAGCACTTGTATTTATACTGTAACTGCCAGCTTATCACAAAGATGAGAAATTTTCTTATTCCTTGAGACAAAGGCAGGTAGTATAATGTATGCTCCACTTAGCAGGTGACCTTAGCATGAACTGGGTTAGGGAAACTGCAATCAGACTCTTACCTTTTAGTGCTTTTTTAAAAAAACACTTTACTTATTTATTTAGGCTGTGCTGGGTCTTAGTTGAGGCATGTGGAATCTAGTTCCCCAACCAGGGATCAAACCTAGGTCCCCTGCATTAGGAGAATGGAGTCTTAGCCACTAGGTCAACAGAGACGTCTAAGATCCTCTTACTTTTTAAGTGAATGGTAATTTACAAGCCACCACTAATCTTGGGAGTGTGTACATGATGCAATGCTTGGCTGTCTATAAAAGGGTGGGATTTCACTCTGTGATCTCATTAGCAGGTTACCTGTGATGAATATCACCATCTGGTTTAATGCATGTTCAAAAATAAAAATGTTCTTCTTTACTAGGGCTTGGAGGGGATTCTCTGGATTGGCAGAGGAGAATTTAATTTTAATTTGTCATTGATCAGAAAGCAAGAGTCATTCATAAAAACAGCTTCCGCCTCACAGGCTGGAAACTTTGCCAAGGTCTGAGTGTCACCAAGGCTGATGTTCACCTTCTCAGGGCCAGGGCTGGACTGTCAGGAGCCGTAGCAGAGATATGGACAGAGACAGTGGCTGAAGAGAGAGAAGAGACAGATATTAAGAATGATCATTCAGACAAGAAATTGCTTCCCTATTTCCCCCCAGAAAAGCTTCTTTGAAGTAACTGAGGCACAGAAATCTTAACCTGTATTGGGCATCTGAATGCAAATAGTGTATGCTAGCACAAAGCTCAACCCTTTTCCCAGGTCCCGTGGGATCTAACAGCAGTTAGCATGTGCAGTGGTTGAAAGCTTTGAATCTGGAGCCACCATCTGATTCCAACTCAGAGTTGCCCAGCTAAGCCCTTCCCCATTTCCTGGCCTACAAAATTAAGAGCACAGAAACAAGGCTGTTTCCATTTCCTAGGTTTTGGATTTCTCTCTTGCTCAGCGATGGGAACTGACGTCTGTGCATTGTTTCATTTAATAGGAAGACCTGTTGTTTTCCCCATTTCATAGATGTGAAAGCAGAGGCTTGGAGATGTTATGCTCTACTGGGCATTTGGACCCAGATGCTGAGGGAGAGAGAAGTGACAAGGATGGCAACAGGTTCCAGTTTTGCAGGAATGCATGGATGGGTAGCCCCTTCCAAGGCAGGAACCACTAGGAAAGAAACAAGGTAAACTTGGGGGAGGGGGTGAGGACTTTGAGCTCCTGGGAGGCAAGGACACTGTCTTGTCCACCTCTGTGTCCCCAAGGCACACAGTATAGGGCCTGGCACGAAACTGAGCTGAAAAACTTAAATAGGTGCAGGTGTGGGAAAAAAGAGTGCCTGCCCATAGCTGAATGGGAACTCCTGTTTGGAGGATTCAAACCCATGTTCGACCACTTTTTGTTTCTGTCACTTTTAATGAGTATGCTCACCTTTGTGAACTAGGTCTTCCTTATCTGTAGATCAAATATAAATGTACCTATCACAGCCGGGCTCACATAGGCGGCCGTGAAGAACGTGCTTACAATGCTTGGCACAGCATCCACTCATGCGTTTTATTACTACAGCATACTGGTTTAGCATCCAGTCAAGCAGAGTCAGGCAGATCTGGGTTAGAATCTAGGACACGGGACTCCCAACAAGTCCATTTATCTCCCTGAACCTCAGTTTCCCCATCTGTAACTTGGGAAGAACAGTTCTTAGGGTTATTGCCGAGCATGGAAGCTACTAATACCATCCCCTCACAGCTCCCAGGCCCACAGCGGGCTATTTTCCAAGACGCGTTTCCTTGTCTTGGCCAGGGGCACAGCCCTCCCCGAGCAGCCGAGGCGGAGGGGGTGTGGCCACGGGCCTGAGCGGAGAGGGAGCTGGGGGACCCCGGACCCGCCCCTCGAGGCGGGTGGGCGGGGCCAAGCGGGGGGAGGAGCTGAGGTGGGTGTGGCCACGGGCCTGAGCGGTGGGGGAGCGGGGGGACCCCGGTGCCCGCCCCTCGAGGCGGGTGGGCGGAGCCAAGCGGGGGGAGGAGCTGAGATGGGTGTGGCCACGGGCCTGAGCGGAGGGAGAGCGGGGGGACCCCGGTGCCCGCCCCTCGAGGCGGGTGGGCGGGGCCAAGCGGGGCTGTGGCCACAGGCCTGGGCGGGGCGTGGGGAGCCGAGGGGGACCTCGGTGCCCGCCCCTCGAACCGGGTAGGCGGGGCCAAGGGGGGCGCCCTGGCGCGAGCAAACGCGCGCGCGCGCGCGGGGCGCGCGGGGCCCCAGGTACGCGGACAAGATGGCGGCGGCAGCGGTCGACAGCGCGATGGAGGTGGTGCCGGCGCTAGTGGAGGAGGCCGCGCCCGAGGCGGCGGGCCTCAGCTGCCTCGTCAACCTGCCCGGAGAGGTGCTGGAGTACATCCTGTGTAGCGGCTCGCTGACGGCCGCCGACATCGGCCGCGTCTCCAGCACCTGCCGGCGGCTGCGCGAGCTGTGCCAGGGTAGTGGGAAGGTGTGGAAGGAGCAGTTCCGGGTGAGGTGAGCCCGCGCTCCCCCCTCTCTCTGCGCGCCCCCCACCCCACCCCGGGGCCCCGGCCTGGCTGCTCCGAGCCGCCGCAGCCGCCTCCCTGCCGGCTCGCGGACCCCAGCCCCGGGAGGACCCCTTCCCGCGGACAGACACACAAAGGCCTCCAGGCCGCTGGCCCCTCCGTCCACGCCAGGCGGACCCGCGGATGCCCAGATTGCGTCTCGAGAAGCGCCCAGCAGCCCGGCCCCCCATCAAGGATGACGACCGTGGTTATCACCGCTGATCCATCCTGCGCGCTTCTTTTGTGCCCGACTCCGTGCTAAAATGTTTACACGGACCCGGTGATGCAGTGATCCTAACGGCCCTTTGAGGGAAGCGGGCGCAGCATCCCTTTGGCGGTTGGCCGAGAGCACAGATTTCGGTTACGACCCGGGATAAAATCTGGCCCTGGCATACTCACCGTGTGACCTTGCGGGTAGCAGCTTCCCTTTTGGAGCCTCCTGTATCGACTTTAAATGGTGTTGTGATGAAGACCTATCTTTAACTGTGGTGGTTAGATGAGCTGATACATGGGGAGCCTTACACAGGGCCCCGCTCTTAGGAGGCGCACAATTAATGTTAACTGTGATTGCCATCACTGAGATTGTTGTTGCTACGACTGTCCCCATTTTATAAATGGGGAGTGGAGACACAGTATTGATATTGCTAAGCCAAGGTCACGGTGGATGCGAGTGCGTGCGCGCTGGGTGAAGATCTGAACTGGGTCCCTCGCTAGGGCCGTCCCTGATCCCTAAACCCAGCCGCTTTCGCTGTTTTCCAGAGCTGCTTTTGATTCGTGTTTCTTCTGCCTTTGCGTACCTGTTAAGCTGAGGGGGTGTTTTTCTCCTTGTAGGTGGCCTTCCCTTATGAAACACTACAGCCCCACCGACTACGTCAATTGGTTGGAGGAGTACAAAGTTCGGCAAAAAGCTGGGTTAGAAGCCCGGAAGATTGTAGCCTCGTTCTCAAAGAGGTTCTTTTCAGAGCACGTAAGGATCCGTTGATGGAGCTCTAAGCATTTGCCTGCTAGCGGTGGTCTGCGTCTGGGTCTGTAGGCGTTAGCTCATCCAGCTCTTTTTGCTATCTCCCTTTTCAATGCGCTCACAATCCCTTCCTCACTTAGATGGCTGCAAGAGTCATTGTGTCCTTTCCTCCTATCCAACAACACGGAGCCATTTGTCCCTGCCAGCTTTACTTTTCTAAAGCGAGAGAGAATGGGGGGAGGGATAGAGAGGGAGGGCCCCCGGGCGCAATGTGGAGGGAATCCAGATCAGCACTATTTCTCTTTAGGGGGGTTAGACAGTATTTTTTGCAGTCTCTACATGATTGGGGGTATCATCCATGATTGAACACTACAAATTTCACCCAGTAGTTTTCCCAGAATGGTTGACAAAGTTAATACAGTTCTTCTCTCTGGCTTTGCAGGGTCAAACCAGTAGTGAATGCATTATTTGTTACAGTAACAGAGGATTAAAAGCTACCCATTAAAGGGAGAATTATTACTCCCTCAGTGATACCATCTCATATTCATTATTTCTGAAAAGTTGTGGGGTTTTTGTTTGTTTGTTTTTAATGTTGCTGAAATGCAGGGGTTTGTTTGGTTTCCCCTCCACAAAATGTCTCACAGAAGTTTCTGTATGAGGTCCTGATTCTTAACTTTTTGCACATTCTGGAAAAGAGACAGCACTAATATTTTATTTCTGATTGGAGGTCCAGAAATGGAACCAGTCTGATTTATCTGATTTACTGAATATTAATTCCAATTTCTAATTTTAATTACTTTTAATGAGTTCACACATTCCCTTTCAAGTTTTGAAAGGGAAAATTCGAACTTGGCACACATTTGAATGTATCTCCCTATAAAGAATAAAGCTTAGGTGTTCCCCAGTGGAATTTGTTTCTATAAACAAGTGTTTTTTAATGTCAGAATGACCAGAATTTGTGTCCTATTTGGGATAAGCCATATGCTGGGTAAAAGCACTCATAGTCTCAGATATTCCACACTGGTTTAAGTATGTTTGCACACATACACGTGGGGGTGCTGGGTGTGTTTGATGCACTTGGACACGAGCTACTCGTTTGCAGCCTCTACTTACAGTTCAGCTGGTTTTGTGTGCGTATTTAACAGCCCGAGCCTTTGTCCAGTAATGGTGCATTGTTGGGTTTTTTCCCCAGCTCCATCTTTCCCTGTACCTCTGCATGATTAGAAGTGTGTCAAGGACTTTGAACATAGCAGGACTATACTTAGGATTGATCTGTGGGTAGATGATTACTTTGGCTCAGGACCCTTGTGCTCCTGTGTTTTCCACGTGCACATAGGCTGACAAATTTCCTGCCTGCTTTCAGAAAGAAAAGTGGGAAAAGGAATCAAATTTTTAAACCAGGTCGGGGGGAGGAATCTTACAGTTCATCAGCACCACTGCCTCAGCTTACAGAGGCGAAAACATGCCTCGACCTTCAGAGTCACCCAAACCCCTAGACTTCTCTCTCTGGCCCTGGACTCCTAGTTGAATACAGTGTTGCCAGCACAGAATAGGTACTGTGAAAGACATGATTTTTATTTTTTTAGTCCTCCTTTCAGAGTTGTTTTTCCTTAGGTGAGAACTCTGGTTTATCACTTTCAGAAATTCCAGTCTCTAAATTCCAAATATAATTCATTTGCAGCTAATAATATGATTTGAACAAATTACTGTTACCCACAGGTTCCTTTTCTCCCCTAGTGGGTGGGTGGTGCCAGATAGTGTGGGAGAGGTGTTACCACTTCCTTGGAAGTGAACAGCTTTGCTTCTAGCTGTGTGTGTGAGAGACAACAGCATTGCTGTTCCTTACTGAGGCCTCTGTGTGTCTGTCTTCTTCATAGGTCCCTTGTAACGGTTTCAGTGACATTGAGAATCTTGAGGGCCCAGAGATATTTTTTGAGGATGAGCTGGTGTGTATCCTAAATATGGAAGGAAGGTAAGCTGTAGTTCTATCAGGAGTTTGTTTTACTAATAACCCCAGGATTAATTGCTATAGTAGGTATGTGGCTGAACCATGAGACGTGTATTTCAAATGTTTCATGTTACATTCATGTCGCTGTAGTTATGTTTTTGAAAAATTCTATGTATACAAGGTAAATACACCAAGACAATTAATATTTGAAGAAATGGTGCAAAAATCCTTGTGGGAGAACTAGTATTTATTCCTCCTGGGGGTCAAATGCTGTGCTCTGGGTACTTGTGTCTGTTATGTCATTCGGGTAACACTGATATCTTTTGTTTGTTGTCACCACCAAACTTGCCTGTTGTGAGTTGAATTTTAAAAAATATTTTTCTTAGGGATGTCTTATTTAACGGATAATTTTTCATAGTTTCTGAATTCTGGTAAGACACGATCTTACTTTAGCCGTGGACCTTGTAGATGTCTGGTAGAGTTTTCATCTCTCCTGATCAAGAAGAACCCTTTGTCTCTTGGTTGTTGCTTAAAGTGTTTTATGCTTTGTATTTTCTGCTGTGAAGGTTAATTTCTAGTTTACCTGAAAGATGACTTGGCTTCCAGCCTGACTTACCTATGAAAAATATTTTCTGCTCTAAAAGTTCTGGAAGCTTGACTTGAGATGAAAGATAAGAATGCTATTTTAACATCTTCCTTAAGAGAGCTCATTGTGAAATAGCTCACAAACAAGGCGTAAGACATTTTTCTTTACTGTGGTCAAAGGGCTTTAGGAGAGCGAAATATCTATCAGTGGAACAACTGTGGGGAGAGGTAAGATGTGTCACTATTCTAGGCCTTGGATGAGTCCTGATGCAGAGGTCATTTTTCTGTTTCTATTTTGGTTTATCTATAAATGAATTGAAGTGTGATCTAATAGTATTGTGCAGCTTTAAAAATAAAAGTCGACCTCTCTCTTTTGCATATATACATATAGACTTTTAAATACATAAATAGTCAATATATACTGAGTTTATTGGTTGTTTGGGTTTGGTTGGATGTTTAGTGCAGACTTTGGTGTTTTTTTCTTATTTATGTGGCTTTTCCTTCCTCTCTTCTCCCTCCATTTGCACTGGCCTTCCCTGCCCCCACTCCCATAATTTATGATGACAATCTAGATTGTAGGCTTCCCTGCTAATATGATATACATGAGGATGGAGGGGGATCATTACTTTACAAAACTGAGATCATATAATAGGTACTTTGCAATAAATATCTCTTTTTCCTCATTCAACATTACCCTGTGGAAATCTGTCCTGATCAATTGGTAAAAATCAAGTTCACCTTTAATAATGACTGCCTGCTTTTTTGTGGTATATACCATGACTTTTTTAACCATCCCTCCATTGATAATAACCACTTTCTTCTCTATTTTGTGTTACTGTGGAGAGTGATGTTTCTAGTGCTTTCATTTCTAAGTATTAGTTCCTAGGAGTGAGTTTCTTAAGTCAGACTATAGAATGTTGTTTGAAAAACATAAGGCAGAGCATAGGAGACGTAAGAGATGCAGGTTCAATCCCTGGATCGGGAAGATCCCTTGAAGGAGGAAATGGCAACCCATTCTGGTAGTCTTGCCTGGGAAATCCTGTGGACACAGGAGCCTGGTGGGCTGCAGTCCATGGGGTTGTTAAGAGTTGGACACAACTGAGTTGACTAAGTACACAAGGCAGAGCACGTCCTTGAATAAGACTTACTATCACAGAACTGTCGGTTCTTCCAAAATTAGTACATAAACTTAGTGCTGTTCCGTTTAGGATCCAACAAGAGTTTTGTGTGTCTTAAATGGATAGTATTGTCATAAAATATACACAGAAGAATAAATTCACAAGAAGAGCCAGAAAAAAACAGTTTTTAAATAGTCACAATGGGAAACTGCTGGAGTAGGAAATGGCAACCCACTCCAGTATTCTTGCCTGGGAAATCCCATGGACAGAGGAGCCTGGCGGGCTGCAGTCCATGGGCGCACAGACAGGTGGGCACGAGTGAGTGACTGAACACACACACAGTAGGAAACTTCCACCACTTGGTATTAGAACATATTATAATGCTGCCTGTTATCAGACATTACAAAGTTTGAATAAAAATGGATAGCTCCATCAGTGGCAGAGGATCATTCAAAGCCATGTCCCACCATAAAAGATAACGTATTTTAATTAAGCTCAGAGGGGGAAAAAAATGGATTATTTAATGAAAGGTATTGGACATAACTGAATATCCATCTGGAAGAAAGTAAAACTTGTATCATGTACAAAAATTAAATTCTAAGATTAAACAACCTAAAATTTTAAATTATCACATGAAAATTTCAAGAAAACAGTAGACTTCATGTACAATCTAGGAATTCCTTCTGAACCATGACTGGTAATGCAAAGGCACTTTAAAAAAAAAAAAAAAAGACATGATTTTACAGTAAAAAAAAAAAAAAATAAGATTTGTATGACCAAAGAAACTGTAAAGAAAGTCAGTAGAATACTTAAAATTTCTGAAAAGAAATTTGAAAATGTACAAAGGGTAAGAGGACAACAGTCTCAGGAAAGCAAGTCCAGGCACTGACAGTCCAGTAAAAATACCTTTAAATTCACTGAGATCAATGTTAAATAATAATGAAGTACTGCTCTTTTACTTATCAGATTGGTTACAAAGACTAAATATGAATAGCCAGCAAAAAAAGTATATTATTATAGTTTTTTAAGAAATAAGATATCATAAATATGTTACTTTTTAGCCTGACAAATATTTTAAACCTAAAGCAGGGTTGTTTTTTAATAACAGAGAATATGTTCACATTTGTAAATATTTTGGGGTGCTGATTTTCACACTGCTGCTGCTGCTGCTAAGTCTCTTCAGTCGTGTCTGATTCTGTGTGACCCCATAGACGGCAGCCCACCAGGCTCCTCTGTCTCTGGGATTCTCCAGGCAAGAACACTGAAGTGGGTTGCCATTTCCTTCTCCAATGCATGAAAGTGAAAAGTGAAAGTGAAGTCGCTCAGTCGTGTCCTGACTCTTAGCGACCCCATGGACTGCAGCCCACCAGGCTCCTCCGTCAATGAGAGTTTCCAGGCAAGACTACTGGAGTGGGGTGCCATTGCCTTCTCCGGCTGGTTTTCATAAATGACCCTATTTATATTCATTCTTGGCAAATGGCTTGTTGTTTGCATATGGAAAGCATAGGAAGGAAGAAGCATAGTTTTCATAAATGCTAAGGCACTAATCCCTGGATATTTGAAAACAGTTTACATTTACATTCTTCATGGTCTTAAAAAAGAGTAAATAAAGATTTGAAGCAGCATATTAGAAGAGCATACACCATAGCTAAGAAGACTGACCCAGAATGACCAACACTGAAGCATATTTCAGTAAAACTATTGGACTTTAAAGACAGAAAAGTCCTTTGAGAATCCAAGCAAAAAACATGAAGCCACTTACAAGGGAGAATAAGTCAGAATACCATCAGACTTTTCAACAGGAGTAGTCTCTTCCAGAGAAAAAGAGTAACACATTTAAGATATCCAAGGATGGAGAATGTCAGCCAAGGATTTTTATATCCAGCCAAATTGATTTCCAGGTGTAGGAGCTGTGGAGAAAGCTATCCGCTTGCAGTAACTCAGGGACTTTTGAGCTCTACCTGAAAAATGTGCTAGAAAATAAGCTTCAAACAACCGAAATAACCAGAGAGACCCTAATACAAGGACTAGTGGTGAACAATAAATATAGGTTTACTTGTAGAATTAAATTCAAGTGACAGTTGATACAGACAAAGATACTGTATGTGGTAGCTGTAAGCTCTGTGTAGATACAATACAGCTCTCCAAAAGAAATGAACAGACAGTGGGGGAGAGTATGAGCAAAATGTTTCACTGTTTTTAGGAACCATCAAGGTGATGAGAATATTGATTTTGTTATTCCGAGGCTGGTGTGTGTGTGTGTGTGTGTGTGTGTGTGTGTGTGTATGAAAGAGAGAGAGATGTGGAATAAAACAAGTAAGTGATTATGTGATATTCTGATTCATCCCTGGTATCCTGAAGAAACAGGATTCTCCTGGAGGAAAAAAGACACATATATATAAAAAATAGAATATATAGACATATATATATATAATAGAAGGTAAAAACTGTATAGTTGTGAGTTTAAATTAGATGTATCAGTATGAACTCATACTTGATACTGAAAAATGTGTTAGGTATATATGTATGCATATGTACACACACACTAGACTCACTGAACAGGTCTGGAAGCAACAATCACCCCAGCAGAAACGATCATCAGTAGTCCTCAGATTGGGGTCTTCTGTCAGTACTTCCCGCAGAAGCAGCCAGGGTTTCTGGAGAAATGGCTGATTGTAGGTCCAGAGCAGGAAATGTAAAAGATGACCCGGAAGCATCTTGAAAGCCTGGAGCCAGATAGCAAGGAAAGTAACAGTGTTTCATGTCAGAAGTGTTCATGGACAGGAGGCTTCCTTTAGGCAAGTAAACAGTGTTTCAGGTCAGAAGTGTTCATGGGCCAGTATGAGGAGGCTTCCTTTGGTCAGAGATGTGATGATTCAATCATCCAAGTGGACAGTAACTAGAATGTGAACTCATAATACTTAATAACAGCTAATCGGTCACCTTTGGAGGATATAACAACCCAAAGTATTGTTTTGGGATCTGATGAAAGTAGTGAGCATTTATTCTGCCTTTTCCTATATACGCTGCCACTGGGGGACCAGATAATGGATGAGGGGAAATTATAGTAAAATATTCTAGCTGATAATGAAAAGGGATAGTTGAATTAGAATATCACCACTTTAGGGCCTTTGGTGCATGAGTGGACCTGGGCCTTTGAGTAGCAATCACTGCTGACATCACAGAAAGAGACAACCGAGGCACGATTGCCTTCTTACGGAACTCACTGCCACCTATGAAGAGTAATTGGAATCTGAATCTGATCAAGCCTCTGCATCCAGTTTACAGAAATTTAGAAAACAACATGCTAAGCTACACCACGTGGATGCAGTCAGCAAATTCCAGACTATGGGAAAGTACAGGTCAAACAACCAGGTTTCTTCAACAAATAAAATACGAGCGGAAAAAAAGATGAAGGGGAAGCCTGTGAATTAAGTGACTTAAAAGGAATCTTACCAGATTAGTCTGGAGTTTTTAGGGATGCATGTTTGTGAAAGCTCTGGAGAAAAGCAAAGTAGTGATGACCGTAGAGCGCGGATTGTGATTGTTGTCACGGGGTGGGGGTGGGGCGGGGGGAGAGGGCCTGTGGAGGACTTCCAGGCTTTCTTCAAAGTTCTGTTTCTTGGCCTGAGTGGTGGATCCAGGGGTGTTTCCCTTATAGTAATTAAGTTATTTATTTGATTCATGTGATTTTCTCAATTGCAATATTTTACAACCCAAAGACTAAAAAGCTGGTAAAACCTCTGCTGATTTTCATTTACTCCCTGAAAATTGAAGAGTCCATTATTTATGAAGCCAGGCAGATAAGATAATCATTAACTCCCTGCTACTTCCCACAATCCCTGTGTGTATTTGAGAGATCTGGTGGAGAAATTCAGTTGCTCAGCAGTTATTTACTGAGCATCTGCTGTGTCAGACATTATTCTGGATGCTGAGGATACAGCAGTCAACCACACTTAACCTTGCCCTCAGGGAGCTCACACTCGAGTAGAGAAGAGGTGCTGAATAAAGTATAATATTTATTAGGAAATGAGAAGTGTTCTAGAGAACTGTTAACCAGGGAAGAGGGCAAGGGAGTCGTGGGGGTGGGGGCGGGGCGGGGGGGAGTGGGGTCCAGTTTTAAACAGAGGGGTTGAAGAGAGCCTTACTCAAAGTGACATTTGAATCAAAACCTGAAATGAGATGAGGGCACAGGTTGCAGATCTCCAGGGGAAGGATGTGCTGCTGCTGCTAAGTCGCTTCAGTCGTGTCTGATTCTGTGCGACCCCATAGACGGCAGCCCACCAGGTTCCTCCATCCATGGAATTTTCCAGGCAAGAGTACTGGAGTGGGGTGCCGTTGCCTTCTCCAAAGGATGTGCTAGTCAGGAGGAACTGAGTGCTTAAGGGTGAGGGGGCCTAATGAGAGCTCCAGCAGCTGTGATGAAGGGACCGTCAGAAAGCCCCCATGGCCGGTGACTGGACTGAGTGGGGTGGGGGCGATACAGGAACTGAGGGGTCAGATAGGTAACTGGAGCAAGAGTGTAAAGGACCATTCCGGTCATCATGGGCATGTGGATTTTTACTTTGAGCAAGGTGGAAAACTGTTGGAGAATTTGGGGCAGAGGATTTTTGTGCTGACTTCACATGTCAGCTGGAGTCCTCTGGCTACCCTGTTGAACATTGACTATGACTGTTCAAAGCAGAAGCTGCTATGAAACAGATGAAAGAGGATGGTGGTTTAGTTGAGTTAGTGAGACATATTTTATGTTTCTGATACATTTGGATGATAAGACTAATAACTATTGGCAGATGGATTGAATATGACTGTGAGAAAAAGCAAGAAGTCAGGGATGACCAGAGGTTTTGGCCCACCTGGAATGATGAAGTTGCCTCAATCTGAGATGGGCATGACCCTAGGAAGGGAAGAAAGTTAAGGTCTCATCAGATACTGAGGTGGGATATCATTGTAGCAGTTGGATATACAGTTGAGGGAAGAAATCCATTCTGGAAAATAAATCGAGGGCTGTTGGTATGGATGGTATCTGAAACCATGAGAATGGATGAGACAGCAGCAGCCTGAGGCCTGAGTTACCCCTGGCAGGTGCCAAGTGGCCAGCAAGCTTCTAAGTGCCTCACGCCTGTCTCCTGAGACTCACCCAATTCCCTGACTTTTCAGGTTTCTCTTTCATTTCCTGTTAGTATATCTGAAGCCAAATGGGTAACCGTTTCTTGAATTTCAGCACAGCTAATTTAGTGGTAAATTACAAATTCCAAGTCCTAAATTCTGCTGTTTCCATGGTAAGTATTCTACGCTTGTGAGCCAGTTGCACTTTTATTGTTAAGTAGACTCTTAACACAGTATGATTAGTATGATGTAAAAAATGGATAACAGAAAGTTTTAATATCTTAATTCTTATTGACTTATTGCTAACTTGTTTGTTTTTTCCAGAAAAGCTTTGACCTGGAAATACTACGCCAAAAAAATCCTTTATTACCTACGACAACAGAAAATTTTAAATAATCTTAAGGCTTTTCTTCAACAGCCTGATGACTATGAATCGTATCTTGAAGGTGAGACTTCAGCACTGATATTGTGATAGTCAGCTAAGTTGCCCTCAAGAGCAGTGGTGGAAAGTGGCCCTGATGAAGAAGCAGTGGAGAAGGAAACCACCACATGGGCTTCTGGAGGTTAGGATATATGGTCTGATCAGTTAGCTGAGCAAAATGAGTGCATTTAGAGCTAATATCTGGTCAGAATCTTCAGCTGTCAGCTAAAGAGTATTTTCTAAAGATGCACTGTCAGTTCAAAGTATGAAGCAGATATTTTAGCTAAGGAGGTTAATTCCCCATTTTTTTAAGTTTTAAAGTCTCATTTCCACATCAGAAGCAAATGTGTCCAGTTTTGTCTCCATGTGACCTTGAGCAAATCCCTTAACCTTTCTGGTTGGAGTTTAATGAGGACAAAATGTTCCTGCATGTCAGTGAGTCTGCTCATACATAATGAGCAGTGAGTAGAAAGAAGTCCTGTGGACAGGCAAGATGATGGGCAGAACTTTCTGTTCCTGTCCAGTTGGACAAGAACACAATGTGACTTCATTTTTTAAAAACGACTTTAAATTCCTAACATATTACCCAGACACTCCCACAGATTATGGTTATGAAATATAAGTGTGACTCTTCATTCACTTTCATTCCCTACTCCCAGTGATATACCCAGTACATTAATTTTTTTTTCCCCTTGCTTATAGTCATGTCTCCATTCTATTCCTGGTCTCATGCAGGCCTCCCTACCTCTCCCAGCAGCAGCTTTCTAAGTAATAAACTTGCTTTCATGGGCATTGCCCTTTCTGGCTCCCAAGTCACCAGCATACAGTGCCGGCCCCATCTGAAACCCAGCCTTCTCTGTACTCCACGTGATACTGCCACGTGGCCAGCGACGTCCTTTTTAAAATTAAGTCTCTGCCTCTTTCAGTCCCCTCTTTTATTTGGTCAGGCCTTTCTCCATCACTCTCCAAAATGTGCCATTTGCTCCAGCCAGGCCACTCTCCTCACTGGCACCCTACACACAGATACCTGGCTTCACTTCCTCATGCATGACATCCCTTTTCTTTAGGATTCCATTCTAAGTCCTACTCGCCCTCCAGGTTCATTCCAGGTTTCATTTGCATGAAGTTTCTCTGATGGCTGCAGCACTTGTAGATTTTGCTGCCTCCAACCTAACACAGCAGCAGTGGGTGGTAAACCACGTCCATCCTTTCTCCAGTGATCACTGTATTTCTTGGTTCTTTGGCCTTATAATCAAGATATACTCTGCAGTGCCGTGTGCAGGTTCTTGTTGATTGATCTTGTTGGTTGTGCTATCCAGAGGCAATTGAAGTGACTGCTTCAGTTCATTAAAATATCTTCAGTGCCCTGGAGTCTTCGCATATGTGTCCTGGAGCTGAGAGTCATCTTCTGTTTATTCCACAGTGAAGAATAACTTGATGAGCTTTATTTATGAAAACAATTACTTCTCTTTTCTCTTTATTTATAATACTATAAAGTAATATCATTTTTTTAAGTTGAGTCGCTCAGTCCTCTCTGACTCTTTGCAACACCATGGACTACAGCATGCCAGGCTTCACTGTTGCTCACCAACTCCTGGATCTTGCTCAGACTCATGTCCATTGAGTCTGGTGACATCCAACCATCTCATCCTCTGTTATCCCCTTCTCCTCCTGCCCTGAGTCTTTCCCAACATCAGGGTCTTTTCCACTGAGTCAGTTCTTCACATCAGATGGCCAAAGTATTGGAGCTTCAACATCAGTCCTTCCAATGAATATTCAGGACTTATTTCCTTCAGCATTGATTGGTTTGATCTTCTTGCAGTCTAAGGGACTCTTAAAAGAGTTCTCTCCAACACCTCAGTTCAAAAGCATCAATTCTTCAGCACTCAGCTTTCTTTATGGTCTAACTCTCATATCCATATGTGACTACTGGAAAAACCATGGTTTTGATGGACCTGGCAGCAAAGTAATATCTCTGCTTTTTAATATGCTGTATAGGTTGGTCATAGCTTTTTTTCCAAGGAGCAAGTGTCTTTTACTTTCATGGCTGCAGTCACCATCTGCAGTGATTATTTTAAGTAGTTGAGTGAATAGAAGTTGGCTCCAGGATTCTGGTTCTGAGTGGCAGTCTAGAATCATCCAATGCCATTGATGAAGTCTAGGAAGCAGCAGTCGGATACAGCGGATCCCAGAGCCATGCAGCAGAAACCTTGTCACCTGGCTGATGGGGGAACTCAGTCCTGAGGAGGCCCAGGAGCCAGGCCTGGGCTGGTGAAAAAACCAGAACTGGGGTCCTGGTCACTTGATACCCTGGTCACTTGGGGATCAAGTTAGGAAATTGGGGTCCTGAGCTGGTTTGAGACCTTGTGGATTTTAAGGGACTCCACAGCTTCCCAAGTGAAAATATCCTATGACAAATAAGCAAGTTAGATCTTCGATTCTAGGGTTAAAAAGTGACCTGAGGCAGTAAAGTAATGATTCTTGACAGACAGTGTCTCTGGTGTGCTCTGTACAACTTTTTAGCTGTGGGTTTCTTGGGTGTAACTGTTTAATTTCAAACTCCAGTTATCTCCAAAGTCCATTTACTGGCTCACCTTTCAGGTGAATAGTTTGTGGAAATGGGATATCTGACATTGTGGACTTTTCGACGATTTTTTTTTTTTTTTTTTTTTTTCAAGTCAAAATACTGTCGTATACTATTGAGTTCTCAGAGTTGTTGGATTTTGAATTATAATTAAGAGGGGGAGAGAAGTAGCCTGAAAAGAGCTCCTTTATGGTATTTATCTCTCTCGGCAGTAGACCGTGGATATATGTGTCAGAGTTGTCCTTGACCTCTGAGAGAGTTTTGGTATATTAATAATGATAATGAAATGTCAGCTCCTTGGTTGTAAGCATGTTGCACCTTCTCAGTGGATTAGAAGCCAGGCCTGACATCCAGGATAGGAACCATCTGAGGAGTATGGCGCCAGGAGTCTGGGACAGATGACCACTGTTAAGAAAAGGCAAATGTAAGACCTTATCCGTGATTCTTATTTGTTTCAGGCGCAGTGTATATTGACCAGTACTGCAACCCTCTCTCTGACATCAGTCTCAAGGACATCCAGGCTCAGATTGACAGCATCGTGGAGCTTGTTTGCAAAACCCTCCGGGGCATAAACAGTCGCCACCCCAGCTTGGCCTTCAAGGCAGGTGTGAAATTGCTTTGGATCCAGCTGTATTTCTAAAAGAAAAACCTAACTCTGATTGGTTAATTTGGAAAATTCTGCAGTGCATTCCCATTATGTCCCCCCAAAGCGATAGATAACACAACCACCTGTTCACCCGAATGATGTCAGAGGCTTCAAACACATAGTCTCTTTTCCACCTAGCATTGGCAACACCTGATGAGCGTTCCTAGGACGTTGCCAGTGTCTCACGTCAGGGGTTGTTGGGGACACTCGTCAGGGCGTTATTTGTGCTTGTGTCCTCAGAGTAGGTCTCGGTGTTTCAGGCGAATCCTCCATGATCATGGAAATAGAGCTCCAGAGTCAGGTGCTGGATGCCATGAACCACGTTCTATATGACCAGCTGAAGTTCAAGGGGAACCGAATGGATTACTACAACGCCTTGAACTTATATATGCACCAGGTAAATGTGGGGGTGAGAGAAAATACCGTTACAATATATGTAGGTGGAGCTTATTTCTGATGAATTGTACAGTGTTTGATGGCAAGTACTAGATTTTGTTGGTCTGCCATTGCCTGGTGAAACTCATTTTTTGCCTCTCCTATATGGCACCCCACTCCAGTACTCTTGCCTGGAAAATCCCACAGACAGAGAAGCCTGGAAGGCTGCAGTCCATGGGGTCGCTAAGAGTTGGACATGACTGAGCGACTTCACTTTCTCTTTTCACTTGCATGCATTGGAGAAGGAAATGGCAACCCACTCCAGTATTTTTGCTTGGAGAATCCCAGGGACAGGGGAGCCTGGTGGGCTGCCATCTATGGGGTCACACAGAGTCGGACATGACTGAAATGACTTAGCATAGCATAGCATAGCATGAGGGTATTGCTTAGATTTTATCTTATTCATCACAGAGCACCCTCTTGTCTGAAAACCCTCGAAGTAAATTCCTGGCTAGAAATAGGTACTCCTCTGACTCGGTGTGGTCAGGTTGCTTCTTGTGAACAGTAAACAGTGAGACTAAGCAGGTCTCCTTTTTGCACTGGCCTTCAGGAAGACTGGAGGAAATCAGTGACCAACTGCGTCATTGATGCTTATTTTTTGTTTGCTTCCTACCTGTCTCTGTTTTTATATCTCTTCTGTTGCTCTCTCTGAGACCTGCATTTTCTTTTGTCATGTCTTACACACTTTTCTTTGAAATACCCTTAAGTTCTTCCTAGAAAAAGGAGGGCCTAACCATAGGTCTATAGACTTCTGCTGTGAAGGCCAGACAGTGACTTCTCTCGACCTGGCTCCTCAAGCCAAATGCCCTCTGCCCTAACCGCTCAGTTCTGCCCTAGTCATGTGAAGGAAAACGCAAACCATCCAGAAACAAAGGAGTGTGGCTATGTCCCCATAAAACTTTGTGTGTGGATGAGGACATGTGAATTTCACATAGTTTTCACATTTTATGAAATGGTGTTCGGTCGACTTATTGTAAACATTAAAAAAACGCTAAAATTCTTAAGCAGGCAATCCAAAAACAGCTGGTTGGTCTGATGTGGACTGTAGTCCGCAGAGCCCTGATCTAAATAAATAAAATACTCATCCATTTAAGTCTGAAAACCTATCCTCGCACCTGCTGCACAGTGGGCGCCGACTGGGAAGGCGTGTGGAAGAGGCGAGAAGGTGTAGTTCATCTGTGTGAAGCTAAAGCCTGCTTTCTTCTTTAGGTGTTAATCCGCAGAACAGGAATCCCTATCAGCATGTCTCTTCTCTACCTGACAATTGCCCGGCAGTTGGGGGTCCCACTGGAGCCTGTCAACTTCCCCAGCCACTTCTTACTAAGGTGGTGCCAAGGTGCAGAAGGGTGAGCCATCTCCGACACCGCGTGATTGCCCTGTGCTGAGAGAAGTGTAACAGCGGAAGTTATCAAGGGGACCAGGGTGGTGAGAGAGCTGGTTTGCTCTTGATTGTATCCAAGTCCATAATCTGCTCAGGGGAGAAGGGCAGCGTGCATTCTTCTGCCTTGTTTCTCCCAACGGGAGTGGGACTCTCCAGTTAGCTCAAAGAAAACAGTTGACTTTTGAAGGACTAACAGTTCAGGGTCTTGTATGAATCTCAAAGTCTCTTTGTTCCAAAGCAAATCAGTGACAAAGAATTCTTAAGATGTTTCTTTCCAGTCTTCCATAAAACCTCCCACAGAAGGGAGGTAGGGGTGGGGTGGGGGAGGCAGAGGGAACTGGGCTGCTGAGAGGGAACTGGGAGGCCAGGTTCTTCACTCGCAAAAGCCAATACGCATGTTCTCAGCAGGGGAGCTCCTTCAGGCAAGGTTAGTGCCTGCATTGCAGACCAGGTTAAAGAGTTGTGTTTTGTTCTTTTTCTTTTTTAAAAACCTGGTATCCAATTGGCCGTAAAGCTCCTTTACAGCAGTAGTCAAGCTTTTCTGAAAGCAGTTCATCAAATGGGCAGAGATGCCCTCTCTTTGTGGAGAAGGCAATGGCACCCCACTCCAGTACTCTTGCCTGGAAAATCCCATGGATGGAGGAGCCTGGTTGGCTGCAGTCCATGGGGTCGCTAAGAGTCAGACACGACTGAGCGACTTCACTTTCACTTTTCACTTTCCTGCATTGGAGAAGGAAATGGCAACCCACTCCAGTGTTCTTGCCTGGAGAATTCCAGGGACGGGGCAGCCTGGTGGGCTGCCGTCTATGGGGTCACACAGAGTCGGACACAACTGAAGTGACTTAGCAGCAGCAGCCCTCTCTTTGAAAGTGCCCTTTAGAGGGAAAAGAAGCAAGGTTATTTGATCACATCCTGTTATTTGAGACTACTTCCTGATGACTGGCCCTGGTACCCTTTGCTGAAGTGATGAGCAGAATGAAACAAAGTAGCTGAGCTTTGAAGTTTGACTGTATTCAGACCTCAGCTTCCTCTGGGCTTAAGTTTCTTCCTCTGTAAAATGGGGCTGATGTTTTTCATACAGTGGTTTGGAGGGTTCAGTGAGAGAACCCAAATGCTTTACACACGTGGTGGAATTCTGATGTTTGTCTCTGTGTTTCCACCTCTGGGTTTGGGAAATAAAACACCTCCTTGGTATCCGCCATTCTTTTCTCCCTCCTCTCCTTTCTAGGGGTTAGTTTGAAAGTATCTGTTATCTCCATGTTCTATGACATGTGTGTTTCCTTAAATAAGAAGGACAAGCTTCCCTTGTTTCCCAAATATAATCTGTTTCTTAAGATGTATTGGATAGTTTCTGTGGGTATAGGTGCCCATTTTCCATTATTTTAAATGAAGAGAAAAAAATGCTTTTTCAGCCCATTCCCTCTCCCTGAGTAACTCAACCAATTTCCCCAAATATCTAAAACATCCTTAAATGTCTATACTATTTAATGGTCCACCAGGGACTTCTGCATGATACAGAGCATTTAAAAAACCAATTACCATGTTACTGACCGCAGTAACCTATTGCTGGGCACGTTTGTGTGTGCCAACAGGATTGTGTTTCCTTGTTTAGGCTCCAGTGAATGTACACCGCATTGCAGACTAACAGTGAAGTGGTTTGTTAGCGCCCCAAACACCTGGCAGACACTGAGACCCGGGAAGGTCTGGCCCGTGGGAGTGTGCACGCCTGCTGGGCTCTCAGCCTCCATGTCTCGGCAAGCACCGAGACCATAGTGCTTGCTGACTGTGACCGTATCGTGAGTCTTAAAGACTAGGAGGCTGAGACCCACGTGGAGTCCTTCAAAATCACCCTGGCTCCTCTAAGCCTGAAGCCCACGAGCAGCTTTAGAGTCCGTGGTCAGGCCCCTTGAAGCTCTGGTGTGGTAGCTGGCCCCAGAGCTTCACGGATTCATGTGAGGAGCATGGTGTGTGTGTCCCTGCTCCGTCTGTCTGTCTGTGAGCACATCTTCCACGTTGTAGTCATCTTTAATGTCCTTCAAAGGATTTTACTCTTTTCTATAGCCAGCTTTTTGACATTTTAGTTATTCCTGGGCACCTTCACTTTTTGTTGCTATTGAAAATAGTCATTGTTTAAATGACACTTTTTATGTATTGGTGGTGTACAGGGATATGGCTGATACTTAAATCTGGGTTGATTGTTTGGCCTCTCTGCTGTATCAATTATTAGTGATAATATTTGTTAGGTCTTTCAGTCCTTCTGTGTAGATAATCATATTGTCTGAATCATGACGTTGTATTTCTTCTTTTTTTTTCCCCAGCTATTATATGTTTGTGTCTCTTTTGCTTACTGTACTGGCTAGGTCCTCTTGAACACAGGAAATAGAAACAGTGATAGCAGGCACTCTGCCTTGGGTGTGACTTTACAATTTCACTTCAGACATGATGTTCAGGAGCAGTACCTTTCATTGAGATGATCAAAACTACCTTCTCAAATTGTAATTTCCTGAGTTTTATTAATAGGATTTTTATCCCCTCAAATTTCTTTTCTGTGTCTATAGATAGAATCATATGGTTTTGCTCTTGTAGTCTGCATGTGCTGAAGTTTTTTAGCATTCAACCCTCGTTTGATTCTTAGGGAACATCTAACTCAGTCATACAGATTTTGATCATACATCACTGTATTTGATTTGGTCATATTGTATTTAGAATTGTTGCCCATAAATTTGTGTGCATTTGTGTGGTTCTCCTAGACTAAAAAGGGATTGAAGAGCATTCCTTATTTCTGAAACATTTATATATGTCTTGCTAAAGCTGGGCTATTGATATGACTCAAGGAAGAAATCTGACAACTTTCTAGCAGCCCAAGAGAAAGTCTCTTGCATGATTTGCAGTCGGCATAAGATCAACGTGTAATAGTTGCTCAAAGGAGAAAACACAGCTTTCCCTGAGAGTCCCACCCCAGCCCTTCAGGCATCCTCCTCGGGAAAATGCCGTGTAGTTAGAGGTAATGCAGTAAGAACTCACCTCCTAGGACCGCCTCCCTGCCTAGCTCTGGTGTTGCTGGCCACCCCCCACCCCCACCCCACCCCGCCACCTCATGTAAGAGCTGGGTTCATGCAAAGCAGTTCCAAGGGAGGAACGGGGGTGGAGGCCAGGGACACAGTTCTCCATGATCCGGAGCAGGTTCTCACCTGAGCTGCCTGAGGGTGTCTGTAGAGCTGAGGCCAGAACCCTTGTGGCTCCAGACTGCTCTAACTTTCATCACAGCCTTGAAGGGCTCAGGCTCCACACATAGTAACTGCTGCTCTGTGGAATTTATTGACTGCCTCAGGCATTCCAGAAATACCTCTCTCAACTGGATTTTGGATAGATCTACCTGGCAGTGAGTTTTAGGGTTACTGTCTCTAAAAAACCTATATTAAATGGCACAAATCAGTGCTGTTTCTTAAATACTAGTATTTCGCCATCTTACTCCATCAGAGTATGTATAAAGGTTAGCTTTCAGACTTTGGACAAGGCCTTGATATTTTCAGCAGAAATGCAACTGTGTTAACATTCAGTCTCTGATTTGAGCTGTTTATTAGGGGGTTTTGATTGGTTTAGCTGCAGCCTGAGCGACAACTCAGTACATTGCTGCTCTTTGGGCAGGACGACCCTGGACATCTTCGACTACATCTACATAGATGCTTTTGGGAAAGGCAAGCAGCTGACTGTGAAAGAGTGTGAATACCTGATCGGCCAGCACGTGACCGCGGCACTGTACGGGGTGGTGAACGTGAAGAAGGTGTTGCAGCGAATGGTGGGAAACCTGTTAAGTCTGGGGAAGCGGTAAGGTTTTCTCGGTTTTCCAGCTCTTTTGTAGAGTGTGCATCTTTGGAGGCACAAATTGCCTTACAGAGAATTTTATTTCACAAGCCTGCCTGCCATACTGAGAAGCATTGGATGCTGCGCAGCACCGTTGGGACCACAGGGGAGGAACCAGTTCCGATGACATAGTACTGTCCAGACTTTGGATGTGCTCAGTGACTTTTCCTCGAGGTCTTTGCAGTGGACTTGGACAAGGGCTCTTTTATAAAAGCTGAAAGCATTCTCCAATAACAAAAACATTTTAGACTGGCGATTGGAAGAGCTGATGCTGATGCAGAAGCTCCAGTACTTTGGCCACTTGATGCAAAGAGCTGACTCATTGGAAAAGACTCTGATGATGGGAGGGATCGGGGGCAGGAGAAGGGGACAACAGAGGATGAGATGGTTGGATGGCATCACCGACTCAGTGGACATGAGTTTTGAGCAAACTTTTGGAGATGAAGGATAGAAAAACCTGACGTTCTGTAATCTGTGGGGTTGCAAAGAGTTGGACATGACTTGGTGACTGAACAACAATACCAATCACTTAGTTAAGGGAACAGGAGAAGGTGATGGCACCCCACTCCAGTACTCTTGCCTGGAAAACCCCATGGATAGAGGAGCCTGATAGGCTGCAGTCCATGGGGTTGCTAAGAGTCAGACAGGACTGAGCGACTTCACTTTCACTTTTTACTTTCATGCATTGGGGAAGGAAATGGCACCCCACCCCAGTGTACTTGCCTGGAGAATCCCAGAAACTGCAGAGCCTGGTGGGCTGCTGTCTATGGGGTCGCAGAGTCAGACACGACTGAAGCAACTTAGCAGCAGCAGTTAAGGAAACAAGCAAATATATGTAACAGTCTGGCTTCTGAGTCCAAAGAAAGTTGTCTTACAGGGAAAAAAGAAATTTATACATTGGAGTCATAATTTTCTGCCCAATGGTAGAATTTTTTTTTAATAGACTTTAGTCTTCTTTAAAAAAACAAAAACAAAAATCAGTTTTAGGGGGATTTCCCATAAAGTCCCCTTTTCTAAAGTGGTCCAGTGGTTAAGACTACACTTCCCAATGCAGGTCCCTGGTCAGGGAGTGAAGATCCCACATGCCACACAGCCAAAAACACTAAAACATTAAAAAAAAGAAGAAGAAGCAATATTGTAAAAAATTCAGTAAAGACTTTAAAAATGGCCTGCATCAAAAAAAAAAAAAAAAGGCAGTTTTAGGTTCACAGCAAAACCTGAGCAAAAAGTCCAGAATATTTACCCCTTGCCTCCAGACATGCACAGCCTCCCTCACGTCAGCATCCCCTCCAGAGGCATTTGTTATCGTTGGTGAGCCTACCATCCTTTACATCAGGCTTTGCTCTAGGTGGTGTCTAGTCTGTGGATTTTGACAAATGTGTGGTGACACCTGCCCACCACTGTAGCATCATCTAGAATGGTTTCATTGTCCTGAAAGACCTCCGTGGACCACCTACTCAGAATCCACTTCTAATTTATGTATGGTGCTATTGAGGTGAATTCCAAGGAAAGCACATTTACGATTTAAATTAGTGGGGTACAAAATTTCTGTCTCTTCCTTCTTTTTATTAAGAGCACTGTAACTTTTCTAAACGGATAGGAAGTGTCAGAATCAGGGAACATGTGGGATTTGTGTCTCATTCGTTTTAAAACCTGGTCTTTGAAAAAGCAGGCCCTAGCTTGGAAGCCAGCAGGCTAAAATGAAGCTTTCTCCCTCATAGGGAGGGCATCGACCAGTCCTACCAGCTCCTGAGGGACTCTCTGGACCTGTACTTGGCGATGTACCCCGACCAGGTGCAGCTGCTCCTCCTCCAAGCCAGGCTTTACTTCCACCTGGGCATCTGGCCAGAGAAGGTAATTATTTTATATTGATGCTCTCCCCTTGCCATAGAGAGGGAAATCCTAATTGAAAGGCGGCACTTACTGGTTTATCCTCGGATTAACCTGGGGGTTAAACACAGATTTATTCAAAGTGTCACGGTTTTGACCCATGGACTGAATTTTTTGTCTCCTTTTATTCTCCTGAAAATTGGCTATCCTGCCAGGAGTTGGCCATTCTCTTTGTGATCAGCACCTTAAACTCCCAGAACTACAAGCCCTCTGCCCTACCGCTCACCCACTGGTAGCCCAAAGATGTCTTTTCCCCCAAGTCCCCCTCCTCAAGGGGAAGCAGAAGTTTGAAATGTTCATCCTCCAGCCATGCTGTTAGAGACTAAACCAACCTGGAGATGTAGGAAAAGGAGATCTCAGATTTGCTCAGGTCTAGCTGCTGGGTTCAGTAAGGATGGTGCACACCTTTGGAAGCTATTGGGTTTTGATACCATTCCATGTGGATCTTGTAGGCTGGTGACACCCCCTTTGGCCAGCAGAAAGCCCTTTCAGCGCTTCCTGACCATGTTTGAGGTCAGCCCTGGTCGTGGCAAGCTGTGGGTGCAGCACATGTGGCTTTCAGCCGCACTGCGTGTGCTGGGGCAGCTGCTCACTCCCGTCCCGCCCTTGCATGTCCCTGAGAATATGTTCATAGTCCACTTTGTTTGGACAGCCTGGTGAGAGAATTGACTTCTGAGCTCTCTCAGGACCAACATCAAGAAATCGTCAGCCCTGTCACTGGAGAGTGGGAAGGCCTTCCTTAAGAAAGGAAATAGTCTCAGTCACTGCGCAGCTTAGATTTATGGCATCTCATCTATTCACAGCATCACACATCTGCCGTAGTTCTGGGAAAGGACATGGCAGTAGGAGAAGTCCTGGGCTCCTATCTTAAGATGTTGCCTCCAGCCCAGACAGCACCATCTTTTCAGGACCCCCATGGGACCCAGTAGAGGAAGATGAGACTCCCCCCAGGTCACCACCTGCCTCTCAGCACCTTTTCGTCCAGAATTGAACAGTTGATTTTTATTTTTCTTTATTTTTGATACCAGTATATACATAACTAATTCCTGTCACTTTTTACTGTATGTTGGTTAAGGAATTTCATGATAGTTTGTGAGACTCAGAGATGCTTTCAAAGTATGGTTCCTCCCAAGTAGATTCTGTACTGAAATCACACCTCAGCCTTAGGAGGAGAGGGGTCGATGTCCCCTCTGTGAGGAGCGCCTGCCAAAGCGCTGGCATCCTTCCTTTTAATGCTGGGCTCCGTTTAGGGCTCCTCTGCCATTTCCAGGGAGTTTCCTCGGCCTCCTCTTCAGATGGCCAAGATTGCCTTCCTGCCAAGCAGACGTCACCGGAGCAAGTTCCAAAAACTGTCTCACACAGAATGTTTTTCTCCATGACGTGGGCTGCCAGGATCCCTCCCCCCACCGCCCCCTCCCCTCCGCATCTGAGATCAGGAGGGGGAAGTGGCCATTTCCCTTCCCACAGCTCACCTCCCCAGCTCCATGAACTGTACTCTAGCTGCAGCAAGAAAGGAGGGCTGGGCCCCCAGTAAGGAAGACCCCCCAGGGGTGCAGAGCAATTAGAAGAGGGTCTGCTCCAGAGGAAGGTTTGAGGTGCCTCTGGAAGGCCCAGCAAAGATTTTAGAGCAAGGAGTAGGTTTCTCCAGGGCTGGGGGGCACAGCAACTAAAGAGCTTAGGCTGCATGCCTCCAACACCTGCCAGCCCCTCGGAGTGAATACAAGCTTTTTTGCCCTTCTGTAAATAATGAAATAGGCATTGAGAGAAGTTTAGTGACCTGTCAGGGGTTCCTACAGGAGGTGATGGCACCAGGCATTCAGAGTCCAAGCCCACCCACACAGATCACCCCTGTGGACCGGGTCAGGTGAGATGGTCTCTTAAACAAGCCAACAGATGGGCACTTTCCACTTCCTGCTACCAAATCAGCATCCTTGTGATCCAGTTATTCCTGCCTCCATTCTCCACATTTCAGTGGAAAAGAAGCCCCTTGGTTTCCCAAGGCGCACACCCCCAGGCTCTGGGTCCAGCCTGCTGCCTGTCCAGGGACTGCTAAGTCTTTTGTTTCTTTTGCTGAATCTGCAGGTCCCTGTCTCTCCTTCTGTTGTCAGCATTAAACACACTCAGGTCTCTCTTCATCTTTGAAAAAAGAAAAGACAAAGCCTCCCATGGCAGCCCTGTGCTTTGCCCCGTGGCTCCACCTTATCTGCTCCCAGCCTGGCCAGGGTCCTCGGGCCGACCTCCCCCTTGCCTCCTCCCGCTGCTCAGAACCCAGGGCTCTGTTCCCACCCCTCCTCCACGTAAACTGGAAGTCCGTGACCCCTCTTGTTAAAACTTTTCTCCTTGTTGCCAAATGCAGTGGATACTTGTCTTTCCTTATCTCTCTTGATCATGGAGGCCGCTTCCCCACCTCTCAGAACGCTCTGTTCTTTTGACTCTAGTTCCTGTCTTCTCACTCTCCGTTAAAGACTCCACAATGAGGGGGTGGGGGGGAGCAGTTTCTAGACTTCATTCTGCTGTTCCCCTCGGCGGTTATACCTGCTCTCCAGTCCTCCGCTCCCCTCTGTAGGCCGATGGCTCCTGAATCCCTGCCTGGACCCTGGGCTGCACACCAGTAGACGTCCACCACACATCTGCCGACAGCTGTGTCCCCTCTGTGACCGCATAGGCTGCCTGCGCGGTCTCCTTCCTTCTCTTAGACCCCTTGAACACATTTTAAGCACTGGAGTCAGAGTAACCATAACCATGTCACTCATGGCCCTTCCCTGCTTGGGACCCTCCGAGTGGCTCCCTCCTTGGCTGCAAGGTCAGGCTCCCACTCTCCGCCGAGGCCTGCTGGGTTCTTGGTGGCCCGGCTCCACCAGGCTGTGCTTCCTCACGTCCACTCTGCACTGCCCAGGCTGCATCGTCCTCCCACCCCCATGCTCTTACATTCCTCCTCTGCACACGCTTAAGCTCTGCCTGGAGCTTCCTTCCTGTCCCTCAGCTCTGCGGCTCACGCCTGCTGAGACGAAATGTCAGCTTAGCTCTCGCCTCTGAACCCCCTCCCAGCTCTCCACGCTGTGCCCTGTGCTCGCCCTTCCACATGCTTGAGTGGGGTGTCTGAAGCTGCTCGTTTACCCAAGCTTCCCCACTGGACGGTGCTCTTTAAGGACAGGGACCATCTGTTTTGTTCTTTTTTTTTTTTTTTTAATTTATTTGTCCCGGGTCTTAGTTACAGCACACAAGACCTCCCATCTTTGTTGTGGCAGGAGGGATCTTTAGTTACAGCATGTGAACTCTTAACTGGGACGTGTGGGATCTAGGTCTCTGACCAGGGGTCAACAGAAGCCCCCTGCATTGGCAGCACAGAGTCTTAAGCCCCTGGACCACCAGGGACGTCCTTGTTTTGTTCCTTACTGTAGCTGTTTCCCTGGCTCTCAACATAATTCCTCCCACCCAGTAGGTGCTCACAAAATTTGTATTTGAATGAATAAGAAATGACAGAATTCGTTAGCTTGGACATTAAACTGGAGGTGTCATGGTGGCCCACCGTCAGCACAGGCCTTCGGGACACGTGGGCATGTCTTATGGCACCTTCCCCGTTTCTGGCCTCCCCCGTCACCCCATCATCCCCGCTCCCACCAAGGGAAGGACGTAATCATCCCTGAACCTTATCTGCTCCTCTGGCACTCTGAGTTCAAGACTTCCTTTGTGCTTTGAAGATTCCAAGTTAACATTTCTTTCACTTATCTGGTAGGAAGGGGCTGCCAGGAAGGAGAGGAAGCCTGTGTCTACAGAAAACTTGTCAGAAGTAATTAGTTGGAACTGCAGAGGGGAACACAAGGAGCTTACTGTGAAATCCGATGCTTTTAGCTACAAGGCGCAACTGTTGCTAGTGCTCCTGCATGACAAGGCCACTGTGGGGGCAGCAGGTGGATGGATCGGCTCCGAGCTGGCTCTGCTACTTGGGGTCGTGCCATTCTGTCCACCTGATCTGTTTTTGAGAATTTTCCTGACAGTTAATTACAGTCCTCTTCCTGGTTTAGTGTGAAGGCGACTGAGACCTGCGGCTGCAAGTCAGCCCCAGGTGCATGTTTTCACGGCATGTCTCCATAGCCCATGACCTCATCACGGCGTGTCTCCATAGCCCCATGACCTCATCACGGCGTGTCTCCATAGCCCGTGACCTCATCACGGCGTGTCTCCATAGCCCGTGACCGCATCACGGCGTGTCTCCATAGCCCGTGACCGCATCACGGCGTGTCTCCATAGCCCGTGACCTCATCACGGCGTGTCTCCATAGCCCGTGACCTCATCAGGGCGTGTCTCCATAGCCTGTGACCGCAGGCACCTTGCTTAACTGCTCTAAGCCTGGTTCCAAAGACCTGTGAGGCTTGGCACAGTGAACCAGCAGGAGAAGAATATTCAGGAAGTATTGAGATCCTGCAAGTCTCATTCTGGAAGACAAGATTGGGTTTTAAAATAATACCTTGCGTTGCAGAAAACTGCAGTTTTCACAGCACTTATACAGGCTCACGGTGTGTCAGGAAATAGGGGCATTTTAAATCATTATTTGATAAGTAGATTAACTAATTCAAAGACAAAAGCAGTTGAGTTTGGCAGATTTGGGGCTAGAATCCAGCGTCAATAAATAGGAAGAGGTCCTTTTCTAAAACAGAAAAACATGAGAGCCTCATCTGACAGCTGAGACGGTAGGCGCTTCGTAATTGCTCACGTGAGTTAGCTTTCCTTGAACTTGTATTTTTCCACAGTGGCACTGGGTGCCGTAAAGAGAATAGAACCTCAGGCTCAGGCAGTTCTGCTCCGCCAGCTCGTCACGTAACTTCCGAGGAGAGGGCTTTCTCCCTGTTCTCCTGAACACTAAAGTCCACTGTGGGTTATTATACTTGACACAACAGTAGGCTCTCCGAGCCCTGGACCTACACATCTTCCTTACGCAGAGCATCGTAAACGCACTGTGCTGACGCAGTCCGTCTCCCCATGCCCTCTCTGTGACCCCTCCCCTCTCCTGCAGCCCCGAGGTCACTCTGCACTCAGCCTTTCCATCTCGATTGAAGCAACTTCGCATTTCATTTTCCAGGTCATGAGCAGCAGGTTGAAAAGGTTTCTTTTCTGTGTATATAGACGTTGAGTCCCCCACTTCCCAGGAATGTGCGGATCTGTTAGGCTTCACCCAGCCCCAGTGCACTCACGGACGGCAGCCCTGGCCTCCCCGTCCCTTGTGGGCTCCAGCGCCTTGTGTTTCTAAATAGAGTTCCTCCCACTCAGGCTGGTTGGACTCAGATGCCAGGGTCAGCCCCCAGCACATGAAGCGACTCCGGGTGTACTTGGCACCAGTGGGGAGAGACCCCCGTGGGGTCATGGAGACACAGGCTGTTAGCCCAGCCCACCATGCCGCCTTTCATCAGGTTATGCAGGTTTAAATCTATCGCCAGGAAACCGAAAAGGCCCAAATGAAAATATTATCTCCTAGTCTTTCTGTCTTGTCTTGAAGGTGCTTGACATCCTCCAGCACATCCAGACCCTAGACCCGGGGCAGCACGGGGCGGTGGGTTACCTGGTGCAGCACACACTGGAGCACATTGAACGGAAAAAGGAGGAGGTGGGGGTGGAGGTCAAGCTTCGCTCCCACGAGAAGCACAGGGACGTCTGCTACTCCATTGGGCTCATTATGAAGCACAAGAGGTGAGTGCTCCTGATGCCCGCCCCCACCCCGCGTGGCTGCCGAGGACACAGTGCCATGAGCGGCGGGGACCTGACCCGGTGCAGCAGAGACCAAGGCCCATCACAGCAAGGACCGAAGACCAAACCGTGTATCTGACCTTTTTGTTTGTTAAGAAGCAACTGGCTTTCCTAACCGGCAGCTCTTCTAATGATTGTAGCGTCGCATCTCTGGGGAGTGGAAGCCCTGTCGGCTGGATGCTTCCCCTTCTCGTCAGCCTCTCTGTCCCGCAATCTCGCTCTCTTTGGATTTGAGTTCAGTAGGGACTTAGCCAGTGGGTCCCATGGCTGGTGGATGAGGCACAGTTAACCTGCTCCCCAAAGCACCCGTGCTGATTCACATCCCGCCAGCAGGCCAGGTGTGAGAGGCTTGAGCCTCGCGACCTTGTGGCAGTGCCAGCCCTTGAAAAGTGCGCTTCTATAGTAAGTGGCAAATGGCATTGCATTGTGGTTTTAATTTTCATTTTCCTGGTTGCCACGCAGATCGAGGTTCTTTTCCTGTGTTAACTGGCCTTTTAAGTTTCCTTTGACTAAGTGCCTCTTCGGGCATTTTGCGTGTTTTTCAATTGAGTTGTTAGTCTTACTGATTTGTAGTTTCTTTATTCTGTGTGTTAGTCTCTGTGGGCAGATAAATTGCAAATGTCTCTTCTCAGTTTTTGGCTAGTGTTTTCCATTCTTTTACTGGATTCTTTTTTTTTTTTTTTCAACTTTGTTGTGAAATTTTCAAGTGTATGTGAGAGTAGAGAGAGGAGTGTAATGAACCAAGTGATGTTCCAGTGTCCTGCTTCAAAGGTTATCATTATGAGGTCAATCTACATTTCCCTTCCACCCCCTGACTCTCCCCCTCCCCCTGGAGCAAATACCAGAGGTCATTTCATCTGTAGCTATTTTAGTAGCACTAAAAAGGTAAGAGCTCTCTTTCTTTTCAAAAGACAGTGTTTACCATTCCATTGTCATAACTCAGAAAAAATTCAACAGTTTGTTAACCTCATCAAAAATCTAGTGAGACTTTAGTGTTTCCCCAATTGTACTACCCTCTGAGCAAACTCTGGAAAACAGTGAAGGACAGGGAAACCTGGCTTGCTGCAGTCCGTGGGGTCACAAAGTCGGACTAACAGCAGCAGCAACAAAATGGAGTGAGCTTGTCAATAAGAGGGGCTCATAAAGAGGTCAGGAGTGAAACTGACTCAGCGTAGAGTGAAGGCGGGTAGATCCGTAAGAACGCGAGCCTCGGAGAAGCCAAACCATCGCCTCTGTCCCACTCTCCCGCGACAGGAAGCTGACATGTGGCTGCTCTTGTGTTGATCAGGTACGGCTATAACTGTGTCATCTACGGCTGGGACCCCACCTGTATGATGGGACACGAGTGGATCCGAAACATGAACGTCCACAGCCTGCCTCACGGCCACCATCAGCCCTTTTACAACGTGCTGGTGGAGGACGGGTCCTGTCGATACGCCGCCCAGGGTGAGTGGCGGGCTCTGTCTGTACCTCAGGCACACGTTTGAGCACTCGGATGCTGTGGACAGGTTGTCGGTTTGAGAGTCGGCAGTTGTCACACGGCCATCAACCTTATCAGGGCTGATAGTCAGCTAAACGTAGGTGGGTGTGTATTTTTGCGGCCATATCGACAGGTTAGCTGGTCACTGCCCCGGGTCTTCCCCCCAGTCACCACCACACCCCTGTTCCAAGCTGTTGCCCATTTCTGTTCTGATTGGTCATTGCCTCAACCAGTCCTAATTCCTGAAAGTCCTGTTTCTTAGCCACTGCCTTTGGCTCCTTCCAGGCAAGGAGGGTCAGTTTTTGCTCTGCTCATACTGCCTACCTAAACTAGAGGGCACAGAATGGGCTCTGTTGGGGAGCCGCCCTGGCACCCTGAAACTGGCAGCCAGTTAAGTTGTGCCTGGGAGCGCTACACCCCCAGTGGCCATCGTGGGAACTGCAGGTCACAGCTCTGGCTCTGAGAGCAGCTTGGAGGCAGCAGGTAGGTGCGCGGTAGGTGTTAGGGGCCACTGCCAGCCCTGACAGGTGCTCACCCAGGGCCCTCGTCATCTTTGCCTCTCCGTTTAATGGGATGAATTTACTGCATGCCTGCCTGTCAAGGCATCCACATTGTTCATTTTATTCATAAAAATTAACACGAATGCTTTGCAGTGCTGCTCTGTGACAGCAGCCTTCCAATGTGTATTGACTTCTCTGAGAACTCTCAGTTGCTGTCATCATCGTCATATGCATTTGATACACTAGGGAAGTGAAGCATGTAGAGATGTGTAAATTTTACAGAGTACGGACACAGGCGGCTTGGCAGAGAGCCTTCACCCTAACCATCGTGCTGAACCTTTTTGCATCTCACCTAAAACATAAGGTTTGACCGAAGTCAGTATTATGATCTGGTAAATCCAGTAGTAGAAATGTTGGATGTGTAAAAATCTCAGAAGTGCCAACAAGACTAGAAAAGGCTCATGTTAATTACTATTAATTCATCAGAATATGAGAGAGGATCTTACAAAAGAGAACTTCCCTTTATTGAGACCAGAGGTCACCTAACCTCCATCAAACACAAGGGGAGTTATGAGAGGGGTTGGCATGTACCCCACGTCAGACGGAGATACTGACGTTGATTTTATTTAACGTAAGAAGCTGTGTCAGAAAAAAAATTATCCTACAAATTTTAGCAATTAAGTTATTTGGGAATTGCTGAATGATTCATGGATGGTTTGCACCCCTACCAATCACTCTGCGCATTTCACACTGCATGTCACGGAGCGCATCATGAGAGCAGAGGAGATTGTCAGCTCTGGAGGCCAGTGTCTGCGCCCGCATCTTACCCAGTCATTGCCCATTACATGGGGTTGATAAGAAGACTTGTAGTATCTAATATTTGGGTGTCTAGAAACAGCCATATTAACTTTAAAACGGGCTTTTTAGAGTGGGTAAAGCTGGGTATTTGGTTTCAAGGTGTTCTGAATTTGTCCAGTGTCCCTACGATTCAGGAACGCATCCTGACCGTATCTGAGGCCAGCATGCGCTACAAGGTTCACTGCCAGAATACTGCAATGACATTATTGTTTTGTAAATGTAGTATCTGCTTATCAGTTTCACACTCTCTAAAACTGAGATTGAAGGACATGGGTAAAGGTAGCAAATTGCCCTTTTTAAGTTTAAATGCTGGGACTTAGGAAATTCTTAGGACTGAGCGTGGGTATCACCCTGTGATGGCTGCTAGTGGTTTGTCGACCCGAGGTCCGCATTTCCCCAGCACTTGTGTGCCTGGGGGTGCTGGCCTCTGGGGTTCAGCGCTGAAGAAGAGCTCTGTTGTAGCCCCCGGAGGCCAGCCCGCCCTGCTCTGGGGGGCCCTCAGGGTTCTTCCCAGGCCTGGCCTTCACTCCTGTGGCCTCCTTAATGGTTGTGTTTGGTTGTTACGTCTCTATTCTCTCTTGGTGAAGAACAGTTCCTCGATTCTCATCTTTTCCCCCCTTTTCACAAGACTTAGACTTTTTTGAAGAGTCCAGACCAGTTGGCTTATGAGTTGTCCTAACAGTCTGGATTTGTCTCACTGTTTCTTCGTATTATTGTCTGTAAACCAGAAGTCAATCTCAGGTTGTATTAGATGGAGTTGGGGTTTTCAGCTGGCGAGCTTGCTCTCGGGCGCTGTGTGGGTCACGTTACGTCTCGTCCAGAGGCCGTGGGCTTCCATGTCCACTGTCAGGGAGGCGGAGTTTGGTCACTTGGCCAAGACAGTAACACCCTGTAAGGGATAGTCTGCAGTTAACAAGAAATCCATGGGGTCAAACTATGACCCAGTCCTGGGTATAATCTGTTCCCCAGTGATGACCTTTGTCCTTATGTTTGTTTTAGCTCCTATTGGCTCTTCCTGCCTAAATCATGATATGAAAGTTGCAAAATGGTGATTTTCTGCTGCGAGTGTACCCTCTAGTTCTGTGAAGCAGAGCTTTGCCCCCTCTCGCTTTCCTCTCCACTGCCACCTCTCTCTCCTCTCCTTTCCCTTGCTGTCTCTCTCTCTCTCTCTCCCTTCCCGCCGCCTCCCAAGGATTGCTGGATTTTTTGTTTAGTCAATGTGTTATAATGATCTGGAACAGTTTTATGCTCAGGTTAGCCCACATTTAGCCAGGGAGTGATCTTGAGAGACTACGTTTTAAAAGGACTTATTTAAATATACTTTTGAATATTTATGGGCTAATACGTTTGCATTTAATTATTTTTAAACTTTCATCTTTTAAATTTTCAACCTTTGGCTGCATTGACCCTAGTAATCTGGGAAGAACCCATTAATAAATGACCTTCTCTTCGCTCTCCACAGAAGAGTGAGTTATAAGCCAAGTATGTGTGTGCCATCCTCAAATAGTTTAGCCAGCAGCATTAAGAAATGTTTTCCATAAGTATTTTATCAGGCTCTACAGCATTTTGCGTGTTTGTGATTTTCCTACCACTAGGGGGCGTGCTTTAGTATTTTTCTGATAGCAGGAACTCCTGTCTCAGCTTCCCTGCATACTTCTTAGATCCTGGAGAAGATGACTATCACAGATGCTCTGAATTTAAGCCAGCTGCCACATTGCAAAGTCAGGAATTGGGCTGTGCTGTGAAAGCCTGGTTCTTGCATGCTTCGGGTGTGATGGCCAAGCACCTGGTTGAATGCTTGGGTCCAAGTGTGCCCTCACCCAGCGCCAGTTTCGTTTTCCGTGATTTGTCCTCCACTTCCAAACTAATTTCCTCCAGAGCCCTCCACCCCACCCCCACATGGACACAGCCTGCGGCAGTGTGCACACGCTGTTAACTGTGGTGATTCCCTGTGTTAGGGCTGGAGTGTAAATTTGCATCCACCTCAGAGGGCAGTTTGGTACTGTCTTTTAAGTTGTCAAAAATCTCAAGTGCCTGTTTTCCTCTGACCTCACAGCTCCCCCAGTCAGTCCCTCCACTAGAGATGCCCTCACACAGGGGGCCTGCGGTCCCCTTGTTCTGACAGAAACAGTCATGCCTGGGACTTGCCTGGTCTTTGGAGGTATATCCAAGCTTGACCCACACAGCGCCCGAGAGGCGCTGCAGCCCACATGCAGGTCAGTGCTCACTGTGTGCTTTGTATGAATAAACACACGTAAGACAACATGGAGTTACTTCCTGAGTGCATGTAAGTATATTTAACTGCGTGTGTATGTGTTTATACCAGGATTGGGAAGCTGGACCCACAGTCCTAGGGGTTTCCTCTTGGGAGGGCCTGACAGGTACCCCCAGAGGACTCATGGGTACCGTTTCTAGGCTTTTACAGGGAGGTATGTGTATATTTTGATGTAGGTAGCTGAAAATTTTAAATAAAATCAGAAACATTTCAGAAAATATTGGGGGAATCAAATTCTTCCCACAATTTTTCCAGGCATTTTAAGTAGTCCCTGTTTAATATTTTACTCTTTCTTAAGTTTTATTTGACTTAGAGTTCTTCCTTCAAAAAAATTGTTTAAACTCATATAGTGGGTTGGGAATTATCTTCCCCTGATAACTCTTAGCTGCCAACTTCAGTGTCTGGTTTTCTCCTAAAAAAAAGTGTCTTTTGTTAGTACAGTTTTCCTGTTTTGCTGGGAGCCCAGGCAGGCAGACACACCACATTCAGTCTGTGCTCCTGGCGGACAGCTTGGAGTGGGGCTGTGAGCTCCCCGTGGACTGTCCCTGCCCCTTGCCTCTTGTTTTGGGCCCATGTTCAGAATTCAGTGCAACTGCCCAGTCGTGCTGTCCTTAAACAGATGGGTGATCATGACCCAACAGCAACCTTCCTGCCCTCCTGCCAACACTCAGACGCCAAGTGGCAGCCAACACCAGGCTGCTGCTTAGTGATACTTAGAAAAAGAGGGGGAAGAAGCGATGCTGAAGCGTGTGTCTGACTGTCTTCAGAGCGGGCGCTGCATGTATTGTGGTCCAGATAGCTCTGGGCTGGGGGGATGTCCTGTCATCCTGGCCCCTGCCCACGAGATCATCACAGGCCCCGATTGTGACAGCCAGATATGTCTTCAGACATTGCTCAGCATCCTGTCTGAGGCAGAATGGCCCCCAGATGAGAACAAAAGGGACTTTGATCTCTTATTGGTGATCCCAGATTCCCTGCCATCACCTCTTGAACATCTCTGGGGCAAGAAAAGCCAACCGGGAAGCAGCTGGCCAGGTTAGGGCCCGTGGCCGTGTTCGCATCCCCATAGGCCTCCCCAAGGCAGGTACGCCTGTGACCCCTCACTCACTGCAGGAGGGTCGTGTGGGCAGGACAGCAGATTTTTTCAGTCAGCGGCATTTTAGAAAGTCCAAGTTTGTTTTAATGTCGAAAATAAGTGTAAAGAAGGAAGTGAAGTCATCTCCACACTTCGGTGGTCACAGCAGGGAGAAACCAGTTAGCAGAGCCCCTGGTCTCCTCTTGGGCTCCCCAGGCGCCTGTTTGCGGAGCACTGTCCCGCAGCCTGCCTTCTGAGGCCGCCTGTCCAGGCCCTGGGGTCTGTCCCAGCCCGTTCTCCCTGACCACTGCTGGCAGGACAGTGCACAGGGGCCGCTCTTGGTCTGCTTCCCCAGCCCTGGCGGAGTCCTCACTCTTGCTGCTGTCGGCCCAGCCGCTAGAGGGTGTCGTGAGTGGAGCCTCTCGGGGAGCCCTGGGAGGGTCACAGGAGCTGGAGCCTGGGCAGGTCTCGCAGTGCCTGGCGCACCGTACACGCCCAGTTTAAAAGAGGTCACTTAAAATGTGTATCTGTATGCACATGTCACGTAGCAGCGCAGGTGTTTGGCCTTCCTATCCTTTTATAAGATATGTTTTTACTCCGGCTTCCCCCGTCACATCTAGAAAACAGGTTGCTCGTTTTCCTGGCTGCCTGGGATGTACTGAGTTAACATGCCCTTGTTTATTTACAGTGACCTGCAGGTGGACATGTAGACTGTTGCTGCCTTTTTTTTCCTTTTCTTTTGCTCTCCTGAGCAATGCTGAGGTAGTCTGTGGATATCCGTCTTTGCTTGTAATTGGTATGTGATTTCTCAAACTGGTATGTCCCCATGTAATCTGAAGAATCAGCCTTAAACAGCTGTAAGCACAGAAATTCTCTTAAGTGTTCCTTCTTGGGTTAAAGAAATATGTTACAGACTGAATTACAGATTCTTTCCCCCTTTCCTGAAAGACAAGCATCAGTTAGAAGTTACAGGCAGTGCTTCTGGGAGGCACTTGTGTTTATCCCGTGGTGTTTATCCTGTGTTCTCGGGGTGGAGGGCGCCGAGCGGTGTAAGAGATAACCTGCTGCACCATTGGTGTTGGTTAGCCGGTCGCCGGGGCGTGCGCAGGGACTCCCTGAATTGATTGTGGCTCATGTTGGTCAGAACCAAGAGCACCCTGGGACGCGGTCAGAGCAGGCAGGCCTGCCTGGCCAGCAGCTTTCTGGTCCAGGTCATGGAGGACTGGGCTGGACCCTCCTGGCTGGGGGCCCACAACCAGTCTAGGCCAGGCCTCCACGGCCAGCGGGGAAGGGCCCACAGCCCACCGTCCTCTCTTTGGGTCCACGGAGGAGCCGTTTCTCAAATAGCTAGGGGAGGGAGAAGCCATCTGAGAGGATGTCGGTCTTTACCTCACATGTGCTGTCACCTCTTTTTTTAATTATTTCCATTAAAGGAGTCATTTTCTGTTGCTGTCTGTAGTGGCAAAACATGGAGCAGAGGAGGGACGGGGCATGGTTTTCCTAAGAGCTGATACAGATGGCATGACCCCTACCCTCTAGGGTCTAGGGGCACGAGCCACTTTTCCACTCCTCCCTGGACCCCACATCAGCGTTGGGAACTGGACCCTCACCCTCGGAAGCAGGAGCCAGCACTGCACGGTGCTCAGGGCTGGTGGGGGCAGGGGAAGTGTGCGACAGAGGACTCAGGGAGACCTGTGACCCGGTGCTGTAAAGGCTTCAGAAACTTCACTGGTGAGAACAGAGCAGGCTAGGATACTCTCAGCCCGCTGTGTGTGTGTGTGTGTGTGTGTGTGTGTGTGTGTAGCTGTGTGTGTGTTGGATCAGCTGCTGTGAAGGCTTCAGAAACTTCACTGGTGAGAACAGAGCAGGCTAGGATACTCTCAGCCCTCTGTGTGTGTGTGTGTGTGTGTGTGTGTTGGATCAGCTGCTGTGAAGGCTTCAGAAACTTCACTGGTGAGAACAGAGCAGGCTAGGATACTCTCAGCCCGCTGTGTGTGTGTGTGTGTGTGTGTGTGTGTGTGTGTGTGTGTGTGTGTGTGTGTTTGGATCAGCTGCTGTGAAGGCTTCAGAAACTTCACTGGTGAGAACAGAGCAGGCTAGGATACTCTCAGCCCGCTGTGTGTGTGTGTGTGTGTGTGTGTGTGTGTGTGCAGCTGTGTGTGTGTTGGATCAGGTGCTGTGAAGGCTTCAGAAACTTCACTGGTGAGAACAGAGCAGGCTAGGATACTCTCAGCCCGCTGTGTGTGTGTGTGTGTGCGTGCACGCGCAGCTGTGTGTGTGTTAGATCAGGTGAGACAAGCCTCTGCACCTTCAGCCTGCTACTCTCAGCCCGCTGTGTGTGTGTGTGTGCAGCTGTGTGTGTGTTGGATCAGGTGAGACAAGCCTCTGCACCTTCAGCCTGCTTCTCTCAGCCCGCTGTGTGTGTGTGTGTGTGTGTGTGTGTGTGTGCAGCTGTGTGTGTGTTGGATCAGGTGCTGTGAAGGCTTCAGAAACTTCACTGGTGAGAACAGAGCAGGCTAGGATACTCTCAGCCCGCTGTGTGTGTGTGTGTGTGTGTGTGTGTGTGTGTGTGTGTGTGTGTGTTAGATCAGGTGAGACGAGCCTCTGCACCTTTAGCCTGCTACTCTCAGCCCGCTGTGTGTGTGTGTATGTGTGTGTGTGTGTGCGCGCGCGCAGCTGTGTGTGTGTTGGATCAGGTGAGACAAGCCTCTGCACCTTCAGCCTGCTACTCTCAGCCTGCTGTGTGTGTGTAGCTTTGTGTGTGTTGGATCAGGTGAGACAAGCCTCTGCACCTTCAGCCTGCTACTCTCAGCCTGCTGTGTGTGTGTGTGTGTGTGTGTGTGTGTGTGTGTAGCTGTGTGTGTGTTGGATCAGGTGAGACAAGCCTCTGCACCTTCAGCCTGCAGACCCCAAGGGGCTGCTGGAGTTCTACTCAGAGAGAAGGAAAACATTGGTATTCTGTGCGGAGCTGGCAGGGGCCCCGTGCCCCCTCCCTCCATCCTCCAGTGCCCCCCCCCACCTTCTACCTATTCCCTCCCGACTTCCAAAAACATCTCTTTCTTTCCCCGCCCCCCCACCTCAAAAATGCACTCAGAGATTTCTCCAGAGGTTCTCTGGATAAAAGATGCTGCAGAAAAACCAGTTTTAATGTGAATGTCCATGTGCCTTTCTGCCAACAGAGAACTTGGAGTATAACGTGGAGCCTCAGGAGATCTCCCATCCCGATGTTGGACGCTACTTCTCGGAGTTCACAGGCACTCACTACATCCCGAACGCAGAGCTAGAGATCCGGTACCCAGAGGACCTGGAGTCTGTGTATGAGACGGTGCAGAACATTTACAGCGCAAAGAAAGAGAACGTGGAGTAAAGTCTCGGGGACATCGGACCTTTGCTGCTGCTGCTCTCTTCCAAGACGACGGGGTTCAGGGTGCAGACGTCCCCTTGGATCCCTCTGGACTCACACCACTGGGCAGGCCACTCGACCGTCATGCTGGTTGCCTCCTACCAAGTGGAAATCACGTGTGCTCTCTCCGCCAGCTGCAAAGACAATGTTGCTCTCCGCCTACACTAGTGATTCATTTGACAGGCACAGTCTCAGTGGCATGGCTTGTATGCTTGTCCTGTGGTGACCGTTTATGACATGTTGTCTTCATGATGTCTCACCGTTGACACTTACAACCGTTCTTTTTCCTCACACCCCCTCCCCACCCCGCATCGTGTCTGTCTACGTCGTCTCAGAGCGTTTCGCTTGCTGGATAGGTGGGGTTGTCCGTTTGCAATCGTTTCTCTCTGATCTCTTTGTGAACTGTGTGCGCTTCTCAGTCAGGATGGTCTGTCTTTTTACCCAGGGCTGAAGCTGTAAGTGATCTTGGCCACATAGTGGATCTGGAGTCATTAACAAACTAACAGTAATCAGAATCATTCGAATTTTTTTTTTCCTAATTTTTGAAACAGATTTCCGGCATTTTATCTTTTTCTTTATATGTATCAAGCGCATGACACAGTTTTGCTTTCCCAGATTCATCTCTTGGATTTATGCTCATATCTCTTAAGAATCATTAGGTTTTTTATTACATAAAATTCTTTGAAAAAATGCATAATAATAGTCTTTGTGAATGGGTTTTCCCACTTTCATCTACTATTCCTCCCTTAAAAATAAGTGTGTTTTTTTTTTAAATCTACTCCAGTATCGTAAGTAGATCTTAAATCAGCAATGAGTTCTCTTTGTAGTAGGAAAGTACAATCTGCTGTTAAAATGTCTGCTTTTTAGAAACCGTGCTCTGTGGTCTCCAAAGACCTGAAAATAAGGTTTTACTTTGATAACCAGAAACAAGAAGAAATAATGAAGCTTAGAAACTAAAAAGGGAAGGGGAGGCCTCATGCTCCCTGTTCTCCCCTAGAATCATTTCAAGACCTTTTTGAATGTGGCAGGGTAGAAGTAAGTGAAATACCTCCGGTGTAAGAGCATGAGCTCAGTGGGAAAGGAGACAGCGTGGCCGGCAGAGTCACCGTTGCCATGACAGCAGCAGGAGGAAGCCTGTGCTCAAGCGCCCGGGAGTCCGCCTTCATGTCCAGTTGCTGCTGGCACCCATCTTTTCCACGTTTGTGGTACCCAAGCAGGAAGGTACCTTGTCCAAACGCAGCTCTGGACTCCCACCGTCCTCCACCTGCCCCTTCTCCTGTGGGCCAGCCTTGTAGTTAACCTGTAGTAGCTAACTTCTGAAGTTAGAACCTAGTTACTCTACTCTCATAAGTTGAAAAGATTTCCAATTCCTCTAGTGAATGAAGCCCTGGGGGCCGTGATCCAGCCACACCTCGCCACCCGTCTGTCCCTTTGCATGCAGTATTTCCATACTACGTTTGGTGACCGCCTCTCGTTTACCCTTTGGAAACCCTGGGATGACTGAGGTTTGGAGAAGCCACCTGAGACCACTTCCCAGCTAGTGACAGTTCTGAGCAGTTACTAGAAAGAGATGGGGATTTGGCTAGCCAGCTCCTTCCCGCCCCAATTAGCTCTGGTCCAGGGCCCATGTTCCTCATTGGTCCAATCCAAAGTCAGATGGTCTGGATGTGCATTGGAAATTGTGACCACTCACAACACCCGGCCTGCCCAAGGTTGGGGGCGTTTTACACTACTCTCATTTAAAGGTGAAAATTAGATACTATGGCATTAATATTAATGAGATGCATTACTAAGAATCTGTGGCGCATGCTGAGAGTTAAAATTGTTGGTTTTCTGGTTTGATTTCCTTTTTTCTTAGAGTGACATCGAAGCCAAGAAAGATGGTTTTACCTTTACTGACCCGATGTAAATATGTATCTAGACTGTTTCTAAATGTGTTTCCTCACGAATGCTTCATTTGGCTCCAGGAAGCCTGTGTCACCTGTGTAAGTTGGTCTTTGGGCACTTTATATTTTTCTAAAAACGTGTTTTGGATCCTGTACTCTAATAAATCATAAGTTTCTTTTTAAAATTTTTCCAAATGTTTTCTCCACTTAAAAAAAAGCCCTGTTATAAAAGTAGAACTTTCACAATGTTGAAATACTCACTCTTTGGATATAGTAACTTCTTTTCTCTTCCAATGAATGCCAAGATTTTTTTGTACAATAATTAATAAATGGAATTTATCCAGAGAAACCACACAAATGGCCTGCCGGGTTTCGTTCCAGGTAGACAGCTCAGCCACGACAACAGCAGAGTCTTGCTTGGTTCTCATTGATTGAAATGGGCGAGAATTGACTCCTGCCTTTTTCTGACATCTGTGAGCGAACAGAGCACCTTTATACTGTGATCTCCCTGCCAAACGTTAACCTTCTGAGCTGGCTGCTCACCTTGAGAGTGGTTGTAACGCAAAGATTGCAGCTTTTTAATGACATCGAGTCATGTGTTTTGAAGCGAGAGCTGTGGATGCCTTGTGGGGGAAACCCAGGTTCTCGGGGTGTCGATGCTGACCCCACAGCTGCACGCCCACAGCATCGCACCGAGCACCGTGTCTCCCCTGTGGTCACATGCATGCTGTCACACTCGTCGCGGCTGAGCGCTCCCCAGTTTGGCACACTTGGAACCTTTCACACACTGTTGTTCCTTCTGACTTCCAGGAGGGGAGTGGTGGTGTCTTCCCAACTGCTCAGGCCCTAGAGCTTTCCTGCCCCGACACCTGCATACTCACAGCCACCCTCCCTGCCTGCTCCGAGGCCTAAGGTGTGCAGGCGTGCTTTGGGAAACACTTGCCGCGAGGTGTCAGTCACAGCCAAGCTAGTCCATGTCACCAGCAGACCGGTCTGGCCAAGCGTCTCGTTTGAAAGTACAATCCGTCTAATCGCAGTTTGAGGGTCTGGCTTTGTGGCCTGTCTGCAGGAGCCTCACAGATCTCCACTGGAAGTGACATTCACACCGCAAAGTCGTGTTACTTCAAAAACCTGTGTTAATACTCTCCATCAATCAGCTTTATGTTTTCGAATATCCGCTTAAAGTCTCGTTTCTACTTTTAAAACGTTCGAGTCTTTCTTAACATATTAAACTGAGTTGTGCTTTAGTGTCCTGAGCTCTGGTCTGGCTACCGCCATGCCCATTTGCTGTAAAGGGGGAAGAGGGGGATGGCGTCTTTCCTTCCTCTGAAGCGGACTGCCAGAAGCCTTTCCTTTGGGAAGTGTCTCTTGGTCATAATAATCAAGCTGTTGTTGCTCTTTGTGGGGTTTTTTTGGTGGTTTTTTTTCTTTTTTTTGAAGGGAAGGAGAGACTGTTCACCTAGAGGAAATGCAGAGTTTGGCTCCATGACAGTTTGGTTTTGGAGAAAACAGCTGTATTGCATGTATTACCTTGTATTACGTCAGGCCAGGCACCAGGCACAGTTTAGAACCCTCACAGCAACCCTTTAGGACACGGGCCGGGCGGTGAATATTTTTGCGGGCTGCATAAAGTCTCTGTCACATGTTCTCGGTTGGAAAAATGTAAGGGGAAAAAAAAAGCATTCTTCGCTTGAGGGCCGTGAGGCTGCAGGCTGCATGGGGCCAGGTGGCCGTGGGCTATAGTTGGCTGACCCTTGCTGAGGCCTAGGCCCGCCAAGTTCCCGGAGCACACCACTCCCAGGTGGAGAGCCCGGCCTCTGAGCTCCAGCTCCCCACAGCCGTGCTGCCGACAAGCTCAGCAGCTACCTCACAAACGTCTTGATCCTCTGCCTTGCCGCGCCGTTAACTTCCCATGTTTCAGTTCTGAAAGTTTAGAGAGTCCTGAGAGAAAAGAACATTCCTTCGGTAAATAAAATTTATGTGCAAATACGGAAGAGATGTATTACGGCCATTTAGCGATGATTGTATTAGGGTCACACCAGTTCTCTAATAAATAGACCCAGAAATGGATGACGGCTTGAACACAGAAGAACTTTCTTGGCTGACGTAACACGGGGCAGGGGGAGTGGGTTGGCGGGCGGCCCAACACGCCGTCACCTAAGGCCCCAGGACCACCACGCGTGGCTTCCCGAAGCCCCCAGGCCGCCTGCCAGCCACTGGGAGTAGGGACCGTGGAGGGACTTGTCTGGAAGGGCCCTGGAACACAGGCCCTGGGATGCAGGGCCCTTGCGCTGAGGTGGGCAGTGGCGCTCACTGCTTCCCTTCTCCTTCCTACAGGGAGGCCAGGACGGAGGTGAGGGGACAGAGGTGGCCAGCTGGTTGTCACTCAGGGTGTGCCCATCCCCTGTAGGACCCGCTGCCGCCCAGGGAGCTGGCCGCTGCAGTCAGGCGGCACAGTCCAGAATTGCCTTGCTGGCTCCGGGCCCAGCGAGACCACCAGCAGCAGGTGTTCCTGCCGGCCACTCTGCCACCTCAGACCCATCATCCCTGGACAGATGGCCTCGATGGGGAGGAGCGCAGACCTCACGAGGTGAATCACGCCCAGAACTGCCTCTGTAGCCAGAACTCAGGTCACTGACACACAGCCCAATTCCAGAGGAGGTGGACAGTGGCCGCCCATGTGGGGGGTGGGGACAGTGAAAGGTGTGTGGGGTCCCCGCCTTATCTGTGCCTCTCACCCACTTCCTGCCCAGCTCTCGGAGCTCAGCTGTCCCCACCGGTCTACACCCCACTCCTAATGCCCATTCACTGGTGAAGCAGGGACAGGACAACTGCAGTGGAAACTGCCACTTGGAGGAGGAATGAGACAGCAGGCCCTGGGCCGTGGATGATGAAATACTGCAGGGCAGGTGGGTGAGGCCCCCTCCCTGCAGGGTGTGTGTGTGGGGGGTGATGGCGCCCTCTGGGAGGGACTTCTTGTCCACTGCTCCCCGTGCCCCATCCTGCCTTCTGGCGCCCATCCTCTCTGGTCACTTCACTAGTGGGTGCTGGGGGTGCCCCCTGCCTGCAAGCCGTCTATTCTTTACAGCTCCAGTCCAAGACATCCATTTGTTTCTACAAGTTTTTGATACCTCCGGCAACAATTCCCTCAAAAACTTAGCAGGCTACCTGTGCCGGTCAGGTTCTTTTCCAGAAATCTGCTTTCTTTCCTCGCTTCTCTGCCCAGTGCCTGTCCCTTCTTCCTGACCTAGATGGCAGCCGCCTGACTCTGCTACTGGCCGGAGCTGAGTCTCACCAACAGGCAAGTGTCTAAGGGGCCTTCGTGGCTCAAGCTGATTTCCATCCTCCTCTCCTGCCGCGGTGTCCTGAAACAGTGCCATTCCCAACAAAGGGAGCCTGGGAGTTCTGACTCTTCTGTCTTGGGTCTAAACCAGCGTGTTTTGGCACAAGCATCCCTCTGGTTCCTTGCTATTAGCTGCAAAGAGCAGCCAGGACCCTGTATTCAAGTGTCTTTGACGACTTCCCCTAGACCTGCTGCAGTGCCTGCAGCTCCACCTTGCAAGCTATAAGCAGCGATTTAACCAAATATAACCCCCAGCACAGCGCTCCAGCCTCCCAGGCACCCAACTGCCGACACCGTTAGTGTGGGGTTTGGCACAGCAGTTCTTTCAAGTGTTGGTTTCTGGCGGGTGAAGCGGGAGGGTTTCTTTGTTTTGGTTTTAAGTTCAAAGTGGACCAATTTTTCCAGAGGAAGCTCTATTTCCTGTTTGGCTGTTGGGGTGGGGGGCGGGGAGACAAACTAAAGACAGTGATGTCAGTGTCTTCTGGGGAGTAGAAAGAGCTATAAAGCACATTGTTTTGGAAACTTAGGAAAACAAGTTGTACAGAATAAAGAAAAATGTAGAGGGGAAGAGCCAGTTCATTCTAGACTCCTTGTGTGGTTAGATCAAATTTCCATCTACTTCTAAATATGACAGAATTCTTAATGGAGATGTTGGTATTTAAGTTGTTGAATCTGGGAGCAATTGGAGAGCACTTTGCGAGTTCTGAGTTTTCCCTGTTTGCAGATCACCACTGTCTTCTCAAGGTGGTGAGGGTCTTTGATAATCTGCCATCATGACGGTTGTTCCTGGCTATTGCTGCACAGATGGCTTTCCCCTCAGTGTCTCTTGCCTGTCTCCACCCCAGTGCTTTTCAGCCTTGTTTTCCCAGTAATTCCTCCCCGCCCCCCTCCAGGACCCATTTTACTTAATTTTTTCCTAACACCCTCACCCCATGAAAGAGTTTTGACCTCTTTTGGAAAAATTGAGGTGAAATTCATAGAACATAAAATTCAGCGCTTTATGTCAATTTTTTTAATTTATTTTTTTATCTTTTGGCTGTGCCACACAGCGTGTGGGATCTTAATTCCCCAACCTGGGATCAAACCCACACACCCTGCATTGGAAGCATAAAGTCTTAACCACTAGACCACCAGGGCAGTCCCTCACCATTTTGAAGTCAGTGGCATTTAGCACAATCACAATATTGGGCAGCCACCACCTTTATCTAGATGTAAACATTTGATTGCCTCAAAACAAAACCTTGACCCCGTGAAACCACCACTCCCTGTTTCTCCGCCCTGTCCCCCACCACCCCAGTCTGCTTTCTCTTTCTATGGGCTTATCTATTCTAGACATTTCATATAAAGAGAATCATATAATGGACCTTTGGGGACTGGTTTATTTCACATAGCATCATGTTTTCAAAGTCCACATTCTGTAGCATGAAGCAGTATTCCTTTCTGTGGCCAAGTAATATTTATGCATGGACCACACTCTGTTTATGCATTCAGCTGACGCTGGACACTTGCGTTGTTTTCACCTTTTAACCCCTGTGAATAGAGGCGCTGCAAACTGCTATGAAATTTTTTTTTTTAAATTTTATTTTGCTTAACTTTACAATATTGTATTGCTTTTGCCATACATCAAGATGGATCTGCCACAAGTATACACGTGTTCCCCATCCTGAACCCTCCTCCCTCCTCCCTCCCCACACCATCCCTCTGGGTCGTCCCAGTGCATCAGCCCCAGGCATCCGTTGTCAGGCATCGTACCTGGACTGGCGACTCGTTTCACATATGATATTATACATATTTCAATGCTATTCTCCCAAATCATCCCACCCTCTCCCGTTCCCAGAGTCCAAAAGTCTGTTCTATACATCAGTGTCTCTTTTGCTGTCTCGTAAACAGGGTTGTTGTTACCATCTTTCTAAATTCCATATATATGCGTTAGTATACTGTATTTGTGTTTTTCTTTCTGGCTTACTTCACTCTGTATAATAGGCTCCAGTTCCATCCACCTCATTAGAACTGATTCAAATGTATTCTTTTTAATGGCTGAGTAATACTCCATGGTGTATATGTACCACTGCTTTCTTATCCATTCATCTGTGGATGGACATCTAGGTTGCTTCCAAGTCCTGGCTATTGTGAACAGTGCTGCTATGAACATTGGGGTGCACGTGTCTCTTTCAATTCTGGTTTTCTCAGTGTGTATGCCCAGCAGTGGGATTGCTGGATCATAAGGCAGTTCTATTCCCAGTTTTTTGAGGAATCTCCATACTGTTCTCCAAAGTGGCTGTACTAGTTTGCATTCCCACCAACAGTGTAAGAGGGTTCCCTTTTCTCCACACTCTCTCCAGCATTTATTGCTTGTGGACTTTTGGATCGCAGCCATTCTGACTGGCGTGAAATGGTACCTCATAGTGGTTTTGATTTGCATTTCTCTGATAATGAGTGATGTTGAGCATCTTTTCATGTGTTTGTTAGCCATCTGTATGTCTTCTTTTGAGAAATGTCTATGTAGTTCTTTGGCCCATTTTTTGATTGGGTCATTTATTTTTCTCAAATTGAGCTGTAGGAGTTGCTTGTATATTTTTGAGATTAGTTGTTTGTCTGTTGCTTCATTTGTTGCTATTTTCTCCCATTCTGAAGGCTGTCTTTTCACCTTGCTTATAGTTTGTTGTGCAAAAGCTTTTAAGTTTAATTAGGTCCCATTTATTTATTTTTGATTTTATTTCTAATATTCTGGGAGGTGGGTCATAGAGGATCCTGCTGTGATGTATGTCAGAGAGTGTTTTGCCTATGTTTTCCTCTAGGAGTTTTATGGTTTCTGGTCTTACATTTAGATCTTTAATCCATTTTGAGTTTATTTTTGTGTATGGTGTTAGAAAGTGTTCTAGTTTCATTCTTTTACAAGTGTTTGACCAGTTTTCCCAGCACCACTTGTTAAAGAGATTGTCTTTAATCCATTGTATATTCTTGCCTCCTTTGTCAAAGATAAGGTGTCCATATGTGCGTGGATTTATCTCTGGGCTTTCTATTTTGTTCCATTGATCTATGTTTCTGTCTTTGTGCCAGTACCATACTGGTTGATGACTGTGGCTTTGTAGTAGAGCCTGAAGTCAGGCAGGTTGATTCCTCCAGTTCCATTCTTCTTTCTCAAGATAGTTTTGGCTATTCAAGGTTTTTTGTGTTTCCATACAAATTGAGAAATTATTTGTTCTAGCTCTGTGAAGAATACCGTTGGTAGCTTGATGGGGATTGCATTGAATCTATAAATTGCTTTGGGTAGTATACTCATTTTCACTATATTGATTCTACCGATCCATGAACATGGTATATTTCTCCATCTATTAGTGTCCTCTTTGATTTCTTTCACCAGTGTTTTATAGTTTTCTATGTATAGGTCTTTAGTTTCTTTAGGAAGATATATTCCTAAGTATTTTATTCTTTTCATTGCAATGGTAAATGGAATTGTTTGCTTAATTTCTCTTTCTATTTTCTCATTATTAGTGTACAGGAATGCAAGGGATTTCTGTGTGTTGATTTTATATCCTGCAACTTTACTATATTCATTGATTAGTTCTAGTAATTTTCTGGTGGAGTCTTTAGGGTTTTCTATGTAGAGGATCATGTCATCTGCAAACAGTGAGAGTTTTACTTCTTCTTTTCCAATTTGGATTCCTTTTATTTCTTTTTCTGCTCTGATTGCTGTGGCCAAAACTTCCAAAACTATGTTGAATATTTAATGGTGAAAGTGGGCATCCTTGTCTTGTTCCTGATTTTAGAGGAAATGCTTTCACTTTTTCACCATTGAGGATAATGTTTGCTGTGGGTTTGTCATATAAAGCTTTTATTATGTTGAGGTATGTTCCTTCTATTCCTGCTTTCTGGAGAGTTTTTATCATAAATGAATGTTGAACTTTGTCAAAGGCTTTCTCTGCATCTATTGAGATAATCATATGGTTTTTATTTTTCAATTTGTTAATGTGGTGTATTATGTTGATTGATTTGCGGATATTGAAGAATCCTTGCATTCCTGGGATAAAGCCCACTTGGTCATGGTGTATGATCTTTTTAATGTGTTGTTGGATTCTGATTGCTGGAATTTTGTTAAGGATTTTTGCATCTATGTTCATCAGTGATATTGGCCTGTAGTTTTCTTTTTTTGTGGCATCTTTGTCAGGTTTTGGTATTAGGGTGATGGTGGCCTCATAGAATGAGTTTGGAAGTTTGCCTTCTTCTGCAATTTTCTGGAACAGTTTGAGTAGGATAGGTGTTAGCTCTTATCTAAATTTTTGGTAGAATTCAGCTGTGAAGCCATCTGGACCTGGGCTTTTGTTTGCTGGAAGATTTCTGATTACAGTTTCAATTTCCGTGCTTGTGATAGGTCTGTTAAGATTTTCTATTTCTTCCTGATCCAGTTTTGGAAAGTTGTACTTTTCTAAGAATTTGTCCATTTCTTCCACGTTGTCCATTTTATTGCCATATAATTGCTAATAGTAGTCTCTTATGATCCTTTGTATTTCTGTGTTGTCTGTTGTGATCTCTCCATTTTCATTTCTAATTTTATTGATTTGATTTTTCTCCCTTTGTTTCTTGATGAGTCTGGCTAATGGTTTGTCAATTTTATTTACCCTTTCAAAGAATCAGCTTTTGGCTTTGTTGATTTTTGCTATGGTCTCTTTTGTTTCTTTTGAATTTATTTCTGCACTAATTTTTAAGATTTCTTTCCTTCTACTAACCTTGGGGTGCTTCATTTCTTCCTTTTCCAGTTGCTTTAGGTATAGAGTTAGGTTATTTATTTGGCTTTTTTCTTGTTTCTTGAGGTATGAACTTTCCCCTTAGGACTGCTTTTACAGTGTCCCACAGGTTTTTGGTTGTTGTGTTTTCATTTTCATTCGTTTCTATGCAGATTTTGATTTCTTTTTTGATTTCTTCTGTGATTTGTTGGTTATTCAGGAGCATTTTGTTCAGCCTCCATATGTTGGAATTTTTAATAGTTTTTCTCCTGTTATTGAGATCTAATCTTACTGCATTGTGGTCAGAAAAGATGCTTGGAATGATTTCAATTTTTCTGAACTTACCAAGGCTAGATTTATGGCCCAGGATGTGGTCTATCCTGGAGAAGGTTCTGTGTGCGCTTGAGAAAAAGGTGAAATTCATTGTTTTGGGATGAAATGTCCTATATATATCAATTAGGTCTAACTGGTCTATTGTATCGTTTAAAGTTTGTGTTTCCTTGTTAATTTTCTGTTTAGTTGATCTATCCATTGGTGTGAGTGGGGTATTAAAGTCTCCCACTATTATTGTGTTATTGTTGATTTCTCCTTTCATACTTGTTAGTATTTGTCTTACATATTGCGGTGCTCCTATGTTGTGTGCATATATATTTATAATTGTTATATCTTCTTCTTGGATTGATCCTTTGATCATTATGTAGTGACCTTCTTTGTCTCTTTTCACAGCCTTTGTTTTAAAGTCTATTTTATCTGATATGAGTATTGCTACTCCTGCTTTCTTTTGGTCCCTATTTGCATGGAAAATCTTTTTCCAGCCCTTCACTTTCAGTCTGTATGTGTCCCCTGTTTTGAGGTGGGTCTCTTGTAGACAACATATGTAGGGGTCTTGTTTTTGTATCCATTCGGCCAGTCTCTGTCTTTTGGTTGGGGCATTCAACCCATTTACATTTAAGGTAATTATTGATAAGTATGATCCCGTTGCCATTTATTTTATTGTTTTGGGTTTGAATTTATATACCCTTTTTGTGTTTCCTGTCTAGAGAATGTCCTTTAGTATTTGTTGGAGAGCTGGTTTGGTGGTGCTGAATTCTCTCAGCTTTTGCTTGTCTGTAAAGGTTTTGATTTCTCCTTCATATTTGAATGAGATCCTTGCTGGGTACAATAATCTGGGCTGTAGGTTATTTTCTTTCATCACTTTAAGTATGTCTTGCCATTCCCTCCTGGCTTGGAGAGTCTCTATTGAAAGATCAGCTGTTATCCTTATGGGAATTCCCTTGTGTGTTATTTGTTGTTTTTCCCTTGCTGCTTTTAATATTTGTTCTTTGTGTTTGATCTTTGTTAATTTGATTAATATGTGTCTTGGGGTGTTTCGCCTTGGGTTTATCCTGTTTGGGACTCTCTGGGTTTCTTGGACTTGAGTGATTATTTCCTTCCCCATTTTAGGGAAGTTTTCAACTATTATCTCTTCTAGTATTTTCTCATGGTCTTTCTTTTTGTCTTCTTCTTCTGGGACTCCTATGATTCGAATGTTGTAATGTTTAATATTGTCCTGGAGGTCTCTGAGATTGTCCTCATTTCTTTTAATTCGTTTTTCTTTTTTCTCCTCTGCTTCATTTATTTCTACCATTCTATCTTCTAATTCACTAATTCTATCTTCTGCCTCTGTTGTTCTACGATTTGTTGCCTCCAGAGTGTTTTGGATCTCATTTATTGCATTATTCATTATATATTGACTCTTTTTTATTTCTTCTAGGTCCTTGTTAAACCTTTCTTGCATCTTCTCAATGCTTTTCCCCAGGCTATTTATCTGTGATTCCATTTTGATTTCCAGATTTTGGATTAATTTCACTATCATTATTCGGAATTCTTTATCCGGTAGATTCGCTATTTCTTCCTCTTTTGTTTGGTTTGGTGGGCATTTATCCTGTTCCTTTACCTGCTGGGAATTCTTCTGTCTCTTCATCTTGTTTAAATTGCTGAGTTTGGGGTGTCCTTACTGTATTCTGGCAGTTTGTGGAGTTCTCTTTATTGTGGCGTTCCCTCACTGTATGTGGGTTTGTACAGGTGGCTTGTCAAGGTTTCTTGGTTAGAGAAGCTTGTGTCGGCGTTCTGGTGGATGGAGCTGGATTTCTTCTCTCTGGAGTGCAGTGGAGTGTCTAGTAATGAGTTATGTGATGTCTATGATTTTGGGGTCACTTTGGGTAGCCTGTATATTGGCTTGGTTTCAGTGTAGGTTTGGAGGCATTTGATGAGCTCCTGTTAATTAATGTTCCGTGGGATCAGGGTTTGGACTTAAGCCTCCTGCTTCGAGTTATCAGTCTTATTTTTACAGTAGTCTCAAAAACTTCTCCTTCTATACTGCACTCCACAACTGGACCGCTCAGAGATGTTCACGGAATTATACAGAGAAGAAAAGAAGGAGGAAGGAGACAGAGGTGGTCAGGAGGATAAAAGGAGGGAATGTAAAGGAGAGAGACAGATCCAGTCAGTAATAGGCACAAATTGATTACATATACCAGAAAGCATAGATTAAAGATTTCCTTTAGAAGGCAGTGAGTTGCTTTTCTGGGTGTCTGATGTCCTCTGCCAGCATTCTGAAGTTGTTTTGTGGAATTTACTCGGCGTTTAGATGTTCTTTTGATGAATTTGTGGAGGAGAAAGTGTTCTCCCCATCCTATTCCTCCACCATCTTAGCTCCCTCCTCAAACTGCTATGAAAATTTAATACCAGACTGTATATCCACTGAGGTGCCATTTGTGTATCTGCCCTTACACATCAAGAGTAACTGGTTTTTCACTCCTACTGGGAGGCAGCACTGGGAGAAGCCCGTCTGTCCCCTCCTACTTGACCACTGCTGCCTTGTCTTGGAGTGCCTTTTAGTGTGCCCACCTTTGTGCCAGGAGCTGTAGTGAATGCAGAAGTAAATTTATGTCACCCACAAGTGCCAAAACATGTATTCTAGAGAACTTTCTTGATATATATTGCATAATAGTCTTTGCTTAGTGTATTGACTTGACCCCAGAATCTCCTGGAGGCTCAGACAGTAAAGAATCTGCCTGCAGTACAGGAGATGGGGGTTCGATCCCCAGGCCAGGAAGATCCCCTAGAGAAAGGAATGGCAACCTACTCCAGCTGGACCAGAGGAACCTGGCAGACAACAGTCCATGGGGTCACAAAGAGTCAGACACGACTGAGCGACTAACACTTTAACCAGTATCTCTTAGAATGTGTTCCTTAAACAAACAATTAGAGAGTTATTTGCCTCCTATAAAAGTAGGATTTTTTAAAAGTGTAGTTGTAAAGTTTTCTGAGTAATGGCTGCCTTTGTTTGAGACTATGTCCTAAATTGCCTCTTCGGAGAATTTGAAAGCTAAAGGACCCCTGAAGAATCAGCTGCTAGAACCCCGGGTTCTGGTATTTTACAGAGAGAAGTAATGAGGCCCACCGAGGTTCAAGTGACTTGATCTGGTGTGGGTCTGGAAGCAGGGACTAGAGCCTGGGCCTTCGGACCTGACCTCAGAAAACACCTTACTAGTAATACCATGTCTCATTACTTGGGGTTCAAAACCTTGTTATTTCTCTGCCGACTGTGCTGAGACAACCACCTGGCCCCCTTCAGCCACTCTGTTTCACTCGCATTGACTCTGTTGAGGGAGTGTGTGCTCTTCAAGTTGGGGATACCCTATTCCAAGGCGGTAGAGACTTTTGCAAGGAAGCTGCTTTTCACTCCTCCAGCCTTTTTGAGGTATACAACAGGTATGCTAAAAACTGCACAAAATTCATGTACACAATTTGCTGAGTTTGGATATATGCATCCGCTTGTGTTCCCATCACCACAATCCCCGCGATAAACAGATCCATCATTTCCAAAAGTTTCCCTGTATCCCTTTGAGCTTTGGGGTTTTCTTTCCCCAAGACTTCAGCTTTGCCTGTGTGCATGTTGCCGAACTAAATCATGGCTCGCGCATGCGCAGTAAAGCTTATCTACTGCCACCAGGTGGTGGTGAAGGGAAGTGCAGCGTTTATTGTACGCGCCAAGCAAGGACTTCAGGACAGCTGCTGCCCCCAAATCCCAAACTCTCTGATAGGGTTCAAGACAGCATTTTTGAAGGCCGGGTGACACAGGGGCATCCCAGGGTCTGTGATCAGCTAGTGCACAGTTCTCTGATTGGGTGACGGTGAGGTAATGGGGTGATATCACAGGTGTTAACTGTCCATCCCTAGACACCTGTAGGTCTGGGGGACTCTTTGTTTGTGGTCATGATATAGTTAACATCTTCCATTTGGTGGGAGTTTTAGGAGGTGGGGCCTCTGGGAGGTGATTAGGTCATGAGGATGGAGCTCTCCTGGTAGAATTAATGCCCTTATAAAAAGGGGCCTCAGACTGTTCCCTCACCCCCGCCATCATATGAGGACACAGCAAGAAGGTGGCCACCTCCAAACCAGGACACGTGCTCTTCACCAGACACCAAATCTGCCAGCACCTTGGCCTTCCTCGTCTCCAAAACAGTAAGTGTTTGTTGTTGAAGCTACCCAGTCTGTTGGTGTTTTTGCTAAAGCAGCCCAAACTAAAATAACAGCTCTCCTGGAAACAGAAAAAGTCAACCCTCCCATTAAAGATGTCAATGGCTTTCAGCGGCGTTCCCTGTGAGAAAGCTTCAGGGAGAACAGGCGGGTGGAGTTGGTGAAGGTCAGAAGGGTGGTCTCGGCACACACTGTGTGACCTCCTGGCAAAGTGTGATTTCCTTGTGCATTCAACATCCTTTGCCTTTTGAGGGTCTAGCAGCTGCCAGCCAAAGATGTTCAGAGGACCTCCTGTTGAGTGCTTGGTTTCTCTAGATGGTCACTTGGTCACATGTTTATATGGGTGTGTTGTGTATCAACAGCTAGATTTCCTCCTTGTGTATTAAGTCTTCCGTGTAACTTTTCTCTCAATTAGAAATCGCCAAGCACCATTTATCATGGGTTGCTGATTCCGGTTTGCTTTGCCTTCTGCTTGGACCTTGAGGGTGGGAGTGAGGGGGAGACAGAGGGCTGGTTCTTGGGGCTGAGGTGCACACGTCTGATGTGTGAAGCTGCGGTTCCCCACAGTGAGCCCCACTGGAGGGAGGGGAGGCGGAGGTCTCCCCTCCCAGCCCCATCGTCCTGCAGTAATAGAGACAAACAGATGGTTCTGGGGTGAGGAGGGCTGGGGCATATGTTTTTAGTTTGCTCTGAGAGTGACAGATTCTGCTAAGTGTCACTGTCTGGGTGAGGTGCATCCAGCATGTCACCCCCAATCAGGAGGCACAGCTCCCCAAGGCAACTGTACCCCAGCCTTAAAAGTGCATTAAGCTCCAGCACTGTGTGACCTGCCAGGAGAAGACACAGAACAGGCGCACGGAGACAACCAGGATGGAGCGGCCACCACGCAGGATGGCCCAGGGATCCTGCCAGCTGGTCGCACACCCCAGGCCTCGCTGTCCTCTCTGAGTAACTCGTGTTCCAGCAGAGAGAGAGAGTGGTAATTTTCCATTTTTCTTCCCTGGGTGACTCAGAAGAAAGCGAAATCTGTTCCCAGCTTGTTTTACTACTTCTGTCATTTGTCTTGCTGAGCAGCGCAGACTGAAGGCTGAGGGAGACTGCTCCACACCCACTCCACCTCCTGATCCATTCTTTCTGTGATCTGCCCTCCTCTCCACCTCGCATCTGCTGGGTGCCCTGCTTGTTCACCTGGAGATGCTGCGTCTCTGTGGTCCTTTCTTTGATTTTAAATGGAAATGCCCCTCCCTTAGTCCAGGGATGGGCAGGTCTTGGGGGTGAGGTTTCAGCCACACATCACTGCCTTGTGGGACCTGCCACAATTCCACGAGAACACAATGGGCTGGGAAAAGTCACAGGAGAGGGCCGGTAGCTTCTGAAATGCTCTCTTTGGGGTCATGTTTGCTGAGCAAACCTGCCCTTCCTTGGCTCCAGTAAGTGACTCGAGGAACTGACACTTAGTACCTTGTCCCCACAGCCCCAAGGACCAGGGCCGGCTGTGTCTCCCTGGGCGTAGAACCATCCAGACTTCGGGAGTGCCCTGCCATCTCCCCATCGGTGGCTATGGGAGGCACGAGGAGAAGACAGTGGTCTCATGGGATGAATCAGAGGGGGCTTAGGAAGGAAACCGGCTGTGTGGTCTCCCACCCTGTGCCAGGGAAGTGCAGGCAAGGAAATGAGGACTGCCTCCTGTCTCAGGAGGGGTCTGCTGAGTCCTGATTGTTGGATGAAGGGCTCACTCCTTCTTTCACTCACATTTCAACCTTCATCAGGTCAGAAATGGAGTGAGGAGCCCCCTTGATAAATGGAACCTGCCAGACTGGATGGGGCTTGGAAGAGACCCTGGGGCTCATGTCACTGTGCATTCTTTGCTTCGCACTCCCTCCTGGAGCCGGCAGGAGGCGCTGGCCCTGCCGTGAGTTCAGCCAAGGGTGCTGTCCCTCGCAGATGTGAAAAAATGTGAGAAACACCTAGGTAAGTCCCCAGATGGAGCCTCACCAAGCTGGGTGGATTGCTCCGTAATGCCTGTGGGGCTGAGGGTGAGGGGAGCAGACGGAGACCAGCATCCTTCTGGTTCTCCTGGACACCTGCTCCTGCGAGGTCATCACCAAGCCTAAGCGTCTATCGAGGGAGACAGTCACACAACCTAAGAGCAGAACAGTACGAATCCCCAGAGGATCTATGCCAAAGAGGACACCCAGAGGTCTGTGAGGAGATCCAGGAAAAGACTTGAATGTTCCCAGCCTTAGCACATCTTGGAGATCAGTTGGCCTTGCGGGGTGAGGGCTGGGGGCTGCCTCATCCAGGAGGCTGACGATGCCCCACACACACACACCTGATGGGGCCAGGAGGAGAAGTCAGGGGACTGTGCCTTCAGAAAATCGGCATCATTTAGTCCTCGAGGCACTCTGCAGAGTGGACGCTGTTATCAACCCGCTTTACAGATGAAGAAACTGAGGCTCAGTGACAGGGCACTCCAGATCTCAAAGGGGAAAGAAACACATGGTGGAGGAGGATGGTTCCCCCAGGGGACAGGGGACAGAGTGGCACTGATTTGCCTTTGGTTACAGGTTCAGAGAGGCTGGGAACCGCGCAATGGTGTCTGATTCCCCCCAGGCCCTAGGGGGCAGCAGAGCGTCATAACTGACCTTGCTTTGCAGTGGACCAGACTCAAGTTCCAGAGAGGTTTCTGTTACTAGCTAGCGTGGGCTGGTCATTTAGCCTGCAGTGGGGTCTCTGTTTCCACTGGGCTGGCAGGGAGACGAGGACCTCCATGGAGCGTGTTACTCATCTTTGCGTCAGGAGCAGCAGATCCCCGAGGGCTCACCTAGCTCCAAGACTCCGTGTTTAAGGTCCAGACATCTTCACTTTGGACTTCCCAGGTGGCACTACTGATAAAGAGCCCACCTGCCAATGCAGGGAGATGCAGGAGACTCGGGTTCGACCCCCTGGGGAGGGAAGGTTTCCCCTGGAGTAGGAAATGGCTCCCCACTCCCAGTATTCTTGCCTGGAAAATCCACGGGCAGAGAAGCCTGGCGGCCAACAGTCCACGGGGCCGCAACGGGTCAGACACGACTGAGCGGCACCAGCGGGAGGAGCGCCTCACAGCAGCCTAGCGCCCCTGCGATGGTGAGCATCCTGGGTCCCCAGACGCAAAGACACGCAAAGCGAACGCCTCTTGGTCACATGACCAGCAGGCAGGATTTGAACCAGGTCTTCCAGTGGCTCTGTACCCTGAAATCACTCACACGCTGCTCCACACACAGAACACCACCCCCACCCACCCCCCACCCCCGCTTGCTGCTAGTACCGAAGGGCTTCGTGCAAGTTCAGTTGCTAGAAGAGATCACTGCTGATGTAATGACATTGTCTGCAAGTTTCCCGGGGGAGGGGAGGCGGCGGGGTGCGCCCACCCCTGAGACGGTCGAACATCGTGCGAACAAGAAAGAAGTACTTAACCAGTGCCCGGCAGGCTGCAAGTTTCTAAGTGATTTATAAAAAGCCTGCTCAAGTCTAGAGACTTGTAACAGGCAGAGGTGTATTCTCCAGACTAAGAATAGCTGCCTAGGCCTGACGGGAGATGTTTTCTGGTGACGTCAGAGCAGAGCAGCGGCATCTTGGGGGGCAGGGGGGAATAACAGCTGCCGGAACAGCCTCACTGCCCACCCCCGCCACCTTCCAGAGGGATGCGCTGAGCCTGGGGCATTCAATGAAGGTGTTGGAACGGGGCCAGGTGATTACCAAGATGGGATTTGTTCTTGACTGTTGAATGTCAAGAAGCTGATCTAACCTGTCACTTTCCCACCTCACCACCCCACTGCTGGCTGCACGCTGGCCACCTGACCAGTAGACTGGGGCCAGAGAGCAGAGGTCAGCAGGGGAGGCCTGTGGTCCTTGGCCGCTTGGATTCAGACGCTTCCTGGGCAGCGAGAGGTCTCAGGTGCCTCCATCCTGCCGGCACCCCCCACCCCTGGCCTCACTGGCACCTGAGGGGCCTCTAACACGTGCAGACTCCAGGCCCCAGCCCAGCCCACCGCAGGGGGATTCTCATTCGCCCCCTGTGTGGGAACTCCTGCTGTTTAAGGGAAGGAGGACTGCAGTCCAGAGCTTGCTCCAAGCCCCAGCAGGTAACCGCTGACTTTTTCTGAAGTTCATAAATTCTGGGTAGAGAAAAAGTACAAAGATTAAGTCAAACTGAGGTTAAACTATGGCTCCCCGCCAAGAGCTGTGAGCTTTCAGTGGAAGTACTAGAGGGGAGAGAGAAAAGGGAAGTTCCAACTTAAAATATACTCTTTAAAATTATGTCTTGCCAGCGGTCCTGCACGGTATGTAACTGGGCGTTTGCGTGTATACATTCTGCATCTTAACCATGCCAGGCCTGTGCGTGAGACTGTGCGGTTCATACTTTATGTCCACTGGGGGATCTTTGGGGGTTATTGTGGCTGCATCTGTTGTTGACCTTGCACCCTGGCTCCACAAAACTGAGCCCCCTCCCCAAGCCTCAGTTTCCCTCTTTCTGAGGTTCAGTTTTTGTCTTCTGACCTCTAGGAGGGGCTGGAGAAACCATCTTTTAAAAACTCATTGCACCTGACCCTCAGAGAGCCCCAAGCACTCACCCCCTCCTTCAAGGAGGAGCAAAGGGAGAGTCAGTCTTTTTAAAAAACAAAGGAAACACTGAAGCCAGAAAGTGACTTGCCCAAGGGCACCCTGATGCTCTCCCCACGTTCCTGAGGCTTCCTTAACCAGAATTGTCCCTACAGAGAGCAGCTCTCCTTGGGAGGCCCCAGATGTTCCCTGGGTTAAGGAGGCAGAGGTTAGGGAGGTTAGGTGACCGGCCCTGGAGAAGGGCTAACATGGTGCCACCTGTGAGCCGTCCCTGGGTACACTGGTGTTACAGCCCTTAAGGCTCTCATCTCTGGATGCAGAGTTAATGAGCTGCGTCTTTCTGCACAGCTGCCAAGCAACGGGTCTCAGCCGAAGGTCATGCTACCAGGACTCTCCAGGAAAACACTGTAGCACAGGCGCACCTGTGCGCCCAGGTGGCCCAGGAGTCACACCGCCCTGTCCATGTGGTTCATCATACTCCACTCTTTATAAAATAAACACCAACACCTGGGCACTGCCCCCCAGGGATTCTGATTGCAGGCTATAACCTCCCCAGCTGTGTGTCACCACAGCTAGGGTAGAGACGGTGCGCCAGCAACTTGGTAATGTCTTGGAATCACCTGGGGGGTTAAAATTCAGATCCCCATCCCTAGCTTGCTTTAATTTGGGTCTGGGGTGTGGCTTGAGCATTAGGAGTTTTCAACACTTCCCACAGCCTGCCCTTGTAGGAGATATAGGTTCGATTCCTGGGTCGGGAAGATCCCCTGGAAGAGGAAATGGCTACCTACTTCAGTGTTCTTGCCTGGGAAATCCCACAGACAGAGGAGCCTGGCAGGCTACAGTCCACAGGATTGCAAAAGAGTTGGACAAGACTGAGCAACTGAACACACACACACACTGATAGTTCAGAGTGATGGTTCACATCCGAGGACGCCACTCCGGTTCATTCTGCACCTTGTCTCTTGGCCGCCCGATCCCCAGCAGCTGGGGCCGCCCTGCAGCTCCCAAGTCCTCCCTAGAGAGACTGTAGCCTTGCGTTGCTGTTTCTAAATCTATATCTCTGCATCTCGAGAAATTTCTGCTCTTGACTTTTGAATGTCAAGAAGGTGATCCAAAGCAGTGTGTCCTCTGGCTGCACCTTCCTGAACAGGAAATAAAGGCTCAGACTGTAGAGCATGAAGACAGAGAGAGGGGAGGGGGCTTCTGTGGTCAGTCAACCCCCGAGGCCTCACCCTAAGCCTCTGGAGGGTCCTGGCTCCTCAGCCCCGAGTGCACGCAGCAGTATCTGAGCCCTGTGGGTTTCAGGGCAGCCCCCGCGCTGTCTCACTTGTGCCTCCACCGTCTGCCCTGGCCTCAGGCTGACTGAGTTCCCCCCGGGAAGGATGGCTCTTTCCAGAAGCCCCTCTCCTGAACCCCTGCCCAGCAAGGGCTCTCCTGTTCTGCTGACCGGCAAGCCCAGGGGCTCCACAGAGGTGAGATCCCTGCTGTCTGTGCCAGCTGCCCCCTCCCCAGGATCCCCAGGCCTCCCCTCACCCTGTGACATGTGGAGGTTGGGCTTGAGGCCCGTGGTCCTCTCTGCACGCCCTCCTTTTTTGGGCCTTAGATCCCCATGACCTTGACCTCTCTGAGCTTCCTCCTTGGTGAAAATGAAAGGGTTGAGCTAGTCAATTCCCAGGGGCCTTTTGATCCCTCCTGGAGCCGCCCCAACTTGGCTCCCTCTATTGTGGGAGAAGGAGAGGGGCTCCTTCTCCCTGTGTTTTTCCCCCCAGCAGCCCCTCTACCAGGTTAGACCACTCAACCCTGCCCAGCATTTTCACCTGCCTCTACTACATGCAGCGAGGAACCCAGAAGCCCCCAAAGCACCTTTCTCTCCCAGCCATCCCCGAACCTGCCCTGGAGTCTCTCGGGCAGAGGGGATGCCTCCTCTGCTTAAGGAGTCTTGAAAGAACAGCCGGGGAGCTGCCTGTCTCTGCCTCACATCCACGCCGTTCTCCACGAAGGGTAGAGCTGGATGCAGTTCCCATCCCTGCTGTCCGCAGCCTGAGGACACTGCTGGGTGGACATCTGGGAAGCGTGCCCAGTCAGCGGGAGCGCCCCGGGTGCTGCCAAGTCAGCACAGCCTGGGGAGGGGGGCACGGGGCGGGGCACCTGGGCCTACCTCTCACCTCCACCTTCAACCCCATCCGCCCCAGCCTGTCTCGGCCCTCCGTCTGGCCCAGATGGGAGGTACCTGCTCCGTCCTGTCCCAAATCAGCTCCAAATTATTGACTGCACTGGCTCTGCACCCCAGCATATATTTATCACCCTACCTCCCAGGCCCTCAGTTGGGTCTTGCTTGTACTTTCAGCCACCCCAGGAGCGAGAGGATGGACGGAGAGAGGGCGGAGATGGCTATGCCTGCCCCCACACCCTCCCCTTGGCTGGGGAGGTGCTGAGATGAGGCAGGTGGTAGGATCCCAGCCAGTGGTACTGACTGGCTGGTCAAGTTCGTGGTTGCCAAGGTGGCCTGCTCAGCATCCACCCCCAGTGGATCCAGCCCGGCCATGAAACCCCCTTGCTGAATCCCATTTATAGAGATGGGATTATACAGATGTCCTCATTATACAGATGAGGACATCAAGGTTCAGCACTGCAAAGGAACCAACCTGAAGCCACACTTTACCTGGGGAGTGGCAGGGCCCGGATGCAACTCAGATCTGAATCCATCTCCTACAGGGCACTGGGACCAAGGTTAACTTCAAAGATTAAGGTGCCTTGGGTGAGAAGGGATTGTTTAACAGATAACCAAAAGGCCAACTTTAATTCAAAATGCAAATTGGGGTTGATTCTTCTCTCATTCCATTCACACTGAAACCAAGAGGCCCAGACATATGAGACCAGTGTAAGGAACTTAAATGAGGGTAAGAGGAAAATTGTTTCAGAGTCGAGATGCTGGTGTAGCCATTTCTGGGGTTTCCTTCCCTGGATGTATTTTATGAGAGCACCACTTCCTTCCTTGTTTGAAGTGACTTAGGCGTGGTGTTCTCTAAGTCAAAAAGGCCAAGCAAGATGGCTCTTGAAATCCCCGAAGCTTTCTTGGGGTCAGTGGTCCCCAAGTTAAGAAAAGTGTTTTGTTGCTCCCAGAACATTGCCAAGCCTTGGGAGACCCCCCAAGCTAAGTGACGAGAGGGAAAGGAGGACAGCACAGGTGAATTACAGGAACTGCTGTTTACACAGTTTCATATACGTGCTGATTCCGGTTTACCACCCATCCTGAACATCTTGGTTTTCCCATCAATAGAATGGGCATCTGTTGGATACCCGCTAGTGATGGTCTGTTCCTATCTCTTTCCTTCCAGACTCGGAGGTCAGAGACCAATGACCTCGCTCTAGTATCAGGATCCCCAGCACTCAGTAGTGAATGAGTGAATGGGTGGATGAATGAATGAATGGACCGATGAACATATGAATCATAACAGCCGACTGTGTAGTGGTGTACCGAGTTATCTCAGACCAGCTTGTGAGAACAAATGTTTAAACATTCAAGAGTTTTGCAAGCCCATTGTTCAGTTACTGGTAGCTTGAAATCAACTGTGGTGGGAGTATTTATACATGAGGACAATCTACAAGGTTGTAAAGGTGAGCTTCCCCTCTGCTTCCTCAGAGCCTGTTCGCCTGCACCCCGCTGGCTGCCACTTCCTGTGTCAGGCAGTCTTCACAAGTATGAGTCCACGCAAGCAACGTAAGATGGCACCATTATCATCCCACTCTACAGACGGGAAGCCGAGGCCCGGGAAGCAAAGCCACTTGCCGACGAGTGGTTCGATAGTCTGCTTCACTTACGTGAATGAGGACGGCCTTCGCCATGCCTGGGCTCCGCTGCCCGGCGTGGCCTCACAGGTACCGGTTGTTCTCACCGCCGCTGTTTTTAATCAGCTCCTCTGGGAGAAGAGAGGCAGTTGCCTGGTGACCAAAGTGTTTTCCTGGCCCTCCGAAGAAGGTCACGCAGAGTGAGGGGGAGGATAAAGGTCGCCACAGGGGGCGCCCCCACTTCCAGGGCTCCAGACAACAGAGCCAGTCAGCCAAACCAGACCCCCTGCAGCACTCCAGGCCTCCTGGATGCTCTGAGGCCATTAGCTGGATCGAATTAAAGGCCTGACGTCCCAAAGCAGTGGCAGCAGTCTTGTATACAGAGAGCCCTGCAGTGTGTGGGCATCACAGCCAGAGAACAAGGCAAAGCCCAGGCAGAGGGTGGGTGACTGCAGGGTCCCCAAACCTGTCTAGCCGTATATGCCTCTGACGTGTCCCTTTGGGAGCACAGTTGGGGACAGTCACAGATTTCCCAAAGCTCAGCTTAGGGTATAAAAGAATCTCTCCAGGGGCCATTCTGGCTGGATCAATCCCGATCTCTGGGGGTCTGTTTACCCCGCTGCATTGTCACCTCCTGTGTGTCTGTCTCCCACTCCTCCAGGACTCTCTCAAGAGCATAAGTAAGGCTCCCAAGTTATTCCTGGTTGTGGCTCCAGGACCCATGCAGGCCCCTATACACAGCAGGCCCTGGATAAATGGGCAGTGAATAAATGAATAAATGAATGAACAAGCAAGTCTGCACAATGTGCCTCCCTGGTGCCCGGAGTTCTTGACTCCTCCAAGCCCTGCCATCAGGAATAAATTTCCCATGGTCATCACAGCCCAGCCTCCCAGCTCCTGCCGGCTGGTGAAGGTGGCATATTTGGCAGTAGACCCAGAACAGTGGATGGGGGCCCTGAGAAGGACTCTCCAAGGAGGTGATGTTTATACTGAGATTCAGGAGCCCCTCCCATGGGAGGAAGGAAGGGAGGGGAGTTTCAGGCAGAAGGGACCAGCACAAATGCTTGTCTAGGACCTGACAGTGGCCAGCGGGGCTTGAGATGAAGTTGACCCTGTAGACGGGTGATGGAATAAAGACCACCTCCCTTCACCCCATACACTGGGGGGTCTCTGGGCGATCATCCAAGGGCCAGAGCAAAGCCATGTGACCCTCCCTGCCCCTGGGCACTGTTCCAGGGCTTTCACCCCCACCCACCTGCACTGTACCAGCTCTGAGAGCAGCCGTGCCAAGGGGAGGAGATGCATGAGAACATCATTTTCTCTCTCCCCAGCAAAAAGCCCCAGCATAATATCACTGGATAATTCAATAGAATAAAATTCCAGGAACAGATATTTTAAGTCAGAACAAAACTGTGTCCGGCAGCTTCGGGTAATTCCCAAGGTTCCCCGGGACCCCTTTCCTATTCCAGAAGCCAGCCTGAGTTTCTAGACTCCTTCTGACCTGATGTGCAGCCTCCCAGGCGACTTTCCAGTTTGCTTGGACCAGCCGATGCCCGCAGCCAACATTTCCCCAGCTTGGCGAGATCTCAGCCCTGCTGAGCTTTTGCAAATGCACATTCCAGGTGCAGCCCCTGCTCTGTGAGTAACGAGTGTGAAGGGGAGCCGGATTTTCAAGCAGGCGGGGGCTGATTCTCTGCTCTGGTAGATTTCAGGTAGCTCCTTGGTGACTCTGAACAGCTCCTCTACTCTGAAAGGGCTGTGACCCTCAGCTTGGACCTGTGGTCTGCAGGTATGAGCAGTTGGTTTGAGCACCCCCTCCCCAGCCTCCTATGACATAGATATAAGTGGGCCTGCTCAAGTCTCCCCCAGCCAGCACTATCAACAGAGCCTGGCACCCAGGACAGCCCCCAAATACATGCTAATAACATACATCTCCAGGCACCATGGAGCGCAGTGGTCTGGGCTTGAGACCGGGGAATATGCTGACTTTGATTTCTGCCCTGGCTGTGTGACCTTTCTGAGAACCAGTTCCTTTGTTGTAAAGTGGACATGATTCCACAGCGACTGCCTTTGCACTGTGGCCCAGGCCAGGCCCTTCTGATGGAGGTTCTCATCAACTATTATTATCCCCATCTTAAGGAGGAGGAGTCACAGTTAGACAGTTGGTGGGACTGGCTGGGGTCACCCAGCCTGGTTAACGAAACCCAGCTCCTTACAGCCAGCCTAAGTCAGAACTTCTCCCAGAAGGATTGCATTCTCTGACAGGTTGAAATGCAGCCTCCTGGGCGCTGCCTGAGTCCCTGAACCTCAAGTGTGAGAAGGTCCCCCCCAAGCTACTAGGCTGAGCGGCTAGGACTGGTTAGTGTTGTCTGTGGGTGTGTCCACTTCATCATGTTGGGCTCTCCTGGAATAAGCTAAGCAAAGCACCCCCTCCATGTCCATTCAAGCTGGATTGTTATTATTATTATCTTTAATGCTGTTCACCGTAGAGCTAATTAACGCTGTTCTTCTTCACTGTTCCCAGGGAGTTTCCTTTCTGAGAATTGGGAGGAGGTGTAGAGGAACCGGGGTGGGGGTGGGCATGGGCGTGGAACCTCCATTCGTTCTGATCCCTCTTACCTGTATACCCCAACTCTGCTCATACCTGCTTCTTCCCAGGGCCGGCACGGGTGCAGAAGGGATGAGCACGGCGGCTGCTGCAAGGACTGAGGAACCTGGGTCCCCCGCCCGGGGCGGGGCGCTGCCCACTCCCGGCCGTGCGGGAAGCCGGCGCGCGCTAGGACCGTGGCGCTCCGCCCGCCGCCGCTATAAGAGGCTGCGCTCGCGCCCCACGCGGAACCCGCGGCTCAGACCCGTTCCTGGCGTCCCGACCGGTGCTGGAGCCGAGGCCGGTGCGGCCGCGGCGCAGCTGACGCCAGCCCAGGGCCTGGGACGGACGAGCGTCCCGGGACCCCACCCCGCCGCGGGCACCATGGGCGCTGCCCACTCCGCTTCCGAGGAGGTGCGGGAACTGGAGGGCAAGACCGGCTGTGAGTATCCCGCGGGGGGCGCGCGCGGGGACAGGGGCGGGAACCGCCGGCCGGCTGACCCTGGGGTTCCCAGCCCACCGCCGGCCGCTCGGCTCTGGGTCCCCGCGCTGTGTGACCTTGGGCTTGTAGCTGGCTCTCTGGGCGCCTCAGTCTCCCCTTCCTTCAAATGGGTTCCCCGCCGGCCGCTTTGCAGGCTACGACGATGCTGAGTAAGTGCCGGGGCCGCTGTGTCCCGGCGCCCTCGGAGTTGGCCGGGAAGCCCCGCCTGGGACTGCAGACCCGGGAGGGAGCAGGGTTTTGGCTGCCCCCGCTCGGGGCAGAGCAGGCACCCGGGAGAGCGAGCGCCCGGGCGCGCTCAGCTGTTGTGAGCGCCCCGCACCTGAAAGTCGTTGGATTCGCGATGCGCCGGGGGAGGAAAGTTTTGAAATCGGCGGCAGCTGGGTACGAGCCGGGCTGCGTGACCTTTGGCGACTGCGCGGGTCTGTGCGTCTCCCGTCTGTGAAATGGGTTCAGGTGGGTCCCGCTCCATGGGTAACTGGGAGGATTAAGCGAGGCAGCGCCCGAGGAGCACTTTGCGGGAGTCCGGCGACCTTCCTCGAGCTCGCTGGGACTCCCGGGCCCCGCAGAGGCTGCGCGCCCAGCGTCCGCCCTGGCAGGGCGCACCAGGAGGCCGTGCTGCGGGCTGAGCTGACCGCAGGGAAGTGATGGCGGAAGCACCTGACCGCCCAAGTCCTGCCGGGCTGGGAACTTGACCGTAGGCCATGACCTCTGGGCCCCTGGTTCTGTTTCGGGGCTGTGAAGCGGAGTGTGGACTGAGGACCACGAAAGGCTAGGTGAGTGGGCAGACTGGCTTTGACAGTGGGCAGATGGTGTTTGATCCCTGCCAGCTCCACTTCCTGGCTGTGTGACCTTGGGCTAGTCACTTTACCCCTCTGAGTCTCGGTTTCTTTCTAGAATGGGATTTCTGTTAGTATCTGGTAGACTAGATGATCATGAAAAGGGGAGCCGCAGATGTTATTTCCAGGCAGCAGGCCGGTGGTGCCTGCTTGGAGTTCAATGAAGACAGAGTCTATGGTTGATCAGCTGGAGGGAGCAGCCCAGCCATTTGTGCCTGGGCTGAAAAATGACCCCTCCTGACCCCCAATCTAAATACCTCTTTCCAGAAGAATTGGGTGAAAATTACAGAAAGTCCTTAATTAGATGTGTGTGTGTGTGTGTGTATACAGGTGCATACATACACAGACATGTATACAGACACCTTCCTGTGTACAAATATAGAGCTGTCTTCTGTGGGAGGGGAAAAAAAGGTGTGGTTCATATACATAATATGGAACCCCTTTCTTTTTTTTTTTTTTTTTAAGAGAAGTAAGAGTATATTTTTATAACTGTTTCATTTGCATCAAGGAAGAATAATGAATACTTACCAGGGGATTTGGTAGAAGGGATGGAGGAGTGAGCCTTTCACTATTAACTTTTTTACATTTTCATTTTGGATCATGTGTGACTATTTATTTCTTCAGAAAGTTTTACAAAGTCTAGTTCAGCCCCAAGGCTCACGTGAGAGAGGAGGTAGGACCATGACCTGACTTTCTCGAGCTTCCCCTGTTTCTGTTATATTTCTTGAGTGCCCGCTAGCTGCCTGGAGTCTGGATGGATAGAAGTAGGATTCTCTGAGGCTGGGATCTCTGCAGGAAGTGTGGGCTCTACTGGCTATAGCCTTGCAGGCAGCCCCCACGCCAGGCAGTCTGGGGGAATTCCATCTGCCTGTGCAGTTTGACAGGTGATGGGGCTGCAGAGCATGCTGGGAATCTTGTCAGTTTCCTGGGTCCAGCCTCCTACAGGGATGACAGATGCTGAGTGTTCCATGCTCTGTTGCTTTCCCAGATACAGCTTCCCTTCTTGCTGCTCAGAACTCGGATTTCATACCCCAAAGAGAGAGGGGAGACAGGAGAGCCAGGAAGGGGTGTTCTGAGATCAGACTAGAGGGATGGATGAACACCTGCCTTCTGTTATCTGAACTTTAAGTAGGTGGAAAGCCCCTATTTCTGTGAAAAGGGTTGGCACGGTCTGAGCTCTTTTACCCATTCAGACCTGAGAGACAGATATTGCAGAGGGGAGACGCACAGTATGAACAAATCAACCCGTAGTTCTGGGAAGAAGGTACAACCCAATGGCATGAGAGCTGGGATAGGGCAAGGAAACATTTCTTTAGGGTCAACCTGGAGGGCTTCTCAGAGGAGGTGATAATGGAGCAGACCCAAATAAGAAGGAGCAAGCTGTGTGAAGACCAGTGGGAAATGCACTGGGGGCAGAGGGCGCAGCAAATGCAAAGGTCCTTTGGCAGGAACAGAGAGAGTGAAGACAATGAGTGAGGTTTGTTTGAGGTGAGGACACAGGCATAGGGCTCAAGTTGGGACAGGAGCCTGATTTAAGGGGTCTTGCTAGGTATGTGGACTTGGGCAAGTCATTCATGCCCTGAGTGCCTCAGTTTCATGCACTGTGAAGTCAGAATAGAAGTCATACCTTCTTCTGAGTTGTCAGGAAGGATTAAATGAGTGAATATATGCAAAGTATTTAGAACAAGCAGCTTGCCACGTGGCGCAGTGGTAAAGAATCCGCCTGCCCGTGCAGGAGACTCAGGAGACTTGGGTTCAATCCTTGGGTTTGGAAGATTCCCTGGAAGAGGGCATGACAACCTACTTCAGTATTCTTGCCTGGGAAATTCCATGGACAAAGGAGCCTAGCAGGCTACAGTCCATGGGGTCGCAGAGAGACACTACTGAGCAACTATGCACACATTTAGAACAAGCACAAGTATTTAATATTCTCAGCCTTGCTTTAAACACATTGATAGAGCCTGGTCGCTCTGAGCCACAAGTAAGAATTAAGTCTTGGTCCCACTTCTTCAGAGCTGTGTGACCTTAAGCAAGTTGTTTTACCTCTCTGACTGTTAATGCACCCACCTGGATCCTGGGGTGGAGGTATAGATCGAACCAGATGATGTATGTATGTGTGGCAATGCCTGACTTGGTGTGGGGACATCAGCTCCCAGGATCCTGCGGGCTGGGTGGAGTGTTCCCGTCAGAACCCTTGGGAAGCATCCCTGAGAAAGGAGCAGAGCCTCAGACCAGGGCAGCCAGAGGACAAGCGGTGCCCACGGGGTTGCTAAGTTCCTCCCGCCTCTCTGAGCACCAAGATGGTCCCTGATTGGAAGAATCAGCCTGATGATCCCTTTGCATGCACCTTCAAGGAATCCTCATAGTAATCCTCCAGCGAAGGTGGTACTGTGGCCAATTCAGATGAGGAAACCGAGGCTCAGAGGGCTCAAGCAACTTGCCTGCCATCCCACAGTGCATAAGCAGAGGAGTAGGGGATCCCAGCACCCCCGGGGTTCACTATCCTGCCACCACTGTGCTTTCACTGTGTTTCATCGCCTTGCAGATTTCTAGGAACCCAGAAAGGGTAGGAACAGGCTGCCATACGTTTTTCTCACCTCCAGGCCTTTGCACACTCTGTTCCCCATGCCCTGGAGCACTCTTTCCATTTCAGGTAATTCGGTATTTGCATGTGGCAGTGACCAGCACCCAGGAGAAGATGGAGCATGGCTCCTCTGCTCCTCATCTCTTTGTGAAACTCATGCTCTTAGTTCAGAGCTCAGCTTAGCTATTGTTTCCTCCCAGAGAGCCTTCCCTGGCTACCCTCCTTCCAACCTTGGTATGTTAAATGCCAGTCCCCAGCACTCGGCAGCGCCCGCGTTGCCTCCCATAATAGCATCACAGCCTGTTGTAATTGTCAGCTTTGTCACCTGCCACCCCCTCGAAACTTGGAGCTCCTCGAGAGTGACGAGGATGTGTCTTGTTCACCTTTGTACCCACTGGGAACACAAGAGGTTCACGTTGAGGGAGTGAAGGCCCTGGGGACTTTATAACCTGAGCAATATTGCCCAGGAGCGTGTGGCCGGTTTAAAATCTAGCACCACCCCCAGCAGCCAGCCCAGGCCATGCCAGCCCCACCAAAAATAGGCCTGAGTGCAAGCTCGCCCACAGAGGGCATCCTCAGGTCTGCACACCCACCTCTCCTTTCCTCTAAGAGCCTCGTCGATCGATTTAAAACACAAGTATTCCCAAACATCTTTGCTGCACCAGCAAAGCCAACTACCTAGATGGTTAACATTCCTATTAAAAACCCCAGCAAAGGCATCCTCATTGTGTGTCTGAATGGTGAGCTTGCCTTTCTCCATGGCTGGTGTGGAGTCAAGCCCAGCCTGTGTGTCCCAGGCTGTGACATGGGCCCTGGACGGGAGGAAAAGCTCCTTAGGAGACACTCACTGAAGTGTGTCCCCCGTCACCACCTGGAGCAGGCGTGGAGGTGGCTCCGCTTCCCATCCCCCCACGCGGTGTCTGCTCCTGGAATTGGAAAGGAAACAAGAAGAGTGGGATTCTGGGAAAGGTGGAAGGGTCTGTTTTTTTTTTCCTTCAGGCTCCAAAACAGCTCCACAGGCATGTCTATATAGATGCCAAGAAGCTGCCAGAAGGAAGAAGAAAAAACAATCTCACAGATCGGGAGTTCAGACCTCATGATGGTTGGAGCTAGTGTTTATTGGGCACCCGTCATCTGCCAGACGCCGGGCTGAGCTGGGATGTTCACCCACAGGGGCTCATGGAATCCTCCTGGGGACACCGTGGCCTTCCTGTTCCGTAGACGGGCAAGTCGAGGCTGAGGAGAGGACGTGATAGACCAGGGCCACAGACCGCTGAGAAGCAGAGGCAGGATGCATTTTCTGGTCTGACCCCCAGACCTCATCCTTAGGGGAGGGAACCAGAGATGAGGGAGTCCTGTGCAGCCTGGGCCGGCTTCTAGGGGTGACACAGTACGTTTTCCACCAGAATCTCCCTGCTGGACGATACTCCTGGGTTATAATGCCTTCAAGAAGCCCCAGACCATGGCCTCAGCCCCTTCACCACCTTCTCCCGTGCAACAGGCGCCTCCTCTGCCCTTCTGAAGGGGCCTTGAGGGGTAAGGGCGGGCCAGCAGGTACCACTGTGTTCTTCCTGTTGTCATCAAGGCTTGTGAAGCTAAATGGCCAAACAAGACCCACCCAGCTCCCTTTCCATTTTCTCTGGGGTAGATTATAGTTTGTTTTCATTTAAAAAAAAATGTATTTATTTCATTTGTTTTTGGCTGGGCTGGGTCCTTGTTGCTGTGTGGGCGTTTCTTTACTTGTAATGTGTAGGCTTCTCACTGTGGTGGCTTCTCTGGTTGCAGAGCATGGGCCCTAGGGCACTCAGGCTTCAGCGTTTCGGCTGCCAAGCTCTAGAGCCCAGGTTCAATAGTCGTGGCACACAGGCTTATTTGCTTTGCAGCATGTAGGATCTTCCTGGACCAAGGATTGAACCTGTGTCTGCTGCATTGCCAGGTGGATTCTTTAGCGCTGAGCCACCAGGCAAGTCCTAGACTATGGTTTTAACTTGGGATCCTTGAGGAGTCTCTGAACCCCCCATAAAATAGGGTGCAGAATTGTGTCCTGGGGGCCCTGGGAGACATGGACCCTCAGCTTTCATGAGATTCTTAAAACAGTGACAGTGCAGTCTACTGTATGTAAATAAGACCCCAAAAGGAAAGTGAAGATAAAGTGAGCACTAAATAATTTTTTTTTAGAGAAATGAAAAAGGGTGGCTCCCTGCTGAGGGAGGGCCAGACACGTGTAGGAGGACTGGTTCCCGACGTCTGAGCTCTCAGGGGCCCTGGGCACAGTGGCCTCGACCACAGAAGGGAGGGCCGAGGGGCTCCAGCCCTCAGTGACCTCCTCTCCCTTGATCAGGCAGGAGTGTCCAGACCTCTGCCCACCCCTGGGTGCTCGCAGTGTGGAAACATGCAGGAGAGGGCTGGGTGCAAGGGAACTGATTCCTGGGCACCCACAAGCACCCCTGCTCTGGCCCACTCTGTGCAGCTGGCCCGCTCGTCCTGTGTCAGTGGCAGCTGCGGAGCAGGGCCAGGTGATCGTGGGGTCTGCCCCGTGCGGCAGTGCTGAGACACCCTCTCCACGCCACCAGTTCCACACCTTTGAAGATGTGGCAGTTGACCAGATGGTCTTGGACTGTGGCCGAGGTCACAGCTGCTCCTTCTGGGGCCCTTTCCGTCCATCGTCCTCCCATCCTAAGAGCCCAGTGGGACTTTGTTGCCTGTTTTCAGATGAGGACACTGAGGCTCAGACATGCAGCTCAGGGTTACTTCCATGCATATGCTTAGCTGAATTGCTGTGCTGTACACCTGAAACTAACATGATCTTGATACTATGAATCAATTATACTTCTATAAAAAAGGAAAACACAGTCTACAAAAGATGACTTAGATGCTGTGTGTAGAACCCAAATCCAAAACCAGACCTTTTTTTTCCGGGGTAAGGAGAAACTCCCTGTCCCACGTGACATAATATAGACAGCGTGAGGGTCCCTGAGTCTGTTTTATCTGGGAGATGGGACACTGCTGACCCATGACCTTGTTTTATTTTGTTTTTAGACATTGCTTATTTGGCTGTTCCAGGTCTTAGTTTGTGGCATGCAAACTCTTAGCTGAGGCACGTGTGATCTAGATGCCTGACCAAGGATTGAACTTGGGGCCCCCTGCACTTAAAGTGCAATCTTATCCACTGGACCTCCAGGGAACTGTGCCCCTCACCACAACCTTGTCAGTAGTGTCTTACACACTTGTTTACTAAGTTGGCAAGGAGAAAATGGGACCTTGAGATGGATAGGATTAGCTCTGGGTGATTTGGAAAGTTCTAGAACTGTGGGCTACCCATCCTCCAGGGAGGGCAAGCTTTGTGGTAGGCAGTGTGAAGGGTGTGGAAAGGGCTAAGAAAGACGAGGCCCTCACCAACTCCTGTGGAGTCAGACCTCACAGGTCTGACTGTGAGGCTCGCACCGGTTTCAGAAGAAATAGTTGTGTTTTCTCTGCCTGAGAGCAGCTGGTGATCCACTCCAGCACTTCCCAGCTCCACGGACTAGTAGTAATTACATCCTTTGTGCATCTTTCCTTCTCGCTTCCCCCACCCCCACGCTGGCAGGATAATTTTTTTGTGAGTTAATGGTCCCCAGAAGGCAGCATGGAACTTAATCACTGATCAGATATGCCATACGGCCCAATCCTACAGACAGAATGCCCCATGTGTTGATAAGATGCTGCTGCTTTTGCAAAGCACTTTAGTATCTATTATCTCAAGCCCAGGGAGCACAGTGTTTTTGGCTCCGGATACCCACTGCTTTGGGGAGATAAGGTAGGGCCTCCTTTTCCCAGGCTGGAGAGGCCAGGCAAGGTGACGGAAAGGAACCTGGCACCCTGGTCCTGCCAGCCATCCTGTCGCCGGCGCCAGCTTTATTATTAATTCATAAAACCAGAAGGTCAAGTGGGTGATTTCCGCTGGTGGTGGCGGCCACCTTAAGGGCCAGGACAAAAAGGCCCTTTGTTGTCCCAGCCCCGTGACCTTTGTGGACTGGTAGGCTGTCAGAAGTGGGCCTGCAGTTCTCTGCACAGCTCCCTGGGAGGTGAGAGAGTGCAGTTTCAGGGCTCAGGTACTTCTGGGAGGGAGGGCCGGTGGCCAGGCAGGAGACATCAGCAGGGTTGGTGTGACTGAGTCATACAGCAATGGAAAGAGAAGGGTGGGGGGATCCCTTCCACCTCCTGAGTACCAATACCAGGGTCCCAGTGATCCAAGAACCCTGGGTGAGCACCCAGCACTTCAGACCTCACCCACCTGGTAGCTCTCAGGGTTGCCCTTATCTTGTCCTCTCCTGCATCTCTGAGACCTCAGCCAGAGTCACATGTGGGCAGAGACTAGCCTCCCATGACATTTGCCTTTACCAGCAGCAGATAGGTGTGGGTTTGAATCATGGCACTACTTCTTAACTGTCTAAGCAAGAAAATTTGCCTCCCTGAGTCTCAGTCTCCTCATCTGTAAAATGAAAATGTATCCTAAGCCTGCTGTGAGGATTAAGTGAGAATTTGAGTAAAGCTCTTCACAGGCCATCTGTGTTCAGTGGTTGTTGGCAGGTGTGAATCATTTTGATTTTTGTAAACCTTTCAGAAGCTGGCCACATATACCCCTTTTGAGGGTATTCTGTAACTTCCTTTAGCAGTTCATATCATCTTTGACATGCCTCAAGTTAGTCATTATCTTGCCCTTGTGCTGATGATCAGGGACCTTCAGTTCAGTCACAGTCGTGTCCAGTTCTTTGCGACCCCATGAACTGCAGCACGCCAGGCCTTCCTGTCCATCACTAACTCCAGGAGTTCACCCAAACCCATGTCCATTGAGTCAGTGATGCCATTCAACCATCTCATCCTCTGTCGTCCCCTTCTCCTCCTACCCTCAATCTTTCCCAGCATCAGGGTCTTTTCAAATGAGTCAGCTCTTCGCATCAGGTGGCCAAAGTATTGGAGTTTCAGCTTCAACATCAGTCCTTCCAAAGAACACCCAGGACTGAACTCCTTTAGGATGGACTGGTTGGATCTCCTTGCAGTCTAAGGGACTCTCAAGAGTCTTCTCCAACAGCACTGTTCAAGAGCATCAATTCTTCTGTGCTAAGCTTTCTTTATAGTCCAACGCTCACATCGGTATGTGACTACTGGAAAAACCATAGCCTTGACTAGACGGACCCTTTGTTGAGAAAATAATGTCTCTGCTTTTCAATATGCTGTCTAGGTTGGTCATAACTTTCCCTTCCAAGGAGTAAGCATCTTTTAATTTCAGGGACCTTAGCATGCTTGAATTTGCATCACTCTGTAGTTTTTTTTCTTTATTTTTAAAACCTGTATTTTTATTGTTTTATGCAGTCTCTCTTAATTCTTGCAACCATTCTTCCTTACAGATTCAGTTTTCTTCCTCTGTAACACACCTTTCCATAGAGTTTGCAATCAGTCTCTCAGTTGTCAGCTTTGTCTGAAAATGTCTGTTGTTTTTTTTTTTTGCTAGCTCATAGGGCTTACCTGGTGACTCAGACAGTAAAGAATTTGCCTGCAGTGCAGGAGACCCAGGTTCAATCCCTGATCTCAGGAAGATCCCCTGGAGAAGAGAATGGCAACCCTCTCCAGTATTCTTGCCTGGAGAATCCCATGCACAGAGGAGCCTGGCAGACTACAGTCCATGGGGTTGCAGAGAGTCAGACACAACTGAGAGACTAACATTTCCTTTCGTTTCATAGGAATGGTCATTTGGCTAGGTATAAAATTTGAGATTGCTACATGTTTTCTCTCAGGACTGAAGTTTTTGGTCTCTTTCTTTGTTGAAAAGTCACCTCTTTTGTCTGACTGATATTCCTTTGTGGAAATCTGTTTTTTCCCCTGTGTTTTAAAAATATCTGTTGTGGGTGTTTTTTTCTTTGTTGGGTTTTTTTTTGTTTTTTTTTTTTTATATACTATGCTTTTGTCTAGGTGTGAATTTAATTTATTCTGCTGGGGAATGGTTGATGCTATATTATTTTAAAAGCAACTCATGTCTTCCATCATGAAAATATTCTCTCTCCCCTTTCTCCTTGTCATCTTCTTCAATAATTCCTTTAGAAAGGTGATGAACCTTGTCATTCTGTCCTGAATGCCTCTTTACCTTTCTTTCATACTTCAGCTTTTTGTTTCTCTGTACTGTATTTTAAGTTGTTTACTTAAGGCTGTCTTCTAATTGACTAATTCACTCTTTATTACAACTTTGCTGCCTTAGCTTTTTTTTTTAAGTCTATGGCATTTAAAAAACTATTTTGTAAGTTCTCTATGGTTTTCAGGGTCACCACTTTTGTCACAGGGCACTGTTCTTACATTATTTGAAATAATTTATAGTTTCTGCTGTCTCATCTTCTTGGAGTTCCATTCCATTTATTATTTGTGTCTGCTGATTCTCCTAAATGCTGATCGTTTGCTTGCGTAGTTTGGTTTTTGAGCCTGAGCTCATCTTTGGGCTGTCTGCCCCTGGTTTTCATATCTTTCTGTGTACCTTCATCTCCACATTCATGCCAAGGCCAAAGAGATGAGCTTAGCTGAAGTGCCTCCCTGATGAGAGCACCCTGTGCTCAGGGCTATAGAAGTGGCTCGCACAGTGCTTTGCATCTGTTGTTCTGGATACCTTATTAGGGTTTTCACTGGTCTGGAAACACTATTTACATTAATTCCTCATTTTGGTTTTCCTTCACTACAGAGGTTTGGGTTTTTCTCTCATGCATGTCACAGGCCCACAGTTTTGATTGGTTGCAGCGTCCTCCTCCTCCCTCTGCACCATTCCACCTCTTGGGCAGAGTCACCGTCCCTGTTGATTCTCTGGGCCAGTGGGAACATTTTTCTGTCGCACCTGACATGGAGAGGCAGCCCTTTGAGCTCTAGCCTTTGTTAGGAGTCTCACTTCTAACTCATACAGACCCCAGGCCACTGCTGTTACTCAGTGGGCTAGAAGCCTCACACTTAGCTGTTAGAGCCTGAAATTGTTCTGGTACCCCTGGGCCACCTCTCTTAATGCGACTGAGTTCCCTCCTTGCTTCTGGTACCTGAAGATTTCCCAGCTTAGTGATATCTTAAATTTTTTTATAATTTAATCCAGTGCTTCATGGGTTTGTAATGGAATAAACAGTCTGTGTTAGCTCTTTGTAGAAGGAACTAGAGTTCTTTTTTTTTTTTCTTTTTGTATATTTTTTTATTTTTTTGGCTGTGGCATGTGGGATCTTAGTTCCCCAACCAGGATCAAACCTGTGCGGCCTGCATTGGGAGCGTGGAGTCTTAACCACTGGACCAGTTCTAATGGAACTGGAATTCTTTACTTAAATGTCCTACCACAATAAACCCTTGTACTTTTGGTAAATCTGGAACTGAAAATAGATCTGGAAAGATCTGGAAACCGGTTCCCTGTCGGCTCTGAGAGGTGCCCAAATCTCCCGTGTTGTTTTTCTTCCTCAGCTTTAGCCTTTTTAAAAAAATATAATTTTTATTTATTCCTTTTTGGCTGTGCTGGGTCTTTGCTGCTCTGTGGGCCTCTCTCCAGTTGCAGCAAATGGGGCCTACTCTCTAGTTGTGGCTCACAGGCTTCTCACTGCGGTGGCTTCTCTTGTTGCAGAGCACAGACTCTAGGCTCTCGAGCTTCAGTAGTCAGGGCTCCCAGCTCGAGAGCACAGGCTAAGTAAGTATAGCACATGGGCTTAGTCGCTCCGCGGCATGGGGGATCTTCCTGGATCAGGGATTGAACCGCCTCTCCTGCTTTGGTGGGAGGATTCTTTACCACTGAGCCGCCAGGGAAGCCCTAGTCTTTTTATTAAAATGGAGACATCTTTCTCTCTTTAGCGAGCTAAGTGATAACGTGTGTGTTGTCCTAGTCATTTCTTCGTTTTGGCAGACAGCACTGAAAATGGTCATGAGAGCGGATTCTGGAGTCACAGACCCTGGTTCAAATCCCAGTTCTGCCACTCATATCTGTGTGACCTTGGCGAGTGACTTAACCTCTCAGTTTCCTTATCTGTAAAATGGGTGTGATAATCATGGGAGACGGACACTCTGCTGAGAATTACATAAGATGATGTGTGTCAAGCATTTGGCTTAGGTCGTGCCTCTGCATAAACACACAGCGGTTACGATTGCTGCTGTAAGGCAAACCCTGGCCGTGGGAGCATGAGCATGGATGAGCAGGGCATGTTCTGTGTGATTTTGAGAATTGTCTCGTCTCTCCTGGGAGGAGAATGTTTTCTAAATTTATGTCACTTTATCCCAGCATCCCCTCCAGTTCCGAGATTTGGAGGATTCTTTCTGTGCAGGAAAACAAAAAAAAACAAACACAACCCCAAACATCTAACAAGACCTCAGTACCTAAAATAAATGCCATCTTGCAGGCTGGTGCAGAGCTGGGGCACCCTTTTCCTGGGAACTCCTTAGCTCTTGCGTTTACAAAGTGGGTTGAAGTTTGTGTAGAAAGGATTTAAAGGTGCTGGAGGAAGGCCAGCAATCAGTCTTGTGGCTGCTTCAGCTGTGGAGAATTGAATGGAGGCTGAAACTTCCTTCTCCAGGCCACGTGCTCCCAGGTGCATTTTTTTTTTTTTTAATTCCCAGCAGCGAGGTGTGGTTTGTAACACGCTCAGCACGTGGCTTCCGAGTGGCCGGCAGGTGGAGGACAGAAGCAGGGCATCTCACACCATGAAGCATCTTGTGTGCACCAGGCATGTGAGAGCGGGTCCCTTCCAGGCTGTGAAGGCCAGTCCCTCACTCTCCCTCCCCAGGCCCTGGCTTAGTCACTGCTTTGGCTGTAGCCCCAGGCGGCTCACAGCACGTTCCTTCTTCCCTGGGAGCCTGGAGGCAGCTGAAGAGCTGAGTAGGTACCAGGAGATGAGTGCTTTATGCTATGCTATGCTATGCTAAGTCACTTCAGTCGTGTCCGACTCTGTGTGACCCCACAGATGGCAGCCCACCAGGCTTCCCCGTCCTTGGGATTCTCCAGGCAAGAACACTGGAGCGGGTTTAGGGGCATAATAATAACAATCGTGGCAACTCCTGGGTCTCATGCCCCTCCTACCAGATGCAGTGCTGACTGTGTAATATAATTTCTTTTACAATTGGGGCAAAATTCATATAATGTGAAATTTATTATCTTAACCATTTAATTTTATTTATATTATTTCTTTTTGGCTGTGCCCTGTGGCATGTGGGATCTTAATTCCCGTATCAGGGATCAAACCTGTACCCCTCGCAGTGGGAGCGTGGAGTCTTAACCTCCGGAGCACCAAGGAATTCTCTTAAACTATTTAAAAAAATTTTTTTTAAATTTTGTGTTTATTTATTTTGGCTGCACCATGCAGCTTGCAGGCTCTTAGTTGCTCAACCAGGGATTGAACCTGGGCCCCCAGCAGTAGAAGCACAAAGTCCCAACCACTGGACTGCCGGGGAATTCCCCTGTCTTAACCATTTTAAAGCATACAATTCAGTGGCATTAAGCCCTTTCACAGTGATGTGCCGCCACCACTTCTATATTTCCCAACCATCTTCGTCACCCCCAAAAGAAACTTCATGCCCATCAGCAGACACTCTAATCGCCCAACTAACTGGCAGCCCCTGGCAACCACTAACCTACTTTCTGTCTCTCTGGATCTGCTTGCTTTGGGTGATTCATATAAAAGGGAGCATGCAGTAGTGGCCTTGCGTGTCTGGCTTCTCTCACTTAACGTCACATTTTCAAGGTTCATGCAGGCTGTAGCAAGTGTCAGTGCGTTGCTGGTCTTGTGGTGGAGTAATATGCCATCAGGTGGAGATGCCTCATTTTGTTCATCCATCTACTGGTGGATGGATGTTGGGGTTCCCACGTTTTGACAATTATGCATATTGTGTATGGGGTTTGATTGTTTTTCATGGTATGAACAGCCTCTTGTGGGTGGTGCTATTATTATCTTCATACGGAGGAGGAAGTTATAGTCTCGGGAGGCAGTTTCTTAGGACGTGAAGCTGGGGTGGAACCGGCAGCTCTGGGCAGCAATGGGTTTAGCTCCCCTTTCTGTCCGGTCGCACAGCTCTGTGTTTTAGGACTTTGGCTGATGCCACAGGTTGAGTCCTGGTCAGTCTGTCAGGATTCAGCAGGCCCTGAGAGGCACCAAGACCCTCCCGGTGATGCCACTTGGCATCCTGGCACCTGCATCCAGGCTGGCACTGCTGGGGGGACCTGAAGGAGGCAGGGTGGCTTGAGGGCACCCCCTGAAAAAGGAGCCAGCATGCTCTCAGTCACCCCTGCTTATCCCAGCTGTGTCTTGAGCTCCCTTCCCTGCCAGGAGCGCTACACCTGCAGGCCTCTCAGCAGGTACCCAGCTCCATCATCTGCATCACCGTCCATTCGGTTGCCAGGTGCCTGGGCTCTTGTTTTGTGGCTTAGCGTCCTCTGGAAACTCAGGGTAAAGTCTGATTGCCGTAGTCGGTTGTATGTGCCCGCCCCCCACACCCAGCACCTCTACTCTTAGACTGCCTTGGCCCATGTTCAAGGGCTCAGGGCTCCTTGAGTTCCTCCCATTCTGCCTCCACCAGCCCCGCCTCCCGCTCCTGGCCCTCAGCCTCTGGGGTCCCAGTGGCATCACCTCCCAGCCCATCCCTGTGGACTAGCAGCCCCACTCCTGCCTTGATGCTCTTTGGTCAGCCGTTCCCCTCTTAGGGTCCTGGATCACAGTGAGGTGAGGGCTCTGCCTTTTGTGTCTGCATCCTTGGCATCTGGCAGGTGCCCAGCAAATCAGAGGCGCTCAGTATATGTCTCCCAAAGAATGGTGGGGCCACCCACCAGGATGAGGCAGACACAGCTGTACCCCGAGGGGCGTCTGTCAGGCCCCCACTCCCCTGAGAGCAGCACAGATTCTGAAAGGAAGGATCAAGTGGTATTTTGTACGCCTGCCACCAGGCTCGAGCAGTCCTGACCACCCCATAGTGGACGTGGGTGAATGCGGGTCTCCCATTTCCTCCCGAGTCATGTAGGGGAGGCTGGACCCTGCAGGGGGCTTGGGGCTGGCTTCTCCGCTCCTAGTTTGCACCTGCCCTCCTTCCTGAGTGTAGTCTCTGACCTCCTGATCTACGCGATTCTCCTTCCCCCAGTGAGCACAACCCTTCCTAGCATGGCAGGGGGCAGGCTGAGCGGCAGGACCAGGGCCAGGCAGAGACCCCATGTCCGTGGGCAGCCACTCCCCAGGCAGGCACCCATCCAGTCTGTGTCTGTAGGTTTGCCTACTCTGGCCTTTGCAGATAAATGGAATCAACACCTGTGGCCTTTTGGGTCTGTTTCCTTTCCTTCAGCAGGATGTGTTCAGAATTCGTCCACGTCGTAGCTAGCGTCAGTAGTTCATCCTTTTTTATGGCCAAATAATAGTCCACTATATGGAAAGAGCACACATTTATTAAATCAATTTTAATCAAATATTCTTTGTTTCTTTAAATATGTAGTTTTTTGTTTTTTTTTTTAGTAAACAAACAAACTGACTATGGGAGGCAAGAAAAGATATGTGATCCTGGCCTTTTTCCTCCTTCCATTTTATTGACATATAGTTGATATATAGCACTATATAAGTGTACGGTGTATAGCATATATGGTTTACATAGATCATGAAGTGATTGTCATAATTTAGTGAACAGCCATCATTTCATATAGATTGAATTAAAGAAGAAACGAAAAATTTTTCTTGTGATGAGAACTCGTAGGATTTGCTCTCAACTTTCATGTATAACATACAGCAGTGTTAATTATATTTATCATGTACTATCATCCCTAGTACTTACTTTTAATTTAATTTTTATTTGATATTAGAGTATGGTTGATTTACAACGTCATGTTAGTTTCAGGTATACAGCAGCGTGATTCAGTTATCCGTGTACGTTCTTTTTCAGATTCTTTTCCCATATAGGATATTATAGAATATTGAGTAGTTCCCTGTGCTATCCACCGGGTATAGAACCTGTATAGTAGGCCCTTGATTATTTTATATATAATGGTGTGTATATCTTCGTCCCTAGCTCCTAATTTATCCCTGCCTCCACCTTTCCCTTTTGGTAACCATATCTTTGTTTTTGATATCTGCAAGTCTGTTTCTGCTTTGTAAATAAATTCATTTGTATCATTTTTTTTAGGATTCCACATGTAAGTGATACCTATGGTATCTGTCTTTCTGATTTCACTTCGTATGAAGGGGCATCCTTGTTACAGTAAATGACATTATTTTGTTCTTTTTTTATGATTGATGAACATTCCATTGTATGTGCCCATCTTTTTTATCCATTCCTCTGGCGATGGACATTTAGGTTGCTTCCATGTCTAGGCTATTGTAAATAGTGCTGCAATGAACATTGGAGTGCATATGTTTGGTTTTCTTCAGAGATATGCCCAGGGGAGGCCTTGCTGGATCATATGGCAGTTTCGTTTTTAGATTTTTAAGGAACCCCATACTGTTCTCCATAGTAGATGCGCCAACTTACATTCCCACCAGCACTGTAAGCGGGTTCTGTTTTCTCCACACCGTCTCCAGCATTTATTGTTTATAGACTTTCTGATGATGGCCATTCTGACTGGTGTGAGGCAATAGCCTCACTGTAGTTTTGATTTGCATTTCTCTGATAAAGAGCGATGTTGAGCATCTTTTCATGGGCTTATTTGGCCATCTGTATGTTGTCTTTGCAGAAGTGTCTGTTTAGATCTTCTGCCCACTCTTTGAGTTTTGTTGTTTCTTTTTTATATTGAGCTGCATGAGCTGTTTTTTTAATCCATTCACCTGTTGAAGGGCATCTGGGTTGTTCCTACGTTCTGGCTGTTGTGCATAGGGCTGTTGTGAGCATTTGTTTATGAGTTTCTGTGTGGATGCACGTTTTCATTTATCCTGTGTACATGCTTAGGAGCAGAATTTCTGGATTCGGTGTAAATCTATGTTTAATTAGAAGAGGAATCACCAGACTGTTTTCCATAATTGCTGGGTCATTTTCCACTCCCATCTGCAAGGTCTGAGGGATCCACTTTCTCCATACTATCACCAGTGCTTGATATTCTCTATTTTATTTTCATTATAGCCATAGAAAGAAAAAAAATTTAAATAAGATTATACAAGTTATCCCTATTAATTGCAGGAAACTTAAAGGATAGCTACAAAGCTCAGTAGGTAAAGAATCCGCCTGCAGTGCAGGAGACCCCCAAGTTCGATCCCTGGGTTGGGAAGATCCCCTGGAGAAGGAAATGGCAACCCACTCCAGGATCCTTGCCTGGAAAATCTCAGGGACAGAGGAGCCTGATGGGCTACAGTCCATGGGGTCGCAAAGAGTCAGGCATGACTGAGCGACTAACACTTAAGCAAAAGTAAGGAGCTAGAGGAGATAAATGTCCTGTCATGCTACCATCTGGAACAATCCACTGTTTTGTTGTAGCCTTTTCCTAGTTTTTCCTTTGTACACACTTGTATATCAATGTGTTAATGAGATCTTTCACGTAAATAAGATCTTCGTTGCCTGTTGGTTTTCCCATATAATGATATTCCATGAGCATTTTTCTGTGTCCCACAATACTAAAACAATTTTCAGCATTTATTTAACCAGTTTTCTGTGGCCCAGCGTTTACCCCATTCTTTTTTTTTTTTTTTACTGTTTGAAATAGGCAATGGTGATTACCCTTATGTATTTATCTTTGTATATTTGTCTCTGTTCTGTAGGATTCATTCCTAGGGACAAGTTGCTGGTTCAGAGCACAAATGCCAGGCACTCTTCAGCACAAATATAATGTGAGGTAGAATAATTCTAAATTTTCAGCAAGCAATAGATGGAACATAATTCTAGATTTTCTAGTAGCCACATTAAAAAAAAAACTAATGAAACAACTGAAGTTAATTTTAATAGTGTATTTAACCTAACTAAAATATTTAAAATATAATTAATAGAAAAGTTGTTAAGACAGTTGTCACGTGTTTTGTAACAAGTCTTTGAAAGCTGGTATGTTTTTTTCACACATCAGCCCATCTTCATAGCTACTTGTGGCTGGTGTCTCTGTATTGGGCCGTGCAGATGTATTCTTTTCCTTTTAAACTTTTGATACAAAAGCGACAGGTCAGCAACCCCCCGGGCCCCCCCAACCCTGCCAGCCCTGGATGAGACAGATTAAACTCCCACCAGTCCCATGGAAGGGTATGCATTTCCCTCAGGTTGAAATCTAAAACCCCAAATAACCAGGTCCAGATGCCAGGCACCGAGGTGTCTCTGCCTCTCGTTCCCATGGCAACTGTGACCTCACAGTGGGGGTGGGGGAAACAGAGAGGGCTCAGAGTGAGGAGCAGGGAAGCTTCCATCATGAGAACCCTTGAAGGAAGGACAGACAGGGCCTTCCAGGGTGTGACATGGGCACATGTATATTGGGGACCCTGTGTGACGGGATCAACCTGGGAGGCTGGTGCTGAGGGCACATGGAACTTTGTTAAGGACTGAGTTCTTGGCTCTGAAGGTTTGGGTGCCAAAAGCGGGAACCCGAGCTGGAGGAGTTTTCCTCCTAATTCCTCTGCTTTCAGTGCAGCAGGACAGAAGGGTGTGTGGTGCACACATGTGCTTGCGTTTTGGATGGCGTTAGCTGAAAACTCTTCATTAGAGAAATCTGGTCTACGATAGTTTATAGTTTTATTCACCGTTTCCTGTCTGTGTGGCCTTGCACAGGTCTCAGTGTTCCCCTCTCTAGGTTGGGGGGAAAGCTTTGCCTACCTGGTAGGATTGATTGAGGCTTATGTGAGCCAAGGCTTGTCAAGAATAGAGTCGGGCGCTGCGCCCAGGACACAGCTTGATGAATGCCTCTCGTTAATTAACAGCTATGGTTGTTGTCATGATGGTGCACTAACTTTTAAAGAACTTTGATTTATTTATTTTTGTCTGTACTGGATCTTCGTTGCTGCGCCCTGCGGGCTTTCTTTAGTTGTGTCGAGCGGGGGCCACTCTCCGGTTGCTGCGCTTGGGCTTCTCGTTGCAGTGGCTTCCCTTGTTGCGGAACACAGGCTCTAGGTGTGCAGGCTGCAGCAGTTGTGGCACACGGGGGCTCAGCAGCTGCGGCTCAGGGGTTTGTTGCCTTTCGGCATGTGGAATCATCCGGGACCCGGGATTAAACCCGCGTCCCCTGAGTTGCAGGCAGATTCTGTACCCCTGGTCCACCAGGGCGTCCTGACTTACTTTCCAGCCTCTTTACTGAGCGATCACTCACCCCCTGCATCTCACGCCTTTACAGTGTGCTCAGTTTTTAGTGTAATCAAAGGGTTGGGTAACAATCTAATTCTAGAACATCTTCATCCCCCTCTGAAGAAACTCCTTTGCTATTATCAGTGATTCCTTCTCTCCTTCCTCAGCCCTAGGCAACCACTCGTCTACTTTCTGTGTCTGTGGCTTTGCCTCTCTAAGCGTTTTGTGTAAAGAGGATTCTGCCAGGCGTGGGCTTTGTGATCAGCCTCTCTCACTTAGCACAGTGTCTTCAAGGGAACTCATCTTTCTTGGAGATGGTTTAGCAGCATGTGTTTGGCTATAATTTCTGATCATTATTTCTACTATAATTTCTCATCATTATTTCATATATTTTTGAATTTTCTATTGAAATATAGTTGATTTATATTGTTGTATTAGTTTCAGGTGTACAGCAAAGTGATTTAGTTACATACATCCAACCAGTGCATTTTAAAGGAGATGGGTCCTGGGTGTTCTTTGGAAGGAATGATGCTAAAGCTGAAACTCCAGTACTTTGGCCACCTCATGCGAAGAGTTGACTCATTGGAAAAGACTCTGATGCTGGGAGGGATTGGGAGCAGGAGAAGAAGGGGACGACAGTGGATGAGATTGCTGGATGGCATCACCGACTCGATGGACCTGAGTTTGAGTGAACTCCGGGGGTTGGTGATGGACAGGGAGTCCTGGTGCGCTGTGATTCATGGGGTCACAAAGAATCGGACACGACTGAGTGACTGAACTGAACTGACTGATTCTCTTTTAGATGCTTTTCCATTGTGGGTTATTATAAGATACTGAGTATAGTTCCCTGTGCTATACAGTAGGATCTTGTTATTTGTCTATTTCATATATAGTGGTGTGTTTATGTTAATTCCAAGCTCCTAATTTATTCTTCCCTCCCCTCTTTCCCCTTTGGTTAACCGTAAATTTGTTTTCTGTGTCTGAAAGTCCACTTATGCTTTGTAAATTCATTTGTATCATTTTTTAAGATTTCACACATGAGCACTACCATATGAGGATTTCTTTCTTGGTCTGATTTATTTGATTTAGCATGCTAATCTCTAGGTCCATCCATGTTGCTGCAAATGGCATCAGTGTGCTCCTTTTTTTTTTTTTTTTTGATCTGTGGGGACTCTAATTGGCCAGTATACTCTGATCACCCGGGCTTCTCAGGTGGCACAATGATAAAGAGTCTGCCTGATGGTGCAGGGGACGCAAGAGATGTGGGTTCGATCCCTGTGTTGGGAAGATCTCCTGGAGTGGGAAATGGCAAACCACTCCAGTATTCTTGCCTGGGAAATCCCATAGACAGAAGAGCCTGGTGGACTGCAGTCCATGGGGTCAGACACAGTTGAGCAACTGAGCACGCACACACACACATACACAATCCGATCACCCAAAGGGAGGCCGTGTGGGGTGTCAGTTACAAACAAAACAGGCAGACTACATCACACTTGTTCTGTCAGACAGACTAAGTTCATATCCTGGGGCTGCTGCTTTTTAAGTTTAGTGACCTTGAGCAAATTCCTGATCCCCTCAGGATCTCCATGTTCTTGTCTATAAAATGGGAATCGTCTGTCAGTCACAGGGTCACGGAAAGGATTAAATAGTACATGTGTGCCCAGGATGTGTACTTGCCAGAGAATGATTCACCATTAACACTATTTTTGAGATTGCTCCGCTGTCCCATATGGGACCTGCTTAAATCCTTATATGACTAATAAGTATACATTGTATATTATGGAAGATTTGGAAAATATAGATGAGTGGAAGCAAAACAAACAAGAGTCGTTAATCCCAGTGTTGAGAGATAATTGCTATTATTATTTTGGGAAAACAAGTTGACTTCCGTTACTTGCATGCATTTATGTATATTTGGATGTCCCCCCACTATGGAGTCTTGCTGTCTTTGTAGCAGGTTGTTTTTAGACAACATTATGTTAGAATATATGTTCCTGTTAAATACACAGCTGTCACTTTTAAAGTCAGCATCCTTTTTAAAATCTATTTTTTTTTTTTTTTTGGCTGCACTACCCGGCATGTGAGATCTTAGCCCCCTGAGTGGGGATCGAACCTTCGCCCCCTGAAGTGGAAGTGCAGCGTCTTAATCACTGGACCACCAGGGAATTCTCAGCATCCTTTTTTATTGTTTTAATTGGCTAAACATACCATAAAGTGGGGGCTTCCCGGATGGCTCTGTAAAGAACTAACCTGCAGTGCAGAAGATGAAGGAGACACGAATTCGATCCCTGGGTTGGGAAGATCCCCCGGAGGAGGAAACCGCAACCCACTCCAGTATTCTTGCCTGAAAAAACCCCATGGACAAGAGGAGCCTGGTGGGCTACAGTCCAAAAGGTCCCAAAGAGTCAGACACAACTGAGCACGCACACACACACACCATAAAATACTTAACTGACCTGCTTTTGGGGGGCTGGATGGCATCACTGACTCGATGGATGTGAGTCTCAGTGACCTCCGGGAGTTGATGATGGACAGGGAGGCCTGGCGTGCTGCGATTCATGGGGTCGCAAAGAGTCGGACACGACTGAGCGACTGATCTGATCTGAGATTGAGTCCAGTTGTTAAGCTGTTGTGGAGAATACACAGTGAACACACTTACAAACTCATCTCACTGTACCTGTTGGATTTATTCTTTCAGGATAAATCCCCGACATGTAGCATTACTGAGCTTCTCAAATAAATGTCTTATTGTGCAGTCACCTATAGAAAAGTGCATCATGCATGAGCATACAGTTCCAAAAACTTTTCACAGCTGTGTAACCTGCTGCTGGGTCAAGAATGAAACATTTCCAGACCCCAGAAACCCTCTCATGCCCCGTTCAAGTTACTACCCTGTCAAGGGCAACTACTGTTGTAACTTTAAAAAAAAAATTAAGACTTTGTTATTAGCCATTTTAGGTTAACAGCAAATTAATGGGAAGGATAAGAGATTACATACACCCCAGCCCCCAAGCTTCCCTGGTGGCTGAGATGGTAAAGAATCCACCTGCAGTGTAGGAGACCTGGGTTCAATCCCTTGGTTGGGAAGATCTCCTGGAGAAGGGCATGGCAACCCACACCAGTATTCTGCCTGGAGAATCCCCATGGACAGAGGAGCCTGGTGGGCTACAGTCCATGGGGTTGCAAAGAGTCAGACACAACTGAGCGACTAAGCCCAGCACAGCATGCCTGCCCCCGCCCACGTGCACAGCTTCCCCTACCATTAACATCCCCTGCAGCGTGGGGCCTTTGTTATAATTGATGGATCTACGCTGACACATCAACACCCAGAGTTCATGGTTTACATTAGGGTTACGTTAGGTTCCTTGGTGTCCAGGCTTCCCTGGTGGCTCAGACAGTAAACAATCTGCCTGCAGTGCAGGAGACCTGAGTTTGATCCCTGGGTCAGGAAGATCCCCTGGAGAAGGGAATGGCCATCCATTCCAGTATTCTTGCCAGGAGAATTCCATGGACAGAGGAGCCTCGCGGGCTACAGTCCGTGGGATCACAAAGATTCAGACATGACTGGGCAACTAACACTTTTTCACTTCACTTTGGTGTCCTACATTCTTTGACTTTGGACAAATGTATAATGATCACATGGAGTAGGTTCACTGCCCTGAAAATTCTGTGTGCTTCATCAGCTCATCTTTCCCCTGGGAACCACTGATCTTATTACTGTCTTGGTAAGTTTTGCCTCTTCCAGAAGGTTGTGTAGTTGGAATCATACCGTATGTAGCCTTTCTAAACTGACTTCTAATACTGCACATGAGCTCTGCCGGGTTTTGTGCTTTATGTAAATGGAGTCATAAAGCATGTACTCTCTTCATACCTGGCTTCTGCTTGTTATTATGTTTTGAAAATCACCCTAGTTAATGGCCTACCATGCATTCATTTTCTGCTGTATACTATTCCATTATTTGAATATACTACCCACTTTGGGCTTCCCAGGTGGTACTAGTGGTAAAGAATGTGCCTGTTCGATCCCTGGGTTGGGACGATCCCCTGGAGTAGGAAATGACAACTCTCTTTAGTATTCTTGCCTGGGAAATCCCTTGAAGAGGAGCCTGGTGGGCCACAAAGAGTCAGACATGACTGAGCCCTGAACACCCACTTGATTCTGCTGCTGTGGGGCATTCAGGTAATTTCCAGTTTGTTGTTGCTGTTCAGTTGCTAAGTTGTAGCCAACTCTTTGCAGCCCCATGGGCTGCAGCACTCCAGGCTTCCCTGCCCTTCACTGTCTCCCGGAGTTTGCTTAAACTCATGTCCATTGAGTCAGTGATGCCATCCAACCATCTCATCCTCTGATGCCCCCTTCTCCTCCTACCTTCAGTCTTTCCCAGCATCAGGGTCTTTTCCAGTGAGTCGGCTCTTCACATCAGATGGCCGCCAAAGTATTAGAGCGTCAGTATTCAGCATCAGTCCTTCCAAGAATATTCAGGGTTGATTTCCTTTAGGATTGACTGATTTCATCTCCTTGTAGTCTAAGGGACTCTAGAGTTTTCTCCAGCACCACAATTTGAAAGCATCAATTCTTCAGCTCTCAGCCTTCTTTATGGTCCACCTGTCACATCTATACATGAATACTAGAAAAACCATAACTTTGACTATAAAAACCATCACTTTGTTGGCAAAGTGATGTCTCTGCCTTTTAATACACTGAGTTTGTCATAGCTTTTCTTTCAAGGAGCAAGTGTCTTTTAATTTCATGGTTGTAGTCTTGTGTTAGTATGTGCTAAATTGCTTCAACTCTTTGCAACCCTATGGACAGTAGCCTGCCAGGCTACTCTGTCCATGGGATTTCCCAGGCAAGAATACTGGAGTGGGTTGCCATGTTCCCCTCCAGGGGATCTTCCCGACTCAGGGATCGAACCCGCATCACTTACATGTCTGCATTAATAGGTGGGTTCTTTACCACCAGCACCACACGGGTGACGTCCAGGGCTCTTCAGATCACACTGCCATGAAATCCTTCTACATATCCTCTGATTGAGTGCAAATGTGCCTTTTTTTTTTTTTTTTTTTAATTTGACTACACTGGGTCTTAGTTGTGACATGTGGGATCTAGTTTCCTGACCAGGGATGGAGCCTGAGTGCCCTGCATTGCAAGCACAGAAATGCATGTTTGGACCACCAAGGAAGTCCCAGCAAATATGCATTTCTGTTGGGTGCATGGGCAGACCATGGAATATGTGAATGTCCGTGCTAACATACATGTGATGTAAATGGCTGTATTTTTCTCTGGAAAAGTAGTGACTGTCCCCAGGGCTTACCTAACCTTTCCAAGCATCAGTTTCCACATCTGTACCATGGGATGCGGCGCCCCTCCCATGGCTTCCTGAGAACAGATGAGCTAATGCTTGGAGATGTCCCACTCCCCCAGCACATGGCAGGCCTTCAGGATGGCTTGGTCATTGTAGTGATACTTTCTAGCCAACTACAGCTTCTAGAGAAGCTTGAGAACTCTGAGTTGTAGATTCTTGAAGAGATGACAGCTGGAGCCTGAGGCTGAAAAGAAAAAAGAACATGAAGTAAGGTGGCCACTTGACCCCAGATATTAGCCACCTTAACAGGAAGATAAAAGGTGCTTGAGGAATGAGAGATGTCGAGAGTGTGGTGGGAGGCGTGCGCCCTGCCCCAGGCCAGAGGCAGTTTCAGAAATTTTTGCCTGAACTGTATGCAGTCCCCCGGGGCTTCTCGGGTGGCACAGTGATAAAGAATCCACCTGCCAGTGCAGGAGACACGGGTTTAATCCCTGGGTCAGGAAGATCCACTGGAGAAGGAAATGGCAACCCACTCCAGGATTCTTGCTTAGGAAATCCCATGGACAGAGGAGCCTGGTGAGCTGCAGTCCATGAAGTCGCCAAGAGTTGGGCACAGCTTAGCGACTGAACACATACATAGTCCCCAGACACCAGACTTGAGGGCCTCGAACACCAGGATGTTCTGGGAAGAGAGGCAGTGTTGTGTAGCAGTTGGGGGGTGGTCTTTGGAGTTGGGGAGACTTGGGGTTGAATCCCAACTCTGCCAATCACAGTTGTGTGTGTACAGCACCCTCTGAGCTGCACTATTCAAATGATGTAACAGAGGAGAAAAGTATCTGTTCACAGGGTGTTTTGAGGAGGAGGTGAGAAGGTACACAGAAGTGTCTAATATTGTGCATTTCGTAAAGCAAGCGTGTGGGTGGAAACTCTAAATCCTGGAACCCACCAGGTCTGGTCTTAGCTGTGGAAGAAAACAGGGCCCACCCACTAAAAATGGTAATTAAAAAGCAAACCTATATGTGGGTTTTCTGAAACAATTGGGGACGGGGAGAGGAGGAATTGGCTGAAGACAGTTCAGTTGGTAAAGAATCTGCCTGTGATGCAGGAGACCTGGGTTCGATCCCTGGGTTGGGAAGATCCCCCAGAGAAGAGAATGGTGACCCACTGAAGTATTCTCCCCTAGAAAATTCCATGGACAGAGGAGCCTGGCAGGCTACAGTCCATAGGGCCGCAAAGAGTCGGACATGACTGAAGCGACTTAGCTTCAGAAGGTACAGTCTTCCACTTATTTATGTTCCAAATATGATGGGTTTATTTTTTTTTTTTACTCTGATGCAAAACCAAAGATTCCACTACCGCACAGAGACCAGTATGTTACAAGGTCATGAAAAAGTGGTGTGGGATATGCAGGACATGATGGACAACCGCAGGGCCAGGTCATCTCCTTTGTACATGACACTGCACTGTCCTGAGGAACACGTTGAAAATAACACTGTGAAACTGAAAGGCGGCATGAACGTGGCAACCTCTGGGCATGCCTCCAAACATGCCTCCCCTTAGGATGGGCTTAGAACCCAGGCTTCAGTGTGGGGAGGATCAGAATCCTTCAGAAGAATAAAAAGTTCATGCTTTTGAAATTTCACAGAAGAATTTTAAGGCCCAAACACATTTCTCTTCACTTCCAAACCACATTGAGCTTCCAGTTCTGATCCCAGCCCAACTATGTGCCCTCCTGCATCAGTGTTCTTTCCATCGATTAGAGCTGACAGGGTCAGTTTCCCTGCAGGTCGAAGGGTCTGAGTGTAACCCAGTCCAGTCAGGCTGGTATTATTTACTCCAGCAGAGAGAGAAGTTCTAGAGTCCAGCGTGTACTTAGCAGAGATGCCAAAGTTGGTGTTGTTCCTCTCACCCATCCACGTGACATTATTAATATTTCAGTCTTGTCGCTCACCTTCTGGTAGACGGACCCTGCAAATTCGTGCTACCATTCATGTGAGTGTGCAGCTGCAAGTCTGAGGCTTTGTAACCCAAGGCAAAGTTATTCTGTGACAATTTGGAATCAGCTGTGTCAGAACTCATCTGATAGCAAGTCAACCTTCAAAGACCAGCACAGCCCAGCCATAGATGGTTGGTCCAGAAAAATCTATATCAATATGACTGCCAAGACTGAAACAATCCCCTTTATAGGAGGCCTTCAATTTCCCACTCTTCTTTCCTGTGTGCGATACAAATATGGTATTAAGAATCGGTTTCAGTCCTTCAGCCAACTTACTTTCCCAAGTGATTTCTGTCCCAGGAGTATTGTCTGTGTTCCACTCTGGGGTGAAGGTCAGGCTATAGTTACCCACCTTGGGTTTGCCTCTAGGTTGCCTGATGCTTTCCCTGTATCTGTGTAAGCATTACCAGAAGTAGGAAATTCCACTCCACTATATGACTTGGTTCCCAGATCTATTTTGACCATGCCAAATCCATATCCTTTGTTGAAGACATCTTTAGCAGCCTCTCCTAGGTCACAGTAAGTCGGTTATGCCATCTCCGGCCAGAGGGCCTCTCCACTCTGCCTGGGACACTGCTGAAGGTCTTCCGATCTGAGAATGTAGTATATCTTTCCATCTGTTGATGTCATCTTCAATTTCGTTCATGAGTGTCTTGTAGTTTTTCAGATTACAGGTCTTTTGCCTCCTTCAGTAGGTTTTTTCCTAGGTATTTATTCTTTCTGGTGCAATGGGATTATTTCCTGAATTTCTCTTTCTGCTCTTACATTGTTAGTGTATAGGAATGCAAATGATTTCTGGGTAACTAATTTTGTATCCTGCAGTTTTGCCAAATTCATTGAGCTTTAGTAGTTTTCTGGTAGCATCTTTAGGATTTTCTATGTATAGTATCATGTCATCTGCAAGCAGTGACAGCTTTACTTCTTTTTCCAATCTGTGTTCCTTTTGTTTCTTTTTCTTCTCTGATTGATATAGCTAGGACTTCCAAAACTATGTTGAATTTAAGTGGCAACAGTGGACATCCTTGTCTTGTTCCTAACTTGGAATACTTTCAGCTTTTCATCATTGAGAATGATGTTAGCTTTGGGTTTGTCATATGTGGGCTTTTTAATGTTGGGGTAAGTCCCCTCTGTGCCCACTTTTTGGAGAATTTTTATCATAAATGGATGTTGAATTTTGTCAAAAGCTTTTTCTGCGTCTATTGAGATGATTATATGGTTTTTATTCTTCAGTTTGTTAATGTGGTATATCACCGATTGACTTGAAGATATTGAAGAATCCTTGCATCCCTGGGATAAATCCCACTTGTTCATGGTGTGTGTTCCTTTTAATGTATTGTTGGATTTGATTTGCTAGTATTTTGTTGAGGATTTTTTAAAAAATATTTATTTACTCATTTATTGGCCGTGGTGGGTCTTCATCGCTGCACACAGACTTTGTCTTGTTGCATCAAGTGGGGGTCGCTCTTCATTGGTATGGGGACTTCTCATTGTTGCACAGGCTCCAGGCATGCGGGCCTCAGGAGTCGCAGTGTGTGGGCTCAGGAGTTGTGGCTCCCGGGCTCTAGAGAGCAGGCTCAATAGTTGTGCACAGGGGCTTAACTGCTCCGAGGCATGTGGACTCTCCCAGGACCACGGATCGAACTGATATCCTTTGTGTTACAAGGCAGGTTCTTAACCACTGGACCACAGGGAAGCCCTATTGAGGAGTTTTACATTTATGTTCATCAGTGATATTGACCTATAATTTTCTTTTTTTGTGTGGTGTCTTCGTCTGATTTGGGTATCGGGGTGATGGTGGCCTCGTGGAATGAGCTTGGGAGTGTTCCTTTCTCTGCAGTTTTTTGGAAGGGTTTCAAAAGTATAAGTGGTAACTCTTCTCTAAACATTTGATAGAATTTGCCTGTGAAGTCATCTGCTACTGCTGCTGCTAAGTCACGTCAGTCGTGTCCGACTCAGTGCAACCCCATAGACGGCAGCCCACCAGGCTTCCCTGTCCCTGGGATTTTCCAGGCAAGAACACTGGAGTGGGCTGCCGTTTCCTTCTCCAATGCATGAAAGTGAAAAGTGAAAGTGAAGTCGCTCAGTCATGTCCGACTCCTAGCAACCCCATGGACTGCAGCCTACCAGGCTCCTCCATCCATGGGATTTTCCAGGCAAGAGTACTGGAGTGGGGGGCCATTGCCTTCTCCGGTGAAGTCATCTAGTCTTGGACTTTTGTTTGTTGGAAGATTTTTAATCATAGTTGCAGTTTCAGTACTCATAATTTGTCTGTTCGTATTTTCTATTTCTCCACAGTTCAGTCTTGGAAGATTGTACCTTTCTTAGAGTTTGTCCAGGAGAGTTCTCTGGCAGTCCAGTGGTTAAGACTCCACAGTTCCATGGCAGAGTGTGCGGGATCAATCCCTGGTTAGGGGACTAAGATCCCACATATCCCACATGCCATTCTGGGCCGTAAAGCTGAAACAAAACCAATAAACAAATAATCTTTAAAAAAAAAAAAAAAAGAATTTGTTTCTTATAGGTTGACCATTCTATTGACTTCCAGTTGCTAGAGTAATCTCTTATGATGCTTTGTATTTCTATGATGTCCACTGTAACTTCCCAGTTTTCATTTTATTAATTTGAGGCCTCTCCCTTTTTTCTAGATGAGTCTGGCTGAAGGTGTGTCAATTTTCTTTATCTTTTCAAAGAACCAGCTTTGAGTTTCATTGATCTTTTGTTTTCTTGGTCTCTGTTTCTCTTATTGCTGCTCTGATGCTTATGATTTCTTCTACTAACTTTGAGTTTTTTCTGTTCTTTCTTTGGTTATTCCAGGTGTAAGGTTAGGCTCTTTATTTGAGATTTTTCCTGTTTCCTGAGGTACCATTGTATTTGCTATAAACTTCTTTCTTAGAACTGCGTTTGCTGCATCCCATAGGTTTTGGATCATTGTGTTTTCATGGTCATCTGTCTCTAGGTGTTTTTTGATTTTGTCTTTGATTCCTTTGGTGATTTATTTAATTTTGTGCCGGGGTCCAGCCCCGGCTGATCCAGGGTCTACGGAGGGGAGATGGGTAGGTGACTCATTTACATATCAATTAGAGACATGAAGAGTAATTAAAAGGATAGCTCAGTAGGAATATTCAGAGGAGAAAGGAGGCTGAGTAGCTTGGTTTACGTGGGAGACCAATAAAACTTCAAGACAAGAAGTTTGCACCACTTGCGTAGGCCACAGGAGTCCTTCTGTTCTCCCTAAGGAGAGGAGACACTGAGGCCTCCCCAGTCAGATCTTAGAAGCCCAGGCATGATTAGCAAGCTTGGTGGGTTCCTCGCTCCAGATGGAAACTTCAGCCGGAAATTGAGAGGAAGAATGACATGGGGAGACCCAGCTTCGGTGAGCAAGGCCTGTAGCTTTATTTTCAACAAGGGCTTTTATACCCTAAGTTGCACATAGAGGATAATAGGGGATGTAAAGTCAGCAGTCTTTGATCCTTATCAAAAACCAGAGTTTCTTCCCTGCAAATTTGTCGTATACAAATGGTTTGGGTGATTTACATCATCTTCTGGCCAGAAGACCTATTAACACTTTATGACTCTTGACAAAGGTTTGTCAACAGCAAGACTTGTTTTCTCTAAGAGTAATTGTTTTAAGGTTTGGCGCCATCTTCATCTGCAGGTGTCAGATAAACTTGCATTCCTATAGGGCAGAGGCGCAGTGGGTTTACAACAAAGGAAAGAATTTATTACCTTAAGGGTCTAAAGTTACTAGCACCAAGGCCACTACTTATTTTTTCTACAAACCAACTATGTTAATTAATACACATTCAAGGATACAAAACGGGGGATGTTAAACTTTTCAAAAAGTATTGGCTCATTAATGAAATCTTTTACTAGTTTTATTCTGACAGTTTTTAACTCTCTGAGAGACTCTAAGCTATTTGAATATCTTAAGCTTCCCTTGCCTCTCGAGGCTGAGAGACTGTAAACAATCATATGCATAGCTATAGGAGTCCGGGTAAACTTGTCCGGCCAGTTAAGAGAGCTATCTGAGGGGTTTGGATTTAAACATTCCTAATGCCCAGGAATGGCACCCCACTCCAGTACTCTTGCCTGGAAAATCCCATGGATGGAGGAGCCTGGTAGGCTGCAGTCCATGGGGTCGCTAAGAGTCGGACACGACTGAGCGATTTCACTTTGACTTTTCACTTTCATGCATTGGAGAAGGAAATGGCAACCCACTCCAGTATTCTTGCCTGGAGAATCCCAGGGATGGGGGAGCCTGGTGGGCTGCCGTCTATGGGGTCGCACAGAGTCGGACACGACTGAAGTGACTTAGCAGCAATGCCCAGGAACTTTATTAATTGGAGCTGTAAGTTAATTCTTTATAAGAGCGAGATGGTGGTGGGGGACAGCCCCCAGTAAAGTCAGAGGTGAGGGCACAAAGCAATAAAGTAGGCAGACTCTGGTTTGTTGGGGGTAGATGCTCCAAAATATCTGGGGGGACTCCTGAGGCTCGATCCCGCCTTTGTGTATGCCAAGCCTCCTTCCTCATGACCTTTGTCACGAGTGGAGCGCTGATCCAAGCCGGCTCCCCACAATTTTGCATATGAAATGAATTTTCACTAAACTTAAACATAGTCACTGTTTTCACTCATTGTGTGAGTCAAATCATTTGCAGTACACCTTAAACGTCTACAGTGCTGTGCTGTACATCAATTATATCTCAAACCGGAAGGGGAAAAATGAAACAATTGAGGTTATGTAAATACATCGCCCACAGCAGCAATGATCAAAAGTCTGCTTCTTTTCCTTCCACTTCCCTCGCTTTTACCAGATTCTCTGTCCTCTTCTGACTACAGGTCTTCCCCGAATCACTTCCGGCACCAGCCTGAACCATCTCGCCCTCCCCTCCTCCTCTGTTTCTTAATACGTGGCATACAAAGCCCCTTTCTTGTCGGGGAAGACACCCATCTTCAAGAGTGGGAGGGGAGAAAGCCAGACAAGCCGATACGATCTCTTTTAACGAGCTGAGGAAGGAGAGGGTGACCTGGTTCACGTTCGTCCTGTTCACCAGGAGCTGTTATAAGTAGTAATTGCCTCATTGCTGAGGGGGTCAGAGCCAGTAACCCCAGCACTGTGTTACCAGGAGGAGTGGCAGACCCTTTCTCTGCTTCTTCATCCCATGCTCGGTTTTGCCTTGGTGGGATATGGCCCAAGAATGGACCGAACAGGAGAGTGGGGATGAGGGTCCAGCCTGCCTCCTGCATGCAGCTCTGAGTTCAGAGGTCAGTGATGCCTTTTCTTTCTTTCTTTCTTTCCCCCCTGCAGTCTCATCAGACCAGATTGAGCAGCTCCACCGGAGGTTTAAGCAGCTGAGCGGAGACCAGCCCACTATCCGGTAAGATGGACAGCTGGGTGTAGGCGTCAGGCAGGACTGTGGTCTTTGAGGAGGTCCCTTTCCATATATCTCTTCCCCTGAGTGCTGGCTGGCTCTGCAGGAGCCCCTGGGTGGCCCCATTTCCTGAGACAAACTTGTAGTTCCCTCAGTGCTTTGGGTCCCTTCTAGACAAGCTGTCCTCAACTGGGGGGAGGAACCCCACCTGGTTCTAACTGGGGTCAGAAGATTGTAACTGAAGGGAAGACAAAAGGGATGAGAAGCTGGTCAGCCAGCCGCTTTACCCCGACTTCCCTGGAACCCCATACATAGGGCGGGCCTGTCCATCCAGGATCGTGGTTCTAACTGGGGTCAGAAGATTATAACTGGAGGGAAGACCAGGGGGATAAAGCTGGTCAGCCACTTTACCCCGACTTCCCTGGAACCCCAGGCACAAAGGGTGGACCTGTCGAATGCCAGGACCACGCCCGGTGCCAGGCACCCCAAGATGAATCGGTTGCGGCGTGCCTCAGTTCAAGAGTTGGGTGCTGTCCCGAGGGTGTCTTGACTCTGCTTCCTCCGGTTGGTAGTTCCAGCCCCAGACAAAATGCTGGGCGGCAGCTGTGGATTTCTGTCTAGGAAAACCACTGTTTTACGTCGCGTTATTTCACGTGAATCTCTTAGAAGGTGGGTGGTTTGACTTTTTCGGAGGAGGAATGCCTCGGACTGTGTGTCTCCTCCTGGGAGCGAGTGTTCAGTCTTGGGTAGTGGCCGTGTCATTTCGAACCAGGCTATGAGAGTTCCTCGTCAGTGAGTTGATCCGACTTGGTGATGAAGACGCTTCGAGCTGAACCGTTTCCAGCATAAAGTGAATGCTGTCCTGCCACAAGCTATCTAACAGATGTAGTTTCCTAAAATAGGCATGCAGAGTCCCAAGGCTACAGGCTTGGAACTTTAAACCTTTTAGTAGTCCAGGGAAGCATCTTGTTTTCTTAGTAAATGGATTTAAAATTGACCCAAGTTTGAGTGGAAAACAACATGTAAATACTGTCCGCTTTGTCTCATCTGTCTAAACGATGGCATGTTAATCCAGTGCGTCATAGTCTCAAGAGCATCCGTTTCCAGAGCTCAGAGTCTGGTGGTCTCAAGGTTCTGGGGGCCATTGGTCTTGATTTGATTGGATCCAAGATGGAAGTAAATGACATCAGGACTGACTTTTTAAATTTTTTAAAGTTTATTTATGTATTCATTTATGATTCTGCTGGGTCTTTGTTACTGTGTGGGCTTTCTCTGGTTGCACCAATCGGGGACTACTCTTGCAACGCTCGGGCTTCTCATCGCAGTGACTTCTCTAGTTGCAGACCCCAGGCTCTAGGCATGCGGGCTTCAGCAGTTGAGTCTCACGGGCTCTTGAGCTCTGACTCAGAAGTTGTGACACATGGGCTCAGATGCCACACAGCATGTGGGATCTTCCCAGACCAGGGATCGAACCCATGTCCCCTGTATTGGCAGGCAGATTCTTAACCATTGGATCACCGAGGAGGCCTAGGACTGGCTTCTTGAATTCTTCATAGTCTCACTTACTAATCCCAGTAAAGAGCCCAGCAGAAGATGCCCTGGCTTCCTATGGGATCACATGCCCAAGGCTGAGCCAATCACTGTGGCCAAGGGTAACCAGCAAACTATTTTTTTCCCCCAGAGCTCTGAGTGAGCGGGACGGGGTCACCTGCCAAGGGCAGAGGTGGAGGGTGAGGTGATTTCCCAGGGCAAGGAGGGCTTCCTTGGACCAGGGGCTGAGGAATGGATGCAGGTGTCAGGTGAGCTGGCACAGGTGCCCCTGGGTGTTGGAACATGGAAGTGTCAAGGGCATCCTCCATTTCTTTAGAAGTTCATGGGCACATGCGCTGTGCCAGGCAGGCAGTACCTGTGCTTGGGGGAGCTCTTAATTGGGGGTGTGTAATGGTGGAGCCCCTTTCTCAAGATGATTTTCCAGCATGCTGTGCCCCCAGCTGCCTGGGCTTCTTGTTGTTATGTGTCTGGGGTCCATGGGTCTTGGTCTGGTGAGAGGCCTCAGGTTCCAATTCCACACATGTACACTTTTCAGATTTTGGGGAAGCAAGGCAAAAACCCAGGCCTGGGAAACAAATCATATTTGAAACATCTGTGTCCCTGGCTGGTTGACTTTGGGTTAGTTGCTGTGTTTTTCTGAGCCTGTCTCTTCCACAAAGTGAGTGTGGTCATTTGGGATTTGATTTGAGCATTAAAGATGAGCAGACGCACAGGGTGCATTTCTGTTCTGAGCTGGGTTGGTATTTGGCAAACAGGACTATCGTCATTCCACCATTGGTGAGGTCATGAGGATGCACCCTGAGATGCCCAAGCAGTGGTCATGGATCCTCAGGCTGGAGTGGAGGAGGGGAGGGAAGGTGTTATGTGAGCAGGAAACCCTCCCACTCTGAGGTTGTAGCTTCGGAACTCAGACTGTATTGCCCAGCAACCCCTCATGGGCTTTTCCAAGGATATACTAACATGTTGAGCTCTATACTTTTTAAAAAAAATTTTATTGTAGTATAGTCAATTTACAGTGTTGTATTAATTTCTTCTGTACAGAAAGTGAGTCAGTGTTACTTATATATTCTCGTTCTTATTCATTGTGATTCATTTCAGGATATTGAATATAGCTCCCTGTGCTATACAGTAGGACCATGTTGTTTATCCATTATTTTTTTTGTTGAAATATAGTTGGCATACAGTATCATGTTAATTTCCGCTCTACAGCAGAGTGACTCTGTTATACACATGTATAGATTCTTTTTTATAGTCTTGTTATGGTTTATCCCAGGAGATTGGATGTAGTTCCTTGTGCTATATAGTAGGACTTTGTTGTTTATCTGTTCTAAATGTAATAGTTTCCGTCTACCAACCCCAAACTCCTCCTCCCTCCTTTCCCCAAGCCTCTCCCCCTGGCACCCACGAGCCTGTTCCCTATGTCTGTACGTCTGTTTCTACTGTAGATAGGTTTATTTGTGCCATGCTTGGGATTCCATGTAGAAGTGGTGTCATGTGGTATTTGTCTTTCTCTTTCTAACTTCACTCACTGTGAGACTCCCTAGTTGCATCCATGTTGCTGCAGATGGTGTTGCTTCATTCTTTTTTATGGCTGAGTAATACTCCATTGCGTACACGTGCCACACCTTCTTTGTCCATTCCTCTGGCAGTGGGCATTTCGTTTGCTTCTGTGTCTCAGCCACTGTAAATAGTGCTGCAGTGAACACTAGGTGCATGTATCTTTTTGAATTATGGTTTTCTCCAGACATACGTCCAGGAGTGGGATTGCTGGATCATGTGGTGGTTTTGTTTTTAGTTTAAGGAATCTCAGTGTTGTTTTCCATAGTGGCTGCACCAATTTACATCCCCACCAGCACTGTAGGAGGGTTCCCTTTTCTCCACACCCTCTCCAGCATTTGTTATTTGTAGATTTTTTAATGACAACATTCTGACTGGTGTGAAGTGATACCTCATTGTAGTTTTGATTTGCATTTCTCTCATTAGTAATGCTGAGCCTCTTTTCATGTGCTGCTGGCCATCTGTATATCTTCTTTGGAGAAATGTCTGTTTAGGCTTTCTGCCCCTTTTTAATTGGGTTGTTGAGTTGTATGAACTGTTTGTATATATAAGCCCTTGTCAGTCACATCATTTGCAAATATTTTCTCCTATTCCATAGATTGTCTTTTCCTTTTTTAAAAAATAGTTTCCTTTGCTGTACAAAAGCTTGTCAGTTTAAATATTTCCTATTTGTTTGCTTTTATTTCTATTGACTTGGGAGACTGACCAAAAAAAGTTGATATGATTTTATGTCAGAGTGTTTTGCCTATGCTCTCTTCTAGGAGTTTTATGATGTCATGTCTTATGTTTATATCTTCAAGCCATCTTTTAGTTTATTTTGTGTAGACCATAAGGATGTGTTACAACTTCATTGATTTACATGCAGCTATTTAACTTTCCCAACACCGCTTGCTAAGATTGTCTTCTTCCCATTTTCTACTCTTCCTTTGTCAGATATTAATTGACCATAGGTGTGTGGGTTTATTTCTGTGTTCTCTACTCTGGTCTGTTGATCCGTGTGTCTGTTTTTGTGATAATACCACACTGTTTTAATTGTACTTTTATAGTATAGCCTGAAGTCTGGGAGAGTTATGCCTCATCAGATCAGATCAGATCAGTCGCTCAGTCGTGTCCGACTCTTTGTGACCCCATGAATCGCAGCACGCCAGGCCTCCCTGTCCATCACCAACTCCCAGAGTTCACTCAGACTCACGTCCATCGAGTCGGTGATGCCATCCAGCCATCTCACCCTCTGTTGTCCCCTTCTCCTCCTGTCCCCAATCCCTCCCAGCGTCAGAGCCTTTTCCAATGAGTCAACTCTTCACATGAGGTGGCCAAAGTATTGGAGTTTCAGCTTTAGCATCAGTCCTTCCAATGAACACCCATGACTGATATCCTTCAGAATGGACTGGTTGGATCTCCTTGCAGTCCAAGGGACTCTCAAGAGTCTTCTCCAACACCACAGTTCAAAAGCATCATGCTCAAATTTTTTCCCTTAGGATTGCCTTGGCAATTCTGTGTCTTTCATGGTTCCATGTAAATTTTTGGATTGTTCTAGTTCTATGAAGAATGTCACGGATAATTTAATAGGGATTGCATTAAATTTGTAGATTGCTTTGGGTAGTATTGGCATTTTAACAATATTCTTCCAACTCAAGAACATAGGATATCATTCCATTTCTTTGAATCTTCTTTAATTTCTTAATGTTTTATAATTCTCTGCCTTTAAGTCTTTTCACCTTCCCTGGTGAGGTTTTTTTCCCTGAGGGTTTGTTGTTGTTGTTTGGGGGGCAGGGCTGGTATAATTTTAAAAGGTATTTTTTTTACATTTTATTTCTGATATTTCATTATTAGCGTAAAGAAATGCAACTGCTTTCTGAGTGTTAATCTTGTATCCTGCTACTTTGCTGAATTCATTTATCAGATCTAGTAGTTTTTTTGTGGAGTCCTTAGGATTTTCTATATGTATAGTATCATGTCATCTGCATATAGTGACAGCTTTGCCTCTTCCCTTCCAATCATTCTGTATATAATAGTTTGCATCTGTTAACCCAAAACTCCCAATCCCTGTCTCCCCCGACCTCTCCGTTCCACCTTGACAACAGGAGTCTGTCCTCCATGTCTGTGGGTCTGTTTATGTTTCATAGATAAGTAGATTTCATATTTTAGGTCCCACATATATAAGTGATATCATATGATACTTGCCTTTGTCTTTCTGACTTACTTAATGTGGTAAATTACTCTGGGTTCATCCATGTTGCTGCAAATGGCATTATTTCATTCTTTTTTATGGCTGAGTATATATGTTCCACATCTTCTTTATCCATGCCTCTGTTGATGGACATTTAGGCTGTTTCCTTGTCTTGGTTATAGTGAGCGGTCTACATTGGCTCTTTCCCACCATTAGTGTGTGTGCAAATCACCAGGGAATTTTGCTAAAATGTGGGTTTTGGTTCACAAGACTGGAGTGGGGCCTAGGACTCTGCATTTATAACCACCATAGGCCGTCTTGGTGAGGTTGGCCTTGCCTAGCACCTAGGAATGCCCTCCAGGCTTGAATAGGTGGAGGGGGCACCCCTCCCCCGAGTACTGAGCCGTCCAAGTGCAGCCTCCTACTTCCCACGCCTTGTAGGTCAAGCCAGGACGTGGGAGAGATTGAACTGGTGGCTCCGCCTGCCACCCTGCCCACCTCTTACCCATCTCTTGCACAGCCACCCCCAGGAGCACCATATGCATTGCCTTCCCAGCCCTGCCCTCAAGTAAGCCCTGACTGTGTCCACCTGGACCCAGCAAGGAGCCGCTGCTCCCTAGCCCTGAGGCCTCCCCAGTCAACGTCACGTCCATGCTCTTTAGCCAGGATCCACCACGGTCTTCAGCTGCTGGGTTTTGCTTTGTTGAGGTCTCATTGTGGACATCACCTCCTCCAAGACACTCTCCTGCCCCCTGCATCCCCACAGACCCCTCCTAGGGGGTGCCCCAGCCCACAGACCCCTCCTGGGGGTGCCCCAGCCTAGCATTTGCAGCACAGAATTGTAACTGCCCCTCTTCCAGCCACTCCCACCCCCTCTAACAGACGGCCGGCCCCTTGGGGAACAGAAACTGGATCACTTCTTTGGTTCTGGTGCTGAGTCTAGGGCTCATAACAGGATAGATGCTCTGGGAGCAGCTGATTGAACAAACGGATGAGCAAGAGCAATGAAGTGAGGAACAAGCGAATGAGCACACTGGCTGGAAGAGTTCCCTGTAATGCCAAGCATGGCGTACATGAGACCTGTGCCATTAACAGCTCTCCTTCACAGGGTTTACATGTTTGTGATGAAAGGATTTATCTGGGGGCCTGGCACGCAGAGACGGTTCACAGATAATAAGCCTTATTATTTCCAGGGCACTTTGTACCATATAGTCTTTAACGTGCGCCTTAGACGACCCCATAGGTAGGGGGAGGAACACCTGCTCGCCTCACCTGAGACGTGGGAAAGTGAGGCTCAGAGAGGTCACATACCTGGCCCCTGGTCACACAGCTCACAAGTGGAGGAGCTGGGACTCAAGCCTGGTGCTGAGATCCCTCTGTAAGGAAGCTGGGAGCCTGGCTGTAACTGGCGAGTGTCCAGTAAGGACCTCAGTCTCTCTGCTCTGCTCTCTGAGGACCCTCCGCCCTGACATCCTGGGATGGGGGCACCATTAGCTACACCGTGGCCCCTGCTCCAGTGTCTGCAGCCTCTGCTGGGCAGGCAGTGTCAGCTGCACACGGTGACAGGCCAGCCCAGCCTGCAGGAGGAGGTGACACCACCCAACTGTAGCGCTGGTGCAAACAGGCCTGCGTGCAGGGCCCCTCCCAGCCCCTGGAGCTGCTTTGCCCGACCCTCATCCACCCTCCAGGGCTGGAGAAGGGCGTGGGGGCAGCTTTTCCCGTCCTCCTAGGCTTTCCTGCACATCCTCCCTGGGCAGAAGGGGTGAGTAGCCCCGGACAGTGTTCTGGCACCCAGTCTGCCACGGGTTTCCTGTGTGACCCCAGGCTGAGCCTTCAACCTCTCTGATCCTCGGGCACGTTTGGGAGGCCTTGCTGGGGTTTCAGAGCGTGGAAAGAAGCTTCATTTCTTTAGTGTCGAGATTTGTGAAAGTCATCGACCAGGGTCCCCTGAGCATGGCCCTCAGCACCCCAGCCTGGGAGGGGTGTGGGTGGTTGCAGGCCCTTCGGCCCCCTCCCCTGAGAGAGTGAATACAGCAGTGCAAAAGGCCCCATTCACACCTGCATCTTTTATACGTAGACTTGTAAGTTACATCTAAAAGCCTAACGAAGAATTGTGTATCTGAATTTATGACTTTAGTAAGTTGAGGGTAGCCTTAAAAAAATTTATCAGAGGATAAAAACTGCCAAAATTGATTTTAATTTGTTGTTTATTTATTTGGCTGTACCGAGTCTTAGTTGTGGCATGTGGGGTCCAGTTCACTGACCAGGGATGGAACCTGGGCTCCCCGCACTGGGAGCACAGAGAACCAACTGCTGGACTAGCAGGGAAGTCCTGAAAATTGGCTTTAATTTTAACCCCCACTTCCTACCATGTCTGGTCGTGTTCCCTCTTTTGCTGAAGATCATGTAAGGACATTCAGGGGTGAGTTTACCCTGAGGCTTTCCAAGTCAGGGCCCCACTCTGCATGGGTTCCTTACAAGGCCCAGCACTTGAATTTTTTTTCCAATTCCTAATACTGCATTCTTTTTTTTAAAGAAGGGTCCCCTAGATTATATGATTCAGGATCCCCCAAACCTGAGAGCACCTTGATCACAAAGCACTTTGTTCTAAGGGGTCTTGGTGAAAAATGCGTGATAGAAAATATTCCTCTACTCATTTATCAAGCACCTACTATGCAGAGACTTCTGTCCTCAAAAGCTCTCCTTCTAGAAGGAAGACCCTCCAAAAGCAAGCTCATTAAACAATACTGATTTTAGACAATACAAGAATGGCTTCTTGTACTTTTTCTCCCTTTAGTAGGGTCCCTTAGGTGTCAGATGTTTTAAACAGCAGCCTTCTACTTCCTGAGAGTGCTCTGGCAGGCTCACCAACCCCCAGAAATAGATGCGATAGAATCCTTCAAACATAGTGATGCAGGCCAGGAGGGCACCTGATTAGATAGAGCTGCACTGCAAAAATAGTTTTAGATGAATACTGGACACATCACATGTGGAGTGATTCCTGGGATGAACGCAACCACAGATGTACATAAGGAAGAGAAAGGACGCAGTTGCCCACTGCCAGCACCACCAGAGCCCCAAGCAGCGTTCTGATGGGCTTGATCCCCAGAGCCAGCAAAGTCCCATTCCCAGGGCTTGTTTTACACCCCTGGGCAGTGCCTCCCATCACTTTATCAAGTGAGAGGTTAGCTTGGTGTTAGGAGCTGCCATTAGCTGTGTGGTCTTAAGGGTCTCAGGGACCCTCTGAAGTTCACACCATTACCCTATCTGACAGGTCAAGAAACTGAGGCCAAGAAGGTTAAGGTCCCACAGCTTAACCCATAGGAAGGTTAGGGGCTAGCTGTTGGAGTAGCCAGAGCCTTGGAGCACTGTGATCACATCGCTTTTCTCCAAATTAAGTCACTTATTTTTCATTTTCTAGATTTTACATACAAGTCATAACATACAGTATTTATCTTTCTCTGTCTCATTTATTTCACAAAGCGTAATATCCTTCAGGCTCATCAGTGTTGTTGAAAATGGCAAAATTTCATCCTATTTATGGCTAAGTAATATTCCATTTATATATATATATATATATCACATCTTTTTTATTCATGTATCTATCCACAGACTATTAGGTGGCTTCCATATCTTAGCTATTGTAAATAATAGTGCTGTGATCATGTGGGTGTATATGTCTTTTTAAGTCACTTTTTAACCTAGATACTTTGCTTTTTAACCTGTCAAGTAGCTAAAGACTTATTAAAAAAAAAAATATGTCTGACGGTGAGAGAACTGAGGCCCCACTTAGATTGCGAGGCTGTTTCGTGGCCCGTATTTATCGTATTCAAGGAAGTAACTGGGCTTCCCTGGTGGCTCAGTTGGGAAAGAATCCGCCTGCAATGCAGGAGACTCCGGTTTGATCCCTGGTTGGGAAGATCCCCTGGAGAAGGGAAAGACTACCCACTCCAGTATTCTGGCCTGGAGAATCCATGGACAGTGTAGTCCATGGGGTCACAAAGAGACACTAGTGAGCATCTTTCAGGAGGTAACCAGACCTCTCTTTAAAGCCTCAGCTGAGACAATGCACATTCACTTAGAAAGAAAGACCCACAGTTACTTGTAACACTGGCCAGGAAACATCAGGAGGGAGTGGCCCCGGGGCTCCCACACCTGCTCAGGTGAGGGCAGATATGAGAATGGGAGCCATGAAGGTGTCAGCTTGGTGTGAAAGGTGCCTAGGTGTCCCCTGGAGTGGAAAGAAGCTTTCTAAATGGTCTTAGATACATTAGAGAGATTCTTTTCCCAGGATAATAAACACTTGACTCAGTCATTGCTTTACAGAAGCAGGCGTTAGGACCTTCTGTGGTGGGTTCTAGTGCTGAGGACATTGAATGAGAAGTGAGGCTCCCTCTGCCCCAGGGGGCGGGGGGCTCTGTTGAGGTGTGCATGTGAGTGTGAGCGAGGAAACTAGCATATAAGCTCATGATATATGACAATGGAGGAAGGAAGCGGGGCAGAGGGTGCGTCCTTGGGACCACCATGGGGAGAAGGACCTGGGGACAGGTGGTCGGCCCGGGCCCCTCTGAGGTGGCTGCTGCGTGTGGAGGGAAGAGGGAAGGCTGCTCCAGGAAGAGGTGGGGCCGAGCTTCATCAGCCCGAGTGATAAGAGGACTGGCCGGTTGGGGCAGATCGCAGAGGCCCAACTTGGCCTTAGGAAGGACCCGAAATGGAAGACTCAGCCTAGGCTCAAAGTACCATGTGGATGCTTACTGCCAAGTTTGTGTCTGTGGCTGGGCCATCTCCTCTGAACCCCAGCCACTGCACGCTCCCTTGATGTTCTTGTAGCATCTCACACTTAACGTGTCCCAAGGAGAGCCCCCATCATCCTCCCGGGTTGCCTTCATCTCACACCGTCCCCCTACCCCACTTCTGGATCTACCGCTCCTATTCACTGCCCCACCCTCATAGAGACCCACAGTGGTGCATGGAGGGCAGGGAGAGCCTTTGAAAATGGCACCTCTCTGCTCCTAAAGGTTCCACCTTGACAAGTAAAAGTAATAGCCGCCTGGTCAGCATGTGTCCTGCAGATCCTCGCATCCCACCACCCCTCCGACCCCCTGACCTTTTTTTTCTCCTGTTCCAGCTGTGTGGATGTTCTTGCTGTTCCTGCCTCAGGGCTCTAGCACACACCCTTCCTTCTTTCTAGAACACTCTTCCTCAAAGCAGCATTTCCATTGGCTGGGTCATTTTTTTTTTAAATTTTAGTATGTACTTAAAAAAAATTATTTAATTTTATTTGTTTTTGGCTGTGCCGGATCTTGGGTGCTGCGTGCGGGCTTTTCTCTAGTTGCCGCGAGCAGGGGCTAGAGCAGAACACGAGCTGCCCATCGCGGTGGCGTCTCTCGTTGTGGAGAACAGGCTCTAGGCGCTCAGGCTTCAGTAGTTGCAGTTCCTGGGCTCTAGAGCAGCAGACTCAGTAGTTGTGGCCGACGGGCTTAGTTGCTCCGAGGCATGTGGGATTTTCCCGGATCGTGGACGGAACCCGTGCCTACTGCATTGGCAGATGGATTCTTTACCACTGAGCCACCAGGGAAGCCAAGAGCTGGATCAGCCTTGCTAGGGGCAGGGTGGGGTTCAGTTCAGTTCAGTCCAGTCGCTCAGTCGTGTCCGACTCTTTGCGACCCCATGAATCGCAGCACGCCAGGCCTCCCTGTCCATCACCAACTCCCAGAGTTCAAACCAGACTCATATCCATCGAGTCAGTGATGCCATCCAGCCATCAGGGTGGGGTTAGGGTGTATTATTGCAGGATGTTGCGCAGTGTCCCTGGCTTCCTGGAGCACCTTTTCCCAGTGAGACAACCAGAAATGTCTCCAGGCGTCACCAAGAGTCCCCGGAGGGGGGCGGGGGGGAGGGCAGTCGCCTCCTGCAGGTCTATGCTCACGTGTCCTCTTCACTCGGAGGCCTTCCCTGACCAGCCCACGGGGACTTCCCCAACTCCCTGCGGTCTTATCCATTCCCACTCCTCGGTGTGTCTGCAAAACGCTTGTTGCTGCCTTGAAAGTTCCATTTTCCGTCTCTATTTTTGCCCCTGCTGAAATGCCAGGAGGGATCATGTCTGTCCCATCACTGCTGAAGCCAGCACCCAGAACAGGGCCTGGCACCAGGAAGGTGCTGGAATACCTGTCACTCCTGCTGGAATGAGTACGTGACAGGTGTTGAGGGGTGGCCGGTCCTAGGTGTGAAGCAGGCAGGAGGAGGCAGGAGGCCTGTGGGGGAGGAATCACTTTGCTGATGCTGCCTCTGCATTTGAAAGACACATTTGCCTGGGGCTGGGGGCCAGGGCCTTCTGGCCAAAATCTTATGTGCAAAGACTTCGGTAAAGAACCCACCTGCAGAGCAGGAGACACAGGTTCGATACCCAGGTCAGGAGGATCCCCTGGAGGAGGGCATAGTAGCCCACTCCAGTATTCTTGCCTGGGAAATCCCATGGGCAGAGGAGCCTGGCGGGCTACAGGCCATGGGGTCACAAAGAGTCAGACACAACTGAGCAACTGCCCACTGCTGTGTGCCAGGCGGACATTGTTATGTGGATAGGAGAACCACTCACCGTGTGTGTGTCGGGAATTCTTGGCGCTCCTCGAACTTGCATGGGAATGCTGGCAATCGTGAAATGGGGGTTCTGATTCAGGAGGTCTGGGCCCGGCCAAGACTCTGCATTTCTCATAAGCTCCCAAGTGATGCTGCTGCTGGTGTGGGTGCTGTGCTCTGAGTGGCTCAGCATTTCCCAGGAAGACACGTGCTAGATGGAGTGTGCCCGCTCCTGCACGAGCCCTGTGGGGCCCCCATTTCCCCACTGTTTAACCATCACAAGTAAATACTGAGTGTAGGGGGATGGGTCTGGGAGTGTGGGGCTGGTGGCCTGCCTTGATGGGGGAAGCCCTGGAGCAGCACAGAGCAGGGAGGCCGGGGTCTCAGGCCAAGAAACCTCTCCAGACCTGCAGAGAGAACTCTGCACTTGAGCTGGGCCTCACCGCCACCGGAAACCAAGCCACACTGAGGCAGGAGGAAGCGCCCCGCCCACCCCCCTCTGTGGTTTTCAGTCTTTCCTTCCCCTGTGGGTGCTTGCCTTGCTGTCTTTTGGGTCCCAGATGGGGCCTCTCGGGGCTGGGTGGGAGCAGATGCCCCAGGAAGGTCTCGTTCTCTCTTTGAAGTAAAAACGTACTGAACTGGAAGGAAGTAGTGGGAGTGAGGAAGTGCACGGGGTGGCAAGTGCTGGATTCAGAGCCCTTCTTGTAGCTGTGTGACTACAGCTTGGTCACTTCACTTCTCTGGGCCTCCTTTTCTTGCCTGTAAAATGGAGGTCATTGACATCTCCCATCATTGGGATGGCTACGGGGATGATTGAACATGCCTGAGCTCACAGAGCACTCAGCCTCAGAGGATACAAGGGGGCCTCAAGCGGGAGAGGTTCAGTTCAGTTCAGTCACTCAGTCATGTCTGACTCTTTGCGACCCCATGGACTACAGCACGCCAGGCCTCCCTGTCCATCACCAACTCCCGGAGTTTACCCAAACTCATGTCCACTGAGTCGGTGATGCCATCCAATCATCTCATCCTCTTCTCCTCCTGCCCTCAATCTTTCGCAGCATCAGGGTCTTTTCAAATGAGTCAGCTCTTCACATCAGGTGGCCAAAGTATTGGAGTTTCAGCTTCAACATCAGGCCTTTCAATGAACACCCAGGACTGGTCTCCTTTAGGATGGACTGGTTGGATCTCCTTGCAGTCCAAGGGACTCTCAAGAGTCTTCTCCAACACCACAATTCAAAAGCATCAATTCTTCGGCGCTCAGCTTTCTTTATGGTCCAACTCTCACATCCATATGTGACCACTGGAAAAACCATAGCCTTGACTAGACAGATCTTTGTTGGCAAAGTAATGTCTCTGCTTTTTAATATGCTATCTAGGTTGGTCATAACTTTCCTTCCAAGGAGTAAGCGTCTTTTAATTTTATGGCCCCCAAAGATGTGAGCCCAGGGGCCCCCTGTGGGCAGACCCTTCCCGCTGGTCACTGGGGCAGCATCACTGGACCACTGGCCACAGTTATGTCAGCTCCTGCCCCCGAGCTGTGCTCCCCCCCAGTCCTGGGCTCTGGGTGATACAGGGCAGTTCCCATAGGTGAGGGGGAGGCCTTGCGCTGAGCTTGTTCAACCAGCCTGATGGGCACCTCAGGGCTCAAGGGAGAAAAGGAAATGAGACTGAAACTTGGCCTTTACAGGACTTAGAGTCAGAACCTGCTTTTTACTACAATCCCCAGGATTTGTGTGCAAGTTTGTGTTTGAGAAGTGCCCAGATTCCCTAGTTTGGGGGACAGAGGGGTTGCACCACACAGCTTGCAAGATCTTCTTAGTTCCTTGACCAGGAATTGAACCGGGGGCCATGGCAGTGAAAGCACCGAGTCCTAACCACTGGACTTCCCGGGAACTCCCAAGAATTCTCTGCTTGTACCAGGTGGTTCTCCTGTCCACGTACCTTTGTGCAAAAGATCCTTGCAGGAAAGTCCTGGTCCTGTCCCATTCCTTGCCCTCAGATAAATGCCTCTTTCAATGTCCTAAACTGAAGTTGGTCTTTCCCTGCCTCTGGGCTCAAGGCCTGCAGCTCAACTTGTTGAAGAAGGATGTTGGCAGATACCCCAGAAGTGCCCACCACCTCCCCAGGACCAGACAGAACTCAGGAGAAGTTGCTTCAGGGCTGGGCGTCCATGCTCTAAGTCGGGGCATCGTTCTCAGCAGTAAGATGTTCCTTCACCTCTCTGCTTCGGTCTCCTCATCTGTAAGGTGGGAATATGTTCCTACTTTCGTAATGTAAAGCTCTCAAAACAGTACCTGACACCTGGGGTGTCTGTAGAAGGTTAGCTGCTGCTGTTAATCACCATTTTAAAATGAACTCAGTGCGTGTCACACATTATGCTAATAGCACCTTGTGTGTGTGTGAAGTCGCTCAGTCGTGTCCAACTCTTTGCAACCCCATGCACTGTGGCCCGCCAGGCTCCTCTGTCCATGGGATTCTCTGGGCAGGAATACTGGAGTGGGTTGCCATACCCTCCTCCCAGGGACCTTCTCAACTCAAGGCTCGAACCCCCAACTCTTATGTCTCCTGCATTGGCAGGCAGGTTCTTTACCACTGGTGCTACCCGGGGAGCCCAGTAGCACCTTACATGTGTTTATCTCATCTAATCATCTCATGAACCCCATGATGCTGCCTGGATATTTCCACGATGCCCATTTTATAGATGAGAAATTAAGACTCTGGGATCTGCAGTGCCTCGGCCAGGGCATGTACCTGGTGCGGGGCAGAGCCTGGACTGGCCCCAGCTATGCTTGGCTTCGCTTCTGCTTTGATATGGGTGTGGTGGGGGGCTGCTGCTTGGTCTGTGCCCAGTTCACAGATGAGGAAACAGGCTGGGAGCATCAGTAAGATGCTCGTGGTGAAGGAGAGTGGTTCTGGCTTACAGAGAAAGGCAGCTAGGATTCAAAGACACCTGCACAGACTTGCTGGGGGCTGAGGCCAGGACCCTGCGACACTGTCCCCAGCTTGATCCCTAACATCTGCCTCCCCTCTGTCGGTGGAAGGCCAGACCTCTCTTTGGTTGTTCATTTTCTTCTCTAGACACTCAGTCGTACAGGTGGGTTCTTTGAAGTCTCCTGCCTCTGTCCTCCTCCTGAGACATTGCCCTCTCATGTCTGCCCGGGGCCCCGCTACCTTTTGTGGGATCTCCTGGTGCCAGGGGTGCTGCCGGTGTGTCCCTCCTTGCCACCTCAATAAGCATGAGGACCTGTTTTCTCCCAGCCCCTTTAGAACCTGCAGCATCCACTGTTTTGGCTTCTGTTCCCTCCTGGGGAATCAGTCAGACCCACTTCCCCCGTGTATCCCTGAATGCGGTCCTTCCAGCAGCCCTGGGACAAAGCTCCATTGATAGCCACTACCTGGGCTCCACAGGGCAGAGCAGGGTTGTGAAACTGCAAGGATCTGAGAACCAGGAGTGCCTCGGGATGCTGAAGAGCGAGGACGCTGGAGGAGGGGGCGGGGCCTGGGGCCATGCCCCGCCCACACCCGATGCCCTGCCCAAGCCGACCCTCCCTCCCTGCTCGCTCCGCAATGCGTGCTCCGTGCTTGCGCTGCCTCTAGTTACCAGAGGCCTTGAGGATGTGGTGCTATGGAAATGCGAGGCCTGTCCCCATGCTCTCGGGCACCTGAAAGCCTCCATCCGCGGAGCCCTCGCTCCTCACAGGACACCGTGCGTGCTGTATTCCAGACGTCCTCCCAGGCATGCTCACCATAACCCTCTGAGGCTCCTGAGTGCAGAGGAGCAAGCCCAAGCCTCAGAGAAGCCAAGTCGCTTGTCCCAGGTGGCAGAGCTGGTAGAACCCCACTGTGATTCCAGAGGCTGCGCCCACTTTGTAGATGAGGAGACTGAGGCTGAGAAGGGGTTGACAGTCACCGAGACTGGCCAGGAAAAGCCAGAGAGGGCTTGGGGTCTCGTGCTGACTAGCCACGCAGCAGCTGCTGGCTTCCTCTCCTTTCTCCCCACGTCCCCTCTCAAACCCCACACAGTCCCTTTGAGTTGAGCTGTGCCCATCCCGGGGGCTCTGGGTTTTCCGTGTGTTTCCTCCTGTCACTGCGTCTCACTCAAGGGTGCCGGGCCAGAGCAGTGCGGACTGTCGGGTGTGTGAAGAACAGTGCCAGGGACAGTGAGACAAGCTTTCACAAGCTGAAACACACCCGTGACCCCAAACCAGAGCAAGGGCAGAGCATCCTTGGCCCCAGGCCTCGTGCTCTCTCCTAGTGACCAACCCTGGAGGTAGTTGACCGTGAACCTGTCTCTGACCTGCACAGGTTAGCGCCTCACCTTTTGACTCTTTTGATGAAGCCATGGTGCAGTGGTTCTTTGCTTTCTAGTTTTTTTAAAAAATTTTAGGAATATTTTAAAGCAGGCTCGCTCATGCTTGTGCCCTGTTGCTTCAGTCGTGTCCGACTCTTTGTAGCCCCATGGGCCGTAGCCCGCCAGGCTCCTCTGTCCATGGGGTTTCCCAGGCAAGAATACTGGAGTGGGTTGCCATGCCCTCCTCTGGGGTGGGAGAGAGGTCTTCCTGACCCAGGGATCGAACCTATGCCTCCTGCATTGCAGGCAGGTTCTTCAACCACTGAGCCCCCTGGGAAGCCCTTAAAACAGCCTGATTGAGATATAATTCACATATTCTACAATTCATCCACTTAGTCTACAGTCCATATAAGAACATTTTCATCACTGCCGAGAGAAACCCTGTGTCTGCTAGCTGTCAACTGTCCCCCAGTCCCTGGCACCCACCAGTCTGCCTTCTGTCTCCCTGGATTTGCTTATTCTGGACATCTCATATATTCATACATAGAATCGTACACCGTGTGGCCTTTTGTGTCTGGCTGCCTTCACTTAGCATCTTGCTCTCGAAGTTCATCTCTGTTGTAGCATGGGTCAGCACTGCAGTCCTTTTTATGGCCGAATAATATTCCAGTGCTGTGGGCCAGCTGCTCTGAGTGGGTTGCCTTCAGAACTGGGAACCTCAGGAATCTGAAATGTTGGCATCCATTGATGCTGGCTCCTGAGTTTGGCCAGATGCTGCAAGCAAATGAAGCTAGGAGTGCTGAGCGATAGGGAGAGGTGGGAGACAGCTTGGAGAGGGAGAGAAGACGGAGGCATCCGGGCCCCGGGTAGGTCCTGCTTCTCCTGTCTCAGCCTCAGCACCCCCATCTGTTTGGTGGGGGCAGGACTGGGCTCAGCTGTGTGTTTACAGAGCCTTCCAGCTCTGGTGGTGCGGAGTGCCCCTTGTATGTGGCACTTCCTCCTTCCCAGCGTGGGTTGGTTCTAGCTTCAAGTTCTAAATCTGAGGGCCCCTGGACGTTCTCCTTTTAAGTGGCTAATATCTTCCCAGCTTCCCCAAGCTGGGTCTGCCTCCTTATTCCCCGGGATTACCAGCCTGTGTCCTGGGTCCCTTCCAAGGCCACTGCCTGTTGAAATCCACAGAGCAGAAGAAAAGGTGAGCAGGAAGCAGGTCCGAGAACAAAGGACAGCCTTATGCGGGAAGGTCAGGCAGCTAGGGACTTACCTGCCTCCATGACTGCAAACTCACAGCCTCTGGAACCCAGTGACACCTGGCCTCAGCCACAGGGTGGCTATGTTTGAAATTCACCATCTCATACAAACATTTCTCTCTCTCTTTAAACAGCTTTACTGAAATAGAATTTGCATATCCAGCGATTCACCCACTAAAACGTGCAATGCAATGGCTTTTAGTATGCTTCCAGAGTACTGTATCCATCACCTCAGTCAGTTTGACAATGTTTTCATCACCTCATAGAGAGTCCTCATACCCTTAGTACCATTCCCCAGCATGGCTCCCAATCCCCCAGCCTCTGGCAACCACTAATCTCCTTTCTGTCTCTATGGATTGATTTATTCTGGACTTTTCATATAAATGAAATCATACACTGTGTGGCCCAGCTTATTTCACTTAGCACCGTGTTTATACAGTCCATCCGTATTGTGGCCTGTGTCTGTATTTCATTCCTTTTAATGGCTGAGTGTGCTTAGCCACTCAGTCGTGTCCGACTCTTTGTGACCCTATGGACTGTAGCCCACCAGGCTTCTCTGTCCATGGCGATTCTCCAGGCAAGAATACTGGTGTGGGTTGCCATGCTCTCCTCCAAGGGATCTTCCCAACCCAGGGACTGAACCCGAGTCTTCCGCATTGCAGGCATTCTTTACCAGCTAAGCTACCCAGGAAGCTCACTTCTATCAATATTCACGGGCAAATTTCTATGTGGATGAATGTTTTCATTTCTCTTGGGACATATCCAGGTGTATACCTAGCCGTGGAATCACTGGGTCATGTGTAACTCCAGGTTTTTAACCTGCTGTGGACACTGCTTTTGAAATCTCCAAGCGAGCAGCTTGCTGCTCTGATTCCAGGACTGCCAACTCAGGGTTCCCTACTCGGGATATCTGACCGGTTGGAATAGGATGCTGGTCTTGTGTCGCTGCATCTTTCTGGGGGATGGGCAGGTGGATGTCCGGGACATCTGTCAGATTCCCAAAGGCGCCTCTGAGCCTCCAGGCCCTCTGTGGGGTTAGAGAAGGAGGTGGACCAGTGCAGCGAATCCCAGTCCTGACTTGGGAATTCCAGACCATTCTCGTAGGGCCTGCTCAGGGTGAAAAGCACAACATGAGAAATGATGGACACGCTCTCTGACATCATTGTTTTCTCCCTCATTTCCCGGTGTGCCTCCTCCTTGGAAACCCAGGAAGGAGAACTTCAACAACGTCCCTGACCTGGAGCTCAACCCAATCCGGTCCAAAATCGTCCGTGCCTTCTTCGACAACAGGTGGGCCCTTCTCCCAGAATGCTGATGATGGGTGACTTTGTGGGGAGTGTTTTGCCTTTGTAACCTCAGTCATAACTCGTGTTGGGTAGGAGTTGTGAGCCTGGGCCAGAGGTCTGGAGTTCTGGATTCATGGCGAGGTGACTTGGGATAGCTCACTCAGTCTCTCTCGGCCTCCGTACTCGTTAGCTATGGCTGCATAACAAATTACTCCCCTGTAAACTTAGCAGTTTAAGATAATACATATTTATTAGCTCACCAGTTCTATGGATCAGGGATTTGGATTCTCTGGCTCAGGGAGGGTTAACTGGGGCTGCAGTCACCCGAAGGCATGACTGGGGGAGGCTCTGGTTCCGAGCTCATCCACCTGCTCATGAACCAATCCCCAGAGCTACCACACCTGGCAGCTGACCTCCCTCAAGAGTAAGATGTTCCAGTGAGAAAGAGGGAGGGAGCGACGGAGAAGAGAGAGACTGGGCACTTGAGATGGAAAACACCATCCATTGGAACTTCATCTTGCACATAACATTCCATCACCTTTTCTATATTGTTTTTTTCAGAGGTGAGTCCCTGGGTCTCCCCACACTGGAGTGGGGACCTCATGGGGCATGGATACCAGGAGGCAGGCTCATTGGCGCCCTCCTGGGGGCTGCCTCCCTTTCCTTATAGATAGAATGACGGTGATACACCTGCCTTGCGATGTTGCTGTGAGGCTGTGCTGAGATGATGTGTGTTGAAGAGCCAGAGTATGCTCAGTGCCCTGGCTTACAGATGGAGAAACTGAGGCAGAGAGAGGCTCCATGGACAGTGTCCCAGAGCTGAGGCTAAGGCTAGAGATCGTGTCTCCAAATGTCCAGTGTCTTCAGGGTTGAAAGACTCAGGTATCGGGAGGGACATCACTGTGTCTGAGGCTCAGTGAGGAGGTAGGAGATGGACGTGGGGGATGGGCAGACTCAGCCTGACACCCTGTGTCTGCAGAGATCGCTGAGGAGCAGGGGAGCGGGCAGAAAGAGGAAGGAAGGGAACTGGCGTGTTGAGATCATGTGATAGGTGGGGACTCCCTGGATGGGCTTCAAGTCATGCGAGCCTGAACCACCCAGCTCAGTTCTGCCAGGACTATGGGGACCTGAGCCAGAAGCAGGACCTCACTGTTCATGGGCTGGGACTGGGAAGTCCTCTGGCTGCCCCAGAAAATGCAGAGACCTTCCTCTAGGGCTTGTGGGGTTGGACCTGAGGAGAAAGTGCCCAGGAGTTAACCAGGCAAAGCAGAGAGAAACCAGAACTGCATGTGCAAAGGCCCTGTGGCCTAAAGTCCAGATATACAAGTGACAGGGGACTCAGCTGGAACACAGAGAGGCTGAGCATGGTGAGAGGTGTGGGGTAGGCAGGGTGCATCGTGCAGACCCTAGGCCAGCAAGGGGTCTTGACTTCAACCCAGGAGTAGCATCAGAGGTGGGGGCACAGATAGTCTTTAAGGGAGGTGTGTAGAGCATGAAGCAGGTTGGCATCTTGCAGAGGTCACTCTGGCTGCCAGTGGGTTGTCAGGGACTGAGGCCAGGGTCCCTCTGGCTGGAGCCGGGACTCCTGAGTACAGAGGGATGGCAATGGCGGCTTTGAGATACCTGGGAGGGGATGACGGAGGGCAGAGGAAAGTGGGGGAGCTGGTATCTGAGGAATCACCCCCAGCAATTGTCACACGTCCCTTCAGAGAGGGATGGTTTGAAGTCATGTGGTCAGTGGCGAAGACGGGAGTAGAATTCAGCATACCCACCTCCTTTTTAACCCTGGTTCTGCCTGCGGAATCCCAGGGTGAGGCCTGGATGGGTGGGCAGTGAGCAGAGCAGGATTGGAGGGGTGGGTTGCTGACAGATAGTGGAGTGGGGGTGGGGTGATGTGGCCCCCAATGTGGAGACAATATGGCCCTTTGGGGTCTAGGGTGGGAGGTGTCACAGGAAGATGGTGAAGGGTGACCAGAGTGTTGTGGCGCCTGACATGAGAAGGGGGTGGCATGCAGACGTGTGTGTCTGTGTGTACACAGGCCCGCGGGCACCTGCCTTTGAGGCTTGTTTCTGAAAGACGGGATGAGAGTGGGCCAGCTGTGAGGTTGGCCGGGCTCCAGGGACCCAGCCTTCTGTGCTTGGAGCTGGAGGGGCTAGTGTCTTCCATGTACCGGCTGGGCCAAGATGGGGAGAGGGGGATGCCCCGGAGGTCCCAGTGACCCCGCTGCTCCCAGGCCTGTCTAGCCCACCTGGGGCCAAGGGCTTGGTTCTTCTGTCCTCACTGCTGGCCCAGGAGGAGAGTGGCGGGGCTGGAGGGGGACCCCAGGAAACCTCTGCTGTTCTGATTGGTGGAGGCGGGGCCGTGGACACCAGGAGGCTGCCTCACTTTGCTCACATACAGAGCGATGACGGTAGTAACAGACCCTGCCTCTCGGCGTTGCCGTGAGGCTGTGCTGAGATGACGTGTGTTGAAGAGCCACGGTACACTCAGTGCTCAGGCGCGTCCGACTTTGCGACCCCATGGACTGTACCCGCCTTCCCCCGCTGGCCTCCCCCCGCCAAGGCTCCTCTGTCCATGGGATTCTCCAGGCAGGAATCCTGGACTGGGTAGCCATTTCCTTCTCCAGGAGATCTTCCCAACACAGGGATTGAACCCTGGTCTCCCACATTGCAGGCAGATTCTTTACCGTCTGAGCCACCAGGGAAGTTGTTCCTTAAAGCAAGGCTGGCCAGAGGTTGCTTGGCCCTCCACTGTCCCCTGGGCAACTGGGAACAGGTTCCAGGAGTTGTGTTTTCAGGTGGGGGTGGAACTTGGGTGGGGCCAGGCTGCTCTCCAGGACTGATACGCTGCCTGCTGAGGGGGCTGGGCCTGGGCCCGAACTGGAGCAGAAACCTCCCTCCAGCCAGAGGACAAGCGGCCCTGAATCCACAGTCGGAGGTGGGAGAGACCCCTGCCTTGCTTGGAGCATCCATCGTTAGGACAGAGCCATGAGCGCGGGCACAGGCAGGTGCCTCCTGAAGGATGGAGGGAGGCCCTCAGTCAGTCAGGGAATGTTGGGTGTCTGCAAGGTGTCATCAGGCCTTTGAGCCCCTGATGGGGGCGTGTGGCAGGAAACGGGGGCAAGGGCTGGGCTGAGACCTGGGAGACCAGGTGGAGGCTTGTGGTGGGGGGAGTCACCCCAAGAGCTGGAGAAGCTTCCAGAGAGTGTTGAACAAGGGAGCGACAAAGTCTGATTTGCTTTTTAAAAAAAATTATTTATTTATTTGGCTGCATTGGGTCTTAGTTGCAGCATGTGGGATCTAGTTCCCTGACCAGGGAGGGAACCTGGGGCCCCTGTATTGGGAGTGCAGAGTCTTAGCCACTGGACCACCAGGGACATCTATGACTTGCTTTTTGCGGAGCTCATCCTGGCCTCTGCCCATCGGGATGGTGGAGGCTGGACCAGGCTGTCCTAGGAGAGAAGATCGGATATGATGGAGAGGGAGTCAAGGGGTCCCCGGGCCTGCAGTGCGGGCGGCTCACAAGACCCCTGCTCTAGGAGTGACCACTGGGAGATGATGCAGGACGGTGAGCAGGAGACAGGGAGGACAGCTGCCCATAGCAGGAGGTGAGAGCCCACTCCTGCCCCCGTCTCCCTCTGGGCTCTGGGACCTCAGCCTTGGGGCAGCTGCTTACAGACACGGTCTGGAGAAAAGGAGGCCCCTGGTGAGTTGGTGGACTGCCCAAGGTCAACAAGAGGAAGAGGATTGAGGAAAGGCTTCCCCAGCCGGGACCTGGAACCACTCAGCACCTGTGCGTCCTTTGCATTTCTGTCCTGTAAGCTCTGCCAAGGAGTGAGGGAGGAGTCAGAGGACAGGCTGGAGGCGGGAGTTTCCTTTCAAAAAGTACCGGTGTCTGCCTTGCATCCTAAGGCGTTTTGGGAACAAGACAGTGAAGCAAAAAGCTGGTTGGAAGGCAGTTTGAGCAGGGTCTGTCCCCTCCTCCAAGGGTTCTGGTCCTCACAGAGTCACTGGAGAGTTACAGAAGTGAAAATACTGCATTCAAGCGGGCTTTCTTGCAAAAAGAGTGCTGGATGGAGGGCTGCAGATTTGGATGTAGCCCCCATTCTTTTAGGGCTTCCCAGGTGGCACTAGTGGTAAAGAACACGCCTGCCAGTGCAGGAGACGTGGGAGATGTGAGTTAGGCTCCTTAGGTCAGGAAGATCCCCTCGAGGAGGGTATGGCAACCCGGTCTAGTATTCTCGCCTAGAGAATCCCATGGACAGAGGAGCCTGGTGGGCTACAGTCTATAGGGTCGCATAGAGTGGGGCACTACTGAAGCGACTTAGCACACACGCGCCCATTCTTCTACCCACTGACCCTGGCCTCGGGGTGCCCCACTGTGGAAATGGGAGTGGAGTGCAGGTGGGCCTGGCTCTGGGTGCTGTGTCTGGGTTTCCTCGGCCTCTGCCCTCTGGTCGCCTTGAGAGACCAGGATGCTGGCCCACAGGGACCTCCCAGGGACATGGGCAGGAACCCCTTGCCCCTGAATTGGGTCCTGATGCCGAAGCAGCCAGGTCACAGCCTTCCCTGAGAAGCAGACACACGTGGCCTGCCTGCCACAGGGTCCATCACATTTCCCGGAGCTCATCTCCATGCCCCTTGCTGCAGCCGGAACCCCCTGAGAAGGAGGTGCAAGCTAACCCAGTGAACCATGCCTCCTAGGAGCCTGATGATGCCTGGGGCTATTTTTACACCTTGTAAGTCTGGTCTGTGCCCCTGACAGCAGGAACTCTGAGGTTATTAAAAATCTGTCCAGAGGAACAGTGGGAAACCTTTGTAAGAGATGATTTCAGAGAAAATTGAGAAAAAAAAAACAACACTCAAAGACTAGGCTTTCTGAGTCCTGGGGAGATCTCCTCTCATCTCTCCAGTTTGTTGTTTCACAATCCACCTTTCGTGATCCAGGCTTGGGAGCCACTTCTTTCTGGAAAATCTCCTGGAATGGAAGCTTGGGGATAGTGAGATCTCTAAACTGTGAAGTGTGGTGGCCACTGCAGGGGCAGGATTTGAAAGGGAACAGCTGGGCCCCTGCTTCCCCGGTGGCACAGCAGTAAAGAACCTGTCTGCCAATGCAGGAGATGCAGGTTCGATCCCCGGGTTAGGATGAGCCCCTGGAGAAGGAAATGGCAACCCACTCCGGTATTCTTGCTTGGGAAATCCCATGGGAAGAAGAGCCTGGTGGGCTATAGTCTATGGGGATCACAAAGAGTCAGATACAACTTAGCGACAAAACAACAACAGCTGGGCCCTTAGAGAACCTTGAACGTGTTCCTTTAAGCTGAGATGTGGTCTTGACCCCAGGAAGCACCCAAGTGCATTTGAGAAGCACCATCATCCCGGGCAAACTGAGAACTATCCCTTTGCAAGGAGGCACAGGGAGGGTAGGGGGGCCATCAGACAGATGGCGACCTGCCCCAGTAGAAGTTGGTTAGTGGTAAGAGTATGGCCGCAGAGGGTCAGGAGCCTGTGTCTGGTTGGAATCAGCTCCAAGCTGTTTTCTCAACTCCTCTGCCAGGACCTGCACTTGGTGGCTTGTCGGTCCCCTCGCATGCATTTGCTGAGTACCGGCTGTGTGTTCAGCATGGGACGGACCCAGCCTTGGGTACCCTCCCCAAGCCCTGCCAGGAACTCAAGCCCTTTCCCACCCTTTCAGAAAAACACACCCGCAGGGACAACCTCAAACCTGTCCTGATCTGTTCGAAAACCTGCAGTTAATTGGTGCACTTCACACGTTGGTAGGAAACAGATTACTCAGAGTGCCTGCCAACAGATCACTGTGCCCGAGTTTCAGACAGCTGATAGAGAGCAGGAACTGGCAAACTTTCTCTAAAAGGCCAGAGAGTAAATATTTTAGGCTTCGCAGGCCACATCGTCTCTGTTGCAACTGTTCAGCTCTGCCTTTGTAGCCTGAAAGCAGCCGCGGATACCATGTAAATGAGCAGGCGTGGCCGTGTGCCAATAAAACTTTATTTCTGAACACTCAGATTTGAATTTCATGTAATTTTCACTTGTCATGCGATGCTATTCTTTTTTTCCCCCTTAACATTTTTTTTTTCCAACTATATCAAAACATACCAACCCTTCTTAGTTCATGGGCTATATAAAAGCAGGCAGCAGACGGGATTTGGCCCCTGGGTGACTCCCTGACCCTTTCGATCTAAAGGGAAGGGTTACGAGACGTACCTGGTGAATTACCACCCAACTCTGTGCACCATGCATGCCCGGCAGCCCCCGCCCCACAGACCCAGCTGCCTGTGTCTCCCCCAGACCCCCAGATGGTGGTTTCTGGGTGGGAGGGGGTGCAGCACAGGGCTGGATTAACCCCCAGGGGCCCCCGGTGCCCCCCACGAGCTGGTCGCTGGGTAGCAGAACCCAAGGTTGGGACAGCCATTGTAGGTGAAGTGAGTGCTTGGAAGGGCCGGTTTCTCTGGGGCTATGGGGGACAGCGAGATGAGCTTCTGTTTTGAATACATTTCCAACACCCCTTTGTTGCTCCCACAGGAACCTGCGCAAGGGGTCCAGCGGCCTGGCCGACGAGATCAACTTCGAGGACTTTCTGACCATCATGTCCTACTTCCGGCCCATCGACACCACCATGGACGAGGAGCAGGTGCAGCTATGCCGGAAAGAGAAGCTGAGATGTGGGTGTCCCAGGGCCCCTCCCCACGGCACACCTGGCTGTTTGCATGTCCCCAAGGCCTGCTGTGCCCCTGTGGGGGGTGGGGAGGGTCAGGGAGCACCAGCTCTGGGCCTTGGGGAGGGGGATTTCACAGCACAGAGGGTGCTCCCCCCTCCTAGGCTGTTCTGAGACAGCCTCCTTGTTGACACTCCTCAGCAACTGGTGATTTTCTGGGAATAGAAGGGTCTGTCGGTGATGGGAAATTGGTTTGGACAGACCTGGTTCAATCCAGCCCTTCCACTAAGCAGCTGTGTGACCTTGAACCTGACGGTGGGAACGCGGGCTGGACATGTGGCTGGTTCTGAGGCTGGAGGAGACCGCATGGGTGCTTTTGTCCCTTGCCCCGGTCCACAGCCCACCACCAGACTCAGCTTCACGGGGTGGCCTCTGCGGGCCCACGCCCCCACCTTCAGAGCCGCTCTGGCCCTTTATCTGAGTTCAGGGCTGGCGGCACCCGGCCCTCCCTGTGCACTTTCCCATGACTCCAGCATCCTTCTGCACCCCGCCCCCGAGGCAGCAGCGTCTGCAGGGAAATGTAAACACGGGGCTGGGCTATACTTAGCTCGGGATGTGTACCGAGGGCTGCTGGGGGCAGGGGGATGGCGCCTGGTGTCGGCCCAGCTTCCAGATGGTTCCAAGGGCTGGGTCAGGGTTCATGGGGCCTATGGGATGGGATGGACTCTGGTTCAAACCCGTGGCTGCCCCTCTGTTAATGAAGTAAAGTGAAAATCACTCAGTTGTGTCCAACTCTTTGCGACCCCGTGGACTGTAGCCCTCCAGGCTCCTCTATCCATGGAATTCTCCAGGCAAGAATACTGGAGTGGGTAGGCTCTTTCCTTCTCCAGGGGATTCTCCCAACCCAGGGATCAAACCCAGGTCTCCTGCATGGCAGGCAGATTCTTTACTGGCTGAGCCTCAGGGGAAATCCCCCTTAACGGGGCAGCTGTGGGCAAATGCCTTCGCTTCTCTGAGCTTGTCAGCCCCGTCTGTGACACGGGCTCAGGGGAGGGGTCATGTGAGGATGAGGGGCGGAGATGTTTGCAGAGCGCCAGGCAGGGTAAATGCGGGGACCGAGGCCATCATGAGCTTGAGGCTCCCTGAGGCTCAGCCAGGGGTGGAGAGGTCCCCTCCCCTTCAGCTCATGGCTCTGTTGGGATGTGGGCTGCTGAATGATGTCAGTAAAGGGACCAGGTGACGTCACTGAGAGGGAAGCGAGCCGAGCAGCTGTGAATGCCTCTCAGAGGCTGGCTCGGATCAGCCAGGGGTGGGAGGGAAGCAGCGTGGTCTGTGACCTGCCCCAAGCCCAGGACGGCAGCCAGCCTCTTGGGTGTCAGGAGTGACACCTTGAAGTCACGCTGCGCTGACTTCCTGTTAATGAGACTGGCGCATGGTCCACCGGCCTTGGCTCACCTGATACTACCACCACGAGGCAGAGGTGTATTGACTCCCATTTTACAGATGGGAAAGCTGAGGCTCAGAGCAGTGAGGTCGCTTGCCCAAGGTCACCTACCCGAAGTGGTCCATCAGGCCCTTTGCCCTTGCCTTGGCATTCGGGTTGCATTGCTGGGGGTGTTTTGCTCAGTTTGAGGGAGGGGGAGGTTGCGGTAACGGTCTGCCTCGCCTGACTCATCCTCCACCTCTCCCTGCCCCCAGTTCTGTTCCACATGTACGACTCGGACAGCGATGGCCGCATCACCCTGGAAGAATATCGAAATGTAAAGTATGCTCCCGCGCCCGGCGGGCCGCCCCACACCCTGCGCTCAGCAGCCTGGTGGAGCCCCGAGCTCACGCTGTGTCTGCCCCTCCGGCAGGTGGTAGAGGAGCTGCTGTCGGGAAACCCGCACATCGAGAAGGAGTCGGCGCGCTCCATCGCCGATGGCGCCATGATGGAGGCGGCCAGCGTCTGCGTGGGGCAGATGGTGAGGGCCCGGGGCCCCTGCCCCCACCCTCCCCCTGCGGAGCCCTGCCCGCTGTGAGTCTGTGCTTCTGGAAGGCCTGGAGGGCAGAGACAGCATGTAGCCTGCTCACCACTCCAGCTGGGCCTGGCGCAGAGCTCTGCTCAGAGGCCTCCCTGCTTTCCTGTCCCACCGGAAGACCAGATCTGAGGTCCCAGTCCTGGGGGGTTGGGCCAGGCAGGGGAGGCTGGGCTTTGGGGGGCCACAGACCCTACTGGGTAGCCTCCCTGGGCCCACGGGTAGCACCTGGCACAGCACCAGGCCCAGTTGGTGTTCAGCACAGGCTTGCTGTCATTAATTTTATTATTAGAGGCGATTTGTGGCCTGGAGGGCAGGGGTCTCCTGAGGGCCCACGATCTGGCATCCAGGGAGGAGTTGGGAGCAGAGGGGGCCACGTGTAGATGAGACAGGGGCTCGGCCATCCGGCCGTGCAGCTGACGGAGGGTGGGAGGCCTCCCGCTGGTGTCAGACGTGGTGAGTCATTTCTCAGAGCCAGGCCCTCAGGCCTGGGGTTTCTCCTCCGGGCTCTGTAGACACGGGGCCCTCTGGGGTTGCAGGGTGTTGAGCAGCGTCCCTGGCTTCTACCTACTGGATGCCCATCACACCCTCCAAGTCGTGACAAGCAAACATGTCTCCAGACACAGCTACCGTCCCTGGGTTGGTGCGGGGGTGGGGGGTGAGTGTGTGAAGTCACCCCCAGTGCAGAACCAATGGAACAGAGGGCACTCGGATGGATGGTCAGGGTACTGGGAGCCAGCACGTCTGCGAGTGGTCACTGCCGGTGCTCACGGACTCGGATGGTGCTGTTGAGGGGAGGGGCAGTTGCAGGTTACCTTGGGAGGCTCCAGGCACCTCCGGAGGGTCCTCCGAAGGGTGTGCGCACAGCGTGTGCAGGCACCATGCTAGGTTCTTCACGGGCATTGCTTCATGGACTTGAAGCCTGTTTCACTGGTTCCAAGTGAACTAAGGGGAACCAAGGCTCAGAGGCGTAGGAATCTTCTGGACTTCCTGGGCAATGACCTTGGACTCTCTCTCTTGCAGGGGCTCTGAGGGCAGGCACATGATCACCTCTATGGACTTTGTTCCTTGCAGAGGGGGCGTGTCTGGGGTATTCCCCCTGAGGCCACCCCCTCTGGCTCCTGCGTATTCACTGTGGCTGCCGTCCCAGACACCACCACGGCTTTGGGATCACCCCAGCCCAGGTGGAGGGCTGTTTTTTTCCCTGCTGGAACCTGCTGTTTGTGCCCAGGCCCGTCACTGTAGATGGCGGGCCTGGGCCTGCCCCCAGGGGCAAGGGGGCTGTGGTCACTTTATTGACCTGCATTTTATCTGTCTGCTTCAGGGGCCCTAGGGAGGCTTCTGAGTTTGGTGAACCCACCCTCCTCAGCAGATTAAACTGCTGCAGAAAGGGCTAGTGGCCTCGTTGGGGAACGCGGGGATCCCCGGCCGGGCTATGTGAGCAGAATCCTCACTTGATTTAATTACACTCTCCTCCGATAAATTGCTCCCTGTTGTACTCCAGTTTCAATTGGCGAGTTTTCTTAATTTGCTGTCGTGAAATCGCTGGCAGCTGGCAGCTGCTGGTCTGCATAGAATCCACGCATCCTCGGAGCCTGTGCCGGCTTCCCTGGGGGGGGGGCATCCCGCCACTGTGGGCATCATCATCCTTTAGTTACCAGTCCTAATGTTTTCTTGTGTGATCGTCGACCAGATAAACACAGAGGTGAGGGGCGACCACGTCCTTTCATACTGCATGGCCTCTGAGGACACTTGACGTTTCTGCCAAAGACAGATGAGGCATCGCCCACCATCATGGACTTCCAGGGCCGGCTGTCCCGTGTGGCTGGGATCTTTCCAGAGTGCGTCTCTGGGAAGCCTTCCTGTGGCTGGAGGGTGGGCCGGCTTTCCTGGGGCCTCAGCCCTAGTGCTTCCCCAAGCCTCTGGCCCCTCCACCTGCCTTGCTTCCACTGGGCACCCACCCTCCAGGCTGGGTCTCGGGCCAGCGGGGCCTCGCTCCCCTCGGCCGCCCCCAGGGACCTGGGGTGGCGGGCAGGCGGAGGGCAGCCGCTTTTTCTGTCTGTTGACCCTGGTCAGGAAGAGCAGGCAGCCCTAGGGACAGGGCTGGTTCAGGCCTTCTAAGAATCTGACGTTTTTCATAAAATTAAAAACTATATCCCAAATTAGATTAAGAGCAGAGCCCACTTGAGGGGGCTGTTGTGAGATTCGCATCAGCTCATGGTAATCACGTTGGTAAAACACTCATAGAGTGCCTGCTGGGGTTTTCTTCTTTTTTTAAATGAATTATGTATGTATTTATTTTTAGCTGCGCTGGGTCTTCGTTGCTGCGCGCGGGCTTTCTTGAGCTGCGGCGAGCAGAGGTTACCCTAGTTGTAGTGCGCTGGCTTCTCAGAGCACTGGCTCGGTCGTTGTGATGTATGAGCTTAGTTGCTCTGTGGCACGTGGGATCTTCCCAGACCAGGGATCGAACTGGTGTCCTGTGCATTGCAAGGCGACTCTGAACCACTGGACCACCAGGGAAGTCCCCGGTGTTTTCTTAACTATGTGTCAGAACAAATCTCTGAGCAGTACGTAAAGAGAAGTGCATCTCTCCTGGTCCTCCTCCCTAAAGAGACCTGCCTTTGATGGGTTTTTCCCGACACAGATCAATGCACACACGTGTGTCTTCTAGTTCTGAGTCACACAACATGGCGTTCAAGTCCCCCGGCTTCCTCATCCCCATGCTGACCCTGCACGTCCACAGGACAGGTGGCAGCCATCTGCAAGCATCTTTCTGCTCCTTGTTTTTGTTTTTTTTTCCCACCGGGTGCATATCTTGGAGCCTCTTCCATGTCAGCCCATCTGGGATCAACCCCTTCTTCGTGGTAATCCGTAGCCTGGACGACCAAACTTTCTTTGACTGGTCTCGTGTTGACAGGCGGTGGGATGTCCACCCAGTTGTCACGAGCACAGAGGGCGCTGTGGGCCGGGGCGGGGGCTGTGGGGACTTGGTCGTAGCGGCATCAGGGGCAGGAGCCCTGCTTATCATCTTGTGCGTCCCCGTGTGCACAGGTGACTCAGCAGGAGGGAGGCTCCCGGACCCCATGCCATCAGGGTGACTCACGGGCGAGAAGGGGTGGGCTGTGCCGGCTGGCCCTTCATTCCCTTGGCCCTTTCCCCAGTGTCTGGAGCGCTGGTCAGCCCAGAGCTGCTCTTAACCAAGCCTGGTTTGAGAAGGCAGAATGGAGAAACAACAGGGGGTGCCTGTTGGTGGCCACCCCAGCCCCGGTGCCCACCCCACCCCCTTCTTTTCCCATCCTTGTCGCCCCTGTCCTCCCCAGGGGCATAGGTAGGGGGTGAGCCTGCACCGGCTTCCACCTCACCCTCAAGGGGATGCTGGAGTTCAAGGTGACCAGCCCCGAGCGGGAGGCAACAGTCCGTGTTCTCGTGGTCCTACCTACACACCTCACCCCTCTTTCTGTGTCGGGGGGTGGAGGTGGAGGGTCTCTGGGCAGAAGCCACTCACTGCACCCCATTCTCTCTGTGCAGGAGCCCGATCAGGTATATGAGGGGATCACCTTCGATGACTTCCTAAAGGTGGGTGCCTGGGAGTTGGGGGTGGGCACGGGGGCTGCCCTGGGGGCTTGCAGGGGACCCTGCTGGTCAGGAAGAGACAGGCATCTCGAGGGAACAGAGTCTAGCCTGAGTGTGGCCTTTACAGTGGTTTAAACTGGTGGCAGAAAGTGAAGAGGAACTAAAAAGCCTCTTGATGAAAGTGAAAGAGGAGAGTGAAAAAGTTGGCTTAAAGCTCAACATTCAGAAAACGAAGATCATTGCATCTGGTCCCATCACTTCATGGTAAATAGATGGGGAAACAGTGTCAGACTTTATTTTTGGGGGCTCCAAAATCACTGCAGATGGTGATTGCAGCCATGAAATTAAAAGATGCTTACTCCTTGGAAGGAAAGTTATGACCAACCTAGATAGCATATTGAAAAGCAGAGACATTACTTTGCCAACAAAGGTCCATCTAGTCAAGGCTATGGTTTTTCCAATGGTAATGTATGGATGTGAGAGTTGGACTGTGAAGAAAGCTGAGTGCCGAAGAATTGATGCTTTTGAACTGTGGTGTTGGAGAAGACTCTTGAGAGTCCCTTGGACTGCAAGGAGATCCAACCAGTCCATCCTAAAGGAGATCGGTCCTGGGATTTCTTTGGAAGGAATGATGCTAAAGCTGAAACTCCAGTACTTTGGCCACCTCATGCAAAGAGTTGACTCATTGGAAAAGACTCTGATGCTGGGAGGGATTGGGGGCAGGAGGAGAAGGGGACGACAGAGGGTGAGATGGCTGGATGGCATCACTGACTCGATGGATGTGAGTCTGAGTGAACTCCAGGAGTTGGTGATAGACAGGGAGGCCTGGCGTGCTGCGATTCATGTGGTCGCCAAGAGTCGGACACAACTGAGCAACTGAACTGAAACTGGTTTTACTTATGTTTATTGAAAGGGTGATGATAGTCACACACGCTCAAAACAACTTAGCAAGTACGAAAGGGCCTCTGAGGAAGGCTCCGTTTTCTCCCCATCAAGTCCCTTTCTCAGAAGCACCCTGTTGACAGCTGGAACCAGGGTCTGGAATGTTCCATGACTGTGAGCCCAGCTCTTCCCAGAAGCACATGCTGGTGCTGCCCACGTGTGGTCCTGCCATCCTCCTGAGCCCCACAGACAGTGCTGTGCCCAGCTGCCCACCTTCCACCCTGGTTAGTGGACGTTCAGGCCTCGCCCAGCCTTCACGTCCGTAAACGTGCCCGCAGACTGGGAACAGGGGCCCTGGGTGCTCTGATCGGTGAGGAGTCAAGCCCCCCTCCTGTATTCTGCCCACTCTTTTGGCCCTGAGCACCCCAACAGTGGGGTCCCCGCACCCCTTCCAGGAGCTGAGGAAGATGGGAGGTTAGGGCAACGATAGCCAGGGGCTCCTGGGCCACTGCCGGCGCTCCCAGGCAGCCCTGAGGGAACAGGCCTGTGCCCAGGACAGGGCCGGGGACCCCCACCTCGTGGCTGAAGCTCTGGGAAGCCGAGGGGCAGCCTGCCTGAGGGGCTCCCCCAAAGTCTGAGCCGCCAACTTGGCCGGTCGTGGCAAGAGGAGGGGCATGGGTGGTACAGACCAGGCTTGAAGGAGAGACTGGAAAGGTCTGCTGGGCTGGAGGAGGGCAGGTGGGTGGGGAGAAATTGAGCTGGCGTTTGTGCCGTGGGTCACCTTGGCATGTGGAAAGGTGGTAACACCCAAGCAAGAACCAGAGTGAGCAGTGAGAAGACCAGGGAGGCCAAGGGGAGGTGAGGGAGGGAAGGACGCTGGTTTAAGCCAGAAGACAAGATGAGATCCTTTTTGGCCCCAGAAAATCAGCTTCTTCCCCCGCAGTCCGTTCCCCAGCCCTGCCCCGCCTGCTCCCAGGGCTCCCAAGTCCGTGGCCGCTGGGCTTTTCCCCAGCAGCCGGCCACTCCCGTTCTCTGAGCCCCATTGTGACCCTCTCGCGTCACCTTGGCGTTTGGCAGAAACCAACCTGGGCATCCAGACATCTCTTCCTGGGAACACCCTGCCTACCTTAACAAGGAAAGTGCCTGGGGCTGTGGGCTTGTGACGGTGGCCGAAGATGTGGCAAAGCCTCCCCGTGGCTTGGGTGCCCACAGCACTGTGTTCACCCGAGTTGCGTGGCTGTCCCTGCAGATGTTGAGGGCGACACTGTGAGAGTCTGAAGTTCTTACATAATCAGGGAGACGGTGACCAGTCTGCCCACCACACCCCTTGGTTCCTGCCCGCATCCTTCTGGCTGTCTCACCATCTGTGGTCCTCTTGGGCCCCGAGTAGCCAAGGAGCAGGAGTTCTGGGTGCTGGAGCTCGTAGTGCGGCATGGGGTCTGGTGGCCTGAGTGTCCGCTAGGGACCTGGCCAGGGTGGACCCTGATGGAGGTGCCAGGTATGTGGTGATAGACTTGGTCTTTGGCAGAAATCACCCTTCCTGGGCAGGAGCTTGTCTTTCTGGAACACGGTACCTATTTCTGGGAGGTTATAAAGACCTAACTGTCGCGACCTTTGAATGAATGATGATGGCTTGATGAGATCTTAGAATAACACAGCCCTTAACAGTTTACAAGCCACTTCCATGCAAGATTCCCTGGGAGCCCCCACCACAGAGTGGGCAGCATAGGTGGTGGTCTCCACATCTTTCTGGTGCAAAAGAGGTTTAACGGGCTCAGAAATTTGTGTGAAAATCACAGAGTCTGAAGTGGTGGTGGGTGGGATTCCAGCGACTTCAGCTAGGAGCTTGGATTCAGCACTTAAATAATAACTTGCTGTGACAGTCCAGAAAGAATCTGAATGTCAGAGCCCAGCAAAGAGGCAGATGGAAGAGGTTCCATGCTTCGCTCTGTATCTCACCTGTGGGGGCATCACGGTGGGCGGCGGAGGTGGGCGGGCGGGGAGTGGGCGAGGGTCTGGGCGGGGGGCGGGGATGCCCACTCACGCTGCTCCGTCCGTGCTCCAGATCTGGCAGGGCATCGACATCGAGACCAAGATGCACGTCCGCTTCCTTAACATGGAGACCATCGCCCTGTGCCACTGACTGCCCACCCCCACGGAGCACCTGCACCAGAATCTGGGTGGCGCAGGGGGCCCGTTTGCTGCAGCCTTTATTGTAAATAGCCGACATGCCTCGCTCATCTCGTTTTCCCACAGGGTATGGTGTGTGGGACTTTGCTGTTTTTATCTCTAATAAAAAAGGAAAAGGGTTTGGTAATGAGCGTGGCTCCTATCTGTCCCCCACATCCACGCATGCAGCCTGGCCGTCTGGTGGCCCAGAGGTTGACTGCAAGGAGCAGGCAGTAGCAGCTAGTTCTCAAAGGCTGGTTTGCAAGGGGATTTTTTTTCTCCCTTCCTGTCTGGCGTATTTGGGGTTAATAGGTTGCTGTTTTCCCGACACAAGTGCTGGGAACTCGTCTGCCTCCTCAGTCTCCAGCTCCTCTATGGGGGCAGGGGTTGGGGTGGGGGGCTTCCTGGGTGTCACAATCCGATATTGAGACCCAAGGAGAAGACGTGAGCAGGGCCAGCCACGGGGACCACCCAAGTTCACCCCATGGTACTGGGGATGCCGGCAGTCAGCCTGGCGGGATCAGATTCAGGGTAGCCACACAGCCTGCACCCAGAGGTCCGCAGCACAGCGGCAGCTGGGGAGGCCACCGGCCCAGGTAAGCATCTCCCACACCTTCAGTTGTCACCTGCTAGCAGTGGAGGGTGAGGCAAGGGGGGAAACGGTCGTTCAACTGGGGCGGTGGCTGTGGCCAGGGAGTCAGCACAGGGCTGGGCTTCGGTGGTGCCCTGGGGAACTGCTGACTCTCGGGCAGCGCTGTGGTCTCTAGTCGTGTTCCGCTTCCTGGTGGTCCCTGTTACTGACACCCACTGGAAGGCACCTTCCTGGCCTTCTAGGAAAGCTCCCCTGATCATTGGTTACTGCTATTACTCTTTGTGCTCTTAAATTTGCAATTCAGTTTTGGTATTAAGCATCTTTTCTCTATCTTACATGTTTGGGTTCAGAATATAAGAGGCACGCCCCGGAGCCTTCATCCGATGCCCAGCGCCCGGGTCTACATGCCCCCGGAGCTGTGTTGGGCGCACACAGCACAATATTCACCTTAGGACGAGGTGGATGTTGGTATTTTGAAGCCAAAACAGACCCACGAGGTGATGAAGGGAAGCGTGACCACCTAGCACAGAGTTGAGGAGCCTGTGTCTGAGGGTGGTGGCAGAGCTGGGAAGCCCTCCTTATTCAGATGGTGAGCTCTGATGTGCGCATTCCAGCCCTGGGGAGTGCATGACGGGGCTGGCTGGGACCTCTGACCCCAGCGGGGCCTGAGAAACGCCAGCTCCATGGACCCCAATGTGCAGACAGGCGGCTGGGATAGTGCCACCCCATCTCCATCTCCCGTGAGTCAAGAGCCGTGTGGAATCACTTCCGGAGCTGTGCTGCTTTTTTGTAATTTTTACTAATTTTTGGCCTTTTAATGAAGTATAGTTGATTTACAGCATCGTGCTAATTTCTGCTGAACAGCAAAGTGATTCAGTTAGACATATGATACGTACATCCTTTCTGTATATTCCTTCCCACTGTGGTTTATCCCAGGAGACTGGATGTAGTTCCTGGTGCCATACTTTTGGATTTGCTTGTTTAGTGCTGAATTCCACAAATGTTTTGACATTTTCAGGAGTAAAGCCCGAGGCCTCTGCTTCTTACCCTCCCGGTGGCAACATTTGTGTGGGAGACTGGGATGTGATTGCCCCCACCCCTGACTCCAACACCCCTCCCCGCTTCTCCCGTTGCTGGGATCTGGTTGCCAGCAGAAGGAATTTAGAAAGACGGGCAGTCGGGAGAGCTGGTCCCGTGTAAGTGCTAGTCAGCGCTCGTCCAGGATGGGTCTGCAGTGAGACGTCTATGGCCTGGCCGAAGCACGCGTGCCCCTAGCCCCCGCAGCCCCTGCTGAGCCCTCTCCCGCCCAGCACGGATACCAGTGAGACGCCCGCGGCCTGGCCGAGCATGGGTGCCCCTAGCCCCCAGCCCCTGCTGAGCCCTCTCCCGCCCAGCACGGGTGCCAGGGGCCCACGGAGTCGCTCACAGCAGGCCTGCTGGTGTGGCCATGAGGGCTGTTTTCTGGGATTCTCCGTTTGCTTCAGTCTTCTCAAGGCAGTTCATGAACGTAGTGTTTTTGTAGATAACAGACCTTCCACCTGCCCAGCCTGCATTCGGGAGCGTGGCCACTGTGGGTGCAGAGCGTGCGTTTGTACTTGTTCAGACCACCAAGGGCCGGCTGCATGTCTTTGGAGCTTTGGCCACGGCTTACCTAAACTGCTAATTAGAAAGGGATTTGTTCACCCCGAGCCTGGTTGGTGCTGCCCCAGAGCATGCCGACACCCCACTTGTCGCTGAGGGAGTCTGACTGACTGCCACCAGAAGGCGGGCCAGAGTCAGCCTGGGGCTCCTGCGGGCTCCCGGGCACCGTGTGCGCGAGGTGGGGCTCTCCTGCGGGCTCCCGGGCACCGTGTGCGCGAGGTGGGGCTCCTGCGGGCTCCCGGGCACCGTGTGCGCGAGGTGGGGCTCTCCTGCGGGCTCCCGGGCACCGTGCGTGCGAGGTGGGGCTCTCCTGCGGGCTCCCGGGCACCGTGCGCGCGAGGTGGGGCTCTCCTGCGGGCTCCCGGGGCACCGTGCGCGCGAGGTGGGGCTCTCCTGCGGGCTCCCGGGCACCGTGCGCGCGAGGTGGGGCTCTCCTGCGGGCTCCCGGGCACCGTGCGCGCGAGGTGGGGCTCTCCTGCGGGCTCCCGGGGCACCGTGCGCGCGAGGTGGGGCTCTCCTGCGGGCTCCCGGGCACCGTGCGCGCGAGGTGGGGCTCTCCTGCGGGCTCCCGGGCACCGTGCGCGCGAGGTGGGGCTCTCCTGCGGGCTCCCGGGCACCGTGTGCGCGAGGTGGGGCTCTCCTGCGGGCTCCCGGGCACCGTGTGCGCGAGGTGGGGCTCCTGGGGCTCCCGGGCACCGTCCGCGCGAGGTGCGGCCCGCTGCTCCCGGGCACCGTGCGCGCGAGGTGGGGCTCTCCTGCGGGCTCCCGGGCACCGTGTGCGCGAGGTGGGGCTCTCCTGCGGGCTCCCGGGCACCGTGTGCGCGAGGTGGTGGTTTCACCCATTTGGTCATTCAGGGAGTGATTGGCGTCTGCTGTTGGTTAGGGCAGACCCACTCCTAGGGAGGGCGGTTATTCCCCACAGCCTGCTGGCCTCTGACTGGAAAGAACGAGGGTCACTGCTCTGGGCACAAGTCTTGGCATGGCCCCTGTGACAGGCTGGACCGGTGGGTGTGCTCAGCAGGGGCAGAGACCCTGAGTGAGTGTAGCTCTGCCCCCATCTGAGGTGACATGTCTGTTGATTTCTCAATTTGCCTGCTGTAGAACAAATGCCCTTGTTTTACAGCTTTCCTCTTATTGGGAATTATACTCATGACTAATCAATGCTAAATCAAATATTTGAAGTCAGTGCTTTGAGGGCCTCGGGCTGTGGGCGGAGGAGACAGAGCAGGGACGTGTCCACAGCGTGCAGGATGAGGGTGAGGTCACCTCTCTCCACATTCTCCACCCACTTCCCAGGAATTGAGATGAAGGCAGGATCTAGTCCAGTGTTGCCATATGACCAAGGAGAAAATGTTACCAGAACTGTGCTTTTGGCTGTTAGAATACAGCAATTTGACACACACACGGCCATGTGGTAATTTACAAAGGGCTGTGTAATGGAAATCTAATATGAGAAGCTCAAGGGAAACCTGCAGCCAGGTTAGACATGAATTATGGATAAAGGAATGGAGTAAGACGGCATGAGCTTCCAGTTTTGGCCAAGCACCCTCTGAGGGAACAAGTTACTGAGTTATGCCTAGACTTCAGCAGTTTCTTTTCTGACCCCAGGGGCTGGGGATGTTCTTTATGTGCTGTGCTAATGGGAAGCAGGTTCATGTGTGGATCTGATCCTTGTCGCCGAGCAGGTGAACCCGTCTCTGCTGCCCGGGGTTCACCAGGCTGAAGCTTCAACCTCAAACCTCACAGCACAGTGACTTAAGGTAGGCTGATAGTTAAAAATACAAGTTGCCTTGCAAGCTGTCCTCCCACACAGTGACCTTGGGAAGGCCTTGGAGAGTTGAGTGGGCGGAGCCCGGGCTTTCACCACCTCCTCCCAGGGTGTCAGCGTTGCCTTTGTCTCTGGGCTTCTCCAGAATCTGTGACCAATGCCAGGAGGGATTCAGTGGTTGGAGGAACTTGGCCCCCAGGAGGACTGAGGACTCTGATGGGCACATGGTGGCTGCTCTTCCTCCTAACCCGCTGGTGGACCAGGTCAGCAGGGACAGGGTTTCCCATCTTTACCCCGGAAAAGTCCGCGGGGCAAGCGGGGGCGTGATCCATGGGGCAACGGAGGTGTGGTCCACGGGGCAGCGGTCAGATGCACTAAGGTGGATGGATGCGCTCAAGGAGCAGCTTGCAGCACCTCCCTCTAAAGAAATCCAGGAAGGGGGCGTTGGCACTGGCGCTGGGCGAGGGGAGATCAGGACAGGCTCGGCTCTGGGTATGGGGGAGCCTGTCCACCCATTCTAGGGGCAGAGAAGTTCCCCGGTGGAGCCTCTGCTTGGAAGCCCCTGCCCAGCAGCAGAGGCAGGGGAGAGCAGTCTGGCGCCCACATGGCACCGGCTGGAGCCCAACAAGGGGGCCCTGCCATTGCCCACCCTAGGCAGCGCCGTCCAAATCGCCCTGGGCCCTGCACAGCAGCCAGGGAGCCATCTGGCCTGGCTGTGGGTGAGGCGGGCAGGTCCTGGTGGTTGGGGAACCAGGGCCTGGTGGCTGGCATTGCTTGCTCCCAAATGCCACAGCTGCTGCACAGAGCGAAGGCTCGAGTAAGGGAAGGCCAGCAGCCCCCAGCTCTGCCCGTCCTGACAGGCCCCAGTAACGAGAAGGCTGCATCCCTACCAGGCCACTTCTCTCCAGTGGTGAGCAGGGTTGGTTCACCGTGGCCAGTGTTTGCCATCTGAATGCAGAGTGAGACACACTGTTCTCTCAAATGGAGAGGACCCTGGCTCTGGAGGGTATGGAGGACTTGGACCAGAACTCCACTCTTAGGGACACTGCGTTTTCCTCGAATCAGCTGAACCCAGTCAGCCAGGGCAGGCTCTCTCCTTGCAGGGGAAGATGCGGCCCTAGGATGTACCTTCGAATGAATTCACCTCCTGGGCAGCGCCGTCTAGTGGCCACAGCTGGAATCCTCGGGGAACTGGGGTTTCCCTTGGAGAATCTGACGAAAGAGCCACACTTCCTCCCAGAAAACGCCCTTATGCAGTTTCACGCACTGTGTGTGGGTCTCCTGGATCCTGGGCTACAAGCCCAACAGTGGTTCTGGAAGAAAACTATTCAACATGCTATATGAGATTTTTGGTGGGGAGAAGGGAGAGCTGGTAGAGTGGTGTGCTGCAGAGGGGCGGGGGTGGGGGGCTGGTGCCACACACCTTGCCAGGGTGATAATTTTGGCAATAAATACACTTGAAAATGTAGTAGCAGAACACAGACATGTTATAAAGTGGAAAAAGCCAGAGCCAGACAAGACAAAGCTCTCTGGTGTTTTGGCCCTCTGGCTCTCCCAGAGGGCCGTCCTGGTCTTCAGGGAAGACCTGGGGCTAAGGCCGAAAAGCAGAAGACAGTGGTACAGGGCAGAGCAGACTTCGGGTCAGCTACGAACTCAACTGGCAGAGGAGTTCCCACGCAACAGCCAGCGGGGACACCGGTGAGGTGGGGCGAACAGACGGGGGCGGGGCAGAGGAGTTCCCACGCAACAGCCAGCAGGGATACGGGTGAGGTGGGGCGAATAGACGGGGGTGGACGTGGGCCCAGATTTCTTGAAGCCGCTGGAAAGTGGTTGTTCACAAAGAAACTCCAAACCTTCCCCCATCAGGGCGACTTCTTCGGGACATAAGGTTTATTGCAAAAAAATGCTGACGGAGCTCGGCATGCCTGGAGGTTATAGTCTGGGTCCAGGAAACTCTTCACAAAACCCAGGTGGTTTATGTTATCAACAGGTTAGGAAGGAAAAACCCCACGCTTGTTAAGATTTTTACCCTGGACCAGCAGTTGGCAGTGAATCAAAGTAGTTGAAAACTATTTTTATTTTCAGTAAAATTTTCTGGGTCTAATTTCTTTGAACTCTTTCATTATCCTTAATTCCTGCAAAGCTAAGAGGGAGACTCTATCTGCAAAATGAACTGTGAAATCAGACTGCAAGGGGGCTGCTGCTGAAAGGAAAAGCTACTCTCCCCAGTGTGAGACTGCGAGATGGACACCACGTACAGCAGCGTCACTCGGGGCTCACAGCAGTGAGATCGAGCACAGTACGTGTGTCATTTGCCAGCCGCAGGCCAGCTTCTCTGGGAAGTGATGGGGTTTTCTGAAGGGAAGCAGCAAACTCCACTGACACAGCCATACTCTCAGGAGGGACGGGTCCCAGAGCCACTCTCTCTCTCTGGCTCTGTCAGCCTCTCTAGCTGGATGTGCATCTTTTATGACGAGGACCTTAATCTGAAAAAGAAAAAGCCTTCCACAACACTCAGGACTCAAAAGTTCCAGGACTCCAGGTAATGGTGGGTTTCCCAACTGTATGTACATGCTTGTGAACAGCAGGAAAGCTGCACTTTGCTCTGGGATCAGTGTAGGCAAATCATCCCCACGCTGAAAATATACTTATTCTGTTTGATAGTCCCTTGGGCCTTCTTTTTTAAAACCTTTATCAACAGCTGTGTATTTCATCTTTTAAAAAAACTGCTTTTGGCTTTAGGATCAACTTCACTATTTGTTGGTGTTCATGAGATTTCCCTGGTGGCTCAGATGGAAAAGAATCAGCCTGCAATTCAGGAGACCCTGGGTTGGGAAGATCCCCTGGAAAAGGGAATGGCAACCTACTCCAGTATTCTTGCCTGGAGAATCCCATGAACAGAGGAGCCTGGTGAGCTGCCCTCCACAGGGCTGTAAAGAGTGGTACACGACTGAGCAACTAATGCTTAAACACTAGTTCATGGGTGTTCTTATCCTAACGCCTTCCTTCTGTTGGGGTCACGAGGACCTCTCTCGAGCTTCCTGAGGTGCCCGCTCAGTGCACTGATTTCCTGTCTTGTTTTCTGTTAAGCCACAAGGTCTCCCTGCCCCATCCTGGCCCTATCCCCTGGGTCTGGATGGTCAGCGCCTACACTATCACCCTTCCTGGTTTCCATTTCTATTTCCCTCTTTAAAAGCAAGTTAGATTCATGCTGCTTACAGCGGAAGCCAACCCAATGTAAAGCAGTTATCCTCCAATTAAAAATCTAAAAATCCCAAGTTAATTCAGGAGCGCCTGGTGTCTCCAGGTCTCTGCGTCGCTCAGCACTCTGTTGCTGTCTGACTGCAGCCCACCGGGCCTGGGCACTGGACTGGGCACCGCTGGCACTGCTCTTCATCTGATCCGAGCTGCTCCTCGCGGCTCCACACATGCTCATTTCTTGTGTGTGGCCTGTGGGTATCTGCAAAGGTACAGGATCCTGTCTATATCCACTGTGTTGAGCTTATAAATTATAGTATGTCTTCCACATCCTTACATATTTTTACTGATTCGATCTGACCACCCACCATGAGCATGGATTTGTCTGTTTAGCTCCACCAGTTTTCTGCTTTGATATTTAGTAGGTATGGTAGGCGACTGCTGCTGCTGGTTACAAGAGTCTTTGAATCAAGAGGAATGCAATGGTTTGCCCTCTTAATCTTATGGAAATGGAAGCCATTTATCAGCATGAACAGGTCTCTTGTGTTACCCTGTCTTATGTCAGTGGGTTAACATATCCTGTCTTATCTCAGTGGGTTAAACGGTTCCTCCGGTATTATGCCCTGTTCTCATTCTCTACTCCAGAATCCATCATCTCCCCCTATGTGGAGGACAGTTGTTTATTCATGAGGATGTAGAAAATGTCTACTTTGTATCACGTTACAGACACCACAGTAAGCAAAACAGTTATTAATGAAATCATTGTACAAATATATAATTATAAATCAAAAGCTACCAGGATAAAGGACTACCTTCCAGACTGGGGACGACCCAGAGTTGAATTCGTGACCTCAGATCCAAGAGCTGGGTGGGTGATGAGGCCTTGTCAGCTCGGAGACCAGCGTATCCAAAGGCCCTCAGAGAAGAAGGGGTTTGGAGACTGGACAGTGTGTGTGCTGGGGGCGGGCGCTACAGTGAAGGCCTCCGTGTAGTGTACACAACGACGCGGGGAGACCCCCAGCAAAGGGGGGCAGAGGAAGGGGGGATCACACAGTGCGCCCTGGGGCTGCTCTTCTCCCCCACACTCACAGCCCCGTGCAGTGCCCCTCCCGCTCTCCAGTGAGGCGCCGCCCTAAATGCTGTCAGGGGGGAAGGCAAGTGCGAGGTCGTAGTTGTAACCCGGAATGGCGTCACAGGCTGAGCGGCAGATGGGCACCGTGCTCTGAAAGGCCAGCTGGTCCACTGCAAACGCGTAGGCCTGGATTAGCCCCCGGTGTCTAGAGAACGCACAGAGAAGCACAGTCAGTCCCAGGGCCCAGGGCCCAGCCCCCGTGGCATCTGCCTGAGACAGCCGTTCATGACAAGTGTCCCAGTGTGTCTGACACTCAGTCCTGCACCTAGAGATGAAGAGGTGGGCAGACAGGTTTGGCGGAGGGACGTGAGTGTGGGGAGGCGCCCGGCTGGGCAGGGAGCCAGGCCACTGGTAATGAGGAGGGCCTCTGAGGCCCCGGCTGGCAGCCTCAGGCTGAGCGTGAGGACTGGGCTTTGGCACTGTTGCTAGGCTTTTAACACCATCTTAAGCCTTCAGTCTTGGGCTCTAGGCATGTGGCCACAGCCCCGCCACGTCCCTACCACTTCCCCGCCCCCGCAGCATCCAGCTGCAGCAGGCACTCAGCCCGTGGTACTGCCCACATCTATGTGTCTGTTCCTGACCTCAATGAAAAGAACGGCAGTGCCTGAGAGTACGCCCTGCAGGGAACAAGGTGGCCCGGGCTGTTCTAGCAACAAAATCAGGCTAAGAGTATCGGTTCTGAACGCCTACACACCCAGACCAACCCCGCCCTGAGCGCTGACCTGCGGTGGGTGGCGAAGTTGTCCAGGTCGGCGTTGCGCACCACCCGCTCGTAGGGCACGTGGGCCGTGATGAGGCTGTGGCTGTTGAAGGAGATGTGCCGCACGGGGTGTCTGGAACACACGGGGACGCTCGTCAGGGTAAGCCTGCGGAAACCCAGGTCCTACCTCTGCTATCAGGGCCTCAAAGCAGGGAGCTGCACGGGGCTCCAGCGCCACCTAAGCCAGGCTCTCCCTTCACAGCAGAGGAAACTGGGGCCCCGAGGGCCAGTGTCTGGCCTCCAGCACCCAGCCTCGCGGAGGCCAGGCCACCCGCTGGGCCTCCTCTGGACACGTGTCTCCATGGCCCTGTGCTCTGGCCAACGCTCCAGCACCTGGCGCGCTGGGACATAAAAGGACAAATAACCTGAGACACCTCAGACACACGCGCTGGAGAACAGCCCCTCTCGCGGGCCGGCCTGGGCCCAGCCACGCCAGCTCTCTGAGCTGGGTTCCCCATCTGCAGGGTGTGCCCAGTGCTGCCCACGAAGGCCCTGCCAGACCCTGGACTCAGGAGCCCCCTCACCTCATTACTCGAGAGGATTGCTCGGCTCTGGCCGAGACGCCTGCCCCGTCCCCGGCCCCTCTCAGAGGGCTGTACTCTGGGTTGTGACAGCACATTCAGAAAGTTTAGGAACAAAGTGGCTTCAAACCCATGTGTAAGTTCAAACCCACGTGTAAGTAAGTGTTAGTCACTCAGTCGTGACCAATCGACTGCAGCCCACCAGGCTCCTCCATCCTCAGTCTATGAGATTTTCCAGGCAAGGATACTGGAGTGGGTTGCCATAAAACCTATGTAGCAAAGACTTTTTGTTCACTTAAAAAAACTTCCTCCAGTGGAGCATAGGGCCAGACATAGGATAGAAAAGCTGTCTAATGCAAGCAGATGCCTGCCATCAGAGAACGTCCCAAGTGTTAAGAAGGTGGGCTCTATTCTTATGAAAAGCAGCCAGTGTTTCCAGAGCACCAGAGATGTGATGAGACACAGTTCAGCACTGGGAGGAGGAACAGGAGATACCAGCACAGACCACAGGGGTCAGCCTGGCCCTCTGAGAAGGGCAGGGGGTGTCCCTGCCCTAGAGATGGCTAGGGGCAGGACAGGCATCTTGGCCAGAGCAGAGGATCCTTTTAAGGTGGTGACGGGGTTCCTGAGTCCAGGGTCTGCGGCACCAGCTGGACAGAAAGAGTTCCTGGAGAACTTCGCTTAGGGCCCAGCGAGGCAAGAGGGCTGGAGAGCAAAGTCGAGAGGAGGACGGGGAGGGGACAAGTTGGGGCTCAGTCTCAGGCGTGCCGCTGGCTGGGGTGGGGAGGGGGCCTGAGGAGTGTGGCTGTGGTGGGCAGTGGGGTGGGAGACTGAGAACGGTGGACCAGAGCTCGAGAGGGCATGGGGCACTGGCCGCCAGGACTGGACTGAGTCTGAGAATCCCGGCAGCTTGAGCAGCATCAAAGCCTTGAACTGGTAAACGAGGCTTTGAGACCTTCTCTGGGACAAGCGCTAAGCACTGGTGAGAAGTGATGGGCATCACAAACGAGCTAGGAAGGTGGGGCAGGACACAGCTCTGGGCACGACCTTACTTACCCCGGCTTCACCTTAATGATCCACCCGAGGGAGAACAGCTTTTCAGAGAGAGAGAGATGAGCTCTGCTCGAGGGCAGGCCTCGTGGGCTGTCGGAGCGGCCAGGCTGAGACAGCTTTTGAGAAAAAAGTAAAGGCTGTCCTTATAGATGGTTCGGGGCGGCCGCGGTGTGGGTGTTTGCTGCCTTCTGGCACCACCTGGTGGCAACTTGATGCATCACCACGGAAGGCAGGCACCCCAGCCGAGAAAGCTGCCCGCCCAGCACCGGCTACCACTGCCCCGCAAGAAGGCAAGCCAGTCCTCTTTGGACCTCGTACTTAAACTAGACTTGTGAGCAGTCTTCATCATGCCATGCAGTTGGCGGGGACACGGCCTCGGTGTCTATCTGCAGCCTCAGCTGTGGAAACTCTGCGTCTGGTCACAGCAGTGCTGATGGACAACGCGGGGGCCTGGGGGGTGGGAGGGGTTCGCTGCCTGTCGCCTGCAGGGACGTGGAGGGGGCTGGGTGGGTGTGGGCGAGGGGGCAGCCTTGAGTCGGCTCCAGCTGATCCCTGCTCAGGCGAGGCCACCTCTGCTTTAAAGGTTAGAAGCAAGCTCAAGATGTTTAACAGGTGAGGCCCCCTTAGTTCCATTTACCTAGGCATCTGCTCTGCTTGGGACAGTATCTGTCTCTTGAAATTTAGAGCTAAAGGTTAAAGTTACAAATTCCTCCTTAGCTGAACCTGAATTTTTCATTGTGAAGCGCCCTTGTAAACAGCAACACTCCCTGGAGTGGACAGATTAGGGGGGTCTGTCCCATCACGGTCTCTACCCAAGCCGGGTGGTGGCCGTCTGAACAGGCAGCAGTGACCAGCTCCAGTTCTGAGACCATTTCCAGAGATCTCAGCAGCTGGCTCGGCGGATCACAGCAAGGACAGTCTGTGAAGTGCTCGCCACCGCAGCACCTGTGGGCCAGCCTACCTGGAGTGAACCTCCCACAGCTTCTGGCTCATCCGGTAGTCCCACACAGAGACCAGGCCCTCCTCGCCTCCACTGACGATCTTCCAGTCGTCCATCTGGACTGCGGACACTCCGAGCTGGTGGGCGGAGATGGACAAGGCGATGCTGTCAGTGCGGAGGTCGTGGATCCTCACCCTGCAGGGCCCGAGGTGAGCAGAGAAATTAGCATTAGAGCCTGAGGTGACAGATTCCTCCTCGTCTGTGCACAGCAACCCTATGAAGATGAAGAATATGAAACCCCTTTAGTTGCAAACGTCTAAATACAGACAGTAAACGTTCACCTCCGTGGCGTACTCTCACAGGAGGCTACAGGGCACTAGAAATGACCTAGTTAGAGCACCCACAACAGCTCCAAAGCACACAAAAGTGAAAGTGTTAGGCACTCAGTCATGTCCGACTCTCTGCAACCCGTGGTCTGTAGCCTGCCAGGCTCCTTTGTCCATACTTGAATGGGTTGCCATCTCCTTCTCCAGGGCACCTTCCCAACCCAGGGATCGAACCTGGGTCTCCCATATCGCAGGCAGATTCTTGACTCTCTGAGCCACCAGCGTAGATCAAAGCACAGAACAAGAACACAGATGCCAGCTGTCCTGGACAGCAGCCCCCGGAGAGGGAGGCTGTGACCTGACTGGCACGCTGCCTCCATGGGGACATGGGCCCGAGAAGCCCAGCATGGGAGTTTCGCTGTTTGTATGCAAGTCTTTTAAGGGCAAGATGTAAAAACAGCTACATTTGTCTGCAACCTGAACCTGTGCCCAGTTCACCCGAAAAATAGCCCTTTTCGGGTGGAAGGTATATGGTTCATTAACGTCTTGTTGAAATTTGGAAAGGGGAGGCATCCATCGTTGACTAAGCATAAAAGAATCATGATGAGACTATGCAGACACTGGGGAGTTGCTTATCTAAAGTCTTGAGATAATTACCTACCTTGTAATAATCTGAATTTAAGAACATCTTTAAAAACTACTTTTATATAAGTATGTGCTGAATTTCTACCACCAAGGAAGAGACTACTGCTGCCCTGAACAGATGCCACTGGCTGGCAGGGGAGCTGGACAAACGTGTCCCACACGGAGAACATGGGGAGAGGGAAGAACTCAAACACACTCCAGGCCCTAGGTTCTGACAGCTATATGAGCGCACCCCACACAAGCTATGTTCAGCATTCTGAGGGGAAACTATTTCAACTGAAAATTCTATACTGCATTACTTACCAAGTTTGAGGGCATAATGAAGAGTTTTTTGTGTGTTTTTTTTTTTTTTAAAGTTTCTACCAGAAAAGGACTCAAAGTGAGCAACCCATGGAATACTCGCTGAAAGAAAGTGGGGTGGCAATATCAGAAGGACAGTGAGGAGCCCCCTGCCCCCCAGAGAATGCGGTATGAGCATTGCAGACCGCAGACAAAGACCTACTATGTCAGCTGGGCAGACAGACGCACAGGACAAGGACAAACCCACCTCTTAAGAGGAAGAGCCTCAAACAGGTCACAGAGCAAAACTCAATATGTGCTACACATGAAAGGCACATTGGCGTGTGACAAGGAAGAGAGGTGACAATTTTAATACCTGAAAAGGTAGATTTCAGAGCAAAAAGCACTAGCTGAGAGTACTTCATAATGATGAGACGGGTACAGTGTACTAAATGTTTCATAAAACTTGCCGGGGAAAAAAACCCACATGTAAAAAGTATAAATCAAATATTCCAATTAAAAAAGCACCCCATGATTTACACTTTTACAGGTGGGTTTTAGTAAATTTAATACACTGTCACACAGGGAGCTCATCCACCCCAGTGCTCTGTGACAGCCTAGAGGAGCGGGAGGGAGGCCCAGAACATTATGTATACTTAATGGCTGATGTGTACAGTTACCTCGTATGTAAAATAAAAAATAAACAACACCTAAGAAATTCATTTTCATTTTGCTGTGCCCCTTCCTTCCATTACAAGAAAAGATCCCACTTAAATTAGCAATTAAAGACAAAATACCTTATAATAACTTTCTCAACTTGGAGCTCTACCTACCAAAACTAACTATAGAGGACTTAGAGAATTAAAAACAATTAAAAATATTCGAGATAGGCAGGCCTTTCTAAAAACATTAAAAAAAATAGCGAGTCCACGTAACTGGTAAACTGGGGAAAATGTCTGCAGCAGAGAGGACTGGCTAATTTGTTTAAAAAATTTTTTTCATTAAATTTTTCATTTAATTTAAATTTCATTTAAATTAATTTAATTCATTAAATTAAATTCATTTAAATTTCATTTCTGTCCATGGGAATTTCTAGGCAAGAGTACTGGAGTGGGTTGCCATTTCCTTCTTCTCCAGGGGATCTTCCTGACCCAGGGATCAAACCCAGGTCTCCTGCATTGCAGGCAGACACTTTACCCTCTGAGCCACCAGGGAAGCCCCTAAATTGATATAACCCATTATTTCTGAAATATTTCCTTGGCTGGTCGGGTCTTAGTTGCGGCATGCGGGCTTAGTTCACTGACCCGGGCAGGGACTGAACCTGTGCCCCTGCACTGGAAGGTGCTGCTTAACCCCCGGACCGCCAGGCAAGTCACTGATGGCCCATTATTAAACCGAGAGAAAAGAAAAGGTTGACAGGAAAAGAAATATTAATACTAATGGCTTTTAAACACATACAAGATGTCCAAATTCACTGGTAACAAGAGAAATTATGCACTAAACTACAGCACCGTAAGGGCACTTGTCCAACCGTCTACCCTGCAAGGTAAAGTTGTGCAGTGCTCTGAGATCATCGATCCTGGAGGGACAGGTACTTCTGTGCAGCTGATGGGAGCACAAGCCTGCTCTTTGGGGAGTGATTTCACAATATCCAACAAATTAAAAAATATACTTCACTTTTGACCTAGCAGCTCTACTTCTAGGATTTTATCTAGGCTACATCTCATAACTGGGGGCTTCCTCAATGACTCAGTGGTAAAGAATCCGCCTGCAACACAGGAGATGTGAGCTCGATCCCTGGGTCAGGAAGATCCCCTGGAGAAGGAACTGGAAACCCACTCCAGTATTCTTGCCTGGAAAACCCCATGGACAGAGAAGCCTGGTGGGCTACAGTCCATGTGGTCACAAAGAGTCAGATACAACTTAGCAACTAAATAACACCACATCTAATATATGTGTACATCCACACACGTACATATAAGGCCATTAGCCACAGTACTTTTTTAGTAGCAAAGATGAGGCTTCTGTTTCAGGTACCTGCTGACCATCCCAGTACATATCACTTAATATTGCTGGGTAAGACGTAACTACATCCTTCTCAATGCCCTGATGAACTCACAGAGCAACTGACCTCCCTAGGACCCCTATAGAAAACCAGCCTGGAGAGCCTGAGCTGCAGTTTCCGGCGCCTGCAGGCCCGTGTGGTAAGGCTGAGGGCAGGTCCAGTCACAGTAAGCAGTGGGCCTGGCTCTTACTGCACCACAGGGCCAAGACTGGGGTCCACCCAAACAGGCGTACTGAGAATTCGCCTCACAAAAAAGCAGTATAGAACTTCTAGACACAAAAACATAATCCTGCAATTAAAACCATCAGACAGTCCAGAAACAGATTGGACAAAGCACTTGTAAATTAGAAAATAAATCTGAAAAGTTACCTAGAATGGAGCACGGAGGGAGAAGCAGATGAAAAATGTGAATGAAGCGTTAAGAGACAGGAAAGACGGGAACGGATGGTCCAGCTTATTTATGCTCGAAAGGAGTTTCCATAAGGAGAAAATACAGTGTATGGCAAAGAAGCACCATTCGAAGTGTTACTGGCTATTTTCCCAGAATGAAAGACGGGCATACGCACACTCATGAACACTAATCAGAATAACTTAAAAAGAGATACATATCAAAGAGTATCATCATAAAGTGGGAAACCACAAAAAATAAAGAGAAAGAGGTCTTAAAAGCAATCTCAGACAAAAAGATGTTATGATAATTAGAGCATTGTTTTTGCGTCGTCATGAATCTGAGACTCAATGGTGCACACAGGTTACCTACCTCCATCAGCTGAGGCCGTGACAGTGTGTCCGTACAGGCGTGATGGAGGCCTGCACAGGCAGGGGAGGATGAGAACGACGTGGACTGAGGGCCGCTGTCACCCACGCACCGCCACACCCCAGGTGCCCAGGCCCAGCCGTGTGCCAGCTCGGGGGGTGGCGGCGGCTGCACCCACCTGACTGTGAAGGCCCCCCTCTGGAGAATGCAGCTACCCAGCCTCCTCTGAGCAGAGAGACGCTCCCAAGAGACAACTTCTCCCCGTATATACTTTTTTGTGCTTTTGAATTTTAAAGGTATAATTTTAAAGGTATGACTTCTCTTAAAGACTTTTAAAGGTACAACTCCGGAAGGACACACATACTACACTGGTAACAGTAGTTACCATGGGAAGAGCGTCAAGAAAGAACGAGAGGAGTGAAGGCAGCTTTGACTTCTCACTCTAGACACAGCCGAGCGGTTTAAGAAACGAGCTCACGTGAGGCTGGGAGGGGCTCCCGGGGCTGGGCCTTCAAGTGCTGGTCATGCTCTGTTTCCTGTGTGTGTGTGTGCGCGCGCGCGCGTGCACGTGTGTGTGTGTGTGTGTGCACGTGTGTGTGTGCGTGCATGCTGGGGGGAATGCCCAGGCATTCGGTTGTTCTTTAAATTCCACACAACATACCTTGTATATACTTCCACGTAGGTGTTTTGTTTCAAATCACACAGGATTTTAGAAATCTAGTGTCTCAGGACACAGAGGCGAGGTCCAGGGCTGCCTCTAGGCTATCAGCTGGACGAGTGAGAGCTCCGTCAACCTCCTCCCCTCCCAGCCCCGCTTCCCAGCGAGGGGGTCGGTGACCAGAGAGAGGCAGAGCGAGTGTCAGGACAAAGCGCTCCCTGGGTCAGCATTTGTGGGTAAGAGAAGAGAGAAAAGGTAGAAGGGAACTGTGAAGGGATCTCTGCCTGCAGGCTACAGCCGCACGGCCTACTAGTGGGAACCAGAAAAGGATGAGGGGGAGGGAGAAATTTTTAGCTCGAGTACTTTCAGTGCATATTTGGGTAATAAGGGTCTATTTTGCTCTGGTGATTTTCATAAAGAGCTCCTCTGTTGAATATTTATACTCTCATCATTTACAGTTTGGCTGTTAAGGAGACAAAGGCAAACACAAATTTGGTCCAGAAGTTCAAAGTTTGCCATCTGTTTTCCTATTGTATTTAGATACCAGCATGGATGGCTCCAAACAAAACACAAATACACTGAAAGATACGCCATTAGTGTATTATATCACTAAGGAAAACAAAGATGGGCCAAAAACAGACTCGAACTTCTCCCCGTAGGGAGAAAGGAAAGCACTCAGAAAACATCTCCTTAGAGAGGCACGGCTCTGGTCTCTGGTAGACAGAGACAGCAACCAGGGCGGCAAGTCTCCACGAACCTTTCGTGGCCCCAGCCTGAACAGCAGAGCTCCTTGGCAGAGCATGTGCCCTCACCGCACAAATCAAATACCTGACACAGGGAAACAGGTAGCACAGCGAACGGGCAGACATGCCAAGACAACTGACTCCAGGGACAAAAAGAAGCCCATGGTGGACACGGTGAATCCCCAGCCAGTGTGCGTTTCATCAACTTTGCCCGATGAAAAGGAAAAAAAAAAATTGGTCTGAAAGCTGTAATTGTATTATGTTTAATATTCATGGTTGGGTTTGGAGGACTGTTCCAACACGCCGCTTCTCTCCAGCCCCTCTCTAATGAAAATCACACCATAGGAGTCAGCTCGAGTCCGCCAATTAAAACAAAAGACACCAGAACCTTCCAAAGACTCCCAACAGAGGAGCATCCATCTGATGGGCAGGAAAACGTGCTGGAAGCGAGAGGGAGGCACGCTCTGGCTGGTCCTGTGCTAAGAGCTCTGAATAACTTATTATAACACTTGCAGATGGAGCAAGTGTAACATTTACGCCCCACTCGCTCTCCCTAACAGCCGGCAGCAGCACCAGAAGCCATCACAACTCTGCATTTGTCAGGGCGAGAAGCAAGCTCCAAGACTCTTTAATTAGCGGTCACAACTCAGAGCTTGCTTCCCATTGGTTTGGACTAAATAGTCCCTTATAATAATAAGCCCCCCCCGCCCCCGAAAAAAGGCAAAACCTGTATTTGATGGCAAAAATGAAGGCTGTTCAGACTCTGGCTTGGCAGTTTCATGAAGAAAGACCTGACCTTCAGCTATACTTCTATCCAGAAAATAAAGGCAACCAGCAAGACGGCATGAAAACACAGTCCTTTTTTAAAATGACCAAATTAATCAAAACAAGTTTTGTTTTTTAAAGAAATCAGTAACATGATTCTGTTTTGTCTCATCAAAGCTAGGCTATTAAAGAGGATTTTAAAATATAACATATGGCCAAATCAGTAGCTGTAGCTATCTACTTATCTATATCTACACAGCACCAATGATGGCCTTTGGTGAATGATTTATTTTTAACAGCATCTAGAAAAACATGGATTTTCAGGCAGAACTGACAAGTTGAATCCAACCAGGCCATGGTCAGAGCTCTCTGTATTGTAAAGCTGTCTCTCTAGAGTTCTTTGTATTTTGCCCACAAAAGTAATAAGCCCTGTGAGAGTGATCACTCGACCTTTCTGGGCCTATCTCCTTGGCTGGGCCGCCACTGGATGGTCTTAAAGAGCTTTGTGAGACTGAGCACTATAATCCTTACAAGACAGCCCATGACACCACCTGTGGACAAAAATGAGATATGTATCACACCAAACTAACAAGGCACATTGGGAATATGGAAACATTTAGCTGATGTAATATCCTTTAAAATTTTAAACAGATGAGTATACCTAGCACAACCTCTCCATTGTACGGTCAATTGGTTTTCAACAGTGCGGCCAGACAATCCGATGGGGCAAGAATAGCCTTTTCTCAGCAGACCATGGCTCTCCTAGGACAGTGGATATCCACAGGCAAAGAAGAGGCGGAACCCCCACCCCACACTATATACAAAGTTTAACTCCAAACGCGGCACAGACCTCAGTGGAGGGCAAAACCACCGAAATTCTTCTAAGTAAACATAGGAATATGTCTGTGACTTTGGCCTAGGAAATGGCTTCTTCAATGATACCAACAGCACAAGCGGTAAAGAAAAACTGGAAAAGCCAAACTCAATCAAAATGTAAAACTTCCATGCTTCAAAGAACACTATCAAGAATGTGAAAAGAACCCACAGGATGGGGAAACATATTTACCAGTCGTATTTTATAAGAGGTTGGTATCCAGACTAGACAAAGAACTCATACAACTCAATAAATAAAAAGACAACCTAATTAAAGAATGGACTAAGGCTCTGAACAGACATTTATCCAAAAGGGCCAAGAAGCACATGAATGGATGTTCAACGTCACATCTTCAGGGCAACTATCATCAGAGACAACGGTAAGTACAGGTGAGGGTGTGGAGAAACTGGAACCTCCACCCACTGCTGGTGGGAATGGAAGACAGCACCGTCACTGGGAAAGTGTCTGGCAGCTCCTCAGATAGTTAAACACAGACTTATATAAGCCGGCAGTGCCACTCCTAGGTACGTACACACAAGAGAACTGAAAATATAACATCTATACAAAAATTTGTGGCTTAATGGTAATAGCAGCACTATTCCTAAGAACCAAAAAGTGGCAACAACCCAAATGCTAACTGATGGATGAACAATGAGTGACTGCGGCACACTCACACAGTGGAGAACGACCTGGCCATAAGGAGGAATTAAGTGGTGATCTGAGCTACAACACAGGTTTATCTTGGAGACACTATGCTGAATGGAAGGAAGAAGCCAGCCACAAAAAGGTCGCAAGTTCTATGATTCCATTTATATGAAATCTCCAAAGCAGATCCATAGAGGCAGGAAGTGATTAGCAGTTGCCAAGAGCTAGAGGGGTTGGGGGGACGTGGAGAGTGTCTGCTAATGGACACAAGGTTTCTGTCTGCGGTGATGAAAATACTCTAAGATCACACCAACCTTGTGAACTTTACATGGGATTGTATAATTTAAACTGGTGAATTGTAGGTATGTGAATTCTCTCTCAATAAGCTAAAGTTTTAAAAAGAAAGATTACAGGAGGAAAAAGCAGTGGGATTTGTTGGTTCAGCAAGTACTGCCTTGGCACTAACAACCTGACACACACCCTTACCACCAACTCTTTTTTTGTTGTTTTTGGCCCTGCCACGAGGCTTGCGGGGTACGGTCTTAGTTCCCCTGACCAGGGATTGAACCCAGGCCCCAGCAGTGACAGCGCAGAGTCCTAACCACTGGACCGCCAGGAAGTCCCAACTTACCACCAGCTCTTATTCTGGCAGTCCCCAGTGGAGCATTCCCTAGTCTGGATCCTGGGTTTCACTCATTAGAGAGGAAGGAGCAGCTCCCAGAGAGGTGACTGAGAGCAACAGAATGGGAAGGGACCCCATTTAATGCAGCTCTCTGCTGCTAACTATTGAGCTTATTTTAATAATTTAAAGAGAACAGGAGTTCTGATTCTGACTTCAAGTAAGCCCACAGCTGCCTGTCGTCTGCTGCTACAACCAAAACCTCTGGACAGAAAGGCAAGGACCTAAGGACCCTGGAGAGCTGACTCAGTACAGCGAGTTGTGGAAGTCGCGGGCGGGGGAGGAAGAGCCTCACCCCGAGCACACACGAGCTCCAGGAGACGCCTGTGTGATGGTGCGGGAGCTGAAGCGGAACAGAATCGTCACCCTCTTTCTGAAGAAACGATGACAGAAGCCCCTACATCCAAAGAATGTGGGTGCGGGTCTCGGGGGATTCCCTCCCCTCTCTCTCTGGTTTGCCCATGGGCAATCTGTACTCACAGAGCTGCACTCACAGGTGAGACTCTGAGAGAAACCCCATCTCCTGGTGAAAGGCCCTGGGAAAGGGGGCCCTGAAAGCTAGGAAGTGTAGGGATGAAGAGCGGGAGGAACTGGAGACCGGGAGCCCGTGACACTGGGCGTGACTCCTGCCACGCAGACGCTAAGCTGTGCAACAAAGGCTCCAGCATGACTGACGACGGTCTCAGACTAAGCTCTGGGCGGCACATGCAGGACAGAGTCAGAGAAAACTGAACTGACACCACTGAAGGCAAGACACAAGTTGCAGTCTTAGCCTCACCAGGGGGAGTGCCGGTTTGAAACAGGATTATGCAACAGGACACAAGGCGGACACGAAATGTCCAGGACACGTCCCACGTTACTTGATACTCCTCCCACCATGAAAGCCCCAGGAAGATGTAACCCGTTCTCCATGCAAAAAACAATGTCAACCCTAAAATAACTCAGGCTTTAGGAATCATCAGTGACTTTAAAGCAGCTATTTTAATTATATTCCAGGACGTAAAGGTACGGGGATAAGAAAGGATGAGATTAGGAGCAAATAGAAACAATGGAAATTTTGAAACGAAGAGTATAAAATCCAGAATTAAAAAATTCACTAGATGGGCTCAATAGCACAATGGAGATGACAGAAGAAAAAGAAAGTGGATCCAAAGTTAAATCGATAGATATTTGCAACCTGAAGAATATACGGCTTAGCAAAGAAAATGAATAGAGTTTCAGGTATCTGTGAGATAAAAGGTCTGTCCTTCACATCACTAAAGTCCCCAGGGAGAAAGGAAACGGATCAGTGTGGAAAAAAATATTTGAAGAAATAAAGGCAAAAAACTTCCCAAATTTGATAGAAGACATAAATTTACAGATTCTGAATGTTCAGTGAACCCCAGACAAAGGTAAAACTAAAAAAAAAACAAACCCCAAACCCACAATGGTCTATTTCTTATAGACTTTATCTTAGTAACCCAAACAAGTTTCTCACAACTGTTCTAATTTCTAAGTTATGGACTTATTTTTGCCTTCACTGAACAAATACAAACTTTTATTTAATTGAAAACACCATACAACATAAGAAGCACCATTACTTTATGTCATATTTTAACATGCTGCCAATTATTTGTAAAATGTTATAAAAGACATCTTGATTTTATAGATGTGAAAATGTAAAAAAACAAAAATCAGTGCATCTTAAATGCAAAATATACAGAGTCAAGGGCTTCCCTGATAGCTCAGCTGGTAAAGAACCTGCCTGCAATGTAGGAAAACCCGGTTCGATTCCTGAGTCAGAAAGATCCGCTGGAGAAGGGACAGGCTACCCACTCCAGTATTCTTGGGCTTCCCTTGTGACTCAGCTGGAAAAAGAATCCACCTGCAATGAAGGAGACTTGGGTTCGATCCCTGGGTTGGGAAGATCCCTTGAAGAAGGGAAAGCCTACCACTCCAGCATTCTGGCCTGGAGAAGTCCATGGGGTCGAGAAGAGGGACATGACTGAGCAACTTTCACTCACTTCACATACAGAGTTAAGCCCTCTCTGAGCACAAGACAGACACTGTGGTAAGACATAAGCTTCTGTTCCTAACACTGGATGCACAACCCAACCCTCCTCTAAAATTGCTTACCCACTCTTTCTTCTTGGCTTAGCAGCATAACACAAAATACACATTTAAAAAACCATCACTGATCTAGGGTATTAAAACTCTTGTGCACAGCCCCACCTATAAAAGCCCACCGTATCACCCTTCCCTCCCAACAAGGGCAAGGTATAATCCAACAGTAACTCAGTTACCACACCTTGATCATTTTATAATCTTTTATCAGACTCTACTTAACCTCTAGTGACAAGCTAGGAGAACTATTTTTTCATTTTTAATTTCAGCCTATACCATGCCACCTCCCCCTACCCCAAAACACAACTCCTTATATAATTCCACCCATGTTTACAAAGTTACTCAAGCTGATTTCCTTACTTGAATGAAACTTTATTTTTGTTTTAACCTTGGACAGTTTTATGTACCTTTAGAGTCTATTCCATTCTCAAGTTATTTATAAAGTACCAGGAGAAAGCAACAGAAATTTAGTTTTTAAAATTAAAAAAGTCCCAAGATTTTTAAACTGCATGTGTCACTAAGTGAAAGCCACATGGTTCTCTCCACAGTATCTGCCCCTTCCTCTCACTTCTGAAATAAAACATAAGCTGTACAACCTAATGAGATCCTACTCATAGTTATTAAATATTAAGCCTTTGGGAAAATCCCAAAAGACATGCCTCTATACACTTAAAGTAGAGTCCATATTCTTTCCTTTTTCAGTGAAAAGTCGCTCAGTCATATTCAACTCTTTGCGACCCCATGGACTATACAGTCCATGGAATTCTCAGGCCAGAATACTCCACCTTTCCCTTCTCCAGGGGATCTTCCCAACTCAGGGATCGAACCAGGTCTCCCGCATTGCAGGCGGGTTCTTTACCAGCAGAGCCACAAGAGAAGTCCTTCCTTTTTACAGATGTGTAATATTTTAAGACCCGTGTTTCAAATTCTTGTTACTAACACTGTAAATGTGATTCATAAAGAACAATCCTATGTACAATGGTGATCCTCTGAGGTACCAGCAGTGGTCAAACTAGTGGCACACAGATCTAGAACTGGCCCTGATGAAATGCCATTTTGGATAGCCCCCTCCTCAACTCCAAGTCCCAAGTCCATTCTTCTCATCCATAAAGACAAAAGAAAAGTGAAAGTGTTCGTTGCTCAGTCGTGTCTGACTCTTTTTGACCCCATGGACTATACAGCCCGCCAGACTCCTCTGTGCATGGGATTGTCCAGGTAAGAATACTGGAGTGGGTTGCCATTCCCTTCTCTAGGGAATCTTCCTGAACCAGGGATCAAATCTAGGCTTCCTGCCTTGCCGGCAGATTCTTTACCATATGAAAAAAACCATAATGTTGGTATATTAATAAAAAGGATTTAACATGGTCAGATTGGGCCTTCAAAATGACCAGAGAACCCTTTTACACTACGCGCTCGCTTCTTCTTTGGCAGTGGGTATGTAGTCAGGCAGCTCTGCTCCAGAATAAAACATCGGCTTAACCCAGTACGTGCCTCACTGAGAGCAGAGGGTGAGCAGCTGACAACGGTCAGGACGATCTGGCTGTAACTGAGCTTCTAGAGCTAACTAGGCTGCATTGTGCAGAGAGCAGAGGTCTCTTCCTGGGAACACCATTTTGGTTTCCTGGCAGCCTCACTGTGGTTGATCACCTACACGCTCATGCTGTCGGCAAACACTGAAGCACAACCCACAGTCCCACACCCTTCCATCTGGATGCCCCCTAGAGCAATCCTGGAAGGCGGGGGTGCTGCTGGGCCCCTGGGGGAGCTCCTATCAGACATGCTCGGAGCCTTTGTCCAGTTCAGACTGGAAATGAAAATGGGAAGAGTAAGCCTACAAACTGGTTTGTTTCGTCTGCTGTGCCACAAGTGGGTCCAGTTACCAAGCCTAGGGTTTGTCCTTTTTCTTTTTTTTAAATAAAAAGAAAACCTGCCTGCATGTATACTAAGGATTTTAATTCTCAAGTATGAGAAGTAGCTGTTTCAGGACGCCTTGAGGGAAAAAAAAATAAGATCAAGTATTTTCTTTCAGTAAAGCACACTCACATTATCTTTTTGCTCTATGGGAGTGGGGCAGTAGTAGTGAAGGTCAGAAGTTGGAAATATTATTTGACACAATAATTATGTTTGCAAGCTGCACTCATGTGACAGAGGTCTGGGACTTGGCACAAAGGAGGACCCGCCTCACGATCTGATACCCCCACTGAGCAGCCCGCCACCTGCAGCCCGGAGCTGACCGGGGAGGGGCCGCCGGCCGAACCTGGCCTCCGGCCACCCTACCTCTCTTCAGGGCACTGGATCAGACGTGACAGATATCCAGCCAAAAAAGAGAAAAAAAGAAAGGAAAGGAAGAGACAAGGGGAAGAGGGGACAGAAAGGAAAAAAAAAACCCTAAAATTTGGGCTCCGTCTTTTCAAACACTCTAATCCTTTCGTGCTGATGGGTCCTGGAGCGCCCGGAGCTGGCACAGGACCCTGGAACGGGAAAATCTGACTCCCTCAGCCAATACGTTAAAGGGAAGACTGCTAATCAGCTAAATAGAAACTGGAATCTGTTCACATGAAGTCTCCCCCTCTCCCGCATCACCAGAGGGACACCATAGTGTTCTGAAACACACTCTTGACATCATTTGGCAGGCAACCCTGTTTTGCTTAACATGATTCATCCCTTAGGTTATTGTTTTTAATATTAGAAAGTGAGCTTTTAAATGCCAAACAAATTTTATAGCAGGGGGACAAAAGATATTCCAAGTGGTCTCACTGGACTTTCCACCAACTGCGTCCACCAAATGGTCTAAAAGACCCCCTTCCCATGGAGTTTCAGAAACGAGGCAGAGAGGCGGCTCCATCCAACTATTACCTAATATGAGACTTTTGTTCTCCAAGTTCAAAGAGACAGTATTTGTGGGGTCAGGGCTGAACTCAGGTGGGCAGAGCTGTGAGTGAGAAGTGAGGAGGGTGAGCTCTGCAGGAAATCAAGCGAGTTCAGTGGGGCTGAGTGGCCCTATCTCCCGAGAAGCTGCCTATGGCAGCCAGATACGCAACTGTGTGGAGACCTACCTCCGGTCCATGTTGCCGCTGACCATTAGGTTGGGAGGGCTGTCCCGGAGATTGACGCAGGAGAAGTCGCCCAGCGCGTTGCCCAGCTTCGAGACACAGCGTTCTGCTTCCAGGCTGTACACCAGGATCTGGGGAGGAGGAGGAACACACGGGTGTGCGTTAGGGGAGCAGGCCCGCACAAACACCTTCCACCCAGCATCGCCCAGGGCTTGGTCACACCACTCGCTCCCACAGAGAAGAGGCTCTGTCGCCTTATTTCCTGACCCCTTCCACGTAATGGCAGTAGAGGACATCCCTGCCAGAACAAAGGGAAATGCAGAAGAAAAGAAACTCCAAAGAATTCCAGGCCAAGGTACAAACAAACTCAAAGGACACACAAAAAATGCCAAGTAGGGAAATTAGGTATCCCAACTTCCTAACACAGAAAAAGAAGCATGGAAACCAACGAAGGCTCGCTGCTTCTGATTACACAGTAGGGGAGGCTAACAAGAATCCGGCACGGGTTACCCCCTTATCCCCCTCTGTATTTACACCACAACAGGTAAACGAACGGCAGAAGCATTAAGGAAGATGAAGCTTGCAGAGTTAACCACTAGATGACTCCTTTAACTGACAAACTAAAACACAAAGTCCTATTTGAAACATTAAAAAAAAAGTCTTTTGAGATACAACTGATACTTCCCAACACTGCTCTCTTCAGTCACAGCCACTTGCTAATTATAGGAAGCTCTGTTCCATAAGGTATGGAGGCAGCTAAGAAAGTATTCTTGGTCTCCAGACAATGTATTCATTATATCTGAACACTGCCTTTTCTCCTGGGCTTCTCAGGGTGGCTCAGTGGGTAAAGAATCTGCCTGTAATGCAGGAGATCTGGGTTCGATTCCTGTGTCGGGAAAACCCTCTGGAGGAGGACATGGCAACCCACTCCAGCATTCTTCCCCAGAGCATCTCATGGACAGAGGAGCCTTGTGGGCTATAGTCCATAGGGTTGCAAAGAGTCGGATACAACTGAAGTGACTGGGCATGCGTGCACACCTTCTCTCCAGCAAAAAAGGGGGCCAGGGAGGATGATTCATAAGGAATCTTCCTGAAGATCATTTAAGTCTCTTATTAAAAAGTAATTCATTTAACATTAAGTGCTCACTATGGGTCAGTAACTTGGGGCAACAGTCCTTGCCCCAGAATTCACAGTTCAAAAGCCTCTTCATTTACACACACACACACAGACACACACACACACGTATGAGCACACATTGTATTCTGTTGATCATGGGGTTAAAATTCATCACTGAACTCAAAAGTTTTAATGTAATATTTTATAGAGTCTCCTCTCATCACACACATGAAAATGATGATATGCTATTTTTTTGTTAACCTATACACTTACCAACTGTCAGTATACAGATTCATATTTCAGAATTGAGAGGTTAATAAACTGACCCCACCTTGAAAACCATCGATCTCACTGTCAACATACATTTATAAGAACTGAATCTTTGGAAATTCCTAAGAAACTATTGCTCATAGTATCTGAAAGGAGAGAGGGCAATTTCAAAATGTAAAATGCCTTCTTAATCCACAAAGACTATAGAGAACACGCTAAATTTTATTTTTATTTCATGCAGTTGAAAATAAAGTTTCTGAGAAAACTTCAACCATAAAATATCCAAAATAGGATTATGTGGACCTAGAAATAAATCAAATCTGCTATCTACAGTGAATATCCTAAAAACTGCATAAAAATTAGTTCCTAGAGGGAGGGGAAAAAAAACACCAGCAATCTCCTGGTCTGCTCTAAAGTAATATTCCACACTTACATATCACTGTAGAGTTTTCAATAGGACTTGGACTCAATCTCTTGTTTTTAAAATACTTCAACATCGACAGCAGGAAGAAATGTCCACAGTAAATAGAAGAATTAAAATCTGTTACCGAGTCTATTTCTATGTCTTTACTTTTTCTCGAAGTTTTTTTTTTTTTTTTGGCAAGAGGACAGGTCGTTTCTGAATGAAACAGTGGGAGTAGTCAGGAGTCAAGGGTTTTCTAAAGTGTTTAATAATTCAACAAATCAGAACTACCAGAAGAGTACCTTGACCATTACGTTTAGTTAAAGACCACAGAGATTAGAAAACACATTACCCATCTCAGAGGCAGTTCTTCCCACGTTACGAGTCCCTCAACGACCTTTACCATCTCCCTCTCCCTCCCGTGCTCTCTCTCTTTTAATAAGGTTGAGCAAATGGGACTTCATTTTATCTGATTGCCACAGACTAGTGAGATTAATTATTCATGCTCACGCTCTCCCTCTTGTTAAAGCCATGCATTAGACTAATTTTTCTCTTTATTGCCCTAGTTGGGTGAGTCTCAACCCCTGGCCACTTGACTCACTCTCAGAGGTGTATGGATATGCTGGAAAGAGGGAAAAAACGACCCGTAGCTAAAATCTTGGGAGAAAATGTTCTGCACTAATGTGACCGCCAAATCAATAGATGTTGCTGGGGATTTTTTTTTTTTTTTTTTTGAAGTACCAAGAGTGTATCATAACAGGGCTTAAATAGTGACTACAGAGCAAATTTTTGTAGGAGTTGGATATTTCTTTAAGAATTGTCCAGAAGGACTGAACCTGTTGTCTGTTTTACAAAGAAAAGTGCAGGAGAGGCAGTGTGGGGTCTCTGGACACTGTGGGGTCTATTCTTTTCTCTCTGGCTTCCAGGTAGATGGAGAGGGCATCTGGGGGCAGCAAGCGTTGTTTAAAAAGCACTTTGCTTTTGGCAGTCCACTCCAGTACTATTGCCTGGAAAATCCCATGGACAGAGGAGCCTGGTAGGCTATAGTCCATGGGGTCGCAAAGAGTCGGACACGACTGAGTGACTTTCCTTTCCTTTCCTTTTTCCATCTTAGAGCTCTTAAAGTATTTCTACAAACCCTACTCTTAAAATCCTTTCATTTCTGTCAATTACTTAAATTTCTCTGAAATTTCAAAAAAAAAATTTCTGATTCCAAACATTATAACAAGTTCTAACACAACAAAATCATATAACAAAAACTTGTAACCTTCTGCATATCGATCTCTCAGAAAGAGCCACTTTAACAGTTCAGTGTATACAGCTGTCCCTCAGTATCCATGGGGGTTGAGACTCCCAGATACCAAAACCTGCCCACACTTATATGAAATGGTGTAGTGTTTGCATGTTACTTACATTTTCTCATCTACTTTAAGTCCATCTGTATATTACTTACCCAACTAACACAATGTAAATGCTGCGTATATAGTTGCTGGTGCTCAAAAAATTCAAGTTTTGCCTTTTGGAACTTTCTAGAATATCTTTTTAAATATTTTCAACCTGGGATTGGTTGAATCTGTGGATTCAGAACCTGTCTAGCTGACTGGGTGCTGCTAGACTTTTTCTATACCCATGTCTGTCTTGTCTGTTGCCCCCTTCCTCTCACTCTCTGTGTGTATCAAATTGCTCTTTTCTTCAATGGGATTATTGTTCTGTGACTTGTTTTTCCTACTAAATAACATGAGAGATCTTTCTTTATCAGTACCTATTAATAAGTTGATCTTTTCCTTTTTAAAGGTTGCATAGAATTTGTCATGGATATATAATTCCATATTGGTGGATATCTGGGCTGTTTCTAATTTTTTTAGACAAAGTAAATAACAATTACCCTTAATTTGTAATTCTTTCTGCAGTCAGTCAACAACTGTTGATGACTCTCCTCCGTGCAGCAGGCACTGGAATGAACAGGGAGGGTGGATGACGTGCAGGAGCCTTGGTGGGCTGCCAGCTGAAACAGTCCACCTCTTTACCAGCTAGTGTGCGGCCACCAGCTGTCCCGCTCCTCCGTTTGTGGGACTCACCTCTCTGAGGAGACCCACCTTTCCACCATGTCCTAGCAGGTGGCGATGTCACAGGAAGGGCAGCAGTACAGTCAGGATGGAGGTGGCAGCCACAGGCCCAACACTGGGGAAACCTCAGGCAACACCCTGGTGCAGGCAAACCCTGCTCCTCCCAGGTGTAACCAGACCAGCTAGTGTATCTAGCACTGGCTTTCCAACCAGACCCTGAAGGAAAGGGACGAGAAATGGCTCTGTCCCTTCAGTGGACTGAGCTCAAGGCAGGTCAACTACACCCGGGAAGACCTGGGTTTAGCTGCAAACATTTCTGAAATCTGGGACTACTATTCCCCTCATTATGAAACAGGAACCATTTGTGTACAGAAACAGTTCTGAAGAGATTACAGAGCCTTGCAGTCCCAGACTTGTGGTCATGCACTAATGAGTAAAGAAAGGAACTCCATTTGTACTTTAAGTTTACCAAAAACAGTGAGTCTTCCTCAAACTACTCTATGTCATCTCAAAGGCATGACACATCACCAGTGTCACCCTAAGCAGCAGGCTCACCTCCTCCAGGCCCTGTTCAGTTGTGCCCAACTTTTTGCAACCCCATGGACTGTATGTAGCCCACCAGGCTCCTCGGTCCATGGGATTTCCCAGGCAAGAATACTGGAATGGGTTGCCATTTCCTCCTCCAGGGGAGCTTCTCAAGTGGTGGATTCTTTACCACTTGAGCCACCTGGGAAGCCCTACCACAGTCTCATACACAAGAAATACTCATATAAGGCTTGTCTGCCTTCCCAAAGAGGTGAGAAGTGGTCAGAAGGCTTCCTTACAAGACTATAGCTTTTTAAAAAGTGTGAAATAAAGATATTTGTCTGCCACCATCTTAAAAAGGAGAAGCGACAGAGAGGAAAGGCGAGGAGATGCTATGCTGGACTGCAGCAAAGTGAAAGACAGAAGTCACAGGGAGAAGACCTGATCGCCATTTGCAGGGATGACAGAGTCTACTTACCTTCTTTTCTGATCTCTAACAACTCACCTCCGTCACTACCATATATACTCTTCTGAGGCGGTAAAGTCATGATTAAGAAGCCAAATTCTAGAAAGTAGAGCCTCATGCTCTCTTCTCTTCCATCCCAATCAGGCTTATCTTGTATTCTCTTTGAGCCCTTAGCAGAGTTTAGCCCTCCTATCAGTGCTGAAGGCATCTACCATCTATGCAGCCCATCCCATCCAGCATTCCCAAGGTATCATCTAGAACTGTGCATTTGCTTCCTCCGACTTTTCCCTAGACCTGTGGCTTTCAAACGCTGGAGGCCAAGAGGGTCACTGAGGAGACTGACTTTACAGAGCAGCCGAGGCTCTGTTACGAAGCACCAGGCCACGTGCTGTAAACACTATCCTAGACTAAAGTTCCTTGGGGCAACAATCCTATCATTCATTCCTGCAGCACGGACGAAGGACCCAGCAAGTGCCAGGTATTCTGTAAGTGCCTGCACATTAACTACATGATTATCAGGCAAACCCAGGGCTTAGCACGGTCTGCGTGTCTGCTCAGGCGCTCAGTTGTGTCCAACTCTTTGCGACCCTATGGATTGTAGCCCACCAGGCACCTCTGTCCATAGGGATTTTTCAGGCAAAAATACTGCAGTGGGTTGCCATCTCCTCCTCTAGGGGATCTTCCCAGCTCAGGGATCGAACCTGTATCTTCTGCATTGGCAGGTGGATTCTTTACCACTGAGCCACCTGGGAAGCTCTACCATGGTCTGGCACACAATAAATACTCAGATAAGCCTTGTTTGGCCTAACACATTCCCCCATCCCTGCATGTCTAATCTTGTTGCCAGCTTGCACAAAGGAACCACTTCATTGTGCTCAAAAGAGAAGGTTCCATAGCTCCCTCTCCACAAAATCCAGATTCTAGAACTCCTACACTGTATCCAGGCCCCAGGTTCCACCTCTGACAACACGGCACACTAAAGTGTCTGGAAAACCATCCTGTTTCAAACACTGAGGATGGCTAGTTAAGATTCAATCTATTAAACATTCTTCAAATGTCCTGTTTAACTACAAAATCTGAGAAATTCCAAGGAGCCAGAGACAAAGAGAGCACTATAAGCAGAAGGGGAGGCGGCACTCAGGTCAAGGGCTGCTCTGGGGAACGTCTGCTGGGATCAGGAGCCTGGAAAACAGGGGAAATGGGCACAGTCTCCAGCCAGAGCCAGGTGGAGCCAGCACTGCGGAGTCTGCCTAAAGCTGGGGCCCTTGGACAGCGATGTACACTTGGCAAAAAGTGAGTCAGGAGCAAAACTCTATCCACTGGTAAACAGAGCCTCCTGCAGGTTCAGCTCAGGATGGAAACTGGTTGCCCTTGGGCCTGCAACCCTCACACAAGCTGGGGGTTTGAAGTCATATGACCTGCAGGGCCAAAAGACCCCAGGGCTAGTAATTAAAGTATTTTCATGGCGCTAACATGGTTCCTCGTAGTTGGCAGAATACTGACAGGAGGAAGACCCTCTCAACCCAGGTCCAGTAGGAGATCTACAACTCGAGATCAGCCAAGTATGAGTTCACAATTCTTAAAAATAAAAAAAAAATTATTTTTCCTAGAGAAGGAAATGGCAACTTTCTCCAGTATTCTTGCATAGGAAATAAAAAACCGAGGAGCTTGGCAAACTATAGTCCATGGGGTTGTAAAGACTCAGTCGCAACTGGGTACACACACACGTACAAGGCAAAAGCACATCCTGAAATATCTATTAAGACAAGTGTCAAATCAACTGTACTTCAATTAAAAAAAAAAAAAGAACAGCAAAGGAAAAAAATTTTTTTCCAAAGACAGAAACAACTCTTTATAAGTGAGAGACATAAACCTGAAGAATCAGGCTTCCAAGGACATCAGATGTTTATCAGATGAAGAAAAATATGCATGCTGGAAATGTTTACAGAAATAAAAGAGAGTGAGGGGTCAAAGCGGCAAGTTTGATTAAGTAGCTTTGAAAAGCAAAACAACTTTATAGAAATTAAAAAAAAAAAAATCAATGGATGAGTTAAACAAGTAATCAAGAGTTCAAGAGAGAATTTGTGAACTAGAAGACAGATGAAGAAATTATTCAGGATGCAACAGATAGATACGGAGATGGAAAAGATAAGTGGGTGGGGGAGGGCAGAGAAGGGAAAGCAGTTTCGTCTAACAAACATCTAACCTGAGTTCAAGACAAAATAGAGAGAATGAAGGAGGGGAAATTTCAACAAGTCAATGGCTGAGAACTTTCTGCAACTGAAAGCAAAGAAGTGCCAGAAAATCCCTAACAGGGAGAACAAAACTAAATCCACACCTAGAAATAGTAGAGAGAAACCACAGAAAATTAAAGACAAGGAAAAAGCAGCCAAAAGAAGACAAAGAGTGCTAAGTGGGAATGAAAATTAAACAACCTCTCAGTTAACATCAGTGGAAGTCAAAACTAATCATCTCTTCAAAGGTCTGAGAGAAAACACCTATCCATCCTGGAATGACAAAGGACTGGTGAAACCACCTTTCAAGAAAGAGTATGAAATAAAAATGCTTTGGGATAAAAACAAAGAGGGCATTTGTGGTCATGAGATCTTCAATGAAAAATATACTTTTGAAAGGTGTAAAATCATTCCAGAAGAAAAGGTCTAAGATGCCAGGAAGAGCAGTGAGCAAAGAATAAGGTAAATGTGCATGGAAGTCCATGAGTGTTGACTATACACCACCACAACAATTCTGATTTGGGGTTAAATAAACAGAACAAACTCCATCTAGTCCTTATTATTCCAAACAGTCAAGTGCCATGCATCAGGGCAATGTACCAAGAGCACAAAGATGCCAGGTGCATGAGGGACCTCCAGAAATGTGGTCTGGTGTCTTGGATACCTGTACGGTTGTGTTTGGCACACAGGATGGACTTGATGTACCTTTGATGAAAGAATAACTGCTGCACATTTCTGCATGTGTTGTTAAAGGCAAATGATACATGGCCTTACATTAAAGATATGTGCCACAAATACAAATGAACACATTAAACCAAACTGCTTTCCACCAACAGCAACATATTTAGCTGGTTTGTAAGTGAGAGATACAGTTTCATCTAAGTGGGAGGTACAGTTTCATTCAATACAGATCTTAAAGTACAAGACTAGTAATGCTCACTTAAAAAAAAAAAAAAGATACAAAAGAAAAAGACATCTCACTTTTGGGGCAGAATTTACTCATGTGAACAACCCAGGTTGATCTCCTGACCTGACATAAATATGACCCACAGAAACATGGTCAAAAATTTTACTACAAAAAATGCAGAGTCTGCTTATCGATGTTCACATACTAAGCTAAGTGAATCACCTCTATAAATCCACAGATGAGCTAAGATTTAAAAAAAAAAAAAAGATGAGAAAGACAGACAGTTGGGCTGGGAGGGCAAGCCGGTGAGAAAAGAGTAAATCATACGCAAAACAGCCAATAAAAAAATAAAAAAGCAGTTAATATAAATGAATAATGGATGTCTGATTTAAAAGCAGTTTACTCCGATATGATGTAATTTTTGACAATCAGCCAGAGAGACTATTTTGTAAGTCGCTGCCAGAGATAAGTCAGCACGTGAGGCCTGGTAAGGCAGCATATCTGTGAACATGTGAAAAATGACTTTCACCACCACCCCAAAGGTGACTCTGCTGGCAGACAAAAGCTTGCCTCTCAGGTGCTTTCAGCAGTGGCGAGCACAAGCTGCCGAGCTGAAGAAATGGACCCCCGACTCGAGCACAGATCCCTCGGCCGCAGCAGCCCCGCGACAATCTCCATGACATGCTTCTGGCACGGTCCACCCTCAAACGCCGCACAAAGGGAGCAGTAGCCCGGGCTGCTTTCATGTTTAAGTTTTAATTGGAGTGACAAGCCCACGAGGCCAAGATATCTCAGGGATGGGATGGTGCTGCTGAGCGGCGCCAGGCGCTGGGTAGGCAAGGCCCGCGTGAGCGCCCCACCACCACCCGCCAATGCACCTGCAACCCCCGCTGTTCCAGGACTGGACTCTGCCCGGGAAGGCACTGCCAATCGCCACAGACCGTGCCAAACGCGGGGCTTTGTGATGTGGGCAGATGTCTACAAAGGGCCAGAGCGAGGCCAAGCCGACACCTATTGTGACCTAAGCCTGAAAAGAACCCAGAGAGCAAGAGCACGCTCGGGTGACAATGCAGGTCAGCCTGTGGTCCAATCTCTCCCCACACCCCTACATCCATAGATGCTGGAAATAATAAAGGCAGGCAGGGGTACTCTGTGGACAGAGCCGAGAATGGCTCTCTGCTCTGCTCCAGGGATCTGTGTAGACAGTCTACATCCTTGTGCTAGAAGAAGGTGAAGAGGTGTGACTAGCAAAACAACAGGTCAATGGGGAACCTGAAGTGAACAGGAGATGCTCACTGTCAGAGCATTCAGTGCAGTGAGGAGACTGTAATTGTTACGCAAGTGTGTAACTCAAAGCTGAAAATCCTCACATCCTTTTACGCACCCAACAGGCCTCATCATAATGAAGAGCGTGTATGGCCAGTTTCAGAGCACTTCACATGTAACTAATCACAGCCCCGTGAGAAAGAAGGTTATTATTAAATCTGTGCTTGTAGAGGGAGGAAAACCTAGGCTACAGCCTACAAAATGAAGGCTTCAAAATTCAAGACAACTTGGACGTTACTTTTTAACTGGGAAGAGTGCAAGTGAGATGACAGTAGTGTAACAACACTTGTGAACCTGTGGATTCACACTGTATATGAAAGTCAGCACAGTATGTAGCTTGGGCGTCAATTTTCGACTGGCCTGGCAACTCCTCGTTTGGCCCCAAGTTGAGGCTGAACAAAGGCTTACAAGCAGGTAGACTGGCAGAATGTGGCTACAGTCAGCTGACGGAGGAGCATGAAAAACCGCAGTGAACTTCTGGGGCCTTTGATGGAGGGCGCGTAGTCTGCCCCAGCTCCCTTCACACCCTAGCGACACCGTACAGTCCATGTTGGTGTCGGCACAAACATGCTCAGCAGTGTCCTGTACATAAAGACAAATATTAGCTGTTAACAATCATCATGATAGTCTTTTCACACAAATCCTGTCAGAACATCATTCCATTTGGTTCTCACAACCAGTAAAGGAAGACTAACATTACCGTACACATTTTGTACATAAAGAAATTGAGCCTTAAAGTAACTTAAATATTAGTAACTTGCCCCAAATGACACAGGTAACAGCAGCAGCCCAGGATGCACGAGGCGGAGCCCAACTAGTCTCATTTCCAGGTCAGTGTTTGCCTGACCATATGGCACCATATGACAAGCTTTTTCCTTTTCCTAGCAAAAATGGTCATTAACAATGGCTGGTAGTTACAGTATCCTCTTAGTCCCAACACTGTGACAGTGCAGTCACTCACCTACCTGATCCCCACAATTCCTAAGGGGGGTACCATGATCTTACTCACTTTATATACGAGGAAGCGGAGGTGTAGAGAGGTCAAGTCACTCACACGGTAGAGAAGTTCTGAAACTAGAATTCACGGCCAGATGGGGGGACCTCTAAGCCCACCGTCCTAAACTTCCACCCCAGGGTGCTCAAAATGCGATCCCCGGACTAGGAGCATCAGCAGCACGGGGCAGAGCCTCAGGCACCTCCCCAACCCCCGGACTCATTGAGTCAGAAGCCTGAGGGGTGGAGGCCCAAGATCTGTATTTTTCTGAGATTTGCTGGTGTTTGAGAACCCCTGCCCTACACCGACCCTGCCTCCCAAGCCAAAAAGACTTTCCGACCTTAAAGCAGTGGTGCTCAGCTCTAAATCCTCACTCCCACCTCCCAGCTGGCGGCTGTCTGGTTAAGACAGTGCTGGCTGGGCAGTGACAACACGACAGTGTGAGACGCAGGGCCTGTGCACCTAAGGGTCGGGAAAGGGAGGCGCTCACTGAGAGTCAGCACCGAGAGTAAGGCTGCTTCTCAAAGGGGACACTGGGTGGACTCCCTGAGAGGACATGAGCAGACAGGAGGGGAAGAAACACAGCATCCTCTGTACTGCACATTCCTGGCTGGAGCAAGGGGCTCCCTTTGGAGGTGTGGAGAACAGGAACCAAGGCCAGACAGAAGGTGGGCACCAGAGCCTCATCTACACTCCTCAGCATGCAGCCACTGCTCTGACAAAACCTGAAAGGGACCATGAGGGGCACTGACAGGTGGTACAGGAGCCCAAAGGCGGGGAAAGGGCAGAGGCGGGTGAGGGAGGGGGGCTAAGGAAGAAGTATTCTCACGTCACCTTCAACATACATTTTAAAACTTGTGAACAGGAGATAAGAGTTCACACCCTAAGGAAACAGTGCAGAGAGGCCTCCAGGGGAAGAGGTGGAGCCTGGGCCAGAGGTCCAAGGCTGCTGAGTCACTTCAGTCGTGTCCGACTCTGTGCGATCCCAAAGACGGCAGCCCACCAGGCTCCTCTGTCCCTGGGATTCTCCAGGCAAGAATACTGGAGTGGGTTGCCATTTCCTTCTCCAATGCATGAAAGTGAAAAGTGAAAGTGAAGTCGCCCAGTCGTGTCCGACTCTTAGCGATCCCATGGACTGGAGCCCACCAGGCTCCTCCGTCCATGGGATTCCCCAGGCAAGAGTACTGGGGTGGGGTGCCATTGCCTTCCCCCGAGGTCTTCGAGGTCCAAGGCTAGAAGGAGCCAAAGAAACCCATGCATTGAATCTGGTCCCCATCTAGGCCGTCAGTTCCACATCTGCAGCGGAGAAGTGAACCGAGGCTGGAACCAGGTGACGGCAGAGCTGCTTCCTGCACATGGCAGAGATGCCGGGCCTCACTGAGAACCTCCCGAGGCCCTTCATCTGGAATGTGACCGCTCACATGTAGACTCAGCTGGGGTTTCCTTTGTCCATCTACAGAACTAGATTTACCCTGTAAATTAGTAACACACTGAGAGAGCAACTTTGTGTCCATTAGAAGAACATATCTGCAACTCAATAATTGGTAGGTTAATTATAAACCCACTCTCTAACACAGTGCCTTATAGACTGAAGTGCTGGGCAGATTAATAAATCATATTCATCTACGTACTGAATAAAAAGCCAAAGCCCTTCACTTTGTAATACTTTCGTGAGTCTAGTTTAAGCTGCCATGTGAACCTGCTAAGTCACTTCAGTTGTGTCCGACTTTGTGCAACCCCATAGACGGCAGCCCACCAGGCTCCCCCATCCCTGGGATTCTCCAGGCAAGAACACTGGAGTGGGCTGCCATTTCCTTCTCCAATGCATGAAAGTGAAAAGTGAAAGTGAAGCCGCTCAGTCGTGTCCGACCCTCAGCGATCCCAAAGGAGCCATGTGAACCTGAAAACAGTAAAACCTCTTAAATATTTGGAAATTCAAACCCACTCAGGCTGTTTTCTGTGTGCCCTCTTCTCCTGCCCTTGACCAAACCAACACCATTTGTCTCAACTGTCTGGACGTATGTACATGGGAAGTCTGCGGCCTGTTGCACAAAGTTACTGTTCCTGTTGTAGGGCAAAGGCAAACATTTCTGACAAGCCCCCTTGATCTTCATTAATTGGAAAAACAAGCTGATTTCTAACCCTAACAGACCTTGTTGCTCCTCATTGGGCAGGAAGAAACCAAAGCCACATGTACTGAGAAGTTGACATAAATGCAAGATAACTCCAAGTTCACTCTCTCCCATGGCTGTGGAATGATAAACCAGGACTCCATGTAAATAATCAAGAAAGCCATTAGAAAAATTAGGCCCTAAATAAAACTCTAAGCTTAATTCAAAAGACAAAAGAGAAAAAAAGGAAATGATCATCACTTTAATGGTCTTGTAAATGTGCTCAGTGATTCAAGAACACAGACCAATGTTTTTTTGGAAATCAGAAAATGGTAAGAATGTCACAGATAGATAAAACGACGCCAGCGTGAGTGAAGACAGAAGACACGTAAGACACAGTGCCAGTCCTCTGGGACAAGGCTCCACATCCCAAAGTGACGGTGCACACAGTGACTCAGCACACAAGTTAACTTCCCGCGTTCGTCCTGCCAGAGGCCAAGCTCCCCCAGCCCTCCCCACTCTACACGCATTCTCTCAGAATAGCTCTGGGGAAAATGAATCCTGTGTGCGCACGGACTGCTGGGACTGCAAGACGTGGCTTCAGCACCGCTCCCACACCCGCCCACCCCACCGGTGTTCCAGCCCACCTGGACCACCCCAGCGCCCAGATGCCCTCCTCCAGGTCTGATGCCTCTGCACTGGTCCCCTCGCCCAGGCCTTCCTGATGAACTCTGACCCAAAGCTGGTGGGGGTGGGGAGGCGGAGGAGGAGTCTGAACAGGTACTGAGCACCAGCCACAAGCACACTACCTGCTCTCCCCAGGTATTCTCCCGTTTCCAAATGGGAAGCCTGAGTCACATAAGCAACTTGCCTAAGGCTTAAATGACTCTAAAACCCTTGCTCTGTCCCCAGTGGTTATACCACTGTCTGACTTAGCTGAAAATACTTTTCCCTATATTTACTTTCAGTAACTTCCTCACATTCTCCCTGGAGTGGTTCCGGACCGCTAGAGATTCTAAAGCATTCTCAGCTTCTACAAGTGGCAGCATTCCAAAAACGGGTTTTGCAGAATCACCCACTACGGGTATAGAGAATCCGAGAGGTGGTCGGGTCCTCAAAAGTCTCTAAGTCAGAGACGTGTCTTGAGAAGCCCTGGGGCTCTACAGAGGCATTTCAAGGTTTTCACAAAGATGTGAAAACTATTCATTTTTAACAATATACTAACAATTATGCCAATTACTGATATATTTTGATATTAAAACATGTACAAAATGCATACGAATGTTCAATCCTCATCTATGTATTCATCTATGCAATTTTCTATAATTACTCTGGAATCCAGCAAATACACTGTGAAGGTCTCCCTATGACCTCATGTCCATCTCAACATGGAGAAAACCATCTCTCCATCTGCCACGCTGCTGTTAAAGCCCACAAGACGGTAAACCCTGAGGCAGATGTCATGTTTTGAGACGTCACTGTTTCCAGCACCATCAGAAATTCAGCATATAGTATGTGTTCAGTGAGCAGTGGTTAATGACAGCATCCTGAGCAACAGAAGTTGGACCTTTGGCAACATCACTAAAAATAAAGAAAAACGGGTCTCTGAGTGCTATTTTTTTAAACTTCTCCAAGCAGAAAGTAAATAAATATGAAAAATATTAAAGTTTTAAGGCAAAAGTAAAGAGGAAATGAGACATTTATTTACTTTGTGAACTTTAAATTTCAAATTAGTCATCCTGCTCGTAAAATACTGTTTTTAGTTCTCTTCTGGAATGGAACCTTGAACAAAAAGGAAGACAGATTTCACATGCTAGTGTAGGTATGGGGAATGGAGCCGGGATCCATGAGCACTGCGATGGATACCAAAGGCTCTCCCAGACAGGTATTTCAACTTGTGATGTGGGCAATAACCAATCCAGAGTCTTTTCACGTCTGCATATGAGGAATGATTATCCTAAGAGACATTAGCAATTGTTTTCCAGTGTGATGTAAGCTGAGGAGGCAGCGCCAAGCCAGGGTCCTTGTCAAACACACCCATCCTCCTGGATTACTTCACTCATGTCCCCTGATTAGGATGCATGTCGCATGCTGCTTAATACAACCTGCTGCTGAATGCCAAGCGCATTAGGACTAAATTAGGAAATATGTCCAAAAACAAAGAATGACACGAAGAGCTGTAAGTGGATCTCTCTCTTCCTTGATGAGGCATGAGACTCAGAGTCAACATAATGCTCTTAAATGAGGCAATTCTATCTCCTAATCCTCCACCTCAGCAAGCAAAATTTAATTCAGGTAGCAAAAGAATTAATAAAGATGATATGGCATCATAAAAACATTTTCATGGATGAAAGTGTTTTTGACAGGTTCAGGAAATATGAGACATAAAAACAAATTTTAAGGGGCTGTTTGGGCACAGAGGCCTGCAATAACAGAGTTGACACCAATCTCTGCCCTGCAACATGAAGAAGAGATGAGGCCAGAGGAAGAGCTGTTACACTTATTTTCTTTTACAATCATATGCCACCTAGCAATGGCTACCTTTAAGATCATTTATGCCACTGAAGTGACAACCAAAGAATGCAATGTCAAAACTTAGTCCGTTTTCATCTAAAAGTAAAAGGACCTTCAAGCAGCTCACCACACATCTCCCTAGTCCAGCAAGACACAGGAATTGTTACCAAACAAGTTCCTGCCCAATCATTCTTGCCAGCAACAAGCATGGCCTTTAGGAGATCCCATTAGAGATTGCGTGCTCAGTCGTGTACAACTCTTTGCAACCCCATAGACTGTAGCCCACCAGGCTCCTCTGTCCATGGAATTCTCCAGGCAAGAATACTGGAGTGGGTTGCCATGCCCTCCTCCACGGGATCTTCCCAACCCAGGGATGGAACCCACATCTCCTGCACTGCCAGGTGGATTCTTACCACTGAGTCACCTGGGAAGCCCTCTCATTAGAGTAGGGGGCCCCAGTCTACTGGATCTGATGATTGATGACTTGAGCTGGAGCTGATGTAACAATAATAGAAATAAAGTGCATAGTAAATATAATGCATGTGAATCATCCCGAAACCAATCCTCCCACCCCAGTCCATAGAAAAATTGTCTTCCACAAAACCAGTCCCTGGTGCCAAAAAGTCTGAGAACCACTGTGCTAGAGAAGTATCAGGAGAGCAAGGGATTCCTCGACCCATTTCAGAAGCCCTCAGCTCCCCGGCAGCCCCCTAGGATGGATCAGCTCAACACGACTCCACAGGTGAAGGAAAAAGTTTAAACCACCTAACCGCCTGAAGATTCAAGGAACGTGGGTGCTGGACAGAAACTGAAAAGTCCCATGTCCAGCCCTCCTCATTTTACAGCACAGAGGCAGGTGAGTCTACGGTCTTAAATAACCATGGGCTCCTCTCACGTGACAACCAACGAGCAGAGCAGAGGCACACAGCAGTGTGTGTTACAGCTCTTTCCGCCCTAATGGTGGTCTGACAGGGCTGTCGAGCCCACTGCACTGACCCCGCGTGAAGCCTGTGATTCTAGATGAGGTCACTCATCATCAAAGCAGAGTGCCACAAAATAATTTAAATGGGGGTCAGGACCAGACAGAGCCCTGTTTATTCCCTCTGGCCTCATTTTGTTTGTGACCTTTTTGCAAAGCCTGTTGAAAGGAAAGATGCTAAGGAACAGCAAGGAGAATGGGATGCACTGCCATCCACCACTTTCCAAGGAACACCTTCTACAGAGGGCAACAGTTACCAGACGATGAAGGCTCAGACCCTATTGACGCAGCAAGTCTTTACTTTGAGGGACTAATCCTACAAATATGTTCACATGGATCAAGTGTTGTTCACAACAGCAAAAGACTGGGAGCAAGCTAACATCCATCAACAAGGGGTAAGGTAGCCCCTTAAGGGACAACTATAAAGTGCAATATCATTAAATCACACACACACACACACAAACTACCAGGAAGTTCTTTATTATGTTACAAGGAATGATGAAATGATCTCCAAGACATTTTGTTGCAAGAAAACACAAGATGCAGGACAAAAACAGTGTGTTTTACCACTTATATTATTAGAAAGAAGGGGTGGAGGACACGTATGGATAATTTGCTTACATACGCATAAAATGTCTCTGCAGGGATGTACAAGACACTGACAACACTGTCTTAGCTCCAGGAAGAGAACCTGGGTGGCAGGTCGAAAGCAGTGGGAGGAGTCATCCCACTGTACACCCTCCCTTTTGCATCTTTTGATTTCTGAATCAGGTAAATGCATTACCAAGTCAAAAAAACACTCTTTTTTTCAAGGGTGTTTAAAGATCTGTTCTTTTAAGAAAGAATGAAAATAGATATTGGCCATTTTTCCATGACTTTACCTGGCCAAAGAAAAAGGTGGTAAACCCAGGCATGGCCTCTAATTCTGGCCTCTGAAATCCAGAAATCTGAGGATCTCTATGCCACAGGCAAGCCAAGATGTAGCTCACCACTAACGTTTTCTCTGGTCTTTCCTACCAGAGCTGGACGTGGCTGAGCCAGCAGTAATCACATGTGTTTCCTTAGATTAAATAAATCAGTTTCTCCTAAGTCACTTGGCTTCATTTCCTTATAAAACTATGCTTACTAGCCTAGTAACCTAAGTACCAGACTGCTGAGACCTGTGCACAGTGCTGTTTGCATTTTCCAATGCTGAAACACAGCCGGTGTCCTATAACTCTCTGTGATGAATACGTGACAGGTTGGCTAGTAGGCAATGAATGGAGGAGTCTGAACCATTATTACTATGCTCAGACAGCTGTGGTACCTAAAGAATGCTAATGTGATCATCAGGTGGTACAAGGATATTCTCCAAGTAAACAAAAATAACACTACTGGAATACTCCTACAGGTCAGGGAAACTTCAGTTCCTGCCAAAAAATCGACATCAATATCTGGGCTTCACATCTGCATTTATCACAGTCAATCAATAGTGGGCTCTAGCTGACCCCCAGTTTTGTATCTGGTACAAACGAAGATACACCAAACTCTGTTCCCATAATGCCTTCATCTGAATCCTAGACATATGGCCAGAGGCAGACACAAATACCCACGTGGACGCAGCTGCAGACTCACTCTACTGCTAACAGTCTCACACTAACCTGATAAAGAGTGCTGTTCACGTGCTGCCAGGCCAGAGACCAACAGGACCAAAGTGTGGAACTCACAAGCAAGGTGACTAGGAGGCCACACAGAAGACTTTGAGAACTACAACAGTGCATCGTGCAATGGCAGGATGCTTCTGAAACCTCACAGAGCCACTGTGACACAGCTTAATTCACATGGCAATGCTGATTTTTCTGAGGAAGCAGAAAACCCATTAAGCATAATCAGATGGAAAGTTCTGCCTCTGCAAAAGTAAGGAAAGTTTCACAGCAAAAGCTTGGCTTTCCTCACGTTCGAAGGGGTGGCATTCATGTTGGAGAAACGTCTTAATGCAGAGTTCTCACCAGCGCTACTAACAACCCATCCACCCACCCAAGGGTACGAAAGTTTGCTGGTGTACTCACAAAACCTCTGGACAACTAAATGTCACTGCCAAATTTCAGAGAGGTGCTTAAACACATTCTTGTAGCAAATTTACTTCCACTCTTAAAACACCAACAAAAAACACCCACTAACAAGTGACAGACATTATTTTCTTGGGTCCAAAATCACTGCAGATGGTTGACCACAGCCATGAAATTAAAAGATGCGTGCTCCCCAGAAGAAAAGCTATGACAAACCTAGACAGCCTATTAAAAAGGAGAGACATCACTTTGCCAACAAAGGTCCATCTAGTCAAAGCTATGGTTTTCCAGGAGTCACGAATGAATGTGAGAGTTGGATCATAGATAAGGCTGAGCACTGAAGAATTGATGCTTTCAAACTGTGGTGCTGCAGAAGACTCTTGAGAGTTCCTTGGACAGCAAGGAGATCAAAGCAGTCAATCCTAAAGGAAATCAACCCTGAATATTCATTGGAAGGGCTGATGCTGAAGCTGAAGCTCCAATACTTTGGGCACCTGATGAGAAAAGCCAACTCATTGGAAAAGACCCTGATGCTGGGAAAAACTGAAGGCAAGAAAAGAAGGGGATGGCCAAGGATGAGATGGTTGGCTGGCATCACTGACTCAATGGACATGAGTTTGAGTAAGCTCCAGCAAAGAGTGAGGGACAGGGAAGCCTGGTGTGCTGCAGTCCATGGGGTCACAAAGAGCCAGACACGTCTTGGTAAATGAACAACAACAACAAGTTATTAGAGGGAACAGGAACTTTTTAAAATGAATTTTTATCAAATTAACATACATATCAGCTAATTCTCATAAATAATGCTTTTTAATTAGGTTGGAAAATTTGAGAGCCATCCAAAAAAGTGCCTACTTAGACCAATATCTAAAGGATGCTCCAAGTCTAATTTTGTGCTGAGCTATTTCTTTAACTAGGGGCTTGGCTTCCCAGATGGCACAGTGGTAAAGAATCTGCCTGCCAATGCAGGAAACTAAGGTTCAATCCCTGGGTTGGGAAGATCCCCAGAAGGAGGATATGGCAACCCACTCCAATATTCTTGCCTGGAAAATTCCATGGGCAGATAAGTCTGGCAGGCTACGGTCCATGGGGTCACAAAGAGTTGGGCAAGACTGAGCAACTGAGCACACACACATCCCTTTAACTCGTTTCTCAAATACATCTGACTACGACTGTATCTCTATAGAAAGAGATCCACGCAGATAAGTCAAAGGGAAATAGGACCTGTCAGCTGAAATATTTATTAAAACTATGAAAGATTTAAACCAGGCTAGTATTAATTCAGGTATCACCTCACTACACTGAGAACTTGAGAAATAAGCGAGATAATTGAAACCTGAAAGCATGATGGATGAAAAATTAAGAAGCAAATAGTCTCTCTTCTTTCAACAAATGAGCTTGCCAGGGATGGGAAAAGAGTGTTTTCAAAGGCTGACAAAGGGAACTGCCTTAGGAAACCAACTGCTGTCCCTTTTCCCCCACTTTCCAGGAAGACAAAACACAGGAATTATATCATCACAGACTTTCTAGCTAAGATACGCTGAAGAGGCTCCAGCAAAGCAGGCCAGCTTGAGCACAAAGGGATCCCTTCTTACAGTGAGATTACAATGAGTCTCATGTATTTTCAACCATTTTATCTGTCTTCCTGGGTGAAGAACATATAATAGGAAGCCAAGTCACAAAACCAATGAACGCCTAGAGAAGTGAGATGTGACCTTCTAAGAGACTACACAGGAGAGACAAAATGTACAAACCACAACCAGAGGCTCGGCTCAGACTATGAGTGCGAAAAAAAAGAGGAAGCACTCAGAGACTGTTAATTCTCTGACGCCAGGCACTATGGGTAAAGCTTTACACATGTGTTTCTTTAATCCTAGAATTCTATGAGGTCAGTACTGTGATGGACTCCTTTTTACAAATGAGGAAACTGAGGCACAATGCAGGTTAAGCCACCCGTTTAAGGTCACAGTGGAGTGGGTGGTAGGGCTGGAACTGGAACACAGACGGCCCGCATCCAGTCTAGCTCTCTCCCGGTTCAGAACACTGCTACGTGGAAAGGGCTCTTTCCACAAGAAAAGGACGATGTCAGAGGACCTGCTGGCTCAGGGAAGTTCATTCCCAGGGATTATACCACTGCCAGCAGGGTCAGGAGCCAGCAAATTGGAGGAAAATCAAAACAACACAAACCTTTATCCATAATTCTCCCCGCTGATCCCATTGGAAGAGAGAGTTCTGTAAGTCAGTTTTAAGACTAAGTACTTGGCCTACAGTCAGGATAGTAGAGCCTACCAGGATCCTCCGTCCACGGGATTTTCCAGGCAAAAGTACTGGGGTGGGGTGCCATTGCCTTCCCCAGTAAAATACTAAGTAGTGCTAAAATCGAGTCATCATGCAAAGAATTTCAATTAAAAACCTGTCTCCTTGTTTCTGGCTCAAAGAGCATCAAGAGGCACTTTACACACTGCGGAAAAGGATGGAAATTCTGAGGCAACCTCATCAGAAGGCATTTTGGCAGTGTCCATCAACCTTCTGATCAAGCGGCATCAACGCTAGGAATTTATCCCGGAGATTTACAAGTTGCAGTGTGCACTGGAGCAGTCTTTAACAGTCCACACAGAAAGCAACCTCAGTGCCCACCGATGAGGAGACTGGTGAAACAGACTGTTGTAGGCAGTGCTGGAATCCTAGGGAGAGGGAGCTGACACGGAATGCTCTCCAGGGTACACTACTGAATAAAACCTTGGGCACTGAACAGTATGTACACTATGACCTCATTTCAAAGATATGCTCTTTTAGTGTATAAATGTACCCATCTGTGCATTAAAATTTTCTATATGGACATCTAAAAATTGTTGATAGTTTCTCCTATGGAGTAGGGCTGGGGGGAGGGAAGAAGAGAAAGACAATTACTTACCACTTTATATCATTTTGAGCTACTTGAAATCTTTTTTAACCAGGCTGATATATATATATATATCAATATATACTGCCTGAACACATCTTTTAAAAATATATCAGAGAGATTTAATTTTCAAATTGCCTCTTAAAAAATAAAATTCATGTTTTTTTTTTGTTAAGTCGTACATCTTGCTATTTTTGTACCTTGTTTCCTTCGTACACCCATCCCAGACTCTTCACACCAAAAGCAGCCTGGTTGGCGGAGACGTCCAGACACGTGACCGGCTGCCCGTAGACGTAATGGAGGGTTCTGGCAGAGTCTTCAGCTTTTAGCAGGTATACCAGATCTCCAGCGGTGGCCACTGCCACAGGGTACCTTTCAGTGTCTGGAACTATTTCAAGGTAGTCAACCTATTAAAGGATAAGGGTTGTTTAGTCCTTCAGGTTTCACCTACAATTCGTCCTGACTAGGTCAAAAATACACAAGTCCTACTGCATGTCAATAAGAAGATCAGCAACCCAACAGAAAAAGACAGGTCAAGGGCTGGTTCACAGGAAGTGAAACACAGTTCCTACACAAATGAAAGGATGCTCATCATAAAAGAAACACAGCATACTCCTAATAAGAGAAATGCAAAGTGAAAATTCACCAAGATACCACTTTCACTTGTGTCAGTAAAGATCAATTAGTCTATAAAGACACTGGGCTGGAAGTGGAGTGGCAGACAACCATATTTGTGGATCCTACTTATGGTTGGTGGGATGTAGTCTGGCCCAACTTCTATGGAGGGAAATCCTGGAACATTTAACGCAAGCAAATGTGCGTGTGCTCTGATGCAGCACATTTGATGATCTAAGAATTTATTTAAACATAAACTCACATTTATGCGAAACAACTGTATACAAGGTTATTTGCTGCAGCCCTATTTGGTCACAGCTAAGAACCAGAAAACCCAGAACATGCCTTACTAAGGGACTAATTAAACAACTTACAGTACACTGATGTACTGGAATACCATGCAGTCATAGAAAAAAGCATATAGACATTCTTTATAAACTCTTACAAACGGATCACTTCTGAGACAAACTTGAGGGAAAAGCAAGGAAGCAAGGTAAGAGGACTTTACAGTGTGCCAAGGTGTGTAAAAGTGGCAGGGGAAGCCTGTGACACACTTGGCTTGTACGTGCGTAAATCTAACAGTGGCCGCCTTCAGGGAGAGAAATGAGTTGGGAGACTCTCACTGTAAACTGTGTATTGTGTCTTTTAAATTCTGAACCATGAGGTGACAATAACTATTCCAAAAACCAGTTAGTTTTTATTTCTTCATAAGAAACTGAATAAATGACAAAATTCACTCAGTTCCAAATTAGCCAAAATTGTATTTTCACGTTCGGGCAAATATCACAAATGTGTTGCTGACAGTGTCTGAGTTACCTGCTTTCTCCCGGTTTCAACCTCATCCAGGGCAGGAAGGCCACAGGGAGCGTGCGGACGCCACACAGTCCTGCCGGCTGCACTACTGCTGCCTCTTTCTCTGACCGGCATGCACCGGAGGGGCTCCCTTTAAGAATAATTTGCTTTTCTAGATTCATAAGGGGCATGCTTGCCCCAGGGCCATTTACATCGGGTTTTCACCACCCTGAATAAATTCTGAGAGGACAAAAGCAGAAGGTGAGCCACCTCTGTAATTATGAAAATCCATAGTCCCTGACAAGAAGCCAAGCGAGTTCAAAGGCCTGAATCCTGAGACCTGTCCGGAAGCGCTTGAGAGAGTAAACATCTGGGTGACTCTGCTAATCCTCAGGCCCGACGGTGTGAGTGGTGGCCCACATCCCCAGCCCAGTGCCCATCACAAAGGACAGCTGTTCCGGGCCAGCATTACAGACCCGGGCACACTGCCACTGAGACTCAGGGAGCCTATCTGAGGAAGACGAAGATGGCCCAGCCACCGGCCTGGAGGTGCCTTTTCCAGGGATGGCCTTCATCCAGGATGAGAAACAATGGACAGTGTCATGACACATGCCTCCAGCAGTGGCTGCTTGAGTCCTCTGTCCCCCATCCTCAATGTCACTTCTTGCTTTCCTAAAATCAACATCCTCAGTCTAGCTGTTAAATTTCACCTTCATGTTGGATTTCTGACAGATCAAGAGCTCAGATTGACTGTGACTGTGCCATTTGCTGGGAACTGGACACGACTTCACAAAGCTGGTTGGTGCCAGCATGCCACCTGAGTGCCAAGGCTGGATTTGCACTTTCTGGAGGGATTCACATCTTAAGTAATTGTCTGAGTTCATATAATCATTGTTAATCTACAGAGTTCTTTAGGCAGAAGCCAAATAACAAGCACTATGTGGTTCTGAGAAGAAACAAAAATATGGTACTTTTGCATTTCTCTAATAAAACCCCAAGAGGAGAATACAGCATCAGGCATTTTGGGGAATGCTACCCCCAAACCAGACAGGCTTGTCATTAACAGGACAAGCAGCTTACAGAGGTAAAGTGGTGACACCATGGCTTTTTAGTTATTCATGTCTAACAAGATTCCCACTGGGAGGAAAAGGGAAAGGAACAGGATTTGTTCCAGGTCAGGCCATCAATTTATTATTCAGTGTTGGCTTTTCTGTTCACTCTCCTACAGGTGCCAAAACCAAGTTCGCTTTAAACTAAACCCAAACTCAACATAAACAGGTTTCAGCTCTTCCTTCTTACCATCACATCGTCTCCTACCATACAAATGTAGAGGCTCGGGCACAACTGAACTCAAAAACAAGCTCCATGTAATGAACTACTAAGGTGAACTCAGTTTCACACAAGGTGTTGAGGAACACACCTACCTGATCAACAATGACTAAATCTATTCTCATTCAAGAACTACTGCTGATGCCAAGTGGGAAAACCTTCAGATGGAAAAAGTGTAGGAGGGAAACCTTCTTTCCCACGTGGCCTGGGATGTACCCCTGCACTCATTTTCACTCACGTATCAGGCCAGATCCTGGTCTCAGATTCCCTGGGTGAACGTCCTGTTAATGCGAAGGAGGCTGAGGATGCCAGTAATGAGAAACTGCAGCCCCAATGTCAGTCTTGGAGTGGAAATTACCACTTCTTATCTAGGGCGAAAGTCAATTCACCACTCTAAGTCTCTACTGACTTCTTGGTAAATGGAGGAAACAAAACTACCTATTTCACAAAGCTCTTGTGAGATTTATGGACAAAGAGCCACAGGAAGCCCTGCGTGGATAGGTGCTGTCAATATTTCTGCTTATATCAGACCCAGAGATTCTAAGAATGAAAAACAAAACAATCAGACTAAAAGCTCACCAGTTTCTGAACTTCAAATTCTGCAGCTATTTGCAAATTTCCCTCCTCGTTGGGGCATAACATTACGACATCAAAAGCAGAAGCTGTGGCGATTGTTGCATCTTCCTGGCTGAGGGCTAGAGCTTGTATTCTTGCATCATGCTCAAAACGATGAATAGGATACTTTCCAGTCCTTAGATTCCAAATATTAAGAAATCCTACGTAGAAGAAAATAATTCAGGACTCAAATTCACTTAGTCCGCACAATTATAGAATAATCATATAACATAAAGAAAATTAAAAAGATAAATAATAACTTGGTAAAAAAAATACTTGCATGACACATAACAACGGATCAATTTCCTTAATATACAAAGAGTTTATATGATTCAATAAATAAAAAAGCAACTGAAAAGTGAACAAAGGACCTAAGCATGTTATGCTGTTCACAGGAAAAGAAATACAACTGACATACAGCACTTTACAAAATATAAAAATTCACTCACAATTAGAAAAATACAAATTAAAACTGTAATAGGATACTATTTTTCATCAACGTTAAATTGACAAAAAAATTCATAAAACATTTTGTTGCTGAGGATATGGGGAAACAGGCTTTTGTTAAATTGTTGTTAGGAATGTAAACTATTTCCCCTAACTCTGGAGGCAATTTGATAATATGCACCAAATTACAAATGTATGAAGGATAGTCACTACAACATTTTTAACCATGTCAGAAGACTGGAAGCTATCTAAATGTTCACCAATAAAGGAATTCTTAAATAAGAATTTAAATACCTCCATAGTTTGTACCTCCACTGTTTGGAGTTTAAATGAGCAATCAAAAGAGTCAGTCTTCTATATATGAGCTATATGAAATGATCAACAAAATATACTGTTAAGTGAAAAAAGTAAAGTAAAGAATACTGGCACAGCACACTCTGTATGATGATGTGATCACTGACCTAGAGCCAGACATCTTGGAATGTGAAGTCAAATGGGCCTTAGAAAGCATCACTACAAACAAAGCTAGTGGAGGTGATGGAATTCCAGTGGAGCTATTCCAAATCCTGAATGGTGATGCTGTGAAAGTGCTACACTCAATATGCCAGCAAATTTGGAAAACTCAGCAGTGGCCACAAGATTGGAAAAGGTCAGTTTTCATCCCAATCCCAAAGAAAGGCAATGCCAAGGAGTGCTCAAACTACCGAACAATTGCACTCATCTCACACGCTAGTAAAGTAATGCTCAAAATTCTCCAAGCCAGGCTTCAGCAATATGTGAACCGTGAACTTCCGGATGTTCAAGCTGGTTTTAGAAAAGGCAGAGGAACCAGAGATCAAATTGCCAACATCCGCTGGATCATGGAAAAAGCAAGAGAGTTCCAGAAAAACATCTATTTCTGCTTTATTGACTATGCCAAAGCCTTTGACTGTGTGGATCACAATAAACTATGGAAAATTCTGAAAGAGATGGGAATACCAGACCACCTGATCTGCCTCTTAAGAAATCTGTATGCAGGTCAGGAAGCAACAGTTAGAACTGGTCATGGAACAACAGACTGGTTCCAAATAGGAAAAGGAGTACGTCAAGGCTGCATATTGTCACCATGTTTATTTAACTTATATGCAGAGTACATCATGAGAAATGCTGGACTGGAAGAAACACAAGTTGGAATCAAGATTGCCGGGAGAAATATCAATAACCTCAGATATGCAGATGACACCACCCTTATGGCAGAAAGTGAAGAGGGGCTAAAAAGCCTCTTGATGAAAGTGAAAGTGGAGAGTGAAAAGGTTGGCTTAAAGCTCAACATTCAGAAAACGAAGATCATGGCATCTGGTCCCATCACTGCATGGGAAATAGATGGGGAAACAGTGGAAACAGTGTCAGACTTTGTTTTTCTGGGCTCCAAGATCACTGCAGATGGTGACTGCAGCCATGAAATTAAAAGACGCTTACTCCTTGGAAGGAAAGTTATGACCAACCTAGATAGCATATTCAAAAGCAGAGACATTACTTTACCAACAAAGGTTCGCCTAGTCAAGGCTATGGTCTTTCCTGTGGTCATGTATGGATGTGAGAGCTGGACTGTGAAGAAGGCTGAGCACCGAAGAATTGATGCTTTTGAACTGTGGTGTTGGAGAAGACTCTTGAGAGTCCCTTGGACTGCAAGAAGATCCAACCAGTCCATTCTGAAGGAGATCAATCCTGGAATTTCTTTGGAAGGAATGATGCTAAAGCTGAAACTCCAGTATTTTGGCCACCTCATGCGAAGAGTTGACTCATTGGAGAAGACTCTGATGCTGGGAGGGATTGAGGGCAGGAGGAGAAGGGGACGACAGAGGATGAGATGGCTGGATGGCATCACTGACTCGATGGATGCGAGTCTGAGTGACCTCCGGGAGCTGGTGATGGACAGGGAGGCCTGGCGTGCTACGGTTCATGGGGTCGCAAAGAGTCGGACACGACTGAGCGACTGATCTGATCTGATCTGATCTGACACTCTGTTACATGTTTTAAAACTGTACACACACACACAATGTATACTTGGATTATCCCGGAAGGACACACAAAAAATTTAACACTGACTGACCTCTAAGGAAAGAAACCAGGGGAAAGAGACAAGAGTAAAAAAGAAATTTAGTGTACATCCTCTTGTATATAAAAATTTTTCTCCAAAATTATCTTTGCCAAAAAGATAAACTTTTAAAAAATGGTTTTATGAGAGATCTAAGAAGAATTGTTTTTAGTTGCTAGGTCGTGTCCAACTCTTTTATAACCCTATAGACTATAGTCCACTAGGCTCCTCTGTCCATGGGATTCTCCAGGCAAGAATACCAGAGTGGGTTGCCATATCCTTCTCCAGGGGATCTTCCTACCCAAAGACTGAACTCACGTCTCCTGCATTGGCAGGCAGATTCTTTACTACTGAGCTACCAGGGAATCCCTCTAAGAAGAATAGGAGGACATAATTGCTGAATAGTTTTAACATATGAAGTTCTTAACTTACTCTATTTGTCCTCTGCACAACAAATAATTGTTTTCTTAGCTGCTGCTGCTAAGTCACTTCAGTCGTGTCCGACTCTGTGCAACCCCACAGACGGCAGCCCACCAGGATGCCCCGTCCCTGGGACTCTCCAGGCAAGAGTACTGGAGTAGGGTGCCATTGCCTTCTCCAATTGTTTTCTAGTTTTGTTTAAATATAATGGACACATAACATTATATAAGCTTAAGGTGTACAACAGAATGATGTGATACACTGTGAAATGATTACCACAATAAGTTAACATCACCTCACATAGTTACAAATATCCTTTTCCTTATAATAAGAACTTCTAAGATCTACTCTCACAGTAACTTTCAAATATACAATATGGTATTATTAACTATGGTCTTCCCTGGTGGCTCAGTGGTAAAGAATCTGCCTGCCAATGCAGGAAACACAGGTTTGATCCCTGGGTTGGGAAGATCCCCTGGAGAAGGAAATGGCAACCCACTCTAGCACTTCTGTCTAGGAAATCCCTTGGACAGAGGAGCCTGGAGGGCTACAGTCCACAAGGGTACAAGGGAGTCAGATATGACTGAGTGACTAAACATTAGTGACTATAGTCATCACTGTACGTTACACCCTCAGAACTTATAACTGCAAGTTTGTACCTTCTGTACCCACCTTAAATCAATTTCTCTACCCTGGCAGCCACAAGTCTGATCTCTGTTTCTTTGAAGTTTTTCTTGTTTTAATGATTTCACATAAAAGTGACATCATACAGTATTGTTTTTTCTCTGACTTATTTCACTTAGCATAATGCCCTCAAGATCCATCCACATTGTTGCAAATAGCAGGATTTTATTCTTTTTTATGGCTCAGTAGTGTTCCCCTGTATACATATACCACATTTTCTTTATTCATTCATCTCTCAGTGGACACTTAGGTGGCTTCAATGTCTTGGCTATAATGAGAAATGCTTCAGTGAATACGAGGGTGCTTGTATCTCTTCGACACAGTGATTTTGTTTCCTTCAGATGTACACTCAGAGTGGAACTGTTGGATCACATGGGAAGTGCTACTGTTAATTTTTTGAGAAACCTCCATACTGTTTTCCACAGTGGCTGCACCAATTTACATGCCCACCAACAGTGCACGAGGGTTCCCTATTATCCACATCCTCACAACTGTCTCTCTTGTCTTTTTTTTAATATATAATTTATTTATTTTTGGTTGTGCTGGGTCTTTGTTGCTGCACAGGCTTTTCTCTAGTTGTGGCGAGCAGGGGCTACTCTCTAGTTGCAGCGCACAGGCTTCTCATTGTGGTAGCTTCTCTCGTTGCTGAGCACAGGCTCTAGGGCACGAGGGCTAAGCAGTTGCGGCTCATGGACTAATGGTTGTGGTTCCTGAGCTCCAGAGCACAGGCTCAGTAGTTACAGTGCACAGGCGCAGCTGCTCCTCTGCATGAGGGATCTTCCTGGATCAGTGACCAAACCCACGCGCTCTGCACCGGCAGGCACATTCCTTACCACTGAGCCACCGGGGAGCCTATCTCTTGTCTTTGATTAGAGCCATGCTAAGAGATGAGGCAACATGAAACACGTTATTACTGAGGACTTGTTATACGCCAGGCACTGACCTAGACGCTAGCAGGTTCTGAAAACAGCCATTAACCTACATTCTAAGAAGTTCTTACAAACACTTCACAAACTTCCTCACCACTACCTTCTTCTAGCCATGGTTAGTGGAGGTGTTTTCTTTTGTAAAATCTAAAATACCAGCTTGGCTTATCCCAGACTCATTCAAAACTACGACTTAGGAAATTCCTTGATCGTACTACATAACCTTCTCCCATCCCCTGAATGCTGACCCCAGATGAATTCCTTTTACACACTGGTCGTGTCTCCACCCTTCTCAAACTGTCTACAGCAATGATATCCAAGTGTAGCCCCTGGACAAGCAGCATCAGTATCATTTGGGAGCTTATTAGAAATTCAGGTTCCTGGGCAGCAAACTCTGGGGATATATGCCTAAGTTTGAGAACAAACTGTCTGCAGAAACTTACACTTTTCTACAGAAATATAAACTTTCCTGTATTTCGAGTGCCACTTATTCTTTTCTTGTCAAATAATTTCTTTTTACCATTCCCATCCATGAAGCTACTTTCCCCCCACAAACATTTATGCAAGAAAACAGTTACTTCCTGAAAATGACATGCTATTCAATACAAAGCATAACTAACATGCATAGTTTTTAAGTCCTGAAAGAAGAAAACCAAATTCTAAATGAAACAAATATTTAAATAGATAACACAAAAATATTTCCTGACACATAAAGGCTATAAACATTCATATTGAAAGGGCACATGATATATCAGGGAATAAAGAGTTAATACCAACAGAATTGTTAGTACGATTATTACTCCAGGAACATTCTTGGTCATCTCAATAAAAGGAATAATTCCTTAAAAAAAAAGAATCACTTTCTGGCTCATGCTGGATAATGCAGATGATCCAATATCAACTGATTTTACTTTTCAAAAATCACTGAAAATAACCGTGCACAAATAACACAGTATGTGGTTGTCTTGAGTTCAAACCCAGCTCCACTGTTTGCCTGCTGAAAGCCTTGGGCAAGTTACTCAAAGCTGAGAGCCTGTTTTCTCATCTTAAAACTGAAAACATCACCTACTACCTAGTACTTCTGCGCAGATTAAAGGAGAAAACCACACAAAATCCTGGAGACAGCAATCGTTTTTATATCTGGATATTATCCTATATGGCCTGCCATGTTACACAGCATGGCTCAGTGGTTAAAAAAAAAAAAAAAAAAAATCTACCTGCCAATGCAGGAGACGTGGATTTCTTCCTTAGGTTGTGAAGATTCCCTGGAGAAGGAAATGGCAATCCACTTTAGTATCTTTGCCTGGAATATTCCATGAACAGAGGAGCCTGATGGGCTACAGTCCATGGGGTCACAAAACAGTTGGACACGACTGAGCAACTAAACAATTTCTTCTCTACTGCCCATCCATAAGTCTGGTCCTATTTATTACAACTTCCTATTATCTAAAGCAGATAAAGTGTTCAAATTCCATCTTTCTGCAATCCCTCTTTCCATTTTTCTTTGCCTTGTACTGTGTCTTCTACATGTCAGCAAAACTGGAAAACTCAACAGCAGCCACAGGACTGGAAAAGGTCAGTTTTCATTCCAATCCCAAAGAAAGGTAACACCAATGAATGTTCAAACTACGTACAATTGTGCTCATGTCACATGCTAGCCAAAAAATCCTTCAAGCTAGGTTTCAGCAGTACATGCACTGAGAACTTCCAAATGGACAAGCTGGTTAGACAAGGCAGAGGAACCAGAGATCAAACTGGCAACACCTGTTGGATCACAGAGAAAGCAAGTGAATTCCAGAAAAACATCTACTTTTGCTTCACTGACTATGCTAAAGCCTTTGACTGTGTGGATCACAACAAACCGTGGAAAATTCTTAAAGAGATGGGAATAGACCACGTTACTTGCCTCCTGAGAAACCTGTATGCATGTCAAGAAGCAACATTTGGAATCAGACATGGAACAACAAACTGGTTCATAATTGGAAAAGGTACATCAAGGCTGTATATTGTCACCCTGTTTACTTACTTTATATGCAAGGCACACGTGAAATGCTGAGCTGGATAAATCACAGGCTGGAATCAAGACTGCTGGGAAGAATATCAACAACCCCAAATATTCAGATGATACCACTCTAATGGTAGAAAGCAAAGAGGAACTAAAGAGCCTCTTGATGAGGGTGAAAGAGGAGAGTGAAAAAACTGGCTTCAAACGCAACACTCAAAAAACTAAAATCATGGCATCTGGTCCCATCACTTCATGCAATTAGAAGGGGAAAAAGTAGAAACAGTGACATATTTAATTTTCTTGGAATCCAAAATCACTGTGAATGGTGACTGCAGCCACAAAATCAAAAGACGCTTGCTCCTTGGATGAAAAGCTATGACAAACCCAGACAGGCTATTAAAAAGCAGAGACGTCACTTTTCCAACAAAGGTCCATCTAGTCAATGCTATGGTTTTTTCAGGAGTCATGTACAGATGTGAGAGCTGGACCATTATGAAGGCTGAGTGCTAAAGAATGATGCTTTTGAACTGTGGTGCTGGAGAAGACTCTTGAGAGTTCCTTGGACTGCAAGGAGACCAAGCCAGTCAATTCTAAAAGAAATCAACCCTGAATATTCATTGGAAGACTGATGCTGAAGCTCTTATACTCTGGTAACCTGATGCAAAGGGCCACCTCATTGGAAAAGACCCAGATGCTGGGAAAGATTGAAGGCAAAAGAAGAGGTTGGCAGAGGATGAGATAGTTTTATAGCATCACTGACTCAATGGACATGATTCTGAGCAAACTCTGGGAAATAATGAAAGACAGGGAAGCCTGATGTGCTGTAGTCCACGGGGTCGCAAAAGAGTCAGAAAGACTGAGTGACTGAACAATGACAACTTTATCTCTAAACAGGAAATGCACTGGACGTAGGATCTTACTATAGGGTAACATTCAGCACCAAATAAATACAGCAAGTTAGAAGAGAATAATACATTGGGGTTGCTCTGCAAGCCTTTCAAACTGTCAGTAGGCTAAGGAGGTGATTACAAACAAAAGCAGAGCTTTCTTCAAGTTAGATGCTGCTTCAGATGTAAAACAGTGTACTCTTCTAAGAATTATGATAAACTTGTTGGTAAGTGGATTGAGAAAGGCTCCCCAACACATTCCTCTGGCAAATATTTTGGCAAATTCTTTCCATTCAGACTCAGAAACAACAGATACACTGTAGAAAATGCCAAGGGCTGTACATACTAAATGGGAGACAGGCACGTTCCAGGACGTGCCTCTTCCCAACAAGCCTGCAGTACATTTGTTTGCCGACAACACAATAAAGCAGTAAAGCAACTGGTGCTGCACGAAGCCTGCGAGTATTCACACACTCACTCGTCTCCTCTCCTACAGAGATTACTTCCACCTCAGGAAGAGCATCATTACCTTCATTTGACAGAAGAGAAGAAACAGAAGCTTCGAGTGGCTCAACAACTGGTCCAAAGCCACTTGGTAAGCGATGAGGCTGGGCTGGAAGTCAGCTAGAAAGTGCAGGATGAGCGGCTGCGTTTACAAGTGCATAAAGTAACTATGAGCTCAATGAGTAATCGACATAAACTCAACCTGTGTTCTGCCAAGTGTGGAAGTTACTCAACCACAGCTCACTCGAAGCACACATGGAGTTTATCTATAAACACATTTTTCATTATTAATCAAGTATTGGTTTTGTTGGCATCATTTCCCCAATAGAATTGTATGCAATAAAATACCCTTCACCGCAAGATTGCAGGGCTGTTCTAAGAAGGGTCTTCCTAGAAAATATCTTCCAGGTGCCATCCATTTAATGGTCACAGCCTTCCCTTTTGAATGTCTGTGGTGTCATGGTCTTTGCCAATTTTCTCCAACTATGAAGTGTGTGACTCAGCCAGACCCTCATCTGTCATCAGTGCCAGTACTGTTCACACAGTCCTTCAACTTTAAGGTGAGTTAACATTTAGGGCTGCACTGTTCTCTTAATGAAGTGACCTTCTGTCACATGAAATGTCTTGCTGTTGCGTTCTTCCCTCTGAAATCTACTTTGATATTGATAGGCTCACTCCAACTCTGGAGTAGTGTCAGCACGCTATGTGTTTTCCCCTCCTTTCACTTTGCCTTGTGTCTATCTAAAGTGGGTTTACTTGTAGGTGGTGTGCAGTTGGTCTTGCTTTTAACTGGGGTATATAGACGACTTATCTTTAAAGTGACTATTGGTAGGGTGGGTTTAATCTACCAATTGTCTTGTTTTCTATTTGTCCCATGTGTTGTTTCATTTCCCCCTTTTTCTGCCTTCTTTTGGACTGAGTATTTGGTTAATTTTGTGTTCATATCATTTTGATTCCTCTGTTGGTCTATTAGCCAAACTGTGTTTATTTTAGGGGCTATAGACTTGCAGCACTCATCTGTAACTCACCGGTCTGCCTTCAAGCAATACTGAACCACTTCACACACAGGGAAGCAGCACATTCCCATTCCCTCCCGCCCTGCCTTTCTGCTATTATTGCCATACTTTTTAATCTCTACATATGTTATAAACCCCACACGCATTGTGATTATTTTTGCATAAGCAGGCAATTATCTTTTAAAGAGAAATAAGAAAAAAAAAACCATTTATATCTACCCATGTAATTACCACTTCTACTACTCTTCCCATATCACTTGTAAGACAGTTAAAACTGCTGCAGCTTTTGCAAGATGTACAATTTCACTTTCCCACTGTGTTGTTGGATATTTGACCCCAAAATACAGAGACAAGGTGCGCAGGAGCCAGCACAGCAGCTGACAGGAGGGATGCCTGAGTGAAAGCTAATTTTATGAAAGGTCATTTTTTTTTTTTTTTTAGTTAATATAGTTAAATCATGCTACTTTTACAACCCTAAAACTACAGGGGCTTCAACAGTGAATAATTGAATTATAAGAATATTTTATAATATTATGCTTGAATTATTACTCATGTTAACCAATACTTAGCCCAAAAGCAGTCAATGCAACAATACATTCAACACGTATTTGAGCCCCTGCCCTGGGCCAGTCACTATTCTAAGCACCAGGAAAACTGCAGTGAACAAGACAAAATAAACAAAAAAATCCCTGGCTGCCTGGAGCTGATGTTCTAGCAGCATCACCAAGCATCTTGTTTTGGAGGCATGCAAGAAGGATATAATCTTTATTCTCACAACATTCACACTGCAGAAAGACCTGTTATAGTCACGAAGATACAACTAACAAAAACATATATACACAAAGTGTGAGGGGACAATGGATAAGCTTAACTTTTTGTCCTGTTGACACACTATTTTAAGATTCCCAAAAAGGAGCAGCTAACTTTCACAGACATTTCAAGTTGAACTGAGTCCCCATACATTGCATAATATTAAAGAAGCTGTAGTCAACACCTGTCAGAGCCCGATAAACTCCCTTCCCAAACAGGTGACAGTTTAAAAAAATCTGATGTAAATTCACTTGAAAGGCCAAGTTTTATCATACAGCAGACACAGCACTAGCATGGATTTCGCTCCTAATATGGGTGGATTTCTGAAGTGGCAGAAGTGTGTCCTTTTTCTGCTCCATTTCCTACAGAAAGTGGCTGAACATCCATAAAGGTTTGCTGAATGTTTGTCTTATGTTTTAGCAACGGAACATTTGGTTGTAAGAAACAAATCCACTGGCTTAAATACAAAAGGAAACAGACTGAACAGAAACGAGGCTGGTTCACAGAACTCAAGGGCAGAAAAATAGCTGGACAGGAAAAGAGATCAGAGCCGGAAGTACAAAAACATTCAGACCCAGGCAGTTCGTCCCCTGATGCACCACGCGTCTCACCTCTGCGTCTCTCTGTACCGTGCATCCCCCCCCACCCACCCCTCTCCACAAAGCAGCTTTCTCTCTTCCCAATTTCACAAGGGCTTCTACTCCAAGCACACAACTGAGCCTGAAAAGTCTGAGCCCAATGGCTCAGCCAAGAACATCAAACAGCCGCCCCCAGGCCTGGGGGCCCCATCCTCGTTTACTGAGGCCAAAAGACCAACTCAAATGCTACACATATGTCCACCTCCAGAGGGGATTCCAAGCAAGGAGATGCCCACAAGGGTGTCTACCGCCTTTACTCCGCATGCTCGGCCAAGGTGAAGCAAGAGAAAACTTCTCAGCAAATGCGAAGGGAGCTCCATTGTGGCTTCACTGTGGCTCATTGTGGTGGTGACTGAGTAAACAGGTCGTTGCCACCATTCCCTGAACCAGGCATAAATGACCCTCAACACCGGGGCTGATGGCCCATCTGCCTCACACCGGTAAAGCTGAGAGGAGAGCAGGTGTGTCTGCCCTTCCCTCGGTCGCTGGGTAAAAGATGTGTAACTCCCAACCAGTGCCGGATCTCCACAACACTGCTTCACTCATGAACAAAGTAAAAAGGACTCAGACAAAAGAAAAAGGGTCTCTCAAAAAACGTGGAGGACCACAGCGAGGGAGGGCTGCCGGCCCAGAAAAGTAGACAGGAGTTGGGCTTGGCAGGCCCACCGCTCTCTGGGCCCGGGACCCTCCACCTGGACAAGCATCCGCGAGGCGGCGGGAACTCTAAGCTCACCCGAGCCTAGAAACAGTCATTAGTGGTGACATGAGTAACGACAGCCAGTCTTTGGAGGAGACATAAAGCCGGCTCGGCAGCTGTGGATGGGCACCGGTGCCAGTCTGCAGCACGTCCCTCCCACCTCCCAGAGGAGGCCAGCCAGAGTGTGGTAATGAAACTGCACAGAGTGGAGATGGGATCTCAATGAGTTTAAACTGATTTATGTTAGCTTTTGTAAAGAGCACGCGATATCATGAAAGTGCTACCACTGTGAAATAATGTCGACAATCCTTAAGACCTCCGCCTAATGGCACTTGGGCAGAATATTTATATGCCTCGTCGTGGGAACAAGGGCCATAATGGATACCATTTTTGTTTTATTAGGGATGCATATTTAAATTAATCTGCTATTTGCCTAAACAATTAGCTGCTTCTGTTTGCATGCACAAAGCCAAAACTGCAATTAGGCTTCCATCAAAAAGATAAGTCCCAACTAAAACTGTCCCAGTGGAGTCGTAAGAGCTCAGGGCAGAACTTTCCAAAATTACTCTTTAGCATAATGGTAATTATGTTAATTGCTTGAAAGGTAAATAACTACTGAACTGGTTTTAGGAAAAGACAATTGGTATTACCCCTCCCCTTTGATCTTTTCCATGCACCATAAAATTTACAACAGGTTACCAGTGTAGAAAGTCAGAGACTGGTCACTTCTTGAACTGCAAGCTGTCTTGTGGTCTTTTGTGCTATCTCGATTAGAACTTATTTTAGCCAGGAGCTCCTCTTCACTTGAGGTGGCGTAACCAACAACTGAGGCTTGGTCTCAGCTTCCTAACAGTTAAGTAGACAGGATCAATTAACTGCAGTTCAGAGACATTAAGTGAGGCTGACTATTCCTAAAGATGGCTGCCAATCTCAATTTCCACCATGTAAGTAAAAACTTGCCTGTAAGAAATGGAGCAGGAGTCAAAGGAAATTCTGCAATGAGAAAAAGCATCTTAACAGAAATTTCAATTACACCCATAGCACTCATTGAATGTGTACCTCTTCACTCACTAAGCCTGCACAGCATCACCATGGAATGCAAGTCAAAGATGGAGGCTAGAGTGAAGTTTAAGAGGACAACACAACTTATGCTTTCAGAGGATAAGAGGTAAGAGGTTAAAACCAGTGCAAACAAGGGTCATAAGGTAGGGCTAACTCACAGAAGATCTTGAAAAAGATGAAACAGAATGAAATTTATTATTTACCGAGATGCAGCATCCACATGCATGTCAGCCTTGACCTCCCAGTTGAATGCAGCTCTAAAGCTGAACTCTTGCTTAAGGCAGAAAAACTGTACACAGGAAGCATTCTGGAAGCTGCATCCCAGACTGACAAGTAAGGGGATATGAGTGGGCCTGTGGACCAATGACCTGACTGTTCAGCGCATAAGCAAGGTAGCGACCAAAGCAGAAACTGAGTCAAGGAGAGGGAAAGATGAATATATTCAGTAGTCTCAAGTTCAAAGCAGAAAGAACGAACATTCTAAAGAGAAGACTCAAAAACAGAAAGACAGGAAATTGAAAAGGAGGCAGATGATATGGTGTAAGAATACGACAATGTGACTAAATAGAAACATTTACAGTTAGCAAAGTCAAAGGAAAAACAGATTGGTGGGGAAGAATTTGGACCGACTCTTCTTTAAGGGGGTGTGGTTCGAAAAGGCAGTTGATGCAAGAGAGACGTCACTGAGCACACAGCCACTAACTCCAGCCAGTTCCTTTCTGCAATACAACTAAATGATGTGAACACAATACAAGCTGTATCTGGAAGAGTGTATCAGACCCCGGGAGTGGCCAATGTCTTTGGAGAAGAGACAGGGATGACTGGGGGAATCAGGACCCTAAGGTGGTATGGAGAGAAAAAAGTTTTTTTTTACCTACATGTTTTTTCTACAAGTAGTACTATATCAAACAAAGTTATAATTTGTAGACATATCTCTATACATATTAATTTGATCACTGATGTTGAAAAGATGGTCATTTCTTCATCAAAGGATATTGACACCTTTTATAAAAAAACATTTTTTCTGGAATTCATTCGGTTCCACTGGTCCACAGGTCTATTCTCAGGCCAGTATCAACACTGTTTTGATTACTGTCATTTTACAGTAAATCCTCCAATCAGGTAGCGTAAGAACTCCAGCTTTATGCTTTTTTCCAAGATTGTTCTTTGTTATTCTTAGTCCACCACATTTTCTTTCAGATTTTAAATTTTAGAATCAGCTTTTCAATTTCTACCCAAAAAGCCTATGGGGATTTTGACTGAAATTGGATTGAAGCTCTAGATCAATTAAGGGAGAGCTGGCATCTTAACAGCATTCAACTTGCCAATCCATGAATCTAATAATAACCCTCTTCCTTTATTCGTGCTTTCCTCAAATTTTTCTCAGTAATATTTTATAGTCAGCATATAGGTTTTAAACTTACACTGCTGAGTTAATCCCCAACTATGTTATATTTCTGATGCAATATCAATTCCAATTGTTTGCTGCTCACTTGAATACTACAGATTTTTGCATCCTGACCTAATATCCAGCATCATTGCTAAAGACATTAATATTTATTCTAGTAAAACACTTTTGTTGCTAGCTTAGGAGTCTATCCATTTATTCACAGACAATTTTATTTGCTCCATAACTGGATACCTTTTTCTTGCCTTACTGCCCTAAGTAGGGCACAACATTTAACAACTGTGCTGAAAATGGACAGTCTTGCCCTGTTTCTGACTTTAAAAGGAAAGCATCTTTTACCACTAAGTACAAAGTTAGCTCCAAGTTTTTCATAGATTCTCTTAAGCAGACTGAGAAAGTTAGCTAAGTTTTTAATAATGAATAAGAGTTCGTTTTTGTAAAAAAAAATTTTTTGTTTCATTGAGATGAACATACGGTTTTTCTTTTATAGTCTAACATGATGCATTATATTGATTGCTAATGGAATCAAACTCACCCTGAATTCCTGGGATAAATCCTATTTGGTTATGATGTATTATCTTTTTGATATATTTGCAGGATTCAATTTTATAATATATTGAGGATTTTTACATCTATGCTCATGAGGAATATCCATCTGTAGTACCTGTTTTCAGGGTTAGTTATTATTGTTTCTTCTTTATCTAGCCTTCACGCTGGCCCCATAAGCGGAGTTGAAAACTGCTCCTCTTGGTCTATTTTACGGAAGTGTGTAGATTTGGTATTATCTCTTCCTTAAGTGTTTGATAGGATTCACTGGGCTTGCAGTTTTCTTTGTGGAGACTACTAAATTATAAATTCGATTTTTTAAAAAATTGGAAATAGAGCTATTCATGGTTTCTAGTTCTTGTTAAGTGAACTTAGGTAGTTTGTCTTTCAAAAAGTCAATTCATCCATTTTATCTAACTTATTCAATTTACTGGCATAAAGCTGTTCATAATATTTCATTTTAACTTTTTAATATTTACAGGATTTGTAATGATGTCCCATCTTACATTCCTTATGTTGGCAATTAATTTCTTTTCTCTTTTTTTCCTGATCAATCCGGCTAGGGATTTGTCAATTTGATCAATTTTTTCAAAAGTATGGTTGTCCCCTTCATTGATTTTTCTCTATTTTTTCCCCTCTATTCTACTCCATTGATTTCTGCTCTTTATTAATTTATTCCTTCTGCTTATTTTATTTAACTTTCTCTTCTTTTTCTATTTTAAGGTGAAAAAGCTATACTGTTGATTTGCAACTTTCTCTTTTCTAATGTAAATAGTCAATGTTATAAATTTCCCTTTAAGCATTGCTTTAGCTACATCCCATATAATGATATACTGTTTTTAATTTTCCTTCAGTTCAAAATATTTCCTAATTTCTTTGGTGATTTCCTCTCTGACTAATGGGTTATTCAGAAGTGTGTTGTTTAGTTTTTAAATATTTGGAGATTCTCCTGCCCTAGCCCTGGAGTCAGCCATTACATCAAGAAGCCTTGGGTCCTTTTAGTAAAGAGTGATACTGAATTTCAAGACCTGAACACTAGGTTGGTGTATCGCTACTGGACTGTTGCTGCTTCTATACCTTTTTCACAAACAAAGCCAGGACATACATGAAAACATATGCATACGAACACACATACATCTCTGGCTGCTTACCAATCGATACTGAAAACCACACCCTCCACACCGACAGCTCCTATTCCAGTCCAACCCCCAGAGTTCCTTCTGGCCATCCCCACTTCAGACCTGCACCTCCCTTCTCCAACAATGAGAAAACTGGCTCCTATTATCCTCAGTTTTCTCACCTGCTCAGCCTCTCTGTATGGTGCCAACCTTCCAAACCCTGCAGGTCGCGGTTCCCCTCGGACTCCCCGCCCCACCTATCCCTGGCAGCCCTGGGCTGCTGTCCCACTCCACGGGCCTCCCTAACGGCTCTGTGACTCAAAATACTGAATACAGTCCACAAATATATTTATCTCTGCTATAACAGACCCTAGGGTTCACAACACAGTTAACATTACAAGTAAAATTGGAAGTACTGAAGAGGAAATTAAATTTTATGGCTTAAAATTAATTTGCTTGTTAAAAAAAAAACAAACCTCATGCTTAGTTTTCATTAGGTAGATTGAAGAACTTGGACAATTTATTTCTGTAGTTTCTACTATGTCCCCAAAGCTCCCCTGTGCTATTTATCGCTCCCTTCTGTTCTTAATCTCAACTGTTAAGACAGGACAGCTAGTCTGAATTCATGCATCATGCTGTGCCTTATTAAAAAAATCAGTGTTCAGTGAAACCCCCAATAAACCAGAAGATCAACACCAACTCTCATATCATCAATACAATGTCCAGTGTTTCCTGCATGATAAAACGATTTCAAATTAGTTTCATAGTAACTTCAAAATGTGTAGTTATCCAAGAAACTGCTCATTTGCTATGTGTGTCTAAAGCATGAGACCGTCGCTCTCCAGCGTTTCCCAAATTCGAGAGCTTACAGACCTCTAAGAATTCATCCATGGGCCAGTTAGTGTGGAAAACAAAGCGTTACAAGGCGCCGAGGTGATCACTGGGCGCCAACAGCCTGCGATTACAAAATGCAAATTCAATTAATGAGCTCTCACAGTACGGTTCGGCCACAAGGCCAAAAGTTCCACATTCCTTTTTTAAATGACCATAAAAACATACAGATTTAAAAAAATTTCCTAGAGATCTCACAACTCCCACCCACAGTTTTATCTGTGGAATGCCACTTAAGGAACACTGAGCTATTATTTAGTTACAACACAAATGCAGTCCAAAGCATGTATAAGCAAGTGTAAAACAAATATGATTTAAAACTCCCCTAAGGAACAGAAAAACCTTAAAATAAGTATTTTTATTTGACATCTTCCTTCATAACATAAACACAGTCTCTATGGCTTGTCTATGAAACAAATTTTAACACCCTAAGACCACTCCAAGTGCAATCAACTATAATGTTCAATGCTCTAAGAAATACTTCTGCAATACTAAAAAAAACCCCACCTCAGCTCAGAATTCTGCATTTCAATTTTTAATTCCACTCTGAATATCTTTAAACTGTAAACACGTGTACTATTAAGAAAATTGTTTAAATGTATTCTTTTAAAAGAACTCTACCTGGGGGACTTCCCTGTTGGTCCCGTGGTTAAGACTCTGCCTTCCAATGCAGGGGACAGGGGTTCAATCTCTGGTCGGGAAACTAAATCCCCACAAGTCATGAGGGAACTAGAGAGCCCAAGCACCACTCTGAGAAACCCTTGCAGCACATCTAGAGAAAGCCCACAAACCTCAGTGAAGACTCAGAGCAGACATAAAAAAAAAAAAAAAAAAAAAAAGGACTCCACCTGGTGTTTTTTGGTTTTTATCAGAAAGATGTTTCACTTTGCTTTGTCCGCCAAGTGTCTGAATAAGGCTCCTAAGACCAAAAGGTAGACAAAGGTTTCTGGCAAGAATTACCTACTAAGACTTTAAGAGAAAAATGACCAGAAAAGGAAAGCCTTGGGAAAAAAACAACCCCAATCCTCCACAGTCAGGTATGCTAGCCATCTCCCAAACAATTATGTTAATAATCCACTTCTGAAACTTCAGTTCTGATCAGGGGAGAGGAGCAGACTGAATACTGCATTCAAAGGTTATGTTATGACATTGAAATGTCATCAACATCTAAGAGACATAAGCAAAACTACTGAAGAATCGATTTTTTTATTAAGCATAAAATTACAACTAAAACTTTGGACGCACCTAGTCTCAGTAGCCGCCTAAGTAAAACATGGTCCTACTGTTCAGTGCTGAAAAGAAGCATGGAGAGACCCACTCCCACCCACTGTACACATGTCAGGAAATGAGAAATCATAGTCACTCCAGCCCAGGGCAGGCAGAGTCCTGGACAATGGAGCGTGTGTAGGTGCAGACAACTGCACGGGGAGCGCTGCACCAGCGGACAAGCCACTCTGCCTGGCTCCACGGCACCCAGAAAGACGAGTGCCGGCTGTCCCACCTAGCTTCCACGTGCTAAAGAGCACTGAGTCTCTGCTCTCCGCCTACAGGGACAAATCAGAACTTCTTTGCACCTTAGAAGTGTGTAATCTCATTTCTAACCAAAGAGTGAGCTTTTGAGACAAACTCTGAGCAGGGAGCGGGTTTCGAGTACACTGCCATTCCCTAATGTGGTGGCTCGAGGCCAAAGGCAGGCAAGCATGGAGCAGATGGAGTCCTGGCAAGGTCTGCACTGTCCCTGCATTAGCAGCATCTGCTCATTACTCAGAACCTTCGCCTGCTTTATCTAATGCTCCAGGAAAAGCATTCTGATTTGATTCATTTCGGTATGGTAACGTGCAACACAATTAGTGGTAAAATCAAACTGGAGGGCGGCCAGTGCTGACAATCGGAAACAAGGCAGAAGAAATATGAGGCCAGTGAGTTGGAATTCAAAAAATCACAAGTGTGGATCATCTTGCCAAATTTCACCACCCCAGGTGGGTGTAAGAGTGTTCCTGCCGCATAGGGAGGCTAAAAAGGATGTGGGGATGGCTTACCCTCTCCCAGAACAGCTTCCATCTCCCTTTCCAGACCTGATTCCTTCCGTGGAGAATACATGTACAGATAGACCATTGAGGGGGTCTCCACGGCTACAGAGCTTCTCTTTGGCACAACCAGGGAGCTGAAGTTCATTAACTCGTTTTATTGTCTTCTTCTCTGTGGAGCATGGTCACAAATTTCAGACCCCCAAGGTGAATCTCCTTTGTGCCATGGCACTGCCTAACAAGTGCGTGTTCACTGCTCTAGAGAGGAGTACTATGAAATGTGCATTTGATTATCTCGATCTGTCTTTGCCCAGAAGTAGCTACTCATGAATATGCTAGTACAAATATCATAGTTTCAATCTGCTAAACTGAAGTAAGACTAAAGACAATGCCTCCTGACGTCTGGGGGTGGGAGGGGCGAATGAAAAGTTGTTGCTTATCTCAGAAAGTAACAATTCCTATCAGCCTGATAAAACAAGCTGAGAGAGGAACAAGAAAACTCTGGAAGTGAAGTGAAGTCGCTCAGTCGTGTCCAACTCTCAGCGACCCCATGGATTGCAGCCTACCAGGCTCCTCTATCCATGGGATTTTCCAGGCAAGAGTACTGTAGTGGGGTGCCACTGCCTTGTCCGATAGATTAGGTTAGTACTTCTAATTCCCACAGAGTTATGAAATGGTCAAAGAAACTGAAAGGTTTGACTGAGCAAGTAGAGTTCGGTCCACACGCTTTGCCCATTTCTCGTTGGTTCCCAAAGGAGACACTGGGTGCCTCTTGGCATTGGCAGATCGGTATAACGCCCCGACAGGTTTCTGCCATAAGCGTATGAGATCACCATGGAACTGCAGAGCAGGGCTCCTTACCTGCTTCACGCAGGGCATGTCATTCATTCACACAAGCACACCGTAGAGTTAGTAAAGCACAGCAGAAAACGTGTTCGCTAAGAGAACAAAGAACTAAAGCTCCAAGCATCCTTACCTTGTCCTGAAGGATCCCGGACGAGTCCCCAAGGTGAAAGGTTGTTGTTGAATCACGTGAAGACACCGGGATTCCGGGCCCCCGGAGGAGAAGAATTCAATCCGGGGCCAGAGACGAGGCTTGATCGCTCAGAGATTTTGTGTAATAAAATTTTATTAAAGTATAAAGGAGATAGAAAAAGCTTCTGACATAGGTATCAGAAGGGGGCAGAAAAACAAGCTGAGTGAGAGAGGAACAAGAAAACTCAGGAGCTATCATCAAAGAAGCAATCCTAATACAACAAGGAGTGCATGTGTGCTGAGCTGCACAGTCGTATCTGACTCTGTGCAACCCCATGGACTGCAGCCCACCAGGCTCTTCCGTCCATGGGATTCTCCAGGCAAGAACACTGGAATGGGTTGCCGTGCCCTCCTCCAGGGGACCTTTCCCACCCTGGGATCAAACCCAGGTCTCTAAGAATCTCCTCCTGCATTGGCAGGTGGGTCCTTTACCACTAGTGCCACCTGGGAATACTAAAAGGAATTTGAGACAAATCAAAGATTTCAACACAAATGATGCAGCCAAGGAAGTACTACAGATTTTACCCACAGAAGGGTAAAATGAAACCCAAAATAGTAAGGCTGAAATGTGCTGATGTAAATGTAAGCAACCAGACAGACCACTTGGACAAAATGTAACATCTAGAAACAGACTGAAATACTAAGAGTTTCATAGGTAAAAATTTGTAAAAGTAGCACCTCAAACCAGTGAGGTAGAGACGGGCTTTCTACTAAGAAACGTTGGAAAGATATAATCAGATTCATATGCTACTCCAGGATGAACTCTATATTGGTCAGGATTCAAACATAAAGATAACCCACAACACTGTCATCAAAAAGAACACAAATGACAAATGCCAGCGAGGATGTGGAGAAAAGGGAGCCCTCATACGCTGCTGGTACGAGAGTAGGCTGGTACAGACACTGGGAAAGAGTACTTCTCAAAGCACTAAAATGTAACTACCATATGACTAAGCAATTCCATGCTGGTATATATTCGAAAAAAACAAAAACACTAATTTGAGAAGATACATGCAACCCCAATCTTCATAGCAGCATTATTTACAATAGCCAAGCTATGGAAGCCAAGATATATATACACACACATACACACACACAATGGAACACCACTCAACCATAAAAAACAATGGAATTTCCATCTGTAACAACATGGACGGACTTAAGAAGGTATTAGGCTAAAGTGAAGTAAGTCAAACAGAAAAAGACATGATCTCATTTATATGTGGAATCTTATAAGCAAACCTAACAGAAAAGAAATAAGCTCATAGATATAAAGAACAGACTAGTGGTTACTCCTGGGAGAGGGAAAGGGGAGGGGCAGAGACAAGATGAGGATGGCAGCAGAAGCAGCACAAACTACTATGTACGAAATTTGAAAAGCCACATGGACATATTGCCCAGCACAGTGAATGCAGTCAGTACTTATAACTGAGACTGGACTACAACCTTTAAGCCTGTGGACCATGCTGCACCCCTGAATGTCTGCAGCACTGCACATTAGCTACGTCTCAATTAAAAAGATTCAAGCCCTAAAAGTAACAAAAGAAAAGAATTACAAGTGGCAGGTACACATGTGAAAAAATTCAACCTTTCTCACACTAAAAGAATTGTAAATTCAAACATTTGGATGCCATTTCTTATCAAAGTGACACCTAACATTTTGAAACAAATAACTTTGCTGATAAAACTAAAAAAAAAAATGGGCTGGTAAGAATGCTAAATAATATAACCCCATTTTCATTTACCTTTTGACACAGACATTTTTTGGCAGGAAACAACCCGTCCTGCATTCACATGAAATGTCATATGTACAAGGCTTTTCACTACAACACTGCAACAGTGACAGCAGAAACAACCCAACTGTTCCTCAATAAAGGACTAAGTAAATAAATCACAGTGTACACAATGGGATACCATGAAAAAGGAGCACCTTTCCCATGCACTGACATGGACAACCTTTCATGTTATGTCTTTAACAAGATGTGAGCATTCTCAGGTTTATTACAGGATTATTTCCACTAGCCAAGATATGGAAACAACTCAAATGCCCATCAGTGGATGAACAGATAAAAAAGGCATGGCACAGGGACTTCCCTGGCGGTCCAGTGGCTAAGACTGCACTCATGACGCAGAGGGCCTATGTTTGATACCTGGGCAGGGAACTAAGATCCCACGTGCCACCAACTAAAGATCCTACATGCTGCAACTAAGACCCTGTGCAGCCAAATATTTTTAAAAAGACATGGTGTTAAGTCGTTCAGTTGTGTCTAACTCTTTGCAACCCCATGCACTGTAGCCCACTAGGCTCTGCTGTCTATGGGATTTTCTAGACAAGAATATTGGAGTGGGTAACCATTTCCTCCTCCAGGAGGTCTTCCCCACCCAGGGATCGAACCTGCATGTCCTGAATTAACAGGCAGGTTCTTTACCCCTAGGGCCACCTGCTGCTGCTGCTGCTGCTGCTAAGTCGCTTCAGTCGTGTCCGACTCTGTGCGACCCCATAGACGGCAGCCCACCAGGCTCCCCCGTCCCTGGGATTCTCCAGGCAAGAACACTGGAGTGGGTTGAGCAGCCGCTTAAAAGACATGGTATATATACCCAAGATACACAATACATAATAAAATATCATTCAGTCATGAGAAAGAAGGAATTCCTGCCATTTTCAACAATGTGGATGGACTTTGACCATATTATGCTAAGTGGGATAAGTCAGACAAAGACAAGTGCTATATGGAAACACCTACATGTGAAATCTATGTCAAACTTATTTTTTAAAAAACAGTAAAATGGTGGTTACCAGCAGCAAGGAGGCATGAGGGATAGGATTGATGGTGTTTAAAAGTACAAATAAACAATACAAAAGTATTTATCACTTGTCAAGTGAAAACTTGTTAAGTGATAAATAAATCACAGGGTTCTAATGCACGGTATAATGAAATACAGATAACAATACTGTACTATAATTATGTAATATGATAAATATTGCTACAATGGCCATCATACTACAATATATAAATGTATCAAAGTAACACACTGTACACCTTAAACTTACACAATATGTCAAATTTACTCAATTAAAAAAAAAAGATACACCATTAAGTGAAAAAAAAAAAAACCACCAAGGTATGCAATAATGTTATAAAGTAATATGCTGACAAAGGTCCATGGAGTCAAAGCTATGGTTTTTCCAGCAGTCGTGTACAGATGTGGTCATAAAGAAGGCTGAGTGCCAAAGAATTGATGCTTTTGAACTGGTGCTGAAGAAGACTTCTCAGAGTACCTTGGACAACAAGCAGATCAAACCAGTCAATCCTAAAGGAAATCAGTCCTGAATATTCATTGGAAGGACTGATGCTAAAGCTCTAATACCTTGCTCACTTGATGCAAAGAGCCAACCCACTGGAAAAGACCCTGATGCTGGGAAAGATTGAAGGCAGGAGGAGAAGGGGGCAACAGAGGATGAGATGGTTGGATGGCATCATCGACTCAATGGACAAGAGTTTGAGCAAGCTCCAGAAAACAGTGAAGGATAGGGAAGCCTGGTGTGCTGCAGTGCATGGGGTTGCAAAGAGTCAGACATGACTGAGCAACTGAACGACAACAATCTTTTGTTTAAAGGGGGAGAGGAAAGAATAAGAACAGATATCAATACTTTGTATTTACAATAAAGAAATACTGCAAGGCTAGACAAACTAACCGAGAAGGCAATGGCACCCCACTCCAGTACTCTTGCCTGGAAAATCCCAGAGACGGGGAAGCCTGGTGGGCTGCTGTCTATGGGGTCGCACAGAGTCGGACACGACTGAAGCGACTTAGCAGCAACAGCAGCAGCAGACAAACTAAAAAATATGGTTGTTTTAGAATGGAGTGAACAAAAACGGGTAGAAGACTTTGCAATGTACAGCTTTATGTTAGCTTGACGTCAATGTATTAGTCAAATACATTAAATTACAAAATAAAACCCACTCATTTATGGATTAAAAAATTAAAATCACAAATATACATACACACATAACTACAATCTAGAAAAATAAACCATAAACAAAGTTCATTGAAAACTAAATGACAAATTGAAAAAATATTTAAGAACAAGAACAAGCTTATTTCATTAGCACTTATTTTCAACCACAGAAGATAACAACCCAAAGAAAGTCAGGAAACTATTCACAGAGAAAGAAATACAAGCACCTAATAACACAAAAGGCTGCATATTGTCACCCTGCTTATTTAACTTATATGCAGAGTACATCATACGAAAGGCCAGGCTGGATGAAGCACAAGCTGGAATCAAGATTGCCAGGAGAAATATCAATAACCTCAATATGCAGATGACACCACCCTTATGGCAGAAAGTGAAGAACAACTAAAGTTTTCTTGATGAAAGTGAAAGAGGAGAGTGAAAAAGTTGGCTTAAAGCTCAACATTCAGTATCTTAAAACTAAGATCATGGCATCCAGTCCCATCACTTCATGGCAAATGGGGAAACAGTGGAAACAGTGAGAGACTTTATTTTTGGGGGCTCCAAAATCACTGCAGATGGTGACTGCAGCCATGAAATTCAAAGATGCTTGCTCCTTGGAAGGAAAGCTATGATCAATCTAGATAGCACATTAAAAAGCAGAGACATTACTTTGCCCACAAAGGTCCATCTAGTCAAAGCTATGGTTTCTCAAGTAGTCTTGTATGATTCTGAGAGTTGGACTATAAAGAAAGCTGAGCACCAAAGAATTGATGCTTTTGAACTGTGGTGTTGGAGAAGACTCTTGAAAGTTCCATGGACTGAAAGAAGATCCAATCAGTCTATCCTAAAGGGAATCAGTCCTGAATATTCATTGGAAGGACTGATGCTGAAGCTGAAACTCCAATACTCTGGCCACCTGATGCGAAGAACTAACTCACCAGAAAAGACCCTGATGCTGGGAAAGATTAAAGGTGGGAGGAGAAGGGGACGACACAGGATGAGATGGTTGGATAGTATCACTGACTCGATGGACATGAGTTTGAGTAAGCTCCAAGAGTTGGTGATGGACAGGGAAGCCTGGCATGTTGCAGTCCATGGGGTCGCAAAGAGTTGGACATGACTGAGTGACTGAACTGAACACCACAATGAAAAAATATAAAATTTCTTAAACAAAACAAAAACAATGGTGAAACTTTGGCCACCATTGGCCAAAGCCACCAAGCAGATAAGCATGAGGAAGCAGTCATTACACTTTTGTATACATACTGTCATATACTTTTGGTGAGACTATAACCCAGTGAAACCTTTTTGGAGGGCAATCTGGCAATACTTATCAATATGTAAAGTATCTATAGTCTCCAATCCAGTGATTACCAATAAGTTACCCTGCGGATATACTTGTATAAGTCCATCTCAGTATCTGCTCAAGGATACTGCTTTGCCGTACGATTTTTAATAACAACAAAAAAAATCCAAATGTGCATCACCAAAGGCCCTAATAAATAAATAATCGTACAGCCACACAGTGCAGTACTACACAGGCTGAGAGAGAACAGGGTTTACCTAAAAGCACTAATACAGAAAGACCCCAAAACATGTTGTTATTAGGTGAAAAAGCAATGTGTGTGCAAAATGTGAGAGCAACTAGAGGTAGGGCAACAGGGAGGAACACTTCAACTTCTTTTGGGATATCTCTTGTTTTACATTTTATATTTTTGTGCTCTGTTTGAATTTTAACTACCAACTTTTTTTAAACCAAGTATTTAAAAATACATGATGGCAATTACTTGCCAAGTATTTACTGAACAGAGAAGTTCCTCTGGCATATCTACAAGGTTTCCTAATATTTCTGTGCAACAGCAGGGAGGAGGGTGACAAAGACAATTCTAACCAACAGTGTAAAACCAGCAGCACACTTGCATATCATCAAAAGCCGAATTTTCAAGCTCATGAGATATGAGACGTGAGAGTGCAAATAAATCAGATGCACCGTTCTGTAAGTGTCTCTGTGGAGTATTACATAAACAGCGTTGGATCCTGGGTACAGCCTAAGAGAGACCACCACAGTTCTGGATTCACCACTGATGAACGAGTCAACCTCAAGGAAATCACTTGGATTCTCTGAACCTCAGTTTCCTGATCTGAAGGGTGTGTGGGGGTGTGTGTGTGTCCCTCAGTTTCCCGATTTGAAGGGGGTGTGTGTGTCTGTTTGTATGTGGCAGGGTGAGGCCATCAGATTGTTCTGCAGTGTATGATTCTAACGGAGAAGTACTGCAAACCTTTGCATAGCTATATGGGAAAAAACCTCACTGGTAATTTGGCATGTAGGAATCACACTCAAGCTGCTCTTCTGTTATCTCTGCAGGATCTCAACAAACACACCTCATCTATGACATACTCCAGAGACAGCTTAGCTGAATTACTAGAGGCCAAAAGAAAGATCCATCAGTGGTGTCCAACTAATGCCAAACCCAAACAACAGAGTTCGTGTTGTTAGAGTAATAAAATAAACGTATTTAAGATTTCAGCCCTAATTTTTTTTAAAGGCATATGCATATAAAGTTCCCATCAGCTCCATTACCACAGTTCTGTCCTACCTCTGAAGATCTGCAACCATGCCATGACATAAACACTAACATTCTGAAATATCTCATGGTCCCAACGTTCAAGCAAGTGGGGAGATTTTGGAGATTCAGACTTCACAATACAATGGAAGTCAGGAGTATGAGAGGTGGTATACAGTATCGTGGCCATTGAAACTATTAGACTCCTCTTACCGAGTTCTGTAAATCCACAGTTGCCAGTACACAAAAAGAATTCTATGAGTCCCAGAGAGACAACATATTACCATAATTTATCTCATATAGTGTGTTAGTGCCAGGAAAAGGTAGACCCTGACTTTTATTTTTCTATTTCCGTATTTGTCAAAAGATTATCTCCGTCTGTCCTCTTTTCACTGTTTCCTTTGAATCAAGCAGAGCCAACAGGAAAAGTAGGCCAAGTATATTTAATATTTTACACCAAACAAGTTATTTGCTTAAGATGGCTTGGCCAGCCTCGTGTCTGGCACTAAAACCCAGCCCGACAGTTCCAGTAGGAATTAAACACCAGTTTTAATGGGTGCTGTGTTCCAATGCCTACTAATGCATTGAGGGTTACTGGCCAACTTCTTCACATAAAGACAAGGATGAGTGTATGTGTGTGAACATGTGTGTGTGCCCACGTGTATGTATGGAGGGATTACAGGGGGGAGCTGGCCACAGCTGCTTAATTTTTGTCAAGCTTTTTTTTTTTTTCTCAATAGGGAGGAGGGTTGCTTACCATCCTCGTAAGCTGCCACCGCCAGCGAGCTGTTTATCCTCACAAAGGAGACATATGGCTGCATTCCAGGCTCATCCTCCTCAAACTCTGATTCCAGGAAGGGGGCTGTGTAGTCCCAGGTGCGCGTGTCCCACACCCTCACGTCCCCTGACGTGTATCTGGAAAAGAAGGACACAATTGGTTCCAAATGGGGAGCGAATAGCAGGGCCACGGTGGAGAGCGAGTGGGAGCCTGAAAGCGCCAGTGGAGGAAGACTAGGCAGGTGGGGACTCACGACTGCAACACTGTTTACACGAGTTACCCCAACAGGAGAGAACGGCAATTTGGTAACAGAAAGACTGAGAACACGCTCCCTGTCCTCGTGGCACAATGGTGACAATTTCAAAGGAGAATACTGTAATTAAAACACTGGATAGCAAGATCTCCTTGCCTTTCTTTTCGACTATTATACCCCTTCTGCTACCTTAAGTCCTCCCAGTAAAGGGATCACTAGCAGAAATATGCAGAAGCCACACTATTTACACACACACACACACACGGCTAATGGTCTTACAGGCACAAGCTTTCTAATACCTCATCCATGCATCAGATTTGACTGATTAAAGTCCCTAAAGACTAATTGATTTGCTGAAACAATTAAATCTTGCCTTCAGCAGCCAGACAGTGCTGCCTTCTCATGAAAAGCTCTTGCTGAAATGCATGACGCTCCCTGGTTTCACCCACTTAGAGCGCGGGAGCACTCACTCTCTCCTATCACGCCTGCCACTCCAACAGATGACGCTCTCCATCACAGCCGAGGCAGGGCCAGAACCTGGGCAGACACCAGGCCCCGGGGACAATGGAACGGCCAGATGACAAAAAAAAAGGAACGCAGAGAGGTAGTGCGCTGCCTGCCACTGGAGGCCTTTATGTGGAGCTCCTCACAGCTGCTGCAGAGGGTCTGCTTCAACACCGAAGCACCTGTGCCAAGGCGTGTTAGATACAGGGTCAGAGCCTCAGGATGAAGCCACACAAAGACATGCAGACAACAGGAAAGGCGTTTGGTCTTCCTGAGGCCAAGCAACAGTTCCTTCAGGGTTTCTTTCACCTCACATTCCAAGTGAAGAAACAAAAAAGATAACTCTGAGCCTTATTTAACTACTGAAGTCTGTGACATGATACATCTATGAAGTAGCAGTACATCATTTTCTTGAATGAAGTTTCTTAATAAACTAAGGTTACTCTGATTCGGGAATGCGTCACTTACTAAATGCAGCAGTGTTTTCCTCACATTATTAGTTGACAACGAATATACACACCATGAATTCAGAAGTCATCCTGTCACACACCCTCTCTAGGCTGCACCACTGGGCTCTCTCCCTGTAGGATGGCAACTGGGGAGCGGGCGTGTGAAGAGGCAGGCAGGAGAGATGTGCTGTCTAAAATTGGACTGATGGGCCTCTGACCACTGATCCTCCAGCAAACAAAAACGCTCACTCCATGACAGTCATTAAGCCTGGTGACACACAAGCAAAGGCAAGATATTGAAATCACCAGGGCCAAAGCATGGCTGCTGACTCCCAGACCCTCCAGACAGAGCTCCAGATCACGTGACCTCAACGAGGACACCTCAACAGGAACACACACTCCACTGCACCCAAACTCCCCGCTGACTCTGACGCCCTAAGGATGACTACACCGTTCCCTGGAATAAGGCCACTTGCTTAGCAACAGACACACTCAGAGACAACAAGTGCGAATTTCTAGGCTGTGTATGCTTAGATTCCTGAAGTTAAATTCTACGTGAAAGGAACCGGCCAATTCACAAAAGGTGGCTGAGAAGGATGGCAACATCATTCAGGAATAGAGAGAAGTGACAGACAGACAGAGGGGACTCGGGAGCTTTGAGAGAAGAACTACACAAACCAGGAAAATGTATTTCCTTTCTGTCCGTCTCTGTCATTCTGCTTCTGGTGACCTGCATATGGGAGCACACCAGTCATCCTCAAGGCCTTTGTGGTGCCCCTGAGGGGATAAGAGGGCAGCATTTGGGGGGCTTGAAACCCACCATCTGCAAGTTCCCTTTACACAAGGAGTTCCAAGGTAAAGCAATGGCGACCAAATCCAAACCTGAAACCTGCTGCACCCTACAACCATGAGCCATGAAATGCAGTCTGCCTTTCTCTTTTGGGGGAAGAGAGACGAAGGGCAGAGGCCACAGAGGAGCATCCATTAATATCAGGAAGGCTCCTGACTGCCTTTTCTTCCAAGAAAAAGTACCCTTCATGCTGCAACTCACTCACCTAAAATTAAACACGTGCTCTCCTCGAAAAGACTTGGCCCACGACCAAACTGGCCTGTTGCAAGTTCTTGATTTTGTCAGAGACAGAACTCGTCCCAGGTCACCAGTGCAAAACTGCGGGGGGGGGGCTCCTCAACACCCCTCTGCCATCACACACACATCACCACACTACTTACTACACGTGCGGGCCACACCCTTCCTGCTCTCCTTGCTCCCAGGCTGCCTCTGGGCCTGACCCACCCCTCACCCCCAGCCCTCACTCAAGCCTAATAACGTCCACAGGTCTAGCCCAGGCCCCTCTTCTCCATGACACCTCTCTGCCTCCGCTACTATGCCCCTGAATCTGAAGAAATGGTGTTCCCTGCTACGTCCCATGTGTCCTCAACTTGACCATGAAGGCCCTCCACAGTGCCACAGCCTCCATCACAGCGCCTTACACACAGCTGAGAGAAGGGGGTCCCCGGGTAACAGCCCGACTGGTGTGAATGGCACCGCCTTCTCTCTGCTGTCCCCCTTCCAGTGCTAATGGTCAGTGACACACCCAGAACACACACACTGAGATGCATGAGACTTCTTCCATTTACCTCCAGACTGATTAAAACCTCTCTACAAAACACAGAATAAATTACGTTATTTCAGTAAATATAAAACTTTCTGTAGATACCCATCTAAGTTAACTCCATTCTTTATGGCCAAAGAGCATGATAACAGCATAAATGTTTTGCTGCAAAAAGACTCACGAGGCAAATACAAAAGACTCAGTGCTCCTTTAAGGTGGGAACAGAGAATAAATACCCTGCTTCAGCAGGTACTACGTGATGACTCAGCAACAGGCTCTAGAGTGTACCACATGAAAGCAACCACAGCAGCGGCGCTCAGACACCACGTTCACGAGCTCGTGCTACAGAAGCGGACGTTTTCCTGAGGAAGAAACACTGGCTGGGGCAGACGACCTGGACCAGACTCTCGGTGCAGTTTCAAAGTGCTTCCCAACACTGGCCGGGAGAAGCAAGGACAGAGCTGGAAGGGGCGAGGGCTGATTTTTCTCCAGAGCTCCAGATGTCTTTACGGCTGCCTAATGACAATTACATTCAACCAATTAAGACACCACTATGACAGTTGCATTGTCAGGGAGCCTCTGGACCCCAATGTTGATGGTTCTCTAATTAGTGCCTGTGCAAAGTACAATGGCAACTAACGTATTAGCTGATGTAAGAACACTAACGAAACACTAAGGAAGAAAGAAGCCTTTTCCAAACGAGGAAGGCTGCCCCAGCCCATGGCACGCACCAGTGAAGCTGTATGCTTTTCCCAGTATTTCTCCTGCTTGGCAAGGTTGAGTTTACCTCCAAATAAACAGGTCAGAGACCACAGCTGATTTTTTTGTTGAAAGAATGGGAAGAGAGCCTCTTTCAAGCTCGGCACGCCAGAGCAGTTGCCAATTTCAAATTATTTACCACCACAGAGCTTTCATTAACTAGTACATTTCCAATAAGCAGACTACTTATTTGGACCAAGAGACCTGAAGAAAAATGTAGAAACACTGTACAGCTAAAAACCACCTTTAACCTTTTTCCCGTCTAAGTAGCCAAGCGGGGGAGGGGATGGTTCCATTTTGCTTCCAGGTGCCAGTGCTAATTTGCTGAAAACAATTTTTTCAAGGTCCTTCATCACAACCAGGGGCATTGTTTTAAGAATCTGGGCATAAGGTTAAGTGACTCAGCCAAGGTCACAAGAAACATTTTAGTGGCTCAGCTGGGATCAACCTGGGTGGGCTTTTCTCTAACCGCTGCTTTAACCAACAAGTCACTGCCTTCTCCAATGACCGTGTCTTGGAAACAAATATGGCTTTTAAGAACCATTCCCATTTGAGTGCAATATAAGGAATTTATCCTTTTCAATACTCTTGACTCGGGCTTGCAGGACACTGCCCCTGACCCTAACTCATCAGTTCTAGCACTATAGCTCAACTGGAAGTCAAGAAGCCAATGATAAAAAAGCTCCATGTGCTGGCAAGGGGCGTGGGACTGGGCAAATGCAAAGGTGCCTCCCACACATGGAATGGTTAAACTTCACCCTCGGGATTTCCTGGGCAGTCCAGGGGTTGAGACTAAGTTTTGCAATACATGGAGAGTGGGTTCGATTCCTGGCTGGGGGACTAAGATCCCACATGCCTTCTCACAGCCAAAAAAAAAAACAAACCATAAAACAGGAGCAATACTGTTACAAATTCAATAAAAACTTTAAAACTGGTCCACATTAAAAAAAAAAAAAAGTCTTAAAAAACCTCACCCTCTACAGGACCATGCTCAAACAGTCACCTGCAAACTAAGTCACAAGTTCCTTCTGATCAAGTACTCACAGCAGCCAAAAGGAGCCTAGTTATAGGGCCCTCAGGCCAGGAAAGCAAATGGTTTCATCTCTGTGTCAGATCCAATGAGTCCGTGGTGGTTGCCTACAGCCCTGCACTGAAGATTCTGAAGCTGTATTGCGCCCAGCTCACTGTAATGGACTTCCCAGGTCCATCGCTGGTTTGGGAGTGAGCAGGGGCAGCATGTGTGTAAGTCATGAGCATCTTTCCTCCACGTGACACTCTGCCTGGACAACTCCTCGCTGTCCCTTCCAGACTCAGCTGAGGAGTCACCTCTCAGGAGAAACCTGCCTGGCTCGGAGCCTACCCCGGTGCCTCTCCCATGTGTCACGGCGCCTGCTCTTCCCCCACCCCGCCTCTCACGCTGGCCTGTGACCACCAATGACTGTATCGCTTCGGCCTGTGAGCAAGGGAGGTGTACCCCTCCCCCGAGCAAGGAATGAGTCTGTAGTGTTCCTCTGTGCTTAGTACATGCTCACGAATCTGACTTATATTCAGAAGATGAAAGTGGTTTAAAGACTACAACACAATTAGGCCAAGGCCCCTACAAGTGCAATGCCCACATTTCAAAAAATGTTTATGCCCTTAACATGCAGAGGTTTTAGGAACTAGTCACATACTCCATACTTTCTTCAGTTATACTAAAGATTACAAATCAATGAAAGCAAGAGTATTTACTGTTTTCTATGAAACACAACTGTGTTGTTATTATGCAATTAACAAAATGAACTCAATCCCACAGTGCAGTCTTTCTGTGGAAATGCACTGCTGCAAACATCAAGTGCAGCTTAAGATGCATCAATTGAGAAATAATGAACATCTTAATGGACCTTATGAGATCCATGCACTACACACTTAAAACTGTTTTCCATACATCTTGGTTAATCACAATCAATAGAGTCAGAGTCAATGATGATTATGCAGAGTTATTGTAGCTGTGGCCCTTCCCATTATTCCTTGGAGAACCCGAGATGGATAAATGCAGCCATGAGTTCACCAGTATTTATTAAGGATATTCTAGAGCTCCTTCATTAAGGATATAATAAATGTGAAGCTCTCCTCTGGTCTCTTGTCAATATCTTACCTCAGACTTATTTACCAGAAGAGCATGTACACCTCACAGCAGAAAATAAATAAATAAAAAGTATTTTTAAGAAGAGGTCCCTAACGGGTAATGATTGGATTCCTTATGGGAAATAGTCCAACATCATAATAAGCAGCAGCACAAAATCTATATAACACAACGTTGAAAGGAAAACTGTCAAGAGTTTTTTTATTTTTTTTAAAGGGGGACAGATAAAGCAAGTCTTTAGTAAGTGTAAATACAGGGTGACATTTATCTAAGGCAATTTTTATCACCAATCTGTATTTACAAGGCATCTGCTATCATCTCAAGAGCCTCAAAGTAATCCTAGGTATTATATTATCTGGTTTTATACATTCACATGAAGCTAGCAGAATATCAGAAACACCACCTTGAGGTCTTCAGCTCCTGAATAGAAGTGTTTTAGAATGCAGGGCAAATACACACTACTTCACATCAAAGCCGTATTTTGGCATGGTTTGTGGTCAATACTAAGGGACATTTTTAATTATTGGGAAAGGTGGTGGAAAAATGGCTAAAAGCAAGACATTTCAAGATTACCTTAGACACATGCCTACATCTGAAGTATTATTTTCCAACAGTTCTTAGCTATAAACAATAACATTCTAAGAAAAGTTAGAATAGGCAAAGTGAACCCCGAGATTCAGATACCCAATTTAACATATATAGGTTAGAAGCTCAAAATGTTGCTTCATGTCTACAGAAGACTGGCAACCCTCTCGACTCTCCAGGTCATGTGGACAGAGTTTTAGTCATAATAAAAGCCAGAACAACAGCCAGAGGTCACTGGGCTGCTAGAGACCTGTAGGCAGTTTTGCTCTGTGTCTTACTTGCCTCAAAGGGAATGGAGACGGGGAAAATCAATGTAGACCAAATGGGACAGCAGAGAACTTCTTAGGGAAAGACGACAGCTCACACTTGGTGATGCTCAATGACAGAGATCTCCCGCCAACCATACTTGGGGTGAAGGGAAACACAGATACACAGTCACCATTCTTTTCAGTACAGACAGGAAGCGTACCCTAAAAAGGCGGCTCACCATAGTAGAAAATGGAAGAGGGGTGGGAGGAGCATTTAGGAGTATTGAGAGAAACCTTGACACAAAAAGGGGACTTGATACTTTTTTTAAATCAAAAGGGGGAAAATGGTCCTCTAATGTGAACAGAAAAGTGTGCTTTCCTATGCAAACTGAAACGCTTCAGACTTATGAATCTTAAGTAACAGTGAGGAGGGAGTTTATTGCAAAACATACCACGGTATACTCCTGGGCATCTGATAAAAGCTTCTGGTGAGCTAATAGCTTAATGGCTGGCATAAGGCCTCCAGTGAGCCCCCGGCTGACTTTCTCCTCCAAGTTTTACCTGAGAGGCTCTCCTTCACTAGATGGCAGTAAAGCAAACATATTTCTGGCAAAGTATACCTAGCCCTGCATCTCAGGTTATAATGTGACCTTTCTGAACTCATGATGTCATCTGTTTTCAACACCCGTAACTCTCAGTGTGACTGTGGAGAAAGAGGACTCTCTAGGTCTCACAACACAACACAGGACGGGGACGCTGTCACAGCCTCGTCCCTTCTGGTCTTTTCCCTCAATGATAAACATGTCATTTGAGAGACATTCTACAATTCTCAGAGCTCTCACCATAAAAAGAGAAAAAGAAAGAAACCACCATCACGCTTCCTAACCACTTATCAACCAACTTTCTAGGTAACATCTCCTTCCACGCCCAAGGACGGCACACACTGAACCTCACCGCATTTCAGGAACGCTACCAGATCACAGAGGAAATGCAGACAGAGGCTCAACTCTGACAGAAAGAGAAAGGTGGCTTACGCACACAGACCGGTGGCTTCTCAGCACAAGTTGCTCTCGGGTTAAAGAAACAGGAAATCTTAGCAGGCAAAAAAAAAATAGTCTAAGTACAGGCTGTGTTTGAATCACATACTTTGTCACAGTCACAGGGACTTCCAACAGCAAAGAAAAAACTGTTTCTGGTATCTTCTGGGATGCTGCACACACTGCCGGGTGGCCACACAACGCCACACAGAGGCATGAGGGGGACCCAAGGAGTCTGTGAGTCACAGGTGCAGCAAGGAGGCTCGGGGAGCACAGTGTGGGGGGCTCTCCCTTCTGTGTGTGCCTGCCCTGAAATCTCCTGGGTGCCGGGACTGGTGTTCTTTAGACTCTGCGGTTACACACATTCTTTATACACGGCCCCCACCACTGTAAGAGGAGCACAGTCAACAAGAGCCAACTCTTGTTATTTATGGCACTGACCGAGAACGGGAAGGCACATTCAGGAGAGCGGGTCTGAGGGATGGTTTAGAGACTCCAAGGCAAAAAGTTAAATGGGAAAGAACTTGAGAATTACTGAAGGTATTTTAAGATATTTTTTTTCCCACTTTGGCCACACCATGCAGCACGTGGGATCCTAGTTCCCTGACCAGGGATCGAACCTGGCTTCCCTGCTGTGGAAGTGCAGAAGTTTAACCACTGGACCACCAGGAAAGTCCCTAAAATAATTCCTTCATCTGGAAAATATAAAAATCCAGCTACCTAAATCCAGTAACATGCATTTGAAAACGGAAACATAAATGGCACACACCAAAACCTATAACGGGAGCTGTGCTAGCAAGCTGGGAGTCAGGCGGCTTTCTCTCCTCCACTTTCTAACAGTTTTGCAAAGACAACATGGTCTTACTGCTGTTTTCATTTTTAACAGAAAAGAAAGGTCCATACATGTCATAAAGGAAAACAAAATGACACTATGATGATAGACAGGCCATCCGAGCATGGAGCCAGGGCTGGAGACAGCCGCAAGGGGCTCTCATGTGCCCCCTGCAGAAGCACAGCAGGGCAGCCAGGGCACACGTATCAACCCCACTCCCTAGACCTCAGGAGCCTCCATGACCTCACGCAGGAGGAGCATTTCAGAACAGAATCTATAAACTTCCTTCCAGGTTTCAAACTGTGTGATTCTAAGTTGAAAAGAACTAGGAAATCAGAACAGACAAAAGAAATCAGGAATTCCTCCAGTTTCTCATGTGACATGTAGTATACAGGTTGAGGGAAGGGAATCTATTAAGTGTTAACACTCTTCTTCAGATTAAAAAATGTATTAGTACTACAGGGAGCTTAATGAAATATTAAGTAACACCTCTACTTTTAAAAGATGCTTACAAATTAACTGGGAATTTACATGACTATAAAGTTTAAAAATAACAACATAAGACAAAAATGTTTCGGTGAAGCCTCAAAGCCATGTGGTAAGCTGCCCCATGAGCTGTAGATAATCACTTCCCTGGGAGGCATGAGAAGGGGCGATGCTGGCATGGGAGGCAGAGTTAATAGGCTAGTGTGCCACGGAAGCTGTGGGAGGCAGCAAGACTCGAGCTAAGCCTTAAAAAATGGAGACGGTTTTCTTTTGGAGGTGATAAAAATGTTCAAGAATTAGATAATGGTGGACAGTTATACAACCTTGTGAATGTAGTAAAAATTACTGACTTACACAATTAAAAGGGTGAATTTTATGGTATGTAAATTGCATCTCAAGTTTAAAAAGACATGGTCAGAGGTAACTGCGGCTTCACTTTCACTTTTCGCTTTCATGCATTGGAGAAGGAAATGGCAACCCACTCCAGTGTTCTTGCCTGGAGAATCCCAGGGACGGGGGAGCCTGGTGAGCTTCCGTCTATGGGGTCGCACAGAGTCGGACACGACTGAAGCGACTTAGCAGCAGCAGCAGCAGCAAATTGCATCTCAAGTTTAAAAAGACATGGTCAGAGGTAACTAGGACAGTATGGGGGTAGAAAAACCAAAGGTACCCTGGGAAGAGTAGTGAGGAGAAACGGAAGGTTGGAAACAAATTTCAAAGAGCTCCAAGCATCAGGAAAAGGTAACTGGAAATCATCATCCATGAGACAGGAAGGGAAACACACACTCATGGACAAGAGGGAAAGATCAAAAGCTTTGAGAATAATGTCTGCTTCCTCTGGTGGAAAACAAGCCTCAGGTGAGAGGCATCCACATCCTGTTCACTTGACAGGGACTCGAGTGTCTCAGAGTTTATGAGCAAATAAGCATATGATGGGTACCCTGGTTCTGCGTGAACAGAAGACTAAGGCAGAACCAAGGCTGGGTTAACTCTACCTTTACATGTAACACACATCAGTCTAAGTCTAAGCAATGCAACTCCAAACCAGGAACACCTACATAAAGGACTGAAAACCTAAGAAGAAGCTGGGAAAAGATTCTGCAACAGAATCTTCAATTATATAATTAACAAGTTTAAATGCAAATATGGAACATAGGTTACCTGCAGATATATAAAACTAAGCCCTGAACAGATTCCACTTGCATCAAAAATAGAGAAGGAAGGGAAGAAGAAAAATAGGAAAAATGCAAGAGAAGTAAATGAGAAAGAAATGGTGGGATAGCCACTGTCTCTTTAAGAAGCTCCTTGGAGATACATAACTGCAGAAAGCCTGGTGAATACAACATTGATTGAGAATGAGGTAACCGCAAACACCGCTGTTCTCAAATGAAAAGGGATTCAAGATCTGACCCAGAAAACAAGCATCGTAACCACCAGATAAAATTTTAATGATAAACACAAGATGCTGTATATACAAGCAAGACTGAAGTATCTGAGGCTAGGCCATCAACATAAGGTTCTCTTAGAAAAAGGGGCTGTGAGGAGCCTCTCTGACCCACGGATCAAGTTTCATCTTATTGATCCACGAAACTCTGCCATCGCTGTGCTTTGTGCTGGCATAATCTGTGATGCTGAGCAGGCCTCAGGGGAACGCAGAGGCAGAAGGAGGAGGACTGGTATCTGGACTCATGGCCAGGCTGCCTTTAGTTAGGTCCACGTTCGGATAAGACATTCATAATTGGCTTTCGAGAGTCATCTTCCCTATTTCAATTCCTTTTATGACTTTTAGTTCAGTCTCAACAGTCTGTTCTCAAAGGCCTCTAACCAGGAGACCCCTGTAAGCTAGAATGATCCCAGTCCCTCTGGGGGTTACTAAGGAATCTCAGAATTAGCAGGTGAAGAGGACCTTGCCTAGCATGAGCTCTCAGGCCCACAATTGAGTGACTGGATGGACAGAATTCTAGATTTCTAGTCCATTAATTTTTCTAAAAGTAACAGTTTTATGGCACTGCCGAGAAGGGCATTAACCTCAAAATCATGGCCAGGAAAACATAAGCTAAAGGAAAAAGTGTTGCTCCTAAGGCATAACCTGTTTAAAATAAAATACTTTTACAAAGGTACTACGAAACCACAAAATATTAAAATAATCTGACTCTCTGAAATTTCAATTCAAACAGTACTCTTCAAGGAATGCTTCTGAGGGAGTTTTCTTTCAAAGGAAAAGGCTCTCCTACGACTATGTTGTTCAGTCCAAGGTTTCTGTTTGTCCATCCAGGGAGAAACTCTTTTGGGCAGCTCACTTCAGAGTCAATCCAGACCCAGAAGTTTAAGTGTCCTGGTCTCTGTGGCATTAGGTATACAACTTGAGACTCTAGTTCAAGACATACTGTTAATCCAGAAAGAAAATTACCACCTTAGTATACATTAAAGCAGCAGTGGCACCCCACTCCAGTGCTCTTGCCTGGAAAATCCCATGGATGGAGGAGCCTGGTAGGCTGCAGTCCATGGGGTTGCTGGGAGTCGGACATGACTGAGCGACTTCACTTTCACGCTTTGGAGAAGGAGGTGGCAACCCACTCCAGTGTTCTTGCCTGGAAAATCCCAGGGACAGGGAAGCCTGGTGGGCTGCCGTCTGTGGGGTCACACAGAGTCGGACACGACTGAAGTGACTTAGCATAGCATAGCATACATTAAAGAAACACATAAAAACACCTCTCTGATAAAACATGAAGAATTCATGAAAGTGGTTTTTGGAATAGAAGCCAAATTCACAGGAGCTAAAATTAAATTTCTCAGCAATGAAGACAGATACATAATAAAACGCTTGTTTCAGGACAAGTTAGCTGCAAATACAAACTGTGTGGTAGGGAAGGAAGGTTACCTGTGTGGCCACAGCCCTTCTTTATAATGAAGGCTTCACAATGAGAAATCAAGAATAGGACCTGTTTCTGCCAACACTTACTATTCTTGAGTTTATGTCTTCATAAAGAACAAACTGTTGGCCTTAATGAAAATCTAAAATAATAACATGGCACAAGAGTCATTTAAAAGATCAAAAGATATGAGACAAATGGATTACAGAGCCGCCCCACCCCACTCACTTCAGAACCCTCGACTACTGGAGGACACAGACAGGGGCTCCGTCTTATCTCCACGTGGGCTGTGAGTGGGAAGACACGTGCTCCCAAAGGTAGAATAAGGTGGCTGAGACGCAGAGGGTGGTCCGTGAAAAGTGAAAGACCTTAGGGTGAAGCGTATTAAATGAAAAACTGGTTTTGCTTACCCAGCAATGACAACGCCATCGTGAGAATGCACATCACATAAAACTGCGTCAGGAATGTGTTCCAGCTCACTCACGGCGCCTTTGCGGTTCTGCATGAGAAAAGGGGTGAGGTTTATACTATTCTCGGGATGGCAGGGAGACAAAGCATTTCGCTCTCACCTATATTCCATGGAGGGTTACCTACAGCATGGACTGTGTCCACAGTTAAAGAGACTCAAAAGGACACAGATGACAATCAATATGTTAATCTACTAGCACTTACGAGCTGCACACACTGCATGGAACCAGACTGTGAGACACTGACCCACCCCTCGGGGTTTACAGGACGTAAACTACTTCATTGCAGAGGCTGCCAGTGAAGAAACACATAAAGTGTATTTAAAAAGTTCGGTTTGGCGGAGAGAAAGTAGTTAATGGCATTTTACCTGGTAACAGCTCTTGTAAGTGCTCTCAGAATAAAATTAAAACATATATACAACAAAATAAAAATCAGGGTGGGGAGAAAAAGGAGAGAAGACATTATTTCTGATTGAGAGGTCAGAGGTTCATGGAAATGGTTTATAAAGGAAACCCTAAACCCATAACACAGTAGCTCCTGATGTAAGTGAAGAGAGGCAAGAGTATATGCCCTTTAATGACTTTTGATTTATTGTATCATGATTATTTATTGATTCAAAATATACACAAATAATTATTTTTAAAATAAAGGGAATCTGGAGGTATAGAAAGTATTTACATGTGGGATGTTGGGAAGGGTGGGACAGTTAAGCCAAAAAGCAAGCATGCATAAAGGTATTCGAGAATATCAAGCCATCAAAAAATATAAATACATAACTGAATCACTTTGCTATACACCTGAAACACAATATAGTAAGTCAACAATACTAAAATTAAAAAAAAAAGAATACCAAGCCATCTATAACTTCACCTTTGTTGTAGCAGCACAAGGATCAGAAATAGTTTAAGTGCCAAAGACAGTTCTTCGCACACACGTTTCCAATAAATGGTAGCTACTATTACTATCTACATTATTATTAGGAGACAGATAATGACATCCATTCCATTAAAACCAACGTTTATTAAGCAGCTGAACTCCAGATGCTGTGCCAGATGATCCACTCGGTGATCGCAGTGAACTCGATAAATGAGTCCAAGGATGAGGGACACAACTGGACACATCCAGGTGGGGCTGTCCTGCTGGTACGAGACATGGGAGAGACTGCAAAGTCATCCATGCAAGGACCATGGCCAAAGTGACAAGAACAGCAAGCTCTTTGAGAGACCAGGCAGTGAAAGCAAAGGAGAGGGTCTACGCGCTCATGGCTCCACCAAGTCCTGTCACGTGGCTTCCTCTTCGTCCTGGGCTCCAGCCCCACACTGGTATTCTGGATTAAGAGACCTAACCACTCCAGTGTAAAACAAGTGCGTGCAAACACCAGGGAAAGGAACACTGTTTCACCTTTGCTCTAAAGTCCAGCTAAGTTTTTACATTCACAGGTCACCCTCTATGTGAAGTACTGAGAACCCTGGGGTCCCTTCTGAGCTTCCCCAGACACTGACCTAGGAGATTCCAAACCAAATCACCTTCCTGATCCATCCAGAGAATGACCAGGGATAGCACCAAACCACAGCGTCTGTGTGCCAAAGTCGAGGCTAACTGAGCTGCAGACACCAGCCAAGCCCTGTGGGAGGAGCGTTAGATACCATTGGACAGTCCTCTTTACTGCAGCCTGGAGAGCGCAGCTACCCTCAGCTCCACATCAGAGATGGGAAAGCAGAGGCACCCAAAGGGATGGCATCCTGCTCTCTGCTCCCTTTCATGTTTTCATAAGGATTCCTTTCATTCCAGAATCACTACTGTTAATGCAAGAGCCATCACTTGACCTCTGTAGTCCTTATAGGTAACAGTGTGGGACGTGGGCCCAAGATACTCCAAAGAGAAGCCTCCCTCCAGTTTATTCAAGCAACAACCTCTTACTGAGCACTTACCAAACACATGGCTTTGTGCTTGTTAGAAAAAACAATAAACAGATGTTCAGTTAAACTGTATGCAATCTGTACACAGGCATGAAGTTCCAGATGCTCTGAGGTCATTAAACAGCTTCACTTCTGCCCCCTCAGCCTGGATGAGGAGGGCATACCTGCTTCCCCCCTCATTCTCTCTGGTGTATGTAGGCGGGTGTGCTCAGTTGTGTCCAACTCTTTTGTGACCCCATGGGCTGTAGCCCACCAGGCTCCTCTGTCCATGGAATTCTCCAGACAAGAATACGGGAGGGGGTTGTCATTTCCTTCTCCAGGGCATCTTTCCAACCCAGGAACTGAACCTGCGATTCCTGCACTGGCAGGTGGAGTCTGCCAGGTTACCAATTGTACCACCTGGAAGTGCCCATTGTCGCTAGAGCAAACAAAGAACTCAGCTGTTGTGTTCTTCCTTAGGATGTGACATTTATGAACTTGAGCCGCAGTACATGGAGTATCTCCAGCTCTTGTGCTCACAACTCTCAAAAGCATCCCTCCTTCCTGGACAGAATGCCCTCCTCTCAAGCGTTCCTTCAATTACAGCCCCTCCTGCCCGGGTTAGAGCCTCGGCTTTCCTATCTCCAGCCTGCTCTCACTTATGTCCTTCACACAGACCGAACCAAGCAAAAGGGGAAGAGGGGCCTCCCCCTGGTCTGGACGCATATGGCAGGGCAGCGGGCCTTTTATTTAGTGAAGGTGTCTTTGTGGTCTAAGGACAGCTATGCTAATTCTCTTTGGAAGGGTGGCTCTCAACCAGGGGTGATGCTGCTGGAAGGAAGGGAATGCTTTCTGGCCTGTACTGGGGAGAGGCTGGAGATGCCGCAGAAGCAGATCCTGCAACGCTCAGGACAGCCCTCACTAAAAAGGATCTGGCCCTAGATGGTGCCAGTGCTGGGGCTGAGAAGCACGAAGTTAAAGGAATACTGCTCTTATTTGCTTTGCTTGGAACTGTGACACTACCCAGATCTAGAATACGGTCGCTAAACAGGTTGTGAGGTGACTGGGGACAGACGTGCATGTAGGCAGTATGTCACCATCAGTAATGAGCAAAAGCTTGTTCATCTCAAAGTCTATTAGGATTGACTTTTACAGGAGGGGAACAGAGAATCCAGTTCCATCCCTTCCCTCCACCTGAATATCCAGCCACCCAGGTGGGAAGAAACGGCCACCAGGCTGGCGTCTCCTCGTGCCTCAGACAGCCCCATATAACACTGCTCCTGACAGTGATTTCTACAGAAACACTTCACTGGGCAAATGCATAGCTATGATCTAATATTTCTGTAGAGATTCTGAAGTGATAAACACTATGGAAGCAAGCCAATAGGTTATGTGAGGGAAGGGAAGACAGTGCTTAGAGACGCTTAGTAATCTCCCTCTTATATTGACTGGAAAGAGCACTTTCAGCCCCTCTTTTTAATCAGGTGATACTTTCCTGGTCCATCCAGGGAAGAGGGAACAGTGAAAAGCGGGCTGCATGGAGCTCCACTCCAAACACCCCAACCATCAGAGGGAGGTGACTGGCACCTCAAGCTCACCTCCTCTCCTGGAGGACAAAGGATGCTCTCAAATAGGTGGCTGGAAATGAGGGCAGATACTCTAATGGTCAGCAAGTCACTGTCAGCTGCAGGGACACTCACCACACCCTGCTCTCTGCTTTCAGCAGTGAACCTCAGGCTGAAACTGGAGGGATTCAGGGTTTCATCCCAGGCTTGGATTCCTGGGTCCCTGCAGGCAATTCCCCTGCAGGTAATGGTACTGACCACTGCCTACCTTCCAGTTGGTTCTCAACATGTGCTCCTTGGCTCGGCACTCTTGGAAGACGAGCTTCCAGCAAGAATAATCGGAGATGCTGCTCTCAGGGAGGTGGCCTTCCTGCTGGCACAGCCTGTACCACAGCACCTCGTCTTCCGCAATCACCTTCCACGTCTTGCTCACCTACAACAGCCCAAGTGACACAAACGTCAAGTTCTGCAATTAGAGACATCCCTTGTCATCCAAAAATCAATCAACACCTTTCTTTATCACCGCCCTGGGTTTATGGCAGTATAAAATGTCTCATTAACAAAATCCTCCGAGGCGAAAAAAATACAAGCAAATGTTTCCAGCTTTATCTTTCAAGATTTCAAAATTGCTGTACTACCAACCTAATGCCACATTTTAGACTACTTGGTTAAATTATTTTATACATACACATGTAAATACAAGATATAAAGAGAAAAATACACAAACATGTAAAAGACAAAAAATACACACTAACATGTTAACAGATAAAAAAATCACACACAGCTTTTTAGAACAGAATCTCTGCTTTTTACTAATAGGTACTTGTATTTCCATTTTATAGAGCTAGACACTGATGACCTCTGAAGTAAAAAGCTGTGATAAAATTAATATCCATAACCCAAACTTCTGGTCATGTGAGAAATTCAAATTCATTTTATGTGTGAAAACTCAGATTTTAAGTGTGTAAATAAAAAATATTCAACAGAAAAGGCAAGCTATTAACTAGGATGATAAGATCTGATAGAGAGAAATGAACACAATATCTGGACTGGATTTCAAATCCCAACAGTACAGAGGAAACAGTACCCAGAGGAAAGGGCCATTTTAGCTGTTAAGAGCTTTGTCTTCCAAGCCTAACTTTGGGAAATGATGGATTTTCTTCATCCTGAGATTTACTGTACAAAGTTGGGCAGATTGTAAAGGATGGACTCCGCTGGCAAAATGAGACACTGATGCAGCAGATCCACATGGTCTGAGGTCTGCAAGACATTCTGCTTGCTGCTCCCCCAAAGGCTGAGCCTCACTTCTAATAAAGTCATGACCAGTGGTTCTCAGTAACCTGTGCTCCACAACACTCCCTTGGGGCTACTCCAAGACATCAGATACTCAGATAAGAAGAAAAAACATGAGGCGCAGTGAGAGAGAGCGCACAGCGTGTGCCCGGCAGACTCTCATTACACAAGGGTGCCTCACCTGATGAAGTGCTGCTAGAGTTAACTCTCTAACTACAGAGTGAAGATTGACGAAAATCTGTTCCTCGAAAGAAGCAACAAGAATACTGCCCAAAATTGACAAAAATCAACTTTTCCAGAGCTCCAGAAATTAACTACAAGCTTGTAATATTCTGAGGAGCATTTATTCAAGGAAAATGGCTGACTCTTAGTAAGAACCGCAGCCTTTGTGTTGTTTTCACCTGCATTAATCCCATCCTCGTCCCCCAGCTCCATGGTAGCCTTGAAAACCAACAGCCTCCAACTACAGTAGCTGTAAAAACCAGAGGTCTAACAACTCCCAAGGAGGCCAAATGGGTTTACAGCTCTCCAAAAGCACCATCCCCAGAAAACGGTCACTCTTTGGTCTGTCTGGCAGATTGCGAGAAAGCTCTGTTCTCAAGGCTTGTCTTCATCCCATCTGATTTAGATCTAACTCTGTCCTATATCCAGGGCATTTGTCAGAAAAAATAAGGGACTACTGTTTAACAGTGCCGCTGCCTGACATGGCACTACCAACTAGGGCTACAAGGAGGCTGATTGAAAGACTTAAAAGGAAAACCTGGGGAGTGGAACACCCATTATAAATATGTTCAAAATACTAAAGGAAAGCATATCTAAAGAAATAAACATATATGCACAATGTCTCAGAAAGTACAGAATATTGATGAAGAGATAGAAATTATTTAAGAACCAAATAGAAGTTTTATAGTTGAAAAGTATAATAACTGAAACAAACAAACAAAAATCACTAAAGGGGCTTAAAAATAGATTTGAGCTAGAAGAAGAATCAGAAAATTTAAGGTCAATTAAGATTTTTCCATACTGAGAAAGAAAAAGATCAGAAAACAAAAAACTAACAAAATTAACGAGCCTCAGAGAACCATGAGACATCATCTGAGTGGACCAATACAGGCATTATAGGAGTCCCAGATGGGGAAGGAAAGAGAAAAAGGAGTAGAAAGGACATCTGAAGAAATTAAGGCCAAAAACTCTCCCAAATTTGAGGGAAAACATTCATCTGCATAGCAAAGAAGCTCCGCAAACACCATGAAGAATAAACTCAAAGAGACTCACACCTAGACACAGTTAAACTATTGAAAGCTGGAGACAGAATCTTGAAAGGATCTAGAGAAAAAAGACTCATGCACAAGGTACTCCGTACTTCTCAGAAATCATGGAACTCAGAAAGCAGTGGCATGCAGCATATTCAAACCGCTGAAAAGAGACTACTGCTGCTGCTGCTAAGTCACTTCAGTCGTGTCCGACTCTGTGCGACCCCACAGATGGCAGCCCACCAAGCTACCCCATCTCTGGGATTCTCCAGGCAAGAACACTGGAGTGGGTTCCATTTCCTTCTGCAATGCATGAAAGTGAAAAGTGAAAATGAAGTCGCTCAGTCCTGTCCGACTCTTCGCGACCCCATGGACTGCAGCCCACCAGGCTCCTCCGTCCACGGGATTTTCCAGGCAAGAGTACTGGAGTGCGGTGCCATTGCCGAGACTGCCAATCAACAAATCTACAGCCAGCAAAATGATCCTTCAAAAATAAAAGGAGAAATTAAGATATTCCCAGATAAACAGAAAATAAGAGAAGTCACCTGGAGTATATCTGCTCTACAAGAAATACTAAATACAATATTTTGACTGCCTAAAGGCAGTCCTTTAGGCTGAACTGAAAGGAAATATACTTTACTTTCCAAGTAAACATCACTATAAGGTAAACATAAAAGACAGTGTAAATGTACTTTTACTTACATCCCTTTCCTTCCATCTGATTAAAAAGACACAGCCTAAAACTGCTGATGGGCTTATAAAGATTGTTCTATTATTGTGCACAAATTCTAAGAAAGGAGAGGGAACATAGTTATTCTGGAGTACTTTGGTTGTACAATCGGAATTAAGTTGGTATTAGTCAAAACTAGATTATTTTATGAGGCTCACTGTAACCCCTAGGGCAACCATTAAGAAAATAACTCCAAAATATGGTACAAGAAACAAGAGAATTAGAATGGTATGCTAGAAAAATATCTAACACAAAAGAAGATAATAGTATCAGAAAAGAAGAACAAAAAAGACATACTAACAGTTCCTTAAGTGACTGAGGGCAGCCATCACGTCTCCCCTTAGTCATTTCTTCACTGGTCTAAATGCTACACATTTCCTTCAACTGTCACGGAACTAGCTCTCATATTCATTACCACTGAAACGTACCCTCGTGTTTAGCGTCTGCATTGTCCCTCCTCAAATGTGGTACTTGGGACTAAACAGTACCCCAGATACACAACTTTCAAGTGCCATGAACAGAAGGATTTTATCAGATACTAATTTGCTACCTCACTTAAAGATACAATGCAGAACCCATAGTCCAGAGCTTCTGGAGTCCATTTATTTTAACAAATATTTAAGGCAGACAAAGTTATATATTACAAACACCCATGGACACACCACCTTGCCTAAGAAGTATTACCAATAAGCTTAAATGTATCTCTCTGAGTCCACATCCTTTTCTCCCCAACAGTAAATCTCAATTTGGTATTTATCAATCTTCAGTCTTCTTAAACACCAACTGTAATTAAAGAAAAAAAAAAAAAAAAAAGCCCCCATTTCTTACTCTCACACCTTAATCTCACACTATCATATTTTAAATTCTTAGCTTTCTAAACTTTCTACTCATTTTAAATCCCAGCTCATCACACATACCCACTCCCAGCATTTTATATCATCTTTGCGTTTCAATTCTGTCATCCATTATATGTATGCTACTTTTCCTTTACATAAGTCATCTGCAAAATGTAGTCTGTGGGCCTTCATGTCTTAATTATTTTTAAAAAACTAACCAGGATGGGGCTGAGGACAGAGCCCGCGGCAAAGCACTAGAGCCCTCCTCCCAGGCTGATGGGGATCCATTAAGCAGCCCACCATAGGCATGGCCACAGCATCAGTTACAAATCCACGTAACCACACCCGTTATCCCACACCTCTCCATCTCAGCCATAAGGGCATCGGGGAAAAAAACCCTCATCTGATCACAAGCGGTCAGGCAATAAAGAATAGGATAATGACTCAATAACACTGGAGTCCCAGTTCTGACTAGCGAGAACACCACGGTTTTATTTTTGGCATGTCTGCTCCACAGCTGAGCCTGTCCATGACACTGGGTGGTGTCTGTCCATCTGTCTGTGCCAAAGGGAGTCTCAGCACTAGTCAATCAAGCAGAACAGACAGGGACAGACCTACATCCACTGCGATGAAGGTAGGCAATAACTCAAATAGCTCCAGAGCACAGTATTTCTCCCATAGGCTCCTGGAATTCAGGGTTAAATAAAGTATAAGATAAGGATTAACACACAGACACCCTCATGGTTTCTCAAAGGCACAGAGAGCTAACTGAACACGCAGCAGTTTACTCTGATCCGTGGGATACATCAGTCCTTTTTTTTTGGTAAAAATTATAAAAGGTAAAACTTTGCAGAAATTATGAAATGTAACTACCAGATGAGAGATTCACAGTAACTAAGTCTTTAATTTCACTACACACTACACAGTACTTGCCAAAGCATAGTCAGTAGAATAGCAGCTCCCGAACTTTAGAAAAGGATTCTCAGGACTTCCCTATGGTCCAGTGGTTACAAATCTGCCTTGCAATGCAGAGGACATGGGTTCAATCCCTGGTCAGGAAACTAAGATCCCACACGCCAAGGGGCAACTAAGGCCTCACACTGGAGCTAGAGAAGCCCATACTCCACAACCAGAGAAAGGTCCATGTGACGCAATGAAGACCCAGCACAGCTAGATTAACAAATAAATAAAAATCAAAAGGATTGCACGGTCACACAAGTTTGGAGAACACTGACTCTTCACTGTGGGAACTTCTCAGAGCTTTTAATAGACTGACATGTGCTGTCTATCTCTAAGGAGGAGATATAGGAAGCTGTGTTTCTCAAACGTATCTGGTTCCTGAACTTTTCTAACCAGGAGTGTCTCGAAAGCCTAGTGCCCTCCAGAAGGCACCTTCAGAGATCAGATCAGATCAGTCGCTCAGTCGTGTCCGACTCTTTGCGACCCCATGAACCGCAGCACGCCAGGCCTCCCTGTCCATCACCAGCTCCCGGAGGTCACTCAGACTCACATCCATCGAGTCAGTGATGCCATCCAGCCATCTCATCCTCTGTCGTCCCCTTCTCCTCCTGCCCTCAATCCCTCCCAGCATCAGAATCTTCTCCAATGAGTCAACTCTTCGCATGAGGTGGCCAAAATACTGGAGTTTCAGCTTCAGCATCATTCCTTCTAAAGAAATTCCAGGATTGATCTCCTTCAGAATGGACTGGTTGGATCTCCTTGCAGTCCAAGGGACTCTCAAGAGTCTTCTCCAACACCACAGTTCAAAAGCATCAATTCTTCGGCTCTCAGCCTTCCTCACAGTCCAGCTCTCACATCCATACATGACCACAGGAAAGACCATAGCCTTGACTAGGCGAACCTTTGTTGGTAAAGTAATGTCTCTGCTTTTGAATATGCTATCTAGGTTGGTCATAACTTTCCTTCCAAGGAGTAAGCGTCTTTTAATTTCATGGCTGCAGTCACCATCTGCAGTGATTTTGGAGCCCAGAAAAACAAAGTCTGACACTGTTTCCACTGTTTCCCCATCTATTTCCCATGCAGTGATGGGACCAGATGCCATGATCTTCGTTTTCTGAATGTTGAGCTTTAAGCCAACCTTTTCACTCTCCACTTTCACTTTCATCAAGAGGCTTTTAGCCCCTCTTCACTTTCTGCCATAAGAGTCGTGTCATCTGCATATCTGAGGTTATTGATATTTCTCCCAGCAATCTTGATTCCAACTTGTGTTTCTTCCAGTCCAGCATTTCTCATGATGTACTCTGCATATAAGTTAAATAAACATGGTGACAATATGCAGCCTTGACGTACTCCTTTTCCTATTTGGAACCAGTCTGTTGTTCCATGACCAGTTCTAACTGTTGCTTCCTGACCTGCATACAGATTTCTTAAGAGGCAGATCAGGTGGTCTGGTATTCCCATCTCTTTCAGAATTTTCCATAGTTTATTGTGATCCACACAGTCAAAGGCTTTGGCATAGTCAATAAAGCAGAAATAGATGTTTTTCTGGAACTCTCTTGCTTTTTCCATGATCCAGCGGATGTTGGCAATTTGATCTCTGGTTCCTCTGCCTTTTCTAAAACCAGCTTGAACATCAGGAAGTTCATGGTTCACATATTGCTGAAGCCTGGCTTGGAGAATTTTGAGCATTACTTTACTAGCGTGTGAGATGAGTGCAATTGTTCGGTAGTTTGAGCACTCCTTGGCATTGCCTTTCTTTGGGATTGGGATGAAAACTGACCTTTTCCAGTCCTGTGGCCACTGCTGAGTTTTCCAAATTTGCTGGCATATTGAGTGCAGCACTTTCACAGCATCATCATTCAGGATTTGGAATAGCTCCACTGGAATTCCATCACCTCCACTAGCTTTGTTCGTAGTGATGCTTTCTAAGGCCCATTTGACTTCACATTCCAAGATGTCTGGCTCTAGGTCAGTGATCACATCATCATGATTGTCTAGGTCTTGAAGCTCTTTTTTGTACAGTTCTTCTGTGTATTCTTGCCACCTCTTCTTAATATCTTCTGCTTCTGTTAGGTCCACACCATCTCTGTCCTTTATCGTGCCCATCTTTGCATGAAATGTTCCTTTGGTATCTCTGATTTTCTTGAAGAGATCCCTAGTCTTTCCCATTCTGTTGTTTTCCTCTATTTCTTTGCATTGATCACTGAAGAAGGCTTTCTTATCTCTTCTTGCTATTCTTTGGAACTCTGCATTTAGATGTTTATATCTTTCCTTTTCTCCTTTGCTTTTCGCTTCTCTTCTTTTCACAGCTATTTGTAAGGCCTCCCCAGACAGCCATTTTGCTTTTTTGCATTTCTTTTCCATGGGGATGGTCCTGATCCCTGTCTCCTGTACAATGTCACGAACCTCATTCCATAGTGCCTCATTCCAAGAAGGCACCTTAGAGAATGCTTACATGTGTTATCAGTCAACAGATTAAAACACATGTTGGGCGCTCACCATACAACAGGCACTAGGGCCAGCAATTCTCACCCACTTTCCACCTTAATCTGCCTGACTGGCACCTTTTGCAGGTAGGTAACACCCCAGAGATGTGCCCAGACTGGGGGCCACCTCCCCATGTCTGGGGAAGCTAGAAAGAAAAGTTCCAGTCTCTGCCCTCAGAGTTAGGCTGGATCACAAGACTAGCCCTGAACCGGGGGTAATCTTTGTAATTCTGGAGTTTAAAAATTAGCCTCCGGGCTGCACTTTGTCAGATGGAGCCAGTGAATCATCAGCATCTCAGAAGAATCCAAATTCAGCACTCACTGATTACAAACTAGAATATTCCAATTAAACTCACTATTCTAGATGAGGTTCTACCAGTACTACACTGTACAAAGGTCAGTCACTTTAAAACAGAGAAACTTTTCAGAGACTTTCAAGAGCTCTCAAATATGTCAGACCTTGTAAAACCTGGGAGCTGAAAACTTTTTTTATATGTATCAGCTTCAAAGAAAATGCTAAGTAGTCTTAAATAACACAATCTAAAATCTGTACAACAGGGTTATGGGATGAAAACCCAAGAATAAAAAGTTGATGTTTCGGTGTATCATCCCACCACTAACCCCCAAACCACAGGGCTTCTTTTATAGAAAATAATATTCAGGATAAAGTTTAAACCCTGGATAACAAACAGTAAAGCTCTTTGAGGGATTTATAAAAGATTAGAGGTGAGAATAACTTCCAAAAAGGGATCAAGGATTGTACTTACAATTAGGTATTAAACACAGAAGCATGCCAACAATTTCTTTAGCAAACTGTGAAGGGAGGGCTGCCTTTTTATTCTTCTTTAAAGGAGAACAAAAATGACAGGCTTTAAGAATTTCTTTTAAGCCTGAAAGGGGAAAAAAATCAACAAGAAAAAGACCTAAACTTTCACAGTAAATTTTAGAGTCTTACCAAAAGGAAATCTAATTGTTTTGATTTCTTAAGTTACATTAAATCTAGAAAGTTTACAAGTCTGCATTTTCCAAAGGCCTAATGGTCTTTCTTTAATACACTGAGACTGCACTGGCCCTGCCCAGTAAAAGTCCCACTGAGTGAGCCTCAGCTGCAAGAATTTGCTAATAAAAGTGTCTCCAGCATTTTGCTTTACAGCACCACTATGAATTGTAGCATCAAAAAAAAAAAAAAAAAGCCCTTGGCTCAAAAACTAGCTTATTAACTCTGCCTGGATTAAGGTTACCAGTGGGGTCCACAACAGGGGAAAGTGTCATTGTTCCAGTCAAGCAATGATGTAGAAGTCTACCTGGGGAGAATACTATGATGTCCAGCTACTAAATCCAGGAGGCACTTCTCAGTCCTCCTCTCGGCTAACTCACAGTACTGCTCATCATTACACTGGATCACCTCCACCTCCTTGTAAAATTCTCTTCCTTGGTTCAGAACCTGTGCACGCCGGGTTTTCTTCCCACCTCACAGGTACTATCTTCTTAGTCTGCTTATCCTCTAATCACTGTGGTGTACCAGGCTCAGTCCCCCAATCTCCTCCTCCATCTACACTTGTGTCCCTGGTGAGTTTAGTTGTTTCCTGGCTTTAAATATCATCCATGTGCTGACAGCTTCCAGATTTAGATCTTCAGTCCCGAGTGCAACCCAGAACTCACCTGCAGCTTTACATCCAAGTACTGATCTTTGCTCATCCCACCACTTTCCTCTCCATCAGTAATGGCAACCTCACCCCCTGGTTGCTCAGGCCAAACACCCTGGAGTGCTACTGACTCATCTTTCTCTCCCCACATCCAACACATAAGCAACCCTAATTCGGCCCACCTCCACCAGCCAGTCCTGATCCAAATCATCATGGGCACGTGTGTATGTGTATGTGTGTGTGTGTGTGTGTGTGCACGTGCACACGCACACGCTCAGTTGTGTCCAACTCTTTGCAACCCCATGGACTCTAGCTCCCCCAACTATGAAATTTTCCAGGCAAAAGTATGGAAGCAAGTTGCCATTTCTTACTTCAGGCCATCTTCCCAACCCAAGGATCAAATCAGAGACTCTGGCGTCTCCTGCACTGGCAGGCAGATTCTTTACTACTAGTGCCACCTGGGAAGCCCCACTGTGTGCTCCTAGCAGCCTTCAAAATGATTTCCTTGCTGCAGGTCTTGTCCCCCAGTGTATTCTCCACATGGCAATCCAAATGATCCCTTTTAACACACAGGTCAGACCTATCACTCCTTGGATTAAAATGCTTCAATGGCTTCCCATCTCATTCAGAACCCAAGTTCAAATTCCTTTTATTCAAGTTTCAGAGATTAAGTGCCTTTCCAGTTGGGACCATCTCTTCCCTGGAAAAGGTAATGGCAACTCACTCCAGTACTCTTGCCTGGAAAATCCTATGGATAGAGGAGCCTGGTAAGCTACAGTCCATGGGCTTGCAAAGAGTTGGACACAACTGAGTGACCACTTTCTTTCTTTCTTTCAGCTTCTCTTAGCCCTGTCCATTCACTGTATTAGTCCTGTATTAGTTTCCTACTGAACAACAGAATGGGAAAGACTAGATCTCTTCATGAAAATTAGAGATACCAAGGGAATATTTCATGCAAAGATGGGCTCAATAAAGGACAGAAATGGTATGGACCTAACAGAAGCAGAAGATATTAAGAAGAGGTGGCAAGAATACAGAGAAGAACTGTACAAAAAAGAGGTTCATGACCAAGATAATCACAATGGTGTGATCACTCAACTACAGCCAGACATCCTGGAATGTGAAGTCAAGCGGGCCTTAGAAAGCATCACTACAAACAAAGCTAGTGGAGGTGATGGAATTCCAGTTGAGCTATTTCAAATCCTGGAAGATGATGCTGTGAAAGTGCTGCACTCAATATGCCAGCAAATTTGGAAAACTCAGCAGTAGCCACAGGACTGGAAAAGGTCAGTTTTCATTCCAATCCCAAAGAAAGGCAATGCCAAAGAATGCTCAAACCATCACACAATTGCACTCATCTCACATGCTAGTAAAGTGATGTTCAAAATTATCCAAGTCAGGCTTCAGCAATACGTGAACTTCCAGATGTTCAAGCTGGTTTTAGAAAAGGCAGAGGAACTAGAGATCAAATTGCCAACATCCGCTGGATCATCAAAAAAGCAAAAGAGTTCCAGAAAAACATCTATTTCTGCTTTATTGACTATCCACACTTGGACTGTGTGGATCACAATAAACTGTGGAAAATTCTGAAAGAGATGGGAATACCAGACCACCTGACTTGCCTCTTGAGAAACCTATATGCAGGTCAGGAAGCAACAGTTAGAACTGGACATGGAACAACAGACTGGTTCCAAATAGGAAAAGGAGTACGTCGAGGCTGTATATTGTCACCCTGCTTATTTAACTTATATGCAGAGTACATCATGAGAAACGCTGGGCTGGAAGAAGCACAAGCTGGAATCAAGATTGCCGGGAGAAATATCAATAACCTCAGATATGCAGATGACACCACCCTTATGGCAGAAAGTGAAGAGGAAACAAAAAGCCTCTTGATTAAAGTGAAAGTGGAGAGTGAAAAGGTTGGCTTAAAGCTCAACATTCAGAAAACTAAGATCATGGCATCTGGCCCCATCACTTCATCAGAAATAAATGAGGAAACAGTGGAAACAGTGTCAGACTTTATTTTTCTGGGCTCCAAAATCACTGCAGATGGTGACTGCAGCCATGAAATTAAAAGACACTTACTCCTTGGAAGGAAAGTTATGACCAAGCTAGATAGCATATTCAAAAGCAGAGACATTACAATTTGCCAACAAAGGTCCATCTAGTCAAGGCTATGGTTTTTCCAGTGGTCATGTATGGATGTGAGAGTTGGACTGTGAAGAAAGCTGAGCACCAAAGAATTGATGCTTTTGAACTGTGGTGTTGGAGAAGACTCTTGAGAGTCCCTTGGACTGCAAGGAGATCCAACCAGATCCAACTGAAACTCCAATACTTTGGCCACCTCATGTGAAGAGCTGACTCAATGGAAAAAGACTCTTGATACTGGGAGGGATTGGGGGCAGGAGGAGAAGGGGACAACAGAGGATGAGATGGCTGGATGTCATCACCAACTTGATGGACATAAGTTTGGGTGAACTCCAGGAGTTGGTGATGGACAGGGAGGCCTGGCGTGCTGCAGTTCATGGGGTCGCAAAGAGTCAGACACGACTGAGCAACGGAACTGATCTTCTAACAACTTATCACACTTATGGCTTAAAATAACACACATTCACTTGACAGTTCTGGAGGCCAAAAATCTAAAATCAAGGTGCTGGGGAAATTCCTTGGGTATCAAGTGATGAGGGCTCCATGCTTCCATTGCAGGGGGCAGGGTTTAAATACCTGGTCAGGGAACTAAGACCCCACAAGATGCATGGCCCAGTCAAAAAATAAATAAGGAAAAAATAAAAGTGTGGGCATCCAGGTAGCATTTCTTCTGGAGGTTTCAAGCGACAATCTGTTTCTTTACCTCTTCCAGGTTTGAGATGCCACCTACATTCCTTGGCTTGGGGCCCCTTCCTCCGTTTTCAAAGCCAGAAACACGGCATCTCCTCTTTTCGCTGACCTCCTGCCTCCCGCTATGGAGCTTTGCAATTACACTGAACTCACCTGGATAATCCAAGATCACTCCATGCCAAGATCCTTAACATACATCTGCCAAGGTCCCTACCCACAAAAGATAACACACTGACATCACAGGTCTGAGGACAAGCACATGCACATCTCTGGGAGGCTGACACCCAATTACCACAATCTAGCCAGCTCTGACCTTCCTGCTGTCCTCAAGCACAACAGCTGCGCTCACCTCCAGGCCTTTGCACCTGTGATTCGCCTCTGCCAGAGACCCGTCCAGCTTCCTGCTTCCTTCTTTTCAGTCTCTGCAGAAAGGCCACCTTCTCTGGGACATCTTCCCCAGTCACTTAGAAGTGTAACCCCAACATCATCCCTGCTGGTCTCTTTTCTCCACAGCACTTACCACCACCCGATATACTCTATATACAATCCTGTATTTACTGCACATAATTGTAAAGCTTTCTAGAAAGTGGGGGGAATGGGGTTTCTGTTTTGTTCACTGCTGTACTCACTGTCTAGAATGGAACACGCATGGCACACAGCAGGCCCTGCGTAAATGACTGAATGAGAAGAATAAGTCCAACACTGTTTAACACTTAAACAAACTGGATTATTTTTATTTTCAAAGGTCAGCTCCTGGCATGTGCTGTCCTCAAAAGGCTCTGACTTTCTTATTCAAGTATAATCTCTTGCTTTTTGACTTTTTTTTCTCGTTTAAATTTTAATATGGAAAATGTCCACCACACAAGAGTAAAGTGAACAGTATAAACAACTCTTGAGTGCCCCCCCTCAACTCTGTTCAAATGATTATCAACACTTCACTGTCCCTGTTTCATCGCGCTCCCCATCTTCTTTCAAGAGCTGCTCTGCTTTTCCTTAACCCCATTTAGAGGGAGCAGCCATTGCAACCTGGCAAATTAAAAGAAAACGCCTGTAGGTGCTTGAGAGTCAGGTGCCCACGAGCCTCCCTGAGAGGGGTCTGGGGGCAAAGGTGAAGCTAAGAACTGAGGGAACTCTGCCAGCAACCGCAAGTCCTCAGCATCATTTCTGCTCTGAAAAATCAACCCAGAGCGCTTGGCTCTGAATCCCCAACTTTTAAACATGTCATTAAGATCTGCAGCTAGAAAAAGTCTGGTTTTAGTTTCTCCTATTTGGACATTTGGGAAGATCGTAAGATCACATTTTCCTTGAAACTTGAAATATCATAATCTAATATACTAGGCTTTAGTTCCAGAAGTACTTCTTTATTTTGGTAACACCTACTTCTTGCTTGCCAATTTTTATCATAAATCTTAAGTTTTTAACCTCTCCATCTTCCCTCTTTTTCTTGATTAAAATCTTTAGCACATTTTTTTCCCACATTTTACTTGAAAAGCATGACCTTTTTGCCTTTGCAGCTCTACTGCTAAAATTACACATTAGGAAATACACATAACTAAAATATATGTTAAAACTGAAAATGAAAAAACAAAATTACAGGCCTTCCCTGGTGGCTCCATGATAAAGAATACACCTACCAATGCAGGAGACATGGGTTTGATCCCTGGTCCAGGAAGATCCCACATGCCATGAAGCAACTAAGCCCACGCACCATAACCACTGAGACCGAGCGCCCCAGAATCCCTGCTCCACAACCGGAGACACCACTGCAGTGAGAAGCCTGTGTGACTCGAGAGTAGCCCCCGCCTCATCGCAACTAGAGAAAAGCCTGTGCAGCAACAAAGACCCACTGCAGCTAAAAATAAATAAAATTTTTAAAAATGAAATCTCTAAAAAATTGTTTAAATAAAATAAAATTACAGAGATGGAAAATAAATTCAAGGTTCCCAGGGTTAGTGAAGGGGAAGGGTGTGGCTATAAAAGGGTAGCAGGAATTCTTGTGATGAAAGTTCTGTATCTTGACTGTGTAGTCACTCAAATCTACACACATGATAAAAACCACACAGAACCAAATACACACAAATAAGCGTGTGTTAAACTGGTGAAATCTGAATAAGCTCCGTGGACTTTGCAAATGTCAATCCCTGGTTTTGATACCGTGGGACAATTTTCTAAGACACTGACAATGGAGGAACTAGGGGAAGGGCACACAGAACTTCTCTGCACTGTATTTTGCAACTTCCTATAAATTTAAAATTACTTTTAAAGTGTTTTAAATGAACACTGGAACATACTTAAAAACCTTTACTTCTTAGAATTATCCAGTAATATAACAGCACACTTAACTTTTTTCTCATATAAAACAAACAATTCTGAAATCAACAATTTTGTCATCGTTACCCATTTTAAAATATTACATTGGAAAGACTGGAAATTCTGTGGACATACACACACACGTACAAAGAACATAAAATTATAAGTAGCAAAATGATAAACTGCTCAATGAGCTGTCCCACGCATAACACCTTACTAAAAGCACACTGTTTGAGACATCTCAGCGTGAGACTCTCCCACAGAGATATAAACCCCTTGAGGGCCAGGTATGGACAGCAACAGGCTAGGGAGGCCAGTATCCAGAGTCCATAGGGTTACAGACTAACGTGGGGGGACTTAAGTTCTGAAGCATCAAGCCTCACAAAGCAGAAAGAAGACGAAGTCAAAGCCAAATCAATTCCCCAAGTCTGTGGCATAATGAAATCTCAGAAGTCCTTCCCAACCAGGGTTCCTTACTGTGAGTCAGTACCAATTTGGCATAAAGATCTAAGCAAACAGGTTTTCTCCAAGGGTACACATATAGTTCATGGTGCCAATTCCCCATAACTGGCTCAACCAATTTCACTCAAATCCCGAGGCGGCTAGATTAAAAGAGAACCAGAGGAAAACAGCAAGACGGAGAGAGCTAGCCCCCTCTGAAATAAAATCATAAAGCAGCAGGATGTTCCATTGAACAGAAGGCCCTTTCCCCTGTTTCAAAAATAAAAACACCATGAGAAACAAATGAAATGCTACTTATTTTTATTACTTTGGGGTTTTATTTTAATGCTTGAAAAAAAAAAAACAAAGCCAAGTCTGCAAACTACTGGCCATCCACTGTCCTCTTTGTGCAAAAGCTCAGAAAACAAACAAAAAACCCTGGCTTTGCAGATCACAGCCAACTCAGGGGTTCTGGTTAGAGATATTTTCTATTCTTACACATGTGCTTTAAAAATTAGGTTCAACAACAACAAAAATCCAAATCCAACTGGCCCAAGAGGGAAGAATTCTGGTGGACAACTGGACTACTGTGTTGCAAATTAAACTGTTCACACCTGCAGAATAATCTCACCAGCATAACCAGTCTACCCTGGAATGCAGCCCCACTGTACCAAAAGGGGGATCTCTTCTTCCACCAGATCTTATCTTTACACCGATAAACCCTCTGGATGAGAAAACCAGCAGCAGATGTGAAAGCCACATGGCCCACTACAAAGCGGGAGAGCAAAAAGCAATGTTAAAAGAAATGATTCCTTAAACAGCAGCTCCCTATCAAGAATGAAGATTTTATCACCGAATGCTGACTTTGTGGAAAGCAAGCTATTAGACCCTGTTCTAAGGCTTCGGCTAACGGCATCCAGCTGAAATCCAGGAGCTGGACTCATTTAGCTACGCCCTTGTTTTCAATTCTTGGGATAGGGCCAATATGTAAAGTTAGAATATAACAAATCTAATTGCCAAGGGAAAGAAGACAATGTAGGTACTCTTACTTAATGCAATCGATAGGCTCTGAGCACAGTTTATACTGCAAAGATTTTTATTTTGTGAATTTTACCCTTTGAATAATTTCTTTCTAAAGATTTCCACATTCTCCATTAAAAAATATTAGCCAACATCCCCTTTTAACTGATAGTGTGGCAATCAAAAATCCTGAAAACTTTCTCAAATTCATATTTAAGTAGAAAAACATTCTGATTAAGCAAACTGCTTCATAACAGAGTAAAATCATAATAGGGAAATAGAGTAAAACCAGAAACTCTCTAAATTGTCTTGCATTCTGTTGTCATTTCACTGAACAGCCATGGGGTCAGCCAGCTCTAGAGTCTAAGTTTGAGCACAGTTTTCACCACTCTCAAACTGCCTAGTATTTTTAACTTCACATTCATGGCAGTGTTTTGGATTTTTAATGTATAGTTTTCCTACCACTTAATGTCTATTTTTTTTTTTGGCCACATTGCCCAACATGTAGAATCTGAGTTCCCTAATCAGGGATTGAATCCCACATCCCTTAGAGTGGAAGTGTGGAGTCTTAACCGCTAGATCTCCAGGGAAGTCCCTCCTACCACCCACTTTCACCAAATTCTTTCTCCTAAAGGTATAGAGACTTGTGTCAAACGCATTATAGGATCTAGAGATGGGAAATGGTAACCACCAAACAGATTACTTCTTTGGCTGATATGGGCCATGGATACTCCAGTGTCTTCTGGGAAACACAGCTGTCCATGAAATGCTAAATGATCAGCAATCACATTCACTCTTCACCAAGAACAGAATACAAGACTAACTTTAATGGCATAAATGCCTGCCTCTTAAAGCATGGCCAAAGCCACACTGGCTTCAGCTGGCAGAAATGCAGACTAGTGGGGGCCACACCCCAGACCTCCTGAATCTGAAACTACGTTTTATCCAGACCCTCTGTGATTCGTGCACACAATAAAGTCTGGCCTAAACTATCTGCCACCACCCCCACTCCACCAGCATGTGGTCCAGAGCAGGCACGAGATGGGGGATGCTGATCTGCAATTCCCTCGGTGGGTCTCAGTTCTCACATGCCTCTCACCTCACTGCATGGAATTCGGGTGCCTGAAGGGTAATTTGGACTGTATAGTGGAACATGATGTCACTGTTTTGTCCCCAGGCTGACCCTCAGTTCCCAACCTAACAGCTGGCTTGACTGAACCAAGGCCTCACACCTTTGCACCAGAAACAGTGAGGACATTAACAGCTCTGGCAAGCTCAGAAAGGCGAGCACAGTGCTGTCAGCCTTGAGCACGCTGCCACGGGCCAGCCATAACTCAGACTGCAGGAGGAACACAGCGCTGGGGCAGCCGGTCACGAAAAGATCAACACCACGTGGGGATATGGAACACGATCATTTAAGCTCAAGGTTGCTTCTCTTCAAGTACAGCTGCTATCCCATTTGTGAACTCTGTGGAATCTATCATTCTGTAAAGTACACTTCTGTTATGGAGGAGCTTCCCACACTTGAATTACACATGTAAGCAAATCCTGACGGCTTACCTGCGCACACCTTCCTAGTTCTCTCCTGTTCAGATACTGAAATATATTGATCGCCAACTCATAAGGCAGTTGGATATCAAAGAAGGGAACATCATCCATTTCATTCTGAGGAAGGAAAAAAAGAAAAGAAATATTAAAATTCTGAAACATGAAAATGTAGGCCCTTTAAATGATTAGCAATGGCCTTAGGTAGTGACAACAGAGAGAACTGTGATACCAAGGAGAAGCAAAACGTTCTCACTATTCCATGGAGCACAGTCATAGAACTCATTCAGAGGCTTATAGTCACTCTCAAATCTCTGACTCCCCACATTCATATGAGGTCTCCTCACATGCACTTATAAACTCCACAAGACCATCTCACAAAATGATTCAAAAACGAGCAGGGGTGCCCTCTCACAAGCTGAGGGGTGCCACAGGAATCAGTGCAGAGGTCCGTGGAAAGCCTCTCAACATCTCAGGAAAGATGAGTGGCAGGAAGCCAAGAAAGAGCCTTAAAACCAGGGAGGGTGGCCACTGGTCCTTCCAGGATAACTGCTCCTATTCCCCAACCTGGACAGGAGTGCGTGTCCATAGCAGAGAAACGCTGACCTAGGTCACTGCAGTGTTTTCTCCAAGACGAGGGGGACAGGGCTGTGAATGTGAGCAGAAAGTACATAAACGAGGCGCTGCTCCTGAGTAAGGTGAGCATGTCCCCCCTCGGCCACAGGAGAAGCACAAGGTTTCCTAATGCACTCGGGGGCTTGCACTGGTTAACCGAGGGAGCCAGTGCAAACAAAGCAGTTTCTTCTTCGGTGTCATTTATTAATGCGGAGAAATTAGAGCTCGCCTGCCTTTGGATAAGCAATTAGGGATGAGGTAACAGGCTTTATTTGAGAGATAAGGCTGTCATGACGATCCTGGTAGCACAAAGAAATATGAGCATGAAACAGAAAAAAAGGCCAAGTGTGCACATGTATCCCTCTGCCTGTTCCCAAATCCACCTGCCAAAGCTCGCTCTGGAGTAGGCTCCTGTGAAGCTGGGGAAAGCAGCGCTATTCATCCCAGCAGAACTTGCTTAATAAAATTCCTTTCTAGTAAGCTTTGGCTGACATCGGTGACTTACTGGATACAAACAAAAGTATTAATTCACCACTCAAAAACAACAGTTGTATACTTCAAGGCTGCATGGAAAGAGTCTTGGTGTGCTAAGGCACCAAGAATCAGGGTGAAGATTTTTCTGGAATTGTGTTTCCATTCATCTAGAACTCTCAGGGCTAACAGTACCCAGGGCATAAGGAGGTAATGTATTCAACTGCAAAAACAGTGCAAGGCTAATAAGCATGAGGCCAAGAAGGCTCTCTAGAGGGAAAGGGAGGAAGGGCTCACAGTTCTCGGCGGGTAAAGAAGGAACAGAATGTTAAGTCAGGACAGAAGAGTTGGCTGTATCAAAAACAACAGGAAAAAAAAAATCTGCAAGTGTAACTGAAAGACAAAAAAGATCCCTGCCTAAAAAAATAAAGGAAAGTCATTGGTCAGGCTAGGTCCCCTCCTACAGCTAATCTACTTTACCCATCAAGAAAAAGAGGCATCACTTTCTCTCTGCCCAGATTCAACTTCAGATACCTTATTGTAACGGTGGAAGGAGTCAACGAAGGCTGCATACATTACAAGACTATCATTCACAGCCCTGGACTTCCTTTTGCTTTCTCTTTTGGATTATTTGACTACAGTGAGGTGGAGAAGTCTACCTTAAACATTCAGTAGAAAAGCAAAAGGAAAAAATGTCCCCTGTCCTATACAAGCAGAATAAAGGCAAAGTCTGCATTCATGCAAAATGATCTCATAATTAGCTTTTTCTTTTTTTATCTGCTGCCAGCGATGTGCCAGGCATTGTTTTCTTCAATCATCCCTTCGGAACTCCCTATAAACTGGTGTCTGGATTTGACATGATTGGGATGAAGGGTGAGAAATCATCTCTGTTTTTTAGTTTTGTTGGTGCACAAAAGTCACACTTCTGGTGGCAGGTGCCTTCTCCCTTCTGCCTACTCAGTTGGCCAGTTCTCTCTTCTCCTCCTAGAAAATAAGGCCTCTGCCTAGCATACTCCAGACTCTGCCACCATTTGTCCTGACACCAGTGACCTCTGGGATGCAGTACCATGTCGGGGTTAAGAGCACAGATTCCAACTGGTCATCCAACTAGCCATGAGACCAGGCCACACCCAACCGATTCTCAGCTTCCTCATCTGTGAAACAGATGTCAGCATACCTACTGTGTTATTCACAGGGCAGTTATAAGGATAAAATGAAATAATTCATGGAAAGGACTTGGCACAAGTACCCAAGGCTAAGCATGCAATCATCGATTGTTAAAGTTACTGTTTTCTTTCCTTGAACGATATTTCCCAGGCCCCTTTTTTTCCTTCAACAAGTATTTGTTGATTAGGTCCACATTCCACTTTGCCCCCACATAAACTTGTTGTTTTCACAGAAAGTCGTCTCGCCTTGCCACATGATAAGCAGATGATGGTCAACAACAGTGGAAAGGGAACAGTACGGCACAGGCTGTCATTCAGCGATCTGAACACTGAAAGTATCCACACAACAAGGTCTCCTTTCAAAAAAGAATCATCAGGGATTCCCTGGTGGCTCAGTGGTAAGGAATCTGCCTGCCAACGCAGGAGACACAAGTTCGATCCCTGGTCCAGGAAGATCCCACCTGTCACAGAGCAACTAGGTCCATGTGCCACAGTTATGGAGTCCATGCTCCACAATGAGAGAAGATAGCACACCACAACTAGAGAGGAGCCCCCACTCGCAGCAACTAGAGAAAAGCCTGTGCAACAACAAAGATCCAGTACGACTAAAAATAAAATAAATAAATTTTTTAAAAACAGAATCATCAATTCTAGATGGTTATACCACATTAATAACTACAGAAGGATCTGCTCTACTGCACAGTGGATGAAAATGAGGTGGCCAGCAGGGTGTGAACCACCAGTCGGGGGTGTTAGGGCTCCCACACCAACGCACAATCAGAAACGCCACAGTGGTCTCACTGTTGACACACAGTTGTGATGGCTCTTGATCACTTACAAGTTCTAGAGGGTAACAACTGCTTCAAAGCACTGAATAATAATTATGTAAACACCAATAGCACAAAGCCAACTTTTTTTTTTTAAATCACTGTGCTCTGAGAATTATTATCTAAACTTCAAAATGACGGTCAATCCCAAACAGATCAAGTCCCAGACTCTTATGTAAAAGAACTTCCCTGTTGCTACCACTGGCTGGGAATGGCAGGAAAAAGCATAAAAGAAACCGATATATTAAAGAGAGGTCCACATCCCCACATCTTAAGAAATATGTAGACCCACAATGTCAGGAGACCAAATGCTGCAGTTTCCTGTTGCACACTTGGAATCTTTCTGGCAAGACATTCTCTCATTGGCTCTTGTAACGGAGGCTGTGATGGGTCACTCAGCTTCCCTGCCTGGGTCCACAACACTTATCCCCCCAGAGGCCCAGGATGCTGCCTGCCAGTGGCTCATAGCTGCATCCCTTCCCAGGCACGTCCCGGGCAAACAAGCTGCCTCATTCCAGGTCACACTCCCTCTTCAAGGGCAGTGTGCAGCCCATGACCACTCAATAGCGGAGTAAAAAGGCCTCAATATGGGACCCCCTCAGCAAGGCCAACCCAGGAAACCACCTGCACACAAACCTCTATCTCAGAGTCTGTTTCACAGTTAATCCTACCTTTACTCGCAAGCAGCCCTGTATTCAACACATTCCCAAGGGTTCTTATGCATAATCCCAGTGTCATTAAACTAGGTAACCTACTTCACTTTCCACTAAGGAGGCAACAGAGAAATGCAAGTTAGAGTGACATTATTATATCAAAAACCAAAATACTACAGAGGAGCTTCAAGGTTAAGTAAATCACTCATAAATTTTACTTTGTTATTACTAGTAACATATCACTTGCGAAACACCTTACAAAAGATTGAGAGTTATGAGCATGTTTGATCCCATGGTTGAAAATGCAATCCTTTTACAGGTACAGCATGACTGGACAAGGAGATAGAGCCACATCCTGGACTGAGGTTGCAATCCAGTAACCACGTAGAAATTAGCTGAGGCAGCAGGAAGGTCCTAAGTGCTCTCATTTGGTACTTCCCACAATTCATAAATGTAAGTAAAAATAATAATAATGCTACTAGTGTGTACAGAAATACCCTGTAACCTAAAAGGTGCCATCACAGACTTCTACTAGACTATTTTGAAGCATGTGCCATTGTGCTCAGTTGCTTCAGTCATATTTGACTCTTTGCAGCTCCACTGCACCCCGCCAGGCTCCACTATCCATGGAATTTTCCAGGCAAGAGTACTGGAGCAGGTTGCCATTTCCTCCTTGACCCAAGGATCAAACCTGCATCTCTTGTGTCTCCTGCACTGGTAGGCAGGTTTTTTCACACTAGCGCCAACATACCGCTATCTCAGAAGTTATTGGCCACACTAACCAACTATATCTGTATTAACTTAAATACGGAAATGGACAAGTTGTCATTTCAGAAACTAAGATATCCTAAGAAATAGGACAAAGGGCTTCCATGATGGTCCAGTGGTGAAGAATCCGCCTTGCGATGCAAGGGACATGGGTTCAATTCCTGGTCAGGGAAGATTTCACATGCTATGAAGCAACTAAGTATGTGCACCCCAAGTACTAACCCAGAGCTCTAAAGCCCAAGAGCCACAGCTACTGAACCCACACACTGCAACTACTGAAGCCCATGCACTCTAGAGCCCATGCTCTGCAAGAAGCCTGCACACCGCAATGAAGAGCAGCCCCTGCCTGCTGCAACTAGAGCAAGCCTGCCCAAAGCAACAAGACCCAGAACAGCCAAAAATAAAATAAATAAATCTTAAAAACAAAACACACTTGAAATATTATAGGAAACTTTGTCATACTATAAAAGTGTTAGTATGATTACAAAGTTTAGAGAATAATTTAGAATGGCCAAATCTATGGTACAGAAGACCACTCAGAAGACCAATAAATTTAAAGTATTAGTATTAATGTGTACATGCTTGATCCTGTTTGATTCTTTGCGACCCCATGGATTGTAGTCCGCCAGGCTCCTCTATCCATGGAATTTTTCAGGCAAGAGTACTGGAGTGAGTTGCCATTTTCTCCACCAGGGGATCCTCCCAACCAGGGATGAACCCTGCATCTTCTGCATTGCAGGCAGATTCTTAACCCACTGAGCCATCAGGGAAGTCCCACAAAGTACTAGCATTTCTTCAAATTTAAAGAAAAACATCCTTTTGACAGCATACAATTTGGCTTTTAATTTTTTTTTAATTCAGATATTGACTCGCTATCCACTACTGGTGACCGCTGTCCTGTACCAAACATCAGAATCATCTTTGGAGTTGTCTGGGTGTGTGTGTTTTAAACCAAAATCCCAGGGTCTCACTCAGACCTCCTGTCCCAAATTCTCAGGGGTGGGGCTCAGGCATCTACTCCTTAGGAATTCTCATGCAAACCAAACGTTGAGAAACACAACCCTAACTTATCAACAGATATAAAAATCAATCCTTTCCCAATCAAGTCAAAAAAAAAAAAAAAAAGAAAACCACCACAGAGAGGTTATGTTACTTTGTTAATTCAAAGTCAGTGAATACTTGATTTTCCCAAAGTCTACTGGACTTACTCCAGTAAATGTCAAAAGAAATTGCAAACAGATCCATCCCCAGGGAGGCCGATTTGTACTCTCATGTACTAATGTAAGACTAATTCTGCAAATGGATTGGTTTTGTGCCTTACTGTTAGAAATTTAATCTGTCTTCTCTTGTTTAGTAGAAGAAGGGATAATCACTAAGCGCCAAATCAGTAAAGAGTGAAGAAACGGACTTAAGGTTTGTTCCCAGCGTACATCTCTAGGGCAAACAGAACACGAAAGCTCTCTCTCTAGATGGTGTCTTAAGAAACTGAGACAAGAACCTCGAGTTTAGACAATAGATATGCAACATTTCTGCGAAATCTGCCCCTGAAAGGAGACTGTTTTCTACAGGAATTTATCTCAACTGTTCACATACTGCTGAAGAGTAGAGCAGACCCACACAATTTCCATCAGAAGGAGAGGATGAGTTCCAGTTTCACCTGTATTTTCTTTAAGAAAAATAAAATTGGTCGATTGCAGGGGGAAAGGTCTGAAATACTGTTGAGATAAACAGGTATTCGTTTACATTACCAAATGTGTCTCAAAACACATAAGAACTTTGTGATCTTTTCACAAAGAAAAGCATTTTTAAAATAAGGTAAGATGTTTTACGTCCAAAACACTATCTGAATTGAAGACCATGCCAAGTGCTGGGGGGAAGGGAGGTACTGTGAGTGGGTGTATAAAAAATGATGTCAACACTCAGAACTAAAATTTTTTATAGAGATATATCATTGTCACATAAAATGGGATAAAAACTGGAGTCTACAAAAAGCAATAAAGACAGTCCCCCAAGGTATTCCCAAGTTCATTAGGAAGCCAGCTATTTAGAACTTGGAAATCATTTCTCTGAAGCAACAATGCTATAAAGGGTGGTTAAGCTCGCAAACAGTCCACAAAAGGCCAGTTTTTCATTTAACATTTAACATAACCCCTTGCGTGTCACTATGAGAAAAAACAAAAGGAATTCAATGAATTTTGGTTGATCACATGCGTGGCTGATGTAACTGAACTGCACTAGAGTTCACAGCACACTACAGATACACTACAGTATCTACCAGGTACACTGCACTGCACATGGAAGATGCACGTTAAACATCCACAGTGCTTTCTTTTAATGGGCTTGCCAACTTCAAAAGCCACGATCATTCACCACCTACTGGTATGATTCCCCCAGGTGCTGACAAGGGATGGACACAAAATGGTTTAGCAACTGGGATAGTGAGAGCTGGGGCAATCCCAGGAGGCTTGGCAGTGGGGGAAGCTAGGAAGGCAGAAGAGGCTGGATCTCTGCTTTCAAAGCCTCCTTTTCATCTACAGTGGGATGTAATTTCTCTCTCCAGGAGGAAGAGAAGTCAGGAGGAGAAGAGGGAGCCTCCTGTCAAAAGCTTCAGGTCCCAGAGGAGCCTGTGTGGGTGTGGTTGGTTTGTAGAAGTTCCCTGTCAAGGGTCCCAAACTCCAAACACGTTCATACCATCAAGACTAGCTATATAATTTGTGCAGCCCAGAGGAAAACAGAAGTGTAGGGCCCCTTGTTTAATATTAAGAATTTCAAGATGGTAACAAGAGGGCATTAAACTAAGCAGCGTATGCTGCTGAGCCTGGGGCCCTAGGTGACCACACAGGCCACACGGACCCGTGAGGCCAGCTGGCCCGGCCGCCAAGAACCTTTGCACTTGCCGTCCTCTGCCTAGAATGCCCTCTCCTGAATCTCTCCCCACTTCTGGAAGTGTGACCTTCCCAAGAAGGCTTTCTTGGATACACCAATCCCCAACACATACACACTCTTATCCCTTCTACCTGCTGTATTTTTCTCCAGAGCATCTACTACCCAACCATTATTTGTTCATTGTCCAGCTCCCTCTTGCCCAAAATGTAGACTTTTATAAGAGCATTGATTTCTCTGTCTTGTTCACTGCTGTAGCCTCAGTGCCAAGACTGCCTGGTACCAAGAAGCCCTCTCTCTAGTGCACACGTGTGCACGCCTGCTCAGTTGTGTCCAACTCTTTGCAACCCCATCAACTGTAACCTGCCAGGCTCACCAAGAAGCTGCCCAATGAGCTATCTGAGGAGTGAATGAATGGAGCCCAGGCTGCTGCATGCAGCAGAACCTTCCAATGAACAGATGCCCTGAGTTACAAACTGTTCTGGTGCACACACACAGACCGTTTCAAAACATGCCCAAGTAGACACTTGCTCATTCACAACAGGAAAAAATGAATGGCACTGACAGGAGAACATTCTAGTTTGGGTAAGGAAGAAGGCAGCGAACCCTGGGCTGGAGGAACCAGGAGAGAGTAAACAGAGGAACAAGCATCAAGTGAAGCCTTAAAAGGAAAGCAAAGGATAGAAAGGAAGGGAAGTCTCACCAGGCGGGCCAACACGAGTTCACATTTGACTCGGCTGCCTTCTCATTTTGTATTAGTGTTTCCCTACTTGTTTCTAAGTTTAACAAAAAGAGCAAAGTCATCAAACTGACCTTGCTGACAACACAGATGTAGGCTCTGACAAAATAAGTGACAAAGTAAGCAATAAATACTGGCCAACAGTATTAAAATTTTTTTATCAGGCCTGAAAACCCAAATCTTAATGCTCTGAATGGTCACCAGGGTTCCAACCACCTAGTCCTCCTTATGAGACTGCTGTGGCCTGTTCTCCCAAATAGCAGGTGGGGCCTGCTATTTGTGGAGTAGAATAGGATAATAAATAATAGGAGTAGATAGGATAATAAACTCTTCTGCAAAACCACTGATAATAACAGTGCTAGCTTTAACTTACTGGCTACTGACTGTAAGCCAGGCTTGGTGCTAAGAATGTCCCATGCCTCCATACAAGATGATACTAGCATCGACTTTTTTGCTAAGTAAGGTAGGATAAGTGAAATTGCCCACGGTCAAACAGCTAGGCAGCAGCGGAGACCAAATGTGAACTCGAGTCTGCCTGATTCCACAGGCTGGACTTGTAACCAGGGCCAATCTGATCCATTAATGTCACCATTTCAGTTTTTTAAAAAAGCAAGACTGTAGGCTTCTGAGGTCTGCGACTGTGTCCATTCTGTTTACTGCTGATTCCCCAGAACCTAGCTGATCCATAAATACATGTTGGATGAACAGAAAACACCTACATTCCTGCAAACACTTTGAACTCTTACCCCCTTAAAGCAGTCATCTGTTGTTTCTGCCCAATATCCATTTCCTCTTTTCTGTTAGGAAATCATCCCATTCTTAGTCAACATGGGTTAGGTGAGGCTGTCCCGACTCATCTGCAGAAGACAGTGGATATGAGCCTGGCCAATTTGCATCAGTGACTGGTTCGAGGATGGACCAATGAGAATTAAAGTTCATCACTCTGGGAGCGTAAAACATGCTCTTTTTCACCCTGAGTTGCTTAGCCGCTAGCATAGAAAACTGAACTGGCCGGCAGCCATTTTATCCCAAACCGGAAAGCACCTGTCTATGAATAAAGCCAACAAAAGGAAAGCAGGACCAAGAAATGAAGAGATTTCTATTAGGAAGAAAAAAAAAAAACTTTGCTAACTACGAGGTAAAGAATGTTAACCAAACTTACTACAATCATTTTGCAATATATAGCTATGTCAAGTCATCATGCTGTACCTCTTAAATTTATTGTGTTCTATGTCAATTATCCAGACCACCTGATCTGCCTCTTGAGAAATCTGTATGCAGGTCAGGAAGCAACAGTTAGAACTGGACATGGAACAGACTGATTCCAAATAGGAAAAGGAGTACGTCAAGGCTGTATATTGTCACCCTGCTTATTTAACTTATATGCAGAGTACATCATGAGACACGCTGGACTGGAAGAAACACAAGTTGGAATCAAGATTGCTGGGAGAAATATCAATAACCTCAGATATGCAGATGACACCAACCTTATGGCAGAAAGTGAAGAGGAACTAAAAAGCCTCTTGATGAAGGTGAAAATAGAGAGTGAAAAAGTTGGCTTAAAGCTCAACATTCAGAAAACGAAGATCATGGCATCTGGTCCCATCACTTCATGGCAAATAGATGGGGAAACAGTGGAAACAGTGTCAGACTTTATTTTTCTGGGCTCCAAAATCACTGCAGATGGTGACTGCAGCCATGAAATTAAAAGACGCTTACTCCTTGGAAGGAAAGTTATGACCAACCTAGATCACATATTCAAAAGCAGAGACATTACTTTGCCAACAAAGGTTCGCCTAGTCAAAGCTATGGTTTTTCCTGTGGTCATGTATGGACGTGAGAGCTGGACTGTGAAGAAGGCTGAACACCGAAGAATTGATGCTTTTGAACTGTGGTGTTGGAGAAGACTCTTCAGAGTCCATTGGACTGCAAGGAGATCCAACCAGTCCATTCTGAAGGAGATCAGCCCTGGGATTTCTTTGGAAGGGATGATGCTAAAACTGAAACTCCAGTATTTTGGCCACCTCATGCGAAGAGTTGACTCACTGGAGAAGACTCTGATGCTGGGAGGGATTGAGGGCAAGAGGAGAAGGGGACGACAGAGGATGAGATGGCTGGATGGCATCACTGACTCGATGGCTGTGAGTCTCAGTGACCTCCGGGAGCTGGTGATGGACAGGGAGGCCTGGCGTACTGCGATTCATAGGGTCGCAAAGAGTCGGACACGACTGAGCGACTGATCTGATCTGATGTCAATTATCCAAGTAATCCAACTCTATGCCCCAACCAGTAATGCTGAAGCTGAAAATGAACAGTTCCATGAAGACCTACAAGACCTTCTAGAACTAACAAAAAAAAAAAAAAAAATGTCCTCTTCATTATAAGGGAGTGGAGTGCAGAAGTAGGAAGTCAAGAGATACCTGGAGTAACAGGCAAATTTGGCCTTGGAGTACAAAATGAAGCAGGGCAAAGGCTAACACAGTTCTGCTAAGAGAACGCACTGGTCATAGCAAACACCCTCTTCCAACAACACAAGAGAAGACTCTGCATATGGGCATCACCACACGGTCAAAACTGAAATCAGACTAACTATATTCTTGGCAGCCAAAGATGGAAAAACTCTACAGTCAGCAAAAACAAGACTGGGAGCTGACTGTGGCTCAGATCATTAACTCCTTATTGCCAAATTCAGACTTAAACTGAAAACAGGAGGGAAAATCACTAGACCATTCAGGTATGACCTAAATCAAACCCTTTACGATTATACAGTGGGAAGTATAGACAAATAGATTCAAGGGGTTAGATCTGATAGACAGAGTGCCTGAAGAACTATGGACGGAGGTTTGTGACATTAAACAGAAGGCAGTGATCAAGACCATCCAAAGAGAAAGAAATGCAAAATAGCAAAATAGTTGTCTGAGGAGGCCTTACAAATAGCTGAAAAAAGAAGAGAAGTGAAAGGCAGGGGAGAAAAGGAAAGCTATACCCATTTGAATGCAGAATTCCAAAGAACAGCAAGGAGAGATAAGCAAGCCCTCCTCAGTGATCACTGCAAAGAAATAGAGGAGAACAAGAGAATGGGAAAGACTGGAGATCTCTTCAAGAAAATTAGAGATACCAAGCTAACATTTCATGTAATGATGGGCACAATAAAGGACAGAAATGGTATGGACCTAACAGAAGGAGAAGATATTAAGAGGTGGCAAGAATACACAGAAGAACTATGCAAAAAAAGATCTTTAAGACCCAGATAACCACGATGGTCTGATCACTCACCTAGAGCCAGACATTCTGGAATGTGAAGTCAAATGGGCCTTAGGAAGCATCACTACAAACAAAGCTGGTGGAGGTGATGGAATTTCAGTTGAGATATTTCAATCCTAAAAGATGATCCTGTTAAAGTGCTTCACTCCATATGCCAGCAAATTTGGAAAACTCAGCAGTGGCCACAGGACTGGAAAAGGTCAGTCTTCATTCCAATCCCAAAGCAGCAGATCAGAACAGATCAGTCGCTCAGTCGTGTCCGACTCTTTGCGACCCCATGAACCGCAGCACACCAGGCCTCCCTGTCCATCACCAGCTCCCGGAGGTCACTCAGACTCACACCCATCAAGTCAGTGATGCCATCCAGCCATCTCATCCTCTGTCGTCCCCTTCTCCTCCTGCCCTCAATCCCTCTCAGCATCAGAGTCTTCTCCAATGAGTCAACTCTTCACATGAGGTGGCCAAGAAAGGCAATGCCAAAGAATGCTCAAACTACCACATAATTGCACTCATCTCACACACTAGCAAAGTAATGCTCAAACTTCTCCAAGCAAGGCTTCAACAACACATGAACCGTGAACTTCCAGATGCTCAAGCTGGATTTAGGAAAGGCAGAGGAACCAGAGATCAAATTGCCAACATCTGTTGGATCACTGAAAAAGCAAGAGTTCCAGAAAAACATTTATTTCTGCTTTATTGACTATGCCAAAGCCTTTGACCGTGTGAATCACAACAAACTGTGGAAAATCCTGAAAGAGATGGGAATACCAGACCACCTGACATGCCTCCTGAGAAATCTGCATGCAGGTCAAGAAGCAACAGTTAGAATCAGACATGGAACAACAGACTAGTTTCAAATGGGGAAAGGAGTACATCAAGGCTGTATATTGTCACCCTGCTTATTTAACTTATATGCACAGTACATCACGTGAAATGCCAGACTGGACGAAGCTCAAACTGGAATCAAGATTGCCAGGAGAAACATCAATAACCTCGGATATACAGATGACACCACTCTTATGGAAGAAAGCAAAGAACTAAAGAGCCTCTTGATTGAAGTGAAAGAGGACACTGAAAAAATTGGCTTAAAACTCAACATTCAAAAAACAAAGTTTATGGCATCTAGTCCCATCACTTCATGGCAAACAGATGGGGAAACAATGGAAACAGTGAAAGACTTTATTTTGGGGGGCTCCAAAATCACTGCAGATGGTGACTGCAGCCATGAAATTAAAAGATGCTTCCTCCCTGGAAGAAAAGCTATGACCAACCTAGACAGCATATTAAAAAGCAGAGGCATTACTTTGCCAACAAAGGTCCATCTAGTTAAAGCTATGGTTTTTCCAGTGGTCATGTATGGATATGAGAGTTAGACTATAAAGAAAGATAAGCACCAAAGAATTGATGCTTTTGAATTGTGGTGTTGGAGAAGACTCTTGAGAGTCCCTTGGACTGTCAGATCAAACCAGTCAATCCTAAAGGAAATCGTCCTGAATATTCATTGGAAGGACTGATGCTGAAGCTGAAACACCAACACTTTGGCCACCTAATGCAAAGAGTTGACTCATTGGAAAATACCCTGATGCTGGGAGGGATTGGGGGCAGGAGAAGGAGACGACAGAGGATGAGATGGCTGGATGGCATCACCAACTTGACGGACATGAATTTGAGCAAGCTCCGGAGTTGGTAATAGACAGGGAAGCCTGGTGTGCTGCAGTCCATGCGGTTGCAAAGAGTCGGACATGACTGACAGACTAAACTGATGTCAATTATAGCTCAGTAAAACTGGGGTGGGGGAGGATAAAAACAGAGAGATGGAAAGATTTTTAGTTACATTATAAAAGCACCCAGAACAAGAACCACCACCTGAAATTCTCAATTATGTGAATCAACAGATTCCAGTTTGGTTTTTTAAACCAATTTAAGTTGGGTGCTGATTGCTTGCTGCCCAGAGTCCTGATATCCCACCTAAAGAGAAATGAGACTGAGCAACTGGATTTCATGACCACCACAGTGAAGAACGCAGCAATATGCTTGCAATTATACTCATGCAGCTCTACTACCTATGGGAACCCTGAGTTTATTGAAAAGGGGGAAAAGGACAAAAAAGGCAATGCCTCCAAAATTCTATCCAGGGCCCTATCATTTCTTTCACTAATTCAACCATATACCAAGAAGACAATTTAGGTGTCCCTAACTCACTACCTAAAACAGATGGTCTCTAAGCACTGTATCAAAAGCTTCATAAGAGAAGGCTCAAGAGCAATCAGTTCCAAGTTTTCATTTCAGCTGGGCTTGTCCATCAAAGGTCTGGCCTGTACCCAACTGTGTAACACTACAACACTATCCCATCAAGAGGCAATTTCACTCCTGACTGCTAACTTACTAGTTGTTCTTGCTTCAGTGTTGATACTGAAGACTGAAGTGAAAGAGACTGCACCAAAAATAGAAGACCTGACAGTGTAACAGAGTACCAAAGATGGGGAGAGGAGGAGAGAGGGGGTGTTTGGAGGTGGTACTTTTTATTTCCTTTTCAGGTCAAATGGATGAGAATGTCATGAAGGTTTTTTTGGGGGGGAAGGGCGGGGCATACCAAATAGAACTCAATCTTCCTTTTCAGGAGTCACCCACAGATCCCAAACTCATGGCCCAAGGCAGATCTAGCCCACAGAGAAGTGTTATGGAGAACTAGAGGAGGGAAGAGTTCTTGCGGCAGATGGTTTTATTAACTAGTCCCGACTTCTACATGATTCTCTGTACTCAAGCATTTGCGTAGTTCCAATTCTGGGTGTGGTCATATGAGTTGCTGTGGTCAATGAGACAATAACAATGAATTGCTCTGGTCAATGAGACAATAAACACACAGACTTCAAAAGCACTTGTGGGTTAGGACTTGCCCTCCTGCCACTCTCACAACTCTGATAAGGTCCACCCAAGGCTAACCTGCTAGATGAGACACACACACAGACACACACCCGGAGCTGTTTCCGTGACAGAAGCAAACCTCAGACAGGTACATGAGCCCACCCATGCCCAGCCCAAACTGCCACCCTGAAAGACACTAACTAAATTCTTGTTGTCTTAAGCCAAAATTTCGGGGGGATTTTTTTGTAGCAAAAAATCTTTGATAAGAGTTGGACTTCCCTGGAGGTCGAAGTGATTAAGAATCCACCTGCGGCTGCAGGGGAGCTGCAGGGGACACAGGCTCGATTGGGAAGACCTCACATGCTGTGGGGCAACTGAGCCTGTGCACCATAACTACTAAGCCTGCGTGCAACTACTAAAGCTTGTGCGCCTAGAGACTATGCTCCGCAACAAGAGGATACCACAAGGAGGCCCACACACCACAATCAAGAGTGGCCTCCACTCACTGCAATCAGAGCGAGCTCACGCACAACAGCAAAGACCCAGCAGAGTCAAAGGAAATAAATAAAATTATTTTAAAAATGAAAAAGAAACTGTAAGAGTCCACACAAAAACACAAATCACAATTTGGGGGGAGGGAAAAACCTAAAGACTCTACAACACCAGGACCACATTCTTACAGGGCAACAATCAGCTAATCTGGGTCAAGACTCCCACATTTAGCCCAGCCATAGCATACATTCCCCAATTTGTCACTATCATCTCATCCATATTAGGGTCAAGTTCATTACCGCATGTCATCTCAGTTGGGTGGGAGTATATTTATGGCAAAGAAAAAAGTGAAACATCATATTCCACATATTCCAGTTACTATGAAAAAGTTAGTACAATTACTTTGGAAAACGGTCAATATCTACAAGGGTGAACATATGCCTACCCTGTAACCCAGCCATTCTACTCCTAAGTAGATACCCAACAAACATGTTCATATGTTCTGGAAGATCTACAAAATGTTCATAGCAGCACTTTTCCAGACAGCCCAAAACTGGTGATTAACAAACTAGTTATCAGTAACGCCCATCAACAGTAGAACTAGTAAGATGTGGCATATTTCTAGAGATAAATCTCATACATAATGCTATGCACAAGAACCCAGACACAAAAGTGCATGCTATATGATGTTTCTACTAATACAATTTTAAAAATCAGATAAAATTTAAGGTGTTAGAAATCAGGTGAGAGGTTACCCTTGGGTGGAATGGCACAAGTAAAGGTTCTGAAAAGCTGGTAATGCTGTTCTGTAACCTGGACGCTGTTTACATGGCTATATACATTCTTGGAAACACATTAAGATGTACATTTATGGTTTGTACAATTCAATACAGAGGTTGTTTTTTTAAAAAATGGGGAAACAAGACCATGAGGAGGGCTGTGCATCAAGAAAAATGGTTAAATATTTTTCTTTAGCGATATCATGAAGACAATTTCTATACTGTTATGTTTACTATTTAATGTGACAAAAAGAATGGTAGTCGTAATGAAACAAATTATTACAAAAGTATGGCTGGAATCTGTGCTCAACATAAACACCTGATGAACTAGGAAAAAAGGATCAAATGAGTAACAGCCTACTTCGCTCATTCGCATTCCTGCCTGCCTGCCCTCTGTGGGCTCTGGGACTTACAACCCCTGAAATACAAATCCAGATCTTTTTTATAAAAGCTGCCATCGGTTTTTTGACTGAAGATACTGGGTGGGTCCCTTAAGTCAATTACTTCCTAAACCTCATTTGCCGAATGGGTCTAATGCTAGCCACTGGAAAGGGTCACTGGGAAAACTGGAAATCACATTTCTAAACCCTGACAATACCAAGGAGACAACAAGTAAGCACACAATGATTTTATTAGCTTTTTATTTATAGCCATTTACTGACGATTGCTAAGTACAGAAAACAAAAGAAGACCACTAGCGATGCCCCAAAGGTTGGATGCTGCTGATGGTAGTGTAAAGACTAAGATTCTACAGTCCCTTGGATCCTCCAGAAGGCAGGCTGCTTCCATTTTTAGGATACTTAAGTGAGGGCTCCTCTGTTTTTAGAATGGACGCCTCAGGAGTGTTAAGTCTGGAAAACCTCGAGCAAGCATCAGGACCCCAAACCAAGAGGTGGTAAACCTGAGAACAATATCTCAAACTCACCTGATCATTCCAATCACCAGGTTTCTGGGCCCCTCCTCTGGAAACTGATGCAACAAGTCAAGTTTAAAGAACTCCTAGCTGGTGAAATTTAAAGTCCAACAGATCTGGACCCAAATTCAATCCAAAGAACTTGTCAGATGGGTAATTCTGAGCAAGTTACAGATAACCTGCATTTCCTCAATTGTAAGAGGAGATCAACAATACCTACCTCTCAGGATTGTTGTGACTCCTAAAGACAATGCCATATTCAGTAGGGAGGACTACTGGTCCTAATAATCCCCATTCCTGTTTCTCTTCACTCCCATGCACTGGTCTTGCCTTTGCCTACATGTCTGTGAGAATAACTTCTGTGTAGATCCGCCCTGTCCTGGGCAACTTATTAGGTGATAAGCCACCTCACCAAGGCATTAAAATTTTTACATCTGTCAGACTTTAGTGGTCAAACACTTCTTACAGAAGCAGGCATGATGCCAGTATGAATTTTCACACACGTAAGAATTGACATGTTAAATGAGAATGTTTAACACAGACCAAAAAAAAAAAAAAAATACGTCATCTCTAACTTTAGAGCTAGGCAGAGCACAGAACCAGAAACTTTGTGAAAACTTACAGCTACAATTGTTCTTTGAATATAACTATATATTATGTTGAGTAATCCATTTCTTCTAGAAACAGCTTGGCAATTACATAATTACTTCCAACTGGGAAGCCAGAGATACTGCCTTTGAGCCCAATTTAAATGAAGCCATTGAACCCGCTGCCTTACCCCAACTCTTAACCATAACTGTATTTCTGGTGATCTTGATTGTGCCAATCTCCTGAAAGGATTTAAAAAAAAAAAAATAAAAAGTCCCCAGCTTTCTCCAGAGTCTGGAAGATATTCATGTCCCATAAAATGGTCACTATTGGTAGCATGAAAGTTCTTATCAAAATATTCTTTTTGTGTATTTTAATTGAAGTAACACACGCACAGTCAAAAAAAACCTGAATTGTCCAAACACTATATAGAGAAAAGTTAAAATTCCTTCCTATCCGCACAGTGGGTTTGCCTCCCCCAAGTTTAGGAGCCCTTCCAGACCAGGATTTCCTCGATCCGGTACTTACATTTTGGACCCGGTAATTTTTTGTGGGTGCTGTCCTGCGTTGTAGAATGTTTATCAGCACCCCTGGCCTCTACCCACGAGATACTTACAGCTACCAGCCACCCCACACTGCCCCGCCCCAGTTGTGGCATCCAAAAATGTCTCCAGACACTACCAAAACGGGGGACAAAATCGCCCCCGTTCGGAACCACACTTTCCAAAGATACTCAATGCATCCACAAACACAGGGTTGGGTTGTTGTTTAGTTGCTAAGTCGTGTCCTACTCTTGGCGACCCCGTGGACTGTAAACCGCCAGAATCACCTCTATTCATTTCCCCCACCCCCACCCCCAACGGTGGCACAGTCACTTTCCAACTCATCAGGAGGTCTGTATCGGGGCGGGGGCAGCCCGTGCCTCGGCGGGAGGCGACAGCCACTCACCAGGTCCCGTATGAGCTGGTCCACCAGCTGCTCTCCGCCCCCGGCAGCGTCGCGGGCCGGAGGGGAGCGGGAACGGCTCGCCGCCTCCTGCCTCTCGGCCCGGGTCGCCCGCGCCGCCGGAGGCCGCCCCGCGCCCTCCAGAAGACCCTGGGCCAGCGCAAGGTACCCCGAGGCCTGCTGCTCGCCGCGCCCGGACACCACCTCGGGCCGCCGGGGCCGCCGCTCGGCAGCCTCGGGCCGCCGCCGCTTCCTCAGCGCCTGGGCCTGAGCCAGCTCCTCCTGCCAGCGCCGGCGGAACTCGTCCAGACTGTGGTCGTCCATCGCCGCCGCTCCCCGCCTGCCTCGGCCCACCGGGTGCCACGGGACGATTCCTCCGCGGGAAGGTCCCTTCGCAGGAAGTGTCCGCCGCCGCCGGAAACCGCCGCTTTCCCGGCTCTCCGGTTCCGGGTGGGCGGCCCCGCCCCCGCGCGCCCCCGCCCCCGCGCGCCCCCTCAGGCTGTGCAGGGCTGGTGAGGCTTGCGGCGGAGCTGAGGGTCGCGGTCTGTGCCCCCGCCCCTAGCTTCTCAGCTTCCCCGTTTGTGGCTTTTGCCAAGTGCACACTGCGGCAAGCCGTTTGTTTTTGCTTTTTCAAACGTGCATTGAGCAACTATTGTATGCCAGGAGCTGAGAATTCAACATTTAAATCTGCAGCAACAAAAATAATTCCTTCCCTCTTGGGGTTTGGATTTAAGTAAGGGGGTGGGGGTAGGAAGACAAGTTCGACAAATAAATATGAACGTCTGATCCGTGGGAGGTGTTATGAAGAAGCTGCTGCTGCTAAGTCGCTTCAGTCGTGTCCGACTCTGTGCGACCCCAGAGACGGCAGCCCACCAGGCTCCCCTGTCCCTGGGATTCTCCAGGCAAGAATACTGGAGTGGGTTGCCATTTCCTTCTCCAATGCATGAAAGTGAAGAAGCTACAGCAAGGTAATAAAATAAGGCGAAGGACGGGAATGGGAGGATTACCTTTAGAAGGATGATCCCGAGAATGGACCGTCCGACATGGCATGTGAACTACCAGCTAGATGAGAAGAGAAACCAACTATGGGATGATCAGATCTCAGAAAAGATCTTTCTAGAAGGAACTACAAGTGAGAGGGCTGTGAGACGGGAAAGAAAAAAGACAATCGCATACCAACTTCCAATGGCTTTGTATCAATTGTTACAAGGAATTTTTCTCCCCACCTGGACTTGATTAACTCCTCCACAGCTTTTCATGTCTCAGCTCATCTCCCAAACCCTGCCCACACAAATCAGATCTCCCTGTTATTCATTCTTATAGCATCCCATACTTACAGCACAGAACACAATTTGTAATATTTTATTTGTGTAATGGCTTACTAACATTTCCCTTCCCTACTGGACTGTCAATTCTTAGCTTGGAGGTCAGTGATAAGTAGGAGCTCAATAAATATTTACTTAGTAACAACCCTTAAGGTGAGAACTAATGTCTCCACTGTACTGGCAAACAACCACAAATCACACAGCTGGTAATTTGCAGACCCAGGATTCTAATCCTCTTTCTTACTCCATGTGCTTAGTGGCTCAGTCATGTCTGACTCTTTGTGACCCCATGGACTGTAGCCAGCCAGGCTCCTCTGTCCATGGGGATTCTCCAGGCAAGAATATTGGAGTGGGTTGCCATGCCTTCCTCCAGGGCATCTTCCCAACCCAAGGATCGAACCCAGGTCTCCCACATTGCAGGCAGATTCTTTATCATCTGAGCCACCAGAGAAGCCCAAGAATACTGGAGTAGATAATCTGTCCCTTCTCCAGGGGAACTTAGCAACCTAGGGATTGAACCAGGGTCTCCTGCATTGCAGGCAGATTCTTTACCAGCTGAGCTACCAGGAAGTCCTCTTACTCCATACCTGACCTGCTAATTGTCAAAATCATAGAGTCCACACATCTGAAACAGCTAGGAACCATTTGACTGCACCTCTGGTTACCATGCATATGTGTATATATGTTTTCAAATTCAGTGATATCATCGGCACAGTTATTGACAGCCTGGATGCCAGAGTTAGATCTAGATGGGAATTCCAGCACCTTCATTTACTCACATCCTCTTTCTTCCAGCAATTCCCCTTCTAGGAATTTATCCAAGAGAAGAAAATTGAGTGAGGAGTCCAAAGAATGCCTTTAAGAATGTTCTCTGAAGCACTGTTTATAGTACTGAAAATCAGAAGCAATCTAAGTAGTTGAGCAAAGGGCATTGGTTAACTAAGTTATACCGAATCAGAACATAGGAAAGATCCTAACTGGATTGTCAGCTTCATGAGAGCAGAGACCTGATCTATTTATTTGTTCATGGCTATGTCTTCAGTGCTCAGTATAGTGTCTGGCACATAGTATTACACATGACAAGTGAGTAAATGAAAAACTGTGCAGCTATTAAATTACATTGGAGAAGAAAATCATATTAAAATATTCACAATAGAGTAAGTCAGGATACATAGACATATGTATGGCAGAATCTCTTCAAGTGTATGCATTACCAAAAACACACACCCAAATCTTACCAAAAGATATCTCTAGAGAGAACAGAATTATGGGGTGATTTACTGTCTTTATCTGTATTTTCTAATTTTCTACAATAAATGTTGTCCTAGCCTGAGTTCTCCCAGAAAGCTGAGCTTGAGACCCCAGGCTTTCAGGCAGCTGGTTATTGGTAGGAATGATTCTAGAGAATAAGCATGGGAGATCAAGAAGCAGGGAAGGAGGGACAGCTAATCCAAAGAGCATTCTTGGCTTGGTCCTGCTGTGGAGCACTCAGTCTCATTGGGACCTTCTAAGGAGCCTCAAAGATTGTTCTCCCAAGAAATAAGAACTGGAATGGAATATTTCTCCATTGACTCATCCTCCATTAGAGAAAGGTTAAACCATGGGTTTTTTCATAATCTGTCACTTCCAGGGTGAATATAAGTAAACAGATTCCCATGGATGTCCCACACCAGGGCAGTAAAGACACCCTGGGGCAGAAAGCAAGAGATACTCTGTGCAGTTAACCTGTCAGGTTACCCAGGCATGAAGTCAGCCACAACTAAAGGAAACAATAAATCAAGAGGATGTGGTGGGGGGCATTAGAAGCACTCAATAAAGTATTTTTTGTAATAAAGATAAAATGAGCTATTTCCCCCAAAACATTTAGCTAACATCTTCCTTCATTCTAGATGTTTTCCGTATGAATTCCAAAGGTCAAACGTGTTTTTATTTATCTGCTGTAGGTCAAAAGCCAAATAAGTCTCTTCTGATCTCTCTAGGATACTTGGAGCACCTAATACTTGAAAAGCAGACTGGAAAAAATTTTAAATACCTAATTTTGATGGTCAAAAAAAATATCAATTTATTTTTGTCCCTTTAAAAGAATTTTAAAGGGCAGTGGGGACAGGCTAATGGGGCCATTAGTCACCCAGGAAAAATGAAAAAAGGGGGAGAAATATGCTAAGAGGAAGGAAACTACTGTCCTTTTCTCAATATTACCTACCATTCACTAATAATATTATGTTGATTGTATATATTTCCAATAAAATAGCAAATTCCTGGGCCTCTGTATCATCAAATGAAAAATAAATGGAAAGAGATCTTCCCTTTAGAATGACTGTAAGGCTGGTAGGATGCCATAAAATTCCTAGCATCCATAAGGCACATAGCAGGCATTCTATGAATGATCATTAAGATCCACATTGATATGGTCTTGGCGGTTAGAGATTATGTCTAACTTATCCTCCGTACCTCTGGTGCTCCACGAGCCCCACCCATTCCCCTATCAAGAGTGCTCCTTGCAAATTCAATCCATTAGAGATCTTTGTTTGCAAGCAACAGATACCAGAAATTGATACCTTAAGCATAAAGTAGTTGAACTTGGAGAAATAAAAGAGGAATAACTAGACCCTGGGAATGCCCAGAACCAGATCAGATTCAGAGATGTCATTTAAGAAGTCATGAACCATCTGTTTTGGTGCACTCACCACTACTCTTCAACCTTCTGGCATTCAAAATCCCAAAGCAGGAGTTCTTAGAGTGTGGCCCCTGGGCCAGCATCACCTGGGAACTCATCAGCATGGAAGCTCTCAGGCCAGATTACTGAATCAGAAACTCTGGGTGTGCAACCCCAGCAATCTGTGTTTTAACAACCCCTCCAAGTGACTCTGAGAACCCCTACCCAAGAGGATCAACTGAATGGCCTGGCTTGAGTCACATCCCAGACCTTGAGTGGGGAGCAGGGACTATAGTGGGTGAATTTCCAGGACCAGATCAAGCGGGGAAGCAGAGTTTCCCAAAACAGAAGAAGGGGGAAGGTATACTGCTCCAGACTAAGACATCTATATGGCTACCTATCATAGGAGGAGACTCTGAGAAGTCAGTCTTAGTGCTCCCCATGCCTGCACATCCCCTCAGCCCACTGTTGAGGTGCTATGCACTCGCCACTGAACCCCAACTCTGCTGGAGCCCCAGAAAGACAGCTGAATATGGCCAACACCCTTCCCTAAGCACTTACTGCCTCACCCTCCTCCTCAGTCACACACTGGCCTACTGGGGTTCAAGAACTTCACTGAAGAATTATGTAGGTCCCAAAAAAGTAGTTAAAGTGGGGGACAGGAGCAGAGATCATTAATGTTCTCTCATGCACAAGGTAAGAGGGTGTATCAGTTTCCCACGGCTGCAGTAACAAATTAATAACACATGAAAAAACCAACTGACTTAAAAACAACACGCTATTGTTCTCTTAATGTTCTAGAATCCAGAAGTCCAAAATCCATTGCACTGGGCTTAAATCAAGGTGCTGACAGGGCCCTGCTTCCTCCAAGGCTTGAGAGGAGACTGTTTTCTTGCCTTTTCCAGCTTCTAAAATTCCTTGCATTCCTTGCCTTGTAGCTTTTTCCTCCATCTTCAAAGCCAGCAGTAGTCTTCCTTCTGTCATCACACTGCCTTCTGTCTCTGTGTTCAAGTCTTCCTCCCTCTTGCTCTAAGGGTACCTGTGATTACATGAGGCCCACCTGGGTAACCCAGGCTCCTCTCTCCATCTCAAGATCCTTAGTTTACTCTTTTATTTTGGCCACACTGCACAGCATGTAGGATCTTAGTTCCCCAACCAAGGATCAAACCCATCTTCCTCATAGTGGAAGCACAGAGTCTCAGTCACTGTTCTGCCAGGGAAGACCCTCACGGTCCTTAATTCCATCATAACAGCAAAACTCTTTTTGCCATCTAGGGTAACATTCACAGGTGCCAGGGACTCAGACTTGGATATTTTGGGAGGTCATGGTTCAGCCTGCTGAAGAAGGCTTTCAGTGACCACAGACTCAAATGCCTTCAGGTGACTCCACAAAATGAAAATGAGGCAAGTAGACCAGGTGTGAACTGTGGCAAATGAAGCATCAGTTCAGTTGCTCAGTCGTGTCTGACTCTTTGCGACCCCATGAATTGCAGCACACCAGGCCTCCCTGTCCATCACCAACTCCCGGAGTTCATTCAAACTCACGTCCATCGAGCTGGTGATGCTATCCGGCCATCTTATCCTCTATCATCCCCTTTTCCTCCTGCCCCCAACCCCTCCCAGCATCAGGGTCTTTTCCAATGAGTCAACTCTTTGCATGAGGTGGCCAAAGTACTGGAGTTTCAGCTTCAGTATCAGTCCTTCCAATGAACACCCAGGACTGATCTCCTTTAGGATGGACTGGTTGGATCTCCTTGCAGTCCAAGGGATTCTCAAGAGTCTTCTCCAACACCACAGTTCAAAAGCATCAGTTCTTCAGTGCTCAGCTTTCTTCACAGTCCAGCTCTCACATCCATACATGACCACTGGAAAAACCATAGCCTTGACTAGACGGACCTTTGTTGGCAAAGTAATGTCTCTGCTTTTGAATATGCTAAGTTGGTCATAACTTTCCTTCCAAGGAGTACGCATTTTTTAATTTCATGGTTGCAATCACCATCTGCAGTGATTTTGGAGCCCCCAGAAATAAAGTCTGACACTGTTTCCACTGTTTCTCCATCTATTTGCCATGAAGTGATGGGACCAGATGCCATGATCTTAGTTTTCTGAATGCACAGATGCCCATCTAGAGATAGAAAGCAAAACTCTGCTCCACTCTGCTTTTAAAAACCAGTATCTTGATTTTTAATTACTAGCAACAATTTCTGACTTCTAAAAAATAAATTTTTTATTAGAACTGTAAGTTGCATTCAGTTTATTAGAACTGTAAGTTGCATTCAGTAGCCCCAAAACCTAACAGTAGTTCATTCTTGAGCAATCCATGAATTAGGACAAAACTCCCTTCCACTTAGTTGGAAACGACTGAGCTATTGAGCATGCACGCCCTTCCACTTAACACTGAGATACCACCTTAGCTCTTGTGAGCAAGATTGAAGAATCACACCTCATTTGGAACCACTAATGAGTGAAAAACACCAGGAGACCAACCTGAAGCTTATAGAAGGAAATGATGTGATTTCACATGTTTAGAAACATTAGCATAAACTTTGGAATTTTACAAGCAGCTATTTCAAATATCAACATGACTCTGATATATTTATCACCATAGGTATTATTGCTGTTTGTTGCTGTTTTATGCCTTCAAAATTAAAAGAATACTAATTCCTTGGCATGCTAAATTGCTTCAGTTATGTCCAACTCTTTGCGACCCTATGGAACGTAGCCCGCCAGGCACCTCTGTCCATAGAGATTCTTCAGGCAAGAATACAGGAGTGGGTTGCCATGCCCTCCTCCAGGGGATCTTTCTGACCCAGGGATCAAACCCATGTCTCCTGTGTCTCCTGCATTGGCAGGTGGGTACTTTACCACTTGTGCCACCTGGGAAGCCCACTAATTCCTTGGGTGTAGGAACAACTTTGGTCTTAAAAACTACCTGTAACAAGAAAATATTTGCTTGTACTTGAGAATTCTCCCATCAATCGTTTCATTTTTTTAAAGGCTGCACAGACAGGATTCAGTGTCAGCTGCTAGATACAAACTTAATCATTCAAAGGGAGGTTGTCCCACAAGGACACCACTCCCCTGATCCTCTCTGCTCAGTCTCCTCTTGGTTTTTTTGTTTGTTTGTTTGTTTGTTGCTGTCCTATGTCTTAGTTGCAGGATGTGGGATTCAGTTCACAGACCAGGGATGGAACTGCATTGGGAGCACAGAGTTCTGCGGAGGTGCTTTGCACATACTTCTATTGTCCTAAAATACTCTTTCCACATCACTTCTCTGTGCAGCTAAAGCCCTATCCACTCTTTGCTGTGCTGTGCTTAGTGGCTCAGTCATGTCTGACTCTTTTTGACCTCATGGACTGTAGTCCCCCAGGCTCCCCTGTCCATAGGGATTCTCCAGGCAAGAATACTGGAGTGAGTTGCCATGCCCTCTTCCAGGGGATCTTCCCAACCTAGAGATTGAACTCAGGTCTCCCGCATTGCAGGCAGATTCTTCACCATCTGAGCCACCAGGGAAGCCCAAGAATACTGGTGTGGGTAGCCTACCCTTCTCCAGAGGATCTTCCTGACCCAGGAATCAAACCAGGGTCTCCTGCATTGCAGGCGGATTCTTTACCAGCTGAGCTACCAGGGAAGCCCCATCCACCCTTTATGCTACGCTATGCTATGCTAAGTCACTTCAGTCATGTCCGACTCTGTGTGACCCCATAGACGGTAGCCTACCAGGCTCCCCCGTCCCTGGGATTCTCCAGGCAAGAACACTGGAGTGGGTTGCCATTTCCTTCTCCAATGCATGAAAGTGAAAAGTCAAAGTGAAGTCGCTCAGTCGTGTCCGACTCTTAGCAACCCCATGGACTGCAGCCTACCAGGCTCCTCTGTCCATGGGATTTTCCAGGCAACAGTACTGGAGTGGGGTGCCATTGCCTTCTCCGCATCCACACTTTAGCTCAGCTTATATGTGACCTCCTCAGAAAAACCATCCCTATGTGCCTCATCTGAGGCATGGATACACAACTGTTGGTCACTGAAATTGACTCTTACTGTAATAAGTTGTTTTCTTTGTTATTTGCTTGTTTGTCATCTCCTCCATTAGAATGTAGGCTCCGTAGGAACCATCTATATCTTGTTCATCCTTGTGTTCTCTTCTCAGTTTTGTTCCTAGGATTTGTTGGAAAATGGTTGGTTGGTTGGGTGGATGAATGACTGAATGAATTTATGGGTGATGAAGCTAAGAGAAAGCAGAAGGTATTTCTGAGGGTTTTGACCACACATAGTAGATGCTCAATAAATGTTTGTGTTACTGAGGGGCTACAATAAAGATGCACAACTACACACACACTCACACAAAGCTTAAGAGAAAGATGAATGCACTCCTTTAAGAAAGAAGTGAGAGGCCTCACTATAAGTCTCATAAATCTCAACACAAGTGCTCATATAGGAGATGGAAAGGGTTTCTTGGTCTATTCCATTTTACAGACTGCTGAAAACATGTGTCTCTATTTTATAGAAAAATCACCCTGAGCACTTATGGTGTACAGAGCACTTTGGAACTCTAATTACAGGTGACACACAAATGGAAAGAAAAATAGGAAATCAAACAATTGAGCCAGTAAGTTGCAATTTATATGGGCACTTAATAGCAGCAAAGTGCCCTAAGCCACTCAGAATTTCGTCAAAACACTTTGCAGATGGAGCTGTTGTGAGGATGAAGTCAAGAATGTCTATAATATGGCTGAGTTCCTTGGTGACATCTCAGTGCTGTGAATCTTAATGTCCATTTTCACAGTATTTCTGCAAGGTCCATGCCATGTAAGACCTCCTGAAATCTGACCCTAGCTCACCTCTGTAGTCTGATTTCTCAACACTTTGCTCAGTCACTAAGCTCTAATCATCTCAGTCTGATATACCTTCCTACCCCAGCTCTCATCCCCTCTTACGTGCATCTGCCTAACTCCTTGTTGCTGTTGTTTAGCCCCTAAGTCATGTCCAACTCTTTGTGACCCCATGGACTGCAGCATACCAGGCTTCTCTGTCCTTCACTGACTCCTGGAGTTTGCTCAGATTCACTGAGTAGGTGATGCTATCTAACCATCTCATCCTCTGCTGCCCTCTTCTTTTGTCTTCAATCCTTCCCAGCATCAGAGTTTTTTCCAAGAAGTGAGCTCTTCACAACAGGTGGCCAAAATATTGGCACTTCAGCTTCAGCATCAGTCCTTCCAATGAATATTCAGGGTTGATTTCCTTTAGAATTGACTGATCTCCTTGCAGTCCAAGGGACTCTCATCTTCTCCAACACCATGGTTCAAAAGCATCAGTTCTTCGGCCCTCAGCCTTTTTTATGGTCCAACTCTTACATCTGTACATGATTACCGGAAAAATAATAGCCTTGACTATACAGACCTTTATCTGCAAAGTGATGTCTCTGCTTTTTAATATGCTGTTGAAGTTTTTCATAGCTTTCCTTCCAAGGAACAAGTGTCTTCTAATTTCATGACTGCAGTCACTGTCTGCAGTGATTTTGGAGCCCAGGAAAATAAAATATGTCACTGCTTCCATTTTTTTTCCTTCTGTTTGCCATGAAGTATGGGACCAGGTCAGGAATCTGTATGTCAGTAAGCAACAGTTAGAACTGGACATGGAACAACAGACTGGTTCCAAATAGGAAAAGGAGTACGTCAAGGCTGTATATTGTCACCCTGCTTATTTAACTTATATGCAGAGTACATCATGTGAAACTCTGGACTGGAAGAAACACAGCTGGAATCAAGATTGCCGGGAGAAATATCAATAACCTCAGATATGCAGATGACACCACCCTTATGGCAGAAAGTGAAGAGGAAATAAAAAGCCTCTTGATGAAAGTGAAAGAGGAGAGTGAAAAAGTTGGCCTAAAGCTCAACATTCAGAAAACGAAGATCATGACATCTGGTCCCATCACTTCATGGGAAATAGATGGGGAAACAGTGGAAACAGTGTCAGACTTTATTTTTCTGGGCTCCAAAATCACTGCAGATGGTGACTGCAGCCATGAAATTAAAAGACGCTTACTCCTTGGAAGGAAAGTTATGACCAACCTAGATAGCATATTCAAAAGCAGAGACATTACTTTGCCAACAAAGGTCCGTCTAGTCAAGGCTATGGTTTTTTCAGTGGTCATGTATGGATGTGAGAGCTAGACTGTGAAGAAGGCTGAGTGCCGAAGAATTGATGCTTTTGAACTGTGGTGTTGGAGAAGACTCTTGAGAGTCCCTTGGACTGCAAGGAGATCCAACCAGTCCATTCTGACGGAGATCAGCCCTGGGATTTCTTTGGAGGGAATGATGCTGAAGCTAAAACTCCAGTACTTTGGCCACCTCATGCGAAGAGTTGACTCATTGGAGAAGACTCTGATGCTGGGAGGGATTGGGGGCAGGAGGAGAAGGGGATGATGACAGAGGATGAGATGGCTGGATGGCATCACTGACTCGATGGCTGTGAGTCTGAGTGAACTCTGGGAGTTGGTGATGGACAGGGAGGCCTGGAGTGCTGCAATTCATGGGGTCCTGAAGAGTCGGACACGACTGAGCGACTGAACTGAACTAACTGAACTGAACTGATGGGACCAGATGCCATTATCTGAGTTTTCTGAATGTTGAGTTTTGCCAGCTTTTTCACTCTCCTCTTTCATCCTCATCAAGAGGCTCTGTAGTTCCTCCTAACTCCTACCAGATTTCATTTTAGAGGTCACCTCCTCCAAGAAGCCTTCTTTCCTTCTTCCTTCTCCAGACTGACTTAGATTCTGTTGTACTCAAGATTCTTAGGTTGACTTTTGATTCTGCATTTAAGGAGCTTGGAAGCCTCCACTCTGTCATAACAACAAGTAAAAAGCTGAACAGACTGAAAAATCTTCCACTCTTCTTGTATCCATAAGAGAGGTGATGACAGAGGAAACCATTGTCCCCTAGACTGGTGAAACATGGACTTCTCTGGTGGTCCAGTGGTTTAAAATTGGCCTGCCAATGCAGGGGACACAGATCTGATCCCTGGTCTGGGAAGATCCCACATGCTGTGAAGCAGCTAAGCCCGTGGGCCACAGCTACTGAGGCTGTGGCCACATGGACCACAACTGGCAACCACTGAAGCCCGAGAGCCTAGAGCCTGTGCTCTGGAACAAGAGCCATCCACTGGAACTAGACAAAGCCCACATGCCACAACAGACACAGTGCAGCCATAGATAAATAAATAATTTTTAAAAAAGACTGATGGAACTGGTGAATACAGGGAGTCTAGCTTACTGAAGGGGGAAGGCAATGGCACCCCACCCCAGTACTCTTGCCTGGAAAATCCCATGGACGGAGGAGCCTGGTGGGCTGCAGTCCATGGGGTCGCTAAGAGTCGGACACAACTGGGCGACTTCGCTTTCACTTTTCACTTTCATGCATTGGAGAAGGAAATGGCAACCCACTCCAGTGCTCTTGCCTGGAGAATCCCAGGGACAGAGGAGCCTGGTGGGCTGCCGTCTATGGGATCGCACAGAGTCGGACACGACTGAAGTGACTCAGCAGCAGCAGCAGCAGCTTACTGAAGCAGAGGCTCACAAGCAGAACAGTGCTGGGATAGGAAAACCTGAGCTATAATGGATGAACTGCCTGAGGTTGAGTGTGGACACGTCTGAGAGATTAAAGCTCCAGGGAGACCCAGTCACAGGAGCCCGACTCTTTTGTGGGTTTTTCCTCCAGAAGTTTGACCAAGTTCTTACCACAAGTATCAGAGAAAAGTCCTCTCACAGTTCCAGTGGGGAGAGGGTAAATGGACCATTTTGAAATACACCAGAGTATTCTGTTTAACCAGGCTTGCCCTCAGGAGAAACTATTAATAGTTAATCAGAGAAGGCGATGGCACCCCACTTCAGTATTCTTGCCTGGAAAATCCCATGGACGGAGGAGCCTGGTAGGCTGCAGTCCATAGGGTCTCTAGGAGTCGGACACGACTGAGTGACTTCACTTTCACTTTTCACTTTCATGCATTGGAGAAGGAAATGGCAACCCGCTCCAGTGTTCTTGCCTGGAGAATCCCAGGGACAGGGGAGCCTGGTGAGCTGCCATCTCAGGGGTCGCACAGAGTCAGACACGACTGAGGCGACTTGGCAGCAGCAGCAGCAGAGCACAACTTGATGGGATATTATCAGAGCCTAAGTGACCTGGGGGTAAGGGAAATGTCCAAATTCAATCAGCTCCAGCCTCCACAAGGGAGGAGGGGAAGAAAGAGAAGGGAAGTAAATTACTAATATCAGAAATGAAAGAGGAGATATCACTACAGACTCTATGGACAGTAAAAGGATAATAAAAAGAGTATTATGAATAACTTTATGCCTACCAATTTGATAATCTGGATGAGAACCGAGACAAGAAGAAATAGATGATCTGATTAAGCTTATATTAAAGAAACTGAATCAATAGTAAATAACCTTCTAAAATAGCACCATGCCCAGAAGTGTTCACTGGTGACTTCTAGCAAGCATTTAAAAAATAAGTTAAGTAAATTCTCCACAATCTATTTCAGATGATAGATCAGATCAGATCAGATCAGATCAGTCGCTCAGTCGTGTCCGACTCCTTGCGACCCCATGAACTGCAGCACGCCAGGCCTCCCTATCCATCACCAGCTCTCGGAGGTCACCCAGACTCACATTCATCGAGTCAGTGATGCCATCCAGCCATCTCATCCTCTGTCGTCCCCTTTTCCTCCTGCCCTCAATCCCTCCCAGCATCAGAGTCTTCTCCAATGAGTCAACTCTTCGCATGAGGTGGCCAAAATACTGGAGTTTCAGCTTGAGCATCATTCCTTCCAAAGAAATCCCAGGGCTGATCTCCTTCAGAATGGACCGGTTGGATCTCCTTGCAGTCCAAGGGACTCTCAAGAGTCTTCTCCAACACCACAGTTCAAAAGCATCAATTCTTCGGCGCTCAGCCTTCTTCACAGTCCAGCTTTCACATCCATACATGACCACAGGAAAGACCATAGCCTTGACTAGGCGAATCTTTGTTGGCAAGCAGAGGGAATACTTCTCATTTCATTCAATGAGGCCAGAATTCCCCTAATACTCTTATTATCAGAAAAGAAAACAGCAGACTAATATCCCTCATGAACACACATGCAAATAGTCTCAATAATATATTAGCAAGTCAAATCCACCAATGAATAAAAAGAATTATAGGGACTTCCCTGGTGGTCCAGTAGTTAAGACTACTCAAGGAACTAAGATCTGGCACACTGTGAGGCGTGGCCAGAAACAAAACAAGAAAAGGATGATACACCATGACTGTGATATTGTGATTTTTAAGAAAGATATGGGGATTGATGGGAATGCAAACTAGTTCAGCCACTATGGAGAACAGTATGGTGATTCCTTAAAAAACTGGGAATAGAACTGCCATACAACCCAGCAATCCCACTGCTGGGCATACACACCTAGGAAACCAGAATTGAAAGAGACATATGTACCCCAATGTTCACTGAAGCACTATTTACAATAGCTAGGACATGGAAGCAACCGAGATGTCCATCGGCTGACAAATGAATAAGGAAGTTGTACATATACACAATGGAATATTACTCAGCTATAAAAAAGAATGCCTTTGAGTCAGTTCTAACGAGGTGGATGAAACTGGAGCCTATTATACAGAGTGAAATAAGCCAGAAAGAGAAACACAAATGCTGTATATTAACTCATATATATGGAATTCAGAAAGACAGTAACAATGATCCTATATTCAGGGCAGCAAAAGAGACATAGATGTAAAGAACAGACTTTTGGACTCTGTGGAAGAAGGTGAGGGTGGGATGATTTGAGAGAATAGGATTTAAATGTGTATATTACCATATGTGAAACAGATGACCAGTGCAAGTTTGATGCGTTAAGAAGAACACCCAAAGCCAGTGCTCTGGGACAACCCAGAGGGATGGGGAGGTGGCACGTTCAGGATTGGGGGACACATGTGCACCTGTGGCTGACTCATGTTGATGTATGGCCAAAAAAACATCAAAAATTATAAAGTAATCATGCTATAGCTAAAATAAAATAATTTTTTAAAAAAAGTAAAATATGGGACCCCTGGAAGTCTAGTGATAAAGACTCCATGCTTCCACTTCAGGGGGTGGGAGTTTGATCCCAGATCTGGGAACTAAATCTCACAAATCACAGCTAAGAGTATGCATCCTGCATGCTGCAAAAAAGTCCTCAGCACAGCCAATAAATAAATAAATAAATATATATATATATATATATATATATATATATATTTTTTTTTTTTTTTTTTTTTTTTTAAACTGTGGGGATAAGGAAAGGAAAAGTTTAAGAACAATAGATAAAAGGTGTTTGGACTTGGAATCATGATTGTATGAGAGTTTTTGTTGCTGTTGATTTTTTTTAACTGTGTTAATATATATGCTAAGTCACTTCAGTCGTGTCCGACTCTGGGCGACCCCATAGGCGGCAGCCCACCAGGCTCCCCAGTCCCTTGGATTCTACAGGCAAGAACACTGGAGTGGGTTGGTTAATATATATATAACATAAAACTTCACCATTTTTGTTTTTGGCTGTGCCACACCACTTGTAAGACCTTAGTTCCCCTGCTGCTGCTGCTGCTGCTGCTGCTAAGTCACTTCAGTCGTGTCTGACTCTGTGTGACCCCATAGATGGCAGCCCACTAGGCTCCCCCATCCCTGGGATTCTCCAGGCAAGAGTGGGTTGCCATTTCCTTCTCCAATGCATGAAAGTGAAAAGTGAAAGTGAAGTCGCTCAGTCATGTCTGACTCTGAGTGACCCCATGGACTGCAGCCTACCAGGCTCCTCCGTCCATGGGATTTTCCAGGCAAGAGTACTGGAGTGGGGTGCCATTGCCTTCTCCTACCAGGGATCAAAACCAGGCCCCAGCCATGAGACCCCTGAATCCTAACCACTGGACCACTAGAGAATCCCCCCATCTTCATCATTTTTAAGTGTACAATTTAGTTGCATTAAGTACATTCACTTTGTAGTAACCATGACCACCATCCCTCTTCAGAACTTTTTCATTAACCACAAGTGAAACTCTAAACCCATTAAGCACTAAATACCCACCTCCTGCCCCCAGCCCCTCACAATCCCCATTCTGTGTCTGTCTCTATGGGTTTGACTTATCTAGAAACCTCACAGAAGTGGAATCATACAATACTTGTCCTTTTGTGTCTGATTTATTGAGGTTAGCGTGTTTTCAAGATTTATTCACATTGTAGAGTGTGTCAGAATTTCCTTCTTTTCAAGGCTGTATACTATTCCCTTGTATGGCTAGACCTCATTTTGTTTACTCATTCAACCATCTGTAATACGGTTATCTTTTGACCAAAGCGTCAGAACTTTCATTTCAACAACGGTGGAAGGTCTAACATGGTTATTGTAAGGTTTCTCAAGAAGTCAATCTGAGATGGAGATTAGCATATAGCGATTTGTTAGGGACACCCTTGGGGTCCAAAATCACTGTGGATGGTGACTGCAGCCATGAAACTAAAAGACTCTTGCTCCTTGGAAGAATAGCTATGACAAACCTAGACAGTGTTTTAAAAAAGCAGAGACATCACTTTGCCGACAAAGGTCCTTATAGTCAAAGCTATAGTTTTTTTCAGGAGTCATGTATGGATGTGAGAGTTGGACCATAAAGAAGGCTGAAGGCCGAAGAATTAACACTTTTGAACTGTGGCACTGGAGAAGACTCTTGAGAGTCCCTTGGACAGCAAAGAGTCAAACCATTCCACGCTAAAGGAAATCATCCCTGAATATTCATTGGAAGGACTGATGCTGAAGTTGAAGCACCAATACTTTGGCCACCTAATATGAAGAGGTGATTCATGGGAAAAGACCCTGATGCTGGGAAAAACTGAGGGCAAGAGGAGAAGGGGGTGACAGAGGATGAGATGGTTGGATGACGTCATTGATTCAGTGGACATGAATTTGAGCAAACTCAGGGAGAAAATGATGGACAGAGAAGCCTGACGGACTGCAGGTCATGGGGTCACAAAGAGTCGAACATGACTTAGCAACTGAACAACGACAAGGGACACCCTTGGGATCACTACCTAGGGAAGGGAGGAGAAAGAAGCAGGACTGGGCACAGGGAGAGGCTGAGTTTTGATGTGGCCCCCATGATAGGTAGTTCTGTACCTTAGTCATTTTCCCTCTGTGTATGTCTGTGTCCAAATTTCCCTCCTCTTATAAGGATATCCGGAGAAGGCAATGGCACCCCACTCCAGTACTCTTGCCTGGAAAATCCCACGGATGGAGGAGCCTGGTAGGCTGCAGTCCATGGGGTCGCTAAGAGTCGGGCATGACTGAGTGACTTCACTTTCTCTTTTCACTTTCATGCATTGAAGAAGGAAATGGCAACCCACTCCAGTGTTCTTGCCTGGAGAATCCCAGGGACAGGGAAGCCTGGTGGGCTGCCGTCTATGGGGTCACACAGAGTCGGACACGACTGAAGTGACTTAGCATAGCATAGCATAAGGATATCAGTCATTAGATTAGGACACACCCTAATCCTATATGCCCTCATCTTATCTTGCTTATGTATGTAAAGACTCTATCCTCAAGTAAGGCTATATGCACAGCTTCCAGATGGAGACACACTTTAGAGGACACTATTCAATTCAGTACACATGTGATGTCTGGAGCTGTGGCAGCCATCCTACAGCCATGAGACAATAAGCCTGAGGACCAAAACCAGAATCCTGAGGACCCTGGAGTAGAAATAAAGGCATAGCCTAATTCTTAATGAAATAGTTGTACCACAAACCCAGTCCTCGGCTTGTCTTCCTCCAAATCAGTGGGTGACACAGTTTTTCTCTAAAGGGCAAGATAGTAATATTTTACCCTTTGCAGGGCATGCCATTTCTGTTGCAACTATTCAACCCTACTGTTGCTGCAGAAAAAATTACAGAAATAATACATAAATGAATGAGTAATGCTGCATTCCAATCAAATTTTTATAAAAACAGGCAGCAGACCGATTGGCTCACATACCATCAGATCAGATCAGATCAGTCGCTCAGTCCTGTCCGACTCTCTGCGACCCCATGAACCACAGCATGCCAGGCCATAGTTTGCCAATTTCTGCTCTGGACTGGTTGTCAAGTAAATAGTAAAAACCCTTATGATTTAAATCTCTACCAAATGCATGCTGCTGCTGCTGTCTAGTCACTTCAATCATGTTTGACTCTGTGCAACCCTATGGACTGCAGCCCGCCAGGTTCCTCCGTCCATGTGCTTCTCTAGGCAAGAGTACTGGACTGGGTTGCCATGTCCTCCTCCAGGGGATCTTCCAAACTCAGGGCTTGAACTCGGGTCTCCTGCATTGAGCCACCAGGAAAGCCCCTACCAAATGCGAATCAACTGTATATCTAGAACAAGGTTTCTCACACTTGGCACTATTGACATTTGGGGTCAGATAATTCTCTGCTATCTGTGCACTATAGGGTGTTTTGCAGCATCCCAAGCTTCTACCCATGAGATGCCAGTAGCACCCTTTAGTTTTGACAACCAGAAACCATCTCTAGACTTTGCCAAATGTCTCCTGGAGAGCAAAATTGTCCTTAGTTGAGAACCACTGATCTAAGAGTAAATAGCTAGAAATGGAATCACCAGATCATAGGGTATATGAATTTCCGATTTTTCCAGGTCTGCCAAATTGTTCTCTAGTATTTATCCTCATTTACCCTCTCATCAGTATAATTTCAAGTCTAGCGATTCACGTGTTTAAGCTCAGTTGCCTCCAATAAAGTGATTATTGCCTGAGCAAGGGACAATACGTCTGAATTTTCACAGCAGGAGTGCAAGTTTAATCAACCCTATCTCTTGTGACTCCAGTAATCAAGGCATTAGGTTTTATTTAAGTGAGCTTTACCCTTTACACTTAAAGTATTGATGAGACTATAATTATGCACTGGTTAAGCTTTCCTCTCCTGCTGTGGACATTCGTCTGCTGTTCTCTCTTCACTTACAACAGAAACATCCTTAAGGGAGAAGTAGCAAATGAATACTTAGGAAGTCTCTGGAGGAGTTACCCCATCGTTCCTGGTATCAGGGGGTTAAACAGGATAAATGTGAGAGATGAGTGCTCTCTTGCCCTGGGTCTATTGAATGTAGGGGACTTTCCTAGGAATAACTGCGATGTCATTGAATACTGGACTCACTGAAATATGAATCCTCTTGTTTTCCCAGTGGGTTTGGGTTGGGGTCCCTGTTCTTGCTTCTTAAGTGGATGCTTAATAATCCTGATACATCAACAGGGATCATAACAATTATTTATTGAGTGCCAAGCACTTAGCTAAACTTGTGATACAATCTTCCTTTTAATCCTCACAACAACCAAATGAGGTAGGTGCTTTGATTATTTCCATTTTACAGATGGGAAAGTGGAGGCTCAGAGACATGAAAAATATGCCCAAAGAAGGGCCCTAGTTTGCCTGGTAGGGCTAGGGTTCAAACCTAGGTTTCTCTGGCACAGGGTGTCAAACCACTGTGGGATAACTCTGATTTTGATTCAAGAACTCTGTTGTTCATCAGGCTGACTCCTGGCATCAAATATGCCCCTGGCACTAATATATGGCTTCAGAAAACACAGCTGTTTGGAGGCAGCAACAGCTGTTCATTCATTTACCACTTCACCAAGCCACAAGAATTAAGACACCATAAGGTAAGGCTCAGTTGGTCTCAAACACCAGGAAAGGTAATTATTTTTTTAATTAAAGAAGAGAAATACCACCACCACTCTCCTCCTCATACACACACACTCCCTGCTCAAAATACTTGAGTTTTGATTTATGTAGGAGGTAAGGGAAAGATTTGCAGTAAGAATTTATGTTATTGATGGTAACAATTCTATGTACATCACTATGTATATCTGAAAGTGAGAAAGACAAATCAGGATGCTTACCATTCATCCATTCTTTCCTTCCCTCTCTCTTTGCTTCTTCTTTCTTCCTCACCACAAATATTTACTGAACACCTGCCAGTTGCAGCATATGGGATCTTTAGTTGCAACATGCAAAGTCTTAGTTGCCTCCCATGGGATCTAGTTCCCTGACCAGGGATCAAACCCAGGCCCCCTCCACTGGGAGTGAGGAGTCTTAGCCGCTGGACCACCAGGGAAGTCCCACTGAACCCAGTTTTGAGTACCTGTGTGCTATAGGAAGTTTTCATGGACTAGAAAAATCTATCATTTATTTATGAGAGAGAAGCTGTGCATCCTGGCAAATTGGTAGGGAAAGTTTTCTCTGAATAAATGTGTCAACTGGATTTTACAAACTATTTCTCAAAATAATCCACTAAAACAACTTCTCCCTTAAATGTTTCCAACAGGACATGAAGGAGGAAGAAGGAAACACATGAACAGTCCTAGAAAAATGTCCAAGCATGTGGCCAGCAGTAAAAGTAGGGGCAGTCTGGTGAATATCTGCTTCCAGCTTTCCTTTTAGGACAGGTCCTCCCATCCCCCCGGCACACACACACTCCTTCTGTATTAGGGCTGCCCTAACAAGGTGCTACAGACTTGGGGGCTTAAACATCCAAAAGTTATTTTCTCATAGTTCTGGACCAAGATCAAGGTCTGGACCAAGCAGGGTGGGTTTCTTCTGAGGCCTCTCTCCTCGTCTTTCAGATGACCACCTTCTTGAACCTGTGGTGTCTCTCCCTCTTCTTATACGGAGACCAGTCATATTGGTTGGGACTCTGCTCTAATGACCTCATTTTAACTTAAAGACCTTGTTTCTGGGACTCCTCTGGCTGTCCAATGGCGAAGACTCTTCTTCCAATCCAAGGGGCGTGGGTTTGATCCCTAATCAGGGAACTAAGATCCCATGTACGATGTGGCCAAAATAAATAAATAAAAAGACCCAGTTTCCAAATACAGCCATATTCCAAGGTACTGGAGCTTAGGACTTCCGGACAGGAATTTTAGGGGGACATAATTCAGCCCATAACAACCTTTCTCCTTCCCTCACTCTTCCCAAGTCCCCAGTGGTGACATAATGCTAAAGAGTATTAACTCTGGGGCCAGATAGCGGTATGACCTTGGACAAATTAAACGCTCCTCTTCAGTGTGCTCATCCATAATAAAGGACTAAGAGTTGTACCTCCGACTCTGTGACCCCATGGACTATAGCCCGCTAGGCTCCTCTGTCCATGGGATTCCCCAGGCAAACATACTGGACTGGGTGGCCGTTCCTTTCACCAGAGGATCTTCTGGACCCAGGGATCAAACCCGGGTCTCCTGCTTTGCAGGCAGATTCTTTACCATCTGAGCCACCAAGGAAGCCTATCCTATAACATAGGGTCATTAAACGAGTTAATACATCTAAGACACTTAGAACAGTGTCTGGCACAGGGTTAGCACCACGTAAGTGTTTACTAAACTAAATGTTAACATCAGAAACTCATTTTTACTAAAGTATTAGGAGAGTTTTACATGTCAATCTCCCAAACACTTTGCTCTTTCTAGATAATACTCATCATCAGTGACTGAACCGTCAGTTCACAATAGGGGACCCATAGATACTGGGTTTACCAAAAAGCTCATTCGGATCTTACATCTTACAGAAAACCCAAATGAATTTTTTGCCAACCCAAAATATTTGAAGGCGTGGGCCCTCCAACCTTCTTCAAAGCACACTTTTTGAAAAATACATGATTTACCTTAAAACAGCAACATTAGCCAACATTTATTAAGTTCTCACAGTGTGCTGGGCACTGTGCTCAGGGCTTCCCGGTATGATCTTATTGAACCCTGTAATGCAGGTACTATTATTATTCCCAGTTTACAGTTGAGGAAACAGAGGCTCCAAAAAGCCTCATCTCAAGGCCACGTTCCCCAGTAAGTGAATGATGGGCCCACTCAAAAGTGAGACAGTTAGGAACTGACTGTCACCTGCAGAGTGTCAGGCGAAAGAAGGACGTCTTCCCTTTCCCCCTCTTTTCCATCACCCCCTTTGCTGGACAACACGTCCACAGTCCCCATGGCCAAGACTGCACTCTCTCTACTACAGAAAACATCCAAGCTGCTGGGACTCGACCCAGCGCCACCTCATGAGCCCAGCATTTCGAGGGGCACGCTTCCAAACAGGGTAATAATCGTCCCATTAAAATTAATGTCCATGAAGTGAGCCGTTAAAAGCGTGCAGATTAAAAAGGGGGAGGAGGAGGGAATTGTTCAATTTAAATCCAAAGGGCTTTTTAAATAGACAATGTATCTTCATTCTTGGAACGCTACATTGGGCAATGGATCCGGTCCCCTCTGCAAAGTCTAGCGGGGATTAAGGAGGTGAGTCCCAGGAGAATGGGGAAGTGATTCTGGCCAGAAGCGAAAGGAACCAAGGTTTATCCAGGGCCTGCTGCCTGCCAGGTGCTTGGCACACATTTCTCTCATTTAATCTCTGCCCCAATCCTGGGAGGGAGGTATTATTATTCCCAGATTACAGGGGGCAGTATAAAACCATGGTTAAGAGCTTAGAGCCTGCAGCAGACTGCCGTCATTTAGATTCAGATTTATTCCTCACCAACTCTGTGCTTTCCTGGCAAGAGCCTTTACCTCCCTGTGCCTCAGTTTCCTCATCTGTAAAAAAGGATAGTAATAGCACATTCTCACCACCCTAGAATTGGGAAACTCACTTTAGGCAGTGTAGACAGGGACCCAGTAACCTACAACAGAAGGCACTCAATAAGTGTTGACCATTATTAAGGGTAGGAGAATTGGGACTCAGTGGATCCAAAAATGAGCTCAGTCGTGTCCTACTCTTTGCGACCCCATGGGCTGTAGACTGCCAGGCTCCTATGTCTATGAGATTTTTCAGGCAAGAATACTGGAGTGTGTGTTACTGCTACTGCTAAGTCGCTTCAGTCGTGTCCGACTCTGTGTGACCCCAGAGACGGCAGCCCACCAGGCTCCCCCGTCCCTGGGACTCTTCAGGCAAGAACACTGGAGTGGGTTGCCATTTCGTTCTCCAGTGCATGAAAGTGAAAAGTGAAAGTGAAGTTGCTCAGTCGTGTCTGACTCTGTGCGACCCCATGGACTGCAGCCCACCAGGCTCCTCCATCCATGGGATTTTCCAGGCAAGAGTACTGGATTGGGGTGCCACTGCCGTCCCTGGGACTCTCCAGGCAAGAACACTGGAGTGTGTAGCCATTCCCTTTTTCAGCGGATCTTCCTGACCCAGGGATGGAAGCCGGGTCTTCTGATTGCAGGCAGATTCTCTACCGTCTGAACCACCGAAGAGGCGCCAAGATCACACAGCAGGGGTCTCAGCCCTGACCACGCTGCAGGCCAAGGGGAAAGGTCTCCGTGGTAAATCCAGACCCAAACTAAGTTCACAGTCTTGAAGAATCTTTTTCAAGTGACCAAAGGACTTGTCAGGCCTTAGCAAGACTCTGCTCCTGGCGAGAAGACGATGGAGCTGCTTCATCAGGACCTAGAAGGCCGGCTTGGAGCATAGAGCCCCCAGTTTTCTGAATCCCCAGTGGATTCAAGGTAGGTCAGGGTCTCATTCTCCCCCAAAGAAACCCCCAAGGGCCCTCTCGCCCATCTGTACCCTCACCAGCAGACACAGATTCAGATTTTTCCAATCTGGAAGGGCACAGGGGCAACTCTAGGACTGGAAAAAAAGAAGCTGAAGTTTGCGGCGCCACCGCCCCATTCCCAACCCCTTAGAGTCTCTATTGCTCATTAAATGGAGATCACTGCTACAGACTAATCCGGGCAGGAAAGTAATACTGACAAAAGAAACACACGAAAATAAGTTTCCTCCTGGAAAACCCCTAGTGAGGATCTTTCTCGGGCGGAGACGCGGTGCGCTGCAAACTGTCAAGGCTAAAGGCCAATCCCAGCCCTCCCTCTGCCTCCATCAAGGTTTCCAGCGGCGCTGGGGGCGCCTTAGGGTCCCGCAGCGTATCTCTGATGGAGGTGGCGGGGAGGAGGGGGGTCGGATGTGTTTGTATCCGCAGCCTACAGGTGCGGAGTCAGACCCCAAAGTAGGCAAGCTGGGTTGAATTTGGCCCTCTCAGGAGATTCTGAACCGACCCACCTCTCCCATTCAAAACAACAGCTCCGGAACATTTTTTTTTTTAAACGCAGCCGAATTCGACATCAGCTTCATCCAAAACGGCAAATAAGCCTGTTCCCATCGCCAAATCGGAATCGGAGCTTAATTCGGGAAAAAGAGAAGCAGAAAACCTCCCCCCGGCGCTCTATGCTTCCTTGAGGGTCTCCTGCGACCCCTCCAGCCCGAGACCGCAGCGGTGCTTTCAGGCGTCCCAGCGCCCTGCGGTCTTCCTCTCCCAACCCGCGCGTCCCCTCGCGGCCGGCGCCGTTAGGGTTAAAAGTTACCTCTCTGTTTCTTCTGCCTGCAGCCCCCCCCCCCACCCTCGGGGCCGGATGATGTAACCCCCCTCCCCGCGCCCTCCCCGCCCCCCTCCACCATGTGACACTTTAATTAATAATAGCGCCGTCAGCACAACAAACGCACAACACAAGGAGAAACTTGGTGTCCAGGGGAGGCCCCCGGCGACTGGAGCGCGGCGGAGGCAGGCGCAGAGGCCGGAGGGAGAGGAGGCGAGGGGCGACCGGACGCGGGGAGGGAGCGAGGCGAGCGGTCATGTGCCCGTGCCCCCTGCACCGCGGCCGCGGCCCCCCGGCCGTGTGCGCCTGCAGCGCCGGCCGCTTGGGTCTGCGCTCGTCCGCCGCGCAGCTCACGGCCGCCCGGCTCAAGGCGCTCGGCGACGAGCTGCACCAGCGCACCATGTGGCGGCGCCGCGCGCGGAGCCGGAGGGCGCCGGCGCCCGGCGCGCTCCCATCCTACTGGCCCTGGCTGTGCGCGGCCGCGCAGGTGGCGGCGCTGGCGGCCTGGCTGCTCGGCAGGCGGAACTTGTAGGAACGCGGGGCTTCTTGGTGGGGCCGGAGCCGAGACCCAGCCGGAGCGAGCAACAGGTACGCGAGCTAGCGCCAGGGCGCGGCGGCTGGGGACTGGAAACGTGAGGCTGGCTTGGGAGCCAGAGAGCCGCAAGTTTGCGGCTTCCCATCGTCTCTGCTCCGTTCTCTTGCAGGGATCTTCTTCCCCTTCTTAGACAGTCCCCATCTCTCCTTCCATGTACCAGGTCCACCGTTTCTGCCCCTTGTCTCCAACTCCTCTTAAGCGCATCCTGCCACTCCCTCCATGGGGGGCGGGGGGGCTTTGGGAGGACTTTAGCCTCCGTTAAGTCCCACCAACCCTTCAAGCAAACACACAGTGCAAGTAAAAAAGTGTGCTTGCTCAGAGAACAGAGTTACAAGCCACGCTAAAGAATTATCATCTATCGCGGTTTCAAGACGAGTCCTTAGTCCTCTTCCTGCGGCCTGCCATTCCTAAGAGCCACCGTCTCCATCACCTCCGCCCCAAACCCTGTTCTCCTTCAGTGTCCCTTCTCCAGTTTCTGTAGCCCTTCCTCTGGTGCCCGGAGCGCATCTCGCGATTTCCTCCCCCTCCAGGTTTCAGGGGCTCCCTCTTTCTCCCTAAAACTTTGCACTTTTCCTCCGCTCTGCCAACTTCTCTCCTTCTCCAGTGAGGTGTCCCATTCAAGGAGCTCGGCCTCCTCTTCACCAAACGGAGGGAGTTGAGATGAAGGCGATGTCCCCAAATGAGCGGGAATCTGAGGCTCTTAGGGAAACTCCAAGGGAAGGCCTTAATGAAAGAGCATTCATTGAGCTCTTTCTGGGTGCTAGGCCTTGTAGTTGGAGGGAATGTTTGAGAGCCTGCGGTATGCTAGGTACTGGATGGTGATGGGGGTGGGTAGTAAGTAGTGAGCGCCTAGCATGGTTGGTACCAGTGGAAGAAAGGTACTGGGCATCTACTGTGCGCTAAGTCCTTGGGTTGGGGAATTGCTGAGCACCAGCTGTGTGCCTGGCACTGTGCTAGGCACTTGAGGGGAGACAGCAGGTCAGGACTGTCTTCACGTTCTGGAATAGAGCGGAGAGCTGCAGAGAATGGGGGTGGAGAGAATCAGGCTGAGCCCACCACAGGTGGGTCTAGGGCCGGAAAGTGAGAAAGCCAGCCCCGAAGTCACGGCCCGCAGACGCCAAGCGCTCGGGTCGCGGCCGAGCCCTGCGGTGCGCCAACACCCTGGGAAGCTGGCGCGGCGCCTGCAGGGAGAGGCGGCAGCCGGAGCGTGGGGGGTGGCAACGCCCGGGGAGCTGCGGGGGTGCGCGGGGTGTGAGCCGGGAGCGCGGGTGACAGATGTCGCGTGGGCCGGCGCAGCCCCGGCGCTGGCGAAGAGAGGTGCGCGCTTCGGGGCGCCCTCTGCACGGCTCCCGGAGGTCCCATTCGCTTCTCCCTCTCGCGAAAGAGAGACAGGGGGCTACCCTCGGCTGCAGGGGGCCGGGCGGGGGCTGCTGGATCCTGGGGGCAGGAAAAAATTTTGGATGGGGCACGGGTGGGGTGGGGCGGACAGAAAAAGGAGCCAAGAAAGAGACGCGAAGCCCAAAGTGTGTAATTTAGGGAAAGGCGGAAAGAAGGTGGGAGAGGAGGCAGAGACCAAAAAAAACCAAAAACGGCGGCGAGACGAGGAAAGTCGAAGAAGCTGGAGAAAAAGAGAGACTTCCTGGAGAACAAGACAGTGGGAACGTGGATGAGAAAGATGGGAAGCGAGAGGAACCCAGTGGAAATGGGGAGGAAGGTTAGGACATCGTTTCCTCCAGTCTTGGGGTCCGGGCGAGGTTCGAGAAGCGCTCCCGTCTCAGGATTGGACGGTGCGGGATGCTGGGCGTCCCATCCCCTGGGACCGAGGGCGCTCAGCCAGAGCCCGACTGTGTGTTCGCTTCGGGGCCGGGGGATGCTCCCGGGGTCCTCAAAAGAAAGCTGCCACCGGGGAGGTGGCCTGAGACCTCCGCGAGGGCGCTCGGGGCGGACGAAGCGCGCCGCTCTGGGCTCGGGCGAGCGGGAGGACCCATGCCACCCGGAAGGGGGACGGAGAGGAGGTTGGGAGGAGTGTCTCTAGGGTGGTGTCGGCTAAGCATCGTCTCCGCGGAGTTTATTTCCCCCTCCTCACTCTATTTCTGCCGCAGAGTTTCGTGCTGCGTCCCGACTCCAGGCCACCTCCTCAGCACATCCCTGGGTTCTCCTCCCGCCTGTGTGTCCCTGCCGGGTGTCCCCAGCAGTCACACCCTTCTAGGGTCCTTCCTCCTTGGGTGCCCTGACCCTAGGATGCCCGGAACCCTCTCAGATCGCCTATAGAGTGTATACCACTATCATCCCATTCTCTGCGCTGGGTCTCCCAGGCTTGGCTCCCATACCAAGGACTTGGCTTCTCTCCCTGCTATCCACCACTAGGGCCTTTCTTGTGCTTTTGGCTTAACTAAGGGAAACCCATCTTTGGTTAACCTCTGGTAAATTAGGAAGAAGTGAAAGGAAATCCCCTGGGGAAAGTCAGTTTTTTGAGTTCTGTGTGTGGTCCTCTCCACATTTCCTACCCTGGAGGAGAAATGGAAATGCTCACAGGGTACCTTAGGGGTTTCAGGGAGGCCTGAATCCGCCATCCACAGCAGACCATTCTCTTAGGCGTTAAAGGCAAGCTTAGCTATACGTAGGACAGCGGTTTCAACAAAGTGGTCTGGAGCTTCTACTGTGAGCCACCAATACTTTTCTCAGAAGTCATCATTAAACAAAGAGCCAACCTCCCCTCCAAGACTCAGTTTTCCCATATGTAATGTGGGGGCAATAACAGTACTGAAATGCATAGGTCTTGCTAAGAGGGTAAAATGAGGTCATACACAGAAAGCTCTAAAACAGCGCTTTGTGCATCAAAAAGGGATTGTGCATTTAATACCTGTGTTTGACTATGTGCATTTAATACCTTTTTTTCTGAAAGTAGACATTTTGCCATTGTCCTTGCTGGTGGTTCCACACTATTTCTACTTGCCGTTTTGGGGAATCAGGACCACATGTGCCCGGATAGTATATTGGTGAAGAGCATGGATTTAGAGATCAGATGAAAACTGGATTTAAGTCCCAGCCCAAGAACTTTCTGGCAGTGTGACCTTGGGTAAGAACCATAACCTCTCTGAGCCTTTATCTGTAAACCTCAGCTGTATCTCTGTCAGGATTGCTGGGAGGTCAATAAGAGGTCATCCATTTCAAATGCCCAGTGCAGAGCCTGACACTTAGTTCAATCCTTAGAGGATGCTGCTGCTGCTACTGCTGCTAAGTCACTTCAGTCGTGTCCGACTCTATATGACCCCATAGACGGCAGCCCGCCAGGCTCCCCCGTCCCTGGAATTCTCCAGGCAAGAACACTGGAGGGGGTTGTTCTCCAATGCATGAAAGTGAAGTCGCTCAGTCGTGTCCGACTCTTCGCAACCCCATGGACTGCAGCCTACCAGGCTCCTCCGCCCATGGGATTTTCCAGGCAAGAGTATTGGAGTGGGGTGCCATTACCTTCTCTGTTAGAGGATGCTATGAAATGGTTAATGCCATTCTTATTGTTTCAGAGGGGAAACCGAGGCAGAGAAAATCAACCTGAGTTGTCCCAAAGGATCGGAGCAAAGTCAGAACTTGCATTGGAGGGTCTGTCTTTGGGGACCTTCACCTGGCTGCCCCTTAGATGATTTGAGGGGTGCAGGGGAGGAGAAGATAGTGAGCAGCAAGCAGAGGGGGTGGTGAGCCTCAAATTCCTGCACTTGAGAGATTCCCTTTCTGAGAGAGCCTCGGGAGAGTAGGGGGTGGGGGAGGCTCCCTGGAGGCTGGGGAGGCCTGGAGGAGAATGGGTGTGTTTTAACCAGTCACTGCTCGAAAGATACAGGAGACGGAACAAAAGATGCTTTATGGTAAGCGCTGGCTGGCGGAGGCGTGCTAGGGAGAAGTGTGTGCCCTGGGAGGGGGAGGGGGAGGGGAAGAGAAGGAGGAGGATTCTGGCAGGGGGAGGGGGCTAGGGGTGGGCAGAACCTTGCCTTAGGACTAAGGAGAAGTGGAGAAAGGGGGACTCTGCACGCCCAAGAGGCGACGTGGTCAGTGGCAAGGAAGATAATGGGCCAGCAGGAGCCAGCTTTAATGAATTAATGACGGTCTGGCCTGCCCACCAGACATGCTAACTGGTTCTTGGCAGGTACTTTGGGGATTAAGTGGTTAAACCTGGAGGCGCATCCCTCAGGCTTCCCTCCCAGCCTGCTGCACCCCTGCCAGAATGACTTTTAGAGCTTGAAAGCCTCGGCGGGGGGGAGAGGGAAAGGAGGGAACAGAAGGGAGGGAGACAGCTGTTGGGGAGGACCACCCCCTCCCCCTAGGAAGGGGCCAGATGTGCAGGACTGTGGCAGCCCTCCTGCCACATGGTCCCTGTCTGGAGTCACTCGCTTGCCTGCTGAGAGGCCAGGGCACAAGTGACTGAGCTGTGGATTCAAACACAGCCACACCCGGGATAATTAAATACACCCCCAGATGTGGGCTGGGTGGATTTGGCAACCGCACCTCTCGTCTTTGAAACCTCAGCTTTTGAGACCTATGCTGGGAGTAGGGAGGACGCAGAATAGTGAGGGCTTCGCTTTCCCTTCTGGTCATCACTCTGTGTGGTAGGATTTCACCGGAGCAACGAGCTGCCCCACGCTGTCCCTAGCTCACGGCAACTTGCTTGTGGCATAGTCGATACAAAATAACTATGACGAACAAAGTACACGAGCCATTCAAAAACTGTGTCAGATGAGTATTGCTATGCTATGCTAAGTCGCTTCAGTCGTGTCCGACTCTGTGCGACCCCATAGACGGAAGCTCACCAGGCTCCCCCGTCCCTGGGATTCTCCAGGCAAGAATACTGGAGTGGGTTGCCATTTCCTTCTCCAATGCATGAAAGTGAAAAGTGAAAGTGAAGTCGCTCAGTCGTGTCAGACTCTTAGCGACCCCATGGACTGGAGCCTACCAGGATCCTCTGTCCATGGGATTTTCCAGGCAAAAGTACTGGGGTGGGGTGCCATTGCCTTCCCCGAGATGAGTATTACTGTTTCCCAAATTCAGCTTCTTCCACTCATTCACCTATTAATTCTTGAGTTCCTGCTGTGTACAGGGCATGGTGGATTAGAACCCTGCCTCTCTTGGAGCCTACATTTTAGGGGAAGAGTACAGATGATAAATCACAAAAGATTGTTGCGATTACAACTGCTGTGTAACCAATGACTCCAAAACTTAGTGGCTTAAAATGACTATTTGAGGGCCATCCCGGGTGGTCCAGTGGTTAAGAATTTGCCTTACAATGCCTGGGATGCAGGTTCAATCCCTGGGCTGGGAAGATCCCACACGCCAGAGCAACTAAACCTGAGCGCCACCACTAGAGAGTCCGTGTGCCGCAACGAAAGCCCACACAACGCAATTAAGACCTCGTGTCCTGCAACTATGTCCCGACACAGCCAAATAAATCTTTAAATAAATATTCTAAACTATTGTATATTTAAATTGGTATTTAAATATTATATATTTAAATAAACATTAAAAAAAAAAAAACCCACAACTATTTGGTTAGGCTCAAACATTCTAAGGGTTAGAAATCCATACAAGGCATAGCAGGGGTGACTCGTCTCTGTTCCAGGCTGACTGGGGGACTGGAGTCATGGGAGTGGGATCTTCATTTATATAAAGGTCTGGCTGTTGAAGCTGGGTATCAGCTGGGACTGCCAATCAGAGCATTTATATTCAGTCTTCTCTTGTGGCCTGGGCTTCCCCACAGCATGGCAGCCTCATGGTAGATGGTGGACACCTGTGACCTGGTGTCTTAGAACTCCAAAGGCAGACGTCTCAGAGGGCGAAATGGAAGCTGCTTTGTCTTTTTTGACCCGGCTTCAGAAATCACTTTGGTTGAAGGACTTCCCTGGTGGTCCAATGGCTAACACTCCTTACTCCCAGGCCAGCGGGCCTGGATTCGATCCCTGGTCAGGCAACTAGATCCCGTATGCCTCAACTAAGACCCTACACAGCCAAATAAATATTTTAAAAAGAAAGAAAGAAATCACTTTGATCAAAAGCAAGTCACAAGTCAGCCTAGATTTAGAGGAGAATGGAATTAGATCCCACTCCATGAGTGCAAGGTTCTAGAATAGCAAATGGGAGAGAAGATATTGTGGCCATCTTCGGATTATGCAGTCTAAACACAAAATTTCAGAAAGTGCTGTGGGCTCTGAAGGTAACACACAAAGATGATGTACAGGCAGGCCTCGGAGATACTGTGGTTTGGCTCCAGACCTCTGGAATAAGGCAAGCCATGAATTTTTTTTGGTTTCCCTGAGCATGTAAGAGTTACATTTACATTATCCTGTAGTCTATTAAGTGTGCAGTAGGGTCATGTCTTTAAAAACAATGTACACACCTCAATTAAAAAATACTTTATTGCTAAAAAATGCTGCTGACCATCATTTGAGCCTTCTATAAGTCATAATCTTTTTGAAATAATCACATCAAAGATCACGGATCAAAGATCCCCGTGACAAATACAATAATGATGAAAGAGTTTGAAATATTGCAAGAATTACCCAAATGTGACACAGAGACATGAAGTGAGCAAATACTGTTGGAAAAATTGCATCAATAGACTTGCTCAACGCGGGGATGCCACAAACCTTCCATTTGTAAAAAAAAAAAAAAAAAAAAAACAACTGTGAATACCCTGAGGTTTGCCTGTCACAGAGGGAGCCTGGTGCTTTCCTGCCTGCAGCGGATGGTGACGGCCACTTGCGGAGAAACCAAGAGACCAGCGTCTTGAGTGATGAGGAGCCAGCCACGTGGGTGTCTGGAAGAAAGGTGTTCTGGGGAGGTGACATTCTGCACTGTATGTTTGAGGAAGAGAAAAACGAGCAGCAGGCTAAGACCACATGAACTAGGGGGAGAGGAAGTCAGGTGGCAGACAGGGGCTAGATCAGGCCGTGGTAGAGAGGGTGAGTTTTGCTGTAAAGGGAGTCATAAGTGCTGATAGCACAGGAAGAGGGGCTTTATAAGCAGAGGATTAGATGTGATACAAGAAAGAGAACTGGGCTTCCCTGGTTGCTCGAGTGGTAAAGAATCTGCCTTCCAATGTAGGAGAGTCGGGTTTGATCCCTGTGTCGGGAAGATCCCCTGGAGAAGGAAATGAAATCCTATGGCCAGAGGAGTCTGGAGGGCTACAGTCTGTGGGATTGCAAAGAGTCGGACACAACTGAGCGACTGAGCCCACACACAGACATCGATAGTGTCCGTGTGTCCATCCCAGTCGTCCAATTCATCCTAGTCTGCCCTTTCCCCTTGGATATCTATATATTTGTTCTCTACATCTGTGTTTCTATTTCTGCCTTGTAAATAAGATGGTTAACTAAAAAGCCTCTTGATGAAAGTGAAAGTGAAGAGTGAAAAGGTTGGCTTAAAGCTCAACATTCAGAAAACAAAGATCATGGCATCTGGTCCCATCACTACATGGGAAATAGATGGGGAAACAGTGGAAACAGTGTCAGACTTTGTTTTTCTGGGCTCCAAAATCACTGCAGATGGTGACTGCAGCCATGAAATTAAAAGATGCTTACTCCTTGGAAGGAAAGTTATGACCAACCCTAGATAGCATATTCAAAAGCAGAGACATTACTTTGCCATGACTAGATCCGTCTAGTCAAGGCTATGGTCTTTCCTGTGGTCATGTATGGATGTGAGAGCTGGACTGTGAAGAAGGCTGAGCGCCGAAGAATTGATGCTTTTGAACTGTGGTGTTGGAGAAGACTCTTGAGAGTCCCTTGGACTGCAAAGAGATCAGCCCTGGGATTTCTTTGGAAGGAATGATGCTAAAGCTGAAACACCAGTATTTTGGCCACCTCATGCGAAGAGTTGACTCATTGGAGAAGACTCTGATGCTGGGAGGGATTGAGGGCAGGAGGAGAAGGGGACGACAGAGGATGAGATGGCTGGATGGCATCACTGACTCAATGGATGTGAGTCTGAGTGACCTCCGAGAGCTGGTGATGGATAAGGAGGCCTGGCGTGCTGCAGTTCATGGGGTCGCAAAGAGTCGGACACGACTGAGCGACTGATCTGATCTCTGATGCTAATTTTCTCAGACTCCTCATTTATGCATTAATATATGGTTTGTTTTTCTCTTTCTGACTGACTTCATGCTATATGACAGCTTCTAGGTCCATCCATGTCTCTACCAATGACCCAATTTCTTTCCTTTTTATGGTTGAGTAATATTCCCTTGTGTGTGTGTATACACACACATATACATGTCTGTATATGTATACATGCATGTTTATGTATATGTATCAGCTCAGTTCAGTTCAGTCGCTCAGTCGTGTCTGACTCTTTTTCGACCCCATGAATTGCAGCACGCCAGGCCTCCCCGTCCATCACCAACTTCCGGATTTTACTCAAACTCATGTCCATCGAGTCAGTGCTGCCATCCAGCCGTCTCATCCTCTGTTGTCCCCTTCTCCTCCTGCCCCTAATTCCTCCCAGCATCAGGGTCTTTTCCAATGAGTCAACTCTTCAAATGAGGTGGCCAAAGTATTGGAGTTTCAGCTTTAGCATCAGTCCTTCCAATGAACACTCAGGACTGATCTCCTTTAGAATGGACTGGTTGGATCTCCTTGCTGTCCAAGGGACTCTCGAGAGTCTTCTCCAACACCACAGTTCAAAAGCATCAATTCTTTGGTGTTCAGCTTTCTTCACAGTCCAACTCTCACATCCATACATGACCACAGGAAAAACCATAGCCTTGACTAGACAGACCTTTGTTGACAAAGTAATGTCTCTGCTTTTCAATATGCTATCTAGGTTGGTCATAACTTTCCTTCCAAGGAATAAGCACCTTTTAATTTCATAGCTGCAGTCACCATCTGCAGTGATTTGGGAGCCCCCAAAAATAAAGTAAGCCATTGTTTCCACTGTTTCCCCATCTATTTCCCATGAAGTGATGGGACCGGATGCCATGATCTTTGTTTTCTGAATGTTGAGCTTTAAGCCAACTTTTTCACTCTCCTCTTTCACTTTCAACAATAGGTTTTTATTTTATTTTATTAAAAAAAAAAAAAGAAATAAAATAAAAAAAGGTTTAAGTAAGTCATCTCCTTAATACTTTCAACAATAGGTTTTTAGTTCCTCTTCACTTTCTGCCATAAGAGTGATGTCATCTGCATTCCTGAGGTTATTGATATTTCTCCTGAAAGTCTTGATTCCAGCTTGTGCTTCTTCCAGTCCAGCGTTTCTCATGATGTACTCTGCATAGAAGTTAAATAAGCAGGGTGACAATATACAGCCTTGATGTACTCCTTTTCCTGTTTGGAACCAGTCTGTTGTTCCATGTCCAGTTCACATGTATATATACATGTGTGTATACATATACATGTGTGTGTGTGTCATAGCAGTGTCACTAAGTGTGAAGGACTTCTCTGCCTGCCGGGCTGTACTTGTCATTATGGCACCATGCTCATCTGATATTCTTCGATTTGGCACAGGGTACTTAATAAATACTGCAGGAGAGAAGATAAACCACATCTTCTTTATCCATTCCTCTGTTGATGAGTATTTAGGTTAAGGTCTGAGAGATTCTGGTCCCTGTACCAGCTCTCTGATGACCAACCCTCAATGCCCTTAGAAGGTTGTGGATACAGGCTGGATTTCCATCACCTGAGAACTTTCACCATTCAATTCTGTATCGTCTTCCCTCCCTCCTTCCTGCCCTAAACTGGTGCCCCTGCTATTGGGTGGGGATCTCTGTTTTAGGCCAGGTCAGTGAGATGTGACCTTCCAGTAGCACTGTACACCAGGAAACGAGAAGGCTCCTTTACCTGCCCTGTGGAGAGAAAATTGACTACTCCACAGACTATCGCCATCGCTAAACTTTTGCTTCACAGGCCACGGACTTGGGCAAGATGGAATTAAATAGCTTTGGGAAACTTTATGTAATAAAGTTTATTACCTTTTTAGAAAAAAAATAGCGTTTTTCTTGATTATGAAAAACATTACAAGCTCATTGTCAAATACTTGGAAAATACTGAATAAAAGAACATTTTAGTCGATTGTTTTTATCTCACTACCCATTGTTAACATTTTGATAGATTTCTTTCCATTTAAAAAATAAATGCACTGAGGGGACTTCCCTGGCCATCCAAAAATCAAGATCCCATGCTTCCACTGCAGGGGGCATGCGTTCGATCCCTGGTTTGGGAACTAAGATCCCACATGTTACATGGTGTGGCTGAAAAAAAAAAAATGCACCGAGAAGTAGTTTAACAAATGGAATCTCTGTAAATGCATTTTCTGTAACCTGACTTTGTCATTATATCATGGACATTTCTCCATGTTTTATGGTATTTTCCATGACACACTTCTTAGAGGTTACTTAGGATTTCTCTGTTTGGCTCTTCCATCATCTGCCTTCTCACTTGGCTGTTATTGGAGGTTTGGATTGTTTCCAGTTGCGATACAGAATGTCCTTGGGTGTCATTCTTCGGGTACATCACAGAGATTTTCTAAGGAAGGCCCACAGGTGGAACTTTGGTATCAAAAGTGTATGTAAACATTTTTTTATTATAAAGGGTGTCTAATGAGCATAAAATCTTGTGGGTTCTAGATGAACTCTGCCATTTGTTCCCATTTCTCATTTATGTCGCCGGCCAGTATCCATAATGTGGTTATTGCTTGACTCTGGAGCTGGCTGTTGCCATCCTCAGCTAAATCTGTGTTGTGTTTTTATGGAATATTCTCCGTAGACCACACCTCTAGCCGTTGTTGGAGTGTGAAAGTGTGATGACTGCTGGCGTGCCCCTCCCAACTTCAGGAAAAGGCTCCAAGTTATAGCAGTGTCACTAAGTGTGAAGGACTTCTCTGCCTGCCGGGCTGTACTTGTCATTAAGGCACCATGCTCATCTGATATTCTTGGATTTGGCACAGGGTACTTAATAAATACTGCAGGATGCTAACATACTGATGGTGGGGAATCTTAGACAAAGTGATTTTGGAGGGGTCTTCTGAGGGTGGGAATTTGCCAGGGGCCATGAGATAGATTTAAGAAAAGGTACCATTTTCATAGGTTTCCGAGGTGGTGCTAGTGATAAAGAACCCCCCTGCCAGTGCAGGAGACATAAGAGACATGGGTTTGATTCCTGGGTTGGGAAGATCTCCTGGAGGAAGGCATGGCAACCCACTCCAGTGTTCTTGCCTGGAGAAGCCCAGGGACGGGGAAACCTGGTGGGCTGCCATCTATGGGGTCGCACAGAGTCGGACATGACTGAAGCGACCTAGCAGCAGCAGCAGCAAAGCAATTTAGCAGTCAGCACGCACCATTTTCAAAGACAGCCCAGATTGAAAATGTTTTAGCCTGTTAGCGCATTGTGGAGCCTCACTCTTGATTCAGAAAATTGAACTGCTGGTAACTGTTTATCTAACTCACCCAGATTTTTTGCTAATGTAGGACAGCTTGATGGAAAGTGACATGAACTTTCAAGTCAGGCTGACTCTCAGGTCAGGTCCTAATCTGCCATTTCCCACTTGTGTGACCATAGGCAGGCCTCTCTACCTTCTGAGCAGTATAAGGCATGTCACTGATGTTCAGAAAATGGTAGAAAGTGATAAATGATAGTGCAGGATATGTGTTCCTGTTTGGTGTAAATTTCAGTCCATGGACTCATATTCAATGTATGGTGGGAGCTTCTAAGGGACTTTTCTGAGCCTTATGCACAAAGGAGTTGCCAATCCTGCCTCCTCAACCCTGTGGATCACCAACAGCCTTCTTAAGTCACTGCATGAGGGCAGGGGGAACCTCCAGACCACCACTCCCCAACTGTCCTAGGGGACAGGACTCCTCTACTGTCCTGGGGGACCCCAATTCATCACTTATCCCAGCGCATGGCATGGTGTCTGGTACAGAGTAAGTATTCACTAACTACTGAATGAATGGATGGATGAGTAAATGAATGAATGAGTTGGGGAGAGGCCTAGTAAATTTGGGATCCCCCCCCAGAAACGAGACATACAATTGGCTGATTGATACTCCTTTATTCCTCTCCCCCACTTCAGAGATAAATCATAGCTCTGATCTGAGTCTCAAAAAATCTAGGACCCCAAGGATCACTGTTTCAGAAGCATAGCCAGAGCTAGACAGGACTTTGGAAACCACCAAACCCAACTCTTCACCTTATAGATGATGAAGCTGAGGCTCAGAGAGCTTCTGAGGGTTAAAAGGATATGGGCTTACATGCCAGCTGTCCTTGTCTAAGAATACCTTCATGTCTAGGCAGAGATCGAAACCTGGTGCTTTCCTGGCTAAAACTGGCCTGCTGTTGAGTTTTATTTGACTTGCATGCTTTCTCCCCAACACTTACAAACCAGGCACTTTCATATAGAAGCCCACATTTTCAGTTTTTCTTGAAAAAATGGAAAGATCTGACAACACTGAGTCCCATGTGGCAGTGAAAGGCTGCAGATGAGCATCAGAAACCTCTTTAGATGGGACACAAACTGTCCAAAGACTGTGGCCCCTCCTGCACTGGATCTGATACATTTAAGTTGACAACCCCTGATTTCGGAGACCACTCCACCAGAGGTCCCTTGATGCACAGACACACCCACACATGCGTCCTATTTTAAATAAATGAGATCATTCTGGTCCTGCTGTTTGTAATCTGCTTTTTCCCCAATAAAAAAATAGGTTGCTGAGATGTTCCCATGTCAACAGAGGTTTTCATCATCTCTTTTTATGGCTGCATCGTGTTCTGTTGCTTGGATGGACCACGATTTCCTTGTTTGGTCATTTCCCTAGGGATATTTACACTGTTGCCATTTTCTGATAGTTCATAAATGAGGTTTGGTGAACATTCTTGTTTGAACAACTTTGCAAAAAAAAAAGTGAAGTTCCTAGAGGTGAAGTTGTTGGATGAAAAAATGAGTGTGTGAGAACGTGATGTGCATGGTGAGGTTGCTGTAAGAAGGATCTGCCCGTTTGATCTGGCATCAGTTTCGTGCTGTGCTACTCCCCGCCTCCCCAGCTTCTCAGTGCTTACCCTCCTGGACATCGAGTGAATTTGGCATTCAGGGCCCACCTGCCAGAACTTCATAGTGAGTGGAGCTTTGAGTTCTCTGATCTCTTTCCACAGACTTTATGTGATCAGTAACTATTTGCTGGACTTCCCTGGTGGCCCAGTGCTTAAGAATCCGCGTGCCAGTGCAGGAGACACAGCTTCAAATCCCTGGTCCAGGAAGATTCCATATGCCGAGGGGCAACTAACCCCGTGCACCACAACTCCTAAGCCTGTGCTCTAGAGCCTGTGCTCTGCAATAAGAGAAGCTGCCGAACGAGAAGCCCACGCACCACAACAAAGAATAGCCCCTGCTCGCCACAACGGCAGAAAAGCCCGCACGGCAACGGAGACTCAGCACAGGCAAAAAAGAAATGCAGCAATTAATTAAAAAACACTGCTCACTGATAGAATTGATAACTATTCACAGATAACAGACTAAGCCACTTCAGTCGTGTCCGACTCTGTGCGACCCCATAGATGGCAGCCCACCAGGCTCCCCCGTCCCTGGGATTCTCCAGGCAAGAACACTGGAGTGGGTTGCCATTTCCTTCTCCAGTGCATCAAAGTGAAAAGTGAAAATGAAGTCGCTCAGTCGTATCCGACTCCTAGCAACCCCATGGGCTGCAGCCTACCAGGCTCCTCCGTCCATGGGATTTTCCAGGCAAGAGTACTGGAGTGGGGTGCCATTGCCTTCTCCACAGATAACAGGGGCAGCAGACAGATAGGCAGAGAGAAGCAAACACTTCTTCCAGGAGCTGCCAAATAAATGGCCGCTTCCTTTCTCATACACCCTAAACCCAGCCTTCTGCTCTGTTAGTCCCCTCAACCACCGTCTCCTCAGAGCCCAGTGTTCCTAACTGGCCAGCATGAGCTACACGGGTGGAGATTTAAATGATAACATGGACCAGAGCATCTTCCTTCTAGGAGGATTCCACTTGAAGAACTTTGTACCCATGATTCTTAGACATTAGGACCTACCACTGGTACCATTTGAACCCCATGGTCAAAATCAACTTGTTGAAACCGAAGATGAAAGAGTAGGTAATAAGGACTACTGTAAAGCACAGGGAACTCTACTCAGTACTCTGTAATGACTCATGTGGGTATAGGGTCTAAAAGAGTGGATATAGGTACATGTGTAACTGATTAAAAAGCAGAGCATCACAGCAAAACATCACTTTACTGACAAAGGTCCATACAGTCAAAGCTATGTAGAAGCCCATGGACAGAGGAGCCTGGCAGGCCACAGTCCACGGGATTGCAAGAGTTGGACATGACTTAGCGACTAAACCACCACCACCATGGTTTTTCCAGGAGTCATGTATGGATGTGAGAGTTGGACCATAAAGAAGGGTGAGCACTGAAGAACTGATGCTTTTGAACTGTGGCGTTAGAGAAGACTCTTGAGAGTCCCTTGGACTGCAAGGAGATCAAACCAGTCCATCCTAAAGGAAATCAACCCTGAATATTCACTGGAAGGACTGATGCTGAAGCTGAAGCTCCAGTACTTAAGCCACCTGAGGCAAATAGCTGATTCACTGGAAAAGACCCTGACGCTGGAAAAGATTGAGAACAGGAGGAGAAGGGGGCAACAGAGGATGAGATGGTTGGAGAGCATCACCAACTCAGTGGACATGAGATTGAATAAGCTCCAGGAGATAGTGAAAGACAGGGAAGCCTGGCGTGCTGCGGTCCATGGGGATCACAGAGAGTCAGACACGACTTAACGACTGAACAACAACAATACTGACTGATTCACTTTGCTGTACAGCAGAAACTAACACAACATTGCCAATCAACTATACTCCAGTAAAAATCAATTTTAAAGATTAAACAAAAAATCCCCAAAGATGGAAAAGTTGGGAAGTTACTACCATTATTCATGTGTGCTCAGTTAGCCACTGTTACTCGATAGGTTGAATTGAGCACCTACTGTGTGCCGGGCATGCTGCTGGGCCCTGAGGAAACATGGATCAAGGGAGAGACTTGGTGTGTACATGCACAGAAGGTGTCCTGGGTGGCTCGGGGGTGGAGGTGAAGGCGGCTTTCTTTTTATTTGTATATCCTTCTCTGCTATTTGGAACTTCGGCTGGATGGCATCACTGACTCCATGGACATGAGTTTGAGTGAACTCCGGGAGTTGGTGATGGACAGGGAGGCCTGGCGTGCTACGATTCATGGGGTCGCAGAGTCAGACATGATTGAGCGATTGAACTGAACTGAACTTACCACATATGCAAACAGCAAGAACAAAAAAGTTTTTTTTTTTTTTTTAAATTTAAAACTGGGATCCCTTAGGAAGGAGCCCAAGAGTCCTAACTCTTCTCTGATGTAGAGAAAAGGGAGTGAGACTTCTGTCCCATCTAACGCTGCAGCGGGATTCACAGCTCCCCACCTGCCATATCTCAGCCCTGGCAGGTGGGGTCTCCAGGCTTCCTGTCCCCACCTCCACCCCAACCCCGCCCCTCCACTCTGTGAGTGCAAAGTGGAAACAGGGACATTGAAAAACAGAAGTTTCATGAATCTCCCCGGTTGTGAGCTTTGGTTGTGAGTCAGCATTTGAGAAAATGCTTTATGAGCCAAATTTGAGGAAGAATATCCCAGGGGCAGGACAAGTGGGCTCATAGAGGGCGGTGGACTTTATGTTTTTAAACTAATTTTAAATTGTATAATGACTCCTTGCTCCTTGCAAAAAAAAAAAAAAAAAAAGGAACATAAACAAATGGAAGTACAGTATATAGAGAACTGTAGTGTTCTTTTACTCGGCCCCTAAAGCTGTGCCTCTGGTGTAACTTTGAGTCTGGATGTATATATAACCACAGTAACAATCATAATAACAAATGGGTCAGTGCTTTCAGTCCTTACATCAACACAATGAGATTCTACATACTGCCCCACTCCTTTTCCATATAAGGAAACTGAGGCCCAGAGAGGTTAATAACTGGCCTAAAGTCACACAGCTTTTAAGTGTCTGAATCAGGATTCCAACTCAAGCTCCAGAGTCTGTGCTCTTAACCATTAAACTCTTTTGCCTTTCTGCAATACTTTTTATATGGATATATAGATAGGTATAAATGTCTGTGTATACACATACACAAATACACATATTTGTTCAAAGAAAAAAAAAGACCTGGGCTATTTGCTCTTTTCAGTTAAAAATCATAGCCAACTTTCTATCTCAATACATTAAAAATTGTTTTATTTTGTATTGGGGTATGGCCAATTAACAATGTTGTGATAGTTTCAGGTGAACAGTGAAAGGACTCAGCCATACATGTATCAATGAGAGGACTCAGCCATACATAGACATGTATCCATTCTCCCCCAAATCCCCTCTCGTGCAGGCTGCCACATAACATTGAGCAGAGTTCCCTATGCTATACAGTACGTTCTTGTTATCCATTGTGATCAAACTATAGCAGTGTGTACATATCCATCCCAAACTCAACACTCCCTTCTCTCCATCCTTCCTCCATCTCCTGGCAACCACAAGTTCGTCCTCTAAGTCTGTGAGTCTGCTTCTGTTTTGTAAGTAAGTTCATTTGTATCATTTCTTTTTACATTCCACATATAAGGGATGTCATATGATATTTCTCCTCCTCTGTCTATCTAATTTAGATTTACCTCTTTCTAACTTCCATGAGACTTGTTAATCCAGTCTCCTGTCAGTAAACACATAGGGGACTTCTCTGATGGTCCAGTGGTTAAGAATCCACCCGTTGATGCAGGGGACACCAGTTTGATCCCTGGACCGGGAACTAAGATCCCACATGCCTTGGCACAATTAAGCCTGTGCGCTGCAATAAGAGAAGCCACCTCAATGAGAAGCCCACTTGCCACAATTAGAGAAAGCTTGTGTGCAGCAATGAAGACCCAGCACAGCCAAAAATAATAAATAGATAAAAATAAACACATGCGGTGTTTCCAAATTCCAGATTTGTAATAAATTACGAATGTGTTACAAATAACGCTGGAGGGGACATCCTTATGTACACTTAGGTGACTACTTCTGTGGGCTAGTGTAGGGTGTCCAATTTAAAATCCCCTAGAAGTGTACGCACAGGCCCACCCACTGATTGTGGGACGTGGTGATGTGTCCACTGGTTTTTTCATGAAGTGCAGAGAGGTGCTTCTGATGTTCGTCCTTCACTGTGGACACCAACCTGTAATCAGGATGCCAGCTGGTACAGGAATTTGTCCATTTAGCAGCCCTGGGAGAGCCTTAGAAAGACTCATTATTGGCTCAATGATTTATAGGTAGGAAAAGTAAAAATCAGTTGCCGGTTCTAGTTTTGCAAGAAAACAATACCGTTTCTTGCCTGATGCCACTTTTTATCCCTTCATCATCTCTACTCAGTTCAAGTATCAACACATTCTCAGTTGTCACAACTCTCTGATGCAGTTCCCTGCTCATCAGGGTCTCCTGTTTGAGCCATACCTGTCACTGTCCTTGAGCCTTGCTCAGCCTCTTCCCCACCTAAACCATCTTCCCTTCTTCCAAATATAGGAAAAAAACTTCCTGTGTATTTTCAAGACCCAGATGAAATCCTGCTTCCTCTCTGCAACTTTCCTGGTGATATAACCGCATCCCGATTTCTAGGCTCTACACACACCTGCAGACAATGGTCTTTTGCAGTCCTGACCTCTGGTATTTCAGGTTTTCCCCAGTAAGACTGGAGGCCAGTCGAGGGCAGAAACTGAGCTTTTTCTAGAGCAGGGAACAATGCTTATTAGTACAAAGTCAACACACTTGATAGCACACAGTAGGTGCATTCTTTCTTTCTTTTTTTAAAAAATACTTATTTTTTTATTTGGCTGTGTCATGTCTTAGTTGCAGCATGTGGGATCTAGTTCCCTGACCAGGGTTTGAACCCAGGCCCCCTGCATTGAGCGTGTGGAGTCCTAGCTGCTGGACCACCAAGGAAGTCCCCCCATCCTTCTTTTTTGTACTGGTGTTTAAGGCAGCATAATTGCCTCATGCTAATATTGCAGGGTTCCACTGACTTTGGCTCTATAGATCAGTATGACTAGGCACCAACAAAGTAAGATTTTTAGGAGTTACAGAAGCTGGTTTCTATGAACTAAATCAAGCATGTTTCTCAGTTGAGTTGATAGTGGCTCTGAATCTGTGTTCCATGAAAACATACAGCGGCTAAATAAACAAGTGCCTTCTGCACTTGTGCCCTGATGAGACAGGAGGGGAACGGGGTTGGGGTGGTGGTTGGTGGGCTGCAGGGATCTTCTCCTTCTACCTGAGCCGGTCAAAAGCAAAAGGTTTGAAGTTGCTGCTTTTTACCCCCACAGCTCTTTACATTTCCTGCCAGCCCTGGGTGACCATGAATCTGCTTTTTGTTTCTATAGATTTTCTTATTCTAGACATTTCCTATACATGGAATCATACAATACTTGTCCCTCTCATGTCTGGCTTCTTTCATTAGCATCATGTCTTCACGGTTGATCTGTATTGTAGCATGCATCAGTGTTTCTTTCCTCTTTGTGGCCAAATAATATCCCACTGTATGGAAATACCCCACTTTATTTATGCATTCATCAGGTGATGGGCATTTGTGTTGTGTCCACTTTGGGGCCATTAATAGATAATGTTGCCCTGGACATTTGTGTACAAGTTTTTCTGTGGATGTATAGCTTCCACCCTCTAGGGTTTGTGCTATTTTTTCCGCCCTGCCCAGAACACCTTAACTTGGCTAATTCACTGGTATCACTCAGTATTCAGCAGGGATCTGTTTGCTCTTTCTCTGAGGGCTTTTCTCAGACTCGTCCTCCTCCCTCACAAGCTACCTCTCCTCTAGTCCCTCGTAGCCCATGCTCACCCAGGTTGCAGGCTCCTCCCATGACCCTGTCATGACTGATTTTATCCCATCTTCCCTTTGTTGGCCTCTGAGCCCCTGAAAGGTAAGAACTGTATCGCTGGATGTTTAACACCTTAGGTTGTGCTTGGCATGTTCATCAATGAACGATTGGATGGATGGGTGAGTGGATGGATGAAAGCAGAGACTGTCCTACAAGTCTGCCTTGAAGATGGATCTATGAAATGAATAGATGAAGGTCCTGTTTCCTGACATGGAGGAGCAAAAGAGTAGTGTCTTTACATTCTCTTTTTTAATCACAGAAGATGCCTATGTAAAACCATCTAGGTCTGAAAGCAGAGACGTGTGTGTGTGTGTGTGTGTGTGTGTGTGTGTGTGTGTGTGTGTGTGTGTGTGCGCGCGCACGCACTCACAAATGCATGTTTAGAGAAGGCTGCTATGTGGACAGGGCTATGTGGGGAGGGGCAGCACCAAGACCACCTTTGGGGGAACCTTTCCTCCCAAATCAGAGCTTTGGTATCTAGCAGCTCTCATCCATCCCCCTCCCTGACACACAGGGCTGGCTGTGCAGCAGTCCAAGGCGCTGACATCATCCCCAGCGGCTGTCTGCATGTGCCTACTAACTGAAATACAAATCTTTATTTCTGCAGGTTGGTGAAAACCCTGTGTCCTGGAGAAAGCTGGTTCCTGTTTTCCCAAGGGGGAGCCCAGAGCTTGAAAGGCCACAGTTGGCACTTCGAGAAGGAAGTGGAGAATAAATACAGCGCCTGGAGCAATAGTAGCAACGAGGAACGGGACTGGGGAAGCCCTCTGGATGTCCAGCTGCAGAAACAAGACACCCCAACACTATTTACATACAGCTCTCTATATATAAAAAAAGAAAATATGAATATTACTATTCAGTGCATGCCTTGTCGAGGACGCGGTCCCCTCCCTTTTCTGCACCTTCCGATGTGAACTCTGATGCTCTTTCATGTCTGGGGGCACTGGAAGAGAGATGCTTACTGTGTACCTAGAAAATTTGCAAAGACTGGTGGGAGTTAGCCTCAGAGGCGACCAACTGCCTGGGAAGGGATGCTGGTGGAGGAAGAGGTGAAATGGCAGAAGGCAAAATAGGAAAAAAAAAAAAAAAGTGAGGAGGACCTGGGGCCAATGTCGTAAGGGCAGAGCCCGGGGATACCTCCATTTCTGTCTTCACATATCCTAGCCTCTCTCTGTCTACCTAGAGAGATGGCTAGTCCTGCTGTCACATCAAGACAAAAGGCATCTCTTTTCCCCGACCAATCTGGTGTCTCTGGTGCTTCACTTAAATCTTGCTGGTGCTAAGCGTGTTCTTGCTGGTGCTGCCATGGTGTTCTGTTACCAGACCCGCAAGGCCAGGGAATGAGAGAGATGTCTATTTTGCTGTTTTGGATTCTTTTTAAAAAGGGATCAGTCACAAAAGTGCCACTTGAGAGTCTTTTCTCTTTCTTTGCGTGGGGATGAATATCCAGAGGTGTTTTGGAGCAAACCTTGGGGTCTGGGAGGGAGGAGGTGGACGCTGATGGCGCCGAGTGGCTTGCTGGTCATGAGGTAGAAAGCTGACCTCACATGCGGCTTGTTTGCTGTCTCTTCCACCCCCACAAAAAGTATCCTGGGAGTTCAGTCCACAGCCTCCCCCACACCCCAAGGGGATTTCAGGGTTTAGGTTTTATGGATTAAAGAGCCAAGAAACGGCTAAGTTCTGGTCAAGGGTGATTTATAAGCCAGGGATGTTGGGGGAGGGAGCAGGGTCATTTAAATGAAATGCACCAGCATCTCACTGACTGAAGGTCTGACGTGTTTTTTTTCCTCCAGGATGAGCTACTATTTTCAGAAGTTTCTAGAAGGGCTAAAAAAAAAAAAAAGAAAAAAGATGTGTGCTGGACTGAGACTTGGCTGCAAAGACTCTTCAGGGAGCGATGATTATATTTTGCTTTCATTGAAAATAAAATCCAACAACAGGTATTATTCCTCTGTGCAGGGTACACCCTACGGTTTTTAAAGCTGAGGTGGTGAGGCACCAGACTGTAGGTCCAGACAGTCATTCTACAAGGCTGGGTTTGCAGGTCACCACCCAGTACCTGTGGACAGCGGGTGTCCTGGACTGTTCTGCAGACACCCTTCCAAGAAGCCAGCAGAGGGATCATCTGTTTTAAGGGCTGAAACAACAGTTCTTTCCCATGGGCTTTGCTGAAAATTACCAGGTCCTTTAGAATGCAGGAGCTTTCAGTGCCGCTGCAAGCTGGAAGCTCTTTCTCTGAAAAATAAGTAAGTCCATGCCTTATGTTTTCCTAAATAGCCCTTTAAAGAAACGTGCAACCCAGAACTGCTGAAGGTGAGGGCAGCTTCCCCTCTCCCCCCGGACAGCTTGGAACTCAGCAGAGCCAAAAGGAAAGCTTCTTTATATTTGTTTCCCTCATGGCTGGAGCCCTTCCTGCAGTTATGTTTATAGGGGATGGGTGTGTAGGCACAGTCGTCAGAGAGCAGCAAGTGACATCCCCACCAAGCTGTGAACTCAGACAAGGCAAATTCACTAGAATGAAATAAAATACAGCCTCTGCTTTGTCAGTCACTTTCTGAGGCAGATGCTAGACTTTCCAGCTGACCCCATTTTCTGGGGAGGGGGTTTTCATCACCATAGTTCTTGATCACAGCTCTCTGCTGCTTTAAGGCTGCACAGTGGGGTGTGCTGACCACCTGGACACAGGTTAAAGGTCAGAGACTCCCCTTTTTCGACCCTGACTAGCTTATGACATTTCCACTGGAGGATACACATTTCAATCGCTGGGGTTTGGGGCAATTTTTATTTCAATGAAGTCACACTGCAGAGAGAACTGGGCACCCAGGACCCTCCTGATGGAGCTTTACAGCCAAGTCCTTTGTACATATTCTCTTGTATTATTAGAAACTGTGTATTTATCTAACCCTGGCTTTTTCTTGCACATCATTAATTTGAGTGCATTTCTCCACTGCCCCAATTTTTGACAAGGGGTTGTTTTTAATGCTTGTTTTTATATGAGATTTGACTTCTTGATGGACATTTGTATTAGGAAATTGAAGCATGATATATATGTATATACTGTCTCCACCGTCTCTCCCATTGCATTACTTGGATTGCATGAGATAGTGGGGTGGTGGTTTTTTTTTTAAAAAAATATTTCCACAGCATGCAAAGTGCTGGCACCATCCCTCCCTCTCCCCCTTCCCCACCCCCTTGCTTTTCTCTGGCTGCCAAGGAGTCATTGATTTTGATTAGCTTCACTGCAGAGCGTCTGTGAAGAGAAAGAGAGAGGGAGGGAGGCTTTGAAATAAATTTTAAAAAAGACCTCATATCAGGTTTCAGCAGACAGCAGTGAGAGAGTGTGTATGTCTGTGTGTGTGTCTCTGTGTGTGTGTCCGTGCAAAGCAGAGGGAGGCCTCTGAGATCATCGTTTAGGTAGCTTGCTGCATAATGAGGTGAGGAGCAAGCAGAAGGGCCTCCTTCTTTCTGTTTGCTCTCAGAAGGCAGGGATCAAGGAGCCACAGGGATTGAATCCTCTTGGGACTTCCACATTCCAGATTAGATCCATCCCCTTCTGGAAGCTTCTCTCCCTTACCCCAACTCCCATGAGCAGAGAAGATCTCTTCTCCCTTTTTAAAATTTGGGGTTCCCTTTCCTATTCCCTTGGACATAGATACAGCTTGAGTAATAGAGTTCTTTGGGGAGCCCTGTGCCTCTCTGGCTGCTGTCCATGGTTCTAGATGGTGCATTTCCTAGAACCCAGTTCCCATTTTGTTCCTCTTTCACTGGGATCCTGGAGACTTTTCCCCCACTTCTTCCAGTGGTCTCATTTTAAAGTTCTTTTCTAGTTTGCTGAGGGGGAAAGGGTGATATAAACAGTACTGTCACAGAACAATGGACTGTGACTTTGGTTTCACAATTCATGTATTTGATTTCATGCACGCCTACCTTTATTTTCATATTCCTGACAGTGACAAAATATCACTTCCCCTCTTGCTTGGGAAATTAAGAAAGTCCTCTTTGATGCTATACAGATGTCTTTTGGGGACACTGACTTGCCACTGTGGAACTGTTGAGTGTCCACCTGGTATTAAAGGCTGCAGTGATCAGAATACAGGTTTTGTTTTTCTATGTTGACAACATTTCCTTTTCCGAATGTCCCCTTAAGTCCGCCTGGGCCCATCACAGGGTCAGAAGCTGGTTTAGGGGACGAAGGAGGCAGGCTAGACACTTTAGCCTAGTTTCATGGGAACTGATGGATTAAGCTGATGTCAAAAGTGTCATTTTAAAGTGTAAACCGAAAGTTTACTTTTTAAAAGTTTAATTAATTCATTCAACACCTATTTATTGAGCACCTACAACATTCCAGGTTGTAGAATGTCCTCTGGGAAAAGATTTATGTATTGATAATGGAGGGGTAGACCCGCTTAGAACCAGATGATACTCAATGTCTCTTTCCAGTCTGGTTCACGGTCTTTAACAGATGCGTCGCTGTGACCCCAAGCCTTGCTGGCAGAAGGTTCTACAGAATTTATATTTACTAAAAGCCACACTCTCATGAAGGCTATTCAAAAGCCGATGACCTCAACTCATTCCCAGCACGAAAAGGCTGGTTCTTGCTGCTTCACACAGCGAAGAAGCTGTGCTTAGTGCTTTCTGCGTTTCCCCCTTAGCTATTCCTCACACCCACGTTGGAAGACAGTGCGGGTATTATTCCCAGTTGAGGAAGCTGAGGCTCAGAGAGGCTATGCAACTTAGCTAGAGTTGCATGCGAAGAGTGAAGTGACTGAGCCAAGGTCTGGACTCAGGCTTCTTTAACCCGCACCACCCCCCCCCCCCCCCCCCGCCACCTGCTGCCCTGGTCCCACTTCCCTCCAAGCCCGTCCTGCTCCACTGCGCTCCTTCCACAGCATCGCTAGTTCAAAGGCAAGCACATGCCTGGGGCCCAGCAAGTGGCAGGGGAGCCCCACTTAGGTTGCATTTGGGGGCACTCCAGGACAGGCTGGATGGCTTAGCTGGGGATTTTGTATCTGGTCCTGGCCCTTTGAGTTCCCGGTTTCTGTAAGGTCCCTGGGATAAGAATCTCATTTGCAAACCAGGTCTGTTTGACTTACTTCCTAGGACACAGGAAGTTTTTCTCCCCTCCTTGTGTCCTCCCCAACTCAAACCCCTAATTTCCTCCCCTCAAGGTCTTTTGCACTATAAGCGCCCAGGAACCCCGTGTGTGTTGGGGATAGCTGTGGGGCTGCTTGGATCCTCAGTGAGGCCTCTGACTCAGCTGGAGGGGCAATAAGCTTGGGGACATTCCGTTCCGGGTTCTACCCTTGCTGGTTCGTTGTGCTCTTTTGTAAGAGGAATTTCATACCTTGGAGACGCTTTGTACATATTTGTAATGACTTTATTAAAAAACAAACAAACTAGTTGTGTGGTTCCAGCCAAAGGCCTTTGCGTGTTCATTTCCTCTTGGAAGGTTGGTCCCCAAGGACTATGGAAGGATCTGGCCGCACATGCCACCCTTCCCTGGGACAGAAGGACACACTCACCTCCTGTCTGTCAGGTTCCTGGGAACACCCCAAGGGGAGGATTGGCCTAAGCAATACCCTTGGGTTGAGCAACAGATTGGGGGAACGTGTCCAACAGTCCAAGGTCAGTGCACAAAAGCATCATTTATGCATGACATCATGTAGATAAGCAAGTGAGCCTACAGACTCATGTCTTCAGCTAAGGGTGAATGAACCGCTCTGGGCGGGGTAATTGGGTAATTTCACCTGCATTTATCTTGTCTGAGTCTTACCAAGAGACCACGTTCTAGTTTCTTCCTAAGAATGGTAGGTTGAGGACAGGTTGTTTTTCTAGGTAATAGGTCCTCTCTTCTTTGGGGACCCACTGCTTCCCCACTCTCAGTCCATAAGATTTGGAGGGATGGACTTCCTTTCCCACCCAACTCTGTTCTGACATCCAGAGCACAACACCCAATACAAGCTTGTTCAGTGCTCTGAGTCCCCAGAGCTAAAATGGTTGGTTTGGGAACAAACTAATGAGAATATGGCTCAAGACTCCTGCTGGAGCTTTGGGGAAGCAGGGGCTCTTTGCTGAGGTTGTGAAGCTGGTGGAACACAAGCACAGAGCTTCGGGGTGCCCTCTTCCCAACACATGGGATCTGACAGCCTGAAAATCAAAGTATCTCAAAGGAAAACAGAACTGAGGGATAGAAAGACGTGATTCTAATGTCCCTGGAGCCCCTGAATCCAGCTGTACCTGAAGCCCATGCTGTTACATGAACCAAATAGAGTCCTTTTATTCAAGACATAGCTCACTTGGTTTACCAATAATTGCGACCAAAAGGTTCTGCCTGATGATGCTTGTGTGGCTGGCTTCCTAATGCTGACCTGAGAGGCACCAGTTGTCACTACTGCTATTTATATTTTAAATACCCATCATCATCTAGGGTCTGGGAAAACCCTTCTTGAATCAGCCCACTCACCTGGCGTCATTCAGCCTATAGTGAAGGCTGCAGTCGGCACTGTAGATGCCACACCGAGATCCCTTCTGATCCCTCTTGCCCGTTCTCGGTGCCGTCTTGCAGCTTTGTGTGTTCTGTGGCACCTGACACTTTCAGAGGCTTGGGGCCTCCTCAGTGGAGCGCCTGAGAGTCCCTTCCACCTCCCGCATGAGCCCACGGCTGGGAGCACAGAAACCTCAGGGGCCAACCCTGAGATGCCGCTGATGCTCCAGAGCTGCCGGTGGGACCAAGCTGAGCTGGGACTTCTCTGGCCACCCTCTGGTTGGGCTGCATCTCCTCCCTCTCCCATTTCGTTTCACTCATTCCCTTACTGGTTTCTCCTGGGAGCACTTCCTTAATAAATCACGTGCAACTCAATGGGATCCACTCTGGGGAAAAACTGCCATCAGAGAACCACCCCCTGCACAAAACATCTCTTCAAAATTGTCCTAAAACAGGTCCACCTGGCTTCAAGAGGTAAATGGAGACTCAGAACCCAGATGTAACTTCTATCATCACATCATATTTATTGGCAGCCTGCAACTTAAGGAGACGTTAAACACACCAAAGGAGGCTCTGTCTGGCCCAGAGCAAACATACTAAGATTCCAGGACTTACTTTACATTTCCTATTTCCAACCCCAGGTCTTGGCAGCTTGGAAGTCTTCCCATGCCTCTCACATGCTCCCCTTTGGGAGATAATGAACCTATGACATCCAGGTCCAAAGCTTGTTTTTTTTTTTTTTTTTTTTTTTTCATCTCATATTTATTACGCTCAAGATCTTTTACATTAGGAGAGCCATTTCCAAGGACTCCGTGGAACTTCAGCCAGTGAATCATAAAATATTAAGAGCAGGACTCTCCCACCTGACACTCAATTAACCCTGCCTCTAACAAATGAGTTTGCAGAGCCGAGGTGGATAAAAGACAGTGGCATTGTTTTTCCTTTCCAATGGTGACTCTTGGCTGCTTTTACTAAAATCTCGTGTTAGGGAAAACATGCAGCTTGATGTCTGGAAACCTCTGCCCCTGGCCACTGTTTCTCTGCCTTGAGCAGAAGTTAAATCTTCCCACCCCAAAAGGAAACCTCCAGACGTGACTTTCCACAAGAAGGTGGGATAAATAAATAAAATCTAAACTAAATCATCCCATCTGCCCCCCTCCCCAAATGTCCCCCGCATGTGACAGTTTTTATAGTGTCTGAGACACAGCTCATTATTTGCAGAATGTTCAATAATTTTTTTGGTGGCATGAGTGTAATTGATAAAATGGTTGGGGTATTCATCAGTAATCTACATTGCTGGTTTCCCTGGTTCCCATAGATAATGCACTAGGCTTTGTCACCCTGGAGATGGCTACGGGGAGGTAAAGTGACTTCCCAAAGCCATGCGGAGTCTGAAATCAGAATTCCAGGCCTGACTCCCAGCAGACTGCTCTGTCTGCTCCATCACACACTGGCACATTAATAAGTCTTCTTCAGTGGCATTTTCTCATGCTTCTTTGATGGCATCTGCAGGCAGGATGATCCTTCTGATAAAAATCAGCTGTAGAAGCTCCTGGTGTGTCCCTTCAGTTCTTCCTCAAGGTGGCGGGGTGGTGGGCGGGGGAGAGGGGGAGGGGGCAGAGCAGCCAAATCCCCCTGGCCCCACTTCCCCTTCCGACTTGATTATCCAGGCAAGTGGGATTATTAACATCACGGCCATTGCCATAGTAACAGAGCTTGAAAGATGCCATGCTGCCCTGGAAGGGATGTCTTGCTGGGTACCAGGAAAGAGCCAGAGATGTCAGGCAAAGGAAAGGTCCTGACTTGATAACACAAAAGGGGTGAATGCCCTGAATCTCTTGGGGATGGGATGGGCATGAGAATCCTGGCTGAGGGTGAGGTGGCAGCAAGGCTCCCACCATTTCTCTCGGGGCTTTCTTGCTAATCTGCTCAGTAGCCACCCAGACTGCTCTCTCTCTAATGCTGTTGGCACTGACCTGTGGTACTGAGGTTGACAGAGAATAGCGCTGGGAGGGTGGGTAGGCTAGGCAAGATTCCAGTGGCTTCCAAGGGGCCACTTGTGCCTTCTCCTCCCAGATTTCAGAGCAGAGAGGGTCTCGTGGGTGGAGAGCTTGTGTTACAGAGATTAGGAGCTCTGGAAGAGACATTCCAGGAAACACGGATCGCTGCTGTGCTCTCTGCCAGCATATTGGCTTGTGGGAAAAAATCCATAACAAGGATCTTGCCTTTTGCTCTGAAGGCTACCAGAGGAGAAGGCAATGGCCACAGGAGCTGTTGACAAGCCTGAGACTTAAATGAGGGACAAGACAAATGGAGAAGAGAAATAAAGACGGGAGGGGACACCCAGCAACACCTGCATCTGGACCAGAGGCGGCCTTTCTATTTTTTCACTTTCAGGTCACGTCCCGTGGCATGTGGGATCTTAGTGCCCTGAGCAGGGATCAAACCCAGGCCCCCGCACTGGGGGCACAGAGTCTTAGCCACTGCCTCCGGGGAGGTCTCCGGAACTGGCCTTTCTTGACGTGCCATGTGCTTGCTCGATCAGTCGCGTCTGACTCTGTGACCCCGTGGACTGTAGCCCTTCAGGCTCCTCTGTCCATGATTTCCCAGGCAAGAATACTGGGGGGGGGTTGCCATTTCCTCCTCCAGGGGATCTTCCCAACGCAGGGATCGAACCCATGTCTCCTACGTTGACGGATGGATTATTTACCACTGAGCCACTTGGAAGATACCCAATCACAATTGAGCATCCTGGCAGGAATCCAGCTAAACAGCAACTTTAAGGACCAAAATTTTCTGTGAACCCAATCACGACTAGCTTTTCAGAGCTGGCATTCACTATTAGCATCCTCAACACAGTCCAAATGAAACACACTACATACTTGAGTCACCGATGATGTCAGAATCACCTCCTGTGCTTTGAAGAAAAGAAAACATGACTGAGGGGCCCCACGCCTGCAGTGTCTGAGTAGCACGTGAGTGAGTGGATAAGAGACAGGCTCCAAAGCCAGACAGGCCAGGGTTGGAAGCTTGGTCCATCACTGCTCACCGGGTGACCTGGGAATGTTTCCACATGGAGCTCTGAGCTCAGTTTCTTCATCTGTGAAACAGAGGAGACAACAGTATCTCCACCTTGGGGTGGTGTGAGCATTACAGGTCATCCGGGCTGAAAGTTCGAGACTGTGCCTGGCTCACTCTGAGGGTTCTGATACGCAAAGTTCCTGTAGGTATGAGGTGGGCCCTAGCATTTGCATTTGAAAAGTATTTCACAGTGATTCTCATCTGCAGACCTGGGGCCCTGGTGGGGAGGCAGCATTGAAAGGCCTCTCTCCAGTTTGCAGCATCAGGTGTCAGGTCACCACGGGTTACGATCACCAACAGGTAGAACCTGGTCCATTATCAGTTCTTTGACTCGGAGGGAGGAGGGAGACTGACCTCGGTGGAGACCAAGTGTGAGTGAGAAGGTCTCCCCATGTGGAGGCAAAGGATGCACATACCGTGAACAGCACAAGAGAGGAAGGTGAGGGCTGGGGTGGGGTGGGGGTGGGGGACGGGTGGCTGGACAGAGAGAGGCAGGAGGGAGGGCAGTCGGGGCCCGAGGGCTGTGTTCCAGGAAGCTCCCAGAGGTGGTCCCGACACAGCTGATCCTCCATCATCTCCCTGGTATGTCTGGGAGCCCCAGGGCCAGTCTTCAGCCCTAGTACACCTGGAAGTGGGCCGAAGTGGCCCCGTCCTTCCAGCAGCGCAAAGTATCCACGGCAACTGAGCGGCAGAGAGGGCAGGTGCGCTCACGGTCCAGCCAGAGGCAGAGGCACTCCTCACAGAACACGTGCTGCGGGGGACAGCAATCAGGACCACTGGGGTCACCTCCCCTAGCATCCACCCCATGTCCGCCTCGGTCCTAGGAGCTGAGACCCAGCAGTGAACAAGACAGACGATTTCTGCCCTGCGTAGTCAAGGGACGCTTCCTGAAGGTGGGGTGATGCTTGTGTTGAAGTCTGAAGGATGTTTAGGGGTTAACTGGGGGAAGAGAAGGGGTGGGGCTAGAGCATTCCAGGCTGAAGGGAACAGCTGTGCAAACCTCCTGAGATGGGAAAGTGTTTGAGAATCTCGAGATGCTCTAAGTGGCTACCAGGTACAGGGTAGTGGGGGGAGGAGGTAAGGAGGCCATGCAGAGTCTTGAAGGTTGTGCCCAGATTCTCACCATGGTCTGAAGTGCAGGATCCAGGGGTCAGCAGGCCCAGAAGGTCCACGAGGGCAGTGACTCCTGCTGCTGTAACCCCACTGCCTAGCCCCGGCCTGCACTCTGACAAATGAATGCCTTCCCATGCAGGCTAGGTGGAAGATTCTAGACATACCAGCACGATGAAGACCTGGTCCCTGGCCTCCAGGAGCGCACAGTCTCCTTCTCAGAGAATCAGACAGGACAGAATCTAGTGCCAAATTAAGAGATTCAAAGCACATAGGACCCCAGGAGCCAGGCTGGAGGAGTTTATGACCTAGGACTGCCTCCTATATCTAGAGAAACAAAAGTGTATCTACAGAGGGAGGGGGCAGAGGGGTCCTTCCAGGCTGGGATGTGTAGCATCAGGTCAGTTTGTGGTTGGTGGGAGATCACAGGCGGGGCTGGATGGTTAACCCTTCCCTGGCTATGTCTCCTGGAGTGTGGACTTTCGAGAGATCCTGCCCTCAGGAGGTGCTCTATCCATCTTATCTGTCCCATCCACCCATCCATCTCTCCAACCATCCCATTCCTTCCATCCAGCCAGTGTTTACTGAGTCAGCACTGTGGTTACACTACTAAGACAGACATGGTCACCACTCCCAAGTGGCTTACAATCTGGCAAAGAGGAGACAGACCTGACCTAACCAGTTGCCCAATTAGCCATCTAGCTGACAACTTGGATAGATGCTCTTAAGGAAAAACATGGGATCTGGAGGCTGCATAGCTAGGGGTGCTGACTAGTCTGGGGAAACAGAATCAGGGAAGCCTTTAATGAGGATTTAACACGTGACTCATTCATACATTTGCTCATTCATTTGGTGCATTTAGGAATTACTGAGGCCCTTTTCCCTGTGGAAGGTATCTTTGTCCTTGTCCTTCTAAGCCCAGCTCACAGGAGCAGAGCAAGACTGAGGCGTGTACTGGGCCCGGCCAGGTATGCGGGCTTCAGCAGCACTGGGTGTGGCCACTGCTCCTAGCTCTGGGATGGCGGTGTCTTGCCCAACCCCTCTTGCCAATTCTAATCCAGTGATGGAGACACACACTGGTACTGGAAGAACAGGAGAGACACACACAGACTAAGGCTTGGAGAGACTGCCATCAAGGAAGAACAAAAACTTTCACCTTGACATCATGTTCAAATAATCACTGCTACCGAGAAGGAAATACAGATGGCTCTGAAGCATATGAGAAGACGCTCATCTGCTCTCATAATTAGACAAATGCAAATGGAAACTGCACCAAGATAGCGTTTGTCACCTGTCAGATTGGCGAGGCTCAGGAAAGGCTTGATAATGTGGTGTGTTGGTGAGGGGGGCGAAGCAGGAGGGCACGTCATACTCCTCACTGGGGGCGCAAACAGATACACTCCTTTACGGAAGGCGGTTGAGCAGTGTCTGTCAGACTACATACCCTCTGACCCAGTAATTCCACTACTAGGAGTGTGTCCTACTATGAGCTTGCACACGTGTGCAATGGAATACGTGCCAGTGAGAGCTAGTGGTTATGGAACCCTGGCCATGTGTAGTTCTGGATGCAGCACCTGAATCAACTCCTTTAATCAACACAATGAGTCCAGGTAGGTGCTACAGATCTCCCTATCCCTGATCCCTCCTGACAACCACATCTGTGGTAACAAAAGATTATGAACCACTAAAGGCCTGTCAACGGGAGGATGGTTGAACAAAGATGGTCAATCCATAAAATGGGATGCTATGCAAATAAGGAGCAATCTCTTCAGGCAGAGTTTCAAATCAAAAAGAAATGATGCAGAACGCAGCTTGGACAGAATGGGCCATGAGTTAGGTCTTTTTGGAAATGATATGTTCATGGTGTGTGTTGTGTATTTAAACTTTTCAGAGCATCTCTGGAAAGATATAAAGGGAGCTGGCAACAATGGTTGCCTGTGTGGGTACTTATGGGCCTAGGGAGCTAGGGATAAGTGAAGGAGCCCTGTCATCACTTCCCTTTTTGTATCTTTAGAATATCTTTTTAATGAACTTTTTATTTTGAAATAATCTTGTACTTGTTGCTCAGTCGTGTCCAACTCTTTGTGACCCCATGGACTGCAGCACAGCAGGTGCCTCTGTTTGGGGATTCTCTAGGCATGAATAATGGAGTGGACTGCCATGCCTTCCTTCAGGGGATCTTCCCAACCCAGGGATCAAACCCACGTCTCCTGCATTGCAGGTGGATTCTTTACTGACTGAGCCACCAGGGAAGCCCAAGAATACTGGAGTGGGTAGCCTATCCGTTCTCCAGGGGGTCTTTCAAACCAGGGTCTCCTGCATTGCAGGTGATAGCTGAGCTACCAGGGAAGTCTGCAAAGGTAGTATGGCAAGTTCCTGGATACCCCTCCCCCAGTTTCAGTCTCCCCCAGTACTATCCTCTTGCATCACCATGGTCGATTCATCAAAGCCAAGAAAGAAACCCACACAGAGGCATGACCATGAACTAAACTAGCCTCTCTTCGGATTTTATGACACTGGTTTTTCTCTCCTGTCCTCTCTCTCTATCAGTTCCCACACTGCATTTAATCATCATGACTTCTTCACCTCCTTTCTGAATGTTTGAGTCACATGAATTTATTCTCAATTTAAAAAATAAATAAAATTAAAAATTAAAAACGAACCTCTTAAACATCCCCAAACAGCAAAAACAAAAACATTTTGTTGGTGCCTTAAAAGGCCGCCACCTCTTGTGCTCCTACCCCTGGGTGGTGGGGGCAAGAGGATAGGGGGAGAGCCGTCTGCTCTCCCACTCCTCCCAGTCTGCAGGCTCCGCCTCCCCTAAAGCATTCTCAACCTCCAACTCATCGTGTTCTGGCCCGGTCCCCTGGGACTCTGCATGAATCTCTCTTACACAGCACTTATCACTGCCTGCCTCGTTTCATAGTTATTTATGTATGTGTCTGTTTCCCCAGGGTGACCGTGTGCTTCTAGAGAAGGGGACAGGGCCTGTGTGTCCCCTGCCTCCCCTCCCCGGTATCTGATAGGATGCTTTGACTCATACACATTTGCTGAATTGACATCTTAGTCCGCCCCCATGTCAGGAAGGTTGGGGGGAGAGGGAAGGGTTGGGAGAGGAGGAGAAGGGGTAAGTTTAGGCAGCTAAAAGTAACTGACCAGTACTATGAGTTGGTGACCCACAACTAATAATGAACACAAGTGGTAGTAATAATTATAATGATACTAATAACTGTAATAGTATAAACTTTTAGGGCTGAATATTTCAAATTTAGCTCTTCCCAGGGATGATTTCATTTGATAAGAATAGCTCTTATGATTAAATGAAGTAGGCACTATTATGATACCTGTTTTATAAATGAAAACAACCACAGTTTGAAGAGATGGACTGAGCCACTTGGGGTCTGCACACCTGCTGAGATTCACAAGCAGAACATTCTTACACTGTATCATACCCAATTGTGCATTTTCTACATTTTACTGGTGAAACCAAGGCTTGGAGTGGTGAAGTAACCTGCCCCAGGGCAGCCAGCTGGGAAAAGGCAGAACTGAGTTTTATACTTGGGCCTGACGGCCTCCAGGCTTCACCACGCTTTTCCCAGAAACCCAGCCCAGAGCCCCGAGGTTTGGCTAGAGGACAGGCACCTGGGACCCCTGCGTGGGGCAGGGCCCTGTGGCCCCGTGGCGCCCATCTCCAGCAGTCCCGCCCGGCCCTGCTCACCTGGCACATGAGGACCAGAGGCTCTCGGAACTCAGCCTGGCAGATGGCACAGATGTCACCAGCTTCTGTGCACTGCTGCCCCGTGGCCCGGACTCCGTAATTCTGCTTGACAGAAGGGAGGGAGAAAGACACAAACACAGCTGTGGCCCCTTGCTGGAGAGGTACCCGTAGAAGCACAGTGTGGTCTGTTCCCAGCTCCCGGTTCCTATGAGTTCGGTGAGGCCCATCAGAAGCCAACTCACCTGAGAGGTGCAGAGAAGCTTCAGGGCCTTCCTGACTCCGCCCACGCGGCCACAGATGTCGAAGGACTGAAAGGAGAGTGAGTGGATGGCTACAAACTATCCAAGGATGGTTCAGGACCTTTCTCACCATGGGCCTCATCTTTGAACATCTGCAGGGTACATCCTCCCATTTGAAACTCCCCATTCCCACCAGTTTTACTTGGCTTTTGTCTTGCTACCCATCAGCAGTCTCCTCTGCCAGTGGGGCCAGGATGGCGAATATATGGCATGCCTACTGCCTCTTCCCCCGCCATAAGCCCAGGGCGGGCATTGCTAATCGATCGCTCTTCTTCTGAGCCAGGCTGTGATCATCCTTCTCCATCTAGCACTTCTGTCAGCCACAGCCAGTGGATCAGAATCGGCAGGCAAGACAAGCCCCAGTGGTTGACTCTACATGGACTGCCTGGCTAGTCCTGCTTTAAGGAAAGGGAACACATGATTCTTCCAGGATTCTCTAAAGCCAGAAATAGATACGGAAAAAGAAAGAGGAGGATGTGTTTATTGTCGGGGAGTGGGGGATCTGACTCTGCACTAATGATGCAAAAAGGAGTGCTCTATGTTGATTCGCAGAGTTGAGGGTGTGCAATTTAAGAGGAACAGAAAAAAATTCCATGGCCATGCTGTTGGTGGGTTGAGATCTCCAGGCTCTGGAGGCAGCCTGCCTGGGTTTGATGCTCGTTCTGTGATCTCCAGCTGAGGGATGCTGGACAAGTTATTTCTCTCTGGACCTCAGTACATTTCCCATAATACTGACATGATGATGTAATGTATCTGGAAGGGTTGTTGTGAAGAAGACAACAAGAAAGGATGGCATATAGTGAGTTTTATGGGCAAGAAATTAGGATGGCTGTACCCATAAATGCAGAAGTACTGACATACGGTATAATGTGGAGGAACCTCAGAAATGACCCTAAGTGAAAGAAGCCAGACACTAAAGATCATAGAGTGTATGATTCCATTTACATGAAAATGCCCAGAAAAGGTAAATCCAGAGTCTTCAGAAAGAAGATCTGTGGTGGCCGGTGGCTAAGGAAGAATGAAGGGTGATGCTGCCCAAGTCGCTGCTGCTGTTGTTTAGTTGCTAAGTCATGCTCAGCTCTTCGAGACTTCATGGACTGTGATCCACCAGGTTCCTCTGTCCAAGGGATTTCTCAGACAAGAATACTGGAGAAGATTGCCATTTCCTTCTCCGGGGGACCTCCCCAACCCAGGGATCGAACCCGTGTCTCCTGCACTGGCAGGAAGGTTCTTTACTACTGAGCCACCTTTCTTTGTGGACATTCCTTTGTGAAATGTCCTGGAACTAGACAGTGGTGGTGGTGATACAACATTGAGAATCTTCTAAATGCCACTGAACTGTTCACTATAAAATGATAAAATAATTTCGTATTGTGTGAATTTTGGTTTTCAGTTAAGCAGAAAGAGATGAAGGTGTTTATCTAGGTTCCTCACTTGCCCCTCCTACCACCTGCCAGGTTCAGCTGGTGAATGGGTGGTCCCTAGGCCAGCCCTCTAGCCCCCAGGCCACCTCACCTTGCAGAGGCTGTAGAGGACGATCAGGACCCCTCCCAGGAAGTAGCTGTTGGAGGAATCATCACCCATGATGTATTTATACCACAGCTGGATGGGAACGAGGGATCGGAATAGCTGGCTCAGCTCCTCGATGACCAGATAGAACTTTCCCTGCAACCGTACAGAAAGCATCAATTATTATCAGCAGTAAAGACCCAAAGGACGCAGCTGAGGGGCCCTCCAGCCCAGGGAGTAATGACATTTCAGGTCACAACCAGCCCATTAATCAGCTCTGGAAAGCACTCAGGCCTGCTCCTAATGGGCCTGCGATGTGGCCGGGGAGACAAGGCCCCTGCCCGCTGCCCTCACACACTGCCCACCAGCCCAGGAGATCGCCACTCTGAGGATCGCCTTTCAGGGAGGCAGAAACTGGACACCTTTGGTAGAAGGTTGGAGTGGGGGGTCACTCCCTGGTGCCTGCTGTGGCTTTGAGGGCTCCAAGCCGATCATCGGGCAACGGTCACTGGCCCTGCACACAGGTCACGCTCACCTCTAGGGGGCTGGCCCCAGCTTCATGGGTGACTGCCCTCAGTGGCAGGGGCAGGGTGGACCACAGGATGCAGAAAAGGATAGGCAAAGAAGAGGAGGGGAGAAGACGGCCCAGCCCCGCTGCCCCCCTGCCTACTGTCTCCAAGAAGGCAGGGTCATATGTGGGGAAAGAACATGGACTCAGGGCTGGGGTCTCAGGCTGGGGGGATTCAGAACCTTAACTCGCTACATGTTCACGAGCCTCACTATCATCACCTACAGAATGGGAATTGCAACTGGTACCTACTGGGTGGCTCTGAAGATTAAAGGAAATAAATAGGAAAAGTATCTAGGGTTCTCTTTCTCTTCCTCTCCCAGCTTTTATTCAAGTCCCTCAGCTTTCTGGGGCCTGCACTATAAAGCAGACATGAAAATAACCTACTTGCCGTGTTCAATGAAGTTAAACAGAAACCTCTTTAGGACCCAGCATTCCACTCCCAGGTGTACACCCAAGAGAAAGGAAAAATATATGTCCATTCACAGGTAAACATTCATGGCAGCTTTATTCATAATATCCCCAAACTGGAAACAACCCAAATGTCCATCCATGGAAGAATGGATAAACAAACTGTGGTATATTTATTCAATAGGGTATTATAACTCAGCAATAAAAAAGGAACAAATGTTTGTGATACACAACAGCCTGGATGAGTCTCACACATTCTAGCCAATCAAAGGAGACAGACACCAAAGAGTACATACTGTGACACTGTGATTTACATGAAGATCTAGACTGCTGCTGCTACTGCTGCTAAGTCACTTCAGTCGTGTCCGACTCTGTGTGACTCCATGGACGGCAGCCCACCGGGCTCCCCCGTCCCTGGGATTCTCCAGGCAAGAACACTCGAGTGGGTTGCCATTTCCTTCTCCAATGCATGAAAGTGAAAAGTGAACGTGAAGTCGCTTAGTCGTGTCCGACTCTTAGCGACCCCATGGACTGGAGCCTACCAGGCTCCTCCGTCCATGGGATTTTCCAGGCAAAAGTACTGGGGTGGGGTGCCATTGCCTTCCCCAAGATCTAGACTAGGCCATGGTAAACTGCAATGATGGAAACAAGATCAGTGGTTGCCTGGGGCGAGATGGGGGAGCACGGACTATAAGGGGGCATCAGGGAACTTGGGGGAATGCAAGAAAGTTCAGACTGTCTATATAAAATTTTATATTGTGTACAGTGATGGGGTGGTGGTTATTCGTGTACATACATTTGCTAAAACTCACTGAAATGTGTGCTTCAAATCTATGTGTTTTGTTGTACAGATATACAATGTTCTATACCTCAATAAAGCCAACTGAAAGAAACAAACAGAAACAAACAGCCCTGCCCCAGGCATGCGCAGCCTTAAAAATATGAATAGGGACTTCCCTGGTGGTCCAGTGGTTAAGATCCTGCATTCCCAATGCAGGGGGCCCTGGTTTGATACCTGGTCAGGGAACTATTAGTAGATCCCACATGTCGCAACTAAGAGTTCTCAACTAAAGCTTCCTCATGCCACAGTGAAGACCAAAGATCCCAACTAAGACCCCATACAGCCAGGTAAATAAATACATAAATAAATGTTTTTTAAAAAGTGAGTAATTTTTGTTCCAGCAATTCTACTTCTAGGAATTTATCCTAATAAATCAGGGATTTGGGTTAATAGATATGTCAGTAGGAATGGCCACTGCAGCATTCATTGTAACAGAGCAAAAAAACAAACAAAACAGGTGACAAAGTAAATGTGTACAAAGGGGGTCTGGTTATGATAGAGATCAATAATGCAAAGCCATACAGGCAGCCAAATACCATCCTGAAAATGAGTGACTTTGCAGTGAAGAAATCCAGCACATACTGCCTTACTGTTGCTGTCACTTGAGTCGTGTCCAACTCTGTGCCATTGATGGCAGCCCACCAGGCTCCCCCGTCCCTGGGATTCTCCAGGCAAGAACATTGGACTGGGTTGCCATTTCCTTCTCCAATGCATGAAAGTGAAAAGTGAAAGTGAAGTCGCTCAGTCATGTCTGACTCTCAGCGACCCCACGGACATATTGCCTTAACCAAGGTTAATTAAGGTTAACATCCCCAGTAATAAATCACTGAAGCCTAAACACCTGATATGATGTACTGAGAAGACCACAGTATCACTCTTGTGTACTCTGGTCGAAAACTTACAACCTCGATTGAATCGTGAGAAAACAAGAGACAAATCCAAACTGAGGAACATTCTACAAAATAACTATCCAGCATTCTTCAAAAGCATGACATTCACGAAAGACCAAGAAAAGACCAAGGAATTGTTAGATTGGAGAAGAAGGTAAGTGAAAGTTGCTCAGTCATGTCTCTTTGCAACCCCATGGACTGTAGCCTGCCAGGCTCCTCTGTCCATGGAATTCTTCAAGAGTGAGTAGCCATTCCCTTCTCCAGGGGATCTTACTGACTTAGGGACTGAATCTGGGTCTCCTGCATTGCAGGCAGATTCTTTACATTCTAAGCCAAGACTAGGGAGACATGACTAATGCAATGTGTAATCTTAGATTTGGTCCTTAGATCAGGAAAAAGACATCTGTGGGACAATGAGCAAAGTGTGACAAGGTCTGCAGTTTAGCTACTAGTAAGGGAATTGATCTTAATTTCTTGGCTTTGCTAGCTGAACTATGATTATATTAAATGTAACATTAGGGGAAGCTAGGCGACGAGTACATGGGAACTCTGCACTATTTTTGCAACTTTGCTCTGAGTTGAAAATTATTCCAAAATAAAAAATTAAAAAAGAAATAATCCTGGCAAAAGATATCTATTGATTCAGGGAAATGCTCATACTATAGTTCCAAGTGGAAAAGCCACAGAATGCAGAAACTACTCATTTTCGTTGTGGTTTTCTGTCTTTTCCAATTTTTTCGGTACTGAACATATGATGTGTTTAAATTAGAGGGAGAAAAAGGTGATGAAAACATGTTGTGTATCCACAAATGGATGATGTAAAAGGCTATGGATAGAGACTTTATATCCATGTTGCTATATTCTGTCTTGATGGCCTGGGTACAGGTCACTTGCAAGGGGACCCCTTGAAGTGGATGTACCCACATCTGCTAAGGACCAAGGAGGGGCATCCAGTCATCCGTTCACTCCCGTGTCTGACCTTGCAGAATCAGAACTTCACTCCAGACCTGCTGAAGCCCAGAACCATCTGTAATTTAACAAGGTTTCCAGGTGATGGGTGTGCACGTTTAAGTTTGAGAAGCTCTCTTTCAGTGGATAAGTGGAAGAAGGACCGTGCAGTAACGTGGGGACTACGAGGGAAGAAAGGTGTTGCAGAAGCCCAGGGGTGACGGAAAAGGTGGTAAATTTTTGGCTATCTTGCTGGGAAGCCTCCTGTTCTGTCCACCTGGCCCCATGGTGGGTGAGGATATGACCATCTCATGAAAGGTCCTATGTCCCTATGTCTCTGGGAACCCCTGCCTGCTCATCTGGCTGGCTCTGGGGGACAGACTCTCCTGTCCCCTTTCAGACTGATCTTGTACCACCAGTCAGTCTTGGTGGGTAAGAGTGCAGCCTCAGGAACCACACAGCCTGGACTCAGATCCTATTGCCAGCTACCTTGCTATTTCTGTTCCCTTGTCATTGTCTTTGGATCCCCCCAGTTCTCAGGCCCCACTGGCTGAGAGCTGGTCCCCTGGCCCAGACCCCACACTTCCCACTGGCCTAATGAGTGAATCCAGAACAAAAGTCAGTGACCTTTCTCTTCTGCCATGGGCCAGATAGTGACTACTTTGGCTTTGAGGTCACACAGCCTCTGTCACCACTATACCCCTTAGCTATTGACAACAGACAGACAAATAGGCAAGGCTGTAAAATTTTATCTACCAAAACAGGTGTCGAGGCATATTTGAATGCAGTTTGTGGTTTACTGACCCCTGATCTACATACACATCAGAAGCTAGATAAGTCAAGTCTCAGGGGGTCCCAACATATCCCCAGAACTTCAGGGCAGACTAAGGGAACAGCTTTGGGCCCTTCTTTCAGGTGCTTTGCTATGAAGACCAAGCTCCTTCTCTGCAGATGCATGTCTGGTCCCATACTCTTTGCTGAGGTAACACTTGAATATCTTCTGTGTCTCATGTAGCTGTCACCTACTATGAGGACTCTTCCCCAACTACTTAATTAGGTGCTCTTGTTACACCCTTTAAATCACTCTTTTAGATCACCTCTCACAATATTTAAAAAATTATCTCTCTCTTCCTCTGGATTGTAAGCCCCATCAGCATGAAGATAATTTGGCTCCTGGTCATATCACCAGCACGCAGCACAAAATACGTGCTTACTTAAGAGCTAGACACTTTGGAAGCATACGATTTCCACCCTTATTACTCAGGTCAATGTCTAGAGTTTGCTGATGGAGAAACAGAATTGGAACATGGAAGAGAGTACTTTTCTTTATAAGCAAGCCCTGATGTCACAGAAAATAAAATAAAGGAGAGAGAGCACTAAAGGTAGCAATTAGCTGCTGGCGGGGTGGGGGGAGGCACTTGGAGAAGGAGATAAAACCACCGGGGAGAACTGGGCATATCCCAGTGAAACCATCTCTCTCTAATTAAGCAGTTTTATAATTCCAGGTTGCTTAAGCGTGTTATTTCTGACGATCACCAAATGGAATGTGTGGTTTCTCCAGGGTGTCAGAGAACAAGGAAAGCGATCAGATTATGAGCCGTCTGGCCTCCCTGTCACCCGTGAAGGGGAAACAGTAGCAATTGCTGCAGAACTTGGGCATGGAGAGTTTGCTGCTGGGATTCTGATAAAGGGGGAGGTAACAGTCGAGATGGAGAAGGCAGATTCAATTCTGACTTTCTTACTGCTTGGAGGGGGGAGGGAAGAACCACAAGTGAACTGGGAAGCTAGGAAACAAGAGAGAGCTGACTCTGGAAGGGAGTGGGAAGTGAAGGCAAGTGGGATGCCGAGAAGCCAAAGAAAGGAACAGAGAAAGAGCACTCTGGAGAAACACACCTAGGAAAGGTGATGTGAAGGATTACAGGGATGAAGAGGAAGGGGACAGAGACATAAACAGAGAGTTGTTAGCAGCATAAATGTACAAAGACATAAAGAATAGACAGACACGGAAAGAGGATTTTTTTCTGCATCAAAATTAATAATGAATATTTATGAGAATTTACCTGTTTACAAATTTCTTTCATACATATTTTTCTCATCTACAGAAGTAGGACAGCACAGTGGTTAAGGGCACGCAATCTGGGGCTCCAAGGTCAAATATGCTGTCTACTAAATTGGTTGACTTAGGGCAATAATTAAACTTCTCTGAGCCTCAGTTTACTCATCTGTAAGTGGGCTTGAAAACAAACACACATAGTGGAAAACAACCAAAAAAAAAAAAAGGGCCCCAATATGTAGGTTTCCAATTTCTCTGGTGTAAATACTCCCACCAGGCCAATTTCAAGGTACCTAGGGTTTAAGGACTATTGGCAAATTTCCTGAAAATGTAACCATCTGCTGTCACAAGCCTGTGCAAGTTGGCTCCAATACGCTAAAGTGATTGGGAGGACTGAGTGAGCATATGAACCTGAAATACAGGTACCCAGAAAGGGCCAAGTGCATGATGAGAACCAGGAAAGAACCTCATGATGACCTGGGGATGTGGACACTATTGCTGTCATCTTCTTTCAGAGATGGGGCACCCCGGGTTCAAAAGAAATAGGACTGAATCTATCTGGGATGCCCAGGCCCCATGAGACCTGGTAGCTGTCAGAGCCTCCCCCTTGCTTGCCTTTCTTCCTCCAGTACCACATTATGAAAAACCCAAAGGGAGACTACATGCAGAGGCCATGTGCAGAGGGAGAGGCTCTGAGCAAGACTACATGGAGGAGAAGCAAAGAACCCAGACAACAGGGAGAACTGAAGCAGCAAATATAGGACCCTGGGCAATTCATCCCACCCGTGTCAGCTGAGCATTAGACCCGTGAGTGAAAAAGCCATCTTAGATGGTCCAGACTTACTGTACATCACATGAAGACCAGCTGTCCTCAGTGTGTCCTGGCTGAACTCCTGACCCACAGAATCATAGGAAATAATGAAATGGTGGTTGTTTGAGGCCAAAAGAAAGAAAAGAAAAGAAAGAAGAACAACTAAAGTACTCATCTAAGGATACGCAGCCAGTGCTATGGATTGAATGTGTCCCCACAAAATTCTTACTCTGAAGCCCGTACCCTGAGTATGGTGGTATTTGGAGAAAGGGGCCTTTTGAGAGGTAATTAGGTTATGAGGATGGAGCCCTTCAGGAGGATGAAGGGCTTCATGAGGATGGAGCCCTTGCAAATGGGATTAGTGTCCTTATAAGAAGAGATATAAGAACATCCATCCTCCCCCTCGCTCCTTCCCTCCTTCAGCGCTACCTGTCTCTCTCTCCCAAACCCTCGCAATCATCCTTGACTCTCCTCCCTCAATAACCACCATCTAATCCATCTACAAATCCTCCTGGAAACAGATCCCTAATGGCGACTGCCCTTGTTCCACTATGCTTATTCTTTGCACAGTATCCAAAATAAGCTTCTCAAACACAAGGCAGATCAACTCATCTCTGAGCTCAAACCTGCCAATGTCTCCTACCTCTCTTAGGGTGACATCTGATGCTCCCTCCTACCTTCCAGATCCTATAAGACTGGCTCCCAGCTCACATGTCTGATGTGCTTGTTTCTCAAAAATAAAAAATAAAAAAATAAAGCACAGTCCCACCTTCGAGCCTTTGCACTTGCTCTTCCCTCTCCCCAGAGCACCCTTCCTCCTGATGTCTGCCAACTAACTGGCTCCCTCACTTCCCTTGGGTCTTGGCACACATGTCATCTCATCAGTAAGGACCCCTGAACAATGTATATAAAATAGCACCTCTGTATGTCCTACTGCATCACCATACTCCCTATTGTCTGTATTCAGCTTTTCATTTTTCTTTTTTGCACTCACCCCAACACAGACTGTACTTCTTTGTTATGAGAATATACACACCTGAAATACAGGGGCTCTGTGTCTTTTTGGTGTTATCATTTCTGTTTGAAGAATATAGAGGGTGCTCAGTTCATATCTGTTGAATGAATAAGTGCACCTCTGTGTCTTCATCTATAGACTGCAGATAAGGTCCTTCAAAAGGGTTTTGATGTTTAATAACAAATATATACATTGAGAGCTTATTACTTGCCAGGTGCTATACTAAGCACTTTGCATTAATTAGTTTAATTCTCACAACAAGCTATGAGATAGGAGACAGCATCATCCTCATGTTACAGAAGAGTACACTAGGGCACAGAGAGGTTAAGTCACTTGCTCAAAGTCACACAGCTGGTAGGTAGCAGAGACAGAATTTGAATCCAGGCAGGCTGGTTCCAGAGTCCACTTTATAAATCCCCTCTCGTCAGAAAAATAAGTAACATGTAAAGATATTAAAACACGGTGTGACATAGCACAATATTAAAAGTTGGCAATTATTATTACTACTACTGCTTGCTGCCAGCTAAATGAAATTCATTTTAGACTAAGGGCTAAAGAAAGATAAGTCATAATCATCTTGGGTGCTGACTGCCCCTAAGGCCAACTCTCTTGGGTAAGTCTGATGTGTGGACGGCTGGTGATGTTTGTTGGCTTGGTATGTTAACACTCCAAGATCCTGTTTTCAAGTCCGCCACACTGCCACAAGACCAATACCTGCTCTTCTTTCTAGAATGTTCTTTGAAGAACACAAATCTGATCATTGTGGACTCATTGTGATGTGATTTGCAACAAATATGAGAACATAAGTATCTTCTATTAAGCCAGATAATAATCTATGAAAATACTTTTAAAAAATGCCCTTTTTCTCAGTAATTAAAAGGAGACTTATCTTTAGAATGTTTTTATGTTAACATGCAATGGGTTGATTATTAAGTTAATTAGTAAAAGGTTCTTGGTTTTAATTTTTATTGTGGTGAACGGATTTTAATTTCTATTATGGCTTCCTGGGTCATAACAATAATTCATACATGGCAACTCTGTAGGGTCTTCAATATTTTTTAAAAGTATAAAGAGGTCCTAAGTCTAAAATGTTTGAGAAAGCCCAAGAAGCACGTGGAATAGAGTAAGTGCTCAATAACTTTGACTACTACTAAATGTTTGAGAAAGCCCAAGAAGCACGTGGAATAGGGTAAGTGTTCAATAACTTTGACTACTACTATTATTATCACCATCTGTTTCTTTGATAGGCTGTGAGCTTCATGAGTGCTGAGAACTACATCCTGTTCACTGTCTTTCCCCTATGCTGCTCAGTGTGTGTTCCTAATTGCTGGCTGTCACCTCACATTCGTTCTTTCCTTCTTCCTTAGTACTAGAGTCATCAATATTTTAGCTAGATGATATCTCAAGCGAAGACTACACCTCCCAGCTTCTCTCCTGCATCCAGCTGCCTTTTCAGTGGCACTAAGATATAAGTGTCATGTGATAACTTCAGAGAAACTTTCACCTTATTCTTCCCCTCTTCTCCATCTGGCTATCTTGGACTTAGATGTGATGGCTGGTGCTCCAGCTGCCATCCTGGGTCACGAGGAAGTGTCCCACATCCCAGGATTGGTAAAGTAGTAACCTAGAAGGTGTCACACTACCAGGCTTGGATTGCTTACCTTTGGACTTAACATGGGAAGAAATAAACTCTTCTTAAATTTAAACTATTTTTTTTTCTTTTTTTACTGTTACTGGCATATCCCAATTCTAACTAATACAAAGAGTCTGGAACTTGGTAGATGATCAACAAATGTTTGTTGAATGAATGAACGAACAGATGAATAGGTGGGCTAAATAACCCTGTGGTTCAAATAGCTAGGCTTTCCACAGGTGTGGCTCATAGAGAACCCTGAAATCATAGATGCTAGGAACCAAGGGACTGCATATAAGGAAATGCTTGAAACTACTGAGGCTAGGAGTGAGGAAAAGGGGCTGTCCAGTGACTACTGGGTTTGGCACAAAAGCACCATGAGGAAAGCATGCAGTGCAGAAGAAAAAACAATGACTGAGCTCTTACTATGTGCCTGGCACCCACTCCTTGCACAACACTTTGAGGTAGGTGCTATCAATTCTCCCATTCTACAGATAAGGAATGGGAGACCCACAGAATTGGTAACCTGCCCCAGGGGACACAGCTAGAAAGTTCTGGATACCTCTACTTGGTAGGAAAGATGGCCACTGGCAGCCCCAAGCCAACATTCACATAGCCTAACTCCAACAGAAAGAGAGGCCCTATTACTCCCTGAGCACATTACCAACCTGAACAGCAAGCCTTGGATAAATTGGTCACATGGGGCAGGCAGTGGGTGGGGTGCCACAGCTGACAGCCACAACAGGACCACAGGTAGAGGCAGAGGTGCTTCCGCCATAGAGAGGGGAGTGGTAGGAAAAGGAGGCCAGAAAGCTTCTCTGAGTTTAAGTTAGAACAGGGCCAAAGGGAGTCCTCATTGAAGAGCCCTCCTTTAATGTGGGGAAAATAAACAGTAACTGTGTCCAGACTCTTGGTGCTTGCCCTCATTTGCTTCTGTTGCCCTGGACTGCTCGTTAGCTCTGGGTTGCCTCAAGGGACAGGGCCACGCTTCCTGCTCCAAAATGGGTGGGCTGGGCCAGTGCAAAGGGCTGAAAACAAAGACTTGTTTTCTTGGGAAGGCATCCTGCAGGTCTGTTATGATTGCTGGCTGCACTGGGGGGACAGCAGCTGAAAGAGCCTTTCAGAACAAAACAGCCACAACACTGACCTCTGAAGTGCTGTGCCCATCGGCTAAGGGACAGGAGGGCCAGCTCAGACTTCAGAAAGCTTAGGGGTGGGGAAAGAGCTTGGTAACTGCCTTCAGAACAGCCTGGCCTGGAGTGCTGGGAACAAGAGGTGTTGAGGGGACTAGGACTAGAAAGAAGGCTTGAGAGAAATGCAAGGGGTAGAGAAAGGGGAGAGACATAGGAGGGGAAATAGGGGATGTGGCCAAAAGAAGAGCAGGGAGGAATGACAGAGTTAGAGGTCAGGAGAAAAGGGGCACCCAGGAATGAGAGACCAGCACAGAGGAGGCCGAGAAGGAGAAAGTAATCCCATTATTAAGCACATATCATGGACCAAGAACTGTACATCAAATGCTCCCCTGGTAGGGTAGCTATGACCCAGTTCCATTTCTCAGATGATAAATCTCAACAAACGCAAGGGAGACAAGAATAAAGTGCAGGAGACTAAACTAATGAGATAAGTACAAGAGGGAAGAGACAAGAAACTAGCAGCAAAAGAGAAGATCAAGGGCCAGCTCAGTTTGGTGATGAAAGTTTCTCTGGGAACACTTAGTACCTGCATGTGGCCCCCAATTCTGACAACCCTAGGAGATGGACACTGTTCTTACCAGTCCCCGTTAGCAGGTGAGGAAACAGAGGCTCTGAGGGGTTCCCATGTGCTAGACAGGGGTAGAGCCAGGTTTAAAACCAGTCTGACTTCCCATCTTGTGCTTTGAGCTCTAAGAGGAGACTCTAAGTTAAGAAGTTAAGAGTGAGATGAGAAGGGAGAGAGAAAGAAAAGATACAAGGTGTGTGGTAGGGTAGAAAACCAAAGAGTGAGGATGCGATTCAGATAAGAGGTCCTTTATCTGAAAGAACTTCTATTCTTAGCTGTCTGACAGTCTAGGGAACAGAGTCTCTGAGTGGGGGGTAAGGGACCTGTAGAGGTTCTGACCAGAATAGAGAATGAAATAGATTTTTGGGTGCTGGAAGCGTTTTATTTCTCTGCCACCCAGTAGCCAGTCGCCATGTGTGGCTATTGAGCACTTTAAATGTAGCTAAATCCGTACTGAGATGTACTGAAAGTATGAAATACACAGGAAATTTCAGTCTTAGAAAAACAACAAAAAGGTAAAATATCTCATTAAATTTTTTTATATTGATTACGTTTAAATGATAATACTTTGCACATACTGGGTTAAATATATTATTAGAACTGATGTCACTTATTCCTTTTTGCTTGCTTAATGTGACTACTTGGAAATTGCTTAGTGACTTGTACTATATTTCTGTTGGAGAGCACTGGTGATATCTTGAAACATATGGATATACATATACATATTTTACATATGGATACATACATATGTAAAAACTCATCGAGCGTGTACACTTATAATTAGACTGCTTTACAATATGTAAGTTATGCCTCAATAAATAAAAAAAGAAAGAAGAGTGAGCCAGGTTGGATATAGAGGATGGGAGCGCGACGGGTGGGGGGGTGGGAGGCGGGGTCCGAGGGGGCGGGGCCAGAGGCAGGCTGCCGCACGTTACCCGGCAACAAGCGCTGCCGGTGACGTCATCGGTGGCAGCGAGGGCCATCAATCCCCCTCCGGTGGAGCGGGCGAGTGGGGCGCCTGTCTCCTCCTCCCCCGGGCCCAGATGAGATCACCGCAACGGGCGGCCGGCTGTCCCCGTGCTCCCAACAAATCGACTCCACGGCAAGCGCCGGCATCTCATGATCTCATGGCCCCGCGGGACGGCGCCGGCCGATGAGGTCACAGCCCCGCGCCCCTGGCTGCCCAGGTCTGCGTGCCGGCTTCTTGCCAGGGTCTCTGGGCACACTGCCATCAGTACCAAGCAAGCCCCCCAGCTCCTGGCTCTTAAGCCTTCAGGAACAAAGGAGGTGGCTGTTTCAGAAGGGCAAAGCTACCTTTTTCCACTCTTGCTGCACCTTCTCCTGCCCACTTATTTGAACCTGTCATCACTGAGGCCATGTGTCTAACAGGGAGAGACTGCGGCAGCTCCCCAGAACTTGAGGTCAGGAGCAGTGCAAGGCGACTTGCACGCGTGATTTCACAGACGCTCAGTGAAAGAACTTCTATTCTTGGCTGTCTGACAGTCTAGGGAACTGAGGCTCAGAGGGGTAAGGGGCACCTGCCCCAGGTTACCCAGCTAGGAAAGGGTTGAAGCAAGGACTTTAACCCTTTGGCTCTCTATAGCTGCACCCCAAGGAGAAGGCAGTGGCACCCCACTCTAGTACTCTTGCCTGGAAAATCCCATGGACAGAGGAGCCTGGAAGGCTGAAGTCCATGGGGTCGCTGAGGTTTGGACATGACTGAGTGACTTCACTTTCACTTTTCACTTGCATGCATTGGAAAAGGAAATGGCAACCCACTCCAGTGTTCTTGCCTGGAGAATCCCAGGGACGGGGGAGCCTGGTGGGCTGCCATCTCTGGGTTCGCACAGAGTCGGACACTACTGAAGTGATTTAGCAGCAGCAGCAGCTGCACCCCAAACATCCACTTTTTATCCTAGTTCCTCCTTGCTCTGGTGGAAACAGTGATCATGGCCACACTGCTGGGTGCCCACCATGCACTAGGTACTTTATATTAAAAGTCACAGTTCCACATGCCAAACCCATGGAAAAGGTATTAGAGTTTATGGGCTAGTTTGTGGATACGAGTCAGAAGGCTCAGAGGGGTGAAATGACTTGTGGCAGAGCCAGGATCTGATTCTATAGCACAGACTTTGTATTACTCTACACTACCTTCTGCAACAAAAGGGGATGCTTTCCTGTGAACTGTGGACAATATACCCTCTCACCTGTCTCCTTCCCCCTTAGGTCAGCCATCAAAGGCAGTCAAAGACAGGCCAGTGAGAGCGCCTCTTGGAGGGTGGCTCAACTCCCTTGCCAGCAGCAGATTTTCCATCACTTACTGCTCATCATTTGCTCCAGCAGCATCCACTGCCTAGGATGACAGGGAGGGAGGGAGATGACATTTTCTGAGTGGCTGTGCTAAGCCAGGCACTGAGTCACTGCCATTACCAAGAGCAGAGCTGTGAGGGGGTCATTATCAGCTCCATTCTGCAGATGAGAAAACTGAATTTATTTTAACTACAATCAGATGGCAAGGCAGTACCAGCTTCAGCTCCAATATCATTTCCACACAGAAAGTCCTTCCCATCTTCCTAAATGAATCCTCCATAACTTCTGTGTTATTTTCTTCTTAGTGCTTATTGCAGTTTGAAGCTTTATGTTTGTGTTTTAATGGTGCTCTCCCCAACTCAATGAAAGCACTGACCCTGTTGTTTCATTCACCGTTGTATTCCCATATCTATGCAGTGCCTGTCATACAACAGATACACAAGAAATGTTTTTAGGGTGAATGCAAAGAATTGTTGGCTTAGGCTGCTGGGCAGTCCTGATATTCAAACTCAGGCTCATTTGGGCTTAAGCTTGGGCTTATATTTACTTTCTAGGAAGTCCAAGCCTCTTGGTACACATAACTTTATTTACAGCAAAACCCTTCTGGTGCTCACTCTGCTGCTGCTAAGCCGCGTCAGTCGTGTCCGACTTCTGTGCGACTCCATAGATGGAAGCCCACCAGGCTCCCGTCCCTGGGATTCTCCAGGCAAGAACACTGGAGTGGGGTGCCATTGCCTTCTCTGGTGCTCACTCAGAGCCTACTAATTCTAAGTATGCTCACAGTACTGACAAGTTTGATGTTCTGGTTTCCCAACCAGTAGAGCCCTTGCTTGGTAACAGACAGAGGGCAGGAGGAGGTACTTGATATGAAATTAGGTATGGAAGGGAGGAAGTTATACATGTTTATGCCTGCTCTAGTCTTTTGTTTTTATATAATTTTATTTATTTAGTATTTTTGTGCTGGGTCTTTGTTGCTGCACATGGGCTTTCTCTAGTTGTGGAGATGGGGCTTCTCATTGTGGAGCTTCTCACACTGCAGAGCATGGGCTCGAGGGCGCACAGGCTTCACTACCTGTGGCACGTGGGCTCTGGCTGCTTGGGCTTCAGTAGTTGCAATGCATGGGCTTAGTTGCCTGACAGCATGTGGGATCTTAGTTCTCTGACCAGGGATAAAACCTGTGTCCTTTGCATTGCAAGGGGGATTCTTAACCACTGGACCACGAGGGAAATCCCCTCTTCCTGGCTTTAATAACAGCTCAGCAAGGAAGGACACATTAAAACTATAGAAAAGCAGACTAAAGGAAAATGAGGTAGTGGTAACCACAAAACTCTGGTTTCTCATGCACAAAGGGAGGAGGGGAGATGGATAGAATCTAGGAGATGGGCACAGGGAATTTCTAAGCCATGAGTAATTTTCTACTTTTTAAGCTGGGTACATGAGTCTTTGTTGTTTACAAACATACAGAACACATAGTTTCCTGTTACAAGAAGGAAATACTATGCACTATGTTCTTTCATTGAATGGAAGATGTATTTTAAGTGCGATGCGTATACGTATTATTATTGAAGAGATCTGTAATACTGCTCTTCTAAGCTATCTTAGGCTGCACAAATTTCTATATTCTAAAGGTGAGGAAGAGAACCTCCCTAGTGGTCCAGTAGGTAGGACTCTGCACTTCCAATGCAGGGGGCCTGGATTTGATCCCTGGTTGGGGAAACTAAGATCCCACATGCTGTGTGGCATGACCAAAAAATTAAAAATAAATAAATATATAAACAAGAATAAGATGAAGGCCATTCACAGAAGTTTGTTTCCCATGGAGAAAATGAATGTTTTTTACGAGTTAATGTTTCTTACAAGTTAGACGAACAAAGTTTTTGCAGAGATTGTTCTCTCAATGTAAGGAAATGGCACCCCACTCCAGTATTCTTGCCTGGGAAATCCTAGGGACAGAGGAGCCTGGCAGGCTACAGTCCATGGGGGTCACAAAAGTCTGACACAACTTAGTGACTAAACCACCATGGAGCTTGTACCCAGGACTTGGAGTAGCTAGAGAAATGTTTGGAAAAACCTACAAACCTATGTTTTCCAAAGTTTAACTGAAAGCTGTGTTAAACTGTTCAAAGCCCAAGTAAGAGTGAAAGCTTTCAGCGTGCAGGGAAAGGCTCGTTTCCCATTTACTAAATGTATATCTCTCACAAACTGGATGAAAGGAAAAAACCAAATTGGGAAAGGAGTACATCAAAGCTGTATACTGTCATCCTTCTTATTTAACTTATATGAAGAGTACCTCATGCAAAATGCTGGGCTGGATGAGGCACAAGCTGGAATCAAGATTGCTGGGAGAAGTATCAATAACCTCAGATATGCATATGACATGAACCCTTACAGCAGAAACCAAAGAAGCACTAAAAAGCCTCTTGATTCAAGTGAAAGAAGAGCATGAAAAAGCTGGCTTAAAACTTAACATTCAAAAAACTAAGATCATGGCATCTGGTCCCATCACTTCATGGAAAATAGATGGGGAAACAGTGGAAAAAATGACAGACTTTATTTTTTTGGGCTCCAAAATTACTGCAGATGGTGACTGCAGCCATGGAATTAAAAGATGCTTGCTCCTTGGAAGAAAAGCTATGACCAACATAGACAGCATATTAAAAAGCAGAGACATTACTTTGCCAACAAAGGTTCGTCTAGTCAAAGCTATGGTTTTTCCAGTAGTCATGTATGGATGTGAGAGTTGGACCATAAAGAAACTGATGCTTTTGAACTGTGGTGTTGGAGAAGACTCTTGAGAGTTCCTTGGACAGCAAGGAGATCAAACCAGTCCATCCTAAAGGAAATCAGTCCTGAATATTCATTGGAAGGACTGATGCTGAAGCTCCAATACTTTGGCCAACTGATATGAAGAACTGACTCATTGGAAAAGACCATGATGCTTCGAAAGACTGAAGGCAGGAGGAGAAGGGGATGACAGAGGATGAGATGGTTGGATGGAATCACTGACTTGATGGACATGAGTTTGAGCAAGCTCTGGGAGTTGGTGATGGACAGGGAAGCCTGGCGTGCTGTAGTCCATGAGGTCACAAAGAGTCAGACATGACTGAGCAACTGAATCGATATATATGCATATGTATATATATATATATATATATATACACTTCATGTGTTATCTTAAAAATGCCACAAGCAGAACATTTGTTTGCCTACTTATTGACTGTAACAACATTAAGAGGCAGGGGCAAATCAGTAACCCCAGTTTCCTAGAAGGTACAAAATAAACCCAAGCTTTATGCTTAAATGAACCTGGGTTTGAATATCAGCACTGCCCACTAGCCTGAACCACCGAATCTTGGGAGAAACTGAGGATCAGTGTCAGAGAAGTTCATTGTTTTGCCTAAGATCACAGAGCTGATAAGTGGCAGAGGGGGCACTGGAATCCAGGTCTGTCTGATTTCAACATGGATGCACTCACCCACCACGACATCCTGCCTTCTGATAACCAGACACCTGTCATTAAAGAGCAGAGCCAGTGAAAACATCTGCCACCCACACCCTCCCACCTCCGATTTCCTGCACTGGTCCTCTCTCTACTCTTTGGGTTTCCACGCCAATGGCTGGGATCGACCTCTGTGACACAGAGTTCTTGGGGCTGGACTGAGGCCGCAGAGAGTCTCAGCTGTGAGGAGAAACCTGCCCCTCAACAGCAGCAGTCAGGCATCTAGCTTCACTGGCTGTGGTTCCCTTGATTTAAAAACCTCCACCCTTGGGCTTCCCAGGTGGCTCAGTGGTAAAGAATTCACCTGCCAATGCAGGGGACATAGGTTCCTCCCCTGGATCGGGAAGATCCCACATGCCACGGAGCAACTCAGCCTGTGCACCACAACTACTGACCCTGTGCTCTAGAGCCCAGGAGCCACAACTACTGAACCTAAGCGCACAACTCCCGAAGCCTGTATGCCTAGAGCCTGTGCTCCGCAACCAGAAGCCACGGTAATGAGAAGTCCGCACACCACAATGAAGAATGGCCCCTGTTCTCCACAACTAGAGAAAAACCTCTGCAGCAACGAAGACCTAGAACAGCCAAAATTAAATAAATTATAAAAATAAAAGCCTCTGCCCCATGAACAGGAAGGGTCCAGGCCACGTGTCCCGGCAACATGTGTTATCAGGAGCTTCCTCACAATCAGGGCCCTGCTCCTCAGGACCCAGGAGAGGCCCAATTATATGGTGTTGACAATGAAGCCCGAAGTGGCCTGGGACCCTGTTAGCTGCAGAAAGGCAGTCTTCCCTCCATTCCAGTCCCAGGGGGATGGATGTCCTTACCTGTCCCTGTGTCAGCTACACTCTTAGGCACAAATGCTCTGGTGGCAACTTCCCAAGCCTGTCTACCTCCTAAAGTACTGGGGGTGGAGTGAGGTGAGTGGGTGCACGGGGCAGGGGTGGCCAAGAAGGGCAGAAGTTGCCTCCTTCCTGGTGGTCTAGCGATCACAAGAGGAACTGGATGGACACGGACTTCAACTGCAGGTCTGCCCCTTTGCTGGGAGCAATTTTCCCCGCATTACATCATTTCTCTGAGCCGCAGCTTCTTCTGCAAGTTGGGGGAGGTGGCAGGCTAAATAATGGCTCCCCCATATGCCCACATCCTCGTCCCCCGATAATGTTCAGTGTCACCTTGTGCGGTAAAAGGAATTCTGTGCACGTGCCAATGTGATTAAATGTTAAGGATTTTCAGAAGGGGAGGCTATCCTGGATTACCAGGGGTGGGAGCAATGTCATTACCAAGGTCCTTATCAGGGAGGCTGGGGTGTTAGAGTAGAAGCAGAGGTTGGAGAGAGGTGCTCTGAAGAGAGAAGGGGCCACAAGCCAAGGCTCACAGGCAGCTTCCAGAAGCTGGAAGACACAAGGGAACATATTCTCCCCGGAGCCTCCTGAAGTGACCAGCCCATACCTAACACTTTGACTTTAGCTCCATGAGACTCAGTTTGGACTTTTTTAAGCCACTAAATTTGTGGCAGTTTGTTACAGTAGCAAGAGGAAACCAAAACACTCTGCCTTAGTTCTCCCATCATGAGGACAGAGTCAGGAACAAGTGGTTGGAGACTCTTAGTTTAAGGCCTCTCCCTAAAGGCTGGCTCTAGGGCAGGATGGGAGGAGGCCAGAAAGCATATTCCGGCCTGGGAGTGGCCTCTGGTGCTGTGGTCCCCTACTGCCTCTCTGATCACCAGGACTGGCTACATAATTTGCAACACCTGGTGGAAATGAAGATGCTGGGCCTCTTGTTTAAATGCTGGGCCTCTTGTTTAAATGCTGGGCTTCTTGTTTAAATAAAATCCTCACAGCAAAGATTGAGCAGGCACTGAGAACTCTGTGCTAAGCCTTCTAAATCCTTGAGCTCATTCTCTCTTCACTGGGCTCCTCTTTGACGGGAGCCACATTGTCTATCAGCCCCGTACATGGAGGAGGCAGTGGAAACTCAAACCTCTGAACTCGCTTCTCTGAGGATACATGGCTAGTGGCAAACAAGATTCAAAGCCTGGCTGTTCTAAGACCCAGCCAGGGCAGGAAGTGTTAATATATCTTTCCTTCTTTGGCCTATTAAAGGAAGGCACTCCTGGCACTCCTGAGTCCCAAGATGAAGAGGCAGGAGTCTGTCAAGCCTTAGCAGCTCTCAGCCGCTGAGCAGCTTGTTTACCTCCAAGCTCCAAGCTCCAGCGGAATTCTGACCTGTGAGAGTCACGGGGGAGAAAACACAAAAGGAAAAACACACACACACACATCCTGAGCACCTATTCTGTGTCAGTAACTGTGGAAAGCACCTCTACCTGTGCTGTCTCAATTTATTTTGTCTTAGCTCAAATCTCCCCTAAAGCCTTGAGGGAAACAGCATTATCTCCTTTTTTACAGATGGGGAAAGTGAGGCACGGAGCAGGGAGGTGACAGGCCAGAGGTGATACTGATAGAAATGGCAGAACTAGAGTTCAAACAGGAATCTGCCTCCCTCCAGAGTGCAAGCTCTTTCCAAATGACTCTGGAATGTTTCTGGACACACTGTAAATTGAGAAGTGTAAGTGGTGGGCTCCCTCGGACCATGTCAGTTGTAACCCCCTTTCTTGCCCCCAGCGTATCTGAGGGAAATGTGAGAGCAGGGCAGGCCCAACCACAGCAGAGGAAGTCAGCTGCAGAGTGGCAGCTACCCGGCAAAACTCAGGTGCCCACCCGGAGGGAGGAGGTGAAGGAGATGTCTCTGAGGCCACCTCAGGGAGCCTGGCTGCCTCCCTAATCATTTAGCTGGAGAAGAGCAAAATAATCACCAATTAGCTGGCTAATTAATCCCCGCAGCATCCCAGAGTAGGGGCTGCCACTGCAGAGCCATAACATGGTGCAGAAAGTCCCACGGTGGGCCTGACAGTGAGGGACCGGGGCCTCCCTGCCTTGCCCCGAATGCAACTTCACACCAGCCATTTATATCACTCATCTGTTCACTTGAGAGTCACTGCACACTTACTATGTGTCACCATGCCCAGTCACAAGCATGGCGGACATCACCCCTGCCCTCCCGGAGCTTAGAGTCCAGTAGGGGGAAACATTCAACAGTTAGCTGGAAAAATGCACATGCCAAACTGATTCCCACTGCAGTGCCGTGGTCCTGGCTGTCCCCTCTCCCTTGCCTGCCCTTCTGGTTTGGCTTTGCCTGGCTAACTACTAACCATCTTTTAAACCTCCAAGGTCTTAAGTTCCAAGGTCACCTTATCTAGGAAGACTTTGCCAGGGGCTGGTTTAGGTGCCCACCCCTCTATTTTCCAAGAGGGCTCCGCTTCCTGCCTGTCACTCCATCAGACTGAGTTTTGAGCTTGAAAGTCCTAGGTCTGGGTAGCCCTCCATGCCTAGCAGGGTGCCCGGCACTCTGCTGACGTCTAATAAATACTTGTAGAATGAATATATGAGAGGATAAATCATGTGATCTGGGAGCAGTAACTTTGGAGACTTGGTTTCCTTATCTGCAGAAGAAGGTCTTTCTGGGTCTAAATCTGTGAACAAAAGGGAAGGACCTACCTGCTGGTCCAGTGGCTAAGACTCCTCCCTCCCAGTACAGGGGGCTGAGTGTGATCCCTGGTTGGGAAACTAGATCCCACATGCCACAACTAAGAGATCCTGCATGCCCAACAAAGACTGAAAATCCCACATGCCACAACTACAACCTGGTGCAGCCAAATAAATAAATATTAAAAAAAAAAAAAAACCAACCCCTGCAAAAAAAACCAGGAGCATAGCCCAGCCTCTGAGGTATAGGGGTACCTCTGCAATGTCCGTGTATGACAGTTCTCAGTATGTGAACTGAGAATTTCCAGATGTTCAGACTGGATTTAGAAAAGGAGAGGACTGAGAGATCAAATTGCCAACATCCATTGGATCACAGAAAAAGCAAGAGAATTCCAGAAAAACACCTACTTCTGCTTTACTGACTACACCAAAGCCTTTGATTGTATGGATCACAACAAACTGTCGAAAATTCTTAGAGATGGGAACACCAGACCACATTATCTGCCTCCTAAGAAATCTGTATGCAGGTCAAGAAGCAACAGTTAGAACTGGACATAGAATTTTGAATAGAATGTATCAAAATTGGGAAAAGGGTAGGTCAAGGCTGTATGTTGTCACCCTGCTTATTTAACTTATATGAAGAGTACATCATGTGAAGTGCCAGGCTGGATGAAGCACAAGCTGGAATCAAGACTGCTGAGAGAAGTATCAATAATCTCAGATATGCAGATGACACCACCCTTATGGCAGAAAGTAAAGAGGGACTAAAAACCTCTTGATGAAAGTGAAAGAGGAGAGTGAAAAAGCTGATTAAAAACTCAACATTCAAAAAACTAAGATCATGGCATCTGGTCCCATCACTTCATGGCAAATAGATGGGGAAACAATGGAACAGTGACAGGCTTTATTTTCTTGGGCTCCAAAATCACTGCAGATGGTGACTGCAGCCATGAAATTCAAAGATGCTTGCTCCTTGGAAGAAAAGCTATGACAAACATAGACAGCATATTAAAAAGCAGAGATATTAATTTGCCAAGAAAGGTCCTTATAGTCAAAGCTATGGTTTTTCCAGTAGTCATGTATGGATGTGAGAAAAAGGGGTGTAAAGAAAGCTGAGTGCTGCAGAATTGATGCTTTCAAATTGTGGTGCTGGAGAAGACTCTTGAGAGTCCTTTGGACTGCAAGGAGATCAAACTAGTCAATCCTAAAAGAAATCAGTCCTGAATATTCATTGGAAGGACTGATGCTAAAGCTGAAGCTCCAATACTTTAGCCACCTGATGGCGAAGAACTGACTCATTGGAAAAGACCCTGATGCTGGCAAAGATTAAAGGCAGGAAGAGAAGGCGACAACAGAGGATGAAATATTTGGATGGCATCACTGACTAGGTGGACATGAGTTTGAGCAAGCTCTGGGAGTCGGTAATGGACAGGGAAGCCTGGCGTGCTGCAGTCCATGGGGCTGCGAAGAATGGGACACGACTGAGTGACTGTGAACTGAACTGGAATGTCCAAACTGAGCATTAATCATGGTGGTCTGGCCCCTGCCAAAATCACAAGCAGGCCAAAGCTTGTGAATCCCTCCAGCCTCTGCCAAGGAAGCTGGTGTATATGTTACAGTTGTCTTTGCCTGCAAGGAACTGAAACTGACTCCCACCAAAGCCAGAAGGGCCTGCTGGACTCCCTGTGGGATCGTCAGGTCGTCTGAAGGCAGAAGTGGACTGGTGTTTTACCAGCTTTCCCTGGGGATCTAGTTAAAATGCAGACTGACGCATGATGCTGCCTCCAGGTGCTGAATGATCAAGCGTACTCAACTTCTGTGTTCCTCTTTCCCTGGGTGAGGGCACCGGATTGGTCTTTCTTGGGCCAGGTGCCTGCCCCAAACTTTTTGTGACAGCCAGCGCAGTAGGAGCACTGACAGCAGCTATGGCCCCAGCAACAGCCGTGGCCGCAGCCCTGTTCCTGGGTATCTAGGTATTCCTAGGGAAGGGTGGGCCCTGGGCTTGGGCAGCCGCCCTCAGAGGGGTTGACTACAGCTGGAGGGAGCCATGCCAGCTCCCTGTGCATGCAGTGACACTCTGAGCGGTGAAAGGTATCATCTTTCAACCTGGAAAGTGATTTCCAAAGGCCCAGCATTGGGGGCGGATGGAGGAGAGTTTAAATAGCAGCTGTGTTCCTAATTTCCCCAGGAGGGAGGCCTGGCTGCCCCTCCTCCGTGTTGAGTGTTTGCCATTCAAAACAAACAGTATCATTTGGTTCAATATAAAATGAATTAAAGGAAATTAAACTGCGGGGGCCATGTGGCAAGCCTTGTCCTCCATTGTCTGAAGCCATTTTTCATCTTCCCCGGTGGGGAACAACAGCTTGGGGGGTGTGGAGCTGAGCAGGGCTAGATAAATAAATAAAGAAGGTGAAAAACCCCCCTTTTCCCCAGAGGCGGAGGCGGGGGTGCAGGAAATCCCAGGTGCCTGCTCTGGCCCGTCTATACTGCATTCCTTGGAGGCAGAATGTAGACCTCGAGTCTCCCAGGGAACGAAGGGAAGGGGAAAAAACAAAACAACAACAAAAAATGATGTGCGGCCTCTGAGACAGAAAGGGGGTCAGGGCAGCTGAGAGAGAAGATTATGGACCAGAGGGGCCGGGAGAGGAGGGTCTTGGGCACCTGACTGGTGGGGAGTGATCCTGGCTCTTCCCCAGCCACACAAAGCGGGGTTGTTGCCGCTATTTGCACTGCGGAAACTGAGTCAGGAGGGCAGGGGTGGGGAAAGACGGGCAGAGAAGAAAGGACTGGATAGTGGTGAAGTGGGAGGAGGTCGGGAACTAGACTGCCCAAGTTCAAATCCCAGCTCTGCCACTCATCAGCTATGTGTCCTTTGCAAGTCACTTACCCGCTCTGTGCCTCAGTTTCCTCATCTGCAAATTCGGAGTAGTAAGTATCTCCTGCATAGGGTTGTTGTGAAGATTAAAAAAGTTCATGTTTATGAAGCAGTCAGAACAGTACTAAGGACACTGGCTATTTGTTATTGCTGCATGATAGTTATCATCTTATTATGATTATCAATAATCATAAACAGAATATTGATTATGTTCTTATTGTTGGTCTCTGGGGGCATCTTCCTTGGCATCTGAAGGCTTAGCCTTAAGTCATAGCTCTGCCATAGGCTTGCTGTGTGACTCTTGGGTAAATGAATATACCTTGCTGAGCCTCGGGTCCCTCATTCTACAAATCAGGGATAAGCAACTTGGGACAGCGTGTGCTGGTGCCTCCCAAGGTCCATTCTCCCCTTCCTTCTTCAAAATAAGAACTATGATTTTTGCTTAGATCCACTGGAACCCAGCTGTAGGATGGGCCCCAGCTCCTATGCAGCGATAGTGACTGGACGGTAGCTGATGAAATATAAGTTACACAGGAGCCATTTCCAGGAAGCAACACCTTTTAATAATATCTCGCTAAGGAAGCAGAAAACCAATGCCAAAGAATGCTCAAACTACCCCACAATTGCACTCATCTCACACGCTAGCAAAGTAATGCTCAAAATTCTCCAAGCCAGGCTTCAGCAATACGTGAACCGTGAACTTCCTAATGTTCAAGCTGGTTTTAGAAAAGGCAGAGGAGCCAGAGATCAAACTGCCAACATCTGATGGATCATCGAAAAAGCAAGAGAGTTCCAGAAAAATATCTATTTCTGCTTTATTGACTATGCCAAAGCCTTGGACTGTGTGGATCACAATAAACTGTGGAAAATTCTTCAAGAGATGGGAATACCAGACCACCTGACCTGCCTCTTGAGAAACCTATATGCAGGTCAGGAAGCAACAGTTAGAACTGGACATGGAACAACAGACTGGTTCCAAATCAGAAAAAGAGTATGTCAAGGCTATATATTGTCGCCCTGCTTATTTAACTTATATGCAGAGTACATCATGAGAAATGCTGGGCTGGAAGAAGCACAAGCTGGAATCAAGACTGCTGGGAGAAATATCAATAACCTCAGATATGCAGATGACACCATCCTTATGGCAGAAAGTGAAGAGAAACTAAAAAGCCTCTTGATGAAAGTGAAAGAGGAGAGTGAAAAAGTTGGCTTAAAACTCAACATTCAGAAAACGAAGATCATGGCATCCGGTCCCATCACTTCGTGGGAAATAGATGGGCAAACAGTGGAAACAGTGTCAGACTTTGTTTTTTTGGGCTCCAAAATCACTGCAGATGGTGATTGCAGCCATGAAATTAAAAGACACTTACTCCTTGGAAGGAAAATTATGATCAACCTAGATAGCATATTCAGAAGCAGAGACATTACTTTGCCAACAAAGGTCCATCTAGTCAAGGCTACGGTTTTTCCAGTGGTCATGTATGGATGTGAAAGTTGGGCTGTGAAGAAAGCTGAGTGCTGAAGAATTGATGCTTTTGAACTGTGGTGTTGGAGAAGACTCTTGAGAGTTCCTTGGACTGCAAGGAGATCCATCCAGTCCATTCTAAAGGAGACCAGTCTTTGGTGTTCATTGGAAGGACTGAGGCTAAAGCTGAAACTCCAATACTTTGGCTACCTCATGCAAAGAACTGACTCATTGGAAAAAAGACTCTGATGCTGGGAGGGATTGGGGGCAGGAGGAGAAGGGGATGACAGAGGATGAGATGGCTGGATGTCATCACCAACTCGATGGACATGAGTTTGGGTGAACTCCGGGAGTTGATGATGGACAGGGAGGCCTGGTGTGCTGTGATTCATGGAGTTGCGAAGAGTCAGTTACAACTGAGAGACTGAACTGAAGGCCCCAGAATAATAGTTTAGTAAATAGTAATTTTTTTCCATCTGAGTATGGTTAGATTCTGACTTTCTTGCTTACCTTAAACTGTAAATGCTCTCCATTTTCCTTAGAATAACAATAACTAATAACAACAACAAGGATTTACTGTATTGCACAAGGAACTTGTGCTTCCCTGGTGTCTCATTGGTAAAGAATCCACCTGCAATGCAGGGGACACAGGTTCGATCCTTGAGTTGAGAAGATCCCCTGGAGAAGGAAATAGCAACCCACTCCAGTATTCTTGCCTGGGAAATCCCATGGCCAGAGGAGCCTGGTGGGCTGCAGTCCATGGGATCACAAAGAGTCAGACACAACTGAAGTAACTGAGTATGCACACGGGGGAATTATATTAAATATCTTGCAATAAAGTATAATGGAAAAGAATAAAAAGTAGGTTTGTAGACAGTGTATTCAAAAGTGGAGACATCACTTTCCTGACAAAGGTCTGTATGGTCAAAGCTATGATTTTTCCAGTAGTCATGTACAGATGTGAGAGCTGGGCCATAAAGAAGGCTGAATGCTGAAGAATTGATGCTTTTGAACTGTGGTGTTGTTAAAGACTCTTGAGAGTCCCTTGGACAGCAAGGAGATCAAACCAGTAAATCCTAAAGGAAATCAACCCTATTCATTGGAAGGACTGATGCTGAAACTGAAACTCCAATACTCTGGCCACCTGATATGAAGAGCTGACTCACTGGAAAAGACCCTGATGCTGGCAAAGACTAAGGACAGGAGGAGAAGTGGGTGACAGAGGATGAGATGGTGGGATGACATCATCGACTCAATGGACATGAGTTTGAGCAAGCTACAGGAGATAGTGAAGGACAGGGAAGCCTGATGTGCTGCAGTCCATAGGGTCTCAAAGAGTTGGACATGCCTGAGTGACTGAACAACAGCAACAACAATGTACATATCTATACAGCCAAATCACTTTGCTGTATACCTAAAACCTAATACAATATTGTAAATCAACTATACTTAAAGAATAACTAGCCTGCTATCACTTGACCTGTGTTATTTTAATTATCCCTCACAACAGGGTTGTGAGGTAAATCTGATACTCCCATTTTAAAGAAGGGGATATTGAGGGTCAGTGAAGTTAATCAGGGTCCTAGAGGTCCTGTTCAGTTCAGTTCAGTCGCTCAGTTGTGTCCGACTTTGTGACCCCATGAACTGCAGCATGCCAGGACTCCCTGTCCATCACCAACTCCCGGAGTTCACTCAGACTCACATCCATTGAGTCAGTGATGCCATCCAGCCATCTCATCCTCTGTCGTCCCCTTCTCCTCCTGCCTCCAATCCCTCCCAGCATCAGAGTCTTTTCCAATCAGCCAACTATTCGCATGAGGTGGCCAAAGTACTGGCATTTCAGCTTTAGCATCATTCCTTCCAAAGAAATCCCAGGGCTGATCTTCTTTAGAATGGACTGGATGGATCTCCTTGCAGTCCAAGGGACTCTCAAGAGTCTTCTCCAACACCACAGTTCAAAAGCATCAGTTCTTCAGTGCTCAGCCTTCTTCACAGTCCAACTCTCACATCCATACATGACCACTGGAAAAAGCATAGCCTTGACTAGACAGACCTTTGTTGGCAAAGTAATGTCTCTGCTTTTCAAAATGCTGTCTAGGTTGGTCATAACTTTTCTTCCCAGGAGTAAGTGTCTTTTAATTTCATGGCTGCAGTCACCATCTGCAGTGATTTTAGAGCCCCCAAAAATAAAGTCTGACACTATTTACACTGTTTCCCCATCTATTTTCCATGAAGTGATGGGACCAGGTGCAATGATCTTCATTTTCTGAATGTTGAGTTTTAAGCCAACTTTTTCACTCTCCTCTTTCACCTTCATCAAGAGGCTTTTTAGTTTCTCTTCACTTTCTGCCATAAGGGTGGTGTCATCTGCATATCTGAGGTTGCTGCTGCTGCTGCTAAGTCGCATCAAGTCGTGTCCAATTCTGTGCGACCCCATAGACAGCAGCCCAACAGGCTCTTCTGTCCCTGGGATTCTCCAGGCAAGAATATTGGAGTGGGTTGCCATTTCCTTCTCCAAGGCATGAAAGTGAAAAGTGAAAGTGAAGTCACTCAGTCGTGTCCGACTCTTAGCGGCCCATGGACTGTAGTCTACCAGGCTCCTCCGTCCATGGGATTCTCCAGGCAAGAGTACTGGCGTGGGTTGCCATTAGGTCTACTCTAATCACATGAGCCCTTTGAAAGCAGAAGGGTAAGTTACAGAGACATGAAGCATGAGAAAGATTCCATTCTGGCTTGAAGATATAGGAGGCCATGGGAACAGACCAGAATGTGGTTTCTGGGAGTTGAGGGTGATCCCCAGCCAAGAGCCAGGAAGAAAATGGGGATCTCAGTATTATAATCACATAGAACCTTGTTCTTTCAATAACCAAATAAGACTGGAAGTCAGTTCTGCAGAACCTCCAACAGGAGTGCAGCCTGTCCAACACGTTGATTCTGACCTCATGTGACCCTATACAGAGAACATAGTCAAGCCTACCTGGCTTCTGACCTACAGAAGTGTGAACTAACAAACGGGTGTTTTTCAGCCACTGAGTTGGTGGTAACTTCTTAGGCAACAGTTGAAAACTAACAAGGGTAGGGACTACCATGATCTCATTTTACAGTTGAGGAAGTGAAAGTCTGCAGGGTGACACAGCTGGTAAATGGCAAAGGGCTTCTCAAACAGGAGTTGAACCCAGACAGTCTGGCTTTTAACCATTGTGCTGTGTTCTCACAATGAACACAAAGTTCATTTGTACTTGTCTATAACAATCTCCAGCACAGATAGTTTAGTTGTTTTGAAAAGCAAGGTGGGAGCTATGTATAGAATATTACTGTTTGAAGAATGAACTTGTGGTTCATTAGAGAATGAACTTATGGTTGCCAGGGGGAAGGATGATGGGAAGGGATAGGGAGTTTGGAATGGACATGTACACACTGCTATATTTAAAAAGGATAACCAACAAGGACCTACTGTACAGCACAGGGAATTCTGCTCAATGTTATGAGGCAGCCTGGATGGGAGGGGAGTTTGGGGGAGAATAGACACATGTACATGTATGGCTGACTCTCTTTGCTGTTCACCTGAAACTATCACAACATTGTTAACTGGCTGTACCCCCAAGTTTAAAAAAAATAATATTACTGTGCGAATATATAAAGATGAGTAGGAAGAACATACACATTGGTTGGCTTGTATGTGGCAGAGTAGCTATAAAAAGATTCAAGGATTGTATGATTATTTCCCAGGAGGAGAAATGGGTGTCTAGGGGATGGAGAGGGAAGCAGACTTTTCACCATATATCGTTTTGACTTTTGAACTCTGTGGTTATATAACCCATTTAAAAAATGGTGTCCTCAATAATGAGAGGAATGGGGGAAAAGTTGAGAGACATCTGAATAGATGGAAAAAACATTCTCAAAAGGACTCAGAATGACAGATAAACTGGTCTGTAGGTATATTAATTTCCTAGGGCTGCCATAACAAAGATGGGGGGCTTATACAACAGGAATTTATTTTCTTACAGTTCTGAAGGCCAGCAGTCTGAGATCAGGGTGTGAGCAGGGTTGGTGCCTTTTGAGGGCTCTAAGGGCGAGGCCTGCTTCCTGCCTCTCTCCTTGGCGTATAGATGGCCGTCATCTTCCTGTGTCTCCATGTTGTCTTCCCTCTGTGTGTGTCTGGGTCCTAATTGCCTTTTTATAAGGACACTGGTCATATTAGACTAGGGCCCACCATAATGGCTTCATTTTGACTTCATTACCTGTTTAAAGCCTCTATCCAAATACAGCCACATTCTGATGTACTAGGGCTTCAGACTTCAATATATGGATTTGGTGAAGGGACACATTTCAGTCCATAAAATGAACATTTAACCCAGAGTTTCTTAACCCTGGCACTCAACACTGGGGACTGGATAATCCCTGATCTCAGGGCATTGTCCTGTGCTCTGTAGAATGCTGAGCAGCATCTTTGCTCTCTACCTACTGAATGCCAATACCATCCCCCCGCCCAACTCCATTATAACAATCAGAGATGTCTCCTGAGGGACTTCCCTGGTGGTTCACTGGTTAAAATCTGCCTTGCGATGCAGGGTACGTGCATTCAATCCCCAGTCAGGGAACTAAGATCCCACATGCCATGGAGCAACGAATCCCACGCACCACAACTACTGAGGCTGAGAGCTCTGGAGCCCATGGGCCACAACTAGAGAATCTGTGCACCCCAATGAAAGACCCTGCATGCCACAACTAAGACCCAATGTAGCCAAATTAATAAATATTAAAAAAAAAATCTCCAGAAATGACCAAATGTCCCCCTAGTTGGGAACCCCTTCTAGCCCAGCTGTGTGGGCAGCTGGGCCAAGTACATCTGGCTCATCGAGAAGTTCTGCACTTTCATACACAGAACCATGTACTGTGAGAACCACAGCTGAGACCTAGGAACCCAGCCCTGCCCTGGTAGAGACCTGCATCTGCTTAGGAGGGGAGTGGAGAGGGGAATGACTGACCTCCAGGAAGGAAGGTGATTCAATCAATGGGAAACCACTCTGAAAGAAAAAGGGCTGGGTTCAGGGCCCAGAAAATAGAAGGATTTTAATGGCACCAAAAGCCTCATGAATCCTTTCAGCTCTCACATCCAAGAAAACCACTTTTCCTGCTCTTGTCGGCTCTCCCCTGTACTTAGAGACAAACCACCGGACTGAAAGCTCGTGGAATCTCGCCCTCTGGAAACCTCTCATCCGGGGGCTGGCTATCCAGACTGCACTAGGAGTCAGTTACGATGATTTCAGACACGGGAAGGGCTTTCTCTTCCCGTGAAAGACAGGAAGTTGGGCACATGCTGTGTTCTTTGGAGAAACAGCTTGGCTAAACTTTTCCTTGTTTCTGACATAGCTAGTCCTATTAACCATCCAGCAACTGGATACCCGCTCTTCTATCTTCTGATAACCTTAATGGGATAAAAATGACCATTTCAGACATGAGGAAGCTGAGGGCTCCAAAGAGTGAGGTCACCTGTCCAAGGATGCGTAGGCAATAAGTTTCCGGGAATCAGGATTGGAACCCAGGTTTGCTGACCCTACAACTTCTCATCAGGTCAGCACTGACTCAGCTGTCAGTAGATGTCAGTTCCGCAACTACCTCCTCTACCCATGCGTGAAGTCGCTTCAGTCATGTCCAGCTCCGCGAGCCCATGGACTGTAGCCCACCAGGCTCCTCTGTCAATGAAATTCTCCAGGCGAGCATATTAGAGTGGGTTGCCATGCCCTCCTCCAGGGGATCTTCTCAACTCAGGGATCGAATTTGTGTCTCTTACGTCTGTTGTATTGGCAGGTGAGTAATTTACCACTAGTGCCACCTGAGAAGCTGGTAACTAGGTTTGGGTTAGGTTAATACAAAAGCAAGTTTTACTCGTGGAGAATAAGGGAGTGCATGAAGGCAAGGAAGGCATCTTGCTCATTTTTATATTCTCAGGGTCTAGCACTGCCTCTTTAAGCAAATAAGTTCCAAGTAATGTCAGTGGGAACGAGGAGAGAAAGGGGAGGTGGCTGAAAAGAGCTCTACCTGGGGGCAGCAGCACACCTGGTTTTAACCTCCCAATAGGAATTTAACATGAAGCTCTTCATTCAGCCCATAATACCCAAGGTGTGTTTCCTGTGCATCAAGACAGACCTGACAGTCTTCATCCTCGTGAGTCTATACTCGAGTAGCAGAGGTAGAAAATAAACACAATTCAGTCATTTCAGATACTGGCACATGCTAGAGGAAGAAAGAGAATGGTGACGGGATAATGCAGGCTGGGGACCACCACTCTGAACAGAGTGGTCAGGGGAGGTGACAGACTCTCAAGAGGAAGTGACACTGGAGTGACACTTGAAAGATGGGAATGGGACAGCCATGGAAACATAGGGAAAAACCTCCTCAGGCAGAGGGAGCAGTAAGTGCAAAGGGTCTGAGAGGGAAGGTGCTGGCTGGTGCAGGGTGAGCAAGGGAGAGGAGAAGGTCATGGGTGATGAGGTCAGAGAAGTGGGAGGCAGTCTGATTGGGCAGGGCCTAGATGTATAACTTATCTAGCTTTACGATGGCAAGTGGCTGCTCTAGTCATCCGGCCAGGGTGATGGTTTGGGGCTGAGGTTACAGATGGGTGGTCACCATTGTTAACCCCACCTCCCTTCTTGGCTGGCCAATGAGCCTGGAGATCCTGGGAGGCCCAGGTGTGAGAAGATCCCGGACAGACCCTCTGGTGTCTGGAGGCATGTGGGGATCGGTGGCTCATCCGGCCTCACACATCAAGGACCGTGGGGCCATTAGGCAAACCCAAATTCCAGAAGCCCTTCCAATACAATGATTATAATATTAAAAACCAACCCACCCTCTCAGTGGACGGCGTGGAGGCACAGGAAAGAGCATCTGTGTTGTGAGCCATTAGGGTCCCTGACAGATGTGTGCCTTCCCCTCCCCCCACCAGCTGCAAATGAAGACCCATCCTTTTCTTCTGCCCAGACAAGGATTGATGAGGATTTGGGAGAGCACTCAGACAAGCAAGGAAAGGCTGCGAACCTTTTCCAAGCCTGCAATTTATCTTGAGGAGACTATTCACATCACTCCTTACAGGCTGGATTCTGCTCTGACCTGGCACATTAATCTCGCCGAATAAAATAATAATAATCAGAAAAAGGGAGTTGGATAGTTGCCAGGGAGGCATTAATAACTGTCGCCCACACCTCGGCAGTGCAGAGAAGGGGTGCCAAATCCCATCCCCGCCCCCTGACCCCCAGCAGTGCCCGTCGAAGAAGAAGGAAGTGAGGAAAACTTTGCTTGAACCTTGGGGAATTTTCTAGAGATGGTATATGGGGACATCATTTCTCAGTTAATACAGGAATTTCCCCAAGCAAATGCAGAGAAATTCCCTGGGAGGGAGTGTGGTCTAGTGATTCAGAGTGATCCTGGAATCAGACTGCCTGAGTTCCAATCCCCACTCAGCCGTATATAAGCTGCGTGACGTTGGGCCTCTTAACCTCTCACTGGGTTTGTTTTTTCCTCTGGAAAACAGGGATAAAACTAGCACCTGCTGGGAATGTAAAATGGTATAGCCGCTATGGGACATAGTGTAGTGCTTCTTCAAAAAGTTAAACACAGAATTACCATATGACCCAGCCATTCCACTCTTAAGTACTACCCAGAAAAACTGTGTTCAGAGAGATCCTTGTGCACAAATGTTCAAAGCACCACTATTCCTGATAGCCAAAAAGTGGAAGTAATCTGAATGTCTATCTATTGATGAATGGATAAACAAACACTGGTCTCTCCACACAATGGAATATTATTCAGCCATAAAAAGAAATGAAGTGCTGACATCTGTTACAATGTGGATGAATCTTGAAAATAAGATGCTAAGGGAAATAAGCCAGACATAAAAGGTCACATAATGTATGATTCCATTTACATGAAATGCCCAGAAAAGGTAAATACATACAGATATAAAGCAGATTGGTGGTTGTCAGAGGGAATGGGGAGTGACTGAATGTGTATGAGGTTTCCTTCTGGGGTGATGAAAATGTCTTAAAATTAGATAGAGGTGATGGTTGCCAGTGAATGTACTGAATGTCATCGAATCACACACTTTTAAATAATTACTGGTTAATTTTATGTTATGTGAATTTTACCTCAATTTTTAAAAACCCACAAAACAACAGCACTTGCCTTCTAGAACAGATGTCAGAGGAAAACGAATGAGAGCCAGGCCTGGCCCACATGAAGGTCTGTCTCCGCATCAGCTGCTCCTACTGCCATGGGCATTATTATGCTGGGGTTTGTAATCTCTGGCAAGTTATTCAACTCAGTGTCTTCTCCGTGCATGCAAGGAGATATCAACAGTATCGACCGACCAGGATTGTTAAGATTAAACAAGACAACGTCTTCAGCAGACTGTCAACTCCATGAGCATGTGGATTTTTGTCTACCTTGTTCACTGATATACCCCTGTGCTTAGAACAGTGCCTGGCACACAGCTGGCATTTAGCAACTGTTCTTGAACAAACGGCAGTGCTTAACTTAAACACAGCCTGGTTCCTGGTGGTTTCTCAGCAATGTTTAGTTGTATGTATTACTATTGGTCTGGCAGCTGTAGTTTTTGAAGGCCCCTGCGTGTTCCTTTCTAGCACAGGGAAGTGAGTACTACTTTGCCTTGCAGATTTTGGTGTCTTCACAACAGGGTGCCTGGACATCTACCAGAGATATCCATAGATAGATGGATGGACATACTACCATGAGAAGTCTGAGCTGAGCTGACAATGGAGTCTAAGCTCTCACTGCAGTTACAAGAGGAGGTGATGAAAGTTAGTGTAGCTAGTTAGACTATCAACTCATCCACTCACCCATCCATCTACCTGCCTGTCTGTCCATCCTTCTAAATCTCCATCCAAATATCCATCGATCCATCTAAATCTCCATCCATCTATCCATTCAAATCTCCATCCATCATCTAAATATCCATCCATCCATTCACATATCCATCCAACATCCAAATATCCATCCATCCATCTATCCACACAATCACTTGATTATCCATCTATCCACATATCCACCAACCTTCCCAGCTATCCACTCAATTCATCCATTTACCTATACAGCCATTCATCCGTCCATCTACTCCCCATATCTACATACAATGAACATTTCTGAGTGCATATCAGACGCTGGTGATCTATCAACAAAGAAACCAAATGCATTCATTTCCTGTTGTCACAGAGGTTACAGTTGAGCAGAGCAGGCAGACAATTAAACAAGCAATTACAGTCAGAGTGGTGAGTGCTGGAATGGGGGAGAACAAGGCGTTAGGAGAGCCCCAGTAGGGGCTTCATCCCTCATCCAAAGGGCAGGCGGATGTCTAAGAGGCTGTGATCTGCAGGAGGAGCGTGAATTGGTTAAGAGACAAGAAAGGAAAAAGGTCTTTGAGGTAGAAGGATCAGTGGGTAGGAGAAAGGGCAGCACAGAGCCGGCTCTGGAAGCTCTTTGGGTTAGTTACTCAGCATCTCTGTGTTGAAGGTTTCGCATGTGGAAAATGGGATAAGAGCATCTGCCACATGTCAGATTGGGACTAGCTGGTGTATGGAAAGAAATGAAAGAAGTAGGGTCTGGTCTAGTGGAAGCACAGGTTCCTCGTCTGTCGATTCAGCCAATCTCACGTAGAAAATCTAAGGATGTGGGACCACGGATGCAGGAGGACATCTGTAAGTGGCTTGAGCATCCGTGGATTCTGCTATCCGAGGAAAATCCTGGAACCAACCCGTCACGGATACTGAGGGGTGATTATACTCAGCTTTTCATCTGGAAAGAGTTGATCATAATCTCTCTCTCTCTCTCTCAGAGGGGTGCTGAGAGCCTTACACAAATCAAGACATAGAAAAGAATCTAGCAAGAAGCAGAATGTACTAGGTGATGAGTGACCACCTTCTGCCTGTTTTCCTTATCTTCCTCCCATAGCTACTTTGAGCCAGAGCTTGGACCCGGAAGCTGAAGTTCAGGGCTGGAGTCCCAACCCTTACCACGTAATAGCTGCTTGTCCTTCTGTCTCATCACCAGTGAGAGAAATAGTATCTCCCTGGGAGGAACTGAAGAGGCTACAAAAGGAATTCATACATAAAGTGCTCCTAGACCCCAGTTCAATTCCTGGGTCAGGAAGATCCCCTGAAGAAGGGATAGGTTACCAACTCCAGTATTGTTGGGCTTCCCTGGTGGCTCAGATGGTAAAGAATCTGCCTGCAATGTGGGAGACCTGGGTTCAATCCCTGGGTTGGGAAGATCCCCTGGAGGAGGGCATGGCAACCCACTCCAGTATTCTTGCCTGGAAAATTCCCTGGACAGAGGAGCCTAGCAGGCTATAGTCCACGGGGTTGCAAAGAGTCAGACACGTCTGAGTGACTAAGCACAGCACAGTCTCAGGTTCACAGTCGGTGGTCAATAATTGCAAGCCATTGTTATTCCAGGCTGTCAGTATTGGGCCAGCTTCCTTACATGCCTGGATTCACATCTCCTGCCTTCCACAGTGTCACAAACGCGATGAAGGAAAAGGCTCAGGGCATCTAGAAGTGACTCAACCCAAGGAGGGGGTCGTGGGAACTCTGTCTTGTGGCTGGTTGATCAGAAGCACAGGTGACAACCTGGGGCTTGTGACTGGCCATCTGAAGGAACAGGAGAAGTCTGGTGGGACTAAGCCCTTCTCCCGTGGGATCTGATACTATCTTGAGGTGGATGGTGTCAGAACTAGATAAACTGTTGGACACCCAGCTGGTGTCAGAGAATTACATGACGTGTGGAAAACCAGCATGTCTGGTGTCAGAGGTAGTGAGCATGTGTGTGTACAGAAGAAACACAGGAGTGTGTTTTTCCTATACACCTGGCCAGTGATTTGACCAGCTGTCACTCAAAATGAATGGTCAATTCCAACTTGCTCTTCTGCCAACCAAGGCCTGGGACAAATTTTGAGCTTTCTGACCTAATGATGATGTCTGTTCCTAACAATGCTCAGTTCTCTGAATTACAATGATTATCCCCCAAGACCTCCTCATACCAATACCTGCTGCAGACCTTTCCCTGAGATGACACTGCAAAGAATCCTTGTCACCATTTCCCTTCCTGAAGCCACAGCAGGCATCACTCATAGATCACAGAGTTCTTTCCTCCTGAGCCTCAGCTACCCCTACAGAACATGCCGCAGAAGTCATCAAGAGTGAGACCTGTGACAGGCATGCTTCCCTGGGAAAAGCAGGACCCAGGGCATGTCGATGAGCTTTTTTCCTTTCTCAGGAGAAATTTAGATGAAAATGGCATCAAGGCCCGCTTTGGACAATAAGACTTAGGGAATGCACTTGGAGAGTAGAGACGTGACAGGAGGGTGATGACAATAAAGAATGATGCGCAGCTTCAAGGAACGATGAGAGGTGGGTTACCGGATCTACCAGCACAAGTTCTGTTCATTTGATGACCTGACATCAGCTCTGCTCAAGTCCAACCTTTCTTTCTCCAGGAGGCGCACTAGAAACTCTGCATGATTGGTGTGATGGGGGCTGCCACCTGTGCCTACCTTGGACTTGACGGCCAGGATGATCTTGGGCAGGGCCACGACGAGGCACTTGAGAGCAATGGTGATGTACTTGAGCACAAAGTCTGCGATGCCCACGATCCATAGCAGGTCGAAGAAGTCCAGCGTCTCCAGGTTGGGCTTCAGGAATATGAGGCTAGGGGAGGAGTCAGAGTGTCAGAGTGCTCACTTAGGATCGCTGGCCCTTGGCAGCAACTTCTACTCACTCTGGGAGCCTTGTAAATATTACCTGTAGAAAGAGCACTAAACTGCGAGTCAGACATCTGTGTTCTGTTCCTGAATATGCTACTAACTTGCTGTGTGACCTCGGGTGGCTATCTTAACCTCTCTGAGCCTCAGTTCCCCTGAGAATTAGATGATGAGCTTGGCCTGGAACATTGTAAGTTAAAGTCCCCTCCAGTTTTATGGGTCCACAACAGGCTTCACAAGAGAAACCGGAAGGAAGGGAGGGAGGGAAAAAAAGCTGACCAACACCATGAAGGAGGGAGAGAGAGAAGCAGGGAGGAAGGTTTTGATGTGTGACAGTGTGCTAAGCCCTTTACTCACTGTATCTTATTCTGTGCAGTAAGCATTGCTTACCCTCACTTTATAAACGAGGCACTAAAGCTTGGAGAGGTAAGGTAAGTTGCCCAAAGTCATACTGCATGCTAAGCATACGGGCATGAGTATCAGACAGACTTGAATTTGAATCCAGGCTTCTCCATTTTTTGAACACTAGGCCAATCACGTTCTTTCTATAAGCCTCAGTGTTCTCATCAACAAAATGGGAATCTTTCTGTCCCTCCTAGGGTTATTGGTGGGATTCGATGAGATAATAGACATACTATAGACTCTGCCAAGCAGCACTGACAATGATAACCACGTCTCTACGAGGCAGGCACTATTATCTACCCATTTTGCACATGAGAAGACGGAGTCACAGAAAATTAAAGGAACATGCATAGTCCTACAAATACGAAGCAACAGTGGTAGTTTCTAGTACACCTGAACCCAGGTGTGCTAGCTACAATTACTGCCCTCAAACCTTACTCTATAGTAGTGTTGCTTGGAGTGTGTAATCCCTCTTAACCATCCATGACCAGGTAAGGCAACCTCACACTCAACTTCTGTACTTCACTCACGGGAGACAGACAAAAAGTCATTCTCAAACTGACCCTGGTCCATGGCCCACATGTGGAGCAGCACTGCTGTCTGTCACCTCTGCCAATGACAATATTATTCATGTTAATAATATCTTGGTTCTTCACATCATGCTGGCCCTACTCCACCTGCTGTATGTGTCTCAAGTCATTTCATCTTCCCAAGGGCTCTAATTGGTAGACACTATGACTATTGCATTTTGAGCTGGGGAGTCTGGAGTTTTATGACATCATGGAGCCCATAGTATCTCAGCTAGAATGTGGAGCTAGAATCCTAATTGCGCTGGGCCCCTCGCTTTTCTTTCTGCTGGATTAGAGGCTCCAAGCAAAGGCCACTCTGAGTCTTGTCTGTCCCCCCAAAAGCAGAAGACAGTGCACACAGCCCAGACTGAGTGCTTTCTAAACTCTTCCCACACACTCTGCTGGGCTGGCAGACAACAGTGCAAACTGAGGTCCCCTGATGAGAGCATTCTAGGAGTCAAATGGTCTGTTTTCTTACTTTTATTTTTAAAAATCGATTTCTATTTATAATAAAGATCTTTGAAGAGCTAGACTATGGGCTAAATCAATGAAAACAATCTGTTTTGGCAATCTCTCATGATACCGTCAGTGCCCTTCCACATCTGAGCCCCATCTCCATGGGATGCCTCGTCTCCAAGTCTGAGAGACACCCAGGTTATGATATGGGGAGAGGTGGTCAGCCCTGAGCTCCTCTCTTCGTCTCTGCTCTTGTCCCTCCCTGGGAATATTCCAGGCTGGCGGGCTGACTTTCACGCCCTGCTTCTCTATTATGCATGCATCTCTGATTGCAAAAAAATGAAGATGTGCCATCCATTTTCCATTTTATCCCAGAGACTCCAATCTGTTACATTCACCTACCTGGGTTTTACTTCATCATCTTTGTGTTTTTCTGTTGGCTTTGACGCCGGAAAGATGCCAAAGTGTTTTTCCACAGATTGATCACTACATCCACTTATTTCTAAGATACACTATGAACTTTAATGGACGGATACATTTTATTGTCAGTTTTCCACCCCATTAGCCACCACCACCAAAAGGTATAGTAATTCATCATAAACAATAACATCATGACATGATTAGGACATATCAAGTGTTGCACAGTTTGCCCAGTAGTTTCTGCATATTCTAATATTTGGCCTCTCTAATCATTAGCCCGTTCAGGTGGGTAAAGCAGAAATTAACTTGCTCCCAGTTTCACAAATGCAGAAACTAGGGGAGGTTCAAAAAGGTTCCACTATTTGCCAAAGGGCATAAGCTGGTATGTGGAAGGACTATGACCTTCTGACACTGGTCATCAGACTTCAAATCCTGGGATGATTCAAACTTGCTTTCACCTACCGGGACTAAGATTTACTAAAAAGGGTTTCCTTAAGCCTCAGTTTCCTTACCTGTAAAATGGCAACAGCAATACCCTGCTCACTTGGAAAGCAAAGTAAGATAATGGCTATTGGTATCACAAACACACTCTAGACCACTGACATCAAAAAGGAGTTCTATTGCTTTTCCCCAAGCCACTCTCTTTCCCTTCATGTGCTGCCAGTTTGACTCAGCCCTGGTCTGATGAGGGCGCAGAGGTCTGAGCCTGCAAATGTGATCATGCCCAGAAAATGGCATGAGCTGGAAATTCATCCAAGGTTCTGGGAAACTCCATCTCCTTTACCCTCCACCAGGACCTTGATCTTCTGAGCTGGGCAACTAATGCAGTGTGTGAGCGGCATGTTGATGCCTTGGAACGAATTCTACAAATTGCTTTTATGTAACTTTGGGTGGCCCCAGAAAGTGGTGAAACTGCTTACTCCTCAAAGTCCATTCTGAAAACAGATGGACATAATCTGAAAGCTTGGCTTGAGTTTCAACCCTGTACTAGAGACTGTCACCGGCTAGTCCTTTCCCCTCGTGCACTAGGTGGTCAGTAGAAAATGCAAAATTATACATGCGGCTTGCATTTTATTTCTGCTCAGGAATTCTCCTCTAGGCATGTATGTACTTAACAACAGGGTGGGATCTGAAGGTTACAGTGTGACTGAGGGCTACTATATCATTCTCCAATGAAGGGGCTGTGGGTCCCAAGTGCAACAAAGCTCCCCACTTTGCCACTGAGGGTCAGACTCCTCTGCTCACCTGTTATACAGCTGCTGGGAACTGAATGTGTAGAGCACATAGAGGGTGTTCCCCGCTAGAAAGGCCAAGATCCACAAGATGACAAGCACCGACCTCTTTTCCTGGAGACAAAGCGAGAGATCTGTGGGGATGCTGAAATGTCAAAGGTACACCTAGCAGAATATTCCAGAATGCTCCCTAACAAGGGGCAAATGTTCCCTTTCTCAAAGGTTTGGAGAAACACAGCTAATGGTGAAAGGAAGGGTGTTGGCATCTTTCTATCCCACTGGAACCCAAGCAACGGTTACAGTGAAGGTAACAGAAATGTGTGAACCTGCTTGGAGAACTATCCAGAGTCAGGAGGGCACCATGGTTAGCAAAACTGATTCTGGAGCTGGATGACCTGGCTTCAAATCCTTGATTTGCTACTTGGGGGCTGTTCAACCCTGGGCAATTACTTAAACTCGCTGCATTTCTCTTTCCTCATCCGCAAAAAGGGTGCATATTATATCAATTTATAAAGTCGTGAGAGCTAATGTACATGAACCATTTAGAACAGTGACTGGCATATAGCAAATATTAGATTATATTTACTGTTAGGGACTGAGGCACAGAGAATTTAAGCAACTCTTGCTCAAGGGCACATGTTTTAATAACATTTTTTTTTTTTTTTTGACCATACTGTGAGGCATGTAGAGTCTTAGTTCCCTGGCCAGGGATCAAACTCATGCCTCCTGAAGTGAAAACGTGGAGTTCTAACCACTGCTCTGCCAAGGAAGTCCTTTAGGGGCACATATTTTAACGTCCGGTGCCCTTATTCAAAATTGAGGTTTTGTTAAGGTTTAAGTAAATTTGACAAATGTAAACATTTAGTCGGGCACAGGAGCATGTTTCAGGGTCACTAAGTGGCAGGACCTGTTATTCCAACTTTACAACCCACCACTCGATTCAGATCAACAAGTCAGAAACTGCTGTTCTAACTTTTTCTGGTATGTACCTTTCCGGACCGACCATTCAGCATAGGGGCATGTTTGAAGGACTACAGTCAGCTTTGTACATGATGACATCAAAGCCCTCTGCAATCCAGCCCGGTTTCTCTCTTCAGACTTGTTTCTGATTCGTCCCCAGGAAGACAAGCTGGGAAACCTTCTCAGCCTGTTTTCTTAGTAGTCTCTCAGCCTGAGAGCAAACCCAGGAAATTTCTAGAGAAAGCATAGAGCAGGGTGTTCCTGCCTGTGTACCCTGGGATACATAATCAGACCCTGTGCTGTAGATTCTCAAAAGCCTGTCTCTTCCTGGACCAGGGCGGCTGCGTTGCTGGAATAAGATGAGGTCATAACTTTCCCAGTGCAGCCTTCCCTGTGGTTTCGGTAAATGCTCCAGTCTCCAGACACAGCTCAGTACTTCACACACTGTTACAACACACATTTCCATAGAGCAGACAAAATAAATGCATCTCCATCCACCCATTACTCCAGGAGTGGTCAAGGTTAACGGCCCGAGAAACCACCTCCAACCAACCAACTGCTCTTATCAATGTGATTAATCCACTCAGCAGCCCTTTTTACGCCAATAAATAATAGATTCCAGCTTAATCCCCTGTAAATCCGAACCAAAAGTAGAAGAGAGAAGGAATGAGCAATGCCCCGAGAAGCCAGACTCTGGAGGACAAGAGGGGTAGTTCTCCAGTAGCAAGCTGAGATCCTAAACTAAGAGTCACGTAGACCTACTTAAATATGCACACGTAGGCAAAACATCACCGGAGTCTTCAAAGGGTGCCAAGACCCCTAGAAGCCTATTCACGGATACAGGCATTCCCCTGTTCTTAAAATTCAAGTCAAGGCACCATGAGGATGCTGCTGCATCTGAGAAAGACACAGCCCCAACAGCCCCACTATGACACTGAACAACCTGCTCTTCTTTATAGGTGATTTTAAAAATTTATTTATTTATTTGGCTGCATGGGGTCTCAGGTGAGGCATGTGGGAACTTGGTTGCATCGTGTGGGGTCATTTGTTGCGGAGCACAGACTCCCTGGTTGTGGCCACGTGCAGGTTCAGTTGTTGTGGCATGTGGGCCCAGCTGCTCCATGGCACGTGCATCTTAGTTCCCTGAGCAGGGATTGAACCTGTGTCCCGTGCATCTCAAAGCAGAGTCTCAACCTCTGGACCACCAGGGAAGTCCCAACTTGTTCTAACAGAAAAGGGTTGGCATGAAGAAGACAAGACTGAGGGTCAAGAAGAACCTCTGGCTCCATGCCCTACTCCTGACTTCAGCATGCTCATTTGTTTAAAATAAAGGCTGAGCTGGCATTTTCATCTCATGGAGGCCTAGGTGCTTCCAAGAAAGCAGATGACCCCAAAGCAGGGTCAGAGAGGATCGTGGCTATGATAGGAGCCCATGTGCTGCAGAATACACAGACTTGTTAAAAAAAAATAGCTCAGTTGTTCCTATGAGCCAGGTGCTGCACAAAACATGTTCCACGCACCATCTTGCTTAATCCTCTCAGTGGGTGAATGAAGTGGGTGTGGCAATTCCTTGCCCAGAAGTGGCACCTGAGGATGAGATCAGTGAGGTCACCCCTCCAAGGGCTTGCAGGAGGGTGGAGAGGCTGGGATTTGAACCTGGGGGAGCACAGGCTCTGGGCACAATGCCTGGATTCATATCCTGACACCATGCTTCACACAGGCTGTATGGCCTTAGGCAGAAAACTTAGATCTTAGCCAAGAAATTTTGGGCCACTGTTTCCTCATCAGAAAAATAAATTAAGTGTGATTCTGCCTGCCTCCCAAATTGCTGGGATAGATCTCCAAGATGAGCTGTGAAATGGGTCCAGCACTGTGCTGGACACATTGAATGCTCAGCAGGTATCAGCAGGCACTGGAGATGATGGTGGTGAGACCCACACAGCCACCCAGAAGTGCCACTGGGGTGGCCTTAACCATGAGGGTGGGTTGGAAATGAGTTAACTGACTGACTGTCAGGAGGGTAAGGGGACTGGGCTAGAGGCATGAGAGGAGAGGCTGCTCTTGGAAGGGAGAAGGGTGGCACATCTGGGGACCTGCCAGGGTAGGAGGCAGAAGAATGACTCCCAAAGGTGTTCCTGTCCTAATTCCTGCAGCCTGTGAATCTGTTTGGTTCCATGGTGATAATGGTTGCAGGTGGAATTAAGATTGCTAATTAGCTGACTCTGTGTTGGGAAGAGTTTCCTGGATTATCTGGGGGGTTGGTCCAAATAATCACAAGAGCCCCTAAGAGTGGAAGAGGGAGACAGAAGAGCAGAGTCGAGGGGGATGAGTCTATGGAAGGATGTTCACAGAGATGAAATGTGGGTGGCTCAAAGGAGGAGAAGGGACCAGGAGCCAACGAATGTGAGTAACTTCCAGGACCTGGAAAAGGTGAGAAAAGAGACTGTCCTCCGAACCCTCCAGAAGGAAGACAGTCCTGTGGACAACTTGATATTAGGTCAGAGGGATCCACTTCAGACTTCTGACCTATAGAACCACAAGGAACCCATTTGTGCGGTTTTAAGCCACTGAGTTTGTGGTCATTTTTGACAGCAGTGCTGGAAGGTTGATTTGCCAGGTGACTCACCTTTAGAGAGACCTGTTCCCGGAGTGTGGAGTTGGCATAGGCGAAGGTGCTGGCCATTCCGATGCACACGGCAATGCCTGTGGGGCAGAGGAGGGGCCAAGACCACCCACTTAGATGCATCAGGCCTGGCCTGGCTTACTAGGGACCCGGGACCATACCTCCCTCCTCAGAGTCAACATACTAACCACAGAGAGAAAAAATCCCATCTCTGGGGCATTTGGGCTGCCATGTATATTGCTGGGAACCTCGAGGCCCCTGACTTAGGGATGGGATTGAGGCCACTGGGGGAGGGTATTTTATAGGACCAGTTAGCATGGGCTGTGCAGTCTGGTAAGATCTGGGTTCAAATCTCAGTTCTGCCACCTCCTCTCCGTGTGAGCTTGGACTAGTCACTGCACCGCTCTGAGCCCAGTTTCCTCCTCTGTAAAAACAGAATAATAACAGAACTGAACTCAAGGAGGGATACTGCTTACGGTGCACAATCTCCAGCAGTTTGTTGCTGTCGTTCAGTCACGAAGTCGTGTCTCACTGTTTCCGACCCCATGAACTGCAGCACGCCAGGCTTCCCCATTCTTCACTAACTCTGGGAGTCTGCTCGGACTCATGTCCATTGAGTCAGTGATGCTGTCTAACCATCTCATCCTCTGCTGCCCCCTTCTCTTTTTGCCTTCAATCTTTCCTAGCATCAGGGTCCTTTCCAATGAGCTGGCTCTTTGCATCAGGGAGCCAAAGTATCTCTATTTTCAAAAAGAATCTGAGGCATGTTATTTGTAATAAAAGCATATGTAGCAAAAGACCACAGCACCATTAAGAAATGGAAGTTTCATGTTAAAAGGGAAAAGAATTCCTAGCTGACAGGAAAACATGACCTTTGGAGAGGGGGGAAAAGAACGGAGTTTTATTCCACAATTTGCTAAGCTACAATCAGAATTCTCCCTGAGCAGGGATTTTCAAATCCTACTTTTTGTTCCTTGTGGACAGGATTCTGCTTTTACACAATGTACAGAATTTCCCATGCTTGCAGTTCACTTTTACTTTTTAAATAGTACATGTATTCCATGCATGCTTCCAGATCTGCTTTATAAAAGATGAGTTGCTTTATTGAAAACATAAAATAATCAGTAACTCCCAAATCCCTTCTTATACTCTTTGATCAACTGAACAAACCTGACAACTGAGGAAGACTATGACCAAACTTGGGAATAAAACTTGGTGGTGAGTTTGCTGGAATTCAGGGTAAGAAGAAACAGGCCAGCTTATGTTTCCAGGAATAAAAAGGAAGGTGGAGAAGGGCATGGCAACTCACTCCAGTGTTCTCGCCTGGAGAATCCCATGGACAGAGGAGTCGGTGGGCTATACAGTCCATGGGGTTGCAAAAAGCCAGACATGACTGAGTGACTAGCATTTTCACTTTCTTTCATGAAAAGGTATAAGTATACAGTATAATCTTCATCTACATTAGGAGAAAGGGGGGGGAAGGAGGGGCCTGCAAAGGTTGAGGCTCAGTAGCTTGCAAAGTTTAGAAACAAGGGGCAGAACCTCCTGCTTGAGGCTTTGTCCACAGCACCTGGGGAAAGGGTTCTGACACCCAAGAAGGGGACTGGCACCACTGCCACGGGAGCCCTAGTCCAGCTGGAGCTAGAATTGGAAGGAGGTGCTGGAAGGGCCCAGAACCCAGTGCATACACAGGTTATAAAAACCAAAAAAAACACCATTTTTTAATTGGTTGAAAAGAAAAAAAAAAAGAAGGGACTGATATGGTAGCATCTCAAAAAGGAAGGAGTGACCTGGGTCACCTGCAACATACCAGAAAGGGGCAAATAAGACACAAATGATAGCCTAACCTCTTCTAGATATTTCTTGTGGGATGTACTAGGCTATGAGATAATTTGTACTGTAATTTCTACCATAAGATAAAAACAATAGCCTAAAACTCTCCAGGAGACAGCAACACCATGATCTAATACCAGTAATAGAAATAAATAACAGTGGACCAGAGACCATGTTTATTGAATGTTAAGTATGTGTCAGGTACTATGCTAAGTACTTCATGAATCGTTATTTTACTTCCTAGTAATAGGTTGTATTTATTGAGCACTTGCTATGTGCAGGATTCTATGTTAAATATTTTATAGGTACTAACAATGAATATAATAAAGATAATCATCTACACTCGCACAGCACTTATTCTCTGTCAGGCACTGACCTAAGAGCTTAACATGTGTTTGTTTACTCATTTAACCTTATTCAATCTTATGAAGGCAGAAGCTGTACATATAATAGTATCTGTAACATACTGTTATAGTATATGTGTATGTATGATACCTATATAATATATACCTATATAATACCTATAATACCTATATAATAGCATATGAAATAGTACAGCTGTCCCCAACATTTCTGGTACAAGGGACTGACTTCATGGAAGATAATTTTTCAACAGGTCAGGGATGGGGGGAATGGTTTCAGGGTCATTCAAGCACATTACATTTATTATGCACTTTACTTCTAATCTAATGCCACCGCTGAGCGGACAGGAGGTACTGTTCCACGGCCTGGAGTACGGCCTGGACCCCTGAATAGTACAAATACTATTTTAATCCCCATATTATGGATGATGGGCGGGGAAGGCAATGGCACCCCACCCCAGTACTTTTGCCTGGAAAATCTCATGGTCGGAGGATCCTGGTGGGTTCCAGTCCATGGGGTCGCTAAGAGTTGGACATGACTGAGTGACTTCACTTTCACTTTTCACTTTCATGCATTGGAGAGGGAAATGGCAACCCACTCCAGTGTTCTTGCCTGGAGAATCCCAGGGACAGGGGAGCCTGGTGGGCTTCCGTCTATGGGGTCGCACAGAGTCGGACACGACTGAAGCAACTTAGCAGCAGCAGCAGCAGTATGGATGATGGGACTAAAGCACAGGGAGGTTCCATAATGTCCCCAGCATCACAGAGCTAGGAAGGGTGAGAATTCAGGTTCAGACCGGAGCATTCTGAACTCCTCCACACCTTCAAGTCACCCAACCAGATGAGGAAGTTTCTATCACAACCCTTGCTGGACAGATGAGGAAACTGAGGCTCAGAGAAGGTGAGTGCCTTGCCCCAAGTCACATAGCTAGTCGACCAGGATTTGAACCCAGGTCTGAAGCGGAATCCTGGCCTTTTAAGGACTTTGCATCATGAGGACCTCTACTGCCTGCCCTTGCAACTTGGGATGGAGACCCCCAACCTCTTGGGTGAAGTGGCAGGCATCAGGGTGAAGTTGACCCCCGCATCCCCCCTACACTCACCGAGCTTATGCTGGAAGCATAATTTGGCCAGGAGGATGAGGATGAAGGGCAGCCCTTTCTGGAGCCAGCAGATCACGGCCTTCAGCTCGGACAAGGCCGGGGCGGGTGTCCCGGGCTGCTCATCGCCCGCCTCGTCCGAGTGTGAGCGGTGGTCCCCGCCCACGTGCTGCAGCAGGGAGCCCCCGCGGTGGCTGCCGTGGTGGAAGTGATGGTGGGGCTGCCGATGGTGGTGGTAGGCGCCCGCCTCGCCGCGGCCCCCGCCTTCCTCCCTGGACGCTGGCATCTGCAGGAACACGTCCCCACCGCCGGCCGCCGCCCCCAGGACCAGGCTGGACGGGAATGGGGTGGTGGGGGAGGCCGCCTGCCGGGAGGCCGGATAAGCCCGAGAAGAGCGCTGGTGGGGAGGCCGCTTCCGCCTTCAGACTCTCAAAGACGCCGCCTTCGTCCACACTCGCCTCGGAGCTGAGCGCTTGGCTGCGATTTCTGGACCAGAAAAGAGGAGGAAGTCCCACCAAGTCAGGCAGTGGAGGATGGGGGGCAAATGACAGTATCAATAGTGTCATGGGCTGAATTGTGCCCCCTCCCCCGGGAAAATCATACATTGACACCCTAACCCCCAGTACCTCAGCACGCCACTGTTTTTGAAGAAAGGTTTTTGCAGAGGTGATTAAGTTAAAAGGAGATTATTAGTGCCAGCCCTTGTCCAGGTTCCCTGGTGGCTCAGATGGGAAAGAATCTGCCTGCAATGCAGGAGACTGGGGTTTGATCCCTGGGTGGGGAAGATCCCCTGGAGAAGGGCATGGCAACCCACTCCAGTATTCTTGCCTGGGAAATCCCATAGACAGAGGAGCCTGGCGGTCTACAGTCCATGAGGTCGCAGAGTCAGACATGACTGAGCGACTGACACTTTAATCCAATGACTTTTGTCCTTACAAGCGGAAATCTGGACACAGACACAAGAGAGGGTGGATGATATGACGATACAGGGAGGAGGTGGCCATCTGCAAGCCAAGAGAGGCCTCAGAAGAAACCAACCCTACTGACACCCTGGCCTTGGACTTCCAGCATCCAGAACTGTGAGAAGATACATTTCTGTCGTTTAAGCCACCTAGTCTACAACACCTTGTCATGGCCAGCCCTCACAAATTAATACAAATAATAATAGCAATAGGGTTATAATCTTTATTGAAAATTTCCTATGTGCCAGATACTTTTTCCAAGTGCTTTTCATTAAATCAACTCATTAAATCTTCCTATCAACCCTGTGAATTAGGTACTAATAATATCCCCATCTTACAGATCAAGAAACTGAGGCACAGAAAAGAGTAACTTGTCTAAAGTCACACAGCTGGTAAGGGGTGCTACAAGGAGATTCAAACCCAGAAGACTACCTCTGGAGTCTGCTTTCTTAACCACTTTACTTCACTGAAAAGGAAGCGCAGGGTCCTACGATTCAAGAATAACCTCAGGAACTCAGGTTCCCCTGGCTCTGTCATCTCCAAGTTCAATGATTCCCAGTTCCCAAGAGGATCCACCTTGGTTACAGCTGATATTTGGAGGGCAGCAGAGAGTGATGGGAAGAAGACTTAATTGGAGAAGCCCACATGTGAACCCCAGCTCCACCCTTCCTAGGGCTCTTGACAAGCCTACACTCAGTTTTCTCACCTGGAAAATGGGTATAAACACCATTCATGCATAGAATTCCTGGGGATCAAATTTAGAATACCCCTTTCAATATATCTGACACTAAGTAAATGGGAACTCTTATCTCTATCCCTATGCAAAACCTCTAGGGCCAACTGCCATTTCCAAATGACAGTATCAATAGTGTCATGGGCTGAATTGTGCCCATGCTTGGCTGTTCCACGCACAGCCTCTTGTATTGAAATCAGATAAAGCACGCTGATGCTCTTTCAGAGCCACTGCCAGAGGGGCAGAGAGCCTAGAGTTACTCTTCCAAGAATGGAGAGCCTTGAACTGGGTGCCCTCTCCCATAAACACCAGGCCCCAGAGCCCTGATGTCATGTCTTCTCTTGGACTTGTCCTTTTCAAATGGAATCAATTCACAGAACAGGTGGAACTGATCAGTTTAATGTGCTGTGTCAGTGGGAGGGGCAAAGAGCCACCCTCTCCTCCTCCTCTCACGCCAGAACCCCTTCAGTACACCTAAAACACCCCGAGTTTACTCCAAGTGAGAGCTGAGTTCCACTCATCCTCTGGATGCTGCAACCCAGGGCATACAGTAGGTGCTTAATAAATGCATGGCAGCTATCATCCATGCATGAAATGGCCCCTGAGGGAGGCTCCAGGGAAGGTTTTACACTGCCTTCACACTTGTCCTTATATAAACTATCCCTCACTCAGAGAACAGGGTGAATAAAAAAAAAACACCCAACATATATTCACTTATTTCACTATCCCACTAAAAGGGCTTCACATTCTATATGCCTTCCTGCAGTCTCAGATAAATCCCATAGACAGGGACTAATATCATTCCCATTTTATAGATAAAGAAACTGAGTCTGTTAGCACAGCACAGCACACAGACTCAGTCTCAGAGAGATGAACTTGCCAGACAGCCTGGATCATCTCTGGCCCTGAACTCCAATCTCACCATGTGCCCTTCTCTCACTACCCAAGCGCTTCCTACTGGAGGGCTTTGCCAAGCCCAGCCCCTTGACTGGCTGGCCCCACCAGGTAACCTACACTGATCCATCAGATTTCAGCCAAAAATCTCTCTTGTTTAGGGGAGCTTTGCCCACCTCCCAGACAATGACAGTCTCTGCTCTCTGTCCTCACTGTACCCTAACCTCCTATCATCCAGGCACAAAATGGGATGGATCATAGTTATTTTACTCCTTACCTGTGACTCTCAGCCCTGCATGTACATTATAATCATTTAGGGGAGTTCTTGAAAAATACAGGCCTTGGACCTAGTTTTGACCAACTGCATCAAAAATTTTTGGGGTTGGACAGTATACCACAAGCTACAACACAGTACACTGATTTGTTTACATGGCCTGTTCTCCTACTAGACTGTAAGCTCCTTGAGGCCACACACTGTATCTGATTCACTTCTTTATTTTCAGCACCCAGCCAGCGGCATAGACCAAAGCAGGTGCCTAGGACATTAGAAGATGAAACAGCTAGATAAAGGCCAATCAATGAAAAAGAAACACTTAGAAGTATACAAATTCATTAAAGTTATAATATTAATTCTAACTTAAAAAAAAATCTCTGGGGTTGGGTCACAGCACCTCTATTCCCTCAGAGCCCCCAAGTGATTCTAACACGTACTCAGGACTGAGAATGGTACTTCAGACTGGGCCCTGCTCCATAAGATTAAAGACCATGACTGTCTGCCCTCCATTGGATTGCCATGACCCAGCACAATGCACCTGGTACACAGAACATGCTCAATAAGTATTATTTGAAAGAATGAATGAATAAGTACACTAAAGGCTCTGAAAGGCCCTGAGAAGGCCTACAGTTGAAAAAATTAACTTTGTTTAAACCTAGTGTTTCCCAAACGTATTTGATCAAGGGATTATTTTCCTCCACAGAAAACCTACTCACATCTTGAAGAATATCTGTGAAACCCGGCAGGGGAGATATTGATCTGCAGAAATCTTGGGGCTGGCTTCACCAGCCTTACAAATTTGACCTGGGGGTAAGTTATTATAAACCACCAACTTTATGCCCAGGCAAGGGAGGGAACTTGAAGATGGCTACCTATTCCCCCACCTCCCATGGCCCATCCCTGCTGGCTCCAAAAGCCCAGGAAATGTGTAGGCCTAGTTTCTTGAGCTTGGGAAGATGATAAAGATAATAACAATAACTAACACCATGGCTATGATCCTCAAGGGGCCTTCAGCTTATTCTGCACTTTAAGAAGCTGAACTGAGAAAGCAGGAGTCTTAGCAGGTGCCCACAGAGGCCACCGTCTCCCCCACTATCTCAGGGGCCCTGGAAAACCTCCTGCCTGCCTTAAGCTCTCCAGCACTCTGAGCTCACTGGGTTCAGGGGACCTCTAGTACAACCAGGGAAGGCTCAACCCACCAAGGGCCTTTTTATAGCTGGCCTCCCTTCCCTGGGCCTTTCCCCAGCATGCAGTTGAGATTTCAGCCTAAATGGGAAAGAATAATCCTTGGGGGGAGCAGAGGCTGAGCTTCCAACTTAACCACTTAAAGGCTAGAATGTGAAGCAACCTGGAAGGACAGTGAACCCACTAAAATAGGAGACAGCTGAAATGTAGAGTCTCAAAGCACGTACTTCGCAGAGGTCACAGTGACTGGGGCCTGAATCTCAGCCCTGCCACTTCTTGTCTGTGTGACTTCAGGTATCTGACTTACCTTCTCTGAGCCCCAGTTTCCTCATTTATAAAATGGTGATAAAAACAGTCCTGACTTCCACAGGCTAATATGAGGGTGACATAAGAAAGTACACAAGTCGCAGTGGCCATTATTTTTCCAGTGTCATCTCTGCCCCCAAAGACCTCACCATTCATTTAAAAGCAGAGAGCAGTTCTGTCGTTGGAGGCTGAAAAAGCTCCAACGTCGCAGCTTATCAAACATCCCAGGTGCTGTGTTTATGTATTTTCACTCATTCACAAGCAACCCTGAGTTCTGATATCTGCCATTTATGGATGGGGGAACTAAAGCCTAGAGGTGAACGTGCTTGCCAAAGGCACCGAAGTGGGAAGTGACTGATGTGGGATTTTGTCGAAGGGTTATCTGACTAAAGGAGTTTTTCCCCAGAGAACAGGGAGGCTTCATGCAAAACTCAACACTGGCACTGGTGAGTACTTTGTGATTTTGCTGGGAACTCAGAGTCACGGGGGACTTGAAACAGGAAAGGCTTGGCTGCCAGCTCCTTGGGTGTATGTTCCAGCATGGTGAGAGGGCTGGGGCCGGGCAGCTGTCACAACCTGAGAAAAGGGCCCCATGGTCTGGACTCTTTTTGGCTTAAGATAGAAATCCTAGTTCATTAGTGTTTTAACTGTTGTTTTCTTAGGTTCTGTATTTATCTATTTGGCATCTACTCATTATGGGGCTTCCCTGGTGGCTCAGACAGTAAAGAATCTGCATGCAATGCAGGAGACCTGGGTTCAAACTCTGGGTCAGGAAGATCCCCCTGGAGAAGGAAACGGCAACCCACTCCAGTATTCTTGCCTGGAGAACTCTACGCATAGAGAAGCCTGGCAGGCTACAGTCACTGGGGTCGCAAAGAGTCAGACATGACTGAGTGACTAACACTTTCCACACACATTATAGGGTCAAACTAATGGCCAAACTTGTTTACAGCTTCCCTGTGACCCAGAGCCTATATCCCCAACCATCTCCTTTATCTAATTCACATTCTCAGCCAATATTTACCCTGCCTCAAATCACCCAGGGCCAGGTACCAGACAGCTAGAGACCACTCCTATAGCCTAGAGGCCACCAACATTATTCAAACTAGTCAACGCTAAGCTGTTTCCTCTGCCCTGCTTTACTTTGTGTGGAAAACACAATAAAAGCTGTGACCTATGCTTTCCCTTTGCTCCTTTCTGTTTCCTGGCTGACCCTGGTCCTTCCCCCTGTGGCCCTGCATAGGATGGGATGCCCTTTTCTCTTGGGAAGTGCAAGCAATAAAAATCTTCTTTCAAGGTCATCAGCCTCTCCATGTTCCCACCCAGACACCGCTATAAATTAAAATCCCCCAGGTGCAATCATTGACACAGTTAGTCAAGTGGACCACTGGCTGCACAGGCTTTGAAAATTACCATAAGAGCAACAGCAAGCTGTTGTGTGTTGAAGATACGAGGTCATCTTTGTGCAAAGCAGTTTCCGACCAGATCTCCACCCTTCTGACAAGTAGCCCTGAGGAGCAGGTAATATTCAATCCAGTTTCGGGTTGTCCCGACCACCTGAAGCTCAGAGCCTTGGATGGAATGAGAGTGATGCCTACCTTTCAGGTGGAACGTTTTCTGTGTTGCTGCTGTGGCGTCTCTGCATTTTCCTTAAGACCTAAAAGTCAACACAGGCATGAACCAGAGTCTCCCAACATTCCCAGCACCTAGATTGCCATGGTAACTATAAATAAGTACTACTCATATCTTATATCCCTAGAGCTTTCTGACATTTTGCAAACTGGGTTTCAGTCTGCTATGTCATTCAACCCTCAAATCAACATCCTGTCCCATGAGGAAAGTGTCATTCGTGGATGAGGAGGATGAGACTTGAAGGTGGAGGAAGTCTTCACATGAGAGGAGAAAGAAGTGAATTATAAAGCAAAGAGGTGCTGGAGGAGGTGCAGTACTCAGACACTTGGGAGACACAGATCCTGGACTGGTGCCACCCTTAATTTGCTGTGTGACCCTGGACATGTCAGTAACCTCTTGGTAGCCTCAGAGTCCCCATAGGTTCAAAGGGAGAGGGGTGGAGTGTCTGAACCCAGAGCTTCCTTCCAGCCCTCACATTTGGTAATGAAGATGTGAATTCCCATGCAGACACGTCACCTGGTTCACTGTGAGGAACCACATGGACTTCAGAACTCCATGTTGACGACACCTCAGGTGGGCATTCAGGGTTCCAGGTGGGGATGTGACCACTGGATTCCAGAGAAAGCAGATCTCTCCCTCTTCCTTCTCTCCAAAGGGACACACGGGTCACAGGAGCTTACCAGAGATTCCAAATCCTGGATGGCACAGAACACTTAAGTGACTAGTCCATGGGATACCTTGAACCTAAGAAGTCTTAGGGCTTCATGGGGAGCTATAAGCAGATGGTTCTGTTGCCTCCTTATCCCTTGCTAGCCTCCCATTGATCCCTCATTGGTATTCCTGAGGACAGTTATGATCTGAACATATTTTGCCCTATTGTCAAACTCTGAGTCCTGATTGGGAAATACAGACATGTTTTAGGGCCTCCAAAGGTGACCCACTGTAACCAGAATAAAAATCAAAGTTCTGTTCCTGGCCTGCAGGCCTCACCTGTCCCCAACCTCACCTGCCTCCACTCTCCCTTTAACCAAGCCCCTTCAATCATACTGGTCTTTTCGTTTTTCAAAGATGCCAGCTTGTTCCTGTCTCAGGGCCTTTGTGCTTGCTGTTCCCTCTCCCCAGAATGCTTTTCCTTCTGGCTAGCTCCTTCAGGTCAAATGTTACCTCCTCCTAAAGGTCTTCTCTTCTCACCTTCCTGACCCAACATATGTTTCCCTGTTCAACTATCTTCATAGCATCGATCAGTTATTTACATGCTTGCTTATTTATTTATGCTCTGTCTCCCATTAGAATGTAAATGCCACAAAAGTGAGGATCCATCTGCCTAGTTTGCCCTTCCACCTCTACATGTATAACACTGCCTGGCACAGAGCTGCACTCAACAAGTAAAACATCAATGGGTCTCTCACTTTACCTCTTTCTATATATCCCTTGCTCCTTCCCTGACCTCTCACCCTAGAGAAAAAAATAAAAGCCAGAGACTTTACATGAATAGGTTTAGCTTCCTTAAATATTTTCTTGTCCCAGAACAAAAGATGATATCTGGTGCTTAGTTCAGGGCACCATAATTGGCTGTTGAGTGATTTCTTGATTCTGACCAGCCTTCTTCAGGAGACAGTACCGGTGTTACCAGGGCTGCTGATTAGAAACAACTCACCAGAGAAGCCTTCTTTCTTTTTGGAAAATCACCCAAAAACACAAACCAAAACAAAACTGGTCAGTAGCACCATCTCTATATAAGAAGGAAAGTTTATCCCATAATTGCACTCATCTCACATGCTAGCAAAGCAATGCTCAAAATTCTCCAAGCTAGGCTTCAGCAGTATGTGAACCAAGAACTTCCAGATGTTCAAGCTGCATTTAGAAAAGGCGGAGGAACCAGAGATCAAATTGCCAACTGTTGGATCATAGAAAAAGCAGGAGAATTCCAGAAAAACATCTGCTTCATTGACTATGCTAAAGCCTTTGACTATGTGGATCACAACAAACTGGAAAATTCTTAAAGAGATGGGAATACCAGAACACCTTACCTGCCTCCTGAGAAATCTGTATACTGGTCAAGAAGCAACAGTTAGAACTGGACATGGAACAGCAGATTGGCTCCAAATTGGGAAAAGAGTATGTAAAGACTGCATACTGTCACTCTGCTTATTTAACTTATATGCAGAGTACATCATGTGAAATGCCAGGCTAGATGAAGCACAAGCTGGAATCAAGATTGCCGGGAGAAATATCAATAACCTCAGATATGCATATGACACCGCCCTTAAGGTAGAAAGAGGAACTAAAGAGCCTCTTGATGAAAATGAAAAAGCAGAGTGAAAAAGCTGGCTTAAAACTCAATATTCAGAAAACTAAGATCATGGCATCCGGTCCCATCACTTCATGGCAAATAGATGCAGAAACAATGAAAACAGTGAGAGACTTTATTTGCTGGGGCTCCAAAATCATTGCAGATGGTGACTGCAGCCATGAAATTCAAAGATGCTTGCTCCTTGGAAGAAAAGCTATGAAAAACCTAGACGGCATATTAAAATGCAGAGACATGACTTTTCTGACAAAGATCCGTCTAGTCAAAGCTATGGTTTTTCCATTAGTCATGTATAGATGTGAGAGTTGGACCATAAAGAAAGTTGAGCGCTTTAGAATTGATACTTTTGAACTGTGGTGTTGGAGAAGACTCTTGAGAGTCCCTTGGACTGCAAGGAGATCAAACCAGTCCATCCTAAAGGAAATCAGTCCTGAACATTCATCGGAAGGACTGATGCTGAAGCTGAAGTGCCAATACTTTGGCCACTCGATACAAAGAACTGACTCATTGGAAAAGACCGTGATGCTTGGAAAGATTGAAGGCAGGAGAAGAAGGGGATGACAGAGGAAGAGATGGCTGGATGGCATCACTGACTCAATAGGCATGAGTTTGAGCAAGCTCCAGGAGTTGATGATGGACAGGGAAGCCTGGCATGCTGCAGTCCATGGGGTCACAAAGAGTCAGACACGACTGAGTGGCTGAACTGAACTTACCCCATAAATCTATTTCAAGAACCTGCAATCTTTCCTTAATGCTCTCTCCCCCCACAATGATTCCTCATCACCTACAAATCCTTGGGGAAAATAAAATACAGAATCCCAAGTTTCGGGACTTCCCTCACGGTCGAGTGGCTAAGACTCTGTCCTCCCAATGCAGGGGGCCCAGGTTCCATCCTTGGTCAGGGAACTAGATCCCATATACTGCTGCAACTAAGAGCTTGCAAGCCACAAAGAAGATAGAAGATCCTGCATGCTGCAACTAAGACCCGGCGCAGTCAAATTATTGTTTAAAAAAAAAAAAAATCGCAAGTTTCCATCCACAAATTTGCCACAGTCTCCTAAATCAAATACCCAAGATCCCACTTTCAGATGCTTGCTTTCGAAGGGGCTTCAGATTCTGTGTTGGAAGCAGGCCGTACCTAACTATTCCGATACTGAATTCTGGAATAAAACGTTTGCATGTGGGATGCTTCATGTGGGATGACTGATTGAAATGCCTTTTTTGCCCTCTGCTTCATACATCGCACTCCATTCCTAAGAAGGATTTTACCAAGAGTTTTCAGTGTATGGGAGATTTTAAGTTGCACCCCGGGCCGTTACATGACTGCACGGAAATGCACGCAAGAGCGCATCTCCTGCATCAGTTGCATTGGAAGCAGGCAGGTGCGCTTCGAATACAATGCCGTGGGCGTTTTTCATTCCTGCAACCAACGTTCAGAGAGAAACGCCCTAGGACTGCAAGGGCAGATTACACTCACCATACTGGAAGGGGAAAAATAACGTTCTCTTTTTACCTGCACAAACGATTCAGCAATCACAGCGGCATCATTCACGTCCTTCCAAGCCAATCACTCTCGCGGCCGGGAGAGCACCTGACTTCCGAGTGCTTCCGGCCTCTACTCAGGTTTTTCTCTCAGGTCGCTAGGTCCGGCGCTAAGACCCGGGCATAGCTTCATCGGCCGCACGCACACGATTGCCCACCCCCTTCCCGAGATTTAGCCAATAAGAAGCCGCCGCTCTGTAGGGACCAATGAGAGGAGGCTGAATGAGGCCCGAGGGTGACGCAAGAGGTGCGGAGGCGGTGCGTGGGGCGGGGTCACGTGGGAGGTGAGAGGTGGCTGACGGGAGCTGGCTGGGCTGAGGGCCGCGGGGCCGGCGCCCGCCGCGAGCCATGGGGCTGCCGGCCGTGTAGGGGCCATGCCGCCGGGGCCCCGGGCCTGCCCCGCTCCGCGCCGGGATGGTGAACCTGGCGGCTATGGTGTGGCGCCGGCTCCTGCGGAAGAGGTGGGTGCTCGCCCTGGTCTTCGGGCTCTCGCTGGTCTACTTCCTCACCAGCACCTTCAAGCAGGTCAGTGCTGCTCCGGCTGCCCGGGTGAGGGAAGCTCCCTCTGCAGCCGCGCTGCCCGAGTGTCCGGCGCGCCGGGGCTGAGACGGGAGAAGGGACCTGCCCCTTTGGTTGGAACAGAGCTGGGACTCGAGCCCGCTGTGATGGGCCTTTAACGCTGTTCTTTTCACCCTCAGGGCTTCCTACCTACCGGGTTCAGGGCTTCCCACCTGCCGGTCCCAGGGCTGAGCGGGGCTGGCATTTCTCCTTTCATCCTCACGGCGGTTCCGGGTGGGGATGCGGAGGTGTACTGTCCCCGTATTGTAGCGGGGGAACCTGGAGACTGGGAAAGGTGGAGATTTCTGGGCGATAAGTAGCCAAGCTGCGAGGCCAGCGCCGGTGTGCCTGGTTTTTACTTAATTTCGGGGCTCAGTGATCGCCAGGGAGACACTTCAGGACCCCCGCGGTTCCCTTCCTATGCAAAACAGGGTTGGGTGGAATTTTGTTTTCACCTCCCCACCGCCTGAGTTTTTCTTCTCTGTGCGAATTTCTGAGAGAAAAGGTAGAGAGCTTTAGTGGGAAATGTTACCCAGAGCACAGGCAGGGTGTTTAGAAATTCGGTAGGAGCGTTTGGGTTTTTACAACGAATGAGCCTACTTCAGAGGGTACCCGGGACAACCCTGCTTTATGCTGTTGCTCTGATGGGAGTTAAAATCTCCCCTTTTCAAGAGTCAAGTTCCTAAATAGAATGTATCAGTGAATAGAAAATTACTAAACAAGGGAGGGAATATATGTATACTTACGGCTGATTCACGTTGTTGGACGGCAGAATTCTAAGTTAAAAAAAAAAAACAGTAAAGGAGATGGTCACCCTAGTTTTAGCAGGTTGGTGGGGAAGCTGTAAAAAAGGAAATTAGAGAACTGTATCCCACCTTTCGGAGAAGGCAATGGCACCCCACTCCAGTACTCTTGCCTGGAAAATCCCACGGACGGAGGAGCCTGGTAGGCTGCAGTCCATGGGGTCGCTAAGAGTCAGACAGGACTGAGCGACTTCACTTTCTCTTTTCACTTTCATGCATTGGAGAAGGAAATGACAACCCACTCCAGTGTTCTTGCCTGGAGAATCCCAGGGACGGGGGAGCCTGGTGGGCTGCCGTCTATGGGGTCACACAGAGTCGGACACGACTGAAGTGACTTAGCATAGCATAGCATCCCACCTTTCACCTGTGTTATAAGTTTCCTCTGGTGACTAGGAGGTGTGGGTGACATTCCTGTGAACTCAGTGCTTCTTGGACGTGTGTTTTCACAACTTCACAGACACCTTCTCGTGGTCACATGCTGTCCCCTGTCTGTCCCGCGGGTGCCACGGTGAGCAGGAACTCAGCCCCCTGCCAGCCTCCACCTGCTGTTGCTCACCTCTAGCACCGTTGGTTTCAATACCAGCTGTATGCTGTTGGCTATCCTAATTTCTAACTCCAGCCTCGACTGATTCAGAAACCCCCAGGTTCTTCTGCCCAGTTGCCTGCTTGAGTCTCTTTTGAATGTATTGTCAGCTCCTCTTACTTATCCAAAACCGAACTCCTGATTCTCCAGCACCCGCACTTATTCTCCAGTCTTCCCAGGCTCACTAGTTACTGTTCCTCAGGTAGTCCGGCCACAAATACTTTCTGCTTTACTTTATCTCACTCCTCGCCTGCAAAACATTTCCTCTGCCTCCACAGCAGATTCCGAATCTGTTCTTCTCTCCCAATTGTCACCACGGCCACCCTAGGGCAGCCTGCCTGGACCTCTGCAGGGGCCCACCCACAGGTCTCTGCTTTCTTTCTTGTCCTATAGTCTTTTCTCTACCAGCAGGAGGGGGTGATCATCTGAATAGAAAAAAAGATATAATTCTTCTTTGGGTCCCCGTTGCATTTAGGTAAAACTCCAGGCTCAGTTCCAGGATCTCTGCATGGTGAGTCTTATTAATTCAGGTGAGGCTTACTGTTACTGCCCCAGGCCACACCAGGTGACACAGTCTCAGTGACTTCAGTTTCTTGTCCATAGTTGTACTTTATTTTTTTGTGTGGTAGAAATCCCTTACTGAGGATTTTTGGATCATTTATTTATCTGTCTCCCCTCACTCTCCCTTCTAGAACATCATTTTTTGGAGAACAGGGACTTTGTGTTGTTCATAGAATCCCAGTCTCTAGAGTACTGCCAGACACTATCATGGTTATTCAGATATTGGTTGAATAATCAAATCTTTATAATTGGGTGGCTTCCTTTCTTCCCAGTTTGGCACACTCCTACTGATTTTTCCTTTATTGACTCAGATGCTATCTACTCTGTTACTTGCCCTACAGTCTCCTTTTTTGAGGGGTGGGTGTGGATGAGCATGCTGTGAGGCTTGTGGGATCTTAGTTCCCTGACCAGGAATTGAACCCAGGCCCTTGGGTGAAAATGCAAAGTCCTAACCTCTGGACTACCAGGGAACTCACTACAACTACGTTTTACTCTGGTGTACGTGTACCTAGTTTTTTGGGTTTTTTTTTTTTAAACTTTTGATCTATGGCCACAATCATAGGAGTGTGTATGTGTGGGGGAGAGATGATTGTAAGTCCCTAAAACTGTTCACAACTGTTTTCGTTTTGTAGATTTTTTTTGGATCTAATTACCCCATGGCCTAAAAAACATGTTAGCCATGATCTCTCTATTTCTGCCCATTAAGCAAGCCCTTGGCAACCACTAGTCAACTTACTGTCTCCATGGATTTTCTTATTCTGAACATTTCATATAAATGGAATTGTGCTGTGTGTCTTCTGTGTCTGGCTTCTTTCAATTAAAAGCCTGTGTTTTCAAGGCTCGTCCATCTTGTAGCATGTATTAGTAGTTTATACCTGAATGATGCTCTGTTGTAGACATCTCCCACATTGTATCTGATGGAGACTTGCCTTGTGTCTGAAAAAAAGTGAAAGAAGTGAAAGTGTTAGTTGGAACTCTTTGCGACCCCATGAATTGTAGCACCCCAGGATCCTCTGTCCATGGAATTCTCAGGGCAGGAATACTGACTTGTTTTTGACTATTTGCCATGAACACTGGTGTACAAGGTTTTGTTTGGAAATCGGTTTTCAGTTCTCTTGGGTATGGTCCTAGGAGTGGAATTGATGGGTCACTTGGTAACTCTGTTTAACTTTTTGAGGAACTGCCAGGCTGTTTTCCAAAGTGGCCATACCATTTGCAGTGAACTGTTAAGAAACTATACTTGTCAAGTTTTTGATGTACTATCAAAGATTATCCATAATTATCTGGAAAAACCACTAAAATATTCTTTCTACTTCCAACTGCACATCTGTATGAGATAGATTTTCTTCATAAGCTTCAACCTGAACAATGTATTGCAATAGATGGGATGCAGAAGGAATTGTGAGAATCCAGCTGTTTTCCATTGAGCCAGGCATTAAAAACATTTGCAGATATGTAAAAACATTTTCTCATCTCACCAAATACATATTTTTGTTTTGAAAAACATTCTTTTCTCACACGCACATGAAAAACTGTTGATACGTAGTGGGCTCATTATTGTTATTTTTAAACAAATATTTTATTTAAAATGAATGTTTTAAGTTATGTTTTAATTTCTAATATAACTATCAATAGCCATAACCCTCAGTAACCCACATATCGAAGTCCTGAATAATTTTTAAGAGTATAAAGGGTCCGTGGACTTTTGTGAGATGAACATCATCCCAATCTGACTGATGCTCTTACACATGTGTGAGTTTGCTTGCCAGCTCTGTTCTCTGCTGCCGTTTTGGTCTTTGGCACTCCTGAGATCAGTGGCTTGAGGCGAGTGGGCTCCGTTTTGCCTAGACTCAGGCTCCGTCTGTAATAGAGCTATTGGACAGGAAGGCGGGGTGGGAGTGGTTAGAATTAATTGAGAGGAGACTGAAAAACTCCAAAGCTTCATATGCTCCTTAGCTCTGCTTTAGTGAGACTGAACTCTTGGAGCAGATGCAGCCATTTTTGCCTAGAGAATAGTTGATTATTCTCTACAGCTTTGAATTCCTCTTTTCTTTAGTTTTCATGTTAATTAATGCTTTGGGGGATAGTTTAAATTGTAGGTATGGGAACACAAGAGAAATTAGTGACCTTGGTGGGGATGCTATTGGGGGAGAGGGCTGGGTGCCAGGTGACTTGGGCACACTGATTTAACAAATATTTTAGTGAAAACCAACTGCACTAGGCAATGCCTGCTAGATGATGGTGATACAGTGGGGGGCAAAGCAGATGGAGTCTAACTCTCCAAGAGCCTGTATTCTGTAGGAGGTGAGGGGTAGAAATGGCAAATGAGCAGGATTATTTCACATACCAATTAGTAATATAAATAAAACAAAACAAGGTACTATGCTAGAGCAGCAAGGTGGGCATAACTCTTTGGGGAGTTTGAGCTGAGATTAAAGAAATCCCAGCCTTGGAGTCAGAAGGGTCCTTAGAGGTCCTCTCATGTCAATAACTGCTCTCATAGTTGTTCAAGTAGTGCAGTTCTGAAAGTGTCAGGGCTCTTTGCATAGCTACTTGAGAATATATGAACATCATCATCTTTTAAGTAATTAAGTATGTAAATTGGTTTCAAGTTAGACATTGTCTAAAGTGTAATAAATCATAAGAGTTGCTAATTTGTGTTTTTGTTCTGTTTTTCGCTGGTCACGAAAATACATATACCTTTCAGAATTTGTAAAGTGCTGCACAGATTAGACAAAGAAAATAGTTATCTTTAATCTCAGCAACCAGAGGGATTCACGGATGATATTTGGGCATATTTTCTTTCTTCATTTTCATATTTTAAACATATAATTGGGGCATACTCTTTTTTTACTTAACAAGTATGCATTTTCCCCATCTTTAAAAGCTTTAAGTATAAATTTTTTATAACTAAAATTTTCCATGATCAAGTTATATTTATTTGTCATTCCTCAAATATTGGACATTCGGGATTCCCTCTGGCCTTTATCTCCCTTTTTTTCTTTTACTTCTGAGAATCATAAGCGAGTCTTTTAATGACAATGCTTTATGCTTAGGTGCCTTACTGCTTGCACGAGACACGTATCTCATTTGACCCTTAGGCTAGCTCCTGAAAAATAGGACAGTTATTAATGTGTGCTCATGTGCTCTGTCACTCAGTTGTGTCTGACTCTCTGCTACCCCATGGACTGTGGCCCACCAGGCTCCTTTGTCCTTGGAATTTTCCAGGCAAGAATATTGGAGCAGGTTGCCATTTCCTACTCCAGGGGACCTTCCCAACCCAGGGATCAAAACTCATGTCTTTTGTGTCTCCTGCATTGGAAGGCGGATTCTTTACCTCTGTGCCACCTTGGAAGCTCAGGTTATCAATATACCCCCCTTTAAAACAGAGGTTAAGTAATATACATTAGTAATAAAACATTTCTATAGTTGCTTGTAGTTTATGAAAATTCTGGAGGCGCTTTGAAAATAGAGAACCCAGCTACCTTTGTTTCTGTATCCTTAACACATTGTAAGAACTTGGTACCTTTGGATGGATCTGAAATGAGAAAATACAAACATATTGAGAGGGGATGTTTAAAACTGAGACAGCCTGTTAGGGTAGGTGGGGAAAGGTTTAAAGGTAGCTGGGGAAAGGTTTAAACCTGCCTGTTCAGTGAAGGAATCCCTTCAGTTCCCCTTCACCACATCTTTGTAAAAGTGGACCTTTGGAAAAACAACCATGTGCTAATTCATTACATTTGTCATTACGTCTTACACACTGTCTTGTACAGTCTTTTCTGGTTGTACAACTCTGATCCAATCCTTTTGGCAAAGGTTGTGAATATTCAGGTTTGAAAACAATCTCAAATGCTGGGAGCATTGCCTTCCTGTTTACAAGGATCATAGTAATGTGGAAGAGGTCCTTCTGGAATGCCCTTGTCCATGAATGCTTGTTTTCTTTCAGGAGGAATAACAGGAAAGTTTGAGAGTAATTTGAAGAGCACTTTCAACCTTGCTATATGTAAATCCAGTTCACTGTACTTTGACCAGCCTCTTAAGTCTTTATGGCTATTAATTTATCTACGGTAGCATTTGAAGTGCAGTTTAGCTTGCACATAGCTTGATTATCTCATTAACTGATACAGCCCCAACAGAGCAGAGGAGCATGAATTTACAGGTGGTTAAGCAGTGCATCTGGTCCCATCACTGCTGCTGCTGCTAAGTCGCTTCAGTCGTGTCCGACTCTGTGCGACCCCATAGACGGAAGCTCATCAGGCTCCCCTGTCCCTGGGATTCTCCAGGCAAGAACACTGGAGTGGGTTGCCATTTCCTTCTCCAATGCATGAAAGTGAAAAGTCAAAGTGAAGTCGCTCAGTCGTGTCCGACTCGTAGCGACCCCATGGACTGGAGCCTACCAGGCTCCTCCGTCCATGGGATTCTCCAGGCATAAGTACTGGGGGTGGGGTGCCATTGCCTTCCCCGGGTCCCATCACTACATGGGAAATAGATGGAGAAACAGTGGAAACAGTGTCAGACTTTGTTTTTCTGGGCTCCAAAATCACTGCAGATAGTGACTGCAGCCATGAAATTAAAAGACGCTTACTCCTTGGAAGGAAAGTTATGACCAACCTAGATAGCATATTCAAAAGCAGAGACATCACTTTGCCAACAAAGGTTCGCCTAGTCAAGGCTATGGTCTTTCCTGTGGTCATGTATGGATGTGAGAGCTGGACTGTGAAGAAGGCTGAGCGCCGAAGAATTGATGCTTTTGAACTGTGGTGTTGGAGAAGACTCTTGAGAGTCCCTTGGACTACAAGGAGATCCAACCAGTCCATTCTGAAGGAGATCAGCCCTGGGATTTCTTTGGAAGGAATGATGCTAAAGCTGAAACTCCAGTATTTTGGCCACCTCATGCGAAGAGTTGACTCATTGGAGAAGACTCTGATGCTGGGAGGGATTGAGGGCAGGAGGAGAAGGGGATGACAGAGGATGAGATGGCTGGATGGCATCACTGACTCGATGGATGCGAGTCTGAGTGACCTCCGGGAGCTGGTGATGGACAGGGAGGCCTGGCGTGCTGCAGTTCATGGGGTCGCAAAGAGTCAGACACGACTGAGCGACTGATCTGATCTGATCTGATCTGAATGTTATAAGCTGCATATATAACTTTTGGAAAATTATCTAGCACTGTGTGAAGAACTGATTGACTCAATCAGGTCAGAAGACCCTGATGGTGGGAACGATTGAAGGCAAGAGAAGGGGGTGACAGAGGATGAGATGGTTGGATGGTATCAGCGACACAATGGACATGAGTTTGAGTAGGTTCCGGGAGTTGGTGATGAACGGGGAAGCCTGGTGTGCTGCAGTCCATGGGGTCACAAAGAGTCAGACACGACTGAGTGACTGAAATGAATTATAGCATTGACTCTACTTCTAATAATAATTCCTGCCATAAATGATGCAAGAGAATAAGCAAAAGGTCTCCATTTTTATTGCAGTGCTGTTTATGATAACAAAAACCTGGGGCAGGCTCAAACATTGATCTGTAGAGGATGTGTTTACTAAATTACAGCGTATCAACATGATGGATTATTATATAGCCTTGAAAACGATTATCAAGATAATGTAGGTACTTGAATCGTTTACCATCCAATTAGTGTCAAGAGGAGCTGAATGTGAAGCATCCTAATTTTTAGTATAAATGCTGGGGTCAAAGGCTAGAAGTTAATATGCAGAAATGGCTACAGCTTTATTTAAGTAATGGGATTGTGGGATATTTATGTCTTTCAGATTGGTAATCATGGTTTTTTTAAATAATAAACTTAATTTGGAATAATTATGGGTTTACAGAGAAGTTTCAAGGGTAGAGTTCCTGTAGATTCCTCACTAGTGTCGCCTGTTGTTAATGATAATCATGTTTTTAATAACTTTTATCATTTTACTTTAAAAATGAAACTTTTCCAAAGATGAAAGGTGGTAATAATCACCTGTCCTTTCCATGTTAATGGTCTGTAGTGTATCTTTCCATGCCTTTATCTCAGCTCTTACAAACCTGTATGTATACATTAATACAGTTATTATTGTAATACAACATGTGGTAATATGCACATTATTCTGTAACTTGTTTTTTAGCTTAATATACTAAGGACATCAGTGATCTGTTTATTAATATCATCTGAGTGCTTTGAAAAAATAATGACTCCCAGGTGCCCACCCACAGAGCTTTTTACTCAGTCTGGAGTTGGACTCAGGAATCAGAATTTAAGTGTCCTATATAATCTAATGTGCAAGTCATGTTTAATGACTCCTGCTGCTGCTGCTAAGTCGCGTCAGTCGTGTCTGACTCTGTGCGACCCCATAGACGGCAGCCCACAAGGCTCCGCCATCCCTGGGATTCTCCAGGCAAGAACACTGGAGTGTGTTGCCATTTCCCTTTCCAATGCATGAAAGTGAAAAGTGAAAGTGAAGTCGCTGTCATGTCTGACTCAGCGACCCCATGGACTGCAGCCCACCAGGTTCCTCCATCCATGGGATTTTCCAGGCAAGAGTACTGGAGTGGGGTGCCATTGCCTTTTCCGACTACTGTGGGTAAATACACATCAGTCATGACTTTTTTTTTTTGTAATAGCCATAACTATCCATGTTTATTCAATCATTTCTTTGTGGTTGGGGTTCCTGTTTTTTTCTGTCACATAAACAGCCCTATAGTGGACATCCTAATACACCCTTACACATTGGTACTTTCTAGAGGCTAGGTTTCAAAAATGTGTTTGCTGTGCCAAAGTATATGTGGATATGCATGTTGTAAATATTAAATAACTCTTCCCAGAAAAATAACTCTTTTCTGTTGTCTTAAAGTATAACCTTTGTCATCAACCTTCAAGGTTAGTCCCTTTTGCTCAATGACACACGACAGATCATTCTCAAAGGCAAAAGCCACAGAGCTCTATTAAAATGGTAGAATGGTTAAATTATCCTCTGTCCATGGGACTTCCCTGGCAAGAATACTGGAGTTGGTTGCTGTTCTCTTCTCCAGGGAATCTTAACTCAGGGATTGAACCCTGTGTTGCAGGCAGATTCTTCACCACTGAGCCACTAGGGACCCGTATATACACACCCGTATACACAGCCTCTCTCAGAGCGAGTCTTACCCTTGTTTTGTTTTCCAACAATAGATAGGTTGAGTAATTCAGAAGATGGCTGTCTCCTGAATCAGAAGATGGCATGGTTTGTGTTTGGCTCTTGGGCACCTTACTTAGTTTGTCTTAAGAGTAAAACAAGGCAGTTTGGAAAGTCTAACTGTGACGTGGGGGCTAGGAGAAAAGGTCTAAACTCTTGCCTCTAGAGAAGCTCCTCACTTTGCATGTCTAGGTAAAGGCTGTCTGATGTGGGTGTCTTTTGTAAAGAAAGATGTGTATTCTAAGGGTCATGTTGCTTGCTTGCTTGCTAAGTCGCTTCAGTCATGTTCAACTCTTTACAACCCCAGTGGACTGTAGCCCACCAGGCTCTTCTGTTCATGGGATGCTCCAGGCAAGAATACTGGAGTGGGTTGCCACGCACTCCTCCAGGGGCTCTTCCTGACCCAGGGATCAAACCTGTGTGTCTTATGTCTGTTGCATTGGCAGGCCGGTTGTTTACCACTGGCACCACCTGGGAAGCCCCAAGGGTCAGGTACTCAGTATTTTTTCATAGAAAAAATTTGCAAGTTTCATGCTCTTGCACCTAAAATCAAGCTATTAATTCAGTGTTCCCATTAGTTTACCACTGTTCCTCACTGCAAATTAAAGTAACCTTGTTACCTGTGATGTGTTCCAGTATTGTCTGAAAGGACAGTTGGAAAGTTTCTTTGAAGTTTCCTCTTTTAAAAGTGTATTCAGATTTTACATTCTATTCCACAATGTAAATGTTTACTTTAACATAAAAAATGTTTTAGATGATTTGCTGTCAGAAAGTTCAAAACTCTTCCCCTCCAAATTTTTTGAAGAAATTAATGCTTTTGTACACATTTATAATGTGTACTTAATCCAGGAGCATTTATGTAAGTTTTGAAGCATAGCCCTAATTTATTACTTCTTCCTTCAGGTTTATTTTGCATTTTTTAAAATGACTTTAGCCCAGACTTTTCTTATACCAAGTGAGGTTTCCTGTTGTACAAACTTTTTTATATTGTTTTTGTCCTGTTACTGTAGTTTATATGAAAAATTGGTGAAAATGCAAGAAACGATAGTTTAACCTTCTCATTTATGGTCTCTTTGTAGGAGGAGACGGCAGTGAGAGATCGGAATCTCCTCCAGGTCCAAGACCATGATCAACCCATCCCATGGAAAGTACAGTTTAATTTGGGCAATAGTAGTCGGCCCAGCAACCAGTGCCGGAACTCCATTCAGGGGAAACACCTCATCACAGATGAACTGGGTAAGGCTGGCTCCTGTCCTCTCCTGCAGTCTGGTGCCACTTTTCCTTAATGTCTCCTATCCAAATGGTAGTCAGAATTCCTCAGTTGTTTTGTGGGTTTTTTTCCTTTTTCAAAAGCTAGTGGTTTGCAAATAATCTGGTTTGTTTTGCAAGAGTAAATTTTACTCTCAGTCTCAGAACAAATGAATTATAAATCTAACAATACTGAAATTGATAACAGTAACTGCTGGGGTCCAGCCCCAGCTGATCCAGGGAGTTCGAGGTGTAGACGGCGTCGGTGAGGATCAGGATACAATAGTTCTAATTAGAGATATAAAGAATAATAGAGAATAGCTCAGTAGGAAAATTCAGTGTAGAAAAGAGGCTAAGTAGCTTGGTTTACGCAGGAGACCAGTAAAACTTCCAGACAAGAAGTCTGCACCACTTACCTAGGCCACAGGCGTCCTTCCGTTCTCCCGAAGGAGAGGAGACACTGAGGCCTCCCCGGTCGGATCTTAGAAGCCCAGGCAAAATTAGTAAGCTTGGTGGGTTCTGCGCCCCAGATGGAAACTCAGCCAGAGTCTAAGAGAGAGCGCGACATGGGGAGGCCAGTCTTTCGAGGAACTCATCCCAATTCTTTATTTTCCATGGTCTACTTTTTATACACTGAGATGTTGTACAAAAGTCATGCAGGGTCAGCAGTCCTGACTTTTTTCAAAGTCAGGTGCTTCATACAAATGTATACAGAGGTCTTAGGGGTGTTACATCATCTTCTGGCCAGGGGGCCTGCTGACAATTTATGACTCTCTCCTTGTGACAGCGGTCAATCCAGGACACTTATTTCTCCAGGGGTGATTATTCTTAAAACAGACTCCACTAGATAAATTTACATTCCTATAGGGTGAGGGTGTAGTGGGTTTTAATCAAGGAAAGAATTTACTTAGCCTAAGGTCTAACGTGATTCATATCAAAGGTTAATACTTATTTCTTTTATATATTTATTAATGTGTGTGAGGGGAGGGGAAGTGGAGACTTAGCAGCAATCATTGGCTCAACAAATGAAAAACCCTTCACCAATACAATTTCTAATCAGCCCACTATACTTATACTAATAGTTTTCTAACTTCTCTAAAGAACCTGTTTTTAGAAGGTTAAGCGTCTCATGCCTCCCATGGTTGGGAGGCTGTGAGTAATCACATGTGGCCGGACAAGCCTGTCAGGTAGACTAGAGAACCTTCAGAGGAGTTTGTAGGTTAAAACACTCTCGTCACGCCCAGGAATTTTTATTAACTGGAGCTCCAAGTTAACTCCTTCTCTGAAAGAGATGATGGGGGACAGCCCCCCGTAAAGTCAGAGGTGTAGGTGAGAACACAAAGTAGTAAAGTAGGCAGGCTCTGGTTATGGGGGTAGATGCTTGAGGATTTCCAGGGGGACTTCTGAGGCTAAATCCCGCCTTTGCGTATGTCCAGCCTCCTTCCTTATGACCTTTGCCACGGGAGGAGTGCCTCACGCCGGCCCCCAACAAGTAACCTTGAATTAGAGTCTTCATTGATACATGATGAAGCTCAACAAAATGAAGACAGATACTGTCTTTAAAATGAGAATACAGTGCATATGTGTGTGTGTTTTAAAGTTTGCAACCCCAGTAAAATAATTAAGAAAAAAAAAACTTTTCCTAAAAGATCTCAAAGGTGTCAGCATATGAGGTTATTTGGGATTAAAGGAAAGAATCAGGAAAACTAAACAGTGTTGAGTTTTTAAGATTACATTGAAAAAGCAGATTAAATTGCAAATAACATGTGTTTTGTTTTAATAGAGTAAAGTTCAGTTAAGGGAAGCTACTTCCACAGTATGACCCAGCTAGTCAGGCAGGGGTAGACCTAGGACTAAGACCAGGACTGAAGTTGGAATTCAGTGCTTTTTTCTTACAGACTTTAGTTTTTATGATATCCAGTGAGAAAGCCTGAAATCTTATGTGTTGACTTTATTATTTAATATTAGGTTATAAATGACAGTTTGTCTTTTCTTTTGGTCATAGCTAGCAAAAGAATGATTTCCCTCTGATTAATTCAAATGAGACAAAGACTCTCAGATTTCTTAAGTAAAAAGTTCCAAGAACTATTCAATAAAAATCCAAGAATGATATGTTTTATATTACCTCCATGAATACATGAGAGGAGATAAACTGTGTAATAAAGAAAACTTGCAGGAAATGTTTGCATTTTAGCGAGCAGATGCCACTAACATGAGTGTTGCCAGAGTTACACCTTATTCAGTAAGATAGCCAGTAGAGTTAGAAACTTTGCAAAGGTTATAAGTTGGTTTCCCAGTCAGGAGCAGCACACTCTGAGATTGTGATCTCACAGGACTCCTTGTTGGAAATAATGTCAGCAAGAGTGTGTTTCTCCAGGTGCAAAAGGAGAAATCTTGATGGGCTTTCTTTCACCAGAAGTTAGAAAGATCTGATTTCAAAGCTAAATATTGACAGATTGTACTGGGGAAAAATAGAAGACCTGAGATGCCAAGACTTACAACATGGAAAAGAGAAAAGGGCAGAAAGATCATTTCAACAAGGGTAATATTTTACATCTTTCTGACAAATTTCATGATAAGATGCTCTGTATCATTTGGGGCAGAATTTTAAGGAACATGCTGGCTTATTTGGATTTTTAATTTGTAATTCCTATGAAGATGATGAATAAGAATAGTTAGGAAGAATCCCAGAAACATTTAATGTGGCATTAGGATCATCCTCTCTTATTTTAGAAGACAAAACCACATAGTTAAAGCGACCACAGCGGCAACAAGAAGCACCCAGATAAGTGGGATCGGCTTCTCAGAGGCCTCAGTTTCCCTAGTATGGAGTGAGGGCCCTTCTTGCCTCTTCCATTGTTATTTTACTGGTGCCTCCTGCATTTGCACAGACTTTGTTTTCCAGAATGGTTTCTGAAAACAACCTCTTGCTTCACGAGGTCTCATTCTCTGAGGGTTATGAAGCTGGGGCATTTGGAGTGGAAGGATGTGAGGAACAGCTGCTCTGCACCTGTGTGCACCTGTGGGCCTGGGCCTGCACCTGGGAGTTTGCCCATAGGCCGGGTGGTGTCCCTCATGGACTTACTCTTATATTTTTCTGTCCCACTCCCAGAAGGGTATAGAGAATTGTCTCTTTAGCAGCTATGAAAAATAAGTTAGCTTTTGTGAGGAGATTCTTTTCTTAAAGTTGAATATGAATGCATGAACTAAGTTGGAGGGGGTGTATTTAGATGATGAGTGGAGGAAATTAGGATTTTTCTTCTTTGGGTCTTAGAGTACTGGCATTCCCTAATGCTGAGGGCTAATTGAATCCCTGCTCTGTATACTTACAAACAGCCTAAATCAGTTTCTAAAGGTTAGATGTGAAATGGCAAGTATATGAAAGATATTTATAAAAAGTGTGTGTGAAGTTTTTTTTGTTTAGGTTTTTTGTTTTGTTTTTAATCTAGGAGTATCTCATTTTCAGGAATGAACGTCTTGTTTTTTTTTTTTTTCCCTCTCTTCAGATTTTTGTTTGAAAAAGCATGACTTTTTCTCCAGGCATAGATGAAAAATTGGCTTGTATAGGTTAGAACAGGGAAACAAAGGCCATGTGATGATTAAATCAAATATGTGACCACAGACTAAAAGGTCATTTAGGTGGATTAGGATGTATATTATGAAATAGAAGTCTGTGTTTCCTATAAACTGCTGCATGCAGGTAGCAAGCTCTGATTGGACACCGTCTGATTCCAAACTCTGTGGTCTTTAGGATGCTCCTGACTCCAGAGTCCGGCTTTGTGTTCTTTAGGAGCAGGACTTTCATTGCTGCCATGTGATCGCCCCTGGTGGACAGGTAGGGGACTGCTAGGTTTATACTCAGGTTAGTCTCTGACTTTCAGGTTACGTTTGTGAGAGGAGAGATTTGCTGGTGAATGGCTGCTGTAACGTCAACGTCCCTGGCACAAAGCAGTACTGCTGTGACGGCTGCTTGTCCAATGGCTGCTGTAGCGCCTACGAGTACTGTGTCTCCTGCTGCCTGCAGCCCAACAAGGTATGGAGAGTTGCTCCTTGTGCTGCATCTCCTTTAATTTTTCTACTTGCATTTCACATTGAGCATTAGAATCTTTCTGTGGGATTCTTTGAAAGTAGAAGAGAACCTGGTGTAGGTGTCAGAAATGGCTGCTGTGAGGTAGCCTTTGTCTGCAAGGGAAGGATGTAGTTCTCTTTCCTCCAGCTGTGCTTTGGTAGAGTGGGCTGTTGTATTCCCAGTCAGGTGTCTAAAGAATAGGACACCAGCCTCCTGCTCATGTAAGCCTCTCTTTCTCTCCCTCCCCTCCCTGCATCAGCAGTCTCTTAGTTTAGGAGAAGTTTCCAAGGTTACCTTGTGCTGCTGAGTTTGGAATTTATTATAGGTACTAACTTTTGTTTCCACAGCAACTCCTCCTGGAGCGCTTCCTCAACCGGGCAGCTGTGGCATTCCAGAACCTCTTCATGGCAGTCGAAGATCACTTTGAATTGTGTTTGGCTAAATGCAGGACCTCATCCCAGGTCAGAAGCCATGATGCCTCTGGTGGCGGGGTGGGCCAGTGGGAATCAACGTCTGGAAGAAAACTTGAAAAGCCACACTGGGGGCCCTTTGATGTGGTGATAATGGAGAAGAGATTTAAATGGAACTTTGGGGGTTGATTGTACAGTCATCCCTTGGTATCTGGGGATATTTGGTTCCAGGACCCCAAATTCCTAAATGCTCATATAAAATGGCATAATGTTTGCAAATTACCTCCCTCCATCCTCCTGTATGCTTTAAAGTGTTTCTAGATTACTTATAATAGCTAGTACAGTGTAAAGGCCATATTTTGCTTTTTGGAACTTTGTGAAGTTTTTTGAAATACTTTTGATCTGCTGTTGGTTGAACCCATGTATGCGGACCCTGTGGATACGGAGGGCTGACTGTATTTAGAATGTCAACGTGAGATTTATATGATTTAGGGATGTAAAAAATTTATATTTATTTAAATCAAGGTCTAACTAACTTGCATCTTCCCTGTCTGATTAGCTTGTTTGCATTTTTAGTCCTACTAGTCAAATTCCTGAGAGAAGCTCTCTCCTCTGTCTTTGACTGAAGTTTGACTAAGGCTTTCTAGCCACCACTCGTTTAGAGTGTGTACTAAGTTATTCTGGGACAAAAATGTGGTTTATTTTAGGATTCAAGGGCATCATGCAGGTCGGTGTAGAAAAATACACAGATAAATCTGTAGGTTGTTAAGCTTTCAGTACTTTCTAGCATGTTGTCATTAAATGGTTTGCTCTTTGGGCATTTAACATGGCACCAGCTGCTGAAAGTGTCTGAACCTTTTTGCCTTTTGACTCCCCGTCCTCTGCTCTCAGCCTTTGTGATTGGGTGGTGGTTGGAGCGCTGTCTTTAAAATCACCAAATGTGTTTGTTATACAAGCACACTTCCTCTGGCTTTCCTTCATGGTGTCTCCCAAGATTGACCTGGCTCTGCCTGAGATATAGGACTCATTTACTGTTCTCTGGAACTCTTACACCGTTTGCCAGATTTCTGTAGTCCTCCTCTGGGTTTTATGATACTCTGTATGTCTCTGATCTGCTCTTACAGCATCTAGCATTGTTGAGTAAATGTTTCAGGGATTATAATGAGTATATTTGAAACATGAAGAAATTCCTAATGGCCTTGTTTTGCTGAAAGAGTCCATTTGAATAGACTTTAAAGGAAATGTGGAGGAAGTTTGAACCCGTGACTTTGATTCATACTCTCATTCTGAGAAATGGAAAATAGAAAAAAGGCCAGGTGTTTTCTTTCCTTAACTGTTAAAACTCAGGAGTTAATTCCAAACTTGACTGAAGATGCTAAACTTTCTTGACTTTGCTTTTTCATTGTAAAGAGAAAATTCCCAGTTGCCAATTTGCCTTTATAACAGTGTCCCAAGAAGCAGAGTTGGCTGCATGACTATAAATTGGATTAATACTTACAATTTATATGTTTAGCCTTGGTCTTAGACTAATTAATGAATTCTCGACTAGCCAAAAATTCAAGTTGCTTGTATGAAAACAAACTGCTGAAAAATTAGTCATCGAGGCTGATTATCTGTAGTCACACTTCATTTGCTTGGCCAGATGTGGCCAAGCATTTGTGTATACCATGGTGTTTTACTCATGTGCCAGCCCTTAGATACACAAACCTTAATGGAAACAATTGGAAGTGCATCTCCTTCATCTCTGCAGGGTGCAGTGCCAGGGACCGAATTACTTTGAAGCACAGGGTCAAGTGCAAGACACCTGTTGGATCTTAATCTGACTTAAAATAATTTTAGGATAGTTTATTGTCTCAGGTTGTCCCAGTCACAGCTGGATTTTAAAAAACTCACTCATGTGTGTAAAAGAAATGGTCCTGTGACGCTCTGTCCTTTCTCATGCCCTTCGTTGGCATTCCGAGCCGAGCATCTGCCTTGGTTGCAGAGGGTGCCCTGGTGACATTTTGGAGCTGGGCTCACCTGGGCTCCTGCAGGGGGCGTATGCTGGCCCCCATCCCGCTCTCTCTCACAGCGCTCTTCTCTTCCGTTTTGCCAACAGAGTGTGCAGCACGAGAACACCTATAGGGATCCCATAGCAAAGTACTGCTACGGAGAGAGCCCTCCCGAGCTCTTCCCCGCGTGACGCTGCAGGGGACTCAGCCCTCTGGGAGGATGTGCTGCTGAAGAACTTGCAGCCTGAAGCTTTTCTCTGGTCTTCGAGAGAAGACTTGATTATGACCACTTCTTGTGCTGTGCTCTGTGGCCTCACTTGCCCCCGGGCTGACCAGATGGACTTGCTCCATAAAGCAGTTGGAAACGCCAGCGGGTCGCATTCGAGAAAGACAGAACGGCGGGTGACCTGGCGGAGGTGTCGGTGCTCTGGGCGCCTCAGCCCTGCGGCTGCTTGGGAACCTGTGGGCCCCCCTTGTGTGTTCTCCCCGGGCCCTTCACTGTAAAGTTATTTATTGGACTTCTTTGGAGTGGTGGGAAAATTCTGTTTCCTGTAGGAAAATGTTTTGTCTTGACAGTTGAATATATTCAAGGAGATTGTTGTTCTTGGTGGTGTTTTCTTGTGTTCTTGAGTTTCATGAGTGAAATTGTCCCTTCACCCACTAAAACTTTGGCCTCTTAAAATGTGCATGTTCTCTCAAGCTGGTTTATTTTTGGTTTTGTTTTGACAGCATCTTCAGGAGTGCACCCTGATGTCTAAAATTGTCTAGAAACTCAGATGCTGCTCCCTTCCCGTCCTGTGCTACCTTTCTGGCATCTGGCATTGTGTGCGCTCAGGTTTTTTCTAGTCTGTTTGGATATGCTTGTTTACTGATGTGCATGCATCGTTGTAACCAGAAATTCTGCCTTGTTGTCCTGGAGGGTTTTGTTCATTGTTTTCTACGCCCTGGTTGAAATGATTGGTCTTCTCAGCCCTGGAACATCAGAAGTCTCAAGAAAGTCACCTGCGGGGTGGCCTCCTCCTCTCCTGACATGGGAACCCTGTGTTAAGGTGATTCCCAAGTGAAGATACATCTCGCAACTGACTGTAAGTGGTTGTCTTTTATTGCTTTCAGCTTCACGAGGTGTAACAGGTACAGACATTTGGTTTCTCTATGATTTACAGAGATGAAGAACAAAACTCAAGTTTCTTCTGTCAAGATGCTATAGGAGACATCTACCCTCAGTGGATTCAGGACGCACAGGCGCTGGTCTGCTTACTTGGGGCCTCCTGTGCTTCTGGTACAACAACCCTGCTCTGATCAATGCCAGCGGTATTTGGGACTTAGATCAAGACGTGCCTGTCACATAATACAGCTCTTTGCTCTCAGAAGTCATGCTATCACACACAGTTCTTTCCCAGAGCCCTTCACTAACCTCTGGATCTGTCAAGGTCTCCCTTGTTCTTTGTCGGTTGTTCAGCTGCTGCCCTTGGAGCAGAGCACAGGTTTTACAGCCTGCTTTCAGCGTTTTTATTTCAGTGGAGCTTTGCCTTCCTCTGTATCTCTGAAGTCTGCATAGTGGGAATTTCCCTTAACTCTTTCGCATTATTTCTCACCCTTATCTTCCCAAGCTAGTTGTCCCCTAAGTCCACTTTCTTAGAGGGTAAACTATCTGGCAGTTGTTTTTAAATGTTAGATCCCAGGAAGTTTAGTGTGCATCAGGCTCTTTGGCTTCTGTGTGTGTTCTCTGAAAGCGTGAGTATGTCTACCTGTTTCTTCATCTCACTGCTTTTGGTAACTCGGCCTGTCTCCTGGTGGTTGTCACTGACAAGCCTCTCCTTTGAGCTTATTTGAACCCTTGAGCAATAACTCACAGTAGATTTACTGTGGAAACAGTTTATATCAAAGGTCAGCCGTGCCTGTTTATTCTGTATTTGAACATTGGTGTGCATGTTTTGCATTTTCACTGCTTTCACAGTCTTTGTAACTTAAGTAGAAAATTAAGCTGTCTTGTTCCCACCTTGTAGATGAGGTAATAGAGTGAAGTGACTTCCCTGGGTCTCCATGACAGAACCACAACATGACCTTCATCTGCTGCTCGGGAGTCCACTGTCCTTCCCGGTGCCCCTCACCTGCTCCAGTGCTGACTTATCTATAAACACTCCCCTGAGAGCATATAGATCTGGATGTCCAGGCTAGAAGAGAGGAGAGGTGGCATAAGTAGTCAGATTGGGTCGATAATCCAAAGGTTGTTTTCATTCAGTCCTGGAATGTGTTTCTCTGTATTGTAGTCCATTGAGACTACTGTGTTAACTGTTTTGGGAAACTCAGGGTACTGCAGACTGTATAGCAAGCCTCCCAAGGACCTGGAACATCATGGGCCTCCCCAGGCTTCCAGCCTGGACCCCTCTCTACTCCCCTCTCTGGTTTGTTTCTGGTTCCTTCGATTGAAAGTTTCCATAATTAGGAATCTTGTCTTAGTTCTGTATGCCCAGAGCTCAGCAAAGTGCATGATACACATTGGGTTTTAGGAAAAGATCAAAGATGAAATGAGAATTCCTTTAGAAGAAAATGTATTAAATTCTGAATGTTTGGGGTGAAAGGTAATTGGCTAATTTAAAGCACTTCCCCTAATTCTGAATCTTAACTGCCGTGCTTGTTGGTGGAGCTGTAAAGATATGTCCTGCTACAGAAAGAAACGTTCTGTGAAAAGGGTGCTGTACAGAAAGGGCCACCTGCCTCAATGCAGCCTGGGACTCAGGGTGGGCTTGGACCTGGCAGCGCTGGAGCTGGTATCGAAGGGCCAACTCTGCAGCTCTTATAAAAGCGGCGGATAGGATTTTCGAACAGGGTTTGCAGCTTTCAGCCTGCTCCCAGACTGACTCGGAGGCTGTCCAGGGAGTGCCTCGGTTGGTGAGGCTGCACAGGTGCTGTGGGAGCTGTGTACCAGATTCCGAGCAAGCTGTTCCCATCGTTGGGATTTGCAGGTAAATTGTAAATGGGCAGAGACGTTGCTTCTTTAATCTACTTTTCACCAGCTGGAGAGAGTGTGGCCTTGCAGTCAGTAACTTCTGCTTGTTACGAAGGCATGGCCTCGGGTAGTCTTCTTTCCTCTTTAGGTCCCAGGCCCAGCTCTGTGATACAGGATCACATCTGATGACTCCTCATGGGGCTGTTGGGAGGTGTCGGAGTGAGTGATGGCTCAGTCCTGGGCACAAAGTCCACATCTGTAACTCATCAGGGGCCCAACATCAGGTGGTCAACAAGGTTGGGAATGGGTAGGCCCCTCGGGTGGAAGGATGGGAACTACAGAGTTCTGGGTATTGTTTTCATTACTATTTTTAGAAGAACTCATGCTAAAGATAATTTTTTAAATGGAGGTAATTGAGAAATATGTCAAGATGAAAGTAATAATTACTTAAAATCATGCAGTCTAGAGATCAGCCCTTGTTTTTTTCTCTTCCTCATGACTTTCTAGGCAGATGAGAACCCTTTTTCCTCTTGAAAGCAGTCCTCTGATGAACATTCTTCTATGTGACATATAGGCCTATCTAATAATTTTTAGTGATCACATGATGTCAGTTTCATGGATATACAGTAATGTTATTAATCCCCTGCTGAGGGCGTTTAGCTTGTTACTTTTTTTTGGCTATACGTAATGCACTGATGATACGCTTTCACGTGCACGATTGTATGTTTATCTGAGAATGATTTTCACCAATTTATACTCCCACCTAATGTATGTGATGAGTGTCTCTTTCTGTATACCCAAGAACCCCATGGTATTGTTTAACTCTTTGCCGATGGATTCAGTGTTCTAATTGATGTTTATCTGATCTCTTCCCATATTTTGATTGGTGATCTTATCATTCAGATGTAGTGAACTGCTGTTTGTGACCTTGGCCAGTTTTTCTCTCATGGGTCTTTATCTTACAGAGCGTTTTTCACTGAAGGAGGCTTTAAACCCCTTTTCTTGTCTTTCTGAGCCCTGCGTTTCTCAGAGGCATGTGGCTTGTTAACAGACTAACCTTTCCAGTTGATCTAGGGCAGCAAACGGGAGCAGTTTTGCCCCCAGGGGACAGTTGGCAACGTCCAGATTGCCAGGTGGTCAGTAGGTGTGATGGTTGGAGACCAGGGATACCACTAAACACCCCATTGCCCCTGCAACACAGAATGATCCGGCTCCAAGCATCAGTGATGCCGACGTGGAGAGGCCCTACTCTTGGTCACATTTCTTCCCTTTCAGTTAAAGAGAAAAAACTACCAGGAGCTGAGAGCTGACTTGATTATTTCCTTGCCCTTGCCTTCTGTTGTGCCCAAGTGCTGCTGATTAAATTACCTTGAAATCCCACAGGACATACGGCTTCCTCACTGGTCTCTACCAGCCCAGTGCTGCCTCCAGGAACTGGCTTATTACTCTGCATCGGCGTCCCTTGCGTGCTGACACAGTCCAAGCACAGACACCCTCCTGTGGGCAGAATAACCTCAGGTTTACTCACAGCCCCCTCCCCTCCTTGTTCTCCTGCAGCAGCCCTTTGCAAGGAGGGCTTTGGGGGATGAGGGGGGAAGGGAAATGTCACTACAGATCCCATTCAGAAAACTGATCCTTCTACTGTAAAAAAGTACCACATAAATGAATAGTAATAATGAAAAGGAAAAGCTGGTGGAATTGTGAGGGTTCTTTCCTGCACAGCACTTTCCCTGACTCTGTGGCATCAGTCCATTGCCTTCTAAGCCCTTTGCCTGTGTGGACTCTTCTTGCAGGGTTTGTCGTCACAATGTGAAGACGGTTTGGAGTGCCAGGATCCCTGTTTTCACTCAGTCACGTGGCTGCGATGTTCTTCGTCCGGTTTGCTTTCACAGGTGGGAAGAGGAACAGGTGGCCCCCTCAGGCCTGAGTGGGGACCAGTGGGGGTCATTGTGTTTGTGCAGCTGGCTCCGTGTGCTGGTAGCCCTTCGCCGCATACCTTCATGTGTATGACTCGATTCACCTCTGCTGTAGAGCTGCAGTGGTGGACATTTTAAAAATAGAAGTACAGCCTTTAATATTATAAAGAAACAAAACATCTAGGCACTTAAAGCGAGTGGGCCCAACTGTCATTCAGACTTTTAAACAGGGGTCCTATATTGTTTCCCAGGACTGCAAGGTCAGTGTCTTCAAGGGAACCAAAATCAAAACCATATCACTGCTCTCAGTGCATTTTATTTGTAAGTGGGTGCTTTCCTAGTTTTTGGTAGAGTCAGTAGTTCCTCCAGTCTTTGGACTTTTAAAATTCTTATATATTTTTATGGAGCATAGTGTAGGGAAGCTCTGGTCAGCTTGCATCTGGATTATCAAAGTCAAAAATGTTTGCTAAATGAGAAAAAGTGGTATTGGCTATCAGTGAAATTCAAGATCTCAGTCTGTGGTGGCCACATGTCACTATTACTGAGGAAGAGTATGTGTGTTTATAAGTGTAACAGCAGTGTGTGAGTAGCATCCTAATTTTATAGACGAGAGCACAGACATTTACTGGCCTTAAGTAAATTAACCTCTTATGGCTTTGGTTTTGTCATTTGTCATAGGCAGGTGATTACTAAGATATCTTGCAGATCCAAAATTCTGATTTTTGTGCCAAAGATCCTGCCACGTATAAAGCAAGACCAGAGCCCAGCAACTTGGTCCTTGGCTCTGATTCTCAGAGGGTAAGTGGAGACCAACCATCTGGAGCCTGTTTTCTTCAGACCGGGGCTTCTCCTTCTCTCCAAGTTTTCAGCTGGGGCTCACCATTTTCTGCCTCTTTCTCCTCAAATATTAAATAGACACCATATTCTTCTCTGCTGGGACCAACTTATCAGGTATTGCTGCTCTGCACCTGTGAAGACAGCTGCTGTGTTTTCCATCATAAAAACAGCTGCCTTTTGGCAGGGAGGCCCAGAATGTGCTTTGTAGCTGTACCTTAACACATTGCTAAATTATTTAGACATGCTTAACCTGAGATGCTCAGAGCATCTTGGAATTCCTATTTAGGGCATCTGTAGTCACTGCTCAATAAAAGGTTTCTCTTTCGTATCTTTTGTGATTACTAGGCAGAAATCTCAAAATATAGGAAATTACAAAGATATTAAATTATCAGATCCCCAGCACCCCCCCCAGAGATAACCACTAAAGTTTTGATGTAAAGTTTTGCCGTTTTTTGTACATAAATGTATATTTTGTGTTAGTATGTAAATAAAGATAGAATCTTGCTGTATGATATTTTAAAACAAACAGTTCCTATCGGGTTGGCTTAACTCAATTATAGCCAATTAATTTACAGAGTGGGAAAAGTGTACATTTTAATTGTATCATCTGGGCCTCTTAACATAAAGTCAGGGTAGGGTTGAAAGCCCTTTTAGAACTGCACACAAGTTTGGCATTGGCTTTCTACATCCCTTTTCTTTGTCTGATTTTTACGCAGTGGGGAGACAAGTCTTTGAACTTGTCTGAACTTGCCAGAAATAAATTACAGGCATCCTACCTCAGCCAGAGTTGACCTGCAGGAAGCATGAGGAGGTTGAAACCTGTCACGGCAGAACCCCACTTTCTCGAAAGAGCTAAAGAAAAAAGATGTGGGGAGCCCTTCTCCAAATCTCCCCAACTATGTCATTCATTTCAGTGAATCACTAAGTGCAGCAATTAAGGAAATAAAAAAAAAATTATAAAATGGTTGGGAAGGACACAGGGGGACCATCTTTCTGGATACCTGCTCTGGGAAAAGGATGATGTGAGTTGAAAGCGGCCAAGTTTTGTCAAGTTTGTGGCCCACGGTGATGGTTTTTGAGGGCAAGAGGGATGTCAGTTTCTAAAGATGTTCTAGACGCTCCATGGGTTGCTGTTTGGAGCTGGCGTCCTCTGTGCTTCCCTCCAGAGCCTCAAGAGGCCTGGAGTCCCTCACACGTGCTGGACTCAGTTTCTCTGAGGAAGTTTTTGCCTGGGCAGCGATCCAGGGTGTGCTCTGAGAGTGCAGGCTCTGACACCCGTGCCCTTCCTGAGCTCTGCCTGCAGCCTGCTGCATGCCAGCTTGGAGGCCTGAGATAAATGGTCTTGCAGTCGCTTAGCAGTCAGCCAGGCTCATTGATTTGACACAAATAGCTCATTGACCGATTTAACAGAGGGAGGAACTATGGAGTCAAGTCCAATATGATCTTAAAGCCCTGTCTTTTCATCACAGTCTTTTCAGACCTTTAAGGATGACTGCCGAGTTAAATGCTGCTCATGGGCACTCTCTCAAGGAAAAAAGGGGAAAGAGAAGTTGGAGAGATAGGAGGAAGGGGAGAAGAGAGAGCAGGTGGTGTTAGGGGCACAAACACCAACAGTTGCTCTCTGTGCCACTTGGGGGCACCAGTTACTTAGGTTTTCTGTCCTCAGCGTAGTCCTTTTTGGGAGATGTGCCCACGTGGGCTCCCTCTCACTGAGACAATGAAGCAGTTCTGTAGACGAGGGACCATCTGGTGGTGACGACGAACCAGGACTCTTTCCCAGAGCCCCATCGGCGTTGTGCACAGGGACTCAGGCATATCCTTTTGCAAAGCAAAGGAAATCTGCTGCTGGTGCCATTGAAGACCTCAGGCTTGGGGCCCGTGCGTCCCCTTCCTCCTCCCCTCCCTCTGGTGCTGGTGCCATTGGAGACCTCTGGCTTGGGGCCCGTGCGGCCCCCTTCTTCCTCCCCTCCCTCTGCTGCTGGTGCCATTGGAGACCTCAGGCTTGGGGCCCGTGCGTCCCCTTCCTCCTCCCCTCCCTCTGGTGCTGGTGCCATTGGAGACCTCAGGCTTGGGGCCCGTGCGGCCCCCTTCTTCCTCCCCTCCCTCTGCTGCTGGTGCCATTGGAGACCTCTGGCTTGGGGTCTGTGCCGCCCCCTTCTTCCTCCCCTCCCATTTTCTGAGGTGAAATGTAGGATAGTCTCTTGACTGGTCCTACCCCGACAAAACACACCTGGGAACTGCTCACAGCGTACCATTCTGCATTGGCCCCATCGCGTTCACAGGGCATTGTGTCCTGAGGCAGGTGTTCTTTCTCATCTTTTAAGGAGCTAGGCTCTGACACTCGGGTTATACTTTTCTCCAGGTTATAGATGCCGGCTTCAGAGCCCCGGAAGGTGCACACGGGCCCAGCCTAGGCACTTTGTGATTGCAGTGACTGTCTTCCGATCATTTCTGGAGCTAAAGGCCTCTTAAATAAGAGGCTTATGAAGTTGTAGGTCTTTTTATCCTCATTCTACAGAACTCAGAGATTAATTTCTTTGTCTGGGGAAACATCGTCTTAGTAGTTTAAACCAGGATAGTGATTGAACCCGGATCTTCTTTTGCTCCAGGACCTTGACTTTTAGCCCCTGTGACGTAAGTGCTACTGTGGGCTGAGTGCTGAGAAGGAGGTCGAGATGGAGGAGGGGTTATTTGCTTCAAAGCTTGCAATTTGGTCTAGGATTTGGATCGTCTTTGATTTAAGCAAAATGTTTCACCTTCTTGCTGCTGGTCCTGCCAGGAAGAGTGTTTGAAGAATGCACTGAAAGAGGATTTTAGCCTTTCAGCACAGCTCTAGTAACTTCCTTTTTTGCCCCGATCAGAGTCCTTATAATGGGCTGAACTCAGCCCATTATAATATATAATATAATGTCTCCTCCTACCCAAATCCATATACTGAATTCCCAACCCTCAGTGCATTACAGTGTAACCTATTCAGATAAACTGCCTCTGAAGAGGTGATTAAGTTAAAATGAGGCTGTGAGGGTAGCTTCTGATCTACTAGGACTATGTCCTTATGAGAAGAGAGAGAGAAAGCCCTTAAAGAGGGCTTTAAGAAGGCCGCCATCTGCAATCTAAGAACGCCTCAGGAGAAACAAACCTACTGACGTCTTGATCTCAGACTTCCCAGCCTCCAGAACTGCAGGAGAATGAATTCCTGTCCTTTAAGCTCCCCGGTCTATGGTATTTTGTTAGGGCAGCCTGCGGTGACTGATAACAATCCTTGAAGGAAATGGTGCTGAGTTACCATGCAAACCCAAAGGATAGCATGGCGGGTAGCAACACTGAGCTGCACCGCTGGAGTCGTCTTGGCTCCAGTGTGTTTCTTTTCTAAGAAAGTGTGTCTGAGAGCATGCCCAGGGTTCCTTCCAGCCCTGGCCTTCAGGGGCTCTAGTTTTAGGGTCTAGCCTCAAGACCTGAAAAGTGCTGCTTTAAACCCTTGGTGTTTAACCAGAGGGGCATTTTGCCCCCCAGGGGACATAAGCCAATGTATCAAGACAGTTTTGGTTGTCATGATGTGTGTGTGTGTCTATGGGGCACACGCTCAAGTGCCTTGCACAGCCCCCACCACAGAGGGTTGTCCACCGCCCAGTGTCAGCAGGGTCGAGGTGGAGAAACCCTGGGTTCAGCGTTGTTGCCCTGCGAATGGGGGTGACATGGGGTTGTCAGCTCTGGTCATTCGTTCAGCAGGTACTCACTTAGCACTTACTGTCTGCCTAGCTCTGTGCTAGGGAGTGCAGAGACCTGGAAGAGTCTCCTGGGATTTAAAGTCAGGTTGATCTTAAGCTTCTGGTTTTGGGAACATGGTATTAATACCTAAACATTCTTAGGTGATGATGTTACCATCCTCCTTAGGATACACTGTCACTTTGGATTTCCAGAGAGCGTTTTTGCTTGGACAGCCAAGCACCATTTATTGAATCCTGCCTCATTCACAGACCTACACTAGCATAGCTTTGTTGTTCAGTCGCTAAGTCATGGCCGACTCTTTGCGATCTCATGGACTGCAGCATGTCAGGCTTCCCTGTGAGCTTGGTTCTTTTTATAAAGGATTGGAGGAGGGACTTCCCTGGTGGTCCAGTGGCTAAGACTCTGCTCCTAATGCAGGGACCTGGATTCGATCCCTGACCAGGGAACTAGATCCCACATGCCGCAACCAAGAATTTGCATGCCACAACTAAAGATCCCTCGTGCCTCAATGAAGATCAAAGGTGTTGTATGTCCCAACTAAGACCTGGTGGGGTGCAGCCAAATAAATAAATAAAACTAAATATGAAAAAAAAAAAAAAAAAAAACAGAAAAGATTTGAGGAAGCTATGTATTTATATATAATACTGATTAGTAGAACCAGTTTAAAAGGAATGGCTACCCACTCCAGTATTCTTGCCTGGAGAATCCCAAGGACAGAGGAGCCTGGCAGGCTGTAGTCCATGGGGTTGCAAAGAGTCGGATGTGACTGAGTGACTGACACTTTTAAAGTGGAATGCCAACATGCAGATGTGAGACAGCAACACAGTTGATGCGTAAATCCATATATGCATTTTTCCTAATTAAAGTGACACATTACATTATAGAAAGTCAAAGAGGTAAAGAGAATAAAAACTCATAATTCTTCCATCTGTAGATAACCACTAGTGATATGTCTTTTTGTACACATGCACATATATTTAACAAAAAAGAAAATTGCAACCCTATTTTACCATTTTGTCACCAAGTGAATGGCCCTTGAATGGGGCTTTGACCTCTAATTTGGTGATCACGAGGCAGAGAAAGATGTCTGCATGCCAGACTGGCTGTGGAGTTAGGTGACCAGGGTCACTGCCTACCAAGAATGCATTGATCCAGGGAGATGGGTAAACACCCACATTTCACAACTCCAATGGGCATCATCATTCACGTAGTACCAGAATGGTGTATTCCATGTCATCCCTCCACCCTTCCCCCTTGTGTGACCCAGCAGCCCTGGAACTCTATTTTTTGTAGCAGCTTTGTTGAGCTATAGTTCGCTTACCATGCAGTTCACCCATTTAAAGTGTACAATTCAATGATGTTCGTGTATTATTCAGAGCTGTGCAGCCATCACGACAATCAATTTTCGAACATTTTCAACATCCCAGAAAGAAGTCCCGTACCTGTTAGCTGTCACTCTCCCATTTCCCCTGATCTTTCCAGCCCTAGATAACCACCGATCTACTTAGTCTGTAGATTTGCCTATTCTGGACATTTCATATAAATGGAATCATATATGGTCTTTTGGGACTGGCTTCTTTCATATATCACCATGTTCCCATGACTTGTCCAATTATAGCATGTATCAGTACTTTGTTCTTTTTTAAAAATTTATTTTTCCAGTTGAATTGTTCATATACAGTTCATTCACCTTTTTAAAGTCTACAGTTCAGTATTTTTTCCTGTTCACAAAGCTGTGCAGCCACTACCACTAATTCCAGAATATTTTCATCCCTCCAAAAGAAACCCCATACCTATTGGCATTCTTCCTCCCTGCAACAGTTTACCTTCTGTCTCTACTGATTGACCTATTCTGAATAGTTCACATAAATAGAATTGTGCAGCATGCAGTCTCTTGTCACTAACCTCTTTCATTTAGCATGTCTTCAGAGTTCACTCATGTTGTAGCATGTGTCAGTACTTCATTCCTTCTTATGGCTAAATACTCCACAATGTGGACAGACCCTCTCTTGCTTATCCATTCATCAGTTGATGGGCATTTTTGATTATTGTGAATAACGTTGCTCTGAGCATTTGTGTACAAATTTTAGGTGGACATATGCTTTCTATTCCCTTCTAGGCATATACCTAGAAGTGGAATTACTGGGTTATATGGTATGGGTTTCATCTTTTGAGGAATTGCCAGACTGTTTTCCAAAGCAGTTGTACCACTTTACATTCCCATCCAGCAGTGTACGAGGATTCCGATTACTTCACACCCTTGCCAACACTTGTCTTTGTTATTGTAGCCATCCTAATGATGATGAAGTGGTATCTCGTTGGGGGTTTTGAATTAGCGTATCCCTAGTGGCTCATGATGCTGAACATCTCTTCGTGTACGTAGTGGCCACGTGGACATCTTTAGGGAGGTGTCTATCTTAATTCTTTGCCCATTTTAAAATTGGGTTGTCTTTATAAATTGTTAGACTTCTTTATGTATTTTAGATACGAGCCCCTTGTCAGGTATATGATTTGCAAACATTTTCTCCTGTTTCTATGGATTGTCATTTCACTTTCTTGATGGTGTTCTTTGAAGCATAAAAATTTTAGTTTTGATGAAGTTCAATTTCATTTTTCTTTGATTGCTTGTGGTTTTGGTGTCATATTGTGATACTAATTGATTTTTAATGAATGATAATATTCCTTGGAATAGATGTAGCATAAAAAGATAATTGTTTGATACTAATTGCGTAATGTTCCTTGTTTTAATGTCTTCATGCCCACCCTCACCCCCAACATCTTTATTCTGATGACATCTGGAGTTACACCTCAAGCCGCTTGCAAATTGCATTAGATTGCTGTAGCCTTTGTAAACACATCATTGTTCCACATGTCCTTTTTTCCTCCCCTACGAACGTGCTTAGCGGTGCCCAGACCTCTGCAGTGCAACTGACAAGGAGCCGAAGTCTCCATACAGCACAGCTTAGCTGCCCTCCAAGTCCCTGTCCTTCGATCGCCAGCGTTGCAGTAATGCAACCTTGTGGGACCACGTCGCCATCTTCTGGCAAAGTCGGAAAAGTGCAATGCCAGAAACTTGAAGGTTTTACGGAAGGTCTTTTTGCTTTTTCCTTTCTCTATGGCAGATTCTCAGGTACCAATTAATTCTTTTCATTCTGACCTCCTCCTGTTGCTTTAAGGTTTTTTTCACCTTTGGAGGTAATGTTTAAAAAGTCAACCACTTACAAAAAGTGAACCTGTTTTCTATAAGGCAGGGAAGCTTGTGTGTTTCTCGTTCTACAGGCAATTCCTAGTGTGTTAAACATTTTTACTATCGAGTGGGAAGCACTTCTTTACCTTCAGTGTGGAAAGGCAAATGAATACAAGTCATTCCTTGTGTCATCTGGGTCAAATTATGCTTGTTGAGTCCTTGATAGGGTAGGACTCTCTCAGGTGTACCATTTTGCCTGCTTTGCCCAGCCCTCCCAGGTATACCCAGGTCTTGGTATTGTTCCCACTTTGCTGATGAGAGTGAGGCCCTAGGAAGATAAGTGACTGATCTTTGTTTTCTAGGACAGAATGGGCAACAACTTTTTTTTTAATAAATGATGGAACAATTACGATGTGCAATCTTTAGTATCCAATATAATGCCTTACACTCTATTTTAATAAATCTTTATTGAATGAAGAAAAAAAAAAAAGAAATTCTGTGTCCTGACTCCCGACCTACTTTCCCTTCACCACACCCAACTGCTGCTTCTATTGTAAATGCCTCAGTCATTTCAACGAATATTTGCACTATTGTTCAATGAGAGAACAGGTGTTTATAACTTTCAGTCTTTAATAAAAGTAAAAATGTGATTATTAAAAGAATGTGCAGAAAAACACCTACACAAATATTCATACCAGTGGTAGTCGCAACAACCAGAAAGTAGAAACAATCAAAATGCCCATCAACAGATGAACAGATGAAAATGTGCACCATCCATACAGGGGAATATGAGGCGGCCACAAAAAGGAGGCATTGACACAAGCTACAGCATGGTGGCTGTTGAAAATGTGATGCTTAGTGAGAGAAGCCAGTCCCCAAAGGCCATGTGTTATATAATTCCACTTACATGGAATGTCTAGAATAAGTGAATTTATAGAGACTAGAAGCAGATTACTATATGGGGGAAATTAAGGGTGGCTGCTAATGGATGTGGGATTTCTTTGAGGGTAATGAAAATGATCTGAAGTTGATGGTAGAGATGGCTGCACAACTCTAAGAAATATAATAGTATTTATAATAGTATAGAAATATAATAGTATACTAAGAAATATACTAAAAATACACTTGAAATGGGTGTGCATTTTATACTATATCCCAATAAAACTTTTTAAAGTGTGTACAGTGAGCTTTGCAAAGAGCTGGTGTGTGTATTGGGAAAGGGTGTTGGGCTTGGGACCCCTCGGAGGAAGTGGAGCACTGGGCTCAGCCAGAAGGACCCCAGCTTAAACCCCAGTTCTGCCCCGGACAAGTAGCATCGTTTTACCTTAGTACTTAGCCGCTCTGGAGCTTGTTTCCTTATTTGTAAGATAGGCATGACAGTATGACAGTACCCTCCTCACAGGCTCTTTTTGGATTAAATAGATGATGTGTGTAAAGTTTGTTACACATAGCCACGCTCAGCAAATACTCATCCCTCTCTTTTGATCCTGATTTGCCATGAATCTGTGACTTCAGGCTAGCGAACAGACTCTGAAGCCCCCTTTGCCTCCCAGAAGCATCTAGTGGGTTAGGGTTAATGCAGTCAAATGGATCCAAAATGTGAAATGAGCGGTTTGGACTAAGCTAAAAGCCTGGCCCCTACAGGAGTCTGTGGTGTCTTTGTTTTGATACCCTAAGTTGGTAGTCTGCTTGAGCCCACTCTGGTCTGTCCTGCAAGACCCCAGTCCCACGCCTCGCGGCTTGTGAGCCTGTGGGCACACTTGCATTGTCCTCCAATCCTGGAAGGCTTGTGCAGCATCTGTAGGCAGTGCCTTCCTCCTGTTGGCCAGTCACCCCCACCTCTGCCTCCACTAGCTCCTTCTTTGAGGAGCCGACTGGCAGAGGGTCCTTGTTATAAGGGGGACGCTGGGAGTGTGGCCAAGAGCAGCTTTTCCTGTACCCTCGTAAAGCAGTTTTGTCTTGGATGAATAAGGACCCTTCAAGCCACTCTACACAAACAATGCTTGGGATAAAGGCAGATAAGCATGTGCCAGTGAGGCTGGGGGAGAAATGGAAGGGGGTGTCTCGAATGTCTCTGCCGTCCCCAAGCCAACAGGTCACATCTGTCCTTCTATCAGACACCTCAGGATCAGAGGAAATTAATTCCATTGGTGACCCCTGACCCCTCCCAACAATCCTAGGCAGCCTGGGGACCTGGCGAGTCCTATCCTGTGCTCTTCTTTGAACCCGAGGTTTCAGTGGGGCGGTGCCCAACACGGTAGAGTGAGTCCTGAACTCACCCTGAACGAGGCCAGGAAGTGGGGGTCAGACCCAGCCCTGCATCTCGATGTGAGGTGAAGGCATTAGGCAAGAAGTGGCTGAAAATAAGAAGTGGCTGAAAATGAAGTCCATCTGTGCTCATTCCTGAGCCCTCTCCGCCCTTCCGCCAGCACATGTCCCAGCTGAGCTCTTTATCCTGTATGAAGAAGCCTTTGTCCCCCCGAATGTATGCTGGTTCTTGCTTCCGCCTGAGTGCTGAAACCCCACTGCTGGCACACACCTGGAGATGGGTGCAGGAGATAAACCCAATCAGGGTTAAGGGCAGTTTGACCCTCCCAGGTAGAAGATCTTGGTCAAGGCATATGTGAAGGGACAATTGGGGGTCGGGGCGGGGAGGCATATTCAGCCTGCAGGCTATAGTGTACTGACCTCTGGTTTAGCAGGCTGATCTTAATTGTTCAAACTCCCTCCCTTCTTAGTGTTGTCCCTTATTTTAGAGACAAAGTGCTAGAAAAGCCTGAGTCTGTTCAGTGATCACAAAAAGGTCGCTAACAACCACGAAAGGCCACCTTTAGAGAAAAACCTCCACCAAGTGGAAGCAACAGGAATTGGGAGCTTTTACCCTCCGGCAGATGCTGAGAAATGAAGATTCTACTTTCTTCCCATTGTCCCTCAACGGAAGGCTGGGTGTTTTAATTAGCTAATGTTGGCAAATTGCTTTGAAGAAAATTGTAAAATGTTTCGTGCTCCAAGTGCCAAGAATTCTAATTAGCTTTCCTTAAAGATACCACCTGCAAGTGTGAGCGCTTGCTGCTCGAGGTCCCAGCAAGCAGGAATAACCTGCGCACCCCAAACCGGCTTTTAAGCAAACGCAACTGAATACAAACAGATCTCTACATGGATGTCACACTTTCTTCCTTCTGCTGAATCTGATTCCTAGCAGCTGGGATATTAAGCCCCCAAAATGGAGGTTTGTTGTGTTTCCTCCCCCCAAATGAAAGTCTGGTGGCAAGGGAAACATGAAACACATTAACCCATCCATTTGTCGCTTGCCTGTGTTGCCTTTCGGATTTTTAGCTTGTGCGTCGGAGGCCCTGCCCTGGCGCGTCAAGGTCACAGAGAGGAGGAGGCGGGCAGCCACTCAATCATGCAGCAGGGCCGGCTCCCGGGTCCCCCGGTCTGGGAGAGACGCGTGTGTGCTCTGTCGCTCCTAACAGCTGGGTAATGAATTTGCTCTCCAACAGTCTCGTTTCATGTGGTGGCGACCGCAGCAGTATCTGATCTGTGTCACCATCAGAAGCAAGTGAGATGTAGTTAATATGGACCTTAGCCACCGACGGGCATCAATTGGCAATCTCCAGGCTCTGACAAAGTCCCGCTAAATTGGCAGGGCTGGGCGCCATGTGAGAGGAGGCGCCCAGCCCAGGGCCGGGGAGCAATTCCTTAGCCTCACCACCATTGGCATCTGGAACCAGACGAGTCTCTGAGGTGGGAGCGGGGAGGCTGCTCTGTGCACTGTAGGCCTTTGGACAGCATCTCTGGCCTCTACCCAGTAGGTGCCAGTAGCAGCCCTCCTTCCCAGTGGTGACAATGTCCCAGTGTTGTCCCAGTGTCCCACGATGTCCCAGATACAGCCTCACGTTCCCGAGAACCACCAGGTTAAGCGGTGGGTGGGGCAGGGAGTCACGTTGTTCAGGGACGCACTTGTACCAGCGACCTAGTGGAGAGGGGGCTCCAAGCATCGCTCTTGAGTCCTCTGTGCCATATCCTCCTCTAATCCACGAGCGAGTCCCAAAGGTTCTACCTCGTGGCATGTTCTGCAGCAGACCACTTCCTGCCACCCTGCCTCGCCTGCTCTCATTCAAGCCCCTCCATTTCTGGTCTAGAAGAGGCCAGCAGCCTCCCAGCTGGTTCTCCCACTCCCCTTTGCTCCCTACAGACAAGAGGGACCCTCAGGAAAGGGAAGCAAGAGCATCTCACCATCCTGCTGGGAAGCCCCAGGCTCCCTAGCATGTACCCTTGAAATCACCAGGCGGTGTGCTCTGTGGGCTCCTCCCGTCTGCCCAGAGACATCCTTCCTGCCCCTGGATCTCTGGTTGAATCTCTCCAGAGGCCTTCCGTCACCCCTGCTCTCAAGACCAGACGTCCGTGTTCTCTGAGCCAGGGTCCTCAGCCTCAGCACTAGTGCCATTTAGGGCCAGACTGTTTCTGTAGTGGGAGCTGCCGTGGGCATTGTAAGATGTTGGGCAGCGTCCCTCACCCCTCCCCACCTGATGACAGTGGCACCCCCCCACACCCAACTGTGACGCCCAACAATACCTCCAGATACGGCCCACTGTCCCCGGAGAGGCAGCGTCGCCCTGGTTGAGAATCACTGCTCTCCTGCAAGTTTTATTTTTCTTCGTGGTGCTCTGACAGGCTGTCCGATCTGTTTGTCTTCTTCAGTGGTATGCAAGCTTTAGAAAAGGGACTTAGATTTGTCCTCTGCTGTATTCCAAGGGCATAGAATGGAGCTTGGGACATGGTAAGTACTCTGTAATTGTGTTGAGCGTCATGAACTTCATGCTTCTAAGTAACCTGTGAGGGGATGGGTCATGGATTGGGGCAGGGCTGGCCTGCAGAGTGTGCCTTAACTGGTCATGGACACTAAAATGCTGTGCCTTGGCCACGTGCAAGCTCTTTAAAGCACAGAGAAATCTCAGGAAACCTAAGCCAGGCTTCTGGTGGAAGGGTGGCTCCAGAGCCCCTCTACCAGCAAATTAAGCACTTCCGAGGATAAGTGGCGTTTTTTCACAGGCGCCCAGATGAGCCTGCAGACCATCATTGGAGGCCACCAGGCTCTGTTTATAGTGACTGGTCTCTGGCCAGCAGACATTCTCAAACCGAAGGATTTGTGTGATCTGGAGAGCCAGCGCATATTCTAGCTTCTGTTTGTGGGTGTCTGGAGGCTTTCTTTCCTGGCTGCAGGTGGTACTTGGAACTTGGCTAATGAGGGCAATTCTCCTTTTCTCCATCACCTCTCTCAGCATCACCGAGACTTCCAGGTGACGGCTGTGGTCAGGCATGGTGAGCCCTACGAATATAGGTGCAAACCAGTGTCATGGAGGCGGGGGCCCATGTGCAAAGCCACTTCTCCCTCCTTCTGGTACTGCTCTTTTAGCGTCTGGTGTCTGCAGGGTATTTCTCCCACCTTATATTCACAGCGATGAGGGCATACTATAAAGTGTAGCTAATTAGGAGAAATACGACTTCAAACTGAGACTCTTCCACTGACTGCATGGCTTTGGCAAATGTCTTCACTTTTTAGAAACTCAGTTTGCCAGTCTCTACAATGGGGGTAATAATACCCAGGTATCCATTTCCTCATGAGGATGCCATGAAAAGCGCAGGGCTCCTCACCTGGCCTGGCCTACGTAAGACCTCACTGGGGAGCTACTATTATTATTTCCTACCTGCCAGGGCCTTCCTTTATCCAGCTCAGCCCATCGACAGGGTTCACCTGCCTCCTCCTTTCGCCTCTCGAGTGTGGCTCCCGCTGCCTCTGCAGTGTCACCGTCCCCACTAGCAAACGACATCCCCCCCTCCTGACTCTCGCCCCCTCGCCCCTCTTCCCAGCACGTGTATCTCATCACTGTGATTACGCCGTTTTAGCCACCGTGATTGTTCCATGCCTCGGCACCTCATTACTGAAATAAAGTTAACATTAATGGGAGTCCTGCAGCTAATCCCTGTGCTTACCTCTCCTGAAAATGCATTCCAGTGATTAGCAGGAGAGACACATGCATATATTCATTTAAAAACTCTTCCTGGCTCCCACCTCTCCCTCCACGTATCCTCCTCTGTCTCTGCAGAGATGGAGGCCAGGGGGCCTTTTAGCTGCCAACAGGCAGAGGACACAGTGAGATCCTTCCGAACTGGGGCAGACAGGATTTTGGGAGCAGCCAACTTTTCCCCCTAGAAAAAGAAATGCATCCGTTTCCTTAGGGCGGGGCCCAATTAAACACAAAACCAACCTGCAGACAAAAGGCCTTGGAGGGAAACCGACCGGGAGCTGTGTGGTAGCCCCAGCACTTTCTCCTAGACCTCGGTAAAATAGCTTTAACCTTCCTAATGCAGTTTCCTCCTCCCCTGAAGGGGATGTCAGCACGTGGAGGATTATGTCAGATGAGTTACAGGGAAGAGCCTAAGGCCTCAGGGCTTGCTCCTCTCCCCTCCCCAAGGATCGCTTCCCCCCACCCCCATCCCTGCTCCGGGTCTGTGAAACCAGAGGTCACGTGTGTCCACGGGGCTCCTTGAGGTCCCCAGTGTTGAGAGATGGCGCCAAGCATGATGAAGATGAATTTCTCCGTGACATATTATCATTCAGAAGAACTTGGGTGAAACTCACTCTGTCTTCCTCCCCTCCCCACCCAGAAGAATCTGCAGATCCCTCACAGGGTTCGGGAGCCAGGCTCCCAGGCCCACCCAGGTAACCAAAGCTCTCCTTTCCTGCACTGCCTCCGTCCTGATTAAAGCAGGGGGCAGGATGACCCCCCTGTGCAGCTTCCCCCAGCTCGGCAGCAGCCAAGAAAAGGGAGCAGGGGAACAACAGAGGGGAGGCCTGGGGCTGTAATGAGATTCGCAGGCGCCCTCACTCACCCTCCGTGTCAAGGAGACATTTTCAAAAAAGATTTGACACAGCATCCTCGCAGAGCCCTTTGCCAACACGCAAGGTGGAGGCCCCCAGAGTACTTTAAGCCGGCTTCTGTTAACAGAGCGGCCCGTCTGCATATTATAATCACGCTGCTCCAATTCCCCGTTAAGCAGCTGTTCCCACAAAGAGGGACAATAGCCCAGCCCCACCCCTTTGAGAGCTGATTTCAGTCTTGTCTTTGCCGGTGCCAATTCTTTGATCAGTTTTCACTTAGGATCTGGAGGGCATGTTACAAAGTGCTTTGGGCTGGCTGCCAACAGGCACCTCACTGGAGCATGACAGGGGCCCAGAAGTGTCAGTGTTGGGAGAGAGACAGTGCTCACAGGATGCCTTTTAAAAAATAATTATGTTTGAATTTTAAAAGCAATCTTCATATATGTTAGTAGCTTCATTTATATGGAAAGCTATGCTGGTTCCTATACCCTTTAATATTTGATGTCGCATCAGCTTCCTTCACAGTTGGGATAAGTGTTCTGTGGCATCTTGGGGACTTTGGGGATCCCTGGGTTAAAGAAAAAACAATGAGAGGGCTAGATACTGTCATTTCTTTCCCATTGCTCATCTGTTCTCCTTCCTCCCACACTGCAACCAGATGCTTTGTTGCTAAATTGATTGTAGAGGATCTGAGGGAGCAAGGTGGGAAATGGGAGGAGGGTGTCCGAAATAAATTTGGTTTGTTGGTGGTGGGAGAGGTAACTATATCTATTGTTTATTTTCTCTTTTATTGTGATAAAATATACCTAATATAGAGTTTACCGTTTCAACCGTTTCTCAGTGCACAGTTCAGTGGCATGAAGGACATTCACATCATTTTACAGCCATCACCTCCATTCCAAACTCCTAAACCCTTTCATTTTCCCAAACTGACACTGTACCTGTTAAACCCTCATCCCACCCCAACTCCCCAGCCCTTGGCAACACCGTTCTACTTCCTGTCTCTATGGCTTTGACTCCTCTAAGAATCTCGTATGAGTGGAATCATACAATATTTATTTCTTAGTGTCTGATTTCTTTCACTTAGCATAATGTTCTCAAGATTCACGCATGTTGTGGCAGGTGTCAGAACTTTCTTTTTAACAACTAATATTGCGTTTTTGTATATACTCCATTTGCTTATCCATTCATCAGTTGATGGCCACTTGGGTTGGCCACTATTTATTGAATATTATGGTTTCCAGTCATCCATGTGAGGTGTGTGCCTACCTACAGAAATCTAATTTAATTCTCACCAATGCCATTTTATAGTTGAGGAAAGGAAGCCTGGAGAAATGAAAGGTCTTGCTTGGGGTGACCCACAATTAATTGGTGGTGCTGAGATTTGGTTTTGGGGCTTAGCACTGTAGTTCTTGGCACTGCCTTAGTGATTCAGTGGCTGCAACTCTGAGCTTCCAATGCAGGGGGCTTGGGTTTGATCCCTGTTCAGGGATCTAGATCCCACTTGCCACAACTAAGAGTTCTCATGCACAACTACGACCCAGGGCAGCCAAGTACATAAATAAAAAATAAAATTTTAAAAAGATAAAACTATAGTTCTCAAACATTCCAGGATTGCTTAGGAGGTTCCTGGGCCCTGTCTTGACCTACTCAGAAGGTTCAGAAGGTCTGCAGTAGGTCCCAGGAATTTGCGTCTTAATACACTTCTTCAATACAGGTCATCAGAGAACTAGAGTGTGCTTAATATGGGTGAAGTCTAGGGGTTTTGACTACTATCCTATATGATCTTGTTCCTAAGGGAGTTGGAGGCAGCTTTCTCACCCCAAACGTTTTAAGATAAGCAGAAGTGTTCTGGGTAAAGACATCCCATAAGGGGCATCTGTGAGGGCCTGTGGTTTGGGATGCAGGGTCAGCTCTAAGCTTCCTAGCAGCCCAAGCAAAGAGTGAAATAAGATTAGCCGTAAGATATATCCATGCTGGTAACATAAAACCACCAGGAGCACAGCTATTATGTGCATTTTGGGCTGAGGGCTCCTCATTGAGAAGACCCTGTGCTATGATGGAAAATAGTCACAAACAGCCCTGAATCAGTTTGACAGGATCATCATAGGGCCGGGTCTTTAGAACAAACCAAGGTGCGATGCTAACAAACCCTTCTGGTAGAGACGAACCTGGAGAAAAGCATGCTAAGCTGTTTCAAGCCTGCCTTTCTGCAGGGGTGTGATGGAGCTCTTCATGTTCTGAAACAGATCCCCTGGCTTTTTGTTAGACTGCTGGCCTGCCTCAGCGGCTCCATTCTTTCCAGCTCCTCTCCTGAGCCTGCAGGTACCCCTGCCCTGGAGAGAAGAGCCCAGCGGGGGGGCCTCTGCTTTAATGACTAGGATGCTTGTCTTTAAAGTTTGCCAAGCCCTCGGCCTCCAACCAGTGGCCAGTGTGGCCCTCCTCTCCTTCGGCATGCAAGAAAAGCTGCTGTCTGGTTGAGTGAGCTCTGCTATAAATCAAAGTGTCACCACTTAGCCAGTAGAAGTGATTTAATTAATCCGCTGTGTTGTCCCCTGAGCATCACTCCACCTGACTGCTAATCAACTTCCATCAGTAGGAGGAAAATACAGACCCCCTTTTACTGAACCACATTGCATGAGATGAAGGAGGAGAGGGAGGGGGAGAAAAAGTTAATTGTGGCAGGGGAGCTCAAACTGTCACAAGAAAAAGTCTCTTGTCTGGCATCTGCCTCTTTACACACCGTTGTCCCCGTCCTGGGTGAGCTGCAGGAGAGGACCATGTTTTAGTGAGATTAATATAGACATTATCTATTGTCCATATCTATTTATCAGAAATAATATCTTGCCTAGAAACCCTTGACAGCTGGCATATTGCAAAAAGGAACTGTTCTCTTATCATGCACCCAGTTTTTAGACCTTAAAAAAAAAATCCCACACAGAACCTTCATTGATAATCAGATAAGACTGAAAGTTTATATATCTATCTCGTGGGCACAGGAACATTTTTGACAGATGACCACCCCAATTTCTGTCACATTCAGGCGAAATAAACTCAAGGCATTTCTCTGCAGTGTATTTAGGCAGGTCTAGTTAATGCTATAGTGCTTTGAAGGTGAAATAAGCTTTTGTAATGAGAATTCCAAGTCCAGGATGCTTGAAACCTTCTTTATGACCCTTCAGTCTCCTTGAAACTCTTCACAAATGGCAGCTAGCACGGCTCCATTTTACAGGAGGAGAAACCGAGGCAAGCAAGGGTCAGGGAAGTTTCCAGGAACTTGCAGAGCCAACGTGAGTGTTCTGAAACTAGGATCTATCCCTTGTTGGAGGAGAGGGGCTGCCTGAGATTCTGTTTTAAAGCACAGGCTTATCTGGAATTGGATTCTTTTTTGATTACTGAGCACCTACTCTATAAAGAGAAATTTCTAGAAAGTCTCTTTAACAGGATAAAGACCAGAAAATCTTTCATATGATCCAAAAAATGACATCTTGCACCAATTATACATAAACCTTGGTTTTTCCCCATCAGAGGACTCTCCTTCCTCCACCCTCCCTCACCCCCAACCCCAAGCAAACATGGAATGCCTGCCTGGCTGGGCTTTTGTGGGTGTCACCCTGTCTTTAAAGATGGGTTAGGGGCAGTGTTTACCTGCTCCGAACTCTGTGTTTCAGCAAAGATGTGCTTGGAATCAGAGCCTCTGCTGTACTCAAGTTGATGGATGTGCCTTTTAAAGGAAGGAGAGCCCTGGAATCTAATTCCACTAACTCGAAATGCCCAGGGCGGTTAAGGACTTCCCGGGCCCCTCCACACGTGACCTCTTTATGTGCATTATCACTGCTGGGCCAGGGCCACCCGCACAATTCTGGATGAGCGACAGGGTGAATGACAGGAGAGCTTCTCCTGTGCTTTGACTTATTATTAAGTCAAAATCTGATTAAAATGGATATCTGGGGCCGTCTTAAAGGCAAAGAGCTGCCCTAAGAGATGCGGAGGTGCTTGTGGTCCGTCGAACACTAGGGGGCAGTATCACCTCTTCCCCTACCCTAGGATGTGGTTTTTCTAGGAACAGCTTTCCTCTTGCCTGAAGGAAAGCCGGGGCTACCTGGGTAGAGGAGACATCGGGAGTCACTGGCTTCCACCAACTAAAGGTCGCAGGCACCCACAGGACGAGTGCTGCCTTCTTGCAGAGCGTGAGGGCCTGCCCCAGTCTGTTGCTGGGGTAGGGTAACAAGGGCTACCCATGGTGCTGGGTAGAATTCTGACTGTGCTTTTGACTACACTTCCCTCTCTGGATTCAGTTTCCTTATCTGCAGAATGGGAATGCCCATCTCCCAGACGGGACATGGGGATGAAATGAGATCATATATGAAAATCTGCAGCGTGGCACTGGGCACACGGATAAATGTGACTTCCTTGTCCTCATCTGCCCTCTCCTTCCTTCATTCCCCCAGTCCCTCATTCCTTTCATCAGCCATAGAATCTCTGCTACAAACTGCTTAATGATTTGACAGCAGGGACTCAGATCCCAGAATCATGCGAAGATCCAAATCCTGCCAAGCCTCCCCTGCCTCCCCTGTCCTTGACCCCCCTCAGGCAGGCATCAGGGAGCTCTTGCCCCCCAGCTCAAGGGGCTGGGACCCTCCTCTCACCAAAGCATTGTTACCATGAGGAACTCTCCTTTCCTTTCACCTGTTTCCACCACAGCCGTTGAACCGCACTCCAGGCCCTGCTGCTGGTCATGTGGGGGCCAGCCAGGGAGCCCTTCATTGTGGCTTTGTTTATTTTTGTACACAATTTAGAAACATCTGTTCTGACATTTTCTGGGGTCACAGACAGGAAGAGAATGAGGCTGATATTTCTCAGGTGTGGGGCCCTAGTGCATCTGTAATAGGAAAGTGGAATGGTTGGGTTACTTCTCTGTTTGTCAAAAACATTTCATTTGAAAGCGAAGTCAGGGTTATGGTGCCCAGGGGTTACATTGTATGCAAACAGGTAAGCATTAAAGGGAAGTCTTGGGAAGTGAGAAATAGCAAAGCATTAAGAAATCCATGGCAAAGTTCTGTGCAACTTTCTTTGAGACAAAAGACCAACCATGGGAGTTGACTACAGCCCTTGTCTGCTTCCTTGAATTGGAAGCCTATTTTCCTTTTCTCAGTTACTCCCCCTCTCAAGATGAATGTGGTAAAGGTGGTGCCCGGAGTTCACTGAAGGTAAATGATCAGATGTATTGGTTCAGAAAATATTTACTGGGCACCTACTCTGCCCAAATCTGAACTAAGTAATATATAACCTAATTATAATACGAACTGGCAGGTATCACCATGATACTAAGGGAAGTTGGAAAGGGACTCAGGAAAGGTTTCATGAGAAGTTCACCAGGCAGAAGATGAGGGAGGATATCAGGAGACAGAAGGATGAGCTTAACTATTTTCTTGTTTAACCCTCCAATATCCTGCAAGGAGTCTTTGGTATTATCCCTGTTTTTCAGATGATGCTGGGGGAGACTGCATTGCTCAGCTGAGGTCAAGGCTAACCAGGTGGAGAACTAAGATTTCTCCCCAGCCCTGTCTGTCCCTCCGACCCCACACCACATGCTGTCCCCCAGCGCTGCCCTACTTGGTATGATTCAAATGTAGAAAATGGAGCTGGAGAGGTGTAGGGGGACAGATTGCAAAGGACTTTTCATGGTGTGTTATGAAGTTTGGACTTTTTCCTGTAGGCAGTGGGAAGCCAGCACAGGTTTTTAAGTGGATATTGATTCCATTACCAATGGGAGATGGATGGAGAAATAACCGGGCCGGACCTTGCCTGGAACTTCGACCACCGTCAGATTCAAGTCTTGCCCATCCAGCTTCTTGCCCATCCTCAGGGAGATGACTAACCCCTCAGTTGAAAGAGCAAGACCACTAGGGAAGACGAATCTCATAAGTGATGTAGGAAGGGAGCTGTTTTCTATTCATCTTTTTTGGCTTGGGTATGCCTTTTTTGTTACAAAGCTCACATAAAGCTCACATGTGAAATTAAAAAAATGCAACAATGTAGCATAGAAGAGAAACAAAAGTAAAAGTTGCCTTCCAGTTTATCTCATTCCCCAGATGTAAACAGTTACCAATTTCTTGTATAGCTTTCTTGAAATGTTCTATTCACGTATAAGGATCTATATGTATGTATAACTTTCTTTTTAAATTTTGTCCATTTCTGCCCAGCTAATACATGTACATGGTTCAACATTCAAAAGGATTTTACTGGGAAAAGTCCCTCTCCCACTGCTGTCCCCAGCCTCTCTGTTCTTCTCCAATGTCACCATTAATCTTGTATTTATGCAAATACAGGCTCATGCTTTGCACGTGTTATATCTATTTTCCCTGTAAGTACAAAAGCTATAACAAGTGCTATCTACACTGTTATACCTCATACTCTTTTGTTTCATGGTAATTTTAAAAATTCCAATATTTAGATAGTGCTTACCAAGTGCCCCAAATTCTTCTAAGTGCTTCCTGTATTATCCCACCGAATCCCATGACAGGGGCAAGTGTTTACAATCCCCATTCACCAGGAAGAAACTGGGGCACAGAGAGATTGAGTGACTCACCCAGGGTCATTTGGTTAGTACATTAGCCCTGACTGTAGGGCTGGAATTGAAATAAGACTGGGGAGGAGATGCCACTGGGAGTCAGGGCCAGCCTGAAGATGTCTGGGTCTTGCTTTTTTGAGGATATTAGCATGCCTTGGAGATATTTCCAGATCAACACATAGACTTGATTCTTTTACAAGGCTGGATACTTAACTTCAGTTACCTCATCCTTCACCTATCAGTAGATGTTTCCCTTGTGTCTAATGTTCACCTCTAACTGTGCTTCTGCTGAAGCATCCTTGCACGTGTACCTGGCAGTGCAGGAGCAAATGTCCCTGTAGAATAAATGACCAAGGTGGGCTTGCTAGTCAGCAGGCACGCACACTTTACCTTCCGGTAGATGATGCTAGATTGTGCTCCAAAATCTGCACCGGTTTCCCCTCTCCCAGAGTGTATGAAAGTACCAGCCCCCCATCCTCACCCTCCCTGAGCGTTATCAACCTGTTTAATCTTTGACAATCTTCCCACTGAAAAACTGGCTCATTGTAACGCACGTGCATTATGAGTGCGTTTTTTTAAGTATTTATTTGGCCATGTATAATTATTTTATGAACTGGTTTTCCAGGCCCTGTGCACAGTTTGTGCTTTGACTCTGTCTTTAAAAAAAAACAGAGATATTTAAGAGCTCTTTGAATACTAAAGAAATGTGTTACAAATATTTTTCTAGTTTATTGTTTGCATTTGTAATTTTTTTTTACTATGGAGATTTTAATTTTTATGTAGTTAGATATATTAATCTTTTCTTTATGGCTTTTGGGTTTTGTGTTTGCCTTTTCCTCTCTACGACTATATATATTTTTAATGACCAGTTTTTTTCTCCTTAGCCTTTTTATGGCTTTGATTTTTAAATTGAATGCTAGCCCTTCTGGAATTTATTTTGATGTAAGGAGTGATATAGGTGTCCGGCTCATGTTTGGCTTTGAGGGGAAGCTGTTTGGACTCCTTTATGCCCAGGCTTCACCAAATTGGAGGGGGGCGAACCACCAGCAGGAGGCTGGGGGGAGAATTTGCAGTCAGGGGGCCAGGGCCACAGCAGGCTGGGGCTTCAGTCCCCAGGGGCTGCTGAAACCCAGAGTGGCCAGCTCTCTGGCACCTGGAGAAACAGGGGCTTCTCTGGGGTACATATTTGAGCTGAACACAGAGACTCTATCATCATAGGGAAGGAGGTGCATCTTACCTGTCTCCGTATGTTCCCAGTGCTGCTTGCAGGCTCTGGCACTAGCTTGGTCATTGTTGCGTTGTATGGAATCAACTAATTCTGACCCCCGAGCTACTGCTGATTTGGTGCATGTGATTTTGGGACTCAGTGCATCCCTTCACATCTCTAAGTCACACTATCCTCTTCACATCTCTGAGTCACACTATCCTCATCTGTGAAGATAGGAGACTCCACCCCAGGAGCTATTACAAGAGGTCTCTAGAGTAAAGGGAGAAATGGGTGTGATTGCACTTGATGAACCCCAATGAGCTCTGCAGATGAAAAGTCGAAATGCTCAGCCACCTCTTTGCTGTTATTCATGTGTCTCAGCCTGTAATCAAATGAAGTTGTAAAAAATTATAATTCATCTCCATGTGGGACGTGACTTTTTTATTTTTTAACTCTTAATGAGAAAAGGCAGCTTCTGAGTTTTTTTTCTGAATATATTCTTGTACCCCCCAAAATGTTGTCTGCTACTATCCCCAAACTGCTGACATTTAGAAAGTAAAGGTGGGCTTGGAATGGGAAGTCTATGTGAAGCAGAATCAGGTACCTACAAGGAACTCACTTCGAGTCCACATGGAAGAAAGTCCTGGGCTCTCAGGTTTAATTTGATCCTGAGTGAGACTTGGACCACTTTGTGCTTCAGTTTCTCTCAGTTGGTTATAAAAGAGACCTTACATCCAAGAAAAGTCAATCTACAGCAGCCATCTGCACTAGTAGTCAAGAGGGTGGGTTCCAGAAGCTGACCACCAAACTTCACATCCATCTCCACCATTTACTAGGTGACTTTGGACGACTCACCTGCCCTGTTTGTGATGGGGCAGCTGAGCACCTGAGTGCCTAAGGAGCTTAGAACAGAGCCAGGCATACAGGAAGTGCCTAATGAATGCACTTATCATCTTCGCATATTTTATTGGATTTGATAGCCTGTCATGTTAATATATCGAAGCATCTTTGATTGATAGTCCCATAGGAGGTGCTTCAGGGAACCAGGGGTGATGGATACAAAAAGAAACTAGAGGGATGGTCCTCAAAGAACCTAGGAGATGCGCTCAGATAGGACAGATGCCACAGACACACATGAGAAGACTGCAGGCCTAGGGTTGCAGACGCTAACACCTGTGGAGGACAGACAGGCCTCAGACAGGAGGGAAGCACGCAGCATGACGCAGCCACAGGCAGATGGTTGTGCTCCTTAAATCACAAAGGAGTGATCTTCTTCTCCACAAGGGAATATGCTTTCTCCATTTGTCTTGAAGCTTGCTCACCTAGATTTTCTCACATTTAGTGGAGGCCTGGCTACAGAGAGAGGGTTCTCTTGTCATCATAGAAACAACACACAGAAAAAACACAGAAGTCCTTAGTTGTGTCCGACTCTTTGCGACCCCATGGATTGTAGCCCACCAGGCTCCTCGGTCCATGGGATTTTCCAGGCATGAATACTGGAGTGGGTTGCTGTTTCCCTCTCCAATAGAAAAAACAGTGCGTGTAAATGATCAGTGACAGCCAACCCTGGCCTCAAAACTGGGGAAGAAGGGGAGCTGTGGAGTCTTGGCAACTGCGATAAGGTGACCCCATCCAAAAGGGCAAGTCCTTGTGAGGCTAGAGCTTCTGCACTTTCAAGAGAGAGCAGAAATCAAGATTTTTATCATATTTTAAAAATGTCAGATACAACAGTTTTAATATGCTGGCCCAACACAGCATGTCCATGGGGATGAATTTGGCCTCTGGGCCCCAGGTTTGCAGCTTCTGTCTCCTAAGTGTACCAATGTGCATAAGCCTGTCTCATAAGTGTACCGATGTGCAGATTCATGCACATCACACAGTTGTTACATAAGAAGCATTGCCTAGCTAAGCAATTTTGCCTTTCCAAATCATTCAGGTGTTGTCTCTTCACAGACTCCACTGTTCCAACCCATAGTCTGCCATGATCCCTTTACACAAAACTGCCTTTTAGGAAAAGATAAGTTGGAAAGCATAGGGTGTTTTCATACTATGTGTGAGATTAGAAGAAAGGTACTCAGGGTTTGAAGTTGTGCGATAATCAGTGCAGCTGCCCTTTTAGATGTTACCTGGTTGAGCGTGCCAGTGTTCACAGCATCGTTAGCTGTAATAGCCCCAAAGTGGAAAATAGCCCAGACGGCCATCAGCCAGTGAATCAAGGAACAAAATGCAACATATCCATACAATGGAGTAATATTTGGCGATGAAAATGGATGGTGTGGCACAGGTAGATGCCCCAACATGGACGAACCTTGAAAATATGACGCACAGTGAAAGCCAGGCCCCCAGGATCACACTGTAGGATTCTGTTTATATGGGATACATAGAATAAGCTGAACCAGAGAAACAGAAAGGAGGTTAGTGGTTTCTAGAGGGTGGAGGGAAGGGGAACTCGGATTCACCGCTATTGGTATGGAGTTTCTTTTAGGGGAGACAAAAATGTTCTAAAATTAGATTGCGGTAATGGTTGCACAACCCTGTGAATATATAAGAAAACAAAAATTGAATTGTATGGTATGTGAATGATCTCTCAAAAAGCCATTTGAAGAAAAAGATGACATGATTCCGTCTTTGATTCCTTCTTTCATGCTCTTTGCCACATACAGGGACGGTATCAGTCATCCCTGAATACAAAGGACAGCGACATAATTAGTGACAATTACAGCCTATTAAATGCATTGGCAATTGGTTGCCACAGGCAAAGACAACTGCAGTTCAGACCACTGGATCACTGGATCCTTATTATATTGTTTACTAATACTGTGTTCCGAATCCACATCCAGCAGTGTAAACAGTCTTGTTAATTTTAGGTCTGCGAGGACAGGAGAATTTTAAGAATGCCTGTGCCTCTTCCCATAACCTGCCTCGTTCCGGCAAAGGGAAGCCCGGCGGCTGTGCCACCAAGCCAGTGTCAAGTGTGAACCCAGAGGATCTTGGCTCGCGGCCACCAGTCCATCCTGTTTGCTACCAGTTGGGGGTTGTGTGTGGGTGGGTGTGTGTGGTTATGTTTTCCTTTTGGCTGCCAGTCAAGCTTCCCCTTTATCCTCTTCACTCTCCAACCCCATCGATGTAACCCCACCAGTGAGGGTGAACTGGATGGTCCCTGCCGTTGTTGCTGAATGGACATGAATGAAGGGGCAGCCACGTGGCAAGAACCAGGTCCCACGCCTGGCAGCAGCTGCATCTGCTTTCTCTTAACAGGCTCCTGTTGTCCCCCAGCCAGCTCCACGCATTTCCCATCCGAGGAGAGCCCAAGAGGCGGTGAAGACTGTCCCGGGGGGCTAGCACCACTCTCCAGTCCCCTTGCCGAGTCTCACCACTTCCCCCAGAGCACCTTGCTCAGGGCTTCAAGCTGGCTTGGCTGATTCCCTGAGTTCATAGCACATTTGCTTTGTTCCCCCTCCTCTTCTCTGAACTCTGAGGTCAGTGCCCCTTCCTATTGCTTTTTCCTGGCTCCGTTGTTTCACCCTGGACTGTCACTTAGCACGCTTCCTGCCCGAATAGGACAAGACCTGGTAATGAAAGTCTCCCTTCACTCTAGGGGGCCCTTGAGCATTAATGGCCTCTGGAAGCAGATATTGTCTGACTTCCGGGAGTCTAAAGTGCTTGACCTGCACATAATTACAAAATGACCTACCAGACAAGGAAATGTTTGTTTATACTCCATCTCTGTCGTCCCTGCCCCTCTCCCCAAGGGGAAAAGTTTGGCAAGGTCTATTCTCCTAAGTCCATTGTGAGTCTTTCCTCTGCGTTTCCGTCCTGTCCCCTCCCTTCAACCCGCCTGTGAGGTGCGTGGTGGAAAGCAGATCGAGTGCGTTTCTTGCTTAAAAAGCAGGCTGAGTCGTGCAGGTGCGTCGCCTTCACGCCCTCACACCTGCAGCATGTATCTCTTGAGCTTACCTGATGAGCCAGGTGCCGTGTCAGACTCGATGCTCTCGGAGTGTGTCTGATGTGGCCCCTGCCCTCGTCAAGCTTGCAGTTTAGGTGACCGGTGCAAGATAACAATCAAGGTAAGTGCTCTGATAGAAGAGTTCAGGGCACCTTGCAGGCATTTAATGGGGTCACCTGACCCATTAGTGGTGCTGGGAGGTTGAGGAGGTCAGAAAAGGCCCGGGTTGCATTAATCAGGCCTTGGGGGACCCCATTCTTTTTTAAAATTACATTTTACAATGGAGTTAGTATAAACCCAGGCTAGATTCATCAATGCTGCTGCTAAGTCGCTTCAGTTGTGTCCGACTCTGTGCGATCCCAGAGACAGCAGCCCATCAGGCTCCCCTGTCCCTGGGATCCTCCAGGCAAGAACACTGGAGTGGGTTGCCATTTCCTTCTCCAATGCATGAAAGTGAAAAGTGAAAGTGAAGTCGCTCAGTCGTGCCTGACTCCTAGCGACCCCATGGACTGCAGCCCACCAGGCTCCTCCATCCATGGGATTTTCCAGCCAAGAGTACTGGAGTGGGGTGCCATTGCCTTCTCCAAGATTCATCAATATATAGTTGCTATTATAGTCACTTTGTTCTTCTGATTTTAAAAGAAGTTAAACATTTTGCTCCTGGGCCCATAAGGTATTGTGGGTCCATGGCTATCTCTAATGGAGAAATCAGCCCAGGAAAAGCTGCCCTGAGGAAGAGACAACTAAACTGAGATCCAGAGAATAAACAGGACTTAATTCAGTGAACCGGGTAATGGAGACAGCACATGCAAAGGCCCTGTGGTAGGGGAACTAACCCTTGGAGAGTGTCAGAGATGTGTAGTGCAGAGAACAAGGGGACGCAGGGATAGCGTGAGGCTAGAGATAAGACAGGACCATATGGGACATGAATGTTATTGTGACCTTTGCCCCAGGGCCGTGGGAAATCGATATGTTTTAAGCAGGGCAGTCTGGATGACTTCTGAAGATATCAATAGGAAGAGCTGACTGAAAGACCAATGATGCTCCCATGGGGACTTCCCTGGTGGTCTAGTGGCTAAGACTTCATGCTCCCAGTGCAAGTGACCCAGGTCTGATCTCTGGTCAGGGAACTAGATCCCACATGCTGCAACTAAGAGTTAACATGCCACAACTAAAGATCCCACATCTGAAATGAAGACTGAAGACCCCGTGTGCTGCAGCTAAGACCTGATGTGGCCAAACAAATAAATAAATATTAAAAAAAAAAAAGAATAGAAAACCATTATGCTCCCTATCCTCAAATTCTCTCTATTAAATCTAATCGCCAGAATGAGAACTGGTTTGAAATTGATCAGGCATCAAATTATGTTAAAAAGAAACTGAGACACAGCTGCTGGTCCGTGATTAGTGGAGAAGAAAAGACAATATTTTGCCTCAAATTTCATTATGCTCCCTCAACCTGGATCGGGCCTTCAGGAAACAGATTCTGAGACAGAGATTGCGTGTAGATTCCCGGGAGTGTGCTCTGGGGAACAGTATCTGTAAAGGAGTGAGGGCAGGACCAAGCAGATGCAGCAGAAGTGTCAGGCACTCCCATGGGGCTCCCTGGAGAAGCAGCCCCCATGGAGGCCAGGGAGCAGGGCCTCTGCACCTGCCAGATGAGTGGCTGCCATGGGGGCAGTGGGGAATCTCCAGTGAGTAGCTCTGAGGTCAGTTTCCGGCGAGGGTCTCAACGCCCAGCAGCCAATACCGCTGGCCCCCAGGGAACGCACTTTTTCTATTAAGGGCCTGGGAGTGAATATTTTCAGCTCTTTGGGCCATACAGTCTCTTGTTGCAACTGCTCTGCTCTGCTCTGCGGCTAAGGCACAAAAGCAGCTGTAGACGCTACATCATGAGTTGGCATGGTTGTTGGTCAATAAAACTTTTTATGGATAAAAATTTTTAATTTTATATAATTTTCACTTTTCACAAAATATTCTTCTTTTGCATTTCTCCCACCCCACCCCCAACCCCGCAACCCAACCATTAAGAAATGTAAAAACCATTCTTAACTTGCGGGCCTTGGACCAGGTTTGGCCTGTGGGTTGTGGTTTGACAGCCCCCTACCACAGCCCAGAAGGAGATGCAGGAGTTGGAATCTTTGGTGTTTAAGTTGTCAGCTGTAGGCTAGTTGTCAGGCGACATTTCCCTTCTCCCTTCAGCTTGCTTGTCAGTAAAACAGGAATAACTTGAAAACCCAAGATCCTGCAATGGGGGTTGAGTGGGGTTGGGGACCGGGGGCAGGCTCTGTTAAAGCATTCCTGAATCGTATTCAGAATACTGAGTACCAGGGATACATTTCTCCATCCAGTACTGTCCTTCAGGCGCGAGCCATGCTGGAGTCTAAAGAAAAAGAGCATGTCCACTAAGGAGCCTGGTGATATCCCAACTGCACAAGAGGGAAAGAGAGTCAGGGTTGGTTTAGCATTTCGGGGATTTTTCCACAGCATGAAAGTCACCTGGGACTCAGACCTACACCAGACAAGTTCCTTGCCTTTTCTGTTTCTCATTCTGGAGAGACCAGTAGTCCCCTCTCCCCACCTCCTTCCCTCCGCTGCCTTCACATTCTCACCCTCTCATCTCCTGTGTGGGAGCAGCCCCTGTTAGTGTCCTAACCTAGATTACATTCCACAGGACTGGGTTTCCAAAGCTGCCTGCTGGAGGCCTCCGAGTGCTTAGAGATGAAAAGAGACAGTCTCTCCACCATCCTCTTCCCCCTAACCCCCACAGGAGCGAGCACATATCACCATTACACAGCCCAGAATGCTCCAAAGGAACACTAAGTCTGGGTTAGTGACACTGAGACTCACAAATTGCAAGAATAAACTAATAGAACATCAACTTTGAATTTCACCTCTGTCTCTGGCCTCTTTCCTTGACAGGTACGTGTTCCTCTCAACCTGCATTTGCGGTTCACCTCATTATTGGTTGCCGCTTATTTTAGGGGTCAGGAAGTGATTGGGAGGGGGCAGAATGCCATTTTAGGGAGTCACAGCTCCCAAAGCACCTTGTAGAAGTCCTCGGCCCTTCTGAATGTCTGCAGTCACACCTGTCCTCGGGGCCAGTTCTCAGCTTCCGGCACAGCCCAGCTTGGCGGCTGCCACTCTGCCTTGTTGTTTGTGGTCCCATTTAGTTTGTTCATTTGCACCCCACCCTTGTTCTCGTTCTGTTCTACTTCCTTCCTCTCTTACTCTGGTGTTATTCTGGTTATCGTGGGAGAGAAAAGGTACAGCGTTTCCATCTGTCACCTAGCGGTTGTCTCAGTTCCCAAAGGCAGCACGTCTGTGACAACTGGCACCAAAGGAGCTGGTCAGCCTTGCTGTTCCCCCTCTGTGTTCTCTACGCCTGGGTCTGAGTGCCCTTTTCATCTCCGTCCCTTTAGTCCTGGGATGTATTTGCTTCTGACAAAGTTGATAAGCCTCGTTGAGAAGATAGTTCTTGGATAGTTAGTGGATCAGCTAGACAGAAACTCCTGCAGGCTCAGAATCATGCCTTGTGTTTATTTTCCTGTATCCCCACAGTGCCTAGAATAAAACAGCCTTCAAGAGTCACCTGTTGGTTGACAAGACAAGTCTACTGTTTCTTGGATCCCACGCTCCTTCTGCCACCCAGGCCCTCATCATCTGTTTCTTGGGCCTTTATAATAATTTCCTATTTCACCTCCCTGCCTGCCCGCCCCCTTCCCCATTCCCTGTGCAGTTCAAATATTTGAGCCCATAACTTCTACTATTTGGCCTAAGTTTGCTTGGTGGGGCAGCAGGGAGCCCTGCTATTCGGATTTTCCTAGACTGTCTGAGGGTGAAGGGGGCCCATTTTTCATCCATCTCCATATCGTCAGTGTGTGTCAAAAGGCCCAACTCTTAGTGTGTGTTCAACAGCGTGTGCTGAGTGAATGAATGTAAGGACGGGAGGAACCTCTTTAACTCTGCATGCTGCTCTCCGGCTCTCTCTAATCCCAGGCAGGATGAGTTCTTCTTACTCTAAGCAAAATCTTTTGGTTCAGCATCTACTGGCACATACTATAAAAATCCTCCTCAAAGAGGGGGATCCAGAAGGACCCCGATGTCAAATGAGTTTGAGGACTAGCTGCGTCCTCTTTACACATTTCAAGACTGACCATGCACTTTGGCATTTAAAGACTCTGAGACAGCCCACGTGTAGATGCCTCTTTAGCTTCATTCTTTTGCTTGTGGATATCCAGTTGTCCCACCACCATTTGCTGAAAAGACCATTCTTTCCCCCATTGTGTCAGTAATTACTGATTTTTAAATCAGAGCTTAAATGCACAAGGATAGCAGTGGTAGTGGTAGAGAAGGTCTGTTAGTATTACCTTGGCCCTAGGGACGTCTTTCAACTAACTCCCCTCCCCAGTTTGCCTGGGAGTGGGAGGTGTGCAGACTGGCTGGGTGAATGTTGAAAAAGCTCCAGGTGAGGACATAGCTGGTGGTACAGTAGATAAAAATCCACCTCTCAATGCAAGGGACATGGGTTTGACCCCTGGTCCGGGAAGATTCCACATGCTGAGGAGCAACTGAGCCTGTGCGCCACCACTACTGAGCCCACGTGCTGCAGCTACTGAAGCCCATGTACCCGGGGTCTGTAAGGCCGCACACAGCAACAAAGACCCAGCACAACCAAAAATAATAAAAAGAAAAAGCTCCAGGTGATCCAATATACGTGCCCCTCTTCTTCTGGTTATCAGCCTAGAACCAACAGAGGACAGAAACCTTCAAATCAACTAGAAGCGTCAGTGTGCAGGGTAGAGACACTTTGCCCCTTGGATCTGCTTGACTAGCATGGACTTTGTTCCTACTGGGCTTTCCCAAAGCTCACAGGTGAGCTCACCCACCTGTGAGCTCTCCGGAGGCTCGGGATCTGGCTGCCCAGGTGCCCAGGACGAAGTGCTGGCTGCCCTGTACCTGGACAGTCCAGGAAGCACCCTGAGTATCTGCCTGCAGTTTGCCATTTGAAAGGCCCCCTTGGGGGAAAAGGGAGGGAGAGCTGCTGGAGGGAAGAGAGGAAGAAGGACAGACAGTTGATCTGCATGGATGGCATCTAGCACAGGTGTGTGTAGCAGCAGGTGTCAGCCTGCAGCAGAACCCCCACGGTTCCCTGGCCCTGCCAAGGGAAACAAGAGGGAGAGAGGAGCTGGTCGGGCTCCTGAGGAGCCGCAGCCTGGAACTGCAGTGCCCGCCTCTGTGTATATAGCACGCACACCTACTCCTCCCCTCCAAGTATCGATCTGAGGCCTGGAGTACACAGGCACCTCAGAGAGCTGGGTCTTCACTGCAGGCTTACTGGTGCTTCTAAGCGATTATTGCCCAGGGGCTGTGTTGCTGTGTCTCTGAACACCCACTCAAGAGTCCCACCAAGCCTCCACTTTGGCGGAGTATGGATGAAGGAGCGGCCAGGGTGTCCAGCTTTGTCTGCTGGAGATGACCATACACAGGAAACTGTAGATCAAGCGGAGGAAGAAAGGGTCCCAGAAGCAAAGCCCAAGCATCCTGGGTTCAGCAGAGCTTTTATCCCTTACTCTTCCTGATGGCAGGCAAACCAGTGGTGGTTGGTGGTGGGGTAGAAAGGGCGGGAGGTGAGCGGGGGCAGCAGGAATAGGAAAGAGCAGGCACCACCACTCCCTTATGTTCACAGCAGAGCATGGGCTCCCTATCAGCATCCCTACTGTACTTGGGAATCCTCCTCAACAGCTGCCCTTGTGGTCAGCGCTGGCCCTGAAGAGGGAGAGGAGAGCTGTCCTGTAGGATGCTCTTCCTGGCTGCCTCCATGGCCTCTGTGCCTCTGGAGGTATCCCTCCACCCGTGAGACTTTCGTGGTCCCAGCTGGAAGAAGCAGGAAAGTTGCTCTTCCCCAAGTATTTGTTCTCTCTTTGCACAGAGGCTGGAACAAAAGCCCAGAAATCCCGGCTCCAGAATTCTGTGTGGTGTGTAACCTGGGAGACCTGAGAAATCATCGAGCCCAAAATTGAAAGGGACGGTGTGAGGCGGGGGTATGTGTGACCAGGGATATCATGGTGCCGATGATAACCGCCCCTACCCCGCAACCCAGGGCGCTGCATGGGCCAGCCCGATCTGAATACTCTGCACATGTAAGTCCATTCAACACCCCGAACCATCCTGGAACTAAACACTGAAACCTTCCTACCCCACACATGAGGAAATGGACTCAGGCAGGTTGAGTAACCTGTCCACACAGCTGCTGCTGCTGCTACTTCTACTACTAGGGTAGGATCAGATCACAGGGAAGTTGGGTTCAAAGTCCATGCTTTTACCTACTCTCATGCTATAAAACAAACAAAAAAATCAAATCCCAAATCAAAAGCCGATTTTCATCCACCAGACTGATGACAAGTAATAGGTTTGATACGATCAAATCACCATGAGGCAGTGGCGAAGGGCCTGCACCTCATTACGTCCAAAAAGGCCTGCAGGGCTAGGACCGGGGCTGGAGGCTGGTGGGCACTTTCATCTTATCTGTGTTTATTCTGCAATACAGAATATACTTGTACAGGACTTGGGTTCATATCTCATAAGAGAGAGAGAGAAGTGAAGACGGTCAGGGAAAAGAACCAAAGATAAAGACCTGGAGGGTTTTTGGAGTCCAAAACCTTTGATGTGAATTCAAACATTGAATGTGACCTCTTGGCTACAGAAATTCTGCCAGCCTTGAGCCTTGGAGGAGCTCATGTTTTCCTCCAGCACACATTTCTTTACTGAGGAGCCCTGTGTTCCAGGCTCTGGGTCGGGCTCTCGGCTCTTTCCACACGAACCCAGGGTGTGTCCTGACAGTACCGTCTCACATCTGTCCCCAGTCCGGGTGCCTCTGTGGCGATGAGGTCACGGCCGCACGCAGGGAGGAGCGGGTTCACCCCTCAGCTCCGATTTGTGCTGGGCTGTTGCCCCAGAGCAGCTGCTGCAGCAACATTTACTTTGTACAGCGGCCAAGAGGGAGAGGGAGAGAGCGAGCCGGCAAGAGTGAGCGCGCATGAGCCTACCCCATTCCAAAATATTTCTGACAAAATCTGGCACTCCTGGTTCTAATCAAAATACTGAACTTTGGAACAAATTAACATTCCACAGCCTTGCAGGGAAGGAGAACTCAGCCGAGACAACTTCAGTTCACAACCACAACAAAAATAGCTTCTCCCGGGGAAGACACAGTCTGCTAACAAGGTCACTTTTGTTTTGCTTCCCCTGCCATCTGGCTGAGTGGCACCAGGGGCTGGATTTGGTACCGACTTCTTCTGCCGAGAGTGGATGGGAGCCGGGTGGCACTGCAGAAGGCTTCTCAGCCTCCTGGCAAAGGGTGCCGGCACAAAGTTACCTTCAGACACCCCCCAGCAAGCACGCGGGCAGATGGAGCCCCGGTTTCACCCAGCCCGACTCAGCTCTGAGCTCCGCGTGTGCAGAAGGTGTGACACCAGCAGACAGCAACAAGCAGGTGGGAGTCAGGGGAGAGTGAAAAACACGACAGGATGGGGAGGCTATCTTCGTCTCGAAAAGCATTCCAGGACTCAACGCAGCGCTCGCTCTGGCAAGTTAGGAGTCTGAGTTCCAGAAGGCGAACAAAGAAGCATGATTTTGGGTTTGGGTTTTTTTTTTTTCTTTTCCTCTTCCCTTCTGCTTGCAAGATTCAGCGCCTCTCTATCATTATCAGGGATGCTCAGTAACCTCCCTTGGCCTGTTTCCTCGTCTGTAGGAAGGAATCACCTGCTCTCGTGGGTGAAGAGAGCAGATGTCACTGCCTAAGGGCGTCAGGCTGGAGTTCCCAAAGAACATGAGTGCCCTCTGACCTGGTAGCCCAGGAGGGCTTCCATGTAGAAAGACCCCTCAACAGCCCTCTGCAGAACTTCCAACATGACATAAATAGTCTGCCCAGAGTTACTTCATTTTGAAGGTGAGCTGGGATTTGAACACAAGCCTTTTGCTTACGAAGATTCTGCTGCTGCTTCTATACCAACAGTTTTCAATCTTTTAAAAAAGGATCAAAAGCCATGAATATCCACAAGGGGTTCACGGCCTACTAAAACCATGTCCCTCTCGTGAGGAGTCTGTGCGTGCTAAGTCGCTTTAGTCTTATCTGACTCTTTGTGACCCTATGGACTGTAGCCAGCCAGGCTTCTCTGTTTTTGGGATTTTCCAGTCAAGAATACTGGAGTGGGTTACCATTCCCTTCTCCAGGGCATCTTCCCAACCCAGGGATCGAACCCACGTCTTATGTCTCCTGCATTGACAAGCAGGTTCTTTAACACAGTGCCACCTGAGGAGAGGAGTCCAGGGAGCTTAGTTAATAATCATAGTAGATCTGCTGGGAAAACAAACAAAGCTTTAGTAAAACGGAGAAGGAATCTTTAAAATGACCTAAAACCTCCCTACCCTTAAATGAAGGAAAAATAAGTTCATTAGAACATCTCCTTCAGGATTCCCACACCCGTTCACCCCCATCCCCTGCCAAAAGACACATAAGGAAACTGATTTCAAGTGAGTTAAATCTGGTCTCCCAGGGGTCGGAGGTGGGATGAGTCTGGTGAAAATCTTGGGACTCGAAAGTTGTGTCATTGCTGCCTCTGGGGAATGGGGTGAGCAAGGGGAGCCCAAGGTCCCACTGTCGCAGGTGGTTCCTGAGTCAGAACTGAGCTATGGCATCTGGCATAGGGTTTAAAAGGTCAGGAAGAGTCCTGGGACCATTTGCAAGTGTTCATTGGTATTAAGGACTGAGCTCCTCTCTGCTCCTGGAACCTGTGGGTCTTGCTTCCCCAAATAGCACAGGGAAGGCTTCACACTGCCCCCCAGCAGGGAATATGGTTGAGGCAGGGGCGGTTAGGCTACCGAATATTGATTATATACCAGTCAGTGAGCTCAGCTCTGTTGTCTAACAATGAAGAAGAGAGATAAAGCACTTGTCCTCAGAGGGCTTTCTGTCTTGTAGGGAGAGAGACATTTAACTCAAAGAACGGGACAGGGTGGAATGAGGGCAGAGACTGAGTTTCTAGGTAGAGAAACACAGGCCATAAGAACAACTTGAAACAGAAGAGAACACTGGTGGCTCCAGAATACTCTACCTCAGAGACACATATCGATAACTTGTCTTGAAGCAGTGTTAAAAATAGCACTTTGCAGGCTTTTGAGGCAATGAGAATTATCTAAATCAAAGAATACACATGGGAGGTATTGAGTGGAGTGGGTGTGGGGAGGTGGACCGAATCCCTGGATGGCCAAGGCAGAAGTCCACATTGCCTCCTCATCCTGTGCTTCCCTGCTAGCAGCACCAGGTGGACTGAACCCTGACCTTATTAACTGGTCCTGGGACACCTGCTGGATTCTCCCTGGTCATCGGGGCCCTCACGTGGTGGCTGCTTGGACCCCACAATGATAGGTGGATTGTCCGCAGCTGGGCCTCAGGTCGTCCCTCACTCTCGTAACAGCTCACACAGTTGTTTGCTGTCAACACAGCAGTTGGTTACCCAAGATGTAGGACAAGCCATCCTCCCACCTGCAGGATGGTTTAGGCTTATATAGCATCAGGCCTGCGGAGAAGGCAATGGCACCCCACTCCAGTACTCTTGCCTGGAAAATCCCATGGAGAGGAGCCTGGTGGGCTGCATGGGGTCCGTGGGGTGGCTAAGAGTTGGACACGACTGAGCGACTTCACTTTCACTTTTCACTTTGAGGCATTGGAGAAGGAAATGGCAACCCACTCCAGTGTTCTTGCCTGGAGAATCCCAGGGACAGGGGGAGCCTGGTGGGCTGCCGTCTATGGGGTCACACAGAGTCGGACACGACTGAAGCAACTTAGCAGCAGCAGCAGCAGGCCTGAAATTGGGTGAAACTTGTGGGCATTTTTTTGGTGCTGACAGGCCCTATGAGTCTGTGACGTGAGCCGAGGCGGGAGAGAATCGGTCAATGAGACTGTCACCTCCCAATAGGTCAGGTTCCTTGCGCGGAGTCCAGCAGGCCCCACCAGGGCTCCTGGTTTGCAGATCGGCCAGGAAGAGTGAGTGTCATGACTCTTCCCAGTCAGAGCCTGTGCTCAGCGGCTCTTGACTCAGGCCGGTGCTTACCCAAACCGGCCTCCCTCTTTCAAGTAAAGGACACATTTTTCACTCTCTTGTGTTTTCAAAGAGAAGCTGACACTGAGAGAATGTTGTGAACCACAATCAGAGTTCCCTGCTACAGAGCACACAAGATGAGAATTGATCTCAGACCTCTTACTGCCATCATTTACTGAGCACTGGAAAGGCACACACATAAGTCAGCAGAGAAAAACTCAGAGTCCTGGTCTCCAGCTGCATGTCAACAAAACGCCGGAATAATGTCGCCTGCTGTAATATCAAGCGGAATTAAACCACAACCCAGCCAAGTCTCCTTATGCTCCCAAAGTATCAAGGAGATCTTTGACTTTACCTGTATTATTCTTTTAGTCAGCTTTATTGAGGTGTAATTTTCACACAATAAATAGCACTCATTTTAAGTGTATGGGTTGATGTTTTGACAAATGTCTGCAACCAGATAACCATCACTTCGATCAAAGTATAGAATATTTCCAACACTCCACCCCTCCAAATCCCTTCCAGCTTTTGGAAGAAGTCAGTCCCCTTTCACCTCTGCCCTCAGGCAACCACTGATCTGCTCTCTGTCACTCCACTTTTACAATTTGTATAATTTCATGTAATGGAATCAAACAGTGTGTACTCTTGTGCCTGGCTTCTTTTTACTGGTTTATGAGATTCAGCCACACTGTTACCTATATCAGTAGTTTATTTCCTTTTACTGTTGAACAGCATTTCACAATTTGTTTATAGATTCACCTAGTTGATGGGCATTTGGGTTGGTTCCAGATTTGGATGTTATGAATAAAAGTTCTTATAAATATCTGTGTATGAGATTGTGTGGACATATGTTTTCATTTCTCTTGGATACATACCTAAGAGAATCTAGGTTGTGTGGTAGGTATATATTTACTTCTTAAGAAACTGCCAGACCTTTTATCCAAAGTAGATGTGCCATTTTCACATTCCCACCAACAGTGTCTGCTTCTAGGTGTTTCATATCATCAACACTTGGTTTTATCAATCTTGTTAGTATTAGCCATTTCCAATGGACATGGTGGTATCTCACTGTGGTTCTTATTTTCGTTTCCTGGGTGACTTGCGTTGAGCACTTTCCCACGTGTTTACTGGTCATTGTATACCTTCTTTTGTTTGTTGCTTAGTCACTAAGTCATGTCTGACTCTTGTGACCCCATGGACTGTAGCCCACCAGGCTCTTCTGTCCATGGGATTTCCCAGATAAGAATCTTAGAATGGGTTACTATTTCCTATTCCAGGGAATCTTCCCAACCCAGGGATTGAACTCGCATCTCTTACGTCTCCTATTTTGTCTGTTCTAGGTCATTTGCATTTCTACATAAATTTTAGGATCCGCTTGTTTCCATTAAGCACTTTGCTGGAATTTTGGTTGGGGTCATGTTAAATCTGTTTGGGGAGAATCAACATCTTAACAATTTGACCCTACCCGTCCATGAACATGGTATATCAATCCATTTACTTTAGTCTTTTAAAATTTCTTTCAGCAGTGTTTTGTAGTTTCCATTGTATAGGTTGTGTATATACTTTAAAAAAAAACTTTTATTTCATGCTTTTTGGTATTATAAATATGGAATTGTATTTGTTTCCATTTGTTCATTACCCTCTCTTCTTCCTCCTTCTTTTCAACTATCTCTTCCTTTTTGATTCTAATCCTGACATTAAAGCCTTAAATATCTTTTTTTAATCCTTGAAACTACTGATATCCAGGGTTCAAGAATTTCCCACTTGATAGTTTAGTCGAGAATTGGCATTGATGCTACTCTACATGTTGCCTCTCATCTTAGCATTTACAGCTTTTCTTAGCATAATTCTCAGCTTATCAAACCATCTCCCTTCTATCACTTTCATCCTTTTTCACAGTTCCCACAGTCGCACCTCCTCCATACAGCCTTCAAGAAAGATGTGACAGGTACTGTGGTATCTTTTCAACATTGACTCTTCCGTTACTCACCACCACATTAATTGAAACAATTATCCAGTTGTTTGCTCAAAATGAAGGAATTTTATGTTATTTAACTCTTGTGTGCCTGCATTAGTAACTTTGGGCTGCTGTAACAAGGTACCACCAACTGGGTGGCTTGAAACAACAGAAGCGTATTTTCTCACAGTTCCGGAGGCTGCAGTCTAAAAATCAAAGACTTGGCAGGGCTACGCTCCCTCTGTCACCTATAGGGGAGAATCCTTCCTTGCCTCTTCCAGCTGCTGGTAGTTCTCAGCAGTCCTTCACATTCCCTGGCTTGCAACCACTACCTCAATTTCCACTTCCATCTTCACATGGCATTCTCCCTGTGTGTGACTGTGTTTCTTCTTTTCTTATAAAGACACCAGTCACACTGGATTAAGGGTCGGCACGCTCCAGTGTGATCTAATTGTTACATCTGTGATGACCCTATTTCCAAATAAGGTTGCACCCTCAGGTTCTGGAGATTATGACTTTAACACTTCCTTTGGGGGAACACAATTCAGTACATAGCAATGTCTTAGCTCTTTCTTCGTCTCAAATGTTCTTCCTCATTTTATTCTCTTAAAAAATTACTAGAGGGCCAAGTTCAAAATCTGCCTTCCTGGCAATTTTTTTCTGAATACCCCAGGAGAAGTGAATCACCGCTTTGCCTATACTTAGAAGCATTTTTGCATTACTATTAGAAAGTTCCTCACATTGTGTGACACCTAGGCCATCTTATCTGGAAATAGAGCTCAAAGTCCCAGAATCCCATTTAGATTTTCTCCATGACAAAGCTTTTCCTAATGTGAGCATTTTAGGCACATATGTAAACAATCCCTAGTCTGTAGCCTTGTAGATTAATGAAGAAAATGAGGAAGTTTTCAAGGTCCTGTGTTATTTAATTTTTTATTTTAGGAATGTTATCATTAGGAAATACTCTGGGTAAGCATTTGAGATCCTATTTATGTATTCGTGTGTAAAATTTCCTTTTCTTATTGACCACTGTATGTTCAAAAAACCAAAATAGAACAGTCTTTTAATGTAGATGTGGTATATCCGAGTTTCTCAGCCTTGGCACTACTGACATTCTGGGTCAGATTATTCTTTGCTGCAGGGGCTGTCCTGTGCATTGTAGGATACTGAGCAGCCTCCCAACCTCTGTCTAGTAGGTGCCAGTAGCCCCTTCCTCCCTAGTTGTAACAACTAAAAATGTCATATAGCAAGAATCCCTCAGTTGAGAGCTATGGTAGAATATCACAAGGCAGTTGAAATTCTTAATGTAAACATTACAAAAATCATCCAAATTTCTCTTTGTTCGGCTTTCTTGTTAATCCTCTCCTCGACCCTTAAAGCTGCTCTGTACCGAGACCACTGGAGCTGTGAGTAAGTTGTGTGGCTCAGCTTTCCCTCATCACTGCCTCTGTACATCTGGGGCCCGTGGGTGGCCTCATTCACGCAGAGGGAAAAATTAATGCCCCTGCTTCTTGTAAAAACTCGAGGACTCGAGGAACATGAGGAACCAAGCCAGTGCTCTGATGTGCAGAGCCCCATTAACTTCACTCTCACCCCCAGAATCTTCTGAAGCCCTTGCTGAGTTCTTCTTCAACTCATTGAACTAGAAGGAATAAGATTGTGGTTTTAGAAGGAAGATCAAAAGCCAGGGGTGGAAATAAATTATTATCTGGAGAGAATTTTAAAAAGTAGTACATCCATGGACAGGAGGGCTGTGAAAAGGAGTCCGTGGTGGCCCTGCACTCTCTAGAACTATTTCTAGATAGTTCTAAATTGCAGGTATTTCCTGCAATGGTTTCCAAACACAGACCCAGCTGCCCTCACCCCCAGGCAGATCAGATTGTGACCCTTTAACAGGAAGATCCCCTGGAGAAGGAAATGGCACCCCACTCCAGTGCTCTTGCCTAGAAAATGCCATGGATGGAGGAGCCTGGTGGCCTACAGTCCATGGGTCGCAAAGAGTCGGACACGACTGAGCGAGTTCACTTTCACTTCTGTTTTGTGGTTCTGAGGGAGAAGGCAGGACTTGCTGTTTGGAAATAACCTAGAATCTCCTTCTTTTCTCAACTCACGTCTTTGGTTTCAGTTTGGAAGCTGCTGCATTGTAGGCTGAAGTGCCAGGGCTCTCCTCTTTTAGACTGGTTGACAGGGGTTCCTGAAGAAATAAGAAAATGTTGCTTCAGAGTGGAGACAGTGATGTAAATCCTTCAAATTGTGGGACAGATTTTTACTGGATGAAGAAACTTTTCTTCTGATATGTTAAAAAAAAATTGAGGTAAAATTCACACCTGAAAAATCCCATGGACAGAGGAGCCTGGTGGGATATAGTCCAAAGGGTTGCAAACAAAAGATTAATCAATTTTTAGAGTGTATATAATTCACTTATGTTCAGTGCATTCACAGTGTTGTGCAACCATCATCTCTATCTAGTTCCAAAATACTTCCACTGCCCCCAAAGTAAACTTCATACCCATTAAGAAGTAACTCTCTGTGCCTCTTCTCCTAGCCTCTTACAGATATTGAATCTACTTTCTGTCTCTATGGATTTCCCTATTCTGGACATTTCATATAAATGGAATCATACAGTATGTGACTCTCTGTATCTGACTTCTTACACCTGGCATATGTTTTGGAGGTTCATCCATTCGTAGCAGATGTCAGCCCTTCATTCCTTTGTAGCATTGTATAAACATGCCACATTTTTTTTGTCCACCCATCTACTGATGGATATTTGGGTTGCTTCCACCTTTTGGGTATTCTGAATAATACTATATGAACGTTTGTGTTTCTCATACTTAATTAAAAAAAAAACTGGTGAAATATACAGACATAAAATATGCTGTTTTGACTATTTTAAGGTGTACACTTCAGTGACACTAATTACATTCATCACGTTGTGCAGCCATCACCATAGTCTGCTTCCCAATCTTTTCCATCACCCCTAAAGGAAATCCCATACCTAGGAAGCAGCAACTTTCTATCCCTAACCCCAACACTAGCCCCTGGTGTTCTCTGATGTGCTTACAGTCTCTGTGAATTTGTCTAGTCAAGATAATTCATACAAATGAAATGGTACAATATTTGTTCATTATATCTGGCTTCTTTCACTTAGCATAATGACTTCAACGTTAATCCATGATGTAGTCTGTGTCACTGCTTTATTTCTTCTTGTGGCTGGATAATACTCCATTGCAAGGACCCACCACATTTTGTTTATCCATTCACCTGTTGATGGACATTTGAGTTGCTTTCCCTTATGGCTTTTGTGAATAGTGCTGCTGTGAACAGTCACATCTCTCATAGGTGTTTGAAGAATGCCTATAACCCTCAGCATAATGTCCACACTCCTCAGCATGGCATCCATTGTGCGGCTTCTTCTATTCCCCTGTCCATGGTGTGGACCCTCCTATGGCCTGGCCACACAAACTACTTATAATTCCTGAATTTGACTAAATGTGCTTTTAACTCCCATGTCTTTGCACAGGTGCATCCTTGGCTTGGAATGCTTTCTTCTATCCGTTCTTCACCTGGCTACCTCTTAAATGGCTGAGATGGAGTGTCACCTATGCTGGGAAGAGTGCCCTAGCCTGGCCTACCTCATTGGCTTAGGCAGAGTAGCCAGGCAGAGCCCAGGAGCAGACCCAGGAACCCAGCCACTGGTGAACTAGTAGGGCAGTGGAGGGTATGGTGCCGTGAGGCAAAGGGACATTGTGAATGGTGTCGGGGGGTCAGAGACGGTTTTACTAGGGGTGGATTTCTGGCTTCAATGGGACAGACAGGCTAGACGCAGCTCAGGTCTGCTGGTTCCTATTGTATTCCTGAAACTCTCTGCTTCCCTGTGCCATAGCTCTTACCTTGTCACTGCGTCACAGTCCATTAATCTGACCGTCTCCTCCAGTGGACACAGAGCCTACTACATATACTAAAAACAGGCGCTTTTCCTAAGGGAAGAAGACCTACTCTTACTAACTGAGCCTGTTAGATTGTCTCTCTTTTTTTTTTTCATATCTCTTTTGGGACTTTCCTGGTGGTCCAGTGGCTAAGACTGCACTTCTAATGCAGGGGGTCTGGGTCTGATTCCTGGTCAGGAAACTAGAGGCCACATGCTGCAACTAAGGGTTCACATGCTGTAACTAAAAGATTCCGCATGCCCCAGTGAAGATCAAAGATCCCACATGCTGCACCTAAGACCTGGCACAGCCAAATCAATCAATCAGTATTTTCTTTTTTTAAAAAAAGCTCTACTGAGATATCATTCACCCATGAAATGTGTGCAGATCAGTGGTTTCTTAATATATTCACAAAGTGTGCAATGCTCATGATAGGAATCATATACCCAATGGCAGTGACTTCCCATGCCCCTCATTCCCCTCACTATCCTAGGCAGCCGATTCTCTCCTCTCTCAGGTTGTCTTAAATACCGCGAACATTAGACACCCTCCCTCCCCTTTGCATGTCAGGTTTGAACATCAGAGTTAGTGAGAAGATTTTTCCAGGCAGAGGCTGAGAGAGAGGCAGTGTTGTCAGAGAGAGGAAGGAAGGAAAGGACAGACATTGGGGCACAGAGGCAGCAGATACATGCGAAACTGGGACCATCTGGCTCAGAAGATTCATAGAAAGAAAGAAAGCAAAAGATGAGAGAAATTAGTAGGAAGAAAGCCAAAACGTTCTCCTTTGGGAAAGTTTGCAGTGTTCTTTTCTATGGAAAGAAACAGTGATGTCATGGAAAGTAGATGGCTGGACATATTGTTGGGATGAATGTTCCCATTGATTGCACGAGCTATTGACAAGCGGCTGCACAAATGCTGCTGTGTGTGATCAGTGTCCATGGTTTTAAAAGAAAGTGACGAACATTATCTAGGGTCCTCTTTCCATCCCGTTTTTATGTGTATGAGGTAAGTGATCTGCGTGTTTGATTTTAAGTCTCCTAATTTAAATAAGCTCCTGAACATGTAAACTTGTCTGCTGCATATAAATATTGTATTGAAATGCAGATTTCCATCTTTCCCCACTATGTTCAATTAAAAAGAAAAGGAAAACAGCAGGTCCATTTAGAGGACTTCTTTGCCCTCTAATGGGAGAAGCAGAGCACTGAGGTTTTCTGTGGGAGGAAAAATAATGTCCCCTCAGATTGTCCACCACCTAATTCCCAAAACCTGCAAATCTGCTGCCTTATGTGATGAAAGGGACTTTGCAGATGTGGGTAAGAATCTGGAGATGGGGGGATTAGTGTAATTATCCAGATGGGCTCAATGTGATCACAAGGGTTCTCATCAGAGGGAAGCAGGAAGGTCAGAGTCACAGACAATGTGACCACAGAAGTGAAGGTAGCAGTGAGGTGGGGCCAAGAGCCATGGAACACGAGAGACCTCTCGAAGCCAGAAAAGGCAAGGAAGAAGATCCTCCCCAGAGCATCCATAAAGGAGGCAGCCCTGAGGACCCGTCCCAGACTACCGACCTCCAGAATAATGGGACGATAGACTTGTGTTGTTGCAAGCCACTCCGTTTATGGTAATTTGCTACAGCAGCAACAGGAAATTCACCTAGATTTCTACCTTCAGTTTGAGTTTTATTTTGAGACGATGGCTTTTCCTTACTGAGATAATATCCCACAGCTACTGCACAAGAGCAATGTGCCAGGAACTGTGCCAGACCTGGAACAGACATCATCCCATTCCATCCTCCCAGTGACACTCCTAGACAGGCACCATCATTACCTTATTGTGTGTGTGGGGGGGGTGGGGGTGGGGGCACACATACACATGTTCATACAGTACATACGTGTGCGCCCAGAATCAGGGTGTTGGCAGGACCACATTCCCTCCAGAGATCCTAAGGGAAATCCATTCCTGGCCTCTTCCAGCGTCTGGTGGCCACCAGCATTCCTTGGCTTGTGTTCCACATCGCTCCAATCTCTGCTTCTGTCTTCACATCGCTTTCTCTCCTCTATGTGCCAGTGTCAAATCTCCCCCTGCCTCTCTCTTCTAGAAACATGTGACTGTGTTTAGGGCCTGCCAGGTTAATCCAGGATGACCTTCCCATCTCAAAATCCTCAGCTTAATCACATCTTTTGCCATATGACATAATATTCACAGATTCTAGGACTTAGGAAGTAAATACATACCTTTGGAGGGTCACTTTTCAGCATTCCCCAAGGGGATAGGCGCTTTATACATCTTTACCTCTCATATCAAGCCTAAAAGGTAGCTGTAACTTTTGAAGTTTTACAGAAGAGGAAATCGAGGCTCAGTGAGTTTTGCTATCTTGCCAATATTTCTCATGCAGCTGGTAAGTGGGCCAGCCTCTTTCTGCTACTCACAAAGAATGTTCTTGGGAGAGACACTGGACCATGCTGTACCATCCTGTGTGACTTCAGAGAGTTCACTTAGCTTTTCAGATGCTTCATCATCTGAATTTTCATCTGTAAAATGAGAATCAATTAGATAATATTTGATGAAAATTCTTTGAAAAGTATTATGTTATAGATGCAAGTGGTTATTATTATCTAGAGTGTATTCCAAAGAAAATCTTCACTGAAAAGAGATAACTTAGCTGAATACCATGAATGAAATGCCAAAAAGTTCACAATTATCATCACCCTGGATTGGAGCACTGAGTCTTCACTTAAGACTGTGAATAAGGTTCTGATGTGGATATATTTAAAACTCTGCCCTGTTTGAGGAAATGTACCTGGAAGCCACTTCCCAGAGAAGGAAAGGAAGAAATGCTGAATTATTTCAAGCTGAAGGGGGAAGGGAAGGGAAGTTTCACTCCTTATGATGCTTATTCATCTCTTCATGCTTCCAGGCACTCGTAACCAGCGTGTTAGAATTTGGTTGCAATGATACCACATGATGTTTTTGTGTGTTCAACTCTCTGGTTTCTGTCATCTGAGTAACAGAGAAAGGATGGTGGGAGAGCAGCGTGGGTGGGAGGTTGCATAGGTAAGCAGTAAAATGACACCCGAAAGAAAAAGTCAGGCACGGTGAAGAACGTTTAGTGAGAACCTAGATGTCTTTGTTGAAATTGCTTTTTGACTGGTCAGGCCTCTACTCTGCGTTCATGCTGCATTTGTAAATCTAGATCAGACATGGAAGACATGTCCATTCAGAATAGAGAACGTCCAGCATCATGGCAGACATCCCTAATCAATCATAGCAAACCCGCGCTCCCCACCAGTCAACAAACCCTAGCTGTCGTCTCTGAACTAGATGATAACCCTAGAACATTAATTTTACTGCGTTAACTAACTTACCTAGTTCAGAAGACTCTTTTGACCTGTTGTTTGTACTCAAGCTTAAGCTGCCCATTTACTATTTTAGTAAAACCTGGTTCCTTTGTGACCCAATAATGCCAGCTACTGATCACTCGCCGTGTGCTGAGCATGCTACATTTAATCCTCACAAATGTTTTCTAGGTATCCAAACAAGCTCATCTGAATATGATATCAATCAAAGGAAGGTTTCTATTGTTTACACAGTGTTTGAAGGCTACTGCCCTAGAGAATAGTGTTTCTGGGGATGAGTGAGGCACCCCACTGTGTTTGTGCTCCGATGTTTATTGTTATATGGCTTGGGGAATGCAAAAGGTGCTATTAATATTTACCCTCAAAATACTTATGCTTGTGGTGTGGGCAAGACAAACTCACATCTAGTTAAGGAAAAACAAAAACCATGTGTGTGCATGTGTGGAAACAAAGTGAGAGAGCATTAAAGCAAATTGCAAAGACAAGATGTTGGCAGTTGTTGAATGTGGGTGGAAGATATTCAGGAATTCACTCTTTCAACTGTATATGTTTGGAACTTTTCACAATAAAAAGATGGGGATGGAATAGAATACAGAGAGTTGATGTATTTGGGGAAAAATCCCACTTCATTTATGAGCTTTTTGTCACTTCTGTTTCTTTAAATTTTTATGGAAATGTAATTTGCATAACATAAAATTCACTGAAGTACATTTTCAGTAGTTTTTTGGTATACCCACTGTATTATACAGTCATTGTGCTTTTGTCGTTTAATCACTAAGTTGTGTCCGACTCTTTTGCGACCCCATGGATGCACCAGGCTCCTCTGTCCATGGGGTTTCCCAGGCAGGAATACTGCAGTGGGTTCCCATTTCCTTCTCCAGGGGATCTTCCTGACCCAGAGATCAAACCCACATCTCCTGCATCGGGGCAGATTCTTTACCACTGAGCCACCAGGGAAGCCCCTATACAACCATTACCATTATCTAACTCTAGAACATTTCCATCACTCCAGAAGGGAGCCCCACACTTACGGTTAGTCTCTCATTTTCCCTCCTCTGTCCCCTGGCAACCACTAATCTACTACTTTCTGTCTCAATGGATTTGCCTATTCCGGACATTTCATATAAATGGGTTGATCTAGTATATGACCTTTTGTATCTGGCTTTTTTCACTTGGCATAATGTTGTATGCTATATATATCCATTGTATGGATATATAATATTTTATTTACCCATTCATCCGTTGATGGAAATTGGGGTTGGTTCTACTCTGGGGCCATTATGAATAACGCTACTATGCACACTCATGTTCAAGCTTTTGTGTGACTGTATGTTTTTAATTCTCTTGGGTATATAGTTAGGAGCAAAATTGTTGGGTCATATGATAACTCTATATTTTACCTGTTGAGGACCTGTTGGATTGTCTTCCAAAGTGACTGCTCCATTTTACATTCCCACGCAATGTGTGAGGGTTCCAGTTTCCCCACATCTTTACCAACACTTGTTATTGTCCTTTTTCTTTTTCTAAAGTCATCCTATTGAGTATGAAGTGATTTCTCGTGGTCTTGATTTGTATTTCTACCACTTGTGTTTTTTAATTTTAATTCTGATGGTTGACTGTCAGCTGAGAAACCAGACTAAGAAAAGCAATAGAGGGTCCTAATAGCAATTGCATTCTGCCCTTAAGAATCATCTCCCTATGCTCTCCAGACTAACCCTGAGTTGAGTGAGACTTGTTTTAGTTTTCTATTGTCATGTAACAAGTTATCACAAGCTCAGTGGCTTCAAATAACACCCGCAGTGTTATCATTTCCCAGTTCTGTAGGTTGGAGATCCAACATGGAGGAGCTGGGTTCTCTGCTCAGAGTATCTCCATGCTCAAATCAAGGTATCATCTGGGCTGAGTTTTCATCTGGAGGCTCCGGGGAAAATTGTTTCCAAGACGGTTCTTGTTGGTGGTGGAATTCAGTTTCTTGTGACTCTAGAACTTGCTGACTGTCAGCTGTGAGCCACTCTCAACTCCTAGAGGCGACCCACATTCTTTGCCATGTGGCCCTTCCATCATTAAGCCAATGATGGCATATAGAATCCTTGCTCTTTGAATCTCTGACATTTAGATTCGGCTGTATAGAGCTCATGTGAGTAGGTGAGACCCACCTGGATAATCTCTGTCTCTAAAGGTCAACTGATTTACGACCTTAATTACTTCTGCAGAATCCCTTCTTAGCAGTACCTAGATTGGTGTTTAAAGAACTGGGGAAAGGTGTATGTATAGCAAGAGCTGGGCATCTCGAGGGCCAAACTAGAATTCTGCTTCCCACAAGACTTTTGACACAAACACTAAAATAGATCTTTTGTTGATTACAGCTTCAAAACGTTTTAATGCACCAGTCGTGCAAGAAGTTCCAACTTTATGGCAGACATTGGCCAACCACCGTTTAAAGTATGACAGTATTCTGAAGCTCAATGATATTGTCTCTACTGACTCTTGTCGATTATTGAATTGATGGCTCCTGTTCGCTTTAGGGGCTCTTAGCTTGTGGACTGGGACCTTGCCGAACCTTGACAAAGTGATAAATCGCACTTTTATGTCCTTGTTTGATTCTGTGGCTCTTTTGAAACCATCACCCTTCTGATGTGCCCAATAAAATCCTCTTTGATGTGTCAAATACGGGCAGTTGAACTTTTAAGGGATTTTAAGTGCCAAAATTAGTGTCTGCCCACATCGGTGCAAGCACCACTTTATGTTTGTTCCTCATGATGGACAGTAGATTTAGGAAATGTGTCATTTCCCTCCCCTGTATGAGAGTCTACCTCTTATGTTCTGAAATGGGAATAAATTGCTTCTTGTTATATTAAATAGAATAAACCACAGTGAGCACATGTGAAAGCAGAAATGACTTTGAGAGAGAAAGCCAGGGGGAACAGAGGTCAAGTCAGAAGTGACTAGAAATTTCACTCTTTTAATACTGTCAAAATGCAATAGGTTTTCAACTAGTCTAACAACAGCATTTTCCAGCATATTGGGACACTAGCCTGGAAAATCCCATGGACGGAGGAGCCTGGTGGGCTGCAGTCCATGGGGTCGCTAAGAGTCGGACACGACTGAGCGACTTCCCCTTCACTTTTCACTTTCATGCATTGGAGAAGGAAATGGCAACCCACTCCAGTGTTCTTGCCTGGAGAATCCCAGGGACGGCGGAGCCTGGTGGGCTGTCGTCTATGGGGTCGCACAGAGTCGGGCACGACTGAAGTGACTTAGCAGCAGCAGTTTCATAAGATGAATAATAGATGTTAAGTGGAAAAGGGTTCTGTGGTCAAATAGGTTTGCCATAAGCATGTATTACAATTCTGTGATTTCCAAACTTAGAGGCTGAATGCTCATTTTGGTTTTCCATTTAGGAAATATTTATAAGATTGGAGCTTTAAGGAGCACACTTTGGGAAAGACTGTGTTGAACAAATTCTCTGACTCAGAAAGCAGAACTATGTGTGCTGGCACCTTTGTGGCACCAACTCAGAAATGGACACGTCTCCACATGTGTGTGACAAGTACAGGTATGTGGGTCATAGATGCATGCATTTAGATCATAAAGATGGATAGCATTTTTTTCTGCCTCAAATAAATTTCCCAGTATGATTATTTCCTAATTCCTTCACAGTCTATTAATATTATTCTCAACCTAGCCTTAGAAGTTGCCTCAGACACTTGTTACAATTTTATAATCTAATGAATGGAGAAAAGAAAGAAATCAATATTTATTGATCATCCTCAATGGGATGGGTCCTTTGTATGCATGCATCTGTGCCAAGTCGCTTCAGTCGTGTTCTACGCTTTGCGATCCTTTGGATTGTAGCCCGCCAGGCTCCTATGTCCATGGGATTCCCCAGGCAAGAATACTGGAGTGGGTTGCCATGCCCTTCTCCAGGGAATCCTGACCCAGAGGTCAAACCCGAATCTCTTACATCTCCTGTGTTGGCAAGTGGGTTCTCTACCACTAGCGCCACCTGGGAAGCCTGGGTGTTTGTATGCTGCTGCTGCTAAGTCACTTCAGTCGTGTCTGACTCTGTGCGGCCTCATAGACAGCAGCCCACCAGGCTCCCCCATCCCTGGGATTCTCCAGGCAAGAACACTGGAGTGGGTTGCCATTTCCTTCTCCAGTGCATGAAAGTGAAAAGTGAAAGTGAAGTTGCGCAGTCGTGTCCGACTCTTCGCAACCCCATGGACAGCAGCCTACCAGGCTCCTCTGTCCATGGGATTTTGTATACTTCGTCCTATTTAAACTTCACCATAACCCTGCTGGAGTGTTATTGTCTTCAGCTCATAAATGAGGACACTGAAACTCAGAGAGGTTAAGCAGTTTTCCTAAGATCTCACAGCTTAGAAGTGGTAGAGGGCACTCAGATTTGGGGTCCAGGATGCTCTGACTCCAAAGCCTCTTCTCTTCTCAATATTACCCCCTTGCTTCTCTGCCCTTGTTGCTAATCTATTTTAATCTATGCTCTAAGTGAGCTTGTTGAAAGCTGGGTGTAGATCAAACATTTCAAATCGAGTTGTATTTTCCCAGTGATCAGCATTATGATTTTAGTGATGCTTCATCTGTAACCGCCAATGGTTTGGGGTGTTTGAGTTCTCAGTTTCCCCATCCCTTCCCTATTCTCTATCAGATGATTAATGATCTGAAAAACAACCTTCATAATGCACTAGGGAAAACAAATTCTGATTTCACTTATTTTCCATACTTCTATGCCACGTAAAGGAAAGCAAATGTTTTCGTTGATTTGCATAATAATAGAGAGCCTGCAGCCGCACAGACTGGGGCTCAAATCATTTGACCTTTGGCAAATGACTTCATTTTCGTGCCTGTTCCCTCAGTCTGTAAAATGGGAATGATAACTCTTGGATGCCAGTCCAGGACTAAGATTGTGAAAAGGGACGCTTCCATAGGGGTGCTTAGAAAGAATGTCTCTTCTTCCTCAACACCGGGGCTTAATATTGGTGATAAAGATGAAAAACAGGAAAAAAAAAAGAAATGCCTGAACACCATTTAAGGGCTGTGATATGGTTGTGAAGAAACTAGCACCTGTTCCCGTGTTGTTCTTACTGATTTTGCTACTGGTTCATTTATGGCCAGTTGGTACCAATTCAGGGTATACTTGAAAATTCAAGTAAACATGAATATACATTAATATTAACCAAAGAGCAAATATTTGTGAAACTCCCCTGGCCTTCATGTTTACCTTCACTCTGAGAAGCGTGGTTAGCAGAAGTAACATCAAACAAGAAGGCTGTTTCCATCATCCAGGGAGAGGGCTGTCCCCGGCTCGCCACACTGGGCCTTGAGCTGATCTCTGTCCTAAAATGAGGGAGATTCATTGGTATTTAAACACTAGGTATCTTTGCTTAAACATATGCCATTTTAAAACACTCTTATCTTGATAGCCACAGAGCTAGGGAGCACAGCGCCTTGCCCATGCTAAGATCATTTTGCTGAATTAATGAATATTTACAGAAACATGCTAAATTCCATTTCCCTCGCTATTTAACTCCCAATGAGATGAACAGGTTTTGTTTTGTGCCTGGACACAGTTTGGCTCCTGGAAAATATTTTCCCAAGGAGCACAGTGGAAGATGAAATAACCTGAGGTTGCTCAAAATAAAAGCTACGCCAGTATTTGCCACTCTGACTCTCCAGCTCTGTTTGAGACAGACTTTCGTGGCTTGGCAAGAGAGGGTAGTAGGCTGGCCCATTTCAACCTGAAATCTTAAGTTGACTATAGACAACCCCTGCTCCCAACACACCTTATAGTCTTCCCATTGAGAATCACCAGCTGTCCAGTTCACTCATAACTCCTTCTGCAGGGTAATTTAAGACTGCTTCAGTCCATGGGGTCGCAAAGAGTCGGACACAACTGAGCGACTTACACGAAAGCAGTCTGGAAAACCTGCTGCCTTTCCACCTTGCTAAATGATGCCATACCCACTGTGTACAACACTGAATAACCCACGCCACGCTGCCCCTCTCGGCTGCTTTAGAGCAGCTCCTAGTCACTGACCTGGGCCAGCTTCACCTCTCAAAGACTGGACTAACAATGTTTTCTAACCTTGCACCCATTTCCGTTTAAGAGTCCTTTGGTAGTCATCTTCGGGACCACATAGATTTACCCCATTCCTGGGAAATTCCACACGGAGCCTGGGTAGAGCCAGTCTGACCACTGAACGGCACAGCCTCGGAGAGAGTTCTTTCCGGAAAGCCCACTGAGAGCAGGACAGCAGAGCTGTCCCCTCTCCCCCGTCACTCACGGTGGCAGATCAGAACAAATTGTCCTCAGTTTTTCCTATCTGGAGAATCAATGGGTTGGTGTGGGCGGAGCCGGGAGGCTGCCATGGGAAAGGTGCAATCTCCCTTTCTGCCAGTAGGGGATTTTTAAACAGTGTCTCAAGAATCTCAAGGAAATCATTACAAACAAGAGATTCCAGGACGTGACACAGAGAGACACGAGGAGGCACTTGCTATTTCTGTTTGCTGCTTGGGTTAAGATGATGAGTAATATTTTTAACGTGGGACTGGGGGGCCAGAGGAGAGCGGTAGAACGTGAGAAACAGAAAATGGTCTCCAGGACTCTCGCTGGTCACTGGGGGCTCTCCAGCCTGGGGACAGCACAACTTGTCTCTAAAGACAAGCACGGCTGTGTCCATATGCTCGCCTTCCTCTGTGCTGGGCGAGAACAAAAACCGTAACGGAGACAAGAATTCAAATATCCAACGCCAGTGCTTCTGTCACATCCCTGGGATTTCCCTATTGAACTCAGCTCTAGTTTCTTTTCCATTTAAGTCATTTATTTGACTATTTTTTTTTTTTTTTGCTGCGGTAGATACTACGTACATAAAATTTACCATCCTAACCGCTTTTAAATGTGCAGTTCAATGACATTAAGTGCCTTCACATTTCTGTGCAACCATTGACTGCCGACCATTCACAGAAACCTGTTTTCGTTTTGCAAAACCGAAACCCCATACCTGTTAAACACTAACTCCCCTTTCCCTACACCCTCCAGCCCCAGGAACCACCACTCCACTTTCTGTCTCTGTGAATCTGACACATTTCATTTTCACAACGTGGCTGGGGCGCTGTGGATGTCTGGTAGGTAGTAGAGGCCAGGGATGCTGTTGAACAACCTGCAGGGACAGCACAGCCCCTGAAGACCAAGGATGACCTGACTCCAACTGTCAATAGTGTTGAGAACGAGAAACTTCAATTTCAAAGATGCAAGGAAGAAGGAAGAGAAAGGAAAGAAATGGATGTTGACCCGGAGAAAGGAGCCTGGAGAGAGAAAGTCAGCAGTGAACACATTTACTGCGGGAGCAACAGCTAGAACCTCAGCCAGAGAGTCAAGAGATGAGCTGAGCTTTTCCTCCCACCTCTCCAGAGACCCCAGTCCCCTTCCCAAATCACCGTGTCCCAAACCACCGTCTCTGCCTCAGTATCTTCCTCTGCTCAATGGGGCAAACGCCAGCCCCCTGTGCGTGACAGAGTGACTGAGAGCGACAATGCAGGGTGCAACCAGGACTGCTGCAATTCATGGGGTCGTAAAGAGTCAGACACAACTGCGTGACTGAGCTGAGCTGAACTGAACCAGAGGTTGAACATGCTTGACCTCCAGGGCCTGTGACGGCCTCCATGTCACCCACCAGCATATCATAGGTTCAACCTTTCTGCGACTAACAGAGGAGAGGAGTGGAGAGAGTGAGGAGAAAGCGTGACTGTGGGCACAGGGCAGGCCCCAGGTGCATCTTTGCTTAACACTACCCGCTGACTATCACACTCCAACTGACTCCCAGGAGAGTCCCTGGGTCTCAGATCATCAATTGACATTCCCAGGACACCTAAATGGCGCATGGCTTTTTCAAGTTCTATTTTCTGCATTTTAAGGCATTCGAGGTCAGTGACAGAATGCAGAGAAGAGCCAGCCTGTCCTGTTTGTATAATTTGATGTATTTCCATATTCGTGCCCATCATTACACCAGGCGAGGTAATCATCTTGGTTGCAAGTGTTCACCTGTCTGGCCCGAGCCAAATTTGCAAATGCTCCCTGTTGGCTCCCTATAAATATTCATTAATGTTGAGGTCAGATGAGCTGTGGAATTCAACAAAGGATCATTGTTAACACAAACCACATTCTTCTCCCCCACCTGAAGGACCGTGGGCCTTCCAGCAGGAGCAAGGAAGGCACAGGATCACATGTCAAGAGCTAAGGAATCAGACTGAACTTAAATGAAATCAGGATATGAGAAAATGTGCCAGATGTTAATCACAGGGGAAGACACACGCCGGGTAACAAATGTGCTACTCCTCCATTGCTGTTCTCAACTCCTCTGTCATGGCAATTTCCCGAAGTGCAGTGGGGGCTGCTGAGAAATCTTTATGCCAATAAAATATTCGCAAGCCACTTTTTTTTTTTTTTTTAAATTTGGTAAGTCCACCTGGAAGACTGGCATACATACTGATGAGCAGGAAAATCAGAATGACCACAGAATTCACCTTCCAACAGGGAAGAGGTAAATACCAAGGATGATTTTCATTAGTCCTTAGATCACACATGAACAGCCTCTGCTGCTGGGGTTTATTGGCCCTCGTGTAGGTCTTTGGGGTTCTGGAGAGCAGGGAGGGGTGGGCTGCCTCAGTTACAGACAAAATAGATGGCTAGCCCAGTGCCAATTAACCTCCCTTTAATTGATAATTAATTTTAAAACCTATTTACTCTCCCTGGAACAGCTGAGACTTTAAAAAGACCACTGTGAAAACAAATCAAGAATAAAGTCCTCTCTCAGGAAATGAAGGGGGCCTCTCGGGGATGGAGAAAGAGCAGACCTCTTGGACGAACTGTTTTATTAAAGGATTCTGAGTGTTCATGGAGGTGACAGAGCAAAGTCATAAGGTGGTCACAGCTGCCTTGTAAGTGGGCTGTCTCTACAGCACTGCCCTGCTGCCTGTCAGGCCGACTGATTGTCACCATGTGCTCAGGACCGAGGGTTCCCCAGGACATGGGATTTTCAGCACTAAAGATGGGAGAGCCTGGTGTCCTGAGCCCTATACCCTCCACATCGATTCTTTCCACTTCCTGCTTCCTCTGGGCTCCAGGCCTTGGCCCCAGTCTCCCCTTAACTCTTTTTGGCAAAGCTCTGTATCCTCCTACACCCAGTCCTGTAGCCTCGGAACCCCGTAGAGCTTACAGAACAGTAAGGTTGTTGTGTTGATCAATGTCCAGACTGACTCATCAAATGCCTTCCTTTGGTTGTTTGTTTATTATTATTATTTTTCTGACTATAAAAACAACTAAAACATCCTTACTGACAAAGAATACTGGGAGCAGGGGAGGGATAAATTAGGAGTTTGGGCTTAGCAGATACACATCACTATATATAAAAGAGATAAACAACAAGGACCTACTATATAGCCCAGGGAACTATATTCAATACCTTGTAATAACCTATAATGGAAAAGAATCTGAAAAAAAATGTATATGTATAACTGAATCAATCTACTATACACTTGAAACTGTCCAACATTATAAATCATTGTAATTTTAGATCCTTCAATTTAATTAATTGGTTGATTAATTTAAAAAAGAATACCAACAAACAGAAAATGCAGCAAAATATAAAGAGAATGTAAATATACAGAGATTATAAATAGAGCAAAACAGAGATCGCTTGAATCTCAGCCCTCAGAAAAAACAGTATCTTTGTGCAGACTCCTTTATTAATCTTTAGAGCAAGGAAGTCACAAATCTTCTGGTCATATCCTATTTCATCCATTCACTGTTTAATGACCTGGGGAAAATATGACTGTGGTCTCTACTGTATCTCCATTGTGATTATTCTAGATACTCCGAAGAGACCCAGATATGGAGATCCTACTGTTCATAACATCGTCTGTAACGGTATATCATAACGTCATAACAGAAGAGATAATGGTAAATAACAACATCATAATCATGACAAAATAGTATTTTCTGCCATCACTAATGAAAAATGAACTTTGTTTTGCTCTGAATTCACTCCAAAATGTCTTTGAGGTTGAGGGTGCGGGGGCAGCTAAGAGAATCACTACCTAAACGTGTGAACTTGACTGTGCTCAGCGTGTGACATGAGATATCTTTGGAGGGCTCTCCTTGGCCGACGTCTAGACCTATTGACCAGCCCAGTTATTCCAGCAGGGTCTAACTTGGGAAGCTTGAATTTTTCTCTCCCTGGGGATCTCTGAGTCTCACAGGAGACTCTATGAGTCAGCACACAGGAAAAGATCTGTGACTCTGAGTCTGAAACCTCAATTCCCTTGTGAGATGTGGATGTAATAATATTTACCATCATCTGGCAGTGGGACTAGTAAAATACCCACATACTCCATGAGTGCAAACACTTAGCACATGCAGCAGCCCCGGCCAGCCTCTACCCCCTGAATAATAGGGTCATGGGACTTGAAGGGACCCCTAGAGATCGCCCTGCTTCTGGAAATATTGGACTTGTCTACTTTTCATTCATTACTTTTCCTTCCTTCTTTCTATCCTTTCTTCCTTCCTTCCTTTCAGGCAGCTCTAGCTGAGACTATCGATTCCCAAGCTAGTCTATCTAGGTACAGACTCCACTCTCCATTGACTAGCTGTGTGTGCCCTTGGGCAAATGACCTAACCTTTCTGTGCTCAATTTTCTCATCTGTAAAGTAGGGAGAATAATAATACCTAATACCTATCACATAGGGTTAGTATGAGGATTCGGCAAGTTAATATGCATGTATAGGTGCATGTTCTAGGACAATTCTTGCACACAGATACTCAGTAAATGCTAATTCGTTCATTCACCTAAGATCTTCCAAGTTATTACAATAAAATGAAATAAGGAGTAAGCGAGGTCTGGGGACCTTGCATTCAGGAGAAAATTTATCTCTGCTCTCATAGAATCTACCATCCAGAGGTGGCCAATAAACAACAAGTAATACAATAAATGGAGAAGGAAATGGCAACCCAATCCAGTACTCTTGCCTGGAGAATCCCATGGACAGAGAAGCCTGGTAGGCTACAGTCCACGGGGTCGCACAGAATCGGACACGATTGAGCGACTTCACTTTTACTTTCAATACAATAAACAATAAAACAACAATAAGCAAGTAAACAGGTGAAATAATTACAAATTGGGGTAGATTCTCTGAAGGAATCCACAGTGTGGCCAGACAGAGAATAATGAGGGAGACGTGGGTTTCCACCACAGCACGGTCCAGGCAGCCCTTTTGGAAGAGATGACATTGACCTGCCATCCGAGTGTCAAGCATGGGGAGGGTCGAAGGGCAAACCTGCCTGGCAGAGGGACTTGCTGGCACGCAGAGTCGCTGGGAAGGAACTTCTTGTGTCAGAGCCAGCGTGGCTGGAGCAGAGCTGGCAAGAGGATGGGTTGGGGTAGGATGAGGTTGGAGAGCTGAGCGAGAGGCCTCTTAAGAAGGCAAGTGGTGTGATTGGATTTCAGCTTTTGAAAAACTGATTTTGACTGTCGCCTGGAGAACAGACTGAAGAAGGGTCGTCAGACAGTTCTTAGGGTAAACAACGGAATCCACTCTGGTTTAAGCAGAAAAAAAAAAAAAAAAAAAAAATAATATATATATATATATATATATATATATATATATATATATTTTAAAGATATGCAGTCACTCTCAAAGTTACGGGAGAGGACCATATTTGAAACCAACCTTCCAAGAGCAGCCCCCAAAACAATGTCTGCACAGGTGCCTGATGCTTAAATCCTATGGTACCGATGGTGAGCTCCATGTGCCCTGAGCACAGCTTTCCTTTCTGCTTCTGCCCCAGCATCGGGGTCCCAGCTGGACTGGCAGCCTTGGCAGCACCTTCCCAGCCACAGGCCATCTTGGGTCTCTGCCTCCTACACCAACGAACCCCAACCTCTAGGGGTCGCTGCGTGAGGAGCGGCCGACAGTAGATTCTGGGTCACATGCCTATAAAGGGGGCCTGGGCACTTGCATCCTGATTTCTAAAACATTGTGGAGGTAGAATTCTGACACCTCTGCTAGCTTTGTATGTAGTAATGCTTCCTAAGGCCCACTTGACTACACATTCAGGATGTCCGGCTCTGGTTGAATGACCACACTGTTGAGATTATCCAGGTCATTAAGACCTTTCTTGTATTGTTCTTTCTGTATATTCTTGCCACCTCTTCTTAATCTCTTGTGTTTCTAGTCTATACATATTTTGACCATATATTCTAAGCAAAGATAAAGATAGTGAAGACCCAGCAACAGGATGAGGTTTTGAAATTAAGCAATCCCTGAGGAAACTGAGGACATTATCGGATCTATCTGCCTGCTCCTCAGTAGCGGATCACTTATCCATAATATTCTTCTGTATCTTCTTTCCTTGTATGTCTCAATTATTCCCAGATACCTTGTGAATGAGTAGCTGGAAGGAAGTGATAACCTGGATCATCGTGTGAGCTCCTAAACTAGCCCCCTGCTCCATCCTCTCCTCTAAACAGGCTTCCAGGTGGTGAAATGGACTGTTTGGAGTCAGATCCTCTGTGACGGAAGCGCTAACAGATTGTGTAATGGCTGAGAGGCAGGCTGAAGGACATGGTAGGAGAGGCCCTGTCCTTCCTACAGGAAGTGGGACTCGTGGGCTTACCCGGCCTGTGGTCTGTGACCCGTGGTGGATCCTTTGTATATAGCCTTTAATGGGGAGAGTGTGTGGATTTGGTGAGTGAGGTACAAAGCCATCAGCCTGAGGGCTCCTGGGTCTGCCTTTGGCTCATACAGAAACACAGTCCTAAGAGTAACCCAGTCCTGCACACCATGGATGAACAAAAATCTGCTTTACTGCATTGGAGGTTTGAGTTAGTCAGGGATGAGAAAAGTTAGATGCGGAGGAAAGACCAGAAACCCGATGGACTCTAGTTAGAGTCTAGGCTTGTGTCCTATGACTTTTCCTCCCAGGGTGTCTCCATTCTTAAAAAGACCAAAGGAACAGTCAGGGTTATCCTGGAGTCCTGGGGCTCCAGGTTTGTTCTAGAAACATCTTTCTTACCACCCATTAATTCACACCGTGGAGACAGGGGTCTCCTCCCTTCTGCACTAATCTCATGTATGGTACCTTGACTGCCCCCCACCTATGTGTCCAAGAATCCCCGTCCTTGTATGTTCCAGATGATTCTGTCAATTATGCCAGTGTGATGAAATCCTGTCTCAGCACAAAAAAAAAAGCCTGGTAGAGCTTCCTGGTTGGAGAAAACAGCTGTGCCAGGCTTCATGTTGATGACGGAACACACTATGATGCCCTGGTTCCCAGGGAGGGAAGAGAGGCTCCATGTTCGGGGCCCTCCCCAATCTCACCCTATGTGCTTCTTCTGGTGATCTGATCTATGTCCTTTACAACTGTTCTGAGTTCTGTGAGGTATTCTAGGGAATAAGCAAACCAAGGGGGTCCCCAGGAACCAGTCACGCAGGTGGCCTGGGGACTCCCCCTGTGGAGGCGTCTGAAGAGGAGGCGGGGGTGTATAGGGCCCCAGCTTTCTGATTGGCCTCTGAGTGATACACGTGCCTCACATGCTCCTGCTCCCTGCCTCCTCTACCCAGGGTGTTCTCTGTTCTCCACTCAGACCCTCCAATCCACTCTTTTATCACCCACCTGCCATTTTCCAGTTCCCTGGGTGTCAGAGAAAGAATGATACCATTCAGTGCTGCAGACACCAAACAGGTGAATATTGCAATGATGCTGCACAAAATGATGCTGGCAGATCTGGGCAGGCTGGAAGAAAGGTAGCATTGATTGACATCAGAAGTTGGGGAGAGATTTCTATGACTACAGAGATTGGGTGAGGTCTTAGCAAGAACATTTCCTTCCTGAGAATTTTTCTGACACTTGCTGCCCAAACCTTGTAAACCTGAGACTGTGTGCGGTTTTCTTCCTTGTTTGATTTCCCATTGCTTCTAAATGTCTTTCTTCACTAGATTGGCAGAGCAATAATAGCAGCTCCTATTTGTACAGAACCTATTCTATGCCAGGCACTTGCCACACATAATCCCTAAAGCTTGCAGTCCACAAATTCAGATAATTAGCTCCACTTTGCAGAGGGGAAAACTGAGGCTTATAAGGCTTTATAGACAAGTATAAATGGCAGAGCTGGGATTTGAACCCAGATCTCTCTGGCGCTGAAGTCCATGCTTTGCCCTCACCTCCTAGTCTAGGGAGACACTTTGCGGCTCTGGCACACAGCACCAGGTCTGGCAAGAGTTGCTTCACCTGGTATCTGATGAATTCTCCTGTCCCACCATCCCCACCTCCTTAACTGGCCCCTTTTCTTACCAGGCACAGGGAGGTGGAGGGAGAAAGGGTTCCCTGGCCTGCCCCCAGAAGGGGCAGATCGCTGGGTATTTTTAGCAGCCTGAGAGGACTCCTAGTCAAAGGGACTCCAGTTTTCAATTTGCCTCGTCAGCCCTGCCTCCTGAGTTCCCCGCAAAAGGTTTACGGTCAACTCGGAGCAGCTTTGCTGATGCAGCTGGGGACGTTATAACCATAGCAAGCTCTCACAGAGCCCGGCCCCGGCACTGATTTCTTGCCCATCTCCATCCCTGAACAGAAGATTTTTCAATCGAGTAGGTTCGTCTCACGCACAACATTAGTTTTAAAATAGCTCCAGCCCAGCTCTGAGGATGGTACAAGGCCCCAGAAGGGGATCTGCACTCGAAGTCATGCAGATACATTTATTTTGCTTTCCTCTTTCTCCCTCTTTGAGGAATTTTAATCCATCATACAGGAGTATTTCTCCCATGTCAGGAAAAAGCCTCGCTCCACAATGAAGACAAAGAGCTTTGTATTGTGTTTGTAGAAAGAGGAGAGCTCTGTTTGGGCTCACCCTAGGGCTTCTCAGGATTAGATAATGAGGGACTTTTCTTTAACACTTGACCCTGGGAGTAGGGGCTAGAAACTTGCTGCGGCAAGGGCAATCTTCCTGCAATGTCAACGTCGGACCCGGGGCTGGCAGACAGATGTCGTCTTGCCAACATCAGTGTAGCGGGAAGGATGAAGCGTGCCTGGGTGTGACCGAGCCCTACAGACAGCATGAAAGCACAGTCAGAGCCTGTTCGTGGACAAAAGAGCTGACCTGTGGAGATCAACGTGCAACCCCGTCTGTCATTATTTTGTACCTACTCAGGTGTGTCTGCAGGATGAAGTCCTAGAAATGGGGTCGCTGAGTGGCAGAGCATACGCTTGTTTCCCACGGCTGCTTAGCCGCAAACAGGCGGCTCAGGACAATCCTGAACCACCTTCTCTCGAAGCTCTGGGAGTTGGAGGTCCAGAATCAATTTCACTGGGCTAAAATCCGGGTGTTGGCAGGTCAGTTTCCTTCTGCAGACTCCAGGAAAAGCATGTCCTGGCCTTTTTCTGCTTCTGGTGGCCAGCTGTCTTCCGTGGCTTGTGGCCCCTTCCTCTATTCTCAGGGGACACTAATCTCTGCTCCATCAGCACGTTGCCTCCTCCTCCCTCATCTCCTGCCTCCCTTTTATAAGGACCCCTGGATAATAGCAGACCTACCCGGATAACCTAGAATAATTTCCCAGTCTCAGGATTCCTAACTTAATCTTAAATCCTTTTTGCCACATAAGGTAACACATATTCCAGGGATTAGGATGTGGACCCTAGCATTCAGCCTCAAAGGATCTGTACTTTTATGTGCTCTTGACAAATTATAAATTGCCCTCCATACAGGTGGGCTTCCCTGTTAGCGCAAACAGTGAAGGATCTGCCTACAATGCAGGAGACCTGGGTTCAGTCCCTGCGTTGAGAAGATCCCCTGGAGAAGGAAATGGCAACACACTACAGTGTTCTTGCCTGGAGACTCTCCATGGACAGAGGAGCCCGGCGGGCTACAGTCCATGGGGTTGCAGAGTCGGACACAACTGAGCACCTAACTTCCATTTTCTTTCACTTTTTTTCCAGAGGTGGTAACAGTTTGCCTCCTCACCATCGTTATGAAGGCAAAACTATTTCCTAGACCATTAACACAGCTTTACCAAACTGATTATTTGGTGATAAAAAGCCATACCCCTAAAAATGAGGACAAAGTCATACCGTTGTGGTTTTAATTAGTGTGTATCTTATGGGTGAGTTAAAGAATATGTTTGCATGTTGAAGAGCCATCGTATATTTCCCCTCTGGTCCTGTCCTGTCTCATTTTACCCACCTTCCTTTGGGTTGTTGTTCTTTACAACCTTTGAGCTGATTTGCAAATGGTATTGTTTTTCTTAACCCCTTTTTTTACTGGCGAGAAGATTGAAGTATAGAAGCCCTAAACTGCTTTCTCAAAGCTGCAGGATGGTAAATGGCAGGGTGGGGATTGAAACCCTCCTTGACTTTGAACTTACTCTATGTTTCAGTCTTATCAACTGGCAGCGAAGCATAGATTATTTCTCTGCCAAAGCACACAATAGGGATAACAAGTAATAAACCTCTTATGCTGGATGGTGCTTGTGCAGTTTTCCAAGAGTTTTCTTTTTTTAACCTCATTTTTCCCTTCTTAGATATTATCATCCCATTTTGCATATGAGGGAACTGAGGCTCAGAGAGATTTAGGAGCTGGCCTTGGCCATGTGACTGATGAGTGTAAACCTAAGGTCAGAACCTGCTCCTAGCACAGTGCCTTTGTGCTATTCCATCAGCCATTTGTGGTTTAAGGCTTTCGTACACCACCTTCAGATTTTGTTACCCCAAGGCCAACTGTATAATCACTTATCTATTATCATTTTAAAAATGACTGATTTTCTAAAAACTTGGCCCCATTCTAAGTGGTAACAGTCATGAAACAACAAGTCTGATGTACCTTATTTGTTCTTAATTCCACATATCTAAGAATTTCCGTGGCCCACCTGAAATGCTCTCTTTGTTTCCTGTAAGTGGCAAAAATGCTGCACGTTTTGGAAACACTGTATTACATTCATAAGACCTCATGAAAAATGACAGGCTCTTATAACCATTGTCCTTTATTAAGCATCTACTAAATGTCAGATGCTTCATTTAATCCCTACAGCAATCTTAAGAGACTGGATTTTCTCAGTTCATGGAAGATGGAGGCTCAGAGAGGTTAGTTGACTTACCCAACGTCACACAGCCAGCAAGGGGCAGAGCTGGGATTTGAGCCCAGGTCTTTCCAATTCAGAAGACCATCCATTAGCCCCGGACCTGCATTCTTCCAGGTCCTCCCCAGCCTGGGCACTAGTTGTCTGATTGCAGAGTGCACCCCCAGTTGGTGATTGCTGGTCAGGATTGTGAACATCTCTGTAAGCTCTTTTACTACATGCAGTTAAGATTTCTGACACAGCCCATCAAACGATTCAGGGGCCTTACTGATCTGCCTTCAATTTGTTTTATCAGTGCAACACCTTCACGAGGTGGGCAAAAACAATGAACCCATTTACAAGTGAGGAAAGTGGAGAGTTTACATGAACCTCTAAATTCACCCAGTATAAGAGAGCTACAGAGCCAAGAATAATACATAATATTATTTCAGGAGACTCAAACGCGGTGAACCTAAGAGCTTCCCAGGGCCCCATGGAACTCAGGACATCAGAAGCTGTTTCCCAGCCCTGACCCTTCAGAAGCAACATTTCCTCACTGCTGCAGAGGTCAGGGTCTGGTGGGGGTGCGTGCCGTGCTTACATTTGGGAGTTACTCGGACTGTCCACGAGAGCTCAGACCACCCAGAGCATTTTCTCCGTTATTCCTCTAAAGACTGTAGCCCGAGTGAGTTTCCGTCAGGAGAACAGCACTGTGTATTTTGTGGTGGTAAAAATAATACAGATTTTACCTAGCAGGACACTCCCAGGGTTACCGTGAAAATGAACGGAGCAGTTTTGAATTCTAGACGGGGCTGAAGTGGAGGGCACTTCTACTCTTGTTCATCCTAAATAACAGTACAGGGAGACCTGGGAGATATCACAGGTTCGGTTCTAGACCACCAAAATAAAATGAATCAATCACATGTATCTTTTTTTGGTTTCCCAGCGCATATAAAAGTTATGTTTACACTATGCTGCAGTCTGTTAAGTCTATACTAGCATAATGTCTTAAAATAAAGTACAGACCTTAAGTTAAAAATCCTTCTTTGCTCAAATATGCTAACCCTCATCTGAGCCTTCATCAAGGATCATTGATCACAGATCACCGTAACAAACAGAATAACAGTGAAAAAGTTTGAAATATTTCGAGAATTAACCAAAATATGACACAGACACAGGAAGTGAGCAAATGCTATTGGAAAAATGGTGCCGCTAGACTTGCTTGACACGGGTTGCCACAAACCTTCCATTTGTTAAAAGAAAGAAAGAAAGAAAAAGCAATATCTGAGAAGCATAATAAAACAAGGCATGCCTGTAATCGATTGTTGAGGTTAAGGGGGATGAGGTTCCTTGATATCCTTTTGATTTTGCTATGAAAACCTGATTGAACAAAGGGTTGTTATTCCTGTGGGTATAAAGATAATTCTTATATTCTGATCTCCTCTTCAGCCATTTCCCTGGTATTCTCAACTACATTTTTCTCAGATTCCAGTGGCCAGTGTGACTGACACAGCAGAGTAAATTCCTCTGGGCTTACTTCTAGACTGCAAACTATCAAAAGGATGCTGAACATCTGAGACACAGCTGGTTTGGTTTTCAGACTTGGGGAGTTAAAAACTTATGTCCACATGAAACCCTGCATGCAGATGTTCGTAACAGCTTCATTCATAATTGCCAAAACTTGGAAGCAACCAAGATGCCCTTCAGTAGGTGAATGGATAAATAAACTGCGGTCCATCCAGACAGCAGACTATTATTAGCACTAAAAAGAAATGAGCTATTAAGCCATGAAAAGGCATGGAGGAAAATTAAATGCGTATTAGTAAGTGAAAGAAACCAATCTTGAAAAGGCTAGATACTATATGATTCCAGCTATATGACATTCTGGAAAAGACAGACCTGTGGAGACAGTAAAAAAAGTAGTTGCCAGCAGTTGGGTGGGAGGAGGGAAGAATAGGCAGAGTGCAGAGCGTTTTTTGGTGGTTCATGTGGCATAGTGGTAAAGAATCAGCCTGTCAAGCAGGAGACACAGGAGATGCAGGTTTGATACCTGGGTGGGGAAGATCCCCTGAAATAGGAAATGGCAACCCACTCCAGTATTCTTGCCTGGGAAATCCCATGGACAAAGGAGCCTGGCGGGCTACAGTCCATGGAGTCGCGAAAGAGTTGGACACGATTGAGCAACAACAACAAGAAGAGGATTTTTAGGACAGTGACACTGTATGATACACGAATGGCAGATGCATGCCGTTGTACTCTTGTCAGAACCTATAGAATGCACAACACGAAGACTGAACCCAAATGCAAGCTATGACTTTAAGCAATGATGATGTGTCCCTGTAGGTTCATGATTGTAACAAATGTCCCGTTCTGCTGGGGGACTTTGAGAATGACGGAGCTGCACATGTGTTTCTGATCAACATTGCTATGAACCTAAAACCACTCTAAAAATTAAAATTTACTTAAAACACACCCACACAAAAAACCTAGAGTATGTCTCCGGGAGATGCCCAATTTATAGATGGGAAAACTAAGGATAGACTTGGCCCCGGCAGGCATATGACTTCAGATCTGCCGACCTTGAGGTCGTTGTCCTTTCCACTGCACCCTACCTGCCAAGGAAAATGTCAGCACCAACCCATCCGTGACCCAGTCACCCACACCCAGAATGGAAGACGCGAACACTGACGTCTTTGGCCCCTATGAGGCATCCTCCCCAGAACTTCCTCAGGCATTCTTGCTGTTGAAGCCGGACGATAGTAATTGCCTCTTAACGACAGTGGTGCCTGTTGGCCTGGATCGTAGTTGTGTGCCCACTGACTGGGCATTAGGACATGTTTATGTTGTGCCTTGAGCAAAGGAAGGCATTACTCACACCAGCATCTGCTCCCAAGAAGTCTGAAAAGCTCACTTATTCCGCAGAGCACAATGGAAAATATAGCCCCGAGCTGAAGGTCATCCTCTGGCTCCTTTGAATTCGGGGAGCCAGCAGTCTTGACCCTTTCCTTTCATTCTCCCCCAACTGTTGCTTGAGACTCTTCGATCTTAACTTGAATTCTATAAATAAAAATACATCCAGTTTTTTTTTTATTTTAAAAAGTATATATAACTTTTTTTTTTTTTTTTTTAGTAAAAAGCTTTTTACCGGGAAACCAGTTGGCCTTCAATGTCTGTGAATGGATTAAGTTTCAATTCATAAAGTCGGATTAAAATGGGGGAGGCAGCTTCCCACTTGCACAGGGTGTTTACTCTGTTCCCGGAAGCCCCGGGAGGAGGTCTGGCCCCTTAGCCGTTTCCTCTGACCAGCAGCTGATTCCTTTGATATCCCATCTTGTGTCCTGTCCAAAATAAATGATGGGAGCGGTGCAGGCTCCCGTAGCATGGAGAGACCGTCTGCTGGTGCCATCTGATTCCTCAGCAGGCAGAGCAGCACCGCCCTGAGAGGCAGGGGCCACCAAGGCGGATCTGTAGGCTGTGGGGGAGCGGGGTGGGGGCGAGGGAGACCACCTTGCCCTTCACACAGGACAACAGCCCACCAAGGGGGAGTGTGCCGCATAGTCTCAGGTCCCAGGCACTGGAACTCATGCCAAGAATTCGCCCCGACCCCTGATCCGACAGGAAGCTGCCTCCTGTATGATGGATTGCCACCAAGTTGCTGTGTGACCTTGGGCAAGGCACTTGCCCTCTCTGAGACCAATTTTCCTCATATGTAAATGAAAAGAGCATCATCATAATAACAGGTAATGCGTATATCCCAGGCATTCTCTCAGTTACCCCCTGTAAAGAACCTCTGCCACCAGCATGAACATCCTCATTTTGCAGACAGGGGACTGTGACTGAGAGAGGTTTGCCCACAGTCACAGAGCTGGTAACCGGCACAGCCAGAATCTGGGCTCCATGCATCCGACTACGGAGCCCACGCCATTAACCTCCCGTGATGTGCTATCAAACGCCTTCTGCACAGTCTCTGCGAATCCTCAGGGCAACCATAGAAGGCCGACGATAGCATCGTTTTATAGCATTACCCACGTTTTATAGATGAGCAAAGGTCTTGTAACATCTTTTTCACCTGTGAAAAGTCTATTATTTTAAGTTTAGGAGGACAGTGACAGAAACATGAGATTAGGAAGGTCAGTGCTCAGACTTCCTGTCAGCAGAGGAGAAGGGACAGAGGGCACAGAGCGAAGGGAAAACAAGAGGAGAGAAAGTGGCTCCTCAGTCAGGTCTGCAAAGCCCTTCCCAGGAGATCTCTCGGCTCTCCCGAATCATTTCTTTGTGACAACCGTGGGAGGTGGGCACTATCGCCTCCCACTTTTTACAAAGGAGGATGAGGAGAAAGAAAGAAGATGCCCCAGGTTACAGAGGTCTTAAGAGGAGCCGTGGGGCTTGAGCCCAGGCCCCTCTGATTCCAAAGACCTAGCTCTCGAGCCCTTTGCCATCCATCCTGCCTCTTGACCCCAACTCCTGACCCTCTACTCTGGCCACCAGAGCGCTCCTGGTTCTATAAACGCCCCGTGTACTTGCAGACACCCGTGCCTTACACTGTGAAGTTTTCTTTGTCCAGAAAATCCCTTCTTCTCCCCTCTGTCTGTTGGCCAGATTTCTTCACAGCCATTGGATCAGGGCCCGCTCAGGGTTCTCCTGTTCTGAAGTCTCTCCTGAGATCCCTGGCAAATGTCACACCTCTTCATCTGTGTCCCCTGAGCTGTGTGATGGAAATGAGAGCGTCAGATGATGATGGTGGCTGTAACAATAATCACTGCTATCATAAAAACTGCAGCCTTTCTTGAGTCCTTACTGGGGGCCAGGCCTGTGCTCAGCATTCACACATACCTCATTTCACACATTCCCACCACTGATGCCTTTCTGAAGAGGAGACTGGGACTCAGAGAAGTCAAGTAGCTTTCCGATGGCCCCTCGGCTATCATACACCTGCACCTATGCTGGCGTCAGCAGTAGGAGAAGTGGTGATGGATCCTGGAGATGGGAAGGACACAAGGAAGGTGCCACAAGCTGAGGAATGTGGGCGGTGGCCTCCACAGGTGGAAAAAGGCAAGGAAACCCATACTCCCCTGAAGCCTCCAGAAGGAGCCAGCCCTGCTGATACCTTGATTTTAGACTTCAGACATGCAGAGCATGAACCAGTGTTGCTATAAGCTGCTAGGTCTGTGGCCATATGTTACTGCAGCAAGAGCAGACTCATACAGGCAGAAATGCTTTTCGGGAGAGGAGTTGACAGTCTGTGGTCAGTACCTCAGCCAGGCCTGGCTTACAGAAAAACACGCTTGTTCAGTGAAGACATGCAGGCTGGATGTTATCTATGAGCAGGATCGACTGTCCAGTATGTTAGCTGTTAAACCCGGATCGCTGGAGCTCTCAGCCTGGCCTTTCTGTCCACCGTTCCAGAACAAGCACATCACCCCCACCTCCTCTCCATGTCCTGTTTGAATGAATGGTTCTTTTCTGTCCGTATAAGGGACTATTGTTCCAATTATTTGTGCATCTCTATGGAAACATTCCTTAAAACTACTATACGTCAACTTGAATTTTCCACCAGCAAAGTCTTTGGAACATCTGTCTGTGACTATGGTCTTGGTTTACATTGAGGGAGGAGGTACTTCCCTTTCGACCATGCATCAGTGATAGATAAAGCCACGGAAAAGCCTCTGGGCGTCAGGAAGCCTGAGCTCCGTCTGGCCCAGACCTGCCCTTAACTTTCTCTGTGACCTTGGACAAGTCACTTCACCCAACATCCGTGTACTTCAGCTCTATTTCCTTGCTTGCAAAGTGTGTTGAACTGAATGATCTTGAATACTCCTTTTTGCCCTAAGATTGTATGATTTTGTATCTGCTCCTGGTCAGAAATAATGCAGTTCTATCTACCAACCAGCCTTGTTGTCCACTGCTGTCCCTTTGCACTCTGCCTTCAGGGATTACAAAGCTATTTATGTTTTTCCGAATGATAATAGTAATAATAACACCATCTGCTGCCTCTTTGATGCTACTCTGCTAAGCACTTTATAGACACTATCTCATTTAATTCACCCATTCCAGTCCATTTCAGTTCGCTGATTCCTAGAATGTCAACATTCACTCTTGCCATCTCTTGTTTGACCACTTCCAATTTGCCTTGATTCATGGACCTGACATTCCAGGTTCCTATGCAATATTGCTCTTTACAGCATCGGACCTTGCTTCTATCATCAGTCACATCCACAGCTGGGTATTCTTTTTGCTTTGGCTCCATCCCTTCATTCTTTCTGGAGTTTTTTCTCCACTGATCTCCAGTAGCATATTGGGCACTTACTGACCTGGGGAGTTCCTCTTTCAGTATCCTATCATTTTCCTTTTCATACTGTTCATGGGGTTCTCAAGGGAAGAATACTGAAGTGGTTTGCCATTCCCTTCTCCAGTGGACCACATTCTGTCAGTTTTCATTCCAATACCAAATAAAGGCAATGCCAAAGAATGCTCAAACTACCGCACAATTACACTCATCTCACACGCTAGTAAAACTAATGCTCAAAATTCTCCAAGCCAGGCTTCAGCAATATGTGAACCGTGAACTTTCTGATGTTCAAGCTGGTTTTAGAAAAGGCAGAGGAACCAGAGATCAAGTTGCCAACATCCGCTGGATCATTGAAAAAGCAAGAGAGTTCCAGAAAAGCATCTATTTCTGCTCTATTGACTATGCCAAAGCCTTTGACTGTGTGGATCACAATAAACTGTGGAAAATTCTGAAAGAGATGGGAATACCAGACCACCTGATCTGCCTCTTGAGAAATCTGTATGCAGGTCAGGAAGCAATAGTTAGAACTGGACATGGAACAACAGACTGGTTCCAAATAGGAAAAGGAGTTCATCAAGCCTGTATATTGTCACCCTGTTTATTTAACTTCTATGCAGAGTACATCATGAGAAATGCTGGACTGGAAGAAACACAAGCTGGAATCAAGATTGCCAGGAGAAATATCAATCACTTCAGATATGCAGATGACACCACCCTTATGGCAGAAAGTGAAGAGGAACTCAAAAGCCTCTTGATGAAAGTGAAAGTGGAGAGTGAAAAAGTTGGCTTAGAGCTCAACATTCAGAAAATGAAGATCATGGCATCCGGTCCCATCACTTCATGGGAAATAGATGGGGAAACAGTGGAAACAGTGTCAGACTTTATTTTTCTGGGCTCCAAAATCACTACAGATGGTGACTGCAGCCATGAAATTAAAAGACGCTTACTCCTTGGAAGGAAAGTTATGACCAACCTAGATAGCATATTGAAAAGCAGAGACATTAGTTTGCCAACAAAGGTCTGTCTAGTCAAGGCTATGGTTTTTCCTGTGGTCATGTATGGATGTGAGAGCTGGACTATGAAGAAGGCTGAGCACCGAAGAATTGATGCTTTTGAAGTGTGGTGTTGGATAAGACTCTTGAGAGTCCCTTGGACTGCAAGGAGATCCAACCAATCCATTCTGAAGGAGATCAGCCCTGGGATTTCCTTGGAAGGAATGATGCTAAAGTTGAAACTCCAGTACTTTGGCCACCTCATGCAAAGAGTTGACTCGTTAGAAAAGACTCTGATGCTGGGAGGGATTGAGGGCAGGAGGAGAAGGGGACGACAGAGGATGAGATGGCTGGATGGCATCATTGACTCGATGGACGTGAGTCTCAGTGAACTCCGGGAGTTGATGATGGACGGGGTGGCCTGGTGTGCTGTGATTCATGGGGTCGAAAAGAGTCGGGCACGACTGAGCCACTAATCTGATCTGATCTGATCTGATCTCATTTAATCTTCACTGCCCCAGGGGTAGGTATTTTTATCCCTGTTTTACATATGAGCAAAATTAGGCTCAGAGAAGTTAAGTAACTTTCCCAGCATCACACAGTAAGTGGCAGAGATCGCATTTAAGTGAGCTATCTGTTCACAGAGCCAGTGGTACTCTTAACCACTAGCTCATAGACAACCAGGAACATGCTTAGGGCCCAATCAGCACTTGCAGAACATTTGAATGAATGAACCTGAAACTCATTCCAAGAAGCAACCAGTTATCATATTTCCCTGCTGGGGGCTGAAGGCATTTCTTAGAGCAGCCATCCCCTAGCTGAGCTTCCAGGGGGCACAAGTGGGAGCTTCCTGGTTGGTTTACAGCATTCCCTGCCTTGGAAGTCACAGCCGTGGGAAATGACAAGGTCTGAAGCACCGTTTGGATTGTTCCTTCGAAGCCAGAAACCCCAGGCAGAGGGTGTTCCTAATGAATGTAGTGTATTGCTTTTGCCTCAATTATCACCATTTACAGCATGTATTTCTCAGGCTTGTTCAGAGCTTGTGTTCCTAACCTCGGTATTAGATGAGTTATATATACAGACAACTTACTTTTGGAGTAGACCTGGGAAGGGTTTTAAGCCAGCCCTTCACTCCCTGCCTTTCAGCCCAGCCGCACCTGTCAGCAGCCTCTACCTGGTTTCTTTTCTTTTTTTTTTTTTTTTTGCTCTGCCATTTTTAAGCTATGTGTTCTTTTTATTTATTTATTTATTTTAATTGGAGGTTAATTACTTTACAATATTGTATTGGTTTTGCCATACATCAACCTGAATCCGCCACGGGTGTACACGTCTACCTGGTTTCTGAGTGAGAAGTCCTGGCAGGAATTCTAAGATGCTGTCATAAAGAACGAGCATCCTTTCTCTCCTTTCCCCTTCCGTGGAAGCAAAGAGAAACCCTGAGAAGTTTCCCCCTGTACATCCCACAAAGTCTGTTTCACAGAAGACCTTTGCTTAGAAGGTCTAATTCTATTTAACAGAAGACCAGCCCTGGGTTGCTTTGAGCACTGCCGTGGTTAGTGCTGTAAGTCGTTTCCAGAAGGACACAGAGAAATGCCTCTTTAGAGGAGCTACACCAGCCTCTTAGAATAGGTTCATCCTTTTGATCTTTTTTAAGAGATGGCTGTGCATGTGCTAATCACTTGGTGCAGGAGTTCTACCTTTTTAAAGAGATGGCTGTGTACATGCTAATCACTTGGTGCAGGAGTTCTCCGTGAGGGAGGCTTTGCTGCAAGGGGACAGTCAGCAATGTCTGGACATTTTTGGTTGTCACAATTGTGTGTGTGTGGCGGTGGGTGGGAGGCGGGGGTGCTGCTGAGCATCCTGCAATGCACAGGATAGCCCCACCACAGAGCATTGTCTGGGCCCAGATGGACATGAGTTTGAGCAAGCTCCGGGACTTGGTGATGGACAGGGAAGCTTGGCGTGCTGCCGTCCATGGGGGTCGCAAAGGGTCGGACACGACTGAGCGACTGAACTGAACTGAAATGTGACAAGTGTTGAGGCTGAGGACCCCGGCTCAGAGAAGACAGAGAGTGGTCTTCAGGGTAGGGGTGAGGGAAGTCCTCTGGAGAGGGGCATTCGAGCTGAGGTCCAGGGGAGGGAAGGATGTCTGTGGGCAGAGGGGAGGCGCAAATGCAGCACACCGCCTGGTGGGACTGGGTGTTTCAGTGTGAGCGCCGGGGAGCCAGGGGCTTCCCAGCAGGATGGTGAGATGCGCTCGCTTACCCTGTGTTGATGGGAGCTGGAGCTACTTAGTAGGAAACACATGGCTTAGGTCCTGAGAAATTTATAGTATCAGAATACAAATCCAAGGACACACTGTATTTAAGTGTGGAGACTGGGATTGGCAGTAAATACTCCAGGGGCCTGTGTGTGTCCTAAGCTGTTTCAGTCACGTCTGACTCTCTGCGACCCTATGGACCAAAGGTTTGTGGGCTCCTCTGTCTCTGGGATTCTCCAGGCAAGAACACTGGTGTGGGTTGCCATGCCCTTCTCCAGTGGATCTTCCCGACCCAGGGATCAAACCCACGTCTCTTACATCTCCAACGTTAGCAGGCAGATTCTTCACCGCTAGCACCACCTGGGAAGCCCCTCAGATGCCTATAGCCATTTCCATATAGTTAGGGGATTCCTTTCAGTCTTTGGGCACCTCCTAGCCATTTATTCAATAAATACTACTGAACACCTATCTAGTACCAAGACCAGGGTAGCCACTGAGGCTTTGAAAATGCACCACAGGCAAGAAGGAGGAGAAAACCCAAGTTATGGAGTCCAGTAGGTGGCCTTCCACCACTCGCCAGCCATGTGACCTTGGACAGAACACTCCTTCACATCTCTGAGCTACAGGTGCATCACCTGAACACTGGGAGGAGATGACAATGGCATCATCTCTCTGGTGGTGGTGGGAGTGGGTAGGTCGCTTAGCACCATGCCTTGTACACAGGAAAGCCCCAATTTATGGCACCAGTGATAAGATGCTATGCCTGTGGCCCGGAGCTCACAGCTGGAGCAGAGAGCACCAGAAGAACAGTTTAAATTTACTGTTTTATTGTGAAATCACATTTAAGCTCATTGCTACTGGAATGGACGTCCAAGATACACTGTTCAGTGGGAAAAAAGTACATTGCAAGAACTCAGGCAAAGCACAGTCCCATTTATGTAAGAAAAGAAGTTTAGGCATTACAGGTGAATGTGTAGGAGAGTAGGTTATGAGTAACATACATAAATAAGCATATATTAGAGGAAAATCTGGAAAGTTATCAACCCAGCAGTTACCAGGAGCTAGTTACCTGAGCTAGTCACCTGAGCTAGTTACCTCTGTGGGGTGGGATCAGGGTTTGGAGATAACTTTCATTTTGGGGCAGAGACAGTCCTGCTTGCTGTGTAGACCTTGTGTTCACGTCCGTTCTTGTTTCTGTGTGGTCTGACAGAGGATGAGTGGCGAGTCTGGCCGTTAGGGTGAGCTTGTCTGCGTGTCCCTTCTGGGTGGAAGTATTTAACAGCAGGTGGGAGTTTTCGGCTCTCGCTCCCCCCTTTGCTGCAGCAACTCTGGCGCCACGTGCTCAGGTGGGGGAGTCCCCGTTTTCCTGCATCAGACTTTGTATGGTTGAGAAATGGACTTGCTAGGAGGGACTGAGGTTTCAGAGCCGAGTTGTTAGCGCAGCACAGCATAGCTGGTTCATACAGACCAGTTCACACTGGCAGTGGCATCCACTTCTGTGCAGTTGGGGTTTTCCACATTAAGCGTGTATTTCAAAAGTTAATATTAAGCTTATCTCTTAAAAGACCTATATACCATATGATTTCCAACTATGTGACATTGTGGAAAAGGCAAAACTATGGAGAAAGTAAACAGATGAGAAGTTGCCAGCAGCTGGGTTGAGGAAGAGGGGAGGTTGGGGGATGATGGTTGAGGGAGGTGGAGCACAGAGGACTCTTCAGGGCAATGAAACCACTCTGTGCAATCTTATAATGGTGGTTACATGTCGTTATACATCTGTCCAAACCCAGAGTGTCAGCTGTGGGCTTGGGTGATGATGGTAAGTCAGTGCATTGGTTGTAACCAACGCCCCACTGTTGTTGGGGGATAAGGATAGTAGGAGAAGGCAGTGTGCAGGGATGGGCAGGGGTAAATGGAAACTCTCTTTACTTTCCACTCTGTTTTGCTGGGGCTTCCCTCGTGGCTCTGCTGGTAAAGAACTCGCCTGCCATGTGGGAGGCCTGGGTCCAATCCCTGGACTGTATGTAGGCCATGGGGTCGCAAAGAGTCAGACACGACTGAGCAACTTTCACATTCAGTTTTGCTGTGAACCTAAAACAGCTCTAAAAACGAAGTCTATTTTTTAAAAAGTTAAACTTTCACTGTGGTATGGACCATTCGTGTGACTTTTAGAAACATACAACTTGCTGAAAACTCTGATTGTTGTTATACTCAGGAATTAACCGGGGCTTCCCAGGTGGCGCTAGTGGTAAAGAACCTGCCTGCCAGGGCAGGAGACCTAAGAGATGCAGGTTCGATCCCTGGGTGGGGAAGATCCCCTGGGTGGGGCATGGCAACACACTCCAGTATCCTTGCCTGGAGAATCCCATGGACAGAGGAGCCTGGTCGGCTAGAATCCATGGGGTCACAAAGAGTCGGACACGACTGAAGCAACTTAGCACGCACGCAGGCAGGAATTAACCAGTAGTGGCGAGTCCAAGTGTTCAGTGCCAATGTCGGTGATCTACACACTTGCCTGGAAGGCCAGTGTTTGCCGGGGCTTCCAGTCTTTTGGGGACTCTCTGGCTTAGGAAGGAAAAAGGGAAGTGAGGCCATTCTGGAGGAGGGCACTGAAACCAGGAAGCTGTGACACAAGGCAAGTTTCTCTCCGTGAGGCCGAATCTAGGAGCTATGAGCTGCCTCTTTTCCTTTTAGTATCTTTATTCGGAATGAGACCCACAGTCCAGCCAGTGTCTATAAATAAACAGTCCATGACACTCTGTCCCTCCTGGTTGCAACTGTCCAAACAAAGGAAAGTAGCCCGTTCCCGGATCCGAGCCCCGCTGCCGGCCGAAGCCTTGGCAGCACTGAAGTCCCCAGAAAGAGTCTCGTGGTCGCTGTACAAGAATCCTCAAAGGCATTTCAGCTCCAGTCCCTGGCCACAACTTGAGGATGGAGTCAGCCAAACATTTGTGAGGCTAAGTGGGAGGAGAAGGAGCCGAAGGAGAAAGGCATTTCTTAGTGCCCAGGGGACCCAAATGAGAAGCAGTCTTTCAGTGGTTTGATTTTTTTTTTTTTTTAAATCACTTTTGTGGTGCCACAAACTTGCCCTCAGATCTTGGCAAGGGAAGGACTTCTTAAGATACGAATGCCAGGGCTGCCCTGCGGCTCCTGCACTTCCATTCAGCCCGCTGACTAATCCAGGCAGCTTCTGCCTCCTCCACTCCTGAAAACTAGGCTTCCAAGGCCAACAGCAATGTCCCAGTTGGCAAACAGAGAGGCGCCTCCATCCTCGGTGGCTCTGAGTGCATCTTCCTCTCCCTGCTTCTACTTGCTGGCTACTCCTTGTGCGTTTCTCTTGCTGGTTGCTGTGAGTGTGGCCCTCCATGCCCTTCCTTAGCTCTCAACTTGTCTCCAAGTCTTTCCTTGTGCCTGCCCTCATAGATTTCCTGCAGCAGGGCCTGAGACCTGTGCGGTCACACCAGGCCTTGACCCTGCGTTTGGTTTAATGTTCTGCCCTCGCCATCCTGAAATTCTTAATGCATTTTTAACAAGGTGTTCTCATCTATATTTTGCAGTGATCCCTGCAAGTTATGTAGCCGGTCCTGCCTGCAGGTTACTTTGTTTTAATACTTCCCCAAAAATTATGTGGGCAAGTGACTTAATTTCTCTGTGTCACAATTGTCTTTGGTTGTTTTAGAAAATTCAGTGACGCTGTCTGGGAAAGTACTAGGCGTGGCCCCTGGCAGGCATACATCAGGCACTCAACAAGTGCTGGTTAGGGTTATTATTGAGTCTGGCCTCTCTCCTCCTTTGAGCTGCTTCCTTTTGCTCATCTCAGTGAAAGGGATTAGCAGTCATTCAGAAGTATAATCTGCTAATCGTTGGCTCCTCCCATTTCCCTTCTCCACATCCAAACGGTCATCAGCTCCTCTTTATTCTGCATTTGAAATGTTTAGTAAACCTCTTCTCTCCTTACCTCTCTATTGCCACTGTGCAGGCTTAGGGCTATTGCAATGGCTTCCTAATTTATTTCCTCTTCTCATCTTTTTTTTTTTAGTCCAAAAAAAAAAAAAAACGGAACCAGCAGCTGAGATTAAGTCAAGCTGGTCCAACAGGAATTTATGCAAATGTCCATTTGTCCTTGAGGATGAAATGTGCTCCTTTGAAAGAGGGTGGAAAAAAGAAAAATGAACATCAGTGCCTACTTTTGTGCCAAGTTCAGGACACAGTTTTTCGTGCAGTCCTCACCAGGATTTCAGTCTGAATTTGGCAATAAGGAGTTCATGGTCCGAGCCACAGTCAGCTCCTGGTCTTGTTTTTGCTGATTGTATAGAGCTTCTCCATCTTTGGCTGCAAAGAATATAATTGATCTGATTTCGGTGTTGACCATCTGGTGATGTCCATGTATAGAGTCTTCTCTTGTGTTGTTGGAAGAGGGTATTTGCTATGACCAGTGCATTTTCTTGGCAAAACTCTATTAGTCTTTGCCCTGCTTCATTCCGTGTTCCAAGGCCAAATTTGCCTGTTACTCCAGGTGTTTCTTGACTTCCTACTTTTGCATTCCAGTCCCCTATAATGAAAAGGACATCTTTTTTGGGTGTTAGTTCTAAAAGGTCTTGTAGGTCTTCATAGAACCTTTCAACTTCAGCTTCTTCGGCGTTACTGGTTGGGGCATAGATTTGGATTACTGTGACATTGAATGGTTTGCCTTGGAAACGAACAGAAATCATTCTGTCATTTTTGAGATTGCATCCAAGTACTGCATTTCGGACTCTTTTGTTGACCATGATGGCCACTCCATTTCTTCTGAGGGATTCCTGCCCACAGTAGTAGATATAATGGTCATCCGAGTTAAATTCACCCATTCCAGTCCATTTTAGTTCGCTAATTCCTAGAATGTCAACATTCACTCTTGATTATACAGTGGAAGTGAGAAATAGATTTAAGGGCCTAGATCTGATAGATAGAGTGCCTGATGAACTATGGAATGAGGTTCGTGACATTGTACAGGAGACAGGGATCAAGACCATCCCCATGGAAAAGAAATGCAAAAAAGCAAAATGGCTGTCTGGGGAGGCCTTACAAATAGCTATGAAAAGAAGAGAAGCGAAAAGCAAAGGAGAAAAGGAAAGATATAAACATCTAAATGCAGAGTTCCAAAGAATAGCAAGAAGAGATAAGAAAGCCTTCTTCAGTGATCAATGCAAAGAAATAGAGGAAAACAACAGAATGGGAAAGACTAAGGATCTCTTCAAGAAAATCAGAGATACCAAAGGAACATTTCATGCCAAGATAGGCACGATAAAGGACAGAGATGGAGTGGACCTAACAGAAGCAGAAGATATTAAGAAGAGGTGGCAAGAATACACAGAAGAACTGTACAAAAAAGAGCTTCAAGACCTAGATAATCATGATGATGTGATCACTGACCTAGAGCCAGACATCTTGGAATGTGAAGTCAAATGGGCCTTAGAAAAAGCATCACTACGAACAAAGCTAGTGGAGGTGATGGAATTCCAGTGGAGCTATTCCAAGTCCTGAATGATGATGCTGTGAAAGTGCTACACTCAATATGCCAGCAAATTTGGAAAACTCAGCAGTGGCCACAAGATTGGAAAAGGTCAGTTTTCATCCCAATCCCAAAGAAAGGCAATGCCAAAGAGTGCTCAAACTACCGAACAATTGCACTCATCTCACACGCTAGTAAAGTAATGCTCAAAATTCTCCAAGCCAGGCTTCAGCAATATGTGAACCGTGAACTTCCTGATGTTCAAGCTGGTTTTAGAAAAGGCAGAGGAACCAGAGATCAAATTGCCAACATCCGCTGGATCATGGAAAAAGCAAGAGAGTTCCAGAAAAACATCTATTTCTGCTTTATTGACTATGCCAAAGCCTTTGACTGTGTGGATCACAATAAACTGAGGAAAATTCTGAAAGAGATGGGAATACCAGACCACCTGATTTGCCTCTTAAGAAGTCTGTATGCAGGTCAGGAAGCAACAGTTAGAACTGGTCATGGAACAACAGACTGGTTCCAAATAGGAAAAGGAGTACGTCAAGGCTGCATATTGTCACCATGTTTATTTAACTTCTATGCAGAGTACATCATGAGAAATGCTGGACTGGAAGAAACACAAGTTGGAATCAAGATTGCCGGGAGAAATATCAATAACCTCAGATATGCAGATGACACCACTCTTATGGCAGAAAGTGAAGAGGGGCTAAAAAGCCTCTTGATGAAAGTGAAAGTGGAGAGTGAAAAGGTTGGCTTAAAGCTCAACATTCAGAAAATGAAGATCATGGCATCTGGTCCCATCACTGCATGGGAAATAGATGGGGAAACAGTGGAAACAGTGTCAGACTTTGTTTTTCTGGGCTCCAAAATCACTGCAGATGGTGACTGCAGCCATGAAATTAAAAGACGCTTACTCCTTGGAAGGAAAGTTATGACCAACCTAGATAGCATATTCAAAAGCAGAGACATTACTTTACCAACAAAGGTTCGCCTAGTCAAGGCTATGGTCTTTCCTGTGGTCATGTATGGATGTGAGAGCTGGACTGTGAAGAAGGCTGAGCGCCGAAGAATTGATGCTTTTGAAGTGTGGTGTTGGAGAAGACTCTTGAGAGTCCCTTGGACTGCGAGAAGATCCAACCAGTCCATTCTGAAGGAGATCAATCCTGGAATTTCTTTAGAAGGAATGATGCTAAAGCTGAAACTCCAGTATTTTGGCCACCTCATGCGAAGAGTTGACTCATTGGAGAAGACTCTGATGCTGGGAGGGATTGAGGGCAGGAGGAGAAGGGGACGACAGAGGATGAGATGGCTGGATGGCATCACTGACTCGATGGATGCGAGTCTGAGTGACCTCCGGGAGCTGGTGATGGACAGGGAGGCCTGGCGTGCTGCGGTTCGTGGGTTCGCAAAGAGTCGGACACGACTGAGCGACTGATCTGATCTGATCACCAGGATTGTATCAGGTGGCGATGGCTCTCTCCCATTTGATGGTGAAGATGCCAGGACTCTGAGCATCGGCAGAGTTTGGGGCAGTTTCCCAGTGACAAAGCTGGGCTTCATACCCAGCCCTCTCTGACTTGAAAGTACCTGTTTGGCAGGAATAAAAGGATGTGAGGAGAGAAAGAACAGTGAAATGGAGAGTAGGACCTGTAGGTTAGTTAAGTGATGTGCCAGTGCTGGTTTCCTGGTTTGACTCGTTGGGCAACAGTTGTGTAAGATGCTAACGTTAGAGAAAGCTGGACAAAGCATGTACAGGAAATCTCTGTTCTATCTTTGAGCCTTTTCTTCAACTCTAAATTTATTGCAAAGTAAAAAGTTTAAAAAAAGAAAAGAAATACCTTTTTACTATGGACTCCATGCCATTCACCGAAATTCTTGATCTCATTGTCTAGAACAATTTTCACATCTCGATGCGGTCCCCCCAACACACACACACACACACGCACGCATACACAGGTGCACACGCTCACACTCACACGTGCTCCACACAGTGTCTTGCACAGGAACATCAGCCCCAACTCACTGCACCCATCTTCAGCTGATGCAGCTTTGGCTGTGACCTACCCCAAGGCATCAGCAGGAATTATAAAAGGAGACAGTAACGGGGTGCATTTGGCTTACACTATAACTGTGTTCACCCCCCCCCCCACCCTTTGGCTATAAAAATGCGGCGGTGTTGCAATTTATACATTGCAAAACGCCTCTCCTGCCCCCCACCCACCCCCCACATCATCTCCTCCCCTCTCTCTGAGTTGGCATGTAACCTTGATGATCCAGCCAAATGAGTTATCTGAGATGGAAACGTTAATTTATCCGAGCAGATGGGTGTCACCGCTGCTCTGTAAAAAGGTGGCGTTTTGCCGTATTGGCCCAGAGTGCTCGGATGAAGTCCGGGCTGCGTCGCTGAATCACCGAGTGTGAACGGAATCATATGTTAGCAGCACTAAGGGAAATGCCTGTTTAAGCTGAGCCCTTCCAGAAAACAAATCCTCGCTCCCCTCACCCTCCACCACCCCAAATTTTGTTTTAAATCTGGATTTTCACATCTCTGATTTGCAGAGGGTCTGAAAAACCTGAAACTCATTATTTCTCAAAGTGTGATCCAATGTCCGCCCGCATCAGAGTCACCCAAGGGTTTTATTAAAAACGCAGATCTGTGGGACCCAGCCCCGACCTACAACCTCCCTGTATTCCTCTTGGGAGTACAGGCTTGGGGATTCTGCAGTTTTAACAAGCTCCCTGGGTGCCTGTCACACACGCTGAAGGTGGGACTACTGTGGCTGAAATGATACTATCAAACTGCCCAGGAAAATCCTCAAAACAAAACAGAACAAAGCAAAAAATCTTGGGATCCCAGGTGGGGGGTTTTGTGTTTTGTGTTTTTTTTGTGTGTGGGAGGTGGGGGTGGGGGGTCCTGTTTTGTTTCTACTTTCCTCTCCTCGTTCAGATTTTGTGCAAAAAAAAAAAAAAAAGTATTACTTTTGTGGTTGGAAATAAATACGTAAAAGGAATAAAAAGATAGTACAAAGAGATTATTTGTGCACTAGTAGCCAAAGATGGTTTGGAAACATCAGGAATTTCCAAGACAAGGGGTGTCGCTGTCCTTGGCACTGAACTTTGGGTCCACCTTCTCTCCTTAGACGCCCTCCCCCTTCCTCCCCCGACCGCTGCCTACTCTAAGTGTTACATCCAATTTTCTCTTGAATACACGTAGTGAGGAAACTCAATGACCTCCCAGGGGACCTTACTTATAGGGAAGAAGCACAGCGAGAGGATTTATGGAACGTCTGTAAAATATGTGTGTAGAAACTCACGACATTTTCATCGCTACCAAGGAGAAAAATGGACAGTTTCTTACCATCTTACCAGTCAGTTTCATGAGCACCCCCCTCCTTTTTTAAAAAATGGGTTACAATTAATTAATTTCCACCCCCCTCCGCCTTTGTTAGGAATTGTTGGCACAGACACAAGCCCCGGAGAAGGGAAACATTGCCCACGGGCTATATGTCCAAACTGTCAGGATTTCAATCCCAAATCTCTGGGGGGCAAAGCCAGGTTTCACATGCTCCCCATGAAGTGGGGAGAGCCTTGTCAACATTGGAGGGAAGGAGGGTATTATCGCTATTGCTGCTCCCTCTTCTCTAACAGCCTCTGAGCCGCTGGCAAGCTTTGCAGGCTCCCAGACACCCTCTCTCCCAGGGGTGGGGGAGCTGCCTCCACAACCCAGGGCCATTTTCAGGGGAGGTGAGCCCAAGACGGTTGCCAAGCCAGGCCCTGTCCTCCTCCAGCACCCCTCGTCAAACGTGGGGGAGCATCGATTAGGCATCTGGTTTTTCTCAGCCTTGCAGGTTCCACTCCTTCCCCTGGGAATCTGCAGCCTAAGACAATGAACCCGAACGGAATTTCCCGAATGGCTGGAGGAGGAAGAGTCCTCTGAGGGGAATTTGGGCCCTGCATCCTGCTTTTGTCACCAACTTGTCTTGAGCCCTTTCTTGGCCTTGGTTTCTTCATCCATATAATACAAATTCAGGGGAGTATTATGAAGATTAGAGAAAACCTATAAACAGTTATCAACCAGGAGGGACATGCCCCCCCCCCCCCCCCCCCCCCCACACACACACACCCAGGGGACATTGGACAATGCCTGGAGATAGTTCAGGTTGTTATGACTTTGGTGGGAGTTGAGGGGTGGGAGGGCAGTGCTACAGATATCTGGTGGGTAGAGCCCAGGGGTGCACTGGGCAGCCCACCCCCCACCCCCCGCCACACCCAACACAGAATTGTCCAGCCCACTTGTCAAGGGTGCTGTGATTGAGAAATGCTTATATAAAGGGCTTGGCAGACAGTTAGTGACTCAAGTGGTAACAGTGAGAAAGGGTGTGGAAAAAGGAACGCAGTAAGTGTATTCAATAAACCTTAGCTATTATTAGTAGGTCCGAGATAATTGGTAGTTGCTTTCTGGAATGCCTCGGAGGGGTCTAAGGAGACAAACAAGCTCAGCTAGACGGTGTCATGATGGATTAGTGATGTCTGCCATGGGCCTGGCAGGGGGACGTGGCAGCCTGAATGCAGTGTGTTTTCTGACCCTGGACTCTATGATGTCTAGCATCTGTTTCTCCTCTGACATTCTGTGATTCTATGGCTGTGATTCTGTGAGTCTATCTATAAAGTTCCGCAGTCAGCATTATTTACAGAATATTTAAGTAGCCTGGGCTCCCGCCGGCTCCCTTGCCAGGGCAGGAGGGTGAGTGGAAAGCCAGGAAGACACAGCTGGCTCCGTGCAAGGTGAAATAGATGGCCACCGACAGGATGCCAGGTGGGGGATGCGACGTGGGTAACTCCCCGCTTAGCACCTCTGTGTCTCCCCCACCTCTCCTGGGTTAAAAATGCTTATGGTTAGAGTCACTCCATTGGATTAAACATTGTCTCCAGGAAGCCTTTGTTTAAATGCGTAAAGCTTACCTAGAAGGGATAAGCATGCAATCCATCCCTGTGTATTAATCCAATAAGCTGGCTGTTGCTCAGCAGAATAGAACTGAGAGGGAGTGGGACCAGAGACAGGTTATCTGAGAGCAGGTGAGGAGGTGAAGGGAAAGCCTGCCTTAGAGGGCAGGAGTCAAAATTGGGATTGTACAACTCCAGGAGGCGCTGTTTACACTGAATTAGCATGTCCAGCTCGTCCCAGGACGCTCCTGGGGTTTTCCTGAAGACCCCATGCCCTGGGAACTCTCTCTGTCCTGGGTGATCCAGGACGGTCAATTATCCTACCTCTAGGCCATGGAGTATGGAAGGAGCTGTGTAGTCCTTGCTATAATTTATCCCTCATGCGGCTGCCTAAATTCTCTTTCTGGACATGTCCCTCCCTTGCTACGAATACTCTGTGGCTCCCTGGGACCCTCCAGACTAGGCTGGGACTCTGTCATGGTGCTTACGGTAGCCCCCAGCCTTGCTTCCTGATGTCACCCAACCCACCCGTCTCCTGCCTCGAATCTCTTCCCCAACTAGTAAGCCATATTGGAGACGCATTATAGGGCATGATTCTCTCTCTGGGTTAGAGGAAGAGCTTTCCTAGAGGGGAACTCACTTCTTGGAGTGTATTCAACTTGGGTCAGTAGCAAAAGAGCTGATTAGCCCAGGCTCTGTAGTATAAAATTGATCTGACCCCCTCCCCCCACCCCACCCAGTGATTTGGGGCTCGGTGACATGGCTACCACTTTGCATCAAGAGAAACCCCACATACCCCCAGAGAGCCCCAGGAACCCTTGGAGGGTGAGGGTGAAGCCACCAGGCATATGGAACCACCCCAAATGAAAATAAAGCCTTTCTTCCTTCCTACACTCTATTAAAACTTTTCAAAGCTGTTTCACACATAGCCCTGGACAGATCGCCTCTCAGAAATAGGGAGGATGGATGTCATGCCCATCCAACAGGTGGAAAAAGTGAGGTCCTGGGTGGAGGATCTTATACTCAATAAAGGAAGGTTTCTGGATGGGAAGGGTCAGGCACAGACGTTTAGTATGTCGTGGCACATCGGTGCCTGAACTGTAACTAACTTTTGCTTCAAGTCCTCTGATGATTTCCATTCATTCATTTACCAAATGCTTCTTACCATGTGTGAGGCACCATGTTCATCTCACAATAATGATGACAGCTAGGGTCCTGGGCGACTTTACTACTCTCCAAGTCCTCCCCACTAAATTCTGGACGTGCCTTCACTTCAGTGCTCAGCAAGCTTTGTGCTGTGGGCATGACTGCCACCCCAGATACAGGGGAGGAGCCCGAGACTAAAGAGGGGGAAGCTGCCCACCTGGGGCCTGTGCTGAGGCTCATCGTGTGCCCGGGTGCGGTGTGCCCGTGTGGAGCCCTCACTCCTGTTGGGAGAGAAACACGAGGAGCAGGCTTTGCCCCTAAGACTCTCCCGGCTGTTCCCGCCCAATGAGCAGCACTCCAAACAGAGAGAAAGGAGACCAACGTCCATGGGGCATCTCCTGTGGCACGCGCATGTCACGTTTTCCAGAGCACCTGGCGAAGTAGCTGCAGTTGGGCCCGGAAGAAGTCCGGGCTCCTTGGGCTGACATGATTGACCAAAGCTGGCCCAGCTGGTGTGTGCGGAGTGGAGACCTGGCCTTGGCCGGTCATACCACATGACTTGCTTTTTCCACCAGCCCTCCCAGAGGATGGGCGGTGGGGAGACAGCTTACCACGAGTCTTCAGGTCACATAAGAACCACAGGAGCAGTTCTCCTGCGGCTTGGTACGTGACCTTAAGCACAAACCCTTGGGACAGGAGCCAGAGAGCCACTCACCCACCCATGGTAGGGCAGGGCCGCTGGGGGCAGGACCCAGGGCCTGTCCGAGTGGAGGCCCTCTGCCCGCGACGGGCAGCAGGTGGCGCTGTGGCCCCGGTTTAACAAGGACAGCGGGAAGGTGGAAAGGAGGGGGGAATCCAGAAAGAACTAGTGGAAAACAAGGATTTAAAAAGAAGAACAATTTGTTCCAAAACATTTGCCTTGTAACGGGGTCATCTATAAATTCTGGGATTTCCTGTTTGCCGCTGGGCAGGCTGGCGGGCGGGCAGGCCACTCTCTTCTCTGCAGTCTGGAAGAATCATTTCAGCCCAGCTCACGAGCTCTGGCCTCCCCTGGCCCAGATTGGCTCTGAAATTTCCCGGCTTTTGTGCCCGTAAGCCGGATCCTGTGACAGCAGGTCTCCTTGAGCCGTGCTCCAGTTTCCACGGGGGTGGGAGGAGGAGTGAGATCATGGTCATTTTTAAAGGAGAGACTGTCTTCATGAGCTCCCTGTGTTCTCCTGCTGCCAGACTTGTTTTAAGGCACGAAGAGAGCAGAATAAAATGAAAGAGACAGAGATGGATTCTTTTATCTTTATTTTCCATACTTACGATTTTGTGTGTGTGTGTGTGGGGGGGGAGAACACTTAAAATCTACACTCTTATCAAATTTCAAGAATGGAGTTCAGTACTATTAATCAGCAGTATTAAGTAGATCCCCAGAACTTACTCATCTTCACAGTGAAAGTTTTGTGCCCTTGACCACACCATCTCCCCATCTCCTGTACTCTCCCAGCCTCTGGCAAGCACTGTTCCACTGTCTGCTTCTGCAAGGTCAACTTTTTTAGATTCCACACATAAGTGATACCGTGCAGTATAGTGTTTCTGGGTCTGGCTAATTTCACTGAGCCTAATGTCTTCCAGGTTCTCGTTGTTGCATGTGGCAGGATCTCCTTTTTTTTTTTTTAATGGCCTAATAATATTCCATTGTGTAAATATGCCACATTTTCTTTAAACATTCACCTGTCAGTGGACACTTAGGTTGCTTCCACGTCATGGCTATTGTGAATAATGCATCATTGGCCTGTAAGTTCAGATATCCCTTCAAGATTCTGATTTCGTTTCCTTTGGAGTTCTACCCAGCAGTGGGACTGCTGGATCATGTAGTAGTAGTTCTGTTTTTGCTTTTTAAAATATTTATGTATTTGTATTTTTGGCTGAGCTGGGTCTTCACTGCTGTGTGGACTCTTCTCTAGTTGTGGAGAGCGTGGGCTACTCCTGTGGCAGAGCGCCGGCTTCTCTCACTGCAGCGGCTCCTCTTGTTGTGGAGCACAGGTTCTAGAGCACAGGCTCGATACTTGTGGTGCATGGACTTAGTTGCTCCGTGGCATGTGAGATCTTCCTGGACCAGAGGTCAAACCTGTCTCTCCCGCATTGGCAGGTAGGTTCTTTACCACTGAGCCACCAGGGAAACCCTGTTTTGTTTGTTTGTTGTTTTTTTTTTTTTTTTGATGAAAGAGGTAGCTCTTTTTAAAAAAGAGAGAGCTGTTCTAGTCAATATGGGTATGAAAACATTTCACTGGAAAAGAGAGAGAAAATTCTTTTTACCTGTCTGGTAGAAATTGAACTGAGCCTAAAGCCCAAAGCCATCAGTTGATGAATGGCTAAAGAAAATGCAACCATCCATCCATCCAACCATCTATCAGGTCATCCATGTATCCATCACTTATCCACCCATCCATCTATCCACCCATCCAACTGCTCACTCATTCATTCACTCAGCAAACAATTACGGAGTACCTACCATATGCTGGTAGCTCAACCTGCTTTACTCTAAGGGTAAGCCTGGACCAGCTCTGTGGTCTCCTTCTGGGGTCAGTGGCATGTGGAGGACATGTGAGTAGTATCTGGAGTTGGCGTCCAGAAGGTGGGCTTGGGACTTCTGGGCAACAACTCTTGGGACCTTTAGCAAGGATTGCAACATATTTGGCCAGGGTGAGGGGTACAGTTTGTGGCTGAAAACAGAGTTTTTCTCTGAATAAGTCAAACGAGCCTGTCTGGGATCAAATCCACGAGGGCTGGACAATCTGGTCCCAGCAAATTAAAACAACATGGGCACCAGCCAGCTACATTTTTGAAAACAGTATTTGTGTTGTTTTAATCAAGGACACCACCTCCTCTGTCCTTTGCTCTTGACAACAAGCTCTGAATTGAAATGGGGCAGAATTTATAAGAAAATAAAACAATTCTTGGGCATCGCAGCACAAACTCATTTTCCTTCTCATCAGCTTCACAGTTTAAGGGCCTTTGTCTATCTCATTGTACCCTTCTGTCTGCAGGCTTATGAGGATGAACGGGCCCATGCCAAGACAGTGTCCTAAGTGACACTTCGCTTTCCTTATGTAGTTGAACCAGACCTGTTGTATCCTTCCCACAGGTGGAGAGTCCCACTTGGCCAGGGTCTTGGTCCCTGCAGTGACTGTGGACAGCTGGGGGGATAGTTTGAGCCCGCAGGCTGAGTCTACATATTAGCTGTGTCTTATTTCCTATATTCTGATGCTTTGAACATCTTGGGACCTGCTCCTCCTGGGTTTAGCCAATTCCTAGAGACAGGGAACAAGTCGCCAGGAAGCATGCCTTTCAGATGCAGACCAACCAATCCAGAGGTCACATCTCCGACCCTCTTCGTGACAGGACTCTCACCCTCTGAGCCACTGTCCACCTGCCCCACTTGCCCAGGACACACAACGTGGGCACAGCCCTCATGCCCCAGATCTCACTGAGGTTATTCCAACTAGCCCATCTGGAGCCTGCTCCCCTGCCTCACCCATTCCTCCCAGGAGAAACCATAGTAAAAGTTCTCACCTGTACTTTTCCCTTGCTGCCTCCACTTCCTGACAGTCCCTGGTGCTTCCCTGTGGGACCCGGCATGTTGGGCCATGCCTCCTGTTTCTCGGGATCTGCGAGTATGATAAACTTCTTTTTTTCATGACAGTCATTTCTGTGTCCGAGCATCTTATCAAAGCTGCTGAAAACAAACCCCAGGCACCCTGAACAAGGCCCGCTGTGTCTGGCTGTGCGGCTGTGGCCGGTCACTTACCTGTGCTCTCTTACCTGCAGCCTCCTCTCCCAGTGAGGTGACTTCCAGTGGCTGCGGGGATTGAGGAGGTGAGAGAGTGATTTCCCAACCTCAAGAAATACCTCTCCAGAGTCCTCTTTATCACCACGCTCACTCTTCTCTCTCTTTCTCTTTTTTTTGGTTGTGCCACTCGACTTTTGGGATCTTAATTCCTCAACCAGGGATCAACGTTCCCCCCACCCTGCTGCCATGGAAACGCAGAGTCCTAACCACTGGACTGCCAGGGAAGTCCCTCTTCTCTTTTCTTTATAATGTTTATTTGTATTTGAAACGACTCCTTCCTTTCTCTGCCTGCCCCCATCCCATTAGAGTGAAAACTGTCATTCACTGCTGAACACCAGACTAGCTCCTAGACCAGTGCCTGGCACACAGTAGGTACTCATTTGTCAATACAGAATGTATGTAAACACGCCCGGCACTTAAGATGCCTACTTGTTGCCTTTGGGTCTTTCGGGATCCTCTGGCATGGATTTGGGCCACTTTGCAGGGTGGAAGCTGTTGAAGGAGATTCTAGTCCTTTCTGTTGGCTTGTGAAGCTTTGCGCTTGTGTGGAGGCTCTTGTCCAAGACACTCAGAGCACTTTATAAACATGAACGACGTAAATGGTGTGCTTTGTTTGCAACAGGTGGGGCATGATTCGCCAAAGCAGGATGGTTCCCAGTGAAGCCAAACCTGTTCTGAAAGTGAGTGGAAAGTTTAGGCGCAGTCAGAGATCTCAGAAGCCATTTGCCCAGTGAAGTCCAGTGGGTGGCTCTGGACAGCAGAGATTCCTGGAAGATAGCCCCTCAACCCCTAGGAACCCCTCCCTCCCCACCCAGCCTCCTGCCCTGGAGCTGGTATTGTTCTGTTCCTTTGGCAGAGCTTCCAGAATTGAGTTAAGAGGCTTCTCTTGCTGCCAGAAGGCTCCTCACAAGGATTTATTGAGTCCCTACTTAGCAGAAGCATTGAGGCTGCGAGTCATATGGTACTCACATTCATTCATTCAACAGAGGCTTCTGAGCATCCAATCTGGGCAGGGGCTCTGCGTGGAGGCTCTGCATGGCTCCTCCATAGGGAGGAGACCTATGGGGGTGACTGTCACAGAGGAAGTAATTGAGTGCACACAGCACAGGGGCCGTAGGGGCCCAGAAAAGAGGGTTTGGATCAGGACAGGCCTCTTAGAGGACTAACGCTTCTGTTGATATCCAGGAATCTTTTAGTTAAAGGTTCAGTTCAGTTCAGTCGCTCAGTCGTGTCCAACTGTCTGCGATCCCATGAATCGCAGCACACCAGGCCTCCCTGTCCATTACTAGCTTTTGGAGTTCACTCAAACTCACGTCCATCAAGTCAGTGATGCCATCCAGCCATCTCATCCTCTGTCGTCCCCTTTTCCTCCTGCCCCCAATCCCTCCCAGCATCAGAGTCTTCTCCAATGAGTCAACTCTTCGCATGAGGTGGCCAAAGTACTGGAGTTTCAGCTTTAGCATCATTCCTTCCAAAGAACACCCAGGGCTGATCTCCTTCAGAATGGATTGGTTGGATCCCCTTGCAGTCCAAGGGACTCTCAAGAGTCTTCTCCAACATCACAGTTCAAAAGCATCAATTCTTCGGTGCTCAGCTTTCTTCACAGTCCAACTCTCACATCCATACATGACCACTGGAAAAACCATAGCCTTGACTAGACGGACCTTTGTTGGCAAAGTAATGTCTCTGCTTTTGAATATGTGATCTAGGTTGGTCATAACTTTCCTTCCAAGGAGTAAGTGTCTTTTAACTTCATGGCTGCAGTCACCATCTGTAGTGATTTTGGAGCCCCCAAAAATAAAGTTTGACACTGTTTCCACTGTTTCCCCATCTATTTCCCATGAAGTGATGGGACCAGATGCCATGATCTTCATTTTCTGAATGTTGAGCTTTAAGTCAAATTTTTCACTCTCCACTTTCACCTTCATCAAGAGGCTTTTCAGTTCCTCTTCACTTTCTGCCATAAGGGTGGTGTCATCTGCATATCTGAGGTTGTTGATATTTCCCCCAGCAATCTTGATTCCAGCTTGTGCTTCTTCCAGTCCAGCGTTTCTCATGATGTACTCTGCATATAAGTTAAATAAACAGGGTGACAATATACAACCTTGATGAACTCCTTTTCCTATTTGGAACCAGTCTGTTGTTCCATGTCCAGTTCTAACTGTTGCTTCCTGACCTGCATATAGGTTTCTCAAGAGGCAGATCAGTTGGTCTGGTATTCCCATCTCTTTCAGAATTTTCCACAGTTTATTGTGATCCACACAGTCAAAGGCTTTGGCATAGTCAATAGAGCAGAAATAGATGCTTTTCTGGAATTCTTTTGCTTTTTCCATGATCCAGCAGATGTTGGCAATTTGATCTCTGGTTCCTCTGCCTTTTCTAAAACCAGCTTGAACATCTGGAAGTTCACGGTTCACATATTGCTGAAGCGTGGCTTGGAGAGTTTTGAGCATTACTTTACTAGTGTGTGAGATGAGTGCAAAGGTTACAAAACCCTAACTCAGACAGGCTTAAGCCATAGAGACAATACATTGACTCACAGAGTGGACAAATCCAGGAGGTGGTGGCTTCAGAAAGGACTGTATCAAGGGGCTTAGATGAGGACTCCATTCCTTGGTGCTGTTTCTTACTCCACCTTGGCTTCATTTCCAACTCTAAGCAGAATTTCCCCCACTTAATAGAAAAGATGGGAATTGGAAGCTCCTGGTTCCTGTTCTCCTTCTATTCATGTGTGTATGTATAGTTGCTAAGCTGTGTTCGACTCTACAACCCCATGGACTGTAGCCCACTAGGCTCCTCTGTCCGTGGGATTTCCCAGGCAAGAATACTGGAGTGGGTTGCCATTTCTTCCTCCAGGGGATCTTCCCAACCCAGGGATCACACCCACGTCATCTCCTGCTTGGCAGGCAGATGCTTTACCACTGAGCCACCTGGGAAGCCCATTCGTATGTTTACTTAACCAATATTGACTAAGTGGTGAACAAGACAATGTCCTACAGATTTAGCCAACAGATAAACTTATGTTTTTGCGCTAAGACACCTGTGCAAGAATATTCATTATAACATTGTTTACACCAACCAAAGACTGGAAACAATGTAAGTGGCTGCCAGTAAGGGACTGACAGTAAATTATGCAACGGAAGGCTGGATGGCCCTTCAGAAGAACGAGGCAGATTTAAATCAGCAGTACTCACTCTGTCCAGCTTTACCCCTCAGAGGACATTTGGCGAAGTCTGGAGACACTTCTGGTGGTGATAAGTTGTGATAACCGAGGGGGGATGGGCAGCACTAATGGCATCTGGTGGGTGGAGGCCAGGGATGCCGCTAAATATTCTGCAATGCCTGGCATTGCCCCCACAATAAAGAATTATGCAGCCCACAATACCAGTGGTGCCAAGACTGAGAAACTTTGATCTGTAGCTACTGATACAGAATCTTAAAGTTAAATTTAAAAAAGACACTACAGAAAACAATAAGAATATTGATAGTAGGCTACCATATCTATATATGTGGTTATATATGCATAGAATTATCTCCAGATGAATAAATAAGAGAGTGTCTTGTGAAGGCCTGAGGGAGAGGTGTGGAAGGGAGATTTATTTTCCACATAGAGATTTATTGTACGGCTTTTTTTTTTTAACTGTTTGAATATTTTTAAACCACATACACAGATTCTTTTTTTAAAAATTAAAATATAAAAAAGATGAAAGTTTGACTAGACCTACCTACATTCCCCATCTGGCTTCTTTTCTAGCCACGTCTTCTCCCTTTGAGATGATGAACTTAAGAGCAATCCCACAAATTCACTGTTGGAACAGATCTTGCTGCTGCTGCTGCTGCTAAGTCGCTTCAGTCGTGTCCGACTCTGTGCGACCCCATAGACGGCAGCCCACCAGGCTCCCCCGTCCCTGGGATTCTCTAGGCAAGAACACTGGAGTGGGTTGCCATTTCCTTCTCCAGTGCATGACAGTGAAAAGTGAAAGTGAAGTCGCTCAGTCATGTCTGACTCTTAGCGACCCCATGGACTGCAGCCTACCAGGCTCCTCCATCCATGGGATTTTCCAGGCAAAAGTACTGGGGTGGGGTGCCATTGCCTTCCCCGGGAACAGGTCTTAGAGATCATCAAATCTTAGCAGCCATCAAAGAGCTTGTGGAAACCCTGGATTAGATGTGTTTAAGTGGGTCTCTTCTGGAGGAATTGTTAGACCTTTTAAGGCAAGAGTGTGACTGGTGGTCTCCAAGGGGTCAGGCCGTACAGAATCAGCAGACGTCCAGACTGCCTCAGCAGTGCCCTAGGGCAGCTGTAACAAAGCACCGTGAACTGGGGGGCTTAAAACAACAGAAATTGGTTGTCTTCCAGTCTTGGAGACTAGGAGCTGGAAATCAAGATGTCAGCAGGGCCACGCTCCCTCTGAAGGCTGTAGGGACACATTCTTCCTTGCCTTGTAGCTTCTGGAAGTCTGTGGCAGTTGTTGGCATTCCTTGGCTTGCAGCTGCATCCCTGTGATCTCTGCCTTCATCCTCATCTGCCCTTCTTCCTGTGTGTCTGTCCTCACACGGCTGCTGCTGCTGCTGCTGCGTCGCTTCAGTCGTGTCCGACTCTGTGCGACCCCAGAGACGGCAGCCCACCAGGCTCCCCCATCCCTGGGATTCTCCAGGCAAGAACACTGGAGTGGGTTGCCATTTCCTTCTCCAATGCATGAAAGTGAAAAGTGAAAGTGAAGTCGCTCAGTCGTGTCCGACTCTAGCGACCCCATGGACTGCAGCCCACCAGGCTCCTCCGTCCATGGGATTTTCCAGGCAAGAGTACTGGAGTGGGGTGCCATTGCCTCACACGGCAGTGGTCTTATAAGGGCACCAGTCATGCTAGACTAGGGGCCCACCCTACTCCACTATGATCTGATTTTAACTGATTACAATTGATTACAATTGCTCTACTTCCAAATAAGGAAATGCTCTGAAAGTCTGTGAGTCTTCAACATATCTTTGAGGGGAGGGGAGAAGGGACACAATTTAACGCATCACAGTTCCTAAGCATATGCATGTGTAAATAGTTTTTCCATTTCATTTCAAAAGACTGCTCTTCTCCTGATTATGCTTCAAGAAATGTGGACCTCATTGCAGTTCCTTCACTTTGCAGTTGCGGTGTCTGAGGCCCAGAGAGAGACAGTCACCAGCTCAAGATCACACAGCAGATTAGAGGCAGGGCTAAAACGAAAATCTAGGTCACCTCTCCCCCTGAGGAGAGAGTCGGTGAACCCTACATGTCATGACAGAAGCTGCTCTTGGTGTAAGAGTTTCCGACTGACCAGTGAACAAGACAGCAAGTAACTGAATTCATCAGCTCCTCCACCTGCCCATCCGCCCACCCACCATTCCACTACTTTATCTCCCAATATGCAGACAAAGCTGCCTGATGGAACAGTTATGGTCATGGGTCTTATTTCTGAATGTTGCCAAGTGTGTTCTCTGGAACTCTAGGTTGTAACAGAAACCACCATAGGCTGTTTGAAGCCATAAGAGGGATTTATTGGCTCATGTATCAGAGGAGGCAGGGCTGGATCCAGGAGCCCAGACAACGCCCCCTCCCTCTCTCCTCCTGTGAGTCTTGCTTCCCTTGTGTTGGCCTCGTCCTCAGACACACTTGCTCTGTGGTGGGAAGCAGGGGTTCTGGCCACTCTAGGCCCATTAGAATTAGAAAGAGTCTTCCCTTTCTCCAGGTTCCTACCAAGGTTTCAAGGAAGGTTTGCTGCCCACACCCCAGAACTCATTCCTCTAGCCAGGAGTATTTGGTTCTCTGCTTGGCTGGACCTGGAGCAGATGAGTGAGGTCAGCTTTGCCTGAACCATGGTGGCTGAGAATGGAAGAGCAATTATTATTCTCCCCAAAGGTGCTGGTCAGGTGAAACAGTGGTGAGTTATCTCTGCTGCCCCCTCACTAGCTCTTCAGCAGATGCACAATTGCTTTCAGTGGTGTTTGGGCGGAGACTGAGAGGCTCTGGGCAGCCCCATTGTCACTGCTGTGGGCCAGTTTGAATCACAGACTGTTTGGTCTCCTCTGTGTTTCTCTAGACTCCTTTCAATCTAACAGGTGTTTACTTTTCTATCCCCCACCCATAACCAGACTGTAAACTCCTTGGAGGTCCCTGGCATATTCCCTTTCACAAACCAGCAGGTAGCACAGCAGGCATACAGTAGGCTCTCAGTTAAGTGCGCATTGAACTGGGAATCCCATAGGGTCACGGATGTCCTAGGTACTCCATAAACTCTTGCCAAGTGAATGAGTGAATGATTGAATGAATGATGGATGGATGGATGGATACGTGGGTGGATGGATACACGGATGGATAGACACACAGATAGGTAGGTGGATAGAAGAATAGATGGGTGGGTGGATGAATAGATGGATCAATTGATTGGTGCATTAATGAATGGGTGGATGCATGAATGGATGAATGGATAGGTGAACAAGCTGATGTATGGATGCAGGGATGTGGGGGAGAGTCAGCAGATACTATCAGGATCATTACTCCATCACAGCCTCCACTGCAAAGAGCATCTCCTATCAAGGACAAAAAACTCCCTGATTCTCTCATTGGCTGCCTGATTTCTGTAACACAACCTGCCCACTTTCACTTATAAGACAGGGTGTCAGTATTCATTTCCCTAGTGAATTTTGTTTGGATTCTAAGAAGAGGTGGCAAGAATACACAGAAGAACTGTACAAAAAAGAGCTTCATGACCCAGATAATCATTATGGTGTGATCACTGACTTAGAGCCAGACATCCTGGAATGTGAAGTCAAGTGGGCCTTAGAAAGCATCACTATGAACAAAGCTAGTGGAGGTGATGGAATTCCAGTTGAGCTATTCCAAATCCTGAAAGATGATGCTGTGAAAGTGCTGCACTCAATATGCCAGCAAATTTGGAAAACTCAGCAGTGGCCACAGGACTGGAAAAGGTCAGTTTTCATTCCAATCCCAAAGAAAGGCAATGCCAAAGAATGCTCAAACTACCACACAGTTGCACTCATCTCACATGCTAGTAAAGTAATGCTCAAAACTCTCCAAGCCAGGCTTCAGCAATATGTGAACTGTGAACTCCTGATGTGCAAGCTGGTTTTAGAAAAGACAGAGGAACCAGAGATCAAATTGCCAACATCCGCTGGATCATGGAAAAAGCAAGAGAGTTCCAGAAAAACATCTATTTCTGCTTTATTGACTATGCCAAAGCCTTTGACTGTGTGGATCACAATAAACTGTGGAAAATTCTGAAAGAGATGGGAATACCAGACCACCTGATCTGCCTCTTGAGAAACCTATATGCAGGTCAGGAAGCAACAGTTAGAACTGAACATGGAACAACAGACTGGTTCCAAATAGGAAAAGGAGTACGTCAAGGCTGTATATTGTCACCCTGTTTATTTAACTTCTGTGCAGAGTACATCATGAGAAATGCTGGACTGGAAGAAACACAAGTTGGAATCAAGATTGCTGGAGAAATATCAATCACCTCAGATATGCAGATGACACCACCCTTATGGCAGAAAGTGAAGAGGAACTAAAAAGCCTCTTGATGAAAGTGAAAGTGGAGAGTGAAAAAGTTGGCTTAAAGCTCAACATTCAGAAAATGAAGATCATGGCATCTGGTCCCATCACTTCATGGGAAATAGATGGAGAAACAGGGGAAACAGTGTCAGACTTTATTTTTGGGGGCTCCAAAATCACTACAGATGGTGACTTCAGCCATGAAATCAGAAGATGCTTACTCCTTGGAAGGAAAGTTATGACCAACCTAGATAGCATATTCAAAAGCAGAGACATTACTTTGCCAACAAAGGTTCGTCTAGCCAAGGCTATGGTTTTTCCTGTGGTCATGTATGGATGTGAGAGTTGGACTGTGAAGAAGGCTGAGCACCAAAGAATTGATGCTTTTGAACTGTGGTGTTGGAGAAGACTTTTGAGAGTCCCTTGGATTGCAAGGAGATCCAACCAGTCCATTCTGAAGGAGATCAGCCCTGGGATTTCTTTGGAAGGAATGATGCTAAAGCTGAAACTCCAGTACTTTGGCCACCTCATGCGAAGAGTTGACTCATTGGAAAAGACTCTGATGCTGGGAGGGATTGAGGGCAGAAGGAGAAGGGGACGACAGAGGATGAGATGGCTGGATGGCATCACTGACTCGATGGATGTGAGTCTGAGTGACCTCCGGGAGTTGGTGATTGATAGGGAGGCCTGGCGTGCTGTGATTCATGGGGTCGCAAAGAGTCAGACACGACTGAGCGACTGATCTGATCTGATCTGATCTGATTGATCATTCACGGACAGTGATGAACCATGCTGCAGAGGACAAGGACCCAGCTGTCTGCTCAAAAAGGGAAGGAAATTGTTGAGAAGTAGGAACTGTGTGCCCTGCTCTCTCTTCCTGCAGACAGACTTTATCCACACAGTGGCGGACACGACTAGAGTAACCCTCAAGTCACATCTTCCCGACTCTGTGGAGCGGCAGCTCTCTTACCCTGGTTTGTACAAACCAGGAGGACCCAAGCATCTGGGTGCTTGGGGCATCCTATGGGTGGTATGCTCTAGAGACAGCCCCCCCAACCCCTACATGACTTTTCTAAATGTGCTGCCCTTAAAGACTCAGCCTGCCTCCACTTCAGATGGGAGTCAGTCCCAACAGGGATGTTGCTCTCCACCCTGTGGAACTCTGGCTTCCCTACCCGCCTTGCTGTTGCCCTCATGCCTCCTGGGAAAGAGGCCAACTCAGCAGTCTGTCTCAGAGGGAAACCCCCTTGGGAAACAGCCCAGAGGGACCACCTGCACGGGTGGGCAGCAGAGCTGCCGGTAGATGGGCAGCCCCCTGGAGTCCGGCTTGCCAGTCAGAGAGCACTGACCATCAGACACAGCAGACCCGCCCTCTCCCTTAGGTGTCAGCTCTTGTGAGGCTCAGTGAGATAGTTTGCTGGATGCTGAGCAGAAAGGCTATTTCCTGTTGCCTCTGCCACGCTCTCTGCAGGGTGCTGTACAAGAGCAGTGTGCATTCAGCTCTTCCTACATGCCAGGCTCCCTCCTACCTTCGTGAGACAGCTATTAATATCCCCACTTTACGAAAGAGAAAATGGGCTCGGAGAGATGCTTGGACTCACTCGTGTTCATGCACGAGCCAAGACTCAGTCTGGGGCTCCCTACAAGTTCACAGCCACCTCTGTGGACCGATACAGCCAGGGCTTCACTGCTGGTCCACTTTGGAGTTGAATCAATATAAACCTCACTTAGCTCTTTATCTTTTGTACCAGCAATTCATGAACTCATAGTCTGTGAGGGAGAAAAGTCGCCCACGGAAACAAAGACTGATGCTAAAAACTGGAAATGAGTCAGTGTTAGCACTTGTGTGCCCTTTCTGTTTTGGCTGCTGAAACTGAGTAAAAAGCATGGGCCCCTGGGAGAAGTGATGTGAGGATCTCTAAGTGCTCCCAGTACCTAACAGCTCCTCAGTTTCCTGAGATTTCACCTGGAGACCTTTGTTTCTTAGTATCTGAAATCCTTTTTGATTTTTCGAAAGACTTTAATTACAATGACAATACCCTTGAGAATGGTCAGTCAGGCTTTGAGCCTGTGCATCAGGTCAGAGCTTAAGCAAAGGAGCAGAGAGTGTGACCTTGGTAAAGGGAATGGGGAAGGCGAATGGAAGCAGGTGTGGACCCTGAAGAGAGGACCAACTTTGCCTCCATCATGATTTCACCCAAGGCTAGCTGAATGGGGAGACTGTTGTGTCTGCTATTTATTGGGGCATTACAGATTATTCTGACACTCAGACGCTTAAAGCAACATTTTCATCTTGCGCAGTTTCTGTGGGTCAGGGAAACCTGAGGATGGTTAGCAAAGTGGTTCTGACTCCTGATCTCTCAAGAGGGTGAGATGGCAGCTGGGACTGCTGTCTCATCTGATGGTGTGGCTGGGGCTGAAGGATCTGCTCCAAGTGACTCACTCACATGGCTGTTGGCAAGATGATGCAGGGGGTCTCAGTCCCTCCCCCAGATAGGCCTCCCCCTCGGGCTGCTTGAGCATCCTCACAACCTGGTGGCCAGCTTCCCTCAGAGCAAATGAGCTGAGAGAGGGAGAGAGAGAGAGAAGAAAGAGAAGGCTGCGATGTCCTTTATGATTTTGGCTTAGCAATCACCTCCTCCATTTCTGCATATCCTACTGGCTCCACTCTTCAGTGAGGGAGAGTCCCACACAAAGGTAAGAAAACGAGGTGGTGAGGTTATTGGGGACCATCTTGGACAGCGACCTGTGGCTCCTGCAGTCATCATCTTTCAGTTCAGTTCAGTTCAGTCATTCAGTCACGTCCAACTCTTTGCAGCCCCATGGACCACAGCACTCCAGGCCTCCCTGTCCATCACCAACTCCCAGAGTTCACCCAAACTCATATCCACTGAGTCGGTGATGCCATCCAACCATCTCATCCTCTGTCATGAGGGTCCTCTGTCATGAGGCAGGAGAAGGGTCCTCCTGCCGTCAATCTTTCCCAGCATCAGGGTCTTTGCAGATGAGTCAGTTCTTCATATCAGGTGGCCAAAGTATTGGCATTTCAGCTTCAACATCAGTCCTTCCAATGAACACTCAAAACTGATCTCCTTTAGGATGGACTGGTTGGACCTCCTTGCAGTCCAAGGGACTCTCAAGAGTCTTCTCCAACACCACAGTTCAAAAGCATCAATTCTTCAGCGCTCAGCTTTCTTCGCAGTCCAACTCTTACATCCATACAGGACTACTGGAAAAACCATAGCCTTGACTATGTTTGTTTATGATCTTTGTTGGCAAAGTAATGCCTCTGCTTTTTAATATGCTATCTAGGTTGGTCGTAACTTTCCTTCCAAGGAGTAAGCGTCTTTTAATATCATCATCTTTAACAAGTGACCATACAGAAGCAGGAAGAGCGTAACTGAACATAGCCTGGATGTTTTTGCGAGGCAGGGATCACGTCTGATCGCTCACTCTGACCTTCCTGGAAGTGTCCACAACGGTGTCCAGAGTTTACTGGCTGTTCAGTTCGCACTCACTGAATGAGATATGTGAATAAATTCATGCTCAAGAAAGTAAAGTGGTTCTTGAAACTCAGTCCATTTTATTTGCTCTCCCGTTAGATGTCTTTAGGGAGCAGGGATCGAGGAAGAGGCTTTTATGTTGCGAGATGTCTCATTATCATCGACTTTTTGTGCACTCTCCTGTCACGGCCTATCGTTCAGTGAGTCCTCTGTTTCTTTAAGAATGTAGTCTCCTGGTGTGTTGTTGAAGGGTAGGGGTTTGAAGAAACCCCACAGGAAGAAGCCCTCCCCTTCTCTGGATAATAAAAGGGTCACTTTAATTGAAACAGAGTTATAACTGGTTGCCAGATTTAAGCATAGGGCCTCTCAATATGTCAGAACCTTAGAGCAGAGAGATTATATATATGGGCGGCATATATATAAGTGTATGTATAATTTATGCAATATTTCTCCAATTCACGCTCTTTACTTAAGCTATCCATTAAAGCCCATCACATTAATTTAATTGAAAAATTCTAGGGGAATTGTATTAGCTTTTTTCCCATTAAATTAACATTACAGCCTTTAAATAGATGTCCTGGATGCCTATTGTTGCTAACAAAATTATTATGCAAATTGAAATCTGGTCTTTCTGGATTCGGCCACCAGCTTCTCACCCTCCTCCTCTTTCCGTGACCCCTTTAATTTAATTGCCCTTTCCCCGCAAGTTCCCAGGCCACAGAAGTGGGACAGGAACCCTGGCCTAAGCAGAGGTTTCTGGGCGGGGCTGCAAAGCTGGGTCCAGGCTCAGCAGAGCAGTGTAGAGTTTTCGACTCTGGTCTTCAAGGCCCTTATGAAAACCCTCTAATCTCAGGAAAGACAAAAAGGGTGGGTGGTCTCCCCCGACCCCTCTGTGGCCAATTTTGTGCTTAGTATTAAAGAGGAGTTTATGTGAGTCTGACAGGCTGGATTTGAAATTGGATTCTGCCCCTTAGAGAGTCTGAGATTTGGGGCAAATTTTCTAATCTCTGTAAAACCAAGACAACCACCCTTCCCTCAAGGGAAGCTGAAGGAGGACGTGAAATAATGGACAATGCCATGGCACCCCACCCCAGTACTCTTGCCTGGAAAATCCCATGGACGGAGGAGCCTGGTGGGCTGCAGTCCATGGGGTCACGAAGAGTTAGACACGACTGAGCAACTTCCCTTTCACTTTTCACTTTCATACATTGGAGAAGGAAATGGCAACCCACTCCAGTGTTCTTGCCTGGAGAATCCCAGGGACGGGGGAGCCTCGTGGGCTGCCACCTATGGGGGTCACACAGAGTCGGACACGACTGAAGCGACTTAGCAGCCTGGAGTAGGTGTCCCTAAAAGGTTGCTGTTATCATTTATCACTCACTCATTCATTCATTCATTCATTCAGGAAGTTGTTCTGGAGCCCACTGGGCTGGGTGCAGGGGAAGCAGCAAGAAGTGGACAACCCAGGTCTCTGATCTCCTGTAGCTTGTGTGGTGGTGTGTAGTTGGGGAATAAACAGGTAAATAATATGGTTGTGCATAGAGGTAGATGCTGTTGCCATTATTAGCAAGTCAACCATTAAAATTATTTAATTAATTTTAATTGGAGGATAATTTCTTTATAACATGGTAGTGGTTTTTGCCAAACATTGGCACAAAGCACCTAGGGCTGCACATGTGTCTCCCTATCCAAGCGTCACTTTACACAAAAGTGAAAAATGTAGTTCTGTTGATAATTCTAACACAATGATTTGCATATTCCATAAGCCTCCAGGAAGTAGAACCAGCCTTTTTCCCTGGGTTGGATCCCCAAGGCCTGGTTAGTCCCTGAGTACTAATTGGAAGGAGTTTTTTCTTTAATCTGAGCTGCTCGATGGCTGGAGACAGAAGCTGAGTGACAGGGACTCTGGAGCAGGGAAATCTCTTTGTGAAATCAGCCTTATTCCAGTTTTGGATGGGGTAAAATTTCCCCCAGCCCTGCTTTGGGTCTTATCTTTCTGACCAAAGTTAGTGAAGTGATCCCCAGCTAATCTCTCTGGATGAGCACCAAGACTTCACTACCCTTTAAGAGGATCCAAGGGGACCATCTTATCTCATCTTTCCCATCTGTTTAATCTCCAGGAGTCTTTCTCCGTTCAAGAACGGGCTCTTCTATTTGCATAGACACTAAATAGATTGAAATGAGGCTTGACAAAGGAAAGTCAAAGCTTCCTTTGTCTTTGGAGTTTGAGCAGGAGTAGAAAACAGCCTACCCCAGTCACAGGTTAGTTTTCCCAGTAAAACTAGTGCTAAGCTAGAGCCTGGAATCTTTATGACCGAGGCACCAAAGAAGTCCAGAGCCTGGAAAGATGGGTCATTTGGCTGGGCAGTTCTAGCTCAGGGTATCTCATGTGGTGAAAGTAGGGTCACCTACAAGTCTAGGTCACCTAGATGCTCATGTCTGGCATCTGGGCTGGACAGACTCATAACCCTGGTTGGGGCTGGAACAGTGGGGTTCCTCGGGTGTATATCATATCTCGATGGGTGTATATCATATCTCAATGTGGTCTCTCCAGCACAGTGGCTTCAGGGAAGCTGGCTCTTCCATGGTGGCCAAGGCACCCAAAGCCGATATCCTAAGACAGAGAGAGCCAGGTGGAAACCACATCACTTTCTGTGACCTATTCTTGGAAAAAGTCATGCTGTCACTTCTGTGGCATTCTGCTAGTTGAGAATCCTGTTGGCCAGCCCAGGTTGAAAAGAAGGGAAGATAAACTCTACCTCTTGGTGGCAAATGTCAAGGTTCTGGAAGAACACAGGGACTGAAAACTATTGCAGTGGGTAATGCTCACTCCTAAACATTTCTGACTGAGGTTGTTTGGCTGGTTGTAGACTCAAATGTATGAGGTAAATAGGAACATTTCTAAGAGACAACGTAGGACAATGTCTTCGTGACTTTTAGGATAGGCAGATGTGACATAATAAGCATATGTATTGGACTCTGTGTCTGTTTCCTGACATGCAGCTCCTAAATCCCTTAAAGTTTCCTGGGTCAAAGGAGCTTCTTTCATCTTTATGAAGCAACTCTTGGTGGTCTCCTGGATAACTTCAGGATGGGGCATGCATGTGTGCATCCTCAGTTGGGTGGCCATTTCCTACTCCAGGGCTTATCATCCAAAAGATCAAGTCATGATTAGAGGCTTTGAACTTCCAGCCCCACTGTCCATCCTCTAGGGAGAGGAAAGGGGCTGGAGAGATTGAGTTAAAGGCCAGTCATGCCTATATAATGCAGCCCCCATAAAAATCCCTGAACTATGAGATTTGGAGAGCTTCTGGGTGGGAGGACATATCATTTTTGGAGAGTGGCACATCTCTACTCCACGAAGACAGAAGCTTCTGTGATTGTGACCCTTCTAGACCTCACCCTATGTACCTCATCTGTACCCTTTATGAGTAAATATTTTCCTGAATTTTGTGGGCTGTTCCAGCAAATTATCAAATATGGGGAGTTGTGGGAACTCCTGACTTTATAGCCAAGTCAGATGGAGGTATGGGTGCCTGGGCCACTCGTTACTTGTAGGAGGCATCTGACTGAGGACAGTCTTGTGGGAAATGAGCCCTTAACTTGTGGGGTTTAGTGTCAGAATTGAGTCAAATTATAGGATACCTGGTTTGTGTTCCAAGATTGGGAAACTGGTTGGTTTGAGGGAAAAAAATTCAACACATTTCATTCAGAAGTATTGTGAGTATAGAAACAGTTTTAGCAGATATTTCTGAAATGGCGCACACGCACGCGTGCGTGCACACACACACACACACACAAGTAACCAGGAAAATATAATCGATCAATTGTTCAATAAAATTAAGAACTTCTGTTCATCAAAAGACTCCATTAAGACGATGAAAATGAAAGCCACATAGTGGGAGAAGATAGTTGGAATAAAGATATCAATGGAGAGCTCATATTCAGAATATTTCACTCTTGTAAATTAATAAGGAAAAGAAAATCCTTTTTTAAATGAGCAAAACACATGAATACTCTTTTCACAAAAGAGAAATCCAAAGGGCAGATAAACCTGTCAAAAGAGAGTCAACATCATTAGTAATTAAGCGAATGTGATTCGAACCACAAATAATTTTTATATGAGTAAAAGCTTTTAGATGAACACCTAAGATTTTTGAACTTTGCTGCATAAAAATTTTGCACGTATACAAGAATGGCTAAAATTACAAAGAAATCTGTCAATACCAAGTGTTGGCAATGCTGGAAACTGCTGGAACTCTCATATGCTTAGGATAGGAGGGCAGATTAGGACACCCACTTTGGAAAGTTACTTGGTATTTACAGAAGCTGGATGTAGCACATGTACTCTAGGAATATGCTCAATAGCAATAAGTAAATGTGTGCACCAAAAGACATGGCCAAGAATATTCATAGTGGCATTATTTTTAATAGCCCTGTCTTAGTTCATTCAGGTGGCTATCACAGAACACCATAGACTGAGTGGCTTATAAACAACAGATATCTATTTCTCACAGTTCTGGAGGCTGGGAAGTCCAGGATCAAAGTTTCAGCAGAGTTGGTGTCCTGTGAGGGCCCACTTCCTGATTCATAGATGCCATCTTCTCACTGTGTCCTCAGATGGTGGGAGGGACAAAGATCTCTCTAGGGTCTCTTTTATAAGGGCACTAATTCCATTAATGAGGGCTCCACCCATATGACCTGATTACTTTCCCCAAACCCCACCTCTTAATACCATCACAACAGGGATTAGGTTTCAACATATGAATTTTAGAGGGACAAAGACATTCACTCTGTAGCAAGCCCCAAACTGGAAACAACCCAAATATCATCAATATCAGAACAGATATATAAAGTGTGATGTATTCTTATAATTTGATAATTGCAATATATATATTTCCAATATATAGAAAACTGTATAGTGATGAAATTGGACAAAACTACACGATAGCATGGAGGGATCTCATATATCATTGAGGGAAAGAAAGTGTTGTATGATTCCATTTATATAAAGTTTCAGTTCAGTTCAGTTCAGTCGCTCAGTCATGTCTGACTCTTTGCGACCCCATGAATCGCAGCACACCAGGCCTCCCTGTCCATCATCAACTCCCAGAGTTCACTCAGACTCACTTCCATTGAGTCAGTGATGCCATCCAGCCATCTCATCCTCTGTCATCCCCTTCTCCTCCTGCCTTCAATATTTCCCAGCATCAGGGTCTTTTCCAATGAGTTAACTCTTCGCATGAGGTGGCCAAAGTACTGGAGTTTCAGCTTTAGCATCATTCCCTCCAAAGAAATCCCAGGGCTGATCTCCTTCAGAATGGGCTGGTTGGATCTCCTTGCAGTCCAAGGGACTCTCAAGAGTCTTCTCCAACCCCACAGTTCAAAAGTATGCAAAACAAATTGTGAGGACAGAAGTAAAATTAGTGGCTATCTTTGGGGGCTGGGGATACCTGGGAGAAGCCCAAGGAACACATTTGGTGTGCTAGTAACGTTCTGCAATTTAATCTGGGTGGTAGTTATAAAGATGTGTTCCCTTTGAAAAATTCATCAGATTGGCATACTTTTATCGTACATATATTAGATATACTTCAATGAAATGGTTTGCTTTTAAAAAATAACTATGCCCATGTTCTGTAGCAGAGGTCAGCCCTAGGGTCAAATTCACCCATTACCTGTTTTTTCAAAGTTTTATTGAGACATATGCCCATTTCATTTACATACTGCTACAGTGACAGAGTTGAACAGTTGTGACAAACACCAAACAGTCCACAAACTCTAATAGGGGTACTATTTGGTCTTTTACAGAAAAATTTGTTGACTCCTTTCCTTTGTTTTGTTCTTTTGTTTCTATTTTTGGCGAGGTAGCAGCTTGCAGGATCTTATTTCACCAACCAGGGGTTGAACCTGGGCCCTCAGTAGTGAAAGCACAATGTCTAAACCACTGAGCCACCAGGGAAACCCCTCTGACTGCTCTGTTGTAGCCTGTCACGTTTGGGGTCCCATTCAATCCTTCCGCTTATATTAGAGAAGAGTCATGACTGTTTTTCAAGGAAAACGTCAGCCCTATTAAAAGGCTCTCCTTCAACCCACCCCCATGCATAGCTGGGGTGCCTTCTATTAGCTGTGCATCCCCTTGGGTTCAAGGCTTTAAGACCCCATACCAGGAGACCAGCTCCATTCTGCCTTCCAGTGATTGTCAAAGTAATTTGATTTGCTTTGAATTTCCTGTCCTAATTCTGTTTTTAAAAATTCTGATCATTTGAATTACAAAAGTAATACATATCTTTTGTAATATTTGAAATAATAAAAAAGTGTCTGAAATAAAATTAATAGTCTTACTATTCCTCTCCAATCCAGCTCCCTGATGCAATCAGTGTTAACAGTTAGGTATAAATGTTTCCCTACTGTTTTCTTTATTTATAAAAACATATAGAAACCCACTTACTGGATGTGACTTTTTTTTTTTTTTGGTCTTTTTGTTATGTTTTTAAAATAAAAATAGGATAGTACTTGCTTTTATTCTGTTTAACAAGGTGTTGTAGGCATATCTTCCAGTCAATGTGTACGATTTTACTTTATACTTCTTCATATCTGTACTATATTCCTTAATATAAATACATCATGATTTGTTCAACCATTTTCTTATTAATATACGTTCAGAGTGTTTCCTGGTTTTTTTTTCTAAACTGTTACAAACGATGCTGCAATATACTTCTTCATATATTTATATCTTTATACACTGGCATTTTCATTTCTGGTGGATATATTCCCAGAAGTGGGAGTGCCGGGCTACAGTTTAAATTTTCAAAAATACCAACAGTTGATTTTCCACCACTTTATAATAATTTACAGTCCTCCCCCGATGGCGTTTGAGAGAACTAGATTCCTCACACTCTTGCCAGCTCTGGATGTTACACATATTTTCCATTTTTGCCAATCTGATGGGTAAAAAATAGTATCTCATTGTTCTCATTTGCATTTTCCTGACAAGTGAGCCTGAGCATCTTTTCATATGTTTATTGAATATTTGCATTTCTGCTTCTGTGAATTCTGTATCCTTGGCCCACGTTTCTACTGGGCTATTGGTCTTTTCCTCATTAATTTGTAGGATCATTTTATAACCTAAGCATATTAACTCTTTATTAATTATATGGCTGCAAGTATTTTCATCATTTATCACCTGTTTTGCCATGGTTCTGCTCTGCTTTTGATTAAAAAAAAAATTAAATTTCTGCCCCCCTGGGTTCTTGCTAAGAATATAACGTTAATTGTTAGCTTTTCAATTCTTATCAGAATCTCAGCTATGAGAAATAATACATGTGAAGCTCCATATAAGCTGTAGTTCTCAAACATTTTCTAATTTAAATACCCAAATCCCTGCCCCTTCTCTTCCCCAAATATGTCCTTGTGTTGGAAAAAGAGAAACTGCCCTGGTTGATTGCATCTGGGAACTCAGATCTCTGCTTGACAGGGGCCTCTTTCCTTCCCTCCCTGTAGTCCCTGAAACACTGGGGAACCACTGGTGCTCCATGGAACCTAGTTTGAGAATCGACCTTAAAGGCTCTGCAATCCTTCCACTCATGCCATCAGTTTTCTGCTATGTGTTCCGTAGAATATTAAGTAGGATATTAACAAGTGCTTTGTGAAGAAAGGACTCTGGGATTGTTTCATGGCCTGCCAAAATCAGACATGCTTTCCCTCAAACTAGCTCACACTTGGATTCTTTTGAGATGGAAACGCTAGAGTACCAAGAGACAGGAACTGGACAAAAGGTGACACACACCCTTAATTTCTCTTCACAGGCTAAGCCAAAACCAGCAGACAGTTACTGCCCCTGCTGCTCCCTGCCATCTGCCGAAGGTGCAACTCTATAGTTTTCTGACTGGTCTGAGTAAGTCCTGCTGCTTCAGCACTCAGTTATAGGTAATGGTTGGGGCATAGACTTGGATTACTGTGATGTTGAATGGTTTGCCTTGGAAATGAACAGAGATCATTCTGTCGTTTTTGAGATTGCATCCAAGTACTGCATTTCGGACTCTTTTGTTGACCATGATGGCCACTCCATTTCTTCTGAGGGATTCCTGCCCACAGTAGTAGATATAATGGTCCTCTGAGTTAAATTCACCCATTCTAGTCCATTTGAGTTCGCTGATTCCTAGAATGTCGACATTCACTCTTGCCATCTCTTGTTTGACCACTTCCAATTTGCCTTGATTCATGGACCTGACATTCCAGGTTCCTATGCAATACTGCTCTTTACAGCATCGTACTTTGCTTCTATCACCAGACACATCCACAGCTGGGTATTCTTTTTGCTTTGGCTCCATCCCTTCATTCTTTCTGGAGTTATTTCTCCACTGATCTCCAGTAGCATATTGGGCCCCTACTGACCTGGGGAGTTTCTCTTTCAGTATCCTACCATTTTGCCTTTTCATACTGTTCATGGGGTTCTCAAGTCAAGAATACTGAAGTGGTTTGCCATTCCCTCCTCCAGCGGACCACATCCTGTCAGATCTCTCCACCATGACCCGCCCATCCTGGGTTGCCCCACGGGCATGGCTTAGTTTCATTGAGTTAGACAAAGCTGTGGTCCTAGTGTGATTAGATTGACTAGTTTTCTGTGAGTATGGTTTCAATGTGTTTGCCCTCTTGCAAGACCTACCGTCTTACTTGGGTTTCTCTTACCTTGGGCGTGGGGTATCTCTTCCCGGCTGCTCCAGCAAAGCACAGCCATCACACCTTACCTTGGACAAGGGGTCTCTCCTCACCGCCGCCCTTCCTGACCTCGGTCGTGGGGTAGCTCCTCTTGGCCGCACTTAGTGCGCCAGTCCTGCATTGGATCTTAGTTTTGGCATGTGAGATATTTTATGGTGCCACACATACTCTCTAGTTGTGGTGTGGGGGCTCAACTGCTCCATACCCTGTGGGATCTTAGTTCCCTGACCAGGAATTGACCCTGTGTCTCATCTATTGCAAGGCAGATTCTTAACCACTGGACCACCAGGGAAATCTCATGGCTGTGGTTACAGATACCTCAGGGTTCTTATCTGATATCTACAGAGGTGGCCAGCAAGGAAAAGAGGTGTGCTGACCCCTTATTAGTTTCTCATGGGGAGAAACTGGGCTCTGAGTGATGGTCTCTCACACCTTTCTTCTGCCTTATTTGGAATTTGAATGACCAGTTTCTTTTCTAAAAATCATTTCTTTATCTGGAGTCATGCCTAGAAAAAAAGAGCAAATAGGATTTTAAATAAAGGTGATTTTAAGGAGGAGATTTGCAGACATTACTCTGTTTCCTTCTTATGCTATGTCCTTTTTAAAAAGTATTGGTGTATTTATTTGGCTGCACCAGGTCTTAGTTGCAGCATACACACTCTTAATTGTGGCAGGTGGGATCTAATTCCCTGACCAGGGGGCAAACACAGGCTACCTTCATTGAGAGCACAGAGTCTTAGCCACTGGACCACCAAGAAAGTTCCCCCCTTGCCATGTCCTTTTAAGAAGGAATAAAAGAAATAGATATTGGCATATGCTGCTTAAGAATGGCAGTCTGTTCATCTTACCTGTTCTTAGGAGAAAGAAAAGCTATTTACAGTAGGATCAAGGGACCTAGGTCCCATCTGGAGACTATCCTTAGGTTCTTGCACAATAGTGGGCAAAGGAGCTTGAGAAATGCTGGGTTTCTTTACTGCAGGACTTCTCAGAGCCTTTAAAATGCTAGTGTTCACTGTGAGATCCCAAGAGGAAGTCAATGGGGTTGGGGGCGGTTTCCTACCTCCTTGACTGCAGAACCCTCTGTGGGCAGAGCTTTTCCAGGACTGTATGCCATCACATGCCCTTTAGGAAAAGCTGGACTAGATAGCCTTGCATTTTTCTGTGGATGAAACAAGACTCTCAGAGAACTGCAACCTTTTATCCGTTTGTTTTAAGGCCACTTATAGATTGGCTTGTATTGAACTTTCCCTAACCTGCATGGAGTATAAACTTGCTATCATTTTTAATGCTGGAAGGTTGCAATTTTACCAGTAGGAGCTGTGCTTTCCTATGCAGTCAGTTTGCTTATACCCAACACCATCAGTTTTGCAACTGATTATATTTTCCTCTTTGCCCTTACTGGCAGAATGCTGAAACCAGATTTCTAGGTCACAGCCAATACTGGTATAGTAATCCATGGTGTATATTTTAGGTACCGATCTTATTCTTCATTTCAGCATATTTTCCTACCTTTTCACTGAGTCCCCATCTCTTCATTTAAAATTTTTTGTTTTGTGGTATTGATATATGTAATAGGCTAATTTCTAATCCTATTTCTTAAATGTAATGGGGCATAATAATAAGATAAGCACATACCTACTTAGGTATTTCAATTAGCGTATATAGCCCTATTTACCCAGGTCCCTAACAGGTACCATGCGCAAGGTACTCATTAGGGCCCCAGGGAAATAAATATGAACACGTTGTGGTTGTCGTCCCCGGTGGAATGTACAGTGTTGGTGGTGACTAAGTCAGTTACCACCATCAACAGGCATAAATAACCACTAAAGAGTTGTGTGTTAAATGATGAGAGAAGTATGTGTAAAGTGCTCTGGACATTCTAGAGAGCCTGAGGGGAGGGGCCCAGGAAGAGGAGAGAAAGAGACAGGTAGGGCAGAGCTCCCCTCCAGGAGCCCAGCTGTCTAGGTCTTTCCGACATCAACCTCTGGGCAGGTGAGTGAGCAAGTTTTGGATGATTCCAATCGAAGTCTCAAGCCGCCCCAGCTAACAGAGCAGAGGGCACCTCTGAGCCCTGCCCAAATGACACATGTGTGAGCAAAATAAACTATTGTTTTGAACTAAAAAGAAAGTGCTATGGGAACCCAGTGAAGGAGCAAGCAACTCTGTGGGAATGAAGGAGAATAAGGCTGGGATTGCTTGGCTGAGACAGCGGATGAGGTTCAGGGCACGTGCTCACAACTGGACAGGATTCACAAAATCGTGTGTCTGAGTCTCTGCATTTTTTGAGAAGAGGCTCCTCTGCTTTCATCAGATTCTCAGAAGAGTTCATGACCCACAAAAGGTTAAGATCCGTTGCCTTAAAAGGGGTGAGGAGACAATCGCCAGGACAACAAAGAATGGAAAAAATGTGCAAAGCCCTGGAAGCACCGGGGTCTGTTTTGGCAAATACGTAGTCCAGGCGTGACTGGAAGTTCACGTTCATGCCATCATTCTTTCGTTCAACAAATAATTTCCTGAACACCCACCATGGATCAGGCATTGTGCTTGGCATCAGAAACACAGCAGTGAATCATTTGTCCCTCTATAACCCTCACAAGCTCTGGACACCTCCCCAGAAGGCTAACCTAATCCCCATATCTTTTTCCCACTGGCCAAGGAGGTGAGCTCAGTCAGCACAAACGTACCACAGTCTCTTTCGTAGTAAAGGAAAAGCCCCAACAAGGAATGAAAGATTTCTTTCTAAGTTGAATCAGACAATGGACATAGCTAATAAACAAAGCTTGAGGGAAAAAAAATAACATAGCCGTGTGATTCGATGTGCTTTTACTTGACTATGATTTCAATTTACATCTTGATTGTATATAAACATCATCTCTCAACACTCTGAAAACCCAGCACCTGTGAAGACTTGTTTTCCTTTCTCTCTCTCTCCCTTCTCTCTCTTTCCTCCCTGCTCCCCACTGCCCAGCTTTCAAAATTTGTTTTCAAGGCTCCAGGAGAACTTTACCCTGCAGTCATGAACTCCATTCTAGGTCGTGTCTCTGACTCACCATTCCACGTACTGTACCTCTGATTTTCCATCTCTGAGATGGCTATGATTATACCAGAAAGTAATGTTTGTGGAAATTTTAGAACCTCAGGTGATGAGTTCTGTAGCACTTTCACACAGACAGACAGACAGACACACACACACACTATGTGATTAGCCTCTCTGCAGAGTGGGGGCGGCAGAATTTCCTCAGAATGATCTAAGCAGAGAACATTTGGTTCCTTTACCTGTTGATGCATCTGACTGTGTGTTTGGTTGAATTAAGCCACTGGATGAACTAGCCTGCAGCCACCTCATCCTCACTCTTGATATGTAAAACGTTCTCTTTCAGGCAGGGAGCTTCTGGCTCTGAGTGGTTATGAATAAAGGAAGGAGAATGGACATGTCCTGTTCCTTGCTCTGTTCCCAGGACGCAGGTTCAAGCTTGCCTCCCCTACCCCCGCCCCATGTATTTTATTTTCTGGAAGTCTTCCTTGAACATTGGCAGACTCAGAGAATCTGTTACCAATGAGCCTTAAGCTGATGTTTCTCACCTGATGTGAAGTTTGTATTGTCTATGTGTGTGTGCGCGCTCAGTCGTGTTTGACTCTCTGCAAACCCCTAGACTGTAACCCTCCAAGCTCCTTTGTGCATGGAATTTTCCAGGCAAGAATATTGGAGTAGGGATGCCATTTCCTCCTCTAGGGGATCTTCCTGACTTAGGGATCAAACCCAAGTCTCTTGTGTCTCCTGCATTGGGAGGCAGGTTCTTTACCAACTGTGCCACCTGGGAAGCCCCTTTATCTTGTCTGTATGTTGCCCATACAGTGCAGTTGTTGCTGGGAAAGTCTTTCTCTGTTGCAGGGGAAGGCAGGGATGGCAGGAGAAGGACAGCTATGCAGTCTAGTGTGGAAACAGCAAAAATAAACACCGGGGCTCAGCCAACTCCTCTTAAAGATGCTGTTCTCTAATCAGTTCAGTTCAGTCGCTCAGTCGTGTCCGACTCTCTGTGACCCCATGAATCGTAGCACACCAGGCCTCCCTGTCCATCACCAGCTCCCGGAGTTCACTCAAACTCACGTCCATTGAGTCAGTGATGCCATCCAGCCATTTCATCCTCTGTCATCCCCTTTTTCTCCTGCCCCCAATCCCTCCCAGCATCAGAGTCTTTTCCAATGAGTCAACTCTTCACATGAGGTGGCCAAAGTACTGGAGTTTCAGCTTTAGCATCATTTCTTCCAAAGAACACCCAGGGCTGATCTCCTTTAGAATGGACTGGTTGCATGTTGTATCTGTTGTTTATCCTTGGCTATTAGCCATTTTCCTTTTTTCTGGATAGAGAAACCCAGTTTTGTTTTGGTGATCCATCCTTTTCCATTGGATGTTGTCTTGGTAGTAATCATTAATCAAAATGACTTGCTCTCCTCTGGCCAAGACATAGTGTCCCAGAAATTTGACTCTTGAAGGACTCCACAGGGTTGGAGCTCATTCATCCAGGTTTCCGTGCCCAGAAGAGACCGTCTCTTAGTTCCCCTTAGTCTCCAGAGCTCCTGTGGCCAATGTCCCTTCTGAGGACTGTTCTTTGGCTAGTATATCTATTCTGTGAGTCCCCCTAGGCCCTTCCAATGCATATTTTTTTTCTTTCTCTCTCTCAAGTTAGTTAGAGTCGCCTTCTGCCTCTGGCCATAATAAAGTAACTGGCACCAGACTTGTTTTCTAGCTGTACGCAACTAGGAAAATGGACAAAATATATGAAACAACTGTTTTCAGGCATTGGGCAACAGGCTGTGCAGAACTGTGAGCCTGAAAGAAGGTAAGCAGATGACTGAGCCCAGGATCACTTTGCTGCATGGAAGTACTTTTTAGATTGCGGCACAGGAAGGATGTGCGTTCTTGTTCAGTCGCGTCTGACTCTTTGGGACCCCATGGACTGTAGCCCACCAGGCTCCTCTGTCCATGGAATTTCCCAGGCAAGAATATTGGAGTGGGTTGCCATTTCCTCCACCAGGGGATCTTCCAGACCCAGGGACTGAACCTGCATCTCTTGCTTTCTCTGAATTGGCAGGCAGGTTCCCTACCACTGAGCCACAGGAAGGATGATTCTAAACAAAGCATAGTGGCCTCTTAGAGTTGAGGAGACATGGATTATCACATGCAGAGGCTAAAGAGGCTGGAATCTGTGAAGTACAGTTCCAGAGAAGAAGGTACCACATAGATAAACAGTGCCAGAAATCTGTGTGAGGAGCTCTTGGAGTCACTCACTGAATACTAGTTGCTCAGGCTTTGGATAAAACACTACAAAGATGGCAAAACATAGCTAACTGGAGGTATAGACTGAACAATTCCCAGAGTGCTCATGGGATTGCTATGCTATGCTATGCTAAGTCACTTCAGTCGTGTCCGACTCTGTGTGACCCCATAGACAGCAGCCACCAGGCTCCCCCGTCCCTGGGATTCTCCAGGCAAGAACACTGGAGTGGGTGCTCATGGGATTAGGTGCACTTATTTCAGCAAGCCAGGATGGGAATAACCTATTGAACATCCAAGGTATGCATTAGAGACCACAGTGAGGTCAGACCTTAGTAAGAGGGCTAAACCAGCCTTTGAAGAAGGACTCCCCTAGATCCAATCCAACAAACCTTTTAAGAAAGCCTCAAAAAATCAAACTGACCAGTAAATCACTGCCCTCCAAAACCAACAAAATCTAAATAAAAAAATACTAGACATCTAAGGAAGAAGCACTGAAATGTGAACCATTACCAAGAGAAACATCAGTCAGGATAAACAGACTCGAAATAATAAAGATAGTGTAATTAACAGACAAGGACTTTAAAACAGCTATTACAAATATGTTCAAAGATTTAAAGGAAAACATGAATGAAAAGTAGGAGAAAAAAATTTAAAGAACCAAAAGAAACTTCTAGAAAGAAAAAATATCTTAAATGTAAAAACCACTGGACAGATTTACATATTAAGTAACGTATTAAACAACTTCTTAGCATATTAAACAAAAGCACATTAAAAATTTGCATAAGGAAAGATTAGTACACACATTAACACAATAATAGAAGTTATTCAAACTGTAGCAGCACTGTAGGGAGAAAAAAGACTTGGAAAAAAATCACCACAGCATTGGAGACTCTGCAACAGTATTAGGTGAATGACCCTACATGTGTAATTAGAGTCTCAGTTGCTTTTGAACTGTGATGTTGGAGAAGACTCTTCAGAGTCCTTTGGACTACAAGGAGATCCAACTAGGCCATCCTAAAGGAGATCAGTCCTGAGTGTTCATTGGAAGGACTGGTGCTGAAGCTGAAATGCCAATCCTTTGGCCACCTGATGGGAAGAAAAGACCCTGATGCTGGGAAAGACTGAAGGTGGGAGGAGAAGGGGATGACAGAGGATGAGATGGTTGGATGGCATCACCGACTCAATGGACGTGAGTTTGGGTCAACTCCGGAAGTTGGTGATGGACAGGGAGGCCTGGCGTGCTGTGGTCCATGGGGTCACAAAGAGTCGGACACACTGAGAGACTGAACTGACTGACTGAGGGAAGGAGCCCAGAAGTTAGGAAATGCTGATAGTCTCAGGCTCTGCTGGATCCAGGGACTCAGACAGTATCACTGGGAACTTCTCTCCCTCTCATCTTTCCTTTCTTTGGTTTTGGCACCATCCTCTGGCAGGTTCTTCCCAGATAGAGGCAGAGACATCCTCCGGCAGCCCCCGGCTTAGACACCACTCACATGCAGATCCAAGAAAGAGTGAATTTTTCTCTTTCCCAATACTTTCATGTATCATTCACTCTGATTAGCCCATTTTGGATTGCACATCCATCCCTGAATAATCCCTGACTCTGATGGGCCAGGTCTGAGTTGTATATACTCCTTTCAAGGTGGTGGAAGAGAGATGGTCTCCCAAAGATAAACTGGGATGCTGTCACCAAAATACAGTGTCATAGTTACTGAACTGCAAAAAACAACAGGCATTAAAAGAGCTGTCATGTACAGCTTCATCCAAATACAACTTTGCAGGTACAAACTCACATAATCCTTACAACTGTGTCAGAGTGGAAGCTCATGAAAGACCAGTCTTATGACAGTTTTCTAGTTCTAGCTCCCAGCCTTGTATGACCCAAGGTAGTGCCTCCTGTCCCCAGGCACTGTAGGTACTGCGCTATCAGCTTTGGGCTTTCTCTCCTTCTTTATTTTGGGATCACCCAGGCATTACCCTGATTTCCTTAGAAACTCTGTTCTGCATACAGTGATTGTTCTTTTCAACACCTCTCTATATGTTTAATAGCAGGATCATTTTCAGGTCATCTCTCCATGATACAGATAGATCCCCAGTGTATAATGGGACAGCTCCCCCATTGAATCAATGAGGAAACGGAGGCCCAGAATGGTTAAGTAGCTTACCCCAGGCCACAGAGCTAGTAAGTGGCAAAGCCAGCAATCAAACGTAGAACCCATTTTCTAACATACCATGCTCAGGCTGGTTAATGAGGTCACACACCTGTGTCTCTGTCTGTGGCAGTCTTATCTAGAACTGGGGACCCCAGCTGCTCCCTAGATCCTGGAGTCCTTGGGGCACCATCCTACTTCCTGATAATTACTAAGCCCAGAAAAAAGGAAACCTCAATATCTATGTAAGACACCTTGCAACCAAGATGCTATGAATGTTTTAAGTCCAGACAAGGGGAAAAGGGTGGCAAGCAGAAGACCTGGCAAGGGGAAGCCATGGTGACTTTGTTAGTTTCCCATGGCTTCCGTGCCAAATCCTTGGTGTTCCTTGGCTTGCAGCTGCATCAGGACTCGTCTTCCCCGTCTTCCCCTGGCCTTCCCATCTGTGTCTGCAGTGTGTTCTCCCCTGAGTGTCTAATCTCCTCGCCCTCACCCTTATAAAGACCCCATCACTGGATGTAGGGCCCACTGAGGTAATCCAAGATGACCTCATCTTTGTTAGGACCCAACCTGAGCCATGACAGGCTCAGCAAGCTACACTAGGCCCAAAGTTTCAGATTCTTATAGACCTGAGTCATGATCCCAGGAATTATACCTCCGAGCCAATCAGGACAGTCTCCATTCGCGCCAAACTTGAGCCAATCTGGATGGGGATCCGGGATTCAAAATTCGCGCGCACGCACAGTTTAGCCAATCATCACCTGCCTGTATAAAAAGGTAATCCAAGATGACCTCATCTTTTGTTAGGACCCAACCTGAACCATGACAGGCTCAGCAAGCTACACTAGGCCTAAAGTTTCAGATTCTTATAGACCTGAGTCATGATCCCGGGAATTATACCTCCGAGCCAATCAGGGCAGTCTCCATTCGCGCCAAACTTGAGCCAATCCGGATGGGGATGCGGGATTCAAAATTCGCCCGCAGGCAGTTTAGCCAATCATCACCCGCCTGTATAAAAGCAGCTGTGATTCAGCGCTCGAGGCTCTTGTCGAGACTCCACTGCCTTGGATGAGACTTGAGCCCTAGCTCAAGCTAGCAATAAAAACCCCTTTATGCTTTTGCATTGCTGTGGGCGTCTTATTCTCTCAGTTTTGGGGGCTCGGACCTTGGGCATAACAATCTTGAGATCTTTAAATTCGTTACACCTGAAAAGACCCCTCTTCCAAGTAAGATCACGTTCACAGGTTGCGGGGGGTTAAGATATAGACGTCTCACATTTGCAGGGGAGGGAAGGGGGCGCTACTTAACCTACTACAATGGAAAAGCCGCCACCCTCGGCTCTCCATCTCCCGTCTCAGCTGTGACCGACAAGGAGAGCGCCCCAGGCCTGGCCAGGTGAGCGAGACGCGGTGGGTTTTTGACGGGTGGCTTTTTCTTTGTTGTTGTTGTTTTGTATTTTTCTCTTCTGTTTTGAGGTTTGCTGCCCTCTTTTCTGGAAGGCGCACGGTGCTCCGGGTGCCGGGCCCTGTGGTTATTTTCGCCTCACAGCTGTGTTTCCGGTGAGCAGCTGGGGGGGTGTGCATCTGACTCAGCAGAACCGTAGCAGTAACCGTCAAGAAGCCGTTCAGGCAAGGCTAGAAATAAAGAAGCAGTTTCTTCCCCCAGCGTCCCCTCCTCCTTTCACTTCCCCACCCGCAGGGACCTTCTGAAAGACTCAACAAAGCACTTCTTAAAAAAAAAAAAAAAAACAACCAACCCACTTCGACCAGTATGCTCAAGGCCCCGGCTGAAGGTGGCCCTCAGCTAGGCTTTGCGAAGGCAGATGGATTCCAGAAAGCATTCTGTCAAGCCCGCCTGGGCTGTGTCGGTGGAAGGGCCCCTCCCGGGGCGCCCCCGCCCGCTCCCCACACGGCTGTGTCTTACAAGTTTCCCACAGGTCTGAGCAGTGAAAGCAGAGGCGGTCAGGACTTGTGTGGTTTTCCAGGGTGTGGCCGCAAGGGCCAGGGTATCTCTGTTCAGCAGCCCGTCTGTTTTTAAAAAGGTAGATGATTCCACCCAGGGCCTGGGAGGCAGCTCCCGAGTTCTCCCCACTGGAGAGAGGCCCTGGAAATCCTGCGCGCAGCAGGAAGGGAACCAACCAGAGGGTGGGGGGAAAATTTGCGTCCTGGAGGGCCAACCTCTGTGCATGCTGGTGCCTGCAGAAGGCTCACGGGAGAGCAAGACAGCTGCATTCTGAGCCTGGCTGCTGCTGTTCCGAGAAAGAAAGGAACAAATAAATTTAGCTCCGTCCTACGCATCCTTCACAGCTGCTTATTGACCAAACAGAAAGAGGCCTCTATTTCAACCCTAGCTTCTTAGCATTTTTCAGCCTGACGAGGTCTGCCACCGCCCTTTACAAGGGGCCTTTCTAGGAGATGACCGACCTCGGCCGCCTGTAACGCTAGGCGAGAGGTTGTATAAGGTGCTCACCGTTCAAGGTGCTCACGTTTGCCATCCTGAAGCAAATGGCGGCCGCCAAACGTTTCCACATGGGCCTTGGCTCCTGGACTTTCTAATGAATTCTTTGCAAGGCAGAATGTGGGGAAGGCTTGGCTGCTCAGAGGCCAGCCTCTAGGTCCCAGAGCCATTAGTTTAACAGCACCATTTGTGGAAATAAAGAACTCGCTGACTGGGTCTGCAAGTTAAGAGAACGGAACAAAGCGCTGAAGAGGTTTCATGGGGCTCACCAGCATGGACGGTTCCTCTGGGACAGCGGCAAGCTGTGGCCCTGGAGTCAGATCTGTGATACCTGATGGCAGGATGCCTCTGGGCAGGGAAGGCTGTTTCCTCACCTGGAAATAAGGTGTTGGCTACCACGTCAAGCCTCGCTGAGCCTCATGGAGCAGCAGGAATGATAACGGTTGTTGTGCGCACTATCGTGCGTTGAGCAGTCCCAGCCCGGTTCTTGGCATTCCAGGGTGGCTTTTAGTGCGTCTGTTTCACCTGCCTCAGCCTGCCCCCTTACCTTCTGGCCACAGCAGCCCTCTCTCTCTTCTCTGTAAAGGTTCAGGGCTCACCCTCATTCTCACATTTTGGAGGTGAGCTTGTGACCTGGGACTGATCCTGGAGACTCTCACACACTCCTAACTGTAGGGACTAGTTCCTGGATATGCACAGGACCCAAGCTGAAATCATCAGAGCTAACTTCAGGGATGCTGGTGGAATTATTGGGATGGAGGAAAATCTTTCTGCTGGGTTTCTCAGTGGTCCAATTTTAGACATGGTGCTGCTGGTGGATCTCTTTATATAAAGGGAGGGAGAATCTGCCTAAGAATAAAGGCAACACAGAAGAAAACAAACATGCAGTGACTGTGTTCTGACCATTCGAGCCCCTTGATCCAGCCATGCCTGAAGCCATCAACCCCATGAACTTTCCAGTTATCTGAGCTAATACATTCCCTTTTGGGTTTAAGCCAGTCTGAGCTAGGTTCTAGGTCTTGCAATCCTAAGTATTATACAGCTCAATACCTATCTTTTTGAATTTGAACTTACTTGTGGCCTCATGCAGAACCAGGAGGTTCTGCTCACTGCTACCTCCAGGAGTGAGAGTCTGTGAAGAGTCTGTCTTCTGGCACGCTGATTTCCTTTGGGCCCCTCTTGAAGACAGGAAGACCATATGGTGGAGAAAAAAGAAAAAGGAGTGAATTTTAGGGTAGAACAAATTGAGCTCAAATTTTCATCATTATTAGCTCAGAGACCTTGGGCAAGTAACTTATTCCCTGTGATTCTCTGTCTTCTCACCTGTGTAATGGGCTAATAACACTACCTGTGAATTGCAGTGTATGTGGGTGCTAGACTCTAAAGCCAGGGTGAAGGCAAAAGTGTCCATGAACATCTTTCAGACCCCCACCCTCCCCCAGAGGGTTGATAAACCTTGCTATAGAATCACACTTAGTGGTGACGTGACAGATGCTCACAAGAGGAAAGTCTCCTGGGTTTGGAGGCCGCGGGTGCTCAGGTCCACACTTTTCTTTGCATGCTTCCTGTGTGGCAAGTCGACATAGGGACAGGACATGGGGTGTTGTCCACACCCTTTTCATGAGCATCCCCCTCTCTTCTCTTTGGCCAGTGGTGTGTGGTTGAACTGGTATATGTTAATGCGTGCAGGGTGCGCCAGCTCTGCTGCTGCCTCATGGAGTTGCTGTGGGTATCAGAGAGGTGCCTGCATAGAGTGGGCTTTGCACAGAGCAAACTCTTAGGTGTCCCACTTGCTAACTTTTATTATTTTCACACGTAGCTCAAATCGTATACGTAGTAGGTGTTCAGCATGGGTTTGCTGAATTGCCTAAATTCATAAGGAATGCTCCTGGCCTTGTGGAGGAGAAGGTGACAGTTCCAGGGAATCTCAACACACGGTTCTTGTCTGAACTTGAGCTCAGACCACACACCTCAGACCACACCTCTCACCACTCTCTGCTCCAATAGTTGTTGTGCCTCTTGTCTTTTCCCAGAACTCAGCCCCAAATTCAGGGAACATGGGGTCAGTTCGCTTAGAGACCACACTCTGGCCCCCTTCCCCAGCTCTTACACTCAACCCTCATCCACTCCCGTTACCTCTGAGGGCCTCCGTTTCCTTCCCAATAAAACAGGGATCCTAACCCCCAACTCTGCACAAAACTTGTCTCTGGGGGCTTACTTAAGTGCACCAGATTTACACATGGGCATCCCAGGCCTGAGGTTCAGTGTGCAGGCTTGTTTCATTTGGCCTATATATTTTTTATATTTGAATTACATATTTTCTAGTATTTTAAATTAAGGGGTAATTTACATAATATGAGGTGAATCGTTTTAAAGTGAACAACTCCATGGCATTCAGTACAGTCACAATCTTGTGCGACTGCTACCTTGATTTAGTTCCAAACAATGTTCATCACCCAAAAGGAAGCCCCATACCCATTATTCATTCATCCCCATCCCACTGTCCCCGCAGCTCCTGGCAACCACTGATCTTTCTGTCTCTAGAGACGTACCTGTGTTGGACACTATGTATAAATGAAACCATGCACTGTGTGACCACTTGTGTCTGGCTTCTTCCCTTTAGCACCATGTTCTCGAGGTTCATCCCTGTAGTAGTCTGTGTCAGTACCTCATTTCTTTTTTGTGGCCAAATAATATTCCACTGTATGGACAGACCACTTTTTGTTTATGCCTTTAGCCATTCACAGACTTTTGACTGTTTCCACTGTTTGCTATTTGTGAATAATGCTGCTCTGAATGTAGGCATGCTAGTTTGAGCACCTGCTTCAAGCTCTTCCGGGCATGTAACAAGGAGTGGAGTTGCTGGGTCATGTGGTAATTCTGTGTGACTTTTTGAGAAACCACCACACTGTTTTCCAGTGTCTGGGCCACTTTGCATTCCCACCAGCTACGACGGATGAGGATTCCAATTTCTCCACATCCTCCTCAACACTTGTTACTTACCATTTTATTTTTTTATGATAGTATCCTAGCTAGTGTGAAGTGGCACCTCATTATGGTTAGGTTAGATCATAATCGGTAAAAGGAAAAGATTTCCCCTAAATATCCAGGGCGATTTCAGGTTTCTCTTGAAAAAAGGAAAGAGCTGTCAACACCAGGACTGCATTCAGGAGGAGGTGGGCATTGTCCATAGCTCAGCAGCAGCTGCGCCTTCCGCTGGGGAATCCTTTCCTGGTGCTCCACAGGCCCCACCCCACCCTAGAGCTCCCCCAGCTCCGAATCTGCGGCTTCTCATCACACTCCACTGCTGTTTTTCTTAAAGAAATAGGCACCCATGTCTCCATCAAAGAGGAGGCAAAAGAGGCTTGGAGAGAGCCCTGTGTTTTTGAAGTATAGGAAGACCTGTAATTCTCTGTGGAAGTGTTTCATATGCATCTGTATGCTTTACTCTTTTCTGCCACCTGGTCCCTGTGTGCATCTGAGTGGGCGACACACACTCACAGCCAGCCCTGTGCCCCCTCCTCCCTTAGGGGTTGGGGGGAGGGCAGAACAATGACACAGGGCCTGTGCCCTTCCCCCAGGCTGAGGCGCTGGGCCAGCCTGGACTCCCCGGGGTTCGTACTCATGCCATCCTTCTTCCTGGAACCCTCTGTCTTGCCCTTCCCCACCCAGCCCAACTCCAGTTCTTCTCCAGGTCTTAGCGTAAGCACTGTTTTCTCCACAAAGTCTTACCTGCTGTTCCAGAGCACATCAAGTTTCCTTTCTGTGTGTCCTTGGAAGACCGTGGGCGCCCCCCAACCCTACTGCCCCGAGTCCCAGCACAGTTGTCACTAATTAATCCATTACATGATTTCTTCCCTTTTTGTAAAGTTTGGACCCCAGATGCACACATTCGTAGAATCACACGTCCCAGTTTACGCCACAGGTTCAGCACTTGTCTGCCTCAGAACCCTCTCGTGCCTTCTTGTATAATTTTTTGCCTTCATCTAGTATTACCACTCTCACAGGCAATGACTCCAGTGTGTGCAAAATAAATCCTTCCAACCCACTTTCCAATGCTTATGAAACATACATAATGTTGTTCTTTGGGTGTGTGTGTTTTAAATTTATGTCAATGGTTTTGTATCATAAATCTCAGTCTAGTTCCAACTTTTTTCATCTCATGCTATGTTTTTAAGATCTATCCATGGTGATATATGCAAACCCAGTGTATTATTTCTGCCTGCTGCGTGTTATTTCATGATCTGCACTCATCATATTTGGTTTATCTGTTTCCCTTGTCATGGACAGGTAGGTCACCTCAAGCTCCTTGCTGTGACAAACCTGGCTGCCACCAACAACCTCACACCTGTCTCCTTGTCACCCTAGGCAGGGGTGTCTCTAGGATACATATCTGGGAGAAGCATTGCTGTTTCCCAGATTGTTATGGGTTGAATTGAGTTCCCCAACCAAAGACACATTTGAAATCCTAACTAAAGTTATTTCGGGTGTAATTAGTTAAGGTGCGGCCACGCTGGAGTAGCCTGGAACTTTAACCCTGTATGACTGATGGCCTTGTCTATTGTTCAGGCTCTAAGTCATCTCCGACTCTTTGCGACCTCATGGACTTCAGCACACCAGTCTTCCCTGCCCTTCACTATCTCCCAGAGTTTGTTCAAATTCATGTCCATTGAATCAGTGATGCTATCTAACCATCTTATCCTCTGCTGCCCTCTTCTCCTTTTGCCTTCAGTCTTTCCCAGAGTCAGGGTCTTTTCCAGTGAGTTGGCTCTTTGCATCAGGTGGTCAAAGTATTGGAGCTTCAGCTTCAGCATCAGTCCTTCCAATGAATATTTAGGGTTGATTTCCTTTAGGATTGACTGGTTTGATTTCCTTGCAGTCCAAGGGACTCCCAAGAGTTTTCTCCAGCACCATAACTCAAAAGGATCAATTCTTCGGTGCTCAGCCTTTTTTATGGTCCAACTCTCACATCTGTACATGATGACTGGAAAAACCATGCCTTTGACTTGATGGACCTTTGTGGGAAAAGTGATATTTCTGCTTTTTAATACAGTGTCTAGGTCTGTCAAAGCTTTCCTTCCAAGGAGTAGCATCTTTTAATTTCAAGGTTGAAATCACTGTCCACAGTGATTTTGGAGTCCAAGAAAATAAAATCTATCTCTGTTTCCACATTTCTCCCTTATATTTGCCATGAAGTGATGGGACTGGATGCCATGATCTTAGTTTTTTGAATGTTGAGTTTTAAGACAATTTTTTTCACTCTCCTCTTTCACCCTCATCAAGAGGCTCTTTAGTTCCTCCTCACTTTCTTCCATTAAAGTGGTATCATTTGCATATCTGAGGTTGTTGATATTTCTCCCAGCAATCTGGATTCCAGCTTGTGATTCATCCAGTCCAACATTTCGCACGATGTACTCTGTATATAAGTTAAATTAGCAAGGTGACAATATATAACCTTGATGTACTCCTTTCTCTATTTGGATCCAGTCTGTTGTTTCATGTGCAGTTCTACCTGTTGCTTCTTGACCTGTATACAGGAGACAGGTGAAGTGGTCTGGTAGTCCCATCTCTTTAAGAATTTTCCACAGTTTGTTGTGATTCACACAGTCAAAGGCTTTAGCATAGACAATGAAGCAGAAGTAGGTTTTTTTCCCTGGAATTCCTTTGCTTTCTCTGTGATCCAATGAATGTTGGCAATTTGATCTGGTTCCTCTTCCTGGTGAGAGAATACCATGTGACCATGGAGGCAGAAATTGGAATAATGTAGCTGCAAGCCAAGGAATGTCAAGGATTAGCAGGCATCATCAGAAACTAGGTTGAGGCAAAGAAGGATTCTACCCAGAGTCTCTGTGGCCCTGTTGACATGTATCCTAGGTCTGTATCCTTAGGCTTCTGTGAATATTTGGAACTTAAAGCTTTCTTTTGAGGATGAATACTGATGATTTGGATCACTCTCATATACAAACACTCTACATCCATCCATCTATCCATTTATTCATCCATCTATACATGCATCCACTTATTTCTCCATCTATCCATCCATCCACCTATTTATATATTATTCATCCATCCCTCCTTTCATCCATCTATCTATCCATTATCCATCCATCCTCTCTCTCCACAGATTTTTACTGAGTTCTTTCTCAGTTCTGGTGCCACAGTAACGAATAAGACAAGTAGTTCTTTGCCCTCATGGAACTCATCATTAGTGGGGAAGACAGACATTAAACTAACAGTTATTTAGACCCAAGTGTGATAAGCTCTGTAAAGGGCAGATACAGTGCCTGTGAGAGCAGAGGATGGGGGGTCATGGAAGACTTCATTGCAAAGGTGACATCGAAGCTGAGGCCAGAAGGCTGGGTCAGGACTGGCCAGAGGAAACAAGGGCAGGAAGGGCCGCCCACCACAAAGAACAGGTGTGCATAGTTTGAGATTGGAAAGCATTTGGTGCTTGTAAAGAAGTAAAAGAAAGTCAGCATAGCTGGTGGGGGAGGTTGGGGATATGGCTGAATAATTGGCTGAGCTACTATCCATAAGTGTGTGCTAGGAAGCCCCACACTACATTAGGAGTAGGAATTACTTCCAGCCCATCCATGTGGCTCATTTCAAAGCCAGCTCCCTTCGTTTGCTAAGGAATGGGCACAACCACATCCACTCCATAAAAGAGGTGAGCAATAACACAATACTCTGGAAATGCCTCAAGGCGCCTAGGACAAAACAAAACAATTACATAAATCCATTCATTTTTTGCCATTATTAAAATCCCACAAGTTAGTAACACACACAGTAAAAACAAATGAAGTGGCTATCCTTAGCATTTACCTGGCTCCAGTATTTCTTGGAGACTAAAATATGGCTTTTAGAGGCTTGTCTCATTTATCCTAGAACCAGGACTATGAAAGTGATAAAAGGTGGAACATTACAGATGAGGCAGCAAAGAAGTTGAGAGGTTAAGTCACCTGCCAAGGTCACACCGCAAGATGGAGAAAGAGGCTGAGGAAGAAGACAGGCTTCCTGCCTCTTGGTCCACTGCCAGACCCATGACAGCCAGAGCAGGGAGGAATCGCTTCTCTCCATAATTGGGAATACTACTGAGAGCTAATTTCTCCCCACTAGATCCGCAGAGTGAAGAGCACTTGACCTGGAGTCTTGTTAGGGGGGCGGTCTGTCATGCAGACTTTGAAAACAATCAGCTAGTCTCATACTTACATTTCTCTTTGGCTGCTCCTGTCCAGAGAGAGAGAGTGAGAGCACCCCAATCAAGGCTGGAAGAGCTGGCCTGAAACACATCCACGGAAGGCTGTCAATACTTGGGTTTTACCAACACGCAGATTCCAAGGCGATAGCTTAGTGCCTCTTCATTGATTTAACTATCATTCCAGGTCCACAGCTCACAGCTATAAACTAGCCTACATGAAACCTTACATTATGGTGCTTCTCTTCTTCTTGAGAACACTAGATTTCATTAGGAAAACCAAACAATTAGAGATGGGCTTGACAGATGAGCCTGGTATTATTACCTCGCTGAACAACAGGGCCATCTTCTTAGAGGGGGACACCCCCAGTACACATGTAGGATTTGGTCTACGAGATGCGCAGAATCTGGGGGAAGGTTAGGAGTTTGGAACTGGCATATACACTTCTATATATAAAGTAGATAATCACCAAAGACCTACTGGAAGCACAAAATACTGCCTTACCAGACCTGAGTAGCACAGGGAGCTACTCAGTGTTCTGTGACAACCTCTATGGGAAAAGAACCTGAAAAAGATTAGATATGTGTACAAGTGTAGCTGAGTCACTTTTTTGTACACCTGAAACTAACACAACATTGTAGATCAGCTATACTCCAATATAAAATAATAAAAAAGTAGAATATGCCCAGGCACCCAACCCTCTAGTGGTCATCCAAGTTTACTCTCAGAAATCCTCAGGGAATTGCACTTCAGAGAGAGACCTTTCTTCTGACCTAATTTCAGAGTCCAAACAATGAAACTTAATTACTACACAAGTATTGATTAAGTGCCTACTACATCTAGATCCTGGGTTGGACAGCAGGGACATATAAAGACTTTACGCTATAGGTGTGGTCTGAAAACTCTCAGCATCCCACTCAACATACTGCTCTGGGTGTTCCCTGCCCATTTCTTCCAGGCTGGTCCTGGAAATGAAGCCTGTTTGTTATCTGTGGTCTAAGAGTTCAGAGAGTAGCCAAGCAAGGCTCTTTGATAAGGCAGAATGGGCTGGGTTTTGAAGGATGGGCAGAATAGAGTTGGGAGAGGTTGGGGTGTCTGGTAAGGCAGTATTTTGAGACAGGCCAGTTCCCATCCATTTCCATCTTCCATCCATGGACATCTTAGCTGATCCAGGACACTGGTGAGGTCAAGTAAGGGCAGGCTTGTAGACATCTGGTTGGCAGACACACAACAGAGCACGCACATGGAGCACACACATATACACACACAGAATCTGTCTATTCTAGGCATGCTCATTATCAGCTAACTTTAATCATCTTTAACGCTTGCATCTCAAATACCAAATACTTTAGTGTGTGCTGTCTATGAACACACACCAAAAATAGTTCTGGGTAGATAAACACATTGCGCCAAGAAGCTGGCTGATTGCAGTGTGAGTCGTGTGAAGCCACTGCCTCTTGGATCCCTTCAGTGCAGCTGAGGCAGGACCTTAACACAGGATATCAATAAATAACTAATGTGAACTGTACCCTGGCCCCAGCCAGCGATGCAGGCAGCTCATGACCCCCCGGTGGGAAAGCTGAGATGCTCTGTCCCTAGGCCTTTGACAGGATATGTCTGCCTGAGGGTCGGACCTTGTGGCTGAAACTCTCTGCTTCCTGCACCCACTTCACCTCCCAGGATGCAGCAGCTCTTGCAATCAGGTGTGCAATGGCTGCAGACCTGCCTCATTTAAGGAGTTGATGAACGTCCATGGAAAGGAAAAGTTGACAGTGCCTTCCTATCATCTGCCTCTTTCCTTCATCATTCCCAAGTTCCTGATGCTGGCTACTGACTTATTTATCATAGTGAGAATAAGAAGATTAAAAAAAAAGAATTACAGGAGTGTGCAGCCTTGTCTCCCCCCACCCACTACCCACAAGAGGAAGGACCCAGTATCATCTTGTAGTGGGTTGAGTGATGGCCCCCTGCAAAAGGTATGTCCGTATTCTGACCCTGAAGAACCTGTGAATGTGACCTTATTTAGAAAAAACATCTTTGCAGATGTAATTAAATTAAGGAATTTGAAATGAGACCATCCCAGATTCATCTGGGTGGGCCCTAAATCCAATGACAAGCGTTCCCATGAGACACACAGAGGAGAGATCCACAGGGGCAGGCCATGTGAAGACAGGGGCAGAAAGTGAAGCTGTGACAGCACAAGCCCAGAAATGCTAACAGCCACCAGGAGCTAGAAGAGACAAGGAACAAAAATCTCCTCTGGAGCTTCTGGAGGAAGCACAGCCTTACTGCCACCTTGATTTTGGACTTCTGGCCTACAGAACTGTGAGAAAGTCAATTCTTGTTATTTTAAGCCATGAAGTTTATGGCAGTTTGTTTTGGCAGCCCTAGAAAACTCGTATACATTTCTTGTTGCATTAGTGGAAAAGCAGGCCAAGTTGGAAAAAAAGAATGGGGAAGCCAATAGGATTTAAATAACAGGTTGCATTTATGGGGCACTTACATGCCATGTTCCCGCTCAAATCAGAGTGACAGAACTGTGTTTGTAATCAGCAAGGTGAGCCCCAGCACTCATTCTTTTAACCAGCTACCCTGTACTTCTAGAAAAGAGAGGATGCTGTATTTGGAAAGGGAGATGGGAGGGGAAATGAAAAGTTAGAGCTGAAGGAGAGTTGGGGAGAATCCGAGAGTGACTTGGGGGCCAGATCCCATTAAGGAGAAATACCAAAGTTCCAAAGTTTTGCTTTACATTATAAATCAGATTTTTTTTTGGATGTTTCCTGAAAATTTTGGTAGAGATTAAAATTGCTCTCTAGTTATCTTTAAAAAAAATTTTTTTTTGATATGACATAGTGCTGAGATTTGCACTTTACCTGTGTTTTACACAGGTTACTTTTTAAAAAAAACATTTATTTATTTATTTTGGCTGCTTTGGGTCTTCATTGCTGCGTGTGGGCTTTCTCTAGATGTGACGAGCAAGGGCTACTCTCTAGTTGCAGTGCACGGGCTTCTCTTGTTGCAGAGCACAGATCTAGAGTATGGGCTCAGTAGTTGTGGCACGTGGGCTTAGTTGCCCCATGGCATGTGGGATCTTCTTGGACCAGGGATCGAATCTTTGTTTCATGCATTGGCAGGTGGATTCTTAACCACTGGACCACCAGGGCAGCCTCTAAACAGGTTACCTTTTTTTTTTTTTTTAAACATATTTGACATGTATTCCTTGTGCTCTGGCTTATCTGCCAAACTCTGCACATTCAGTGCTAGGCAGACCTGATAAGTGTGAGAACCAGACCCTACCCTGGGAGCTTAGTTTATGAGACGAAGAATTGATGCTTTTGAACTGTGGTGTTGGAGAAGACTCTTGAGAGTCCCTTGGACTGCAAGAAGATCCAACCAGTCCATTCTGAAGGAGATCAATCCTGGAATTTCTTTGGAAGGAATGATGCTAAAGCTGAAACTCCAGTATTTTGGCCACCTCATGCGAAGAGTTGACTCATTGGAGAAGACTCTGATGCTGGGAGGGATTGGGGGCAGGAGGAGAAGGGGACGACAGAGGATGAGATGGCTGGATGGCATCACTGACTTGATGGGTGTGAGTCTGAGTGACCTACGGGAGCTGGTGATGGACAGGAAGGCCTGGCGTGCTGCGGTTCATGGGGTCGCAAAGAGTCGGACACTACTGAGCGACTCATCTGATCTGAGGGCCCAGCAGATGAAGGTCCTTGAATTTGGATGTCATTCTGTGAGCAGTGGGAGTTTTTACACAGGGACAAGGTTGAGAGAGAGTGAGAACTGGCTCTGTGCTCCCCAGGCTGCTGGGAATCTCTGCACCCTCTGACTTTTAGCGGCTGATGACTAAGTAGGTAAACTGATAAAGTTACTAGACTACTGAGGATTCGAGTTTTCCCATTAAGGTAACACCATCAGATTTTAAAAGTTTTTTTTGCTGTTGTTTTCCCCTCTAGGCTTTTTTAGTATGGGGTGGGGAGAGAATGGGAAACGGGGCATGGAGTGATGCTAATTGACTTTCTTCATATCTTATCACTTTGATGGCCCCTACTGAACCCTGTTGTAGGTTTGGTCCTGGCTTTCAGAAAATAATTGTCTTGACAATACAGCCAAAACCAGTTTCTGTTCATCTTTGAGAATACGGCAGAGTCACATCTGAGGTGATGGTACAGCTCTCCAGCTAATCGAATTCAGACCATGATCAGAAATTAACCTTGAAAGCCCTTAGAGAGACGTTCCACTGGAGGCGGTCGTGATTTTTCGCTGTCAGCCCAACACAGCTGGGTTTCTCCAGCTTTGGAGAAGGTTGTTGATTGCTCAGCTGAGCACCAGATGAAGCTGGCCAAATTTTAGAGTCTGTCTTACACGAAAACAGCAGATATTTATGTGCTGGACTCATGCTGAGGGCTGAGAGGTGCTCAGGGCTGATACTGCATGCACCCCAGAGAGGAAAGGCAGGTGAACCCTTGCCTTAGCACTTACATGTATTTTTGTCTATCTTTTCTCTCGTTATCATGCTATTGTTATTATTACTATTCTGCAGAGTCCCATAGTTGAATGAATGTACAGAACATAACTGCATACACTGTAGGACCAGACTGTAGCATAAATTTTTCTTAAAAGTTCTTGCCTTTCACTATGAGAGTTATCTTTTCTCAGAATAAAATTTGGCCAGCTCAGCTGTCCGTGTGGCTCTGCTGACAGATCACAGTCTTCCAGCCAAGTTGGGTCTTGTCCACAGTGATCTGGAAGCCAATTTTCTGAATAAATCACAAAATCACTCCAGAGTTGGTATATTTGCCCCAAAACTCATCTTCTATTGCTGTGCACACAGAAGAGTTGTGAATGTACTTCGCATTTTACAATATTTTATACAGTGTGGCATTTCCCAAAGCGCTGGAAGAGGGGAGATTGCAGAGCAAAGGGGCAGTTTTAGGGCTTTTAAGGGATGATGAGGTACAGGGAGGGCAGGTGAATCCCATTAACTACGAAAGACAAGTCAACTAGAAAAGATGTGAGGAGCCTCTTCTTGGCAGACCGAAGAAAGAGTAACTCGATAAAAACACACAGCTGGGAGGCACCTCCAGGCAGGGTCTGCAGCAAGTTGCCAGGCCAGGGACCTCAAGGGCCCAGGCAGCCCTTTTGCAATTAATTATCTGTGCCCAGGGACAGCCTGACATTCCAGTGGACTTGGGATTACTTCTCATATTGTCATTTAACCTTCCCAGAGCTCAGGTCTCTGCTGTGTGGCCTTCAGCTCCTGAGTTCACCTCTCTCAGTCTGTTTTCTGTCCTACAATATGGGGGTAGTAATAATTTGTGGGGATTACATGAATTAATGCACATGCAAAGCGTTTCCCAAGTTCCTGACACAGGGCGCATAACTTGCTTTGTTAGCTACCAGTCCTGTTAGTGCGCCTGTTTAGAATCTGTGATCCTATCTACAAGCTTTCATATACTGAGCACTGACTACGTGCCTGACAGCCCTGAGCACCTTACATGATTTTAATTCTCACAACAGCTTCAGGAGGAAGCAATTACAAGTCCCATTGACCCTTGAACAACACGGACCCACTTACATGCAGATTTTTTTCAATAAATACTATGGTCCTACATGACCTGTGGCCAGTTGAATCCTCCATGTGGAACCGTGGATATGAGGGCCATCTAGAGAGTTATATTGGGATGGTTTTCACTGTGCAGGAGTCCATGCCGCTAACCCATATGCTATTCAGGCAGCTGGAGAAAGACAGGACATTGGCCAGGGTCCCCACAGCGGGTGAAACCCGGATTCAGAGTCAAAGCTGATCACATCCAGAGGTCTGGTTTTTTACTGCTACATTGAAGAGTAATAGGGATGATTTTATGTGCCACACAGGTGACATTTTTACTTATAATAGTTATACATCTATGCTATTAAAATTTTCCTTTTAAAATAAACATTCAGCATTCACTTTGGTACCAAACATCCCAAAATTGGAACATACAGAGAAGACTTAACAGCCCATGAGAAAAGATGACATGCAAATACACGAAGTGTTTCATGTTTTTACAGTGTTATATGCCAATTATATCTAAATGAATGAATGAGGTAAACTTGTTTAGCAGCACTATTCACAATAGCCTACCAACAGGTAGCAACAGCTCACATATCTATCCACAGATGAATGAACAGACAGAATGTGATAGACGCAGACAACAGAATATTACTCAGCCATAAAAAGGAATGACGAACCTCAAAGACATGATGCTGAGTGAAGGGAACCAGACACAAAAGACCATATGTTGTAAGATTCTGTTTATATGAAATACCCAGAACTGGCAAATCCACAGGGACAGAAAGCAGATTAACGGTTACGAGGGATTAAGAGGAGGTGGATACGAGAAGAAACTGCTTCATGGATGCGGGGTTTTTACATTGGAGGGATGGAAATGTTTTGGAACTCGATGGAAGTAGTGGTTACACAACACTGGGAATGTACTAAATGCTCTTGAATTGTTCACTTTGAAATAATTGTTTTTACGTTCTGTCAATTTCACTTTGATGATTTAAAAAAATAACTTATCTAAGTTTAAAGAAGGAAATTAATTTTCTTAAAAATTTTCTTAAAAAGTTAATTTAAAGAAGACTAGGAAGTAACTCATAGCACAGGGGGAGTGCAAAGGTGGTACTTAGAAAATATGGCACCACATTATCTGCTAGAAGTTCAGGGCATCTCCGTCAGGGTTGAGTCTGGCAGTCTTGAGTCTTGCTCTCCTTTGTTTTTTCTCCCCCGGCAGCCAGCTCAGTGCTTCAGAAATACTTGTTGAGTTCAGCCCAGTCCGGCTTTGTTAATTGAGTTAAGGCGAGCTGAGTCGTACTGAATGCACCAGCTGGCTGGCCTGGAGGAGATCCAAGCTGAAGATGTTAAGAATCACACTAATTCAATAAGTGGCCACAAGGTAGTCTAAGTAATGAGCCCAAGTGCCTCTCCTTACCCGACCCACCCATGTTCTGCCTGCACTTCGGGAGCCTTCTCTCCCCTGTGTCCCCTGTGTGTGTTTGCTGGAGACACCAGGCAAGAGAGTGTAGGAGAGAAGGGAAACAGAAGTGGAGAAATTTCTGTCTGCGTACAGGTGCGGCTCCAACTACCTCTTCCTTGTCCACGGATTCATCATGCACCTCATGTACATGAGCTCATGCTCTTGGTTCTGAAGGCTTTAGTTTGAAGCTGGCTGAGCACCCTGGGGAAACAGATTCATCTCTCTGCACCTTCATCTCCTCACCTGTAAAATAATAATAATAGCACCTATTTTACAGGTGGGGAGATGAAGAGGGTCTTGGGAGGATTTGATGAAACAATACCCATCAACAACTTAGCACACACTTTTGAGAAGACTGTGCTGCTGCTGCTGCTGCTAAGTCGCTTCAGTTGTGTCCGACTCTGTGCGACCCCGTAGACGGCAGCCCATCAGGCTCCGCCGTCCCTGGGATTCTCCAGGCAAGAACAGTGGAGTGGGTTGCCATTTCCTTCTCCAGTGCAGGAAAGTGAAGAGTGAAAGTGAAGTCGCTCAGTCGTGTCCGACTCCTAGCGACCCCATGGACTGCAGCCTACCAGGCTCCTCTCCATGGGATTTTCCAGGCAAGAGTACTGGAGTGGGGTGCCATTGCCTTCTCCCGAAAAGACTGTAAGCACTCAAAAAAGGTTAGCTACGATGATTAGCAGTGACCGGTGCTGCAGAGTGATGGGTCTGAAACACATGGCAGGTCTGGAGCCCAGAGACCAGCTTTCCAGACACGGAGGACAGAGCAGAGAAGTTGTTTGTAAACATCTTAAACAGAAGCGCATGGCTCACTCGTGTAAGTTCTTCTGGGATGGTGACGTAAGCTCCCAGGACAAGGCAGGAGTAGCAGAATCTGGCTGGTGTTCTCCATGCTGGCAGGATTTTACCTACAGAGGGAGTCCCCCGTGGCTGCCTGTACCCAGAGACCAGAGAAAAAGCCACACGGAGTTCCCCCTCTCTCTCTGCTCTGCTCTGGGAAGCCGCTCCATTCTGCCTCCTTGGCTAACCAGTCAGTGAGACATGGCAGGAGTGCGTGTGATGGTCTCTGTCCACAGACCTCTAGCCAACCCACAAGGTGACAAGTGGGAAGGGCAGGACACGGGAACCCTGAGGTGTGATTTCTCAGACCCTGCACTTTGCTGCTACCCGTGTGGCCTTGGCTAGGCTCCTGCCTCTTTCTGGCTATTATTATTCATTTATGAATGAGTGAGCGGGCAAAGGTTGCAAAAAAAAAAAAAAATCACTGATTTTCAAGCTTTGAAACTAGGATAAGCTGTTTATTTAAATAAAAGTGTTCAAGGGAATGAAACATACAAATGGACACAGAGTTGTTATATAGCTGAGAGAGGGCAGGTGTCCTGTAGTCCCAGGCAGCAGTCCTCCTGGCTGCCACCACTGTCTTCTTCCCTCCAGCAGCACCCAAGTTACACGTTTTTAAAACTGGAATGAATTCCTGGGGTAGAAGTGGGCCTAGAGTCCCAGGGCTGGATAGAGGGTGAGGGGATCCCCGAGGTGGTCTGCAGCAATGCAGAGGAGCACAGATCTGTGTGCAGGCCTGCCTGCCCTGTGCACCTGGCAGCGTGATGTAGGCATACAGGACACCGTGGCCTTCTGCCCACCCAGCATCCATGTCTTCTGGTAAGAGCACCCTGGTGTTCCCTGGGGAAACCACTCACCCTTACTCTGTCCCTGTGACTTGGCCCACCTTTAGCAGCAAGCATGTAATTGAGACCCGGGCAATCAGATCATTCTAGCCCCTTTGCCCTAGTCATTGGCTTAGCAATGAGCAGCTGAACCTATTAGAACCCACCAAACCCAACCGTGGGACTTTTCCAGGAGGCAACCAGGAGAAAGCCTCCATCGGACTCTAAAACAGATGGAGGGAGCCAATCTCAAAATGAAACCAAAACAGGGAAAGGCAGGGCTGAAGAGGTCAGGAGAGGCAAATTCCTGAAGACTTCAAGGAGAGCCTGGGTCCTGCCATGCCTGAAACTCACACGGCCCTTACTTCTCAGTTAAAAAGTCATACACTTTTGATCTGGCTTAAGTCCATTCAAGTTAGGAGTTTGTCATTTTGCAACTGAAACCTCCCGACTAATATAATGGGCAATTTTTTTTTAAATCCGCCTTAAGTTTCAGTTTTCTCATCTACTAAGTGTCTCTAAAAATCCATACACCTCACCCCTGTGAAGTGAAAGTTGCTCATTCCTGTGCAACAATTTGTGACCCCATGGACTGTAGTCTGCCAGGCTCCTCTGTCCATGGGATTCTCCAGGCAAGAAGATTGGTGTGGGAAGCCGTTCCCTTCTCCAGAGGATCTTCCCCACCCAGGTATCAAACCCAGGTTTCCTGTATCGCAGGCAGATTCTTTACTGTCTGAGCCACCAGGGAAGCCCCACCTCCACCACACCTCTAAGTGGATCTATAAACACATGTATGCCATTATAGCAGCAGCAGCAGCAAGACATTGGCAAGGGTGGTTAAGGATTTTGAATACTCTCTAGTTCTCAGGAAAGCAAAACAAAAGTTGGCTACTATCAGTTCGCTTTATTCTCTAAATGAGGGTCGAGAGGAGAAGCAGAGGACAAATGTCCATTATAAGCAGGAAAGGAGAAGGCAGGAGGCCAGATATTAATGGGAAAATGCCAGGGGAATGTATATAAGGCCTCAGTTTTGGACTTTTTTCAATTAGATGGTGGGGAAGTGGTCTGCAGGGGACTAAATTTCCCACAATTATGCAGGTGGGGCTGAGCCCAAGGGAAACCCTACCAATCATATAACCCACCCCCTTCCCCACTTCCCTCCTTCCCCTAGGCTCTTGAGGCCAGGGAAAATCTAGAGGAAGAGTTGAGAGGGATTTGTCTTAGAGAAGGAAGTAGGAAGGCCTGCGCTCTGAAACCGTGGATGAGCGCTTGACAAGCTCACAGCCAGCTCCATGCGCATGGCCAAACCTTAGCTGGACAGACCAGGGTCAGGCTTGTGCAGCCCCAGAAGAGCTGTTTCTGGGGACCGCCATCTCAGCATGCTATTGTGGTCTGCCCAGGAACCCTTGAAATCGAAAGCCCCGAGCTCCCCTTGTCACTGCTAGCGCACATAAATACCACCAGGGGGGATTTCCCACGGAATTTTTTGCAACCACTCAAATGTTTCATTTCCCATTGTTTGCCAGCCCCTCTCCGAGCCTCAACTGTCAAAGCAGCAACAAACACAGGCTGCTTTTCCCCCAGGACCCCACGGTGCTTGCTCCTGCTCCCCCTCCACGTCAGGAAGCTGGCGTTGGCAGGATTTGATCGGCTCGGCCAGGGAATAAGGTCTGTTAGTCAACTAGTGAAGCACGTCAGCAGAGGGAATACCCAGCGCTACACAGCCCAGCCTGCTGTGGAGGCTCGGTTTGTGCCACCCCCCATTATTAGTATACTCATGGCGACTAATAATTATATTTATAGAAAGAAACACCTTCCACAAATCCAAAGCACTTGACTAAAATATACACTGCAGCTGTTAATTTTTTGCTTTTTGAATATGAACTTGAATCTTTTTTTTTTACCTGACCCAGCATGTTTTAATGGAATTCTAAGTAGTATTCCATACATCAACGCTTAGAAAAGATCATCTTTATTGATTCAAAACATCTGTTTTTGACAGGCACTGTATTGGGCGTGTGGGGGACCTGAATACCATGAAGTGGTGTCGTGATTTTATGGCAACATGGGGTGGAGAGCGATAATCAGGGAGTTTATACAGGGGATGTTGGTCTGAGGGCTGGTAGGAGTAGCCAGGCAGACACGTCTATGAACTCTCACCAGTTGGCAATGAGTACATGTACTGTGTGCGGGGTTTCCCAAGTGGCTTACTGGTGGCTCCTGCCTGCCAATGCAGGAGACACGGGTTCAATCCCTGGATGGAGAATATCCCCTGGAGAAGGAAATGGCAGCCCACTCAAGTATTCTCACCTGGGAAATCCCATGGACAGAGGAGCCTGGCGGGCTACAGTCCATGGGGTTGCAAAAGAGTCGGACACGACTGAGCGACTAAACAACAACACGTAGGATGCATGACCCTGGGCACCCAGACAAGGCTGGATACGTGTGACACATGTGATTCTGTGAGGATCAGGGATGGTAAAGATTCCTGTAAATATCCCTTCACCTGGGCCCACCCTGTGTACCACAGAGGTTGCCCTCGTCATGAATTTATTCGGGTAGCCACTCATTCACTCTTCCATTAAAGCCACAAATACTTACTGATTTTTTTTTTAGGGTGTGCCAAGTCGAGGCTATACACTGGGGGACACAAAGATGACCAAAGTCAGCCTGGTGCCTTTCCTCTGAAAGTTTTCATCCCAGCGGGGCATTCATTAAACAAATATCTGTGTAAAATTATAAAGAAATATACAATAAAAAAGAGCAGTCAAATACACACGAGAATCTCCCTGCTTCTCTTTTACTGATCTCCCACCTTATGCCAAGTGCTGTAGGGGCCACAGATCTGAATCAATGCCTGGTGCAGCAAAATCCCAAAGATCAACCAGAACCCATGACAGAAAGAGGCCAGGCAGCGGCCACGGTGGCACTTTTCAATTTACATGGCTCTTTTTATACCATGGACACTCCGGATCCTGCCAGTAAGACTGGGTTTGGCTGTTTAGGAGTTATTCTCTCCACGGGAGGAATTCGAGACCGGGAGAGATAAAGGGATTGGCCTTCCTGAGGTCACACAGCTCGAAAGGCCAGGAATGCTACACCTATTTTTACAACGACAGAAACGGAAGCAGAGCAAAGCGGTCATCTTACTTTCCCAGAGTCACACTATCTGTCAAAGCAGAGGAAACATAAGTGCAAAATTCTAGTGGGAAAGAGAACAGACGATCTTGAGATAGGTGAGTCTCAGAAAGTATGGATGGGGGAAGATGATAACACAGAGCATGAGTTCCAGCTCACAAAAGGGACCTCTCCTCTGCCTCCCGTGAGTGGGTTTTAATCTGGCCAGAGCGTGATCTGAAGTCACTAGAGCCAACACGTAGTGACCCCTTTGATATCCCAGACATTACGACATTCCTGCAAGGAGTGTATTAAAACTCCCATTTTCCAGATAAAGAGGTTGAAACTCTGACCACACACAATTGTACAGTAGGAGAACCACAGTTTATACTGTGGTCCATCTGATACTAGGACCTGTGGAGCTTCTTATACCCAGAGCTGCCTCCCTCTGGGAGCCTAGGAGTGCTGGCAACAGGATGCTGGAGGAGGTGGCCTGGGGAGGCCCAGGGGCTGAGGACACAGTCTGCCCAGGAATGTGGCCCAACCCGCCCACTTTTTAACACGGTGGCATCTCTGACATACCCCCTTGTCCTTTTCCTGTGCTGGCCTTCCTAACGCAATAAATAAACCCTTAGAGAAACGTGACCCGAGCCAGGCAGTAAATGATGGCACTGTCAGCTGTACACGACTGTTGAAACAAACACAGACTGTAATCATCGTGCTATACGGGGAGAAAGACATTTGGCAAATGAGATTCCATTTTCACATTGGTTTGTGCTGAGCATATAAATTTCCTGCGGGCCGGCCAGCGTTGGGGATGTGTAATTGATTGCCTGCATTATAATAAACAAGCCGTGACAGGTGATCATTCATCATATTCCGCTGAACGTTCCAGCACACCAGAAAACGGAGGAAGAGAGGGAACGCGAGAGCGAGGGCAGAGGAGAGGAGGAGCCTGGGGGGAGGGGGAGAGGGTCGGAAAGACTGAGTATTCCCGACAGACAGAAAGCCCGGGAAGGGGCGGGGGCAGAGAATCCGCAGAGCGGGCTCGGGGAAAGTGAAAGCAATTACTATAATTCTTCTGATTATCTAATTTGTTCTTTCTGGTCTTCGTTATGTGACCCTCCCGCTGCCCCCACCCCCATCACCACCCCATCCCACTCCAACACAGGAGATTCCCCCTCGGGGACTTGGGAAGACACAGATAGAATGCTCCTCCCAAGACTGAGGAGGGGAAGGGGAAAGGCGAGGTGGGGGAGGGGGCCGCGTCTAGTTGTAACCGGAGTAGGTACGTTCGGGAAAACCTCGGGGGGAGGGGTGTGTGTGTGTGTGTGTGTGTGTGCGCGCGCGCGCGCGCGTGTGCTAGTGTGTGCGCGACTCAGCTTCTCTTTTGCTCTGTGATGCCTCCAATCAGATGAATAGGAACCAGTATCTTTACATTTAAAAAATGTAAAGGGTGTCTGGGAAAAAAAAAAGAAAAGTTCCTTTTATTGAGGGAAAGAACAGAATCCAAGTTGGCACCGGATCTGGTTCCAGAAGCCTGTCAAGTGGGGCTCTCACTCGTCCGCTCTCGTCCCCGACCCCAACCCCTCCCCAGCCCCAGCCTCTCTCTGCCCTTGGCCCGGGGGCTGGGGTCGAAAAGGAGCTGCTGGGAAGCACCCTCCTCTCCAGGAGCTTCAATCCAGACATACACGAGGCGGAAGCCCATTGGCATATGAAGGACAGCAAGACAAATGAAGAGCTCTCGAGCCAGCGCACGCATTAAATAAGTACTTACAATATGCAAAAGCCAAATCCCTCAACAAGGGAGTGAGAGAAGAGCAGAGACAGGGATGGATTTGTCTCCCCAATTCTCACCCTGCCAATTTCTAACCCTCCGATCCTCACCAACCAAATGCCCTCTCGTCCCCTTTCGGGTACCAATGGCTTAGCGCAGGTGAGCCTCCGACCCTGGGAGTTGAGGGGGCGTGGCCCGCGCTAAAATCGGGGGCGGGGTCTGGGTGGGGCTTAGCCGGGGGCGGAGTGAGCACAGAGAAAGACAGTAACTTGATGGGCAATTGCTTTCCATCTCCCACTGCTTCCTAGAGTGCACTCTCTTTTTATCCTAGCTTTAACAACTGTAATCTGTTACTTTGGAGATTCTTATAAAGCCGCCGCTTTTGGAGACTGTTCGAGAGACCTGCCTTCTAAAAGCTGTGACATCAGCCCCAGCAGTGTGGGCTGCCTCCCCTCGGTGATCTGTGTGGTCTCTGAAAAATTAACAGCTTCTCTAGGTCTCCTAAGAATCCCAGGAAGAAAGCTAGGGCAGGTGCTCTTGTCTCAATATGCTTATTTCTTCCCATCTCCACATAAGATTTTATGAAACAGGTCTTAGGGTCCCAAATTTTACAGGGGAAGAAATGGAGGCACAAAGAAATGAAGTTAACTTGCTTAAGATCTGGCAGCAAAAAGAATAAAAATGGAACCCAAGGGTCTTTTCTTCCATGCTTTCCACATGCTTTCTTCCTTAAAGCCCCAAGAATAAGTGTGCAAAGGGATAATGAGGGAGGAGAAGAGTTGAGTCTGGGATGACCAAACCCTCTTGCTTTAATCTGCTACATATTGTCCAGATCTGCCTCTTTCTTGCCACCACCACTGTGCTCCCTGATCCAAGCCGTCTTGCTCCTGCACCAGGGCTTCTGCCTCTTCTCCCACACCCAGCCTAATATTGCTGCCCACTCACATCCACTTTCCACCAGCCGTCAGGATGACCTGTTCATTGTTCTGAACATGAGAACACCATCCAGATCTTTCACCAGCTGGCTCAGTCTACCTCACTAGCTACATCTTTTACTATTCATACTATCATTATCATCATCTTTGCTATAAAATTCATGTAACATAAAGTTTACCATTTTAATGATTTTAGCATGTGTAACTCAGGGACATTACATAGATTCTCACTGTTGTGCAACCATCACTACTATCTAGTCCTGAACTTTTCATCACCCAAACAGAAACCCCTTATCCGTTAGAGGTCACTTCTCATTCCACCCTCCTTCAGCCCCTGGCAGCTACCAGTTTGCTTTCGATTTCTATGGATTTGTCTATTCTGGAAATTTCATATAAATGAAAGCCTACAGTGTATGGCCTTTTATAACTTCTTTCACTTAGTGCTATGTTTTCAATGTCCATCCATGTTGTAGCAGCTTCATTTCTTTTGATGGGTGAATAATATTCCACGGCATGGACAACCCAACATTTGTTTTTTCATTAATGAATATTTGGGTTGTTTCCAACTTCTGGCTATTGTGAATAATCCCTCTGTGAATATGTACATACAAGATTTTGTTGGAACATCTGTTTTCAATTCTTTGGGGTATATACTTAGGAGTGGAATTGCTGGATCATATGGTAATTCTATGTTGAACTTGTAGAGTAACCACCAAGACTGTTTTCCAGTGACTGCACCATTTTCCATTCTTACTAGCAGAGCACAAGGCTTCTAATTTTTCCACATCCTTGCCAACACTTGTTATTTTCCTTTTGTTTGTTTTTTTTAGTAGCCATCCCAATGGGTGTGTCTAGCTCCATCTTTTCTGTTCCCCTCACTTTTACTTCTCTGGGCTTTTGTATCCTCAAATAGACCTCTTTCTCTTAAAAGGGGGCTTGTATATTACAATGACTTCTGCCTTCCTTCATCTCCAAAGCTAGATCAGATTCCCTAGTGACAATGCATCTAAGACCCATAGCTTTCCTTTCATAGCTCCCAGCTTGGTTGTGAGTTTACGTTTCCTGTGTGATTACTGATTAACGTCCATCTTCTTGACTTGACTACAACCTCCCCGCTACCAGGCAGGGACCATTCTGCCTTTGTTCATCCTCTGTACCTTCAGCACTTAGCACAGACCCAGGTAGAGTTCAGGTGCTCCAAAAATACTTGGTGGATGGATGGATGAACAATGAATAAGATCCAAGTTCAGGTCCTGCATCCTTCTGGATTTCTCTTTTCTTTTCTTCTCTTCTCAGTGGAGTTGGTAGGTCTCGCTACATCAGGACCTGAAAAGCCTACTTCCTACATAAGAAATATGGAGGCTTAGGAGATTATGCTTGCAGAATTCATCCTCACTAATGTCCTCCTTAAGAGCCATGGCAATTCCAGCCTGGGATTCTATGTCTTGAGTGGGAATTGTGCCGATTCTGCCCTGCAGTGCTGCTGAAGGCTTAGGAACTTGAAATATATACGCTTGGTGTAAACATGACCTCAGCATGACAGGGTGATCCCTGTGTTTGCCAAGCCATTAATTTTTATGTAATAACAGCCACCACGACAAACTGCATTTCCCCCACACTCTGAGTCGTTCTTAAGGTTAGATTCTATGGGACTGTGTGAGACAAAAGCTTTACACACTAGACTGTAGTGGTGAGTTCTCTGTGTTTACAGCTCTGCTCCTACATGCAGCTCCAAAGAGCTGAAAATAGAGGATTAAAAATTCATGCAGCTACTCTCTTCCAAGGAATTCCAAACACTTAGAAGACGATCTTTATCCCATGAAGTCATTAGCTTTTGGATATCACCATGCCCATCTCGAAGACAGGGATCAGAGGCCCAGAGACGTGAAGCAACTTTGCCAGGGCCCACCCCCCACCCCTACCCCCAATACAGGAGCTGTAGGCTCAGGCAAAGAGCCCTCTCTCACCCATCTAGCCCATGCCCTCTCCATTAGCTTGATTAAGACAATTGATTTATTCATTCTTGGTGGTTGAGAGGGGAGAAAAAACCAACATGCCATTTGTGTGATATAAATATCTCTGGAAAAAGCTTAAAAACATTGTGTCATACATATTTTGTTAATACCACAGTCAATCACACATGTCCAAGTGCACAGTTCCATCAACCAGGAAGGGGGCGTGGGGGGAAGTGGGGTGAGGGTGGTGGAGGAGGGGGAGGCCCAGGAAGGACTTAAGCTCTGAATCCTCTGTTCCAGCTGAAGACACCTTGGTGGTTTTCTCTTTAGCATAGTGCCTTCAAAGAACCTCCTAGATGTCTCAGAAGCTTGATGTTGGGCCAGAACATGAGTGGGTAGGGATGCAAGGGTGCTGGGATGCCTATCTAACTGGCCAGTTCACAAAGAAAAGATGGGGATGGCACCTTCTCACTCAACATGGTCTCTGGACTCACAGAAGTATTTGGATCTCAACCTGGTTCCTCCTCCGCCACTCCCACGCAATGCACTCCCTCCCCAACGCCAATTGTCAAAAAGCCTTTAATCTCAGTGATTCTACTGTTAAGAATTTAGCCCAAGGAAATAATTAAAGATGTGTAAGATTTTACAACAGGATATTTCTCATAACACAGACTATAGTGAGAGATTAGAAACAGCCTGCACAGCCTACCAGTCATAAGTGATTGATAAATAAATGATGTGGTCCATCCCCTAAAACCCTGCTGAGATTAAAAAAAAAAAGACTAGAAGAAAATAAACCAAGATGTCTACAAAGCTGGTCTTTGGTTGAAGTTCTTGTTTTTAAATGATCTCTTCAAAACCGTCTTAAATTTGGTTGACTCTAATAGAAATTTTATGAAATCACTAAGATTTAGAAGTCGTAAATGGAATCAGATTAGATCAGATCAGTCACTCAGTCGTGTCCGACTCTTTGTGACCCCATGAACCGCAGCATGCCAGGCCTCCCTGTCCATCACCAACTCCCAGAGGTCACTCAGACTCACATCCATCGAGTCAGTGATGCCATCCAGCCATCTCATCCTCTGGCGTCCCCTTCTCCTCCTGCCCCCAATTCCTCCCAGTATCAGAGTCTTCTCCAATGAGTCTACTCTTCACATGAGGTGGCCAAAGTACTGGAGTTTCAGCTTTAGCATCATTCCTTCCAAAGAAATCCCAGGGCTGATCTCCTTCAGAATGGACTGGTTGGATCTCCTTGCAGTCCAAGGGACTCTCAAGAGTCTTCTCCAACACCACAGTTCAAAAGCATCAATTCTTCGGCTCTCAGCCTTCTTCACAGTCCAGCTCTCACATCCATACATGACCACAGGAAAGACTATAGCCTTGACTAGGCAAACCTTTGTTGGCAAAGTAATGTCTCTGCTTTTGAATATGCTATCTAGGTTGGTCATAACTTTCCTTCCAAGGAGTAAGCATCTTTTAATTTCATGGCTGCAGTCACCATCTGCAGTGATTTTGGAGCCAAGAAAAATAAATTCTGACACTGTTTCCACTGTTTCCCCATCTATTTCCCATGTAGTGATGGGACCAGATGCCATGATCTTCGTTTTGGAATAGCAAGTGACATAAGTAAAGGCCTAGAGGCAAATCGGTGTCAGGGAGTAACCAGCTGGACTGTAGTGGGAGATTCCCAATGCTGAGGGCTGAGAAGTGTGGTGGGTTTGTGGGTGGTGGACAGATTGTGAATCTTTTGAAGCCAAGAAAAGAAAAGTACACTGGTTGTGATAGGCATTTGGGAGCCGCTGTAGATTCTTGAGCAAGAAAAGACATGGGCAATTCCGAGTCAGACCAAGAAGAGGCAATCCAAGAAATGAACGAACTGAGAGTGGATCTGGTGGTCTCATAATTCTTTTATGGAAGGATCTGAGTTCATTGGTTTGAGGGTAAAGAGTTTTGGAGAATAATAAAACTTTAAAGAAGTCTTGAGATTGCTTTCATTTTACAGATAACACAACTGCAGCCCAAAACCTTAAATAAACTGTTTCTCAGACCCACAGCAAGATGGTGGCCAAGTTGGGACTGGCAACCAAGGGTCCTTATTTCCAGCTCCAGTCCCAGCCCACCTGTTTGCTGCCTGGGATCCCAATTCTGAGATATTAACCACGTGTACAACCTTCCAAGACCCTAGCTTACTTCTTGGAGTCCCACCTAAACCTCCATCTGTTCATTCATTCATCTGCCCATCCATCCATCCAACACATATTAAAGACCTATTAGGAGACAGTCATGCTAAGCATTAGGGTGATGGTGGAGAGTAGGTGCTCAGTAAATATTTGTGAAAGAGAAGAAGGAAGGGAGAGAAGGAAAGGAGAATAGTTCCTGCCCTCAAGTCACTTAAGATCTAATTCTGGAAACAGACGCAATCTTCCATGTACAGGGGTGAAAGCTTTCATAGAGATGTGAACTCATGTACCACAGGTCCAGGCAAGACACACAGCAGAACCAAACCAAAAAAGAGTCGACTTTCATTTCTTTTATAAGAGGACTTAATTCAGATAACATTTGTGGAGCCCCTCTAATGGGCCGGGGATTAAGATTTCCCTATTTCTCTGTGTTTACACATTAAATCCAAAATGGCCGGGGGGAGGCATCTACTGAAGGAGAAAACCCAAAGGGTCACCAAGCGTCCAGAAAGGGCAGATACTGTTCATTTCTTTGAACAACTTTAACTTCTTTTTCACACTCCAGCCACTTGGTTTGATTTTCTTTTGGCCACTGGTCCCAGAGTCCTTGGCTCTGTTCTGATGTGGGGAGGGCCAAGTTCAAGCCACAATCAGACCCTCCCATCAGCCCCACCCTCCTCCATTTCCCTTTTCCAGTTATTCAGGCTTCTCAGGCCACTGCAACCTCGCATTGCCAAGTGAACATAAATCAAGAGGCCACAGCTCTGGGCTCTTTGAGAAACTGGGACTTTGCGGAGCCTTTCCAAGGGGGCACACAGGGAAGGAAGGGGAAGAGGCATAAGGAGAAAGTTCCATGTGGTTCCTTTAATCACTGGGTGGAAGGAGAGAGGAGAAAGTTCAAACAGAGCCCCGCAAGCCAGGCCGGGAAGCCAGCTCTGAGCTCCACTGTTTAAGCAACTGCTGTTGGCATCACCAAGGTTTGTCTTGGCCCAAACCTGTCCTGGGAAACAAGAGAAGCTCACGCTCTTGGAATCCACTCCCTTAACGATTCACTCAGCAACTCAGCTTTGGTGGACAATTAAAAGAAAAAAACAAAAAAAACCCACGGGGGAGGCAGGAAGCAAAAAGAAAGAAAAAAAAAAAGCCATGGAACCAATGGTTAAACGGGCACTCCCCAAACTCATCAGCTTGGACTGGGCCAGGAAGAAGAGAGAAACTTTCTGAGGCTCCCCAAGGGTGCCAGCCCCTCCCAGCTGTGAACAGCCACTTCCTAGAGTGGAATTCTGGGTGACAGCGAGAAGCAAGAGACTGGAACACTCTGATTCAAAAGCTATCCCGTTACAATCTCCTTTTTGGAGAGAGGCACTCCGTAAACAGTGAAAGGGCAAGGTGGCTCTCAGACAGTTGTGTTTTATGGAGTGTTCCCCATGCACCAGCATTGTTCCAGAACTTTCCATCCCTTGTCTCACTGGGTCCTCAGAGCCAGCCCATGAGGGCATATGCTTCAGCCCATTGCATAGATGAGAGAGCCGAGTCTTGATTGCTTATTGACCTGCCTGAGGACACACGGCTGATGAGTGGAGGGCAGGGGCTCATCTGATTGTGAATCTGATCCCCTGTGCCAACCCCCGCCCCACCACCTCAACCATGCTCCTGACCACTCTTCTCTCCTGCCTTTATTTACTGCCTCATTGCCACATGCCATCACCATCACCGCACCCTCTCAGATGATGCAGAAAAGCTAAAGAAGCACGCACTCAATCACAAAACGAGATAGGACAGCAGCCCTGGACCAGTGGCGTCTTCCTAGCAGGGTTGCTGGGGCTCTCAGCAGTCCTGGCTGACTGCAAAGTAGCACAGGGTGTGGAAATAGCACTAGATTAACAGGGCCCCAAACAAGGCATCCTCAGACCCCTTGCAGGTGCAGAAGTAGAATTCAGGGATCCGAATTTACCTGGTGGAAAAAAAAAAAAAAATGACCTCTTGACTCTCACTAACTTCTAGTAGAAAGGCAGCATTTTCTTGTATGAGGAAGGAGGTGGCAAACCACTGTAGCATCGGCAGTTCCCGTGACTGCAGCACGTGCAGATCGCAGAGACTCTGTCATTAGCGGTTGTAGAGATATCAGAATATTTTTTGTGCGCCTCACAAAAATCGCAGCAGTAGATCGACCAGCGGCAAGATCTTGATACTTAATACATAATAAAGAAGCTCATAAAGTACTACTTCACAAATGTGGATCTTCATATTTTGATATCTGTATTACGATATAATTGGTTTCCTTTGCAATCCTGAATGCCTTATTTTATGGATTGAAAAGCTTGATCCTGAACAGGGGTCCCTGGCCTTCACCAAACTGCCCCAGGGGTCCATGGCCCATGCATGCCTGGGAAGTTGAGGTGAGGCTCCTTGTTCTTAAAAGGTGTGTCGCCTAATTGGAGAATAAGACAAATACATACACCAATATTAAAGATTCAACCTTAAGTGTAAAAGAAAAGAGTAAACTCCTTGAGGGCAAGGATTGCATTTTTTAAATATATACTCTTGGGGGTTGGGGGAAAGTTATCTATATATTCAAATCCAGAGCGCCCAAAGCAGTGCCTGATAATCAGTAGCGATAGGTCATTAACCAACAGTGCCAAATGTATGAGCTCAGTCTCTCAACCTGTGCCACTTACAAGCTGAGTGATCTCGGGCCAGCGGTGACAACCCTTCTGTCTTGATTTGGAGGAGGGGCCCAGCATAACCTTTTTCTCAACGTGGTTGACACGGTCCAATGAGAGGAGGGTGTGTAGGCACCTGTCCTTCTGGTCAGTTCAGAAGGACAGCAGCTCTGCGGCCCCCATAGCTCTCTTCTGTGGAAGATCAGCTTTGGGTAACCTGCCCAACAGGTGCCATCCCTGGGGGGGACATGAGTCACTCTGGGAGGGTCTGCAGCAGAGCTTAAGACAGAAGAACCAGTCGATGTGGGTCTGTCTGTCCCTTTGGATGCCTCTCTGCTAGCCCAGATGTCCCACACACCTCCCAGAAGAAAGCACTGTTCTCGCCTTTGTGGTCCCTTGGGGAGGTGGGGCTGGGTGAGCGGAGGAAGGACTGGACAGTCAGGTCCCTCAGACTCTGTTCCCCCCAACCCCCTCGCCACACACCAGGGTGGTATGATCCAAGATAGGAGAATGCCCGCCTTATCTCGCCAGGGATTGCTTTACCACTCTCATGCTCACACATTTGCTTGGAAGATGTCTGTGTCTGCAAGGGCTGGTAAGAACCTGGAACAGCCTTTGAAGGTACCCAGCCAACTGAATTTAATTAAACTGCAGTTCCAGAAGCCAGCAGCATTTTCCTAAGAAAGCAATACAACTTCTAAAAGTCCCCTGACACTCCTGTGCAGCCCATTTCCTGTGCTTCAGACTATGTCATAAAACTGTCCATAAGGTGGTTTCCTTTGATGATGGATACAGTTGGCAAGACATTATTTCTGTAAGCCAGCATTACTGTCTCATCTTTTTTAAGTTAGGAGCATCCCAACCCTCCCCTTACACTGCATTTGTTCTTGTGTCTCCAAGGTGAAGTTGCAGGACTTTACATTTTTTTTTTTTTTCAATTCAACACATGTTTATTGAGTACCTATTATATGCCAAGTGCTAGGTATACAGTGGTGAATGAAACAGTCATAAACCATGCCCCCAAGGAGCTTACAGTCAAGTGGGAGAGTCAGATAATAAATAGGTAAATCAACAAATAAATATGTGTAATTTGTATTTGTTCTGGCATAGGACCTTTATCTTTTCAACTTGGCTTCTTGCTTGGACCCAGAGGCCACTGTCTTAGAGAGTCACACTCCCACTAGCTCACAGTGGAGATAGCATCACACTCTGGGACCAGATTTGATTGTATTGCTGCCCTAGGTAGGGTAAAGTGATTGCTGAGGAACCCTCCTTCTTCTAAACATACTTTACAGCCACTTGTTCTTCAGCACTTGGGCCCCTATTATGGCTAGGGGCCGGGGATATAATGGTGTTTGAGACAGCACAGCTCCCACCTCCACAGAGCTTTATATGGTCAAGGGAGAGAGAGATAATGAGGACATAAGGAAATAAAGACATAAAACAGTTACAGATTGTTAAACGTGCTAAGAAGACAGAAACAGATGGCTGGAGAATAGTGGAGGGATATTCTTAGATGAAGTCAAAGAAGATCTCTCAGAGAAAGTGACATTCAAGCTGAGACCTGAGGGATGAGACTGAGCCAGCCACAAGAAGAGCCAGGCAGCAGGCATAGCACGTGCAAAGGCCCTGGGGTGGGAAAAGCTTGGCAAGAGCCAGGTATGGACAGAAGGTCAGGGTTGCCATAGTGTAAGGAAGAGAGTTAGAAGAGGTGAGGAGAGAAAGGCAGGCAAGGGGCCGTGCAAACCACTATTAAGAGTTTGGATTTTATTCAAGCTGGTTGGGGGTGGAAATTCACATAGGAGGTGCTCCATATATGAATTTGTTGGTTAAATGGATGATTTGGAAATATTCTTCCATTTACAGGTTTAGACATCAAAGTCTTTAGGAACTGCATCCCTATCAGATTTTCCCCTGGACTCATTTTTCTGTCATTCAGTTGGTCCATTTGCATATATGCCTGTAAATGAGCTCTAAAGACATGGTTATGGGAAAACCCAGGTTTACCAGAGCAGCCGCACTGGCTGACCCCAAGGAGGTACCATTCTCACTGTGTTCTTTGAAAATGCATTCCTGGAGTACAGCATAGAACTGGATGAAATAGTGCCTCCTAGATTTACACAGGCATGAGTTCCTGGTCCCAACTTGGACGTTCACCAGCTACACGATCCAGGGCAAGTTTTGTGCTCCCTCTGGGCCTCCATTACACAGAAAAGGATGATGCCACATCTACCTCCCAGGGTTGCTGAAAATTTTCAGACTAAGGCAGTAAGGGCTTCCCAGGTGGTGCCAGTGGTAAAGAATCCATCTGCCAATGCAGGAGACGCAAGAGACCAGAGTTTGATTCCTGGGTCAGTGGGGAAGATCCCCTGGGGTAGGAAATTGCAACGCACTCCAGCGTTCTTGCCTGGAGAATCCCATGGACAGAGGAGTCTGGTGGGCTACACTCTGTAGGGTCCTAGGACTGAGCAACTGAGTACCGCCACCCCCCTCCCCCCGCTACCAACACACACAAGGAAGTGAAAACACAGTATTGACACTTGATAAAGAGGAGTACCTAACCAGGGTCCTGGGATGAGCTTCACAGATCAGTGGACCCCCTGAAATTGCATTCAAAGTATGCATCACATGTGTACCTCTGTATACAAAGGTCAGTGCGCTTTTCAAAGGAGAGGATCCAAAACTCCCTTCTCAGCTTCACAAAGACCTGTAATCCACCATCGGCTATGTGGTATCATACACCTGGCAGTTGGGTCTGCTACTGGCCCTTGAATCTGTTCTCTTGCTCTGAGATCTAGTTAAACATTTGCTTGTTGATGTCCTGTTTCCTCAGGAGTCTGCAAGTCTGTAAGCAGGCAAGTGACTGCCTGCACTGACCCTTCCTTCCCCACCTTCCAGTGGTGCTGACCCCCTGTCTTCCCACCATTCTCACTGTGTTCTCTGTAAATGCATTCCTGGAGTACAGCAAAGAATCGGATGAAATAGTGCCGCCTAGATTTATGCAGGCATGAGTTCCTGGTCCCACCTTGGACCCGCCCAACAGCAGTCCATCAGCCCAGGGCCAGTCTCCACACCGTGCACACAAGAGGCCCAGGTCCCAGCGGCAGCAGTGGCCGAGCGTGGGTGAAACGAGCTCAGTCCATGTGTTATAAGCCAGGCACAGCCTTCCTCCCCCCAAGTAATAAGATGCCTTAACCCAGATATATGTTCTCTGCAGGCTACCCCCAAGGAGCTGTAGCTAAAGGCAGGGATTTCTGGCACCAGGTTTGGCCCGTCAGGAAGAGGCTTCTGTTTTCAAGAAGAGGAGATGTGAGAGCTTTAACTTCCACCCACCCACAGAAGTCTGACCCTGGGTGGTTTGTATATATGTCTGTGTCCCACAGAGCACCCAGCACATTACAGGCACTTAACAAAAGCAATAAATAAATAATGGTCATTTCCAGCCCATCTACCCACCACACCCTCTGGGGATCTTAGTATACTCACCTCTCATCTAGCCAATTTCTAACTGGTTCCCCCACCTCTTCCTGAGAAGTAATGAAGCTAATGATACCTTGTGTAGACATTGAATCTTTCTTCCCAACAACTCCAAACACTTGACTGTTATTAGCTCTTCATACTCATTTCTGTTAGGTGTAAAAGGCAGGGGTGAGGTATTCTACCCTCCCCCATGCCCTCCCACCAAATTGGTGTTATTCCAAGGAACTGAGGCCTAGGACAGGACAGCATTTGTCCAGATCTGCAAGTCACAGGCAAGGGGAATGAGAAATATGGACCTGCCCTTCTGGTCTCCATTCCTGAATTTGATCTGGGCTCCTCTGGTAGCTCAGCTGGTAAAGAATCCACTTGCAATGCAGGAGATCTGGATTCAGTCCCTGGGTTAGGAAGATTTCCCTGGAGAAGGGCATGTCAACCCACTCCAGTATTCTTGCCTGGAGAATCCCCATGGACAGAGGACCCTGGCGGGCTACAGTCCAGAGGGGTCACAAAGAGTCAGACATGACTGAGCGACTAAACACAGCACAACACTGCTGAAATCTTTCTTTGCCTGGAAGCAAAGCAGATCTTTCAAATTCTGCTGATGTCCCTAACAGCCTCTCAGTTCTTGAGGTTTGAGAAGTCCCCTTGTTTAGGAAGATCCTCACAGGGAAGAAGAGGTTCCCAGTGGTGTGATGCAGCTAGACGCGGACCAGGATACCGCTGCCATGTGGACAACCTCGAATCCCAATGAAGTCTCTCCAACACACCCAGGGAGTATGAGTTAGGGATGCACAGCGGGCTTGGATCTCCATGGCAAGCACCTTCCTCTGCTTCCAGAACCAAGCCCATGGTGCTGAGAGGCTGTCCCATGGCCCAAGGAAACTGAGAGGCCTGCTCATGGCTCTAATCAGCTGAATAACCCAAGGAGAGAATGAGTATGGAGTTTTTGGACCTTGGTTGCATCATCAATTAAATGGGACTAATCTTAGCCACCCTGTACTCCTCATTGGGAGGTCTGCAGCACGAAGCCAAACAGATGGGAGAGTGCATCGAAAAAAATTGGAACGCTCTATGGAGATGCTGCTGCTGTGAATATTAGGAGAGATGCAGTCTGTTCTCTGAAGATCACCTACGGATTTTCAGAGCCAGAGGGGAACTTGAGGCCCACCAGCCTGTCCTTTTCCAGAAGAGACCAGAGATGGGGTGTGGGTGTAGTAAGGTGAAAAATGCCCCCATCCCCCAAAGACAGTCCCATCGGATTCTGGGAACCTCTGCTTGTGATCATATTTGGGAAAAAAGGTCTTTGCAGATGTGATTAACTTACTGAGCTTGAGAAGAGATAACCCCTGGATCACCCAGGCAGGACCTGAATGCCAGAACATCAGATCAGTCGCTCAGTCGTGTCCGACTCTTTGCGACCCCATGAACTGCAGCACGCCAGGCCTCCCTGTCCATCACCAGCTCCCGGAGGTCACCCAGACTCACACCCATCAAGTCAGTGATGCCATCCAGCCATCTCATCCTCTGTCATCCCCTTCTCCTCCTGCCCTCAATCCCTCCCAGCATCAGAGTCTTCTCCAATGAGTCAACTCTTCGCATGAGGTGGCCAAAATACTGGAGTTTCAGCTTTAGCATCATTCCTTCCAAAGAAATTCGAGGATTGATCTCCTTCAGAATGGACTGGTTGGATCTTCTTGCAGTCCAAGGGACTCTCAAGAGTCTTCTCCAACACCACAGTTCAAAAGCATCAATTCTTCGGCACTCAGCCTTCTTCACAGTCCAGCTCTCACATCCATACATGACCACAGGAAAGACCATAGCCCTGACTAGGCGAACCTTTGTTGGTAAAGTAATGTCTCTGCTTTTGAATATGCTATCTAGGTTGATCATAACTTTCCTTCCAAGGAGTAAGCGTCTTTTAATTTCATGGCTGCAGTCACCATCTGCAGTGATTTTGGAGCCCAGAAAAATAAAGTCTGACACTGTTTCCACTGTTTCTCCATCTATTTCCCATGTAGTGATGGGACCAGATGCCATGATCTTCGTTTTCTGAATGTTGAGCTTTAAGCCAACCTTTCCACTCTCCACTTTCACTTTCATCAAGAGGCTTTTTAGCCCCTCTTCACTTTCTGCCATAAGAGTGGTGTCATCTGCATATCTGAGGTTATTGATATTTCTCCCAGCAATCCTGATTCCAACTTGTGTTTCTTCCAGTCCAGCATTTCTCATGATGTACTCTGCATATAAGTTAAATAAACATGGTGACAATATGCAGCCTTGACGTACTCCTTTTCCTATTTGGAATCAGTCTGTTGTTCCATGACCAGTTCTAACTGTTGCTTCCTGACCTGCATACAGATTTCTCAAGAGGCAGATCAGGTGGTCTGGTATTCCCATCTCTTTCAGAATTTTCCATAGTTTATTGTGATCCACACAGTCAAAGGCTTTGGCATAGTCAATAAAGCAGAAATAGATGTTTTTCTGGAACTCTCTTGCTTTTCCCATGATCCAGCGGATGTTGGCAATTTGATCTCTGGTTCCTCTGCCTTTTCTAAATCCAGCTTGAACATCAGGAAGTTCACGGTTCACATATTGCTGAAGCCTGGCTTGGAGAATTTTGAGCATTACTTTACTAGCATGTGAGATGAGTGCAATTGTGTGGTAGTTTGAGCACTCTTTGGCATTGCCTTTCTTTGGGATTGGGATGCCAGAACATATACCTTTATAAATCAGTCACAGAGAAGAGAAGGCCATGTGACCATGGAGGCAGAGACAAGAGCAGTGCAGCCACAAGCCAAGGGATGCCTGGAGTCACCAGAAGCTGGGGTAAATCAGGAAGGATCCTCCCCCAGAACCTCAGGGGGTGGGAGGGGGGACATGGCCCTAATGACACCTTGATTTTGGACATCTGGCCTCCAGAACTGTGAGAGAAGACATCGCTGTTGTTTTAAGCCATCTAAGTTTGTGGACCCATGTGACAGCAGCCCTGGGAAACATGAGGTGTGCAAACTCCCACATTTTATTGATGACAGAACCAGGCGTCCTGACTCTGCATCCAGTGCCTGTCATGTCACATCCCTCCTGGCCTCTTGAGAGGTGAGGAATGAAGCCATATCCTACCCAGAGGACCATCTCCAGAGCTCAAGGTCAAGGGAAGACAGCAAGAGCCACTGAGAGCAGCTCCTTTTGGTAGCATGGAGAGAAGGCTGAAGGAGGCCACTCACAGGCAGAAAATGCATCTCATGACCCAGGTGATGCTGGAGCCCACAGATATCCCAGAGGCCAAGCCAGCTGATGAGCAGTGTCCTCTGCAAGAAGAGGAACATGTCTTCCTACAAGCTAAGATGACTGGACATGCAGAACTCTGTGTCCCCCATGCCTTGCACTGCTTCCTGGGCTCCTGGGCCTCCCAGCAAAGAGCAGAGCTCCATATAGGAGGACAGGTACTTGGAGCTGATCTTTGATGTGTCAGAGGGACAGTGGTTTGCAGTTTCTACCCGGGGTCGGGCAGGGAAGGCCCTCAGTGCTGAGTGAGTCTTCATTGCGTGAGAATACTCATATGTTCAGGGAATTGCCAAGGTTGATTTCTGACCTAGAGAGGATTCTCACAGCGCTGACAGAAATCAGTGTCTTGACTTCAAGTTCCCTGGTGAGCCAGTCACTGATGAGGGAAATTTCTGCTGAAATTCTGGCAGCTTCTGGCTCTAGTTTCCAGGGTTTCACAAAGGCATGGCCACGACACCTCATATTGTCGGGGCTGCACTAGGGGCTCTGCCCCACCCCCGCTGATGGGACCACCAGCCAGTCCCTGGCTTTCTGCAGGGCTTGCCAGCTCCACACCATCCTGGTGTCCACAGGGAAGCACTATGGATCTTTCTACCCCAGGGACTCTGAACCTAGGCATGATCAACCTCTGGGATCAGGGCATTCTTTGCTGTGGGGTCTGTCCTGTGTCTGTAGGGCATTAAGCAGAGTCCTTGGCCAGCAGCACTCTCTGCCCCAACATAGTGATGGTAGTGATAGTGTTAGTCGCTCAGTCGTGTCTGACTCTTTGCAACCCCATGGACTGTAGCCCACCAGGCCCCTCTGTCCATGAAATTCTCCAGGTAAGAATACTGGAGTGGGTTGCCATTCCCTTCTCCAGGGGATCTTCCTGAGCTAGGGATTGAACCCGGGTCCCCCACATTGTGGGCAGATTCTTTACTGTCTAAGCCACCAGGGAAGCCCCTGTCATGACAACCAAAAATGTCTCCAGACATTGCCTACACATCCCTGAAGGACAAAATCCCACCCCACAACCTTGAGACCCATTGGTCTGTGCACACCTGGCTTCTCTTTCTCCAAGCCATAGAAACTTCCTCTGTGCAGTGTTGCCCCCACGATGTCTCACAGCTCACTGCCCTGTAATGTCACTGCTGTTCCCCTCCTATGGAATGGGAAGTAAAAATAACTGTACCAACAACTTATTGTATACTGGTTTTAAATCAGTCAACTCATTTAAATCCTTGTCAGCCACTCTATAAAATTATTCCATTGTAAACTGTTATGAGTAATTAGGGATAATATATTATAAGATGAGGAGACCAAGGCAGAGAAAGTCAGTGAACTTGGTCAAGGTCACACAGCTTTTAAGGAACTGAGTCAGGAATCAAACTCAGGCAACTGAGCTCTTAAGCACCATCCTACACTATAACTTCAGTCATATGAAATGTTTGGGATATGCTTTAGAACTGCGAACTTTTTAAATGGCTATTTATACCATTGGGACAGAGATGGCATGGCAGTTAACAATATGATATGATTATCAACCCCATTATTTTCAGATGAGGAAACTGGGGCTGGCCCAAGGCACATGATAGTTCAAAGACAGTCCTGGGCCATGAATCCTGGTTTCCTGTCATAGAATTCAAGCTTTCCCTGCTATGGCAGGCTGCATCTGGATAGGAACTTTAGCAGGAGAGGCTGAAGATATAAATGTCCCTTCGGCTGCTAACTGTCAAGCCAGAGAACTTAAAATAGGAGGCTCTGCTTTTTCATAGCAATCCTGGAGCCCAAAGTGAATACCCCACGTGGGTTGCTGGGTGCCTGTGTGCATTCCGCATATTTAACATGAGATGCAGCCGGTGAATTTGTCTTGCACCATCCAGCCCTTCCTGGAGGCAGCTGCTTCTTTCAAGGGCTGTTGGGCATGGCTGGGAGGTGACAGTGGCCACAACTGGTCAACTGTATTGCTTCTTGGACAGAAAAGGCACCTTTGTTGATACACACCCCTCCCACAGTCCACTCCCCCTGTATCCAACATCTCACGGAATAGAGTATGTAGGTGTTTGGTCATTCCCCTTGAATGGCAATCCTGGTGGGGAGGGATCATTATTACCCCTCATGTTTTGCTGGGGAAAAGAGTGGGGTTGGAGTTTCAGGGATGCGGTCAAGATCATATACCCAGTATGTGGTAGAGCCGAGGTAGTGTTCTGGTTCTTGGACTCACCTTCAGCTGCTGCCTCTTCTGGGGCCCAGTCCTTGCATTTTGTTGGGATTTGAATACAGAGTGCTAAAGCAGAAGGGCTTCCCAGGAAGCGCTAGCAGTAAAGAACCCCCTTGCCAATGCAGGAGACTGAGAGACATGGGTTTGATCCCTGAGTCAGGAAGATCCCTTAGAGGAGGGCCTGGTATTCTTGCCTGGAGAATCCCAAAGACAGAGGAGCCTGGCAGGCTACCGTCCATAGGGTCGCAAAGAATCGGCATGACTAAAGCAACTGAGCACGCACACACACACGCAGAGTGGAAACGCATAGTGCTTAGGGACAGGCCAGATTCCAAAAGATGACCAGTCTCCTCACTATGGGAGTCCTGTTTAGATTGTTTATTCATTCCACACAAAGTCATCGGGGACCAGTGCTGTGCTCATGTAGAGAACAGAGGTGAGTGAGCAGATAAGCAGTGGGTTGAACGGTGACCCAAACTATCCCCTCAAGAGGCACATCCACCTCTGAATCCCCATACCTGTGAATGTGACCTTTTTGGAAATAAGGTCTTTGCAGATGTAATTAAGGATCTCAAAATGAGACCATCCTGGCTCCCTAAGTCCAGTGACAAGTGTCCTCACAAGAGGCAGAGAGAGATCTGAGACATCCACATGAGGACAGAGGCAGAGATGGTGTTTAAATCAATTTCTGTTATTTTAAGTCAGTGATTGATTACCAGTTTGTGGTCATCTGTTAAGGCTGCCTCAGAACAAGAATGTATCCTGAAAGGGGATCATTTTGAGAATGAAGAAGAAGAAAAGAAGGAAGTGCTGGTTGCAAGATGACCCAGGTAGCACGTATTAAAATTCACAGGAGCAGGCCCTCTCGTGCCCTGTCAGAAGGACACAGGCGAGTTCTTCCTGGAATTCACTGAAACAAATGCAGCGGAACCCTCCACCCCCAAACTTGCAGCTGTTAAAAGAAGGCAGCCGACAAGTCAGCAGGGTAATTAGACAGACAGGAAGTTAAGTTGCTCCAGGCACCTTCAGGGGAAGGGTGTCATCAGCTCCAGGTTTATTCATTAATGTCCATGAATCCCTTCATCCCTCCCTCTTTCACAAACAAGAAACGTGTGTGTGCGCGCACACATGTGTGCGCATGTGTTTGTGTCTGTGGGAGGACCTATGCCATACTCTGAAGAGGGTACAATGTAGTTCCTCCCCGTGGGGTTCAAAATCTGGTGGGAAAACAGTGATGTCAGCCCCCGTGCTTAGAGGCAGCACTGAATGATATGTATTCATACTGATACAGTGACACTGTTTGTTGAAATGGTGGGACACTTTCTGTCTGTAGCAGTTGGTAAGAAGCCATTGATCTGAACCCCTAAGTGCCACCTGCCACCTCGGCTATGCCAGCCCCCTCCCCTTGCAGGACCCCCTGGACCTCTTCACCATCCAGCAATAAGGGGACAGTGGTACCTGGGCACCCTCCAGGATCCTGCTTCTGTGCTATAACCAGGGTCTGCTCGCACGGTCCCTGCTGTCCTAAGTGTCACATGGTTTATTATCACTGACTAGACCTCATTGCCAAAGGACTGAGAGGCTGGCTTTGAACTCATGTATCTCAGCTATTTAACCCCAGTTAGTTATCTTGAAATTGCATGCCTTAGGCAGGACGGAAGATGAGCAGGGATGGACCAGTCTGTCCACATCATTCTTCCATGCCTGGAAAGTAGCCTCAGAGAGATCACCTGTTCCCTTCAAGAACACCGAGGCAGGTCTGGGAAGAGCTCTGGAACCCGGATCAGCAAGCAGATTGGTCAGAGCCATGCCTGCAAGTTACCAGGGTCCAAGAAAGATCAGAAACCAAGTCCAGGCTGTGGACTCCACTGTCTGTGCACCCTGCAGAGAGTCAAGGGTCTGGAGCCAGAAGGCAGAGGAGGCAGGGCCCCAGATCTGGGATTCTGGTAGAGGAGGTTCCAGGTGGACCAGAGGTTATCAGCTCAAGTCAACTCAAATTTCTGTCCACAGGAACCGGGCAGTTAGAACAGCTTCCCCGAGCGTAATACTTGGACAGCCTTAACACACTTACAAAGCCATTTCTACTAATATAATTCTTGCAGCATCCAGAGTATTTCTTTGGTGGGAGGGCTACTGGCCGAGTTTTTGTCAGGAAATTGGCTGCAGGTTCCATGGAAGGAAAGCATGTCCATCCTCCATCCTTATTTTTCTCCATGAGGTCAAGGGGCCAAACATGAAATCTTTCGGGGTCCTTCCATACATATGTATGTGTGTGTCTTATAGAATACATTTATTTTATTTGGGGCTGTTCTCGGTCTTCATTGCTGTGCAGGCTTTTCTCTAGTTTAGCAAGCTGGAGCTACTCTCTCGTTGTGGCACGGGGGCTTCTCATTGCTGTGGCTTCTCTTGCTGCTAAGCATGGTCTCTAGGGCAAGCAGGTTCAGTAGTTGCAGCTCCCAGGCTCTAGAGGACAGGTTCAGTAGCTCTATGGGCATGTGCAGTCTTCCTAGACCAGGAATTGAACCCATGTCTCCTGCATTGGCAGGCGGATTCCTTACCACTGAGCTACCAGGGAGGCCCTTCCATGTGTTTTTTGAGAACTGACTGGGACAAGCCCCTTCCCACCGGGGTTAAGCAGAAGGCAACACTCACTCATCAGCATTGCTGCTATTATAACAGGGGCGAGGACCATACGGTTCATGAAAGGACAAAGTTTTCCAGCAGTTTCAGAGACCAAAAATGGAAAGGACTTACATCATTTAACCATTAACTCAATTAACCACAACTGAATTTTGTACCTAGATGGATCTATAGTGCTACTCCTTACAGCTGCCTCACCCTGGCGCTCTTCTCATGCTTTGCAGGTGTCTTATCTTATCCTTCATCAATCGCAGGAGGCAAGCGTTATCATCGCGCCTCCGGGGTACAGATGAAGCTACTTCGGACCAGAGAGGTCCAGAGCCCTGATTAAAGTCACACAGCTACGGGGCCGGGAACTTGAAGCCGACCAGGCTTCCTTGAGAGAGGGAGTGAGCTTCCCGTACCGGCAACAGCCCAGGCACTAGTGGAAAGCTGAGGATCGCCTAGCGTCTAGGGAATTCCTGCAGGGCGTGGGAGGCGGGGCTTGATGACCTCCGAGTTCCCAACAACGCCCAGTTCCAGCTTTCTACGATCCCATTGTTTCCGAAAGGGGTCCCGTGACTCCGCGGGGGCGCCGGGCCTGGGCCCCGACCTCGGCCTGGACAACGCGGGGAGGTGGAGCTGTAGAGTTCCCGCGCATCCGGGGGCGGAGGGGGCCGGCACGGCGGCGCCCGAGAAGGGGGTCCCCTGCGGCCCGGCGCGCGGAGCCCCGATCCTTACAGGGCCGGAGCAACCCTGAGAGGGCGAGGCACTGCGAAGCGAGAAAGCTGTTGTTAATAAGCAGAATTGGGTTTTAATGGGGTTCGCAGAGATAGAACAGAAATCAAATTAGGGCCTAATTGGCATGCACGCGGCAGTGAGCGCGGCGGCGGCGCGGCGGGCCCGCTGGGGCTGAGCAGCGCAGTCGCCCCGGGGACGCGGCGTCCCGCCAGCTGGAGGCCGGGGCGCTCGGGGAACCCGCCGCCGGCGACGCCCCCTCCCTCGCCCGCGCCGCCAGCGCGCCCGCCCCGCCCGGCGGAGGACCTGGGCATGGCCTGGGAACGCGCAGCGCCGGGCCTGCAGCGGGCTGGCGAACCCCGCGCTGGGGCATCCGCGCTCAGCATCCGCCCCAGACGTTGACCCCGTTCCTAGAAAACGCCTGCGCGGCTGAGCCGCGTCCACGGCTGGCTTTTTTGTTTGTATCGTTGGAACAGATAAAAGGGAGTCGGGGAGACGGCAGTGGGAAAGGACAGGAAAGGGGAAAAGAGTTACAAGCAGAAGGAGCCAAAAGTTATTCAGTGCGAAGTAATTAGTATTAGTCGTAGTAAGAGTGATACTGGGCGCTGACCCTGGACCAAGTCCTCTGCAGGCGCGTTGCGCTCTTTTAGATCGTGACTCCTTGAGATTTGGTACTTTTGAATCAGAGGCACAGAGAAGTTTAGTTTGCTTACCCAGGGTTGTCCAGCAAGGACACGTTGTAACTGATACTCCAACCCAAGGCTGGGCGACCGCGAAGGTTATTCTTGTATTTGTTTCTGCTATGAACAGTGAATGTGGTTACGTTTATCTATCTTTAAAAGCACTTACAAGATTCTCCTTAGACTGATGATACGTTGGTTTTATTTGTAACAATGCAGAAAGTTACAAGATGACATTTCTTTTCAAAATGTTTCAATTCAAAATTTCTCGGTATCCGATGAATTTTAGGTCTCCCAAATTTCCCTGTAGTTTCGTTGGTCTGTGCCAAAGAGCACACCAAGGGTTTGGGAGGTAGAAACTCAGAGAAGCAGAGAGAGAGATCCCAGCAGTTCCGCAGGTGAGCAGAGCTATAGTGGAAATAACTGGGGAAATACCAATAGCAGCTCTCCCTCCTCAAGCATCTCCTGTATAGGATGTTCACCCCTCAAAAGATTCTTCAAGGGATGTACTTTTTTATTTTTAAATGTGAAAATAGGTTCAGAGAAGTACAGTGACTTCCCCAAAGCCACACAGTGAGTCCACGGTGGAGCTGTCCCAGAACTGACCCCATATCTCCCGGGATTAGACCATTTGCTCCCAGAGCACCAAGAGCTGGTGTGCTCTGCCCTTCTAGCAGCTGGAGGGTAGGATGAATTATTCCCCTCCAGGCCGCATAACCTTTGACACATTCCCCACCTCACCCGGCCTTTGGACCAGATTGGAGGAAACTTTAAGCACCCAGTACTGACCATTTCAAGCCTGGGGTGGAACCTTGATCTGCCTCCAAGAGGGATCAAACATTTCTTGGTGGCAGCTGATTGAGAACATTCCAGCACAGCATTTTTCAGTGTGTATGACATGAAACATGTCCAGAATTGTTCGTGAAACAACAGACTCTGTGATCAAATGATTTGGGGGAAACTTGGGGTTGAGCAAAGTTAAACCTGCGTCTTTACTGCAGGACTTTTCAGAGCCTTTATCATGCTCAAGCATGAGATCTCCAAGAGGGTCCACTATAAGAAGCATTTTCCAAATCATGGAAAATCTTTTTCACAGAGCATTGTGTAGGACTGGGGTTCCACAGAACCCACCCTGTGAAACATGACCCAGTGTGTTCTGGAGCTCTTAGGGAATTCTGTCCCTAAATAGGGATAAAGCTCACTCTCTACAGTTTTTCCTACCTGCTGTTTCCTTTTGTGAGGAGAAACATTTTAAAATCCCACTCATGGAAAAATGTTCACAGTTGAATAAGGAGCCCCGGTTGCACATTTCCCCAAAGTATTGCCAATCACACTCCTCAATCAAAAATATTTATTGGATCCTTATGCCTGCCTGGAACAGTAAGGAGCTCTGAAGACTTAAAAACAGATGAAATTAGCCAGGTAATATAGGTAGCACACTTAGCACTGAGGAATGGTGGGATAGTGTCGGAATTTCTTTTATCCATATTGCTGTTAGACCTGGTTCCTGCCCTCTTGGAGCTCAGAATCTGGTTAAATAATTAAAACATATGCACCCAACATGATAAAACAGCTTGGTACATCCATGATAAAGGCCACTGCAAATATTTGGGAAGCATAGCTATTCTATTCCCTAAGCACATTTAAAAATCTTTATTAGATTTTTAATTATAAAATTAATACAATGCCTATTGGAAAAAATAAACACGTTAGAAAGAAGAAAATGAAAAGCAAAAATTTCCTGTTCATACTCTCTGCCACCCCTGACTCCTTAGAAGTAACCATTGTAAATGCACCATATACTGTTCCAGACTTTTCTGTGCACAAAGCAAACAAGTAAACATGGAGTTTCCTTTTTACAAAAAATTTTGGTCATAAGACACTGCTTGTAAGCTCCTTTTTCCCTCACTTCACTATATGCCACAGGCCTCTTCTTTCTAACACACCAAGACCAACCGCCCTCCACTCCCACCCACCCCTTGGGTGCCTCACTTTGTCAACCCTTGAGAAGGGAAAAGCCGTAAAAGTCTACTCAATTGCTGGACATGTCCTGAATGCCTTACACATGTGTGCTGAGGGAGGGAAAGATGATAAAGTATTTAAATAAAGGGACCAGAATATGCAAAGGTGTGCAGGTGGAAAGTCAGGTAAATGGTGCCAGGTGTAGAAGATGACCCTCTCCTTTCTCAGTGACCAAAGGCCATCCCATTTTATGCCCCAATGGTTTACTTGCCCATTCCCGTTCATTTTGAAATGCTTTTTATAAGAGAGATCAGAATATTGCTGATCTGCTGTGGCCAGAGCGGAAGCACCTAGAAGGCAATGGGTCACATTTCTACAGGGTTTTATCCAGCATCCTCTTTCCATAAATTCAAGCCTATTAAATCTTTTAGCCAATTTCATGACTGTTTTCAAAGACACTATAATTGGAATCACCTGGTGTGAGACCCTTTTACTTAGAAGAACAGAGTCAAATGGTAAACTCAGCGACACAAATATGTGACTTGAGCATGTCACCAGCCACTTGTCACATTCATTCACACACTCGAGGGGTCAGTTGTAGTTGCAATTAGCTGGTTAACTAGCCTTTGTTGGGCTCTCAGGAGCTGCTGAAATACAGCAATGATGGCAGGAGGAGACTTTGCAATTGCAAGGACAAATATCTGTCCTGTGACAAAGGGAATAGGGGAGAGGGGCTCCTTTAAGAGTTTCCCCAGGAGGCAGTGTGAAATTTAAAAGCAATCATAATTAGTCTTCAAAATGAAACATGATGGGCCGAACGTCAGACACTCGCTTCTCCCTTCTCCGTGCTGTGGCCTCAACCAGACAGGGTCCTTCTTGTGTTCCAGTACTCTGGTTCCCTGCAAGGAAGCCCAGAGACTATTAAAATTTCCAAATAGCTGAGATTCTCCAGGATCAGCAGATCCACACAGAAGACCTTAAATCAGCAGAATATGTGAGCTTTCAGCTTCAGTGGCTGGCGCACAGGGCTTTTCAGTTGTTTCCATTCAGTTCCCCGAGTGGATCTCACAGGCCAAGTGAGATCTTTATCATCTGTCACGGTGCGCTCTGGGCCTGCCGCGGTGGAGTCCATCCCAGCCTCATGAAGACATCAGCAGGCCGAGCCCCTGCCTTGTCAGCGCATACGGAACGCGTGGTCCCAGCTGAGGAGGCGAGAAGCCCCTGGCCTCACTTACCTGGTCCCTGAATTATATCACCTCCCGCTCCCCAACCACCCCAACCCCATTCAGCTCCAGTCCTCATACTGCTAGAGTCAAAACCCCAGAAAAGCAATCTGAATCAAAAAGGGGTCATCATAACCTAGCAGGCAGCTGTAGACAGGTGGTGGGGTGGTAGTGGGCCTGGGGGACTATCCCAGCTCTGAACTTGCCTGCTGAGCACCCTTGGGCTTATTGTTAGAACACTCAGAGCCTCCAGTATAAATAAGCACAAAAAAAACCCCACCTTCTTGGGAAGGTGAAATGATTTATTTAAAGTGGAGACTTAGAGTCCCTGACTGGTTCAGAAAATTTTGTCTAGTCTGTAGCATGTGAAGTGAAAGTCATTCCGTTGTGTCTGACTCTTTGCGACCCCATGGACTGTAGTCCACCAGGCTCCTCTGTCCATGGAATTCTCCAGGCAAGAATACTGGAGTGGGTTGCCATTTCCCTCTCCAGGGGACCTTCCGGACCCAGGGATCGAACCTGGGTCTCCTGCATTGCAGGCAGATTCTTTACTGTCTGAGCCACCTGGGATGCCCAGACTCTAGCATAATAGGCACCATTAAGACTTCTGATATATCCATCACCAAAACACTTACTGACACAATAATATGAAGGTACTTAATGTCGCCTAACTATACACCTAAAAATGGTTAAAATGATACTTTTTATGCCGTGTCTATCTCAATTTAGAAACAACACATTGAGCCAACAGCTTTATGCTACATTTTGTACCTGCACTTAACCTGCACACTTCCCTCAGATGGGAGAAATTATCCCCATTTTAAAGATGAGAAAGTGATCTCTGAGTGGCCACCCAGCTGGCAAGGAACTGAATCAGCATTAGAACTAAGACCATCAAAGCCTGTTCTCTTAACCTCAATGCTTTGATGTCTTGTTTGCCTGAGGGTGGTATCTTGGATGCCTATTCAGCATATCACTACAGCTCACAGCCCCATTCAGACATTCATTCAGACTTGAGTGAGTACCCGATGGGTGCAAGTGATCATGTTAGATGCCAGGGAGGCAAAGATGAGTAGAAGCCTGAGAACAGTACTATCACAGGCCGAGGCAGGCAGAGGAACAAACAAAACACTGAGTCCTTTAGGAGTGGAGCAAGTCATAGGCCGAAGACCATAAGGAGAAGTGTCTTCCCAAAGGAAATAGCATAAGAGCAGAATGAAATGACTTTTCCAGCAAGTGGAAGAGGGGACAGCACTGGCCAAGACTTAGTGGCAGAGAGGACAGCTAGTGCTAAGGGGTCCAGGGAAAGGAGTTGAAGAAGATGCTGTAAAGATAGGCAAGCACAAGCAAAGGAAGTTGCACGGTTATCTTAAAAGGTTATCCTCCAAAGAGTTTGAGGCAGGATGACAAGGTCACGTTTGTAGATCTACAGAAAGAAAACCGCACTTCACTTTTTTTTCAACTTTTTTTTGGTCACAGTAAAAACAATATGACCCCAAACCCCCAAACGTCTATCAGCTGATGCTGATAAACAAAATATGGTATATCCATACCAGAGAGTCTACAGTGGAATAGTGTTCAGCCATAAAAAAAGGAATGGAGTACTAACAGATGGACAGACCTTAAAATCAGGGTGCTGAGTGAAAGAAGTCAGGCCCAACAGGCCACACATTATATCATTTCACTTATATGAAATGTCCAGAACAGGCAAATTCATAGAGACAGAATATAAATTACCAATCGCCTGAGGCTGGGTCAGCAGAGGGAATGAGACTGCCAGCTAATGAGCAAAGAGTCTCTTTGGGGATGATGAAAACGCTCTGAAATGAGATCTATGCACAACTTTGAGAATGTACTAAAAATAATAATAACAGGGTTTCCCTCGTGGTTCAGTGGTAAAGAATCCACCTGCCAATGCAGGAGACGAGGGTTCAATCGCTGGTCTGGGAAGATTCCCACGTGCCTCAGAGCTACTAAGCCCAGGTGCCACAACTATTGAGCCTGTGCTCTAGAGCCCGGGAGCCACCACTACTGAAGCCCTAACGCCCCAGAGCCTGTGCTCTCCAACAAGAGAAGCCATGGCAAAGAGAAGCCGAAGCCCTGCAACTGGAGAGTGGCCTCTGCTAGCTGCAGCTAGAGAAAAACCCGTGCAGTAACCAAGACCCAGCGCAGCCAAAAACAAATAAATAAATAAAAAGTAAAATAGCTGAGTTGCCTGATTTTAAAGGGTGAACTTTATGGTGTATGAATTATATCTTAGTAAAGTTGTTATTTAAAAAAACAACAGTATAACCGTATTAAAGTTTGAAAAACAGAAATGCCCTCTAGTCCTACACCCCCAGTGCATGACTGTTTCCCACTTGTACATTTCCTTCTTTGTCCCTGAACTTACATATTTTATATGTACAGTATCAGAGAGTATCATTTTCTATTCCTTTTTTAACTTAGCATTTCATCACAAACATTTGTCCACATTCCTATGAGGTCTCCATAATTGTTTTCAGATCCAAGTTTTAGGAAGATGAATGAATTCATTGAACAAATATTTTTTGAGCACGTGCCAGGAGCTGTTCTAGGCACTGGGCAAGGCCCCTGTTCTCCTGGAGCTTATTTTCTGGTTGGGAGAAGAGACAACAACAAAGTAACAAATGAACAAGATAATTTCTGACGGTGAGGAGGGTAAAACAAGCAGAAATCCAAGAGGGAAGTGAGACAGAGAGGCATGCTGTGCAGTTAACTTTAGAATGGGTAGTCAGGGACAGAGGTGACCTCTGAGCTAAGAGTTGAGCCATGAAGAAACACCAGCTATGTGAGTTCTGAGCAGAGGTATTCTAGGACAAGGGTACTGTGAGTGCAAAGGCCCTGAGGCAGCAACATGTTTGGCATGCTTTAGGAACAATCAGCAAAAACAAGACCAGGAGCTGACTGTGGCTCGGACCATCAACTCCTTATTGCCAAATTCAGACTGAAATTGAAGAAGGTAGAGAAAACTACTAGACCATTCAGGTATGACCTAAATCAAATCCCTTATGAGTATACAGTGGAAGTGAGAAATAGATTTAAGGGCCTAGATCTGATAGATAGAGTGCCTGATGAACTATGGAATGAGGTTCGTGACATTGTACAGGAGACAGGGATCAAGACCATCCCCATGGAAAAGAAATGCAAAAAAGCAAAATGGCTGTCTGGGGAGGCCTTACAAATAGCTGTGAAAAGAAGAGAAGCAAAAAGCAAAGGAGAAAAGGAAAGATATAAACATCTAAATGCAGAGTTCCAAAGAATAGCAAGAAGAGATAAGAAAGCCTTCTTCAGTGATCAATGCAAAGAAATAGAGGAAAACAACAGAATGGGAAAGACTAGGGATCTCTTCAAGAAAATCAGAGATACCAAAGGAACATTTCATGCAAAGATGGGCACAATAAAGGACAGAGATGGTGTGGACCTAACAGAAGCACAAAATATTAAGAAGAGGTGGCAAGAATACACAGAAGAACTGTACAAAAAAGAGCTTCAAGACCCAGATAATCATGATGATGTGATCACTGACCTAGAGCCAGACATCTTGGAATGTGAAGTCAAATGGGCCTTAGAAAGCATCACTACGAACAAAGCTAGTGGAGGTGATGGAATTCCAGTGGAGCTATTCCAAGTCCTGAATGATGATGCTGTGAAAGTGCTACACTCAATATGCCAGCAAATTTGGAAAACTCAGCAGTGGCCACAAGATTGGAAAAGGTCAGTTTTCATCCCAATCCCAAAGAAAGGCAATGCCAAGGAGTGCTCAAACTACCGCACAATTGCACTCATCTCACACGCTAGTAAAGTAATGCTCAAAATTCTCCAAGCCAGGCTTCAGCAATATGTGAACCGTGAACTTCCTGATGTTCAAGCTGGTTTTAGAAAAGGCAGAGGAACCAGAGATCAAACTGCCAACATCCGCTGGATCATGGAAAAAGCAAGAGAGTTCCAGAAAAACATCTATTTCTGCTTTATTGACTATGCCAAAGCCTTTGACTGTGTGGATCACAATAAACTGTGGAAAATTCTGAAAGAGATGGGAATACCAGACCACCTGATTTGCCTCTTAAGAAATCTGTATGCAGGTCAGGAAGCAACAGTTAGAACTGGTCATGGAACAACAGACTGGTTCCAAATAGGAAAAGGAGTACGTCAAGGCTGCATATTGTCACCATGTTTATTTAACTTCTATGCAGAGTACATCATGAGAAATGCTGGACTGGAAGAAACACAAGTTGGAATCAAGATTGCCGGGAGAAATATCAATAACCTCAGATATGCAGATGACACCACTCTTATGGCAGAAAGTGAAGAGGGGCTAAAAAGCCTCTTGATGAAAGTGAAAGTGGAGAGTGAAAAGGTTGGCTTAAAGCTCAACATTCAGAAAACGAAGATCATGGCATCTGGTCCCATCACTGCATGGGAAATAGATGGGGAAACAGTGGAAACAGTGTCAGACTTTGTTTTTCTGGGCTCCAAAATCACTGCAGATGGTGACTGCAGCCATGAAATTAAAAGACGCTTGCTCCTTGGAAGGAAAGTTATGACCAACCTAGATAGCATATTCAAAAGCAGAGACATTACTTTACCAACAAAGGTTCGCCTAGTCAAGGCTATGGTCTTTCCTGTGGTCATGTATGGATGTGAGAGCTGGACTCTGAAGAAGGCTGAGCGCCGAAGAATTGATGCTTTTGAACTGTGGTGTTGGAGAAGACTCTTGAGAGTCCCTTGGACTGCAAGGAGATCCAACCAGTCCATTCTGAAGGAGATCAATCCTGGAATTTCTTTGGAAGGAATGATGCTAAAGCTGAAACTCCAGTATTTTGGCCACCTCATGCGAAGAGCTGACTCATTGGAGAAGACTCTGATGCTGGGAGGGATTGAGGGCAGGAGGAGAAGGGGATGACAGAGGATGAGATGGCTGGATGGCATCACTGACTCGATGGATGTGAGTCTGAGTGACCTCCGGGAGCTTGTGATGGACAGGGAGGCCTGGCGTGCTGCGGTTCATGGGGTCGCAAAGAGTCGGACACGACTGAGCGACTGATCTGATCTGATCTGATCTGAGGAACAATAAGAATTTGGTTGACAATGCAAAGAGCAGGTTTGGGGAAAGAAAGACATGGCAAGGGACCTGGTAGGCAGCCACAGAATCCTCTGAAACTGTCCCGAACATCACTTTGACCAGAAGCAGGGACCAGGAAGTCCTAGTCGTTCAAGTCCTGCTGTAACATAGTTGTCAGAGTTACCTCCTGGTCTCTTCTTGGGAAGGAACGCAGGAGCCGGCACCAGCCCCATGCTCAGTGCTCTAGCTTCCCCAGGTGCTTTCCAGAGCCGCCGCATGAAGCCACAACCCCGAGAGCCCCGGGGGCCTCCGGAGCCCAGCGAGTGCGTAGGCAGACCCAGCAAGTGCCAACTTGACAGCTGATGGCAGCCCGGCCCCTCCCTGCCGCCCCGCCACCTGCACATCAAAGTGGCGATGCTCCTGGCACATCCGCTTCCTTCAGCCCTGAGCCCACGGGCTGGCGCTGTGCCCCCAGCATGCAGCCTCTGCCCTGCACCTCCCACCCGCTGCTCCTAGCCCCGGGCTTCATAACTCTTCCTTCCCTCTCAAATCACAGGCTTGCTCCAGAGACGGGCCAGTCTGGGTCAGGTCCCCTGTGACACTTGCATGGCTCTCTGATTTCTACCTTGTAACACTCATTATTCTTTGTATTAATCCCTTATTATCCATCTTCCCCTTTGGACTGTAAGCTCCAGGAAGGTAGGAACTATGCTATGCTATGCTATGCTAAGTCACTTCAGTCATGTCCGACTCTGTGTGACCCCATAGACGGCAGCCCACCAGGCTTCCCCGTTCCTGGGATTCTCCAGGCAAGAACACTGGAGTGGGTTGCCATTTCCTTCTCCAATGCATGAAAGTGAAAAGAGAAAGTGAAGGCGCTCAGTCATGTCTGACTTCTAGCGACCCCATGGACTGCAGCCTACCAGGCTCCTAACTATGAATCCATAGTATTTAGTACATCATACAATGCTGTCAATAGAAATATAATGTAGGCCATATATGCAATAAAATTTCCTAAGAGCCACATTCAATTAGCAAAAAATAAGCAGGTAAAATGATTTTTTTAATACATTTAAAAAATATTTATTTATTTGGTTGCATCAGGTCTTAGTTGTAACGTGTAAGACTAGTTGCCCCGTGTCATGTGGGATCTTTGATCATCGACCAGGGATCAAACCCCCATCCCCTGCAGTAGAAGGCAGATTCTTAACCACTGGACCACCAGGGAAGTCCCATAAATTTTAGTAATGTATTTTCATTAACCCAATAATTCAAAATATTATCATTTCAACATGTGGTCAATATAAAGACTGCTAATGAGATACTTTATATTCTTTTTCCTCATACTAAGCAGTCAAAGTCCAGTGTATATTTTACATCACAGCACATCTCAATTAGGATGCTAAGTTTTCATTGGAAATAGTCAATCTTACTTGGATTGCATCAGATTTATGGGTAGAGACAATTCACTTACCCAGGTTGTGCCAAATGTACATAAAAGTTTTCCAGTTGTGGAATGAAGAGCTTTTAAACTTTGGATTAAATGAAATTAAATAAAATTAAAAAGACAGTTCTTCAGGCACGCTAGCCATATTTCAAGTGCTCCATCGCCATGTGGCTAGGCTACCATATTGGAAAGCAAGATATCAAAAGTGCCCATATTCGCAGCAGGAATGCATTGATAAATCCCGCGTTCACCATTTCCTGGTAATATATCTTGGGCCTTGGGGTGGTTTTAAATACCCACCAATTCTTTGGTACTCCTCCTGTCCAAAGGTGGAACCTGATTCCTCTCTCCTTGAGCGTGAGCCAGACTTAATGACTCACTTGGAAGGAATGGAATGTGGCTAAGCGACAGAGGGTGACTTCCAAGACTAGATCATGCTGTGTGCTCTAGGCCCATCCGCCTCTGCCCAGGCTCCCACCTGTTCTGTCTTGACCTCAGATAACCCCAGACAAAAGGTCTCTCCAGCTCCCTAGCTGCCGCACAACGGAGGGCGCATCCTTTGGGCAATGCTCTCACCCACAACCACGTCTGAGCCTCAGTCTTCAGGTCAAGCCCATGCCCGGTCCAGTGGGCTATGATCAGGGTAGCAAGGTCATAAGGTCACAAGGCCAATCTTTCTCAGAAGACGGCCAAAGCACCAAGGTCTTGTCTCCATCAGGTCTTAGTGGTCTTGTCTCCATCAGGTCCATAGTGGTCTTGTCTCCATCAGGTCCTTGGGTGAGTCCACCGATGAAGGTGGACCTGTTTTCCTTGTCTGTCATATGATGGGTGACAGCAGGACTTGGACCACCCATCAGGTGTCTGGGAGGGGCTGGGGGGTGGCTCAGACAAGAGCCCTTTCCAACAGGAGCATCTTGTTTAAATACTACTGCTGTGAGAAAGGCAGCTTTCTGGGAACATGGAGTAGAAAAATGTAGGCATCATCCTATCCATCAAGTCTGTCCTATTCAAAGAAGTCGCAGAGACTTAGGACACTGGGCCCATTTTAAACACCAGTGAGATGAAAAAGATGAAGTTGAGTTTTAAAAAAAAAAGAAGCAGCTGTTTCTTGCCTATGGCGTTTCTAGCTTGTGCACATCATCCCTGTAATATTTCTTCTTCCTTTTTTGTTAATGGCTTGGGGGTTTGAACACTGTTTTGTTCAGCCACACGGGGAAATGTTTAATGAATCCTTGTGAATATTCATTAAATGCTGTTAATATTTTCTGGTGGGGGAGGCCCTGCTGCCCGTCCGGCGGGTCTCGGAACAGTGGCAGGGGAAGCAGCCCACCACTTGATTTCTGTTATTTGTTTTCCATTTCGATTGCCCTATTTTCTGAGACCTCAGGTGGTTTGCGGGGGCCAAGGGTGGAGGCAGGGCTGGCTTCCTTGTCTCCTCTCCCCAGACTCACGAGGAGTTTTAGAGAGGGGTGGTGTGGAGTTAAAGATGACTACCCCCTACCCCCCAGTGACCACACTCCTTGGTATGTACCTCCAAGAAACCTTCACATGTGCACAAAGAAATATGCCGGGAATGCTCCTGGCACCACTGCTTGCAATAGCAACAAAGAGAGAAACCACACAAATGCCCATTAACGGGAGGATGGATGGATTTAGAATTTTCCTACTAATGGATTGCTACGATCTGGGAATGAAAATGAACGACCAGGCCTGTGTATTACAGTGGAGTCTTTTTTATTGAGATATAATTCACACATCATAAAATTCACTCTTGAAAGTGCACAATGCAGTGGTTTTCAGGATATTCATTGGGCAACCATCACCGCTCTCTAAGTCCAGAATATTTTCATTGACTCCAAAAGAAACCTCATACCCATTAGCAGTCAGTCCCCATCTCCATCCCCAAGCCACCCCTCATCTGCTTCCTGCCTCTATGGATTTGCCTGTTCTGGACCTCTCATATAAATGGAATTGTACAACATATGGTCTTTTGGAACTGGCTTTTCATTTAGCATAATGTTTTCAAGGTTTGCAAACTTAGTATCATGTATCAGTACGTCATTCCTTTTCATGGCCAAATAATATTCCATCGTATGCATAGACCACTTTTGTCTATCCATCTGTTGATGGACATTTGGATTGTTTCTGCCTTTTCACACTTGTGAGTAAGGCTGCGATGTACATTCGCATACAAGTTTCTGTGTGGACCTTTGTTTCAATAATCTTGAGTATATACCTAGGAGTGGAATCGCTCAGTCATATGGCAATTCTACATTTAACTTTTTGAGAAACTGCTGAACTGTTTTCCAAAGTGGCCGCACTATTTTATGTTCCTATCAGCAATGTCTGAGGGTTCCAGTTTGTTTATACCCTCACATGGTTGAATCGTACAGATTATAATGTAGAGAAGAAAGCAAGATGCAGAAAAATCTGTGCAGGGTGACACCACTTCTACGAAGTTTAGAAATGTGCAAAACAACACCATAGATTACTCAGAGCTACACTATGCGCAGTTAAAGTGTAAAGAACGTCATAGGAATGGAAAACACTGAAATATGGATAATGCTTCCCACTGGAGGTGATGAGAGCAATGCGATCAGAGTGGGCAAATATATGGGGCTTCCAGTACATGTGCGCTGTTTTATTTCTTAAGCTAGGTGATGTTCATGGGAGTCGTTGAATTATTCTATATCCTTCATTGTAGCTTTTTAATATTTCCTCACGAAGCATTGTTTTACATTTATTTTTAGGTAGGTCATATTTTGAGGCTTCCCAGGTGGCACTAGTGGTAAAGAACCTGCCTGCCAATGCAGGGGATGTAAGAGACACAGTTTCGCTCCCTGGGTTGAGAAGATCCCCCAGAGAAGGGCATGGCAACCCACTCCAGTATTCTTGCCTGGAGAATCCCATGGACAGAGGAGCCTGGCGGGGTACAGTCCATAGGGTCGCAAAGAGTCAGACACAACTGAAATGACTTAGCAGGGCTTATTTGACAGGTACACCTATCTTTAAGGAGCCCACTCTGTGGGAATCTTATGGAACTGGAGAGTTTCTGAAATGGAAAATCTCCTGAGGGTTTGGGTCCCCATCAGAGCACATAATTCCCCCCTACTCAAGCTGGCAGTGTCATGGGGTATAATGAATATTGTCTTTGGGATCTTTATAAGTAAACAAGATCCAACTACAAATAACCATCATGGCTTGTACTACAAGAACTCTTTGCTGTCCCCGCCTTTAAGAACTGGAACTTAACTTCTCTCCCCTTGAGTGTAACCTGGCCTATGTACCTTTCAACTAATGAACAGAAAAAAGGCAAAAGTGGCAGTGGGTTATTTGAGAGACGTGGTCATAAAAACCATTTTGGATTTTTCCTTTCTCTGTCTTTTGATCACCAGATCCTGGGGAAAGCCAGCTGCCATGTTGTGAGGACACCCAAGCTGTCTGTCCTATGGACAAGGCCCTGTGGTAAGGAGCTGAGGCCTCCTGCCAATAGCCACATGAGTGAACCATCTTGGGAAAGGGTCCTTCAGCCCCAGCTGAACCTTCAGTTGCCTGCAGCTTCAGTTAGGGCAGCCTCTAGACTGCACCCATGAGCCAGAGCCTCCCAGCTCTCCAAACTGTGTGAGATAATAAATGTTAGTTGTTTTAAGCTGCTACATTTAGTGGTAATTTGTTACACAGCAATAGATAAGTGATAAAGGATTTATTATCTCACATAGCAAGCCTCTTGAGGGAGAATATTCCAAGGTGGTTAATTCAGTTTTAAATCTCACTCTGCCATCTTGAGTGTCCTGGTTTTTGTCTTCAAGTTTGTCTCCTCATGATCTCAAAGTTGCTGCCACAGCTCCAGACACCTCATCCCTATAGATCTCTTCTACTGAGTGGAAAAGGAAAAAATATTTTTCCCACATGTGCCACAGTCAATTTCTCCTTACGTCTCAATGGGCCAAGCACATCACATACTTCCGCCCAGACGGGACTGTTGGGGGAATGGAATCACTCTGAATGGCTTGGGCTAATGCCAAGCACCGGTGCTGGCCACAGAGGCATACTACTCTGATCTCCCTGCTGCAATGAGGGTAGTCACCTGGTAGCTCGCAAGTGTTACACCTTCGATGAATCTGCTGCAGTGTCCATGCAGATACCCTGCTCTCCCCAAGTGCTCCAGAACAGTGGCTGTATTCATGGTGGGGGTCTGAGAGTTGGGAAATTTCCATCCCGTGTGGGACCCTAACCCACATCAGCCCAACTAGGACTTTCTCAAAGCTGCACTGCAATCTGAGGCTCCTCCTCACCAATCCTCTTTCCTTCCTTCCTTCCCCCTCTCTTTTCCCAGGTGTCAGAACAGCATTGTGACTTGTGGGCTTCCTATCTCTCCCTGCTTCTTCCCTCTGTCCCTCACAGGCAGCTCCCAGATAAATCTCTCACCCACCTGTCATCTTGGCGTCTGCTTCCCAAGGGACTCAAATTGCCACATAGCCCTCTGTGTCCAGGACTAGGTCTCATTCCCTACATGTGGGATGGTGTACACCTGAGCAAAATCAGGAAAGAGGGGGTGCTGAGGATACCTCTTGGGTAGTTAGCCTGCTGGGAGTTCACAATGTCAGATGAGCACAGATCCCAGTTCCCCTTGGACTGCTCTTGGGACCTGGAAAGTTATTAATACCAACCTCTCCGGTCTCAGCTGCCTCCCCTGTAAAAACACACTCAGGATGGTGGACCACTTAAACAGCATCTGTAAATCTAGCATATAATAATAACAGCAGCGACCATCTGAGTGATTCCTGGTTTCAGGCACTTTACATGGCTCATTTCATCCTCACAGTTACCCCTCTGGGGTGGTGCTATGGCCCCAAGTCTGAAGCCCAGAGAAGTTGAGGAGTTTGCAGAAGTCCCCCGTGAGTAAGTGACAGGGCGAGTGTAAAACACAGACAAACCGATCCCAGCACAGATGCTGAGGGGCCATGGGGCTGTTCAGAACACTGTAGGTGTTTGACGTGTGCTGGCATCGGTCTTGACATTTCCATGATGGGGCAGTTCAGTATGATGATTGCTACCACTTACAGAGCGTGAGCTGTGTGCTGGGTGCTTTAAATAAATGATCTCACTGACACTTCACTGCAACCTATTGAGAGAGGGTTTCTGCAGCCCACTTTACCGTCCAGGAAGCAGATGTACAGTGAGGAAAGGACAAGGTTGGGGTTCCAGCTGGGTGGGCAGGATGACCTCAGAGTCCACGAGGAACCTCTGCACTGCCTCCTGTTAAGAGCCAGAGCTTCCACAGAAAGGGTGAGCCTGGAGCCCAGTTCTACCCCTGAGCGGCTGACATTGGGCAAGTTACTTAATATTTACTTAACCACTGGGTCACCAAGCCTCTGTTTCCCTAAGTCTTAAACGGGAGATAGATGACACCTAACTCAAAAGGGGTTTTTGTTGTTGTTTTCTTTTTCTTTTTTTGCTGAGATTTAGATGAGAAAACATCTTTAAAGCTAGGACAGTGTCTATTACCCAAGGAGGCTCTTAATTAATCATCACAGGATTCCAGGTGTTGTTGACATTTATCTCTGGTTCTTGTCTCCACAGAAATCATAAATCTGGTTCTGATTATCACCTCATGCACAGGTTCTTCCCAAAGATTCACAGTCTCATGCTTTTATCTGTTTCCTAAAATACGATCCAATTTACGAAAGTTTGACTTACAACTCCTTTATAAGCCCAGCTGGTGTGTAAAATGATGCATTCTATGGCCCATTGCACCACAGAGCACAGCCCCCGGGGGACCAGGCCAAGAATGGGAACCTCAGTTCTTTGATAATAAAGGATCCTTTTTGTAAAGCGAGCTCCACCGGCTCGCATGTCTGTGGAGGCAATCCAGACTTGCCTGTTTAAAGCAGAACCCCCAGCATCTCATGCCCGAAGGAGAAGCTGGAAGAATAAAAGATAAGTGGCCACACCTCCAGCTGTTTTCTAGAACTCCTCGTGGATCACAGGGCTGTGGTGGCTGCTGCTCACTCAGCTTCCTCATCTGTGCAATGGGCATGATATTTGCACTCTGTGGTATCCTGTACCCGGCAGGCATGAAGGGACTTGGTGCAGTGAGCGTTTGTAGAATTGCATTTAGTCATTCATGTCATTCAGCATAGGGTTGTTGTCATTCACATCACTTAACAAGACTTTGTTGAGGGATTTCTTAGATCCAAGAGAAAGATAGGATGGGATCAATGCCGTTCTAGAGGGTTACTGCCCAGATGGCCTCTGGAAGATGCTTTATTTAAACTTGTGCCTTCTCTCTTCACCCATTCGACTGTTCTATGTTCCAATGTTGTTTGGAATTAAATGAAACATGGCCGGGGGGGGGAAAAAAGAAAGCAATTAAAACAATGGCTATTCTAAGAGATGAAAAGATATGTCCACTTAGCATCTGTACCCAAACGTTCATAGCAGCACTATTCACAATAGCCAAAAGGGTGAAAACAGCCCAAATAGCCATCAGAGGACAAATAAACCAGATGTGGTCTATTCAGACAATGGAATATTATTCAACCGTTAAAAGGAAGGAAAGACCAGTTCACATCACCACACACATGAACCTTGAAGATACTATACTAGAGAAGCCAGGCCCCAAAAGACCCTGGAATGTATTTTTGTTCACACAAAAGTCCAGAATGGGGAAATCTATAGAGACAAAAACTAGGTCAGCAGTTACTTAGAGATGAAGGCAGGGAAGCAAGGTCAGAGACTGAAGAATTAAAATAACAATGGCAGCAGCAACAATAACAATTCATATTGACTTTGTGTGTCCATCACCCTCTCCATCTGCCAAGACACTTGCCCCGAGGAACAACCACTGAGTAGAAATGCACGTCCTGAAACTTTGTCATAGGAGGGAGTGGAGGAGTGTGGGCTGAGGGCATTGAGAAAACCTTGCAGAGGAGGTGGGAATGAATGAACAGGCTGCAGATTCACCTGAGAGGGGGAGGCAGGGGGTGGGGCCTGGGGGGGAGCAGCACAGGGAGCCCATGCCAGGAAGGGTTTGGGGCTGGGAGTTAACAGGGTGCATTTTGGAGGAGGTGTTGAACCAATGCACTCTTCAGAGCCTGTTCTGGCTGGATCAGCAAGGTCGCTGTAGGAGAAAAATAGTAGATGAGGTCAGAGTGCTGGGAGGGTGGGATCATGGGGGTCCTTGGGTGGCCATGATTTCATCGTGTAGTTCTGTAAGTGTCCAAAGGCTTTTGAGCCAGGGGTTGACATGACTTCATGATTTAAGAGGCACTGAGGCTGTCCTTATGCCCAGAAGTCTTCACACACACACACACACATACACACACACACACACAGCAGCAGCAGCAGCAACAACAACTTGAGTCCCAGAGCTCAGACACTCAAGTCTTTCTGAAGGAAGAAACTAATAGCCTAACCCAGGGTGGGGAGTCCTCAAGGGATCCATTTCCAGGCCTTCCTGTCTTCAAGATTAAGCAACAAGAGTAAGCTCAGTTCCTACAGGTCCGTCTGGACCCTAAACACCAATAAATTCCACCCTGTCCCCAGGAATTTCCCCCCTCCCCCTGGCAAGACTGCAAGGAGATCCAACCAGTTCATTCTAAAGGAGATCAGCCCTGGGTGTTCCTTGGAAGGAATGATGCTAAAGCTGAAACTCCAGTACTTTGGCCACCTCATGTGAAGAGTTGACTCATTGGAAAAGACTCTGATGCGGGAGGGATTGGGGGCCGGAGGAGAAGGGGACAACAGAGGATGAGATGGCTGGATGGCATCACTGACTCAATGGATGTGAGTCTCAGTGAAGTCCGGGAGTTGGTGATGGACAGGGAGGCCTGGTGTGCTGCAATTCATGGGGTCGCAAAAAGTCGAACATGACTGAGCGATTGAACTGAACTGAACTGAAGACAGCCCTGATGGGGGAGCAGAGAGCGAGTCCTCTGCTGGAGGAGGCCTGGGTCTGTGCGCTTCTGCCAGCCCCTCTCTCACCCCTGGGGTGGCGGGAGGAGATGGGCATGTGCCAGGGATGGAGGACACACAGGACAGGGGGACGGGGACCCCCAGCATGGGGCAGGCACAGGGAGAAGCCAGGAGACTAAGGGCAGGAAAGGGAAGCCTCAGCGCCCACAGGCTGGATGTGACTGCAGGCTGAGAGCCCGGGGCTGCTTGAATAACCGTGTTAATCTGTGTGCATCCCGAGGGGGAGCCCCTAGGCTCCATCTCTAATCAGGTCGCTACTCTCATTTAGAGGGTTTAATGTACCGTTGTTCATAGCAGGACCCGCGGTGTCAGTCTGTGAAGCCCCTCACAGGAGCGGCTTTTCTGTCCCCTCCAATCCTTTCCCTCCTCCTCTGCCTGTGACTCTCACCTGGGCCCTGGTCTGTTGCCCCCAACCTGCCGGACAGCTCCCCACAACTCTCCTCTGAGATGCTTGCCCCTGCAGGGCCAGAGTGAGCGTCCTGAGACACAGATCGGCCCCTACTTCAAACCCTTCCTGTCTCCAGGTGTCAGTGTGACCTTGCCCAGCCCACCCCCTGTGGCTTCATCTCCTGAGTTATCTTCCCCAGCTACGCACTGAGTGCCCCGCAGGGGCACCCTCTCTGTGCTTGGTGGTGGGGCCGTCCTGTGGGCTGTAGGGCGTTGAGTGGCATCCCTGGCCTCCACCTGTTAGATGCCAGGAGCACCTCCACCCTATCCACGGCAACCGAAGATGGCTCCAGATGTTACCAGATCGCCTCCCCCTGCCACTGGGAACCACCGCTCTACAGGCATATACTGAAGGTCAGGAACACCTGCTCTGAAGCCGGACAGACCTGGATCCATCCTTCTGCCCTTTGAACCGCACAGCACTGAGCAAGTCACTTTAAATGAAGACAAAACGGTGCCTGTCTTGTAGGGACTGTGTGACTGTCAAATGAGGTGATCCATGAGAACTAGCTGCACAGCCAGCACGTAACGAACGCTGCCAGGTGCTGCTATGCAGTGCTTCATTTTGTTCCGTATTCCTGGCTTCATCTTTCTCTCCACCCCCACCCTCAGCCCACTTCTTTTGGCCAGCCAGCTGTGTTTGTTCTTCAAGAATCCGCTGGTCTGTCAGCTCCTCCGAGAAGCCCCTCTCGACCTCTCCCAAATCTTGGACGTTTCTCCTCCTCTCCCACCCCGTTATGTGTCCCACCTTGTACTAAAGTTGTGTGTTTAAGAGTATGTCTCCTGCACCTGCCTGTGAGCCCTTAGGGGCAGAGGTCTTTAACGGCAGCACGTGCATTCACACTGAGCTTTTATTGGCATGGAAAAGTGCATGTCGGTGAGGACACGTTGGTTCTGATCCTCAGAGGTTGAAAGCCCATGTGTCTGGCCTGGGTTAGGTGCAGTGGGCTGTGATCACCACAGAGAGGGCAGAAGGAAACTCATTAACTCAGAGCACCTCACCCACATCCTTGACCTCATCAGTTGAAGGCAGGGACGATGCAGGTACGGTGCCCTGTCTCTGGGTCTCAAACCTGACCTCCGTGGCCCATGGTCAGTTGACTCAGGGTCTCAGTTTTCTCATCTGTATAATGGCGATGATCACAGCTACCTCCCAGGGTCACTTTGAGGACAGAGGTGAGGCACCCTGGGCAGTTTTCTCATGACATACATGCATTGGACAGCTGGCGAACAAACCGAGCAGAGGAAAGGGCTTCAGAGAACACATGTCTTTACTATGGAAGACCAGCCAGGGTGGGCAGTGGTGGATGGGACTGTGCTTTCGCATCAGGGAGAGTTTCCTTTCCTTCGTCTGTGGTCTTAATCTAGGAGATGGATGGGACACACAGCTTATTTTTCCTGTTGCGATGTACAGGAAGGTCTCCGTGTCCATGAAGGACAGAAGCACAAAAAAGCCACTTAAGTCATAGTAGCCGATATCTAGCTTGGAATCCAGGAAGAATTAATTGATAACAAGGGTCATTAATCCCCAGAGCAGGATGCCACCAGCACAGATAATAGAATTTCAATTACTGGAGGGTTTCTTGTCTATTAAAGCTCTCCTGTTTCTACAAGGCAGTGTTTAACTACCAGAGCCCCCAGAGCTCCCTGCCACATCACTGAAGACCATTCTCAGTGCTTTGACCTCTAGAAGCACTTACTGCCTCTGTTGTGTCTTGTCATGTGTGTGTATGTGTGTGTTTGTTTGGAGAGACAGAGTGTCCCAACCAGATCCTACCAGGAGTGTAGAAAGCTGTGTCCTTTACTTTGCAGTAGCTTTTTCTCCTAAAATGCTTTTTTGTAAGGTGTAAGGTACAGAGTTAGAGTAGGCGAGGTTCAGAAAAAGAATGAGACTGGCACTCTACAGGAACAGATCACCTTTAATGAGGCGAGAAGGGGCAGCAGTCAGATTATCGAGCTGCTGCACTTATCTAAGAAAAGAGTAAGTATATATAGGCATGTATGTAAAAAGCTACTGTCTTAAGGGGGGCCTGTTCTTTTCCAAGGTTGCTGGGAGTAGTTATCTCTTAAACGGCTGGGGCAAGGAGTTCTGGAGATCGGCCAGAGGCTGGGCCGGCTTGGAGCTGAGCGTAATCAACCTAATGTCTATTTTTTCTTTGGGTGAGAGAGTTCCTTGTTTTGCCTAGAATGGTGGGGAGGACCTGGAGAGGAGTTTTAACTCCAGGCTACCTTGACCCATGCAACTTTCCTTCATAAGGTATTCAATCAACATCATTCCTTTTTTAATTGTACAGATAACCTATATTCATCGTAGAAAAATCTTGACAAGCCAGAAGAAACAAAACCAATCACCCATAACCCCTCTACCCAGAAAGGCCCAGTGTTAACATCTTTCCACGGTTCTTCTTTGTCTTTTACGTTCAGCCAATTGCATGAATGCATGCATGCAAACTATGCAAGAAGAGGGGGTATAAAAAGTACCCCCTTTCCTACTTCCCCAGTCCCTCCCCACAGAAGTCACTGCTGTCAAGCACCGTCTTACTGTTTTGTAGACATCCGTGTATAGATAGACAGTTATGCAGTATGTTTTTAAAAAACATACACAAGGTCATGCAATGTGTGTGTTTCTCTGATTTACTTTTTTGTCACCTGACAATATGTCTTGGAGAGCTTTCTGTATCGACTCATTCAGATCTTACATTTTCTCTTTGACAACTGGGTAACATTCCATTACATCAATGTAAACTGATTTATAGACCCATTCCCCTCCTGATGGGCACTTAGGTTGCTTCCAATCTGTCACTCATATGAAGTGTATGTCTCTGTCCACCTGTGCAACCATTTTTGTGGGAAAGATTCATAGAAATGAAATTATAGATCAATGTTGATAGACATTGTCAAATGGCTCTCCAAAGACTCTCAAATTATCTCTTTCCATAAAGTGCATGAAGAAATCTGATCCCCCTACCCTTGACAGCACTGGAAATGATCAGTCCTTTTTTTTTTCTTTTTTGGTCAATTTCCTGGATAAACACATCATCTTCATATGCATTTCCCTGATTACTGTGAAGCTAGGCATCTTTTCATATGTTTATTGGCCATCAACCTTCTTTCTATACATATGCAGCTATATATACTTTTTAGATGTCTTACATTGCTTCGTTGTAAAATCTGCCTTTTTTTTTTCTCCAAAGTACAGAAAGGACATCTTTCTATGTCAGCACACAAACTTTTGCATCATTCGTAGTGGCTATATCATGCGTCAGTACCACACTCTTCAATCAGTTCCTTATTGTTGGGCATTCAAGTAGGTCCCTAATCTTTTGCTGTTTTTGCGAAAACTGTAGTGAATGTCATTATAGCTAAACGACACATTGAACACTCTGATTTCCTTGGGATGAATCCCCAGGAGTGGAACTGCTGGTCAAGGGATGCACATATTTTAAGGCTATTGCCGCTTATTGCCAAAGTACTCCCCAGACAGCTGGTTGGCAGGTCTGGTTTCCCTCCAGAAGCTCATGAGCATGTCTTTATCCAGACATGGCCACATGTCCTCTGGGTTGGTGAAGGGGGAGTCACCTCCAGTAGATACCCTCTTCCTTAGAGACAGAATGATCTGAGTCCTCAGGCAGCTCTAGACAAATATTCCTTTTATTCCCGCTGATGGTCTGACTCAGTGGTTCTCAAGTTTTATTGTTGTTTAGCCGCTAAGTCGTGTCTGACTCTTTTACAACCCCATGGACTGTAGCCCCTCAGGCTCCTCTGTCAATGGGATTTCCCAGGCAAGAATACTGGAATGGGCTGCCATTTCCTTCTCCAGGGGATCTTCCCCACCCAAGGATTGAACCCGCGTCTCCATTGCTGGTAGATTCTTTACCACTGAGTCACCAGATGGTTTATACATGTTACCATTATACCCTACTTTATGGGCAGAGAATTTTCAAGGATAACTTGACTCCATCCAAAAAGTCTTATATGCTGATACGAGAACCCCAAACCTCCCTTAAATTTAACACCACTGGTCTCCTGAAGAGCTCTACAGTGGTCCCAAAGATCTTCCCAGCACAGACTCTCTCTCATGCCCAGGCTTCTGTGAGGTCAGTGGTGACAACTTGCCACTATTGAACATAACGGCGTTGGGCCATCCACTGCAGCCTCATGCTGACGCTGTGAGGTAGGCACTGTTACTGCCCCATTTCACAGAGGAGACACTGAGGCTCCCAGACCTTAAATAACTTGCCCTGCCCCATGTTACAGAGTCAGTAAAGAGTGAGGCCATTTGACCACAAGTTGTATTGGTTTTCAATAGCAAGCATGCACAGTAGGTAAAGAAAATGTCTATAACCAGCGCTTGTGTATTTACTGACATTCCTGCCTTCCTGATTCTGAGTCAAGTAGGTGAAAAGTAAAAGATGCAGCCTCCATGGCTCCTTGCTTTTGTCTTCAAGGGGGCAGAGGTTGGCGTGTCCTGAACTCTGGGCAAAGTGAAGGCATTCAAACCCAAGACTCTTAAGTGCTGTTGGAATCATTTCCGCTGTTGGGTTGTAAAGCTATGACAAACCTGGACAGCATATTAAAAAGCATAGACATTACTTTGACAACAAAGGTCCATCTACTCAAAGCTGTGGTTTCTCCAGTAGTCACATATGGATGTGAGAGTTGGACTGTAAAGAAAGCTGAGTGCCGAAGAATTGATGCTTTTGAAAATGGTGTTGGAGAAGACTCTTGAGAGTCCCTTGGACTGCAAGGAGATCCAACCAGTCAATCCTAAAGGAAATCAGTACTGAATATTCATTGGAAGGACTGATGCTGAAGCTGAAGCTCCAATACTTTGGCCACCTGATGCCAAGAACTGACTCGTTGGAAAAGACCCTGACGTTGGGAAGGATTGAAAGAAGGAGGAGAAGGGGACGACAGAGAATGAGATGGTTGGATGGCATCACCGACTCAATGGACCTGAGTTTGAGCAAGCTCTGGGAGTTGGTGATGGACAGGGACACCTGGCGTGCTGTAGTCCATGGGGTTGCAAAGAGTCAGACACAACTAAGTGACTGAACTGAACTAAACTGGGTTGTATTAATGGTCTATGTCTGTAGGGTTGCCATTTGGGGCTTGGGAACAATATTTCTGTTGTAATTTAAAAGAATAATTTTTTTTTTTGCAGTTGAGGAAACCACCCCTCATTCTCCTCCTTCATCTCCAGGGAAACTCTTGACCCTAGTAAAAGTGTAGCCCTTTGAGTCCCTCGGAGGAAGGTGTGCCTGCAAAGCCAAGGGTGTGACTAGATCAGCCAGGATCTTCCTGTTCTGACCAAAGGAGCCAATTAGATGATCTAATGGGAATCTTTTTTTGTCATCCAGAAATTATATGATGCTATGAAGCTGCCCACTCTTATGTACCCTTGATGATAATAATAATGTCTCCTTCCAGAGTCACATAGCAAAATGTAATAACCTCTCGTGGCAGTCTTGGTGTTAATGGCCCTGCACCTATTTGACTGCTGGGTAGAGTGAGGCAAAGAAAGATCAGAGACCTAGCTCACCTTCCCTCTTCCCGCAACAGGGATACTTGCCTAGTGGGCTCACTGACAGCAGGAGTCGTATTTCTACACCATCAATCTGAAATTCCAGCTACAGCAGAATTTCCCCCAAAGATTTTTTTGCGGGGGGGGGAGTAGTGTTTTGGGGAACACTAGTCTCGTGGAAACTCTAAGGGGAGCTTGGAAAATGTTTCTAGTCCTTCATTAGCTTTTCGTATGTACATTAGCATATTAAAGGCTCTGAGAAATCCTGTAGTAAAGGCATCTTATTTTAGTTGTTATTAATCAGATACTCAGCTGGTAAACAATTTCCCTGCAATGCAGGAGACCCTGGTTTGATTCCTGGGTCATTAAGTTCCCCTGGAGAAGGGATAGGCTACCCACTCCAGTATTCTTGGGCTTCCCTGGTGACTCAGATGGTAAAAAAAATCTGCCTATGATGTGGGAGATCTGGGTTCAATCTCTGGGTTGGGATGAGGGAAGATCTCCCGGAGGAGGCATGGCAACCTCCTCCATTATTCTTGCCTAGAGAATCCCCATGGACAGAGGAGGCTGATAGGTTACAGTCCATGGGGTCGCAAAGAGTTGGAAATGACTGAGCAACTAACCACAGCATAGCACAACCTGATACTTTCAAAACTTAATTGACCACAGAATCTTGCAAATAGCCTTTAACACCCCTTGGAGGCGCTTCTGATAATTCTGTGTTTGATACATTTAAATGATCTCTGTTGTCCCAAAAACTTTTGCAGAGAGGCCCTGAAGTTGGGGATAGAGGAAGCAGAGGCCATAATTAGAGAACGGGTGATTAAAATAGCAAGATGGCTCCTGGGAAAATTTCCCCATCTTTCACAGATGCCCTATGTCTATGAATCTGAAGGCCCCCCGAGGATGGGGGGATGCCCTAGCCCACATCAGGTCAGATACAGCCTCACCATTGGCGTATGTTGGTATTTTACAACCATTTTAAAACTGGGACAGAATTGTTGCCTGATGCTGAAATTGATGGGTGTGTACCTTGGGGACAGTGTTGAACTGAGGAGGGTCCTAAGGAGACAATGAAGATGGAGCCAAGACAACACAGAGTGGTGTCACCCGCCTTCCCCAGGAGGGGTGCGCAGCCTTCGGAATCAGGTGAGGAGCCTCTGAAATGCTCCTTGAGTGCTGGATGGGCACAGCTGGCATGCAAGGAACCGAGCGTCACCCGCACGAAGGCAGCACAGAAGCGGGGACACCTGGTGTCCGTCTGTCTGCATGCCTCCTTCCACAACCATCTGAGGCAGTTGAAAAATCCAGCCCTGTGATGTTAACCAGAAGGAGGTGGATGGAGGAAGTCGGGACAGACGGAGATGGAGGTAGAAAATGAGACAGGAATTAGGCTGGTACAACGATGACCACAGTGTCCTTGGCTTTTGCTTTCTTGGATCCAGACTCCTGTTGGCTCACACAACCTAGATGTCTGTTAGCCTAAGCAAGCTGTGATTTATTGAGCACCTACTATATACTGATTCTTGTGCTAAATATGTTCTATATTTTTTTTCCAATGAGGAGACTAAACACAGTGTATATTTTCTCCTATAAGGAAGGCTTTTCATTTCCATTACAGAGACAAAGACTAGAAGAGACTCGAAGGCTAAGGAACCGATCCAAGCGTGCACAGCTAGGGGGACAGAGCTAGGGTTTGAACTTGGGACTTTATCAGTCTTGAGACTTTCTGTTCTCTGGATCCTGTGCTGTACTGCCTGAGCCGTGTTGACCAACGAATGCCCACTTCCCTCTTCATTTTCTTTTACTGAAACAGATAACCTATGTATGGAAAAGGGCATGAAACATATATGTCAGTATAAAGGTAATTATCAGTTATAAATACTCATACATCAACCACTTAGGCAAAGAATAGAACACAGCCAGTGTCTCAGGGGCCCCTGTGTGTCTCTCCCAGAGGCATCCACCATCTGAGCCCTTTAGATATTTATTTGTAATTGTTTTGCCACATATGTTTACATTCCTACACTATTTTGTTTTGCCTGAATGAGAACTTTATGTAAATGGACTCACACTCATAAATTCTCTTTTCCCTTGCATCTTTGCCCTCAACAAAATGGGAGATTCAGACATGCTCTTGTCCATAGTGGTGGTTCATTCATTTCATGGCTTTGTTGTAGTCCATTGTATGAACATGCAGTAGACCACCCCTTCTACCGCTGCTGGATATTTGGGTCATTTCCAGATTTTGGCAGTCATGACATTGGTGCATTGTTACATGCGTCTATGAATGCACATGGGTAAGAGTTTCTCTAGAACATAAACTTGGAGTGGAATTGCTGCGTCACAGACTGTACTTATTTTCAACTTGACTAGATACGTGGTTTTGCAAGAGCTCCTGTTCCTCCACATCCTCACTAGTGTTTTTTGCTGTCTCCTGTCTTTTCTTCACCATGATCCTCTGCTATCTTTATCCTTCATCAGTCTGTTCATGGATTTGCAAAGGCAAGTGGAGGAGCCCAGCGTAAACACTGGCTGTACCTACACCGGACCCTGTATCTACTGAATCAGACTCACCAAGGGAGCAACCCAGGAATCTGTTTTTCATAACCTCCCCTAGTGGTCCAGATAATCAGCTCTGTTATATAGAGCCTTGACACATTTTTTCGTCCTGGGATTCTTGTTCCAAAATAAATCTTATGCAGGGTGCCATATGTGCTGTTGCTCAGTTGTGTCCAGCTCTTTGCAATCCCATGGACTGTAGCCCACCAGGCTCCTCTGTCCATGGGATTCTCCAGGCAAGAATATGGGAGTGGGTTGCCATGCTCTCCTTCAGGGGATCTCTTCCCAACCCAGGGATCGAACCCAGGTCTCCCGCATTGCAGGTGGATTCTTTACCAACTGAGCCACCAGGGAAGCCCAAGAATATTGGAGTGGGTAGCCTATCCTTTCTCCAGTGGATCTTTTTGATCCAAGAATCAAACCAGGGCCTCCTGCATTGCAGGCAGATTTCTACCAGCTGAGCTACCAAGGAAACCCAGAATGTCATATATAAAACAGATAAAATCAGAACTGCCCTGCTTGGAGCAGGAAGTCAGAATGGAGGGCCCAATAAAATAGACTGGCTAGCTCTTCACCACACTCATTCCTGTTCCTCCTGTAACAGAGCTAGACTACATCTCCCTGCCTCCTTTGTGAGTAGGTATAGCCATGAGCTCTATCCAGTGAATGAGGGTGGAAGTGATAAGAGATGGGGGCATATCCAGGCCTGGCCCATAAAACTCTGTCCCATCTGAAGGCTAAATGCAAAGAAACTGAGAGAATCCAATCTCAGTCATGTCCAACTCTTTGCGACCCCATAGACTGTAGCCCACCAGGCTTCTGTCCATGGAATTCTCCAGGCAAGAATACTGGAGTGGGTTGCCATTCTCCTCTCCAGGGGATCTTCCCGACCCAGGGACTGAACCCAGGTCTCCCGCACTGCAGGCAGATTCTTTACTGTCTGAGCCACAAGGGAAGCCCTGACTGAGAGATGGGCAGAGCCAAAAGCTGAAAAGAACTGGGGACCCTAAATGATCGTGGGGAAGACTGCCTGCCAATCAGCATACCTATCTGGGACTTCACACAGTGAAAAATAAATGTCTATTGTGTTAAGTAATAGATTTGTAGAGGGCGGGGGTATTGGTTTGTTATAGCAGCTGATATTGCCTTAGCCCATCCCTGCTCTTGGTCCGCAGGGCACCTCCATGGAGTCTTAGTGCTCTGTGAAGCCCTGTGGAAGACCATAGCTGCAGATGGAAGGGAACACTGCATGCAGTCACAGGGCCTGGGCTTTGAATCTCCAATCCCCTCACAAGAGGAGGGAGAGAGGACCCCACCTCCCTCGGCTTTTGTATGGATTTAATGAGATAATATATTTGGAAAGTACTCCGGGTGCAGTGAAAGGCTTTTCAGATGTGAGTTATATTTAGTTATTGATACTGCGTTTCTGCGTGTGTTTCTTTCACTACATCTGCAGCCAAGCTTTTCTCCAGTGGCTACTCCACAGAAACTGGAGGAGCATTAATGCAGTAAATCTCAAAACTCAGCCCCTCGCTCCCCACTCCAGGCAGGGCTGGGCCACGGACCCCAGAGCAGCTGACCCCAAGCATAATGCAAATACTGTGTTCTGTCAGGCTATTTTAAGACAAGCAAGGAATCAGTCTCCTGCTCTCCCCATAAGAAATGTACATCATTCCCTGATCTTTAATTTCCTTTTGATTAAAAAAAAAAAACAACCTATCTGAAAAATATCTACTATCTCTTCTTATGCTGAGAGATGAGAATTAAAAAAAAAAAAAAGTCAAATGTGCTTTCTGGCCCTTCAGAGTCAGAGGGACCCCTTAGGACTTTTTGCTGTGAGACTTGTGTGGATGTTTTTGGTGAGTGATGAGGGTTTAGGTTCAGTAGGCTGGCACTTAGGATTATCTTAGTTCTCTGGGCTAGAGAAAGAAGCAGATTTAAAGTCTTCTGAAATGTGTGATGGAGGTTGTAGCCTCCAAACTAGCCACACCTTGTTTAGTGGCTGAAGGAAAGAGGAGAGGGGAAATCTCTACTTCTCCCCTGGCCCCCAGACCTTGACCCAGACACCTGTCTTCTCTCACCTCCCTCCTTGCACTCGGTCCATCTCCAAGCTGGTTGTGTGCCCATTCATAGATCAGCACCTAGTAGGATGGACAGTTCCCACTCTCGCAGGCCTACCTATAGCCCCTACTGTGTGCTGGGCACCATGCACAGCTCTGAGCACATACTCCTGTGGATGAAGCCCTGTTGGCAGCTCTCAACCACAGCAGGCTTTCTAATCAGGATCCAGTCCACTCTCCCCTCTTCCACTCCGTCAGACCCAATCAGAGAAAGCCAGGGCTTCTTACAACGAAGTATGTGTTACTTTCCCAGGGCTCCCATAACCAATTGCCACATGTTGAATAGCTTAAAACAACAGAAGTATATTCACTCGTGGTTCTGGAGGCCAGATATCTGAAATCGAGGTGTCAGTAGGATGGGTTCCTCCTGGAGGCTCAGGGAGAGAATCTGTCCCACACCTCTCTCCTGGCTTCCGGTGGCTCCTGGCAACCCTTGGTATTCCCCATCTTGTCAACCCATCGCTCCAGTCGGGCTCCACAGCCTTCCTCTCCTTTTGTCTCTCCTCCTTCACAAATATACCAGCCATTGGATTTAGGGCCCAACATAAACCCAGGATGATATCATCTTAGATCCTTCCATCTTAGATCCTTTTTAGATCCTTAGTAATTACATCTGCTTCCAAGATTCTGTTTCCAAGTAAGGTCAAATTCTGAGATGCCAGGTAGATATGAGTTGTTTTTTTTGGGGGGGGGGAGGGGGCGGGGGAGGGCACTATTAAACCCACTGCAGTCTGCCCTATGGACCTCCAACATCCACATCCATCTCACAAAGCAAAATGCTTCCACCCTATCCCAACGTCTGGAAATAGAGGGATGGACACTGAAAGATGGAGGTGATTATAAAACCTCTCACAAAGTGCCATGTGGACAGTAAAATAAGTCATTAGCAGGCTTAGTATAGTGCCTGAGTGATAAAGAGAGAGACGCCCTGAAGAACAGTAGTAGCAGTAGTAGCATTTGTACCAACTATGACGACACACAACTGGATGGATTTCCCCAAGGCAGTGCCTTTGTTAAGAAATCACTTTCTTCCTTAAAAGCCAACAGGGTTTCCCATTGCCTGCAAAACAACGTCTGAGCTCATTTGGTTAGTTAGTAAAAGTTCTGCAATTGGCTCTCCATCAGAATTTCCTCTCTCTCTCTTACCTCTTACCCTCAAGCCCAGCTGATACCTGAACTCCCCCAGTTCTTTCTTTATGTTCCGTCTACTTACTTCTACCACTGTCCTCCTGTGTCTGCTTGGTGGTACTTCCTGGTAACTTCTGTTCACGGTGAAGGCCACCTCCGTTGAGCTCACATGGCCCCTACAGGTGCTCACTTGGGTCACCAACTCCAACAGGTTGTTCTTTTTTTCTCTGCTCTACCACAGACCATGGTTTCATGAAGGCAGGGGCTGTGTTTCTGCACAAGGAACTCTGTGCCACAGAGGTCTCACAGCTCTGCCCTTCAGGAGAGAAACATTCACATCTCTGTACCTCAGGTTCCGAATCTATAAAATAAAGGTCATTCCACCTCCCTGTTAGGGTGGTTAAAGCAAGTAAAACAGGTAAAGTGCCTGGTACCTGGGTAAGCAGTCAGGAAGTTCTCTTCCACAGCTGGACACTACCTGCTGCGTCTGGTCCATAATGGGTTTGTACCAGATGGGAGCTTTGTAAACATTTGTGGGTGATGGTGAGCATTGAGAAGAAAGGAGCATTCTGGCATAAATTAGGGCATAAACTTTCAACCAAAACAATACTAACAGAAACATGTATTAGGCAAGCTGCTAACGCTTTCCATGCATCATTATTTAATCCTACCATCTTACCAAGAAACGTATGTCACACACAGTGCCCAGTAGAGGTCCTACTATGTAATAGTGGACAATCAAGGCAGCACTGGGAAAAACCATCCTGGCCAGGATTAAATGGGGATGTGCCCCCCAAGTTTATACATTCCCCCTCTGTCCTAGGAAGTCATCTGGTGGAATGCCCCCCACCAAAGATCCCTCCTTGTCCCCATGCCCAGTGTGCCCTGTGCTGTGTGCTGTGCTTAGTGGCTCAGTCATGTCCAGTTCTTTGTGACCCTCCTGGACTGTAGCCTGCCAGGCTCCTCTGTGCATGGGGATTCTCTAGGCAAGAATACTGGAGTGGGTTGCCATGCCCTCTTCCAGGGGAATCTTCCCAACTCAGGGATTGAACCCAGGTCTCTCAAACTGCAGGCAGATTCTTTACCGACCAAGCCACCAGGGAAGCCCAAGGATACTGGAGTGGGTAGCCTACCCCTTCTCAAGGGGATCTTCCAGACCCAGGAATCGAACTGGTGTCTCCACCACTGCACCCTAATGAAGTGCATTTGTCACCTAGGTCTCCCAGGGGCCAGAGATTTGAGCCAGGAGGCTAGGGGAACTACACAGGAAAGGCGGGTACAGAAAGAGCTGCTGAGAAATGGATGGGCACCATTCCCACGGTGCCTTGAGAATGTTCATGAGACAGATGCTATGGAGGGTGGGGGGTGGGGGGCAGGGAAGTTGAGACACGTGATCAAGAAAGGCTGCACCAACCTACATAAATGGAGTAACAATTCCTTCCCTTCCTCTGGGGCTCTCTAATTGCACAAAGTGCTTTCCGGTGCAGGGCAAGGGAAGTACAGTGCTCTGGCCAGAGCAGGGAGCTCGCCAGCATTTGGGTTCCGAATTTGGAATGTGGGTGGGGCTACTACTTAAAACAATCCCAGCTGCCTACAAGGCTGGTGCCTGATGCCTCCCTCAGAAACATGTATTTTCCCAGCAGCCTGCAGGAGACTGAAGCAGGTCCACGAAGGTCAAATATGGGAAGCTCAGGCCACAGCAGGCCAGCCATCGGGAAGGCAGGAGGAGGGACAGCAGGGGGCAAGTGGTACCTTTCACATCCTCCAGGTGCATCTTTCAGACGGCCATCTGTGAGTCAGCCTGAGCCCAGCTCCGCCGAGAATGGCCCAGCTATGGTCCTCAACATGAATATTTACAGCCGGCAGTGTTTGCACGCCTTGTACTGCTGCTGCTGCTAAGTCACTTCAGTCTTGTCTGACTCTGTGCGACCTCAGAGACGGCAGCCCACCAGGCTCCCCCGTCCCTGGGATTCTCCAGGCAAGAACACTGGAGTGGGTTGCCATTTCATTCTCCAATGCATGAAAGTGAAAAGTGAAAGTGAAGTCTCTCAGTCGTGTCCGACTCTTAGCGACCCTATGGACTGCAGCCTACAAATGCCCCCAAACAGCAGACCTTGTACTGTGCATGCAAAGGAAAATGATCACCTTGGACTTGAGTAGCTCTCCTTTCCTGGGCAGCTCCAAGGATATGATTTAGTTGATCGTTGCGAGGATATAGAAAATATCGAAAGTAGAGCCGCTCCCTTATACAGGATAATCCAGTTAAGAGTTCAGTCTCTGGAGAAATTTAAGTGTGTGTTTGAATCTCCTCTCTGCTCACAGAGCTGCCACTGGCCCACCCATCATCACTGTGGAAATTAGGAAAGGATGTTGTTGTTTGGTCGCTATGTCCAACTCTTTGCGACCCCCATGGGCTGCAGCACGCCAGGCTTCCCTGTCCTTCACTATTTCCTGGAGTTTTCTGCTGAGTTGGTGATGCCATCCAACCATCTCATCCTCTGTCCGTTTCCCTTCTTCTCCTGTCCTCAGTCTTTCCCAGCATCAGGAAAGGATGCTCAAAAGGACACCTCTGAGTCTCTCACTCACCTTGTGTTTGACCTTGACTAAGTCATTTATCCTCCCTGAGTCTCAGTCTCCAAATCTGTGATAGTCTGGCATTAGCTCCCAGTTGGAGGCCAGTAAATAATAGTCCATATAGACTGAGTGGTTGCCCTCTGTCAGGCCCCTGGCTTCCACCGTCTGTATGCAGTGTCTCACTGAGTCTTCATGACAACCTTGAGGGTGAGCAACATTATTATCGAGTTCATAGATGGGGAAGGGAGGCGAGGAACTCCCCTTTTGTGAAACTCTTAAGAAATCCAGAGGAAACATTTCTCTCCATATACTGTAGTTCCTCAGACTGGCTTTACCCATATTCCTCTTAGAATGTGGCTTCATCATAGAGAAATCACAATCATACCATCTTTTTTGAAGTTCAGTGATACAGCCCAGTGGCCAGGTATAAACTCTGGCATTTCCAGTTAAGAGTCACCTTGACTCAATAGGGCCATCAAATAAATCAAGCCGTTTCTATATATAGATATCTTCAAAAGACATGTTCTGTCCCAGGGTTGCTCCAGTGTGAATGGAAAGCCTTGGCTACTTTGTATTCATGGATGGGTCCCTACCCCTGGGAGCAGCATCACTATCCTTGCCAGGTTTAATGCCTTGGGCTCCATCTGATCCCTACAACAACACTGACTGTTATTCTTACCCACTTAAGACACATGAGGAAACTAAGGTTCAGAGCGGTGAAGTCAGTTGCCCAAGGTCACACAGCAGACTGGCAGAGCCAGAATTTGAACCCGGATTTCCTGCCTCCAGAGCCCATGACTGTGACCACTTCACTATATTGCCTTTTTCTGTACCAGCAAGGTCTTGGACTAGGACCAGGGGATTTGGGGAGAGGGTTGGGAGCAGTACCTTTTTTTAATAGACATCATTTTTTTTTTTTTTTTTTTTAAAGAATAGCTTTCAGTTCAGTTCAGTTCAGTCACTCAGTCATGTCTGACTCTTTGCGACCCCATGAATCTCAGCACGCCAGGCCTCCCTGTCCATCACCAGCTCCCGGAATTCACTCAGACTCATGTCCACCAAGTCGGTGATGCCATCCAGCCATCTCATCCTCTGTCTTCCCCTTCTCCTCCTGCCCCCAATCCCTCCCAGCATCAGAGTCTGAAAAATTATGAAGATAGTGAAACCATTCACTTCAGGCTGGAGCTTGAACCCACATGGCCAGGATGTTAATCCGGCCAAAATCCTGCTTGGAACTCTAACCCACAGGACAGGTACTTGAACCTGGCCAAAACCCACAGTCTTCCTACTGAGATCACACACCTGGTTTCAGAACCTAATACGGCTCAGAGTCTGGGTGTCTCATCACAGAAAGAAATCAATGAGAAACAAAGTGATAAGTAAGAATTGATGCTTTTGAACCATGATGTTGGAGAAGACTCTTGAGAGTCCCTTGGACTGCAAGGAGATCAAATAAATCAATCCTAAAGGAAATCAACCCTGAGTACTCATTGGAAAGACTAATGATGAAGCTGAAGCTCCAATACTTTGGCCACCTGATGTGAAGAGCAAACTCATTGGAAAAGACTCCAATGCAGGGAAAGACTGAAGGAAGGAGGAGAAAGGGATGACAGATGATGAGATGGATGGATGGCATCACCAACTTAATAGACTTGAGTTTGAGTAAACTCTGGGAGATGGTGAAGGACAGGGAAGCCTGGCATGCTGCAGTCCATGGGGTCACAAAGAGTTGGACACGACTGAGTAACTGAACAGCGAAGTGGATTTATTTGAAACACGGTCCAGAGAGTGTGGGCTGTTGCAGAGTGCAAGAGCAGCCTTGAAATATGGTGTGGTTAGCTTTTATGGGCTGGGTAATTTCATAGGCTAATGAGTTGAAACTGTGTTAGTCGCTCAGTTGCATCTAACTCTTTGCGACCCCATGGACTGTAGCCTGCCAGGCTCCTCTGTCCATGAAATTCTCCTAGTAAGAATACTGGAGTGGGTAGTCATGTCTTTTTCCAGGGGATCTCAGTTCAGTCGCTGTCTGACTCTTTGTGACCCCATGAATCACAGCACGCCAGGCCTCCCTGTCCATCACCAGCTCCCAGAGTTCACCCAAACTCATGTGAATCGAATCGGTGATGCCATCCAGACATCTTATCCTCTGTCGTCCCCTTCTCCTCCTGCCCCCAATCCCTCCCAGCATCAGAGTCTTCTCCAATGAGTCAACTCTTCTCATGAGGTGGCCAAAGTATTGGAGTTTCAGCCTCAGTATCAGTCCTTCCAAGGAACACCCAGGACTGGTCTCCTTTAGAATGGACTGGTTGGATCGCCTTGCAGTCCAAGGGACTCTCAAGAGTCTTCTCCAACACCACAGTTCAAAAGCATCAATTCTTCAGCGCTCAGCTTTCTTCACAGTCCAGCTCTCACATCCATACATGACCACTGGAAAAACCGTAGCCTTGACTAGATGGACCTTTGTTGGCAAATTAATGTCTCTGCTTTTTATTATGCTATCTAGATTGGTCATAACTTTCCTTCCAAGGAGCAAGTGTCTTTTAACTTCATGGCTGCAGTCACCATCTGCAGTGATTTTGGAGCCCAGAAAAATAAAGTCTGCACTGTTTCCTCTGTTTCCCCATCTATTTCCCATGAAATGATGGGACCAGATGCCATGATCTTCATTTTCTGAATGTTGAGCTTTAAGCCAACTTTTTCACTCTCCTCTTTCACTTTCATCAAGAGGCTTTTGAGTTCCTCTTCACTTTCTGCCATAAGGGTGGTGTCATCTGCATATCTGAGATTGTTGATATTTCTCCTGGCAATCTTGATTCCAGCTTGTGTTTCTTCCAGCCCAGCATTTCTCATGATGTACTCTGCATATAAGTTAAATAAGCAGAGAAATTAAATAAGCAGGGTGACAATATACAGCCTTGATGTACTCTTTTTCCTATTTGGAACCAGTCTGTTGTTCCATGTCCAGTTCTAACTGTTGCTTCCTGACCTGCATATAGGTTTCTCAAGAGGCAGATCAGGTGGTCTGGTAGTCCCATCTCTTGAAGAATTTTCCACAGTTTATTGTGATTCACACAGTCAAAGGCTTTGGCATAGTCAATAAAGCAGAAATAGATGTTTTTCTGGGACTCTCTTGCTTTTTCGATGATCCAATGTATGCTGGCAATTTGATCTCTGGTTCCTCTGCCTTTTCTAAAACCAGCTTGAACATCTGGAAGTTCACGGTTCGTGTATTGCTGAAGCTTGGCTTGGAGAATTTTGAGCATTACTTTACTAGCGTGTGCTGCTGCTAAGTCGCTTCAGTCATGTCCAACTCTGTGCAACCCCATAGACGGCAGCCCACCAGGCTCCCCCATCCCTGGGATTCTCCAGGCAAGAACACTGGAGTGGGTTGCCATTTCCTTCTCCAGTGCATGAAAGTGAAAGTGAAGTCGCTCAGTCGTGTCTGACCCTCAGCGACCCCATGGACTGCAGGCTTCCAGGCTCCTCCATCCATGGGATTTTCCAGGCAAGAGTACTGGAGTAGGGTGCCATTGAGATGAGTGCAATTGTGTGGTAGTTTGAGCATTCTTTGGCATTGCCTTTCTTTGCGATTCAATGAAAACTGACCTTTTCCAGTCCTGTGGCCACTGCTGAGTCTCCCAAATTTGCTGGCATATTGAGAGCAGCACTTTCACAGCATCATCTTTCAAAGATGATGGAATCATCTTTCCATCATCTTTGAAAGATGATGGAATCAACTGGAATTCCATCACCTCCACTAGCTTTGTTCATAGTGATGCTTTCTAAGGCTCATTTGACTTCACATTCCAGGGTCACTGGCTCTAGGTGTGATCACATCATCGTGATTATCTGGGTTGTGAAGCTCTTTTTTGTACAATTCTTCTGTGTATTCTTGCCACCTCTTCTTAATATCTTCTGCTTCTCTTAGGTCCATACCATTTCTGTCCTTTATCGAGCCTATCTTTGCATGAAATCTTCCCTTGGTATCTCTAATTTTCTTGAAGAGATCTCTAGTCTTTCCCATTCTGTTGTTTTCCTTTATTTCTTTGCATTGATCGTGGAAGAAGGCTTTCCTATCTCTCCTTGCTATTTGGAAATCTGCATTCAGATGCTTATATCTTTCCTTTTCTTCTTTGCTTTTTGCTTCTTTTCTTTTCACAGCTATTTGTAAGGCCTCCTCAGACAGCCATTTTGCTTTTTTGCATTTCATGGGATCTAGGGAAGCCTTAATGAGTGGGAGGATTATTCCAACTATTTGGGGAAAGGAGCGGAGATTTCCAGGAATTAGGCCATCACTCACTCTTTGGTCTTTGATGGTTGGCCTTGGAACTGTCTTGGTGCCTTTGGGCATGGCATTTAACTTGTTTGGTGGCTCAGATGGTAAAGAATCCGCCTGAAATGCAGTAGACTCAGGTTTGATCCTGGGTTGGGAAGATCCTCTGGAGAAAAGACTGGATTACCCACCCAGTATTCTTGCCTGGAGAATCCCATGGACAAAGGAGCCTGAAGGCCTATGGGGTCGCAAAGAGTTGGACATGACTGTGCAAATAACACTTACGCTGCTGCTGCTGCTACTGCTAAGTTGCTTCAGTCGTGTCCAACTCTGTGCGACTGCATAGACGGCAGCCCACCAGGCTCTGCCCTCCCTGGGATTCTCCAGGCAAGAACACTGGAGTGGGTTGCCATTTCCTTCTCCAATGCATGAAAGTGAAAAGTGAAAGTGAAGTTGCTCAGTCGAAGCCTAGTCTAAGTTGATTTGTCTGCCATCTTGGACCCATTTGATTCTAATCTGTCTATGTTTTGTCCTCAGGCTATGTCATTCTTTCAAAGGTTGTGCCCTGCCCCCTTTCCTCCTGTTTCAATAGTACTGAGAGTTCCCTTATACCCTACACCCAATTTCCCCTTATATTTAATATCTTACATTAGTCTGGTCCATGTGTCACAATGAAGGAGCCGATACAAATCCATTAACTAAAGCCCATACTTTATATTATATTTAGATTTCCTTAGCTTTTCCCTAACGTCCACTCTGTGTCTCAGGACCCCATCCAGTAAACCACATAATATTTAATAATTGTGTTTCCCTAGCCTCCTCTGGCCTGTGGCAGTTTCTCAGACTTTCCTTGTTTTTGATGACCTTGGCAGTTTTGAGGATTTCTGGTCAGGGATTTTGCTGGACTCCAGCCACGCGCCCTTCCCCGCATTAAAATTTGTCTGAAGTTTTTCTCTCGACTAGACTGGGGTCATAGGTACTGGGGAGGAAGACCACAGAGATAAAGTGCCACACTTCTCACCTCTGATTTACACTTGATGTTGACCTTGATCTCCTGGTGGAGGTAGTGTTGGTCAGGTTTCTCTCCTGAAAAGTTACTCTTTTTCCACCCTGCCTCCACCCCAGGGGTTATCTTTATCCTTTATCTTATCATTTACAATTCACATTCTTTCTACCTAGGGAATCTTTCTTTTTTTCCACCACAGGATATCTTACTTAGAATCACAGTCAACAAGACTCACGGTCCAGCCGGCTGCACAGGCAGGTGACTGACAGGTCCCATCACTCGGGGCGCGCGTACTTGGAGACTGAGGCTCTGCTGTTACCATCTTGACATCCTTAATATGTTTATCTTTGGATTTCTTTTGTAAGTGGAAGTCAGTGGGGCGAGGCAACATGCACAGAGGGCTTGGAGCTTTGACCTCAGGTCTCGCTCCCCGGGCCTTCCCATCTCCCCAAGAGGGAGTCTCTCAACCTCTCCTCAGCCCCACCCAGTAACAACTCCCACCCTGTCCCTGGCAGGAGACTGTGGGTGTCACAGGGAGAGCTGGGGCTGGGCGTGTGTGTCCTTCAGCGTCTCAGCATGAGGACAGACTGGCAGTGCCGTGGTGCAGTCAGCAGGCAACTCAGAGCGGGCAGGCCTATTGCACACCCCCAATCCACGTGCTAAGCGCTACCTGGCACCTGGATCATGGTCCACCAGGGGCTGGGTGGCGGCTTTGGAGGGGAGTGTCCTGATCCATTTCTCCACCCTCCCCAGGGAACAGCAGTTAGTTCAGCAGGTGGTGGGATGGGGACCCAGCAGCCAGTGGTCCTGGGCACCTGGGTCAGCGTTTGCCCCCAGGTATCTCCATGCCGAGGACACAACATTGAATAGCTAATGAAAACTCTCTGACAGGTGAGAGAGAAGGAAAAGGCTTTTTATATATTAGCCCCTTTAATACACTCTCCTCTCTTGTGAATGAGGTCCCACATGTTCATTTTGCACGGTTGCCGGGGCTTCACACATAGCCAATCCTGCCCTCACTGTCCTTGGTGTTCCCCCCCACCCTCACCCCAAATCCATCTGCTGGGCCCTGCATGAGGTGTTCTCGTGGGCCAGCTGCTCTTACTGAGACTGGCCATGGACATGGAGATCACCACCTTTCTGGGCCAGATCAGCGCAATGTTATCAAGTAATGGAAAGCTAGAGAAACTGAGGCACAGTGAAGAAGAATGACTTAAGTTACCCGAAGCGGCCTGAAAGCCAAGGTTGGGCTGGGGGTTTCTTCCAGTCCCACTCGGAGTTAGGTGACAGCTGTGAAATGGTTGCGGTGACTGAGATGGTGGAAAGGTCCCTGTGCCAGGAGTCAGACAGGGCTGGGTCCTAGACTCAGCTCAGCCCACTCAGGTGCACTTTCTTCTCTGAGCCTCAGTGTGCCCATCTGTAGAGTGGGTGTAAAACAGGAGGTGGCCAGAGTCGACTAAGCTGGATCAAGGTAATTCACAAGAATCTCTTAGGTGCTGGAAAGCCCGAATGGGATGTGAGATGTTTCCACCACTCACAGTCAACTAGGAGTGTCTGCTGCATCGTTTTGCCCATTTCTGCTTCACGCTTGGAAATGTTTCAGTGTGAGGATGTGAATGCCCAGAGAACCAAACCCGCAACTGTTTAAGTCCCTCCAGGCCCCAGGTCGAGTAGGCTCAGGCTTAATAGGAACCTTGAACAGGGAGGGAGGCGGAGGTGTTCCCGCTTCACCTGGAGCAGGCTCCTCTGTTTCAACTCCATAAACTGTGAAGGCGACAAAGCCCTTTCTGTATTTTGCGAGAGATACAGTTTGCAAATGATCTCATTACCCCCGCAGCCATGAACAGAGTTATGTCGGGCCTTCCTAACAAGTGGCAGTAAAACATTTTATAGACCCCTTCGGCCCCCCTCTCTCTCCCCCACCGTGTAATTTGCTCTGTTTGGGGTTAGACTTGGTGTTTTCCCTCTTTCCTTTCTCTTTCTCCTTGCACTTTCTCTCATGTTAATTATATTAGTTGCCATGGAAACGGTGATGTCATTGGCACGGGAGCGCTCAATGACATCCAAAAGCACGGTTTATAGCATGGCTCGAAATTTATTCCATGGCTCGCAGCCTTGAGGGGGGTTATACCGCGATTATATCCCAGGCACCACCATCTGGGCGTGAGGGTGGGAAGTGGCATGAGCGCTGATGAGTCTGGGGTGCCTCCCAGAGTCCCCGATACTGGAGAACCATTACGTCTGGATAGCGTGGAGGCCACCTTGGGTACTGTGCAGACCTGTCCATTGGCTTTTACTTGCACTCACTGCCTGACAGCACCATGCCCCATGTTTGTTGCCAGGTTTAAGATTTCAGAATCCTGAGCAGAGCGGTGCTTCAAAGTGCTTAGCACTGGAGGCGTGTGCGCGTGCGGGCGCGCACACATGCCTCCTAGCGCACGCAAACCATGCTGTTGGCATGAACACGCAATCTGCAGCATGCATTGCATGATAGTTCACCCACTGGGTTCGCACACACGTGTGCACACTCGCCCATCTGTACTTCATTCTAGAAGGGGCGGTTGCATCGACATTAGTGACTGGTGCCACGCGTCCCCATCCTCCATGACTTACTTTTTAGTGAGTTGCCTTTGACCAGGCTCTAGGGTTGGGGTGGCAGGGCTGTATACAGAGATGGTGGGGCTGTGGTGGAAGTCGAGCACCCTGTTCATCTCTGCGGGGGAGACGTGCAGGTGTGGGCCCCGGCAAGCCCTCCCCCCAGGCCCACCTTCCGTCGATCTGTGCGGAGGCCTCATGTCTTGATCTGACGCTGAACAGACAGACCCCCAAGGTTAGAGGCAGTTCCCTTTTCCTCCCTGGGGACACGTGGATGTTTTTTCAGTTCCTGGTCTAAGTATCACCTTGAGTTTGCTGAGGGAGGGCGGGCAGCAAACAGTGTGCAGAGCTAAGGGGGCCCCCAGGTGTCCCTCGTTGGTTGGGGGAGCTCTTGGGTCTGAGACCAGAAGGATGAAGGACTTTCCCACCAGGAGGACTTGGATGAGGGTGTAGGAGGTGCTGCAGGGCAAAGGGCACTCGTTGGGAAGTCAGGTGGCCTGACCTAAAGGGACAGACAGTTTACTCCACACAGCTTCAATGAAATAGGCAAATTTTTAGCCCCAGAAGTGGAGAGTTCAAGGTGGAAACTTCAGGCATCACCTGACCCAGGGTTTCAAATGCTGATGTCTGGGCTCTTTCTCCATCTTGCAGTCCTGCCTCTCTTGGTTTGGATTTTCCTCCAGCTGACTTTAAGACTGTAGGACCCTTGAGTGTACCTTTAAGTCCTCTTTCTTCCAAAAAAAAGTCATTGGACCAAGTTGAGTCATGTGTCCATCCACGAGCCAACTTACTGTGGCTGGGGACGGGGGCGGGGTCGGAGGGGGGAACTTCCCTTGATGGGCAGGCCTGGTTCACACAGCCACCCCTGGAGTCTGTAAGAGAGAGTGGCTGGACCGTGTGGACCCAGATGGGGTGAGGGGGCTTGGAGCTGGGCCAACTCCTCCTCCCCATTTGTATTCCTGTTCTAGTATTCCCAGCCAACGTCCTTGACTTACTCTCATCAGCACCTTCAGTGGTCACCAAGCCCCAACCCCATCTGCCACCAGGACAAAGAGATGCATGAACCATGGCCCCTGCCCACTCACCATCCCCAGCTCCCAACTTGTGGGGTGGGGAAGGTTGTGGGGGGGATGGAGTAGGGGCAGGTGTCCACTACAGGAACTGTTGAAAAAGAGATGCATCTCCAACAGAGGAGCCCAAGTGTGCTTCAGGCCCCGAGGAAAGGCTTTAGAGAACCAGTCAGATCAGAAACAGGTCCTGGGGGAAGCACGGGAGGGTGCTAGGTGGAAAAAGGGGGCATGGGCCATGTGAGCAGAGAAAAGGGCAGGTGCAGAAGCACAGAGGCATGAAAGGGCTTGGGGAAACTAAGACCCACATGCAGAAGCAATAATAGCGTTATCTATCGGCCTAGCCCTGAGCTAAGGGGCATTGCTTTATTGTGACCAACCTCAGCTGCCCTAGAGAAAAGTGCTAAGAAATTAGTTTGCATGTATACAAAGTGTGGCTTCCCAGGTGGCTTAGTGGTAAAGAACATGCCTGCCAATGCAGGAGGCACCAGAGACTCAGGTTTGATCCCTGGCTTGGAAAGATTCCTTGGAGAAGAAAATGGCAACCCACTCCAGTACTCTTGCCTGGAGAATCCCACAGACAAGAGACTGGTGGGCTACAGTCCATGCGGTCTCAAAGAGTCTCACAAAGAGTCAGACATGACTGAGCACGCATGCATACACATATCCAAAGCCCTTAACACAGTTTCTGGCCACATAGAAAGTCCCAGATAGATGTCTGTTATGGTGTTAATAGTAATAATAGTAAAGGGGAGTGGTGGATGGTTTTAGCAAGGGAGAAAATGAGAGTGAGGCATTTGGGTAGAAGGACAGGAACAGAGACAGTTTAGAGCAATGAGTCTCACCCAGTGGTTTTATTTCCCCCATCTCAGGGGACATTTGGGGAGAGGGATGTTACTGGCATCTAGTGGGTGGAGGCCAGGGATTCTCTTAAACAACCTATGGTGCTTAGCACAGCCCCCACCACAAAGGATTCTCCAGCCCAAATGTCAGTAGGCTTGAGATAGAAAAAAAAACGGTGAGTTTAGGTTGAGTATGGGGGCTGGTGCAGGACACAATATGGGTTGTCAAAGGAGGCTCTGGGCAGGCCCTGGGGTGGCCAGTGATTGGAAGAGTCTCCCCGGCCCCGCCTTCCCACCCTCTCCCTCCTTCCCACCCTCTCCCTCCTTCTCCAAATGAGCATCAGAGAAGGGGCTGGCTGGGGGAGGTGCATGTCGCCAAAAGGTCTGGCAGGCAGCGGGCTACCCTTTCTCCAGTTGCGCCTGTAGCTCCCGAATCGCGGGCCCAGCGAGTTCCTTGAGGTAGGTGCAGGCGTCCAGCATCGGTGCGCCTCCTGCCACTTGGAGCCCCGGCCGGAAACCTGGACCCCTCGCTGCTCAGCCTGCAGATCAGAAAGCACGGGCAGTGGGCCCACCCTTCAGTGTTCTGAGTCAGAAACGTTGATTTGTTATAGTAACATGAGCACAGGGGAAAGACGAGAGGCAAGTGAGCAAGCGAGAGAGAGACAGGGAGTCAAAAACAGTGAGGCTGACCGAGACAGAGCCTGGGAGAGACTCAGCAGGAGAAAAGAACCCTCGAGGAAGAAAGACACGGAGAGACCGAGACTGAGAAAGAGATGGAGACTGAGATGAAAGGAGACACACGGAGAGTCCTGGGGGAAAACAGAGAGAGAGAGGAAGCCAGATCCAGAGAAGGCAGGACGGAGTGAGAGCAGCGAGGAGAGAAAAAGATGGAAAAAGAGCCAGAGGGAGAAGGGTTGTGTGGAAGGAAAGACAGAGAAAGTGAGCAAGGGAAGGATTTCCTTGCAAACCTCGTGGTCCCAAGCCCAGCAACCCTCCAAGTCTTTGCCCTGTTTCAGCCACGAAATTGGGGGATCAGGGAAGTTTTCCCGTGGCAGGTCCAGGACGAGCAAGCCTTGTTCACATGACTGCTGGTGTTCCCTGCTAACTGGACATTAGCCAACAGGAAATTCCTGGGACAAATCTTTCCACTAGGAGTCTTTTAAAACTTTTTTTTATTTATTTTAATTTTCTTTTACTTGGGGATTAAAAAAAAAAAAAAAGAGTGAGAGGGAAACAAGAAAAAAAAAAAGAGGAATAAAGAAAAAGAAATGAGCCACTCAGGGTGAGAAAAACATATCCAGCAAACAGTCCCAGCCAGGCCAGGGGAGGCTTGGACTCCATTGTGTCCACTCTGTCCTGCTCTTCCCCTGGAAGGATTTATGACCTCATACTCCCATGACATCACAGTGTGTTGCCATGGCCCTTGCTTTATTATCATAAACAAAGGGCTGGTTCTTGGGACGCTGGCTGTCTGAGCAGGAGGGCGGAGGGGGGGGCGGTGCTCTTTGTAATGTTTTCTTGGGAAGGCAGCTTGTTCAGAAGTCTGAAGAGCTGTGACGATAGTTGTACACACAGTACCCTCCGTGCGGTCCTGGAGCCTCTGGACAAGTTTGGCGATGAGGTCAGCTCCCAGAAGGAGGACCCTCCAGCTCGGCGCTTTCTCAGTGCCAAAGAGCAGCTTCCCCAGGCTTCCCTCACTGCTCCAAACAAGGTTTTCATTCATTCGGCCAAAAGGCACTGAGTACCTACTATGCACTAGGCACTGAGAGAGCTGGGTTCCAGACTGATGGAAAACCCAGATGAGGGCCTTATCCCCCTACCCCAGCCCAGGACCTGGAATACTCAACACCCACACAAACAAATCAACAGGAATGTGTAAAACTGTAACTTGGGTCAAGTATGCTGAAGGAAGCAAACGGGAAATGAGGATTGAGAGGAGCAGAGGAAGGGGGCTACTTAGATGGGGCAATCTGGGAGGGCTTCTCTAAGGAGGTGACATTCCTAGACAAGACTCGAAGGAAGAGAAAAGAGTGGGAGCAGGTGGCAGGAAGTGGGCAGGGACAGTCCGCTGCTCCAGGCAGAGTGACTGTGAAGACTGAAGTTCCCATTAGGGTTCTCTTCCCACCGATTTTACAGCATCCTGGATGGCTGACTCAGATGAGAGGGCTTGTAGAGGAGTCATTTCACAGATCCCAGTTGAGTAATGATTCTTTCCGGACCCTGCCACAGTAGTGGCAGCAAGCCCCCATTTCCAACTCAAAGGGAAGTTTGCAGAACCATCAGATTGGCACTTGGTGACAACAAATTAGCCAGGAGTAGAAACACCTGTAGGACCCCAAGCCCATGCTTCCTGGCTGAATCAGTTGTGCAGGAAGAAGGTGATGCTCTTAAGATACGAAAACAAGAGAGGGAAGGGCTGGGGAAGGGAGGGCAGCAAGTGGGACAGATGTGGGCACTGGTGGCTGGTCAGGAAGCCAGATGAGTGACAGGTAGATAAGCCACTCCCCTGCCAGGAGATGGACCCTGAGGGAGCTAAGACCCTGGACCTAGAACAGGAGGAGGTCATCAGCCCAGTGTTGGGGACAGATGGGGGCATGGAGAGGGGAGAGGCCTGGCCCCAGGTGGCACAGGGGGTTAGGGACAGAACTCTATCCCTCACTGGCTGTGTGACCTTGGGGAGTTCACTTCATGTCTCTGAACCCTCATCCCCATTGTATCATGGAAAGAATGTACAGAAAGCCCTTTGCACAGCTGCAGCAGTCACTCTTTTCTACCCCTGTTTTCCAAGAACACATTTATTGTGCTTCAGTCATAAAGAATCTGTCTGCCAATGCAGGAGCTACAGGAAACACAGGTTCGATCCCTGGGTCGGGAAGAACCCCTGAAGAAGGAAATGGCAACAGACTCCAGTATTCTTGCCGGGGTAATCCCATGGACAGAGGAGCCTGGCAGACTACAGTCCATGGGGTCACTAAGAGTCAGACATGACTGAGCAACTGAGCACTCCAGGCACTATGCTTCGGGCTTCTCGGGCATTCTACTCCTTTAATTATTACTCAGTGAAGCCCTAAGAGGTAGACTCAGCTATCCCCGTTTTACAGATAAGAAAACCAAGGCCAAAAGAGGTTGGTTGGTATGCCCGAGGTCCCAGGGCCAGACCCTGACTTCAGACGGAGCCCATGTTATCAACCATGGAAGCATGCGTGACCTGTTCTGTGGTGCGTGGCTGCATGTGGGAAGGAAGTGGCTGTGGGGACCAGAGAGGGCTGACCCTCTGACACAGAGCCAGGAAGAGGTGACGGCTGCAGAGCCGTGAGAGCAGACTTGCAGGCCAGCAAGAGCAACCGTGTGCCAGAGGCCCACAGGACAGCAGACAGGAGAGGACGCTAGGGAGGAGGGAGGGCTGCGTTTTACATGCTGAGTGATGTTACCAGATGTAGGAAATCTCATTTTATGTCCAATGTACATCAGATCAGGGTAAGGAAGGGCCAGTGTGCACACTAGTAACTCACCTGGATCCAACTGGCTGATGGAAGAAGCATCGAGATGGGAAATTAGGGATTGGGTGAACTACTAGACCAGGTATTGGGCACCTTGGCTTCTGGGGCTGTGTCACACTTAATGAATACCTACCCCTGGGCCAGGTACTTTACTGACTGCCTTTTTTAATTCTCACCACATCTTGTAATATTGTCTCCCATGATATAGGGACTGAATAGAGAGAGAACTTCTCTGAGCCTAAGTTTCCTGTTACAAAAAAAGTGAAAGAGTGGATCTTAATCAGGGATTCGAGAACTTTTTCTGTAAAAAGAGAGATAGTAAACATTTTAGGCTTTACAGGTCACATCGTCTTTTTTTGTCAGCTCTTCAGTTCTGCCCTGGTGGCATAAAAGTAGCCATAGGCAATATCAAAGTGGCAAACGAGTGTGGCTGTGTTCCAACAAAACTTTATTTACAAAAACCGGCGACAGCACTTCACACCCACTCAGGGGACTGAAATTGAAAAGTCAGATAACAAGCATTGGCGAGGATGTGGAGAAATCAGAGTTCTCGTACACCACTGATGGGAATGTCAAATGGTACAGCACTTTGGAAGATAGTAGTACCTCAAGGGTTAAATGTAGAGGTATCATGTGACTCGGGGATATACTCTACTCCGAGGTGTATACCCAAGAGAATTGAAAACGTGTGTTGCACAAAAATCTGTATGCCAATGTTCATAGCAGCCCAATAGTCATGAATTAACAGTCGTAAGAGTCAAAAAGAGAGAACAACCCAAACGGCGATCAACTGATAACTAGATAAACAAAATGTGGTCTGCCCATCAGTGGAATATGACTTGGTTATAAAAAGCAATGTAGTACGTCTGATATACACTACAACACAGGTGAGTCTTGAATTATGCTAAGTGAAAGGAGCCAGACACAAAATGCTACTTACTACATGATTCTATTTATTCGAGGTGTCCAGAATAGGTGAATCCATAGAAATAGAAAGTAGATTAGTGGTTGCTTAGGGCTGGAGTGGAAGAATCAGGGGATTGAGAGGGGTGGGGCGCCAGTGGCCAAAAGAGTTTGCTTTTGAAGTGGTAAAAATATTCTAAAATTGATTGTGGTGATGGCTGCACATATCTGTGACTACACTAAAAGCCATTGAACTGTACACTATAAGTGAGTGACTTTTATGGTATGTGAATCATATCTCAATAGAGCTGCGGTTATTAAAAATTTCATTCACTGGAATTTCCCTGGCGGTCCAGTGGTGAAGACTTCATTCTTCCAATGCACAGGACGCAGGTTCGATCCCTGGTCAGGGAACTAAGAGCCCACATGCTGAGCAGCACCACCAAAAATATCAATAAAAATAAAAAACATTCATTTACTGATAAAGCATAAAAAAGAGCGAGCACGAGCGAAATCTTGGGAGTGGATGGAAATGTTCCCAAAATTGATTTTGGTGTTGGTTGCATGGCTGTGTATATTGACAAACATATATCAAATTTTACATTTAAAATGGGTGAAATAATTTATGTAAATTATATCTCACTAAAGCCCTTAATTGGAGAAGGCAATGGCACCCCACTCCAGTACTCTTGCCTGGAAAATCCCATGGACGGAGGAGCCTGGTAGGCTGCAGTCCATGGGGTCGCTAAGAGTCGGACAGGACTGAGCGACTTCCCTTTCACTTTTCACTTTCACGCATTGGGGAAGGAAATGGCAACCCACTCCAGTGTTCTTGCCTGGAGAATCCCAGGAACAGGGGAGCCTGGTGGGCTGCCGTCTATGGGGTCACACAGAGTCGGACACGACTGAAGTGACTTAGCAGCAGCAGCAGCAAAGCCCTTAATGGTACAGAGGGGGAACCTAGGCAGCAGACTGGATCTGGTCCACAAGCCATGGTTTGCTGACCCCTATCTACACGATGACCTTATCAGGGCTCTTTAGATATCAAACAGGAATAGCCCAACCCAAGCTGATTAAAGCAAAATGATGAACTTCTTGATGCATTTAACGAAAAGCCTAGAGGAGAGGTGGGCTTTAGGCACTGTTGGATCTAGGAGTGTAAATGTCACCAGAACTCCGTATTGATTCCACTCTCAATTTCCATGAGATGGCCACCAGCAGCCCCCACCACATTTTCCCAGCTTCAAGTCCAGCAGAGGAAGAGTGAGCAGGGTTTTCCAAAGGCAGTAACAAAAATCATTAAGTCCTGTTGATTCTGATTGGGCCACATGCCCACTTCCGATTCAGCCCCTTTGGCCGGGAAATGCAGGGTTCTGATTGGTGAGTCCAGAGTCACGTGCTCCCTGGAGCTGAAGGATGCACTCACTGGTACCCAAAGGGACTGTGCATAAGGGTGGCAAGGGAGAGGTGGCTCCCTAGAGGAAAACTGGGGAGCTTCAACCAGAGGGAGACTCAACAGTATTCATGAAGCATTTCCTACGTCAAATATTTTTGCTTAAGCAGTTCCAAAACACCAAAGGAGTTACATACACATTGTTAGTCATGTTCTGTCAATGACAAATTGAAGCCCCCAAGAGTGAAGACAGCCTACAGGTCACTGGCAAAGCAAACCACCCCCGCCCCCCAGCCCCAATGGCTTCACCTTTGCTCTCAGCATGCGGTTTAACTACCTGTGAGTCAAGACAGAAGGGGTCATTTATTCAACAGACGGTTATTACAGCCAGCCACGCACACCATGTCTGTAAAATTCTCCAAGATCAGGAAATTGAAAGGCTTGGAAATTAAGGGGCAGACATAAAGACTGTGCTGCGAGTGCAGGCTGGCTCTGGGCTCTGGGGGCCATGCCCCATGGCCCAAATGAACCTAGCCTTTCTTGGGGCAGCAGCAGAATCTTGAAAGGTCTCCCCCTACACCACCAGCTGAGCTGCTGTCCTCACCTCCCCAGAAGGAGAAACAGGGTCAGATTAAAAGGAAATCGCAAAGCTGGGGTTCTGGGTCCCAACCTCAGCTCTGATGCCGACAGGCCGCTTGTGTGTCTGGCCCGCCACGTCCAATGAGAAAGAGAGAAGGAGAGCCTTTTCACTGACTTTTCCCCTCCACCAGCCTTCATCTGACTCGGCCCACTTCTGTACCTGCCTCACCTCCCCTGGCCCCAGATCTCCCACCCCTTCCATGCCCCTCTGCTCCTTCCATATACGTGGCTCGTTCCCACCTCTGATCCTTTGCATGTGCTGTTCGCTCGGCGTGGAACTCTCCCCTTCTCCCCGCATCTTCCTAAGTCTAGCAGGTCTGGATCCCTGGCCTCATGCGTCCTCAAGCCCCAAGGCAAGACCCCCAGGGCTCTCTCTCTCTCACAATACCCAGTTTAGTCTTCTCAGTAGTGGGGCCCCACTCCAAGATGCTCAACAGGTGTTCATTCTTTGGACGGAAAAAATTACAGGACAAGTAGGGACAATGTGCATGCTTGATCCAAACTCCAAGGAAGGCTCAGTGCCATCATCCAGCCCCCCAAACTGGGGCCCAAGCGTAGGGTGATGTTCAGTGGGTCCTGGCTTTTCTTTGTTCTCCTTATTTCTCCCAGACGTGTTGGTCCTGAAGCTGAGCTCGTGTGCCCTCCCTCCCCTGCACCTCCCCACGGTGCTCTGCACCAGCAGCCAGGACAGCTGCCCCACTCCCAGCCAGGGTGGGCACAGGGCCTAAACACCTTCCTTCAGTCAAGACCCTGCCGCAGATCCTGCCAGCTCCATCCTCTGTGCCACTGCAGACCAGACTCGCTCCTTCCTTTTCCTCTCCTTGCCTGTCCTCATCCTGACCGCCTCCCTGCCAGGTGCCCGAGGCTTTTCTCTGCACACACGTGCCCCACTTATGTTTCCTCCAGGCACCCTGCCTGGCCACCTGTGTTCTGGCTGATTCTTTTGCCTCAGTACCCTTCTCCATTTCTCTGGTGCCTGCCACCTCTTAGTGCAACCTCTTTCCAGAAAATTCTTTGAACCACCACTGAAACACAGCCCTAATGGGGTTGGGAGTCCCTTTTCTCTCCTGAGGTCTCTCCACCCACTAAATGCTGCAGCAACTCTTCCTGCACTGGAAAGGACGAACTGCCACCCTCCCCCTAACTAGACGTGAGCATCTTGAGATCAGAAATGATGTCACTTGTCTTTGCCATCACTGCACCTGCGTGCCTGGCACACAGCAGCTGCCCAATAGATGCTTTCCTGAATGATAGATGTATGCATATAAGTATGCCAGCGAATGATCTGGAAGCAGGAGCTGTCTCTAGTGTCCCCAGTGCCCAAAAGAGTCTGGCCTTTGATGAGCTCTCAAAAAACGTTCAGAGAATGGATGAATGAAGGAGTGATTCCTTCAAGGTCCACCTGAAGTGTACCTCCGTGTAGGGTGACCAGCTGTCCCTGCTTGTCCAGGCTATGAGACTTTTGGTGCTTAATTCAGGCATGTTCTGAATTAAAAGACGCTTACTCCTTGGAAGGAAAGTTATGACCAACCTAGATAGCATATTCAAAAGCAGAGACATTACTTTACCAACAAAGGTTCGCCTAGTCAAGGCTATGGTCTTTCCTGTGGTCATGTATGGATGTGAGAGCTGGACTGTGAAGAAGGCTGAGCACCGAAGAATTGATGCTTTTGAACTGTGGTGTTGGAGAAGACTCTTGAGAGTCCCTTGGACTGCAAGAAGATCCAACCAGTCCATTCTGAAGGAGATCAATCCTGGAATTTCTTTAGAAGGAATGATGCTAAAGCTGAAACTCCAGTATTTTGGCCACCTCATGCGAAGAGTTGACTCATTGGAGAAGACTCTGATGCTGGGAGGGATTGAGGGCAGGAGGAGAAGGGGACGACAGAGGATGAGATGGCTGGATGGCATCACTGACTCGATGGATGCGAGTCTGAGTGACCTCCGGGAGCTGGTGATGGACAGGGAGGCCTGGCGTGCTGCGGTTCATGGGGTCGCAAAGAGTCGGACACGACTGAGTGACTGATCTGATCTGATCTGATCAGGCATGTCCCAGGCAAACTTGGATGAGTTAGTCATGTGATGCTACCTCCTGCCTGGGTGACCCCCTGTCAGACCTGATCCCAGTCAGGCGGCGCTAAATTCCAGTCACTTGCTATTATCATGTATTTTAATAGTTTTCTAGTAATTTCACATTTCACACATTTGTGGCCAATTTTGCTAAAGGGCAGAGGCCATCTTTCCTTACAGCCCACTATAACCATCCAGGGCCAGACAGACACTGGCTTGGAAAGATCTTCATCTCCCTCATCACCATCTCCTAAAGCCTTGTCTAGGCTCCTCTTGTACATTTTCTTCTTTAATTCTCCCAGTGACCATGGGAAGAAAGAATTTTCTTTCTCATTTTTCAGAGGAGGCTGTTTTCAAAGCCCAGAGTTGAAGGCAAGACCAAGGGAAACTCACACACCTTGGAAGTCGTGGGACTTGATACTATCAGAGGCCATAGCTTTTGCTGAAGGAGCACCCAGGAGAGCCCCTATGTCCTGTGGGGCCCAGGTCCTGTGGGGTCTGGTGGTCTCCTGAGCCTCTGTTAGCCCCTGAATGCACAGCTGGATGAAAGCCCCCCCCCCCCAGCTACCCCTACTCCCCAGCTGCCCCCCACCCTGCCCCCAGACAGAACTTCCAGCTGCCAGGGCAGGAACCTGAGTTCTCTTCTGGAGAGCAGAGAGTCAATGTGATTCCCATGTGGGGACAAAAGTCACTCTCCACCTCTGGAGACTGGATGGGACTGGGTTGAGAGCCAGGCACCCTCCCTCATCTCTGACAGTCGTGCCCCCCATTCCATCAGACCCAAGAGCATGCAAAATGGGTCCCCTAAGGCCAGGAGGTTGTATTAGTCTCCTGGGGCTGCTGTAACAAGTTACCTGGAAGTGGGAAGTTTAAAACAACAGAAACGATTCCCTCTCGGTTCTGGAGGCCAGATGTCCAAAATCAAGAGTTCCTTTGGAGGCTCAAGGGAGAGCGGGTTCTTTGCCTCCCCGTAGCTTCTGGTGGCTCCAGGCCGTCCTCGGTGTTCTTCAGCTTGCGGCTGCGTCACTGCAGTCTCTGCCTCTGTCTTCACACCACCTTTCTCTCCTTTTGGCTCTGCATCCTCTCCTCTTCTTATAAGACCCCAGTCATCAGATTTAGAGCCCATTGTAAACCCAGGATGATTTTACCTCAAGGTCTTTGACCAAATTTCCAGCTAAAGTCACACTCAGAGGTTCTGGATGGGCATGAACTTGGAGGGACCCTATTCAACCTATTGCCTTGGGTCCTCCCAGTGTCTGCTGAAAACCTTACCTGCTTTCCCGTCCCCTCCCTCCACAGAACACTTCTGCAACTGCTGTAGGGGCAGCAGCCACACCCCCTCCCCCCAGCCCCTGGACTCTCCCGACATATCCACCCCACCCTCCAGGACAAGCCCCAGGTGCTTGACGGAGATGTGCGGGGAAGACCATAGTTGCAGAATCCCAGCATGCGAAGGAGAAGAAAAGTGCTGACTTAAAAATTGAAACCCTGACAGCTGTAGCACTTTTTAACTCTGCGATGGGCCTGTTGGCACTTGTCAGATCCCAGCACGTTTGCTAATGTGCATTTTCATCAAAAGGCCGAGCCTGCCCCACTCCCAGTTGTCTGCCTCACCTCTTTCCCTCCTCTTCCTTTGCTGGGTTGGTCCTGCCTGTTCTCTTTTCTAATTACTGACCTCTCCTCCCCTTTCTCTCTCTCTCTCTGTCTCACAATCTCTCTCCTCCACAAGAGCCCCTTCACCCCGGGGGGTTTTCTTCCTTCTGTCTTCTTTCCTGTCTGACTCTGGCTCCCCTTTCCTCCTCTTCACTTGGTTCAGCAAGATAAACACTTGTGGAGCTGCCTCAGTAAACCGGGGGTTTCAAGAGTGACGGGATGGAAAGACAAACAAGAGGGGTTACACTCACCACCCCTTCCTGCCCTGCTCTGTTCTCTGTGTCGCTCTCATCTTCCTCCCCCTCCTTGCTCTTGGGATCACCTCTCTCTCTTCCATTGTTTAGACCAGTTGAACCAACTCTTTTCTGCTTTGTGCCAGGCACTCTGTTAGGTGTTAGGGGGTGCAGGCAGGCAGGACTAAGATGAGATCTCCGCTGTCTTGGAATCTCCTTGTGTTTTTCTCGCTCTCTTCTTTTCTTCTTCCTCTGTCATCCCTACCTTTTACTCCTCCCAAACCCTCACTACCATTGTCCATCGCCTTCACCCAACCCCAGGCAAAACAGGCGGGGTTCTAACTGCATGGCTCCCCCACTGACGGAGCCAGGCCCTGCCGTGTTGCCTGATGGTGCTGGAGCCGCCGGCTGGGAACAGCTTGACGTACGTGGACAGACAGAACCAGAAAGGCCCTTGCCTCTGCTGGCCCCCGCCCAGAACTGCTGATCAGCCCGATATGTCTGACTGCACAGGAGCAGTTCTGAGAGGCCTCAGCCCTGCGGGCAGCTGGGAAAGGCTGATGTGGGTGGACACATGATCAGGAGCAAAATGGAAAGTTCTCTGGCTGGCTCTGAGCTGGGCTCGCTGATTGGAATGGACGTGTGGGGTCACTGGTTGGCTAGATGCTGGAAGGGGGGATAAAAGGCAGATGATACGCAGGTGCTGGACACCATTGCTAGCAAGGAAATCAGGAGTGGAGGGTGACTGGGCTAGAGGGCTCAGGACCACCCTTGCCTGGGCTGCTTTCCTGAATATCCAGGAGGTCAAGAAGAAGGCAAACACTGGATCTGTTCACTGTGCTTAACCCCACTCCTCCCATCTCCCCAGAATGTATTAAACCCAAACGATGATGCATGGGGCTCCCCTTTCTTTTGCTGGGATTAGTTCCCCAATGGTTATGTGATCCAGTGACAGCCAAAGAGACACAGGGGGAAAGTCTGCTAGGGCTTCTGGGAAAACTCCTCCTCCCTCCTAAGAAGGTGATGCTGGATGGTCATGATGTTTGAATGTGATGTTGCAAGTCCTGCAGCCTGAGGCGGTCAGGTCTGAGATGGGAGGAACTGGTGACCTTGAAGATACAATGTAGCCAGGAGCATCACCCCGGGAGTGTGCCCTTCCTCAGATGTTTTATTATGTGACATAATGAATCTTCTTAGTGGTTAAGGCCATTTGAGCCTAAGCTGTGTTGTCTGTAACTTGCAGCCTAAAGCATCCTTAAATAACAGACTAGAATCATTAGAGATAATGCCTAGGCCCCAGGATTGCCATGAGAATTCATGAAAGGATGCATTTAGCTCAGTGCATAATACACAGGAAGCGCTCCTAAACATCACTGTAATTATTGCTTACCTATGAATACATTGTAGATTATACACTATTCAGATCAGATCAGTCGCTCAGTCGTGTCCGACTCTTTGCGACCCCATAAACCGCAGCACGCCAGGCCTCCCTGTCCATCACCAACTCCCAGAGGTCACTCAGACTCACATCCATCGAGTCAGTGATGCCATCCAGCCATCTCATCCTCTGTCGTCCCCTTCTCCTCCTGCCCCCAATCCCTCCCAGCATCAGAGTCTTCTCCAATGAGTCAACTCTTCGCATGAGGTGGCCAAAATACTGGAGTTTCAGCTTTAGCATCATTCCTTCCAAAGAAATCCCAGGATTGATCTCCTTCAGAATGGACTGGTTGGATCTCCTTGCAGTCCAAGGGACTCTCAAGAGTCTTCTCCAACACCACAGTTCAAAAGCATCAATTCTTCGATGCTCAGCCTTCTTCACAGTCCAGCTCTCACATCCATACATGACCACAGAAAAGACCATAGCCTTGACTAGGCGAACCTTTGTTGGCAAAGTAATGTCTCTGCTTTGGAATATGCTATCTAGGTTGGTCATAACTTTCCTTCCAAGGAGTAAGAGTCTTTGAATTTCATGGTTGCAGTCACCATCTGCAGTGATTTTGGAGCCCAGAAAAATAAAGTCTGACAGTGTTTCCACTGTTTCCCCATCTATTTCCCAAGCAGTGATGGGACCAGATGCCATGATCTTCGTTTTCTGAATGTTGAGCTTTAAGCCAACTTTTTCACTCTCCACTTTCACTTTCATCAAGAGGCTTTTTAGTTCCTCTTCACTTGCTGCCATAAGGGTGGTATCATCTGCATATCTGAGATTGTTGATATTTCTCCTGGAAATCTTGATTCCAGCTTGTGTTTCTTCCAGTCCAGCATTTCTCATGATGTACTCTGCATATAAGTTAAATAAGCAGGGTGACAATATACAGCCTTGATGTACTCCTTTTCCTATTTGGAACCAGTCTGTTGTTCCATGTCCAGTTCTAACTATTGCTTCCTGACCTGCATACAGATTTCTCAAGAGGCAGATCAGGTGGTCTGGTATTCCCATCTCTTTCAGAATTGTTCACAGTTTATTGTGATCCACACAGTCAAAGGCTTTGGCATAGTCAATAAAGCAGAAATAGATGTTTTTCTGGAACTCTCTTGCTTTTTCAATAATCCAGTGGATGTTGGCAATTTGATCTCTGGTTCCCCTGCCTTTTCTAAAACCAGCTTGAACATCTGGAAGTTCATGGTTCACATATTGCTGAAGCCTGGCTTGGAGAATTTTGAGCATTAGTTTACTAGCGTGTGAGATGATTGCAATTGTGCGGTAGTTTGAGCATTCTTTGACATTGCCTGTCTTTGGGATTGGAATGAAAACTGACCTTTTCCAGTCCTGTGGCCACTGCTGAGTTTTCCAATTTGCTGGCATACTAAGTGCAGCACTTTCACAGCATCATCTTCCAGGATTTAAAATAGCTCAACTGGAATTCCATCACCTCCACTAGCTTTGTTCCTAGTGATGCTTTCTAAGGCCCACTTGACTTCACATTCCAGGATGTCTGGCTCTAGGTCAGTGATCACACCATTGTGATTATCTGGGTCGTGAAGCTCTTTTTGTACAGCTCTTCTCCAGTATTTTGGCCACCTCATGCGAAGAGTTGACTCATTGGAGAAGACTCTGATGCTGGGAGGGATTGGGGGCAGGAGGAGAAGGGGACGACAGAGGATGAGATGGCTGGATGGCATCACTGACTCGATGAATGTGAGTCTGAGTGACCTCCGGGAGTTGGTGATGGACAGGGAGGCCTGGCGTCCTGCGGTTCATGGGGTCACAAAGAGTCTGACACGACTGAGCGACTGATCTGATCTGATCTGATCTGTGTATTCTTGCCACCTCTTCTTAATATCTTCTGCTTCTGTTAGGTCCATACCATTTCTGTCCTTTATCGAGCCCATCTTTGCATGAAATGTTCCTTCCGTATGTCTGATTTTCCTGAAGACCATCATAACTGATATATAATAATGACCAAGTTTGAAATATCGCGAGACTTAACCAAAACGTGAGAGACACAGGAAGTGCCCAAAGGCCGTGGGGAAAATGGCGTCGACAGACTTGTGCGATGCAGTGTTGCCACAGACCTCCCGTTGGTTGAAAATGCACTATTTGTGCGGCACAATGAAACAAGGTATGGCAGTCCTTGGTCCCTTCACAGGCGGGAGAAGCCATGTGACTGACTATTCACCTAGTTTGGCCCTGTACCCACCACCTCCCAGTACCCGGCGTGGCCCCTCATTTCGTCAGCGTTGCCCTGTACCAGGTTCCTAGAACGGCAAACGTCGCCTCTCTCAGTGACATTCAGGCAGGGGCGTCTGGGGCAAAGCTGGCTGGGTTCCAGAGGCCCAGGCTGTCTGTCTCTCAACTCACACTTAGCCGTTTCCCTCCGTGGCACCCACACAGTACGTGGGGGCAGCTTGCCGCGCTGAGCTCATCACCAGGCCCCACAGGACTGGTGTAACTTGGAGCTGCTCTTTTTATCCAGCTCTTTCTGTGCGATGAATTATTTCTAGGGGGTCCCAAATTGTTCCTCTTGCACTCTGGCTTCTATAGGTCGTTGTTGTTTAGTTGCTAAGTCGTGTCGGACTCTTGCGACCCCATGGACCGTAGCCCGCCAGGCTCCTCTGTCCCTGGGATTTCCCAGGCAAGAATACTGGAGTGGGTTGCCATTTCCTCCTGCAGGGCATCTTTCTGACCCAGGGAGCGAATCCGCGTCTCGCATCGGCAGGCGGATTCTTTACTACTGAGCCACCTGGGAAGGCTAAAGCTTCCGTAGGGCTTTCCTATAATTCCGGAGGACAGGGTTCTGTGTTTCAGCCCCAGTGGCAGACAGAGGCTTACCTCAGCCCCCATGAGAAATCAGTGATTATTTTGGGATTGACATGTATACACCGCTATGCATGGAATAGATAACTAGTGAGAGCCTGCTGTTTATCACAAGGGGCTCTGCTCAGTGCTTTGTGGTGACCTAGATGGGAGGGAAATCCAGAAGGGAGGGGAGATGTGTTTACATATGGCCTATCCACTTCGCAGTACAGCAGCAACTAGCACAACGCTGTGAAGCAACAATACCCCAGTAAATTTTAAAAAATAAAAGAAAGAAAATAAGCATTGGTGAGGGTGTGGAGGGATCAGAACCCTTGTGCATTACAGATGAGAATGAAATGTTTCTATGGCACCATATGCCATAGAAACCAGCAAAAAGCTCAATCTAGAGTAACCCTATGACCCAGCCATCTCACTCCTCAGTTCACCCAAGAGAACTGAAAACATGTCCACACAAAAACTTGTCCACAAATGTTCACAGCATTATTTATAAAAGCCAAAAAGTAGAAATAACCCAATGTCCACCAATGGATAAACAAAATGTGGCAGATGCAGACAATGGAATATTATTTGTCCATAAAAAGTAATAAAGCATTGCTGCATGCTAGTTGTGGGTGAACCTTGAAGGCAGGAGGCAAAGTGAAAGAAGCCAGCCCCAAAAGGTCACATGTGATATGATTCTCTCTGTATAAAATGTCCAGAATAGGCAAATCCATAGGGACGGAAAACAAATTAGTGGTTGCCTAGGAGTAAGTGAGTAACGGGTACAGAATTTCCTCTTGGGGTGATGAAAATATTTTGGAACTTTGTAGAGATGGTGGTTAAACAAGGTTGTGAATGTACACATTACTAACATGGACTTACTATATACCACAGGGGCTTATATTCAATGTCTCGTAATAACCTATAACGAAAAGAATATGAAAAAGAATATATATGTTTAACTGAATCACTTTGCTATATACCTGAAACATTGTAAATCCACTGTACTTCAATTATAAAAAAAAAAAGATTGTGAATGTACTAAATGCCACAGAATTGTATACTTTTAACATGGTTAATTGTATGTTATGTGAATTTCACCTCAATTTTAAAGTATCAGTAATTAGATATGTGTGTGGAGGAGGGGAAGGCAGGCAGGCAAGGATTGTAGAGGTGTGACACCCAGTCCCAGAAATGCCCAAGCCCCCTGCCTGGCCCCAGATGCCTTTCTCCTAATGTCAGTGGAGCACAGAGACTGACACACAGTAGGTGCTGTCCTCCCTTCCACCCCCACCCCCACTACCTGCTCACTATATAAAAGAGAAAGAAAAAAATTCTTTTCACCCCCATCATTAGTACACTTGAACCTTTGGACTGAGTCCTGCCTGCCCTTAGGGAGGGTCTTGTTTACCTTTGTGCCCTGACCACAAGCCTGCACTTTGGGAACTGTGTTACCTCCAGTGTCGCAGGAGAAAACGCTGCCCAGTTCTAGCTCCAACCGGTGTAATTACACATTATGCCAGGTCTCACTGCCACTGTTTACAGAGCCAGCATCATAATTAACTGCCTATTAGGGTCTTTCAGGCCCAGCTGAGATTCCCCAGTTGCAGCGATCTACGCTGTCTTCTGGCTATAACCCCCCTCCCCTGGCCATTCTGGAAAGACCTGGTGTGGGTGGCCACTGGCCGGGAGTCTTCACACGCCTTGAAAAGTTTTTTCTCTGGCGGTTCCTGAGGCTCCTGGGGCTGGAAGCTCTTCTTGAGGATGTTGAGAGGAAGTACGGGTGGGGGCAACAGCTATGACTCTAGCCACCTCTGTCCCTCTTGCCTAGAATAAGAAAACCTGTTACCTGCCGGGCAAGGAATAAGGTGGATAGAGAGATAAGTAGCTGTATCTCAGAGCCCAAGGGGCTCACAGCCTAGGTGGGGGATGAAGAAAGAGGAAGAGGTGGTCACGTCCTGTCAGGTTCTAAGCAAGACCGGCTATGGAATCTTCGGGGCCCAGTGCAAGATGAAGATGTGGGCCCTCTTGTTAACATTATTGAGAACTTCAAGACAGTGACAGGACATTAACAAGCATTGCCCTTCTAAGTGCCAGGCCCTGTGGAACCGTGCAGGTGGTGCACCTGTGAAGCTGGCCCTGGCTCTGAGCCTCAGTAACAGCAAACGTGAATTGAACACTCACTGTACGCCCACGGCTGGAGACAGCAGGGGTTAGGGACACAGATTTCAGCTCTGCCTTTCATTCTCTGTGTAATCATGGGCAAATTATGTTGTCTCTCAGTGCCTCAGCTTTGTCACCTGTAAAATGGGGGTGACACCAATTAAAAGTGAAGATCTGTGCCTGGTATGTAGTAACCACTATGCAGGCATTCACTGTTATTTGCAAGGATGAATTTAGTTGATCTCCAGAACAATCTAGCGGGTGGATGCTATTACTATACCCAGTTCCAGGTAGGGAAACTGAGGCACACACAGGTTAGGTAACTTAAGCTCAGTCACTCCAAAGCAAGGCTCACATTTGAACCCAAATGCTCTAGCACCTGGACTTTGGTGGTGATGTTGGCATAGAAGAGGGGGAAGATCAGGATGAAGAAGCAAGAGGGGAAGGCCTTGAGTCCATTCTCAGGGGTCTGGGGGGCACACAGGACAGCCCAGCTGTGCCTGGCTGTGAGCCCATGCTCCTTAAACATGAATAGAATCGAAGCACGGACCCTCCTTTATGCTGGACACTGTCTTACCACTTGATTCACATCTCAGGGTATGTTTGATGATTTCCCTTGCAGATGAGGGCCCTCACACAGTGCCAGGAGACGTTTCTGGGCCAGCATCACCCAGCCAGGAAGGGGCGAGTCAGAGTCTGCCCTCTTGGCTCTCTTGGATCCCAAACTCCTGGCTCTTTTCTGCCCAGCCAGCTCCCCTCCGGAAGGAAACTCTGCCCAGAAACATGCCCGGTTGGCACTCCTCAGCCTGGGAGGCTTGGTCGGCCCAGATCCTGTGAACGCCGCCCACACTGCCCTTCCTCTGGGCCATAAAGACCCTCTCCTCTCAGCCCTGCCCAGCCCAGGCAGGTGAAACAGCGAGACCGCCCGCCCGAGGTATGTACTCTTCACAATACTTACTGACGGATGGGAGGCCTCTGTAGACCCCTCACCTCCATGGTCCTCTGCTCTGTGGTTCTGAATAGAGTCCCCCAAACCCAGATGTGCAAGGAGGGTGGAGCTGTGTCTCCACAGCCAAGGGTTCCCAGGGAAAACTCTGTGACCGCCTTCTTGGGGCCCGTGACCCATCCACACCCAGCCTGGCCTTCAGAGAAGCCCGGGCGTGAGTGAGGTAGGTGGTGAGTTTAGCTGTGGCTGTGGGGCAGGGCAGGCCTGCAAGCCACCAGAGGGAGACGGGAACGGGGCCTGAGTCAGCTGAGACAGGCGTTTCCAGGGACAGTCCCGCCCCGACTGCAGGTCAGGTTTTCCTCTTTTGGGGGGCAACTATGCACCCACTGCAATCTGCTTCTTTTTCATTACTTTTAATCTAAATACGATTTCGGACTTACAAAAAAGCTGCAAGGACAGTACAAAGAATTCCCACGCACCCTTCACCTGGATTCCCCAAATGTAAACACTTTATCACATTTGCCTTATTCTTTTCCATTTCTCTCTAGACAGATATACATAGAAGAGGAAGATTTTTGTTTTTAGAACTGTTTCACAGTAAGCTGCAGACATAATACTGCTCTTACCTCTAAATACTTTAGCGTATATTGCCTAAAAACAGATGACATTCTCTTACAATATGATATCTTCCAATATAATTACCAAAATCAGGGAATGAACACCAAAACAGCATTCTTGTCTAATCACAGACTTTACATGGATCTTGCCATTTGTCCCAGCAGTGTCCTTTATAACACAAGGAAACTCTGGACCCCATATGGCATTCAGTTCATATCTCTCAGCCTCTTTTAATCTGAGGGTGTTCCTCGGTCTTTCTTTGTTCTTTCAAGGCATTGATGATTTTCTTGTAATATTTATTTATTTGGCTGCAATGGGTCTTAGTTGCGGCATGTGGAATTTTAAATTGCAGCATGTGGGATCTGGTTCCTTGAAAGAAACTGAAAGCGTTACTGTTCAGTTGTGTCCAGCTCTTTGCGACTCCCTGCACTGCAGCCTGGCAGGCTCCTCTGTCCTTGGGATTCTCCAGGCAAGGATACTGGAGTGGGTTGCCATTCCCTTCTCCAGAGGATATTCCCAACCCAGGGATCAAACCAGGGTCTCCTGCATTACAGGCAGATTCTTTACCATTTGAGCCACCAGGGAAGCCCTAGTTCCCTGATAAGGGATCAACCCTAGGTCCTCTACATTGGGAGGATGGAGAGCCACTGGACCACCAGGGAAGTCCCAAGACATTGATAATTTTTAAGAGAAGTGGTCAGTTATGTTATAGAATGCTCCCTCAGTTTGGTTTGTTAGATATTTCTTTGTGATGATTTTCAGGTGTTACACTTTTGGTTGGATGATCATAGAAATGTCTTGCATTCTTCCCAATGCATCTTTATCAATTTGCCCCATTCTGGTGATGCTGACTGTGATCACTGGGTTAAGGGACCCTTCCATATTTTAAAGCTAAAAAGCAAGCAAACAAGCACATACAGATAGCAAAGCTAGAATTCTCATCATACCCTCTCTAGCTCCCAACTCAAAAGTCACAGAAACCCACACCACCAAATTTTTGCCCATTCAGAAAAATATTAATGTGTAAGTTATCTACTGCTGCATAACAAACCATCCCGAGACACAGATGCTTTAAATGTTAACAACGGCTGCTTTATTGCTCATGATTCTGTGGGTCAGGAATTCAGGAGGGGTCCTGCTGGGCAGTTCTTCACCTTATGTGGCTACACTCTCCTGGGAGCATGGCTGGGTCTAAAAGATCCAAGATGCCCTCCCTCCCCTGTCTGGTAGTTGGTGTTGGCTGTCTGCCAGGGTGCTTGGTTTTCCTCTGTGTGGCCTTTCCAGCTGGATAGCCTGAGCTTCTTGATGTGAACAGTGAAGCTGAAAGACTTCATAGGGCTGAGGTCTGGATGTTGACCTACCTCACTTCTGCTGCATTCTATCCTGAGGCCAGCCCTGACTGAAGCAGAGGGGAGATGACCCTGCCTTTGGATGTGAGCAGGGGCACCACCAACTGCAAAAGAGCAAGCTGTTTGCTCAGCTGTCTTTGGGGATGGAGCACACCAAGGGTGCCTGCTTACTCACCCAGAATGTACAAGAGAGCACCCAGTGAGGAACTGGGCAGTCAGCCTGTGCTGTGCCTTTCCCAGAGGAATATCAGTCCCTATGCTCGGAACGTTTCCTTTTCACTTTCCTTTTCAAGTCTGTGGAATGCCAAAAGGCTTTCTGTTATATTGTGATATCTGTGGAGTGAATTTCAGATAACCATTATATCTACTACTAGGAGAAGGAAATGGCAACCCACTCCAGTGTTCTTGCCTGGAGAATCCCAGGGACGGGGGAACCTGGTGGGCTGCCGTCTATGGGGTCGGACACAGTTGGACACAACTGAAGTGACTTAGCAGCAGCAACAGCAGCAGCAGGGATAACAATCCCTTAGAAGAAATGGTGTAGCCCTCACAGTCAACAAAAGAGTCCAAAATGCAGTACTTGGGTGCAATCTCATAAATGACAAAATGATCTCAGTTCATTTCTGAGGCAAACCATTCAACATCACAGTAATCCAAGTCTGTGCCCCAACCACTGATGCCAAAGTACCTGACCTTGATTAGTTCTATGAAGACCAATAACACCAAAAAATAAAAAAGATGTTCTTTTCATCACAGGGGATTGGAATGCAAAAGTAGGAAGTCGAGATGCCTAGAATAGCAGGCAAGTTTGGCCTTGGAGTACAAAATGAAACAGGGCAAAGGCTAACAGAGTTTTGTTAAAAGAACACACTGGTCATAGCAAACACCTCTTATCAACAACCCAAGAGATAATTCTGCACATGGCCATTACCAGATGGTCAGTACCGAAATCAGATTTGTGTTCTTTGCAGTCAAAGATGGAGAAGCTCTATACAGTCAGCAAAAACAAAACTGTGAGCTGATTGTGGCTCAGATTATAAATATATTTCATTACAAAATTCAGGTATAAATTGAAGAAAGTAGGGAAAACCACCAGGTCATTCAAGTATGACCTAAATCAAATCCCTTTTGATTATACAGTAGAGGTGATGAATAGATTCAGAGGATTAGATCTGGTAGACAGATTGCCTGAAGAACTACAGACAGAGGTTCACAACATCGTACAGGAGGCAGTAACCAAAACCATCCCCAAGAAAAAGAGATGCAGGAAGGCAAAGTGGTTGTCTCTGAGGCTTTACAAATAGCTAAGGGAAGAAAAGAAGCAAAAGGCAAAGGAGAAAGGGAAAGATATACTCAATGGAATGAAGAATTCCAGAGAATAGAAAGAAGAGATAAGAAGGACTTCTTCAATGAGCAATGCAAAGAGGAAAACAACAGAATGGAAAAGACTGGAGATCTCTTCAACCAAAGTGGAGATATCAACAGAACAGTTCATGCAAGGATGAGCACATTAAGAAGAGGTAGCAAGATACACAGAAGAACCATATAAGAAAGGTCTTAATAACCCAGATAACCACAATGATGTGGTCACTCACCTTGAGCCAGACATACTGGAGTGTGAAGTCAAATGTGCCTTAGGTAGCATCACCATGACCAAAGTTAGAGGAGGTGACAGAATTCTAGCTGAGCTATTTCAAATCCTAAAAGATGATGCTGTTAAAGTGCTGCACTCAATATGTCAGCAAATTTGGAAAACTCAGCAGTGGCTGCAGGACTGGAAAAGGTCAGTTTTCATTTCAGTCCCAAAGAAGGGCAGTGCCGAAGAATGTTCAAACTACCATGTAATTGTGCTCATTTCATATGCTAACAAGGATATGCTCAAAATCCTTTGGTTATGCTTCAGCAATATGTAAATTGAGAACTTCCAGACGTGCAAGCCAGCTTTAGAAAAGGTAGAAGAACCAGAGGTCAAATTGCAAACATTTGTTGGATCATGGAGAAAACAAGTGAATTCCAGAAAAACATCTCCTTCATTGACTACGCTAAAGCCTTGACTGTGTATCACAACAAACTGTGGAAAATTCTTAAAGAGATGGGAGTACCACACCTCCTCACCTGTCTCCTATATCTCCTGTATACAGGTCAAGAAGCAACAGTTAGAAACTTACATGAAACAATGAACTGGTTCAAAATTGGGAAAGAAGTAGTCAAAGCTGTATATTGTGACCCTGCTTATTTAACTTCTATTCAGAGTACATCATGCAAAATACTGGGCTGGATGAATCACAGGCTGGACTCAAGATTGCTGGGAGAAATATCAACAACCTCAGATATGCAGATGATATTACTCTAATGGCAGAAAGTAAAGAGAAACTAAAGAGTCTCTTGTTGAGGCTGAAGAGAGTGAAAAGGCTGGCTTGAAACATTCAAAAAACTAAGAGCGTGGCATCCAGTCCCATCACTTCATGGCAAGTAGAAGGGGGAAATGTGGAAACAGAGACAGATTTTATTTTCTTGGACTCCAAAATCACTGCGGATGCTGACTGAAGCCATGAAATTAACAGACTTGCTCCTTTGAAGAAAAGCTATGACAAACCTAGACAGTGTATTAAAAAGCAAAGACAGCACTTTGCTGACACAAGTCCATATAGTCAAAGCTATGGTTTTCCAGTAGTCACATATAGATATGAGAGTTGGACCATAAAGAAGGCCGAGTGCCAAAGAATTGATGCTTTCAAACTGTGGTGCTGGAGAAGACTGTTGAGAGTCCCTTGGACTACAAGATCAAACCAGTCAATCCTAAAGGAAATCAACCCAAAATATTCATTGGAAGGACTGACGCTGAAGCTCGAATACTTTGGCCACCTGATGGGATCAGATCAGATCAGATCAGTCGCTCAGTTGTGTCTGACTCTTTTCGACCCCATGAATCGCAGCACGCCAGACCTCCTTGTCCATCACCAACTCCCAGAGTTCACTGAGACTCACGTCCATCGAGTCAGTGATGCCATCCAGCCATCTCATCCTCTATCGTCCCCTTCTCCTCCTGCCCCCAATCCCTCCCAGCATCAGAGTCTTCTCCAATGAGTCAACTCTTCGTATGAGGTGGCCAAAGTACTGGAGTTTCAGCTTTAGCATCATTCCTTCCAAAGAAATCCCAGGGCTGATCTCCTTCAGAATGGACTGGTTGGATCCCCTTGCAGTCCAAGGGACTCTCAAGAGTCTTCTCCAACACCACAGTTCAAAAGCATCAATTCTTCGGTGCTCAGCCTTCTTCACAGTCCAGCTCTCACATCCATACATGACCACAGGAAAAACCATAGCCTTGACTAGATGAACCTTTGTTGGCAAAGTAATGTCTCTGCTTTTGAATATGCTATCTAGGTTGGTCATAACTTTCCTTCCAAGGAGTAAGTGTCTTTGAATTTCATGGCTGCAGTCACCATCTACAGTGATTTTGGAACCCAGAAAAATAAAGTCTGACACTGTTTCCACTGTTTCCCCATCTATTTCCCATGAAATGATGGGACCAGATGCCATGATCTTTGTTTTCTGAATGTTGAGCTTTAAGCCAACTTTTTCACTCTCCACTTTCACCTTCATCAAGAGGCTTTTGAGTTCCTCTTCACTTTCTGCCATAAGGGTGGTGTCATCTGCATATCTGAGGTTATTGATATTTCTCCCGGCAATCTTGATTCCAGCTTGTGTTTCTTCCAGTCCAGCGTTTCTTATGATGTACTCTGCATACAAGTTAAATAAACATGGTGACAATATACAGCCTTGACGTACTCCTTTTCCTATTTGGAACCAGTCTGTTGTTCATTGGAAAGGACCCTGATGATAGGAAAGACTGAAGGCAAAAGGAGAAGAAGGTGACAGAGGATGAGATGGTTAGATAACATCACTGACTCAATAGACATGAATTTGAGCAGACCCTGGGAAGTGGTAGAGGACAGAAGAGCCTGGTGTGCTGTAGTCCATGAGGTTGCAAAGAGTCGGACATGACTTAGGAACTAAACAACAACAACAACATCTGTGGAGCACCTGCTGTGTCTGCAGGGCTCAGTGCTGAGGATGGAGGCATTAAAATGAGTTAGGCCTTGCTCTCTGGGAGGTCACCACCTAGGGATAAAACTGACCTGTAAACAAACCATTGCAGGTGGTTGTCAAGAATGTAGGTGTGTCAAGGGTGGAATCCAGAGGAAAGAGGGGCTGAGTGTGCCTGAGGTGGAGGGCAGTAGGGGGGCTGGGGATGGTTCATAGAAGAAACCATGCAAGAGTGTACTCCTGAAGATGGAGCGGATGGGCAAGTCAGACAGAGCGGGCAGCCTAAGATGGGCAGTGGGTGTATTTGGGGAATTACCCCTACCCAGGAATTAGCAAGGTATGGTGAGGCCGGGGGAGAGTGCAGAGATAAGACTGAGGGGTAATCATTACTAGAATCTACAACCTACCAGCACTGGTATTTCCACCTCCTTCCCTCTTTCCACAATCCACTCCAGTACTATTGCCTGGAAAATCCCATGGACAGAGGAGCCTGGTAGGCTACAGTCCATGGGGTCGCAAAGAGTCAGACACGACTGAGCGACTTCACATTCACGTTCCCTCTTTCCCCTAAGAGTGTTTGTCAGCCCAGTTCTAAGACCTGAGCTTGGAGACTCAGCAGAACCTCCATTCAATACAGACATGGGACAAATGAGGAAGGTGGAGAGGATTTGGTAGAGAAACTAATTTCATTTACATATCTAAGAGCTGGGACAATGAGAAAGGACATGCTGTCTGAGAGTTTAGGAGTTTGGAATGGGGGATGCAAGAATGGGGGAAGGATGGGATAGCTTGTATTCAGTGTTGCCATGGGGTTTGGACTCCATACAGTAAGGATTTGATTACTGTTTGATAGCTAGACGGCAGTTCTTCACATACAGCTAAGTCATAGAAGGAGCCATATGGGGATCCATAATTTATATGGGTTACATATTTTTATACACAAACACAATAGTCATGAGGGAGGTCACAGATTTAAAAGGGATGTATTCTTGAAGATCTTTACATAATAAAAACCTCAACTAATCCAAGCATAGCCCTGAAAGGGGTGGTAAGCCTGTCTGTTTATATCCATTAAAACGTCTCTAACACATGGCAACTGTGCGCCACTGTTTAAATTTCACTCGAACCACTCGGTTTTGAAATGATGCAATTACTGATGTCTTTTTTTTTTTTTTTTTTGACTGCAGAAATTTACATGTTTCTACGTTTTGAACCTAACAGGAGGCTTTATTTCATACATACGTTTATGTTACAGTATTTCTGATTTCAAATTTTCTCTTCCGCATGGTAGACCCACCCATACAAAGAAGGGGAGACAGTGCAGTGGGGAGGGTGTCTTGGGAAGAATCCTGTGGTTAAGAGGGGACCCCTGAGGGTTTCTGATGCAGTCTTCAGAATAAGACAATAAACGCTCTCAAAACAAAATAGGGTTCTATTTCCAAAATGTTACAGTGAAAGGCAATGAAAGGTAACAGAGGGAAATCCCTACTTGAACTCACACAGGTGGGCTGATTTTCCAGTTTAGGCCAAATAACACAGCAGTGGAGAACTTAGGTTTTTTTAGTCTTTGCCACCTGCCAGCTTTCTGACCTTGGGAGACTCAGTTTCCTCATCTGCAAAAAGTGGTTGCTAATAGCCACCTCAAGGTGGAGATAATAAGTAGCAAGGTTCTTAGCACAGGGCCAGGCTCAGTAAATGCTCAGTAACAGGTAGCCATCACAATTTATTGTTGTTTAGTCGCTAAGTTGTGTCCCACTCTGCAACTGTAGCCCGCCAAGCTCCTCTGTCCATGGGATTTCCCAGGCAAGAATACTGGAGTTGGTTACCATTTCCTCCTCTAAAGAATCTTCCCAACCCAGGGATCAAACCCATGTCTCCGGCATTGGCAGGCAAATTCTTTACCACTGAGTCACCTGGGAAGCCCACGGAGAAGGCAGTGGCAACCCACTCCAGTACTCTTGCCTTGAGAATCCCAGGGACGAGGGAGCCTGGTTGGCTGCCGTCTATGGGGTCGCACAGAGTTGGACACGACTGAAGCGACTTAGCAGCAGCAGCAGCACCTGGGAAGCCCTAGCCATCACAGTTACCGTTGCAACATCACCTTGGCCTCCATGCCTTACTTAACTGTTGATGATGTTTTCCCATCCAGATAGTAAGTCCCTGAGGGCTCTCTGGTGTTTACAATCCTAGCCCAGCACACAGCTCACCCAGGGTATGCAGAGTGTCTGTTTGACTCCACACAAGTCACCCTACACAGTACCATGCAGAGAGAGGGTGGGGATAGAGGAAACATTTAATATGCCCTCAGAGTTCTTTCCCCTCTTCCTTCCATATTCCAATCCCAGGAGCTTCCTTGCTATCTCTGGGGTGGGGATGGGGGAAACAACCCCCACCTTCTCCATTTCAGATGTGCAATCCTCATTTCTCTGGGCCCCACCCTTCTACTCTAGGGTAGATGGAACACTGATAAAAGTCACTTACCCTCAGGTACTGGGGACTCAAAGGGGCAGATTTGCATTAAAAAAAAAAAAAAATCACAGAGGAGCAAGGGCCTGCCTAACACAGAGAAAGTGCTTTCTAATGCTCATGTTGCTGCTGCTACTGCTGCTAAGTCACTTCAATCGTGTCCGACTCTGTGCGACCCCATAGATGGAAGCCCACCAGGCTCCCCCGTCCCTGGGATTCTCCAGGCAAGAACACTGGAGTGGGTTGCCATTTCCTTCTCCAATGCATGAAAGTGAAAAGTGAAAATGAAGTCGTTCAGTCGTGTCTGACTCAGCGACCCCATGGACTGTAGCCTACCAGGCTCCTCTGTCCATGGGATTCTCCAGGCAAGAGTACTGGAGTGGGGTGCCATTGCTCATGTTAATGAAGGAAATGTGGAGACTTGTGCCAACTATCTAGGGAGACTTTCTGAAAGAGAATTACCTCCTGCCTGCTCAGCCTACAGAGGGCTGATGCTGTCAGCACCCTAAGTATCAGTTTCCGTCCCTAAACAAAGGTTGACTGAGACCACAATTTGGAAAGGAAAGAAAAGAACGTTTACAGCACCTGTTGCATCTCTGACTTTGAATCTTGCCAAATTTCCCAACCCCCAGCATTACTGTGACCTCCATTTTGCAGATTAGGAAACTCCTGCTCAGAGAGGTTAAGTGACTGACTGGAGAACACACAGCCTATAGGCTTCAGAGCTGGTATCCAGACCTGATCTGTGCCACACTTAGGAAGGCCAGTGTGCTTCCTCGCATCTTTCCCTCCAGCAGAGGCCAACTCAGAGGAATGGAATGTCTGACATTCAAGAGCCTCTCTGACTCTCCCAGAAGCTCCTGGGGGATCTTGACTCATGTGCAGGAAGTCAGTCCCCTCAACCTCCTTGCCCCCAGCCTGCTGGCCTGCCTCCTTCCCAAATCCACCAGATGTCTCAGCGTTCTCAGAACCCACCTTGCCCTCCCCCTGGAGCTTTAGTACATAATGTCCCTGAGTCTGATTTTCCCTTTCCCCACCCTTTTTCCCCTTGAAAACGCCTTCACCTCCTCAGTGATCCAGACCAAGTGTCTCCCTGAGCCTACACATATGACTCACACCCTTGTTTTTTTCTCCCATTCAAGCAAGGCTGCCATGTACCTTTCTACAGGTTGTGCACTGCATAACTCCAGAGGGACTGTTTGCAAAGATCACAGTGACATTGCCTGGAGAATGCCCATGGACAGAGAAGCCTGGCAGGCTGCAGTCCATGGAGTCACAAAGAGTCAGACATGACTGAGCAACTAAGCACAGCGCAAAAGTTAAGATAGTGTCTGTTTGTGACTGTAATCTGAGAGTAAGGAGGAAAGCATGTCATCACCACACCCAGTGCCTAGGACAGGGCCTTAGCCTTAGAGTGTGTTAGTGACTCAGTCACATCCTGTGGTAGCCCATCAGGCTCCTCTGTCCACGGGATTTTCCAGGCAAGAATATTGGAGTGGGTTGCCATTCCCTTCTCCAGAGGATCTTCCTGATTCAGGGATCAAACCAGGGTCTCCTGCATTGCAGGCAGATTCTTTACCATCTGAGCCATGAAGGGAGCCCCTACTGCTTATCAAATGTTGAATGAATAAATCTTACAAGATACAACTGTAACATACAGAGACACCCCTCCCCCCAATACTCCAGTACTTGCCCTTACAAACAAGTGTTTCCCCTGTTATAGCCACCCCTCCAGGGACTTACTTATTCCAGGAAAGCTCCCAATGCTTAAAGCCCTTTTGGAACTCCTCTCTGGGGATTTCCTTCAGAGAAGGGCTCCAAGTCACCCCTGCTCATTATTTTGCAATCAAGATATTTTCTCATCCAAAGTGATCCCAGCCAGCTTCATCTCCTACCTTGTTCATCAGACCTGGCTCCATTTAACCCTGGGCTCCATCCAGAAAGCAGTCCACTCTCCAAGACTGAGGACCTGCTGGCCGCTGAGGAAAGTCAGGACAAATTGTTGAGGCGCCGAAGGCTCATCGGCAGCCAGTTCCCGAAGTACCCTGCCAGGGCTGCTATTCCGCGGGCGGGCCAGCCGGCCAAGGGTCGGGCTTCCCGGGGGCCTCCTTTGAAGGAGTCTGCTTTCTTCGCCATATATGTTCTGGTGTGCAGACTTCAAAAATCCACTTCTAATTTCTAGACTTGTCAGGAATTTGCAGAGTGTTAGTTACTGAGCGTTAATTGGGTGCTACAATATTTTATGAAAATTGTCCCCTTCAATCCTTTTAACCATTGGGTGGGATGGATCTAACTCTTCCCATCTTACAGATGAGGAAATCAAGACTTGGAGAGGTAAAGAGACCTACTCAGGGGCTGTACTGGGTGACTGAGGAGCTGAGATAAGGACCTGGGTTTCTTGGCCTTCAAAGCCAAACTGTTTTGTTTTGTCTTTTTACTATAAGCACCAACCTTGCCCTTTTGCCCTTCAGAACTGTTTTCTGTGCTGTTTTTACCATCTTAGAGGTAGAAATCTGGATTTCATGTGATTCATCCTTTGTGGAGACATTTGCGGCTCTTCTCTGTTGCCAGCAGGAAGTGCTGGACTCCTGCCCCCAGTGCTCCTCTGATGGGGTTCATTTGTGTAAATCCTCCACATTCCTCCCTGGTCTCTGGTTGGGTCAGGGATGCTGTCACTAGGTATGAAACCAGAATCAAAATGTGGCCCATATTTAGTACTAGGGTCTAAAACAGGTAAAACTGGATTTTTTTTTTTCAATTAGATACTGCAGCTCTTCAGCCCTGCATATTCAAAAGTGTGGGTCACAGAGCATTAGTGATACATTTTAGTTGTTTATTAATTTCTGTCCTGGTTCTGTCCTCCATGTTCAATACATTTCAAACATGCTGAGGATTGAAGACTCAGTCAATACCTCCTAAGCACTCCTTCATGTTCTAGAACAGGGGTCAGCAATCTATAGCCCTTGGGCCAAATTGAAACATATACTTGTTTTTGTAAATAAAGTTTTATTGGAACACAGCCACCCCCATTTGTTTACAGAATGTCTGTGGCTGTTTCCATGCCACAAGGGCAGAGTTGAGTAGTTAACCATATGACTCTCAAGGCTGAAAATATTTACCCTCTGACTCTTTACTGAAAAAATGCCGTGACCCCTGTTCTAGAAGACATTGGATGTTTTTCTGACTGCCCAGCCTGTGAACCCCCATCTTATAATTAAAGAATCTCCCATCTAATGAGGTAGGGCTCACTGTTTGCCAGAGAACCTGAAAACACAGATACTCACTGCAGTGGGTTGAATAGTGATACCCAAAGATATGTCCACACCCTAAACCTCCAGAATCTGTAAATCTGATCTGATTTGATAAAAGGGTCTTTTCAGAAGCACTTAAGGATCTTGAGATAATGTCTTCCCGGATTATCCAAATGGGCCCTAAATCCAATGGCAGATATCCTTACAAAGAGACACACAGAGGGGAGACACAGAAAAGTGGGAAAGGCCATGTGAAGACAGAAGCAGAGACTGGAGTGATGTAGCCACAGGGAATGGTAACAGCCACCAGAAATCAGAAGGGGCAGGGAAGAATTCTCCCCTAGAAACTCCAGAGGAAGGGAAGCTGTGCAAACACCTGGAATTTGGTCCATCCATAGACCTGTGAGAGAACAAACTTCTGTGGTTTCAAACCACCTGATTGCTGGTTATTTGTTAGAGCAGCCACAGGAAACTAATAAACTCGCTTTCCCAGCTTCCCTTGCAGCTAGGAAGAGACATAAGACTTGACTCTACCAATCAGATGCACCTTCCTGTGTTAAATGAAAGCTAATGGTGGGAGGAAGCAGGGGCCACACCTCTCCCAGGGCCTGCTCCATGCTGGCAAAGATGGCATTAGGGGCAGCTCTATGGTATTTCAGGGTTTCCCTGGTGGCTCAGATGGTAAAGAATCTGCCTGCAATGTTAGAGACCCGGGTTTAATCCCTGGGTTGGGAAGATCCCCTGGAGGAGGGCATGGCAACCCACTCCAGTATTCTTGCTGGGAGAATCCCATGAACAGAGGAGCCTTGTGGGCTGCAGTTTGTGGGGTCGCAAGAGTCTGACATGACTGAGTGACTAAGCATAGCACAGCACCCTGGTATTTTCAGGGCTGTCTGGCTGCAGATTTCGTGGCATTGGCCAGTGTCCAGAATTGTTAGTGGCAATGGGGCATGTTACTGTATCTGTGCCAGAGGGGACAGTAGCAACATTATTATTGGATAGCTTTGTGGGTAATTTAGGATGTAACTTCTGCCTGCACAAACTCCAGACTAAATTCACCAACTGGAAATTCTGCAAGCTACCCCCTATCCTTGGGACTCATTTATTTCGCGATACAATTAGACAGAGTTTGTGTCTATTGTCTTCAAAAATGCACTAAGGAGCCTCCGCTCAGTACAGAAGGACCAACGGTTCATTCCTCTTCCCAGCTCTTTATTCAGCAATGTCATGTTGGTAGCTTGCAAGTGTCAGTAACCGGAGTGTTTACACTATGGAAATTGGCAAGTGCTACAAATCAGAGCTTTTTGTTTCTCAAGGAGTTGATTTATCAGCAGTAACACTGGATGTTTCCAACTAAAGCTCTGATGGATGGAGTATCTCATTTCATCCTTGTACCCAACCAATAAGACTTTATCATCATCTTTCTACAATGAGCAATCTGAGAGAGATGAAGGGATTGTTCAAAGACATACATCTATGACCTCATAGATGTATGATATATAAATCAGGGGACTGAACTTTTGATTTCCCATCCTCTAAATCAAAATAAGGCTAATGACCACTTTTTTTTTTTTTTTTTGAAAGTGAAGATTTAAAGCTAGGCTTCACCGAAAAAGCAAACAATAAAAACCACACAAACCTCCACAATACCCAAGGGACACTGTCTGGCCTAAACTCATCCAAATCACCCAGGGTCTTGCAGAAGAAGGGTCCCTTCTGGCAGAAAGTTTTGTGAAACTTTGGCTTCAGAGGCATTTCAATTGGACCTGAAGCAGAGTCTGCTGCTGCTGCTAAGTCACTTCAGTCGTGTCCGACTCCGCGTGATCCCATAGACGTCAGCCCACCAGGCTCTCCTGCCCCTGGGATTCTCCAGGCAAGAAAACTGGAGTGGGTTGCCATTTCCTTCTCCAATGCATGAAAACGAAAAAGTGAAAGTGAAGTCGCTCAGTCGTGTCCGACTCTTAGCGACAGTCTACCTTGCAGTTAAAACTCCCTTGACGCTTTCAATGAAGAAGGTGACAGCCCTCCATGTTTGGAGAGAAATAGACAGCAGGTGCAATGAACAGGCTTGAGGGAAGCAGACAGTCTCACCTTGATGCTCTGAGTCCAGGTCTCGCGCTGTGGGCACTGACAGATTTACCATTAGCAGGATCCATCGAGAGCCCCGGAGCCTCATCTCCAAGAGAGAGATTTATAATGCCCACACAGCTGTTAGACCATGGCTCCAGCCAGATACTGAGTCCTGGGCAGCTTCCTGTTGGAAGATGCATCCTTACTGGGAGAGGGCGGGAGAGGCCGCCCCCACCCCCTGTCCTCCATTGTCCTGACTTCATCCCCACTCATCTCTCTGCCAGGACCACACCTAGGGAGCTGTAGGACCAGGCTGCTTCCTGATCCCTGACCAGAGAGAAACCCATGAGAACCTTTAGTGGGCCCAGTGACCCAAGGCCAAATGACCAGCCCCTTCTTTTCCCTCCTCCTTTTCCTCAGAAACCTTCCTCAAGCAATCCTGTGGGCCTCTGCATTATAGGTTGAATATAAGAGCAGAGAGGCCCATTTCTGTCAGGAAACAGCCCCTGGGGACTTCTTAACTGGTAGCTGGTGGCCCAGAGGCCCTTGTGCCAATGGCATGATGCTGGGCGAGTCATCTTACCTCAGAGAGGCTCCTGAGGAACCAGGCTGCACCTCAGTCTTCCAAGCCTAGGTTCAACTGTCAGGGACGCCCTCCCAACTTGACAACTTGGTAAGGTTTTTCTTCTATTCTTGTTTGTTCGTCTGGGATCAGAAAGCCGTCCCCTGTCACCCCGTGTCTCCAGGGACCACCATAGCAGTTCCAAGACTCTGGGGTTGGGTCTACTCTCCCCAGAGGCCCATCTTACCATGGAAGCACTGGAGAGGGATATGTCAGCCTCGGCTTGGACATGGTGAACAGACTACATTTGTTACCACCATTCCTGGATCCTCTCCTAGACGGTGACCCAGTCCCATTTCCCAGGACCTGGCACATAGGTGGTTCTTTGTAAGCATCTGAGGACTTAAACACCGCCCCCACCCTCCCATCCCCCCCACCCACCCGCGCTCCCCAACTCATCATTATCATTTCAATCGTCTCAAACCAGTCCATTTACTGATTGAGTTGATCCAACCAACAGAGCTGCCATTTGGGGCCTCTTACTGTGAAGCCTGCAGCCTGATATTTGTCATCCCGAGAGAGTGTATTACCACAGCATTGTTTATTCAGGCCCACACAGCTGAGATTTAGCAGAGGGGGGATTGGAATATAGGTCTATAGAACTCTGGGTTTCCCTCCAAACTCAGTTCCTTTCCAGGATACCTGCTCCCATCAAGCTGATCGTCAGTGTCAGTTAAGACAGACACACAGTCCTTGTCCAGATCCTTTAGAGAGTAAATTTTTCAAAGTTCCATCTTGGAAATTCCCTGACGCCACAGTGGTTAGGACTCTGAGCTTTCACTGCTGAGGGCCTAGGTTTGATCCCTGGCTGAGAAACTAAGATCGCACAGCCATGTGGTGTGGCAAAAACAACAACAACAAAAACAACAAAAAACCCGTAATTAATTAATTTTTTAAAAAGTTCTACATTGAAGTCAGACATTCTTGATACAGGGCTTCTTAGAACCTCTTTAGCCCACATCTCCAAGGCTCCCCAGGAATCTAGGAGACAGTGAGCTCTTACCAGGAAATCTTGTCGCTGTTTCTGTGGAATTGCTCTCCTCCCCTAGCAGCAGTGGCCTGAAGGGTCCGGGAGTGTGGGGTGAGTTTTCTTAGTCCCCTCAGATCTTTGAGATTCTTGGGATCTCCACTGCTACTGCTGGGGAAGTAGTCTTTTCACAGGGAGATGATGATGACGATGGTGGTATTATGATTCTTATGATTATCACTGCTTGGTTCTGCGCCATATACTGCGCTACACTCTTCCACATCTGCTGCTGCTGCTAAGTCACTTCAGTCATGTCCGACTCTGTGCGACCCCATAGATGGAAGCTCACCAGGCTCCCCCGTCCCTGGGATTCTCCAGGCAAGAATACTGAAGTGGGTTGCCATTTTCTTCTCCAATGCATGAAAGTGAAAAATGAAAGTGAAGTCGCTCAGTCGTGTCTGACTCTTCGCGACCCCATGGACTGGAGCCTACCAGGATCCTCCGTCCATGGGATTTTCCAGGCAAAAGTACTGGGGTGGGGTGCCATTGCCTTCCCCCTTCCACATCTAATTAGTCCTTAATGAACCCTGTGCCAAAGGACACTATCCCCATTTCACAGATGAGAAAACTGAGGTTCCTGTCACAGGACTCAAACCTTATTCCAACCAGTAAACCGCCTCTTACTCCATGACACACGGATGCCTCTGGACAAAGCTGACCATAGAAGGGCCTTCCAGAATTGATCTTGCAGCCTGCCTCCTTGGCCTACAGGGCTTTGCCCTGGAGACATCAATAAGAGACTCAATTTACTTCTGTCCAGAAACCAGCAGGGCCTCCTTGCCCCCAGGTAAGTGGGGCCCAGCATGGGGTCAAGGCTTCCTTGAGCCTCCCTTTGACCTGTCAGTGGATTCCTTCAAATCACCCGTTTTCCTGTGTTTAAAAAGAAGACTAATCACAGTTAAGCAGTTTGAAATTCTGGTCTGAAAAGCATCATTATTATTTACTTGAGGGTCTTGGCATCTCAGGGCCTGAAGAAAAAGAACAACAACAACAACAAAAATAAAATAAAACCACATTGATTTCTCATGCAGATTGGGTTTGAAGAGGATCCTGGGCTCTGGCTCTCGGAGTTCCCAGTCACCCACAGAGGAGGGCACACCCCAGGGGGGCTGTTGCCCTGGGCAAAGAATTTCCTCTCATCAAGACAAAACACCAGATATGGTCATTTCCTGCTCTCAGACCCCACCGGAGGCCTGCCCCAGGAATGTGCAGCCTCAACCTAAAGTCAAAGCAGAATTCCCTTGTCTGTGTTCACAGGGCTATTCTTCTCTCCCTCCCTCCCCTTCCCTGCCACCGCCTCTTCCCACCATGTGTGTACACACATGTGCTCACATACACATGTACACATATGTGCTCACAAGCGCATGCACAGTTCTCACACGGACACACAGTGCATTTACAGATACTCACATACACACACACACGCACTCACTCCCTCACTGGCCCTTCCCTGTCAGTACTTGTTTCTCTCTGGCATCATTTTCCTCGACGTTTTCTTTGTGGTTTTGCCTGCTAATCACCCCCGCTCACAAGACCCTGGGATCTTCAGCCAAGATGTCGAAATACCTGATATATTTACTCAGAGAGACAAGAGCAAATGTACCTTGGGTTTGATGGAGACGGTTTCTTGTAAGTCGGCTATCAACTTCACCCTGCCCCCACCCTGCCAAAAAAAACAAAGGGAAGGAAGTGGATTCTTTAAGGCCTTCTCCCTTCCTGGCACCGGGCACAGCCTTCTCACCCTCTCAGCCACCCTCAGAGATCCAGATTATTTTTTTCATGTCTCAGATGAGGAAATCAAGGTGCAGAGAACTCGGTGACTCGTGTTAGGTTAATGATCCTTTCAAAAAGTATTTAGTGAGTACCTACTGAATGCCAGGCCCTGTCTTGGCCGTGAGGATTGCTACATTTGAACAGGACAAAGAACCTGGCCCCTGGGCACACACCCACAAGGCTGGCGAGTCGGAGGAGAATGAGGAGTGCCCCTCCGGTTTCTCTGACTCCAGGTCCTTAATTGTTCTGTGTCGCTGCAGGACCACTTTGGAGTGCCTTACTCACTTTTGCCTTTGTGGGTTCCTTCCTCCATAATTATATTTTATGGCTACTTTGGTATAAAGACAAATATAATCCAGGCCAAATTCGAAAGTAAAACATTTTCTTCAACTCTAAAAGTCAGGGTTTTTTGCTTCTGATTTTCAAAGGAATGAAGACAGTTTTGTGGGTCCTAGTACTGTGCTGCTGCACGCAGTACGTCCGCTGGGGCTCTATGTCCCTGAACACCAGCGTGGGGTTACCTCCCCTTAAAAAGTGAGCCTTGAGATTGTTCAGCACACCTGAAAGGTGAAAATGCCCACTTAGCTATCAATAGGCAGATAAGCAAAATGTGGCCCATCCAGACAATGAAATACTATTCAGCCATAAAAAGGAATGAAGCACTGATACATGCTACAACATGGAAGAACTTTGAAGGCATGATGCTAAACGAAAGGGGCCAGTCACCAGAGGCCACATGTTGTAGGATTCCATCCATCTGAAATGCCCAGAATCCGTAAATCCATGGAGCTAGAAAGCAGAGTAGTGGTTGCCAAGGGCTGGAGGGAGGGGAGGATGGGGAGGGGGTGACCACTTAACAGGTGCAGAATTTCCTTTTGGGGTGACCAAAACATTTTGAAACTAGATCAGGTTGGTTGCACGACCTTTTGAATGCACTCAGTGCCATTGAACTGAACACTTTACAAGTGTTCATTGTATGTTCTTGAATTCCATTGCAATTAAAACAAAATAACATTGGTGCCTGAGATTTCCCACTCTAACTCACACTGGAGGCTGTGGGTAGGAGCTGCTGGCCGTTCCTCCAGTATTTCCACTCCTGTCTCCCTCCTCTCTAGTCATGGCCTTTTGCTGGCGTGATAGAAATGACCTTGGCCCAGGAAGCATGGCTGTGCTTCCCATGTCCCAAGGGGCCATAGGCCAGAGATTGCACGTGGTGACCCCAGGGCCCAGTTTGGCCTGCTGACATATTTTCCTTGGCCCTTCCAGTGTTCTTAAGAATTTCCAATAGGTGCCAACATTTCAAAACCAAGAGATTTCACATGAAACAGACATGCATATTTCCAGCTCCTCAGGAGAATTTTAGTATATGCGCTGCTGAAGCGAGCACTCTGGAGAATTTTAGAGGCGTTCATCACTCTGAGCACCGATTCCCTTATGGCTCTGGGAAACAGGCTGTTGCTGTTGCCTCGTTAGAGGAGCCCCTTCTCTCCAGTTTGCCACATTCCCCACCACTCCTCGTCATCTTGGACACCATTTGTTTCTCCTGGCTGACCCCTTTGGCAATGGGGTTTGTGACCCCAGCCTTGGGAAAATAACCCAACCTCTCCAGACCCTCTCAGCAAAACCAGACAGGTGGATTTGGCAATCGTTAAGGGTCTTTTCAACTGACAGAGTCTGTGATTCTTGGCAGCAAACTGGATTGTCTACCTACAACTTTGCTGGACCCAGGAGTCTGCCTGATGTGAAGGTTTGGGAATGGAGAGTGAGAAGTTGTTTCAGGATGCTACTGGTACTCCGCATAGAATCCCTTTATAGAAACAATATTCTTCTTCCCCTGCCCCGGATCTGGGAGGAACTGGGAGTGTTAACTGCCCTTGAGAGGCATCCATATTGGTCACTATCTTCCCTTCCAGGACTGCACGATTTAGCAAAAAACAAAACCAGCTAGCACCAGTTCATTTGGAGTTCCAGAGGAACAGTGAATATTTTTAGTATAAGCATATCCCATGAAATGGTTGGGATGTACTTACACTAACAAGGAAGCTCATGTTTTATCTGGAAGCACCCCATTTTACAGAGGAGGAAAAGGAGACTTAAGAAGGGTGTGTCACTTTCTCCAGTAAGTGGCAGAGCCAGGAGCCCAAGCTGGATCAGTCTGAGACTAGAAGAATCCTCAAGCTGGTGGCCACTAGGACTTCTGGAAGTATCAAAGGAGTGAATGCACAGGAAGCCTGGTTTTAGAAGAATAAGCCCGACTTCGGTGGGAGAGGTGGCTACTTGTTTGTGTATCTGTGTTACTCTCCAGACTCTTCCACTGACTGTCCATTGGCACGGCATCCAACACGGCATCCAGCACAGAGTAGGTGTTCGTGCAGCGTTTCATCCCAGCAAAGTGAAGAAAGGATCCTGCAGAGTCCTGGGCGTTTGGCACAGGGCCTAGTGCATACTGCGTACTTGTTAAATACTAGATGACAAGATGATCATTTTGACAAGGACAGGAGACATTTCACTCTCTGAATGACATCGGAGGCCACCACACTGCAGGAAGCCCGTGGTGGTTGCCCCCTGAAATCTACACACACCTTAATGGCTGTGTCACCACGTACTTCCGTCCCTCCCTCACCTGCAAACATGTTCTGAAATGCACTCATAATCATGACGGAAAGCAACATGTTCCCAATTTCCATATTATTAGAAAGAGGCGGAGCTCGCCATAAATGATTCAAGATATGTCAATCAAACGACAGTAATGATGGTGCATTTATTTATTTTTGCCTCTCACGGTGGGCTTGCTTTGTTCCCGAGTTCTCCTTCTGGGGGGTTTCTGGCGCCCTCCTTTTCTTTTGAAGTGTGTTGGCTAATATTTTATTCATTATAGAATTTAACAAAGGCTGCATGGTGCAAAGAATCCAGCATGGTATCTTTAAGAAAATGGTTAGCAGAATGATGTGGGGTCCTCAGGGCTCCGGTTGGTTCCAGAACATTCTGGCTCTTCTGAGTTGCTTCAGCCACTGGGAAGGCAGGGACACCGCAGTGAGCAGGGCAGACACCATTCCTGTCCTCGTGGGGCTGACAGTCCAATGGTGATGATTACCGTGTGCCCTGGATGGGAGACACCCTTTTTGGGCCTTCCTCCTCTGATGGTTGGTCCAGCTGCCAACCCCTACTGTCGCAGGAGTCCCAGGGAGCCCATTTTAACATATTTATTTATTTATTTTTGGTTGCACCGAATCTTCATCGCTGCGTGTGGGCTTTCTCTCCTTGTGGTGAGTGAGGCCTACTCTCTATTTGCAATGCATGGGCTTCTCATTGCGGTGGCTTCTCTTTTTGCAAAGCACAGGCTCTGGGTCAGGCAGGCTCAGTCATTGCAGCTCTCAGGCTTCGTTGCTCCGCAGCATGTGGAATCTTCCCAGACCAAGGCTCGAACCCGGGTCCTCTGCATTTAGCGGGGTGATTCTTTACCACTCGACCACTAGGGAAGACCCATTTTAAACAGTTTCCTGGGTAGGGAGTGGATGAACAAGTCCATCAAAATGTGAATTGTCTTTGACACTGAAGCTGCACTCCCAAGAATTTATCTTGAAGAAACAATTGAGGTACCCAAAGACTTAACTGCAAGCAGCTTCCTCTTGCCTTCTTTCGCAGTGGGAAGAAAACCGGAAGCCCTCTATCCATGCAGCAGACTTACAAAGTGGCTCCAGAGTCTGTGGTCTGGAACTCTACACCGTACACCCTTGGTACATAGCTTCTAGAAAACTCTATCAGGGCTTTCTGGTGTCCGGACCATAAGTGGTTTTGATTTTTTTATTTTTTATTTCCCTTTTGGCCCATGTGTGTTTTGAGTTTTCTACTAAGACCATCCACTGCTTACATACCTTACCAAAAATAGAAAGTAAAAAGAAATATCAGTATTTAAGCCAGTCAATCGATGTGCTATTTCTGTGTACCTTCTGTTGTGAATGAACCGCCCCCGTGTCACTGCCAAAGGCATTTGTCCCCAGGTCTTGTGGCCATGGGGCCCGCTTCCCTGTGCTGTCGGCAGGGTGTACATCGAAGTCTGAGTTGCCTCCCGGTGCCATGTGGGGCTTTTGAAATCAAGGCAGGTTGTGTAAGAGCGGCCTGCCCTGGAGACACAGGGCTGTTTATCACCCCCTGAGTTATTTTTATTGGTGTGTAAACTGAGCTCTCTTCCTTGGGAACTTCCTGAGGCTGTAGAGAATCCTGAAACCCCTGCGGAGGCAGGACAGGCGGCCTTGGCCAGAGCTGGCGTGGAATTTTGTAGGAGGCTCCCTGTCTAGAGTCAGAAAAAGGTGTCAGAGGAACTTGACACCTGGGCTGGCATCCTGGCATGTCTGCCAGACCTGCCTGGTAGAGCTGATGATGATAATCACGGTGATGCTACAGATAAAGCAGACAGTCTTTACTTTGCACGGTTGTGTAGACTGTAAGAACCTACAAGCGGAAATTGTGCAAAACGGTCTTAAAAAAGTCAATGTGAGAAAATAAAGACTACTCTGTGACCTTTAATATTCTTTTTGCCAAAACACTGAATACTCTCTTATTGTCAGTTACAAATGTTTAAGGAAATGAATGAAAAACTAGCAAAACAAACATGTATTTAGGGGCTTCCCTGGTGGCTCAGAAGGGAAAGAATCTGTCTGCAATGTAGGAGACCCAGGTTTGATTCCTGGGTCAGGAAGATCCCTTGGAGAAGGGAATGGCAACCCACTCTAGAATTCAACACATATTTCAGTCAGTTCAGTTGCTCAGTCGTGTCCGACTCCTTGCGACTTCATGAATCGCAGCACGCCAGGCCTCCCTGTCCATCACCAACTCCCAGAGTTCACTCAAATTCATGTCCATCGAGTTGGTGATGCCATCCAGCCATCTCATCCTCTGTCGTCCCCTTCTCCTCCTGCCCCCAATCCCTCCCAGCATCAGAGTCTTCTCCAATGAGTCAACTCTTCGCATGAGGTGGCCAAAGTACTGAAGTTTCAGCTTTAGCATCATTCCTTCCAGAGAACACCCAGGGCTGATCTCCTTCAGAATGGATTGGTTGGATCTCCTTGCAGTCCAAGGGACTCTCAAGAGTCTTCTCCAACACCACACTTCAAAAGCATCAATTCTTCAGCACTCAGCTTTCTTCACAGTCCAGCTCTCACATCCATACATGACCACTGGAAAAACCATAGCCTTGACAAGACGGACCTTTGTTGGCAAAGTAATGTCTCTGCTTTTTATTATGCTATCTAGGTTGGTCATAACTTTCCTTCCAAGGAGTAAGTGTCTGAATTTCATGGCTGCAGTCACCATCTGCAGTGATTTTGGAGCCCCCCAAAATAAAGTCTGACACTGTTTCCCCATCTATTTCCCATGAAGTGATGGGACCGGATGCCATGATCTTCATTTTCTGAATGTTGAGCTTTAAGCCAACTTTTTCACTCTCTTCTTTCACTTTGATCAAGAGGCTTTTTAGTTCCTCTTCACTTTCTGCCATAAGGGTGGTGTCATCTGCATATCTGAGGTGATTGATATTTCTCCTGGCAATCTTGATTCCAGCTTGTGTTTCTTCCAGTCCAGCGTTTCTCATGATGTACTGTGCATATAAGTTAAATAAACAGGGTGACAATATACAGCCTTTATGAACTCCTTTTCCTATTTGAAACCAGTCTGTTGTTCCATGTTCAGTTCTAACTGTTGCTTCCTGACCTGCATATAGGTTTCTCAAGAGGCAGATCAGGTGGTCTGGTATTCCCATCTCTTTCAGAATTTTCCACAGTTTATTGTGATCCACACAATCAAAGGCTTTAGCATAGTCAATAGAGCAGAAATAGATGCTTTTCTGGAACTCTCTTGCTTTTTCAATGATCCAGCAGATGTTGGCAATTTGATCTCTGGTTCCTCTGCCTTTTCTAAAACCAGCTTGAACATCAGAAAGTTCACGATTCACATATTGCTGAAGCCTGGCTTGGAGAATTTTGAGCATTAGTTTACTAGCGTGTGAGATGAGTGCAATTGTGTGGTAGTTTGAGCATTCTTTGGCATTGCCTTTATTTGGGATTGGAATGAAAACTGACAGAATGTGGTCCACTGGAGAAGGGAATGGCAAACCACATCAGTATTCTTGCCTTGAGAACCCCATGAACAGTATGAAAAGGCAAAATGATAGGATACTGAAAGAGGAACTCCCCAGGTCGATAGGTGCCCAATATGCTACTGGAGATCAGTGGAGAAATAACTCCAGGGAGAATGAAGGGATGAAGCCAAAGCAAAAACAATACCCAGTTGTGGATGTGATTGGTGATAGAAGCAAGGTCCAATGCTGTAAAGAGCAATATTGCATAGGTACCTGGAATGTTAGGTCCATGAATCAAGGCAAATTGGAAGTGGTCAAACAGGAGATGGCAAGAGTGAATGTCGACATTCTAGGAATCAGCGAACTGAAATGGACTGGAATGGGTAAATTTAACTCAGATGACCATTATATCTACTACTGTTGGCAGGAATCCCTCAGAAGAAATGAAGTGGCCATCATGGTCAACAAAAGAGTCCGAAATGCAGTATTTGGATGCAATCTCAAAAGGACAGAATGATCTCTGTTTGTTTCCAAGGGAAACCGTTCACTATCATGGTAATCCAAGCCTATGCCCCAACCAGTAATGCTGAAGAAGCTGAAGTTGAACGGTTCTATGAAGACCTACAAGATCTTTTAGAACTAACACCCAAAAAAGATGTCCTTTTCATTATAGGGGACTGGAATGCAAAAGTAGGAAGTCAAGAAACATCTGGGGTAACAGGCAAATTTGGCCTTGGAATACGAAATGAAGCAGGGCAAAGCTAATAGAGTTTTGCCAAGAGAACACACTGGTCATAGCAAACACCCTCTTCCAACATGTATTTAGTATACCTAAATTTAGACCATTGGAAACATTTAGAACTGAAGTGTGGTTATTTCCTTGTGTAAATATGATCAAGAATAGTTTGAACAGTACTTGCCTTCTTCTTCTGGTTGTTTAACTAATAATACAGAGGGAGCATCTTTTATATGCCTTGGCAAATTGTCATCTTCCTTTATAAGACTGGCTCTTTTTCCAGCATTTTATCCTTTATTGCCTTGAATGTTGTGAAATATCTCAAAGTTACTGCTGGCTTCACTTCCTCGGGATGTCTTCATCCTTTTCGTCACAGCCACTTCCCTCATTTATGTCAGTAAATTTGTCTTCCTCTGGCAGCAGGTCTAGAGCCTCTTACATGGAGACAGTGTCAATATTCTCATGATCGTCTGTTTTTTTCTGTAAGCCTGTAATCCTCTCGTGGTTAATTTTATACTAATTTGGCTGAGCCAGGGTACCCAGATTGTTTGATGAAACATTCTGGATATTTCTGTGAAGGTATTTTTTCAGATGCAATTAACATTTAAACTGGTGGGGTTTAAGTAAAGCAGATTACTCTCCTTCATGTGGGTGGGCCTCATCTGATCAGTTGAAGGCCTTAATAGAAAAAGAGTGGCCTCCCTTGAGGAAGATAGAATTATGCCAGCAGATGGCTTTTAGACTCAAACTGCATTGTTAACTGTGTTTCCAACTTGCCAGCCTACCATGCAGATTTTGTGCTTACTAGCCTCCTCTATCTACCTACCTACCTATTTTTCTATCCATCCATTCATCCATCCACCTCTCCATCCATCCTTCTTTGTATCCATCTAGAGTATATCACATCTGTGCATAGTAACTGATGTTTGTGTGTGAGTGTGTGTGTGTGCATGTGCACACTCAGTCACTCAGTCATCCAACTCTTTGCATCCCCATGGACTGTAGCCCACCAGGCTCCCCTGCCCATGGAAATTTCCAGGCAAGAATTCTGAAGTAGGATGCCATTTCCTACTCCAGGGGATCTTCCCAGCCCAGGCACTGAACCTGCATCTCGTGCATCTCCCACATTGGCAGGCAGATTCTTTTACCACTAGCACCACCGGGGAAGCCCATGTATGTAATATATAGTCTATTATTTCTGTCTCTCTGGAAAACCCTGACCCTTGATGTTCTCCAGCGACAAACGCCTCTGAAGCTTGATTCAAATCTCATTTCCAGCTTCGCTTTTTCATTTCTTTCCTGCACTGCACTTTAATCTTCGTTGGCCATTCCTTTCTTTTTATCATCTATTTGTGTGAACTGTCACATGGGTTATCACTGGGAGCACGGAGGCAACACAGCCACACACTCAGCTGTCAGTACGTGGGCTGAATGGCAGATGCTCAGTGACGAGTCCCCAGCAGACTAGTAAGAAGTGACGTGATGGGTCATGGGCCATGATGCACTTCAGTTACTTACCTAGTGATCTGGAGACTGCAGAGCCAGCAGCGAAGTTTGTACTTTGTGCAATCACTCACACTTAATATGCTATGTTCAGTGTCAGTCGCTCAGTCTTGTCTGACTTGTTGAGACACCATGGACTATAGCCTACCAGGCTCCTATCTCCATGGAATTCTCCAGGCAAGCATACTGGAGTGGGTTGGCATGCCCTTCTCCAGGGGATCTTCTCGACCCAGGGATTGAACCCTTGCCTTCTGCATTGCTGACAGATTCTTTACTGTCTGAGCCACCAGGGAAGCCCAATATACTGTGGTCAGTGAAATTTGAACCACGTTGGAGAATGGGGATGGCTCGAACTATTTTTTAAAGCTTGGTAACCGAAGTTCATGCATATCAGAACCACGCAAAAGCAGGGACTGCTATAATAATAAATAATAGTGAAGACTTCATGCCACCTGCGGGTCATGTGCCTTTGGGCTAAAGCCATAGCCTTTCAGAGGCTTTTTCAGGGCCTCAGCGACCCCCTCTGGAAAAGGGAGGGCCCAGCCCTACCTCGTAAAGGTCAAATGAGATAATGATACATATCAAGTGCATCGTAACTGGCACACAGCACGTGCTCAATAAACATGAACTAGCCTCCTTGTTCCCAGGCAGACGTTCTAATACTTAATTGGAACGGGGGTTATCTGCCCTCTGCCTCCCCAGTGGACCGGGAGCTACTTAAGGAAAATGAACTTTCCCATCTCTGGCTTCAGCTCCCAGCGCAGTGCCTGGCACAGAGTAGGTGCCCATTAAATGCTTGTTAAATGAGTGAATAAAAACCAAGATGACCCTGTTCCCAGGCTGCCCATGTTAACTGTATTGATAACTGCAGAGAGTAGCCAATAACATTCATTGAGAACTTACCATGTGCCAGCAGCTCACGGTGCCAGGCTGTTTATGTGCACTATCCAGCTCACCATCCAAGCAGCCCCACAAGGTGGATGTTGTTTCCTCCACATATTCAAGTTCCAGAGAGGCAGGGCTGGGGTTTGCACCCCGCATGCAGGACCATCCAGCGTATGATCTCTGTCCACCAGGCTCCAGTGGGCCAGCAAGTGGCAGGGGGATTTGAGGGGGTCCACGGGGGTGCTTTCTGAAGGATGAGTCCTCATCGACAGGGGCAAGGCTGAGGTGATGGAGGAGCTGTACAAGCCTGTGGTGCTGCCCTCTGCTCAGGCTTCTGGTGTAACACTGCACCTCCTTGGTGCTCACCACCCCGCACTGAGTGCCTTCCCTCGTGTCTCCTCCCGTCCAAACCTGCCCAGCCCAGGGTTTCATGGCTTCAGGCACCTGCTCTCTGTGCTGATAATGGGTGGTGCTGGGTTACTCAGCTAAACAGATCCTTACTCTCCCTTGACCACCCAAGTCACTGCTGAAGCAATTAATTAGGGAACCAAATGCGGCTATGGGACAGCTTGTCTGTTGCTAAATTGAGCCATTATTTAATTTTTTATTGTTCTTCAAGTTTTCACAAGTGGGTTGTTTTGTAAGCTCCCCTTACGCTCCCTGAGGTGGCTCCCCCGCCCCCACTCCAGGCTCAGTAGGTATTGATGCACAATAGTTGTTCAAGAAATTCTCATTTGGTTTTCCTGTGGTTATTATCTCTTCTGGAAAATCGAACCACTTGTACCCCCAGAGACAGAAAAGTGGGGAGCAGATCTGGTCGCCATGTCTGGGGAGCCAGAGGTCCAGTGCCACCCACCTGTCAACCCTCTCCCACCTCTCAGCCCCCAGGGGACCCCTAGGATACCAGATTTGAAAAGCCCCTGATCATTTTGTCAATTGGCCGACTTGTCTGTTTTCTGTAAACTTGAGAGCAGCGGGGATGAAAAAAAAGCAAAACAAAAATGAATAAAACACCAAGAACTTGGAGCCAGGCTCATTGACTCTGGAGCCTGATCTGACTCTGCTACTTACTACATGCTTGACTTGCATTAAGCCCCTTAACCCTTAATCTCATGGGGCCTCAGTTTCCTCCTCTACAAAATGGGGAGAATCTTAAATACCTACTTCATAGCATTATCATGATGATCAAATTAGCTACTCAGGTACCTTGTAAATTACCAGATAAACATGAGTAGATCTTTCTCCCAAAATGGTCTGTATGCAGTAAGAGCTAAAGAGATGTTGGATGAGTGTAAGGTGACAGATTACATTTCTCAAGACCTTTAGGAGCAGGCTGATTGGTGGAGATCTCTGGTACTCCCACTGGCCTGTGGGTGGGAGAGGGGGAGGGGAGAGGGAGGGGTCATTCACTGTGCTTCTCAGTCATCTCCATTGCACAACTGCTACTCTGTTTATATGTCAGACTAGTCCTGTCTCCAGTAACTCTCTGGGTTTGGGCAGTTCTTCCCTAAGGGGAAAGAGAAACTGCTGTGTTTTTAGATAGCATCATCCCACCCCACTTCCCCAGGGTTCTCTCTAAGCTTCCTCCTCTCCTTGGCATATATTGGGTGGAGCCAGCTTCCTGTGACTCCATGAAAGGGAAACTGGGCTCCAGTCTACACAATTTTAGCTGCCTGGGGCTCACCACCTTGCTCATTGGTGGTCTATTCAAATGTGTTTCTTGAGAGATGTGTTAGCTGAGCATTTATTTATTATGTGCTTGTGGCTCAGCTGGTAAAGAATTTGCCTGCAATGCGGGAGACTAGGTTTGATCCCTGAGTTGGGAAGATCCCCTGGAAAAGGGAAAGGCTACCCACTCCAGTATTCTAGCCTTGGAATTCCATGGATTCTATAGTCCATGGGATTGCAAAGAGTTGGATACGACTGAGCGACTTTCACTTCACTCACTATATGAATGAAGGGAGAATACATATGTTTATACACACACACACACACACACACACACACAAACATATATATTCTTTTGGAGGAGGAAATGGCAACCCAGTATTCTTGCCTGGAAAATCCCATGGACAGAGAAGCTTGGCAGGCTACAGTCTGTGGGGTCACAAGAGTCGGACACAACTGAGCAACTAAACTACTACTACTAAGAATTGTATGTGTTCATGAATCCTCACAACAGACCTGCAAGATGAGCACCATCATTAGAGAGTGCCCATTTTACAGATGAGAAACTGGGGCTTAGCAATGGAAGGGAACCAGGCTGAGTCAGGATTTGGGGCCTAATCCAGTGAGTGCCAGAGCCCTTGCACTAACCACCGCCTTGCACTGCTCCTAATGCCTCAGCCTCCCTCAAGACCCATGATCACACTGTCATGGTCTGGGTAATGCTCACACTTCAATGAGGCTCTCTTGTTGGTCCTCATAAAAGGAGAAAAATGGCCTATTTCAGGGCCAGACTCTGACCTTGTGCCTGAGGGTCTTCAGGCCTGGCTCTTTGTGTTTTGCAGCTGGGTTTCCCTGATCCTCTGGGGGCCTTGGAGCTCACTTATCAATTTAGAATTTGACACATAATGATGGATCACCCATGCTATGCCACACACTGTGTAGGGCACTGAGATTATAGATACCGTCCTCGCCTGCAGGGGACAGAAAGTAAACAGATGATGGTCTTTCCTGGGGTGGAGTCCAAATCCAGTAAAGGAGACCCATAGAACCTCAGAGTTTGGCGATCTGTCTTTGTCTCCTATATCAGTTACCTATTGCTCCCTAATAATATTCCTACAGCTTAGAGCCTTCAAACAACACATATTTACTATCTCACAGTTTTTGTGGATCCAGAGTCCAGGCAAGGCTTATCTCAGCCCTCTGCTTACCATCCCTCCCTGCAGTCAAGAGGTCAGCTGGGGCTGTGATCTCATCTGAAACTCAACCAGGAAAATATCCACAGCTGCCTGTTAGGGTCTGGCTTCAGTGGGAATAGCTAAAAGATACATTTATCACTGGGAATACTAACTCCTATTGGCTTTTCTACAGCCTACCAGGCTGAAAGAATGTTTATCTTCTTCATAGCTTCATAGCCTTGACTTAACATTACAGAATATCCAAATGCAAATTAAGAAACAATGAGATACCATTTAGTACCCATTACATTATCAAAAGTGAACAAAATCTGATGATTTCAAATGTTGGCAAGAATGTGATGAAATTGGAACTCTTACTTGTTTCTGGTGGTTGGCAATTGCTGGTGGATTAGAAATGTGGAAATATCACATAAAACTAAAGATACGTATACACTGTGCCTCTGCAAATACATTTCTACATGTATGTTCTACAGAAGTTCTCATATAGACATGCAAAAAGATGTTTATTATAGTATTATTGATAAGAACAAAATTTGGAAAACAATAACCATCTCTTACTAAGAGAGTCGATTAATATGTGGTGTTTTATTTACAAATTAGAATACTATTCAGCAGTTAACATGAATAAATTTGGTCTCATATAAAAAGGCAATTATAAGAGAACAAAGCAGGTTGTCAAATTTTATATATAAGAGAATATATATGCACTGGTCATAGAAAACACCCTCTTCCAACAACACAAAAGAAGACTCTACACATGGACATCACCAGATGGTCAATACTGAAATCAGATTGATTATATTCTTTGCAGCCAAAGATGGGAGAAGATCTATACAGTCAGCAAAGATAATACTGGGAGTTGACTGTGGCACAGACCATGAACTCCTTATTGCCAAATTCAGGCATATATTGAAGAAAGTAGGGAAAACCACTAGACCATTCAGGTATGACCTAAATCAAATCCCTTATGATTATACAGTGGAAGTGACAAATAGATTCAAGGGATTAGATCTGATAGAATGCCTGAAGAACTATGGATGGAGGTTCATGACATTGTACAGGAGGCAGAAATCAAGACCATCCCCAAGGAAAAGAAATGCAAAAAAGTAAAATTGTTGTCTGAGGAGGCCTTACAAGTAACTGTGAAAAGAAGAGAAGTCAAAGGGAAAGGAGAAAAGGAAAGAAATACCCATTTGAATGCAGAGTTCCAAAGAATAGCAAGAAGAGATAAGAAAGCCTTCGTCAGTGATCATTGCAAAGAAATAGAGCAAAACAATAGAATGGGAAAGTCTAGAGATCTCTTCAAGAAAATTAGAGATACCAAGGGAACATTTCATGCAAAGATGGGCTCGATAAAGGACAGAAATGGTATGGACCTAACAGAAGCAGAAGATATTAAGAGGAGGTGGCAAGAATACGCAGAAGAACTATACGAAAAAGATCTTCATGGCCCAGATAATCATGATGGTGTGATCACCAACCTAGAGCCAGACATCCTGGAATGTGAAGTCAAGTGGGCCTTAGGAAGCATCACTGTGAACAAAGCTAGTAGAGGTAATGAAATTCCATTGAGCTATTTCAAATCCTAAAAGTTGATGCTGTGAAAGTGCTGCACTCAGTATGCCAGTAAATTTGGAAAACTCAGCAGTGGCCACAGGACTGGAAAAGGTCAGTTTTCATTCCAATCCCAAAGAAAGGCAATGCCAAAGAATGCTTAAACTATCACACAATTGCACTCATCTCACACACTAGTAAAATAATGCTCACAATTCTCCAAGCCAGGCTTCAACAGTACGTGAACCGTGAACTTCCAGATGTTCAAGCTGGTTTTAGAAAAGGCAGAGGAACTAGAGATCAAATTGCCAACCTCTGTTGGATCATCGAAAAAGCAAGAGAATTCCAGAAAAACATCTATTTCTGCTTTATTGACTATGCCAAAGTCTTTGACTGTGTGGATCACAATAAACTGTGGAAAATTCTGAAAAAGATGGGAATATCTGACCACCTGACCTGCCTCTTGAGAAATCTATGCAAGTCAGGAAGCAACAGTTAGAACTGGACATGGAACAACAGACTGGTTCCAAATAGGAAAAGGAGTACATCAAGGCTGTATATTGTCACCCTGCTTATTTAACTTATATGCAGAGTACATCATGAGAAACGCTGGGCTGGATGAAGCACAAGCTGGAATCAAGATTTCCAGGAGGAATATCAATAACTTCAGATATGCAGATGACACCACCTTAAGGCAGAAAGCAAAGAAGAGCTAAAGATCCTCTTGATGAAAGTGAAAGTGGAGAGTGAAAAAGTTGGCTTTAAAACTCAACATTAAGAAAACTAAGATCATGGCCTCTGGTCCCATCGCTCCATGACAAATAGATGGGGAAACAGTGGAAACAGTGACAGACTATTTTTGGGGCTCCAAAATCACTGCAGATGGTGACTGTAGCCCTGAAATTCAAAGATGCTTGCTCCTGGAAGAAAAGTTGTGACCAACCTAGACAGCATATTAAAAAGCAGAGACATTACTTTGCCAACAAAGGTCCATCTAGTCAAAGCTATGGTTTTTTCAGTGGTCATGTATGGTTGTGAGAGTTGGACTATAAAAAACGCTGAGCACTGAATAATTGATGCTTTTGAACTGTGATGTTGGAGAAGACTCTTGAGAGTCCCTTGGACTGCAAGGAGATCCAACCAGTCCATCCTAAAGGAAATCAGTCCTGAACATTCATTGGAAGGACTGATGCTGAAGCTGAAACTCCAATACTTTGGCCACCTGATGTGAAGAACTGACTCATTTGAAAAGACCCTGATGCTGGGAAAGATTGAAGGCAGGAGGAGAGGGGAAAGGCAGAGGATGAGATGGTTGGATGGCATCACTAACTCAATGGACATGAGTTTCAGTAAATTCCAGGAGTTGGTGATGGACAGGGAGGCCTGGCATGGGTCCATGGGGTCACAAAGAATCGGATGCAACTGAACTGACTGACTGAACTGGGAGCACTTTCAGAATGGAAAAGAAAGGACCTTTGAAATCCTGCTTCTCCATAAAAGCAATGAGAACTATAAAAAATTGTCAAAAAGAACTTTTTGAGAACTCTGGAAATTAAAGGCTTACAACAATCTAAAGATTATTTTTTAATGACTGAATTTCAGTGACAACAATGAGTTTTGCTTTGTTTTAACTTACCTACCCTAACCCCACTTTTCTCCCTGCTAGCAGCTGCTAGAGGGATCAAATGGGTTTAGAGCTCTCCAAAAGTCCCATTCCCAGAGAACTGTCACCATATAACCTGTCTGGTGGCTTGCTGAAAAGGTCCATTCTTAGGTCTTGTCTTTATCTGACCTGACTCAGAGCTCTCCCAGATCTATCTCCATAGCATTTGTCAAAAAAATCAGTGGCAATTTTTTAAAATCACAGTCACCCAAGGCAGTTCTACCATTTGGGATTAAAAGAAGCTGATCAAACAACAGAAAAAGTAACAACTGTCCCTAGGGGGCTTTGGAAAGTTCTGATATAAACCTGGGAATTCAGAAGGTCTTGCATACATGCAAGACTGTGTGTATGGTCATAAATACCTTGCTGCTGCTACTGCTAAGTCACTTCAGCCGTGTCCGACTCTGTGCGACCCCATAGACAGCAGCCCACCAGGCTCTCCGGTCCCTGGGATTCTCCAGGCAAGAACACTGGAGTGGGTCACTTATAGCTCAACTCTGGCTAACCTTGAAGAGCTGTGTACAAGCACAAGTTAAGATTAAAGCAGTTAGAAAAACTGCCTGCCAGAGCATGAAAAGTATAACCCAACACACATAAACCTTCAGCAAAGACTGGTTCAAGGTATTTATGAAAATCTCTGTTAAATAAAAAAACTGACCACTAAGGTAGCAGAGCAGAGATTTCAGTGATTATGCACACCAAAGATTAAAGACTTTACAGAATAAGTCCAGGAAAGTCACTAAACAAACAGTAACAACAACAAAAAGCAAAAGCCCTGGGGAGAAAGTTCGATCTCTGGAGTTGCCGTATTACTAACAAGTCCAGTTTTCTATAAAAAATATTAGACATTCAAAAAATCAGAATATATGGCTCATACACAGAAATCAGTCCCTTTGGAAGCTAAGACATTGGACTTACCAGACAAAGATTTTAAATAAACTGTATTAAATATGTTCAAAGAACTAAAAGAAACCATGTCTGAAGGATAAAAGAAAAGGATGAGATGAAGTGGGTGTCCATGGTGGCTCAGTGGTAAAGAATCCGCCTGTAATGCAGGAGACACAGGAGACGTGGTTTTGATTCCTGGGTTTGAAGATCCCCTGAAGGAGGGCATGGCAACCTACTCCAGTATTCTTTCCTGGAGAATCCCATGGACAAAAGAGCCTGGTGGGCTACAGTCCATGGGGTCATAAAGAGTTGAACGCTCCTGAAGGGACTGAGCATGCACACACACATGAGATGAAGTACTGCCAGATAGAGATATCAATAATGAGATAGAAATTACTTTTTAAAGAACCACACAGATGTTCTGGAGTTGAAAAGTGCAATGCCATAATTAGAAAGAAAAATTCAGTGGAGGAACTTGAGCAGATTTGAGCTGGCAGAAGAAAGAATTTGCAAACTTGAGGACAGGTGAATTGAGAGTATCCAGTTTGAGCAACAGAAAGAAAAATGAATGAAGATAAATGAACAGAGCTTTAGAGACCTGTGGTATACCATTGAATGTATAACGGGAGTCCTCGAAAGAAAGGAGAGAAAGGGGAAGAAGGAATATTCAAATAATATCACAAATTTGTTTTAAGAAAAAACTAACCTGCACATCCAAGTAGCTTAACAAACTCCAAATAGAGTAAACTCAAAGAACCCATATCTGGACACAGATATGTCACAGATAGTCCAACTGTAAAAAGGGAAGACCAGGAGAAAATCTTGAAAGCAGAGAAAAGTGACTCATTACCTCATACCTCATTAAGATTAACAATGGATTTCTCATCTGAAATCATTAAGTTTAGGAAGCAGCAGGATGACATATTCAAGGTTCCAAAAGGAAGACTGTGAACAAAGGATTCCATACCCAGTATATGTATCCTTCAAAAATGAAGGTGAAGACATTGACAGATAAGAAGCATATTTATTGCTGGGAGACTTGTTCTACAAGAAACACTAAAGAGAATCATTTGGGTTAAAATTAAAGCTGCTGCTGCTAAGTCACTTCAGTCATGTCCGACTCTGTGCCACCCCATAGACGGCAGCCCACCAGGCTCTGCTGTCCCTGGGATTCTCCAGGCAAGAACACTGGAGTGGGTTGCCATTTCCTTCTCCAATGCATGAAAGTGAAAAGCGAAAGTGAAGTCGCTCAGTCGTGTCAGACTCTTAGCGACCCCATGGACTGCAGCCCACCAGGCTCCTCCGTCCATGGGATTTTCCAGGCAAGAGTACTGGAGTGGGTTGCCGTTAAAGCACCCTAGGCATTAACTTGAATCCCAGAAAGCAATTAAGAGCACAAGTAAAGATAATTATATTGGTAAATATAAAATAATGCATAAAAGTACTTTTCTTTTCCTTTGTTATTTAAAAGAACAGCATAAAGTAATAACTATTAACTTGTGTTGGTGGGCTTATAATGAGAAAGATCTACTTTTTCTGTATACTGTGTTGTGAGACAGCAATAACACAAAGGCAGGGTAAGGAAAAAAAAAGCTATTTTGAAATACAGTTTTTGTGTACTGTTGAAATTAAGTTGGTATTAGTCTGAACTCGCACAGAGTCGAACATGACTGACGCGACTTAGCAGCAGCAGCAGCAGCAGATTGTTTTAAATGAAGGTGTTAATTGCAGGACAATCACTAAGAAAGTTAACTCAAAAAAATGTAGCAAAAGAAAGAATAAGGGAATTAAAATGGTACCCTGGAAAATGTATATTTAACACAAAAGGAGGCAGTGATATAGGAAGAGAGGTTAAATAAAAAGACATAGACTCATAGAAAAACAGAAAAATTACAGACACCTCATCCATAATTGGAGAAGGTGATGGCACCCCACTCCAGCACTCTTGCCTGGAAAATCCCATGGATGGAGGAGCCCAGGAGGCTGCAGTCCATGGGGTCGCTCAGAGTCGGACAGGACTGAGCGACTTCACTTTTACTTTTCACCTTCATGCATTGGAGAAGGAAATGGCAATCCACTCCAGTATTCTTGCCTGGAGAATCCCAGGGACAGGGGAGCCTGGTGGGCTGCCGTCTATGGGGTCGCAAAGAGTCGGACACGACTGAAGCAACTTAGCAGCAGTAGCAGCATCCATAATTACATTAAGCTCTACCTTATAGTGAAAGTGTTAGTCGCTCAGTCGTGTATGACTTTTTGTGACCCCATGGCATGTAGCCCACCAGGCTCCTCTGTCCATGGGATTATCCAGGCAAGAATTCTAGAGTGGGTAGCCATTTCCTTTTCCAGGGGAATCTTCCTGACCCAGTGATCAAACTCAGTTCTCCTTCATCGCAGGCAGATTCTTTACCGTCTGAGCCACCAGGAAACTAAACACACCACTCAAAAGCAAAAATGAACAGGATGAATTTTTAAAACCCAACTATATGCTATTCTATGTAAACAGTTTAGATGCAAAGACACAAGTATATTGAGAATAAAAGGATGGAAGAAAGTATATCATCCCAAACGGGAACTAGAATGGCTATACAAATATCAGACAGAATGGACATTAAGAAAAAGCTGTACTTGAGACAAAGAAGGACATTTCATAATGATAATCAATCAGTCAAGGCAATAACAGAGTCCTGAAATGCAGGAAGCAAAAACTGACATAACTGCAAGGAGAACTAGACTATTCAGTGATAAACGTTGGAGATATCAATACAGTACTTACCAAAAGGCAGGAGATTAACAAAGAAATAGAAGACTTGAACAGTACTATAAACCAACCAGGCCTCTTAGGTGTCTATGAAACACTTTACCCCAAAATATCAGTGACCATTCTTCTCAAGTGCGCATGAAACATTCTCTAGGAGAGACAATATGCTAGACCTTTGAAAGCCATCATTAAAATTTAAAGAATTTGATATGTAATTAAACAAACTTCCAATGAAGAAAAGCCCAGGCACAAATGGCTTCACTGGAGAATTCTACCCTACATGTAAAGAATAATTTTTAAAAATGTTAAAAGAGGATAATTAAGACTGTTCCCTTCACACACTCTCCCGAAAAGTAAGAGAAGAGAGAATACATCTCAAATCATTCCCGTGGCCAGTATTACTAAGATACTGAAACCAGAGACACCAAAATTACAGACTGTACTGTAGTACGGCCTAGTAAATATAGTATGGTCTAGTAAAAATATCTCTAGTAAATATAGATGCAGAATTTCTCAACAAAGCAAACTAAATCCAGCAATGTAGAAGATGGATCATACACCATGACCAAGTGGGATTTATCCCAGGAATGCAAGATTGGTTTAACATACTAAAAAACTAGTCAATGTAATGTGCCATGTTAATAGAATAAAAGGGGGAAATTACACAATCATTTCAATAGGTGCAGAAAGAGTACTTGACAAAATCCAAAATCCTTTCATGATTGAAAAAAAAAAAGCACTCAAAAACTAGGAATAGAAGGGAACTTTCTCAATCTGATGAAGGGCATCTATGAAAAACCCTACAGCTAACCTCATACTTAATGATGAAAGACTGAATAATTTCTCTCTAAGATCATAAGCAAGACAAGGATATCCACTGTCACCACTTCTATTCAACATTGTGCTGGAGGTTTTATCTAGGGCAATTAGGCAAGAGGAAGAAATAAAAGGCAACCAGATTAGGAAAGAAGATGTAAAACTATCTCTATTTGCAGATGGAATGATCTTGTATGTAGAAATTCAAATGCAAAAAACAAAGATAAAAATTATTAGAACTTTAAAGTGAGTTAAGCAAGGTTGTAGGATACAGAATCAATATATAATAATCAATTATGTTTATATACATTAACAATAAACAGACTGAAAACAAAATTAAGGAAACAGTTCCATTTATAATGGCATAAAAAAATGAAATACTTAGAGATACATTTAACCAAAGTATAAGATTTGAATATTAAAAACTATAAAATACCAATGAAAAATTAAAGACCTAAATAAATTGAAAGAATCCCCATGATTATAAGTTGAAAGACATAATATAATATTGTGACGATGGCAGTACTGCTCAGATTAATCTCAGTATTAATTCAATATTCAATGCAATCTCTATCGAAATTCAAGCCATCTTCTCCAAAGAAATTAACAAGCTGATGCTACTATTTAGATGGAAATGCAAGGGGTCTAGAAGAGCCAAAACTCTTGAAAAAGAACAAATTTCAAGGACTGACATGTCCCTATTTCAAAACTTACTGCAAAACTACTATAATCAAGACAGTGTGGTACTAGTATATGAACAGACATATAGGTCAATGAAATAGAATTGAGTCCAGAAATCAACCTTTACATTTGTATTTGATTGATTTTCAACGAGGGTGCCAAGACACGCTTCAATGGCCAAAAAACTATTTTTTCCACAAAATGTACTGGGGCACATACAAGAAAGACACCTACATGTGTAAGCATGAAGCTGGTACCCTACATTATACAATCTGCAGGATTTAACTCAAAATGGATCAAAGGCCTCAATGTAAGAGCTAAAACTATAAAATTCTTAGAAGAAAATATAGGCATAAATCTTTATAACCCTGGATTAGGTGGTGGTTTCTTAGAAATGACATGAAAAGTAAAAAATAAAGTGACAAATGGAAAAAATAGATAAGTTGGACATAATATTTAAAATTTTTGTGCGTTCTTCCCCAGAAAGGGAAAAAATATTTTCAAATCATATAACTGATAAAAGACTTGTATCCAGAATGCATTTTTAAAAACTTTTACCACCCAATAAAAAGAAAAATAATGCAGTTTTTTAAATAGGAAAAAAGAGTTGAATAAATATTTCTCAGCTGAAAATACAGAAATGGCCAGTAAATATGTGAAAAGGTGCTCAGTGTCATTACCATCAGAAAAATGAATATCTAAACCTCAGTGAGATAACAACTTCACACCCACTAGGATGACTATAATAAAAAAGATAACCAGTAACAAATATTGGCAAGGATGCACAGAAATTGGAAACCCTCATCATTGCTTGGGACAGAGCAAAATGAAACAGCCACTTTGGAAGACTGTTAAGCAGTTCCTCAAAAAGTTAAACATAGAGTTACCATGTGACCTAGTAATTCCACTCTTAAATACATTCCCAAGAGAACTGAAACATACATCCACACAAAATCATGTACATGAATGTTCACAATAACATCATAAAATAGCCGAAAAGTGGCAACAACCTAAATGTCTATCAAATGACGTAGGGATAAGCAAAATATGGTCCTTCCATACAATAAGATATTATTCAGTCATAAAAAGGAAGAATTGATGCATGGTACAACACAGAGAAACTTTGAAAACTTGTATTAGTTGCTCAGGTATGTCCAACTCTTTTCAACGCCACGGACTATAGCCCACCAGACTCCTCTGCCCATGGGATTCTCCAGGCAACATTACTAGAGTAGGTTGCCATGTCCCTCTCCAGGGAATGTTCCTGACCCAGGGACTGAACTCCTGTCTCCTGCATCTTCTGCATTGCAGGCAGATTCTTTACTGTCTGAGCTGCTGCTGCTGCTGCTAAATCACTTCAGTTGTGTCCAACTCTGTGCGACCCCATAGACAGCAGCCCACTAGGCTCCTCTGTCCCTGGGATTCTCCAGGCAAGAATACTGGAGTGGTTGCCATTTCCTTCTCCAATGCATGAAAGTGAAAAGTGAAAGTGAAGTCGTTCAGTCATGCCCGACTCTTAGCGACCCCACGGACTGGAGCCCAGCAGGCTCCTCCGTCCATGGGATTTTCCAGGCAAGAGTACTGGAGTGGGGTGCCATTGCCTTCTCCCGTCTGAGCTGCTAGGGAAGCTTTAATAACTTTGTGCTAAATTAAAGATACCCAACAACCACGTGTATTTCATTTAAATGGAGTGTCCCAAATAGACCAATTAGTAGAGACAGGAAGTAGACTAGTAGTGCTTGCCAGAGGTTGGAGGGTAAAGAAAGGCAGGGGTGTGATTATGATCTTTCTGGGGTAAGAAAAATGGTCTAGAGTTAGATAACTAAAAAACCTCTTGATGAAAGTGAAAGAGGAGAGTGAAAAAGTTGGCTTAAAGCTCAACATTCAGAAAGCGAAGATCATGGCATCTGGTCCCATCACTTCATGGGAAATGGATGGGGAAACAGTGGAAACAGTGTCAGACTTTATTTTTCTGGGCTCCAAAATCACTGCAGATGGTTATTGCAGCCATTAATTAAAAGACACTTACTCCTTGGAAGGAAAGTTATGACCAACCTAGATAGCATATTGAAAAGCGACAAAGAGACATTACTTTGCCAGCAAAGGTCCGTCTAGTCAAGGCTGTGGTTTTTCCAGTGATCATGTGTGGATGTGAGAGTTAGACTGTGAAGAAAGCTGAGTGCTGAAGAATTGATGCTTTTGAACTGTGGTGTTGGAGAAGACTCTTGAGAGTCCCTTGGACTGCAAGGAGATCCAACCAATCCATTCTGAAGGAGATCAGCCCTGGGTGTTCTTTGGAAGGAATGATGCTAAAGCTGAAATTCCAGTACTTTGGCCACCTCATGCGAAGAGTTGACTCTTCATTGGAAAAGACCCTGATGCTGGGAGGGATTGGGGGCAGGAGGAGAGGGGACGACAGAGGATGAGATGGCTGGATGGCATCACCGACTCGATGAACGTGAGTCTGGGTGAACTCCGGGAGTTGGTGATGGGCAGGGAGGCCTGATGTGCTGTGATTCATGGGGTTGCAAAGAGTCAGACACGACTGAGTGACTGAACTGAACTGAAACTTTAAAAGGATGAAATTTATGATATGTAAATTGTATCTTTATAAAGCCTCAGGTTTTTATAGATATACAGTGTGATAGCACTTATGTAATACTTTAAAAACACACAGGAATTAATACTATCAATTCTTTAAAGTTGCATACACATGCAAGGAAAGTATAGCAATATGCACGAGAGTGTAAGACCAAGTTCAGAATTGTGGTTCTCTCTAAGCAGAGAAGGAAAAGAAGGGATGTATTTGTTGTGTTTTATATTCTTTTCTTTTCCAAGACAGAAATCAGAGCAATTATGGGGAAATGTTAACATCTGTTAAATCGAGTTCTGGGTACATGGATGTCTGTTATTTTATGTTCTGTGCTTTTTAATGTTTGGAATCATTAATGATTGTAAGTTTTAGGGAGCAAATGAACCCGTCTATTTCCTTAGCCTGTAGCAAGTTAAATGGTGGCCTTCAAAAGATACTTCCACTCGTGGATGTGACCTTATTTGAAAAATGGGTCTTTGCAGATGTAATAAAGTTAAGGATCTAAAGATGAAATTATCCAGGATTAAGGGGGGTGGTCCCTAAATGTGATGACAAGTGTCCTTAGAAGAGAAGAAAAGAGAAGGTGGGGAGACACAGAGGAGAAGGTCATGTGAAAAGAAAGGCTGAGACTAGAGTGATGAAGCCACAAGCCAAGGAATGTCTGGAGCTGCCAGCAGCTGGGAGAGGCCAGGAAGGAGCCTCCCACCAAGCCTTCAGAGGGAGTGTGAGCCTGACACCACCTTGATTTCAGACTTCTGGCCTCCAGAACTGAAAGACAGAAAAAATTCTCTTGTTCTAAGCTAGCAATTTGTGGTCATTTGGTAGAGCAGCCACAGAAAACTCATACACTGCCTATTTCTTCCTGTTCAGCTGGCCCCTTCCTTCTCCCAAATGCTGCCCTGACCACCCCAGCAATCCACAGGCTTTCATCTGTCTGCATTGTTCTTCTTGATCAAACACATCATCTTCCCTGTTATAGGTAGAAAGAAGGGGTACCCCTGTGGCTGTACCCAATAGGGCCACATCACACTGGATCTAGGGGGCCACTTTCACTGGTTTTGCTGCTGGATTTGAAGGTCTCGTTGTTCTTCCTGCCAAGTTCTCTTCACCCTTCCATGGTCACTTCCTACCTCTTCCCACTGCTGCCAATGCACTCAGGCCCCAGGAATTGGCTGCTTCCTGGTTTTGGGTCCCCAGAGTCTCTGACGCATCCAGATATGGGAGCAGACCCCTGCTTCCCACCACCAGCAGCCTGAATAGGGCTTTACAAATAAAACAACAGGCAAGATGAAAAGCCGTAAGACCCAATGACCGTTCTAGCAATGTTCACATATATCATCTCACTTAAACTTATAAACTAGGTAACTACTATTCTTGAGGTGCTCAGCTGCTGCTGCTGCTAAGTCGCTTCAGTCGTGTCCGACTCTGTGCGATCCCATAGACGGCTGTCCCTGGGATTCTCCAGGCAAGAACACTGGAGTGGGTTGCCCAGAGAAGTTATTTAATGAATACATTGCCCAAGATCATGTGGCCCAGCTGAGTTGGCCTTTTAGCTGGGACTAATACTGATCTGATCTGATCTGATCTGAATGCATGGAGAAGGCAATGGCACCCCACTCCGGTACTCTTGCCTGGAAAAACCCATGGACGGAGTAGCCTGTTAGGCTGCGGTCCATGGGGTTGCTGGGAGTCGGACACGACTGAGCGAATTCGCTTTCACTTTTCTCTTTCATGCATTGGAGAAGGAAATGGCAACCCACTCCAGTATTCTTGCCTGGAGAATCCCAGGGACGGTGGAGCCTGGTGGGCTGCCATCTATGGGGTCGCACAGAGTCGGACACGACTGAATAGCATAGCATAGCATAGCATAATGCATGGCTAATTGCAGACATGCTCAGTGAGCATCCCGGGACAGCTGCTTTCTGGCTGTGTGAAATTGAACCCGTGACTGAACCTCTCTGCCCCTCTGTTTCTGCATGAGTAGAAGAGGTAATAACGGCCATTTCTGACTCAGAAGTTTGTTGTGAAGATGAAACCAGGTTTCTGTAGAAAGCCATCACTTGGCTCCTAAGAACTTGATAAATGTCAGGCAATATTCCCCATGTCAATGGTGGCTCTAGCAGGCTTTGTTCAGTATACATCCCACTCAGTTCAACACCCCATAGGGAAATAGTTTTGTTTGATTGGTTAATTTAAAAAAAAATGGCTCCTTTTAATTTTATTCGAAGTCAACATCTCTCCAAGTGGACCTAAATGTGTATGTCACAGCTTCTGTTCACAGCTTGAAGTCAGGGTTGGGGCTTGTGGCAGTACATGCCATGTGCTCTGGGACTAAAGGGGAAGTTCTTGAAGGGGCTGGTTGCGGGTGGTGAAGGGCTCCACTGTGCAGCACACCTTTCTGCAGTGAGCTTGCTTCCTTGCAAAATTGAAGATCTCCCAGGCTCTAAGGGCTCCATCAGAGGGAAAATGCCTTCTTCTCTGGCTTATTTGCTCAGGGTTTAAAAGGTATTTCTGGGCTTTGGCTAAGAGGAAATTTAGCTTTTGAGCAAATCCTCATGCACTGGTTTTCTGTAAACATCTGAATGTAGTATGTGCAGCTTAGATCCCACTCTGCTTGGCTTTTTCCAGATTTGACAGCCAGATTGGATGGAATGAAGTCAGCTTGATATTTGTAGAATGACGTCAGAGTTGACAAGCAAGTTCTATATGTTACTGCTTGGGTTGTCTCCCCAGCCCTCTACCAGGGACATGCAAGGAATTGGAAAGGGGTAGTTAGTTAGCATGAGTACTGGGAAAGGATGGAGGATTAGGTAGCATGATTAAGACTTTGTTCCTGCATCTCCATCCAGGAAGCTTCCCAGTGGTCCAAGGACCTCTGAGATGGGAGGTCTATTTGGTCACTTCCAGATGTATTTCCTGAAGATCTAAGGTGTGTCAGGCCCTGCACTTGACACAGGGGACTCTACCTTTATGAAGCTTGAGTTCTGGTGGAGGTGAGCCTTTTCCCAAGGAAACCCTAGATCAGAATGTCATTATATCAAAAATCCTTCCAGTAACATCTGTATGAGTAAGGATAGGCTAGCTGCTATAACAAATAGCCAGTAAAGGTTGAGGTCCACATTACAGTCCAGTATGGCTCAGGTTGGAAGAGCTTGGCTTCAGACACTCACCCAGGGACCTGGACATCTTCCAGTTGAGTGGTTCCACCCTCCCCTAGGGTCTCAGAATGTTCCATGGGATCCTCTGCATCTGAGCAGCAGATGGAGGATCATGGGCTTTTCTTTAGGGCCAGGTTTGGGAGTGACCCTCATCACTTACCACACATTCCATTGGTCAGAATTCAGTGGCATGAACCCAATTCACTGCTGGGGTCCATCTGTGTGTCTCAAAGAATGAAGACATGGGGTTTTGTTGAGCACAGAGCACTGCCTCTGTCACAGTACCTATGTGCCTGGGACCATGTAAAGACGTCAGAAGGAGTGTTGATGGTGCTGATGGTGAGTGTGGTCAATAAGAATGGGACACATGTGCTAAGCACCAGGCTCTCAGCTCACAGTGAGGGCAAAGCATCTTCTGAGCCCAGACTGCCTGCTTTCCGCTCACTGCCTGCTCTCTGCCCAGGTCTTCTGGGTAATAGCCATGCCTCCTCAGGCAACTTGCCCTGCTTCTCCAAACCGAGGTTTGCTCAGCTGGAAAACAGATGCTAATCACAGTCTCCATGTCACAGTTCCTGTGAAAAACCAAGAGGACTGGGAGCGGAGAAGCATGTTGTAAGTCCAGTACCTGCCACGTGGCCAACACCTTATAAATGTGGGTCATGATAAGATGGAGCTGGACGTGACTTCCCTCTGCCACTTATGAGACATGTAATGACTGTGACCAGGTCACCTTGACCCCTTTGAGCTTCAGTCTCTGAGTCTCCAAAATGAAGATAATCATCATCTCTGCCCCAGATAGCAGCAACAGGATTAAAGGCATTAAATAAAGCCTGCTTGATTTATTGCCATATTTATTAAAAAAAAAAAAAACTTAGCATGCAGCTTGACACTAAGTGCTCAAATGAGGATTAGCTATTATTATAATTATTATTATTATTTAATCCTTTTACATACATGACCTCATGTAAGCCTCATATCTACTCCCTGAGATAGAAAACAATCCATGCATCTGCCCATGTGTATCTGTGAGAGAGATGGTCATGTGCTCTGGGAATGAATGAATGAAAGAAAGCAGAGAGGAATGAATGAATCATCACAATAACCTGTGTCTTCTGCAGCAATAGGTGCACAGTCCATTCCTCAGAGCAGTGATGAAGTCTGCCAAAATAAATTAACTTTCCCACATCAGTGACTCATTTGGCAGAAATAACAGCCTTGCAAACTGAGTAGGGAATGGTGAGGGAGGCGGCCCCGGGGCCAGGGTTGGGATGGGAAGAGGAGCTTTGTAATGACTGGAGATAAAAGAAGCAGCTCTCAGTCTCTCACTCTCCCTCTCTCTGTTTTTTTTTTTTAACCAAAAAAAACATTTTTGAAGGCCAGGAGGTACATAGAGACGCCAAACTATCGGGTGACTTTGGATCACAGGAGCAAAGGAGGCTAGATACAGCATCGTAAGCCCCTGGCTGGGTAGATGGGGGTCGCCATGGCCACATCATGTGGCAGGTCAGGCCTCCAGCCAGTACACCTTCCCTATCCCCCTGGCTCTGGGTGAGTCCTGGGTCCCCTTAGACACTCGCCCTCGCCCTGCCATTCTCACACCCTGCTCACACCTCCTTCATTGGCCAAGGAAGCTTCAGGGCAGAGCGAGGAAAGATCAAAGACCAAGACCACAGGTCCTAGAAAGGAAGGGACTTAATTACCTGCTTCTTGTCCACACAGGGGGTTTTATGAGGAGGCCTCTAGGAGGGGTTCTGCCTGTCTCCTGGAAACCAGGCCAGAGGCTGTGAGCCTGGGATAAAAGAGATTGACAGTAGGCACGAAAAGGAACTTTTTGATCTCTACAGAGATGATATTCCACCCGAAACGTGGCTCCATTGGGCCACTCAAACCTTCTCCAGCTCCCCATTCCTGCAGGATACAGGATTTGTGGTTAGGACCATGGGCTTTGTGGTCAGAGAGACCTGGGTTGGAATGAGTGCTTGGGAAATTCACTTAACTTTCCCAGCCATTACTCTGTGAAAATGGTATCTTTGTTTGCTAAGGCTGCTGTAGCAAAGTACTACAAACTGTGTGGCTTAAACAACAGAAATTTATTGTCTCATGGTTCTGGAAGCTAGAAGCTGGAAATCAAAGTGACGGCGGGGCTGCTTGCTTCTGCAGAGCTGTGTAGGAAAGGATCCGTCCGAAGTCTCTCTCCTTAGATGGCCATCTTCTCCCTGTACCTCTTCCTGTTGCCTTCCTTCTCTCTGTGTCCAAATTTCCCCTTTTTCAAAAGACACCAGTCATATTGGATAAGGGTCCACCCTAATTACATCATCTTAACTATCCCTGCAATGACCCAAGCAAGGTCACATTCTGAGGTATTTGATGGGGTAGGGTGGGGGGAGTAGGACTTCAGCATACGAATTTGGAGAGGACATAATTCAACCCATAAAAAATGAGTACTAGGTAGAACCTGTCTCATAGGGTGGTTGCAAAGATCGAATGAGATAATGCATATGAAATGCTTAGTCCAGGACTTGGTGGATTATATAGGTAGCCAGAAAAACATGCCTAGGATAATCATCATTACTGTCATGGACACTATTCACTCACCAATGACCCCTTCTTTTTTCTTCCATGATAAATTACCCTGATGTTGTTCAGAACAGCAGTCTGTCTAGGTCCAGTAATGTGCACGCATGGGTGCTCAGTTGTATCTGACTCTGCGTGTCCAGTAATGGGTCATGCCTAAATTGAGGAAAAAGAAAAAACAAAACACAGTATTATTTCTCTTTGCCAATGATTGGTTTAGAGATGGGAAGGTGACCTAGTTCTACTCAAACAGGTGTAATAGGAAGTCTTGTGGGAGGGTGGTCTTGGAAAGATTTTCTTTCCCAAAGGAAAGAGAATTACCTAAGAATAATTTCTCTCTTTCCTTCTCCTTTTTCTCTCATCCTGTATCTGACACTGTCAGATGAGACTGTGATGTCTCATGCTGTGGCAAGTTGTCTTGCAACCATGAGGACAGACAGTATTGATGATATTCTGAAACTGGGAGAGTAAAAAAGTGGAAATAACCTAGGATCTCTGATGACATTGTTGAGCCCTGACAGTATTGGGAGGCACCATGTGCCTCTTGGCCCCTGTTAAATAAATAGCAAACTATTGTACAAATTATATAAACTTACCCTTTGTCTGGTAAAAGCATCCCCATATTTCTTGGGAAGATTTCTCTCTCCACTCTCTACCCACCATAGTTCAAGAGGAGCTGATTTCACCTCTGGCTTGTACAAGTGTGTGGTCGACAGACTTCCAAGATCCCTTCTTACCCCCTCACCCCACCCCGTGATCCTTGTCTCTTGTTGTTCACACCTTTGTATAATTCCCTCCTCCTGAGGGTTGAACCTAAAGACTGACTTCTAATCAGCAGAATACAGCAAAAGTGATGGGATGTCACCTCTGTGATTAAGTTACAAATGGTTGTGATTTCCATGTCCAAGATGGACAAAGTAGCAAAGGCCTCTGCAAAACAACTGAGGACATTTGTAGTGAACACAAAGTTCAGGATAAGCATTATCTACCTGGCTTGTTTCTAAAAGGTTGTACGGTTTACCCTGAATGAAAAATGTCTGGTTCACCAAATCCTACCCAGTGTTGACCTCCACTGGAGTTATTTCCTTCCTTGCTAACTTTGCTAGTTTGAAAGTATATATGAATGATTTCTAAGTGTTGTTTGAGGTTTCCTCTCTCAGCTAATAGTCGTTGAGTTGCCCTCCAGATTTGTTTAGCATCTGCATTTCCTCTCTCACTGTTCTCCAGCCATTTAGTACGGGCTTGCCTTCGATGATATAATTCTCAGGAGTAAGGATCCAATCTCTCCAGGGCACCCAGGCCAAGGTCTCTGCCCTGCCAGAGACAGAACAAATGATATTTACCAACTGATGAGTGTCAGGTTTTTCTACTATTTGGTGAGCTCATGATTCTTTCACAAGAGGGACCTTGAGTCTACATTAAAATACATGTGTAACTGAAAGATGCAATACACCATGCCAGGTCCATAGAGTTTTTCTGTGATTGCAATCCACAATTAATAACATTAATTTAACACCACACTTCTCCATTTTGAAAAGAGTGGCTAGACTGGAGGTGGGAAACCTTGTTTTGTTCTTGGGATAAGTGAGAGATTAGTTGTTAAGTCTTCCTTAAATAACCCTCAAAGGGACTCTAGAGATGAAATAACTTAATTGACCAACCTAGCACTAGCTCTTGAAGGCTTAGGTGAGTGGAATGTGATTTCAGTCTGTTAAAACCCTGACCTTGCTTCTTTATTGTTATTTATTTATTTATTTTTGGCTGTGCATGGTCTTCAAAACTGCACACGGGCTTTCCTCCAGTGGTGAGCAGGGGGCTACTCTCTCGTGGTGGTGAGTGTTCTTCTCACTGCTGTGGCTTCTGTCGTTGCGGAGCACAGGCTCGAGGCGCGCGGGCTTCAGTCCTTGTTTCTCATGGGCTCTGGGGCCTGTGCTTGGTAGTGGTGGTGCATGGACTTAGTTGCTCAGTGGCATGTGGAATCTTCCTAGATAAGGGATTGAACCCGTGTCTCCTGCATTGGCAGGTGAATTCTTTACCATTGAGTCACCAGGGAAGTCCCTGACCTTGTCTTTTTTGTCTCTTTCTTTCCCTTCTTCTCAGGCCAAGGATTTATGTACCACTCTTCTCTGAATCAGAGGTCTTCTGCATGGCTGGCTTTCACCAAAGACAAGGCAGCAGCTGGAGATCAGATAAGCTGGAAAAAAGTGAGCTTCTGGATTTTTTTTTTCTTCCTGTCTTCAGGAGACATGAAGGTGTATCCTGGCAGTGGAAATGGCATGAACTTGGATCTTACCCTAGCCCCATCACTTCCTAGCAGTTGGCCTTGGGCACATCACTTAGCATTTCTGAGCCTCAACTGCTTCATCTGTTCAAGGGAAATGATTAATACCTACCACAAAGGTTGTGACCACTGGTGTGCAGGTCAATATCTGATAATTGGCTCCCAGAAGGAAAACTCTGATTTGCAGCATTTGCCAATTGCTGTGGTATAAAGACTCTCCCTGTGGCCAGTTTCAAGCTACCAATATGAGTTCACTGAATGCAGAATTGGGAAAAGATGTGCAGACAGAGGTACTACTGTACCATACAGTATCTTCACCATACAGAATAGACGTAAAGAAGAAAGCTGAGTGCTGAAGAATTGATGCTTTTGAACTGTGGTGTTGGAGAAGACTCTTGAGAGTCCCTTGGACTGCAAGGAGATCCAACCAATCCATTCTGAAGGAGATCAGCCCTGGGTGTTCTTTGGAAGGAATGATGCAAAAGCTGAAATTCCAGTACTTTGGCCACCTCATGCGAAGAGTTGACTCTTCATTGGAAAAGACCCTGATGCTGGGAGGGATTGGGGGCAGGAGGAGAGGGGTATAAACTCTGAAAGAGCAGAGAGACACGGCTATTATTTTTTCAAAAGAAATTATATAAACTTACAATTAAATAAATTCTATTAATAACAAAGGAAATAAGTATTCAGAACTCCTCACTTAATCAATTGACTGCATTATTCTACTATCTATGTTATAGAGATTATACCCCAGGGCAGCGGTCCCCAAGCTTTTTGGCACCAGGGACTGATTTCGTGGAAGATAGTTTTTCCACAAACCAGGATGGTTTGGGGATGATTCAAGTACATTGCATTTACTGTGCACTTTATTTCTAAAGTAATGCTGCCACTGATCTGACAGGAGGAGGTACATGTCTGCAGCCTGGAGGTTGGACAGCCGTGTCCCTAGGGGACATAGGTCTGCAGGTAACCAAAGTATAGGATGGCTTATTGGGAAGTTTAGGGCCCAGATTGGGAAGTTGAACAGATTTATATTCAAACCCTGCCTCCCCAGGTGGGTGAGCTAGATCAAGCAGCTCATCCTGTCTATAAAATAATCATCTTCTTTTGGAGTTACTGCCAGGTCTAAATGAGATAACATAAGAAAGCTTTGAGCACGGTGCCTGGCACATAGTAACAGCTCCATAAATGGTAGACACACTGATTAAGAATGTGATAATTGTGCTAATGGAAAAGTGTGAACGTCATCGTGTTGGGAGCCCTAGCAGAGGGACAGATTAAGGAGCTGGGTTCAAGCCAGGTGCAAGCAAGCAGGCGAGGCCTGTAGTTTGAGCTGGAAGATTGGGAGGGGGTTGCTTCAGGCTGATGAGCAGCCTCACCCTTAAAAGAAAAAAAAAACCCAGATAGGAACTTTGGGTCTGCTCCTTGCTTGGGATCTGTCTCTCCTTTGTCTCTCTGGGAACAAGGGTCAAGAGGGCAAATCGATGAGCTTGAAAAGTGAGAGCAGGTCAGTGGTGTGAGGCCCTGTCTGCCTTCCTTGCGGGGCAGCCCACTACTGTCCACCTGGAGAATTGTGAACACACGGGTGGTGGGAGTAAGAACCTCAGCCGCGCTGCAGGGCATCAGCCAGAGCTGCACTTCAGAAAAGATCTGTCACCTGGATAAGGAACAGATGCGGTTGCTCAACCCAACCTGTCCTTATCGCCAGGGACCCAGCCCAACATCCTCTGTGTCTCCGACGGAAGCACCAGGACCCCAGGAGATGACCAGCTCACGTCCTCAGAGCTGAAACTGTGGGGAGCTGGGACTCTTGTCTTCAGTGCCCCCCCACCAGAAGCTGGTGCCCACAGGAGCCCACAGGAGCATCACGGCTCCACTCTAGACAGGAGGAAGAGGCAGGGAAGTGTGACTCCTGTAAAGGGCTGTGAAGATTCCTAAAGAGCTGCATGTGCGGGCTGCCTTGCTATTCCAGTCTGAGCCCAGGTTTTTCTTAAACAAGAAATGACCAGTTATTGTTCACTCTGAAGGTACACCCAACCAGCTCATCAGCTTGGCTGGCCACCTTTGATCTGCCTCCAGATGCAGCCAGTACTCCCATTGCTACCCACCAACTTCCTCTTTCCAAGCTGCAAATATAGTAACAATAGTCTTAATTGAGTGTCAGACACTTCTTGGGCAGACTCTCATTTAATCCCCACCACAGCCTGGAGAATCCCAGGGACGGGGAAGCCTGGTGGGCTGCCATCTGTGTGGTCGCAGAGTCAGACATGACTGAAGTGACTTAGCAGCAGCAGCACAGCCCTTGAGGTAGGTTTTAATGTATCATACCCATTTTATAGATGAGAAAACTGAGTTCAAAGAAGGGAATAGACGCATCCATGGTCACCCAGCTCGTAAGCAGCTAAAGCCAGGATTGAAACCCAGATCTCTGTGGCTCCAAAGCCCACTTGCTGCCAGTAGCCAAGAATGCCTCCTGTTTCTCTGAAAAGTCACCTACCCCTGGGGGCAGGGCAGGACAGGGATGAGGCAAGCACCGGGCAAAATGTAAGAAGGCACTCAGGCTCCAGTTCATGCCACTGTGGGGCTGGGCCCTGGCACGACTCCGTGAGCAAGTGGCTCCTTGAATTCTGAGCCCTGGGCACCTGCCTCAGCCCTGCCTCTAGGTAAACAGCCAGGTTCAGTAGCTTATTGCACACACCAATCAGGGCAGGTCCTACACAGGAAGAACGTTGTGGTCAAACCAGCTGTGACCAGAGTTTCTTTCTCCCATAATTATACCGGTGCAATTTTCAGACCCCACCCCACCTCACCAGGGACTCAGCCTAGGAAAGAACCCCTGAGACAGCAGGTTCTCCCTCTTGGACCTCCCTCAGCACAGCTACCTGTGAGCTGGCAGCAGAGGAAGCCAGCACTTGCCTTCTCTTCCATCTTTCACCACATCCCTCCCCCGCAGATATATCCCTTTTGGGGGGTGGGTTTGGGGGGACACTAATCACCCCCACTGCACAGAAATGGGCCCGACCCTCAGCCCTTGAGGAGCCTTCTCCTCTACTTTCTCCTACTCTCTGACTTGGAGGCTGTGATGGTCAATTTCATGTGTCAACTTGATGAGGCCACAGGGTGCCCAGATATCTGGTTAAGCACTTTCTGGGTGTGTCTCTGAGGTGTTTAAGGATGAGATTAGCATCGGGATGGGTAAACTGAGTAAAGCAGATGGCCCTTCCATATCCAACCCCTTGAAGGATCGAATAGAACAAAAAGAGGAAGAGAGAATTCACTCTCTGCTGGCTAGTTCTTGAGTTGGACACAGTCTTCTCCTGTGATTGGACTGGAACTTACACCACCAGCTCTCCCAGGTTTCCAGCTGGCAGATGGCGGGCTGTGGGACTTCTCCTCCTCTGTGATTGTGTAAGCCGAATTCTTGGAACACATCTCTTTCTCTCCCTCTCAATAGATAGATAGATATAGATAGATGTAGGTTATGTGACATCTATCTCAGATCTATATTTATGAATGTCTGTTGGTATATGTGGGGCTTGGTTCCAACAGATACAAATTTCAAACACGTGTGTTTCCTGGTGGCCTACTGGTTAGGATTCTGGGCTTTAGCTACCACGGCCCAGGTTTGATTCCAGGCAAAAAAATTCCAAAACACCCAACAAAGATGCTAAAGTTCCTTACATAAAATGGCATAGCACAGTGAATACAAGCAACCCTCTGTATCCAGGGATGTGAAGTCCGCAGGTAAGGAAGGCTGGCTGCATACCCAAATCTACATATGGATTGATCTATATCATGTATAGGCTTCCCTGGTGGCTCACTGCTAAAGAATCCACCTTCCAATGCAGGAGACACAGGTTTGATCCCTGGGTTGGGAAATCCCCTGAAGAAGGAAATGGGAACCCACTCTAGTATTCTTGCCTGGAAAATCCCATGGAGGAGCCTGCCAGGCTACAGTCCATGGAGTCACAAAGAGTCAGATATGACTTCGCGACTAAACAACAATAACATATTATGTCTATCCTACATATAGGATATCTATTTTATATCTATATCTCTATATACAGAACTACCTATATAGATACAATGATAGAGACATGTGTCTCCAGATAGAGAGTTTGTTTCTCTGGAGAACCCTAAGACAGAGGCTTTTCTTTCCCCCAAGGGAAGAGAAAGGTCGCTTCCAAGGGTATTTGGACGGAGGGGCAGACATTCCCTGTGCTGGTAGCCAGTTCCCTCTTCACCCTGGGGCTCTCTTGATTTCTGAGTAAGTGTGGGGGAGGGTGAGTCTAGCCCAGATCCTCCCCTCATCTGAACTGCACTTTCCATGGAAATAAACTTTCCCAAGGAGGCTCGCTGCCCCCTGCTCTTCTCCGCCTAGAGGTTGACTTCACAATCACGTCACTCGTAACCACACCACCCATAACACAGAGACACCCTTGAGGGGTCCCCGGCCTCTGAGAACCTGGCATGGCTAGTGCAGGGTCACATCCAGTTGTCACAGGCCGCTGAAGAGAGGCCATGGTGATGGCAATTTGCCGGGGAAGAGCTGAGGGCCAGAGGGGTCCCATAAGGAGCCCAGTGGCACACAGCTTTATTTGCCAGCAGGTGGGGGTAGGGGTTGAATGTGTTTGAAGGTTATGTATTTGAGGTTAGGTTACGACGATTGCCCTGCATCCCAGCGCTCAGCCCGGGCCATTTGAGATGAGACAGGCTTGTAATGGGCTGGGCATGCTGCTTTGTATTCACTTGCTTCATCCTCATTGCTGCCTTGTGAGGTGGCTGTCACCCCCAGTCAGTGAACAAGGCTCAGAGAAGATTGAAGAAGGGCTGTCCCGAAACCCCCGGGCTCCTGCAGAGCCTGAGTCCAACCTGAGTGGGCCCATCCCCAAAAAGCTCTCCTCCTCCCTCTCCCCTGACCCCTCCCTCCCAGCTCACTCTTCTCTGTCTTCCCTATCCTTTCCTGGGTGGGGCAGGTGGGGAGACAGTGTTCCCTGGAGGAGGGAGGGGCAAGGCAGGTGGGTCCTCTGCTTCACCTTGTCTGCCTTCTGCAGAGAGTGAGAAAGTGCCTGGGTGAGAGTGCATGTGTGTGTGACTGGGGGTCTGGGTGTGTGTGAGCATAAGTGTGTGTATGTGAGAATGTCTGCATGTGCATGTGAGTGTGTGTGTGTCTGAGGGTATGTGTGTGGCTTGGGGGTCCGGGTATGTGTGAGCATATGTGTATGTGAGAATGTCTGTGTGTATATGTGTCAGTTTGTGTGTGTGTGTGGCTTGTTGAGGGGCAGAGAAGGGACAGAGGTGGGAACAGACATTCCTCGAGGTTGGGCCAGGGCTGGGGAGGCATCACCTCCCTCCCTCCCTTGTCTCTGCCTCTCCTCTCCTTTTCCTCCCCCAGCCCCATTCCACACCCTGCACCCCCCCTGCCCCAGGATTCTATCAGCCTGGGACAAATGAAAAGAGCAGAGCTAGGGCGGGCCCATGGCAGGGGGTCAGGGGGGCTAAGCAGGTCAGGGCCCTCGTCTCTGCTTCCCCGGGTTCCTGAACACCAAGGATTATAGCTTCAACTTCTGCTGTTTAATCAGCTGGTAGCAATTTAACCATTACACCCCAGTGAGAGAATCCAAGACATTTCCTACAGGAGGGGGAGAGGGGAAGACTAAGATGGGAGGAATGCGGGAAGGGGGGGGGGGTGGTGGAGACACAAAACAGTTTTATTAAAAAGAAAAAGGGAGGAAGAAAAGGACTGTGATCTGTAATTGTATCTCAGTTGAAACAGAGCTCCCAGGGCTGGGTGGGGAAGCAGACCCCTGGAGACGCAGGGAGGGGGAGGCTGCAGGGTTGAAATGGGGAAGGTGGGTGCTGGTTGGGGCACAGGGGAGGGGGACATAGAGGATCTTGGCTGTGGGACGTGGGAAGGAGTTTTGTCTCCTGCTTTGAGGGGCGGTCTCCAGACCCAAGGAAGGCCCTGCCGCTTGCAAGCTGTGCTGGGTCTGGCCCCTCTGAAACTGGAAAGAGCAGAGCAGCTAAGCAGAGACTGATTCACTTAGCATCACAGGTTTATCTGTAAAGTGCTTGGGAAATGAGTTGGCAGGTGAGGTGAAATTCTTTATCAAATGTATTTTCATCCTGTTAAAAAAAAAAAAAGATCTTCTCCAGCCCACTCCCATTTTTCTGGGCCCCAACGTGCCTTAAAATGCTCACACCTGAATCCAGGTGACTCTGATCAGCCGCTGCACTTGGCCCTCAACCCAAGCAGGAGGGAGTCTCCACTATGTGGCCTGATGCTGAGCACCTGAGGACGTCTTTGGAAGAGGACTTGGAAGAAAGCCAGGATAGCATTTGGGGCATAGAAAGAGCACCATCCTGAAGGCTGGGGTTTCAGGTTTGAGCCCCAGGGCTGCCCTCAGCTGGCTGAATGAACTGGGACAAGTTGCTAAGCCTCTCTGAACCTCAGGTCTTCACGTTGATTTACAGAGGCCAGCATACTTTTTCTGCAAAGGATCAGATAGTAAATATCTTTGCAGGCCATTTGGTCTCTGCGGCAACTATTCAACCTTGTCACTGTAGTGTGAAAGCAGCCGTGGGCACACATAAATGAGCAAGGATAGCTGTGTCTAGTACAAGTTTATTTACAAAAGCAGGCAGCTAGCTGAGGGGCTGTAGTTTGCTTACCCATCATCTAGAAAGTAGAAATGATGATGCTTCTGGGACCCCATTAATTAAATTAAACTCAGTGTGGTAGCATATTGTCAGGGTCTGAAACACATTGGCTTATTGTCATCCAGACAGGGTGAGCAAGACAGCGGAGACTTCTCTGACCAATGAACTTCCCACCAACTTTCCATCATTTCATGTCAGGCACGAGCAGATGCTACCATTAAGTCAGTGGGAACCTAAAGAGACACGGGCCTGGACATCAAGGAGCTGGGCATTGCAGGGTGAATAGGAGTTTTCCGAGAGCTAAAAGTCATATATGTATGTTCTATGCTCATGGACCACACGCACATACATAGGCACAGAAACAGGTGGGTGGGCTGTATATGCAGTGGGTACAGGTGAGAAAGGGGGATGAGAAAGGCAGGTGTCAAATATCAGGCTCCTGCCCCTGCCCTACCCTGGGATTGTTCCAGGCTGGAGTGTGTGTTCGAGGCCCAGCAACAGAAGGGCTTCTCAGCTCTGCCCACTGACCGTTCCTCTCCATTTCTTCTCAGTGCCTTACAACCCTGACTGGTTCTGCACTCCTTCTAGACAAGGAGGCTGCAGGTTGTTGTTCAGTAGCTAAGTCATGCCCAACTCTTTGTGACCCCAGGGACTATAGCACAACAGGCCTCCCTGTCCTTCACTATCCCCCAGAGTTTGCTCAAACTTGTGTCCACTGAGCTGGTGATGCCATCCAACCATCTCATCCTCTGCCACCCGCTTCTCCTCCTGCTGTCAATCTTTCCCAGCATCAGGGTCTTTTCCAAAGAGTTGGCTCTTCACTTCAAGTGGCCAAAGTATTGGAGCTTCAGCTTCAGCATCAGTCCTTCCAATGAATGTTCAGGATCAGTTTCCTTCAGGCTTGACTGGTTTGAGGTCATTGCTGTCCAAGGGACTCTCAAGAGTCTTCTCCAATACCACAGTTCAAAAGCATCAATTCTTCAGTGCACGGCCTTCTTTATGGTCCAACTCTCATCTGTACGTGACTACTGGAAAACCCATAGCTCTGACTATATGAACCTTTGTCAGAAAAGTGATGTCTCTGCTTTTCAATATGCTGTCTAGGTTTGTCATAACTTTCCTTTCAGGGCCTCATGCTAAAAAGCATGGACATTGGTGTGCCCCTGATGTGGCTTCCAGTGCCCCATTGAACATTTGCTTGCTGTGTAGTCTTTGGTAAATGTCTTCACCTCTCTGGGTCTCCATTTCCTCATCTGCAAAATGGGAGTTATGATCTCACCCACCCAGGGGCTGTCCTGCTGGGAGATGATATGGGATGAGGAAGGGCAATGTGTAACAACGGGGCTTGCCTGGCACATGGCTAGCACTTAGTAAACAGAAGCCATCTTAGTATCACCATGATTACTGTAATATTTTATGATGATAAAGTGTTTTATAATATAAATATACTGTTTTGTAATTGAATTATTACCATTATTGAGCTTCCCTGGTGGCTCAGACGGTAAAGAACACAGGAGATTTGGGTTCGATCCCTGGATTGGGAAGACCCCCTGGAAAAGGGAATGGCAACCACTACAGTTTTCTTGCCTGGAGAATTCCATGGACAAAGGAGCCTGGCCAACTAAAAATGTACTGTTTTATAATTATTATATTATAATTATTACCATTATTATTATGCCTCTTGTACTCCTTAGCCCCCAATGCCAATGGGTTTGCCCAGGCTCTGGGGAAACGGTGCCCAAGTCTGGGAGGTCTGGGTGGTGGCCTGCCGTGGAACATGGATTTTGAGCATTCGCTGTGGCTCCCTCATTGTGAGATCGGGGAACCAGGAGATAATGTACCAGGCGTAGATCACACATCACTTCCTCCATCCCTAATAGCATTTCTGCACAATATGCTTTCCCAGCCCCATTTTCCAGATGAGGAAACTGAGGCTTAGTGAGGACTTGCGTGACTTCCTCAGATTCAAACGACTATTAAAGCATGGGTGGAGCTGGGGTTTGAAACTAAGAAGAGCACATTCCAAACTCCAGGCTCTTTCTGTGTCACACCAAAAGCCCGCCTCCTGCTAAGAACCAGGATATTCAAGCATCAGACCCACCATCTTGGTAGGGTGACCAACCATCCTGCTTTGTCCAAAACCCAGGGGGTTGGCAGGTGCCAAAAGGGGCAGAATCCCTAGGCGAACACAAGCTCCCCTTACATTTTGGTGTTACGGACGCCAGGCCCTTAAGCCACTGACCTGCACAGCCTGCCTTCCGGTGTGTCTGCTTCCTGGCCTGTGTTCGGACCCTCTCTCTTCTGTGCCGTGCTGTGTGTGGGTAGAGGTTCCAACGGCCGTCTCTGTGAATCCCCGTCGCTTTTCCAAAGTGAGCCTTTGTGAAACCACCTTAGGGCACAACGTCCTAAAATTAAAGCATTAGTTAAAATACATAAAACATGAAACAGCAAAAGCAATGGAAACAGCTGAAATAGTATAATAAAACATGTCATTACAGAAGATTAGGATGAAAAATAGTTCTTGCATTATGCCCTGAAGGTTGGCAAACTGGGACTTCGTAAATATGTCAAGAAATGTACACACAAATGCACACACAGAGATATTTATATACAAAAATCTCAGAAGCAGTGGGAATAGCTGAAATGATAGAATGATGTGCACTTTGAGTATCTAGTGTGCATTCTTGTCCTAGTTTATAAAACATGATCAGATACCTGTTGGCAGGGGTGGGGAGGGCAGAGACTTTGGAATCTGTAAAGTGTCACCGGGCTCTGCAGTTTTCCATCAAGAGTTCTCTGGGAAGTTAGAAGCAATCTGTACAAGATCAGCTTTTGGGCCCCTGCGCCTTCACCTATCAGAGGTCTCCCTGCACGTTTACCTCGGTGTGTGCAGCTCCCCTGCACTCGTCCCACGTGACCCCACATTCCTGCTGCTAATGGGTTCACAGTCTGTTTCGCCATATGGGGGGAGGTAGAATTTCTAATGGGAAAGCCACAAGCCAGCTTCTGCCCATTATTACTCCGACTGGGACTGACCAATACTTGGGAACCCTGGGAAGGGGATATAAATGGGGTGACCAACCCTCTCCTGGCTCTAGCACTGAAACCTCTCAGTCCCGGGCAAACCGGGATGACTGGACCGTCTACAATGAAGTCCCAATCCTGTGACTCTTTCAGTGTTCAACTTCTTTCTATTACATTTTAAAATCACAGATGGACAAAGCCACTGAAATCACCTCAACCCATTCCTGAGTTACCATTTGAGCCACCAGGAAAGTCACCCATCCCCCACTGGATGCAAAAAGAAACATGTAATTCAGGTTATAAAAATCAGCAGAAAGACATGAATTGTTGGTGGGCCCCCAAAATCCTACTGTCCACTGATGATCAGCAAATGAGCAAATTGCTTCTGGGTTGATCTTTCTGGCAAGTCTTAGTGTCTGTTTTATTTAACTGACGGCATCTGTCTCTGATAGCAGGGCTCTCTTGGAGTGATAAATTGCGTCCATATTTACTCTTCTTCCTAAAGCTAATTGTTGGGGGGGGGTGTTTTAAATACCTTTTTGATGTGCTAAGAGCTCCCCTTGAGGTAAATAAACAGACCGTTAGGTTTCACCCAGAAGTGTCTGCAGAAGCACCATCTCCTAATTCGTTGTAGTTAATGGACATTAACCTCTCCGGCTCCCTCTCTCCGTTCAACCCTCATCCTATAATCATTGTCATTACTTATAATAACATTTTACACTTGTAGGTCAGCTCTTCTTTCTAAGTGCCCGAGTCTCGTCTAATGAGTAGCTTTTGAATCTAAATAATGAAGTATTTGCCCTTCTCAAGTTTCCATGTCTAGGAACAAGAACACTCTTCCCCTGACCTTTGTTTAGGAACAAGAACACTCTTCCCCTGACCTTTGTTTGGAGCCTACTCACAAATGCACAAACACACATATTCACACTCAGGGAACAGGCACTCACATATGCATACATACACGTGTGTGTGCGCGCGCACACACACACACACACACACACACCCTCTGAATTACCAATGGGAACTAACACCACCTGTCATTTGCTTATCTTCAGCATGCAGATGATCATGATAGCTGCCATTTCTGGTGGCTTTCCTGATGGCTCAAACGGTAAAGAATCTGCTTGCAAATACAGGAGACCTGGGTTTGATCCCTGGGTCAGGAAGATCCCCTGGAGAAGGGAATGGCTACCCACTCCGGTATTCTTGCCTGGAGAATCCCATGGACCGAGGAGCCTGGTGAGCTACAGTCCATGGGGTCACAAAAAGACATAACTGAGTAACTAACACTGTCACTTTTTTTCAGATCTGCCCTACCACTGTGTTAAAGGCACATAGCATGCATTTCATTTGTGTAGCAATGCTTTGAAGTAGATAATCAGCCTATTCTACAGTCAGGGGAACTGAGGGTCCCAGAGGTGCAGTAACCTCAGGTTCACACAGCCAATAAGTTACAAAGAGCCGTTCCAAACCCCAGGACTGTCACCAGAGCCCTCACTTTAAGCCACCAATGACCCAAATGATCCCAGTCAACGCAGAATCCTCAAATGCCCTTGTCCACTGTCCTGGGGCAATCCCCCATGGGAGAAGAATGCTGGGAACCCCCTTCTTTTAGGCTGCATTTTGCAGTTGCAGATCACTGGAGACAATCTGCCCGATTACAGGGGCCAGAAACGGCACCATTCTTTCTGGACCCAGTGTAATGTCAGGGCAGTCTGGCCCTGGAGCTGCCATTTCCCAGAGGACCCTGGAATGGGCCTGGCTGGACCTGCTGCACCTTGCAGACCCCCACCCAGCCCCCTGCCTCCCCTCCCAGAAGAATATAGCACTTATCCGTCTCCCCAGCCAGGAAGGAGGATGTCTGTGCTCAGTGTCACAGCTGCCACAGCAAGGCAAGAGCCTCCGAGGGACAGAGGCCCCCAAGGAGACAAGCCTGTGGCAAAGAGAAAACCGATTCCCTCAGCATCCTTTCAGCTGGCAGCTTGAAGCTATTTGAGGCGTCAAACATCCCCCAGTTGGTTTCGAGGCAAACGCCACTTGGCTGGGGAGGGGCCCCCACTTTCAGCAAGTGTTCTAGCAGAATGCCAGAGACCAAAATTACATGCCTTCCCCTCACGGCTTAAAAAGCAGCCTTCAAGGGGGTTTTGCCCATGTATAATTCAAGAAGTGCCGGAGCTAGAAACTGCAAACTCGGTTAGATTTTCCTTGCCTGGGAGGATCTTTGTCTCAAGCCACAGTTGTTTAAAATTGCAGTGTCGCGTGCGTGGAGGGGAATGGCTCTGACCCCTTGTTCAGGTGACACTTGTCAGGCCCTCCTCATTGAGGAGCCTGCAAGAAGACACATAGCGGAAAACCTGAGTGGCTTTGGTCTGCGTCCAAAGTTCCTCTTCTCTTTTTCTTTGTCCTTTTCAAGAACACAGAGTTGTGAAGCAAATTGCAGCCCAGTCTGCTGGAGTCTGGTCCTCAGAGTCTCAGAGGCCCTGAGCACGTCTCGCTGCCTAAGGGTGGCAGCTTAAATGCCCAGAGACTCTCAAGCAACCAGCCTGCGTGTGTTGCCCAGCCCCTTCCCAAACTAGCAGGCAACCAAGGGGCCAGGAGACTGGGTTCCTCCTGTAGATTGCCTCCACCTTGCAGGCCTTGGAGGAGACGGCCCCAAATGTAATCACAATTTCCATTACTAAGGGACACAGCCGCTCATGTTGGCAGCCCTCCAGACTCTCTCACTTCCTGGGGCATGGCAGTGTGGCAGACTCCAGAATCAGAGGAGTCTGTATTCAGACCTCTGCCCTGCTACTCAGGGGCTGTGTGACCTTGAGCAAGTTACTGAACCTCTCTGGACTTTGTTTTCATCATCTATAAAATGGAGCTAGTGATGCCTGCTTTGTGGCACTGTGAAGATTAAAAGAGTCAGTGCTGGCCTGTTGTGCCCAGCGCTGGCCTCTCCATCCAGCACAGCAGGCACAAGGCCTGTGGACATGGACTTTCAGGAGCACCCCCCACCAAAATACTGCTTGAAATAAGCAAGACGCGTACCTTGACTGTGTGGTATAAAGGTGAATATATTAATAATTAAAGTGGATTGCACTTGTCTTTATAACTATGCAGATATAAAAAATAACTTTTAGTATTTTTAATGGGGAAAATGTTAGTCACTCAGTCGTGTCTGACTCTTTGCGACCCCATGGACTGCAGCCTGCCAGGGTCCTCTGTCCATGGAATTGTCCAGACAAGAATCCTGAGTGGGTAGCCAATCCCTTCTCCAGGAACGGAGCCCACAAACAATCAAGGTGTGGCCCTGTTGATCCCATCATAGTCATCTCCTATAAACCTCACAGCCCTCTGGGGCAAATGTTGTGAGCCCCATTCAAGAGGTGAGGAGTATGAGGCTCAGCAGGACTTGGTGACTGTCGAAGCCACCCTTCCAATAAGGCCCATTCTCTTTTTCTTCAGCTCCTGCTATAAATCAGAAGTCACCTTCATACAACAAGGAACAGAAGAGAAGGTTAGTTTGGCCCTGCCTTCGGCAGGATCTCAGATGAAGCCTTTGACCAAATATCCCCCCACCAGGACCTTGGCCCCATCCTATTATTTACTCCATAAATTTCTTTAAATTATTTGTTAAAATCAATGTATTTTTAAAGAGAAATTGGGGCTTCCCTGGTGGCTCAGTGCCTACCAATGCAGGAGACACTGGTTCAAGCCCTGATCCAGGAAGACCCCATATGCCTCAGAGCAAATTACCCTGTGCACCACAACTCTTGAGCCAGCGCTCTAGAGCCCAGTAGCTGCAACTTCTGAGCCCACCTGCTGCAACTACTGAAGACCAAGAGGCCCTAGAGTCTGTGCTCCACAACAAGAGAAACCACCATCCCAGTAAGAAACCCGAGCACCACAACTAGAGAGCAGCCTCCTCTCACTGCAACTAGAGAAAAGCCCACGCAGAAATGAAGACCCAGCACAGCCAAAAATAAATAAATAAAACTATTTTTTTGTAAAAGAGAAGTGGTATATCCCTACCATGAATAGAAAGCTGGGATCACTTGCTGTAATTAAAAAAAAAAGAGAAGTGTGTATTAAAATTTTGAAAGTTCACATGCGGGCCATCTAAGATCATCTTGCATCAGGGTTATAGGGAGATCAGTGAGGGTCAAGGTCATGCCAATGAGGGTCAAAGTCATTGGAGCGAGGGTCCAAGTAGAGTGAGTGAGAATAAGATCCTGAACTTATTATAAATTGTGTTATTTTGTTCATCATAGATATTTTTCATGAATCTTAATTCTTCTAATATTGCTTGTGCTTATTTTATCTTGATGACTGAGTTTTTTGTCAGAACCTTAAATTCTGGACCAGAGGCAAGCATTTCACTCACATTACATCACCTGTGTTGCATACAGAAGGAAGGTACTCCTCACTTTGGGAAACCCAATCTAAGGTCAGTGACTTCCTGGGCCAGCATCCTGGAGAAAATCAGACCAAGGAACAGCGAGCGGAGAGGTTCCAAGGAGGCATAGGCAGGGCGTGGAGATCAGTGTGGGCCAGAGTGGTAGGCAAATGCATTTTGAGAACTCTTTTCAAGGCCAAATTAACTTCCAGGCCTGGAGGGACCATTAACTTCTGCTCTCAGACTCCCCTTAATGGACTGAAGGTTCACTCCCCACCCAAGGTAAACCGCTTACCCCGCCTCCCCACGTTCGCCCTAGGCCTGGTGTTTATAAAGCCATTTGCACTCCCAGGAGAAGGGAGAATGAATGGCGATTGTTTCATCATTAAGTTAACTCTGCGACGACTCAAACACGGTGCAGGGGTGGCCCCATCCCTGTCCTCCCGCTGACCCACTCATGTCTACTGTCTGTAAATACCACCCCACACCATGAACAGGTGTAAGATCTGGCCTAGTGAGCCCGAGCTGGGGCTGGAATGCAGAGCTGTGCCTTGAGTGTGAAGGGTTCTCAAGTCTGCAGAGTCCCACACATTTCACAGGCCCTTTCTAGCAAAGCTAATTAACTTCCTGCTCCCTCAGGCACTGGTGTAAGAGCTAGGCATAGGAATTATTGATGTGACCGAGTTTCCTCGCAGCTGGTGGGTTGGGGTCGCCTTCTGGCACTGATCTGAGGGGGCAACTAGGACTTCCAAGGAGACACAGACACATAAGGGCTTGAAATTCCACCATTTGATGCCATCAGATTTGGAGGGAGCTTTCTGAAATGGGCTTCCCTGGTGGCTCAGATGGTAAAGAATCCGTCTGCAATGCAGACCTGGATTCAATCTCTGGGTCAGGAAGCTCCCCTGGAGAAGGGAATGGCTATCCACTCCAGTATTCTTGCCTGGAGAATTCCGTGGACAGAGGAGCCTGTTGAAGTACAGTCCATGTGGTTGCAAAAAGTCGAACATGACTGAGTGACTAACGCTTTCACTTTCTGCAATGCGTTATGCAAATACAGGCCTTCTTGAAAGGGGGACCCCTGAGCCTTTGTGGGTAAATAAACTCACATGATTAGGGTACATTCTCAAAGCTGGGGCTTAGGGTGAACGGGACAGCGAAGAGAAAACAGGAAGCCTGGGGGAAAGAGATGGTAAAATACATTGAGAAGGTGTTGAGTGTAGAAGGCAGTGTGTGAACACATTTGTTCATTGATTCAGACAGTATTTACTGAGCATCTGCCATGTGCCAAGCACTGGGCTAGAGTCTTGGCATATGGTGGTGAGCAAGGGCCCTGCACTTGTAGAGCTCACAGCCTAGGTGGGAGACTAAGCAAGCAATAAACCAACTCCTTAGCTCAGCCTCCAAGGCCTTTTATGATCTGGCCCTTGGCTTTGTCTCATCTCCTGTCACCCTCCCAGGGACTGCCAGCCTCTAGCCACTTGGCTTTCTTTTACTTCTTGAACACATCAAACTCATTTCCACCCCAGGGCCTTTGTACTTACTTTTCCCTCTGCCTGGAGCTAACTTTCCTGGATTTTCATATGACTCACTCCTTTTCACTTCTCAGATCTCATCAAAAAATATCACCTCCCCAGGAAGCCCTTGCTGACAACCCCCACTCTAAATTTCCCTTTCCCTCTCTGTCACTTTCCAGCCCATTGCCTAGTTTTCTTTTCTTCTCAGCACTTATCGCCATCCTGGATAACTATTGGTTTCTGGGTTCCGTGTCTTTGTTCTCCATGTCAATGCAAGCTCCTTGGGAGTAAAGCCTTTGTCTATATAAAGGAAGCAAACAAAAAGTTAATAAGTGATTGTGCCTTGTGACGCAGGGAACAGCTCAGTAGGAGAGGATAACTCTGGCAGGTGTGGCCTGTTCAGGGCCCCAGGGCAGGGAGTGGTCAGGGAAGGCCTCCCCAAAGGGTGATGTTTAAACTGAAGCCTGCAGGATGAGAAGGAGCTGGCCTGGAAAGCAGACGGGAGTTGAGGAGTCAGAGCAGCACCCTCAGAAGGAAACCCCCAAATGGCATTTTTCAAGGAATCAAAAAGACCCCTGCTCTGGACAGTCAGGCCTGGGTTTGAATGTCAGTTCAGCTGCCTCCAGCTGTGTGACTCATGGGAAAGTCATTTCCCTCTTTTGGCCTTAATCTCTGCCTTTATAAAATGGAGATTAAAATGCCTTCCTTTAACTGTGTTATTAAAATTACATAAGATAATATAGAGAGAGTTTGGTATAGAGTAGGAGCTTAATAGATGTTCATATCTACCTCCCTTCCCTTCATGAAGTTGCTAGTGACTCTAAGCCGGTAGAACTGGCCTACTCTAAGACAGGAACCTCTCCACCCCTGCCTCATCCCTACTACCTTTGCCCCCTCTCCTTGTATCTAAAACCCAACCCCCCACACCACTTCTCCCATCTGCACAGCCCACCTGGCCCCCTGTGGGTCTTTGTCTACAATCTCCCCACTGAAGACTGCTCAGAGATCTTTGTGGCAGCTTGTCCCACATCAGACCTGAGCTAGGATGAGACCTCAGATCATCTAAAAACAGGACCAGCGTTCCTTCCATGTTACCTACCAACTGAGGCTCAGAGCCAGGAGGTTGCAGTTGTTCACTATCAAAGATGCTCCCTACTTCAAGTTCAAGACTCAGGAAACAATAACACTGACCTGTGGACTCTTGAGCTGAGACATCTCTGGCAGGATAATAGTAACTACCAGTTACCCAGCCCTGTCAAGGAGCTAGGTGAGCTGCTGAGTTCTTTACAGGCCTAATCTGATTTTGCAGCCTCATTGATCACAGGAGATATTATAGTCCCACTTTATAGATGAGCATGTTAAAACTCAGAGGTGAAGTGACTTTTTCAAGATCCCATAGCTGTGAAGACACAGAGTTTATAGCCCAAGCAAGGGCATTATTACATGTCCTTAATAACCTGCCAATCAGAAGAGACATTAGCTTTGAACCCCTGGCCTGGTGTATCTATGAGCATCAGCCCCAGTGAGGCTCCCTGCAACCTCTGATGTTGTGGGGCCCCCGGGGGGAAGCCAGTGTACTTGGGGTAAAAATGAGGGAGCTCCCTGCTGGGTCAGACAGCTTGGGAGAAAATCAGAGAATATGATATCCAGCCAAGAGGTCATCTCCCTGAGGCTACATAGCACACTCTGAAGGAGTGAGCAAATCTCAGAGGCATGGCCTAGAGTCTGGGTGCAGTCAAGTAGAGGGACACGGCCTGGCACATCCAAATAGATGAGCTGAGGTTGGTATTCAGAGACCCACAGGGGCCTGAAGGCATCTGAACATCTAGGCCAAGGTCCATGTGTCCAAACCTAGTCTGAGTTCCTTCACATTATTCAGACAGAATTCCTTTACTTTCATCCAAGACAGCAGCCCTTTGGACACACTGCCTGGACTTGAAGCCCAGATTCACTACCTGTCAGCTCTGCAACCTTGACTAAGTTGCTTAATTCTCCCTGTGTCTGTTTCCTCATCAACACAATTTTATTGCAGCAATGATTAGGTAAATTATACTTTTTAAGCTCTGTGAAGCAGTACTCAATACATAAATAATTTCCCCAGGATGGTTTTATGAAATACCAATTGTACCAAACTATTTGCTTTTCTCCCATCACTCTCACACCTTGTGGTGGTGGTGGTTTAATTGCTCAGTCATGTCTGACTCTTGGCGACCCGATGGACTGTAGCCCACCAGGCCCCTCTGTCCATGGGATTCTCCAGGCAAGAATACTGGAGTGGATTGCCATTCCCTTCTCCACTCACACCTTAGGAATTGGGCTTGGCTGCTGCTGTGCATGCTAAGTCGCTTCAGTCATGTCTGACTCTTTGCAACCCTGTGGACTATAGCCTGCCTGGCTCCTCTGTCCGAGGGATTCTCCAGGCAAGAATACTGGAGTGAATTGCCATGCCCTCCTCCAGCGGATCTTCCCGACCCAGGGATCGAACTTGTGTCTCTTACGTCTCCTGCATTGGCAGGCAGGTTCTTTACCACTAGTGCCACCTGAAAAGCCCCAGCTACTAGTAACAGAGACATAAAATAACAGTGGTTTTAAGTGGTTTTAAAACCACTGTTATTTTCTTCTCACTTAAAAAGAAGTCCAGGACTGGCATACTACGTCCTCAAAATCATCAGTGTCCCACGTTCATTTCTTTTCTCGTTCATCCTTGGTTTATGGTTGCCATGATCACGGTCACAGAATCACCGGTGCAACTCCAACCATCATGTCTTCCTTCCAGGCAGGCAGAAAGAGGAAGACAGAAAAGCAAAAGGGCACAGTGGCTGAGTTGACCCTTTTTTAAAAAGCTTTCCTGAAAGCTCTACCCAACTGTTTTCCACATACTGTTTATCAGAAATGGCTTGTATATCTGGACACAAGTTTAAGCAAACTCTAAGTGATAGTGAAGGGGTCACAAAAAGTCGACACAACCAAACAATAGCAATCTGCAAAGGAAGCTGGGAAATGTAGATTTTTCTAGTTGGTCTGTTGCCACTTAACAAAAAGCAAAGTTAGGTCACTAAGGAAAGTGGGTATAGATATTGCGTGGGCAGCCAGAAGAATTTGCCTACTTTTGTCCATGGTGATTTGTGTACTTGACATATTCCCTCCCTGTGAAAATCATACTGATCCTTTGAGGCCTGGCTCAAACGCATCACTTCCCTAAAGTCTTACCTGGAATCCTTTGTCTAGCCCACACCCCTTTCTACCTGCATTGCTCAACACAGTAGCCAAGATCAGATCAGATCAGATCAGTGGCTTAGTCGTGTCCGACTCTTTGCGACCCCATGAATCGCAGAACACCAGGCCTCCCTGTCCATCACCAACTCCCGGAGGTGACTCACACTCACATCCATCAAGTCAGTGATGCCATCCAACCATCTCATCCTCTGTCGTCCCCTTCTCCTCCTGCCCCCAATCCCTCCCAGCATCAGAGTCTTTTCCAATGAGTCAACTCTTTGCATGAGGTGGCCAAAGTACTGGAGTTTCAGCTTCAGCATCATTCCTTCCAAAGAAATCCCAGGGCTGATCTCCTTCAGAATGGACTGGTTGGATCTCCTTGCAGTCCAAGGGACTCTCAAGAGTCTTCTCCAACACCACAGTTCAAAAGCATCAATTCTTTAGCGCTCAGCCTTCACAGTCCAGCTCTCACATCCATACATGACCACAGGAAAGACCATAGCCTTGACTAGATGAATCTTTGTTGGCAAAGTAATGTCTCTGCTTTTGAATATGCTATCTAGGTTGGTCATAACTTTCCTTCCAAGGAGTAAGCGTCTTTTAATTTCATGGCTGCAGTCACCATCTGCAGTGATTTTGGAGCCCAGAAAAAGAAGGTCTGACATTGTTTCCACTGTTTCCCCCTCTATTTCCCATGAAGTAATGGGACCAGATGCCATGATCTTCGTTTTCTGAATGTTGAGCTTTAAGCCAACCTTTTCACTCTCCACTTTCACTTTCATCAAGAGGCTTTTGAGTTCCTCTTCACTTTCTGCCAGAAGGGTGGTGTCATCTGCATATCTGAGGTTATTGATGTTTCTCCCAGCAATCTTGATTCCAGCTCAGTAGCCAAAGGCAGCCACTATTCAGCCACTAGCAACTGAATAACAGAATTCTTAATTAAAATAACTTAATTTTAATTAGTTTAAATTTAAGTTAAAAAAACTAATATTGCATTCAGTTATTGGAAAACTAAGTATGTTTGGAACAACTTGGGTATGTGAATCTAGTTTTTCAACCATAAATTATAAAATCTAAATACAGATCAAGTATTTTCAATGAAAATTTAGTGTCTGAATTGAGATGTGTTATACTTAATACACAGATTTTTTTTACTTTAAACTTTTTATTTTTTTCTTTTGAACTTTTTATTTTGTTTTGGAGTATAGCTGATTACTTACACACAGAATTCAAAGATGTTGTACCAAAAAATAAAAACTAAAATATTTCACTAATATTTATCTTGATTACATGTTGAAATGATACTGTTTAGGGTATATTGGGTTAGATAAACTATCTTATTAAAGTTAATCTCATCTGAATAATTTCATCTATTCCATTTTGCCTTTTGGATGTGGCTACTAGAAAGAATTTAACTATGTATATGGCTCTGAGTATGTTTCTATTGCACATCTCTGCTTTCTGTCTTCTGTATTTGAGTCAATTGTTAACATATCTGTCTCCCTACTCCATGCATATGGCTACATAAGAGCCAGAATCCTAGTAGTATTTATAGCAACTATTTACTGAGCATTTATTCTGTGCTAGGAATTATGTTATTTTAACTTAAGGGGAAAATTTTTAATTTTTATAGATTCATAGGAAGTTTCAAAAAAGAAATAAAAGTGCAAGGAAGATCCAGGTACCCTTACCCAATTCCCCCCAAGGAGAATATCTTGCATAACTATAGTGTAATATACAAACCAGGAATTGGCATTGATACAATTGACCAGTTATTCAGATCTTGCTGGTTTCTGGTGTCCTGCATGTGGACATTTCTGTGCAGTTTTAACACATGCAGATCTGTGTAAACATCATCGCAATCAAGATAAAGAAATATTCTGTCACCACAAAGCTCATTCATGCTATCCTTGTGTAGCTACAACTCCTCTCCTCCAGTCCCTGGCAACTACTATCTATTCTCCATTTTGTTATTTTGAAAATGTTACATAAATGAAATCCTACAGTATGCAAACTTTTGAGACTGGCTTTTTTCACTCAAGATGCATCCGAGTTCTTCATTCCTTTCTGTTACTGAATAATATTCCATAATGGATGTACCACAGATTTTTTTTAACCCATCCTCTAACTGAGGGACATTTAGGTTGTTTCTGCTGCTGCTAAGTCGCTTCAGTCGTGTCCGACTCTGTGCGACCCCACAGACGGAAGCTCACCAGGCTCCCCTGTCCCCGGGATTCTCCAGGCAAGAACACTGGAGTGGGTTGCCATTTCCTTCTCCAGTGCATGAGAGTGAAAAGTGAAAGTGAAGTCGCTCAGTCGTGTCCGACTCTTAGCGACCCCATGGACTGGAGCCTACTAGGCTCCTCCCTCCATGGGATTTTCCAGGCAAAAGTACTGGGGTGGGGTGCCATTGCCTTCCCCTAGTTTTTGGTAATTCTGAATTAAGCCACAGTAGACATTCATGTACAGGTTTCTATGTGAACTTTGGTTTTCATTTCTCTGAGATAAAGTGCCGCAAGTGCAATTGCGCACTACATTTTGTAATGTGACATCATGCCTCCATCTACACTCTGTTGTGGTAGGCAGCCTGTGAGAAGAAAGAGAATATGGGCTTTGAAGAAACATCCCAGGATTCGGACCCAGGATTTCCCATGGCGGGAAATGCTCTCAGTTCGTGCCTCCGTGAAATGGGTGTGTTTAACACAACTCTCAGGTTCGTGAGACTGACAGATAAGCAAAGCAATTGTGTGGCAGGTGGGAGGTGCTTTACTGATGCAGGTTTCTTTCCTTGCACACTCTGTGAATCCTAGCACAGTGCCAACAACGTGGAAGGCGTGAAATCAAGGAAGGAAGCTGGGGGTGGGAGGTGGGACAAGCGAAGGACGGAGCCCAGCTGGGGTTTCAGAACAGGTGGGCGGGCTTGCAGACTCCACACACAGCCAGGATCTGGCCTAAAAGGGAGGCCGCCTGCTCTGGCTGGACAGGAACCTCTTCTTGGAGTGGCAGGTGGCAGGTGCACGCTGCCCGCTTAGCAGGTGCTTGTTGCTGGCAGTGTCAACAGAAGCTCTGAATTGTTGGTTAGAACTGCAGTGAAGGTTTTCAGAGCCCTCCCTTCCCTTGTTCCCACATTGTACTGGAGGCCGGGGGGAAAAGCCCATCTTTTCTGCAGTTGATTGTCTAGAATTAGCTAATTGCTGTTATTTCTTGAGCATTTACTATGCACAGATGCTGTGCATAGAACAGTGACACAGCAGAGAGAGACTTTCACTCTTCCCATGTTACAGATGAGAGAAGTGGGGTTCAGGGAGGTGATGTTAGTTTCCCAGCCCTAATATGACCCCAGTACCCTTCATTTGACCCTTGTGCTGCACCACTCCAGAATAACCAGTCTCCTCTATCTGTCACCTATATGTCATCAAACCAACCCCACCGCCCTCCCTCCAACTAAGCAGAAGGAACCAGGAAGAAACCACACAGAAAGGGGACCAATCTAGCCCTAAATCATCCTTGAGATGTAAGAGTCAGCCTTACCCTGTGATTGGATATCTAAGTGAGGATTCTTTTTACCAAGTTAACAGACACTCAACCTGATCTGACTTATACCAAAAGGAAAATATATTGGCTTCATTAGCTAAAATTTCCCATTTCTAGTTTCAGGCACAGCTGGATCCAGGTGTTCAAACAACATTATCAGAAATCTCTCTTTTAGCTCTCTCTCTCTTTTTTTTTTTTTGGTATTGACTTCCTTGTTGAATGGCTTCTTTCTTTGTAAGGGTGAAGATGGTCACCATCAACTCCATGGTTGCTTTCTGTCATTTTAGCAATCTCAGTGCAAAAAGAGAGCACCTACTGTCACAAAGTTCCTATCAAAGTCCCTGGATTGACCATCACTGGACCACACGCACATGACATGCTCCGTCCTGATCCCTGTGTAGCCAGGAGAATGGGACATGCAGGTCAGCCAGGCCTGGGACACATTCTGATCTCTACAGTTGAGGGGTGGGGCTTCCTCTTAATCCAAACAAAGACTCACAGCAATGATGGGATGATTCCCCCAAGGGGGTGGGGGGTGGGGGGAAATGGATGCTATTCCCAGGAGATAAAATGGTATCTGGACAAACCAAACAACACAGAGTGCCTCCCCCAACTCCCATGAAACGTTTCAGCTGTGTTACATCTTCGCCTGTGCCAATTTGGGGAGGAGGGGTTCCTGTGGTGAGAGATGTTGGAAAAATTCCTAGTGGCTCTAGGAGACCAAATAGCGTCATAGGAGCTGCCAGACATTTCAAGGACAGTTGTTTGGAAAAACAAGCTTTCAGGGTGTGTGAAGCTAGCAGTTATACCTATTTTGTTATTCTCTACATAAGCTTTCTCCCGCCTTTCTAACAGACTTCAACTCTTCAGAGGTATTGAAACTGGGAACCTCACATTGAGGGGCCAACTGCCAGAAGCTCACAAGTCAGAGAACTTGCTTCTGTCTTTGCCTTGAACCTGGTAAAGTGAGGTAGGGGAAGTCAGGGAGGCCCCAAGCTCCTATGCTTGTATTTCTTGAGCCTTGGCGTCAAGATTGCAGCCACAGATTTCCACTGAGCTGGCTCATAGACTTTAGGTCAGGCTGGGGCTTCTAAGACACCACTAAACTGCAGAGGTTCGTAAAGTCCCCATGGCTCATTTGGAATTCACAGCTTTCTCTCATGTCATTTTTGTTCAAAACACCAAGTCAGCCCTAAGTAAAGGGACAGAGCCACCACACAGAACAAAATGCTCTTCGGCCCTGAGTCCATCAGCTCTGGCTAGTACATGAACACTTTTCTCCTAACACAGGAAATTCAGGAAAACAGGACCAGCTGATTTTTTTTTAAGGGGCTCACACATACAAATAGTAATAATAATAATAATTTATTAAAAACTTTGCAACTTGCCCAGAAACTTGCCAACGGCACTTCCGGCCACTTTTGGGCTGGGCCTTTGTGACGTCACATGAGCAATCTGCCAATGGACGAGTGGCTCCAACTTCCTAATCTGCATATTTGTTCGCATTGGTTTAAATTTCAGGACCGTCCTATTGTGGTGGTTTCTCTATATTCAAGGTTACCCACGTCAGACAGAGGACAAACTCCACTTCTGGCCTCCCTGCCTGGCTGGATTTAAGGACTGGAATCAAGGCAGTCAGTCCCTTCTGGGAAAGCGACCTTATAGAGGTTATAAAATCCAGCGGGGCATGGAAGGAGAAAGCGTTGGCAAGGGATGGAGGCAGGAGTTGGCTCCGTGACCTGTGCTTTCCTTTCTTGACCCCACCAGCACTCCTCCTGCATTTCCCAAGTGATTTAATTATCTATTCTTTGTCTCAAAGACGGTTAGCCCTGAAATTTGGATGAGGAGAAATCAGACGCAGGTTACTTAAATTATTGTGCTTGATTTTTATCTTGCTGACTGGTAGCTCAGGCATGTGAATTGAACATGCAAATGTGAGCACAACAACATGCATAATTTAAGATCCTCAAATTAACAAGAGTGAAACAATTGAGTAATCTTACTGCTTTCTCTGAAGCCCAGTTTTCTGAGAATGTTCTTAACTCCCCCCTCCCCTTAGCTGTCTAAAGGGAGGACTTGGAAAACAGAAGCAATCTGAAGCAGAAGGGTGTATGTAGCTACTAGTGGCAAGGAAAAAGTAAGAAGACTGATGTTAAAATATGGTCATATTTCATTTAGGTATCATTTAATTTGGGTCTGGTGTAAATAACCTCAAACAAGCTTTTCTTTACTTTGTACTATCTATAAATATGGCATCTGTTAGACCTCTGGTTCTCAACCCCTAAGGTTTTAATTCAACAGATCTGGGCAGAAATAAAGACTTTTAAACAGGTGTTTTCTGCCAGAAGAGGACTACCCTTGAGAAGCTCTGCCTTAATTTTTAAAATATTTACCCCAATGATCTTCACAAACTATTGAAATATCTCAGCAGCTGAAATATTTTATTTATTTTTCGCTGTGCCACATAGCATATGGGATCTTTGTTCTCTGATCAGAGATCGAACTCACATCTCCTGCATTGGAAGCACAGAGTCTTAACCAGCTGGTCCACCAGAGGAGTCCCTGAAATATTTTAGCATGCAAACCTTATCTCTCCATTTGCCTGTCATACCCAAAAGCAGAAGCCCCTCGTCCAGACATTCACAGATCTAAACTTGAAACTGGAGCCACCCTAACTACAGAGAGGTGAAGCAACCATGATAATGTGCCTTGAGGACCTCTTACCATAGGACTTGCAGTTGATCGAGGGCCCCAGTGCTGGTTCTGACACCCCCAGGGCTGCTGCTCCCAGCCAGTGAATGAGCACAGCAGCTGCGATCCATGGACCTGGCCGAATGAATCTTCCTCAGATTGCGTGACAGTCTAGGTTGCTTCCCACAAGACCTGCCTTTCCTCCCCTCTTCACTGGGGGGTCTGATAATCCTCCTAACTTCCATGGCTTCCTCCCTTTTTTTTCTCACATGGGCCTTTCCCTTAATAAAATCCTTTTGCTTTAAATCCCACCGGGTTTTCACAAGGAAATTAACAGAGTTAACAAGTATAAGAGAGGAGGCATTTGGGGCCCTTTCTTTATTGAGAAGCTTCTCTCCCTTCACGAGGTCCACACACATTGTCCACCTCGTGTTCTAAGGGGAAGAGTAGAGTGAATGTCATCTCAGCAAAGCAGGTCATATGATGTAGGGGAAGCCCATCCAGACAGGAAGAGGAAGGGCAAGCACTTTCTTGAGGACCTCAGGCATCATTTCATGAACACAATTCTGTTTTACCAAATGAACATCATATATTTGTTTAAGGAGACCCCCCACTTCCTGACATTGCTTTTTTGGCATCATACTTTCTTCCAGATAATTGAATCATTTCTTTCAAAATAAATTCTAACATTTGAACCACTTACTCGTTTAGACTGTTTCTCCTCACACAGTTCAAATTAGTGAGTTCAGATTTCCAGATGCCATGCTGTGAGTATCAGCTAAGAACAGGCATGTGGGGGAGAGGGGAACAAACCTTATTTTTATGGCATTTGTTTTGCTCTTTTCTTTGACATGGTCTGACCCCAGGACTTCCATACTGCGTTGTCTCTTGGTTTCTCATCTCACAGAGACAAGTGCTCAGCTTCCTTCTAATTTTTTTTTCTTAGAATCAAAGAGCTCTTTCAAAGTCCTGTCCCCGTTATCTTGGAGACAGAATTGAACATCACTGTGTTTTCAGTAATTTCTCCAACACTTTCCTTTTAGGCAGAAGCACCACATTTGCTCTGGAGCAATACTTCTTTGGAAAGGGGAGGCTCAATAAAGTCTCCCTCTGTGGGGAGTATGCCTGGCTTGCCCTCCAGAGCCCAGTTATCAGGCCAACTCACGTGGCATTGGTGGTTGCCATTCTTGGACCATCAGTGCCTCTCCCCAGAGGAGGATGTGGCTCTGGTTTCCAGGGTAGAGAACTCTGGAGCAGCAATTCCTTGGGGTTTCCTTTGGCACTCACTTGGCGTCTGGCACCATTTTCATCTCCTTTGTTCTAGTTACGACTTCTTGTTGAGAGGTGCTGTGATGGTTCACAGAGCTCTCTTCCTTCTGTTCTGGTTCTTGACAAGCTACATTGCAGTTGCCTGTTTACATGTCTGTCTCCCTGAGAGGCTTTCATGTAATGACTGTGTCTAGGAGAAGGCAATGGCACCCAACTCGCATACTCTTGCCTGGAAAATCCCATGGACGGGGGGCCTGGTAGGCTGCAGTCCATGGGGTCACTAAGAGTCAGACACGACTGAGCGGCTTCCCTTTCACTTTTCACTTTCATGCATCGGAGAAAGAAATGGCAACCCACTCCAGTGTTCTTGCCTGGAGAATCCCAGGGACGGGGGAGCCTGATGGGCTGCCGTCTATGGGGTCGCACAGAGTTGGACACGACTGAAGCGACGCAGCAGCAGCAGCAGCAGGATGCATGTAATGATTATGTCTAGGATGCAATTAAATCCCTTGGGCCTGGTACAGTGCCTGACACATAGTAGGTATTTGATACATGTTTGATGGAAAGCTGCCAAGAGAGATCAGGAAAGGCTGGTGTTGGGATTGTGAGCAGATCCACAGGTGTAGACATCCTGCGGTCATTCCCAAGGCTGGATAGACCCAGGAGAGAGAAGGCTACACGATGCCATGGATATAGAGTCCCGGATTTGGCCAAATGTTAACCCAAAGCTGCCAACAGTGATGTAATCAAAGGGATTGGCATGAACCTTCATTGAGGAGAGAAGGCAGAGCTCAGTGACACAATTCTGGGGTAGGAAGTCAAGTGTGACCCATTGCTCAGAAGGGAATTATGAGATCACAGCCAATATGGAAGCATAAATCAATCTGAAGGTTAATCTAGGGGCTAGATATACCTAGAGGATGTTAGGAACAAAAGGCAAGCTAGCTAGGTCAAGGCAAATGATCCAGGACAAAGGCTGTGAATGAGTTGACAGTGTCAGTGGTTCATTTGTATTGAATACTGGCCATGTGGCTGGGGTGAGACCTGCCAGCTTAAAGGCACGTGGCCAGGTCAGGCCCCATCAAATGTCTAAACACTGAAACAAGCTCAGGGACCGGGCATCCTAAACCCAGGCACACGGGGCCAAGAATCGCCAGCTGGGCTGGGCACTTGGGATACCTTCCAGGGGAAAGTAGATTCTAGTAATCAAAGTCCAAGTAAAGCCCAGCCCCAGTTCAAACAGAAGGGTCAGTCTGTGGATATCCAGGTGTATGGATGGCACAGAAGTCAATACATCAACAATTGTTCCTGGAGAACCAAGATTTGAGACTGGGTTCGTCCATTTGAGTTCGTCCATCTAGCCATCCATTCACTCATCCTTGTATGCACTGGGCAAGCAGGGGTTAGATAAGGCAATATCCCAGCATCTAATGTACTAACCTGGGAACCTAGTCCCTGGCATTGAGGTCCTGAAATATGAGCAGGACCAGGTGTAATCACACTGCTTTCTGGAGCTTTGAAGCTGTGAACAATCTCATCATTCTCAGACCAGTGACAGGACAGGACAGAATGTTTAGACGAAGACTGAGCTGGAAGATAGGGCTTTAAGTAGACCCAGTTTCCATGGATTGGCTAATACAGAAACAGAACACCAGGCTCATGCACACACACACGCACGCACACACACACACACACACACACACACACGCACACACATACTCCCCATGCCTCAAATATCAATCAAGTTGACCTTCCTGATATAGACAGCTCTTGACTGCCAATATATGGATTATCTACCTAATGATCCCAACACCTAGCAAACATTCCCCCACCATCACTCAATCTGTGCAAAGTAATTTCTGTGTTAGCCAAAGAAGAACCTAATTAGGAAGGTAAATTTGCAGAATTCAAATTACATAATGCATTCCAAAGTCAAATAGAAATGATTATGGATTAGCACAGATAGTAGCAAGATGGAATCTGCAGGACCCGCTCATTGGTGTGTTCAGTCGCTCACTCAGCAAATGTTTATGCATGAGGTGGGGTGAAGGGGCAGTGGGGAGGAGGAGCCACAGCCCCTTGGAGTTTTAAGCCTCCTGCCCTCTCATCTTTCTACCTTATTCATAGCAGCAAGTGAGTAAAGGAAGAAGGTTATAAAAATAAGACCTCATGAGAAAGAATCAGAGAAACAAAATGCCAGGTCTAGTGAGGAAACAGGGCATGCAGTGAAGTGGAAGCCCCAGATACAATCAAGTGTCAGGGTATATGAGCCCTTCTTATCTCAGCTGGAGACCCATTCCTCCGGCCTTGACATGCCCCAGCCTGCCAGGTTGGATAGGAGGCATTTCTTCCCCCACCCAGGAATCCACTGTCATGTTTCTGGCTTAAGAAAGGGGCAGCCAGCTTCTCCGTGTTCCAGTCCTAGCCTCACTGCCAGCTCCTGAGTTCTCAGTTGCTCAACCTGCCTGGTGACCTGACTCTAGACCCCAGACACTCATGACTTGATGCTTTTGATTGGTGCTCTTGGCTCTGACCAGAAAGCTTGTCTATGATCAACCCTATTCAACCCACCAGGATCACCTTTGGCACTGACTAACCATTACAACCATTACAACAGCTAAACACGTGAGGGTCTATCTTTTCACCAAACAGAAATTGTGCTGTTAGTTGAGTGGCTCAGTCATGTCAGAACAAGTTTCCCAAAATAAGCTAGGAACTTAGCAAACCTTTCAAAGTACATTTAAGAAGGAGCTGCTGGTGTAATAATGTGCTGAAATCATAAGGACCATCTCTGCTTTTCCCTTGGCTGATGTTCAGATGACCAAGCCCCCTTCACATCTGGGCCATTCCCCACTCACCTCCCCACCCTCCTGGCCATTTTTCCTTCAAAGGCAACTCATACTCTTCCCCCTACAGGAAGAAGCTATAGCTCAACCTTTAGGCTGAACTTATTCCTCTTTCCTGCAAGTTACTTGCATTGTGTGCCTGGCTGCGCATCTCAACTTTAAGCTCTTTGAGGACAGGAACTGTACCACTCTTGTCTAGAAGAGTGCTTAGAGCTTAAATGTTCAGTTACACAGTTTTGATAAGCCCATTGCTTTTTTCAATGCCAATGCTTCCAGTGCCTACAGAAGAATTCAAATTACTTAACATGGTACAGAAGCCCCTCAGTGTTGAATAAATGAATGAATGAAATTGATTATAAACCATTCTGTTAGGGCAAGATATTGATTACATTTGGGGTGATGAAATTTGACCCATAGACAGTCTGTACCCCTGGAAATAAGGCCAGGCCTGCAAATCCTAGGCACTGCTATTTAAGACATATCTACTGAAATGATACTAACAGTTGTTCACCAAGACCCACTGTGGGCCAGGCATCACGCCAGGCCCTTCATGTATGTTGTCTCATATAATCCACTCAAAAAGCCCATGATGGAGGCCTCATTAGTCCATTTTCCTCCTTGATGGTCTGCTGTGACACACTGAAGTGAAAGAATTGGGGAGCATGAAAAGCTAGATAGAAGTGAATGATAAACGAGAGGTTAAGACATGGGGTTTTCAACTCAGAAGTCACAGGCCGCTGGAACAGGAGCTCAGGTGATGGAAATTTCAGGAAAACTGCAGTGAGCACAGTATCAGAGCCATAAAGAAACAGCAGAGCCCATAGTCTCTGTGGAGTCAGGGGCTTTAGGTCACGTATGAGGCATCCACTGTCTGATCCTTGTTTTTATTTCCCTGTGTGGTTAATTATTGTAGCCGGTGTCTGATAAGGCAGCTGCCCTCCTGCCCAGAGAGCCAGGGTTATCTGCAGGTTTACGGCCCTGTCATGCAATAATGAAGCAGATAAGCTGCTAGGTGGCGGCTGCTTGGACAGTCATTACAAACTCTGCTGAGAAATATGAGTGGGAAGTGGGGACTATGGAAGGGAGGACAAGACCAAGGAGTGATGAGAAGTAGTGACTGCAGCTGGCCCAGAACCCCCGGGCTTCCAGAGGGAGCTGCCTGGGGCCTTGCTCAGCAGCCCTGCTCCTGGTTATGTAAGGAAACTCAATCTTAACACCCCAAAAGGAAATTCTATTCTAGGTGCATAGCCTGTATTCCCTCAACTTGCTGCTGCTGCTGCTGCTAAGTCGCTTCAGTCGTGTCCAACTCTGTGCGACCCCATAGACGGCAGCCCACTAGGCTCCCCCGTCCCTGGGATTCTCCAGGCAAGAACACTGCAGTGGGTTGCCATTTCCTTCTCCAATGCATGAAAGTGAAAAGTGAAAGTGAAGTCGCTCAGTTGTGTCCACCTCTTAGCGACCCCATGGACTACAGCCTACCAGGCTCGTCCATCCATGGGATTTTCCAGGCAAGAGTAGGCGAGTGGGATGCCATTGCCTTCTCCATTCCCTCAACTTACTCCCAAGTATTATAGGTATTAATACTATAGGTATGGGCTAGCGTGAGCCCATCCACTATCAGAAGAAACAGATTCAAAGACCAGTGAACTCCTTTCAAGCTTAAACTATTGCTTGTCAGGCTTCATGTCAAGCACTTCCCATGTTTTAACTCAGGAGTCAGCAAATTATGGTCCGTGGGCAAATTGGGACAATCACCCCCTTTTGTATCACCCACTAAGTTTATACACCTGTATATTGGAGGAGTGAAATCAAAAGAATAATTTTGTGATATGTGAAAATCACATAAAATTTAAATTTCAGTTGCCACAAATAGTTTTTAAACAGCTCCACTGAGATATAATTTATATATTTTAAAGATCTTTTGAATGCACAATTCTATGCTTTTCAGTACATTTAAGGAGGTGCCAAAAAATTCAGGATCAAGATAAGTAATATTTTGATACGATACTTTTTAAAGATTTATTTATTTATCTTTGGCTGCACTGGGAATATGTTGCTGCATGGGGACTTTAGTTCTGGTGAGCAGGAGCTACACTCGAGTTGTATGCAGGCCTCTCATTGCAGTGGCTTCTCTTGTTGAGGAGGACAGGCTCTAGGCACATGGGCTTCAATAGTTGCCTTGCATGGGCTCAATTGCTACTTGGCATGCGGGATATTTCCCTAGCAAGGACTGAACCTGTGTCTCCTACATTGACAGGCAGACTCTTCACCACTGGACCACCGGGGAAGCCCAATGTGATACTTCTAAAAATAAAAATGGATGCTCCACAATCCATAATGAATAAAATATCAGCATTTTAAATAAGGACAGGATCAGTAACAGTGTGGTGTACCAACCAATATGGCGGCCTGAGGCAAAATGAAAATCAGTCATACTGATCCTGTCTTTATTTAAAATGTTAATATTTTGTTCATTCTGGATTTTTCCCCATTAATTTTAATTTCTGAAAAAAAAATTGGATTAAAGTATTTATCGTGACTACTGAGATTTTTTTGGTGTCACTTTAAATTTTGAACCCAAAGCAAGAGCCTCAGTCCGCTGGTGACCTCAGTCTGTGTCAGAGAGCCTTGGGCCGGGGGATGCAGCATTTAAGGTGGACACGGTGAGACAAGGCAGCCAGCAGCCCAGAGGGACACTTTTGCTTAGATTCCTGTAACTTCGGCAGCATTGTAAATGGCATATTTTTCTTTTTCTACTGTAAAAACATTTTACCAACATTTAAAAAATATAATTTTACTTATTTATTTATTGACTGTTCTGGGTCTTCGCTGCTGCATGTGGGCTTTCTCCAGTTGCAGACAGCGGGTGCTGTTCTTCAGTTAATAGTGTGCAGTCTTCTCACTGCGGTGGCTTCTCTCGTTGTGGAGTGCAGGCTCTAGGGTGCTCCGGCCTCAGTAGTTGTGGTTCCTGGGCTCTAGAGAGTAGGGTTAGTAATTGTGGTGCATGGGCTTAAGTTGCTCCTCATCATGCGGGCTTTTTCCAGATCAGGGATGGAACCCGTTGCTCCTGCATTGGCGGGTGGATTCTTTACCAGAGTCACCAGGGAAGCCCTTCACAACATTCTTTAATATTTATGAAGATACCTTCTGATTCTAAAAATAATAAATGATCCTTACAAAAGATAAAAAAACCCCTAAACCTTTTAATAGAAAAAGGAAAAAAACCTTGCCACAAATCCCATCATCCCAAAATAACTCTATAAACATATTCAATATCTGTCTTTCCAGATTGTTCTCCACCCTTATACATAGAGATATAAAGGTGATATCCTTTGGGTTCAGTTCCAAGATCATCGTGATAAAGCTAGTATCACTATAAAGCGAGTCTCATGCAGTTTTCAGTTTCTCCAGTACATATAAAAGTTGTTTATACTATCCTGTAGTCTATTAAGTGTGCAATAGCATGATGTCTAAATAAAACAAGGTAAATACTTTAACTTAAGAATATTTTATTGGGACTTGCCTGGTGGTCCAGTGGTTAAGACTCTGTGCTTCCACTGCAGGGAGCATAGTTTCAATCCCTGGTCCAGAAACTAAGATCCTACCTGCTTTATGATATGGCCAAAAAAAGAGAGAATACTTTATTGTTAAATAAACGTTAACTATCATCTGAGGCTTCAGCAAGTCAATCTTTTTGCAACGGTAACATCAGAGTTCACTGATCACCATAACAAATATAAAAAATAATCAAAAATTTGAAATATCGCTAGAATCACCAACCTGTGACAGAGACACAAAGTGAGAGAATGCTACTGGAAAAACAGCGCTGATAGACTTGCTTGACTCAGGGTTGCACATACCTTGAATTTGTCAAATAATGTAATATCTGCAAAGCACAATAGACCAAAGTGCAATAAAATGAGGTGTGCCCATATATAAATGAGAGCACACTGCACAAACTGCTGTAAAACCTGTGTTTTCATTTGACATACATCTTAAGTACCTTTCCACCTCAGTAAAAGCAGACCCACAGTATCATTCTTGCTTGCTGCATAGTACTCCATCATAAGGAAATAGCATTCACACAATTAACTCCCTCCCTGTGAATATCTGGGCTGTTTCCAATAAGAAGGAATGCTTTTAAAAAAAAAAAAAAAGCAATTCTGTAAATCAATTATCCTTCAATAAAAAATAATTAACCAATAAGAAGGAATTCTTTTAAGAAAAATAAACCTTTGAAATTACTCCCGAACAACAGATTTCATTTTTTTGCATTCTCTTCCTGTCTGTATGGCATGACAAATTTTTACATTATTGATATCATGGCAAGCATCCCATTTATATTTTGCAAAGTTTAATGTATTATAAACATTTCTCCTTGTTTTATAGTCTTCATCCAGTTTTCTCCTCCTCCAGGGTCAGCACTTCACATATCCTTTGTTTGTTTGCTTTAACAATCTTTTCATAATTCTTTAAAAAAAAAAAAAAAGAAAAACATTTTTAGCTTGTTGGTCATATAAAAACAGGTCTTAGCAGGTCTTAGGCTGAATTTGGTCCATAGACTTGCCAGCCAGCCCACAGGTTATTTTGCTACCCCCTGTCTCTATGCTGCTGGGAAGGTCTCTATGTATACAGCTTTTTCCTTCTTTTGAACCACTTCCTTTGGATAACTTCCCAGGAATGAGATTACTGGATCAATGGACAGCAATGTTTTTAATGGCCCCTGCTATATATTGCCATATTATAAAATTGTGCCAGCCAGCAACTTGTGAACGTATAGATTTCTTACAACCTCACCAGCACTTATTATTAGGTTAAATCTTACTCTAATTTAGGAGATATAAAATGATACCTTGTTTTTAGCTCTATCTCCAATTGTTCTCAAAGTAGGGAATTTTTTCCTGTGTTTGATTGCTCTTTGTTGAGTAACTTTAGAGAAGCCAAATGTCAGAATCAGCTAAAAAGGAGCTATCCTGAGTCCCTTTCTTCAGTTCAAAAAATGAGATGCTCCTTTGGTTCAAATTCGAGTTCACATGTAACTTCTCAGCGAGTTCTGCTGCATTAAAATGACAGAGAGAAACCCAGTGAGGCCTTATCGCTCTGTGGCAGCAAAAAGGACTGGAAAGTAGGTCGAGGAATTAATCCTGCTGGTTCCAGTAATTAGAGTAGACAATGGGGTCGAAAGTTCAGGCTGAGCTGGGGAATGCAGCCGAAGAGTCTCTTACCATTGCCCCCTGCCTTCAGCAGTGCCCTGGACTGGGCTTCCCCATCATGGCAGTCCCAGAGTGGGTTTTCTTTTTTCCCCTGCTCTTTAGAGAGGTATTTTTGGTTTTTCCTCCCATGAGAAGTCAGATGGTCCCAGAGTCAGAAATGATTCCCACTGAGAGCCCTCTCCCTTCCAAAGGGATACCCGAGGTTATTTTCCTCCTCAAGCTTCAGCAAACTGGTAAGAAATATTAGTTCTCTGTTTTTGAGTCCAAAACAATTTGAGACGCTCCTTTTACTTTCAGTGCAGGTTTGCATATAACTCTTGAATACATTAGATGTATGAAAATGATGAACAGAGGCTGATAAAGTGGGAGGGACTCTGGTGGAAAGATTTCAAGTGTGAAGTCAGGGTTGAATTGAATGATAGAGTCCTACTAACTGTTTCTCACCAGGCTTTTTACATAGAGCACAGATGATAATCTCAATTAGCTGAAGCCAGACAAGTATTAATAATATGACTTGAAGTGAAGGAAACATTTGGGTAGAATACAATAGGAAGTGGTGAGAGAGAACTACGGTGAACAAAAAAGTGCACTCATGGGAATTCCCTGGTGGTTCAGTGGTTCAGAATCAGCCTTCCAATGCAGGAGGTACGGGTTCAATCCCTGGTCAGGGAGCTAAGATACCACATGTCTTGCAGCCAAGAAAAAACAAAACATAAAACAGAAGCAATATTGTAACAAATTCAATAAAGACTTTTAAAATGGCCCACATTAAAAAAAAAAATTAAGTGCATTCCTGCCCGAAAGCATTTTACACTCAAATGTTTAAAAATCATAGTTCCAACCCAACCAAATATGTTTGCAAGGCTGAAGTAGGGCCCCCAGTCACCCCAGTTTCTAAATTCTAGAAGCACCACCAGAATCTTCCATTCCTCTATCAGCCTCCAATGTTATGTTTCCATTTCAGTCTCCACTTCCCTATCCTTCTTCACCTCCTCTTGCTAGGGTCACCTTGACTCCACTATGAAAAAAGCCAAACTTTCTCCCAAAGGATCAGTTGAAGATGGGCAGACAGCCCTTCTCCAGATAATGACACTTTGGTTTCTACCAGATAACACAGCTTAGGGCAAAATTGAAAGCAGGTGGTCTAGGCTGAACATCCTGAGTTGGACATAACAGAAACCTGCTCAGTCTCCCCCAAGTAAGACAAGATTTATTGTTAAGACACAGTTCTCTCAGAAACCAAGGACAGAGAATCAATAAAGAACCGAGAAGCCTCCTGAGAAATAGAAAGCCTTCGGGAAGCATTCCAGGGCCTCCTGGGGGCAGGCAGGACCTCAGCAATGGGACCTATGGGCAGACAGGTATCTTAAAATGGATCTGTTTCGTAGGATTTAGGAGCAGATTTTCCATTCAGTTTAGTAAGCTTGGGATTTTGACTGTTTTAAACTGAAGATCCAGTGAGTGCCCACCAGGAATTCAACCTACCACTGAGAACCATGCAGACACACCCATCCATCTGTTTTCCCAGCCAGCACGTAGATTTCAACTTTCCACCAAGGCATCAAAAATAAGTTGATAAAAGCTCATTAATTAAGCTTAACGAGCTGTGTGTGGCCACCAATTAAGAGATATGTGGAAGGATTTCTCCTTCCCTGGGGCCGAATTGGAGCCCCACAAAATGAGCCTGGGTAGTGAGATGGGAAGAAAGTCCACCTTGTCTGATGCCTGGCCTTGTGTTTCCAGAGGGCCTCCACTGGATTCAGTCTAGGGTTTGCTTCATGGGGTCACAGTTGGAGTGGGCAAGAAGGATACCCCAAAGAGCTAAGAGTGGGATGAGCCAGAAATGACTGCAAGCTGAATCCTTAGAGAGGTGGATGGTCAAGGAGAGTGAATCTGAGTTGGGTCAGCAAGTCCAAGGAGATGAGAGTGGCACTAGAAACACGAGTCCAAGCTAAAGGCTTAAAAATAGAGAAAAGAGACACAGATTAAGGAGTAAGAATGAGGATGTTCCAGCCATGCTGACCTTCTTCCAATTTCTAAAAAAGCCAAGCACTTTTCTGCTTCAGATCTTTGAGCATGTGATTCTCTGACCTAGAATACTTCATCTGGTTCTTTGACTAGATGATTATTTTGCAGGCTTTAGGCCTCAGCTTTTCTTGCCACTTCCTCAGCAAGGTCTTCAATAGTTGAAACCCAGTAATTTTGCCTGCCCAACATCCATACCAGTTTTGGCAGGGGCGGGAGGGCAGGGGTACAAGCATCATTTACAGTGTTTTGGTCAGCTTCGTCAGAGTAACAAACAGCCCCAAACATTGTGGGTCACTGCAACAAACGTTTATTTCATGTATGGCACCTTTTAGCCACTGCAGCTCCAGCTCTGTGTATCTCATTCCGTGATACAAGCTGAAGGAGAAGCCACTATCTGGGACAAGTTACCTGGTGGTTGATGGCAAACAGCAGGTAACAACTAAAAATGTACACTCTCTTTTTTTTAAAGAAGTGTTTTTATTTTCAAAAAATATTTATTTTTCCCAGTCTTAGTTGTGGCGTGCAAGCTCTTAGTTGTGGCATGTGGGATCTAATTCTCTGATCAGAGATCAAACCCTTTCCCCCTCTCCCACCCCGTATTGAGAGCACAGAGTCAGTCACTGGACCACCAGAGAATTCTCCACGCTCTCTCTTAAAGCTATTAACTCAGACTTGGCATGTGAATGTCAGGCATATCTGCTGATGTTCCATTGGCTTAAGTAAGTCACATGTCCCAGTCTGTCAAGATGGGGAAGAACAGACCACCTTTGGGGGGATTGCAGTTTACACACCAGTGAACAAGAGTGTATAAGCTTGCTATAGGGAAGGAAGCCAATGGTTGGGGAACAGTAGTACAATCTACCACAATCTGCTGAAAATACAGTTGGCTGCAAGTAACAAAAGAATGCCTGACAAGCAGTAGCTTTAAAAAAAAAAAAAAAAAAAAGGTGGTTTATTTTTCTCACAAAGCAAGATCTCAAGTGATTTCAGAGTTTGGCAACACAGTAATATCCTGACCAGTATCTCCGTACTTCTCTTGGGCTTGCTCTTGTGGTCTGTAAGAAGGCTGGTGGCTAACATTCCAAGCTGTTTTTTTTTCCACATTCCAACCAGGAAGAAGAGGGAAGTGGTGCTACTGGTAACTTCTGTCCCTGTTATTCAAAAACAAAAAGCTTTTCCAGAACCCTCTCCCCCCTACCCCCAGCAGCTTGTCTTATTGGCCAGACCTGTGTCACATGTGGCCACCCATTCCTGCAAGGAAGGTGTGGAAGGCAAGGAATTAGGTTATATCAGCCTTGACAATGGCACCCCACCCCAGTACTTTTGCCTGGAAAATCCCATGGACGGAGGATCCTGGTAGGCTCCAGTCCATGGGGTCGCTAAGAGTCGGACACGACTGAGCGACTTCACTTTCACTTTTCACTTTCATTCATTGGAGAAGGAAATGGCAACCCACTCCAGTATTCTTGCCTGGAGAATCCCAGGGACGGGGGAGCCTGGTGAGCTTCTGTCTATGGGGTCGCACAGAGTTGGACACGACTGAAGCGACTTAGCAGCAGTAGCAGTAGCAGCAGCAGCCTTGACAATGGAAACATGCAGAAGGGAAGGAGGTGGAGAAGTATATTGGTCTGGCCAGCCAATGGGATCTGCCATGGGACTCCCTGTTTCCCTCCCCCTGTTCCACATGGTCTTGGAACAGCTGTCAGTCAAGGTGTCCTGCCTTTCCACTACTTCTCCAACAATGGAGGGGCCTTTGACTCATGTGAACTAAGAATAGGAAATGATTGGCCATGATACCTCCTGAGGTATTTAAGACATCTCATTCCTCTCGTGCCCAGGATTCCCAGCATTTCCCTGGTTCCTGTTCTTCCAGCACCTTGTCTGGTTTTCCATTGTATCTGTGAGTCATCTCACATTTTTGCAGCCACATTCCAGCATCATTTTCTGTTGCTTGCAACCACAGAAGCCTGGCTGATAACACCATTCTTGATCACAGTGTTTAAATAGGGCCTCCGCTGCTATTCTCAGTACCTTGTTTAGTACTTTAAACCCCTGGAATTATATAATTGCTTTGCTGTTTGCTTGTGTCATGTCTTTTTCTGACCAGACTGTAAGCTTGATGCAGACAGGGAATGTGACAGACTTGATTTCACGGCATGCCCCAGAACTAACCCACTCCTGATATATTTTAAAGTCTTTAAAAAACTTTTTTTTTTGGCTGCACTGGATCTTTGTCACTGTGGGAAGGCTTTGTCTAGTTGTGGTGAGCAGGGGGTTACTCTCTAGCTGTGGTGCCCGGGTTTTCATTGCGTGGCTTCACTTGTTGTGGAGCACGGGCTCTAGGCATGCAGGTTCAGTAGTTGTGGTGCTCAGGCTTAGTTGCCCTGCCGCATGTGGGATCTTCCCAGACCAGGGATCAAATCCATGTCCCCTGCATTGGTAGGTGGATTCTTAACCACTGGACCACTGGGGAAGTCCCTGTTTTAAAGTCTTAATGAATATATATTAAATGTATGAAGGAGTTCTTTAGGCATCTGGAGGTCAGAACTAGAATTTTATTTATGGATACTGGTCTAAAATGTGTTCTGTGGGTAACTCATTGTGGTTTAAATGTGTGCAATCACTACTGATGTAGAGGCAACTGGAAATGTCAGGGCTATTGAAATGTGTTGGGGGGGGGGGTCACTAAAGCACCCCAGAGAGGAGATTTCTGAATTTCCAGATCCTAGAACAGTAGCTCTCAAGATCTTTTGCCCCTTTTGGTTAACTTAGGTGTGGCCGAAGACCATTCAGTCTCCATCCCCAGTTCCCTTTCCAATTTGTGTAGTAGGAGTTCTACAAGGTTGGGAAGCACGGAACAGGAGCCAGCCTTCCAAGAAGAATGCTGCAGCTGAGTTCTTGGTAAACCCTAGTAATATACTAATTTTAGTTATGATTAGGGAATTGTAGTAACTCAGTAGTTTCCTAGAAAGTGACACTTAGTCACACATAAAGCTGGAAATCCATGGATGTAAGTGTTACTTGCTTTCAAGACAAGGTCGTGGCCCTCAGGAGGGAGCGGTGGACCCTCTCAGTGGGCTGGGGGTCACCAAGTGAGGACGACTCCACTGTGACCTGCAGGCAGCTGAGGTGTGGGGGTGGGGCGGGGGGCGGGCGGAGTTGGGCTCCAGAGTCACAGCGAGGGCCCGCATGTCCAGAGTGCAGCTGGAGTTATCCATTGAATGAATAAACAATACCTCCCACACATAGACATATGACTGGATTTTCAACACTAGCGCAATGAAAAAAAAAAATCCTTTAAAAGCAGAGAATAAGTCATCATGGCTTTTTGGGCTTTTTGTTGTTAGGCCTTCTCTTAACTGTTTAATGTGCAAGTTGGTGAGATTTTGAGAGGGTCTAAAAAGGGCATCCAAAGGTGCTAAACACTGGGATGGCTGGGAACCAGAAGAGAGAAGGATGGGAGTGCTTGGCTTGGAGCCCCCACCCCATCCCCCCCCCCACCCCCGCTCAGCTACAGGCCAGCAAGGGACAAACTCAGTCCTTACCTTTCCAGCTGGCACCTAACCCCTCCTGCCTGGCCCTTTGCTTCCTGAGGACTGCATCACCAAGGCAAGCAACCAACTTGCACCAAGGCAAATTGGATTTGCATAAGCTGAATGTGTGTATGGTGCAAGCCCCTGACAGTAAGTTTTTTGGGTTAATTTTTAAAGTTGCCTTTTTTTTTTTTAAGTTGTCAGAAGTCCCTTTCTGTCCACCCTTCAGCTCTGCTTTCCCTGGGTTGGCTTCCTTTGCAGGGAAGACCTCCCACCGATGGACCCCAGCAGCTCCCGGCTCACATTCTACCAGTTTAGCAATCCTACGGAGAAAAGAATGCCTCTCTCCCCATGGTTTCAGCCAAAAAAATAGCTGCCATTCACCGAGTGCTTCTTCAGAGCCAAGCCCACCTCCTGAGCACGTTCCAGGATTTGCTCACTGATTCCTCACAATGACTGTCTGATGTCGCTGCTATTATTATCCCACTTACAACAGAGGAGACTGAGGTTACATAAACTAGCCCAAGGTCACAGGACTACTAAATGACAGCTGATGTTCTTAATCATCACGCTTTACTGCCCGCTGCTACCTCGGACTTTCCTGTAGTTATTCCCACATCTCTGGGATCGGACAGGGCCTGTTCATCGCAGTTACTGACAATTAGCCCTGTTCAACCTGCTTTGCGGGTATTATCTCATTTTTTATCTCCATTTCTCCTGTAAGAACCCTGAGACTCAGCGAGGTTAATTAACTTTCCCGAGCTTGCACAGAGAGAAAGAGCATTAGAGACTGGAACCCCAGTCTACTGGGTTCTAAAACTCCTCACTTAGGAATGTTGCACTCGGTGGTCCCTGGACCTGCAAAACCCTTCTCCCTGCCCTGGACCCCGGGCATCCATGTAACCCAGCCATTCTTTCCTCCAATTTTTCCTTAGTGAGGCCACCACTGAGTACAGGCCTTTTATTGTGCTTCACTGAGACCTTTTATTGTGCTTGACTTTATAGAGATTCACAGATCTTGCTTTTTTTTTTTTTTTTTTTACAAATTCAAGGTTTATGGCAACTCTGCATTTGAGCAAGTCTGTAGCTTGCTCCCCAATAGCATTGGCATACTTTGTATCTCTTTGTCGCATTTGGATAGCAATATTTCTAACATTTTCATTACTATATTTGTTATGGTGTTCTTTGGTGACCTTTGATGTGACTATGGCAAAAACTCACTGAAGCCTCAGATGACGGTTAGCATTTTTTAGCACTAAAGTATCCCTAGAATATGTAATTGGTTTTTGACGTCATGCTGTTGCATACTTAATAGGTTACAGCGTAGTGTGGACATAACTTTTATATGCGCTGGGAAGCCAAAAACTTCTTGTGACTTGCTTTATTGCCACCTTCACTTTATTATGATGATGCAGAACTGACTTCACATCTCAAGGTATGTGCGTAATCTGGTTAAAACTGTAGCCAGCCTCTCTACTTCTTCCTCAGCCCCTTACCTGGCCCTACTTTTTCTTCTAGAGAAAGAAAGGCCTATTTATAACCCTTTAATATACTAGAGGATTTACTCATTTATTGTGATCTATTACTTATTATTTATTCCTCCTGTTGTAAGTTTGACAAGGCAGGGATCTGATTTATCCAGAATAGGACCATGCATAGTAGGTGCTCAATAAATATTTGATAGATGAATGACGGGTCTTGACAGATGGCAGGTCAAGAAATCAGCCCAACATTATGTCATAAATCCTGTACAGAGTCCAATCAGAGTGGATAGGAGCATCTGACCACCAGATGACTCGGCAGGACCCCTTTCCTCTTGTATTTGTGTTCAGTCATGTCTGACTCTTTGTAAGGGCACGTGGATCCAGAACATCAGACAGACTGTGATAGGTGTGGGAGCCAGGAGGAACCCAAGCCCAAGAAGAGAGAGCCTTGGTTTTGTGTTTCCTTCAGTTATGGAAGCCACTGAGGAACAAACTCAGCCCTCACCTTTCCAGATGGCATGCAACATCTCCTACCTGGCCCTTTGCTTCCTGAGAATGACACTCCCTTCTTCATTACCAGGCAGAGGTCAGGCTGCCAACAACAGCGTGGGCACTCGGAAAACAGTGAAGGGGCCCCATCTTGTTCTGAGTTGGCTGTTGATCAGCCACATTCAACAGGAATTCAAGAAAAGCTCCTCAAAGCCCACAAGTGATGCTGTCTCTGGGATGTGGGGGCAAGCCCATGCCTCAGCTTCATCCTCTGCTGAGAATGAAAATAGTAAATGAACCTTAGTTATGGAGATCAGTATGTGGTTAGGGTTTTGGGATGGCAAGGAGCAGAAACAGCCACATGGGCAAATAAATAATTGATTGGAAGGTTGTGGGGGTAGCTCTGGAATTAAAGAAGAGATGAGCCTCTGGGTCCTAGGAAAAGGGTGGACTGAAGCAGACCTGAGGCCCTTGGCCATGACACGTAACCAACAGATGACTTGGCAGATCCCCTTTCCCCTCGTGCTCATGCTCAGTTGCATCCAACTCTTTGCGACCCCAGGAACTGGAACCCACCAGGCTCTTCTGTCCATGGGATTCTCCAGGCAAGAATGCTGAGTGTGTTGTCATTTCCTCCTCCAGGGGATCTTCCCAACCCAGGGATCGAACCCTTATCTTTAGTGTCTCCTGCATTGGCAGACTGGTTCTTTACCACTTGAGCCACTGAGAAGCAGGTGCCCACCCTCTATTCAAGAGTCCAACTCCTGGGTGGTCTTGCTTAGGCAATATCCCTAAGGCTAGGTCAGTCAAGACAGGTTTTTTGAGCCCTGACAGTGTCCGAGGCTCTGGTCTAAGAGCTGGGGGTGCAGCTGGGAACAGGACAGACAAGATCTCACGCCAGGCACCTCATGGCTGGGAAGACAGACCATAATCACATAAAGAAGTGAGGGAGTCTTAGGTCCTAACCAGTGCTTTGAAGAAAATCAAATAGGGCAGAGCAGGAAAAGTTTGGTGACCTTTGTGCTGGGCTCGTAGGATTTCGATAGGGAGAGATGGAGGGAGAAGTAGGCTAGACTTGAGAAACAGTAAATGCACAAAGGATGGAGAGTACAGAGCCCATTCTGCGAATGGGAATAAGCCAGGGGGGAGCGTGGGTGTAGAAGGAAAAGAATGTTGGCATCACACCATGGAGAGGTCCTAAGGGCTAAAGGGGTATACTTCATCTCCCAGCTCAGGTGGGTCCAGGGGACAGTGTCAACTCACACATAGTGGAGGCTGCCTTCCTCCTACTAGAAGGATGCTTTAGAATTACCCATCAGAGGTGTTGTCAGAAAAAAGGAGGAAAGAGTGCTGAACTGAGTAGAAAAAAAAAATTCACTGTAAGCAAATCCGTTCATTCATTCGACAGCAAATATATATTGAGCACTACCCTGGTGTTCCAAGCCTGTGCCTGACATAGAGCCGTGGAACCCTGAGCTTCAGATGTCCTCTCCCAAGCCCCCTCCTTCCCTCTAATGGACTCAACTACTCTCCATTTGCCTTCAGTTGTTTTAGTTTTTCAAGTTCAAATCTCTGAAAGACGTCTGATTCGCTTGTGTTCTGAGGCCAGTACATTACAGGCCCAGGGCAGGTCCTGTCAGGACCCGCCATGGGGCACAAACAACGGACATTGGTTCCCCAAAGCAGCATGGTTGTCTCCAGAGGAAGGGAAGTTGGGCTCATGTCAAACGACACAGTCATAAGCAAGGATCATGATGGCAGGTCAGCCTCATAGCCTCCTTCACTGAAATCAGTGCATGACTCCTGACTTGGACCGAGAGTTGTTTTCATGGTACCGGCCAGAGTCCTGTGCCAAGGCTGCAGATCCAGTCCCAAGGGCTGGGGAAGAAAGGTTATGAACTTTCCCAAGGTAGGCAGTAACAATGATAGGGATGCAAATGATCACTGACAATTTTTTACCACTGCATTTGCATTCAACCATTTGAATATTATTAAATGATTTATACTTTGAAAAGGCCCCTGTTCCCAGTTGGGCTTCCCAGGTGGCACAGTGGTAAAGAATCTGCCTGCCAATACAGGAGGCGCAGGAGACTTGGGTGTGCCCCCTGGGTTGGGAAGATCCCCCGGAGGAGGAAATGGCAGCACATTCCAGTATTCTTGCCTGGGAAATTCCATGGACAGAGGAGTCTCACGGGCTACAGTCCATGGGGTTGCAAAGAGTCAGACACGACTTTGTGACTGAGTATGAGCCTGTTCCCCATTTTGGAGGGTGGGAGGCACAATTAACTAATGACTGGTAATCTCTGAGGAAGAGGCATAAATGGCAAAGAGTGGAAAAGCAGAAACTCATCTGTTACTGTGGAATTGTACACTGGGCCTGCCTTCCTAAAGAACAACTTGGCAATACACTAAAGCACTAAAAATACCCAATCCCTTTGATCCAGAACTTCTAGGAATTTGTCATAAGGACACAATCAGATATGTATGCAAAAAATGTTCCTCCAAGGTGGCTCACTGTAGCATTAATATAATACTGAAAAATTAGAACTAAATTGAATATCCAATAATCAGGGATTAGTTGAGTAAATTATGGCATGTCCATATGACAGATTCAATACAGTCCAAAAAAAAACCTGCATAGAAGCATATTAAATAACATGGGAGAATGTGGTATATGAAAAGCCAGGCTGTAAAACATTATGAACATCATGTCATTTTTGTAAGGTTAATTTTGGAGATCTTTGGGTAATATGACAGAATGGAGGAGTAACAGAGGTGGGTAAGGATGAGGGCTTGGAGATCAGACAGACGTGAGTTCTGTTCCCAGGTCCACCATACCAGCTTGAACACTGTAAGCCTCAGCTTCCTCATCTTTGATATGGGGCTAGGATGGTTTCTGGACTATATCAAGGGCAAGGTACTTATTAAATAAATGTTTCTAACTAAAATGGTGGGTGATAGTATGTGGGTATATGTGTGTATGTGCTGACTGTGGTGCTTTCTGGATGTGTTCAATTCTTCCTGAGTTAGGTTGTTTTTACTTTTGTAACTTGAAACACAGTTATTAACATAAAAATGGAGAGGCGAAAAGGAACCGTGAGAATATTATTCAACATAAGAAATGTCATCAGGACAGGAGGAATGTCAACAGTGTGTTAATTTGCCATCTCTGTCTGCTCTCAGAGTTGTCTGTTTTGAATCATTCTGTGGCATTTCTGTTCCTCTTTTTTTTAAGGACTAGTTCCAAGAATTAGAAAAAAAAAACACAAACAGAAAGATAGAAAACCCCCCAAACTTCAAGCCATGTGGGTGAGTACAATTTGCAGAAAAACATTTCCAAAATAATGTAGCCAATACAGGTCATGTTTTAAACCTCAGATATCTGAGCAAATATCTAAACAACACCTGTAAAGTTCTCCTGCTTGGTAACACCTTGCTTGTTGGAGATAATTTAGAGAGAAGGTTCCAACGTTCATTGGTTTTGCCTGCTCCAGCACCACCTGCTCTGTACCCCTGCCCACATCGGCATCAGAATTCAGATATTTTTCTAGGAAAATGGTCCCTTCCCCTAGATCCTTGTGGCTCAAGGTGGGCCTGGCCATGTATTGGCTTTAGAGGTAGGCATGACCTGGTCCTGACTAATAAGAGTGTAGTGTTGTTCTGGCCACTGGGATTGGCTCAGATCAGATCAGATTAGATCAGTCGCTCAGTCGTGTCCGACTCTTTGCGACCCCATGAACTGCAGCACACCAGGCCTCCCTATCCATCACCAGCTCCCGGAGGTCACTCAGACTCACATCCATCGAGTCAGTGATGCCATCCAGCCATCTCATCCTCTGTCGTCCCCTTCTCCTCCCGCCCCCAATCCCTCCCAGCATCAGAGTCTTCTCCAATGAGTCAACTCTTCGCATGAGGTGGCCAAAATACTGGAGTTTCAGCTTTAGTATCATTCCTTCCAAAGAAATCCCAGGGCTGATCTCCTTCAGAATGGACCGGTTGGATCTCCTTGCAGTCCAAGGGACTCTCAAGAGTCTTCTCCAACACCACAGTTCAAAAGCATCAATTCTTCGGCGCTCAGCCTTCTTCACAGTCCAGCTCTCACATCCATACATGACCACAGGAAAGACCATAGCCCTCAGGGATGGGCATATGACCCAAACTACACCAATCAGAGACAAAGAATCTTAGCCCTGGAATTTTTGGCGGAAGTGCTGATATTAAGAGTGCTGTCTTTCCACTGGGATGCTAAGCGGGTAGAATGTAAGGCTGAAAATGTCAGGAATGGTTCAACATCATTTAGGCCTGCTTGAGAATGGAGCAAACACAAAGGATGAAAAGGCAAGAAACAAAGTTAGATTCCTGCTGACATCCCTTTAAGTGCGAGAGTTCAGCTCTGCCTAATGCTAACAAACATTCCTTTCTGTTTAAGCCAATTGGAGTTAGTTTTCTGTTGCTTGCAACTGAAAAAGTCCTGACTTCACCAGATCACTCTGAAGTGGTAGATACATTCATTTCATTATACGTTCTAAGAGTCTATAGTGTTTATAGTATTTCAGGTGCTAATGACTCATTCAGTGTTTCTTAAGTAGAGCTCCTCTAGGACTGGCTGCAGTGAACACCTAAGAGCCCTTTATAATTAGCTCATTAAAGGAACCCCAGCAAAGTGGTTGTCAACTTACTTAAAAACAGTTGTCTTGAATAGGCTAAGCCTTTCCCCTGCTACCCCCTCCACACAATCAGGCTTTGGAAAGCCTTTTTCAGAGTTAGAACTAATATAGGTCCACATTCAACTCCTTCCCCGATTAATAGAATTCTCACTAAAATATTTAATTCTTTATCTGTAATCCTTTCATACTAACAGAAACAGTAACAAACAAAACGTTGCAAACAGGTTGTGTTTTCTATAGAGAGCAGACAAGCCACTGTTATACATTATAATAGTGCTTTGCAGATAATGTTGATTCTATTTATATTTCATTTCATCACCCGGTTTCCACTCCTTTTGGTGTGATTACCAAGCTATAGATTTGCTTAAAATGTTGAGCTCCTGGGTGCATGCATGTGTGCTCAGTCTTGTCTGACTCTTTGCAACCCCATGGACTGTACGTAGCCCACCGGGCTCCTCTGTCCATGGGATTTCCCAGACAAGAACACTGGAGTAGGTTGCCATTTCCTTCTCCAGGGGATCTTCCCGACCCAGAGATCTGACCTGGGTCTCGTGCATTGGCAGGAGGATTCTTTACCACTGAGCCTCCTGGGTAATGGTTCTTTTTCCCTTATCAAAAAATTTTAAAGGCCAGTCAACAGTCTAAGAGGTTGATTCATATCAAAACAAGCTTTACTGAGTTCCTAGTGTTTACAAGATAGCGTCAGGTTTGAAGGAGACAGAAAGATGAGAAACTCCAGTCTAAGTCCCCTGGAGATGACTGTCTAGTTGGGGAGATAGGAATGTGGTTTAGTGTAGGGGGCCTGGACTACTGAGGTTCAAATACTGATTCTGTCACCTCCTAGCTTCATTCTTGGGCAAAGTACAGAATCCTGTATACTTCAGCTTTTCATCTGTGAAATAGGGCTAAAAATATAGAACATCAAAGAAAAATGTCTAGAACTCAAAAACAATGTCCAAGTTGTCTTTCTTTCTTGTTTTATATCTTCATAGATCTCTTGTATAAGATCTGATTTTGTTGTTGTCCCAGTAATTCTCAGGTATATCTTGGGGTCAAGAATCAACATGTTTGGTGATCCCTCAAAAAATCCCTTTGGAAGCAGCCATGTTGGTCACCTGCAGACCATCTCTCAATCTAGTAAGTCCTGCCCAGTCAGTTTATCCCACATTATTCTTTGGTTGAGTACCAGATAAAGCAGTATCTTTGTATTTAGGAGTCAGGTTGTATGAAAAATGCTGACCCTTGGACTGCAAGGAGATCCAACCAGTCCATTCTAAAGGAGATCAGCCCTGGGATTTCTTTGGAAGGAATGATGCTAAAGCTGAAACTCCAGTGCTTTGGCCACCTCATATGAAGGTGACTCATTGGAAAAGACTCATTGACTCATTGACTCATTGGAAAAGACTCTGATGCTGGGAGGGATTGGGGGCAAGAGGAGAAGGGGACGACAGAGGATGAGATGGCTGGATGGCATCACTGACTTGATAGACGTGAGTCTGAGTGAACTCCGGGAGTTGGTGATGGACAGGGAGGCCTGGCGTGCTGCAATTCATGGGGTCGCAAAGAGTCGGACACGACTGAGCGACTGATCTGATCTGAAATACTTTAAAAACATTTATAAACACTGGACTCCCAGTCAGGGCAGCCAAAGGCCACACGTAAGAAGAAACTCATGAATCAAGGGATTGGCCATTCTCTCAGGTCCCACCCAAAAGTCACCGTGGATAAGCCTTCATCCTATATCCTGCTATAGGAACCACCTGTACTTATTACATTGTTCTTTCTCTTCACAAGATTGTGTGTCTGAATCCATGAACATTAAAGGCTTATAGGAGGCAATTTCCCTATATTTAATTTGCTTCATAGGAACACAGTTCAGAAATGTTAGACATCGGGGTCAAGGCTAGGACCTGGGGATCCCAACCCATCTTGACCTTGAAAGCCCTCTTTGTAAAAAGCAAAAGATCTGGAGTTCAAAGCATGAGACTTGAGTCCACAATTTTCCACAGGGTGACCTTGTTACTGGTCACTTTATCTTCTTCAACTTTAGTCTCTTCCTATGAAAAAGAGGCTCTTGAAAATATATACCACCCACAGTTACTGAGAGAATGGAGATAAAATATGCATGTTAAGTTAAAAAGGGTATTCATGTGTTATTCACTAACTCTACAGTCGTAGTATGGGACCAGGGTCAAGTGATGATGAGTAAGTCAGTCCCTGACGTCAAGAAGCACTCAGCCATGTGGGAAAATATAGTAGAAATATGCAATGATACTATGGTGTGGCAAGTATGATGGTGAGTTATTCTGTGGCGGGTAGTCTGTTACCCGCCAACACTCCAGTCTTTTTGTAGTTCCAAAGGAAATGATCTGTTTTGTTTTGACAGTTAGTTAATGCATGTTTGGGTAGTTTCTGTTTTGTGTTGCAGAAGAGAAACACAATTTGAGGTGTATGTATATATATATATATACATTTTGAAAAGCCCTATCCTTGCTAGCTGAGATGGTGGGAGGATTGGGCAATCCTATCAGGCTTCTTCAGCTCAGGGAAAGAATTCTGAATGCTTATTCGTGACCAAATTAGACAGATTTGTTTCCCCCTAGTAAACAGTCACTAATAGTTACTGAGTGTATGCTGTGCATATTGTATTTTCTATTGAAAAGTCATACAGCTTGGCATCAAATGGGCTCTGCCATTTACTAGCCATGGAGTTTGGGGCAAGTGATTTACCCTGTGTGAGCTTCAGTGTCTCCTCTTGAAATGGGGCAGAAATGGTGTAAATATGAGGATTTAGTGAGATGGTGGGACACCATGGGGAATGTTCAGCAATGGCAGTTATCACCATTGGCTCCATGGAAAAGCCTGGGCATAAGAGAGATTCTGTCCTGGAAAGATCTTTGTGATCACTGCAGGGCTCTTCAGGAGACTGGGGGTGTTAAATTTAAAAGAGGTTTTAGGTTCTCATGTCAGCACATAAGGCAAAAAAGGATGGGGTCAAGGTACACTTGAAAATTACCTGCCCATAAAGTAGGGTATATATGTTATTATATACAAACAACTTGAGTTTGAGAACCACTGAGTCAGACCATTAGACAGAATAAAAGGAAAGTTTACCTACAATTGCCTGAGGATTCAAACCATTCTGTGTCCAAGGAAGAGGGTCTCAACTGGGGGCAATTTTCCCTCTCCCAGAGGACACATTTGGCAATGTTTAGAAAGGCATTGTCATAACTAGGATGGGGTATGATACTGGCATCCAGCGGGTAGCAGCCAGGGATGCTACTAAATATCCTGCAGTGCCCAGGGCAATTTTCCAAAACAAAGAACCACACAGCCTAAAATGCCACTAGTGCTGAGGTTGAGAAACCCTGCTGTAAGGTAACTATCAAGTCCATGTTTAGGAATGAGAGATGGGTGGAGTCTGCTTGGATGGTCTGCTTGTCAAGGGTTGGGGCTGGGTGGTGGGAGTTTAATGGGATGCCGTATGTTAGAACTCTTAGTTCAGGGCCTGGCACAAAGTAGGTGCTTAACAAATATTTGGTGAGTGTATAGTTGCATCTTGCTTGCTGGATTCTATCACATACACACTGTTTTTTGAAATGTGGCTGGAGACCTGCTGGGCCACCTGCCTCCTGTCTTCCCAAACTGGAATTTCCACTTCAGCCTCACTCAGCGGGGACAGACCTCATGCGGCTATCTTCCATGAGGGGAGGTTCTGAAGCCAGCACCAATTCAGATGTGATCCTGCTATATCATGATTATCAAAACTTCCTAATTTAGATTCAGAATTACTGACCTCTCAACTCTCTGTGGAAAGCCTTCCTCATAGCCACATGATTTTAAGAAGGAGCTCTCACAAATACAGACTCCATTTCCCCCCAAAACAGAGTGGATCTGAACTAGGAGTCCATGTGTCCAAAGCAAAGCTGGGGGATGGTAGTCGGCACTTACAACCTGGGAAATTCTCAAGGACCACAAAGGCCAGAAAGTTGCTTTTAAACAAAAGAAATATTTCCATTTCATTTTAGCCCCTAATGTATCACAAAACTCTAATATCATTCCCTGTCCAACTGAAATATTTGAATCCAAATAATTCTTAAGTCATTTGGACTCTATTCAAAAGTGAATTCATCTCTTTAATCATCCTTCCCCTTATTTTTTAAATAAAGACTAATATTGAAAGTTGAGTCTATTTGTGGATTCTTTTTTTTTTTTTTCACTCTAAGATGTTTCTTTTTTTTACAGTCACTGTTGCTTTCTTCCCCATCATTTCTTACTCATCAGTGTTTTGAAAATCCCAAACTTGTCTTTTTCCATTTTTAAATTTTCCTCCATTTAAATATTGTGGACAGCAGGCAGACTGAATAATGATGAATATGATTAATATTCAGACTTAATAAGTCTTATGAAAAGGCCTTTTTCCAAGGAAGGAGGATGTGTAAGCATATGGTGTCACGGTGACAGAGTCCAATGTAGGGTAACAGGATAGGGGAAAGGCAATGCCCTGGCCATCCTGTCGCTGAGAGGGAGGACATGCATATGGTATCCTCTTCCATATATCCAGAGGAGAAAGGGAAATGTGCCCCCAGAGTGCATTTCTGCGTCACTCTGTCTCAGGAGTTTTCTTGATTTGAAACATTGTCTTGGTGTGTCTCTGTCGCACAGAATGACGCACATTATTCTCAGATGGGCAGGGCCTTCTCCTTGATGTCCTTTTCCTAAAACACCTATGATAGAGAAGACCATAGCAGGATCCAGGAATGGCAAATACACAGCTGATTCACCTCTACTCTCCACTCCTCTGCCTACGGCAGACATTACCAATCAATGACTCTTTGCCCCAAACCACACATACAGCCACTACCAGTGGATTTCAGAGTAAGCACATAAGATAAAAAAAAGATTTTTTGCCTCTGCTAAGTGAAAAAGAATAATACTTGACGAGCATGGAATGTCGCCACCACTGTATCCTTTTCCAGAAATCTTTCAGTGCTCCCAATCCTAGTTGACCAAAGGTTTGAAAGAGAACAGGGAGAGGTCAGCTTTGCTTTCTCCATAGCAATTTGGTTTAAAAACTTGAAGTCTCTGAGTACGTAGAAACAAGCAAATTGAATGAATTTACCACTTTTCTTAATAGAACCCCAGTCTGTAGTTTTTGAGTAAGGTGCAGATTATTTTTATTTGCAGTTTTCCTCTTGAAATTGTATAAAATTACCTCTCCTCTCCCCTCCAATCCTTATAACTGCTGTTTTTTCCCTCAAATTCTTTGTGGTTTTACTATAGAAAATTTTTTTCAAATAAGTTCCGATGTTACTTTATCTATAAGTCCTTAGTCTGAGATGGAGTTTTAGAAACAATCTAGAACCAAAATTAATTCTACCATTTTATAATCTGCCCAGTCAGATGCAAAAAAAAAAAAAAGTATATGGTTTTCAAGTACTTTCTATACTTGAGACTAAAAATGGCATTTTCTTTTCTTTAAGCAAATGCAACTCTCTGGGTACTTACTGTAAGAGGATTTTAGTCATTGGAGACATTTAAAAACAGATCTCAAATGAGAATCTTTCTTTATATTTTTTCAAAAGGATATTTACTTTGGAAAATGCTACATTTAGAAAAATTGTGCCTTGGATGACAACTGGCCCACCAAGTTGTACTGTTCTTTCAGGGGGAGAAAGGAGCGGAGGAGGTTGGAGGCTGTGTAAAGGCAGTTCTGTTCACCCACCAGCCAAGCAGGATCTGAAAGTTCATTTTCATTCATTTTCATTCGTTCATTCATTCAGTCAGTCAGTCAATCAACACATATTGAAGGCCTGCCATACAGAGAGCATTGTACTAGACAGTGGGCCTATGGCCATGAACAAAACATTCTCTTTGACTTTCCACTTTTCTCAGCTGGGCATGCCAGAGAAAGATGCCCTAAAGTCCTAAGACAGGAGTTCTTGGGCAATGTTTGGAGACCTTTCTGGATGTCACAATTGCGGGGGGTGCTACTGGCATCCAATGGGTAGAGGCCAGGAATGCTGCTAAACATCCCATGATACACAGCCCCTCACCCCAAATGTCAACCAAATGGAAGTTGAAAAGCCTAACCTTAATGCAGACAAGATGTGTAAGGAACTAACTTCTAGTCAATGCTTCTAGTTAAGTACCATCCTTAGGAGAAAGGAGAAAACAGAAGCTCAACTCATTTTCTGTCAGATTTTCTTCTCTCATGGAACCATGAGTGAGAGAGGTTGGTACCATTGCTCTCAGGGTATGGTCCATGGACCAGCAGCATCAGCATCACCTGCGAGCTTGTTAGAAATGCACACACTCAGGCCCCACCCCAGGTCAGCTAAATCAGACTCTGCATGTTGACACCACCTCAGGAGATCTGTGTGCACCCAGTTATAGTATGAGAAGTGGCAGCTCTAATCAGACATGAAACAGAAGTTTTAAGTGACAGTCTTGACATAGGCTGAAATCCTAACCCCCAATGTGAAGGTCTCAGGAGGTGGGGTCATGAAGGCAGGAGGCAATTAGGTCATGAAGGCAGAGTCCTTATGAGCAGAATTAGTGCCCTTACAAAAGAGACCCCAGAAAGCCCCCTCACTCCCTCTATTGTTTGAGGACGTGGCATGGTGTTTGGGACCATGTTTGAGGACATTGTTTGAGGATATGGTGAGGGTTCACTTCTCACCAGACACTGACTGTGCCTTGATCTTGGATTTCCTGGCCTCCAGACTGTGTGAAATAAATGTCTGTTGTTTCAGCCACCAGCCTATGGCATTTTTGTTATAACAGCCCCAAATGCTTTTGAAATGTGGTGATGGAGAAGGCTCTTGAGACTTCCTTGGACAGAAAGATCAAACCAGTCAAACCAGTAAAAGAAATCAACTCTGAATATTCATTGAAAAGACCGAAGCTGAAGCTCCAATACTTTGGCCACCTGAGGGCAGGAGGAGAAATGGGTGACAGAGGTTGAGGTGGTTGGATGGCATCACTGACTCAATAGACATGAGTTTGAGCAAACTCTGGGAGATGGTAAAGGACAGGGAAACCTGGCATGCTGTAGTCCATGGGGCTGCAAAGAATTAGACACACCTGAGAGACTGAACAACGACAAGCCCCAGATGGACTAAAACAGCTACAAAGGAACCCACTCTGAGGGGTCAGGGAAGGCTTCCATGAAAAAGCAGCCTGTAAATTGAGGGCTGGATTGGGGATCAATCAGGAAAATAGGGTTCCTGACAGTGGGACTATCACTAGCAAAGGCTCAGGGATTGGAGGGAGCTTGGTCAATGGAGGAGCTGAAAGAAGACGCATTACATCTAGAGTCCTTTAGCATGGTGTCCTAAGAGCCGAGAGAACTGGTCAGACCAGAGTTGGAATCCCATGAATGATAATTGTCCCAGGCGCCCCAAGTCTGACATGAGACAAAGCAAGAACGATCCTGCTGGGAACAAACACTGCTCCCCAAGCCCTCTGATTTAAGGTTACAGAGCCATTATGTCGATACATTTCTGTACAGATTTTGTAGTTTATGACACATTCTGGCAACGTTTAGATGCAATTTCAATGAGCCAGAATGTAGTACTGTAAACCTAAAACTGGATATCCCTTGAAGCTGTTATAATCTGGCAGGAGACCTGCTCCCAATTACAAGCACAGTTTCCAACTTCACTGTTCCCTCCTCAAAAGCATTGAAAACAAAATCCATTTTTAATGAGGGACTACTAAACACTTTGCGTTCTGTTAATGTCCCCTCTGGCCTCTCAAGCCTCAGTATATCTTACACCCCAAGAAATGACCTCCACTAACTGACTGGCCAAGGCAAGAGAGTATCCTGGGAGTCTTGCACCCCAGTGCAAATATGGCGACCGCATGGACGGAAACCAAGGGATCCTGTCCCCACCCACCTCAATCCCCTCCACACATGGCCAGCTGGGTGCACATGGCCAGCCCTTCTCAGGGCTGGGTGGGAAATTGGGAGAAGTCATCTCAACACACACATCCAGTATACACTTGGCTGCCTGACTCCTCATCTCTAACCTATTACTAATCTTACAAACCATCCATTATCCACTCAGTATCTGGCAAATATGAACTTGGCCCACGTCAAAGCTGACTGATGAGATCCAAGTTAGAAGAAGTGGGAGAAAGAAGAGAAAGTACAAAAGATGAGCCAGACGGTTTTCCAACCTGTAAGAACATGTTGTATTTACCAGGCCGGGTATGAAAGCCAAGCTCCGTTCCCGTTGTTTGTCTTCTGCTCAGGGTCTGGGTTATGTTTGGTGCAAACAGGTCAGTACCCACCCCCCACCCCCACCCTCACTTCCATCCGATGATTGGCGTATTGTTTAGAGGCGAGGAGGGATGATCCTGTGCTCCAGAGGAAGTTGGCAAGAAAGTTTAATTCTATAAAAAGAAACGCGCGGTCAGGATACAGTTTCCTATTCTGAGTCAAGGCAGAGAAGGGAGTCAGAAATTCCAACCCAGAGGGTCAGGACAGGCTCCAGGACCTGTTGAATCACATCTGAAACATGTTCCCCATCCTCCTTTCTCCTCCTCCCTGTTCTTACAACTGGCCAACTGGGATTACACAATTCACACTAATTTTATTCCACATGTGGCTGTTTCTTATTAGGAGGCTGGATCTTATTTTTTTCCTTTACCATGTCATCTCTCCTGATTCAGGTGAGTAATTCCATTTCTTAACACGGGGATTCTGTTCACACTCTTGGCTGGACTCAAAAAAAAAAAAAGAAATGTGCACTCAAACTTTTTCTTAACGTGTCTTTTTTCTGTGTCTTTTAAACCCCTGAATCTTTGTTTCTCTGCCCAGAATCTTCATCGTTTCCTCATTCTGAAGAGTTGGACTCGACAGGAACCAATGGAAAAGTGAACATTTGAGTCAATTGACAGGATGTTTTTTGGTCACTCAATACCCAACAACTGTTTCTAAAGGGTTTGTCCCCACCTCCACCCCCCACCCCACAACTGGAGTGGTGAGTTTCTCTTTAGCTGAATTCACCAGATGTTTTGGCGGTACATAAACCTGGCTTTCCCGTCTTCCAAGTGGATGAAATAGGATCCAAATCACAGCACGTCTCCTCAGCTTCTCCAACCAAGTACTTAATGGTTCTTGAGAATAATGTAAAGATGGAGTTCAGTTTTCTTCAGGCCTTGGGCCCACTGGATCCAGGTGTTGGCATTTTCTGGCTTCGCTTTAGAAGATTTCCAGGTGGAATCCCAGATTCATGAGTATGAGTCAACTTCCCCACAGTTACCCTCCTCCATCACTTTAATTTTTCTGGCCACATATCAGAAACTGTAAAAGTACACCCCGAAATCCCCACGAAGGATGAACTGCCATAGTGGCACACACGTGATTCAACCACATCTGGAGAAAAAACTGCTCTGTGACTCCCCCTCAGTCTTTGCAACTCCAGGTGCCACCCCCCACACCCGAGTCAAAGGGGAAACAGGACCCCTTCATCAGCCTCCAATCTCCCTCTGCCTTGTGCCCCGTTTTGCTTAGAACAAGCTTCAGCATGCCATGCCACCTCGCCAGGCCTTGCCAAAATCCACGAATGGCACAGAGAGCACATTAAACAGATGGAATGCAACATACATGTAAAGAAATAAGAGCACTGCCAGGAAGGTTGGCAGCAGCGCTGGAATGCTTTAAACAGTGTGTGTGTGGGTAGGAAGAGTGAGCCCAGAGTCGGCGAGGCTGCCTCCTTCTCAAGAGCTGTTTCTTTTACAGCCATGACCTGTTTTGCCAGTCAAAATAAATACGGTGTTAAATGCCCCCTTTTACTGGCTCCCAATACCTTGGCAATGCAACTTGAAACATGACCTGCTTTCATTGGAAAAAATGTCCTTTTAACTGAGTGGAAAGGATGTACCCCTTCTAGGAAGTAAGTAGGAGGGTCACGGATGGTGGGGCCTTCTGAACACAGACACACTGAGGAAGCAGGACTGGCCGTGGAGTCGACACTGCCTGTTTAAAAGTCATCACCTTTAGAAGGTTCCTGGCAGACACAGAGCAACACTTGGGGCTGGCTTTCAAGGCTTCTGTCCCCTCTGATTTCAGCAGGAACAATAAAGCAGGAGGTCTGAGTGTGGGCTGTCTCACGAGGCACTTCGAGACAGCCAAGTCCTTCCTTCTAGCTGTGCTAACCAGGAATGACCACGGGGTCAGCCCATTCACGATGCCATTTAGTTTTGTGTGCTCCCCATGGCCATAGTCACTCCATAACCACATCAGCAACTTGCCATGTGTGTGGCAAGAGAAGCTAGATGGATTTCCCCCAAAGGGTCATAGTCACATTTTCAGCATACCATGCACCTCGGATGTATTTTCTGAATCAACCCATTATTGCATGATATAAGCATATCACTACTCCGGGGACTTCCCTGGCAGTCCAGTGGTAAAGATTCTACTTCCACTGCAAGGGGCATGGGTTCACTCCCTGGTTGGGGAACTAAAATCTTGCATGTCACGTGGTGCAGCCAAAAAATAATAAAATATTTTTTAAAAAAGAATATTCAGTTCAGTCTCTCAGTCGTGTCCGACTCTTTGCAACCCCATGAATCGCAACATGCCAGGCCTCCCTGTCCATCACCAGCTCCCAGAGTTCACTCAGACTCACATCCATGGAGTCAGTGATGCCATCCAGCCAATTCATCCTCTGTCATCTCCTTCTCCTCCTGCCCCCAATCCCTCCCAGCATCAGGGTCTTTTCTAATGAGTCAACTCTTCACATGAGGTGGCCAAAGTACTGGAGTTTCAGCTTTAGCATCATTCCCTCCAAAGAAATCCCAGGGCTGATCTCCTTCAGAATGGACTGGTTGGATCTCCTTGCAGTCCAAGGGACTCTCAAGAGTCTTCTCCAACACCACAGTTCAAAAGCATCAATTCTTCGGTGCTCAGCCTTCTTCACAGTCCAACTCTCACATCCATACATGACCACTGGAAAAACCACAGCCTTGACTAGACGGCTAAGTCACTTCAGTCGTGTCCAACTCTGTGTGACCCCATAGACGGTAGCCTACCAGGCTCCCCTGTCCCTGGGATTCTCCAGGCAAGAACACTGGAGTGGGTTGCCAGGAGGGGAAGAAAAAAGAAAGGGAAAAAAAAAAAAAAAGGGGGGGGGGGGAAAGAGAAAAAAACGAAAACCCTGGGAATTCGTCCTTCTCCAACTAGACGGACCTTTGTTGGCAAAGTAATGTCTCTGCTTTTGAATATGTGATCTAGGTTGGTCATAACTTTCCTTCCAAGGAGTAAGCGTCTTTTAATTTCATGGCTGCAGTCACCATCTGCAGTGATTTTGGAGCCCAGAAAAACAAAGTCTGACACTGTTTCCACTGTTTCCCCATCTCTTTCCCATGAAGTGATGGGACCAGATGCCATGATCTTCCTTTTCTGAATGTTGAGCTTTAAGTCAACTTTTTAACTCTCCACCTTCACTTTCATCAAGAGGCTTTTTAGTTCCTCTTCACTTTCTGCCATAAGGGTGGTGTCATCTGCAAATCTGAGGTTATTGATATTTCTCCCAGCAATCTTGATTCCAGCTTGTGTTTCTTCCAGTACAGCGTTTCTCAGGATGTACTCTGTATAGAAGTTAAATAAGCAGGGTGACAATATACAGCCTTGACGTACTTCTTTTCCTATTTGGAACCAGTCTGTTGTTCCATGTCCAGTTCTAACTGTTGCTTCCTGACCTGCATATAGGTTTCTCAAGAGGGAGATCAGGTGGTCTGGTATTCCCATCTCTTTCAGAATTTTCCACAGTTTATTGTGATCCACACAGTCAAAGGCTTTGGCATAGTCAATAAAGCAGAAATAGATGTTTTTCTGGAACTCTCTTGCTTTTTCAATGATCCAGCGGATGTTGGCAATTTGTCTCTGGTTCCTCTGCCTTTTCTAAAACCAGCTTGAACATCTGGAAGTTCACAGTTCACGTACTGCTGAAGCCTGGCTTGGAGAATTTTGAGCATTACTTTACTAGCGTGTGAGATGAGTGCAATTGTGCGGTAGTTTGAGCATTCTTTGGCATTGCCTTTCTTTGCGACTGGAATGAAAACTGACCTTTTCCAGTCCTGTGGCCACTGCTGAGTTTTCCAATTTGCTGGCATATTGAGTGCAGCACTCTCACAGCGTCATCTTTCAGGATTTGAAATAGCTTAACTGGAATTCCATCACCTCCACTAGCTTTGTTCATAGTGATGCTTTCTAAGGCCCACTTGACTTCACATTCCAGGATGTCTGGCGCTAGGTCAGTGATTACACCATCATGATTATCTGGGTCATAAAGATCTTTTTTGTACAGTTCTTCTGTGTATTCCTGCCACCTCTTCTTAGTATGTTCTACTTCTGCTAGATCCATACCATTTCTGTCCTTTATCGAGCCCATCTTTGCATGAAATGTTCCCTTGGTATCTCTAATTTTCTTGACGAGATCCCTAGTCTTTCCCATTCTGTTGTTTTCCTCTATTTCTTTGCATTGATCGCTGAGGAAGGCTTTCTTATCTCTCCTTGCTATTCTTTGGAACTCTGCATTCAGATGCTTATATCTTTCCTTTGCTCCTTTGCTTTTCGCTTCTCGTCTTTTCACAGCTATTTGTAAGTCCTCCCCAGACAGCCATTTTGCTTTTTTGCATTTTTTTCCCATGGGGATGGTCTTGATCCCTGTCTCCTGTACAATGTCACAAACCTCATTCCATAGTTCATCAGGCACTCTATCTATCAGATCTAGGCCCTTAAATCTATTTCTCACTTCCACTGTATAATCATAAGGGATTTGATTCAGGTCATACTTGAATGGTCTAGTGGTTTTCCCTACTTTCTTCAATTTAAGTCTGAATTTGGCAATACAGAGTTCATGATCTGAGCCACAGTCAGCTCCTGGTCTTGTTTTTGTTGACTGTATAGAGCTTCTCCATCTTTGGCTACAAAGAATATAATTAATCTGATTTCGGTGTTGACCATCTGGTGATGTCCATGTGTAGAGTCTTCTCTTGTGTTGTTGGAAGAGGGTGTTTGCTATGACCAGTGCATTTTCTTGGCAAAACTCTATTAGTCTTTGCCCTGCTTCATTCTGTATCCCAAGGCCAAATTTGCCTGTTACTCCAGGTGTTTCTTGAGTTCCTACTTTGCATTCCAGTCCCCTATAATGAAAAGGACATCTTTTTTGGGTGTTAGTTCTAAAAGGTCTTGTAGGTGTTCATAGAACCATTCAACTTCAGCTTCTTCAGCGTTACTGGTTGGGACATAGACCTGGATTACTCTGATATTAAATGGTTTGCCTTGGAAACGAACAGAGATCATTCTGTTGTTTTTGAGATTGCATCCAAGTACTGCATTTGGACTCTTTTGTTGACCATGATGGCTACAAGGGATTCCTGCCCACAGTAGTAGATATAATGGTCATCTGAGTTAAATCAAAAACTTTTTGAGTTTTTTATTTAACTCAAAAAGGATATTTGGAGAAGGCAATGGCACCCCACTCCAGTACTCTTGCCTGGAAAATCCCATGGGCGGAGGAGCCTGGTAGGCTGCAGTCCATGGGGTCACTAAGAGTCAGACACGACTGAGAGACTTCACTTTCACTTTTCACTTTCCTGCATTGGAGAAGGAAATGGCAAACCACTCCAGTGTTCTTGCCTGATTTTCCCCTTCATGGATCACATCCTTGTTGTTGGCAATGGAGCTTGCATAACTCAATGAAGCCAGGTAAAAGGGGAAGGGGGCAGTAGAGGATGATATGGTTAGGTAGTATCACCAACTCAATGAAGATGAATTTGAGCAAAGTCCAGGAGATAGTGAAGGACAGGGAAGTCTGGTGTGCCACAGTCCATGGGGTCGCAAAGAGTCAGACATGACTGAGCAACTGAACAACAATTCCTATTTTACCTATGAAGAAACTGAAGTTCAGAGAGGTTGAGTCCCCTGCCCAAGACTGTACAGCAGTTAAAAGGGAAGCTGGAATTTGAACCCAAGTCTGCCTGCTCTCAACGATCAGGCTGTGAGGGCTCCATGCTGGCTTCTAACAAAACTCCCAAGGCAGCAAACCTTCAGCACCACCTTCCTTATTCTTAGAACCCTGTGAGGCAAGGTATTGAATTCCCTATTAAAGATCCCATAAGATGTGTTAGTTTCTGGGATGGCTGTAACAAGTTATTGCAAACAGGGTGCTTAAAACAACAGAAGTGTATCCTCCCACAGTTCTGGAGGCCAGAAACGAAGATGTTGGCAAGGCCATGCTCCTGCCCCCTCTGAAGGTTCTAGGGGAGAATCCTTCCCTTTCTGAGTAGTTGCTGGCATTCCTTGGCTTGTGACTGTATCACTCTAATCTCTGCCTCTGTCCCCACATGGCCTTCATACAGGTCTCCTCCCCTTCTCTTCTAAGGACATTTTTATTGGACTTAGGGCCCCTTCACATCTTCTTATCTCAAGATGCTTAACTTAATTACATCAGCAAAGATTCTTTTTCCAGTGAGATCACATTCCCAGATTCCAAGGAACTGATTCTAAATCTTTCCTACCACATCGGGAGATGATGAGATGATTTATAAAAATGAGAGTCTCCCAAATTTTGCAGGTCTGCAGGGCTTATTATAAGCACTTAAAATATTTTTGCCATCCCATATCCTCTCTTTAAAACAATGAGTATAACAACAACCAATACTTCGTGAAATCTCACCAAGTTCTGCCACTTAGTGTCACTTAGTCCTCACAGAAACTCCACCATATAGACACTGTTCTTTCCTCACCAGACAGGGTAGGAAAAAAAACTATGAGAGGTTAAGAGCCTTGACTAAGATTTCACAGCCAGGAACCATTAAGGGGACTGGAACTCCAGTCTGTCTGACTCTGGAGTCTGAGTTCTCAGGCAGGATGCAAAACTGCCTTTTCTTGGGAATTCAGAATTTGTTGGGAGACCGTGGTTTGGAAGGAGGTGGAAGCTTGGGGCAATGGGACAATTTATGCCACGTTTTAGCCAAGAATTATTCTTGGGTGGAATATTCAGAAAGGCAGAAAACAAAGCATTTTGATTGGGAAGGCAATCAATGCATTGGTTTCTCTCTTGATTTTTATGATGGAGGACCACTGTCTTCTCTCTCTCGGGGCTGAAACTGGGGTCTTCCTGCAGAGAAACAGGAAGTTGGAGGCCCACAAGAAAATGCCCATTTTTATTGTCTTCCAGATTTTGGTTCAGTGACATCTGCCAATAGTTATATTCTTATTGCAGAGAAAAGTTCACTTTTGTTGTGCAATTGCCTGACCCAGGAGACTGGGTAGCTCACGGAAGGCAAAAATCAGAGCTGCTTATTTGAGGACAGCTACAAATGGCAGATGACCTCTTTTCCTGTTGTCCAGTGACCACAGTCACTGATTCAGGCCCCCTGGTGAACAAGATCCAACTTCTCTTTGAGTCAGAGCTGCTGAAGGCTAAGTGTTCTGCAGGTATTATTGCCTTTGAGCTTCTCAATAACCCTGTGAAGTCAGAGCAATACTGACCTGATGTGATGCTCAGGAAGGTCAAGTTGCTTGCCTGTGCATGCTTAGCCCTGCCAGCAAGGGCTAAGATCTCTCTGGGTTGCCTGAGACCACAGTCAGACCTTTTAGCTGCAGCAATACATTCTCTCCAAACCCATGCCTCAAGACTCCCCACTGCCTCAATTAAAGGAATTATAGATAGGGTATGGGGTACATTTACTCACACATCCCTCCATACGAGTTTATCTGTGTCTGCACCACGCACCAGGAAAGCCAAAAGGAAACCCTTCACTCTTGTGTGTACCTGTGTCCAGCACCTTATTGGACTTTGGAACTAGGAAGACACTGACTCAGCCTTAAAGAGCTGGAGAAGACAGATGTCAATTCATCTAGGACAGTGTGGTAAATGCTATGGAAGGAGAGGTCAAGAGAGAAGATGGGGTCAGGGAAGACTTCCTGGAGGAGAAAACCCATAAGCTGAGACTTGAAGGAGGAAGAGGAAAGTGTCGACAGAGAAGAAAGACCTAGCCCTCATTTTAGGCATGGGTTGATGTTCAGGAGCCTGGCTATGTCAGGTCATATATTTGACTACCTTTGTTGTCGTTCGGTTGCTAAATTGTGTGTGACTCTTGGTGACCCCATGGACTGCAGCATGTCAGGCTGCCTTGTCTTTCACTGTCTCCCAGAGTTTGTTCAAATTCATGTCCATTGGGTCAGTGATGCTGTCCAACCATCTCATCCTCTGCTGCCTCCTTTTCCTTTTGCCTTCAATCTTTCCCAGCATCAGGGTCTTTTCCAGTGAGTCAGCTCTTTGCATCAGGTGGCCAAAGTATTAGAGCTTCAACTTCAACATCAGTCCTTCCCGTGGATATTCAGGGTTGGTTTCCTTGATTTCCTTTAGGATTGACTGGTTTGATCTCCTTGCAGTCCAAGGAACTCTCAAGAGTCTTCTCCAACACCACAATTTGAAAGCATCAATTCTTCCGTGCTCAGCCTACTTTATGATCCAGCTCTCACATCTGTACACGACTACTGGAAAAACCATAGCTTTGACTCTATGGGTCTTTGTAGGCACAGTGATGTCTTTGCTTTTTAATACACTGTCTAGGTTTGTCATAGCTTTCCTTCCTACCTTTGTATTGATGGATAAATAGCCAGTGCCTGCAGCCCACCACATACCTCCCACCTCACCCTCTCTTCCCTGGGCCTCTATCGCCTTCCCATAATGCAGAGAAGACAAGGTTAACGCCTGGCACAGCAGGAGGCTCCAGGACTCCACTTCAGCTCCTCAGTCCTTCCCCGGTGGTGCTGATGCCATACTGGTTGTTAGTATTTGACTTTTTACTCCTGGGCCACTGGGAAGCTGTTGAGTAGGAAGGGCGTGGGGGAGCAGGCAGCCAGCACAGCTAGAAAACCTAGAAAACAGGGAGCCCAGAAGTGCTGGAGGTGGGGCTGAAAAACAATGAACAGCCCCCTGAGGAAGGACCTTGTACAACAAAAACAAGATTGCATTGAGGGTAATGTGGAGCGACTGGGGGTTATTTTAGGCCCACTTAATTGACGTGCAATGATCCTCAGTACAGTGCAGTCCTCTGAAGTCTAGTTTGATGAGTTTTGACAAATGTTTACCTCAACCACCTCCCACCCCCACCACCACCATGGCTTTCCCTGGTGGCTCAGATGGTAAAGAATCTGCCTGCAATGCAGGAAACCTAGGTTTGATCCCTGAGTCAGGGTAGATCCCCTGGAGAAGGGGATGGCTGCCCACTCCAGTATTCTTGCCTGGAAAACCCATGGACAGAGGAGCCTCATGGGCTACAGTGCATGGGGTCGCACAGAATGAGACACGATTGAGCGATTAACACTTACCCCTCTGTGACCATCAGCTTTACATCAATATAGAACCCAACCCATCCAGAGGAAAACAGGAGAGCTCCATGGTTATGCTCTGCTTTTCTCAGGCTTGCATTTGGAAAATCTTTTACTCATATCTCAAGCCCCTCTTGGGTGCTGTGCCCTGTTTTAGCTGTAGAGAAGAGTGATGGGGTGCTTTCTGGTGGGAAGATGCCTTTTGGGAAAAAGCAAAAGGCGACCATGGCATGCAGAGCCAGTTTCACTGGCGTGTGACCTATGCAGTCACCAGGGCCTCACGTTGGGTTTAATACTCTGCTGTCACCATCTTGACATTCCTCATCATTTCTGACCAACGGGATCCATATTTTTATTTTGCACCAGACCCCTACAAGCAAGGCAGCTGGGCCTGGTGGTACAAAGGAAATGAAGGAGGAGAGGGGAGTTACAAGACAGAGGATGTGGAGGGTCTTATAGAAAAGACCATCTCAAGAGGAATGAGGAAAGAGGCCTGACAGGTAAAGAATGAACATCACCCAAAGGATCCAGCCTCCAAAGTTTTTCTCTGTCTAGTGCAGGGGACTTCCCTGGTGCTCTAGGGGTTAAGACTCCACACTTCCACTGCAGGGGGTGCAGATTCAATCCCTGGTCGAGGAACTAAGATCTCACAGGCCATGCAGTATGGTTAAAAAAAAACAACAAAAAAAAAATCAGGATAAATTCAGGGGAGTGAAGACATTTCATATCTGCTGCTATTCCTAGAAATCTACCCAGTGAACATATAGGGATATAGTGAAGTCACTCAGTCATGTCCGACTCTTTGCGACCCCATGGACTGTAGCCTACCAGGCTCCTCTGTCCATGGGATTCTCCAGGCCAGAATACTGGAGTGGGTTGCCATTTCCTTCTCCAGGGGATCTTCCCAACCCAGGGATCGAACCTGGGTCTCCTGCATTGTAGACAGACGCTCAACATACATGGGCTCAATTAATTACAATGACTAACACATCTGACAAGCCAAATGTTAGCTCGCAAGAACTGAGCACACTCATAAATATTAAGTACAGATACAAATAATTAACAATAAGCTCACTGGCATTATTATCTTCTAATTAATTAACTGTAAAAAAAAAAAAAAAACACCTTAATCCAGAGTAAAATTTAAAAAAAAAGGAAGCAAGACCTTTGCCTGATCTAGAAATGAAGGTGATGCAACGAAGAGAGATACTGTTTGGTAGCTTTTCATCTCCTCTCATGATAAATTGAATCAGCCTTCCTTTGCCGACGTCAAAACCAAAATAAGTGCCTTGGTCCCCGTTTCTTCCTGCTGGGGCCAGATGTCTGATGGGAAGAGGCTGGCAGAGGGCTTCCAGAAGGCGTAATTACCAGAGGCTCGAGGAGCAATGCTGGCATCCCCCTTGGAAAAATCCATCTTTATCAGTCTCAGAACGACCTTTCATCTCATCTCTGAAATTTGGAACAAAGAGAAGGTGAGCTGCAAGGAATCCAGTTGTCTCCTGGCAATTGGCTTTTCTTCCTGAAAGGAATTCTGGAGTTGGGCATTCAATCAAAAACCCCAAATTAAATACCCTGGCTGCAACGATGTCACCACTAAATATTTCCAAAGCGAGGAAATCTAGAAACAAACATTTTCCCCCGACTTTTGTTGCCTTCAACACACTATGTGTGTGTGTGTGCTCAGTCATGTCCGACTCTTTGCCACCCCATGGAGTATAGCCCACCAGGTACCTCTTTCCATGGGATTCTCCAGACAAGACTACTGGAGCAGGTTGCCATTTCCTCCTCCAGGGGATCTTCCCGACCCAGGGATTGAACCCGAGTCTCTAGCAACCCCTGCATTGGCAGGCACATTTTTTACCACTGCATTGAAAAGGAAACTTGACATCTAAAATCTCTATTTTTGGCCTAAATTATGTCAGTTTTTGCTGCTTTGGGTTTTCCAGTTCTCTGGAAGGTCCAGAAGTCCTTGTCTTCATTGTGTCAACGCCTCCTTACTTTTGGTGGCCTTATGATTCACTGCAAATCACACTGGAAACTGAATATGGTCTCTTTTGCTCACTTTCTTTTTATTTACTTATTTCTGGCTGCGCCGAGTCTTTGTTGCTACTTGTGGGCTTTCTCTAGTTGCAGCGAGTAGAGGGCTACTCTTTAGTCCAAGTGCACGGGCTTCTCATTTGACATGGTTTCTCTTGTTGAGGAGCACAGGCTCTAGGGCACGTGGGCTCAGCACTTGTGACTCACAGACTTAGCTGCCCCTTGGCATGTGGGATCTTCCGGAACGGAGGGATCAAACCCACGTCCTCAGCATTGGTGGGCAGATTATTAACCATTGGACCACAACGCAAGTCTGCTCACTTCTTTTTAGCTCCTAATCTGCCCCTACAAGGGAGCCCTGCTGCTGCTGCTGTCGCTTCAGCCGTGTCCGACTCTGTGCGACCCCATAGATGGCAGCCCACCAGGCTTCCCCGTCCCTGGGATTCTCCAGGCAAGAACACTGGAGTGGGTTGCCATTTCCTTCTCCAATGCATGAAAGTGAAAAGTGAAAAGTGAAGTCGCTCAGTCGTGCCTGACTCTTAGCGGACCCCATGGACTGCAGCCTACCAGGCTCCTCTGTCCATGGGATTTTCTAGGCAAAAGTACTGGAGTGGGGTGCCATTGCCTTCTCCCACAAGGGAGTCCACTTTGATAATAAAGGCAGCTACCATTATTTTGTATTAACTACATGCAGGCTCTGTGATGAGAGCTTTGCCCGCATTATCTTATTTAATCCTCCTGATGGGAAATTGTGTTGGCTCTGCCTTCGGAATGTACTCAGAGCCCTGCCATTTCTCATCTCCACGCCACCACCTTGTCTCACCTGCATTACTGCAGAATGCACCTAACTGATCTGCCCGCTGCTGCCCCTGTCTCTCTGTGCTTTACTTTCAACAGAGCAGATTAAATGATGTTTTTGAGGTAGAAGTCATCTCAGGTCAAAAGCCCACAAGGGCTCCTTTTCTCTCTCAGAATAAAATACAAAGTCCTTCCCCCAAAGCCCACAAAATCAGCTTCTTTTGTTCTCCCCCAAATGCACGCTGGGCCCGGCATACCAGTCGGTCCCCTCAACTTTCTGTGAATGTGAGAGAACATTCCTGCCTTGGGGCCTTTGCACACCTGTTCCTCTTCCTCCCAGTTACCACATGACTTATCCTCTTTCTTCCTTCAAGTCTTTGTTCAAATGTCACCTTCTTAGGGAGGCTTATTCTGACCACACCATTTAAAATGCAGACCCTCCCTCAGCCCTCCTGGTCTATTTTTTCCTCATAACATGTATCACCATCTAACTACTTCATAATTACTTTTAGTTATGTTTATTTTTTGCCTCTCCCCACAAGACCAGGGACTGCTGTGTTTTGGTCAGTAAATGCTTGTATAGGTGTAGAATAAATGTTTGTTGAATAAGCCATGAAGTATGTCCTATAGCCATATTATAGAGGAGAGAACTGGGGGACCCAGAAAGGTTAAGTGACTTTCCCAGGGTAAATTAGTTAATGGCAGAGTCAGGACTTGAATCCAGGTCCTACTGTTACCCAAAGCAACTTAACTACTATGGTTAGTTAATCCCAACTTGGTACTGATCCCAAGTTAAGCCCATCCTAAGATACACTGATCCGACTCTTAGCGACCCCATGGACTGGAGCCTACCAGGCTCCTCCATCCATGGGATTTTCCAGGCAAAAGTACTGGGGTGGGGTGCCATTACCTTCCCCGAATTGCAAGCTACCATTGAGCAAAAGCCCATTTCAAGATCCTATTCACTTGGTCTGGTGTTTCAGCAATTCAAAGTTAGTGCCATTGTGCTTAGTAATAGTCAGAACTATTGAATTTCCACAAGTGGTAACAGAAAGTGAAACTTTCATGGGAAATCCTGGGTTAACCATTTGTTTAATGTACTTTGAATAACAGTTCCCCACATGCTCATGTGATAGCAATATTTGGAATATCCTAGAAGTGAGATCTTAGCAGATGGTTTTTAAAGCATAGATAAGGTAATTACATAGTAATTATCTTCATCTATGTACTTAACTGCCTAGACTCGTGGGACATGATTGAGAAACTTAGGAGAACTTAGGGGAAGTTTTTTTCCATTCAGGCTATGTCCTCTATGGTCAAGGAAGCTCTATGAGATTTTAAAAGCAAACCTTGATAAGGTTAACCATATCAGCCCACAATTCCATTCCTGTGCGTATACATAAAAGAGTAGAAAACAGGTGCTCAACAGAAATATGTATGGGAAATGTTCATAGTATTATTCATAATATCTAAAAGGTAAAAACATCTAAAATGTGGATCAACTGATGAACACATAAATTGTGGTCTATCCATACAATGGAATATTAGCCATAAAAATGAATGAAGTACTGATACAGGCTACAACATGGACAAACCTTGAAAACATCATGTTGCATGAAAGAAACCAGACACAAAAAGCCACATGTGGTATGATTCCATTTGTATGAAATGTCTGGAATAGGCAAATCCACAGAGACAGGAAGCAGGTTAGTGGTTTCAGAGGGGTTGGGCAGAGGGGAGTGGAGAGTGACTGCTAATGTGTATGAGGTTTCCTTTTTCAAAAAATTTATTTATTTGGCTGCATCGCTTCTCGGTTGCAGCACATAGGATCTTCATTCCGTCATATCGGATCTTTTGTTGCAGCATGGGCTCTCTAGTTGCAGCAGGAAAGCTTAGTTACCCCGTGGGTATCTTAGTTTCCTGACAAGGGATCGAACCAGCATCCCCTGCATTTGAAGGCAGATTCTTAACCACTGGACCACCAGGGAAGTCCCTGAGGTTTCTTTTTGGAGTAATGAGAAAGTTCTGGAACCACACAGTGCTGGTGGTTGTGTAACACTGTGAATGTACCCAATGCCACTGAATCGTAGACTTGAAAATGGTTAAAATAGTACATTTTATGTTACATATCTTTTGCCATTGATTTTTAAAGTAAATCTTTAAATTCTGGCCTTGGTAATAGGACATTTTGTGTTGGTTCTGATTTGGCAGGCAGATAGCTAAGGTTGAAGTCTCTTTGGGACAACTATAAACTAAGAGGAGCTATGACCCGTCAGATTAGGCTATGTAACAGACTTACATCTGTGACTTGATTGGATGGTAAGTGCTGTGGAATTGAGGCTGATTCTCTGCACCTTCAGAAATGGTGGTGAGTACAGTGTTATTCATACATGCCAGAAAGTCAACTCTTTATTTCCTTTATCATTGTCAAACTCATATACTCTCATAAAAAATCTCAATAATATAGAAGGAACATTTTCCCTCTCATCTGCACTATTCCCACTTTCTGGGTTTAGCCACCACCATCTATAACCTGATGTGTATCCCTTCATACCTTTTTCTACATGTACAAGCATCTGCATATAAATGTGCACATTTTTTAAACCAAACTTATACTACACATACTGGTCTTCAGCTTTCTTTTTTTCCACTCAATCAGATCAGATCAGATCAGATCAGTCGCTCAGTCGTGTCCGACTCTTTGCGACCCCATGAACTGCAGCACGCCAGGCCTCCCTATCCATCACCAGCTCTCGGAGGTCACTCAGACTCACATTCATCGAGTCAGTGATGCCATCCAGCCATCTCATCCTCTGTCATCCCCTTCTCCTCTTGCCCTCAATCCCTCCCAGCACAATACCACATCACAAAAATCTTTCCACATGAATACATATGGATTTATCTGTTTCTTCTTAATGGGTACATAGCCTGGAAACATCACCCTTTAATTAACCAGTCTCCTCTTGTCAAATAATTATATTGCCTCCAGTTTTTCACCCTCACAAAGGAGGTTGTGAGGAACACCCTGTTTGTATATTCTTGCCTACTTATAGGAGTTTTTCAGTGGGAGAGATTCCTAGAAGTGAAATAGCTGGGCTGAAGTCAGAGCCTTTCTGTTCTGTGACTTGTCAAGAGCATGTTGATTTGGGACACAAATGTAATTGTCTGTGGTCTCAGGACGTACAGTTTACAGTTTAGAACTCAGAGCTTGTGATCAGGCTTTGCTCAACTTGGCATTCTACCCTGCATCTTATAATCATAGCTATTTTCACTCATCTCATAGGCTCACTATCTCCAGATTGACTCCAGCAGAGGGAAAAGAAATCAGGTCCTTCTGTGCCATTCTTCAAACATTTAGAGGAAATTGATTTTCCACATGGGCTGTAGCCAAGCGAGGGATGCGCTGGCACAGAAGTCCTTGTGACAGGCTATTACAACCAGCACTTGCAACAATTAGACTCAGCCCAACTTGAGATATTTTATTAGCGAGTGTAATTCCTCATCAGGCTAATATTGCAGATTGCCAAAAGCAGCAGCAATCCTAAAATAGGATTTCCTTCATAATCCTTTTAAAGGGAAGAACTTGTGGAGACTTGAACTGCCTAGAGAAAGAAAGCTTTTACTCTCTTGACTGAGGAAAGAAAGCAGTTGGTCCAAAGAGCTTGCCTTCTCTTTCTGCTCTTACCTCTTTAAGGTGCTTCCTCATGACATTGGCTGGGAGGCTTTCACCTGTGAAGAACAGAAACACAGTCTCAAACTGGTTTTGCTTACACAGTACCTCTTCAATCTGGAAAGCCCAAGGGAGGCAGGCTTGGGGTTGGTTGACTCAGCATCTCAACAATGTCATCGCGAATACAGGTTCTTTCCCAAGGAGGTTAAGAACACTGGCTGTAGAGCGAGACTGTTTGGTAGTGAATCTCAAGTCCCGCTCTTAATAGCTGTGTGACCTTGGGCAAATTACTTAACCTCTCTGAGCCACATTTTTCTCATCTGTTAAAAATTGGCTAGAAACTAGTATGCTTACTCATATAGTACTGTTGTCTGTGCTAAAGCAAGGGCAGGCAAACTTTATAAAGGACCAGGTAGTAAATATTTTAGGCTTTGCTCTTGGCAAGGTAGTTGGTAGTTTCTGCCCAACCACTCAACGCTGCTGTTATAGCATGAATGCAATAGTAGACAACAGATAAATGAGTGGGCATGACTGTGGCCCAATGAAATTTTATTTATGGACACTGAAAGTTGAACTTTATGTAATTTCATGTGTTGTGAAATACTGTTCTTTTGATTTTTTTCCTTCATCATTAGAAAATATAAAAACCATTCTTAGGTTCACTGGCCATCAAAATAGGTGCAGCTGCCCCCCTAAGCTAAAGCCTATAATACATTTAGAATAGTACCTGTAAAGCTCTAAATGCTCAAAAAGTGTTTGCTGCTATTATTATTGTTGTTGTTATTATTAACACATCCAGCATCATTCTCTGGCCCCCTCCCCTGTCTGTGTTGCCTTCATCCCCCATTCTGATAGCAAGATGGCGACCAGAGTTCAAGGTAGGGCATCCAGAGGAAAACAAAACTCTCTCCTTTCCGGTCATAAATTGTTAGGATCAAGGAGAGGTTTCCCCACACTCAAGGTCTCCGTCACTAGAATGGGGTCACGTGGTCCCTACGGAACCAATCACTGGCAAGAAGAGGGAACTCTTTGACCAATCAGGCCCACCCCTGCAGCTGGGGGTGGATTCACTTTGCCCCGAGTCACGTTCTGAATGGGGACAAGGCGAATGCCTGACCCCAACAGATCTTTTGTTAGGACAGAGCAAAGTAGGACATGGACACTGGGTAGGCAACGAGCACAGCCTACCCCATCCACTCTTTCAAATCCCCATGAATTTATGACAAGCAGAGGACCCGCTAATCTGGTTTATATATAATGTCTTATAACAAAGGCAAGTCCTTTAAAGATTTGAACTGGAGAACATTGGCTCTACTGACCTTTAAGTCTTTTTAAATAGCCACTGTGGTCGTAACTCATTGGATCATAAGCATTCCAAACAACTTTATGGCCTTTTTGAGTTTACTACACACCCTCCCTGTCAGATGCCTCATTTGACCTTCACAGTTCTTTGAGGCAAGGACTATGATCCTAATTCTGCAGAGAAGAGAAGTGATGAGACCAAACGCACGTGACATGGTTTGAACCCTGGTTTCTGGCCTCTAGAATCCCAGCCATTTTTCACTCTACCTCCTGGAGCAAGGAGAGTTTTCCCCACTTTCACGGTCTCAGTCGCTAGAATGGGGTCACGTGGCCCCCATGGAACCAATCACCAGCAAGACGAGGGACTTGCCAGTGGCTCTATTTTAAAAAGCTGTGCTGTGTGCTAAGTCACTTAAGTCGTGTCCGACTCTTTGTGACCCCGTGGACTGTAGCCCGCCAGGCTCCTCTGTCCGTGGGATTCTCCAGGCAAGAATATTGGAGTGGGTTGCCATGCCCTTCTCCAGGGGGTCTTCCTGACCCAGGGATTGAACCCGTGTCTCCTACATCTCCTATATTGGCAGGAGGATGGGTTCTTTACCGTCAGGATCCCATCATGGGAAGGATTAGTGGCTAAGAAAGTATCCCTGACAAGGCAACCAAAGGGATTTTCCCAAGAGTCAATACACCCCTCTATACAATCAGCAAAAACAAGACCAGGAGCTGACTGTGGCTCGGACCATGAACTCCTTATTGCCAAATTCAGACTTAAATTGAAGAAAGTAGGGAAAACCACTAGACCATTCAGGTATGACCTAAATCAAATCGCTTATGATTATACAGTGGAAGTGAGAATTAGATTTAAGGGCCTAGATCTGATAGATAGAGTGCCTGATGAACTATGGAATGAGGTTTGTGACATTGTACAGGAGACAGGGATCAAGACCATCCCCATGGAAAAAAAATGCAAAAAAGCAAAATGGCTGTCTGGGGAGGCCTTGCAAATAGCTGTGAAAAGAAGAGAAGCAAAAAGGAAAGGAGAAAAGGAAAGATATAAACATCTGAATGCAGAGTTCCAAAGAATAGCAAAAAGAAATAAGAAAGCCTGCTTCAGCGATCAATGCAAAGAAATAGAGGAAAACAACAGAATGGGAAAGACTAAGGATCTCTTCAAGAAAATCAGAGATACCAAAGGAACATTTCATGCAAAAATGGGCTCGATAAAGGACAGAAATGGTATGGACCTAACGGAAGCAGAAGATATTAAGAAGAGGTGGCAAGAATACACAGAAGAACTGTACAAAAAAGAGCTTCACGACCCAGATAATCATGATGGTGTGATCACTGACCTAGAGCCAGACATCCTGGAATGTGAAGTCAAGTGGGCCTTAGAAAGCATCACTACGAACAAAGCTAGTGGAGGTGATGGAATTCCAGTGGAGCTATTCCAAATCCTGAAAGATGATGCTGTGAAAGTGCTGCACTCAATATGCCAGCAAATTTGGAAAACTCAGCAGTGGCCACAAGATTGGAAAAGGTCAGTTTTCATCCCAATCCCAAAGAAAGGCAATGCCAAAGAGTGCTCAAACTATCGCACAATTGCACTCATCTCACACGCTAGTAAAGTAATGCTCAAAATTCTCCAAGCCAGACTTCAGCAATATGTGAACCATGAACTTCCTGATGTTCAAGCTGGTTTTAGAAAAGGCAGAGGAACCAGAGATCAAATTGCCAACATCCGCTGGATCATCGAAAAAGCAAGAGGTTCCAGAAAAACATCTATTTCTGCTTTATTGACTTTGCCAAAGCCTTTGACTGTGTAGATCACAATAAACTGTGGAAAATTCTGAAAGAGATGGGAATACCAGACCACCTGATCTGCCTCTTGAGAAATATGTATGCAGGTCAGGAAGCAACAGTTAGAACTGGTCATGGAACAACAGACTGGTTCCAAATAGGAAAAGGAGTACGTCAAGGCTGTATATGTAAATATGTCACCATGTTTATTTAACTTATATGCAGAGTACATCATGAGAAATGCTGGACTGGAAGAAACACAAGCTGGAATCAAGATTGCCGGGAGAAATATCAATAACCTCAGATATGCAGATGATACCACCTTTATGGCAGAAAGTGAAGAGGAACTAAAAAGCCTCTTGATGAAAGTGAAAGTGGAGAGTGAAAAGGTTGGCTTAAAGCTCAACATTCAGAAAACGAAGATCATGGCATCTGGTCCAATCACTACATGGGAAATAGATGGAGAAACAGTGGAAACAGTGTCAGACTTTATTTTTCTGGGCTCCAAAATCACTGCAGATGGTGACTGCAGCCATGAAATTAAAAGACCCTTACTCCTTGGAAGGAAAGTTATGACCAACCTAGATAGCATATTCAAAAGCAGAGACATCACTTTGCCAACAAAGGTTCGCCTAGTGAAGGCTATGGTCTTTCCTGTGGTCATGTATGGATGTGAGAGCTGGACTGTGAAGAAGGCTGAGCGCTAAAGAATTGATGCTTTTGAACTGTGGTGTTGGAGAAGACTCTTGAGAGTCCCTTGGACTGCAAGGAGATCCAATCAGTCCATTCTGAAGGAGATCAGCCCTGGGATTTCTTTGGAAGGAATGATGCTAAAGCTGAAACTCCAGTATTTTGGCCACCTCATGCAAAGAGTTGACTCATTGGAAAAGACTCTGATGCTGGGAGGGATTGGGGGCAGGAGGAGAAGGGGACGACAGAGGATGAGATGGCTGGATGGCATCACTGACTCGATGGATGTGAGTCTGAGTGACCTCCGGGAGCTGGTGATGGACAGGGAGGCCTGGTGTGCTGCAGTTCATGGGGTCGCGAAGAGTCGGACACGACTGAACGAATGATCTGATCTGATCTGAACACACCCCTAAAATATTTACTTTGGGTAAAGACATTTAGGTATAATCCACAATTTTCTCTGGAATATCTGCAAGTTTAATATACTATGAAATCTCAGGAAATGATAAAATAATAGCAATAATTATTCTGATGGCATACAAATGTGCCTTTTTCTTTAAAAAAAAAAATATTTTTTTGTCTGTGCTGCTTCTTCATTGTTGCATGCAGGCTTTCTCTAGTTGTGGTGAGGTGGGCCTACTCTCCTGTTGTGGGGCTTCTCATTGTTTTGCGACCCCATGGACTGCAGCCCACCAGGGTCCTCTGTCCACGGAATTCTCCATACAAGAATACTGGAGTGGGTTGCCATTTCTTTCTCCAGCGGATCTTCCTAACCTGGGAATGGAACCTGGGTCTTTCACATTGCAGGCAGATTCTTTGACAGTCTGAGCCACCAGGGAAGCCCTTTCTCTTGTTGCAGAGCACAGGTATTAGGGCATGCGAGCTTTTAGTAGTTGTGGCTCATGAGCTCAATAGTTGAAGCTTGTGGGCTCCAGAGCATGGGCTTAGTAGTTGTGGTGCACAGGCTCAGTTGCCCTGTGGCATGCGAGATTTTCCTGGACCAGGGATCAAAGCAGTGTCCCTTGCATTGCAATGTGGATTCTTAACCATTGAATCACCAGGGAAGCCCAAACGTTCTTTTTTCTGATCTCAAAAGGGAAACATAATTGTCAAGCATCTCTTTATATTTAAATCATAATCGTAATATGTGCCTCCTTACATTTAAGCCCTATTTTTGGCTTACTAACTTTGCAAGATAAGAAAAGGGAATCTCACCCCCCAATTAAAAAAAAATGATTCAGTCAACTGAGTGTACCTAAGGAGTATTACGCAACCATTAGCTTTAATGCTGATGAAAACTTTGCAATGCCTTGAGAACACTCTGAAGATAGAGTGTTAACGGATAGAAGCAGGACACAAAATTACATACAGACAATGAGATCAGGACCATAGAAAAGATTGGCAATCAAGAAACCTAAGCGTTAACCCATTTGCTTCTGGGTTGTGAAGTCATGAGTGGTTTTTTTCCCCCAGCTTCTTTATATGTTTTTCCTATATTTTCCAGTCTGTCTCCAATACTCATTTTTATGATCAGAGAAAAACATAAAGTAAAAGCCAGAAGAAAACTGGGTTGTTATGCAGGCTAGGGTTTCTTATTATATAGACAGGTCCAGGCAATAAAGGACTAAGTGAGGCAAACCAGGACTGTTTGCAGAGTGAAAGGATGAAAACCACAACTTGAAGGATGCTCGTCTTCCAGGGGTAGGTGTGCAGCCTCGGCACGGCTGGCTGATGAGGAAATGGACAGATTCCTCCAGCTACGGAGTCAGAAACTCACAAGCCGTGTGGCCTCGAGCAAATGAACCACTCCAACCTTCAATTTCTTCATCTGTTACATGAGAATAATAATGCCTAGTATATAGGATTGAAATGTTTTCAATTACATATTTTTATTGAGTTCTTACCGTCGTAGGAGCTAATGATGCAATAGTGAGCAAAGAAACAAAGTCCTTGTTCTCCGCCGGCACATTCATTCTAGTGGAGGGTAAGGGTGAATTTTGTCCTGGGGCAGACAATAGCTTAGCGCTTTATACCAGAGAGTGTTCTTATGTGTCTGGAGCTCGGTGCATAGATGGAAGCAGACGGGGAGAAGTAGACAGGGGACAAGCCTGGCAGGCTGGGGCCAGAAACTTTGATTTCATTCTAAATATAATGGGAAGCCACTTAAGGGTTTTTAGCCACAGACTAGCATGATCTGATTTAGAGTTTATGTCTTAAAAAGGCCACTCTCCTGCCATGTAGAGAATAGATTGTAAGATTGTGTGAGACGATCAATACACGAAAGCACTTAAGATTGGGTCTGGCACAAAGTAAGTGTCTTAATAAGTGGTAACTGTTTTTCATTATTATCATCATTATCCTTATTATTATTACTACTCCTTTTGTCTGCCTACAGCTGGCTCACGATTCTTGGACGTTTAGCTTCACATGATATTGACAAATCATTCTGATGAGCTGGTGAATCTTTCAGATTTGTTTTCCTGGTGTTTTCACATCCTCAGAGAGGTGATGGTTAGAAGCCAAACACAAGCTGATACCTGTAAACTGAAGAAAAACAACAACAACACAGTGAACAAATTCTTGAATCCAATATTCTTTCATCTTTCAAGGGGAAGCTCTGGTTATCCTGTAGCTCAGAGAAGACCCTGGGTCTTGATTACAGGTTTCAATCTCCACCAAAGTCCTGACTGAGCACCATTTGTATTGTGAAACCCAGCCTATGTGGGTATATTTGAGAATACCTCCCCTCCTGCCAGCTCTTCCTTCCTCTAGACTTGGCTCAGAGAAGATTTTTCTCAGGGAAGCCTCCCCTGACCTGGCCACAGGCCCTCACCCCACACCAATGCTGACTTCCCTATGCCCTTGGAACTTGGGCAGAGCCATAGGGTCCATCTAGTCAAGGCTATGGTTTTTCCAGTAGTCATGTATGGATGTGAGAGTTGGACTATAAAGAAAGCTGAGCACCAAAGAATTGATGCTTTTGAACTGTGGTGTTGGCGAAAACTCTTGAGAGTCTCTTGGACTACAAGGAGATCAAATCAGTCCATCCTAAAGGAAATCAGTCCTGAATATTCATTGGAAGGACTGATGCTGAAGCTAAAACTCCAATACTTTGGCCACCTGATGCAAAGAACTGACTCACTGGAAAAGACCCTGATGCTGGGAAAGATTGAAGGCAGGAAGAGAAGCGGATGACAGAGGATGAAATGGTTGGATGGCATCACTGACTCGATGGACATGAGTTTGGGCAAGCTCTGGGAGTTGGTGATGGACAGGGAAGCCTGGCGTGCTACAGTCCACAGGGTTGCAAAGAGTTGGACACGACTGAGTGACTGAACTGAACTGAATGGATAGCATAACACTTACTGCCTTGATTAACACAAATGGCTTCACCTAGACTCTGAATTCCTAGAACCGTCCTGGTTAATACAATGGCCACCAGCCAACTGTGGCTATATAAATCTACATTGAAATGAATACAAATTAAAACAAAACCTTTAACATCCAGTTCCTCAGTTGCATTAGCTGCATGTCAAATCCTCAGTAGCCATGGACAGCACAGATAGCAAATATTTCTATCATTGCAGAAAGTTCTAGTGGACAGAACTGCCCTGAGTGGGAGGGGCCAGAGTCATGTGTTGTTTGCTTAGTTTAGAGCTAGCAGAGTGTTTAAGACACATACTTGAGAGGTGGGCAGACATTAGTTGAAATCTCAGCTTCTAATCTTACTAGTTCTGTGATCTTGACCAAATTCATTTTCTCAACACAGGTGTCCCCTGCTTATCAGAGGTTTGCTTCACACCACTTCACTTTTACCAAAGACCCACACCAGCACCCATCAGTACATCAGTAACTGAAAGAAATGTGAAGAGGACTTTCACTTTTACAGAAAAAAAAGCTAAAAGCCAAAATAGTGTTTACTGTTTTGCTGTTTGGTTGTTTATAGAGGCAACAGGTGCCCCCAAGCAGCAGCAGTGGCAGCTCCAATTTTCTTCTCCAGAAACTACCCTTGGCATCTCAGCATCAAGTTGCCACAGTGTTGAACTGTGTGGGCATCTGTGCTTTATTTCAGTTCACTCTGTGAATTTGTGAGCAAGATGTGCATGTGTGCTCAGTCGCTCAGTTGTATCCAAGGCTCCTCTGTCCATGGGATTTCCCAGGCAAGAATACTGGAGTGGGTTGTCATTTCCTTCTCTATAGGATGTTCCTGACCCAGGGGTCGAACTTGAGTCTCTTTCATTGGCAGGTGGATTCTTTACTGATGAGTTCCCAGGGAAGTCCACGTGAACAAAATGTGTTGTTGTTCAGTTGCTCAGTCATGTCCGACTCTTTGTGACCCATGGACTGCAGCATGCCAGGCTTCTCTGTCCTTCACTATCTCCTGGAGTTTGCTCAAACTCATGTCCATTGAGTCAGTGATGCCATCCAACCATCTCATATTCTGTTGCCCCTTTCTCCTCCTGCCCTCAATCTTTCCCAGCATCAGGGTCTTTTCCAATGAGTTGGCTCTTGGCATCAAGAGGCCAATGTATGGGAACTTCAGCTTCAGCATCAGTCCTTCCAATGAGTATTCAGGGACGATTTCTTTTAGAATTGACTGGTTTGATTTCCTCGCTGTTCAAGGGACTCTCGAGAATCTTCTCCAGCACCACGCTTTGAAAGCATCAGTTCTTCGGCACTCAGCTTTCTTTATTGTCCAGCTCTCACATCTGTACATGACTACTGGAAAAACCATAGCTTTGACTATATGGACCTTTGTCAGCAAAGTGATGTCTCTACTTTTTGCTGAGCAAGATGTATCCTAAAGTAATCGCTTCTTTGCTTTAAACAATCTTGGTTTACAAAGTGTTGTAGGAACATTCTGCTTTCAGATATTAGAAACTGTTCCCACCCAATGGTCTGCTTGTGAAGCCTGTGTAAGTTAATATACATGAAGGGTTGGCAGTAGAGTCTAACTCAGAATCAGCCCCTATCATCACCTCCAGTAGAATAACCAGCAGGTAGAAGGCCCTGCGGGGAAGGCCATGGCACCCCACCCCAGTACTTTTGCCTGGAAAATCCCATGGATGGAGGAGCCTGGTAGGCTTCAGTCCATGGGGTCGCTAAGAGTCGGACACGACTGAGCGACTTCACTTTCACTTTTCACTTTCATGTATCAGAGAAGGAAATGGCAACCCACTCCAGTGTTCTTGCCTGGAGAATCCCAGGGACGGGGGAGCCTGGTGAGCTTCCGTCTATGGGGTTGCACAGAGTCGGACACGACTGAAGCGACTTAGCAGCAGTAGCAGCAGCAGCAGAAGGCCCTGATCAATCTTTACTGATCACCTGAACCAGTGAATGAATGAACTTTAATTTGAGCTTTCATGAAAACAGACTACTCTCTTCTGAAACCAAATATATCATCATTAATAATAGCTTCTACTTATTCAGCACTGACTTCATACCAGGAGCTGTACTGAATGCGTTCCACACATTTCTCCCAAAGTCCCATGAGCAAGGGATTGTGATTAACCAACCACCTCCTTTAAGAGATGAAGAAACGGAGGTTCAGAGATCAGAAGCCAAAAGATATAAGGCCAGCAAGACGAGAAGCTGTACAAGACGAGAAGTTGTACAAGACAAGAAGCCTCCATGGAAATATTACTGCGTCTAGGCTACTGGCTGACGGGATTGATTCTAGAAGCGATTCAACCTCGCCTCTCTGGTTTTGCCCTTGTGGAGGAATGGGGTCTGCAGGCAGATGCGATGTTCCCACTCCTCCCTGACCTGTGGGGAGGGCTCTGGCTCTCCACCTGCAAGGCAACCTGCTCAGTTTTCTTTCCTGCTCCCAGAAAGACTCCTGACCCTAGTTGCTCAGATTTCTTTCTTTCCCCATCCATCCCCAGGGTTGCTGGCCCACCCCTTCCCAGCCGCCCCACGTGCACCAGCGAGCACTGGCCAGGCCCGCAGACAAGGGCGTCTTTCTTCCAAGTGGTTCCCCCTCATCTCATAAATTCTCAGCCCCAGCCTGATTGGCTGTGACAAAAAAGGAGTAAGGCCCCCGCTCCGGCTCCTCAGATACAAAGTGAGTTGTGTGCAGCTTTTGCCCATGTGAGGCCAATCACAGAGGCCCGTGCCTCTCAGAAATCCCAAAGGACAAAATACCAGCGGGCCCCAACACAGCAACTGCCCGGTCACGGGATCAAAATTATCTCTGGCCACACAATGGACAGTAGATAGACGGGAAAGCCAAGACAATGAAGAGGCACGTGAAGGAGACCTCCCTGGTCACTGCTAACCTGAAGGCTGGAAGGACAGTTAACTCTTTCCCGCCTGCACCTTTCAACTCCCAGACAAACCAAGACCTGTGTACAGCTTGGACTGGTGCCCAAACCTTGAGGGGATGGTACCCAATTCAAACCTTCCTGAGGGTTCCTTTCACCACTTTTGAGAATTTGCCTTCCCTATGAAGCATGATTCCAATGTTTCCAATTTTTAGCACTAAAATTAGTCCAAATGTGCCTTCTAATTCTGTAGACACAACCCAGCTTGTGCAAATGTCCCTCTCTCCCATTTCTGGGTGAATTTTTGCATAGTACAGACTGCCAATTTTGTCGCGTGTTCTTGAGGGAAGATAGAAGTTGAAAATCAGCTAGCTGCTTACCGTGAAACAAATGCTGTGGAACGCAAAGTTCTGATTTAGAGAGAATGCTGCATGTAACACTCTCATGAAAAGAAAAACACAGACAAATGTCTTATATGGATCACTGCTGAACACAGCCATAGGAATATGAACTGGAATTTATTGAACACTTACTATATATTAACACCTACTTACGCCCAGCAAGATTAAGTAACTTGCCCAAAGACGCAGCTAGACATTGACTGAGCTGAGATTGGAACCCAAATCTCTCTGTCTACAAAGGCTGAGTTCTAAACCACAGTGCTTAATAAATGGCAATCATTATTGTTACTGTCATAAAATACAACACATTATCTGTAGGAATACAAAGATTCTCCCAACATATAAGTGACAATACAGGAGACAAGATTGTACATTGTGATACTTTTAAAATAGATAAATTTTAGATGAATGGAGAAGAGGAAAAATACTAGAACAATCTTTGCCAAAAGCTTGAGTGACTTTCTCTCGTTGATTTTTTGCTTTCTTTCCCCCTGTGGGTGCTTTTCTTTGCATTTCAAGTGTTCTTCATGAAGCATCTATAACCTTTACCATTAGGAAAGAAGTGTGTGTGTGTGTGTGTGTGTGTGTGTGTGTGTGTGTGTGTGTGTGTGTGTGTGTAAAAGGCAGAGGAAACAGAGAAGATGGCAAAGTAGGCCAAAGAAGCTGGAATTGCATTTATTTCAATCTTGCCCAAAATTGCGATTTGGGGAGTTCAAAGTTATCCCAAAATGATGAAGCAAAAGTCTTAGGCTATCTGCCCCCTAGATCAAGCGAAGCCAAGTGATAGTGACAGTGAGTAAGTCCTTTCAACAATCACCTAGAAGAGGGTACGCTGTGAGGGGAGGTGGAACCAGAAGGAGGCCAAAGTGGTGAAGTTCACCTAAGGAAAAAGAGAGGTGTTCTTCTTGATGGACTCTCCCTGCATTGTATTCGGTGCTTGGATTCAGTCAGCTCCAGCTTGACCAAGGAAGACCAGAGCAGGCAGGGGAAGGGGCAGAAAACCTTCAACCTGGCCCCCAAGACAAACCCCTAGGAGTCTGGCAGGAGGCAGCCTTGCCGATTCCAGGCCTATATTTTTCATTTCTTGTTTTAACAGTCATAAACGCCTTCCGATGCCAAAGCAGAACATGACTTTAATCCAGATAAAATAAAATCCCCAAACCCTGAAAACTATACAGAGATTTACAAGCCAGTTTTGAAAAGCAAAAGCCTCAGTTCCAAGAGTGGCACACTCCACGTGGCCAGCACAGGGGGCTGTTCCATGGCCCGGCCCCGTGGGGATGAGGTCCCAGGGTTTGCTGCTCGGCCCCCGAAATCCACAGCCCACTTGGCAAAGAGAATGCAGGCCGACTCGGCCCTCGACCTGGACTCTTCTCAGATTCCTGGGCTCTGGGGTCTCTTGGCTTTCAGGCGTCCTAATAGATTCCAGCTCCCCTCTCTCCACCTCCCCTCCACCCCCCAGCTGTTGCAGAAAACCACAATCAACCTCTTCTTGCTCTCAGCTGCCAAGTTTTCTCTAAGTAAACACAGAATGTAGCAGTAGATCAGCTTAGTTGCATTCCCAGCACTGTAGGTTGGGTCAAGGCTGGCCTGGCACCAACCTCAAGAACCCAGGCTGGGGTGGGTGCTGGGATAAGCATGGACTGCAAAGCCTCATTATGTGCAAATGCCTTACGGACATGAACTCAGTTCATCCTACTGATCCTATGAGGTGGGACCTTTGCATATTGTATTTCATCTCTTTGCCCCTCTAAGTCTGCTGGCCCCCCTTTACCCTTGCTCTGAGCTCAGGAGGCTGACCTGGGTGGACGGCACCAGTCAACTCCCACGCACTCTGGCCTCTGATTGGATTTGCACAAGAAGAAAAGAGGAAGAAAGGCAATGAACTGGGGTCAGTAATTCCACTCCCACCCCTCCAGACTCCTCCTTACTGTGTGGCTATAGGCTGGCTCATTTGGGTGATTCTCTCCATACAGCTCCCCTTTCCAGGTTCTGGAATTAACCCTTCTCCTTGCTCCTATAGACCCAAGACAGGAATAGCACCTTCCTCTGCTATCCCCAGGTATTGCACTCTGCCTTGGTCTCCCCAAACCCTGCCCACAACTGTGCAAATAATTTATTAATATTAAACTCCCCTCAGATTACTCCATTTCAGTGTGCCCTCTGTTTCCTGCCAGACTGCTGACCAGTGCGTTTGCATCACTTCTCGTTTACAGAGGAGGAAACTGGAGCTTGGAGAAATTAAGTCACTTGCCCAGGGGCACTTATCTGGGGTTTGAATTTGGATCAGCCTGAATCCAGAGTCCAAGCTCTTCACCTCCTCTGCTGCTGCTGCTGCTAAGTCGCTTCAGTCGTGTCCGACTCTGTGCGACCCCATGGACTGCAGCTTACCAGGCTTTTCCGTCCATGGGATTCTCCAGGCAAGAACACTGGAGTGGGTTGCCATTTCCTTCTCCATGTCACCTCTCACTACTATATAAAAACTAAAATGAAATTAGCTTTCACTTGGTGCCTGCTGCGTGCCATGCAACGTGCCGAGCCTCTCATGCCTTTGTTTCACGGGCACTCTGTGGACAACACTACTTACTATTCCCATTTCACAGATAAGAAAACTGAAGCTATGAAAAGCTCACTCAGCATAAATAATTTTAGATTCATCCATGTTGCTGTGTATCAATACTTCATTCCTTTTTATTGCTGAGTAGTATTATCTTATATGGACATACCATAATCCATTTATTCAGTTGTTTCTTTGGTGGTTTATTTCCTTCCTTCTTTATTCCCTCCTATCTATCTGTCTACCTATCATCTATCATTTATCTACCTATCTATTCACTTCCTTTAGAAGTGAATCTATTTGTAAGGATAGTCATCACAGCATTTATACTTAATAGTGAAAGCACTTATAGTGACCTCCTTATCTTTCTGAAAGGGAAATGACTGAATGGAGTTTAGTAAGACCTTGGAACCTCACCAGAGGAGCACCAGATACAGACTCCTAAGCCAGCTTGCTGTAACCGCCAGAAGGGCTGTGTCATTCTTGGTACATGGCCGCCTTTCAACCATGCCTTGCCACAGTTCTTGACTGGATGGAGAGAGCCATTCACTGACATCCAGCTAGCATGCCCAAAGTGCCACTTCTTGTTTCTTTGCTTTTTGTACATCCATCCATCCATCCATCCATGTGTTTATCTCTCCATCCATCCCTGCATGTGTGCAGGCTAAGTCACTCAGTCATGTCCAACTCTTGGCTACCCCATGGACTGCAGCCTTCCAGGCTCCTCTGTCTAAGGGATTCTGCAGGCAAGAATACTGGAATGGGTTGCCATACCCTCCTCCAGGGGGTCTTCCCAACCCAGGAATCCAACCTGTGTCTCTCACATCTACCTCCACTGGCAGGTGGGTTCTTTACCACTAGTGCCACCCGAGAAGCCCTCATCCATCCTTATCTATCATCTAGTATCTATTTCTTTACATATATTTTCCTCTTTTTCCTTTAACCATCCTTTATCCATCCATTGATAGCCATGAGGTCAACAAGTGTTAATGTCCTCCTGTAACTGGAAGAAGACACAGATTACTTAATAGTAAATGTGACCATCTAGTAAGAACCTATTTAGTTACCAGGTACCGCATGAAGAAATTAAAAAGTGCTGCACACGGCCTGACACATATAAGTGTCATGGAAAAAGGCATTTTATTGAATTCCTTCCTTTGTTGGTGGTTGTAATTATAGATCTTTGCTACTGCTTCAATAAAACCTCATTCATTCATGACAATGTGTATGAAGGGCAGGTTAAGAGATCCATCTACATTAAAGGGCCTGTTTAGCATTCTTAAACAAAATAAACCTTTCTTTCTTTTGAGTACAGAGGAGAATTTGACAAAGAAAGAGTTCCCAAGTAGTATTACTTCCCAGCTGCTCTAATCAACATTTAAAACTCATCTGGATTTGGCAGGAATTTCTTTGGGTAAGACGAGGTGCTAAAAGCCTTAAAAGGGTTTATTCCTTTAAAGACATGAGACTTTTTAAACAACCTTCTTTACATGGTTATACTGGTAAAGTTTTCTTCACAGGTAGACCAAAGGTAAACTGCAGCTTAGGCCAGGCTGACTTATAACAAATTCCATTATTAGCACAGTTCAAATTAATGAGATTTTCCTTTACTTCGGTTTCAAAAGAGGCTCAAAGCCACTTAGTAACTTGAGACCTCTTGTGAATCTCATTACTAGAAGAGTTTTTAAAACACAGTTTGGTCTTTGGTTACCATAGGAAATTGCAAAGACCCAATGACTGTGTTTCATTCTGGATCCAAGTTTTATGCCAGATGATTCATTTAAGCTCTGATGACTTTTTAATTTAAAAAATTCCCCATTAATGCTTAAAAAAAAAATCTATTAGCACACGGTGAACACATGAGAGGGATACTGTCTTGAGTTCTATGCCAAAAAAAAAAAAAAAAAAAATTTGAGGGTGAAAAGTAAACAAAACTTTCAAACTTTACAATATTTATCTTTAAGTCCTTAGTAGCCACAGATGCAAAAGTCTTTCTTCATGTTTTTAAGTCAGGCAACCTCCTAAATTAAGTTGGACTTGTCCCAAGGACCAAATCAGAAAATTAATTCATGAGCTAGGGTCCTCCAGAAGGTTTTTTCCCTTTCATTTTGTTTAGTCACTTTTATAGTCCTTTCCTTCTTCGAAGTAATTTGGATTTGATTGCTTCTTCGTGAAATTCTAATGTCAAGACTGTGTCTAATTCTGTTTTATGAAGAAATCTGGAAACTATACAAAGGAATGAATTGAGATGCAGAGTCAAATAAAATCTGTAATGTGATAACTCTATCAACCCTGCCTGGAAAGAGACTGTATTTCAATTAGATCTCGAGACATGTTCTTACATAAACTGACAGCATCGGATTGACAGCGTTCATCTTCCCAGAGAACACAATTTACAAGGACAGAATGGTGAATTCAGTTCCATATTCCAAAGGTATGTCGGAGTGCTTGCCCCACCCCAGCCTGAATAGAGGTGTGATTTAACAGACAAGTTCCCTTTCAGCATAAAATAAAAATGGCAAACATATGAAAAATTCCCATCAGCACCAAAAAAAAAAAAAAAGTATTTAAAATTTAAAGTAATAATAATAATAATACTTAGCATTTAAACAGTACTTTACATCTTCAAAGCACTCCATAAACAGTGGTTCCAATTCTCCAGGCGATCAATGGTCTTTGATGTGGAGAAGAACTCCATGCACAGTGGGGGAGATAATGCTACAACCACAAGAACTGAGCCCAATTAACTAATTGTAACACTTTCATTTCTTCCCCCCTTTCAATTTCGTTTTATTTTTTTCCCAACTATCTTTTGTTGTTCTCATTTAAAGCCCTCGCAGGGTCACCTATGCAGGCCTGCTGGCATTAACCAGACTCCCATCCAAACTCATCTGCAAGACCCAGGCTGCATTCTTTTCCCCAATTCACAGTGAAATCAGAAAAAAAAAAAAAAAAAAAACAAGTCCAACCGGATTACAATTAGATTGATTTTATTCTCCACGTTTGCCTTTCCAATTTTTCAGTGGGGGAAAAATGTCCTTTTATTTATGACACCATAGGTGGTGGTACTATGTTTTATAGATTTGTTTCAGTCTTGATTTTGTTGTTGTCGTTGTCGTCTTTGCTTAGCCAAACAAGAAGCTAGCACTCTTGCGTGGATCTCCACCATTCTTTCTGGAGAGTGTACCCACATGTGAAATCCAAAAATCTGGGAAGCCCTGATCTTGATGACCCTGAGACCTCCAGCAACATAGATTTAACATATTTATCCCAAGTGACCATCCTTAGTGTAGGTGAGGCTGCGGCAAAGCGTGTAATCTCCTGAAGCAGGCCATCTCCTCCGCTCTCGGCAAAAGTATAAATTGGCATAACCTTTTTGCAGCATCTATGAAAGTTGTGATCTTTCATAAACTTTGACTCAGCAATTCTACTTCTAGGAATTTGTTTTAATGGAAAACTCACACACAAGTTTGCAAAGAAATGTAGCCAGTCTTAAAGTGAAAAGACTAGAGGGTACCAAGGACTCACAGTAAGAGGACTAGTGGAGGCATGTGAGACACAGCCAGGCAGCACCATTCATGGTGTTGCCCCTGGTGGGTTAATGATGTGGTTCTACGTTTCTGCAGGTGGAGGGAGGTCGGCAGGCTTGGGGTTCTTTCATCCTCCACACATTTCTCAAGCACCTCCTAAGTTCCAGGCACTGCTCTAGGCAGAGGATGCAGGAGTAAAGAAAGGAGACAATGCCCTTGGCCTCATGGAGCTTACAAAAAAGCAAGGAGTGTGGAAAAGCCACTTTGGAAAATAGTTTGGCATTTTCTTGTAAAGTTATTTATAGTTCAACCATCCCAATCCTGAGTATTTACCCAAGAGAAATGAAAACTTCTGTTCACCCCAAAACTTGTGTGTGACTGTTTATAGTGACTTTATTTGTAGTCACCCCCAAAATGGAAACAACCCTATGTCCTTCAACTGATGAATGGTTAAACAAAACCTGGTACAGCTATACAAGTGAATATCATATACAATAAAAAAAACAGGAGAGGCTAATTCATGCAGCAAAATGGATCATGTTTGGTGGAGGGCCGCATACTCACTATTTTCATTTATATGACATTCTGGCAAAGGTAAAATTTAGGGACAGAGAACAGTTTAGTCATTGCCAGGAACAAAGTGTGAAGGAAGGGGTTGATTCCAAAGGGGCACAAGCGAATTTCAGAGGATGTTAGAACTGTATTAAGTCTTTAAAAAAAAAACCACTTATGAATAAGTTCATTTGGCTGCAGCGGGTCTTAGTTGTGGCACTTGGAATTTTTAGTTGAGGCATGTAAACTCTTAGTTGCAGCATGTGGGATCTATTTCCTTGACTAGGGATCAAACCTGGGCCCCCTGCATTGGGAGCTCAGAGTCTTAGCCACTGGACCACCAGGAAAGTCCCTGTGTTAAGTCTTTATTGTGGTGATGCTTACACAACTGATGATGTTTTGTTGAGAATCCTAAGAACGCTACACTAAGACCAGTGAATTTTACTATATGTAAGTCATACCTCAGTAAACCTGATTAAGGGGAAAAACTGAAGTGCAAAAGGTGCATACAATATGATCCCATCTTTGTAAGTAATAATAATAATGTTAGAATATGCTTTGGAAAAAAAGTCTAGATGAATATCCATCATGCCAAATTATTAACAGTAAGTTATCTGGGTTGGGTAAAGGGGTATTTTATTTTCTAAATTACACATATCTTTGATGTTTGAATATTTTATAGGGCAAGTGTTACTTGCAAAATTACAAGGAGAATCAAATTGTAATACAAAATTTAGTCCTCCATGCCAGCCAGGCTACTGCGGGGAGGCACAGAACTCACCTGAGAGGCTCAGGCACATCACGTGACCCTAATTTTGGCTCTGGAGGGCAGTTGTCCACTCAGGGTGTCAAAGATATAGTGTGACTTCACAGAGCCTGAGAAGCCTGGGGGATGCCCTCCTCTTTGGCTTGGGACCCCCACCCTACTTTCAGGCGAGGAACGGCTGCTGTCCCCTCTAAGCTGCTCCTGGGGGGAGATGGCCCTTCAGCAGTTCCCCTGGGACTAAGTTTTCTGAATGGAGGTGGAATGAGGCTCAGGGCTGGCATGACCCTTGTCCTCCTGTCGTGGAGAACTGTCCGTGGCCCAAGGTGGTTTATCACCTCTGATAGTAACAGCCGTTTGTTGACACTTGCTCTGTGCCAGACACAGACCAAACACTCACCAGTTAATGTTATTTTGTAATTCATTTAACAAACATTTATTAAATACCAACAATGTTCCAGGCACTGGGGATGTGGCAGTGAACAAATAAGAGGAAAAAAGAGCCCTTATATTCTATCATCTGATGTTCTAATAGGGGGAGGGGGAGACAGGCAAAAATATATGAAAGCAAATATAAGTCAGGGGGTTTTAGATGCTAAGAGAAAACTGGACAGAGTGAGGGGTGCTAGAGGGAGGGATGAGGCACCCTGTCTTAGGTACAAAGGCCCAAAGGGATCTTATCACTATGGGGACCACTGAGCTGAGGAGCGGAGAGGCCTGCAAGGGCCAGGGCCCTGCGGTTGCATCTGTGAGAAGAACCCCAGGGAGGTCACAGGCCTGTGTCCAAGTGTGCGCAGGGACACTGGCAAGAGAGCAAGAGGCCAGGGCACACAGGGCCCTGCAGACTGTGAAGGAGCATTTGGCTTTTACCTTGAATGAGGTGGGAGTCATGGAAGGGTTTGGAGAGAGGAATGACCTTGATCTGACTTAGGTTTAGTTAGACTCCTTCCAACTGCTGTGTGGAAAAGAGAACACAGTGAGGGTGGGGTGAAGGAGTGAGAGCAGAGAGGCCAGTGGCTTAGACTTGGTGGTGGCACATTCTGGAATTTTTATCTCATTCTTCATTTTCCCCATCTGCAAAATGGGATGATAATTGTGTCTCTTTCACAGGAGGATTAAACAAGCTCATGGTGTTAAGTACCTGGCCCTGTGCCTAGGACAGGGGACGTGGTCAGTACATATGTCCGTGTTTGTTGTTATTATTATTATTACCAACTCTTCCAGCGAGGCCAGGATAATTATGCCCACATTATGGATGAGAAGACTGAGGCTCAGAGAGCAGATGGCTGGTGAGTGGCAGCGCTATATTTCTCCAGACCCCCTTGGAACATTTTTGGGGAGGCACACGGGGCTGACGAAGAAGACAAGAAGCCTAGATAAGAGGCAGAGGGTATCTAAGCATGGGGAAGTCTTCTCACCTCATCTGAGTACAGAAGGCAGCAATGGCCAAGCTTCAGATCCTGTCTGGCTCCTCTAAGCTGTGTGACCTCAGACAAGTCACTTCACCTCTCTGAGCCTCAGCTGTGTCAAATGTAGACTGGGATAAAACCTACCTCAAGATAGTTGTGGCAAGTAGATATCTGGCATAAAATGAGCTCCATAAACACATCTGGAAGATAGCACCCTCCTGAAAAGGTAGTATAGTAAGGAGGGTTGTAACCAAGTAAATGGCTGGTTTTTCTGGCTGCACCACACAGTTCTGCTAGGGAGAAGAAAGCCTGTCTTCCACTGTGATTTTGGGAAGTGGCTGATTAGATTATAATGAACCGGCTCATCGGGGTGCACATGCTGTATAAACAGTGACCTCTTCATAAAACCACAAATACAGAACCATGCAAAATATGCTTTGAATTATTGCATGGTGAACATGAAATAAAGTCCGCTTGTTGGAAAATCATTTTAAGGGTCTATTTTTTTTTTAAGTGAAGGGAATATTTACCGAGGCATTTTTGGTAGAATAAAGAAGGGGCTTCTATGTTCAGCAACCGTTGTGAAACGCCGGTAGCAAATCCCCATAACACAACTCGCTAACATTTACAGAAGCTGTTGTGATTAAGTGGGAACCAAGCTACCGAAAAATCTACAACAAGAAGTCAGCAAAGTAAGATCAAGAGACTATAAAGTAAACAATATATAGAGAATGAAATGTAATTTATTTCCTTGGGGAAGCGATCTGTACCGACAGCAGCAACAGAACAACTCTAGATGTACTCCATTTCCATCCTCGACAGACTATTGCAGTCAGCACATTTGAAAATTGAGAAATTGTGTGCGCAATTAAAAAAAAAAAAAACCAATTGATTATAACTCACCAGCGTCCTGAGAGGTTGGCAGCCCATTTTAAAAAGGAGAAACTGAGACTCAAGCTGGAGAGATGAGCGGCTTGCCTCATCATTGCCGGGAACCCATAACCCAGGTGACAGGAGGAGCCTGGTGAACCGGTCACTGAGGCCACATGAAGACAAAGTGATGACTCAAGTTTCACACATGGCATTTTCTTATTGCCTCCAAAGTGCTGCTGGAGTGAGGACCATGCTCTTTCCAAGGGTTGCCTTTAAGTAAAATGATCTGTTGCAGAAAGCAAGATCTGGGCTCCAGGCAGGGACCCAGCCAGCAGGCAGCCCGCATACCTGTGCCAGGGAGCAGGCAAAGTGTCCTCTCAGGCTGGGAACAGAAAGTGTCAGACAGTTTGAAGGGAATGGGTAGGGTCCCTGGAGGATGGTGGCCTTTGTCTAATGTGACAGGACCTGGATGCCGCTTCTCAAAAAAGCAGCATCACACGGCCTGAGTGGCTCGATCAGTTGCCTTCTCACCTATCCTGACTTCAGCTGAAGTCCCTGATTCAGGCCACCAGAGAAAAGATGTTTGTCTTCCTTACAAAGCCCCTGGACGCTTGGGTCTGGCCTGGAGCACAAGAAAGCAGAAAGGCTGAGATGGGCTGGCAAAATTGCCAGAGAAGTTGGCATCTCCCCTCCCAGAGCACAGCCTGACTGTGAGCCTCTCTTGTGAGCACTGAATTCACACTTGCACAGCCCTGGAGAGGAAAAGTTACAGAATCCACCTCTTGAGCACCCTCTTCTCTTAAAGACGATTTTGTTCAGCCTCAAACCAGAATTGGCTGTTGTAAGCGAGGACGTTCAGACTGTGAGAGAAAGAGTGAGAGAGAGAGAGAGTGTGTGTATGTGGGTCCATCCAGAGGAAACAGAATTTAGTTTCACATGATATATTTCACCATCTGCCATGGCCATAGCCTGCAACATGTAAACGTAGCGGAGGCCGAAAATTTATTAATGTGGTCACTTGTTTTGGGTCAAGAGGCAGAGTAGTCAAAGAAAGATTTCAGGGGACCTTCACACACTTCCTTATTATTGGCTATTTGAAAGTGCTTTATCATGGTTTGCTAAATTCATTCAAAAATCCGCGTTACCGGAAGCAAGAGTCCTTTGTATGTAGGTGTAGGTAAAATGCCACCAAGTACAGTTAATTTAAGCTCATTGGGATTTTTAAAAACTCAAATCATTGCTTAAATGACCTCCTTGGTGGTGTTTGTTGGAGTTCTGTCTCCACCTACATTATATAAAAGCTCTGGGTCTGAAGAGTCACTGATATTTATTGAACATCTATTATGTGTCAGGTGGGTGCCAACTGCTTTGTGTGCAGTAACGCACTCAATACTCACAGTGGCTCTAAGAGGCAGACACAAGGACGACTCCGCTTTAGGGAGGAGGAAACTGAGGTACAGAAAGTCAAGTCATTGGCTAACAGCTCAAGAGAGTCCAAGACAGAGCTGGGGTCTGGCCCAGCACTGATGTTCTTGCCCTTCCCCAGACCTCAAGCCACTCTTGGAACCAGCAACAACTGCTATTGTTTTTACTTCATCCTCTGCACGGTCTTAGGGGAGAGGTTGGAACAATTAGGAAATCCTTGGTGGTTATGAGCAGAGCTGTTATTGCCCAAGGCAGCCTAGCTTGATTGGTATAAGACCATTCTCTCAGAGGGAACTTAAACACCTCAACTTAAAAATTGAATTATGAAAGTGAAGGAAGGAAAAGGATAGGCATGCCGCATGGAAGCATCTAGAAACATCTTTCTGGAATTACGGAATGAACGGCCTTGTCCACATCAGATGAGAGGGACCCAAGACTTGTGTTTGTCACTGAGCCCAACCCCTGGCTGGTCTCCTTGACACTACCTTTGGTTCTCCTTCGTCTCAGCTGCTGACTTGAGAGTAGCAAAAAAACAAAACAAAACAAAACACAACCCTCAGGAAGAAATGCAAAGGGTCCAGAGACCCAAGAAAAGATCTGCCTCTCTGGAGTTAGAGAGAGCAAATCCAATCAACAATGACACCATTTTTCACCGTTGGGTTGGCAAAAATTTAAAAAGACTGGCAGCACGCAAATGCTGGCAGGGTGGTGAGGAAGTATACTGTCTTCCCTTATTGCTTGAGGGAGTGTGGATTGCTACAGTCTTTGGGGAAAGTCTTCCGGCTGTATTTATTAACAATAAAAATACACATTTATTAACAATGAAAAAGCAATCCTATTTTGGGGACTTTATTCTACAGAAATAAAAGTGTCACTTCATAAGGAAATATGGATGAGGATATTTACTGCACCCTTATTTAGAGTAGGAAAAAAACTGAAAACCACCCAAAGGTTCAGAAATAGTGGAATAATTGGATAAATTATGGCACAGGTGTTCTATGAAACACTATACAACTAATAAAAGACTGAGTTGGATCTAGATATATAGGCCTAGGGGTATATTTGTGATAAATTGTTAAGTGAAAAAAAAGCAGCTTGCAAAGTAATATATGTGACATGATCCCATTTTCGTAAAAAGCTAAAAAAAAAAAAAAATCCTCTTAGGAATGTGTGTTTAAATTGTACTGGGTTGGCCAAAAGTTTCATTTGTTTTTTTCTGTAAGATGGCTGTAGTAATGCTTAGTTGTCTAACTTAATTTGAAACAGTTTTATTACATTGTATCATTATAGCTGTTCCATCAGTGTGCATTAAAAAAAAAACATCAAAAATGGTGAATTTTTGGGTAGCCATTTTAATATTGAAGATGGAAGAAGAAAAGCAACATTTTTGGCATAGTATTCTTTATTGTTTTAAGAAAGGTTAAAAACGCAACTGAACCCCTCCTCCCCATCCCAACCCCCCCCCCAAAAAAAAAAAAAGATTTGTGCAGTGTTTGAAGAAGGTGCTGTGACTGGTCAAATGTATCAAAAGTGGTTTGCAAAGTTTGGCGCTGGAGATTTCTTGCTGGATGACACACCAGTTCCGGTAAACCAGCTGAAGTTGATAGCAACCAAATGAAGACATTAATTGAGAACAATCAATATTATACCATGCAGGAGATAGCCAATATACTCAAAATATCCAAATCAAGAGTTGAAAATTATTTGCACCAGCTTGGTTATGTTAGTTACTGTGATGTTTGGGTCCCACATATTCGTGTGCGTGTGTGCCCAGTTGCTCAGTCGTGTCCAACTCTTTGAGACCCCATGGACTGTATCCTGCCAGGCTCCTCTGTCCTCGGAATTTTCCAGGCAAGAATACTGGAGTGAGTGGCCATTTCCTTCTCCAGGGGATCTTCCTGACCCAGGGATTGAACCCATGTCTTGACCATATTTTCACACGCGATTCCCTACTGAAATGTAAAATGTAATGAAAATGTTCTGTTTTTAAAATAAATTGTGACAGGTAACGAGAAGTGGATATTGTACAATAACGTGGAATTGAAGAGATTGTGGGGCAAGCAAAATTGACCACCACCAACCACACCAAAGGCCGATACTCATGCAAATAAGGTGAGGTTGTGTATATGTTGGGACTGGATGGGAGTCTTCTATTATGGGCTCCTCCCAGAAAACCAAATGATTCATTCCAACAAGTACTGCTCCCAGTGAGACCAACAGAGAGCATCACTCGACGAAAATCTTCTGGAATTAGGTAACAGAAAACACATAATCTTCCATCAGGATAACTCAAGACCACACGTTTCTTTGATGACCAGGCCAAAACTGCTACAGCTTGACTGGGAAGTTCCGATTCATTCACTGTATCCATCAGACATTGCACCTTCAAATTTCCGTTTATTTCAGTCTTTACAAAATTCTCTTAAAGGAAAAAATTTCAATTCCCTGGAAGACTGTAAAAGACACCTGGAGCAGTTCTTTGCTCAATGAGATAAAATTCTATCTTGGGGAAGATAGAATTATGAAGTTGCCTAAAAAATAGCAGAAGGTACTAGAACAAAACAGTGAATACGTTGTAGATCTAAGTTCTTGGAGAAAATGAAAAATGTGTCTTTCATTTTTACTTAAAAACTGAAGGAACTTTATTGGGCCAACCAATATGATTTGGTATGATCTTGGAGGAAGCTGAATAAGGACTCCTAATAATTTGGTTGAGTTTGGTGATCTCACTGGTAGAGATTTTCCTTAGCATGCTCCCATGCTGTTTAACCTGTTACAGCTGGCATTTTGTTACTTTTGTTATTTACGATAAACTACATCCAATGAAACTAAGGTTAAAGGGAAAAAAACCTCCAAGTGATGTGACTGGATGCCACATTCCATTGTACAAGGATAGACAAGTGACTTGTGATTGTTGTGATTTATTGATCACTGTTCTAAGATCTCTCTCCGTGCTATCGCTCTGGGAGGTCAACTCACTGGAACAGAGGTTAAGTGACCTGCTTAAGGCTGCACAGCTAGCACATGACAGAGCAGAGATTACAACCCAGGTGTGTCTTACTCTGAAGCCGTCTTCTTAACTCCTACAAAATACTCCCACCCTGCAGCTGTGGCGGCTTCCTGTGGTCTTTCTAACAGGGTGGTTCCTCCTCCGGTCAGGTTTTTGCTTCCATTTTCTCTCTGCCATGACATTTGGTAACCATGAAAGGGAACTAACCTGTCATTCTTAGAATAGGACCTGAGACTTGTGTAGAGGGGCCCATCCATTTCCTGCCTGGGCAGTTAGGCATTTTCACAAAGAGGGAAACTCGTGAACGTCATGAACGAGGATGCTTCTAATGAGCCCCCCACATGGGGAACTGGACTCAGAAGTGCCTGGTGTCTTGCTGCTGCCTAGTCACCAGCATGGCTTTGTTTTGTTTTGATTTTATCTCCTGAGGCTCTCCATCAACTCCCATTGCTTTCTCTATTAAGGGCTCTGCAGATATTTATCAGTCATCTCTACAGTGCAGAGTCAAAGGGTTTCATTGCTAGAAATGACTTAGCATGGAGGATCACCTGGGCTGCCTTTTCGCAAAGGAGGAAACGCCCAGAGAGGTCAGGTGGCTTGCCTAAGATAACAGGGCAGCTCAGGGGCCCACTTGAGACTAGAACCCAGTTCTCTTGGGTCCTCATTCTGTTATTCATGTTGCCGGGGCAATTGCACACTGCACTTCTGGCCTTTTCTTTTCCACTCTGGGGCTTTCGCTTTGACAGCTGAAGAGATCTCCCTAGATGAGGTTTTCTTTTTCTTTTTTTTCTCCCAATTTGCTTTATTTGCTTTCTATTTATTTTTATTTGATTGCAAAATTTGATTTCAATTTTATCTATTGATTTGTGTTGTTTAAAACTTACTGTATTGAATAGGTAATATACACATTTCGCTAAAAAAATGCACAACAGTGAAAAGTGATTTCTCTCCCTACTCTCTCTATCCCCAGAGAAAACTATTACCATTGTCCTGGTGTAACCTTCCAGGGATATCTCAATTAGTAATCTCTTTTTGAGATTATCCTGTATCAGGATACATAATGCTAACTCGTTATTTTTAACCGCTTCATGGAATTAAATTATAGTGTTCACTACTCCCCAAATGATGGACATGGAAGTTGCTTTCTACAAAGAGGTTTTAGTTCACATCCTTGCTCTATAGGTCTTTATACATCTGTGCAGAATTGCTAGGTCAAACGGAAGGTGCATTATAAATTTTGCTCTTTTCCAAATTGACACCCAAAGCTGCAGTGCTAATTTATATTCCCAATGACAGCGTGTACGAGTTCTGCTTCCCTTCACAGTTGCCTAAGCTTTTAAAATATTGTCAATACTTATTATAGCTTTAATTTCTGTTTTTCTTATGATGAGTGTCTCAGTCCCCTTGCTGGGCTGCTCCAACAAATTACCGTAGACTGACTTGCTTAAACAAGAGAAATTTATTTGTCACAGTTCTGGAGGTTGGTAAGTCTAAGATCACGGTGCTAGCCAATTTGATTTCTGGTAAGAATGCTTTTCTTGGTTTTCGTCTTCACAGGGCAGAGCCAGTTGAGGTGGGGGAGGGCAAAGTAGGCAGGGAGAGAAAGAGAAAGAAGGAGGGAGGGAGAGAGTTTGAAGGCTGGAAGTCTTTGCTGTCTCTTCTTACAAGGGCACTACTGCAATCATGAGGGCTACACCCTTGTGACCTAATTACCTGCCAAAAGCTCTATCTCCACATACCATCACATTGGGAATGAAAGTTTCAGCAGATTAATTTTAGGGAAACACAAACACTCTGTCCATTGCAACAAGTGAGGTTAAACATCTTTTTATATATTTAAGAGCAATATGTCTTTCCTACTCTGTAAACTGTCCATGTCCTTTTATCATTTTTCAATTAGGTTGCTTTGGGAGACTTAAAAAAAAAAAAAAAAAAACTTATTGAAGAATGAGACTTTGTTGACCAGTTATGTAAGATGAAAGCCTCCTGGCATAGAAACACACCTGGATATGATAGACCATCACTCTGATTGCTCAGACCCAAGTAACATCATGCATGTTGATAAAGTGCTCTTTTCCCCCCATTTTCATCAATACATCTTAATAGAAATGCATGAAATTGGTCCGAAGTCAGTGGGTCAGCAACTGGGATCTCTTTCGGACAGACTGGGAAATGAGGCTCAGAGAGTTAAACTGTGGTGGTCAAGGTAATACAACCATGGGTGCCAGAGTCATCTATAGGCACTTGTTGACAGAACCTTCTGGACTCAGGCTTGGGCTCTGAAGCCAGATACACTTGGGCTTGAGCCGCTCACTAACTGGAGAGCTTGGAGGTGTCACTGCACTTCTGAGCTTTGACTTACAGTCTAAGGATAATAACAGTATCTTAATGCGGTTGTTCTGAGGACTATGTAAAATAATGTAGGTACATTCGTTATAACATAGTGTCAGTCATGATAATACACATTATAACATGCTACTCCTGAGTTTTGCTTTAGCAGTAATTTGTGGTAATTCCAAAGCTCAATTCATATATCTAATACTGTTCTTCCACTTACTACATTGCTTCTTTCTTGTTCAAACAAGAATTAAATTTACATTCGTCCCTGTTTTAATCCAATCCACCTGGCTTTTCCACGTTTGCGGGCTTGCTAATGAAGAAGTTATCTCCTTCCCACCTTCGCGGGGGAGCATGAGCTCTGAGGTCTGATAGAGAGCCTCCTCATATTGGCATTTCTCTGGACTCCCACGCTGTTATGCTTGGGAAATGTTGGTTATTGACTGAATGGAGCCAGGCGGGAAGGTCTGCTCCAAATCCAGCCCAGTAGTGTCTGGTAGTTTAAAAAATACATATATTTATATCCTGGCACAAAGCAAGATGTCAGAAAGCTTTTCTGCAATGCATGCATGCATGCACACAGCGCCTACGAGTAAGGGCTTAAAAGGCATTTCTGAATTCAGTGCATAGTGCATGGTACACAGTAAGCACTTCCTGGGCTAGGCTTAAAAATCTTAATGCAAGAGCTTCTCTTCGCTGTGTGCCTGAGCGCAGGGGTTCGAATCCCACCCTCTCCTCTTCCCAGCTGAGCGACCTCGGGTAAGTGTCTTAATCTCTTTGTGCTTCAGTTTTCTCATCTGCAAAACGCGGACCACGGAGTGACACCTCGAGGAGACACTCCGAAGCACTTGGATCTGCTGTCTGGCCCATGGCGGGCCTCTGCCACCCAGTCGGCCGGGGCGATCGAGGGCACAGGAAAGGGGCCCCGAGCCCTCCACAGCTACGGCCACGGGCGTTCCCGGCGCTCGCGGTCTCGCCCAGCAAAGATTCGTGCACCCGAGGGGGCGGGGCGCGGGGCGGCCGGCTCGGCGGCTGACTGCCCGCCCGCCTCGGAGCCGCGCCGCCCGCACTTCTTTCTCTCCCTCTCTGTCTCTGTCTCCCTCCCTCTCTCCGCCGGAGAATCCAGCCGCACTCGGCTCAGCAGCGCCGCCAGCGAACAGCCGCGGCCGCAGCTCCGGCCCCTCCCCCGCCCCCTCCATTTCCCCCCCAGTGCGGCCGGCGCCCGTCACGTGACAAGGCTCAAGCCAATGGCGGGCCGAGCCGCGGTCGGCGGCCGCCATTGCTGTCAGAGCGAGCGAGCCCGGGGAGGGAGGAGAAGCGAGGCTGACTGGGGAGGAGGGGGGTGGGGGAGGAAGAGGAAGGAGGGGACGTCGCTCGGCTGCCGGGGTCGCCCGCTGGCTTCGTCCGCACCCCCCCCCTTCGCGAGTTCGCGCTCCGCGGCGGCGGCGGCTCCGAAGCGGCGGCGGCGATTCCAGGGCTCGCCTCCCCTCACGCGCCGGCGGGGGCTGAGGGGGAGTCGGTGGCTGGAGATAAACAAGGCGGCGGCGGCGGCGGCGGCAGCAGCGGCTGAGGAACAGGGAAGGCGGAGGCGGCGGCCGGCCCGCAGCGCCGGCCCGGGAGGCAGCGGCGGCCCTGAGAGGCGGGGAGGGCGCCGGGCCGCGCGGACAGCGCCCCCCGCCGCCGCGGGAGCAGCCGCCGCCGCCGCCCGAGCAGGAAGGAGCCGCGCGGCCGCCGCGGACCCCCCCCGCCGGCCCGGGCCCGCCGCCCCCGGCGCGGCGTCGCCGCGGCGCCTCCCGCCCGCCCGCCGGCCCTCGCGCCCTCCCCCGGCGGCGGCGGCGGCGGCCGGGCCGCCCCACGCTCCCCGGCGAGGCGCCGCCGCCCGGCCCGGCCTCGCCTCGGACGCCTCGCTCCGACATGCCCCGCTCTGGCGGCCGGGCTCGCGGAGGATCATGACTGCGGCAGCGAACTGGGTGGCGAACGGGGCGAGCCTGGAGGATTGTCACTCCAACCTCTTCTCGCTGGTGAGTAGCCGGGCTGCGGGGAGGGGGCTGTGCCGTGGGGCGGGGGGGGGGGGGTCGACCGCCGCCGCCGACCAACTTTCTCCTCCCGCCGCCGGGACTTCGCCCCTCCCTCGCCTCTCGCCGCCGTTCGCCTCTCGCCGATTTTCCCCCTTTTGGATCGTCTCTCCCTCGCCTTGGATCCCATCCAGTGTTTATTTGGCTCTTTAAAAATCATTTGTGAGCGCGGCGCTCGGCGTGGAATTTGCATGTGGAAGTCTCAAAGCTGCGGATTCTGGGTCGCACTTCGAACGCCCACCCTCTGTTGCAGTCGCACTCCTCTTCCCCTCCCTTTCCCCCTCTTTTCCCCTCCTAAATGTGGAAGGCTTTTGCCTTGTGTTGCCCGCGCCTGCGATAAGCAGCTTTTTTTTCCCCCTTGTGTCGGATCGGCTGCCCGCCCGCCCGCCCGCCTTTTGAATTTTTTAAAAAATTCCATAATGACACCTGCAATTTCGCCCGAAAACAGTTGATTGAATGCGATTGTGTCAGTAAAGGACTCTTGCACCCGAAGCTCCGGCGATTGTAAACATCGACAGCCGCCTGCCTCTCGGGGCTTACTACGCTGGAGAGCCTTAAAGCCATTGCACCGAGCCGACGGAAGGTGGAGAAAGCTTTTTTCTTTCTCTCCTCCTGTGTCTTTTAAAAACTGTTTTCTCTCTGCTCACAACGAATCCACACACACACACACACACATATACACACACAAAGCAACAAGCTGGGCGGTTTGATAACATCGCTTTTATCTGCCTTCGCCTCTCTCGCGCTCTCTCTCTGATAATTGACAACTTTTCCTTCGGATTTGAATCGCCTGCCTTAATCTTGAAGCAGTTAGGGTGTCAATTGTTCTCCTGGAAGCCTGGCATCCGACGACGGCGTCTAGATTCATCGAAATTAAAAATGTATAGGTTCCAGCAACTCTTTCCTGGCGGTGGCAGTGACATTTGGTGGTAAATGCCATCTTTGCCTTTTTTTTTATTGGGTCGTATTACCTAGCTCTGAAAACATTCACGTTGTTAAACCTGGCGTTTAGACTAATAATTGCAGTGCGTGGTCTTTAAATATGTGCTTTGTGCATGAGTAACTGTATGTATAGCTATGTGCCCGGGAGAGTACGAATTTGTTTAAATATTGAGCAAAGATTTGTAAACAGATGTAAGGCAATTATGTTTCAAGCGTGGAATATAATTGGAAAATTGGCTGAACGGTTTGTTTAATTTAGACTTTAAAAAAACCCAACTTTGTTTAAGTGGTGTACCCTTTTTGGGGGACTGCCTTTAGAGAAGATGCATTTTGGAAATTGTTTTCCGTAACCTCTCCTGTACATAGAGCTTTATTTCCTCTTAATCTTTGTTTACACTGGATACATAATTTAGTGTTCAAATTGTAATTAGTTACATTTAATTATGGGTAGCATAGATGCTTTTTTTTTTTTCCTTTGAGACTAGTGGAGAAATACAAATTCTTGCCAACTTTTCAAATGGAAGCTTTATTAAATATATTTCATTATGCAGATTAAAAAAAATGAAGATAAGCGATTTTTACCCACTGAGACCGAGTGACATAGTATCTGTGCTTTTACTATAGTAATAGCAGGTCAGTTTTTTTCCTCCCAACATTTTTATTTGGATATTTAATCTTAAAATTCAGTTACAAGTTGTGATTCTCCCTTTCAGTCCTGTGATAACTTCCCCTTGCCTCCTCTTTTCTTCTCTCAGTCTCTCATTTAGTATCACTCAGATTCTCAGGGACTTCCATAGGTTAGCAAACATTGACTAAGGGGTATTTAAATGGTTTTTGTTTGGTGACTGGTGACCGCGTTGATACTTTATCAGGAAATTAAAATGACCAAATAGATCAGTATTAGTGAGGAGAGATTCCCCCAAATTACCATATATCATGCTGACTGATAATGGCTTGTATATATGTGGCTATTTTGTATACAGTACCTTTCATGTAGGAATGAAAATACATGTGTAGCCAGTCTCTAGTATACATCATTTCTTTTTTTATCCTTTTTTTTTTTAAAGCTTAAGTAAGAATGATAATATTTCTAAAGATGTTTAATATTGTTTTGGAGAAACAGTTTGTAGGAGAGTATACAATTTGTAGGAGAGAAACAATTTGTATAATTCTGTGCTTTCTGACTTTCTAAAGGTTTGTGCTTAAACCAGGAATTGATTTTTGAGTATACATTTTTTTAAACAGAATTATTCTTTAGGTAGCAACTTTGAAATACAGAAGTGCTTTTTTTTTTTTGAAAGATTGTGGAATATCTGTGTTCTCTTATAGATGGAGGTTGGATAGCTGGTTATTAAAAAAATCGCAAATCCGTTAAAGAGCTGCTGATACTGTAAATTTTTCTTGCTCCAAATTGAGCATTTTCTTGAAAATCAGATACAGCAGCAACCTGAAATATCAAAAATATGTTGCGTAAAATACATTGTATAGAATAATTAATTCCAAAGGAGATAAAATCACCTGTTCAAAATAAAGCATGTATTATAAAAACTCTTAGTATATAATATTAGCATATAGTTTTCTTTTTGACCTGTAGTTTTTTTGAGCAGAGAAAAGTATTGCTTATAGAGAATGTACCTAAATACTCTTATTAATGTGGATTGAAATGTAAGCTAGAGCTGATAAAGTTGTGTACCACATTAATGACCCACCCACTTTCTGTTCCCTCAAGGTGTTCACCTGGCTTAGCAGGAGTTGATTTGTGCAGTCAGGTGCCTTAAACATTTTTGTTAGTCCTTTACTTAGTCTTCTGATATTCTACTGCATGGCATCATCATATTTCCTAAATTCTTTGTCAACCCTGCCCCTTCCTAACATGTGAAAAATGCCATTGTGCATACATGATATGAGTTATTCTTGCAGTAGTGAGATTTGTAGCTACTACATTAAATGCATGCCTGACTGTGCCTTTGTGACTCAGAACTGTTTTCTCATGCTGTCCATCACATTTCCGGGAGACTCTTGTTATGTATTCAGTCAGTTATAATTCAGTTAAGTGTGTTAAATCTGCCCTTTTGGAGAGTGTACCAATGCCCTATGGGATGTCAACTCACCCTTGTGGAAAGACATATTATAATTTCCAGATGTTATCTTTACTTTTGTTTCTTTCTGTTTCTTATTCAAGATGATACGGAGAAAAGTGTTTTTATGTCCTTCATAAAGTATATATATACTTCATAAAAGTATATACTCTTTGACACAGGGCAGTTTAATTCTTAGTTATGTATGCCCCACATTCTTGTTGTTTTATTTGCATAGGATCTTCCTAATTATGGGGTAGTTGGGGGATGGTATCAAATTCTTCCTTCCTAAATTGAAATACACATTAGTACATAATTCCTATTAAGGACCATTCATTCGATATTTGAAGATTTTACAGTAATTTCTCATTGACCTGCTTTCTTTTTTCTTGAGATTTATTTTTATTTTTTTGCAGAGAGGGAAGATAGTTGTAGAAACTTTGAGATTTGTTCTTTTGAGTTAGAACCAGATGGGGAGGACCATCAATTGAAAATGAGGAAGAAGGAATGATTAATTTTCTCAAATGCCAATACTTTATATAGAGTATTTTTTTATCTGAGTTTCCAGTGTTAGTATTTACACGTGAAGCGTCTGTTTTTCATGATGGTTCATTTTGTTTAATGATATTTATATATTTTTAATAGCAATAATTGCTTACCCAGTAGTAGTTGCTGTATTAACCTCCAATTGCTAGTAAATATTTTTAAGTACATAATAGACAGCAATTTAAGGCATAGCATAGCAGTTTACTGGACCGTTTTAAAGAGCCATTTGTACGTGTGATGAGTTCATAATTTTAAAGAGAAAATAATGTACACAGGATTTGTATGCTACAAAATATGTTGCTGTGTTATTGCTTGAAGAGTTCATTGAGAGAAGTTAGGTTGCGGCTGCTGCTTTGTGAGAATAAAGGCAGGGGGTGCCTTAGGACAATGAGTGTTGAGTTTATGCCAGGTACTTATGTAGTTTAGCACTTTCTTTGGAATATTTTGGTCATTTTTTTCGTGACTGTATTAGGTATTTGGGGAAAAAACAGCCTTTTAAGGCATTCTTTAAATAAAATTAAGTTATAGTAGTGGATTATATTAATTAGGCATGGAAAGATTCATCTTTTTTGTTCACGGGCTAATTTAGCCTAGTTAATTCTGAATTAATTGTATTCATCAAACATTTTCAAAGGTCTTCTCTGCTCTTGAGATTAATAAGAAAGATACTCTGTTCCCACTTTATATTATAGTCTATGTATTATATATTGGCAAAAGATAGGCATATTCTATAGTAATGTTTAAGTTATGTAAACTTGAGGTGAAATTCAGTGTAAACAGTATTAAGCTTATTTATCTGGATTTTTTGAAATAATTCAACTTTTTCTCAAAGTTTGATTCAGAGATAGACTAGAGTGTTTTCTTTTTGGCCACTTGGATCTTAGTTCCCAGACCAGGGATCAAACCCATGTACTGGAAGAGAGTCCTAACCCTTGGACTGCTTGGGAATTCCTAGACTAGATATTTTTCTGAATGGTTTAATTTGTTTTCAGTAGAGGAAAAGCATAATCTTTTCCTTTGAAATAGTAGTAGAAGGTACTGATTTATTGTTGTTTTGAAAGTGGATGATACATTTATTTCACAAAAGTTAGCTACTGTGAGAGATTAGACAAAGTTTATGAGAATTAGTAATACGGTTGAATATTAGATGTTACTACTGAGCTGTGCATTGCAGCCATTTATTAGAAATGGAGAAAAAGAGTTTCCGTGGCATTTCTTTTATTGTCCTTTATTTAAAATGTGTTATGTGCTAACTTGCTTTACAGAGTGTGTGTTGTGGCTACCAGAATTTCTATTTTGTCATTGTGTAAACATTGCTATTTCAAGAAATTGCATTTAGTGCATTGCAAAATGAGGTAATTAGGTAGGTAGTCTAAAAATGTGCTGTGGGGTAGTTAAATTTGCAGGCACACATTTTTGTTTCATAGAACTGGTTTAGAGATTTGGAATTAATGAATCAATGTTTGTAATGTGTATTGGAATTTCGGACTTTCCGTCTCTCTTGAGTCATTTAACTTCTATCCAGTTCAGATAATTTCCTTTTATAGTATGTGCTTTCATTGTTTATTCGAAAGATTTGAAGGTGTTAGCTTTGTTCTGTTGGGGGAATTCACTTCATTACATAGGGGAGATGATTTTCCATTAATCTTGGTAAATATTAACATAAACGAGGAATTGTAAATTCATGTTCATTTGCATGAATGAAATATGTATGTGTGCTCAATTTTTGTTGAGTATAAAGTCACTTATGTACATCAGCATGGCTTTCTGTCTTTGCTTTAGTTTACACAAAAATAGTTTTAAATGCTTTTAATATGTGATTGGTGTTTATTTTAGAGGCAGCTCCCCCACCACACTACTTTGTTTTGTACTTAATTTTTGAAATCATCTGTACTATAGATTGGATTCTGTTGTCATAAATTGGCTGTCATAGTTTTCTTTTAGGAACTCCTGTTTTACTTGCATTTGTATTAACATGTTTTAGTTATGTTTGTTGGAATAAAGTTGTTTTCCTTTTTTAAGCTAATAAAATGTCTTAGAGTACATGTGGATTCTAGTCAAGAAAGATGAGGGTTTTTTTGTTGTTGTTCTTTCTAGATGAGAATTAGAAGAATCAACGGTGTCCAAGGGAGAATGTTTACTCCATTGGCGTTTCCATACTCTGTAGTTTATTATGTATATTTCTGAATGTTTATTTTCTCATTCTAGATAAATTGTGGTAGTCTTATTAAAGCTGTATTTCTACTACTGTGAAATAGCACAGAGCCCTGGTCGACAGCTTTTTGCATTTTGTACTTTTTCCAAGTACAGTGAAATTCCATTACTGTTAAAGGAACATCCTGAGTTCATTCTTTTAAAATTTCGCTTGTGCCTTTATTTTACATTGTTTAAATTTGTAATTTAAAAAATGAAAAGGAAGATAAAGAGAATTAGGTAAATTTTCAGGTAAACATGTTTTCTCAATCTTCGCTAGCTCTCTTTACTGTAATAATTGTCTTGATTTGTAGTAAATCACTACATTAATTGTATATATTTAAGACATTTGGTATTAAAATTAAATTTGAAGAAATGATTTGTTTCAAATAAAATATATCATTAATTATGCACAGAATTCTTTATAATACTAGTGGAAATTACAAAGATTGTTCACATAAAACATATTAAGTTGCATGAAAACCATGATCCTTCCCCTCGCTCCCATCATTGATGTATTTCTGAGGAAGTATTTTTTCATGACACATAAAGTTCCCACAGTCCACCTGTGCTTAATTCGAGAGCTAATAAATAATGTATTCAAAAGAGTAAAATAGGTGTGAAAAAGCATTTTGTGTGGGCAGTTCACAGGATTGAGTAATAATGTCCTAAAGAGAAATAAGGAAAAACATACGTATGTCCAACTCAGGAACCAGCTCCAAGTTTTATTGCACACGTATATGTTTGGCACAGTCCTCCTCATCTTTAAGTAGGTCAAATGTCATCCCCCTGTGAAGATTGCCTTGACTCCCACAGATCGAACTTGTCACTCTTGCTCCTTCCATCTACCTCTTCTGTCTACCTCTGATAATCATATGAACTTCCATAGGGCAGTGACCCTGTCTAAGCCATCTTTGCATTCCCTTCATAGTTAAATGCTGTTAACTCAGTTGAATGAATGAATGACTGGACAACTATTCTCTTATCCACCTTGTTTTGTAAGGGAGTTCTCATTACCCATTTAGGCCCTGATCACACCATGTTGTTATTATTTTTGAAGTTTATTTAGCTGTTCAGCTCTGTGTTCTGAACATACATTGTTTAGGCTGTATGTACTGTTGCTTGGTAATATTTTAGATGAGTTCTAGAAAACCTTTCTTAAAAATTTCCAGCTGATCAAGAGATGCATGGTTATATCCCAAAGGAGTAGGAATTTGATACCTATTTAGATTTTGTGTAAGGTGGTAGCAATCTAATAGATTTTGGAACCTGTTGGAGATTTTATTTGAGGTTTGATCCAAAGTTCCTCCATTTTCATTCTCTAAGAGGTATCCTGTAAGAAGGCTTTTGCTTAATCTTCAGTTATAAGATAACTTTCTATGAGCTCAGTAAAATGGTAGTAAACTGGTAATAGGGAAAGTTGAGTGGTATTCAACACCCCCCCCCCCCACTTTTTTTTTAAACTAGTGACTATATCTGGTTGGTCACATAATGGTTCTGTGCCTCATTTTCTCCTATAAACTGGATGGAAATACGGGAGTTTGTGAGAAATCAGTTTGAGTATCTTTTAAGGAAAGCACTTTGGACGACTAGATAATGTTTTTTAATAGGAAGAGTCTTCTGGCAAATTACAACTCAAGTTATAGAGTAACCTTAGACAGTTAACCAGGAAGTGGAACAGCAAAATTACTTGTTTTAAGTATGGCAGTTATGTTGAATTTGTGCTTTTTGAGGGGAGCAGAAGATTAAATCGTTTTTGTGTCTTTCTTTATAAATGAGCCATCTTTAGATGTCACAGCTTTTCTTTTGTGTATATGATTCTCAGGTTGCACACTGTGTCTTTAATAAGCTGGGTGATTTTGCTGTGCCAACCGAGCTCTGACTGGCTGAGACTGGAGATTGAACTGTGGCTCTTATTTGGTAGTTTAAGCTATTAATTCCTTGGCAGCTCCAGAGTGCTCTTTGAACTTTAAATAGCAGTTCTATTAACATTTTGAGATTTGTCTCAGGGAATGTCAGAAATAGTACTTAATAAATAACTTTTTCTTTTTAAAGACTAAATCACATTTTAGTGTGACACACATGTCATAACCCTTACTTTGTTTTGAACAAAGTATATATCCTTAACTGCCAGCCAGTTTCTATTTTCCATTTAATAATGTGGCGACATCTAAAAATATTTGGACCTTGTTGAAGGAAGGAAAGCCCCTCTGCCCCAGTCTGTAGTTTTAGTCTTAGTCATGTTAATTATGAACAGTGTCCTAAGTTTTTATCCAAAGTGTAGAATTTTACATGTAGTGGTCTCCAGCATTCTAAATATTAGAAAAAGTTAATTTGTTCGTAAGTTTGCTTTTAAATAAAACCTACCCTTAATTCTGTCGCTACAAATGATGGTTAGCCTATTGTATTGTACTTAATTACTTGTATTATAGAACTCAGATGATATTTATGTGAGCATTTTTATGGGAAAGTTTAGGTTATTAGGAGTACCTTTCTTCATTATAGTGCTGGATATCAGAGCAGGCCCTCCCTAAAACCCATCTTAGTTCCAGGCAGTGGGAATGAGGCCCACCCAGACTCTGGGCATGTTTGAAGGGTAGGAGAGGATAGCTGTCTGAAAGAGAGTCTTGAAGAGGGCATGGAGAGGTGAGGGTGGCCTCTCCCCAGTGGGAAAAACAGTTTTGGAACAAGGATTTAAGCAGATAGTCCCTTTCCTTACTGAAGGAATCTGCTGCTGCTTCCTCTTTGCTAATGTACTACCTAAAATGTAGGGAGTAGTAACAGGTTCTGTGATGTCATCTTTGCACTTTAGGTTTTCCTTCTCTTTTTTCCTTCATTCACCCTTAAAGACAATCTTTTGTACTTGCTATGTTATGTGATAAATGAGCACTTATGAGCCTCAGTGAAGGGCAGAGGGAATTGGGGGTGAGATTGGATGGGGTAGCTAATAAATCAACATTTAGACAATTTTTTTGAATGTTAACAGTTAAGGACAGGGAAGCCTGGCGTGCTGCAGTCCATGTCGCAAAGAGTCGGACACGACTAAGCGACTGAACAACAGATGCTTGAGAAATTTAGGATGTATATAATTTATTTTCAAATAATGTACATACATCAGAAATGCTTGAAATCTGGCTTGGGTTTACAGAAGGGCTAATGAGCTTCCCTAGGGAATAGTAGTATAATAGTAGTAAAGAATATGCATGTAATATAGGAGATGTGAGTTGGAAGATCCCCTGGAGGAAGATCCCCTGGAGTGAAACGGCAACCCACTCCAGTTTCCTTTCCTTGGAAATCCCATGGACAGAGGAGCCTGGCGGTCTATAGTCCATGGGGTCGCAAAAGAGTCCGAGACAGCTGGCTTAGCGACTAAACAAAGGGTTTGATGTGTAGGATAAAGACCTGCATATACTACTGATATTTAGTTTTTATAAGATTGTATATGGTAGGTGGAGAGGGAGAGCAGCGTGAACAGGTAGCATAGTAACTCAACCAGAAAAACTTTGGAATTTTAAACTGGGTCTTGAAGGAATCGATGGATATGGCTTCTTAGAGGGGGATGGAAAGCTTGCATATTCTTTGGAAGCTCATTTGTTAACTCTGTCTGTCCTTAAGACTGTTTCTTAAGTGGTATATAGGAGAGCATTTCTAATCTGTGGTCTTGGTTCCCTTTTAAAAAACAGTACAAAAACTTACTGAAATCTGCTTTTTGTTAGGTGCAAAATTTGAAGTGTGGGCAGACTGATTTAGGTTAAGAAGTGGTGATGTTAAAATAATCAGTTTTCTAAAATAATTCAGTTTTGAACTTTAAAAAACAGTGCTGTATTACGCAAAATGCTAATGACTAAAGTGACAAATATTTCAGAAACTGGACAGACGTGAATCTTAAATGAGCAGATGGGATATGAAACTAAAAGTGGGAGATAATCCAAGATGATATAGAAACTATTATGAGAAATGAATTGAGGAAAAACAAGTGTGTTAAATGGTATTACGTTTAATAATATGTTTAAAAGCCTTTCTAGGATTGCTCTCTTACATAGACAAATTGGAATTGTTGAGCCGTGTAACCTATTAGTCTTTAAATTTTGTGCATTTAAAACAAATTAGATTTTGGTCTAGAATTACTTCTCGTGAAGCCTAGACATTCAAGTCATGAATATATATGTAAAAGTGTTTGCAGTAGACAATATAATTTGCTTTATCTGACATAAAAATAATAAAGAAGGAATAATTGTAATTTTCAAAGACAGCTGTGGTGGACCTTGAAGGAAAGAGTTAAAGAGAGGAAGATGAGGAAGTTTCCTGTTTGGGCAGCTTGGTACTTGGTTGAAATCATTACATATGTTTATTGAGGGTAGAACTTGAATTACAGCAGCTTGCAAAATGAATAAATGGTACACTTCGCAGTTGAAGAAACTTGATTGTGAAACAAGTGGGGATATGGAAGTGGGAAGGGTAAGAGACTGAAAGGCAGATGAAGGTGGTTTTTCAGAAGGCCAGAGCCTCGCTTGTATTTGTAGGTTAGGAGCAACTGTAGTAGAGAGATGGAAAGAAAAGTGAAAGATACGAGAGTAGTTGATAATCAATGAAACAATCAGGCTGGGGATGGTATAAAGAACCCAGGTGATGGGGTTAGCACTGGGAAAAGAGTAAGACACCTGAGAAATAAACGCTGTGAGGGTGTGAGAAATGAGTACGTGTGAAGGCAGTGGGACAAGCTCAGTTGTAGCTTGAGTGCTTTTTAAGTTCAAAGACTAAAATATACTGAGCTTGAGCCTGAATAAACATGTAAAATTATTTTTAGTTAAAAATTTTGCATTTTACTTGATGTTCTTGTTACTATCAACCATTTTTGTTTTTCTTTTCCTTTAATGGTTGTTTTACTTAAAACAAATGTCACTTCCTTTGGTTGTAGACTCCACAATTACAAAACTAATTTTGAGCTAGTCACACTAGAACTAGAACACATCTGCACAAATGAGAAGCTTTTCCTTTGAAATGGATCAGATATTGATGCCATTGTCTAGTACCTTTTGGTCTTTTTCCTTTGGAATTTCTTTTAGAGACAGTTTAGTCAGCTGTCCTGAAAAGTCTTATTTTAAAGTATACTTCTTTGATCAGTGTCTTTTCTCTTCTCTTGGTTCTGCTTTTTGCTGTAAATTATTGCTTAGTCAGTAATATAGTACCTTCTGATGGGGGTTTTACTGGTGTTGAGCAAAAGTCCTGGGAAGAACTCTGCTTTTGGCTATACAGTTGACCCTTGAACAACATGGGTTTGAACTGCATGGGTCCATTTATATTTAGGTGTATTTCAATAAATAAATACTACAGTATTATGTGACCTGCTCCATGTATTGAGTTCCATGGATAAGGAGAGCTGACTGTGAAGTTACACATGAATTTTCCACTCTTCAGGGCAGGGAGTTCAAGGGCCAGCTGTACTGGAATGCATACATGATGCAGATATGCCAAGAGCCCCATCCTTGCTTGTACAGTGCCTTCCAGGTTCTCTGTCTGGTGCTGCAATGTGTTTGTTTTAGTACAGTTTCAGTGGAGGTGGATTTAGTGGTCCCTTGATTGGACTAGATATTGGGAGTGCCATTTTTGCTCTCTGGGCATCAAGGCAGATTATCAGAAGAGGAGGAGTAGAATTGTAAGTTGTGCTCTGTCTGTGTCTGTCTAGCAAATGTCAGCTATCCTCCTGAGCTTCATTTTTGGCTTCTTGTTTAGTCGCTAAGTTGTGTCTGACTCTTTTGCGATCCCATGGACTGTAACCTATCAGGCTCCTCTGTCCATGGGATTTCCTAGGCAAGAATATTGGAATGGGTTGCCATTTACTTCCCCAGGGGATCTTCCTTACCCAGAGTTTGAACCCGTGTCTCTTGCATTGGCAGGCAGATTCTTTAACACTGAGCCATGTCGCCAGCCTCCTCAATTTTGGATAAATGGAAGTAATTGTAAAGAAAAGCCTAGGATAAATACAGTATCCCATTGAGACAGTTTCTTTAGGTTTTAACAGAGAGTTTGGCCTGTGAAACCAAAGTAACTTACCTTTGTCCACTTAGTGTTGCTTTACTCATTCGAGGCTGCCCATGTAGTCAACTATGGGCTTTCCTGGTGGTTCAGACAGTAAACAATCCGCCTGTAGTGTGAGAGACCTGGGTTTGATCCCTGGGTTGGGAAGATCCCCTGGAGAAGGAAATGACCACCCACTCCAGTATTCTTGCCTGGAGAATCCCATGGACAGAAGAGCTTTGTGGGGGTACAGTCCATGGGGTCACAAAGAATTGGACACGAGGCAGCAAAGATTAGCTTTGTGCGTAAATTAGCTTTGTACGCACATAAATACTTATGTGCGTATTTAGGATTTTACTTTCTCACGGTCTGCCTTAACATTCGGTGTTAGAGGAGGTGCTGCAGAGGATGTTTGATTTGTGGCAGGCATGCCTGTATTATTTAGATTGAGTTGCAGTGGCAAAGATTATTTTCTGCTTTTGAATTCAGGAATATCGTGAGAGTTTTCTCAATCAGCCCTCCTTTGGTTTTCATGTTACATAGATGATTTTATTTATAATAATTTCTCTTTAAAAAATACTTTTCACATTAAAAAATGAGAATTGAAATCCTGTCAAAAAGCGTGGCAGTGTAATCCTAGATCTGTAGATATTTGGGATAGATTTTAAATGATATTATTCTAAACAAATAACAGGCACTTTTAAATTTTACAGATGTATTTAACATCTGAACAGTTTAACATTTAGAATTTATACCAGAGCATAAATCTACATTGTAGCTACTGAAGACCATAAATGTTTACCTTCTAAGTTACTAAAAACTAAGTATATAAGTCTAAGTTACTAAAAACATTTTTCAAAGAGTATTGGTTTACATAACAAAGTGTTATCATGGATATGGATTGAATCAAGTGTTGTGATCCCAAATAGACAAATTCTTTAGTTGTCTGTAAATTACTTGAGATATGTATGAAAGTAATTTTTTGTTGCTGTTTGGTGATAACATGGTAAAACCGCGCTTTGCAACCCAGACAGATGGTGTGGTTCTTGAGTCTGTCTGCAAGCTCCTACAACACTTAATTACACAGCAGAATGATTCTCATGAGAACCCAGCCTTTGCTGTGTGTAAGCTAGTGAACTGTCTTTTTTAGTAAATTTTATAAATTTGATTTGAAAAAGAAGTACTTGTTTTTAGGAAACTTTTCTAATAACTGTGTTAAGATGAGTAGCCTGGTTTGATAGTTTATATGGTGAACTCAAGAAATAGTCTAGATGGAAAACAAATGGGATTCAGTAAGGTAGGTGCTTATCTTCTAAAGTGACTTAGACTTTGTTGTCAAACTTTCTCATATGGTAGATGTGATACACTGTTAACAACTCCAAGAGCTGACTTTAACAAATTCCAGAAAACTGTGAGAAATCTGTCGATATGTGTTAACATTCATTTAAAAGATAACTGTTGATTTTAGAATCCTTGTTGTCCACCTTAGATTTTAATATTGGAATTGAAAATAAAAATATTTTAAATAGTGAAATTCACTTTTAACACATTAGGTGGATAGAACTTTATTTTAGCTATTTTGTAAAAGTTGAGTTTGGAGGTAATAGTATGTGGTTGAGATAAATAAATTTATAAGTTACATAAATAATTACATACATAATACATTAAGAATTTGTTTCTAGATACCCTTGGAAATTATTCTTTTGTTGAGTTTACTTATTTTTATTTCATGCCTATAATAGATAGACAGTCCTGAAAGATGATGTTTGATGCTATATTGGATGACATGAAGGAGCTGGAAGTTTATTCTTTATGCACAGGGGAGTGCCTGAAGGCTACTGAGGAGAATAATGACCTGACCAGATTTATGTTTCAGAGAGAAAACTCATGTGGGTTCTGTGTAGTGTCAGCTGTAATAGCGGAGAAACCCCAAAGGCAGAGAAAAGGCTCTTAGAATAGTCTAGATCTGAGAAATTATGCAGGGTCAGTAGGAATGAAGAGAAAGAAATGGTATCAAGTAATATTTTGGAGGTAGAATTGACAGAAGTTGGTTACCAAATTTTGTCATAGGAGAGGAATCAAATGGCAAACAGATATTCTTGGTTTTATAGCATTTGTGTTCTTGTTTATACGAAACAAAGAACTAACTGTTCGTGGCATCCATGAGCTATAGTTGTTAAAAAGAGCTATGCTTTGATCATAGTCATATATATATATATATGTGAAAGTATTCACTGAGCCTGAGTTCTTGCTATTAAATTATGCCCTGTGGAAGTCACAGTTTTAAAATTAATTATGGGCAAGAGCTAGGGGCAGAAAGATAAGAGATAGTGGGGAAAAAGTAAAAACAAACATTAGCCTTTATAACCTACCTATTTTCAGAAAAGACTTGAGGCAGTGGGAACAAGAGTTCTCTCTTAAATGGAGAATAAGATTTAGGAGCAAGGAGGGGTGAATTAAAAAGGTGGGGAAAGAAGGAGAAGGCAAGGCTGGTAGCCTGGGTGGAGAGGTGTGGGTGACGAATGGTGGTTGTTTGTAGGTGGAAATGAAGAATATTTTGGTAGGGGAAGAGCTCTTGAAATGTTGATGATCGGAAATGGGTGTGGAGAAACTCAGACAGAAAAGGAAATAGGTGAGGGTATACCCCGACGGCAGTGGCTCCACCAGCATTTGCTACTTGATGCTTCTGCTTTTAATAGTGGTGAGCTCAGAAAGCAGGTTACATTTTTCCTCTGTAAATCTGCTCTGGGTGGTTTTCACTTAGTTTTTTTTTTTAAAGGTTTTTATATTAATTTCATATTAGTGATATTATTGGTAGGAGGATGAAAAAGACTTTTACGCCTGTTTTTCTTCTTGCCTTTGTGGAAGCTGCCGGTTTTTAGGGACTGGCATAGTGGATAAACTAAGAGAACAGTTGTAAAGACCAGAAAACAGTGTGTATCTTTGACACCTCTTCTTTATTCTGATTTTTGGTTCCTTTAAATTTTCATTCCTATCATCCTGTTCTTCCCTCAGCACTTAGGTTTCTGGTTGGACAATATTTTTATAGATAAGAGTATCATTGTTATGCCACGTCAGATTTCTACCTCACATGCTGGGAAAAGTTTTCCCTGCGTCCCTCACTTTCTGCCCATCCCTCTCTACCCCTTTCCTTTTTCAGCACATTCCTGGACTCCCTGTGCTCTGGAGCTTTCCCTACCCTCTGCACTTTTACTTGGCAGCCCCAGTTCTCAGTTAAGCGCTAAAATGTACATATGCACTTCAGAACCTTTTGATGTAATCTCTTTGCTGTGGTGGGGATCCTCTCCAGTTGTTTTGAGTGCACTTACTGGCACAGCATGTGCTATCCATTGTCAATTGGCTGTAATTCATTCAGCTTTCCCATGCGGTAGATTTTTAACTTGGCTACCCTGGAGGTGGAGAGTTGGCTTTCTTGCAGTTGCATTTTTCTGTAATTTCTCTCCAAGTGAGGTCCTACTAATGAAATACAAAATATTTCCAAGAAATAAAACTTCCAAGAAATTTAAACTGCATAAAGTGCCTACGTAATTCAGACACACCATTAGATCTCTGTATGTTAGACACACATAACTTTTTTATTCTTGTTAACGTGCAGTTTTTGAAAAACAGATATCATCACAGGGTAAATACAGTTCTTTATTCAGCTGTATGCACTAACATTTTCCATGTGGTTACCATTTTCATAATTATAATTTGAAAGAGAAGAGTATTTTATAAATTAATTTTATAAGTTAATAATTCAATATTGTTAACAGGAGGTTACCCTTCCCCTTGTAGGGGTAACTGCCAGTTGTTTAATTTTTATCATTCCAGGTTAGTTTACTTTTTATCAGTCCGGATTTTTAAAAAATATGTTTGTGTGCTTATAAACTTGCAGTTTCAAAATTGTTTTCACTAGATAATAGCATGTATAAATCGTACGTAAGGTACAAAGAATCATGATATATTGAACACCCATGTACCTAATACCCAGAGTAAGAAAAAGAACATCTTATCATTTGTGAAGTCCTGTGATTGCTTTCCATTCTCTTTTCTATCCCTTGAGAGGTAACTATTCTGGATTTTATTTTTATCATCTGTTTTTAAACAAAGTTTTAATCATGTGAATTTAGTGTGTTTTATATATATATATATATATATATATATATATATAACACACATATATATAGTTTTGGGTTTTGGAACCTTATATGAATGAACTGTATTCCTTTGCAACTTACCTTTTTATTTAATACTATGTTCCAACAATGTACAATTATCATTTACTCTTGTACCAGTTTGTTTATGCATTCTATTGAAGATGGTCATGTTTGTAGTTAAAAAAATTACAGATGGGGGCTAATTCTCCCATTTTCCCTGCAATATACATTTCAACTTAACATTTAAAAAATATTAAAGTCATAGAATCAAAGTCTCAGAATATTTTCGAGTAAATATTTTGCTGCCAAGTAAATTTAGATATACCTCACTGTTGTTATTTTTTTAAACGGTTGTATCATGTTTCACAGGATTGGATGTACAGTTTATTTAACCATCAACTGTGAGAAATATTACAATTCAGTTTTTTTGGTAACAAGTAGTTATGCATTTTTGATAGTTATAACCAACCACAAATTCTTCAGAAAGATGTGTTGGTTTATATTTTCTTGGGCAATAATGTAAATGCCCAATTCCTCTATCCTCACCTATTGTGAAACTTACTTAAATTTTTATACTCTGAGCAGAGAATATCTCAGTATTTAAATTTGCAGTTTCTTTATTTCTAATGAGGTTATGAGAATGCTTTTATATAAACGAGTATACATATTTTGTGAATTTTCTTATTTTTCAAAAGCATTTAATCTCTATAAAGCCTTCTGTTTTCTTTTTCTATTTAAAATTTCCAACCATTCACTAACAGGCATCTTTTTTTCAGGTTAGATCTTCACATGTTGCACACATTCTCATGTCAGAGCTTTTGCTCTAAAAGTGCTTACTGAATGCCTGGAATTGCTTAACTTCTTGCCAGCTACGTAAATTTTCTCATCAAGATCCTGATGAGATAGATACTACTGTTCCCATTTTTCAGATAAGAAAACTGAAGCAAGATTATAGTGACTTGCCTTAGGTCACACAGCCAGCCAGTCATGAGCTGAGTCACTGACTTAAAAGCCTGAGCACTTAACCTGGTGCGTTGTATTGTGTGCTCCTTTCTTTTCTTGTCTAAATCCTTTTAGAGTTTTTGTGAAGCTCTTCCTAGCTATTCCAGACGTTATTGGTCTCTTTCTTTCCTGAGCCTTTTAAAAATTAACAGTGTAGACCATATAATTTAGCATAAGCATGAAGGTAGAAGTCACTGGAGCATATAGATTTGCCTGAGATTAATGGAGTGATAACACAGTTTACATTTTTAAAAAGTTTCATCAGAGATTAATGGAGTAATAATGCAGCTTAAAATTTCTTCCCACAGATAGGCAGGTTTTTTTTTTTTCCTCCTAGACTACTTTATTCCAAATAGAGAAATCAGTTGAAAAATTAGGGTGGTTTATTGTTTTGGTCAATGACTGGGCAAGTTAAAAACCTAGGTAACTGTATAGTCTCAAAAAAAACTCATCATCTTACAAAAAAATGAAAAACCAGTTGCTGAAATGCTCATCAGAAATGATTTATTATAGTAACATAATCTTGTGCTTATTTCAAAATAAAAATAGCTTAAACAAGGTAGAAATTTCCTTTTTTGCATACAGGCAACCTGGGAAATGGCAACCCACTCCAATGTTCTTGCCTGGAGAATCCCAGGGACGGGGGAGCCTGGTGGGCTGCACAGCCTGGTGGGCTGTCTGTGGGGTTGCACGGAGTCAGACACGACTGAAGCAACTTAGCAGCAACCTGGAGGCAGCATTAGAACTGGCTTGGTTCCTTTTCTCAGTCATCAGGGGACCTTGACCATCATCAGACTCGTCCTTTCTTGTTATTCCATCATCTCTAGTTTATCACAAGTAGCATATTGTCCAAGATGGCTTCTCAAACTCTAATCATCCTGGTGACATTCTAGATAGGAAGGAGAAGGAACTGTAGGAGGGCCACACCCCTCCTTTTAAAGGAAATTTCTCGGAAGTTCTTTACAACACATCTGGCCATACTTAACCTCAGGGAGGCTGGGAAATGTAGTTCTTCAAGTGAGCACATTGTTTTCCCCAGCACTGGAGTGTGGGTTACTGTGGAGGAAGGAACCATTCATGCTTGGGTAGGCAGCTAACAATCTCTCATATACAGAGAAAGTAACGTAAATTTTTTGTTTATAGTTTTATTGCAGTTGGATAAGACATCATCCCAGTGTCACTAATGAACTTCATTAAATAGTTCCCAGATATTTCGTAAGAGTTCTCTTTTAGTTAAGTTTAATAAATATAAATCATTAATCAGTGTCCTGATATAGTTAGGCATGAAAATAACTATATGAAAATGTTAATAATTGAAAATAATAATTGTTATAAAATAATATTTTTGAAAATATTGTATACTTTGTAAAAGAGATTCATTTATATTGGAGATACACAATATGGTTACTTTGGCTATATTAAAAATAGATTTTTTTTTCTTTGAGAGATTTTTTAAAGTAGGTTTTTTCATTTAATACATACATTTTTTATCTTTATTGAGGTATAGTTTACATACAGTAAAATATTACCCATCTTAAGCAGTATGGATTTATGAGTTTTGATGAATGTGTAGTCAATGAAACCATCCCCCACCTCCAGGCAACCACTGATCTTCTATTACTGTAGACTCATTTTGCCTTTTCTAGAATATTTTATGAATGGAATCATATAGTATATAGTCTCCTTTGTGTGGCTTTGTATTGTTTAAGTAGATAATTCCTTTTTAGTGCTAAGTTGTAGTTCTGTGTATTGATACACCACAATTTGCTTATCCATTCATTTATTGATGATTATGAACTTTCATGTACTGGTTTTTATATGGGGCATATGTTTTTATTTCTGTAAACATCCAGGACTGCACTTGCTGAATCATGTGGGAAATACAGATTTCACTTTATTAAGTACTGCTCAACTTTAAAAAGGTGGTTGTGCCATTTTACATTGCAGCCAGCTGCTAATTGCTATTCCAGAGTAGCGAAGATTTTCTCTTATGATTTCTTCCAGAGGTATCCTAGTGTTTTTTATTAGATTTAGGTCTGTGGTTAAGTGATCCATTTTGAGTTAATTTTTTGTGTGGTGTGAGGTAAAGGTTGAAGTTCTTTTTGCTCATGGGATATCTAGTTATTCCAGCATTGTTTGTTGAAAAGACTTATGTTTTTCCCTATGCCTATCAAAAATCTATTGACTGTATTGAATGTGTGTGTGTGGAGGAGGCAGTGGCACCCCACTCTGGTACTCTTGCCTGGAAAATCCCATGGACGGAGGATCCTGGTAGGCTCCAGTCCATGGGGTTGTTAAGAGTCGGGCACGACTGAGTGACTTCACTTTCACTTTTTACTTTCATGCATTGGAAGGAAATGGCAGCCCACTCCAGTATTCTTGCCTGGAGAATCCCAGGGACAGAGAAGCCTAGTGGGCTGCCGTCTATGGGGTCGCACAGAGTCGGACACGACTGAAGCGATTTAGCAGCAGCAGCACCAGCAGCATGGCTTGTAGGATTTTAATTGCCCAACCAGGGGTTGAATCCGGACCTTGGCAGTGAAAGAGAGGAGTCCTGACCACTGGACTGTCAGGGAATTCCCTATGTTCTGTTCCTTTGATCTGCCTACTTCTGCTGCTAGCACACAGTTATGATTATTGAAATCTTACTGTATATCTTGAAATCAGGATAAATTCCCAACTTTGTTCTTTTTCAAAATTGTTTTGGCTCTTCTGAGTACTTTGCATTTCAATATAAGTTTTAGAATCAATCTGTTGATTTGTTAAGAAAAACTGCAGGGATTTGATTGATGTCTGGTTGACTCTGTAGATCAACTTGGGGAGAATTGACAGGTTAACAGTTTTAGATGTTCTAATCCATAAACATGTTCTAGCTGTCCATTTCTTTTGATCTTTAATTTCTCTCAGCATTTTTTTGTACTTTTTGGTGTACAGGTCTGTAACATATGTTATCAGATTTATCTCTAGTAGTTCATATTTTGGGGAAGGCAATGGCACCCCACCCCAATACTCTTGCCTGGAAAATCCCATGGATGGAGGAGCCTGGCAGGCTGCAGTCCGTGGGGTCGCTAAGAGTCAGACACGACTGAGCGACTTCACTTTGACTTTTCACTTTCACGCATTGGAGAAGGAAATGGCAACCCACTCCAGTGTTCTTGCCTGGAGAATCCCAGGGACGGAGCCTAGTGGGCTGCCGTCTATGGGATTGCACAGAGTCGGACACGACTGAAGCGACTTAGCAGCAGCAGCAGCAGCAGCAGCAGTTCATATTTTTCAATGCTGTTATAAGTGGCGTTGCTCTTTAAACATTATTTTTAAATTGTTCACTGCTAGTGTGAAGAAGGCAATGGCACCCCACTCCACTACTCTTGCCTGGAAAATCCCATGGACGGAGGAGCCTGGTTGGCTGCAGTCCATGGGGTCGCTAAGAGTCGGACATGACTGAGCGACTTCACTTTCACTTTTCCCTTTCATGCATTGGAGAAGGAAATGGCAACCCACTCCAGTGTTCTTGCCTGGAGAATCCCAGGGACGGGGGAGCCTGGTAGGCTACCGTCTATGGGGTCACACAGAGTTGGACACGACTGAAGTGACTTAGCATAGCATAGCATAGTGTGTATTGATCGGAGAAGGCAATGGCAACCCACTCCAGTACTCTTGCCTGGAAAATCCCATGGATGGAGGAGCCTGGTGGGCTACAGTCCATGGGGTCGCTAGGAGTCGGCTACAACTAAGCGACTTGACTTTAACTTTTCACTTTCATGCATTGGAGAAGGAAATGGCAGCCCACTCCAGTGTTCTTGCCTGGAGAATCCCAGGTACCGGGGAGCCCGGTGGACTGCCGTCTCTGGGGTCGCACAGAGTCGGACATGACTGAAGTGACTTAGCAGCAGCAGTGTGTATCGATAGAATATAGTTAATTTTTGTATATTTATCCTGTGCATGCATGCTAAGTCGCTTCAGTCGTGTCCGACTCTTTGTGACCCTATGGACTGTAACCCGCCAGGCTTCTGTCTCTGTCCATGGTCTTCAAGCAAGACTACTGGAGTGGGTTGCCATGCCCTTCTCCAGAGGATCTTCCAGACCCAGGGATCGAACTGGCATCTCTTATGTCTCCTGCATTGGCAGGCGGGTTCTTTGTCATTGAGCCACCTGGGAAGCCCAATATTTATCCCACACACTGTTGCTGCTAAGTCGCTTCAGTCGTGTCCGACTCTTTGCAACCCCATAGACGGAAGCTCACCAGGCTCCCCTGTCCCTGGGATTCTCCAGGCAAGAACACTGGAGTGGGTTGCCATTGCCCACACACTGTAAATTCCTTAAATTCAATTGCAGTTGAGCCTTTAACAATATGGAGGTTATAGGAAGCAACCATTCCCTTAGTTGAAAATCTGAATATAACTTGTAGTCAGTTATAACATACCCATGGTTCCGCTAAATCCACAGTTCTGCATCCACAGATTCAGCTAACCACGAATCTTGTAGTGCTGTAGTATTAAAAAAAATCTGCATTTTAGCGGACTTGCACAGTTCAAACCTGTGTTTGTTGAAGGTCAACTGTGTTAATTGTAGTAGCTCTTCTGAAGTCCCTTTATCTTCGTAAATGTAAATGATGCTGTTGTCTGTGAATAAAAATGATGTTACACCTTTCTAATCTGTATGCCTTTTCTTTTCCTTGCTTTATTTATTGCATTGATTGGGAGGGATCTATAGTTCAAAGTTGAATAGAAATGTATTAAGAATGTACATCAAGTTGCAAGAGTTTCCTTTAATTCTTGGTTTGCTTAATCTTTTTGCTATGAATTGGTGTTGAATTTTGTAAAATGTTTTCTCTGTATCTGTTGGGTTGATCACAAATTTTGTTAATATGGGGTATTTTATTGATGAGTTTTTGAACTAAACTTGACTGAAATCACATTTATGGATTTTCAAATTAATGCTACTAAGTTTAATACCCAAAATAAACTCCTGTACTACCATTTTTATATAATGTTGGATTTGATTTGCCAATATTTTGTTACTGATTTTTAAATCTATGATCATGAAAGATATTGACATGTAGCTTTCTTTTCTTGTAACATCTTTGGTCTTAGTAATGTTGGTCTCCTAAAAATGAATTGATAAGTAGTCCCTCTGTTTTTTTAAAGTTTGTGTAGAACTGGTGGTATTGCTTCCTTGGATGTTTGAATAGAATTTACTAGTGAAGCCATCTTGCCTTAGAGAACTCTTTTAGGGAAGATTTTAATTTATGAATTCCACTTCTTAATAGATAAAGGGCTATTTAGGTCTTTGTGTGTGTGTGTTACTTTTGTAATTGTTGCAAAGAAGTCCATTTAAGTAGTTTTAACTATTGACATACTGTTGTTTATAGTAATTCCATTACCTTTACAGTGTCATTACGATGTGGAGTAATTTCTCATCTTTCATTCCCGATAATGGTAATTTGTCTTTTTTTACCTCTCTTGATTAACCTAGTGAGAAGTTTGTCAATCTTATTGATTTTTTAAAATAACCAGCTTTTCATTTTATTGGATTTGTTTGTTGTTAGTCTGTTTTATATTTCATTTATTTCTTTGCTTTATTATTTCTGTCAGTTTGCATTTTATTTACACCTTTTCTTACTTCTGGAGGAAGAAGCTTAGAGCAGTTCTGTACATTTCTTCCTTTCTGATGTGAATATATAATGCAACAGATTTCTCTTTGAACACTGTTTTACTTGTAGCCCTCATATTTCAGTATATTTTGTTGTCATAATCAGTTCAAAATATTTTCTAGTTGCCCTTGTGTTTTTTTTTTTTTTTTTTGGCAGGAGGTGTTCCTGTGCATTATTTAAAAGTTATTTGTAGGGGAGGGGAGCATTGGAGATACTTCGTTAATTTCTAATTTAATTCTGTTCAGAGATTTCAGCTTTTGAAAATACATTGGTATTTATTTTATAGCCCACCATATGGTTTCTCTTGGTGAATGTTCTATGTGCATTTGAAAAAAAAAAAATGTGTAGTCTTTTGTTGAGTTGTAATGTTTTATAAATGTCAGTTTGGTTATGTTGGTTGATAGTGTTCATGTTTTTCTATATCCTTATTGATTTTCTGTCTACTTGTTTTATCAGTTGCTGAGAGGAGGCCTGTTGAAGTCTCCAATTATAATTCTGGATTTGTCAATTTCTCCTTTTGGATATATATATATTGTGGTTCATATATTTTGAAGTTTTGTTATTAGATACCTGCACATTTGGGATTTATGTCTTCTTGAAGAATTGCCATTTTCTCATTATAAAATTTCTCTCTCTAGTCCTAGTAATAGTCCTCTTGGAGTCAACTTTGGTATTAATGTAGTCACTTGGTTTTCTTACAAGTTATGCTTGCCTGATACACTATTTTATGTCATTTCACTCTTTAAGTGCTTTTCTTGTGAGCAGTATATAGTTGGGTCTTTAAATATTTTATCCACTCTGAGAATTGGTGTCTTTTAATTGTATAATTATATTGATATGATTGGGTTTAAATCAGCTATTTTGGCTTTTTTCCTGTCTGTTGCATCCATTTTCTTTCTTTTTTTGGTCTTTTTCTCCTTGTTTTGGGGTTATTTTCCTGGAGAAGGAAATGGCAACCCACTTCAGTATTCTTGCCTGGAGAATCCCATGGACGGAGGAGCCTGGGGGGCTATAGTCCATGGGGTCGCAGAGAGTTGAACAGGACTGTACAACTTCACTTTCACTTTTGGGTTATTTTGAGTACTTTTTTAAAATTTGGAATGAGTCCATATTGTCTTCATTACTAGATATGCTTCTTTGATTTAGTTTTTAAGAACTGGTTAAGGGTTTATAATATGCATCTTTAGCTTATTACTGGAGAAGGCAATGGCACCCCCTCCAGTACTCCTGCCTGGAAAATCCCATGGACAGAGGAGCCTGGTAGGCTGCAATCCATGGGGTTGCGAAGAGTCAGGCACAACTGAGCGACTTCACTTTTACTTTTCACTTTCCTGCATTGGAGAAGGAAATGGCAACCCACTCCAGTGTTCTTGCCTGGAGAATCCCAGGGACGGGGGAGCCTGGTGGGCTGCTGTCTATGGAGTCACACAGAGTCGGACACGACTGAAATGACTTAGCATCAGCAGCTTATTACAGTTTGCCTCTAAATAGTGCATTTTTTTCATTTATGTTAATGGACAATGATGTATATCCACTTTCTCTTTCTGGCCTTTGTTCTGTTGTTTTAAATTTTTCTTGTATATCCAGTATCCAGTCCATGATCCATTATTTTTGCAATAAGTTAATTAGCTTTTCAGGAAATTTCAAAATGAGAATACATGATTTATATTTATATATCGACTGTTTCTGGTGCTTGTTATTCTTTTGTGTAGATGTAGGTTTCCATCTGATAAATTTTCCTTGTAGCAGAAGAACTTTTTAAAAAGCATTCATTGTAGTTACATTTATTAAAGTACAATTCCATTGGCTTCTGTTGATCTAAAAAAAAAATAAGTATTTTACCTTCATTTTTGAAGGATTTGTGCTTGATCTAGAGTTATAGGTGTGGAGATTTTTTTTTTTTTCCAGCTTGTTCCGTTGTTGGTTCTTTTGTTTGTTTGTTTGCTTTTTAACGATGTCGCTTGGGGGATCCCAGTTAACCAACCAGGGATTGAACCCATGGAAAGAGCAGATTCTTAAGTACTGGACTACTGGGGAAGTCTCAAGTTCCATTATTTTCTGCTTGCATATTTTCTTTTGAGCAATCTGTTGTAAATACTGTTTGTTTCTGCTTATGTAATGTGTTTGTTTTTTCCCCTCTTGACAGCTTTTAAGATTTTTCTTTTTGGGGCTTCCCAGGTGGCACTAGTGGTAAAGAACCTGCCTGTCATTGCAGAAGATTTTCCTTTTTATTTCTGGTTTTCAGATGTTAATTGTATATATTTTGATTTTCTTTTTTCTTTTGGTTTATATTGCTCTGAGTTCACTGAAGTCCCTGGTTGCCTGGCACCTGTTGAATTTTGTTTAAATGTGCAACTTGGTATTTAGAAACAGCCTCAAAAGAGACCCTGTCAGATTTCTGGAGCTCTTTTTCTGCATAAACTCTCTCTTTTCTGGTGACCTACTTTAATATATTCTAGTTACCTTAGACTCTATAGGACCTGCTTCATTGGTTTTCTTTACCTCAGAGATTCTACCTTTGTGTTGTCTGCTGTCCAGGATCTGAAACCAGTTTCTTTTTTTATTTTTTTTTTTGGTCTGGTTTTCTGATTGTTTATGGTGGGAGGATAATTCTGGTGCTTCTTCTTTTATATTTTAAGTGTCATATTTGCCTGTGTATATTATCCTAGTTTAGGGATGAGCAGACTTTTCCTTAGAGAACCAGAGAGTTCATTACTTCAGGCTGAATAGCGTGGTTGTACTGTGGAAGCAACCATAGACAATACGTGGTGTGGTTGTGTACTAATAAAATTTAATTTACAAAATAAGTGGCCTACCTGCAGGCCCTAGTTTGCTACCCCCTGAGCTACTTGACTGAGATACAAATGATATTAGAGTTACGAAGTCTTATGCTTGAAAGGGAGGAGATACATATTTCATGTTTGAAAGGAGCCTTATAAATCATACTGTTTAACCAGCTCTTTGATGTTTGAAGCCACGTCTAGCATTGACCAGCTTCTCGCTAACCCCCCATATCTATGATTCTCAGGGATGCCAGTCAGGGCTGTTTTCTTCAGTGAGCTCTCATTGTTTTAGTTTTTTCCATTTGATTGTCTGCTACTACTTGGGTCAGTTCTGAGCAAATTGATTTCATCTTTCCTATATCAGTCTTCTGTGTGACTAAATTTGAAGATTTTTCAAATTTCTTCAGCCTCTTAACTTCATTCACCTTAATTCAGCTGTGGGTTTATTTTCTTTCTGCTATTTATTCCATTGAAAGAATTGGAACATGAGGGCATATAACCTCTAGCCATATGACATGTTTAGATTTCCTCATCCTACATCTGTTGATTTGTTGCACCTTATCTAGATTTTTCGCAAACTAAGGAACTAGGAGTTGAAAGCAGGATTGACTAGTGACTCTTATAATCTGTTATGTAGGATCTAGATACTATACTTTTATCAATGTAGCTTAGGATGGCAGTAATTTTTAAAATAAGTTACTTCACATTGTGTTTAGGTCATTGTCAAATAGAACACCCCTTTCCACTCATGCTACACTCCATTTTTAAAATCTTTATATTTTGGACAACCTTTGACTGTGTGGATCACAATAAACTGTGGAAAATTCTTAAAGAGATGGGAATACCAGACCACCTGATCTGCCTCTTGAGAAACCTATATGCAGGTCAGGAAGCAACAGTTAGAACTGAACATGGAACAACAGACTGGTTCCAAATAGGAAAAGGAGTACGTCAAGGCTGTATATCGTCACCCTGTGTATTTAACTTATATGCAGAGTACATCATGAGAAACGCTGGACTGGAAGAAACACAAGCTGAAATCAAGATTGCTGGGAGAAATATCAATAACCTCAGATATGCAGATGACACCACCCTTATGGCAGAAAGTGAAGAGGAACTAAAAAGCCTCTTGATGAAGGTGAAAGTGGAGAGTGAAAAAGTTGACTTAAAGCTCAACATTCAGAAAACGAAGATCATGGCATCCGGTCCCATCACTTCATGGAAAATAGATGGGGAAAGAGTGTCAGACTATTTTTCTGGGCTCCAAAATCACTGCAGATGGTGACTGCAGCCATGAAATTAAAAGACGCTTGCTTACTCCTTGGAAGGAAAGTTATGACCAACCTAGATAGCATATTCAGAAGCAGAGACATTACTTTGCCAACAAAGGTTCGCCTAGTCAAGGTTATGGTCTTTCCTGTGGTCATATATGGATGTGAGAGCTGGACTGTGAAGAAGGCTGAGTGCCAAAGAATTGATGCTTTTGAACTGTGGTGTTGGAGAAGAGTCTTGAGAGTCCCTTGGACTGCAAGGAGATCCAACCAGTCCATTCTGAAGGAGATCAGCCCTGGGATTTCTTTGGAAGGAATGATGCTAAAGCTGAAACTCCAGTACTTTGGCCACCTCATGGGAAGAGTTGACTCATTGGAAAAGACTCTGATGCTGGGAGGGATTGGGGGCAGGAGGAGAAGGGGACGACAGAGGATGAGATGGCTGGATGGCATCACTGACTCGATGAATGTGAGTCTGAGTGACCTCCGGGAGTTGGTGATGGACGGGGAGGCCTGGCGTGCTGCGATTCATGGGGTCGCAAAGAGTTGGACACGACTGAGCGACTGATCTGATCTGATCTGAAACTGAGGGCTGGGAAGAAAGTTACAGTTGAGGGGAAAAGTTATTATGAGTCAGCAAAGGTATGTATGTGTTAGAAAGCATGTTTGACATACAACTTATTGTATGGAGGGAGTTACTGTACTGCGTTTCTCACAACATGAAAATACCATGTTGGATGAGAGTCAGATGAGAGGCCCAGTGCCCTGTTGTGCTCCTTGCCTCTGTGGAGGTGACTCCTGGCAAACCTCTCATCTTGGAGTAGGAGGAGTTTGAGCCGAGCTAGATGGGAGGGAGCATGCAGCTGGAAGCATGTCTCTGCCCACCTAGAGTTTTAATAGTCTAAAAATGGAGAGAAGAAACAGAAAACAACAGTTATCTTAACCCCCAGTAAAATAAGTTTTTGGCTCTGCAACACAATTTATGGGATATTAAGTTGTGCTAAAGAATTTGCCTAAAATTAGTCTGTAAAAATGTATAAGTGAGTTCTCAAAATTAGTTTTAACTTTTTGTATGTATTAAATATTTTGCTACATTTTGATTAGTGTTTTTTTAAATTTTAGAACAGAATTATACTCTGACATAGTTAAAGAATCAAATAGTTCTACAAGATTTTTGTTCTTTTAACTGCACCACGCTGCTTGTGAGGTCTGAGTGTCCCAACCAGGATTTGAACCTGGGCCTGACAGTGATAACGGTCAGTCCTAACCACTGGATCTCCAGGGAATTCCTAGGTTTAGTGAATAGCATTCCCTTACTCCTGGCCCCTATTTTACCCTCTCCAGAGACATACGTGTTCATCTACTTTTGTTCATTATCTTAATTTTTAAATGTTTCTAAATACTGTTTATAATTACTTTCAGGTTTTAAAATTCTGAACCTTCCACTGTTGAAAATCAAGATTTAGCTTATTCTGTCTCCCGCCTACTAAGCAAATATGCCTTTTCCATCCTTCCATTTCACCAAAATAGCTGTATTGTAATTTTGGTTAGCTCAGTATTCAGTGTTAACATTCACTTGATTATGTTAATATATGGCAGAGCCATCAAGTAAACTCTGATTACTCTTTCTTTTCTGTGTAACTCGAAGATGGTAATTATCTGGATTTTGTTTGCTTGCTTATGGACTGTTTACTTTTCTATGTATTTTTGACTAATTCATCACTAAACCTTTTGCCTAATATTTGAATCTCCGTTTAAAAGACTTTCAAATATCCGGTGTTCTGTCAGTTCCAGATTGGTGACAGGGTCTTCCCTGGAGCCGTCTGACCTCTTATAATCTGAATTGGTTGCCCTCTAACTGGTGCACAGTTTACAACCTGGGATCATCTGATTATTTCCTGTAATCTTAGGGCTTCATTTGCTCCCTCCCATGTTGAATCTATTTCCTAAATCTCATGGCTACTTAGGGTTTATTCCCTCCTTTTCATGGAGTATGCCTCCAGTAGCTTCCTAAGAAAGGGTACCTTTTATTTTTTTAAAAAACATTTTTTAAAAAGTATTCTGCTTTTACACTTCATAGATAATTTAGATCAGCATAGATGTTTAGTTTGGAATACTTTTTCTTTAGAATTTTGAAGATATTACACCATTGCCTTTTTGCTTCTAGTATTACTATTGAGAGGTCAGAAATCCTTCTGATTCCTGACCCCTTTTTACCATATGGGAGCTTTGAGGCGCTTCTCTTTGTCTGCAGTGTGTTGAAAGTTTATAGTATACAGTTTCTGTGAGTCCCTTTCAATCTGGAAATTTGCATTCTTCCTTTGTCCCCACCCTTACCTCTTCACCCCTCAAAATTTTCTCGAATCATTTTATTGGTCATTTCCTCTTTCATTTTCTGTGTTTTCCCTTTCTGAAAGATCTTTTATTTGGTTTTGAACTTCCTGGGCTGATCCTTTAGTTTTATCTCCCCCCACCCTCCTATTTTTATTTATTTATTTTTATGTGCTTTACTTTCTGGGAGAAACTTTATCTTCCAGCCCTTTTCTGGATGTTTTATCGTTTCTGGCATCATTGTTTTAAAATTTCTAAGAGCCCTTTTAGTTCTTTGATAATGATAAGCATAGGTTAAATGATATGCATAGGTTAAATGCAAATTCTATACCATTTATTTAAACTGCTTGAGCATCTACAGATTTTGATAATTTGTGGAGTGTCCTGGAACCAAACCCCCATGGATACTGAGGGACGACTGTACCTGTGTTTATCGTTCTGTGTAAACTGGGTTGTAGCTTTGCTTTCTCCACAGCCCAGATTCAGTTTTCTTAGGTATTATAAGGCTCCTGACCTCTTGAGCATTGGCACCTTACCTTTAAAAATCTGGTTGCTCTCATCTCTGCTACCTACTATTGTGATTTTATGATTTAAAGGAGCAAAACAAAGAAACAAACTTCTTTACTGGGTTTTTTGAGGGATTTAAGAGCGAGCAAAAGCAGATGTGTGTATTTGTTCTGCCATCTTTACCTGGAGCTGATTAGTTATGTTTTAACAGACGTTTTCTATTATCCTAACTTTTTTCTTTCCTTTGACTAAGTTGAGAGGTGACTTAATATGTTTGTTAGCTGTATTTTTCTGATCTGCTAGCGTAGTAACCCTATCACAGGAGGAAGTGGTGTGAGGCAGACTTGAAATGTCCTCATGTACTCAAGTTAATCCCAAATGATCACATCTGCCTTTTCTACAGATCATCCTAGAATCCTGCCAAGGATTGATATTAAGCTGCTTGTTCTGTAGTTTGAGAAATCTTTATTTCAACCATTTCTTGAAAATTTAAATGTCTCTAATGAGGGTTAGTTTTATTTACAAGTCACCTTTGTGAGTGGGATGTAATTAGCTTGGGTCAGGAGACATGAGCTCTTTATAGTATCTAGGTCAACCATATCACCTTGCCAAGGTGCTCTGAGATGGAGATTTCCTGATACCATTTAGGTAAATAGTTGAAAAACTAGTACCAGAGCCTTGGTCTCCTGACCTGCAGCCAGTGTTCTTTCCATAACATACCCGGGGTTCATTCTTCTCAAGTTACACTGCTTGCTTGCTAAGTCTCTTCAGTTGTGTCCAACTCTGTGCGACCCCAGAGACGGCAGCCCACCAGGCTCCCCCGTCCCTGGGATTCTCCAGGCAAGAACACTGGAGTGGGTTGCCATTTCCTTCTCCAGTGCATGAAAGTGAAAAGTGAAAGTGAAGTCGCTCAGTTGTGCCGGACTCTTCGCGACCCCATGGACTGCAGCCTTCCAGGCTCCGCCCATGGGATTTTCCAGGCAAGAGTACTGGAGTGGGGTGCCATTGCCTTCTCCATCAAGTTACATTAGTTTTACTCTATTTCATGGCCTCTGAATACAGTTTTTAACTTTGGAGAGCCACTTTGCAAGTATTGATGTATGTTGGTCACAAGGGATCTGATTGCAGTGGGTAAGTGCAAATAAGTGACCTCCAGTGGGAAAATTTATCAGCTCATTTCTTACATTAGTACCTAAAGATTAAGATGGTAAGATTCAATATAAATTTTCTTTAAGTACATTCATGTCATAAGAAAATGCAGTTATCCTGATTCTGTTGCAATTTAGTTAGAACCATTCTGAATTGAGCTACTGTTTTGGATAGGAGAGTCTCTTCTGGTTAAGTTCAATTCCCCAAGGACCTTGACTACCTATGCAGCTGATACTAGCCATTGCTGAGAAGACTTCCCTCCAGTCTCTGTTACTATTAGCTATTTTCTTGGTTTGTTATACATACCCTAAGAATTAGCTTGTGTGGTTATGGTCTTACAGTGGTAATGTGTACAGCAGTATGTAATTATCTGAGTGAAATTAATCTCTTCTATTTATGGGATGGTGTAGTGAGCAGTCTTATACTAGTTTTCTTAATAACTCAGGAGGAGTGAAGAAAGATTCATGAACTTTCTTAAATTAGCATGTATGGCCATGAGCTCTTGTCATTGCTAAATTGAGTTGATGACAGTTTCTTTGTACTATTTTATAATCCTCTAGGGCTACTTGTTACCATTAGCCCTATGAAACATCATGGCAGAGTAGAAAGAATTCATGCTTTAAATTCAGTTATGTTTGGGATTTGCCAGTTGCTACCTGTGTGGTTATGGAAGAGTTATTTAATTTTTCTGACTTCTAATTTCTTTAGCTGTTGGCCAAGATTAGAGAATTACGTATGAAGGCCTCATATGTAGAAATTACATATGAAGCCTAGTATGGTGCCTCATATTAGAAATCCTATGTGAAGACCCTGCTGTGGTACCTGGTATTAAGTAGGTGATGAATAAAAATATTTATATATTTATACTTTTGATTCTGTATTTTTAAAACTTTGTAATCTTAAGCTTAGGGAGTCCCTGGTGGCTCAGTGGTAAAGAAACCACATGCCAACACAGGAGATGCAGATTTGATCCCTGGGTCGGGAAGATCCCCTGGAGAAGAAAATGGCAACCCACACCAGTACTCTTGCCTAGAGAATTCCATTGACAGAGGAGCCTGATGAGCTATAGTCCATGGGGTCACAAGAGTTGGACATGACTTAGCGACTGAACAACAACAATCTTAAGTATAAATATGGATTGTTTATCTTTGACAGTGAGAAATAGTTTCATTTTGGGGATAATTTGCATCTAGAAATATTTTAAAGGATTGCCTCAAGAATATTGAGTCTTGGAGATACACATTTGTCATAAATTGGGTCAACAGACCTTTGTGTGGAATTGATTTTTAACTATAAACATGATCCTGGCATGTAAGGACATATTTTAATAGTGTAATTGAATCTACATCCATGATAAAATTTTTTTTTCATGGACAAAGTGTTTCAATCATTTTTCCTCTTCAGTTCAGTCAGTTCAGTTCAGTCGCTCAGTCGTGTCTGACTCTTTGGGACCCCATGAATCGCAGCATGCCAGGCCTCCCTGTCTATCACTAATTCAAAATGTAAAGCTAAATCTTTGAACATTCATTTTATACTTAGATATATGTTAGGCTTTAATGATGTTTCATTGTTACATTTTCCAGTGAAGATTCGTATAGTGATATTTAGCTTTAAGGTAAAGGGATAAATTGTTTTTAAATGACTGGACATTTTTAGTACTTCTGGCTGAATTAGTTATAAAGAGATTAAGTTTGTAGCTTTGAAGTAATGTCACTTGCGTTTGTATTATATCACTTGCTAGAACAACTCCATAAAGATAGAGAGCAGGTGGCAGCGACTTTCTTTTACCACTGAGACCATAGAAGCACTGATAGGAAGGTAGTGAAGTGCTAGAATTAGGAAACCATTCTCCTGAATCAAAGCCAAATATTTTTGTCTGCCAAGCCATATTGGATGTTACAGGTGAAAGTATTCTTGCGAGTAAATTGCGGTTCATAGATTTTCGTGAGTAAATTGCAGTTTGTATATTTTCTTGGGAACTGACTCACCTGATGTTTAAATATCTGATATATTTAAACTTTCTAACCTTCTAAATATGTTTAGTGTAAACATTAGTGTTAGTCTGTCAGTTGTGTCTGACTCTTTGTGACCCGATGGACTGTTGAGTGGTTCGCATTCATTGGTATATTTTCATTCCTCTCCTTACCTCCCTCTCCCCTCACTTCCTCAGGATCCTTGGGCATAGAATGCTTGTTTACGTGATGAAAGAAAAGTTAGCCTTCTAGTGGGAAAGAATCTGTCTGCAGTGCAGGAGATGCAGGTTCAATCACTGGGTTGGGAAGATCCCCTGGAAGAGGAAATGGCAACCCTGAAATCCCATGGACAGGGGAGCCTGGCTGGCTACAGCCCATGGGGTCACAGAGTTGGACACGATTGAGTGATTGAACAGGTCTTCTACTTTTCTGATTTCAATTGCTCCCACTTAGTCTTTTTATTTAGATACCTTCTTTGATACATATTTAAAGCTTGATCTTTGGCTTTCTGATTAAAACATAAACAGATACATACATATTGCTTTTATTTGAAGAAACAAATCTATATGATAGAAAACACAGACAACTGAAGGGAAGCAGAACAACCATACTAGTAGTGATAGCAGGGTCATTTGTAGTTTTGGCCCTGTGCCAGGCACTGTCCTAAGCACTGTGTATACTAACTCATTTAATCAATTCTGAATACCATTATTCTCATTTTACTTGTAAGGGAACTGAGAGACCAAGATTAAATGATTTGCTGGATACTTCTACCTCCAGCTAATAAGTAGAGAGCTGGAAGTCAAGCCCAGGAAAACTGGCTCCAATCAGATCAAATATATGATAATGATTTTCTCTAAGTGGAATGAGGACTACCCGTTAGTACAAGGACATACCATTTTATTAAACTGATAGGAGTTTTTAAAGGATATACCATTTTATTAAACTGATAGTAGTTTTTAAAGATAGGCGGTCTTTTGGGAGGAGGTCATTTGTGTTGATGAGACTACTGAAAAGCACTATGGGAGCATTCTTTGGTGAGTTTACCAAAAACTAAAATATTTGTAGTCTTTGGTAATTCTGCATCAAACAACCTCTCCTAAGGAAATAATTGAGGAAAATAATGTTCAAGGATGTTCTCCAGTTAAAATAATTATAATAGTGAGAAAAATGAAGACTGTCCAGTTGTTATTGAATAAATTGTTTTCTCCAAGCAATGAATAGTATGAAAATATTAATTATTTTTGAATGGTAATTAGTAATATAAAAATATTTATAGTAAATGAAAAAGGATATGAAAACATGTAAACTTCAAAATGTTTATGTACAGAAAAACAGGAAAGTATGATGCTGATAATTATTTCTCATATGATAATGGAAAATAATTATTTCTTGTGTGATTAGTTTACTTTTTTGTTTGAACCTTTTCCTTGGCCAGGTATATTTAGTTGGAGGAAAAACCAAGTGGTCCAAGGAGAAAGCCTAAATGATGCCAATACCAGGTTTTACTGAGGATTTTCATTAAAAATTAGATTTCCACATCTCATACTGTGAAAGGAAAAATTAGTGAATTTCAGACAGTTCTAGTTTGGGTGTTTGTATTTTTGGAATCATTTTTTTTTAGTGATGCTTTTTTGGGGATTGAAGAAAACTGATAATATTTTCTTGGAGATGTTCTTCATAGTGATTGTTTTAGGACTTCACCTAGTTTTAGTTGTTAGTAGAAGGTAACAGTTATTTTTCTCACCCTGGTACTTGTTTTTCGAAAAGCAACTTCTTGACCAAAATTACTAACTTGGTGGTTGGGAGTGGTGTGAGGAGGGGGAATATGAATGAGTAAGGGTTAAATGCAAGGGATACATGGACTCTTTGGTACAGAATTATGTTATGAATAAGTTTTACTATCAGTTTTGAATACATAGTTGTAGTTCCTAGTCAAGTAACGAATTCAGCTTTTGTTTGTGTTGAAACATCCTTGGAACTTAGTTCTTTTTAAACCTAATACTTAAGAAATTTTAGAATACAAATTCACAAGACAGATCAAAGATAGAGGATCTGCTCTCAGCTGGTTTAAAGTTACTGTGTTTTAAAATGTGTTTTAAAAACAAAAGACCAAACTACACTAGGGAATTGTTATAGAAGGAAAGCTTTTCTGTGTGCCACACACTAACTAGCAGGAATAAATTGCCGATAACATTCCATTAGTTTATTAGCAGGTTATTTTGGCTTTCATAATGAAGTACTGTGTTACTGCGTTGTATTTTCCCAATTAAAAAAGATTTAAACTATAGTTTCTGGATGGGATGAAATTGAGGAAATTCTTTGAAAGAAATTATTCAGAGTCAGTTCTACAGACTCTTACTTGATTTCTACATGTAATTTATGAGTTAAATAAGGAATAATAATATAGGAAGTTTATGTATAGGGACTTTATAGTAAATAATAGATTAAAAATGGTTCAACAGGAAATGATTACTTTTTGCTGTATTTTGATATATAATAATATATGTGGAAATCTTGATAGAAAGAAATGAACTTTTTACCCCCTTAAAAAAAAAAAATCAAGAATTGACAGAAATTCTTCAGTGGGAGAAATCTTATGGTAATGAGGTGTACTGTAAATATTTATTTTTAGCAGATTTATTTTTCTGTATTGAAGCCGGTTTTTAGTGTTCTTTATGTGAAGAAAACAGTCAAAATTGTAATTTTCTTTTTCCAGGCTGAACTCACAGGAATCAAATGGCGTAGGTACAATTTTGGAGGGCACGGGGACTGTGGACCCATAATTTCAGCCCCAGCCCAAGATGATCCAATCCTGTTAAGTTTCATCCGCTGTCTCCAAGCCAACTTGCTGTGTGTATGGCGCCGTGATGTCAAACCAGATTGCAAAGAGTTATGGATATTCTGGTGGGGAGACGAACCCAATCTAGTGGGTGTAATACATCATGAGCTACAGGGTAAGTTTTTTTTTTTTTTTCCTTAAAAACTATCTGCGTTATATATGTTTTGAATAGTGGTAAATTCTGAAAAGGTTATTAAGACTTGCTAAGAAGAAAAATTCAAGTGTTTAATGGATTTGTGTCAAAGGAACCTCTTTACTCTTGCCCCTCTTCTTTCCACCCCTGTTTTTTTTCAGATTCTTTCCCATTCATACTGGGAATCAGTACCTAGAGAGCCACTCTATTATAAAAGTATAGTGTCCCCTGGGTGTTTGGGTTGGAATTGAGGCTAAGATCTACTGTATTAAAATGATAGTGAAATGTGAGTTATTAGCAAGTCAGTGAAATGAAAAGAATTTTTTTTTTCTTTTTGGACTCGTGCTGTTATAGTTTTTGCCAGCTGAACTCTGGTGGAAAATTGTAAAGTGATAATAGAAACTTAGTGCAAGCCTTTTTGGACAGAACTATGAGGTGTCATTGCATAGTATATTTGAAGAAAGATTTATGTAAAGAATCTACTCTGGTTTTGATGTAGCAAGTTTTCCTGTGTTTTGTTCCTACTTGCTTTTTATGTAAGTAGGTGATTCCAGGAATTATTTGCTCTAATGCTGCCTAATGTTTAACTTCAGATTACCTCTGATATCTGGAAATTTTGAATTATTATAAGACTTTGATTTTTCTGAGCTATCGATACTTTTTGTATTTACCACCAATTTATAACCAGAGGAAATTTTATTGATATTCTTTGAATTTCTAGTAAAACTTTTTTACCTCTTTCCTTAAATGTTTTCGTCTAGTATGCTAAAGAATTTTTCTAAATCAGGGCTAATTCTGATTTTTAGTTTAGATAGGCCATTAACTCTTTTGGACTTAGTCTCCTAGAGCAAGCATTTATAATGTCTGCTGCTGCTGGTGCTGCTAAGTCGCTTCAGTCGTGTCTGACTCTGTGCAACCCCATAGACAGCAGCCCACCAGGCTCCCCCGTGCCTGGGATTCTCCAGCCAAGAACACTGGAGTGGGTTGCCTCCAGTGCATGAAAGTAAGAAGTGAAAGTGAAGTTGCTCAGTCGTGTCTGACTCTTAGTGACCGCCCCATGGACTGCAGCCCACCGGGCTCCTCTGTCCATGGGATTTTCCAGGCAAGAGTACTGGAGTGGGGTGCCATTGCCTTCTCCGTTATAATGTCTAAATCACTCTTATTAATTTGTGGTTGAAAAATTTTGGATAGTGTTTGAAATGTTTTGTTACTGCGTATATTTAATTTTTTTTTTTTATAGGAAGGAATAAAACTAAAGCATCTAAATTTCCTTAAAGGATTTCCTGCCAACTTCTGCTTGACACTTCCTCACTTTTCTTTGCAGCACTTTTTTTGTCTGTGATATCTCCTGCCACAACAGCCAGAGGGCAGTAAACCACAGGGGACTAACTGAGCTGTTTACTTTATGGTCCATTTGTTCAGCTCAACCTTTCTCCCATAGTTTTTTAGAGTATTTGGTTTATATATATATAAGAATCTATTCTGGGTAAGATTGTTTACCTAGCTGGTTAGTCAGCAAAATCTCAGAATTATATACATCTCAAAGCTTATTACATGTAGTTTGCAGTGAACTCAGGTAAAATTAGTTTTAAACATCTGGTTTCTGTTTAATCAGAGTTTAAAATAAAATACCTCCTAAAAGATAGCATTTATATTTGTCCATTTAAGTATCAAAGCATATCTTTTTCTTCTTTCACAGTATTTTGCACACGTGGTAGAGGAATATAGCTATTTTTTTTTTTTTTTTTTTTTCCGTTTCTTTCCCCTTCATTTTCCGTGATTCTTTCTGACTCAGTCTCACTCTGTTTCTTTTTCCCTGTTGATCCTTTATGTTTTAACTTTTTGGTCTCGTCTTTACTGTTAGCAACACAAATAATCATTTTCTAATGAAGATGAAACCAAGTCCAGTTGTTACTTAGGCTTATTTAGTTGATGTATAAAGTTATTTATCCATACCAAAAAGGCACATGGTCAGTGTTTTTAGAAATAACTTACTAAGTTACTGTGTTATTTCTCATGAATTTTGTTACTGTGTTAACGAAAAGATGTAGCCTGTTTGAATATTTTATAGTTGCTATAGATTGCCTATGTACATTTGTTCATATTTTAAATGTTTTTTTGTGGTAAATATTTAAGATTAAATTCTTTAGATCATTTTATAAATTATAGAAATATTACACTTTAATTAGAAAGTTAGGAAAACAGAACTGCCAAAGGAAGAAAACAAAAAAAACAAGAATCCTGAAGTCTAAAGCAGAGTTTTTAATGTTTGCTTTCTATGTATAAATCAAAGTGGTATCATACTGTTTTGTAACTCAGCCCTTTTCCCTTAACGGTGTCTTATGAATGTTTTCGCCTGAGAATGATTGCCTTTTAATTTTCTACCCTATTGAGTCTGAAAACAGTGTAAACTGTTTATTTTTTGGTATGTCACCATTGAAGTATTAGCGTGATGAAACAATCATAACTTTGTTAAGTACATCTACTCTCTTTACTACTATGTTGAATGTGTGAAAGTTATTAGAGCAAGGCAAATGATCTTTTCTGTAAGTGAAAGTGGTTGCAAAGAGTAGTTTCACGTTTCAACTAATATTAGGAAATATATGAAACTTAATTAGAAAAATGAGTGACGTAAAGACTGCTTTGTTTCAAGTGAGGGAGGATATGGCATGTCCCAGGGGAGTATTGTAATGGCAGTCACGCGAATTGAGGACACTTGCAGTCTGTTTCATTCCCTAGTATGTGTAAGAATGATTCCATTTTGGCTAAAGTAAATTTTGTCAGGGTCCTTTAATATTAAGATAATGGTACCATTATCTTATTGTAGCATTGTAGATATTGTAGCATTCTCTATTTTTAAGGGACATTTTACTGTCCTTTAAAATGCTTTTTAGTTATGCTATTAGGCATTTACCTTTGTTTTTACAGTTGAGCCCAAATAGCATTTTACTAAGAAATGTCACAAAGCATTGTATTTAAGTATATGCAGAAGGAGAACAATCCTATAGGATATACATAGTTTTATATTACATTTTTTGTTCAAATGCTTAAAATACCTATGAAATAGTCTATGAGAAGACTAAGATATGTTTATAACTGGTCCCTGTCGCTAGGATAAACACTTTTGGGCTGTTGTTCAGGGAGCTGTTGTTTATATTGTATATAGCATAGTGGTTCGGAGGCTTGGGTTTGAATCCCTGCTTACTGACTTGCTTGCTCTGTATCTTTGGTCTAGTTATTTACCTTATTCGTGCTTCAGTTTCCTTACTCTAAACTGAGTTACAAGAATAAAAAAAGTTTAAGTACTCAGAACAGCACAGAGAACAAGCTAATCTAGAATTGTAACTACTGCTGCTACTTCAGTACCAGCAATTAACTCAGACATTAAAATGAAAACATTTTGGCAGTTGGTCTATGTGGTATAACATTCAGTATTTGCTGATGTTTGTCAAATACTAGTTTTTTAAAGTATACTTTTAGATTGAAGTAATCATTTTTGAGTTTGTTAACGTCGAATAACTGAGAATAGTAAACTGTTCGAGAGCAGTGAAGGTGTTCCTCCTCATAGGAAATTTGTCTAGATAGAGTCTGGAATTTCATAACAAACCTTAAATTATGTTATAAAGAGGTCAGAACTTTAAGATTTGACTCTGTTGGATCCCTGTAATGTACATTTGTAACTTTACTGCCTTCTCCACATAGAGGTATCGAAGGACACTGGCTGAATACTGAATATACAAGTATTTCCTTCCTTGTGTCCATCTCTAAGTACCTGTATCAGCAGGTCCAATTATAGGGCTTTGAAATATCTACCCTTGATAAATTATGGTCTGAAAAGGGTATAAGACAGGCACACAAATATGTATAATGCAGGGAACACTGTAAGTATATAAGAGAAATATAGTAGATTGACTGTTTTCCACATTAGCAAACATTCAATTCCAGGTGTGTGCTGTGCTGAGTCACTCATTCGTGTCCAACTCTTTGCGACCTCATGGGCTGTAGCCCGACTGTGGCTCCTCTGTCCATGGGATTCTCTAGGCAAGAATACTGGAGTGGATTGCCATGTCCTCCTCCAGGGGATCTTCCCAGCCGAGGGATTGAACCCAGGTATCCTGCATTGCAGGCGGATTCTTTACTGTCTGAGCCACCAGGGAAGCCCTCAATTCCAGGACTAATGCATAAATAAGTGTTCTATAAAGTTTTCACAAGAACACTGAGTCCTAGTGAGAAACCTTGGTTTCTGTCTGTTTATTCAGTCTCTATTAGGCAAGAGCTGTGATCAGCCCTGGATGTGTAAAAACGAATCCTCATCTTTAAGGAGCTCACAGTCTTACTGGGGAAGCAGCTAAATGAGTCCATAATGATGATATAGTGGAGTAAGCTCCAAATGTTTAAGTTAGGGATCTCGCAGAAGTACCAGATGCAACTTCAGGGAAAGAGATAGGGAGATAGGGGTAAAGCCCAGAGGCTGTGAGGCTTGCCCTGTCTTACAGGATACATCTGTTACATAGGTTGCAATGGAATTTGCCCTAGTCAGAGAAAGTAGCCTCTATAAATGGGCCTTCAGGCAGTGAATGAACTGTGAAAGAGGCAGGCTTGCCCAGAACGTGGGATATGAGTGAGATAGTTGGGGGAAACAGAAAGTGGGGAGATGGGCCGTAGTGTGGAGTTCACTGAAGCAAGGACTTAATCTGAAAGATTTTGAGGAATTGTTACAGGTTTCTGATCAAGAAAGAGGTAATTAGAAGATTATATATAAGATATTGAATATGGGCAGGAAGACCATAATATTGTAATATTTTATTCTGAATTGAGTTATTAAATGTTTTTAGTTTAGGATACAGATTTAAGTTAAAAAATACCAGTGACTGTGTTCTGAACTTTATATTGATAGTTTTTTCCAATTCTGTTTTATTATAACTTGGCTGTTTTTGCTTGACTAAATTCTTTGCCATATTTTTCAATTTGATTTTTAGAGAATAACATATTATGCTAAATTGACTTCTTATTTACCAAACAGAATCATTTTATAAACACGATTGTTTGGTCATTTCATTGCCTGTTAGTCAGTAATGGGAAAGACATGCAGTTTTTGAGTCCCAAAGTCGTACAAAGAACAAGCACAGACTTCTAGGGATTGGAGATGGCTTGACCCAAAGAACTGGTCCAGAAGAAGCATCTTACACAAATTAGTTGTACATGTGCTTAATTAACGTTTGTTGAATGAATGAATGAAAAACCTCTTAAATGATTCTAACATAGCATGGTTTATCCTTTCAGAAGGTTGATTTATAATAAATACACTTGAAATTTTGAATTACTTGGTGATGTGAGAAGATTGAAACCTAGTTAAGGCATTATTATTTCTGTTTTTGATTCTCAGTGAGGTATAAATATCCAGTGTAAAGATGCCCTCCTACTTTTGTAACTGTTAAGTTTAGGGCAAAACTTTGAGACTGTGATTGTTATTATCCCCCATAACTTTTCACTCTGGATTGAGGAAGAACCTGACTTTGAGCCTGTTTAAAAACAGAATACTTCTTGAATCATCTGCTTTTACAAAAGCAGTTAAAAGTTCAAATAAAGATTGTTCTGAAGTCATGAGAAAGATGGGGGGCAGGCAGAGGAGAGAAGAAAGGATGAAAAACATTCAAGAGCTCGCAAAGGCAAATTATGTTATCAAGCCAAACTCTGAAAATTAATAGCCACTTATTGCTTAGAATACTAAAAAGAGAAGTGTTGGCATTGAATTTTCATAAAATCATAGACAATGAAGTATGTCTATACAGGAATGTATTACCATGTATGTGTATCTTAACAGTGTGAATTTTCAGTTGGGTTTGGTGAATTCTGATTATCTTTGACTAAATGAAATGAATTTTAGTCAACATTGTAAATGGATTTATTCTCAGTTGCAATGAAAAAGAATTGCTTTCTCTGAACGTAATGACACCTTTACATATAAAATTAATAGGAATGAAATTAGGTAAAATGTCATTTAGTTTGAAAATTTGTTCTAAAGAAATTTCTTCTGATCCCTGACTTTCCACTCTGTTTTTATATCTGTTTTGTCATTATTGATAGTTCATTTATGATTCATTAAAATTAATCTCTGGCTAGATTGAAAAAGCTTTTTTCACAGTTTGCATTTATTTATTCTTCAAGTGTATAAATCTGATGTTTTTGAAAACAAGTGAATTATACCATTCTACAACATTCTAGATTTCTAATATTAATATTTTATGTATCAACATTTATATGGAGATTTCATTACATGGCATTAATAATTCTTGAGATTGTTAACACAGTGTATCTGAAAGGTAAATGTTACTTTAATTTTCGTATTTGCTTTTACTTTGTGGAGGATAATAGAAAAATACATTTATGTTTCAAAAGAAGCAAACACTTTGATGGAAAACATGAAACGAGTGGTAAATGGTAGCTAGTTCTGAGTAGTTATAAAGTAAGTATTCCTTGTTTTCACTGTGTTTTGTTTCGAAAGAATTAGGTTGCTAAAAAACTATAAAATAGTAATAGTTTTCATTGTATGATTATACAAGTGATTCTAGTGTGTAATTACTGAAATATTAGATTTAATAGAAAATTATACATTTTATTCTTAAAAGAGAAAGTAAAATACTCATTAAGACTTTGGTAAGCAGTAAATTTATATTGTAAAATGATGGTTAAGATTTCAGAATTCTTTCATATGAAGAATAGGAAAAGATGTAATGGATTAGATAGAATTATTAAGCTAAATGTGCTTGAAATTGAGAGAATAAGCTGAAGTCTAATTTTTGAATGTAAATAAAATCGATGTGTTACCACAGGCAACTTACTGAACCATGTAATTAGTTTTTTCTATGAAAAATGAGACATTTATATAGAGATTGTAGTGAAATAGCATGTAAAGGACTTATGTTCTAATGATATGAAAATTAAACAGTAAGAAAAATTATACTTTAAAGATGGTTGCTTTAGGGAAAAGTTAAATCATTTGATTTGCAGGGTATATGTGTGTGTGTGTGTGTGTGTGTGTGTGTGTAGATTTATGTTTTGGTAAGTATGTATAAGCATTATATATAAAATTACCTACTCTATAAAGTAAACCTGAATAAAACTCCCCAGTAATGAGGTGTTAAAGCCACCACCACAAGTAGGGTTGCAAATTAACCTAAAAGTAGGTAAACTTTCTCAGTGTATTCCAGCTTTTGTTTTTTTCTTTTTGCTTGATACGTAAGTAGTTTTAGTAATGAACACAGTTCAAGATCTTGTTCTATTTTAATAGAATACTTTTAAGATTTAAAATAGGTTCTTATGTATTAAAGTACGATAAAGTACTATAAAGATTTCTTTGTCCAGTAAAGCAATTTCTTTATCTCTTGTTCAGAGAGATTGATCTAAGAAATTAAAATGTGCTGCTGCTGCTGCTGCTGCTAAGTCGCTTCAGTCGTGTCCAACTCTGTGCGACCCCATAGACGGAAGCTCACCAGGCTCCCCTGTCCCTGGGATTCTCCAGGCAAGAACACTGGAGTGGGTTGCCATTTCCTTCTCCAATGCATGAAAGTGAAAAGTGAAAGTGAAGTCGCTCAGTCGTGTCCGACTCTTAGCGACCCCATGGACTGGGATTTTCCAGGCAAAAGTACTGGGGTGGGGTGCCATTGCCTTCCCCGTAAAATGTGCTAAATTGGAGAAAAAGTTAATTTAAAGGCCTAATTAATTCAAGAAAAAATACGTATTTGGAGATTAAAATTGAGTGATGTAGATATAAAATTACACATTAGAGAACAAAACACTTTTTGCTACACAATTTACAAGCATTTCCTTTGCTGACATATTCAGTCAGTCTTACGTTTGAAGTGTTTTATATAGAAGATAAAATTAGAAGTCTCTAAAATAAAACTAGGTTTTTTAAAGGAAGGAAGACAGTAGGGCTGAATCTCAGTGGTTCATCATTGAGAGGACTCTTTGAGTGTCCTGTCCATTCATACATTTAAGTTAGCACACCCACAGGGCAATGGATGCTTATAAAAGTCCATGACCTAGTCATATCACTAGTTGTAATGGAACTCAGATCCATACTTTATACCTTAATTAAAACCATTATTGTCTAAAGCTCTATGTAACATAAACTGTGTGATTTACTCATTTTATAGAGTAATTCAGTTCTACCATATCATTTAAAATAAACTATGAGTTCTATTATCTATGTATCTAATAAAATCTATATTCTGAACTTACAGATGGAGCACTGACTTGCTTAATTCTGGACATAGGGCTTATGTTTTTTTGACTTTATTAGTATTTTTAAAAATTAAATTGAATTTGTATCTTATATTGGAATATAGTTAATTTGCAGTGTTTCAGATGAACAGCAAAATGATTCAGTTAGGAGCTAAAATTTTTTTTTCTGTGTAAAAAATGTTTTAATGGCAGAAATAACACATAGTATATGCTTCTCCCTCCTCCCAAAAGATCTCAAAGGTTTAGAAATGTTTTAAGCACTACAGAATTATGAAATTGGATTCTCTTGCTTTAAATATTTCATGCCTAAAATTGTCCTGATGCTACCTGAGGAGTTTTTCCTTGAGTATCATTATGGCTAGTAAGTGTTCAGTAATTCTCTTTACTGCTTCATCTATGTACATATTTCTGTACAATTTCCCACACGTACTGGGCCACATACCTATTTCTTATAAACCCAACATTGATTAAATGTACTCTTGGTATAGTTGGGTCTCGTTTTGATCCTGGCCCTGTCGTACTGTGATTTTTCTGTGACTTCAACAGAATAAGCATTATCCTCTTGAGGCCCACCTGGGATTGAGCTTAAAGGCTTTCTGCAGTAGCCACATGATCATACAGTTAGTTTTGTGTGTGTGTGTGTGCTGTGATAGTGTAACTGAATATGAGCCAGTTGCCAGGCTGTTGTGGTAGAATAATACCTGTGGTTTGCAGTTGATCATGCAGCAAAGCTGGCTTGACTTAAAACAAATTAAATATTAAGATTAAAAATTGGATAGAGTGCTTTTGTGTTGAAAAGGATTGTGTGTATACAGTGGTAAGTTGAAAGGTAGCTCATTCACAGATTTGTCATGAAAAACCCCTTCCTCATATTTAATATAATGTCATAAGCAGAATATATTTCATTAAAACGTTAGCTTTATTTATGGCTTTACTAGCCTTACGGGGAGGTAAGACTTTTTGCTAATCTTCTTGAAGGCTTGTTCTATGCCTTCAGTTGGAGATAAGTAAATATTTGTAGAGTGACTGCCTGAAGAAGGAAAGTGTGAACATCATCAAGATGAGGTCTCTTCATTAAGATTATTTTTTCACTGGTAATCTTGGGCTTGTTTAAATGCAAGCAGCTTTGATGTTTGCTATTTATAAGAGGGCAGATTATTCACATTGAAATATATTTAGTCTAAAGGAGAAAAATTTGGATACTGTCAGTTCAGTTTTAGGCAGTGTATTTTTAACTTATTTTAAAAGTAGCCTAGCAGATATTAATAATGGAAAGGGCGCCTGCCTTGGCATTCTTGGACAAATTACATGCAACTCTTTTTCTGGGCTCCAAAATCACTACAGATGGTGACTGCAGCCATGAAATTAAAAGACGCTTACTCCTTGAAAGGAAAGTTATGATCAACCTAGATAGCATATTCAAAAGCAGAGACATTACTTTGCCAATAAAGGTTCGCCTAGTCAAGGCTATGGTTTTTCCTGTGGTCATGTATGGTTGTGAGAGTTGGACTGTGAAGAGGGCTGAGTGCCGAAGAATTGATGCTTTTGAACTGTGGTGTTGGAGAAGAGTCTTGAGAGTCCCTTGGACTGCAAGGAGATCCAACCAGTCCATTCTGAAGGAGATCAGCCCTGGAATTTCTTTGGAAGGAATGATGTTAAAGCTGAAACTCCAGTATTTTGGCCACCTCATGGGAAGAGTTGACTCATTGGAGAAGACTCTGATGCTGGGAGGGATTGTGGGCAGGAGGAGAAGGGGACGACAGAGGATGAGATGGCTGGATGGCATCACCGACTCGATGGCCTTGAGTCTGAGTGAACTCCGGGAGTTGGTGATGGACAGGGAGGCCTGGTGTGCTGTGATTCATGGGATCACAAAGAGATGGACACTACTGAGCGACTGATCTGATCTGATCTGTTTAGGAAGGAAGGAACATTTGTTGGCAGTGACTTTTATGGAGACATTTATCAGGCCGTTTCTTGGTTTCATGAAGAGTATAACAAGGAGGAGCCCTTGATTCCAGTAGCACATCTGGGGTTGGAACATATCCGGTTGCTATAGAAAAGGTTTCATTAACCAGAACTCAGATAGCCAGAGCCCTTAAACCCATTCTTAATAAGCATAAGCCATTGGTAGCTCAGATGGTAAAGAATCCACCTGCAGTGTGGGAGACCTGGGTTCCATCCTTGGGTAGGGAAGATCCCTTGGAGAAGGGACTGGCTACCCACTTCAGTTTTCTGGCCTGGAGAATCCCCATTGACAGAGGAGCCTGGTGGGCTATCGTCCATAGGCTCGCAAAGAGTTGGACACGACTGAGTGACTTACAATTTTTCAAAGCAATTTTTACCAATAAAAGGGTTAAATGACTTAAATGAAGCACTCTCTGTGATTAGTCCTGATGTGCACAGATATCAGTTTGATGCACAGCATGGTTGGGCAATGAGGTAGAATATACTTCGGCAAGAACATCTTCCTTGGATGTCCTGGAATACTGATTCAGCTCAGTTGCCCCCATGTTTCAATTTATAATATTTTGTAACAGCAGTAAAATAACGTACAAAATGATGTTTTTAAAGCATCCTTTCAGCTTTGTAAAGTATTATTGCTCTTTAACGATCTTTAATATTTAGAGTTACCACCATGTATTTAGCCAGCAGATATTTATTGAGTCTGCATTATTTTAGGTGCTCTACAGAATATGAAATGAATCAGAAACATACTGTGTTCTTCAGAAACAGACACTCTTAATAGGGGATGCAACACATGTACCTAGAGCATTAATGCAAATGTCCTGAGAGGAACACACACAGTGTTATTGGAGTTATTTGGAAAGAGGCAGCACTTTGAGGAACAATTGATTCTTAAGCTGAACTTTAAAGAGTGGGTACAATTTGTATATATGACTGTGTCACGGCAAGAACATTTCAGGTATATGAAATTGCATGTGCAGAGATACAAAGTAGGAATGTTTGCAGTATCTGTGGGGGAAGAGTTAAAGATAAGTTGATTGAAACTGCGTGCTTGTGCCTTATGGTGATGGAGCTTAAATACTAGGCTGAGGAGTTTGGACTTAATAGGTAGTTGGGGATTTGGGGAATTTTTGGATAGGATGAGATGGGAAGCTCCCTGTAGGCTGTGAAATGTGCTGGGGGTAAGACCTGCATCTGACTTTGCCCATTGTTGTAACTGCAGGACCAACATAATTCCTGGCACATATTTAGGGGATAAGTTAATTAATAAATGAATGAGTGCAAGAGAAGTTTGTATGAAGATTATTAGTCTAGCACCATTGCATACTATGAAGTCCTTGTAGTATTCTGGATCACATAGGAAAACATGCTCTTACAGAAGACGTGTAAAGAAAGTATATGACCACATTTGAAAGATTTTCTTGGTGAATTGATTTCTCTTTTAAGTCCATATTAAGAAGACAGTAGTATAATTTTCTTCGTTTTTTGGGTGAGTTATTGCTTTTCATAGTTTAATTTTAAAGGTTTTATTAAACTTAATTGAATTATTTTCCATAAATTATTTTATTCATTCGTAGATAGCAAGTATTGGGCAGTGGGAAAAAAGCTTGTGTCATGTAGAACAGGGGCTTTGGAAGAGCACTGTTTATTGGATTAAAGTGCTTAATGATATTTATGTGTCAGAAGTCTTGTTAACTTATAAATATGTCACAGATTGAATGACCTTGACTGTCCTCTTTATGTTATAAATCACCAGCCCAATCTTAGAGTTCATATTTGCTATGTAGAAATCATCAGCTAAGATTGCTTGGCTGAGATGCTCACTGGTAAACTGCATGTTTTCCAATAGAATCAGATTGAAAGCTTTCACTGAGCTTTCTCACTCTGAAATCCTTAATTTCTGACCTCTTTAAATATCATCTCTATAGACTACATGATAAAATGAGTTAGTATACTATTAGGCAAACATTTTCAGTGAAATCCTTGACAGACTTTTTGTGTGTGTGTCAATATACATCTTTTGTTCTTCTGTTAGAAAGATAGCCTTTTGGTTCAATTTTCTAAACATTTGAGATAGCAAGTTGTTACTTAATTAGTTCTTTAATTCTAAAATGGCATTTTTCAGAAACTATTCACAAAATTGATCTGTCCCTCCAAAGATGCTTGTAAACGTACTTGCATATATACCTGCAGTTACTTGAATTTCCTGTGTTAGTTGAAATTCCATTTGACCACACATGAAATGCAGCCCTGTCTCACAGAGAATGCTTGAAGAACCCTTCCATCTTCAGCAAATCACACCTTCTTGGCTAGGAACCATTACAACTCTGTTTCCATTTGTCACCTTAGCTCAGCTGGCATTTAGCAGAAGTATAGGTCATGGGGTTGTGAATTACTCCCTCCTGTTCACTCTCACATATCCAAAATGTAGCAGAGGCCAGGAAGAAATTTAGCATTCTTTTATTATTTTTTTTATCTTTGTAGAGATAGAGACCGTAAGTATGATAAGTAAACTAAAAAAAATTTTGAATGTTCACAACTTGTCTCTCCTTGTGATACTTGTCTCATTAGAGACAAGTCATTTAAATTTGCTTTGACTTATTCTTGTCTATACTATGGGAATTACAGCTTTACTTTATAATACAACATGAAGCAACTATGAAAAGTTCATAGATTTTAAGTGCTGTGTAAATCAATGCTTTTCATAGTCATACTTTTCCTTTAATGAACTCTGCTTTGAAAATATTTAAATCTTTATGAACTTATTTTATAATTCATAGTTTTGGTCATAATTTCTGCCTGTAGATAAAACTTGAATTCTTTTTCACCTGACATTGTCAGTGTCATTTTAGTTAAATTAACATGTAGCCATTTGATTTTTCAAAAAGTTGTCTCATAATTGTTTTTTTTTGGGTTTGGCAGTACAAGGATGGTTGATAATACTTATGCCTGTGCTGAAGGGATTTTAGAATAAAAAATTAAAATTGTATTCCGTATTGTTCTAAATAGGGGTGGTGATCTGATCCTTGAAAATTATGGTAAGTGTATGGTGTATGTGAATTATTAATTGACCAGAGTGTTTTCAACTTTTTATTGACTGTTGCATATAGACAATTGGCAGGAATATTTGATTAACAAGGATTACTACAGATTCATGTTACATGCCATTTAATAAGCCTATTTTTCTCTCCACATTTTGTTTTTTTTATTTGCAGAGTAGTTTTTATTTATGCTTATTGTTTCTAATTTTATAGTAGTAATAAACCAAAAATAAATGATGGCTTGAAATAATTATATGTTGAAAGTAGGAACCAGACAACAATCAAATATTTATAGTTCACTTGTTATGTGCCAGGCATCATGCTGGGTGCTTGATGATCAATCTTTCAGTGGAAGATGATTCTGCATTCATTCATTCTTTTTATATCTTAACTTGAATGATTTAAGGGAAAGATTTCAGAGTTTGTTGATATGATTTTGTACCTTGTTTTTTTTTTAAATTCAATTTTATTTAATATGTGGAACAGATTAAGTAGTTAGGAAATAAACAGCAGTCTTTACCATTTTGAGACTGTTAATTTAACTAGTTGAACACTAGAGGGACTGTGAACTAACTACTGAATTTTTTTTAGTTCGATTGTTTAGTAGTTGAGATGCTTTATTTAAATAGAAGAGTCACATAGCTTTTTCCAGCTTTTTAGTTTTCCTAAGGTTAAGTGTTGTACCCCAGAGATTACCTGACATCTTATTTGGTTGATTAACTCTTGTGTGTATGGACTATAAAATTTAACCTTTGCCAGTTTAGATGTCAGAGAAGGCAGTGGCATCCCACTCCAGTACTCTTGTCTGGAATATCCCATGGATGGAGGAGCCTGGTAGGCTGCTGTCCATGGGGTCACTAAGAGTCAGACACGACTGAACGACTTCACTTTGACTTTTCACTTTCACTTTGACTTTTCACTTTCATGCATTGGAGGAGGAAATGGCAACCCACTCCAGTGTTCTTGCCTGGAGAATCCCAGGGACGGGGGAGCCTGTTGGGCTGCCCATCTACGGGGTTTGACAGAGTCAGACATGACTGAATTGACTTAGCAGCAGCTGCAGCAGCAATCTAGGTATATCAAACCAAAAAAACCTTTGGTCATAGCCTGCTTTAATCAATCTGTGTATTTAGGTGTCCTGCTGAAAGAAGTGGGGAATATGGATGTCGCCTATGTAAATAATGAGTTCATAGTTTTCTCTTGAAAGTCTCTAGTAGAAGAAAATAGAATTTGGAAAAATATTCATTGGAACAATAATTCAGATTTTTATGATTATTGAATCTGTGTTTTGTGAAAAGATTCATCAGTTTATAACAGCACTAACACAGCAAAGTTAATCCGTATTTTATAGTTTTAGTCTACATAGGTGACTTTACAGATATTTGTGATGTTTCACATGAAAAGATGTTTGGCAGCTGAACTTAATTTAACAAGAGTTTTCTGGAATCCAATCTTTAGGCCTTAGAAGGTTGAATATTTCTTGAATAACTGTGGTTCAGTTTTGCTGTTAACATTTTGTTCTTAAAATTATTTTGCCTTGGAAATGATGTAAATGTGAAATTATAGAATTTAAACTACAATTGATGTACAGTAGATAAATGAAAGTTTGGTTTGTTGGCTATCTTGGGATTTTATTTGGGGTCACATTATGAACGTAAAAATGAATCAATCTGCATATTTATATATTTCTCTTTAAGAAGTGCTAAAGATCATTTAAAGATTCATGAAATGAATGAGTTGGGTGTAGAATTTATTTTCTTCTGAAATAAATTTATTTCATCATTTTTATATTTGTAATGCTGATCTATCTTAAGTTTATAATGTGGCAGAAATATGTACTACATTAATAACATAAATATAAATTAAGTGTAATTTTTCATGTTTAAATGTTTTATTTCATTTTCCTTGATTATATATTTTAAAAATTCAATATAAATTAAAAACCAGTACAGTTATATATAGGAAAAGAATAATTTAAAGTCCATCTCTTATTATTAATATTCTATCTTCTTCCAGAATATTTTGAGTTAACTAAAATGATGTATGAAATTAACTATTATGCTTTAAGTATCCAATGATACTTTCATTCTAACTTATAAGAACTATGATGTAAATTCTTGAGGTATATACATTTGTTTCGATTATTTTAAAATTATCTATCCAACTCATTTGTGTTCTTTTTATAATTGAGAAAGTCTTTGAAGTTATCCTTTGTGGGCTTTTTGATTTTTGAAAGTAGTGAAGAAAATTAAAATTACTGTGGAATTCTAAATGTAGTCAGTTCTTTGCTAAAACCAGCATTAGAATATTTAACTGCTAGTCTTAACTGCTTTGCAAAATGTTGGTAAGTGCGCCACTGAATTTTGTCTTGGGTTATTTAGAGAAGAAATTTGATATTAGAGAGTCTTTAACAACTTCATTATTTTCTCAGAAGTGTGGTGTTAATGTCATAAAAAAAAATCCTGGTGTGTTAAGTATGAAACTGTTTTCTGGAGACTGAATTTCGGGAAAATGCCAAAAAGTACACAGAGTACCAAACTGTGAATTCCAGAGTTAGGATAAAGGCATGTTGGATATAAAAAGCATGTTTTTGTTATAAATGTTGGCTAGTTGACATGATCATAATTGTTGGCATTGCAGGAGTTGTCTTCAAGTGCCTGATATTTTGAACAGAGTAAAAACTGTTCAGTTCAGTTCAGTTCAGTAGCTCAGTCATGTCCAACTCTTTGCAACCCCATGGATTGTAGCCTACCACGCTCCTCCGTCCATGGGATTTTCCAGGCAAGAGTACTGGAGTGGGTTGCCATTTCCTTCTCCAGAGGATCTTCCTAAACCTGGGATAGAACCGGGGTCTCCCACATTGTAGGCAGAAATTGTGGCTTTATTGTCTGAGCCACCAGGGAAGTAATACTGAGTGGATAGTAATTGCCCAATGTACTGAATAATAGATTTAAAGAGACTTTTTTAGCTTATAGAATAGATTCAGGTTAAGATCAAGGGCACTATTAAGGAAAGTTAGGAAAAAAAAAGTAAAATCCCATCTTTTATTCTTTTATTTTAGCTTTAAAAAAAAAGTGTTATTTGAGGTAAATTTGATTACCATATGTCACTGGATTAAAATAAAATTATGTATCTCCTAAAATGACCCAGCAAAGGTTCAATTAGAAAAAGGCTAATTAGATAGTTATTTTAGCAAATATCTTTATATTTCTTATACTTGGAGGAGGAGGAAAGTATGGAATTCATTTCAACAAACATTTGTTGAGTGCTCGGTACTGTCCTGTGTGCTGGGGATGACATGGTTATTGCCTTCCATACATACCTAATTTGTTGTTCATTTTCCAAGAATTTAATTAATGAAAATTTGAGTTTGCTGCTGCTGCTGCTAAGTCACTTCAGTCATGTCCGACTCTGTGCGACCTCAGAGACGGCAGCCCACCAGGCTCCCCCGTCCATGGGGTTCTCTAGGCAAGAACACTGGAGTGGGTTGCTATTTCCTTCTCCAGTGCCCGAGAGTGAAAAGTGAAAGTGAAGTCGCTCAGCCGTGTCCGACTCTAGCGACCCCATGGATTGCAGCCTACCAGGCTCCTCCATCCATGGGATTTTCCAGGCAAGAGTACTGGAGTGGGGTGCCATTGCCTTCTCCAAATTTGAGTTTAGATCATCTTATTTTGATACAATTCTCAGGAACTCGTGAGGTTTGAGTGAGTTTTACTCTTCAAGGTTTTACTCTTGCTTTTTGTTTGTTCAATCTTCATATATGAACATGGGCCAGATAACGTGCTAGATACTCGGCATTCACTGGTAAGTTGAACAACTCACTTCTTGATCTCTCAGATTTATTCTTCGTGGGACAGTTAGATAAGTACTCAGTACAGTGTTATAAATGCTCTGATATGGGTAATACTTCTGCTCTGTTCATGTTCTTTTCCTCCTCGAAGTGTCCTGTTCCTCTTGTGACATAAGGGATTTGTTTCTTCCGTTAAAAATGTTTAGGCAGTTCTTTGGTAAGATGCCATTATCTTGAGATGATAGAAAGATAAGCTAGACATGAAGTTTTTTTTCCCTGTGGGAGCAGGATGGTAAAACTTGACTGATTTTATGTTTGAAACTCAAGAGATGTGTAGTTAGGATTCAAGACAGCTAGATTTGCAGTTAAAAAGTTGCTTAGTTATGTATCTTCTCCTACATCCCCAAATTGTATTTCTGTGTTGCTTATTTTATAGCAAAAGACAGAAGCTTGTAAAAACTCAACTTCTCTCACTGGGTTCCTGCTTCTTTCCTACATAGGTCGTTATATTTTTATCTAGATAGATGGGTGCCCAAGCAGCTTCTTAGACTTGTTCATATGTTGCAGTGTCTTTTTGGATTGTGACAACCTTTAGAGGGTAAGAGAAGACATTTCAAGCCAATTGAATGAGTGTCTTCAATGAATATTCTGTAAAGCTAAAGGTTAAGACTTCCCAAGTTGTTGCTGTTGCTGCTGCTAAGTTGCCTCAGTTGTGTCTGACTCTGTGTGACCCCTTAGATGGCAGCCCACCAGGCCCCTCCGTCCCTGGGATTCTCCAGGCAGGAACACTGGAGTGGGCTGCCATTTCCCTCTCCAATGCACGAAAGTGAAAAGTGAAAGTGAAGTCTCTCAGTCGTGTCTGACTCTTAGCGACCCCATGAACTCAAGCCCACCAGGTTCCTCCATCTATGGGATTCTCCAGGCAAGAGTACTGCGGTGGGGTGCCATTGCCTTCCCTGTCCCAAGTTGCTAGGTTTGTTAAAAATGTCAGAATATTAAAACTTTCTTCATGTGGAAGACAAACGGGATTTTGCTGAAAGTTTCCTGTCCTTATTATCAACTTTGCTGTCATATATTATTTATGACATGTTTTTATGTATTCCACATACCATATGTCCTTGCTAGTTAGGTACATCTTTGTTGGGGATTTTCAGTGTGAAATCAGACATAGAAATAGCATGTTGGTCTTTGCTACTGTTACTGTCTCTCAAGCTACCAGCTGTAATTCTCTTAAATTGAATGGGATATTTGTTGAGTATGGAATGCAAGAGGATGGATTCATGGCTGTGTGCTTCTTACATTGACCAGTTTAAAAAAAAGTTTTAGAAAGTTGATTTTGGACATGTGACTTTTAGGGGCTGGAAGAAGAGAAGTTAATCTAGTGAAAGTGATGCTATGGTATGCTAAGTCACTTCAGTCGTGTCCAACTCTGTGTGACCCCATAGACAGCAAGCCCACCAGGCTCCCCCGTCCCTGGGATTCTCCAGGCAAGAACACTGGAGTGGGTTGCCATTTCCTTCTCCAATGCATGAAAGTGAAAAGTGAAAGTGAAGTCGCTTAGTCTTGTCGGACTCTTAGCCACCCCATGGACTGCAGCCTACCAGGCTCCTCCATCCATGGGATTTTCCAGGCAAGAGTACTGGAGTGGGCTGCCTTCATTGCCTTCTCCAAGTGAAAGTGATTAACCAAGGATAAAGGCACAGTAGAGAAGTTTTGGTCATAGCTGGAATTTCAGTTTGGCTGTTGAGAAGAACTGATTGGAAAAGACCCTGATGCTGGGAAAGATTGAGGGCAGGAGAAGGTGACGACTGAGGATAAGATGGTTGGATGGCATCACCAACTTGATGGACATGAGTTTGAGCAAGCTCCAGGCGTTGGTGATGGACAGGGAAGCCTGGTGTGCTACAGTCTATGGGGTCGCAAAGAGTCGGACACGACTGAGTGAATTGAACTGAATTGATTGAGAAGGAGGTGGTAAGGAAAAGAGCAAGAAATAAGATTGGAAAAGTAGTTCAAATAATAGGGGACCTTGAATAGTGGGTTAAGGCAATTAGCACCATTCAGTAGGCCATTAGCAGGATCTCTTCAGAATCCAGAGCAGTTAGAAGGATTAATCTGGACCAGACATAAATTGGAGCAAGGAAGTTGGTGGCAAGGAGAATATTAGGAGTGTGTTCCATCATCCTTGGTGAAATCTGAGAGCCATTAAATAGCATTTTTGTGTATTTTAATCTGGCTTTTTGATTTCTTAATATTGAATTTATGTGTGTTTTCATTTGTTGATTTGTTCCTCTCTGCTAAATACTGAGTTAAGTAAGCCTTGTAGATCTAAAAGTGAGATACGATCTCAGCACTTTTTAGGTTTTTGTATTTTAACAGGGCAGGAGAAGTTGAATTGAGGTTGCGTTAACTGCAAATGTTCAGGGCTTGTAGAATATGTGGTAGAAGAGTTGACTGGATAGGGGAGAGTGGTTGAGGCTGGAAAGATAGATAGGAATCAGATTGTGCAAGGCTTCCTTGACTTTATCTCTTAGACAGTGGGCAAAGCCACTGAAAGTTATATGGAATGCAAGGTGACAGATTTCTCTAAGACTGCTGAGAAAAAGAGCCTGTAAATATGATTTTGTCATTTGTGATACAGCGGTATTAGGGAATGTTCACTTAAAGGTAGTATTGATTTTCATAGGCAACATCATTTGTGGGTGAAAGAGAACAAAGATTGTATTGTAATATACTACTGAGCATAGCTAAAGGAAAAATAAAATATTTTAAACCACCCCCTGCCCCTGAAACGTTTTTATTGGAACACTTAAAAAATTAATCTGTTATTCAGTTTGTACATATATAATGATACCCTTTGAAATTTTTATGTAGATTTTGATAATTTGTAAAATTAAGAGTGCCCCTGAAATATTAGGATACACTATTTGATAGTTTTATGAGGCTAGATTGGTGGGTATACATTTTCAAATGAGGCAGCCCAAATATAGTTGGTCAGTCCAATAAAGGCATTATCTGTTGGGCAGCAAAAATTATTATGTATGAGGATATTTTTTGGTGATAAAGTAGTGCAGAGCTAAGCTAACCAGATACACTTTGGGGTCACTTTATAGAAGTCACAATGAGTTAGATTAAAAGTTGTGTGTGTGTTTTTTTTTTTCGTCCAAAGGTTTTAGTTATAATATGAACTGGCCTGTTGTATTTACTTTTTTCACAAGTTGAATAAAGTGATTTGAGCTAACTATTTTTACTTACTCCTATTTAAGTTGTTTGATAGGAAACCAAGAGAAAGAAACTGTTTCTGGAAACCATGTTTTCCTTAGATATTGTGGGTGCCTGAATAGGGGGAAATTTTAGTGTTTCTTATATTTAATCCAGATTTGGGATGAATATAAATACTGAAATTTTGATTTGGAGTTAATTCAGTTTTTAGTTAATATTTTGAAAATATTTGATCTAGCTTCACACCTTTGAAATAGGTATTGCAAAGCTATTTTTCCTTTTCCCTTCGGTCTTTTTTTTTTTAAAGATCATTTGACAGTCTTAAGAGAAGATAGATGGTTTCTTCATAAGTAATTCCAGTTTCATTAAATGGCTCTTGACTCTCAAAACTGAGTTATTACATAACAAGATGAGTCAGATGGGAAAGAAACAGCTTGGTATTTTGCTGTTGTGTTGTTACCATGACTGCAACATACTGGCAGGAGAATATTATATTATGTAGTTGTTATTTAACCTGATCTGTTGATTAGGGGGAAAAACACCAGAACTTTGTATCTAGTAGAATTGTTCACATCACTAAGGAATCCTACATTTTACTCTGTGAAGTAAAAGATACCTCAGGTTTTCCCTTAAGGGGTGTTGAGGTGGGGCAGGGGGTAACCGATGGAAGTACACAGGATGGATGTAATGCCTTGTTTCCTAGATATAAACTTTAAATTCTGGGCTAATGAGCTTTTCTTGGCTTTTTCTACCTTGTAACTAAATTTAATCTTCACCAGTACCCTTTGAAATAAAGGATCTTTTGTTTGGTAGTGATCATTATATGCAAGTAAATCAGAAGCATCAAATTTAGGAATTTGGAAGAATAGTTGCAAAATGTTAAGGAAAATAACCTGTACTCCAGGAGAAACTTGCAAATAATTTTAGTGTTTATTTTTTAGTTCTAAAATATTTGCTTCCCATATTTGCTTTTGCCTTTGATTTGGAAGCAGAGGTGGTTTTTATATAGCTGGGAGGTCTCCCTTTCCTCTTTTGCTGTCCATCTCTCAGTCCATTGGTCCCTGCATCCTTGTGAAGGAGAATTAATGGGTGGAAAGAAAACCTACTTGGTTTATTGAAAAGTAAAATTTAAACTGTAAAAGTTCATCAGGCCACACAAATGATGGGAGCAATGGGCTTTGTGCTTCATTTACAACATGCTTTTTCTTCCAGTATTGGATTTGTTTTTGGATGCTAGTATTGAGACTATAATTAACGGTGGTCGTTGCTTTTTTCTTTTTTGGATAGCCATCGCTGATTGCCATAGCAACATCTCAGAAGACAGTCTACTTGATCTAATGGCAGCATGTCAAGGAGTTGCCTTGAGTGTTACTCTTGACTTTCTGAGATTGTATTGGGATTTTTAGTTTCAAAAGGAAAGTGATAATGTATGTTGTAATTCACTCAGTGTCCTTTCTGGAGTAGTTTCGTTGTCTATAAGAACTTTGTGTTTTTAGGAATCACTTGAGTTTCCTGATATTATAGAAAGCCTTTTTTTAAAGTATAATTTGATCATTAGGGCAGAACATATTTGATTTTGTTTTCTGTACATGTGTTTTGCTTAGGCTGGTTAAAGTTGTGTGCATGTGAGTGTGTATGTGTGTTTGTTTTGGCTATATGAGCTGCAAGAAGTGAAGTTTGAATACCATGTTAAATTGGAAAACTAGATTTTATTTAACATGCTCCATATGTACTATATTTATGGAATAATTTTAACTATCTGTAATTGTTTGGCTTAAAAAATCTCTTTCTAGTAGAAAAACCAGGCTATAAGAAATAGCATCATAGTACCCTCTGCTGAAAAGACAAGAAAATTGTGGGGTCAGATTCTCTGGTTCTTAGAAGTTTTGATGGTTTCCCATGACAAAATGTATTCTTCTTGAGTTATATTTGTTCAAATAGGGAAGTAATAATAGTATCAATTTTAATAATTTATAAAAATTAGCTTAATATCATTATTAAACAGCAGCTTAATCTCATGGGTTTCTAAGAGAAGGTTATTTGCAAACTTTAAAATTTAATTACAGAGGTATAATATGATTAGTAGATTTGGCTTCCTCAGGGAAAATGGTACATATATACTTAGTAAGCATTTTAAAAGGCTGTTTTTCATTATTTTAACTTATTTCAGTAATTATTTATTGAGCTACTATAGTCCTGTTTTCATGTTGCTTTATAAGAACATGTCACATTATTCTTAGGAAATGCTACCACAGTCATGTATAACGAAGTTTTAAAATTGAATGTAATCAAAGGTTAAAATATGATACATGTAAGATTAAAATCGGAGAAGGCAATGGCAAGCCACTCCAGTACTCTTGCCTAGAAAATCCCATGGATGAAGGAGCCTGGTAGGCTGCAGTCCATGGGATCGCTACCAGTCAGACGTGACTGAGCGACTTCACTTTCACTTTTCACTTTCACACAATGGAGAAGGCAATGGCAATCCACTCCAGTGTGCTTGCCTGGAGAATCTCAGGGACGGCAGAGCCTGGTGGGCTGCCGTCTATGAGGTCGCACAGAGTCGGACATGACTGAAGTGACTTAGCAGCAAGATTAAAATATGATATAGTAGTAATCGAGAAAGAAACTTTTTAATAGGAATGTAGTGATTAGTAGTTTGGGACCTGTGATAAATAGCTACTTTTTTTGGCTGCACCACGGCTTAGGGGGTCTTAGTTTTCCCACCTGGAATTAAACCCCTCCCCCAGGAACAGGAAGTGTTGAGTCCCAGCCACTGGACTGTCAGGGAATTCCTGCTACTTTTATTTTTAAAAAGGTTAAACTAAGAAAAATTTTGGAACTTTCTAGGTTTATTTTTGTACTGTATTTCTTCTGTTACTTATCTTTTGTGCTTGTCATAAAAATTATTCCTAACTCCAAAATTTGGCTGCCTTAAAGTATAAATAGAGCAGTTTTGGAATTTGCCTGCCTTTCAGTAGAGAGGATCCTGTGTGACTGATATGTACAGGAATATATTCAAGAAAAAAAGATACTTTTTCCCCCTGAGTTTATATACCTTTTTGAATCGATCAACCACCTTAAAAGGTACATTTTTATCAGTAAAACTTTTTTCAACAATAAAGTATCAAATTACTTTGACTCTGGAGTTGCATTATTTGGCATGGCAGTCACTTCACATGTGACTGTTTAATTTAAATTAATATTAAATAAAATGAAAAACTCTGTCACATGACACATTACAGGTGCTTAGTTGTCCTACATGGCCACCCTGTTGGATAGTGGAGACCTTTTTAATCTCTTTGGAAGGTTTGATTAGCAGTTCTGCTATGGGGGAAAACCAGCAATGCTTGGAAAGGGCAGAAATAACACCTTGAGGAGGCACTAAAGTGTTCTAACAGAAGACCATTGAGCAGGAATGTGGTAGAAAGTTTTTCCTCATCTGACTGGGAGCTTTGATAAGGGTGTCCGGAAGTTTTCCTGAAGTCCTCCCTTGGCCTGTCCTCTTTTCCTCTGTCCTTCTCTTTGCTCCCTTACTTCCTTTTTGAAATGGTGGTGAGCTTATTTACTATGCAGGGCACTAGTTTTCTTGATGGTTTTCCTAGGCTCTTCAAGTTGACAGCGTCAGGTGGTAAACCTAACAGTGCTTTTCAGCATCTCCTTTTCACATGATTTATCTTGATCTCCTGATGAGCTTTCATTTATAAACGTCTCTCCATTTGCATTAGCTTTAGAGGTTTCTTTCTTTGTGATCTTGCCAGACATTTTTCCTAAACCCAGGCATGATTTATGGAGGCTTCTTTTTGTGCATTTCTGCTTGTGGGCAGATATAAATGTGGTGGGTACAATTGTGCCAGTTTTGGATTTTAGAATCCTTGGTGACTTTTTCGTTGTCTCTTTGTGAACAGAATATTAGGTGCTGTGTGAACAGAATATTAGGTGCTGTATAGAACGTACACAGCCGGAGAGGGCAATGGCACCCCCTCCAGTACTCTTGCCTGGAAAATCCCATGGACAGAGGAGGCCTGGTGGGCTGCAGTCCATGGGGTCGCTGAGTTGGACACAACTGAGCGACTTCACTTTCACTTTTCACTTTCATGCATTGGAGAAGGAAATGGCAACCCACTCCGGTGTTCTTGCCTGGAGAATCCCAGGGACAGGGGAGCCTGGTGGGCTGCCGTCTATGGGGTCACACAGAGTCGGACACGACTGAAGTGACTTAGCAGCAGCAGCAGAACGTACACATTTTCCCTGAAAGACCTGTGGTTACACTTTAGGGCTAAACTATATCGTTATAGAAAGGTTATGTGAGTATATGTTGGTAAGCTTCTAAGACTGATTTGGGGATGTTTAATCTATGTTGGAGAAATGATAGAAAGAAATTTAAGGAGCTGTGATATGTGCTTAGTTGCCCTATGTGGCCACCCTGTTGGCCACCTTATTTCAGCTTATTGCATAAAATAAGGCAGTTCACTCAATCAACATTGATTAAATGCCCTCAGAGGTTTGGGAGAAGTAAGAATGTTCTTCATCCCGTGTGCTTTGTGATTTTTCTGACTTTCTTGAGAATGTAAATGTGGCAGTATTTCAAAGCAGTCTCCTGTCCTCTGTGTAGCTGAAGATCCACATGTGCGCTCACTTTCACTCTGTCCTTAAATGATTTCGCTGAAGATTCTGATCCTTTGAGTGTCTTTTAGAGAATGTCTGTATGCTTTTGGGGTGATTGGAATTCATTTTGAGATGCCTCTGCTAACTCATCATACTTATAAACCTTATTCTCTAGTCTGAACCTGCCTGCCCTCCCTCCCAAGCTGCTGTATCTCATGTAGTATGTAAGTTGAAATGGGAAGGAAAAGCAGTTGAATTTTTCTTCACTCAAATTGGCTTAGTGTAGTTTGTGGCAGTTGACTGCCCAAAACATTAGAGAAATTTAGGGGAAAATAGTTAACTTTCGTAGAGTTTTTAGAATTGTTTTAACTTTCCAAGTGTTTTTTAAAAGAGTATTTCAGGAGGAACCATCATTTTGGTTATTACATGGTAAAGCGTTATTAGCATTAAGAGCCCAGATTATAGTAGAACCACTTGAAAATCTTCAGGGCTTACCACAGTTGGAGGACTCTATCATTTGAGGAAGTATCATCTTGGTTTTATTTTGGCTTTGGGACCATGTAAGTAGGTCTGGAACAAACCTCACTGTGGTAGGAGGTTGGCCCTAATAGTTATCTGACTACTTGCTCAGCAGTTGATAGGAAGCAATGAGGAATATTAAGACAAATACTTAGGAAAGAAAGCATGTTAGGGGATGGTTGGATTTACATACTCCAGTTATGTAAACTGAGTAAAGAGCGATTTTTTTTTTCCTTTGAGTCACAGTTTGAAAAAAGTGTGAGATGGTCTTGGTTGTAGCTAGACAAGGCATCAGAAATGTCCTGAGGTCAATAATGTGGCATAGTTTTTTAGTAGTTTTTTTTTTTTTTTTTTTTAACGCAAAACCATAAAGTTCAAGAGGAATAAACTCTAGCTTGTGTGATTTTTCTGGGGACAGTTTAAAAATATTTCCTCAGTGTGGCCTTAAGGTTCTGGTTTAGTCCAAAATAGAAGTTATTAAATGATGTTGAACATAGTGGTTTATCTCCTTGGTTTGTAATTTATCCTCTGCAATCAGAAACTTCAAAGTCTTGTCCGCTCTGTATCCTTGCAGTATTTAAAGTCCGCAAGTAATAGGTACCTAAAGTGTTGGCAATTTAAAAAACCATTAGATTCTCAGAACTCTACTCAATCATTGATGATTCTTGCATAGATTTAAAAGTCAGGACATACATATACAAAAATGCTGATTGGGATGCATAAAATACACTTTGTGACTCTTGTGGAGGGAGAGGGGTTTAACATTTCCATCTTTTATATCACGGCTGTGACCAGATAATGCTATTTCTTCTTTTTGTTTTTTTCTGTTGCTTTACTCTTCATGCAGAGTATGCAAATTAGTTTTGCTTCCATTTCCCTATGAATAGAACATTTAAATCTTATTAGAGTTATTACTGAAATGGCAGGTGTAATATGACTAGTATTTGAAGAAAATTCTTCAGTTTAAGGAGTGATAGTCAACTGTTCTTCAGGAACTGACCTGTGAGTTTTTATTTTTGAATGTTTTTAACTCAAGGATTTAAACAGATTGTTTGAGTCAGTTGCAGTTGTCATCCTTCTTGATGTTGCTTGTCTTATTTTCAGTCAGTAAAAACCTGTGCGAGATGGCTTCTGGGTCCTTTTTGTGACTGGGCTATTGTTGGAGGCCACGTGCTGTTGAGAGTGAGAGCTGTCCCTTTCCAATCCTGGACAGTGTCCTAGGGTTACCCTGAGAGGAGATGGCAAGGAACTGGTGTTTGTGAGTGAGTGCCAGCTGTGATCACCACATTAGTGCACACCGTTCCTTTCTCTTGGCAATGACATTATGCCTATTCTTTCATCTTAGCCCTTTCATATATTCCGAAAGGGATCATGTCTTGTCTGCTGCCAATTTGTCTTGGACCCTGACTGGATTAGTTTATGAAAGTAAGATAGCAAGCTGGGATCCACACACACAAGACGAGGGAAGTTTGGGATTAAAAGCAGCAGCCATGTGTAGGAAATACAGTGGGTTAAAATAAAGAAGGGGTGGACCAAAGGAAGATATACATAGTGGAAAGTAAGATGGAAAGAAATGGGTTGTAACTAGGAGAGCATTTAGTGGGGAATGCAGCAGGGTTCTATGTTAAAAGTTATGGCAGCAGTCAGATTCCAGGACACGTACTAGAGACAAAGTTTTTGGCTAAATGTTTTCATTTGGGACTCAGAACATCCATCTACACTGAAATAGAGGTCTACCAGGAGAGCTGGTTTGAGCCATCTGCAGCATGGCTCCTGAGACAACAGTCTTTGCTTGTCAGGAAAGCCCTTTCAGGTTCTCCTTATCGCAGATGATAGCAGAGTGCAGCAGTTCACTTTACATCTGGCTGCTCATGACTCTTGAGCAGCTGGTCCAAATCACTAGGGTTTTATGCTAAGTTACTTTCTGTTAAGTTCTCTTCTCTGTCAAAGGAGACAGATTTTAAGATTGTGGTCCATAAAATCTATTTGAGAGAGGTACATCTTGAAGCCTTCTTAAAAAAAAAGTCCCACTTTTTTTTTTTTTAATATACCATTATGACATAGAATTTTCTTCCATAAAATATAATTTTTGCCCTGCCTGGCCCACTCACCAAAAATACTCCTGCAGATGGCTTTTTCTTATTTCTAACTGAGCCTAAGGGTCACTGGTTCACTTCCTAAGTCTGAGTGGTCACCAATGACTTTCCTCCTCTTGTATTTTTGGCTAACGTCATGGCACCCCACCCCAGTACTTTTGCCTGGAAAATCCCATGGATGGAGGATCCTGGTAGGCTCCAGTCCATGGGGTCGCTAAGAGTCGGACACGACTGAGCGACTTCACTTTCACTTTTCACTTTCATGCATTGGAGAAGGAAATGGCCACCCACTCCAGTGTTCTTGCCTGGAGAATCCCAGGGACGGGGGAGCCTGGTGAGCTTCTGTCTATGGGGTCGCACAGAATCGGACACGACTGAAGCGACTTAGCAGCAGTCATTCCTTGGACCTCTTCACATCTACCACCAGCTCTAGCAATTGGCTGGTTTTTATTTTTGTGTCCATTTTTGATTAAAACAAAAAAGCAACTTTTAAAAACAATAGCTTCAGAAAAGTTACTGTATTTCTGGCAACAGGTACTAGTGAAGCTTATTTGCAAGTGAAATGACTGCTCCCTTTCACCAGTCTCACTGCCAGCAGTTCACAGTCTAGCCTTTGCAAAATGCAGTTTACTACATGACGGTGGCCCTTCCTTTGCCTCTTGACTAGTTGAAACAAAAAACTTTAAATCTGTCAGTGCCAGGGGATTTCTGTATATTCTTCCTTTCATATGTGGGTTTTCTTTGAAGAAATTCAAAGCAACTCATTTCTAAATTAACACTAAGTTTAGCAGTAATTGAATTGCAGGGATTTATGATTGTAATCACATTAAAGTTCTTACAAGAGACATGGATGAATTGCATTTCTGGATCTGACTTTCTTGTCAGTTTTCTGGTATTTCCCTCTAAAACTTCATGAAGATAACATTTTAGATGTTACCTTTGTCCTGAGGTGGGGATAAATGTAGTATTAAATAGATGTAATCTGTCATTGAATCTGTAGCACAAGCAAGTTTCTGTAAAGCAAATCCCATTTTACTGTTAAATTCCATTTCAAAATGATAGCCATCAAATCATAGAGTGTCAGAGCTTTAAGAACCATTTATTTTGGGTATCACTTGCCAACATTTATAACCAGAACTTAGTTGTAAGACTCTTACATGGAACCTTATGTGATTTTTCCTTAATGTAAAACCAGATCATACATAAAGCAATACAGCTGGGTTGCCTGCTTGAAGGTGGTGTGAAGACATTTGTCCTGAGACCTGTGAGGCACTTTCACAGGATCTGAGAGTTCAGAGGATTGTGTTTTGAAAGCTGCTGATTTTAGTGCATACTCACTTCCATCCCCTAGACATACATACGACTTGGCAGGTGAGGAAACTCAGACAGCAGGTTCTACATAGATTTCTGTGGAAAGCAGTCATGAATCAGATCTGAAAAGTTTTAGCAAAGTTCATTGCTCTGGTTTCCAGGTATGTTAGCATTGGGTCCTGAACAGCAGTGCTTTTGTAAACCTTTGTAATTTCTTTCTTTTGTCCTTCTTTTGCCAGATGTTTTTACATTTTTGAGACTCTTGTGTTTACTGCCATGCCTTTTGCGAGAAGGAATTTAAATTTTCCTAAAGCATTAAAATTGTCTTTTAAGGAAAGCTTGAGCCTGTGGGGTGGGTTGAGGGTTGGTGGTGGTTAGGGGAGATTAAGAGGTTCCTTGGGCATCACAGCTTCAGGCAGTTTATTTGTTTTAAATTGATTTTTATTGAAGTGTAGTTGAATTACAATATTGTGTTTCTGCTGTACAGCAGAGCAACTCAGTTATATATACATTCTTTTTCATATTCTTTTCCAGTATGGTTTATCACAGGATATTGAAGCTAGTTCCCTGTGCTGTACAGTAGGAGCTTGTTTATCAATCCTGTATATACTAGTTTGCATCTGCTAGTCCCAAACTCTTAGTCCATCCCTCTCCCACACCTCCATTGGCAACTAACAGTCTATTTTCTGTGTCCTGATTCTGTTTCTATTTCATCGTTAGGTTCCATTTGTGTCACACATAAGTGATGTCATACAATATTTGTCTCTTTCTAGCTTCAGTTTGGAGAAGGCAATGGCACCCCACTCCAGTACTCTTGCCTGGAAAATCCCATGGATGGAGGAGCCTGGTGGGCTGCAGTCCATGGGGTCGCTAAGAGTCCGACACGACTGAGCGACTTCACTTTCACTTTTCACTTTCCTGCATTGGAGAAGGAAATGGCAACCCACTCCAGTGTTCTTGCCTGGAGAATCCCAGGGATGGGGGAGTCTGGTGGGCTGTTGTCTGTGGGTCACACAGAGTCGGACACGACTGAAGTGACTTAGCAGCAGTAGCAGCAGCTTCACTTAGTACAATAATCTCTAGCTGCATCCAAGTTTCTACAGATGGCTTTATTTCATTCTTTTTTATGGCTAAGTAGTAGTCCATGGTGGCTCAGTGGTAACACATCTGCCAGTGGAGGAGAAGCAAGTTTGATCCCTGGGTCAGGAAGATTCTCTGGAGAAGGAAAGGGCAACCCATTCTAGTAATCTTGCCTGGGAAATCCCTTGGACAGAGGAGCCTGGTGGTGTATAGGCCATGGGGTCACAAAGAGTTAGATGCAACTGAGTGCACACACATGATGATGAGGAGTGGGATTGCTGGATCATATGATAATTCCCTTTTAGTTTTCTGAGGAACCTCCATACTGTTTTCAATAGGGGAATGCACCAATTTACATCCCCACCATGAGTATAGGAGGGTTTCCTTTTCTCCTCACTGTCTCCAGCATTTGTTATTTGTAGATTTTAAAATTATGGTCATTTTGGCCAGCGTGAGGTGATACTTCATTGTAGTTTTGATTAGCATTTCTCTAATGATTAGCAGTGTTGAGCATCTTTTCATGGGCCTGTTGGCCATCTGTATTTCTTCTTTGGAGAAATGTCTACTTAGGTCTTGTGTCTTCTTTTTGAAGAGGTTATTTTTGTTGTTGTTTTCCAGTTGTATGACTGTTTGTATTGTGTACTTGGGAAATTAAGCTCTTGGTAGTTGCCATTGTTTGCAAGTATTTTCTCCCATTCTGTTGGTTGTCTTTTATTTTGTTTATGGTTTCCTTTGTTGTGAAAAAGGTTGTAAATTTGATTACCCATTTGCTTATTTTTGTTTTTATTTCTGTTGCCTTGGAAGACTAATGTTAAGAAAACATTGGTGTGATTTATGTCAGAGAATGTTCGGCCTCTGTTCTAGGAGTTTTATAGTGTCAGGTCTTAGGTTGAGGTCTTTAAGCTATTTTGAGTTTATTTTTGTGTATGGTGAGTATGTTCTCACCTCATTGATTTACATGTGGGTGTAGAACTCCATTTGCTAAAGAGACTCTTTCCCATTATATATTCCTGCCCCTGTTGTTAAAGATTAATTGACTGTGTGGGTTTATTTCTGGGCTCTATTCTGTCCCATTGATCCATTTGTCTTTGTGCAAATATCATGCTGTTTTGATTCTCACAGCTTTATAGTATTGTCTGAAGCATGGGATGGTTATACCTCCTGCCTTTTTTTTTTTTTTTTTCAGGATTACTTTGGCAATTCTGGGTCTTTTATGGTTCCTTGTGAATTTTAGGATTATTTCTTCTAGTTCTTTGCAAAAGGTCACGGGTAATTTGATATTGATTGCATTAAATCTGTAGACTGCTTTGGGTGGTATGGCCATTTTGACAATATTCTTACAGTCCAGGAGCATGGGTTATCTTTCCATTTCTTTGAATCACTTCAGTTTCCTTGGGCTTCCCAGGTGGCACTAATGGTAAAGAATCTACCTGCCAGTGCAGAATATGTAAGAGATGCAGGTTCAGCCCCTGGGTCAGGAAGATCCCCTGGAGGAGGAAATGGCACCCATCCCAGTATTCTTGCTGGGACAATCTCATGGACAGAGGAGCCTGGTGGGCTATAGTCCAGAGGGTTGCAAAGAGTTGGACACAACTGAGTGAGCACACCCCCTCAGTTTCCTTAATTAATGTTTTACAGTTCTCAGTGTATGAGTCTTCTACCTCCTTGATGAGGTTTATTCCTAAGTATTTTATTTTGGAGGCTGTTATTTTAAAAGGTACTTTTTTTTTAACATTCCTGTTCTGATATTTCATTGCTGGTGTGAAGAAATGCAGCCACTTTCTATATATTAATCTTGAGTCCTGCCACTCTGTTGAATTCATCATTTATCATTTCTAGTAGTTTTTGTACGAAGTCTTTCAGTTGAGTTCAGTTCAGTTGCTCAGTCGTGTCCGACTCTTTCTGACCCCATGAATTGCAGCACGCCAGGCCTCCCTGTCCATCACCAGCTCCCAGAGTTCTTAGGGTGTTCTATATATCATATTGTATCATTGGCATGTGATGACAGTTTTACCTCTTTTCTTTCAATCTGAATACCTTTTGTTCTTTTCCTTATCTGATTACTGTGGCTAGGATTTACAATACTATATTGAAGAGATGTGATGAGAGTGGGCATCCTTGTTTTGTTCAAGATTTTAGCAGGAAGATTTTCCGCTTTTCACCACTGGTATTGCATTCTCTGTGAGTTTGTCATAAATAACTTCTATTGTTTTGAGATACGTTTCCTCTGTACCCACTTTGGCAAGAATTTTTATCATGAATGGATGTTGAATTTTGTCACATGCTTTTCCTGCACCTATTGAGATGACCATGTGGTTTTTGTCTTTTGTTTATGTGGTGTATCACATTGATTGGTTTGCATGTGTTGAACCATCCCTGTAAACGGGAATGAATGCCATGTGATCGTGTGTGTGATCTTTTTTTTTTTAAAATGTGGTATTGGATTCAGTTTGGTAATACTTTGTTGAGTAAACCAAGGCATAAAAAGGTAAAGTTAACTTGCCTTACAGTTAGCTGGTGGCAGAGCCAGAATGACAGCCTGATCTCTAATAAGGCTGTGCTTTCTCCTTCTTTTCCATTGTGCTCTTTTGCTTCTGTTGTCTAGATGGCTGTAATATTTGAGAGGATGCAGTATTATATTTCTCAAGTAGGTGACATTTCATCCCTAAATTCAGACTCAGGTTCTATAAATTGATGCTTTTCTTTATCTTTTAAAGAATCTTGAGCTGTGTAAAATTTTTCTGCTTTGAACGAAGGATACTGATATCTGCCAAAATCATTATTGAACTTCTCTAGTCATTTACTTTCTTGAAATTGAAATGAAACTTTTCTGAACACAGCCTTACTGAATATGTGTTTCAGAGCCGTAATAATGCTTCTTGCCTCTGCAGATTTTGAATTGATCTGAGTTTGGCAGTGAATTATGTATGTGTTATTTCAGGAATTTTGCACATGCCCTGCTTTAAACCACTGATTATTTTTGTAAAATGCTGTTGTGTGGATTTGGCTCATTCCATTGACGCTGAACTCATCAGATGGCTATATTGTCTTCTAGGAATGTGACTTGAATTGATTAAATGGCATAGGCAACAACATCTGTTTTGTGAAGCTAGTTTAGTGTCATTAAACTTTACATTTCCAAATTTACAACTTACAAAGAGAATACAGTGTATTTCTCTTATGCTGTAAAAAAAATTTCCACGGAGTTTTATGATAGCTTGTTTTAACCTTATTCTTAAGCGTTTAGCTTGTTTTCTTATTGTTGTTCATTGTGAAGGAAAATTAATATTGGGGATGTTGGAAACTTACAGTCTTAGATGAGTAACTCTTAGCTTTTTTAGGTAATTTATGCATTTGAGATCTGTGGAAAGCTTTGGGTGGTTTAGGAAAACCACCTATGCACATACTTCTAAAACTGTACAGTTGTAGGGAGGTGGAGCTCCCTAGGGCAGATCCCCTAAAGTACATTGCTTCCTGGTTGATGTCCTTTCTGACCTCTATTATTGAGTACATTAATAATGTTGTTGACTATGGACCAAAGTTACCTTTTTTATATACAGATTTTATATTCATTGAACATTTGAGTTACTTTTAAATAAAACATGTTGGTCTACACATGTATTATTTTTCTTTTCCTGCCTTATTATCTGTTTTTATTATTTTTCCTTGTTCTCCCAGTTTCTTTCAGAGAAGGAAAGCTATCCATCTCAGGGTTTCTTGGTTTTTACAGCCGTTATTTGGATACATTTGATCACGAAAGTTCATATGATAGATTGTATGGTATTAAAGTAACAATGGGCTTATCTGAGTTCATTTTGTGACGTTCTTTCCTTGATACTTTCTGTGTGTAATATTTCCAAATGATATTTTCAATGTAGGTATAGAATACTTGAGAGAAAATTGAGACTTAGGTAGAGTCAGATACTCTTCATATGACAAGCCACGGGGCCTGTCCGTCAAACCAGTGCATGTGTACTATTGTATTTGGTTGGTTCAGTAGTCTTTGTGTAGTTTTCGTTTACAGTTTGGAATTTTGCCAGTGCTTCAAGGCTAGCATGAATGTTTATTAATTTATCTTGAGAATGACTGCTCTTCTTTTGTAACCTTCTCTCCGAATTGGATTTCTTTTAAACTCAGAGGCTGGGCCTATTTGTGTTCCCCACTCCGTTTTTAAGTTATAGGAACAATAGACATCGTATCTACTGCGTGACAGGAAATTTATGATGTTATCTACCTCCAGCCCTTTTTTGTAAAATTTCAACTTGCTACTAATGTTCCTTAATTTTATCAGTAACATTTACTCATTAAGACAATTAAAATTCATTAATAGGAAGGTGAGGTTCAGTGAGGGTACTGTGTTTGAAGCATGCTTCATATGTTTCATTGTGTTATCATGGGTTTCATGCTCCCTCCCAGTGGACTGTAGACTCATTGAGGGCAGTCTCCATATATATTATGAACACTGTTAGCATAGTGTTTACTAAGTATTTCAGCAGTAGTTGAACAGTTTTTAGTTGAATGAATTCCCAAGAGTTTTAAAATTTAGATTTGGTCGGAAAGATTATTTTGTTTCTCTTGATGGTTCAAATTATTTTCAACTATAAATGCTGTTGTTCCAATAAATGTGATAATTTATTGTGAATATAATTGATGTCTTGAAATAGCCTCATTTTTGCAGCCTATGAAGAGAACGGTGGCTAAATTATATTGAATTGTTAACATTGTAGAAAGTATAAAAGTGCTTTGGAAATGTTGAATGACTACCACATGGCCATTATTCCTTTTTTCATGGTCTAAGAAGGAAATAAGACTGTTTAAAAAGGCAGAGGATTGGTGTCATTTTATCAAACAAACTTTTATGTTGGTAAGTGATTTTAATTATATATGAATTTTTTAACAGGCTGCTTAAAATATGTTTGTTTTTCCTCCTTTATTTCACCCATAACAAAGAATATTGGCTCTTTGTGGATTTAAATTATATTACATAGAAGACACAGTCTAGTATAGAAAATGCTCATGTAGGGAATTCTCTGCCTCTCCAGTGGTTAGGACTCAGTGCTTTCATTGCTGGGGCCCCAGGTTCAATCCCTGGTTGGGGAGCTAAGATCCCACAACCTGCGCAGTGTGGCCAAAAAGAGAGAGAAGGCGAGAGAATGCTCATATTATAAGCTTCAACTTGAGATTATTTTCTTGAGATGGTAATTTGCCTTTTTTATTGATTACTGTATGAAGTTAATAGTTTTAGTTGATTAGCTTCTTAAATGTGAGAAGTATGGTGTTAGGGTAGGTACATTTCTTTATTTGTGGGAATGTGAAGAAGAGTAGAATTTGATACTGGATTAAAATATTATTTCTCTTGGTACAGGTTTGACATTTCCCCACCTTCCCTACCCCCAAAGTGTGTAAGTAGGTAGTCTCGATGGTGTGATCACTCACCTAGAGCCAGACATCCTGGAATGTAAAGTCAAGTGGGCCTTAGGAGGCATCACTACGAACAAACTAGTGGAGGTGATGGAGTTCCAGTTGAGCTCTTTCAAGATCCTAAAAGATGGTGTGTGAAAGTGCTGCAGCTCAATATGCCAGCAAAGTTGGAAAACTCAGCTGTGGCCACAGGACTGGAAAAGGTCAGTTTTCATTCCAATTCCAAAGAAAGGCAATGCCAGAGAATGTTCAGACTACCACACGATTTCACTCATCTCACACGCTAGCAAAGTAATGCTCAAAATTCTCCAAGCCAGGCTTCAATAATACGTGAACTGTGACCAGATGTTCAAGCTGGTTTTAGAAAAGGCAGAGGAACCAGAGGTCAAATTGCCAACATCACTGGATCATGGAAAAAGCAAGAGAGTTCCAGAAAAACATCTATTTCTGCTTTATTGACTATGCCAAAGCCTTTATGTGAATCACAACAAACTGTGGAAAATTCTTCAAGAGATGGGAATACCAGACCACCTGACCTGCCTCTTGAGAAGTCTGTATACAGGTCAGGAAGCAACAGTTAGAACTGGACATGGAATGACAGACTGGTTCCAAATAGGAAAAGGAGTACCTCAAGGCTGTATATTGTCATCCTGCTTATTTAACTTGTGTGCAGAGTACATCATATGAAATGTTGGGCTGGATGAAGCAGAAGCTGGAATCAAGATTGGCAGGAGAAGTATCAATAACCTCAGATATGCAGATGACACTACCCTTATGGGAGAAAGTGAAGAAGATTTAAAGAACCTCTTGATGAAAGTGAAAGAGGAGAGTGAAAAAGTTGGCTTAAAGCTCAACATTCAGAAAATGAAGATCATGGCATCCAGTCATATCACTTCATGGCACATGATGTGGAAACAGTGTCAGACTTTATTTTTTGGAGCTCCAAAATCACTGCTGATGGTGACTTCGGCCATGAAATTAAAAGATGCTTATTCCTTGGAAGGAAAGCTATGACCAACCTAGACAGCTTATTAAAAAGCAGAGACATTACTTTGCCAACAAAGGTCTGTCTAGTCAAGGCTGTGGTTTTTCTGTTAGTCATGTATGGATGTGAAAGTTGGACTATAAAGAAAGGTGATCACCGAAGAATTGATGCTTTTGAACTGTGGTGTTAGAGAAGACTCTTGAGAAGAGTCCCTTGGACTGCAAGGAGATCCAACCAGTCTATCCTAAAGGAAATCAGTCCTGAATTTTCATTGGAAGGACTGATTCTGAAGCTGAAACTTCAATACTTTGGCCACCTGATGCAAAGAGCTGACTCGTTGGAAAAGACCCTGAAGCTGGGAAAGATTGAATGCAGAAAGAGAAGGGGACGACAGAGGATGAGATGGTTGGATGGCATCACCGACTCAATGCACATGAGTTTGAGTAAACTCCAGAAGTTGGTGATGGACAGGGAGGCCTGTGCTTCAGTCCATGGAGTTGCAAAGAGTTGGACATGACTGAGTGAATGGACTGAACTGAACTGATGTAGTCTCAGTCTTAAAGTTTGATGATTGTTTGAGGAAATGGGAACTCTTTTCCTGAAAGTGCTTTAGTGCTATTGTTTTCACCCTTAGTGAAAGTAGAAATTTAGGCGTTGGATGAAACTCTTTTCTAATAGACAGTGTTTAAAAGTCAGATGATGAGTTTCTGTAAGCCTCAAGGGTGACACAATTTAGTGCTCCTAAATAAGACCTTAGTGTTTACTGCAGATGAGGATATTTCTGTAGGAAGCTAATTGACATAAAAATAAAGTGTGCATGAAGCCTGTATCACTTTTGTGTGAATTCTCTTCTCCATTTTTCTTAGGCAGAAATGCCTGAGATTATGTTTATAAAGTCTATTAAGATCAAAGCTTCCTTTACTGCATGGAATAAAATGTGTTTCCCTGGCTGACTAGCATTTTATAAAATGGGTCAGTCCTTTGATGTACAAGTTGATCTGTAAGAGAAGGTAGAAGAGATGGAGAGACATATGGGACTGGAGAAGGAAGGGAATTCTGGAGGAGGCTGATATCAGATGCTTAGAGCAGACAGAAGGAACAGCAGAGAAGAAGATCATAACTTCTCTGAATGGATCAGACACCAACCTGTACATACCTTACAGTCCTAAATCAGTGTGTTGGGCTGTAAATATCTACATTTTAGTGGTTCCTAGGGATAGAGAGGGTGGGTAATAAGGCTTAGAGAGACGTAGTAGAGAAGTGACTTTTTGTAATTGTATTCATAAGATCTTACATTGCTTAGCATCTGTGTCTTTATCTAACACAATAACTAACTCATTGTACTAGTTTTCTCAAAGTGTGTTTATAGATTCAATTTTCATTATTCACCAAGCAGTTTTTGCATGGTTGTTATGTGGAGAGCTACAATCTCTATGTGGTAAGAGATGTTTCTTGAGGCCCTGTCTTGAAGAAGCTTTTGGCTAGAGGAGGTGTTAGGCAGAATGATTGCTGCCAAAAAAGAGGTAGCTATCATGCTCTAAGCTATGACAACAGGAACTGCTGCTCAGGGTCTTTTCCAGATGCAAAACTCTGCTTGCCCTCAACCTGGTGAGCAGAGTTGTCAGACAAGTCTCAATGTAAAGAGGCAGGCCTGAAATTCTGTATGGGTTCACAGGAAGAAAGCAGTTTATTCTGTTTGCCTATTGATGAAAACTTAGCAAAACTGGATGGAGCTACTGCCTTTAAAAAAAGAATAATATCCCTTAGAAGAGGAAGGAAAAGCTACTCAAAGCAGACGGTACAATATAAGAAAGGCATGTTTTTATCTTTTCTATTTTTTTTTTTTTTAGTATATGGACACAGACAGGATACATTGAATACTCTTAGGTCACTCGACAGAGAATTTTATGTCAGTGAATTTTATGTCAGCGGGGAGGAAAGGGCAGAATGAAGCCAGGATGTAATGTTAGATTGATGATACAGTTCAGACCTAAGCAGAAGAAAGGTTGAGATACTTTCTTTTTTTTTTCTTTTTTACATTCAGTAAAAAATTATTGGGTTTTTGGTGTGTGGAAGGAAAGTAATAAATAACAGCTCGTATTTTGGTTATCTGTCATACTTAAATAAACACTGTTGATGTTATTTCTTACTGTTAATGAGTTTGTGATTTCATAGACATTTTCTAAGTAAGTGTACGTCTATAAAATTTTTATCAGAGTGATTGCTTTTATGTGAACGTTTTAATATATATATGTGTGTGTATATATATTTGGCTTACTGTAAAAGAGGGTGGATTGCTGGGTGGTAAATGTCAATTTGAAATGTTATGCTCCTTTGATTAAAAAAGCCACAAAGTGTTGCTTTCTAATTTTCATGATTTTAGCTAGCAGCTGGTGAGTAACTGCTTTTGAAGCAGTTGGAGCGTGCATTTTTGTTGCAGAAGAACATCTTACTGATGAAAATAGAGTAGTGGTTGTGCTAAATGACTGAAGAGTGGACAAAGAGATAAAGCAGAGAACAGAGATAAGAGCGCCTTATGGCAATGAGCCAGAGGGCTACTGACATTTATAGACAACTGAGAAAGCGCATGGAGTGTTTCTCTACTGTCAGACCGTAGAAATGCCTGAACTTTTCTCGTTAGCAAGGCCAGGCACTCTGCTGCATACACAGTTCCGTGTTTGCAGTCAGGCTGCTTGTCTGCTGCTGTATTTTTATCCGCTGGAACTCAGAATAGTTTTATGGATCACCTGGGTGGAGTTTTAGACTAAAGTGAAGTGAATAAACTGTTTATCACCAGCAAAGAGTATGCTTTGTCTTGATGAAGACACTGATGTTCTGTCTGTAGTTTGTGATTCTTTCTTGTGTAGTCTTCAACTACTCTCTTTATCTCTGAATGATTCCTAAATACATATTTCCATCAAAATAAATGATTAGTGTAGATGATTGAATCCACGTCTGTATAATGATAAAATTAATTCACTTTTTATTAATCTAGTCGTCCTGCTAAAACACACAAAGCTTTAACCAGTTGTGTATCTTAACCTTTTCGGGTAAAACTGTCAAATTCTTCAGCCTTGTAGATAGCTGAACTACCAGAAACTTTAGTGTAAATGCAGGCCCCATTGTCAGCATTATAGTTTTTCTGACAACTTGTTTTAAACTTAGAGGGGAAATTTAATAGATACTTTTGCTTGAATAATTTATTGTTGATAGCACTAGTTTTTGCTTTTTGTTGACTTACGTGATTTTAGTAAACGAGAAATTTTCTTTTTTGTTGAAAATCAGTTGTTATTCAGTTGTATAATCTACTATTCTATTACTCTTCTATCCCAATCACAATTTTTATTACTACACTTTGACAAGCAAAGCACTCTCATCTGGTGCCTCATTTCTCTGAGTGTAGAAACTGAACTTGGAGGACTATTGGGTTGCAAATGAAGACTGGGTGAGTGGAACTTTTTTGTTAATAACATCTTGTCAACTTTCAAAATATAGTTTTAAAATTAGGTTAGATGAGTTGTTAGTATTTTTTTCCCCTGCTGTTTGAAAGACTGTACTTTAGTTTAAAATGTACCCTTTGTGACTATTTTTTATATGAAAACTATTCATCTGTCTGGAATACTGTATGACTCATTGTGATTTTTCTTTTTTCTACTAATAGAAGGTTAATCTCTTAGCGTTGCTTGTTCTGAAACTGCTATTAAATACATTTTGAAACCTCTGTATCTATCCTTCATAGTATGTATTTTTTAAAACTCTCTCTGTTACATCCCTCATTATTATCGTCCAGTTCATGAATTCCTTTTCCGCTTTCCCAGTTTAAACTTTCTCTTGTCTGTTGAATTTTTAATTTCATTACTTATTTAAAACTTATAAACTTAATTTTTTACCTGATTCTCTCATTTCCACCTATTCTTGTTTAGGTTTTGCTTGTCTTTGACTTTTTTTCTTTTATAAAAGAAATTTTATGTTTTCTAATATTTATCTTTTAGGAACCAGCAGACATCTATTTTTCAGGTGTATTTCCTGATTTTGTTTTGTTTGGATGAATTAAGTACTTCAGTTGCTGTATTTGTAGACTGTCTTTCTTACTAGTTTTCTTCATATGTCATGTACAACTTGACTGTCCAGTCACTACCCCCCAGCCGTCTTTTCTTACTCTTCTTATCTAGTGGTTTTGCAGGTGTTTTTAACTGGTTCTTCCTACTGTCCCTTCCCCCAACCCCCAGTCCAAAACCAGATGACTGCCCACCCCTGATGCTCAATATATCTTTGTTCCATTAGCCAGTCAACTAAATGGTGTGGCTTAGGTCCTGTGTGTCAAGTTGGATAGTCTCACTTTCCTAGGCATTCAGTTTAGAAGCTACACTTGCATGCCCACAACTTACTTATCCTGGGGCAGCTATTACCAGCACTTTTTTTTGGGCCCAATTTTAGCTCTAGTCTCTAGTCTTGGGTGGGTCATTTTTATTTCTTTGCTCACAGAATCTGAAATCTGGGCCTCTGTTGATACCTTCTAAAACAAGAGCCCAGTAGGCTCACAGCTTAAATCCCTCTTACTCTTATGTGTTTCTTTGTCATGGTGTTTGCCTTTTTTTTTTTTTTTGAAGTGTATTCATGCCTTTTAAATTTGTCTATTTTATCTTATCATTGCTATATATTTGGAGCAGAATGGGTTTTCAGAGCAGTTTATGATGTCTGCTTGACTGAAAGTCCTAAGATTTATTACTTTACGAATAACTAAATTAATTAAAAATTAGAATGGATTCTAGTTTATTAGATTCCTAGTCATACTTTATATTTAATACGCCTTTGATTTTTTTCTTAAACAATCTTCTGAATCTTTTTGTATTCTGTAAGGTACAAATTTTTGTCCTTCTGTAGTTCAGCCAAAATTTATTTTACTTTGTGGGCTTTATATTTTTGAAGTACTTATCAATGTGGTGAAAGTGAATTTGATCAGATGGGTTAAAAATTTGTAGATGAAGTAGTCTTAAAATGTATGATTTTTATTATCCCTCTAATGATTAGAAATCATCCTGTACTTTAAAAAAATAGAGGGGTGGCTACAGACAGGATTTTCTTCCTTCTCTTTCCCTTCCTTTTTCCTTCTCTCTACCTTGTCATTTATGTCTCTCTCTGTTAAAAAACGAAATACAGAACAAACTCTCCTTTAATATTCCAATTTTTGATACATCTCTCAAGTAATCAGTTCCCTGGATTGTATTTCTCCTTTGGACTAGAGGCAGTTTCTAATTGTCACTGGCTAGTACCATGGTGCTTTCCTTCTGAGGCATACATGTGATTTTCATTTCTTTGTGCCTTTTCCTGTAATTTGGGGACTCTGATTATGAGGAATTAGGAATTTTTGCCTGTCTTTTGGGGGTATATTGGTGATTGGGAGGGGCTGGATTTTCCTGAGATTTCTATTTAATGCTAAGTCTTCATCTTGACTAGATTTCATAATGTATTTAATTATATACTACTTGAGTTTTTTTTTTTTAAGAGAGAGATGGCTCACATTTCAAGTTATTCTTAAAATGATAATATATAGACATTTTCAGTTGATATTTATGCTTATTTAAAATTTAGGTTTAGGAATTTAGGTTCTAAGAGAAAATACTGGCAATATCATACTTTAATATTTATGTTGAAAAATACTTCTGGTTGTTTTAAAAAGAAATTAGTTTTTACATGGTTTGTTTAATTTAGTGGTGAAGTATAAAAAAAGAGACTAGTTTTTCTTGTTTGCTTTACTTGTTCTTGTCACACTGTCCTGGAAATTGAAGAATATTGAACTATCCACTCACTTCCTGAGTAGGTTTGTAATACAAATTTAACACTGGTGTATTCAGGTCCCCAATATATCTTATGTAACTTAAGTGACTTAAGAACAGTTCTGCATTTTCAGAATAAGTCCTATGAAATCATATACAGTAAAACCTTTTACTAGTGGTATATTCTGTTAATTTTCATTTCTGTTTTTCTCAGTTTCGTTTTTGCATTTGTATTTCTGTTTTCTTATGCTTCCTTTGTTCACTCTTTTAGATTAAGCAGGTAGAAATCCTGTTTATTTCATTTATCTTTAAAGCAAAGATAACTAACATAGATAATTAGAGAGTTAAATTTTCTCCAACTACACTAGCAGTTTTGAAATTTTGGTATACTTGGTTTAAAAGGTGTTTTGTTATGCTCTGTCGTTTGGAGTGCAGAAGTGCCTGGCTATGGTAGATTACGAGTTGGGTGTCTTCACTGAGAGGGGGATGTGCAGGGGGCTGGTTCTACAGAGGCAATAGCCACGATGCTTCCATAGCCCTGTAAGCGTAGTATTCTTTTTGGCTTTGGATGTAAAACTTTTAAGAAACCTTAACTTAATAATTGTATCTGCTTTTCTAGCATTTGAATGTAAACTATTTTATCATAGTTGTTTTAACTACTTTTTTCTATTTATTGTCCTTATTAAGACTAAGGAAATGAATACAGTTTTAGGTAGGATGCAGATTATTAATACTTTGGGTGTATTTGCGTCTCCTTTGTCTTCCCTCTGATAGTCCATTGGTGATTTGAAATAATTGGGCTTTTAAATTCTGATGCTATAGTTTAACTTTAAACGTAGATTTCTATGCTCTTAAAATTCTGTTTTAAAATTGAGTTAAAAGCAAATGGATGTTTAATTTCAGAGTTTGATTAGTATTTCACCACTAATCCTCGAGTGGTACTCCTTTAAGAGTACCATTGCAGTTTAACACTAGATAAATAGTGATTAGAGGATAGAATTTTGTTTTAGGTATTTGACAGGGAATGACTGTTACTTGACTGAGCTAAGCTGTGATTTTTAAGGTAGCAGCAGAAACATCCCAGGATAAGAAAACCGCTCATATTTCCATTGACAAAGTCAAATTGTGTTGTTTTCATATGTTTAAAATAGTACATCACTTTTTATGATGAAAAGAAAAGTGAACTTTTAAGAACATGGAAAGCAAAGCAGTACTTAGTTTTGATGAATTAATTAAACAAAAAGTATTAGATTATTGCATGTTGCCCAAATGATCATGTTTTTGGATTGCTTCCTAGGGTTGAGGGGAAGGACTTGAAGCTGTTGATGTAAGGTATACATTTATATAGTAAAAAGAAATGCAGTTTAATTCAGACTTGATGTAGTGAGCAATTTTCTCTGTTCACAGATTTCATACTTAAAGAGCAAACAATTGAGGATTAATTCAGAGCAACTTCTTCATCATTTCCCTTTGAAAATTGTGACAAACTCAAGTCCAGAAATTAATATTCATTTATGATAAAAAAACTCTTAGAAAAATAGCAGTGGGGGAATTTCCTCAGCTTTGTAAAGAGCATCTACATAAACGAACAGCTTACATTATATTTAGTAATGAAAGACTGAATACTTCTGCCCCTCCCCCAAGATCAGGAATAAGACCAGGTTGTCTGCTTTAACCATTCTTACTCGCTTTAACGTTGATGTTCTAGCCAGTACAGTAAGGCAAGAAAAAGAAAGAAGAGGCAGGTCACAAAAAAATAAAACTGTCCCTGTTTGTGGATAAAATGGGTTTTGTAGAAAATTCCAAGGAATCTACCAAAAAAAGAAAAAAGACCAGTAAGTCACTTTTTTGCTTTCATGCATTGGAGAAGAAAATGGCAACCCACTCCAGTTTTCTTGCCTGGAGAATCCCAGGGGCAGGAGAGCCTGGTGGGCTGACGTCTATGGGGTCACTATGGGGTCACGCAGAGTCGGACACGACTGAAGTGACTTAGCAGCAGCAGCAAGTCTAGAAATAAGTGAGTTCAAGATCACAGGATACAAGGTAAACATATAGAAATCATTTTTATTTCTATATATTAGTGGTGAAGTGAAGTCGCTCAGTCGTGTCCAACTGTTCGCGACCCCATGGATGTGTAGCCCACCAGGCTCCTAGGTCCATGGGATTTTCCAGGCATGAATACTGGAGTGGGTTGCCATTTCCTTCTCCAGGGGATCTTCCTGACCCAGGGATCGAACCCGGCTCTCCCGCATTGTAGGCAGACGCTTTACCGTCTGAGCTACCAGGGAACCTGTGGATAAAACAAAACTGAAAATCCAGTACTATTTATAATTGCCCCCAAAATCTTAACAAAAAGTGTATAGGTCTCATATGCTGAAAATTCATACACCTTTTCACTACCATTGGTAGTGAAGTAATTAAACATCCAAAAACAACCAAAAAAATTACCTTGACCCAAGTCTCATACCTTATACCAAAAAAAAAAAAAGACTCCATGAATCACAGGCCTTGAATGTAAAACTATAGAACGTTTGGAAAAAACAATGAGTATGAAAATTTCTATCATCTAGGAGTTTTTAGAGCCAATAACAAAATTTATAAAAGGAAAAATTAACAAATTGATTATTTATTTTAAAAACTTAAGCTTTGCAGAAAACTCCTGCAAGAGGAGTAAACTGTTGATACAACCACCTGGATGAATCTCCAGAAAATTACGCTGAGTGAAAAAGCAAACCTTGCAAGTTAATACATACTGTCTGATTCCATTTATCTAACCCCTTTGAAAAGCTGAAATGTGAGAAAAGTCTTAGCAAACCCTATATTCGACAAAGACCTAGTCTAAAATATGTAAAGATTTCTCAAAGCTCAGTTGTAAAAAACCAAATAGTTAATATAGAAGAAAATGGCCAAAAGGCTTGTTGAGACAAATACACAAGGTGTATTACAAGCTTTTCAGCATCATTAGCCATTAAGGAAATCCAGATTAAAATTATGATCAGTCATTCCTTACATACCTACCATAGTGGCTAAAGTGAGAAAGAGTGACAGCATCAAATGGGGAGGATGTGAAGAAACGATTACTTACATGTTTCTGGTGGGATTTTGAAATAGTACACAAAGCCACTATAGGAAATAGCTGGATGGTCACCTTTTTTTAAAAAATATATACAATTTATTTAATAAATAAATGTTTTTCAGAATACAGTGCTAGAACATTATGCAGTTGAACATGCTAGTAACATTTGTCATGAAGCACCTGTGCTCATAGTAGATTGGTGGTGCCCCCCTGCTGCTAGTGGTTCCTGGGATTAATGCCAGCACAGCACTGATTGTCTGCTCTTCTGCACCACTTGTGCAGAGAGTTCCTGAGTGGTTCACCTTTCTAATCCTGTTAGGATGGTTTCTTAAACTAAAGGTACAGGTACCTTACAACTCAGAAACTGTACTCTTGGGCATTTATTCCTGATATATGAAAATGTCTGTTCACATAAAAACAGATTTTTACATGTATAGCTATAAACAAATAGCTGCTTTATTCATAAAAAGTTCTAAATTGGAAACAACTCAGATATCCCTCAATATGTGGAAAAAAGATTAAACTGTGATATAGCCATTCCGCAATGGAATACTACAGTTTCATCAAGAGGAGTAAACTGTTGATACAACCACCTGGATGAATCTCCAGAAAATTACGCTGAGTGAAAAAGCAAACCTTGGAAGTTAATACATACTGTCTGATTCCATTTATCTAGCATTCTTGAATTAGTTGTAGATGTAGAGAACAGATAAGTGTTTGCTAGGAGTTTAGGTCAGGGTGGGAGAGGACTAAAGCTAGTGTGGCTATAAAAGTGGGAACATGAGGGATCCTGTGGTGGTGGAAATGTTCTCTATCTTGATGTGTCAATGTCAGTGTCTTGATTGTGATATTATGTAACAGTTTTGCATTGAGGACCCTGGATAAAGGGTACATGAAATCTTTGGTATTTTTTTTTATTGTTATTATAACTGCATGTGAATATACAATTATCTCAAAGTAAAATGCTTAATTAAGAATGAATATAAGTGAATGGTTTCCCCTTTCACTCGATAGGGACTTATTTTCTGTTTTACTTAGCTGCTTGGCATCTGTATCACTTGCTGGCTATGTAAAATTTAAACTCAAATCATCTATTTCCACAGCTATTTTCATCTTTTTACGGTTGTTTAAAATTGAGGATCCTTGAATAATATGGGCACAGATTTTTTCCCCCTCTTTACTTTTTAAAAAACATGAATACTTAGTTATCCTCAAACTACTCAAAATATATGGTTTTAGAGATGTAAAATTGGCCTCATTGGTCATAATACAATTTTTTTCCCTTCATGTTTAGAATTTCCTTTCAGGACTAATAATAGCAGCTGTGATAGGACAGTGGGTTTTTTTTTTTTTAATAATTTGTTAATTATGTTATGTGAAATGTAACACTGGTGAGGAGTTCATAACGTTGCACAGACTATTGTGGTCCTGAAAAAACAGGAATAAGTCCAGTGAATGAGAAAAGTGACACCATTATTGGCACTCTGAAATTCTGTAGTGACTTACATTGTAGCTAAAATCAACCTTATCTTCTTGCTGTGTTCAAGAGGCTTTTCATTGATTTCTGTTGAAAGGAAAAGCCTTTTTTAACTTTAAAAAGAAAAAGAAAAAAAGGCAGTACTCTCCAGGTCCTGTGGATTATTAAGATCTTTTAGCAGGCACTTGCTTTTTCTCTGAGAAATTAGCTGTTAAAGTCAGAAGGAACTCTTAATAGTTTGCATGGTGTTTGATTAAATGAATGGAACTGTTGGATCAGTACAGAGTTCCAGATTTAATGGAGTGGATATTTACCTCGGTTAATCCCCTATGATTACCATAGTTATATTTTCTATATGATAAAAATAAGTTTTTCGCATGTACTGGCTTGCCTTATGAAAGAGATCTCAGAAAACATAAATTGATTTTTTTGAGGAAAGATTTAAAAGCATGTTATTAAAATATAACTTAAAAATGAAACAGTATGTGTCTAGCATTGTGGAATAGTTAAATAGTTCTGAGGAGATAAAACTGACTGTGGTACTGGAAGAAATGGCAATGACAGCTATTAACTTTGAAGCGTTATCTCCATGTTGGGTGTTGTTCAAAGCACTTTTTTTTTTGTATTAACTCATTTTATCATATCATTACTGTGTGGTAGAGACTATACTAAGATTTCCTGTTTATACATGGGGAAACTGAGGCATAGAGATGTTAAGAACTCCCAGAAGACACGTAAGTGGAAGAGGAGGGCATCTGGCTCTGGGTCTTTGGTTTTAACCACTTTGTACTGACTTCTGTAGAGAACTGAGCACACTTATAATAAAACGTGAAATGTGATCTCATAAGTAATAGGCTAAAATCTGTGAGCTGGAGTCATTAGGGCAGTTTGCCTGGAGAACACAAAAAGATTAGCAAAAGTGTACATAGGAATGTGATAGCAGCCTGAGCACAAAGCAGTATTCACATGTGCTGTATGTGGCATAGCAGTAAGCAGCTGTGGGGAGCTGAAAGTTTGTTTGGAAGAGCGGTAGAAAACATGGGCCAGATTAGTTAGGGTTAGACTTTTGAATGGCAAAGTGTGGATTTGGGAAACACATTTTCTGGGAAAGTCATTTAGAGGAACAGCAGGAGCCAAATCGATCATAGATACCTTGGATGTGGACTCTTAGAGCTAGAGAAGACTATAAAAGTGGCTCTTTGTCTGCCTCTATGCTAAGTTCTGTATTTTAGCTTTGATGTGATTATCCAGAGCCGGGGTAGTGTCTGAAACAAAGCAGTTTTTTTTACTGAAACAAAGCAGTAAACCAGGTATCACAAAGCTTGGACTGTAGGACCAGCTTTTCCGCCTCCTTGCTGTAATGACCTTGAAATGGTTACTTAATCACAGGGTTTCATTTCCTCAGCTGTATAATGGGTTAGTTTTACATAACTAATTTAGGATTTCTGTGACAGCCAAGTGAGATAGTCTAACTTTTAACTTATTGGACCCATATAAATTTTTCCTCAGAAAACAATTTGCTAAGCAATAAAGCTGCTAAACAGGAATTAAAATACAGGTGAGTGGGAAGACCTTGCTTTTTTCTATTCACCTGATACCAAATCTCTTCTGGCTTTGTGATCTGTGGCACACTGATGGTTTTTATTCAGCAGGTGTGATTTGGTCACAGGACACTCTGTCAAGTAGGGGAGAGAAACATATTAAGTATAATGGTATATGAAAAATGATGCTTATGAGATAATTATGGCTATGATAATTCAAAAGAGATTATTGCTGCTTGGGAGAAGTGGGAATGCTTTGTGGAGGAGGAAGTGCTGAAAGAGGGATCTGATGCTGAAATGAAGAGAATTTATTTATTTCAGGGGAAGAGAATACAATGAATAAAGACATCGAGAAAGAAAAACATGTGGCCACAAAATTTGGTATTTTTATAATAAGTATCTGGGCCAGAAATAATAGGAAATAGATCAAAAAGATGGGATGGGACTGGATTACCAAGAGACTTGCTTGGTATGCTTTAGAACTTTAGACCCTGAATATTGTTAGATGTCAAGATCAGCTATCCTGTTGATTATCATAAGGTACTCAGTTCAGTTCAATTTCTCAGTTGGGTCCGATTCCCTGCAACCCTATCAACTGCATTACGACAGGCTTCCCTGTCCATCACCAACTCACGGAGTTTACTCAAACTCATGTGCATCGAGTCGGTGATGCCATCCAACCATCTCATTCTCTGTCGTCCCCTTCTCCTCCTGCCTTCAATCTTTCCCAGCATCCCAGTGAGCCAGTTCTTTGCATCAGGTGGCCAAAGTATTGGAGCTTCAGCATCAGTCCTACCAGTCATTTCCTTTAAGGTTTGATTGGTTGGATCTCCTTGCAGTCCAAGAGAGTCTCAAGAGTCTTTTCCAACACCACAGTTCAAAGGCACTCAGCTTTCTTACATCCATACATGACTACTGGAAAAACCATAGCCTTGACTAGATGGACCTTTGTTGGCAAAGTAATGTCTCTGCTTTTTAATATGCTGACTAGGTTGGTCATAGATTTTCTTCTGAGGAGCAAGCGTCTTTTAATTTCATGGCCACAGTCAACATCTGCAGTGATTTTGGAGCCCAAGAAAATAAAGTCTGTCGCTGTTTCCATCGTTTCCCCATCTGTTTGCCATGAAGTGATGGGGCCAGATGCCATGATCTTAGTTTTCTGAATGCTGAGCTTAAAGGCAACTTTTTCACTTTCCTCTTTCACTTTCATCTAGAGGCTCTTTAGTTCTTCTTCACTTTCTGCCATTAGGGTGGTGTCATCTGTATATCTTGGAGAAGGCAATGGCAACCCACTCCAGTACTCTTGCCTGGAAAATCCCATGGACAGAGAAGCCTGTTAGGCTGCAGTCCATGGGGTTGCTAAGAATCAGGCACGACTGAGTGACTTCACTTTTCACTTTCATGCATTGGAGAAGGAAATGGCAACCCACTCCAGTACTCTTGCCTGGAGAATCCCGGGGACAGAGGAGCCTAGTGGGCTGCCGTCTATGGGGTTGCAGAGTTGGACACAACTGAAGCGACTTAGCAACAGCAGCAGCAGCATCTGTATATCTGAGGTTATTGATATTTCTCCCAGCAATCTTGATTCCAGTTTGTGCTTCATCCAGCCCGGTATTTCACATGATGTACTCTGCATACAAGTTAGATAAGCAGGGTGACAATATACTGCCTTGACGTACTCCTTTCCCAATTTGGAACCAGTCTGTCATTCCACATCCAGTTCTAACTGTTGCTTCTTGACCCGCATACAGATTTGTCAGGAAGCAGGTAAGGTGGTCCGGTATTCCCATCTCTTGGAAAATTTTCCACAGGTTATCGTGATCCACACAGTCAAAGGCTTTGGCGTAGTCAAGAAAGCAGAAATAGATGTTTTTCTCAAACTCTCCTGCTCTTTCGATGATGTTGGCAATTTTATTTCTAGTTCCTCTGTCTTTTCTAAATCCAGTTTGAACATCTTGAAGTTCGTGGTTTACATATTGTTGAAGCCTGGTTTGGAGAATTTTGTGCATTACTTCGCTAGCGTGTGAGATGAGTGCAATTGTGCGGTAGTTTGAACATTCTTTGGCATTTCCTTTCTTTGGGATTGGAATGAAAACTGACCTTTTCCAGTCCTGTGGCCACTGCTGAGTTTTCCAACTTTGCTGGCATATTGAGTGCAGTACTTTCACAGCACCATCTTTTAGGATTTGAAATAGCTCAACTGGAATTCCATCACCTCCACTAGCTTTGTTCGTAGTGATGCTTCCCAAGGCCCACTTAACTTCTCACTACAGGATATCTGGCTCTATGTGAGTGATCATACCATTGTGATTATCTTGGTCGTGAAGATTTTTTTTGTATAGTACTTCTGTGTATTCTTGCCACCTCTTCTTAATATCTTCTGCTTCTGTTAGGTCCATACCATTTTTGTCCTTTATTGTGCCCAGAGCAATTACTACTTTCTGCTCACTGCTTTGTAAGAGAGTACAGATTGTGTAGTTATTCAGAGTTTGATTGAAATTATGCCAGTCTTCAACAGTTTTTTATCAGATGAGATACTTTAAGAATAAAAATGTTTGTATGTTAAAATTTCTTGGTAATAAAATTTCCTGCTGATAATACAAAACAAATCTTTTGGGTGTGCTTGCTTCTCTTAGGCCTTTTGTGATTCCTCAACATCTTAGACACTAACTAGGATAATTCTTAAAGGTGTGAAATCCCATTGCCATGTAAAGTGCTGTTTCTAACAGGCATGGGTCATAAATATTTGGTAGTGGTTGTCAAGTAAACTTTACACAGTATTAAAACTTTAATAATAGTGTCTTTTAGTTGTTTTGAAAAACCAACAATGCCAAGTGAAAAACCAAGTGATAAATAGTTATGTTTTTTAGATATGTGATTTAAATCAAAACAATGACTTTTATTGATTGTGTGTGTGTGTGTGAATGTTTGACATCAGAAAAGTAGTTCAGACTTGCTGCTTAAATAGAGATCTGGTTTAATTGACATTTCCATAAATTGTTCAGATTTCAAGTTGAATAAATGATTTATTGTTACTTTACTGATGTTTTGAGTATTTGCCACATAGTTTTTTCTTACGCTGAGTTTCTTTGAAGCCTAAAGTTTTATTATTCTTATTGCTTCCTGGAAAACCTCATTTCGGTGACATATTTGATTCAAAATGAAGAGTTTGGCTAGTTGCCACTTCGCTGAAAACATCCCTGTCTTCTTTGTTATACAAACTCCACATTTCCTGAAAGTATTCAGTTTCCGTTTGTGCACTTTTGAAAACTGTTTTGCATACCATCCATATTCTGTAATTGTTAATTTACTTTTGTTATTTAATAGGCAGGAGAATATTGTTCACCATATTCGACCTCAGATTGATTGTAATTATTCTAAAAGTTTAAGGTTTAACTAAAGATTGTGGCACCCTTAGCAGAGGGGCTCTGACTTTCTGAATGTTGAGCAGACTTCTCCAGTGTGTTCTCTGTAGCCCATGAAGAGTACATTTGCTGAAACCCCATATTTGTCATTTCTTTGGACTCATCACTGAAGCAGTGCAACAGTGAGGTTAAACTGTCGGCAGTAATCCTGAAATAAGGCTTAAGGGTGGTTGGAATGGTGGTTTGTAAAGTGTTTAGAACTTCTCTGGCTTCTGCCTGGTGTAATGTTCAAACTTTGGACTTTGTCCTAACCAGTTATCTATCTCAAGGAAAGTTCTGTTTCCCAAGCACTCTGTTGTTTTGTTGTTGTTGTTCATCTTCTTCACACACACCTTTCTTTTTTTGTTGTTTTTTTAACACATGGAGAATTTGTAACCCATTTAAGAAAGAATCTGATCTTAATTTCCCCTTCCCCACACACTAAAAAGTAGTGCTGTTTAATTTCATTGACTCCTATGAATTTTAAAACAGAAATAAAGTGAACTTTCAGAGATTGTGAACATATTGGAGTATTTATCTTATAGTTGAAAATTGACATTTCACCTTAGTGGTTGTTGTGCTTGTATTATAGAATTAACTTAAAGGTCTTAGTACTAAAGTACATACTTGTTTATAAATGCTAAGAATTGACAGTTCAGGAATTTATTAGGTGGTGTTCAGAAATTTAAAATTTGGTATTTTAAAAATCAAATGTTCTCCTTGGTGATATTTAGTCATTTTATTTGGAATGCTTTATGATACCACTTAATGCATTAACTCAGTTTTACAGATTGAGATTTTAAAATGTGCATTTAAAAATTTAGCCCGCCAGTCCTATATTTAAGTATCTGTGAACTGAACAGTTGTTCATAGGTGATGTTTCATTTAAGAAGTTTATTAAAATATTTAATTGTTCACAGCAGGGTTTGTGAAAATCTCAGGTTTTAGCACAGTCAAAATCTGCACAGCCGCTTTAACCACTGTGAACTTATTTCCTAATATTTACACCCAAACAGGTATGTTATAAACTGTTGTCACTTGTGGAGTCCCATTAAGTTCAAATCCTTCTCTGGACCTTTTTAAAGTGCTTGTAATACATTTGTTTAAATCAGCTTTTCTCTCAACAGATTTTTGGTAATGTATTTTCATATTTGTAAACTGCAAGAAATATATGCAAAAATTCCTTCCTTCCTTCCTTTGCTGAACATTCACACACCTCAGGGCACTTGAAATCTCAAGAAGGGCAACAAATGTGTATCTTTGTACTTGAAGAGCAGTATGTTAGCAGGGTGATCAAAGTGCTCTGATGGTTCTCTGCTGGAACTTCAAGGGAGAAGGCACTTTCTAAAGGGGATAGTTCTTGAACCACTGACCAGGGTTTCATGAGAAGGTATCTGTGTTTCTCTATTTCTCCTTTCTGTTTTTTATTTGCTTTGTATGTCGGGAATAATACAGTAGAGAATGAGAAATTGACGGGTAGAATAGAGGATAAGCAGAGAGGATAGATAGAATTTGCTGGAGCAGTGTTCTTCAGTAAGCCATAGGAAATGGGGGAAAGTGCAGAAGTGAGAGGTGGCTTTAGATAAGAGCAAAGACATATCTGTGTAATAAGAGAGGAGATAAGAATTGATGAGTTCAGATGCAGTAGGTGGTAGATGAGGAATGTGAAATTTCTCCTTCAGTGGTTTTTAGCTATCATTGAAAAAAGAAGCAAGGTCATCACTTGAGAGCAAAGATAGAGGAAGAGATGTCAGAGGCTTGTAGAGGGCAAAGAAGAAAAGGGTTAGTCTTGTGAGAGCAGTAAAGTGAAGGGCCTCTGGAAAAGTGATTTAATTCTCTGCATGATGGCAGGAGCCCACTTAAGTTGTGGTTTTGAATTTAAAGTATCACCAGTTTGTGTGGGTTTGGGTTTCATGTAGTCACATTCAACTGTAGGTTGAGGCACTGATTAGGTGGAGAGTTGGATTTAACCAGAGTTTTGTCAGAGTGTACAAGGACATGAGAGAGGGCCAAGGCAGTTGAAGGTTCATGCACAGTGACTATAATGAGCGACCATGGAATTTCACCTAGGAGAAGGCATGAGAATGAGGGACAAGAAAGGTGGTGGGACCTGTGGGTTACGAACTCCACAGTTTTCCAGTTGCCTGAAGTTCACTGTGGTAATACCAATTTGAATTGTGATTTTAGGCCTTACTATTGGTAGTAAAGAAAGTGAAGTGAAGTCGCTCAGTCGTGTCCTACTCTTTGCAGCCCCATGGACTGCAGCCTACCAGGCTCTTCCATCCATGGGATTCTCCAGGCAAGAATACTGGAGTGGGTTGCCATTTGCTTCTCCAGGGGATCTTCCCAACGCAGGGATTGATTGAACCCAGGTCTCCCACATTGCAGGCAGATGCTTTAACCTCTGAGCCACCAGGGAAGGTAGTAAGGGTGCGTTAACCACGGCCTCCCCCCCCCCCACCAAAAAAATGTATTTTGAGATTCTCCTAGTATCCCACTTTTTTGAAGGCATAATCTGTAGAAATACATCCCCCCCCCCGCCTTTTGTTCCATCTCACAAACATTATTTCAGTTAAAACTTTGGTTTCCTTTAAAGAAATTATTGTTTTCCAGTGTAATTTATGATAACATGAGTGTTTTTATATTCTTGTTGTCTAAATTGCTGGTGCCAGATTCCAGTTGGATGATGTGCAAAGGAATTTTAGGTTTAGGTGATGTCATGTGTAATCTCAAACAGAGGACCAAATGCTTGAATGAGAATTTTTTTAAAAGTTAGATTATACCTTTTTTTCCCCTTAAAAAAGAAAATGTTCATAAATGGTATATTTAGATAAAATTTCAAGATATGTTTCTATTTAACAAGGAACTCCTTTCCAAGTTTTTTTTAGAAGTTGCTTTCTACATATAAACATTGTAATTATATGGTAAGGAGGAACTGCTACAGTTTTGATTAGCCCTTTAGGTTTGATTAGTGCTGAAGACAGCTTAAAATACATATTACTGTAAATAAATTTCTTTTGGATCTCCTTAATTAAGATTCTACCTTTTCTTGCACAGAAATTGATGTAATAGTGATACTTAGAATTACTGAACCTGTGTCTTACAGTAGGTGAGGGGGATGGGGTCTAGGGCATCATCTTAGGGACTTGTTAGCAGCGTGGATAATCCATCTGTGTTGGTTTCTCAACCTTGGCACTGACGACGTTTTGGGCTATATAATTCTTCCTTTAGAGGGCTGTCTTGGGCACTGTAAGATGTTTAGCCACATCTTGGGCCTTGATTCACTAGTTGCTCAGTCTTGACAATCAAAAACTTTGACCTTAGAGGTCAGAATTGCCTCAGGTTGAGTATCAGTGATTTATGGTAATAGAAGAGGGACTGAGGTTCTGGCATTTGGGTAGAGATGGAGTTCTGCATCTGTGGTCATTATTTTCCAGTTACTTTCTCTATTGAAGTGGAAAGTCAAGTCATGAGAGAAAGAACAAATGGCAGGCAAGTGGCTGTTTGTGTAGTTTTGTCTTTGTTCTGTGGTGGTTGACACTGCAACACTGGCATTTTAGAAATTTATCTTGATCGATCAAGATGCAATCCCAGTAACACTTCAGCCTGACATGGTCAGCTGTAATCTTTATAGACTTATTCAACAAGTCATATTTTTCTATGTATATCCAGTCGACTTATTTAAAAAATGAAGTTCTCATTCTTTTTGATTTGACTTTGGGAACATCTAACCATTTGTTCTATTCAGAAAATATTTCTGTCCTTGCCTTCTGTTGAGCCTCACTTTCTTGGCTTGCTTTCTTCTCCACTTTCTTGAGTTTCATTGCACTGATAGGCAATAATAGAGTCTTTTGTTGTAAACAGCACCAGGTTGGAGTTTTATGACCAAGGCAGTGTGGTCAAGCCACAGAGACTGAGGTGGAATCCTAAAAAGTTGTTCCAGTTAGCAGTTTGGAAAGAAGGCCATGATGGAAATCACTTAGATTATAGAGATACTCAAGTAAAGAATGTTGACAGTTATGAGATATGACCAGCATCTTTTAACTGGTGCTTACTGTTGTGTCATTGGCATCTTCTACAACAACCCTTTCAGGTAATTACTTAAAATTTTTTCAATAGCTATGCATATAGATTCAAAATACAGCTGGTGGTAGCCGGGTAAGCAACTACTAATTCTGCAGTGAGTGAGTGTTCCATGGAGAATGGCCATATCATCTGTACTGTACTTGAGGATTTTGCCCTGAATCTTTTTGGTTTCTCCTTCCTTCTCCCTTTTCTTTCTTCTAGTGTACTCTCCTGTAACATTTTAGAAACAGTTTGTGTCCTGGTCAGGTACATGAATGTCCCCATTACTTGACACGACTGTTGGACCTTGAGAAACCTTCCCACTTATCCTTAACCCATATGCACAATATTATTTTTTATCTGCGTCAGCAGTTTCTCTGAGTTTAAATACAGGCGGAATGAGTTTTATATTAAAATTCTGTTTTACAATATGAGTTAAGAAAAAGTCTCCACTACTTCTTGACATGAAACTGCTCTCTTTGTAAAAAATCATGTACATATACACACGTAAGTGGAGATTTTAAATCTTTTTTAATTTTTTATTTTTAATATAAATTTATTTATTTTAATTGGATGCTATTTAGTTTACAGTATTGTATTGGTTTTGGTTTTGCCATATATTAACATGAATCCGCCACAGGTGTACACGTGTTCCCCATCCTGAACCCCCCTCCCCCCTCCCTCCCCATACCATCCCTCTGGGTCATCCCAGTGCACCAGCCCCGAGCATCCTGTATGGGAAGAACTTCTTAAACAATTTTGGACCTAAGAAGCAAAACCATAATTACTCATTACCTTTCCACTTTGAATAACTGTTCTGCTTTCAGTATTCCCCTTTTATACAAACAATTTATGTATGTATTTTCAAAGTGCATATTCCATGGAGAAAATAAATATACTTTAAAATGGATAGTGCAGAATATTAATTGACTTCACAAAAACTCATTCTGATATAGATTGCTTTGCTTACAGAGCAAAACTGTATAGTCTGCAATAAGTTCTTTATATTAATTTAGAACCCACTTAACAAAAAGATGTTTTTTCTCATTTTACACTCCCTTTCAAATGCTGAGTAATCGGAATATCTTAGGAGTGAATATTGAGTTCGATTGAGCCCCCAAAGTTTGGTATTCCTAATATGTGCTGCATACTGCAAGGCTGATTACGATACACCTTTGTCAAGAGACTCAGTAGGTGATCAGTCAGGAAGGACGTTATTCTTTACAAAAGAGGTGAAGACAAGGTAGGGGGTGGTTGCTGCTGGTGCTGCTGCTAAGTCGCTTCAGTCGTGTCTGACCCTGTGCGACCCCATAGACGGGCAGTCCACCAGGCTCCGCCGTCCCTGGGATTCTCCAGGCAAGAACACTGGAATGGGTTGCCATTTCCTTCTCCAATGCATGAAAGTGAAAAGTGAAAGTGAAGTCACTCAGTCAACTCTTCGTGACCCCTCGCGACCCCATGGACTGCAGCCTACCAGGCTCCTCTGTCCATTGCATTTTCCAGGCAAGAGTACTGGAGTGGGTTGCCATTGCCTTCTCCGAAGGAGTGGTTAAGAATGGTATTAATGTATCACAGAATTACAGCGTTTTTTTGGTATTAATAAAAATATATTCATGTTTTTTAGTTTGTATATTGGATACTTCTAACAGTAGGGAAATTGATATTTTTTCTTTCAAATGACTGCATAGCTTTATGTAGTTACATAGTTGAATTTAGCTCCAATTTTGACTTTAATTTTCAGAATGATTTTATTACAGCTTTGTAGGTCAGTCTCAAAGAATAGTTAGCTCTGCAAGTCGTTAAGACTCTAGGTCTTCTTAACTGTGAAATTAGGATCATTTGTCAAATTGTATAAATATTTCAGTACAAAATACTCCGTTATCAAAGTATTTGGTTGAGTACCATAGAGGAGTATAACATCTGGCCATCAGAAATGTAACACAAATCTGTAGAGTTAACTCTGAAAATTCTGTAATCTATGTTAAGAATTTTGCTTTGGACATTTCAGTGAAATAATTGTTGTCGTAAAATTCAAGTTGCTGTTAGTAAATATTATTTTGGACACTGAATGTGATAATGTACTCTTTTAATGTGCTACTTTTTTTTATATGATAGATTTATATTTTGGTGTGTTTTTAATACAAAATTAACTATGCAGGGAGATAATCAGTAATGAAAGAGGCCTATTAAATATAGTAAGAATAGTGTGATTGGGTACCAAATTAATAATGTCAATATAAGATGAAATTTTTTTTTATTTATTTTTTATTTTTTTTTAATCAAGAATCTCTTTTATTGATTATCAGAAACATTACAAACATCTAGTATGAACAAATTGTAACATGATAGTGTTTAGTTTGAACAATTAATACATTTCAGATTTAATATTATACATATTTCAATGCTATTCTCCCCAATCATCTCACCCTCTCCTGGTCCCAGAGTCCAAAAGTCTGGTCTATACATCAGTGTCTCTTTTGTTGTCTCGTAAATAGGGTTATTTTTTACCATCTTTCTAAATTCCATATATATGCGTTAGTATACTGTATTTGTGTTTTTGTTTCTGGCTTACTTCACTCTGTATAATAGGCTCCAGTTCCATCCACCCCCTTAGAACTGATTCAAATGTATTCTTTTTAATGACTGAGTAATATTCCATTGTGTATATGTACCTCAGCTTGCTTATCCATTCATCTGTGGATGGACATCTAGGTTGCTTCCACGTTCTGGCTATTGCAAACAGTGCTGCTATGAACATTGGGGTACAGGTGTCTCTTTCAATTCTGGTTTTCTCAGTGTATATGCCCAGCAGTGGGATTGCTGGATCATAAGGCAGTTCTATTCGCAGTTTTTTGAGGAATCTCCATACTGTTCTCCAAAGTGGCTGTACTAGTTTGCATTCCCACCAACAGTGCAAGAGGGTTCCCTTTTCTCCGCACCCTCTCCAGCATTTATTGCTTGTGGACTTTTGGATAGCAGCCATACTGATTGGCGTGAAATGGTATCTCATAGTGGTTTTGATTTGCATTTCTCTGATAATGAGTGATATTGAGCATCTTTTCATGTGTTTGTTAGCCATCTGTATGTCTTCTTTGGAGAAATGTCTATTGAGTTCTTTGGCCCATTTTTTGATTGGGTCATTTATTTTTCTGGAATTGAGCTGTAGAAGTTGCTTGTATATTTTTGAGATTAGTTGTTTGTCAGTTGCTTCATTTGCTATTATTTTCTCCCATTCTGAAGGCTGTCTTTTCACCTTGCTTATAGTTTCCTTTGTTGTGCAAAAGCTTTTTAAGTTTGATTAGGTCCCATTTGTTCATTTTTGATTTTATTTCCAATATTCTGGGAGGTGGGTCATAGAGGATCCTGCTGTGATGTAAGTCAGAGAGTGTTTTGCCTATGTTTTCCTCTAGGAGTTTTATGGTTTCTGGTCTTACATTTAGCTCTTTAATCCATTTTGAGTTTATTTTTGTGTATGGTGTTAGAAAGTGTTCTAGTTTCATTCATATGGAGGGGTCTTGTTTTTGTATCCATTCAGCCAGTCTCTGTCTTTTGGTTGGGGCATTCAACCCATTTACATTTAAGGTAATTAATGATAAATATGATCCCGTTGCCATTTACTTTGTTGTTTTGGGTTTGAATTTATATATCCTTTTTGTGTTTCCTGTCTAGAGAATGTCCTTTAGTATTTGTTGGAGAGCTGGTTTGGTGGTGCTGAATTCTCTCAGCTTTTGCTTGTCTGTAAAGGTTTTGATTTCTCCTTCATATTTGAATGAGATCCTTGCTGGGTACAATAATCTGGGCTGTAGGTTCTTTTCTTTCATCACTTTAAGTATGTCTTGCCATTCCCTCCTGGCTTGGAGAGTTTCTATTGAAAGATCAGCTGTTATCCTTATGGGAATTCCCTTGTGTGTTATTTGTTGTTTTTCCCTTGCTGCTTTTAATATTTGTTCTTTGTGTTTGATCTTTGTTAATTTGATTAATATGTGTCTTGGGGTGTTTCATCTTGGGTTTATCCTATTTGGGACTCTCTGGGTTTCTTGGACTTGAGTGATTATTTCCTTCCCCATTTTAGGGAAGTTTTCAACTATTATCTCCTCTAGTATCTTCTCATGGTCTTTCTTTTTGTCTTCTTCTTCTGGGACTCCTATGATTCTAATATTGTAACGTTTAATATTGTCCTGGAGGTCTCTGAGATTGTCCTCATTTCTTTTAATTCGTTTTTCTTTTTTCTCCTCTGATTCCTTTAATTCTGCCATTCTATCTTCTAATTCGCTAATTCTATCTTCTGCCTCTGTTATTCTACTATTTGTTGCCTCCAGAGTGTTTTGGATCTCATTTATTGCATTATTCATTATATGTTGATTCTTTTTTATTTCTTCTAGGTCCTTGTTAAATCTTTCTTGCATCTTCTCAATGCTTTTCTCCAGACTATTTATCCATGATTCCATTTTGCTTTCCAGATTTTGGATTAATTTCACGATCATTATTTGGAATTCTTTATCAGGTAGGTTCGTTATTTCTTCCTCTTTTGTTTGGTTTGGTGGGCTTTTATCCTGTTCCTTTACCTGCTGGGAATTCTTCTGTCTTTTCATCTTGTTTAAATTGCTAAGTTTGGGGCGTCTTTACTGTATTCTGGTAGTCTGTGGAGTTCTCTTTATTGTGGCGTTTCTGCACTATATGTGGGTTTGTACCGGTGGCTTGTCGAGGTTTCTTGTTTATGGAAGCTTGTATCGGTGTTCTGGTGGGTGGAGCTGGATTTCTTTTCTCTGGGGTGTAGTGGAGTGTCTAGTAGTGAGTTATGAGATGTCTATGCTTTTGGGGTCGCTTTGTGTAGCCTGTGTATTGGAGCTCAGGCTGTGTTCTTGTTTTTCTGGAGAATTTGCTTGGTATGTCTTGTTGTGGAACTTGCTGGTCTTTGTGTGATGCTTGGTTTCAGAGTAGGTATGGAGGCTTTTAATGAGCTCCTGTCAATTAGTGTTTCGTGGGATCAGGGTATGGACTTAAGCCTCCTGGTTCCAGTTATTGGTCTTATTTTTACAGTAGTCTCAAAAACTTCTTCTTCTATAATGCATTCCACAACTGGACTGCTCAGAGATGTTCACGGAATTATACATAGAAGGAAAAAGGGAGGAAGGAGACAGAGGTGGTCAGGAGGATAAAAGGAGGGAGTGTGAAGGAGAGAGACAGATCTAGTCAGTAATCAGTAAAGAAAAGAAAAAAGGAAAGGAAAAAAGCAAAGGACAAAAAGGAAAAAGGAAAAAAAAAACAAAACAGGGTCGCAAAAGTTATATCTAAACGTGGAGATTAAAGAAGTACTAGAGGATAAAAAAATAATAATAATAAAAAAATAAAAGAAACAAAACAAACAACAACAAAAAAAAAAATTAAAAGGGAAAAAAAATTTTTGTTTTCCTTTTTCCAATTAAAAAATAATAAAAATTTAAAAAAAATATATATATAAAAAAAAAGAAAAGAAAAAAAAAAAAGGAAATAATGATGGGAAAAATAGTAACAATATATATAAGAGTTTCTCTATTATTGTTGTGGGTTCAGTTCATTTTCAGCTAGTTCCTTGTTCCGGCTTAAATTTCTCAAGATCTATAGGCCCCTTTCTCTGTGGTTGTTCTGTATAGTTCTTTGTTCTGTGCACGGTTCGGCGGTGTTCTGGGCCAAGGCCCGCCACTCGTGTGGTCGGCGCTGCACAATCTGGATTGCCGGCCCAAACTACTCCAGTTAGGCAGCACTCCAGACAATCAGGCGAACGAAGTCTGCGCTGAGGCCCGCAGAGGGGGAGGGGTCGGCGACGGGAATGGCGGGCGGGCGGGTGGGGGGAGGGGATGGGGTGGCCCTCGTGGGAGCCGCCGGCACAGCGGGCGGGGGCACGCCTGCGCGGGAGTGGCCGGCGGGAGAGCGTCCAGTGGGGGAGAGTCCCGCGGGGGAGCGTCCCTCTGGGGAGCGCCGGCAGCGGAGCGTCCCGCGTGGGAACGGCCAAGGCGTCTCCCTGCCCAGCCCCGGCTCCCCAATGGCAGATGCGGGTGTTTGCAGCGGTGCTTTTCCGCTGCGGAAGTTACCGCAGGGCCCGCAGTCTGTGGGTTCTAATTGCTCAACTGTTCTCCTCCCTGTTATGATAGTCTCCGTGTTTCCCAGGTTCGGCGCAGATTCCGCAGGGAGAGTGTTTCCTGGTGTTTGGAAACTTCTCTTTTTAAGACTCCCTTCCCCGGACAGAGGTCCGCCCCTCCCTCTTTGTCTCTCTCTGGCTTCTATATTCTTTCCTACCTCCTTTAGAAGGCAGTGAGTTGCTTTTCTGGGTGTCCGACGTCCTCCGCCAGCACTCCGAAGTTGTTTGTGGTATTTACTCGGCGCCCAGATGTCCCATTGATGAATTTGTGGAGGAGAAAGCGTATTCCCCGTCCTAATCCTTCGCCATCTTAAGTGAAAGAAAAAAAGAAATTTTAAAATAAAAATTAAAAATTTTTATTTTAAAATTTTTTGATTTAAAATAAAATAATTTTTTTAAATAATTAAAAAAGGGGAAAAAAAAAAACAAATTGGGAAGAAAGATGAATAAATATAAAAGTGGATGTAAATTATGTAAAAAGTTTTATATTATGTGGTGATTGTTTCTAATTTGTATACTTGTAGCTGAAATGTTTTTGCTTAGCCAGTAAAAAACCTTCATCTCTTCAGGTTATTATCTTGTCCATTTATGTAGTGTAGAACTTTGGTTAACCTTTACCTGCACATATGGAGTGTTGTTCTCACATTTAATGTAAGTGTTTGCACTGGGTCATCCTAGCTTTGCCATTCTTCCTCTTTCTCATATATAGTGTGAAAGTAAAGATCGCTCAGTTATGTCCCACTCTTTGCAACCTCATGGACTGTACAGTCCATGGAATTCTCCAGGCCAGAATACTGGAGTGGGTAGCCTTTATAGGATTATTCTCTCAGTTGACCCCTTATATAGATAGTCCTTTTTCCTTTTGATTCCTATAATACAAATTGTGTGATACTGATATATTTGATTTTGTTAGTTTGGTGAGGTGGAAATGATAATAGAGTTGGTTGTATGGGTGATATTTTGTCAGTCATTGGGCCAATATTTAGAAACATTTACCAATTTCGTTGCATCTCACATTTCTCTTATCTTGATATCTAACACTCTATAAGGGAGTCAAGGAAAGGAAATGTAGTATATTAAACATCTCTGATTAAATTGTCTTGCCATGCTTTCAAGGGAACACAGAGACAAACTATGAAACAGGGATGTGTACTTTTTATTATAGCATATATGTGTTTTATCATACTATATTTAAAATACCTCTTTTACTACCCTGTATCCTGCCATGTTGAAATAAGACAGTCTTATGTCTGTTTCTGAATCATGGCGACATAGTTTCTTGACTTTGTTGCTCTCTCTGCTTATAGTGGTTTTATTGCTGTATGTGAAGATAATGACATTCAAAGAACACCTACAGTGCCATGCTTAGCCAAGTTATGTTTAACCATTGCAGTTCTTATTTTGAGATCTTCAGATCAGATCAGATCAGTCGCTCAGTCGTGTCCGACTCTTTGCGACCCCATGAACCGCAGCACGCCAGGCCTCCCTGTCCATCACCAGCTCCTGGAGGTCACTCAGACTCGCATCCATCGAGTCAGTGATGCCATCCAGCCATCTCATCCTCTGTCGTCCCCTTCTCCTCCTGCCCTCAATCCCTCCCAGCATCAGAGTCTTCTCCAATGAGTCAACTCTTCGCATGAGGTGGCCAAAATACTGGAGTTTCAGCTTTAGCATCATTCCTTCTAAAGAAATTCCAGGATTGATCTCCTTCAGAATGGATTGGTTGGATCTTCTTGCAGTCCAAGGGACTCTCAAGAGTCTTCTCCAACACCACAGTTCAAAAGCATCAATTCTTTGGCGCTCAGCCTTCTTCACAGTCCAGCTCTCACATCCATACATGACCACAGGAAAGACCATAGCCTTGACTAGGCGAACCTTTGTTGGTAAAGTAATGTCTCTGCTTTTGAATATGCTATCTAGGTTGGTCATAACTTTCCTTCCAAGGAGCAAGCGTCTTTGAATTTCATGGCTGCAGTCACCATCTGCAGTGATTTTGGAGCCCAGAAAAACAAAGTCTGACACTGTTTCCACTGTTTCCCCATCTATTTCCCATGCAGTGATGGGACCAGATGCCATGATCTTTGTCTTCTGAATGTTGAGCTTTAAGCCAACCTTTTCACTCTCCACTTTTACTTTCATCAAGAGGCTTTTTCTTAGAGTCATGTTTTTAAAAACATGATAGGTGCTTTTGATTGAAAAAAATTCACTTTGAATCTGTACTTTTTTCCGTGGGTGAGAGTTTCTTAGGTTGAGGATCACTAGTTTGGCAAACTTCTTTTTCTTTTTCTTTGCTTCTAGTGTGCCATGCCCCTGTTTCCAAGGATGAACAAGGCATATTTTCTGATCAGTTATATCACAATCTATAATGCTGTCTATAAAAGCTGTTAGCTCTGCGACTGGGAGAGACAACTGTTGTCTTCAGTGCAAGCTCAGAAGAACACTTGTTTTTTGCCTTAAATGATTTGGAAGGAAGCATAATGAGGGAAATGCTTATTCCTTGGAAGACACTGTGTCAAGAGGGATGGAAACTCATGTATATTGAAATTTTCCTTTGTGCTAGACAGTTTATGAGGCATCTTCCTGTATGTTACCTCAATTATTATTATTAACGTTATATTATGATGTATGAAGTGTTCTGAGTCTACTGAAGTTCCATTACATATTCGGGGTTACACAGATGTGAAGCGAAGGGTCATGACCACTCAGTTTTAAGGTGGTGAAGCTAGGGCTCTAGAAGTTTTTGACTTCAGATCTTTTTTTTTAGTATGCTTTGTTGCCTTGGGATAGGTGCTTAGTATTCCAGATAAAGTAACTAGTAGGGAGTAGAAGATTACCTAAATTCTATAAAATGTACTTTTATTTTCTGTGGCCATTTACTGAAAGCTGGAGGTTTCTCATTTCTAAAGAATAAAAACTTGAAGGTGTTCTTTCAGATATATTTACTTGTCTGGAATATATGGCAAAAAGGATCTTTTTGGTAATGATGTCACTAGTTACTCAAAATAATGCAGTTGCACTTTGTTATGACCTTTCTCATTGAAGGTAAAGGGAGAAAATCACTGGTATCTGACTGAATTTTTTACATCTGAAAACGTGATTCTTTCATTTTAGAAAGGAACTCTTTGGTCCTTTTCTTCAGTCATGGACTGAGAGGTAAGCAGTTGTACAGAATTTTAACTTCTGTGCAAATTAGGGATATGTGTTGGGGAACTTATACCCAAGTGGGTCTTGATTGAGTCTTTTATGGCCCAGAAGGAGTTTCTGCAGTTTTATGTCCCTGGACTTTGCCTGTGGTTTTTGTCTTATTAAGCACTTGTTAATTTAGAAACAAAAACAACAGAAATTTTGGATAATGAGAAAAGTCATATTTATAAAATCTGCTTAAAGCTGATTTAAAAAATAATAATGAAGTTGAGAGTTTTCAAATGTTTATCTTTGGTCAGTGTATCTGATTGACAGGATAAAATGTAATAAGGATAAAGGTGAAACCCTGCATTAAGGTTTTAAAAAAGCAGTTGACAGGTATAGATGGAGGAGCTGGGGCTTAACAGTATTGTGAGTAAAAGAAAAGAAGCTGGATGTTTTGGTCTGTGCCTAATGAAGTTTATGTGATACCTAGTCTGTCTTGATATAAGCATTGTATTCAGGTCAGGGTACTTGAATAGTTTTACTGCTCTCTCTCTTCATCAGAGATGTCTGGAATTAGATGCTCATGTTGGAAAGCTTCATTCTAAGGACTTTGAAAACTGGAGCCATGACAGGACAGAAGAGTTGGTTGGGATGGGACTAAGTCTGGAGACCATGTCATACTAGGAATGGTTATAGAAATTAGATATATTTAGCCTAAAGAGGAAACAGAAAACACATGTTGGACTTTTAGAGACTTATAAAATAGTCTCTGTTGTAAACAAAAAATTATTTTGTATTATTTTCCAAGAAGTGGATGTAAGTTACAGGACTACAGATTTAACTTAGTATAAGAATAGAGGTCTTTATAAATCCATTGTCTCATTAGATAGGGAGCCTCCATCTTCCCAGCAAAAACAAATCTCTGGGAGAGAAGCCATTTGGCTATGTCTAACAAGGCTTTCCACGACTTGGCAACTGAACGACAACAACAAGCCTTTGCAGTGCAAGTTTTTTAGATGCTTACTCAACAGCCCATAGAAGTCGATTTATAATCCATCAATTTCAAATGTGGTATGCAGTCATAGGGGTGAGAGGGAGTCCTTTAGTCTCTTTCAGGAACTGAAAACAATTTTTGTAATATTTGCCTTTTTCACTGTGTTGAAATTTGCGCCGATGGTGCAAAAGCAATGGTGTGTCAAACTGCAGGTGCCTTATGAAATGAAGGCAGAGGTATCAAACTGTATTAGTTGTCATTGTTTTATTCTTCATTGCCACACATTCAAAGAAGACAGTACCTTATATTTAAGTGTCACTGATCAAGACATAAAAATTAACTATTAAATCTTAACCCTTGAGTATGTGTCTTTTTAGTATCCTATAAGGGAAACTAACAAGCATATACATACGTCAGACACTTATGCTCAGGGTGGTTATCTCAGGGGGAAGCATTTGTGCAGTTATCTGAATTTCGTGTTAAACCAGCTGCTTTCTTGGTTTTCAAAGAGCAACTGACAAACTATAGTTTCAGACCTAGGTATTAGGCAGATAGTTTCTCCAAAATGAACTTGAAGTGAGCTTGTCAAGGAAGACTGACGTATTTGTTGCTTATTATAAAATTTGTGATTTTGTGTGAAAATTATAGTTTAAAAACTTCTATCAGCTACTGTGTTTTCTTAGGTTCCCAGTACCTAGAGATTTTTTTGATGAGATCTTTGGAGATAACAGTAAGTGTGATTTTATTTTTGGATATTGTATGGTAATGGTAACCCACTCCAGTATTCTTGCCTGGAAAATCCCATGGATGGAGGAGCCTGGTGGGCTACAGTCCATGGGGTCACAAACAGTAAGACACGACTGAGTGACTTCACTTAATGGTAAAATGTGTCAGCAGATAGAAGATCTGCATAACTCAGAACGAGTATTTTCCAGACAATCAGTGCATGGTATTACAAAATCATGCATTGAGTTACCAGGTTCATTTAGAGGCAAGGCAAACAGTGGGATTTTAATGTGACAGATGATGGAAAGTTCATTGATACAGGTTTTTAGATTGTACTAATGTTTAGAGGCTACCATTTATCAGCTTTTGGTATAACACAGCTAATTCTAAGGATTATTAAAATGTTCCTTTCTTCTCCAAGTACCTATTTGCATGAAGTTGGATTTTTTTTGTAAACTTTAACCAAGACAGCATATTACAATGTATTGCATTTAGAAGCAGATCAACAATTCAGTTGTCTTCTATTAAGGCAGACTTAAAAGTGGTTAGCAATAATGAAAATCAGCACCCCTTTACTCAACTAATTTTGGTGAATATAGTTATTTTTCCTATGAATAAAATATTGTGTGATGATATATAAGTGTAAAGGAATCCATTACTCTCGGTGCATGACTTCAGCTTTATATTTTCATCAGTTTGCCTAGGTATGATCCAGCTCTGGGGACCTGAGACACTTTCAGAAAGAAGTTGATTTATAATCCGTAGTGCTTGTCAGTTAATTGACAGTGGAGTGAATTGGGAAAGCTCATTGCTCTCCAACATGCTTTTTCATTGTGTCTTGGTACCTGGGAAACTAAATTAGCAGTGTTAAAGGATTGCTTGGTGAACATGAGAGCAAAGGAAAAAAATGTCTTCTGGGACATATTATACTGTGTCCCTGCTGCACATTAGTGAGCACCTCTCTGCTGTCTAGTGTCTGTTATGTTTACCATGTTTCTGTTTTGAACAGGCTCCTTTTAAATTCTTAAAATATATGTGTGTGTATGTGTGTGTGTGTGTGTGTGTGTGTGTGTGTATATATATATATATTCCCCCAAACCCCATCGTCTCATAATTGATTGAGTGCTGTAATGTTTTTCTAAGGCCAAACTCTGATCACTTTGATTCAGCTCACCAGACATCTTAGTCCTGTCACATTTGAAGACTCCTTTAGGCAACTTATGCTTCTTTTTGTCTTTCATTTCAGAGTTCCCCCCACCCCACCTCCACCCCCACCCCCGACCTTGTCTGGTGGGTTTCCATTTGGATCATGTTCTTTTAAAAAGTATTTCAGAGTCTGTATTATAAGCTGGCACTTTTTTTTTTTTTACTCCCTCCTACAATCATTGTTGGAATTGTTTAAACAGATGACTGTCTTTTTAGGCTTGTTGAAGGAGAAAATTCTAATTTTAGTTTGCATCTTGGCAGTTTATAAAACAGCGAGAGTTCCAGGAGTATCTTGCGGGATTAAACAGTTGTTTTTGTAGACTTGGTTGGATTCTATAGGCTTTGGGGTTACTCACATTTAAGACAGGTTTAATTTTCTCACCTTCCTTCTGATTGGAGGTCAGGAAATACGTGAGGGGAGGAGCCTAATAGTTTCTCATCACAAAGATTTGTGCTGTTTATTTGTTCATTCACTTAGAAAATGTTTCTTAAGCACCAGGTACTATTCTAGGAGTTAAAGAGGTGTGTTGCTTCTGTTCAGTACTCTTATTTGTCCTCACGACTAATTTAGTTAAATCTTTAGATAAAACTAATTTAGTCACATTTAGGATTTTATATGTAGGAATAAAAATGTCTTCATTTTGAACTTAAAGAACTACATTCACATAAAGATCTTCATTTTATACTTCCAACAGGTGGGTAGTACAAGATCAGGTTGTCAATAAATATTGGTGATAGGCTTGGTACATGTAGCTTAGATGGTCTATGAAAATTTACATGTGGTGAATTTGTTACAGTGTTAGAAGATTTTCTAAGTTTTATATATATATATATTTAAAAAGCTAACATGTATTTTATCTTGAATATTTTAAAAGTGGTGAAAATGTCTAGAAAATGTCATTCCTTTGAATAAACATCATTAAATAAGCTTGTCGGTCAATTCATATGGATTTTTATAAAATACAGTCCATCAGTTCCAGGCACAAGAAGCAGTATTATAGCTATTAGTGTGATCAATACACATCAAAAGGAAATGTTAGCAATGAAGCAATAATGAATAAGGAAGTCAAGGAAATAAAAATATAAGTGAGGAAGGAACACACTGGAATGTCTACATGGCAGAAACACAGTGTTTTTTAAGGTAGCTAAGTTTAAAATTGGTTACTATTTGACATTGTGTAGTCGAGTCTCTCTAGTAAATTGTGTCATAAGGGAATACACATAATATGATGAATTGATCTCTTGACACTTCAGAATAATCTCTACATAAAACAAGTACTTGTAAGTGATGGCCCTTACTTAGAGAACAGGATTTTAAGAAGTGTAAATATTATGAGGAAAAATTAAACCTCCACATCCTAAATCAGGATAACTACAGTGAGGAAAAATGAATTATACAGTATCTGCTGGGCTGTTGATTATGACATTTTTATATTAAAGTATTACATCCTTAACAGGCTGGCATCTAATCTGCTTCCCAAATTAAAATGGAAAAAAAAATCACTTGTTTAATCTGCCTTCTTTTAAGGGATCCTTTTATGTATAAAAAATGATATTATTCCTTTCTTGCCAAAAATTTCAACCCTAGTATCTTTTTATCAAACTTTTTATCTTAGTGAATTAAAATATATTCTATAAACCGTTTTATTCCCTTCAGGAAGTTGCTTTACTTTCTGAGTTCGTTTCTACCCCTTTTCCTATCCATTTCTTTATTTTTATAAATTCATCTTTAATCCTTTGTCTCTCTGAAGCACAGTCTAGTTTTTAAAGATTTAATTCTAGAATAGCTTCTTATTTTTATGATATAAATTCATGGGTTTATATATGAAGAATTTTGTCTTCATGCTCAAAGTCAAAGGATGAAAAATTTGATCCCTAAAGAGGAGTTTTGCCAAATTTCCAATTCAGTGAAAGTAAATTGTTGTGGGATTGCAACTGAAAAATGTGGTAATAAATTTTCTTACTGAAAGTTGTATACTGATTTTTTAATCACCCGTTTTCACTCACTCACTCAGCAGTTATTAATTGCTCAGTTTGTACCAGTCACTGTGCTGTAAGCACTGGGGAATATAGTGGTGGATGCAAACACACTTGAACTTTTGCAGTCTTTGAATTTAAACCGTTGGGGAGATGTAGGTATTAGTAAAGTCACATAAATACACACAAAAAAATCACAACTGCCTTAAGTACAAAAACTGGATTGTATGGTGCTATGTATATAGTACGGGACTTAATAAAAGAAAAAAATCAGTTGTCTGAGAAAGTGGTGTTTGAACTGAAATGTGAAAGTAGAATAGACTTGAAGTGGATGAAGAGAGGAGTGACAGTATTTCTGTGGCAGATATGACAGCAGCCCTTGGTAGCAGGAAGCTCTGTGTATTGCAGGAATGGAAGACCAGTGTGGCTCTAGCAGAGAAAGTGCCTGAGAGAGTGTTATCAGATGAGATAGATCTGAGTGTCAGTGGGCGCAGACCAGGCACAGCCGGGTTACAGATGGCTCTCCAGACAGGATAAGGACTTATCCTAAGAACTAGGAGAATCAGTGTTACATATTTTAAGCAAGAATTGGGAGTGGGGCTGCTGAGGGAATGTGTGCAGATGAGGATTGAGAAAGGAAAGGTGGAACTTGGGGCAGAATTCAGTGTGCAAGGTGGATAGAAGAGAATGTGACCAAAAAGAGGGCACGGACATTCTGCTCAGGAAGCTTGTATAGTCTTCCAAGCAAGTGATGATGCCTTTGTTGTTGTTGTTGGTTTTTTTAAATTGCTCTAAGCCCCCTTTCCGAGGCAGTTTCTAGCATGTTACTGCGTTAGAAGCTTGGATGTTATTTATCCCGTTGTTTTCCTGCAGCACCAGTGTAGAAGGCTGCTTGTTTCTTTGGATTATTAACACAGATATAATCCGAAAGCAGCTATATGAAGGCTAGTATTCATAAGCATGCATTGTAATGTGCTTTTGGGAGACTGATTAAAAATGTATGAGTATAAGGTGATCCTTAATTGGTTTATATTCCAGCTATACATTTTGTTAGTCATTACTGTGGCAGTGTAAACTTCTGACATAAACAAATGACTAAAAGTGACCGTAAGTTGAAACACTTATTAGTACAGAATAGTCTTTGAATTGTGTGTTAGCTGTAGCCTACATTTAAGGCACTTAAAATGAATTCGTTATCTAGGCTTTACTGTTTTGCTTCTTGCTGTGTCTTTGAAACTAGTTTACACCCTTACAGATGTAAATTATGGTAGCAGTTATTTATCACTAAGCTGTGGTCCTCTGTGTAATTGTCAGTGTACAAATACTGAAGCTGTAGCAGAAACCTACTGCCCTCTTCTTTGGCAAATGTGACTGAGAGTGGGAGATAATGCCTGAAGACTTTAGCCAAATAGCCATCTGTTCACAGTGTCTTGTTTTAAAATGTAGGGACTCATGTCGCATCAGTCAGAAGAGGCTCTTTGCAGCTGCAGCAGCTTCTGTTGCAGTTAAATAAATAAACAAAAGTGTTTCTCCTTCATATTTTACTTCTCTGTTCCTAAGTCTCTTTTTGTTGTTGAATTTGATTTCTTTTGTGTACATAGGATTTTGATTGAGGAAGTTGAATTGTTTATTGACAGGTGGGTTCAGCTCATTAGTGAATGGTCTGAGAATATTAAATACTTTTATGGGGGGCCAATCTCTGAAGTAATAAAAGGTAAAACTGAGTGGGAGAAATGATTTAATTCTTTTTCTTGATGCACATGGTTATGTGCCTTGGCACATAGTGCAGATAGGAGAAGAATGACATGGACAAGGAGCAGCAAGTAGGTCCCCGTGAAGTAAGCTCACCCACAATATTTGAACCCAGTATAATTTAGGAATCTGTGAGTGGACCTGTATCTTTTTAAATATGTAAAGTTTTATGATCAGTATTACATAGGCCAACTTGCTATTGTAGTTTCAAGTGTTTTTCCCCCTTCCCCAAGAGTTTCAGTTTTACTTCTTTTATCATGTGATGCCTTCTGTGGTTGAAATACTCATTGTTTTATTCTTGTGATATTATAGGCTTTGAAAATGCATTGCTATTGTGTGTCTCATTACTGCTAAAGGCCTGCCAGTGAAGTCCCTCAGTCGTGTCCGACTCTCTGCGACCCCGTGGACCGCAGTCCACCAGGCTCCTCCCTCCATGGGGTTCTCCAGGCAAGAGTACTGGAGTGGGGTGCCATTGCCTTCTCCAGGGGATCTTCCCAACACAGGGATCGAACCCGGGTCTCCTGCATTCCAGGCAGACGCTTTAACCTCTGAGCCACCAGGGAAGCCAAGGCCTGCCCACTTGAAGATATTACTGGAAAGTCAGTTTATATTAGTCCGTTTTATAAAAGTTTTAAAAATACAATTTCAGGTTAATTCACCTCTAAGCAAGTATTGTGTGTTATATGTATGTACTTTTTTAATTTAGAAAACCTTTATTGTGAATCTTTGTAAAAACCCTTTCCATGTACATTTAAAATTTATTCACCTTATAAACAATGCAGTTATCACAAATATTTATTATATAAAGAGAGGTATAGTTAATGAGTATTTTAGATTTAATATTTTTCATTAATAAGGGTGATATTATAATTAGTAGCTGAGAAAAGAAGAGAAGCTAAAGGCAAAGGAGAAAAAAAAAAGAAATACCCATTTGAATGCAGAGTTCCAAAGAATAGCAGGGAGAGATAAGAAAGCATTCTTCAGTGATCAATGCAAAGAAATAGAGGAAAGCAATAGAATGGGAAAGACTAGATATCTTTTCACAAAAATTAGAGATACGGAAACATTTCATGCAAAGTTGGGCACAATAAAGGACAGAAATGGTATGGATCTAACAGAAGCAGAAGATATTAAGAAGAGGTGGCAAGAATGCACAGAAGAACTATACAAAAAAGATCTTCATGACACATAATCAGAGTGGTGTGATCACTCACATAGAGCTAGACATCCTGGAATGCAAAGTCAAATGGGCCTTAGGAAGCATCACTACGAACAAAGATAGTGGAGGTAATGGAATTCCAATTGAGCTATTTCAAATCCTGAAAGATGATGCTGTGAAAGTACTGCACTCAGTATGCCAGCAAATTTGGAAAACTCAGCAGTGGCCACAGGACTGGAAAGATCAGTTTTCATTTCACTCCCAAAGAAAGCAATGCCAAAGAATGCCCAAACTACTGCATAATTGCATTCATCCCACAGGCTAGTAAAGTAATGCTCAAAATTCTCCAAGCCAGGTACAGTATGTGAACTGTGAACTTCCAGATGTTCAAGCTGGATTTAGAAAAGGCAGAGGAACCCAAGATCAAGTAGCCAACATCCACTGGATCATTGAAAAAGTAAGAGTTCCAGAAAAACATCTACTACTGCTTTATTGACTATGCCAAAGCCTTTGACTGTGTGGGCAACAAACTGTGGAAAATTCTGAAAGAGATGGGAATACCAGACCACCTGACCTGCCTCCTGAGAAATCTGCATACAGCTCAAGAAGCAACAGTTAGAACTGGACATGGAACAATAGATTGGTTCCAAGTTGGGAAAGGAGTACATCAAGGCTGTTTATTGTCACCCTGCTTATTTAACTTATATGCAGAGTACATCATGAGAAATGCCAGGTTGGATGAAGCACAAGCTGGAATCAAGATTGCTGGGAGAAATATGAATAACCTCAGATACGCAGATGATACCACCCTAATGGCAGAAAGCGAAGAAAAACCCAAGAGCCTCTTGATGAAAGTGAAAGAGGAGAGTGAAAAAGTTGGCTTAAAGCTCAACATTCAGAAAACTAAGATCATGACATCTGGTCCTATCAGTTCATAGCAAATAGATGGGGAAACAGTGGAAACAGGGAGAGACTTTATTTTTGGGCTCCAAAATCACTGCAGATGGTGACTGCAGCCATGAAATTAAAAGATGCTTGCTTCTTGAAAGAAAAGCTATGACCAACCTAGTCAGCATATTAAAAAAGCAGAGACATTACTTTGCCAACAAAGGTCCATCTAGTCAAAGCTATAGTTTTTCCAGTAGTCATGTATGGATGTGAGAGTTGGAGTATAAACAAAGCTGAGCACTGAAGAATTGATGCTTTAGAACTGTAGTGTTTGAGAAGACTCTTGAGAGTCCCTTGGACAGCAAGGAGATCCAACCAGTTCATCCTAAAGGAAATCAGTCCTGAATACTCATTGGAAGGACTGATGTTGAAGCTGAAACCCTAATACTTTGGCCACCTGATGTGAAGAACTGACTCATTGGAAAAGACCCTGATGCTGGAAAAGACTGAAGGCAGGAGGAGAAGGGGATGACAGAGGATGAGATGTGGCTGGATGGCATCACTGACTCGATGGACATGAGTTTGAGTAAGCTTGAGGAGTTGGTGATGGACAGGGAGGCCTGGTGTGCTGCAGTCCATGGGATCGCAGAGTCGGACATGACTGAGTGACTGAACTGAGCTGATTATAATTAGCTTATTGATAGTAAATACCTGCTTTGGGTGTCTTCTATTATACTTAAACCTTTATGAATTTAAAAAAAACTTTTGCAAGTATATATTAAGCAGCTTTGTTCATATTTGTTACTATCTGAGAGTTGTAAAATGTTGTATTTTGCATTGAAAAGGAATTGATTTCTTAAGACTTTAATGGCCAATTGAACTTGAATTTTTTCATTAATTAAAATGTTAAGATGTTGTAAAAGAGAAAAATGGAAGAAAACACTTGCCCCAAACTACACTTTGTAAGAAATTAAATATAAAAATTGAAGGTCAAGATAGCCAATTAATTAAATTATATTACTTCCCTAATAGGGTTATTTGGAGACATGTGATTTTATTGATTCTGAAAAAGAGCTCATAGTTACTGTATATATAGTACTGACTCAGATCTTTTCAAAACATCGGTTAATTAACTTCTATGTTAGGTTGATACCTGTGATGACATTGAAACTTTCAGAATATCTTTGAACCTTAATATATTAAGCATAAAGTTATAGCCCTTACCCTCAGTAGAAATTCATGGACAAATTTTATAAAAATAACCATGCACCTTACACCTCCACACATCTCTTGTGTTAACTCACACCCGTGTGGATGTTTCCATAAAGCTCTCAGTCTTGAAAGTATATTATTGTCCTCAAAAGAAGTGCTTACATGGACATACCCATTGTCAGTTTTACTGAGAACAGCAGAGTAAGGGTGAGAAGGTTGGAATGTGTAGGGCGTAAGGGGGAGACTTGGAGGAGTGGTTAGAAAAGTGAGTGAATCCATTGGAGTTAGGACACTGTCATTTATGATGTATACGTTTGGTTTGTTAGCTTATATGTAGTTTTTTCTGACAATCCTTGCCTGACATCTCCAATTTGCATAAACTGACCCTCCTATGTATCTTAGTAGCTTTCTGCTGCTGCTAAGTCGCTTCAGTCGTGTCCGACTCTGTGCGACCCCATAGATGGAAGCTCACCAGGCTCCCCCATCCCTGGGATTCTCCAGGCAAGAATACTGGAGTGGGTTGCCATTTCCTTCTCCAATGCATGAAAGTGAAAAGTGAAAGTGAAGTCGCTCAGTCGTGTCCGACTCTTAGCGACCCCATGGACTGGAGCCTACCAGGATCCTCTGTCCATGGGATTTTCCAGGCAAAAGTACTGGGGTGGGGTGCCATTGCCTTCCCCTAGCTTTCTGCTACTGCCACAGTATTTTGCCTGTTTGTATTATAGTTGGTTGTACCTGTCTCTCCTATAGCTTGCAAGGCTCTTTTTCAGGGAGGGACTATGTCTTATTTGCCACTAATCCTCAGGATCTACCTCCTGGTGGATATTCAGTAAATATTTATTGAATGTAATTGCTTTATCCAGTTTCTGATTGATATTTTTGGGAGCAGCAATGCATGTGGTTATGTTAGTTTAATCTCAGCACAAAGCATTTGGGAGTTAAGTGCTGCAAAGTGTTTGAGCAGTAATAAGTATTTTCAACCGCCCCAGATTTCTGACTGCACTCTGCTGAGACCCTAGGTGCTTGCTTGGCATTTCCTCATGAGTTGCTGCTGGAGAGAGTTCGGTGCAGGTCTCCTTCTGTCTCTTTTATTCTGGTGGCTTAATTGTAGCCAGGATTCTGCTTTAAAAGTTTGCGAATGAAGTATCTAGTTCAGTTTCTTCCTACCAGTGAGAACCAAGGTCCAGGGAGGGAGATGGCTTATCCAGTTCCACGTAAAGGAGTAGGGGCAGGCTCTCGGCTCCTGGTGCCCTTGCTCTGCCCTGTGTCCTGCTGTGCCACAGTGCTTCTGGAGGCTGCTGTTAACGCTTGCCAACCTTTAGAGAGGAAGTGTGGTTACTACTGCTACTGCTAAGTCACTTCAGTCGTGTCCGACTCTGTGCGATCCCATAGATGGCAGCGGACCAGGCTCTGCCATCCCTGGGATTCTCCAGGCAAGAACATTGGAATGGGTTGCCATTTCCTTCTCGCTACTGTGATGCTTTCATGGTTTGTATTAACTGTATTGACCAAGTTTGTTTCATTCAGCAGCATTAAAATGTATGTTCACATACGTCATAACAGTTTTAAAAAAGCTATTGCTTAAAAATTAGCTGTTACTTTAAAAAGTGTAAGCTAATGAATACTTAATTTGGGATTTCTGTATTCCTTTGTGAAAAATTTGAAATTTCCATTGATTTCATTGTAATGAAATTTGACCTCATGATGCATTGATGATTTGAATTGTAATGGAATCATTGGAAAACTTGGCTATAAAAATGGTGTAAATTATTTCTTAGTTTATGTTATTTTTGTTCCTGTGCAAGTAGTGAAGTAATGTTTATGGAGACGAAACCAGAGTCTGTGTAACTGACTCCATATGGCCAGAAGCATGTTGTGAGTCCTTAAATGGGACAAAGAGATGAAATTTTAATGAAATGTACAGTAATCGTTAGGACCACATTAGCTCTTTATTATTTCACGCTGACACTTTGAAATAAAGAACAGGATGTGGCACATTTATAATTCTTTCCTCTTGAGAACTGGTTAGCATAAAGTTCAAGATTTAATTTAAAAAGCAAAAAAAGCTGGTATTATGGAATTAAATGTATACATGCTGCACATAAGATCTAAAGATAACTATACATATTTATATGTATTCACAAACACAATGCAACCTTTCTAATTCTTTGCAGACAGTTAAATAAACCTGTGTGCTCTTTTAATGTTATATCCTTTTCACAGATGTTACCTTACAAAACAAGATACCATTGTTGGTTTAGTGCTTTTTTCCCTTAAATCTCCGAAATTCAATTAAAATATAACTTTAAAGTATGTAAGAACATGGACTGTAAGGTAAAATGATCAGATATGAATTATTGAACTTAAAAAAATTACCTGGTCACTTCCCTAGTCTAACTATATATTAAAAGTAAGGAGAGGAAATTATATTGTGGTGTTACATAGATCTTAGTAGATTTAGTAGAGTTCAAATCTGTCCCACTTTGTTTTCTGTCTACTTGGTTAAAATGTACTCTGGTATTCTCTGGGCAGACAGCCAATACTAAAATAAACGCTTACCATTGGAACACTTTTTGTAATGTCTATGTAAGCTTTGAGATTGGGACCTTCATTTATTGGACATAAAAATCTCAGAGCCCCTATTTTGACCCTGTTGTATTCAGTGATGCAGGAAAGGGAATTTATTTATTTTAAGAAGCTTAACAATATAGACCTTCAATTCTTAACACTGCCCTTCTTTTAAAACTTAGAGAAAACTCAATAAAGAAAATTATTTCCTAGAAAGTTGTGTTAGAGGAAGCTGAAACTGAATTTTTTTTTGGTTTCCAAAGAGAAATGAGATGTTAAAAACTATTGTTTGGTGATTGACATGAACCATTTCTTCTAAATTTCTGGGTTTGTTACAGAAAAGGAAAACATTTATATCCAAATGAACCGCTTGCTAACCATGTGATCTTGGAAATGTTACTTTAGCTTTATGTGCCTCTGTATCCCCATCTGTAATATGGGGATATTAATAGTATGGAAATTAATAAATGAGATAATGTCCAGTATCTTTTAGCCATTATCAACATCACCAAAATGCTAATTACATAAGCAATAATTTGGTTTCTTATCTCTTCTTTTTCTTCTTACTCCATTTCATGTCTAATTCATGTCTGTCATTTTGTTGTTTTAAGTATTTCTTTGTATTTGCAAATGCTAAATTTTTTATGAACATTCTCTCTTACAGTGAGTCACATATATTCTCTATTTCTCTTTCAGGTTCTCAGAGTTAATAACATGCATTGATTTAAATAACTAAATCTGACTTACCTCTCCTTATTGCTTCTGCATACATACACATATATTTGTTCTTTATAGTTTTGACACTTTGGTATTGCTGTATAAGGGGGTGGCTGGTGCTTGAAAACCTGGCCTGCAGTGTACTTACCAGTGTTGTTTGATTTGCAGTGAGCATCACTTTTCTCCCCTCAGATGTATTGAATTTAATTTTGGACTATTAAAGCTTTTTCTTAGGTATTGGATACACTTCACATTTATTCTCTGCTGCCTTTAATTCTGGAGAAGGGAATGGCAAACCACTCCAGTATTCTTGCCTGGAGAATCCCATGGACAGAGGAGCCTGGCAGGCTACAGTTTGTGGGACTGCAAAGAGTCAGAATGGCTGAGTGACTAACACTGCCTTTAATTCACTATTCTTTCATTAGTTAATTTGGAGGAAAAAAATGGCGTCTTAACAGATGTACTCAAATGTTAGGTATAATACATGCTTTAGTGAAAAGTTATAACTTATTTTTGCTAGAGGACGTTCATCATACAGTTGGAGAGATATTTAGGACCATTGCAAAAACACAACTAAAGTCAGTGAACTTGAACCTTAACGTGGCTAATAGTAATACATACTTAACGGATATTACTTTCTTTTTTGAGAAATGAGATCATGACAGTTTTACAATAACAGAATGAAAAAAAGTTCTTATACTGAATAAAAGACAAGAAAAAAGCATTCTAGAATGAATTGTCTGTAGAAACATGGAAATAATTCACATGCAGATATTTTTCCTCTATTGAGTTGAGTAAAAAATTAATTGGAGTATAAATTTACATATACAGTACTGGAAATGGTTAAATTCTGCTTGTTGCTATTTTAATCATTTAAATATATACTGTATATTCATACAATTGATATGTATAGTTATATATCTTTATTTTGTTAAAATGAAAGAATGAATACTGGGAACCAAGAAGCAATATATTTATGTTTTTGTGTTTTGAAGAACAAAAAAAATTCTATGAATAGAACCAGTAAAGAATAGTTAATATGTCAGCAGTTTCAAGTTAATTTTTAAAATCGTAGTCATAGATAAGTATGAACCAGATACTTGTTTAAGACATTGTTTGGCAAAATGTTTTCCCAGTGGTGGAACGAACCGTAGCATTGTCCATAGTACTAATAGGCTGTGATCAAAAGATCACAGTATTTCAGCTGTGAACATTTTTCATGAACAAACATGAGATATACATATTGTGACTTAACTGTGGTATATTTGCTTTATCTACCCCAATGGACTTCCTTCATTAAATTTTATTAATTTAAAATACATTTGGGATTTGGAAGTATTCAGAGCCTGAAAAAGTAATTAAAAAAAAAATATGACTTTTAAAATTTGGGTACTTACTTTTTGTGGATGGGGTTAAGTATCTACATCTTTTAATAGGTTTTACAAAGTAAAAGTGGAGTGGGTATATTTTATGCTGATAGTTTCATGTTATTTTGTTGAATTACTGGTACCTTTTCTAATCATTATCGGCTCAATTTTCATTCTTAGTACAATAGTGCTTTACTTATCTGAAAGCACAAGAAAATGAATCATTGTAAACAGAAGTTTCTGAATAAGGTGAATTTAAGCTCACAGCATATGAAAAGTAAGTGTTTTGCATGGAACTAATGGTAAAAAACAAAAAGAACTTTTTAAAGTATACTTACTAGAATTAGTTTTTAACATCTTTTTTTTTTTTTAATTGGAAGATGGCAAGATGACTGGTTTATCATTGTCAGTGCCTCTAATTGGCCTTGACAATAGCTGAGTCATAGCTCCAGGCTTATGGCAGTTGTAGGAATCCATTCAAGAGAGCCAGATCAGATCAGATCAGATCAGTCGCTCAGTCGTGTCCGACTCTTTGCGACCCCATGAACCGCAGCACGCCAGGCCTCCCTGTCCATCACCAGCTCCCGGAGGTCACTCAGACTCGCATCCATCGAGTCAGTGATGCCATCCAGCCATCTCATCAAGAGAGCCTGTGTCTCACTAATTAACAGCATGGGCTTTGGTGTTAGACCCAGGTTCAAATCCCATCTCTTGTTGATGCTGGCTGTATGACCTTTGGCAAAACCACTACATTTCATCTTCATTTGCAAAGTGGGGAATTAAAGTCATAATACTTCGTTGAATTTGAGGATTATATGAGTTAATGCAAGGCAATCACTTAGCACAGCACTTCCTTAGAAGACTAAATATAAGCTGTTACTGTGGACCTCATCACTATGTTTGCTATTGCTGTAAGGACAGTGCTCCGGGCAGCAATGGCTTTTCTTCTTGTTGCTGTTAGGTCTACTCTTCATTGAATTTCCTTTCACTGACATTGATATGTATTACGGTCTTTTCTGTTTTCTATTTTTAATGAAGGGATTGTTTGTTTTTATCTGAATATTGTCAGTTTGGGGAAGAAAGGAACCTGTGAGGCCATGGTGTAAGTCTTCAGTGTCCTCAGGGGCAAGTATATTCTAAGGACAAAAGGAGGGATTAAGCTAAATATAACCTTTGCATATTTAAGTTAGAAGGTTTTTCTGTTTGCTTACAGAATTTTTCTGCAGTAGGGGGAATGGGTTGAAGTAGAAGCTGATGTGTCTTTTCTTTCTTTTGAGAGAAATCATTTGCTTCCCATGTGCATATCCCATTGGAATCTTGACCATCATTTCTTCTAGGAGAGTGAATTTAACGTGCTCTTGGCCTTTTAAGCGTACATAACTCTTACCTTTAATTTTTTATTGTATGAATAGCAACTGATTTTTATTGTTAATGACATGTCAGATTACTGCTGTTTCACAAAGCTTGATTGCTTCCAGTTCTGTGTTTGTGGAGGTGGAGGTTGTGGCAGTGGGGCTTTGTGGCAGCTGTCAGTCACCGTAGTAAGCTCTAGGTCTTCTCTTGCTGAGGGAGGTGGTGCTTTAGCTTCCTCCTTTCTTTGTTTAATTTTGTGGCTTTTAGCTGCCACTGTAGTTTCTTTACAAATATTGGACCAGAGAAAGACAGTTGATCTTTTCCTCCTGGTAGCCCCGCTGCCATCAGCAGTAAGTTCTGTATACAGTGGGAAAATAAAACTGTTTAATTAGGTTATTGCACTTTCCAGCAGGAATACTAACAATAATAGTAGCTAACCTATATGGTGTAATTACTGTGTGATGGCACTGCCCTCATTATGTTACATTCTCATTTAATCCTGAAATAACTCTTAAGCTTAGTAGTATTGACAGATGAAGAACTAAGACTCACAGAGGTTTACTTTACTTTGCCCATCAGTACATGACCTAGCTGGAACCAGAATCCACACTTCACAGCTCAATATTTTTTTCAAGTTTTAAAAATTCTTTTTAGTTTTTATTATGAAGAATTTGAAATATATGAAAAGCTAGATAGAATATTATACTGAACACCTCAAAAGAGTGTTTTGCCATATTTGCTTATCATTTTTTTGTTGAAAAATTTAAAACAAGTTCTATATATTATTTCATTATGATTCTTTTTTTTAAAAAAAATTATTTTCTTATAACCACACTGCAGTATTCATGCGTTTCATTTAGTATTTTTCTTACATTTGTTTTCAGTTGTTGAACAGCTCTCAGCCTTTATCCCCTGCTCCTGTTTCTCTGTTTGGGTTTTGCAAAGACTGGGTCCTGTGACTCCAAGTTCGACTCAGGATCTCTTTTGCTTTCTGAGGCCCCAGTGCAAAGGAAGTGGGAAGCAGAGAGGGCAAATGTATAGGAAGCCTCCAAGGTGTTGTATAAAATGTTATTAAATTGTGTCTTGCATTTCTTTGAGTAGTAGACATATGCCAAAAGTTAAAGCAACTTTATCTGAAGACAAAATTTGACCCTTTAATCATCTGTTTTCACCCCTCTGCCAAATCCACGAAATAATACCTTTTTATTAGCTCCTTGGGCTTTCCTGATAGCTCAGTTGGTAAAGAATCTACCTGCAAAGCAGGAGATCCTGGTTCAATTCCTGGGTCAGGAAGATCCACTGGAAAAGAGATAGGCTACCCACTCCAGTATTCTTTCCTGGAGAATTCCATGGGCTGTATATATCCATGGGGTCCCAAAGAGTGGGACAGACTGTGACTTTCACTTTTTCACTTTATATTAGCACGATAGGAACCATTAATATTATTTAAGTTTGCTTAGATACGGAAACAGTAATGCAAATCTGCTAGAATGTGATTATGCTAAAAATAATTCCAGACTTTGAAAATATTACCTTTTAATACCTTTCATTCAACAAACATTTTCTGAAAATATTTATACTTTTGCAACTCTTTGGGGCTTTATAAGAACATTCTGACCCCAATGAGTTTATAATCCTGTGGGGAAGAGAGAATCTGTGAAACAAAAGACATTGCCATGTCATAGGCAGCAAGAAGAAGGCAATGGCAAGCCACTCCAGTACTCTTGCCTAGAAAATCCCATGGATGGAGGAGCCTGGTGGGCTGCAGTCCATGGGGTCACTACTAGTCGGACGTGACTGAGCTACTTCACTTTCATTTTTCACTTTCACACAATGGAGAAGGCAATGGCAACCCACTCCAGTGTTCTTGCCTGGAGAATCCCAGGGATGGCAGAGCCTGGTGGGCTGCCGTCTATGGGGTCACACAGAGTCGGACACGACTGACATGACTTAGCAGGCAGCAAGAAAGTCCTACAAATCCGGGTAGGTGAAAATGCTGAAGAGATTGTGGTGGTGGTGGAGGCACTTCTAATTGAATGTGTAGGGGAGCGGGAAGAAATGGTCTTTGAGTGATCCAAAGAAGCGGAATTTATCTTTCAGACATCTTGGACAAACTGAAGAAAATAAATGGAAGTGTAGAGGTGAGAAAGCATAGGGGATAGAAGCTGAGCATTGATGTGTTTGAATTGAATAGCTTTCAAATTTAGGAAATACCTAATTTTTAGATTTAAGATATATCTTAGAGCGCTCTGCTTTCCTGTGTTTTTGTACTTACCATCGCCTTTGGGAATCTTAATCAACATCCATTGGTTTGCTCCATTTCCATAGCCACTGTTGACAGAAGGCATCATTTTACTGACATGATGGTTAATTCTGGTTTTCCAAAACTTGCTCTAGGTTTGTTTCTGCAGTGAGGTCTGTTGTAACGTGGCTTCCTGTTGCTCAGGTTCAGGCCTCTCCGTGGGATACATACAACACTCCGATATTTTCCTACAGGCAGTGCAACACAGGAGTTCCATTGTATATGTTTATTGTTAAATCTCTGTCCTCACCCCCTGCTTAATGTGGTCTCTTCATGATACCTTTTAAAATAATTTTCTTTTTCATTGAAGAAGCAATTTAAAGATAGAACATAAAGAAACACTTTTAACTTAAAGCATTTAACATTTCTGACATTTCTATAGTAGCTTAAGACATGTCTGATCTCTTAACCAATTATATGAAAATTGGCATCTTCATGGAGACCACTTAGATTTCTTTTGAATAACAATGTTAGAATTAAACCTTACCCCACCCACACCTCCCCATGATTTTAGTTGCATCAAGCCTGGTTAAGATGAAATTGTGGGTCCAGTTTATTCTCTGTCATTTTAATTTTCTCATTTTTAAAAAAAACAGTAAGGCGATGTGATGGACCTTTGGGAATGGAGTGAAGGGGTGTACAAAATTGAATGACAATAATAACTGCCATGTATTAGGTCCTTACTATGTGCCTAGTATAATGCCGTATGCTTTACATACACTAGCTCTAATTCTTTGAATAACTGGTAGTGATATATTATAGATTGTATTTACAGAAGAGGAAACCTACTGAGAGAAATAAATGATCTGCCTGAGAAGCAGCAGATCTGGGTTTCAAATCAAGCCCTGTCTAATTCCAAAGCTTATATTTTTTCCATTATTCTAAAGTATCCATTAATAAGGTAAGTTTTCACTATCTTCCCAGCTTTAGAATCCTACACAGATAACAGTAAAAGTTAGGAAATGCAGTGTGTTTGAGTACAGTGGGAGACTTCAGAAGTAATAGATAATTCTGCGTGTCAGTGGAGCGCCTTTAGGGAGCAGGTAGGGGAATTTAAAAGCTGGAGAACGGAGGTGTATTCAGGAAGTGGAAGACAAGACCGAGATGGTGGATGCTTGGGAGATTTGGAATGCTGGCCTGGTGAATTAAGGCTCTCTCACCTCATTATAGAACTTTGATTTACTGAATGATGACAATATCTAGACTTTAAGAAGAACAGAAGTGTCCTCCTGGTTTCTTTCCAAGACTTTGTTGTAGTATTTTGAGTATGTTGATAATCTACTCACTCTCCTGTGAGGAAAGGTAGGATCTGGCCTTAGGCAGACACGAGAGGGCTATACTTGGTGATTGTTGCGTGTTGTGTGAAGTTAATGTCCAGTGACACAGTCTGCATGGTCAGCCAGAACAAGGGATTTGGCTTAGGACCGTACTGGTATAGCAGCAATCTCAACGTCAGCTCTGATTCCAGTTAGGTCTTTGAAAGATTTTTGCAGTTCGAGCCATTCTTTTGACAGCTAAATATCTCCATATGTGCATTTATTAAATGTATATGCTTAATGTATGTACTTAATTGGTATATGATACAATTCAAGGGAGATAAGGGCATCTTTTTATGTCACTATGGATATGTTAGAAACCAAAATGAAGGAAATGCCATACCTCTCTGAGTTTCCTCCCCCCATGCCCCCTGGAAAAAACAATTTTATTATCCTTTTTCATCCTATAAAAGCTATCCTATAACCCCTGTTCTCCCAATTTGTGGGAGAAGACTAAATCTTTGTATCTGTGCTTATCTTAATTGCTCTCCCCACTGGCATTCTGTGATTTTAACTTGCTGTTAAGACTTCTGAGGCAGATTCATCAGTACAAGAGTGCCTTCTTCAGTCAGAAAGGGCTCTGTTGTCTGGTGAAGATTTCCAGGTGTGGACTTGTTTCCCCGTACCTGCTACAGGGATTGTGTTCAGCCAGGACAGCAGTCACAGGAAAACAATTCTGTTTTATATTTTATTGATACTGGTAACAGTTACTCATGATGTGAAGAATCTAATAAGATGGAGCTCTCTGGCAGTTCCAAGTTTCACGATCAGCAGTTTACGCAGGCCGTGAGGAAAACTAGATGCTTTGATCCAATATAATGTCGAATTGGACACTGTAGTGGCTCTCGTGGTAAAGAACCCACCTGTTAGTGCAAGAAACACAGGAACGTGGGTTTGATCCCTAGATGGGGAAGATCCCCGGAGGAGGACATGGCAGCCCACTCCAGTGTTCTTGCCTGGACAATCCCATGGACAGAGGAGCCTGGCAGGCTGCAGTCCGTGGGGTCGCAAAGAATTGGACACAACTGAAGCGACTTAGCACATACTGAAGTGAGGTGCTGTTTGAACGTGGAGTAGTAAGAGATATCAGGGCTTCAGAAATACGGCTGGTCCTTAAAATTGTAAGAGGAAAAGCAAAACAGTTTCTGATGAGTTTTTGATTTGGCTCCCTGCTTTATTTTCTTTTCTTCCTCCCTCCCTCCCTCCATTCCTTTCCTTTTTTTTTTTTTCCTTTGCAAAACCTGGCAAAAACTAATACAGTGGGTTAACACCCATGTGCTTGCCACCACCCTCGCCCCCAGCATTTCTAATTAAACACAGATTTTTGCATACTGAATATTGGTTGTGGGAATTCCCTGGCAGTCCAGTGGTTAGGACTCTGCTTTCACTTCAGGGGGCACAAGTTCTATCTCTGGGTCAGAGAAGTCCCTGCATGCTGCACAGCCAAAGGTACATAATAGTCAACAAAGGTACATATACTTGTTGAATGTTAGTTAAGTGAATATATGTCTCCTGCCATCTTTGTGGGCATGAGCCCAGGAGTATAATTATTGTTACAGCTCCAGTAGTTCCTTCTTGCACGTAAACTGCATACCACAGATACTTGAGAGGTGATTGTATTTGTTGTCATAGATGTACATTTGATATTTTGGTCTGTGCCTTTGCCACTCTTCTTGAGTTGGGGCTACTTAGAAGATTTCTTAAAAATTTAAAGTACAGTTGACTTGAATGTGGGTTTGAACTCCATAGGTCCCATAGTAGATGTACCAGTACTACACAATGCACTTTTGGTGGAATTCAGGGATGTGGAACCCTGGATGCAGATTTTCCACTGCATCAAGGGTTGATGGTGCTAACCTGCATGTTCCAAGGGACTGCTTAATTGTTGTTAGCACAGTTTTTAAACATTTCTTGTCACAGATAGAAAGGGATTCAATTTTTCTTGCTTGTTGATTTGTTTAGATATTGCAGATAACCTGGAGCATGATATTAAAACATTATTATATGGGGAATTTAAAAAATTTTCCCTCACTAGGCCTAGGCTAATTGGTAAAGTTGTAACAGTTACTCGGAAACTACTATATGCTATTTACTCTGAAAGCCATATAGTAATAGGAAAGAACATAGAACCTCAGGACTGGAAGGGGCCTTTAAAGATCCGGCTATCCTGAGACTCTGTTCTAAGAAATCCATCTTGGTGGTTTGTCAGCCTATGATAAGGAACTCTTAAAGGAAGCATACTGATGTCCACAGAGGTTAAGTGTCAGGATTCCTTTGGACAGTTTTCATTTGCCATTTAGACCATTGATTTGGTTGACGTTAGCATTGCCATATCAAACAGTGTACCAGGAGACACACAATAACTAAACTTCCTTCCGTTTCCTCTAAAGAGCACTTTGTCTTTCAGAAATTTGGCTCCCCTATTTGGTATGAGGTGGATTGTATGGGGTTGGCCAAAATGGATAGTCTTGGGTTGGTTTTTAAGTAAAACTAAAAGAAACTTCAATTTTCACCAAGAACTTTACTGAGCAAGGTATTCACCATTTTGTTCCAATACTTTCTGCCATTTTTAAGGCAACTTCATAATTCTGTCTTGCCAAAACTTTTTATCTTTTTGAGCAAAGAACTGCTCCAGGGGCATTATACAGTCTTGCAAAGAATTAAAACTTTTTCCATTAAGAGAATTTTTTTAAAGACCAAAATAAATGGATATCCAGTGGTGCAATGTCTGCTGAATACAGTGGATGAATCAGAATTTCCCAGCCAGACAGTAACAGTTTTTGGCCTGACATCAAAGAAACATGCGGTCTTGCATTATACTGATGGAAGGTTATGCGTTTTCTGTTGACTAATTCTGGACATTTTTTGTTGAGTGCATCTTTCAGTTGGTCTCATTGGGAGCAGATTTGTTGGAATTAGTTGTTTGGTTTTCTGGAAGGAGCTTACAGTAGAGGACTCCCTTCCCATCCCACCATCTGTACAACTTCACCTTCTTTGGATGAAGACCAGCTTTTGGTGTGGTTGGTGGTGTTTCATTTTGCTTGCCCCACAATCTCTTCCATTCCACATTATTGTACAGTATCCCCTTTTCGTTGCCCATCACAATTTATTTTAAAAATTTTAAAATTTTACGTTTCAATAAAGAATCACATGTGGAAATACAGTCAAGATTTTTTTTGCTCAACTTATTTGGAACCCAAATATGAAAATGAATAGCATAACCGAACTGGGGCAAATGATTTCCAGTGCTTCATTTGGATATTTTGAGTATTTTGGCTATCTCCCACATAGTATAACGTTGATTGTTCTCAATTAATGTCTTAATTTGGTCACTATCAATGTCAACTGATCTGCACGTTCATGGAGCATTGTCCAGTGAGAAACCTCCAGCATGAAACTTTGCAAACTACATTTGACACATTCAATCAGTCACAACACCTTCTCCATACACTGCCCAAATCTTTTTTGCATTTCAGTTACCTTTTTACCTTTCTTGGAATAATAAAGCATAATATGCCAAAATATTGCTTTTTTCATCTTTAATATGAAAATTCACAAAATTTTCAATACAAAAATTCCCCAGTTTTGAAAAGGTTTTTTTTTTTTTTTTTAAACACACACTTATATATGACAGCTGTCACAATACAATCCAGGAATTGTTTCAAATGATTTTAGAGAACTAAGCACTACTAGAGCCATCTTATGGAAAGAAAAAAAAAACCACACCAATGATTTATTGATCTGAAGGGGATAATTTTGATAAGCCAGTTTTATTTAAATGGCCATGTGAAGGTAATGGGATCATAATACAAAGTTAGTATACTGACGACAATCTTGTGCCCTGCACTGCTATTTTGTTAGGCACATAGACACATGTAATTACCTTTGTAAGTGGTATGGGGTGAATTAAGTGGAGCAACCATAAGGTAGAAACGCTATGGTGATGCCATGAATTGCCGCTTGAAAGCAGTGTAGCATAGTTGTTGATTATTAGGTAGCAAATAATTAAATCTATTGAATGTATTAGCTTTAGCAGTCAGACTGCTTACATGCACAGACTACCATAATCTTTTATGGAACATTTACCCTCTGCTGGAGACAGTTTTAGGTACTTGTAGATATTATCTCAGTAAGACCCTGATGCTGAGAAAGATTGAGGGCAGGAGGAGAAGGGGACGACAGAAGATGAGATGGTTCGATGGCATCACTGACTGGATGGACATGGGTTTGGGTGAACTCCGGGAATTGGTGATGGACAGGGAGGCCTGGCATGCTGCAGTTCATGGGGTCGCAAAGAGTTGGACACGACTGAGCGACTGAACTGAACTGAATCCTTAAAAAGTCTCTCCATGAAGTAGTTGGAGTTTTAGAGAACATTCATTCATAGTGGCTATGAATTCCTGATGAAAAGTTCAGTAGGTGAGCTATTAGTTATATTAGCCAAATTGATTTTTGATATAAAGAATTTATATTGAGACTGCTTTGAGCCAAAGTTCCATGTTTTGGGGTAGGCGCTCTCATTAAAGAAAAAACAAAAAAACAAAAAAACATTTTTTTTTTTTTTTTAATTGAAGAATAGATTTGGGACAGAGATCCTCAGATCTAAGTCAGAATCACCCAGAATTTCAGAAAAGGTATCCGAAATCTGCCTTACTTAGACTTGGACAGTAGGGGAGCCAAGCTCTTCAGGACAATGGATTGAGTGAAAGTCACTCAGTTGTATCCAACTCTTTGTGACACCATGGATTGTAGCCCACTAGACTCATCTGTCCATGAAATTTTCCAGACAAGAATGCTGGAATGGTTTGCCATTCCCTTCTCCAAGGGATCTTCCTGACCCAGGCATGGAACCCAGGTCTCCTGCGTTGCAGGCAAATTCTTTACCATCTGAGCCACCAGGGAAGCCCTTCAGGACAGCAGGAGATAGGGGAATTTGGGGGAATGCTTGGACAGCAACTTTGCTTCCTTACCGTAGATGAGGATGTGGCCCTGTTGCTGCTAAGTTTGATTTAGGAATGAAGAACGCTGATATTCAAGCATTACTTTACATGGAATCATGGTGTGAGTACTTCCAAATGGTAAGTTAAGCCTTTGGAACAGTGCAATAGCAAGAATTTCTCAGTTCAGTCAGGATTCTTGCTAGTGGAACCCACGAGTAGAGGAAAAGCCAAAGCAAAGATAAGCTGCATATGTGCCTTTTCTGTGGTTCTGTCTAACCACATGGCTTTTATTAAGTTCTATAGCATTGGCTAAATAATTGGGAATTTTAAGGAAGTATGTGTGTGTGTGTGGTCTCTTTTAGCCAACCAATAACCTGGTTTTATAAAGATAGGAAGTACTGTGATTTTCATTTTGCTTGAAAACAGGTTTTGTATACTCATTTTACATGGCTTAGGATTTGTAAGATTAATCTATCCTGTTGATGAATGCGAACAAACTCATCAGGGTCTAGCCCTTTCCAGAGACATGAAGGACAGAAAGTATTCTCAGTCACTCTTCCTTTTTTTTTTTTTTTTTTTGCCTTGGCCTGCAGTTTTCTTGTTTTCATAGGAATAGATCAGATCAGATCAGATCAGTCGCTCAGTTGTGTCCGACTCTTTGCGACCCCATGAACCTCAGCATGCCAGGCCTCCCTGTCCATCACCAGCTCCCGGAGGTCACCCAGACTCATACCCATCGAGTCAGTGATGCCATCCAGCCATCTCATCCTCTGTCGTCCCCTTCTCCTCCTGCCCCCAATCCCTCCCAGCATCAGAGTCTTTTCCAATGAGTCAACTCTTCGCATGAGGTGGCCAAAATACTGGAGTTTCAGCTTTAGCATCATTCCTTCTAAAGAAATTCCAGGATTGATCTCCTTCAGAATGGACTGGTTGGATCTTCTTGCAGTCCAAGGGACTCTCAAGAGTCTTCTCCAACACCACAGTTCAAAAGCATCAATTCTTCGGCGCTCAGCCTTCTTCACAGTCCAGCTCTCACATCCATACATGACCACAGGAAAGACCATAGCCTTGACTAGGCGAACCTTTGTTGGCAAAGTGATGTCTCTGCTTTTGAATATGCTATCTAGGTTGGTCATAACTTTGCTTCCAAGGAGTAAGCGTCTTTTAATTTCATGGCTGCAGTCACCATCTGCAGTGATTTTGGAGCCCAGAAAAACAAAGTCTGACACTGTTTCCACTGTTTCCCCATCTATTTCCCATGAAGTGATGGGACCAGATGCCATGATCTTCGTTTTCTGAATGTTGAGCTTTAAGCCAACCTTTTCACTCTCCACTTTCACTTTCATCAAGAGGCTTTTTAGCCCCTCTTCACTTTCTGCCATAAGAGTCGTGTCATCTGCATATCTGAGGTTATTGATATTTCTCCCAGCAATCTTGATTCCAACTTGTGTTTCTTCCAGTCCAGCATTTCTCATGATGTACTCTGCATATAAGTTAAATAAACATGGTGACAATATACAGCCTTGACGTACTCCTTTTCGTATTTGGAACCAGTCTGTTGTTCCATGACCAGTTCTAACTGTTGCTTCCTGACCTGCATACAGATTTCTTAAGAGGCAGATCAGGTGGTCTGGTATTCCCATATAGAAAGCATATAAAGTGGTGATGTCTAGCTTAGACTATAAAAGTCAATTAATGCACAATTAAAACCATTTAGAAGAAAGGGGTCCCAGAGAACAGTAATGGAGGTGAATTAACTCTTTAAAGGAAGTGTAAATTAAGGTCGTGTCAGCTGTTATGGACAAACTGGTAACCTGCTATATTTAACACTGTTCTTATGAGAGAACAGTTTTGAATTCCAGGTTAGTGAATTTACAAATTAAATTTTGGAACACAACCTAGTTGTACTTAATTAAGATGTTTCTAAACCAACCTTCAAGCAGTCATGCTGCTGCTGCTGCTGCTGCTGCTGCTAAGTCGCTTCAGTCGTGTCCGACTCTGTGTGACCCCAGAGACGGCAGCCCACCAGACTCCCCCATCCCTGGGATTCTCCAGGCAAGAACACTGGAGTAGGTTGCCATTTCCTTCTCCAATGCATGAAAGTGAAAAGTGAAAGTGAAGTCGCTCAGTCGTGTCTGACTCTTAGCGACCCCATGGACTCTTAGTCCCCATGGACTGCAGCCCACCAGGCTCCTCGGTCCATGGGATTTTCCAGGCAAGAGTACTGGAGTGGGATGCCATTGTCTTCTCCTCAAGCAGTCATGGGTATACCTGAATTCCCATGGCTCTGGTTATCTTGTTTCTTTTTAGTTAATTTATGACCAAGAAATAATTTTGTGTTGCATTTTATTTGTAATGTGCGTAAACTGTGGCATGATAATTTTCTGCATACATTGTTATGGCAAAGGAGCAGGTAACCTCCTTTAGTTTGACACAGAAAGAAGAAAATATTCCACATAACAAATTGCTGATTTCTATTCATTCTGTGTTACCATTCCTCTCCTGCTTCCCTACTCTGCACAGCAACAAAGCAAAACAAAAACAAGAACCTTTTCTGGGCAATTTTGTAACCTTTTCTTTGGAACATGTACAAGTATGCTATGTGAAAAAAACCCTTGCCACATATTACAATTAATAAGTGACAGTGATGACTCTTTCATGTATGTGTTGAGATGCTTTCAAAGTCACTTTTTAAGAGGTGAGCTATAACACTGATCATCCTAACAAAGGGCATGTGAGAATTTTAAAGGTATATTATAGGTATAAAGAAAATTCCTTGAGGTTCTTTAGTATTTCCATCTCTTGCTCAAATGTTTATTCTACAGAATGTAAACAGTAAAGAAAATAAACTAGATCCAGGCATTTCATAATCAGTGGTTAGCTACTGATGTAGTTCAGAATTAAGCAATCAGCATCGATTATAGAGTCATTTAGTGGAGAGCAAACCTGTAATTCTTTCTCTCCCTGAAACCAGCAGAGCCTGAAGCCACAAAGCTTGTCAGTAGATAAGATTAAAAATGTAACGGGCAATTTTGAATTCACCTGTTTGATTTGAGTGGAAGAACTTAATATTTGAAGACATTAAAAATAGTTATTTAAAAATATATATATAATTTGAACTTATCAGTATATTGTATTTTAAAGAAAATATTAACATAAAAATATAATTCCAACATATTAGGTCACTGCAACACATTTGACTCAAGTTCTTACTGCTTTAAAAATGTATGTATTTAAAAAGTATCACTTCATTTTTATACATACACATACTCGAATTATGCATATTTGAACTTAAAAATAGTAAATAAACCAATAGTACTCTTGAACTTTTCAGGCAGTTTTACGTCTTAAGTAAGAACCAGCTGTAAAATTATTGCTATAAGCTTGTTTGACAACAGGAGTCAAATAGTTGAAAATAGTTGACTGCTACTACTTACGTACCTGGTACTATTTACAGCTCTGGACCAAACAGTGAAGAAAACATACTGAAATGTTGATTGTTGTGGCTTTCAATTTCTAGAGGAGATAGTAAAGGAACATAAAATATAAAGTGTATCAGATGCTGATTAGTGTCAGGGAGAAAAGTGAAGCAGTAAGAAACATAGCTGCTATTTTAAATAGAGTGATCAGTAGAAAGTCTCACTGATTACAGTGGCATCTGATGGAGATGTGTGGGAAAAACTGGGGATGACTGTCAGAAGAGCATACCAGGAAGGGAGAAGAATAAATGCAAAGGCTCTTGAGGTGGAGAGTGCTTGTTGACCTGATGAAGGATGAGTGTGCCTGGAGCGGAGTGAACGTGAAGAGGAGTAGGGGTGAAGTTGGGGTAGGGCGTGCATGGGGGTGGGGTGCATCCACAAAGAGTATTGAAGACAAAGTAGGGCTTTCCTCTGAGATGGGAAGCCATTGAAGGGTTCTGAGCAGAGGCATGAGGTGACCTTTAAAGGATCCCTCTAGCTACCCTGTGGAGAGCAGATTGGTTGGGGCTGGGATGGGGAGGGACAGTGCAGAGGCAGAGAAGTGGTTCTAGTGATCTAGGTGAATGCTGATGGTGGCTTGGATTTGATTGATATGGTGATAAGTGGTCATATTGTACATACAGTTTTGAAGGTAGGAGTTGGCTGCTTGGATGAGAGAACCAATATAAAACAAAAATTTAAGTATGTTTATAGGAAATTGCTTTTTGAAATTGCTCAAATATTTTGTTAAAGAATAATTTGAGGAATCTAGATACTAAGAGATACTGTGTTTTGTTATTATGTTTTCAGTTCTTTTTGCACATTTTATCTGTGAGTCTATTTGTGTAGCCCCATTTATGGATCAGATTGCTATATATGAAGATATAAAAAGATCAATTTCAGGATTACAGTACAGTGTACTGCTGCTGCCACCTAATGTTTATAGCCCTTCATTTATGTAATTACAATAACTGGTTATGCATAGCTTTAATATTGGTTTGAAACAGAATGTTAACAGATTAATTGAGGCTTACTTAATTGCTTTCCTATTAAGTTCCTGGTATGGATCTTTAATATGATAATTGAATTCTCTAGAAATAAGGTTGTAGATTGAAGATTAGTTTTATTGGCATCTTGATCTCTGTATTGAATTCAGTTGAACAAATATTTATTTGTTGTGCTCAGCCCTGTCATCTCTCTGCAGTCATGATTATTATGTTCTATTGGACAGGGAACAGATTTTGTTTTTTTGTTCTTTTGAGTGAGCAAATAATGAAATAATTAGTGATTGAAGGAGACAGACCTTGTACCTGTAGTACCTGCAGCTTAACAGTCAAGCAAAGCGAGTAGACATTTTAGACATTTTTCTTGCTGCTTAGGAATAATGTTAGTTAGAACCCCCACCCCCACCCCCCCAATGAAATAATTTAAGAAGTTACAGGAATAGTATTGGTACTGTGATACTTTTCAGGTCAGGGCTGAATCAGTCTTTTGCTGTTGCATGAGAGATGTTTAACATGAGGGATGACCAATTATAATTGAAGGCTATGGTCTTAAACCAATTTTAGTAATTGTCTGCTTTTCTGGATCATTTTTTGTGATTAAATGAGTATGTGATGGCTTGCTATCTTAAATAGGCCTTTCTTCAGGTACCTGCTATATATATGTGTGTGTGTGTGTGTGTGTGTGTGTGTGTGTAAAAACACCTCAAAGATATCAGTATTTCATAAGGGATGAAATAATATTTGTTTACATGCATGTAGCATATCCATAAGACTTACTCATTTGTTAGTATCAAATCAGAGCTCTAAAGATGCTGCTGGAAGAAACAAAAAGAGTTCATTCACCATTAAGGAACTCTGAAGATGGATTTGACAGATACTTATTGAATGTTTACAGTATACCAGGGAATGTTATGAGCCCTGGGGATATAGCTTTGAAACAAAGCATAGAAATCTTTGCTTTCATTAAGCTTGCATTCTAGTAGAAGATGGGATAAGGAATCAGACTATATACGCATGTAAATATATAGCATGTCAGATGGTGGTAAATGCTCTGGAGGAAGATAAAGCGAGATGAGGAGGATAGAGTATGCTGGGAAAAAAAAGGAGGATCTGCTTTTTGCTCACTTTATGCAAATTTTCCTTTTCAGATAATTTTGTTCCTAGGCAAGTTATAAAAAGAAAGTACACTTAAAATTGAAAGTACACTTAAATGTCCTATCTGCCTTGGAAACTGGAACAGTTCACATCCAGTGATTTATCTAGTAAATACTCAGCAAGCACATATTACCTTGTCCTGCTGCTGCTGCTGCTAAGTCACTTCAGTCGTGTCCGACTCTGTGCGACCCCATGGACGGCAGCCCACCAGGCTTCCCCGTCCGTGGGATTCTCCAGGCAAGAACACTGGAGTGGGTTGCCATTTCCTTCTCCGATGCATGAAAGTGAAAAGTGAAAGTGAAGTCGCTCAGTCGTGTCCAGTGTCTGACTCTTCGAGATCCCATGGACTGCAGCCTACCAGGCTCCTCTGTCCATGGGAGTTTCCAGGCAAGAGTACTGGAGTGGGATGCCGTTGCCTTCCCCTACCTTGTCTTACCTACTCTATGAAACAAAGGAGATAAAAGACACATTCTCTACCCTTAAGGAGTTTAAAACCAGATTGGAAAGATACTTTTTAAAAAAAACAACACATGGTAACTTGTAGGAGAGTCATTTATCTCTTCTTTTCAAAAGGGTAGATATAACAAAGAATTTTAGGTTTGACTTTACATGACAAACTATTTCACTTGTGAACTGGGATCCCTTGGTGGAATTATAATACTGACTGCTGAAAATCAGTGTTTTCTCTAGATATTGTGATGTCTTTATTTGAAAAAAGAATCTGCTTTATGATTCATTGTTTCCTGCTGAGTGTAGTTTGTAAAACCTACCAAGTTTTCACCAGTCCATCATTAAATCACCTTGTGATTTATCTTTTAGTTTATGTAATAGATAAAATAGGTAAAATATAGGATACTATATAAAGTTCCTGGTTTTCAAACTTTGAAATGTTGGCTGGATTAAAATTTGAGAAATATGCTCTATGATCTTCTTGGTTCAAAGGCCTTTGGTTAAACAGCCTGAGATGATGGCATATCGAAAGCTCAGTTTGTCATCTGTAGCCCACTCATTTCTCGACCTCTTTGTTAACACTAAGGTGGCAATGTAGATTCAGAGAATCAGAAATATTTCTCAACTATATTATGGTTTGTGGTGTCCTCCATTAATCAAATGTATTAATTGCTCTGATTTTCAGTAATTACTAATAAAGTAGGCATTTAAGGGTAGTTTGATTTGAAAATATTGGTTCTTTCCTCTTTTCTCGTGTAGTAAAACATCCTAAGGCAGAGATTTTAGTTGTCTTAAGACACCTTTAACTGTAGTGCCTTAGATCATTGGTTAAACAAAACAGAATGAAGGAAATACTATAGAATAAAAATTTCACACCTTTCACATCTTTCTGATAGGTCACAATATTGCAAATGTATTTTGAAGACACGACTTGACCAAGGTCAGACATGTGTAAGTTGACCTTCCCCAGATCCATCCTGATGGACAAAGACAGATGTTTGGTATAAGAAGACAATAGTTTAACTCAGCAATCACCTCACTGAGTCATAAAATTCTGAAAAGACACTGTAGCTATGGGAGCATTCTAGCTTGGCCTTTGCTTTTCCTGCAGAATAGGGGGTTGACAGACAACAGGAACCACTCAAGGAATCTTTGGTTCTTTCCCTTTCTTTATAGTCTTTTCCCTGTCAGGCTTCTGTGTCATTGCCATCCAGTCTCTATCCTTAACTCAACTCTTCCAGGCTTTATATGAACACCACCAGCAAACTCCTTTCTGTTTAAAAAAAAATACTTGAAAACCATGAAAATTATTACTGTTTTCTAAGTGTAGGCTATACATACTTATAGAATGGGGATTATGTTTTATAAAATTTAATAATTGCAATTGTGTCTTTTGTAATGAGATCTTTTTAGACTTTAACAGCTGTAAAATTTAATGGCTTACTCTTGTCTGTATTCTTTACTCAAAGGAGAGCTATTTCAGATTGTTCGTAGACTCAAAAAATAGTCTAAATAGAGGCACCCAGTGCTATTTGGGTGCACTGTGTTTCTTAATCTTCAGCATATATAAGAATGTATTTGGGAAGCTTGTTACTAGATTCCCAAGACCATTTCACTGAGATGTTAGTGTAATTTGGGATACCTGAGAATTTCTAACACACACACTCGTCAGATCAGATCAGATCAGATCAGTCGCTCAGTCATGTCCAACTCTTTGCGACCTCTTTGCGAACTGCAGCACACCAGGCCTCCCTGTCCATCACCAACTCCCGGAGGTCACTCAGACTCACATCCATCGAGTCAGTGATGCCATCCAGCGATCTCATCCTCTGTCGTCCCCTTCTCCTCCTGCCCCCAATCCCTCCCAGCATCAGAGTCTTCTCCAATGAGTCAACTCTTCCCATGAGGTGGCCAAAGTACTGGAGTTTCAGCTTTAGCATCATTCCTTCCAAAGAAATCCCAGGGCTGATCTCCTTTAGAATGGACTGGTTGGATCTCCTTGCAGTCCAAGGGACTCTCAGGAGTCTTCTCCAACACCACAGTTCAAAAGCATCAATTCTTCGGCGCTCAGCCTTCTTCACAGTCCAGCTCTCACATCCATACATGACCACAGGAAAGACCATAGCCTTGACTAGGCGAACCTTTGTTGGCAAAGTGATGTCTCTGCTTTTGAATATGCTATCTAGGTTGGTCATAACTTTGCTTCCAAGGAGTAAGCGTCTTTGAATTTCATGGCTGCAGTCACCATCTACAGTGATTTCGGAGCCCAGAAAAATAAAGTCTGACACCGTTTCCACTGTTTCTCCATCTATTTTCCATGTAGTGATGGGACCAGATGCCATGATCTTCGTTTTCTGAATGTTGAGCTTTAAGCCAACCTTTTCACTCTCCACTTTCACTCTCATCAAGAGGCTTTTTAGCCCCTTTTCACTTTCTGCCATAAGGGTGGTGTCATCTGCATATCTGAGGTTGTTGATATTTCTCCCAGCAATCTTGATTCCAACTTGTGTTTCTTCCAGTCCAGCATTTCTCATGATGTACTCTGCATATAAGTTAAATAAACATGGTGACAATATGCAGCCTTGACGTACTCCTTTTCCTATTTGGAACCAGTCTGTTGTTCCATGACCAGTTTTAACTGTTGCTTCCTGACCTGCATACAGATTTCTTAAGAGGGCAGATCAGGTGGTCTGGTATTCCCATCTCTTTCAGAATTTTCCACAGTTTATTGTGATCTACACAGTCAAAGGCTTTGGCATAGTCAATAAAGCAGAAATAGATGTTTTTCTGGAACTCTCTTGCTTTTTCCATGATCCAGCGGATGTTGGCAATTTGATCTCTGGTTCCTCTGCCTTTTCTAAAACCAGCTTGAACATCAGGAAGTTCACGGTTCACATATTGCTGAAGCCTGGCTTGGAGAATTTTAAGCATTACTTTACTAGCGTGTGAGATGAGTGCAATTGTGCAGTAGTTTGAGCATTCTTTGGCATTGCCTTTCTTTGGGATTGGGATGAAAACTGACCTTTTCCAATCTTGTGGCCACTGCTGAGTTTTCCAAATTTGCTGGCATATTGAGTGCAGCACCTTCACAGCATCATCTTTCAGGATTTGGAATAGCTCCACTGGAATTCCATCACCTCCACTAGCTTTGTTCGTAGTGATGCCCTCTAGGGCCCACTTGACTTCACATTCCAGGGTGTCTGGCTCTAGGTCAGTGATCACACCATCATGATTATCTGGGTCGTGAAGCTCTTTTTTGTACAGTTCTTCTGTGTATTCTTGCCACCTCTTCTTAATATCTTCTGCTTCTGTTAGGTCCATACCATTTCTGTCCTTTATCGAGACCATCTTTGCATGAAATGTTCCTTTGGTATCTCTGATTTTCTTGAAGAGATCCCTAGGCTTTCCCATTCTGTTGTTTTCCTCTATTTCTTTGCATTGATCGCTGAAGCAGGCTTTCTTATCTCTTCTTGCTATTCTTTGGAACTCTGCATTCAGATGTTTATATCTTTCTTTTTCTCCTTTGCTTTTCGCTTCTCTTCTTTTCATAGCTATGTGCAAGGCCTCCCCAGACAGCCATTTTGCTTTTTTGCATTTCTTTTCCATGGGGATGGTCTTGATCTCTGTCTCCTGTACAATGTCACAAACCTCATTCCATAGTTCATCAGGCACTCTATCTATCAGATCTAGGCCCTTAAATCTATTTCTCACTTCCACTGTATAATCATAAGGGATTTGATTTAGGTCATACCTGAATGGTCTAGTGGTTTTCCCTACTTTCTTCAATTTCAGTCTGAATTTGGCAATAAGGAGTTCATGGTCTGAGCCACAGTCAGCTCCTGGTCTTGTTTTTGCTGATTATATAGAGTTTCTCCATCTTTGGCTGCAAAGAATATAATCGATCTGATTTCGGTGTTGACCATCTGGTGATGTCCATGTATAGAGTCTTCTCTTGTGTGGTTGGAAGAGGGTATTTGCTATGACCAGTGCATGTTCTTGGCAAAACTCTGTTAGTCTTTGCCCTGCTTCATTCCGTATTCCAAGGCCAAATTTGCCTGTTACTCCAGGTGTTTCTTGACTTCCTACTTTTGCATTCCAGTCCCCTATAATGAAAAGGATATCTTTTTTGGGTGTTAGTTCTAAAAGGTCTTGTAGGTCTTCATAGAACCGTTCAACTTCAGCTTCTTCAGCGTTACTGGTTGGGGCATAGACTTGGATTACTGTGACATTGAATGACTCTGATATTTCAGAGGCCCATGCTTTGATTAACCCTGGTTAATCAAGTCAGAATTTTTGAACTCTGGTTCCTTCATTAGTTCTTGTGGCCTTGAGACAATTACATAATTACTGTTAACTTCAGTTTCCTTATCCGTAAGATGGAGATTACCACTGGGTGAGTTTTGTGCCTGGACTGTTAATTATCACTTAGTGAATGATAGCTGCTGCCATTGTCATCATCATCATAGCACCTACAGCAACATTGTCATCTCCTCATCAGTCATCCCGGGGAAGGCAATGGCACCCCACCCCAGTACTTTTGCCTGGAAAATCCCATGGACGGAGGATCCTGGTAGGCTCCAGTCCATGGGGTCGCTAAGAGTTGGACACGACTGAGCGACTTCACTTTCACTTTTCACTTTCATTCATTGGAGAAGGAAATGGCAACCCACTCCAGTATTCTTGCCTGGAGAATCCCAGGGATGGGGGAGCCTGGTGAGCTTCTGTCTATGGGGTCACACAGAGTCGGACACGACTGAAGCGACTTAGCAGCAGCAGCAGCAGCATCAGTCATCTTAGTGACAGAAATGCATGGAGTAGCTAACAGTGTTAGGAAGCATGCCTAGGGATGGTGTAGACATTATGTGGGAGTTTAGAGGTACTGAAAAGTATTTGTGCTGAAGTGGTCTGGGGTGTTTATACAGAGAGGTGGTACTTGAATTGGACTTTGAAGAATGAAAAATATTTAGTCAAGTAAAGACAAATTGGAAGGAGAAGACTATTTTCTTAAAACACAGAATTATTTCAAAATAACTATTGGTTAATTGCCATTGATTTACCTCAGTTCCCTTCTATTTATGCTAACTTAAAATAATTGACATAGGTCAGCTGGGATATTAAGTTTATTCAGGAAAATGTTGATGAAAATGAACATATAACATGTGTCTACTGAATGATGTGAAAGTCACAGATGTATAATATATTCATACATTATGTATGGCAGCATTTTATTATGATTTTAGAGACAACGTGACTAATTAAAAAGTAAATCCCTTATAGCGTATATAATTATAAAACCTTAAACTGTAAAAAATTTTACGGGTTAAATGTAACCATCAAAACTATATGACCAGTAAAAACACAGAGTAACAGCATAGCATTTTATGCTACCTGATGTTTACTTGAATATAACTTTCTGTAAGAGTTTGGTACTGTCTCTTTTGAAAGAGATCTGTTAATTTTGGCTTGCCTGTTTTGTGAATGGTGTGATGACTCAGCTCCTCCACTATTTCCTCCTGCTGGAACTCGTGTAAAACTTTCCTTTGCACAGTTTCCTGGAGGTTAATTAGGCCCTCATGTGGTGTGACTACATCTAGCACATTTGTATGTGAATGTATATACACACATAGACTATGTCTTGTACTTTCCTCATTAGACCTCAGTGGAGGACTTACAGGTGTAAATGCATGCACACAGAAATTGTGTGGTGGCATTCAGTTGACCCAAATAAATATTAATTTTAAAAGATTATTTAATTTTGTAGAGAACTTAAGGGTTTTCTAGAGACCCAGTTTTGAGACCGGAGAAGGCAATGGCACCCAACTCCAGTACTCTTGCCTGGAAAATCCCATGGATGGAGGAGCCTGGAAGGCTGCCGTCCATGGGGTCGCTGAGGGTCGGACACGACTGAGCGACTTCCCTTTCACTTTTCACTTTCATGCATTGGAGAAGGAAATGGCAACCCACTCCAGTGTTCTTGCCTGGAGAATCCCAGGGACGGGGGAGCCTGGTGGGCTGCCGTCTCTGGGGTCGCACAGAGTCGGACACGACTGAAGTGACTTAGCAGCAGTAGCAGTTTTGAGACACACTGAGTGTATGCATGGTAGACCTAAAGGAATCATAGTGTTTAGTTTCCATATTTAACATCAGGAAACACAGCAGCCAAAGCGATCTTTGAAAGAATGTCCTACTTAAAGCATTACAGTGACTTCCTTGTACAGTGGAGATAATTTCTGAATAACTCATCAAGGTGTACAAAATTCTGCATTATCTAGCCTTTGCCACGTGCTTGACGTCTCTCATGCCTCCAGGTTCCTTCCTGCTTTAGGACTTAATACTCGTTCTCCCTTTTGGGACAGCTTTTTCTTAACATCCTCATTAGCCTGACTGCCTGATAGCATTTGTTTCTCATAACAAATGCTACCTCTGCTACCTCCTTGTAATGGGCTTCCCCTTACCATTTGCTCCAGTTATCTGCTGCTGCATAACAAACCACCCTTTTCTTGGTGGTGTAAACGATAACCTTTTTTTTTTTTTTTAATTTTAAAATGCTCACAGATTCTTTGATCAATAATTTGGGCAGGGCATATAGTAGATCTGTTTGACCTCTGAGTCATGGTATCTGGGGCCTCAGCTGGGAAAACTGGAACACCTGAATGGCTGGGTGCTAGAATTGCCTGGCTGTGTCTTTACTCATCTGTCTGAATACAATCCCAGTGTTCCATTACATCATAATATTTCTCATAAAAATATCCTATATTAATATGTAATGTTGTAAATTATAAATTTCCTATTTCGTTTCACTGAATCTCTACATCTTTGTTTATATTGTACTTGGTAATGAAATCAGAACCTTTAAAATCTAGTATTTTCACTGTCAGTATGCTACCTTAATGATTTGTCACCCGGCAATAAATTATCCAGATCATGTTATATTGCAAGACTAGGGTGAATACTGTAAGAGCTTTGTTTTTGTGAATGAAGTACTGAATCTACTCTGCCTAGATGCTGATTGCACTGGATAAGTTATTTAGTGGCAAAAAAACAAAAAACAAAAAAACCAGCTATTTTTTTATACCCATTGACTCTATGGGTCAGAACTCCTGACATAACAGGGGCTACTAGTTTGTGCTCCAGGATGTCTGAGGACTCCTAGTATGACTCCAAGACTAAAAGTGACTCTGTGGCAAGGACCTGTTAGTCTCTGGGGATATCTTTCTTACATAGCCGGTGGCTGGTGCTGGCTATTGGCTAGAACTTGAGCCAAGATAGCCAGAACAACCACCTGTGGCTTCTCCATGTGAATTCGGTTTCCACACACAGCGAGGTGGTTGGATTCTAAGAATGAGCATTCCAAGAGGCAGGACATGGAGACTGCCAGTTTTTGAAGCTTTGAACCCGGAGACTAGCATAGTGTCACTCTGGCCAAATTTTGTGTGTTGAGGCACTCACAGAGAGCCATCTAGATTCAGGGGAGGTGATGTACTCCCTATTACTTGATGAAAAGAGTAACAGTGTCACAATGTAAAAAGAACAGCTCAGCTGGTAAAGAATGTGCCTGCAATGTGGGAGACCCCTGGTTCGATTCCTGGGTCAGGAGGATCCGCTGGAGAAGGGATAGGCTACCCACTCCAATATTCTTGGGCTTTCCTGGTGGCTCAGATAGTAAAGAATCCACCTGCAATGTGGGAGACTTGGATTTGATCCCTGGGTTGGGAAGATCCCCTGGAGGAGGGCATGGCAACCCACTCCAGTATTCTTGCCTGGAGCATCCCCATGGACAGAGGAGCCTGGTGGGCTACAGGCCATGGGTTGCAAAGAGTTGGACCTGGCTGAGTGACTAAGCACAGCACAGGATGGAATATGTTGTGTCAGCCGGCTTTGGAAAACAGATGGTATCTGGCTGGGTGAGCTGTGGTGTTGAGGGCCTGTCTGTCTGTATCTGAGGGTCACATGGTCTTGGAGCCAGTTTTGAGCAGAGCATGAGTTTCACTACCAGCTTGGTCTGTAGTCATCCTGGATCAAGTGCTTCTCCATGCTTATGCATTTCCCATCTTGTTAGGAGTTCCTGTTTCTACTCTTAGATTGAGCATTTGCAATTCGAGAGGGAAGCCGAGGGTTGGACTTAAAGGCAGTGCTGACTGGCAGGGTGGGTGTTCCAGGGTAAAGTGCTATGTTTTATGGATGCCCTTCAAAAATTTGAAACTAAAGACTGCTTGTGTAGTGACCTGCCAGAAATCAATTCTGGTTTTGTTCATTATTGTTAATGGCCTCTGCTAGTTGAGGGAAAAGTTGCCCCTTCACTCATGTCCTCCTTTCAAATTACCAAGGAGTTTTCTTTTTGTGACAGTATTATCATTAGTAAATCCAGCTTACTCATCATTTTCAAAAATCTCTAGTTTCAAAAATTCATTCCTAATCAAAGAATTGCAACTGTGTAGTAAATAATGTTGGAGAAGGCAATGGCACCTCACTCCAGTACTCGTGTCTGGAAAATCCCATGGACGGAGGAGCCTGGAAGGCTGAAGTCCACTGGATCCCTGAGGGTCGGACACGACTGAGTGACTTCACTTTCACTTTTCACTTGCCTGCATTGGAGAAGGAAATGGCAACCCACTCCAGTGTTCTTGCCTGGAGAATCCCAGGGACGGGGGAGCCTAGTGGGCTGCCGTCTCTGGGGTCGCACAGAGACTGAGGCGACTTAGCAGCAGCAGCAGTAAGTAATGTTGAGTTCATTTCCCCTGGTTAGTCTGTTCCTCTCATCATCCCTCTCATCATCCCTCTACCCCACCCCCACTTTTAGTCCTCCTTTTTTGCTCAGTAGTGAAATTGCAGAGAGTAGGCAGACAGAAAATGAGGAGAAAGAAAACTGCATTTCCTTGTGCAAATAGCATCCTTAATTTGATTATAGGACTTTACTCCAAGTGCTAATATTGTGTAGTATTGTAAAATAATATTTTAAAAGAGATTTTGTGCTTTAGACATAGAGAAGAGCATTACATTAGAGGTGCTGCAAAAGTGACAAACTAACCCTCTCCCAATAACTTGGCACGTTTGGCAGGTTCCAGCGATGTGCAAGTAAAATAAGATGGTCATACTGAATTCAGTACCCATGTTTTTCAAATGTGTCTACACTTGGATTTTGACTGTATACATGCACACACGTTTGTGTGTGTATGCACAGATACGACTTTTTTAACCAGAACGTGAAACCTGGAAAGTTTCATCTCTGAGCATCTGTTAAAGTTGACACTGTAAATCGGTGCCTGACATAATGAAGAATTTATTTGAGGAGGATTTGTGACAAAAGTACTGTCAGTATCATCTGTATATAGTGTTGTAGCAGAGCTATGATTTTCTTCCTGTTTTGCAGAGAATACACTTCTCATGCTTGTTAATGGAAGTTGCCTTTTCATTTCCCTCCATAACCTGGTCAACAATTTAGCCACCAAATCTCTAGATGGCCTTTCCTCTTCATAGTAATATGTGCTTAGCGGATCCACACTATATAGATTATGTTTGAGTATTTTGTGTATGCTTTCCATGAATAAACACTCCGCTTTCCTTGTATTCTCTCCCTCCACTCCAAAGTAAACATTACAATTGAAAGAATGCAGTTCTAGACTGTCTTCTCAACAAGGTGGTGGTGGTGTCCCCCAGGGGACATTTAGCGGTGTTTAGATACATTTTTGGTTGGGGTGCTGTTGCCATCTACTGGGTAGAGTCCAGGGGTGATGCCGACCATCCATTAACCAGGAATGATGCACAGGACAGCTCCCTACAGCAAGGAATTATTTGACACAGACTTCAGTATCACCCTGGTTGTGAAACCTGAAAATTAGGCCCACAATGTGTATACATATATTTCTAGTTAACCTGGTCATGAGGCTCTAATAACTTTTTGAGCAATATATGGTTTTCATATTTTTTAAGTAGAAAGTGGTACTTTAAGTATATTTGTTCTTTCCTGTTTGTTCTATTTAGTTCTTTGCTTGCCCAGTGTTTAATTTCTTCCTTTTTTCAAGATGGCATAGATACTTGCAGAGAGCTTACACTGTACAATGATCCGCATATATTCAACACCTACAGACTGTCAAAGGACTGCATGCAGCTACTTACCGAATGCCAGGATTGCTTGCATTGTCTGTTGTAGGACTTCTGTAGCCACTAAATTATCAGTCCCCATACAGTACATCACAGGAAGTTGGCAGATATAGTGATCCATCTGTTATCACACCCATCAAGTGCATTGGCTCAGAGGGAAATGGCTGCAGATTGGAGCTCAGTGTGTGAGAGTAGTGAGATTCCAAGATGCTTATCATTCTTTCCAGAAAGTCCTTTCTGGCCTTTAGATGAGCTGCACTTGCTCATTTCTAAAACCAACTTTCAGTTTATTATATCATTACCTTTTCATTAGTGTTTTCAGAAAAAACTGGATATGTAATCAGATATTTTTCTGAAAATAAGGTTTCAGGTATCATCATCTTTCCTCACCAGGGAAATTCTTGGTCAGATTGTCATAGAAAATGAGCAGTGGAAAATTGAAACTGCACAATCTGGAGTTTTATTTTTAAAATAGTTGTTTTTAACCTGAACTAAAGTAAAGCAAGTGTAAAAACATTTTTATGTTATTCCATTGTGGCCAAAAAAATTTTTTTTTCCTTAAACTTATGTAAGTATGATCACCTTCAAGGAAAGAGGTTGTGCTTTTCATTGCTAATAAGAGATGTTTAGGCAGTTTCTTGTGAATTTAAGAAACCTGTTTGTTTCCTGGAAAGTCTTAGATATTTATGAAACCAAGATAACTTACGTTTTCTGAGATCTTTTAGACAAAAGCATTGATGCTGCCTTTCATGGTGCTTTGAAGTTTCAGTGACTACCCTGAAGGTAAATGGGCATGTGCTTATGCTTCCTATCTTGTGAATAGTCTTATTTATACAGTTTTTCCCTTGGCAAGGCATAATGTCTGGTTTGGAGAGGCAGAAATTCACTTCCAAATTACTGTCGTGTATTATATGTTTTTGACTTAATTTGAGTTCACCTTCAAAAGGGCAAAATGGTCAGAGAAAAAAATTAAACAGGACAGCATATGACTAATTGAAAGTTAAAAGGAGCATTAGTTTTTCGAGACTGCAAGATACAAAATGAATGTGAACAGTGAGTAGTTGTCTAGTCAATTTAAAAGAGCCATTGTGTTTCAGTTTCTTCTCTATATACCTTCATTTGTAAACATCTCTGCGGAAAATGGGATTTTTAATAACTAGCTCAAAGTATAACATTTGAGTTATCTTCAAATAGATAAAAGAAATCTTTTAAATATCTCTCAAATTGAGAATATACTATTGGTAAAGTGATTAAGTTATACTTAAAAATTTAGTTAAAATTTTGTTTGAGAATCACAAAATTTGGTGTGCATGAATAAGCCAGAGGTAAGTTGAGAATAATGCTACTGAAGGTAACTTCAGAAAACCATACAACATTGCCAAAACTTACATAGAAATGGATTCTACCAAAATACCAAAAATTTGGTATTTTTCCTACCAAAAAAAAAAAAAATTTTTTTTTTTTTTTGCATCCCCCCCCCCCCCCCCCAAAAAAAAAAAAACCAAACAAACCACGTTCCTGTGGCCTTTACAGATGTGGCTTCAGATAACTAGAGAGAGACTTTTGACTCATACCTTATAGACTGAAACAAGTAACACGTTTATATATAGTTATATCAACATATAATGTGAATTTAAGGTTGCTAAATAATTGTGTAACTTTATTTTCTAAATTTGATGAATATGACTGATAGAAATTAGAGGACATTATACATTTATAGTGACAAAGAGTCCTTATTAATAATAATAATACTAATAGCAACCATCTGTAGTTGATTACTAGCATCAGTTATGCTGAGGAAAGATGATGAGTTAATTTTTTTTCTAAATGTTCCTTATTGGGATAGAAGTTTTATAACTTAGAGTTATCTGATTTTAACACAAAAGACATATAGGCTCACATCCTTACATGAACTGCTTTAAATTGTGATAGTTTATTGCCATTATTTTAAAGCATTGTAATTTAACTTAATTCAATTGATTTTTCCCCTCAGGAATCCTTCTCATTAGTCATTCTAATCTTGTTAATGATCATGGGTTCATGTAAAATCTTATTTGCATCACATCTTTCATTTATACTTGATTCTTTAGAAATGTTTTTGTGCTTTAATTATGACCCTATTTGGTTTCCATGGAAACTCTATAAAACCACAACTCTGAGAATGTGTACAACTTGCCTTAAATCATCGGTAGAAATAAAGATAAGTGTTCTATGGAAGTATCTGCTATGCATAGTGTTAAAAACCTTAGACTCATGCTATACCATGCTACCATATTGTATATAATTCCCTTGTCTGAAAAGCTGAGTGACATTAAATTGTCTTTGGGTGATGGGTTGCCTTTTGTTCCACTTTGAATGTTTTTATTTTTAAAGCAATTTTATTTATTTTATGCTGGGCTGGGTCTTTGTTGCTTAGCGTAGGCTTTCTCTAGATGAAGCGAGCTGGGGCTATTCTTCGTTGAAGTGTGAAGGCTCATTGGTGAGCTTCTCATTGTGGTGGCTTCTCGTTGCAGAGCATACCTTCTCGATGCTCGAGCTTTAGTAGTTGGGGCATGCAGGCTTAGAAGTGGGGGCTTGTGGGCTGTAGGGCACAGTCTCAATAGTTGTGGCACATGGACTTAGTTACTTGTCAGCATGTGGGATCTTCCCAGACCAGGGTTCGAACCTGTGTTCCTGCATTGGCAAGCGGATTCTTATCCACTGCGCCACCAGAGAAGTTCTGAATGTTTTGGTTTTTTTGAGGTCACAGTGTATGATATCGTAAGTACACAAGTATTGACATTCCCCTTGTGTATTTTGGAAGTGGCATTGTTCTGTGTGGATAAAAGACAGTAAACAAATGAATAATTTCATATGATCATGTGTTACATAGCAAATGGTGAAAAAGTGAGTGACTAGGAAAGGATAGGGATACTTTAGGTAAGGGGATTATTTAGCAAAAAGCTTCTGGGAGGAAATGACATTTTGGGTTGAGATTTGAGATCTGAACCCAGCCAGACATGCAATCCCAGGAGAAAGTAAGGGCAAAAACCTCCAACCTCACTTGTTGCAGAAACAGAAGGTCAGTGCTGTTGAAACTGGTAAGCTCATGGGAGATGAAAGAGATAGTTAGAGATGAGATCAGATGGAACTTTGTAGGCTGTGGTAATGAGCTTAAATAGATATTAATGTCACGTGAAGCCATTGGAGTAGAGTTTGAAACAGAAGAACGCAATGGTGTGATTTAAGTTTTGGAAAGATCACCTTGGCTTTATCACGAAAAATGGGCTTAGAATACCAAGAGTGAAAACAATGAGAGCGGTTTAGAAGTTTTTGCTTCTTGATGAAGCTGCATTGTAAAGGAAATGTAACAACAGTATATGTACTTTACAGAGTATATGCCATGCCTTCCTCCAGGGGATCTTTGGGACCCAGGGATAGAACCCCAGTCTCTTAGGTCTCCTGCGTTGGCAGGCAGGGTCTTTACCACTAGCGCCACCTGGGAAGCCCAACAAAGTGTTAGTTTATGTTTTGTCCAGGTAATATCTGTTTCATGTTGACTGCATTTTATCTTTAGGCTATTTTCTTTATTATGTGATGAATATTTGATTTGCTAAGCCCTTTGAATGCATATTTTAGTTAAGATATTTACTTTTATTTTAAGGAGCATATCCATGTACTTGGGCTTCCCAAGTGGCGCAGTGGTAAAGAATCTGCCAGCGAAGGAGACACAAGAGACTTGGGTTGGATCCCTGGCCTAGGAAGATTCCCCTGGAGTAGGAAATGGCAACCCGCTCCGGTACTCTTTCTTGCCTGGGTAATCCCATGAACAGAGGAGCCTGATTGGGGTCACAAAGAGTTGGACGCAACTGAGCATGCCTGGAAGCGTGTACTTAAACTTAAAATTTATAGCAATGACTATGTTTTTTTATTCCATTTTAAGATATTTGGACATGCATTCTTAAAAGTTGTGATTATAGTATATATGCAATTAAAATTTAATCTTCTTTATTCCATATATATATTTTTTATGTTTTAAGAGCATAGTTGAACACATACTTTAAAATTGTGAGCTATGATAGAGAATTACATTCAAAATAAATGAATTATTCTACAAAGACATCTAATATATAGCTCCTGAGAAATTTTACCAGCACTCCAGAAGCTTTTTGAGTTTGTTTTTCATTATCAAAACTCTCTTCTTTTCCCTTCAGTGATAAATGGTCATTATGGAGCAGGCAGTGGCACCCCACTCCAGTACGTTTGCCTGGAAAATCCCATGGATGGTGGAGCCTGGTAGGCTGCAGTCCATGGGGTCGCTAAGAGTCAGACACGACTGAGCGACTTCACTTTCACTTTTCACTTTCATGCATTGGAGAAGGAAATGGCAACCCACTCCAGTGTTCTTGCCTGGAGAATCCCAGGGACGGGGGAGCCTGGTGGGCTGCTGTCTATGGGGTCACACAGAGTCGGACACGACTGAAGTGACTTAGCATAGCATAGCATAGCATGGTAACTTTTAATTGTACTTTATAATAGCAGGTTTTAAAAACTGGAAAGGAGATTCATCATGGACAAACACCAATTGACGAAGTAAATATTAATACTGTGGTTTCCGAAAGGCCATCTATAAGTTAATAATTTGAAAGAAACATACTTTTTTTTTCCCCTGTGAAAAGCCTAACTGGTGGATAAATTCTAAGGCCAGTCTGTATACTCTATTAACCAGTAATGCTTAACTTTAGTATTCAGTTGCATACTGGGTTTTGTGACATTGAGTAGGACTTGACTCTGTAGTTGAAGCCCTCACACTTTGTCTTGGCAAGCTTCCTCATATGCTAGCACTCATCCTTAGAATCATGGAGTTGGAGGGCTGGAAACACTCAAAAAGAGTGTAGATAAGTGTGAAAAAAGCTGTGGCGCCGGGGAGTGTAGTGCTGGAGAGTAGCCTTGGTGGGTTTCTGGTCCTGTTTACTCCGTTTCCTTTTCCAGTGATTTGCAAGTTCTGTCCTCTTTGCAAACTCTTTGTACTTATTTATGTTTTCAAATGAATCCTCGGTAGCAGAACTCCATTATTTATATCTGTATAAAACTCTAGCCATACTACTTTTAATGTGGAGATGGAAAAGACTAGAGTCTTGTTGGGGCTCTTCCGTGGGACAGCGTCCTCCTGGGATCACAGGGACTAAACCACTGCCATGTTATTGAACCAACTCAGCCCTTCCCAGCTCCAGGTTGTGCCCGATCCAAAATTACTGGGTTGCCCCACCCTCCAATCAAAATGCCATTCTGGTCAAGTTTAGAAAGAAAATAGGATTGAACTCACTCACACCGCTGGCTAAATAACCGATCTTCATTTCCCAAAGCGCGTGCAAGTTTTTTAATTGAATCTTGTTACTGCATAGGAATCTTGTAGTGTTGAAACACCTACATAAAGTAGAATGTTGGCTCTGTTGGAGTGCTTAGATCATCTATTAATTTTTTGCTTATGAGTTGGAAACTGTTTAAAAGTTTGTTGAAAGTTTTGGGAAAAGGCAACATCTTTCTGTGTATGTTTCAATTTAAAGTTTTGGGATGCTTTTAATGCTTTCTAATAGGTTGTTTAAAAATTTTTTTTTAAGCATAAACTAACTTTGAAGACTTCAGGGCAGACTTACACGGTCCTGCTTTTAAAAGTGAAAATAATGATTTGAGATCCTTCTAAGAGCCAGATTAATATAATGGAAATTTATATGTAAAGCAGCTGCTGCTGCTAAGTAGCTTCAGTCGTGTCCGACTCTGTGCGACCCCAGAGACGGCAGCCCACCAGGCTCTGCCGTCCCTGGGATTCTCCAGGCAAGAACACTGGAGTGGGTTGCCATTTCCTTCTCCAGTCATGAAAGTGAAAAAATAAAGTGAAATCGCTCAGTCGTGTCCAACTCCTAGCAACCCCATGGACTGCAGCCCACCAGGCCCCTCCGTGCATGAGATTTTACAGGCAAGAGTACTGGAGTGGGGGTGCCATTGTCTTCTCCAATGTAAAACAGCAGGTTATTTATTAAAGTAAGAATTCATTTATACTGATTTTTTAAAAATAATTAAGAGAGACCAAAATAAGAGAGACAAGACTTGGGCACCTGTAGAGTAGAAATTGTATGATTGTTACCTTCTGTAGTAGATGTTATTTTATTCCAGATGATAAAATTTTTAAACTTATGTAATTCTGATATACTGTGATACACATCAGACTTCTCTTCAAAGCACACTGTATTTAAATGCATGTTAGAGTTCAGTGGTCCTCTTACAGACACATGAACAGCGTATTTCCTAGTTTCTAGCTTGGTGTGGTAGAGGCACAGGTCAGCAAACCTATAATCCAGCAGCGAAACATTACTTAAGCATTTTACTGCTTTACAAAAACTCATTTGCTCTACACAACCGTTTTTTGTTTTTGTTTTTTTGTTTGTTTGTTTTTTTAAGCTGTTTTTAGAACTCAAAAGTTTCGTGAACCAGACCTTTTCAGTTATTTGCTCACTTTTGGTTCTTTAATGTTTTAGCAAATGTTCACATGTACAAATTGTTTTGGTAGTTTTGTAGCACATTCTTGGTGTAAAATAGAGGTGTATTATAGAAAGCTTAAAAGAGAAACTAAACCTCTTTTAAAAAATGCTTAATTATGCAGTCTGCTAACCTTGAAAAAATACTTTGCAATATTTTTGTTTAATGTATAATGTTAATTTCTGGCTAATAAATATTTAAACTACCAAGCTCCCCATAAGTAATAAGTGAGCAACATATATGCATGAACCACAAAAGACTGCAAGTGAATGAGTATGTGAAGAAGTAAGAAATCCTGTAAGAAAATTGACTTTACATATTGTCAATATAATGTGGTTTATGACTTTTTTCAGTTTAAATTAGGCCTTTTATATTCTTTTATACGTACAATTCAAACCTTTATTGGGTGCAGTGATTAAGGAAGCTGGGTGATAGAAAATAATTATTCTATATTCCTGTTTTTAATCAAAATTACACTTTTTTGATGTTACAGTTTGGATAGAAAGCAGATTTTCTGTTTTGGGCTAGCATTTTATGTAAAAGGATAAAATATTTTGTATAATGGAAAATGAGAAGAAGATTAATAGTTCTGTTGAATTTTGTAGTACTGTGGTGAAAGAAGTAGAAAGGAGGTCAGTAATAATTACAGGTAAAGTGAGCAATGAAATTGTGTAATTTTTACCTATAAAGAATTGGGTGTATAGATTGAGATTGCTTAAAGGGCCTGTTCTGTTTCTCATAGACTGTGTAGCTTAAGTATAAGCCCAGGTACCCATCAGTTCTCAAGGGTATGGCACTGAGCCTGGTCTAAGAAACCTTTGTGTATGAAGTCTTTATAGTAGTCATCTCTCTGTCTCTTTTGGGCAGATGTTATTTTTGCTACATTTGCTATTTTAACCTGTCAGTTAAAAAATAATTACTCTGTCAGTATGGCTGGCAGCTCATATAGGAAAAATATGCTGTCTCTTAATCAAAGGTGATTACAGTTTTTTCCTGTCTATAAATGTGCTTGTTGTGTAACGAGAATGCATTAGTCTCAGCCTGATGTACGAAATGAAAGGCAGCAAGAAGCAGCACCATTGTTATCACTCCAGGCGTGTCTAATGAATCGTGTTTCCATGTTCTCTCGGTCACGCCGTAGAGTGCCCTCAGCCAGGGCTAAGCCTCCTGTAAAATGCTCTTTAAGATTATTGCAGCAAGAACAGAAATGCTGGATGAGTGGGGGTGGGGAGAGAATGCCAATGAGACAGCTGCCTTTCAAACACTTACAGCTGCAAGGATTACTCACTGTAATAGCAGTGACAGACAACTGTTTGAGCTTTAGTGTAAAAGGCAATTTGGAGACTTGTTCTGTTAAAATTTTAGTAGCAGTCTGGTGTGTGTGTGGGTGGGTGGGTGGGTGTGTGTGTGTGTGCACACGTGCAGTCTGGTGGGGGTGGGTGTGTGTTTGTGTTTCAAATCAGGTTGTTTCTGAAGAGTGGAAGGAAATATTTTTAATTTTTACTGCTCAGTTTTGCCAATGTTGAAATCAATAGTTGAGTCATCTTCATTAAAGTCATTGTCTTAGAGAAAGCTTATAAAATGTTCATTTTGCAGTATTGATGGATTTAAATGTATATTCTAACTGAATCATATGTCTGGTTTTCCTTTTTCAAAATTTAATTTATCCTGTGGCGATTCCTGTCCTGAGGATGTTACCTTTCTTGTAATTTATGAGCATGTAGCTTTTTTTTTTTTTTTTAAATATACTACTCTTTAACAAACAACAGTAGACATTTAAAAAATCTATTTCAGATATGATGTCTCTTTTTAAAAGTAACATGTTCATTAAAGAAGATTGCTAACATACACAAAGAGGTAAAAAAGAAAATAATAATTATTCTATTAATTTCAGTGGCTATTCCTCTAGGCCTTTGTTTATGTGTATTATAAAATTAAGAGCATATTAATAACTTGAAAGGATAAAAATTAATAATTACTTAAAAGTCTTTGAAAGGAGTAAAAATTGGGGGCAAGTTTAGTTCTTCGAAGTCAATAACAGCCATTGTGCAAGATTTTTTTTCATTGTGTAGCTATTAAAGTAGCACAGCAGCCTGACTGTTTTCTGTAGCAGTTGTCTTTTGAAGGTCCTGCTCAGTTTATCTAGAAATTTAGTTTTATGGTCTCCTTCAATTTAAAGTTTAGTGGCTTTACATGGAGTCCTGTGATCCATTGAAATGCTAACTTAGGTCATGTCTCAACTGCTTCAATGGTGTGTAGAAACCGTCATTAAAATTCTGGTTATCCTGCAACTGGCAGAGAACTCATGCTGTTAGAGGTTCCTTAGTTAGACATTATACTGCTAAAATTTTGAATTACAGCTGTGCTTCTGTCTGATGAATGTTGTCAATGTTCATCATCATGTAAAGTGGCAAATAGGTCGAAACAAATGGACCATTTTGATATATACCTTATATCTTCAAATTCTTATTTGATTGATTAATTGACATTGGGAAAGTTAAAATCCATTTGTTAAGTGATAGCAAGTATTCTACATCCATGAACAATTTAGGGAAATCAGAGCTCTCGGTGGGTTGAATTTTACATAAGTAATAAGTCAGTCCATTTAGTTATTAATGACTTCAAATATAGATTTTACAAGGCAATCGATGGCAGCATAACTGTGATCAATCAATAGTGTTGTATGTAACTGGATTTTTTTATGGGTATTGTGCTATATTTCAGAATTAATGTAGCATTATGCTACTTTGTTACTCAGTTTTTTTATAAGTCAGTTTTAAGAAGACACTGTAAATCAGCTATACCCCAATTTAGAAAAAGAAACAGTAGATACTTCAAAAATCTCCATCTATTTATCTTGAAAATATTTATTGCAACCCTTAAAATTAAATGGATAAATGATAAATTGATAAATGTTATTATGTTTGCTAAGTATAATTCCTAGGTAGTAGATTTAATTAAAAAAAAAAAAACAAAACAAAACAAAAGAAAACCAAACAAAAAAATCTAGTGGGCTTTTTTATATATTGCAGATAAAGGTTTGACCACAAAGGTGGTGGGAAAATTATAAATTCTGGATTCAGAGCTGTATTATCTTTATCATTTTGCCTCTGAAATCTAACTGGGAAATAATCTTCTCATTTCATGTGCCTTGCTTTAATCTGTTTGTATTTCTGGAGTTTGGCGCACAATTTGATTTTCAGTAATTTTAATAGCTGAATCAGGAGTGCCATCCCTGGAAAGTGCCCCTCCCAGCTCCAGTATTTGCAGTGGCCAATGTGGTTACTGAACTCAATGTTCTGGATAATAGGTTTCATTAGTTTTGATGCCTGAGGTAAAAAAGCAGTAGGTGGGAGTAAGAAGTGTTTTTGATGTCTAGACGTTCATTTCAGCTGTTGCTGCAATATGATACATTAAAAGGAAATATGTATCATAGCTCTGAGGAAATATGTATTCTTTGAAAGTAATTCTGCTTTTAAACTGTGTATGGCAGGGTGACCTGAATTCTAAAAGCATGAGCTTGAATTTCTTGAAGGTTTCACAATTTTTATGCTCCTCCCTTACCCTATTCCATTCTCCCTCCTCCCTTTTTCCCCCTTCAAGTAAAGTATGTCATTTTCATTTGTCGAATTGGAAGAGATATCTTTCCATGATCTCTGCTGGGAAACACAAAATCATTGAAGTATATGCTGCTTTGATATTTTGCCATATTGACTTTTTCCCCCTCTGAACGTTTTATATGATTTTTCTTTCAAAGAAGCTTATTAATTCTGCAAGGAACCATGTTTAGCAAAGTTGAAAGAATTTGTAGTACAATTTGTGATGATTTTAAAAAATTATTTGTGAGCTAAGCAGTAATTACTGCTATTTAAATTTTCGCTTCTAAAACACTGTCTCTCCACTAAAAGAAAACATTTATATAATAGTTTTACAGTTTAAATATTTGATTATGAGGATTAGTATATTTAAAAAGGTTAAATAACAGCCATTTGAACAAATTCTGATTATAGCTTTTGCAACTTAAGTTAGATAACTTTAGTGCCAAAACTGTTTTTCTTTGTAAGTAGACACTTACGGTTGTACTTAATTTTATTTTTCAGTTTCAGTCTGGCTTTAATCGACCACGAAACATCAAGAACATGTTTTAATTTAGGAATTTATTTTGGTTGAGTTCTGCCAGTCATTTTTGGTGCATTCATTTTACTTCTTTTGTTGCTTAACCTAGACTAGCTACTTTTTAACTCCTCCGTCTGCCAGTAGCCACCACCCCCCCCCCCCCCCCCCCTCAAGAAAAGAATACTTTTTGGAAAATCACAATATAAAGTAAATGAAGTATTGGTTTAAATTTTACCTTGGGTGGAGGGTGTGTCAGATATATTAATTTAAAAAATCTGTTCTGTGATTTTCTTTGACTATCATGGATCTGTACAAATAGATTGCAGAGGCACTTTCAGTTTTGCTTAACCTTTGAAAAGGTTACTTTACAGTTATTTAGAAAATACTAATTTAAGGTGCAAATTATGAATCCAAGGGGAAGTTTAAGTGTGAAGTTTGCCTTTCTACTTGGCATGAGAATAAAAGCTGGGGTGGGGCAGTTTAACAAAAAAAAAACTTACAGAGAAGTGTGGTGTAATAGTAGAAAGAGCATTGGGCATTAGTTGGAAAACTTGGATTTGAATCCCATCTTTGCTGCTTATCCTCTGTTAGATTTAAGAAGATTTTAGATTGAAACGAATTCCAATGAAATTTGAAAGATGTGTACACACATACTAACAAGTCAATTTAAAACAGGTTTATGAATATCTGAGATGTCCTAGTCAGTGCAGTTATGAAAATAAATTGCTTCCCCTCAGGAGTTTAATTAATGGAATAAATTGTATACTTTATTGTTTATAAAACTAGATACAGAATGATTTGATCCCATTAGCTGTTGAGTGTGAAAGTGAAGTCACTCAGTTGTGTCCAACTCTTTGTGACCCCATGGTCTGTAGCCCACCAGGCTTCTCCATCCATGGGATTTTCCAGGCAAGAATACTGGAGTGGGTTACCATTTCCTTCTCCAGGAGATCTTCCAATCCCAGGGATTGAATCCGGGTCTCCTGCAGACGCTTTACCGTCTGAGCCACCAGGAAAGTCCTGTTGAGTATAGATACATTTAACACCAGTTTTTAAAAATTTATTATGTGACCATCAGGAAGTTTATTTTTTAAGCCTTAGTTTTCTGAAATGGAGATTAGAATAAAGTATATTGGTCAGTGTTTTTAGCTGCAAACTAAGAGGAGTTGGGTAAGAGAATACTGAGTATTGTCTTTTAGGATGAGTGCTGCGTATGTGGTCTGAGAAAACTGTGTTATCACCACCAAGCCCTTGATGCTACAGTACCTCAGGAAACTTAATCTTGCAGCCGCTGTTTTTAGTGCTGACAGAAAGTTCTCTCTATCCACTCCCTTTTGTGTCCCAAAATCTAGGGTCAAAATTATGATGTACGAGGACCTTGCATTTGGCTTATGGATCCTTGTCCCACTTGTAGGAGAATCAGCATTTTCATCTCCTGTTGGGGGTTACTACCATCTTTGTTCCCAGCCAGAGTTCATGAAATACGCAGTTAGCAGTGACGGGGAGAAGTCAGGTATTGAGAGAGAAAAGGAACCCTGTGTGTCCTTTCACTCTGTCTCAGTGTTGTGAAAAGGGACCCTTCCTCTGCATCTGCATGCACTGATGGAGTGCTTGGTTCACACTGGGTACATGAAGCCGCATTAAATGAGAAAGATTGTTTTCTGAATAGAAAACTAACCTTGACTGTTTAAGTTATTTTGCTTTCCTGTTAGTGTTTTAAAAGAAAAGACTTTCAGCATTCAATAGCAGATTTGAAAAGTATTTAAAGTAATTTTGCCTCACAGTGGTTTTCAAAATCTGTTTGATTTTTGAGAGCATTCCTGATTTATAGCCAAGAATGGTTGGTCAGTGATTATTGGCCAAATATCTATTACCAGACTCCAAAATTGTCATTCTAGATTTTGCTTCTTTTGGAATTTTAGAGATTGATCACTCTTGTATTTCTGAAAATTCTGTATGTGAAATTGGTAGAAATAAAGTATGTTCTGACTTAATATTCCTTTCTACAAGTTTATTGGGTATATATAAATAGTTAATTAAAAGGTTAGTATATTAATGCATTATCCTTAAATCCATAGCTTATATTGATGGTTTTTATTACAGTGGTTAATCTTTGATCACAGTTGTTGACTTCTAGTAAATTATTGACTGCTTTGAAATCTGCAATAAATCATATGACTTATGAAACTTAAATGTTTATATGAAGTTCAAACACTGTATCCTTTTTAATTACTTTTACTGACTTGTATTTAAAAATTTACTGGTTAACTTATAGGATAATTCATAATTTTCTATTATTGTTTCAGCTCTAGTATACTTTTCTTAAACAAGAGCTTAATGTGGAGGGATCTGTTTTACTTCATGTTACTACTTTCTTCCCTGTTATTTTATTACATTGGTTCCTAAACTTTGTTATTCTGTATGAGGGAGACATGAGAATTTAATTAATTAATAATATTAATAAAGATACTTTTCATATTTTTAATATTTAAAAAGCAAAAGCATCTTTCTGAATTATTTTCTTCTCTTGGTATGATGGTGGGTTAGTTGCTAAGTGGTGTCTGTCTCTTGCTTCCCCCATGGACTGTAGTCAGCCAGGCCCCTCTGTTCATGGGATTCTCCAGGCAAGAATACTGGAGTGGGTTGCCATTTCCTTCTCTAGAGGATCTTCATGACCCAGGAATCAAACCCAAGTTTCCTATACTACAGGCAGATTCTTTATGAACTGAGCCAGGAAAGAGATTCTCTTTCTATTATTTATAGTGATTAACATAGAGTACATACTATAAATAATAGTATATTATGTTGTTTGGGAGGACCACTGTGGTTGGGTCTGTGGTCTCTTTCTGTTTACAACTGTTTTTTGCTTTTAATAATTTAGGTTAATCAAATAGACACAATCCTTTGAATAAAAACAATTATGTTTAGAATACATATTTAGAGTAGTTCTTTTAATTCACACTCTGTTCTCATTTTCAACACTAAAAATGTATTTTAAAAATCAATATAAGCATATTCCAGAAGCACCCCCAACCCAACCTCCATGCCCCTTGCCCCACTTTCTCATGTACTTATGTTATGAGCCCTCCTCTCACCACCCCATCCCTGGAAACCACTGAGTGGTTCACATTACCTCAAGTTTGCCTTTGCAAGAATGTCATGTGGCCTTTTAAGTGTGACTTTCTCCATTTAGCCTAATGACATTCATTCATGTTTTAGGTGTATCAGTTGGAGTAGGAAATGGCAACCCACTCCAGTATTCTTGCCTGAAGAATTCCATGGACAGAAGAGCCTGGTGGGCTATAGTCCATGGGGTCACAAAGAGTCAGACACAACTGAGCAACTAGCACTTGAATGACATTCGTTCATGTTTTAGGTGTATCAGTAGTTTCATTTTATTTCTGAATGGTTTCTCCGTGTATGGATTTTCCACTGTTTGACCATTTCGCAGTTGAGAGACATTTGGGTAGTTTCTAGTTTTTGTCAACTATGGGGGCAAAAAAAATTGCTAGTTTTTTCATGTAAACCTAAGTTCTTATTCCACTTGACTATACACTTAGGAGGGATATTGCTAAGCTGTATATAAAGCATATGTTTAACTTTTGAAAAATTGCCATTCCACTTTTCCAAAGTGACTTTACTAATATTGCATTTCCATTAGCAGCATAGGACAGTTCTAGTTACTTACATGCTCACTAGCACTTAGGATTTTCAGTTTTTCTTTCAAGCCATTCTAATGGGTGATATCTTACTGTGATTTTTAATTTGCATTTCCTTAATCACCAATGATATTTTGAGCATATTTTCATGTTTTTATTTGTGATTTGTATATCTTTTTGGTGAAGTGTCCAAATTTTTCTCCATTTTCTAAAAAATTTTTTTAAAAATTGTGTTGTTTTGAGATTTTTTTTCCAAGAACAGCATTTTCTGAATACATGTCCTTGACAGGTATGTGATTTGTAATTGTTTTCCCTCCATCTGTGGCTTATCTTTTCTATAGCTTACTATAACTTTCTGTGCTTTTTAAAGAGCTAAGTTATTATTATGAAGCTCTGTTTAACAATTTTTATTTATGAATCATGCTTTTGGTGTCAGCTTTGAATTTTTTGATTAACCTAAACTTATAAAAGGTTTCTCCTATATTTTCATAGTTTTATAGTTTCAGGTTTTGCATTTTGTTTTATGATCTGTTTTGAGGTTTTCTATATGGTGTGAGGTAGGATTTGAGGCTCAGTTTTTTTGTATAGGGATATTCATTAATCCTAGCATCATCTGTTGAAAAGACTGTTTTCTCCACAGAACTACCTTTGCAAGCTGTATTGAAAATCAGTTGACTGTATATTTGTGGGTCTGTATCTGCACTTTCTTCTGTTCTGTTATGATCTATATATCTGTCCTCTCTGTAGTACCATATTGTCTTATTTATTCTAGCTGTATAGTTAACCTGGAAGTTAGGTAGTGTTAGTCTTCCAATTATAAGATTTATACCTAAGAATTTCATGGGATTTGGTGCTATTGTAAATAGTACTCAAATTGTTAAAAATTTCTAATTATTCATTGTATTGTATAGAAATATGATTATTTTGTGTCTGTTGACCTTAACTAACTTAAACTCAAATTTGGTTCTAGTAGCTCTTCTTTGTTGATCCTTTAGGATTTCCTAATAGTCATGTCATCTGTATAAAGATCATTTCTTCTATTGCAATTAGTATGCCTGGTACTTACTCTCTTGTACTGGCTGAGACCTCCACTGTAAAGTGGAATAAGACTGATCAGAGCCGACAGCCTTGCTTTGTTTTTGGTATTAGGAGAAACATTCAGTGTTTTAACAGTATGATGTTAGGTGTAGGTGTGTTGTAATTGCTCTTTTAAGATTTTTTTCAAAGAAAAATTTGTAAGGCCTATTTTAAAAATTCTTGAAATCAGGATAAGATCATAATGGTATCATAGGACAGTGATGTAGTTGGTATTACCTGTGCATGCTAAAACTTGTTTAGTATTCCACAGTGCATGGCCAGACAGCTATAACCCTTCCACATTTCAGTTAACAAAGTATTTGAGGATCTTTTGAGGAAGAAATAGAGCTCTGCTTGTTGTCTGAGAGCTTTCCTTTGACATCTGTTAAGATCAAAGTAGTGCCAACATTAAAGAATATGATGAGGAAACAATCAGATGTGAATGCAAGGTATTCTATAAAACAACTAACCTGGTTTCTTCAATAAATAAATGCCATGTTTGAAAAAAGGAGATGAGATGTTGAGATTAAGGAGTCTTAAGAGATACAACTTGACAGGCAATTGATAGACCTTGTTTAGATTCAAATTTTATATATACTGAAGTACTTTGGAGTAAGGTGTGCTTCAAAAATATATCAAGGAAAAAAAGAGAAAAAGGAAAGCAGTCTGGTTAAAGCAAATGACACTGTTGATAATTTGGTGTTGGAATTTATTTGAGGCCTATTATTCTACACTAAAGTATGTGTGAAGGTTTTAATTATAAAAGTTCCTGTGTTTTTAGTGGGCAGAATAGGTGCCACCAACTTGGAAGAAAATCTTGGAAAGACGAATGGGATACTTTTTTCATAAATACTGCATCATCAACACTCTTTATGGCACAAAAGACTAATATATAGAAAAAGCTGAAACTAGTGACTGCTTTGAAGAGTAATTCAAAAGAGCTGGGCTTTGTTATTAAGTTTTAGGAATTTTTAGTTTATGTTAGGAAAAAAGAGCAAATTAATATGGGGTGTTCCTTTCATTGAAATATATTAGCTTGCTTTCTCATTCAGAAAAGCTCAACCCCAAAGATAAATGTGTGAAAGTAGAGATTCATGATGCCTTTACAGGATTGTAGAAAACATTTGGATATTTTATCCTGAGCAGAGATAGTCTGTTGCTAGCAGGAATGTTTATTTGCTGTACTTTTATTTCCATTTATCTAGTTACAAGTAATATAAAATGTCTCTTGACAGAGGTTAATTTGGAAAAATTTGGTAGGTCATGATTAGCCACATAGAAAGATAAAAAAATTATCTGACATCCCAAGAAAAGAAATATTTATCCAGTTTTATCATTTAAAAAAAAAGTCCTATAGAGAAAACCCCCAAATGTAAGTATACTTTTTCAAATTCTCTCTAATTAGAGAATGAGGAGATGCAATTTGAAAGGTAGTTGGTGCGGTAAATGCATGAAAAGTACATTGTGGATTTAACATGTGTTTTAATTCTGTTACAATTTTCTCCGGTGAGTACTTTTGTCAAGACAGCATGTTAAAAAGGAGAGAAAAATTTTCATCTGCAAATGTTGTCTGCATCCTTTGAATATTTTGCTGTGTTGAAATGAACTAATGTAATTTAGAAGAAAATTAGCTATCTTCTCTCAGGCATTTTATAGTTTTTACATATGAAAAGAATGTTAGGAATGCATGAGGTATATTGTTGGTCTGTTGAATTCTCTGGTGTTAAAGTTCCTTGCGGCTGTGAGGCTGCGGCATATTTCAAAGGCAAATATTAAACAAATATTAAAACTTCGCCAAATGTTAAACATTAATGAAATTATGAGTTCAGGAAATGAATTTGATGTTATATTAAGATTTAATTTTCTGACATTCTCCCTAAAACCATGTTTTAAAAATCCTATTCAGATAACTGCTTTCAAAACATTTAGAGAAATTTGTGTAATGTCCCTTTTTTTTGGATTTTCTTTTTTGGTTTTCTCTCTGAAAATACACATGATTACCTTTGTATTAATCTGTGCCATTTTGTTATTTTAAGTAATCTTTGAGACACTATTAGGTAGAAAGAATAATTTGAGATTTTTGGATGGTTTCAGACTTTGCAGAGGCAGGTTGGTAAGACCTTTGTGTGAGGGGGATTTGCCATGCCCATGTTTCAGTAACTTTAAAATTGAGACATTATTCCCTCTGCACATAAGTATTTTGTGACTTTGGGCAAGGATTGAACTTATTTTCTATTTCAGTGTAAGTTCATCTACTTAAATTAACTCATTAACTTTGCTTTAGAAAAATATTTTTAAAGTTTCTTTTATTTTTATTTGGATGCCCTGCTTACTGGTTCATTTTTTTGTTTTGCTTTGTTTTGTTTTGTTTTCAGTTGTGGAAGAAGGACTCTGGGAAAATGGCCTTTCCTATGAATGTCGGACGCTGCTCTTCAAAGCGATCCACAATCTGTTAGAAAGGTAAGAGAAGGAGCGGCAGCATGGTGGTTTTGACACCCTAGTGTAATGCTAGATACGCAGAAGGTTCCTGTAGCTCTCAAAACATCTCACATACAACTTCATGAAATTTTATATAAACTTCTCGGTTTTTTTTAATATTGATATAATTTCAGACTTATGGAATTTTTAAGAAATAGCCCAAAGAACTCCATATATCCTGTTATATAGATTCACTTACAGTTTCTCTTTTGCCCAATTTGCTTTATATTTTGTGTGATTCCTTACCCTTTCACCCACCCCCAATTTTGCACTCAGGTGTGTGTTGTACGTGCACATGAGTGCATTCAGATTTATTCCCTGAAACGTCATTTGCACAATTGAGATTCATTTTTTATAACTCTGAAGTATTTAGGCATACATTTCCTAAGTACAAGGACATCCTCTCATGTAAGCGCATAGGAAATATAACATTGATAAAATACCATTATCTAATCTGTAGTTCAGCTCAGCTGTTATCATCTGTCCCAGTTATGTTCTTTTTAGCTTAACCTCTCTCCTGCACCACCCCCCACCCCCCCAAGATTAGCCCTTAATCATGCATTATATTTAGTTCTAATATCATTTTAAAATCTGGAAGAGTTCCTTAACTTTTCCTTTTTTTTTTCCCCCTTGGGGTTATCATTGATATTTGGATGGGTTCAGGCCATATGTTTTATATAACGTCTCTCAATTTGAGATATTTTCCTCATGATTAGATTTACTGTATACTTTCTCAGTAGAGACACCATAGAAAAGGACTTGTTAACTATGATCCTTATTTCTGTCTTTGAAATTAATAAGTAATTTGTGGCCAGATCCAATGTTATCGTTGTTCAGTTGCTAAGTCGTGTCTGACTATTTGCAGCCCCCTGAAAGCATGCTAGGATTCTCTGTCCGACACTGTCTCCTTGAGTTTGCTCAGACTCATGTCCATCGCGTCAGTGCTGCCATCCAACCATCTCATCCTCTGCTGCCCCCTTCTCCCATTGCCCTCAGTCTTTCCCACTGTCACGTTCTTCTCCAGTGAGTTGGTTCTTCGTATCAGGTGGTCAAAGTATTGGAGTTTCAGCTTCAGCACCATTCCTTCCAGTTAATATTCAGGGTTGATTTCCTTTAGGTTTGACTGGTTGGATCTCCTTGCAGTCCAAGGGACTCTCAAGAGCCTTCTCCAGCACCACAGTTTGAAAACATCAGTTCTTTGGTACTCAGCCTTCTGTATGGTCCAACTCTCACATCCATACATGGCTACTGGAAAAACCACAGCTTGGACTATACAGATCTTTGTCGGCAAAGTGATGTCTGCTTTTTAATACACTATCTAGGTTTGTCTTAGCTGTTCTTCCAAGGAGCAAGAGTCTTTTAATTTCGTGGCTGCAGTCATTGTCTGCAGTGATTTCTGAGCCCGAGAAAATGAAATCTGACCCTGTGTCCTCTTTTTCCCTATCTGTTTGGCACGAAGTGATGGGACCAGATTCTGTGATCTTTTGTTTTTTAATCTTGAGTTTTAAGCCATCTTTTTCACTCTCCTGTAACTTTCTGCCATTGAAATGGTACCATGCACACATCTGAAGTTGTTGATATATATCCCAGCGGTCTTGATTCCAGCTTGTGAGCCATCTATCCCAGCAATTCGTGTGATCAAATGCAATTGTGTAATGTTCCTGTTTGTTATCAAAATCTAAATCACTTGTTTAAGCTTCTATTGGTGGTTCTTGTATGACTCTGATGTTAACTTTCAAATGTACCATTCCTTCTATTTTTATTTAGTTGGCATTCTTTTGTAAGGAAAAGATTTTCAGTTTCTTCCATAGATTTATGCATTTATCTGTCTCACTTAATCTTTTTATCTTTATAATTTTGGAAAAAAAGGGGGACCTGGTTATTCAATGAATTATAGTTTATTATTATCATTTAATTTGATGTATAAGTTCTGGATTTGTCTGGGGGAAGTCCCTTCATGATAGCTTCTGTGGTTTTTTGACCTGTCCTCCTCATTGTTTGAGCACCTCCTTACTTCCACGTTAAGAGTATGTCCCAGGCTCTGGATGGTGTTTTAAGGGGAGAGAGAGAAGAGAAAGAATGGGCTATTTAAGAATTTCTATGGGAAAAACTTTGTATTTCTTTCCCCGAGTTTATATATAGTTCTTTTAAGTGATCAAAACTGAAAGGGTGTTTTAGTACCTTTGTTTTTATCCCAGCTATTATCTAGGGTTATAGTGCTACAATATAACTGCTTAGAAAATATAGTCTAGGTCAGTTTGAAATAACTTCCTTATTTTATAAGAAAGTTAATTGTGTCATATGCAGTATGACATGTAATAAAGCTTGAGTTCTAAAGAACTTTGGGTTAGATCTTGGTTTGGTTTCCGGGTCTGTTACTTGGACAGTTGCCTTGACCTCTCTTAAGTCTTAGTTAATTCCCTTTAAATTAAATAGAGGATGAAACTCCAGTACTTTGGCCACCTCATGCAAAGAGTTGACTCATTGGAAAAGACTGATACTGGGAGGGATCGGGGGCAGAAGGAGAAGGGGACGATAGAGGATGAGATGGCTGGATGGCATCACTGACTCGATAGACGTGAGTCTGAGTGAACTCCAAGAGTTGGTGATGGACAGGGAGGCCTGGCGTGCTGCAATTCATGGGGTTGCAAAGAGTCGGACACGACTGAGCGACTGAACTGAACTATGCATTTTGACTTTTTGTTAGATAATGTATATGATGCCTTCCACTTAATACTTGACCCGTTTTCAATAATTTTTAATTCCTTTTCCCCATAAAGTATTATTTGGCATATTTTGATTTGGATCCTAATATAAGTTTATTTTGAAGCAAAGAAAACAGTGTTTCTTTGAGAAAATAATGAATAATTATGCTGTTTGGCTCCCTTCCTACTATTAGAATGGATGAGTTGAGATTCTTTTGAAAATTGGTAATAGTTTTTTGTCCTTTAAAATAATGTTCTCTTTTCATCAAACTTTAACTGTGCTCTGTGAATGAAAATTATCCTACTCATGAGACAGGGAAGCTTTTGCATGGTTGTTTTTAGCTGTCTTTATTCATTGTCAACAGAAGCTGGGTTGGCCAATACATACTTGCCCTTTTGTTCTTCTCATAGCTTAGACCACTTGCTGTAACTTACTTATGTCTTTACAACCTAAATTTGTTGAAATACAGTTTACTATCTTATTCTGAACAATTTTCTGTTACACCTTTTCTTTTTTTTTTCTTTTTTTCAAGTTGTTTATTTGACAGGTCTTTGCTGCAGGCACACAAAACTCTTTAGTTGGTGCATCTGGGTTGAACCCTGGCCCCCTGCATTGGAAACATGGAGTCCTAGCCACTAGACCACCAGGGCTGCATTTCTGTTTAGATAAGATTGACTTTCTGTTTTGATGAGATTGTCTCTCCATTTCTATTGAGATAAGATTGACTTGTTTCCCAGGTTGAGTATGTTCAGAGTTTCTAGCATGAAAGCCAAAACTGAGGTTATTGAAATGCATCATCATAGAATGTGTCACTTGAAGGGTACTTGTGCTTCCTGAACCATTTTTTTCCTTCAGTTTGCATTTTAACAAAGCTCCTACAATTTATTTCTTCTCTTAATTTTTTTTAGCATACAAAACTGTTTAATTAAAAAGTAATTACATTAATTTTGAGAAGCTCTCACAGCTTGACAGTAGTCATATAAATGGATCTTCTTTATGATTGCTAGTGTGTACAGAATGATGGGTCACTGCAGTGATGCATAAAACATAATTTCATTACAGAAATTAAGGTCCAATTATAAACTTCACATAGAGTAAGATCAGTTCATTCCTTGTTGCTGTTGATTAGTGCTTAGATCGGGGAAGGCCATGGCACCCCACCCCAGTACTTTTGCCTGGAAAATCCCATGGACGGAAGAGCCTGGTAGGCTCCAGTCCGTGGGGTCGCTAAGAGTCGGACACGACTGAGCGACTTCACTTTGACTTTTCACTTTCATGCATTGGAGAAGGAAATGGCAACCTGCTCCAGTGTTCTTGCCTGGAGAATCCCAGGGACAGGGGAGCCTGGTGAGCTTCCGTCTCTGGGGTCGCACAGAGTCGGACACTACTGAAGCAACTTAGCAGCAGCAGCAGCAGCAGTGCTTAGATAATACTATAGTGATACTGTGTAGAGATTTTCTTAATCTTTTTTTTTTTTTTTTTTTGATTTATTGGGCTGTGCTGCATGGCACCCCACTCCAGTACTCTTGCCTGGAAAATCCCATGGATGGAGGAGCCTGGTTGGCTGCAGTCCATGCTAAGGGTCGGACATGACTGAGCGACTTCACTTTCACTTTTCCCTTTCATGCATTGGAGAAGGAAATGGCAACCCACTCCAGTGTTCTTGCCTGGAGAATCCCAGGGATGGGGGAGCCTGGTGGGCTGCCGTCTATGGGGTTACACAGAGTTGGACACGACTGAAGTGACTTAGCAGCAGCTGCACAGTCTGTGAGATCTCATTTACCCTACCAGGGATTGAATCCAGCCACAGTAGTGAAAGTACTAAATCCTGAGCACTAGACCACCAGGGAACTCCTTAGATTTTAAATTCTAAGACAATTTGACTTCAAATATTTTTCATTTACTCTTGAGTAAATCTTTCATTTACTCATTTCTCCCGTAACGTTTCTGTATTTGCATACAGTATGTTGTATATGTTTGGCCTGTGTCATCTGTATTAAAAAAGACAGAAACAGAAAAAAAAAAAACCCACCTCACTACTGCTTACTGTAGAGCACGTTCCATCAAGGTGTCAGACAGGAGCTAACATATCTGAAATTTTATGTCTTTCCAGTGGCACCCATTTCTCAAAGTCTATCTCTTGCCTGTCTTCAGAGGCAAGAGAGATTTTGGGTCTTGGCTTTGCCAATTATATATGACATGGGCAGATGACTTAAGTCACCTGAATTCCTATTCCTTACCTATAAAAGGATGAAGGGCTGGTTTCCTCAGCACAGTAATTTTCTTGTTAAAAGAGCTCAATCAATGGTTAACTGCTATTAATATTAGCTAACAGAAGTATTGATGTTACTGTTGCTACAGTTGGACACAACATTAATAGTCTGTTTACCCAGCTAATTCTGGAATTCCATTCTATAATATTCTTGTTTTATGTGGTCATCTGTCCTTTCTTGAGTACTTCTGATTATGTGAGCCTCGCTGCCCAAGGGAGTTCTTTTTATCTTCTGAGTACTCACTCACTGTTACAAAGTTTCTTACGCTGAGTGGAAATCTGTATCCCTGTAATTTTCTTTTCTTGATCTTGATTCTGTTCATTCGGGGTTGTATATAATTCATCAGTCCAGCTTCCCTGTAGTGGCCTGTTCACTAGCTTGGTCCCCTGAGTTAATTTGAAGCTTCCCTGGTGGCTCAGTGGTAAAGAATCCGCCTGTGATGTAAGAATCACAGGAGACACAGGTTCGACCCCCTGAGTTGGGAAGATCCCGTGGAGGAGAGCATGGCAACCCACTCTAGTATTCTTGCCTGGAGAATTCCATGGGTTAAGGAGCCTGGCAGGCTACATTCCATAGGGTTGCAAAGAGTCAGACATGACTGAAGCAATTTAGCGTGCACACACTGAGTTAATTATTTTTCCTGTTTGTGGTTCGTTACTATATATCCTTATATATTTTTACTATATATATCCTCACCCTTTCCTTCAGCCTTTTAGGTTTTCCTCTAGTCAGTCCAATTCTCTTCATTTTTCATTGCTACTGGCCTAATTTAAGACTTCATGGGTGTTTCATGAAGTATTGCAGTGGCCTATTTAGTCAGTCTGAGCAAAACTCTAGGAGATGGTGAAAGACAGGGAAGCCTGGTGTGCTGCAGTCCATGGGGTTGAAAGGAGTCAGACATAACTCAGTAACTGAACAACAACAGCAACAACTTCAGTCAATCAGGTTAGACTCAGTTATACTGCAGTAACAAAAGATCTCAAAGACCTTACTGGCTTCTGACAGTTGAAGTTCATTTTTTGCTCACGCTTCTTGTCCATTGTGAGTTGTTTACTGCAGCCCTTCTCTGTATCCTCTTCCCTCCAGGCAGGAATTATACGGTTGGGGCACCCCTTGTCAAAGACTCTGGTAAAGAGCAAAGAGCAATGGCAAAATATGTAATAGCCCATTGAAGCCTCTGTTCAGAAGTGGTACATGGCATTTCTGCTTATATTTCATTGACTAGGACATTTACCACCAAGCTTAAAGTCAGTGAGTGAGAAGTATAACTATCACTGAGAGGTACCAAAGTCCCGTGGCCAAGCTTGATGTCAGTGGAAAGGAAGGGGTAGCACATACTGGGAAAAGGATATAGTCTACCATGTCTCTTAATTAAGCTCTTCTCCAAGAATTATCCTCCAAACAGGTGCTAGTTATATTACTAAAACCAGATATGTTTCTGAAACACAACTATTGGTGTATGTGTACATGTTTTTAAAACCTTTGACCATGTTGGCTTCTTTTGGTATTTTCTTCACCTGTGATTTCTGAGTCAGTTTCAGTACCTGACAGTATGTAGGCCTTCTAAGTTTTATATCATACAATCATTGTTATTTTTCCTCCTTTCTGAGAAAGTATGCTGCTTGTTTTCTTAATGTGAAGTTATCCCTTTTGGCAAAATGACTAGAATAATAAAATACCATTAATTTTTTTTTTATTCCTATAGAATCTCTGCCAATTTGACTTGACGCCACTGTACCTCACCTTTTTGTGCCTGCTCACTCTCTCTTAAAGTAATGCTCTTTTTCAAACTGTTCTTAATCAGTCTTTGTAGCTTCATATGGGTTTCTGTATGTATTTCTAATGAACTTGTCAAAGGTTACACTTTGTATTTTAGATTTAGGTTGTCTCACACTCCTCATTAACAGAAAAGTACTAAAGTACTTTAGCTGTGAATAAATTTTGGAAAACAAAAACTTGTAGTCTTTTTTCAGACATTTCTTCACTTGGCATTTTTAATATTACAGATATAATGGCTGTTGCTCTTATAATTTGTATAGTTTCCATAATGTACCATACCTTCCCATGTAACTGTTTAAATGAAGTGAAACATTTGATTGAAAAGCTTTTAAAACAAATTCAGGAAATGTGTGTAGTTCATATCAGCCAGAGTTTTTATTATTGCCTCAGTGGTTTGCACATATATGGGACTTAGGAAAATTTTGCTTTTGTAGCTTTGAAGACATACTTAAAATGCCATAATGCTGTCAAATTGCAATTATATATGGGTATATGTGATAGTATACTTTAATTTTAATTTTCTTAAGCTTTTAGAATTAAACACAGCTGATTTTGATGGAAAGGGTTGTTTTGGGTTTTCTCCCCTCTTCTCCTCCACCCCCCCATTGGTTTGCACACAGTGGAAGATTACATGGGTCTTTTGATGCCATTGTGCTCTGTCCAGTCCACGCTTACTTCTTGGTGGTAATTAGTCACTAAACCATATCCAACTCTTTTTTGATCCCACGGACTGCAGCCCACCATGCTTCTCTGTACATGGGACTGTCCAGGCAAGAATACTGGAGTGGATTGCCATTTCCTTCTCCAGGGGATCTTCCCGACTAAGGGGTCAAAGCTGAGTCTCCTGCATTGGCAGGAGAATTCTTTGCCACTGAGCCACCTGGGAAGCCCCCATGCTTACTTAGGGAGACTTTAATCTGTGGGTATTTGATTTTTGTAAAACATAATGGCTCTTCCGAGTCATCCATTGGTGCTGCTTTTTTAATGGATTGTTGGCATATTCCCCCCATGGAAGTTTATGACACAGCTGTAAAATTGCCTTTGGTCTGGAGCTTCTTAAGTTTGCCAAGAGTTGGTATTTTAAGTGAAGATACTCAATTTGGAAAAGGACATTAAAAATAACATGGAGAGGATTAGAATTATATGATAACAATAACATTGCATTTGTAAATTAGTAGCTTTCAATACCCTATGGTATTGTGATCCAGTAGAGGTGATTATCAGAGGGCAGATGAACAAGGTCCTTGGACATGGTAGTTCAAAATGATAAATATATTTCAAAATGATAAATACATTCAGTAGAGGGTAGTGGGTAGTACAGCCTTGGTTGAAGAAATGGTGATGTAACACTGCAACCTTGAGGGTCCTAGGGTCATAAATGTAATAAGAGCAGGAAATGACTAATTAATTAATTCTCATTTTATTGAATTGCTGCAGTGTACAGTTTTTTAAAAGAAGTAGAAAGATGAGGCTTTAGACCTAAAATATTTATTAATATTTTTAGGACTGGGGAAAGATTAAGACTTTAAATTTTAAATTTAAATGTATTACTATTATTTGTGTGGTTAGAGAGTGGGATCAGACACTAAATGTTTGAAATTATTGTAGAATGGGCTTTTCAGGTTAGGCCAGTCCTACAAAAGGCCTTAGCCTTACAGAGATTTTGGAGAGGATGGAAATAATAAGGATTACTTGGTTGGAGGAGACAGTATCCACTCGGGCACAGTAGGAACCCAAAGTACTGAAGATAGAAGGGATCCGTTGAAAAAGATTTCTTTAACCTTAAATGGGGCTTCCCTGGTGGCTCGGATGGTTAAGAATCCACCTGCAATGCAGGAGATCTGGGTTCAATCCCTGGGTTGGGAAGCTCCCCTGGAGAAGGGAATAGGTGCCCATCCAGTATTCTTGCCTGGGAAATTTCATGGATGGAGGAGCCTGGCAGGTTACAGTCCATGGAGTCACAAAAATGGGGTTTCTTTTATTTAGTTGGGAATTGGGAGTGCTGCAGTTTCTTGGGAAAATACTTCTTTGCATACATGTTTGATATAGATTGGGCTGCTGAGGTGAAGACTAATGCTGGTGAGGTATGAAGTTACATAAAATTTAGTCTGTCTGAACAGCCCTATAAGTAGATGATTGCACGAAGGGGCAGTTCAGTTGAGGATGTGGTGGAGGAATGCTGTTCTTGGGCTTTTATATCTAGGAAAACTATAGTACCTATGGAATATGAGGGCTCAGAAGGAGCTGCAGCCAGTGTTGGCTCCCTTCTAAACCTCCCAGCTATCCTACCTGGGAAATGGATTGCTGATTTATGCTGTGGTTACTGCTATGGCTCTTGTGATCTTACGTCAAGTCTGCCCGTGGTTGTGGGATTAGAGATTGGGGCTTGCCAACTTCAGAGTCAGGTTGTTCTTGTAGTCAATTAACTTAGTTATTTAAAACCATTTGGCATGATGCAGAATCATGTGTATACAAACACACAACTGGATTTCCTTTTTATTTTTTGGCTCCTGTTTCTTCTCTTCTTGAAATAGTGATTTTTAGGGAGGTAGTCAATGGCACCCCACTCCAGTACTCTTGCCTGGAAAATCCCATGGATGGAGGAGCCTGGTAGGCTGCAGTCCATGGGGTCGTGAAGAGTCGGACACGACTGAGTGACTTCACTTTCACTTTTCACTTTCACACATTGGAGAAGGAAATGACAACCCACTCCAGTGTTCTTGCCTGGAGAATCCCAGGGACGGGGGAGCCTGGTGGGCTGCCATCTATGGCGTCACACAGAGTCGGACACGAATGAAGCAACTTAGCAGCAGCAGCAGGGAGATAGTAGGGGACTTGGGATTATTTCCAAAAAGAAATACTTACCTAGAATATTACTTACAGAACACTTTATAAGTTTGAAAGCACATTGTGATCTTTTAAGACATTGTTGTACTACTTTACAGAATTTTGTCGTATTTTAGTAGTAAGGTAATTTTTTAAATCTCAACAATAATGAGTGGGATTACTGAGTGGGTAGCCACGGTTAACTGATAGAAATTCTTAGCACTATTTGTAATGTTGATTTAAAGCAGTTTTTGGCAGATGAGGTATATCTCTAGGTTAATTTGTCAATTTAAATATAAATTTTGTCTCTCAAAAAGAATAAAAGTTAATACAGTATAAAAGAGGGAAATTGTATTTCTGATATACTGTAGTTTTTATATCTTAGCATTATCTCTTTTGGGATATCCCAGATGGTCCAGTGGTAAAGAATCCGCCTGCCAATGCAGGAGACGCAGTAGACAAGGGTTCGATCCCTGGGTTGGGAGGATCCCCTGGAGAAGGAAATGGCAACCCTGTCCAGTATTCTTGCCTGGGAAGTCCCATGGACAGAGAAGCCTGGCAGGCTACAGTCCATGAGGTTGCAAAGAGTCCGACACAGCTGAGCATAGCACAGCATTCTCTCTTAAAAAAAAAAAAAAAAAGCTTAATTTTGTTCTTCAGGTATAATTAAAGCATATGAGTAGTAGTGCCAATATTTCTAAACATTTTTTAACACCTATCTGATTTTCCACATATTGAGTATCCACTATGATTTTAGTCTGGAGTGAGTTGTGATGGGCTATAATGAAATGAAATATATATATTTGCCCCAAACACATACACACAAGAAAATTCAAATAACAATGTGAGGTTGCCTCTGATTAGTGGTTACAAACAAGAGGAGTTTCAGTATTACACTGTGAATAGGAAAATACTCAGCGTATAGCATTCATTTCTGATATACTTATTGAGCACCTATTACTTTTGAGCAGAGCATAAAGCATATTGCATATCATGATTCTAAATATACAAAGCATATTACATGAATCATGACCCCAAAATGATTGAGAAGTAAGGACTTATTAGTATCTCAGTATATTACCTGCTCCTGAGCCAGCGTAGTTCCAGGTATCAGTCAGGGGGCAGAACTGTCTTTCTTAGCAGAGCCACATGTCTTCTCACAGTTCCTCCCACATCATAAAGCACAAGACTCCAGATGGAAATACTTTCTGTACTGCTTAGTCTTGAAGGATCATGTGTATCCCTGTGTGTGTTTATGAGAGTGTGTGTGTGAGAGAGAGAGAGTGTTTTTTGAATCAGCCATAGTGGAGATTTAAGAGATTGTGGAGTATAAAAATTAATAATGATAATTACTGAGTTCTTTTAACCTGTTCATTGACTAAAAAGAAACTTTACCCATCTCTACATCTAACAGCATGTCTGTACTTCTCTACTGAGTTGGGGGTCAGAGGATAGAAAGGGAGCACATTCAGCATCTTCACTCATTTGTTCCCAGCCTTCTCTGAGGTACTTGGTGACTTTGCTAACTTTCTGTCACATCACTGGTGACAGGGTTACTGTGATAGCTCCCTTATGCAGAAGTCAGACAGGCAGTCACAGATCCAGAACAGTATTAAAAACATGGCTTCATCCAGTGCAACTGTGCAGTCTCATGTTTTCCTTTCAGTGCAAGGGAAATCACTGATCACATAGACACTGGTTATTGGTTGAAAAATCACATAAGTCATTTATGACTCTGATTTGGAACCAGATGTTTTTGGATGGAAGGAGCAGTCGTTTCCATGGCTGTTTTGTGTATTAGTGGTAATAACCTTTTGTTGACATTGCCTGACAAAGAAATATGATCTGTAGTGGAAACTCCAGGAGATGTATTAGCACAGGGTAGACCCTTAGCATTTTCATTAGCTTTTTGCCTTTTGCCTTTGTCCTTGGCTGTGCATTGCTGCCCCACCACTCCAGTCCCTCATTTGTGCTGGAATGAAAATTGTGAATAGAATTTGTTGCTTTTACTTCATAGAAGGGCAAGGGTTTTGAAACAGACTACACATTGTCCTCTTCAATGAGAGATGTTATACTGTCAAAAGCCTTAGAGTTTTTTCTTTCCATAAACTGTAAATTCATGTTTTCTCTGTTATTGAACAAATGGGCTTTTTGAATTCTGACCTTTAAGACTTATAAGCTAATGAATACGTTATTTGAAAGTGATATTTAGTAAGTGAGGATGAGTGTCAGTAGAAGACAGTGTTTAATGTTTGGTGTGATTCTGTGCATGTCCTGTTGCTTTCCATTATTGATTTTAAGATATACCTTCAATTTAGTAATAGCTTTTGGAGAATAAAGAAACATTAATCAATTACAAGATAAACTTGGGCTTTAAAAATGAATAAAGAATTGCATGAATGTGACAGCATATATGTCATCTACCTAAAAAATGCAATTAAGTCCCTTAACTAGAGAATAAACTGTTAATTTTATTTTTCAGTTTTGCTTCTTGAGCACTTTCATCTTATGGGTTTTCCTTATTTTCTATTCTGACTTTAATGGAGTCATACAGTCTTTAATCCTAAAAAACAAGTTTATTTATAATCTTAGGAGAACAGTCTGGTTACTTTGAAAATGATTTTTTTTTTCATTGTAAATTAAGGAAGTTTGTTGTAGAAATAGTTTTCAAAATAAAGCTAGTTGAAGCCAGTGGCTTTTTGATGCAACACTGTTTTAAATTGGCTCTGCCCACAGGGAGTTACATTGTGGCCAACAGAAACTATTGCCATTTACTAAGGCATCTAATCTGTAATGAGTTGGGTGAAGGTTTGAATTGGTTCCATCCTCCTTGATGGAGTGGGAATTACAGAGGCAGAAGCCACCTGCAGAATTGCCTGAATATTCAATAAAGAATTGCTGTGCAGCTCTTTTGCTGGTGGGTACAACTTTGTATAGAAGAATTACATCTACCTTTCTGACAGGTTTTCTTACAAAATATGTATCATTTCATTGAATAGTGTTAGAGATTACTGTATTTCATCAATTTCAAAATGCACATTCTCTCTCACATTTTTATATTTTCAAAATCAGGGATAGTCTTTACAAATGATGGCAGCTCACAGTTGACTGGGTGGCAGTCGTGATATAGTTGCCATCTGCCTGTATTCCAGTGAACTTGGTCATAGCTATCTGTATTCTTGTCACTTCAGTTGAATTGTATGCATTTTTGGTATTATATCAGTTGAGTTCAGTTGCCATTAACATGTTTTCAGGAGTACCCTGTGACTTGACATTGGAAAATAATGTACATAAAGTGGTGTGAAAACTGAAGCAGGGCACAATTTAGATATGAAGAAAGCAAATATTCATTAGTGAAGAAATGACTGCAATTCCTCAGTTATTTTGTTTGTTTTGGCAAAGCCATAATGAAGTGCTTTACCATATCTACAAAAGAAAAGTACCTAGTTGAAGAGAACACATGTACACCTGTGGCGGATTCATGTTGATGTATGGCAAAACAAATACAATATTGTAAAGTAATTAGCTTCTAATTAAAATAAATTTAATTAAAAAAAAAAAAAAGAGGCTCTAGTATGCTTTTGTTACCAAGATCCCTGCTAAAGAATTGACTGCCACTCACCAAGCAAGTCCAGCATTAAAACTTGCAAAAAAGGGCATATCAGACACTTGGAAGAGTTTCTCTGAGGTATTCATAAGAAATGCTGTATATATTCCCAACATTCTTGATCACAGAAGAACTAAAGTCACACAGAGGTGTGATTGAATTTGAAGTAATTCAGAAGTGTAAAATGCTTCAGGAATTTTTCAACTAATTCTTTTTTTTTTAATGTGTAAGAATAATATATAATGAAAGTCTGTGCCCAAAGTCAGAAAGTTCTTTCAGTTTAGTATAGTATAAAAATTTTAAGTGATGAGAAAACATTTTGCCAATTTAATTGGTAATGGTTTTATTTTCAGTGGTGGATCTTATTTGATTCAGTGACTTGCTAATTCATTATTGAAACTGTATTCTTGATATAATTATTATAGGTGCCTAATGGATAAGAACTTCGTTAGGATTGGGAAATGGTTTGTCCGACCCTATGAAAAAGATGAAAAGCCAGTCAACAAAAGGTGAGTCTTTGCATTGCTTTTGGTCTTTTGGTTTCTTTTGCTTGACTGCAACTATCTTTGGAGAAGAGATGAATGGAGGAAGCAGCTTTTATTTACTTTCCAATAATGCTAATAGTTTAGATGTTTGAAACAGATTCCTGGATCACATTTTATTAAATATTACTAAGTTTTTGTGGAATATTAAATTCAGCTAGAAAAATTATTGGTAACCCATGTCTGATTTCCTTATAGCCACACTCTTTGGAATTGAATTACTGTATTTTGTTATTCTCATTATTCTAATTTATCTTTATTCCTTAAAGTGTTATGTGGCATAACTTTACATCAATAGTCAAGTGAATTCAAATGCTGAGAGTTTTTATAGAATTGTTTGATTCCCTTAAAAGTTGGTTAACATGTCCTTGATAGTTGCCAGACCAGGACTGGGAATTACTTATCTAAACAGTCCTAAACTTTTAACCATCATGTATCATATGCAAGGCTTTAAAGGCAGTCTTTGATACTAAACAAACGTAGAATTTTAGATCAATCAAACCAGAATCAAAATCCAAAACCATCAAAATCTAATATTTATCTCACTTTCCTTTGAACACAGTGTGAATTTAATGGGAAGTTGGTGATTATTTCATTTTTATAGAACTGAGGACACAGTCTTGATTCTATTTTACTATCTGTGAAGTTGTCCTAAGCTAAGGGTACTAGCTAGTGGCTGTAGACAGGAGCTCTTGAAGCCTTTGTGGAAGGTTCAGTTGTTTGGTTAGTTGGCCAGAATTTCAGTTGGCTACTCTGCCTCATCTTCTGATAATACCAGCCTTCTCTCCAATCTGTATGTCATAAGGCTTTGATTTAAATGGTTATGGAATCTTCTTATTAACTAAACCTAATTTATGAAAATTGGGATTTTTCAAATCAGATAAATTAGGGACTGACTTTTTTCTTTTTGCCAAATCATCATTAACTTCCTTGAAATATTTCCCCCTTTTAGTACACCTAGCATTTATTAAAAAGTGTGTTTAAGTAGGTAGTAGGCATTGTGGGTATCAAAGTTTGCCTGAAAAAGGATAATGATTTTTAGAAAAACGGTACTAATGTGTCTGGGTGTGATTCTGTTTACAGATGCTTTGAAAGATGGCGTGGAACTTTTTTTTCCTTTTATTTTTATTGATTTCATCTAACTGATGAATGTTGCATGGACATAATTCATCTTAGCATTTTCTTTAAATTTATAGAGGACTTAACTTTCCTGCTGGTTAAAGTTTGGGCTTTTATTGTTGGAGAGTCTGAATGGTGATGCGTGGTCTTGCTTTTGTGCCAGGTTCTCCTTTGCCATCCTTAGCGCGCCTCTCCATGCTCAGTGTGCATTCTCACAACTGGTCTCTGATAAATTAACTGAGCCAGTCCTGAAAGTTTAGACCAAAAGGTACAGACAGATATTTGTGTGATGATTTGTGAGGAATTTGTGGATGAAGAGGAAATGTAGAAATAGGAGTAGCTATTGTAGCTAAATGTAGAAATAGGAGTGGTTGAAGAAGTAGCAATTACTATTTTAATATAAAAAATAATGTTTAACAGTCAGATATACTTCTTTTATAGCTTGTATATCTTTACACTTTATTTAGGTACTCAGAGTCTTCCTAACTTGAGCAAACCAGATGTAAATAATGCATGTAATATGTTTGGATATTTGATTTTGTGTACCTGGGAGGCTATTGATTTCTGAGCAGTGTAATTTATTTTATTATTTTTAAGACTTTATAGTTGTGGTTGAATCTTGTGCAGCTTTTCGTGTAGAAATATTGATACTTTTAAAAAGCTATTTTGGAAGGTGTTAACGATTAGAAACATTTTAAAGCAAAGATTCTATTAAAAATTTTGGCATATGGTATAATAAAACTTTATTAGGGGTAATGACTTTTTCACTCTTGTTCTCTGAGTGGAAAATAGAGTATCTTGTCGAATGTTGAATAGAATCTCAGTGCTTAGGTCATTTTGGGTGGATAGGGTAGTGCTATAGGGGAGGTCATTTAGGATTAGAAGAGTTAGTATCACATCCTACACCTCTTTTTACAAGTTATTTGCTTTTATAAAAGTTGTTTAGTTTTTCTGAGTTGAACTTCTATTTTTTGCTGTTATTAAATTGATAATGATATCTTAGAGGATTATTGTGAAGATTAAATGAGTTAATTTATACGACTAGTTTATAATTTAGTTGACAAACAAGAAGAACAAATTAATCTTCTTTAAGCTTCTTTTTTTTTTTTTTTTAGTACATACCAGTTTAATACCAATGTAGAGGAAAATTAGCTGCAAATGCTAAATGCATTGTATGTACAAATTAATATTTTTAGGAATTCCCTAATTTGATATCATTAGACCCAAATAAAAAGAACATACTGTAAACAATAATATTCTAAATATAAAGTAAACTGATACTAGCATATAGATACTTTTAGATCAAAAGCACCACTTAACACATTGCATATTTTAAGTAAGCTAAAATAACTGTTAGTAGTGGCGACAAAAGAATATATTGATGACTAGGTTTCACGAGTTTGATTAATAATATATTTCTTTGAGCTATCATTTCTCTCTGTATTGATAGTAAAAATAAGTTATTTGCTAAAGGACTCTGAAATTAGAGTTCTCAAAGTTTGATATGAGATGATGTTCAGGATAATTAAAGAAAAATTATATATGTGTACAAATTTACACACACAGATTTGACCAGGCAGGTCCAGGAAGATAAAAGAAATTTATATCATTTTTTGGTTTTGCTATAGTAGTGTATCTCTTGTTACTCATTCTTGGAAATATAATCAGTAGGAAAGAGAACTTGGCTTTGTCCTAAAAAGTTGTGACTGCTGACATCAAACAAATAAAATTTCTAATTTCTAAGGCATATTGAAAAAGCCTTAGCTTCCAGAGTATTCTTAAAAACAAACCAGTAAAAAAATGTTATTTTAAGATAACGTAAAAATTATTCCATTGGTGGAGGTTCTTTCTATTGGAAAGATGTCTGTTTTCTACTTTAGTTTCAGCCCACATTTGACTGCCACAGAATTTGAAGTTTATATTCCTTAGTCTTTGAATGCCATTTTTAACAGAATAATTGATTGTCCCCAATAGCAATTTGGCTCTTTGATCTTTCCTGGTATCAGATTTATGGTAGCTGAGTTAACACAAATACAAACTTACCAGTGCATTTTTTGAATTAATTTGCCATCTCTTCCTCATGGGCAAACCTGCCCTGCTCTTGAGTGATGCTCCAAATAGCCTCACATGTTTTCAAATATTTTAATTACTTTTGTGTGTGCTGTTAACGGATGCACATGCACATACACAATTGGAAGTGTATTACTTTGAGTGCTTTTGTGCCATCTCATCTGGATATTTTCTTGACCCTTAAGCCTGGGATTATTTCTTTAACTTCCTTTTTATGTTCTTATATTACCTAATGTGCAAGAGATGCACTTGTCCTTTGATTTTAGTAGCAAAAAGCAGTTTCTGTGTAACAGGATGGAATATTTTGAGATACCAATATTCTTTAGCACTTTAAAACTTTCCTTCCTCTCTCTTTCCTCACCCTCCCCTGTCTCTTCACCTCTTCTTATTTTCCTTTCCATCTTCCTCTTTCCTGTACTTTCCTTATATTATAGCCCCAATCATCTGTGTTTCCCTCTTGAGATGCAGAGATAAAAATTCAGGGAAAGGGATCTCACTAGAGGGTAAGCAGATATTTAAACAGGCACTTCATTGTGAAAAGTAATGAGAATCTCTTATTGGTGTCCAGAAAAATAAGGTCATTAGTGATAGCCTTGTAATTTTCCTTATAAATTTAATTTGTACATATATGGTACCTTTAAGAATTTATGATGGGAAATTAATTTAGAAAAGTAATGGGACAGTTTGGATGTATTAATCATACATAATAATTTTACCATATTTTTTGTTTGCTTTTGGTAGATCTATAAAATATGTAGTAGTCATTTTCTGCTAGCTTATCTGATGGAAGATATATCAGAAGGTACTATGTATTATGTCTCTTGAATTTGAGAATTGTATGAAAAATGAGAAGATGAGGTTAGAGTCCTGGGGAGCATCTGCATTTGCAGGATGGGTAGAGAAAAGGGATACATAAAGGAGACTAAGGAAAGTCAGTGAGAAAGGAGACAGACCCAGGGGGTTTGGTATCACCAAAGCCATGAATTTCTAAAGTGTCAAGATTAATCAGCTGTCTCTACCAGTGAGGACATATAAAATACATTCTAAAAGGTAGTTAGGCAGTCATGATGGACATGACATGCGCAGTTTCATTGAAGTGAATTTCAGGTTGTGGTAGCCTAAGTTATAAATGGGAGTTGAAATGAAGGAATGTAGACTTCTTGCTATATTTTGTCACAGGTATCTGCACAGTGGTAAACTGTTGGATCTATTACTAGGAAGGGAGGAGACATTTAATAAGAGCCTCTGATGAGTCTTAGTGATACTGTCTATCCTTCTTAAAAGTGTCCTTCATATACCACACACTCTGCTTTGTACTTTCACAGACATTATGCTTCGAGTGTTAAATTGAAAGACTGACTCAACCAGAAGTAGCTTGTTTACTTTTTAAAAATTACTTTCCTTTTGTTTTACATAACCAAAAGGCAATCATCAATGTTAGTTTTTGGATTTTGTCCTATTAGTAGTCTAAAAAGTACACAATAAAAACTTATATCCTGAATATCAGTAATGGATTCTCACAGTTTAAATATATACTGTCCAGTTTCAAAATGGATTTTAAACACCCTACAGTCAGAGATGTGTTGTGCTAAGTCTCTTCAGTCGTGTCCAACTCTTTGCAACCCTGTGGACCTTAGCTGCCAGGCTCCTCTGTCCATGAGATTTCCAGGCAAGAATACTGGAGTGGGTCACCATGCCCTTCTCCAGGGGATCTTCCTGACTCAGGGATTGAACCCATGTCTCCTGCATTGCAGGTGGATTTTTCCTTAAAAAATGTACCTATATATCTGTTGCATATACATATATATATATATATACATATACATACACATACACACACACACACACACACTGAAGAGGTTTTGTGAATAACATTGTTTAATTCCTACTAGAGGACCGAAACTAAGCTGGAAACAGAGCTCTCCTTGATCACTGCTCCATCCAGAAATATGGATGGTCTCCCATTAACTATCTGACCTTGTGGGACTTACTGAATCCTGTGGACTTTAGTTTTAGCATTTATTATTTCTAAAATGTTTCCAGGGAAATTGTAGAATCTGGGCAACTCCTCAGTGTATGTGTACACACACACACACACACACACACACACACACACACACACACACACACACACACACACACACACACACACACACACACACACACACACACACACACACACACGCATATATATCTTTTCTGCCTTCTTTGTCTACCACCTGGAACATATGGGGAAGCCTGGTGGGCTGCTGTCTATGGGGTCACACAGAGTCGGACACGACTGAAGTGACTTAGCATAGCATAGCATAGCAGGAACATATTGTTTTCATTGTGTTTCTGTTTTGGCTGTAAGCAGAAAGTAACTCCTTTATTTACCAATTCAAGGGATTTGATTACTGTTCCAAAGGGTCTGAAAGTTTTCAAGAATGTGTCTAGAGAAAGGGATTGTGTTAGTTTCAGTAATAATGTTCATAATGAGATTAGCAAGAGGGGAGAAGAAATTTTAGGTACCAGTGGGATTTGTAAGTAGTTAATTTACTTCTTTGATACATTTGGACTGTTAGAAGACATAGGGCATTATAAAAATGAAGCTTTTATTAAGTGTGGTTCTTCAAAGGTGTTAGATTTCTATCTGAGAACCTGACAGAATGTGACAGTTATTTCTCATGAAGGGTTTCCTTAATAGTTGTGTGAGTTTGAGGTATTATAACTCAAAATTTATGGCGAAAGAATATGGAAGCTGTGAGTGTTCAGATGAAATCTTAAATTATGTTAACTGTGAAGCTTCTGTTGGACTATTCAGGTCTGGTCTGTTGTTACAGTCTTCTGCCTGTATGGATCTTCTGACTTCAAACTGCTCATGTTTCTAATACCCTTTGTATCCTTCTGTTCGACTACTTTTGGTGAGGCGCTCTCCCGTATAAGACCATAATGTGGTGTCAGTGTTTAGGGTGTTACCCGAATTTTATCTGGCATTCTTGTTCCCCAGAAGAAGCCTTTTGTCCAGACAGAGTTGCCCTTCCCAGTTCCTAGTAGTATGGTTTCAACTCCTTTTCTCTTTTGTTCCCATTCTCCCCCACCCTGCCAGCCCGCTTCTGTCTTCTCTGGCAACTCAAGTTAACTTTGATCTCTCTTCTTTGAGCTGCTCCCCTGAGGCAACTTTTCTAGCTGGTTTTTTCCTGACATTTTACCTCAATATTTATCAATAGTATGTTTTTACTATTCTTGGTGTATGTTTTATTTAAAAGTTTTTATTTTTCTCTTGAATTTGTACTAAGATGAGAATCCATTAAAAAATGATGTCTTAAAATCGATTTAATGTAAAATAAAATATCAAAGTTTTTAAGATTATATTCCCATTTTAAACTACTACCTTTTATAAATGGGTTAAAACATTTGTTTCTTATAATTGTCAGTTTTGCATGAGTCTTTTCTCAATATTATTTAGTGATTTGTTCATGTTTCAGGTTTGAGCAGTTGGGCTCTCTTTATGTTTGTTACTTTAGTTTAAGTATTCTGTAAGTAGAAAGCAGACTTTACCCTGTTGGACTTGGCCACCCGTTGCTGGCCTGTGAGTTGCAGTTCTGCTAGTGGAACCAGACTTAACGTGTTTTGAGTTCTTAACAGACCTCATAGAAAAAAGGAGGCTTTTCTAGTTGGTTGCACACAGAAGCGCCTAGAAAGAACATTGTTGGGGAACATTTGAAGCATTATTATGTACCACTGAAATTGACCCAGTGTTGTTTGCTCAGTTTATCTGGTACTGAAAATGTACTAAAACAAAGAAACATCTTAGTATGTATAATTGACCAAAGTATTTCTCTGTTAGGTGAATTGTTTAAAAAAAAAAAAAAGACTGTAGAAGGTATGTTTCACTGAAGGAGAAAATTGGACTGTTAGCTGGAGAATTTTGAGCTTTGTCTCAGTGGACTTTAAAGTATTACACCAATTTCAGTGTAAACATGCCACCTCCCCTCCTTTGTTTCTTATTTATAATTTCAAGATCTAAAAGTTAAGCTTTATATCAGTGTATGGTTCACATCCCTGAAATGACTACTTTCTTCTCCTAATGATTTGTTGGATCCTTGACTATTTCTAGGCCTTGATTTCAACTAGAGTTTTTTAGGAAAGAAATAAGACATTGTGATAGCCTTTAAATACCCAGTTTGTGAAAATAGAAAAAATGGGATTATATGCTTTTACTTTTTGACTTTATCCCTCTAGCTTTTCCTTTACCTGGTTTCTAAAAGCTTTACTGGTTTGAGACACATGATTATGTTCAAGTGCTAAATTAAACATGTACTCTCTTGCATTAACCTTGATCACTTTGTGCATGTTTTGTAGGTTCAAAAAGATAAATTACTAATAATGGCACTAATAAAGGACCCTAATAATGACAAGGCCTACCTTTGCCCCAACCCTTAGAAATATATGCAGTTAAAAATACCCAGGAAAGACTCAATAAAGTACTTGCTAAGTGCATTTCAAACCAGAGGATGCTTCAGTCGAAGTATCATTTGACTCTGAAGTACAATACAGGGTATGTTCTGTAGCTGCTGTGGAACAAAGCATTCTGTATTTGTGCTTTGATTTAGTGTAAACTAAGCTTCTCAAGTTTCAGAGCTCTTTTAATTCCTCCGAGTATATATATCATAGAGAAGAAGCCTTCAGTTGGGCCATTGGCACATTGTATATCTGATCTCTCTTAAGGATTCATGTAGTGCTCCTGTAACTCCTTTGAACATATCAGGTATTTTCAGAAGCAGCTGAAGTCCCTGAGCCGCCAGTTTGGAGTTGATGTGAGGATGGCATCAGACAGGATGAGGCAGCTGAGTAGGGACCAGTCATCCTGACCTACCATGTAAGGATTCAGAATCATCAGTATTGAGTTCAGGAATTAGAACTTTGTGTACATGTGATTTTTTTTTCAGGAATTGGATGCACAAATATATACATTATTACAAGTGTTACTGATGGGCGTGTGTCCACCATCCAGTAGACTGCTCCTTTGGACATAAATGACAGAAGTTTAGGACTGTGTTATGACTCCTGGTTATGCTGTTAGTGTACATAGTCAAAATGATCCACTTGATGTATCCTGTGTTTCTGTTCCTATTTTTTCCCCCCTAAACTCTGAGTAGGAATAATAATAAGGGTATATTGATGTCTATATATTGGTTGTTTGGGGAATTAAGTGGGAGATAATTAATATGAATGAATGGATTGACAGGTTATTTAAAACCTATTTCATGAGTTTCCTAGATTCTCATAGCACTTTATATACTCTTCACTGTATTATGAATGAAACCTTTCAGTTTTTCAGAATTAAATGATCATAATTCAGGAATAGCACTGTGTATCATTTTATTTTTCCATTTTCAGATTATTTAATACTGTTTGTATCCTTGGAAGGAAAGTTATAACCAACCTAGATAGCACATTCAAAAGCAGAGACATTACTTTGCCAACAAAGGTCCGTCTAGTCAAGGCTATGGTTTTTCCAGTAGTCATGTATGGATGTGAGATTTGGACTGTGAAGAAGGCTGAGCGCCAAAGAACTGATGCTTTTGAAGTGTGGTATTGGAGAAGACTCTCCAGAGTCCCTTGGACTGCAAGGAGATCCAACCAGTCCATTCTGAAGGAGATCAGCCCTGGGATTTCTTTGAAAGGAATGATGCTAAAGCTGAAACTCCAGTACTTTGGCCACCTCATGTGAAGAGTTGACTCATTGGAGAAGACTCTGATGCTGGGAGGGATTGGGAGCAGGAGGAGAAGGGGATGACAGAGGATGAGATGGCTGGATGGCATCACCAACTGGATGGATGTGAGTTTGAGTAAACTCCGGGAGTTGGTGACGGACAGGGAGGCCTGGCGTGCTGCAGTTCATGGGGTTGCAAAGAGTCAGACACGACTGAATGACTGAACGGAACTGAACTGACATCAGAAGGCTTCCCTGGTAGCTCAGATGCTAAATAATCCACATGCAATGTGGGAGACCTGAGTTTGATCCCTGGGTTGGGAAGATGCCTTGGAGAAGGGCATGGCAACCTACTCCAGTATTCTTGCCTGGAGAATACCCATGGACAGAGGAGCATGGTGGGCTACAGTCTGTGGGGTTGCAAAGAGTTGGGACACTACTAAGCGACTAAGCACATATACGTCAAAGTTGTATTATTTATATAAAGCATGAATTAAAAGTAGTAGATACTTCGCAGATTTTCCTCTTGCTTGAATAGGCATTTGTCAAACCTTCTAGAAACATATTTTTGCACTTGCTTTGTACTTCGCTTTTTTCCCTATTGTTCCTCATAAGGGTGCCAGAAAGGGGACAGTTGTTTTCTATTTTTTTTCCTTCCTAAACACATTTATCACTTATGTAGCTTGAAGTGAGAAGAATGATCTAGATAAGAAAATTTGACATGGAGTGAAGAATGATAGGTAAAATTTGGACTCTACTGCAAATATAAAATGAATAAATGCCATATATTTTAAGCAACTCATTAATTAGTGAAAGAACAAGTAACATGTGAAAACCAATTCAGAGATCATTTAAGTAGCTAGCTTTTTCTAGAAAATTAATTGGTATGTATGCACCTACAACTTAGTAGCTATTTGAACAAATAATGTACATAAATTGAAAGAACAAAATTTATTTTTTTTTCTTACCTCGAATTGCTTATAAATAGGACACATGTGTCTGTTAAGCACCATGCAGCTTCCCAGACCTTGGAATCAGGTTGGCTATCATTGCTCTTATTTCCTGTCCCTACTTTATTGCCGAGAATGCAGTATAGTGTAATATTGAGACTGTAGACTGCCTTGAGCTAGTGGTTTGTGTAGAGTCCAACAGATGTCACTTTATTCCCCTGGCCCTGCCAATCTAAAATATCCCGGCACATCCGTGTGAATTTGCCGCAGTTTTCTGAGGTGTTGGGTACATAGTCAAGGAACTGAGACACTAGCTAATCCTTGGATTAGCTATTTTCCTGATACAGTATTGTAAGGACAACCTGTCTTCCATTGACCTTATTTCAGAATTTTGAATAAATTTCTTTAAAAAGTACTCCAAGGAGCTTCTAATGCAAATTGTCAGATTTTCTTTCAAAAACAACTTGCACAGAATGGTGGTGGTGCCATTGATTTTCCTGGTACTGTCCATGATTAATAAACTACCTCGTGTTTATCCTCAGTCCGTGCCCAGTGTATAGACTGTTCTAGTAGGCCAGTTAATCATGGTGCTGTGATACATTTGAGCTATAGTACAGCAGTTTCTTGAACTTTTTGGCTTCACAACACCTGTAGCACCCAATAGAGCTTTTGTTTATTGGGTTATACTTTTCAGTATTTAAAGAAATAAAACTGAGAAAAGTTAAAATGTTTATAAATTTAAAAAATAACAGTAACAGGCCCATTATATGTTAACACAAATAACTCTTTTTTAAACTAAAATAACACTTTTTAAAAGATGAAAATATTTAGTTAGAAGAGTGGCACTGTTTTTGTGACTCTCTTAAAGTCTGGCTTAAGGGAAAACAGCTGTATTCTTGTGTCTGCTTCTGCTTATAGTTTGTTGTGACATAAAACACCATGTAGTCTCTGGAAAACTCCATTGTGCACTTGGAGAAAACCAGAGTGAAAAGGATAATGTCTTCATGTTATTTTGAAAGTAGTTTTGACCTGCTGCCTGCTTAGCATTCCTGCACTTTAAAAAAATTTCAACAAAGATGTGGTTTGTCTGCATTTTATTCTTAGGCTGGGGCAGGTAAACTTTTCCTGCACATAGTAAATATTTTGAGCTTTGAAGGGCATATGGTTTCTGTCAAAACTAGTCACATCCCACACTGCACTGGAAAAGCAGCCATAGACAATATGTTAGCAAATAGGCAATAGACTGTTCCAATAAAACTTTATTTACAAAAAATAGGTGACCATGAAGTGGAGCAGGACCTAATGGTCCTCCCCTACCTCCAACCCATTCATATCCCCAGCTTGGCCTTTTGTCTGTGGCAAAATATATCCAAAGAATAAGTTTAATCCAAGAAGTGAGAAAATGGAGAAACAAAGAAAAATCATCAAAGGAGACCTAATGAGCAAAGTTAAAGACCTCAGGGGTTATGGATAATATTCTGAGCCATGTTCTTTGAGCTGTCTTATAAATATTAAAATCCCTCTAGGTGGAAGTTTACATGATGACCAGACTCTAGTCAAGACATAAGCTCATAAGCTACCCTAATTCCAAGAAATGGCCTCAAAGAAACCAATTTCAAGATGACTGTCAGAGCTAGTGGTGTTGTTTCTACATGTTGCCACCTCGCTCTGTCTGTAAAAGCTCTTGCCCACCGATTGTCAGTGGTGGGGAGTTAGCCATTGGACAGGAGTCTGCTCTCCTGCTGGTTGCCATCCTCTGAAATAAAGCAAACTTTTCTTTTCACCAACTGGCCTCTTTATTGACTTTCAAGAGGCAAGCAGCTGAACCCCTACTCTCAGTTACAATGGCATGTAGTTGGCCCTGGTACCTAAACTTGAAGACCTCTGCCCTTAAAAGGAAATTTTCCGTCTGGATAGGCTAAAGTGATTGGCTGGGAAGCCACATAGCTAGAAAGTCAAGGATTCAGGTCTAGGCATTTCTAGTTTCACAACCATTATTTGTCCTCAGTTTTTTTCATGCTGTCTTCACTAGTAAGGTTAATGATTATACCTTTAATGTAGGAGTGATCATTGATTGTAAATAAATTTTTTGAGGTAAATATTTATCTAATTACAGAGTTAATATAGGGGCTAGAATTTAGAATCTCCATGGATACCCAAGAGATGATTTTGTATGTGTCTTTATCATAATAAATCTCATGCACAACATAGCATTTTAATTCTCATGATAATTCACTAAAATGTACATATCTGACAGTGTTTTCTCTTTAACCAAAAAGCTATTTTATCCTGTTTAAATTATTGTGTAGAATGGGAAATAAATGTATATAGTGTAAAATTTAAACAGCACAAAATTACATAGGTGAAGGTGTCTCCTCCACTTACTACCCAGTCAGTTTTTCTCCTAGTGTTAAATAATGTTGAACCTGGAAAAACATGAAAATGTTGGTTGTTCAGTTGTGTCTAACTCTTTGTAACTCCAGGGACTGTAGCCCACTAGGTTCCTCTGTCCATGGAATTCTCCAGGCAAGAATACTGGAGTGGGTTGCCATTCCCTTCTCCAGAGGATCTTCCCAACCCAGGGATCAAACCCTGGTCTCCTGCATTGCAGACAGATTCTTTGCCCTCTGAGCCACCAGGGAAGCCCCCAGGTTCTTTCTGAATTCCAGAGATTAGTTTATGCAAATACACTGTGTGTACGATTATTTCCCTATTCTATACACATGGTATACCACATGGTGCACATATCCTACCCATTGTTCCATTGCTTTATTTTACTTTATAGTAATGATGTATTGAAGATCAATTCTGGGACTATATAAGAAGTTTACTGGTTTCAGGATTTGTTTACTTTGTTATCTATGTTCTATGAATAGCTTTTCTAACAGTTTGTTGTTGTTTTAATGGTTTTGTTTTGGTATTTGGTCAACATGAATAAAATAACTTGACAAAGTCCTTCCAAAGATCTTACTATTGTCAGGAAGGTAAGATATAAACACTTAAAGCAATTAGAGATAAGACACTATATATAATTAGTGTCTTGGTTTGTGAAATATTAAGCACTAAAGGGGAAAATTGTAAGATATTGATGTGGGTTCTAGTGGAGAGAAAAGATTCATGAAATTAACTATATTTTGTCAGATCTGAGGTTTGGGTGACTTGGGGTACAATCGTGGAGAGGAAAATAGCAAGGAGACATATCCCAGTGGTGTCTTAAGCAAAGACTTGGCATCTCAAGAGGAAGGTACAGTGGAAGATAAGAAGAGATAATTTCTAATAGGAGACCTCAAGTGATCTCGACAGTTACATAGAAGTTCTGTTATGACATTTCTCTGTTGTGGGCCCAAGATGTAGAAAAGTTGATGCATTGCTTTGCAGGATCTGTGTATCACTGAATTTATGTGCTTGTACTAAGAAACTGTCTAGGTGTTCATTTTTGGTAGAGAGCTGAGCCACAAATGAATTTTGCCCGTAGACACTGTTCTGTCCTTAAGCCACAATGATAGATTTGGGATTTTTATTTATTTTGGTGAATGAATGTGGGCTAAGGATATGTTCTTTGAAAGAGCATAACATCAAAATAGCAAGTTTAAAACCATGACAGATTTCTACATTAATGAAGCTTTGATTACTTGTAATAGTTCGTGAGTACAGATAAAAGACTTAAACCCTATTTTAGTAATGTCTAAATAATTAGAGTAGTTGTTAGAATTTAAGAATTGCAAAAGCGCCACTAGTAAAAATTGTCCTGAGAATTAAAGATCTTAAACAGGAATACCAAGCTTCTTTTGATGGCTCAGTGCAAACTGGCCACTGAGTTATGGAGATTCATCTATAACCTTTCCCTCTTGCTCTTGACTCCTTGTTTCTGCAGATTTTATTAGCGTAGTCTGGGACTGTTTTTAGTTAGTGCCTTTTGTATTGTCTTATTTTCTCTCTTGCCAAGGATTTTAGCATTTATAACCTGCAGGCTCTTACTGCTCATGATAAATTTTTTTTTAACCTATCAATGTCTCACATTATTGCATTTGAGAGGCATCTAAGCCTTATTATAGAATTAACAGGGATTTCTTTATAGCGCTCCCTGGTGCCACTTTGGCCTCTCTGTGTGGGTTTAATCAATTGGCATCTACTTCAGAGAAAGCATCAGCAGAAAGGCAGTCATGCTTCCCGGCGTCCGCAGTATAGGCTTGGATGTGTTCTCACAGTCAAATTGAAATGGTAGAATAAAAAGCCAACCAAGATAGAGACATTCAGTAGCACAACTTCAAGTTGGAAGGAAAGGGAGCTAATATTTGTTAAAATAACAAACCTTAGTTTTCTCTGTTAAGAGGGTGAATGGTAAACTACAAAGAATAATTTCATGCATTCAGGTCCATCTCTTGGGAAATCAATAATTGGGTTAATATTTAGAGACAGAAAGTATGACCATCAGTCAGTTAAGAAACAAGACAAGATCCTAACTCCAGCAGAGTTGTAATTTATGTGATTGATAATAATTTTTAAATTTAATTACTTTTCTAGCATATATTTGGGGAAGGCAATGGCACCCCACCCCAGTACTTTTGCCTGGAAAATCCCATGGACGGAGGAGCGTGGTAGGCTCCAGTCCATGGGGTCGCTAAGAGTCGGACACGACTGAGCTACTTCACTTTCACTTTTCACTTTCCTGCATTGGAGAAGGAAATGGCAACCCACTCCAGTGTTCTTGCCTGGAGAATCCCAGGGACGGGGGAGCCTGGTGGGCTTCTGTCTATGGGATCGCACGGAGTCGGACACGACTGAAGCGACTTAGCAGCAGCAGCAGCAGCATATATTTGGAAAGCGTTCTAATAAAACATTTCAGGTCTAGGTCCGAGTGTATATTTATTCACCTTTGTTAGTAATAGATTTTGGGTTTTCACCAAGTATATCTTTTATACCTTCTTTTCTTTTCCGCAAATTAAACATTTTTAGAACTCTGTTAGATTTGGGTGGGGGGAGCTGTTAATTATTTTTATTATAGGGAAGTTAATTTGCACTCTGTCTCACTTTTGTTTAGGTCCTGCTGTTATTTCACTGTTTGATGGACACACTTAATAGCTAAATGAGAGAAAAGTAACCTAAGACCAGTAATATAAAATTGAGTCCAGTGGGATACTAACACACTGAGCAGTCTCATTCTTGTTTTCATAAGAAAGCTATAATGTTGTAACTCAAATATATTTCCCAAGGTCACAGAGCTAGACAGAGGCAGACTAGTAATCTTTTCTCCCTGTCTGTAGTTCCTTGTGCTTTCTGCTGTGTTACATAGCCTGCAATGATTTAAGTGCTCCTGAGTTTTTTAAAAATTGGAGGTTCAAAAAAATTATAAAAGTAATAAATGCTCTAGGAAAAATTAGGTAGTTTAGAAGGCAACAGAAACCTCCCTCTTCAGCTGTTTTGCTCCCAGACTCGTAAGAGGTAGTCCCTGTGAATGGTCTCTTAGGTATTCTTTCAGAATTTTATTCAGAGGACTCTAATGTTGTATCTCTGTACTAGTAATTTTTCTTTAATTTACCATAAAATTAAGAAAAATTAAACACTTTACATTTTAATCCGGTTTCCTAGCTTCCAAATGTGGACTTTCAAACTACTTAATGCTGCTGCTGCTGCTGCTAAGTTGCTTCAGTCGTGTCCGACTCTGTGCGACCCCATAGACGGAAGCTCACCAGGCTCCCCCGTCCCTGGGATTCTCCAGGCAAGAACACTGGAGTGGGTTGCCATTTCCTTCTCCAATGCATGAAAGCAAAAAGTGATAGTGAAGCCGCTCAGTCGTGTCCGACTCTTAGCGACCCCATGGACTGGAGCCTACCAGGCTCCTCCGTCCATGGGATTTTCCAGGCAAAAGTACTGGGGTGGGGTGCCATTGCCTTCCCCGACTTAATGCTACTTTTTAATAAAAGAATCTGGTTTGTTATGTGACTGGAGTTCGAAGGACCTGTGAGGTAAGAAAGTCCCCTTAGCTTTTTAAATAAGAGGTTAAGTGATTTGCACAGAGCTCCACAGTGTTTAATTCCAGTAAGTGGTTCCAGCCTTTAGATTTCTGTTCTTCCCACTGCCTCTCAATTCATTTTATAGGCTTAAAAGTGAACTGTGTATCATAACAAGTGTGTTTAATATGTGTTCTAAAGGAGTTGCTTTAAAAAATCCAATCCATCAACTACCCGGCATGCAACATATACTTGAATATTTGGATTTAAATAAAGTAATTTTTCATTACAGTTCATTTAAAAAGTGAGGGAATTGTTATTTTTAAGAACTTTTCCATAGTAAATGCGTATGATTTTAATTTTCGTTTCATTCTGCTCTCAGAGAATCAAGTTGTTTTTCTTCACACTCAAAAGCTATTGTATTGGTCCTGACCACCTTTCCCAGCAGACAAGAATCTACTTGGGCCTCCTGCAATGTTTGGTCCACTCAAGTGCCAAATTTCCTATTAATCCATTTCCTCGAGTTAAAGGGCAATTTTAAAATTATGTTATGTTGCAAGATGGAACCAGGTTCCCACACATTTCAGATCAGATTACAGCTCTGTTCTGCATACTTGAGTGAGCTAATTTTATGAGCCAATAGTCCCCCTCATACCAGGGGCAGGGGGAGGGGTATGGCTGGAAATTGGAGTATGAAGTTTGAGGCAGGAAACTGATTGGAATGTAAGTGGTGGTGCTGCTGGCGGTATAGTGTCAGGGGACAGAGTATGGCCCGTGTGAAATAGTGCTTACTGGCCAAGATTTGGCAGGAATCACATCTGCCAGTTACCTTGACATAATATAATATGAAATAGTGTGCAATCAGCCATAGGTATGTAAACATATGTGAAGTGTAAGGGAACTCTACAGTTTTATAAAATTCATTCATATGAAGAATCCTTGCCTTGTTTTGTCACTGTATATGAAATATAACGAAAATATTCCTTGTGTTTAAACAAGTACAGTTAAAAACAGGGCATTAAGGCTCATTAACAAAAGTATCTCGAAATTCCTGGTGGCTCAGACGGTAAAGTGTCTGCCTGCAATGTGGGAGACCCAGGTTCGATTCCTGGGTTGGAAAGATCCCCTGGAGAAGGAAATAGCAACCCACTCCAGCACTCTTGCCTGGAAAATCCCATGGATGGAGGAGCCTGATAGGCTACAGTCCATGGGGTTGCAAAGAGTTGGACACAACTGCTGCTGCTGCTGCTGCTGCTGCTGCTAAGTCGCTTCAGTCGTGTCCGACTCTGTGTGACCCCATAGACAGCAGCCCATCAGGCTTCCCCGTCCCTGGGATTCCCCAGGCAAGAACACTGGAGTGGGGTGCCATTGCCTTCTCCAGGACAGCACTGCAGGATGTATCAAAAGTATCTGCAGTCAACAAAAGTATCTGCAGGATGGCAAGCCTGCTTATTCTTCAAATAGCAGATCAACAGCTTGCTTAGAAACCTATTTGAACATATAATAAAAAACCAGCGCTAGCTTAATGTTAAATCAAATGAGATATAAAAGCTGAAAACCTTAAAGTTTTAAGTTTCCTGAAATGTAAGGAATTGCTTCCCAAAACTGATGTGAATGCTGATTTACCACAGTTGGAGTGCCTTTAACTAATTGGATTTGAGCTCACTGATTTGATTAACAGGTTTAAAATGGCAAAAAAAAAAAAAAAGATACTTAAAAAGATTATTTTAAATATTAAAACTTAATTATTACTAGTTTGGAGAATTGAAAGATACGTTAAGAGTCTTGTCCTGTAAATTAGAATAAGAAAAAAATCATACATATCAAATTAAGCCTTTATTATGGTAGAAAACCCAGAAAGATTGTGTAAGACTATTGTTCTGAGTATGGCAGGGAAAGGGCATTTTACCTGAATATGTTTCAACACTACTTTCCTTGCCCTTTGCTAGCTGGTACAGGGCTTGGAATTTGAAGGCTTGCTTATGAGGACTGTTGATGTTAGTATACTGAAAGTGTAAATAAATGCCTTTTGAATAGGTATCCATCTGAATACTATTGGCTCTGCCTGAAAGTTGTTTTTCATAGGGTACCCAATTTAGAAGAACAGAAGTTCCTTTTCTAATTCATTAACATATTTGGAACCAAGCCGAAGCATACTATGCTAGAGCAACGCCAAGTGAGTGATTTGGTGTCATCTATACCATGAAAGCGGAGAAGGCAATGGCAAGCCACTCCAGTACTCTTGCCTAGAAAATCCCATGGATGGAGGAGCCTGGTAGGCTGCAGTCCATGCGGTCGCTAGGAGTCGGCTGCGACTGAGCGACTTCACTTTCACTTTTCACTTTCACGCAATGGAGAAGGAAATGGCAACCCACTCCAGTGTTCTTGCCTGGAGAATCCCAGGGATGGCAGAGCCTGGTGGGCTGCTGTCTATGGGGTCACACAGAGTCGGACACGACTGGAGTGACTTAGCAGCATACCATGAAAGAGGATGAATTTTATTTCCAATGTTTGTCATTAATTAGTAATCACTTCCTCAACATGTGACTCGGATTTTATAGAAGCTTGTTTAAATTGTTTTAGAAACCATTTTAGTTAGTTGGATTCAGTCGATCATGTCTATTGACTGAATTGAATTTACATTAAGCATAAAGAATGGAGAAAGCATTCTTTATATAAAACAATTGTAGGTGGAATTAATGTTTCTTTCTCAATTGAAGAACATTTCTGTCCTGAAGCACCTTGACATTACTTTAGTTCAGGAAATTTCATCTGTTTTCAGAATTGAAAGAAGGTATTATAGCTGTCATCATCGGAAAATTAAATATTTATCTCAAACTGTATATGATGATATTGAAGTACTAGTGATTGTTGTTTTCTTCTTCCTACCCTTGTATTTCTTGGGGGTTCCCCAGTGGCTCAGCAGGTGAAGAATCTGCCTGCAGTGCAAGAGACACAGGTTCTATCCCTGGGTTGGGAAGATACCCTGGAGAAAGAAATGGCTCGCTTGCTCACTCGCGCTCTCTCGCTCTCTTGTGTCACGTGACCATCACCCCACAGGAGGAGAGCACAGCTCAGACGCACGACGCTATGCCATGCTCAGTCACTTTAGTCGTGTCCGACTCTGTGTGACCCCATAGACAGCAGCCCACCAGGCTTCCCCATCCCTGGGATTCTCCAGGCAAGAACACTGGAGTAGGTTGCCATTTCCTTCTCCAGTGCATGAAAGTGAAAAGAGAAAGTGAAGTCACTCAGTCATGTCTGACTCCTAGCGACCCCATGGACTGCAGTAAGATTCATTTAACAATGTTAAGAGAAAAAACTAGGCTCTCAGTGGCGGAGAGTGATTTCTAATACAGTTTACTGCTTTTTACATTCTTAGAGCAGTGTTACTAATTTGTATTTTTAGAGATTTCTGTACTGGGTATAAGTTTAATCCTGGAGTACTTGTGTATTTTATATGTCATCTTAACACTGTGGCCCTCAGCCATCTTTGGGCCGCTGGGGGACTGTGCGCTCTGCCCAGCCTTGCACTGTGTGCTTTATCATCGTTCTTACCGTTATGCTGGGTGCCGGGCAAGTGCTTTCAGTGTTTTGAGAGGCATTTCAGTGTGGTGCTTGAGTGTTGACTTTGAGGTCAGACTGCCTGGATTCAAACCTTAGGTTTCCTGCTCACCAGTGGTGTGACCTTAGGTGAGTAAAGTTACTTAATGTCTTTTTTTCCAGTTTATCTGTAAAAGAAAGATAATTGTTGTTCCTACACCACAGGATTGTTATGAAAATTAAATGAGTTGATACTTACAAAGTGCTTAGAAGTGTGCCTAACGTTTATTTACTAGTCAAGAGAGAGAGAGATCAGTCGCTCAGTCGTGTCCGACTCTTTGCGACCCCATGAATCACAGCACGCCAGGCCTCCCTGTCCATCACCAACTCCCAGAGGTCACTGAGACTCACATCCATCGAGTCAGTGATGCCATCCAGCCTTCTCATCCTCTGTCGTCCCCTTCTCCTCTTTCCCTCAATCCCTCCCAGCATCAGAGTCTTCTCCAATGAGTCACCTCTTCGCATGAAGTGGCCAAAGTACTGGAGTACTAGTCAAATGAACATTCATTTAATCCTCATAATAACCTTTACAGAGAGATGGTTATCTTGCAGATGTGAAGAATAAAGCTCAGAGAGATTATGTGCTTTGCCTAAGGTCACACAACTAGTGATTGTGGCTCTGAGATCTGGGCTGTCCAAAAATGTGCCTTGGAATTATAAGTACCTGTTTTACAGTAGCCCTTGCATTTGGACACGTCCCCTGGCAGTGATTTTATCTAGTTTAGCCTTTAATGCATCCTGTCAAAAGTGACTGATGCTTATGCTATATAAAACTTGATGTAATTATAGTCAAGTACGTGTGAAAAAATAATCAGTCCTGATTCTAATGGGTAAAAAGGGCATATGGGGGATTGTATTACCTGTTTCTAAGTTATGAAAAAAGTAACAGTTGTTTAAATTTTATGATACTTAGTACCCATCAACTACTCTCCTACCCACCCACCCTCCCTAAAAAAAGTAAGATACATAGTTTAGAATAGAGTCAGCTGTATATGAATTTAACAAGTACTTGTGTGAGTGAAATAAAATTATTGAGAAGATAAACATAAACTGAGCAAAGTGTGTATGTTAATATGGAAAAAACTTGAAACTGCTAATCAAAATATAGGCACTGAAGTCAAATGTGAAATGAAACATGCTCATTAAGCATAAATACACCAAAAAAACTTATTTATCTTGGCTGTACTTTAAAATGAAGCTTAAAAAAAATCCTATTTAACCAATAATTATCTGTATTTTTGTAGTTACATTAAAAATTTTTTCAAAAAGTACTTGAAAACCAGCATTACTAATAAAAATAATAGCAATAGTCTGATCATGTTAAATATATCAAGTATAATATCTAGGAAATACTGAAAATGAACACATTAATTTACATAACAAGAGGCAAATGGTTAATAGATTAAAAAAACAGCCATTTTTTATGAAACAAAGACTCAGTTTCAGTCTTTACAATAATCTTGAAGGCAAAATTTGCAAGAGAAGTGTATTCTTCGCCTGCAGTCTGCCAGGGACCTCTCTGACCTAGGAATCGAACCTGCATCTCTTGCATTGCAAGCAGATCTTTACTGCTGAGCCGCCAGGGAAGTCCCCAAATAAATGCAGATGGAAATAAATGGGAAGTATACATTCATATGTATTAATGAAGCAAAAATAAAATGGACAAAACCAAGGCTGGTGACACTTAAGGGTTGCCTCCACACTTGTTCAGGAGAAGGCGATGGCACCCTACTCCGGTACTCTTGCCTGGAAAATCCCATGGATGGAGGAGCCTGGTGGGCTGCAGTCCATGGGGTCGCGAAGATTCGGGCACGACTGAGCGACTTCCCTTTCGCTTTTCACTTTCATGCATTGGAGAAGGAAATGGCCTCCCACTCCAGTGTTCTTGCCTGGAGAATCCCAGGGACGGGGGAGCCTGGTAGGCTGCCGTCTATGGGGTCACACAGAGTCGGACACGACTGGAGTGACTTAGCAGCCACACTTGTTTACTGCAACGCTTTAAAAAAAAAAAATGTTAATGAATCCAGTCTTTCTAGATAGTACTATTGTACTGCAAAACAAGAACTGTAAAATTCATGTTATCTTTCACCTATTAATACCATTTCTGGCAAACGGTGTTATGGGAAAATTTTTTTTCCATTGTTGTTTCTAGTTGTATTATTTGTTTGACCAATAACTGGGACCTCCCCTAATTTTCAATAGCTCAGCAAAAATATTTGTTTGATTATGGATTTATATTTTCACTCACATTGAGATTTCTTACAGTATTTAACATGTGCTTCTAAGTAATCAAGAATACCAAATGTGTATGATGCTTGCATTCATATAAAATAACTTATTAATCATGATAAAAGTCCTATACAAATCTTGCTGGATACCAGTTTCTTTATCTGTAAATGAAGGTGTGAGACAGAATGATACCTGGCACAGATTCTGTGAAGCCTGTGAACCAAAGATAGCAAGAGGTGATGGATTCTTAAAGTTATTTTTTGTGGCCAGTAAGTTCCCCCTCTCCCCCTCCATCCCTGCTTGATGGTATTTGACTTATACTTGGCTGACTGATGACTAGTGAGTTAAGCACAGGGCCCAGTCTTTTGTTCAGGATTTCTATAAGTCAGTGAATGATAGGTGGATAGAAAAAATCAATGAATGATCTTGTTACAGTTTTTATTTCTTTAAATTTTCTCCCAGTTTTATTGAGATATAATTGATATTAACTAGTTTTTATTTTTTGTAAAGCTGGCTAAATAAGAAACACATGCTATTCTTGCAGTATTTTTACCCCCAGTGAGCCTCTTGTTATGTAAAATATATAAATGGCAATAATATCTTAGCTGCTGCTGCTAAGTCGCTTCAGTCGTATCTGACTCTGTGCGACCCCATAGACGGCAGCCCACCAGGCTCCCCGTCCCTGGGATTCTCCAGGCAAGAACACTGGAGCGGGTTGCCATTTCCTTCTCCAATGCATGCAAGTGAAAAGTGAAAGTGAAGTCGCTTAGTCGTAGCCGACTCCTAGCGACCCCATGGACTGCAGCCTACCAGGCCCTTCCATCCATGGTATTTTCCGGGCAAGAGTACTGGAATGGGGTGCCATTGCCTTCTCCGTAATATCTTAGCACTTACTGGTTAAAGTAGTACTGTGTACTGCTTTTATAAGCATTTTTTCAAAGATTACTTAATTCTGATAATCCTATTAGGTAATAATTAATTACCCTTGGTTTATGGATGTAAAACCTAAGGTGCAGTAAGGTTAAGTAACCCACTCAAAGTTGGACAGCCAGCAAGTTAAAGAGGCTGGGCTTTGAGCCTGCCTTCATACTTCCTGCTCTCCTATATCTCTGCTCTTACCTCAGTGCCTTTGACTTTGGTGGGTTCTGTGTTAAGACTGGGTAGCCAGAGCAAGAATTTGGGACAGTCAGGGTTTTACCATTGGACCAGGCAGTTGACCTGCTGGTTGGAAATGAGGAGCCCAGGCCAAAAGAAGGAAAAACTTGACAGGACTTGAGTGAAGGAAGCCAGGGTGGATATCATCTTTCAGGAAAAAAGACAAAGGCTAGGCTTGTTTTAAATGAGGGATGTGTTTGGCCAACAAGTCTTGGTTCCAAATATCAGCTTTAATAGAGCTGTTCTGGATTCCTTTGGTGTTATTCATCTCTGCCACTAAGTTTCTAACTGTTAAGAGGTGTCCACTTGATGAGCTGTTGCAATGGGAAGATGTCAAATCTTCAAATAAAGTAGACCCTCCATATCCCTTGGACCTTGAGTTTTTCTCAGTCACTTTTGGAAGCAGCATCTTTGTCATTCGCATGGACCAGGTCATGAGTGCTGCATTCTCTTGAGTACCTTGGCTCTTGTGCCCAGGTTCCCTTGTTAAACTCAGAGCTCTTTGGTTGTGAACTTCAAATTGAGGGCCTGTCTTTTTCCCCCTTTTAGATTTTTGTATCATGGAAACGTATGATTTTTTTTTAATGTGGGCTACCATGAGTGCATACAAGGTGATGCCTGTGCTAGCATATATATGGCTGTGCATAGCAGTGATAGGTATTATTTCAGGTTAGAATCCTCACAGTCCTAGAGAGGGCACAGACTGAGTGTCTTTAAAATGTAATGTTTAAGAGTTTAAATCCAAAGCACTGACATTCTGAAAGGCATATGTGGAAAGTCAATTCAAGTTTGTACGTAGAACTCGGATTTCTTACTCTGAGAAAAGCTATTGCCAGTCCTAAGGTAATAAACAGAGGCAATGGGAGTCAGGAAGCAAATTTATAGGCCTGATTCCTGCTTACCACAAACATTGTCAGTATTTTGCCATCCACCTTTGGGTTTATGCCAAGGTGGAACTCTTTAGTTGACCATTTCGGAAATTCTAAACCATGTGTCAGGAGTGTTTATATTTGAGAATGTTAATGTTTGAAAATTGGTCATCAGTAGAATATATTCTTATAGGGCAGGTATTATCAATACATTCTTACTTAAACTAGTATTTGTGTCAAAGGCACTTGTTAAGAAAACCAGATCTTGTTAAGGTGAGCCTTGCTATTTTGGGGAGATCTTCTGGCTTTGTGTTGTTGAGAGAGTTCTTTGCTGTTCCCATTACTGTTGTCAGTTGTCAGACACATCTGAGGCCCAGAGCACTCCTCAGTGCTGTCCTGGTGTTAAATAAGAAGGCAGTATGTGATTTTTGGTGCCATTCCCTAATTTGATTTTCCCTCAGATTTATAGGTAAAAATGGATTTTGATTTCAGGATTCATCTCGTGAATATTTGTGTCAGAGGGACATCTAAACATGGTCTTGGTGAATAAGAGTGATGTTTAAGTCAAATACTTTCAGATACCATCTTTGCATCTCTCACCTCAGACAATCTAGAGTAATTTAAAAGATGAAATTAATTTGAATAAATGATCCCTATGTTGCCATAAATTGAGTCTTGCTGAGTTCTGAATTTCCTAAAAGTTTTGTGTGCATTTTCTCATTTAATCCCCCATTTTAATCCTGTGATGTAAGAACTGTTATCTTCATTTTATAGGTGAGAGCACTGAAGTGTCTGTAGTGATTTTCAAAATGAGTAGCACAGATAGTCATGCTGCAAACTCAGAGTTGTTCGGCTCTGAAGTCTGTGCTCTTTACCCCTATGGTTATATTACTTTAATGAAGAGATTGGACACCACTGAGCAACTGAACTGAATGAAGAAGTTAAGAGGGGTGGTAATTCATGAGAAATATTATTTGTCATCTGCTTTTTCTCCTTTTTTCTCGTTAAGTTTATCACAGATTGTGTTGTGTAATAAATCCAGTAGAGGAGATAAAACATCTCCTTCTTCATTTAGTAACCATTTGTTGAGATCTCACCTCATCTTCTACCAGTGTCCTTTCACCCTGTATTCTGATAAGGATCTCCAAACTTTTGTACAGAAGACAAATCTGTTAAAGTGCGTGAATAAAAATGTTACTTTGTGTCTTTTCACCCTTTCTATTAAAAATTCCAGCTTTGTGGATATTTTGTTGTTGTTCAGTCACGTCTGACTCTTTGTGACCCCATGGAGTGCAACATGCCAGTCTTAACTTTGCTTCAGTACTTCCTGGAGTTTTTAGATCTCACACAACACATCAAGTGCTAGTCACTCCCTACACTTCTTTGGCTCTGAAATGCAGCTCTTCCCCCTCACCACCATCTTAACATCTCAAATTGTGGTATTTCTTACTTAATAATTATAATTAGTGCTGTTTATTCCTTAGCGTTAGTAAAATAACAGTATCTACAATTTATCATATCTTACATTCAATGAAATACAGTTAAGTGTGGAAAAGTAGAAAGTAAACGAATAGCTCCATATTGGTGATGTCTGCTCATTTATTTATTTAGCTGATAGGAGTATGTAGTCAAAATGGTTTTTTCGAATTTTTCCTCTCCTGCAATTTCGTGCCAGTGTTACCAGGTGTCTGTTGGCAGTATAAGTGCTATCCAAGTGTCTTTTCCCAAGGCGCACTAATGTGGACCGTTTTAGAATTGCTGAAGCAGGTAAACTGTGATTAGATGATCAACATAGGTATCATAGAGAACTGTGTTGTTGTAGCACACATTTCAGTATTGTGTGGATTTGTTTTGTAGCACACATTTCAGTGTTGTGTTGGCCACATGACACAGCCTTGCAGAATCTTAGTTCCCTGACTAGGGATCAAACCCGGGCCCCCAGCAGTGTAAGTGCTGAGTCCTACCACTGGACCACCAGGGAAGTCCTGAGCTTATCATTTCCTCATCACTTTTAGATTTAGAAATGATCTCGGGTTTCATTTCTGTTGACCACGCATTTTTTCTCTGTGCTGCTTTTTGCTTGTTAAACATCATAGGGTTAGTCATCTTATCAAAACTTCGTGAAACGGAGCACGAACCTGCTCAGTTGAAAGAGCAGATACTGAAGTGGCTTCTCGTGACCACCTGTGCCATCTGTTGGTCGCTGGTATAGTTGATTCCTTTGCACTAGAGAGTTTTCTTCTTTTCAATGAAAATTTGAAAGTTGAAAATTCATAAATAAGGGTTTTCTCTATTTTGTTACAGATAAAACTCTTTCATGATTTTGTAATGAGATTCTGTAATTAAAAGCAAAGCTCTTACATTTTTATTACTATAATACTGAGGAGTTCTTGTAATTTTTTCTAAAAGTTTGACAGTATAGTAGTGTGTCAAATAAAGGTCTCACGCAGTACTTAAAAATAGCACAATAAAGAGGTTAAAGTAAAGCAGTGGTTTTTAGAAATAAATGATATAACATCTTTTAAGCAAGGTTGAAGATAAGAGTCCAGTTTTAGTCTCTGAACCCCATGAACATAAATCACTCATTCTTGCCATTTCCCCATACGAGATCTGACACAAATTGGTTTTCTTTGCCTGGAAATTATTTCCTTAGATCATAGACCATGTTGAAGAAATATCCTTCTTTATTTTTATGTCTTAGTATTTCCATGGGAAAATATTAATGTTCCCCCTCAATAAAAAGTATTGACCTTTTTACTTATGTGTTTCCCAGGGGCATGTGCTTTTTTATCATGGTGGCTGCCCACGGTCGTCTTACTGAGAAGAGAATGGAAATGTATGTGTGTGACTGACTCTGATTGTGGTTGCTTTTACAAACTACATCTGCCTCTTCTCACCCTTCTCTTCCCTGTGCCGTGCACCCGGCTCCTGCAGAATCAGGTGCTCATGTAGCCCCTTCTTGCACATGGCTGCGCGCTCTACTTGAGCAGAAAGACTGCAGCCGATGCCCTGTTTTCTTGACTGCAGTCGTCCAGTGCTGCGGGGAGCAGCTGTCATTGTTTTGCAAAGTTCTGTTTTTCCTCCAAAACTGCCTGTGGCAATTTGTACTCATTCTTTATTACCCAGGGGTTTTGCAAGCAATAAAATAATGTATCTGACTACTTAATGGCCTAATGTGATTCCCTTTTCAGAGAAGCAGCAAAGTAGAAGACTCCTTTCACTTTTCCTCTTCGCTGACCATGCAGCATTAGGCCTGTTGGGACAGGTTTTTGATGTGCTGCCAGAATGCAGGAGATTCTACTGTATTGCAATCATGTTTTCTTCAGACTCTTAAAAACTGTTTATAAGTAAAGCTTAGACCTGGTCAGAAATAACATTAAATAGTCTACATGTCATCCTGCCTTGCAGGAAATTTATTAATGTGATATCTTATATTTAACATAATTTTAGAACTCCGTCTTCAGGTCATATTGTTAAAAAAAAATCAGTATGATGTGATGGTGAGCATGAAAGCGCTTTTCTTTATTCTTGCCATGCATTTATTATACTCAGCATATATGTGTACATATACATAGATTCCCATCCCAAACTCCCCTTTTTAAAATGCCTGCTATATGCCACACATTATGATGGATGCGAGGGCTTTTAACAATGGAAGAACTGATGTGGCCCCTGTCCTCACGCTGTTTATAATTGAACAGCGCCCTGTAAAGCCGAGCTTGACCGTGTACTGGTGTGGTGAGTCTCAGTGCTGAAGCAGTGTCAGATGGAGGAGCTGTGAGGCGAGGAATCTGCTCTCTTGGCAGCTTAGTGCTGTGGAAGGCTCAGTTGCTTTGTTGTGTGTTTAAGCAGTCTTCTTGTCTGCCTTCGCCGAAGCAGCCCTCTGTTAGGCAAGCTGAGTACTAGTGAGACCCTGGGAACGCCCTTCTCAGTCTAAGACTTAACTAAGCTGTCAATCCTCTTGCTTTCTCAATCATGCTCTCTTCCCCAGGCACTCATGCTCCAGACATCCGGGGCACCAAATTCCAAAGATTTTAAGAGCAGAGAAGTTTAATCAAATTAAACTCTCTCCATAAGAAATAAATACTAACTGCTGTTTGTATCGGGGAAGGCAGTGGCACCCCACCCCAGTACTTTTGCCTGGAAAAATCCTATGGACGGAGGATCCTGGTAGGCTCCAGTCCATGGGGTCGCTAGGAGTCGGACACGACTGAGCGACTTCACTTTCATTTTTCTCTTTAATGCATTGGAGAAGGAAATGGCAACCCACTCCAGTGTTCTTGCCTGGAGAATCCCAGGGACGGGGGAGCCTGGTGAGCTTCCGTCTATGGGGTCGCACGGAGTCGGACACGACTGAAGCGACTTAGCAGCAGCAGCAGCAGCAGCTGTTTGTATGTTTGTGTTAATAATAACATAGCAGTACCACAGTTAACAGCACTAAGTGTGTGTATGTGTGTAGTACAGTTTTAAATGGGTATATTCCAGTCAGTTTTTTTTTATGATAGCAGTTAAAAAAGGCTTTTGCCTGATTAATCTTGGGCTCTACTGATGTTAATTTATCTAAGTCAGAGTCTGTAGCTTAAATAATCCCAAACATTGCATAATTGAAATGACTCTTCCCACCCCGCCATTTCTCAGAGCACATTCAGTGCCTTTTAGTAATACAAAAAAGTGATCTGCAGGGCTCTCTTCAGGACTGTCAGGGGCTCCCACATACCACAGACCTGCGACTAGGTCTGCAGAGAAGACAGGTGCCCTGAGTTAAGTAATAGCAAACAAAGTGCTGCCCTGAGGATCCAGATGAGTGGACCCTCATCTGGAAGAATGGACAGGAAGAATAGTTCATGTTCAGAGAGAGGGTTTGGTTCTGGACTGTCTTATAGAGCCTGTGGAACAATCTTGAGCTTATTTTGAGGAATAAAGTAGATAATAAAGTGGAGGAGCCAGCATTTTGCAAGAAGGCAGGAAAGGCACAAAGTGTGTCCACTTTCTGTATCGGACAGTGTACGCAGGCTTGACTGGCGTAGAGGGAGCAGTTCTCTGGTAGGGAGTCTAAAGAGCTCTGGGACTTTGTGTGGTATGCAGGACTGTGAGGCCATCTGAGTGAAAACAGCCTTCAGTGCAGCCTAGGCCACTCTGGTCTTTCCTTTTTGAAGTAGATCGGAATGCTCTGTAACATTTGGTATGAAAGGAAGGCAGTATTGCTCCGAAAGTGAAAAAGTGAAGTCGCTCAGTCATGTCTGACTCTCTGCGACCCCGTGGACTGTAGCCCACCAGGCTCCTCCATCCATGGGATTCTCTAGGCAAGAATACCAGAGTGGGTTGCCATTTCCTTCTCCAGGGGATCTTCCCAACTCAGGGATCGAACCCAGGTCTCCCGCATTGCAGGCAGATGCTTTAACCTCTGAGCCACCAGGGAAGCCCCAGTATTGCTTAGAAGAGTGTAAAAAACCAGTGGCACAGAATTGATTTATGATATCAGTGTTTGGATATGGCTTGTGTAATACCTTGTTGTTTGGATTCTGGGGTGGATTTTCCTTTCTAGTCAATAACTATTATATCCAGAGTGTGATCACATCTTGTTTAATGTTTGTATCTCTGTGAGCTGTGCTTTATCATCTTTACTTTAGAACATTGAAAACTGAAATAGAGAGGTTAATTAACTTGAGACAGTTAATAATGGATCACATTTGAACTTGGTTCTGCCCAATTATGAGACACTCAGACATTGCCTTTCTTAGTGCTGAACAATTGAGAATTGATTGTATATAGCCTTGCATTTCGGAGAAGGCGATGGCACCCCACTCCAGTACCCTTGCCTAGAAAATCCCATGGACGGAGGAGCCTGGTGGGCTGCAGTCCACAGGGTTGCGAAGAGTTGGACACGGCTGAGCGACTTCACTTTGACTTTTCACTTTCATGCATTGGAGAAGGAAATGGCAACCCACTGCAGTGTTCTTCCCTGGAGAATCCCAGGAACAGGGGAGCCTGGTGGGCTGCCGTCTATGGGGTTGCACAGAGTCAGACACGACTGAAGTGACTTAGCAGCAGCAGCAGCCTTGCATTTAAATAGACATGTTATGTTTAACTACAGTGTATGTTAACATTAAAAAAAAAAAATGCATCTGGGCCAAAAATGTTGATGTGGACAACTTTAGAAGGTGAAATTTTAATTTAGAACCGAACTGAAAGTTTTAGAAATAGGTGTCTCATGACTTAAAATGGAAAGAAAGAAACCTTTTCCCCAAATTTCTTTAAAATTATAATTTTTTAAATTGAAGATGAAAAAAGTAACTTATATTCTTTTTATGACAAAAAAGGCTTTGAGTTAGTGGTTAGCATGCTTGTAAATGCAGCGAGCCTCAGAGATGGAACAGGAAGGAAAGCGCACAGTGGAAAATAATAGGAGACACAAATGCTCTTACACCCCTGTCCTCAGCTTCCACTTCCTCATCTTGAAGATGACACTTTAACTTTCTTCTCATCTCTGTGTTTTCCCTGCTGTTTATCTTCAGTGAATTAATAAATCTGCAAAAGTCAAAGCTCCATAAAACCAGTGTCATTTGTGTTGATGTGTGTATACTAAGATATGGTTTAATCTAGAATCTTTTCCCCCAGTGCAATCTAATAAATGTATTTTGTAGTTAAATTATCAAAATATTGGTGTATATATGGTTGCTTTTTAATATCTCAGACCTTAAAATATTTCTCAGATTTTTAAATACTAAGTATATTTAATACAAAGTGACACTTCTTGGCCACTTAATCCGATCTGAAAAAAAATGTACTTGATTGCTATCCTTCTACCTGTTCTCTTTTAAATTTTTCAAAATAAAACAATTTTTTAAAATTTGAGACTTATTAGAAATTTGTCTAGTTGGCACAATTCCAGATACCGTTAATGATACACAGATAGATACGTACTCCAAATTGAAAGAGGGTAATCCTGGACTGTTTCCTGGGGAATCTACAGGAAATATCTTGAACTTACTTTACTTTTCTCTCAAAATATATTAATTTCATATGAGGAATTATATAGTATTTGCAGGGGTTATTTTGCCTCACAGTTGAGAAAAGACAAAGACTTTTCAGATATGTTGTGTAAGGTGATAATTATGACATTGATGACTTCTATAACAACTTTTTTATGGTAAACATAATAGCACATTTCTATTTAACATAAACTTGTAAGTGGAAATGATTATTTCACGTGTCTTCTTGTTAGAAATATCTGTATATACTTTTACCATATTAAGATCCTTAATGTATTTGTAGTTTACATTTGTGGCTGTAAGTCATTCTACTAAAAGGGATGAAAAACTACTGATGTTTTAGAATGTTGCTGGGGCAATGGAGGAATATAATAATATTTGAGAATACATAAAGGTTAAATTTGGAAGTCCATAAGCCACTATGTACTTTGCTGTGCTGTCGTCTTACAGTAGGCTAAATTGGTTTTAGTTCAGCTTTCCCTATAGGATGGTATTCTTTTTCTAGCAACACTGATTAAAAACAGTTATTAGCAACTTATTTCTGAAAGAAAGATTTCTATTTCATCTTTTGATGACCTTAAAAATACTTGAGGAGTTAAAAATAGCTATATAGATGGCCAACAAGATACCACCTTAACCTGTGGTCTGTTTCTTTTCCATTGTAGACATGAAAAAGTGAAAGGTCTTACTGCCAATTCATGCTATTGTATAAACTTCTTTTGTACTTTAAATAATCTCAACATTTGTTTTAATTTTGCTACTTATGCAGACATGTGAGCACAATAATTACATAGACTTATCTCCAGGATATATCTGCTGCTACTACTACTACTAAGTCACTTCAGTCGTGTCCGACTCTGTGCGACCCCATAGACAGCAGCCCACCAGGCTCGCCTGTCCCTGGGATTCTCCAGGCAAGAACACTGCAGTGGGTTGCCATTTCCTTCTCCAGTGCATGAAAGTGAAAAAATAAAGTGAAGTCGCTCAGTTGTGTCTGACTCCTAGTGACCCCATGGACTGCAGCCTACCAGGCCCCTCTGTCCATGGGATTTGCCAGGCAAGAGTACTGGAGTGAGGTGCCGTTGCCTTCTCCGAGGATATATGTGAGGGAAATAGTATTTTTGAATTTTAGAAGTTTAACATTGCTTAGGTTGAAAATAAACAAATGAAGATGTATTTTCTTTGTCCTTGTTCACTTCTTAAAATGAGAAATCAGATCAGCTTAGAAGAATGTGGGCCTCAAATCAGAAGCTGATGCCTTTTCTTTAGAACTTGTCCAGTAGGAAATAATTGCCACTTTTCAGGGTAAGGATGCTGGCTGAATTCTTAGTCAGGAAGAAAATATAATGTATGTCTTTTGAGTGGCTATAATTGACTTATTTTAGTAATTTAAAGGGCTTAAAAACTTTTATGTATCTTGCCAGAGATAAGAAAAATTGGTGAAGTTCTGGATGAGTCCTTGACTAAATGATAGTTATTTCAGTATGCGTTAAGACATTGGATCAAGAAACATATGCAATAATACATTTAAAAAAATACATTTTAATGAACTGAATCCTATTTATAAATGTTCTAGATATAGATAGCTGAGTGATTTAAAATAAGCCTGTAAAGTTTCCTTTTGTAACCATCAGAGCTTTTTAAAAACAAAACCAAAGTCTCCTTCCTAAATTTAGATATTTTGAATATCAAATTTTTGAAAAGCAGGGCATATTTTGAACTCTGAGAGTTATCTTTAATAGTTGAAGGAAGTGGTCATATTTTTCCAGGCGAATGTAAAAGTATTGAAATTTACTTTTGGACTATCTCCATGTGTAAACTGAGATTACACAGATTACAGAGATTGTAATAGGGACCGTTAGTCTGAGTATAGGGTAGACTAAGCTTATCCAGCGGCAGAAGAGAAGTCACCAATATCTCATAAACAGAATGCTACATCTTCTTTTATTAGTTTACCTAGTGCTGATGACAAGGCTGATGGCAGAGATGGTATGCAACTCTGGATAGCATGTGAATACTGAACACTCATTTAAGGCAGCTAATTAGCTCTGCTGCACAAAATAAAGGCAGAGAGAACTTTGGAGTTTGGATGCTGGGAGTTTGGCTTCTCGGGTTTACTGCTGCTGTCATTGTCATCCTTGACGTCACAGACACCACACTTTCGTGTAGAATGTTCCTCTGTCTGCTATTTCAGGAGGATTATTAAATGTAATCTCTTTGGGACTCTTGACTGCCTCGTAGGGCTTTATTTTATAGGCTGTGTGTATGAGCAATTTGGAATAATCTACTGCCATTAATCCTTCAGGTGTTAGCCAGCTTCATTTTCTGTTAAATCACTCTTATTACTTTTCTCCAGAGATTCTCCTGATGGTCACTTCTGCTTCTAGGTTAACTTTGTTTTACAGTTATATATTTAATTGTAGGAAACAGTAAAAAAAAAAAAAAGACTATTTTTATTGCTTTACCAGAACTGTTTGCTCTTTTACTATTTGTGTTGGTTGTGGAGGAAATACAGTAACCAAATACATGTAAGTAACTGCAGCATACTCCTGATTTTAGTAAATCTGCCAAGTTAAAAAGACATAGAGGTCTGTTAATTTTTACGGATAGAAATAAAGATCAGAAACCCAAGCAAGATTTATATTTTATCTCTAGTAATTCATTTCTCTAGGATCATTAGATGCAATTTGAATTAGTACCCAAGATATTAATTTTATCTTTTAATTATGCAATCATTTATGATGAGATAGAATGTAATTTCTTAAAGAATCTTAGAGAATCTCATAATGATTCTCTTCTTTATGTCATTGCTACGTGGGGAATTCATAGAAAACAAATGTAGTTATTAGACTTTATCATCACCAGTGGTAGGTGGAACTGATCCTTACACTTAACAGTGTGTTAACTGAGGACCTACAGATGTTCACCTTTAATACTAATAGATACTGTCGAGCAGTTTCCCAAAAGTGACTTTGCCAATATAGAGTCCCATCAGTAGGGTATGAAATTTTCTGTTTTTCTGCATCTGTCAGCACTTGGAATTGTTTGTTTTAACTATTTTGGTGTCCGTAAACTTTTTACTGATAGTTGTGTTATTTTAAGAGAATTTCAACTTGACAGAATATATATTGACATGTCTAGCTATTAAGATATGTATGAAAGCTACTTTTTGTCATGCCATTTCAGGTAAGGTGGTAAAGTTCAGTGCTTGGAGAGTACAGTGCTTGGGTCAAGTCAGATTTGAATTTGAATTTGTCAAGGCCCTCCTCTTGACAAATGATGTGACCATGGGCAAGTTACCCTAAGTTTGTTTTCTTATCACTTCAAAATAGGGATAATAACATAATGCCTGTCTCAGAGTTAACTGTGAGATTTTAAGGAGATAATAAAGCCCTTAGAATGGTGCTTGCCAAAGTGAGCTCTCAGTAAACGTTAGCCATTTATTAGTATTTCCTTTCCTGCAGTGACTTCCTTTCTAAGCTTTCAGTCTCACATTATCTCACTGAAAATTCTTTGGACTCAGCCTTAGTCCTAAGTCCTCCACATCACCTCTGGATTCCCACAAGTAGAAGAATTGTGTTTGGTGTTTTAGAGAAACCTATACTTGTCCTCTGGTATTTATCTGTACCATCTATTATACTTAATTTTCTCCTAGAGTATAATTTCCTTAAGGATAGAGATTGTTTTACTCATATTTTTAACTCCCTAGTTGTGTTCCTTTCTAAGAATTTACAAGTCACCCAATAAAAAATGATTTTTACTCTTTAAGAGACTCTGGTACTGTAGTTCTGTTTTACATACTGCATGACACATGGAGAACTTTTCTGTAAACCTTTCTTGAAGATAGATATTTGCCTAATAAGTGGAATAATGGATTGTAGAAAATTCCTTAGGTTTTTCTATTGTTTTTGTAAGATACTAAAGATGAGGTTTTACCTAACATTATTCATTACATTGCCCATTGCTTTGTTGAAATATGTTTGAGTTCCTCATTTAATCAAAAGACATTAAACTCTCAATTATTCATATATCAATTATTCTTGAAAATTCTTGTTAATTTTTTCCTACTTATTTTGCTTCTCCTTTGCAGTCCAAACCATTTCCGTCTGCTCTCTCTTCCCAGTCTCTGAATATGTCTTAGAGATGGAACATATAGCCAGGTTGTAATATTAGATAAAGCAAAATAAGACTGGAGTAATTTGTCAAAATCATATAATGCAAACTGGAGTCCAGCACACGACTAGCAATTTTTGTTATTAACTGGGTAGCTTTAAGAGTGAATGATGCTTTCTAGCTTTTTTCCCTACAAAGATCACAATTGATTTAATACTATTTTAGAATGACACCAAAGCATTTTTCTCAATGGATAATGAAGAATTAATTTTTTCATCAAAACTCAGTAAAATCTTGGAGTAGTTTTCCCATTTATTAAATACTTTAAGGCTCTGTCTCTTGCAGAGCCAAGCAGATGGCTTTACGCATCCAAAATCGAGGTTTTTGTCCTAGTAAGACCCACTACCGGTAATATTGGACCTAACAACACTCCTTCACTCTCAACCTTTGTATTTCTAAACTCTTTCATCATCCTTTCAGTCTGACCTTTTTGTTTCTCTGTCCTGTGTATCAGGTCTTCTCTTTGAGCTCACCAAAGACAAGTCACTCAAGGCTTTGAATTCTAATCCTTGCCCCCTAATGACTCCTTCACACTGTGAAAGACATTTACCCCAAGAAACAGTCATTCTGCTTCTCAGCCATATGAAGTGTGCTTTTGAAAGTTAGTTAAGCACATAATATACTTTAGACTTCAGTAACAGAAAACCAGTTGACTGCTGCTGTTAAATTGAGCGGCAGGCTGTCATTTGATTGTGGTTTTTTGGCAAGTGATTTCTCAGCATACACCTCTTCAGATGCTAGAAGTGTGGCTGTGGTTCACCTTGTTTCTTGCCTTCATGTCAATTATCATGGCTCCTTAGGGATTATCTCTTTTGATACAATGTGTTGCCATTTATCATTACTCTTTGCATGTGACCGTATAGCCAGCTTTTACTCCTTAATGACAGAGTTAATATCTAGATTAATTATAATTAATTTTTCAATTATGATTTTAGAATCATAGAGATCATACAGATGATTTATTCCCCTTACTGGGAGAGTAAAACTGTATTTCTGGATTTAAAAAATTATTTAAATGAAATACTAATTGGATTCTACTATTTTATCTTAGCAAAATATGTCTTCTGTTTCTTGGTATTATATAGTATTTTTTCATAATTTTTATTCTGTGGGAATTGCTTATGATGTTGAAGAATCACAAATAACCTATCTTTTAGGATTAGACTTTAAAACATTGGTTTCCTGATTTAGGTACTTTTATGTGTGTTTTTCACGCATACAGTTTTGTGCAGAATGTTTTTAAAGTATACTGTTAAGTATTTTAAAAGTTAGTATTTTAAGTTTTAAGAATGAATATTTCTTGAACTATAAGTTTAGAACAAGTGAATTTGGATATATATAAATGGAGCTTGCATAACTAGTGGAAAAAAAAAAGAATTGGCATCTTCTAACTACGATGTGCTTTTAATTCAGAGAGAGAAGTCTTTAAATTTACTGCTTTTGTATTAACCAGGCTTGGCTTCTTGCAACCAATGTATTAGAATGTCTCAGTGATGTTGGTTCTTGATTTCCCATTCAGTAGATACATTTAGTTTATAGAGAGTTTTTATCTTGATGTGCCTATTCTGTGTTTACACAGAGAAGTTTTATAGCATGTGCAGACTTGTCTGATAAAGTTTTAATGAAATTGTTATACTATTTTCAGATTTTGTGCATCTTCACAATTATTTTCTAAGTGCACTTATTGTCCTGGCATGCTGGGATACCAGCATTAGGAAAGCAGTGCTGTCTCTTGTATCATAAAGGAGTTATTGAACTCCCAGAGTCAAAATTTTAACTTTCAGGGAATTAGAGCTAGAAGAATCTAGTTGTGAATTATCCTTTGGGGCTTTAACAGCATTTTCTTTCAAAGGCCAATATAATGAAAAATCATGTTATTTGGATGTTCTGTTGAGGTTTACCGTAATATTTGATCTTTCAAAGAACTTTTTAATTATTCTTAACTACGTTCAAAGAAATGAATCTTATATTGCAGTCAGCATGTATGTGTTTGTCTCTCCCTTTCTTAAAACAAGTCTGGAATTCTATTACACTTTCTATTTTGTTATATTTAAAAAGATTTTGATTGAAATCCACTAAATTGCTTTCAGTTTAGACAAGAGGATGAGACGGTTGGATGGTATCACTTGACTCAATGGACATGAGTTTGAGCAAACTCAGGGAGATAGTGAAGGACAGGGAAGCCTGGCATGCCGCAGTTCATAGGGTCACAAAGAGTCAGATATGACTTAGCCATTGAACAACAAGAAGAATTTGGTTTCATGACCCTTACTGTTTGAAAAGTTCTGTGCTAGAATTTTATTCTCCAAGGAATTCCTTTTTTATTTCTTTTTTCTGCTCTCCCCTTTCTTCCTTTCCCTTTCCCTTTCTTTCTCTCTTGAAATTCCTTGTTCATTTTCTTCTTTTTAGTGTAAATCTCAAATGTGTTCCTAATTCTCTTTGTAATCAGAATATCCAGAATATATTTAATAGTTCCCGGAGGATGTGGGGCCATCATCATGAGTCTCAGTTGTCGCATCTGAAATGCTATCATCAGTCCCTTCATTATTCTCTCAAAACCATTTCTCCCCATATGGAAGGGCCCTGGATGCATGCACTTTCAGTAAGGTTCTGTCTCCCAGGTCTTGTCTTGGTGTGTATTTTAGTTTGTTCCATATAGTGGTAAACGAGGCTGAGTTTTTAATTAACCAGCTTTCCTTTACCATTTGCATATTTTGGGCAAAATGGCCATGAATGTTATATTTTTAGACTCAATAACAGTTAGTTAGACCTGCCTAGTTTAAATATTTCTAAATCTTTAACCAAAAAAACCCCACATAAATCTGCAAATGATTCATGTATCTCTCTCTCTTTGGCTACATCAACATTTTAAATGGTTTCTATAGAAAAGGGCTGGTTGTAAAAGGAGATTCGCAGTTATATTATTAGAAATTATGTAGTCTGTTCAAGAAGATTTATGCTTTGTTGATGTTAGGTTCTTTTACTCATATAAATAAACTTTTTAAAATTTAAGTCATTTTAATTTTGAGCTTTTGGTCATGGGATATATGTTCATCTGTGATGGTTTATGAGCAGTTATCTCTACTTACACTTTAATAGAATGACTTCAAAGCTGAGTTTCTTCCAAAAGAGTCAGTCACTAGTATCTAAAAATAAAAGTGGTGTCAGTTACATCTTTGTTTTAATCTAGAATAGAATGCCACTGAAAATAGTAGCATTCCACACTTGAGAACATGTTAAGTAACGTAACCTGGTCCTGTTAGCATATGCCTGGTAGAAAGTTTTGCTCTCTGTATGAAAATCAGAGACTTGTTTGATATGAAGGCAAAACCAAGCTGGTCATTTTCATCCTGCTAAAGTGCAGTCTCATTGTAACATACTTTCTTTGTAGTCAATACTTACGCAGGGTCTGATTTTGAGAGTTAGCGGTTTCCTTGGGAACAAGGTTACATCTTCATTGTAGAGATGATGTAAGTATCATCATCTTAAAAAAAAAAGCTATTAGAAAACAGCAATTTTAAAAATAGAAATCTCTAATAGTAATGGCTGTCTTGATGCCCTGTCCCACCTCCCAGTTAGAAGGCATAAGATAAGACTGCAAGTAAGATGTGGATAACTCAGCTAATTTTTCAGCAGAAAACTAATTTTCCTGGATATTTAAAAAGACGAAGATTCTTTCTGATTTATAAATTGGTTTATGTCTTAAACATTACCAATAGAAGAATGTGACCATTATGGTCTCACAAACTTACACTTCTTGGTTTGTCTCCCTATAAAATCTGTTTCCTTTTCACTTTGACCGTCATATTCTAATCTTAAGTTTTCATCACTTCACTCTGAGATCCTGCATTAACCTTTGGATACTTTGACTCCCTGTCCTTTTTCTGTGCCTTATACTCACACCCCTGCTGCTGCCAAGTCGCTTCAGTCATGTCCGACTCCTAGCGACCCCATGGACTGCAGCCTACCAGGCTCCTCCACCCATGAGATTTGCCAGGCAAGAGTACCTCATACCCCTACCCTGAAATGATCACATACAAATCTCAGGGCTACCAGTTCTAATAGGTGCAATCTACTGGAGATGAGAACTCGCTCTATTGCAGTTTCAGGTGTTAGGAAGGAAACTGGATTGGCAAGGGTGGGTTGGGTACCCAGCCCTCACTCAGCCCAGGATGATGTACAGTGGTTTTTGGGGAGCTGCCCTCATGACTGTTTCTACCCTTGATTCCCTGAGTGGGTGTTAGTGCCTGTCCACCGTTATAACTAGTGCTAGTCAGGGATTTTTTTTACTCTCTGCCAAGTTTTTGTCCCCAGATTTTTTTAGATGGTAGTAAATGAGGTTTTTGGAGAAGGAAATGGCAACCCACTCCAGTGTTCTTGCCTGGAGAATCCCAGGGACAGGGGAGCCTGGTGAGCTTCCGTCTATGGGGTTGCACAGAGTCGGACACGACTGAAGCGACTTAGCAGCAGCAGCAGCAGCAAATGAGGTTTTAAGTGGAACAAGTAGAAGTAACGCATCTTTGCAAGTACAGCTGTTCTGTAGGTTTCTCATAAAACCAAGTAAAAACTAACCTGAATAAAAACACATTCCATAAATGTTATAGTTAAGCTTCCCTTTTCCTTAACACCATGTAGCCTTTCCATACTGTTGAAAGAGAAAGCAAGAGGGGAGACCAGAACCCTGCTTCTAACTGTCGAGTCTCAGATAAAATGTGAAGGTTATTCAGATAGAAAGACAGGGTAAGAGTTCTAGTATAGAGCCCTGGGGTTTGATCAGGAAGACTTTGCTAGAGCAAAGAATGGGACAGGAGCTCCTAGTGAGATCCCTAGAACTGGCTCAGAGACCCCAGAGAATATCCTTGAGCTATCTCTGCATGGTGTTACTGCTGTCAGCGTCTCGCTCCCCATTATTTTAATCTAGTTCCTTTAATTTTGTGTTTTTAATCACTGACATTATTTTAACTTAATTTATATTGATTATCAAAAACATATCACTTTTTCCATGTAGCTAAGCTAGGCAGATTTGTTGGCTAAAGGAAATCCACTTACCGAATAAAATGACAACAGCAGATTTCCGCCCCCCTTCAGTATTTTTCTATAAATTTGTTAAACAGCTAGCTCAATAGTTTTATCTTTAATTTTTTTATGTCCTTGTCAGTAGGGTGCTTGTCCTCCTTGTGTCTGAGAAAAGGAATGCATTTTCATTTTTCTTTTAAAAAAAATTTAATTCACTGTACACAGATGGAAACAGAAGAGAAATATTATGCTGATTTTCTCTGCTATTAAAAATTTCCTTATGAAAGAGACACCATATGATATCACTTATATGTGGAGTCTAAAATACAGCACAAATGAACGTACCTATGAAACGGAAACAGGCTCACAGACGTAGAGGACAGACTTGTGATTGCCAAGGAGGATTGGAGGTTGGGAGGAAAGGGTTGGGAATTTGAGATTAGCAGATGCAAACTAGTGTATATAGGATGGCTGAATAACGAGGTCTTACTGTATAGCATAGGGATCTATATTCAATATCTATGATAAACCATAATAGAAAAGAATATGAGAGTGTATATATGTATACACACACACACACATGTGTATGTATAACTGAGTCACCTTGTCGTAGCACAGCATTGTAAGCCACACATTGAAGTATACTTCAATAAAGCTTTAAAAATAAATAAATAGTGCAGATTCCTAAAAAACTAAAAAATTTCCTTACGAATTGAACAGGTATATTTCATTACATTTTCATGTGCTATTCCATGCATACTGTTAAAATACTCATATATGAAGTACTATTGGAGTTGTATTTGTTGAATTATTCAGATTCATTTCAGAGAAGATAATGAAATATAAGATAAATGCATTACAGATATTAAGTGTCTTTTAAATGGCCATTCCAGCTGTTATTTTTGGAGGTAGAATTATTTGCCTTGGATTTTGCATCACAGTGTTAACAATTTCTTGTGTGTGTGTGTGTGTGTGTTTTAAATGAGTCAGTGGAGGAGAATTCAAGGCCTTTCATATAGATACTCAATCAGATCAGATCTGATCAGATCAGTCACTCAGTCGTGTCCGACTCTTTGCGACCCCATGAATCGCAGCACGCCAGGCCTCCCTGTCCATCACCAACTCCGAGAGTTCACCCAGACTCAGGTCCATCGAGTCAGTGATGCTATCCAGCCATCTCATCCTCTGTTGTCCCCTTCTCCTCCTGCCCTCAATCCCTCCCAGCATCAGAGTCTTTTCCAATGAGTCAACTCTTCCCATGAGGTGGCCAAAGTACTGGAGTTTCAGCTTTAGCATCATTCCTTCCAAAGAAATCCCAGGGCTGATCTCCTTCAGAATGGACTGGTTGGATCTCCTTGCAGTCCAAGGGACTCTCAAGAGTCTTCTCCAACACCACAGTTCAAAAGCATCAATTCTTCGGTGCTCAGCCTTCTTCACAGTCCAGCTCTCACACCCATACATGACCACAGGAAAGACCATAGCCTTGACTAGGCGAACCTTTGTTGGCAAAGCAATGTCTCTGCTTTTGAATATGCTGTCTAGGTTGGTCATAACTTTCCTTCCAAGGAGTAAGCGTCTTTTAATTTCATGGCTGCACTCACCATCTACAGTGATTTTGGAGCCCAGAAAAACAAAGTCTGACATTGTTTCCACTGTTTGCCCATCTATTTCCCATGCAGTGATGGGACCAGATGCCATGATCTTCGTTTTCTGAATGTTGAGCTTTAAGCCAACTTTTTCACTCTCCTCTTTCACTTTCATCAAGAGGCCTTTTTAGTTCCTCTTCACTTTCTGCCATAAGGGTGGTGTCATCTGCATATCTGAGGTTATTGATATTTCTCCCAGCAATCTTGATTCCAGCTTGTGTTTCTTCCATCCATTGTTTCTCATGATGTACTCTGCATATAAGTTAAATAAACAGGATGACAATATACAGCCTTGACGAACTCCTTTTCCTATTTGGAACCAGTCTGTTGTTCCATGTCCAGTTCCAACTGTTGCTTCCTGACCTGCACACAAATTTCTCAAGAGGCAGATAAGGTGGTCTGGTATTCCTATCTCTTTCAGAATTTTCCTCAGTTTCTTGTGATCCACACAGTCAAAGGCTTTGGCAAAGTCAATAAAGCACAAATAGATGTTTTTCTGGAACTCTCTTGCTTTTTCCATGATCCAGCGGATGTTGGCAATTTGATCTCTGGTTCCTCTGCCTTTTCTAAAACCAGCTTGAACATCAGGAAGTTCACGGTGCACATATTGCTGAAGCCTGGCTTTGAGAATTTTAAGCATTACTTTACTAGCGTGTGAGATGAGTGCAATTTCAATGTGTGTGGGTGTGTGTGTGTAACAATGACTATTTAAAATTAACTGATTCAACTTTTGAAAATAAGAGAAGAATCAGGAATTCTTTTCCTTATTTGAGAACTGTAAACCAGCCTATCATATTTGATTTAGACATGGCATGTTAGAGAATAAAAGAGTAAAATGGTTTAATTTTAATATTAGTTTTACAACTAAGATGTTTTATAAACCTGCGAAAGTCTCTTCCAGAGTAGATTTTATAATATATTGACTTAGAAATATCACCATTCAATCACCTAATTTTTATTGATTACCTACTACATATTGTTATTGGTGATTTTAAAAGACTGGTTAAAGCTTGTTTCTGCGTTAATAGTTTTGTTGCATTAATATGCTTTTCCATTTTTACTGGTAACTTGTCTAAGGATGACTGCTGATATAATAGTAACTTTCAACTTGAATCCTCTTTGGTAGTCATAGTACTTACTGGGTTATTTATTTGACAGTCTGGTATCTTGATTTTAATCAAATGATGTTCAGTCTAAGATTTACAGAAGAACACCAAATATGCAGTGCCTCATACTTTGTGTCACACTGTAGATTTCAGTAATGACTGTCCATAGTTGTAAGTCTGCACAGCCTGGTAAAGGGAGAGAAGCTGTCATACCTGGGGCTCTTAAGAAGTACCTGTGATCCCCATGTAGAAGCTGTGCAACCTCTGCTGCCAGGATGCTGACAGGGAATTGTCCAGAGCAGCTCGGGTGGGGCCTGACCTGACAAAGGAACCCTCTGGGGATGTGGTAAGGTTTTCCCTTGCTGTCTCAGCCAGAGGGTATCAGTGCTATCTAGGCCCAGAATTAGGACAGCTAGATTAAAAATAAAGAAGAGAAAGGAAAGGTACACCAGTGTTCAAAAAGACTGTCTAGCATTTTATGATCTTCTTTCGAACAGTCTCCTGAACTGAATCCAGAAAGCATGTAGCATTTTACCTGTTGAGATTCAACATCTGAGAGTCACTGAAATAGAATAAGAGTGCATTTTGCTGAAACACATACAGAAGGTTTTTCTCCCTTGCATTTAACTGCTGGGATTTCCTTGAGTAATCTGGAGGGTCTCTTATAACCTCTCTGTCTGTGGCACAAGACAGAGGAATTCAATTCTTGCTTAGCAAGAGGAAACTAGACAGAGAGGAGTGTGAATGAATCCTAGCCACCATGAACTCAAATGAAGACAGGTACATCCTGCTGATGGTAGCTTGTTGGCTGGTGTGACTTCATATTCTAGGGCCAAGATGATGGTTTTTGATGATGAGCTTTGGTTCATTTGTTTAATCTTGATTAGTACTCTGTTCCATTCCTAGATGAAAAACAGACAAAGGACTTGTGTTCTTTCTATTAATAAATGTTTCTTTGATGTGACTATTCTAGGGATTAGAGAGTAATGACAATCATTCTTTTTCCACCTGATGATTATTTGTAGGTCATAGTTGTCAAACAAAGTCTCAGAGGTTGTCACAGTTCACATAGCCAGTGAAGTAAGTCTTCAGTGTGACAGTTAATGTAGCCAGGCTTTTGAATTTCTTTCTGTAGACGGAGTGTGCTCTTCAAGTTCAGATTACCACGTATATCATGGCCCCTTTTAAAATTATTCCTCCTACTAGTGTTGTAGACCTGACCTTAAACTTTTACCATTTGATTTCTCTGTGTTGGTGTGAAGTGAACACAGAGCTAACATTGACTGTGTGCTTTCCTCTCTTTGGAGTTGTTTGAACTGGCAGAGCTCCTGAGTCAGCACTGCATTTAGATTATGCCAAGATACAGACTCCACATTTTTCCACTTCTGGATCTATATCCAAAGTTAATCGGTTAAATTTTTTGAAAATACTCACTTATGGACCATTTGAAAAGTACTTACATTTGCTTTGGAACTTCTGAAACTAAACCCTGCATTTGCTTGCAATGCATGGTGTGGCCGCTAGAATACAAAATTATTCTTGGGGCAAGGAAGATCGAGGAAAGAAAAGGCGCACTTCCTTCTCTTGCTGTTGGTCAAAGTAAGTAGAATTCTAAGTCACATGAACTCTTAATGCTTTCTTGACGCATTTATTTAGAGAAAATATTCTTAAATATGGATAGCTTCTTTACATACAGTGGTAAGGAACTTTGGCAACCCATGACTAAGGCATTGGATTAACCCTGTTAATTAGGCTTCAGAGTTATTCAAGGAAGAGGTCGGAGCTTTGGCATTGTGCCAAACACAGACCAGTTTGAATAAGGTACATGCTTTTCTTTTATTTCTCCCCTTTCCCATTGTTTGAGCATCATCAGGTCATTCTGATTTTGGGTGGAAGGGAAGAGAGCAATCTGATAGCAGTTGGGGGAGGGGCTGTATAGAGTGGTTTTGTGTCTGGATATAGATTTTATACATAATCAAAATAAACAGATACATGCATTACACATACCTCGAAAAGGCAGCTGAAGGGTGCCTTCTTGGCTCCAGGTTTAACTTGCCTGCTTTAATTAAGAAAATGACGACACTTACACTGATTATGCTAACGTGTTTTAGAGCATGTTCTACTTTCTGTAAGAGATTTCTCTGGTAATGCATTTCTTTTTCTATTACCAAACATGATTAATGTGCCACATAGTGTTAACTGTGCTCTTTCCCCAAAGACATCAAATGGGAGGCAGCATGTTGAAGTTAAATTATTCGGAGAGGAGTCAGTGATTGATTTAAATATAAAAGGATTAATTGGTCCCTGAACCAGACTATTAAACTGTACTGTGATCTTGACTGAAAGTGGGAGAATTACAAGTGCATTGCATAGAATAAATTAATACATTTTTCATGGCTTTAATCCTTTTTTCTGTATTGCTTATTGTGGTTTTATGTACTGCACTCTATTGTGTGCTTAATTGATGCAGAGGGGATTCAGTGTATAATGATTAAAAGGGGAGAGGGATGGAACCATCCATTGAGTTTTAAGGTGGTAATTCTTCCAGGGTCGCTGAAAGTATCTCCAGGGAAAGACTATTTCTAAGAACTCTTACCAGTGATAACCCCAGGCATAGGAGTTGTTACTGAATAAGAAATCTAAAAGTTTAATTTCTGTGAGTACATTGTTCAAGATGGACTTTGGCTAACAGGATAAATGGGCTTCCCTGGTAGCTCAGATGATAAAGAATCTGCCTGCAATTTAGGAGACCAGGGATTGATCCCTGGGTCAAAAAGATCCCCTGGAGAAGGAAATGGCAACCCACTCCAGTGTTCTTGCCTAGAGAATTCTATGGACTGAGGAGCCTGGCGAGCTACAGTCTATGGGGTCACAAAGAGCTGGACGTGACTGAGCGACGAACACACCCGCAACAGGGTAAATACGACCCTTTATCCTTGGACTGAGATGTCAGCTTTTGAGGGTAAGCAGTGTAATGGCACTATCGCCAGTCAAAGTTTTCCTTTTTTTGTATAACTTTCTATTCAAATGATATTGATTTTTCTCATTCTGACCTCACAAGCTGATACTTCAGTCTGACAGGATGCTGTTCCTGAAGGTTATCGCATCAGCCTTATGTCTCCTTTCCAGGGAGAATAAATCTGTGTTTATTCACCTCTGTTATAATGCTTCTTTAATAAACAGGTATTCATGTAAGCTCTGCTTTCAAAAAGTAATCCTGGTAACAAAAGGAGAGCAGAACAGTTTGGTTTGGCTGACTAGATTGAGAATTCATAGGCGTTTGGGGTTAACATGTACATACCACTATATATAAAATACATAAACAACAAGGGCCTACTGTCTAGCACAGGGAACTGTACTATATTCAGGATCATGTAATAGCCTATAATGGAAAAGAATTTGAAAAAGAAACATACGTAGCTGGACCACTTTGCTATATACCTAAAACTAACACAACATTGTAAATCAACTATGCTGCTGCTAAGTCGCTTCAGTCCTGTCCGACTCTGTGTGACCCCAGAGACGGCAGCCCACCAGGCTCCCCCGTCCCTGGGATTCTCCAGGCAAGAACACTGGAGTGGGTTGCCATTTCCTTCTCCAATGCATGAAAGTGAAGAGTGAAAGTGAAGTCGCTCAGTCGCGTCCGACTCCTAGCAACCCCATGGACTGCAGCCTACCAGGCTACTCCATCCATGGGATTTTCCAGGCAAGAGTACTGGAGTGGGATGCCATTAAAGTTTGTATTTGTGACTTCACTAGCAGTATACATTTCAAGCTTCAGGAATGGTGTCTTCAAGATACTTCTCTTTATCCTGTCTCAATACATCTTTCTCTTATAATTTGATGTGCTTTGCCTTTCAGTATTCTGCTTCTGAGTAATCATCCCATATGGGATGTTTCAAAATAGGCACAACTTACCTGAGAATCAAATTGTAGAATTATCAGAATCTGAGGATTGAAGGCACCATTGAAGATCATCCTGTTCCTTTCCCTTTTCAATATGCTTGAATTTCCTCCACCACACCATTAGGTATAGCAGACATAATGGTGAAAGTCGCTCAGTAGTGTCTGACTCTTTGCAACCCCATAGAATAGTCCATGGAATTTTCCAGGCCAGAATACTGGAGTGGGTAGCCTTTCCCGTCTCCAGGGGATCTTCCCAACCCAGGGATCGAACCCAGGTCTCCTGCATTGAAGGCAGATTCTTTACCATTTGAGCCACCAGGGAAGCAAACACATTACCCTTCTTGTAAGCCATTTTTTATTTAAAAAACCCAGTTAGAAAGTCTTTATATTGAATTGATATCTATTTTTCTGTAGTGTCTTTATCAGTGGTGCTTGACCACTGTACCTGAGTTCTCTGGTATTCCATGAAATTTTGACCAGTGTGTGAAATTGATATTTGCCACAATTGAGGACAGCACACATACTGTTGCAGCAGTCATTGTAAAATATCATATTAAACAAAATAGGTTTCATAACATTTTATGCTTGACTGTTGCTTGTGTTTCATTGTTTGTGTCTCTTCCCTAGGTTGTCTTATCTCTTTGTTAAATATCTCCATTTCCTTCAATTATTGTTATGTTGGGTGGTTTTAAGTGCTTTTGATTATTCTCTTTTGAGTGTGCTCCAGTTTACTTACTATCCTTTTAAAATGTGGCATCCAGAATTAAACTGAACATTCTATTTACAGATTCATTATCTTTTCAGTTCTGGAAATCAGAAGTCTGAAACGGATCTTACTAGACTAAAACCAAGATGTTGGCATGGTTGAATTCCTTCTTGATTTGCCTTCGGGGCAAATCTGTTTCTTTGCATTTTCCAGCCTCAGAGGCTGCCCACATTCCTTGGTTTGTGAGTCCCTTCTGTTGTCAAAGCCAGCAGAAAAGTTGGGTCTTTCTGCTGGGTCTTTCTGACCTTGACTCTTGACTCTTCTGCCTCTTTGAACAATAAATTAAAGACTCTTGTAATTACATTGGGCCCACTGGATAATCCCAGATAATCTCCCTATTTTAAGGTTATTTGATTAGTAACCTTAATCATCTGTAGCCTTAATTCCCCCTGACTGTATAGCATAACATAGTCACAGGTACTGGAGATTAGAACACAAGCATATTTGAGAAATCATTATTCTATTTATCATAGTCAATAAGATAAATACTCATGCTTTTACAACTCATTTAACCTGATGATGTCCAGAATGTTAACATTTTGCTATATATCTTTCATATTTCATGTGTATAACTTTTTATTGATGTATATAATATACAGTACAAAAAGTACATATATTGTAAATGTATAAAGCTCAGTGAGTTTTTCCAAATTGAGTCCATACAGTTCATGGGGTTGCAAAGAGTCGGACATGACTGAGTACCTAAAACACATGCGCACACGTGCGCCACATGCATACACACACACACACACACACACACACACACACACACCCCCTGCTCCTGCACAAGAAATAGATGTTACTAGTAGCCTGAAAACCTCCCTCATTCTCCTTTCCAGGCACTGCCTCTTCCCCTCCCAAGCATAAACACTTGTTCCAGCGGTTTAGTGTGTCTTCACATTTCATATAAATAGAATCCTACATAGATATCTTTTTGTTTCTGTCTTCTCTTGGTCAACATCGTTTTAGTTATTCAGGTTGTATGTGCAGTTGTAGATCACTTATTCTGATTGCTATAGAGTACTCCATTGTGTGACTATGCCCAGGTTGATTTATCTCTTCTATTCTTGATGGGAGTTTAAGTAGTTTCTAGTCCTGATATATGTTTAAAGTCAGTAAATAAAACTGTGTCAAATTGATTCAGTGAGAGATTGCTAGATGTGATGGAGTCTTGTGTTCTGAGTGGGTGACCCAGCCTGATCTATAGAAAAACGATAACTAACACATTTCTCCCTCACTTTTATTAGCATAATGAAAGGGGAAAATTACTTTAAGTGGAAATCTCAAAATTTAATGTAAAATAGGTTGTGTGATTACTTCATTTATTGTTACTTAATATTGTGATATTAGATTCTAGGTGTGATTACTAAATAGAAAAACTGGTATTCAGATGATAATTTGAATCAAATAGTATTTTATAACTTCATTATTTGTTTTCAGTTAATTTTATTACTAAACTTAGTAATACATCTTTTTTAAAAGGTGATTTTTAAAGGAGAAAATTTAAATGGATTAGTTTGATTCAGTTAAATTCATTAAACCCTAAATTGGAGTGAGTATGTGCAGGCAGAGTATGGGGGAGCTTCCCTCATCAAAACAAACAAAAATTAAGAAAACTACACTATAGCTTTCTATTTTCTCTTCACCTGTTGTTTGGAGAAATAGCATTAAAACATATGCCTCACATACTGTCTTACTAAAAACACGGTAGCCTTTCCCCCACTCCCCCCACCCCCCATGAAAGAACCTGAGGATGTCAGAACAGAAGTTGAGTTGTGTTACTTTTTCTGTATCTGGACTCTTTCAAATTCAGACCTATGTGCTTTCACTCATCCCCTAGGCCTTAACTGCTGTCGTTAAGCAAACATCTTTGTGATATCTCGATCTTGCCTCCTTCCTTACTGATGCATCCATCTTCCTTCATAGTGTGCCTGTCTACATGTGCTGTTGGCCGCATTTTTGAAATAGATTTTGAATCCATGTCCCCCTAAGTCTTCACTGCTGCCAACCTACTCTCACCCATGCCTTTCTCTAAACCAGCCTTCCAGCTGGTCTTCCTGTTCTACACTTATCTCCTTCATAACCAATTATCAAAAAAGTAACTAAAAGTGATCCTTTCGAAATATAAATGAGACCATGGTAATTCCTTTGCTTAAAATCCTGCAGTGTATTTACAATAAAGTCCATGTCCCTTCTCAATATTGAAAGCTTTACATGATCCAGCCCCTGCTCACCTATTTGATCTCATTTTGTACTTATCTCCAAGGTGGTGGTAAAGAACCCTGCCAATGCAAGAGATATAAGAAATGCAGGTTTGATCCCTGAGTTGGGAAGATCCCCTAGAGAAGAGCATAGCAACCCACTCCAGTATTCTTGCCTGGAGGATTCCATGGACAGAGGAGCCTGACGGGCTACAGTCCGTAGGGTCAGAGTGTCTGACCTGACTGAAGTGACTTAGCACACAGCAGGCCATTCTGTTCCCCAAACACAGTAAGCTTGTTCCTGTACTTCTGGCTTTTGTATGACCATCCACCTAAATTTCTCTCTCTCATGTCTCACCAGGGCTGACTTCTCATTTGCCTTTCTTCAAAAAAGACCCCTCCCTTACCCACTGCTGCCTCCCGTCTAACGCGTCGTCGCTTCTCCCCCTCCTCTGTCCACTGCCACTGTTAAACACAGCCATCTTATTTTGTTTTCTTTGTGGCTTTTTGTCTCAAAATTATCTTCTAAAAAAACTTTTAAACTGTCTGATTGCCCTAGCTTTTAGAATTTCAGCTCTGTGGGAGTCCGGACTATAGGCCTTCTTCACTGTGGTACACCTGGCATTTTTGAGCAATGCTTGTGTGTTTGTAGAATTATCAAATAAACCAAAAGTTGCCTGAGCAAATGATTCTTGATAATGAAAGGAGATTCTGTATAGAATTTTTTTTCCTCTAAACCTTTTGAAAATTGATAATCTAAAAAAAAAAAAAAAAAAAAAAAGGAAGAAACATCCATAATTTTAAGCATTCAGATTTTTGATGATGACCAAATACTGAATGTGTATCACTGTCATTAAATAACTGCTTATGTAGCTACTGTATATAGTAGACTAGTTTGAAGAATGAATACTACTGGGTGTCTGGAGTATACACTAACTTTTTAGGTGCTCCATCCATCACCTGAAGGATCTTGTGTTTTCTGTTACTCTTAAGTGAGATGCTAATATTATCCTTATTTATAGCAACTAACGACTCTGTTAGTTCCAATATCTACTTTTCTTTGTATATCATCACTGCTAAATTTTAAAAGAAATTGTTTTCAACTGTTAAGAATGAAAGTTAATTCTGTTTGGAATTTGTTAAACATATCACAAAACTTGTAGCTCTCTTTGACTTCATAGTCTTAAGTAGATTGTAAGAAAAATGTAGAAGCATCTTATGTTTATTTTTGTTGGTTCTAGCCAGCAGATTTATTTTTCTTGTGTTAGGGATGGGGGAGTTGGGATGGCAAGCAGTGCTGGTGATTAAAGGCTGCACTGTGTTTTGATTAAAGAAAAGGAAAACGTAGCTTCTGGTGTAGGCCTGTGGCATGGGAAGAGTATGGAGGATAAATTCTTGCTGATAACAGCATTCTACCAAGTTAAGTGTCAGCTCCAATTTTATTTTCCTTTAGCTGGGAAATCTGTGACCTCCTTTGAGTACTGGTGAGTGAGACATTTTGCAGCAGTGCTGATTATAAAAGACTCTACTCTCTGGTTGACTAGTGCTAAATGTTGGAAAGCCTTTAAAGAACTTGCCAAGCCACATTGAGTGTCAGCTGCTAGATGTGAAATAGAGCGATATAAGAAGTTAGATGTTTCTCTTGTTTTGTTTATTGTAGACAGTGTCTTTAAAATACGACTAAAACTGTCATTGTAAGTAGAGACATAAAATAATTTCTTCATACTGTTTCTTTATGTATTAGCTCCTGTTACATACATACTATAACTTAACTCTATAGCACTATCAGTTCCTTAAATAGAATTGGGGTATGAGAGAGAAGCAAAATCTCAACGTGGATCCTTGTCTCTTTTACCTGCCTCATCTTGTTCTGGAAGTATTTAAGGTAGTTTGCATATGATCATTATAATGGGGCAGGAAAAACTAGTGAGGGTTGATACTCATAAGTGATGGAAAGTGTAGTAATGGACTATGGAAAAATGACACTCTGTGACAGCAGAAAGGCCGTATACCTGGCTGCCGCTGTTGCTGTTGAGTCGCTAAGTCATGTCAGACTTTTTGTGACCCCAGGGACTGTAGCCCACCAGGCTCCTCTGTCCATTGACTTTCCCAGGCAAGAATACTGGAGAGGCTTGTCATTTCCTTCTCCAGGGGATCTTCCTGACCCAGGGACCAAACCCGAGTCTCCTGCTTGGCAGGCAGATTCTTTACCACTGAGCCGCCTGGGAAGCCCTGTTTGCCTAGCACTTATTCATTAATAATTTTCTTTCTATTTTTATCCTCTTTCTCCTTTTTTTTTTTGTTTGATCACATAGGTAAAGTCCTACTTGCTGTTGTTCACCTGATAAAAGGCACGACAGTGGAATTCCCATCTGCTTTATGCTTTCTGGCAGGTCGTTTCGCCCACTGTGAGCTGCTTGTGGGAATCTAGACAGATGTCAGAGGTCTGTCCCTATATTTCTTTCAAGCTGGCAAGAACTCCACCATGTCTGCCACTCAGGCTCCTCCTCCAGCAGCAGAATCTGTCATAGTGGTTGGACGTTTGTGTAAAATATAAGCAAACAGTTACTGATTTTAAGAGGTACCATTCACATATATTTTGTACTTTGGGAAGAAGTAGCATTTCAGTTTAGCAGCAAGGAGCACCAGAGAAAGGCTGGTTTATTATCTCAGTGTCGGTTCAGCCTTTTTCTTAGCAATATATAATGCCTAATTGGTATCAATATTTAATGAGAAAAATGGTAGAAAATGTCTGTGGTTCCCTATACCCTTCCATTACACTACCCTTTCCCCCTTCCCCCACTTTGTTACTGTCTTTTAAAGTAATAAAAAAATGGATTAAAGGTTTTGTTTTATACTTAATAAAACAGAAAAGAATCCAAGCATGTCTTGAAGTGAGCAGTAAAAATGCTGTAGTAGTTATGAGTTCCCTAGTATAAATGTCGCTTTCATCTGTATTCTCTGCCAGGCACACTCCCATTGAATTTTCCAAGGGTTGTCCAGCGATTGACACTAGATAATCTGGCTTAGTTTAGTAACCTCAAGAGAGAGTTTAAATACGACAGCGTTTGTAAGTCTCAAATATTGTGTATACCAGCTTCTTCAAGCATATTTCACTGACTAGAGTAACTCTTATGTCAATTTTGGCATCTTGAAAATTACCTTATATAGTTTGTACCATCAGGATGAGAACCTGTCACACTCTTCCTGCCTTTGGATCAAAGACATACTGAGTCAGAGCCTCCACACTGCCATTTGCTTCTAGTGAGGTGCCCAGGGAGGAACACTCAGTCTTTCAGGCCACTGGGCCACTGTTTTTGCATCAGTGCAAGAGGTGCTGCTGCTCGGCTACGACTGCAAGACCAGGAGCAGTACCTTGTGATGGGGAAGAATCACTGCACCACTCCCGTGCTGAATTTACTGCCAAGGACCAACTCAGCTTTGAGGTTTGGCAGGGTAGAGGGAATGGTCATAGAGCTCACTGATTTAATTTCTCGTGTACATGTGCATGTGTGTATGTTTATAAATTTATGCACATGTATATGCATTACATACATACATACCTGTGCACTACAAATGTATATACCTTTGTGAAGAAAAATTGTTCATTGAGGCAATTTTGTATTCAAACAATTTAATTGGTTAACTATTTTTTAGCAGGGTGATTATTCATAAAGTTGTACTTGATAATTTAACAGTTACAATGCAAGTACTCCCATTTTTTGTTTTTTAAATTATGTGCCATTAACTTTTCAGGACATTTTCATTGCCTTTGTAATCAGGTTTAACTTCTAATTTAAAGGGAAGATACATGAAATGGTGAAAGGATCTCAGGATTTTATAAAATAATTTGATCAACTCTTATTTGAATATTATAGTGTCACCATCTTGTAAAAAGGAGATGAAAGTTAAGAACTGTTCAGTAAGAGAAGGGTCAGTATGCCAATGAGCAAAGGATTCACCATAGTCTTTGTGAAGGCTGACAAAGTAAATGGTATATTTTTAAGAAAAGAAAAATGATAAGGTAACATTAGCAAACTATTCCCAAATGAGGATCTATAGAGTGAGGCAAATTACCTCTTGCAAGAGATTTGGTTAATGACAACTTGGAAAATTTTAAGATAATAAGTTCATAACACAAAAAGCATTTAGGTGAAATTATCTAAATGCATTCTGCATTGTGAATCTGTTATCAAAACACTTTTACACCCTGAAAAGAACAGGAGTTTATTAATATTCATAATGCATTTTGAAAGCACATGTAATGCTTGCATTCTGAAAACTCAGTGTAAGAAGTGAAAAAAAATTTTTCTTAAGATTTAGAATATTCTAAGAGTAAAATGATCTAGAAGGTCTTCCTTTTTTGCATTTTTGCAAGTCTTTTCTCACCAACACAGATGCAGCCTACACCAACCCTTATATTTGCCAAGTAAACAGTTTTTAAAGTTGCTTTTCCCCCTATCCTTGGAAATTACATTCCCCTCCTATTAATAATAATTAGTCTTCCCACTTAAAAAATATTCATTGTGCACATCAGTTTTTCTTGTTCTCCTTGTGATGGAACTTGCTAAAAGAAAAGTAATTTACTCTTTGGTTATGACTAAAACTGCATTTAGCTGTGCAATGACTACTAAGTCTTATATGTGTAGATGCTGAGGATTCAGAGGGCAGTGGGACAGACATGGTTCCTCCTTTTGGGGACCTTATTTGATGATGAGGGAGACCATCAAAATAACCAATTGCAAATTATGACAAAGTCTTGTGAAAGAAATAAGGTGGATGATGGAATCATTGGATGGGCTTCCCCAGTGGCTCAGCAGTAATGATTCTGCCTGTAATGTAGGAGACACGGGCTTGATCCCTGGGTCTAGAAGATCCTCTGAAGGAGGGAACGGCATCTCACTCCAGAATTCTTGCCTGAAGCATCATGTAATGATGCGGGCCCTTTCCTGAGAACTCTAACATTCAAGTACACAATTTTAACTGAGGGCATCCTACCAGAATTTCTTAGTCTTCAAATTTCTATTCCCTTTTAAAGTTTTTTTGGTGCTTTGCTTAAAAACATAAAATAACCCAAGGGGTGATTCTGGTCTTATTTCTACATGGCTAAGTCCAGCATAGTGTTTGATACAAGATAGATAGACGTGCTTAGTAAATACTTGTTAATTAAATGAGTTCTTTTGATAATATGGGTGCCAAACAAGAGGTAAATACTCTTAGTGGCAGAGAATAAAGAGGTCTCTGTGAAAAGAGCTTATATGAAAAGGCCTTTGTATAAGGCCATGTAAAAGAACTTATATGGAAAAAGTAGAAGTGATATTGGACTTTGAAAGATGGGATTTAAGGAGAGTGACAGAGTAGGAAATAATATGGAGTCATAGAAATGTAGGTGAGATGTGCAAAATATACACTATCTTGGGTCCCAGTGAGAGTTATACCATGTTACAGTCCACAGCTGTCGGTGATGCCCCCAAGCAGGTTCCCTTTAGAAGACCAGATGGAGAGATTGTCAGAGATTCTCAAGATCAGGGCTAGGTTTCCCCTAATGTATTCTTGACTGGAAAAAAATCACAGTTTTTTTTTTTTCCCTTTCCCTCTTGTTCTTCTCTGTGTCATGACTCAGAATTCCATGGTTATTTCAGACTCTCCAAATAAAATGCCGGAAAATTTTAGAGGAAAGGTACAAAGTATCACAAACTCAAGTGATTAATGCAGCATCTTCCCACTCCAAGCACCATGTTAAGCGTGGGAATACAAAATGATAGATTTTGTCCTCACAAAATTTAGGTGAACTAGACATAAAACTGAATGAGCATCGAGAAGCTTTGGCCGAGATATATACAGAGTAGTTTGGGTGCATTTTGCCAGTTCTGGGACTTTTAAAGATGATTTCTTGGAAAAGATGAGAAGGAATTAGGTGATGAAGGATGGGAGAAGTTCATTCTAGACAAAAGAAAAGCATGCACAACAGCAGAGGTGTTAGGAAGCAGCAGAGCCTTTGCAGAGTGGTCAGTGCCTCAGGGGTGCTTCCTCCTTTTGGTTTTCAGGACTGTGTGATGGTACCCCTCCCTCCTTGCTGCATAGGCATCTGTCCACTTCCCTTCCTCATATCAGTTGGCTTAGTGGTTTGTCTTCTTTTAATGTGCTCACAGAACGAGTTTGATTTTGTTAATTATTTCTGTTAGCTCTCTTCTCCCTCCACCTCAACTTTTTGTGTTTTTGTCATTGTTTTCAGCCTTCTAGTTTCATTGGGTTGACTTGTTTTTTGTTGTTGCCCCTTTCAACTTCGTGATTTGAAGGCTTATCTCATTTATTTTAAGACCCTCTTTTAGGCATATAAGGATATAAATTACTCTCTAAGCACTGTATCTATCTGATTTTGACATGTATTACTTTTGTTGTCATTCAGTTTTAAACATTTTGTGATTTCCATTGTGATTTCCTCTGTAACCCATGATTTATTTAGAGAGTGCATATTCAAGTTTCCAAACAAAGGGATTTTATTTTAACCTTAAAAAAAAAAAAGGCAAAAACTGTTGATTTCTAACTAAATTGCACTATGATTAAAGAATGTATAGTCTGTGTGATATCAATTCTTTGAAACTTTGGATTTGTCTTGTGTCCTAGTTCCCAGTCCTTTTTTGTACATCTTCTATCTGTCCCTGGAAAAGAACAGATTATTTATTTCTTAAAAGCCAACATATATACTTGTTTATATATTTTTGTCTTTTTTTGGTATTCTAAGTAATTTGCTTATTAAATACTGAAAAAAGTATGTTGAAATACTTATCAATTAAAGATATGTCAGTTTCTCCTTGTAATTCTGCCATTTTTTCTTTATATATTTCTAAGTTATATTGTATACCATATGGCTGTGTACATGCACACTCAAGACTGTTAAAATTTCTTAGTGAATTTCTCTGTTCATTATTCTATAATGATGAACCTAAGTTTTTAAAATGTACTGTTTATTACTGTTTCTATACCAGCTTTATTTTTATTTGTATTCACCTGAAATATCATTTTCTACTTTTTTTTGTTCAGTTCAGTCGCTCAGTTGCGTCCAACTCTTTGCGACCCCATGAACCACAGCACACCAGGCCTCCCTGTCCATCACCAACTCCTGGAGTTTACCCAAACTCAGCTCCATTGAGTCAGTGATGCCATCCAACCATCTCATCCTGTGTTGTCCCTTTCTCCTCCTGCCCTCAATCTTTCCCAGCAACAGGGTCTTTTCAAATGAGTCAGCTCTTTGCATCAGGTGGCCAAAGTATTGTAGTTTCCTATTCAGCATCAGTCCTTCTGGTGAACACCCAGGACTCATCTCCTTTAGGATGGACTGGTTGGATCTCTTTGCAGTCCAAGGGACTCTCAAGAGTCTTCTTCAATACCACAGTTGCTGCTGCTGCTGCTAAGTCGCTTCAGTCGTGTCCGACTCTGTGCGACCCCAAAGACGGAAGCTCACCAGGCTCCCCTGTCCCTGGGATTCTCCAGGCAAGAACACTGGAGTGGGTTGCCATTTCCTTCTCCAATGCATGAAAGCGAAAAGTGAAAGTGAAGCCGCTCAGCGACCCCATGGACTGGAGCCCACCAGGCTCCTCCGTCCATGGGATTTTCCAGGCAAAAGTACTGGGGTGGGGTGCCATTGCCTTCCCCGATACCACAGTTAAAAAGTATCAATTCTTTGGCTCTCAGCTTTCTTTATTTTCACATCCATACATGACTTCTGGAAAAACCATAGCCTTGACTAGACAGACCTTTGTTGACAGAGTAATGTCTCTGCCTTTTAATACGCTGTCTAGGTTAGTCATAACTTCCGAGGAGTAAGCGTCTTTTAATTTCATGGCTGTAATCACCATTTGCAGTGATTTTGGAGCCCCAAAACATAAAGTCAGCCACTGTTTCCACTGTTTACCCATCTATTTGCCATGAAGTGACAGGACCGGATGCCATAATCTTCGTTTTCTGAATGTTGAGCTTTAAGCCAACCTTTTCACTCTCCTCTTTCACTTTCATCAAGAGTCTCTTTAGAGCTTCTTCACTTTCTGCCATAAGGGTGGTGTCATCTGAATATCTGAGGTTATTGATATTTCTCCCAGCAATCTTGATTCCAGCTTGTGCTTCTTCCAGTCCAGCATTTCTCATGATGTACTCTGCATAGAAGTTAAATAAGCAGGGTGACAGTATACAGCCTTGATGTACTCCTTTTCCTATTTTTAACCAGTCTGTTGTTCCATGTCCAGTTCTAACTGTTGCTTCCTGACCTGCATACAGATTTCTTAAGAGGCAGGTCAGGTGGTCTGATATTCCCATCTCTTTCAGAATTTTCCACAGTTTATTGTGATCCACACAGTCAGAGGCTTTGGCATAGTCAATAAAGCAGAAATAGATGTTTTTCTGGAACTCTTGCTTTTTCGATGATCAGCAGACGTTGGCAGTTTGATCTCTGGTTCCTCTGCCTTTTCTAAAACCAGCTTGAACGTCTGGAAGTTCATGATTCACATATTGCTGAAGTCTGGCTTGGAGAATGTTGAGCATTACTTTACTAGCGTGTGAGATGAGTGCAATTGTGTGGTAGTTTGAGCATTCTTTGGCATTGCCTTTCTTTGAGATTGGAATGAAAACTGACCTTTTCCAGTCCTGTGGCCACTGCTGAGTTTTCCAAATTTGCTGGCATATTGAGCACAGCACTTTAACAGCATCATCATTTAGGATTTGAAATAGCTCAACTGGAATTCCACCACTTCCACTAACTTTGTCCATAGTGATGCATCCTAAGGCCCACTTGACTTCATATTCCAGAATGTCTGGTTCTAGGTGAGTGATCACACCATCGTGATTATCTGGGTTGTGAAGATCTTTTTTGTACAGTTCTTCTGTGTATTCTTGCCACCCCTCCTTACTATCTTCTGCTTCTGTTAGGGCCCTACCATTTCTGTCCTATCTTTGCATGAAATGTTCCCTTGGTGTCTCATTTTCTGGAAGAGATCTCTGGTCTTTCCCATTCTATTGTTTTCCTGTATTCTTTGCATTTGATCACTGAGGAAGGCTTTCTTAGCTCTCCTTGCTATTCTTGGGAACTCTACATTCAAATAGGTATATCTTTCCTTTTCTCCTTTGCTTTTTGCTTCTCTTCTTGTCATAGCTATTTGTAAGGCCTCCTCAGACAGCCATTTTGCTTTTTTGCATTTCTTTTTCTTGGGGATGGTCTTGATCCATGTCTCCTGTACAGTGTCACAAACCTTTGTCCATAGTTCATCAGGCACTCTGTCTATCAGATCTAGTCCCTTAAATCTATTTCTCACTTCCACTGTATAATCATAAGGGATTTGATTTAGGTCATACCTGAATGGTCTAGTGGTTTTCCCCACTTTCTTCAATTTAAGTCTGAATTTGGCAATAAGGAATTCATGATCTGAGCCACAGTCAGCTCCAGATCTTGTTTTTGCTGACTATATAGAGCTTCTCCATCTTTGGCTCCAAAGACTATAATCAGTCTGATTTTGGTGTTGACCATCTGGTGAGGTCCATGGGTGTGGTTTAATTTTGCATGTCCGGTGTAAGTATTACGTAGATGGATTTAGTATTTTTCAGCCATTCAGATGATCTTTATCTTTTTGATAGTAAATAAATTATACCTGTATTTCCAAATTCACCTTACAGTTGTCTTCTTCATAACACCAGAGTTATTTATAGATAGGTTATTTAGTGATATCAGTAGTGCTACTTTTAAACTAATCATTTTATTTACATGTTGATTATTTGACCTTAGTCAGTAGAGGGAGAAAGATAAGGGAGCCCTAACGGAGTAGCGTGCTCTAGTGAAGAGCAGGTAAAGCTGTGGAAATCAAGACTACTCCTGAGTGGCAGAGGGTATGGGAGTCCCTTCACAGAGAAAAGGAAAGCTGTAGTCCTCTAGAGTTCTGGGGGAGAGTGAGGTGAGTGCAACAGCAGACAGGTGTATGGTGAAAAGGAGAGGAAGGATCCCTAAATTTCAAGTCTAATTCCAGCTGTGCTTCTAAGAATGGCATTTGCAGGCCATACTTTTTATCCTTATCTTCTCATCTGTAAAATGAGGAGAGTTAACTTTTATATCAGACAACCTGAATTTGGCTTTTAGGCAGGTTTCCAGATCAGGGCAATATGGTGGTTGTTACGTGTCTGCATTATATAAAGACATTTGACATAGTAATCTTTCAGAGTGTCCTTTGTAGACAAGAAACTGTACATGAGTGGCAGCACTTGGGAGCATTTGTAACTGGAAAATTACCTGATAAAGTGACTCAGGATTCTTTCCTCAGTATAGTTTCATTCACCATTTTTAGCACTGACATGGATAAAGATATTGATGCTTGCTGATTAAATATCCAGCATGTTAGATAACAGAGTCAGAATCAAAGATGATCTCAGCAGGCTTCAACTAAGAGCCAAATGTGGTGAGATGAAAGACTGGGTTCCTCTAGTTGGGCCAGCAGGTACTGCACAGGACGGGAGGTGGGGGCTTCCTTCAGATCCTGCCTCCATTACCTTCTATGTGACCCCTGGCCCCACATTCAAAAAGTAGAAAAAGAGTATTGAGAATCCTTTCTTTATCCCCTAGTCATACCACTGCATTCCCCAAAGGCAGCCAAAAGTATTAGGTTTTTAAAGTGAATCCTTCCAGAGAAATTTTATGCCAGGGTAAGCAGATTGTGTGTGCATATATTTTTCTCCCCATTCTCGCATTTTTATACAGATGGGTGTATATGATTCACAGCAATTTTGTACCTTGTTTTTTTCCTCATCTTTTATGGGTTTATGTGGTAGGTTTTTATGTATCAGTATTTTCTTTTAAGTGGTTACACAGTATTATTTTGTAGGGATGTATCATAGTTTAGTTAACCAGTCCTTTACAAATGGGCATTTTGTCGTAGTTGTTAACTATTACAGGCAATGCTGTAAGTTTTATCTGTGTAGTCTTAGAAGTGGCAAAAGTCTCATTAGGTCATCAGTATTGTCCTCCTTGCCCTCTTGTTTCTTGTAATCTTAGGGGAAGAAAAGAATTTTATAGCTGAAAAGGATTTATGTGCCATAAAGTTCAGTGATTCTCGAAGCATGAACCTTGGCAGCAGCAGCACTGAGAATTGGATGGAAATGCAGATTCTTGGGGCTCATTCTAGACCTTCTGAATGAGAATTTCTCGGGGTGAAGGGGCAGCAGTTTGTGCCAGTATCTGACTTGACATATAAGGAAGCTGTGATGAGAACAGTGAAGTAACTTACCAAACATTATGTAGTTACTGGTGGCTTCTGTTCTATTTCCCCCATAACTTCTTGTTTTTCTTGTGTAGTTTTGTCTCTTTAGAAAAAAAAAAAGTTTTGTTTTTAAAAGTTATCAATATAGAAAATAGGTCACTGATTCACTTCCTACTGTTTTCATTTGCGTTGCTCTGTGTCTTTTGTGAAATGAAGTGAAGTCACTCAGTCATGTCTGACTCTTTGCGACCCTGTGGACTATAGCCCATGAGGCTCCCCCATCCATGGGATTCTCCAGGCAAGAACAGTGGAGTGGGTTGCTATCTTCCTGGCCCAGGGATTGAACCCAGGTCTCCCACATTGCAGGCAGACGCTTTAACCTCTGAGCCTCTTTTGGAAGATAGCAAATTCAAATTGAATTCTATTTTGAGGTTTTTATCTTGATTCTTTAGATTGAGGCAACTTTTAAAAACCAAACCTTAAATTGGCTCCCCACTATTTTTCACATGGCAAGACTTTTGGTTGTCTCAAGGGTGACCTCTGACTTCTTTTTCCTTTCACATCATGTCCTGTCTCTCCTCCTTTTAGAATTTCTAAGCTATATCCTGTTCTTAACTACATCTATTCCTTGCCTCATATTCCCTCTCTTACTTTTTCTTTTCTCTCTATACTGAAATCAAACTTTCATCTGATTTCATCTTCTTTGAAGCATTTGGACTTCCAAATTGAAAAAATCAGTACACTTTAGCCTTTCCATGGCATTTTGGTTTTCTGTACTTGACTTTATTGTACTGATAAGCATTTATGTCAGCCTTAGTTTATACACTCCTTGAGGACATGAACCATATTTTATTCATTGTCACTGTTCAGACTTCTTGTACCGTTCTGACTTCCTGATTGATAGACAAAGGTAGGTTGTGTTTGTGTTCATGCACAGTTGGGATTCAATAGAAGAGCAAGTGCGCTCTGGGCTGTACTCAGAATCTGTAACTCTCACCAGTGGCCTTATAAATATTCAGATGACTGCATGGGTTAATAAGCACGAGAGGGATATGTCAGATCCTCCTTCTCTACTGGATTTTACAAACGAAAACGACCAGTCCACAGTCAGTTGGTGTGTATGCTGGTGTCTTTCACGCCTGGGATAATGTTGTGCTTGGGGGATGCTATGTGTTCAGTGTCGTTTCCATAAATGAAGGACAGCACATTGTTGACACTCCTGTGTACTTGTATACATTTAAATTACATGCATTGTTTCCTCTTTGTGAACTTGAAACTTAAACATAAGGTGCTAAGGAGAAGTTTAAATTTATTATCTTAGGATTACTCTGTTGTGCTAAATACCCAAATATCAAGTCTAGGTGTGTCTGTCCTATTGAAGCTGCACATTTGAGTAAAACACAAAATTTTCTGATCATTGCAACGTACTTGTCAAGGAAGACTATATTAACATATGCTTCCCTGTAGGAATAGTGTGAAAATGTTGTCATTTTTATTTTCGTTTTCCAAAATCATTATAATTTTATACTTAAATTTTAATTTTTTGAGTGGTACTCAAAATATACTTTATAATATTTTAGAGAACTTTTGAAAAGAAGGAAATCTTGGAAGATGAGTTTTCAAATGGTGGTTGCCTAGAATGTAGTGATTTTGGTTCATCAGGCAAATGTTCTTACAAGCTGTCTTGAGAAATGGAGATGTTATGGGTGACTTAAGGCCACAGTTAACAACTTTGAAAGAATGTGCCACTATAATAATTTTGAAATTATTTTTCTCCAAGACACATCATTTTTTCAATTTTTAGCAAATTGTGTGGAAAATGGAGAAGTGGAATGCTTTAATAAAATTTTGTGATCAGAGGTAAATTGTGAAAATTAAATATAATCAATCACCAGTCCATTTAGAAACATATTATCTTAGCAGTTGTATATTGGAAATTTACATATAGCAGTGTTCTTAATTGCTATCAATAAGTTTAATAACCTTATTGTAATGGTATAAGATTGTAAATTTGATCTTACTGTTATGTCATACCAAACACAAGCAAAACTACTTTGTCATTGATCCTGGTCATTTAAAAGCCAGTTCAGATAGTAATACACAAGAAGGTAGAAAAACGTTATTCTTTTCCTGTCCTTGGGAGCTTATAGTTGGAGAATCTGTGCAAAGAAAGCAGAAAGCGTTCTGCACAGTCCTTTGCAGTTTTGCAGAGACCTAATTTTCTATTTATCTGGCATCTTTAATTACCGTTGTTATTTGTCCACAGTGATGGAAAGTTTGTGCTTGTTAATATCATCCTGGGCAGGCTGTACTGGATGCTCGATAAAGTAAAGCTGTCCCGTCTGTGTTCCTGTGTCTAGCACCTATTTATTTCCCACCAAAATGTAGAGCTGAGTTTCTCATTTTGTCTTTTTCTAGTGAGCATTTGTCCTGTGCGTTCACATTCTTTCTTCACGGGGAAAGTAACGTATGCACGAGTGTGGAGATTGCCCAACACCAGCCAATCTATTTGATCAATGAGGAGCATATCCACATGGCTCAGTCTTCACCTGCACCATTTCAGGGTAAGTGAACAGTGATGTTCCTCCTCTCCACCACTCCCTACCTGGTGGATAGCCGCCTTGCCCAGTGAAGCTTCATGGAATGAGGTAGTATCTGAAATGGACGTGTTGAGCTAAGCAGGAAGGGTTAGTTTCTGAAGAAGAAAGGGAAGACCACAAGTAAGTGATGATAGCTTGCTCATTTTTTTTACTGAAAGCTTCCCTCAGCTACAACATGGTCTTAAGTGTGTCGAAGAATAAAGTGTAGAGGATTTCCTGAAGATCAAAAATCTTATAATTTAAGGGTTTTCCTTGTTTTCTTTGTCCTATGGTTTTAGGACTGTAATGACTAACAGAGAGTTACTATTAAGCTTTGTACTCTTTGAAATTTTAACCAAAATCAAATTCCTGGAGTTGTATAGTCTGTAGTTTCTTTATTAATACCTTATTTTCTTTTAATTTTAGACTGCATTGGTTGTAGATATTTGGTTGTAATTTAATTTACATTCATATTTTCATGAATGCTCAACTAATTACCTAGATATCACCAAAATAACACGTTTCTTTTTTTTCTAGCTATATATTCTAAAGCTTTGGTTTTGTCTTTGGAATTAATAATTTTCTATGAATAACTGTTTTTAAATGTTATGATATTAAATTGAACCATATAGAAACATTTTTGTTTTAGTTTAATCTTATCAATTCTAGAGATGCCTGGTTGAAATAGCCTTAGTATATCACAAATGTAATTAAAAAATATTTTTAATAAAATTGACTAAAGTATTTTATTGATATAATAGTCAAATGAGTGTTTAGCCTCCATATTATTTATATTGGGTTTTGGTCTTATACAAATGATTGTAAGTTAATTTGATGAAAGCAGCTTTTTCTTGCCGTAAAGATTGTTAAGCCTTTTTTTTAAGGTAAAAAAGAACATTGAACCTCATGTAATTTTGTCCTGATTATTGCCTGCATTTTCCTCCATCTAGCAACACATTTTAAACTGTGTACTTTATTATTCTGTAGTTTTTTGGATGTTTTATGTATGAACTGCTATATTATTCAAAACAGCCCAGTTCTCAAACTGTACACTTGAGTTGTACAGTATGCTCATTTTGTGGATTGTCAGGATTATTTAAACACTGTTTCCTTGACTCTGAAAGTGCTGAGGATCATCTGACTTTAGATTTTGTGGAGCAAAATAAAAGCATTTACTTAAAGTAACAAAAGGAATTACTAGTAATGAGAAAAGATGACTAAGCTTCCAAGTTGGGAAAGATAATATTGGCCATACTTGGTCCCTGTAGACTACTTACTTTAAATATTACTGGTTTGTTACTAATATCTCGAATCATGGAAGACTTTCTGGGGCATTATCCTGCTTATTTCCCATGATTGGTGTAGAGAAGGTACATTGTTAGGGCAGGTGTTGGTATAGACAATTATAGTGAACATAATTAATCATATTGATGTGGGGTTTCTTAGACGTGTTAAAACAGGAAAATTGCCCTTGATTAGCTGTGTTGCTTAGATCAGTATTTCTCCATTTGTATCCATACAGAATAGCAGAAGGCAACACGAAATATGTGATGTCTTTAACCATCTCTGTCTTGATTGATGTGATATATCATCCAGCAGTTAAGAAAAAAACTGTCTCCCAAAAGGACCTCCCAGTTAATGCTTATGCTGAGATTTGTTTTTATAAATCAGGATTAAGGAAAAGTGACTTTTATCCCTAGAAAAGTGTTATTTGACTATCGAAATACTCACTGTGAGAATAAGAACTGAGTTATACAGTGTTATGTTAACTGCATTTCTGTGTCTAGCTCAGTGAAAATGACATCAAGGTCAAAGAGTGAAAGAGTAAGAGAGAAGGACTTTTTAAGCCCTTTACGTAAAATAAATTTTATTTTGGAGTTGTTTAATCAGCAGAACTCTAAAATAGTTGTAACTGAAATTATACATAACATTATGTTTCAGATTTGGTACATTAAGACTTTTCTGCCAATAGACATTTTATTTATGTATTATTTTTAAATTACCTCAAATATTTAGGAAGTCTCAGGAAATCATAGGGAGAGTGTTCAAGCCCCAGGCTGGTTTCAGGATATATGTTCTGAATGGTCTTCTGTCATGGAAGACACAGTATTCACACTGTATGCGCTATTACCAAATTGATGTTTATATGTTTTAATGTATAGATAGATAACATATAGATAGCTTATGTATAGATAGCTTATATATTGTGTGTTGATGTACTTGTCTGATGGTGTTAATTATATGTCCTCCCATTTGATTTCTTTCAAAAATTGATTTGAGTTGAGAGGCATATAAAAAGTATTAAAATTAGAAATTTTTTAAAATTACACTTAAAAAGGAGTTGGGAAATAAAGAGCAGTATACATCAAATGATAATATGCCTCACCCTAGAACTACCGTGTATGTAGCATTACACTTAAGTAGGAATTATTACTCTGATGTGTAACACATGTTTCTCCTGTCTGCTTTAGTACTGGTAAGTCCTTATGGCTTAAACGGCACGCTAACAGGCCAAGCATACAAGATGTCAGACCCAGCCACCCGTAAGTTGATAGAGGAATGGCAGTATTTCTACCCAATGGTGCTGAAAAAGAAAGAAGAAATGAAAGAAGAGGAAGAGTTGGGATATGATGATGATTTCCCCGTGGCAGTAGAAGTAATTGTTGGTAAGAGAAAATGTTTTGCCTGAAGAACTTAATTCTATCTTCTTCATCTTGCTTAATTTAAAAAGATAATCATTCAGATTCATCAAAAATAATCTCCATAATTTTCCTATCTTTTTGAATTCTCTTGACACAGTGGTATTTTCTGAGTAGTTATCTTGCCTGAAGCACCAATGGTCCCTGTATTCCAAATGCTATTATGATAATGTTGGAACACATGTTTAAATAGCTATTAACTTATGAAAGGGTGGAACCTGTCACTCTTGGCAGTACCTAATGAGAGCCTCATTTTCACCAGTGAGCTTTGACTGACCACTGAAATAATAAAGTTGGTGGTCTGGCGTGACCTTTTTCTCAGACCTGTTCTCTTGCTCGCTCTCCTCACAGGTGGTGTTCGGATGGTTTACCCTTCAGCTTTTGTGCTGATCTCTCAGAATGACATCCCAGTTCCTCAGAGTGTGGCCAGTACCGGGGGCCATATTACCGTTGGGCCGCAGGGGCTTGGGAGCGTGAAGGACCCGAGTAACTGCGGGATGCCTCTCACCCCTCCCACTTCTCCAGAACAGGCTGTCATGGGTGAGTACGATCCAGGAACATCCTGAGGGGAAGAGATCCCAGAAAGTCATGTAGCACCCCTGCCACGGAACAGATGAGAAAACACACGGAGAAATTCCTGGTGAAAGAGATAGAAATAGACTAATGTGGGATTTTACAAAATAGAGAAGGAAAATTGTAAACAATTGATGCGCTTCAGAATTTTAATTGTGTCTATTAGTCTTTACTCCAGTTAAACACCTTCGTTGTTTCCCTTCAGTTCTACACATGCGTCTACCCTTTTACACGGATGTGCATGCATGCACACACATGTACTCCGGAGACGAGATGTGGTGAAAAATACTAAATCAGAGAATAGTTGATGTGCTTGCCCAATTGGCTGTTGCTAGACAGGGACAAGTCTTGGGTGAATTCTCTTTTCTTGTTATAAAGTTAGTCTGACATCTAAGAGCTCTGAGTAAATGCTTTGTCCTTTGAATAATCTGTTTATACTAATGACAGATATTAATTAACTTGAAAAATTTGCCCATTTCAAGATTCTTCCTTCTTGAGAAAATTCAGAAATTATTTAAATTGGGAAGATGTTTCCTTTGTCAAATAGTATATATTCTATATTAACTTTGTTTTTGTTATAGTTGACTTCATTCTAATTGAAAATATGGTCACTAAGAAAAGGATAATCATCACACTTGAGCTGAAGTAAGATTATTTATAGGCATTTAATGTGGGCCATATTGGCAGGAACATCAGTAAACGAAGTCTTGTCCTCTAAACTTTGAAAACAGACTATCACACATGATACATGTTCATCACATGGTAGTTTTCATGAGAATGAAATACGGCAGTATTTAAACATTGCTGCCATAGTGCTTGACATGCAATGGCACTTAGTAAATGTGCATGGTCAAATGACATATTGGGGGGAGGTATAGACTTTGTGATTGAACACACCTTTTAAAACCTAGCTTTAGTTTTTACTACGTGAGTGACCTTATTTAATTCTCATACTTGTTTGGAACACCAATTTCCTTCTCTGTTAAATTCTATATAGTTTCCAGGACTGTTATACATGTTAGATCATATACCTGACAGTGTTTGATAAACAGTAAAGCAATATACAAACAGTAGTACAAGAATTCAAAGAAGTGCTCAGAACTCCAGTTTTAACACACAGTATTGTTATCAGCTTCCCAGGCGGTGCTAGTGGCAAAGAATCCGCCTGCCAGTGCAGGGGGATATAAGAGACGTGGGTTCGATCCCTGGGTTGGGAAGATGCCCTGAAGGAGAGCATGGCAACCTACTCCAGTGTTCTTGCCTGGAGAATCCTGTGGACAGGAGAGCCTGGTGGGCTAAGTCCATAGGGTCACAAAGAGTCGGACACAACTGAAGCGATATAGCACAAACATTAAGTTATCTGGAAGGAATAACTCAGATATTGTGTGAAGGACATAGAAATGAACTTGTAACCTTAGGGGTTTGGGGTTTTGGGGGGTTGTTTTGGCTGGCCTACACAGCTCACAGAATCTTAGTCCTGCCACCAGGGATTGAACCTGTGCCCCTTGCAATGGAAGCACAGAGTCCTAACCATTGGACTACCAGGAGATTCCTAGCCTTTGTTTTTAAGAGCCTTGTAGTTGCTAAGATGGTGAAAAAATGTACTACATCCAGCTCTGAATACAGTAGAGCAGAGAATTTGGATGATCCTTTGTGAAAGGATTCGCCATCAGTTGATTTTTATTAAAACTACTTTTAAAGTGAAAAAGCAGAAAAACTCTTGTATAGGCTTTTTATAATATCACCATAGAGAAGATATATTAATAAGTCTAGAATTGTCAGTATTTTGAAAAATGTTAATCATATTTCATATGCAAGTTTGGATTTTTAACTACAGAAGTCATCAGTTTTTGTTTACATTTGTTACTGTTTTGCCTGGTATTTAGTAAAATTTGTGTTCAGCTTAAAATTGAAGGCCTGTTGTGGGCATAATGCCTTGACCTTTGATTAGTTCAGAACTCTTAAATTCATAATTCAGAAAAAAATGTTTTATTCTGGTGGATTTCAGGTGTGTACTTTTACAACTATAGATCTTTAGATTTCTTCCCCTCTAACTCTGTGTATATCATTGTGCTACACACTGGGTAAATAAATCTCTTGATGTCTCCTTATTTCCTAAAACAGAAACAGTGAATGAGAGTGACTTATGTACTTGTCATAAAATTAATTTGTCAAGCTTTATACATCATAACATCAAATTACAGCTTAGGATTTCTAATGCTCCATCTGTGAGAATCCTGCTCAGCCTCATCACTCTGCACTTGAATGATGTTGAACACTGCCATGCTTTCCTGGGAATAGGACAAAGGGGGTTACTTTGCCCCTCAAAATGGCCAAGAGTTTCCTAGATTGGCACGGGACCTGGGAGGGCCAGAGTTCTGACTTGTGTGAATAGATAGATCAGCTTGCCTCTTCTGTTTATGGAGATAATTTGAGAAGCATTGAATATGCATTTAACAACATGTAATACAAGTCTCATTTAATTCCATATAAGTTACCACCCACATTTTAGTTAAATCATTAAAAGCTACTGAAAAACATTAACTTACCTTCAATCAGAAAAGAGTCTGTCTGGCTTTCTCCACAACCTCTCCTGTTTTGGTCATAAATAATACCCTTATGATACCATGGACTGATAGTCTGTTTGGTTATACTGTTGAGTGTTTGGTGTCAAAGGGCTATGCTGTCTACTTCTGTTTGTTGTGCTACTTTGCCTAGTTTTATAATAGGCATTTGAAAATCCATTGTAAAGTCAAAATGAAATTTTGTCCTGTGAGCCAAGTCAGAGAACTTTTAAGATTAAAAGATAGCAGTGAAAGATCAAATTTCTTGTCTCTGTTAATTTATCTCATTTATATTATAACAGTACTTTTCTGGGGAACAAGAAAATTTCAGTTCCTAAGAATGTAAGCATTGGAGTTTGCTTTATTAAAAAAAAAGTGGAGCTGAGACTAACCAGTCAATTCCATACAATGGTGGTTTTGCATTGATACCAAGACATATTAGTTTGTAATATTAGGTTGCTTCTTTCTTTTTCACATGAAAGTGAAGGATTTCAGAGCACTTTAAAATTATTTCATTTGAGATATTTTGCATCATAATTCTATCAGGAATAAAACCCTCAATATGTTTATGAAATCAAATAGATAAAAGTAATCGAATCAGAATTTAATACTGAAAATTGACTTCATTATTTGTCTTGTATGAGATGAAAGTAGTAAAATATTTACAACCAATAACTAATCTTATCAACAGTTAGAATAGGCATAATAGAAAATGGCCCTGAAGGAGGAAGTGGCAGCCCACTCCAGTGTTCTTGCCTGGAGAATCCCGTGGACAGGAAAGCCTGGTGGGCTGCAGTCCATCGGGTCGCCAAGAGTGGGACGTGACAGAGCGACTTAGCCTGCATGGCACCGAAAATGTATCGCATACCAAGTACAGTTGGAAACTCTTAAGTGGAAATATTAGAAACCAGTGAATTTCTAATCCTCTGATATAAAATGTTGAGTCAGTCTCATTTTTTTTAGTATTAGCTTGCATAGGTGGTGTCAGGCACAAAGATGAATAGTTCCACACGCAGATTTGAAATTTGACCTTGTTAAGGATTTCTCTCTCCTACCCAGGCACTGTGTGCCGTTGCTTCACAGCCTTTTAGCTGCATGAGCATAAAGCTCCCTCTACTGTTTTCTTCTGTCTTGAAATTCATTTACTGCATTGAGATTTAAAAACTCAGACAATCCATGCATGTTTATATCTTTAACGTTGTCGTGTTTGAATCCTGTGTAAGTCATCTCCAAAACCTCTGAGTAGGAATGCCTCCTGATGGATATGCCATTGCGGGTATGTGAGTGTGGGTATTGACGTGACTGAAAGCTATACTGACGCAGATCTACTTATAGCTGTGGATAGCATTATTGTCAGGGGTAGCAGCAAAGCTGCCATGATCAGTTTCAACAGTCAGATGTCTATGTTAAATGAATGAGGGGCTGCCTTGGTGGCTCAGACGGTAATTAGTCTGGCTGCAATGCCAGAGACCCAAGTTTGATCCCTCGGTTGGGAAGATCCCCTGAGCAGTCTGTGCACTAGGAGGCCTTTTCAGAAACTTCTGACCTTCCAAACTGTCTTTTCCTTCTCAGGTGAGAGTGGAGGTACGCAGAGTGCTGTCAGTCAGCTAGGCGCCCAGGACGGGGGGATGCTAACTATGCACAGTCCAAAGAGATCGGGGAAGATTCCTCCAAAACTCCACAATCATATGGTCCATCGAGTCTGGAAGGAATGCATCCTCAACAGAACCCAGTCCAAGTATGTGCTTCCCTTTTGTCTGGGTGGTGGTTTACCTGACATGCCTTTTACTACATGAAGAAGATCAGTCATACGGCACCGTTGCGTGACCAAACCCTGAGGGGATCGTTGCACTGTTAGCTCATCTTTCTGATCATGAGAGGGTAAAATTCAAAGCAATGTTGTTAGAATAATTTGATGGTCCAGGAAAATTATGAAGTTCTTTATCATCTCAAGATTGTCATGGTGTTCATCTGACATTTTTTAGCACAACTAACTCGGAGATTCACCCTGAATATCAGGAGAATAGTTGTGGGTATGGTTTTTCCCTGTATACCTACTAATGAGTATTCGCTAGTTACAAAAGAAAATTACCTTCATTGCCATGTTTTAATTGACAGTGTATTTCTCAACTAAATGGATGAGAGTGAGAGAAGTGTTTAGTAGCTGCTGTGCTTCTGTTTCTTGATTCAGGGAAATTCTTTTCTTCCTCTACCCAACTTCCCTTTCTTGTCCACCTCCCTCCTGTCTATGCCCTCTGACCTCCTTCCCTCCTTCCTTAACATATTTTTGGAAAAGAGTAGGAATTGATTCTAAGACGACGTATTATTTTAATTGCATGGATGATGTCAAACAGTAGTCAGCAAACACTTTTTCACTTATCAAGAATTTGTAAACATATTCAGCATATTTTCACATGTTCTGATATGACTGAGATATCCACCTTTTTGATTGATGCAAGTAAGCAATGGGTCTTGATTCTCTGGAGCAGAACAAATATGGACATTTTTGTCAGTAATTCCAAAGGACTCATTTAGAAGTTAAGTCAGTGTTTCTTAAGTGACTACTCTTCAAAGTTTTATATATACACATTTAAGAGCTGTCCTTCAGACCGCGGACCTAGTTTTTAACAAATTCATACTATATATTTATCTCCCAATTAGTGGCTCTAGAATGGTAGCTTAGACGGTGAAGAATCTGCCTGCCATGTAGGAGACCGAGGCTTGATCCCTGAGTTGGGAAGATCCCTGGAGAAGGGAATGGCAACCCACTCCAGTATTCTTGCCTGGAGAATTCCATGGACAGAGGTGTCTGGCGGGCTGCAGTCCATGGGTTTGCAAAGAGTCAGACACGACTGAGTGACTAACACATATAGAATAGGCTACTAAAGATTTAGTAGAAAAGAATCTAAAACAATTGCAGTTGGAAATCATGTCATGTTCTAGAATTTAAAAGGTAGCTCTATTTGCTTAAAAATGATCCTTTCTTTTAGAATTATTGGTACAGATGTTTTCATTTCTGTCTGCAATGCCTCAACAATTTCCACATTAACATTTTCTTTTTCTTTCATTTAGCATCTTTGATTTTTATCACCACTAACCTTTCCACTAATTCTTAACAGATCAGAGCCCTTCTATCAGCAGCACTGCACAGGGAAGTGAGACGCCCAGAAAGGCAGGGGAGGGTGGAGAGCAAGCAGAGTCCCTGCAGAGCCATCAGTGAGCTGCAGCATCAGCTGTAGTAGGATCCACAGTGCAGGGGGACTGCCCGGTGTTCCTATTTATGTAGCAATAGATGTCTTTCAGCTGCCAGTTACTGTGTAGGAGACATCTTTGATTCTTGTATTTTGGTTCACATTATATACATGGAGTGCTGCCCTTAAATGCTAGTAAATGTAGATGTTTTCAGAGTGATTTAAACAGTCTAACAAAGAAATAAAGCAAAACAAACAGAACCACAAAATAATCTGTCTGAGGGTATATGATTCATAGATACTATGAAAAGATAATTTTAAAAGATTTAGTTTATCTCTCTAGAATTTAGGTGACTTTTTAAAAAATAGCTGCTAATAGTGCCAGATAGTGTTTTCATTGCTATCTGTGCCACCCATGTTAAAATGTATATTGATCTTAAATAAAAATATTTTGAATCTGATTTTCCTTCTGGTGCACAGACATAGTAGTTGACTTCCCCTCTGCCCTCCAGCCCTACACCTTGGGTTGCTCTAAACTGTCTATCGGCAGGATACTGTTACTGTGTAAGATGTATTCATGTCTTTCTAACATCCTTTTGCTCCCCAGAGGTATGAATATTATCTCATGTTTGTACAAACCACATATTTTAACCTTTTTTAGGAGGAGCCAAATGTCCACTCCAACTCTTGAAGAAGAGCCTGCTAACAATCCTGCTACTTGGGATTTTGTGGATCCAACCCAAAGAGTCAGCTGTTCTTGCTCTAGGTAGGTGGGGACTGAGGCAGAGCAGTAATCGGATAGAATTGGGCAGAATCATAGTACATTTTGTTGGTTGTCTTCTGGTATCTCAGACATTTGTTGGTTGTCTTCTTCCGCGTCATTTTGCTTTGTTTTCTTTATAAACCTTCTGCTTCCAGTGCTAGAAAAAAAGCGTGCTCTTGTTTTGTTTTGTTTCTATATAAAGGATACAGTTTTATTATTGGGACTCAGAATGAGCCTTTTTAGACAACTGACCCTGTTAACAAATAGCTCCCACAGATTTCTTCAGGATAACTTCTTTAGAACTAAAGGCATCAGTTTAACAAGACAATCTCTTGCCATTTAAATGAGTTTATTTAGTTACTCTTAATTATAAAGTTGAGCTAAATATCAAGAAAGTTGGCTTGAATTAATAGAACTTGGATTAAATAGACCTTCCAGAGAAAATTTTTCTTGTTGGTGCTGGTGTTTTTTGATGACTGAAGTAGATATGTAGTAATAATATCTGAGGAAAGTGTTGCTCATTCATTTAGATACTTGAGTAGAAACCCAAATTATTTTCTGAATATTCTCTTAGCAACTTAGAGTGGCTTTGCTTCCATTTGATACTGCTCAATGCTTATACAAAGGTCGGTTGAGATAAGTATACTTGGAAGTTGGCTATCCATTTCTCTATTTGAGACCATGGGGTTCTTAATGTGGCATGTATGAATTGGCTTCAGGGTAGGGAGGAGGTCACGATACCCAGAAATCTCTGCAAGCACATACATGTGTGTGCACATGTTTGTTTATACACATTGGCAACAGTTATAACAGGTTCTTCCTGTCCCCCCTCCTCTTTCCTATAAGTTGATTCTGTTTTATCAAGCTCTGCCTTGGTAGTCAGCTTTTTGTTGAGAGATGCTGTTTTAAGTACCTACTGAAACCCTTGATTGATTTTTCAAGGAGGATGTTTTCAGTGATATTTGCTCATTAAGGGTCCTTTCTCTGAGCTGAGAATCTCTCTAGTCCCGGGATAGGAATGGTGTACCAGCTGAATGCCTGGTCTGCTTCCATCTCTAGGCCATTGTTAATCATGTGATTATTCAGAAAAAAGGTATTTTCCTAATAACTTTGACTTCTAAATAACTTAGAGCCAGGTTATGGTCCACCTTTAGAAAGTACATAGGATAAAAATTTTAGTGTATCTAACTTCACTTGTGCATTCCTCTTATTTTTTTCCTGCTTTTTTTCTTAATCTAGATTTTTTCACTTTTTAAAATAACCCTTTTACTGATTTTTATCACATTTTTATTCAGTACCTTGAATTATTTTTACCTAAGGTGTAAATAAATAACTTTTTCTTTTGTCCTCTGGAGTTACTATTCTGTCTCCTCACCAAATTCTTATACCCTTGAGATCTTATTTGTAAAAATGCATTCCATTCCATTGACTTCCAAATATTTATCTCTACACCTGACTTCTCACATGTACTCAAGTCTTGTATTTTGCAAAGTGCTTTTAAGATATACCCTTAATATTGACATCAAATCAGGTACCCTGTTGCAGTCATTTCTGTCAGTTTTCTCCTCCTCGGCCTAGAACTATCATTTATTTTCCTTAATTTTCTAGATCAGTTTTATCATTGCGTTTCACACTGACTTCCTTTGAAATGTCTGTTACAGTCATTCTGCTTTCCTTATTCATTTAGTCACCATATGTTTCTACACTCTTTGGCCCAACTTCTGCCACATAGTTAGCCTTGTGAGGCTGATGGTCCTGCTGCTGGCTTCAGGGAGGTCCCATACCCACTCACAGATGTGCAGTGCTGGTCTTTTCCTTATTGGTGTATCTCTTATTCTGAAGGTTCTACAATGTAGCTAAGTTGCTAAATGCAGTAGAAGAAAATGACTTTATAAGATTATCCACTTTGCACGAAGTCCTTACTTTGAAAAGGCTACTATAAAATAGCTATCTCAAAAGATCAGTGTGGTTAAATGGTCTTGGAGAAAATCCACATCAAAAAGTTTTATGTAAAAGACTTTCAGAGCTTGGGTCTTAAAATAAGCACCCTTAGAAGATATAATTGAGATATTTTCAGGTGAGACATTCATCTCTCAGTGTGGTACTGGAGATTTAAAGTCCAGTTTTTGCCTTTTTGACAGTAGCTTTAAGCTACTGACTTCTTCAAAGTCAGGATTTTTTTTTAAGAGTAGCTAAGACTTTGGCAAGAGTGTTTTCAGATTATCTACTGCAGGATTACCGAACCCATTATGGAGTGGTCCACTCCTCACACTATTTAATGGTCTTATGGGGCAGGGTGGCCATACTGCTGTCCCACTAAACCATCCCATTATGCCACACAAATCCATTTTACTGCCCACTAGGGCATCGTTTAGTGCAATGCTACAGTAATTTAATGCCACCCTAGTGGCCTCAGAGAGTTACTGATACACTGGCAGGAGAGCTTACGTTTTTCCTGGAAATGATTTATATATTGGGAGGAACTGGCTGACCTGCTGTATAACTTTTTTTGTGCAGATTAAACCTTAGCATTATCGGTAGGCCCTTACTGAGCAGTTTCTCACACCCATGCCTGCCAAGAAGTGTGTTAGGTTGTGAGCAGACTTGCTGCTCCTACTTAGATGGGACAGATGCATTTGTATATGTGTGTGTTGTTTTCATATTCTTTCACAACCTTTTTACTTCTGTCTCATTTTAGCACACTTCTGTAAGATCCAAAGTTGTCTTTTATCCCTTCTTTCTTGGATAATAGTAGCATATAAGGCTCTTAGTATATTTATCCTATTAAATATTCTTAAAACTGACCCTTAGTTTCACACTTTGTGGGAGAATTGCATAGTTATCTTGTTCCTGATTTACAGCACTCTCAGCTTTTATAAACCATTCTCTGTTGGGAGTTAGTTGAGTGTTGTAAAATAGAGATTGAAAGCTTTTTTTTGCTGCCTTTCTTGACAAATGGTCTTGGTTTTAAAATGCCATATGAATAGATTGTCTGAGGCCCTCCCCAAATTTGAAAGATTTGGGAATTTTAAAATTAGTATTTTTGTAGAGGTTAGAGACATGTTAACGAATATTTCTTAAGGTTCAACTCTTATCTACTTGCATGCAATTGGTTCATCATTTCTTATCAGAGTGTGTTGCAGTTTTTAGTCATTATCAATATATTTAACACCTAGAGTTCATTTTGATGTATTAGTGTGTATAACATGTTCTTGAAAAGCTGTAACCTGGTCAGAGGCATCTCTTCTGTAGTATTAGAATGGTACAGTTATATTCACCTGTGTATTTACTTACTTCATTTTCATTCTCATTTCAGGCATAAACTTTTAAAACGTTGTACAGTAGGCCCCAGTCGACCTCCCACAATATCACAACCAGGGTTCAGTGCAGGACCATCATCATCTTCATCTTTACCACCTCCTGCTTCTTCTAAGCACAAAACAACAGAAAGACAGGACAAGGGAGACAAGCTACAAAAGAGACCCTTGATACCATTTCATCACAGGCCGTCTGTGGCTGAAGAGTTATGCATGGAACAAGATCCACCAGGACAGAAGCTAGGCTTGGCAGGGATAGACTCCTCCTTAGAGGTGGCTAGCAGTAGGAAGTATGATAAGCAAATGGCCGTGCCTTCCAGAAATACAAGCAAGCAAATGAATCTGAATCCTATGGATTCACCTCACTCCCCTATTTCCCCTCTGCCGCCAACACTCAGCCCTCAGCCGCGAGGTCAGGAAGCAGAAAGTTTGGACCCACCCTCTGTCCCTGTGAATCCAGCCCTCTATGGAAATGGGCTCGAACTCCAGCAGTTGTCTGCTCTGGATGACCGGACCGTCCTCGTAGGCCAAAGACTGCCTCTCTCGGCAGAGGTCAGTGAGACCGCCTTATATTGTGGGATCAGGCCCTCGAACCCAGAGTCATCAGATAAGTGGTGGCACAGTTACCATCTACCATCCGTTGATGATGCTGAGTTCCGGCCTCCAGAGCTCCAGGGTGAGAGGTGCGATGCCAAAACGGAGGTAACCTCAGAGAGCACTGCATTGCAAAGGTAAGGTGATCCTCCACCCCACCCCCTGACCACCCACAGAAGGCCAAGGTTCCCAGGAATCAGGGCTTTCAGATCCAAAACTGAAGAGCTCTTTCTTCACCACTCCAGACTCTGCATCTGGAAAGGGTTTAAAAGTCAAATGCTTCATCCAACGTGATATTTATTATGTGTCATTATTTAAATGCTGGCCTATAAAGGTTTCGTTGTAAGATTACCTTACTAGAATTAATTCATTTTTGGTCTGGTGTTTGTTAATCAAAGAATATAGCTTTATGGGACTTTCCATGTTGCAGTCAGTGCCTTCTTTGTATGTTGACACTTAGAAGGCTTTGCATGCTTTCACGTGTATATCATGCATCTAGTAGTAATACTTCAGAGTGTTATTGAGCAACCTGTTACTCTAAACAGTTTATACAGATTATCTCATGTCATCTTCACCACAGCCATATCGCCACCTTTAATTTCATAGATGAGAAAGAAACTGGGGTCATGTAGTTAGTAAATGACATGGATGGAATTTGTGCCTAGCCTGTCCCCAGAGCCCATCTCTGCTGTTAAGTGAAATCAATGGAATCAGAGACAAAAGTATATGGCCTTGACAGAGGCTACTAAGATTTATTTAATTGTGAATATAGTCTCTCAGAGTCACTTGAAGGTGAATTTTTTAGTTTTGTTGTTGTTAAAGTTTAAGCTTCCAAATGCTTTTAAATCACAAATGTTGCTTTAAAAAAAAGTTTGGTCTTTTTACTATTTCTTGCTTAAATCGTTATTCATTTCCCCTTCCAGACTCTTAGCACAACCTAACAAACGGTTTAAAGTCTGGCAAGACAAGCAGCCCCAGATGCAGCCCCTCCACTTTCTTGACCCATTGCCTCTGTCACAACAACCTGGAGACAGTTTGGGAGAAGTCAACGACCCATATACTTTTGAGGATGGCGACATAAAATACATCTTTACTGCGAACAAGAAATGCAAACAAGGGACAGAGAAAGATTCCCTGAAAAAGAATAAGGTACCGCGTAACAGAGAGAGAGGCCAGCCAGGAGTGGGTTTCAGTCTATGTCAGTACAGCACGTGTGGGAAGACTTTGAGGCAGAATAGTCTTGCCTGATTGCTCTGTCCCCATATTCATGCTCTTGGTACTACTGTATCGAACAGCGTATTGTTCCTCTTTATGTCATGGCTCACCTTTGTTCAAAAGTCAGCCGAACATAAATGAAGCCTCACAGCTTCCAGGCTATAGCTTGTACAGTGCATGTTTCCTCTCATATGCTAATTCTTGTTGGCCTATGCTCCCTGCTTATTTCTTTTTAATTATTATTCCAAAATGTAAGGAAGAATATTGGTGACAGTATCTACCATTTATCAGGCGCTCACTGTTTACTGTGTTAAGCGCTTTACCTCTATATTTCTCTGAATTAATATCACTACTCCAAGACTGTGTCAGTATAATTTTACTGGTTTCATTATCTCAAAAATGAGTACTGGGGGTGCCTGCTGTCTTTAGCCTTAAATTTTAAACCATTCTAAAATACTGGGCCATTTAAAGAAATATTCTTAAGAACAGAGTAAATAAGAGAATGAAAGGAGACCAGTATAGTTCAAGAGAATACTTCTTACACCTATCTAGATCCAGAAAGCTTGAAGCATAGTTCAGCCTCCAAAATACGTTAAAGGCAGCTTTTAACACCGTGGCAGGTCTGTGATCAAACCCCACCAGTACTGTTGAGGCATAAAATCCTGATTGACTCAGATTGAGGGGCAAGTGTGGGAGTTTTTGGTTTCAGTTTAAAATCAGGGACGAGGACATATCTTTTATTTCCTTTGGTTGCATAGACCATGGTTTATCGCACTTGTGCTCATAACAGGTTCCATTCTGCCCTCTAATTCTTTGTGTTCTCCCTCATATTCCACACTTTGGGTTGCTGTTCATGTGTTTTGTTTGGCTGAATTTATTACACAGTCAGAGGATGGATTTGGTACCAAGGATGTCACTACACCAGGTCATTCCACGCCGGTGCCTGAAGGGAAAAATGCCATGTCCCTTTTCAGTTCTACTAAAACAGGTGTGTACACTGATTATTTGCCTGACTTGGACTGTTGCTAAAATAAATGCAAGGAAGATGCTTCTCTATTTAACATTATGTGCTGATTGTAATAGCAGTGATTTGACCTCATCTGTAATATATTTTCATAGTTTGTTTTTCAGTTCTTTCAAAACTGATAAGCGTATTTGGCACTAATTGTATCTCGATTTGACTGACAGCGTAAGGAAGCAGTTGGCAGGCAGGGCTTGCTCACTGCCCTCTCCTCACCCCTTCTCCTTTGAGGAAGCTGTTCATTCGGTGCCTTTTGCCTCCTTCCCACAGATGTCCGGCAGGACAACGCTGCTGGCAGGGCAGGCTCCAGTAGCCTCACACAGGTGACAGACTTGGCACCTTCCCTTCATGACCTAGACAACATCTTTGATAATTCTGATGACGACGAACTTGGGGTGAGTCTGCAGTAGCTACACACACAAAAAATGCACTTCAGTGGCTGGACTTAGTGTTTCAGTATTTCTTTGTGGTTTGGTCTGCTGAATTGGGAGCTCATATTTCAGGCTCTAAGTATTCTTCAAAAATGTTTGTGTACCTTGAAAGGATTCTGAAACTTGTTAGTATAGTCTCTAATAACCCTTGGATTTTGTTTGTTGATGGCTTTTTTCCATTAGTGTTATTCCTGTTGTAAATATTAAAATCTTTCTTTTTTTTAATACTCTTCAATATGAGACTAACAGGAATGTATTATGTAGTCCCTTTAGCTTAGATTTTAAAAACAATGCCCATGTAGTGGGGCATGAAAGTTGGCTTAAAGCTCCACATTCAGAAAACGAAGTTCATGGCATCCGGTCCCATCACTTCATGGGAAATAGATGGGGAAACAGTGTCAGACTTTATTTTTTGGGGCTCCAAAATCACTGCAGATGGTGACTGCAGCCATGAAATTAAAAGATGCTTACTCCTTGGAAGGAAAGTTATGACCAACCTAGATAGCATATTCAAAAGCAGAGACATTACAATTTGCCAACAAAGGTCCATCTAGTCAAGGCTATGATTTTTCCTGTGGTCATATATGGATGTGAGAATAAAGAAAGCTGAGAGCCGAAGAATTGATGCTTTTGAGCTGTGGTGTTGGAGAAGACTCTTGAGAGTCCCTTGGACTGCAAGGAGATCCAACTAGTCGATTCTGAAGGAGATCAGCCCTGGGATTTCTTTGGAAGGAATGATGCTAAAGCTGAAACTCCAGTACTTTGGCCACCTCATGGGAAGAGTTGACTCATTGGAAAAGACTCTGATGCTGGGAGGGATTGGGGGCAGGAGGAGAAGGGGACGACAGAGGATGAGATGGCTGGATGGCATCACTGACTCGATGGACGTGAGTCTGAGTGAACTCCGGGAGTTGGTGATGGACATGGAGGCCTGGCGTGCTGCGATTCATGGGGTTGCAAAGAGTGGGGCATACTGAACTTTTTGAATTTTACCATATTGAACTTTATGTCATAGAATAGTCAGCATTTAGAGAGATAATTACAAATATGATTTATACTTTCTAGGATTATGACATCATAGTCAGAAAATAGAATTTATACACATAGACATTAAATAATACAAGGTATCATGTGATTGGACTTCCCTGGTAGCTCAGTTGGTAAAGAATCCACCTACGATGTGGGAGACCCTGGTTTGATTCCTGGCTCAGGAAGACCCCCTGTAGAAGGGATAGGATACCCACTTAGTATTCTTGGGCTTTCCTGGTAGCTCAGAGGGTAAAGAATCCGCCTGCAGTGCTGGAGACCTGGGTTTGATCCCTGGGTTGGGAAGATCCCCTGGAGGAGGGCATGGCAACCCACTCCAGTATTCTTGCCTGCAGAGTGCCCATTGGACAGAGGAGCCTGGTGGGCTACAATCCATGGGGTTGCAAAGAGTCAGACACGACTAAGCGACTAAGCACAGCACATCGTATGATTAAAGTGACAGATAAGAGTTTATAATTCTCTGGAGAACAGCTGAGCTGAGTCAGGAAACATGTGCTGTCATCATCCTAACTAAGCCTGTACCTTTGTGTAAACAGAAGTGCCCCTGTTATCTCTGGGGGACCTAGAGATGAGTAAGATAGGCCTGCTCTTCAGTGAAGTCAAAATATTAGTCTGCTTTCTTTCATTTATATATTTACTTTCCCATCCATCCAGTTGACATGATATTTATTAATTATTTAATGATCAGTTCCTTTGTGGCAGGTTCTCTAGGTTTATAGATAAAATTAAATTACCAGTCTTAAGCTTGAGGTGCTCACAAACTTTAGGAGAAATAGCATATAAATAAAGTTTAAAATATACTTAGCCTTGTAAGTGCAGTAATTTATCTGAATCTAAAGATGCTACCTGTTCAAGTACGAAGCAACAGGCAAGCAGTGTTTAAGTAAAGACTTGGAGGTTAAATAAGAATGAGGTTTCTAAAGCCCATTCTTACTTTAAAATAAAATATATCTGGTTAACAGACACTCTACACCAGTAGTATTCTAAGTACTTCTTTCCGACTCCATGGACTGTAACCCGTGAGGCTCCTCTGTCCTTGCATGGGATTCTTCATGCAAGAACACTGGAGTGGGTTGCCGTGCCCTCCTCCAGAGGATCTTTGTGACCAAGGATTGAACCCTCGTCTTGATCCTGCATTGGCAGGTTGGTTCTTTACCATTAGTGCCGCCTGAGAAACCCAAGTACTTAGAAGATGGGATAATCATGACCTCAAAAAATGAAATTGACTTGGTTAGAAATGTAGAAAGACTTGGCTTGGTTAGAAATGTAGAAAGACTTGGTTAGTGAGAGGCAGGGGAGGGATGTGTGTTTGAGCCTGGAAGGAGTCTTGGTTCAGCAAAGAGAATGAACTAGCTGGGGCCTTGTGGGATAGTGAGCACATTGATCTGTTTCCTGAGTTGAGGGTAAAGATCGCTGGGGCTGGGGAGGTACTTGGCCACACTTCGAGCTTTGGACCTCAAACTTTACAGGTAATGTGCTCTTCTGAAGGCTGCTGAGTGGGGAGCTGACCTGGTAGAAGTGGGTACTGTTTTACATCAGTCTGATACATGGAAAGCAAGAGTACTATGTGGTAACTTGTTGGATTGAAAAACAAGGACCTAAATTCAGGGAGTGGCTGCATGAAGAAAAGGACATGGCAACGTGAAAAACACTGTTAGAAGAAATGACGCGTTCTTATTCTTTGACCCAGGCATTGGAGATCCATTTTGTACCTAATTGTGTCCGTAAAGCCATATATTATCTAGGACTGGTTTCAGTGAGGGTTAGTTCAGATGCTTTGGTTTGGTGGTGGTGAGAAGAAAGTGTGAAAAGTAAAGGAATTAAAAAGAAGTAGAAAGAGACATAAGAAAAGAAAAAAACCAAGCTTTGTAGAGTCACCCAGTTTCTGTTCATAGCCAGCATCCCTAGTGATTTTCGTCTCTGCTCTGAACCATCATCCTTACTCTCTGTATAAATTATGAATTACTGACTAAATGAAGAGATGTTTACTCTGTTTTTTTGAATATATTTTAGTAGTGTTAATATACAAAGGAGAATTGGACAGTTTTTAATCTGATTTTCATTTCTCTGAAACGGTTGTTTCTACTCTGACTCCTGGCCTGACATTTAATCAAAGGAACAGTTTACCTTAGAATCATTTTGCTAATTCATCTTATTAGTAACTGGAATTGGGAGACTGTTGTCTGGGTTTTCACCTCACAGACTTCAGTTTCACATTTCAACATTGAATGTGTGTTTAGTGACTCAGTCATGTCCAACTCTTTGAGACCTCATGGACTGTAGCCTTCCAAGCTCCTCTGTCCATGGGGATTCTCCATTGAGTAAGTGAACATAAAAGGCCTTCTATTTGTGACAATTGTTTTTTGTTTGTTTGTTTATCTTGCATTCAATTCATTTGCATTCTTAAAGATAATCTTACCTATTAAGGGACTTGATTTGGGAGTTGACTGTGGCTCAGATCATGAACTCCTTATTGCCAAATTCAGACTTAAATTGAAGAAAGTAGGGAAAACCACTAGACCATTCAGGTATGACCTAAATCAAATCGCTTACAGTTATACAGTGAAAGTGAGAAATAGATTTAAGGGACCAGATCTGATAGACAGAGTGCCTGATGAACTATAGATGGAGGTTTGTGACATTGTACAGGAGACAGGAATCAAGACCATCCCCAAGAAAAAGAAATGCAAAAAAGCAAAATGGCTGTCTGAGGAGGCCTTACAAATAGCTGTGAAAAAGAAGAGAAGCAAAAAGCAAAGGAGAAAAGGAAAGATATACCCATTTGAATGCAGAGTTCCAAAGAATAGCAAGGAGAGCTAAGAAAGCCTTCTTCAGTGATCAATGCAAAGAAATAGAGGAAAACAATTGAATGGAAACGACTAGAGGTCTCTTCCAGAAAATTAGAGATACCAAGGGAACGTTTCATGGAAAGATGGGCTCAATAAAGGACAGAAATGGTATGGACCTAACAGAAGCATAAGATATTAAGGAGAGGCGGCAAGAGTACACAGAACAACTGTACAAAGGAGATCTTCACAACCCAGATAATCATGATGGTGTGATCAGTGACCTAGAGCCAGACATCCTAGAATATGAAGTCAAGTGGGCCTTAGGAAGCATCACTACGAACAAATCTAGTGGAGGTGGTGGAATTCCAGTTGAGCTATTTCAAATCATAAAAGATGATGCTGTGAAAGTGCCGGGCTCAATATGCCAGCACATTTGGAAAACTCAGCAGTGGCCACAGGACTGGAAAAGGTCCGTTTTTGTTCCAGTCCCAAAGAAAGGCAATGCCAAAAATGCTCAAACTACTACACAATTGCACTCATCTCACAGGCTAGTAAAGTAATGCTCAAAATTTCTCAAAGCCAGGCTTCAGCAATATGTGAACCGTGAACTTCCTGATGTTCAAGCTGGATTTAGAAAAGGCAGGGGAACCAGAGATCGAATTGCCAACATCTGCTGGATCATCGAAAAAGTAAGAGAGTTCCAGAAAAACATCTATTTTTGTTTTATTGACCATGCCAAAGCCTTTGACTGTGTGCATCACAATAAACTGTGGAAAATTCTGAAAGAGATGGGAATACCAGACCACCTGACCTGCCCCCTGAGAAATTTGTATGCAGGTCAGGAAGCAACAGTTATAACTGGACATGGAACAACAGACTGGTTCCAAATAGGAAAAGGAGTACGTCAAGGCTGTATATTGTCACCCTACTTATTTAACTTCTGTGCAGAGTACATCATGAGAAATGCTGGATGAAGCACAAACTGGAATCAGGATTGCTGGGAGAAATATCAATAACCTCAGATATTCAGATGACACACCCTTATGGCAGAAAGTGAAGAACTAAAGAGCCTCCTGATGAAAGTGAAAGAGGAGAGTGAAAAAGTTGGCTTAAAGCTCAATATTCAGAAAACTAAGATCATGGCATCCAGTCCCCATCACTTCATGGCACGTAGATGGAAAAACAGTGTCAGACTTTTTTGGGGCTCCAACATCACTGCAGATGATGACTGCAACCATGAAATTAAAAGATGCTTACTCCTTGGAATGAAAGTTATGATTGAAAGTTAGATAGCATATTAAAAAGCAGAGACATTATTTTGCCAACGAAAGTTCATCTAGCCAAGGCTATGGTTTTTCCAGTAGTCATGTATGGATGTGAGTTGGACTATAAAGAAAGCTGAGTGCCAAAGAATTGTTGCTTTTGAACTGTGGTGTTGGAGAAGACTTTTGACAGGCCCTTGGACTGTGGAAAGATCCAACCGGTCCATCCTAAAGGAAATCAGTCCTGAGTATTCATTGGAAGGACTGATGTTGAAGCTGAAACTCCAATCCTTTGGCCACCTGATGTGAAGAGCTGAGTCATTTGAAAAGACCCTGATGCTGGGAAAGGTTGAGGGCAGGAGGAGAAGGGAACGACAGAGGATGAAATGGTTGGATGGCATCAGCGGCTCAATGGACAGGAGTTTGAGTAAACTCCAGGTATTGCTGATGGACAGGGAGGCCTGGTGTCCTATGGTTCATGGGGTCAGAAAGAGTCGGACATGACAGAGCGACTGAACTGAACTTAGCAAATCAAGGAAAAACCTTCTTCAAATGTATTGAATGTGCATTTCAATAATTTTATGAGGTAAGGGTTTTTTTTTCCATGAAGGTGAATAGTAATTGTAGAAGTAGGAATGTGTGTGCTCAGTGACCAAGTTGTGTCAGACTCTTTGTGACCCCACAGACTGTAGCCCACCAGGCTCCTCTGTTCATGGAATTTCCCAGGCAAGAATGCTGGAATGGGTTGCCATTTCCTTCTCCAGGGGATCTTTCCAACTGAGAGGTTGAACCCGCATCTCTTGCATCTCCCACAATGGCAGGTGGATTCTTTACCACTTGAGCCACCTTGGAAGCCCAAGAAATAGGAATAGGAAGTATCTTTCGTGTGTGTGTGTGTGTGTGTGTGTGTGTGTGTGTGGTGAAAAATAAGAGTAATAGCTTGGGAGGGCTTAATGTCATCTCTTTTAGCTGCCTGCTTCCAAACAGAAGGAAAACCAGACTGATGACCAGTTACTACTTGGAGGCACCCCCTTGATATGATTATTGTGTCTCTGAAACTGCTTCTCTCATGACCTTGGAGAGGGAATTGGCCCAAGGTCTGGGAGCTCTGCTCAGCTGGCAGTCTGCCCTCCCCTGACCTGTGACAAGAAGACCCAGTCAGTTCATTTCTCATACTTGATAAGGTTGTAATCATCTCTTCTGTGTCACTGCCTGCTAGTATTTCTAGACATTGACCTGGTGAAAATTTGTAAGGAAGTGTGTTTTTAAAATATCAGTAGCCGTACACTCTAAGCAATAGCTAACTACCGCCCTGCTTATATACAAATGTGCTGCTTGGTTTAAATAATTAATAATCTCTTCTTAGGCTGTGTCACCTGCACTGCGTTCATCAAAAATGCCTACAGTTGGGACAGAAGACCGACCTCTTGGGAAGGATGGAAGAGCTGCTGTTCCTTATCCACCAAGTAAGAAAAGGAAATGTGGCTTCAGCTCACTGCTCATGATATATACATAATGTTCTCATCCTCAGTGGTGCCTCATCTGAGTCCCCTCCTTTTTTTCCTCATTTTAACAGACTACTGAAAATAAATTAAAACTTGTATATATTGGTATTCCTAGGGTGGCAGGTAGCTAAGAGACCCATTTAAATTTGAATTCTTTTGTTTTCAAATTAACTTTCATGGTTTAAACTATGAAACAAGTGTTTCGGTTTGTTTTTCTCCTGGTCCTCTCCCAGCAGGGTAGATGCTGCGCAGTGGTTTTCAGAGCGACATTCTGGCGGAAGGGCTTGTGTAGAATGTTTCCATGTTCATAAATTTAATTCATTCAAGGGTCATGAATATTTGTTTTCTATGGTCCTTTTTCTGATTGATATTGAAGATTTTGTGTTTCGTTAAAGATATCAACTAATTTTATTATGTATGCGGACAATAAACTTCCTTTTTTTCCTAAGAAACATTATTCTACAAGAGAGAAGAAAGTCAAGGTTGCTTATATGGGTACTCTGGAACCGAAACACAATTCCATTGCAAATCATTCTTTAATACCTTCTCATTAACTTCAGCTGGTAATGAGAACAAATTGAGGGGAAAAACCACCATGTCACAGGGATGAGTCAAAAAGTTTTATGAACCTATAAATGTACTGCTGATTTACTCAAATGTAGAAGTGTGAAGTATACAGAGATTGGATTTTGACAGCTTTAGTGGATCCATAGCTTTTTAAAATATGCAAAGCTTTCTCAAGCATGACATGTATGAAAATGAATAATGATAGCCAGCCAGTTGCTGTAGTTTTTTTAATTAAACATTTTTCTTTTTTTATTACTCTGCACTGCAGAATTTTACAAACATGAAACTCACAGATTAAAAGAAACATTATTAAAGTAGATTCATCTGGAATAAGGCAGATGAATGAAGTCTTCCCTTGCATTTAACCAGTTGCTGTGCTTTTTTTGACACTCTGATATGTAATCATGTTAGATGTTAAAATGTCTGAAAACTTGTCCAAGATCATTCACTCACAAACCAACCTGCTGGTTAGTGTCATTGCCAGTAAAGAATATGGTGTGCTCTCTCTTTTTTCTCTTATTTCTGTTCCAAAAGGAATTGCTTCAATAAGAAGCTACTCAGAATTTTATGATAAAGTACAGGATATAAGAATTAATAAATTTGAAATATTGCAAAAATATTGGCATCAGGAAAACACAGATAAATAAGAGTCAGAGGACCTGATTAACATGTCAGAGTATGTGTGCGTGTGTGGGGGGGACATATACATAGTATTTCCTTCAAAGATGAGACAATGAAAATAGCATGGCAAAAAGCTCTTAATTTCTACAGTAGCTTATTGTACATCAAAGTGGAAAGACATAGCATTTAATGTCTAGAAAGTAGCACCATCCAACACAAGTACCAGGGAAGCCACAAATGAGAGCCACATAGGGTAATTTTAGATTTTCTGTTAGTTGCATTCAAAAGTAAAAGAACCCTGTGAAGTTAATTTTAATAGTATATTTTATTTAACTCAATGTATCTAATACATCATTTTTATGTCATCAGCATAAAAATACTGAGATTTTTACATTCTATTTTTGTATTAACTCTTTAGAATCCAGGGTACCTTTTACACACAAGCATATCTCAGGATGGATGGGGCCCCCTTTTGAATGCTCCATAGCCATGTGGCTAGTGGATGTTGTATTGCACAGCATAGGTCCATAATAACTCATTTGCATATGTAATAATGAAATCAACATACAGTAACAGTGAGAGTTAATTTAGCATCATTTGTGTTAAGGAAATATTGTTACATTAATTAAAATGAAATATTTCTCTTAGGTTTTATTATAAACCAGTCACTTATGAATTATCTTGGAAAGCATGTCAGTTTGAAGTATGAGACTTTGAGGAGGCAAAATGAGAGAGTTGGACTTTTGAATTGGCTTTTTATTCCACAAGAGCGCTTACTATTTATAAGGGATGAATACTGAGAAATTAATCTTAGTGATGATGCTTCTGTTGGAAGGCTTTGGTCTTCTGCATAAATACCTGATATACAGGGTAGGAAATGGAGAGTGTCCTGCCTGGTGAGTTCCTGCTGAGGTGCAGCAGGTCTTGAGGACAGGCAGGGATGAGTAAGTGGAGCTTTGTGGGCAAGACTCGTAAACTCCAGTCCGCCCTCGTAGCTGTTCCCATACTCACTTTAGTCATTTTATGGGAAGAAAATTGAACAGGCAGTTCTACTACAGGCAATATTTTTCTACTTTAGAGGACCAGAATGTTTCTCTAGGTTTCTGTTTTCTTTCTGCCTTACCTACTTTGAGTCCAGTTCCCTGTTTTTCATCTCAAAACTTTTTAGGGTCATTTCAGGAATTTCCTGTGACTGAATAGCCTTTTCCATCTTTTTCTAATCAAACCAAACTTAGGAGGGAGGACTAATTATTGCTGACTCTCACTACTTTCTGGGTATTTAGATGGACCTGGCAAACTGTTCATTTCTGTGCATACCTTATCTCATTTAATGTGCACAGAAAATATGAGGGAGATCCTATATTCCCATTTTGTAGATGAGGAAATTAAAGCTATAGAGAGGTTACGAGTCTTCCTGATGAATAGCTCATAATGAGAATGGTGAAGACTGCTTTCTAACATCAATCTCTGCCAAGTGAAAAATCATTTTATCCATACTTTTGGTCTGTGTTCTCTCTTACCTTTGACAGAAACGATCAAGGTGGCTGAGGCTTTGAAAACTGAGATATATAATTGTTCAGTAGCATCGAAAAAATTGAGGAGCCCTAAATGGCAAATGCCTTTTTTACACTTCTCAGAGAAAATTTGAAAACAAATTGAATAAAATAATTTTGGGATAACATTTTGTACCATAGCTTGAATACTTAATGAGTTAGGAAAGGGCTGTGTTTAAGTTCATTGTCATTTTAACTCAAAGTGAATTTATATAGTTTCATTATTTTCCAAATATCTGCTTTGTTAACTAAGTTCTGTAATATAATAGGAGTTTGAAGATTTGATGAAGCAGACACGTGTTTTACACTCTGCTGCTGCTGCTCAGTCGCTTCAGTCGTGTCCGACTCTGTGCGACCCCAGAGACGGCAGCCCACCAGGCTCCCCCGTCCCTGGGATTCTCTAGGCTAGAACACTGGAGTGGGTTGCCGTTTCCTTCTCCAATGCATGAAAGTGAAAACTGAAAGGGAAGTTGCTCAGTCGTGTCCGACTGTTCTCGACCCCACGGACTGCAGCCCACCAGGCTCCTCCGTCCATGGGATTTTCCAGGCAAGAGTATTGGAGTGGGGTGCCATCGCCTTCTCCATTTAAAACACTCTACTTACAAATTAATTTTATATTTACATTGAACAGTAGCTGCTCTTTGGCTTGGGAAAAGGAATAGGGACCAAAAGTTAAAGGTGATGAATATATTTCAAGAATAACCTATTTTTCTGTATTAAAGTATTTAGTCTTATTTTAAAAAAGATGTATTGATTTGGTTGCTGCTGCATCTGAAAACCTGTTTTTCAGCTGCAGGACTTATCAACTATATAATCTCTCTGGTGGTTCTCTGATAGTTTCTAGCTTGGCTTGTATCCCTAATACTGTGAATTGTTATATAATCTTCGGATCAAATACTGTTACAGCAAGAAAGTAACTTGAAGATCATCTTGGGAGTTTTACAATTGGTTTTCTTCTTCTTTTCTCTCTTTTTAACTTTTTTGCCATAGCAGCAGCAGGTACTGTTTTGTCAAATGAAATCTTATACAGAATTCTATTATAAAAGTTAAATAGAAGTGGAGCTTCTCTTAATGGAAGTAAAAGTTGAGATCTGAAACCCTGTCTATTGGCCTTTTTCTCCCCTTGTTGGTCCCTGAGGCCAAGAGAGGGTAAATTATTCAGGATTATATAATTAACTAGGAAACATGGTAAAAATCATTTAATCCAGAGGTTCTCACCTTTCTCTGCTGAGGGTGGAGGCAAGCAAGCCTAATGAGAACCACACTCCTAGTCAAGCCTTTCCTTCTAGATGAAGGAACTAGGCCCGGAGGGAGGAAGTGACCAGGACACAGCAGCGCTGTGGTGGGACCACCTGAGTGGGGGACCAGCCCACTGCCGCTCCTCTCTACAGCTCTGCCTCAGGCGCGAGCACAGGGCAGCTACTCTTTATTAAGTTCTGATTCAGTACTGTGAACGTGAAGTTGCTCAGTCGTGTCCGACTCTTTGCAGCCCCATGGACTGTAGCCTACCGGGCTCCTCTGTCCATGGGATTTTCCAGGCAATAGTACTGGAGTGGATTGCCATTTCCTTCTCTAAGGGATCTTCCCAACCCAGGAATCGAACCCGGGTCTCCCACATCGTAGACAGGGAAGTACTGAGCCACCAGGGAAGTACTGTAAGTCGTGTTAACATCTGTTCAGTAGTTACAGTAAATTACACTACTATAGACAGTAGTTACTGTTTAAATGTTGAAGTTGCTAGAAAGAGCAGTGTGGTTGAGAACTGGGGAGTTAGATATGTTTCCAGATCACTGGTTTAAACTTGTGCCTCCAAATATGCAAATACATTTGCTGTACATGACACCCCCTAGTGGCCAGATTTCATAACCACAACTTGTATTTCATTCCATACACGTCTACTCTACTCTAAGAATCAGTGCCTTAAAGAGACACTGGAAATGATGATGGTTAACCTCAGGTATATAACAATGATTTTTTTAAAAAGGTTGAGAATCACTGTTCTAAATGTTACTTAAAAGACAATTTTTTCCCCATTTGATATTCAATAAATTGTCTTTTGTTCTAGGTATGATTATTAATCCTGACTATGAAGTTTCATTGCCTTAGATTTTTCAGGGTATCAGTTGTTAGAAGGGGAAAAAAATTATGTTTATGTAGACTTTGTTCACGTAATTAATGTGAAGCCAAATTATAAAGCGTCAAGAGGACAGTGGTAAAGATTCAGCAAAGGCTAATTTTCTGCTGATAGCCTTCTTCTTAGGAACTTCCGTTATTAGTACTCTATTATGTAACAGTTAACATTATTTCTGATGCCAACTAGGGGGCCTGATTATGAACTGGGATTTTTTTTTTAAAAGAAGTCAGGCCCGTTAAAAATTTTACTTATTTATTTTTAGCAGTTGCAGACCTGCAGAGGATGTTCCCCACCCCTCCTTCTTTGGAACAGCACCCCGCATTTTCTCCTGTGATGAATTACAAAGATGGGATCAGCTCAGAGACAGTGACAGCATTAGGCATGATGGAGAGCCCGATGGTCAGTATGGTTTCAACACAGCTCACTGAATTCAAGATGGAAGTGGAGGACGGATTAGGAAGTCCCAAGCCAGAGGAAATAAAGGTAACTGCCAGGATATTATTCTGTACACAGACATGCATGCATGCTCAGACTCTTCAGTCGTGTCCAACTCTGTGCAGCCCCATAAACCACAGCCCATCAGGCTCCTCTGTCCATGAGACTCTCCAGGCAAAAATACCCAGGGATCGAACCCATCTCTCTCACATCTCCTGCGTTAGCAGACAGACTCTTTACCACTCACGCCACCCGGGAAGCCCACACAAAGACAGGGTGATTTTAAAGCACACTTTTCTACAACTTCTTTAAAATAGTACTGTCTGTATGCAATATAGACATACGTTCCTAAGGGTCCTCTGGCTTAGATCATGTGGTATGTCACTTGGCATATTAATTAGTGTCTTTTGATTAAATGTTGGCATTCACATTTTTCCATTGATCAGATAAGAGAAATAGTGAATTCAGTCATTTTTGTTGTTACTATGGTATGTCCTCGAGTTGTTTACCAGCTTGATGACCAACCCCACTTTGTTGTCACAGGACTTTTCGTATGTGCACAAAGTTCCAGCTTTTCAGCCTTTTGTGGGATCCTCCATGTTCGCTCCACTGAAGATGTTGCCGAGCCAGTGCCTGCTACCTCTGAAGATTCCTGATGCCTGTCTGTTTCGGCCTTCATGGGCAATCCCTCCTAAAATTGAACAACTGCCCATGCCACCTGCAGCCACTTTCATTAGAGATGGCTATAAGTATGTGCTGGGATTGTGTCAAATCGCCTGCCGTATTTAATAGGATTTTTATCATTTAACCTAAGTATTTACTTTACATGATGACAGCATTTCATTTGAAACTTTATCGGCCATTCATGTTTTTGTGCATATTCTTTTGTGTTGAAAATATTATTTTCTAAACTAAATTTCATATATATGGGAAAATTGAGGTTATTTGTGTAGCGAACCATGGCGTTTATGGTCATTCAGTGTCAAATCAGGGTCTGGCACAGAACCAAGCAGTAGATTGGAGTGGGTAATATTTTTAGGGTGACGGTGGTAAGTACTCCGTAATACGGACTTTGATGATTTCAGATGTGTTTACTTAAGGCACTTTAAGGTTAAGTATTCATATGCTAATTCTGTTGCTGACCCCCATGTCATACAAGAAAGCAGCAATAGAACAGTGCCATGATACAGGGGAGGGAAAAGGAAGTATTTATCATAGCTTGTACGTAGTTCATCCTGTCATTCTGACTTCAACAACGCAGAATTAGTTTTCCCTTTGATTGATAATTTCTTAATGACATAATGTAAATGCTTTAAAGTAAAAGGCCACAAACTCAAATGTCTGTCAGGACCAAGTAAGCAATATGTGAAGGAGTGGACTGGGCAGAGCAGAATACTAGCCGCTCCTGACACTTGGTGTCACTGTGGGGGCAGTGGGGCGAGTGGGCCCAACAATAAACTGTTTGAGAGTATGTATTGCCCCCTTTAAAGGGACTTTTATTTTTTTCTTTTTGCTATTCAACCTTAGGGAGTTGTTCAGGCAGGAATGTGAGAGATTTTAATGTACATTTCCTTTTTAAAATGTTGATAGTTGGGAATTCCCTGGCAGTTCAGTGGTTAGGAATCGGGACTTTCACTGTGAATGGCCTGTGTTCAGTCCCTGGTCAGGGAACTAAAATCCTGCAAGACATGTGGCACACCCGCCCCCGCCGCCCCCGCCCCCCCCCCCCCCCCAAAGAAAAAGTTGTTGACAGTTAATTCAGAGTTACATTCTAAAAGCTAAGACAAATTTATGCTGTAGGTCCAGTTTGTGGGCTACTTTTGTGACCTTGTGTAGAAATCATCTTAATGAAATCAACTTTAATTTTATAAGCAGGCTTTATGCTTATGTTTGTGTAAAGTCTGTACTGGAATGAGAAACTGTTTCAGTGAAGTACTTTAAAAGAACCTTAGACTTGGAGAAGTCCATGGAGGCACAGGACTCGAATTCCTGCCTTTTTTGTTTAGTCTCTGTATGACCTTAAGGGATCCTTCTACCTAGGTCCTCTCCTGTTTAAAATGGAGTTTTGGCACAAGATTTTTGAAACGCTCTGAGAACTAATGGTTGTGGAAGCAACATGCCACCAGCAGTATGAAAGTGTGTGCCCGGAAGCACGCTGTAGGGCAGGGCCTGGCTTGTTCTCTGCTGCCGTTCTCCAGTGTGTCCCAGCTTGTTTCATCTCAGACTGGCCCACACGGCTGCAGCGACTAACACCCCAGGGTTTAGCGTGCTGAGCACAAGCATTGCAACCGCTTCAGAAGCCATTCCACCGCCTAGCCTCTTACACACACAAGCTCCTCAAAACAGCAACACACAACCCTTTGCTGCATGATAGTTTCTGTAACAGATAATTTAGATCATTGTTTAGATCTATTAAATCTGTTGTCTGCCACCCCAAAGATTCTTGGTATTCTAAACTGGCGCTGTTAACAGAACTTTCTGGGATGAAATAAGCGTATCTGCACCTTCCAGTGTGGCACCCACTGCCCTCGTGTTGTAGCTGTGCATGTGGCTTGTTGAGACCAAGACTGCATTTAAGTGCAGCACATGGGGCTGATGGTTCCCTTACTTCCTAGACTGCACACTTGTGGACTGTGGGAAGTCGTCCTGCTGTGGTCTCCTTCACTCGGTGTGGGTGTGGGTGTGTCACTGTGTGTGTGTGTGTGTTATTGTGTCTGTGTGTGTGTATTAGTTGCTCAGTCGTGTCTGACTCTTTGTGACCCCGCGAACTGTAGCCCTCCAGGCTTCTCTGTCCTTGGACTTCTCCAAGCAAGAATCCTGGAGTGGGTTGCCATTCCCTTCTCCAGGGCCTCTTCCTGACCCAGGGATTGAGCCTTGGTCTCCTGCATCTCAGGCGGCTTCTTTACTGTTTGAGCTGCAGGGAAGTCCTCCGGCTTTATTATAGAACACACCAGCACTCTCTTGATGCCTCTCATACTTGCCATGCACTGACTTTCCTTCCTCTTTTTTTTTTTCACTGTTGCATACCCAGCAACTAGCATGGGGTTGGTTGGTCCTCAATTCATTTTTCTTGAATGGGAAAAGTCAGGTTCCTATACGCAATAAACCATTTTACTGCCTCGGGAGCAATTTAATTATTTAGGTTTTCAGTTAATCGTAGTTCCTTTTCTGATCTGAACTACATAATCATTTTAGAGTTTTGTTGAACAGGAAAATTTGAAAGGAGTCCAATTAGAGTAAAGATCATTATTACACACTTACTGTTTTGCTCTCTGAGATATCAGTGATTGCTGATCCGGGTTTCTGGGTCACTCGTTATCTGTACTCAAAGACACCGCTGTGCCTCAGATTGAACATTTCTTTGCAGAGCCGGATTTGGATTTTCAGGTTGGTAGGTTAGGCATAGCTAATTAAAAATCAGAAGAAAATGATTCAAAGAGCCATTACTTTATGACATTTTTCTTTCAAATTATAAGTGAATGAATATGTACTGTATTGGAGGAACATTAGTTTAAGCACAGTATTAATAGAAGAACTTTAAGCATTTAAAAAATATTCTTTCTTTTGATACCTTCTAATTGGAAAGAGTGATCCCAATCTGTTTTATGGGTACCTCTAAGAATGTATATCAAGAACATTTTATTACAGTAAGAACTTTTATTACAAAATCATGGACACTGTTTTGTTTTCTTTGTGGCTGTTCCAAACAGAAGTCACGGCTTATGAGAAAACAGCACAGTGTGATTGTTTCTGGGAATTCAAAATCATGGTGCTGTTTTGCATGGCGTATGGAAAATAGAAAATGAACTGCAGTTGCCTACCGCAGAAGCCTGTTAGCAGTTGGGACGCTTTGATGTGGCATGTATACTTACGTGCACAGATCTAATTAAGACCAAGTCTTCTTGGCAGCATGTGTAACATTTGTATTAATTGTAATATATGACTGGCCAATGGGTTCCTCAAATAGAATTCCCTCATGGTCACTCATTATGATAAAAATGCTAGCTAGATAGGACTGCATTTTTTGGAAACTAGAAAAATGTTAAATTTTCCTGTGCATTTGATTATAACTGCTGTGGAATCGTATGTAGATTATAGCCTTAGAGAACAAGTGCACTGGCAGACTTTCAGTCTCAAAAAAGGACAAAATTGTAATTGCAAATTAGATGGGAATTTCATCTATGGTCTTCTAGCTAATTTGGCATCTGAACTCATGTGTTAAAGTTCTATTTAGTAGTTAGAGTTTTTCAGAACTACTTTGTCCAAACCCAGCATCATGTTTTCTTGTTAAAAATAGCCAAGGTTTCCTCAAAAGATGAAGAGGAGGCTTGCTGAAGTGTGGACTAAGTGGAAAGGCACTGCTATATTGAATTATTCTTCATACCTTGCTGCTTGCTTTTCCACACACTGCACTTTGAATCCTTAAACAAACAAACAAAAAACAAACAAACTGAGCAATAGCATGCATAAATAAGAAATGGCCGGGCCGGGCTGGGGTGCTGAGGCGTGTGTCTGGCACCGGTGTCCTGCCCCCTGTTCTCACGCAGTGCCATCTCTCTTGCAGCAATGTGCCTAGTGTTGGGAGCCTGGCAGATCCAGATTATCTGAACACGCCACAGATGAACACGCCGGTGACGCTCAATAGCGCTGCCCCAGCCAGCAACAGTGGAGCAGGAGTTTTACCATCCCCAGCTACCCCTCGCTTCTCTGTCCCCACACCACGAACCCCCAGGACACCAAGAACTCCCAGAGGAGGGGGCACTGCCAGTGGTCAGGGCTCTGTGAAGTATGACAGCACCGACCAGGGCTCACCAGCCTCTACCCCCTCTACCACTCGGCCTCTCAATTCTGTGGAGCCTGCCACCATGCAGCCAATCCCCGAAGCCCACAGTCTCTATGTCACCCTGATTCTTTCGGATTCCGTGATGAATATCTTTAAAGACAGAAACTTTGACAGCTGTTGCATCTGTGCCTGCAACATGAATATCAAAGGGGCGGATGTCGGGCTCTACATCCCTGATTCTTCCAACGAGGACCAGTACCGCTGCACCTGTGGGTTTAGTGCGATCATGAATCGCAAACTTGGTTACAATTCGGGACTCTTCCTGGAAGATGAGTTGGATATTTTTGGGAAGAATTCTGACATTGGTCAGGCTGCTGAAAGGCGCCTAATGATGTGTCAGACCACTTTCCTTCCTCAGGTGGAAGGAGCCAGAAAACCCCAGGAGCCACCGATAAGCCTTCTCCTCCTCTTGCAGAACCAACACACACAGCCTTTTGCTTCACTGAGTTTCCTAGACTACATTTCCTCCAGCAGCCGCCAAACCCTTCCCTGTGTGAGCTGGAGCTACGACCGGGTGCAGGCAGATAATAATGATTACTGGACGGAATGCTTTAATGCCTTGGAGCAGGGTCGGCAGTATGTGGATAATCCCACGGGTGGCAAAGTGGATGAAGCCCTGGTGAGAAGCGCCACTGTGCACTCCTGGCCTCACAGCAATGGTAGGTTTCCCGGAATACAGATTTACTTTGAGAACTGTCTCGGCATGACGATAACTTGCACACTTGCCTTACTTTATGTGACAAAATTTTAAGTTTTATTTCTTAAAAAATAGACACAACTGAAGTGAGAGCTATCTTAAAATTCAAAATTTAAGGATGGGGAAATGTTTCATGTTGAAACACATTTGGAGAAGAGTAATTATGTTGTGGGATAAAATTCATTGGGATCAGCGGTCCCTATCCTTTTTGGCATCTGGGACCGGTTTCATGGGAGATAATTTTTCCACCGACCAGGAGGATATGAGTGATGAGGAGTGACTAAATGCAGATGAAGCTTCACTCGCTTGCCCGGCTCTCACCTGCTGTGCAGCGCAGTTCCTGACAGGCCGCGCCCTGGTACTTGTCTGTGGCCCAGGGATGGGGAGCCCTGATCTAGATTATACAGACTGATAATCTGCACACCCTTCTGGGTCAAGTTTCCATGATACTTCTTCCAGGAAGCCTTCTGTCCATTTACAGAGTACTTTATCTTTCCTCTGATTTTCCAGTATTTTATGTCTCTGGTAACAGTAATCACATTTTACTTTATGTTGGGGCTCCTGGGGATGTCACTGTCTTAAAAACTCCAGGTGATAAACGTTTTTGGAGTTTGGCTCTAAGAGTGCTGAGCACCTGACTGTTCCTTTTCTTTATTCATCCTCTATCTGTGCTGTGATGTGTCCTGGGGAGAAAGTGGTGAATGAAAGAGACAGGGTACCTGCCCTCAGGGACTTTCTAATCTATTTTGGAAAATGATATGAATCACATAATTACACAAATAAGCATATAACTGCAAACCATTATAAGTGATGAAAGCATGGGGTGTCAGAGGACACTTCTTGAAGAAGCAGTGATATTCGAGATTGCAACGCTGGGTACACGTTAACTGAGGGCAGGGGTGGGAGTGTGGAGGGCCAGAGTTAAGTAGGGTGCGGGGCCTTCAGACGGGCCCAGAGGCCAGCAGGGCTAGACTATCAAGAGCCTTTGGGGACACGCTGGGCCCTGGGTCTTCAGTTTTAACAAGTCCTTGATGGGTTATGAAGAGACACTGCCATCAGCTTTGTGTACTCAGAAACAGTGGACTCTGACTGGAATACGGACTGAGGATTAGAAATGGCAAAAGGGGGGTTGAAGGACACAGAAGTTCCTGCCGCAGATGAAAGAAGAACCAGTAGCTTGGCTTAGTGTCCCAGCACAGGAGATGGAAAAGAAGTGGAAACAGTCAAGGGCCGTTTGGGAGGTATTATGGCAGGACTTGGTAATGCGTTGGGTTTTGGGGATCAGAGAGAGAGAGAGATTAAGGAAGACACCCAGGTTTGTGACTTGTACACCTGGATAGACAGTGGCATGTTGGTCAAAAATGAGTGTTCTGAGGAAAGACTGGGTCTAAAGGTCATAATTGAGTTTGGGAAGTAAGTTTTAAAGATCTCCTTTGAGATGTCCAGGTGGACACTTGGGACTTTATAGCGTGGAGCTCAGGGGAAGGGGAGTGGACGGCACAGGGATGGTAGCCCAGGTCAGGGAGTGGTGAAAGAGGAGGGCTCACTGAGAGGGAAGCAGGTGTGGGGCCAGAGGAGGGCCTGGCTTAGAGCTTCACTGCATTCTGCTCTGTAAACAAGCTCCACAAAGAGAGTGGTTAGCAGGCATTCAGTAAGCCAGGCTTTTAAGATAAGTATTAAACAGGTCTTTTGACCACAGTGAGAGCTGTTTGTGGGAGCAGAGGCCAAGCTAGAGGGAATCTATGAATGGAAGAAACATGGACCCTACTTTTGGAATCGTCCTCAGTCTTGGCAGAGGAGAAGGTTATGTAAGCAAGGAGACTTCTGGGAGGTAGAGACGCCTGAGAAAATATTTCAAGGGTTATACTCATTTTTGTAACTCCTTAAGGTTTAAGTACAATGCCTTATACTTAGCAAGCCTTGGATTAATGGCTGCTGCATGAATTTATGAATTAAAGTCTTTCCCCTAAAGAATTATGGGTGATTATCTTACGTGGTTTCTTTTATTAGATAGTGGCCTTCAGATAGAAAAGCAGTCTGGGTGGGTGGATGAGTAGTGTCATCTTTGGATATGAAGAATAGCATGTTTTATTGCAGATGAGATGTGGGTTCTAAATTCAGACGCTGAAAGTACCAGACAGATCGTGTAAACAAATGATGTGGAGAGCCAGCTTTGCACAAAAAGCAGTGTCCTTCCACAATATCCTATTTTGCATGCATAGGAATAGAGTTCACAAAGAATTGCCTCTGCTTTTATTTTTCTTTAGCCTGTAACTCTCTTGGTCTGTCATTTTCCTACATTGGATAGAACTGTGGGTACAAGAAGTACTTTACTTTTTTCTTTACTATAAGAAGAAAAGAAGCACAGGCTTGAAGATAAAGGAGGTTAATTCTGCTTCAGTCTCAGGCAGGCAGCAGAGCAGGGGTGTCAAAAACTGCCTGAAGGAGGCAGCTCCTCGACTCTAGATGGTGGTCCTCTAGCAGTGCGGTGGTCTCAGCCCCAGGGTTGTCAGATCATTTTCCAGTTTTTCAAGAGAAGCTGGAAATCCAGATTTGTGTATGAAATTTCCTGAGAAGTCCATTTCAGATTGAAAAATGAAAACAAAACCTCTATGCCATGGATTTGCAGCCTGTGTTTGATTTGAGAGCGCACCTGAGAACGTCTCCAGATCCTCCAGCGCCGTGTGTCCCAGGCTCAGTTGGTAAATAGGTCACAGGCTTCCGTCTGTGCCACCAATCTCATCAGCCAGGGAAGTGAGAGCGAGGAAAGGTCTCAAGGCCCCTGATCTGCAGGCACATAGCTCACCACCTCCAACTCCGTACTTCTTTCTTCAGATCTTTTAGGGAATTTGATGAGCAGTATGGACCCTCTGCCCCCTGGGAAAAAAATACACCTGTGTTCATGCATGCACGTGCAGTTTGGGGAGAGTTTCAGAGGTTTTCACGTTCGAGGTTAAGGAGTCCACCTGCTAGCAGGAAGAATGTGTGTTCTGAAACCATGACTCCCCAGCTGTTCTAAGCTTCTTTTTAAATTCCTTTTTCCCACTCATCATATAATCAGATAAACACTGATACTTGTAAACAAAAGTAATTAACTGGACTTCCCTGGTGATCTAGTGGTTAAGAATCCACCCACCAGTGCAAGGACTCGGGTTTGACCCTAGTCCAGGAAGATCCTACATGCCTTGGGGCCACTAGGCCGGTGCACTACAGCTGCTGAGCCTGTACTCGGAGCCTGCAAGCCGCCACAGGAGAAGCCTCTGCAGTGAGAAGCCCCCACTGCAACTGGAGAGCAGCCTCCTGTTCACTGCAATAAGAAACACAGCGACACAGACCCAGCGTAGCCATACAGAAATAAATAATTTTTTGAAAAGTAATTAAAAAACTAAAAGTAATTATGAAGCAATCATTAAGAAATTTTCGCAACTCTCTTTTCTTGAGAATACCCTTGGAAACAGGTCTGTATGGTTTTAAAAAGTCAGACCTATTTACCTTTCCACTTTAGGCAGTTTTATATTAGCCTTGATTATATAGAATAACTTTATCTCCCCTTTTATTATTTCCAATAATAATAAAATTTATTATTTACTAAGTATTTTAGTGTCTCTACTGCTAGTGACACCTCTGTCGGGGCCTGTCGCTGAGGCCGTGCCAGCCCGCCCTGACGGGTCCCGTTCTGTCGTTTTCCTTGCAGTGCTGGACATCAGCATGCTGTCCTCCCAGGACGTGGTCCGTACGCTGCTGTCCCTGCAGCCCTTTCTCCAGGATGCCATCCAGAAGAAGCGCACGGGCAGGACCTGGGAGAACATCCAGCACGTGCAGGGACCACTCACCTGGCAGCAGTTCCACAAGATGGCAGGACGGGGAACTTACGGTAGACCTTTCTCCCTTTTGACGTTCTTTCGGATTTTTTTCTTCTGTGAAAAGAGCAGCTTTAGTTACTGTCAAGTCTTCCTTTGCTGACAAAATAGAATATTTTCTCTCCTGACTACTACATTTTATAATCTCCCTATTTTCCAGTAGTCAGTTTTAGAGATAATTTTTCTTAATGTCTTTGGCATAATCAAGGTCAATGGGGCAAATAATGCCTAACTAGAGTATTTGTTAGAATCTCATCTTCCCAGTCCTCACTGTCGTTTCATCTGGATGAACTTCTGAACTAGTTCTGACAGCTTCTTTGGAGTCAGGACCATAGTGCCTGTCTTAAGAGGCAGGTAGATAGTTTTGTTCGGAGAACTAACACTAACCTGCTCTACTCAGCACTCACTGAACCTTTATAAGCATGTTCTGACTCATTTAATTAAAGTTCTTCATCAGGGGCCATTTAATTAGAGGATTTGAAGACTACTTTTAAGAGTATCATGTCAGCCTACAATAAAATGTCCAATGCCAGAATTAAGACGAATCACCAGAGAAGGCACAGTTGTGGAGGTAGTGGGAAATGGACTCACAAGCGCTTTCCTAAGCTGCAGTCTTGTTTTAGGTTCTGAAGAGTCTCCTGAGCCACTGCCCATCCCCACCCTGCTGGTAGGCTACGACAAGGACTTCCTCACCATCTCGCCGTTCTCCTTGCCGTTTTGGGAGAGGCTGTTGTTGGACCCATACGGGGGCCACCGTGATGTTGCGTATATTGTGGTGTGTCCAGAAAACGAGGCCTTGCTCGAAGGAGCCAAAACTTTCTTCAGGGACTTGAGCGCTGTATATGAGGTGAGAGAGACACGAGAGGTGAGAGTTGTCTGTATGATGCAGGGCCTCGGATTGTTTCTAGTTGTGGCTAAATTTTAAAGGATAAATATCTTCAAAATAGATCTCCAGGAAAATTTGCACATAGTTGGAGGATGAAGAAAAGGATAAGTTGGCAAGTTTTTCAGGAAGTACATTGTTTTCCCATCATAGCTTTATATTTTATTAGATTGAAAAGATTTTCCTCTACCAGCCTAACTAGCTGTTTTTTTCCCCCATTCATGTGCTTGAGTTTAAAAGGACTACTCACCGGGGGTTAGTGGTTGTTCAGAAGAAGAACTTGACAAAAAGAAAATACATCTACTCTTGGGGGTAGGGGGAGTTCCTGAAAACAGTATAAAAGTGTTTAGCTGGAAAATTCCTGAATCACATAGAAGTTTAGTGACTCATGTTCCTGTTGTTTTATTTAAACATCTTAAACTCAGTTTTGGTACAGATTAATAATGTAATAACCCTAGTAATGTTAGATAATTTTGTATATTTGGTATATAAAGTCCTGTTACTTTTGAAAAATTAGAATCATACCTGTCTTTAAAGAGTTAGTGTACATTTCTTCTGCTAAAGTACATATACACTAAAGTTTCTGTACCTTATACTCCTTCATATTTGATGAGAGTAAATGAAATTAGTGTTTATAAAGTAAGTGTTTGGAGCTGTGACATATTATAAGCATTACCAAAATGTTTATTAAATAAGATGCCAAGTTGAATTTCAAAAATATTCCATAACAGAAATTGACCATCTATAAATGTATGAGTACACATGAAATAGTAAATTTACATGTTGCTTCAGAGAAAAGAGAAGGCGCTTATGTCTGAAATAATGGCATCAATTAAGCCACCAAAGGAAATCCTTGGAAACAGTAATTTCTAAACAGTGCCTGGTCCATGATGCATAATAATACTGAATCACAATTACCCTAATGCAGAAAACTTGTCTAAGCAATTTTAAAGCCCAGTCATTCTTTTAAATGAAGCTCTCAGCATAAGTTACAGAACGTAAAAGGATTACCCGATCCCTTCAGAATTGCTCTTTTGGCAGTAATGTCTACCTGCTTCAGAGGAGTGTACCCTAGAGAATTTTTTAGGGGTTTGGTAAGCCTTCTGTTCATCAGCTCTAGTATGGGCTAATTATATGGGCTCTCCTGCCAGTGAACATGTAGTTAAGTAGCTTACTTTTTGCAGATATATTGTATTCATTCTTTACCATAAGCACCCCTTTAATGTTCTGAAGGTTAATAATAGGATCTCATTGTGCTAAAACAACTATTTACTTTTAAAAAGTGGTCAGCATGTCCACTACTTTAGTGGCCTCTGCTCTTGGGGATCTCCAAATGTAGCAGTGTAGCAGATGGCCCATAAAATGTTAGTGTTATCTTATGGGAGAACATCCAGAGTAGGGATTACTTAAGAGATTTCAGTGGACACATGTCTCCGTCAGCCCTCGTAGGCAGGAATCCGGCTCTTTATTTGACCATTAGCAGTCAGGTAGCGCTCAGCAGTGTTCCCTTGTGGAGAAGGAGGTGCTTGGGGTGAACAGGCATTTATTTTTTTCTTCATAAAGAACATTTTTCCTTAGAGAGGCTGGTCCAGGGTTTGGAAAGACAGGAGAGCAAATTCAGATACATTACTGGTCTGGTTGCACGTGGAAACGCTGAACGAGGAAGGAAGTTGCCTTCCTGTGTGTGTCAGGCATCTCAGCGGCTGATGGTGTGCTCTGAGGAGGGAGGGTCCCTGTTCTGAGTGGGGTCTGATGTGTTCTGTCAGATGTGCCGACTCGGGCAGCACAAGCCCATCTGCAAAGTGCTGCGCGACGGGATCATGCGCGTGGGGAGGACTGTGGCGCAGAAGCTGACGGAAGAGCTCGTGAGCGAGTGGTTCAGCCAGCCGTGGGGCAGCGAGGAGAGCGACAATCATTCCAGACTCAAACTTTATGCGCAAGTTTGCCGCCATCACCTAGGTAAATGGAGATTTACGTGACAAAGTCAAATTTGAGATGTAGAATAGCAGATTGTTTTCCCCCTCCCCCATTCTTACCTGAAAAAACTCCATGGACAGAGGAGCCTGACGGGCTACCGTCCATAGGGTCGCAAAGAATTGTACGCGGCTGAGTGCACAATCTTTTTGTTCTAAGTAATTAAATGTTTTTATGTGCATGTATATTCTTGAAAAGCCATTTAAAGTAGCCTAAAGAAGTCATATCTAATTTACTCCACATTTCAAAAATGTAGCAGCATGATTTGGTATTAACTGGTTAATTTTAACCCAGATTCTCAAGAGAATCTTAGACCTACCTTATAAGGCGTTAAACACATAGGAACATAACATACCACGATGTCTGAGAATACGTGGCCTCTCAGTTTTTAGTGAAGGTGTGTGGAATTGGTCTCAAAGGAAAATGATGGGTTTTCCTGAAAACGAAATGACTGGTTTTGTCCTTTTTCTTCTGTTCTCCAAATAAGGCTCTTCCAGAATTTATAATAAGTGGCCCCACATTTATTCCCTGTTTATACACAAGCTTGTGTTTCAGTGTGGAGATCGCATTTTGGGTGTCAGAACCAGAGTATTGCAGCCTGGAAGCATAGCTCTTTAGAAAGTGACTGTTCTGAGTGTCTGCATCAGCCAGACCTGCAGGACGTCCCTGAAGTCACTTCTGTGCGTGTCCTCTTGCAGCACCTTATCTGGCCACTCTGCAGCTCGACAGCAGCCTGTTGACACCACCTAAGTACCAGACCCCGCCAGCAGCAGCACAGGCGCAAGTGCCGCCTGGGAGCACTGGGCCTTTAGCTTCAAATCCAGGTGCAGCCGCGCCCTCGGCAGGCAGTGCGTTTAATCCCACCTCCAACGGCAGTTCTCTGAACCCGGCTGCAAGCAGTTCAGCCTCTGGCTCCACCGGGCCCCCAGTCTCCACATCGGCCTCTGCTCCCATCATCAACCAGATCAGCACTACCTCTTCCTCAGGATTCAGCGGTAGTGTCGGGGGGCAGAACCCCAGCACCGGGGCTAGCGCTGCAGAGAGAACGCAAGGGAGCCTGGGCTGCACTGGAGACTCTGAGCCTGGGCAGAGCTCCTCACAGCCCTCCCAGGACGGACAGGAAAGGTACAGTACTCTGACCGAGCCCAGTGGCTTCGGCTCAGACCCCGGGGCTCCTCTTCCCCTGTGCCTCAACCCCCTCAACTTCACGCGTCTCTAAACCTAGTGAAGCGCTTATATTTCTGTTCTTCCCCAAAGAAGGTAACACCTGTCAGTCTATAGTTCAGTGTTAAGAAATTTGAGAAATTCTTATAAACTTACTAGTAATTATTGTATTACTAGTATAATAATATGTGCTTCGCTTTCATGCATTGGAGAAGGAAATGGCAACCCACCCTAGTGTTCTTGCCTGGAAAATCCCAGGGATGGCAGAGCCTGTTGGGCTGCCATCTATGGGGTCGCACAGAGTCGGACACGACTGAAGTGACTTAGCAGCAGCAGCAGTGTAATTAATATTATACTATAACTAATACTATATGAATAATATTTCTCCGGTGGCTCAAATGGTACAGAATCTGCCTGCAATGCAGGAGACCCAGGTTCGATCCCTGGGTTGGGATGATGCCCTGGAGAAGGGAATGGCAGCCCCTCCAGTATTCTTGCCTGGAGAATCCCATGGACAGAGGAGCCTGGTGGGCTACAGTTGGACAAAGAATCCGACACAACTGAATGACTAACATTTTTACTTTCAACCTCTTCATATTAACATAACAGCATTATAAAGCAACTTTGTAGAAGGAAACCATAGCAGGTGAAAAAGAGATCTCCCATTTTAGAGAAGCACATTGTCATTTTCCATCTATCTTGGTGCTGACTGACTGGGTTTGCCTTCATTTTGTTTTGATGTTGCATTACTCTGTAATCTCTGTCCAGGGAGTTGGTCTGCTCTGGAGTTGATGTATTTTTTATAATTTATGTTGCACATCTCATAAGTGGCTCTGTGTGCAGTGTTACAGAAAGGGAGAGAATAGGCATTCCCACGGAGCCTGACTCTGCAGACAGCCAAGCCTACCCTCCTGCTGTCGTCATCTACATGGTGGACCCCTTTACGTACACTGCGGAGGAAGACTCCACTTCTGGAAACTTTTGGCTGTTGAGTTTGATGCGCTGCTACACAGAAATGCTGGATAATTTACCTGAGCATATGAGAAATTCTTTCATTCTCCAGGTAACTAACTGCAAGTTTATTTACTTTGTTGTTGTTTTTATGAAAGTGAATACTTTTTTTTTAACTGTATGTATATGAAAACAGAAAAAAAATTATTCTTAATTCTACCCTTTAGATTCAGACATTATTAGTTAGTATTTTGATGTTTCTCTAACCTCTTTCCTGTGTTTGTTTACACAATTAAGATCATATTTTCATGTAATTTTTTTTTACCGTTTCACTGTTTTGGCAGGCTAGTGGTTGGGATTCTGTGCTTCCAGTGCCGGGGCCAGGTTCAGCCCCTGGTTGGGGAACTAGGGTCCTGAAAACTGCATAGTGTGACCAGTAAATAGATGAATACTGCCAGAATAAACATCTTTATGTGTAATCTCTCTTTTACATTTCAAGTATTTCTTAAAGTGGATTCTTAGATAAAGATACTGATAAATAATGCCAGAGTCCTTTCCCAAAAGGTTATAGTTATTTACAGTTCTTTCAGGAGTGAATGAGCATGCTCATTTTCACTGTACCTTTGCCAACTTCATAGTGTAATAATTGTTTAAGTTTATAATTTAATAGGTGAAAAATGATGGGTGTTTAGATTTTTGTATTACTGTCCCTTTTAACTCAAGTCATTTCTATAGAATTAATTTAAAGCTCCTGGTGTAGTCCATTGATAGTTTTTCATCGAAGCTTGTATCTCACATAATTCAGTGATGCCATGCATACTAAGTGTAAGAACTGAGAAATGCATTTAAAAGCAAGTTTTAAAATTTGAGGGCATAGCAACAATGAATTGAGAATTTATCCTTAAAATGGGAACAGGGTAATTTCTGAGTGACAATGTAACTTGCCTAGCAGAGTGACACCCCTTCTTAAACTGCTGTTAGTTGTAATATAAGACTTTGTGTCACTGAAAGGAATCAAGATTGAATTACATTATGTTTGGCATTTCTGTATTTGAAGACTAAAGTTGCCTCCCCATTCAATAAAGAATGCATGCATTTCATCTTCAGCTGCCTGTTGGCATGTTAGATCTGTTTCCAGTCTTGTTTGTGTTTGTGTCTGTAGATTGTGCCTTGCCAGTACATGCTGCAGACAATGAAGGATGAGCAAGTTTTCTACATTCAGTACTTGAAGTCCATGGCATTTTCAGTGTACTGCCAGTGCAGGCGACCTCTGCCTACACAGATCCACATTAAATCCCTCACAGGATTCGGGCCTGCCGCCAGCATTGAGATGACTCTCAAGAACCCGGAGGTAGGCAGCAGCAGGGCAGAAATTTGCAAAGACTGCTTTTATACTAAAGATGCAAGCCAGGAGAGTTACTTGCTTGTTCTGTCTTCTCCCTTTATATAAGAGTGGTAGATTTCTCTAATCTTTAAGTTGAAATGGAGGAGATAACTTCTCTGAACTTGTATAACTTTTTGAGAAAGGAGGCAAGCAAACTCCTGCTTTTTTCTTGATGTAACACCTAAGGCAACAATACGCTTATCCTTTTTACTTTACTTACTAATGTTCAGCTTTCCTATGTTTTTTTTGCTCATTAGTTTTGGAAGCTGATCTGTGTCTCGAATCACTCTCTACCTCCACCTCCCCCAGCTCTTTCCTCCTGGAGCAGCTGTTGTGCGTGTTCGCTCCACACGGGCCCCTCACCTTCTGATGCTCTCTTCCCCACCCGGTCTCTGTGCCTGTGTGTGTGGGTGCATATGTTTCTCTCCATCTTCCACAGATGTGTACCTCCAAAACACCAAGGCAAACACGCTTTAAACAAGACTTGTACACTGCTGTTCTTTTACTAAATCATCTTTTCCTGAAGATAGATGTACAGGGCAGTGTTGAGGACTTCCAAAGCCTTCAAAAATCAATTCCACAACTTTTCCATGAAAAATTACCCATTAATAAGAGCCAGCAAGCAATGCTTTACCATTAAAGAACTTAATAGCCAAAATAGCTAATTTTAGTTGGTAATGTTTTTCTGGAAAACTAAAAAAAAAACAAACAAACAACGTAGTACTTAATACCGCATTTGTTGTAACCTGGCTCAAGTCAGCTTGGTCCCAAGGAAAGGAAGTGCTTAGCTGACAGCTTATATCCACTCTGGGGTTATAGAAAAGTTCTGTCTTTGGCAATTCTAGGTTGGTTTGTTGAGTTTGTGTTTTTTTTACTTTGGTGAGAAAGTCATCTATTTTCTCTACTACTAGCTTTTTCTAGAATTGTAATAAATCCATTTCTATTTCTTATTTGTGTCCGGAAATCATGAGTTTGTCCTTTCTGTATACATTTTAAATCTTTTAGTTCTTTACCTCTTGTGGTTATTGTACAATTCAGATGCAGTCATTCCTTATGCTTTCATAAGAAGCCATCACAATTTCAAGTGATAGCTAATAGCAGTCTGCATTTTCATAGAAGTGAGTAAAGGCTGACTACATATATTAAGATATCCCAAGGCATTATGTAATGTTTTAAAAGATTATATAACATACTGGCAGAACACTGTGAGAGTTCATGAGACAAAGTGAGGCTCAGATGAAAATAAATTGCAAAAATATGCTTTCTTTCCTTTTGCTTTGGAACAGGAAGAGAGAAATCAATTGTTTGACTTAATTAAAAACCTAAGAACCAAACATTATGAATACTTGCTGAGGTCTATGAATCTTCCCTTGAATGAAGGTACTGGCTCACTGCTAGATGCGGCCTCTCCCTCAGTCTGCGGGTGGAATTTTGTATTTTCACCCAGTGACTGAAGCTGAGTGTCTGCTGCCAGACTCTGTGTTAGGTGTCGACTGTGCAGCGGTGAGCGAGATGCCAGGCCTCTGCTTCCAGAGATTCGCAGTTTCTGCAGTGGCACAGCCTCATGCAAGCTCCTGGAGCCACGATCCCACTTGCTGTCTCCTTAGGGTTGCCTGTTCTGGGTGTTTTATGTAAATGAAATCATCCCACATGTAAGCTTTTATGTCTGGCTTCTTGCACTTAATATCATGTTTTCAAGGTTCCTCCATGTCATAGCACATATGGTACTACTTCTGTGGCTAAATAATGCTCCATTATATGGATAGACCACAACTTGTTTATCCCATTAGTGGATGGACGTGTGGACTTTTCCACTTTCTGGCTGTTGTGACTGCTACTGCTAAGTCGATTCAGTCGTGTCCGACTCTGTGCGACCCCATAGACGGCAGCTCACCAGGCTCCCCCGTCCCTGGGATTCTCCAGGCAAGAATACTGGAGTGGGTTGCCATTTCCTTGACTAATGCTGTTCTAAATAGTTGTGTATAAGTTTTTATGTGGCTATGTGTTTTTGGTTTTTCTGGTGTGAAATTTCCAGGTGTGTGGAGAGAGAATGGATCAGTGATAAGGTTAGGTTTAAAACTTGAACAAATTGTTGAATATCTTTGTATCCCTGAAATAAAGGAATTGGGTTAAATTATCTCTAAAGTCTCCTTTAACTTCAAAATTCTGTAATTGCATTATTACTATTTCTTATGCTGTAGTTCATGGGCTGGCAACTCTGACTGTGGGCTAAACCCAGCCTGCAGCCTGCATGTGTATGAGCATTCAGATGGGAGTGATAGTTACAGTTTTACAAAGAGAGGATTATGTGAAAGAGACTCACAAGGCCTAAAGTGTTTGCTGTCTGGTCCTTTATGGAAGTTTGCTGACCCCTGCTGTAGTCTACTAAATACCGATATGTACGTAATAGCTGTCAACAAAAAGGTTAAATTTCATCACAGTTTATCTAAAATATTTGTATTTGGTAACAGCTAATGCTTTGATTTCTTAAATTGCACACACATACACATAGTAAAGTATAATATACATACTGAAAAGTGCCCAGTCTTAAGTGTTCAGTTCAGTTCAGTCGCTCAGTCGTCTCCGACTCTTTGTGGCCCTATGAACCGCAGCACGCCAGGCCTCCCTGTCCATCCCCAACTCCCGGAGTTCACCCAAACCCACGTCCATCGAGTTGGTGATGCCATCCAGCCATCTCATCCTCTGTCATCCCCTTCTCCTCCTGCCCCCAATCCCTCCCAGCATCAGAGTCTTTTCCAATGAGTCAGCTCTTCACATGAGGTGGCCAAAGTATTGGAGTTTCAGCTTTAGCATCAGTCCTTCCAAAGAACACCCAGGACCCATCTCCTTTAGGATGGACTGGTTGGATCTCCTTGCAGTGCCAGGGACTCTCAAGAGTCTTCTCTAACACCACAGTTCAAAAGCATCAATTCTTAGGCGCTCAGCTTTCTTCACAGTCCACTCACATCCATACATGACCACAGGAAAAACCATAGCCTTGACTAGACGGACCTTTCTGGACAAAGTAATGTCTCTGCTTTTTAATATGCTATCTAGGTTGGTCATAACTTTCCTGCCAAGGAGCAAGCGTCTTAATTTCATCACTGTAATCACCATCCGCAGTGATATTGGAGCCCAGAAAAATAAAGTCAGTCACCGTTTCCCCATCTATTTCCCATGAAGTGATGGGACCGGATGATGCCATGATCTTCGTTTTCTGAATGTTGAGCTTTAAGCCAACTTTTCACTCTCCTCTTTCACTTTCATCAAGAGGCCTTTTTAGTTCCTCTTCACTTTCTGCCATAAGGGTGGTGTCATCTCCATATCTGAGGTTATTGATATTTCTCCCGGCAATCTTGATTCCAGCTTGTGCTTCCTCCAGCCCAGCGTTTCTCATGATGTACTCTGCATATAAGTTAAATAAGCAGGGTGACAATATACAGCCTTGACGTACTCCTTTTCCTATTTGGAACCAGTCTGTTGTTCCATGTCCAGTTCTAACTGTTGCTTCCCGAGCTGCATATAGGTTTCTCAAGAGGCAGGTCAGGTGGTCTGGTATTCCCATCTCTTTCAGAATTTTCCACAGTTTATTGTGATCCACACAGTCAAAGGCTTTGGCATAGTCAATAAGTGTACTGCTTGCTGAATTTCTTCAAGTAAAAATATTATGTAACTAAGAGCCAGAAATAAAGCATAACAAGCATCCGTCTCTAACATCCCTTCTAGTCACTCCAGTGGTAATCACTATTTTGACTTGTAACAATGTAATTTTGCCCATTTTTTGGCTTTTATATAAATGGAATTATAATTTACAGTCTTGTGTGTGACTGTGATTCAGTGCTGAGAATTATCCATTTTGTCGCTTGTGATGGTTTTTTCATTCTCTTGGCCATTTAATGCCCTGCTTGTGTAACTTTATAACAGCTTAGCATCCATGTTACTATTGATGGTTATTTAGGTTGTTTTCTCTTCTGAGCTTTTTGTTTGTTTGTTTGTTTTAATTTAAAAACTAAAAGTAGAAGTTTTTATTGAGTTCTTTAAATTATTACTCCATATTTTTCTTCTAACTAGAAAAGTTTTTAAGCCGCCATTCTTAACTTGACCAAAATTTTAAAAAGCAAAGATATTTTGTAAATGTGTCGCAGACACGGGTGACAGAACCCTGCTTTTTCTAAGAGGACCTTCATCTGAATAAAATCATGAGTTTTTAAGTAGCCTCCACCAAGTCTTCTGGTAGTTGAACAGAAGCAAGCCCACCGTGGTCCATGGGAGATGGGTTAGACAGACAGATGTTCTTTCAGTTTTTCCATAATTTCATTCATTTTGTTGCTTGGAATTAACATCACAGTTGCAGGGGCTTCATTGGTACATCATCAAAGGACCATCGGCCTCCCAGACACTTGTCACTCTCCTCCTGCACCGAGTAGTTGAATTTCAGGATTGCCTTCTCGTAGAAAAATTCTTCTGCATTTGCAAACATTAACTCATCTTTTTTTTGGTTGCTCCATTTCTTTTTGGAATTCTTTTTTCCTGCTTCCACAAACATCTTGCTGATCAGAAAGTAGAAGTAACACATCCCACGTGGCTTGTTAGTTTTGTGTGCCTTTTTCCGAGCTATTACAGTGGACACTGTTACGGACATGCTATGCCTGTCCTTTGGCAGCACATATGTGCGTTTGCGGGGTGGGGGTCAGAGGGTACATGTTTGTTCAGCTTTTAAGGCTGTTGTCCATACTTTCCCAAAGCACACCCAGCAGTGAGAGAGAGTTCTAGTCACCCTGTTCTCATGAGTACTTGATGTTGTCTGTCTTTTGTATTTCAGACATTCTGGTGGGTGTATAGTGGTTTTAATCCTAATGACTTTCCTCATGACCAAGTTGGGCCAATTACTATTTTCATAAAGAAATACTGGCTTGAGTTCCCTAGCTCATGTGACATATACAGTCTTTCTGTATCGTTATTTATTTATAGGACTAGTCGGGGTGCAGTCTGTTGTCATTTCTGCCTGTTGGTTTCCCTCAGTGCTATATGGGGTTTGTTGTGAACACCGAGTTGAGTTACTCTGTGTTGTTACTGATTCTGATTTTGATTGTTATTTCAGCGGCCCAGCCCAATCCAGCTTTACTCCCCTCCTTTTATATTGGCCCCAATCAAAGACAAGCAGACAGAGCCGGGAGAGACTCTCGGTGAAGCGAGCCAGAAATACAACGTGCTCTTTGTGGGCTATTGTCTGTCTCATGACCAGCGCTGGCTTTTGGCTTCCTGCACTGATCTCCATGGAGAATTACTAGAAACTTGTATTGTAAATATTGCTTTACCAAACAGGTGAGGAGCCTTGGTGTTTATAGTGCATGTAAACTGACACTGTGCCTTTTCTCAGCTAACGGATATTTCTAACTCCCCTACCTAAATGCAGTGGGTACCATGTGGGTGGGTTCTTTGGAATTTTCTTGGTTTTGTCGTACTGAGTAATAGCTCTGACTCATTTGGGGACCCTTTTCCATTTATTGGAGGTCACGGAGGAGTAAAGTATCTGCACGTAAGATCGGACTACAGAAGTTATGGGAATGGTGCGTCGGTATTGTCCAGATGACATCTCTGCCCTGGAGAGTTGTGATCGGGCGACTCGGGCGTCTAGGCCACGGGGAACTCAAAGGTGAGAAATTCCTGAAGCAAAGGAAAGGAAGAGGGCTGAGCTAACGTCATTAACTAAGCTGAGGGAGAAAACAGTAAAGTCGGTAGTCAGAGTAGATAGAGCAGGTTATATTTTCTGATTCTTTTAAATGTACGGGGTAAACTTGTGATTTTTAGACTTTATTAGCAACAGAATCATTTACAAAGAAAATTTTAAATATTGAACCTAGCAGAAAAATAATTCTTTATATTAATCTGTAAAAGTGACACTAGATTAGAATCTCTAACATTTGTATATTGAGTCAGTGAGAAGAACAAGTGGTTTTTGTTTTTGTTTTTTTTTTTTTAAACAAGTCAGTTTTACCTGGAAAATTTTATATCAGATTATGGATGATAGTAAATGTCATATACAGCCTTTACTTGCATTTGCTTGTTTGTTTTTGGTGGTTGATGGTAAGGAGATTGTATTGTTTTAGTGGCGTGATAACAAGATAATCCTTGTTGACAAGGACAAGTAGTTGAAAATTGGAACAGTCTTTATAAAACATTACCACTGTCTGATAGTCTGTGGTCTGGAAATTTAAGAGAACAGGTGTTTTTGTTTTGTTTTGTTTTTTAAGTTGAATCCCCCAACTTATATTCCTTATAAGAAATACAACAAGGAATAAAAGTAAGTGCCGTGTAACACCACTGACCACTGGCAGCCGCCTTTCCTGATGTCGAGCCCAGCTCATTCATTATCCTCGTGGAGCTACTTGTACAGTTTTATTTGAACAGGCCTAGATTATCTTTTTTTAAGCCCTATCAATGGCATATCTATAAAAAGTCTAGTATACGCATATAGATGTGAATTTTTTCTAAGGTGTGTGCCAAAGCAAGCATGTGTCACAAATTAGCCTGGTAGTTTTCAGGTTTCAAGTGTATATTAGGGCAGAGTTGGCAAACTACTTTGTAAAGGGCCAGAGAGTAAATATTGGGGACTGTGAGGCTGGCTGGTCACTGCTGAGCAGCCCAGCTGTGCTGTCACACACTGTCACAATAGCCACAGACAGCACCCCCTGGAGTGGGCACGGCTATGTCCCAGAGATCTTGCTGACATCAGGTGGTGGGCACGACCTGGCCTGCGGACCCTTGTGTTGGAGTGTGCATAGTATTTCTTTACGTGAAATTTACATCACTTATTTGGGGAAACCCTGAAATAAACCCCCTGATATGGAGATAACTCGTCTTGTATCAAGTGCCCAGAGGGGTTAATTATTAGGGTTTAACCGCAGTTTATACAAATATATAATATGTATTAAGTCTTTGTTTAGGAATCTTCTGATAACAGAGTCTTTTTTTTTTTTTTAAATCATACTCTAGGCCAAGAGAAAAATATCACCCTTTTCATTTTTAAAAGAATATTATACTTATAATGAATCTGTATCAGTAGCCTGGAGGTCTAATTCATTAGGGGATTCATCATTTCATTTCTGTCAGAATTCCTATCTTCTCTCATAGTATACCTTTTAGTCAGTCTTATTTCTTAAAGGCTTTAAGCTACTCTTAACCCTTGGGAAAAGTTAGAATATAATAGAAAAGAAGTAGAGGGGATGAAAATATAGCCTAGTAGTCTAGTTACTTGGTGTTTTGGAAAATTATTAGAGCTGTTGCCCTCCCTTGTATGACTTTTTTGAAGGGACACAGGTGTGACCAAGGGCTCCATCACAAGACTGAGAGGAAACGCACCTTCAAGGAGTAAACACAGGAAACAGCCTAGTGTCCAGGACACGAGTTTCTTGTTTGGGGAACCGAACTCTGCACCACCTTGCATTTCTGTGGGGCAGTAGCAGATACGGGTCCACGGATTTCAGTTTTGTGAATATCTGTTCTTTATCACCACAGTGTTTGTGATAAAAAAGAATCATACTGGCTTTTCTTTCTTATTTGGTTTTTAAATACTGAATTCACATCTCGGGTTTTTCTGTGGTTTTTTCAACATACACCCTCCTCCGTGTTCCTTGACCCTTTTTATTTCAGCCACTTCGGTTCACTGTTCATTGGGAATATGAAATGTGAAAGTTTTGGGGTTTTTTAAACTTTTTAAGGGAGAGCAGCATGTGGCGGTGGAGAGGTGGAGTGGCATTGCCTCTGGGGTGTCACAGTGTGCAGCTGCAGTCATGTGACAGAGATGGGCTCCTGTGTGTCCAGGGTCAGAATAAAGGGAGGGCCGAGTGCTCTTCAATTCCCAGAGTAACATTACCCTCCGCAGTTCTGTGATGAGATATCCTGCCCTTGTTTGGGGGCAAGAAACAAACAATAGAAAATTTGTGCCACCTTTTTAATCAGAACAGCTAATGTGGCGTTATCTGGAGCGTGTTACTTGCACCCATTGCTTACCAGCTGTTCAGGGCATGCCAGGAAAGGGTCCCTTGGTTCCTTCTGCTGCTCGCCTTTGATGAAACCACCAACCTAGAGCAGTAAACCAAACTGAGGCTCGCCCCCAACTGTGCTGTCTCCTGAAGAAAAGTATCCATGAGGGTGTGTAAAAGAACCAGGCCTGGAGAAGGAGAAAGGGCAGAATAGACTGGCATCCCCAGCAGAAAGTATGTGCACGTCTGCCTGGGTCTGTGCTGGGCCCGGCTGTCAGCTCAGTCTCCATAATGGTAGGCCTTTGTTCCCTTGTTAATGAAGTGTAATCGAGGTCAAGTAACATTTTCTTTGTAGCAAGGAGGGGAACCTGTATAAAGATATATTCCCTTTAGGGCCCAATCCTGGAAATTCAATTATCAGGCAGAACTGGTAAAACACTCAAAGCTCACATCAGTATGCATTTCAAAGACTGTGTGAGACTGTGGTATTTGATTCCAGATTGGAGCATCCTCCTCGGAGAATGTTCACTACAGACAATCAGTAAACGGCTCAAGGACGTGTGCCGGATGTGTGGAATCTCTGCCGCGGACTCGCCTTCTATCCTTAGTGCCTGCCTGGTTGCCATGGAGCCCCAGGGCTCCTTTGTAGTGATGCCAGGTAACTCTCTTGTCAGTTTTCTTAATTAGGTATCAGAGTACTTCAGTCCATTTATTCTGAAGTTCACACACAAATATAGATTGTATCTTTATGAAAAACAATTGTACTCAAGGCTCAAAAGTGGAAACCGTTTGGTCTCTTCCAAGGGAGTGGTTTGTGACTTTATTATCTGTTAACCATCACTTGGGGGAGAGCCTGAGTCCTGAGTGTGATCGAGAGCTCTTAGAGTCATGGTGAATTATTTGCCTGACCCCAGCCTGTTGGGCAGGTTACATCATTTCTTTGTGCTCTCTCCTCCTCATGACATGGGGTAGTAGTTCTTACCTCATGATGTTGGCTTTGATGATTGAATGAGATGAGTAAAGATTTAGTACAGAATCTAGCATATAGTATGCATTCAATAAATATGCATTTTAACAGTTTTTAGTTGAATGGTATCATTTCTACAGAATTGCGCTGTTGGGAGAACAGTCCTTTATAAATTATTAGCAATCACAGGAGAACATAAGGTTTTATTTTTAGAAATACTTATTTAATTATACTTGGTTGGCTCAGTCCAATATTATCTTAACTTTGCTAATGTGAAATCTGGCTTGGGCCATCATAGGTAAATGCTCTGAGTCAGTTTCTTGAAAATATTTAAACAAATGGGCTCAACTTTAAATGTGTGTCCATCATGGCACTTGTGTCAGACTCATATCAGTCCAGCTCAGGTCCTCTTAAAACGTATTTCTGGAGTTGTTCGCTGCTACACAAAAGGAATGAATACCTTTTCCCCACCTTTTAAGATGCTGTCACGATGGGCTCTGTTTTTGGTCGAAGCACTGCACTGAACATGCAGTCCTCTCAGCTTAACACCCCTCAAGACGCTTCCTGTACACACATCTTGGTGTTCCCAACGTCGTCAACCATCCAGGTGGCTCCAGCCAACTATCCCAATGAAGATGGGTTTAGCCCCAACAATGGTGAGTGGGCGCAGTGCAGCTCGGCTCCTTCACCAAAGTGCCGTGCCACAGCAAGGAGCCACGGCACTGCGGCAGGCCCTTCTGTGTTGTGATGAACAGCTGTAGAGCGTGAGGGGACTGAAGGGCTAAGAATCTTCTCGGTCTTGAGGATTTCATTTATACTATTGCCAAGGCCATATAACACTTGCCTCTCTTGGGTAATTACTTTGTCCTGTCTTTCATTAAATGAAAGGCAGAAAGTATCTGTCTTGTTGTGTGCTGTGATGTCATTCTTTCAATGAATATTTCTTAGCTGATTTGAAATGGGTGAAGACTACTGGGCAGTAGTCAGATAGCATCTAATTCTCTCTGAAACAACTCCTTAGTTGATGATTCTTAATAGATACTCTTGGTTTGAATATCTTAAAGCATTTGTTAAGAAATGAGTATAAACTGTAAAATGCTCAATATTACGCAGCCATTTACAGTGTTTTTTGAGGAATTTTTAGCAGCATTTGCTCCCGTTAAATGGGGAGGGTAAAAGGCTATCATCTTGCGTGTGTGCACACGAGTAAGATGTGTAGCATGATCGTGGTGTAAAAATACAGAAACAGAACCAGCGAAAATGTTCTTGGTGACTAGGCTTCCCATTTTATATTTTCCAGGTTTTCTGCTGTGTGTGTGCCTTACTTCTATGATATAGGAGAGGATTTCGTAGGGAAAACAGTGTGCTTTGATCTGCTGGTGTAACAGGCCTCCAGTTTCAGGCCAAGTTCAGTTTCAGGCCAAGTTCACACCTATTAGCTTTCATTAATTCAGCCTTAAGTGTTTTTAGATGCTAATTGGATATATAGATGGAGTGTGCTGCTTTCTTGGATGGCGTCAGTTTTAACTTTGTTTAATAATTGCTTCTTGAGCTGTTTTGCCATCTTTGATGTGCCTTTGGAGGCTGGAGTTTTATGTTATTTCTCCATTCTGTGAATACTTCACACTAGGAGATCACTAGAGACAGGACGCAATGAAAGGCTTATTTGCAGCACCTTGAACCCAATGGGCACACGTTAAGTCTAAGTGGTTAATGATACATACCTAGAACAGCCCTAGGCCAACAAACTGTGTTTTGCTTTAAGTCGGGGCTGTGGATGAGCTTTTTAATTTTTGTGTTTTTCTCTCTCCCCTCTAGATGACATGTTTGTTGACCTTCCATTCCCAGATGATATGGACAATGATATTGGCATATTAATGACTGGGAATCTCCATTCCTCTCCCAACTCCTCCCCAGTCCCCTCCCCAGGCTCTCCTTCTGGAATCGGCGTGGGCTCTCACTTTCAGCACAGTCGGGTAAGCGTGACTTGGGAAACTTGGCACGTTTAAACCCAGCGCAGCCTCGAGGGAAGGCCCCTAGAGGTGCTGACCTCCGTTACTAACTCCGCCTTTCCTCCCAGTGGTCCTGATACAAGTGAAATCAGTGTGGCTCTGTTGTTTCGTTTTGAGCAAAGGCAGGAATTCTAAAGAAATGTATTACCATTCCTGATGACTGTGTTTAATCAGAAGAATAGTCCATTACAGCTGTCAGAGTTTTATGCAATTGTTTTCTGAGCAAAAATTAATTTTGGTTGCTTGCTGTTTCCCAGTTAATTGTAATATTTTTGCCTAAACAGCAGCTTTTCAGAGACTAGTTCAATAATCCTGCTTATTCAACATGCAGAATAACTGTGTTAACTGAAGAACACACTGTTGATGGTTATTCGGAAAGAGGCCTCCCTTGTCTTGGTCTGTGTTTTGCCACCTTTTTTAGGCAGTCTGACCTCCTGTGTAGCCAGCCTGCAGGAATGGGAAGAGCCCACAGGTGGCTGATTTTGGAGACGTGTCCAAGTTAATGCCAGAGTATTAAGGGACAAAACAGAGCTTACAACTAGTTTCATCTTTAAATATCCTAGGGATATTAGAGGTGAACTAGCAGAAGATTGAAGCATTAAAGGTTCTGCCATAAAACTAGGTGATGCGTGCCTTATCCTGGTCTTATACTTAAAATACTAAGAGACTGAGGGGTTGGACACAGAAAAATAGCTATCCAATATCTTAAACTGGACAAGTAAAAGCAATCTGTTTACCCTCATTTAGACACAAAGATGTTCTTAAAGGACCTAGGTTTCTGTCAGGTGGGACTTCTGTTGCCAGCCCTGAGTTCGCTGAAGGACAATCAAGAGAAGAGAAGATGGAAACCTTTAGTTACAGAGCAGATGAGACCAAGGAACGGCAGTTCAGTAGTCTGCCTTCATGTTACTGCCTGCCCCCTTATTTTCCCTTCTGGAGGAAGAGATTGTAAGTGTCTTGACTTCCTCCTCAAGCATTTGCCAGTTAATGACAATTTATTGGTTCCCTGGAGATTGTTGTGATGGGGACCAAGAACATAACTTTTACATTGAGTGGTTTTAATTTAGGATTACTGTGATTCTAGAGGCCAATAGCACTGCAGCTAGGAATGTGTGCCCTGGAGGTTGATAAACACAGCTCTGAGTTATAGCTCACTAGCTTGTGCGACCTTGGACGAGTACTTTTCTCAGCCATAGTTACCTTAACTGTGAAATGGAAATACTAGCAACTATCCACCAGTACTGGTTGTTGTAATTCAGCCTGCCCATTAACAAAGAGTTGGTAACTGAAGCACATGTTAGTTTTGTGAGACGCTGGCTGTGATGTCTTTTCTCCCTTGGTTGGCGCCTCAAGCCATTGAATGTCACACTTCAAACAGTTCTGTGCTGAAGCTGGGCAGGTGGCCTTTTCCACTCCCGAACGCCTGTAGCCACGTAACTCTGAGGGGCTTACAGTATTTCCTCCTTCTGAACCTCTAACCATTCTTTGATATTCAGTTAAGAGGCTACAACAGGAGAAAGCATTCAAAGTTGCAGTTAGTTTTTCTTAAGCAACTCAGAATTGCTACAACTTGGTGTAGTAGTTGGTTTTTTTTTTTTTTTTTTCTTTGAAACAGAAGGCTTTTGAGAACAAATGAATTACTTATTATTGCTTGCATAAAAGGTACATTTTCAACTCTTGAAGCTAGCTAAGAGAATCAAAGATGAGGAAAATGTCAATTACCAAAAAAAAAAAAACCAAAAACGCCCAGTAAGGCTTTCACAAAAATCTCTTACTCCTGGGATTGCTGTAAATTGAAACAAGACTTCTTTAGGAGCAGACCTCCCACTGCTGGCAGGTCAGAGACCCTTGAGTTGTACGACCTTGTTAACAGTGGACAGTCAGGACAGTCAGGCGTGTATTTTTGGGTGACTGCAGGGGAAAGAGCAGATGGGTGTGGTGGTACAGCACCTTCAGCTGTCAGAGTCCACTCCTTCCATTTTTAGTTTGTTATCTAATAATGCCATGGAGCAGATTTTATGTTCTGCAGAAAAGGAAGCAGAGAAAATAAGTCTGTTTACCCGGCTGATGTTAGTTTTATGTATCTGTCTCACCAGATGTCCGTGTGTGGCGGACACCGCCCCGCGCTGCGCCTTCTCCATCAGCCCATGCGTGTGCGGTGCTGCCAGCCTAGGCACTACAGAGGGCACGGGGACTGACGAAACCTGGGTGACGGTGTCAGAGAGATGTAATAATGCATAGTTAATACCATATGTAGGGACTTCCCTGGTGGTCCAGTGGTTAAGAATCTGCTTGCCAGTACAGGGGCACAGAGTCCATCCCTGGTCCAGGAGGATGTGCCGCGGGACAGCTTGGCCTGTGCTCCACAGCCCACGCGCCACAACAAAGACCCAGCACAGCCAGAAATAAATCATTTTAAAACACCATATTGTATATTTGGTAGTTGCTACACGTAGATTTTTTTTTTTTAAAGTTCTCATCAAAAGAAAAACCATTCAGCTCTGTACATGGGGATGTTCACTAGACTTACCGTGATTATTTCCCACAATTAGAACCGTTATGTTGTATACCTGAAACTAGTGTACATGTCAATTATATCAATTTCTTTTGAAAAGATTTTACAGAAAGCTTTCTTTGGTGATAAATGCTGATCACGCTTTGGGACTTTGTCTTTCAGAGCCAGGGTGAGCGTCTTCTTTCTAGGGAAGCGCCTGAGGAGCTGAAACAGCAGCCTCTAGCCCTTGGGTATTTTGTGTCAACCGCCAAAGCCGAGAATCTCCCCCAGTGGTTTTGGTCATCATGTCCCCAGGCTCAGAACCAGTGTCCCCTCTTCCTAAAGGTTGGTTTGGTGTCATGTTTGAAGTTTTTTTGGGGGGGGAATGAATGACTTAACACTCAAAATTTAGTGAGAATTTGTTCCCTGATTCTCTCGTGTCTACTTGAAGTCTGAGGCTGTTTTACTTACAGCTAGAGGCAGAGAGCAGAATTGAGGAGAGGAACCCAAAACCATGTCACAGAGGAATGACATTTCCCCAGGGAGGAGACCTCAGGTCACCCTGTGGTTCTCTGTAGGATTACTGCTGTCAGGGAAGTTACGCCTGGGGAGGGGAAGGTCAGTAATGACTGCTTGTCCTCCTCCTCCCCTTCATGGGGGCCAGCGTTCTTTTTAGAGTAGTGCAGGAGTAAGCTAAAAACCCTATGTTTATGCATGCCTTTCCTGTATATTTCTTAGAAATTTTTACTCCAAATTAAAGTTAAAAGCAAAAGATCTTTCACTTCAGTTTGGGTGAAAGAACCTAGAAGAAATCCATAGATTGGCAAAAATGCAGATGTTGAATATCATACTCTTTCGGCAGGACTGTGGCATTCCCCTTCTGATGCAGAAGTCCCACCACAGAGCAGTCCACGTGATAACACACACATACACCTGGATGGTTAGAACCAAAACAGTTTTCTTTTCCTGATGACTTTAACACAGTATTATGAAATCAAAGAATTTATATTAAAAACCCATAATCTTTACCTTCAGTTAGAATTATTTTATCTTTTCCTCTCTTAAATATACATTTTTAAGCTCTGTTTACTGAAAAGACTTAGAGATGGTAGCTTAGTAGCAATAAACACCCGTCTTGACACACGTATGATTTCTCAACAGCACTTACCATTCAAAAGAGTAAGAGTTCTTTAAGGAATGACTGATTCCAGGACTAACGTAAGAAATTCATGATGTCCTGAGACATCTTTTCATGCCTAAAAGCATGGAAGTTACCAAAGATTATTAGAGTCTTTTCAAAGAACCAACAGCCAACTTGGAGGGGTTCCCATTGCCCAGGGATGGGATCAGTCATTTGGTCATTAGAGTGAACAGTGGTGGCAACAGACTGCTAAGTCTGTGGGTTCATAGTTGTGCTGGAAAAGGAAACATTTAAAATAAGTCACCTTTTGAAGGAGAATCAAGCATTTATGTGGCCTCTGCTTTAAATATTTCAAAATAAAGTAAAACTATGCTAAAACCCATATGTTAAAGATTGATGGGGAACTTCATAGTAGATAGAACATGCTGGTACCTGCTGAACCCAGGGCTGGCATAGTGCTTCAGGTGGGAAAGCGCGTGCCTCTGGACGTGACCCTGGAAGGGCAGCACAGCAGTGATAGATATAGAGCACGGAGGTCAGGAGAGAGGACCACAGTGACGCCGTCACCACACCCAGACTGTGGGCCTCTGCAGATTAAAACCTGTAGAGGGACACTGTTTAATTATTTGTAGGGCATTTGCAAAGCTAGCTTTTTCCCCTCTCGCTATTCTAGGATATGGAGTTATTTGGAATCACCTTGGGGTTACTGAGCAGCTTGAATTCAGGGACTTATAGAAGCCCTGACTCCTAAGGGACTTTAGACAGTATCTGCTGCTGGCAGACGTGGGCTTCCTTCCCAAGTTGACTAGGCCCAAACAGTAACATTCTCTGTTCTTTTACCAGGCTTCGCTGCATCACCACATTTCTGTAGCACAGACGGATGAACTTCTCCCCGCCAGGAATTCTCAGCGGGTTCCACATCCTCTTGACTCCAAAACCACGTCTGATGTTTTAAGGTAGATTCAGACCTAGACAACGTTGCAGTACAGTTTGAAATTATATGTTTTAATGAAAAACACCTTGGAAAAACAAGAGTAAAATGTGTTTGTGGAAGAGATGTTACCTTTTGTGTAGTGGAGCACTGTCGGATTAGCCAGTGAGAAGCCACATCCCTCCAAAGCATGCCTTGGACGGACAGACAGACAGGGCAGCAGACGTCGTCACACCAGTGGTTGGGCGTGAGCACCGCTGCTGTCACTTCCTGTTCCCAAGAGGCAGTCATGGTGATGAAAGTAGATCAGATGAGGCGTGGATAGGTAGAAAACCACGTCTGGAGCTTAAAGCACTTGACTTTGAACACATTTTCTACCCTCCCTGACATAGATTATATAAATAAAGTAAAACAAATTCCATGGTTGGGAAATCTCTCTCAGAATTCTCTTGCACTTTAGCAAGCTATAAACATGCTTCATATACCTTGAGAAGATATGCAAGCTTTTTCTGATGTTTCCTAACTCTTAAATGATTTGAAAATTATAATTAAAGCAAGAACCTAATCTACATGGTTTTGGCTTCCAGAGCCTCTAGAGCAACACACCATCCAATGGAAGTGAGTCACATAATTACCAGCTTAATATGGCTACTAGAAAAATTTTGAAATTTTAGTAATATTTATAAGATCATATGATAATGATTATATATATAGTATCATTTGAATGGTAATCAATGTAAAAATAGTCATGAGCTAGAATGAGGTCACGCCTTCCTCCTGCCGCCGCCTGGCACGTCAGACCTTTCGGACCAGCCTCCCTTCTGTCGTGCTGGGCACCCTGACCTGTGTGTTCTCTCCGGCAGGTTTGTTCTGGAGCAGTACAACGCTCTGTCGTGGCTCACGTGCAATCCAGCCACCCAGGACCGTACCTCCTGCCTTCCCGTCCACTTTGTGGTGCTCACTCAGTTGTACAATGCCATCATGAATATACTCTAATTGGAAAAGCACTTGTTCTCTCTGGCTCAGTTCCTTCTCCCTGCAACCTCAGTCCAAGGAACCTGCGACACTCTGAAATACCCCACTTCCTCCTCTGGAGACCACTCTGCACAGTCCCGCACTGTGATTCCTTCTCAGCAGGCACATGTCATTTCTGCGGTGTTCAGTACCAGAGTGACTCACTGACACTCCTCTCATGGACCTGGAAGCTTCCACGAGCAGTGACTTTCAGCCAGTGTTACTGTGTGTGCGGCCCCCAACCACTGGGCCACAGGAAGTTTTTCTGTTGGTTTTTAAGAGGGAAATAGAAGAGACGGTGTCCTTTTGCACAAGAGTCTGTTTTCAGTTTCTGTTTAACATGGGCAGTGTAGCCCTCGAGGAAACCCTCCAGTTCCTGGCGTATGGCCTGTGGGTTACCTGAACTCCATAATGTGGGACTTTTGAAAAATAAGAACCAGCTCAAGGACATGATTTCATTATAGGGTTTTTGTCTCCCTCGTGCTCCCATCTAGACTGGCGTGAGTGCTTTGGTTGACTTTATACCTGTGTGTGGATACAAGCTGTCTGGAGATGTCTTCTTTTTGTTTATTTATTTTAGGTTGTTCTGTCATGTGACTTCCTTTTATTTTTATTTTTTTAATTCGCGAGGACCAGGTACAGTAGCTAAAACCCAACTCAGATCCACCATAGGATTCTTTGACTACATACCTCTGTCCTAGAAGCCGGAAAAGGAGTGAATACAAATTGGGGAGGATCATGCCTATAAAGTAATAATATATTCAAACCACCCAGCAGTAGGTTTTGTTGAAAACAAACTGGGTAAACATTCTGCCATGTTCCTTATGAAAAGTGGCCAGCGTTTGATGAAGGACATTTTCACACAGAAGGCAGGCAGGCTCCACCCAGAGCCGTGGTGGCAGGTACCTTCATTGGTTTTATAGAGTCACAGTGGAAATATATTTTCTAGTGAATTCTTACTGAAAGCCAGGTCTCTCCTCTCGTTAGATCAAAAGGGACTCATGTACATATCATAATCAAAAGTATTTGTTCATAACATCAGTTATAAATATGGTGAATTTTTTCTGGACCATAGGAATATTATTTCAAAGAAATATTGCGACTTAACCATTAAATTAGTACTTGAAGTTGAGCCTTTGTGGTGGGACTTTTTAAAAACAAACAAACATGCCTTTTTAAAGCATTAAGGCTAACTGAAGTATTTTATGACTCCTCATCCCAGGCCTGAGCAGGTTGTCCTGAAGACCCCGTCTCTACCCCCTACCTTGCCGTGCGTTTCTGTCTGAGGGCAGTGGGTGTGGGCTTGCCTTCCGTGAGCCACTCTGGTCAGGCTGTAGAGTTCTCGTCATCTGCAGAGAGAATCATGCAGATTTTAAAAGTTCTTCCAAGAAACTTCCATATTCTGGTTATTAACAAAAAAAAAAAAAAAAAAAGAAAAAATGTAATAACTGATGATTTTGTAAAAGTATTTTTCTTGAAATAATCTAACGTTTAAAACATTAAAAAAAATTGTGTGGTGGGAATGTGAAAGCAGAGAAATCACTTGTAAATGGATAATTTTGTTCTCTGTACCACCAATCGAGGGGGAGGGGTTGACTTTCGCAATGTATAGGTTAAAAAATCTGATATATCAAACCATTTGTATCTAATGTGTACAGTGTAAAATTGACTTTAAAAATATTGCAGTGCTATTTTTTCTTAATCAGAAAGGAAAAATTCTCAAGGCCTTTTGAAGAGCATAAGATGAAGATTGTAAACTTGTATAAAATTATCTTGGTGAGAAGACAAATTGTAAAGTAGATATTTGTAATCTTTTACCACTTTGGGGTTGCTTTTTTTCCCAGAATTCATCAGAACTTTGAATTTTTTTTTTTAATGGGCTGTTTTTAATGCAGGGGCTTTTCTTCCCTAGAAACCCAATTCTCAGCAAAAAAAAAAAAAAAAGAAAAAAAAAAACAAAAAACTAAAAAAACCCCTACAAAAACTTAAAAAAAAAAAAAAAAGGCAGCAAAGGGTAGTTTTCATCTGGTGTCTTTTATTTAAGTTTTTTAAGTTAAGAAAAAGCTGGTGACATATTTATACGTTTTTGTGCAAAAATAAATGAATGGCAATAGATTTTAAAAAAATCTTATTATGTACTTCTGTGTGAAAAAGTCTGTATAATATTTCCCTTAAATATGCATTATTTTACTTGTGAGTTTTTTACTGAATTAATCTGAAATGTACAAGCCCTGGATTTGCTACAGAGTGAGAACTTATTTTATTTTTTTTTTAATTTTTAATTTTGGAAATTCTGCAGAAATCAGAACTCTTACCTTGGTTTGAACTAAAGAGGGGACATCGGGAGGGGAGAGGGGTGGGTTTGTCCAGCATGCTTGTATGTATATTTCAGAACCTTTTTTAAATGTAAAAGCTGTACATTTCTGGGAAGTTCTGAATTTCTTTTGTTTCCTTTTTCCTTCAAGCATTTTGCAGTGAGCTTCTTTTATATATAGCAAACAATTTGAAAAAATACAAAAATATGTGAAGTTCATTTAAAAAAACTACAGTATAGCGCTGGTACAGTACACTAAAAGACTTTGATAAAAGAAACAATACTAAAAAGCCTCCATTTTAAATGTCATTCATATATACCTTGTGAATGAGAGCTATATACTTTTACACACTTTTTTAGAGGAATAAATTATTGAATTACTGAAACATTGAGTGGCTTTTTTTCCCCCTTCCATCCTGCTTTTGTAATAAAAATGATTACGCCTATTCAAAAGGTGTTATGCACTATGGATTGAACAGCCCTTGACCAGGAGCCAGGCTCTACCTTCCAGAGTAGAGTTTTACTCCCCTGGTCACTACATCTGATAGCTGTTACAGTTTTCATATACTCCAGGACACAAGTGCACGCATGGATCCAGGTTTAGAATGGGCGCACAGACACAGCTTTGGGATTGGGGCTCTGGTGTTTTTCCTTCACTGTTTTGAGTGGATCACTCTAACAGTGATCTGTCTTCCAGCTCTTAAGGCTGCAGTCAGTCCTAGACTACAAGTCTGTTTTCTGCTCCTCTCTCTTCATGGGCTCAGCCAGTTCCCTTTTGTTGTTCCTTAGAAACAACAGTTCCAACTCTACTGTTTTCCCAGCACACAGGCTGATGACAGTTGTGTGCCACCGAGCACACATACAAACAAGACACTCACTGACTGCATGGCCCCACTGCCTTGTGCTCTCCTTGGATCCTTTCTGTAGGAGAAACCACCATCGGGGCATAAGCGCTCGCTAAAGTAGTTAACACCAGGACTTGGCAGAGCCTACTGTCAAAATCTGAGTAAGCTGTAAGACCTTGCCTTTAATCTTCCTCCAGCTCATGGGCAATATACACTGTTCTGACTCTGAACCTATAGATAAAACTGTTGCCACTATTCAGCCTCAGTTATTTCCTCTGCCATTGAGTTGAGGGCAGTTCCATGCCGGCGGAAAAGCTGTGTCCATGTTACTATAGTTGTACTATTGAAGAAGGCTGAGAAAAGTGAGACCACTTCGGTTAACACATAATGTTGATCTCTGTCTTGTCCAGTTACCACCTCTTTATACCTAGTTCCCAGCCCTCTTGGACACGCCCCTGGCCAAAAAGCACCAACAACTGCACACTTCCTAGATTCTGTGCATTCGGGTCAGTCCAACTGTTCCTGTGTCCCTGTAAAAATCAGAACTAGGTGGTATTTTTCCAACCAACTCATTTTCTTGGGTTCTGTGCTCATACATCCGATGGCACTTAATCCAACAACCAATGAATGTTGACTTTATTTATACTAGGAACTTTGTTTTCATAACATTATTAGCCATACCAACATCAACAGTAGTGAAATCTCTAAGAAAAAACTATCAAATTCATTCATTTTGCAGATTCCGTGTAGGTAAGTCTGACCTGCCACTCCAGCCATCAGCCTCCGGGCATTTGCTCTGCTCAGATTCTGCTTAAACCAGTTCATTCCCCCCAAACCATGCCATCCAGTAGTTTTTATGTCCTGGCCCCTCTTCTGGGGCCAGGAATTTGTTCCCAACTGGTATCAGAGAACTCATGAAAAATCTTTATAAAAAAGTGAAGTTTGTCAGTAGTTCTTAAGGACAGATTTGTCATAACACTTGGTGTCTGAGTGAGAGAGACATACTGGAAACAGATTTTGTTCCTTGTCATCTACACAACACCAGCCATTCTATAAAGCTTTCTTTCCCTTCTGAATTTATCACTTGCTACAGTCGTAACAAGATTCGATTTTCATGTATTACATTATCTTGGTGTTAAATCATTAGTTTGTTTATATCCCCTTGACAAAAAGGAAAGGTCACTCTACCAGGAATTAGTTCATGTCATTAATACCTAATGAGACACCATTAGAAAATTCTGTTATGTCGGGTAATTACAGGGTTGCAACAGTTGCCCTGGGCATCTTACTCTGCTTGGAACCAGATTTACCAAGTCCCACCACTTCACTTGAAATTCTCAGGTAATTTAAAAATATTTTTTTTTGGCACTTAACTGCTTCTAGTCAGAACAAAGTAATAAAGCAAGTAAGAATTAAAGTTGAGGAAGAAAGCTTAGCAAGACTGAAGTATTGATTTTTCTCTGTTAAGGTTATTTTCCTCAGTGAACATTAGTTACCAGGGAAGATGCAGATGCAGACAGACACTAGGTCAGTCTCACTTTTTTTTTTTTTTTAAGGCAAGCAGGGAGGTGTGTAAAGAATGTTTTAGTAATCTAGAAACAGCGTTTGTCCGGGCTGCAACTTGGTGCTCTGCTCAGATTGGAGTCTAAGCAGGTGTGTCATGGTGTGTTTAAAATCACCCACACCTCAGAACAGGCAGACACATTGAAATTAGCCCCTTTCAGCATCTCTCTGGCCAGTGCTCCCTATTTTATGCCTTTGTCTCCTTGCTTGCAAATTAAGCAGGTTTCAATTTACCTGTTTCATAAAACCACATGATATTCAGGAGAACGGGCCCTGCCAGAGCTAAGGTGAGAGGGCTGACTTGGAAATGTTTGCTGTGGGAGAGTCATCCATTGAACATGTAAGATGGTCATTGTCTTACTTAATTTGAGCTCCAACACTTTTCAGAAAGCATTTACAAGTTAGCTTCTCTTATTTAAATCTTATTTTGTTTACTTAGAGGCTTGATGGAGCTCTTACTAATTTATGTTATTTAATATATAAAATTATTTACTATCTGCCTCCTTTAAGCGTGTGATTTTTAATTGTAGAAGAGAATGTCTATGCAGTTCTATCTATGTGCACACGCTAGGTCTTGTTTTTGGTTTTTTTTCCTGTTGATCTCTCATCACTACAAAACTTAGGAATTTATCTCCCTATCAGGTCTAGGAATCAAGGTCATTTTTTTTCTCATGGGATGAACTAATGACTTTCCAGTCATTTCTGTGAACAGGAGAGTTTACTTAAAATGATAAAAACGACCTCAGATTGGGCTGACTATATACTAGTGCTGTGAGTAGGCACACGGGAAACGTTTGTTGAAAGAGTGGAATGAATACACATCAAAACTGAAATTTACCAGCAAATTCACCACCTGCTGCTTTTTGGAGGAGCAGAAAATATATATTTTATATACTAGAAAATAGAAGAATTCCTTTTATTTTTCTGTTATTGATTTAGGTTTTCTATTTCTTATGCCAATTTTGGAAATTTGAATTTTTACAGGGAAAAAATTGAGTTTTCCAACATATTACTACTATGCAATTGTGCACAGTATTCCCTTAATTTTGAACCTGCTGTTTTTGGTAATGTATGGTCCTTCTCATTTTTGTTTATGCATTTTTTTCTTCTTCCTTTCTTGATGGATTATTCTAGCAGTTGCTGTTTTTTAGTTTTGATTTTTTCCAAAGAAACAGCTCATGGATTTAACAATTCTGCTGTTATTTATCCTGGCTTTTAATCTTGTTCCCTTTCCTAGTTTCCTTCAGGGTTTTATTTTCCTTGAATCTTAATTGCCTGCTTAGTTAATTTATTTTCCGTTTTGATGATACAGGCACTTATAGCCTAGGGGCTTCTGAATGTGTGTGGGCCTCCTGGAGTTATAAGCAAAATTCTTTGTGTTTGCATTTTTTGTAGGGCGGGGATCTATTGTATCAGATTCTCAGCGGTATCTGATCCTTAAAGGGATAAAAATGACTGCTCTGGGACTATGTTAAAGCTGACTGCATCCTACAGGTTTTGATGTTTAATGTTTTCATTTTTATTTTTAGACTGTGTTTTCTTTCTTTTTGGATCTGCTTTTTTTTTAAATAAAGGAAAGTTCTCTTTGGATTTCAAGTCTCTTGGACTGTAATTTTCTCTTACTACACATAATCTAATAATGACTGGGTTTTGCAAACAGTCTCCAAAACCTTCAAAACAAGGTATGTCCTATTCAGCTCTGTCCCTCAGAGCCCCTGGAGAAGGAATGGCTGCCCATGCTAGTATTCTTGCCTGGAGAATTACATGGACAAAGAACAGATTTTTAGACTCAGTGGAAGGAGGAGAGGGTGAGATGACTTGAGAGAATAGCAATGAAACATACACGTTCCTGGGCTTCCCTGTTGGCTCAGATGGTAAAGACTCTGCCTGCCATCTGGGAGAACCAGGTTTGATCCCTGGGTTGGGAAGATCCCCTGGAAAAAGGAATGGCAAGCCACTCCAGTGTTCTTGCCTGGAGAATCCCAGGGACAGAGGAGCCTGGCACACACGCACACGCGCGCGCACACACACACACACACACACACACGTTACTACTATACGTAAAGCAGATAGCCTGTGGGAGTTTAATGTATGGCGCAGGGCACCCAAAGCCAGTGCTCCATGACAGCCTGGAGAGATAAGGTGGGAGGGGGTTCAGGATGCAGGGACACGTGTATACCTAAGGCTGATACACACTGATGTACAGCAGAAATCATCACAACATTGTAAAGTAATTATCCTCCAATTAAAGTAATTAAAGAATTCCATGGAAAGAGAAGTCTGGTGGGCTACAATCCACGGGATTACAAAGAGTTGGACAAGACTTAGTAACAAACACAACAGAGATATAATGTGAGCCACATAAATGTAGTTTCATAATTTCTAGTAGCCACATTTAAAAAGTGAAGACAACAGGGGATATTATTTTGAATAATATTTTTCTTTAACCCCATAGAGCTAAATTTTTATATTTCAATGTGAAATAAAAGTTATCAGATATGTAGCATTCTTATTTTTGAGTTAAGTCTTCAAAATTCAATATTTTGTTTACAGTGTATCTAATTTGCATGCTAAATTTTCAGTGGTTAAAGCAAAATGTAATTGTATCAAAAGAGGCTGAATTTAACCAAAAAATTATATGCTGCTTCAGGTTTTAAATTTTAATGAAAATTAAATAAAATTTAAAAATTAGTCCCCTCAGCCATGTTCACATTTCCAAGTCACACACTTACTATCCCACTGGACAGTACAGTGCCAGAATGTAAGATCTGAGATGGATTAATTCTGTCTCAAGTATCAGTATATTTTCTATATCTTCTGTCTGGACCTCAGTTGACGTTCAGATAGGAGGAGTTAAATTTCCCACTGCAATTTGGCTTTCCTTTTTCCCCTCTGCCCTACATTATTGCTGCATAAAGGTTTATGATGTATCTGTTTTATAATTTATATCTGTATAATGAATTCTGCATAGATTTTTTGCTTTAAATTATCCTTTGATATGAACATTACCAACCCTATTTCCTTTAGTTGGAATTCTGGTTCTATCTTTGACCGACCATTTATTTCCAACCTTTGTCATTCTGTGTTGTTCTTCATACAAGTCATGGTGTCTCATTGCTTCATAGAATTATAATCTCCCTTCAACAGCGTCATTTCTACCATTTGCATTTCCTCTTCTGTGTTGCCCTTTGACCTGTCAACCCGTTCTTAAAAATGCACATATGATTTGTTTGCTTCCTTTCTCTTTTCAGTTTAACCTTTTTGTGTATGAACTCAATTTGTTTTTATCTTTCAAAACATTTTGAAAAGAAACCTTAGTTTTCAGTTAGTGACTGCCTTACAACAATCCACATTCACAATGAACTTATCTACATGTACCCATCTAAAAAAAAAATCCTTCCTTAACCATGAGTCCTAACTCCACCTCCATCCAGTTCTCTCAAGACTCACTCAGCTGTATGATCTCCCAGGCCCTGTGGAGATGTGTGAATCAGAGCGGAACTTGTGTCCGTCTTTGTCACCCTTTCCCTTGGATGCTGCCCTGCAGGTTTGAGCAGCTCCCTTAGTTACACGCTTCTCTCCATAACAAAGGCAGAAGCCACTTCACAGACTGTAACACATCTGCAGAATGAATTTAAGGATTCTGTCAACAGATACTCTGTGCCTCTCAGGTGCCAGGCCCTGTGCTAGTGGGTGAAAAGATAACCCCCGCACTCCCATATCCTAAGGGCCAAGGAGGCCAGCATCTGTGACACAGAGTGGATCAGCCTCTGAAAGAGCCCTGCAGAGAAATGCACTCCCCAGACCAGCCTGGGCAATGGGCAAACCCATTCCTGTCTCCAATTTGGAATCTTCTTTAAACAAAGGATGTGTAATTTACAATGCTCAGTTTCTGGTATATAGCAGAGCGATTCAGTTACATATTATATGTCCATGGAATTTTCCAGGCAAGAATACTGGAGCAGGTTGCCATTTCCTCCTCTGGGATCTTCCTGATCCAGCCATTGAACCCACGTCTCTTGGTCTCCTGCATTGGCAGGCGGATTCTTTACCACCAGTGCTACCTGGGAAGCTCCATATATGTGTATACATACATGTGTGTATATGTATATAAGTTCTTTCCATTATGGTTTATTACTGGATATTGAACATAGTTCCCTGTTCCACATAGTAAGTCCTTATGGTTTATTTTATATCTTGTAGTGTGTATATATTCATCCCAAACCCCGATTTATCTCTCTTCCTTCCACTTTCCCCTTTGACAACCAGAGTTTCTTTTCTAAGTCTGTGAGTCTGTTTTGTAAATGGTTCACTTGTATCATATTTTAGATTTCACATATAAGTGATTAAGTGATATCACGTATTTGCTTTCTCTAACTTTGCTTAGTATGATAATCTCTATGTCCATCCATGTTGCTGCAAATAGCATTATTTTGTTCTTTTTAATAGCTGAGTAATACTTAATTGTGTTGATGGATATTTAGGTTTCTTCCAAAATGGTTGTCTGAGGAGGGCTTACAACCAGTTGAGAAAAGAAGAGAAGCGAAAGGCAAAGGAGAAAAGGAAAAACACACCCATATGAATGCACAGTTCCAAAGAATATCAAGGAGAGATAAGAAAGCCTTCTTAAGTGAACAATGCAAAAATATTAGAGGAAAACAATAGAATGAGAAAGCTTACAGATTTCTCCAAGAAAATCAGAGACACCAAGGGAACATTTCATGCAAGGATGGGCACAATAAAGGACAGAAATGGTAAGGACCCAACGGAAGGAGAAGATACTAAGAAATAATGGCAAGAATACACAGAAAAATTGTACAGAAAAAGGACTTAATGACTTAGGTAACCATAGTGGTGTGGCCACTCACCTAGAGCCAGACATCCTGGAACGTAAAGTGAAGTGGGCCTTAGGAAGCATTGCTATGAACAAAGCTAGTGGAGGTGATGGAATTCCAACTGGGCTTTTTAAAATCCTGAAAGAAGATGCTGTTAAAATGCTGCACTCAACATGCCAGCAAATTCGGAAAACTCAGCACTGGCCACAGGAAAAGTCAGTTTTCATTCCAATTCCAAAGACAGACAATGCCAAAGAATGGTCATACTACCACACAATTGCACTCATTTCAAAACATGCCAATAAGGTAATGCTCAAAATCCTTCAAGCTAGGCTTCAACAGTATGTGAACTAAGAAATTAAAGATGTACAAGCTGAATTTGAAAAAGGCAGAGGAACCAGAGATCAAATTGCCAACATTTCTTGGATCATAGAAAAAGCAAGGGAACTCCAGAAAAACATCTACTTTTGTTTCATTGACTAGGCCTTGACTGTGTGGATCACAACAAACTGTGGAAAATTTTTAAAGAGATGGGAATACCAAAGCACCTGACCTCCTGAGAAATCTGTATGCAGGTCAAGAAACAACAGTTAGAACTGGACATAGAACAACAGACTGGTTCCAAATTGGGAAAAGAGTATGTCAAGGCTGTATATTGTCACCCTGCTTATTAATTTATATGCAGGGTAGATCATGCGGAATGCTGGGATAGATGAAGCTCAAGCTGGAATCAAGATTGCTGGGAAAAATGTCAGTAACCGCAGATAGGCAAATGACACCAACCTTATGGGCAGAAAGTGAAGAAGAACTAAAGAGCCTGTTGATGAAGGTGAAAGAAGAGAATGAAAAAGCTGGCTTAAAACTCAACATTCAAAAAACTAAGATCGTGGCATCTGGTTCCATCACTTCATGGAAAATAGATGGGGAAACAATTGAAACAACGAGAGACTTTATTTTCTTGGGCTCCAAAATCACTGCAGACGATGACTGCAGCCATGAAATTAAAAGACACCTGCTCCTTAGAATAAAAGTCAGGACAAACTACACAGTGTATTCAAAAGCAGAGACGTCACTTTGCCAACAAAGGTCCATCTAGTCAAAGCTATGGTTTTTCCAGTGGTCATGTACGGATGTGAGAGTTGGACCATAAAGAAAGCTGAGCACCAAAGAACTGATGCTTTCAAACTGTGGTGCTGGAAAAGACTCTTGAGAGTCCCTTGGACTGCAAGGAGATCAAACCAGTCCACCCTAAAGGAGATCAACCCTGACTGTTCATTGGAAGGACTGATGCTGAAGCTCCAATACACTGGCCACCTGATGTGAAGAGCTGACTCATTGGAAAAGACCCTGACGCTGAGAAGGATTGAAAGCAGGAGGAGAAGGGGGCAACAGAGGATGAGACGGCTGGATGGCATCATCAACACAACGGACATGAGTTTGAGCGAACTCCAGGAGATGGTGAAGGTCAGGAAAGCCTGGCGTGCTATAGTCCATGGGGTCCGAAAGAGTGGGCCATGACTGACTGACTGAACAACGTGTCTGGGCTAATGTAAGCAGTGCTGCTACGACATGGTGTGCTTAGTCACTCAGTTGTGTCCGACTGTGCAATCCCGTGAACTGTAGCCCACCAGGCTCCTCTGCCCATGGGGATTCTCCAGGCAAGAATATGGGAGTTGCCAAGCCCTCCTCAAGGGGATCTTCCCAACCCAGGGATTGAACCCAGGTCTGTGCAATGCAGGCAGATTCTTTACCATCTGAGCTACCAGGGAAGCCCATGAACATGGGGGTACATGTATATTTTCAAACTACAGTTTTCTCTAGATATATACCCAGGACTGGGATTGCAAGATCATATGATAATTCTATTTTTAGTTTTTAAAGGAACTTCCATACTGTTTTCCATAGTGGCTGTACCCATCTACATTCCTACCAACTGTGTAGGAGGGCTTCTCGTTCCTCCACATCCTCCCCAGCATTTGTCATTTGTAGACTTTTTAATGATGGGCACTGACTGGTATGAGGTGATCAGTTCAGTTCAGTCAGTCAGTCATGTCTGATTCTGCAACCCCATAGGCTGCGGCACACCAGGCTTCCCTGTCCATCAGCAGCTCCTGGAGCTTGCTCAAACTCATGTCCATTGAGTTGGTGCTGTGATACCTGACTGCAGTTTTGATTTGCATTTCTTTCATAATTAGTGATGTTGAACATCTTTTCATGTGCTTTTGGCCATCTGTCTATCTTCTTTGGAGAAATATCTATTTAGGTCTTCTGCCTTCTTTTTTGACTGACTGACTCCTTTGGGTTTTTGTTACTGAGTTACATCAGCTGTACGTATCTTTTGGAAGTTAAGCTCTTGTCAGTTGCATCATTTGCAAATATTTTCTCCCTTTCGGTCATCTGTCTTTTCATTTTGGGTATGGTTTCTTTTGCTGTACAAAAGCCTAGAAGTTTAATTAGATCCCACTTATTTTTGCTTTTTTTTCTATTGCCTTAAGAGATTGACTTAAGAAAACAGTGGTATGATTTATGGTACCAGTCAGAGAATTTTTGCCTATGTTCTCTGTTTTATGGTGTCATGGTGTCAGGAGTTTTATGGTGTCATGTCTTATATTTATGTCTTTAAACCCTTTGAGATTGTTTTTGCGTATGGTGCTAGGGTGGGTTCTAACTTCATTTGTGTGCATGTAGCTATCCAGCTTTGTGAATGATACTTTTGCCATATCAGAGAAACCGAGGGAGGGACCTCCATTATGGGCTGGCAAGTCTCCAAAGAACTCACAGAAGCATTCCATGACAGTGGGATTCAAATGCCTGCCGAGAGTGTGTTTTGTTACTTTTTTTTTTTTTTTTTTGCCATGCCATGAGGCAAGCGGGATCTCAATTCCCTGACCAGGGATCAAACCTGCACCCCCTATATTGACAGTGTGGAACTGTAACCAATGGACTGCCAGGGAAGTCCCTATGTTTTGTAACTTAAAGGGACCAGAACACTTATCCAATTACCTAATAGTGACCAGAGAAGTTATGAAGCCTCCCCTAAATTCTATCTAGGAGTGAGGGAATAACTGTAACTGTAGAATAAATGTAAGGGGTCAGTGGAAAACAAAAATAAAAGTGTTTTAAAGTGACCTCCCAGGGACTTTGCCAGTGGTCCAGTGGTTAAGACTTCACCTTCCAGCGAAGGGGGTGGGGGTTCAATCCCTGGTCAGTGAGCTAAGATTCCACATGACTTGTGGCCAGAGAACCAAAACATAGAACAAAAGCCATACTGAAAATATTCAATAAAGACAAAAAAATTGGTCCACATTGAAGAAAAAAAATCTAAGTGACCCCTCAAATGCTGTGCTATTTCAAAGTACTGGCTACATTTGGAATAATTAAACCACAGGTCAAATGGCTGAACTAGAGAAATGAGCATCACTGTGGATTTAGCTTTCCCAATATCACTCGCTGAAGGGACTATCTTTTCTCCATTGTATATGAACGTGCACGTATTAGTCACTCAGTCGTGTCCGACTCTTTGTGACCCCATGGACTGTAGCCCACCAGGCTCCTCTGTCCATAGGATTCTCCAGGCAAGAATACTGGAGTGGGTTGCCATTCCCTTCTCCAGGGATCTTCCCAACGCAGGGATCGAACCTGGGTCTCCTGCATTGCAGGCAGATTCTCTACCATCTGAGCCGCCAGGGAAGCCCTTGTATATACTGCCACCTTTGTCAAAGATTAGTTGATCATATGTGTATGGGTTTATTTCTTCATTTTACTTATATTTCTTTGGGTTTAGAAGAGACAGTCATCTACTGTGGTCTTGAAGGGCTGCTCTTCTTGTGGGTCATCCCCGTGTAGGTGGTGGGAGTCTAATATTTTTGGTACAAAGGCTGTTTTTAGCGTCAGTGTCCATCCTCAGTGTGTGCTGGGCATTATCCCCTCGAAAGGGGGTGTGACTGGTGGTGTGGTGACCAGAGCCTGCACCGGGTATCAGGCAAGGACTGCTCTTTGTTTTGGGGTTGTCCCAGCCCTTGTCAGGGCAGGGTCCTCAGTTGTTGGAGTTGAAGCCCTCAGATCTGTCTCTGAGCTGTGGGGTGAAGGAGGTACCTGGAGCACTTCTGGGTGAGGGAATTCCCATAAGGCTTCTAAAGTGATGAAAGAGAAAAAAGCTACATACAACTAAGAATACTCTACTCAGCAAGGATCTAGTCATATTTGATGGAGAAATCAAAAGCTTTACAGATGAGCAAAGCAAAAAAAATTCAGCATCGCCAAACCAGCTTTACAGCAAATGCCAAAGGAGTTTTCACTGGAAACAAGAGAATTACGCCGTAGAAAGGCTCACCGGCAACGGCAGACACACAGTGAAGGCAGGAGGCTGTCCACACACAAAGCCAGTAGGGAGGTTAAAAGGCAAAGGGGTAAATCATGTGTGTCCACAAACAAGCAGTTAGGGATACAGAAAATGATTAGACGTAAAATACAAACACAAAAACAGTAGTCCTGAGAGGAGACTACAGATGCAGTGTGTCCTAAATGTGTCTGAAATTAAGGGATTATCAATTTAAAACAAGCACATCTAAATAAAGTCTCCTCGAGAGTCCCTTGGACTGCAAGGAGATCCAACCAATCCATTCTGAAGGAGATCAGCCCTGGGATTTCTTTGGAAGGGATGATGCTAAAGCTGAAACTCCAGTACTTTGGCCACTTGATTCGAAGAGTTGACTCATTGGAGAAGACTGATGCTGGGAGGGGTTGGGGGCAGGAGGAGAAGGGGACGACAGAGGATGAGATGGCTGGATGGCATCACTGACTCGATGGACGTGAGTCTCAGTGACCTCCGGGAGTTGGTGATGGACAGGCAGGCCTGGCGTGCTGCAGTTCATGGGGTCGCAAAGAGTCGGACACGACTGAGCAACTGATCTGATCTGATCTGATACAAAAACCACATGGTAACTACAAAATAAAAAACACAGACACAAGCAAAAGGAATCCAAAGATAACACTAAAAATTGTCATCAAACGAGAAGAGAACAAAGGAAGTGTGGGGAAAGACGTATAAAAGCAAATCCAGGGCCTCCCTGGTGGTCCAGTGGTTAAGACTTTACCTTCTGATGCAGCGGGTATGGGTTCAATCCCTGTTCAGAGAGTAAGATCCCATGTATCTTGCAGCCAAAAAACCAAAACAGAAAACAAACAATATTATAACAAATTCTATAAAGACTTTTAAAATGGTCCACATCAAAAAATCCAAAACAATTAACAAAATGGCAATAGGAACAGACATATCAACAATTACCTTAAATGTAAATAGTCTAAATGCTCCAACCAAAAGACAGCCTAGCTGAATGGATACAAAAATAAGACTCATATATTTGCTGCCTACAAGAGACTCCCTTTAGATCTAGAGACACATATAGACTGAAAGTGAGGGAACGGAAAAAGATAGTTTGTGCAAATGGAAATAAAAAAAAAGCCAGAGATGTAATATTTAATCAGACAAAACAGACTTTAAAATAAAGACTATTACAAGAGGCAGTGATTAAAGAATCAACCCAAGAAGAAAATATAACAATTATAAATATATGTGTACCCAACATAGGATCATCTCAATATATTAGGCAAATGTTAACAGACATAAAAGGAGAAAATGACAGTAACAGTAACAGTGGGGACTTTACCAACACACTCATATCAATGGGCAGTTCAGCCAGACAGAAAAGCAGGCATTAAATGATATCAGAACAGTTGGACTGATATTTATAGAGCATTCCATCTAAAAGCAACAGAATATATATTCTTTTAAAATGCACATGGAACACTCTCTATGACAGATCAAACTCTGGGCCACAAAGAAAGCCTTGGTACATTTAAGAAAACTGAAATCATATCAAGCACCTCTTATAATCACAACTCTATGAGGCTGCTGCTGCTGCTAAGTCGCTTCAGTCATGTCCGACTCTGTGCGACCCCAGAGACGGCAGCCCGCCAGGCTCTGCCATCCCTGGGATTCTCCAGGCAAGAACATTGGAGTAGGTTGCCATTTCCTTCTCCAATGCATGAAAGTGAAAGGTGAAAGTGAAGTCGCTCAGTCGTGTCCGATTCTTAGCGACCCCATGGACTGCAGCCCACTAGGCTCCTCCGTCCATGGGATTTTCCAAGCAAGAGTACTGGAGTAGGGTGCCATTGCCTTCTTGGTCTATGAGGCTAGATGCCTACAAAGAAAACAACAGCAAGAAAAAAAAACCCACACACACAGAAGCTGCTAAACCCCAGGCTACTAAACAGTGATCACTGAAGCAAGCAAAGAGCAAATCGGAAAGTATCCAGAGACAAACACAAACGAAAACCTGATGATCTAAAACCTCCAGGCTGCAGCAAAAGCAGTTGTAAGAGGAAAGTTTATAGTGACATGTTTTCCTTAGGAAACAAGATAAATCTCAAATTAGCAACCTAATCTTACACCGAAAGCAGCTACAGAAAGAACAAACAAAATCCAGAGTTAATAAAAGGAAGAAATCATAAATATCAGAGCAGAAATAAATGAAATAGAGATTAAAAAAAAAAAAAAAAAAAAAAAGAAATCAATGGAACTAAGGCATGGTTCTTTGAAAAGATAAAGAAAATTGATAAACCTTTAGCCAGACTCATCAGGGGAAAAAGGGAGAGGGCCCAAACCAATAAAACCAGAAATGACCAAGTAGAAGTAACAAGTGACACCACAGAAACATAAAGGGTAAGAGACGACCACAGGCAACCGTACGCCAGTAAAGTGGGCAACCTGGAAGAGATGGACAGGCTCACAGGTGGGTGTAATCTCCCAAGACTGACCCAGGAAGAAGTAGAAAATATGAGCAGACCAATTACCAGTACTGAAAGTGAATTAGTAATTTAAAAACTCCCAAGAAGCCGAAGTCCAGGACCAGTGGCCTTGACAGTTGAATTCTACCCAATGTTTACAGAAAAAGTTAATACTTCTGCTTCTGAAACTATTCCAAAAAAATTACAGAGGAAGAAATATTTCTGAATTCATTTTATGAGGCCACCCTGATACCAAAACCAGACAAAGATATATCACACAAAAAAGCAAATTACAGGCAATATCACTGATGAAGATAGATGTAAAAATTCTTAACAAGATACTAACAAACTTACTCTAGCAATACACTAAAAAGATCATATACCATGATCAAGTGGGATTTATCCCAGAGATGCAAAGATTTTTCAATATTTTTAAAATCTATGTGTTATACCACATTAACAACCTGAAGAATAAAAGCTGTAAGATCATCTCAAAAGATGCAGAAAAAGCAAAATTCAACATCCATTTATGATAAAACTTCCTCAAGAATTGGGCATAAAGGGAAACAACCTCAACAGAATAAAAGCCATATATGACAAACCCACAGCTAACATCGTTCTCAATGGTGAAAAGCTGAAAGGTTTTCCTCTAAGATCATAAACATATCAAAGATACCTGCCCTCACCACTTTTATTCAACACAGGTTTGGAAGTCCTAGTCACAGCCATCAGAAGAAAAAGAAAGGGAATCTAAACTGGAAAAGAAGTGAAACTGTCACTGTTCGCAGATGACATGATGCTCTACGTAGGAAATCCTGAAGATACAACTGAAAACTAATAGAGCTCATCAATAAATGCAGTAAAGTCACTGGATACAAACTTCGTGTTCAGAAATCTGTTACATTTCTATACACTATCAACAGAATATCAGAAAATAAAGGGATTGGAGAATCCCTTAATTTCTTGGATTGGAAGACTCAATATTGTAAAAATGTTCATACTACCCAAAACAATCTACAGGTTCAAGGCAATCCCTACCAGATAACCAATTGCATTTTTCACAGAACTAAAACAAAATTTTAATCTGTATGGAAATAGAAAAGACCCTGAAAACCAAAAACAAATTTGAGAAAGAAGAACAGAACTGGAGGAAACACTCTCCCTGACTTCGAGTATACTACAAATCTACAGTAATCAAAGGAGTGTGGTTCTGGCACAAAAACATAGATCAATGGAATGACAGAAAGCCCAGAAATAAACTCACACACTGTGATCAATTAATCCACAACAAAGGAGGCACGTGTACACATGGAGAAAAGACAGTCTCTTCAATAACTGGTGCTGGGAAAACTGGACAGCTACCTGTGAAATAATAAAACCAGGACATCCTCTAGCACCATATACAAAATAAGCTCAGATGGATTAAAGACCTAAAGGTAAGACCGGATACGATCAAACTCCTAGAGGAAAACGTAAGCAGAACACTGACACAAAACACAGCAATATTTTGGGGGACCCATCTCCTAGAGTAATGGAAGTAAAGACAAAAAATAAACAAAAAAGGACCTAATTACACTTAAAAACTTTTGCACAGCAAAGGAAACCATTAACAAAATGAAATGACAGCCTACAGACCATGCATCATTTGAAAATGATACAACTGACAAGGCATTAATTTCCAAAATATACAAATAGCTCATATAGCCTAATTAAAAAAAAAAAAAAAAAGCAGAAACAAAGAACCTAATAAAACAGAGCAGAAGACCTAGATAGATATTTCTCTAAAGAAGACATACAGATGGACAACAGGCACATGAAAAGACACTCTCCACTGCTAATTATTAGAGAGACGCAAATCAAAACTATAATGAGGCATACCTCAAACCAGCCAGAATGGCCATCTTCAAAATGTCTCCAAATTATAAATGCTGAAGAGGGTGTGGAGAAAAGGGGACCCTCCTATACAGCTGGTGGTAATACAAATTGGTGCAGGCACTATGGAAAATATGTGGAGGTTCCTTAAAAAACTAAAAATAGAGTTGACGCATGATCCAGCCATCACACTCCTGGGCATATATCTGAATAAAACTGTAATTCGAAAAGATACACGCACTTGATGTTCATTACAGCACTATTTACACTAGCCAAGACATGGAAGCAACCTAAATGTCCATCAGTAGATGAATGGATCAATAAGATGTGGTATGTATACAATACTCAGTTCAGTTCAGTTGCTCAGTCGTGTCCAACTCTTTGCGACCCCATGAACTGCAGCGCGCCAGGCCTCCCTGTCCATCACCAACATGGCCAAAGTACTGGAGTTTCAGCTTTAGCATCATTCCTTCCAAGGAAGTCCCAGGGCTGATCTCCTTCAGAATGGACTGGTTGGATCTCCTTGCAGTCCAAGGGACTCTCAAGAGTCTTCTCCAATACCACAGTTCAAAAGCATCAATCCTTGGGCGCTCAGCCTTCTTCACAGTCCAGCTCTCACATCCATACATGACCACAGGAAAGACCATAGCCTTGACTAGATGGACCTTTGTTGGCAAAGTAATGTCTCTGCTTTTGAATATGCTATCTAGGTTGGTCATAACTTTCCTTCCAAGGAGTAAGCGTCTTTTAATTTCATGGCTCAAGTCACCATCTGCAGTGATTTTGGAGCCCCCCAGAATAAAGTCTGACACTCTTTCCACTGTTTTCCCATCTATTTCCCATGATGTGGTGGGACCGGATGCCATGATCTTCGTTTTCTGAATGTTGAGCTTTGAACCAACTTTTTCACTCTCCTCTTTCACTTTCCTCAAGAGGCTTCTGAGTTCCTCTTCACTTTCTGCCATAATGGTGGTGTTATCTGCATATCTGAGGTGATTGATATTTCTCCCGGCAATCTTGATTCCAGCTTGTGCTTCTTCCAGTCCAGCGTTTCTCATGACGTATTCTGCATATAAGTTAAATAAGCAGGGTGACAATATACAGCCTTGACGTACTCCTTTTCCTATTTGGAACCAGTCTGTTGTTCCATATCCGGTTCTAACTGTTGCTTCCTGACCTGCATACAGATTTCTCAAGAGGCAGGTCATCCTGGAATGTGAAGTCAAGTGGGCCTTAGAAAGCATCACTACGGAGGGCGGTGGGAGCGATGAGCGCACTGAGACCGTGATAGCTGTTGTGTGAAGATGGAGTTTCCCGGAGGAAATGACAATTACCTGACGATCACAGGACCCTCACACCCCTTCCTGTCAGGGGCCGAGGACTTGGATCATTCTATAGGAACTCAGTATAGTGCCAACCCGCCTGTTACAATTGATGTACCAATGACAGACATGACATCTGGCTTGATGGGGCATAGCCAGTTGACCACCATTGATCAGTCAGAACTGAGTTCTCAACTTGGTCTGAGCTTAGGGGGTGGCACCATCCTGCCACCTGCCCAGTCACCTGAGGATCGTCTTTCAACCACCCCTTCACCTACAAGTTCACTTCATGAGGATGGTGTTGAGGAATTCCGGAGGCAACCTCCCAGCCAGAAAACAGTTGTGGTGGAAGCAGGGAAAAAGCAGAAGGCTCCAAAGAAGAGAAAAAAGAAAGATCCTAATGAACCTCAAAAACCAGTTTCAGCATATGCTTTATTCTTTCGTGACACACAGGCTGCCATCAAGGGACAGAATCCCAATGCCACTTTTGGGGAGGTTTCAAAAATTGTGGCTTCTATGTGGGACAGTCTTGGAGAAGAGCAAAAACAGGTATATAAGAGCAAAACTGAAGCTGCCAAGAAAGAGTATCTGAAGGCTTTGGCTGCTTATAAAGATAATCAAGAGTGTCAGGCCACTGTGGAAACTGTGGACATGGACCCAGCGCCACCATCACAGACTCCTTCTCCACCTCCTGTGGCTGCTGCTGACCCAGCATCTCCAGCACCAGCCTCAACAGAGCCCCCTGCCCTGTCTCCTTCCATTGTTGTCAATTCCACTCTTTCATCCTATGTGGCAAACCAGGCATCTTCTGGGGCTGGGGGTCAGCCCAATATTACCAAGTTGATTATTACCAAACAAACAAACAAAAAAAAAAAGAAAGCATCACTACGAACAAAGCTAGTGGAAGTGATGGAATTCCAGTTGAGCTATTTCAAATCCTGGAAGATGATACTGTGAAAATGTTGCACTCAATATGCCTCAAATTTGGAAAACTCAGCAGTGGCCACAGGACTGGAAAAGGTCAGTTTTCATTCCAATCCCAAAGAAAGGCAATGCCAAAGAATGCTCAAACTACCACACAATTGCACTCATCTCAAATGCTAGCAAAGTAATGCTCAAAATTCTCCAAGCCAGGCTTCAGCAATACGTGAACTGTGAACTTCCACATGTTCATGCTGGTTTTAGAAAAAGCAGAGGAATCAGAGATCAAATTGCCAACATCTGCTGGATCATCAAAAAAGCAAGAGAGTCCCAGAAAAACCTCTATTTCTGCTTTATTGACTATGCCAAAGCCTTTGACTGTGTGGGTCACAATAAACAATATTACCCAGCCATAAAGAAGAATGAAATAATGCCACTGGCAACAACATGGATGGACCTGGAGACTGTCATACTGAGCAAAGTAGGTCGCAGAGAGGAAGACAAATATCACACGATATCACTCGTATGAGGAATCCGAAAAAAATGATACAAATGAACTTATTTATCAAACAGAAACAGACTCACAGACACAGAAAACAAACTGACGGTTACCAAAGCGGATGGCGTAAGAGGAGGTGAGTTAGGAAAACGCGTAAGCTGTCAACAGGAGACTGGGTCATCACGTGGTACCCAAAACTAAAAGAACCAAAGCTATATGTATTTTAACTCAGAAGGACCCTATGGGGCCTTCCTGGGGACAGACCCCTCCCCCATATCTTCTGCTTTAGCTCCTCTGTGAAGTGCCTGGATAACAGTATCTGATGCATATCTCCTGAGTTATTTTTCAGCTCTTAAAACCACCAAATGGAAGAATTTAACGACTTTATGATCATGAGCATGTAGTCCTTGACCTTCTGGTGTCTAAGGACTGTTCACCCCAACCAGTAAGAGAACTGTGCATGACTTGATCACAGACCCAGGAAGCCCCTCCCTCACCTCACCTCCTAAAGGGCTTTGCTGAAAGCCTTCAGGGAGCTCAGGGTTTGGGGGACCACCTGCCTGCCTTCTGGAATTCCATCACCTCCACTAGCTTTGTTCGTAGTGATGCTTTCTAAGGCCCACTTGACTTCACATTCCAGGATGTCTGGCTCTAGGTCAGTGATCACACCATCATGATTATCTGGGTCGTGAAGATCTTTTTTGTACAGTTCTTCTGTGTATTCTTGCCATCTCTTCTTAATATCTTCTGCTTCTGTTAGGTCCCTACCATTTCTGTCCTTTATCGAGCCCATCTTTGCATGAAATGTTCCTTTGGTATCTCTGATTTTCTTGAAGAGATCCCTAGTCTTTCCCATTCTGTTGTTTTCCTCTATTTCTTTGCATTGATCGCTGAAGAAGGCTTTCTTACCTCTTCTTGCTATTCTTTGGAACTCTGCATTCAGATGTTTATATCTTTCCTTTTCTCCTTTGCTTTTTGCTTTTCTTCTGTTCACAGCTATTTGTAAGGCCTCCTCAGACAGCCATTTTGCTTTTTTGCATTTCTTTTCCATGGGGATGGTCTTGATCCCTGTCTCCTGTACAATGTCACGAACCTCATTCCATAGCTCATCAGGCACTCTATCTATCAGATCTAGGCCCTTAAATCTATTTCTCACTTCCACTGTATAATCAGAGGGGATTTGATTTAGGTCATACTTGAATGGTCTAGTGGTTTTCCCTACTTTCTTCAATTTCAGTCTGAATTTGGCAATAAGAAGTTCATGGTCTGAGCCACAGTCAGCTCCTGGTCTTGTTTTTGCTGATTGAATAGAGCTTCTCCATCTTTGGCTGCAAAGAATATATTCAATCTGATTTTGGTGTTGACCATCTGGTGATATCCATGTATAGAGTCTTCTCTTGTGTTGTTAGAAGAGGGTATTTGCTATGACCAGTGCATTTTCTTGGCAAAACTTTATCAGTCTTTGCCCTGCTTCATTCCGTATTCCAAGGCCAAATTTGCCTGTTACTCCAGGTGTTTCTTGACTTCCTACTTTTGCGTTCCAGTCCCCTATAATGAAAAAGACATCTTTTTTGGGTGTTAGTTCTAAAAGGTCTTGTAGGTCTTCATAGAACCATTCAACTTCAGCTTCTTCAGCATAACTGGTTGGGGCATAGACTTGGATTATTGTGACACTGAATGGTTTGCCTTGGAAACGAACAGAGATCATTCTGTCGTTTTTGAGATTGCATCCAAGTACTGCATTTCAGACTCTTTTGTTGACCATGATGGCCTCTCCATTTCTTCTGAGGGATTCCTGCCCAAAGTAGTAGATATAATGGTCATCTGAGTTAAATTCACCCATTCCAGTCCATTTCAGTTCGCTGATTCCTAGAATGTCGACATTCACTCTGGCCATCTCTTGTTTGACCACTTCCAATTTGCCTTGATTCATGGACCTGACATTCCAGGTTCCTATGCAATATTGCTCTTTACAGCATCGGACCTTGCTTCTATCACCAGTCACATCCACAGCTGGGTATTCTTTTTGCTTTGGCTCTATCCCTTCATTCTTTCTGGAGTTATTTCTCCACTGATCTCCAGTAGCATATTGGGTACCTACTGACCTGGGGAGTTTCTCTTTCAGTATCCTATCATTTTGACTTTTCATACTGTTCATGGGGTTCTCAAGGCAAGAATACTGAAGTGGTTTGCCATTCCCTTCTCCAGTAGATGACATCCTGTCAGTTGAGCTATTCCAAATCCTGAAAGATGATGCTGTGAAAGTGCTGCACTCAATATGCCAGCAAATTTGGAAAACTCAGCAGTGGCCACAGGACTGAAAAAGGTCAGTTTTCATTCCAATCCCAAAGAAAGGCAATGCCAAAGAATGCTCAAACTACCGCACAATTGCACTCATCTCACACGCTAGTAAAGTAATGCTCAAAATTCTCCAAGCCAGGCTTCAGCAATATGTGCACCGTGAACTTCCTGATGTTCAAGCTGGTTTTAGAAAAGGCAGAGGAACCAGAGATCAAATTGCCAACATCCGCTGGATTATCAAAAAAGCAAGAGAGTTCCAGAAAAACATTTATTTCTGCTTTATTGACTATGCCAAAGCCTTTGACTGTGTGGGTCACAATAAACTGTGGAAAATTCTGAAAGAGATGGGAATACCAGACCACCTGATCTCCCTCTTGAGAAATTTGTATGCAGGTCAGGAAGCAACAGTTAGAACTGGACAACAGACTGGTTCCAAATAGGAGAAGGAGTTCGTCAAGGCTGTATATTGTCACCCTGCTTATTTAACTTATATGCAGAGTACATCATGAGAAACGCTGGACTGGAAAAAACACAAGCTGGAATCAAGATTGCTGGGAGAAATATCAATCACCTCAGATATGCAGATGACACCACCCTTATGGCAGAAAGTGAAGAGGAACTAAAAAGCCTCTTGAAGAAAGTGAAAGTAGAGAATGAAAAAGTTGGCTTAAAGCTCAACATTCAGAAAACGAGGTTCATGGCATCCGGTCCCATCACTTCATGGGAAATAGATGGGAAAACAGTGGAAACAGTGTCAGACTTTATTTTGGGGGGCTCCAAAATCACTGCAGATGGTGACTGCAGCCATGAAATTAAAAGACGCTTACTCCTTAGAAGGAAAGTTATGACCAACCTAGATAGCATATTCAAAAGCAGAGATATTACTTTGCCAACAAAGGTTCATCTAGTCAAGGCTATGGTTTTTCCTGTGGTCATGTATGGATGTGAGAGCTGGACTGTGAAGAAGGCTGAGTGCCAAAGAATTGATGCTTTTGAACTGTGGTGTTGGAGAAGACTCTTGAGAGTCCCTTGGACTGCAAGGAGATCCAACCAGTCCATTCTGAAGGAGATCAGCCCTGGGATTTCTTTGGAAGCAATGATGCTAAAGCTGAAACTCCAGTACTTTGGCCACCTCATGGGAAGAGTTGACTCATTGGAAAAGACTCTGATGCTGGGAGGGATTGGGGGCAGGAGGAGAAGGGGATGACAGAGGATGAGATGGCTGGATGGCATCACTGACTCGATGGACGTGAGTCTAAGTGAACTCCGGGAGTTGGTGATGGACAGGGAGGCCTAGCGTGCTGCGATTCATGGGGTCGCAAAGAGTCGGACACGACAGAGCGACTTATCTGACTGATATGATCTGATCTGCCTGCCTTCTATTGGCACCTTTACACTAAAGCTGCAGTTTCAATCACGACCACCAGGTGTCAGTGTAGATAGGATATTCTACTCACGGGTGAAAATGTAGTTAGGTACAGAAGTAAAACTCATGTAATTTACTTTGGCCAATTATTTTCATATCATTGACTGAAAATCTGCTTTCCCCTATGAATGTGGGAAACACCCACAGTGTCTTCACTGATCTTTCAGAAATTTAACTATTCAGGGCAAAGCTAGAAAAATTCAGAAACTCAGCATGTTCTCAGCCAGTCTCTGGCTATTTCTTATGCCTTATCACTTCGGGGACTTGAAAAAGAAAAAGAGTGGCTACAGGTGTGAGTTCCCATCAGCAAGACGGTGAATATATATATCTTCAACTAATTTATTAAAAAAACAAACCTACCTATTCCAGACACTTAAACAACCTAAGGTTTGAAAACTGCCATGTGAAGTACATAATACAGAACCCACTTCACAAAGAAGACAATTAAAACTCAGAGCACTTAAATGACTTGACCAGGATCACACAGCAGGACAGGAGTAAAAACAAACTCAAACTCAGGTCAGCCAGCTGGCCAGGCACACTCAGAATGCACGCATGTGGTCAGCTCGCGCAGGCTGACTCCCTCCAAATCTCTACTCCCAGTGGGTCCTGCCAGGAGTCTGCCAGCTGAGGGAGAGAGGAGACGGGTCAGGAGACACAGGCCTTGGCGCGCTCAGGCTGGGAACAGGATTGGACACTGGCCCGTACTCAGACTTGGCGCTGCTTCCAGCACATGGCCTGCGTCCAGCTGAGCTTCTCGTAAATACAGCCCCTGTCAGGCCCCCCAGTCCAGCTACAAGTGAATGTCAATCTAAAGAAATAACTTGGACACACCAGGCCCCACGGGCTTGAAGAGCAGAAAGGCCTCTGAGGATACATGCATTCAAAACCCACTAGGCCAGGCCCCGTGTACCACTCCCTCCTCCCAGCCCCAAGCCTGGAAACCATTTCTTAAATATTCAAACATGACCTCTAAGCTGGGAGATTAACCGAGACGCAGCCTTCTGATCGCAGGTAGGAGTTTCAGAGGCCCTCCTGGTGGAACCATAACAGGATCCCTCCAGGAGGGGAACTAATCACCCTGAAAGCTTCTGAGCATGGAGGGGAGGCAGGAGCAGAGAGTCTGCCCTACCCGGGCCAGCCTCATGCCCGCAGTGACCCACATACAGGGAAGAAGCCTACCTGCTGTAAGACTGGGCCCCAGCCTCCCCGAACGTGCAGAACCCAGAGCTGTAGACATGAGATGCAAGCGATAGCCAGACCCATTTCACAGATGGGGTTCGTCAAGTCATGCTCAGTAAGCCCTCCAAAGCCCAGGATGCCCAGGGTCCTCTTGCAGTTGTCCAATCCAGCACGGCTGGCCTACCGTCCCATCTGAAGGATGCTCCAGGTGCGTGCTGGACAAGGATGGTTCGAGAGTCAGGAGTTTTGTGAGTCAGTAGTTGAACTGTCGGTAGCTTGAACTCAACCAGGGCAATCCTCCTGGCAATTTTTTTTTTCCTCAGAGCACAGGCATCCTTTGGAAGCCCACATGTCTGGGTTATCACCCTGAAGGCAGAATGAGATAACAAAGAATTTGAACTTTAGAACCCCACGTTGCGTCTATCAAGCACATACTCTGAGCAAGAATCTCACAATGAGAAATATAGGGATAAAGGGATGAGCTGGGGTGTCTGGACGTGAGGGAGGCTGAGGATTTGCAAGGGAAACAGGACCAAGCTCTCAACCATCAAGCTGCAGGTCTTCCCTGAGTCCCAGGCTTCCTCATCTGTAAACAAGTTCCAGGATCCACGTCATGGGATTCTGTGAGTACTAGACAAAACAATCGCTATATATATCTGTAGCTGATTCATGCTGATGTACGGCAGAAACCAACGTGATACTGCACAGAATTAATCGTCCAATTAAAAAACCAACCCACGTAAAGTATTAACACAGAGAATGTGTTAAAAAAATGCTCAGTTCAGTTGCTCAGTCAGTCGTATCCGACTCCTTGTGACCCCATGAATTGCAGCATGCCAGGCCTCCCTGTCCATCACCAACTCCCGGAGTTCACTCAGACTCACGTCCATCGAGTCAGTGATGCCATCCAGCCATCTCATCCTCTGTCGTCCCCGTCTCCTCCTGCCCCCAATCCCTCCCAGCATCAGAGTCTTTTCCAATGAGTCAACTCTTCCCATGAGGTGGCCAAAGTACTGGAGTTTCAGCCTCAGCATCAGTCCCTCCAATGAACACCCTCAACAGGCACTAAATAGTGGCACTCAGCCCCAGAAGGTATCAGCACTGGGTGCTGTGAAGCGAAGGGTGAAAAAAGTGATGAAAGGAACGCTGGCCCTTGTGCTCTCCTTCTGGGAAGAGTTCTATCAGTTAGGATGTGCCCAGCAGCAGGTCATAGACTAGCCAGCCTTAAACAACCAAGTCAGTAGTAATTTCCCACCTTACAAGTCCAGTCCAGGGTTGTTTGTGAGCTCAGGGAGGCCAAGATTCTGGATCAATATCACTGCAACTCTCTAGACCTCAATTCCTGACTCAGCTCCGAGGTGGCTCTGGCCTGCCAGCCTCCAAAAGCAGTGAGGGGGTGGGAGAGGTGAGTGCATTGAGAATAAAAAGTAATTCAACTAAAATAGGGTGTTATGCGGAATCTTAAAAAAACGGTACAAATGAAATTATTTATAAAATGGATGTAGGGAAAAAATCTTATGGTTCCAGGGGGAAAGGGGAACAGAAGGGGAGGTAAACATTTGGGAGATTAGGATCGACATATGCACACTGAAGGTGAAAAGTACTGAAGCTGAAAGTACTCATCGCTCAGTTAAGTCCGACTCTCTGCGACCCCATGGACTGTAGCCTGCCAGGCTCCTCTGACCACGGAACTCTCGAGGCAAGAATACTGCAGTGGGAAGGCATTCCCCTTTCCAGGGCATCTTCCTAGCCCAGGAATCTAACCCGGATGTCCTGCCTTGCAGGCTGATTCTTCACTGTCTGAGCCACCAGGGAAAGTGTGGAGCACAGGGAACCCTTCTCAGTACTCCGTAATGACCTGTATGGTAAAGAATCTTCTGTTTCCCTGTTTTTGTCTGTGCCAGGTGTGTGCTGGGTGTGCGTCCTTCTCTAGTGGGAGCGAGCAGGGCGCCCTCTAGTTGTGGCGCTCAGGCTTCTCACTGTGGTAGCTTCTCTTGTTGCAAAGCTTGAGCTCAAGGGCACTCAGGCTTGGTTGCCCTGAAGCGTGTGAGATCTTAATTCCCTGACCAGGGACTGAACCTGTGTCCCCTCCATGGGCATGGGGATTCTTAACAACTGGATCACCAGGGAAGTCCCAAAAAAGAATTTTTAAAAGAGCGGATATGTAAAAAAATTTTTTCTTGAGATACATTGATATAGAATTGTGAAAATAAGATAGGGTGTCTCACAGGGTGAGCAAGCCAGGGGAGGAACAGCATCAGAACTCAGACTCTGGGCTCAAATTTCTGGTCTGCAACTTGCTAAGTGGATGCTGTGCCACCCTGAGCAAGAGACCTCACCACTGATGCTCTTTCTGGCCTCTGTAAAATGGATATAAGAAAACTACCAAGCTCAGAGAGTTAAGAAAAGTGGAAGCTGCTCAGTCCTGTCCTAATCCTTGCAACGCCATGGACTATACAGTCCATGAAGTTCTCCAGGCCAGAACACTGGAGTGGGTAGTCGTTCCCTTCTCCAGGGGATCTTCCCAACCCAGGGATGGAGCCCAGGTGGAGAGAGCTGTGTTGAAGCTCAAATGGGAAATGCAGGCCACACACTGCTTAATGAGTCAGTCATTATTATGCAGAACCACAGGAACGCACCTCAGGGATCTGACAAGACCAAGAATGCTGGGGCCCAGACAGGGAAGGGACTTGAGCAAAGTCACCCAGTGGGGAAGAGAGCCAAGGAGCACGAACATCCGGGTGCCAGCCTGGCCACCTCCCTCCACCCGCGAGGCCAGGGAGCCTGACTCACCTGGTCCCCAGGCGCTGGGCGGGGCTGCCGGCTCTCACCTGGCGCTGCAGACGGCCCCCACCCGCCACCCGCCTTTCATCTCCCCTCCTCGTGGCTCCGGGCGCCGCTTTCCCAATTGCCCAGGTGACGCCAGAGCCCGGGCTCTTGGCTTCCGCGGGGGGCGGGGCGGGCAGGTGAGGCCGCCACCAGGTGAGGCCGCCCCGCGGGAGGCCCGCCTACCGCACCGCCTCGCCTCCTCCCGGTCTGTGGCGACATCTGCTGGCTGTCCCCGGAGGGACACAACCTCTGCTCTGATTTCTGCTTCAGTTCAGATTAATCCCCATTAATCCCTGAGCACCTCCTAGGGGCCCCGTATGGTGTTAGGTGTCTGGGATTCGCACCATCCCATGTCTCCAGGAATCTCAGACTACCTGAAAGCTCAGATGCAGAGAAGACAAAAAGATGCAAGTTGCCGTCACTCTTTGCTCAGATACCAGCCCATCTTTTCTGAGATGTCCGTGGGAAGGCTTAAAAAAAAACCCAGAAAATCTCAGGGAAAGGAAGTGAAAGTAGTCCAGGCATAGGAAGGCACCTGGCCTTTTACAGGTGAAAAGCCCAGAGGATAGAACACCATAGCTGTGGTATGAAGTAGGCACAGATCAGATGAGACCTTCTATCTATACTCTCAGTGTTCCCATGGGAAAACTAGGACCCGGGAAAAGGACTTCCCCTCTTAGCAGAGTGAAGCAGTGATAGCCAAGCCTGGGGGACTCAGCCCAGAGCTCTCTCCAGGCTCCACCACCCTCTCCAGTCTCAATTCCTATTGGTATCCAAGGATCTATTCATTCATTCAACAAACACTTCTTGAGCAGTTATTTATGTGTCAAAGACTGTGCTAAGCATTAAGAACATAGTGGTAAATGAGACATATTCTTTGAGATCCTCCCAAATCTAGTGAGGGTATCAAGTCTGTCTAGGATGGTTAGACAAGGTTCTCCCTCCCCCACAAGAGACAAATCCAAAGGAATGAATCTCTAATGGTAGAAATCTTGGACAAGGAGAGGCCAGTAGAGGAGGTATTTCAGCACTCTCCAAACCATACCATAGGAACAAATCATTTTAATCAATCCCTAGCCCCAGTTTTTCACAGACTTGAAACACTAGATCAGAGACGGATGGAGTCAGGTTACACAGCTGAATCTCCTCTGAGATACCAAAATCCTTGTGGTAGATTCAGCTCAGGGAATGCGTTAGTAATAGGAGTTCACCCCGAGGTTCCCAGAGGAGAGAACTTGTGCTCAGAATTCTGCAAGAGGGTCCTTATTACATACGGGGCAGTCAGGCTGATGGGCTAGTGTGACCCACGGCCGCCGCCTCTTCATTGTCATCATCTGGAATGATCATCATTGGCACTATTGAGAATTTACTCTTAACCAGCTTCCAGTCCTTGGTTTATTAAACCAAAGAAGGTTTATTAATCACCACTGCTGTCCCAGCATTCATTTGAGGTTGGGACAGGCTCAGAAAGGTGAAAGCCACCCTTGAAGAGCTCACAGAAGATGCACGATAATGCTGAAGCAAATCGTTTTAACGCGATGTCACAAAAGTGCTGCAATGGTGGTAATTTCCACTTGGGAGGAACACGGAAGGCCATGGGTTCACCCTGCCTGGAGAGGTCTTAAGAGGGAAGTCCCACTGAACCTTGAAAACCTTCATCTGAATCTCCAGTCCCGCGGTTCTCAGAGTGTGGTCCAAAGCAGCAGCGTTTCCACCACTCAGGGACTTTGTTAGAACTTCAGATTCTGAATCTGCAGCTCTGGGGTGGGTCCCAGCGATCTGTGTTGTAACAGCCCTGCAGGTGATTCTGATGTGCCCTGAAGACAGAACCTCTGCGTGAGGCAGAAAGACCAAAGAAGTCTCTAAATAGGTGTTTTCACTAAGCATCAAGACAATTTTCCATGACCCCAGGGTCTGGGAACAGTACTGAAGTTGAAACTACTGATTTTTCTTTTCACTCAGCTTTAACATTCCCTTTTACTTCTACAACTGCATTTGTTCTCACAGACTGTCAGGACCACACCAAAAAGAACAAGGGTGGTCAAACAGGGGATAAAGTGACTAACCATTGAGTTGCCTGGGACAGTCCTGTTTTAACAGTAAAAGGCCCATTTTCTAGAACACTTTTAAGTTTTGGGCAAGCCAGGATAGTCATCATTAGCAGGCATTTATATATGTGCTTTACTGTGACTTGGTCTTTGGAAGAAAAGCTATGACAAACCTAGAGAGCATATTAAAAAGCAGAGATGTTACTTTGCCAACAAAGGTCTGTCTAGTCAAAGCTATGGTTTTTCCAGTAGTCATGTATGGATGTGAGAGTTGGACTATTAAGGAAGCTGAGCACCTAAGAATTGATGCTTTTGAACTGTGTCATTGGAGAAGACTCTTGAGAGTTCCTTGGACTGCAAGGAGATCCAACCAGTCCATCCTAAAGGAGATCAGTCCTGAATATTCATTGGAAGGACTGATGCTGAAGCTGAAGCTCCAATCCTTTGGCCACGTGATACAAAGAACTGACTCCCTGTAAAAGACCCTGATGCTGGAAAATATTGAAGGCAGGAGAAGGGGACGACAGAGGATGAGATGGTTGGATGGCATCACCGACTCTATGGACATGAGTTTGAGTAAGCTCCGAGAGTTGGTGATGGACAGGGAAGCCTGGTATGCTTCAGTCCATGGGGTCACAAAGAGTCAGACACGACTGAGCGACTGAATTGTGATTAAATAACAACACAAAATGCTGAGAAAAATTTTCTAGTTGCAATGTATTCAACCTTTTATGCCCCAATTCTCCAGTTCTCTGCCCTAATACAGCCCACAGAGACCTTGATAACTCCTGGTTCACGACATTGAGAACATCATGCTGATTGGCTCTACTGAGCAGGAAGTAGCAAGGTCTGAGATGCTTTCAAAAGTCATACAAACAGGAGAGAGAGAAAGACAACCACCACAAACATTCAGGGACCCCTCCTCGGTAAGGAGTCTGGGGCACAGTGATCTGGAATGTGTAGCGATCTCTCCTCCAAGGTGAAAGTCAAGTTACTGCACCTCCCACCCTCTACCACCCAAAGCCAGATATGCCTTGTATGGCGGGCCCTCTTAGATTTTGGAGGCAATGTCTGAGTGAGCTCCTTACCCACGTCCAGAGCCACTCGAGGGCTGCCAGCTTCAGTGGGGACTAGAGCAGGGGAAGGCTCTGCAGAACGTTCAGGCTACAGCACAAGCTGCTGACAACCAGCGTCCATGGTCTGGTGGACACACCAGTGCAGCAGTGGCTGCACAGAAGTGGGAAAGGAGGCCACCCCCTGGGTGCTGTGGACCCCAGTATTTCCATGCCAGACAGTGAAGGTGGGTGGAGAAACATGGCAGCCAACAATGTCAGGGTGGTTGAGGACTCAAAAAACTCAGAAATGAAAGTTTGGGTCACAGCCACCAAGTAAAGAACCCCCAACAGCTGGAGTTCTGGCTGAGAGTAGGGGAAAGAGAAAACGAGAGGTGGAAGGATGAAGCCGTGCATATCAGTGAGCCTCATGACCACGACTGCAGAAACAAGGCCGTAAGGACTTTGTGTATTTTCTATTGCTGTGTTATAGGGATGTGTGTGTTCTTATATGCTGTCGTCTTTTTCTTTCTTCCTATTATTTTACACACGATTGTTGGCCGATAAGTTTAAACTTTAGCCTTTAGGGACTAGAATATTCATTGACACTGTGGCTGAATTTCAGGGTGATATGTATGTGATTAGTCTGTATAGATTCACTGACCTTTGAAACTGTGCATCTCCTCATTTTGAAGAGCAACAATTTATTTGTAAGAAGCATGGCTGTATCTTGTCAGACAGGAACATAAAGTTGTTTATTGTATATAAAATAACAACGTGGAGGCAGAGTACATGTGGAAGCTGCATCATGGAAGGAAGAGACTGTGCTGTTTTCAATTTATTTCTTCTAGTTCTAAATGCACCCAATTTTGCCTGCACTATGGAGAGGAATCTGAGCTTCTTAATCATTTTCCTTTCCCACATGAAGTGAAAGTGTTAGTCACTCAGTTGGGTCTGACTCTTTGTGACCCCATGGACTTTAGCCCACCAGGTTCCTCTGTCCATGGAATCTTCCAGGCAAGAATACCGGAGTGGGTTGCCATTTCCTTTTCCAGGGATCTTCCTGACACAGGGATCGAACCCATGTCTCCTCCACTGCAGGCAAACCGTTTACCCAGTGAGCCACCCACATGGCACAATGTTCAATGTTGCCAGCAGAGGGCGCTGGAGACACTGCAGGAGGACAGGGCTCTTCCTGGGGCCGATGGGTCGCTCACCAGGCTTCCCCCGTGCGCCCTCCAGTGGCCGGCTGCTGCAGTGCAGGGCAGTCAGCAGCACCCAGAGGCTCCCTCCACCAACAGCCCTCTCGGCAGGGCAGCTTCCGCTTACAGAGCGCCTCCAGGAAGACCCCTGGCACCCTGGGAGGGGCAGGTTTATGGCGTGTTTCACCAGCATGGCACCCTAGCACTTCTCTGCCATCTGGTGAACCATGACCATGCCCTTCAGAAAACAAAGTCTTGATCTCAGCCCTGTTGGGGGGCCTGGGTGTGGGGGTCTCTTAGGTGGTCTACCTCAGCCCTAGGGGAAGGAGCTGAGGGGGTGGCTGGAGAAGAAGCCTGCTGGCCATCACCTGTGGGACTGAGGCCAAGAACTGGCCCCCACCATGTCTTTTGGGAGGACCTCCTCCCAGTTTCCTCCAGAAAACAGATTCCTGACCTCAAGGAAAAGGTTTCTGGAAGAAAATACATGCAGGCTCCCACCCAAAGTCCTCCTTCCCCAAAAAAACTCCAACACCCACCCTACAAGTATCTGCACCCCAGAAAGAGTCTCTCCCTGCCTGAAGCCCCCAGAGGCAGAAAACCCAGCCTTCCAAGATGGAACAGAAGGACGTGCACTCATCTCCTCGTATGAGAGCACCAAAATTGCAACTAGCTGTTGAACAACCATCCATAGGAGGATGCTCAGTTCAGTTCAGTTGCTCAGTCATGCCCGACTCTTTGCAACCCCATGAATCAGCGCACCAGGGCTCCCTGTCCATCACCAACTCCCAGAGTTCACTCAAACTCATGTCCATTGAGTCGGTGATGCCATCCAGCCATCTCATCCTCTGTCGTCCCCTTCTCCTCCTGCCCCCAATCCCTCCCAGCATCAGAGTCTTTTCCAATGAGTCAACCCTTCGCATGAGGTGGCTAAAGTATTGGAGTTTCAGCCTCAGCATCAGTCCTTCCAATGAACACCCAGGACTGGTCGCCTTTAGGATGGACTGGTTGGATCTCCTTGCAGTCCAAGGGACCCACAAGAGTCTTCTCCAACACCACAGTTCAAAAGCATCAATTCTTTGGTGCTCAGCTTTCTTCACAGTCCAACTCTCACATCCATACCTGACCACTGGAAAAACCATAGCCTTGACTAGATGGACCTTTGTTGGCAAAGTAATATCTCTGCTTTTCAATAACTATCTAGGTTGGTCATAACTTTCCTTCCAAGGAGTAAGCGTCTTTTAATTTCATGGCTGCAATCACCATCTGCAGTGATTTTGGAGCCCCAAAAATAAAGTCTGACACTGTTTCCCTATCTATTTGCCATGAAGTGATGGGACCAGAGGCCATGATCTTTGTTTTCTGAATGTTGAGCTTTAAGCCAACTTTTTCACTCTCCACTTTCACTTTCATCAAGAGGCTTTTTAGTTCCTCTTCACTTTCTGCCATAAGGGTGGTGTCATCTGCATATCTGAGGTGACTGATATTTCTCCCAGCAATCTTGATCCCAGCTTGTGCTTCTTCCAGCCCAGCGTTTCTCATGATGTACTCTGCATAGAAGTTAAATAAGCAGGGTGACAATAGACAGCCTTGACGGACTCCTTTTCCTATTTGGAATCAGTCTGTTGTTCCATGTCCAGTTCTAACTGTTGCTTCTTGACCTGCATACAGGTTTCTCAAGAGGCAGGTCAGGTGGTCTGGTATTCCCATCTCTTTCAGAATTTTCCACAGTTCATTGTGATCCACGCAGTCAAAGGCTTTGGCATAGTCAATAAAGCAGAAATAGAGGTTTTTCTGGAACTCTCTTGCTTTTTCGATGATTCAGTGGATGTTGGCAATTTGATCTCTGGTTCCTCTGCCTTTTCTAAAACCAGCGTGAACATCTGGAATTTGATGGTTCACATACTGCTGAAGCCTGGCTTGGAGAATTTTGAGCATTACTTTACTAGCATGTGAGATGAGTGCAATTATGTGGTAGTTTGAGCATTCTTTGGCATTGCCTTTCTTTGGGATTGGAATGAAAACTGACCTTTTCCAGTGCTGTGGCCACTGCTGAGGTTTCCAAATTTGCTGGCATATTGAGTGCAGCACTTTCACAGCATCATCTTCCAGGATTTGAAATAGCTCAACTGGAATTCTATCACCTCCACTAGCTTTCTTCATAGTGATACTTTCTAAGGCCCACTTGACTTTACATTCCAGGATGTCTAGCTCTAGGTGAGTGATCACACCATGGTGATTAACTGGGTCATGAAGCTCTTTTCTGTACAGTTCTTCCGTGTATTCTTGCCACGTCTTCTTAATATCTTCTGCTTCTGTTAGGTCCATACCATTTCTGTCCTTTATCGAGCCCATCTTTGCATGAAATGTTCCTTTGGTATCTCTGATTTTCTTGAAGAGATCTCTGGTCTTTCCCATTCTGTTGTTTTCCTCTATTTCTTTGCATTGATTATTGAGGAAGGCTTTCTTATCTCTCCTTGCTATTCTTTGGAACTCTGCATTCAGATGCTTATCTCTTTCCTTTTCTCCTTTGCTTTTCGCTTCTCTTCTTTTCACAGCTCTTTTTAAGGCCTCCTCAGACAGCCATTTTGCTTTTTTGCATTTCTTTTCCATGGAGGATGCTGGATGCTGGAACCCACCAAAAAAATAGATATTCACGTCCAAACACAAAAAAGCAGCCACAGTGAGAGGGTAGGAGGGGCACAATCATAATAAATTCAAGTTCCATACCCACTGGGTGGTATGGTAACAAACTGAGAACAATAATACCAAAGAAGTTCTCCCATCATTGTGAAGGTTCTGAACCCCATGTCGGGCTTCCCAGCCTGTGGATCCAACAAAGGGACGGAATCCCCAGGGAATCTGGCCTTGCAGGTATCAACTACAAATTGGCACTTACCAAGAGCACTGCCAACAATTGAACAACAAAGACATTTGCCATCCACCTCTATGGAGACTGGATAACTGGAGTTACCTCTATGGAGTTACCTCTATGGAGAGTTACCTCTATAGAGTTACCTCTATGGAGAGTTACCTCCATAGAGTTACCTCTATGGAGACTGGATAGACCGGCTGCATCGCGCACTAAGAGAGTCCCGCCGGCTGCGTCGCGCACTAAGAGCTCGGCCGAGAGGAGCTACCCCACGACCGAGGAAGGACGGCGGTGAGGGCCAGCGCACTAAGCACGGCGGAGAAGAGCTACCCCACGACCGAGGTCAGGAAGGGCGGCGGTGAGGAGAGACCCCTCGTCCAAGGTAAGGTGCGATGGCTGTGCTTCGCTGGCCGGGAGCAGCCAGGAGCAGCCGGGATGAGATACCCCACGCCCAAGGTAAGAGAAACCCAAGTAAGACAGTAGGTCTTGAAAGAGGGCATCAGAGGGCAAATACACTAAAACCATTCTCACAGAAAACTAGTCAATCTAATCACACAAGGACCACACCCTTGTCTAACTCAATGAAATTAAGCCATGCCCGAGGGGCAACCTGGGATGGGCGGGTCATGGTGGAGAGATATGACAGGGTGTGGTCCGCTGGAGAAGGGAATGGCAAACCACTTCAGTATTCTTGCCTTGAGAACCCCATGAACAGTATGAAAAGACAAAATGATAGGATACTGAAAGAGAAACTCCCCAGGTCAGTAGGGGCCCAATATGCTACTGGAGATCAGTGGAGAAATAACTCCAGAAAGAATGAAGGGATGGAGCCAAAACAAAAAGAATACCCAGCTGTGGATGTGTCTGGTGATAGAAGCAAAGTCCGATGCTGTAAAGAGCAATATTGCATAGGAACCTGGAATGTCAGGTCCATGAATCAAGGCAAATTGGAAGTGGTCAAACAAGAGATGGCCAGAGTGAATGTCGACATTCTAGGAATTAGCGAACTAAAATGGACTGGAATGGGTGAATTTAACTCGGATGACCATTATATCTACTACTGTGGGCAGGAATCCCTCAGAAGAAACGGAGTGGCCATCATGGTCAACAGAAGAGTCCGAAATGCAGTACTTGGATGCAATCTCAAAAATGACAGAATGATCTCTGTTCGTTTCCAAGGCAAACCATTCAATGTCACAGTAATCCAAATCTATGCCCCAACCAGTAACGCCGAAGAAGCTGAAGTTGAAAGGGTCTATGAAGACCTACAAAACCTTTTAGAACTAACACCCAAAAAAGATGTCCTTTTCATTATAGGGGACTGGAATGCAAAAGTAGGAAGTCAAGAAACACCTGGAGTAACAGGCAAATTTGGCCTTGGAATACGGAATGAAGCAGGGCAAAGACTAATAGAGTTTTGCCAAGAAAATGCACTGGTCATAGCAAATACCCTCTTCCAACAACACAAGAGAAGACTCTATACATGGACATCACCAGTTGGTCAACACCGAAATCAGATCGATTATATTCTTTGCAGCCAAAGATGGAGAAGCTCTATTCAATCAGCAAAAACAAGACCAGGAGCTGACTGTGGCTCGGACCATGAACTCCTTATTGCCAAATTCAGACTGAAATTGAAGAAAGTAGGGAAAACTACTAGACCATTCAGGTATGACCTAAATCAAATCCCTTATGATTATACAGTGGAAGTGAGAAATAGATTTAAGGGCCTAGATCTGATAGATAGAGTGCCTGATGAACTATGGAATGAGGTTCGTGACATTGTACAGGAGACAGGGATCAAGACCATCCCCATGGAAAAGAAATGCAAAAAAGCAAAATGGCTGTCTGGGGAGGCCTTACAAATAGCTGTGAAAAGAAGAGAAGCGAAAAGCAAAGGAGAAAAGGAAAGATATAAACATCTTAATGCAGAGTTTCAAAGAATAGCAAGAAGAGATAAGAAAGCCTTCTTCAGTGATCAATGCAAAGAAATAGAGGAAAACAACAGAATGGGAAAGACTAGGGATCTCTTCAAGAAAATCAGAGATACCAAAGGAACATTTCATGCAAAGATGGGCACGATAAAGGACAGAAATGGTGTGGACCTAACAGAAGCAGAAGATATTAAGAAGAGGTGGCAAGAATACACAGAAGAACTGTACAAAAAGAGCTTCAAGACCTAGATAATCATGATGATGTGATCACTGACCCAGAGCCAGACATCTTGGAATGTGAAGTCAAATGGGCCTTAGAAAGCATCACTACGAACAAAGCTAGTGGAGGTGATGGAATTCCAGTGGAGCTATTCCAAGTCCTGAATGATGATGCTGTGAAAGTGCTACACTCAATATGCCAGCAAATTTGGAAAACTCAGCAGTGGCCACAAGATTGGAAAAGGTCAGTTTTCATCCCAATCCCAAAGAAAGGCAATGCCAAGGAGTGCTCAAACTACCGCACAATTGCACTCATCTCACACGCTAGTAAAGTAATGCTCAAAATTCTCCAAGCCAGGCTTCAGCAATACGTGCACCGTGAACTTCCTGATGTTCAAGCTGGTTTTAGAAAAGGCAGAGGAACCAGAGATCAAATTGCCAACATCTGCTGGATCATGGAAAAAGCAAGAGAGTTCCAGAAAAACATCTATTTCTGCTTTATTGACTATGCCAAAGCCTTTGACTGTGTGGATCACAATAAACTATGGAAAATTCTGAAAGAGATGGGAATACCAGACCACCTGACCTGCCTCTTAAGAAATCTGTATGCAGGTCAGGAAGCAACAGTTAGAACTGGTCATGGAACAACGGACTGGTTCCAAATAGGAAAAGGAGTACGTCAAGGCTGCATATTGTCACCATGTTTATTTAACTTATATGCAGAGTACATCATGAGAAATGCTGGACTGGAAGAAACACAAGTTGGAATCAAGATTGCCGGGAGAAATATCAATAACCTCAGATATGCAGATGACACCACTCTTATGGCAGAAAGTGAAGAGGGGCTAAAAAGCCTCTTGATGAAAGTGAAAGTGGAGAGTGAAAAGGCTGGCTTAAAGCTCAACATTCAGAAAACGAAAATGAAAAAGAAAAAAAAAATTTTTGTTTTTTTCTCCCACAAAGAAAAAAAAAAAAAAAAAAAAAAAAAAAAAAAAAAAAAAAATATAAAAAAAAAAAAAACCAAAAGTATTTTTTTTTTTTTGTGTATGTATGGGAGGGGGGGGGGGGGGAGAAAGGGGGGCGGGGAAAAAAAGAAGATATTTTAATGTGGGGGTGGGGGGGAGACTTTGAGAGTCCTGTGGGTGGAAAGGAAAACCCACCCAATTTTTTGAGAGGGAGACCCGCCGGGGGTTTTTTTTGGAAAAAAAGGTTAAAAAGGAAAAATCCAGAATTTTGGCCCCCCCTGGGAAAAAGTTGACCCATGGAAAAAAACTCTGAGGTGGGGGGGGTTGGGGGGAAGGGGGAGAGGGGAACGACAGAGGATGAGATGGCTGGATGGCATCACTGACTCGATGGATGTGAGTCTGAGTGACCTCCGGGAGTTGGTGATGGACAGGGAGGCCTGGCGTGCTGCGATTCATGGGGTCGCAAAGAGTCGGACACGACTGAGTGACTGATCTGATCTGATCTGATCTGAGCAAGGCCCCACCCACCAGAGCAAGATCCAGTTTTTCCCATAGCCAGTCACCTCCATTAGGAAGCTTACACAAGCCTTTTAGTCTCACTGATCAGAGGGCAGACAATAAGAAAGAGGAACCACTATCCCACAGCAGCTAAAACAATAACCATATTACAGAAAGTTAATTACTATGAAAAAGCACAGTTATGTTCCAGATGAAGGGACAAGATAAAACCCCGAAAAACAACTAAATGAAGAGGAGATAAGCAACTTTCGACTTCCTTGGTGGCTCAGATGGTAAAGTATCTGCCTACAGAGGGGGAGACCTGGGTTCAATTACTGGGTCAGGAAGCTTTCCTGGGGAAGGGAATGGCAACCCACTCCAGTATTCTTGCCCCCCACCCCCCACCCAAAAAATAAAGGGGGCTCAAATAAATATTTTTGGAGAAGGAAATGGCAACCGACTCCAGTATTCTTGCCTGGAGAATTCCGTGGACAGAGGAGCCTGGTATGCTACAGTCCATGGGGTCACAAAGAGTCGGACACGACTGAGCAACTTCACTTCACTTTTTCAATGAAGATCCAGGATCTAGGGAAAACAGTGGAGAAGATGAAAGAAATGTTTACCAAAAAGCTATAAGAACTAATAAACAAGCAAACAGAGATGAATAATACACTAGAAGGAATCAACAGCATAAGTGCGAATAGTGAGGCAGAAGAATAGGCAGAGGAACCAAAGATCAAATTGCCAACATCTGCTGGATCATAGAGAAAGCAAGAGAATTCCAGAAAAACATCTACTTCTGCTTCATTGACTATGCTAAAACCTTCGACTGTGTGTATCACAACAAAGTGTGCAAAATTCCTAAAGACATGGGAATACCAGATCACCTTACTTTCTTACCTGTCTCCTGAGAAACTTGTAAGTAGACCAAGAAGCAACAGTTAGAACTGGACACAGAACAACAAACTGGTTCAAAACTGAGGAAGGAGTACATCAAGGCTGTATACTGTCACTCTGCTTATATAACTAACATACAGAGTACATACAGGCTGGATAAATCACAAGCTGGAATCAAGACTGCCAGGAGAAATATCAATAACCTCAGATATGCAGATGACACCACCCTCAGGGCAGAAAGCAAAGAGGAACTAAAGAGCCTCTTGTGAAAGTAAAAGAGGAGAGTGAAAAACCTGGCTTAAAACTCAACATTCAAAAAATGAAAATCATGGCATCTGGTCCCATCACCTCAAGGCAAATAGATGGAGAAACAGTGAAAACAGTGTCAGACTTTATTTTCTTGGGCTCCAAAATCACTGCAGATGGTGACTGCAGCCATGAAATTAAAGGATGGTTGCTCCTTGCAAGAAAAGCAATGACAAACCTAGACAGTGTATTAAAAAGCAGAGGCATCACTTTGTTAACAAAGGTCCACATAGTCAAAGCTATGGTTTTTCCAATAGTCATGTACGGATGTGAGAGTTGGGCCATAAAAAAAGCTGAGCGCTGAAGAACTGGTGCCTGTGAACTATGGTGCTGGAGAAGACTCTTGAGAGTCCCCTGGACAGCAGGGAGATCAAACCAGCCAATCCTAAAGGAAATCAACCCTGAATAGTCAATGGAAGGATTGCTGCTGAAACTCCAATACTTTGGCCACCTGATGTGAAGAGCTGACTGACTGGAAAAGACCCTCATGCTGGGAAAGACTGAGAGCAGGAGGAGAAGGGGATGACAGAGGATGAGATGGTTAGATGGCATCACCTACTCAATGGACAGGAATTTGAGCAAACTTTGGGGGATGGTGAAGGACAGAAAAGCCTGGCATGCTATAGTCCATGGGGTCGCAAAGAGTCAGACACAACTGAGCAACTGAACAACAACAAGAATAGATAAATGACCTGCAGGACAGAATATAGAAAAAAGAATGAAAAGAAATGAAGACAGCCTAAGAGACCTCTGGGACAACATTAAGTGCACCAACATTTGCATTACAGGAGGCCCAGAAGGAGAGAGAGAAAGGACCTGAGAAAATATTTGAAGAGATAAAAGATGAAAACTTCCCTAATATGGAAAAGGAAATAGTCAACCACGTTCAGAAAGCACAGAATCCCAGGTAGGGTAAACCCGAGGAGGAACACATCAAACTGACAAAAACTGAAGACAAAGAAAAATATTAAAAGCAACAAGGGGGAAATGACAAGTAACATATAAGGAAAATTCCATCAGGCTATCAGCTGATTTCTCAACAGAAACTCTACAAGCCAGAAGGGAATGGCATAATATATTTAAAATGATGAAAAGGAAGAATCTACAACCAAGAATGAAGTGAAGTGAAAGTCGCTGAGTCATGTCTGACTCTTTGCGATCCCATGGAACTCCCCAGGCCCAGAATACTGGAGTGGGTAGCCTTTCCCTTCTTTAGGGGATCTTCCCAACCCAGGGATCAAACCCAGGTTTCCCACAATGCAGGCAGATCCCTTACCAACTGAGCTATCAGAGAAGCCCTATAACCAAGAATACTACATAGCAAAACTCTGACTCAGATTTGATGGAGAAATCAAAAGCTTTCCAGACAAGAAAAACAATTCAGCACCACCAAACCAGCTTTGCAACAAATGCAAAGGAACTTTTCTAGACAGGAAACATAAGAGAAGGAAAAGACCTACAAAAAATAAATCCAAACCAATTAAAATGATAATAGGATCATACATATTGATAATTACCTTAAATGTAAGCGGATTAAATGCACCAACCAAAAGACAGAGACTAGCTGAGCAGTCTGATCAAAACATGTTCTTGTATACACTTCCACTTACCACATCACTCTGCTTGATCCCCCAAACTGTATGTAATTATTTTATATTGTTAAGTTAATCATGTTCCCATTATGGCTTACAGTAGTAATTATCTTTTATTTTTTGTCTGGCTATTGACTGTGAAAACTGATAAGATCTTTTACTATTGTGATTAAGTAACTATTACTCATTTTATACCATTGTATCATGATAAGAAACATAGAATTCTGTATTGTAAAAACTAGGATTTAATAGAAAAACCTGTAATCACTGTTTAAAATCCAGATGCATATCAGATTTATCTTGAAATTTTTTGAAATATTCAGATGCCCAGGTATTGCCTTCTTTCCTCCAGAGCTCCGATATGTTTCTACTGAGCAAGTCATGTGTAAAAACAACTGCACTACATGATGATCTTTTACTTTTATCTAGTTTGTTTCACTTTTTCTATTTCATATTCGGTGCTCCCATTTCATTTAGTTTATGTTTTCCAATTTCTACATCTCTTTTTATGTTCTCTCTCAAGCCTTTGTGAAACACAGTAGAAAATTTTTGCATACATATGTATAAGTAATACTTATTTTCCTTTTCTCCTTTGCTTTTTGCTTCTCTTCTTTTCACAGCTATTTGTAAGGCCTCCCCAGACACCCATTTTGCTTTTTTGCATTTCTTTTCCATGGGGATGGTCTTGATCCCTGTCTCCTGTACAATGTCACGAACCTCCATCCATAGTTCATCAGGCACTCTGTCTATCAGATCTAGTCCCTTAAATCTATTTCTCACTTCCACTGTAAGGGATTTGATTTAGGTCACACCTGAATGGTCTAGTTGTTTTCCCCACTTTCTTCAATTTAAGTCTGAATTTGGCAATAAGGAGTTCATGATCTGAGCCACAGTCAGCTCCCAGTCTTGTTTTTGCTGACTGTACAGAGCTTCTCCATCTTTGGCTGTAAAGAATATAATCGATCTGATTTTGGTGTTGGCCATCTGGTGATGGTCATGTGTAGAGTCTTCTCTTGTGTTATTGGAAGAGAGTGTTTGTTATGACCAGTGAATTCTCTTGGCAAAGCTCTATTAGCCTTTGCCCTGCTTCATTCTGTACTCCAAGGCCAAATTTGCCTGTTACTCCAGGTGTTTCTTGACTTCCTACTTTTGCATTCCAGTTCCCTATAATGAAAAGGATATCTTTTTTGGGCGTTAGTTCTAAAACGTCTTGTAGGTCTTCATAGAACCGTTCAACTTCAGCTTCTTCAGCATTACTGGTTGGACATAGGCTTGGATTACCGTGATATTGAATGGTTTGCCTTGGAAATGAACAGAGATCATTCTGTTGTTTTTGAGATTGCATCCAAGTACTGATAAGAAAGGCTTCCTCAGCGATCAGTCCAAAGAAATAGAGGAAAACAATAGAATGGGAAATACAAGAGATCTCGTCAAAAAAATTAGATACCAAGGGAACATTTCATGCAAAGATGGGCTCGATAAAGGACAGAAATGGTATGGACCTAACAGAAGCAAAAGATATTAAGAAGAGGTGGCAAGAATACACAGAAGAACTGTACAGAAAAGATCTTCACGACCCAGATAATCATGATGGCGTGATCACTCACCTAGAGCCAGACATCCTGGAATGTGAAGTCAAGTGGGCCTTAGAAAGCATCACTATGAAGAAAGTTAGTGGAGGTGATGGAATTCCAGTTGAGCTATCTCAAATCCTGGAAGATGATGCTGTGAAAGTGCTGCACTCAATATGCCAGCAAATTTGGAAACCTCAGCAGTGGCCACAGCACTGGAAAAGGTCAGTTTTCATTCCAATCCCAAAGAAAGGCAATGCCAAAGAATGCTCAAACTACCGCATAACTGCACTCATCTCACACGCTACTAAAGTGATGCTCAAAATTCTCCAAGCCAGGCTTCAGCAGTACGTGAACTGTGAAATTCCAGATGTTCACGCTGGTTTTAGAAAAGGCAGAGGAACTAGAGATCAAATTGCCAACATCCACTGGATCATGGAAAAAGCAAGAGAGTTCCAGAAAAACATCTATTTCTGCTTTATTGACTATGCCAAAGCCTTTGACCGTGTGGATCACAATAAACTGTGGAAAATTCTGAAAGAGATGGGAATACCAGACCACCTGACCTGCCTCTTGAGAAATCTGTATGCAGGTCAGGAAGCAACAGTTAGAACTGGACATGGAACAACAGACTGGTTCCAAATAGGAAAAGGAGTACGTCAAGGCTGTCTATTGTCACCCTGCTTATTTAACTTCTATGCAGAGTATATCATGAGAAATGCTGGGCTGGAAGAAGCACAAGCTGGGATCAAGATTGCTGGGAGAAATATCACCTCAGATATGCAGATGACACCACCCTTATGGCAGAAAGTGAAGAGGAACTAAAAAGCCTCTTGATGAAAGTGAAAGTGGAGAGTGAAAAAGTTGGCTTAAAGCTCAACATTCAGAAAACGATGATCATGGCATCTGGTCCCATCACTTCATGGGAAATAGATGGGGAAACAGTGTCGGACTTTATTTTTTTGGGCTCCAAAATCACTGCAGATGGTGACTGCAGCCATGAAATTAAAAGATGCTTACTCCTTGGAAGGAAAGTTATGACCAACCTGGATAGTATATTGAAAAGCAGAGATATACTTTGCCAACAAAGGTCTGTCTAGTCAAGGCTATGGTCTTTCCAGTGGTCAGGTATGGATGTGAGAGTTGGACTGTGAAGAAAGCTGAGCACCAAAGAATTGATGCTTTTGAACTGTGGTGTTGGAGAAGACTCTTGTGGGTCCCTTGGACTGCAAGGAGATCCAACCAGTCCATCCTAAAGGCGACCAGTCCTGGGTGTTCATTGGAAGGACTGATGCTGAGGCTGAAACTCCAATACTTTAGCCACCTCATGCAAAGAGTTGACTCATTGGAAATGACTCTGATGCTGGGAGGGATCGGGGGCAGGAGGAGAAGGGGACGACAGAAGATAAGATGGCTGGATAGCATCACCGACTTGATGGACATGAGTTTGAGTGAACTCTGGGAGTTGGTGATGGACAGGGAGGCCTGGCGTGCTGTGATTCATGGGGTTGCAGAGTCAGACACGACTGGCGACTGAACTGAACTGATGTAAGTAATATGTATAATATATATTTTAGAAAAACTATGAATTTTTGCCTAACTAAAAAATGTATGACATTTTGATGGCACTTGTTGACTTGATATAAATAGAATGCTCGATTTCTAATTAAAAAAAATAGGTATGCATCAAGCAACAAAGGTTTACTGTATAGCACAAGGAAATACAGTCAATATCTTATAATAACCTATAATGGAAAATAATTTCAAAATTAATATATGAATATATATAAAAACTGAATCAGCTTGCTGTGCACCTGAAACACTGTAAATCAACTGTACTTCAATAAAATATACATATTAAGAAAAAACAATTCAGCCTTCCTTCTCCCTGTTTGCCCAGGCTCTGCCCACCTCCCCTCCTCTCCTGGAACTGGATCCCTTTCAGCCTCCTTCCACCTTCTGCCCACCTGGAGAGAAGAGTCTCATCGCTCATCTTCACAAATGTCCCTGTGCTGCCAAGAACATGAGTCTGTAACTGTGTGGCTTGAGACACGTCCATTAGAGCTGGGCTGTTAACTGTGTTGTTCCAAGGTCTTCTGTTTTCTTACTTCCTTATTACATAGCTGTCAACTGCTGAGAGGCCTGTGAAAATCTTCCACTGTCACTGTGGATTGGGGCTGTTAAGTGTACTCAAGTTTGAAATAATTATAGCTTTCAGTGAATTAAGTCTTAACATTACATTGTAAGCCTCATTTCTGACAGTGCTCTTTGAGATAAAGTCTTTTTGGTTGGATATGAATATAGTCATGCAAGTTTGCTCTTAGTGTTTGCCAGATTAATCCTTGCATTTCTAATCTTTTTGTGCCCTTATAGTTGTAGCTGCATCTTCTATAAACAATGAACAGCTGACTATTATTTTTGTTCTTCACCTAATAAGACATGATTTCTTATTGCTGTTACTGATAAACTTAGATGTACTGTGACTTAGATGTACTGATATAACTGAGTCTATATCTACCATCTTTTTGTGCTACTTTCATGTCTTTTCTATATATTTTTTTCTTCCCTTTACTGGATTGACTGAGTTTTCTCTATGTCCTCTTTTTTTCCTTTGGAAGCTGTGTATTTTGCTCGATTATTTTAATGTTGACACTGAAATTAAAAACTTCCCCCCACCCCGGCTTCAAGATAACTGTGAGTAACTAAGTTCATCAATATCAATACACATCTCCAGCAATACAAAGATTTAGAACACTTTAATTCAGATAATCCCATGAAGGGTTTACTTCTGCATGGTTTATAACCTCAGCACACTGTCGCTATTTCTCTCATTGGTGCATTTTGATTTGCCCATATGTTTACTGCTTTCTCGTCACCTCTTCTTCCTATGGCCCATGCTTCCTCCTGCATTTGTTGTCCTTCTTCCTAAAGGATATGCCCAGCAGTTATTTCAGCATTTCAGGTGATGTAAAGCATCTCTTTTGTCTATTTGAAAATAAAAACATCTACTTCAGTTCTCATCCTTCACATGATAGTCTCACTGGGTATAGAATCTGGGGTTGTCAGTTACTGTGTTCTCAGCATTTTGCAGACGGTGACTTTTATCCTCTGTTGTTGCTGCTGAGATGTGTGATGTCAGTCCTTTCTTGGTGATCTTGTCATTGATTAAGGTTGTTTCTTTGGCTCTGTGTTCTACAGTTGTATTATCATGTGGATTTATTTTTATTTATCCTGCTTGGTTTTTATACATGATGCAAAATTTTTTAGGTATTTTGTAAATACAGGGGTTTTTGGTTTGATAATTCAGTTCAGTGTGGTATGTGTGTTAGTCACTCAGTCATGTCCAACTCTTTGCAACCCCATGGACTATAACTCACAAGGGCTCCTCTGTCCCTGGAATTCTCCAGGCAAGAATACTGGAGTGGGTTGACATTCCCTTCTCTGGGATAGCAGAGGGAGGGGAAGCCAGAATCACTCTTGGAAGAGCCTGTGTGTCCTTTTCCCAGCACTGCCTGGCCCAGAGCCCACAGTAAAGGACATAAATTATAAGCAACAGAAGGAGAAGAGATTAAGAAGAGATCGCAAGAAAACACAGAAAAACTGTACAGAAAAAGTTCTTAATGACTTAGGTAACCACAGCGGTGTGGCCACTCACCTAAAGCTGGACATCCCAGAGTGTGAAATCAAATGGGCCTTATGAAGCATTACTATGAACAAAGCTAACGGAGGTAATGGAATTCCAATTGGACTTTTTAAAATCCTGAAAGATCATGCTGTTAAAGTCCTGCACTTAATATGCCAGCAAGTTTGGAAAACTCAGCAGTGGCCACAGGACTGGAAAAGTTTTCATTCTAATCTCAAAGAAGAACAATGCCAAAGAATATTCAAACCATTGCACAATTGCACTCATTTCACATGCTAGCAGAGTAATGCTCAAACTCCTTTAAGCTAGGCTTCAAGTGTGTGAACAGAGAACTTCCAGATATACAAGCTGGATTCAGAAAAGGCAGAGGAACCAGAGATCAAATTGCCAACATCAAGGCAATGGCACCCCACTCTAGTACTCTTGCCTGGAAAATTCCATGGATGGAGGAGCCTGGTGGGCTACAGTCCATGGGGTCGCTAAGAGTTGGACACACTGAGTGACTTCACTTTCACTTTTCACTTGCATGCATTGGAGAAGGAAATGGCAACCCACTCCAGTGTTCTTGCCTGGAGAATCCCAGGGACGGGGGAGCCTGGTGGGCTGCTGTCTCTGGGGTCGCACAGAATCTGACATGACTGAAGTGACTTAGCAGCAGCAGTTATTAGATCACAGAAAAAGGAAGAGACTTCTAGAAAAACATCTACTTCTGCTTCACTGACTATGTTAAAGCCTTTGACTATGTGGATCACAACAACTGTGGAAAATTCTTAAAGAGATGGGAATACCAGACTACCTTACCTGTCTCCCGAGAAACCTGTATGCAGGTCAAGAAGAAACAGAATTGGACAAACAACAAACTGGTTCTAAATTGGGAAAGGAGTATGTCAAGGCTGTATATTGTCGCCCTGCTTATTTAACTTATATGCAAAGTACATCATATAAAATGCCAGGCTGGATGAATCACAAGCTGGAATCAAGACTGCTGGAAGAAAGATGAGTAACCTCAGATATGCATGTGATACAATCCTAATGGCCAAAAGTGAAGAGGAACTAAAAAGCCTCTTGATGAAACTGAAAGAGAACAATGAAAAAGGTGGCTTAAAACTCAACATTACAAAAATGAAGATCATGGCATCTGGTTCCATCACTTCATGGCAAACAGATGCAGAAAATGGAAACAGTGACAGACTTTATTTTCTTCGCTCCAAAATCACTGTGGATGGTGACTGCAGCCATGGAATTAAAAGATGCTTGCTCCTTGGAAGAAAAGTTATGACAAATCTAGGTAGCATATTAAAAAACAAAGACATTACTTTGTTGACAAAGGTCCGTATATTAAAAGCTATGGTTTTTCCAATAGCCATATATGGATGTGAGAGTTGGACCATGAAGAAGGCTGAGCACTGAAGAATTGATGCTTTCAAACTGTGGTGCTGGAGAAGACTCTTGAGAGTCCCTTGGACAGCAAGGAAATCAAACCAATCAATCCTAAAGGAAATCAACCCTGAATATTCAATGGAAGGATTGATGCTGAAGCTCTAATACTTTGGCCACCTGATGTGAAGAGCTGACTCATTGGAAAAGACCCTGATGCTAGGAAAGATTGAGAGCAGGAGGAGAAGGGGACAACAGAGAACGAGATGGTTGTATGGCATCACCGACTCAATGGACATGAGTTTGAGCAAACTCCAGGAGATGGTGAAGGGCAGGATGGTGAAGTCCCTGGTGTGCTGCAGTCCATGGGGTCACAAAGAATCGGGCACGACTGAGAGACTGAACAACAACAAAATATGGTATGGGATATACTTAGGCTAAAAATCATCTATTGGTTCTCTGAAATTCAAATTTAACTGGACATCCTATGTTTCCATTTGCTAAATCTAGCAATTTTATAGCAGAATCACCTGCAAGGGACAGGAAGAGGTGACAGAAGTCAAACATGCCTGCAGGGCTGGGCTTGCTGGGGAGGTGGGCACAGCCGGCAGTGCGACAGCAAGATCGTTCTGAAGTGTGGCCTTGTATTATCTGACCATGGAAGGTGGCCAGGGGCCTGGGCTGAACCCCCAACCTCTGATCTCATGAAGGGACAGTCAGGGCGTATTTAGGAAGGGCGGCTCAGGGAGTGTTGGGCAGATCACTCTGGAGAAGGTGGATGCTCTCATTTCATCCCCTGGCATTCTCAGCCTCTAGTATATACCAGGTCCTTAACAAATGTGCGTCAGGGGAAAACACACACACCTCCAAGGCCGCTCTACTCTGCCTTCCCCACACCAACCACGAGCTTCAGACATCAGCAGGGGTGTAAGACATTTTATCATCAGGGAACCCTGCTACTTCCCCCAACTCAAAAACAAAGAATTATCTCATACATTTCTACAGATTTATACAGATTTTTACAAATAATTTTATTTATTTATGGCTGTGCTGGGTCTTCACTGTTATGCATGGGCTTTTCTCTGGTTTGTGGTGAGGCTGGGGCTACTCTCTAGTTGCGGTGTGCAGGCTTCTCATTGCGGTGGCTTCTCCTGTTGCAGAGCACAGATTCTAGGGTCCATGCAGTCTTCAGTAGTTGTGGCTCCTGGGCTCTAGAGCACAAGCTCAATAGCTGTGGTGCACAGAGGCTTAGCTGCTCTGCAGCACGCAGGATCTTCCTGACCCAGGGATTGAACCCTTGTCTCCTGCACTGGCAGGTGGATTCTTTACCCTGAGTCGCCAGGGAAGCCCTATACAGATTTTTAAATTGAACTCCTTAGGAAATTTTCAAACACCCACAAAACAGAAAAGTGTAATGATCACCCAAATAGTCTTCACTCAGATTTAGCAATTATCGTTTTGCCAACCTCATTTTATTTATGCCCTCTCCGCTTCCCCACAGCACATATTTAATTCCCCTTTGAGTATTCTTAAATCTGAGACATTGTCTTATCCAGCTTTACATTCTAAGGGGTTTACAGACCCACTAGTTTCATGGGTGCTGTAATTCCAATTTACACATGTGCAGACTGAGGCCTAGAGAGCTGAAGTTCTTGTCCAAAGTGAGAGGGGCACAGTAGACTGGCACCAAGCCATCAAGAGCCTGGAACCTAAGACTCCCCTTCCTCCATGAGGCCCCTCCAACCAGCGCTCCTCCTTTCCCCCATGGCAGGGCTCCCAAGTCAGACTTTGATCTCTGCCAGGGCCAAATTCCAGGCAGAGGTCTGGCTAGCCAGCTCAGGCAAGGCGATTGATGGGGTGCTGATGATGTCAGGGTTTACAGACAAGCGCCGGGCTGGCCCAGGCCAAGCTTCTGAGGGCCGATTGTCAACCGTGATGGGAACCAGACACCTTGGCCCCCTGGGGCCTGGAGGAGAAGGTTCGGGGCCAGGAGGAGGCCTGGGAGTTTCTCACCCTGCAGCAGCCACAGACTCAAGAGTACGCGTCAGGTGGGATCAGATGGTCTCAGTTCCTCAAGGAGCTCAGGGAGACCCTGAACCTCCTCCACGTGGAATCTAGCGGGAAGGGCTCTCGACTCAGAGTCCAGTGTTGGCCTCTGAAAATGACCTCAGACCATCTTTCCCTCTCTGGGCCTCAGTCTGCTCACCAATAACAAAAGAAGCTGAGACTAGATCAGGGGTCAGTACACATTTCCCATAAAGGGCCAAATACTTCAGCTTTAGGAACCACACAGCCTTTACTATAACTACCAGGTTCTGCCACTGTAGCCTGAAAACTGCCAGAGATGAGATCTAATGGAGTGGGCATGGCTGTGTTCCAATAAAACTTTATTTACAAAAAAGAGGTAGAGGGCCACATTTGCCCTCCAGCTGTAGTTGGTTAACCTGTGGACTAGCCAGTCACTAAAGGTGATTTGAACTCTGCAAAATGTGCAAGTCAGATTGGGGTTCACAGCGCAGATCATGTGGATGAAGCAAAGCCAGTGGAAGGCATTCGAGAGTGGTGAGGACTGCAGGGAAGCTACAGGCTGTGCCCTGACTAGAAGAGATGGCCTGGGGTGCTCCCTGCTTCGGCCACTTTATACCGAGTGGATACCAAGTATAAGTGATTATTCAAAACATGCTGGAAATCTGCTTGTTAAAAAATGTGAGTTGCCCCATTTTGAAAGGTTGGTTACAAACTCAAACTTGTAAGAAACATAGGGTGGCCACTATCCCATCACACTGGCCACGTGCTGTATTTGGCCAAAGGGCCACGCTTTGCAAACTCTGCCCTTCTTTCAGATCCTCTCCCCCCTACTGCAGACACTGGGTTAGTGTTTGCAGAGCACAGAGACTGTTTGGGGGGCTCACTTCGGTGGACTGGTGTTTTCGCCCAGCCTTGGACATCAACAGGCCAAAGGGAAAGTTAGGAACACTGATGAGGAAGAACTTGGCCTCAGTCATGGGCCTTCATCCCTTGGGGCCCGGACCAGAGAATCTCCTGGGGAAGCAGCTCTGCTGCTGGCCTAGAACCAGTCATCTGCAAGGGTCTCTGAGATAGGGGAGCACCGAGGCTTTTCTTGGCGGGAAGTAGGCAAGGCTGTCACCCCAGCCACTTGCCCTGACATCCCTGATGGCTACCAGCTCAACCCTGGAGGTGTGTCTCTCTGCGCTGGCTCCCCAGGAAGGCCCACATTGCTCTGGTCCATTGCCATCTTCCTGGCTGGCACAGAAGGGGCCACGTTGCCAGCCTGTGGGTGTTTCATTGGCAACTGTCTCAAAGGCAACATCCAGCCAAGACGTGCAACTCTAGAAGAGCTGTGAGAGCAGGGGACCACGGGCAGAGACTTGGAGCTTGGCCGGGATGGAGGTGTTTATTTTTTGGAGTGGGGAGGGGAGCCTATAGGCCTAGGAGCCATAAAAAATGCTGATTATTCTTTCCACTGGTCTCAGGCAATAAAATTAGAGCCAGAAATGAGTCTGGAGCTATGCGGACCTGGGAAAGATACACAGAAGCTCTGCCTGTGTGACCTGAGGAGAAAACAAGACACCTGCCATCTCCCTCCAGAGTCATCCGGTGGGGTCTGTCTTCTCAGCTGCCTTTGAAAATCAGGTTTACTGAAGTATCATTTATTTAAAAAAATACACCCATTTTGGTGTGGCTGCTGTGGAAAACAGGAGGGAGCTTCCCTAAAAAACTATGAAGAGAATGACAAGTAATCCCACATCTGGGTATTGACCCTCAAGAACTGAAAGCAGAGTCAAGAGATACTCATGGCCAAGTTCAAAGCCGCATTTATGCACAGTAGCCAAAGGCAGAAGCACCCCACGTGCCCATGAATGGACTAACAGAGTACTGTCCGTTCTAACAATGGAATGTTGCTCAGCATTAAAAAGGAAGGAGATCCTGACAAACATACCACCCAGACAGACCCTGAGGACATTATGCTCAGTGACTTAAGCCAGACACAGAAAGAAAAATACTGTATGAGTCCACATATACGAGGTCCCTAGAGGAGTTGGATTCAAAGACAGAAAGTAAGATGGTGGGGACCAGGGGCAGGAGCGGGAGGGAGAGTGGGGAGGTGTTTAATGGGGGCAGAGTTTCTGCTCGCAAAATGGAAAAGTTCTGGAGATCAGGTGTTAGCAAACTGTGAATATACTGAGCACTACGTAAAAGTGGTAAGGTGGTAAGTTCTATGTTGTGCCTTTTCCCCTACAATTAAACTTCAACATTTTAAATGATGCACACATTTCATGTGTGCAGTTCCTTGGGCATTCCCTCATTCATAAAGCTCCTTGTGCCCCACTCACTGCAGTCTAAGGTGGTTTTAAACTTTTTGCCGAATGAAAGTCTAATTTAAAGAAAATTATCTCCTCCCCACCCCTGCCCAGGATCTCCGCCAAGTCTAACCCTCTCTGGCTCCAAGGAGCTGCTCCTACCTGGACTTCTGTCTGTGGGAGGGAATAGGAGGGGGCCAGGGAGAGACGTTTACTTCGGCTTCTTAACTTCTAATCAGCTGCAAAGGGATTGAAAGTCGCAGCATGAACCACTGGCTCGACAGACACATGCATACCCACCTAGACACACACTCATACACCCACACACCCAGCACCCAGACACACCAACCCCCACGACAGCTGTCCAGCCTGGGCTCACTCCCCTGTGTGCTATGAATTTGCCAAGTAGGAGCCGAAAACCACCCCAACTATTCCAACTGGCCCTAGCGTGTAGCCGGTAGTGTGTCCCCGGGGCTGTTCACCCAAGTGAGGGCTCCGTTGGGAAAGCAAACTCAGGCTAGCCTCCGTGAGCTAACCCTCCACTCACCAACCGCCTCGCCCTCCCCGCCCCCAGCCATGACCTTCAGTTCTCAAACTCCCTGCCTTTTGCTTGTGAGGAGAAGGCAATGGCACCCCACTCTAGTACTCTTGCCTGGAAAATCCCATGGACGGAGGAGCCTGGTAGGCTGCAGTCCATGGGGTCGCTAGAGACACGACTGAGCGACTTCACTTTTGCTTGTGAAGATTGGTAGCTGAAGATCGCCCCCTGGTGGAATATTTGGGACATAACAAAAATATGTTGGTGCCTTCCTATTTCACTGAATTCATTTAATTCCAAGTATCTGAGGGGGTCAATCATGACAGTGGAGAAACCTGGAAGACACCTTAACCAAGTGATCAGGTCCACATCATCTTCCAGAGGACAGGAGGACGTCATGTATCTCCGACGTGATACACTGAGAAGAGTACCTCCTTTCTCAGGTATCCTTAATGCTTGAATCCCTACTTTTTGCAAATTTCTGTGACCCTAAATTATTTCAAAACATTTTCCAAGATACAAAAGTATTTCAAAATAAATATTACAGTGTTTGTGAGACCTCCTGCATGTGTGGAAGGCACTGATCTTTAAACTGGAGATACCTGCCTTCATGGAACTTACATTCTTAAAGGAGAGAAAACACACATGCCAGCCCAGTAGTCCCATCTATGTCAACAGTAAGAACTGGAAAGCAAACAAAGCAAGGACAAGGGTTAGGGGTGAAGGGTCAGGGCAGCTGGTGGTTGGGGCGAGCTCTCCCATAAACACATTCATTAACTCAACAATTATCCCCAAGCTCACTGTGTGCCAGGCAGCTGAGGACACAGCAGTAAACAGACTTTTGTGTCCCTTGTAGGAGGGCAGAGAAACAAATTGAGTCCACAGGTAACACCGAGTGTCCCATTGGGCTCAGTGTTGTGAGTGAGGAGCCCACCGCTGGACCTTTGCGCGTCCTGTTCCTGGCACCAGAAACTCTCAGACCTTTCCCTCCAGGCCTCTGTTCACGCACCACTTGCCTAGTAAGGCCTGTGTCACACACCAGCTCTTTAAAGAGCACTGGGCTTAGCTGCTTAGTCGTGTCCGACTCTTTGTGACCCCGTGGACTGTAGCCCGCCAGGCTCCTCTGTCCATGGGATTCTCCAGGCAAGAATACTGGAGTGAGTTGCCATGCCCTCCTCCAGGGGATCTTCCCAAACCACGGCTCAAACCCAGGTCTCCCACATTACAGGCAGATTCTTTACCGTCTGACCATCAGGGAAGCCCAGGAATACCTGACTGGGTAGCCTATTCCCTCTCCAGGGGATCTTCTCGACTCAGGAGTCAAACCAGGGTCTCCTGCATTGCAGGCGAATTCTTTACCAGCTGAGCCTCCAGGGGAGCCCTTAAAAAACACATGCACCCCCTTTCTCATCCACAGCACTGCATGTGATCTAACACACGACAGTACGCATTAATGCAGGAGTTTATGGGGCCTCCCCTAAGCCACTTGGGGCCCTGAAACTGAGTATCTCCACAGAAAGCTCACCCCTGACCCCCAGCCACCAGCTCCCCCCCCCCGACCCTTTGTCTTTCCTTACTTTGCTTTCCAGCCCTTTCATTTGACACAGATGCAACTGCTGGGTTTGTGTGTTTTCTCTCCTATGAAAACATAAGTTCCACAAAGGCAGATATCCCCAGTTTAAAGATCAGTGCCTTCCACATAAGCAAGAAGGCCCACAAACACGCTATTTTTTAAAAATAATTTTATTTCATTTATCTTTGGCTGTGCTGGGTCTTGGGTCCTGAAAGTGGGCTTTTTCTCTAGTTGAAGCAAGCAGGGACTACCCTTCGTGGCACTGTGTGGGCGTCTCATGGTGGTGGCTTCTCTCGTTCTAGAGCAGGGGTTCTAGGGTGTGTGAGCTTCAGTAGTTGTGGTGCATGAGCTCAGTGGTTGCAGTTCCCAGGCTCTAGAGCACAGGCTCCATAGTTCTATATCTACAGCTGACTGATGTTGATGTATGGCAGAAACCAACGCAATATCATAAAGCAGTTATCCTTCAATTAAAAAAAAACCTGTGGTGCACAGGCTTCATTGCTCTGCATCATTTGGGATCTTCTGGGACCAGTGATCAAACCCGTGTCTCCTCAACAGTAGGTGGATTCTTAACCACTGAGCCACCAGAGAAGCCCACACTAACTTTTTATGTTGAAATAACTTTGAAATGTTGGAATAAATTTGAAATAATTTAGGATCACGAAGAAGTTGCAAAAGTAATAGGATTTGAGGGGGTAAGAAGACCTGAGACAGCCATCGTTGGGGGTACATGCTGTCCCCCTGTCCTCTGGAAGGTGACGTGAATCTGACCACTTGGTTAAGGTGTCTTCTGGCTTTCTCCACTGTCATGACTTCCCCCCTCAAATATTTGGAATTAAATGAATTCAATGAAAACACAAAAGCACCAACATATTTTTGTTATGTCCCAGATGTGCCACCAGGGGGCGACATTTACAGACCACTCTTTTCTGGCAAAAGTCAAAGGTCTTCAAGGCTAGGTGGGAGGAGGGTATGAGGGGAGAAGTCAAGGAGGCTGATCTGAGTTCACTCTCCAGGGAAGTTCTCACCGGGGTGAGCAGCCCCAGGGGACAAACTCCCGGCAACACTCAAGGACCAGTGTGGGGTGGTTTTCAAGAGCAGCCTGACTCCTACCTGGCAAATTTACAGGACATGGGAGAGTGTGCTCAGGCTGGGCAGCTGCCAAGGGGGGTTGCTGTGTCTGGGGAGCATGTGTGTCTGGGGTGTGTGTGTGTGTGTGTGTGTGGGGGGGTGTGGGTGTGTTTGGGGGTGTGTGTTTGTCTGGGTGTGTCTGTAGACCCAGTGGTTCATACTGCTACTTTCAATCCCTGGGCAGCTGATTAGAAATCAAGAAGCCAAAGTAAATGTCTTTCCCTGGCTCCCTCCTGTCCCCTCCCACAGACAGATTAGAAGTCTAGGTAGGAGCAGCTCCTTGTAGCCACAGAGGGTTAAACTTGGCCCAGATCTGGGGGATGGGGGGAATCATTTCCTTTAAATTAGACTTTCATTCAGCAAAAAGTTTAAAACCACCTTAGACTACAGTGAGGCCCAAGGAACTGTACACATGACATGAGTGCATCATTTAAAATGCTAAAGTTTAACTGTAGGGAAAAAAAAAAAGCACAACATAAAACTCATCACCTTACCACTTTCAAGTAGTGCTCAGTATATTCACGGAGAAGGCAATGGCACCCCACTCCAGTGCTTCTGCCTGGAAAATCCCATGGATGGAGGAGCCTGGTGGCTGCGGTCCATGGGGTCGCTAGGAGTCAGACACAACTGAGTGACTTCACTTTCAATTTTCGCTTTCATGCACTGGAGAAGGAAATGGCATCCCACTCCAGTGTTCTTGCCTGGAGAATCCCAGGGATGGGGGAGCCTGGTGGGCTGCTATCTATGGGATCACACAGAGTTGGACACGACTGAAGCAACTTAGCAGCAGCAGCAGTATATTCACAGTTTGCTAACAACTGATCTCCAGAACTTTTCCATTTTGCAAGCGGAAACTATGGCCCCATGAACCAACACCTCCCCACTCTTCCTCCCCCTCCTGCCTTTGGTCACCACCATCGACTTTCTGTCTCTATGAATCCGACTCCTCTAGGAACCTCACACACGTGGGGTTGTACAGTATTTGTCTTTCTGTGTCTGGCTTAAGTCACTGAGCATGATGTCCTCAAAGTCTGTCCACGTGGTACATATGTCAGGATCTCCTTCCTTTTAAGGTTTGAGTAACCTTAAAACCTTTTTAACCTTTTTAAGGTTGAGTAACACTCCATTCTATACAGAATATTAAAAAACAGAGATATTACTTTGCCAACAAAGGTCCGACTAGTCAAAGCTATGGTTTTTCCATAGTCATGTATGGATGTGAGAGTTGGACTACAAAGAAAGCTGAGCGCCAAAGAATCGATGCTTTTCAACTGTGGTGTTGGAGAAGACTCTTGAGAGTCTCTTGGACTGCAAGGACATCCAACCAGTCCATCCTAAAGGCAACCAGTTCTGAATATTCATGGGAAGGACTGATGCTGAAGCTGAAACTCCAACACTTTGGCCACCTCATGCGAAGAGTTGACTCATTGGAAAAGACTCTGATGCTGGAAAAGACTGAAGGTGGGAGGAGAGGGGGAAGACAGAGGATGAGAGGGTTGGATCGCATCACTGACTCGATGGACATGAGTTTGAGTAAACTCTGGGAGCTGGTGATGGCCAGGGAGGTCTGACATGCTGCGGTCCATGGGGTGGCAAAGAGTCAGACACAACTGAGCGACTGAAGTGACTGATCTGAACATTCCGTTGCTGGAATAGACCATACTCTGCTGGTCCATTCATGGGCAGGTGGGGTGCTTCCACCTTTGGCTACTGTGAATAATGTGGCTTTGAAAATGGCCACGAGTGTCCCTTTGACACCCTGCTTTCAGTTTTGGGGGTTCATACCCAGAAGTGAGATTTCTAACTGGCATGGTCATTCTGTTTATAGTTTTTTAGGGAAGCTCCCTTCTGTTTTCTACAGCAGCTGCACCAAAATGGGTGTATTTTTTAAAAACAAATGATACCTCAGTAAACCTGATTTTCAAAGGCGGCTGAGAAGACAGACCCCACTCGGTGGCTCTGGAGGGAGATGGCAGGTGTCTTGTTTTCTCCTCAGGTCACACAGGCAGAGCTTCTGTGTATCTTTCTGGAGTCTTCATAGCTCCAGACTCACTTCTGGCTCTAACTTTATCCCCTGAGACCAGCGGGAAGATTAATTAGCATTTTTTATGGCTCCCAGGCCAATAGGCCCCAAGCTAAACACCCCCATCCTAGCCTAGCCCCAAGTCTCTGCCCATGGTCCCGTCTCACAGCTCTTCTAGAGTTGCACGTCTTGCCTGGATGTTGCCTTTGAGACAGTTGCCAATGAAACACCCACAGGCTGGCAATGTGGCCCCTCCCGTGCCAGCCAGGAAAATGACGATGGACCAGAGCAATGTGGGCCTTCCTGGAGAGCTGGTGCAGAGAGACACACCTCCAAGGCTGAGCCAGTGGCCATAGGGGACGTCAGGGCAAGTGGCTGGGGTGACAGCCTTGCCTGCTTCCTGCCAAGAGAAGCAGCCTCGGTGCTCCCCCATCTCAGACAGAGAGCCTTGCAGATGACTGGTTCTAGGCCAGCAGCAGAGCTGCTTCCCCAGGAGATTCTCTGGTCCAGGCCCCGAGGGATGAAGGCCCATGACTGAGCCGGGGTTCTTCCTTATCAGTATGTCTTACTTTCCCATTAGCCTGTATGTGTCCAAGGCTGGGCGAAAACACCAGTCTACCGAGGTGAGCCCCCAAAACAGTCTCTGTGCTCTGCAAACACTAACCCAGTGTCTGCAGTAGGTGGGGAGGTGGGGGGAGGATCTGAAAGAAAGGCAAAAGGTGGCCCTTGGGCCAAACACGGCACACAGTGTGATGGGACTGTGGCCACGCTATGTTTCTTACAAGTTTCAGTTTATAAGCAGCATTTCAAAATGGGGCAACTCACATTTTAACAAGCAGATTTCCAGCATCTTTTGAATAATAATTTATATTTTGGAGTAAGTTGGTCTCCACCTGGCAACAACTGGCTAAAGCAGGGAGCACCCCAGGCCATCTCCTCTCGTCAGGGCATAGCCTGTAGTTTTTGCTTCAGTCCTCAGCACTCCTGAATGCCTTCCACTGGCTTTTGTTTCATCCACATTATCTGCCCGGCTCCTGTGAGCATAGGTGTTTGTCAACCCTAATCTCTGATGTGCATATTTTTCAGAGTTCAAAGTGCCTTTGAAAGTGAAAGTGAAAGTCACTCAGTCGTGTCTGACTCTGCGATCCCATGGACTGTACAGTCTCTGAAATTCTCCAGGCCAGAATACTAGAGTGGGTAGCCTATCGCTTCTCCAGGGGATCTTCCCAACCCAGGGATCAAACCCAGGTCTCCCGCATTGCGGGCGGATTCTTTACCAGTTGAGCCACAAGAGAAGCCCAAGAATACTGGAGAGGGTAACCTATCGCTTCTGCAGCGGATCTTCCCGACCCAGGAATCAAACCAGTGTCTCCTGCATTGCAGGCAGCTTCTTTACCAATTGAGCTATCGAAGAAGCCCATCAAAGTGCCTTTAGTGACTGGCTAGTCCATGGGTCGGGGAAGGCAACGGCACCCCACCCCAGTACTCTTGCCTGGAAAATTCCATGGACGGAGGAGCCTGGTGGGCTCCAGTCCATGGGGTTGCTATGAGTCGGACACGACTGGGCAACTTCGTTTTCACTTTTCACTTTCATGCATTGGAGAAGGAAATGGCAACCCACTCCAGTGTTCTTGCCTGGAGAATCCCAGGGACGGAGGAGCCTGGTGGGCTGCTGTCTGTGGGATCGCACAGAGTCGGACACGACTGAAGTGACTCAGCAGCAGTCCATGGGTCAGCCAACTCCAGCTGGAGGGCAAATGTGGCCCTCTACCTCTTTTTGTAAATAAAGCTTTATTGGAACACAGCCATGCCCACTCCATTAGATCTCATCTCTGGCAGTTTTCAGGCTACAGTGGCAGAACCTGGTAGCTACAGTAAAGGCTATGTAGTTCCTAAAGCTGAAGTATTTGGCCCTTTATCTAGTCTCAACTTCTTTTGTTATTGGTGAGCAGACTGAGGCTCAGAGAGGGAAAGATGGTCTGAGGTCATTTTCAGAGGCCAACACTGGACTCTGAGTCGAGAGCCCTTCCCGCTAGATTCCACGTGGAGGAGGTTCAGGACACCCCTGACACCCCCAGGGCCTTCTTGAGCTCCTTGAGAAACCGAGACCATCTGATCCCACCTGACGCGTACTCTCGAGTCTGTGGCTGCTGCAGGGTGAGAAACCCCCAGGCCCCCTCCTGGCCCCGAACCTTCTCCTCCAGGCCCCAGGGGGCCAAGGTGTCTGGTTCCCATCACGGTTGACAATCGGCCCTCAGCAGCCTGGCCTGGCCTGGCCCAGCCCGGCTCTTGTCTGTAAACCCTGACATCATCAGCACCCCATCAATCGCCTTGCCTGAGCTGGCTAGCCAGACCTCTGCCTGGAATTTGGCCCTGGCAGAGATCAAAGTCTGACTTGGGAGCCCTGCCACGGGGGAAAGGAGGAGGGCTGGTTGGGGGGCCTCATGGAGGAAGGGGAGTCTCAGGTTCGGGGGCCCTGATGGCTTTGTGCCAACCCCACCATTACTGACTTTGGACAAGAACTTCAGCTCTCTAGGCCTCAGTCTGCACATGTGTAAAATGGGACTACAGCACTCATGAGAAACTGTGGTTTTCTGTAAACCCCTTAGAACTGTAAACTGGGTAAAATGATATGATGTCTGAGACCTGCTTTAGGAAAACTCACAAAGGAACTGTGTGTGTGCTTGTGGGGGAAGGGTGAGGGTATAAATATCAGTATAAGGATGGTGGCAAAATTTTGATAATTGTGAAATCATGTGACAAATACATGGGTGATTGTTACATTCTTCTGTCTACTTTCATGCATGTTTGAAAATTACCTAATGAAGTTAAATTTGAAAATCTGTCCAAATATGTAGAAATGTATGAGAGTATTTGTTTTTGAATTGTGTTAGGTGTGGAGGTTTCCTCATTATGAATGCAATGTGCCACACCCCCTGCTGATGCCTAAGATCAGATCAGATCAGATCAGATCAGTCGCTCAGTCGTGTCCGACTCTTTGCAGCCCCATGAATCGCAGCACCCCAGGCCTCCCTGTCCATCACCAGCTCCCGGAGGTCACTCAGACTCATATCCATCGAGTCAGTGATGCCATCCAGCCATCTCATCCTCTGTCGTCCCCTTCTCCTCTTGCCCTCAATCCCTCCCAGCATCAGAGTCTTCTCCAATGAGTCAACTCTTCACATGAGGTGGCCAAAATACTGGAGTTTCAGCTTTAGCATCATTCCTTCCAAAGAAATCCCAGGGCTGATCTCCTTCAGAATGGACTGGTTGGATCTCCTTGCAGTCCAAGGGACTCTCAAGAGTCTTCTCCAACACCACAGTTCAAAAGCATCAATTCTTCAGCGCTCAGCCTTCTTCACAGTCCAGCTCTCCCATCCATACATGACCACAGGAAAGACCATAGCCTTGACTAGACGGATCTAGTCATGGCAAAGTAATGTCTCTGCTTTTGAATATGCTATCTAGGGTTGGTCATAACTTTCCTTCCAAGGAGTAAGCATCTTTTAATTTCTTGGCTGCAGTCACCATCTGTAGTGATTTCGGAGCCCAGAAAAATAAAGTCTGCCACTGTTTCCACTGTTTCCCCATCTATTTGCCATAAAGTGATGGGACCAGATGCCATAATCTTTGTTTTCTGAATGTTGAGCTTTAAGCCAACCTTTTCACTCTCCACTTTCACTTTCATCAAGAGGCTTTTTAGCCCCTCTTCACTTTCTGCCATAAGGGTGGTGTCATCTGCATATCTGAGGTTATTGATATTTCTCCCAGCAATCTTGATTCCAACTTGTGTTTCTTCCAGTCCAGCGTTTCTCATGATGTACTCTGCACAGAAGTTAAATAAACAGGGTGACAATATACAGACTTGCCGTACTCCTTTTCCTATTTGGAACCAGTCTGTGGTTCCATGTCCAGTTCTAACTGTTGCTTCTGATCTGCATACAGATTTCTCAAGAGGCAGATCAGGTGGTCTGGTATTCCCATCTCTTTCAGGATTTTCCACAGTTTATTGTGATCTACACAGTCAAAGGCTTTGGCATAGTCAATAAAGCAGAAATAGATGTTTTTCTGGAATTCTCTTGCTTTTTCCATGATCCAGCAGATGTTGGCAATTTGATCTCTGGTTCCTCTGCCTTTTCTAAAACCAGCTTGAACATCAGGAAGTTCACAGTTCACATATTGCTGAAGCCTGGCTTGGAGAATTTTGAGCATTACTTTACTAGCGTGTGAGATGAGTGCAATTGTGTGGTAGTTTGAGCATTCTTTGGTATTGCCTTTCTTTGGGATTGGAATGAAAACTGACCTTTTCCAGTCCTGTGGCCACTGGTGAGTTTTCCAAATTTGCTGGCATATTGAGTGCAGCACTTTCACAGCATCATCTTTCAGGATTTGGAATAGCTCAACTGGAATTCCATCAGCTCCACTAGCTTTGTAGTGATGCTTTCTAAGGCTCACTTGACTTCACATTCCAGGATATCTGGCTCTAGGTCAGTGATCTCACCATCATCCATCATGGTTATCTGGGTTGTGAAGATCTTTTTGTACAGTTCTTCTGTGTATTCTTGCCACCTCTTCTTAATATCTTCTGCTTCTGTTAGGTCCATACCATTTCTGTCCTTTATTGAACCCATCTTTGCATGAAATGTTCCCTTGGTATCTCTGATTTTCTTGAAGAGATCCCTAGGCTTTCCCATTCTGTTGTTTTCCTCTATTTCTTTGCATTGATCATTGAAGAAGGCTTTCTTACCTCTTCTTGCTATTCTTTGGAACTCTGCATTCAGATATTTATATCTTTCCTTTTCTCCTTTGCTTTTCGCTTCTCTTCTTTTCACAGCTATTTGTAAGGCCTCCCCAGACAGCCATTTTGCTTTTTTGCATTTCTTTTCCATGGGGATGGTCTTGATCCCTGTCTCCTGTACAATGTCACGAACCTCATTCCATAGTTCATCAGGCACTCTATCTATCAGATCTAGGCCCTTAAATATATTTCTTACTTCCACTGTATAATCATAAGGGATTTGATTTAGGTCATACCTGAATGGTCTAGTGGTTTCCCCTACTTTCTTCAATTTCAGTCTGAATTTGGCAATAAGGAGCTCATGGTCTGAGCCACAGTCAGCTCCTGGTCTTGTTTTTGCTAACTGTATAGAGCTTCTCCATCTTTGGCTGCAAAAAATATAATCGATCTGATTCGGTGTTGACCATCTGGTGATGTTCATGTATAGAGTCTTCTCTTGTGTTGTTGGAAGAGGGTATTTGTTGTGACCAGTGCATTTTCTTGATGCCTAAAGCGTGCGGTTATTTTGGGGAAGGCAGGGTGGAGCTGGCCTTAGGGGATGTGTATTTTCAGCTGACACGCCTTTCCTGAGGACCTGGGATATGGCACCCTGAGAGGTCCAGATGACGAAACGAGAGCATCCCCCTTCTCCAGAGTGATCCTCCTAACATCTCACTTCTCTTCCCCAGCCACACTCCCTGAGTAGCCCTGACTGTCCCCTCACAAGGCCAGAAGCAGAGGGGTTGAAAGGAAGCCCTTGCCACTTTTCTTGATCAGATACTTGGAGGTCACACTTTAGAATCCACTGATCTTGCGGCTGCATTGCCAGCTGTGCCCACCTCCCCAGCAAGCCCAGCCCCACAGGCACATTTGACCTGTCTCCCCTTCCTGTCCCTTGCATGTGCCTCTCGTATAAGATTGCTACAATTTGCAAACAGAAGTACAGGCTATCAAGTTATATTTGAATTTCAGAGAACCAAAAAATTGGTTTTCCATTTAAGTATATCCCATGCCATACTTGGGCTATACTAATACTAAAAATATCCATCAGAATTCACTTTGCTTTTTTAAACTGTGACACACGACACCCAGGATCTTAGTTCCCTTCTATGCCCCCCTGGAGCAAAAGCATGGAGTCTTAACCACTGAGCCCCCAGGGAAGTCAGTTTTAACTTGGTGTCTTATATCGGTGACCCTTTCCTGGTGTCATCCAATATTCTGTCCTTCATTCCAATACCTTCCAGATACCTGGCACGTGCTAGAGACTCAGAGATGACTGATTTAGTTTCTGCCTATGAGAACTTTCCCCAGCTGTGCAGGAAATCAATAATTGCCAACAGGTGTTATAAACAGAGGTCCAAACAGAGAGTACCAGGAGCAGAAAATACATGTGGCCCAGGGATAAGGATGCCCTTGGAGGAGAGCGCGCCATGGGCTGACACTGACTCTCAGTGTGGCTGTGGCTGACCAGGGATGTGCACTTCAGAGGCTACTTTCTGTGGGTCAGAGTGAGTGACTGGCCCATGGATCTAGGTTAACTGGGGATTCCTTGAAATCCAGGCTCCACGCTTAGTTGCTCTCAGACTCAGAAACATCTATGGAAAGCCACCTTGTCAGGGACACTGAGTGAATGAATATGAGGCTCTGTCCCCATGGCACAAGGAATCTATGGGCAAGACACAGTAAACAGGCACACAAGTGAATGAATGTGTAATTTCATACAGGGATAAATGTTATGAAGACAGTGATACAGGACATTGTGTGGAGGGGCCAAGAGAAGGCTGGACTCTGGGGTGAGGTGGATAATGTTCATCACTAACACCTATTATCTTCTCCTGCTCTATAGAACACACTTCATAGACATCAACTCATTTCATTCTCAACCAGCCCATAGAGGTTGTTACCATTATTATCCCACATGACAGAAGAAGAAACTAAGGTACAGAGAAATTACACTATTTGCTCTCTGAGCCTCAGTTTCTCCATGTTTAAATGGGGGTCTCAGTAGCCTGTTGTGAGGATGAAATCAATTTGTAGCTATGAAGAGTGTTTCATCAGTGCGTTGCTGCTGCTGAGAACCAGCCTATGCACCACCTACCACTAGGGTTCATGTTTGCTAACAACTGCAGGGGGTGGGCACTTGGGAGCCTCGTCTTCCTGGTTACATAGAGCAGGACTGTGTACTCCCCAAGGGGGTCCTCCCCTAGTCCATCCCTGTTCTCTCAGCACCTCAGGCAGAAGTTCTTCCCTCTCTCTGCTCTCAGTCAGGAGAATCCCCTTCCAGAGGAAGCATCACTGAATGTCTATCAAGTGATCTTACTTATTTGTGTCAGTTATTCCCACCCTGATGTCCTGCTCCCAGGGCGTTAACTGAAGGCCTGGCTCCCTTGAGAGCTGAGGCTGGCATCTTTCTGACTGCACCCTGTCCTGCCCGAGCTGCCTGTGGGCTCTGGGCCAGGCAGTGCTGGGGACACACAGGCTCCTCAGAGTGATTCTGGATCCACCCCCGCTAGACTCTGAACTACCAAACCCCAAACCCCCTGTTTACAAAATACCTAGAAATTTTGGATCATATATAAAAATCAAGAAGGATAAATAAAAATAAATCCACATCATAATACAACTGCAGAACACATAGCAAAAGAAACAACCTTAATTGAAACAAAAGATTGCCAAGGAAGTCCTGACATCACACGTCTCAGTAGCAACAACAGAGGATAAAAGTCGTTTGCAAAGTGCTGAGAACGTAGCAACTGACAACCCAGAACTCTATACCCAGGGAAACTATCAAGTGAAGAATGAGAGCTGAAGTAGATATTTTCAGACAGACAAAAGAACAGCTTTAATCATTACCTGAGACACAGAAATGATTACTGAGGCACATCCTTTAGGAAGAAGGAAAACAAATGCAGGAGGAAGCATGGGCCATAGCAAGAAGAGGTAAAGAGAAATCCATAAATACGGGTAAATCAAAATGTACAAGTTATAAAAAAAACAACGATAGAGTATTTTGATGTTATAAAACCATTTGGAAATAAAACCTACCCCAGGATAATCTGAATAAAAGTGATCTAAATCTTTGTATTGCTAGAGAGGAAGGTATACATATTAACTCAGTTACCCACAATTAGCTAGAAGCCATGGAGACAAATTAAAAATCAACAGTAAAGGGCCAGAATGTACAGCTTCCAACATGAAAAATAAAAGAAACAGAGAAAACTGTCAATCGAGCTGAAGACAGAAAAAGAAAAAAAGAAGTGCATAGGAAAAAACAGAAAAAGTGCAAACAGAAGATGGTAGATATAGATTAAAATACATCAGCAATTACAATGAATCTGAGTATATTAGAAATAACAATAAGAAGCCATATCTTATTGGATGAAAAACAAAAATAAAAGTCAGCTATACACTGTTTATAGAAGATGCAGCTAAACCTACAAGGCACGTCAAAGTTCAAGGATAATGTACATAATACCCACACGCCTGGCAAACACTAGCAAGCTTATATGACTATATTCATATCCAGCAAAATAGCCTTTATGGCAAAGAGCACTGTCAGAAAAGAAGAGGCTTACAATGTAATGTTAAGACTCAATTCACTGGAAGCTATAATCATTTCAAACTTGGGTGCACATCACATGGCCCCAGTGCACAATGACAGTGGAAGATTTTCACAGGCCTCTCAGCAGTTGACAGCTGTGTAATAAGAACACAGAAGACATTGGAACAGCACAATTAACAGCCCAGCTCTAATGGACATGCCTAGAACCACACAATTAGAGACTCACATTCTTGGCAGAATGGGGACGTTTGTGAGAATGAGTAATGGGAGCCTGCTCTCCAGGAGGGCAGGAGGTGGAGGGAGGCTGAAAGGGACCTGGTTCCATGAGGGCAGGAGAAGTGGACAGGTCCTGGTGAACACGGAGAAGGCAGGCTTGATTTTAATTCTGTCTCTGGGGGCTTCAGGAAGGGAGAGACTCTTCCTAGGGTGCAGTTACCTTAGAGGGTGGATGTTGGGGCTGTGGGAGGATTCTGGGGGTGCTGCATGTATGTTCTTTCAGGAGCGTAGGAGGGGCCCCATGAAGACAATGTGAGGGAAGTTCCTCTTGGCCGCAGACCCACAGGTGACAGCCAGCAGGCTTCCTCCCAGCCCTGCCTGGGCTTGGGCTCTCGCCACCCCCTCGGCTCCTTCCTCTCCATGTTCCTCCCCTCACAGAGCAGATCCTGCCTCCTCTCTCCCAGGACACGCATGACCAGGCACCATGCTGAGCTGCCCATGGAGGCTGCAGGCTGGCACCTTGGGGTCATCCTGCCTGAGCTCTCAGGACAGAGGCTCACCCAGCTCCGATTCCCTCTGTTCCCTCAGGCCCCACTCTCAGCCATTTGTTCTTTAGCCATTCCTGAGCACCTACTGTGTGCCAGGCCCTGGGCTAGGGTCCCTGCCTGCTTGGAGCTCCCAGAAGAGTCAGAGTGTAGCTTTAAGAAAACAGAAGAATAACCATCCTGCTGTAATCCAGTCATTTCCTGATGCGCTACTGTGTCCCAAATGCTCTCTCCACCCATTTATCCCTTAGCCTTACTATGTGCTAGCTCCTGGGCTAGATGCTGCCATGCAAAGTATGCTTAGAGAAGGCGATGGTCCAGGCATCTGTGGATTTGTTCATCTGCACATTCATTAACCCAGCAATTGGGTTCTGAGGCTTTTATGGGCCAGGGACTACTCTAGGGGGCTGTGGGGAGCACACACTGCAGGCAAAGTCTGAGAAGCACCTCTCACCTTCCACAAGTATCGGGTGACACATTACATGAAAAGCATTTCACATACATTCTCACTGACTCTTTGCTACACTGTATGATAGCAAGGAAGCAAGGCTCTGGAGCCTGACTGCTTGAGTTCAAATCCTAGCTCTGGCATTTATTAGCTAGGTAAGCTTGGCCAAGTCACTCAATCTCTCTGTGCCTCAGTTCCTCCATCTATAAAATGGGAAGAATAATTGCCCCTCTTTCATTAGCTTGTTGTAAGGATTATATATATTAACTGAATCAAAGTGTTTACAATGGCACCTGGCACAAAGACACGTTTTTGTGCAAATCTTTTGTGCAAAGATTTGTTTCTACAAATCCTTGTTAAATACATAAAACAACATGAAGAAGAGGCCGTTTCCATTTTACAGATGGGAATACTGAGGCCTGGAGAGAGGACCTGGCCAGTCTTAAGTCTGTTTGTGCATTTCATACATTCATTATTCAGATTGGAAATATGTTTTATTACAAAATGCTTGTATGCACATTATAGTCAAACATCACCAGAGCCTAGGTTGAAAGTGATGGTGTTTGCATTCCTCAACACCTTCATCTTTGAGATTATGATTTTTAACAAGGTGGGGCTTAACCCTTTCAGGTTTAATAGTAAATGTCATGTTCACATGCACTTTTAAACACTGGTTTTGTTTCCTCATTAATGTGTCATAGACACGCTTATAAAATGGGAAGGATAGTCCCTCCCTTGTTGGCTTGTTGCTGCTGCTAAGTCACTTCAGTTGTGTCCGACTCTGTGTGACCCCATAGATGGCAGCCCACCAGGCTCCCCCATCCCTGGGATTCTCCAGGCAAGAACACTGGAGTGGGTTGCCATTTCCTTCTCCAATGCATGAAAGTGAAAAGTGAAAGTGAAGTCAGTCATGTCTGACTCTTAGCTACCCCATGGACTGCAGCCTACCAGGCTCCTCTGTCCATGGGATTTTCCAGGCAAGAGTACTGGAGTGGGGTGCCATTGCCTTCTCCGTGTTGGCTTGTTATATTGATTCAGCTAATATGTATCGATATATAGTGCTTAGAATGGTCTCTGGCACAGAGAAACTTACTACAAACTTTTAAAAATAGATAAAACTATCTGAAGGTGACCTCCCTGGTGGTCCAATGGCTAAGACACTGCACTCCCCATCAGAGGACCTGGGTTTGGTCCCTGGAGAGGGAACTAGATTCCACATGCTGCAACTAAGACTTGCCACAGCCAAATGAATAAATATTTAAGATAAAGATAAAATTATGTGAAGAAAAGAAAGTCCTCCCCATTTTACGTATGTGAAAACTGAGGCCTGGAGAGGGGATTTAGCCAGTCTTAAGTCTGGTTGTGCATTTCATACGTTCATTTTTCAGGCTGGAGATCTCAGATTTTTCTGTGTAGATTTTTAAGTCCACATTCACTGAAGGAGTTCTGCAGAGGCAGGTGTCAGGAAGCGCCTGAAGGGAGGCTGGTGCTGTGTGGGCCTCTTGGTTGGGGCGGTGACCATGCAGCCCTTTGCGACTGCCCTGTGCCTCTGCCCACCCCTTCTTGGTGGGACATCACAGGGAAAGAGAGGAGCCCTCTGCCAGGCTCTGAAGCAATAGTCATCTCAAGTGCACAAAAATCTGAGCTGCTTACTTTTCAAAGAGGGAGGGAGGGTGGTGATAAGACAAGGAAGAGGAGGAGGGAAAGGGGACAGAGAGGAACAGATGAAATGGTGGTGGGGGGACAGTCAGAGGCGAAGAAAACAGGAGAGGGGGAAGGGGAGGGGGGACAGTCCTGAGAGGCGCTGGGTAGTCCCCCTTCCTCACAGGCAGTATGAATTTGCCCTAAGTTGTTAGCGTGAACTGAGTAAGAAGTACAAACATCTAAAGATCCAGGAAGAGCAGCCCTTAAGGAGCAGCTCCTCCCCCTAGGGTGGAGGTAGACCGCCCAAGAGACTCCCACACCCAGGTCTCCCAACAGGGCTGAGATCCAGGCTTTGTTGGGAGGACACGGCTGTGGTTCACCAGCTGGCAGAGAAGTGCTGGGGTGCCATGCTGGTGGAACACAGTGGATGCCCCTCCCAGGGTGTCGCAGAAAGCGATTACAGGGCGGGGTCTCCCTGGAGGCACTCCATTCAGAAAGTGCCCTGCGGATCGGGTTGGAGGTGAAGGGAGCCTAGATGCTGCTGACTACTGCGCAGGGCAGCAGTCGGCCACTGGAGGGCGCGCAGGAGAAACCTGGTAAACAGCCCATCAGCACCAAAAGAACCTTCCTCCTGCAGTGTCTCTCTAGCGCCCTCTGCTGGCAACACGTAACATTGTGCCATGTGGGAAAGGAAAACGGTTAAGAAGCTCAGATTCCTCTCCACAGAGCAGGCAAAAAAGGGTGCATTTAGAACTAGGGGCAATAAATTGAAAACATAGTCTCTTCCTTTCACGAATCAGCTTCCATATGTACCCTGTTTACACAATTTTATGTACGATTGATTAACTTTATGTTCTTATCTGAACAAGATACAGCCATGCTTCTTACAAATAAATTCTCATTCTTTTCTCCAAATTGACAGGATGCAGTTTCAAGGGTCACTGAATCTATGCTGATTAATAATATACACGTTACCCCTGAAATTCAGTCACAGTGCTGCTGAATATTCTAGTCCCTAATGGCTAAATCATAAACTTAATTTCCAACAGTCATGTGTAAAATAATGGGATGGAGGAAAATATAATTGTTAGTATATAAAAATAAACACATCCCTATAACATAGCTAAAGAAAATATGCAAAGTCCTTATATCCTTGTTTCTGAATTGTGGTCGTGAGGCTGCCATCCTCCCTTCCACCCCTCATTCTGTGTTTCCTCCACTCTCAGCCAGCTGCTGGAGGTTCTTTATTTGGTGGCTGTGACCCAAACCCTTGTTACACCATCTTCCTTACTCTCACTGAACTGAAGCCACCCACTTCAAACTGATCTCTATTAATTTTCACTTGCTAATAGGGATCAACCTCTGTCAGTAAATTAACTCGTTTCCTTTGCCAGTTCAGTGGTATAAGGAGTCCACAGCACCCAGGGGGTGGCCTCCTTTCCCCCTTCTGTGCAACCACTGCTGCATTGGTGTGTCCACCAGACCATGGACCTGGGTTGTCAGCAGCTTGTGCTGTAGCCTGGACGCTCTGCAGACCCTTTCTCTGCTCTGGTTCCCACTGAAGCTGGAAGCCTTCTGAGTGGCTCTGTAGGTGGATAGGGAGCTCACTCAGACGTGTTCTTGCTGCCTCCAGGATCTAAGAGGGACCTGCAAAATACATGGCATCTGGCTTTCGGTGGCCGCAGGTGGGAGGTGCAGTAAGTTGTCTCTCACCTTAGGCAAGAGATTTTAGCAGAGTCAATCAGCATGATGTTCCCAATGTAGTATTAGTACCTGGTCTGAGCTAAACCCTTTCACTCTGAGACACAGCTTTCTCACCTATAAAATGAAGAGTTTTATGGGTCAATGAGGGAGTAAAAGATGAAAATTTAAAAATACCTTGAGATAAATTTGACAATGAAAACACTACCATACAAAATTTATTGGCAGCAGCAGTCCTTAGAGGATATTCATACCCATATGGGCCTTTCTCAGAAAACAAGAAAAATCTCAAAAAACCTAAACTACCACTTAAAAGAACTGGAAAAAGAATAAACAAAACCCAAAGTCAGCAGAAGGAAGGAAATACTAAATATCAGAGAGGAAATAAAATCAAGACTTAAAAAAAAAAAAAAAAAAGAAATAAACCCAAGGGATAGTTCTTTGAAAGGATAAACAAAATCAACAATCCTTGCCCAGACTCACCAAGAAGAGAGGCAAGAGGACCCTAAGAAGCAAAATAAGAAATGAAAGACGAGGAATAACAAGTACCACGCTGTGAGCAAGTATATGAGGACAGACTGGACAACCTAGAAGAAATGGAAATATTTCTTAGAAACATACAACCAAAAACTGAAAGAAGAAAAACAGATAATTTGAACAGACCAATTACTAGAAGTGAAAGAGGATCTGTTAAAGAAAAGTCCAGGACCAGATGGCTTTACTAGGGAATTCTACCAAACATATAAAAAATTTATACTGATCCTTTCAAACTCTTCCAAAAGATTAAAGAGGAGGGAACACTCCGCAAGTCATTCTATGAAGCCACCATCATCCTGATACTAACACCAAAGATATTACCCAAATAGAAAATCACAGGCCAATATCTTTAATGAATATAGATGCAAAAATCTCAAGTATTAGCAAACCACATCCAACAATACATAAAATTAAAAGTCATACAATCAAGTTAGATTCATCCCAAGGTCACAAGGATTGTTCAACATGTGCAAATCAATGTGACAAACGACACAAAGGAAAGAACAAAAAACATTTGATTATCTCAACAGATACAGAAAAAGCATTTGATAAAATTCAACATCCATTCATGATAAAAACTCTTACCAAAAATGAGTATTGAGGGAACATATCTCAACATGATAAGTTTTTATGACAAACCCACATGCTCAACGGTGAAAAGCTGAAAGCCTTCCTAGTAAAATCTGGAAAAAGACTAGTATGCACACTCTCACCACTTCTATTCAACATAGTATTGGAAGTCCTAGGCACAGTAATCAGACAAGAAGAAATAAAAAGGACTGAAAATTGGAATGGAAGAGGTAAAACTGTCATCATACGAAGATAAGGCAATACTATATACAGAAAACCCTAAAGACTCCACACAAAAACTACTAGAATAAATGAATTCAGCAAAGCAGCAGGACACAAGACTAACATAAAGAAATCTTTTGCATTCCTTTACACTACAATATCAGAAAATAAAAAATTTTAGAAAATTCCTTTTACAAAGGATAAGAGACTACCACAAGCAACTGTATGCCAATTAAATGGACAACCTGGAAAAAATGGACAAACTCTTAGAAATGTACAACCTTCTAAGACTGAATCAGAAGGAAATAGAAAATATGAACAGATCAATCACAAGTAATGAAATGGAAACTGTGATTAAAAATCTTCCAACAAACAAAAGTCCAGGACCAGATGGTTTCACAGGAAAATTCTATCAAACATTTAGAGAAGAGCTAACACCTGTCCTTCTCAAACTCTTCCAAAGAATTACAGAGGGAGCACTCTCAAACTCACCTGAGGCCACCATTACCCTGATACCAAAACCAGACAAAGATATGACAAAAGAAAATTTCAGGCCAGTATCACTGATGAAAAGAGATGCAAAAATCCTTGTGAAAATACTAGCAAACAGAATCCACCAACACATTGAAAGAATCATACATCAAGTGGGATTTATCCCAGGGATGCAAGGATTCTTCAATATACACAATAGCAATGTCATACACCCTATTAACAAACTGAAGAATAAAAACCATATGATCACCTCAAAAGATACATAAAAAGCTTTCAACAAAATTCACTGATTTATGATAAAAAAAAAAAGTCTAGAAAGTGGGCATAGAGGGAAACTACCTCAACATAATAAAGGCCATATATGACAAACCCACAACATACATTATTCTCAATGGTGAAAAACTGAAAGCATTTCCTCTAAAATCAAAAAAAGACAAAGATGTCCACTCTAGCCACTATTATTCACCATAGTTTTGGAAGTCCTAGCCATGGCGATCTGAGAAGAAACAGAAATAAAAGGAATCCAAACTAGCACTGAAGAAGTGCATACAACATGATACTGCACATATTAGGTTGGTGGAAACATAACTGTGGTTTTTGTTGAAATTTGCTCTTGATATTGGAACACATTCTCAATAAATACGGTTATGTTACATATCATTTTAATGCACGCTTCTTGCTTTATGTTTTTTGCTAAAGACTACTTGCTGTTTATTTCATATTTATTTTAGACTATGGAAATGATGTTAGATAAAAATCAATTTTCTTATTTAGTTCAAAATGGATTGTAAAGCAGCAGAGACGACTCACAACATCAACAAGGCATTTGGCCCGGAACTGCTAATGAACATACAGCGCAGTGGTGGTTCAAAAAGTTTTGCAAGGGAGACAAGAGCCTTGACGGTGAGCAGCACAGTGGCTGGCCATGGAAGGCGACAATGGCCAACTGAAAGCAATCGTGGAAGCTGATCCTCCTACAACTACACGAGAAGTTGCCAAGGAAATCAACATCGACCACTCTATGGTTGTTCAGCATCTGAAGCAAACTGGAAAGTGGAAAAAGCTTGATAAGTGAGTATCTCATGAGCCGAATGCTATTCAAAAAAAAATCATCATTTTGAAATATCATCTTCTCTTATCCTATACAACAACGAACCATTTCTTGATCGGATTGTGATGAAAAGTGGGTTTTATATCACAGCCGGCAATGACAGGCTCAGTAGCTGGACTGCCAATAAGCTCCAAGATCAGATCAGATCAGTCGCTCAGTCGTGTCCGACTCTTTGCGACCCCATGAATCGCAGCACGCCAGGCCTCCCTGTCCATCACCAACTCCCGGAGGTCACTCAGACTCACATCCATCGAGTCAGTGATGCCATCCAGCCATCTCATCCTCTGTCGTCCCCTTCTCCTCCTGCCCCCAATCCCTCCCAGCATCAGAGTCTTCTCCGATGAGTCAACTCTTCGCATGAGGTGTCCAAAGTGCTGGAGTTTCAGCTTTAGCATCATTTCTTCCAAAGAAATCCCAGGGCTGATCTCCTTCAGAATGGACTGATTGGATCTCCTTGCAGTCCAAGGGACTCTCAAGAGTCTTCTCCAACACCACAGTTCAAAAGCATCAATTCTTCGGCGCTCAGCCTTCTTCACAGCACTTCCCAAAGCCAAACTTGCACCAAAAAAAGGTCATGGTCACTGGTAGTCTGATCCTACAGTGTTATAAATCCCAGTGAAACCATTACATCTGAGAGAAGTATACTCAGCGCATCAATGAGAGGCACTGAGAGCTGCGAGGCCTGCAGGCAACACTGGTCAACAGAAAGGGCTCAATTCTTCACCACAACACCTGACCACACGTTGAACAACTTTTCAAAAGTTGAAGCAAATTAGGCTATGATGTTTTCCCTCATCTATCACATTCACCTGACCTCTCACCAACCGATTACCACTTCTACAAGAATCTTGACAACTTTTTTCAGGGAAAATGCTTCCACAGTCAACCAAGAGTTCATCGAATCCCGAAGCATGGACTTTTATGCTACAGGAATGAGAAGTCTTATTTCTTGTTGGCAAAAAAGTGTTGATTGTAATGGTTCCTATCTTGATTAATAAAGATGTATTTGGGCCTAGTTATAATGACTTAAAATTTATGGTCTGAAACTGCAATTACTTTTATACCAACTTAACAGAAAATCCTAAAGATGCCATCAGAAAACTACTAGAGATAACCAATGAATTTAGTAAAGTCTCAGGATACAAAATTAATACACAGAAATCTCTTGCATTCCTATACACTAATGATCAGAAAGATCAGAAAGAGAAATTAAGGAAACCATCCCATTTACCATTGGAATAAAATACCTAGGAATAAACCTAAAGAGGCAAAAGACCTGTACACAGAAAACTAAGACATGATGAGAGAAATCAAAGACAATACAAGTAGATATCAATATTGTGAAAATGACTATACTACCAAAAGCAATTTACAGATTCAATGCAATCCATATCAAGTTGTTATTGTTGTCTAGTCACTAAAAAGTTGTGTCCAACTCTTTGCGACCCTATGTATTGTAGCCCATCAGGTTCCTCTGTCCATGGGATTTCCCAGGCGAGAATGCTGGAGTGAGTTACCATTTCCTTTCCCAGGGGATCTTTCTGACCCAGGGATTGAATCCAAGTCTACTGCATTGGAATGTGGATTCTTTACCACAGAGCCACCTAGGAAGCCCCCTTATCAAATTACTAATGGCATTTTTTCACAATACTAGAACAAAAAATTTTACTATTTGTATGGAACACAAAAAAACCTCAAATAGCAAAAGCCATCTTGAGAAAAAAATAAAAAAATGGAGCTGCAGGAATCAGGCTCCCTGACCTCAGACTATACTCCCTGACTTCAGACTGTACTATATTTCTGTACAAAAACAGAAATATGGATCAATGGAACAGGATACAAAGTCCAGAAATAAACCCACAAGCCTACAGTCACCTCATCTATGACAAAGGAGGCCAGAATACACAATGGAGAAAAAACAGTCTCTTCAATAAGTGGTGCTGGGAAAATTAGATAGCTACATGTAAAAGAATGAAATTAGAACACTCTAACACCATACACAAAAGTAAACTCAAAATGGATTAAAGACCTAAATGTAAGTCCAGATCCTACAAAAGTCTTAGAGGAAAACAGGCAGAACACACTTTGACATAAATTTCAGCAAGCTCTTCTCTGGCTCATCTCCTAGAGGAGGGGTCCCCAACAACCTCATCTCCTACAGGAGGGGTGTTAGGGGACCTGGGCTGCAGGAGTTGAATGGCAGGGGAAACTAGAACCCTCCTCCCCAGTACACGGAAAAATTGTCTCCCATGACACCAGTCCCTGGTGCCAAAAAGGTTGGGGACTGCAGTCCTAGAGTAATGAGAATAAAAATAAAAACCAACAAATGGGACCTAACTAAAATTAAAAGCTTTTTGAACAGCAAGGGAAATCATACACAAAAAGATAACACGTAGAATGGGAGAAAATACTCGAAAACAAAGCAACTGAAACAGGGTTAATCTCCAAAATATACAAACAGCTCAATATAAAAAACACATAGCTCAATCCAAAACTGGGCAGAAGAGCCAAATAGACGTTTTTCAAAGAAGACATACAGATGGCCAAAAAACACATGAAAAGAAGCTCAACATTACTAATTACTAGAGAAATGCAAAACAAGACTACAGCGAGGTATCACCTCACACTGGTCAGACTGGCCATAATCACAAAATCTACAGACAATAAATGCTGGAGAGGGCGTGGAGAAAAGGGAGCTCTCTTGCACTGTTGGCGAGAATGTAATTTTATACAGCCATCATGGAGAAGAATATGGAGGTTCCTTAAAAAACGAAAAATAGAACTATCATCTGACCCAGCAATCCCATTACTAGGCATATACTGAGAGAAAACCATTAATTCAAAAAGATATGCACCCCAATGTTCACTGCAACACTATTTACAATAACTAGAACATGGAAACAACCTAAATGTCCATCAACAGAGGAACGGAGAAAGATGTGGTGCATATATATATATATATATATATAATGGCATATTATTACTCAGCCATAAAAAGGAATGAAATTGGGTCATTTGTAGAGATATAGACAGACTGTCATACAGGGTGAAGTCAGAAAGAGAAAAACAAGTATCGTATTACTGCATATATGTGGAATCTGAAAAAAATTGGTATAGACGATCTTGTTTACAAAGCAGAGTAGAAACAGATGTATAAAGCAAATGTATGGCTCTCAAGGGGGAAAGGCAGGTGGGATGAATTGGGAGATTGGGATTGACATATATACACAACCATGTATAAAACAGATCACAAGTAAGAACCGACTGTACAGCACAGGGACCTCTACTCAATGCACTGTCATGACCTAAATGGAAGGAAATCAAGAAAGGGGGATATATATACAGCCGATTCACTTTGGTGTACAGCAGAAACTAACACAACATTGTCAAGCAACCATACTCCAATTAAAAAAAATTTTTTTTAATTGCATAAAAATACTTAGGAATAAACCTGACCAAGGAGGTGAAAGACTTACATGCCGAGAATTAGAAGAAAAACACTGATAAAGGAAACTGAAGATGATGCAAAGAAATGGAAAGGTATCCTGTGCTCTTGGACTAGAAAAATTAAGGTTATTAAAATGGCCACACAACCCAAATCAAACTACAGACTTAATGCAATCCCTATTAAATTCCCCATGAGATTCTTCACAGAAATAGAATAATCCTAAAATTTATATGGAACTGTAAAAGACCCAGAAGTGCCAAACCAATCCTCAGGAAAAAGAACAAAGTTGTAGGCATAACTCTCCCAGACTTCAGACAATACTACAGAGCAACAGTAATCAAAACAACACGGTATTTTGGGCACAAAAACAGACATGTAGCTCAACAGAACAGAACAGAGAGCCCAGAAACAAGTCAGCACATCCGTGGTCAAATGGCAACAATATACAACAGAGAAAAGACAGTCTCTTCAGCAAGTGGTGATGGGAAAGCTGGACAGTCACTTGTAAGTCAATGAAGTTAGAACACAACCTCACCGAGGTTGGCCTCACTGAGTCCAAAAATAAACTCCAAATGGCTTGAAAGACATGACACCACAGAACTCCTAGGAGAGAACACAGGCAAAACAGTGACACAAATTGTAGCAATGTTTCCTTACGTCAGGAGAAGGGGACGACAGAGGATGAGATGGCTGGATGGCATCACTGACTCGATGGACATGAGTCTGAGTGACCTCCGGGAGTTGGCGATGGACAGGGAGGCCTGGGGTGCTGCGATTCATGGGGTTGCAAAGAGTCGGACACGACTGAGCAACTGGTCTGATCTGATCTTCCTTACGTCAGTCTCTAAGGCAACAGAAATAGAAGCAAACAAAAACAAATGGGACCTAATCAAACTTTTAAGGTTTTGAACAGCAAAGGAAACCATAAACAAAATGAAATAGTCTATGGAACAGGAGAAAATATTTGCAAATAATGCAACTGACAAGGGCTTAACTTCTAAAATATAGAAATAGCTCATATAACTCAATAACAAGAAGCAAACAACCCAATAAAAAATGGGCAGAAGACTGAATAGATATTTCTCTAAAGAAGACATAGCCAATAGGAACATGCAAAGACGCTCAACATCACTGAGAGAAATGCAAATCGAAACTATAATGAGGTTATCATGTCACACTGGTCAGAATGGCCATCATTAAAAAGTTTACAAATAACAAATGCTGGAGAGGGTGTATATAGCAAAGGGAATCCTTGTACATTGTAGGGAGTGAAAATTGATTCATTATGGAAAACAGTATAGAGGGTCCTTTAAAAACTAGAAATAGAAAAATAGAAATACCATATGATCCTGCAATCCCATGCCTGTGTAGATACCCAGAGAAAACTCTAATTCAAAAAGATATGTGTACTGCAATGTTCACAACACTATTTACAATAGCCAAGGCAAGGAAGACATCTAAAAGTCCATTAACAATTTAATGGATAAAGGGGCTGTGATGTGCATATATATATATAAAATATATTATATATATATATATATGTAAGGGTACTACTCAGCCATAAAAATGAAATAATGCCATTTGTAGCAACATGAATGGATCTAAGTGAAGTCACTGCAGATGGTGATTGCAGCCATGAAATTAAAAGATGCTTACTCCTTGGAAGGAAAGTTATGACCAATCTAGATAGCATATTCAAAAGCAGAGACATTACTTTTCCAACAAAGGTCCATCTAGTCAAGGCTATGGTTTTTTTTGTGGTCATGTATGGATGTGAGAGTTGGACCGTGAAGAAGGCTGAGCGCCGAAGAATTGATGCTTTTGAACTGTGGTGTTGGAGAAGACTCTTGAGAGTCCCTTGGACTGCAAGGAGATCCAACCAGTCCATTCTGAAGGAGATCAGCCCTGGGATTTCTTTGGAAGGCATGATGCTAAAGCTGAAACTCCAGTATTTTGGCCACCTCATGTGAAGAGTTGACTCATTGATGCTGGGAGGGATTGGAGGCAGGAGGAGAAGGGGACGACAGAGGATGAGATGGCTGGATGGCATCACTGACTGGATGGACTGAGTCTGGGTGAACTCCAGGAGTTGGTGATGGACAGGGTGGCCTGGCGTGCTGCAATTCATGGGGTCGCAAAGAGTCGGACATGACTGAGCGACTGAACTGAACACCAGAAACTAACACAACATTGTAAATCAACTATTCTTCAATTTAAAAAAAGCAAATACAGATCACTTAAAGGCAAGGAAATTCACACAATCCGTTATCAAAATCAGCATTCTAAGTAAACTTGTTTTCTCAAGAAAGGAACAAAATCTAGTCCTGTACCAGCCTACTTTTAATAAAATCCATTTACTAAGTTTAATATAATCTCAGCCTGACTATTCATAAAACTCCTTTTTCAGGACTCCCTTTCCACAAACCTTCCACAGCTTTCTGTATCCATCTTAGCTTTGTCCTTTACTTTTTTCCCCATCTAGAAACAACCAGCTCCAGAACCAAATCCCTATCTTTTTCTTAACAAGATGCAATTCCTTTCCTTATACCTTCTTTTACTCAAAACATATATCCTATTTTCCTACTGTATACTGAAGTGTTTCCTTTATTATTCTAACCGCTTTAATTACATATTTAAATTAGAATCTTCAACTCTTAAAAAGCCTTAATCTCTAGTGAAAACCAAGAGGTATTTATAAATGTTTACATTAGCATTCTGTAGTTCGGCAAACATAAATACCAATAGTAATTTCTAAAAACATGTGCTTTAAATAGAAAACATCTCAGTGGCACCATTTAGTAATAGTCCTAAACACATTTAGTTTCTCTGTAAAGGGAAGCCAACATCCAGTTATTAATGTTTCATTAATTTTGCTTGCTAATGACTTAACTATAAAATAAACTTCCATTATTTAACTTAACTTAGCACAACTCTGAAATTTCAAGTTACCACATTATCTAGAGAAATCATTTTTAAGTAGACATTCCTAAAACAATTATTTGTAAAAAGTTCACCCAAAAGCTGTTATTTTATTTGCATGTAATTTACATATAAGAATTTCATCATACAACATAATTAAATGTTTCTTTCTGCTGACAAATTGCAACAAAAGTAACAAATTTATCCATCTTCAGTAACATGAGGTACAACAAAATATATGTCTGTATTGATTCTACCAAACTTATACTGGCTTCAATACCAGATATTACACTAGATCTTAGCCAAAAGGCCAAGAAGCGACAATACCAGATATTAATTAGATATTACATATTTCCTAGACCAAGTGAACCTGCAATTTTTCTGGCTAGCATCTTTTATACTTAGATTTATTTTGTAAGCACTTACTTTTAACTCAAATAGAGCATTTTTACAAGTTAATTTTTACAAATACATAAAGACAGAACCAGGGATTTCAATTTTTCTGCTTGAGTTTAAAATATATATTTTTCCTCAGCCTCAGGAACACAGATTACTAGGTAAGTTCCTGAGGTTCCAGGCCGATATGTTCATCTCAAAGACACAAGAAAAATGCAGCTTCCTCCTTGCAAACTGTCCCGCCACCTTGACCATTTTCAGAAAAGTTCCCCCAGTTTCCAAACAAACAACAGTTATAGAAAAGAATATATCATTTGCTCAGAATCACATGCCTCACTTTCAGCAAAACCAGGAAGAGAGAACAGGATTTGGACTTAGGTAGGGAAACACACACCCCCTCTCCCCGTGAGATATTAATAAAAGCCAAAGCAATGGAAAATGCTCACTTTGATATGATACCAGAACCGCTGAAGCCGCTGTTCTCCAGATCTCAAGGAGAACTGAGACCCACAGTGCTGACGACAAAAACATCACTTTCTTTCATTTCTGATAACATAGCTGAAGTTCTCCCAGTTTCGCAAAATTCACCCGTAGGGGGATTTTAAGATGGAAAACAGAGATCTAAATACCCATAATTAACTCTTCATCTCAGGTGTTGTGAAATCTACCGCAATGCCAAACGGTCTCTCAGGGTCAAAGTTTCCCAGCCCCAGAGAGGTAGAACCTCAGTCCCATCAGACATGAGGCTGAAGGAAAACCCAAGGCGGGTCCAAGGGGGGAAAAAACCCAAGTAAAGTTCTACCTCAGGCAAGACCAACGTTATGGCGCTGGGTACCCGGGCGTCATCACACTCGAGTGCCATTACTCACCGAAGACTCTCGGTCGGCCACTACGGGGGCCTCATCTCCATCACCTCTAAACTCCGAAGTGCCAAGGGCCAGGGACGCCCGCTGGCCAGTTCTGGGAGTGACTCTCGGAGGCAAAGGTTCTCAGGCAGCCGCTGGCTAGGTCCCGGGAGACGCCGCCGCCGCTGCGGGTTCTGACGCGCCACAGGCGACGCATCCACGCGAGACTGGCCGCCACGGACTCCTCGCTCATGCGCAGTAAAAGCCAAGCCGTTGACACCTGGTTGTAGTGAAGGAAAGTATAGCTTTACGCAAGGAGGACAGGTGGCTGGAGCTCAACCCGCCTCCCCCTCCTCGAGCTCCTCGAGCTCCTCGAGCTCCAGGCTTCCAGCAAATCATTTAAAAAAAGACCAGGTGAGGGACGGGCGTCCCAGGGTACCTGATCAGCTCCTGACAATTTTCTGATTGGTTGATGGTGACCAATCCTGAAGGGCCAGAAGGTCGAGGGCTACGGGCTCGTGATCTTCAAGTCCTTAATTTCTTCCATTTGGTGGCGGGTTTTAGGAGATGACAAACTACCCAGGAAATATGCATCAGCTACTGTTATGTAGGTACTTAAGAGAGGCGCTAAAGCTGAGGATTTGGGGGGAGGGTCCTGCTGAATTAAAATATATATAGCTTTGATTCATTTGTTTTTTGGTACCGTGTGATGGTCCATTCTCTTGATGATAACTTACATTGTTTCCATATCTCAGTGCAAAAGGATCTCTCAAGACACTGACTACCAATATACCAATTAACTTTTCTTCCACCCAATTTCTCTAGGAGTTTCTCCTAAAAGCAGAATTGCTCTACTATAGGATGTACATTTTCGACCTTACGGTCAAGTTTTAAGAAAACTCCTGAGTCATAAAAATGAAGTGTGTAACATTTTGCCTATGAGTTTTGTTAGAGTGGATCAGAAGCCATGAAGATGATTATGATGAAGATTACAATATTGAACTTGGGATTAGGACTGGCGTAAAAAGGTTGCCAACATTATAATTCAATACTCTCAGTGTTTGGGTTGTTTGATATTTAGTCACAGTAAGGCACAACTCTAAGTGACTACTTAAGATGACCAACTGTCCTGGTTTGCCCATGACTTAAAGGTCGTATGGGATGTGATAATTTCAGTGCTGTAACAGGAGTGTCCCAAGTTAATGATTGGTCATTCAGTCCCCTATTTGACCACACTTGTTCTTTTTGGTGTGGTCCTGATAGTCTATGAGAACAGATACACATGTAGAATTAAGATTAGACAATATTCTGAGACAAAAGAAATAAAAAGGAATGTAAAAGCTGGGTGAAAATAATTAGTAATTTCAACTTTAGTAGTGTTCCCTTGTTGAAGACACCAATTTTTAGGCTCCTCTGCCTCTTTTTGGGTTTCCCAGGTGGCTCAGTGGGTAAAGAATTTGCCTGCAATGCAGAAGACATAGGCAGATGTGAGTTTGATCCCCGGGTTGGGAAGAGCCCCTGGAGGACAGCATGCAACCAACTCCAGTATTCTTTCTTGCTTGGAGAATCCCATGGACAGAGGAGCCTGGTAGGCTACAGTCCATAGGGTCGCAAAGAGTCGGACATAACTGAAGCAATCAAGCACGCACGCATGCTGCATCTTTCTGCCTCACGCAGAGGTTCTGTCTTCAGGGAGCATCAAAATCACCTTCGGGGCCGCTAAAACACAGATCACTGGAACCCTCCCCAGAGTTCCAGATTCAGAATCTGCACTTTTAACAAAGTGCCTGAGTGGTGAAAATGCTGCTGCTTTAGGACCACACTGAGAACCGCAGGACTGGAGATTCAGATGAAGGTTTTCAAGGTTCAGTAGGACTTCCCTCTTAAGACCTCTCCAGGCAGGGTGAATCCACGGCCTTCTGTCCTTCCTCCCAAGTGGAAATTACCACGGTTGCAATCACTTTATCACACAAGGTTGAAATAATTTGCTTAAACACCAACCTGCCTCTTCTGTGAGCTGTTGAAAGGTGGCTTTCACCTTTCTGAGTCTGTCCCAACCCCAAATGAATGCTGGGACAGCAGTGGTGATTAATAAACCTTCTTTGGTTTAATAAACCAAGGACTGGAAGCTGGTTGGGAGTAAATTCTCAATAGTGCCAATGATGATCATTGCAGACGATGACAATGAAGAGGAGGAGGGCGTAGGTCACACTAGCCCATCAGCCTGACTGCCCCGTATGTAATAAGGACCCTCTCACAGAATTCTGAGCACAAGTTCTCTCCTCTGGGAACCTGGGGGGTGAATTCCTATTACTAACACATTCCCTGATCTGAATCTACCACAAGGATTTTGATCTCAGAAGTCCAGCTGTGTATCCTGACTCCATCCCTCTGACCTACTGTATCCCTTCTGCCAAAAACAATCAAACAAAAAACCTGGGGCTGGGGAAGGCAATGGCACCCCACCCCAGTACTTTTGCCTGGAAAATCCCATGGACGGAGGAGCCTGGTAGGCTCTAGTCCATGGGGTCGCTAAGAGTCGGACACGACTGAGCGACTTCACTTTCGCTTTTCACTTTCATACGTTGGAGAAGGAAATGGCAACCCACTCCAGTATTCTTGCCTGGAGAATCCCAGGGACTGGGGAGCCTGGTGGGCTTCTGTCTGTGGGGTCGCACAGAGTCGGACACGACTGAAACGACTTAGCAGCAGCAGCAGCGGCAGCAGGGATTGATTAAAATGATTTGTTCCTATGGTATGCTTTAGAGAGTGCCGAGATACCTCCTCTACTGGCCTCTACTTGTCCCAGATTTCTACCACTAGAGATTCATTCCTTTGGGTTTGTATGTTGTGGGGGAGGGAAAACCTTGTCTAACCATCCTAGACAGATTTGATGCCCTCACTAGATTAGGAGGATCTCAAGGAATATGTTTCATTTACTACTTTGTTCTTAATGCTTAGCACAGTCTTTGGCACACAAATAACTGCTTAAGAAATGTTTGAATGGATCCTTGGATAGATACCAATAGCAGTCCAGGATGGAGAGGGTGGTGGAGCCTAAGAGTCCTCCAGGCTTGGCTGTCACTGCCTCACTCTGTTAAGAGGGAAAGTCCTTTTCCCGGGTCCTAGTTTTCCCATGGGAACACTGAGAGTATAGATAGAAGGTCTCATCTGATCTTTGCCTACTTCATACCACAGCCATGGTGCTCCAGCCTCTGGGCTTTTCACCTTTAAAAGGCCAGGTGCCTTCCTATGCCTGGACTACTTTCACTCCCTTTCCCTGAGATTTTCTTGGTTTCTTTTAAGTCTTCTCATGGACATCTCCTCAGAGAGGATGAGCTGGTACCTCCCCAACTAATGTTATTCTGTATCTGAGCAAAGAATGATTGCAACTTGCGAGTTTTTCTTTGTCTTCTCTGCATCTGAGCTTTCAGGTAGTCTGAGATTCCTGGAGACATGGGATGGTGCAAATCCCAGACACCTAACACCTTACGGGGCCCCTAGGAGGTGCTCAGGGATTAATGGGGATTACTGTGAAGAAAGCTGAGCACCGAAGAATTGATGCTTTTGAACTGCGGTGTTGGAGAAGACTCTTGAGAGTCCCTTGGATGGTAAGGAGATTCAACCAGTCCATTCTAAAGGAGATCATTCCTGGGTGTTAATTGGAAGGACTGATGCTGAGGCTGAAACTCCAATACTTTGGCCACCTCATGTGAAGAGCTGATTCACTGGAAAAGACCCTGATGCTGGGAGGGATTGGGGGCAGGAGGAGAAGGGGACGACAGAGGATGAGATGGCTGGATGGCATCACCGACTCGATGCACGAGTTTGGGTGAACTTCGGGAGTTGGTGATGGACAGGGAGGCCTGGCGTGCTGCCATTCATGGGGTCGCGAGGAGTCTGACAAGACTGAGAGACTGAACTGAACTGAATCTGAATTGAAGCAGAAATCAGAGCAGAGGTTGTGTCCCTCCGGGGACGGCCAGCAGATGTCGCCACAGACCGGGAGGAGGCGAGGCGGTGCGGTAGGCGGGCCTCCCCGCGGGGCGGCCTCACCTGGTGACTGCCTCACCTGCCCGCCCCGCCCCCCGCGGAAGCCAAGAGCCCGGGCTCTGGCGTCACCTGGGCAATTGGGAAAGCGGCGCCCGGAGCCACGAGGAGGGGAGATGAAAGGCGGGTGGCGGGTGAGGGCCGCCTGCAGCGCCAGGTGAGAGCCGGCAGCCCCGCCCAGTGCCTGGGGACCAGGTGAATCAGGCTCCCTGGCCTCGCGGGTGGAGGGAGGTGGCCAGGCTGGCACCCGGATGTTCGTGCTCCTTGGCTCTCTTCCCCACTGGGTGACTCTACTCAAGTCCCTTCCCTCTCTGGGCCCCAGCAATCTCTGTCTCTGCCAAATCCCTGAAGTGCTCTCCTGTGATTCTGAGTAATAATAATTTTCATTCATCAAGCAATGGCACCCCACTTCAGTACTCTTGCCTGGAAAATCCCATGGATGGAGGAGCCTGGTGGGTTACAGTCCATGGGGTCGCTAAGAGTCGGACAGGACTGAGCGACTTCACTTTCACTTTTCACTTTCATGCATTGGAGAAGGAAATGGCAACCCACTCTAGTGTTCTTGCCTGGAGAATCCCAGGGACGGGGGAGCCTGGTGGGCTGCTGTCTATGGGGTCACACAGAGTCAGACACGACTGAAGTGACTTAGCAGCAGCAGCAGTAGCAGCAAGCAACATGTTGTGTACATGTCCCATTACAGCCTCAGCATAGCTCTCTGAGGTCAGTAGTTTTCTTACCTCCATTTTACAGAGGAGGCCGGAAAGAGCATCAGAGAGGTGAGGTCACTTGTTCAAGGTCACACAGCATCCACCTAGCAAGTCGCAGACTAGGGATTTGAACTCAGGTCTGCCTCCAGAGACAGCTCTGACCTTGTTCCTTCCCTTGCTTGCCCACAAAGTTCTGACCTTCTGAGAGACACACCATATTTTTAATTGAATTTGTATTCATTTTCAACCTTTTCTTGTGTGTGTGTGGTAAAATATACATTACAAAATTTAGCATTTTGAAGTGTGCAATTCAGTGGTATTTAGTACCTTCACAATGTTGTGCAACCACCATCTGGATCTAGGGCCGGAACATTTCCATTTCCTTTTAGAAACTCAGACCCAGTGAACAGTCTATTCCCCCTCCTCCCAGCCCCCAGCAGCAACTAATCTGCTTTCTGTCTCTATGGATTTGACCATTCTGGATATTTAATTGTGGCTCAGTCTTCACTCTGTACAAGGCCATCCTTGTGCGCTCTCACAGGATGCCAGGAAATCATCATCCTTGTCCCCAGACTTGGCTGCAAGTAGGAGTCACCTGATGACTTAAAAATGAAGCGAAACAAGAAATCACAGATTCCTGGCTCTCATGCCCAGACTTCCTCACCTAATTGACCTGTGATCTGATGAGGGTATCAGAGTTTTGGAAGATCCCAGGTGTTTCTACTGGGCAGCAAAGTTCAAGAACCCCTGCTCAGAACCTTCTGGCTCATGGAGCATCATTCCTTTTACAGGCAGGAAAGCTGGGGTCCAGAGAGAGCCTTCCTGGCTCACACAGAACATCTGTGGCTGAGCCAAGACTGGAACTAGAATTCCTGCTTCTCACTCACACCGCTCTCATCCCACTGCTTTTCTAGGTATGCAATGTCTTCTGCCTCAGTTTCCTCATTTATTACATGTGGACCTTAACTGTACCTCCTCATAGGGTGGTTGTCTGACCAACTGAGATTATACCTGTGAAATGCTCAAAGTGGAGCTTGGTTTACAGCAAATGATATGCATTTACTGTTGCTGTTGTTACTATGTACTTGGGGTACAGAAACTAGTGAAGTGCAGGAAGGCTGTGAGCTCATGAAGGACAGGGCTGAGGGCTCCTCCCTCTGTGCCCAGCATCCGGGGCAAACCCTAACATTTCATATAAATAAGTGTTCTCAGTGTGGGGAACAGGTTCTTGGCTGGGCTCACTGACCCTCTCTGCACTGGCACTGGCTCACCCCCTTGCCTCTTCCACCACCCTGGCCTTACTCTGCAGACCCAGGACACGGAGACCTACAGAATCAACCAGCCTGGAGCCATCAAAGGGTCCACTCTTTAGACAGCTGTGTGCGTGTCTTGTAGCTGTAACTTGACCTTATTGTCCTTTTAGGGGCAGGAGTCAGGTCTCCTGTACAGTATCCTGTACTGTGTGGACCTAGAACACAGTATGCATCTTATAAGTCTCACCTGAGGCTTTGACTGACTTTCAGTTCCTGGGGGCACTGAGGACAGGATCCTCTCTGCCCCCGCCCTTTGCTCTTTCCATGTGTACATCCAGGTGTTGGGCACTGCCAACCTCTTCCTTGATGTTCCTGCTAACAAAACCTCATTACTTGCGGGGGGGGAAAAAAGGGGCGTGTCAAGTTTGCAGGGAAGCTGGGCCCAGCCCCTGGATGAAACATCGCGAGACTCTGCGTAGTCACGGTAAACCCAGTGCCGTTGCCTAGGTATCCTTGGCTTCTTGGTACCGACATTACCCAACTCTGTTCAGCCGGACTTGATGGCAGCTCTGGGACTGTAGGGGGTTGCGGGAAATGTTCCTTCCCCCACCCCCACTGCTTTTGGAGGCTGGCAGGCAAGGGCTACTATGGAGCTGAGTCTAGGAATAGAGGACTAGAGAGTTGCAGTGATACTGATCCAGAACTTTGTCCTCCCTGAGCTCGCGAACCCCAACAGCCTGATCTGGGCTTGTTAGGTGGGAAATTGTACTCGGTTGTTTAAGGTGATCTAGTTTTCATTCCAATCCCAAAGAAAGGCAATGCCAAAGAATGCTCAAACTACCGCACAATTGCACTCATCTCACACGCTAGTAAAGTAATGCTCAAAATTCTCCAAGCCAGGCTTCAGCAATACGTGAACCGTGAACTTCCTGATGTTCAAGCTGGTTTTAGAAAAGGCAGAGGAACCAGAGATCAAATTGCCAACGTCCGCTGGATCATGGAAAAAGCAAGAGAGTTCCAGAAAAACATCTATTTCTGCTTTATTGACTATGCCAAAGCCTTTGACTGTGTGGATCACAATAAACTATGGAAAATTCTGAAAGAGATGGAAATACCAGACCACCTGATCTGCCTCTTGAGAAATCTGTATGCAGGTCAGGAAGCAACAGTTAGAACTGGACATGGAACAACAGACTGGTTCCAAATAGGAAAAGGAGTACGTCAAGGCTGTATACTATCACCCTGCTTATTTAACTTATATGCAGAGCACATCATGAGAAACGCTGGACTGGAAGAAGCACAAGCTGGAATCAAGATTGTTGGGAGAAATATCAATAACCTCAGATATGCAGATGATACCACCCTTATGGCAGAAAGTGAAGAGGAACTAAAAAGCCTCTTGATGAAAGTGAAAGTGGAGAGTGAAAAAGTGGGCTTAAAGCTCAACATTCAGAAAACGAAGATCATGGCATCTGGTCCCATCACTTCATGGGAAATAGATGGAGAAACAGTGGAAACAGTGTCAGACTTTATTTTTCTGGGCTCCAAAATCACTGCAGATGGTGACTGCAGCCATGAAATTAAAAGACGCTTACTCCTTGGAAGGAAAGTTATGACCAACCTAGATAGCATATTCAAAAGCAGAGACATTACTTTGCCAACAAAGGTTCGTCTAGTCAAGGCTATGGTTTTTCCTATGGTCATGAATGGATGTGAGAGTTGGACTGTGAAGAAGGCTGAGGGCCAAAGAATTGATGCTTTTGAACTGTGACATTGGAGAAGACTCTTGAGAGTCCCTTGGACTGCAAGGAGATCCAACAAGTCCATTCTGAAGGAGATCAGCCCTGGGATTTCTTTGGAAGCTGCTGCTGTGTCACTTCAGTCGTGTCCGACTCTGTGCGACCCCATAGACGGAGCCAACCAGGCTTCCCGTCCCTGGGATTCTCCAGACAAGAACACTGGAATGGGTTGCATTTCCTTCTCCAACGCATGAAAGTGAAAAGTGAAAGTGAAGTCGTTCCATCGTGTCTGACTCCAGCGACCCCATGAACTGCAGCTTACCAGGCTCCTCCATCCATGGGATTTTCCAGGCAAAAGTACTAGAGTGGGGTGCCATTGCCTTCTCTGTTCTTTGAAAGGAATGATGCTAAAGCTGAAACTCCAGTGCTTTGGCCACCTCATGCGAAGAATTGACTCATTGGAAAAGACTCTGATGCTGGGAGGGATTGGGGGCAGGAGGAAAAGGGGACGACAGAGGATGAGATGGCTGGATGGCATTACTGACTCGATGGATGTGAGTCTGGGTGAACTCCAGGAGTTGGTGATGGACAGGGAGGCCTGGCGTGCTGCTATTCATGGGGTCACAAAGAGTCAGACATGGCTAAGTGACTGAACTGAACTGAGTCTGTGACCTGCAGTTGAGCACGCCCTAACTGAGCACAAACAACTCTTCCCAGCCCAGGTCCTTTCTCTGTTCGAAGACAGACGTGGAGTGAAGTGAAGTCGCTCAGTCGTGCCCGACTCTTTGCAACCCCATGGACAGTAGCCTGCACCAAGCTCCTCCATCCATGGGATTTTCTAGACAAGAGTACTGGAGTGGGTTGCCATTTCAGAAGGAGAGCCCAAAGCCCCGGGTCCTTTCATCACTTTTTCTCTTCCTTGACTTCAAGGTACGCAGTGATAATACCTCCCGGGGTTTATTACCACTAATAACAAGCACATTTATAAATACTAACATTTTTCACGTTTTCTCTGTGTTAGCTCTTTATGCGGAATGTTTAATGCTCACACAATGTGGATCCTAGAACATGCTTACAGATGAGGAAGCCTGGGACTCAAGGAAGTTCTGTAGATTGGTGATTCAGAGCTTGGTCTTGTTTCCTGAAGCTGACAAATCCTGTTCTCCCTGCAAATCGGCCTCCCTTATGTCCAGATCCCAACTCACTCCTTTATTCCTGTTTTTCTCCTTGTGCGATTCTTGTACATAGGAGGTGCTTGAGGGAGAGAGCGTGTGATGTTCATTGTCTGCTGTCTTACATCACCAGCCATTTACCAACCAGGGCAAGCAGAGCACCCCCTGTGTTTAGAGGGGTGCATGTGTGTGTGTCTGTTGGGGAGTGGATGTTTAGTTGGAGAAAATGGGCCTTGTCCACAATAAAAATAACAACTCCCATTAATTGAAGGAGTACCTAAGGTACCAGGTCTTGTGCTTTACATATTTTTGTTTAAAGTCTACAGTAGCTCTAGGGAATTTTTTCAGGAATCTCAAGCCTCTGGGACATCAAGTGATTTGCCCAAAGTCACCCAGAGCAGATGGGAACCAGGTCTGTGTGTCTGAAACTTGTGTCTCAGCCAAGAGCAGAGAAGGTCAGCATGTCTGGAGCCAAAGGGAGGTTCCATCCTCTGTAGGGAGGCTTCACTGGGCAGAAAGCACCTGAACTGAGTCTGGAAGGATGGGCTGGACTCCCAGAGCAGGAGAGGGCTTGGGCAAACTCGTGGAGACGACACCGTATCTGTTTCACTGGGAAATTGGGTATTATTATGGAAAAAAACAGGCCAGTGGGCCCCTGTGTACCTCTTGTGATAGAAGGTATTGATTATGGGAAGGGAGTTTGGGGCAGAATGCATATATGTATATGTATGGCTGAGTCCCTTTGCTGTTTGAGACAATCACATTTTAAATTGGTTATACCCCAATACAAAATAAAAAGTTAAGAAAAGATGCACTGGAGACGCAGACATAGAGAACAGACTTATGGACACAGCAGGGATTGGCTTGGAAAAAGTGAAAGTCAATCAGTTGTGTCTGACTCTTTGCGACCCCAGGGACTATACAGTCCGTGGAATTCTCCAGGCCAGAATGCTGGAGTGGGTACCTTTCTCTTCTCCAGGGGATCTTCCCAGCCCAGGGATTGAACCCACATCTCCCTCATTGCAAGTGGATTCTTTACCAGCTGAGCCACCAGGGAAGCCCAAGGAAGGAGAGGGTGGTACAAATGGAAAGAGTAGCATGGAGACATACTCTGCTGCTGCTGCTGCTGCTGCTCAGTCGCTTCAGTCGTGTCCGACTCTGTGCGACCCCAGAGACGGCAGCCCACCAGGCTCTGTCCCTGGGATTCTTCAGGCAAGAACACTGGAGTGGGTTGCCATTTCCTTCTCCAATGCATGAAAGTGAAAAGCGAAAGTGAAGTCTTTCAGTCATGTCCGACTCTTAGCAACCCCTGACTGCAGCTCACCAGGCTCCTCTGTCCATGGGATTTTCCAGGCAAGAGTACTGGAGTGGGGTGCCATTGCCTTCCCCCAACATATACACTAGCATTTGTAAAATAGATGGCCAGCGGAAATTTGCTGTATGACTCAGGGAATTCAAACCAGGGCTCTGTGACAACGTAGAGGGGTGGGATGAGGTGGGAGAGGGGAGGGAGTCTTTGGAGCGAGGGGACATATGTATACCTATGGCTGATCCTTGTTGATGTATGGCAGAGACCAACACAATGTTGTAATTACCCTGCACTAAAAAGAACTTTTAAAAAAGATGGACATAGAAACAATAAAGGCTTTAGATCTTTTGAGTTAAAAAAAAAAAAAAGAGGTATTGATTAGAATAGCAGCTTAGGTTCCATGATGCCACTGGCTTCTGAAGGGCAACGCCCAGGTGAGTATCTACTCTCCTGGCTCCTCTGAAGAGAATGTTTATTCTGCTGTTGGCAACAGAGGATGAGAAAGGCAGTTGTTAATACCTCTGTGTTGATTTCCTTCAATTAAAATTCACTGAACGCCAGACCCTGCCTTAGCAGGACTCACAATCCGGTAGAGAGGACCTGCCTGAAAATGACCCCTGTGTCAATTTCATCAGCCACCCTGCCCTTCAGCAAGGCCGTGCATTTGATTTACAATTGTTTGTTTCTTTTAATCCTTGGAGCAGCCTCGCTGGTTAGGGGTCCTTTCTCACTTTAGCTCAGGAGATGAGGATGGGGGCGGGGGGCAAACAGTCACGTGACTTAATCAAGCACCTGAAGCTAGTCAGTTGCTAAGGTGCTGAGACCCTGCCCCAGGTCCTTGGGGTTCTAAAGTTCAAATTCTTTTAGTTACCTCCTTCTGCCTGCATTGCATGATAACCCAAACATGTGGGCTTTCAAAGAATGCCCACAATCTAGGCCATAAAAAAAAAAAAAAAAACCGCCAGGAGAACAATTGCTGAGGCTGAATTCAAGCTACTGACTCACAGAACTCCTGACTGTAACCTTCTGCTTCCAGTACACACCTGGAGCATCCTTCAGAAGGGCCAGCTATGCTGGTTAGGACAATTGCAAGAGGACCCTGGGTGTCCTGGGCCCTGGAGGGCTTTCTGAGTGTGACTTGATGAACCCCATCTATGAAATGGATCTGGCTATCGCTTGCGTCTCATGTCTACAGCTCTGGGTTCTGCACGTTCGGGGAGGCTGGGGCCCAGTCTCGCAGCAGGTAGGTTTCTTCCCTGTATGTGGGTCACTGCGGGGATGAGGCTGGCCCGGGTGGGGCAGACTCTCTGCTCCTGCCTCCCCTCCACGCTCAGAAGCTTTCAGGGTGATTAGTTCCCCTCCTGGAGGGATCCTGTTACGGTTCCACCAGGAGGGCCTCTGAAACTCCTACCTGCGATAAGAAGGCTGCATCTCGGTTAATCTCCCAGCTTAGAGGCCATGTTTGAATATTTAAGAAATGGTTTCCAGGCTTGGGGCTGGGAGGAGGGAGTGGTACACGGGGCCTGGCCTAGTGGGTTTTGAATGCATGTATCCTCAGAGGCCTTTCTGCTCTTCAAGCCCATGGGGCTTAGTGTCTCCCAAGTCGTTCCTTTAGGTTGAAGTTCACTTGTAGCTGGACCAGGGGGCCTGGCTGGGGATTTTATTTATGGAGAAGCCCAACTGGACTCAGGCCATATGCTGGAAGCAGTGCCAAGTCCAAGGGTCAGTGTCCAACCCTACTCCCAGCCCCAACAATTCCAGGCCTGTGTGTCTTGACTGTCTCCTCTCTCCCTCAGTTGGCAGACTCCTGGCAGGACCCACCGGGAGTAGAAGTTCAAGAAGGGAGCCAGCCCTGCGTGAACACCAGCTGCATGCATTCTGAGTGAGTAAGCCTGGATGTCTGGCTGAGCTGGGTTTGAATTTTTCTTTACTCCTTTCATGCTGTGTGTTCCTGGGCAAGTCACTTAACTGCTCTGAGCTTCCATTGTCTCCTTTGGGAAGTGGGTCCTATAGGATGTACTTCACGTGGCTCTTTTTAGACTTTCATAGGCTTTAAAGTGCCTGCTAGTAGGTTAGTTTTTTTTTTTTTAATAGACTATTTAGTTGAAAAATTGTGTATTCATTTGTAACACTTGCTGGTTGGAACTCACACCTGTGCTGTTGCTGCTAAGTCGCTTCAGTTGTGCCCAACTCTTAGCAACCCCATGGACTACAGCCTACCAGGCTCCTCCATCCATGGGATTTTCCAGGCAAGAGTACTGGAGTGGGGTGCCATTGCCTTCTCCGACTCACACCTGTAGCTACTGTTTTTTTTCTAAATGACTCTGCAGTGAGAAGTCAGGAGAAATAGCCAGAAACCTATAAGCCTGGTTCCTGAATTTTTCTGGCTTTGCCCAAAATAGTTAAGGTCTGAAAGATCAGTGAAAGTGCTGTGGGTGTTTTCTACATTCATAGGGGAAAGTGGCTTTTCAGTCAACAATATGAAAACAATTGGCCGGAAGAAATTAGATGAGTTTTACTTCAAAATATATCACCAAAGCGTTCCCCCCATAAAACAACCTTCTATTAAGACAATTATATGTAATGCATATTGCAAAATGGAAGTTTCTATTTTTGCATTTGAACAAAACATGAAACTGTAAGGCATGTTTTATTTCTTAGTCCATGTTAAGTTACCACCCCTTCGTTGTGGAAAAAGATGATCTTATATTCTGTGATAGTGTCCTTTTATTTTTCGTGGTTAGAAAACACTCTTTCTATTATGAAATGATAGTGGTGATGGTTTTAAGTTTTGGAAACTTATTAGTGAATAGGCAATATACATAGAGAGTTCAAAGGGCTCCGAAGATAAATAAAGTGAATCTCCCTTCCTTCCCTGACTCAGTTATCAGTGTCTCTCCCTGAAGGAGGCAGATTCTTATAAATTGCTCGTGACCTAGTCTAGTCCTTGCATGCTCATGGAAAGAGGGCAACATCATTCCTAATGGGGCAAACCTTGGTTCTTTGGCAGAGCAGTGAGGGTGGGAGTTAAAAAGATCTTAGATGTTATTTCCGTTATAATTGTTTATGTCATGTTCCACTTTGTGTCCTGTTCCGGTTTGCTTGGGACCCAGTCATTGGCTGGGTGCACCAGGTATAACATTGTTCCTCTGGGGAAGTGGAATCTACTTTATGATAACTCAATTGCTTATATTTTTTGAGGCCATCTCTGAGGTCTTTAAATGAGCTGTAGGGGGTATTAGTGCCTGCACCCAATTTCCCTCTTATTGTCTTGGGTCATGTTTATGAGCAAGCTATACGCTTTGTGCTCATGGAACCTCTTGGATCTCAAGATCAGATCTAGAAATATGTATTTGCTGATAATGATGTTCATTAAAGGTGGCAGGTGAAGGCAGCCCAGGCTTCAGGCTGACTTCCTGCACCTGTGCAGACAGCACTAATCAATCGATCATTGCACATTTTCCTGTGAGATCAGACAGACCTTAGAATCCCACTCAATGTAATGTTCTAGGGTGTGGGCGAAGGAGGTGACATGCACTGCAGTTCTGCTACAGTATCTTCGTACACTGTTTCCCATGCTTTGGTATTTTACAGATCAGTGGAATTCCTGAAAAATCAGATGAACTAATGTGAAAGTGTCCATCACTCAGTAGTGTTTGACTCTTTGTGACCCCATGGACTGTAGCCCACCAGGCTCCTCTATCCTTGGGTTCTCCAGGCAAGAATACTGGAGTGGGTAGCCATTCCTTTCTCCAGGGGCTCTTCCTAACCTAGGAATTGAACCTGGGTCTCCTGCCTTGCATGCAGATTCTTTGCCATCTGAGCCTTGGACTAATGTTAGGTGTCAACTCTTTGTTTTGGTAGGTACTGCTGCTGCTAAGTCTCTTCAGTCGTGTCTGATTCTGTGTGACCCCATAGACGGCAGCCCGCCAGGCTCCCCGGTCCCTGGGATTCTCCAGGCAAGAACAGTCGAGTGGGTTGCCATTTCCTTTTCCAGTGCTTGAAAGTGAAAAGTGAAAGTGAAGTCGCTCAGTCATGTCCGACTCTCAGAGACCCCATGGACTGCAGCCTTCCAGGTTCCTCTGTCGGTGGGATTTTCAGGCAAGAGTACTGGAGTGGGGTGCCATTGCCTTCTCCGTTTGGCAGGTACTAGAAAAATTTAAAAATAGCTGCTGTTTAAAAATCACTGTTCGTTCATTTTTTTTTTTTCTAAAGAAAGTACATTTTTAACACCAAAAAATTTGGAAGAAGCTTTCAGAAAGAAAGGACAATAAGCATGGTTAGCTTCATTTTAAAAAGAAAAATTTTCTTTCTCTTCTCATGTTGCTCCAGGCACCTAAAGTCTTCATTATGAATTGATAACAGTTCAGATGGTGGTCCAGAGGGTAAAGAGGGAAGCCCCCCACCTCAGTGTGTCCAACTCTCTCTGTAGAGGCATTTCTTTACATCTTAGAGTTTTGTAAAGACTCATGTCTGATGGGCCCATAGATACTTCTATTAAAAATCCACATCATTACCTTGGTGGATTGAAAACAAATATCTCAGTTCCAACTGAGTGAGTGAGTGTTAGTCGCTCAGTTTTGTTCAACACTTGCCACTCCATGGACTGGAGCCTGCCAGGCTCCTTTATCTATGGGATCTCTCAGGCAGGCATACTAGAGTGGGCTGCCATTTCCTGCTCCAGGGGATCTTCGTGACCCAGAGATCGAGCCCTGGTCCCCTGCATTGCAGGCAGATTCTTTACCAACTGAGCCCACCAGAGAAGCCCCCAGTTCTAACTGGAAGGTCACTAAAAATGATAGTTAAATAATCTTTAAGAGCACAGACCTACCGTTTCAAAGAGAACAGGAAAGATGAGGTTATAAAAGATCATGACCCTTATCTGGGGTACTTTGTCGCCTTTCTTCTCCCCCAGGCACACCATCAAGAAACTCCAGAAGTCTAGTGATAAAACAGAATGGAGATCAGCCAACTTTTTCTATGAAGAGACAGAGTTGTATTAATAAATATATTTGGCTCTGCAGGTCACACAGCCTCTGTTGCAACTATTCGTCTTGGCCCCTGAACCGGGAAAGCAGCTGCAAATGACGTGTGAGCAAATGGGCGTGGCTGTGTGCCAATAAAACTTTATTAACAAAAGCAGTCCGTGGTCTTGCCAATGCTGAGCCACTGTCTGTCTCCTGACATGGTATTGTCTGAGCCAGTGGATCTCAAAGAGTGGTTCGTGGTCTCCCATCATCAGCATCACCTGGGAACTTGTTAGAAATACACATTCTTGGGTCCCTACCTCAAGCCTTCTGAATCAGAAACCCTGGGGTGAGACCCAGAAATCTGTGTTTTAACAAGTCTTCCACTTGATTCTGCTAAATGCTCAAGTTTAAATTCTGATCAAATTCTTTCTCCATATGCATCTTGGCTGCATATCTTGTCCCTAAGGACACCTTCCCCTACAGCCCTCTTCAGGGAGATTGTGGGTTTCTCCCAGCTCCTGGAGAACTCAGTACCTGCAGATGTGGTGAGTGTACTCTTTGCTTTCCACTGACACTTAAAAACATTAAAAAAATTTTTTTTAATTGGAGGATAATTGCTTTACAATGTTGTGTTGTCTGTTGTACAATGTGAATCAGCTATATGTATACATAAATCCCCTCCTTCTTGAGCTTCCCTCCCACACAACTGACACTTTGAAATGATCTCTACTCCTTCCCTCATCAAAACTCCCAGCTAATATGAAGGGCTTTTCAATAAACTCTTGCCTGGCTTGGCAGCTGCTTCTCTGCCCCACTTTCCACCACTTCTCTGACCATCATGCTTCTGGCTTCAGCCATGACATTGAAGATCAACATTCAACACTCTTCCCTCTCAGTTCCTAGACCTTCTTAGCTCCAGTGATTATTTTTCTTGCCTTTCAACCATCCACTTATGTTGTCATGACTCAGGACTTGACTTAAATGTCACTTTCTCAGAGAGTGACATTTTTCTAAACTAGCTTTCCACAGGCAAGCCAGTCCTTCACTGCAGTATTACCATATTTAACTTATTCCCAGTACTGATTAGCACCTGGAAGTATCTCATTTAACAATTAACTTGCATGTCTGTTGCGATCTTAAATCTAGTTCCCTGAAAATGGAGCCTGTGATGGGAATGTTAGCCAAGCAATTTATTGAGAACTCTCTTAGGAGATGAGGCATGAGGGAAAGATGGTAAGTCAGGGGAAAAAAAAATCTAAGCAAGAGTATGACCTCAGGGATAGACAAATAGATCAATGCAACAGAAGCCAAGATTCACACAGACACAATTTTTAGCAAATGCCCCAATTCCATTAGGAAAGGAAAGTCTTTTCAACTGGATAAATGTTTGAAAAAAGAAACCTCAATTGTTCAGTCATTCAGTCGTATTCAACTCTTTGCTACCCCATGGACTGCAGCACACCAGGCTCCCTGTCCTTCATCATCTCCTGGAGCTTGCTCAACTCATATCCATTGAGTTGGTGATGCCATAAAACCATCTTGTCCTCTGTCATCCCTTTCTCCTCCTGCCTTCGATCTTTTTCATCATCAGGGTCTTTTTCAATGAGTTGGTTCTTCACATCAAGTGGCGAAAATATTGGAGCTTCAGATCAATCCTTCCAATGAATATTCAGGACTGATTTCCTTTAGGATTGACTGGTTTGATCTCCTCCAGTCCAAGGGACTCTTGAGTCTTCTCTAGCAGCACAGTTCAAAAGCATCAATTCTTTGGCAATCAGCCTTCTTGATGGTTCAACTCTCACATCCATAATGACTATGGGAAAAACCATAGCTTTGACTAGATGAATCTTTGTTGGCAAAGTAATGTCTCTGCTTTTTAATATGCTGTCTAGGTTTGTCACTGCTTTTCTTCCAAGGAGCAAGCGTCTTTTAATTTCATGGCTGCAGTCACCATCTGCAGTGATTTTGGAGCCCAAGAAAATAAACTCTTGTCACTGTTTCTATTTTTTCCCCATCTATTTGTCATGAAGTGATGGGACTGGATGCCATGATCTTAGCTTTTTGAACATTGAGTTTTAAGCCATCTTTTTCACTCTCCTCTTTCATTTTCATCAAGAGGCTCTTTAGTTCCTCTTCACTTTCTGCCATAAGGGTGGTGTCATCTGCATATCTGAGGTTATTGATATTTCTCCTGGCAATCTTGATTTCAGCTTATGCTTCATCTAGCCTGGCATGTCGCATGATGTACTCTTCATATAAGTTAAATAAGCAGGGTTACAATATACAGCCTTGATGTAATCCTTTCCCAATTTTGGACCATTTCATTGTTCCATGTCCAGTTCTAACTGTTGTTTCTTGACCTGCATACAGGTTTCTCAGGAGGCAGGTAAGGTGGTCTGATATTCCCATCTCTTTAAGAATTTTTCACAGTTTGTTGTGATTCACACAGTCAAAGGCTTTAACATAGTCAATGAAGCAGAAGTAGTTGTTTTTCTGGAATTCTCTTGCTTTTTCTATGATCCAACAGATATTGGATATTTGATCTCTGGTTCATCTCCCTTTTCTAAATCCAGCTTGAACATCTGAAAGTTCTCAGTTCACATTCTGTTGAAGCCTAGCTTGGAGAATTTTGAGCATTACTTTGCTAGCATGTAAAATGAGTGTAATTGTGCAGTAGTTTGGACATTCTTTGGCATTGCCCTTCTTTGAGATTAGAATGAAAATTGACCTTTTCCAGTCCTGTGGCCACTGCTGAGTTTTCCAGACTTGCTGGCATTTTGAGTGCAGCACTTTCACAGCATCATCTTTCAGGATTTGAAATAGCTCAGCTGAAATTCCATCACTTCCACTAGCTTTGCTTGTAGTGATAGTTCCTAAGGCCCACTTGACTGCGCACTCCAGGATGTGTGACTCTAGGTGAGTGATCACACTATTGTGGTTACCTGGGTCAATAAGATCTGTTTTGTATAGTTTTTCTGTGTGTTCTTGCCACCTCTTCTTAATTGCTTCTGCTTTTGTTAGGTCCGTACTGTTTCTCTTCTTTATTGTGTATTATATTCTTTATTGTGTCCATCTTTGCATGAAATGTTCCCTTGTTATCTCTAATTTTCTTGAAGAGATCTCTAGTCTTTCTCATTCTATTGTTTTCCTCTACTTCTTTACATCGATCACTGAGGAAGCCTTTCTTATCTCTCCTTGCTATTCTTTGGAACTCTGCATTCAGATGGGTATATCTTTCTGTTGTTCCTTTGCCTTTAGCTTCTCTTCTTTTCTCAGCTACTTGTAAGGCCTCCTCAGAAAACCATTTTGCTTTTTTGCATTTCTTCTTCTTAGGGATGATCTTGATCACTGCCCTGTACAATGTTATGAACCTCTGTCCATAGTTCTTCAGGCACTCTATCAGATCTAATCCCTTGAATCTATTTGTCACTTTCACTGTATAATCATAAGGGATTTGATTTAGGTCATACCTGGATGGCCTAGTGGTTTTCCCTACTTTCTTCAATTTAACTCTGAATTTTGCAATAAGGAGTTCATGATCTGGAACGTAAGTTGCTCCATGGAATTGGTACCCCATTATGGGCTTTTGTACCACCATGCCAGCCTCCCCTACAGAGGGATAGCTTAGCCTCCTGGAAGAGGTGGTTCCATTTTGGCCAATTATATGGAGAATGAGTCAGCTCTGAGTTATATTCAGCCAACAACAGTGCAGCTGGGGGAATGGGTGCACAGTCCAGCTAGGAGGATTCGGATAGGACACCAACATTGTCTGCTACAATCCACCCTCTGGAGCCATTCACTTCCCACATACATTTATTTCATCTAGGTGGAGTTTCTCCAGGACTCTGGTCACAAATTCCTGAAGACATTTCTAAGAGGAGGGGAAGTGGGCTGGATCAGAGCTCCCACTGTTGCCGATGGTTTCGTGTCATCATCCATCCCATCGACAAGTATTTCCATGTCATCAACCATCACATGCATGAGTATTTCCATGTCAAACACTCATCATCTTCCTCCCACTCACTGTTCATTCCTGGTTCCCCTCTCCCTCTTCTGGTCTGAGCAGCTGTCCTGGTGGGGTGGCTCAGATCCTCATCCTGGAGGGGTCTGAGCCCATGGTGACCCCATGCTTATCAGGCCAGGGTGGCTATATTATCCATGTTCACTTACTCCTAGGCATGGGGACAACAGGAGATGCCCTGGCAAACTGCCAAACACAAGCAATTACCCCCCATCTCCATTGTGTTGGGCTTCCCTGGTGGCCCAGAGATAAAAGAATCCACCTGCCAATGCAGGAGGCATGGGTTCAATCCCTGTGTCTAGAAGATCCCTTGGAGGAGGGAATGGCAACCCACTCCAGTATTCTTGGCCTGGAGAATCACATGGACAGAAGAGCCTGACGGGTTATACTGTCCATGGAGTCACAAGAGTCGGATACAACTTAGTGACTAAAAAACAAAAACAAAAGCATAAAAATTCCATTGTACTACAGCCCTGTCTCCTGATGATGATCAAGGTCAGTGACCCATGCCAGCATGCTGATTGCTCTGTCTTCTGGAAGACTGGTGTGAATTCCACAAAGTGACCAGGAAGCAGCCATAGATTTGAGTTGAGTGGGATTATTGTTGAGTCCTGGGATTATTACTGAGCCTCCCTCTGAGAACTAGGGTCGCTAGACCCAGAGAATTCCAAGTCGCAGGGAATTCTTCAAGTGAGTTGCTGGGGAGTGATGCTGGGCAGAAACCTCCTGCATCTGTCTTCCTGCTGTTAAACCGTCAGACCTTTGGAGTCAGCTGCTCTCTCACTATTCACCACTGTATCTTCTATGCCAAGAACAGTACCTGGCATGTATTTACCACTTGGTTATTATACTTACAGACCGATTGCCAGAAACTGACTTGATGCTTTATGGGGTATGTTTAAGGAGTATCAAATGATACCAGTTTTCTTTAAGATGTTCCAATTTATTTTATGATGATGGAGTTATAAATGTTCATTGTAGAGCATTTGAAATATAGAAAAAAGCAGGGGAAAAAAATCAAGGTCACCTGGCCATAACCTATGGTAACCAGAACTATGCTGTGAACCTGCTTTGCACAGTGGCTTTTGAGAATCTCTTGGGAGCACTGGTGTCTCAGAGAAGGGGCTTCATGACTTGTCTTGAGAGTGAAGGGGAAAGTGTGTCTCCCTCAGAACAGGAACTCTTCACAATTTTATTGAAATTTTGTTTGAAAAAAAGGATTTGCAGCAAAAACTCTCTCTCTGTCTCTCTCTCTATATATATAAAAGGTTGAAATCTATCAGTCTATACTGTAGAGCTGACAGTTTTTATTCAGCCAACTTTCAGTTTCATATCACCATCAATAAATAGTAGAGATGATCCCGGCCCTGCTATCGTCCATGGCAGTTCCTGGCACTTGACCAGCCCCTGGTGTAGACTCCTCTTCTCCTCAGAACACCGCAGAGTTATGTGACAGGCAAAGGGAAACTTTTACTGCAAAAAACCAGATGTTGCCGACTGGAAGAGACCAGCGGTGGTGGAAAACAGAACCATGAATGAGTCATGTTCAATCATCTCAGACAAGCATAAAAGTATATAAAAGATTAGTGCAGAAGAGAATTTATACCAGGCTCTGTGCTGTCTGAGAACATGATTTAGATTAAAAAGAAGGAAAAAAAAATATCTCGGAGCCACCTGGAACACCATAGTCAGAAGGCTTTTAGGGTTTGGATTTCAATATTCATCACTGTAACCTTTTAGATTATAATTTTTATTTTTTGAAAGCCTATCAAAACAACCAGACCTGCATTCAGGCAATATGTCAAAGAGAGATGACTGTCCACGTGCCCGCTGGCTCTCTAGCCTCAAGGTTCAAGCATACAGTTATGTCAGAGATGGCATATCCATCTTTGCCCCTTTGGTTTGGTGTTGAGAGCCTCTTGATGAGGGTGGAAGAGGAGAATGAAAAAGCTGGCTTAAAACTCAACATGAAAAAAACCAAGATCATGGCATCTGGTTCTATCACTTCATGGCAAATAGAAGGGAAAAAGGAGAAGTGACAAATTTTATTTTCTTGAGCTCCCACAGCCATGAAATTAAAAGACACTTGCTCCTTGAAAGGAAAGCTATGACAAACCTAGACAGCATATTCAAACACAGAGACATCACTTTGCCGAAAAGGTCTATCTAGTCAAAGTTATAGTTTTTCCAGTAGTCATGTATAGATGTGAGAGTGGGATCATGAAGAAGGCTGAGTGCTGAAGAATTAATGGTTTTGAATTGTGCTGGAGAAAACACTTCAGAGTCCCTCGGCCTGCAAGGAGATCAAACCAGTCAATCCTAAAGGAAACCAATCCTGAATATTCATTGAAAGGACTGATGGTGAAGCTGAAGCTCCTAGACTTTGGCCACCTGATGCAAAGAGCTGATGACTCAGTGCAAAAGACCCTGCTGTTGGGAAAGATTGAGAGCAGGAGGAGAAGGAGGCAACAGAGGATGAGATGGTTAGAGAGCACCACTGACGCAATGCACATGAATTTAGTAAACTGTGGGAGATGGGTGTGCTGCAGTCCATGGGGTCACAGAGAGTCAGACACAACTTAGCAACTGAACAACAACAACAGTCAACTGTGGTTGGGTTTATAGCCTTAACAGGGAGAAGCAGGCTGGATAAGGGGCTTAGGACGGAGGGCTGGTGAATTTGCCTGCTGTCTGCGTTTATACTGAAGAGCTAATTGGTTGATTTGAAATCTGTAATCAATTGCTGTGGTTCTTGGTTTCCTTTGGTTTTGGGGAACACAGTTAATTTCTCATCCAGGAACCCAGTTACCACACAGCTTGGTTTGTTGAAAGAGGAATACTGTGGGACCACATCCTCACCAACACTTGGTATTTTCCAACTTTTAATATTAGCCATTCTGGTTGGTATATATTAGTATCCCATTTTCGGAGAAGGCAATGGCAACCCACTCTGGTACTCTTGCCTGGAAAATCCCATGGACAGAGGAGCCTAGTAGGCTGCAGTCCCTGGGGTTGCTAGGAGTTGGACACGACTGAGCAACTTCACTTTCACTTTTCACTTTCATGCATTGGAGAAGGAAATGGTAACCCACTCCAGTGTCCTTGCCTGGAGAATCCCAGGGATGAGGGGAGCCTGGTGGGCTGCCATCTATGGGGTTGCACAGAGTTGGACACGACTGAAGCAACGTAGCAGCAGCAGCAATATCCCATTTTGGTTTTAACTAGCATTTCCCTGGAAACTAATGATGTTGAGCATATTTCATGTGTCTATTAGCCATTTGGAGAAATTATTTTTTCTACCAGCCTATTGACTCAAAGTCCATTAAAGAAGAATGGGAATTTGGGTACATTTGTGCTGAGGAATACTATACAGCAATGAAAATGGGAGACCCAGACCTTCCACTCCTGCGTGGATCAGTCCTTGGATGTGGGTCACCCTGTATTAAGCATGTTTTTATTTCCTGATGCTATGATATCTGGGCTCTTGCTGACCCTGGAGGAACTGCCCCTCCCAGGACCAGCCACTCCCTTGGTGCTTCCTTTGGTGCCTCACGCTAATTCCTAAGAGAGTAATCTTATGTCTAACCCCCTGCCCCCACCCAGGGCCCACTTCTCACTCTGGGGAAAAACAAAGACCTTCCTGTGCCCAATGAGGTCTCCTGGGATCTGACCCGTCTCCCACTGGCCTCCCCGCTGCTCTGTCCCAACACTAACCCCTTCACTCTTCCTCCATAGGCACATCTGTCCCCAAGACATTTGCACATCCTTTCCCCCCACCTGGAATGATCTTTCCCTAAATCTATCCTTGGCCTGCTCCTTCACTTCCTTCAGATCTTTGCCATCCATCACCCCTTCCTGGGACTTTCCTGGTGGTCCAGTGGTTAAGACCCTGTGCTTCCACTGCAGGGGTTATGAGTTAGATCCCTAATCAGACAACTAGGATTCCACATGCCATGTGGCATGGCCAAAAAAATGATCACCCCCTCCTTGGCTACCTGCTCTAAAATTCCAGCATCCCCCCATCCCTGGTGCTTCCTGTCCCCTTTCCCTGCTTTGTTTTTTTTTTTTTCCCTGCAAAGGTACAATGTATTTTACTATTTTTTTTTTTTTTTTTTTTTTTTGACCATACTATGTGGCTTTTAAGATCTTAGTTCCCCGATCAGGGATCAAACCTGGGCCCCCAGCAGTGGAAGTGCACAGTCCTAACCACTGGACTGCCAGGGAGGTCCACAACTACTATTTCATTGAGTGGCTGTTTTCCCTGCTTGAATGTAGGCTTCAGGGGGAAGCAGCAGGATTTTTGTCTAATTTATTCATTGCTGGAACACCCCTACCAAAACCAGGGTCAAGCACACAGCATTGGCAAGTGATCTATTGGTTGAATAAAGAGGTGCACATTTTGGAGAAGGTGTTCAGGTCTGTCCCTGCTGCTCCTTTGAATAAACGCTGGTCCAACACCCGGAACGTACAGTTTAATTACCAGTGCATCCTAGTTTCACCCTCTCCGCTCCCTCGTATTCCTCTTTCATGTCTCCTCCCTCCCTCTCCTCTTTCATATCCATTTTCTTTCTTTCTCCCACTCCTTCCCGCTTTTTGGTACTTGATGGAATCACATTAAACCAATAAAGCTTTCATTACTGGGTTGTGCCCGTAATTACGCACACTGAGAGCTGGGTTTGTTTTGATTTTCTGTGGACTTTTGGTCGCTCATGCTTTTGAACACTTGCTTTTATTCTTCAGTTGCCACTTGACCCCCCCGGTTTTTAAAAAGGATGAAAAGCTTAGAAAAACATCAGAAATATCCTTTTATTTTTTTTTTTTTTCCTGCAAATTGATTTCAAGGGTTCTGTTTTGATTTCCCTCTTGAAAATAGTGGGTGTTAAAAAAGAATCTCACATTTCTAAACTGGTCACCAGGCTGTGAATTCTGGGATGGGAAGGAGAGAAGGTTGATCATTTATTGGAGGGGGGCTTTGAAAGAATCCACACTAAATGGAAAGTGTGGCATAGTCCCTATACCTCCATGGTGGCTGGGAGAGGTTGGATTAGAGCAGGGTCTCTCTACCACAGCACTGGGGACATTTGTGTCTTGGGTATTCTTGTGCTGAGGGCTTCCCTGATGGCTCAGCATAAAGAATCCACCTGCAATGCAGTTGGTGTGGGTTCAATCCCTGGATTGGGAAGATCCCCTGGAGGAGGAAATTGGCAACCCACTCTGGTATTCTTGCCTGGAAAATCTCATGGACAGAAAAGCCTGGTGGGCTATAGACCTTAGGATCATGGAGAGTCAGACACGACTGAGCAACTGAGTAGTCACAGCAGCAGCATTCTTGTCGGGGGCTGTCCTGTGAATCGTGGGACATTGACCAGCATCTCCGGCTTCTGTTCAGTAGATATTAGTGCACCTTGCCTCATTTTTGACAATCAGGAGTGTCTCCAGATGTGACCAAATGTCCCCTTGAGGGTGGATCACAAGGACCCTTGGTTGACAGCTACTGAATTAGTTCAAAATTTGTATGATAAAGCTAAAAGGTGGAAACAACCCAAATGTCCATCAATGGGTGAAAAGATTAATAAAGTGTGGCCTATCCATGCAAAGGAGTATTATACAGCCATAAAAAGGAATGATGTAATGATACATGCTACAACATGCCTGAATCTTGAAAACATCATTCTAAGTGATAGAAGCCAGACACAAAAAAGATCATTATATTGTATGTTTCCATTTATATGATATGTCCCAAATGGGCAAATCCATACAGACAGAAAGTAGGTAAGTAGTTATCTTGGGTTGAGGGGAAGAGAGAATGAGGAGTGATTGCTTAATAACTATGGGGTTTTTGTCTGGGCATTGAGTAGTGGTGATGGTCACACAGCATGGTGAATGTGCCTAATGTTGCTGAAATGTACACCTTGAAATGGTTAAAATGGTAAGTTTTATGTGTATTTTGATACAATAAAAAACTCAACAGCTCATGTGAACTGCTTTTACTGGCTTGTAGGACAACTTCACACACATATCAGGGCTTTGAAAGATGAAAGGTTTGGTCCTTCTGTCCCTTTCTACAAGAAGGATTCTCCCACTCCCTCTCCCATCCCTTTTATTCCACCTCAGGGATGGGCATCACTGATTTGCATAATTCAGGTTCCAGTCCACCGGACTGGAGAACTCTTTTTGGGGGATGGATATTTAAAAGGCACAATATCAGTTATCTTTCACTATAAACAAGAGATAGTGGTTTAAACAGCAACTGTTTATTAGCTCACAATTTTGTGCTTTTCCCAGGGCTGTGCTAGGACCACACACCTCTTCTCTGTGGGGTTGTGGGCTAGGGTCATTCATACGGCTGCAATCTGCTGAGAGTGCGGCTGGGCCAAACTGTCTGAGGGGACTTCACTTACACAACTGGCCATTGGTGTGGCTCTTAGACGGGGGTCTCGGTTCTCTGTGTTCTCTCCCTCCAGCATTCTGGACCAGCGTCTTTGCCGCATGGTGCTGGGTCCCCAGGGGATGAATGTGGAAGCTGGCCCCCCAAATGTCACTCCTAACCATTTTCTATTAGGCAAAGCAGATCATGAGGACATTATGCTAAGGGTAATAAGCCATGAACTCACATGTGGAACCTAAAATAGTCAAACTCATGGCAATAGTAAAGGATGGTAGTTACCAGGGGTGGTGGAGGAAAAAATGTGGTCAATGGTCTAGGGGTACAAAGTTTCAATTATGCAAGATGAGTAAGTTCTAGAGATCTAATGTACAGCAGGATGACTTTGGTTAATAATATAAATATCATATATTAATGCGTGCATTTGGAATCAAGAAAAATGGTACTGATTAACCTATTTGTAGGGCAGGAATAGAGATGCAGAGGTAGAGAATGGACTTATGGACACAGCGGGGGAAGGAAAGCGGGGGATGAATTGAGAGAGTAGCATTGATGCACATACATGACCATGTGTAAAATAGACAGCTAGTGGGAAGGTGCTATATAACACAGGGAGTTCAGCCCAGTTTTCTTTGATGGCCTAGAGGGATGGGATAGGGGTGGTAGAAAGCTCAAGAAGGAGGGGACATATGTATACTTATAGATGGTTTGTGTTGTACAAAAAAGAAACAATGCCACGATGTACAGCAATTATCCTCCAATTATAAAAATGTATAGTATGCTTAAAATTTGCCAAGGGGTGGATCTTTAAATGTTCTCAACACACACACACAACCAGAAGTATGTTAATTAGCTTGATTGTGGCAGTTATTTTCATAATTATTCATATATCAGACATCAAATCATATACCATATACCATCTTTATTTGTTAGTACCTCAATAAAGATGTCAAGAAAGCATTAGTAAACAACATTAGAGAAAGTTCAAGGAAGATGCACAGGAAGCCCAGTTAGAAGACTGTTGTGATCATCCAGGTGGGAAATAAAAGGTGAATCCCTGCATTAAAAGTGGAGGTGCTTAGGGAACTCAGCTCGGTACTGTGTTGACTGATTAGAGGGGCGTGGTGGGAGGGAGGCTCAAGACGGAGGGGAGAAGTGTATGTATGTAGCTGATTCACCTTGTTCAGCAAAAACTAACACAACATTGTACAGCAATTGTCCTTCAATTTAAAAAAGTGGTGATGCTGAAATGTAAGTTTAAATGTAGGGAATGAAATAAACGAAAAAAAGCTCTGGTCTGCTTTTGTTCTAAGGCTATGGTTGTTGTTTAGTCACTAACTCAGGTCCAACTTTTTTGCAACCCCGTGGACTGCAGCCCTCCAGGCTCCTCTATGGGAATTCCCAGGCAAGAAGATTGGAGTGGGTTGCCTTTTCCTTCTCCAGGGAATCTTCCCAACCTGGGGATTAAACCTGTGTCTCCTACATTGGCAGGTGGATTCTTTACCACTGAGCCACTAGGGAAGCTCCAGGGCTGTTGTTACCAATGGGTCTTTCCGTGACCCCCTGGGATAATTTGAGTTATGCATGAGAATTTAGTGTCAGTCTCCAAATTCACCTTCCATGTGTCCATCCCTTGCATGGAATTGCCTCAGGACCTCATATGGTCTGGGACAGGGTTCCAATATTCCTGAATCCTCTGGCCATAGTATCATCTAGTAGTACCCCAACTAAGTTAGGTTTCTGGACTCAAATTCAACTTTCCCGCACCAACAAGCAATTCTCAGACACCAGCAGGGTGTCAGCTCAATCCTGACACTATGTGGAGATAGAATCATATTTCACAGGTAAAAAGCTCAGTCCTAGGATTTTCCTGGTGGTCTAGTGGCTAAGACTCCATGTTCCCAATGCAGGAGGCGAGGGTTCGATCTCTGGTCAGGGAAGTAGATCCCACACGCTGCAACTAAAACTAAGTCCCAACACAGCTAAATCAATACATAAATATTAAAAAAGAAACAAAAGCTCAGTTGTGCAAGACTTCACACACCAATTCAATCGCAAGCCCAGATTCAGAAGTCCTTCTGACCCACTGGCTACAAATGGAAGTTTCCAGTGACCCATTTCTTGAGTTCAATTAATTTGCTAGAATAGCTTACAGAACTCAAGAAATCCATGAATTCACTAGATTACCAGTTTATTAATGTTGTTTAATCACTAAGTTGTGTCCAACTCTTTGTGACCCCGTGGACTGCAGCAAGCCAGGTTTCCCTTTCCTTCCCTATCTTCCAGAGTTGGCTCAAACTCATGTCCAATGAGTTGGTGATGCCATCTAATCATCTCATCCTCTGTCACGCCCCACTTCTCCTCTTGCCTTCAGTCTTCTCTAGCATCAGGGTCTTTTGCAGTGAGTTGTTTCTTCACATCAAGTGGCCAAAGTATTGGGGCTTCAGCATCAGTCCTTCCAGTGAATATTCAGGGTTGATTTCTTTTAGGATGGACTGGTTTGATCTTGCAGTCCAAGGGACTCTCAAGAGTCTTCTCCAGCACCACAGTTTAAAAGCATCAATTCTTCATCACTCAGCCTTCTTAATGGTCCAACTCTCACATCCGTACACGACTACTGGAAAAACCATAGCTTTGACTGTACAGTTTACGATTCTAGTTTATTATAAAATAACTCAGGAACAGCCTAATGGAAAAGATTCATAGGGCAAGATAGTGAAAAAGAGGCTTCTGTCCTCCTGGGACTTGGAGTGGAGCACAAACGGCACGTGGATGTGTTTTGGTTCCCCATCGAGGCAGCTCTCAAGCCCTTCCTTTTTGGGCTTTTATGTAGGCTTCATTAAGTAGTCATGATTGATTAACTTACTGGCTGTTGGTGATTGATTCAACCTCAATTGATTGGCCAGTGGGAATCATTGGAGAAAGACTGGAGGTCAGGAGGGAGGGAATGACTGGGCTATTCTATTTCTCCAGCTCCTCTTGGGTGGCCTCTCTCCCATGTCCTTCACCTGGAAACCCTATGCCTCTTCATTTGGCTGCAGGTGGTAACAGCTCCCCACCCAAGGCTGACCCCAGGAATTTAAATATCCTTTGCTGATTCCTTTAACTCTGTTCACACCTGTGAAAACAGACCCCTTTATTAGAATACCAGAACTTATCAACACTGTATTATGTACTTGTAATTTGCTAAGAGAGGAGATCTTTCATGTTCTCACCACAAAAAGGAAATGGTTAGTATGTGACATGAAGGAGCTGTTAGGGAAGCCAGTAGTGGTGGTTATCTTACTGCCATATATAAATGTCTCAAATCAACACTTTGTACACCTTGAATTTATTCAATGTTACATGTCATTTGGGCTTCCAGGTAGCTCAGTGGGTGAAGAATCTGCCCGCAATACAAGTGACACAGGTTCAATCCCTGGGTCAGGAAGATCTCCTGGAGGAGGGCATGGCTACTCACTCCAGTATTCTTGCCTGGAGGGCAATCCCATGGACAGAGGAGCCTGGAGGGCTACAGTCCATAGGATCACAAACAGTCAAACTCAGCGACTGAGCACACACACGCACGCACACGTCAATTGCATCTCAATTTAGCTGGGGTAAAAAACGTGGGTCTACATCTACAAAAAAGAGAGACCCTTTATTAAACCCTCATCAGTTAAACCCTTTGAATGTGTCAGTTATTTCCTGCTTGGACCCTGACTGATGCCATAATATCCTAGAGGCTTAAGGGAGATCATGACATAAGGGCAAATGTTCAATTCACCTGTTGCTGTGGTTGTATGATTATACTCCTGTTGTTTTCATTACTGTTATCTCAGTGTAACTAGAATGATAGACTCTGCTAGTTGGGGAGAAACAAGGAAATGATTTCCTACATGGTGCTAAGAGAATAGTGCCTGGCCTGTGTTTATTGGGTGAATCAATGACTTTTTTCATTGGGGCACACCTCTCTTTCACACCTCATATCATGGGGGCTCCCTAATGGAAAAGATAGCTTCTTATTTCATTGGATGGCTTTGCTAGTCCCTCCAGGAAGATGAGCAAACACGGGGCAGGTTATCTAGTGTTTCACTGCCCATGGCTGGGAGGGCTGGAGGCAGGGAGGAATCATGGGGACACAGAGCTGAGAACACAGAGACTGTAGACCAAAGATATATTCTTACCCACATCCTCAACCATCCCAGGAGCCTGGCATGGCCCAGCAGGAAAAAGTCAGTCCCCAATTCAGTATTAGCTAAAATCTCCAGAGTCCCCAAGATGGAAAAGCATCTAGAGTTTTCCCAGTTTCCCCTGATTTCCAACATAAACTCATTGGAGACACTCTGCTGAGCAAAACAACTTTCATCACAAAATGATCTGCCAAAATCAGCAACTGAGGTGGTGGAGGCAGGGTCAGGAAGGATGGGCTACTGTTTTTATTTTCATGGGATCAGAAGGTACTGAAGGAAGCTCCATACCTTTTTTGGTGATTCTTACCGACACCTTGGCTGCACCTGTTTTGAGATCGACACTGCAGATGCCAGATCCAGAGGGGAAAAGAAGTAAATAAACACATGCATAAAATCAGACAACATCGTGGGCTTGGCTGTCAGCCCCTGTGGCCCCAGGTGCACCAGGGCGAGTGCATCATTTTGCCTTTGGACTGCAATCAATGAGGCAGGCAGGAAATAAGAGAAAATTAATTTCTTCCCCCCCTCTCCTCTTCTCCTCCCCTGCTGTTCCTCCTGTTTTTACACAAGGGCCTTTTAAAATGTTGGTTACTCTCTGATTACAGTGCCATAGAGGTTCGAAACAGCCTCTTCTGGAATAAACTCCCTCTGCCCTTAACCAGAATGATTGGCCGGTTGCCTTGGTAATTGTCCTCATTCGCTGCATAGAAGCCACAATTATGAAGGTTTTTCTGGGTACTGATCCTCTTAGTGGCTTTTTCTTATAAGTTCACAACAAGATGGGACAAAGGAGACCTAATAGATTTTATTGCTCTGGCTCCTTGGAGTACTCAGAGCCCATGAACATGCGGGCCTGAGCTGTGAGTGCCATTTAAATTGGTTGGCTTTGCCCGGAGATAAAGCTTTACCTTCAAGAGAGTGGCTGAGGTTCTATTAGCTGGAGAGCCCAGGGCCGGAGAATGAAACTCACAGACCTGGTTGGTCTACCTCCACTCATAATGGAAAGCCTAGATGGATATCTGGGAGCTGAGGCCTGGGGCACTTAACCTTTCACTGATAATCGAAGAAAATGGACACATAACTGCTCTCGAAACTCAGGCATGGTTCAGGTTCAAGGCAGGAGAGCTCCATGGGTTGTTGAAGAACCCAGGCTGGAGATGTTTGGGGAAGAGGCTGTTTTCTACCTTCTAAAGAGAAACAGGACTCCATTAACTGGGGTGGGGGGCAGTAATTGGAGAGCAGAAAAAGATGGAAAGATGATTATGTGATTAATCACCATCACTATAATCATATAATTTAGCTGTAAAGGGTATAAGATGTTCACAATCATTACCTTAGCCAATCCTCATAACAGCCTGGAGGGTTATTGTATGTTCCTTTTTGTAAATGGGGAGACTGAGGTTCATGGGGGTTAAAGTGACTTCTCAAGTTGGAAGGTGTGTTTGAAGAGATGGTGTGCATGTGTGCTAAGTCGCTTCAGTCATATCTGACTCTTTGTGACCCTGTGACTGCAGCCCACCAGGCTCCTCTGTCCATGGGATTCTCCAGGCAAGAATACTGGAGTGAGTTGCCTTGCCCTCCTCCAGGGGATCTTCCCAACCCGAGGATCAAACCCACAACTCTTATGTCTCCTGAATTGGCAGGCGGGTTCTTTACTGCTGGTATTGCCACCTGGGAAGGCATTGAAGAGATGGTATTCAGACACAAAGAAATCTGACTGCTAGAATCTTCCAACCATATAGAACCTTAGTAAATTTACCAAAGTAAAATCAGTCCTAAGTTTCGATGGAAATAACGTATAGAAGACTTTGAGTGGTACTTTGTAGATTATCCATTTAGATGTTCCAGGGGCTATGGTGCCTCCACTAGAAAGGCTTTGAAGTCTGATGAGTCCCTGATTAGAACAGAAAACTCTTGGAAGGAGGGCAAGTCCATGGTTATTTCATCCAGGGAGTTGTTTTATTTGCTTGGTAGTAGCTGTGTTGTGGAGAAGGCAATGGCACCCCACTCCAGTACTCTTGTCTGGAAAATCCCGTGGACAGAGGAGCCTGGTGGGCTGCAATCCATGGGGTTGCTAAGAGTCAGACACGACTGAGCGACTTCACTTTCACTTTTCACTTTCATGCATTGGAGAAGGAAATGGCAACCCGCTCCAGTGTTCTTGCCTGGAGAATCCCAGGGATGGGGGAGCCTGGTGGGCTGCCGTCTCTGGGGTCGCACAGAGTCGGACATGACTGAAGCGACTTAGCAGCACAGCAGCAGCAACAGATTGTTTTTCAGATGTAACTATAATATTGTTTGAAAATCCAGAACTGTAATCTGGTGGTTCCAGATTCATTCCATAATTTGCAAAACTCTTTCCATCTGGAAATAATTTCAAACTTGTTGAAAAATTTCAAGAACAAAGATAGCACGAAGTGTATCCTTCCTTTAGCTGGAGTTACATGTATTTTACTCTGCTTTTTTCTTTTCTCTCAAATGTGTATAATTTTTCTGAAACATATAAGAGTAAGTTGCATATATGAAGGTCTTTTACCCCTAAATATTTCAGCACATAAGAATGTGGATAGCCTCATGTAACCACATTATAGTTTTCAACTTCAAAGAATTTAGCATTTATACAGTACCTCTGTTTTGTCTTCATCTGTAGATCAGCTCTGTCAGTGGACCCAAGGATGTTCTTTATAGCATTCTTCTAGGACCCAGTCCAGTGACAGGGATTACAGTTAGCTGTCATTTCCCTTTAGCTTCCTTTCATGTAGCTGATATATTTGACATTCTCAGAGTTTTGAAGTGTCCTGGCAGAGAGATTTAAAATATCCATGTAAGTGTTCAGTCTTTTTGAGACCCAAACGTGTGTATCTGCCAGGCACTGGGCCTTACAAAGATGAATTTGACAACTCTTGCCAAAAGAGTTATCAGAACAATAAAGCTAACGTTTCCTGAGTACTTGTGATGCACCAAGCGCTTTATACGCATGCTCTCATTTAAACCCACAACAGTCCTATGAGATGTGGGCAGTACGATGGTTCTCCTTTAGAGATGGGGAAACTGAGGCTCAGAAGTGTGAAGGAGCTTCTTCCACACCATGCAGGTGGTAAATGGAGTTAAAATTTGGTCTCAGGCAGCCTCACTCTAGAAAACACAATTTGTAAAATTTTACTGAAGCATAGTTGATTTACAGTGCTGCGCTAATTTCTACTGTACAGCCACGTGATTCAGCTATGCATATTTACATTCTTTTTCATATTCATTTCCATTATGGTTGATCACCGGGTATTGAATGTGGTTCCCGATGCTAGACCATAGGATCTTGTTATCCATTCTGTAATAATAGTTGGCCTCTGCTAATCCACACTCCCGCTCCATTCCTCTTCTACCCTCATCCCCTTGGCCACCACAGGTCTGTTCTCTGTGTCTATGAGCCTGTTGGAAACTACGCTTTTAACCACTGCATTCGTCTGTCTTGGAGAAGTAAATTCAACAGCATGCTCTCTCTCTCTCTCTAAGTCGATTCAGTCGTGTCCGACTCTGTGTGACCCCATAGACAGCAGCCCACCAGGCGCCCCCATCCCTGGGATTCTCCAGGCAAGAACACTGGAGTGGGTTGCCATTTCCTTCTCCAATGCATGAAAGTGAAAAGTGAAAGGGAAGTCGCTCAGTCGTGTCCGACTCTTAGCGACCCCATGGACTGCAGCCTACCAGACTCCTCCGTCCATGGGATTTTCCAGGCGAGAGTACTGGAGTGGGGTTCCATTGCCTTCTCTGAACAGCATGCTAGAAGTTGGATAGTAACATTTAAGTGATTCATATGTTGATTCATTCATTGATTGATTCATTCAACCATTCGTTGATCCATCTATCCGTCCTTCAGTTTGTTCATGCCTCCTGTGGTCAAGGCACTATGCTAGGTTCTAGGAATACACATGGTGGAAGAGAGCAGAAATGATCTCTCTTCTTAAGACACTTATTATCCAAAGGGGAAAGATAATAAAGAAAGCACAATTAGTGCTGTGATAGTAAAAGTATAAGAAGTAGAAAAATCTAACCTTATCCAGAAAGTCAGAGAAGGTTCCTCTGACAAAGTAACATTTAAACAAAGTCCCAAAAGATATGTGGAAGTTAGCTCATAAGAGGGAAGGGTTGCTTCTGTGTAGGAAAAAGAAAAGAAAGCTTCCTGGAGGAGGTAACACGTGAGCTGGGTTTAATTTTACTTTTTTACTTTTTGACCATGCCGCATGGCATGGAGGCTCTTAGGTCCTGGACCAGGGATCGAACCCTACGAACCCACACCCCCTGCATTGAAAGCACAGAGTCTTAACCACTGGACCACCACGGAGGTCCTACAAGCTGCCTTTTAAAGTGTGGGTGAGATGTGAAGACTCAGAGGCCAGCGAAGCATTTCCCAGGTGAAAGTAATAGCAGAAGCCAAGGCGGGGCACTGGTGGGAGTCCATTAAGGGAAGTCTCAGCCGTTTGATCTATTCTCGTAGCGGCACAGATTTCATCAGTGGCCATTCCTGCCTGTGGGACTGCTAGTGGAGAGGCAATGGAATAGTCTTAAGGCAGCTGCAATACTGTGGCATCTAGATCTTCTGTTTTCCTGACCCGGTGCCCTCAAATGGGTAGAACTTTGGATACAGAGCTGCCCCAGTCCTACCTTCATCTGTTGAATCCAGGAAAGGTGGCTCCTGAAAGCTCATTCTAGAGAAATGCATTATTTACTTCATGGCAGCTGTTAATCTAGGTGCTGGGTACAGTAGTGAACAAAGCAGAAAATAATCCATGTGTTGTCAAGCTTGCTTTCTGCGATTTTAATTTGTAATCTGAATCGCGAACTTATTTATAATTTACAAATAAAGGGCATTTTGGAATTTGAAGATCCCTGTGGTTTGAATACATTGGTCCAGATAAAGTGGGAAACTCGTAGCATCCGACAGGCAGATGACCTACAGTCAAATCTGGAGTGAGTCAGCCTCTACCCTGAGCCTCAGTTTCCTCATTTGTCAAATGAGTGGGCTGGGTGAGACCTTTAAGACCTTCCCAACCCTGAACTTCTTGGATTCTCCAAACCAGAAGAGTAGACTCACCCTGGGAACCGCAGGCGTCTGTGTCTGGGCGAACCTGGACATTTACTGCTTTTGTTCCCTGTTTTGACAAGGGGCTCTGGGGCCCCTTCCTGACAGTTCACCCCTCTTGGCTAATCAGAATTCTCTTTCTGTCTGCCTTGGTTTTCTGCACTTCGACTTGCATCATAAATTATTCTTTCTCTAAATGGCAGGCGTAGGTAAGTTACCAAAAGGTCACTCAGAACCCCAATCAATCCCAGCTGCTTTAATTACTTTAGTGCTGTTTGGACTTGCGTTTGTGTGTTTGTCTGTGTGTGTGTGTGTGTGTGTCTGTGTGTGTGTGTTGGAGGAGCAGCCCAGAGGAGAGGATCAAGAACTGTTTTTCTCAAAGGCGATGGAATTTCCTTAAGGCAAGTTAATTGAGCTGGTTTCTGTGTGTGTTGGGAAAACCCCCAGCCAAAGAGACCTTCATATATTCGATATATAAATTACAAAAAAGAGAATATATTTGAAGAGGCATCACTGGTCTTTGACAAGCTGATGGCAAATTCTAGAGACTAAATAAAGGATAGAAGAAATGTGAAACTAAGATTAAAACCAGATAAAAACAATCTGGGAGGTGGGTATTTATTAAAATACCCCTCCCATCGCATCCCATAGCTTTGTCTCAAAGCTCCCACGAAGGTTCTAGATATTGTGTTTCATCTTTAGTAGGAATTTAGAGGCAAAGCTAAGTGTGGTAAATACAATTCAGTTTCAAGTCTGCTGGTTTCAGTGTGGCTGTCTCCTGGCTGACCTGTGGGTGCAAAGAAAGACATTTTTACACTCAGTGTCTTTGGCTAAAGGCTCAAGTCTTAATAGCTTTTGGGAAAGGCAAGATTCTTGGTGCTCTTTTCTTTGCTATAAAGGAACTTTTCCCCTTACTCTGTTGATTCAATCTCTTCTCTGTAAGAAACATAATAACAAAATAATTTATAATTTATCATATTATAACATAGTAAGCTAACTTTCCAGTGTGCTTTTTTTTTTTTTTTTTTACAGGCATTCTTCTAAGCATTTTGCATTAATTGTCTCATTTAATTCTCACAACTGTTTTTATTTCTATTTTATATCCAGGAAACTCAGGCACAGAGAGGTTATATCACCTACATGAGGTCACCCAGCTGGGAAGGGATGGAGCCTCGCTCATTCTAGACCAGACAGTAGTTAACAGCTGACTTTTATCCTGGTATACTGAGTTCCCAGAATGATGTGAAATACTTTGTATTTAAAATGTGAGGATTCTCACACCAACACTGTGGATCTGGTACTCTTATTCTGCTGAATTTCACACGGGGAGACTGAGGCTCAGAGAAGTTAGGTAACTTGTACAAGGACACACAGCACAGTGCAGCTGGGATTTCACAGATACACCATTTGAATCTGGATCCTGGGTTGGTAAGCTTATGGCCCATGGGCCAAATCTGGCCCACTGCATGTTTTTGTAAATAAAGTTTTATTGGAAACTGGCCACACCCATTTGTATGGGTGTTGCCTCTGGCTGCCTGTGCATCACCTTTGTGACTGTCTGGCCTGTGGAGCTGAAATACATATTGTTTGGTCCTTTTTTCCCCTCTTTTGGCTGTACCATGCCACAGGTGGGATCTTAGTTCCCCAACCAGGGATCAAACCTATGACTCCTGCACTGGAAGCATGGACCTCTAACCTCTGGACCACCAGGGAACTTGTATACTGTTTGGTTCTTTATAGAAGTTTGCTACCCCCTACTGCAGGCCCTGTGTTCTCAGCTTGCTTTCATCTCTTGCTCTTCTATGTACCATGATTGCTAAGGCTGGTGGTTCCAATGCATTGGTCTGATATGCAGCTTGATCTTAGCCAGAGGTGGAGAAGCTATCTCCTGCGACTTCCTGCCCCTCTTGGGTAGATGCAGGAGTTTGAGGGGTGCGGGTGTTCTGATTACCGGGTATGCATGTTTTTAAAAGGTGACATGAATAAGGCTCACTTAGAACCTGAGAAGGGCAGGGATTCTTGCAATTGCCCTGAAAACAATGCTTATAATTTTACAAGCAGATGCTTGTAAAAAAAAAAAAAAATCAGTCTTGGGACCCCATCCCAAGGACCTACTGAATCAGACTTTTGGGGGTGGGCCCTGGGAATCAGCATTTTGGTAAGCTTCCTAGGAGGGGCTAGTGGCCATCAGTGTGTGTGATGCAGTTTTCCTGAGTCCCCAGGTGGGCCTGGGCCCCATGGGAATCACACTTACATTGAGTCATTCTCTGAACCACGGGTAGAGCTAAGCCCCAATTATTTCTTGCTGCTGCTGCTGCTGCTAAGTCGCTTCAGTCGTGTTCGACTCTATGCGACCCCATAGACGGCAGCCCATCAGGCTCCACCGTCCCTGGGATTCTCCAGGCAAAAACACTGGAGTGGGTTGCCATTTCCTTATCCAATGCATGAAAGTAAAAAGTGAAAGTGAAGTCGCTCAGTTGCTGACTCTTAGCAACCCCATGGGCTGCAGCCTACCAGGCTCCTCTGTCCATGGGATTTTCCAGGCAAGAGTACTGGAGTGGGGTGCCATTGCCTTCTCCGAATTATTTCTTAGTTCTCGCTAAGGACTGCTTACTTCTGCCTTGAATGTCGTGTCCGACCCTTTGCAACCGCATGGACTATCACCTGCCAGGCTCCTCTGTCCATGGAATTCTCCAAGCAAGAACACTGAAGCAGGTTGCCATTTCCTTCTCCAGGGGGTCTTTCCAACCCAGGGATCGAACCTGTGTCTCTTGTGTCTCCTGCATTAGCAGGTGGACTTTTTGCCACTGCACCATCTGGGAATATTATCCCATAATCATTTCCACTTCTCTAAACTCTTTGCCTCCCAGATTTGCCCTACCACAAACCCCCAAAAGGATTTTTTTTTTTTTTTTTAAAGAAAGGCCAGGGGCTTTCTCATTTTTCACCAGGTCAGTGCTTAACTGGTTTACAAACCATTATCTCATTTAGATTGTTAGATAGCTAGATTGTTAGCCCCATCGTACAGGTGAAGAAACTGAGGCTCTGAGTGGCGGGGGCCTTGCCCAAGTCACGCAGCTGTGTAGGGGCATGGCTGGATTTCACTCAGTGATTCTTCTGGTTTCATTTTCAACCATCGCTCTTGTGCAACCTTCAGAGCTGGAGGCTGAGCTCCTTGGCAGGCTTGCCCTGGGCATTTCTGAGACCCAGGGCAGGAGGACACGGGGAGACCCACATACCCAAAAGGCTAAAATTTATATGTTGTAATATACTTTAAAAAACTGTTAAAATAAAATATGTTCTGGGGTCCCTTCTTTAAAAAAAAATTTTTTTTATAGGAGTATAGTTGATTTATTGGGTTGGTCAAAACATTTGTTTGGTTTTAAGTAAAAATAAAAGACATTTTTAATTTTCACCAAGAACTTTATTGAACAACATATTCACTAACCAAATGAACTTTTTGGCCAACCCAATACAATGTTGGGTTAGTTTCAGGTCCACAGCAAATTGAATCAGTTATATGTACACATATATCCACTCTTTTTAAGATTCTTTTCCTATATAGGCCATTACAGAATATTGAGCAGAGTGCTATACAGTGGGTCCTTATTAGGTATATATTTTATATATAGTAGTGTATATATGTGAATCCCAGTCTTTCAATTTACTGCCTCCCCCCTCCATGGGGTCCCATCTTGACATATACAACTCATAACAACAAAATAAAAAATTTTTTCTGTGATATATTTTTCAATAACTGAAAAGTCAGCAAAATAGCAAAGATGACTGAATTTAATTACAATCATGCAAGACTTGGTCCTCTGTTAATGGATAGATGATGTTGAATGTGCTGTAAAATAAAGATATATATAATTACAAATTGCTCTATATTCATAATGTAAAAATGTATTTTCTTACTTTCATTTCAGCAAAATGATGAATTATAGGTTATAATCAATATTTTCTGATAATTTGTGATCTATTGATGATCCTGCCAATTTAGAAAAATCTTTCATCGGGCAAGGCACTTCTTAGGTAGTTTTTTCTGAAACGAATTTTTATTTATTTATTTAATGGGCTATGATTTACATGCAATAACATGTGCACATTCTAGTTGTGACATTTCAATGAGCTGTAACACATGTATGTACTCATGTAATTAGCAAGAGTTAAGATTTCCATAGTTATTTAAAAATTAATTTCTTTTTGGAGAGACCTTGTACCTTGGTCTGCCGAGGCAATGGTTACTGCAATTGTCAATAAACATTTTAAAGCAATTCTCTGGAAATAAACCATGGATTTCAAATGTTATGTTTAAACTTTACACTTGGGTCACATATGATAAATTATTGATAGTGCAGAGAGTGTTCTGTAACCCTCCTCCCTGTTTTGCCAATATAGCGTGTTTCATGAAGACAGAGATTTTACCTGTTTTTTATTTTTTAAACAGTATATCCAATGTCTAGACCAGTAGAGTTGAATAAGTAGATATTCAGTAAATATTTGCTAGATGAATAAATATAACTTGGGTTCAAAGGTGTCCTGAGTTCTATTTGACACCACCTAATTTCAAGCAGGACACCAGTAGTAGAAACCTCTGCTGAAGGTGAGAGAAATGTCAGCTGGCGTGGCAGACAGTTTCTAAAAGCTTCCCACTGCACCTCCACCCACCCCCCGGCCGCCCCCACCCCCTGCCCCCCGCTGCCCCGGCCCAGACTCCCACCTCTTGTGTAATTCCCTCCCCTGGAGGATGGGCAAGACCTATGACTTGCTTCTAACCAAGGGAAAATGGGAAACATGGTGGGATATAACTTCCATGATTGTATTATTTAAGACTGTAAACTCTGTCCTGCTCAGACTCTCTCCCTGGCTGGCTTTGATGAAGCAACTTTCCATGTTGGGGAGATACATGTAACAAGGAACTGAAGGTGTTTTCTGGTTAACAGCCAGCTGGGAACTGATGCACTCAGCCCAATGACCCAGAAGGAACTAAATCCTGACAACAGCAACATAAGTGAGCTTGGAAGAAAAACCTTCTCCAACTGAGCTTTCAGATGGGACTCCAACCTTGGCCAGTACTTAGATTTCAAGCTTGCGAGAGATTGGAACCTAGGTAAATTATGCCTGAATTCCTGATGTGCAGACACTGTGAGGTATAAGTGTGCATTGTTTTAAGACGCTAAATTTATGATGATTTGTTATGCAGAAATAGATACCTAATAGAACCATGGATAAGAAAGGTCTCATAAAAGAGGTTCCATTTATATTGATTTAGACTATACACTTTATTGACATCACTTTAGGAAATCCATATAACAACTCTAAGAGCAAGTTGTTACTATTCACATTTTATAGATGAAGAAAACAAGACTCATGATTTAAGGATCTTGTCCAAAATCATATAGTTTGAAAGTAGCAGAAATGGGATTTGAACCAAGTCCTGTCTGACTCAAAAATGACCATTCTCAAACATTTTCTACATATATTTCATCCAGCTCCATAAAGACTGGGGACTAATGTCTTTTTTTTAGAACTAGTTCGAGACCTAGAGTACTAAAAACATTATGATTGCCTTAAATTCAAGTTTTGCTATTATGATTACTTATATGGTTTTTTTGGGGAGATATAAAATATGAAATACTCAAAAATTTTTCCTCTTAATTTTTTGATACCCTTGTTTTGCTGATACTTTAAGTTCTATCTTTTAAAAACGTGTGTTCACCAGTGCCTATCACAATGCCTAGCACATTGCCAGCATAAAACATTTGTTTGAGTGAATATATGGAAAATATATGGAAAAACTGTGTCTTCAGGACAAATGCAGGTTGCTTCTATCTAAACAAGACTGGTTTGTATTCTGAATTGCTTTATTGGAGAGGTGAATCTATTTTGAGAAGCAAGTTTAAACTTGGTCTTGTGAAACCCCTTCATGATACGTGCTGTGCTGGACTAAGTCACTTCAGTCAAGTCCAGCTTTTTGCAACTCTATGGGCTGTAGCCCACCAGGCTCCTCTGTCCATGAGATTCTCCAGGCAAGGGGGTTGCCGTCCCCTCCTCCAGGGGATCTTCCCGACCCAGGGATTAAATCTGTGGGTTAAATCTGTGTCTCCTGCATCCTTCTGCATTGAAGGTAGACTCTTTACCATCTGAACCACCAGGGTTTCCTCAAATGCATGAGTCCAAAAATGGCCTTGAATTTATAAACACGTGGAAGGGAAGGTGTCCCTTAAAGGACAGGGTCTGTCCTATAAAACGGAGTGTTTCCAGAAGCCTAGGGTTTTGTCGATTTGAACTTCATTCTGAGAGGAGGTAGTTGACCATAACTTTTGGGCAACAAAGCTATGGGCCAATGGAAAGTCTGCCTTGCCTTGATGAATGCTTTCCCGGAGGGATCCTGTGCACTCTTATGGCATGGTGGTCAGGAACTTTCCTTTTCATGGGGGTCAGTTATCCCAAGTGTGAATCTTGGCTCCTTGCATTACCAGTTGGGTGACTTTGAGCAAATCATATGTCCTTTTATGGAGATAGCTTCCTCAGGGTGTGTTGTGTGGATTAGAGATTGTAATAGATCAGATCAGATCAGATCGATCAGTTGCTCAGTCGTGTCCCCCGCCCCTGCTGCAGCACGCCAGGCCCCGTCCATCCCTCCCTCTCGACTCTTCGCATGCTGCCATCCAGCCATTTCCTCTGTTCCCCTTCTCCTCCTGCCCCCTCCCTCCCAGCATCGAGTCTTCTCCAATGAGCTTCCCTTCCAATTCTTTGATTTTAACCCCTTTTTTTTTCTTTTTACTGCTTTTGTTATTATAATCATACATAATAGCCTGCCTCAGAGAATCTTGCCCCTCTGCCTGACTATTAAGCTAAAGAGGCTTTGTTGAGAAGCCTTTCCATCTGTAGATGGCAGGAATGAAGAAATTAACACATCCTCCTGCCTGAATCTTGCCGTTCTAGGAGATATTTGCAAGATTAAATGGCCTTTTTACTTTGTTTTTTTTTCACATACCCCCCATCTCTGATCCATAAAAGAACCTGGTGTCAAGACCCCAACAAGATGGTTATGTTGAGACATTAGTCTGCCATCTTCTTAGTCAAGCTTCTTATGCTAAGCTTTCTGCATATTCCTTGCCTCAACCCCTCATCTCTGGGATTCACTGGCCCCTTGTGTGATGAGCAGAGCGAGCTTGGACTTAGTGACAAGATGTCATGCATGCGGGAAGTGTGTTCTCAAGGCTAACTCCTGTAACTGCCCACCGTTTCTGTTTCTCTCTTTACTGACAGAACCACGCGGCATGTGGGGCTTTAGACCCCCCTGTGCGTGTGCTTAGCTCCCCGACTGGTGCTCAAACATGTGCTTTCGGCATTGCAGTGCGGAGTTGTAACCACTGGACTTCCCGGGAAGTCCCCTCACTGAAGCATTTTATACTGTATTCAGTTCTCTACATATGAATCTGTTCTCTGATGAAGTGGTGAGTTCATGGAGGAGAGACAGAACCTGTCACTCATCCAGAATCCTATGGGGGCTCCATCAATATTTGTTGATGAATGCTATTTTATAAAGAAGCGGAGTCAAAGAGTTTAAAAAAACTCAGATTCTGGGGACTTTCTTGGTGGTCCATTAGTTAAGATTCTGTGCTTCCAATGCAAGGGGAACAGGTTTGATCCCTAGTTGGGGAACTAAGATCCTACATTTTGCATGGTGTGACCAAACAATTAAAAAAAAAAAAAAACCCAGAAAACACCTCAGATTCTGGAGTCAGGCTGTCTACGTTTTAAAATCTTATTTCTGCCATTTACTAACCATGTGATTTGGGCAGATGACTCAATCTCTCTGAGCCTTAGAACTTACTTGCAAGGCTGTGATAAAGTTTGCACAGTGTTGTATTTATAGGTGTATAAAATGCTTAGCACAGAGCCTGACACGTGCGAAGCACATAGAAAATTGTGGGCTGCCTTTATTGTTATTATGGCTATTACTGTTGTTATTTGAAAAAGGAGTGTTCTAGTAACCAGAAAATCAATAATCCCAGTCTACATTTAAGTTAGGACAATTTCCATCTGTGTCTCAGTTTCCACATCTATTAATATGAAATAAGGAGAGTTTCTTCTAAGATACTAGCCAACAAGTTTCCCTCCCTGTATTTTCTACCAGCTATAAAACATTCAAGTGGTGAATCAGCATTTATCTTCTATGTCCATCATACCATTACCCCCAGTCTGACCAGTTCAGCCTGTCAGGGCACTCTCTGACCTGAACTGTGCTGGGAAAAACAAACAATGAACAAAAATACTATTTCTTTTCAATTTGGGCCTCACCAAGCTCTCTGTGCTGTGCTCCCCAGGTGGCTCAGCGGTAAAGAATCCACCTGCCAGTGCAGGAGACACAGGTTTGATCCCTGGGTGGGGAAGATCCCCTGGAGAAGGGCATGGCAACTCACTTTAGTATTCTTGCCTGGAAAATCCCATGGACAGAGAAGCCTGGTGGACTATAGTCCCTAGGGTCACGAAAGAGTCAGAGATGTCTTAGCGTCTAAAACAACAAACAAAGCTCTCTGACCTAACACCTTTATAATTCCTATCTGCTAGATTCCATCCATTTTCTCCCTTCTAGGTTGGATGAGGCCAACCTAGATTTAGAGACCTGGGTTCAAATTCCAACTCCACCAGCTAACTAGCTGGCTAACTTTGGGCGAGTCACTTAACCTCTCTAGCATTACCTGTAACATAGCAATAAAAGGAAGTACCTCTTAGGGCTTTTATATTAAATGAGAGAATACACCCAGAGAGCTCAGCAAGAACGTTTGGTGCATGCATGCTAAGTCACTTCAGTCGTGTCTGACTCTTTGCAACTCTATGGACTGTAGCATGCCAGGCTCCTCTGTCTGTGGGATTCTCCAGGCAAGAACACTGGAGTGGGTTGCCATGACCCTCTCCAGGGAATCTTCCCCACCCAGGGATCAAACTCTTATGTCTACGGCATTGGCAGGTGGGTTCTTTGCCATGAGGTCCATGCTTACAGGAGATTTATAAAAGCTGTGCTTGTTATGTCTAAGTCCTTATTATTTCAACTGTTTGGGATTAGAGATTACTCTTTTTTAAAAATTGGAATATAATTGCTTTACAATGTTGTGTTAGTGTGTGCTGTACAACACCATGAATCAGGCACAAGTGTACATATATCCCCTCCCTCTTGAGCCTCCCTCCCACCCCTGCCCTTACCTCCCCTCTTGGTCATCACAGAGCGCTGAGCTGAGCGCTGAACCGTGTGCTCTATAGCAGGCTCTTGCTAGCTGTATGAGGATTATGAGTCCCACTTAGTTTTACGGCCTCAGTTTCTCCAAGGCAGTGGTTTTACCAAGAAAATTCCCCCAAGGCCATTATCTCAGTTTCCCCAAGGTCAAAGTGATTCAGGCGCCCCTGGGTTATTAGCCAAGGAGGGCTGGCGAGAAAGATAATTTCCTAGAGAGGCTCACCTCTGACTGATGGGTCCCCTTCTCCTCTAGGACACAGCACATCATTGGTGCATTTAGGAAATGATGCTCATCTCTGGAAGCTCTGTTGATCAGAATCCCAGCTGATTGTCTTCCTGGGCTCTCAATTCGTGACCTTTTAAATGCCCTGGAGCCAGCCTGTCTGCTGCTGGTGTCCAGTGCTCCGCTAATGGGTAAACAAGGCATTCTGACATAAGAGGGATTGGGCTGGGTCCCATCGGAGAAGACTGTCAGGCTCCATGCGCACCTCTGCCCCCAGTGACACTGATGGTTCTGCAGTTATGGGGGAGGGCAGTTCATTCTCACCTTAAGGATATGCATTCAGAGCAGGAAGAAGATGCAGAGAAAGTTTGTTTCATGAACAGGTTGGAAGGTTGTGGATGCTAAACCCTGAGAGATGAGATTATCTACTTTTCCCACTCACCTGCCTTGCTTCAGGCACTACAAAACAGCGATTTGTAGCTATTAGAAATGCAGGGGCTTCCTTGGTGGTCCAGTGGTTGGGACTCCTTGCTTCTACTGCAGGGGACAGGGGTTTGATCCCTGGTAGCGGAACTAGGATGCCACGTGCTATGCGGTGTGGCCAAAAAAATAAAAAAAGAAATGCAGGCAGTGATGAGCACCTTTGCATTAGGTAGGGAGACTTTCCTATCTCACAATGATTCGACCATCCTAGACAGTCATTCCTTGGACTCTGCCTGCATTTTACAGAGTGCCTATAGCACCTGCTGTGTCCAGGGTGTGCGCATGCTCAGTCGAGTCCGACTTTTTGCGACCCAGTGGATTGTAGCCTGCCAGGCTCCTCTGTCCATGGAATTTTCTGGGCAAGAATACTGGAGTGGGTTGCCATTTCCTACTCCATGGGGATCCTCCTGACCTAGGGATTGAACCTGCGTCTCTTGCGTCTCCTGCATTGGCAGGTGAATTCTTTACCATTGGGCCACCTGGGAAGTCCACCGTGTCCAACGAGGACCTAGTAAATACTCCGTGGGTCCCAGTACTTGCATATGAAGCTTGTTACAAAAAATTGGATTCAGAGAAGGATGTTCAGAAATACATACATAAAAGGAGAAACCAGCTCAGTTTGTTTGAGGGTCTTTATCACGCACCTTATTTAATGCCTTCCAAGATTAGGGCCCAATTTTCCTTTTAAACTTTCTGCTACTACTTACCACCATGTGTGCAAGGCTGCCTCCAAGCAGAGGTTAAAAGGCTAGTAATTTTGGGTTAGGACCCAGCAAAGCCAGTTCTCAGAAACCTAGGTTGGAATTTGGAACACACTCTGAAGCTGTAAGAATAGCAGCATATTTTGAAAGCTGTCATCTGTCAATAGAACATAGCAGTCAAGAATCTGTGCTTGCTGTTTACAATAGCCAGGACGTGGAAGCAACCTAGATGTCCATCAACAGATGAGTGGATAAGAAAGTTGTGGTACATTTACACAATGGAATATTACTCAGCTATTAAAAAGAATGCATTTGAATCAGTTCTAATGAGGTGGATGAAACTGGAGCCTATTATACAGAGTGAAGTAAGTCAGAAAGAAAAACACCAATACAGTATACTAACACATATATATGGAATTTAGAAAGATGGTAATGATGACCCTACATGCGAGACAGCAGAAGAGACACAGATGTAAAGAACAGACTGTTGGACTCTGTGGGAGAAGGCGAGGGTAGGATGATTTGAGAGAATAGCTTTGAAACATGTCTATTATCCTATGTGAAATAGATCGCCAGTCCAGGTTCGATGCATGAGGCAGGGTGCTCAGGGCTGGTGCACTGGGATGACCCTGAGGGATGGGATGGGGAGGGAGGGTCAGGATGGGGAACACATGTACACCTATGGCTGATTCATGGTGTTGGAGAAGACTCTTGAGGGTCCCTTGGACTGCAAGGAAATCCAACCAGTCCATCCTAAAGGAGATCAGTCCTGGGTGTTCATTGGAAGGTCCAATGTTGAGGCTGAAACTCCGATACTTTGGCCACCTTATGCGAAGAGCTGACTCATTGGAAAAGACCCTGATGCTGGGAAAGATTGAGGGCAGAAGTAGAAGGGGATGACAGAGGATGAGATGGTTGGATGGCATCATTGACTAGATGGACATGGGTTTGAGTGGACTCCAGGAGTTAGTGATGGACAGGGAGGCCTGTCGTGCTGCTGTTCATGGGTTTGCAAAGAGTTGGACACAACTGGGTGACCGAACCGAACTGACTGATGGCAAAAACCACTACAACATTGTAAAGTATTTAGCCTACAATTAAAAATAAGTAACCTACTGTACAGCGCAGGGAACTCTACTCAATATTCTGTAATGATCTATATGGGAAAAGAATTTTAAGAAGAGTGGATATATGTTATGTGTAACTGAGTCACTTTGCTGTATAGCAGAAACTAGGATAACATCGTAAATCAACAACTATACTCCATAAAAATTAAAAAAAAAAAAAAGAATCTGTGCTTGAAAGTCCAAAAAACCTGAATTCAATTTCTGCCTCTCTATAATCATCTGGAAAATGAGGATATTACCTTCCTCAGGGGGGTTTTGGGTGGGTTCAATGAGATGACATGCATTAAATATTGGGTTGGTAAAAATTCATTTGGATTTTTCCAAAAGTTCGTATGGAAAAACTTAAATGAACTTCTTGGCCAACCCGATACCTTGCCAGAGCTTCCCAAGTGACTCAGTGGTAAAGAATCCACTTGCCAGTACAGGAGGCACAAGAGACACAGGTTTGATCCCTGTGTTGGGAAGATCCCCTGGAAGAGGAAATGGCAACCCATTCCAGTATTCTTGCCTGGAGAATCCCATGGACAGAGGAGACTGGCAGTCTATAGTCCATGGGGTTGCAAAAAGTCAGACACCATCGAGCGACTGAGTACCTATATCTTGCCAAGTACCTGTCACAAAATCTCTCCTCCAAAGGTGGTCATTATGATTGTAATATCATTATTTCTATTCTCCTCATCAATCATTATTATGAACTGCTGCTGTGCTGCTAAGTCGCTTCAGTCGTGTCCGACTCTGTGTGACCCCACAGATGGTAGCCCACCAGGCTCCCCCGTCCCTGGGATTCTCCACGCAAGAACACTGGAGTGGGTTGCCATTTCCTTCTCCAATGCATGAAAGTGAAAAGTGAAATTGAAGTCGCTCAGTCGGGTCCGACTCTTAGCGACCCCATGGACAGCGGCCCACCAGGGACTTCTGTCTATGGGATTTTCCAGGCAAGAGTACTGGGGTGGGGGTGCCATTGCCTTCCCCGTTATTATGAACTATTTGTTGTTATTATTATTAGGTTTCCTAGAATTATGGTTATGGCCATGCCCATGGCCAAAACAAAACAAAACAAAACAACAACTGCCAGAAAGCACACTGCCAACCCCTTCTCTTCTGGGAGGGTCCCCTGGATCAGTGATTAGAAAACGCCAGAAATACATATGCACCAGAAACACATGCCAGGAACAGGGTCCTGACATGAACGGGGCATGCAGCCTGTTGCTGGGGCTTTAGTCTAATTATACCCGATGGCTCATGGCCTCTGAGTGAGTGGTGCCTGTCCCTGGGAGGACAGATTCCATTTCTTCTGAGTAAGCCGTCTAGTGTCACCTTCTGAGTCCTGCAGTGTTACACCCCCGCCCCCACCTCCTGGTCCTTTGGACCACCTCTTGACGTCTGAGTGAGCTCTCCCATGGGCAGGGAGAGGTGCTGGGGGTGGGTGCATAGGAGGTCATGACTGTTGGGGGTAGGGGGGCACTGTGGAGTGGGGCAGAAGTTACTGAGCTCCTGGAAACAACCCCTGGACTGGAAATGGAATGATCAGGAATGTTCAGCTGTTTGTGGGTCATTCTGACCTCCTCCCAGGACAGGTCACACATGTGCTTCTCCTGCACATGTCAACAGAAATTAGATACCAGACACACCCCCACGCCTACCACGGGTTCTAGGCAAAGGTCCATTTCTGCTTGCTTATCTGCCCTCCCCCACACATGGGCTCAATCTCTATTTCTCCTCCTGTTCCTCCTCCTTTTTCTTCTCCTTCTCTTCCTCCTCCTTCTTCTTATCCTTCTCCTCCTTTTTCTCCTCCTCCTCCTCTGTTCCTCTGTCTCCCTTCTAGGTATGGAGTACAAAGTCACTTAAATAACTCCTCTTATCAACTTGGCCCAGTTCAGTTCAGTCGCTCAGTTGTGTCCAATGCTTTGCCACCCCATGGACTGAAGCATGCTAGACTTGGCCCAAGGAGGTTGCAAAACCCCAGATGATGAATCAAGACACACATTCCCAATTCCACCACCTGAGAAATGTATGGTTCAAACCAGGCAGAAAGTCTTGGAGTCTAATTTCAAGGCCTCCCTGACTGCCATGCGTTTTAAGAGATCTGGGGGGTGCTTTGTCTTTCTCTATTTTGAGTTAAACTTCTCATCACTCTTTTATGTATTCCTTCATGTACCGGTTGTTAGATGTTAGTCTAGGTACTTCTTGATTTGTGTAGAAAGGGAAAACAAGAAGGAACAGACCTCTCGCATACTTTGATCTTGGACATCTCAAAGAGATGTCTGTCTGTCTGTCTTTGTCTGTCTCTCAAAGAGATTGTTTAGTTGGCATGGCTGGGTCCGAAGACAGCCCAGGCCAAGATGACTTAAAGAAGACATGAAAAGAACCTCAGAAATTCGGAATTTGAGTACTAGTTATCGGTTGTTGAATACACTGTGTGCCAAGCACAGCGCCAGTAGATCATTGTATATTATTATTATAGATCGTTTTATTTCATTCTCTCTACCAGCCTGTGAAGGCAGTACAATGATGACTAGTGAGTTCAGACCCAGGCTCTGGATCATAATCATTGTAAATTCTGTTCCTTCTTTCCCAATTTTCTTTATAGCTGGAGGGAATGTGGCCCAGTTTTGCCCAAAAGGTCTGTTGCAAGAGAGTCTGGGGAAAACCTTAGTCTCCCAGAAAAATGGGGCACATGTGGTGCCTTCCCCCTTTCTTCCTTTTTTTTTTTTCCCCTGTCTTAAATTTAGATGTGGTAGCTGGAGCTGTGGCAGCTCTTTTGTCAAAACATTGATTGAGCTGCTGAATCAGAGTATGTTACCTACTTACCCCCGAATTCTTGTTGTGTAAGAAAAATGAATGCCTATTAATTTAAGGCACCCGTGGCGAAATATTCTATGACTTGAAGCTGAATGTATTGCTAATGGATAAAGGGATGTTCCCAATCCTTTCCCTTAAATGTGAAATGAAGTCCCAATATTCATGAACTTAAACTGATCCAGTCCTCCTTCCCTCAAAGACTTTAAGACCTTTCATTCCGTGCCAAAATAAAACACTGCTGTACCCATCTAAAAGATGATCATGCAGAGGAGTGAGGGGCAGAGATTTGCCATTCAGAATTTCAAAGAGAGTCCAAGAGCCTTGAAGTACATGATGTGGCTTCCACTCACAGACCACATGCTGTCTGTCTCTCATTGGCTTAACACACTATCCATATCCCCTGAAAGGATGAAAGGGCCACATTGATGCTGCCAGAACCCCAGACAGTGGTTCCAGGGAGTCTGGAGGGTTGAAACCCAGCACTTAAAGCTTCCACACTGCTCTTCTGGCTTGGAAATTTATGCCACAGCTTTGAAATCCTGGAATTCATTGAATGGTGATTTGTGACTATAAGGAGTCCTTAGGCAGTAGAATTGCTTGCATCTTCATGAAGATGGCAGACACTGATCTGAGCCTCCAAACTGTTAATATCCTGTATATCATCAACATACGCACACCCATCAATGCTCAAGCTGGGACATTATGCTGACAGAGAAGGTCGTTGAGAGCAAGGGGAGGGTAGGAAGGAAGACTTACCAGGAAATGTCTAGATGTTTTCTCCCCCAAAGGAAACCACCAAGTCATCAATTCCAAATGTTGAATACAGTGGAGCTTTCTCTAACAAAGAGGCTGACTTATATTCAGCCTTTCAAACCTGACTCCTTTATACATTTTCAGCATCTTTTCACTTAGTCCAAACCCATTTTAACTCAATTTTCTTAGCTATAAATATCTTGGTCCAAAATGTAATCCCATCATCATAAGATACTTTATTTTCAGATTTGTGATTTCCCTTTGTTTCTTTTCCCCCAAGGCTTTATTTGCTTTACATTTCACTGAAGATAATTCTTACATTGCATTTTTCCCAGGCTCCTTTAGCCGTTCCATTTCTATTTTATACTATTTTCAGAAATTTCCTGTCCTTTACAGTCATTAAAAAAAAAGTCTAATGTTTACATTGTCTTTACCATATGCTGGATTCTGTTATAATTGCTTTACATGTATTAATTTAATTCTCACCACACCATATGAGGTAAGTACAATGATTGAGCCTTGTTTTACAGAAGAGGAAACTGAAGCACAGAGACATTAATCAACTGACTCAATGACACATAGCAAGTGGGTAGCCAGGCCAAGAATCACACTAGGCAGTATTTTGCATTTCCAATATCCCTCTCTTCTCCACTACACTTCTTTGCCTGGCTCATTCCTGCTTATTGCCCTCTCTCTGGAGACTCTTCCATGGCATTCCCACAATCTGATTCATATGCCCCAACTCTGTGTGTACATGACCATGTACCATAATAGCTGATTTCCTAATCTATTTCCCAACCAGACTGTGAATTCTTCATACAATATATATTCATGTAAACCAAATATTGAAAATACCATAAAGTATAAAGAAGAAAGCAAAAAAAAAAAAAAAAAAACCACTCCAGTCCTCAGTAGCATCTAGGCATCTCTCCTATTTTTTAAAAACAAATATTATATATACATATATAAGATAGATAACATAAAATTTATCATTTTAAGTATACAATTCAGTGACATTAAGTACATTTAAAATATTGTATCAGTTTTCAGAACTTTTTCATCTTCCCAAACAGAAACTCTGTATCTATTAAACACTAACTCTTACTCCTCCCAACTCCTGGCAACCTCTATTCTACTTCCTATCTTTATGAATTTTTCTGTTCTGGGTAACTCGTATAAGCTGGATCATATAATATTTGTCCTTTTGTGCTTCACCTCTTTTACTAATTGTCATATTTTCAAGTTCCTCTATGTGTTAGCAGGTGTCAAAACTTCATTTGTTTTTAAGGCTGGATAATATTTCATTGTAGGTGAGTTCATCCATTCATCTGTTGATGGACACTTGGGTTGTTTCCACCTTTTGGCTATTGTGAACAATGCTACTGTAAACATCGATGTACAAGTATCTGTTTGGGCCTCTGTTTTCTGTTCTATCATGCCTATTCCTAGGAGTGGAGCTGCTTGATTTTATGTTTAACAACTCTTGGAGGAACAACCAAACTATTTTTTCACAATGGCTGCACCATTTAACATTCTCACTATTAATGCATGGGGGCTCTGATTTCTCTGCATTTTTACCAGCACTTGTTATTTTGTTTTCCTTTTGGTAATAGCCATCCTAGTAGGTGTGAAGAGGTATCCCACTGTGATTTTGATTTGCATTTCCCTTGACTAATGAAAAGACCTGATGCTGGGAAAGACTGAGGTCAGGAGGAGAAAAGGGCGACAGAGGATGAGATGGTTGGATGGCATCACTGGCTCAATGGACATGAGTTTGAGCAAGCTCCAGGAGATAGAATAGTGAAGGACAGGAAAGCCTGGTGTGATGCAGTCCATGAGGTCGCAAAGAATTGGAAACAATTGAGCACATGGGAGCATGCACACAAGCATGAGCGCTCTCTGAAGGCTCCAGGGAGGATCCTTCCTTCCTTCCTTTTCCAGCTCTGTATGTTTCTTGGTTTGTGGCTGCATCCCTCCAATATCTGCCTCTGTCTTCCCATGGCCTCTTCTGTGTGTGTCAAATCTCCTTTCCCATCCTCTTCTGAGGACATGCTTATTGGATTTAGGACCATCCCTAATCCAGGATGATCTTTCTTGATCCTTGTCTTAATTACATCTGTAAAGACTCTATTTCCAAATAAGGTCATAGTCACAGGTACTGTGGGCTAGGACTTGGACATGTCTTTCAGGGGATGCAATTCAATCTGTGGCATAGCTCCCCCAATCAAGATAAAGATCAATTGTATTAACCCTTTCCTCAGAGTCCATTATTTCCCCTGATGGCTCAGATGGTAAAGGATCTGTCTGCAATGCAGGAGACCCGGGTTTGATCCCTGGGTAGAGACGCTTCCCTGCAGAAGGGAATGGGCACCTACTCCAGTATTCTTGCCTCGGACATCCCATGGACAGAAGAGCCTGGCAGACTCTAGTCCATAGGGTTGCAAGGGTTGGACACAACTGAGTGACTAACACACAGATAATCAAGATGGAGCCACCGTGCCACATTGCACTGGGTATTTGTTTTGGCACGTGGGCTTTCTCTGGTTGCTGAGCATTGGGCTCTTTTGTGACACGCGGTCTCTCTAGTTGCCCCACGGCACGTGGGATCTTAGTTCCCTGACCAAGGATCAAACCCACATCGCCTGTATTGCAAGGCAGATTCTTAACTACTGGACCACCAGGGAAGTCCCCTCCTTACTGTTTTATAACCTGCCTCATCCATGTAATGCTGGACTCTACCCACCTTTTGCATGTCAATCATTCAGATCAAAGTGCTCCATGCTAATGCTAAGTCGCTTCAGTCGTGTCCGACTCTGTGTGACCCCATAGACGGAAGCTCACCAGGCTCCCCCGTCCCTGGGATTCTCCAGGCAAGAACACTGGAGTGGGTTGCCATTTCCTTCTCCAATGCATGAAAGTGAAAAATCAAAGTGAAGTCGCTCAGTCGTGTCCGACTCTCAGCGACCCCATGGACTGGAGCCCACCAGGATCCTCCGTCCATGGGATTTTCCAGGCAAAAGTACTGGGGTGGGGTGCCATTGCCTTCCCCCAAGTGCTCCATAAATAAATACATATTCATAGATATGAGTTTCTCGAATGACATGGTGTACTGAACCCTCAGGGTCCTGCCTATTGCCCAGTGTGTAGTAGGTGCCTGAGCCGTGTTTGTGGAGTGATTAAATGGAGGCATGACCTTCCAGAAAGCTCTGAGGGTGCTGCTTGTGGCAGGCCTGGGTTCTTAGCATTTCTGAGCTCCACCCCCCACCCCCACCATCCTTTCTAGGTGAGTCTGGCATTGTCCAGTCCCAGATCAGGTCACAATGACTTCCTTCCCTTGCCTTCCCTAGAAGCCTCCAAGAGACTTTGCAGCCGATTGCCTGGGAGATCAGAGGTGTTGTTTCTCCCCACTTTGGACGCTCCCCCGCCTTCAGGGTTTTCATTCCAGAGAGGGCTAAGTCAACTCTCTCCAGGTTTTATAAGCTGATAGAACAGGGCTGTCAAATGCTTTTTATGGGAGAAGAAACAGGAAGATGGTTTGTTTTGCAGACAGCGGGTTATTGGGTAATTACATTTTTATAGAGCGGTTGTGGGACAAATCACGGGCCTGCTGTCTCCTTTGATGCTAAAAGGCAGACGGCCCCATAAAGATCAGAACAAGGGAAGGTGAAAGGGGTCAGGAACAGAGCTGCCCCTTGGGGATCAGCTTCTACCTGGAAGCCCCCCAACCAGGTGCCCCTTGGGGAAATGGCCTCCTTCTCTTAGGGCTTTTGGTTAGAGTCATATTCATCCCAAACTCTACTACCTAAAGGAAAGAACAGAAAACATGTGGGAACCCTTGGGGGATCCCTGAGGGAACCATCACTATTCCTTCTCAGTCTTTTACGTACTCACTCACTCATTTAGTTACTCATTCATTCATTCCCACACCCATTCATTCTCATTCACTCATTCATTCATCTGTCATGCGTTCTTTGGCTCATTCATTCTCTCATCCATCCACTCATTCATTCATTCATTCTCTTAGTCATCTCTCATTCATTCATCCATTCATTTGCTCATTGAGGCATACATTCAAGGGTTTGGACACTTACCTAAGGTATACTCACATTTTTTTCCCTCCAGGGTCCATTTATTTATTCATCAAACAGATATTAATTGAGGGCCTACTATGTATCAGGCACTATGGCCCTCATGGTGAGCACAGCAGAAGAAAAGGAGAAGAGTGGCAATTAACAGTCATGGTGAGCACGGCAGAAGAAAAGGAGAAGAGTGGCAATTAACAGTCACACTGCATCAGGTGTGAAATGCCCGCTGTGATAAGCATGGACAGTGTACATTGTGGAGACAGGGCAGGTACAGGAGAGCCCATTACACAGCATCTGAGTTGTCACAGTGATCAGAGGAGGCTTCCCTGGTGGACTGAGGTCTGAAAGATGAGGTGGTGGTGGTGGAGGTAGTGGGGGTGGTCAGGAGAGAATGTTGAGCATGTTCCAGACAAAATGAGAAAAGTCTGCCTGGCTCTGTGGAAGGAGAGAGCATAGGAGAGAGAAGGAGAGAGAAGCTTTCAAGATAGGTAAGCACCAGCGTGCGAGGCAACCTGGCTCTTGGAGAGGCCCCCCCTGGATTCCTGGGGCCAGGAATTCCCTGTTCAGACCTCGTCTTGGCTCCATTTCACAGACAACCTCCCTTTGCAGAAACACAGTGTGCTGCGGGGCTATCTTTTAGCCCCAGCCAGAAAGTCAGAGGAAACTTTGTGGGGACACGTCTGGTGGAGGCTCAGCCTGCGTACCCAGCCTGGTGGGATGGAGAAGGCCTGTCTTTCTGCCCTGGGAGTTTCTAGGAAACCATTCATTGCACTTCCTTTTTCCTGCAAGGTTTGAATCCCCGTTGAGGGCTGCTGTTTTTACTGGTCCCATCTGGAGACAAGTGTTTCAAATCAAGCTTTCTTCCCTGCTCTCTCTTAAAGATGCCTGCTCTCTTAGGGAGGGAAGGCTCTAACCCCCATGCTGGTTTCCTGCTGCGGAGACAAGTACCTTAATAAATGTCTATTTATCTGGCTGGACAGCCCTTCTGTGTGTGTTGGCTTCCTGCTGAGACCTCCAGCCAGAGTCCAGAGGTGTCTTTCTTACAGGGGTAGAAGAGACGCAGGTCTTTTCCAGTATGTGTGTGTGTATATATATGTATATAATAGGTTGGCCAAAAAGGTCGTCTGGGTTTAGTACAACATTGTACTGACAAACCCGAATGAACTTGGCCATCCTATACATATGATTTTTTTTCTGTGTATTTGCTATGAGCTGACAATGTTCCACTAGGAGGCTTTGCTTCAGGGAGACCTCCCCTATCCCCAATGTCTCCCTCTCATTCTGTTAGCTACAGGTCCTCCCAAGATCCCCTACTCTGCTGGTTGGGAGTACTGGCTATACCTCTAGCTTTGGGGGCTGGAGACTAAGGCAGCAGCAGCTCCAGGAAAGAACGAAAGAAGGATTTGGATTCTAAGAGATCAACACATCTGAGCTGCTACTGGTGCTCAGAGGCCATTTTCCATTTCAAGGTGGTGGAACCAGGTTAAAGGAACCATCTATGTCTCCCTGCCGAGGTCATGCACTGTCCTCCATGGTCTTGCTTTTGTGCAAGCTTTGCCCCTTTGCCTGAAACACCCTTCCCTCCCACCTCTTGGGAGAACTATTATTTACCAGGGGCCCCAAGGATGAGAGATCCTGTTCTAAGTGTCCAGGATGCAGTGATGAATGAAACAGAGGACAAACCTGCCTCCATCAGGTTTGTTTTTAAGGATGAGACACCAATGAACAGATATGTGGTGGTGACAAGTGCCAGGGAGCGAGAACACAGCAGGATAAGGAGGTAAGGGGTCAGGAAGGATGGGCTCGAAAAGGGACACTTGTCTAAGATCTGAAGCGGGTATCATGGGAAGAGTCCTCCCGGCAGAGGGAAAAAAGTGTCCAAGGGCATGCAGGCAGGGAGGAGCTGGGTGTGTCAGAGGCACCACCAGGAAACTGGTGGACTGAGTTAGAGTGATGAGTGAACAAAAGGAGGAGACCTGAGAGGGAGATAACTGGATAACCAGGCCCTGGCCCTTCTTTGTAAGGATTTGTCACATTGTAAGGATATCTCACTTTTATTCCAAGTGAGATAAGAGCCTATGAAAGGGTTTGAGTGGAAGAGTGATGTGATCTGATGTATGTTTTTAAAAGGCTCACTGGCTGCAGCAGTGAACACGTCTGAGCATATCTCCATAATTCTAGGAGGCAGTACTTTCATTGCTCCTATTTTATAGATGCAGAAACTGAGGCACAGAGGGCTTAAACAACTTGCTCCTACAGAGAGTGAGGGAGAGTCAGGATTTGATCTCATTTCATTTGGTGACAGAGCCTGTGGTCAGGCACTGCTGCCTCTAGGAAGCCCCCATGTATGCTCTGCAAAGCTGGGTGAGGAGCCCTGATGGACTTAACCTTGTCTGAGCCTCAATTTTCTCTAAATTGGGTATGATAGATACCATCCTTGGGACTTCCCTGATGGTCCAGTGGCTAAGACTCTGTACTCCTAGTACAGGAGGTCTGGGTTCAATCCCTGGAACTAGATCCCACATGCTACAACTAAAGATCCCACAAGTCACAACTAAGACCAGCGCAGCCAAATAAATAAATGAAAATGAATATTAAAAATTATACATACAGTAAAATTTTAGATAGACATTGCCAAGTTGCATTTCCTAGAGACTGTATCAATGTACACCATCCATCAGTGATGAATGAGACAGCTTATCAGCTCACAAGTTTGTCAACATGGTAAATTATCAAAAAACAAAGACATACTGTGAGATCTTGTTATACATACTGCTTTTTGATTTAATATTAAATTACAAACATCTTTCTGTTTCAAAAAATATTTTTCAACAAAATAATTTTTGGTAGCTGTACAATATCCCATTGCACGGGCATACCATATTTTACTTATCAGTTCCCTGTTGTCAGATATTTAGTTTTTTAAAAAAACAAAGAAGATGAATAAATTGCACTGTTAAAATCAAGAATTTTGCTCTCAACAGACACTTTAAAAGGTTAAAGGGTGAAAGATACATTACCAACTGGGAGAAAGTGAAACACACACAACTCACAAAGGAGAGTATTATCAAGCATATGTAAAGAATTTTTTAGAAATCAGTAAGTATGGCTCAACAACCCAATAGAAAAATGGGCAAAATACACAGATATTTCAAATGAAGGACATATGTGGCTAATAAATACATGAAGAGAGATTGTACAACAATTAGTTGTCAGGCACATGAAGACCAGAATGAGATAGTATTTTAACTCATCTGTTTGGTAAAATATTTTAAAAAATCTGACAAGTCAGGGTTAGAAAGGATGTGAGGTGCAGAGGGAAGGCAAATCAGAGCAAGTGCTTTTAAAAACAGCTTCATGTCATCATCTCACATTGAAAATTCATAATCCCCTCATCTAGTAATTTTTCTCCTGCGGGGATGTCCAGGAGAAATAAGAATGTTCTCAGCTACTGTTTACAATAATGGCTAGAAACAAACTAAGTGCCCATGGATGATAGAGTGGATGAAAGACGTGAGGTGTTTGCAAACTGAAATGTCATACGGCGGGCAAAAAAAAAAAAAAAAAAATCAAGGATGTTGATAGCAACAACTTTGGCACAGGCGACACTGTGGACACCCTGTTCCACCCATGACCAAGTGCTTCGTTACCTTCAGCGCCACCAGCTGGAGCCCTCTTATTTTACTATTCCCATTGCCGCCTGGAACTGCTATATTTAAAGTGGATAACCAACGAGGACCGACTGTACAGCACAGGGAACTCTGTTCCATGTTATGTGGCAGCCTGGATGGGAGGGGAGTTTGGGAAGAATGTATACATGTACGGCTGAGTCCCCTGTTCTGTCGCTGAAAGTATCACGTGGTTAATCGGCTATATGCCAATATAAAATTAAAGAAAATTTTTAATTAAGAAAAATAAAAAAGGAAATAACATCCCCAAGAGGGAGTGTTCTCAACCCTGGACTGAAAATTAATGCCCCAGGTCCTTCACTGCAAGGAGGAGATATCTGTTGTATGTGGAGCTCAAGTTTCTCCAGCAAGATTAAGTTCTGCACTGAGTTTAAGTAATTAAGAGATTAAATTATCCACAGCGTGGTTGGTTTGATCATTTGCTTCAAAAATAAGACAAAATTTGTATAACATAAATTACCCATTTTAAACTGAATGATTCAGTGGCCCAACCTCTTTTTAGTTCCAAAACATTCTCATTATCTCCAAAGGAAATTCCTGTCTATTAAGATGTTGCATCTCATATAAGGTGCTTTTCAAATTTTATTATTGCTGCACTGGATCTGAGTTGCAGCATTTAGGATCTTTTGTTGTAGTCTGTTTTACTCTTGGTTGTGGCATGTGGGATCCAGTTCCCTGACCAGGGATGGAACCCGGGTCCCCTGCATTGTGAGTGTGGAGTCTCAGTCACTGAACCACCAGGGAAGTTCCCCTGTGTAATGTGCTTTTATTGGCTGTCTTTCCCTCTGCTATGGTCTGAATGTTTGTGTCCCTCTCCAAATTCCCAGGTTGCAACTTTTTGCCTCCACCCATAGGTGATGGTATGATGAAGTGAGGCCCTTGGGAGGTGATGAGGTCAAGAGGGTGGAGCCCTCACTGATGAGATTCCTGCTCTTTCGTATCACAACCTGGATCACACTGGCTCCTTGATTTGGAAGCATAAAGAGGAAGAGTCAAAAAATTACATACTGCCTAAGTCTGTGTGTGTGTGCGTGCGTGCACGTGTGCTCAGTGGCTTCAGTCGTGTTGGACTCTTTGGGATCCCATGGACCAGATCCCATCCACCAGGCTCCTCTGTCTGTGGGATCCTCCAGGCAAGAACACTGGAGTGGGTTGCCATGCCCTCCTCCAGGGGATCTTCCCAATCCAGGGATCTAACCCCAGTCTCCTCCTGTGTCTCCTGCATTGCAGGCAGATACTTTACCGCTAAGCTCCCGGAGAAGCCCTAAGTCTATGCAATGGTAGTCAGTTTTTTACTTGTATGACTGTGCTAAATCCTGCAAAGTGTATCCCCAGCCCTTCTCCCCTTTACCTATGACAGTGGGTAAATCCGAACTGTCCTTTAAACTACATTGTTTTCCTCCCACAGAATTCACGTTTTCTCACCAACATCTCTTCCTCCCCATCTTTAAAGCTCTTTGAAAAACATTTCCCTTTCTGCTTGCTTCTTTTTCCACTCCCTTGGCCAAGTCTATGTCCTTTGGCCTAAAGTTGCATTTTGAAAAAAGACTAGTTGCTATAAAACATGTTATTCATCGGTGACATAGATGAATGTTAGCGGCATTATTGTCCAGTGTATAATTTGACGACAGGGTTCTGGGAGATTGTGCATGGGGAGAAAACTTGTGCCTCTGACATTTGAAAATCCAGAGATGTAGCAATTTTAGAAAATTGAAAACATGAGTGGCAACAACAGAAGAAAATGAAAATTGCTCCATGACTTGGGCAGAGTGGTTTTTCTTTCTTGCCTCACTTCTGCCTGGAATGATTTCTTCTTTATGAGTCCTCTGGCAAACTGATTCTTCTGCCTTGACATGGAGACTAGGGCCTTCCCAGTGGCTGAAATGGTAAGGAAATTAAATACAACTGTATTCCTTTTTCAAAAATTATTCTGCTAAAATATACATACCATAAAATTGAACACTTTAACGAGTTTCAATATGTAGTTAAGTAACATGGAGTGCATTCACAAGGTTGTCCAACCATCATCACCGTCTGTCATCTCAAACTGTAACTCCATACTCTGAAAACAGCAACTCCCCGTTTCCCTCTCCCCCAGTCCCTGGCAGCCACCACTAGTCTCCATAAATTTGACTATTTGGGGTCATATGAGCGGGATTGTGAAATGTTTGTCCTTTGGTGTCTGGCTCGTTTCATTCAGCATAATGTCTTCAAGGTACATCCATGTGGCAGCATGCGGTGGGATTTCCTTCCTTTGAAAGGTTGAATAATGCTGCATGGTATGTATTAATAGATACCACATTTTGTTCATGTTTTTTCATCATCTGATGAGCATTTGGGTTGTTTCCACCTTGTGGCTATTATGAATAATGCTGGTGGAAACAAGGATGTACAAATATCTGTTCGAGTTCCTGTTTTCAATTCTTTTGGGTCTATACCTAGAGGTGGAATTGCCTATGGTAATTTCATATTTAAATTCTTCTTTTTCCTTTTTAATTGACAGATACTTGCTTTATAATGTTGTATTAGTTTCTGCTGATACAACGATGGGAATCAGCCACAAGTATGTACACATACAGTTCCCTCCTATCACCCCCCATTCCACCTCTCTAGCTTGTCATAGAGCACCAAGCTGAGCTCTGTGTGCTATATAACAACTTCCCACTAGCTATTTTACACATGGTAGTGTTTATATGCATATCAATGCTACTCTCTCAGTTCATTCCACCCTCTCTTTCCCCTGGTGTGTTTACAAATCAATTCTCTACGTCTAGATTTAAATGGTAATCTCTCTCTCTTTTTTAAATGTCTTTACGGTGACATACGAACTGCAATACGTTTGACCAAATATCTGGGTATCATAGTCTAGCCATGTTGACACATGAAATTAACCATGAGGCCATTGCAATACTCCAGGCAAGATGTGCTGAGAGTCTTAGCTAGCATACAGGCAGGGAAAATATAGAGGAGGGGATGAACAGAAGCACTGCTGAGGTGGGGACATAGACAGCACTGAGCAGGGGATGCTCGTGAAGGCCCGGTTTCTAGCATAAGTGCTGGGGCAGATAGTGGTAAAATTTAGCAAGATGGGAAGAAAGAGGGGTCTAAGTGACTCACAGGTCATTACTGAGCAGCTCCTATGCCTGAAGCACTGTTCCGGGTTCTCAGGATGTGCAGCTCTGGAGGTCAGACATGGTCTCTCTGAACTGAAATCAAGGTATCAGGGACTTCCCTGGTGGTCTAGTGGCTAAGACTCTGAGCTCCCAATGCAGGGGACCTGGGTTCAATCCCTGGTCAGGGAACTGGATCCCACATGCTGCAACTAAGAGTCTGAATGCTGCAACTAATGCTCCCTACTACCCTCCTGCATGCTGCAACGAAGACCTGGGGCAACCAAATAAATAAATAAAAATAAATAAGTTTTAAAATAAATAAAATCAAGGTGTCAGCAGAGCTGTGGTCCTTCTGGAAGCTCTAGGGAAGAATTCACTTGCTTGTCTTCTCTAGTTGCCCGAGGCTGCCCTCATTCCTTAGCTCTTGGCCCCTTCCATGTTCAAAGCAACACTGGCTGGTTGAACCTTTTATATCATATCACTTTGAAACAGACTCTTCTTCCTCCTTCTGCTCACCTCCCTTTACATCCCCTGGTTACACTGGGTCCACCTGGATAAGCCAGGGTGTGTTACTGTCAACTGGGCAACAGCCATAATTCTACCCACTACCTGAATCTCCCCTTGCCACGGAAGCATAGCAGAGTCATAGATCCCAGGAATTAAGATGTGGCCATCTTTAGGGATGCCTACTACACCTCACTAATTTCCTTATGGCTTCCCTGGTGGCTCAGACAGTAAAGAAACTACCTGCAATGCAGGAGACCCAGGTTCGATCCCTGGTCAGGAAGATCTCCTGGAGAAGGGAATGGCAAACCACTCCAGTATTTTTGTCTGTAAAATTCCATGGACAGAGGAGCCTGGTGGGCTACAGTCTATGCGGTCACAATGAGCTGGACACGACTGAGCAACTAACACTTTCACTTTCAAATAAACCTGCAGTCATGATGTGTGCAGTAGGAACAGAGAAGGAGGGGAGGGGCAAGGGCCCATGGTGGGCAGACCTTCCTCCATTGATCATTCTAGAATATTGGGGTTGTTTCCAAAGCATCAGACTGGTCTTGAAGAGTTGGTGTCTCTCCTGCTTCTCAGACCCCAGAATGGATCTCCTTTAAAGAGGATGGGACACATGAATTAATGGGTGGTGTTAGTCACTCTGTCATGCCCAGCTCTTTCTGACCCCCATGGACCCCACCAGGCTCCTCTGTCCATGGGGATTCTCCAGGCGAGAATACTGGAGTAAGTTGCCATGCCCTTCTTCAGGAGATCTTCCTGACCCAGAGATTGAACCCAGTTCTGCTACACTGCAGGCAGATTCTCTATTGTCTGAGCCACCAGGAAAGCCCATGTGGATTGATGGCTGGGGTTTATTTTCCTACCTGGTCCAGGTGCTGATAGATGAGCTTGGTACCTCTTTCATGGGAGATACTGGGATGCTGTCATATCACAGTGGTATGAGGTCAGGGCTCCCTTCTCCCCACTACCCTCCTTAATTAAACAGAGGCTTAACTGCTGCCCGCTTTGCATTTCTTCTCCTAGATTCTCCCTCCCTCACCCTCTGGTTCAAAACTCAGGAAAATGAAGAGGATGCAGAGCATGACGTGGGTGATTAAATGCATGGACTTCAAGTTAAGAAATAACTGAGCTTTTAGCTCAGCTGTGCCACTCAAGAGCTGTGTGACCTTATAAGGTCACCTACCTTCAGCCCAGACTCCTCATCTGGCCATTGGGTGTGGCAGGACCACCCACAGCCTGTCGGGTGGATTAAAGGAGGTAGCCATTTGACTTATGGTCAAATGGTGGGGGTTGGAGGGAGGAGAAAGGGTGATGAGATAGGGAGTGTGGGATCAGCATGCAGACACTGTTATAATTAAAATGGATAACCAATAAGGACCTACTGTACAGCACAGGGAACTCTGCTCAATGTTCTGTGGCAGCCTGGATGGGAGGGGAGTTTGGGGGAGAATGGACGCATGTGTATGTTTGGCTGAGTCCCTTTGCTGTCCACCTGAAACCATCACAACATTGTTAATCGGCTATATTCCAATATAAAATAAAAAGTTAGGAAAAAAAAAGAGCTAGCCCTTTGGAAAACCCTCTGCATGGTGAGTGCTGCATACAGTGGGCACTCAGTAAACGCTCAGTCTTGTGATTATCGCTCTTGTGTTTTTGAAATTACCTGCTTCACGCCCCAGCTCAAAATTTACCTCCTCAATCGGGACTTCCTTCCAGGTGTCCCTACCCCGTTCTGGATATGACTGTACTCTGTGTTATTCCAAGGAGGTCTGTGCTCCATGATTGCAGACTGGATGCTGTGTTTGACTTGTCTTCGTGCATTTTAAGGGCTTCCCAGATAGCTCAGTGGTAAAGAATCTGCCTGCCAATTCAGGAGAGGCAGGTTTGATCCGTGGATCAGGAGAATCCCTTGGAGAAGGAAATGACCACCTACTCTAACATTCTTGCCTGGGGAATTCCATGGACAGAGGAGCCCAGCGGGCTCCAGTCCTTGGGGTTGCCAGCAGTTGGACACGACCTAGAGGCTGAGCACAGTGCACATGTGAGAGGGTGCCCAGGTAGCGGCTGAGCACAGTGCACGTATGAGAGGGTGCCCAGGTAGTGGCTGAGCACAGTGCACGTATGAGAGGGTGCCCAGGTAGCCGCTGAGCACAGTGCACACATGAGAGGGTGCCCAGGTAGCAGCTGAACACAGTGCATATTAGAGAGGGGGCCCAGGTAGCAGCTGAGCACAGTGCATGTATGAGAGTGTGCTCAGGTAGCGGCTGAGCACAGTGCATGTATGAGAGGGTGCCCAGGTAGTGGCTGAGCACAATGCAGGTATGAGAGGGTGCCCAGATAGTGGCTGAGCACAGTGCACGTGTGAGAGGGTGCCCAGGTAGCGGCTGAGCACAGTGCATGTATGAGAGGGTGCCCAGGTAGCGGCTGAGCACAGTGCACATGTGAGAGGGTGCCCAGGTAGCGGCTGAGCACAGTGCACATGTGAGAGGGTGCCCAGGTAGCGGCTGAGCACAGTGCACGTATGAGAGGGTGCCCAGGTAGCGGCTGAGCACAGTGCACGTGTGAGAGGGTGCCCAGGTAGCGGCTGAGCACAGTGCACGTGTGAGAGGGTGCCCAGGTAGCGACTGAGCACAGTGCACGTGTGAGAGGGTGCCCAGGTAGCGGCTGAGCACAGTGCACGTGTGAGAGGGTGCCCAGGTAGCGGCTGAGCACAGTGCACGTGTGAGAGGGTGCCCAGGTAGCGGCTGAGCACAGTGCACGTGTGAGAGGGTGCCCAGGTAGCGGCTGAGCACAGTGCACGTGTGAGAGGGTGCCCAGGTAGCGGCTGAGCACAGTGCACGTGTGAGAGGGTGCCCAGGTAGCGGCTGAGCACAGTGCACGTGTGAGAGGGTGCCCAGGTAGCGGCTGAGCACAGTGCACGTGTGAGAGGGTGCCCAGGTAGCGGCTGAGCACAGTGCACGTGTGAGAGGGTGCCCAGGTAGCGGCTGAGCACAGTGCACACGTGAGAGGGTGCCCAGGTAGCGACTGAGCACAGTGCACATGTGAGAGGGTGCCCAGGTAGCGGCTGAGCACAGTGCACACGTGAGAGGGTGCCCAGGTAGCGGCTGAGCACAGTGCACGTATGAGAGGGTGCCCAGGTAGCGGCTGAGCACAGTGCACACGTGAGAGGGTGCCCAGGTAGCGACTGAGCACAGTGCACATGTGAGAGGGTGCCCAGGTTCCTCCACGCTCAATGCCCGTCCTCTGCCCACCAGATAGCTCTAGGCTTTCTCTTTCCCAGAACTCACCACATTGCGTTTTAATGGCCTCATCTTTATCTGTCTCCCAGGGACACAGGAGGCTCCTGTGGGCAGAGGCTGGGTCTGGTTTACTCATCGCTAAGACCATGATGCCTGTTCTCGTGTCCTGGGCTGCTGTAACAAGTCACCACAAACTGAAACGCAGAGATGTATTCTCTCATGACGCAGCAAGTCAGGCATCCAAACCAGGGTGTCATCAAGGCTGATTCCCTCTGGTGACCTCCAAGGGAGAATCAGTCCATTGCTTCTGTCCCAGTGTCGTGTCACCAGTGATGCTTTACCTTTCTTGGTTTGTGGCTGCATCACTCTAATTTCTGCCTCCACTGTCCAGGGGCCTCACTTGTGGGTGTCTGTCTTCCTTGAAGGGCAGCAGTCATCGGATTTAGGGCTCACCCTGATCCAATATTCCTCCATCTTAACCTGATGACATCTGCAAAGACCCCATTTCTATTTTTTTTTTTTTTTTTGCCACTGTGTGGTACGTGGGATCTTAGTTCCTCGACCAGGGATTGAACCCCTGCCTCATGTATTGGGAGTGCAGAGTCTTATACACTGGACCTCCAGGGAAGAGAGCTCCCCCTATTTCTAAACTAACTCACATTCACAGGTAAATGGGGTTAGGATTTAGACATATCCTTTGGGGGACATAATTCAGCTCACAACAGTGGCAGCCACATCTATTCATCCTAAATATTTGATGAAGGAATGACTGTATGGAGAAATGAATGAATTGATTGTCTGGGGGGGGTCCCTGTTTCTCCAGGAAATTTCAGGCTGAAGTTGGTGCGAGGAAGTTGAGAATAGGAAAATAAAATGTACGGAAGTGTTTGGGTGAAATACATACATACAGGCACACACTCTCGCTCTCTCTCAGTGTCCTTGTATGGGCAGCTCTGGGAAGAGGCTAGAAGTGATGGTCTTTGGGTGGGACCCCAGGTGGTTATTCCACCCTCCCCCTGCAACCTGTCCCCCAGGGCCACGCTGCGGTGGGGCCCAGGCACCATTTTATTAGTTGTGATCAACTGTGGTTAATTCCCTTAATCTAGACTTGCTTGCCCATAAAGCCCAGACCTCAGCTATTGGATTTCCCTGATCAAAGGGCGGTATGTGGGGGGCGCTGCCCAGGAGGGCTTGGCGAGCCTCGTAAACACGGCCGGCCCAGGACACAACATGCACCCTCCCGAAGATGGGCTGATCAATGTCTGGAGCAATCCCATGTGAAATATTACTGTTGCTTAAATGGTGCTTGTGGGATTTACGGCTGGGTATTAATCGGCCCTGCTTAATGCATTGACCTTTGCCCTCCAGCAATTCAGGGAATGGCACTGGTGGGGCCAGAAATTAATTCTGTGGATTAAAGCAGAAAGAGCCCCCTGCATTTGGAAGTGTCAGGGACAGTTTAGGCACTGGCAGGATGCCTATGGCTTCCCTCATCACAGCAGCCAGCAGCAGGGGCTTCCTAGCAGGCTACATGCTAGAAATGATGATCTACGCCATCAGTTCCTTTTTTATTTTATTTATTGATTTATTTGTTTATTTTTGGCTGTGCTGAGTTTTTCATTGCTGCATGCTGACTTTTCTCTAGTTGCGGCGAGTGAGGGCTCCTCTCTTGTTGTCCTGTGCAGGCTTCTCGTTGCGGTGGCTTCTCTTGTTGCACAGCATGGGCTGTTATGTAGAGTGCGGGCTCAGTATGTGTGGCTCACGGGTTTAGTTGCCCCGTGTGGCATGTGGACTGGGAATCGAACCCATGTCCCCTGCATTGGCAGGCAGATTCTTCACCACTGGACCAGAAGGACGGTCCCATTAATTACTCTGTCTTGTTCAGCCCTATGTTTACTTAACCCCTCTCCCCTTCTGCTCCAGGACTTTTCACATTTGTTTGCTCCCCCTGCAATCCCCTTCTTTCCATGCATCCTCAGTTCTAACCTTAGATATCACTTCCTCCAGGCAGCCTTCCTGAGCCCCCAGTCTTGTTCAGCCCGTCATCAGGATCCCAAGATTGTTTCACAATTGTCATTGTGGTTTTTCTAGCCTCGCTCTTCTGACAACCTATAAGTTGCTGGAAGGCAGGAGCTGAAATGTTACCCAGATTGCCTGCATACAGACCAAGCTCAGAGTAGACACTCCATAAATTTTGGTACACGAATGACTCAAAAGAGGTCCAGCAACAGTCAAGGGCACAGTTGACAGATTTTAGAGATGACATAGTTAAATTTGGTATGTTAAGTCTTTTGACCAGGGATGAGCAGGTGGAGCATGGAGAATTTTTAGGGCAGCAGAACTACTCTGTATGATCCTATCATAGTGGATACCTGTCATTACACATTTGTCCAAACCCACTGGAGTGTCTACTGTGGACTTGGGTGATGATGGTGAGTTGGTGTATTTCATGGATTGTAACAAATGTCCCCCTCTGGTGGGGATGTTGGGAATGGGTGAGGCTGTGTATGTGAGGGAGTTAGGGGGGTTATGCCGTCTATGGGGTCGCACAGAGTTGGACACGACTGAAGCGACTTAGCAGCAGCAGCAGCATAGGAAGTCTCTGTGCCTTCTGCTCACTTTTGCTGTGAATGTAACACGTTATTGACCAGGGGATTTCTGCAGAAACTAACGCCTGTGGCTGGTGATTTGTTAAGTAAGTGAATATCGAAACGTCTCTGGTCAATAACATTCAGTAACAAAAGATGTATTAATATGTCTCTAGTCAACAAGTTGTTAAAACTGTTCTGAAAGGGCTTCCCTGGTGGCTCAGTGGTAAAGAATCTTCCTGTCAATGCAGGAGACACGGGTTGATCCCTGGTCCAGAAAGCTCCCAAATGCAGCAGAACAACTCAGCCCGTGGGTCACCACTGCTGCTGGAGCCTGCATGCCCTGGAGCCCGTGCTCAACAACAAGAGAAGCCAGCGCAAGGAAACGCCAGCACAATGAGAAACCTGCGCACCGCAGCGAGAGGAAAGCCCACGCAGCAACGAAGACCCAGCACAGCCAGTACATAAATGTTAAATTTAAAACAATTATTTAAAAAGCTGTTCTAAAAAATGAAGTCTGCTAAAAAAAAAAAGATCTATTGATCCAACACTAAATATCAGATCACATTTAATAATCTTAACCTCTCAGCCTAAAAAGATGGGCAACCAAGCCACTCTGGGCTCATGCCCTGATTGCCAGCAAGATTGGTGGAAGGTGAGCAGAGGCAGCCCTTTCAGACAGGGGACGTGGCTCTAGTTAGCCACAGTCCCCACCACTCCGCTATAAGCACTTATATATTTATACTCAATGCTTTCTTTGCTGGTCTGTGTTTCTCACTTGATGTTGACCCAGAGGGAGAAGACAGACGTAGGAAGGGCACAGAATGCAGGACAGAGCAGGCTTCCTGGGAGCAGAGCTGGAAGAGGGGGCTGACTTCATGGTGCCCATGCTCTCATTGTCTCCTTCTGCACGTGTAGGCTGGGCTCAGCTTGTCCTGTCCCAGGTGGAATGCCAGGAGAGGCTCCTCTGTGGTTCTACAGAGTTACAGGGAGCTGGACACATGGGAGCTTTCCGTGGGGAAAGGGAAGGGATTGCCGGGCTGAGAATTATCTTGATCTCAGATGACAGTCGTGCAGGAGAATTTGCATCCAGGACAACCTGTGTTGTCCAATACAGCATCCACCAGCCACACATGGCCATCAAGCACATAAAGTGTGGGTGGTCCAAACTGAGATGGGCTGTAAGTGCAATCCATGTGACTCATGAATGATGTAACATGTAAAATCTCTATTATTTTTCACTTGATTGCATGTTGCTATGCTAAGTCACTTCAGTCATGTCCGACTCTGTGTGACCCCATAGATGGTAGCCCACCAGGCTTCCTGGTCCCTGGGATTCTCCAGGCAAGAACACTGGAGTGGGTTGCCATTTCCTTCCTTCAACATGATTGCATGTTGAAATGATACTATTTCTCCTCTTTATAGTCATAAATAGCTTTTATTCATTTGTTGTTCAGTCGCTTAGTTGTTTCTGACTCTTTGTGACCTCATGAACGGCAGCACGCCAGGTTTCCCTGTCCTTCACCATCTCCTGGGGTTTGCTCAAACTTATGTCCATTGAGTCAGAAATGCCATCCAACCATCTCATCCTCTGTTGCCCTCTTCTCCTCCTGCCCTCAATCTTTCCCAGTATCAGGGTTTTTTCCAATGAGTTGGCACTTCACATTGGGTGGCAAAAGTACTGGAGCTTCAGCTTCAGCATCAGTCTTACCAATGAATATTCAGGGTTGATTTCCTTTGACTTATTTGACCTCCTTGCTGTCCAGGGGACTCTCAAGAGTCTTCTCCAGCACCACAATTTGAAAGCATCAGTTCTTTGATGCTTAGCCTTCTTTATGGTCCAACTCTCTCATCCATACGTGACTACTGGAAAAACCATAGCTTTGACTAGACAGACCTTTGTTGGCAAAGTGATGTCTGCTTTTTAATATACTGATTAGGTTTGTCATAGCTTTTCTTCTGAGGAGCAAGTGTCTTTTAATTTCGTGGCTGCAGTCACCATCCACAGTGATTTTGGAGCCCGAGAAAATAAAATCTGTCACTGTTAACAATTTTTGCTTAACTATGTTATGGAGAAGTTTTTTTTTTTAAAGATCATATTTATCATATTTCTTCAAAAAGCTTTTGACTTCCAAGTATCGTCCAGGCAGTATTTAGATGGAGACGACATAGCAGTAAGCAAAGGCCCTCATCTCGGGGGACATACCTTCTGCTTTGGGGAATCAGATGAGAAACAAAGGATAGTATATAATTTTCCAAAAAGTTCATTTGGGTTTCTCTGTAACATCTCGTGGAAAAACCTGAAGAAACTTTCTGACCAACCCAATACTATAAAGTCAATTAAGGTAGGATACTGGGTCTTCATAAGCAGGGTAGTCCTAGAAGACCTCTCTGATAAGGTGCCATTTGGGTGGAGATGTGGAAGAAGTGAGGAAAGTGAGACATGCAAATATTGGATTAGGGTGTTCCAGGCAGAGGGATGTGCAAATGCATAAAGTGCAAAGGCGCTGGGGTGGGCTGTGCTCGGCATATTCAGGGAACAGCCAGGAGATCTGCAAGGCTGGAGCAGAGTGAGTGACGGGAAACGGGGAGGAAGACGAAGTCAGAGGTCGAGGGACCTGGTTACATAGTAGACAGCAGCAAGGACTCTGCATTCTCCTCTGAGTGAGACAGGACCTATGGCAGGGATTTGCTTAGAGAAGGGACCTGATCCGACTTACCTCATCCTTATAAAGAATGAGGCCCACTCTGGTGGCTTTGCTGAGTAGATCGACTGCTGTTGCTGCTGCTAAGTCACTTCAGTCATGTCTGAGTCTATGCAACTCTATGGACTGTAGCCCATCAGGCTCCTCTGTCCATGGGATTCTCCAGGTAAGAATACTGGAGTGGGTTGCCATGCCTTCCTCCAGGAGCTCTTCCCAACCCAGGATGGAACCTGGGTCCCCTGCATTGTAGGCAGATTCTCTACCACTGAGCCACCAAGAAAGCACTGAGTGGATGGATGGAAGGGTGCAAATGTGGAGGCAGGGAGACTTCAGAGATGATTGCAATCATAATATAATCAAGTTTTAGCCATGCTTTAAGGAAACAAAGACATCACTGTATCAACTGTACACATCAGTTTTAATGCATATTTGGATTTCAGAATTTTTTTTCAGAACCAAGGAAATAGGGCACTGAATGTTTTTATCTATTTATTTTTTTTAATTAAAAAAAATTTTTTTTTGGCCGCACTTCATGGCATGTGAGATCTTACTTTCCCAACCAGGAACTGAACCCATGACACCGCATTGGAAGTTTGGAATCTCAACCACTGGACCACCAGGGAAGTCTCTTTCTTTTTTAATTAAAAAAACAAATTTAAGTTCTTTTTTCAGTTTTAGGGCACTGGATGTTTTTTAGGGCTTCCCAGGGGGCACTAGTGGTAAACCACCTGCCTGCCAATGCAGGAGATGTAAGACACTCAGATTCAGTCCCCGGGTTGGGAAGATCCCCTGGAGGAGGGCATGGCAACCACTCCAGTATTCTTGCCTGGAGAATCCCATGGACAGAGGAGCCTGGGGGGCTTCAGTCCATCGCACTGTGCACGACTGAAGCGACTTAGCATGCATACATGCACTGGGTGTTTTTAATTGAAAGAATCTGTAGTGGGAACTCAACGTGTGTTCTCTTTATTTCCAAGTTTTGTCTTTTTTGCTTCTAGGTGGTTGAGAGTAAAAACTATGTTTTTGTAACATCATTGGAGTTCCACTGTGTAATACATTATGTGTATGTATTTACATGTATTAACTCTTTTAATCTATAAAGTGAAATCTCAAAAACCAAATTGTTAAGGTCTGGGGACTACCTCAGTTGACTGGAAATAGGAGATGAGTTCAATGATGCATTACCGAATATGAGATTCTGGTTAATCCAATGTGCTAGGGGATTCAGCTTTAAGCTTTACAATATCTGGGTATAGCACCTTAACTCTAATGATACTAAAGATGAGGTAGGAATTGGACCTTAAAAACATCTGCATGGGCCTATGACACTCCTTGAATACTTGCTGCTCCTTCTAAATATCTGAGGGCCAGCAGCATGCCTATCACATGGGACTTTGAAAGAAATACAGAGTTCCAGGCACCAGCTAGTATCTAAATTTTAGCAAGGTCCCTGGGAGATTTATAGGCTTTTTTAAAGCATGAGAAATACAGATTTGACTGGTCCCACTTACCAGTAAGAAACTGAGATGATCAGTCCTACAACCTGCCAGAAATTGGATCCTGCCCATGGCACAGGAGCTTGAGAATGGATCCTTCTCCAGTCGAGCCTTCAGATGAGACCACACTCCTGGTTGCCTCCTGAGAGATACTGAAGCAGAGGCTCCGACTGAGTCATGCTCATATTCCTGACCCACAGAAACCAAGAGACGAAGCATGTGTATTTTTTGAGTCCCTACATTTGTGATAATTTGTTATAGAGCAATAGAGAATTAACACAGTCACCTAAGGAACTTAGAGAAAAAACACAATTACAACTGCTAACATCCAAGTCCAACTTTTGGCCAGTTGAACCAGAATCACCAGGGTTGATCCAAGCAACGATATTTAAGAAGCTCTTCCCACGTGTTGATGGTGCACAACTGAGGCTGAGGAGTCCTGCCCAAGATACTGCTGTTGGAAAGCAGTGTCCAGTGATTATAGGCTCCCTGGGCACTCTTTCCCACACCTCACCCCAGTGTGTGGTCATTTGAGCTTTCTGGTTGCTCATCCCTGGGTTGTTGCTATTGTTCAGTCGCTAAGTCGTGTCCGACTCTTTCATGACCTGATGGACTGTAGCCCGCCAGGCTCCTCTATCCATGGGAGTTTTTTCAGGCAGCAATACTGGAGTGGGTTGCCATTTCCTTCTTCAGGGGATTTTTCTGACTCAGGGATCGAACCTGCATCTCCTCCCTTGGCAGGTGGATTCTTTCCTACTCAGTCACCAGGGAAGCCCCATTCCTGGGTTTAGCTGGAGGTTAATCTTTTCCCCAGCTTTCTTCCACCAGCCTCACTCTGAAGAGAGGGGTTTCTGGTGCCCTTTCTTCATTTCTGGTCAGAATGATGGAGACCTTTGGGAAGATGGCCCCACTGCAGTGATATGTGATGGTTCCATCCATCCATCCATCCATGGGAAAGGATCTTAATGAAGAGCCTGGGGCCCAAGAGGCTGGAGCCTCAGTCCACAGAGGCTTTGAAATCCGAGCTTTCATATCATATTCACACATCTGAAACACATCAGAGGGTGAAGGACAGACACGACGAGGTAAGAGCTCAGAGGGGATCTGGCAAGAATGGGGGCAGATGAGAGATCTCTGGTGACTTCCCTGTGGCATCTCTCTGGGTCAGGTCGTTTGGCAGGGGGAGGGGAGAGTGGGCTGCTCTGCTGCCATTACCTGGATAGAATGTCAGGAGCATCGCCCAGACACCCCGTGTCCCCGGCCATCTGCTTTATGACTTGGGTTGCCATCCCCCAGGCTTATCCCAGGTCACGTTTTCCAAAGATAAGCAGTTAAGGGGTGTGTCAGAGATGAGAATTTATAGCCGAGTAACTCCACTTTCCCGACCTGCCTGTCCCCTGACCCTGCCTGGGGCTGCCAAGACTGACCTATGAAAGAATAATGTGTATGAGAGGGTTTCCAGGAAGCAAGGACAAAGGTGGGGTTACACCTGAGAACTCAGAAATTCTGAGATCTGGAAAGGGCTTGGATGTCAATCCATGGGGCTATTGAACAAAATGTTCTAAGAATGTAGGATCAAACAGCCCAAGATTCCAAACCTGCCTCTGCCACTTGGGCAAATGGCTTAACCAACCTCAGTGTTCTTATTTGTAAAGTGGGGGTAATAGGAATATATGCTACAGAGGATTGACATGATGCTTATGTGAGATGTAACACATGTTAAAATGTTGGGTTGACTGAAAAGTTTGTTCGAGTTTTTCTGCAGGATGGTGTGGATCTCGAATGAACTTTTTTGCCAATGCAATGTGTTACCGCTAGCATGGTATCTGGGAAGAATAAGTGCTCAGTAAAAGGGAGTTGTTAACTCCATTTTTCTTTTCATAGCCAGGAGAGCTGAGGTGTCTAATGGAAACACAGCATCCTTGAACTATGATCACAGGGAAGAGGTGGCCACATGGAATATTTCAGCAGACATCTGTCTGTCTGCTCACTTAGAAGCTGTTTGAGCAGAATACTCCTAGATGATTTAAGTTCATATATATCTTCCCCCGTGATTAATCAATGGTTCATCAGATAATTGATTTTCTGTGGTTGTTTTTCCAAAGCAGATAATTGATTTTCTGTGGTTGGTTTCCCAAAGCTTGTTTGCTAAGGGTCTTTCCAAAATGGCCTGATGCCTTGCCTTGTGACTTGAGTATTTTTGACGCTTGATTATTTTTTTTAATTGTTTATTCATTTGGCTGTGTTGGGTCTTTGTTGCTTGCATTGCATGAGATCTTTCCTTTTGGCTCGCACACCTTCCAGCTGTGGCTCATGGGTTCCAGAGCTCACAGGCTCACTTGCCTCTCCATTTTCCTGGAAGGGAAACTGAAGCAATGAAAAGTGAAATGTCTTGCTCTGAAGCAGAGGGTTCCTGGGGCTAAAGCCAGGATTGAACTCCACTTTTCTGACTCCTAATCCAGTGGCCTCCAACTGCTCCTCTGGGGCAGCCATCTGTCTTTTCCCCACTTGTCTCATGCCAGACACCATCCTGTGCTAAGACTGTTCTCACAAACACATGGGTGACCCTGGAAGAGAACATCTTCATTCGGAACCTATGAGGCAAGTGAGCTTAATTGATCTCTTTACAGATCCCATCAGCATGTGGAATCTTAGTCACTGGACTGGGAATAAAACCCATGGCCCTTGCATTGTAGGGCAGATCCTTAACTGCTGAACTATTAGCGAAATCTTTGCTCTTGACTCTTTATGAGGGACATTCTTCAGGAAAGCTCATTTACGGCTCTGATCATCCTTAGAGCAACAGTAAAGTCTAACTCTGCAGACCATAGTCTGTTTCACCAGGGGTTGCGTCCAGGTCTCCACTTGTGTTTTTCATGTGATTCTCAGGCGAGCGGTCTTTTTACAAAAGGAGGCTCAGCGACATAAGGCTAAACTTGGCTAACATTACAGGTGTGAAAAGTATGGGAATGAGGATGAAAATATGCATTGTGATCCACAGAGAGGTACTTGAAAATGAAATTCCTGCCAATTATTTATTCATTTTTTAACCTTTGCCACTTGAAAAGAGAGGGTGGGAATCAGATTAGAGTTAATTAGGCTCCGAATGAATATGTTCTTTTCCAGGGTCACCCACGTGTTTGTAAGAACAGTCTTAGCACGGGATGGTGTCTGGCATGAGACAAGTGGGGAAAAGACAGATGGCTGCCCCAGAGGAGCAGTTGGAGGCCACTGGATTAGGAGTCAGAAAAGTGGAGTTCAATCCTGGCTTTAGCCCCAGGAACCCTCTGCTTCAGAGCAAGACATTTCACTTTTCATTGCTTCAGTTTCCCTTCCAGGAAAATGGGGATAATAATTCTTCCTTTGACAACTGAAGGAAATCATAGATAGAAAAGCATAAGTGTGGCACTTCCCAGGTGCTCCAGAGTGTTAAGGCTCTGTTTGATCCCTGGTAGGGGACCTAAGATCTCACATGCTGGGTGGAGCAGTAAACCCTCCCTGCCCACCACCAAAAAAAAAAAAAAAAAAAAAAAGCCAAAACACCCTAAAACAAAATAAACAAAAAAAGAAAAGCAAAAGTGCTGTGTAAAGGCAAAGTGATAATAATATTCTGGCCCATCAGCTTGTCTGGGATGGAGGAGGGGAGATGTGCTTAAGCCATGCATGTCCATCCCTAACCCCCACCTTATTCCAATCTCCTTTCCAAGATCTCTCCTTATCTTCCCTTTGCTTATGGAAGCAAGCAGAGAAAAAACCAAAAGTCCTAAGTTAAGACAGGTCAAGGACATCTGGATTCTTACCTGTGAAATGGAGCTGAGATATAGCATTAACTTTACAAGCCTGCTGCCTCCTTCCAGTCCTGTCTCATTCCTCTCCATAGCCCTCCTCCTCTACCCTCCAGCAATCCTCCCTGTAACCACAGGGCTTTGCACCAGCTATTCCCACTGCCTGGCACACTTTCTCACTTCCCTCCTGGCCTGCTTAACTCCTACATATTATTCTTCAGCTCTTGGCCTTCATCAGTCCCCTCTCCTGACCTCATGGTCAGATCCCTCTATAAATGTTCTCATTACAGTGGGTAACTTCTCCTTGTCTATGGTTTGAAATAACATACTTATCTGTATAGTACACAGAGCTGGTAATTCCATGATGGGAGGGACATTGTCTGTTTATTTTTTCCCCTTTATCATCTCAGAATCTGGAATAGTTCCCAACACACAGAGATGCTCAATAACTATTTATTGAAAGAAGGAATGAATGAATGAACAAATGAAGTGATCTTTCTTCATGGGTCTGAGGGCACAAGAGAACTTGCGAAGTCCCTGCGTCCTGTTTCTCAGCTGAGCAGCATGACTGATTAACTTGAAGTCACGCATGAGATTTATGGCTGTTCATCACTCCTGTTGCATTTCTGGGAGGCGAGGGCTGTGTTCTCAGGGTAGATGTCCATGTGCAGGGGTGGGACCATCTTACCCCCAGTCCTCTGTGGTCCTGAAAAATCTTTGCTGATGGATGGGTATCTCTCAGCAGGGTGCCGAGGAGAACATTTGGAGGCCGATTGAGATTGAGGGAGAGGAAAATGGACAGTCCCTTTGCATCCTTCTTCCACAGTCAGGGAAGCCCTTGACCAAAACAGATGTTCCCAGCTCACCCAATAACAATAATAACAACAGATAGAATTTACTGGGTGCTTCTTACTTGCCTGGTGCCTGGCCTAAACCTGGGTCCAACAGTTATGCGTGGAATGAATGAATGAATGAATACCAGGCACTGTCTTAAGGACTTGCTATACCAACTGTCATTTTATCCTCAGAAAAATATTGCAAGAGGGATTCTATTATTACCCCCATTTTATGGAAAAACAAACAGGCTCAGAGAGATGAAGTACTGTGTCTTAGGCCCTCTTAGAAGCACCAGAACGAGCATGATCTTTTTTTTTTTCCTCCTGCTTATCTCTGGGGTCCCTTTTCTCTCCACATCATCTGAGGTCTTCTCTGCTTTTATCCTGCCCTTTCCAGCTCGCCCCTCTGATGTCTGGAACTGATCCACAAAAGTGATACATTGGTCTCTCTTCTCTATATCTGTGCTAGACGATTGTCTCAAGGTGGGGATAGTCTGTTCATGGGTTTCCCCTCTGTAGTTGATGGGCTTGTAAGAATTATAAAGACCTTGTCCCTGAAGACAGCCTCATGTTACTATTGTACCCATTTTATTTTTTTAAACACTGTTCTTGGTTTCCTTTTTTTCTTTTTTTGTTATAGATTTTTTTTTTTTTTTGATGTGGACCATTTTTAAAGTCTTTACTGAATTTGTTACAAGATTGCTTCTGATGTATGTTTTGGTTTTTTGACCGGGAGGCATGTGGGATCTTAGTTTCCCAAGCAGAGATTGAACCTGCACCCTCTGCATTGGAAGGCCAAGTCTTAAACATTGGACCACAAGGGAAGTCCTCTATTGTACCCATTTTAAACATGAGAAAACAGAGGCTTAGAGAGGAGAAATAAAATGGCTTGCCTGGCATCACATCTGTTATTGGATTTTCGGATCACCAAACATGGTGGCTTAACACAGCAGAAATTGATTGTTTAAATTCTGAAGGTGAAAAGTTCAAAGTCAAGGTATCAGCAGAGTCGCAGTTCCCTCCGTGGGCTGTGGGGAAGATCCTTCCTTGTCTCTCTGGTTTCTAGCGATGCCTGGCATTCTCTGAGTTGAAGACTCATCACACCCGCTTCCACCTCTGTCTTCAGCCAGCCTTCTCCTCTGGGTTCCTCTGTGTGTCTTCTCTTTTCTTTCCTGTATAAGGTCACCCTTCATTGGATAGATGGTTCACCCAGATTCAGGATGGTTTTATCTTGAGATCCTTACCTTAATTGCCTCTACAATGATCCTTACTGCAAACAAAATTACATTCTGGGGTTCCAAGTAGACATAGATTTTGTCTGGTATGGAGGCACTGGTATTTAACCCAATACAACATCTCTGCCAAGTGCTGGAGCAGAGAATCACCACCAGATGGGACTAACTCCAAAGCCCATACATTTAACTGACACGTGCTACAAGGATTGTTCCTTAGAAAGCTCAGAGTGGTGGTGAGCTTCATTTACCAGAGACCTGGGGCCTCTGGCTGGCTTTTGACTTCTCTTTTTTGCATGAAGTTGTCTGCGTCAAGCATAGATTCTTAATTTTTGAGCGAGAGAGAAGAAACTTGACTTTGTATTTAGACTCATTCTTTCTCTGGTCTCCACCTTACACCCTGGTCCAGTCATTCACTAGGTCTGAGCTGCTGCTGTCTCCATACCCTAACTTCCTTCACATCCCCAGCTGCCTCCTTCTTTCTTACTTCCTCTCCCAGATGGAAACCATTATGGTGGCATTTTCGGCTGAAACAGAAGGGTGGTGAAGGGAAGTGCTGAGGTTACCTCTTGTTGAGAACGTTCTATTTATAACAAGGCAATCGCTTGCCCAGAAGTGCAAAAGAAATCGGAGGAACTGCCGTACTGTTCTCCATAGTGGTTGTACCGCTTCACATTCCCGCCAACGGTGCACAAGGGTTCCCTTTCTCCACACCCTCACCAACACGTATCTCCTGTCTTTTTGACAGTAGCCATCCTAACAGCGGGGAAGGCAACGGCACCCCACCCCAGTACTTTTGCCTGGAAAATCCCATGGATGGAGGAGCCTGGTAGGCTCCAGTCCAAGGGGTCGCTAAGAGTCGGACACGACTGAGCGACTTCACTTTCACTTTTTACTTTCATGCGTTGGAGAAGGAAATGGCAGCCCACTCCAGTGTTCTTGCCTGGAGAATCCCAGGGACGGGGGAGCCTCGTGGGCTTCCGTCTATGGGGTCGCACAGAGTCGGACAAGACTGAAGCGACTTAGCAGCAGCAGCAGCAGCATCGTAACAGATGTGAGATAATGTCGTGTGGTTTGGTTTGCATTTTCCTGATGATAAGTGATGTTGAGCACCTTACCATATACTTGTTGGCCATTTGCACTTCTTGTTTGGGGAAACGTCTATTCCATTTCTTTGTCTGTTTCTTTAATCAGATAATGATGATGATTTGTGTGTGTGTGTGTGTGTGTTTTGGGGTTGTATGTATTTCTTATATATTTTGGATACTAACCCCTTGTCAGATAGATGGCTTGAAAATATTTTCTCCCACTCCAAAATTTCAGTTATGCAAGATGAATATGTTCTGAAGCCCTAATGTACCACCTGATGATTAGAATTGACAGGACTGTACTGTACACTTGAAATTTGCTGAGAGAATAAATCTGTAGATCCTGAGTGTGCTCATCACACAACACAAAAGTGAAAGAAATTAGTAACTGGGTGAGTAAAGTGATGGATATCTTAATTGTGGTGATTATTTCATAACATACACATGTATCTATGGTGATTATTTCATAACATATCATGTGTCTAAACATCATATTTTACACCTTAAATATATACAATTTTTATGTGTCAATTATGCCTCAGTAAAGCTGGGAAACATGGAAATTAGATAGTCTAGGAATGAAAGGGAAATTTCTGCCAACCCTGTTTGCCTGGCTGGATTCATCAATGGATAAAAACATTTGACTTTAAGAGTTGGTGAAGGGGGACTTCCCTGGTGGTTCAGTGGTTAAGAATCTGTCTGCCAATGCAGAGGACACTAGTTTGATCCCTGGTCTAGGAAGATCCCACATGCCAAGGGGTGACTAAGCCAGAGTACCACAACTACTGAGGCTGCACTCTAGAGCCTGGGAGCCTCAGCTACAGAAGCCCACGCACCCTAGAGCCTGTGCTCTGCAGCAAGAGAAGCCACTGCAGTAAGAAATCCACGCACCGCAACTAGAGAGTATCCCCTACTCCTCGCCCCTAGAGAACGCCCACGTGCAGCAACGAGGACCCAGTGCCGTCAAAAATAAATTCAAAAAGAAATAAAGTTAACCCTTGAGAGTCCCTTGGACAACAAGGAGATCAAACCAGTCAAGCCTAAAGGAAATCAACCCTGAATACTCATTGGAAGGATTGATGCTGAAGCTGCAATACTTTGGTCACCTGATGTGAAGAACTGATTCATTGGAAAAGACCCTGATGCTGGGAAAGACTGAAGGCAGGAGAAGGGGATGACAGAGGATGAGATGGTTGGATGGCATCATCGACTCAATGGACATGAGTTTGAGCAAGCTCCAGGAGATGGTGAAGGATGAGGAAGCCTGGTGTGCTGCAGTCCATGGAGTCGCAAAAAGTTGGACATGACTGAGCTACTGAACAAAAGTAACAATATAAAAAAAGAGTTGGTGGGGGCTGTTGGAGGTGGGGGCAGGAGAAATAGACATGCAGCTGCCTTCTCTCCTGACAGATGCTCTATACACTTGACTGGTCCCTGGTGGAGAAGTGGGACAAGGACATGGATGAAGGAAAGGGAATGTTGGTAGGAGACACTGAGTTTTGATCCACAAGGAAAATTTCCATCTACTCCATTCCCTCATTTACCCTGTCTAAGCATTTACTGAACTTCCCTGGTGGCTCAGATGGTAAAGGGTCTGCCTACAATGCGGGAGACCTGGATTCAATCCCTGGGTAGGGAAGATCTCCTGGAGAAGGGAATGGAACCCACTCCAGTGTTCTTGCCGCCACCCCATCCCCTGGAGAAGGACGTGGCAACCCACTCCAGTATTCTTGCCTGGAGAATCCCATGGACAGAGGAGCCTGGCAGGCTACAGTCCATGGGGTCACAAGAGTTGGACACAACTTAGCGACTAGACAGAGAGAAGCATTTACTGAGCCTCTGGAAGGAACAGACCCTGTAGACACCTTGATTTCTGACTTCTGGCCTCTAGAACCGTGGGAGACTATCTGGTTTCTGTTAAGTCACCCAGTTTGTGGTAATTTGTTTTGACAGCCCTGGGAAATTATGACAGACTTTAAGACACAGACCCTTTTCCCATCCTCACTGGGAACAGATTGACACATGAAAGTTTAATAAGAATGTCAGTAGACATGTCAGTCCAGCCCTGAAGGAGCACAGAGAAAGGGTCACAACATCTTCCTAGAGGCTGGATGGGAAGGCTTCATGGAGGAGGTGACTGTGCTGCATTCTCAAAGACTGGATTTTTTTTAAATAAGGAGGAGGGAAAATGGTGATGTAGGCAGGCAGGGAGGGAGTGACCCTTTATGGAGGCACTGAGGTGATAAAGAGCTTGTGACTGGAGAGGCACTTGAGGGGAAGGTGGGATTGTAGAGAGGATTTTACTTGGGCTTGTAACATAAGTTGGATTTGATTTGAGTTCTGGAGAATCCTGTGAAGGGGTTTAGCACTTCAAGGGCAAGAGGGAGCCATAGACTATTCTGGAGAAGAGAAGTGCATCAGTCTGAGCTTATGGTTGCCAGCAACAGCATCCACTTTAGCTAGTTTAGGCAGAAAAGGATTGTGTTGAGGATATCAGAAATGTCACTGAATTTCCAGGACAGAAAATAAAGCTTAAAACCTGTACCATTTGGATTGTACTCCTGGGTTGCTACCCTAGACCTGGGCAACGTGCCCCACTAACACTACTAAAAACACCACCACAAAGACAGCTGTCACTGATTCCTCCAGAGGCCTCAAGGTCAGAATTCATTCCAGGCCATCCCCTTTCAGCCCCATGGAAATCACACCTGAATACATCTGATTGCAAGGCTGGGCCACATGATCAGGTTCTAGCTGCAAGGGAAGCTGGGGAAGTGAGTTTTGGGCTCCACCTCTAGGAGACTGACTTCATAAAGTGGGTATGCCTTTTTCGTTTGTTTGTTTTTTCCGTTAGTCCTTCCAGATCCACATTCTCTTCCTGGGAAGCTGTTCCACCTGGACTGTATCAGTAGGGTTATCTGCATTCTGGACTGAATTCAGCTGTTGGGATTAACCAGCATGAGGTGTGTGTTGATTTTGGAGAGGTGGAGCTCAGAGTGTTTATAATCCAGGTTCCTTCTGCCAGGTTGATCATGGCCCTCCATCAACGCTCTGTTCTTAATCAAGGCTGCCTCACTGACAGTTTTCTTTCAGGTTCTAGTAACCATTTTCCCCCTTCCCTCTTGAGAACCAGGGTAGTAATGCTTCCCAGCTGTGCTCAGCCCCTGGGTACCACATTGTCCCTCATAGATTCTCCCTGATCTGATAAACTATTGTAAATAACCCTCTCAGGAACTCAGATGGAGGGGGTCATCTCTGTCTTTCCAGGACTCTACTATACAATAAAGGTCACTCCCCAAATGATCCTGAACACAGAGGCAGAAAAGATAGTCTATCCCAGCCATCTGTTCAGGCTATGGATTTATATTGTAGATTTTTCTCCCTTTAGGATCTTAGAATCTTCTTTTGTATCTACCCCCTTAATAGCCCAGAAATAAAGGAGAAAAAAACATCAGTGAGGAAGAGGAACAGGAGCATGTGAAAGGCCAAGCAAAGGGTCTTCAGAGTCAAGAATAAACTGAAGGTTGACTGATTCACAAACTTTTACACACACTTGGCCCAGTCTTGATCACTGTTGGAAGAAGAGGGTCAACTCTTGTCTTGTATTTTTGGCTGCTGCTGCTGCTGCAAGTCACTTCAGTGATGTCTGACGCTGTGCGACCCCAAAGACGGCAGCCCACCAGGCTCCCCTGTCCCTGGGATTCTCTAGGCAAGAACACTGGAGTGGGTTGCCATTTCTTTCTCCCGTGCAGGAAAGTGAAAAGTAAAAGTGAAGCCTCTCAGTCATGTCCAACTCTTCTCGACCCCATGGACTGCAGCCTATCAGGCTCCTCCGTCCATGGGATTTTCCAGGCAAGAGTACTGGAGTGGGTTGCCATTGCCTTCTCCGTATTCTTGGCTAACTTCTCTGAATTAGTGTGAAGCTATGGCAAAAAATCAGGTTCAGTAATCAACGGAATCTGAGTTGGAAACCCAGCCCTCTAGTTTACTGGCTGGGCAATCTTAGGCATGTGACTTAACACTTCTGAGGCTCAACTTTTTAATCTGTATCAAGTGAATAGTCACATCAGGCTAACTGTGGGTATTCAGCGACCTGGTAGAGAGAACGCTCAGAACAATGCCTGGTGCATACAACAGTGCTCCAAAAGAAAACTGTTGGCTGTGGCTAATTATCATCTCCGTGCCTTACACACCTCTTACCCCAGACACTCCTTAGAGTTTCGAGTGTGACTGAGGTGGTGACTCATTCTGTTTCTCCCACCCCAGTAGGGCAGCTGGCCCGAGTTCCTGGTACTCTGCGTCCCTGTACTCTGATCCCATCACGAGTCGGCGCCACCCATTCTGTTCTCCTGAGAAGCATGCAGCTCTTTCTCTGCTTGTTTGTTCTTTCCTATTTGCTGAGGGTTGATGTCATTCATTTCATGCTGGCTCCCAGACATCAAGGTCCGCGTCTCTGTAACCTGTTTTGTATTTATACCGCAAGGATGCTTAATAGTGTTGGGTGACGCTGGTGTATTACAAATGACAGCTGAGTCAAGAATGCTCTCCCACTGGCTCCAATCGGCCAAAAAAAAGAGTTTGACTTGTCATTCTTACCACAAACAGATGTTCAGCACATAATAGAGGCTAGGTGGGAGGGATGTCATGATGATCAGGCTAGGTCTCTATCTTATTTGCTTATTTGCCTCATCTGAGCTTTTTGAGGTCAGGGACCATGTTTGGTCACCGTCACAAAGTCTAGAGTCTGACACATAATGGCTGATAAATACGTATGTGTTTTTAAAATTAATTTATTTTACTTTACAATATTGTATTGGTTTTGCCATTTATCTATTGTTAATTTGAGGATTATTTTTGAATGACCTACTGTATGTGAGGCTCTGTGCAAGACTTTGGAAGGCAACAGTGAACCAAAATAGTCAGTCTTTTAGAAGGGTGGCAAATGTGTAAATGAGTAATTAAGTTTGCAATGACAAGTCTCGGAGTAGAGGTGAAATGGGACTCCAGAGAACAATTGACCAGCTCTGCTTGGAGCTTGTAAAGTATGAGAGTATTTGAGTTGGGTCTTGATGGAGGAGTAGGAGTCCACCAGGTGAAGAATGGTGACAAAGGTGTTCTGACAGAGGGAGCAATGTGCAAAATCATAGAGCTGAGAGAGCACCTGGTATTTTAAGGAATAAGGAATGACTTGTTATGGCTGGGGCTCAAAGGATAAATAAGGGAATGAATCTGGAAAGATTATTTGAAGGCAAATTAGCTAAGGATTGACATGGAATGCCTTAATCAGATTTGTGTCTTCTGAAGCCTGTTATGGAGGTAGAGAGGAGGATTGACTGGGGATGCTAAACAGATCCTTCTCTGATCCTCTTGGTGGGTATGAAAAAATAAAAAAGGTCATGATTTGTAGCTTTTACCCATTCCAGGTAAATATCCCACCATGGCTAATTCTGACTCCCAATGTTATGTTGACAAATGCAGAGTTGAGAAGAGATGGATGCCCTCTTGGGGAGCATTGTGGGAAATGCCAGAGCCAAATAACTTTATTATGTCCCTTACAGAGCCTTTGTAGGGTTCCTTAGGGACCATGTGTGGGAAAGAGCTTTTGAAATTGTGAAAAGGTAACCTGACTGTGAAGTGGTGACATCTATGGAATATACCAGGATTCAGTCCACTCTTTCCCCACTAGCACTACTTAGAGTTTCTCTCTGCAGGTATTTATTCCTTTCAGCCACAAGGTTTTGGTGGGAGGGGTTCTCTGATGGCTCAAATGGTAAAGAATCTGCCTGCAATACATGAGATGTAGGAGGCACAAGTTCGATCCCTGGGTCAGGAAGATCCCCTGGAAAGGGAAACGGCAACCCACTCCAGTATTCTTGCCTGGGAAATCCCATGGACAGAGGAGCTTGGTGGGCTACAGTCCATGGGGTTACAAAGAGTCAGTTATGACTGTGCAACTGAGCACAGGTGGGATGTCCCTGATACCCACCTCCCAGGTCCAACTTGCGCAAGCAATGAGCAGATCTCTATCCAGACTGTAGTCATTGGCTCAGGGTTGAATATCTAACCAATCAGAGCATGTGAAGTGCGGGAAGTCATCTGATTGGGTTTCTGAAGATTAGGGTTCCTTCCTCTTCTGCAGGGATGCCCAGTGGAGACGCTCTTACTTCCTCAGAATGAGCCATTGGCAACCATGCTTTTTGAGCATCACAGGGTCTTGCTCAGAAGTCCAGCAGTGAACTAACACCATCTTAAGCTGTCACTTTCCAAGACAGAATGGAAAGATGGAAAGCAGCTGGGTGCTTGTTTTAATTCCTGGGTCCTTGTTTTAATTTGCCTGACCTGACATGAAATTTTTGGTTAGGTGGAACAATACATCCCTCATCTCATTAAAAAAATCATTTATTTAAAAGCATTTATTGGAGGGCAGTTGCTTTGCAATGTTGTGTTAGTTTCTGCTGTACAGCACAGTGCATCAGCTATATGTATATATCACCTGGTTTTTGGGTTTCCTTACTATTTAGGTCACCACAGAGCACTGAGTAGAGTTCCCTGTGCTATCCAGTAGGTTCTCATCAGTTATCAATTTTATACATAGTATCAATAGTGTATGTACGTCAATCCCAATCTTCCCCATCCCTTTTTGGTCGAGCTAGAGTTGGGTTTCTATTCTTTCTAGAGGATGATATGATTCTGTTACTGGCACTCACCATCACCATCATGACTCAATTTATGAAATGACCAATCCTGAATGCATAGTCTATTAATAGGCAGATCTAATGACTATAGCCTCAGGGAAATTTTGGTTTGTACAATCCACCCCATTATTAGGTAGATGGGGCTATCAATCCACTCCAGTGGGATTATAGAAGACATGGCTTGGGTTTCAACTTCATTATTATTATACAAATATGTATTAGCATCTACTATGTGTTAGGCCTGTGGTCATGTATGGATGTGAGAGCTGGACTGTGAAGAAGGCTGAGCGCCGAAGAATTGATGCTTTTGAACTGTGGTGTTGGAGAAGACTCTTGAGAGTCCCTTGGACTGCAAGGAGATCCAACCGGTCCATTCTGAAGGAGATCAGCCCTGGGATTTCTTTGGAAGGAATGATGCTAAAGCTGAAACTCCAGTACTTTGGCCACCTTATGTGAAGAGTTGACTCATTGGAGAAGACTCTGATGCTGGGAGGGATTGGGGGCAGGAGGAGAAGGGGACGACAGAGGATGAGATGGCTGGATGGCATCACAGACTCAATGGATGTGAGTCTGAGTGACCTCCGAGAGCTGGTGATGGATAGGGAGGCCTGGCGTGCTGCAGTTCATGGGGTCGCAAAGAGTCGGACACGACTGAGCGACTGATCTGATCTGATCTGATGTGTTAGGCTCTGTTCTAAGGATTGCAGATACAGCATAAATAAAGAATCAAAATCTGCCTTCATGAAGTATACATGCTTTCCCAACTGTTTGGTCATTTGGACTTCAGGTGACAACCATTTGAGGTGTGCAGGGGAGCTCAGATTACCTTGTCTTACAGGAGAGGAAAACCATGAATTATAGACATAAGCATATTTGAAGAATATTATATCTGAGGATGAATTGCAGATCTGAGCTCTGGAATGTGACATGTGGCGAAGGCCACATGATCTGAGTGACCACTGGTATAGGGAAGATGAAAGACACTTGAAACAGATTTGACCTCAGTTCACAGGCTTGTGGCTCAGTGGTAAAGAATCCACCTGCCAATGCAGGAGATGCAGGAGATGTGGGTTTGATCCCTGGGTTGGGAAGATCCCCTGGAGAAGGAAATGGCAATCCACTTCAGTATGCTTGCCTGGAGAATCCCATGGACAGTGGTGCCTGGTGGCCTACAGTCCATGGGGTCACAAAGAGACAGACATGACCAAGCATATATGGCCTCACAGCCTGGAGCGCATGGTCAGAATCTGGAGGTGGAAGTCCATATTATCTCTGCTGATTGTCTTCAACTCACTGATCTGAAAACATAGGAATACCTGATTGTCCTTACCATCTACTGAATTTTGGGATATTTTGTTATGCGGCACTGCTGTGGCATGGCTGACTAACACAGATGACTTAGGTTTCTTGAGCAACGGCTCTCCTATGCAGCACTATTGGGTCAGTGGCCCCTACATATTGTATTTGATAAATCAGCCAACTCTGCCAACTTTGCAATCACGTACCTGCCTCTTGAAACCCATGCTGATTTGACTCTGTTATTTCTTTTCCTGATAACTTCTGTACTCCATGGTGGATGGGGCTTGTGAACCTATCATTGGAAACAAGACCTATGGGATACTGAATTAGAAAATCAGAAAGTCCTTCCCTCCACCACTTTTCACCCACCTCCCTGCTGCCCATTAAGCCATGCAATTCAGAGTACCTCTGAGCTATGAGTAACTCAAAATTTATTTGGGGGAAGGACCCATGGAGGGTGCCATGTGGAAGAAGTTACTCACCCAATGCTAATGACGTCATTGAAGTGGAGGATGACAGAAGCCCGCCAAACCAGCAGAGGACATTTCCTCTAGGAAACGGCGAGCCCTGATGTATTGAGTGTTTGGCTGTGTTCGTCACGAACACAACTTCGCTTTTCTTTTTATGAAAGCAATAAGCATTTATAAAATTCCAGCCCTTCCACCCTTCACCTAACTTATGAGCCCTTTAGCTATAACCTTCTTATGACCCGCAGCTTATATGGACCCAAGTCATTTAAAACTCAATCCAAAGCGAAACACGTTTCAGCCGTGGTAAAATTAATTCCCTCTCTCTTCATTGGCCTGAGACCTCATGGGGGAATCTGTGGCTTAAGGGGGTTGGGGGAAAAAAAAGCAAAGAAGGAGAGTTTTGTGAATAGAAAGGAGGCGTCTAACAGGAAAGATATTTATAAAGCTGCATTTGGGTACCGTTCAGTTTGGAAGGGATTTTTTATAATGGCAATATATAAATCTTTGCATGGTCTCATAAATCATAGCTTCATGCCCGGCCAATCAGAGCCACAAAAACCTGCGCTTTGGAACACTCAGATCATTACTAGAAAGATCCGGTGTGGCTCCTTGGAAGTGGAATCGGAAAATCTGGCTACACTTGGGGGTGTGCAGAATGTCTTGAATTACTTCTCAAACATTTTAGATTTGATAAAACCCAAGACACGGCTTTTCCAGCCCCATTTCCCTTCTCCCCCACCTCCGATAATTATTAAACCCATGTGTACATCAAGAGAAGCTTAATCCATGTGTTTCTGATTCATTTACACTTAACTCATCAAAATATTGTTTTTTAAAGGGCTGTTTGTTGTCCAAAAAGCTTTTCCCCCTAAGCTTGAAAGCCTTAATGTCGCAGAAGCAGGAAACTGCTTTCTGCCAAGAGTAAATGGGTGAGAAGTCCAAGGGACCAGGGTTTTTGAAGTATGTGCAATGCATGTTCAAAACAGGTTTTGAACAGAGCCAAATCTGTCTTTGTACCTCTGAGCCCTCTTGGGACAGCCACAGGGTGGAAGTTTCAAGGAACATCATCTCTTCCCAAACCGTGTGAAATTGCATTCCAGGGAGAAGCATGGCCAAACCAACCAGAAATACAAAACACAGGGATGAAAGGAGACCGGGGCCCAAGACCTTGTGAGATGTGAGAGAGCATTGCCTTGAAAGTTAGTAAAAGCAACATGGTTTTTGTTGCTGAAAAATCATTCCTATGCTTGTTTTGGTGTTTGCTGCCTGAAGGACTCATGTTGTGTTATTGCCCTGCCCTGGGCAAGTTGTGCATTTTCCATGTGCGTTAACTTGCTGGACACCCTGAGGAAGGAGGTAATGTTATTATTCCCATTTTACAGAGGGGAAGACTGAGTCGTAGACTGAGAGCATTCCTCTGGGAAGGAGTGGAGGTGGGATTCACACCTTGTGGGTCTGCCTCTGAAACCTGAGCCTGTAAACCTCATACAACACTGTTTGGGACTGGTTCATTCATTGGGCAAATATGGGTGGAGGTTGTAATATGTGCTGATCACCAGAAATGATATATAAAGGAGGTGGTACAGTCCCTACACAATGGGACTTAACCTGCTGGTGGGAGATAAATATAAAACAAATCATCGATGTGAGCTTTGAAGAGCTCCAGAGGGAAGGCACATGTACAATGGGTATGGGGGTGGAGGGGCTACATAGCTTGGGGAATCAGAGAAGACTGACTACCTCCTAATGTCTTAAAATGTACATTTTACATTGAACAGTGGGTACAATGAGTATAAGAGTAGAGGCGGGGGAACTAATTAGCCTGGGTAATCAGACAAGACTGACTGTCTTCTGTCTTAAAATGTCTCTAAGTGACATTTAAAAAAATATTTTATTTATTCGTTTATGTGGCTGAGCCCAAGTCTTAGTTGCAGTATGCAGGATCTAATGCCCTGACCAGGGATCGAACCCATGTCCCCTGTATTGGAAGATGGATTCTTAATCACTGGATCTCCAGGAAAGTCCCTTAATTGCTTTTGGGACTTAAAAGACCACTTTCAAGTCATTCCCTCCCCTCCTACCCCTAGGCAACATGTGCCTGAGGAAGAAGGGTAGACTAGGATTCGGTTCAGTTTGGTTCAGCTGCTCAGTCATGTCTGGCTCTTTGTGACCCCGTGGATTGCAGCACGCCAGGCTTCCCTGTCCATCACCAACTCCCAGAGCCTACTCAAACTCATGTCCATGGAGTCGGTGATGCCGTCCAACCATCTCATCCTCTGTTGTCCCTTCTCCTCCCACCTTCAATCTTTCCCAGCATCAGGGGCTTTTCCAATGAGTCAGTTTTTCACATCAGGTGACCATGGTATTGGAGTTTCAGTTTTAGCATCAGTCCTTCCAGTGAATACTCAGGACTGATTTCCTTTAGGATTGACTGGTTGGATCTCCTTGCAGTCCAAGGGACTCTCAAGAGTCTTCTCCATAACACCACAGTTTAAAAGCATCAATTCTTTGGTGCTCAGCTTTCTTTATAGTTCAACTCTCACATCCATACATGACTCCTGGAAAAACCACAGCTTTGACTAGACAGACCTTTGTTGGCAGAGTAACGTCTCTGCTTTTTAATATGCTGTCTAGTTTGGAAGCTTTTTCTTCCAAGGAGCAAGTATCTTTTAATTTCATGGCTGCAGTTACCAACTGTAGTGATTCTGGAGCCCCCCAAAATAAAGTCTCTCACTGTTTTCATTTTTCCCCCATCTATTTGCCATGAAGTGATGGGACCGGATGCCATGATCTTCGTTTTCTGAATGTTGAGTTTTAAGCCAGCTTTTTCACTCTCCTCTTTCACTTTCATCAAGAGGCTCTTTAGTTCTTCTTCACTTTTTGCCATAAGGGTTGTGTCATCTGCATATCTGAGGTGATTGATATTTCTCTTGGCAATCTTGATTCCAGCTTGTGCTTCATCCAGCCTGGCATTTCACATGGTGTACTCTACATATGAGTTAAATAAGCAGGGTGACAATATACAGCCTTGATGTACTCCTTTCCCAATTTGGAACTAGTCTATTGTTCCATGTCCAGTTCTAATTGTTGCTTCTTGACCTGTATACAGATTTCTCAGGAGGCAGGTCAGGTGGTCTGGTATTTCCATCTCTTTAAGAACTTTCCACAGTTTATTGTGATTCACATGGTCAAAGGCTTTGGCGTAGTCTATAAAGCAGAAATAGATGTTTTTCTGGAACTATCTTGCTTTTTTGATGATCCAACAGATGTTAGCAGTTTGATCTCTGGTTCCTCTGCCTTTTCTAAATCCAGCTTGACCATCTGGAACTTCTTGGTTCACATACTGTTGAAGCCTGGCTTGGAGAATTTTGAGCATTACTTTGCTAGCATGTGAGATGAGTGCAATTGTGTGATAGTTTGAACATTTTTTGGCATTGCCTTTCTTTGGGATTGGAATGAAAACTGACCTTTTCCAGTCCTGTGGCCACTGCTGAGTTTTCCAAATTTGCTGGCATTTTGAGCCCAGCACTTTCACAGCATCGTTTTTTAGGATTTGAAATAGCTCAGCTGGAATTCCATCACCTCCACTAGCTTTGTTCATAGTGATGCTTCCTAAGGCCCACCTGATTTGGATTCCAGGATGTGTGGCTCTAGGTGAGTGATCACATTATTGTAGACTAGGATATGAAGGGACAATCAACCATGTGTACTGTGAGCTCCTCTGACGCTGTCCATTTCAGCTGTGAGCCCTGGCATATCCCCTACAGGGACAGACACCTGTGAATTCCACTGACTTGGCATCCATTCACCTTTCTCTCCAGTAATATCTGTCTGGTTTTGCTTTGGGGAAGCTACACCTCTCCCATGGGTGGGCATGTCAATCAAAGTTCCATCTTCTCTGAGTCACAGGGTTAGCATAAGAACCAGAAAGAAGGATCAGCTGTGATGTCTGGAAAATTGAAGTATTGAATGGATTGATGCAAGGAGTAGAAATGGTTGGAGTTGATTCATCCAAACTGTGATGCCTTGAAGAGTGTCATCATTACTTCCTGCTTTGGGACACAGTGTCTGCTTCTTGTCTTTCCTGAGTCCTATCTTTAGGCTTTGTGATCTATCCAGTAATCTTCTAAGAAGGTTCTGCTTTGGTTACTGAATCCAGAGTTGGCATCTGCTCCTTACAGCTGAGGGCTTCCCTGGTGGCTCACAATGCCTGCCAATGCAGGAGATGCAGGTTCAATTCCTGGGTCAGGAAGATCCCCTGGAGAAGTAAATGACAACCCACTCTAGTATTCATCCCTGGGAAATCCCATAGACAGAGGAGCTTGGTGGGCTACAGTCCATGGGGTCACAAAGAGTCAGACACGACTTAATGACTGAGCATGCAGGCACATTTGCAACTGAAAAAAACCCTAAATGACTCCGCTTGTGTAGAGCCAGGGCTCCAAAATAGATAAATGGAATTAATCAACTTGGATCATGAAGCCCTACCCTCACCAGCTTCAGAAAATGGTTGTGTTTGAATTGGGTCAGGACATGGATGATTTATGTTGACCTGAGGCACCATTCAAAGAGGAGGGAACCTCTGAGCTCATGGGGTTTTATATGTCACAACCCTGAGTCCCCTAGCCTAAGAGGGTCTCATGTTTTACTTGCTTGTCAGATTCATAAATCTGAGATGGAGAAGGTTAAAAAAAAAAAACAAAAAACCCTCAGTACATTCCCTGGAGGCCCATTCCAAATATTTCCCTGCCATGGATTGTTTATCTTTAGATGCTCTTTGGTCTGGATCTTTGTAAAAGTTACCCTCTAGTAATGGTGGCACGCTTATTTCTGGGCCATCAAAGTCATCCTAAACAGTGAGGTCATTAGGCAACTTGTTAAAAAATTAAACACTCAAGAATTAGCTGACTACCTTCACCTTTCACCTTTCCTAAAATGGTGAGCATCTCCGTGGGTCTTCCTGCTTCTTTCCACCCACCACCATCACCACCATTCCATCTGAGGCCCCACAAGCTCTTGAGAGATCCAGATAAATGCCAACTCATGAATGGGCTGTGTTTCAAAAATTTATGGTAACTCAGTGGATGGAAATGAATAGGCATTTTACCATAGAAGCAATATTATACCTGTGCAGAGGGTACCCTTAGAAATATCTCGTTTCTGTTACCACCCTCCTAAACCTCCGTCATATGCATACACACACATACCCACACATATATATGTGTGGGTATGTGTGTATATGTATATGTATATATATGTGTGTGTGTATACATATATATGGCTTCCCTGGTGGCTCAGAGGATAAAGTGTCTGCCTGCAATGCAGGAGACTTGGGTTAGATCCCTGGGTTGGGAAGGTACCCTGGAGAAGGAAATGGCAACTCAGTCCAGTATTCTTGCCTGGAGAATCCCATGGACAGAGGAGCCTGATGGGCTACAGTCCACGGGGTTGCAAAGAGTCGGACACAATTGAGCAACTTAACACACACACACACACACACACATATATATATGTATGTGTGTGTATACACATATATGTGTGCATATATATGTGTGTGTGTGTGCGTGTGTGCCTGCATGCTAAGTCACTTCAGTAGTGCCTGCCTCTTTGTGACCCTATGGATTGTAGCCTGCTTGGCTCCTCTGTCCATGGGATTCTCCAGGCAAGAATACTAGAGTGGATTGCCATGTCCTTCTCCAGGGAATCTTCCCAACTCAGGGATTGAACCTGTGTTGCTTATGTCTCCTGCATTTCGCAGGCAGATTCACTAGTGCAACCTGGGAAGCTCCTCATATATATATCAGATCAGATCAGATCAGTCGCTCAGTCATGTCCGACTCTTTGTGACCCCATGAATCGCAGCACGCCAGGCCTCCCTGTCCATCACCAACTCCCGGAGGTCACTCAGACTCACATCCATCGAGTCAGTGATGCCATCCAGCCATCTCATCCTCCGTTGTCCCCTTCTCCTCCTGCCCCCAATCCCTCCCAGCATCAGAGTCTTTCCAATGAGTCAACTCTTCCCATGAGGTGGCCAAAGTACTGGAGTTTCAGCTTCAGCATCATTGCTTCCAAAGAAATCCCAGGGCTGATCTCCTTCAGAATGGACCAGTTGGATCTCCTTGCAGTCCAAGGGACTCTCAAGAGTCTTCTCCAACACCACAGTTCAAAAGCATCAATTCTTCGGCGCTCAGCCTTCTTCACAGTCCAGCTCTCACATCCATACATGACCACAGGAAAGACCATAGCCTTGACTAGGCGAACCTTTGTTGGCAAAGTAATGTCTCTGCTTTTGAATATGCTATCTAGGTTGGTCATAACTTTCCTTCCAAGGAGTAAGTGTCTTTTAATTTCATGGCTGCAGTCACCATCTGCAGTGATTTTGGAGCCCAGAAAAATAAAGTCTGACACTGTTTCCACTGTTTCCCCATCTATTTCCCATGAAGTGATGGGACCAAATGCCATGATCTTCGTTTTCTGAATGTTGAGCTTTAAGCCAACCTTTTCACTCTCCACTTTCACTTTCATCAAGTGGCTTTTGAGTTCTTCACTTTCTGCCATAAGGGTGGTGTCATCTGCATATCTGATGTTATTGATATTTCTCCCAGCAATCTTGATTCCAACTTGTGTTTCTTCCAGTCCAGCATTTCTCATGATGGACCCTGCATATAAGTTAAATAAACATGGTGACAATATACAGCCTTGACGTACTCCTTTTCCTATTTGGAACCAGTCTGTTGTTCCATGACCAGTTCTAACTGTTGCTTCCTGACCTGCATACAGATTTCTCAAGAGGCAGATCAGGTGGTCTGGTATTCCCATCTCTTTCAGAATTTTCCACAGTTTATTGTGATCTACACAGTCAAAGGCTTTGGCATAGTCAATAAAGCAGAAATAGATGTTTTTCTGGAACTCTCTTGCTTTTTCCATGATCCAGCGGATGTTGGCAATTTGATCTCTGGTTCCTCTGCCTTTTCTAAAACCAGCTTGAACATCAGGAAGTTCACAGTTCACATATTGCTGAAGCCTGGCTTGGAGAATTTTGAGCATTACTTTACTAGCGTGTGAGATGAGTGCAATTGTGCGGTAGTTTGAGCATTCTTTGGCATTGCCTTTCTTTGGGATTGGGATTAAAACTGACTTTTCCAGTCCTGTGGCCACTGCTGAGTTTTCCAAATTTGCTGGCATATTGAGTGCAGCACTTTCACAGCATCATCTTTCAGGATTTGGAATAGCTCAGCTGGAATTCCATCACCTCCACTAGCTTTGTTCGTAGTGATGCTTTCTAAGGCCCACTTGACCTCACATTCCAGGATGTCTGGCTCTAGGTCAGTGATCATACAATCATGATTATCTGGGTCATGAAGCTCTTTTTTGTACAGTTCTTCTGTGTATTCTTGCCACCTCTTCTTAATATCTTCTGCTTCTGTTAGGTCCATACCATTTCTGTCCTTCATCGAGCCCATCTTTGCATGAAATGTTCCCTTGGTATCTCTGATTTTCCTGAAGAGATCCCTAGTCTTTCCCATTCTGTTGTTTTCCTCTATTTCTTTGCATTGATTGCTGAAGAAGGCTTTCTTATCTCTTCTTGCTATTCTTTGGAACTCTGCATTCAGATGTTTATATCTTTCCTTTTCTCCCTTGCCTTTCTCTTCTCTTCTTTTCACAGCTATTTGTAAGGCCTCCCCAGACAGCCATTTTGCTTTTTTGCATTTCTTTTCCATGGGGATGGTCTTGATCCCTGTCTCCTGTACAATGTCACGAACCTCATTCCATAGTTCATCAGGCACTCTATCTATCAGATCTAGGCCCTTAAATCTATTTCTCACTTCCACTGTATAATCATAAGGGATTTGATTTAGGTCATACCTGAATGGTCTAGTGGTTTTCCCTACTTTCTCAATTTAAGTCTGAATTTGGCAATAAGGAGCTCATGGTCTGAGCCACAGTCAGCTCCTGGTCTTGTTTTTGCTGATTGTATAGAGCTTCTCCATCTTTGGCTGCAAAGAATATAATCGATCTGATTTCGGTGTTGACCATCTGGTGATGTCCATGTGTAGAGTCTTCTCTTGTGTTATTGGAAGAGGGTATTTGCTATGACCAGTGCATTGTCTTGGCAAAACTCTATTAGTCTTTGCCCTGCTTATATATCCATGTCTATATAGAAAAGTAGACTATACATCAAATTGCTAATGTAGATACCTGTGAATAACAAGATAATGGGCAATTTCTCCTTCCATCTGTTATTTACATTAAAGAGCTTTTTTTTCCCTTTCATTGAGCATGATTAGTTTTCTAAGCAGCAAACATACCTGTGAAAAGAGAAAATACATTGCTAAGAGTATTGCACACTCCAGTTCATTTCAGTCTCTCAGTGTGTCCAACTCTTTGTGACCCCACGGACTGCAGCATGCCAGGCTTCCCTGTCCATCACCAACTCCTGGAGCTTGCTCAAACTCATGTCCATCGAGTTGGCGATGCCCTCCAGCCAGCTCATCCTCTGTCGTCCCCTTTCTCTCCTGCCTTCAATCTTTCCCAGCATCAGGGTCTTTTCAAATGAGTCAGATCTTCCCATCAGGTGGCCAAAGTATTGGAGTGTCAGCTTCAGCATCAGTCCTTCCAATGAATATTCAGGACTGATTTCCTTAAGGGTGGACTGGTTTGATTTCCTTGTGTCCAAGGGAATCTCAAGCGTCTTCTCCAACACCACAATTCAGAAGCATTGCAATGCTTCGGCGCTCAGCTTTTTTTATAATCCAGTTTTTACATCCATACATGACTACTGGAAAAACCATAGCTTTGACTAGATGGACCTTTGTTGGCAAAGTAATGTCTCTGCTTTTTAGTATGTTGTCTAGGTTGGTCATAGTTTTTCTTCTGAGGTGCAAGCATCTTTTATACTTTGCATGCTCCAGGTCAGCACTATTCTAATACTTTAATTGCAGTGGCTTTAGAATATTAGTATTTACAAATCAGCATGCACTTAAGGCTACTTCTGAAAGTAAGCTTATTTTTAAACTGGTTTCTCAGTATAACACTAGGCTGGAGGCAGGAATGCATGTACTGTGTGTTTGTGTACCGTATCCCTAGTTGTTTTGCACACAATAAAAGGAAGAAGTCAGGAGGGAAGGGAGGAAGGGACCATCTAGTACAGTGGAGAGAGTTTTAAAAGGTGCAGTCAACATTTTAAGCTTTCAGTTTATGCTCTGTCTTGATCTAGGCGTGTGGCTTCGGGCAAGTCATTTCCCCCTTGAGCCTTGGCTTTTCCATCTGTAAAATGAGAAGACAGGACCAAATTTTTCTGGCCCATGGGTCCAACCTGGCCCACTACTTGTTTTTGTCAATAAAGTTTTATTGGAATAACCCACACTCATTTCTCAAAACATCATTTACAGCTGCTTTCATGTCACCCTTAGCAGAATTGGGTGGTTGCTACAGAGACCTTATGATTTGCAGTCTTAAATATTTACTATCTGGGCCTTTACAGAAAATGTTTGCTGACTCTTGGTCTAGAGGACTCTCACTTAAATCTGTATGGGAATCTGTACTGTTTAGGGTTTGGTTTTCCACTCTGTGACCTTGGGGGTAGGGTATGTATGTTCCTCCCTCGCGGCTTCCCATCTCAATGCAGTGACAGGGAGGAAGGATGGGCAAGGGTGGCCTTTGAACTTCTGTGAACAACTGTAAGGCAGGGTTTACCCCCTTTGTCTCCTGATCTGCTTCTGGAGGGTGAGCAGAATTAACTGACCTGGGAGGAGGGAATTGAGGGGTGGTCATGGAAGTATCTGCCTTGTGCATGATGCTCTTCAAATTAGAAAATGGCCTGAGTAATTGATCATGCCATCAGCACCTTTAAATGCTCTGTAAAATAGATGCTCAGATCCTTCCTGTCCCGTCTCTTATGCCAGCTTATGGACATTTCTGAATAAGAGTCTTCACTGATTCTTGGAAACATTTTTACTTCCCGTACAGAACAATCATAATCATTTCCCCAAAGATGTTTGGGTGACGGAGCCCATCCTGCATGTGTGGGTACTTTTCCTTCTGTTATAGTTCTCCTGCTCTGGTTGGCCTCGTGAATTATAGATTATATTCTTCTCTTTGCCTTTTAATTTGTCCCATGGATGCTGAAGCCATTTCAACCAACCCTGCACTTTCCTCACTTAGGGCTGTGTAAGCAAGACAGCCCTAATTTTCCGGGTAAATGACCCCTGGCTGCACCAGCTGCGTCTAATCAAATTCCAGGGCTTCCTCCCCACCAAAGATAACACTGACCCACAGGTATCCCAACCTGATTCCTCTGTTCCTGAAGGCCCGGAGATGCTGAAGCCGTGTGTAACCCATGCAAGTAATGACTCAGTGTGGCTGTTTGGTTTGGGCTGTTCTCAGGGGAATTTGACTCTGATTTCTTTTGATTGTCCCCTTTTGACTCTGATTTCAGGAATAAACTGAACAGAAAACAAAGGTCATATATTTCTGAGTTTCCTTCCTTCCAAGCCCTTTTCAGATCCATGTCTTTCTCCTGAGTTGTGCCTCTGCGGTCTACATGGTCATTTAATATTTCTCTTGAGCTATTAAAAGAATTACAATGACTCAAAGGTGAGGGGGAGGATGATGTAGTCATATTTTGCCTATGGGTCCATATCTTTTAATGTCTTTCTTCCAAGGATGGAATTAAATGATGGGTACAGAGTGTTTCATAGAGCAATGAGTCTCAACCTATAATGGTCATGCAGATCTGTTTAAAAAAAGCAGGTTCTGACTCTGTACATCTGAGTGGGACCAGGGAGGCTGCACTTTTAATAAACCCCCACATGATGCTGGTGCTGCTGGTCTGAGGACTTTGAATATCAAGGTTGGATAAGCTTTGAATAAAGGGCACCCATCTAGATAAACATTGTCCTCCCCACTCTTGCAAGTATACTAGACCCTAAGAAATGGAAAAGTGAAAGCAAAAGTGTTAGTTGCTCAGTTGTGTCCAATTCTTTGCAACCCCATGGACTGTAGCCTTCCAGGCTCCTCTGTCCATGGGATTCTCCAGGCACAAATACTGGAATGGGTAGTCATTCCCTTCTCCAGGTGATCTTCTGATCCAGGGATCAAACCCGAGTCTCCTGCATTGCAGGCAAATTCTTTACCACTGAGCCACCAGGAGAATCAAGAAATAGGGTAGGATCTCAAAGCCGACTCTGCTGGACCAGCCTGCTACAGCGCTCTAGGGACTTTTGGTATATTTTCATTGGCTTGGGTGGGGAAAGTGAGGATGGCATAGGGCTAAACAGATGAATGTTTCTTCTGTTCAAGCAACAAATAGGTACTGGGCACTGAGTTCTTTTTTCAAACCCATTGATGATTTTAAATTTTGGCTCGAGAGGTTTCACTTGTCCTTATTTCTGTCTCAGGGTGTTTGAAGTTATACTCACCCCCCACCTTTTTTTTTTTTAAAGTAAGGAGACTTTTTTTTTTTTTTTTAGTATTTATTTATTTGAGTGCCCTAGGTCTTAGTCGTGGCACATGGGATCTTTCTTTAGTTGCGGCATGTGAAGTAGGAGGTTGGAATCTAGTTCTCTGACCAGGGATTGAACTCAGGTCCCCTGCATTGGGAGTGTGAAGTCTTAGCCACTGGACCCTCCAGTAAGTCCCTGTACCCACTTCTTGAAATGTTCTGTCTTCAGGTTTTCCGGTTGACTGGCCCCTACAGTTCTTTCAGGCTCATTGTGAGCCACGCTATTTTGTTTCCTTCAGAGCCCTTATCACTCTTGGACATGGTCTCACTCACTTGTTTATTTTCTATCTCTGTCCACTAGACCATCAGCCCCTCGACAGCAGGGTTTGCTATGCCGCATTTCCTGTTGTGTCTCCAGGGCCTAGCACACTGCTAGATATGCAGTTTTGTGTCACGTTGTGTTGTTTAGTTGTTACGTCATGTCTGACTCTTTGTGACCCCGTGGATGGTAGCCCACCAGACTCCTCTGTCCATGGGATTTCTCAGGCAAGCATACTGGAGTGGTTTGCCATTTCCTAGTCCAGGGGATCTTCCCTACCCAGGTTTGGAACCCATGTCTCTTGCATTGCAGGTGCCTTCTTTACCATTGAGCCACCAGGGAAGCCCTGGGTATGCAATTGGTGCTCAATAAATGTTTGTTGGATGAATGAACGATCCAGAGGGAAGTAAATAGGGACGATGTTTATGCTGCTTTTAGCAACCCCCTCTGATCACACATAGCAGGATTATGTGACATCAGCTAATATACTGATGGTCAATTTCTCTTTTTTTGAGAAATATTTATTTGCTGCATTAGATCTTAGTTGTGTCAAGTGGGGTGAGATCTTTGACTGAGGCTCATGGACTCTCTAGCTGTGGCATGGGCTTCAGCAGTTGCAGCATAAGGGCTCCTGAGCTCAGGGGCTTGGTCGTTGTAGTGTGTGGGCTTTAGTTGCCCCATGGCATATGGGACCTTAGTTCTTGGACCAGGGATTGACCCACGTCCCCTGCACTGGCAGGCAGATTCTTAACCAATGGACCACCAGGGAGGCCCCTGAATTACTCTTAAAGGGCCAATAAAGTCTGCTCCCATGAAGACCTTTTATGGTACGTCGGTATTAGTGGAGTCTCAATTAATATGCATAATTGAAAACCACAAAACCAGAGTCACTTGGTGTGTAAGCCTGCCCAGACTGCTGTAACAAGATACTCTGGACATGGTGGCTTACAAAACAGAAATTTATTTTCAAACAGTTCTGGAGGCTTGAGCCCAAGATCAAAGCCCAGAGCAGCAGGGTGGGTTCCTAGTGAGACTCTTCTCCTTGGCTTGCAGGTGGAACCTGCCTGCTATGTTCTGCTGTGGCCTTTTCCCTGTGTGCACCCAGAGAGACAGCACTGCAGTCTCTTCCTTTTCTTGTAAAGACACCAGCTCTATGGGGTGAAGGCTCCACCCTTACAATCTCATTTAGTCTTAATTCCTCCCTTAAAAGCTCGTGGCTCAAACAGTAAAGAATCTGCCTGCAATGCAGGAGACCTGGGTTCGATCCCTGGGTTGGGTGGATCTACCAGAAAAGGGAATGGATACCCATTCCAGTACTCTTGCCTGGAGAATTCCATGGACAGAGGAGCCTGGTGAGCTACAGTCCATGGGGTCACAAAGAGTCAGACACAACTGAGTGACTAACACTTTCACTTTCCAGTTCCCTTAGTTGGGGGTTAAGGCTTTGAGTAGGAAATGCAGGGGCGGGGGGCAGGGAGACAAAATTCAGTTGATAATAACGCTTGGCTTGAACAGATTCTGACTTAGGCTAATGTGAGGTAAAAGGACTTATTTTGGGAATATAAGGAGAATTCAGGAGGACTTCTTGGTGGAAGAGGCCCTAGGGTCCTCAGAAACTAGTCTGTGGTTTTATATTCTAGCTTCTACCCTGAAGGTCACTTGGCTGTTTTTATTTTTAAAGCATTAACAATGATTTCATCTTATTTTAATATTTAACTTAATTTCAGTATGCAATCATTAGAAGAAAAGAAAAATATAAACGATAGAGAAGAGTAACAGCACATACATCCCCCAAATGGGCCAGCAAACATCCAGACTCAAGCAGCGTGCTGGGAAGCTCCAAGTAACACCTAGCATATGCGGTGCGCATCCACTTTTTTCCATCTCACTTCTTTTATTAAAACTACTTTGGGACTTCCCTGACTGTCCAATGGGTAAGACTCTGCACTTCCACTGAAGGGGGCATGGGTTGGGGAAATAGGATCCCATGTGGCAAGAAGCACAGTATAAAAAAACAATAACAAAGAAACCCCACCACTTTATTCAGGTTTGATCTACATACATGAAGCTGTACATTTCTGTTGTACAACTTGATGAGTCTGGAGATAACTAGGTACCCATGAAGCCATCCCCATAACCAATGCTATAATTGTATCCATCATCTTCAGAAGTTTCAAACACTCAGCATAGGATCTATCCTCTTAGCAAAATTTGAGTTATACAATACAGTGTCGTTAACTGTAATCACTGAAGCTTTGTACCCTTTGAGCATCTCCTCCCTGCTTCCCCTCTCCCAGCCTTGGTCAACACCATTGTGTCTCTGAGTCTGACTACTTCAGATTCTACATATAAGTGAGATCAGGCAGTATTTGGTCTTCTGTGTCTGGCTTATTTCACTTTCCATAATGTCCTCTGGGTTCACCCACGTTGTTGAAAATGGCAGAATGGATTTCTTTCTTTTCAAAGGCTGCATAGTATTCTATTGTCTGTATAAGCTGGGACTTCCCTGGTGGCTCAGTGGCAAAGAATCTATCTGCCAATGCAGGAGATGCAGGTTTGATCCCTGAGCTGGGAAGATCTCCTGGAGAAGGAAATGGCAACCCACTCCAGTATTCTTGCTTGGGAAATCCCATCGACAGAGGAGCCTAGCAGGCTACAGTCCATGGGGTCACAAGAGTCAGACACAAGTGACCACACAACAACATGTATATGTCATGTTTTCTGTGTCCAGTCATCTGCTGATGGACCTTTAAGTTCTTCTCTGTCTTGACAGTTGTGGATAATGCTGCAATCAACACAGGAATGCAGGTATCTATTTGAGATCCTGATTTCAATTCCTTTGGATATATACCTGGAATTTGGTAGTTCTATTTTTAATTTTTTTAAGGAAATTCTGTACTGTCTTCTATAGTGGCTACATCAGTTTACATTCCCACCAACTGTGCAAAAGGATTCTTTTCTTTCTCCACATCCTTACTAGCATTTGTTACCTCTTGTCTTTTTGTTGACACTCACCCTATCATCCATGAAGTGAGATCTAGTTGTGGTCTTTCTTTTTTTTTTAATTGTTAAAGAAATACACACACACACACACACACACACACACACACACACACACAGGGTTTCCCAGATGGTGCAAGTGGTAAAGAATCTGCCTACAATGCAGGAGTCACAGGAGACTTGGGTTCGATCCCTGGGTCAGGAAGATCCCCTGGAGAAGGAAATGGCTACCCACTTCAGTATTCCTGCCTGGAAAATTCCATGGACAGAGGAGCCTGGTGGGTTATAGTTCATGGGGTCCCAAAGAGTTGAACACAACTTAGTGAGAAAAAATTAAATTAAAAATTAACACACACACACACACATATTCCTTTTTGGAAAACAATTAAGTTATTTTGGCTGCATTGGGCTGAGTAGTTGTGGTGCACGGGCTTAGTTGCCCTGAGGCTTGTGGGATCTTCCCGGCCTCGGGACCACCAGGGAGGTCTGAGCAGTGATTTTCACGGGCTTAAAATAACCATGTGATCTAGTGCTACCATAGAGATTTGAGTTGGATACTCCAGAGCTAAAGGCACTACTTTGATTCTCTCGTTTGGGAAACTGACCAATATTCATTGAATATTTACTATGTGCCAGGCACTTCCTAGGCTCTGGGGTTCCTGCTCTCATAAGGTTGCATTCTATTGGAGCAGAGATAGATGGTATACTGGTAAATGAAACAAATAAATGATAAGATAATTTTTGATAATGACAAATTTCCTGAAGAAGGTAAAACAGAATCATGTGAAATAAACAGAGTAAGCACATAGCCTCTATTGAATGAATGAGTGCATGAATGTGTGAATGAATGAAACAAACTCTACAGAAGGCTTCTTCACCGCTGTTTTGACTTAAGTAACTGGTCAGAACCCTGCAGAAGCATCAGACATACTCGTTTGGTTCCAACAGCCTTGTGCTACTTTTTAAATGTTTAGCTTTTTATTGAATATAAAAGTATCAGAAAAGTGAACATCTTAAGTGTACAGCTTGAGAAAAAGTCACAAACTAAACACACCTAGATCAAGAAATGAAACATTCTCAGCACCTCAAAAGCCTCTCTTGTGTTCCCTTTTCACCGATATTGACATCTTCCTGATTTCTAACTTTTGCTGAAGGGTAAACCACCAGGGCTCCAAATATTATAGAATAAAATGTATGTCAAACTAGCGTGACTTCCTATGTGCAGAGCACACTTATTACAAGTACTGTTTCCCAAACCAGGACATTTCGCCGGAATAACAGGAGTTGATTCTGTCCCCAAAAGCTTGTTAGTGTGGTCCTGTGCCCTCCCCTCACATCAGTTTCATGAGTTCAACTCTTTTTGGTCTTGAGTAGATAGGCTTCTAGTGGTAAAGAATTCACCTGGAGATGCAGGGGACACTGGTTCGATCCCTGGGTTGGGAAGATCCCCTGGAGAAGAAAGTGGCAACCCTGGAGAACCCCATGGACAGAGGACCCTGGTAGGCTACAGTCCGTGGGGTCGCAGAGTGTCAGATATGACTTGAGCACACAGCACAGACAGGCTTTGACAGAAAAGGAATACCAAAGATAGTCTTGGATGCTAAATGCCTCAGCCCTCGTTGTAAACCTTCCTACATGAAAAGTGTGCAAACACTGGGGCTGATGGGGATTATTTTGCATTTAGTTGATTCCCCTAAACACCTTTTACTCTTGTTGCTTTTATTTTTAAATTTCGACTCAACCTTGTTCTGCCAAGTTTGAGCAGATATGCAGAAAGACATTTAAATCAAATTCCCCACCTGTCCAGAATCTAGGAAAAATCCCAGAGAACATTATGTCAAAGGCCACATAACTAGTTCATTTCTGGGAAGGGTTGAAAGTACATGGAGAAATGCGTTTCCTAGAATCGACCTTTACTGTCCCAGGAGGGCTTGGGCCTGGAGGTTTTAGCTTGAAGCCCTAGGGTTAATCTTCCTAAATGACAACAGGTGGGAAATCCCTGTGGCAAGACCTCTGGGTCTATAAATCTGCAATGGGACCAATGCTCTGAATTCTTAATCAAGCCTGTTTCCTTTATTAATCTCTAAGAGCGGCAGTGATTTATAAGATGGGCTTCCATTTGGTCCAGAAAATGAAATTCATTTCACAAACCCATAAGTGTGGTCCAAATCAATTGGCCACGAGACTTTCCTATTTCATGCTCTGCGTCACACTGCTCTTTTAACTTGATTGTTCTGTTACCAAGTATTCACTTAAAAGCCTCTGCTGGGTCTCTGTGTCCGACGCAAGTAATACCAGCCCCAGTGCAATGATCATGACTGCGACTAAGAGTGGACTGTCAGATGACTGCAATCAGAAAGGAACAGGGGATGAACTGAGAAAGAGGGGGAGGTGATGGAGACTTAAATCATGTAGCTCTGAGGTTCCTGAACTGATAGAGAATGCGGTGATCATGACGAACCCATTCGAATTTGGGTTTCCAGGTGTCATCCATGCCCTGCCAAACTAGAACCTCTGGGCAGAGGAAAAAGACATCCTGAGAATTCTACCCCTAATTGTACCTGTCAGTCATTTCAGTTGTGTCTGACTCTTTGTGACCCCATGGACTAGAGTCTGACAGGCTCCTCTGTCCCTGGGATTCTCCAGGCAAGAACATTGGAGTGGGTTGCCATGCTCTCCTCCAGGGGATTTTCCCAAGCCAGGGATTGAATGCATCTCCTGCATTGCGGGCAGCTTCTTTACCCACTGAGCTAGTTGGGAAACCCTGAGAATCCTATATGTGAATCTAAAGATTACAGGGATACAGGGAATTTTTCCTTCAGTCTAGCAAGACTAGCTTGTTTATTCATTCAACAAATGTTTGTTGAATACCTACTATGTGTCAGGTACCACGGTAGGTGCCTCGGGTATATCAGTGAACAAATAGACAAGAATCTCTAGCTTTGAGGTTATGGTGACCACTTCATTGATTATGCTGCCAAGTCACTTCAGTCGTGTCCGACTCTGTGTGACTCCAAAGACGGCAGCCCACCAGGCTCCCCCGTCCCTGGGATTCTCCAGGCAAGAACAGTGGAGTGGGTTGCCATTTCCTTCTCCAATGCATGAAAGTGAAAAGAGAAAGTGAAGTCGCTCAGTTGTGTCCAACTCTTAGTGACCCCATGGACTGTAGCCCACCAGGTTCCTCCGTCCATGGGATTTTCCAGGCAAGAATACTGGAGTGGAGTGCCATTGCCTTCTCCGTCATCGATTATGGAGAATATAACATGAACATGAACGTGAACGTCAAAGTGAACGTGAAGTCGCTCAGTCGTGTCTGACTCTTTGCGACCTCATGGACTGTAGCCTACCAGGCTCCTCTGTCCATGGGATTTTCCAGGCAATAGTATTGGAGTGGATTGCCATTTCCTTCTCCAAGGGATCTTCCCAACCCAGGGATTGAACCCGGGTCTCCCGCATCGTAGACAGACGCTTTACCGTCTGAGCCACCAGGGAAGTTGGAGAATATAATAATAGTGATTATTAGCACTTCTTGAATACTCAGTAGAATATCTTATTTAATCCTCGTGTAGGGCTTCCCTGGTGGCTCAGTGGTAAAGAATCTGCCTGCTAATGCAGGAGACACAGATTTGATCCCTGTTCTGGGAATATTCCACATGCTGAAGAGCAACCAAGTCCATGCGCCGCAACAGTTGAACCTGTGCTCTAGAGCCTCGGATTGCAACTTCTGAAACCCACGCAACCTAGAGCTTGTGCTTTGCAACAAGAGCAGGCCCCGCAGTAAGAAGCTTGTGCACCACTAGGAAGAGTATTTCCTACTTGCTGCAACTAGAGAAAAGTCTATGCAGCGACGAAGACCCAAGCACCACAAAAAAGAAATAAATACATAAAACTAATAAATTGAAAAAAAAAATCCTCAGTGTAGCTGTAAGAAGTGTTACCCTTCCCTTTCAGAGACAGGAAAACTGGGACTAGAAAGGTTGACTTACCCGAAGTCACGGCTGATAAGTTATGGAGTGGAGCTCTGGACCCAGGTCTGCTGAACCAGCCTGTTACTGTGTCCTGTGGACGGTACATCTGCATGTGCTTCAGAAGGCAAGGTGAGGATGGAATTGACTAAACACCCGACCAGTCCTGCTGTTCAAGCAACAGGCAGTTATAGAGCATCTGCTGTGAGTAGACCCCTTCCCCAGAGATGGAGACCCACGGGTGAATGAGACGGGACGCTTTATACATGGGAAAGTGTCTTCAAAACACAAGAGGACAGGTGGTAAGAGCTGACGTGGGATTCTGGAGTGGTTACCCAGGCGCACAGGGCAGGGGCTCCTGCCAGTCTGAGGAGTTCTGCAGAGGATTCGTGGAGGAGGAGGACACGTGAGACCTGAATGGCCTGGACAATGGGGAAGTGTATGTACCGAAGCTCTTGCATTCTCAGCCTGGTGGGAGATGAAGCCGGAGAGGAAGGCAGAGGCCAAGTCATGGGGAGCCTTGCCAGTGTTCTAAGAAGTCTGGACCTTCCTAAAGGCATTTGGAACATGCTGAATAATTTGATATGTAGTTATGTGCTCAGTCATGTCTGACTCTTTGCAACCCTATGGACTGTAGCCTGCCAGGCTCTTCTGTCCATGGGATTTCCTAGGCAAGAATACTGGAGTGGGTTGCCATTTCCTCCTCCAGTGGGTCTTCCCAACACAGGAGACACGTCTTCTGTGTCTCCTGCATTGGCAGGCTGATTCTTTACCTCTTGTGCCCTCTGGGAAGCCGAATAGTTTGATAATTCCATGTTTAAATTTCAAAAAGGGACTTTCTGCTGCAATGGATTTGGGAAATGAATTTCTTTAATTTTTTTTTTTTTAAGATATGTTCCCCCCCGCCCCAAAATGGACCATTTTTAACGTCTTTCTAGAATTTGTTACAATATTGTTTCTGTTTTATAATTTGGTTTATTTGGCTGTGAGGCATGTGGGTTCTTAGCTCACAGACCAGGAGTCGAACCCACACCGCCTGCCTTGGGAGGTGAACGCTTAACCACTGGACCGCCAGGGAAGTCCCCAGGAAACGAGTGTAGGTGAAGGGAGGAGCGCACTTAGCCAGTTCAGAGGTAAGGGGAGGAGATGTTCTCAAAGGGTAGCTCAACAACCTCCCACGTGTGTGTGTCCACACGCTGGAAATGTTGGGAAAACTCCTTTCTGAAGAAGCAGTGCTGCGGTACCACTCCGCTGGGGCGCTGGGCGTCTGAGAAGGATTAGTTACACTTTGGAATGGCTTCCAGGAGTCAAGAGTCAGGGTGAGGCAGGCGCTCAGTTAGTTGATGTCAATACCGATAGCCTGGAGCCTTGTCAGTGGTTGTTAATAACATCCAGATAATTTGGACCCACACACCACATATTACCCAGTGATATGATCCACTTGGTTTGGGCAAAAGGCCATGCGTGAGGAACACACTGGGGCGGCTAGTTGGATTCAGAGAATTTCTGCTGATATCAGGAAGAAATGAAGAACAGAGAGGTGCGAGCAGAACAAGTGTGAGCCCTGCTAATGGGTGCCACCTGGTGACCTCTTGGTGATAATGGTGTCAGGCACATGATAAAGACTCGTAGTGGCAGGAAACGCCCTGTGTTGACAGAGCAATTTTCTCAGCATGGGTTCAAAGTGCAAATTGCATGTGTTAATTTGGAAATCCTCAGCACAGCTCAGGAAGGTGAGAGTATGTCTGCGTTAAGCCAGGATGCTGTTGCTGGACGGCTGGGTGCCACATCACATCACGTCACGGTCGTCACGGCCATCATCGCCACCTCGGCATCTCCACCATTAGCATTAGCATCTTTGCCATCAGCACCAGCATCTTGATCGCTGTCTTTGTCACCACTCTTCCACTTCTTGGAATCTTCTCTGGATTAAGCTGTGGTAGTCATTTCATGCACTTATGTCCTTAGAATGATCACAAGCTCCTATGGGATCTGATTCCTTGTTTCTTCTCTGTCCAGCTTCTTGCTTACTCTTCATCAGCCACACTGCGTTCCTTGGTGTGTCTGACTATACCAGACACATTCCCTGCCCAGAACCTTGATGCTGGCTGCTTTCTCCCATCTGGAACACCGTTCTCCCTGCCTCCTTATCCCCCTCACCCACCTTCTTCAACCCTTTGCTCAGATATCACCTTCTCAGTGAGACTCACCCTGACCATCTTATTTAACACTGAAACTTTTCAATTTGATATCTGTCACTTGCCACAAAATGATTTCTGCATAATACAAAAGGGCTTGGGTTTTGAGTTGGAGAAATAAACAAGGGGGATTACTTGTGTATCAACACAGTCCTAATAGGAAGGTCCATTGAAAGGGAGAGGGTAGTTTCAGATCCTCCTTAATAGAAATGAATGATACTCAAGTCATGTTACAGCTACTTCTGTGAGCCTGTGCTCTTATTCCTTTAAATAGAAGTTTGAGTGGGAAGGTTCATGGTTTTCTGAAGTTGGGATCCCTCTCAGTCAAAGAGCTAGGGTCCTTTATTCCTCCTCTTTTAGTACCTCCCTTTGCCAACAAAGGTCCATCTAGTCAAGGCTATGGTTTTTCCAGTGGTCATGTATGGATGTGAGAGTTGGACTGTGAAGAAAGCTGAGTGCTGAAGAATTGATGCTTTTGAACTGTGGTGTTGGAGAAGACTCTTGAGAGTCCCTTGGACTGCAAGGAGATCCAACCAGTCCATTCTGAAGGAGATCAGCCCTGGGATTTCTTTGGAGGGAATGATGCTAAAGCTGAAACTCCAGTACTTTGGCCACCTCATGCAAAAAGTTGACTCATTGGAAAAGACTCTGATGCTGGGAGGAATTGGGGGCAGGAGGAGAAGGGGACGACAGAGGATGAGATGGCTGGATGGCATCACTGACTCAATGGACGTGAGTTTGAGTGAACTCTGGGAGTTGGTGATGGACAGGGAGGCCTGGCGTGCTGCTATTCATGGGGTCGCAGAGTTGGGCACAACTGAGTGACTGAACTGAACTGACTGAACTTCCCCCTCCATTGAAACCTGTTGTGACCCAAGTGTGCAGAGAATTAAATGCCTTAATATTCTTCCATATAGCATCCCTCAGCCCTCCTTTCTAGATTTCCAACTATCTAAGATTTCTATCTTCTGGACATATCCTTGTATGTCCTGTTCTCTGGACCTTAAATAAGAGTGGGCAGATTAAACCATAGTGTAGTGAGTCACTCAATCGTGTCTGACTCTTTGAGACCCCAAGGACTATAGAGTCCATGGAATTATCCAGGTCAGAATATTGGAGTGGGCAGCCTTTCCCTTTTCCAGGGGATCTTCCCAACCCAGGGATCAAACCCAGGTCTCCCACATTGCAAGCAGATTCTTTATCAGCTTAGCCATAAGGGAAGCCCAAGAATACTGGAGTGGGTAGCCTATCCCTTCTCTAGCGGATCTTCCCAACCCAGGAATCGAACTGGGGTCTCCTGCATTGCAGGTGGATTCTTTACCAACTGAGCCATTAGGGAAACTATTAGGGACTACATCATACTAAAGTGCAAATGGCTAACAATTCCATATTTTAAGTGGAATATTTGGATGGGACAATAATTCAAAGATGGGAATGGTAGGAAATTTTAGAGGCAATTGAAGATGATCCCTTTTGGAAGGAGTGGAGAGATTCCCAGCGTGGTTGTACACCTGTTCCTCCTGTATGTGAGTTTAGTTTCCCCTGTGTTGGAGGATGGTGGGGGCAGTTTTTAAACCTTGTGTGCTGTAAAAAGCCAGAGGGGTAAAGGAGCAAGGACAGTCCAGCCTGGGCCTCTGCATCTCTCCCTGCACTCCCATCCTATGGAGCTGGGCGTTGACACACTGCTGACCAGCAGCCGAGAATAGCCTGGCATTGGTCCCAGAGGCTGTCCTACCCCATCAAGGACTTGGAGGACAGAACAATCCATGCCCTGTAGCAGCAGGGTTTCCACCTAGCACCTGATAAGCTGGAGCTGAATTTAAAGAAAGCCCATCAGATGGGACATGTTTTCAGGAATAAGACGCCCCTATCGGTCCCAAGTGGGGGCTGATGGAGACACTGGTGGACTTAATGCACTGCTGGCCCAGACCCAGGCTCTGGCGGCCCGTTCCTCTCAAATTCCTCTGTAATCAGCTAAATTAGCCCATTGATAGAACAGCTCATCAAGGGGCAGCTTGGACAAGGGATTGATGGACGGTCACCTTTTCAAGGAGCTCTGGACTGGGGGATAAATGGCCCATTTACTCATGAGGTTGCAATTGAATGCTCTCCCTAGGTCAATAATTTTTCCTCTCTTGCCCTCACTCTTCCTGGTCCTGGGCAGAAAGAGGCCCATGCCATATCTGGCCTGACTCCCTCTCAAGCTGGGGTGCATAGCTTGTGCTTAAGGGGGAAGGAAATGGCAACCCACTCCAGTATTCTTGCCTGGAGAATCCCAGGGACAGGGGAGCCTGGTGGGCTTCTGTCTATGGGGTCGCACAGAGTCGGACACGACTGAAGCGACTTAGCAGCAGCAGCAGCAGCAGCAAGCTGCTCATTGCTGACAGAGCACAGCCTTCCATTTAGAGGGGAGATCTTTCCTGTATATAGGGCTTCCCACGTGCCTCAGCAGTAAAGAATCTGCCTGCCAGTGCAACAGATGAAGGTTCAGTCCCTGGGTTGGGAAGATCCCCTGAGGGAGGGTATGGCAACCCATTCCAATATTCTGGCCTGGGGAATCCCAGAGGCCAGAATGGACAGAGGAGCCTGGTGGGCGACAGTCCGTGGAGTTGCAAAGGGTCAGACATGACTTAGTGACTAAAACAACAACTTTCCTTTGTATCCGCGGCACCTGCCCAACTATAACATGAGAGGTTCTTCCCGTATTGATGCCGTAGGAGAGAAAATGCTGCAGACACTTAGGTCCTTGCAAAACGTGTCACATGACGGGACACTCCTGCAACAATTTTATTTAGACTAGCAAAGTCCGGTTTAATAATGACTTGGACACCAAAGCTGGGTCTTTGGAAGATTCCAGCATTCACCTGTCAGAACCAAAAAGATGTAACAGCAATTCCAGGAGCTATGACTCAGGGATGCCAGTGTTTGATGTCCACGTAAACCAGCCTTCCAGAGCTGACTTTACAAACAACTCTGGAAGCAGTGGTATCATAGAGGTCATGTCGAGACACTTACAGGATGAATGAGGGGAAAACACAACTGTCCTGACTGTCACCGTGTTACCTGTACCAGTACTTATGGTCTGGAGTAACATTTCCAGGGATGGCATGTTGCACAGGTTTAAAGTGTCTGCGATTCTAAATGACTTGGGCTGAAGTGAATGTGATTTAGCTGAACACTGTGTGAGATGGTACACGAAGGGGCTTTCTTTTATTTTTATTTAAAAAAGAATGGTTACTTTAAAAACAAGTTTATTTTTTACTGTGCTGGGTCTTTGTTGCTGCACAGGCTTTTCTCTAGTTGAGGCAAGTGGGGATCACTCTCTAGTTGTGGTGTTCAGGCTTCTTGGGGCTTTGGCTTCTCTTGTGGCAGAGCACAGGCTCTAGGGCATGCGGGCTTCAGGAGTTGTGGCACATGGGCTCGGTAGCTGTGGCTCCCGGGCTCTGGAGCACAGGCTCGGTAGCTGTGGTGCCTGGGCTTAGCTGCTCTGCTGCATGTGGGATCTCTCCAGACCAGGGATTGAACCTGTGTCTCCTGCATTGGCAGGCAGATTCTTTACCACTGGGCCACCAGTGAAGCCCTAAAAGGGACTTTCTTAAGACAAAGATGCAGGCAAAGAGCTTGAGTGAAATTGTTTCATGGTATGAGAGAGTGGGAGAAAGTAGATTGTCTACATCAACATTATTTGACATTACGTGTTATTAAAAAATATATGTCAAACTCAGTAATTACATATGATAAGTATGAACGTTTGACTCCATCTAATCCTTAAAAGTTGTAAAGTCAAGTTATATATATATGTTTATGGGTGTGTTTGTATATATATATATATATATATATATTTATATATGGGCCTCCCTGCTGGCTCAGTGGTGCCTGCCAATGCAGGATACCCGGGTTTAATCCCTGGGTTGGGAAGATCTCCTGGAGGAGGGCAAGGCAACCCACTCCAGTATTCTTGTCTAGAGAATTCCATGGACAGAGGAGCCTGGTGGGATACAGTCCGTAGGGTCACAGAGAATTGGACACGACTGAAGCAACTAAGCAGTATATATATAATATATATATAAACAAATAATTTATAATATATTATAATATATAGTATATAATATAAATTATAATATATCATATAATATATAATTTATAATATATTATATAATATTATATATATATATATAAATGTGTGTGTATTCAGACTGAAATTGAAGAAAGTAGGGAAAACTACTAGACCATTCAGGTATGACCTAAATCAAATCCCTTATGATTATACAGTGGAAGTGAGAAATAGATTTAAGGGCCTAGATCTGATAGATAGAGTGCCTAATGAACTATGGAATGAGGTTCCTGACATTGTACAGGAGACAGGGATCAAGACCATCCCCATGGAAAATAAATGCAAAAAAGCAAAATGGCTGTCTGGGGAGGTCTTACAAATAGCTATGAAAAGAAGAGAAGCGAAAAGCAAAGGACAAAAGGAAAGATATAAACATCTAAATGCAGAGTTCCAAAGAATAGCAAGAAGAGATAAGAAAGCCTTCTTCAGTGATCAATGCAAAGAAATAGAGGAAAACAACAGAATGGGAAAGACTAGGGATCTCTTCAAGAAAATCAGAGATACCAAAGAAACATTTCATGCAAAGATGGGCATGATAAAGGACAGAGATGGTGTGGACCTAACAGAAGCAGAAGATATTAAGAAGAAGTGGCAAGAATACACAGAAGAACTGTACAAAAAAGAGCTTCAAGACCTAGATAATCATGATGATGTGATCACTGACCTAGAGCCAGACATCTTGGAATGTGAAGTCAAATGGGCCTTAGAAAGCATCACTACGAATAAAGCTAGTGGAGGTGATGGAATTCCAGTGGAGCTATTCCAAGTCCTGAATGATGATGCTGTGAAAGTGCTACACTCAATATGCCAGCAAATCTGGAAAACTCAGCAGTGGCCACAAGATTGGAAAAGGTCAGTTTTCATCCCAATCCCAAAGAAAGGCAATGCCAAGGAGTGCTCAAACTACCGCACAATTGCACTCATCTCACACCCTAGTAAAGTAATGCTCAAAATTCTCCAAGCCAGGCTTCAGCAATATGTGAACCGTGAACTTCCTGATGTTCAAGCTGGTTTTAGAAAAGGCAGAGGAACCAGAGATCAAATTGCCAACATCTGCTGGATCATGGAAAAAGCAAGAGAGTTCCAGAAAAACATCTATTTCTGCTTTATTGACTATGCCAAAGCCTTTGACTGTGTGGATCACAATAAACTATGGAAAATTCTGAAAGAGATGGGAATACCAGACCACCTGATCTGCCTCTTGAGAAATCTGTATGCAGGTCAGGAAGCAACAGTTAGAACTGGTCATGGAACAACAGACTGGTTCCAAATAGGAAAAGGAGTACGTCAAGGCTGCATATTGTCACCATGTTTATTTAACTTATATGCAGAGTACATCATGAGAAATGCTGGACTGGAAGAAACACAAGTTGGAATCAAGATTGCCGGGAGAAATATCAATAACCTCAGATATGCAGATGACACGACTCTTATGGCAGAAAGTGAAGAGGGGCTAAAAAGCCTCTTGATGAAAGTGAAAGTGGAGAGTGAAAAGGTTGGCTTAAAGCTCAACATTCAGAAAACGAAGATCATGGCATCTGGTCCCATCACTACATGGGAAATAGATGGGGAAACAGTGGAAACAGTGTCAGACTTTGTTTTTCTGGGCTCCAAAATCACTGCAGATGGTGACTGCAGCCATGAAATTAAAAGACGCTTACTCCTTGGAAGGAAAGTTATGACCAACCTAGATAGCATATTCAAAAGCAGAGACATTACTTTACCAACAAAGGTTCGCCTAGTCAAGGCTATGGTCTTTCCTGTGGTCATGTATGGATGTGAGAGCTGGACTGTGAAGAAGGCTGAGCGCCCAAGAATTGATGCTTTTGAACTGTGGTGTTGGAGAAGACTCTTGAGAGTTCCTTGGATTGCAAGAAGATCCAACCAGTCCATTCTGAAGGAGATCAGCCCTGGGATTTCTTTGGAAGGAATGATGCTAAAGCTGAAACTCCAGTATTTTGGCCACCTCATGCGAAGAGTTGACTCATTGCAGATGACTCTGATGCTGGGAGGGATTGAGGGCAGGAGGAGAAGGGGACGACAGAGGATGAGATGGCTGGATGGCATCACTGACTCGATGGATGCGAGTCTGAGTGACCTCCGGGAGCTGGTGATGGACAGGGAGACCTGGCGTGCTGTGGTTCATGGGGTCGCAAAGAGTCGGACACGACTGAGCGACTGATCTGATCTGAAGCATGCTCAATCTCTCAGTCATGTCCAACTCTTTGTGACTCCATGTATTGTGGCCTGCCAGGTTCCTCTGTGGATGGGAATTTACAGGCAAGAATACTAGAGCGGGTTGCCATGTCCTACTTCAGGGGATCTTCCTGACCTGGGAATTGAACCTGCATCTCTTGCATCTCCTGCATTGGTAGGTGGATTCTTTACAGCTGACCCACCTGGGAAGCACATATATATATACACACACATATACATACATATATATATAGTTATATATACACATACACACATACATATATACACATATACATATATGTATATATAAAAGCCCATATATATATACAACTAAGTTAAAGGTATAATTAAATTTTAATATAATTAAAAATTAGTTTTAGATTTTTCCCATTGGGAGAAGCATAGGCTCATCTTATAGGTGGGGTTACGTCACATTTGGCGTTCTCTTATATTCAGATATATGTCTAAGGATCTTGGGCACAGGGTCTTTGAAGGCACAGGGATGATATGAAGAGAGAAATGTATCATTTTTCTTTGGGGCTTAGATTTAAATGTTTTAAAACTTTTCTGTGTTTTTAACATGCTTGGAAAAGCAAGCAAAAAAAAGAGAAGGTATGTCTGGTTTGGAAAAGCATTTTCCAAAGTGAATTCTGCTCTGAGAGATGCTTCATAAGGAAAAGGGTTTCAAGTGTTCTGTGACCAGTAAGTCTGGGTAGCACTGTACATAGTCATGCCCTCTTGGGTAATCAGACGTACTTGGCACAACAAAGATTTTGACAAGTCTTGCAATAAGGAAATGTGCTCAACAAAACCAGTAGAACTTTCTAAAATCACTAAAACTTCAAACTCTTTTCTTGCAAAACACTTATCACCATGACACAAAACAAAACAGAGTGATATCCCAGAATCTGTCAATTTGAGCCGGCATAAAATTTCAAGAGAGTTTGTGAACATGAAATATTCTATACTCATCTTTGGTATTATTTATATAGTAGAGGGTGTCTAGGTCTTAACTGACCATGTAAGAGTCCATCCATTTTCCCTCTGACAGAGTACACAGGTTGTGGACCATGGAAGGCTTAGATTTTGTGGCCAAAAGTGAAAGTGAAGTCGCTCAGTCGTGTCTGACTCTTTGCGACCCCATAGACTGTAGCCTACCAGGCTCCTCTGTCCACGGGATTCCAGGCAATAGTATTGGAGTGGATTGCCATTTCCTTCTCCAGGGGATCTTCCTGACCCAGGGCTTGAACCCGGGTCTCCTGCAAATGCTTTACTGTCTGAGCCACCAGGGAAGTCCATTTTTTTTGTGTGGCCAGGTAGGCATCAAATTAAATTCTGGCTTTGATGCTCTCATCTGTGTGTCCTTGAGCAAGTGTCTTCAACTCTCTGAGCCTTTACTGTGTCATTTGTAAAACAGGGGATCAATCACTACTTACCATAAAGGGTTTCTATGGGAGATGACATGAGATGGTACAGAAGTATCTAGCACCATGCCTGACACTTTTAAGGATTTGAGAAATTATTGCTGCTATTTGATTTCTTCTCAAAGCCCCTGCACTTTTGTAGGTTTGCTCACTTGGCTCAACTTTATCTGTTTAGAGCGCTTGAATTGAACTGAAATAAGGGGACTGTAATAATCAAGTTAGGGCAGATTTTATTGCCAACGGATATGTCTTGGGTGGAGAAGGCGATGGCACCCCACTCCAGTACTCTTGCCTGGAAAATCCCATGGATGGAGGAGCCTGGTAGGCTGCAGTCCACGGGGTTGCTAAGGGTCGGACATGACTGAGCGACTTTCCTTTCACTTTTCACTTTCATGCATTGGAGAAGGAAATGGCAACTCACTCCAGTGTTCTTGCCTGGAGAATCCCAGGGACGGGGGAGCCTGGTGGGCTGCCATCTATGGGGTCGCACAGAGTCAGACATGACTGAAGTGACTTAGCAGTAGCAGTATATGTCTTGGGAGTTTGCAAACGACCTTGCTGATTTCCACCTGAGCAATTCAGGAAGACTCACTCTTTTTCTCTACCTCACAGAGAAGACTTGTCCCAGGACTGTGGCCATAACACGAGCAGCTGACCAGGAACAAGCCTATTGGAAACTTCAGGAGTCCTCTGCTTTCTTTCAGGAGAGCAATCAGCTTTATTCATTAATACACAAAACTCCACTTTATTGTATTTTAATGAGGAAAGTAAAATACATACATGATAGAAATCCAAATAGGATAGAACTACAATGTGTGATGTAAACAGTAAGAGCCTTGCTCTCATTGATACTGTTTTCCAGGGGTGAACACTATGAAAAATTTGCTAGGTTTCCTTATGGACCTTTTAAATATTATCATCATAATCTTAGAAGCAATTTTGAGTGCGTAGTGTGCCAAGCCAATGTAAATTCCTTCCATCCATCTCTCATTTCACCCTCACACCAAATCATGGATTGGATGGGTAGTACGATTTCTCTTTACAGGTGAAGGATCTGGTGCTCAGAGAGGTTAAGAAAATCGAGGGTCATGCAGCTAGGAAGTAATAGAATTGGGATGTAAACTCCAGTTGGTTTGACCAGGGTCCATATTCTTAGCGATTATTACACAAGCACAACTCACCCATCACAATTTCCTATCACTAGATAGCATCATATTATCCCCAGTGGTTTGCAACTTGTCTTTTTTCCTTAGCTGTACATCACGAACACCCTTCCTTGACAGGACCTATAGCCCGAGCTCATTCTTTTTAACAGCTGCATACATTCCATTATGGGGATGAACATAATTTATTTAACCAGTTTCCTTCTGATGGGCATTTATCCATTTGCGACTATTCCCTGTCCTTCCTTGGGCCCAGAAGAGCTGAGCTTCCTCTGGCTCTCTGGCTTTCAGAGGAGAATCAGCATCGCATCTCCATCAGTCTAAGCTGTATGGTCTTTAAAAATACATAAACCCCCAAAATAAGGCTCCATTAAACAAACTTATAAAATATGAATAGGTTGCTTACCCTACCCTCCGTCCAAGAGCATAAGGGTCACCGCCCCATCCCGGAACTTATGGAGCTTCTCCAGTCTTCCTCATAAGGTTTACAAGAAGGGTGCACCCTCTCAGGTGTGGGGTCTTGAACCCAACTGAATTGTGTGTCTTAAATGGAAAGGACTTAGGTAATTTGCTGAGCCATGAAGCACAGTTAAATGTGCTTGACTGGTGTGTGTGTGTGTGTGTGTGTTCATGTACGCTTGTATCAAATCATGCTGCACTAAACAAAACTGTGTTCAGGTAAACTCTCAGGAAAGCAGTGAGTTGGCCAGTGATGGGGAAGCTGGGGTGCTCTGTGATTAAGGTCACAGATGTGAAACCAGACCACCTGGTTTGAAGGCTAACTCTGCCATGTGTCAACTTTATCATCTTGGGCAGTCACTTAATCTCTGTGCCTCAGTTTCCTCATCTGGAAAATGGAGATAAAAAAATGTCCCTACCTGGTTGGGGTGATTGTGAGGATTAAATGAATTCCAACAAATAAAACAGCAAGTGCCTGACGCACAGTATCACCTCTGGGTTAGCTTTTATAACTATTGGATATGTGTTGCTGCTGCTGCTGCTGGATATGTGTACACTGGTATAAATATTTCATTGTTGTTGTTTAGTCAATAAATTGTGTCCGACTTTTGTGACCCCATGGACTGTAGCCTGCCAGTCTCCTCTGTCCATGGGATTTCCCAGGCAAGAATATTGGAGTGGGTTGTCATTTCCTTCTCCTGGGGATCTTTCTGACCCAGGGATTGAACCCACATCTCCTGCATTGCAGGCGGATTCTTTACTGCTGAGCTGCCAGGGAAGCTACAGTTAATACATGGCCACTGAAAAGGCAGCACAGATTAGCAGGAGCAAGAAATCACATCTTTGCTCCCTCAAATCCCCTGTATTACCACCATCTAGAAAGGATCACTGTGAACTCTTTGGTCTATAACATTCCATTTTCCTTTTGGAGTGTACACTCTCTCTTTTGCATACACACAGATGTACATTTAATTACATAAAACTGATATTTTTTGTACTCTTTTGTAACGTAATTTTTAACCTAACAAATTATCAGCACATCCACTGTATTAGTTTGTTGAAGCTGCCATGATGAAATGCCACCCACTGGGTGGCTTAAACAACAGAAATTAATTTTCTTTTTTTTTTTTCGGTGAACAAGGCCCCCCGCATTTTCTTTTTCTTTTTTTTTTTTTTTTTTATTTTGCTTAACTTTACAATATTGTATTGCTTTTACTATACACTGAGATGGATCCGCCACCAGTATACACGCGTTCCCCATAATTTTCTTATGGTTCAGTTCAGTTCATTTCCATCGCTCAGTCGTGTCCGACGACTCTTTGCGACCCCACGGACTGCAGCATGCCAGGCCTCCCTGTCCATCACCAACTCCCGGAGTTTACTCAAACTCATGTCCATTGAATTGGTGATGCCATCCAACCATCTCATTTCTTATGGTGCTGGAGGCCAAAAATCCAAGATCAAGATGACAACAGGGTTGGTTTCTTATGAGGCCTCTCTCCTTGGCTTGCAGATGGCTGTCTTCTCCCCGTGTGAGGACATAGTCTTCCTTCTGTGATTCAGTCATGTGAGATTAGGACTCATCCAGGTGACCTCATTTTACCCTAACAACCTGCGCAAAGATTCTGTCTTCAAATGCTGTCACATTCTGGGGTGACTCACTGGGGCTTTAGAAAATACCATATGAATTTTTGGAGGACACAACCCAGCTCATAGTACCCATTATTGAAACATGAGATATTTGCTGAACCAGAAACCACAGATACACTTTTTCCTGTGTGATGACTCTTGTCAGGTAGTTGTGGTGGCCTGGAAGGTTCAGTGTTGTGAAGGATTCTGAGGTCCCATCTGGGCACAGGAGGGAAGGTTGATGATGTCTGTTGTTGGTGAAGGCATGGAGAGTGGCGATACACATGTGATGGGTTGTCCTGACGGCTGAATCCAACTTGAGCTGGCCTGCTTTGTGACTTGGCTTTAGTCCATATCCTTACAGAGAGTCAAGTGGTGTGGTGGCTATACCCGGAATGTGGCTTTACCCATGCCAGTTCCTCCCATCCTGACCAGGGGGATGAGAACGACAGCGGAGGAGTGGATGGACATAGTTGAGTCCACATGGCTGACTGCACTGGCCGTGTAACTCTCACCTTTGAAGAATCACCTGCAACTGTCTTGACTAGATTTTCTCCCCTCTGGAATGACTAGGTGCTCTGGATTATCTGGCCATCTTGACTGGTGTTTTTTTCTGCTTTTGCCACTGCTAAGTAACAGAGCAAAGATATAGAGTCCATGTGTATCCTTCCTTGACTCACAATTTCTTTTTGAGGGACCCTCATCAACTTATCAGTATGTATGTAAAGAAGGCTGAGAGCCAAAGAATTGATGCTTTTGATCTGTGGTGTTGGAGAAGACTCTTGAGAGTCCCTTTGACTGCAAGGAGATCAAACCAGTCAGTCCTAAAGGAAATCAACTCTGAATATGCTGAAGCTGAAGCTCCAGTACTTTGGCCACCTGATGCGAAGAGCCAGCTCATTGAAAAAGACCCTGGTGCTGGGAAAGAGTGAAGGCAAAAGGAGAAGGGGTCAGCAGAGGATGAGATGGTTAGATAGCATCACCGACTCAATGGACGTGAGTTGGAGCAAACTCTAGGAAGTAGTAAAGGACAGGTAAGCCTGGTGTGCTGCAATCCGTGGGGTTGCAAAGAGTTGGAGACGACTTAGCAACTGAAAAACAACAACAAAATATAAATTTTATTATATTCTTCCAGTGATTTGGAGATCAGTAAGGAAAAAAACTTACAGAAATAGGCTTTCTATATCATTTATTGATTCTTTGGATTCAGCAAATATTTATTGAGAGCTTTAACATACAAAAGCATTATAGCCCATTTAAGAAATGCAGGAAGTAAAGCAGAGGAAAGGTTAGAAACTGTCTTTTGTATTTGATGGTTAGTCCATTTTTCTTTTTTTTTTCTATTTGACAACTTTATATTTCTGTTTGCCTGTAAGTTACATCTCCCATAAATTTAAAAGATTTAAGCTTTGTAACCAAATCTTTTATAAACATTTGATATAGGAAATATTTTAAAATTCCATTTTTTTTTACTTTTTTCTATAAATGTATATAGAACTAAAGTTTTATTGATTAGATGTGTTTTATGATTCTGAACAATCGTTTACTTTGATAATAAAATAGTTCCCTTATAGATATTATTTTTTAAACAAAATTTACTTAAGTCCATTTTTCTTGACTCTCATTCCATTATTCTTTCTCTTTCCTCTTATGCAGAAATGCACATCTTAAGCACACCAGGAAGATCCTGGAGCTGAGAAGAGAATGAAACAATATGTCAGCATTGACTGGGGGAGGGAAAGCTTTTAGAGGTCAAATTTAGCTCCTGCATTACTCAGGTGATAAAGTGGAGTTTGGGAGAAATTAAAAGAATTGTCAAGGTCATCTAGGTTGCTGGTGGCAGAACAGGATCCCAGAGCCAGGCATTCTCCTCTTGGCTTGATCTCATTTTTGCGTGCACGTGTGCTAAGTCGCTTCAGTCGTGTCTGACTCTTCTCCACCCCAGGGACTATAGCCCGCCAGGCTCCTCTGTCCATGGGATTCTCCAGACAAGAATACTGCAGTGGGTTACCATTTTCTTCTTCAGGGGATCTTCCTGACCCAGGCATCAAACTTGCATCTCTTAGGTCTTCTGCATTGGCAAGTGAGTTCTTTACTGTTAATCTCATCCTTGAGCACCACAAATTTGACTCTTTTGGTATCTTGGAAACTCCACATGTGCAGGAATCAGGTCTTGCTTTGTGAGCAGTTGTAAAGAGGAGTTATGATTGAAACCTTTCCATCTAAAGGAAATTGCCAAACACTCAGCTGGAATGTTTCCAAGAAGTCTTTCAGTAATTTACATTACTCTTACCTGGATGGGAGACCACCTGGCTCAGCTCATCTGTGTTCTCACTGGATGTAGCTGTTTACAGTAGGAACCACCTCAGAAACAAAACTTTGCTAATTTGATAGCGGGAAAGATGGCATCACAGTCATTGGCATGCTTTCTTCTTTGATTTACAGTGTGGCTGGGCATTTTCTGGCATGTCCATTGCCTATATGTATTCATTCTGTTCCGAGCTGCCTATTCATGCCCTTTGCTCATTTTTCTATCATACAGTTTTAAAATTCATTTTCAAGTATGCTTTATATAGGAATATTAATAACTATTTTAATAAATAAAACATGAGCCTTGCACATGCTGCAAATATTTTTGCATGTGACTAAGAGGCTTTGCTATTTTCAATCTTTGCCATCACTGTGGTTATTCCACCAACTCTCTTCCTCCTAATTATATGTATCTTGCTTATTTATTTTTCTTGATTAGCCTCTCAGAGTTTTGTATCTTTGCTCTGGATTAAAAAAAAAATCTAAACTCACATATTTCTCCTTTTCTCTTTGTTAATAATTATTTGTATTTTTTCCCTATTGTTCTTTGGTCTTTTCTAACTTCCTGAGTTGATGCTCAGCTCATTTATTTGTATCCTTTAAAATACAATAACAGTAGCATTTAATACTATGACTTGCACTTCTGATTACAGCCTTGGGCATTTCCCATGTGATTTTTAAAATACACAGTATTCTCATTATTGTTATTTCCTTTGCTGTAATTGTTGGGTTTGATTTCCTCTTTGTCTCAAGCTGTTTGGGATGTGCCTTTAAATTTCTAAGTGGCCAGAGTTTTAAAAAATAAAGTAATATCTACTTTTATTACTCTGCGGTCAGACAGTTCAACTTTGAGCCACTGCTCACTTTGACATCTGAGTTCAGAAGCTCATGTGTCTGAGACAGGCCTGAGAATGCCCCTGCTTGCTGGGAAGCTTAAGGTTAGAAGATCCTCTGGTCTGAGATGGAGTTGAATCTCTCCAGAGAGTTCCTGTCCGCAGCCCTGATGTGGATAATAGTTGGTGTTATTTAGTCACTAAGTTATGTCTGACTCTTTTGCAACCCCATGGACTCTAGTCTGCCAAGCTCCTCTGTCTATGGGATTCTGCAGACAAGAATACTGGAGTGGGCTGCCATTCCTTCCCTGGGGCATCTTCCTGACCCAGGGATTGAATCCAGGTCTCCCACATTGCAGGCAGATTCTTTACTGCCGGAGCCATCAGGGAACTTCAATGAATGATAGAGAACATAATAATGTTCCTTTACTGTAGGGACCTAGGGTTAGAAGCTGCTCATGGTGCTTCATCCAGAGAGAGTCCCAGGACTGAGTATGTTTCTTAGGAACTTTACCATACTTTGTGCTGGGTTCCCCCTAGCCCCTAGGGGAGCTGTCATTGTTGTTCGGTTGCTCAGTATTGTCCGACTCTTTGTGACCCCATGGACTGCAGCACTCCAGACTTCCCTGTCCTCTGCTATCTCCTGGAGTTTGCTCAAACTCATGTCCATTGAGTCAATGATGCCATCCCACCATCTAATCCTCTGTCACCCGCTTCTCCTCCCGCCTTCATTCTTTCCCAGCATCAGGGTCTTTTCCAATGAATCAACTCTTTCACATCAGGTATCCAAAGTATTGGAACTGTTGGACTAGTTGATTGCACACTATCCATAAAGCTGAGCTCTAAGAGGGGCCTAGCCAGTTGGCTGAAACTACCTTAAGTCACTGGAAAGGCGTGTTGTTGAACCATGAGTTTTCATTTGAAGAAGAAAAAAAAAGTGTTGCCCATTATAGCATCCACTTAAAAACTAGAGCCACGGAGAGATTTTTTATTTCCATATGGGTTATGTTAAGGAATGTGTATGTGTATGTGTGTGTGAATGTGTACACATACGCAAGAAAGAGGAATGGCCCTATTATGGGAAGCCTCATTAAAGAGGCCTGGAAAAGGTTAGTCCATTTGCAGACTATACATCTTAATCTCCCACTAACCTGGAAGGAGAGAGACTCTATGGCCAGAGGGACCCTGGCTTCATTCCAAGCCCCGGATCAAATAGACCTTGCCTTTCCCAGCCAGCTCCCCCTCATTAGCACCATATATTAACCTGGAGAAACTGTGCTCCCAAGAGGCTCCAGGAAACGGGAGAACATGGAAGCCGGAGCAGAGTGGGGCAGACCCGGGTCTCCCCTGTGGCTGCTGCTTGTTTGCTGGCAGGTGCATCTGGGGATTGGGCCCTGGAAATTGGAGAGAGGAAGCCAGCAGTGCGCTACAGCTTAGAACAGTGCTGCTGGGTTGGGCGGCCTTTCACCTGTTACTGGCTGGTTCCCATCTGTGTTAACAGCTTCCAACTGGCCTTATTATTTGAGAAACTGGAGGCCTTTGGACGAGGGCCCTTAAGTTGGTTCTGCACACGCCCCCAAGTCTTCTCAAGGTCCCTTTCTGCGTTCCATGTTGCAACGTGGAGGAGTGGGTACAGGCAGGCAGGGGCTTGTGTCTGGCTTGAATCTGTACCCAGAGTGTAACTTGTGACCAGTTACTTATCTTTCCAACCCTCGGTTTCCCCATTTGAAAGTGTCTGTATGTGTGGGTTGGGTTGGGTGGGAGGTGAAAAGTAAGAGTGTCAGTTGCTCAGTCGTGTTTGATCCTTTGCTCCCCTATGGACTGTAACCTGCCAGGCTCTTCTGTCCATGGGACTCTCCTGGCAGGAATACTGAAGTGGGTGGAAACAAAAATTCTACCTTACTTCTATAGTAGAAGGATTAAAGGGAGAAGGAAGATGGGAACTTTTAATTTTTAACCACATATCAGGCTTTAGGCTGGTGCTTTCATGCAGATATTTAGAACATCACTCATTTCCTTTCCTACTCTTGTTCTACACAGTGCAGTTTCTCCTCTCCCTAGCCATCTTCTCTGTCTTCCCACAGCATCTAGTCTGTCCACTACCCAGCCTCTTGCTCCCCAAAGTGAGCCAAGACCATTGGCATCCTCTGGAAAACTCTGGAGCCAAGACCACGGGAAACCTCTTAGATCTGCAGCATCTCTGTCCCTGCTCCCTATCTCTTGAATGAGGCTCAGCAGTTGAACAAGATCCCCAGGTGACTCTTGTGCATCATGGGGTCATCAGTGCTACCCAACAAGCTCTTCTCCACTGGTGTGTGTGTGTTGGTACCATTCAGGTGGCTTTCTCCATGAGTAGCTCCTGTTCTGGGCATTGGCATGAACAATGGAGGCACTCAATGTGCCTGTCCTAAAGGTTTACTTGCAAAGTGGCCTGTGTTCTGGATGCACAGTGTTCTCTCTTTGTTAGCACTCTTCTGTCTTCTGATCACATCAAGAAGGGAGTCTAACTGGGGCTTTGTAAGGCTTAATGCCTGGCGGGCTACAGTCCATAGGTTTGCAAAGAGTCAGACACGACTGAAGCAATTTAGCACATACACAGCATGCATTATAAAGTGGGGTCCCCAGCTTCCGGGATTTACTACCTGATGATCTGAGGCAAAGCTGGTGTAATAATAAGAGAAACAAAGTGCACAATAAATGTAATGCGCTTGAAACATCCCATACCCCTCCCCACCCAGTATGTGGAAAAATTGTCTTCCATGAAATTGGTCCCTGGTACCAAAAAGGTTGGGGGCCACTCAATAAAGGGATCCCGAGTCCATAGACAAGAGCAGAGATATCTTCTCAATCGGGGCTGTAGATGTTCCTTGCGACTGAAGACCTGGGAGAAGTGAGCAGGAGTCACTGGGAATATCTGAGGCTGAGAGTCTATGACGTCCAAATGCTTTCCTAAATGTCCAGTCTTCCCAGTTGGAAGTAATCTCCTTGATAGGACAAAGCTTGTATTCAAAGCTTTATTTTGTATGTACAATGTATGCTCCAAAGTTTATTGCCTTGACCTGGATTTTAGCATATGCAAGCAGGACAGTATCACTGAGATATTTTATGATAAGATACATATTGCAAACATGTTCCTATCCTTCTTGCTCATGTCCAGGACAGACATCACTAATCAACTGTGACACTCTTCCACTCTGAGCTCAGATCTGGATACACAGCACTAGAGAGCATCAACAACTGATCAGAATTAGTTTGGTCTGCATCAGCACAGTTGGCCTCAGTCCAGATCGCCTGAGTGCCAGAGGATCTGTCTGGCAGATGTGTTTCTGAGCAACCCAGCTGAATGCCCCTACAAGGTAAGTATTGGAAATGGTAATGGGGATGATAATTATGGTCTTTTGAGAGAGACAACCTCCTTGAGTGTGGAATTGGAGACAGGAATGAGTCCCCCAAATTGGTTCTTTTAGCACAAATGGAACGCTGTAATCTGTCATTTTTTGTTGTTCCAGCATCCATCATCCTTGTTTTCTTTGGGAAAACCCCACTCTTAGTTCTAGTGGTTCAAGTAGGATGGATACCATCTCCCTAGTTCAGGGAGTTAGCAGAGCATTTCATCCCTCTGGCCTCAGTGATTGGTTCAAGAGCAGAAACATGATCAATCAAAGCACTCCATCCCTTTGGCCTCAGTGATTGTCTCAAAAGCCGAAACTTAACCAATCAGAGCACTCCATCCCTCTGGCCTCAGTAGCTGGTTCAGCAGACAGCAAATGACCTAGGTGTGTTAGACCGGACCACAAAGTTTAGTCCAGGTTTAAAGATGGGCAAGCCCTTTCGACTTGGTGGCTTTTATTTTTATGTTTTACTACGAAAGCCGTTGATAAACAGTATGAAGGATATAAAGGCTAGAGGCCTGTAATAGTGAATGTGAGTCATTATCTCATTGAGGTCTCTGTGACCTTTGGTTGTCTCAGTACAGTGGGATGTCTGCTATGTCAAAGGTGGGAAGAATAGAGAGTCATTGTCTTTTTGAAGTATCTTGTTTGAATTGTGTCTTTTATATTCCATCATGTCAGCACCTAGGCACAGTATTGATTATATATGAGGCAGTTTCTCTGACTCAGAAACCTCATGGTCAAGCTCTGAGGTTCTAGGCCTTGAACTAAGCTATGGGGCAATATCCTCTTATCTGCATCTTTGCTGTAGGCCTAGGAGATTTTCATTTGGGACTTGTCAGCAGGCAGGTCTAGTCATAGCTTATCATGCCAGGTTACCCAGATTCCATTCCAGGACTTACTAGGCTGTTGGCAAAGAAGTTCTCTCTGTCTGCTGAAGTTGTATCTGGGAAGAAGTAAGATTAGAGATACTATATAAAAGAAAGATCTCAAGCTCTAATTATTTCACTTTAGCCTCTGGATCTAGCCATACCTAAAGCTTGCATGCCTATAGATTCAGTACATTGAGCCTTCCCCCTTTTTGCTTAAGCTTGTTGAGTTGGGCCTCTGTCAATCCCACAAAAACAGTCCTAGCTAAGGCAGATGGAAGGTGGGGGTCTGTGATGTGTCTTGTTTGAATTGTGTTGCTAATTGGTATTCATCACTGGAAAAGGTAATGACACGTGAACCAGGAAACCTGAACCTTTAATCATCTCCCCACGATCACTCACCTTCTTGGAATAGCAGTTTCTGCTTCTGTGATACAAGAGGGTTTTGCTGGATGGTCGCTAATATGACAGAGACACCCTGAAGGCAGAGGAGAAATTCCTTAAGAGCAGCCAGGAACAACCAGATAAGCTACACAATACTAATGGTTGCTTTTGTGCATTCAGTACTAATTCTGTGCCAGATGATACAGTCATTAGCTCACTGAATCCTACCAACAGCCCTATGAGGTAGGTACTGCTATCATTCCCATTTTACAGATAGTGAGACTGAGGCACTGAGCAGGCAAAAGTAATTTGCCTAGGGTGGCCCTGCTAACAAATGGAAGAAAGGTAAAGAAAGGGAAAGAGAGAGCAACAGAGAATGAGTGAAAGAGAGAGAGAGAGATTGTGGAATGCTTTGTCTTCCAAGCCATTTTCCCCATGCATGGGTTGTTTAGTTGCACAGTCATGTCTGACTCTGTGACCCCATGGATTGTAGCCTGCTGAGCTCCTCTGTCCATGGGATTTCCCAGGCAAGAATACTGGCGTGGGTTGCCATTTCCTTCTCTAGGGGATCTTCCTGACCCAGGGATTGAACCCTTGTCTGCTGCATTAGCAGGCAGATTCTTTACCACTGAGCAACCAGGGAAGCCCCACATGCATGAGACTGGCAGATTACTGGTCCACCTGTGGTAGGTCATGCTGCAGTGCTCATCATAAAGAAAACATCCTCTAGGGTGGGTACACATGCTTATGCCCACTCCTCTGGTATAGATTCCAAGTTAATTTACCAATCTCATTAGCTACTGCTTATTTAACCAGGAATGCTTGGTCTACTTTTAAGTTTTATTTTAAAAGATGCTGCATCTGACAAGACGCACAGATGGGCACTAAGACAAGTGGGCCAAAGTTTGAGGAGGATATTTGCCTAATCTCAACGACATTATCTCCTCCAAGACATTATTAATCACAAAGGGATGGATAGTAACTTTACAGCAGAGAAAGCTGGCAGACACCCATATTAACCAAATGAACCAGGTTCATATTACCAGTAAGTTAGACATCACAGCATCTTAAATCACTTGACACAAGGTCCTGAGAAGGACGCACTATTGTCTCTGTAGCGTTCTTACCTCTAATGCAGAACCTCCATGCGATCACGGGAGAAATCAACAAATCCAAATCAAGGGACTTTCTACCCTGTAAGTGATCAGACTGCTTTAAAAGTGTGATGAAAAGCAAAGAAAGACAGTGGAATTAGTACATATTGGACAGGACTGAAGAGATATGACAACTAAATGTAATGTGCAATTCCCAGATTGGACTCTGGAACAGAGAAAAGACATTGGTGAATAACTGGTAAAAATCTACATAAAGTTTGCACATTCGTTGATAGCATTGCAACAGTATTATTTCCTGGCTTGCCTCATCGTACTTTGGTTATATAAGATGTTAACATTTAAAGTTGGGTGAAGGGCATATGAGAACTCTCTGCCAATTTTACAACTTTTCTGTAAGGCTGCAGTTATTTAAAAATAAAAAGTTAAAAATAATCCTGATGCTGTATCTTTATTTGTAAGCCGAGCATGTAGAAAACCTGACATTTTCACATCCTGCTGGTGGATTGACAAATTGAGAAATAGACTCAGAGGACTGAGAAATGTGAATCAAGAGTGTTAAACACATGAGTCCCTTTGACCAAGAAATCACATTTCCAGGAAATGACTTAAAAAACAAACAAACAGGAATAGTGTGGAAGATGTATGAATGAAGATATCCATTGCTATGTTGTTTATGACACTGAAAATTTGGAAACTTTTAAAATATTCTTAATTTTATTTTTTTGAGACAACAAAATGGTTTTTATACTGAAAGAAAAAAATGCAGGAAAAAAAGGAAGACTTGACTACAGTGTGTGTTACTATTATTCAAGATGAACATTCGTCTGGTAATTTTCAGTATTAATTACATTTTCGGACAGATTACCAATTAAAAATGGGAAACAATCTTAATGTCTTGCATTTAAGTGAGAAACATAAATTATAAGATGATATATGTAGTATAATCTTTTTATCTAAGAAAAAGTCTTTAAAGTCTGGAAGGACATATTAAACTGCCAACTATAGATACCTGTGGGAAGTGAGATCAAAGAAACGTTTTTACTTTCCCTATATTGGAATTTGAACATCTATCAGATATATTATGGGGGAAAATGAAGACATGCCCCCCTCCTTTTTTTGAACAACAGGCATGAGACTGCTAGGAAAAGTGAAGTCAGCCCTCCTCTCTGCTCCCCCTGGCAGTGGGGATTTCCATCTGTGTCTCCTCACTTATCAAGTCCCTGATTTGCTTCCATCACCTGAAGCTGTGAGCCCAGCCAATGTGAAGGAATATACATGTAAGAGAAGCTGAAGAATTGCAGGTGCTTTCTGCTGACTGTGAACTCAGAGCAAAGGTGAAGGGCTGGGTCTCTCTGGGTAATCTCCTGGCAGGAAGTGTTCTAATCTGCTTGGGTTGGGCTCCAGAATGTAGGGGACCACTGCTCCCTGGGGAACCTGTGGCAGAGCCCTCTGTAGGGACTGAAGACCCAGAATAGGGAAGGAGGTGGGAATTTTAGAGGGTCAGGGAGGAAATGGGAGAATTCATGAGTCTCAATTCCAGAGACAGGGCCACCTTATATCACTCCTCACTGGGAGATGGTGAATAGGAACTCTGGGGGAAAGATGATCAGACCGAAGGGTAATTAGGTAGCAAGGGTTAGCACCTACTTACAGCTAGAGCAACAGAGAAAGTACTGAGAAATAGCTGTGGGGCTTAGCCCTTCTTTGAGGTATGAGGCAAGTCATAGAATTAAAAAAATTTTTTTTACTGAAGTATACTTGATTTACAATGTTTTATTAGTTTAAGATGTGTGTGTGTCTGTAGACACACACACACACACACACACACACACACACACACACACACACTATATGTTGTTTTTCCAATTCTTTTCCATTATAGGTTATTAAAAGATACTGAGTACTGGGGGAGAATGGATACATGTATATGTACGACTGAATCCCTTTGCTGCCCACCTGAAACTATTACAATATTGTTAACTGGCTATACTCAAATATAAAATAAAAAGTTTTAGAAAAAGATAGTGAGTATAGTTCCCTGTGTTAAACAGTAGGTCATTGTTGGTTATCTCTTTTATATATATAGTGGTATGTATCTGTTTACCCCAAACTTCTAATTTGTTTCTCCCCACCTTTCCCCTTTGGTAACCATAAGCTTGTTTGCTATGCCTGTGAGTTTATTTCTGTTTTGTAAGTTCTTTTGTAGCATTTTTAAGAATCCACATATATGTGTTATTACATGCTATTTGTTTTTCTCAGTCTGACCTACTTCACCTGATTATGACACTCTCCAGGTCTATCTGTGCTCCTGTAAATGGTATTGCTTCATTGTTTTCTCTGAGTAATAAAATATGAATCTTCTTTATCCATTCATCTGCTGATGGACAGTTCGGTTGCTTCAATAACTTGGCTGCTGTGAACACTGGGGTGCAAACAAGTGTCCCTTAACCATTAGTCAGTCTCATGTAGTGTGTTTAAGTAGTAAGAAGAGAACCAGGTTTATCTTCTCAGTTCAGTTCAGTCACTCAGTTGTGTCCAACTCTTTGCGACCCCATGAATCACAGCACGCCAGGCCTCCCTGTCCATCACCAACTCCCAGAGTTCACCCAAACTCATGTCCATCGAGTCAGTGATGCCATCCAGCCATCTCATCCTCTGTCGTCCCCTTCTCCTCCTGCCCCCAATCCCTCCCAGCATCAGAGTCTTTTCCAATGAGTCAACTCTTCGCATGAGGTGGCCAAAGTACTGCAGTTTCAGCTTTAGCATCAGTCCTTCCAATGAATACCCAGGACTGGTCTCCTTTAGGATGGACCAGTTGGATCTCCTTGTAGTCCAAAGGACTCTCAAGGGTCTTCTCCAACACCACAGTTCAAAAGCATCAATTCTTCAGTGTTCAGCTTCCTTCACAGTCCAACTCTCACATCCATACATGACCACTGGAAAAACCATAGCCTTGGCTAGATGAACCTTTGTTGGCAAAGTAATAGCTCTGTTTTTGAATATGATATCGAGGTTGGTCATAAATTTCCTTCCAAGGAGTAAGCGTCTTTTAATTTCATGGCTGCAGTCACCATCTGCAGTGATTTTGGAGCCCCCCAAAATAAAGTCTGCCACTGTTTCCACTGTTTCCCCATCTATTTCCTATGAAGTAATGGGACCAGATGCCATGATTTGTTTTCTGAATGTTGAGCTTTAAGCCAATTTTTTCACTCTTCTCTTTCACTTTCATCAAGAGGCTTTTGAGTTCCTCTTCACTTTCTGCCATAAGGGTGGTGTCATCTGCATATCTGAGGTTATTGATATTTCTCCTGGCAATCTTGATTCCAGCTTGTGCTTATTCCAGCCCAGTGTTTCTCATGATGTACTCTGCATATAAGTTAAATAAGCAGGGTGACAATATACAGCCTTGACGTACTCCTTTTCCTATTTGGAACAAGTCTGTTGTTCCATGTCCAGTTCTAACTGTTGCTTCCTGACCAGCATATAGGTTTCTCAAGAGGCAGGTCAGGTGGTCTGGTATTCCCATCTCTTTCAGAATTTTCCACAGTTTATTATGATCCACACAGTCAAAGGTTTTGGCATAGTCGATAATATCTTCTCAGAGAAACTCCTTATTCCCAAGGTTTTCTCCCCATGAAGTGGGGAGGAGAGAGCTGGCTGGGAAGTTCTCACATTTATGTGTATCCTAAGGCAATGGCAAGCCACTCCAGTACTCTTGCCTAGAAAATCCCATGGATGGAGGAGCCTGGTGGGCTGCAGTCCATGGGGTCTCTACGAGTCGGACGCGACTGAGTGGCTTCACTTTCACTTTTCACTTTCACACAATGGAGAAGGCAATGGCAACCCACTCTAGTGTTCTTGCCTGGAGAATCCCAGGGACGGCAGAGCCTGGTGGGCTGCCGTCTGTGGGGTCGCAGAGAGTCGGACACGACTGAAGCGACTTAGCAGCAGTAGCAGCAGTATGTGTTTCCAAAGCATTTTCAAATTTACCACTTCAAAGTCTTCCTGTGAGTCAAGAAGGTCAAGCACAGGTATTGTCCTTATTTTACATGGGTTGGACACTTAACCTCTAAGTGTGAAATGGAACACCTGAAGATGGAAACAATCAATATATCCTAAGTATTGGCCATACAAGATTAGCAGTATACGTACCCCATTTTTGTGGCAGATATCAATAATCCATCACCACACTCCTTCCCACTGAGCTCAGATGGTATCTCAGAAGCCTTGCCTCAACAGGGCTCAAGGCAGCCACTCCCACTTGATCAGAGTTGGCACATGAGAGGAAACTCACCTGTGATTTTGAGTTGACCACGTAGTACTTGTGGAGTTACCGAGTTACTCAACAAACCTACTTGCAGGTCTTATTGAGTGCACTGAGTTGCTTATTATCTGCCAGGATCCATGTTCATCTATTTTATTTTTTGTAGAAGAGTTCTAGGTGGAGGTCCCAGGTGCTGTGGCTCCTTTGTTCTGCGTCTCCTCCAATCAATTCTGATTTCAGCCTCAGCAGTGGTAGACAGTTCCCTGGGAACTCAGACACAGCTCAGTTGACAGTCTGAAGGACCTGTTATGTGGATTTCTGCATTTCTGTCCCAGGACCTTCTCTGGTGCTCCAAGAGCCTGCTAGGTGGCACCCAAGTTCTGTCTAGAAATGCAGGGACCTAACCATGGACTGTTGAATAAATACTCTGTGCAAAATCAAGACTCTGTTGCGTATATCACAGACCTTGATAATGCACTTGAAAAGTATCTCTTTTCCTTCCTCATTAGTTCACTCCCACTTTTTGAGATCATGTTCTGAATAAGTTACCCCCACACAAGTACATGATGTAGGGTCTGCTTTTGGGAGAATGGCAGCTGAAACTGGGACATCAACTGGCACCACTATGGCTCTCCATTTCCCCTATTTGAAAACTAACTCTGTGAATTCAGCTCACTTCCCCAAGGTCACTCCACTTGTCCTTCTGCTTCTAGAGTTCATGCTTTCACCCACAAAGCAGCACTACCAACAGGGCTTCAGACCGCAGTTGGGCGCCAAGCAACGGTGTTCTGGCACATTCAGTGCTATGCTTTGGTAGGTGAAAGAAGCTAATTGGATTTGACAGAGAGGAAATGAGCCAGTTTTCTCTCCTAAAAATAGCCTTAGTTTTAGTCATCCCTTTCAGGAACAACCACGCTTACCCAATGAAATGCCACCAACGTTTCAGAGTTTCTAGGTAATTAAAACATGTCACTAAATCAAATCCCATGAGAAAAGTATGGCAAAGATAAGCATTTCAAAGCCCTCAAAATGGGAATACTTAGCAGGCATTTCTCTGTCTTTTATTGTAGCCGTTTCAATCCAGGTTGATGCGAGATGCAGACAAGGGTAGAGGATGTGGCAAACTGATGCTCCTTAAGGCATCATGGGAAACTCCTGACTAGTTGAGGCTGCAAAATGTGCCTTTTGTTGACTATTTAGTTCCCAATGCAGATCTGCTTGGTCAGGGGACAGTGTGGATGGATCTTTCTGATGTCAACAGATGTCCAGTTGCAACTCTTCTTAACAGGAAGCTCTAATGTTTGGAGTTTAGTTTAAATACAGCTTAGAGTCCTTAGTTTAAATACAGAGACTACTAATGCTTACTGATTCCTACTGAGTAGCAATGCCTGCCCTAAGAATTTTGCAAATACAGTCTTATCTCTCATCATATCCCAATGAAGCAGGCTCGTTTTATTTTTTAAAAATTTTATTTAAATATATTTTTATTTACTTATTTGAGTGTATGAGGTCTTAGTTGCAGCATGAGAGATCTTTGATCTTCCTTGTGGCACATGGGATCTTTATTTGTGGTACATGGGATCTAGTTCCCTGACCAGGGATTGAACCCAGGTCCCCTTCATTGGGGCAAGGAGTCTCAGCCACTGGACCACTAAGGAAGTCCCAGCAAGTTCATTTTAAATCCCATTTTATAAGCAAGAAAACTGAACCTTGAAGAGGGTAAACCACCTGCCCAATGCCACTGAGTTCTTAGATGGAAAATCTAGGATTTGAACCCAGGTCTTTTAAATTGAAATTTGGGTCTCTGTGGCCTAAAATATGAAGTTTAGGTGGCAGAAGACCTCAGTTGTTTTTAGCTTGATCAAATATAAAAGCAAATTAAGTTTTCTTCCTTTGTCTATTCAAATATATTTATTGATAACCTACCTGTGGATTCTCCACCCATGTTAGGTGCTGAGGTCAGGACAGCAAAGCAAACAAATCTGTCCTTTTCTCTCTCTTTAATTTGCTTTTTAACTGGAGGAAAATTGCTTTACAATGTTGTGTTGTTTTCTCCTGTGCATGCTAAGTTGCTTCAGTCATGTCTTACTCTTTGATCCCATGGACAGTAGCCCACCAGGCTCCTCTGTCCATAGGATTCTCTAGGCAAGAATACTGGAGGGGGTTGCCGTGCCCTCCTCCAGGGGATCTTCCCAACCCAGGGATTGAACCTGTGTCTCTTACTCTCCTGCATTGGCAGGCAGGTTCTTTACCACTAGTGCCACCTGGGAGGCAAAACAGCCATAATTACACACATATAGGTCTGTCCTTCTGTTGTGGCATTTAGTGTTTAGTGGGGTCTCAGTGATAGCGTGGTGATATTCCTGGCTCAAGTCGTCTGTGGCTAAGATAAGAGCATGGGATAGCCCACTGAAAGACTTTGAATGCCTTCTCCATAGGAGGAAGGATTTTCTGTTACCAGAGAAAGAAGAGAGAGATGGGAGGCTAACAAAACAACACTATCATTTAAAGATGCTTAACACTCCTGGCTGGGAGGGAAGTTTGGGGGAGAATGGACACATATATGCATATGGCTGAGTCCCCTTGCTGTCCACCTGGAGGTATCACTACGTTGTTAACTGGCTATGTGTGCATGAGTGCTAAGTAGTTTCAGTTGTGCCCGACTCTTTGAACCCTATGGACTGTAGCCCACCAGGTTCCTCTGTTCATGGGATTCTCCAGGCAAGAATACTGGAGTGGGTTGCTATGAATTTTTCCAGGGGAACTTTCTGAGCCAGGAATTGAACCCGCATCTTCTGTGTCTCCTGCATTGCAGGCAGGTTCTTTACTGCAGAGCCACCAGGGAAGCCCTAATCAGCTATACTCTACTATAAAATAAAAAGTTAAAAAAAAGTTTACAGAAGAAGAGATTCATACCAGAGAACATAATCTAATTTTTGACATTAAGTTCCAAAAATCTGATGACTGATGTTAGTATTTATTCATTTTTTGAATAGCATATGAAATAAAATTATTCTGCTGATATAGAAAGTGCAACAAACTTAGGGGAATGTTTTATATGATAAAATTTAATAGTGATAATACTTGATAAAATAATTGATAAAAATAACAGAAAGATAGCTAAAGGCTTTACATTTTGATATATATGAAGTTTGGAGTTTTTAATGAATACATTCTACCACCAGTAAAATATAAGTTCTACCCTAGCAAAATGTAATAGTAGTAAAAAAAATTTAAGTTGTGACAAAGCACTGGAGTTTTGCTTTTTTATTTGTTTTATGTATAAAACCAATAATGTATGCAAAGTTAAATTTAAAAAAGTGATGCTTAACACTGGTGTGGAAAAGGGATCAAGAAAACTTCTTGAAGAGGTGACCTGTATAGTGAGGGCTAAGTAAGAGTGGGACAACCAGGAAGTGGGCAAGAGGACACTGGTGGTGGTAGAATAGTGCTCCAAGGGAGATAGACAGAAAAGTCTGAAAACTTGGGAGTCAGAGGGCACTGAAAATAGTTTAGTATAGCCACAGCATGAATCGGAAGGATTGGGGATGGTGAGCATGTCAAAGAGATGAAACTGAAGAGGCACAGTGAAACTGAAGAGGACAATGAAATGCTTTATACACCATATTGAGGGCTTTGAACTTGATTCTGTGGGCGATGGGGAGCCATTGATGGTTTTAGGCAGGGAGTATGCCACGATCAGATCTATGACTCAGAAAGAGGGTTTGGGAAAAGCTGTCTTGTTCACCCCTGTGTCCTCAGTAACTAGAACAGTAGCTGGCATATAGTAGGTGCTCAATAAATTCTGGTTGCGTAGAGAGTCTAGGTACAGATTGCTATGGGTCATCAGACCCTCTCTTTCTTCCCTAGGATGAAAAGTAACAGTATAGATGTAAAAGTTCTTTTGGCTTGGGGGTTCAAAGAAGTGTAAGTGACAATATTGTACGTCACTTTCCTCTTCTTGTCTGCTTCCAAAGGCCTCTGTCAGGCTTTATTCAATACCCACTAGACATCCTCATGTTCGTATCTTCACCTTTGTATTAACAAGTGGGCTGTCCTAATTGCCTTCCACACACACAGACACTGATTTCTGGAAGTGGAGGGAGCCTTCTACTTGCTGCCAGCCACTGTCCTGGGGATATTTCCTCTTAGGATCAAACTACCTGTAAGCTCTTGTGCTGCTGAAAAGAAACATCCTCTTGTATCAGGATGTGGCTGGTTAATTTCAGATCTTCAGGCACAGGCAACCTTTGACATATCAGAGAGCAGAAAGAGAAGAAGGAGAACTCCACTGAAAGTGCTGGCATTCAAACCAATGTGTCATTGATGGGGGAGACTGTGGGAAGTAGTTTTGTTGTTTTTTAAAGGGATGGATTTTAAAGTTACACGATCTTGGTTCAAAAGTCTAGGCTCTGCCACTTAATTATGTGGTAATTTAATTGTTCTATGGCTAAGTTTTCTCCTCTGCAGAATGGATATAACTTTTCTATTTTGTAGGTTTTACTGAGGAATAAATGAGTTAACATAGAAAAAAAGCTGTTTGGTAAAGAGAAGACATGATTTTCTGGGAAACTGAAGCCCAGATGATATGAATGCATGAGCGGGTCAGAGATTGAGCCACGACTGGATGGGAAGGAAATGGCAGTTTGACAATTTTTCTTTTCTGTCTATATTTCTTCCTTGCCTCTTTTTCTCCTCAACACCCTTTACTAGGTTTTTTTTTTTTTTTCACAATTCTAGGTAGCAGACATACTGTGTTCATGTATGTGGTGGGATATCGCCACAACTATGCAATGCTGGTCAAAAATTTTCTGAAGACTCTACTGATTGCAAGTGGCTGAATCACATCTCAGGCCCTTACTGGCTCAGTAACTGGGAAGGACAAGTGTGGAGTGGTTTCAGCAGCCCATTTATGGCATGAGGGTTCCTTTCTCCTTGACTCTCATTTCAGCTTCTCTGTTGGCCATATTCTTCTCTCTAACGGGGGGAGGGAGGGGGCTTCCCTTTCATGGCATTTGTGGGTGGTGTGGCCATGGGGGCAAGGTCACAGGAAACTTGAAGCTTCTATCACATCAGCATAGCTGCTGCTGCTGCTGCTGCTAAGTCGCGTCAGTCGTGTCCGACTCTTCACAATCCCATGGACTGCAGCCTACCAGGCTCCTCTGTCCATGGGATTTTCCAGGCAAGAGTACTGGAGTGGGTTGCCATTGCCTTCTCCACATCAGCATAGCGGTTCTAGAGAAAAGAGAAAGCCTTTCCTTCAGAACGTAGGAGCAGGGGAAGGCTGTTATTGGCTGTTTTGGGTCACATGTTCAGTACTTAAACCAATCACCAATTGTCGTGACTGGGTGATGGTTAATATTGTACTATAATTGCGCAGGATGGGTCATGTGACCTAGGCCCCACGTGACTGCTGCCATTGGGAGGGTTGTGTGCTTGGCGGTTCTGTTAGAACTTAAACGATGGCAGAGGTATTAGTCCCTAAAACTCCATAATCTATATATATGAAAGACAATTTTACCCCTTGCCCCAGGAAGAAAGGAAAAAGAGAGGCTGGGCAAACAATAATAACGTTGCTAAGCTAAGTCACTTCAGTCGTGTCTGACTCTGTGCAATCCCAGAGACGGCAGCCCACCAGCCTCCCCCCGTCCCTGGGATTCTCCAGGCAAGAACACTGGAGTGGGTTGCCATTTCCTTCTCCAATGCAGGAAAGTGAAAAGTGAAAGTGAAGTTGCTTAGTCGTGTCGAACTCTTAGCGACCCCATGAACTACAGCCTACCAGGCTCCTCCGTCCATGGGATTTTCCAGGCAAGAGTATTGGAGTGGGGTGCCATTACCATACATATTCCTTTGCCTGTTTTTCCCTCCGCCTCACAAACTAACTAGGGACTCTATGTCTGTGTTCAGTAAACATTTGTCCTGCTGGGACCTGTTAGATTTGTGGATAAAGGAAGAGGTGGATGGGCTTTGGGTTTAAACATGTCTAAGATAAGATTCGGAGAAGGCAATGACCCCACTCCAGTACTTTTGCCTAGAAAATCCCATGGATGGAGGAGTCTGGTAGGCTGTAGTCCATGGGGTCGCTAGAGTTGGACACGACTGAGCAAATTCACTTTCACTTTTCACTTTCCTGCATTGGAGAAGGTAATGGCAACCCACTCCAGTGTTCTTGCCTGGAGAATCCCAGGGACGGGGAAGCCTGGTGGGCTGCCGTCTGTGGGGTTGCACAGAGTCGGACACGATTGAAGCGACTTAGAAGTAGTAGTAGTAAGATCAGATTCCTGCATTTCCCTTACCTGTCTGTGTTACTTTGGGCAAAGTACATAACCTCTCTGAATTTGTTTCCTCCTGTGTAAAAAGATCATAGATCAACCTTATGAGACAGTTGCAAAGATGAAAAACACAGTGCTTCCGTAAGTGGTAGCTAGTATAAGAATAATTACTATTATTATAGTAATTATGATTGTTAATATTTTCAGAGCTGAGGTGGATGGATAGGAAGGGATTCCAGGAAGAGAACCTAAGAGAGACTCACAGTGTTAGGGCTGGATTAGAGATGATCTAACCCAAGGATTTCTTTTTACAGGCGGGGAAACTGAGGCCCAGCCAATAGCTGGATAGAGATCCCTGCAGGAGACTGAGCCTGGAGTCAGTTAGCCTCCCCAAGAGCTTTCAGAAATTACGAGGCCACAAAAATGCTTTTTGGCTGGAAGCTTCCAAATGGGCCCCACCCATCTTGCTTACAGTTGGGCCTCCTTCTCCCTACTGGACCCTGTGTTGCCAGGTTGGTGAGTCTGAATCTTTTTTTATTTAAACAATCATTTGTTCTGAAATATTTAGATTCACTGTCTTTTAGGATGAGAATTAGAGCTTTGAAAAGCTTGGTTATGGCATGACCTTTTCCCAATACTCACATAAGACGTTTCGCTTCCTTCCTTGCTCCTTCCCTCCGCCCCCCATTCCTTCTTACCTCCTTCCTTCTTCTTCCTTCCTTTTCCCCCCTCCTCCCTCCATCCTGCCTTCATTCCCTCTTTTCCTTCTTCCTTCCTTCCCTCCCCACCCTCCCTCCATTCCTCTTTCATCCCTGCTCTTGTCTAACGTTTAAACCTTCAGTGCGTTGTGCATGGCACTATGCCAAGGGTGGGGGTCAAAGGATCACTCAGTCATACATTTACAGTATTTCTCAAGTTCATCTCTTTGCCTGGCATGGTGCCAGGACCCTGGGCACTGGGGACACAGCAGGAAACAACACACACGTTGTGTCTGCTCCTATGGGGCTTACAGCACAGTGTTTCTCGTCCTGGAAACTGGATGTTTAATCTGGGTTCAGTGTCTCAGTGAGAAAGGCTGGCATGGGGCGAGGTGGAGAGGTGATTGGAGCCAGAACGTGGTGAGGGATTTGGAGTTCGTTGTGAGGGCAGGGGGCAGTCACTGAAGGGTTCTTAGCAGGTGAGGGTCACACTGGGACTCATGTTTGGGAGGACACACTGCCCCTTGCTCACCTTTGTAGCGTCATCTAGCATCACGCCTTCCGGCCTTCCCTGGGCTCTGGTCCCTCTGACCCTCTCTCATTTTCAGCAATGAAAATGTTTCCATCCTTCCAGGCTTCCACAGAAGCCGTTCCTTCTGCCTGGAAACCCTTTCCCCTCTATGTCTAGTTGTCTCCTCATCCTTCAGTGTTCATGTCAAATGTTTCTTCCTCTGGGACACTTTTGAGGTGAGGATGCCCATCCTCACCTTTCCCCACCAGGCTAAGCTGAGTCCCTGCTCTCTGCTCTCAGAGCATGTAGTATTACTCTTTGTTGCAGTGACCACAATTAAAAAGAAATAATGAATTATGTAATTGTTACATGTAACTTTTTTTTTCTGTGACCAAAAAAAACCAACACTTTTTTTCCCCCGCTCACCGCTCCACCTCACCCCATGCCGGCCTTTCTATAATCTCTCTGTAGACAGGGTTGAGTCTGTCTTGTTCACTTATAAGTCTTCAGAATGTGGGACAGTTTGGCACTTAGAATGCAGAATAAGTAAATATTGGTTAAAGAATGAATGACAGGGAATGAATGATTGGGAAAATGAGTGAAGGAATAATAAGAAAATTAATGAATAAATGAGTGAGTGAATGAATGATTGTGTGGATGAGTGAATGGATGAATGGACGAGTGAATGAATGAATGAAATATCACCCACAGTGTTTGAAATGTGATTATACTGGGAGGCCTAAATAAGGCTGTAACCTCTCCCCTGACCTAGTCGCTTAATGGTTTCTTCAACAGCACAAGACCTTATGAATCATGTATGGGGTCTTGCTCCCATGTGCTAAGTGGAAAATCATTTTCATCTGCGTGTCCACTCTAATCGATTGCTCATGGCTGCCTAGAGCTCTGTGAGAAGCCTTGGGAGGCGGCTTTGGGCTTAGTGGAGGATGCCAGTATCTGTTAGTAATGTCTGCCATGGGTACCTTAAGGGAAATATCATCACCTATTCTTCCTGTGTGTTAGCTTTGAATTCCTGGGGTGGCTGTCCCTTGAGATAGAGCTCCTTTAAATCTTACAACTAATTTTACTCTCCTTATTGAGAAGACTCAGTGCTCTTTGGGGATGTGTGCTGACCCAAAATATCAATTCTGTTACTACTTGGCATGAAATATATGTTCTTCTCCCTTCTCTCATGCTCCTGTTTTCTTTCAAATCTGATTTCTTACTGGCTTGATCTCAAGCTCCTTGAGGGACCACTTAGCCCCATCTGGAAAATTAAATAGACAAATTCAGTAGGTTATTTTGTCTCTTGGGCTGAAACCAGAAAGTAAGTCAATTCTGTGGGAGAATTTCTCAGAATACAGTGTGAGACCAGCTGCAATAGGATCACTGGGAGCTACTGTTTAAAAAGCAGCTTGTTAGACCTCACTTTCTTCCCCTACCTCTCAGTTAAACATCAGGACGTGTCATCATCCATAAAAGGCAGTGAACGAGGTCTGGTGAGGACAGAGTGATTTCTGTGGCATTGTAAAATGAGCTCAGGGTGGAGGGGGAGCCAAAACCATGCTGATTCTCAGCCACGACCTGACCTGCTGTTCCCAGCTTCCTTCAGCCAAATCCTACTCCACTTATTTTTAGTATGAGGCAGTGGGCCAGCTCCAGGGAGATGGATTTCTAGTTTTGGCTAGGCTGGTTATTAGCATATAATTTTGGTGGGGGTGGGGGTGTGTCTCAGGTTCCTCTGTTAACTGAATGACTTAATATCACCATCATTCCCTTCATGATCAGAATCATCACCATCAGCATCACAACTGTCACCAACATCATCATTTCCATCACCATTTTTACCTACCACCACCATCATCACCATCGTCACCACCACCATCGTCACCACCACCATCATCATCACCACCACCATCACCACCATCATCACCATCACCACCATCATCATCACCAGCATCACCATCATCACCACCACCACCATCATCACCATCATCACCATCATCAATCACCATCATCACCACCACCACCACCACCATCATCATCACCATCACCACCACCACCATAATCAATCACCATCATCATCATCACCATCATCACCACCACCATAATCAATCACCATCACTACCACCACCATCATCATCAACATCACCACCACCACCATAATCAATCACCATCATCACCACCACCACCATCATCACCACCACCACCATCACCATCACCACCACCACCACCATCATCATCACCACCACCATCATCACCATCAACATCACCACCACCACCATAATCAATCACCATCATCACCACCACCATCATCATCATCACCACTACCACCACCACCACCATCATCATCATCACCACCATCACCACCACCATCATCATCATCACCATCATCACCACTACCACCATCATCATCATCATCACCATCATCACCACTATCATCATCACCACCACCATCACCATCATCACCACCACCACCACCACCATAATCAATCACCATCATCACCACCACCATCATCATCATCACCATCATCACCACCACCACCATCATCATCATCATCACCATCATCACCACTATCATCATCACCCCCATCACCATCATCATCACCACCACCACAATCAATCACCATCATCACCACCACCACCACCATCCATCACCACTGCCATCATCATCATCACCATCATCACCACTATCACCATCATCATCACCACCACTACCATCGTCACCACCACCACCATAATCAATCACCATCATCACCACCACCATCATCATCACCACCACCATCATCATCACCATCATCACCACCACCACCATCATCATCATTACCACCACCACCATCACCATCATCACCACCACCACCATCACCATCATCACCACCACCACCATCACCATCATCATCACCACCACCATCACCATCATCATCACCACCACTACCATCATCACCACCACCACCATCATCACCACTACTACCATCATCATCACCATTGTCACCCACCATCATCATCACCACCATCACCACCATCACCATCATCACCACCACCACCATCATCATCACCACCACTACCATCATCACCACCACACCACGACCATCATCATCACCATCATCACCACCACCACCGCCATCATCACCACCACCCCTTATCACCATTGTAACCCACCATCATCATCACCATCATCACCACCACTACCATCATCACCACCACCACCATCATCACCACTACTACCATCATCATCACCATTGTCACCCACCATCATCATCACCACCATCACCATCATCACCACCACCACCATCATCATCACCACCACTACCATCATCACCACCACCACCACGACCATCATCATCACCATCATCACCACCACCACCACCATCATCATCACCACCACCACCATTATCACCGTTGTCACCCACCATCATCATCACCATCATCACCACCACCACCATCATCACCATTGTCACCCACCATCATCATCACCATCACCACCACCACCACCATCATCACCACTACCACCATCATCATCACCATTGTAACCCACCATCATCACTGTCTTCATCATCTCCAACACCGCGATCATCCTTACTGTAGAAAAGGCACACCAAGCATCCCCAATGTTCCTAGCTCTGTATCCTTCACTATATAGAGCATTTTCTTATCTAACCCTCACAACCCTATGGGATATGTATTTATGTCTGTGTTATTAATCCCATTATTCTAGTTTTACAGGTGAGACCACTGAGGCCCACTTTCCTAGTGGGTGGTAGAGTATGAATTAAACCCAGACTACTCTTGTTCTTAACAATTTGATGGAGCTTCTCTAAAAAATCTCTTAAGGTCTAGTCCAGATTGAAAAACCCTAGTGTCAAAAGAATAGATCCATGTATAACTGAATCATTTTGCTGTATACTTAAACCTAACATTGTAAATCAATTACGTTCCATATAAAAATTAAAAAAAAATAATCAACAAGGACCTGTTGTATAGCATGGGGAACTCTACTTAATACCCTCTATTAACCTACATGGAAAAGAATCTCAAAACAACAGATATATGTTTATGTATGTATAACTAAATTACTTCACTGTACATCATTGTAAATCATCCATACTCCAATATAAAATAAAAATTAAAAAAAATGCGACAAGCAAACAAACAAAAATTCCTAATATCTTTTCAAGTTTTGCCATCTGTGGGTACAGACAGAAGATCTGATAAGTTTGTGAAAACATGTTTCTTGATAGAGCCTAGAGTGTGGAATGATAAGGTGATTTTGTGGAGCTGCTGTTAGAGGACCTCTCTGACTTTGTCCGGGGAAAACTGAGGTAAGTTTGTGAAAACATGTTTGTTGATAGAGCCTGGAGTGTGGAATGATAAGGTGATTTTGTGGAGCTGCTGTTAGAGGACCTCTCTGACTTTGTCCGGGGAAAACTGAGGTCCAGAGGGACATGCTGGACCATGGACATGGTCCATGGACAAACATCAAATTAGGGCCAGTTTTTGAAGTCATTTAGTTTTCCCTTAAGCAGGAAGAAAGTTGGCAACAAGATCACTGTTTAATTTTCTCCATGGTCTTAGAGGAGAGGAATAGGAAAGCAATGTTTGGAATCTGGCTCTGGGTTCAAAATCTTGCTGTTTCTTTTTACTATTATATGATCCTGATTTTTAAATGGCTGATCTCTCTGGGCTTCAGTCTCCTTACTTGTAAATTGGGGGTCATAGTATCATAGCACCTCCCTCATAGGATTAAATAAGATAACATTTTCAAAGTACTTACTCAGCACATACGTAGGACATACCTTCTGCATGAATACCTTCTGCACTATGATTATAATGACTATATTATTACACAATATAGTTTATAAATATATATTATAGAGAATATATGTTTACTGTATCTTGTATTAACTCTCACAGCTTTGTTTTTTTCCTCTGTATATCATCTCTCTCCACTATATTATTTCATTGAGATCTCTCTCCACTATATTATTTTATTGAGACGAAAAGGCTTAATACAAAGTAAACTAAACCCAGAATTCCTGTTTTAAATCAGCTTACAAGATTTTCAAAACAACAAGCTTTTGCTAGAATTATGTAGTAAGGGGCCTCAAGATTTCCTCTGACTTACATCTGTGTGCAGCTGAGAAATTGACTTCTCCTTCACCCGCCCCCCCGCCCCCGCCCAGTCAAATTATTAATTAGTTGCCTTATTGACTAATTTCTAAGCACTCAGTCAAATTGGGTAACCAATCCAATTTGGACAGGAGAACAGCGAAAAGCTTTAGTTCATCCATTTTTCAATTGGGTGCTTGTCATTGTCTGGGCAAAGAGACTTGGAATCAAGGCCTCAAAACCTCACTCGAGGTCGGAAAACCCAGGAACGTTGATTACTGAGCAGTTTTATCTTATCTTCATTTCTTCCTCGGCTTGATTTCCTGTAATAAAAGGCGGAGGGGCCCTTTCTAGTTTCAAGGTGGGACAAAGGAGTTTGAAAGGCTATTACTTCTATTAAAATTAAATAACAGCTATTGAGTGTTTATTCCGTGCTGGGTGCTTTTCCTTGTTGGTCGTGATTAGGCACTTTTATGCTTTTTCTCATATATTCTTTGCCATCCTGACCGACGGGATGTCGGGAATAGAATCAAAGTCGCTGTCGTGATGTTAAAAAAAAAACCCAACTCAGTATTTTTATACAGCTACTTGCTTTTAAGGACCCCCCGCCCAATCTTTTGTAAACATCTTCTGTGACATCTTCCAGATGGTCGCGGTAGCTCTATCTGTTACAAAGGTGGAGATATGAAGTTGCAGAAAGTCTGCACTGTTTTCTGAAGAGCAGCAATCACTTCCACAACCCTTTGCCTTGGCAGAGATCCTAAAACAGCCCATGAGAGGGAAACAAAGACAAAACAGCTACCGGTTTGTCGACCTAAGATGCAGGTACTTTCTCTTTCTTTTCTGGGATACACTGAGGAAGCGTTCAGTTCCGGGAACAAGAGCCAACGCGTTCCCCCATGTTTCCCTATCTAAGTGAGACCCAAGTAGGGTGGCCTGAACTCCCAGCTCCCTCTCTGAAAATCCTTTTGGGGAAACTAAAGCAAATAGCATAGAAAACTGGCTTTCCATTTTGCGGGAGTGGGTAGGTCTGGTACCAGCCCTCCATCCTAAACAAGCTTTGGATTCGGTTTTATTGGCTAGTGAAAAGAATCATTTAATAGTGGAGAGCCAGGCAGTGACAAAGGAATTCAGGTAAATTAGTTTCAGTTCTTCCGTAGATAGTCCTTCTCCTTTGGGATTAAAGCTTTAGAAATTAAAGCCTTCTTACCACTTACTCCCCAACCCCTTCCCTGTTCTCTAAGCTTTTTAAAAAGGATTTCTCTTCCCTTGCTAAATCTCTTCGAGAAAGAGTTTCTTTTCTTTCTTACAGAAGGGTTGGGGGAATTAAACTCATCAAAATATCCTAACATCAGTGCGTGCAGAAAATTCAATGAAATCTAAATTAGGTGCATTTAAAAAAAAGTTGTTTTTTTTCTGGGATCCTTAAAATATGCAGACATACACCAAGAGAGGGCTTCAAAGCCCATTTTAATAACTAACTACTTACCTGCTCAAAGCATTTACTCACAGGTCCCCCTTTCACCCCAGTCCCAAATACTTGGAATGTAGTTAAAGTTTAAGCTTTTAGCCTCTGAAAGTCCCAACAGGCACTTGTACGGGAGCGGTGTCCATAAAATCGACAAGCCCGGTTTTCCATTACTCTGTTGTAATTAACAGTCCAGTAGTAAATTAATGATCTGGAATTCACAAATGGTGTGGAACTTGAGGGTTTAAATATTTAGCAAGGGCTCCTGACAGCGTGTTAAGTTCTATAATTTGATTTTGTAACTGAAACCTACACAAAGGCATGAGTCCCTGATGGTTAACGTTTTTCTAGGCACAGCCCCAAACAAGGCCATGGACACAGTCTGGGGTCCCCCTACCCCCCAATTCGCCAACCTTTTCCTTTGATTTATCTTTCCCTTTCTATTTGCTCTATGTCCTTGGTTTTTCAGCTTGGAAATCCCGCTGCTATGATTCTTCTCCTCTCTTGTAAAATACTCTTCTCATTGAAAAGAGATCTCAGTTTCCCCAGAAAGCCTATCCATCACTGGGATTAAAATGCAATATAATGTATACATTTCAGGTGATGTGACACAAGGACCGGCAAAAATATAAAATATACATGGAGAAATATAAGAAGCAAAAAAAAAAAAAAAAGGTGGGAGGGAGCAGTTCTTCTAAGACTGGCTGAAGTTTAAATAACAATTTACTGTTTAGACATGAGAGGCTGAAAGTCAGGAAATGTTCCCCCAGACATTCTGGACTCTTAAATCTGTTGTCAGTAAAGGGGTACAATGGTGTGAATTTTTAGCTGAACATCAGTTGGACTTCGAATTTCCTGGGTTTTTGTTGGCTTGTATCACAGTGAAACATTATATTTTGCCTGCACCTCCCCACCCCCGCCAAATATATATCTAATTTCCTTTACAAAGGGCAAATAAAAAAAAGTTTTTCCCACCAAGTTATAAGAAAACATGTTATCTTTCCCAATAAGGCATTATCTATTATTGGAGTTTTTTTTTTTTTTTTTTTTTTTTGAGAGCTAAAAAGCATGAGCAAAAATAATGTTCCAAACCCGTTTTATTGTGTTTTGTCAGATAAAAAAAAGCTGAGTTTGATTTATTATTTCATGTAGATATTATGTAGACGCTCATGTTTGACATTTCCTGAGAAATATTTCCGTCTCTGAGGTCTTTAAAAAAATGCACATTTTAAAAGAATTTAGGGTTTTTTTTTTTTTTTCCCCTGTGTGTGTGTATGTGTGGTGGCAGATGGTGGAGGGGGGAGTGCTTTTAAGGTTCTTTATGTTTAATATGTTTATTAACTTAAAAGAATTTACTGGGAAATTATGAACTTTATGAAAGACAGACATTTCTTGAGAGTCAATTGCTTCCAACAATTCCTTTCTTTAAAGCCATTTTTCTATTCTTTCCTCCTATAATTACAGAATGTTTTAAATGTGAGTAATTATACCTTGACATAGCTCGTGATTTAGAATGGACCTTTGAGAGTGACAGCAAAGTGGTTTCTGCGTTTCGTAGTTCAATAAAATCAAAAGCAGTTAAAAAATAAGTATACAACTGGATTTGTTATTCTTTCTAAAAATTGGTCGTACGTATAGACCTTTTTGCAGGGTGGGTGGGTGAAATTTCAGATTGGAATGAAGTTATAACCCACTTCAGGAAAATCGGCCCTTTAATGAAAGAAATGGAAAAGACTTAATCACCAAGACCCCTCCAATGTGACACTTCAGATTACATCAGAACTCTCCCCAGTAATGCAAAAGGAGAGCCTTTCATCTGAAAAATGAAATGCTTAATGATTTCAGTGAGTTCGTACGTCCCCAAATTTGAGATCAGCATAGTGCCTGGATTTCCTTTATATCTGGGAGCTATGTATGGAAATGATTCTTCTCTTGGGTTTTCCACCTCCAGCCCCCCTATCCCCCCCACCCCTCTTGCTACAGGAAGGTAATTTGTTTTCTCTGGGAGAGTTGGAGGGTGGAGGACAGCCATGTAGTTATAGAAAATACTAAATGGCATTTCCTAGTTATCTGAGAATATTAACATTCAAGTGGGTCAGGTCTGCCCAGAGGCAGGAGGCAGAACTGAAGATCATTTTTTTTCTCTGCTGTGTTTTGGTGATTAAATGTATTTGTCTGAAAAAGGAGAGAGAGAGGGAGAGAAAGGAATAAAAAGAAAAACTAAAAAAGACTTAAATGTACTGAGAGTACCTAATGAACTAGTTAACATTCTTACTATCAGGAAAGTCTAACCCATTCATAAATAAACAATTTAAAACCGCCTTTCACCCGCACGCACACACGCTCTTTGAGCTCCTTTTAGCAATTTGGAGTACAGGAGATTAAAGTCTTTTGGAAATTTCCAAGGTCAGACCTCAACTAAAATAGGATTAAGGGGGTAAGGGGGAAGGAAAAAAAAAATGAAGAGAAGGAAGGGTTTTATTCCCTCTTTCCCCTTTCCCCTAACTATCCGAAATAAATCGGAAGTCATTTCTCGAAATCCTCCTCTCCCCTGGCCAGTGGCAGCTCTTCAAAAGCTTCTGAGATTGTTTCAAAATTTTCCAATCCTTCCTTCCCCTTCCTCCCCTCCCCATGGTAAGAAAAACAAGTCAAGAGTAGGGAGTTAGAGCGGGGACATTAGGGGTCCCTTCCCCGCCATACTCCAGGGGGCACTGTGACATAAACAACTTTTGCGGAAAAAGCCTGCTGAAAGAAGAAATTCTCCAACTTTGCGACCGTTTTCTCTTCAGATGCTCCAAGTCAGTATTCCACCCAACAAAGGAAATGAACAAGGGAAACGTACTATATTGCCTCCTCTTTTTTTTTTTGCTGCCTTCCATACGTAAGGTTTAATGTTTCCACCAAGGACATAGGGCTTTGAATAGGGAAGCGCAGGAAGATAAAACAGCTCAAGTACCTTTCTTTCTCTCTCTCCCGTCCCTCCCTCTTTCCATCCTTCCCTCCTCCCCCCCCACCTTAATTCTTCTATCTTTCTGGCCCTTTCTCCATAAATGTTTTCTTTTCTTTTTCCCCCAGTATCCCTTCCTCCCCTTGCCCTCTCTTTCCCTAATGCGTCTCTACAAGAAAACAACAGAAAACATCTTTCCGTCTACCTTGGTTGCATTTCTTCCGATGCTTCCATTTCATCTATCCTTAAGTCTTCCCAGACGCCGCTTGCCTCCTCAATCACCAGATTTGAGTAAGCAGGGCTGTCTCTCAGTACATTTTGGTAGATCTTAACAGTAATTATGTAGCAACTTCAAAGCAAAACTATGTGTGCTTTTCTCTCTTTTTTTTCTCTATCTTTCTGGGCACACACATGCGCACGCATACACACTCTCAATCCTAACCCCACTAAACCCAAACAAAAAATCCTTTTCAAACAGGGCAGAAAATTGGGTTGAGGTTAGCAGCTGGTATTTCAAATGTATGATGATTGCAAAAACCTCCCCAAATTTCTGGGGGAATAATGAAAGGACCCTGTAAAGAAATAACACTTCTTTAAAAAGGAAAAGAAAGAGAAATTCTTATTGGACTAGTTTCAGCTAAAAATATTTGATCGTGCCTCAAAATTTCAGTATTTTAGACCAGGGACTGTGAATAACAATGATAAAAAAGAAACACACAAAAACAAATTTAGGCTGAGACATACATTTAATTAGAATTTGCCAGAACTGAATCTGGTGCTGATATACCCTAGTTCCTAAAGTGAATGATTTGGTCCTAGCAAACCTGTGCTTTTGGAAAGGCAATTTTACGGCAAAGAGTAAACATTTTTAATAAGATTTTTACTTCTTAAAATATTTAAAAACTCCACCCAGTTCTGCCTTTGTGTCTGCCTTTAAATAATCAGAGCTGGGTTGCCAGGTTTTAAGAGGCGGGGGGAAACCCCTTCATTCAATAAAATAATGGATAGCAAAGCCAATGTTTCATTGACGAAATGTTTTCCAGGGATTCTGAGTTTATTATAAATGAGAGTTTTATCTCAGGAACTAAAAATACTAGAAGGGAAGGAAATCAACGAAAGGGCTGAAAATACTAGGAACTATTAACCAAATCCTCCCCTCGCAGTAAGGACTGTAGCTTGTTGATGCCTCTGGAAGCCTGAGCAGAAAACAAACAAAAGGAATGCTTAGGATCCCAAAGACTTGTTCGGTGTAGAAAACTTACAAGCCCTTAACCAGAGGACAAGCCTTCTTCAGAGTGGGCATTTCCAAGCGCGGCAGACCTGTATGTGTGTGTGCATGCGTGCAGTTTGCACTATTTTCCATATATTTGTCTACACTTATGTAGATGATCACTTAGAAAAACTTCATAGAGAGCAACTGGAAAGAGAATGCTTGACTTTTGTATGTTATTGACAAGCTTCCTGGTGAATATTACAGATAAGAACATATCAGAAGTTCTTTTAAGGAAAGGCGTCCCTTCCTTTCTCTTCGGTCAGTTTTGTCAATTCACTGTCTAATTTGAAAGCAGAAAGACTGGAAGCAGAGTAAGCTCTAAAGAAGCACACTGACGCATTTTCTGTTTTCTCTCTTGGAACAGGCACCTTATTTAAAAGTTTTCTCTGAATTTTAGGAGACTACACAAATATACTAGCCTGAAAGGAAGATATAAACTCATCAGATTTTAAATAAAAATGCTTATCCACACGTGAGACAAATCAGCCTCATCACAAAAATATATGTTCATTAGCTGTAGCCTTGCTCCTTTGGAAACGGGATCATTCATTTCAGCTGTATTTTTCTTCTTGTCCTTTATTTTCATGCCTTTGTTGTGTTAAAGTCTCGTAAACTTGCTGTGGATCATAAATCCCTTTGCAAACCGTGATATGCTGATTCAGAGGGTCCTTATTACGAGTGTGTAAAACCAAGTTTTCTAAGAGTTTTTTATTATTATTCCCCAATATAACACTAACAACAACAACAATAAAAAAAAGGAATTATAAGCCGAGTCGATCTCTCCCAGATTTTTTCCTTTGCATACCTAAAAAAAGTAGTGAAAGAGAAGACATTTATTTCTAAATGACTATTCTCAATAATAGTAGGATATTAATACAGTAAAAATCATTTGTTCCCATAGCAGACCTTCAGATTCTTTCAGTAGCTTTGAAACGGGGGAACATTTCCTAGTGTGGGCTGAGAGGCTGTCTTATAAAAATGGCCAGCAGATGGCACTGCACCCCTGGTTAGTACTCCTGGACCTGATTTTCGTGCTATTCTTGGTTTTTGGGACAAGAGTGTGGACAGGCACTTTGGGGCTGATTCTGGGTAGTCAACAATGGCATCAAAAGATGAAGAGAAGGAGAAAAGTGACCAAGCCAAGGAGTTCTACTTGCACATTGTGGGGATGTGTTGTTTGGAGAAGCTTGCTGGAGCTAAAAAAGACCCGTTTGTCTTGGTGTGGGTGGATTTTGGTCTGGCACTACTGAATAGAAAACAAGACTCTGACTTTGTAGGATTATCCAAATCCCTTTAGGTATTCAGGAAAAAATGGATTCTTTGGTTGGCGGTGTAATTACAACACCTTCAACATACCTTGGGGTAATGAAAGGCATTTTTGTTTTTTTTCAAACCCTTTAACCAAAATTTTCGTTGACCATAAATTACAATGATAGGAATGCCCATGGTAGAGGACGAGAAGGGAGCTGACCATGCGTGGAGTTTGGGTGTGTGTGTGTATGTACATTTGTGTATGTGTGTGTGACATTGTTAAGAATGGGGAAGGCAATTGACAGATGAATATAATAATTGGATGATGGGGAAGGATGGTTGGATGAAGGAAAAAATAAGATACATCATGGATACGGAATCAAATGATCTGAATTAAAATGGGGAATGTTCAAAACCAACAAAGAATTTTTCTCGACCACTTCTCAGTGTGAGAGGCAAGGCAGGGAATTACAGTTTAGATGCCAAAATGCTGTAATTTCTGGTGCAACTGATAGTTATGGAAGCACTGCTACAGAGCATTGGGAGTTGGACCATCCTCCAACTCTGAGGGGTGTTTGGCCACCACACTCTGGGGAGAAAGAAGAAGAAAAGGAAGTTTTCATTTTCATGGAGGCTTCAAGGTTTTCATAACATAGCTTCCAAATGCAGTAAAAACCTCAAGAAACTGGAACTCAGCCAATCAGAGCCGAAGAGCCAAGTATCCAGGAAACAAGTGGCTATTAGGAATGTATTAACAACAGAAATAACAGAACTTCTTCATGATACATCCTGGAGTCAAAGCACACCCTCTCTTTGTCTCATGTGGATTTTCTGAGGCTCTTGTTTAGTCACTTAAGTTGCGTCCGACTCTGACCCCACGGACTGTAGCCCGCCAGGCTCCTCTGTCTATGGGATTTCCCAGGCAAGAATACTAGAGTGGGTTGCTATTTTGTCCTCCAGGGGAATCTTCCCAGACCAGGGATCTAATATGCATCTCCTGCATTGGCAGGCAGATTCTTTACCACTGAGCCACCAGGGAAGCCCTCCAAGGTTCTACATGTATTTTTGTTTCTTCGATGTCCTTTGTTAGGATTACAGAATTGCATTGGAAAAAAACAGTGGTCTAAGGCATGTTGTCATTCAATAAAGGAGGGCACCCCGATGCAGCAATAACAGCTGCTGGTGGCAGGAGCTTTGTGGAAGCCAGGAGCCACGCTTGGTGCTCTCTTTCTAGGGCCACATTACATCTTCACAAACATTTGTGAGAGAGCTCTGTTCTCATCCCACTTTACAGGCATGTCTCAGAGGGGTTAGGTCACTTGCTGAAGATCACACGGACTGAAAGGCGCAAAGATGGAGTGCAAACACCCGGGAGAGAGCGAGCATCAGATTAGGATGAAAGTGAAAGTGCAGTCGCTCAGTCTTGTCTGACTCTGCGACCACATGGACTGTAGCCTATCAGGCTCCTCCATCCATGGGATTTTCCAGGCAGGAGTTCTGGAGTGGGGTGCCATTGCCTTCTCCAGGTGATCTTCCCAACCCAGGGATCGAACCCAGGTCTCCCGCATTGCAGACAGACACTTTACCATCTGAGCCACAAAGTAGTGGATAGCCACATGTTATCCTTAAGCATACAGTTTGCAGTAAGAAAAGTTTCTTCTGTTCAAGAGGAAAACCCACTGCACCTGGAGTCCTCTCGTACTTTCCTTAGTGGAATGACCCGGGGAAGAGAGAGATTGGAGGTGCTGAGAAACAGAAGTGTGAACTGACTGTCCTGAAGAGATGACATGTCAGTGGAGGCTGAGAGAGCCCAGTCATTCTTGTTTAGCAGTGAGCTTTGCACCACCATTCTGCTAGAGCAGAAGAACACTAGGGTCCACTCACCTCCTAAAGCACTGTGAGGGACAGAGCAAGCGAATGGTAAAATGGAGTTTTTCCCAAGACTCCAAAATTTGAAGGCAAAAGACTCTTCCTGTTTTTAAGATCTTTTTTTTTTTGTTTTGTTTTTTGACACCCATTTCCCACTGTAGTTTTATGTACTTTTTACTTTTTATATATTTTTTAAAGACTGTTCTGAGATGGACCATGTTTTGAATGTCTTTATTGAATTTGTTACAATATTGCTTCTGTTTTATGTTTTGGATTTTTGGCCCCAAGGCACATGGAATCTTAGCTCCCCGAACCGGGATCAAACCTGTACCCCGTGCATTGGAAGGTGAAGGCTTAATCCCTGGACCACCAGGGAAGTTGCTGCTGCTGCTGCTGCTGCTGCATCGCTTCAGTCGTATCCGACTCTGTGCGACCGCGTAGACGGCAGCCCACCAGGCTCCCCGTCCCTGGGATTCTCCAGGCAAGAACACTGGAGTGGATTGCCATTCCCTTCTCCAATGAAAGTGAAAAGTGAAAGTGAAGTCGCTTAGTCGTGTCCGACTCCCTGCTACCCCATGGACTGCAGCCTATCAGGCTCCTCCATCCATGAGATTTTCCAGGGAAGTCGCTACTCTAGCTTTATTATTGAGCCCTGGCTTTTTGGCAATTGATGGACAGGAAGTTATCCAGAACGTCAAAGCCAAGCAGAGACAGCATTCCTATTCAAGTATCTCTGTCTTCCCGTCCTTGCCTTTTCTTCTCAACCAACCTTCCCTGTGACCTTGAAGATGCATTTCAAGTAGCTTGTCTGGGAAGCCAGATTCTCTGGGTCAGGCTGTGGGGCAAAGTTAGCTTGCTCAGAGAACCATAAGCAGACCTGTTTGGCTGGAATTATCTTGTACTTCCAAGTTGGTTCCTCTTAGGGTCTGTGGTAGGGTAGATTTAGTGCTTGTGCCCCTTGGGGTTGGGGGAGAGGATTGGACTATGACTGCCGTCATGATTGCCCACAGTGCTCTGTAACTCCACCATTTTAATGAGGAAAATTCAGCATCTTTCTGTCTGGATGCTATGCATCTTCCCTTGCCCTGCCCCCATTTATGTATTTATACATAGCTGTTCATTGAGGGCTTAATATACGCCAGATTCTGAGACTTGCACTCAAGGAATTCAGGTCCAGTGAGAGTGATAGGGAAATAAATAGGCGTTTATAATACAGCCATCAGTGCTGGAGGGGGTGAGGTGTGATACTGCTGGGGAGCATGCTTGATTCAATTCTTCCAGTGGTGGGTAGAAGGAATAATCAGGAAGACTTCCTGGAGGAAGTGACATCAACTTTGAAAACTGATTCTGAGTAGCATGAATAAGGGGGCACAGAGAGGATGTTTTGGGGAGCAGAAAGAGTGTGTGCCAAAGGGCTGGTGCGGAAGTGGGGAAGCAGGATGCTGGAAACCGCAAATAACTTATCTGGCCTGGGTCAGCGGGGTGGGGGGCAGGGTTGAGGTTCGAGAGTAGGCAGAACTGAGGTCAGAATCTAGGTCTGTGAGTCATGTTGAGGCATCTGATCATTATCCAGGAGGCAATGGGGAATTATAGACAAGTTTAGGGCAAGGGGTTGATTCAGTCAACTCCAGCAATAGCTCAGTGGGTTGGAGAATCGTGTTTTTTTAAGGAGAATCATCTTTCCCAAATTTGGTTGCCATCTCTATGCCATAGCCCCTGGTGCCACAGGCTCTAGAATTCAGGGACTCCAGAGCGAAGAAGGTATAGTGTTCCTATTCAAGCTGAGTTATAATGGTCAAACCAAGGCTGATATGAGTCAGAATGCATATCCAAGTAGCTGCAAAAATTAGGAAGAAATAAATCCAATGAAAGTGTTAGTGTTGACTCTTTGCAACCCCACAGACGATAGCCCACCAGACTCCCATGTCCATGGGACTCTCCAGGCAAGAATACTAGAGGGGGTTGCCATTCCCTTTTCCAGGGGATCTTCCCAACCCAGGGATCGAACCTAGGTCTCCTGCATTGCAAGCAGATTCTTTTGACCGTCTGAGCCACCAGGGAATATAGATTGTTCTTGATATTATTTTGGGGAGGAGAAGCTAGATCTCAAAGAGAAATGATTTGGGGCCAGTCACAGTGACCAGCCCATGCTGGCCAATGAAACGTTTCTAAAGACACAGATTAAACCAAGGTGTAGATTTTTCCCTTCCCCCCAAAAAAGGACGTTACCCCACAGCATCTTTTCTACAAAGGCAAAACATCTTGCACGTTGTGGCCGATTTGTTGTCTGCCCACTGTCCTTCTCCGATGGAAGTAATTGGGGGAGAAAGGTCTGCAAGCAGAAGCTTTGATGTCTGGGAGAAGGGGGCACCTTTTCAGCAAATGTCCGCCGCAGACAGAGTGATTGAGAAAGGCACATCCGTTTTGGAAAATGCCTGCTAATTAAATGAATGTTTTCAACTGGAAAGCATGTCTGAGCTGTTCAGATACATCCCCGATGAAGTTGGGAGGAATGCTTTAGATGTTGGCCTCAAGTAGGTGTTTTATATACCTGGGCCTCAAGTCTCAGAGAGCACATTCCATTCATTCATTCATTCGCTCATTTAACAAACACTCGATGGATTCCTCTGTGCTAGGCACTGTGGTGGGTGTTGGATCTTCAGTAATGAACCAGGCTCCTATGGGAGCTTGTATGGTTTTTTTTTTTTTAATTTTTAAAATTGAAGTATAATTGTTTTACTAAATGTTGTGTTAGTTTCTGCTCTACAATAAAGTGGATATATATACACACATATATCCCCTCCCTTTTGCACCTACGCCCTTTTCCCACCACCCCACCCTGAGCTGAGCTCCTAGTGTTACACAGCAGCTCCCCACCAGCTATCTGTTCTGCACATAGCAGTGTTTGTGTATCAATCCTGCTCTCCCAGTTCGTCCCGCCGTCCCCTCCTGCTCTTGTATCCATGGGTGCTTGTATGCTGACAAGTGAGACAGATCTTTATTGAGAACCTTTTGTGTCACGTGTTCTTACCACTAAACATGAATAAAGAAAGGGTAAAACTGGGTCTTTAGAGACCGACCAATATGAGCCCCAGCCCAGTCTCCTCTGTTTATTAGCTCTGTGACCTTGAACAACTGCTTATTAGCCTTTGCCAGCCTCAGCCTCCCAATGCATATAATGGTCATCACAATAGTGCCCACCTTATAGGGTGAGAGTGAATATTTGGTGAGCTAACGCGTGAAAAGTGCTTCGTTTAGTGTTTGAGCCACAGAAAGAGCTTGATGCGGGTGAGTTTTGCTTACGATCAAGGCCAAGGACATCAAGGAATTATTAAAAAGTAAATTCATACTCACTGCGAAAAAAATCAAACAAAAACAGAAGACCCTGGAGTTTAAAGTGGAGGTCGTCCTCTTACTTTAGTGGCCAAGGCCACTTACGCATTCATGAACATCGAAAGTCACGGACGACTCTGCCTGTCTTTAGCATGAATGAGGAATCTATGGGCTTTCTGTTGGGCAAGGGCTGCCTTAGACCACTGTTAAAAAAGACAAACAGTGCAGCATCAGTTCTCCACTTGCATCTTAATCGTCTGGGAAGAGATGCTTGATAGAATGAACATTCCTGGGCTCCCTCCTTTTGAATGTGGCTACTAGAATATTGAAACTTACAAACGGGTCTTGTGTTGTTTTTCTCTTGAGTGGTGCTGACAGAGACCCTCACACGCTCCAGGTCCCTATGACTGGAACAGGACACGCATAAAATGATGGAGAAAACCAGCAGCAAACATCTGTCCCTCCTCTTTTTGGAGAGAAGCCTCAGTTCGCCCTCTGCCACCTTGCTGCACCTTTCTTGGTCAGAGGATTCTCATCTGTAGCTCACGACTTGCGTGGTGCCATCCTGATAGCACATTAAGTGGCAGCGGATTCAAAGCCCATCAAAGGTCACTCTCACGACATCCAGCCAGGTGCCTCGGGCTCTTACTGTCCAGAGCTGGGCGGCCTTTTCTTTCCTTGGCACAGCCCCTCACCAGGTGATTCTTTACAGCTCTGAGTTCATAAAAGCTTCTTTAGGAAGCAGAAAATGTTTCAGGTGAGTTTGGAGAGATGAGTGTGTTTACCAGAACAAACATCTTGCTGTTTGTCAGCCTTTGATTATATCTGCCTGCACTTTCCTCTCTGAATGGAGTTGGGGAAAAACAAGTTCATGTAAAGCTTGAAAATACCCATCTTCTCATCCATTTTGCACCAGCCTTTCTTTGCCCTAACCAATAACACTTAGGTTTGCCTCCTTTCCCTGGTTTGTTTTCCAGAACAATCTTGCTTCCCTTTGGCCTTTGTTCTGCTCTGCTTCTGTAAATCCATTTACCTTGGTAATAATAATAATGATCTATAATGTTGGGGACGTGCTTTCCTAGAGCCTCAACTCATCTGACACGTATGGAATCTTTATGAGGTGGGCTGGGGCAATGAGCTTCATGTCCAGTTAACACTGAATGAGTGTTGATGCTTCATGCATTGAATACTTCTCCCAGGTTCAGCAAGTAGGCACGGTCCCCACTTTACAGATGAAGAAACTGAGGCTCAGGGCAGTAAAGTAAGTCACCCAAGCCCTTGCAGCTACTTAGTAAAGGAGTCCAAATTTGGATCTAAGTCTCTAGACTCCAAAGTCTGTGCTTTTAACAATTCCCTCATCTTCCTTATGTGCTCTTACATGGATGGCAGATGAGGAAACTGAGGCACAAAGAGATGAAGGGGCTGCAGCTATTTGTCATCTTTCAGGTGTTCATAGATCCAGCTGGGACTGGGTTTCACATAAAAGGGGATTTAATGTATTTGAAAATTTAGCAATAGGAACAGCTTCAGGCAAGTCTTGATCCAGGAGCTCAATGTTTCAAAGAACCTGATTTTGCCATGTTAGTTCTCTTAGCTACTCAGTGAGCACGTTAGCATTAATTACTGATCCAGCACTGTACTAGATTCTGGATAGGGATCAACTCTGGCCCCAGTCATGGAGGTTTCAACTCCCAGGAGCATGGGGAGAGAGTGATGGTTTAAAGCAGAAAATTCCAATGCATCTTGATATCTGTTCTCTCTCATACATGCTTATTTTTAACATAGCATTACAAATACAGTTAAATGGCCCTTCCCTCCTTCCCTACTGTATCAAAAGACATACGAGGAGAACTGCTCTGTCGTCACTGTTCTTGGAAGCCCGGAGTCTTGTTCACCTACTCTCTTGCTTTGGGAGCCCCTCTCCCTAATGTGATGGTCTATGAGGAATTCCATGTGACTCTCTATGAAACAAAATTTTAAATCTACTATTTTTCATCAGTAACATTTTTTTCCCATTGGTCTATAGTGTACATACAGAAGAAATGCATATATTATAAAAGCTGAGTTCAGTGAATTTTCAAAAAGTAAACACGTCCTTGGAAACCATACCCAGATCAAGAAACAGGAGATGTCAGCCTATTTCCCAGTCTCAGTCACCCTGACAAAATGCTGCATCTTGATTTTGACACTATAGATTAGTTTTTTCTGGGTCCTCCTGTATACAGGGTCACCCAGAGTCTTTTGCTTAGCATTACGTTGGTGAGATTTCCCCACTCATTTTAATGGGCACATGATACTCTATTTGACAAATATTGCATAATTCACTTCACTGATCTTATATTGTTCTAAATGATTAGGTTGCTTGTAATTTAGGCTTGTTGATTTTCTTTTCAGTTTTGCTTTGTTTATTGGGAATGGATATATTTGCCCAGAGCAAGGATAGAGTATTGGTTAGACTTTACTGCTTGGAAGCAACAGAACCAACCCTGGCTTGCTCAGGCCAAGAGAGTTCAAAAGAGAGGCTCGTAGGATTGGAGGGAGGACAAAGGGAACGAGCCAGGAGAAGCCATGGGCAGAGGAGTATTATCTGGACATACACAGGGACAGTTCATGGGAGGGAAACCAAGGTGGGCAGAGGCTGGGCAGCAAAATCCAATTTTTAAAAAAATATTTATCTACTTATTTACCTATCTATTTATTTATTTGGCTGTGCTGGATCTTAGTTGCAGCACGTGGATCTTCAGTTTTCATTGTGGCACACAGAATCTATTAGGGGCCTCATGCAACATCTTTAGTCGTGGCTTGTGAATGCTTAGTTGTGGCCTACGGGGTCCAGTTCCCTGACGAGGGATCAAACCTGAGTCCCTGCATTGGGAACATGGAATCTTAGCCACTGGACCACCAGGAAAAGCCAGTGTCCTTTTATATGGACCTGTCAGCCCTGCAGGAATTTGGGCTTGAAGGAGATGTTTTGGGGAAAGTAGGCTCTTCTTGGTAACCAGGAAACACTGGTGTGGGCTGGCGTACCTATTTCTAAGACTGGCCCTGGGTTGTCTCTCTGTGGCTTGTTCTAGGACTGAGATACTGAGAAGTGCAGGAATTCTCAAATGCTTATTTTCAAGGAACCCCATGCATATCAGAGAAGTGTGGGCAAGACTCTCTGGCCCTGGGGATGCACTTCTATTCGTCTTCAAAACCTTCTTCTTGTTGTTTTAGTCACTAAGTCGTGTCTGACTCTTTTTCGACCCCATGGACTGTAGCCTACCAGCCCGCTCTGTCCTTGGGATTCTCCAGGCAAGAACACTGGAGTGGGTAGCCCTTCCCTTCTCAAAGGGATCTTCCTGGCCCAGGGATCAAACCCAAGTCTCCTGCATTGTCAGGCAGATTCTTTACCACTGAGCCACTTGGGAAGCCCTCAGAACCTTTGGATTTATTTTAAAAATTCATGTGAAGTTTGCATTTTATTCCCTATGTATCCATGTTTATTTGGCATAAAAGCAATTATATTTTCTAGACCCTCAAACAAATAGATACTCCGGGGCTATGTTGCTCAAGTGTAGTCTGTGGACCAGCAGCATCAGCATCACCTGGAGCGAGTTATTAATGCAGAGTTCCAGCATTTGAACGTGATTCCCTGACTCTGCAATGTCATACAATTCCTAGTTGACTCAGGTGCATAGTAAAGCCCAAGTAGCACTGCTCTACCTTTCATTCATCTGTTCATCAGAGATGCACGGAGCATTTTCTGTTTACCAGGTACTGGCTTTACCGCAGGGAACAAAACAGACGAAGTTCCTAACCTCATGGATGTCCAGCCAACTAATGAAGATAGGCACTGAATAAATACTTACCGAGGAAGAAAGAGTGCATGGATCCCTCTGGACATATGTGTCTAGGAGAGTGGGGGAGGTCAGGGCAAGCTCCCTGGAGCAAATGAAGTTTCACTGGAGACTAGGTGGGTGGGTATAATGTAGTTAGGCTGAGGGAGGGCTGCAAGGAGTCAGAAAATGAACGCTAGTACCTGAGCAGAGGGTGTGATACATGTCAAGACCTCAGGCAGGAAAGTCTAGCTTATCAATGCAGAACTTCCTCATTCATTCATTCACTCAGCAGACTTAGATACAATACCTGTTATATTTATAGCCAGCACTTTGCTTAATGCTAGGGAGGTGCTGCTGATGGTGATTGAGATGATGACAATAATGAACACTTAAATAGCCAGATATTATTCCAGGCTCTTTATATGTATTAACTCACCCAACCATCATCGTTAACAGCCCTATGAGACAGCTTCTAGGACATTCTCCATTTTACAGAGCAGGAAACCGAGGCAAGAAAAGGTTAGTTAACTTTACTCACAGTGATTCAGCAGAGACCAAATTCAAGCTGGGGAAGCCCAGCTTGGAACTTCCCAGTCTTCATTGTTACATTCTAAGTAAGACAAGGGTCAGAATCTGCCTGCGATGCATTGCCATTTCCTCCTCCAGGGGATCTTCCTAACTCAGGGATTGAACCCGCATGTCCTGCATCACAGGCAGATTCTTGACCACTGAGCCGCCGGAGAAGCCGATAGACAAACATACACTCACACGTGTACACACACAACACATACAAACATATATCCTAAGGACACTCACTCACATACATGCTATTCACATACTCACTCAAACGTGTACAAACACATGTGCCACTTTCCTTCATACACTCATTCAAAGTGCTTCCCTGTAGCTCAGATAGTAAAGAATCTGCCTGCAATGCAGGAGGCCTGGGTTTCATCCCTGGGTTGGGAAAATCCCCTGGGTAAGGGAATGGCTACCTACTCTAGTAATTTTTCCTGGAGAATCCCATGGAGAGAGGAGCCTGGCAGGCTACAGTCCATGGGATTGCAAAGAGCCGGACAGGACTGAACGCCTAACACGAGTCAACTAGTACATACACACACGTACACAAACACTCTCCTGCCCTGTGCACGCACACACACACACACACACACACACACACACACACCTCCAGCAGCATATTCTTTATTGCACACACACTTTGAAGCCTTGGTGCCTGCCATCTACCAAAGAACCTTGCAGTCATGTCGGAGAGGAAAAGTTCAAATGAAAATCAGATCTAGTAATTATAGGATTTGCTACACACACAATTTTTTTTTTCCAGTTTGGAAAACGAAAGAGGCCCAGGAGATGAGAGACTTTCCTGGGGGTTGGGGAGTCAGTAAGCAAAACCACATTTAAGGGAGTGAGAAAAACTCCCTAAAGTATTCTTAAAAACTGCTGGATGGAGAAGAGGATTGGTGACACAACTTGCTTGTTAACCATTAGATCAGTCTTTTGTGTCTTAGTGCAGTGACATTTTGTGGGTTTTTCAAGGACAAAGCCAAGGCTTTTACCTTTGAGGCCCCATTTCTAGAATAGGACACGAAATATCATCCAGATTGCCTCACTTTGGCAAAAGTGTACAGAATGTCCAATAGATGTTGAGCATTAGATAAGCCACTTGGGGGTACACAGATAACTAAAGAGTATCCAGAATGGTAGAAGAAAGAGCTAAGTATAACCTGGGGTGAATTCAGTGCAAAGGACAGAAAAGAAACAGAAACATTTTAAGGGTAGCTGGCTTCAGGCACTGCTGGATCCAGGGGCTCAGACCAACTTTTATCACATAATTATACTAATGGGGTGACATGGTCAGCTGTGGTCACTTGGGCTGCAGGGTGGAGAAAAGAATGGGACAAGAGTGGGAGCTGGAAAGTTAGTTTGGGGAAGGGAACGTTGCGATGGTCCAGGCCGAAGGAGCATGGTGGCTTATGACTAAGCAGACATGAAGCTGGGAAGAAGTGAATGAGAAATGAGGTTTAAGTTGCAAAGATTTGGTGATGGAGGATGTAGGGCATAAGGAAGAGGGAGGTATCGAAAAGAATTCCTAAACCTAGAGATCGTCATACTGAGTGAAGTAAGTCAAACAGAGAGGCAGCAACCTTGTATGGCATCTCTGGCCTGGAGAATTCCATGTACTTTTCCAGGGTCCATGGGGTTGCAAAGAGTCAGACACAATTAAGTGACTTTGATTTCACTTAACCAAGTGAAGTCGTTCAGTCGTGTCCGACTCTTTGCGACCTCATGGACTGTGGCCTACCAGGCTCCATCCATGGGATTTTCCAGGCAAGAATACTGGAGTTGGTTGCCATTTCCTTCTCCAGGGGATCTTCCTGACCCAGGGATTGAACCCGGGTCTCCCACATTGCAGGCAGTTGCTTTACTGTCTGAGCCACCAGGGAAGCCCTCACTTAACCAAGAACACGGGTGTAAACACTTTGACTTAAGAATTATGGTCTTTCCCCCTGCCCCCAGCATTATTTAGCTGTAACTGACAAAACTGTGAGTGTAAGTATATAATGTGATGATATGACATATGTATATATTGTGAAAGGATTCCCACCATTGAATTAATTAACACATCCATCACCTCATACATTTGTCTTTTGTGTTTGTGTGTGCGAGCACTTCAGTTCTACTCTCTTAGCAAAATCTAGAGCCAGGCTATCTACTTGGGTTCAAGTCTCAGCCCAACATTTTACCAGCTAGTTAGCCTTGGGCAAGTCACTCCACTTCCTGTTCCTCAGTTTCAATGTCTTTAAAGTGGGATAAGGCTGTTGATTTCATAGAGCTGTCATAAAGGTTTAATGAGATAATATGTGCAGAGTGTTTAAACTCACCCCTGTGTACAGGAAGCAGTCAATAAAGATGAGGTTCATCATTATTGGGCTTCCCAGGTGGCCCAGTGATAAAGAATTCACCTGCAGTGCAGGAGACATGGGTTCGATCCCTGAGTTGGGAAGATCCCCTGGAGAAGGAAATGGCTGCTCACTCCAGTACTAACCTTGTTTTGGAGGGTTTGCTCTTTTCTGAAGGTTGGGATGCAATTGGTATGCAATTGACCACATCTGTTCATACTGTTCATGGGGTTCTCAAGGCAAGAATACTGAAGTGGTTTGCCATTCCCTTATTCAATGTCACAGTGATCCAAATCTATGCCCCAACCAGTAACGCCGAAGAAGCTGAAGTTGAAAGGTTCTATGAAGACCTACAAGACCTTTTAGAACTAACACCCAAAAAAGATGTCCTTTTCATTATAGGGGACTGGAATGCAAAAGTAGGAAGTCAAGAAACACCTGGAGTAACAGGCAAATTTGGCCTTGGAATATGGAATGAAGCAGGGCAAAGACTAATAGAGTTTTGCCAAGAAAATGCACTGGTCATAGCAAATACCCTCTTCCAACAACACAAGAGAAGACTCTATACATGGACATCACCAGATGGTCAACACTGAAATCAGATCGATTATATTCTTTGCAGCCAAAGATGGAGAAGCTCTATACAATCAGCAAAAACAAGACCAGGAGCTGACTGTGGCTCGGACAATGAACTCCTTATTGCCAAATTCAGACTGAAATTGAAGAAAGTAGGGAAAACTACTAGACCATTCAGGTATGACCTAAATCAAATCCCTTATGATTATACAGTGGAAGTGAGAAATAGATTTAAGGGCCTAGATCTGATAGATAGAGTGCCTGATGAACTATGGAATGAGGTTCGTGACATTGTACAGGAGACAGGGATCAAGACCATCCCCATGGAAAAGAAATGCAAAAAAGCAAAATGGCTGTCTGGGGAGGCCTTACAAATAGCTGTGAAAAGAAGAGAAGTGAAAAGCAAAGGAGAAAAGGAAAGATATAAACATCTAAATGCAGAGTTCCAAAGAATAGCAAGAAGAGATAAGAAAGCCTTCTTCAGTGATCAATGCAAAGAAATAGAGGAAAACAACAGAATGGGAAAGACTAGGGATCTCTTCAGGAAAATCAGAGATACCAAGGGAACATTTCATGCAAAGATGGGCACGATAAAGGACAGAGATGGTGTGGACCTAACAGAAGCAGAAGATATTAAGAAGAGGTGGCAAGAATACACAGAAGAACTGTACAAAAAAGAACTTCAAGACCTAGACAATCATGATGATGTGATCACTGACCTAGAGCCAGACATCTTGGAATGTGAAGTCAAATGGGCCTTAGAAAGCATCACTACGAACAAAGCTAGTGGAGGTGATATTCCAGTGGAGCTATTCCAAGTCCTGAAAGATGATGCTGTGAAAGTGCTGCACTCAATATGCCAGCAAATTTGGAAAACTCAGCAGTGGCCACAAGATTGGAAAAGGTCAGTTTTCATCCCAATCCCAAAGAAAGGCAATGCCAAGGAGTGCTCAAACTACCGAACAATTGCACTCATCTCACACGCTAGTAAAGTAATGCTCAAAATTCTCCAAGCCAGGCTTCAGCAATATGTGAACCGTGAACTTCCTGATGTTCAGGCTGGTTTTAGAAAAGGCAGAGGAACCAGAGATCAAATTGCCAACATCCGCTGGATCATGGAAAAAGCAAGAGAGTTCCAGAAAAACATCTATTTCTGCTTTATTGACTATGCCAAAGCCTTTGACTGTGTGGATCACAATAAACTATGGAAAATTCTGAAAGAGATGGGAATACCAGACCACCTGATCTGCCTCTTAAGAAATCTGTATGCAGGTCAGGAAGCAACAGTTAGAACTGGTCATGGAACAACAGACTGGTTCCAAATAGGAAAAGGAGTACGTCAAGGCTGCATATTGTCACCATGTTTATTTAACTTATATGCAGAGTACATCATGAGAAATGCTGGACTGGAAGAAACACAAGCTGGAATCAAGATTGCCGGGAGAAATATCAATAACCTCAGATATGCAGATGACACGACTCTTATGGCAGAAAGTGAAGAGGGGCTAAAAAGCCTCTTGATGAAGGTGAAAGTGGAAAGTGAAAAGGTTGGCTTAAAGCTCAACATTCAGAAAACGAAGATCATGGCATCTGGTCCCATCACTGCATGGGAAATAGATGGGGAAACAGTGAAAACAGTGTCAGACTTTGTTTTTCTGGGCTCCAAAATCACTGCAGATGGTCACTGCAGCCATGAAATTAAAAGACACTTACTCCTTGGAAGGAAAGTTATGACCAACCTAGATAGCATATTCAAAAGCAGAGACATTACTTTGCCAACAAAGGTTCGCCTAGTCAAGGCTATGGTCTTTCCTGTAGTCATGTATGGATGTGAGAGCTGGACTGTGAAGAAGGCTGAGCGCCGAAGAATTGATGCTTTTGAACTGTGGTGTTGGAGAAGACTCTTGAGAGTCCCTTGGACTGCAAGAAGATCCAACCAGTCCATTCTGAAGGAGATCAATCCTGGAATTTCTTTAGAAGGAATGATGCTAAAGCTGAAACTCCAGTATTTTGGCCACCTCATGTGAAGAGCTGACTCATTGGAGAAGACTCTGATGCTGGGAGGGATTGAGGGCAGGAGGAGAAGGGGACGACAGAGGATGAGATGGCTGGATGGCATCACTGACTCGATGGATGCGAGTCTGGGTGACCTCCGGGAGCTGGTGATGGACAGGGAGGCCTGGCGTGCTGCAGTTCATGGGGTCGCAAAGAGTCGGACACGACTGAGCGACTGATCTGATCTGATCTGATCTGACCACATCTATCTTTCTCTCTGCCATGGTGCCAGCAAGGTTCTGGATGTTGGATGCTCTGTCAGCCTGGTATCAGAGTGAGGATATAGGGTAGAGCCCCCAGGTGATCTACAAGAGCAGTGTAGCATGAATGAGAAATAGATCTTCACTGTTACAAGACCCTGAAAGTGGGGATTGTTGTTACTGCAACATCCTATCCTGACTGATACAGTGATGGGCACTAGAAACTGGACCACAGAAATTTTTGTTCTTTAAATATTTCAAAGGTTCACACCTCCATGACGTGCGTGCATGTTCAGTTGCTTCAGTCGTGTCCAACTCTTTTCAACCCTGTGGAGCCCTCTAGGCTTCCCTGTCCATAGGATTCTCCAGGCAAGAATACTGGAGTGGGTTGCCATGCCCTCCTCCAGGAGATCTTCCTGACTCAGGGATCAAACCCAGGTCTCCTGCATTACAAGCAGATTCTTTACCCACTGAACCACCTAGGAAGCCCTCACACTTCCATGGCATTGGGCAGTAATCCCATTGTACAGATCCAACTATAGAGAGGGGGAAAAAAACTTCTTTAACTTTCAAAGAGAGAGTCTACATAGCTCTGAAATACCCTGAAATGGATTCTTATTGGGAAAAAAAAACCCGAGGTTGATGAAAAGTGTAAGCTTTTATATGTAATGAAAATGGAAGTGGGTATCACTACACATGTGAAAAGGAAATCTATGAAAACCACAGAGCATTTTAGCAGGTTAAAGGTAAAAGCAAATGGGCTTATTATGTATCAGTTAAATAAACAAGGGCTTTTGGGACCAGAAATGGGAGGTTTTCTAGTAACCATTCAACCTTTCAAAGATATATTTAAAATATGGCATTAGGTTTGTGTGGAGTCTTGTTTTTGTTTTTTTTGTTACCATTCTAAACTGATCACATAAGAGCAGAGAACTAGACTTAGAAACTGGAGGTTTTAGACATATCAGAAAATTGAAATAAGACCTAGGCTTTCAGGAGGGTGTGTAGATCTTGGGCCACTAAGAGTTTTACCTCAGTTATGATCTATGACTTTCTTCTCCCTGGAGAAGGAAATGGCAACCCACTCTAGTACTCTTGGTGGACAATCCCATGGATGGAAGAGCCTAGTAGGCTACAGTCCATGGGGTCACAATGAGTTGGACATGACTGAGCGACTGCACTTTCACTTTCATGATCTATGAGTTTATTTTTCCCAATTTCAGAAATGTATCTAATGCTTCAGACATATTCACTCTTGGTCCTGGAAATGATGCTGCTTGGGGTGAGACACTCCTATTTCTCTTTCTTGACAGTAGGAACTTTGGGGGTGTGGTTAACATAGAAATTAATTTCCAAGTCCCTGTGGCTTGGTTGTTGATGTCTCCTGGGAAGAGTAGGACAGACTCCACAGTCCCCCAGGCTTGTCTGTGGTTTGCATGCTGTGATGTCAGTGGGAATATGACTTGATGGGGTCCATGTGTGCAGAGCCATGTGACAATAGTAGTGAAGGGCACAGCCTTGGCAGTGGATGGACCTCAGTTTCTGTATCAGTTCCACCTTGGGGAATTTGTATTCCCTCTCTAAGCCTCAGTTTGCTCATTTGCAGAATGGGCACACTGGTGCTTTTTAGGGTTGTCATGAGGATCAACTGAGACAAAAATGTAAAGTGAGGCTTATCCTAGCACGTAGTATATGCTCAATAAGTCTTAGTGATGATGAGGTCAACTATTTCATGGTGACTCGTGATGAGAGCAAGTCAGACGTTGGTCTTTGGTGTTATAATTTTCCTCAGTGAAATACCATATTCAAGAGTGCAATTGGGATTACCCAGTGACCACTGAGATGCCAGGGCTGTGGAAGTGATATTTGGGATTTTATTAGCTAATCCCTAAGATGTGATGAAAGCCAGGTGCTTGCTCACTTCCAAGTGAGTTTTTATCCAAGAGTGAATTTCTAAATAATGCATTTCTTCTTCTTAGAGCATCATTTTGATACCTAACAACTATCTCTATGAGAAGAAGATCAGGCTCAGAAGCTGTTGTGGATGAACAAATTTTCATTTAGCTGTCATCTAGTTATTCTATATACCAGGATCCTGTTTTTATTTGGAGTCTTTTAATTTCAGGAGCTCAAAATTGCTCCTTCTCGCCATTAAATCAGGGCTTCTCTGGTGGCTCAGATGGGAAAGAATCTGCCTGCCATGCAGGAGACCTGGGTTTGATCCCTGGGTTGGAAAGATCCTCTGGAGAAGGGAACGGCAACCCACTCCAGTACCCTTGTCTGGAGAATTCCATGGACAGGGGAGCCTGGTGGGCTACAGTCCATGGGGCTGCAAAGAGTCAGACACAGTTTGAGTGATTAACAGGCATTAAGTCAAACCCCAAACTCCATTATTACAGAAAATAACTCTCTGTGATGCACCCTAAGATAGCTCTTCAGCATTCTTGGTTGCTCTTTCTTCCATATACTTTGTCTTCTGCATCTGATAAAGGCAGATATGTGGTGCTTGTGCTACCAGTTCTAATCTAATCTAGTCTCCATGGCAGACATGACTAAGCGATATTTGCTTTGACTTCTTACCCAGTTTCATCATTGTTCTCAAAACAGTACTGCAGGCAGCCACTCTCAATTGATGAAGCATGGTGTGATTTACCACCCCTGATGTAGGCAGTCTGGCTTTTTATTTTGAACATACTAGGGTTTCTCCATGCTTATCAGTTCAGTTCAGTCGCTCAATCATGTCCAACTCTTTGCAGCCCCATGGACTTCAGCACGCCAGGCTTCCTTGTCCATCACCAACTCCTGTAGCTTGCTTAAACTCACGTCCATTGAGTCAGTGATGACATCCAACCATCTCATCCTCTGTTGTCCCCTTCTCCTTCTGCCTTCAGTCTTTCCCAACATCAGGGTCTTTTCCATTGAGTCAGTTCTTTTTGGTGGCCGAGGTATTGGAGTTTCAGCCTCAGTATCAGTCCTTCCAATGAACATACAGGACTGATTTCTTTTAGGATTGACTGATTTGATCTCCTTGCAGCCCAAGGGACTCTCAAGAGTCCTCTCCAACACCACAGTTCAAAAGCATCAATTCTTCAGTGTTCAGCTTTTTTTATAGTCCAACTCTCACATCCGTACATGACTACTGGGAAAACCATAGCTTTGACTAGATGGGCCTTTGTTGGTCCATTATGTCTCTGCTTTTTAATATGATGCTTAGGTTGGTCATAGGTTTTCTTCCAAGGAACAAGTGTCCTTTAATTTCATGGCTGCAGTCACCATCAGCAGTGATTTTGAAGCCCCCAAAAAAAAGTCTCTCACTGTTTCCATTGTTTCCCATCTATTTGCCATGAAGTGATGGGACCGGATGCCATGATCTTTGTTTTTTTGAATGTTGAGTTTTAAGCCAGCCTTTTCACTCTCTTCTTTCACTTTCATCAAGAGGCTCTTTAGTTCTTCTTCACTTTCTGCCATGAATATGGTGTCTTCTGTGTATCTGAGGTTATTGATATTTCTCCTTACAATCTTGATTCTAGCTTGTGCTTCATCCAGCCGGCATTTTGCATGATGTACTCTGCATATAAGTTAAACAAGCATGGTGACAATATACAGCCTTGAAGTACTCCTTTCCCAATTTGGAACCAGTCTGTTGTTCCATGTCCAGTTTTAACTGTTGCTTCTTGACCTGAATACAGACTTCTCAGGAGGCAGGTCAGGTGGTCTGGTATTCCCATCTCTTTCAGAATTTTCCACAGTTTATTGTGATCCACACAATCAAAGGCTTTGGCATAGTCAATAAAGCAGAAGTAGATGTTTTCCTGGAACTCTTTTGCTTTTTCAATGATCCAACGGATGTTGGCAATTTGATCTCTTGTTCCTTTGCCTTTTCTAAAACCAGCTTGAACATCTGGAAGTTCACGGTTCATGTACTGCTGAAGCCTGTCTTGCAGAATTTTGAGCATTACTTTACCAGTGTGTGAGATGAGTGCAATTGTGTGATAGTTTGAACATCCTTTGGCATTGCCTTTCTTTGGAATCGGAATGAAAACTGAGCTTTTCCAGTCCTATGGCCACTGCTGAGTTTTCCAAATTTGCTGGCATATTGAGTGCAGCACTTTCACAGCATCATCTTTTAGGATTTGAAATAGCTCCACTGGAATTCCATCACCTCCACTAGCTTTGTTCATTGTGATGCTTCTGAAGGCCCACTTGACTTTGCATTCCAGGATGTCTGGCTCAAGGTGAGTGATCCACCATCGTGGTTGTCTGGGGCTTTACTTCCCCATACTTATATTCTTTTTTTTAAAAAAATTCATTTCACTTTTTCTCTTATTATTTTTTAAATTTTATTTATTTATTTTTGGCTGTACTGGGTCTTTGTTGCTGCATGCGGGCTTTTCTCTAGTTGCAGAGAGTGGGGGCTGCTCTCTAGTTGTGGTGCACAGGTTTCTCTGCAGAGGCTTCTCTTGTTGTGGAGCATGGGCTCTAGGGTACACAAGCTCCATAGTTGTGGCTCTTGGCTTAGTTGTTCCACAGTTTGTGGAATCTTTCTGGATCAGGGATTGAACCTGTGTCTCCTGCCTTGGCAGGTGAATTCTCAACCACTGGACCTTCAGGGAAGTTCTACACTTATATGCTTTTAAGTGCTGACCCTTTGACCCAGAATTCCTTTGTCTCTGCCCAACCAAGCTCCATTCATCATTCAGGATTGAATGCATTTTTTACCAAATTTCTACAGGCAGTCTCAGTAGTATTATAAAATCAGAAATGGTCTCTAGTCTTGAGTTGATTCGAAATCTTACATGATAGTTTTTTTCTGATGATGCAAACTCAACTGACCTTTCCTTGTTCTGATCTTACAAACCATGTTGTATCTGAGTATAATCACATCAACTGTATTTTTAAGCCTATGATGAATAACTTTTTGTATATTTGGACTTTACATCTAGGTTCTTGAGAGTGGGAGACACATGGATTTTTAGAGTAGGCAGATCTGAGTTTAAATCCTGGCTTTGCCATTTCCTAAAATGAACTTCACCTCACTGAATGTCAGATTCCTTGAATGAAAAGTGAACAGTGTAATAAAACCTACTTCCTGAGGGTTGTTTTAAATATTCAATGCATATAAATCCCTTAGCCTAGTTTCTGAGAAATAGTGAGGGGAAAATATAGTGTATCTTTATATTCTTTATAAACCACAGTGAGATGCAAAGAACCTTGAAAGGTAAGTTCCAATTTCCACCCCAAGTTTGGTTACTGATTAGCTTGGAGAAGTCACTTCAGAGTCTTATATTGTTCATTTATAAAATGACCTGTAAGGTCCATTCTTGGGTCTCAGTTCAGTCGCTAAGTCATGTCCAGCTCTTTGTGACCCCATGGACTGCAGCACGCCAGGCTTCCCTTTCCATCACCAACTCCCGTAGTTTATTCAAACTCATGTCTGTTGAGTCGGCGATGCCATTCAACGATCTCATCCTCTTGTTGTTCCCGTCTCCTCCTGCCTTCAATCTTTCCCAGCATCGGGGTCTTTTCCAATGAGTCAGTTCTTCACATCAGGTGGCCAAACTATTGGAGTTTCAGCTTCAGCATCAGTCCTTCCAATGAATATTCAGGACTGATTTCCTTTAGGATGGACTGGTTGGATCTCCTTGTTCTCCAAGGGACTCTTAAGAGTCTTCTCCAACACCACAGTTCAAAAGCATCAATTCTTCAGTGCTCAGCTTTCTTTATAGTCCAGTTCACATCTGTACATGACTACTGGAAAAAGCATAGCTTTGACTAGATGCAACTAGTCTCTGCTCCCACTTTAAAAAGTTTCTTTTCGATGTGGACAATTTTTAAAGTCTTTGTTGAGTTTGTTACAATATTGTTTCTGTTTTTGTTTGGTTTTTCCACCACAAGGCATGTGGGATCTTAGCTCCCCAAGTAGAGATAGAACCTATCTCCCCTGCATTAGAAGGGAAATGTGAACCACTGGACCATCAGGGAACGCTCTCCTCCCACTTTGGTTTGTGGTATAAATGGGATGCTGTAGGTCTGAATAGTCAGAGCTATGATTTTTCCAGTGGTCGTGTACAAATGTGAAAGTTGGACCATAAAGAAGGCTGAGCACTGAAGAATTGATTCTTTTGAATTGTGGTGCTGGAGAAGACTCCTGAGAGTTCCCTGGACTGCAGGGAGATCAAACCAGTCAATCCTAAAGGAAATCAGTCCTGAATATTCATTGGAAGACTGAATGCTAAAGCTGAAGCTCCAATACTTTGGCCACCTGATACAAAGAGCTGGCTCATTGGAAAAGACCCTGATGCTGGGAAAGATTGAAGGCAAAAGGAAAATAGGGAGACAGAGAATGAGACAGTTAGATAGCACCACTGACTTAATAGACATGAACTAGAGTAAACTCCAGAAGATAATGGAGGTCAGGGAGGCCTGGGGTATGGCAGTCCATGGAGGTGCAAAGAGTCAGACATAGCGACTGAACAGCAACAGCAAAAGGTGCAAGCAAAGGTGATATCCACAATATTGATCAGTCTGTGTACCATGGGGATGGACTAGTTGGAGAAGCAATTGGACAGATGCTAGCTGTAACAAGTAGGACGGACACTCTGACTGTCCACTCTCGCTGAAGGGATTCTGGAAAGCACATAGCACTCCACAGGTGTGCAGAATCCCTGTTGTCATTAATCCCCAGGCCAAGTGAAGATGGAAAGAGTTTTCACAAATAACGATAGCTCATAATATCGCAGGAACCTCAAAAAGGCTGACTCAGTCAGGATTCTCAGCTGAGAGCAACAGAATCCCAACTCAGTGGGATAAGTGAAAGGCAGATTTGAATTTAGGTGTGGCTGCAGCCAAGGGCTCCAGTGATATAATAAGGACAGTTTTGTTTGTTCTTCATTCCTGCTTTCCTCTTTGTGAGCTCTAATCTCCGGCAGGTTTACCCTTCATGATAACACAACAAGATGGCAGCTGCAGATCCCAGCTTAAGGAGGGGATGGCAACCCACTCCAATATTCTTGCCTGGAGAATCCCATGGACAGAGGAGCCTGGTGGGCTTACCTTTCTTAGGATTGCAAAGAGTCAGACACGACTAAAGCAATTTGGCACATACGTGCACACACAGCTTGAAGTGCACCAGAAAGGGAGCTCCTTTTTTCCCAATAACTCCAGCAAAAGATCTGGGATTACTTCTCTGATTGTCTATTACTTGTCACTTGTGTGAGCTGATTGCTGTCCATCGGGATGCTTTGCTCTGATTGGCAGTGTCTACTTCACACGTGTTCTGGCACCAAGGGGTCTTAACTGTATGGACAACCCCCTGGGGCAGAGCTCTGTACATCCCCACCAAAGGGGAAATGGGTACTCTCCAGGCTAGAACAACAGCTGTCAGTTACCGTGGTGTAATGCAAATGAGCTAGAAAAGTACGAGATGATCCTGTTTTTATCCAATCTTGGTCATGTCCTGTTCACCGTGAATACAGGACTCTCATAGGAAAACAGTGTTGTGTCTGAGTTTCTTCCTCTGAGAATCTGGCTGGTCTGTGAGGCTCTTCGTCCTCTCGTTTATACATGAGAGCGTGGATCTGTCATCCCACTTCCTTCTCGACCACAGAGGACAGCACGAGGAGATGCTTCAGGGTAGGGTGTTAGTGGGATGTGGTGGCTGATGTCACATGGGTTTGGCATGCTCTCTAAGACTGTGAATTTGCAAAGGTCTGGAGTCATGAAGGAAAGGGAAGAAACCACAATGTGATCATCCAGGCATTTCTTTCCTCTTATTTTTCCTCAAAGCCCGGGGTACTTCGAGGGAAATGTAATCCTTATGTTTCTATTTAATTTGTAGGATACTTAGGTCATCAAAATGGAGCCTGTAAAGAGCCATTTGATGTCCAGGAAGAATTATGAGCTTGTATATAAGCCTCTTAAAATGTGTGTGTGCTCATGCATGTGTGTGTGAGTGAATGTGTCTGTGGATGTTAGCACTTGAGATTTACCCCTTCAAGGCTCTGCGTTTCATTAAGTTTGAACTCATCAGAAGGTGAAGTTCAGGCCTCAGAGTTAGATAGAAAGATCTATTGAGAGACTTGATTTCTTTCCTTCTTCGGAACTGCGCGTGGGATAATAGAAGCATTGTGCCTACTCCCTCAGACTCCTATAATCTAGGGTGTAGATGTCACTCTCAGCGGCAACGGGTTGGACGCATACTCTATGAGCACTGTGTCTATTTCCCCGTTATTTCTGTTTCCTCTCTTAACCCTCTCCAGTCTGGTTTACACCCCCGCCTCCCCGCCCACACCTGAATCCATACGGGGGAACCTTGAGGATCTGCTAATGTTGTTAAATCCAAAGGATGTGCTTATTTTACTTGACCACCCAATGGATTTTTTTTTTTTTCCCCTCATGGTATGTGACTTCTCAAAAGCATTTGACACAATCAAACACTCTCCCCTCCTTTTCTTTTTCTCTTTAAATACATTTTTTTTTTTTTTTTAATTTGGGTGTAGTTGATTTGAGATTCTCAGGTGGCGCTAGTGGTAAAGAACCTGCCTCCCAATGCAGGAGACTAAGACACTGGATCAGAAAGATCCCCAGGAGGAGACAATGGCAACCCACTCCAGTATTCTTGCCTGGAGAATCCCATGGACAGGGGAGCCTGGTGGGCTGTAGTCCAAGGGGTCAAAAAGAGCCAGACACGACTGAAGAGACTTCACATGCACACGTGCACACTTGATTGACAATGTTGTGCTAGTTTTGGGTATCCAGCAAAGTGAATCTATGATCCATATACCCACTCTTATAGATTCTCTTCCCATAGAGGCCATTACAGAGTACTGACTACCCTGTGCTCACAGCAGGTCCTTACTAGTTATCTCTTTTATATGTAATAGTGAGACATTCTCTCTTCTGGACACAGCCTCTTCACTCGGTTTGAATAATTTCTTAATCTCCCATTTATCTCCCAGTGTGTCCTGTCTCTCTGGCTGCTTCCCATATCCTTACTATTTTTATTTTTAAAGATTTTATTTTTGATGTGGACCATTTTAAAAGTCTTTATTGAACTTATTATACTATTGGTTCTGTTTTATGTTTTGGTATTGATGACCACAAGGCATGTAGGATCTTAGCTCCCCGACCAGGGATCAAACCTGCACCCCATACCTTGGAAGGTGAAGTCTTAACCACTGGACCACGAGGGAGGTCCCTTAGATACTCTGTTTTAATATTAAACTTAGCAGGGGAAGAATTACAGGATGCTGCCCCTGCTCTACGAATACAGAAACATCCAAGAATCCATTGCACGTGGTAAGTGTAACCATAACAGCTGCCCCAGCGTCTAGTTTGAATGGTTGAGTTTGAAAACACTCACCTCTTTTTAGTTGGGGAAACTGAGTCCCAGGTCCCTTGAGGAGCCCCTGGGTGTTCCTGGGGCCATCACTCAGGCCCGAGGCGTCTCTGTCAGAGCTTTATTGAGCACAGCTGCCTGCCGCCATATGCATTTAAATAATGAACAAGGATCAATACCTATCTCTGTTCTTCTTGTCCACATTCCCCTGATGATGGCCTAAGAACAGGAGGCCAGATTCACCACGAAACTTCAGCCTGCAGGGGCAGCTCATTATAGCCTTGCTGGAGCTAAATTTTCCTCGTTGAACGACGAGAGATATTGAAAAGGGTGATAGGAAAGGTCAGAGGGAATTCACTGGGATCTAAATCTTGAATGCTGGTGAGCTAATGCAGCTAGGTTTCCATAAACAGACACCCATCCATCAACAAATGCTTACTCAGTTGTCAACATGAGCCCAGCTATGAGGCAGGATAGCCCAATAGGTAAAGTGTACTCAGAATCCAGGCAGTTCTGGGGTCAAATTCCATTTTTTGCTATCGACTTGCTGAGGAAATTGAAGTCCTTCTGCTTCCTTCCTCCCCTCCCTCTCTTCTTTTCAGATTTATTTAGGTATAACACAAAAATATAAAGTGCGAAAAACCACAGATGCCAAGTGATTATTGATATCTATCCATCTACCCATCCGTCCATCTATCTACCCTTGAATTGATCAGTTCATCATCTCTTATTCTCTGACCCCGTTTATCTGCCTGTCTATCATCCATTGTGTGCGCGCGCGTGTGTGTGTGTGTGTGTGATAACCATGGCTCAGATGGGGATAAAGCACCCTTTAACATTCGTTCATGCTGCTTCCCAGTCTATATGCCCATCGAGAGGCAACCACCACTCTGTCTTCCCCAGATAAATTTTGCCCTTGAAATTCACATCAATGGAATCAGACAGAACATCCTCTTTTGTGGGTCTGGCTTCTTTCACTCAGCATAGTGTCTGTGAGATTCATCCATGTTGCATAGCAATGGTTTATTTCTTATTTTTGACATAGTATTCCAGTGTCTGCTGCAGCCCCAGGTGATCATCTCTTCCTCTCTTGGGAGGTGTATATACCATTCTGAGTGTTTGGTTCTTGTACATAAAGGTGCTGAGAACATTCTGTGCTTGTTTTCCTGTGATCTGGGCCGTCACTTCAGTTGGGTAGATAGCTGGGAGTGATGGCCATGTTGCTTCTGTTTTGGGAGCAACCTCAGTTTCCCTATTTCAACTACTTGGATTTAATGAGGTTGACAGTCTAACACATGATAACCACCCAATCGTTTTGTTGTTCTGTATGTTTTAGTGCTGTCTTGCCCTAACCTCTCCTCACGAGGAGAGCCACCCTCCCCATTCTGGTGCCTAGTACAGCCATGGTGAACTTGGGTTGAACACACCAGGAATCTTTGCATATAGATTCTGCATGGAAAGTTGAAGCATAGCACTCAATGTCCACCTACCAAAGTTAACAGTGGGTTCCTTCCACCATTATTTATTCAGGGAACACTTCTTTGCCATTTGCTTTATTTCATCAGACTGCGGTGAACACCAGTGCTTCATCACCTCCTGCAAATTGGAGTGTCATAGACCATGACCTCCAAGGAAATGCATTTTCACATAAGTGCTTTTTATTTTTTTGAAATTGTTGTCCTAAAATGCTTTCTCAGCCAGATGAGCTTCTGAAACATGTGGGATACAAAATCTGCTGTGAAGGACTCTGGAGGAACGTGGAGGTTCCCCCTGGCTTCCAGAGGGGGGCCAGGCTTCGAGCAGGGCATGGGAGAATCCCCAGAACCCTTCTTCTACTCCGGGCTTCTGGCCATGCCCTTGAATCTGCAGAAGCAGGAACCTGGGCAAATCCAAACGGATTGTGGTCAGAGCTAGAAGACAGCCTCAGAGATGTAATAAATCAAGGACAATTGTAAAGGTGCTTTGTGTTCTAGGATGTTGAAACCTCTCTCCATCTAATGGAACCTTCCCCAAGGCGCTATTAACTGTAGGCACAGGATAGTTTGAAGAATTTCTCTCTGCCCCATCCCCTTTTTCTTCTGCAAATAATGGGATGATGTTTCATCTCCAAAAATAGCCCGTTGGGCTTGGAACATTTTTCCTTCCCCTCTTAGGGCTTCATGGGATTATTGGATTATGAGGCAAAGGGCTTTTTCAGGCCTGCTGGCATGGCTGACTGGTATTAGAGGGCAGGAAGCCAATGCTAGTTGAAGTGTATGGCATCTCACAGGTTTAATAATATTAGATACCAATGTATTGAGTACTGACTAAGCTCCAGGCACTGTGCAGGGTGTTTGATGATCATAACTCATTCCTTATATATATATATAAAATTTATTTATTTATGGCTGTGCTGAGTTTTCCTTGCAGCGCAGGCTTTTCTCTGGTTGCTGAGAGCAGAGGCTCCTCTCTAGGCTCACTGCGCGGGCTTCTCGTTGCGGCGGCTTCTCTTGCTGCGGAGCAGGGGCCCTAGAGTGTGCAGGCTTCTGTATTTGCAGCACGTGGGCTCAGCAGCTGTGGTTTCCGGGCTCTGTGGTGGTGGCACACAGGTTTAGTTGCTCCGCAGGTCATGGTGTCCTCCTGGACCAGAGCTCAAACCTGTGTCTCCTGCATTGGCAGGTGGATTCTTTACTACTGAGCCGCTGGGGAAGCCCTCATTCTTGCAATGACCTTATTATAAGAATAGAGGCTTCCTCTTCTCTCTCTCCCATTTTGAGATAGAGAATCCAGGAGGTTATTACCCAAGACCATGCAGTTAGAGCTGAGATGCGCATTTCATAGCCTTTAATGTGGAAAATATATGTCATTGGGAAGTGGTTAATTACCACCATTGTAGTTTAATTTTTAGATTCCTAGCACTGACATCCGGGGTAGGCAATGGCACCCCACCCCAGTACTTTTGCCTGGAAAATCCCATGGATGGAGGAGCCTGGTGGGCTGCAGTCCATGGGGTCGCTAAGAGTCGGACACGACTGAGCGACTTCACTTTCACTTTTCACTTTCACGCATTGGAGAAGGAAATGGCAACCCACTCCAGTGTTCTTGCCTGGAGAATCCCAGGGACAGGGGAGCCTGGTGAGCTTCCGTCTATGGGGTCGCACAGAGTCGGACCCGACTGAAGCGACTTAGCAGCAGCAGCAGCAGCACTGACATCTATTTATTTTTCTAACAGGAAAACAGAATTAGTTTTAGTTTGAGAATCTTATTGTTCTCCTTATACCTGACCCAATGCCTGACCAAATCCAACTGTAGTAATTCTGGCCAAACTAACCTTCAACTAATGATCTATAAAATCAATAGATCTCCCTCCCGCCACCTCCCATCCCACCCAGGTAGGGGATATATACAAACATATAGCTGATTCACTTCACTGTACAGCAGAAACTAACACACCATTGTAAAGAAATTATATTCCAATTAGAAATAAATAAAAATTAAAAAAATATTATGGTACTTATACTGGAAATAAAAGATTAAAGAATAACTAAACAAAATAAGTAGATAAAACGGTGCTCACTAAGTTTGCTCTGTGTATGCGCTTCCCAGCTGAAGGATCAACTTTCCCCTGCATTTCCCACCAGCCTTCGTGGTAATAGAAGTCACATGTTACTTTTATCAATTGTCCTGTTTTTGGACTGCCCTTCTTTGTTCCGTGTCGTTCTGCTGTGACTTCACATCAGGGGTCCCTTTCTCAACTCCCCTACTACTCATCAGCCTGACTATCTAGGGCACTGCGGTCCCCGTGGATGTAGTGGATCAGCTCCGGGTGAACACGTGAATCTGTTGTTGAGATCAGAATGGATCCTGGGATAGAGTGGGTTTCCCTCCCTTAGACATTCTGAGCTTCTCTAGGAATAATCTAAGCCTGATGATGAGAGCCATCTTTGGTTTGGTGTCAGCTGAGCCCAGAAGAAATAGAAAGTCGTGAAGCCAGTAGATAGGAAAGAAGAGGTGGGAGATGAGAGGTAGGTGTGTGTGTGTGTGTGTGTGTGTGTGTGTGTGTGTGAAGAGAGAGAGAAAAGGAGGATGGGGAGGAGTGGGGGAGGAGATCTAATGATATTCTTATAGAAATTTGGATCTGGCTGTGCCTGAAGCTTCTCTCTTGGCTACCTGGGGTACCAGTGAGGTGTAGTGAGACATGCCACTGGGGGCGGCATGGATGGAAGCCTCCAGCACCTGTAACTTTGGCTCTGCTGCTGCATTTACTCTGGGGCTATCCTCCCCCTGGGCTGCTCTGCCCTTGACTGAACATGGTGAGGGAGCCAGAGCAGGGCATTTTCTCCTTACTTCATGGCTTCCCATTGGCCTCACTAAGGCTGGATTGAGCTGTACTACGGTTTGAGGCTCTTTCTACCCTTTCCTCCATCCTTCCCTCTTCCTTTCCCAGGTATCATCATCTTAAGCCTCTCCTTGTCAATTCTTGCCTCCCCTTCCTGTATCCTTAGCTGGCATCGCCCCCAATACTTCTCATGACTGCCTGGATTTATCTTGGCTTTGGCTTCCTGCACGGGTTGAATCAGTACACCACCCAACAATATTCCCTTGTTGCTGAAGCTGCTTTGAATGGACTCTCTTGTCATTTGCAACCCAAAGAATCCGATTACAGAAGAGGGATCTAGTATGTAAAGCTGCTTTGAAAACCATAGGTCTTATAGGGTTATTGATTTTCATTATGATTTTTGTCACAATTGTCTGCTGGGAGTTAAATAACAAGAGATCAAAAGTAGCTCCCCTGGATGGGCAGGATGCAGGGGTGTGTTACACTTTCATTGGAAATCTTTGAAGGTGGATGTCTTCCAAATTTGGACAAGATGTGAAGGCAGTGAGATGGTGGGTAAAGTTAAATAGCAATACTATGTATAAAAGAGATAGCGATGAGAACAGACTCTGTGGCACAGGGAACTAGACTGAGTGTTCTGCAACATTATAAAGCAACTGTATTCCAATAAAAATTAATTAAAAGATATTCTGTGGGACAGTCTACATGGCTGGTGTTGAAACCCAAGTCTCTTGTTCCATATATCTCTTGGACTTCAAATCCATTTATCCTAAAACTTCCTGCATGATGACACTTGACTATCTCTTAGGCACTGGGAACTTTTCAGGTATAAAATGCAACTTTTCCTTTTCCCCCTTATTCCTCTCATTTTCTCATTCTCAGATGTTTCTTAGGCTACAAAATGCCCCACAGTCAATTCAGTAGTTTTAGGACAAAAATCTGGGAGTCATTTTTGATCCCTCTCCCCCCATCAATCACCATTTCTCCGTTATAAAAGGACTCATCACCTCGTTCCCCACCCCCTAAATAAGGCACACAATATACATTAGTCTGTGCCTGCCCTGTGGAAGTTACTCCCAAACATGAAATATTAGTTTCCATTTCTATTACCTCCCAAACATGGGATCATATAGGCTTTCGTAAGTCAATAATCAGCTTTTTAAAAAAGTTTTGAGATTGTTGATTTTCATTAAATTCAGAAGGCAGCTTATCCTCCTACTTTCTTGTTAGGAAGAGACCTAACTATTTCCAGAATAAAAGAGACAGCCCTTGGAGAAAAATCAGTGTGGTGTGCCAAAGAGGCACAAACTTGGGAAAGTCACAAGCAAGGTGATTCTGAAACTCCTTGGAGAATGATGTAGGGGTGCCCTTATTTTTCTTTTGCTGAGTAAGATTTTTAAAAATGTCCCTCTACAATTACCAGCAGTTTGTAAATGTGTAAGTCAGTGAAAACTCTGGCCTCAAAGTTTCAGTTCTGAAGTGAAGCTGCTTTTAAAGATGTCCAAGTCCGAACTCTCAGCCCCTTCTGCAACGTTTTTACTTTCTCCCCAGCTCTGGTCTCACCTTTCCTTCCCTACCCACTCCAGCTCTGTGCCACGCAGACTGTCTGACTTCCCACCATCCTTTCCATTTTCCATTCTTCTTTCTCTGATCCAGCATCAGAAAACCCCCCTCCTAACCCTTTCCCTGATTGTCCAGCAAATGCAGACTGGTCCTTCATAGGCACAGAAGTGGAGGACATTGGGCAGTAATAACCTGAATGCTTTTAGCTGGTGGGCACTAATCACTCATGTTCCATTGCAAAAGAGAGAATCTTTTCATAATAAATATGGAGAGAACAGAATTTTGGAATAAAGAGCAGCCCTTGATATTGAATGCATTAACTTGTACGAAGAACCTGTGATATTTTCCTTCCTTTTCAGTTTGCCATTGATGGATGGACACTTAGGGGCCCTTTTGTTTATCTTCCCTGGGTGGTTGTTGCTTCTCTCTTTCCAGGTACACGGAATCCCCAGTGAGCGAAGCCCTTTCCAAGCAAATAAATGATCTTCTCCTCTGAGGGGGGCAGAGAGAAAGGAGTCAGACCTTAAACTCTGTCTCCAACTTATTTTTAAATATATATATATATATATAGATTACACATGCCACAAATAATATCCAGCACATATTGCTGTGCTGGGTCTTATTTGTGGCATGTGTAACCTTTATTCTATTTATTTAACCTTTTATTTTATATTGGAGTGTAGCCGATTAACAATGCTGTGATAGTTTCAGGTGGACAGTGAAAGGACTCAGGCATACATGTACATGTCTCCATTCTCCTTCAAACTCCGCTCCCATCCAGGCTGCCACATAACATTGTGCAGAGTTCCCTGTGCTATGCAATAGGTCCTCGTTGGCTGCGGGGTCTTCAGTTGCAGCATGTGAACTCTTAGTTGCGGTAGGTGGGATCTGGTTCCCTGACCAGGGATCGAACTTGGGCCCCCTGCATTGGGAGTATGGAATCTTAGCCACTGGACCAGCAGAGAAGTCCCCTGTCTCCAGCTTCTTCCTGCTTCATCCACCCCCATTGGGAGATCTGCGCTGAGCCCTCTGATGATGGAAAAATAAAGTCTGTGCTGCATGGGAACTGTTGAAGGAAATGAGAAGTCCACCTTTCTGATCAGGGGCTTCCTTTGTGACCCCTAGAAGAAAAAACAAACTGAAAAGAAACATAGCGAGACTCAAGACTGAAGATTTAAGACAGTTTTTACTTGTACCTTTTCCCTCTCCACTTTCACTTTCATCAAGAGGCTTTTTAGTCCCTCTTCACTTTCTGCCATAAGAGTCGTGTCATCTGCATATCTGAGGTTATTTCTCCCGGCAATCTTGATTCCAACTTGTGTTTCTTCCAGTCCAGCATTTCTCATGATGTACTCTGCATATAAGTTAAATAAACATGGTGACAGTATGCAGCCTTGACGTACTCCTTTTCCTATTTGGAACCAATCTGTTGTTCCATGACCAGTTCTAACTGTTGCTTCCTGACCTGCATACAGATTTCTTAAGAGGCAGATCAGGTGGTCTGGTATTCCCATCTCTTTCAGAATTTTCCATAGTTTATTGTGATCTACACAGTCAAAGGCTTTGGCATAGTCAATAAAGCAGAAATAGATGTTTTTCTGGAACTCTCTTGCTTTTTCCATGATCCAGCGGATGTTGGCAATTTGATCTCTGGTTCCTCTGCCTTTTCTAAAACCAGCCTGAACATCAGGAAGTTCACGGTTCACATATTGCTGAAGCCTGGCTTGGAGAATTTTGAGCATTACTTTACTAGCGTGTGAGATGAGTGCAATTGTTAGGTAGTTTGAGCATTCTTTGGCATTGCCTTTCTTTGGGATTGGGATGAAAACTGACCTTTTCCAATCTTGTGGCCACTGCTGAGTTTTCCAAATTTGCTGGCATATTGAGAGCTGGACTGTGAAGAAGGCTGAGCGCCGAAGAATTGATGCTTTTGAACTGTGGTGTTGGAGAAGACTCTTGAGAGTCCCTTGGACTGCAAGAAGATCCAACCAGTCCATTCTGAAGGAGATCAATCCTGGAATTTCTTTGGAAGGAATGATGCTGAAGCTGAAACTCCAGTATTTTGGCCACCTCATGCTAAGAGTTGACTCATTGGAGAAGACTCTGATGCTGGGAGGGATTGAGGGCAGGAGGAGAAGGGAACGACAGAGGATGAGATGGCTGGATGGCATCACTGACTTGATGGATGTGAGTCTGGGTGACCTCCAGGAGCTGGTGATGGACAGGGAGGCCTGGTGTGCTGCGGTTCATGGGGTCGCGAAGAGTCGGACACGACTGAGCGACTGATCTGATCTTACTTGTACCTGCTCAGAGTTGCCAACTCATCTGAATTACATTGTGAATTCAGTTATCCTGTGCCCCACACAGGATGTATTCTCGGGAGACGGCATCAGCTTTGTACAGCTGATCACATCAGAACTTACAGCATTTCCCCCACACAAAACCTAAAGATCTTCATTTTAAACTTCCTCAGTGTCTGAAGTTCTCCAGAATTAATGTCTCTGGTGCTGGCTCAGGCATAGTGAGCTGCTACTCTGCATCTAACCAAACTGATTTGCGTGTGAGTGTACAGAGAACACACCTCTGTAGCGGTCTCGGGTTTGCCTGTTGTTCAGTCACTAAGTCATGTCTGACTCTTTTGTGACCCCATGGATTATAGTCCACCAGGCTCCTCTGTCCATGGGAGTCTCCAGGCAAGAATACTGGTGAAAATTGCTCAGTCGTGTCTGACTCTGTGCGACCCCAAGGACTATACAATTCATGGAATTCTCCAGGCCAGAATACTGGAGTGGGTAGCCTTTCCCTTCTCCTGGGGATTTTCCCAACCCAGGGATAGAACCCAGGTCTCCCACATTGCAGGCGGATTCTTTACCAGCTGAGCCACAAGGAAAGCCCAAGAATACTGGAGTGGGAGTGGATTGCCATTTCCTTCTCCAGGGGATCTTCCTGATCCTGGGATTGAACCCACATCTCCTGCACTGCCAGTGGAGTCTTGACCACTGAGCTCCCTGGGAAGACTGGTCTTGGGTTTAGTAATGTGATAATGCATTTACCGAGAGCCCAGCATTATTGGCCTTTGTCCTCATATGACTGCAATTCACCCTAACCACAAAGCTGTAAGGCAGGCAGCATTACCCACATGCTACAGATGAGGAAACTGAGGTTCAGACAGGTGTAGGTGCTTGACTGGTGGTAGAGTCAGATCCATATCCATGCTGGCCTGATTCTAAGACTCATCTGCTTCCTGCAGATATCATGCTGCAACTATCTTCCTGAGCATCTTTCTGTTCCCTCTTCTTGTCTTTAACTTATATCTGGTTTGGCTGAAACTCTGAATCGGATGATATAAAGGGAACCAGCATTGAGTATGGTGGGATGCTTACTTCTTCAGGGGATTATATATCGGGTCACACTTTGAGTTTCATCTTCATGACTTTTGCTAATGTACCCAATATATTGATTTACTTCTTAAGTCAATTCTTCCTTGTCTCCAAAATTTAGCTTTTGCTTAGATAAGGTCTTCTGGAGTTGGGTTGGTGGTGGGGGGCCTGGGAAGGAGATCATGGTGGTGGTGGCACTAATGGGGCTGGGCTCGGTGATGGTGGATTGGTGGTGGACGTGGTCATGGGATGCTGATAGTGGAGATGCTGGTGGAGACGGCACCAGAGACAACAGTGGGGATGGTGACGCTGACGGTGGAGATGCTGATGGGGATGGTGATACTGATGGTGGAGATGCTGATGGAGATGATGTTGATGGTGATGCTGATGGTGGTGGTGGTGGTGATATTGGGACGATGGTGGTTGGGATGGTGGAGGTGGCAGTGGCAGCCGAGGTGGTGGTGGTCATGCTGCTGCTGATAGTGATGGTGGTATCAGTTCAGTTCAGTCACTCAGTCGTGTCCAACTCTTTGTGACTCCATGAACTGCAACACGCCAGGCCTCCCTGTCCATCACCAACTCCTAGAGTTTACCCAAACTCATGTCCATTGAGTCAGTGATGCCATCCAACCATCTCATCCTCTGTCATCCCCTTCTCCTTCTGCCCTCAATCTTTCCCAGCATCAGGGTCTTTTCCAATGAGTCAGCTCTTCTCATGAGGCCAAAGTATTAGAGTTTCAGCTTCAATATCAGTCCTTCTAATGAACACCCAGGACTGATTTCTGTTAGAATGGACTGGTTGAATCTCCTTGCAGTCCAAGGGACTCTCAAGAGTCTTCTCCAATACCACAGTTCAAAAGCATCAGTTCTTCAGCGCTCAGCCTTCTTCACAGTCCAACTCTCACATCCATACATGACCACTGGAAAAACCATAGCCTTGACTAGACGGACCTTTGTTGGCAAAGTAATGTCTCTGCTTTTTAATATGCTGTGTAGGTTGGTCATAACTTTCCTTCCAAGGAGTAAGCGTCTTTTAATTTCATGGCTGCAGTCACCATCTGCAGTGATTTTGGAGCCGAAAAAATAAAGTCAGCCACTGTTTCCCCATCTCTTTGCCATGAAGTGACAGAACCGGATGCCATGATTTTAGTTTTCTGAATGTTGAGCTTTAAGCCAACTTTTTCACTCTCCTCTTTCAGTTCTATAAGGTCAATACACTCCAGAGAATTGATTTGACCAATGTAACGTAAGTGATGAGAATTTAGGAAAGTCACACATCTTCACCAGATTTCCACAAGACTAAGGTAGACACTGGACTCTACTGGGGTAATTGATGGTGTGTATTTGTTCTTTCTTATCACATACTCTAGGCTCTGCTGTCATGGACTTCCTGATTCCTAAGACAGGGAAACCAAGATAGACTCCTAGTTGGTCAGGCAACATGGAAGGAGAGCAAGTTGAACACCCGATAAGCTCTTGTACATTCTCATCCTAGAGGGAGGCACACTTTAAAGACAGTCTTCTCAGCAGACAGATTTAGGATCAGAATTTGAACTAATGCTTTACCTTTTCTGAGCCTCAGTTTCCTAATTTTTCAAAAAATCCTGGGTTTCCCAAATTATTGTAAGGAATAGGATAATGTATGTGAACTGTTCAGCACACTTTGAGGCAAAGAATAGACACTTAACAATGAGTCTCTGAGAAAGAAAATGTAACTAAATTAATCATCACAATTCCCCCTAAAGAGCCTCATTTTACAGCTGTGCAGCCTAAGGCACAAGAAGACCCAAATAACCTGTAGTAGCCTGTGTGTGTGTTTTACTTGCTCAGTCGTGTCTGACTCTTTGTGACCTCATGGACTGTAGCTCACCAGGCTCCTCTGTCTATGGAATTCTTCAGGCAAGAATACTGGAGTGGGTTGCTATTTCCTTCTCCAGGGGATCTTCCTAACCCAGGAACTGAATCCAGGTCTCTCACATTGGAGGCAGATTCCTTACCATCTGCACCAGAGAAAGCACAACCTGTAATAGCCTAGGTACCATTTATTGGACACGTATAGGTGCCAACTACTGTGCTAATCAATGGATATACACTTGGGCAAACTCTGGGAGTGAGGGCCAGGGAGGCCTAGCAGCATGCTGCAGTCCAGGGAGTCACAAAGAGCCAGACATGACTTAGAGACTGAACAAAAACTGTGCTGAACATTATCTCATTTAATCACAGCAACCACATGGGGTTGTACGCATATTCTTCCCATTTTACAGATGAGAAAATTGAGGAACACTGGGTTTGCCCATGTGAAGAGGGGGCAATGCAGTATATGTATTCGAGTTATGAACTTCAGAATGCTTATCTCAATCAGTAATTGGGATGATATGTGGGCTGGGGAGAAGAGCCATGGTTATGTAGGGAGATGGACCCGTGCATCAGCTTTCTGCATCAGGAGCTGCCTGGCGCACACATGCATGCTTACAGAGGTTGTCCTTGACTGGCTATATGTGAGGGAGATTCTGGGCCAAACCCTGCTGTCTGAGCAGGGGTGTTTATAGAGGGGACATCTCCTCCACACCCAGGAGAGTGTGCTTCCTACACCCTTTAGGCTCCAAGAACCTGGCTCCCAATGCACCAGCGATTCAAAACAGAAAAAGAAAGTTCATGCTTACTTTCTTAGGAGGGGGCGAAAAAGGGCAAGAAGAAACCTCTCCCATCCATCTGTAACCAAATATATTTTGTACTTGGTTTCCTTGGGCGGCCCTTCTCTTAACGGCTTCTAATTCATAGAGACAAAAAACATAAAACAATTTAAGGCATTGGCACACTCAGCCTGGCGAGGTAGTTTATTCCTCAGGGAGTGTTTTTGGCAGCGACCATCCTGAGGTTGGCTCAGGGAGGGGCCTGGGAGGCTCATAGGGTTGGAGGAAGGAAGGTTTTTTTGTTTGTTTGTTTTTTTGCTTGTGCTGTTCCCTGCTTGCTGAGCTGAGAGTTATTTGAGGGAAATGGGTTGGCCTGATAATTATCCAGCTGGTAATTACAGCCAGTTGTACAGGAATACTGTATCGAGCCCCAAACGCTCCTCACGCCAGCTGGGAAGGACCGTCGTCCACTGACGGATTTATGGCTGGCTGCGCAAAGCGGGATGTATGTTTTGGCTTGTGTATTTGCGAGAGCACAGCTTCTCTCCCTCTCTTTGCCTCTCTGCCTCTCTTTAATCTAGACTTCAGAAGGGAAGGAGCTGGTCATTAATTCATTTGGATTTAGAATCTGGGCTTTTTCATGTGAGAGAGGCAGAAGCCTTGAGGATTCTGTGTCGAGTGTACTGTGTTCAGTTAATATTTACTGAACGACATGAATGCATCCGTAATGAGTATTATATAATATTTACAGAATAATTTCTGGGATGCCAAAGCCTCATTATACATACTTTCCATGTATTGTGCGAGGGGTTCCTACATTTTACACATGAGGAAATTTACTGTGGCTCAGAGGGTGGGTGATTTACCCAAGGTCACACAGGAAGTTTGGTGTTGGAGAAGACTCTCGAGGGTCCCTTGGACAGCAAGGAGATCAAACCAGTCAATCCTAAAAGAAATCAACCCTGAATATTCACTAGAAGGACTGATGCTGAGGCTGAAGCTTCAGTACTTTGGCCACCTGATTTGAAGCACTGACTCACTGGGCAAGACCCTGCTGCTGGGAAAGACATGGGGCAGGAGGAGAAGAGAGCGACAGAGGATGAGGTGGTTGGACGGCATCACTGACTCAATGGACCTGAGTTTAAGCAAACTCCGGGAGATAGTGAAGGCCAGGGAAGCCTGGTGTGCTGCAGTCCATGGGGTTACAAAGAGTCAGACACGACTGAGTGGCTGAACAACAGCAACAACACAGTAAGTGTGTTGAAGTGTGTATTCAGGCCTGGCCAGCCAACCAGGATGCCCTGAGGGTGGGGAGGAGACTTGACGCTGAGATGACGGATGGGCGACTTTGGGGGAAGTTTAACTCAATCTCATCTATTTTCAATGATTGAGGAAGCATCCATAGGGTCCAGTTTTAAGCAATGAATTCATGGCAGAATCAGGTCTTCTGACTTACTGGCAAGAGTTCCTGCATCTCTCCCTGTTGCTTTAGAGAAGTTTCTAAGCCCTTGAAGACTGAATTTTCACACTCATTAATTTTTATCTTTTTATTTTACATTGGCATACAGCTGATGAACAATGTTGTGATGGTTTCAGGTGAACAGAGAAGGGAGTCAGCCATACATACACGTGTATCCATTCTCCCCCAAACTCCCCTCCCATCCAGGCTGCCGCATAACATTGAGCAGAGTTCCCTGTGCTGTGCAGTAGGTCCTTGTTGGTTATCATTTTAAATATAGCAGTGTATACATGTCCATCCTAAACTCCCTGACTATCCCTTTCCCCCAGCATCCATAAGCTCATTCTCTAAGTCTGTGAGTCTTTTTCTGTTTGCAAGTTCATTTGCATCATTTCTTTCTGATTCCACATGTAAGGTTGTCATACGATATTTCTCCTTCTCTCTCTGACTTCAGTCGCTGTGTCACTCTCTAGGTCCATCCATGTTGCTGCAAATGGCATTATTTCAGAGCAATGAATTTTCACAGGCTTTGGCTCTCCCTCCCTGGCATGGCTGCCTGGAGGGAAGCAGAGACACAGCCTTGACCCCAAGGAGGGTGCACAACCATCCTGGTTTGCCTAGGACTGAGCAGCTTTCCAGAATGCATGACTCCCAGTGCACAAACTGGGAGAATTCCAAGAAGACTGAGACAAGCTGGGCCCCCTGTGTCCATGTGACTTGGTAAACTCTGATAAATAACACCTATTTAAGTTTATGTCATCTAAAGCCTTTCATGATGATGAGAGTGACTGCAACCAGGAAATGAAAAGATGCCTGCTCCTTGGAAGAAAAGCTATGACCAACCTAGACAGCATATTAAAAAGCAGAGACATTACTTCGCCAAAAAAGGTCTGTCTAGTTAATGGCAACCCAATCCAGTGTTCTTACCTGGAGAATCCCAGGGATGGGGGAGCCTGGTGGGCTGCTGTCTATGCGGTCACACAGAGTCGGACACGACTGAAGTGACTTAGGAGCAGCAGCAGTTAAAGCTATGGTTTTTCCAGTTGTCAGGTATAGATGTGAAAGTTAGACCATAAAGAAGACTGAGAACTGAAGAATTGATGCTTTTGAACTGTGGTGTTGGAGAAGACTCTTGAGAGTCCCTTGGACTGCAAGGAGATCAAACCAGTCCACCCTAAAGGAAATCAGTCCTGAATATCCATTGGAAGGACTGATGGTGAAGCTGAAACTCCAATACCTTTGCCATCTAATGTGAGGAACTGACTCATTTGAAAAGACCCTGATGCTGGGCAAGATTGAAGGCAGGAAGCTAAGGGGGCTACAGAGGATGAGATGGTTGGATGGCATCACTGACTTGTTGGACATGAGTTTAAGCAAGCTCCAGGAGTTGTTGATGGACAGGGAAGCCTGCTGTGCTACAGTCCATGGGGTCGCAAAGAGTTGGACATGGCTGAGCAACTGAACTGAACTAAATTAAAGGCCTTTTAAGAATGCCATCCAGAGTCAGACTGAGAACCTGGGCTTTGACATCAGGCAGATGTCATCATCTGTGTTGTTGTTCAATCCTTCAGTCATGTCTGACTCTTTGCGACCCCATGGATGGCAGCATGCCAGGCTTCCTGTCCTTTACTAACTCCCGGAGTTTGCTCAAACTTGTGTCCATTGAGTCGGTGATTCTGTCTAACTGTCTCATCCTCTGTCATCATCTTCCCCTCCTGCCTTCAATCTTTCCCAGCATTGGGGTCTTTTCCAATGAGTTGGCTCTTCGAATCAAGTGGCCATGGTATTGGAGCTTCAGCTTCAGCATCAGTCCTTCCAATCAATATTCAAGTTTGATTTCCTCTAGGACTAGCTGGTTTGATCTCCTTGCTGTCCCAGGGACTCTCAGAAGTCTTCTCCAGCACCATGGGACTCTAAAGAGTCTTCTCCAACACCACAGTTCAAAAGCATCAATTCTTCAGTGTCCAGCTTTATGGTCCAGCTCTCACATCCATACATGACCACTGGAAATACCATAGCTTTGACTAGATGGACCTTTGTCGGCAAAGTGGTGTCTCTGTTTAATGTGCTGAATCTGTACTACTTCCTCATCAAGTGGTCTTGGGTAAGTTCCTGGCCTCATGAGCCTCAATTTCTTTTTCTGTCAAATAGGGATTGTGTTTGAAGCTATTGCTGTGATGCTGAAATGAGGTAATGCATAGAAGACAGTCAACACAGAGCATCTCTAAGAAAATGTGAAATTGGAACTTACCTGGTGATCCAGTGGTTAAGACTCTGAGCTTCCACGGCAGAGGGCATGAATTCGATCCCTTGTTGGGGAACTAAGATCCCACATGCTGCCTGGTATGGCTGAAAAAAGAGAAATAAATGTGAAATCAAATTCCTAAATGCAGCCCTGCCCATGGAATTCTAGTTAAATGTCAGGGACAGAGTCTAAGGGGATGCTTGGCTGGCTGCCAGCCGATCTTACCAGGAATGCTCTTTTCTGTTTATTTTTCTGGGGTTGCAAACTCGAATGCATATGAGAGCCAGGAATTCACTGAATGTGGGGTGCTTAGACCCTCCCCATGCGATGTTTAGGAGTAATGAATATCATTGCCATTTTCAGACAAGTAAGCTGAGACTCAAGAAGGTAAAAGAAGGGAATTTGAATTCCTTCAAAGTCCAGCAGTCAAGGCTGTATGGTATGGCCAAAAAAAGAAAAAAAAAAGACGGTAAAGAGACTCACCCAAGGTCACTCATATAATAAGTGGTAGAGGTGAGATTAGAACACAGGCAGCTGTCTATCTCCAGCCTCTTGACCCTAATAATACTCACCTTTTAATGATTGCACTGAATCCTTTGGTGTGGGTTTACCTTACTTAACTCATTCCCCTTTTTGGCATTAAGGTAGTTTTCATTGGTTTTGATTTGATATTACATCTCCAGAAACAAAACGGAGTGGATATCCTTTTATCTAAATCAGAGTTTCTCAACATCAACAGTCTTAGCATTTGGGGTTGGATAAAAAAGACACGTACTCCTTGGAAGAAAAGTTACGACCAACCTAGATAGCATATTGAAAAGCAGAGACATTACTTTGCCAACAAAGGTCCGTCTAGTCAAGGCTATGGTTTTTCCAGTGGTCATGTATGGATGTGAGAGTTGGACTGTGAAGAAAGCGGAGCACCAAAGAATTGATGCTTTTAAACTGTGGTATTGGAGAAGACTCTTGAGAGTCCCTTGGACTGCAAGAAGATCCAACCAGTCCATTCTAACAGAAATCAGTCCTGGGTGTTCTTTGGAAGGAATGATGCTGAGGCTGAAACTCCAGTACTTTGGCCACCTCATGCCAAGAGTTGACTCATTGGAAAAAGACTCTGATGCTGGGAGGGATTGGGGGCAGGAGGAGAAGGGGACGACAGAGGATGAGATGGTTGAATGGCATCACTAACTCCATGGACGTGAGTGTGAGTGAACTCCGGGAGTTGGTGATGGACAGGGAGGCCTGGCGTGCTGCGATTCATGGAGTCACAAAGAGTCGGACATGACTGAACTGAACTGAACCGAATTCTTTTGTCGTGGGGGCTCAGGGGTGGGCGTATAGGCCTGAGCATTGTAGGATATTCATCAGCATCCATGGCTTCTACCCACTGGATGTAAGTAGCACCCACAGTTGTGACAACCAAACATATCTCCACATTGCCAAGTGTCCCTTGGGTAGGAGGAACAAAAGCACTCCCAGTTGAGAACCATTGGTGTATGTCTCTGTAATCTGATGTGATCATTTCTGGAATCCAAGTGTGTGTACTTTGTAAGGGTTCTTGATACATTGATGCCCAACTGTGTTAATTCATAAGACCCTCTGCAGTGTGTGACCATGTTGTTCCTCCACATGCTTATTTGCCAGGGACGAATTTTACACAGTGAGGTCTTAAGGAATTCTTGATAAGTACTTGGTTGCTAGTGCTGTTTAGTTGCTAAATCATGTCCAACTCTTTTGAGACCCCAGGGACTGTAGCCCGCCAGGCTCTTCTGTCCATGAGATTTCCCAGGCAAAGACTAGAGTGGGTTGCCATTTCCTTCTCCAGGGGATCTTCCCAAGCCAGGTATCAAACCCATGTCTCCTGCATTGGCAGGTGGGTTCTTTACCACTGAGCCACTAGGAAAGCCCTGAGAAGTACTAACCTACTTCTAGATAAGTAGAACAGAGAGGTCCTTCTATGTGACCCAAACCCATCCTTTCACACGGGGGAAAGCTGAGCCTGGAGAGGACAGTGACTTACCCCAGGTCACACAGTGAAGCAGTGATCAAGTTCTGCTTGAGTGCTGATGAATTTACAACTTGTCATTGTAATCCGGCATCCCCAGTAATAGCCTTGCTCATTCCAAATTAGATTGGTTCATCGAAGTAAATCTTATTCCCCAGATGGTGTGTGATTCTATAACTTTTTTTTTTTTTTATTGTGCTGGCTGTGGATAAAGGCAGTGCTTTGGTGGTGAGGCAGGGAGTGATGTGTTCTAGGCAGTTGAGGGGTCGGTAAAATTTTATGGGCTTGCAGCCTGCCGCGGACTCGGTTTATTGTCTTTGTAAATTCTCCACCATTTTCCCTCCTTTGAAGTCAGGAGCGATGGAACCAATGGTCTAATTGATATAGGATGGGAAGGGGCTGGTGATGCTCACAGAGATAGGACCAGCTTGCTCCTGCAGTTAATTGTCTGCAGCTCAGCTCATGGGCTCCTCACAGGGGAATGATCTGTTGGCCCAAAACAATTTAGGGTCAGTTCAGGGCCTTCGTGCTGTGGTCTGCATCCAGCTCTCTGACTGTCTCCCACTCTACCTCCTTGGGCTTACCATGCTGCAGTCATATCTGCTTTCCTCCCTTTTTCTTTAAGAGCTGTATCTGTTCCTACCTCAGGGCCTTTGCCTCTGCGGTTCCCTCTGCCTGGGACTCCCTTTCTCAAGTTCCTTTCATGGCTGATTCCTTTCATTGCTTAAGGCTTCAGCCCCTATTCCACCTCCTCAGAGAGGCTTCCTTGAGAACCTTATTTAAGGAGTTCCCCCTCATCCCATTCACTCTACTATGTTAATCAATTCATCTTTCTTTTTAATTTTTTTAAAAGATTTTTTTGATATGGACCAATTTTAAAGACTTTATTGAATTTGCTACAATATTGTTTCTTCTTTTTTGAAAAAATGTTTCGGTATTATGGGCTGCAAAGCATGTGGGGTCTTAACTCCCCAGTCAAGGATTGTACCTGCAACCCCTGCTTTGGAAGGCCAAGTCTTAACCACTGGACCACCAGGGAAGTCCCTCATCTCCTTTTTAGGCCTGTTCACTATGTGAACTTTTCTTATTTGTTTACTTGTTTATGATGTGGTCCCTTTACTGAGAGCCAGGACTTTGCATATCTTGTTCACAAGGCTGATTTATAGTGACCCAAAAGATATGGGACCTACAGGAACTACTCATTAACTGAGTGCAATAAGTAAGGAGGGTTTACTCCCTGTAAGATCTGGGAAGATATAATCAAAGCAAGGAAGTAAAATATGAGCACATAAGATAACCACCAGAAAGCAGATGTAGGTGGTGTGGAATATTCGAGTTGTGGTTTACAGACTAAGTGCTGTGACTGTTCTGAGGAGGGACCTGGGGGTGCTGGAAGCTTTCCAGTAGGAAAACTGGACCTATATTTGAACTAGAACTTCGAGATTCTCTGGAGAAGTGACTGGCAAACCACTCCAGTATTCTTGCCTGGAGAATTTGATGTACAGATGAACCTGGCGAGCTACAGTCCATGGGGTTGCAAAGAGTCAGACAAGATTGAGCGACTAACACACACACACACACACACACACACACACACACACACAACAATAATTTTGCTGTACCCCTGAAACTAACATAACATTGTAAATCAACTATATTTCAGTTTAAAAAGAAGAGTAAATGAAATGATAAAAAATCTATGTCATAGGCAAGTTACTTACCTTCTCTGGACCTCACTTTTCCCATCTATAAAATGAGGTTAAGGAGTGAATAACACCTCATAGAGGTTATATAAAGATTGCTGTTGTTCAAATAATAAGTCAAGACTGACTCTTTGTGAGCCCCTAACTGCAGTGCACCAGGCTTCCCTGTCTTTCACTATCTCCCAGAATTTGCTCAAGCTCATGCCCATTGAGTTGGTGATGCCATCCAACCATCTCATCCTCTGTCACTCCTTTCTCCTGCCCTCAATCTTTCCCAGAATCAGAGTTTTTTCCACTGAGTTGACTCTTTGCATCAGGTAGCTGAATTATTGCAGCTTCAGCATCAGTCCTTCCAGTGAATACTCAGGGTCGATTTCCTTTAGGATGAAACTGGTTTCATCTCCTTGCTGTCCAAGGGACTCTCAAGAGTATTCTCCAGCACCACAATCAGAAAGCATTAATTTTTTGGCACTCAGCCTTCTTTATAGTCCAACTCTCACATTTGTACATGACTACTCTGGGCTCCAAAATCACTGCAGATCGTGACTGCAGCCATGAAATTAAAAGACGCTTACTCCTTGGAAGGAAAGTTATGACCAACCTAGATAGCATATTCAAAAGCAGAGACATCACTTTGCCAACAAAGGTTCGCCTAGTCAAGGCTATGGTCTTTCCTGTGGTCATGTATGGATGTGAGAGCTGGACTGTGAAGAAGGCTGAGCGCCGAAGAATTGATGCTTTTGAACTGTGGTGTTGGAGAAGACTCTTGAGAGTCCCTTGGACTGCAAGGAGATCCAACCAGTCCATTCTGAAGGAGATCAGCCCTGGAATTTCTTTGGAAGGAATGATGCTAAAGCTGAAACTCCAGTATTTTGGCCACCTCATGTGAAGAGTTGACTCATTGGAGAAGACTCTGATGCTGGGAGGGATTGGGGGCAGGAGGAGAAGGGGACGACAGAGGATGAGATGGCTGGATGGCATCACTGACTCAATGGATGTGAGTCTGAGTGACCTCCGAGAGCTGGTGATGGACAGGGAGGCCTGGCGTGCTGCAGTTCATGGGGTTGCAAAGAGTCGGACACGACTGAGTGACTGATCTGATCTGATCTGACTGTAAAAACCGTAGCTTTGACTATACGGACCTTTGTCAGCAAAGTTGATTAAATGAGTAATAATATATGTAAAAACTCAGACTAGTACCTAGACAGACAGGGTTGAAAAGTATTATTGATCAATTGATCATAGCTAATATTAACAAAATTATACGAATGAATAGAGTAGTATCATTATCACTACCATAATTACAGGTCTAGGGGGTAGTGGGTGAGCCCTCCTCCATTTTACAGATGAGAAAATCTAGGGCTAAAGCTATCAGTGGTTTGGTCAAGGCCCTGCTGCTGCTGCTGCTGCTGCTAAGTCGCTTCAGTGCGACCCCATAGACGGAAGCCCATCAGGCTCACCCATCCCTGGGATTCTCCAGGCAAGAATACTGGAGTGGGCTGCCATTTCCTTCCCCAATGCATGAAAGTGAAAAGTGAAAGCGAAGTCGCTCAGTTGTGTCCGACTCTTAGCAACCCCATGGACTGAAGCCTACCAGGATCCTCCGTCCATGGGATTTTCTAGGCAAAAGTACTGGGGTGGGGTGCCATTGCTCAAGGCCCTGGGGTTTATTAAATGGCAGAGCAGAGATTTGAGCCTCCAACTCCAGATCTTGCCCCTCATGGAGTTTTGTTTAAACTCACTGTATGACCATGTCTGGTCAACATTTGCCCAGACCATCTTGCCCAGACCCTCTCTTGTCTGAGTTGTGACCAGTGACTTTTTCATCTTTCTTGGTGATGCCCTATGCCACCCTCATCCCATTCGGAGAGTTTGAGTTGACTTTGCTTTCATTTTGTGTCACTTCATGACCTAGAACTCGAGCCCTTCCCATCCCTAGGAGGACACAGATGCTGTATAGTCAACCCCTTGATGATTTGACCTCTGCTCACCTTTCCAGCTCATTTCTTTCTATTTTTAAAAATTTTTTATTAGAGTATAGTTGATTTATGATGTTGCATTAGTTTCTGCGGTATAGCAAAATGTGTCCATTATACTTGTACATACACCCACTCTTTTTTAAAGATTCTTTTCCTATATAGGGGCTTCCCTATAGATCAGACTGCAAAGAATCTGCCTGTAATGCAGGAGACCAGGGTTTGATCCTTGGGTCAGGAAGATCCCCTGGAGAAGAGAATGGCAACCCACTCCAGTGTTCTTGCCTGGAGAATCCCAGGGATGGGGGAGCCTGGCGGGCTACAGTCCATGGGGTTGCAAAGAGTCAGACATGGCTGAGTGACTAATGCTACTATGTAAGCCATTACAGAATACTGAGAAGAGTTCCTTTTGCCATACAGTAGGATCTTATGAGTTATCTATTTTATGTATGGTAGCCTGGAGAATCCCAGGGACGGGGGAGCCTGGTGGGCTGCCGTCTATGGGGTCACACACAGTCAGACACGACTGAAGTGACTTAGCAGCAGCAGCAGTGTGTATTTGTCAATCCCATTGTCCCAGTTTGTCAGACAGAGAAAGACAAATATCACATGATATCATTTATATGTGGAATCATAAAAAATGGTACAACTGAACTTATCTATAAAATAGAAATAGAGTCACAGATGTAGAAATAAATCCAAATAAATCATTTCTTGCTAAACTTCCCAGTCTCTCCATGCACCTTGTCCTTTCTTGCCTCTGTGCCCTTGTTCATTCTTTACCCAGGGCCTCTATCACCCTTCCTTGCTGTATACTTAGCCACTTACTAATCGCTCTTTGAGACTTAGCCCTACTCAGGGCTGCCTCCCAGGCAGAGCTGAATTCCTTCTGGGGTGGGGGCTCCCCAACCATGGAACTCACCAACTCTGCAGACATCACAGATACACACATCTTTCTCTGGGCTCAGGGCAGAGACCACCCCTTATGTGTTTATTTCTGAGTCTGCCATACTTCACCCTGCATCTGTTACAGCGTAGCAGCTCAGCATGTTTACAAATGAATGAATGAATGCCTGAAGGCACTGAAGACCATAAGACCCCCAAAGCCACCCAAAAACTGTGAACTTGGGGAAAACTCAAGATCTGGATCTAGTCTCCTCAGCCTCCAGTAACAGTACATTCCCTGAATGTACACATGACTACAGGGCGATGCTCACAACAAAAAGAACCCCAAGATAATCGAGAACTTCAAACTTCCCAGAAGGTGTCTTTTCTTTATTTTCACATAGGAGGTGCCCTTCCGGTGTGTGTCAGATGAATGACTAAGAGTCTGCATGAATGAAGTTTATTGTTGTTGTTTTTGGGCTTCCCTGGTGGCGCAGACGGTAAAGCGTTTACCTGCAATTTGGGAGACCCGGGTTTGATCCCTGGGTCAGGAAGATCCCCTGGAGAAGGAAATGGCAACCCACTCCAGTACCCTTGCCTGGAAAATCCCATGGACAGAGGAGCCTAGTAGATTACAGTCCATGGGGTCACGAAGAGTCGGACACGACTGAATGACTTCACGTGGTCACATGGCTGTTGTTTAGTTGTAAGTTGTGTCTGACTCTGTTGTGACCCCATAGACCATAGCCCGCCATTCTCCTCTGTCCATGGATTCCACTTTGGCAGGCAGATTCTTTACCATCGAGCCACCTGGGAAGCATGAATGAAGACAGCCAGGCAAAAACTGCCATGGTAGGGTGGAAAATGGTGAGTTCCTCAGGTCAGGAGACTGATTCGAGGTCCATCTCGTATCCCCAACTCTGGTGGCAGTGGCTGGTATGTAGTATGAGCTCCGATTCCAGGAGTCAGGAAAGCTGACCATCAACCCGCACCCATGGCTGGGCATCAGAGAGCACACAACTGCCCTTTGTGTTCCAGGGGAGACTTTTTCTGCCTTTGCAAAGTTCTTTTCGCTTCTGTGGTCTCCAGCCAGTTCCTTAACATTATGTAAACATGGTTTTGTGTGGTTGAAAATGTATTTTAAAAATGTCACTAATTACCCGCTGGCCTATAACCACTCTTTCAGGGCCATAATTGGTCTGTCATGTAAATACCTAATTAAGGGCCTTGGAGAATGGGGCGGATGGAGGGCTTGGCTTCCAGAGGCCTCCTGGCTACTTCTCTCTCCAGAGACACAAGGGTCCCCTGTGTCAGTGGCCGGAGGAGGAGGGAAGTTCTCAGGCTGCGTCAGGGGCTCCAGAGCTCTGGCCTCCTGGACGGAGCTGGTGCCGGCGTCTATCCACACTCCAGGAATTCTCAAGCTACCAAGCTTAATGGGAACCAACTGCCCCAGCCCCTCCTCCCCTCTCCATGCCCAGCAGAATGTGTTCAATTCAGCTCAAATGACTCACAGATGTGTCTCCGGCTCCCCACTTTCCTTTTCTCCTGAAATGGACCGGGTTGCTAGGATTCTGCCCTGACTATAAGAACATCTTCTGTCCTTTATCAGCTGCAGAGTCTAGATGAGACAGGCAGATGCCCAGGGGAATCCATTTTCCAGGATCACACCTCACACCCCTCATACCTCACACCCCTCATACCCAACACTTTCTTCTTCATTGAAGCCTGGAAGGACAAGAATGATGTTTTGTTTGTTCTGGATTAAAAAAGCACCCTTTTCATCTCAGATACGATTTGGGGTACCAACTTTTCTCTGCCACCTTGGGGATTCTATTTTATGCTCTCCCACCCATGTGGGAAGGGCAGAACTGTGTTGACTGCATCAGGTCAGACAATAGCCTTTATTTTAGAGATCTGACAGAAAAAAAAAAGCAGTGTCCCCATCCCTTGAGCTTGCTCTGCTTCAAAGCTTTTCCCTATCACCAGACCCCTGGCTTGGTGGTGGGGTGATTTTCAAGAGCTGGGGTCACCCAGGTCTGGGAAGGGCTGGGTCATCATGATGCGAGCCGCTGACACTTTGTTCTTTCTCCAGGAGGTCATTCTCTGTACCCTTAAGGGGACTTTCTCTTCCTTGGAGGCAGTTGAGAATGCCTGTATGTGACAGTAATAAGTGGCCAGGTGATGTATCAGACAGCGCTCCCTGGTTGTAAGGAGAGATGTCACCCTTTATCAGGGGTCTACTAAGTGCCCATATAACTTTGAGTTTGGGTGGTGGGGAGAGAGGGCTAAGCGAGAGTCTTGCCTCTACCTGTGAGCTGGGTAAGCTTGATCCAACCCTTTAGTCTTCTGAGCCTCAGTGTTCTTATCAGAAAAAGGGTATAGTAATGGACCAGTTGGGGGAGTTGGATGAAGTAAGACCAGGTTCCGGCTGCAAAGTGAGCATTGCACCCAAGGTCACTGTGACGTACAGGTGTTCCTTCTCACCTGTGAAATGCACTAGATTTGGGGATAATAGCACCTGCTCTGTTGGATTGTCTTGAGGTTTCAATGACTTCATAAGTGTGATGCACGTAGCACAATGCCTGGCACACTCTAGGGGCTCAGTACATGTTAATCATTACCTTGAATACTCTTATTTTGTTGTTGTTATATTAAATTTATTTATCTGTTTGTTTGTCTGTTTTTGGCTGCACCGGGTCTTCTTTGCTGCGTGTGGGCTTTCTCTAGTTGCGGTAAGCCCGGGGCTGCTCTCTAGTCATGGTGTGTGGGCTTCTTGTTGCAGTGGCTCCTCTTGTTGTGAAGCACGGGCTCTCGGGCACGTGGGCTTCAGTAGTTGTGCGGTTCTAGAGCACAGGCTCAGTACTTGTGGGGCACAGGCTTAGTGGCTCTGCGGTGTGTGGAATCTTCCTGGATTAGGGTTCCAACCTGTGTCCCCCTGCATTGGCAGGCAGATCCTTAACCACTGGACCACCAGGAAAGTCCCTATGTTGTTATTATGATTTATCATCTTCCCACTGAACTATGTTTTCTGTTATTTAGCTTGGAAACTGTTAGCACAGAGGAATTAGAGGACTTGCCCAGGGTTGCACATCTAGGAAGTGGCAGAGATGGGTTTTCAATCCAGGCCCATGTGCTTCTGAGTTAGTGGTACCTACATTCCCTGGTTATTTTATCTGAGTTCATACAGAAAGGACTAAGGGTGTGGGTAGTTGATGGTCACAAAGATAGGTTATAGAGACTTGGTCACAAGAAAAGAGGCAGATGCACAAAGAAAGACTGCGATTTCCGGAAGAAATAATAGCAGGTGTGGGTGTGAAGATTCTGTGTGGCCGGGAGGGTGATGTATACAAGAGCAAGGAGAAAAGAAACACATAGAAAGAGAGCAAATATTTGTATCTATTGTGTTGAAAAGAAGCCAATATGGTGAATTAGTGGTCCTGCGGTTTTACCTTTGGGAGGGCATTTCTTTCGCTTCCATGATGATAAAACGATTATAAACATATGCAATATTTTAATACTTGTAAAAATAGTACTGATACTATTTAATATAAATAGTACCAGATACTCAGTACTGGTGGGTTATCTTTCCTTGCTGCTGCTGCTAAGTTGCTTCAGTCATGTCCGACTCTGTGCGACCCCATAGACGGCAGCCCACCAGCCTCCTCCGTTCACAGGATTTTCCAGGCAAGAATACTGGAGTGGGGTGCCATTGCCTTCTCCGTATCTTTCCTTGGATGCCTTCAAAAGTTTCCTGGCAGTAAGAGAATACTTTTTATTTATTAAATGATGCACTATTATTTTTATTCATCAAATGGATTCATATTTTTTTTAAAAACATTGGAAATTGAGAAAAATAGAAGACATTTAAAAAATGGCTCCAAGTTCTCCTATCCAAACATGACTGTGCTTAAATTTTAGTATTTTCATTTTAGGCTTTTTGTCTAATACTTAAAAGAATTACCTAATTTTAATAACACTATAATGGTAAAACTGTGGCTTTCCTATTTTGTCATAAACATTTCTATATTACTGTAAATGTTTCTATGAGCAAGTTTTTAGTAACTGGTCAAAGTAGGGATGCCCTAGAGTTAATCTCTCCTGTAGTGTTGCTCTTCTGTGTTTCTATATCAGTATCAGTATAAATGAGGCTTCCCTGGTGGATCAGTGGTAAAGAGCCCTCCTGCCAATGCAGGAGAAGTGTGTTCCATCCCTGGGTCGGGAAGATCCCCTGGAGAAGGAAATGCAACCCGCTCCGGGATTCTTGCCTGGAGGATTCCATGGACAGAGGAGCCTGGTAGATTACAGTCCAGGGCTATATCATCTTTTGTTATTACAAAAGAGCTGGACATGGCTTATCAACTAAATAACATCAATATAAATAGTGAAATACCTCACTATTACAAAGAACGTGGCAATGAGCATCATTTCTTTTTCCATTGGAGTATAATTGCTTTGCACACTTGTGTTAGTTTCTGCTGTACTACAAAGCGAATCGACTATTGTACACACGTATCCCCTCCCTCCTGAACTCCCCCGCCATCCCTCCCTCTAAGTCATCACAGTGCACTGAGCTGAGGTCCCTGTGTTACACAGCAGCTTCCACTTTACACGTGGTAGAGTATATACGTCAGTGCCACACTCCCCGGTCCTCCCACCACCCCCTTCCCCCTCTGTGTCCATGAACATCAGTTTTTTTGCATCAAGTTTTTTTTCCCTCTTCTCTCCTCCCCTGCCCTGCCCCCTTTTCTTAATGCTTGGAATTCTTCTTTGGATGAATATTTAGAAGATACCTATTGAGTTCAAGCTATGGACATTTCAAGTTTCTAGATATAAATGGCCATTTTTTTCCCCCAAAGATACTGTATAACTCATGACATGTTGAGGTCCCTCTAATCTTTCAGTTCCCAACTATGGGGACAGCAGACAGTCATTCATTATTCATTCAGCATCTATTGAGCCCTCACTCAATAGACAGTTCAGGGAGTTGCTGGTATTTTTCTTAGGGCATAACTAGTGGGCCTTCTCACTATGAGCCCAAAGTCGCAATGAATCAAAGACTTGGCTGATTTTCAGCTTTTTGCTGGGAACTGGGCCCTCCAAGGTCTCTGAGGGGACCCCTGACCCTTGAGAGTGGGGTACCCAATATTCCAGCGTTTCCAAGAATGCCGTCCGGCTGTGTTCTAACACCCAGCTTCCGTGGGGCAAAAGCAGCAACTGTTCATTGTTTGAGCTCCTTGGAGCGAATACTTAAGTGTCCCAGTAAGCATTAAAGCACTCGGTCTCCTCCCTACCACTTCTCTCCGACAAAGCTTTTATACGGAGCGCGAGCGCCCATAAATAACAGACTAACCTATAAATAAATACAGCTGGGAGCCCACAAAAGCCCTTGACAAATGCTGTTTATTTAATTTCTCAAGTGTGGTCCATTTGAGATCCAATTGGAAAGGCTCGCTAAGCTTTTAAAAGGCCAGCTTATGTGCTTAATCTCGAGTCCCCACCCCCGCCCCGTGGAGGGACCATCCTGCCATCTCCCCCACACCGGCTTAGTTCAGGGAAACAGCACAGTTGCCTCCTGGGGCAGGGATTTGGGACAAAGAAGGGTTTCCCAGGTCCTTCCCCACAAGGGGCACTCAACTCTGGACAGGTCAGAGTCACACCATCATTATTCATCTTGCTCAAACCTAGCCAGTTTCCTCCAGCCTCATTATTCACTTCCTAGGTGGGAAGATCTGGGTCTTCCTAAACTGCCTTCAGAGAAGTGAAAAAAAAAAAAAAAAATAGTGGTAATAGCCTGTGGAGCCAGTGGGCCTCTTACTGTGAAGTGTCTGAATCATTAATTATTTCAGAGGCCACTAAACAGGGCAGACATCACAAAGGGAGAATGTGTTCTTCTGAGCATCCAGTGCCACACTTGTCCCTCACATTCCTGCCCCAGGACCTTTGCTCATGCTTGTGTTCTGCTTGGGATGCCCACCTTCTCCTCCTCACTGAGCTAACCTGAGCCCATCAGTTTGAAGCCCATCTGCCATGCCTTCAGAGAAGCCTTCCCTGCCCGATCTCAGCTCCCTTTCACCCACAAAGAAACAGACTACCAATCTCTTTGTAATACTTTTTTTTTAAAATTTTATCTCCTTATTTGATTTTTATTTCTTTTCTTAATGACTGATTTGTGTTTTTGTGCAGCAGAAACCAACACAATATTGTAAAGCAATTTTCCACCAAAAAAAAAAAAAAAAAAAAGAAGAAATGTTTTGGCAGTGTTAGATGGCACCTGGGACCTTAGTTCTCCAGCCAGGACTGGAACCGGTGGCCTCTGCTTTGGAAATGTGGAGTCTTAACCACTGGTGGGAAGTCTCCTGTTATACATTCTTATAGCATCTTCGTGGTATTTTAATTAGATTATTCAGTGGGCAATTATGTATTGATTAACCTGTCTTGCTCGCTCGAATATCACTTCTCACCTGTACCCCCAAATCAGAGCCACCGTTGCGTCTCACCTGAGCAAATGCAGCAGGTTCCTCGAAAGTCTGTCTGCTTCTCCCATCTCTACCCTCATAGTCTCTGCTTGGTGCAGCAGCCAGTGAGATGCCTTTTTTTTTTTTAAATTAATTTCTATTGGAGGGTAGTTGGTTTACAATGTCGTGTTAGTTTCTGCTGTGTAGCAAAGTGAATCAATTTTACATATACATACATACTCTCTTTTTTAAGATTCTGAAAAAGAATCGTTACAGGGTACTGAGTAGGGATCCCTGTGCTATACAGTGGGTTCTTATTACTTGTCTATTTTATCATGTTTTATTTGAAAACATGAGTTCTATTATGTCCCTCTTCTGCTCAGAACCTTCCAGGAGCTCCCATTTGACCCCGAGTGAAAGCCAAAACTCTTTCAATGCCCTGCCAGGCTCCTGAGATCTGGCCCCCATGACCTCTCCAGACTCATTTCTGGCCACTGCCCCACTCTCTCACTCTGTTTCAGCCACACTGGTCTCCACAGGGCTCTAGAAGTTTCGAAGAACACTCCTCTTAGCCGGGATTAATGAACCGCCGGGATCTCTTCCTCACTGGCAAGTTTCTACTCAAATAGCATATTATCTGCGCAGTGTTCCCCATCACCTGTTCACCCCTCCCATCATCCTTTCCTCTTTGCCTGGCTTCATTTTCTGCATAGCGTCCATCACCACATGTTGTGCCTTTTATTAGTTCATCATCGGTTATCCCTGCAAAGTATGTGGGCCAAGCCTATTGTTCAGCCCCCAGAGTCTGGACCAGTCCCTGACATGTGGGAGGGGCTCCATTAAAATATTTGGCATAAACGAATGTCCTATTTTAAACGACGCAGGCTCTTGCCTGGATTTGACCAACAAGGAAGACAATCAAATCCTTGACGTCTTTGATGTTGTACGGGGTTTATTAGCAGATGTCTGTGCGTCTTGTCTTTCTTTCCCAGCTGTGGGTGGTGCTTCTACACAAAGGCCTTAGAGATCCCTGGTGGAGTATGGTTAGAAGGCAGGGATGTACTCCTCAAGAAAAGACCCAAGATGGGGGGACGAATGGAACCACTTGGCAAGAAGGAGGCAGGGAGAAGTGGTTACGCCTAGATGGAGGGCTGGGGATGCTGCTGCTGCTGCTGGTCAACTTCTTGTGAGGATCTGGGGTGTGGGGCCTTATCTGGTAGCTACTGAAGGAACAGCATGGGGCAGAATCAGTCAAGGTCCAGCCGTGGTCACTGTGTCTTTCCATGCTGTGCATCATGTGGGATCTTAGTTCTCTGACCAGGAATTGAACCTGCACCCCATGAAGAGGAAGAGAGGCATCTTAACCACTGGACCACCAGAGAAGTTGCTGGCTATCATGTCTTGCATTAGACTGTCTGATGGTTAAGGTCTTATTCACCTACATTAAAAAGTCCCCGCTTGGCACTTAGCTCAGGGGACAGAAATGGACATTAGAGAGAGTGTGGACTTTGAATTCAGATGATTTCAGGTCCAAATCCTGGTTCTACCACTCTCTAGCTATTTCATGGTTTTTTTGAGTTTTGTTTTCCTTAAGAGGAGAAGGAAATGCAATCCACTCCAGGACTCTCCCATGGATAGAGGAACCTGGTAGGCTGCAGTCCATGGGGTTGCAAAGAGTCGGACTCGCTGGTTCACTATATATATATCACTAATCACTTAAGAGTAATCATCTTTCTCTTTTTCTCTTGGTTTTCATCTGGCATCTTTTTTTTTTTTTTTTTTAAATTATTTATTTAGCTATGTAAGATATTAGTTGCAGTATGCAGCATATGAGATCTTAGTTCCCAGACCAGGGATCAAACTTGCATCCTCTAGATTGAAAGGTGGATTCTTAACCACCGGACACCCAGGGAAGTCCATATCTAGCATCTTTCTTCCTCTAGCTTATTATACTCTCACACTGGCCTTCTTTCTAGTCCTCCAGACATGACTTGGGAACTTTGTATCTGCTCTTCCTCCTGCTAGAACATTCTGCTCCTAGTCCTGGACGGATTGGTTTCATCTCATCATTCAAGTCTTAGGGCAAATGTCACTTCCTCAGAGGGGTCTTCCTTAACTGTCTTATCAAAAATTGCCTCTGTTGTATTTACCTTACACCATTTAACACCATCTAAAAGTATCTTATATATGTATTGATTCACTTGCTTACTGTTTGCGTCAACTTCCATGGAAATTACAGTTCATACGAATAAGACGTTCTTTTATTCATGACTTGTGTCCTCAGCACCTAGATCAGAGTCTGGCACATAACAAAGGGGTCAATAAATATTTGTTAGGAGAATGGATAAAGGGTTTGTGATAAGGAACAAATGGGTTGTGATAGAATAATTGCAAAAACGACCACAATTATCCAACCCTTCTGTACATTTGCAGAGCCTTTGCTTCTCCTTCCATCCGAAGGTAGTGTTGCTGGCCATATTCATCAGTCCAAGCTGGAATCGTGGCTTAGGGTCAGAAAAATGCTGCAGACATGACTTCATGTCAGCTCTGAGTCTGGGTCTCGGGAGATCTTGCATGCTTCCAACCTATCTCTTGAAACCCTGACATCACTATGAAAGACACATAGCCTAGACACTGCTGGCATTATAACTAGCAGCATGTCAATAGCCAGACATATAAGTGAACTCATGTGACATTGGCAGCCCCCACCACCTGAACCCAGCTGAGATCAGATGAGCTTGGCCTAGATCAGCAGCATCCACCAGCTGAGACACAGAGTCATAAAATGCCACTGAGTTTTGGGGTAGTTTGTTATGCAGCAGTAGCTAACTGATACGTAGAATACCCGCACATACACACACACACAAACACACGTACTTGGGCACATTGTAGATGCTCTATAAATGGTGGTTATTTACTGACATGGTGGGTATGCATTATTTGGTAGTCAAAGGGGCCTTTTCCATCTTTAAAGTCATAAGTTTAACAATGTGCTGTCATATGACCAGGAGAAGGTGCATCCCTGCCCAGTCCTGGGTAGCCCATTTCAGCTCTTAGCAAATATCTCTCCAGCCTTGACTTGGTCCCCTGACCTCAGGGTCAGAAGAGCGTTGAGGAGACTTATGGAGATCCCACTCTTTATTTGACCTGAATAATACATGTATTTTCCTGTTTCTATGATGTTTTCAGGCCTCTGATTTATGGCCCCGCACATGGCCCTCCATTTGCCCTGGCTTTTGTTAATGACCTATCGTGAACTATCCGGGAAAGAAATGTTAAATGAGCTAATTAGGCATTAACCTTACATTATAGATCAACTGCACAATTGGATCCTTCACAGCTCCAAATGTGACAGCACAAACATTAAGTATTGATGGTCCCAGGAAGCGCCGAGAGGATGGAGCGGGAGAGGCAGTGTCCAGTGGGGGCGGGAGGAGGAGTGAAGATGCGTCCTTTTAAGCCTACTGGGCAGAGGGGAAATCAGAGGGATGGACTCAGGCTGCCTGTGGACGGAGCCCTAAATGTCTCCACTTACTGTCATCTCATAAAATCAGGAATCATAGCAACTCTCTCATGAAGCCGTGAAGAGCAAGTGAGACACCATGTAAGGACCCCAAGCCGGGGAAAGGGGGGTGGGATGAATCGGGAGATTGGGATTGACATATATACACTACTGTGTACAAAAGAGGTAACTGATGAGAACTTATTGTAGAGCACAGGGGGAAAAAAAGAAGGCAAAATCTGTTTGTAGGACATACTTTAAGTTAACCTTAAAAACACATTCTGAAAAAATATACATTCTGATATACAGTAGGTGCAGACAAATACTCTTCGATTCCACGTACGCGAGGTACCTGGAATAGTCGCATTCATAGAGTCAGAGGGTACACTGGTAGGTGCCAGGGGGCGAGGGTGGGGCACGAGTAGAGGGTGGGGAGGAGGAATGGGGACTTGGTGTTTAATGGGGACAGAGTTTCAGTTTAGGAAGGTGAACAGTTTGGGAGATGGATGATGGTGAGAGATGCTCAACAATATGAATGTGCTTAGTGCCCCTAGATTGTACAGTTAAACACGGTTAAAATAGTATGTTTTATATTATGTGACTTTTACCACAATAAACAAAAAAATTCAAAAAAGGAAATGAGACACCATATTATAAGGACCTGCCATGGACTCAATCCTTGAAAAATACTCTTTCTTTTCTCTTCCTTTTGGAAAATTTGTCTTTTAAATCCCAGGATTAAAGATTAGTGGGCCTCCCCCCATAAACTACTTAACTCCTGGTAGGCTCAAGTGAGCACCCTGAGCATGAGTGGGGCACTCACATGATAGCCCAACTGGATGAGGAGCTGGAATGAGGAGATGACATGTTTTTAAATTAATTTCTTACTGCAGTAGAGTTGCTTTACGATGTTGTGTTAGCTTCTACAGCATAGCAAAATGAATCAGCTATGCACTTACATATATCCCCTCCCTTTTGCAATTATCTCACATTTAGGTCACCACAGAGCATTAAATAGAGTTCCCTTGCTGTCTGTGGGGTCACACAGAGTCGGACGCGACTGAAGTGACTTAGCAGTAGCAGTAGCAGTTGCTATACACAATGGCACTCCACCCCAGTACTTTTGCCTGGAAAATCCCATGGACGGAGGATCCTGGTAGGCTCCAATCCATGGGGTCGCTAAGAGTTGGACATGACTGAGTGACTTCACTTTCACTTTTTTCACTTTCATGCATTGGGGAAGGAAATGGCAACCCACTCCAGTGTTCTTGCCTGGAGAATCCCAGGGACAGGGGAGCCTGGTGAGCTTCCGTCTGTGGGGTCGCACAGAGTCGGACACGACTGAAGCGACACAGCAGCAGCAGCAGCAGCAGGTTCCCATAAGTTATCTATTTTATACATAGTATCAATAGTGTATATGTGTTGATCCCAATCCCACCCCACCTCCTGTTCCTTTGGGATCCATACCTTTGTTCTCTGTCTCCATCTGGGAACATAGAGAACAGGGAACTCTGCTCAATATTATGTGGCAGCCTAGGTGGGAGGGAGGAGAAGGAAATGGCAACCCACTCCAGTATTCTTGCCTGGAGAATCCTTTGGACAGAGGAGCCTGGTGGGCTGCTGTCCACAGGGTCACACAGAATCGGACACGACTGAATCGACTTAGCATGCATGCATGCATTGGAGAAGGACTTGGCAACCTGCTCTAGTATTCCTGCCTGGAGAATCCCAGGGACAGAGGAGCCTGGTGGGCTGTCATCTATGGGGTCGCACAGGGTTGGACACAACTAAAGTGCCTTAGCAGCAGTAGCAGCAGATGGGAGGGGAGTTTGAGGGAGAATGGATGTATGTATGTTTGTGGTTGAGTCCCTTCACTCCTCATCTGAAACTCTCGCAACAGTGTTAATTGGCTATACACCAATATAGAATAGAAAGTTTTAAAAAATATCGCTTCATGATTAAAAAAAAAATCTCAGAATAAAAGCTTCTTGTTGCATTAAAAAAAAAAAAAAAAAAAGAGTCTACAGAGGCCCCTGTCTATTACACCAGTGCAGAGGATGTTTCATGGGAGCTGAGTCACTGCTGATCATGTTACCCACCATATGCCTGGAATCAGACACCTCCCCAGGCCAAGTGCCCGAAATCGACATGAGACAGCAAAGCCCTAATTGAGACGATGGTACTGTGAGAGATGCCAGGTGGAATGTGGTTCTTAGGTAGACTCTGTGTGAATCTGTAACTGGGGAGAGTCAGCTTCATTCTGCTCCACGCAGTTGACGGTAGGGTCATGAGTCAAGATTTCTACTGCAAACTCTTTGGGGCACCAAAACCTTACATCCTGAGAGTTGAAACTGTGACATCTCAATAATGCATGCTTGGACACTTTGAATTTTATTAACACTGAAAGTAAATTTACATGAGGGACAAGTGGGTAATTTTTAATTTGCAAAAGTTTGTTGTGGTTTTTGTTCTTTTTAAAGGCTCTTTTGGAGAAAAAGCACATTTGCAACCACCAAATGACCCCTTTTATCTTTTCCTTTTCTTGAATCCTAAATGGTGGAGGTTTTTGAAGCAGTCATTGAGCGAGTGTTCTTGAGTGTTTGTGGTGAGGCAATTCCCACTTCAGTATGTGAGAGAAGGGAAGATCTCCTGTCTTCTGCACCCTTTTAGAAATGACAAAAAGAGCTAGTCACTCAAGGTTGCCCAGCTCTCAGGTGTCCCCCAATATTCTCCCAACTAGCCTTCCTTCTTCCAAACTCCATTTCCCACCTGCTTCTCTTTTTCTTTTCTTCTAGTTTGCTTTATTCTTTTCCCTCCCACTCTCTCCGCTTTTAAAAAAAATGATAAAAACCCACATAAGATTGATCATTGTAACCATTTTTAAATGATGCTTCAATGGCATTAAGTACATTCACATCATTGTGCAATTATTGCTACCATTCATCCCTAGAACTTGTCATCAGCGAAACTGGAGCTTGGTATCCAGTAAACTAACTCCCCACCCTTCCCTCCCCATAGTCCCTGGCAACCACCATCATGCTTTCTGTCTCTATGGATTTGACTCCTCGGAGAAGGCAATGGCACCCCACTCCAGTACTCTTGCTTGGAAAATCCCACAGACGGAGGAGCCTGGTGGGCTGCAGTCCATGGGGTCGCTAAGAGTCAGACACGACTGAGCGACTTCACTTTCTCTTTTCACTTTCATGCATTGGAGAAGGAAATGGCAACCCACTCCAGTGTTCTTGCCTGGAGAATCCCAGGGACGGGGGAGCCTGGTGGGCTGCAGTCTATGGGGTCACACAGAGTCGGACACGACTGAAGTGACTTAGCATAGCATAGCATAGCATAGGAACTGCCTATAAACCATATCATGTCATATTTGTCTTTTTGTGTCTGGCTTCTGTAGTCAGGATTTTCCAGAGATACAGAACCAATAGTATATATAAAATATCACATATATATATACACACATACATGGGTGTGTGCTGTGTACTAAGTCACATCAGTCATGTCTGACTCTGTGTGACCCTGTGGACTATAGCCCACCAGGCTCCTCTGTCCATGGGGATTCTCCAGGCAGAAGTACTGGAGTATATTGCCATGCCCTGCTCCAGAGGATCTCCTGACCCAAGGGTTGAATCCACATCTCCTGCATTGGCAGGTGGGTTCTTTACTACTGGTGCCACCTGGGAAGGCCCCCACCTATATATATATATATATATATATATATATATATATATATTATAAAATAAATTATTACATATATTGTTCAGTTGCCAGGTCATGTCTGACTCTTTGCAGCCCCATGGACTGCAGCATGCTAGGCCTCCCTGTCCCTCATATTGTGTATTATATATACATTATATATTAGTCGGTCAGTTGTGTCTGACTCTTTGTGACCCCATGGACTAGCTCGTCGGCCTCCTCTGTCCATAGAATTCTCCAGGCAAGAATGCTGGAGTGGGTGGCTATTCCCTTCTCTAGGAGATCTTCCTGACCCAGGGATCAAACCTGGTCTCCTGTATTGCAGCAGACTCTTTACCATCTGAGCCACCAGGGAAGTCCCATACATTATATATTAGTGTATATTAATATTATATATACAGTTATTTATAAGGTTTAATTGTATGTATGATTGTTGTTTAGTCACTAAGATTTATGTGTCTATATACATAAATCTTAGTGACTAAACAACAATCATATATACAATTAAATATATGTGTCTATATACACATATATACATGTATACATACATTCATGGGAGAAGGCAATGGCACCCCACTCTAGTACTGTTGCCCAGAAAATCCCATGGATGGGGGAGCCTGGTAGGCTGCAGTCCTTGGGGTCGCTAAGAGTCAGACAGGACTGAACGACTTCACTTTCACTTTCCACTTTCATGCATTGGAGAATGAAATGGCAACCCACTCCAGTGTTCTTGCCTGGAGAGTCCCATGGACGGAGAAGCCTGGTGGGCTGCAGTCCATGGGGTCGCACAGAGTCAGACACAACTGAAGAGACTTAGCAGCAGCAGCATACATGCATACATACCTATGGGCTTGGACTTCCCAGGTGGCACTAGTGGTAAAGGGCCCCTCATACCAATGCGGGAGACATGAGAGACGCAGGTTCAATCCCTGGGTCTCGAAGATCCCCTGGGGTAGAAAATGGCAACCCTCTCCAGTATTCTTGCCTGGAAAATTCCATGGACAGAGGATCCTGGCAGGCTACAGTCCTGGGGTTGCAAAAATTACCCATAACTGAGTGACAGTATGCATGCACACACACACATATATAAATATGAATATATAAATAAATAAATATATATAAATATATATATATAATTATGGGAGAAGGCAATGGCACCCCACTCCAGTACTCTTGCCTGGAAAATCCCACGGACAGAGGAGCCTGGTAGGCTGCAAGTCCATGGGGTCACTAAGAGTCAGACGTGACTGAGCGACTTCACTTTCTCTTTTCACTTTCATGCATTGGAGAAGGAAATGGCAACCCACTCCAGTGTTCTTGCCTGGAGAATCCTAGGGACGGGGGAGCCTGGTGGGCTGCCGTCTGTGGGGTCACACAGAGTCGTCCACGACTGAAGTGACTTAGCATAGCATAGCATATATAATTATATATATATATATAATTTAGTATAAGGAGTTGGCTCATGCAGTTAAGAAGACTAAAGTCTTGCAAGCTGCACTAGGCCAACAGGAAAGCCGGTAGAGCTGATGGGGTATGTTCTGGTCTGAGAGCAGGAGAAGAAGAATGTCTCAGTTTAAACAGTCTGGAAGCGAGAGAGTGAATTCTCCACTTTTTTTCTCTTTGGGTCGTAAGGTTTTCAGAGTTCATCTATATTGTCTCATGTGACAGAATGTCACCCTTTTGAAGGTTGAATAATATTCCATTGTGTGAATACACCATTATCTGTTTATCCATCCATCTGTTGATGGACATTTGGGTTGCTTCCACTTCTTGGCTATTGTGAGTAATGCTGCTGTGAACATTTTTGTTTAAGTATCTCTTCCTGCCTTTGTTGTCTTCTCCAGTGAAATATTTCAAAGCTCCCAGGATGGGTGAGCATCCTTTGTCTCGGATTCACTCAGCTGCCTCTGGCTTTGTCCTTTTAGGCTGTGATAAAGTTGGCTCAGTCATATCTAAGGGAACAACAAGAATTGCCCATCACCTTAGTAACTGATTGTAAGGTGGGTGAGATAGGGGAGACAGAATAAGGAAAAAACATGGTCTTTTCTACCAGTCAGGTAAGTCAGAGGTGGTCCCCAGCAGGGCAGGTGAATTCTAGGCATCAGAGAAGGAGTCTGTAGAAGAAAGAGCTTAGACTTGGTATTAAACAATCTGAGGTTAAATCGAGGCCCTTACCAGCCTCAGTCATCCCATCTGGAAAATGAGGATGATGCTTCCTATGCTCCAGGGCCATGTTGCAGATGAAAGAAAACAGCCCATGCTAAGGGGCAGGTACCCGGGGGCACTGGAGGGTTCTTAGCTCCTTCTTTCCTTATGTAGCATAGACCTTGAACAGCCCAGGACCATGAAGACCCAAGAGTTCAAATGGTTCCTTTGTTACATTTCAGGTACAGAAGTATTAAAGTCTGAAAGTGGGGTTTGCTTCAAACAGGGGCAGAGTGTGCGGTGCCTTCAGACCTCCTGTTTTCTCCAGGAATGGCTTGCTCTGTGGCTCCTGGCCCAGGAGAGCCTGTGGGCTTCCAAAAATCTGTGGCTTGAACAACCTTCTTCTTAATCTCGATGTTCAGATCTTGGTGTCGGCACCTTTGGGTTGGAATGCTGCCTTTTGAGCAGAGCTGATCTTTCTCTGTTTTGCTCTCTCTCCTTTATTTGGTGCACAGAAAGAGGGGGTTCTCTCCTACTCAACATTGTTATAATCTCCCTCCAGCAGATAAGGAGGGAGAGAGTCTTGAGTTTCCGTGCCCTCAATGAAGTGGGTGGCTTTTCCTCTACTTCCCTGCATTCCTGTTGGGGGAGACCGAGCCTGTTTCATTTTTCAAGCAGAGAATAAGATGTGGCCTTGTCCCTGTGGTTCATGTGACAAACATGTCCTGAGCACCTACTGTGTGCCAGGCTTTATGTTGCTGTGTGTGCGCACGTAGTGGTGTCAGTTTGTTGCCCTCATGGCACTCAGGGTCTTGTGGAAATTAGGGAGACGAGTTAACCGTGACAATGACTCTTCAGTGGGATAAGCGGTGTGACAGTGAGAGGCAATGGGACCAGATAAAAGAGTCATCGAATGCAGGGCAGGCTTCCTGGAGGAGGCCATGTGATCTGGGAGAAGTGTACAGGATGAGGATGAAGTAGCCAAATTAAGAAGGGTGGGAGGACTTCCCTGGCAATACAGGGGTTGGCCCCATGTGCTCCCAATGCAGGGGGCACGTGTTGGATCCCTGCTTGGAGAACTGATGTCCCCCATGCTGACTAGGGCAGTGAAAAATAGAAATTAAATAACAATTTAAAAAAAAAAAAAAAAGAAGTGCAGGGAAGACATGCAGGTGGAAGGGACAGAATGTGTAAAGACTTGGATGAAAAAAGGATCATGGCTTCTCAGAAATTACTGGCAACCTGGGAGGTATCATGGATTGGGTTCCAGACCACCCCTATAAAGTGAGTATCACAATAGAGAAAGTCCTATGAATTCTTTTTGTTTCCCAGTGCACATAAAATTTATGTTTATGCTATACTATATTCATTGAAAGTGATTATTTTTAAACAACAGCAAAGGCAGAAATACTCAGTATAGATATGTACTATAATAGCTTGGATAACAATGCTGATGGAAAAAAACACAGGTCTTCAGCTTGGCTACTCATCCAAAGTTGCCACAGAGAATATTTTCAGTGATAATTTTGTTTATAAACTAGGCAAAATTTGCTGTTGTCAGCCTACTCTTTCTATATATTTGTTGTTGTTGTTCAGTCGCCCAGTCATGTCTGACTCTTTGCAATCCCATGGACTGCAGCACGCCAGGCCTCCCTGACCCTCACCATCTCCTGAAGTTTGCCCAAGTTCACGTCCGTTGCATTGGTGATGCGATCCAGCCATCTCATCCTCTGATGCCGTCTTCTCCTTCTGCCCTCAATCTTTCCCAGCATCAGGGACTTTTCCAATGAGTCAGCTGTTTACATGACGAAAATAGTGGAGTTTCAGTTTCAGCATCAGTCCTTCCAGTGAATATTCAGGGTTGATTTTGCTTAAGATTGACTGATTTGATCTCCTTGCAGTCCACGGGACTCTCAGGAGTCTTCTCCAGCATGTATAGTCTATTAAGTGTGCAATAGCATTATGTCTAAAAAACAGGGAAAGGTTGAGGGCAGGAGGAGCAGAGGGTGACAGAGGATGAGATGGTTGGATGGCATCACCAACTCAATGGACATGCATTTGAGCAAGCTCTAGGAGATAGTGAAGGACAGGGAAGCCTGGCGTGCTGCAGTCCATGGGGTCACAAAGAGTTGGACATGACTTAGCGACCGAACAACAACATACTTAATTAAAAATGACTTATTGTTTAATTGTGCTAACTGTCCTCTGAGCCTGTGAGTAGTAATCTTTTTGCTGGTAGAGGGTTGGAAGTATCGTGAGGCTTACTAAAACGTGACACGGGGACTCAAAGTGAGGATGTGCTGTTAGAAAAATGGTGACGATAGATTTGCTCCATGTGGGGTTGTCAGAAACCTTCAGTCTGTTTAAAAAAACAAAAAAACAATATAAATTTTAAAAGGATGGCTTCCCCTGTGGTCCAGTGGTTAAGATCCTACCTTTCAATGCAAGGGGTGCAGGTTTCATCCCTGGTCGGGGAGCTGAGATCCGTGCGATGTGACCAAATTTTTTTAAAAAATTGCAATATCTGAGAAACAGTAAAGCGAAGCACAATAAAATGAGGGATGCCTGTTTAGTGTTTGGTAAGCAGTTTAGTATTGCTAGGGAGGGGAGCCCTTAAGGGATGGGGAATTTAAGAAATTGAGCTGGAAAGGTCTGTAGGAGCTGGTTAAGGCGTTGGGATTTGACGTTAAGACTCAGGAGCCACTGAGAGAACTTGGGCAGATGAGAGAGAGTGTGTCAGATTCACATTTGGAAACTTCCCTTGAGCTGCAGCAGATTAGAGAAGGGAGATGAGGACAGGGAAACCATCAAAAGAGAAAATCGGCCCCATACCGGGGGCCCGTAATCAGCAGCAGAGGCTGGGCTCCATGCCTGACTCAGTCAACTCACTGCCCTGAACCTTTATTAAACACCAACTGTGTACCGGCTGGGATGACAGACATCAGCCCTGAGATGCCTAATGCACGAGTGAGCGCTTATGTGGAGACAAGATGGCCAAGAGGAGAGAAAATAGATTTGAAGATGCAGACGGGGGAGGGGGGTCGCTGGAGGGGATGAGAGAGAAAGGTATAAAGGTCAGCTGGGGGCTTCATCTTGGCACGAAGATTTATAACCTCCCCGCTCTTGGTCTCACCCCCCTCCCCATCCTTGCCCCCTTTCTCTTTCTGGCGGCATGTTCTAGACATACACATTATCTCTATTAATACCAGCCACAAGGTCATTACTCAGGCACCAACTTTTCCTCCAGCATAAATATTTATACAGGACTGACCTGTGACTGCTGCGTTTTCCTTTTATTTGATTCCTGCCGCCTTTTGTGTCTTGCGAGTCTGTCGGCTAATGTGTTTAGCCCCTCTGTCTGGAACCTTTCGGAGCCAGCCGAGTCTCTGGGAATGGAAGAGGGGGCAGAGGGGAGGTGAGAAGCAGGAGGAGGCAGGGTGGGTACCGCTTGCTGGACATCAGTGAGAACTCTAGTGGTGAGGATGTGAGGAGCTCTTGACCGGCTGTTTAATAATAGGCTGGCCAAGTTCTAAAGGAAACTAAAGGAAAGGACTGTGTGTGTCAGGGGGTGGTCATGGGGGTGGGGGCTCTTTTCTCCCTGAACCCTGCAACCCCCCCAAATCTGGATCAGAAGCAGGCTTCAGTGAAACTCACAAAGCTGATGTATCAGGATCCTACCTTTTGTAAGAACCTCTTTTCTGACCTTGAGTGTGGCCTGGAAAAATTTTCGTGGGTCAGGGATTCTTATAAAATTGTCAAAGCCAGATATTTTTGCATGCTTTCTCTTAGAAATTCCCTCATTTAGTGAACTACAGGCGCCACCCCCAGCTCACCACCCCCGGACCTGGATCTGTCCCCACTGGTGGTGATTTGACTTATATATGATTCTTTGGCTGGGAGTAAAGGGAAAGATCTAAATATTGAATAAAATCATGATAATAGTAATATTAATAACCATCATAATAGCTACTACTACTGTTAGAGTACCTACTGCTTACCAGCTTCCCTGATGGCTCAGATGATCAAGAATCTGCCTGAAATGCAAGAGACCTGGGTTCGATCCCTGGGTCAGGATCCCTGGAGAAGGGAATGGCTAAGTTTTCTTGCCTGGAGAATTCCTTGAACTGAAGAGCCTTGCAGGCTGTGGTCCATGGGGTCACAAAGAGTCAGACACGACTGAGCGACTAGCTCTATCACTTTCACACTTTCGCTGCTTACCAGGTTTTCCTCATTTTATTCTTTAATGATCTTGGGACAAGCATCCTCACCCCCAGGAATTTCGGGCTCAGGGAAGTTAAGCGTCTAGTCTAATGTCTCACGGTTAGTAAGTAGGGGACCTAGGACCAGGACCCAGGGTATGGTTCTGCTTTCCTCTAAACCAGCGGTCCCCAACCTTTTTGGCATGAGGGACTAGTTTCATGGAAGACAATTTTTTCCACAGACCAGGGCTGGGGGTGGATGGTTTGGGTATGATTCAAGTGCGTTATGTTTATTGTGCAGTATATTTCTATTATTGTTACATCAGCTGCACCTTGGATCATCAGGCATTAGATTTTAGAAGTTGGGGACCCCTGCTCTAAACCTCGGAAAGTAGGAGTAGGAATAATGTGGAGTATGTCTGCCATGTCCCAGGCACTGGACAGATACATATTTATTTCATATCCTCTAGCAAACAATCCTGCAGGGTTAGGAAGAGAAAATTGGCCCTGTTCTGCAGGTGAGAAACCAGAGGAAGGTAATATTGTTAAATCAATACAGAAAATACATCGCAAGTCAAAATCAGAGATCCGGTGGGTCTGACACTTCCCCAGCGGCATGACTGCACAGGTCGGCAAGGAGCAACCCCCACTGAAGTTTGGTAGTGCAATTAAGGGGCTGATTTCTCTCATTGTTTTCTTTTATGCTGTTTTGACAAAGTCATCAAGGAAATACAATACATTTCACCAAAGAAAAATAGAGATTCAAGAGAATGCTTTCTTTCCCTCTGCTAGTGAGTTGGACCTGAGGCTGAGGTGGGGGCTGGTGAAACTCTGGAAGGGGGAAGGTACTTTGATCAATATCATTAGTCGAGTGTTTTATTTATTTTTAAAAATATTTTTGAGCTATGATTTATTTTATTTAAAAAATATTTTATCTGTTTGGCTGCAGCAGGTCTTAATTGCAGCACGAAGGATCTGCTGTTGGGGTTACAGCATGTGGAATATTTAGTTGTGGCATGTGGGGCTTAGTTCCCTCATCAGGGATGGAACCTGGGCGCCTTAGCCACTGGACCACAGAGGAGTCTAAAAGACAGATGTTTTAAGGGACTGCTTCTCTGCTCTGAGTGCACCCCCTCCTTCCACCTCCTACCCCCCAACCCAGACCTCAGCCCTTTCGATGGCTGCTGAGAAATGCTAAGCCACCAGCAACCTCCTTTAAGGTCAGAGATGTATGTTTTCACTCCCAGCGTGTCCTTGGTACTCAGCACCATTTCTGGCACAAGAGTAGGCACTTAATAAATGTTCATTGCATTAATGAATGAGCACATAAATGTCCTTCTACCAGGGGCCACCCCTTAGAAGTATTTGCATTTTAATGAAAGCTCTGAGACTCAAAAAAGTCCTTAATGACTTAAGGGCCCCAGGTCCCACTTTAAGGGGTATTGACAGAGCACAGGCAGGCAAGAGAGGAGGATTTGGTGCTATTCCAATGGCCATCTTCCTCAACAATGAGCTGTGAGAATTTGGAAAGTCATTTCTCCCCTGTAAGCCTCTGTCCCATCTAGAGAAACAAGGGGTGGACTGTATGGGTTCTAAGGGTGAGGCAGATTGGTGCCATGAAGGATGGAACACATTTCCTGGGCCCAGGTTGCAGCTTCACCAGGATGAGCTGTGTGTCTCATATGCAAGTGACTCAGCCTTCCTGTGCTTCCGTTTCCCCATCTGGAAAATGAGCATAACTGTAGTACGTGACTCAAGGATTTTACAAGGATTCAGTTAGTTAACACATATCAAATCTAGGGACTTCCCTGGCAGTCCCGTGGTTAAGACTTCACCTTCCAGTGCGGGGGGTGCAGGTTCGATCCCTGGTCAGGGAGCTAAGAAGCCACATACCTTGTGGCCAAAAACCAAAACATAAAACAGAAACAATATTGTAACAAATTCAATAAAGACTTTAAAAATAGTCCACATTTTAAAAAGTCTAAAAAAAATACATATCGGATGTAAAGGTCTTAGGACAACACCTGGCATAAAAGACATGACTCATACATGTTATCCATGACAATTATCCATATCTATGAATTAGGCAATGGCACCCCACTCCAGTACTCCTGCCTGGAAAATTCCATGGATAGAGGAGCCTGGAAAGCTGCAGTCCATGGGGTCGCAAAGAGTCGAACACGACTGAGCGACTTCACTTTCACTTTTCACTTTCATGCATTGGAGAAAGAAATGGCAACCCACTCCAGTGTTCTTGCCTGGAGAATCCCAGGGATGGGGGAGCCTGGTGGGCTACCATCTCTGGGGTTGCACAGAGTTGGCCACGACTGAAGTGACTCAACAACAACATGAATTAGGAGATATTGTATTCACATTATATTCATAATAGTAATCATAATAGTCATCATTGATCAAGTGCTTACAATATGCAAGACATTATGTCCTTTGCTCCTTGCGAAACACTACAGGGTGTTTATTTTTCATGGGCTCCAACTTGCAGATGGAAAACCAGAAGCACAGAGCATCTAAGCCACTGGACTGAAGTCACACAGTCTCTTGATATAGGGGCAGATATCAACTTGAGTTTTGCACCGAAGTTTGGCTACAAATTCAGGTATTTACCAAGGCCAGGCAAGTAACTCTACTGGGTAAAAGGAACTGGCATAAGACAAGAGGTAAAGAATTACATGTATTTTGATCAAGCATAACATTAGCCTTGTTGCTTCACCTTTTGAATTTATGTTGGTTCTCTAGTGTGACTGCCATTTGAATCACGTGAGGATTCAAAAAAGTAGTGACGTCAGGTTTCATGCCCAGAGACCGTGACATAGTTGGTGTGGGTGATGGCACCCTAATAACAGATTTTAATCTGTTCTACAGTTGATTCTAGTGCCTCGCTAAGATTGAGAGCCACCGTTTAACAGCACGGAGTGAGCCAGTAAGACATGCTAGCTGCCATACTCAGCAAGGGAACCACCAATTTACAGCCTTACATAAAGATAAATCTTTGAGATGGATCAATCTATCCATCCACTCTCACCCATCTGCCATTTGCCTGCCCACACATTCCCCACCATTTACCCTCCCAGACATCCATTCTCCCATTCTTCTATCCTTCCTTCTTTCTTTTCACCCATCCATCCATACATCCGCCTGCCCATCCATTCATCCACCCACCCATCCATCCACCCACCCACCCATTCATCTATCCATCCATCCACCCACTCACTCATCCATCCACTCATCCATCAACCTGCCATTCATCCATCTACCCACCCATTCATCTATCCATCCATCCATCCCTGTAGTCATCCATTCATTTATCTGCCTGTTTACCAACCCATCCATATGTCCACTTACTCCTCAACCCTATTCTTTTGTCCATCTACCCTGCCGCTATTTTATCCTTTCACACATCTGTCTATCCACCCATTCCTCCCTCTCTTCTTTCGTTTCCCCTCCCCCTCCCTTCTATCCTTTCTCCCTTCCTTCCTTTCTCTGTTGTGCCTTCTTCTCCAGACCACAGCTTAGACTGACCCTCAGCACAGGCTACTTGCAATGCCATCAACGGCTTCTCCCATCTCTTCTTCTAAAAGTTCCATGTCCACGATTTAGGTGTTAATAAACTTCTTGGAGGTGCCTGACAGAAGTGAGCCAGAGAAAGAAAAGAAATCTGTTTCTGGTTTTCCCTGATGACCTTTCTTTCCCAAGGAAGTCTCTTATAAACACTTCCAGCACTGGCAGACGCCAGGACTTTTGAACGGCTCCTCCAAGTCGAAAGGCAATCTCGAGTGCATACCTGGTGTGTGCTGATCTGAATCCAGAGGGAGGGTTAAGTGAGGTTCTGACTGTGCAATCCAGGGCCAGCCCCAGGGTTCTCCTCTCCTTTCACAGCTGCAGTGTGAAGGCCAGACTACAAAGGCTGCTCCTGAGTTCCTGACGTGACTTTTCCATTTCAAGAGTCTCTCCCCATCCCAGCTTCTAAGTGTGTTTGTTATCCTTGGCGTGACTGATATTTTGAACCAGATAATTCTTCACTGTGGGAGTCCGTCCCATGCATTGTAGGCTGTTTAGCAGCATCCTTGGTCTGTACGCTTTTGATGTCAGTAGCATTCTGCCCTCCCCTACTGCCTCTGGGTTGTGGCAACCAAAAATGTCTTTGGATATTACCATATAAATTTGTGGCGGGGTGCAAAAAGGTCCCCTGTTGAGACCCACTGTTTTAAGTCGGGCTCATGGTAATTAGCGAGATGTTACTCTTTGGAATGTTCTCTTGTCAATAATGATTATTAATTATAATGCTACTCACCAGTATCATTACAGTGGACTCAGCATTATATGTGTCACTCTCTATAATAATGACAATAATGATATAATAGTGATAGTAATGATACTCAGCAGTGATGGTCCCTCAAAATAGATTAGGGGCATGTGGTTCTCAACCAGGGCTGCAGATCAGAAATACCCAGAGAGTTTTATATTTCACAGTGCCCATGCATACCCCAGATCCATTACATCAGGCTCTCTGGAGGTGGGATCCAGGCGACAGCATTACTAGAACTGCCCAAGTGATTCCAAGTACAGCTGAGCTAGAGAACTTGAGGTCTGGGGTGACTTTATATCCAGGTCTTCCCAAGACATTCACCATTTACATCTGTTGTCCCAGATCAATAATAGCATTCATTCTTCAACATGCCCTGGCTTAGACAGTATTAACTATGTAGTCACCCACTGTATATCTCATTTGATCTTCTTACCAACACTCAAAGATAAGGGACAGGTACTATCCCCAGGGATGCCTATGAAGAGCTAAGACCTAGAGAGAAGACATTGTTGGCTCAAGGTTGCGCCATTTGTAAATGACTGAGGCAGGATTCGAACCCAGAACTAGTCTCACTCTGATGCCAGAGGCTGCTGCACCATCTCTGTACCAGCCTCACTAGGCTTCATGCGGATGAGCGTTTATGAAGAGCTGGTCTGTGATAAGAGACATTATTTTGTTTGCAATGACAACATTCACATCGTTCGGGATTTTAAAGTGTCTTGAAGATCAGCACAGGCTTGGTTTTTTCCTGGTTGGAGTTTTTCTTTTCTTTCTTTTGCATGAAAAAGCAACAGACTATTTGAGTCCACGTGTGCACAGTTGGGCATCTTTCTCCACTCCCCACAGATGCCCATACTTAAGTCAGGTGCTCTTGGGTTTAGAGCCAGACAGACTTGAGACAGATCCTGGCTCTACCACTTCCTTTCTGTGTGATTTTGGTGAAGTAACTTTAATTCCTCTGTGGATCCAATTTTCTCATCATTATACTGAGTATAATGATACCATTTTTCTTATGGAGGCTTACATGGAGCAATGTCTATGCTTGGCTATTCTTATTGTTGTTGTTATTATTGTCATGGTGACCATAATTTTTATTGGTAATATAAATGATTACAGTTATTGTGTTGTCTTTGTGGGGGTCACCTGTGAGGAATATTCTGGAAAAATCTGCATTTTTCCTGCAGCTTCTGATGCATCCTAGGATCTCAGGCCAGCCTGCACTGGCACTGGCACTCATTCTAGGCTGATGCCTTGGCCATGGGGCTGGGGTAATTTTTAAATTAATGTTTATCGGAGTAGAGCTTTACAATGAAGTATTAGTTTCTACTGTATAGCAAAGTGAATCAGCTATACTTATAAATAGATAACTAAGGAGCTGGAGTGTTATAGGGAACTCCTGTGGCTTAGCGGCTATGGTGGGTTGAATGGCTATCTCCAAAAAGAATGTCTTTACGTGAGATCATTCTGCATTACCTGGGTGGGACCTAAATTTGACGAAAGGAATCCTTATAAAAATGAGGCAGAGGGAGATTAGACAGATGAATGGGGAAGATATAGAGACACAGAGGAGGAGGCCATCTGAAGACAGAGGGAGAGATGGAGTGATGCTCTCACAAGCCAAGGAATGCTGGGAGCTCCAGAAGCTGAAAAAGGTGAGCAGTGATTCTAAGAACCTTCAGAGGGAGAGCCTGTCCTTGCCACCGCCTTGATTTTGGGCTTCTGGCCTCCAGAACTAAGAGCATATAAAGTCCTGAGTTGTTTTTTTTTTTTTTTTTAAATATTTATTTATTTATTTGGCAGTGCAAGGGTTTAGTTGTGGCATGCGGGATCTTTTTAAATTGCAGCATGCAAACGCTTGGTTGTGGCATGATGAACCTAGTTCCCTGACCAGGGATTTAAACCCGGGCCCCCTGCATTGGGAGTGCCTAGTCTGAGCCACGGGACCACCAGGGAAGTCCCAGCCCTATTGTTTTAAGCCTCCAAGTTTGTGGCCATTTGTTACATCAACTCCAGAAAATTAGTACAGCAGCCTCACCAGAAACAGTGCTATAAATGCAAACTGGGAAAAGGAGCCTGGATTGAAAGCCAGGCGACTGGTGTCTAGGCTTGGGTCTGTTTTCACTTCTGGGTGACCTTAGATAACGCAGTTTTCCTCCCTGGACTTTAGTGTCTTCATCTGTAAAATGGAGAGTAGGCTGATTCTTGGGTGGGAGACTCTTATCGTACGTGCGCTCACTTGCTCAGTCATGTCTGATGCTTTGCGACCCCCTGGACTGTAGTCTGCCAGGCTCCTCCATCCATGGAATCTTTCAGGCAAGAATACTGGAGTGGGTTGCCATTTCCTACTCCAGGGGCCAGACAGTTTATGAACTTAGGTGAAGTGGGCCTGGGTAGCAGCGTGCTAGGAAGAAAGAGTGACTGGGTCAACTTGGGGGCCCTTAACCCTTTGAAGGATGCACCCATCATTCAGCTCCTGCTAATTGTTGCCAGATAGGAATGCCGGCATAATGTCGCCAGAACTTCTTATTTTTCAAGAGAAGAGAGATATCCAGCTTTTTATGTAAAATCTGATTTTTGAATGTTTGTAGTTAATTTACATTTCTTACAAGCATGACACGGGCCAAGTAAAGCAATTCTGCAAGCCAAAAATGACCTCTAATCTAACTGATCTTCAAGGTCTCCTTCCAGCCCCTGATGCTCTGATTCTCTGACTTACAGGAATACCCGTGGCTTCCAGAGCCCTGACCTTGACAAACTCAGGAGAGTAGGCCAGGGAAGATGGGAGCAGTGTGGTGGGAGAATGTGGGCTCATCCATTTAGACCTGGGCGGGAACCCTGGAAGAAGAAACCCAAGTGCTTTGGTCCAGAAGGGCCTGATCTTTCATTTTCCCCCTCCTTACCAAGCTGCTGGGTTTCAGGTAGCAGGCTTGATTTTTATGTGCAAAGCTTAAGCCCCCTAGTCAGCCTGGGCCCCATGGTGCCCCATAAATCATAGGCTGTTTTTATTATTATTAATAAAATCCAGCTGATACTGGAAGTGCTAAGGAAATGTGGCATGGAGAAGGAAAGGCTGGAAAATGGATGAAGACTGGCCTTGCACCCATAAGCAGATGGTTTGAGACTTCAACATTTTCCATCAGAAAGGCAGGTTTCTGTTTGTTTTCACCCATTCCTGTGCTTAAGAGAGCATTTATGATGTGATACAGGAGTCTCAAGTTTGATCCTTGGGTCGGGAAGATCCCCTGGAAGATGGCATGGCAACCCACTCCAGTATTGTTGCCTGGAGAATCCTCATGGACAGAGGAGCCTGGCAGGCTACAGTCCATGGGATGGCAAAGAGTCAGACTGAAATGACTTGGCACGCACACACACATGATGTGCCCATCACCACCAGGGGACTGAGGATACAGGAGCGCATATGGGAGATGCCTTCCTGCCATCCTGGACTTGAGTCTCCGGGAGGGGAGGGCGGATAATTAGATGAGTGATTCCTCAATGTGTGAAAAAGATGCAATAGAACAGAGTTTGTGGAAGATGTATGGGAGGGGTCAAAGCATCAGTCCCAGTGGGAATGCCACTTAAGCTCTCAGCAGAAGGACGTGCAGAAGCCAGTTAGGCAAAGAGCATGTACACAAGAACCAGAGCCCTGCTGAGGACGACACATCCAGGACAGGAGCGCCTGTGTCAAAGAACCAGTGATGCGATTAACTTCTCAGGGCGTCAATATTCCCACCTGAAAAATGAGAGGGCTGTTCTGGACAGTCTCTGGGGTCCTTTAAGCTCGGCTAGCCCATGAATCTTGGGTGACAAACTGAAATTGAGATGGATTGGCAACATTTTGCCGTACCTGTTTAGCCTTTGTTGGCCAGAATAATAATTGAAATTGCAGCTGTGGAAGCTGGTGAGGATGGAGCGAGACCTTTTCCAGCTGCAGGTTTCATCACTGTGATCGTGGGTGGTGCCAACACCACCCACTGAATGTGCCTTGAGCTTTGGTATCGGGTTAGAAGGCTTCCCTTATTAGTAGAGATAGTCATGGATTTGTTGTTGTTCAGTCTCTCAGTCATGCCTGACTCTTTGCAACCCCATGGACTGCAGCATGCCAGGCTTGCCTGTCCTTCAGTATCTCCTGGAGTTTGCTCGAACTCATGTCCATTGAGTCAGTGATGCCATCCAACCATCTCCTCCTCTGTTGACCCCTTCTCCTTCTGCCCTCCATCTTTCCCAGCAGTAGGGTCTTTTCTAATGAGTTGGCTCTTTACAATGGTTAGAGTCTATTTACCAGGGACTCAGTATGTGCATCCTTCATCACATAGCAAGTATGTATCAAGTCTCAGACACCATGCTAGAGGGTTGGGAGATGATGGTGAATAAAGTGGGAAGATTTGAGGCTGACACAGAGCTCAGATGGGTACCACAATGAACTAGAAAATGCTTGCAGAGTGAAATGATGAAACTAAGTGTGTGGGTGTGTATGTGTGAGAGAGAGAGAGGGAGAGAGACAAACACACACACACACACACACACACAGAGCAAGAGAGCATGCAAACTAAAGGTTATACTTGACGTTAGGCAGTCCCAGGTGACCACCTTGAGAAGATGACTTCCGAGCGGAGATCTGAAGTGGCCAAAACATCAATCGGGAGATCAGGGGAAGGGCATTCCAGGTACAGGGAGCAGCAAGTTCAAAGACAATGAGGTAGGAATTAAGTTGACATGTTCTTGGAAGAGGGGCAGTGGAGGGCTGAAGCCTAGTGGGCAAGGGAGGAATTGGGTGGGTGTCAGGGTTGGAGCCTGGAGGGTCTTTTCTTTCTGAGCACAGTGAGAGCCTCCTGAAAGGTGTTAAGCAGGGGAATGAGGTGATATGATGTATGTTTGACAAAGACAACCTTGACCGTTCCTTGGAGCAGCAAGTGTGGGAGCAGAGGGACCAGGCAGGAGCCCGTTGAAGTTGTCCTGGCCGGAGATGATAATGTCTTGCTAGCAGTGGAGATGGAGCAAGGGGGTCATCTTTAGGGCACCTTTTGGAAATTTTTGGTGGATTGGCTATAGGCGAACAGGGAAGCTGGAGGAATCAAAAGAGAGGAATCAGAAGCACCCCAGTGTTTTTGCCTTGTTTGGTCCAGTGGATTTTCATATTTAATCCCCACAGCTACCCTTGGAAAGGTGGGTATTATTATCCCCATTCTATGACTGGGCCCACTGAGCCATCTGTAAAGGTCAGAACCGGAATTTCAACCAAGTCTGTTCTCCTCTAGAGGCCATTCGGAATCCTCTCTGTTCATGAATTTCTTTCTCTCCTTGTTCACATGGCTCCATTCCATCCTCAGGGACTGGCTTGCCACCCAGGATCCAGCCTTTTCCCTCTCGCTTTGGGTGAGAGACCAGGTCGGTGGAGCTCAGTCGGGTAACCCCCTGAAATGTCAGATCCTGTCAGCTCTCTGGAGGCAGAGACCAGCGGGGCAGAAAGTGCCTCTGGAACCCGCTCTGGGAAGTGTGTCTCACCAACCCTTTGAATGCTGCCCGGGATCTCTGTGCCCCCCGCCCACTCCTGCTCCTCCAATGGCTTCTAGCTTTCCACTGGTGACAGCTTCGATGATCTCCTGTGACAGGGGGAATATGCAGCCACAGGGATGCAGCTCCGTGCCCGGGAAATGTCACCTCCAATTGATGTCATGGAGGAGAGAGAAGCAATTAAGGCGCCAGCCAATTCTTGAAGCTCTGGCTCCAGGCGAACTGTGGGGGTTGGAGAGGGAGATGGGCGGAGGAAGAACAGCCAAAAGAGGGTTGACGAGCAGAGGGTGAGCTGGGAAAAGGTGCCCATTTTCTTCCACAGAGTAGGTCTGCAGTAGGTCTGTGTTGAACATGAAACTGTAGTGGATGCTGTGGTGTGCCATCTAGATGCCCCCATCTTCAGAACCAAGGGACTCATTCCTCTAGCTCCAGAGATGGTTAGATGTTTCTGGCTCAACAGCTGAGTCTCTCTGCAGGACCTGCAGGACTCTCCTGGGGAAGCCTACACCCAGTAACTCATGGATCTGCTGTAGAAAGGTCCAGCGCCCTTGTGTTGACTTAAACCAGCTCTGATAAACCATCTTGTCTGCTGAGTTCCCTGTAGAACTGACTGAGTCACCCGCACCACAGCCCATGTTCTTCCTCTGCCCAGTCCTGCTTCTTCTTCTTCTTTTTACTTATTTATTTATTTCTGGCTGTGCTGGGTCTTCGTTGCTTCAAGGGCTTTTCTCTAGTTGCAGCGGGTGGGGGTTGCTCTCTAGTTGTGGTGTGCTGGCTTCTCATTGCAATGGCGTCTCTTGTTACGGAGCAGGGCTCTAGGGCACTCAGGCTTCAGGAGCTGTGGCATCTGGGCTCTGTAGTTGAGGCTCCTGGGCTCTAGGGCACAGGTTCTATAGTTGCAGTGTGCAGGCTTCGTTGCTCCATGGCAAGTGGGATCTTCCTGGACCAGGGATCGAACCCATGCCTCCTGCATTGGCAGGCAGATTCTTTACCACTGAGGCACCAGGGAAGTCCCAGTCCTGCTTCTTTTGCTTCCTGAAAGGTATTGTTCCTGTGAGCAATCCCCAGTGAAGCCCCTGACTATAGAGCTACGTCTCAGAAAACCCAGTCTTAGACAAATGCCTTACAGTGACAAAAATCATTAGTATATGGCCATTTATGGTGTCCATCCCACCTTCCAAGTTCTACGAGGGAAGGAGTCTTACTAGATTAAACCCTGGGCTCTCCTTTGTTGTGGAGAATCTGGGTAATGGTGAAACAGAGCAAAAAAAAGAAAGAAATCACAGAGGATTTTGTATCTGCATTATAAAAATTCCCAGAGTTAAGGGAGAGTGGAGGAAGCTAGAAAATCTGTGACGATGGAGTTTCAGAGATGGATATTTTAAAGGGGGAGGGAAAGAGGTGATATTTCCAGGTACAACTGACATCTAAATAGAGGATGCTGATGGGGGCAGGACTGAGAATAAATTTAAAAAATTAATTTATTTGGCTGCACCAGGTCATAGTTGTGGCATGCAAGCTCTTAGTTGCGACATGTGGGATCTAGTTCCCTGACCAGGGACTGAACTCAGGCCCCAAGCGTTGGGAGCGTGGAGTCTTGGCCACTGGACCACCAGGGAAATTCCCAAGAATACTTTGCTTTTTGACTTTAGAGACTGGACTGTATGGGAGACTGGGTTATAAGTATTACTTAATGGAAAGGGGGTAAATAAAGGTGAAGGAAGAACAGATAACTATGAATGAAAAAGAGGTGTAGAAAAAAAGAAGATATATCCCTGTGACTTGGAGAAGAGTCAAATAGAATTAAGGAGAAAAAGGATGAAATTAGAGTGAAAAGACATACTTCTCATAGTGTTGGACATTTCAGCCAAATTGCCAACACACCCAATATTCTTCCATCATTAAAATTGCCTTGTCTGCCACTCCCTGTAGGGTGAGTATAGAGAAGCTGGTCTTTGCATAGACATTCGCACTTATTAGCTCAGGGGTGTGTGTTAATTAGGTTAAGATCCTTACAGCTATAACAAAGAGCAAAATAATAATAATCCAAGAAAACTGCCTTATTTCTTTTGCAATAGTCCAAGCATAAGCAGTGTGTTTGGCATGGTTATCCCACAGGGATGGAATCCCTGTCTCTGACTCCTTCTATCTCATTTCTCTGTGTTAGCATTTGGGATCGAAGGTGATTGCTTCAGTTTCTGCCATAAAGTCTGTATTCTGTTCAGTGGGATGGGAAGAAGGGGACACAGAAGACATCATCTTCCTTTTAAGGCTATGATCCACCACTTCTGTAGACTCCCTATTGGCCAGAACTTAGTCACATGGCCATGACTGAGATTTAAAGGAAGTTGAAAAATAGTCTTTATCTAAGGGAGCCATGTGTCCAGTTAAACTTTTTAAAATTTGTTTATTTACTTACTTACTCATTTTTAATTAGAGGATAATTGCTTTGCAATGTTGTGTTAACTTCTGTTGTACAATGAAATGAATCAGCTATGTGTAAACATACACCCCCTTCCTCTTGAGCCTCCCTCCCTCTCTCCCCCACCTCACCCCTCTAGGTCATCAGAGAGCACCGAGCTGAGCCTGTGCTACACAGCGGCTTCCTGCTAGCCGTCTATTTTACATACAGCCGTGTGTATATGTCAATGCTATTTTCTCAGTCCGTCCCACCTTCTTTTTGCCCCAATATGTCCACAAGTCTTTTCGCTACATCTGCATCTCTATTTCTGCCCTGCAAATAGCTTCATCAGTACCACTTTTCTAAATTCCACATATATGCCTTGTGTGCGTGTGCTAAGTTGCTTCAGTCACGTCCGACTCTTTGTGACCCCATGGACTGTAGCCCGCCAGGCTCCTCTGTCCGTGGGATTCTCCAGGCAAGAATGGTGGAGTGGGTTGCCATGCCCTCCTCCAGGGGATCTTCCTGACCCAGGGGTTGAACTCAGATCTCTTCATGTCTCCTGCATTGGCAGGCGGGTTATTTACCACTAGCGCCACCTGGGAAGCCTATATGTACATTAATACATCATGTTTTTCTCTTTCTGATTTACTTCACTCAGTGTGACAGACTCTAAGTTCATCCACATCACTACATGTGACCAAACTTTATGGGTTCTGTTACTAAAGAAAGGGCAACGAGTGGCTCTGGAAGGGTAACTGGCTGTCTTTCTCAGATGCTCATCTGATGGCCATCTGACCCGAGGCTGACTGGGACTGATGAAGTGACCTACAGCAACCGTGGCTCATTACAGACCAACTGTGGATGCTGATTGTGGGTGGGGGAGGATGTGAGTAGTTGACGAAGGGAAGAGAATGGAGTAGGGAGGTTCTGAGGGAGGAAAAGGCAGGGAGGATGTCGGCTCTCAAGCTGCGTGATCACTTTCGGTTCTCAGTTCTGAATGTAAGCATTGTTACACGTCAGGCTGCTTTGGGCTGGGAGTAACAAAACCCAGTCTTAGACAGTGATTAAATCTGCATTGTCATTTCATGGAAGTCCAGAGTGAGGGTGGACTCAGGCAGGGATTGGTGAGGAGCTCAGCGGTGTCTCCAATGATTCAACGACTCAGAGTTATTCTTCACCTTTTTTGTTTGTTTGTTTCTGTTTCTGCAACTTGACACATTTTTTAGACCATTTTGCATGTATTTATTTTTGAATGGTTAACATCGAAAATTTCAGATGGTGCAAAAGGCATAAAACGAAGTCTCCCTCCCACCTATGTTACACTTACATCTCCCTCGCTAAAGAAATTTTTTATTTTGGTAAAAGTCACATAATATAAAACATACTATTTTAATCATATTTAACTCGGCATTTCGGTGGCACTAAGTACATTCACATTGCTGTATGACTCTCACCACTATCCACCTCCTGATAAACTGAAACTTTCACCATCAAACACTAACTGTGATACTTGTTCCTCCTCCTGACCCCTCCCGTCCCGCATCCCCTGGCATCTACTGATGTACTTTCTGACTCTGTGAATTTGATTTGACTGTTCTAAGTACCTTGTGTAAGTGGAATCAAACAGTATTTTCTACTTTATGCAGTAGCAGTGTATGTACGTCAATCCCAAACTCCCAGTCCATCTCTACCTTGGTGATTTTTCACTCTTAACATCTCCATTTGTGGCTTTATCCTCAGGCTGGCTGGTTCCACTCATTGTCACAACATGGTGACCAGCCATGACCAACCATGGCTTCCGTGGTCATACCTGCCAGTGGAAATTGAGAGAGAAGAAAGCATTCTACATTCACATGCAAAAAAAGTTCCTTCCAATTAGTTACATTGGAGTAGTTTAGATAATATGCACTCCCCACCAGACTACTAAAAGATGCTTGCTGATTTAGACTTAGCTGCTCCTACATGTAGGGATGGGAAAGGAGTGGATACCTGAATAAAATCAGAGTTCTAGGTTTCCACTGACAATCCTAAAAATTCTACTTACTCACAATAAGCTCCCTTTTCCTTAAGGTGTCCAGGGACTTAAGGCCAGATGCTCCAAAAGAGTTGAAGGAGGAAGAAAATAGAGTAAAAAAGCAGAGATGTGGCCATACCTGCTAGCGAGTCTCCAGAATATTGAGAGAAGATGCTATTGCCAGTGACTTCCAAGATCATTCAGGACAATTTGTGTGATGGAAAGAAGACATGGCTTTAACTTGTCAGTAGCCACTTCAGAGGAAAATCAGGGTCATCCTGGAACATCTTACATAGCTTGCAGGCTAGACATGAAGAGGGAGTGCAGATAACTACTCTGCCTGGCCAGGAAGACCATGAATGGGGCAACCATTTGCCAGATTGGAAGAGAGCATCCAGTTGATGGCAATATCTGGGATGGTGTGTAGGTGTCCTTCCAAGGGCCACTGTGATTTGTAGTGGCCCGTGGAGCAAACCTTGAGAAGTATTCAGAATCCCAATGAGTTGAGATTCGTGGGCTACTGAGTCCTATTTCAGGATGTTCTTTCTTAGTTTTACTGTCCGTCTTTGAAGTACTATTCCTTAGCAGTTTGGGTGTCACTTCCCTTTTGTGTGAATCTTCCTGGAGGTGGTCTGAGTATCTTCCTTGTCCTGTTCCTCTAAGAAGTGCTATGTCAAAAGACAGAGGATTGTCTCTGAAGCTGGGATTTGAACCCCAAGTTCCTCACTCAGCCAATGAGGTGACCCCAAGATACAGATTCCAGTCTCTGAGCCTCAATTTCCTCATGTGTGAAATTAAGAGAATAATATGTACTTGAAATGCATGATCCAAGGACCAGATTTAATAGATACAACAGAGCTAGGCTGCTGCTCACTTTGCATTTTGAAATCTTGAAAAGGTTTTCACTCAGGTCACTCCAGTCCTGAAGATCACAGACCACCTTTCATTTTTCTGATTTTATTTGTTCACAACTGCAGCTTACAGTGCTACAGGGGGAATAGCAAGGGAGTCCATGTGTGGCCAGTGGTAAAGAATCCACCTGGCTAGTGCAGGAGATGCAAGAGACTAGGGTTCCATCCCTGGATGGGGAAGATGCCCAGAAGAAGGGAATGGCAACCCACTCCAGTGTTCTTGCCTGGGAAATCCCACGGACACAGGAGCCTGGTGGGCTACAGTCCATGGGGTTGCAAAGTCAGACACGACTGAGCATGCAGACACCAATAATACGGTCTTCATCTTGACATTCAGAGGCAGGTCCAAAGGCACCTTCCTGAACATTCCTGGCTTGGATTCCTTTCTGCCAAATTCTTGGGATGTTACACCATTTTCTTTTAAGATGGTGCATATTTGGACACAATAAATGAATTCATGGCACTTCCAGGACAGATCTAGGCATTGACACTATAAGTAACCCTGAAGCAAAGAGTGAAATTTAACTCAGGAATGTCAAGGAGGGTGTTTGGGCTGCATCTGAAGATCAAAATGAGGATAATGTTTGTTTGTTTGTTTTTTTGTATCAGGCAATAGCTGGCAAGGAATGTAGAAAGCAGAGGGCGCCAGGGGGTCATTAGAAATTGCTCTTCTTTTCAGATTTTATACCCTCATCTAGATTCTCCTGCTGAGAAGCAAGCTGGGCACTCAGACTTGGAAACCTGTGCCAGACAGCTAAGTTCTAGAAGTCAGCTCCTGATGAGTTTTGGCAACACTGGGCCTCTTCAGGCCAAGGGTTTAGTGCCAAGAGTAATTGTGATTTACGCCCCTAACCTCTTTGGGTGCAAAATGGTTTTGATTAGATGCATACCATGTTTATTAAGGCTTGCACAAAGCAGGCTGGGGGCTTGGCTGGTCTGCTATAAAAGGAAAGGAGATTTACACAGCTCCCTGCAGGATTCGTTTAATCTCTTGGGGATTTACTGACCTTCAATTAGAACTGTTAAGTACTGTTTACACGGTCCCTAATTCATACAAGACTAGTGTAAGGTTGAATTTTGCTTTCATTAAGGACCTATGAATCAAGAAAATAAAAAATAAAAAAAGTCTTTTTGTCATGTAAGATGTGATTTGGGTAAAAACAAAAACAAAAAACAAAACAAAAATTGAAAACCAAAAGCCATTAGGAGTTGAAAGTCTTGTCACCATTCAAGAGTGGCCTGATACTAACGAGTTGATACATTTTTAGAGCAAGTTTAAAAGAAAACAACTGATTGGAGATTATTCATGTAAGGATTATCTTCACAGTTTTAAAACTCTTTCTTGCAGAGATCTGGGCAAAGACAGATCCTAGAATTCTTTTCTGTTGTTCAAAAATTTGAATTCTCTTTTATTTGCTAGAAGGAGGAGCGCGTTTTATCCCTTATCCGGACCATACATGCACACAGAAATCTCCTTTGTGCCTTCAAACTGCAGTACATGGGCCCCATTGGGTACATATAAGATGCCAGGGCCTGACGAGACCATGAAACATCATCCATGTACATTATTCAAGGATTTAGGGAGAAAGCACACACTTAAAAGATGTGGGGAAAAGGAAAAAAAAAAAAAACAGAACAGTCTTAAATCAGAGGGGCTTCCCTGGTGGTTCAGTCAGTAAAGAACCTGCCTGCCAATGCAGGAGACACAGGTTCAATCCCTGGGTCAGAAAGATGCCCGGAGAAGGAAATGGCAACTCACTCCAGTATTCCTGCCTGGGAAATCCTGTGGACATGGGCTACAGTCCATGGGGTCGAAAAGAGCTGGACACGAATTAGCGACTAAACGACAACAACATTAGATCAGAAATTACCAAGTCAAATGCCCACAGAGGACAGGCCGGTGTGGGAATGGGTGAATTAGTTGGGTCCAGCACTAATTGGTAAAGAACCTATGTTCCTTCTAAAAAGATACATCAGTTCAGTTCAGACGCTCAGTCATGCCTGACTCTTTGTGACCCCATGGACTGTATCATGCCAGGCTTCCCTGTGCACCATGAACTCCCGGAGCTTGCTCAAACTCACATCCATCAAGTCAGTGATGCCCTCCAACCATCTCATTCTCTGTCGTCCCCTTCTCCTCCTGCCTTCACTCTTTCCCAGCATCAGGGTGGCAATTCATTTTCCCATGAGTCAGTTCTTCACATCAGGTGGCCTAAGGATTGGCGCTTCAGCTTCAGCATCAGTCCTTCCAATTAATATTCAGGGCTGATTTCCTTTAGGATTGACTGGTTTGATTGAGTCCTTGCAGTCCAAGGACTCTTAAGAGTCTTCTCTAACACTTCAGTTCAATATATATAGTATATATGTATGATTAGTCACTCAGTCGTGTCCGACTCTTTGTGACCCCATGGATTGTAGCCCACTAGGCTCCTCTGTCCATGGGATTTCCCAGGCGAGAATACTGGAGTGGGTTGCCATTTCCTTTCTGGGAATCTTTACAACCCAGGGATCGAACCCATGACTCTTGCATCTTCTGCATTGCAGGCAGATTTTTTTTTTTTTTTTTTTTTTTACCATCTGAGCCACCAGGGAAGCCCTATTTAAAAAGATACCCACTGCTCATCCAGTCTCAGTACATACTTTGAGTTGACTTGCCAGAAGGTGTCCACTCTTTCTTTTGGCTGTGGGACTCATTCTGTGCCAACTGTTCAGAGCCAGGGCCTCATGCCAGAAGAGACTTAAACCCCATGGACATCCTATGGGCACTGCTCCAATTTCTTCCTTGGAAGCAAAACCTTTAAGCTGTGATACCCTAGGGTTGTGCTGAACAAATCCAACAAGAGAGTAACATCATCATCATAGAGATCCTGTTTATATCATGTCGCTGGATGACCCCGGGTACCCAGTGTGGCAGGTATTATTATCCTTGTTGGACAGATGGGGAAACAGAGGCTCAGCCAGGCTGAGCCCCTTTGTTCAGGTCACATACGTGACCACACACAGGAAGTGACCCATGAAGCCTCACACCCTATCTTATAGCCCAGAGCCCAAGCTTATAGTCTTTGCCGTCATGAAACATCATTCAGAGACTGCACTGGAATTCTAGGGTTTCCCTTTATTACATACCTCAGCCTCCATTGCAAGTGCATTTTCTACATCCGTGGTCCACTGGGGAGACTGATAGGAGTCTTTTTTTTTTTTTTTTCTCACGGAATCTTTTTTTTTTTTTCTCACTTTTCAGAGAGCAGAATTTCAATGTTGGTTGAAAGGGTGGAGTTGGAGTGACATCCACTTTAGGGATCTGTGATGTGTTCAGCTCTTGCCCAGATAAGCTGCAAAGGGCTTTTGATGGAGAAACTTCCACTTCTATCCTCAGTGGCTTAAAGTCTCTGTCTTTGGTTGGGTTTTTCCAGAATTAACTAGGATTTGAGGACAGATCGTTTAATTGAGAAGTGATTCCAGGGAGCACGTGGAGAGAAGTAAGGAAGTAAAAAGAATGTATTAATAAGCAAGTTGCAATCATGAGAGAGGGTTGCCAGATAAAAGACATCCAGTTAAATCTGAATTTCAGGTGAAAAACAGGTAATTTTTATTATTTAAAATTTTATTTATTTTTCCTTGGAGGATGATTGCTTTGCAATGTTGTGTTGGTTTCTGCCATACATCAACATAAATCAGTCATAGGTATACATATGTTCCCTCACTCTTGAACCCCCCTCCCACCTCCCGCCCCGTTCTTCCCCTCTAGGTTGTCACAGAGTGCCAGGCTGAGCTCCTGTGTTATACAGCAACTTCCCAGTAGCTATCTGTTTTACATATGGTGCTGTGTATGTTTCAGCACTACTCTCTCAGTTCATCCCCCCTTTCTTTCCCCCGCTGTGTCCACAAGTCTGTCCTCTATGTCTGAGTCTCTATTTCTGCCCTACAAATAGGTTCATCAGTACCACCCTTCTAGATTCCATATGGACGTGTCAATATGTGATCCTGTTCTCTTTCTGACTTACATCACTCTATGGAACAGGCTCCAGGTTCATCCACCTCACCAGAACCGACTCAAATTTGCTCCTTCTTATGGCTGAGTAATGTTCCATTGTATTTATGTACCACAACTTTTTATCCATTCATCTGTTGATGGACATCTAGAGGTTGCTTCCAGGTCCTGGCTGTTGTAAATGGTGCTGTAGTGAATACTGGGGTGTATGTGTCTTTTCCAGTTGTGGTTTTCTCAGTGTGGTAATTTTTACTTTTATGTCCCAAATATTATATGGGCCCTATCTGTGCTCTTTTTCATCATTCATCTCAAATTCAAAGTTAACTGGGCTTGTTGTATTTGCTCAATCTGGCAGCCCTACACTTGGGATTTCTGAAAAATGGTGTGGAGCAGCAATCCCAAGCTTTTTTGGCCCCAGGGGCCAAAAAGATAACTTTTTGACCCCCTGGGGTGGGGGATGGTTTGGGGATGATTCAAGAGCATTACATTTATTGTATCCTTTATTCCTATTGGTATTAACATCAGCTCCGCCTCAGATCATCAGGCATTAGATCCCAGAGGTTGCGGAGCCCTGGTGTAGGGCTTTAGCGCTGTCCTTCCTGAGGGATGAGGAATCAGCTCATCAGTATTTGTCACTGGTTGGAGCTCCTGCCAGGTTGATCAACTCCCTGGTGGTGCTAGCCTGCCTGGCCCAAGGCTGAACCTGCTCCTTCAGGTAGAAAAAGCTCCAGGCAGGAGGACACAGGGGCTTGAAACTCTGGGACTAAGGCAAGGGGAGCGAGATGCTTAGGCTACAAAGTTTAGGGAGGTGTGAACTCTTAGGTTATGGGAGTGGAAGGTCAGCCTTACTCTCCTCCCTGGCCTGACCCCGGCTTGCAGGAAGAGGTCTTTGGCAAACATGGAAAGCTTGAGGGGCGAGGGACTAGAGGTCAGGCATCAACAGTATCTGCTATGGATGAGCTTACAATCAGAGTGAAGTCAGAAAGAGGAAAACGAATATCGTATATGAACGCACCTATGTGGAATCTAGAAAAATGGATCTACCTGCAAAGCAGAAATAGAGACACAGGTATAGAGAACAAATGTATGGACACCAAGGGCTGAAAGGGGAGGGATGAATTGAGAGATTGGGATTGACATAGATACACTGCTATGTATAAGACAGATGACTAATGGGAACCTCCTGTATAGCACAGAGGGTTCTACTCGATGTTCTTTGGTAACTTGAATGGGAAGGAAATCCAAAAAATAAAAAAGAAGGGATATATGTGTACATATGGGCTTCCCCCACAGTTCAGCGGTAAAGAATCCTCCTGCAATGCAGGAGATGCGGGAGACTTGGGTTCGATTCCTGGGTCGGGAAGATCCCCTGGAGAAGGAAATGACAACCAACTCCAGTATTCTTGCCTGGAGAATCCCATGGGCAGAGGAGCCTGGTGGGCTACAGACCATAGGGTTACACATAGTGAGACATGACTGAAGCAACTTAGCATGCATGCTGGCATGTTTACATATGGTAGATTCACTTTTCTGTACAGCAGAAACTAACACAACATTGGAAAGCAACTATGCTCCAATACAAATTTTTAAAAAATGAAAATATCACAGGTAAAGGATGCTGAGTAAGTTCTGCTGCCTCCCAGAGTTTTCTTTTTGGCTCAGGGTTCCCCAGATTTATAAAGACCTGCCTGTTTTACATTTGAAAAATAAAATATTCTGATACTTCCCACTGGATTCCCAGGTATCTGTGTTGTTGTAGTTCAGTTGCTCAGTTGTGTCTGACTCTTTGCGACCCCATGGACTGCAGCATGCCAGGCCTCCCTGTCCATCAACAACTCTCAGAGTTTACCCAAATTCATGTCCATTGAATCAGTGATGCCATCCAACCATCGCATCCTCTGTTGTCCCCTTCTCCTCCTGCCCTCAATCTTTCCCAGCATCAGGGTCCTTTCCAGTGAGTCATCTCTTCATATCAGGTGGCCAAAGTACTGGAGTTTCAGCTTCAGCATTAGCCCTTCCAATGAATATTCAGGACTGATTTCCTTTAGGATGCACTGGTTGGATCTCCTTGAAGTCCAAGGGACTCTCAAAAGTCTTCTCCAGCAGCACGGTTCAAAAGCATCAATTCTTTGGTGGTCAGCTTTAAAAAAACATTTCCAGTCCAACTCTCACATCCATACATGACTACTGGAAAAACCATAGCCTTGACTAGATGGACCTTTGTTGGCAAAGTAATGTCTCTGCTTTTTAATATGCTGTCCAGGTTGGTCATAACTTTCCTTCCAAGGAGTAAACGTCTTTTAATTTCATGGGTGCAGTCACCATGTACAGTGATTTTGGAGCCCCCAAAATAAAGTCAGCCACTGTTTCCACTGTTTGCCCATCTATTTGCCATGAAGTGATGGGACTGGATGCCATGATTTTAGTTTTCTGAATGTTGAGCTTTAAGCCAACTTTTTCACTCCCCTCTTTCACTTTCATCAAGAGGCTCTTTAGTTCCTCTTCACTTTCTGCCGTAAGGGTGGTATCATCTGCATATCTGAGGTTATTGATATCTCTTCCAGCAGTCTTGATCCCAGCTTGTGCTTCATCCAGCCCAGCGTTTCTCATGATGTACTCTGCATATAAGTTAAATAAGCAGAGTGACAATATAAAGCCTTGACATACTCCTTTTCCTATTTGGAACCAGTCTGTTGTTCCATGTCCAGTTCTAACTGTTGCTTCCTGACCTTCATACAGGTTTATCAAGAGGCAGATCAGGTGGTCTGGTATACCTGTATTTTTCAGAATTTTCTGCAGTTTATTGTGATCCACATAGTCAAAGGCTTTGGCATAGTCAATAAAGCAGAAACAGATGTTTTTCTGGAACTCCCTTGCTTTTTTGATGATCCAGTGGATATTGGCAATTTGATCTCTTGTTCCTCTGCCTTTTCTAAAACCAGCTTGAACATCTGGAAGTTCACAGTTCACGTATTGCTGAAGCCTGGCTTGGAGAATTTTGAGCATTAGTTTACTAGCGTGTGAGATGAGTGCAATTGTGCAGTAGATTGAGCATTCTTTAGCATTGCCTTTCTTTGGGATTGGAATGAAAACTGACCTTTTCCAGTCCTGTGGCCACTGCTGAGTTTTCCAAATTTGCTGACATATTGAGTGTAGCACTTTCACACCATTATCTTCTAGGATTTGAAATAGCTCCACTGGAATTCCATCACCTCCACTAGCTTTGTTCATAGTGATGCTTTCTAAGACCCACTTGACTTCCCATTCCAGGATGTCTGGCTCTAGTTACCTAATCACACCTTATCTTGGTCATGAAGAACTTTTTTGTTCTGTGTATTTTTGCCACCTCTTCTTAATATCTTCTGCTTTGCACAAAATACATTGAGTTAGTGATGCTATCTAACTATATTTTCCTCTGCTACCCCTTCTCCTTTTGCCTTCAATCCAGATCTCTCTAATTGCTTACTTATTTCTTCTTTCCTCCTGTGAGTTTTCTGCAGTCCAGTGTTACCAAGTGTATCACATGTCTTCCGTGATCTTTATATAATAATGATCGACTAGTCCAGGAAGTTGGACTGGTAGGTCTTTGGAGGCAACACTTTTTTTCTTAGAAGAGATGCTACAGATGAGATCAGTCTGAATTGATGATGAAGGAGATGAAGAAGCAAGGCGTGCCCAAGCTCATGCACCCAGAGAGCCTGTATTTCTGCCCCGTGTGATGGCAAGGTGCTGGACAGCAGTAGGACAAGAGATCTCTCCTCCATTCCCCCCTTCTGCCCATCCTGCTATTCACATATTATGTACACTGAGCACCTTCTCACTTCTGGATGCTACAGTTGATCCTTTTATCGACAGCAGAGGCATCAGCCTATTTTAGGCAACTGAATGTTTTTCTGTCCTGTTTGCAATTCTCAGGAGAAGACATAGTTTTCCTTGAGTAGTGACGTCCTACGCTGTCAACAAAGTCTTCATGCTGTGAAAAGTCCTCCTATAACTTATAATTCTTTACTTATGTATCTTTGCTTATCTAAATCTTGTTTTAGATTTTTAAAAATTTATTTTTAATTGGAGGATAATGGCTTTACAATATTGTGCTGGCTTCTGCCATACAACAATGTGAATCAGCCATAAGTATACATATGTCTCCTTCCTCTTGAACCTACCTCCAACTCCCCACCCCAGCCTACCCCTCTAGGTTGTCACAGAGCACCTTGCTGAGCTTCCTGTTACATGGCAACTTCCCTCTAGCTATCTGTTTTACATATGATAATGTATATGTTTCAAGGCTACTCTCTCAATTCGCCTCACCCTTGCCTTTCCCCAGTGTGCACAAAGTCTGTTCTCTATGTCTGCATCTTTATTACTACCCTGCAAATAGGTTCATCAATCCCATCTTTCTAGATTCCATATATATGAGTTAATATATGATTTTTTTCTTTCTGACTCACTTCATTCTGTATGACAGGCTTTAGGTTCATCCACCACATTAGAACTGAATCAAATGCATTCCTTATGCATTCCTTTTTATGGCTGAGTAATATTCCATTGTATATATGTACTACAACTTCTTTATCCATTCATCTGTCAGTAGACATCTAGGTTGCTTCCATGTCCTAGCTATTGTAAACACTGCTGCAATGAACAATGGGGTACATGTGTCTTTTTCCATTATGATTTTCTCAGGGTATATGCCCAGTAGTGGGATTGCTGGGTCATATGTTAGTTTTATTCCCAGTTTTTAAAGAAATCTCCATACTGTACTCCACAGTGGGTATATCAACAGTGCCACCGCCAACAGTGCAGGAGGGTTCCCTTTTCTCCACACCCTCTTCAGCATTTATTTTTTGTAGACTTTTTGATGATGGCCATTCTGACTGTGTGAGGTGATCAGATCAGATCAGACCAGATCAGTCGCTCAGTCGTGTCCGACTCTTTGCGACCCCATGAATCGCAGTACGCCAGGCCTCCCTGTCCATCACCAGCTCCCTCACTCAAACTCACGTCCATCGAGTCAGTGATGCCATCCAGCCATCTCATCCTCTGTCGTTCCCTTCTCCTCTTGCCCCCAATACCTCCCAGCATCAGAGTCTTTTCCAATGAGTCAACTCTTTGCATGAGGTGGCCAAAGTACTGGAGTTTCAGCTTCAACATCATTCCTTCCAAAGAAATCCCAGGGCTGATCTCCTTTAGAATGGACTGGTTGGATCTCCTTGCAGTCCAAGGGACTCTCAAGAGTCTTCTCCAACACCACAGTTCAAAAGCATCAATTCTTCAGCGCTCAGCCTTCTTCACAGCCCAACTCTCACATCCATACATGACCACTGGAAAAACCATAGCCTTGACTAGACGGACCTTTGTTGGGAAGTAATGTCTCTGCTTTTGAATATGCTATCTAGGTTGGTCGTAACTTTCCTTCCAAGGAGTAAGTGTCTTTTAATTTCATGGCTGCAGTCACCATCTGCAGTGATTTTGGAGCCCAGAAAAATAAAGTCTGCCACTGTTTCCACTGTTTCCCCATCTATTTCCCATGAAGTGATGAGACCGGATGCCATGATCTTCGTTTTCTGAATGTTGAGTTTTAAGCCAACCTTTTCACTTTCCACTTTCACTTTCATCAAGAGGCTTTTTAGTTTTTCTTCACTTTCTGCCATAAGGGTGGTGTCATCTGCATATCTGAGGTTATTGATATTTCTCCCGGCAGTCTTGATTCCAGCTTGTGTTTCTTCCAGTCCAGCGTTTCTCATGATGTACTCTGCATATAAGTTAAATAAGCAGGGTGACAATATACAGCCTTGACGTATTCATTTTCCTATTTGGAACCAGTCTCTTGTTCCATGTTCAGTTCTAACTGTTGCTTCCTGACCTGCATACAAATTTCTCAGGAGGCAGATCAGTTTTGATTGGCATTTCTCTAATAATGAGCGATGTTGAATATCTTTTCATATGCTTGTTGACCATCTTTTTCTTCATGTGGTAGAGCGGTTTTGAGCATGAACTTTGACTTTAGAAATGGGGGTGAATTCTGTCCCCTACACTTGCTAGCTGTGAGATCTAGAAGCCAGGCAGGTCACTTTAACCTTTGCACTCAAGTTCTCTACCTACAGAGTTGAGTTCAGTTCAGTTGCTCAATCGTGTCCGACTCTTTGCAACCCATGGACTGCAGCATGCCAGGCCTCCCTGTCCATCACCAACTCCCGGAGCTTACTTGAACTCACGTCCATTGAGTTGGTGATGCCATCCAACTACCTCATCCTCTGTCGTCCCCTTCTCCTGTGTTCAATATTTCCCAGCATCAGGGTCTTTTCAAATGAGACAGTTCTTTGCATCAGGTGGCCAAAATATTGGAGTTTCAGCTTCAGCATCAGTCCAGTGAATATTCAGGACTGATTTCCTTAAGGCTTGTCTGGTTGGATCTCCTTGCAGTCCAAGGGACTCTCAAGAGTCTTCTCCAACACCACAGGGTGCGAATGATATTTATCACAGAGGGCTATATAAAAGTCAGGCAAAATCTGATTTTTTTTCATCAGTGGTTACCAATCTCTGGAGAAGGCAATGGCACCCCACTCCAGTACTCTTGCCTGGAAAATTCCATGGACAGAGGAGCCTGGTAGGAGTGACTTCCCTTTCACTTTTCACTTTCATGCATTGGAGGAGGAAATGGCAACCCACACAATGTTCTTGCCTGGAGAATCCCAGGGACGGCGGAGCCTGGTGGGCAGCCATCTGTGGGGTTGAACAGAGTCGGACACGACTGAAGTGACTTAGCAGCAGCAGCAGCAGCAGTTACCAATCTCTAAATTTTAGTCGCTTAAACCAAAACAGATTTATTTCTCACTCATACTGTGTGTCCTTTGCATACCAGTAGGGGCATCTTTTCTATCATCCCCACCATCAGACTAAGAGTAAGCAAAGAACATTTAGGAAAACAGAAGATATTTCAAGATAAACTGGATTAATGGGTTGGAACAACACCCACTTTGTTGACCTGATAGTGAGCTTAGCTCATCTCTAGGTAATTCTAAATGGGATTTCCAAGATTTAACCTCCATGGGATAAGATGGCTATTTTGGAGTGGGTAATCCCCAAAGCAACTAGGATTTGAGTGTGAGAAGATTTTGGGGGAAGTAATTCCAGGAAGAATTGATAGGGAAGTGAGAAAATCAGAAAGAAAGAGAAAGGATGGTGACTGTAGTCATGAAATTAAGACACTTGCTCCTTGGGAAAAAAAAGCTATGACCAACCTAGACAGCATATTAAAAAGCAGAGAAATTACTTTACCAACAAATGTCCATCTAGTCAAAGCTATGGTTTTTCCAGGAGTCATGTATGGATGTGAGAGTTGGACTGTAAAGAAAGCTGGGTGCCGAAGAATTGATGCTTTTGAACTGTGGTGTTGGAGAAGACTCTTGAGAGTCCCTTGGACTGCAAGGAGATTCAACCAGTCAATCCTAAAGGGAATCAATCCTGAATATTCATTGGAAGGACTGATGCTGAAGCTGAAACTCTAATAGTTTGGCCAGCTGATGTGAATAACTTAATCATTGGAAAGGACCCTGATGCTGGGAAGGATTAAAGATGGGAGGATAAGGGGACAACAGAGGATAAGATGGTTGGATGGCATCACCGCTGTGATGGACATGGGTTTGAGTAGGCTCTGGGAGTTGGTAATGGACAGGAAAGCCTGGCATGCTGCAATCCGTGGGGTTGCAAAGAGTCAGACACGACTGAATGACTGAAGTGAACTGAACTGAACAAGGTGTGCAACTGTAGTTGCTCTGCACAACTAGCAACTGAATTTGTGTGGTGACCAAGGCCCCACCAACTAGAGTGGCACTTTTCATGGTGGCAAGGGGAAGGTCATATGCATCAGGGTCATGCACTGCCAATTCAGTGATCCAACCAGGCAGTGACAGGCCTCATTGTCTCCCATACTCAACTGGCCAGAATTAGAACTTGGCCCAACCCAAATGGATTTCCCTTATGGCTCAGCTGATAAAGAATCTGCCTGCAATGAGGGAGACCTGGGTTCGATCCTTGGATTGGGAAGATCCTCTGGAGAAGGGAAAGGCTACCCGCTCCAATATTCTAGCTTGGAGAATTCCATGGACTATATATAGTCCATGGGGTTGCAAAGAGTCAGACACAACTAAACAACTTTCACTTTCACTTTTCCAACCCAAATGTAAGAGACATAGGGAAGTATTCAGTTCAGTTCAGTTCAGTCGCTCAGTCGTGTCCGACTCTGCGACACCATGAATTGTAGCATGCCAGGCCTCCCTGTCCATCAACAACTCCTGGAATTCACTCAAACTCATGTCCATCGAGTTGGTGATGCCATCCAACCATCTTATCCTCTGTCGTCCCCTTCTCCTCCTGATCCCAGTCCCTCCCAGCATCAGAATCTTTTCCAATGAGTCAACTCTTCCCATGAGGTGGCCAAAATACTGGAGTTTCAGCTTTAACATCAGTCCTTCTAAAGAACACCCAGGACTGATCTCCTTCAGAATGGACTGGTTGGATCTCCTTGCAGTCCAAGGGACTCTCAAGAGTCTTCTCCAACACCACAGTTCAAAAGCATCAATTCTTCAGCGCTCAGCTTTCTTTATAGTCCAACTCTCACAGCCATACATGACCACTAGAAAAACCATGGCCTTGACTAGACAGACCTTTGTTGGCAAAGTAATGTCTCTGCTTTTGAATATGCTATCTAGGTTGGTCATAACTTTCCTTCCAAGGAGTAAGCATCTTTTAATTTCATGGCTGCAATCACCATCTGCAGTGATTTTGGAGCCCAGAAAAATAAAGTCTGACAGTGTTTCCACTGTTTCCCCATCTATTTCCCATGAAGTGATGGGACCAGATGCCATGATCTTCGTTTTCTGAATGTTGAGCTTTAAAAAAGCCAACTTTTGAGGAGGAGGAGCTAAGATGGCGGATGAGTAGGACAGGGAGAATACATTCTCCTCCACAAATCCATTAAAAGAACATTTGAATGCTGAATAAATTCTACAAAACAACTTCCGAATGCCGGCAGAGGACATCAGGCACTTAGAAAGACAATTCATTGTCGTCAAAAGGAGAAAACGAGCCTTGAGGTAACTCCTTTTGTGGAGAAGCGGTGCGAACACCAGCATTTGCTATTAGCAAGCGGGGGCTGGGCTAGGAGGAGCGGCACGGCCTGCATCGCTCTGAGAAAGGATTTGGCCTGGCTATCTCGAGCGCTATCTGAGCAAAATAACCAGACTGTCGGTTATCTACTACATCAAAAGTCAGCGCTAACTTAAGCCCCGCCGGCTGCGTCGCGCACTAAGAGCGCCCCGCCGGCTGCGTCGCGCACTAAGAGCGCCCCGCCGGCTGCGTCGCGCACTAAGAGCGCGGCCGAGAGGAGCTACCCCATGACCGAGGAAGGACGGCGGTGAGGGCCAACGCACTAAGCACGGCCGAGAAGAGCTACCCCACGACCGAGGTCAGGAAGGGCGGCGGTGAGGAGAGACCCCTTGTCCAAGGTAAGGTGTGATGGCTGTGCTTCGCTGGCCGGGAGCAGCCAGGAGCAGCCGGGATGAGATACCCCACGCCCAAGGTAAGAGAAACCCAAGTAAGACAGTAGGTCTTGAAAGAGGGCATCAGAGGGCAAATACACTAACACCATTCTCACAGATAACTAGTCAATCTAATCACACAAGGACCACACCCTTGTCTAACTCAATGAGATTAAGCCATACCCGAGGGGCAACCTGGGATGGGCGGGTCATGGTGGAGAGATATGACAGGGTGTGGTCCGCTGGAGAAGGGAATGGCAAACCACTTCAGTATTCTTGCCTTGAGAACCCCATGAACAGTATGAAAAGACAAAATGATAGGATACTGAAAGAGAAACTCCCTAGGTCAGTAGGGGCCCAATATGCTACTGGAGATCAGTGGAGAAATAACTCCAGAAAGAATGAAAGGATGGAGCCAAAACAAAAAGAATACCCAGCTGTGGATGTGTCTGGTGATAGAAGCAAAGTCCGATGCTGTAAAGAGCAGTATTGCATAGGAACCTGGAATGTCAGGTCCATGACTCAAGGCAAATTGGAAGTGGTCAAACAAGAGATGGCAAGAGTGAATGTTGACATTCTAGGAATTAGCGAACTAAAATGGACTGGAATGGGTGAATTTAACTCGGATGACCATTATATCTACTACTGTGGGCAGGAATCCCTCAGAAGAAATGGAGTGGCCATCATGGTCAACAAAAGAGTCCGAAATGCAGTACTTGGATGCAATCTCAAAAATGACAGAATGATTTCTGTTCGTTTCCAAGGCAAACCATTCAATGTCACAGTAATCCAAGTCTATGCCCCGACCAGTAACGCCGAAGAAGCTGAAGTTGAAAGGTTCTATGAAGACCTACAAGACCTTTTAGAACTAACACCCAAAAAAGATGTCCTTTTCATTATAGGGGACTGGAATGCAAAAGTAGGAAGTCAAGAAACACCTGGAGTAACAGGCAAATTTGGCCTTGGAATACGGAATGAAGCAGGGCAAAGACTAATGGAGTTTTGCCAAGAAAATGCACTGGTCATAGCAAATACCCTCTTCCAACAACACAAGAGAAGACTCTATACATGGACATCACCAGTTGGTCAACACCGAAATCAGATCGATTATATTCTTTGCAGCCAAAGATGGAGAAGCTCTATACAATCAGCAAAAACAAGACCAGGAGCTGACTGTGGCTCGGACCATGAACTCCTTATTGCCAAATTCAGACTGAAATTGAAGAAAGTAGGGAAAACTACTGGACCATTCAGGTATGACCTAAATCAAATCCCTTATGATTTTACAGTGGAGGTGAGAAATAGATTTAAGGGCCTAGATCTGATAGATAGAGTGCCTGATGAACTATGGAATGAGGTTCGTGACATTGTACAGGAGACAGGGATCAAGACCATCCCCATGGAAAAGAAATGCAAAAAAGCAAAATGGCTGTCTGGGGAGGCCTTACAAATAGCTGTGAAAAGAAGAGAAGCGAAAAGCAAAGGAGAAAAGGAAAGATATAAACATCTGAATGCAGAGTTCCAAAGAATAGCAAGAAGAGATAAGAAAGCCTTCTTCAGTGATCAATGCAAAGAAATAGAGGAAAACAACAGAATGGGAAAGACTAGGGATCTCTTCAAGAAAATCAGAGATACCAAAGGAACATTTCATGCAAAGATGGGCACGGTAAAGGACAGAGATGGTGTGGACCTAACAGAAGCAGAAGATATTAAGAAGAGGTGGCAAGAATACACAGAAGAACTGTACAAAAAAGAGCTTCAAGACCCAGATAATCATGATGATGTGATCACTGACCTAGAGCCAGACATCTTGGAATGTGAAGTCAAATGGGCCTTAGAAAGCATCACTACGAACAAAGCTAGTGGAGGTGATGGAATTCCAGTGGAGCTATTCCAAGTCCTGAATGATGATGCTGTGAAAGTGCTACACTCAATATGCCAGCAAATTTGGAAAACTCAGCAGTGGCCACAAGATTGGAAAAGGTCAGTTTTCATCCCAATCCCAAAGAAAGGCAATGCCAAGGAGTGCTCAAACTACCGAACAATTGCACTCATCTCACACGCTAGTAAAGTAATGCTCAAAATTCTCCAAGCCAGGCTTCAGCAATATGTGAACCGTGAACTTCCTGATGTTCAAGCTGGTTTTAGAAAAGGCAGAGGAACCAGAGATCAAATTGCCAACATCCGCTGGATCATGGAAAAAGCAAGAGAGTTCCAGAAAAACATCTATTTCTGCTTTATTGACTATGCCAAAGCCTTTGACTGTGTGGATCACAATAAACTATGGAAAATTCTGAAAGAGATGGGAATACCAGACCACCTGATCTGCCTCTTGAGAAATCTGTATGCAGGTCAGGAAGCAACAGTTAGAACTGGTCATGGAACAACAGACTGGTTCCAAATAGGAAAAGGAGTACGTCAAGGCTGCATATTGTCACCATGTTTATTTAACTTATATGCAGAGTACATCATGAGAAATGCTGGACTGGAAGAAACACAAGTTGGAATCAAGATTGCCGGGAGAAATATCAATAACCTCAGATATGCAGATGACACCACTCTTATGGCAGAAAGTGAAGAGGAACTTAAAAGCCTCTCGATAAAAGTGAAAGTGGAGAGTGAAAAGGTTGGCTTAAAGCTCAACATTCAGAAAACGAAGATCATGGCATCTGGTCCCATCACTGCATGGGAAATAGATGGGGAAACAGTGGAAACAGTGTCAGACTTTGTTTTTCTGGGCTCCAAAATCACTGCAGATGGTGACTGCAGCCATGAAATTCAAAGACGCTTACTCCTTGGAAGGAAAGTTATGACCAACCTAGATAGCATATTCAAAAGCAGAGACATCACTTTGCCAACAAAGGTTCGCCTAGTCAAGGCTATGGTCTTTACAGTGGTCATGTATGGATGTGAGAGCTGGACTGTGAAGAAGGTTGAGTGCCGAAGAATTGATGCTTTTGAACTGTGGTGTTGGAGAAGACTCTTGAGAGTCCCTTGGACTGCGCGAAGATCCAACCGGTCCATTCTGAAGGAGATCAATCCTGGAATTTCTTTAGAAGGAATGATGCTAAAGCTGAAACTCCAGTATTTTGGCCACCTCATGCGAAGAGTTGACTCATTGGAGAAGACTCTGATGCTGGGAAGGATTGAGGGCAGGAGGAGAAGGGGACGACAGAGGATGAGATGGCTGGATGGCATCACTGACTCGATGGATGCGAGTCTGAGTGACCTCCGGGAGCTGGTGATGGACAGGGAGGCCTGGCGTGCTGCGGTTCATGGGGTCGCAAAGAGTCGGACACGACTGAGCGACTGATCTGATCTGATCTGAACTTAAGACACCACCAGGACTACGTACGGAACAAAGGACTGCACAGAGGTAGCCGGCTGCAGGCTGTCCCACTCCGCTGACAGGCAGCCAGGGCCGGAGGCGGGCAATCGCAGCCCTAGAGAGACACTGTCTACAGAACTATAAGTAGGTTTCTGTGCTGACTCACGCTTCTTGGGGCTCTGGATGGTCAACATCTGCCTGAGAAAGTGCGCCGGTTGTATACCCAGAAAACTGAGTGGTGGGGAGGCGATAAGTCGCAGCAGCTGCGCTCGATAAACATTTCATCACCTGCGCTACTCGGATCTGGGAAGGGCATAAAACGCAGACTCAACTGAGTCTGTGCTTCTGAGGATTATCCAAGTGCCTGAACCTGGCCGGCTTAAATTTGGGTGTTCATCTCCGCCCCCTCTGTAACAGGGTAGAGATCAGATATTGAAAGGACCAGTAAACTGCCTCAAGAAAGAGAATTCAACAAACTACCAGAATATAGTAAGGACACTTTAAACTTGGCAATTTTAACAAAATGAAGAGACAAAAGAATACCCAGCAGCTAAAGGAACAGGCTAGATGCCCACCAAACCAAACCAAAGAGGAAGAGATAGTGAATCTACCTGATAAAGAATTCCGAATAATGATAGTGAAATTAATCCAAAATTTCGAAATCAAAATGGAATCACAGTTAAAGAGTCTGGAGACAAGGATTGAGAAGATGCAAGAAAGGTTTAACAAGGACCTAGAAGAAATAAAAAAGAATCAACACATAATGAATAGTGCAATAAAAGAGATCCAAAACACCCTGGAGGCAACAAATAGTAGAATAACAGAGGCAGAAGATAGGATTAGTGAATTACAAGATAGAATCCTAGAAATAAATGAATCAGAGGAGAAAAAAGAAAAACAAATCAAAAGAAATGAGGAAAATCTCAGAGATCTCCAGGATAACATTAAATGCTACAACATTCGAATCATAGGAGTTCCAGAAGAAGAAGATAAAAAGAAAGACTATGAGGAAATACTTGAGGAGATAATAGTTGAAAACTTCCCTAAAATGGAGAAGGAATTAACCACTCAAGTTCAAGAAATCCAGAGAGTCCCTAACAGGATAAACCCAAGGTGAAACACCCCAAGACACATATTAATCAAATTAACAAAGATTAAATATAAAGAACAAATATTAAAAGCAGCAAGGGAAAAACATCAAATAACTCACAAGGGAATTCCCATAAGGGTAACAGCTGATCTTTCAATAGAAACTCTCCAAGCCAGGAGGGAATGGCAAGACATAATTAAAGTGATGAAAGAAAATAACTTACAGCCTAGATTATTGTATCCAGCAAGATCAGATCAGATCAGATCAGATCAGTCGCTCAGTCGTGTCCGACTCTTTGCGACCCCATGAACCGCAGCACGCCAGGCCTCCCTGTCCATCACCAGCTCCCGGAGGTCACTCAGACTCGCATCCATCGAGTCAATGATGTCATCCAGCCATCTCATCCTCTGTCGTCCCCTTCTCCTCCTGCCCTCAATCCCTCCCAGCATCAGAGTCTTCTCCAATGAGTCAACTCTTCTCATGAGGTGGCCAAAATACTGGAGTTTCAGCTTGAGCATCATTCCTTCTAAAGAAATCCCAGGTCTGATCTCCTTCAGAATGGACTGGTTGGATCTCCTTGCAGTCCAAGGGACTCTCAAGAGTCTTCTCCAACACCACAGTTCAAAAGCATCAATTCTTCGGCACTCAGCCTTCTTCACAGTCCAGCTCTCACATCCATACATGACCACAGGAAAGACCATAGCCTTGACTAGGCGAACCTTTGTTGGTAAAGTAATGTCTCTGCTTTTGAATATGCTATCTAGGTTGGTCATAACTTTCCTTCCAAGGAGCAAGCGTCTTTTAATTTCATGGCTGCAGTCACCATCTGCAGTGATTTTGGAGCCCAGAAAAACAAAGTCTGACACTGTTTCCACTGTTTCCCCATCTATTTCCCATGCAGTGATGGGACCAGATGCCATGATCTTCGTTTTCTGAATGTTGAGCTTTAAGCCAACCTTTTCACTCTCCACTTTCACTTTTATCGAGAGGCTTTTAAGTTCCTCTTCACTTTCTGCCATAAGAGTGGTGTCATCTGCATATCTGAGGTTATTGATATTTCTCCCGGCAATCTTGATTCCAACTTGTGTTTCTTCCAGTCCAGCATTTCTCATGATGTACTCTGCATATAAGTTAAATAAACATGGTGACAATATGCAGCCTTGACGTACTCCTTTTCCTATTTGGAACCAGTCTGTTGTTCCATGACCAGTTCTAACTGTTGCTTCCTGACCTGCATACAGATTTCTCAAGAGGCAGATCAGGTGGTCTGGTATTCCCATCTCTTTCAGAATTTTCCATAGTTTATTGTGATCCACACAGTCAAAGGCTTTGGCATAGTCAATAAAGCAGAAATAGATGTTTTTCTGGAACTCTCTTGCTTTTTCCATGATCCAGCGGATGTTGGCAATTTGATCTCTGGTTCCTCTGCCTTTTCTAAAACCAGCTTGAACATCAGGAAGTTCACGGTTCACATATTGCTGAAGCCTGGCTTGGAGAATTTTGAGCATTACTTTACTAGCGTGTGAGATGAGTGCAATTGTTCGGTAGTTTGAGCACTCCTTGGCATTGCCTTTCTTTGGGATTGGGATGAAAACTGACCTTTTCCAATCTTGTGGCCACTGCTGAGTTTTCCAAATTTGCTGGCATATTGAGTGTAGCACTTTCACAGCATCATCATTCAGGACTTGGAATAGCTCCACTGGAATTCCATCACCTCCACTAGCTTTGTTCGTAGTGATGCTTTCTAAGGCCCATTTGACTTCACATTCCAAGATGTCTGGCTCTAGGTCAGTGATCACATCATCATGATTATCTGGGTCTTGAAGCTCTTTTTTGTACAGTTCTTCTGTGTATTCTTGCCACCTCTTCTTAATATCTTCTGCTTCTGTTAGGTCCACACCATCTCTGTCCTTTATCGTGCCCATCTTTGCATGAAATGTTCCTTTGGTATCTCTGATTTTCTTGAAGAGATCCCTAGTCTTTCCCATTCTGTTGTTTTCCTCTATTTCTTTGCATTGATCACTGAAGAAGGCTTTCTTATCTCTTCTTGCTATTCTTTGGAACTCTGCATTTAGATGTTTATATCTTTCCTTTTCTCCTTTGCTTTTCGCTTCTCTTCTTTTCCCAGCTATTTGTAAGGCCTCCCCAGACAGCCATTTTGCTTTTTTGCATTTCTTTTCCATGGGGATGGTCTTGATCCCTGTCTCCTGTACAATGTCACGAACCTCATTCCATAGTTCATCAGGCACTCTATCTATCAGATCTAGGCCCTTAAATCTATTTCTCACTTCCACTGTATAATCATAAGGGATTTGATTTAGGTCATACCTGAATGGTCTAGTAGTTTTCCCTACTTTCTTCAATTTCAGTCTGAATTTGGCAATAAGGAGCTCATGGTCTGAGCCACAGTCAGCTCCTGGTCTTGTTTTTGCTGATTGTATAGAGCTTCTCCATCTTTGGCTGCAAAGAATATAATCGATCTGATTTCGGTGTTGACCATCTGGTGATGTCCATGTATAGACTCTTCTCTTGTGTTATTGGAAGAGGGTATTTGCTATGACCAGTGCATTTTCTTGGCAAAACTCTATTAGTCTTTGCCCTGCTTCATTCCGTATTCCAAGGCCAAATTTGCCTGTTACTCCAAGTGTTTCTTGACTTCCTACTTTTGCATTCCAGTCCCCTATAATGAAAAGGACATCTTTTTTGGGTGTTAGTTCTAAAAGGTCTTGTAGGTCTTCATAGAACCTTTCAACTTCAGCTTCTTCGGCGTTACTGGTCGGGGCATAGACTTGGATTACTGTGACATTGAATGGTTTGCCTTGGAAACGAACAGAAATCATTCTGTCATTTTTGAGATTGCATCCAAGTACTGCATTTCAGACTCTTTTGTTGATCATGATGGCCTCTCCATTTCTTCTGAGGGATTCCTGCCCACAGTAGTAGATATAATGGTCATCCGAGTTAAATTCTCCCATTCCAGTCCATCTTAGTTCGCTAATTCCTAGAATGTCGACATTCACTCTTGCCATCTCTTGTTTGACCACTTCCAATTTGCCTTGATTCATGGACCTGACATTCCAGGTTCCTATGCAATACTGCTCTTTACAGCATCGGACTTTGCTTCTATCACCAGACACATCCACAGCTGGGTATTCTTTTTGTTTTGGCTCCATCCTTTCATTCTTTCTGGAGTTATTTCTCCACTGATCTCCAGTAGCATATTGGGCCCCTACTGACCTGGGGAGTTTCTCTTTCAGTATCCTATCATTTTGTCTTTTCATACTGTTCATGGGGTTCTCAAGGCAAGAATACTGAAGTGGTTTGCCATTCCCTTCTCCAGCGGACCACACCCTGTCATATCTCTCCACCATGACCCGCCCATCCCAGGTTGCCCCTTGGGCATGGCTTAATTTCATTGAGTTAGACAAGGGTGTGGTCCTTGTGTGATTAGATTGACTAGTTTTCTGTGAGAATGGTTTTAGTGTATTTGCCCTCTGATGCCCTCTTTCAAGACCTACTGTCTTACTTGGGTTTCTCTTACCTTGGGCGTGGGGTATCTCATCCCGGCTGCTCCTGGCTGCTCCCGGCCAGCGAAGCACAGCCATCGCACCTTACCTTGGACGAGGGGTCTCTCCTCACCGCTGCCCTTCCTGACCTCGGTCGTGGGGTAGCTCTTCTCCACCGTGCTTAGTGCGCTGGCCCTCACCGCCGTCCTTCCTCGGTCGTCGGGTAGCTCCTCTCGGCGCTACCTCTTAGTCGGGGCGCTCTTAGTGCGCGACGCAGCCGGCGGGGCGCTCTTAAATGGCGCGCTGGTCGCGGGCAGGCGAGGTCGCTCTTAAATGGCGAGCCGGTTGCGGGCAGGCGAGGTCGCTCTTAAATGGCGCGCCATATCCAGCAAGGATCTCATTCAAATATGAAGGAGAAATCAAAAGCTTCACAGATAAGCAAAAGTTGAGAGAATTTAGCACCACTAAACCATTTCTCCAACAAAAACTAAAGGACATTCTCCAGATAGGAATCACTAAAAGGGTGTATAAATTCGAACCCAAAACAATAAAGTAAATCCTATTTATCAATAATTGTTTTAAACGTTAATGGGCTGAATGCCCTAATCAACAGACAAAGACTGGCCAAATCGATACAAAAACAAGACCCCTACATACCTTGTCTACAAGAGATAACCAAAAGACTAAAATGGGTCAGATGGATACAAAAACTAGACCCCTATATATATTGTCTACAAGAGAACCACCTTAAAATAGGGGATATATACTGACTGAAAATGAAGGGCTGGAAAAAGATTTTCTTTGCAATTATGGACCAAAAGAAAACAGGAGTAGCAATACTCATATCAGATAAAATTGACTTTAAAGATCCTGAAAAGGAGACAATCAAGGTTATACATAACGACTTAAAGGAACAATTCAAAAAGAAGTTATAACAATTATAAATATATATGCACCCAACATTGGAGCATTGATATATCTAGACAAACATTAATTAATATGATAGAAGAAATATGCAACAACACAATAATAGTGGGAGACTTTAATACCCCACTCATACTATCTGGCTGTAATAGACAAAGTAAAGAGGAAAACATATTCACTTATGAGCCTCAAAAAATTCAGTTCACTCAGGAGAGTTAAAAAAAAAATTTGACTTATTTCTTCACTCTGTAAAGCTTTATTGTCTATTTTATGGGACTGGTACCACTTTGGGTAGTAGGGAGGAAGAAATGACAAATGTGACCCTGTCCTAAATAATATATTGTGGTAAAGATAGACCTACCAATACAAAATACCAAGATGTGCCTAAGATGAGGAACCCAAACTGGACTTTTAGTTTCCTGAACTTTTCATTTCCAGATCAAACCTCCTAATATAGGATGAATTCAACATGATTTTATTTAAGTGTTCTTTGTGATTAAAAACAGAAAGCCATTAGTTAAGAAATTACATATACTCCTTCCCACCATCACTCCCCTTCTTTCTTCCCATTTCCCTCCCACCCTCATTGATCCTTTCCTTTGTCCATTTTCCCCTGCAAAAAAAAAAACCCACAAAAGTAGAGTCAATGACCATTAAACAGAATGTTGGCTCATAAATGTTTTTTCTAAAGGCAAGAAAATCTGTACCAAGCATCAAGAATTCTAGAGTGTTTTACAGAGTATAAAAAAAAAAAAAAAAAAAAGCCAACTTTTTCACTCTCTTTCACTTTCATCAAGAAGCTTTTTAGTTCCTCTTCATTTTCTGCCATAAGGGTGGTGTCATCTGCATATCTGAGGTTATTGATATTTCTCCCAGCATTCTTGATTCCAGCTTGTGCTTCTTCCAGCCCAGCGTTTCTCATGATGTACTCTGCATATAAGTTAAATAAGCAGGGTGACAATATACAGCCTTGACCTACTCCTTTTCCTATTTGGAACCAGTCTGTTGTTCCATGTCCAGTTCTAACTGTAGCTTCCTGACCTGCATATAGGTTTCTCAAGAGGCAGGTCAGGTGGTCTGGCATTCCCATCTCTTTCAGAATTTTCCACAGTTTATTATGATCCACACAGTCAAAGGCTTTGGCATAGTCAATAAAGCAGAAACAGATGTTTTTCTGGAACTGTCTTCCTTTTTCGATGATTCAGCGGATATTGCCAATTTTATTTCTGGTTCCTCTGCCTTTTCTAAAACCAGCTTGAACATCTGGAAGTTCACGGTTCACATATTGCTGAAGCCTGGCTTGGAGAATTTTGAGCATTACTTTACTAGCGTGTGAGATGAGTGCAATTGTGCGGTAGTTTGAACATTCTTTGGCATTGCTTTTCTTTGGGATTGGAATGAAAACTGACCCTTTTCCAGTCCTGTGGCCACTGCTGACTTCTCCAAATTTGCTGGCATATTGAGTGGAGCACTTTCACAGCACCATCTTTCAGGATTTGAAATAGCTCCACTGGGATTCCATCACCTCCACTAGCTTTGTTCGTAGTGATGCTTTCTAAAGCCCACTTGACTTCACATTCCAGGATGTCTGGCTCTAGGTCTGTGATCACACCATTGTGATTATCTTGGTCATGAAGATTTTTTTGTACAGTTCTTCTGTGTATTCTTGCCACCTCTTCTTAATATCTTCTGCTTCTGTTAGGTCCATACCATTTCTGTCCTTTATCAAACCCATCTTTGCATGAAATGTTGCCTTGGTATCTCTAATTTTCTTGAAGAGATCTCTAGTCTTTTCCATTCTGTTGTTTTCCTCTATTTCTTTGCATTGATCGCTGAGGGAGGCTTTCTTATCTCTCCTTGCTATTCTTTGGAACTCTGCATTCAGATGCTTATATCTTTCTTTTTCTCCTTTGCTTTTTGCTTCTCTTCTTTTCACAGCTATTTGTAAGGGAAGTATTGGGTTGGCCAAAACATCTGTTTGGGTTTTTCTATATGATGTAACAACGCAAGTCAACCCCATACTGTTGTCCTAAGGGCAGAAAAAGAACCAGGTGTACCAATGAACAGCACTTAGGTCTATCACAGGTGTTTGTGGGATTCGATGAGTTAATATTTGTAAAGACTCTGGTCAAGGAAGCAACAGTTAGAACTGGTCATGGAACAACAGACTGGTTCCAAATAGGAAAAGGAGTACGTCAAGGCTGTATATGGTCACCCTGCTTATTTAACTTATATGCAAAGTACATCATGAGAAACGCTGGACTGGAAGAAACACAAGTTGGAATCAAGATTGCTGGGAGAAATATCAATAACCTCAGATATGCAGATGACACCACCCTTATGGCAGAAAGTGAAGAGGAACTCAAAAGCCTCTCGATAAAAGTGAAAGTGGAGAGTGAAAAGGTTGGCTTAAAGCTCAACATTCAGAAAACGAAGATCATGGCATCTGGTCCCATCACTTCATGGCAAATAGATGGGGAAACAGTGGAAACAGTGTCAGACTTTATTTTTCTGGGCTCCAGAATCACTGCAGATGGTGACTGCAGCCATGAAATTAAAAGACACGTACTCCTTGGAAGGAAAGTTACGACCAACCTAGATAGCATATTCAAAAGCAGAGACATCACTTTGCCAACAAAGGTTCGCCTAGTCAAGGCTATGGTCTTTCCTGTGGTCATGTATGGATGTGAGAGCTGGACTGTGAAGAAGGCTGAGTGCCGAAGAATTGATGCTTTTGAACTGTGGTGTTGGAGAAGACTCTTGAGAGTGCCTTGGACTGCAAGGAGATCCAACCAGTCCATTCTGAGGGAGATCAGACCTGGGATTTCTTTGGAAGCAATGATGCTAAAGCTGAAACTCCAGTATTTTGGCCACCTCATGCGAAGAGTTAACTCATTGGAGAAGACTCTGATGCTGGGAGGGATTGGGGGCAGGAGGAGAAGGGGACGACAGAGTATGAGATGGCTGGATGGCATCACTGACTCGATGGATGTGAGTGTGAGTGACCTCCACGAGTTGGTGATGGACAGGGAGGCCTGGCGTGCTGCGATTCATGGGGTTGCAAAGAGTCGGACACAACTGAGCGACTGATCTGATCTGATCCGATGGTCAACTTTACAGGTTGGCACAGAGTGAATGCACAGTAAATGTTGGTTACTCTTTTATTTATTTATTTTTGGGTCTTCGTTGTCGGATGTTGTTTTCTCTAGTTGAGGTGTGTTGGTTTCTCACTGTGGTGGCTTCTCTTGTTGCAAAGCATGGGCTCTAGGAAGCCTGAGCTCAGTAGTTGTGGCCTGTGAGCTTAGTTGCCCCGCAGCATGTGGTATCTTCCCAGACCAGGAATCAAACTTGTGTCCTCTGCATTCGCAGGCAGATTCTCAAACATGGGTCACCAGGGAAGTCCTGGTTGCTCCTTTGATTATAAGGATACATGTCCCAGTAGATTATGAACAGTGTAAGGGAAGGGACCTCATCTTACTTCTAGTGATATATCATTTACTGTTGAATACTTTCCATGTACTGAGTACTTTGCTAAATAGCATCATCACAACCACTCCAGGAGGTAGGTGTCTATTCTTTTCCATGCCATTCTACAGACGAGGAAACTAAGTCTTAGTGGGATTAAACAAGATGCTCAGCCTCATCTAGGAAGTAAGTGGCAGTGCAAGGATTTAATCCCATGGCAAAACCCATGCATTTGGCATCACCATTCAGTGCCTCTGTCTTTGTACTACTAATATCTAGCACCACGTCTTATACAGAGTAGGGGCTCCATGAACATTTGTAGAATTTTTGGCTAGAATAGCTTTTTTGACCTTGTAAATGCATCCGAGATCATCTTCCTATTCCTCCCTCTGGCATGCATTCTCCCCAGAGATGGAAATGTGCTCAATTGTTCTACACCGTTGGCCCAAACAACCTTCTTGCCACTACTGTACATAATTCCAAGATTCAACATTCCCCATCACCTGCCCTTCACCTCCTCCTCTCTTCCTAGTCCAATACAGAGATATACCTGATGCAGGACATATCTATGGATGCTCCAACTCTTCTTGATCTAAATGGTGGGCAGAATGTTCCAGAAATTTCCAAGGTTTCTAGAACAACCTCCTTAAAATTTAAAACGCTTACCATCACCCACTGATGCTATTCCTTTAGGGCTCTGATCTTTTTCCTATTCTAGTCATCTTAAAAAAGAAATGGAATTTCATTTGGGAGGGCCCTTTGGGAATCTGACATCTCCTTCCTTTTGTTCAATTAAAGGCTGAAAATACCAGCTGGCTCTTAGCTGACTCCTTGTCCATGAGTATTACTTTCTGAGGAAAGCCCCCTCCCACTCTGCATTTTTCTTTCTTTTTTTTTTTTAACTTTTTTTTTTTTGGTGGTGGGGGGTCACGGTAGACAAATAAAAATAATTCTGAGGTTATCTGAGAGCTGACATTCCACACAATAGCTGTAAGAACGTTTTTCCAAATTTAAAACTCTGATGGAGGAAGTGGGTTACAATAGGAGCAACCTCTGACCCTGATCACTCATAATGGTTTCCTGGATTCAGAGATACTATGGGCTGGAGCCAAGGCTTTCAGCAGAGAGAGCATAAGATCTGTTAAACTTAGAACACATTGTGTGAGTTCCGGGTGGGGCTGCTGGAGGGACATCTTTCTTTTTTTCCGGTGAAAATGATTCCTTTTTGAACAAGGATCTGGATCTTTCTTACAGTATGACTAGTGTCTGCTTATTTGTTCTGCTGCTGATTCGAAGAAGAATTTTTACGTCCCTTAAGATATCAGTGAATTGCAAAGTCTTCACTCTGGGAACCACTTCTAGGGATTATTCACCCCCAAATATTTATTGAGTGATGGCTGTGTGCCGAGCACGGTTCTAGACGTTGTGCTCAGTTGGTTCAGTTGCTTTGCAGCTCCAAGGACTGTAGCCCACCTGGCGCCTCTGTCCATGGGATTTCCCAGGCAAGAATACTGGAGTGTGTTGCCATTTCCTCCTCTGGGGGATCTTCCCGACCCAGGGATCAGACCTGTGTCTCCTGCAGCTCCTGCATTGGCAGGTGAATTCTTTACCACTTGAGCCACCTGGGAAGCCCTGTTCTAGATGTTGGGATCTAGCAATAAATAACAACAACGAAAATCAGGCAACAAGCCCTATCCTGGTGAAGCTTCATTCTATGGCCTGGTTCCTCAACTTCAGTGCTACTAGTATTTGAGCCAGAGAATTTACTTGTTGTGGGGGACTGTCCTTCCTGTGCACGGTAGGGTATATAACAGCATCCCTGACCTTTATCCACCAATGGCAGCAGCTCCCCTCCCCAGCTGTGACAACCAAAAATATCTCTAGGCTTTGTTAGATGTCTTGGTTGAGAACCACTCTTCTACCGGGAAAGAGACAGACCACAAACAATGAGTTAATCAATAGGTAAATAGGCAAGTTTTTCCATCTGTTAAAGGTCAATAAAGATAGAGTAGGCTAAGGAGGATCGAGCCTTGGCAATGGGGTGAGGATGACAGCTGGCTGTCATTTCAATGATGTAGCTGGGGAAATCCTTATTGAGAAGGTGACATTTGACAAAGACTTTGAAGGAAGCAAAGGAGTGAGACATGGGGTCATGGAGGAAGAACCTTCCAGAAGGAGGGAACAGCCAGTGGAAATGGCTCTGGTCCCAGAGTCATCAAGGGGATCAGCATGACTGGAGTGGAGGGAGCCCGGGGAAGATGTTCAAAGAGGAGGCAGAGATAAAAGGAAGTCATGTTCATACTATGCAGTCTGTGGCCTTTGTGACCACTGTCAATGCTTTGCTTTTCTCCGAGAGGAAAGGAAATCACTGTTTGGTTTTGAACAGAGGTGTAATATGAGCTGCCTTTTTTTTTTTTTTCTTTTTTTAAAGTAGGACCACTCTGGCTGCTGCTGGGTTGAGAACAGACTGTAAGGAACCAAGGAAAGAAGTAGAACCAAGCTTTTACTCCAGGCAGCTCACAGGGATGTGTCCCAGTCTGGACCTGGCTAGACATCTACAGGTTTCTATAGACATTATCTCCTTCTATTTAAGACCCATACACAGTGGCCAGTTGTAGCTGCCTGATGTGGCAGACTACCGGGAGGGAAAAAGGAGTTTGAATTTGCCTTGTTTTCCCTGTCACCTTATCTTGTTGGACTCTACCCCAGCTAATGTCCTCATTGTCCTTTTGCAGACATCATATTCTAGGTGGGAGACCAGAGGCCCAGATCATTATAGGAATTAATAATGTAGGGTAGGACCACCCTGGCGATCCAGTGGTTAGGGCTCCATGCTTCCACCACACGGAATGTGGGTTTGATCCCTGACGGAGGGAACTAAGACCCCACATGCCATGTGCGTGTGTGTTCATTTGCTTCAGTCGTGTTCAACTCTTTGTGTGTGGACTGAATCCCCCAGGCTCCTCTGTCCATGGAATTCTCCAGGCAAGAATACTGGAGTGGGTAGCCATTCCCTTCTACAGGAGATCTTCCCAACCCAGGGATATAACCGGGATCTCCTGCATTGCAGACAGCTTCTTTACCATCTGAGCCACCAGGGAAGCCCTAGGTTAGGTGGGCAGTTCCCAGTATGCTAACATTCAGTCCCGCTGCCTAAGGGCTTTCTCTGACTGTCCAGGATGGGGCAGATCAGAAGCACCAGGGAGTGGACACCCCCAGGAGTCACCTCAACTGGGGGCAATGAGGTATGGTGAGTAACTCTCCTCTCTCACTGGGAGAATTTTTCCATGTGTTCAGGTTTGTAGGAGGTCCCTGTGTTCGTTGGCTGGATTGTGCCCCAGTTAACCTCAACACTAACCGCTCATTAATGCACCTTTAATTTCTGCTTTCCTCCCTGTCTCTGCCTCTCTCCCCATGTTTCCTGGGATCACCCCCACCACCCCCCTAAATAAGCTATGTGCACCTAAATCCTCTGCTCAGTATCTATTCAGTGGAGGAAACTCAACCTCCTAAGACTGGTTGTGATGGTTATGAGAAAGTGAATGTAAAGTACTTAGCATATTGTCAGATATACAGTAAACACGGAAAAAATGGCAGATGTGCTGTTGATTGAGACAATGAAGATTGTGATGAGGAGAAATGGAAGGAGAAAGGAAGATGAGGAAGAGGAGAAGGGAAAGGGGAAGGTGAAGGAGGGGAGGAGAAATAGGAGGAGGAGAAGGAGGTGGAGGAAGAGAAGAAGAAGAAAGTGGTGTTGATTATAAGGATGATAATGCGGACCATTATGAAACTGGGGCCCAGAAGAGAAGGGGTAAGAGGCAAATTGTGGATTAACAGGGGCATGGACACCTAGACCAACTGCTTAACCATATCCATAATGTATTCCTCTCGGTCCATATTTTCTCTCACCACCTGAGTTGATGGAAATTCTTCCCCATGGTCAGTGTTCCCTAGGAAATAATTTGTCCTCTGTGCCTCCCAACTAGTTGACAAAGAGCCACTGGGTCACAAGAGTCATTCTTACCAAGCACTAATTCTGTATAACATGTGATGGGATGGACCAGGAATTAGAAAATGTGGTCGGTCCTTGTTTAAGCTACTCCTTTATGAGAAAAGCCAAATCTCCTTCTAGTTACAAAAGTCCTTCTTGCTTTTTCCGTCCATGGGCTTCACCTAGGAACCTGCTACTGGATAAATGGACACACAGTCTTGGGACCAGTCTGAATGCATTGTCTTGAGACTGTTATTCAGCTTCCTGTGCCGGTTGGCTTATTTCCTGTCTTGCTCATTCATTTCGGAATGTCCTGTTCTTAGATCAAAAGTCCTGGAAGATCCCAAGTCAACAAATGCCATGAGGGGAGTTTCAACGGCAGAAAATGTGCTGAATTCAACTCAAATGCTTCCCTGGCCACTGATGAAGGGAATGAAGTTAACTCTTTCGAAGGATGAATGGAAAGTGTTGGCTGATGGGCTCTAGAAGGTCAAAGCTGGGAGAACTTAGTCATTATGACTTCTAAGTCTCCTTCATTTTACAGTAGAAAAATCAAGAGAGGTTACTCTCCCAGCAGATGCCACACAGAGGGTAGCCTAGCCCAGAATAAACTATTTCTCTGGACTCTGACTCCATTGTTTTTCTTGCTTTATTATTACCCACCTCTTGTAAAATCAAGCTGCCAGAAATGCACTAGGAGCATCTTTTGGTCAAGGACATGTCTTTTTGTGTGGTGAACAGTCACTTCCTCATTCAGCTTTCCTAAGTCTTGATTTTCATTTATCAGATTTTTGAAAAATATCAGAGCAACTCTGTGCCTCAAAATAATGAAGCTGCAAAGAATTTCTATTGACCCTCAATGTCACAAACTCATGAAAACCTTCATGTTGAAATGAATGGGAGGTTTTTCATTCTAAATAAACTGTAATTCGCCTAATAGATTTAAAAGCATCCATGCCCTCTGAAGCTTTCTTTTTTTCCAAGTAAAATGGCCAACCTGTGGAGCTGCCACAGGAAGAAAGAAAGCTGGAGAGAAGAGAGAAATTACAGAGACAGAGTAGGGGAAAAGATCAGAGCATATATATATATATATATAATCTCCTTTTTAAAATACTAGAGAGAGCTCCTGGAGATTCAAGTAAACCACATTTTTGGCACCCCTCTGAACTTCACAATTATTCACTCAGGTTTGTTTGTTTATTTATATCTTACTTTATTCCTCCAGAAAAGATTTCAAGAAACAGTGCCCTCCAGATAAGATTATTAATGCACAGCATTTATTGATCATCTTTCACATGCCAAGACCTGTGTATACATTATCCCGTCTAACTTGTTTAGCACAGTAACCCTAGGAAGAAACTATTATTATACTCATTTGTACTAGGTTAATTGGGGAACCCCAACCTAACCCCTCCTCCCCCCAGCAAGAATATGTTCACCTGGAAACTGTGAATGTGAGTTTCTTTAGACAAAGGATCTTGGCACATGTACTTCAGTTAGGATTCTTGAGGTCAGATCATCTCGGATGATCTTGGTCATTGTTCATTTGCTAAGTTGTATCCGACTCTTTGTGACTCCATGAAATGCAGCACGCCAGCTTCCCTGTCCTTCACTGTGTCCCCAAGTTTGCTCAAACTCATATCCATTGAGTTGGTGATGCCATCCAACCATCTCATCTTCTGTCACTCCTTTCTCCTCCTGCCCTCAATCTTTCCCAGCATCAGGGTCTTTTCCAGTGAGTCAGCTCTTTGCATAAGGTCGCCCAAGGACTGGAGTTTCAGTATCAGCATCAGTCCTTCCAGCGAATATGCTGGGGCTTACATCTAATGACAAGTGCCCTTCCCACTAAGAGAAGAATAGTCATGGAGGTGAAGGACATGAAAATATGGAAGCAGACATCTGAATGAAGTGACTCCAGCCCCCAAAAACCAATGATTGGCAGCAGTCATCAGAAGTTAAGAGAGCTTCCCTGCTGGCTCAGTAATAAAGAATTTGCCTGCGATGCAGGAGACAAGCTAAAAGTAAGGAGAGAGGTGTTGAATCAATTTGCCTTCAGAAACTCCAGAAGGAGCACCCCTATTGACATCTTGATTTGGGGCTTCTGTCTCCCAGAACTGAGAGAGAAGTGATTTCTGCTCTTTTAAGCCACCTAATTTGTGGAAATGTTGCTACAGCTTCCCCAGGGGACATACACACCATTTTAGAGATTTAGGTAACGAGGCCCAGAGAGATGAAATCCTTACCCAGCCATGAAATCTCAAGTGATATATAGAGCTGGATTAAAACTCACAAATCATAGCTGATTCCAACAGCAGGTTGGATTTTTAAAAAGCAGCATAAAATGCATAAAGAGATGCATGAAAATGTGCTCAGATGCTCAGCCATGTCCGACTCTTTGTGACCCTATGGATTGTAGTTCACCAGGCTCCTCTGTCCATGGGATTTCTCAGGCAAAAGTACTGGAGTGGGTTTCATTTCCTTCTCCAGGGGATCTTCCTGACCCAGTGATCGAACCTGCGTGTGTTGAGTTTCCTGTGTGGCAGGCAGGTTCTTTACCGCTGAGCCACCTGGGAAGCCTGATATGTGAAAGTGCATTCCTCAAATGTTAATGGTGGCTGTCTTAGGAGGCTGGGATTTCAGGAGACTTTTGCTTTTGTCATTACTCTTCTATATATACTATTCAAATGTTCTATGATAAAATGTTCTAGCTATCTAATTTATTTTGGCTGTGCCATGGGGCATGCAGGATCTTAGTTCCCCAATCAGGGATCAAACCCATGCCCCCCTGCATTGGAAGCACAGTGTCTTAACCTTTGGACTGCCAGGGAAGTCCCCTAGCTATCTAATTTGAAGAAAGAATTCAAGTGATATTCCTTGGGGACAATGCACCACGAGAGAGAGTATTCACGAAAAAAGGCATCACACGAAATTGCATGTAGTAAATAATTCCTTCAAGAAAATGAGATATACCAAGGGAACATTTCATGCAAAGATGAGCACAATAAAGGAAAGAAATGGTATGGACTTAACAGAAGCAGAAGATATTAAGAAGAGGTGTCAAGAATACACAGAAGAACTATACAAAAAAGATCTTCATGACCCAGATAACCATGATCGTGTGATCAGTAACCTAGAGCCAGACATCCTGGAATGCAAAGTCAAGTGGACCTTAGGAAGTATCACTACAAACAAAGCTAGGGAAGGTGATGGAATTCCAGTTGAGCTATTTCAAATCCTGAAAGATGATGGTGTGAAAGTGTTGCACTCAATATGCCAGCAAATTTGGAAAACTCAACAGTGGCCACAGGACTGGAAAAGGTCAGTTTTCATTCCAATCCCCAAAAAAGGCAGTGCCAAAGAAGGTTCAAACTTCTGCACAATTGCACTCATCTCACACATTAACAAAGAAATGCTCAAAATTCTCCAAGCCAGGCTTCAACAGTATGTGAACTGTGAACTTCCAGATGTTCAAGCTGGATTTAGAAAAGGCAGAGGAACCAGAAATAAAATTGCCAACATGTGTTGGATCATCAAAAAAGCAAGAAAGTTCCAGAAAAACATCTACTTTTGCTTTATTGACTATGCCAAAGCCTTTGACGGTGTGGATCACAACAAACTGCGGAAAATTCTTCAAGAGATGGGAATACCAGACCACCTGACCAGACCACCTGACCTGCCTCCTGAGAAATCTGTATGCAGGTCAAGAAGCAACAGGTAGAACTGAACATGGAACAACAAACTGGTTCCAAATAGGAAAATGAGTACATCAAGGCTGTATGTTGTCACCCTGCTTGTTTAACTTTATGCAGAATGTATCATGTGAAATGCCTGGCTGGATGAAGCACAAGTTGGAATCAAGACTGCCAGGAGAAATATCAATAACCTCAGATATGCAGATGACACCACTCTTATGGCAGAAAGTGAAGAAGAACTAAAGAGCTTCTTGATGAAAGTGAAAGAAGAGAGTGAAAAGTTGGCTTAAAACTCAACATTCAGAAAACTAAGATCATGGTATCCAGTCCCATCACTTCATGGCAAATAGATGGGGAAACAATGGAAACAGCGAGAGACTTTATTTTGGGGGGCTCCAAAATCACTGCAGATGGTGACTGCAGCCATGAAATTTAAAGATGCTTGCTCCTTGGAAGAAAAGCTACGACCAACCCAGACAGCATATTAAAAAGCAGAGACATTACTTTGCCAACAAAGGTCCGTCTAGTAAGCTATGGTTTTTCTAGTAGTCATGTATATATGTGAGAGTTGGAGTATAAAGAAAGCTGAGCACTGAAGAATTGATACTCTTGAACTGTGGTGTTGGAGAAGACTCTTGAGAGTCCTTTGAACTGCAAGGAGATCCAACCAGTCAATCCTAAAGCAAATCAATCCTGAATATTCATTGGAAGGACTGATGCTGAAGCTGAAACTCCAATCCTTTGGCCACCTGATGCAAAGAGCTGACTCATTTGAAAAGACCCTGATGCTGGGAAGGATTGAAGGCAGGAGGAGAAGGGAACGACAGAGGATGAGATGGTTGGATGGCATCACCGACGCGATGGACATGAGTTTGACTAAATTCTCGGAGTTGGTGATGGACAGAGAAGCCTGGAGTGCTGCAGTCCATGGGATTACAAAGAGTTGTACATGACTGAGTGACTGAACTGAACTGAAATAATTCCTGCAACTCTATGTAGATTCAAGGACTTCCCTGGTGTCGCAGTAGATAGGAATCTGCCTGCCAGTGCAGGAGACACAGGTTGGCTCCCTGACCTGGGAGGATTCCACAAACTGCGGAGCAACTAAGCCTGTGTGCCTCAGTTACTGAAGCCCTTGTGTTTAGAGCCTGTCCTCTGCAGCAAGAGAAGTCACCAATGAGAAGCCTGCACACCCCAACTAGAGAGTAGCCCCTGCTTTCAGCCACTAGAGAAAGCCCAACCATAGCAAAAAGACCAGGGCAGCCAATACATAAATAAAAACACTGAAAAAAAAATTGTGTGTCAATTCAAGCCAAGTCAGTCATTACCTCGACCGCATGGGATGAATAGATCCCCAGTTTCCAAAAGAAGAACCCAAGTCTCAGAATTGGAAAGTGCCGAACTTAAATGCAATGGCCATTATAGAAATTTTCCCTTCTGCTCGCTATCTCTTGGGAACGTCCTTGGGTCTAAATTATACTAAAAGCCCACTTTTTTGGTTTTCTCTCAGACTAATCAGTGTTCACATCTCCAAAGTGCCCTCAAGTTGTGGAGGAAAGAAGGTAAGCTTCTTTTTTCTTTCTTCTCAGCCAATTCTCTCCTCCTGAGTACAAAACCTGAAAGTTCCCCAGTGTTAAAGACTTGAATCTGGGTGTGAAGAGAGAAGATAAAATGCGAGATGCTAATTCTACTCATTTGAAAAAACCTAGGGGAAGCCTGTCCTCTTAAACTCACAAAGGAATGCAGATTCCACACCCCACTGCAACCCCCGAACCTCCCCTCCCAACCCCCCCCCCCAACCGCCCGGCAAGTTTAAGCCTATTGTAAACATTTTAACCTACAAACCTTGGTGGCTGGGGACTGGCTTTTCCACAGCCTATATTTTAGCTGGGACTACAAAGGGTTGAATTTTCTTTTTTTCTTTTTTTAAAGATTCCAGTTGATTTTGAATTGTGCTGGAGAAGACTCTTGGGAGTCCCTTGGACTGCAAAGAGGTCAAACCAGTCAATCCTAAAGGAAATCCACCCTGAATATTCATTGGAAGGACTGGTGCTAAAGCTCCAATACTTTGGCCACCTGATGCGAAGAGCTAACTCACTGGCAAAGACTCTGATGTTGGGAAAGATAGAAGGCAGGAAGAGAAGGGGATGACAGAGGATAAGATGGTTGGATGGTTTTACTGACTCAGTGGACATGAGTTTGAGCAAACTCAGGGAGAGAGTGAAGGACAGGGAAGCCTACTGTGCTGCAGTCTGTGGGGTTGCAAAGAGTCAGGTGCAACTTAGTGACTGATCAAGAAAAAGTTATCTTTGCCCAGTCACATTGGGAGCTCTGAGGATTCAATTCTAGAACACCAAAGGCAGAGAACTGGACTGGAAGGCAGTTCAGCCATCAACACTACCCTCTGAAATCTTACTCTGTGCCTCGTACTTGGCCACACAATTCATAAATATCATCTTGTGGAGGCCTTAGAACCAAACCTGAGTGGTATACTCTATCATCTCCAATTTCCACACAAGGGAACTGCATCTTAGCAGGTCAAGGAGCTTGGATGTGGCAGAATCTTGGACTGAGCCAGAAATATCTGTCCTCAGAGTTTTTGTCCATCTGTAGATTGGTCCCTCCAGCCCTGGACGTTCAGAGCCATGTGTAGATCAATCAGAATCTCACAGCTTAAATGTTCCTGTTTGACATTTGGGAGGTCTGGATTTTGGGATCTGCTTTATGTCCAAAGGAATTGGCAATCTTATGGGAAAAACAGTTCAAGGCAAAGTGACAAAGTATCATGGTATCACAACCAGTATCAAGACCAGGGACTTTCTGGACCCTAGACTACTCCTCGGAGAAGGCAGTGGCACCCCACTCCAGTACTCTTGCCTGGAAAATCCCATGGATGGAGGAGCCTGGAAGGCTGCAGTCCATGGGGTTGCTGAGGGTCGGACACAATTGAGCGACTTCACTTTCACTTTTCACTTGCATGCATTGGAGAAGGAAATGGCAACCCACTCCAGTGTTCTTGCCTGGAGAATCCCAGAGACAGGGCAGCCTGGTGGGCTGCCGTCTATGGGGTCGCACAGAGTCGGACACGACTGAAGTGACTCAGCAGCAGCAGCAGCAGACTACTCAAAAAGTTGTGACCCTGAACATGTAGTTTCCCCTCACCGGGGCCTCAGTTTGCTCATTAATACGTAAGGGTATTTTTCTAGGATAACCTGGGGAATCTTAACAGTGGTAAGTTCCAAGATTTATCATTGACTTCTAAATCCAAATCTCCTAGGGAGAGCCTCCATTATTAATTACTTAGTTAATTTAGCAGATACTTATTGATATTGACTGGATGCTTAGCTGCTAGAGATGAAATCGTGTACATATCGGGGCTCTATGGGAGATAGAATAGCTATAGACTAGGATAATTGGAAGAGTTTCATAAAGGAGCTTAAGACAAAGACATGGGTGGAATATGGAAGAAGCCTAACGGATAGTGTAGTATCCAGGAGCTAGCAATATTGGAATTATTTTTTAAGCATTTAAAAATTTTTATTTAGTTATTTATTTTTAATTTTTAGCTACACTGGGTCTTCACTGGGCTTCCTAGGTGACACTTGTGGTAAAGAACTCGCCTGCCAATATAAGAGACGTAAGAGATGCAGGTTTGATCCTTGTGAGAATGGGTGATGGTTAAGCTAAGACTTGAATGATATGCTGGGCAGCCTTGAAAATGTTGCAAGGGGGTCGGTAATCCAGGTGAAGCCTGTAGAAAGGCTCTGAAATCCACATTTAGTCATTTATTTATTTGTTTTTGCAGTACGTTATTGTGATGTAATTTTGGGGGGGGATGTAGTTCAGACATACTAAAATATGCAACTATTTTTAAAAAATTTAGTTGGAGGATAATTGTTTTACTGAATTGTGTTGGTTTCCACCATACATCAACATGAATCAGCCATAGGCATACATATGTATAAAGTGTACTCCTCCCTCCACCAAATTATATCACAATAACATACTACAAAAGCAAATAAATAAAGTGGATTTCAGGGCCTTTGCACATGCTTTGCCTCAAGTGCCTGCCCCCCTACAATGTTTTCAAGGCTGCCACAGCATATTATTGGTGCTTTTGAACTGTGGTGCTGGAGAAGACACTTGAGAGTCCCTTGGACTGCAAGGAGATCCAACCAGTCCATCAAGGAGATCAGTGCTCAATGTTCATTGGAAGGACTGATGCTGAAGCTGAAGCTCCAATACTTTGGCCACCTGATGCAAAGAACTGACTCATTGGAAAAGACCATGATGCTGGGAAAGACTGAAGGCAGGAGGAGAAGGGGACAATAGAGAAGGAAATGGTTGGATTGCATCACCAACTTGATGGACTTGAGTTTGAGTAGGCTCCGGGAGTTGGTGATGGACAGGGATGCCTGGAGCGCTATAGTCCATGGGGTTTCAAAGAGTTGGACACGATTGAGTGAACTGAACTGAACTGAAATATATGTCCCCTCTTTCTTGGACCTCCCTTTCTAAAACATGCAACAATTAACTAAACTGAATGACGAGTTTTTATGAATGTATCTGCTCATGTAACCATCATCCCGATTAAGACCCAGAACTTTTCCATCTCCCCAGGAATTTCCCTTATGCCTCTGCTGCTGCTAAGTCACTTCAGTCTTGTCCGACTTATGCTTCTAATCATGTCTTTCTATCCTGCTACTGTTCTCTTTTATAATACTGCCATAGGCTAGTTTTTGCCTGTGTTTGAACTTCAAGTAAATGCAGTGTGTACTTTCTTGTGTGCGGTGTGTTTCACTCAACACTAGATCTGTGTGATTCATTCATGTTGTTGACTGTACCAAGAGTTTTTTTCTTTGCTGAATACTATTCTGCTATATGGATGCGCCACAGTAGTTTAATCCATTCTCCCATTGAAGAATAATTGGGTTGGTTGCAGTTTGGGGTATTATGAAGCAGCTGTGAACATTTGCTGGAGAAGGCAATGGCACCCCACTCCAGTACTCTTGCCTGGAAAATCCCATGGATGGAGGAGCCTGGTAGGCTGCAGTCCATGGGGTTGCTAGGAGTCAGACACGACTGAGCGACTTCACTTTCACTTTTCACTTTCACGCATTGGAGAAGGAAATGGCAACCCACTCCAGTGTTCTTGCCTGGAGAATCCCAGGGACAGGGGAGCCTGGTGGGCTGCTGTCCCTGGCTTTGCACAGAGTCGGACACGACTGAAGTGACTTAGCAGCAGTGAACATTTGCTTGCAAGTCTTTTTGTGCATCTATGCATTGATTTCTCTTGGATGCAATTTTTAAAAACTTTTTATTTTGTATTGGAATATAGCTAATTAACAATGTTGTGATAGTTCCAGGTGGACAGCAAAGGAACTCAGCTGTACATGTACATGTATCCATTCTCCCCCTAGCTCCCTTCTCATCCAGGCTGCCACATAACATTGAGCAGAGTTCCATGTGCTATACAGTAGGACCTTGTTGGTTATCCATTTTAAATGTAGCAGTGTGTACATGCTGCTGCCGTTGCTAAGTTGCATCAGTCGTATCCAACTCTGTGCGACCCCATAGACGGCAGCCCACCAGGCTCAGGCTCCCCCGTCCCTGGGATTCTCCAGGCAAGAACACTGCAGTGGGTTGCCATTTCCTTCTCCAATGCATGAAAGTGAAAAGTGAAAGTGAAGCCTCTCAGTCGTGTCCGACTCTTCGCGACCCCATGGACTGCAGCCTACCTGGCTCCTCCGTCCATAGGATTTTCCAGGCAAGAGTACTGGAGTGAGGTGCCATTGTGTACATGTTCAGATCAGATCAGTCGCTCAGTCATGTCCGACTCTTTGCGACCCCATGAACTGCAGCATGCCAGGCCTCCCTATCCATCACCAGCTCTCGGAGGTCACTCAGACTCACATTCATCGAGTCAGTGATGCCATCCAGCCATCTCATCCTCTGTCGTCCCCTTCTCCTCCTGCCCTCAATCCCTCCCAGCATCAGAGTCTTCTCCAATGAGTCAACTCTTCGCATGAGGTGGCCAAAATACTGGAGTTTCAGCTTTAGCATCATTCCTTCCAAAGAAATCCCAGGGCTGATCTTCAGAATGGACCGGTTGGATCTCCTTGCAGTCCAAGGGACTCTCAAGAGTCTTCTCCAGCACCACAGTTCAAAAGCATCAATTCTTCGGCACTCAGCCTTCTTCACAGTCCAGCTCTCACATCCATACATGACCACAGGAAAGACCATAGCCTTGACTAGGCGAACCTTTGTTGGCAAAGTGATGTCTCTGCTTTTGAATATGCTATCTAGGTTGGTCATAACTTTCCTTCCAAGGAGTAAGCGTCTTTTAATTTCATGGCTGCAGTCACCATCTGCAGTGATTCTGGAGCCCAGAAAAATAAAGTCTGACACTGTTTCCACTGTTTCTCCATCTATTTCCCATGTAGTGATGGGACCAGATGCCATGATCTTCGTTTTCTGAATGTTGAGCTTTAAGCCAACCTTTTCACTCTCCACTTTCACTTTTATCGAGAGGCTTTTTAGTTCCTCTTCACTTTCTGCCATAAGGGTGGTATCATCTGCATATCTGAGGTTATTGATATTTCTCCCGGCAATCTTGATTCCAGCTTGTGTTAACTGGATGCAATTTTTAAGTCTGGGGATAGATATGTCTTTATTACAAAGTACCCAGCAGTTTTGCATTAGATTTTTTTTTTTAAGGGGTATAGTTACTTTACAACGTTGGATTAGTTCCTGCTGTACAACGAAGTGAATCCGCTATAGTAAGTAAGTGTTAGTCGCTCAGTCATGTCCTACTCTTTACAACCCTATGGACTGTAGCCCTCCAGGCTCCTCTGTCCATGGGATTCTCCGGGCAAAAATATTGGAGTGGATAGCCGTTCCCTTCTCCAGAGAATATTCCTGATCCGGGGATTGAATCTGGCTCTTCGGCATTGCAGGCAGATTCTTGACTCTCCACCACCAGGGAAGCCCGAATCAGCTGTATGTATACGTCGATCCCCTTCCTCTTGGACCTTCCCTCCCACATTGCATCTGTCTAGGCCCTCAGAGAGAACTGAGCTGAGCTCCTTGTGCTATTCAGCATGTTCCCACTAGCTGTCTGGTTTACACATGGCGGCGCACGTAGGCCAATCCCAGACTCCAATGCACTCCCACCCCGCCATGTGCACGTCTGTTCCCTACATCTGCGTCTCTAGATTCTGATGTGAATGTAGGCTGGAAAACCAAAGGATTGAAAGGTTTCCAGTGCTGGCTCCTAATCTCACCAAGCACAGAGGTCTGTTACCCAGTCCATCATAGGGTCATTCATTCCTCACCCTTCCTGCCTCCTCTCCACAGGTGCCATGCATCCCAGAGACAGCAGGGCTTGAGTGGGCTACCTGGGCAACCTTCCCCTGCCTGGACTAGCCTCCCACCTCCTCCACGGGTGTGTGTGTGTGTGTGTGTGTATGTGTATGTGTGTGTGTCTTAAATCATGGCCTGGCGGCTAATTCTTTGCAGCTTGCGGGTTGCTGCCTCCATGAGCAGACAGGAGGGCGCCCTGACACAGTTAAAGATCACAAGCTTTGATAACTCGGCCTTCTGATTTACGGTAATCCAGGTCTCCACGTTCCCCTAATGAGGGGAACTCAGAGTGTCAACCCGTTTATTAAATGCTCAGAACCATGTGTGAGCCGGACCGAGGTAAGAAGTCAATCATATTTTCATTTATCCTGCGTGTCCCCCTCCTGCTCATTCACTCCTCTCTCCCTGAGACTGTCCGCCTGCCAAGCTCTTTTCTTTTCATCTCCAGAGGGGAGGACTTTAGGATGGATCACTGGCAGAGACGGTTGGGGTCTGCAGTGTTTGCACTTTCCTACTGATTTCATAGGTGTTTGGAAGTTAACGATACTCAACACCTCATGATTCTTTCCTATGTGTCAAACAAAGGCATGAAAGGGAAAGTGACCAGAGGCGAGAGGCGGGGGGCACAGGGCCGCGGGACGGGAACACATCATCGGCTTTCTCTTTCCTTCACCCCGACCTTGCGGAGACCAGTGAGTCTTATTGTAAATGGAAGACGGATTAATATTCCTGAAGCTGTCGGGATCTAATGAAGTCTTAATTCATCTCCCTTAATTCCCTTTGAAACAGAAACAGGCACAAATCAAAATAACAAATGGCCCAGCTGCTTTAATCTCTACTTCTTCTCACCCTTCTCCCCTTCTGCATCTTGGTCACTGTCACTTTCTTAATCTCCGGAGATTCCACCCCGATGCCTTTCAAGTGGCATCAGCTCCATCTCTAAGGTTTGGTTTTCTGGATGTGGCATAAATATTTCTGCCTGTTTGAGGCCCCCGGCTGGGTTCCGTCCTTGGACGTGGCTGGGGGAGGGCGCCCAGCAGGCAACTCTGAAGTTCACTTGGTGAGAAGAGCTCTGGACGGTCCAGCCCGGGGGATGCCTGAAGAGTTCACAACTTCACATTCGACTGGGGACATTGGTGCTGTCAGCATCCTTTGGCGGGGACTCTGTTTTATACTGTCCCTTTGTCCACCCTCTATCTTGTCAAATGATACCCCTTGTTTCATTTAAAATAACCTCAGGAGTAAGCTGGAGAACAGTTTGATCTTTTCTTTCCATTCTTTGTTGTCGTTCGTTGTTTGTTCTGTTTATCCATTTTTATTTTTTTAATAACTTTTACAATGTTGCGTTGGTTTTTGCTGTACAACGCGAATCAGCCGTACGTGCATGCTAAGTCGCTTCAGTCGTGTCAGACTCTTTGCAACCTCGTGAACCGTAGCCCGCCAGGTTCCTCTGTCTGTGAAATTTCCCAGACAAGAATACTGGAGTGGGTTGCCATGCCCTCTTTCAGGGGATCTTCCAAGACCAGGGATCGAATGCCTGTATTGACAGGTGGATTCTTTACCACTGGCAGTACCTGGGAAGCCTGAATCAGCCATCCTTATACCCATATCCCCTCCCTCGTGAGCCTCCCTCCCATCCCCCATCCCATCCCTCTAGGTCATCACAGAGCACCAGAGGGGGCTCCCTGTGTTATACAGCAACTTCTCACCAACTATCCATCTCACATATGATAGCGCATATATGTTGATGCTGCTTCCCCCATTGGTCCCACTCACCCCTCCTCTACTGTGTCCATTCTCTACATCTGAGTCTCCGTTTCTTCCCTGCAATTCTTATATCTTGCCCACTGCCTGATTTAGCATCGATGCTATGTAAATGTTTGTTGAATAAATGAACATGTCGACGGATGAGTAAACACAATGCCCTAATTGTTCACTGCACAGCCTTTAACTTAAGTGTGGTCTTGATTTGTTTTTATGTAAAGTGCACAAATATAGTCAGGCCAGCGGTAACGCATAACCCCTTAGAACTACACAATGAGCTTTGCCAGATCTGATGTCTGCTCACTTTGAAAGCTGCAGATGCAATAGGCATAGGATGTTGAAATGTAGGAAACTGACATTGTCACCGTGACTGCATCGTGTTGAGTACTGTGCTAGGTGCTTCATGCTTATACTGACCCTGGAGTGTCCAGTACACATCATCTGCTTATCTGTTTTAGATTTCAGACTAACAACATATTTTTTTATTGCTGTTGTTTTCTGAGTTTGGATGCTATCCTGAAGTCAACAGAAAGACACAAAGAAGATTTAAGATTTTAACTTTAGACGTACATTTATAAAGATCCCCAGCCATAAGGTCTCTGTTGCACCTACTCAGGTCAGCCATTGTAGTGTGAAAGCTGCCAGAGACAATATGTAAATGAATGGACATGGCTGTGTGCCAATAAAACTTTATTCACACAAACTGACAATGGATTGCATTGGCCCACTGGTTATATTTGCTGACCTCAGGTCTAGGTCATTCCATGAGTAGTGAAAGTAGAGTGTACCAGTAAGGATAAGTACAAGGTACTATGAAAGCACTTTAAAAGTTGAGTTTTGGGGCTTAACAGATGGTGCTAGGGGTAAAGAACCTCTGCCTGCAAGTGCAGGAGACTTAAGAGACCCGGGTCTGATCCCTGGGTCGGGAAGATCCCCTGGAGGAGGGGCATGGCAACCCACTCCAGTATTCTTGCCTACAGAATCCCATGGACAGAGGAGCCATACAGTGGAAGGGAGTCGGACACAACTGAAGCAACTTCACTCATGCATAGAGGACTTACATGAGGAAGTGATATTTACTGACAGCTGAGTCAGTGCCAACCTTAAGAGACGCTGTAGGGTGTTCCAGCCCCAGGGGAGAGAGGACACGTACCCCACGGAGCTGAATGTGGTTTATGAGGGTAGAGCATAGGGTGCTGGCAGCTTCCAAGGCAGATGGGGACTGACAGCCTTGGACTCAGGAGCTATTTGCCGACACCAGGCTTGGTGGAGCAATGGTGCTCAGAATGCTTCACTGGAACTTCGTTTGCCTCTCAAGATTGGATCCAGGGCAGAGCATCGATGAAGAATGAAGTGGGAATGGTGGCTTCAGGCTGGAGCTGCTCTCTCCCTCCCATACCCACCCTTAAGCAGGAATAGCCAGAGCTGCCTCTGCCCAGGCTGACTGCTGGACGGGGAGGCTGTCAGTTTCTGATAGATCGTAGGAGCCAGAAGGATGGTGTCATTCCTAGTCTCCGGGGCTGAGTTCATCACATCTCCTCACCAGAGGCCCCTTCAGAGGAGGGCAGGTCACTTCCATCAGTCCCGAGGCTTCTCTTTAAGATGAAAATAAACCCTACCCTTGGAGTGTTATCCTTTTGCAGCTTGGTTTCAGGCAGGATAGAATGTATTAACCATCCACCTCCCTTTTCTTTCTCTGCTCCTCTGCCCCGTCGGTATTGTGTAGTCAAGCTTTTATCCAGAAATGTGGGATCTCCTGGTTGAATATTTTTCACTGTATTCTCACCTGTTTGTTCTAGGAGAAGAAAACTGCGTGATGTTTTGGAATCCTGTGTCTAATCTTCCTCCTCCGCTTGTTAATTGGCACCCTGCAGTTCTCTCCTATAATACCAGTATCTTGCATATATGATGGTGTGTTTAATAGCAGTGCATGTGTGCGTGCTATGTTGCTTCAGTTGTGTCTGACTCTTTGTGACCCTATGGACTGTAGCCCACCAGGCTCCTCTGTCTATGGTGATTTTTCAGGCAAGAATATTGGAGAGAGTTGTCATGCCCTCCTCCAGGGGATCTTCCCAACCCAGAGATTGAGCCCACATCTCTTACGTCTCTTGCATTGGCAGGCGTGTTCTTTGCCACCAGCACCACTTGGGAAGCCCATTTAATAGCAGTCTTGCCCTCGAACCCACACCTTATTCTTTCCCTTCTGTGCCATGCTCTGCATCATAGGAAAGTCTGGTTCCCAGCCTCTCAGAAAGGACAGGCTGATGGGAAAAATGCTAGAAAACTAGTGAGTGCCAGAAGGGGGAGAAGCCAGGGTATTTCTACCCACTCTCTGCTTCCGAAAGCATCACCTGTAGCTGCTGCTTCTTCTCCTTGGCTCAATCTCTGCTAGGACAGCTCCTTCCTCTCTTATTTCAGCTTCATGAGCAGCCCCCACTAGGGCTCTAGCACTTATAGGATGCCCCTGTTTCTGGTTCTGGCAAAGCTAGCTTCTGTTGTTATCCCTCCAGCTCAAGGGAGGGAGCTGCTCCTTGCTCTTGTCAGCTTCTAGGTTGCTTCCTCACTTCCTGTTGATGTCTCAGCTCTTCCATCATTTGGGTTGTCAATTCCCTCAATTAAACTCCCTCTGTTTGAAATACCTTTAGCAGTTGGTTTTCTGATTGGATCCTGACAAATACATGTAGCATTTCACAATTAGAAGATGTTCTCTGTTCTGTGATTTCATTTTTAACTTTTATATGCACAACCTCAGGGAAGACTTCAAGGCAAGTACTACTAACTGCTGCTAAGTCGCTTCAGTCGTGTCCATCTCTGTGAGATCCCCCCCCATAGTCGGCTGACTCTAGGCCCATGGACTGCAGCCCACCAGGCTCCGCCGTCCGTGGGATTTTCCAGGCAAGAGTACTGGAGTGGGTTGCCATTGCCTTCTACTAAACCATTATGCAAATGATAATAAAGATAGGCAGGATAGTACATCACTCGAAGTCCTGGATTTAGGCAGCATGATTCAGTGGAGCCTGGTACACCGTTGTCTGAATCCCAGCTTCACTAACTACTTGTAAGTAGGGCTGCTGGTAACTCATTGTACTCCTCAGAGCCTCAGTTTCTTCCTGTCTAATTTGATAGTACTAATAGAAGTGCTGTGAAGGCTTCCCAGGTGGCGCTAGTCGTAAAGAACCTGCCTGCCGATGCAAGGAGACACAAGAGACACAGTTTCAATCCCTGGGTCAGGAAGATCCCCTGGAGGAGCGCGTGGCAGCCCACTCTAGTATTCTTGCCTGAAGACTCCCATGGACAGGGGAGCCTGGCCAGCTATAGTCCATGGTGTCACAAAGATTAGGACACAAGTGACTTAGCACACACACAAGTATGCAACAGGGCTATTGTGAAGGTTTAAAAGATATAAAGCAAGTAGCGCTGTCTGATATGTAGCAAAGTTCAACAAATGTTAGCAAATGTAGCAACATTTAGCAAATGTTGGCCGGTAGAAACTCTCTTTATCATCCTCTGGTTCATTGATTCAACAAATAGCTGACCTTTTCCATTCACTATGCAAACGTGTATAATAACATGTATCCATCATTGTATTATCATATAGAGCAGTTTCCTTGCCCTACAAATCCTCTGTGTCCTGCTGATTCGTTCCTCCCTCCCCCATAACCTCTGATAACCCCGTGATCTTTTTACTGTCTCCATAGTTTTGTGTTTTCCAGAATGTTATATAGTTGGCATAATCTAGCATGCAATCTTGTCAGATTGGTTTCTTTCACTTAGTAACATGCATTTAAGTTTCCTCCACCTTGTTTTCATGGCTCAGTAACTGATTTCTTATTACCTATGACTAATATTCTGTTACCTGTATGGACCAGTTTATTTATCCATTGACTTACTGAAGGACATCATGGTGGCTTCCAAGTTTTGGCAATTGTGAATAAAGCTGCCATAAATATCTCCATGCAGGCTTTTGTATGGACACAGATTTTCAACTCATTTGAGTAAATATCAAGAGGCATGATTACTGGATTGTATACTAAGGGTGTTTTGTAAGAAACCTTCACTGCTGTTCCGCAGTGATTGTACCATTTCATGTTCCCACCAGCAACAGATGATAATTCCTATTTCTTCACATCCTCACTGACTTTGGATGTTGTTAGTGTTCTGGATTTTGGCCATTCTCATAGGTGTGTAGTGGTATCTTATGGAAACTTTCATTTGCAGTTCCCTAATGACATAGGGATCGCTAGAGTCGGACACGACAGAACGACTTCACTTTTACTTTTCACTTTCCTGCATTGGAGAAGGAAATGGCAACCCACTCCAGTGTTCTTGCCTGGAGAATCCCAGGGACAGGGAAGCCTGGTGGGCTGCCATCTAAGGGCTCGCACAGAGTCGGACACGACTGAAGCGACTTAGCAGCAGCAATGACATATAATGTTGAACATCTTTTTATGTGCTCATTTTCCATTTGCATATCTTCTTCGATGTGGTGTCTGTTAAGGCCTTTGGCTCATTTTTTAATTGAGTTCATTTCCTTATTGTTGACCTTGAAGATTCTTTGTATATATTTTGGACAACAGTCCTTCATCAGATTTGTTTCATGTTTTTAAACGATTTTCAAAGGAAAATATTTTAATTGTTATTGTCTACAACTACTGTCTTTTTCCACTCTCCCAAATGTCAGAGGTCTCTGAAGTGAGTACTAATGGAAAGTTGACGTAGGGATATATTTAGACTGGATTCAATGGGCTATACTTGTGTGGTTTGAAGTCATTTGTATGTGAAAGCTTATCTAGCCATTCCAACATAGAAATGGCTTCCAAAAATGCTCCTACCACCTGTTATGACTACTCACTGATGGTGTGACCTACGAGTGAGTACAGGATCAGACAACTTATTTCAATATGAATATGTGCTCTGGTGCCTGACACCAGAGCTTTGGGGAGGAGCAACAAGGTTTGAAATACATAGAGCCAGGAGCTTGTCTATGAAAAAGTCTCTCAGTCATCAGATGAGTAAGACTGTGAGCAGAGGACTCAGCTAGAGTGATAACTAGTCAAAACAGTAGTTCTTTTCTATCAAAAATATGCTTGAATGCTTTAACAGGGTCTTCCTTGCTGGCTCAGTGGTAAAGAATCTGCCTGCTAGTGCAGGAAACTTGGGTTCAGTTCCTGGATTGGGAAGATCCCCTGGAGAAGTAAATGACAACCTACTTCAGTGTTCTTGTCTGGGAAATCCCATGGACAGAGGATCCTGGTGGGCCACAGTCCATGGGGTCACAAAAGAGCTGGACAGGCCTTAGCGACTAAGGAACAACAACATAATAGCTTTAACAGGTATACTCACCCTATACCCTCTCCTTTGTTTGGTGGAAATCATGTAAAATAGAATTGATCAGTTTCTGTGATTCCAGGGCACAACCTGTAGCAATGCTACAAACAGTGAGAAATTTCAATTTTTTTTGTGTTTCAAACATAAACAAAACAATTAACCCTGCTAAAGAAAATACTGAATTCTAGTCTTTCAAGAAAAGACATTATTACAAAATGATTGTCTTATAAAGAAATGATTAAGAATTTGTGGTCAAAAATTTAGGGTAAAAATATTGTAGTCATGCGAGAGGTAATTCATTAATAATAAATATTATGATCTCTTTCTCTGGACTTTGTGATGCTTACAGGCTTTCTTGTGGCTCAGCTGGGAAAGAATCTGCCTGTAATGCGGGAGACATGGGTTTGATCCCTGGGTTGGGAAGATCCACTGGAGAAGGGAAAGGCTACTACTCCACTCTTCCGGCCTGGAGAATTCCATGGACTGTAGAGTCCATGGGTGACAAAGAGTCAGACATGACTGAGCAACTTCCACTTTCACAGGCTTTCCACCTTTTTAAAAAGTGGGAACTTGTGATTTCTCTTCTCATTCTGAATAAGTGTGGTATTTGTGTCTAATTCTATATTTGTAATTGAGTTTTCTCTTCCTTCAAAAGGGCTGTCAAATTGCATCAGCTTCAGACCCCATGAAACCAGGATCTATTCTTCCTTGTTCTTGTAATTATATGATTTAACAACATTTCATAGAAGACAATGAAAAATGAGTGTGTAGAGGAAGAATTGTGTCCAGAGTGATGAAACTGAATGCTTTGGGAAAATCTGATTGGATTTGAGTTGCTAAAAACAATTGCTGTTGAATTAAGAATAGGTGAAAAAAAAACCAAGATTGAGGAAATATTACGCGTGATAATCTAGAAGGATTCCTCTCTTGTGCTGCTTTGCAGTGACTTTCATTTATCCCTCCACCCCTCAAAGAAGCCAAAACTGGACCTGCAGAGAAGACCTGTTGGATATGTGTTATGAACGGCGGCCAAGTAGAATTCTGAATGCACGCCAGGTTTTGCGCTGCCTGAGGGGAAGCAGTGGGTAGGAATTTGCTAATTTACTTCTCGACAGAATGTGTCAGGCCGTCTCAACCAATGGCCCAGAAGTGGCCACTGAGAGAGGAAAAAAAAAAAACACAGAAAAATCGCGTTGTTATTTTACCTGGTCCATTCACTTCCGCTTTACAGATGGGTAAACTGAGGCCCAGAGATAGAAACTGTATTTCTCGGGTGACACAGTCATGGAAGGGCAGACCCAGGGACCCGCATCTCCCGCCTGGCCATCTTTCTATTTGCCCACTTCCCTGGGAAAGTCAGGAGGGAAGGGAGAAGGCAGGTAGGAATTTGAAGCTGCCATATGTTTAACTTGTTCGGGTGTTCATAATGTCACAACTGAGGGGGAAATGGGGGAGCCTTACAAACTCCCAAAGGCCCTGTTTTTTTTTTTTTTTCTTTAATGCAGACCCTTTAAAAAGTCTTTGTTGAATTTGTTACAAGATGCTCCGTTTTATGTTGTTTTTTGGCTGTGAGGAACGTGAGATCTTAGCTCCCTTTCTGACCAATGATTGAACCGGCACCCCCTGCATCGGAAGGCAAAGTCTTATCACAATTGCCTTTCTGTCATACCTCCTCTGTGAATTATCTCCCCGATGTCTCATGGAGGCTGTGGTCTGAGCCTGAGATAAAAGGTGAGAATCAGGTGGTTCCTTCCATTGGCCCCACCCCTCCCCCAAATAAACCCACATTCTCTTGGATATAGATCATGATTAAAAACCAGACACACTGCACTATTACCCAGCCATGAAAAGGACTGAAATTTTGCCATCTGCGGCAACATGGATGGACCTGGAGGGTATTACGCTTAGTAAAAGAAGTCAGACAGAGGAAGACAATTATGTACATTGTTCCTTGTATGTGGAATCTGAAAAATGAACAAATGAATGACTATAACAAAACAGGAACAGAGGTAGACAACAAAGAACTGGTTACCAGTGGGGAGAGGGTTGGCAGGAGGATTAAGATAGGAGAACGGTAGGAAGAGGTACGAACTGTGGTACATTTATATGTACAATGGAGTATGGCTCATCTGTGAGACAGAACGAAATAGTGTCACTTGCAGCAACATGGGTGGGTCTAGAGATCGTCATACTGAGTGCAGTAAGTCAAAGACAAATATTGTATGATATTGCTTATATGTGGGATCTAAAAAATGGTACAAATAGACTTATTTACAAAACAAACAAAAGGTACAAACTGCTAGGTATAAAATAAATAAGCTCCAAGGGTATATTGTACAGCACAGGGAATACAGCCAATATTTTATAATGACTTTAAGAAAGAACAGCAGATGTCATCTGTTAATGCATATATATGAAACTGGAAAAAATGGTAGCAATGCATCTACGTGCGGGCAGGAATAGAGACACGGATGAAAAGAATGACCTTGTGCACACAAGTGGAGAGGGGGAAAAGGAGAGGGTGGGACAGATTGAGAGAATACATACACTAGTGTGTGTAAACTAGCCAGCTAGTGGGAAGCTGCTGTGTAGCAGTAGCTCAGCTCAGTGCTCTGTGACGACCGAGAGGGGTGGGGCAGGAGAGGGTGGGATGGAGGCTCAAGAGGATATATGTATACGTACAGCTGCTTCACATTGCTGTACAAGAGAAACTAACATCTTATACTCTGACTAAAATAAATTAAAAAAAAAAAAAGAAAAAATAACAGTTTGGGTCTGTCCTGGGTCATTAGACCTATAGTCTGAATTACTAGAGTCACTGGCCAGAAAGACGTATTATGACCCTATTGGAAGAGATGCCATGTTCTCGGTGAGAAATAATTTATATTATTCCATGATCATGAACAGCTTCAGTCCATCTGTGAGAACACACAGGCAAGGGAGTAGGGCCGTCACACCAGGGCTCTGGGGATTCGGCTGGGTGGGGTGTTTGTGGTGGCATGGACAGGCTCACCTTGGCCTGATGAATCCTCTGTTGCTCCCTTGTGAAGGCAACAGACCTGGGTTCAAGGATCGGGGGACGGCTGGGCGACACTTCCTCCTCCTGCCTCCATCTCCCGGGCGCCACATCTGCCTGGAGAACCCACTGTTTTCCTCCTGCAGACTTTGGCTGAGGCTACCTGTGGGGATTGGCATGCCAGTCGTCTCACATAAAACCCTCAGCTCTTTAAACTCTCCAGTTAAAGCTGAGCCCCCATAAAAGTTGCCAGGCTGAGTTTGGGGCATGAGATCCACACCTTCTGCTCAGCCTGAGGACGCTGTAATGAGGCCTGGCTGGGAAGCACGGGCTCTGTGGCTGGACTTCCAGCTGTGACTACACACAGGAAAGTGAGGGATGTGTTAGCTGAGACCCAGAAGCATCTGAAAGGCGGGGTCACGGAGCTGCAAGGAGCAGCCAGAGCCACATAGAGGAATCTTTAAAGGCCCATTTACAGGAGCAGAGGTGGGAGCTTGGATGCCGCATGGAGAAGTCACAGTGCAGAGGCTATGGGGGAAGAGCTAAAGAGTTAAAGGATCAGAAGTGACTGTCTTGTGGCAGTTTCCTTGAAATGCATGCCCATAAGACAAAATTCCTTGCACCTAGTGTTGCTGCTGCTAAGTCGCTTCAGTCATGTCCGACTCTGTGCGACCCCATAGATGGCAGCCTGCCAGGCTCTGCCATCCCTGGGATTCTCCAGGCAAGAACACCGGAGTGGGTTGCCATTTCCTTCTCCAATGCATAAAAGTGAAAGGTGAAAGTGAAGTTGCTCAGTCGTGTCCGACTCTTAGTGACCCCATGGACTGTAGCCTACCAGGCTCCTCCATCCATGGGATTTTCCAAGCAAGAGTACTGCACCTAGTGGGGCCTGCACAAATATTTGCGAAGTAAATGTGTGAAGGGAATATGACCTTCCCTTGCAGTGCATTTCTGGAACTGATGGTCTGGTTGGTGATATGGTATATCCTGTGGTGGGCAAGGCAGGCGGGCAGACAAGCAGGCTTCAGAAAGGAAAGGACGATTCAGAACACAGCTCCAAGGCTGCCCTTCCTCTGCTCCCAAACCCCCACTTTGCAGAATATCTTTTAGTGCAGGGCTTGAAACTCTAAACCTACGGGGGCCAGCCCGTTGGGCCATGGGCAAGATGGGTGGAGCCGGAGGGTGGAGGAGACTCTGGTGGTCTGGTGAGCCCGTGTCCCTTCCAAAGGGGACAGACACCGCCCAGCTGCTCTCACTGTTGCCATGCAGGACTTTAGGGCAATGCTTTCAGATATTCTGGCTTTTCAAGCATTCCCAGAAAGTCACGTGTAAAGTTTTTGTTTTGTTTTTTAATTTATTTATTGTTTATTTATTTTTGACTGCTCTGGGTCTTTGTTGCTGCGAACAGTCTTTCTCTAGTCGCAGTGAGCGGGGGCCCCTTTCTAGCTGTGGTGCACGAGCTGTTCATTGCAGCGACTTCTCTTGTTGCAGAGCATGCGCTCTAGAGAGTGGGCCCAGTAGTCGTGGTGCTCGGGCTGATCCTTGGCATGTGGGATCTTCCTGGGCCAGGGATGGAACCTGTGTCTCCTGCATTGGCAGGCAGATTCTTAACCGCTGGACCACCAGGGAAGTCCAAAAATGTCACATTTTGAAAAAATGAAATCTCATATTAAATGTTGTTGTTAAGTTGCTAAGTCGCGTCCAGCTCTTTTGTAGCCCTCTGGGCTCCTCTGTCCTTGGGATTTCCCAGGCAAGAATAGTGGAGTGGGTTGCCATTTCCTTCTTCAAGGAACCTTCCTGACCCAGGGATTGAACACACGTCTCCTTCGTTGGCAGGTGGATTCTTTACTGCTGAGCCACCTGGGAAGCCCACTTTAAAAAACATAGGCAACTAATTCAACATTTTGAAAGCACCGCGTGGTTGAACAAAACCCCTTCGAGGGTTGCATCTGGAACCCCGGGTGTCAATGAGTAACTTTGAATGTGGTGTTTTGCTTTAGTAAAATTTATCCAATATTTTGGATAAATAAGTTTATCCAGTATTTTGAGGATGCCATGCTCAACCTGTGTCATGAAGGGTGAGCAGGACTTGGCGAGTAGGCATGGCAGAGCAACACACGCATGCCAGGTGGAAGGCACACCAGGCAAAGGCAGGGAGGGGTGAAATGTATGATGCGCTTGGAAAAGTGGGAAGTAAGTGAGCATTACTCACACCTGCGGAGCAGTGTGGGCGTGACAACTCTGGTGGTGTCATGGTGGGGGTGGGGGGTGTCATTGCTTGCAAAGGAAGTGTTTTGCACTCAGTTAGTAACCAGGTTAAGAGCAGATTGCTTTGAGTGAGGAGCAGAGAGGATTTGGAGCTTATTCTAAAACAGGCAGTTGGATGGGGGAGCTTCCTGGTGATGTAGCTCTGGAACCTGACTGGGTTCAAATCCTGGCTGCCCCACTACTTACGAGCTCTGTATTCTGAACTTTGCACCCTCTCCGTGCCTTAGTCTCCTTGTCTGTAAAATGGAGATATTTATCTCATATAGGATTTGAGGGCTGAAGGAGTTCTTTCCTCCAGTGGTCACAGGTTGATGCTCCTGCTCAGTGCATGACAAACGCTCAACAAACACTCCCTCTATTATATCTCTTTTCATTTTCACCTAAAGGGGCCAGACACATCTGTGATGTCTGGTACTGGCCCCGGGAAACCACAGTCCGTGAGTCATGGGTTTAAAAGCTCTTTTCCAGAGCTGAAGATTCTGATTTCTTAGCTGTGCAGAGAGGAAATAAAACCCTGCTCTTCTAAATGGACTGGGAGGAGTATGAAATTACGACTAAGTCGGTTTGGAGCTTTTGTGTAGGGCTTTCACAAAGAGATCAACCATTAATCATGCACAATTACTCTGACCTTGGGTGAACTACAGTCTCTTGAACATGGAAGATTTCACTCCCGGGGGTCCAGAGATACAAAGACTGTCTGCTCAGCATCACAGCACGGAGAACCGGATCCAGAGTAGCCTCAGGTCTGGGGTGCCTGCATGTCAGCCTGAGCATCTCCCCTCTTTCCAAGGTTCCCTTTCAGACCCAAATGCCCTTTCAGAGGGAGTGGTGGCCAGGGTAGTTGAAAACAAAGGTAGATAGAGAGTTGGGTGAAATTTGTCTTTGCCCAAAGTGTGTGACTTTGGAGGGTGATTCAGCCTCTCTCGTTGCCTCAGTGTTCACATCTTTAAATTGGGGTGGATGAGGTCTGTCTAATGAGTTTATTGTGTGTATTAGGAGATGTTAAGAGTGGTGCTGATGTGACTATCCCCTTGTGCAGAGAAGCCCAAAGACCCCAGAGCTGAAGTCTCTTGTGTGTGGTTGATATATTTCCTCCCTCCATCCTTCTCTTCCCCCTCTTTCTCCTTCCTGCCTTCCTCTCTTCTTTCTATACTGAGACCCATGATGAGCACACAATACAAGCCAGGTATCATGCCTGAACACAGTATAATATGACTGCATCTTTCTTGGTATCACCCCACCATTTGACATATATAGTAGGCATTTAGTATGTTGTCCGTCTTCACTGTTGTGGCAGTGATCACTGAACTGATTGATCCTCTGAAGGTCTATCATATTTCAACTCTTACTTTAAAAAATAAGACAAAACAAAGCATTTATCTGATGCTAAAACAGATCATACATGGTCCCAGTGGAAAACTGGACCATGCAGAAAAGTTCTGAGAAGAGCCTAATAATCAAGAATATTGTTGCCACTCAACTTAGTCACTGCTTGCATGTTGCTGGATTTTCTTAAAAGTATCTTTCATGTGCTTGGACATACTTTTATGTTGTATAATTTGACTCGTGCTGAGTGAATTAATCTTTATTTATTTGGCTGTGCTGGGTCTTACTTGTGGCCCTCAGGGTCTTCCATCTTCGCTGCAGCCTGGCTCATCTAGTCCCCTGACCAGGTTCGACTGAACCTGGGCCCCCTGCATCCGGAGCACAGAAGGAGAACTGGAAGTATGAACTGTTAACAGCAATGTACACAGCAACTGGCGGACAGACATACTCAACTGGCAAAACGGACCCCAGGGGATCTGGCAGGGTCCAGAAGCATCCCAGTGTTCACCCTCTTCCTGCCACAGTAGCATCCGCAAGGTTCTTCAGATGCACCTACACACATCCACCACAGGGCCTTTGCACATGTGATGCACTCTGTCTGGATGGTTTTTTTTTGCTCACTTCCTTCTTGGCCCAGATGTCATTTTATCAATAAGTTCCTTCCTCAACCCTCCTGCTTAAAACTGAAACAAGGGGACCTTCCCTGGAGGTCCAGTGGTTAAGACTTTGCCTTCCTTTCACATTTCCAGTTCTTCAGAGAATTACTTTGGGGTATCTTGTTTGAAGGTGCCTGAGAGTTTATGTCCCCTTCCAGAGTTAATATGTCCCCATAGCCAGTGACTGGCTTGTTGTCCTGCGGAATATGCCTCCAGCCTCCTTGTCTCAAGGTGAAACACCTCTGCAGTGCAGGGCACACTTCAGAGCCCCCTGGGATCAGACTGAAGCTGGACTTCATCTGAAACCATATGCTTGCTTGGCTCACTCCACTTCCCTGTCTTGCTTCCCCACCACAGGTACAAATTTCTTCAGAGAGCATGCTTGGTAAATCACTTGCATCTGAACCCTTGCCTCAGGCTCTGCCTCTGGGGAATCCAAGCTGACCTCAGACGGGGCCACCTTATCCTATATGTACTCAACGTGGAGTCTGTGTGTTCACAATGATGGTGACATGCCACTTACTCCTTTCTTTATTCTATTAACTTGCCTTGAGACCATTGTGCTCTGCTATAACATCCACCCAGGTAGCTGATTTCCAACTTTATATGGCGCCCACAACTAGAACGATAACTTTCCTAAAGGGTAAAACATATGTGTAAGCTTTAGAAAATGTGGCTTGGAATCCTGGTTTCCCTCCATGGGTAACTCTATACCTGGGCAGTTCCATACCATCTTCAAATCTCAGTTTTCTCAGCTGTGAAATGGAGGCAATAGTAATGCCTATCCTGGGTCAGGAATAGGAAGAGCACTTTACAAGTGTGAAGAGTTATTATTCACCATAAATATGGCAGTCAGAGATCATCTTTGGAGAATACCGATTGGAATTTTTATCGGATCCCTGAGATCTTACGTGGGCTCTGTGGTCCTTTAAGATTCTTCCATGAAGGATCTCATTCCAATACATGGGTTTGGGTTTCACCAAAAATCTAGATTTGGGGTGACTTGGCCATCTTTGTTGCATGGCTTCAGGTGCAGCCTTGCCACAGGGTGGTAGTGTGGTCATATGTCCTAAGCAAGGCAATGTCTTCCCCATCTTCTGAAGCTACGCTAAAGGTTTTGTGATACATCCCACTCCATACACCTCTGCTGTCCGGAAAAAAAAACCAGAATGAAGTCATGTGGAATTCTCCAGTGAATTTTGTATCCATGCCAAGATATTTTAAAAAATGCATTTGCAGAGTGACTTAGCAAAACTGAACAACTGCAACCAGGCTCTCTTGGAGCAAAAGCAATAAAAATCTCCATCAAGTGATAAATCATGGAATGAGAAGATTGGGAGAAGTTTCCCCAGATGAGTTTTGAGGAAGGTTTCATGTAGAAAATGGATGGAATCCAGAATATTGAATCCTTCCTGGTGCAGGAACTTGTTACTTGTCATTCTTGAAATTCCATTCCATGCAGAATCTGGCTTATAGTAGGTGCTCAATAAATTTGAATGGAATCAGTCGATTAATCACTCAATCCACCCATGCATGCATGAGAGAATAATTAAAGACAGTAAAGGCAGAATGGATTTTTCTCTTTAAGATGTATATAAAGAGATTTATCTGAAACAGACATGCCCTTTAGCTCTAGGGGAAACTGAACAGGGTTTAACAAACAATGTGAATGAGGTTGAGGTGCCCAAATATTTGTGGACCTCCTATTACAACCGAGCCAGTTAACTCAAAGCAAATTGTTTAGAAAATTCTGCTGAAGCTCTTGGGCTTGCAAGGCCCTTGAAAAAAAAATCAGTGTCTATTGGGACTTCCTTGGCAGTCCAGTGGTTAAGACTTCACCTTCCAATGCAGGGTGTGTGGGTTCAACCCCTGGTCAGGGAGCTAGGATCCCACATATCTCTCGGCCAAAAAACCAAAGCATAAAACAGAAGCAATATTGTAACAAAATCAATAAGGACTTTTTAAAAAGTGATCTGCATCAAAAAAATGTTAAAAAAAAAAAAAAAAAACAGCCTCTACCACTGTGTCGGCTAATGGAGAAGATCTTGAAGGCATGATTTCCTCTCTCTCAAAATACCAATTTCCCTTGGCCAGTCGACACTATCCATCCAATGATTTGTTTAAGCAGATTCATGGCTCTCCTTCTACTTCCGCTGTAGCAAGTCTGGGATCAGCCAAGGTCATTAAAAACCACTTCACTAATGTCTCCATGATGACACAAGTGAGGTCAACAAAGAGGGTGCACGAGGCAGATAGGTGAGTTGTCCAAACTTTGTCTTGTTCCTCTTGGCTTAAAGCATCTTTAGGGTGTCTTTCTGCCTATTTTTCTGGCAGTCAGTAGAGCAGAGGCTAGCATTTCCCCACACTCTGGATGTCCTTTCAAATGCCTCTGGGCTGTTTGAGGTTGAGGTTCCAGGGGGCTGGACCCAAGGAGGGGAGGGACTTCTCTCTCTTGTGTTCGTGTTTGTATGAATTTGTATTTGTAGGAATGCAGCTGACTGCAAGTCATAGAAACCCTGATGACAGTGGCTTGAATCACCCCCATCATAAGAAGTCTGTTAGTAAGTTGTTGTTGGCATTGATTCAGTAAGCCAGTTCTCTTGGGAGCTGCAGTGGGCTTCATGGTCATGTCCTGCATTTCAGGAAAGGTAAGAAGAAAGGATGCCCTGGGAAAGGCTTCACTAGGTACAGTCATATCTTTTTACTAAACTATCCAGTTTCTAAAATCCTCCCCCAGCAGACTTTTTATTTATGTTTTTGAATCAAAAGTAGTCCTGTAGCTGCAAGGGAGGCTGACAATGTGCACGCACAGCTTTCTAACTTCTATAGGGGGAGGGAGCGAGGGCATGGGAGTAACTCTTGTTTCTCCAGTCAACAGCACCAGCCCGCTTTCTACAGCCCACTTTGCACACTCTCATTTCTTATCTGGGGACCTGTGTCCTATCCACTAACTTACATCTGGAATATCCACATATCTGAGAAGTCACCTTCCCACTTTCCATCACAGGAAGTGACGTGACAAACACCCAGCTCCAACCATACAAGAAATACCTGAAAACAGTAGCTCACATCTGTTAAGGACTCACGTGCCAGGCACTTTCCATTTGTTCATTTTATTATTTATTTATTTTAAATTTATTTGTCTACCTATTTATTTACATGTTTGTGCTGAGTCTTAGTTGCGGTGTGCAGGATCTTTAGTTGTGGCATGCAGGGTCTAGTTTCCTGACCATGGATCAAATCTGGGCCCCCTACGTTGGGAGCACAGAGTCTTAGCTGCTGGACCCCCAGGGAAGTCCCCTCCATTTGTTCATTTAAAAAATCCTTACACTGACCCCTTGCAGTGGTCACTTTAAGTTCCTTCCATTGTACAGATGAAGAAATCAAGGCTCAGCATTCTTGCGCAGGTGTGTTTGACTCGTGCAGTGCCACAGACTGTAGCCCTCCAGCTTCCTCTGTCCATGGAATTTTCCAGGCAGGAATACTGGAGTGAGTTGCCATTTCCTCCTCCAGGGGGTCTCCTTGACCCAGGGATGGAACCCGAGTCTCCTGTGTCTCTTGCATTGCAGGCAGATTCTTTACTACTGAGTCACCGGGGAAGCCCCTGAGTTGCTGAGATTTGTCTAAATAAAAAGAGACATGTTTGGGATTTGAACATAGGTAATGCCATCTCCTAGCTGTGACTGACACATGCTCAGCTGGGTTCATTCGAGGTTGGCCTCTCTCCTGTCAGAACGGCTCTCCCTGTAAGTCACCAGATGTGCCTGGGGTCCCTACGCCCCGCCCCACTTTCAGGGTCTCTCGATGCTATTCTTCTGGGCCGGCAGTAAAATGACATTTATGAGGATTTTTCCCTTTGAAGTGAGAGTGTTTGCGTACTTCACTTTAAAGCAAGGGAAAAAACAAGAGCTCCAGCAGATAAATAACGGCAGCCTTGGAGAAAGGGCAGGATGCCTGTGGACGTACGGGCTCCACTTGGTCGTATCGAGTCATCTTACAGGGAAATGCCTTTATTTGTCTCCTTTCAAGTGACTTTTATTAGCTCTTTCCCCCTATTTCCATTTCTTTTACTAGTTTCTTTAAACTAGCCAGTGGTTTTTCTTTCTTTCGTTTTCTTCCTTCCTCTTTCTTTTTTTCTTTCTTCTTTCCTTCTGTCCTTTCTATCTTTAGAAAAGTGATCAAAATAGACATTAAAGACCAAAGGATTTATATTTTATCAGCTTCCCATCCTCTTACCAACCCAATATTGTCTTCCTGCTTGTTCATATTATATACTCCAGAGGTTCAATGCAGCAGAGATTGAAGGCAGTTCATGTGGTTCACTCTCTCAGACAAATCCACTCTTGGTGGCCAAGAAAAAAAAGGCACCATTTGTACTTGTCTGACCCTAAATAACTCAGGTTGGAGGCGTCCATGAATATTGTTCGCCCCATGGCCACTCTTGTATTCACTAGGCAGGTTGAGAAGTCAAGGGTACTCTGGAATAGTGGGTAGACAAAGCCTTTCAAGAATTCTAAAGTGAAAGTGAAGTTGCTCAGTCGTGTCCGACTCTGTGACCCCATGGACTGTAGCCTACCGGGCTCCTCTGTCCATAGGATTTTCCAGGCAAGGATACTGGAGTGGGTTGCCATTGCTTTCTCTAAGTCTTAAAATAACTCCTTTCTTTAAAAATGTGTTTTTAATTGGGGGGTAATTGCTTTACAGTGTTGTGCTGGTTTCTGCTGTGCAACGGCGTGAATCGGCCATAAGTGTACCTACATCCCCTCCCCCTGGAGCCTCCCTCCCACCTTCCCGTCCAGCCCCACCATAGGTCAGAGCCCCCCTTCTGCTGCACAGCTGCCCACTAGCTGTCCGTACAGATCATCCCACCCCTTCCCCTGCTGTGTCCACAGGCTCGTTCTCTGAGTCTGCGTCTCTATTCCCACCCTGCAAACAGGTTCATCAGCACCACTTTCCAAGATTCTATGTGTATGCGTTAATACGAGACCTTTGTTTTTCTCTTTCTTACTTATTTCACTCTGTATAACAGCTTGAGGTTCATCCACCTCAATACAACTGACTCAAGTTTGTGAAGAAAATGGTACAGAGCAGGGGTTGACAAACATTTTCTGTAAAGAGCCAGACAGTGACTATTTCAGATTTCGCAGGCCATAAGGGCTCTGTCAAATCTACTCAGCTTTGTTATGGCATGAAGGCAGCCATAGACAACATGTCGTGGTGTGGGTGGCTGAGTTCCAATCTGACTTCATCTACAAATGCTGAAATTTGAATGTCGTAAAGTTTGCACGTGTCACAAACTATCCTGATTTTTTTCAGCCATTTAACATGGAAAACCATTCTCAGGCAGTGGGCTATATGAGTCAGCGGTGGGTGGACTGGACTGAGTCCATGGACCCAGGAATAAAATGGAGATTTATATTGTTGGAATTATTATTATTTTTAACGATGTAGAAATCTTGATATTTTTTGAACTGAAATAACTCTATGCTTTTGATAACGCAGAGGACCAGATGCCATAGAAATGTCTATTTCTCTGATGCACGACATGTAATTTTAAAACTGGCTAAGATGTCGTGTCAGATCAATTGATAACTGCAATGTATAAAACATATGAAACTAATTCCAGGAAATACTTTTTATTTATGTCCTTGGGTCTGAGTTTCTGAGCTCTCTGTGTTTAGGGATGGAATTTGGTTTATTCAAGAAGTAGCAGGTTATATATCTTGATGGCTACATTAGCTCAATATTTCCTCTCCTTTCTGGAGCAGGTAAACTTTGCAGACTGTTTCAGTTTGCAGCAATTACATTTGCTTATCGCTCTGAAACGGAATTTCATTTGAAGCCAGTTATTAATGTCTAAAATGCACTTCCAGGAAATCGTTTTGAGCATTTTATTTATTAAAAAGAACTCGATGTTTGTTCAAAGGCATTGATGTAATTTACAAAGTTCGGTATTAGATATTTTATGAGGCAATATAAAAATGCCATTTTCTCAGACCCCCATTGCCTAATTGCGCTATGTTACCTTCAATGTCAGAATAAGGTGCTATGTTGTATTTGGCTGTTATGCCACTAATCAATAAGGTTATTAAAGAAGCAAACACACAAACAAACAAAAAAATCCTTCCACTTTTCCCAGCCACAAATTCTTCTGATTAATGGATTTATTTTTATGGAGCATCTTCAAAACCACTTTAAATACTTTCAATGGCTCTACTTTATGGAAAAAGAAGATGTTTGGGGATGTGGGGACAGACTTATGAGAAATCTAGGACATAGACCATCATAACAAGCCCTATCAGTACCCCACCAATATCCCCTCAATATTTGCTATTTTGGAATATTCCTATAGTGCCAACTTCAAGCACCCACCACTCTCTGTCTGCAGTTCTCTCTTGGGCTCCATGAGGGTAAGGTGAGAAATCATGGGAATGAATGCCCCAGAAGCAGCCTTCTACCAATAAGTGGGTGTTGAAGAAATACCTCAGCTGCACCCCTCAGGGGGCATGACTGAAGCATGCCCTGTATAGTATCCCAGGCCTCCTCCTAGAACTGAGTTTCCAGTGGTCCCTGTAAGGATCTGCTCCATAACCCAGTGTGTCAGCTGTCCATTGCTGCATAACAGAGTAACCCCAACCTTAGTGGCTTAAAACAACAAATGTCTGCTCTTTTGCTGTTTGTGTGGGGCACAATTTCAGAGATGGCTTAGTTGGGTGAATCGGGCTCAGGCTCTCTTGTGAGCATGCTCAGTCCCTCAGTCGTGTTTGACTCTCTGCAACCCTGTGGACTGTAGCCCGCCAGGCTCCCCTGTCCATGGAAATTTCCAGGCAAGAGTATTGGAGCAGGTTGCCATTTCCTACTCCAGGGGATCTTCCCGATTCAGGGATCGAACCCACGTATCTTGTGTCTCCTGCATTGGCCGGTGGATTCTTTACCACCAGCTCCTGGCTATCTTAGGAAGAACACAGTCAGGATGGACTGGAGCTGATGAGTCTGCTTCTGAGCTTACTCCCATGGCTTGGGCAGGAGGCCTCTGTTGCTCACCATGTGGGCCTTCCCATAGGATAGCTTGAGTGTCTCCTGACCTGGTTGCTGGGTTCCCCTAGAGTGAGTGACCCGAGAGGGTCAGAGACCAAGATGGAAGCTGAGGGACCTTTGGTGAACTAGACTCAGAAGTGACCCATGATCACTTTCACTTAATTCTCTTCATTAGAAGCAAGTCACTACATCCTACCCAGTCTCAAGGGGAGAAGAACTAGATTTCACTACCTGTACCTTAAATTGATTTCTTTCCATTTACTGTCACTTCTACATGTCTCTGTGGTGCTTCCCGAAATCACCTCCCAGATAAATTATCCTTATTTCAGGGTTTGCTCGGGGAAACCTTAAGCCAAGACAGCAGGCTTCCCAGGTGGCGCTAATGGTAAAGAATCCGTCTGCCAACGGAGACATAAGAGACGTGGGTTTGATCCCTGGGTTGGGAAGATCCCCTGGAGTAGGAAGTGGCAACCTACTCCAGTATTCTTGCCTGGAGAATCCCATGGACAGAGGAGTCTGGTAGGCTACAGTCCATAGGGTCTCAAAGAGTGGGATGTGACTGAAGTGACTTAAAACACACACACACACACACACACACACACACACAAACGCCAAGACAACTAACCACTAACAATAATAGCAACACTGAAACTACTGTTCACTGAGTCTTTACTACATGCTGGGCACTGAATAAACCATTGAAAACCTAACCACTCACCTTTCCTTCCAGCCTGGGACATTTTTGTTCTCTGTATTAGTCACAGTTGCTAAAGCAATAATAACCACCATTACATGGGATGCAACTGAATGTGCTGAGTGTGTGCTAAGCTACTTCGGTTGTGCCCGACTCTTTGCAACCCTATGGACTGTAGCCCAGCAGGCTCCCGTGCCCGTGGGATTTTCCAGGCAAGAATACTGGAATCGGTTTCCATGCCCTCCTCCAGGGGATCTTCCAGACCCAGGGATCGAACCTGAGCCTCTTAGGTCTCCTGTACTGGCAAGCGGGTTCTTTACCTCTAGCTCCACCATCACTGCTACATGGCTTGACTCAAATCAAATTTGTTTCTTGTTTGCTTCAGTGCCAGTGGCAGGAGTGGGGTGGGGAGGACCCCCTCCGTGACATCATTCAGGGGGCCAGGTGCCCTTCCGTCTTAGACCCCAATTTCCTTTTACTCCTTAGCTTCCTCTCCATCCAGAAGGCAAATGGGGGATGCAGGGAAGAGGGTGAGGATCATGACAGAGAGATTTTAATGAGGGCAGCCAGGCTGAATAGAGGCTTGCCATTTAGCTGCTCAGGTTCTTGGGCCAGAATTCAATCACATGACCCCATCCGCAGGGGAGGCTGGGCAAATGTGCTCTAGTTGGAATCCTGGTAGGAGCGGCTGGTGGATTTAGGGAGCCCTCAGCCAGTCTCCAGAGAAGGCAATAGCACCCCACTCCAGTACTTCTGCCTGGAAAATCCCACAGACGGAGGAGCCTGGTAGGCTGCAGCCCATGTGTCGCTGAGGGTCAGACACGACTGAGCGACTTCACTCTCACTCTTCACTTTCATGCATTGGAGAAGGAAATGGCAACCCACTCCAGTGTTCTTGCCTGGAGAATCCCAGGAACGGGAAAGTCTGGTGGGCTGCCGTCTATGGGATCACACAGAGTCGGACACGACTGAAGTGACTTAGCAGCAGCAGCAGCCAGTCTCAGCCGTGTCTTTTAACCACCTCCCAAAAGAAACGGCAATAACTGAACACAAGCTTTATCGAAGCACTTTTCTACGGTCTGCCTTATTTTAGTCTTAAGACATTTGGAGATGGTAACACAGAGTAAATGAGTAAGGCATTGATCACGGTCACTCTAGTAACTTACTTCCACGCAGAGCCTCTGTTGTTTGGTTGTGAAATCGTGTCCGCCTCTTTGTGACCCTGTGAACTGTAGCCTGCTAGGCTCCCGGGGATTTCCCAGGCAAGAATACCCGGGTGGGTTGCCTTTTCGTTCTCCGGTGCCTCTATTAGGGAGTGGTATTATCACCTGCGTTTTAGAAACGAGAAGATAGAGGCACAGAGAAGTTCAGTCATTTGCTCAAGTCACACAGCTCCTCGGTGATGGAGGGAGGATTTGAATCCAGACAACAAAGCTCCAGAGACCACGCTTTCCCCTTGCCACGTTACCCTGCCTCCGAAGGGGAGACCTTGTGTCCTTGTCATTGTGTAGATGGGGAAGCTGAAACCCAGAGAGTGTGAATTTCTTGCTCATGAGCTCACAGCCAGAGACTGGATTTGAACCCAGATCTTTTGTCTTTTGCGAGCCAAGCCTGGAGGGTGACGCCCAGGACAGAGCCGGCCTTGTTTTGATCCTCCTTCAGAAGAGTGAATGTAATTGTGCTGTCCAGTGTGATAAAAATCTCGGAAGCCGCTGGAGCTGCAGGAGTCTCTTCCCAGACCACCCCCTCCCCTTTCCCTTTCCTAATGAGCCTGGAGACGCCGGCAGGACGGCGGGCGGCAGCCAATGGACAATTAGCGGAGAGGGCTGTCCCGCTTGGGCTGGGCCCTGCATCAGGGCCCTAAGTGTCTGCTTATTAAATCACGGCTCTGCCTGGAGCCAGCTCTGCCCCCCTCTTCCCCCTCCTGGGACATCACACACAGCCCAGGGAGAGGTGGCCCCCTGGGATGTAGCTCAGCTCAGCCCACAGCATCCGGGGAAAACACAAGCAGAGAAAGACAGGAAGACATTCGGGCTCAGCACAAAGGCCTGGGCGTCAGTGGCTGGACGGGCGGGCACATTCCTCTGCTCAACAACAAAGGGGATCACAAGCACCTCCTGGGTTGCATGTAGGTCAAGCTTCTCACCTCTCGGAGCCTCAGTTTCCTCCTCTGTACAATGGGGATGGAGCCAGTGTCTGACCCGCCAGCAGGAAATGAAATGATGCACGTAAAGGGCTTAGCACCTCACCTGGCAAAGAATATGGGCCCTGCCAATGCTAGCAGCTGCAGATTAAAAATGTAGATTCCTGGGCCCAGGCCTGCATCTACAGATTGGGGTCAGAGCCAAAGAATCTGCATTTATAGCTTCTATAGCTGGACAAGGTGCACAGTCGAGTGGAGAAAGAACACTCTTAAAGAGAAGTCAGCACACGTTTTGTCTGAGAGGCCACAGAGTCAGTATTTTCAGCTTCTCTGAGCACTAAGTCCCAACTTCTCACTCTGCTATTCCAATGAGAAAGCAGCCACAGACCAGATGCAACTGAATGTGCTGAGTGTGTGCTAAGCTACTTTGGTCATGTCCGACTCTTTGCAACCCTATGGACTATAGCCAGCCAGGCTCCTCTGTCCATGGGGATTTTCCAGGCAAGAATACTTGAGCGGGTTGCCATGACCTCCTCCAGGGGATCTTCCCGACTCAGGGGTTGAATCCCTGTTTCTTATGTCTCCCACATTGGCAGGAAAGTTCTTGACTACTGGCACAACCAGCTGAATTTTAAAATTTGTATCATTTTCACATGTCATGAAATAGGTTTCTTTTTAAATTAAATTTTAAATGCAATTTCTTGTTAAATTTGAATAATCTATTTTTATTTTTTAATTAACATTTTTTTTGAAACATCAACATCTGTAAGAAAAGGTAGTGTACAGGATCTGGCCCTAAGACCACAGTTTGCTAACAGTTTAGGAACAGCACTGTTGCTTAGATATATAATACAAGCCATCAAGGGAATAGAAAATTTTCCAGCAGCCTCATTTAAAACCAAGTAATACAAAAAGCAGATGAAATTGTCTTTGTAGTATATCTTATTTCATTTAGTATATGCAAAATATTAGTTTTAATTTGTAATCAATATTAAAGTATTAATGAAATAGTTTACTTTTTTTTTTAACCAACTTTTTTTTTTCTTTGCCAAATCTGGTGTGTATTTGACAGTTCCAGCACATCTCAATCTGGATAGCACATTCCAAGCCACTATACTTCACTAGCCACATGAGGAAGTTGTCACCATTCTGGATATCCCCACTCCAGACAACATGCCTTCTGTCTATTGTCATGTATTCTGGCCATCCTCCCATTTCACAGGATGGAGAAACTGAGGCTCAGAGAGGGCAGGTGGCTTGTCTGAGGTCATAAAGCAATGCAGGTGGCCCAAAGTGCTTGCTGGGACTTCTCAGGGCAGTCAGGGGTCTCTGTTCGGCAGAGTGAAGAGGAGACCAGGCATAGAAGGACCTACTAGGAGCCAACGGCTGTGTGAATCTCCCAGTGGTTCTGGGAGTGCATAGGATGATGGGCTGACCTCACATTACAGGCTAAAGGATCGAAACTCAAAGAGGTGGGGTGACTCGTCCCCAGTTGGTTACTGGCTGGTGAGGCTTGAAGCCAGACCCGGCACCTGCACTAATCCCCTCGCTATACTGTCTGCCTGGGAAATAGGGCACGTGGCAGTTAGACAGCATTTATCAAGCAACTGCTGTGTTGCAAGCATCATTCTACATCTTCATCCATAAGAAGTGTAGGAACCCCAGGCCTGTCTTTGATTGCCCAGCTACTCATGGCTCTGTCCTTCCTGGTAGGGCCCAATATCATGCCTTCCCAATTTCTGGTCCTCTCCCCAACCCTCATCCTGATACCTGATCTGTCATCAGTAAATTCTCCTTTGCTCTCTTGCTTTACCTAAAATCTAGTTCTCTCCTCTGAATCCTGCTTCCCTCACCCCTGGGGCTTTCCAATGATGGGGCTTTCTCTCTCCCTTCCTTGATTTTCGTTGAGCCTGAAACGGGCTGGGTGACCACTGTTCCTGCCTCGTCCTGAGGTCTCATTCCTTTGAAGCCCAAGTCAAGGGACTCTTTCACATGTGGTTACCACCATCTACCATCCGTGATCCCTCCCCTGTGTGCCCAAAGTTCATGGCTCACCTGTGCTCACTTCATTGTCTATCCATGTTGCTGCAAATGTCAATATTTCATTCTTTTTAATGGCTGAGTAATATTCCATCATATATATATATTATATATATATATATGTATATTCACATCTTTATGTATTCCTCTGTCAATGAACATTTAGATGGCTTCCATGTCTTGGCTATTGCAAATAGTACTGCTATGAACATTGTAGTACTCGTGTCTTTTCAAATTACCCAGGTGTGGGATTTCTGGATCATATGATATCTCTATTTTTCATTTTTTTAAGAGCCTCCGTACTGTTTCACCAGTTTACATTCCCACCAAGCAGTGTAGGATGGAGATGGCACTATTATTAAGTCCCATTTTACAGATAAGGAAACTGAGGCTCAGATTCATTCCAATCTTATGTCCAAGTCTGCAGAGCAAGAAAGTGGCTGAGCAGGATGTAGACTCAGATCTGACAGCTGCCTGTCAGCCTGTCTGAACTCCGCTGTTCATCACACGCTGCTGTCCTGGCAGGCCTGCTGGGAGCAGTGGAAAGTAGGATCCCCCACCCCTCCACGCCCCGCCCAGCCAGGATGAAGCAGCTAGTAGCATCCATGTGAGAGCTAGGGCCACAGTCAAGTTGCAGCTCACTGCTGTGTGACTGTGGCCACTTACTTGCATTGCTGAGCCTCGCATTCCCCTCCAAACAATGATCATCACACCTAATTCATGGATTTCCACTTTGACTCAGTCTGCTAACACCAGCCACCTTCCGCAAAGCCACATTCTGGCCCCTGCCCTCCTAAGCCTGACTTTCCCCTTCCCCATGAGCCCAGTCCTGGCCCTTTCAAGGGCACGGGCAGCCTCGCTCTGAGTCCTACCTGAGGCCCACCTGCCTCTGGCAAACAGCCCCCAGGTAGGGAAAGACTCTCATATTTCCCAGTAACTGTGCTAATACCCACTACCTCCTGAATGTCATCTGAGATCCCCTCAATTCCTCCACTCTCCCCATGGGCAGGCCCTTCCAACTGAGTAGCTCTCTAATTAGGGATGTGGATCCTGGCCCTGCCACGTACTGGTTGGCTGTGTGACCAATCCCAGAGCCTCAGCTTACCCATCTATAAAATGTGCATAACAGCGCTTTGCTCAGGGGGTTCCTGTAAAAAATGGAAATAGATACAGAAGCAAGGACAATGCATCAGCTTTGGCTCATAACAGAGACTTGTGCTCAGACTCAGGCACCTTCTGTTTAAGCCTTGGAGTCAAACAGCCCTATATTTGAATCCCAACTGTGTTTTCTACTAGTTGTGTGGCTGTGGGCAAGCAATATAATCTCTTTAAACTTGTTTTTTCCTCTGTCAAATGTGGGTAAAATGCCACTTCCCTTATTAGGTATGTCATGAGGGTTATTGAAATGGTATCTCGTGCTCACAAGGATATCCTTGTTTCTCTTCCCTGACACATCTGGACCACATTTCCCAGCCTCCCTTGTAGTTAGAAGAGGGTCATGTGATAGAATTCTGGCCAATGGAAGATGGGCTTGGCCTCTTTAAAACTCCTACACTGTCCTCCATACCCTCTCTTCCCTTACCTGTCAGCTAGATGCAGAAATCTAGGGATTCAGATGCCCTGGAACCATGGCTCTCAAACTGTGATCCCTAGACCAGCAGCATCAACATCTCCTGGAGGCTTGTTAGAGATGCAGAGTTTGGGGACCCACTCCAGACCTCCTGAATCACATACTTTGGAGCTGAACAGAGGGATCTGTATTTTCAAAAGCCCTCCAGGAGATTCTGATGCACTCTCACACTTAAGAACCTCTCCCCTCAGATCAGATCAGATCAGTCGCTCAGTTGTGTCCAACTCTTTGCGAGCCCATGAATCACAGCACGCCAGGCCTCCCTGTCCATCACCAACTCCCGGAGCTCACTCAAACTCACATCCGTCAAGTCAGCGATGCCATCCAGCCACCTCATCCTCTGTCGTCCCCTTCTCCTCTTACCCCCAATCCCTCCCAGCATTAGAGTCTTCTCCAATGAGTCAGCTCTTCACATGAGGTGGCCAAAGTACTGGAGTTTCAGCTTTAGCATCATTCCTTCCAAAGAAATCCCAGGGCTGATCTCCTTCAGAATGGACTGGTTGGATCTCCTTGCAGTCCAAGGGACTCTCAAGAGTCTTCTCCAATACCACAGTTCAAAAGCATCAATTCTTTGGTGCTCAGCCTTCTTCATAGTCCAACTCTCACATCCATACATGACCACAGGAAAAACCATAGACTTGACTAGATGAACTTTTGTTGGCAAAGTAATGTCTCTGCTTTTGAATATGCTATCTAGGTTGGTCATAACTTTCCTTCCAAGGAGTAAGCGTCTTTTAATTTCATGGCTGCAGTCACCATCTGCAGTGATTTTGGAGCCCAGAAAAATAAAGTCTGACAGTGTTTCCACTGTTTCCCCGTCTATTTCCCATGAAGTGATGGGACTGGATGCCATGATCTTCGTTTTCTGAATGTTGAGCTTTAAGCCAACTTTTTCATTCTCCACTTTCACTTTCATCAAGAGGCTTTTTAGTTCTTTTTCACTTTCTGCCATAAGGGTGGTGTCATCCGCATATCTGAGGTTATTGATATTTCTCCCAGCAATCTTGATTCTGACTTGTGTTTCTTCCAGTCCAGTGTTTCTCATGATGTACTCTGCATATAAGTTAAATAAACAGGGTGACAATATACAGCCTTGACAAACTCCCTTTCCTATTTGGAACCAGTCTGTTGTTCCATGTCCAGTTCTAACTGTTGCTTCCTGACCTGCATACAGATTTCTCAAGAGGCAGATCAGGTGGTCTGGTATTCCCATCTCTTTCAGAATTTTCCACAGTTTGTTGTGATCCACACAGTCAAAGGCTTTGGCATAGTCAGTAAAGCAGAAATATATGTTTTTCTGGAACTCTCTTGCCTTTTCCATGATCCACCGGATGTTGGCAATTTGATCTCTGGTTCCTCTGCCTTTTCTAAAACCAGCTTGAACATCAGGAAGTTCACGGTTCACATATTGCTGAAGCCTGGCTTGGAGAATTTTGAGCATTATTTTACTAGTGTGTGAGATGAGTACAATTGTGCGGTAGTTTGAGCATTCTTTGGCATTGCCTTTCTTTGGGATTGGAATGAAAACTGACCTTTTCCAGTCCTGTGGCCACTGCTGAGTTTTCCAAATTTGCTGGCATATTGAGTGCAGCACTTTCACAGCATCATCTTTTAGGATTTGAAATAGCTCCACTGGAATTCCATCACCTCCACTAGCTTTGTTCGTAGTGATACGTTCGAAGGCCCACTTGACTTCACATTCCAGGATGTCTGGCTCTAGGTCATTGATCACACCATCATGATTATCTGGGTCATGAAGATCTTTTTTGTACAGTTCTTCTGTGTATTCTTGCCATCTCTTCTTAATATCTTCTGCTTCTGTTAGGTCCATACCATTTCTGTCCTTTATTGAGCCCATCTTTGCATGAAATGTTCCTTTGGTATCTCTGATTTTCTTGAAAAGATCTCTAGTCTTTCCCATTCTGTTGTTTTCCTCTATTTCTTTGCATTGATCGCTGAAGAAGGCTTTCTTATCTCTTCTTGCTATTCTTTGGAACTCTGCATTCACATGTTTATATCTTTCCTTTTCTCCTTTGCTTTTTGCTTCTCTTCTTTTCACAGCTATTTGTAAGGCCTCCCAGACAGCCATTTTGCTTTTTTGCATTTCTTTTCCATGCAGGTCTTGATCCCTGTCTCCTGTACATTGTCACGAACCTTATTCCATAGTTCATCAGGCACTCTATCTATCAGATCTATGGCCCTTAAATCTCCCTTAGGGGATGGCAAAGACTCTAGTGAGAAGAAGCCTGGAGTTCTGATAAACCCACACAGCCCCACTGGCCCACAAAAGCCACTGACTTTTGGGGATTGTCTCTTATAGCAGCTGGCCTGTCCTGATTAATATTGTTTTCATAATAATGGGCATAGACCTGGCACTGAAAATTGGATCCTTTTATCACAGCTCCTCTGTCCTTTCTCAAGGGCTCACCTAAGAGTTTGGGGGGAGCTCTGAGGGACTAGGTGATGATGGAGCAGTGTTCAGGGGACCTTGCTGCATTTGCAATTGGTGAGAGAAACACCTGCAGCTGGGAATGAGCTTCTGTCAGTGTTGCAGAGGCTAGGGGTGGGTGAAGGAGGGCTACCGCCCCCCGACAGTGACCTCCCCAAGTAAGGCGACAGGAAGCCGGAGACAGCCATCAGCCCTGAATCCTCCAATTAGCTGCCATCTCTGACCCCATCAGGGCTGGAGGAAGTGCTGGCACTTTCTGGCACTCAGGCCCACCTGCCTGGAGGGCTGGCGGGCTCAGCATCTGGGGTGTGGACCCTGAAGGTCCTGGCCTCACGGAGCCCCCACTTATTCCAGAGACCTGCAAAGGGTTAGTGGAGTCAGGGGGCGGGTGGAGGGGAGGAAGTGTCAGGGAGCAATCACGTGGGGGTCAGGCTGACCTCTCGGCCCACCCTCGGGGGCAGACGTGCCACGTGTGGGCCAGGCCAGACCTTGTTTTCTTGGAGTACTGGGGAAGTAGGTGCTCTAGCAGTTGGGAATTCTCCACTTCCTAGGAACTGCAGTCTGTGCAGTTGGAGGAAAGGAGGCAGGGTGCCCGGGGCTGCCTCTTATTTGGGCGAGGAAGTAAGGTGGTGTCTGGAGTCTGCATGGACACCTGGGCCTGGTCCTCACAGTTCTCCATCCCTCCTGTTGGAGGATGTTGATTGGTGGAGCTTCGGTGCTGGAATGACGCTAAGTGCTTGAGGTGTCATCTCCTTCAAGACTTGGACGTGAGAGTGTACACGCACGCACATGTGCTCAGTCACTCAGTGGTGTCCAACTCTGCGGTCCCATGGACTGGAGCCCGCCAGACTCCTCTGTCCATGGAATTTTCCAGGCAAGAATACTGGAGTGGGTTGCCAAACTCTCCTCCAGGGGATCTTCCCGACCCAGGGATCAAACCTGAGTCTCTTGCAATGGCTGATGGGTTCTTTACCACTAGCGCCACCTGGGAGGCCCGTGATAGTGTATATATGTCAATGCGACTTTTTAAATTTGCCCCACACTATCATATGTAAAATAGGTAGCTAGTGGAAAGCTGCTATATAACACATGGAGCCCAGCCTGGCACTCTGTGATGGCCTAAAGGTGTGGGATTTAGGGAGAGGCAGGAGGCTCGCCAGGGAGGGGATATATATGTGCCTGCATACTAAGTCAGTTCAGTCATGTCTGACTCTGTGCAACCCCATGGACTGTTGACCTCTAGGGTTCTCTGTCCATGGGATTCTCCAGGCAGGAATTGGAGTGGGTTGCCGTTTCTCCCTCCAGGGGATCTTCCCGACCGAAGGATTGAGCCCACATTTCTTATGTGTCCTGCATTGGCAGGCAGGTTCTTTACCACTAGCGCCACCTGGGAATATATATATATCAGATCAGATCAGTTGCTCAGTTGTGTCCGACTCTTTGCGACCCCATGAATCTCAGCACGCCAGGCCTCCCTGTCCATCACCAACTCCCGGAGGTCACGCAGACTCACATCCATCGAGTCAGTGATGCCATCCAGCCATCTCATCCTCTGTCGTCCCCTTCTCCTCCTGCCCCCAATCTCTCCCAGCATCAGAGTCTTCTCCAATGAGTCAACTCTTCACATGAGGTGGCCAAAATACTGGAGTTTCAGCTTTAGCATCATTCCTTCCAAAGAAATCCCAGGGCTGATCTCCTTCATATATATATCTGTAATTATGACTGATTCACTTCTGTGGCAGAAACCAAGAAAATATTGTAAATCAAGTTTCCTCCAATTGAAAAATTAAAATTACAAAAAGACCCTGACATCCCTCCTCTCCTCATTTTGCAGATGAGCAGGTGGACACAGAGTCAGTCTGGCCACTGTGGGGAGCGTGCACAGAGAGAATGCAGTGTCCATGCTGAGTCTGATACCCACGTTTGGTTAAGGAAGATCAGGGTCAGGAGGCTTTACGGGCATCCAGGTGAGAGACGGCATTGCTTTTGGCTGGGGAGATGAAACAAAGCAAGCAGAGTGAGTGCTGGGTAGGAATTACACTGTGCGGACCCCATCATACATCCAACCAGGGGAAGATTGAGGGAAAGCAAGGAACTGGGGCTGCCTGGGTTTCTTGGCTACTTGTGTTTTCACCCATGAAACGACCCCAGAGCCTTACTCTTTCTGGGATTCTGTGGAGTGATGAAATAGAAAGTATGTTTCTTTTCAAATGTTATATAGTTTTACATGGAAATTAAGGAAGAATCTCAATGTACTAAAGTGGGCAAAGCAGGTGAAAATTTTAGTCCATGAGTTTTCCCCAAATATCCTGAAAACTAGTGATGGAGAAAAAAAGGCTATTTTTATATTTGTCATTCAGATGCCTAGGATTAAAAGCAAGATTTGTTCCCTACTTGCTATGTGACCTTAGCCAAATCACAATACCTCTCTGAGCCTCAGTTTTCTCATCTGTGACTAGAGGCCATAATGCCTTCTTCCCAGGAGTGATGTGAGAAGTAAGTAAGGATGTATGTCCCAGGAATCTCCAAAGAATGGATCATGTATTAGGTGATTTAAAAGCATGTGTACACACACACACACACACACACACACACACACATTTTTTTTGGCTTCTCAAGTGACTCAGTGGGAAAGAATCTGCCTGCCATGAAGGAGACGTGGGTTCGATCCCTGGGTTGGGAAGATCTCCTGGAGAAGGAAATGGCAACCCACTCCAGTATTTATGTTCTTAGTTTTATTACTACATATAGTAATAAAAGCTATGTCAAGTCTGCTGCTGGTGCTAAGTCACTTCAGTCGTGTCCGACTCTGTTCGACCCCATAGATGGCAGCCCACCAGGCTCCTCTATCCCTGGGATTCTCCAGGCAAGAACACTGGAGTGGGTTGCCATTTCCCTCTCCAATGCATGAAAGTGAAAAGTGAAAGTGAAGTCGCTCAGTCGTATCTGACTCTTAGCGACCCCATAGACTGCAGCCTACCAGGCTCCTCTGCCCATGGGATTTTCCAGGCAAGAGTAGTGGAGTGGGGTGCCATTGCCTTCTCCAATGTCAAGTCTAGGCAGCATATTATAAAGCAGAGACATCACTTTGCTGACAAAGGTCCATATAGTAACCAAAAGCTATGGTTTTTGATGGATGGATCCAAGCTATAGATGTGAGAGCTAGATCATAAAGAAGGCTGAGTGCTGAAGAATTGATGCTTTCAAACTGAGGTGTTGGATAAGACTCTTGAGAGTCCCTTGGACAGCAAGGAGATCAAACCAGTCAATCCTAAAGGAAATCAACCCTGAATATTCATTGGAAGGACTGATGCTGAAGCTGAAGCTCTGTAGTTTGGCCACCTGATGCAAAGAGCTGACTCACTGGAAAAGACCCTGATGCTGGGAAAGATAGAAGAAAGGAGAAGGGGACGACAGAGGACGAGAAGGCTGGATGGCATCACCGACTTGATGGACATGATTTTGAGCAAGCTCCAGGAGTTGGTGATGGACAGGGAAGCCTGACGTGCTGCAGTCCCTAGGGTCACAAAAAGTCAGACACAACTGAGCGATATATATATATATATATATATATATATATATATATATATAGTGTAATTTTTAGAAAAAAAAATAAAACTAACATTGAGACTTCCCAGAAGTTATTGTTTAAAATGAGATTAAGGGAGAAAATGATGTGACTAACAGCCCAGGTGGTACCTGAATACTGGGAAGATGGGTCTACAGCCAGCAGAGGTCCGGGAAGCACCCAGGGATGGGTGCAAATGTGCCCAGCAGCCCTGGTTGCGTAGCAGGTGCTAAATGCCAGGGGATGGATGTTGCGCCATCCAAGGGTCCCTGGCTGCTTTTCTGCTATCTCCTGTAGTGTCTGCCCTCGGCCCCCTCCCCTGTCCTTCCTTCCCTCCTTTACAAGTTGATGAGGACTGTCCTGCCCCCACCAAGGCTCTGGGCTGGTCCCCAAAGGACGAGATGAATATTTCATGGCCCTTGACTGACAGCTGCCGAGGACCTGTTGGGGGTCTGGCGCCCACAGCTAGTTAAGGAGAGAGGGGCAGGCGGGGTGGAGGTGGGGGCGGGGGGGGCGGGAGGCCGCCAGAGCCCAGCCATTGATCTGGCTGGGCCGCTCTACGCTGACAAAACACTCTGCGCCCAGCTCCAGAGGCAAAGGCGGCTGTAATGGGCTTTAAGAGGTGCAGGGACCAGGGGCAGCCTGGCCACCCAGCCCCCTTGGGGCTGCAGAGGCTCCACCAGGCCCCCAAAGACCCATTTCCCCGTCTCCAGCTGTGGCCCCCTCTATCCTCACGGAACCTCCCAGTTGTCCTAAGGAGCTGAATTCAGTGTTTCTGACGCCTTCCACTCATCACCCCATTAAGGCCTGACGCCAAGCTGCCTCCGCCGGGGGACCCAGACGTCGGGGTGGCGAGGCGCCTGCCATCCTGGGGTCTCTGAGTGGGTGAGGACACCGGGACAACCTAGAGATGACTGTGATACCGTGGAACTCTCCCTTCCATCTGTTTCTTCCGGCAAATAGAAAGGGAAAAAGTGGATGCAGTGACAGATTTTATTTTCCTGGGCTCCAAAATCACTGCAGAGGGTGATTGTAGCCGTGTAATTAAAAGATTCTTGCTCCTTGGAAGAAAAGCTATGACAAACCTAGGCAGTGTATTAAAAAGCAGAGACATCACTTTGCTGACAAAGGTCTGTCTAGTTAAAGCTATGGTTTTTCCAGTAGTCAGGTACAGATGTGAGAGTTGGACCATCAAGAAGTGCTGAAGACGCTTTCAAATTGTGGTGCTAGAGAAGACTCTCTTCAGAGTCCCGTGGACTACAAGGAGATCAAATCAGTCAATCCTAAAGGAAATCAACCTGGATATTCACTGGAAGGACTTATGCTGAAGCTCTGATAGTTTGGCCACCTGATGCAAAGAGCTGACTCATTGGGAAAGACCCTGATGCTGGGAAAGATTGAAGGTGGGAGGAGAAGGGGACAACAGAAGATGAGATGGTTGGGTGGCATCACCAACTCAATGGACATTAATTTGAGCAAACTCTGGAAGATAGTGGAGGACATAGAAGTCTGGTGTGCTGCAGTCCATGGGGTCGCAAAGAGTGGAAAAAGACTTAGTGACTGAACAGCAATAGTCTGCTGCTTGGATGATGAGGCTGTAGGTGGAAACAGTTCTGCTGGCTAGATTGAAATGCAGATTTCTTGCCCGTCTGACTCAGCTGTTCCAACACCCAGAGCTACTCAGGCCACTTAACCTTGCTTCCTTTTAACACAGATGGATAGTATTGAGAATGCCTTCCAGAGCCTCACTTTAGCAAGAAGAAAAAGACGATCGGTACCCCAGGCTTAAAAAATGATCCTGCAGCAATAAGCGCAAGCAGGGGCATCACAGTTGGGTGGTTTAAGAGTGTGACTTGGTGTGTTCGTTTCTTACGGCTGCTGTAATGATGACTCCAAACTTGATGGCTTAAACTGACACTTGTTTATTCTAGTTGTGGAGAAGTCCAAAATAGCTTTCATCAGACTAGCATTAAGGTGTTGGCAGGGCTGTGTTTTTTCTGGCAAAAAACAGGGAAGAATCCATTCCATCTCTGCCCCACTTCTAGAAGCTGCCTGCATTCCTTGGCTTGTGGCCCCTTGCTCCAGCCTCAAGGCTGGCAGTGTAGCATCTATCATCTCTCTCTGACTCAGCTCCCATCCTCACACCTGCTTCTCTGACTCTATTAAGGACCTTTGTGATTATATCAGGATAATCCAAGATAACCTACCCATCTCAAAGTCTTTAATTTAATAGCATCTGTAAAGTCATTCTTGCCATATAACCTCACATTTTGACAGGTCGAAGGAATGAAGATGCAGATTTTTTTTTTTTTTTTTTTTTGGGGGGGGGGGTGGAAGTCATGGTTCTGCCTATAGACATACCATCTAGATACCTGACTCTGTTACTGCCAACTATGACCTTGAACAAGAACTTCATCTCTCTGAGGTTCGGTTTCCTCTGCTAACTCTTTGGGTCACTGGAAGACATAACAGTATATAGTATGGGTCTGGCATCTGTGACTTGTTGCTCAATGCATATTTCTTACTTGATGAGTGTCAGTAACTCCAGTTGATCAGGACAGCTGCTCTCTGCCCTGGAGTACAGTCTGGTTAAGCAGGCTTTCTAATTTTGAAATTTCAGCCATAATGGTCAGTGGAGTCGCTCAGACTGAAGATTAGACAGGGGACCTGGTGGCCTGGCGCTTCTCCCTTCCCCATGTCTAAGTGCCCTCCTAGCCCTCGGTGGGAATTTGAAAACACAGATCTAGAGAGGAGAGAATTTTGGGGGGTTCCTCTTTCTCACATATAAATAGGAAGATACAGCTTCCCTTGAAGGAGTTTTGGGGGTGCCTTGTAGAGTGGTTGGCAGAGAGCCCATCATATCTGGGCATGGGCACCATTGTTGCTTTTTTGAGCCTTCCAACCCTCCATTCTCATCATAAAGTTGCCCTTTGTGAGGGCTGCTCAAGCCTGAAATGGATAGACGGTCTGTGGGCTGAGGGCAGGGAACCAGAGATCTGGGCTTTTCCTCCCAAACCCCAGCTGGGCTTGTTTTAAAGTCCCTTAAAGCCCGCCTCCTCCAGAAAGCACCCTAGCTTACTGCCATGGCACAGTGGATGCCACACATTCACACCCATGAAGCTGGGACCAAAAAAAAAAAAAAAGACAGGCCTGGAGAGAAATGAACATATCTTCCTAGAGGAGCAGGTCTTGGCTTCAGCAGTCAGACAGGGTTTTCCCTCACTTATCCTTGGAGGAGGGATATGAGTGGAAATGAGCATCATGGTCCTCCTGCAGCCCTACCTCAAGATGCTTTGGAGAAAATGGCCTTGCTGCCTACATGCAGATCTCTGTTCTAGACTCCTCTGGCTCTGTGTCCTTGGGCAAATAACATCCCCTTTCTGAGCTCAAGTTTCCTGGCTGCAATGGGTAGTGAAGACTCCTTGGGATAATGAACATAAGGGCTTCACTCAGGGTCTGGTCTCCATCGTCCCTGTTCAATAATTACACATGATTCTTTTTTATGACTATTAGTCAGCAATGGATTTTATTATTATTAGATATTGAGCAGAGGGAGCTTAAAAAGGAAAAATGACTCTAAACTGCACTCAGTGCTAAAGAGGTACCAGGGTTTCTCTCCAACGATGTCTCACATGTAGAGAGCAAATGTCCCACACTGTGTCAAGAGGACTCCCATCTTTTGTATCTTGGACTCTCAGAATCTCCTGAATCTCCAAGTTGGAAAGTCTTTCTCAAGGAGGCACAAAAGCAGAAGGCGGAGTCCAGCCTCAGTCTCACCAGACAGTTCTCTGGGTTGCTGATCGGAGCCAGTGACCTCTGTGTATGTTTGTCCTCTGGCTCTGAAGTCACCCTGTGTCCAGGTGACTCTGGACATCAGGAGAGACGTTCAAGCATTAAAAAATAGGGAGGAAGGAAAAGAGGAAGAAAAGGAGAAAGTAAAGAAATAGGGAAACCTGTCAGTTATGGGGATAACATCACCTGTTTAACGTTCATTAGTGTTTTAAACAAAAATTGCTGTGCCATTAACTTACAACAGCAATCTTGGGGGCCTGCCAGCGTGCTCCCGCAGACTAGCCTGGGCTGCCAGTCTGTGCTGGGTGTGCAAAGTGGACTCAGATTGCAGACTGATTGCAAGCTGGCATGGCCTTAGCCGGGTACAGGCAGCAGGGGGTGGGGGGAGAGGGTGCCCGCAGAGCAAGGCATTTCACTAAGTGGATATTTATAGCTGGGCTCTTGGAATAAATGATCCACGAAGAGGGCAGGAGGGGTGAGGAGTCTGGAGGTTGGCCAAGCCTGGGGTGCCGATTCTTGCCAAGCTGAAATCTTAGTGGCTTGATCCACCCTGGAATCCTGGCTGCCCAGCAGTAAGAAAGATAGGAGAAGGCTGCTGGGGTATGAGGTGGTGGCCATTTCACACCATTGCCTTTACCCTCCTAAACGTGGACCTTGAATCGATTGCCTGCCTTCCGTGACTTTCATCTTCCCTAACTTTAAAATGGCATGGTGGTGTCATAGATAGCAGGCATCATAAATACAGTTTTTGTGTGTTTGCATTCACCAAATGTGGTGGCCAGCTTCCAAGATGCTCTGCAGTTGGAGACCCAGTCGTTGGAATGTGTGCCTTTGTGTAGTTCCCTCCCATAGGCAATCGGGCTGACCTGCATCACTCATGGGATGTTGTGGAAATGATGTCTGTGGCTGCTGAGTGAGGCTGGGTCATGAAAAACACTGTGGCTTCTATCTTGCCCTCTCTTGGATCATTTGCTCCGTGATGTGCGGAGGGGGAGTAGGCTGCTATACTGTGTGGACCCTCAATCAGCCCTGGCTTCAGTCACCATCCATGCCCTGTCCAGGGTCGGCAGCACCACCAGAAACACTTGGACTGAGTTGGCAGGAGTAGCTCTCTAGAAAGGGTCTCTAGAAAAGGGGCATTTTTTTTTTCTCCAGTAAGAGGGGAAGGGATGCTGAACTGAGGCTAAACTGATGAAAACTACTATCTACTCTCCCTGATACCACCGTACTCAACACACTCCAGTAATAATACTTGATCAAGTAACATGATTATTGTGACTCTCAGAAATATAAAAGTCCTGATGATTTAACTAGGTTAAAATGTTAACTGTCGTTTACAGGGCAACAGTGGAGAAACAGACATAGAGAATAGACTTATGGACATGGGGAGAGGGCAGGAGAGGGTGAGATGTATGGAAAGAGTAACATGAAAACTTACATTACCATATGTGAAATAGATAGCCAATGGGAATTTTCTGTATGGCGCAGGAAACTTGAACAGGGGCTCTGTGTCAACCTAGAGGGCTGGGGTGGGGAGGGAGATGGGAGGGAGGTTCAAAAGGGAGGAGATATATGTATTATTGACTATGCAAAAGCCTTTGACTGTGTGGGTCATAATAAACTGTGGAAAATTCTGAAAGAGATGGGAATACCAGACCACCTGCCCTGCCCCTTGAGAAACCTGTATGCAGGTCAGGAAGCAACAGTTAGAACTGGACTTGGAACAACAGACTGGTTCCAAATAGGAAAAGGAGTACATCAAGGCTGTATATTGTCACCCTGCTTATTTAACTTATATGCAGAGTACATCATAAGAAACGCTGGGCTGGAGGAACCAGAAGCTGGAATCAAGATTGCCGGGAGAAATATCAAAAACCTCAGATATGCAGATGACACTACTCTTATGGCAGAAAGTGAAGAAGAACTAAAGAGCCTCTTGATGAAAGTGAAAGAGGAGAGTGAAAAGCTGGCTTAAAGCTCAACATTCAGAAAACTAAGATCATGGCATCTGGTCCCATCACTTCATGGCAAATAGATGGGGAAACAGTGGAAAGTGTCAGACTTTATTTTTCTGGGTTCCAAAATCACTGCAGATGGTGATTGCAGCCATGAAATTAAAAGATGCTTGCTCCTTGGAAGGAAAGTTATGACCAACCTAGACAGCATATTAAAAACCAGAGACATTACTTTGCCAACAAAGGTCCATCTAGTCAAGGCTATAGTTTTTCCTGTGGTCATGTATGGATGTGAGAGTTGGACTGTGAAGAAGGCTGAGTGCTGAAGAATTGATGCTTTTGAACTGTGGTGTCGGAAAAGACTCTTGAGAGTCCCTTGGACTGCAGGGAGATCCAGTCAGTCCATCCTAAAGGAGATCAGTCCTGGGTGTTCATTGGAAGGACTGATGTTGAAGCTGAAACTCCAATACTTTGGCCATCTGATGCACAGAGAGTTGACTCATTGGAAAAGACCCTGATGCTGGGAGGGATTGGGGGCAGGAGGAGAAGGGGACGACAGAGGATGAGATGGTTGGATGGCATCACCGACACAATGGACGTGGGTTTGGGTGGACTCCGGGAGTTGGTGATGGACAGGGAGGCCTGGCGTGCTGCAGTTCATGGGGTTGCAAAGAGTCAGACATGAATGAGTGACTGAAATGAACTGAACTGATGGCTGATTCATGTTGAAGTTTGACAGAAAACAGCAAAATTCTATAAAGCAATTATTCTTCAATAAAAAAACAAATAAATTAAAAAAAATGTTACTGTCGTGTTTGAAGTGCATGTACCTGCTTAAGACAGATGTTTTAAACAGGAAAATTCTTTTCTTTCTTTTTTATGGAGGTGTAATTGACCAGTAGAGGTATAATTGGAGGTATAATGACCTCCAATTATATGGAGGTATAATTGACCAATCAAATATGAGATCTTTGTCACTGAATGATTTGATATTTGTGTATACTGCAAAACGATCACTGTACTGTCTAAGTAACATCCATCATCATATATAGTTACAAATTTTCTTTTGTGGAAAATCATTTCTTAAGCTGGGTAGGGGCTCCTGAAGCTGTTACATGCACAGCACTTATCTGGAGGTGTCTTGTTAAAATGCGCATTCTGATTTAAAAGGTGTAAGGTGAGATCCGGAGAAGGCAATGGCACCCCACTCCAGTACTGGAAAATCCCATGGACGGAGGCGCCTGGTAGGCTGCAGTCCATGGGGTTGCTAGGAGTTGGACACGACTGAGCAACTTCACTTTCACTTTTCACTTTCATGCATTGGAGAAGGAAATGGCAACCCACTCCAGTGTTCTTGCCTGGAGAATCCCAGGGATGGGGGAGCCTGGTGGGCTGCCATTTCTGGGGTTGCACAGAGTCGGACATGACTGAAGTGACTTAGCAGGGTGAGATCTAACATTCTGCGTTTCTTTATTTTTTAACGTCTTTATTTTATTCATTTATTTTGGCCATGCCCTGCAGCATCTGGATCTTACTTCCTCGACCAGGGATTGAACTGGTGCCCCCCTGCATTGGGAGCCTGGAGTCTTAACACTGGACCACCAGGAAAGTGCCAAATTCTGCATTTCTAACAAGCCACTAGGTAATGCTGAGAAGGCCGGCCTCTGGACCACCACACTCTGTGTACCAAGGCTTTATAGTAATCTAATTTGGGGGTGGGGGAGGGGAAATAGGAAATATGACTGTTTCAATACAATCCAGTCAGAATACACCCTCAGATTTGATAAAGAATCTGGAGATCATTTTTTACTCCAGGAGCTCCTGTGCAGTTTTTGACGGGCAGCAGGCACTGTACGTCTGCCTGACTGTGTGCCATGGCCTCTCTGCCCCTCCCATGGGCATCCCATCTGTTGAATCCAGATGAGTTTGAGAACAGTGCTGTCAAGTGGCAGTCGATCGGAGGGTCCCAAGTAAGAGTTAAACCCTCTGAGAGGCGGAGTCCCCCAGTCCCAGGCAAATGTAGAAGGGGTTGACCTGGCTGGAAGGGTTAATACTATTTTGTTTTCCAGGACTATTTGTTATATCGGGTTAGAGCAGGCAGGAGGTCATGGGGGTCGGCCGTCCCCGCTCTCTGCCCCTCCTTCTCCCCCATTCCCCCTGCCTCCTCCATTTGCAGCCTCACTGCCTCCTTTAATCGGATGACCCCAGACACTGAGCTTTCCTTGGGATCTTCCTGCCAGCGCCCTCAGACACGTTGCAGCCGACGCCAGTCGTCTCTCGCCTGGCCCTGGGAGGGGAGGCGTGGGAGCTAAAAGCCACTTTGTGTGAGGGGGAACCGTCCACTGCAATTTGTGCTGCAGCTTCTCTGGACAGGAGCAGATCCAGAAAGCAGCCCTTTGTCTTCCCTTCCTCATCCTCCCCCTTTTTGTTTCCAGTGTGTTTCCTCTCCCTTCCTCCTTCCAGTCCTCATCTGGCTTTTCCTTCTTGTCCCCCTTATTTGGGTATCTGCATATGTTCTTTCCTTTTTTTCCCTCTTGATCCTCTTCTTCATTTCTGAAAATTCTGTCTCGTGCAATTGGACGTCCGATCTGTTTCACATAGAAACTCTGGACCTGGACAAATGAGGGTGTGATACTGGGAGAGTTCCTTATTAACCTCCCTGGGTCTCTATTTCTTCATTACCGAACATAAAGTTAATAATCACGACTTTATGGGTTACTGGTGAGAGTTAAACTGAAAATGCATTTAAATCCAGGGTCTGGTATACAGTGGGTGCCCGACAGATGTTAGTCTTTCCATATCCTTAAGCCTTGTCTCTTTCTTTTCCTCTCTTTTGTTCCTTTTCTTCTCTTAGCTGAGTTTCTTTGAATAACTTTCTATGACATTTCTGGAAAATCCCCTATAGGGGGAAAACGTCTATGCAGAAAGCATGGTGACTTGATGACAAGGACCTGGGCCGGCCACTTCATAGCTTGCGCAGGTTGCTGAAATTCTCTAATCTTCTCTTTCCTCCTCTGCAGAAAGGGGAGACAAGTTCTTCCTCTGAGGGCGGACGTGAGGATTAAGCCAGGTAATGTGAGATTATCACCTGCCGTGGAGACGGGTGGCCATTACTTTCTCTCCCGTCCCTTAATCCCTCTCTAGACAGAAAGTTTATGCATCATCATTGCTTGTGTGGACAGTTTACCTCTTCGTACTTATCTCTCTCTTGAGCCATGTTTCATCTACCCATCCACCCATCCATCTATTCATCCATCATCCAGCCTTCCATTCATCCATCCATCCACCTAGCCATCCATCCATCCATGCCCCATCCATTCAGAATGGTTGTATAGTCAGTAACATTGGCCTAAATCATCCCTTATCAAAAAATTCTTATTTGATAGCTCTTGAAATAGAAGGAAGAAGTAAAAGCAACAACAACATTATTTTGGAGCCATAAGATTCTTCCTTTGAGTCATCTCATGGAGCAGGTGGTGAGCAGGTAAGGGACTTTGACCTTGAGAATAGGAAACATGTAGTTGGGTACTCAATTGTTGGGTAGCCCAGTGGTTTTGAAGCTGACTTCCAAAGATGCTATGCTTATGCCAAAGGGATTTCTGATGGAGGGGCTGCCACTTTAAATAGAGCAGCTGTTCATCTCATCTGCCTTTTATATTTGTCTCTGTTTAAGACTGACTTTAAAGTGTTTAAGAAAAAAGAGTGTTTGGCTGCTAAGCACAATTTTTGAAAGCCCTTGTATAGCTACAGATACAGATTTTGTGGAGGTCTTATCATAACCAGGCAGTGTGCTAACAATTAAATGGAGGATTTCATTTAATCCAGTAACAACTCTATGGCGTTAGTACTGTCATTATCTTTATCAGATGAGGAAGGTGAGGCTAAGAGACGTCAGGGTACTTGCCCAAGGTCACACAGCAATTGGGGCAGTGGAGCTCAGGTCTGAACCCAGGAATTATCATCAAAATATACCCTGCCTGCAGTAGAAGTCTACTTACCTGGCGAATGGTGGCCAAAGGGCTATTGGAGAAAAAAATACTAACCCGGGCTTGTGTTCTGATCTCTTTCTTAGTCAGTTCTTTCTTTCATCTTTCAAATTTTTACAGTGAGCAGCAGAGGGGATTATAGAGCTCAAACATCCAACAATTTAAAATGACAGATGCTTGGATTCAGAAGAGACGGAGACTAGTGCACTTCAAATGGAGTCCCCCAGAGCCCAAGGATTCCCAGAGGTTTTTCCAAGGGTTCCACTGGACATGATTGGAGGTCACCATTTCAGCTTGGAGGTTAAACAGATCTGGCTTCACGTCCATGCCTGACCGGGCACCGACTGCCTGACCCCATGCAACAGCTTTCCTTCTTGGAGATTCTGCTCCCTCACTTGTAAGAAGGAAATACCTAAGTCATGAGGTTACTCTGAGAGTTAAAGAGGAAAACACAGCTTTAGAATGTTGGGTAGACAACCAGGCATAAGGGACCACTCAGAAATACTAGCTATTGTCTTCATCATCAACATCACCATCCTTCCCTTCCTCCTTACCCTCATCATAATTATCATCACAAACACCATCCTTATCAGTATCTCCATATGAGAGGCTACAGGACAAATAGCATTAAAGCTGAAGGAATAGTTTGTAAAACAAAGATCTAAGACAACCAACCCTGCAGGAATCCTTAGACTGGGTTGAAGAAGGAAGGTGATCAGCAGTCCCAGACAAGGATTATTTTTTCACAACTTGTTTATAGGTCTTAAAATGACTTCAGAGATTCCCCCTAGGGCTCACTAACATTGCTGGAGATAGATTTACCAAATGTCAAAGCTGAAGGATAGAACTGGGGTGGAATCTTGGTGCTGTCTCTTGTGGGAATGATCTGAAAGCAGAGACTGTCGGATTTTTATCCTTGCTTCCCTGATAGATAAGAGTGTGTTTATGAGAGAGAGAGAAAAAGAGGCGGAAGGGATGGGGGACTTGGATAAACTCTTACACTTCTCTGAGCATCATTTCCTTGCCTGTAAAATGAGGCAAATAGTATGGCTCAATGACAGGAGCTGGAGAAAGAATGAAATTAGAAAAGGCAACATTTGTCAGGGGTTGCTATAGCCCAGGCAGCTGCTTTTGCATGCATTGTATCTCTTTATCCTCACAATGCTTTGTGAAATAGCTATTATTACCCAGCATTTCATGATGAAGAGATTGAGGATCACACAGGTATAGTATTTGCCCCAGGACAGGCAGTTAGAAAGTATTACTCATTTGTCATTCATCAGTGACTTACTAACTGCTAGATTCTGCTATTCAAACCCCTGTGTATTTTAACTTAGGTCCCCAAACAAGCTCATGCACAAACCAAAACACCAGTTTGAGATGGCAATGGACTTCCATGTTTGTGACTGTCCTTTTAGATCATTATTCATAGTAGTAGTGGTTTGTAAGGAGAAGGCAATGGCACCCCACTCCAGTACTCTTGCCTGGAAAATCCCATGGACAGAGGAGCCTGGTAGGCTGCAGTCCATGGGATCACTAAGAGTCAGACACGACTGAGCAACTTCACTTTCACTTTTCACTTTCATGCATTGGGGAAGGAAATGGCAACCCACTCCAGTGTTCTTGCCTGGAGAATCCCAGGGATGGGGGAGCCTGGTGGGCTACCTACCCTCTATGGGTTTGCACAGAGTTGGACACGACTGAAGTGACTTAGCAGCAGCAGCAGCAGCAGCAGCAGCAGTGGTTTGTAGTCGTAATAGTAGTAGCATTTATTTTCAAGAGTAGAGGTGAGTGAAGATCTCTTTGAGCTTGTTTTGGGTGCTAAATTATACCAGGGACTTCCCTGGTGGTCCAGTGGTTAAGAATCCACCTGCCAATGCAAGGGACGCAGGATCCATCCCTGGCCGGGGAACTAAGATCCCACATGCTGTGGGGCAACTAAGCCCCACACCACAGCCAGAGAAGCCCCTTATTCCCCACAAACAGAGAAAGCCTGTGAGACACAATGGAGACCCAGCAAAGGCAAATATACAGATAAGGACACTACTACGGCTCTAATTAATCACTGTTACTTATTTAGTATTAATCAGACATCAGTACTTGATTGAAGATCTTTCCATGACCATCTCACAAACACCTCTGCATAAGGCACTATTTTATCTTCATTTTATAGATCAGGACACTTGAGGCAGCGCATTAATTTTTGAAGCACTTTATTGTTCAATCACTCAGTTGTGTGTGACCCCATGGATTGCAGCATGCCAGGCTTCCCTATCCATCACCAACCCTCAGAGCTTGCTCAAACTCATGTCCATAGAGTCAGTCATGCCATCCAACCATCTCATCCTCTGTTGTTCCCTTCTCCTCCTGCCTTCAATCTTTCACAGCATCAGGGTCTTTCCCAATGAGGCAGTTCTTTGCATCAGGTGGACAAAGGATTGGAGTTTCAGCTTCAGCATCAGTCCTTCCAATGAATATTCAGGACTGATTTCCTTTAGTATGGACTGGTTCTCCTAGTCAATCTCCTTTCAGTCCAAAGGATTCTCAAGAGTCTTCTCCAACAATTCAAAAGCATCAATTCTTCAGCACTCAGCTTTCTTTATAGTCCAACTCTCATATCCATACATGACTACTGGAAAAACCATAGCTTTGACTAGACAGACCTTTGTTGGCAAAGTAATGTCTCTGGTTTTTAATATGCTGTCTAGGTTGGTCATAACTTTCCTTCCAAGGAGCAAGCATCTTTTAATTTCATGGCTGCAATCACCATCTGCAGTGATTCTGGAGTCCAAAAATAAAGTCTCTCACTGTTTCCATTGTTTCCCCATCTATTTGCCATGAAGTGATGGGACCAGATGCCATGATCTTCGTTTTCTGAATGTTGGGTTTTAAGCCAGCTTTTCACTCTTCTCTTTCACTTTCATCAAGAGGCTCTTTAGTTCTTCTTCACTTTCTGCCATAAGGGTGGTGTCATCTGCATATCTGAAGTTATTGATATTTCTCCCGGCAATCTTGATTCCAGCTTCTGCTTCCTCCAAGCCAGCATTTCTCATGATGTACTCTGCATATAAGTTAAATAAGCAGGGTGACGATATAAAGCCTTGACGTCCTCCTTTTCTGATTTGGAACAAGTCTGTTGTTTCATGTCCTGTTCTACCTGTTGCTCCTTGACCTGCATACAAATTTCTCAGGAGGCAGGTCAGGTGGTCTGGTATTCCCATCTCTTTCAGAATTTTCCACAGTTTGTTGTGATCCACACAGTCAAAGGCTTTGGCATAGTCAATAAAGCAGAAGTAGATGTTTTTTCTGGAACTCTCTTGCTTTTTCGATGATCCAGTGGACGTTGGCAATTTGATCCCTGGTTCCTCTGCCTTTTCTAAATCCACCTTGAACATCCGGAAGTTCATGGTTCACATACTGTTGAAGAGTGGCTTGGGAGAATTTTGAGCATTCCTTTGCTAGTGTTTGAGATGAGTGCAATTGTGCGGTAATTTGAACATTCTTTAGCATAGCCTTTCTTTGGGATTGGAATGAAAACTGATGTTTTCCAGTCCTGTGGCCACTGCTGAGTTTTCCAAATTTGCTGGCGTATTGAGTGCAGCACTTTTACAACATTATCTTTTAGGATTTGAAATATAGCTCAACTGGAATTCTATCACCTTTACTAGCTTTGTTCATATTGACGCTTTCTAAGGCCCACTTGACTTTGCATTCCAGGATGTCTGGCTCTAGGTGAGTGATCACACCATTGTGGTTATCTGGGTCATGAAGATCTTTTTTGTATAGTTCTTCTGTGTATTCTTGCCACCTCTTCTTAATATTTTCTGCTTCTGCTAGGTCCATACCATTTCTGTCCTCAGTTGTGCCTATCTTTGCATGAAATGCTCCCTTGGTATCTCTCATTTTCTTTAAGAGATCTCTAGTCTTTCCAAGTCTGTTGTTTTCCTCTATTTCTTTTCATTGATCACTGAGGAAGCTTTCTTATCATTCCTTGCTATTCTTTGGAACTCTGCATTCAAATGGGTATATCTTTCCTTTTCTCATTTGTCTTTAGTTTCTCTTCTTTTTTTCAGCTATTTGTAAGGCCTCCCCAGACAGCCATTTTGCTTTTTTGCATTTCTTTTCCATGGGGATGGTCTTGATCCCTGTCTCCTGTACAATGTCATGAACCTCCGTCCATAGTTCATCAGGCACTTTATATATCAGATCTAGGCCCTTAAGTCTATTTCTCACTTCCACTGTATAATTGTTAGGGATTTGATGTAGGTCACACCTGAATGGTCTAGTGGTTTTCCCTACTTTCTTCAGTTTAAGTCTGAATTTGGCAATAAGGAGTTCATGATCTGAACCACAGTCAACTCCCAATCTTGTTTTGGCTGACTCTCTAAGAGCTTAATCACTGCAGATGGTGACTGCAGCCATGAAATTAAAAGACTCTTACTCCTTGGAAGGAAAGTTATGACCAACCTAGACAGCATATTCAAAAGCAGAGACATCACTTTGCCAACAAAGGTTCGCCTAGTCAAGGCTATGGTCTTTCCTGTGGTCATGTATGGATGTGAGAGCTGGACTGTGAAGAAGGCTGAGCGCCGAAGAATTGATGCTTTTGAACTGTGGTGTTGGAGAAGACTCTTCAGAGTCCCTTGACTTACAAGTCCCTTGCAAGGAGATCCAACTGGTCCATTCTGAAGGAGATCAGCCCTGGGATTTCTTTGGAAGGAATGATGCTAAAGCTGAAACTCCAGTATTTTGGCCACCTCATGCGAAGAGTTGACTCATTGGAGAAGACTCTGATGCTGGGAGGGATTGGAGGCAGGAAGAGAAGGGGACGACAGAGGATGAGATGGCTGGATGGCATCACTGACTCGATGAATGTGAGTCTGAGTGACCTCTGAGAGCTGGTGATGGATAGGGAGGCCTGGCGTGCTGCAGTTCATGGGGTCGCAAAGAGTCGGACACGACTGAGCGACTGATCTGATCTGATCTGATCTGATAAGAGCTTCTCCATCTTTGGTTGCAGATAATATAATCCGTCTGATTTCGGCATTGACCATCTGGTGATGTCCATGTGTAGAGTCTTATCTTGTGTTGTTGGAAGAGGGTGTTTGCTGTGACCAGTGCATTCTCTTGGCAAAATTCTGTTAGCCTTTGCCCTGCTTCATTTTGTACTCCAAGGCCAAATTTGCCTGTTACTCTAGGTATCTCTTGACTTTCTACTTTTGCATTCCGCAGTAGCCTTAAAAGAATCCACCTACGATGCAGGAGACGTGGGTTTGATCCCTGGATCAGGAAGATCCCCTGGAGGAGGGCATGGCAACCCCCTCCAGCATTCTTGCATGGAGAATCCCATGGGCAGAAGACACTGGCAGGCTACAATCCATAGGGTTGCAAAGAGCTGGACTCGACTGAGCAACTGAACAGCAACAGCAACAACACAGAAGCATTTACCTTTCACCAGGTGTCCTTTCTTTCCACCCTTAGCGCCCCCTACAGGTCATGCATCGTCATCATCTATTTTACAGGTGAAGAAGCTGAGGCATTGGTAAGCTTGCCAATGGCAGTGAGGTAGTGAGAGGTGGGATGCAGGCTGTCTAACTTCAAAGTGCCCTCAACCACTTACATCGCCTATCCCTGTCTTCCCTTCTACCTGAAGATGGAGTTTGGACAGGGGTCCAAAGCTGTTCTCCCAACCTGATAGGATCTCACAATTGCAGTTATAGATTCCATACCGTCTTACTTTAAGCAGATGCTCACTCCGAATCTTCAGGCTCACCTGTGAAGTAGGAATGTTTGGGGGTGTTAGTTGCCGAGACAAAGATTCTGTACCTTGTGAGGAAGGACCCTGTATTATCTTTAAGGGAACTGTGGAAGCCAAAAGGGGCCTCCCGCTGTCTGCATCTTTCCAGAGTCCTAAAGTTGTCAGTGAACCAGTTTTTCCAGACACATCAAACCCAAGTGCCTTAGGAACAGGGCATTAGGTTTGGTGTTAAGTTCTGCTGACCCAGCCATGGTTGGCCCAGCAATGGTTGTGATCATCAAGGGGCACGCTGGCCAGTAAAAAGAGCCAGGTGGTTAATAAGGTAACTGTGATAAAGGGGAGTGGGGTAGGTACAAGGTCCTCTAGTGTGCGCACCTGGGACCCCTACCTCGTCCCAGGGTAGAGATGCTGAGAAGGTCTCATGGATAAGCCAGGCTCTCCCTGTCCAGGGCCAGGGAATGTCTGACCTCCCGTTTACACCCTGGCTCCTCTCCATCAGCTTGAGCCTGGTCCAGGCACAGCGCTTGTGTCTAAATCTTTGCCACTCTTCCAAAACCCAAAATAATAATATCAGTAGAGGTGGCCCAGCTGCCACCTCCCAACAGCGGGCATCCTTTCCAACCCAGAAAGACAGCTGGAAAGGAAACTCAGAAGCATCCAAGGATTCCCCTCTCCTCCGCGTGCCTTCCCCCTCCCACAACCACTTCCAGCAGTCCCCTCCTCCCTTCCCCTCCTCCCCTTCTCCTCCGCCCGTGCCCCTCTCCGTCCTTCCTCCCTCCTCCCCTGCCCCCTCCCCCAGGAGGAACTTGGCAAGCCATCTCGTCGCCGATCAATCTGTGGTGTAACAATTAGCACTTAGGCACCACTCCTGCTAAACACACGCTTCGAAAACACTTAAGAAAAAAAAAAAAAAAAAAAGGAAGAAGAGTCACAAGGAGCAGAAGCCGGAGCAACACCGGGGTTGGGTGGGGTGGGGGGATGTCAGGGAGCGCCGCCAGAAAGAAGCGGGTGAGGAGGAAACAGATCAATTCTCTGCGGCCTGGGAGGCATCTCATCCTCTCTTCCTGACGAGGCCAAAGCACTTTGAGGCGTGTTTCCACCGTGAGCAATTAGTCTGCGAGACCACAGGAGTTAAGCTAACACTGATTGCCCCCCCACCCCCCGCACCCATCTCCCCTTCCTCCGGGAGAGAGCGGTGGATGACAGTTTCAGCGGGTAGTGAGCCCCCGCAGCAGTGGCGCCAGCCTCCAGCCTTAATGGGGGCCCATCCGAGGAAGGCCAAATGCTCCAGCCTCCCAGAAGGCCCCTCCACCCCCACCTCCCGCCGCCCACCTGCCCCAGCCCCCGTCCCCAGTCTCCCTCACCCCTCTGCTCCCGGTAACAGAATCCAGTCGACACCAAGTCTGTCTGAGCGCCTGCGAGCTGCCTAAATTGATTGTAATGGTTTTATCGCGCGCTGAGAGCGCTGGCGGTTTTCTCGCCTCTGTTGTCGGCTTTCATGCACAACTTCCCCGGGCAAGGAGGAAGTTGAGTCCTCTTCGGGAGCGGTGGATCGGATGAAAGACAACTTTTGTTTGTGGGCAAGAAACTGGCCGCCTCCGCCAGCCGCCTGTCTCCAGCCCCACTCAAGTCTGCCCTTTCTCTCTGGGCCTTGTGGCTTGTCAGCAAACCCCCAACAGACAGCGGAGGAGGAGGCAGAAGGGGTGGGGAGGGGTCCTTTCTAGAGCCAATTCTGGGTTCTTCTCTAATACCTAAAGCGTTTGAGGATGAGGGGCTCCAGTGGAGAGGAGGGTTCTTGAAGTTGACAATATTGATCAATAATAATAACGGCTGAAGATGGTGATGGCTAGCCAGCCTCTGAGCCCTCATCAGGAGCCAGCCACTGTTGATTAAGCACTCTATGGACCCTCTCATTGAATTCTCACCCCAATCCTGCAAGATAAGCATTATTTCCTCCATTCTACAGATGGGAAAACTTAGGCAGAAGAGAGGATGAGGTTTGGTCCAGGTTACACAAAAAACAGCTGAAAGAACCGGGGGAACTGGAACTCAGTCTTCCTGATTTTTAATCTGGTCCATTCTCTATCCACCCTACGGCTTCCTTGACTGGTAGGATGAGAAAGATAGCACTGTAACACTTCACATATTGGGTATCCTTCCATCTGTGCATGCTTGTAAGTTTCTTGAGTTGTGTCCGACTCTTTGCGACCCTATGGACTGTAGCCTGTCAGGCTCCTCTGTCCATGGGATTCTCCAGGCAAAAATATTGGAATGGGTTGCCATACCCACCTCCAGGGGATCTTCCTTACCCAGGGATTGAACCCATATCTCCTGAGCTCCTTCACTGAAGGCGAATTCTTTACCACTGAGCCACCGGAGAAGCCCACCCCTCAATCTACCCCTGTAAGAATGGCCCAGGCATGCACCGTGTCAGCAAAGATTCCTTGGGGAGTGGGTGGGGATGCAGTATAATCTACTAATAAGATATATCCCTTCTTGATCGGGCATAGGTCTCTATTTGAGAAGAGTGGGCAGAGTCATTAAAAGGAGGTGAAAGGACTGTTTCTGGTTATGTTGCAGAGAGATCATAGTTTTCAGAGGAGGGACCAAAACAAGGCAATTGGAAGGTTGGGGGATTATCTGTGGATTTCACTATTGAGGGCATCGTTAATGTCACTAGCACCAATAACCAGATTGGGATGTAACCGTGAAATTGATGTCTGCTCGGCTTGTTAATGACAGTGTAGGCTATGAATCTATGTATAAAAAAAGAAAAAGGAACAGGCAATTCTTTACATTTCAAAGCCTGGAATTGAACCAGCAAACACATGGAGTTTTTCTGTGTTCTTTTTTCTTTTAATTTTTATTGGATATAGTTGCTTTACCATGTTGTGTAAGTTTCCTGCCATACAGCAAAGTGAATCAGTCACATGCATACATATATCCCCTCTTTTTTAGCTTTCCTTCCCGTTTAGGTCACCGCACAGCACTGAGTAATGTGCCCTCTGCTATACAGTAGGTTCTCATCAGTTATCTATTTCATACATAGTAGGGCGGTTCTTAAAGATTTATTTCCTCCTCTTCTCCCATCTCCTTCCCCGTTCTCCAATTTCCTGTTCTCATGCTTCCCTGCTACGCAGAGACGGGGTAAAGCATCAGCTGTCTTTGGGACGCCCAGCACAGTAGGAGGAACTGTGGGAAACAATGAAGGCAGCCTCGTAACCCCCAGTTGGAGGTGCCGACCCCCTGATTCTCAAAAGACAGTACAATGGTTCCCATTAGCTGTTGGCATTGGTGGGATCTCTTGTTTACACTGGATAAACTCTTTAAGCCTGGGATCCAGCCACAGCCGAAAGGATGATATGAAGACCCTAGAGGCTCAGCCCCCAGGAAAAGAGAATGTGACCAAGGTCAGAATGGAGAGATGAGCAGGAGGTGGGATGGGAGGAGGAGGAGTGGATCTGGGGTGGTGGGTGATGCAGTAATCACGCCCTGTCTCCAAGAGGAGGCCGAAAAGGGTAGACTTTGGTAATCCCAAGGGCCCATGTGCTTGGATGGCCCATGTCCATTCTTACAATGGGTTGGAAGTTGAATGAGAGGGTGTGGGATCCAGTCCACTGTGATGACAGGAGGGGAAGCTGATCAGCCTGTGGGTTGAAGAAGTGGAAATGGGTGTGTGCATGGCACCTGTTCAGGGAAGTCCTTACCTTTCCATAAGGGGGCTCCTTCTTACCTGAGTTGGTCCAGGTGTCTCACTCTGAGGGTGATGCTGGGAGCAGAGCTATAACAGGGACGGGGCTGGCCTTGGGATGGGGGAGAAAGAATGCTTGGTGGGGGAGTTGGGTGAGCTGCATACCAGTGTCTTCAACTCAGCTGCCCCTTTACCACTCCCAACAGCAGTGGGGTTCTATTTGAACCAAAGTAGGACCCAGAGACTAGTTTAAGTAGTGAACACTTTTGTTGTACGGGATCCTCTGCAAGTTGTGTTTTTAGAGTAGGGGTCCCCAATCTCCAGAATCTAATGCCTGATGATCTGAGGTGGAGCTGATGTAATAACAATAGAAATAAAGTGCACAATAAATGTAGTGTGCTTGAATCATCCTGAAACCATACCCCCCAAACCCTGGTCCATAGAAAAACTGTCTTCTGTGAAGCCTGTCCCTGGTGCTGAAAAGGCTGGGGAGCACTGTTTTAGAGAGAAGGGTCATTGAGAGGGTTGGGGCAGGGCTGAATGGCGAGCTAAGCTTAGAGGCCAGAAAGGAAGCAGACACAGGTCAGGATGAGAACTTGGAAAAGAAATGTAATTTCAGCTTCTCGTGGATGGTCATTTGGCCCTGAGAAAACAGGGACTCTGCAGTCATATGGCCCCTGGCCAAGCCAGCTGGGGCAGAGATGTTCCATTGCCTCTCCACAGTGGGCTGAGCAAGAAGAGAGGATCGAGGAATTAAAGGAAACGTGTAGAACAGCTAGAAGAAGGAAGTTCTTCCTCCAAGTTGATAGGAGTACATGAAGAATCACACTTCTAAGTGGAAGGATGGGGCCCCAGTGCTCAAATGAGAGGCTCAAGGAGCCATGAAGTGAGTTCCACATGCCTAGTAGGGTACCTGCTGCTAAGAGTCTTCTTAAAAATAAGATCAATGGCATAGTTTTGAGATGTTTGTCATTTGGTGGAGGAAATCAAAATGGCATATGAAACGACTAGGAGAGAATTGCACACAAGTGTATAATCAAGAGCAGAATGATCGTTTACAAGCTTTACCTTCCAGAGGAGATGAGAGAAGGTGGTGAGAAGGTAGATATATTGGTTGCAAAGAAGAAACACATCCAATTACCTGAAGCCCAAGCTGTCAAATACATAGCACACATTATTATCTCTCCTTCCACTGCCCCGGCAGACATCACTAATCTATCACCGCTACTCTTTCTTTCACTGTCCAGTTTCCTAAGACAGTGAACTGGGAAGGTGCTACCAGAGGTGATATGAGATGAAATCTCATGACCCTCTGGCCCTTGAAGTGAAGTGAAGTTGCTCAGTCATGTCTGACTCTTTGCGACCCCATGGACTGTAGCCTACTAGGCTCCTCCATCCATGGGATTTTCCAGGCAATAGTACTGGAGTGGGTTGCCATTTCCTTCTCCAGGGGATCTTCCCAACCCAGGGTCTCCTGCACTGTAGACAGACGCTTTACCGTCTGAGCCACTGCCCTTAGGTGGTGAGAATCTGTTTTAAAGACATGCAAGGAAGTCTGAAAGCACAGAGAATTTAGTAGCCATAAACACACTTTTATCTCAATACTTTTAAGACCAGGATAGGGAGCAAGCCTCCTGGATAATTGGACCAGTGATTCATTTCCATTTCCACTCTGGATCTAACAATTGTTCCAGTAAATTTTTTCATTCATGCCTGTGTGTGTGTGTGTGTGTGTGTGTGTGTGTGTGTGTGTGTGTGTGACAGAGACAGAGAGGGAGACAGAGAGAGACAGAGAATCCAATTGGGGTAATTGTCATCAGCCAACATGGCACACTTTTATAGGACAGTCTGTCTCCAAGACAACTTATAAATGCTTGACTCCTATCAGGAACAGACTTCCCTCAGTTACTTTTGGATGGCAATTGTTTAATCCAGAGGCCAGTAAACTTTCTGTAAAGGACCAAAAAACAAATACCTTAGACTCTGTGGGCCATGCAGCCTCTGTCACTATTCTGCTCCATCACTGGAGTACAGAAGCATTCAGAAACACTACATCAACAAAATGATGTGTTTCCATAAAATTTTATCTACAAGAACTGGTGCCTTCCATGAATCCATGGTGGCCAGGATGGATAGTAGAACACCACAGAGCACAATCGTGACATCTTTATGCAGAAGAAACTGTGTCTTTCTCAGAAGAAAACTGAATGCTTTGCAGATGTCCATTGTTTTCTGACAGGAGGCTTCCCTGGTAGCAGATGGTAAAGAATGTGCCTGCAGTGCAGGAGACCTGGGTTCGATCACTGGGTCGGGAAGATCCCCTGGAGGAGGAAATAGCAACCTGCTCCAGTATTGTTGCCTGGAGAATTCCATGGACACAGGGACTTGGTGGGCTATAGTCCCTGGGGCTACAGTCCATGCGGCCTCAAAGAGCTGGACATGACTGAGCAACTTCTACCACCAGTGATTTTTTGAATTCTCTGGAGTTGGGCCAGAGATAGTAGCTGCAGCTATGGCTCTCATGTGCAGTTTCTAAAAGATATCTGGTGGTTTGCAGCACATCAGATTACATTCATGTTTTGACATTTTCTTTTCCTGGAGTCTTCCTTCTATTGCTATATCCTTTTTGTATAAAACAGAGATGGAAAACATGTGGCATGCCTTCTGTGTTCCCTCCTTGCCTCACCCATGGCAGACATCACTAATGGATCACAATAGTTTTCACTGAGTCCATGCTTAGCCCAGAATCTTTCTTTCTTTTTAATTATTTATTTACTTAGCTGTGCCAGATCTTAGTTGTGGATCATGGGGTTCTCTTTAGTTGTGGCACGTGAGCTCCAGAGTGTGACGCAGTGTGGCTCAATAGTTGTGACGCGTGGGCTTAGTTGCTCAGCAGCACGTGGAATCTTCCTGGATCAGGGATCAACCTGTGTCCCTGCGTTGCAAGGCGAATTCTTAACCACTGGACCACCAGGGAAGTCCCCAGGATCCTTCTCAACATAAAAATAGAACGGACCACTCAGATGTGGCCCTCAACATGAAATTCGCTTGCCAGGTGACTAAGAAAAGAGTAGAAACCTAGGAATGATAAAGTTTGAGAACAAAGTCCAGAAGGGCATTAAGATTCCCAACTCCTCCATACCGCTGGGCTCAAATCCCACTTTAACTGACTGTCAACAAACCCTAGGGCGGAGTCAAAAAAGATCTTGCCGAGTTGTTCAGACTTCTCCTTGTTTAAGCAGTTGTTCTCATTTTTGTTATTCTAGATCTCCCTGGACACTGGGTTCCAGCTGCTTACTCAGGGAAGACTTGGTTTGGAGTCTGGCAAATCTTTCTAGCTGAGCAGGGAGGAAAATATTTTAGCACAGACATTTGTGACCCTTCATGAAGCTCCAGAGTTGGAAGCCAGACCGAAGCCTATAGTCCTTGCTCCCACGCATCAGGCCCAGGGCCTGGGTTGGTAGCCCCTGCTGACTTGTTCCTGCTGTTTGAAAAAACACCCCTCTGGTCACCACCTTCCAACCCGCATTGATAAGAGGAGGAGAAATGGGCTTTCAACAGTATCCTCTGATGTACCTTCAGGGTGGAACGAGGTCGGATCTGAGCCTTGGGAGCCTAGTCAACAGGCATTTATACTAGATGGAAAGGGGGACCATCAGCCCCCGCTGGCCAGGGCAGCCAGAATGCTCACTTGGGAAATATTTCAGCAGAAACTGTCACAGGTGTGCTGAGTTCTGACATGTGTCAGGTAAATCTACCGAGCGCTTGTAGGAAGCAGTCTTCTTTTCTCGCAGAACTGTGCTGACTTTCTGGTTAGGGGCCCAGAGGGAGTTGGTTGGCATTGAGGAATGAGCCAGAAGAATTGGAGCAGCAATGGTGGGGAAGTCATCTCTGGGGCTGGAACAAGGCTGTATCCTCTTTGCGCTCATTTCTCCCCACCCCCAGTCTCCCCTGTGCACGTGGCCTTGCCCCCCATTTACAAAGATGGTGCAGTGGTTAAGAGCCTGAGCTTGAGTCAGTACTTGTTGAAACTGAGTTCCAGGCCTGCCATTAACTTGCTGGGGGATGGTGGCTGGGTTACTCAACCTCTCCGTGTCTCATTTTCTGCGTCTGTAAGATGGTGATAATGCTAGTTACATGCCCTGGAAGGTCCTTCTTGTTGTTTAGTCACTAAGTCATATCCGACTCTTTGTGACCCCATGGACTATAGCCCACCAGGCTCCTCTGTCCATGGGATTTCCCAGGCAAGAATACCGGAGTGGGTTGTCATTTCCTTCACCAGGGGATCTTCCTGACCCAAGGATCGAACCCCAGTCTCCTGCATTGACAGGCAGATTCTTTACGGCTGAGCCACCTGGGAATGTTCCTAGGAGGGGTCAAAGAATTAGTTCTGGAAAAGGGTTTAGTAACCAAAGTAAGCACTTTGCGATTCATTTTGTTTATTTTTTTAAGTCAAATTTATTGAGGTTTACTTTATATCCAGTAAAATACATCTTTTCATCCATAAGTTCACTGATGAGTTTGCTGAATTCTAACATATTTATGATCATGTAACCACTGCAATCAAGATATAGAAAACTGCCATCCCCTCCCAATGTTCCTTTGTGCTTCATCAGCTGGTGGACATTTTGGCTGTTTCCAGTTTGGGATGGTTATGAATGATGCTGCTACGAGCATTCGCATACATACATGTGTTTGTGGTCTTTGTGTTGGACATCTGTTTTATTGCTCCTGAGTTAATACCTAAGAGTCACATTACTAGGTAACATGATAAGAGTATGTGCTTGCCAACAAAGGTTCATCTAGTCAAGGCTATGGTTTTCCCAGTGGTCATGTATGGATGTGAGAGTTGGGCTGTGAAGAAAGCTGAGCACTGAAGAATTGATGCTTTTAAACTGTGGTGTTGGAGAAGACTCTTGAGAGTCCCTTGGACTGCAAGGAGATCCAACCAGTCCATTCTGAAGGACATCAGCCCTGGGATTTCTTTGGACGAACTGATGCTGAGGCTGAAACTCCAGTACTTTGGCCACGTCATGCGAAGAGTTGACTCATTGGAAAAGACTCTGATGCTGAGAGGGATTGGGGGCACGAGGAGAAGGGGACGATAGAGGATGAGATGGCTGGATGGCATCACCAACTCGATGGACATGAGTTTGAGTGAACTCCGGGAGTTGGTGATGGACAGGGAGGCCTGGTGTGCTTCGATTCATGGGGTCGCAAAGAGTCGAACATGACTGAGTGACTGAACTGAACTGAACTGTATACAATACTGCCCGGTGGTTTTCTCAAGTTGTGGTGCCATATTGTGTTCTAATCACCAGTGTAGGAGAATTCTAACTGACCTGCATCCTCGCTACTGTTTGACATGACCAGAGTCTCTTTTTCCTTTTAATTTGATCTTTCTTGTAGGTGTGTGGTGGTATTTCATTGGAGTATTAATTTGAATCTCCCCAAGACTAGTAATGATGACCATATTTTAATGTACTTCTTGGGCAAATGTCTCTCCTCTTTGGGGAGCTCTGGGGTTTTTTAAGGAGTTAAGACAACCACTTGCTTCTCTGTCCTCCATGATCATGTGTATGCATTTGGAATCACTCTGTTTTGAGAGATTAATGAAGTTGAATAATTGAAGGGTCCAGTTTGGCTTCCATTACTTTGGTTTCTCTCCGTCTCTGTGTTGGTTTCACTGTTCACAAAGCCCCGTGGCAACTCCAGGACCTCTTCTCATTGAAGAAGTGTCATTGCACGAGGAAGCCCAGCCCCAGCTGGAAGGCGCACCAACTTCTCTTGTAGCTCTCCTAGCCTGGAATTATCTGTAGCTCATTAGGCGTTTGGTCATTAAGAGCCATCACTGTGGCCACAGAGATTGACTGACTAACACCTAGGTTCCATGCCCATCCCTAGGGCTGGTGGTGGGAGCCCATGGATTGAAAGTGAGGAAATCAGAACTTCCCCAGGCAAATCAGAGGTACCGAGTGCCTTGAGCAGTGAAACTAGGGCCGTGTGCAACCCTTCTCCTCTGGTCTTATCCTCAGTGGAGGTTTGGGTGAGCTCCTCCTCCTCCCATCATGTGAACCTCCTGGGAATCTTGCTGGTCTTGAGTGGGCAGGTCTGAGCAGGGGTACCTAGGGTGTGGATGCTCCCTGGACCACGCCCGGAGTGGTGAGGACACCAGATAGGCAGCTGGTAAAGGGTAGTTGTGATCACCGCTCTTTTTTTCTCCAGAAGAGGGCTGTGGCGATCTTTTGCTCAGTCTGTTCCAAACATTCCTAGAGGGCTCATTTCTCCAGAGTGGTTGCCAACTCGGGAACAATGAGGTGACACGAGACAGTGGCAGAAATGGCGTCTGATGGTCGACACGTGCTTCCCTGGGCAGGTGTGGGGAGAGCAGGGCCAGCTGCAGGGGAAACCTCTAATTGGCGAGGGAAGTCACTGGGCTTAAACAGGATGCAGGCAGAGGGCCCCGTGTCCCGGCTCCCCTGCGACCTTGGGACTGAGCTGCCAGGGAGCGAAGGAAAGTGGAGCCGGAAGTCCAGGCTTTCCTTAGGGTTGAGTAGCCACCCCTGGACTTTCCATCACGGGAGGCTGCGTGGCGTGTGGGGCATTCTTCTGGAAAGACATGTGTGCGCAGAATCCTTTGTAAACTGCAGCTGCCATTCTATTGTTCATCTATCAGATTTTTAAAAATTATCTGTATTTGTCTTGTAGGAATAGATTACCATTAACCTGAGGGCTTAAAACAGCAGATGCTTCCAAGCTACTCAATTCGTCCCCCTACTCCTTGCCCTGCTGTGTCCACACCTCCGTTCTCTACCTTTGAGCCTCTGCAGATAGGTTCATAGGGACCATTTTTTCTAGATTCCACATATATGCCTTAATATACGAGATTTGTTTTTCTCTTTCTGACTTACTTTGCTCTGTATGACAGACTCTAGCAAAATGGATCACTAGTGGGGAGCTGCTGTACATCACAAGGAGCTTAGCTCCATAGTCTGTGATGACCTAGAGGGGTGGGATGGGAGGGGAGCAGGAGGAAGGTTTAGGAGGGAGGGGATATATATGTATACATATAGCTGATCCATGTTGTCATACAGCAGAAACTAACACGATATTGTCAAACAATTATATTCCAATTTAAAAAAATGAATCCATTGATAAATTAATTAAAAAAAAAAAACCAGCAGATATGTATTCTGTCACAGTTCCTAAGGTCAGAAATGTGAAATCAGTATCATGGTCAAAATCAACGTGTCCAGAGGGTATCCTTGGGAGGATCTAAGAGGAGATTTGGTTTCTTGCCTCTTCAGCTTCTGATGTTCCTAGGCTGTGTCAGCATCACTCCCAACCTTCAAGACCAGCTCTTGCAAAGCCCTTGTCTCTGTCTTCACTTGGCTTTCTACTCTCTGTCTGCACCTGGCTTTCTGTTCTCTGTGTGTAAAATCTCTATCTGCTTCCCTCTTGAAACTGATGTGTTTAGAGCCCCCCTAGACAATCCAGGAAACTCTATCCATCTTAAGATTCTTAATTATAGCTGTAAAGCTCCACCTCCTTTTCCATGTAAGGTAAGGTTGCAGGTTTCAGGGATTAAGACATGGATCTCTTTGGTGGGGGTTATTTCAAACACGTTATCAGTCTCCCTGCTTGAAGGCTATAAGCCCCTTGAAGGCAGGGGTTTTGTCTGTTTTATTCAAAGGTATGGCTGCAGCATCTACAAGAGTTCCTGGCATACCATAGAGGCTTGATAAATTTTTTTTTAATATTTTTTTTAAATTAAATTTTATTTTGCTTGACTTTACAATATTGTATTGCTTTTACCATACATTGAGATGGATCCGCCACCAGTATACACATGCTCCCCATCCTGAACCCTCCTCCCTCTTCCCTCCCCATACCATCCCTCTGGGTCGTCCCAGTGCACCAGCCCCAGGCATCCGTTATCGGGCATTGTACCTGGACTGGTGACTCGTTTTAGATATGATATTATACATATTTCAATGCTATTCTCCCAAATCATCCCACCCTCTCCCGGTCCCAGAGTCCAAAAGTCTGTTCTATACATCAGTGTCTCTTTTGCTGTCTCGTAAACAGGGTTATTGTTACCATCTTTCTAAATTCCATATATGTGCGTTAGTATACTGTATTTGTGTTTTTCTTTCTGGCTTACTTCACTCTGTATAATAGGCTCCAGTTCCATCCAACTCCTTAGAACTGATTCAAATGTATTCTTTTTAGTGGCTGAGTAATACTCCATTGTGTATATGTACCACAGCTTTCTTATCCATTCATCTGCGGATGGACATCTAGGTTGCTTCCAAGTCCTGGCTATTGTAAACAGTGCTGCTATAGCAAATGAAGCAACAGACAAACAACTAATCTCAAAAATGATAATTTTTTTAAAACAATGTTTATTTATTTGTCTGTCGTGGGTCTTAGTTGCAGCATGTGGGATCTATTAAGAGTTCCTTGAACAGGGATCAACCCCAGGCCCCCTGCAGTGGGAGCACAGAGTCTTAACCACTGGATGACCAGGGAAGTCCCAATAAATGTTTTTTGAGTGAATCAATCAGTGATTGCATTTTTAAGTCAGAAAGATAGGGGGCTGCTGTTTAAAGAAACCGGCTTAGAATCTGTTGTGAAGAGTGGTTTGATAATCTGAGTAATTGCCTTCAATTCGTGCTCTGAAAAAGTGATTTTTTTTCAGCATCACTGTTTCTTCATGGCACGCTTCCTCCCTATGCAGTTTGGGATGTTGTTCTTACGAAAAGTGGTAGAGAATCGGCAAGGAGCCTTTTTGTTTCCACGGAGTGAAAAGAAAAGCTCTTAACTAATGTCATTGTCCCTGTACTTTTTCATCTCTAAATTTCACCGGATGTATCACTCAATCGTGTCTGACTCTTTGCAACCCCATGGACTGTAACCTGCCAGGCTCCTCTGACTGTGGCATTTCCCAGGCAAGGAAACTGGGGTGGGTTGCCATTTCCTTCTCCAGGGGATCTTCCCAACCCAAGGGTCAAACCTGGGTCTCCCAAATTGCAGGCAGATTCTTTACCATCTGAGCCAAGAGCAGCCAAATAGTCCAGAACACAGCTCTGAGTCATGGAGGTGATGTTTAGAGCACTGAGACCTCAGTTCAAATCTTAGCCCTGCCCCTGTCAGTGTGTGGCTGTAGGCAAGTCCCTTTCCCTCTCTGAGCCTCAGTTTTTCCACCTGTCACATGGAATTGATCATCATATCTTACCTCACTAGATTGTGGTGAGGATTTAAGACCTTGATGGGTATTTACTGAGTACTTAGTATGTGATGGGCACTCTTCACACTTCCGCAGTGTGAAGAGAAGACACACAGTGCATATGTGTCAGGGGCATCCAGGCTCCCAGGAGTGTCAGGAGCGTGAGGGCTCCTCTGGCCTGGGTCACGCGATCCATGAATGTTTGTGGTTGCTGTTACTATGAATAGAAAAAGTCATCACCATTTCCTTCTCATTATTGGGCACCAAATCTGCAACTGGGATTGTTTTTCCTTTCTGTGGCTTTAAGGAGGGGTCACTGCGCCTTGGAACTGAACGATAGACCTGGGGTTCAGACAGAAAGAAGTCTTATCCTTGCGGGCTAGTACAGATGGGAGAAACTTCTCTGGTGTTAAATTAGAGGAGGAAAAAAGTGACTAGGTTGGGGCTGGTGATAGGAGAAGTGGATTTATGGTTCAAAAGTGTGGGCCCGCCTATGATGGGTGATAATCTAGAAATTTGTTCCTGGCATGTGGTCTGAACTCTAGAGCTTTTACAGACCAGAGGGGCGTGGCTATGCACACGGGAGCAGGGGCCGTGTGTGGCTGCAGCTGCAGGGAGCTCCAAGAGAGGCAGGGACTACTGGAGGAGGAAAGGAGAAGAATCTGAGGAGCAGGGCTTGGGCAGGGCATGTCCTTGCTTCCATTGCTCTGGATGGTGACAGCAGATCTGTAGGCACATGGCAATTTCTTTTATCATTATTTTTCTCTTACCCCATCTTACTAGATTAGATGCTCCCTGAGGAGCATGCTCATCTTTCTCATAGTTGGCATTTAAATCAGGTGTGCAATTGGCTACAGTTACAAGAAAACTCAACTCTTACGTGACTTAATAACTAATTTTCCTTATATAACATGAAGTCCAGAGGGAGGTAGATCTTGGAATTAGCTTAACAGCTCCAAGGTCCCTCTATGATATTCTTAGCTTGATTCTTTTCCTGCTTAATACCTAAAAGTATCTGATTACAAAGTAGCTGCTGTGCCTCCAGAAATTACATCTGCTTTCCAAGCTGGCAGGAGAGTGAAGGAACAGAAAAGCCTCAACTAGCCACACTCACTCCTTGGCTACAGTGGAGCCAACAGGGAAGACTGGGAAATAAAATATCTTTTTTTTTTTTTTTTTAAATTATGCTTGTATGGAAATCCCAATGGGATGCAGGCTGCTTCAAGACTCTTGAGAATGAATGAAAGAAGGAAGGAATTGGCAGTTATCTTGAGGATGAATGAATGAGCCCACAGTCCATCTTCTCAGCCCAGCAGTTTGCCACAATAATGTGTCTTCCTGATGCCCACAGAGATTATGTGGATCCCAGGGCAGTTAAGATCACTGGGCCTTAGTAACTGAGAAGATGAGGGTTGGGTGATGTTTGATTTAATATGTACATTTGCTCATTCATATTGAATAAGCTCCTCCTCGGGGTGGGTCCCTCTTCCGTGTGGACAAGAAGGTCCTACTTTGGTGCTTCCAGGTCTCTTGAAGATGCCACTGGGGATGTCTGCAAAGAAACAAGTGAAGTGTAGGGCTATCGGGCAGTGCTCGGGGTCCCTGTCTTGCTTTCAATCTTAATTAGTTCTCTTTTGTCCTTGCCCGGCTCCAGGAGCTGGCCAGCGTTTCGCCCTAGGGCCTTGAGTCCTTGCAAAGGCAGGATGGAAGTTCAACTGGATTGAATTGGGACACCTCTGCCTCTCAGCTCCTTCTCCGGGGCCCTTGGGACGGATATTTAGCCAAGACCTTGTCCAACTGGGGCATCTTGGCCCAACAGCCTTTTGTGGGAGGCCCTTGGGGATAAGTGCCTGACCACTTGTCCAGAAGTGGAAACAGAAATGTGACCTTGGCCAAGTTACTTAACTTCTCTGAGCCTCGGTTTTCTTCTCCGCATTGGCTTGCTCTGAAATTCAACTGAGACATGCTTTTAAAGCATCTCTATATAACCGTGCCTGGCACCTAATACACGTGAATAAAATCAGGGCTGTTCCACTTTCTTCTTATAATTATTACAACATGATTAACTGGAAAAACCCGGGTTTGACTGTGTGTTCAGTTGCTTATTCTATAGCAACAGTTTTCTCTTGTGTGAAATGGGTGATGATGGAGCTTCCCAGGGTTGTGGGGAGTTAGAAATGTGGCCAAGTGGGACTTCCCTGGTGGTCCAGTGGTTAAGATTTCATCTTCCAGTGCTGGGGGTACAAGTTCAAGCACTAGGGTGCTTTCCTAGTTGGGAAGCTAAGATCCCACATCCCTCATGGCCAAAAAATCAAAACATGAAACAGAAGCAATATTGTAACAAATTCAATGAAGACTTTAAAAATGGTCCACATCCAAAAACATCTTTAAAAAATATAAGAAATGTGACCAAGCAAAAGCAGAGAAGACACCCACGTGGGATGAATGTGTATGCCTATTTTGCAGTGAATGACTGTGAGACCTCAACTTGACCAGAGTGAAGGTCTGCCTTGGGACAGGGAGCTCAGCTGAAGAAGGAGAAGACTGGAGGAGAGATGTCAGGCTGAGTATTAAGGGAAGAAAGGAAAGGTGGGGAAAAGCCTGGATTTTGAATAATTAAAATATAGGGCAGAGGAGATACATATGATGAAGACTTAATGGGAAAATGGGAGCTGGGATGAGCCCCGAGCCTCTGGGGCTCTGGTTGGGGCAGGTGCTGAAAAGTGCCCGCCCTGGGTTGGGCCAGAGGCGGGGGCATTTAGGGCTGTTTTCCAGGGAAGAAGAGGAGGTACCCGTTCAGCATGCCCTTTCCATGGTTGTTCCTGGACTCTGAGTTCAGATTTCATAGTTGGAGAATGTAGAGGCCAGGCGGGAGAGAGTACAGTGGGAATCAGCAGAGGAGCACACGCACACCCCGGGATCCAGGTAGAGTCACAATCTGAGAAGCTCAAGCGTACATGGGCTCCGGCCTGACATTCCCATCCAGACTTCCTCCTTCACTTGACTTCACAGTGCTCACTTAGTCTCTCTGAACTTCCAGGATCCCCATCTCTTAGTGTGGTACAGCAGTCACTAAGTCACGTCCAAGTCTTTGCGACCCTGTGGACCATAGCCCACCAGGCTCCTCTGTCCGTGGGATTCTCCAGGCAAGAATATTGGAGTGGGTATTGCCATGCCCTTCTCCGGGGGATTATTCCCGACTCAGGGATCGGACCCTCGACTCCTGTGTCTCCTGCATTGGCAGACAGGATTCTTTAGCCCTGAGCCACCAGGGAAACTCTTTAAAAGCTCACAGCTCCTGGTAATTTACAGAGTATATTACAATGCCCCAGTTCTCTGCGCTTCCCATGGTCGCAGATAATCCTCGCTGCAGCCCTGTGAGGCAGAGGCTAGTATCATCCTCCTTTGACAGATGAGGAAACTGAGGCACAGAACAATGAAGTGACACTGCTGGCATACCCACTCAGGCAAGAGGAGACCAGAGGCCCAGACCTTCACGCCTCGGTTCTTTAATAATTGCACAAATAATTTACTGTCAGCAAACGAGATACAGTCCCCCCAGCCCCCCCAAAAAAGATGTATGGGGCAACCCAGTCTTCCAGGCTGGAGCCAGAGGTCGGAAGGCCAGTGTCCTTCTCTGGCTCACTGCACAGACTTTACTAGATGGAAAGTTGGATGCCTTTGGGAATCTTGGGACTGGCCACCACTTCGTTGATCTCCAGTGCCTAGCACAAAGTGAGTGTTACATGCTGTGTGATTCAGTGACTGCCTTTTGCACCAGGCTGTCAGTGAGCATCCAGAAGCTGGTTCCAGGTTTATGCATAAATTACATCTCTCCTGGGCCTCCCAGGTGGCTCAGTGGTAAAGAATCCACCTGCTGATGCAGGAGAAACAAGGGACGAGGGTTTGATCCCTGGATTGGGGAGATCCCTCTGAAGGAGGAAATGGCATCCAACCCCTTGCCTGTATTCTTGCCTGGAGAATTCCATGGACAGAGACGCCTGGTGGGCTACAGTCCATGGGGTTGCAACGAGCTAGACAAGACTGAGCGCATACACACATACAGTCTGACTGCTTGCTTCTCAAGATCAGGGGCTGTTTTGTTCATATTCACCCATCTTTTCACCTGATCAGGTGCCCAGTTCCTATGGAGGCTGGAGGCCCACAGCAAGGTGACCAGGGGCAGCTCTTGGGGGAAGAGGCTGCTGGAGATGGGAGGGGGAGGACTGACTTTCTTGCAGACACCATCTGCTGCCCCAGATCTGCGAGCTTCTTTGGATTCCAGCTTCTACTGACAGGAGCTTTCTTATAGGCCTTTAGCCTCCACCTGGGATTAGCTTCTAAAAGATCAGAAAGCACTTAAACATATAAAACACCATGTAAAGACATAAATAATCCCCAGTAATTTCACAGGGAATTAACTCTTTCCTTAGGCTGTGGACCATCCCTGTCCCGGTTGCCTTTGGTCAGAAGCTGAGTAATCAGGGTGTCAGCAGATGTTAAGTCAGAAAGGAACCTGGGAAAGCCTCTAGTCACGGAGCCACATGAAAAGATGGGGAGACTGAGGCCCAGAGATGGGAAGAGGCTTGTTGAAGCACATACCCCTAAGCCAACTCTAAAGTTAAAGCATAAACCAACATGTAGGCTTGGGAAGGCTTCTCCTTTGTTTTAAAGTCTCTTACTTCAAGTAAGATCTCCAAAGCAGTGTGGGCAGAGTCATGTTATACTGCAGAACACAGGCTCCTGGATGGGAAAGAATTATGTCTGCAGCTTAACTGCTGGTGATCTTGGAGAAAGGCATTTCACTCCTTTGAGACTTAGTCTCCACATCTGTGAAATGGGTTGAGACATGAATGGAGTCAAATTCACTGAATAATGTAAGGATGAAGTGAACTGGTGATCTTAAAGAGCTGTGTGTATATTAAACACCCAGTTAAACAATTAATACATAGATATTATGATAATTACCATCCTTTCTTGCCCCTCTCTCAAACCCTCACCTCCCAGGGTTTTCTCCATTTAGGTGCGTCCTAAGGGCTTCCTTTGTGGCTTAGCTGGTAAAGAATCCACCTGCACTGTGGGAGACCTGGGTTCGATCCCTGGGTTGGGAAGGTCCCCTGGAGAAGGGAAAGGCTCCCCACTCCAGTATTCTGGCCTGGAAAATTCCATGGACTGTTCCATGGGGTTGCAAAGAGTCAGACACGACTGAGCGACTTTCCCTTCTGGTTCCTCAGGCCCCAAACTTTGGAGCCATCTCTGATTTTCCCCTCTCTCTTACACCTTGCAGCCAACCTCTCAGAGGCCCTATTGTCTGTACCAGAAAATAAATCCAGACTCTCCCACTGCCCTAGCGTCATGTTCCCACTCTGGTCCACCCTGGATGACTTGAGAAATTTCATATTGATAAACTGTAGCCTCTGGGCCAAAGCTGGCTTGATGCCTTTTTTTTTTTTTTTGACTCTATGAACTAAGGTTGGTTTTTACCTTTTGCAGTGGTTCAGTGGTTGTGGGAGAAAGCTAAAGAAAAAATATTTCATTACGTGCAGTGATTATAGGAGACTCAGAATCGTGTGTCCAGAAAGTTTTGTCGGAACACAGCCAGGCCCATTTGTTTTGGCATGGCCGAGTTTGTGCTGTAGCCGCAGAGGTAGGTAGGTGTAACAGAGGCCGTGGGGCCCACAGAGCCTAGAGGTAGACTCTTCATGGGCCTCCTTGCATCCATGTTTTCCTGCCTACTGTCTAGTCCCAAGACAGCTTTCTGAGTGATTCTTTTAATGCATCCCCGCCTCTGCTCACAGCCCAAAAGTCATGGTCTTCATGACGGCCAACAAGGCCCTACCGGATTCACGCAGCACCTCTCCACCCTGCTTAGTTCTTGGGCCTCCCTCTCCTCCTCTCCCCCTTTACTTCACTCTAGCTGCTCTAACCTCCACCTCTATTTGAACATGATGCCTGCACCTCTGCTGCAGGGCCTTTGCACTGGCTGTTTCCTCACCTGGAAGCCTCATTCCCTCGCCTCCCTCAACTCTTTGCCTGAATCTCACCATCCTGAGACTTCTTCCAGTGTCCATCTAATCCTTCGACCCTCCTCAACCCTCTTAGCATCCTCTATTTTTTTTTCTTTTTATTATTACACTCATTCCCCTCTTATAAATTAGCCAATTTACTAATCCATTTTGTTTGCCATTTGTCGACTGTCTTTCTCCATCCCATCGCTTTATGGCAAATAGAAGGGGAAAAAAGTGGAAACAGTGACAGATTTTTATATTCTTGGGCTCCAAAATCACTGCAGACAGTGACTCTAGCCACAAAATTAAAAGGCACTTGCTCCTTGGAAGGAAAGCTATGGCAAACCTAGGCAGCGTGGTGTTGGTGTTGTTCAGTTGCTCAGTTGTGTCTGACTCTTGGCAACCTCATGGACTGCAGCATGTCAGGTTTCCCTGTCCTTCACCGTCTCCCAGAGTTTACTCAAACTCATGTCCCTCAAGTCGGTGATGCCATCCAACCATCCCATGCTCTGTCATCTTCTTCTCCTGCCTTCAACCTTTCCCAGCATCAGGGTCTTTTCTAATGAGTCCACTTTTTGCATTAGGTGGCCAAAGCATTGAAACTTCAACTTCAGCATCAGTCCTTCCAATGAATATTCAGGGTTGATTTCCTTTAGGATTGACTGCTTTGATCTCCTTGCTATCCAAAGGCCCCTCAAGAGTCTTCTCTAGCACCACAGTTCAAAGGCATCAATTCTTCAGTGCTCAGCATATTAAAGAGCAGAGACATCACTTTGTCGACAAATATGCATGTAGTCAAGGCTATGGTTTTTCCAGTAGTCATGTATGAATGTCAGAGCTGGACCATAAAGAAGGCTGAGTGCCTAAGAATGGATGCTTTTAAACTGTGGTGCTGTAGAAGACTCTTGAGAGGCCCTTGGACTGCCAGGAGATCAAACCAGTCAATCCTAAAGGAAACCAGCTCTGAATATTCATTGGAAGGACTGATACTGAAGCTGAAGCTCCAGTACTTTGACCACCTGATGCAAAGAGCCGACTCATTGGAAAATACCCTGATGCTGGGAAAGATTGACGGCAAAAGGAAAAGAAGGCAACAGAGGATGAGATGGTTGGATGCCATCACCAACTAGATGGATATGTTTGAGCAAACTCGGAGAGAAAGTGAAGGACAGGGAAGCCTGGTGTGCTGCAGTTCATGGGGTCGAAAGAGTTGGACAGTGGCTGAACAGCAACAACAGCTCTCTCCATCAAACTGTGAGGTCCCCCGAAGGCAGGCATGTTTGTTCAGATGTATTCACGACCGTATCCCCAAATCCAGATAGGGCTGGCCCCAACCGTGCTATTGGGCTGGGCTCAGAAGGGCTGAGAAGGGGGTCCCTGCTCAGAAGGATCCGCAGTCGGTTTAATGCTCGGTGCCACCATTGTGAAGCTCCTAACGGCTTTTGGACAGTGAATCTCATATCATCACTTTGCATTGAGCAAGGCCAGTTTTCCAGCTGGTGCTGGCTGTAGAAGCCTGCCAGGCACACAGCGGACCCTGGGAGAATATTTGTGTAATGAACAAATGAATGAATGATCTTTATTATGATTCAGCTCCGTGCCCGACATGCTTCTCTGGCCCCTGCAGCCTCCACCCTGTGCCTCCCTTCCTCCTGCCTTTTGAAGGCGCATGTATTGATGGAAGTGGACAGGAAGAGGAGTCAGTCCTGGATCGGGGAGCCAGGAGAAGATCACCTACAGAGCAGAGAAGACACAATTACTCCAGCAACTGTCCATCCCACCGACCGCAGCTCGGAGCCTCCACTTAATGTAATTGAGTGTGAAGGCCGGCTGGAGACACAGGCGCCCCTGCCGCTCCCTCTCCATAATATAGACACTGTTGGTTGCTAATTGGCGCCAGTGGGCTGGTGCTAATTGTCCTAATGCACTCGGCTTGATGGAGGCCGAGGCCGCCCAGGATGGGGGGTGGGGGGGCTCCTTGGGAAATGGTGGGGGGCAGTGGGCGCCCAGCGGCAGCAGACACTGCTACACTGCTCATAAAAGTTGGAACGGGCTTTAATTTTGCATCAAATATTTAAGCAGGTTTGGGGAGGGGGTGGGTTGAGGGGGGAGGCAGACCATTGAGCCTAGCTTGCGGTAACCCGCAAGGGGTCCCAGGTGGGAATAGACCCCCCTTCCATCCTTAGCAATGGATTAGAGATGACCGTGTCCCCAGCATTGTCTAATTAATTGTGTGAATTTCTAATGACCCTTTTACCGTCTCCCCACCGCCCCGCCCCAACCCCAGTCCCTTCCCTTCTGCCCTCATTCGGGCTGCTCCCTTTTATTCTAGTTGTTTCTGAAATGTGTGTTTTAGTGATGTGACTTGTCATCTGCAGAGGGAGGCAGCATTGAACAGAAACGCTGTGCGGAGGGCTGGGGACCAGGAGTGCAGGTGAGGGAGAAGCTGGGTTGGCCTTGAACTCGCTGGAGTCTCAGCATACTCACTCACCTCCCCCAGGCCTCAGGGTCCCTAATGAATGACTGTTGGGTGGGGCTAGTGAGTGTCAAACAACAGAACCCCCTCGCTGATGGACAGCAAGACCTTTGTGGGAATACGGAAATATATATATTTTAATTTTGCACCTGAATTTGTTTTAGTGAGCATTAGGAGAAGGAAATGGCAACCCACTCCAGTGTTCTTGCCTGGAGAATCCCGGGGACGGGGGAGCCTGGTGGGCTGCCGTCTATGGGGTCGCACAGAGTCGGACACGACTGAAGCAACTTAGCAGCAGCAGCAGCAGCAGCAGCAGCAGCAGCAGCAGCAGCAGCAGCAGCAGCAGCAGCAGCAGCAGCAGGGAAAACAAAGGGGCTTCCCAGGTGGCGCTAGTGGTAAAGGACTTGCTTACCAATGCAGGAGACATGAGAGATGTGGGTTCAGTCCCTAGGTTGGGAAGAAGGGCACGGGGCAGCTCGCTCCAGTATTCTTGCCTGGAGAATCCCACGGACAGAGGAGCCTGGCGGGCTACAGTCCATGGGGTCACACAGGGTCAGATACGACTGAAGCAACTTAGCACACATACACACACACAGGGGAAATATATTTATATTATATATTACACTAGACACATTATAATGGATTTAATAATGACACAAAGATGCAGTATGCTGGTGAATATTTAGCCATCAGTCCTGCAGGGGAAAAAAGCCCTGATCTGGAGCATTTGCCAGTTTCCATGTGCTTCCCTGGTAGCTCAGTGGTAAAGAATCCATCTGCCTATGCAGGAGACGCAGATTCAATCCCTGGGTTGGGAAGATCCCTTGGAGATGGAAATGGCACCCCACACCAGTATTCTTGACCGGGAAATCCCATGGACAGAGGAGCCTGGTGGGCTACAGTCTATGAGGTCCCCAAAGAGTCAGACATGACTTAGCAACTAAACAACAACAGAAATGGTGTCAATACACCTACCATCAAGCTGCCGTTGTGTCACGGAACACAGAGTTGGGAAAAGATGTACAGGATTAGATAATGAATACAGAATTCTCATCCCCCAGAAACAATAGGTGAGAGTAACCTCAAGCACAGAGGTCATAGGAAAATGTAGTAAAATAATTAGGAAGGGATGTACTTGTTCCTCTTATCTTTCAAAAAATGTAATTGCAAGCTTATATAATTTAATTTTTCACAATGGCTGTGTTTCACAGCAGGCTTGCAAAACCCTTGACAAGTGAACACTGGCTTTTATTAACATTCTGGGCCAGTTGTAGCACACCATTGTGTGTGCACGTGTGTGCGTGCACGTGTGTGTGTAGCACATTTCCTATGCTTCTCATGATTTCTCAGAGGGAATTTCATAGGATAAAGCTGAGGTTTTTTAAAGATTCTTTATAAATCAACTTAAAATGTTAAATGAATAATGGCCCAGGTGATTTGCACAGATAGCAAAAGTCATGAAGTTGGTACCCACGTGATTGTAATTCAGGAAGAGGGGTGGTTTCCTTCTAGCTGTCCGTGGGGCAATCTGCTAGTGATTTCTCGAGCAGTTTGGGCAGCCAGGGTTTGCTGCCCTCTATCTTGTTTGCTAGGAGGCATGAAATGGCCATGTCACGCTCTTTCCTTTTACCACCGGCTTCGCTCTTTGTCTCTTTCTTCCCAAACCTAAGGCACCTACTCTGATGCTGGTCTTTACACTGTTCTTTCTTTTGTTTTAACTGGAGTATAATTGCTTTGCAATGTTGTGTTAGTTTCTGCTGTAAACAGCATGAATCAGCCATGTGTATAGATATAGCCCCTCCCTCTTGAACCCCCCTTCCACCCCTCTAAATCGTCACAGAACAGTGAGCTGAGCTCCATGTGTTATACAGCAGCTTTCCACTAGCTATCCATTTTACACATGGTCAGTATATGTGTAAATACACACACATATATACAACACAATGGTATATATACGTCAGTGCTGCTCTCCTAATTCGTCTCACCCTCTTCTTCCTTCTGTGGGTCCACACGTCTGTTCTTGGCACCAGAGTCTCTATTCCTGCCTTGCACATAGGTCCATCAGTACCATTTTTCTAGATTTCATAGAACTGCCATGAAAGTGAAAGTGTTAGTTGCTCCGTCCACAGGCCAACCCCATGGACTGTAGCCTGCCAGGCTCCTCTGTCCATGGAATTCTCTAGGTAAGAATACTGGAATGGGTTGCCATTCTCTTCTCCAGGGGATCTTCCCAACCCAGGGACTGAACCCAGGTCTCCTGCATTGCAGGCAGATTCTTTACTGTCTGAGCCACCAGGAAAGCCCAGAACCACTATATGACTTAGCAATTCAACCACAGATAATATGCCCTGAGAAAACCATAACTCAAAAAGACACATGTATCATAATGTTCATTGTAGCATTATTTACAATAGCCAGGACATGGATGCAACCTAAATGTCCATTGACAGATGAATGGATAAAGAACATGTGGTACATATACACAATGGGATATTCAGTTGTTCAGTTCAGTCGCTCAGTCGTGTCCGACTCTTTGCGACCCCATGAATCGCAGCACGCCGGGCCTCCCTGTCCATCACCAACTCACGGAGTTCACTCAGACTCACGTCCATCGAGTCGGTAATGCCATCCAGCCATCTCATCCTCTGTCGTCCCCTTCTCCTCCTGCCCCCAATCCCTCCCAGCATCAGAGTCTTTTCCAGTGAGTCAACTCTTTTCATGAGGTGGCCAAAGTACTGGAGTTTCAGCCTCAGCACCAGTCCTTCCAAAGAAATCCCAGGCTGATCTCCTCCAGAATGGACTGGTTGGATCTCCTTGCAGTCCAAGGGACTCTCAAGAGTCTTCTCCAACACCACAGTTCAAAAGCATCAATTCTTCGGCGCTCAGCTTTCTTCACAGTCCAACTCTCCCATCCATACATGACCTCCGGTTAATACCCAGCCATAAAAAGGAATGAAATTTGAGTCATTTGTAGTGATGTGGATGAACCTAGAGTCTGTCATACAGAGTGAAGTAAGTCAGAAAAAGATGAACAGACATTGTCTATCTTGCTCTTGAGCTCTCATTTCTAGCCCTTTCCTCATTTTCCAGCCTGTCCCACCCACTCCTTTTCAGAGATTTGACTGCATTACTGATGGCTTCCCTGATAGCTCAGTTGGTAAAGAATCCACCTGCAATGCTGGAGACCCTGGTTTGATTCCTGGGTTGGGAAGATCCCCTGGAGAAGGGAAAGGCTACCCACTCCAGTATACTGGCCTGGAGAATTCCATGGACTGTATAGCCCATGGGGTCGAAAAGAGTTGGATATGACTGAAGGACTTTCACTTTCACTGAGGGCATCAGTGGCTGGAGGATCACCACACCTTCCTGATGCCATTCCCTGGGGAGGAAACATGAGATGGGAGTCGTGAGGGTGGCTCCCATCCAGGAGGACTGGAATAAGGACCAGTTTGTACAAGGTATAGGGAAATCATGGGTGCTTTGCATCCCAGGCACCATTCTCCTCTCTCCAGACAAATCATCTCAACATGCTTTGCCTTAGATTTGCTTCATGAATCTGTTATTGTTGATTTTCAGTTGTAAATATGGTTCATGAGATTGCAAACACACATGCCCGGGGGGGCCGACAGGAATCATTAATGCAGAAAGCAGGCCAGTGAGGGGCCATGGCAAACCAGGGAATCTAACACCCTGCCTGAGGGGACATCAGGAACCCACCAGCCAGCTGGGGCTGCACATAGACCAGAATTCCTTATTGGAGCTGAAAATGCTGATTTGAACATAAATTTCCCTTTTTAAAAATTTTTATATTTTTAATTGGAGGATAATTGCTTTACAACATGGTGTTGGTTTCTGCCAAACATCAAGATGAATCAGCCATGAGTATATACGTATGTCCTCTCCCTCTTGAGCTTCTCTCCCACCTCCCACCCCCCACCTCCAGCCCATCCCATTCCTCTAAGTGGTCAGAGAGCATGGGGTTGAGCTCCCTGAGTTATAGCAATTCCTGCTGGCGATCTGTTTCACATGTGGCCGTGTGTATGTTTCAGCGCTACTCTCTCAATCTGTCTCACCCCCTCCTTCCCCCCACAAGTCTGTTTTCTACGTCTGTATCTCCATGTCTGCAAATTCTTAGATGCATCCCCTGTAAAAGAGGCAGGTCTGTGGCCCACGCCCTGTATAGTCACCATGGTGCTCTGAGACTTCCATCAGAAGAAACAAGCAGAAGTCGTGCTGTGCTGGCCCACACTTTAAGAAACTGGCAGTTTCTACTTTCTGTCCTGTGGAGTCCTGAGCCATCGTTTAAGACATCAAACTATCCCGAGGCTACCATATTGGAAAAATTTCCAATACCATATTGGAAATAGTCAAGAGACACTGTCCAGCCCTTCACTTTTTGAGTCAACCGCACTTAGAACAGACAAATAGAATGAAAAGGGGCATCTCCAGTCAGCCTTGCCTATGTGGCGGATTTGTCAACTAAATACAGAACTGTTGTTGTCACTTGGCTTTGGGATTTTTTTTTTAATGTCAAAAGAGATAATTAGAACATTAACTTAGCAAGACTGTGTTGGTCGTGATCCAATTGTTTCCTATTTTTAAATTTTTAAAATTTTAGACTGAAAACTACAACAAATGTGGTTGTGAAATTGGTCACTTTTGCCCCTATTTCAGATAATTTGCTTGGGTGAGGTCTGTATAGGAAGATTTATTGAATCAAGATGTTTAGATATTGTTGGTGCTCTTGAGAATGACTCTGCCAAATTCTTCTCTCCAAAAGTTGAACCAATTTATACTCCAGTGAGAAGTGATGTTTTTTTTTTTTTTAATTAATTATGTGAGTGTAGTTCACTCTGGGTTTTTCTGGTAGCTCAGTTGGTAGAGAATCCACCTGCAGTGCAGGAGATCCCAATTCTATTCCTGGATCGAGAAGATCCCCTGGAGAAGGGATAGACCACCCACTCCAGTATTCTTGGGCTTCCCTGGTGGCTCAGATGGTAAAGATTCTGCCTGCAATGTGGGAGACGTAGGTTCGATCCCTGGGTTGGGAAGATCCTCTGGAGGAGGGCATGGCAACCCACTCCAGTATTCTTGCCTGGAGAATCCCCATGGACAGAGGAGCATGGTGGGCTGCAGTCCATGGGGTAGCAAAGAGTTGGACATGACTGAGTGACTAAACACAGCACAGCACAGCTCATTCTGAGTTGTGAGGGAAGAAGAAGAATCAGAGATGTAGAAAGGTCTTTGGTCCTTAGATCAGCCAAATGTCGGCTGACTAGGAAAATTTATTCCCAGTTGAGAATTTACTGTCACTGAAGCTGATGCACAGCCTCCCTTTTCACTACAGCCATAAAAAGGATTTGCTGAATGAATCTCTTACACAAACAAAAGATCAATGTCTGACCTGGGTGTCTGTCTCCCTCCTTAATTTGTATGTTCAGGTATATTTTCATTATATCTTTTTTTGTGTGTAGTAGTAATAAAAACTGATGTAAAATACAGCCAGCAGCCAGTCTGGGCGTTTGATGCAAATGTAGGTTTGGTGAATGTCTGTGTTGTAATGTGCACTCAGTTGCTCAGCCGTGTTAGATCTTTGGCAACCTAATGGACTGTAGCCCGCCCTCCAGGCTCCTCTGTCCATGGGACTTCCCAGCCAAGAATACTGGAGTGGGTTGCCATTCCCTTCTCCAGGGAATCTTCCTGACCCAGGGATCAAACCTGCGTCTCTTATGTCTCTTGCACTGGCAGGTGGGTTCTTTATCACTAGCACTACCAGTGTGGTGTAAGCTCGGGATGGAAGTGCCTAGACTGACTAGGGCAGGAAGCCTTGGGTCAGGACCCACTGCCCAGGCAAGGAAGTGACACAGAGAATAACAACAAAACAGGTATGAGGGAAAAATAAGAAAGAGTCTGAATCCCCAGTGAGCAGAAGAACCAGTTGACAAGCGGTCCAGGGGTTTGTTGTTCCTAACCCCTCCGTTCTTTTAAGGGTCAACTGTGCTTTCAAAGTGGCCCAGAAATAAGGATATAATGAAAGTGCAAGACATATTAATGTTAACATTAATAATACTGTGATTAATGATAAGTAACATTTATTGACCACCTGTTATTTGCCAGACATCGTTCTAAGGGTTTTACACAACGCTGTATCGTAAGGATTGTTATTAATTGATCTGTGGACACTGGGCTACAGAGAGGTTAATGAACTTGTTACTCAGGTCGGGGGGAGGCGAGGCTGGTTAGCAGTGAGCTGCCACTGAACCTGGAGCGGTCTGACTCCAGAGCACAGGCTCAGTGGGGTTCTAGGCCTCCCCTAGTGTGTGTTGAGTGACTGAATGATGACGTTCATCAGGGCTGGAATCCGAATTCACATAAGAGGCGGGGGAACACCTCCTACACCCTCCGCCCTGGCCTAGTTTTTCATGGGGTGCCCGAGGCCAGGTAGAGCTGTGGGTCTGGGATTCGGAGAGGATGGTGAGACAGTTAGGGGGCTTGCTGGATGGAACATCCTGGTTCCCATTGTTTGGGAAGACAACACGGGACGGAAGAGGCCAGCGTCGCCTCCCTGGCCCCTGTCACTGTAAGAAGGGCCACAAATAGCTGAGGAGTGGGGAGGAAGCAGAGGAGCTCTCCCGGGCTCTGGAGCCAAGACAGGATTGAGTGGGCAGCCTGGATGCCCCCTCATCCCTCCAGGATATCTGGACTCCTGCGAGAGGAGCTGACAGCAGCTGGTGTGACCTGACCTGAGGGTGACACAGGCTCCCCTCCTGCCCCACCCTCCGCCCTCAGCAGATGGTTGCTTTAATCCTTCTTCTTTTTTTTTTTTTTTAACATTAACATTTATTTTTATACTTACTATTTTCTTAATAAGTGTGCTATGAATTTGGATATACTTTTCAGGGCTTTATATTGAATTTGTCATTAGGTGTGTGCAACTCAGAGTTCTTTTGATTTCCTTGTTAACCTGAGAACTACTACAGTAACATTGTTTTAAAATTTTTTTTAAATAGTTTTTTAAAGTTAACTTTTATTGGAGTATAGCTGCTTTACAACATTATGTTAGATTCTACTGTACGGCAGAGTGATCAGCCGTACATATGCATATGTCTCCTCCCTTTTGGACTTCCCATTCAGGTCACCACAGAGCATTATGTAGAGTTCCTGGTCTTAACACACCTTCCTATCTGAGCAGTTCCCACCTCATTCCCTCCAGACTAATGTATTATTATCTCACTTACTATGATGGGGTTGACCATACGGTCTAACCAAAGTTAGGCATTCATCCTGTGTCCAGCCTCAGGTTTTGAAACCAGAAAATGAAGTAGATTCTATGATTCCCATTTTACAGAGAAGGAAAACTGAGCCGTATAGACCCAGGCAATGGCACCCCACCCCAGTACTCTTGCCTGGAAAATCCCATGGACAGAGGAGCCTGGTGGGCTGCAGTCCTTGGGGTCACTGAGGGTCAGACATGACTGAGCTACTTCACTTTCACTTTTCACTTCTATGCATTGGAGAAGGAAATGGCAATCCACTCCAGTGTTCTTGCCTGGAAAATCCCATGGACAGAGGAGCCTGGTGAGCTGCAGTCCTTGGGGTCACTGAGGCATGAGAGGAATGGCAACCTCCTCCGTGTTCTTGCCTGGAGAATCCCAGGGATAGGGGAGCCTGGTGGGCTGCCGTCTATGGGGTCACACAGAGTCAGACACAACTGAAGTGACTTAGCAGCAGCAGCATAGACCCAGTGGCTAATACTAAGCAAAGGCTAGACTTGAACCTGGATCTTAATCCTGGCTTCAAAACTCATACTCTTAACAGTTACATCATGTTTCTTCCCAGAGCAGGATCAGGAAGCGGATAAACATATGTCCTTTGCTGCCTGCCCTTGGCTAGGGTGACCCAGCTGACCTGATTTGCCCTGGTCTGAAGCATTTGCTAGGGGACACAGCTTTCAGCATTAAAGTGGGAACAGTCCTCAGCAAACCAGGACTGCTGGTCACCCAGGTCTTGGCTCTGCCACTCCCACGCTAACTTGGGCAAGCTACTTAACCTTTCTATGCCTCAGTTTCCTTGTTTATAAAATGGGGTTAATGATGGTGACTTGAGTGTGTATAAAGCTTGGTTTATAGAAAGTCTTAGTGTTACTTTTTAAAAAATGTTTTATTGAGTTATAATTTACATACCATATAATTCACTTGCTTTACTTGCACAATTCAATGATTTTTGCTGTGTAACTGTCACCATAGGCACAGAGATCTTTTTTAGCCACACAACATGTAGGATTTTAGTTCTCTGACAAGTGATTGAACCCTCATCCCCTATATTGAAAGCATGGAGTCTTAACTTCTGGACCACCAGGAAAGTCCCTGTGTTAGCTATTCTTATTGGTTTTGCTACTGCTATTGTGGTTACCAGTTCAAGAATGTAGAGGAAGCTTGAACTTGGTGCTTAGAAGCTCAGTCTTTGCAGACAGACAGTGAAGGTACATGCTGGCTCCTCCCTTGGCTACTGGCCCTGTGGTCTGAGCAGTGTTGTCCCTAGCTTGGCACAGCGGCAGCCTTGACTGGGGCCAGCTGCCTTCCTGTGAAAGGCCCCCTTTTCTCCTATCCATCTCTCTCTTTGCCCCATCATCTTTTCTCAACAAGACTCTTAGGCCCCCATGCTGAGTCACCATGGGCAGCAGGAAGGACAGTCTAAGGCTTGAGTTGCACTGATTTCTTTCTCACAAGGAGAAAGGGTGTCCAGAATCCCACCCTCTGCCTTTTCTCCTCCTGCCCAGTCCATGCCCCACCGCTCCCCACTCTCTCTCTTTTGGGGCAGGGTTGTGTCTGGCTTGGTTTGTGCCGCTTTGTAGGAGTTAAGGTCCAGGAGCTCAGAGCCTGAGGGAACTCTCTGGCTTTCTCTGACCTTTCCTGTTTGAGAAAGACATGAAGATGCTAAATTCTGGGAGAGGTAGCACTCACCCGCGAAGGTTAAGTGAATTTCGATAGCTGGCCAAACGGCTATGATCTCCTTCATGGCTAGAGTTTGAGTTGTTTTGAGGTGGTGAGCATTACAGGAAGCCCTCAAATGATTTGTTCATTTGTTCACTCACTCACTCTTTCACTCATTAATTTTATTCATCACTACTGTTTGTTCATTCATACATTCCCCTACTCTCATTCATCCATTTTATTCATTACTATTTGTTCATTCATTCATTTTTATTCCTTACTCCCTACTGTGTGCCAAGTCCTGCAGAGACTCTGGGAACAAAGCAGATGATACCAGTTCTGCCTTTCCATCATATACACTCCTATTTTCCCAAGGAGAAATTGCCATTTTTTAGACAGCTCAAATGTACCAGCTTTTAAGGACATGGATATGAAATAATCAGATGTCTCCCACCGCTTAAGGCATTAATTTAGTTATAGAAACAGCATTTTAAATCTCTTCCTATGTTAAAATAGTACATTAATTTAGAATTTGATGCTTTTCCTCCCTAACCTTCCCATTTAAAAAACTGTTTTCTTCAAACCCTTCCTAAGCTTCCCACCTATGTCTTTCTCATCACTTGAGATACTTTTCAGCTCAGAGCAAATCACTTTCATTTTCACCTATGTTGTTCAAAACACAGCCCTTTTCCAAATGCCAACCTTGTCACCACTGAAAATTGTATTCTAAGCAATACATGCCCACTCATTTATTCACTTCTCATTACAGTCGTTTTTCATTTGTCCTGTAGATTAGCTTCACTAGGTCTGATCTACAAAGGTTCATTTCAAATTTCTAACACTTATAATTGAGAGATCACATTCTTATGAATATCTACTAAATCTCTGTAGATTTAGTAAATATCCATTTTCATTATGGCTTGCACCATAGTCCCTTGTAGGGTTTGTTACTGTCTTCCAGCACCCCTTTCACAAAGACAGACAAATCTTTAGTTAAGAAGTTAGATGTATAAACATCTCAGGATCACTTGGGAAAATGTAGTAAAAAAGAATTAAGCCACCAACTACAAAGATTGTTAAATGAGTCCATCAAGTGGTGTATAAGTTTCCACAGCAACGCTCTCATGTGTTGTTCAAAATAAGGTAATTGTGAGCACATCACCCTGTACACATCCTACATGTCATGTGAGAAGCTGTTTAAAGCCTGGAGGGTGTAAACTATGGCCTGCACATCAATTCTTTCCAGCCCCACTGACTGTTTTTATAAATAAAGTTTTATTGGAACATGGCCCTATCCATTTGTTTTCATCTTTTCTGATAACTGCTTTCACATAGTCACTACAGAGACCCACAAACCCTCACATGTTTATGCTACAGCCCTTTCTATAAGCTGCTTGCCGCGTCTTGTATCAGACTATTAGACAGCCCCTTTGTTTCTGAGAGATAATTGGGTGGATTTTGGGCGTGTAGAGAAAATCACAGAAGCCCTTAACAGGCAGAGTAGGCAAACAGGCAAGAAAAACACTGCCATCATTATTATCACTGCTAGTAGTAATAGCAACAAGAAGCTCGACAATGACAATACAGTAATGAAGACAGGCCTGTTTTGCTTGTGTCGCTAGGATGTAATGTTTTAGGAAGAGGAGGCAGGTAGGATCTCTTCTCAAAATCAGGGTGTGCCCTGCACAGGCTCCTTGGGAAGTTACTAAATTCCAAAGGCCTCTGCCTGAGCTTGCAGGCAACTGGGGCTCTTCTTGGTCTCCTCAGGTGTCTAGCATGGACTGGAGTGTTCCAAAGGCTAAATGGTCTGGAGGCTTAGCCCTAGGTTCAACCAATGCAGAGGAACTAGCCCCACTTAAAGGCTACTGCGGGGCAGGACTTGCGCTGGGCACCTTCCATGGTCATATTTCGTGCCTCAGCAGCTCAGGAATAGGTAATGTAACCCCTTGTTTAAATTGAAGGGAACAGGCTCGGACAGGTGAGGGCTTAGCCCAGTGCCACACAGCTTTCTAAGACCTCCTTCAATCCCTTAATGTTAGTCGCTCAGTCTTGTTTGACTCTTTGGGACTCCATGGACTGTAGCCTGCCAGGCTCCTCTGTCCTTGGGATTTCCCAGGCAAGAATACTAGAGAGGATTGCCACTCCCTTCTGCAGAGAATCTTCCCAACCCTTGGTCTCCTGCAGTGCAGGTGGATTCTTTACTGTCTGAGCCATCAGGGAAGTCCAATCCCTTGGGCATCCCCAAATCTTTCTATTTCCCTCCCTTGTTGGCCTCAGATGTTACACTCTGTTCTCTGTATAGTGGGAATCACAAATTGCCATTATGCGCTTAAAACCAAAACCAAACTCCATCCCTGCTGTAATGTCTGTCTTCCCACTAGACTCTAAGCACCACCTTAGGGAAGCGTCTTGCCCACGTGGCTCACCGCAGGCCTAGAACCTTGTACAAGTCCTGGCACATAATAGGTGCTCACTAAATAGCCACTGATTTTGCAGAGGAACATTTATGTGCAGACTTCTACAGCGGGTTCCAATCAGATGGTTGTGTCTCAGAGGGGCCAGCGGTCTTCTCAGTCGAGCCTGGGTTCCCTGTGCCCTTATCTGTGTGAGTGAGAATGGTCGCCCTCATGCCATCACAACTGTCAAAACAACGACAACGACACCACAAGAATAACAATAACAGTAACAGGCTTGCTTTTAGAAAGAGTCCTGACAACTGTGCTGAGGCCAAACCAGACAGATGTCCCCTTTGTCTCTGACTCTCCATGAGTTGACCTTCTCAGCTATTGAATCTCAAGTGGAAGGTCTTATTTGAAAGGGTTTTGAATGGACCCCTGAGGCTTGCCCTTGGAAGGCAGGACCAGGCCTTCCACAACACGGTGCTCTGTTTCAGCATTCTTGGTCAAATGTCAAAGAAAGAAGCAGAAGCGCCTGCGGGGGAAAATGTAGCATTCTTAAGTACTGGGCACCAGGAATACAATGATAGTCGGCCCTGGGAATGGGTACTGCATTCAGGCTTTATACTCATTATTTCTAAGCCTTTCAACAGGTTCACAATGTATACGTTTTGGCGCTCTTTTTACCTATGGGGCAAACAAAAGCTCAGAGATGTTGAGCACCTCACACAGGGTCACACAGCCAACAGGAAGCACAGCAAGGATGTGAACTGAGTTTGTCCAGCTTTGTGTCTGGTCTCTTTTGGAAATGGGAACTCTATTTGAGTCCAGTCTCTGGTGGAAGCATCTAGTGCCTTCTGCCAGCTGCAGAAAGACAGGAAGTGTGAAAGCTGCTTGAGGCCAGCCAGGGCTTCCCTCTGCCTCCTCTAAGGCTGAGGAGACTGAGGATGGGGTGATTGGTGGAACCGAGAGTAGGCCTCCCCCTGTCAAAAGGGTTAAAATGAGCCTGGTGACACCTGGCAAATAGGAGCAAAAATCCTGTGGCCTAGCGGTGGCACTACTGGAAATTTATCCAAAGAAAACACCCATGGAGGTAAAGTTATATGTACGAGATGTGCTTGAAGCATCATGTATGACAGTGGAGACTGGACACAGCCTAATGGGCCAGCAAGAGGGGAAGGATTCAACTCTCAGCACACCCTTGCAGGAGAATACACCTGAGTGTGAGTTCAAATCCTGACAGCCACTTTCAGATATTTAGAGAGAAGATTTGAGAGGAGAGAAAACACTGGGCCTGTTTGTTGTATATTGGCCCAAGCCCCGGGGGGTTGCTTTATTTATCACTTTGTCTTTCCACACACCAGGGAGGTGTGACTATCCATATTTAACAAATGGAGAACGCAAGGTTCAGAGAGGTGAAGCAACTTGCTGGAACTCACACAGCACTTTCCTGGCAGAGCTGGAATGAGAGCCAGGTCCTGTGTGCTTAACCACCCTGCCCTTGTGCCTCTCGGGCTGCTAGGATTTCCTTGTTTCTGCGGGGTGAACTGAAGCCTGAGAATCATACTCTGTTTTGGCTATCTCAGGGCTGGGAGGAGCCAGAGAGAATAGAGACTCTCTTTGTTCTCCCTCAAAGGCAAGTAAGGTGGAGTTCCCAATTTCGGGCCATTAAAGGCAAATTTGTTATGGCCACTTCAGAGGAGGTGCAGCGGTTTGTCTGGGGTAGGGGGGCGCAGCGGGCGTGAACCCCCACACTGGCTAGAAGAAGCCCAATTACTGTTCTCCGGTGGATTCACACTGTTTTGAAGGGCCAACAGGCACGGAGAGGAAACAAGCGAAGGAGCATTACAAATTCATTATAGCAACTAACTGCTTCCATTTGTGCCTGTGGCTGAGGGCTCGGTCTCCAAGTGAAGCACATTCTCCCTTTGTACAGAGCTCTGCCCTCTGGAAGCCAGGCCCTGGCTGGGCCACAGCTCATGGGAGCACAGAGGCAAATTGCTTTAGACTTAGGGTCATGTCCAGGGAGGTGGTGGCTGGTGGTGCAGGTCACGGCCTGCCTGCCCTTGAAGGGACTGTGTCTTGCCTAGACTCTTCGATGCTATGGGAGGCCATATTTTGTGCTTGTTATCAGGGTATTGTCTCAGACACCCTGATTCATAGGGTGACCGACAGCCGTGACCAGTGACTGGTTGGTCTGACTTGAATAGATAACTCCACCAATTTGACTCCTATGGGGGCAGACTGGGTTTGGGGAAATGAGACGCTGGGCCTGGGGAGCTGGGAAAACTGAGTTGAGAGACTAGGAAATGGATGCTAGACCAGGCTGTTTTATTTTTCTTTATTTTTTTCAATTTGGTATATTAATAATATTTATTGCTTCAAATCCTCAACAATGCCTAGAAGAGTATTCATTCTGACAGTAATTGCCATCAAAGGATGGATTTTCAGTTTGTCACCAAACTAAAACTGTTCATTTGTCTATGTATCATTTCAACCAGCTTTGCCAAAATAGGAAAAAGAAAAGTTTATGGCTTTTTTTTGTCTTTTACTCCTAAAGTAAGAAATCTCCAAAGAAAACTTCTAAAAATGCATCATTAAGTTATTAATAATAAAAAATGTAATACATTATCACATGACTATAATCATCACTAAAAAAAAGCTCAGTAAGTTTGTCTTCATATTCTGAATAAAATTTATTTCTTTTTTCCTTTTTGAAAACTTTATTTTATATTAGAGAACAGGGATTCTCTGGTGGCTCAGCGGTAAAGAATCCACTTGCTAATACAGGAAACGTGGGTTTGATGCCTCGGTTGGGAAGACCTCCTGGAGAAGGAAATGACAACCCACTCCAGTATTCTTGCCTGGGAAATCCCATGGACAGAGGAGTCTGGCAGGCTCCAGTCCATGGGGTCGCAAAAGAGTTGGACACGACTGAGAGCCTGAACAACAAGAGCAACAAATAGCCAATTAACAATGCTGTGCTGGTTTCAGGTGGACAGCAAAGGGACTCAGCCTTACATATACGTGTATCCGTTCTACTCCAAACTCCCCTCCCATCCAGGCTGCAGTACAACGGGCTGGCTATTTGGAATTACTATCAACTGATGTTGTGAAGAAACTGTCCTCAGTACAGGAGAAAAATGGCAAAGAGACACAGAGATGCCATGACTGAGAGGCTAGAAATAGAGCAAAAGGAGAAAAGATGCCTCATGGATTCCTAGTGACACTTCTTTTTTCCCCCAAATTCCCTTTTCCCAAAGGTCACTTGTGTAAATCTGTTTTAACCAATGGAATTTTAAGAGCAGCCATCATTTCTTTAGCATAAAGATCTCAACCCTGTGCTTCTAGAGGCCCAGGAAAATTGTAAATGCCAGAGATAGGCTGATAATAGAAGAAATAGGGGGTGATGACAAAAGATATGGAGACCACATACCCTGGATAAGGGGGAACACTTCCTGAGTTCTGACTTACAGTTGTCGTGTGAGGATGTGAATTCAGATGCTGGAAGTCTGGACTTTATGTCAACCCTCTAATAATTAAAATGGCTCAGCGGGTGAAGAATACACCTGCAGTGCAGGAGACACAGGAGATGTGGGTTTGATCCCTGGGCTAGGGAAGATCCCCTGGAGGAGGAAATGGCAACCCACTCTAGTATTCCTGCCTGGAAAATTCCATGGACAGAGAAATTGCAAAGAGTCAGACATAACTGAGCACGTGGCATGCAATTAAAAGCTGATAACTAATTAAAAGCCAAAGTAAAGGCCAAGCCAGCACATATGGAGCCATAGCTCACTGTGCAAACTTTTCTAGAATCTTCTTTACAGTTGAGTGGAGTTCAGCCTATGGTGGGTGTGTCTGTGGGCTACCCATAGGCATTTAATTACTGAAGAAGCAAAAGTCATTGGTTATAAAGCATTTTCCTCACTGTACAGACTGCAACTGGTATTATTGTGATTTTTATTCCATTGTATTGTTTTTAATTCAGAACTTTGTAGTTTTAGAAAAGTTACTTACATGTGGTAAATAAGATCCTTATGGAGTTAGAAAAACAAAACAAAAATGAGTGCTTTGTGACTGCTTAGAGACATAAAGCCCAATCTGGAATCTCGTATTTGTTGGTCTGTAAATAATGGTTGTGAATGGTTCCTTTTTTCATTAGCCTATTTTGCTTCTGCCTACTTTATTTTTTTCTAACAATGTTTAAGCTTACCAATATGTATCTGAAAGCATTGAAACTGATTTCTTTCCATTTTATGCTTTGCTTGTCACTGATTTTTTTTTCATAACTTCCTTTTTTTCCAGATCTGATTTAATTAGATTTTACTTTATTCTGCAATCTTTTCCCCTTAGACACCAAGCATTTCATATTGTCCTTTATTTCCTTACCAAGATGCCTGGGTGATGAAGTGAAAGCATCAGTCATCTATCAAAGGCAACCTGCATTTTGAAAGCAAAATTTTTAGTAATTAGAGTGTGTGTTCATCTGACTTCCTTCTGAGAAACAGTCCTAGGCTGAGAGATTGGAGACTCATTTTGAGACTTAAAATTTGCACTTGGTTGTCGAAGAAACTTAACTCAGGTCTTTCTGTCTCATTTTTCCTGTGTGTAAAATGAGGATAGTGATGCCCTGATGGTTATTGTGAAAGCGAAGAAAGAACGAATGAGAAAAGGAAATGTTAAAGCTCGGTGGAAATATCAGATTTGAGTTCAATATTATAACCATGTAAATTAAAAGCACGGCTTCTAGAAACTCAGGATGTAGTTAATGTATATATGATACAGAGTCATATGCTGAGCGTAAGGAGAAGACTCAAGTCAGCATGGAGAGGAGAAGCCTTTCTATGCCTTTTATTCTTTCTGGAGGTATTTACGACCCATATTCTATTGCCAGTTCTTTTTTTTGGATACAGACAGTCCCAAGTGAGTTGCGACAGCCATGGTGCCTGTCCTCATGGAGCTTTCTGTCTGGTATGGTCAGTGTGATAGTGAAGGACGTCAGTGAAGGCTTCCTGGGGGAAGTGTCATCTCACCTGAGTCTTGAGACTATATTGGAGTTAGGTGAAATGGACCTGCGTGAGGAGGAGCAGGAGGAGTAACCCGGGAGCTGGGAACAGCATGTGCAGCTGTGAAGAAATAAGAAAGTCTCTAGAGTTTCATTAGCCATCCACTGCTGCATAACAACTTACTTCCGAATATAATGGCTCAAAACAACAAACATTTATTGTGTCAGTGTCTCTGGGTTAGGCAGCTGGTATGGCTTTGCCTGAGGTTCCCAAGGACTATTGGGTGGATATATCTATTTCTTCCCAATTGATGCTCTCCATAGAGCTACTTAGGGCTTCCCTTGTGGCTCAGATGGACAAGCGTCTGCCCACACTGCGGGAGACCCAGATTTGAGCCCTGGGTCGGGAAGATCCTCTGGAGAAGGAAATGGCATCCCTCTCTTGCCTGGAAAATGTCATGGATGGAGGAGCCGGTAGGCTGCAGTCCGTGGGGTCACAAAGAGTTGGACACGACTGACCAATTTCACTTCATAGAGCTACTTGCAATAGCTTGGAGCAGAGTAAGAGTGGGGAGAGGAAGAGAAGAGAGAGAATATAATGGATGTCAGAATATTTTTGTAACCTAATCTTAGAGGAGAATCTTTTCACTTTTACCATATTATTTTCATTAGAAGTGAGTCACTGGGTCCAGGTTATACTCAAGGGAGAGGGATTATACATGTTCTTAAATACTAGAGGAGGGGTCATTGGGATCATTTTAGAGGCACCTCTAAAATATACCAGGGGCATATTTATTCAGTTCTCAGTTTCACAAGAAAGGATAGTGAATGGAAGGGTAGTGTAAGATAAGTCTAGAAAGATAAGATAGTGTAAGATAAGTCTGGATGGGCACTTTATAGGCTTTATCAGTCATGTTAAGGATTTAAAATTTCTTTTTTTTTTTCTAAAGGGATTTGAGATTTCTTTTCCAAGAGTAATGGAGAAATTTTGAAGAGATTTAAGGAAAGCTGAAATACGACCAGATTTTTAATTTTAGATGGACGCAGTTTGGGAAATAGATTGGATGGAGGCATTTGTTGTTGCAAGAAGACCACATTGGTTATCCAAGCAAGCAAAATGGTAGCCTGAAGAGGGGAAGTGATGGAGAGAATAAAGAAAAGTGGAAGGATTCCAGGGATATTTAGGAAGTCAAATAAGTAAGACTTGATGAATGGATGTGAGTTGAATAAATGAAGGTGAATAAAGGGTCAAGGGTTATTTCTAGGATTCTGAAACTTGTGTTGTTGGATACGTGGTGATACCATTTCCCCTGAAGTCAGGACCAACTGAAAAGGAGTGAATCTGGGAAAGGAAATGTCGGATTTGGCTTTGAGCACACCATATCTGAAGCACCCATGTCCTGGCCAAGAGGAGATGGCCAGTGGAAAGCTGACTCACTGGCCTTCAGGGAAGGAGGGAGATCTAGGATGGTTAGATTGGAGAGTCACCAACATCTGGTAAGTAACTGAACCCACGGGACTGGATGAGGACTCCTAAGGAGAAGCCTGGTTTGCCTCAAAGGGAACAGGCCTAAGGTTCTCTGTGCAGGCTTGGGGCTCTGGAAGAGCAGGAAGTGGGACACAGTGCTGAGAGGCTGTAAAGACGGGCTGCCATATCACCTGTTAGAAGTCAAGCATTAAACTCTATGACACTCGGGCATTATTTTACCTTTATAGTTTGTTGTGGTGCTTTGTTTTCTGAATGATACCATTACTGATGATTTGCAGATGAAGCCTGAGAATTCTGGCTTTCTTGGTCTCACTTTCATTTCTGTTTTCCAAACCTGTTGCTAGAAGTCAGGAGAATGGGAAGAGATGGGATGGGTTGGGGTGAGGTGGACAGGTTCCTTTGCCATTTGCAGGCTTGTGATTTACTCTGCACTCACCACACAACTTTTTAAGGCTGTGTGAAGCACTCCTGCACTTTGATCTCTGAAGGGTTTAAGGAGCCAGATGATGGAGACTGTGTTTCTTTCTACTTAAACTTGAGAGAGAGGAGAACATAGTGGTTAAAGGCATGAATTCTTGAGTCACACTGTGTGGCTTCAAATCCCAACTTTGCTAATTACCAGATGCATGACCTTGGAAAAATGACTTAGTATTTTTGTCCCCCAGGTTCCTCCATCGCTAAAATAGGCTGATAACATAGTCTGTCTCAAAGTGTTGATAGGAGTGAAGGAAACACTTAGACCACTACTTGGCACATAAAAAGTGCTATGGAAGAGTTTTAAAAACAAAAGTAGCCCAAGTACAGTGATGGCTATCTTGTAGAGTGACTGCTCATCCCATAAATCTTTATTTCTGAGAAGGTCCCTCTCACTCACTGTATGATGCTCAGCAGCCATGTTGATATCATGTGACCTTCCCAGGCTGCAGCTGATTGGATCAGACATAAGCTCAAGAAACAAGTTGGGCCAATCAGATTTCTTTTCAAAGAGACTTTAGGTAGACAGTCTCTGTCCCATGGCTGGAACTAATGGTGTCCCCCTCTGTGGTTTGAAGTTTCTGTTGTGTGTGTGTGTTTCCTATGATCTGTTTGTATACCTATATCTATCCTTGAAGATGACCTCAGTTGAATGACGTATAGAAATTCTCATGTCATCCCTCAGATTCACTTAATAATTGGCCTCGTACTCTGACAGGTGATTGGGGGTGGCTCAGAAGGTGGGGAATAGAATGAGGAAGTGGTCAGGGATAGAGTGGTTAAAGATGGAACTTAGAATGAAAGGTCAGCATTGGCTGATGGATCCAGATTGGGTGAGAGTAAGGTATGGGGATTAAGGCAAATTGTATGGGTGGCCTTTGCGTGTTGATTGCCTGTTGTTTTATCCTGTCCCCAGGAAGGGAACTAGATGCATTTGGGATAGGGGTGCATGGCTGTCCAGAGACATGTAGACTTTTCTATGGTCCCTATGGGAGTCGTATGTGTGCCCAGAACAATACCACATTTTGGTGGTTATTTTTTTTCTGTGTGTGCATGTGTCAGTTCACACATTTGACCTGTGATTCTTTGATCCTACAACTTAGTTTTGAGCTCTGAAGATGCGGATTTTTCCATGATAAATTCTTACCAGACTTTTTCAACATGCCTATTGTCAGAAAAACACAGGTTTCCTAAGATGCAGGGCCTTTTCAAAGACATATAGGCAGAAATAAAAAGTCAGTTGGAAAAACAAATTCCTGACTAAAACCCACTTTGACCACAGCAGTGGCTTTGAAAGTCAAGGGGGTTGGATTCAAGGGGGAGGAGCTAAGATGGCGGACGAGTAAGACGGGGAGAATACTTTCTCCTCCACAAATCCATTAAAAGAACATTTGAATGCTGAATAAACTCGATAAAACAACTTCTGAATGCCGGCAGAGGACATCAGGCACTTAGAAAGACAGTTCATTGTCTTCAAAACGAGAAAACGAGCCCTGCGGTAACTCCTTTTGCGGAGAACTGGCGCGGACACCAGCATTTGCTATTGGCAAGTGGGGGCTGGGCTAGGAGGAGCGGCGAGGCCTGCATTGCTTTGAGAAAGGATTTGGCCTGGCTATCTCGGGCGCTATCTGAGCGAAATAACCAGACTGTCGGTTATCTACTACATCAAAAGCCAGCCCTAACTTAAGACACCACCAGGACTACCTATGGAACAAAGGGCTGCACAGAGTTGGCCGGCTGCAGGCCGTCCCACTCCCGTGACAGGCAGCCAGGGCCAGAGGCGGGCAATTATAGCCCTAGAGAGACACTGTCTAACGGAACTGTGAGTAGGTTTCTGTGCTGACTCATGCTTCTTGGGGCTCTGGATGGTCAACATCTGCCTGAGAAAGTGCGCTGTTTGTATACCCAGAAAACTGAGCAGCGGAGAGGCGATAAGTCGCAGCAGCTGCGCTCGCTGAACATTTCATCACCTGCGCTACTCGGATCTGGGAAGGGCATAAAACGCAGACTCAACCAAGTCTGTGCTTCTGAGGATTATCCGAGTGCCTGAACCTGGCCGGTTTACATTTGGGTGTTCATCTCCGCCCCCTCTGTAACAAGGCAGAGATCAGATATTGAAAAGACCTGTAAACCGCCTCAGTAAAGAGAATTCAACAAACTACCAGAATATAGTAAGGACACTCTAAATTTGGCAATTTTAACAAAATGAAGAGACAAAAGAATACCCAGCAGCTAAAGGAACAGGATAGATCTCCACCAAACCAAACCAAAGAGGAAGAGATAGGGAATCTACCTGATAAAGAATTCCGAATAATGATAGCGAAATTAATTCAAAATCTCGAAATCAAAATAGAATCACAGTTAAAGAGTCTGGAGACAAGGATTGAGAAGATGCAAGAAAGGTTTAACAAGGACCTAGAAGAAATAAAAAAGAGTCAACACATAATGAATAATGCAATAAATGAGATCCAAAACACCCTGGAGGCAACAAATAGTAGAATAACAGAGGCAGAAGATAGGATTAGTGAACTAGAAGATAGAATCCTAGAAATAAATGAATCAGACGAGAAAAAAGAAAAACGTATCAAAAGAAATGAGGACAATTTCAGAAACCTCCAGGATAACATCAAACGCTACAACATTCGAATTATAGGAGTTCCAGAAGAAGAAGATAAAAAGAAAGACCATGAGGAAATACTTGAGGAGATAATAGTTGAAAACTTCCCTAAAATGGAGAAGGAAATAACCACTCAAGTTCAAGAAATCCAGAGAGTCCCTAACAGGATAAACCCAAGGCGAAACACCCCAAGACATATATTAGTCAAATTAACAAAGATTAAATATAAAGAACAAATATTAAAAGCAGCAAGGGAAAAACATCAAATAACTCACAAGGGAATTCCCATAAGGATAACAGCTGATCTTTCAATAGAAACTCTCCAAGCCAGGAGGGAATGGCAAGACGTAATTAAAGTGATGAAGGAAAATAACTTACAGCCTAGATTATTGTATCCAGCAAGGATCTCATTCAAATATGAAGGAGAAATCAAAAGCTTCACAGATAAGCAAAAGTTGAGAGAATTTTGCACCACTAAACCATTTCTCCAACAAAAACTAAAGGACATTCTCTAGAGCAATACAATAATAGTGGGAGACTTTAACACCCCACTCATATAATCTGGCTGTAATAGACAAAGTAAAGAGGAAAACATATTTACTTATGAGCCTCAAAAAATTCAGTTCACTCAGGAGAGTTTAAAAAAAAAAAAAAAGACTTATTTGCTCACTCTGTAGAGGTTTATTGACTATTTTGTGGGTTTGGTACCACTTTGGGTAGTAGGGAGGAAGAGGTGACAAATGTGATCCTGTCCTAAATAATATATTGTGGTAAAGATAGACTTACCAATACAAAATACCAAGATGTGCCTAAAGATGAGGACACCCAAACTGGACTTTTTGTTTTCTGAACTTTTCATTTCGAGAACAAACCTCCTAATATAAGATGAACTCACCATGATTTTTTAAAGTGTTCTTTGTGATTAAAAACAGAAAGCCATTGGTTAAGAAATTACATATACTCCTCCCCACCATCACTCCCCTTCTTTCTTCCCATTTCCCTCCCACCCTCATTGATCCTTTCCTTTGTCCATTTTCCCCTGCAAAAATAAAAAAAAAAGAATAAAAAAAAAAAAGAAAGTCAAGGGGGTTGGAGGGGAAAGATTTCTTCAGAGGAGGTTGGGGCTTTGGATCTGAGGAAGAAGCAGAATTCACTAAGGAAAGTGTCGATGGCAAGACTCTGGAAGGGGATGGAAATGAAAGCAGCCTGAGAAGTGAACCAGTCAGCAGGGGATTGAGCCAACACTAGATGAAAATAAAACCAGTCACAAGAGTCTTTCCCTCCTGGTGATATAGCAACCTGCAAAATGTAGATTCTCAGGGTCCGCTCTGGACCTGCTGATCACTGTCTTCAGGACTGGACCAGGAATCAGAACTTTCACCACCTGCCTTCCCAGTGACTTTGTAAAGCCAGCCTGGAATCATTACAAGAAGAGACTTTAGGGATCTCCATGCTAGGAGGATTGTCCAGTTAGAGTCTTCTAAGTATTAATAAGGCTCCTTCTGACCTCCTTGGTGGTTTAGTTGCTCAATCGTTTCTGACTCTTGTGACCCCATGGACTGTAGCCCTCCAGGCTCCTCTGTTCATAGGATTTGGTGATATTAGGGAATACAGATTAGGTTCCATTTCCTAAGGCTGGCATTTCCAGGGCAGGGCAGTGTGGCTCTATGTCTGTCTGCCTGCCTTTTCCTCTCCTCTCTTTTCTGGTTCTCTGACTGGGTAACACAGAGCTTCAGCCTCTTCTCTTTAAGACTGCTCCCCAGCCATAACTGTTCTGTGTCAGTTTGCAGGTGAGGCAGTATGGGGTGAAGGAGAGCTGGAGTCAAAGTTGACTTTGGCCACAGGCTTTTTAGACTGCACTAGCCTCAGAAGACGGAGAAGGCAATGGCATCCCACTCCAGTACTTTTGCCTGGAAAATCCCATGGATGGAGGAGCCTGGTGGGCTGCAGTCCATGGGGTCGCTAGAGTCGGACGCGACTGAGCGACTTCACTTTCACTTTTCGCTTTCATGCATTGGAGAAGGAAATGGCAACCCACTCCAGTGTTCTTGCCTGGAGAATCCCAGGGACGGGGGAGCCTGGTGGGCTTCGTCTATGGGGTTGCACAGAGTCGGACACGACTGAAGTGACTTAGCAGTAGCAGCAGCAGCCTCAGAAGAGGAGCCTTTCATGTGGTATGACCCAGCCCAGGTGACTCTTTTGCCCTGCCTTGGGACTTGGCATCGAAGTCCCAGTTAATAACACAATACTGTTTTGCCTTCCATTTGTCTGGTATTGTTCTTTGATGATTCCCCCTTTAGAAAAGGGTAACTATCAGGATTTGATAGTTCTGGTTTCCTATCCAGAATACTATGTACGCGTAACCCCAGCTCTACCCAAATTTTTAGGGCAAATATCCAGTTGTTGGAGGGAAGAAGGAAGCAGCATTTATCTGAAGTCTTGCTGTGTGCCAGATACTTTATAACTATCACCTTCTCTGACTTTCATGATAACCCTAAAAGATTGGTCCCTTCTAATAGAGATGAGAGCTAAAAGATCAGTGACCTTTCTTTTTCGGAGGGTAGGTAGAGGTCTGGGTCTCCTAAAGACACATTCCTTCCTGGACACCTTCCATCTTCTGGAGGACAGTTTAGTCCTGGCAGCCCCAAGCCCGCACCCAGCTGAGCGTGCAGGAAGATGAATAAAGGCAGAGACACGTGTGCTATCTTAAATATCTCCACGGATGTTACAACACCTTTGGAGAAAGAGCTGTGCCTAGTTCCCTAATTCATCAGTGTTTCAAAATCAAAGGAAAACCAGACCACAAACTGACTCATGAGCCATGGCCCTTGAGGAATTTTTGCGAGGGTGGAACAGTGTGAGTATTGGGGGTTTTCATCCAGGGCCTTGCCTCATACCGCATGGTCACCCAGCATTGACACAATGTTTTTTTATGGCAAATTGGGAAACACGTTTGCTGTGGATTTGGCAGTTTGGGTGAGAGCTGGGATGAACTTGGGAACTTGGAGCTGGCAGAGGTTTTGCTAGATCCGGGTGTGGAGGAACGAGGTAACCACAGTGTAATTCTAACAGCCTCCAAGTTCAAAGAGTACTACTGAGTTGTTGCTTGTCTACTTCTTCCTCCTCTGAGACACTCCCAGGGCGTGAGGACTGCCTTTCCATGTCTCCCTCCCTTCTACCACTAAGTTGGTGGTTGAGAAGTTTCTCAGAAAAGAATTAAGAATCTTACATGGTGGTAGAGCTTTTTCTTTTTTTTTTCCTTGAAGGTGGGTGGTGATGGGAAGAGATGGGAATCTTCCTGTCTTGGATCTTGTTTCCTGGGAAACCTCCACAGAGACTACCAGTTGACAGTGTGAGTCTCATGGAACCTTTAGGTGAAGGGGTTAAGATCGTGGGTTCTGGAACAATGCTGTCCAACAGAAGTTTCTGTGATGAAGAAAAGGTTTTATGGCTACCATATTATGGCAGCCACCAGCCCGCATGTCACTACTGGGTGAGAACTTGGTCTGTGGCTAGTGCAACTGAGAGACTGGATTTTTATTTTTAACTTAAAAAAATATTTATTTATTTGGCAGCACCAGGTCTTTTGGTTTGCTTGTTTTGGAAGATTTGGCTCGCTGGATCGTCATTACCGAGTGGCATGTTCTCCAGTTGTGGTGCGCAGGCTTCACTTTCTGCCATAAGGGTGGTGTCATCTGCCTATCTGAGGTTATTGATATTTCTCCCAGCAATCTTGATTCCAACTTGTGTTTCTTTCAGTCCAGCATTTCTCATGATGTACTCTGCATAGAAGTTAAATAAACAGGGTGACAATATACAGCCTTGACGAACTCCTTTTTCTATTTGGAACCAGTCTGTTGTTCCATGTCCAGTTCTAACTGTTGCTTCCTGACCTGCATACAAATTTCTCAAGAGGCAGATCAGGTGGTCTGGTATTCCCATCTCTTTCAGAATTTTCCAGTTTGTTGTGATCCACACAGTCAAAGGCTTTGGCATAGTCAATAAAGCAGAAGTAGATGTTTTTCTGGAACTGTCTTGCTTTTTCCATGATCCAGCAGATGTTGGCAATTTGATCTCTGGTTCCTCTGCCTTTTCTAAAAGCAGCTTGAACATCAGGAAGTTCACGGTTCACATATTGCTGAAGCTTGGCTTGGAGAATTTTGAGCATTACTTTACTAGCGTGTGAGATGAGTGCAATTGTGCGGTAGTTTGAGCATTCTTTGGCATTGCCTTTCTTTGGGATTGGAATGAAAACTGAGCTTTTCTAGTCCTGTGGCCACTGCTGAGTTTTCCAAATTTGCTGGCATATTGAGTACAGCACTTTCACAGCATCCATCTTTCAGGATTTGGAATAGCTCAACTGGAATTCCATCACCTCCACTAGCTGTGATACATGGGATCTTTAGTTGTGGCATGCAACTCTTAGCTGTGACATGTGGGAGCTTGTCCCCTTACCAGGGATCAAACCCAGGGGCCCTGTAATGGGAACTCGGAGTCTTAGCAACTGGACCACAGGGATGTCCCAGGGACTGGATTTTTATTTCAAAGTGCTTCAGAATTAAAAAGTCACGTATGGCTAGTGGCTGCTGTATCAGGCAGCCCAACTATAGCATCTGTCAATTTCAAGAGTCCTGAGTCTACTACCTGATCATGGCATACAGTCCCATCACTTCATGGGAAATAGATGGCGAAACAGTGGAAACAGTGTCAGACTTTATTTTTCTGGGCTCCAAAATCACTACAGATGGTGACTGCAGCCATGAAATTAAAAGACGCTTACTCCTTGGAAGGAAAGTTATGACCAACCTAGATAGCATATTCAAAAGCAGAGACATCACTTTGCCAACAAAGGTTCGTCTAGTCAAGGATATGGTTTTTCCTGTGGTCATGTATGGATGTGAGAGCTGGACTGTGAAGAAAGCTGAGCGCCAAAGAATTGATGCTTTTGAACTGTGGTGTTGGAGAAGACTTTTGAGAGTCCCTTGGACTGCAAGGAGATCCAACCAGTCCATTCTGAAGGAGATCAGCCCTGGGATTTCTTTGGAAGGAATGATGCTAAAGCTGAAACTCCAGTACTTTGGCCACCTCATGCGAAGAGTTGACTCATTGGAGAAGACTGGTGCTGGGAGGGATTGGGGGCAGGAGGAGAAGGGGACGACAGAGGATGAGATGGCTGGATGGCATCCCTGACTCGATGGACGTGAGTCTGAGTGAACTCTGGGAGTTGGTGATGGACAGGGAGGCCTGGCGTGGTACGATTCATGGGGTCGCAAAGAGTCAGACATGACTGAGCGACTGATCTGATCTCTTGAGTCTACTACTGTATAACTGTGTGACCTTAGGAAGATTTATTAAAATTAAGGTTATTACAGGCTTTCCTGGTGGCTCAGATGGTAAAGAATCCACCTGCAATATGGGAGACCTGGGTTTGATCTCTGGCTTGGGAAGATCTCCTGGAGGAGGGGATGGCAACCCACTCCAGTATTCTTGCCTGGAGAATCCCTATGGACAGAGGGGCCTGGCGGGCTACAATCCTGGGGTCACAAAGAGTCAGACATGACTGAGTGACTCAGCACAGCTTAGGAAGATCGCTTCACTGTTTTGAGCCAGTTTTCTCATCAGTAAATGAGGATAAAAATGGTACCTACCTCGTAATGTTGATGTGAAGACTAAGGAAGGTGATGTCTTGCAATGCTTAGCTTTGGTGCCTGGAACCCAAGTCTTCAATAAATGTTAGAAGACACAATTTGAGGAGGGAGGTGACCCTGAGAGTGGAGTTATAAGATGCTCTTGGTTGGCTCTGGCTTATAAGTAGAGCTCTAATATTTTTCATGAATCACTTGGTCAGCCATGCACATTGCAAGAAATTATACAGCTCCCCAGCTCCTATCCCATGAGAAGCTGAGTCCTTGAATCATGTCTCGTTTATGTCAATCATGGTTGCTCCTTCCTGCTTTCCACTGATAGATTTACATGAGGTCATGTGACATGCTTGTGGCCAATAAAAGTGAGAGAAAATCTGCTAAGCAGTTCTTGAGATGTCTTTAATCTCACCCTTGAAAAGAGACACAAGAAACAGATGCATGTTTTCTACATCTGGAAATTGTTTTCCGTGATGCCTGGATCTTTCTCAGCCATGTTGGGAAGCCTAAGAGGACAAGCCAAGCCTGAGAGAAAGGCAGAGCAGAAAGACAGAAAGAACCTGGGTCCCAGCTTATGTGATCAGCCTGCTCCCCTTCTTCCTCAGTCTCTCTTAACCTTTGCTTACTCTTGGTTTCAATCCCTGACTTTGAACCGGAGTTCCAACCCCAATGGGATCTTCCCTGTTTTGACCTGGATTTTTCTGCACAGTTTTTGGCTTAAGGTCCTCCCTCAGCCTTCTGATTTCCCCCGGTCTTGGGTAAGGAAAGCAACTGTGTCTCTCTGAACTCCAGCCCAGGAAAGGCCAGAGGGAGTGAAACGCTTTCTGCTCTGCAGCTCTCCGTGCTGCCTACGCCGTGCTGCTTTTCCAGGTGTGGCCACAAGTGCCTCAGACGCCTTCATTCCAGCCCAGAGCCTCTCAGGACTTCCAGAGAGGCCCCACCAGTGGATACTGTACTTTCCAAACCAAGTTCAGAAATGGTGGGGAGAGAGTGAAGGGTCTGCTTGATCCTTTCACTTTCATTTCTCCCCCTCCCCCAAGACAACTGACAACACTAACTCAGCACTCACCCTGTGCTGTTTAAACGCACCACCTCCTTTGATCCATACAACCTCTCCAGGGTGGGGGAGTTTTACAGATTCTACAAATAAGGAAACTCAGGTTTCCAAAGTTCAGAGAACGCTTCCAAGATTCCACAGCCAGGAGGTAGTGGTCCAAAACTATTCCCAGTTTCTCTAACTCAGGACTCATGTTAGCAGGCACTTGACTATATGGTCTCACTGTCTCCCGTGTTCCTGGGAAGTCTCCAGAATAGTGTGTTAAGTATTTTTCTAGTTGTCCACACTCTAAAGCCACACCAGTAAGGCTGTTTTGAGGTCAGTGAGGAAAGTTTCTTTCCATCTAGCTCTGCTTTTATCTCTTGATCGAAATTCTGGTTCTGCCCTCCTCTTCCCCAGGTCAAATCCTTCCTCCTTTTCCTTCTGACTTTTCCCTTCATCTCCCACCAGGTGACTAAATTGGAAGTCATTGTGTTGGGATGACTGGTGTCTCCCAGATGCCCTGGGTACCAAGTTATTGGTATTGGTGTCTGGAAGCAGGTTGCACATTGCTAGGGGGTTTAAAGGCAGGCAGTCCGTGTCCAGATCAACTTCTGTCTGCCTTCTCTCTGAAGGAGGTGCAGGCTTTGAGGAGAGAAAGAGTTTTTAAATTGGCCAAGGCATGGCTGAGTTTGTACTCACAAAACGTGACATACTCATGATCAAGTAAGATTTCACATCCAGCTGTAAAGACAGGATTTGAGAGAGAGGAGCTATAATGAACTTCCTTCTCTTGCTGGGTCCTTGGAGCCAAGATCATGTGTGTATGTGAATGAAGGAAGTGAGTTTAAGAAGTGAGAATCTTTGAGAAAAGTTGTTTTTTCATGAAGAGCTGTTTCACCTACAATTATTTATCTGCAATTTTACATCTCAGAACCAGCATCCTTCTCTGAATCCCAAGAGTGTATAAATATTCAGAAGTTCACACTATTTTAGGATCCGATAATGCTCTGTTCTGTTTGAAACATTTTACTCAAAGGGAGAGGACTGCACAAGTCATGGATACCAGGAAGTGGGGCTCAGGGGAGGCTGTCTCAGAAGTCTGTCAACTGCAGATGTCAGATGTGTTGAAGGTCACACCTGCATTTCACTTGTGAGCTTCTATTAAGGCAGACGTTAGGTTTTGTCTACTAATGTGTCTTCTTTTTTTTCAGTTGGTTCAGTTCAGTTCAGTCACTCAGTTGTGTCTGGCTCTTTGCGACCCCATGAACCACAGCATGCCAGGCCTCCCTGTCCATCACCAACTCCTAGAGTTTACCCAAACTCATGCCCATTGAGTTGGTGATGCCATCAAACCATCTCATCCTCTGTCATCCCCTTCTTCTGCCCTTAATCTTTCCCAGCATCAGGGTCTTTTCAAATGAGTTAGCTCTTTGCATCTGGTGGCCAAAGTATTGAAGTTTCAGCTTCAACATCAGTCCTTCCAATGAACTTAGGACTGATCTCCTTTAGGATAGACTGGTTGGATCTCCTTGCAGTCCAAGAGACTCTCAAGAGTCTTCTCCAACACCACAGTTCAAAAACATCAATTTTTCGGTGCTCAGCTTTCTTTATAGTCCCGCTCTCACATCCATACATGACCACTGGAAAAACCATAGCCTTGACTTTGTTGATAAAGTAATGTCTCTGCTTTTATAATATGCTGTCTAGGTTGGTCATAACTTTCCTTCCAAGGAGTAAACGTCTTTTAATTCCATGGCTGTAGTCACCATCTGCAGTGATTTTGAAGCCCCAAAAATTAAAGTCAGCCACTGTTTCCACAGTTTCCCTATCTATTTGCCATGAAGTGATGGAACCAGATGCCATGATCTTACTTTTCTGAATTTTGAGCTTTAAGCCAACTTTTTCACTCTCCTCTTTCACTTTCATCAAGAGGCTCTTTAGTTCTTCTTCACTTTCTGCCATAAGGGTAGTGTCATCTACATATCTGAGGTTATTGACATTTCTCCCAGCATTCTTGATTCCAGCTTGTGCTTTTTCCAGCCCAGCATTTCTCATGATGTACTCTGCATATAAGTTAAATAAGCAGGGTGACAATATACAGCCTTGACGTACTCCTTTTCCTATTTGGAACCAGTCTGTTGTTCCATGTCCAGTTCTAACTGTTGCTTCCTGACCTGCATAACAGGTTTCTCAAGAGGCAGTTGGTACAGCCACATTTATTTATTTATTTGTTCCTATATTTATTCTTAATTTTTGGCCGCACCCCACACCATGTGGGACCTTAGTTCCCTGGCCAGGGATTGAACCCATGGCCCCTGCATCGGGAGGCAAAGTCTTAACCACACCTGAGCTTCCGGGAAAGTCCCTTCTACTGTGTTTTCAGTCCCTGACACCTGGCACATAGTAATACTCCCAGTGATGCTTCCATGCCATTGCTCCATCTTGTCTCGTTTTCCCATTCCATTTTACACGGCCAATCCAGTGTAGAAACAAAAATCTTTTTGTAAAACTTACTTCGCTGATTCCATCAGAATCAACTTTGGAATCACTTAGGGTTTTGTGGGATTCCCATTGCTGTTGCTCCTTCAATTACAAGAGTCAAGCAAGGGACTTCCCTGGCGGTCCAGTGATTAAGAACCCACCTTCCATTGCAAGGGATACAGGTTCAATCCCTGGTCCAGGAACTAAGATCCCACGTGACACAGGGTGATAAGCTGGCATGCCACAACAAAGCCCTGAAGAAGTCAAATAAATACATAAAAGAAAAAGACAAGATTTTTAAAAAAAGAGTAAGTCAAGAGTTGATTATGAAAAAGGTCTTTTCCCCAACTGTCAGGTTCCTGGGACTATAATTCACTAAAATACCCCCTGCCACAATCAATGAACTTCCCTCAATAGCCAGCTCATGCCCACAGAGCAATTTACTCATCTGGCACAGAGATCCCCCAATGAAGCCTATAACTGAAATATAATTTTGGCTATGGAGTTAGTTGGAAGGGACCCCAATGCTAAATCCTCGATGATCCAAGAACGTGTATTTCCCATCACACCTTTCACTAAGTCTCTATATTTGTGTATTAAAACAAAACAGCCTTGAATATCTATTAAATTGTACAAGAGATCATAACCTAATACTGCAACACAATTTCTCCTAGGGCCTTGGGGAGAAATAGTTTATTATTATTTTTCTATAAAACTCATAAAATAGGGAAATGATTTAATACGCAGAGTAGAACTAAATTGTCTCCAAAGTGGCCAATTTTCACAATGTTTAAAACAATGTGGTTGTTTGGAACCCCAGCATGGTTCCAATATCCTTTGACACTTGGAAAAGATTCTGGGGAATGTCACCAAGTGTGGCTTGGGCCTGGCCTCTCCATGTTTCCCTGCAGAATTTCCGATCCATCTGGCCCAGGGGAGAGAATTGTCAAACCGCCACCTGGAGACCCGCTGCAAACACGTACTCTGGTGGTTTTGTGACCTGTAATCATTCCGCCAGGAAATCATCTTGCCGCAACTCGGGTACCAGATTTCACTGAAACCCTTTCAAAGTCACACACGTTAAATTTGGTTTTGTTTAGCATTTTGAGCCAATTTCTGAGAGCTCCTGGGGGAATACAGGTGGCATTTATAAAGTGTCTAGCATGCAGTCGTACGTAACGCTTCAGTGCTACTTTCTAAGTGCCTATGTTCAATGTCTTCATGCAGTAATGGTCTTTTTTAGGGTTAGAGTCACCTTAGGAGGTAGGAACGGTTGTTGTCCCCGTTTTACAGATGAGGAAACCGAGGCAGGTAGGCCTGGTGCCCCAGCCCATGCTCTAAAGCATGATGCAATACTGCTTCTCTAGAAGACTCTCAAGCGTCCACAGGCATTCTTATTATCTGGATATTGCTCAAGAGTATGAGAAACTCTTTAAAGATGAGAGAACCAGGATCATATCCACAGACTCACAGTGGGCCTGCAATTTTGTCTCTGGATTGCCCACTCTCTTGAGCCTAATGATAAAAAGAGCTCCATGGTAAGTCAGAATTTGGGCAGTTCTCAGAATCTGGGACCAATATCCTGAAGAGATTTGCAGGAAGAGAACTTTTTTGAATTTAATTAAAGAAGTATTTCTCAAACTTAGCTGAGGATGGAACATTTTGGCTTAGCATCCTGTCTACTGCCTTAGCCTCCCGAGGACCAGGGTTCCACAGAACACAGTCTGGGAAACAAGGCTCCATCTGGATATCAAGGACATCAAGCCTTCCAGTGAAAGCATTGGACTTTCGCTCTTCCAGCATCTTGTAGAATAAGGGTGGATTTCATCCGTACTACGACACCCCCACGGAGAAGGCAATGGCACCCCACTCCAGTACTCTTGCCTGGAAAATCCCACGGACGGAGGAGCCTGGTAGGCTGCAGTCCATGGGGTCGCTAAGAGTAGGACATGACTGAGCGACTTCACTTTCTCTTTTCACTTTCATGCATTGGAGAAGGAAATGGCAACCCACTCCAGTGTTCTTGCCTGGAGAATCCCAGGGATGGGGAAGCCTGGTGGGCTGCCGTCTATGGGATCACACAGAGTCAGACACGACTGAAGTGACTTAGCATAGCATAGCGCGACACCCCCAAACTATGTTCTTAAAACAATGATAAATAGTAACAGTAACCACATATGGAACACTTTGTAAGTGTCAAGAAGTATACCTAAGACTTTAGGCATTTGATCCCCTGGTCCCAAGCGGAAAAGGAAGATACCAGCCAGTATTTGCCATATGTCCTCCTTCCCGGGTGGCTCAGATAGTAAAGAATCTGCAATGCAGGAGATCTGGGTTCGATCCCTGAGTCGGGAAGATCCCTGCAGAAGGGAATGGCAACTCACTCCAGTATTCTTACCTGAAGAATTCCCATGGACCGAGGAGCCTGGTGGGTACAGTCCCCCCCCCCACACACCATGGGGTGCAGAGTCGGACACAACTGAGGACTCACACACACACACACACACTCACACTGCTGTCTGTGGATATAATTCCTGATGAGTTCTCTGAGCAGTGGCCTTTGGAAAGTTTGTGATGGAAATGAGATCTTTGCTCTGGGTAGCATCAACAACATATATAGTTGACTGAAAAACCTCAGTGGTCGCCTTCCTGGATCTTTTACTGCACTGATGATAAGAAGTGTTTCTCCCAGGCTGCTTCCAGACACTGACCGCACCTAAGGGGTTCAGACCCTCAGGCCACACCTGCAGGATTCCTCCAACAGGTGATGTTGACCTGATGCCTCCCCTATTAGCCTGCTTGAGACTTCCTCAGACCTCCACTGTGATCTAAGGTTCTTCCTTCTCAGCCCTTCTTCCTCCCCTCACCCTCCTTCAGACACCTCAGACTTGCATCCAGATATGAAGGCTCCGCCCTATCTCTCCCGCCTCCTCCCCTTAATCCTTCATAGGCGTTGTGGTTGATGCTTAGTTGCTAAATCGTGTCGGACTCTTCGTGATCCCACAGACTGTAGCCTGCCAGGCTCCTCTGTCCGTGGGATTTCCCAGGCAAGAATACTGGAGTGGGCTGCTATTTCCTTTTCCAGGGGATCTTCCCACCCCAGGGATCAAACCTTCATCTCCTACACTGGCAGGTGGATTCTTTACCACTGGGCCACCAGGGAAGCCTTTCATTGGCACTTCCCCTCCATTAATCATTTGCACATCAAAACCTATTTTGGAATCTACTTTTCAGAGACTCTAACACAGCAGCCAAAACATCCTTGGCCTCTGCTGCCACCCCAGAGGCTTGATGGCCCTGATCCAGGTTGGGATCCTGCTTTTGTGGTCAAGAGCAGGAGGTGGCCAGCTCCCGCCCTCAGGCCAGATCCGGCTTGTTGCTTCTCTTTGCAAATAACATTTTATTCGCACACAACCAGAACCTTTCATGGATGCATTGTTTATGACTGTTTCCATGCTTCAGCAGTGGAGTGGAATGGGTTTCACAGAGACCATATGGCCCACAAAGCCTAGAATATTTACTATCTGGCCCTTCACAGGAAGTTTGCTGGTGGATGGTCTAGAACAACATATCTGGCTGTTTGGATAGTGTTTGGATAAATAGCATGTTTTCTGCCCTTTGTTGTTGTTCTTTAGTTGCTGAGTCACGTCTGATTCTTTGTGACCCCATGGACTATAGCCCGCAAGGCTCCTCTGTCCATGGGAATTTCCCAGGCAAGAATACAGGAGTGGGTTGCCATTTCCTCCTTCATGGGATCTTCCCAACTGAAGGAAAGAACCTGAGTCTTTTGTGTCTCCTGCCTTGGCAGGTGAATTCTGTACTTGAGAATTCCCAGGTGGATTCTTGAGCCACCTGGGAAGCCCTCCCTGCCCTTGAGGTCCTTCAGTTTTTTTCAAGAAATAAGGAATCTGAGAACTGGATATTAAAGTTGATTTGGCAACTTAATTACAAGCATTGGGACAAATTCATTTGTTCAATAAATATTTACTGAGCACCTACTAGGTACTAGGTATCATGGTAAATGTTAGGTTGGATATGTTTATTCATTCTTTTAATAAAGACTTATGGAGCCCTGACTTTGTGCCAGATGAGGCAGGAAGGACAAAGACAATGATCACAATTTGCCCTCAAGGATAAGCTCTACAAGATAGTTGACCTACTCACCACTTTTTTTTCTTTGCTAACAAAATCCCAGTTTCATCGGGATGACGATGAGCAAGCCCTAGTTAATACAACTGAGTTGTGTCAATATCAGCTGTGTTAATACAACTGAGTTTCCCTGGGTCCATGATTATCTAGAGTGGACAAGTGACTCAAATTTAGCCAATAAGATGTAAGGGGGTGCTCTAATAAAGGCCTCTAGAAAAATTCTTTCCTAAGGGGGAAAAAAAAAGAGAGAGAGAGAGAGATTTGCCAGAATAGAGTCATGTTTTTTTTTATCAGCCCCTTTACTATCCACATTGGGATCATCTTGTGAGGGCTTGACGTCAACAGTGGCTGCAGCCATTTTGTGACCATGAGGGAATGAACAAGAGTGTCATGGATTCTGCCCCTGATCCCTACCATCATTAGCTACTATGCTGCTGCTGCTGCTGCTGCTAAGTCGCTTCAGTCGTGTCCGACTCTGTGCGACCCCATAGACGGCAGCCCACTAGGCTCCTCTGTCCCTGGGATTCTCCAGGCAAGAATACTGGAGTGGGTTGCCATTTCCTTCTCTAATGCATGAAAGTGAAAAGTGAAAGTGAAGTCGCTCAGTCATGTCTGACTCTTAGCGACCCCATGGACGAGCCTACCAGGCTCCTCCGTCCATGGGATTTTCCAGGCAAGAGTACTGGGGTGGGGTGCCATTGCCTTCCCCAATTAGCTACTATAACAATCCTAGAACATCCTTGGCGAGGCTTCTTGTCATATGAGAAGAGTAATCTCCCATTTAAGCCACCTTAACAGTCTTTTCCTTGTACCTCAAAATGTACTCAGTGATGCTGTCTTCCAGGAGAGAAACACACCATCTAATCCCAACAGCCAGTCAGGTTATTTTCTCTCCATGTTCTCATGCTAATCTTTAAGAATATTGTTTTGTTGGCCAAAGTGTGGCCCAATAATTCAGAATATAAAGGCAGACCAACCCAGTAGTCTGCAACCTTGGGAAGCTTCTAAAGGAAAGAAATCTGGTTCCCATTTGCACCTTGACACCTTCCTTTGCTGCTGGCAGGCAGCTTACAGGGCCAGGCAACTTTTGCAAAGAAACCTACTCAGCCTAAGCCCCTTCTAGTACAGTGGAGGCCTTTCAGAGAAGAGACAGGATGGAATGTGAAAGACGGTTTCAGATCCTAGAGACCTTGGCAGCTGGGCATGGGGGTGGTGGTGAGGGTGGAATTGGATAAGAGAAGCGGTGAGTTCTAGGGGGCTGGTGGGGCAACAGGCAACACAGCTATCTTACTCCCTCTTTTTACAGACCACATCACTCAGAGTCACAAGAAAGTAACTGATGCATAGAAATTGTTTTATCTTTTCTTTTGTCTTTTGGCAGCATGTGGGGTCTTAGTTGCCCGACCAGGGATTGAACCAATGCTCCCTGCAGGGAAAGCACAGAATCCTAACTCCTGGACCACCAGGGAAGTTCCTAGATGTTTTAATTTTCTTATTTGTTCTGCAACCTCTACAATGAAGAAAATGCCATGATCTCCATTTTGCAGGTGGCTGAGATTCAGAAAGCTGAGACTAACTAGCTTTGGACAGAGCTGGGGCTCTGATCACCAGGGGTTATGATCTGGAAGCCCATACTTACTCCACCACTGTCCTCTGATTTCAGAAACTTCCAGTGTTTCTTTCATTCAGTTGCTGGAATCACAGGAACCTTAAACACTGAAACTACCTCCAAACCAATAAGCCTAATGCTACAATAGTAATAGTAATGACAAAAATCTAAATGACAATCATAACAGGGCTATTATTTATTGAGTGCTCAGTAGGTTCCAAAGTTCATGCCAAGCTCTTTCCTTGCATTCCCCAATTTGATTCTTATAACAGCCCAAGAATTGGCAATTAACATTATTATTTTAAATGAGGAAACTGAGGTTTTGAGAGAATAAAGGACTTACCCGGGTCCCGGGACTTGTAAATGGCCGGGCTGGGAATAGCTCCAGGTGTGCTCGATGCTTGTCTTGAGCACGTCAGCTCCACCGGATGCCGCCTCCCCGAAGAATGTTCCTCCTTGGTCTCCATCTCTCCTTAGAGTCCTGAGCCCCTTTTTGGCAATGTACTATCTCCTCTCTCCCAAACTGCTCCTGCTGCTGCTGCTCGCTGCATGTCGACTTCCTTTGACCTCAGCATTGATGCCAAATGGGCATGCATCTCTGTGGGGATTTGCCCATTCTGTTTTCCGGGTTCTCTGTGCTTAGCATACCTTGTGGGTGTTGGAGACAGGAGTGGAGGAAGCCAAAGGTCCCTGGGGAGTGGAGACGGGGATATTATTAACTACAGGCTTTTCCAGGGGATCTTGTGTTAACTGTTATAAGTCAGCAGCTCATACACTCTAAGACGGGCACATCTGGTCAGCAGCTCCTGGTTTGCAGTTTCTGGCTGGGATTTTCCCCCTCTTACATGGAAAAGTGATCTGATGGTTAAACTTTTAAAAGGCGAATGACAGAACGGCACTCACAGCTGTGACAAATGGAAGCATGACCTTCTTGGACACCCTGGCAAGGGCACCTGGAAGGATCTTTAACTTGTCTTCCGCTTATGCAGAATGCAGTCCATCCTGCTGTCTGGGGGTGGGGTGGGGCAGGGAGTGTGTGTGTTAGTTGCTCAGTCGTATCTGACTCTGTGACTCCACAGACTGTAGCCTGCCAGGGTCATCTGTCCATGGCATTCTCCCGGCAAGAATACTGGAGTGGGTTGCCATTTCCTTCTCTAGGGAGAGAAGGGTCTGAGTCTAACATGCAGCCGCCATGCTCTTCTTCTACCATCTGTGTTGCTGCCACTGGAATTTCATTCTTTGTTATGCCTGAGTGGTATTCCATTGTATATATGTTGTTGGTGTCCCATCACTAAATTGTGTCTGACTCTTTGTGACCCTATGAACTGCAGCATACCAGACTTCCCTGTCCTTCACTATCTCCTGGAATTTGCTCAGATTAATCCCCATTGAGTCAGTGATGCTATCCAACCATCTCATCCTCTGTCACCCCCTTCTCTTCCTGCCCTCAATATTTCCTAGCATCAGGGTCTTTTCCAATGAGCCAGCTTTTCACATCAGGTGGCCAAAGTATTGGAGCTTCAGCTTCAGCATCAGTCCTTCCAATGAATATTCAAGGTTGATTTCTTTTAGGATGGACTGGTTTGATCTCCTTTCAGTCAAGAGTCTTCTCCAGCACCACAATTCAAAAACCTTCTTTATGGTCCAGCTGTCACATCTGTACATGACTGCTGGAAAAACCATAGCTTTGACTAGATGGACCTTTGTTGGCAAAGTGATGTCTCTGCTTTTTAATATGCTGTCTAGGTTTGCCATGGCTTTCCTTCCAAGGACCAAGCATCTTTTAATTTCATGGCTGCAGTCTCCATCCACAGTGATTGTATATATGTACCATATCCTGTTTATCCATTTCTCTATTGATGGGCATTTAGGATATTTCCCTGTCTTGCCTATTGTGAATAGTGTTGCTATGAACACTGAGGTGTAGGCATCTTTTAAAATTATACTTTGTCCAGATATATGCCCAGGAGTGGCACTGCAGGATCATATGGTAGCTCTATATTTCATTTTATGAGGAACCTCCTTACTGATTGAACAACAAATTTATATTCTCCACCGGCAGTGTAAGAGGGTTGGTTCCCTTTTCTCCAAACCCACTTCAGCATTTATTGTTTGCAGATTTTGTAATGATGACCATTCTGACTGGTATGAGGTGACACCTCATTGTAGTTTTGATTTGCCTTTCTTTAATAATTAGTGATGTTGAACATTTTTTCATGTGCTTCTTGGCCATCTGTCTTCCTGGGAGAAATGTCTATTTAGGTCTTCACTATTTGCAGGATTTTAAATAAATGGATGTTTTATTTAGTATCAAAGTCATCAAATAGACATTGTTTGGAAAAAATAGAAATTGAGAGAAACTTTTAAGACTAAAACGAAAAGCCTATACCATCCAGCCATCCCACGATGATCTCTTAGGTATGTATCCTTTCTCACTGTCCTTAAGTGCATGGGTCAGCAAACCTTTTCTGTAAAGGGCCAGATAGCAGTGCTTTCTGCTTTGCAACCTTCCACTCTCTGTTGCATTATTCAGCAGTGCCATAATAGTATGAAGACCATTGGTAACACGATCTTTGAACACTGACATTTGCATTTTACAACTTTTCATGTGTTCTGAAATATTATTTTTTTTTACTTTTTTCTTTTCAATCACTTAAAAATCTTAAAAAAGAAACCCAAAGTTCTTAACTCACAGGCTAAAAAGAAAAGGGAGACCATGAACTGGATATTGCCTTCAGGGTAATTTACCAGTCCCAGAACCTCTGTCTAATATTTGCATGCATAAGTGCAATATGTAAGATAAATTTAGACTCTACATTTGTGTACAGTTCTGATCATGCTTATTCCACTTGTGTATGTAGGAATTTCCCCATGAGACCAAATCTATAAAAACCTGAATTTTACTGGCTGTTAGGTGTTCTCCTTTAAACATGTTCAGGATTCCTTTTGGTTTGCAATGGAGATTGTTTCTATTTCTTTGGCTATAATGGATAATGCTGTGATAAAATGTATTCTGTACCTTCTAATGAAAAAAAAAAAAAAGATTCAGTTACACATCCTAAAGACTCCCACAACTTTGTCTTTTTTTTTTTCAATTAAATATTATTTTGCTTAACTTTACAATATTGTATTGCTTTTGCCATACATCGAGATGGATCTTCCACAAGTATACATGTGTTCCCCATCCTGAACCCTCTCCTCCCTCCTCCCTCCCCATACCATCCCCCCAGGTCGTTCCAGTGCACCAGCCCCAGGCATCCACTATCAGGCATCGTACCTGGACTGGCGACTCGTTTCAGATATGAGACTATACATATTTCAATGCTATTCTCCCAAATCATCCCACCCTCTCCCATTCCCAGAGACCCAAAGTCTGTTCTATACATCAGTGTCTCTTTTGCTGTCCCGTAAACAGGGTCATTGTTACCATCTTTCTAAATTCCATATATATGCGTCATTATACTGTATTTGTGTTTTTCTTTCTGGCTTACTTCACTCTGTATAATAGGCTCCAGTTCCATCCACCTCATTAGAACTGATTCAAATGTATTCTTTTTAATGGCTGAGTAATACTCCATTGTGTATATGTACCACAGCTTTCTTATCCATTCATCTGTGGACAGAAAAATAGATCAATGGAACAAAATAGAAAGCCCAGAGATAAATCCACGCACCTATGGACACCTTATTTTTGACAAAGGAGGCAAGAATATACAATGGATTAAAGACAATCTCTTTAACAAGTGGTGCTGGGAAAACTGGTCAAACACTTGTAAAAGAATGAAACTAGAACACTTTCTAACACCATACACAAAAATAAACTCAAAATGGATTAAAGATCTAAATGTAAGACCACAACTTTGTCTTTATCCAAAATCCAGAGCCATCCCTACCCGTGGACAGTGCGGGGAAGGGCTGCTCCACCTGCATCTTTCTCTTCAAGGGACTGAGTCAATTTCAGGAAGACTTTGGGATGTGCAGATGGAAATTTGGATAACTCAGGTCTCCTCCAATGAATACCTTGGGTCTTGAATCCTGTCTTCCTGTTCTCCACCCAAGGAGATCTACTTAAGCAAATTCACCACCAGATGCCATTAGGGGAAATCGAGGTCCGTGTTGGGTTAAGAAATTTGCTGAAGGTCACACAAGTTGGTGGTTAGGATTAGAACTCAGAGCACTTTATTTTAATTTCTTGTTGGAATATAATTGCTTTGCAGTGTTGTGTTAGTTTCTGCTGTACAGTGTAGTAAATCAGCTGTACGCATACATACATCTCCTCCCTCTTGGACCTTCTCCCCCGTGCCTTCCCCCCAGCCAGGCATCATGGGGGACCGAGCTGAGCTTCCTGTATTATACAGCAACTTCCCACTAGCTATCTGTTTTACACGTGGCAGTGTATATATGTCAATCCCAGTCGACCAGTTTGTCCCACTTCTTTGGTGTGTTGGTTAAATATCTTGAGCAGAGAAGTTTTACTATGAGAAGAATATGAGAGAAAGGAATGAGAACAATACTCCCCCTCCTCCAACACACACACACACTCACAAAAGGAAAGAAAGAAAAAAAAATATACTCTGGCCCATCCACTCTTTCCTCTATTGGGATTTAGCTTAATTCAACCTTTCGACTTGTTTGCCGTGTATGACAATTTCCTCCTTTCTCAGAAACAAATCGAGGTGTCTCTTGAACTCATGTAGACTCACTCTCACTGCCTCGCCTCCCTGTTTAACATTTTCCATATGTGTTTTAACTTAGTGGGACGCCAGCTCCCTTGGTTCCTGAGATATCCGATGCCTGGGTAATGTTCTCGAGTGTTTAAACCTCAAGCCGTATGAAAAGTCTCTCTCTTTTCCTTCTGCCCTTTCATAAATGGGGGCATTGCTTAGGAATCTCATTTCCTTTGTGTGTGAGTCCAATTCTTTTGTTATTAGCATGCGTAGGCTGCCCACATCTTATTTCTTCTCTGAAATCACTTTGTCCCTACCATTAGGAGTAAGAAAGGCCTATGGAATACAGTGAGATTCCAGGAATTGATATAAATTGGGGACTGAGGATTCCGATTTTTTGAATGGTTCTTTATGGCTGGAAGAAACATCAGAGATGATTCAGTTCAATTCAGTTCAGTTCAGTCACTCAGTCATGTCCGATTCTCTGCGACCGCATGAATCGCAGCACGCCAGGCCTCCCTGTCCATCACCAACTCCCAGAGTTCACTCAGACTCACGTCCATTGAGTCAGTGATACCATCCAGCCATCTCATCCTCTGTCGTCCCCTTTTCTTCCTGCCCCCAATCCCTCCCAGCATCAGAGTCTTTTCTAATGACTCAACTCTTCGCATGAGGTGGCCAAAGTACTGGAGTTTGAGCTTCAGCATCATTCCTTCCAAAGAACACCCAGGGCTGATCTCCTTCAGAATGGACTGGTTGGATCTCCTTGCAGTCCAATGGACTCTCAATAGTCTTCTCCAATACCACAGTTCAAAAGCATCAATTCTTCGGCACTCAGCTTTCTTCACAGTCCAATTCTCGCATCCATACATGACCACTGGAAAAACCATAGCCTTGAGTAAATGGACCTTTGTTGGCAAAGTAATGTGTCTGCTTTTCAATATGCTATCTAGGTTGATCATAAATTTTCTTCCAAGGAGTAAGCGTGTTTTCATTTCATGGTTGCCGTCACCATCTGTAGTGATTTGGGAGCCCAAAAAGATAAAGTCTGACATTGTTTCCACTGTTTCCCCATCTATTTCCCATGAAGTGATGGGACCGGATGCCATGATCTTTGTTTTCTGAATGTTGAGCTTTAAGCCAACTTTTTCACTCTCCTCTTTCACTTTCATCAAGAGGCTTTTTAGTTCCTCTTCACTTTCTGCCATAAGGGTGGTGTCACCTGCATATCAGAGATGATTAGCAGTTTACAAATTGAGCAACTGAGTCCCTGAGAGGTTACATGGCTTGTCCACGTCCAAGGTCACCAAAATGCTAGGGACACATAACAAACATTCTGAGCATCCAGGATAAGTCTGTGGTTCACCCATAGGAGAAAGTCAGTGAGAAGAGAAGTAAAACTCATCCCTGAATTCCTGACATTAATATGAACAGCTCAGGCCCAGCCTTGATTATTCATAGTTTCTTAACTGTCACTTACTGTGAAGAGCTGATGGAAAAAAATATATATCTATTTATTTATGTGTGTGTGTGTGTGTACTTATATATCTATCTTAGATCTCTGACACATAATTTATTTTGAAAAACAAGCAAAGAATGAGTTAAAAAATCAATGGGCATAATTTTTTAACATTTGAGGTTAAAAATAAATGATTCTTACATTATTTATTGAACTGGGCAACAGTGAATTAAATATTTACATTATTAAAAGTCTCACTTCTATAATCTGTAATAGGCATGAAGAGTTTATTTGAAAAATAATAATATTGATACTAAAGATAAGAACTCATGCCTGCTGAATTTCCCAACAAATCTCAAGAATTTGAGGATCAGTTTCCCAGTCTGTAAACTGTTACCATGAGTCATTGAAGCTGAGCCCCATTATTCCTTTCAACCCAGTCCAAGATTTTCTCCACACGTGGAGTCCTGTTATTTTGTGGGTAGGCTGGAGTGTCTCTAGATGAATCCATTCACTCATTCCTCCATCTATTTATTATTCAGCAACTATTTATTGGCCACCTAGGATGATGCTTTTGAATTGTGCTGGAGAAAACTCTTGAAAGTCCCTTGGACTGCATGGAGATCAAACCAGTCAATCCTAAAGGAAATCAACCCTGAATACACACTGGAAGGACTGCTTTCGAAGCCAAAACTCCAGTACTCTGGCCATTGATGCGAAGAGCTGACTCTTGGGAAAAGACCCTGATGCTGGGAAAGATTGAGGGCAAAAGGAGAAGAGAGCAGCAGAGGATGAGATGGCTGGATGGCATCACTGACTCAATGCACATGAGTTTGAGCAAACTCCAGGAGATAGTGAAGTACAGTGAAGCCTGGTGTGCTGCAGTCCATGGGTCTCAAAGAATTGGACACAACTTAGTGACTGAACAACAGCAGGAGGTGCATGTCATTGGGCAAGATGGAGGACCGTGAGGCCTGGCACCCACGCTTCTCCACATTTCTGATCAAGTTTGGATTTAAACTGTGTGTGTGCATGCTCAGTTGTAGTTTGACTCTTTGTGCCTCCAAGGACTATAGCCTGCCAGGCTCCTCTGTCCATGGAATTTCCCAGGCAAGAATAATGGAGTAGGTTGCCATTTCCCCCTCCAGGAGATCTTCCTGATCCAGGGATAGAACCCACATCTCCTGCATTGCAGGCAGATTCTTTTCCATTGAGCTACCATGGAAGCCCAGCAGTTCTTTATATTAAATTCTGTCTGTTAAGGTAACTGGTGTGATTTTAGACTCCCAATTGAATTCTGTCAGATAAAGCCAGTAATCAAAAAATTCCACATACATGTCATCATAAATGGTGGTTGTACCATTAAGGAAAGTCTCAGGACACCATGAGAGCATTTTGGGGGAAGCTGAGTGGTCAGGGGAAGCATCCCTGGAGAAGTAGAACAAGTGGGAATTAATTGAGGGAAGCAGGGAATAGTGTTCTGGCTCAAGAAACAGCATGGACAAGAGCAGAAAGAGAATGAGACACATTGGCCTCACTGGTCAGCGGCTCAGAGGATGAGCACCAGGTTGGTGAGCGTCTGGGGACGCCTCTCCAGTGAGAAGAGCAGTGGGGGATGTAGATGGAGAGAGGCAGGAACCAGAGAATGAGATGGTGTGAGGCCAAGGCATCATCTGGTATTAGGGGAAAAGAAATGATTGAGTCCTAAGGGATAGAGGCATGATCTGTTTTGCAGTGAGAGACAATATAGCATGATGGTTAAGACTCTAGCCCAGTGCTAGAGTCTAGTAGAAATAAAGTATGAGTTGTGCATGTGACTGTAAAATTTCTGATAGCCACATTTAAAAAAAGGAGGGGCTTCCCTGGTTGCTCAGTCAGTAAAGAGTCTGCCTGCAATGAAGGAAATCTGAGTTCGATACCTGAGTCAGAAAGATCCCTTGGAGAAGGAAATGGGAACCCACTCCAGTATTCTTGCCTGGGAAATCCCCTGGACAGAGGAGCCTGGTGGGCTACAGTCCATGGGGTTGTGAGAGTTGGACACAACTTAGCAACAAAACCTACCAACCTACCTAAAAAAATAAGAAGCAGGATGGGTTGATTTTAATTATATATCTGTAAATATATATCTGTATGGAGAAGGAAATGGCAACCCACTCCAGTATTCTTGCCTGGAGAATCCCAGGGATGGAGCCTAGTGGGCGCCGCATGGGGTCGCACAGAGTCGGACACGACTGAGCGACTCGCAGTAGCAGCAGCATGGAACCCAGTATGTCCAGAATATTCTCATATTAACATACAATCAGTATAAAACAATGAATGAGAAATGTTACATTTTCTTTTTCATACTTGGCCTTCAAAATCCAGTGTGTATTTAACTCAGAGCACATCTCAATGTGACAAGTGAAAGTGAAAGTCACTCAGTCATGTCCAACTCTTTGCAACTCTGTGGAATGTAATCTGCCAGGCTCTTCTGTCCATGGGATTCTCCAGGCAAGAAAACTGGAGTAGGTAGCCTATCCCTTCTCCAGGGGATCTTCCTGACTCAGGAATCATACCAGGGTCTCTTGCATTGCAGGCGGATTCTTTACCAGTTGAGCTACCAGAGAAGCATCTCCATGAGAACTTGCTATATTTCAAATGTGTTATAGCCCCACATGGCTACTTGCCATATTAGAGTAGTGTTAGGGAGAGACTGCTGCTGCTGCTAAGTCGCTTCAGTTGTGTCCGACTCTGGGTGATCCCATAGACGGCAGTCCACCAGGCTCCCCTGTCCCCAGGATTCTCCAGGCGAGAACACTGGAGTGGGTTGCCATTTCCTTCTCCGATACATGAAAGTGAAAAGTGAAAGTGAAGTCGCTCAGTCATGTCCGACCCTCAGCGACCCCATGGACTGTAGCCTTCCAGGCTCCTCCGTCCATGGGATTTTCCAGGCAAGAGTACTGGAGTGGGGTGCCATTGCCTTCTCCAAGGGAGAGACTATCTAGGTTCAAATTCCAGCAGTACCACTAATTAGCTGTTGAATCTGCTTAAGTTCTTCCATCAGTCTATTTTCTTATTTGTAAAATGGAAATAACCATAGGCTTTACATAATAGAACTATTGAGAGATCTGAATAAGTTGATACACTTAAAGAGCCCAAAGTATACAGTAACAATGATAGTCATAACTATGTGAAAAAACAAAACATCAGCCTGGCAAAGGTATGGAGTGATGGCAGGTAGACCAGTTAGACATTTGTTGAGGCTATTTTAGCAAAAGAGATTCAAGGACTAGAAAAGAGAACTTTTCAGAGCTGTGGCTTCAGTCCCAGAATATTAATCCCTCTGTACCCCATAGGGTTCATGAGGTCTTAGAAAACTTCTGAAATCTGGGATCCATTTCTGTCTCTGTTTCAGTCCTTTATCTGGGATTTCGGTGGAACTCTGAAGCTTATAAAATGAGAAAATTGTAATCAAAACATAAACATTTCTCATCCTGGAAGTGAGGTTTGGGAGGAAGCATTCTTTAAAAAAAATGATTTATTTCTTTGGCTGTGTTGGGTCTCACACCGGGACCTTCATTGTGTCAGGCGCAGTCTTCTTCCGTTGTGATGCACAGACTGTCTAGTTGTGGCGCACGGGCTTAGCCGCCCTGTGGCATGTGGCATCATAGTTTCCTGACCAGGGATCGAACCCATGTCCCCTGCACTGCAAGGTGAACTCTTAACCACTGGACCATCAGGGCAGTGTCAGCATTCTTGATGTACAGAAAAGTGTGGTGATGGTGGTGGGGGTGGGGTGCATTCCTATCCAGTCAATTGAAAATGCATGTTAGATTGTGAGGTTGCTCCAACATATTCAGCCTAATTGCAGCCCAAGTGGACTTGCTTCCATGGGTTCCAGGTGGACCCTTCTGTCTGAGAAACCAGGTGGAGATGGCACCAACTCTCCTTGCTTCTGATGGAGGATGCACGCACACACCCCTGAGCCCAGGCCTTGGGACTTAAGGAGAACATGGAATCCAGTGAGAAAATAAACTTACTCCCCACTTGACCCCATCTGGACTCCCTCCTCCCACCCCAGAGGTGATAATTACCGAAGGCTTAACACCTCTCCTGTATCTTTATATACCCACTCCTGGGTGGGAGATGACAAAAATTCCCAACACACTGCTGAGAACTCTTGCCCTGGGGCAGAAGGAGGGGGCTGGGCAGGATGGAGGAAGTTCCTTGAGTTCTGACTCTGTCTAGCTAACTGGAAGGAAGTGGACAGGCCCACCCAGGACAGAGCATGGGGTCAAGGATCTCTGATTCAATCTACACCATCAGGCTGGTGGGGAGCTCAGGCCTGGGTGGGGCTTCTTAGAGAAGGGGAAGTGGGACTTTTATATTTAATTCCCAGAAACACATGCCTGTTGGTGGCTTCAATTGTTCTTAGGATGGAGATGGGACTTTTCACAGAACTATCCAGGTCCAACAGGGTCTGTTCTCTGTTGCCTACCTCAGATGCCATCTGGCACCCCTGCTTTGCTCTGGGCCACTGGCATACATATCTTCTCTCCACTTCATAGGCCTCAGGACCTTTGCATGTGTTAGTTCCTATATCTTGACTCTGTTTTCTTTACCTCCTCTCCTGATCTTTGCCTGTCTGCCTTATTTTAGGTCTCAGTTCAAATGTCACCTTCTTTGTAAAGATTGGAAATAACCTTAATACTTACCAGTATGGACTAGTGAGGGGTTTCCTGGTGACTCAGATAGTAAAGAATCTGCCTGCAATGCAGGAGACCCAGGTTTGATTCCTGGGTTGGGAAGATCCCCTGGAGAAAGGAACAGCTTTCCTTTCCAGTCCAGTACTCTTGCCTGGAGAATTCCATGCACAGAGGAACCTGGTGGGCTACAGTCTATGGGGTCACAAAGAGTCAGACACGAGTGAGCAAGTAACCCACATGGACTAGTGAAATAAATCAGGGTATAAGTAAATGGTGGAACACAGTGCTGTTTTATAAAAGAATTAGAAGCTCTGTCCACATGAGTAAGGAGTCTGCTGTAAGAAAAAAGTAAAACAAAGAGAGAGAAAGGGGGAGTGAAAGAGAGAGGAAAGAAAGAAAGAAAGAAAAGCAAAGCATGGAATATTATGTATAGTGGTTACCATTTATGTATTAATAAATCCAGAAAAAAACATATAGGGGGTATGTGTGTGTGTCTGTGTGTGTGTGTTTGGTAGTATGTACATACCTGAATACTTTTTTTCTATTTCCAATATATTTCCAATAAGCGACAAAGCATGTTACAAAAAGGTATGTCAGATATTATCCTATTTTTTACATAATGTCATAAATACATACAGAATGGGGTTGGAGAGATATGTAACATAATATCTGAAGGTGGTGCAATTTCAAGTGATCACCTTTCTCTGTGCTGTGCTAAGTCACTTCAGTCCTATTCGACTCTTTGGGACCCTGTGAACTGTAGTCCTGGGCATTCATTGGAGGGACTGATGTTGAAGCTGAAACTCCAATACTTTGACCACCTAATGAGGAGAGCTGACTCATTTGAAAAGACCCTGATGCTGGGAAAGATTGAGGGTAGGAGGAGAAGGGGACGACAGAGGATGAGATGGTTGGATGGCATCACCAACACAACGGACATGGGTTTGGGTGGACTCCGGGAGCTGGTGATGGACAGGGAGGCCTGGCGTGCTGCAGTTCATTAGGTCGCAGAGTCGGACACGACTGAGCAACTGAACTCAACTGAACTGAACTGTAGCCTGCCAGGCTCCTCTGTCCATGGGATTCTGGAGTGGGTTGCCATGCCCTCCTCCAGGGGATCTTCAAACCCACGGCTCCTGTGGCTCCTGTATTGCAGGCAGATTCTTAACCGCTGAACCACTAGGGAAGACCCTCACCTCTTCGTAGTTTGTACTTTCTGAGCTTTTTCCTCCAATGAGCATGTTACTTTCCTGAAAAATGAAACAAGATGCAGAGGCAGCGATAGGCAGCCTGGCCTAGATCTTAAGTGCTCAGATTCCAAGGCACATTGCTCCAGTTTCAGTCCTAGTTTGCTGCTCACTGGCTGTGTGATTATGGGCATATGCCTTACCCTCTCTGTGCCTTTGTTTCTTCATTAATAAAATGGATGTGATAATAGTTTGTAACTCTCAGGGTAGTTGTGAAGACTTAACAGATGTATATGTGTATAATGACACAATAAGTTATATAGCTATATTTTCATTTATTTTTATTATTTTTTAAAATTATTATCTTAAAAATTATTATTAAAATTATATGCAAGTATGTTACCTACTAAAAGTATATAAAATAAAAAATAAGCTACATTTTAACATATACATTATCATGATTAAAAATATGCATGGGGTGCATATAATTTTATGTAAAATGTTATATTGTTATTTTTAATATACATCATATAAAAATGTTTGCCATACATTTTTGTAACTGGCTTTGTCACTTAATATGTTAGAAATATTAAAAAGGTATTTCGGGATTCTCTGCCACGAGTTTTCTACTTGGAGGCAATGCGTGTCTATCCTGAAATATTTTATGGATGTACTACCAAACACACACGCGCACGCACGCATGCACATTCACATACATAAAACATTGGTCTTCTCTCCCCGACCTGGTCCCACAGTGGGAATGTCTACTTCCCAAAGCATGTAATTGCAACTCCTCTGGCACGGTGCTGTAAAATCCCCGGGGACACATGACGACCTGCCACTGGTCACCCCAGACACCCTGGAGCTGTGAAATGTCAGGTGCCAGGAGCAAGTGCTTGAAATTCACCGGCGTGGCTGATGCTGTTCGATCGGTTTCCATGGTGAAGGCGGTAGAAGAAGGCTCAGGAGAGGTCAGACCTGGCCTCCGTCCACGGACCCCCAGCCCTCGCCCGAGCGCACACTGACTCAGTGTGACAACTGGCTGAGCAGCTTTGATTAATTAAATATTTCACCCCGAATTTGCAAAACATCATCTCCGGCAAGTCCACATAACGCCTGTAACGCTGGGCTAATTAGCTTAGCAGGTCACCGAGCTGGTGTGCTGATGTCTGTGTGACTCTTAATTTGAAGAATGCTGGATTTAGAACAGAGGAGAAGACTTTAAGATCTGGCTAGCATGCCATTTTGTATGGCATTCAATGAAAGATTTCTTCCTAGTACAGTTCAGTTCAGTTCAGTCGTTCAGTCGTGTCTGACTCTTTGTCACCCCATGAATTGCAGCACGCCAGGCCTCCCTGTCCATCACCAACTCCCGGAGGTCACTCAGACTCACATCTATCGAGTCAGTGATGCCATCCAGCCATCTCATCCTCTGTCGTCCCCTTCTCCTCCTGCCCTCAATCCCTCCCAGCATCAGAGTCTTTTCCAATGACTCAGTTCTTCGCATGAGGTGGCCAAAGTACTGGAGTTTCAGCTTTAGCATTATTCCTTCCAAAGAACACCCAGGATTGATCTTCTTTAGAATGGACTGGTTGGATCTCCTTGCAGTCCATGGGACTCTCAAGAGTCTTCTCCAACACAATTCAAAAGCATCAATTCTTTGGTGCTCAGCTTTCTTCACAGTCCAACTCTCACATCCCTACATGAATACTGGAAAAAACCATAGCCTTGACTAGATGGACCTTTGTTGGAAAGTAAAGTCTCTGCTTTTCAATATGCTATATAGGTTGGTCATAACTTTCCTTCCAAGGAGTAAGTATCTTTTAATTTCATGGCTGCAATCACCATCTGCAGTGATTTCGGAGCCCCCAAAAATAAAGTCTGACACTGTTTCCACTGTTTCCCCATCTATTTCCCATGACGTGATGGGACCAGATGCCATGATCTTCGTTTTCTGAATGTTGAGCTTTAAGCCAACTTTTTCACTCTCCTCTTTCACTTTCCTCAAAAGGCTTTTTAGTTCCTCTTCACTTTCTGCCATAAGGTTGGTGTCATCTGCATATCTGAGGTTATTGATATTTCTCCTGGCAATCTTGATTCCAGCTTGTGCTTCTTCCAGCCCAGCGTTTCTCATGATGTACTCTGTATGTAAGTTAAATAAGCAGACTGACAATATACAGCCTTGACGTACTCGGTTTCCTATTTGGAACCAGTCTGTTGTTCCATGACCAGTTCTAACTGTTGCTTCCTGACCTGCATATAGGTTTCTCAAGAGACAGGTTGGGTGGTCTGGCATTCCCATCTCTTTCAGAATTTTCCAGTTTATTGTGATTCACACAGTCAAAGGCTTTGGCATAGTCAATAAAGCAGAAACAGATGTTTTTCTGGAACTGTCTTCCTTTTTTGATGATCCAGCAGATATTGCCAATTTTATTTCTGGTTCCTCTGCCTTTTCTAAAACCAGCTTGAACATCTGGAAGTTCACGGTTCACATATTGCTGAAGCCTGGCTTGGAGAATTTTGAGCATTACTTTACTAGCGTGTGAGATGAGTGCAATTGTGCGGTAGTTTGAACATTCTTTGGCATTGCCTTTCTTTGGGGTTGAAATGAAAACTGACTTTTTCCAGTCCTGTGGCCACTGCTGAGTTTTCTAAATTTGCTGGCATATTGAATGCAGCACTTTCACAGCATCATCTTTCAGGATTTGTAAGAGCTCAACTGGAATTCCATCACCTCCACTAGCTTTGTTCGTAGCGATGCTTTCTAAGGCCCACTTCACATTGCAGAATGTCGGACTCTAGGTGAGTGATCACATCATCATGATTTTCTTGGTCATGAAGCTCTATTTTGTACAGTTCTTCTGTGCATTCTTGCCATCTCTTCTTAATATCTTCTGCTTCTGTTAGATCCATACCATTTCTGTCCTTTATCGAGCCCATCTTTGCATGAAATGTTCCCTTAGTATCTCTAATTTTCTTGACGAGATCTCTAGTCTTTCCCATTCTGTTGTTTTCCTCTGTTTCTTTGTATTGATCGCTGAAGAAGGCTTTCTTATCTCTTCTTGCTATTCTTTGGAACTCTGCATTCAGATGTTTATATCTTTCCTTTTCTCCTTTGCTTTTCACTTTTCTTCTTTTCACAGCTATTTGTAAGGCCTCCCCAGACAGCCATTTTGCTTTTTCGCATTTCTTTTCCATGGGGATGGTCTTGATCCCTGTCTCCTGTACAATGTCAGGAACCTCATTCCATAGTTCATCAGGCACTCTATCTATCAGATCTAGGCCCTTAAATCTATTTCTCACTTCCACTGTATAATCATAAGGGATTTGATATAGGTCATACCTGAATGGTCTAGTGGCTTTTCCCTACTTTATTCAAGTTAAGTCTGAATTTGGCAATAAGGAGCTCATGATCTGAGCCACAGTCAGCTCCCGGTCTTGTTTTTGCTGACTGTATAGAGCTTCTCCATCTTTGGTTGCAAAGAATATAATCAGTCTGATTTTGGTGTTGACCATCTGGTGATGTCCATGTGTAGAGTCTTCTCTTGTGTTGTTGGAAGAGGGTATTTGCTATGACCAGTGCATTTTCTTGGCAAAACTCTATTAGCTTTTGCCCTGCTTCATTCCATATTCCAAGGCCAAATTTGCCTGTTACTCCAGGTGTTTCTTGACTTCCTACTTTTGCATTCCAGTCCCCTATAATGAAAAGGACATCTTTTTTGGGTTTTACTTCTAAAAGGTCTTGTAGGTCTTCATAGAACCATTCAACTTTAGCTTCTTCAGCATTACTGGTTGGGGCATAGGCTTGGATTACTGTGATATTGAATGGTTTGCCTTGGAAACAAACAGACATCATTCTCTCGTTTTTGAGATTGCATCCAAGAACTGCATTTAGGACTCTTTTGTTGACCATGATGGCTACTCCATTTCTTCTAAGGGATTCCTGCCTGCAGTAGTAGATATAATGGTCATCTGAGTTAAATTCACCCATTCCAGTCCATTTTAGTTCGCTGATTCCTACAATGTCAACATTCACTCTTGCCATCTCCTGTTTGACCACTTCTGATTTGCCTTGATTCATGGACCTAACATTCCAGGTTCCTATGCAATATTGCTCTTTACAGCATCGGACTTTGCTTCTATCACCAGCTACATCCACAGCGGGGTATTATTTTTGCTTTGGCTCCATCCCTTCATTCTTTCTGGAGTTATTTCTCTACTGATCTCCAGTAGCATATTGGACACCTACTGACCTGGGGAGTTCCTTTTTCAGTATCCTATCATTTTGCCTTTTCATAGTGTTCATAGGGTTCTCAAGGCAAGAATACTGAAGTGGTTTGCCATTCCCTTCTCCAGAGGACCACATTCTGTCAGACCTCTCCACCATCACCTGCCCATCTTGGGTTGCCCCACGGGCATGGCTTAGTTTCATTGAATTAGACAAGGCTATGGTCCTAGTGTGATTAGATTGACTAGTTTTCTGTGATTATGGTTTCAGTGCGTGGGCCCTCTGATGCCCTCTTGCAACACCTACCGTCTTACTTGGGTTTCTCTTACTTTGGATGTGGGGTATCTCTTCATGGCTGGAGTATCTCTTTGCCGCCCCCCACCCCCGCCTCATCCAATTTCTTCCTAATCACCTTGAAAATAGAATAACTCTGCCTGGTGGAATCTTGCTACTGCTAAGTCGCTTCAGTCGTGTCCAACTCTGTGGGACCCCACAGATGGCAGCCCATCAGGCTCCCCGGTCCCTGGGATTCTCCAGGCAAGAACACTGGAGTGGGTTGCCATTTCCTTCTCCAATGCATGAAAGTGAAAAGTGAAGGTGAAGTCACTCAGTTGTGTCCGACTCTCCACAACCCCATGGACGGCAGTTTACCAGGCTCCTCTGTCCATGGGATTTTCCAGGCGAGAGTACTGGAGTGGGTTGCCATTGCCTTCTTCAATCTTACTCTGTGTTAAGTATTTTCTGAGCCTTACCATCTCATTTACTCCTGCAGATCAGAGCTGTAGTTAGGACTGTTCTGGTTGCAAGCCTGGAGAACCCAATTATGGTTGCCTTGGACCGTGAAGAAAGCTGAGTGCCGAAGAATTGATGCTTTTGAACTGTGGTGTTGGAGAAGACTCTTGAGAGTCCCTTGGACTGCAAGGAGATCCAACCAGTCCATTCTGAAGGAGATCCGCCCTGGGATTTCTTTGGAAGGAATGATGCTAAAGCTGAAACTCCAGTACTTTGGCCACCTCATGCGAAGAGTTGACTCATTGGAAAAGACCCTGATGCTGGGAAAGACTGAGGGCAGGAGGAGAAGGGGATGACAGAGGATGAGATGGCTGGATGGCATCACTGACTTGATGGACTGAGTCTGTGAGTCTGAGTGAACTCTGGGAGTTGGTGATGGACAGGGAGGCCTGGTGTGCTGCAATTCATGGGGTCACAAAGAGTCGGACACAACTGAACAACTGAACTGAAATGAACTGTGCCAAAAAGGCATACTTGCAAATTATATACTTGTCTATTATTATTGGCTTCTGCAGTTGGATGATCTTGGAGTAAGCCAGCTTTAGGAATGACGGAATCCAGCACGCATTTGTTGCTCTTAGGGTGAACAACACCCTGGCTGTTGCTAGGCTGGCTAATGCTAGATGTGTGTGTGTGTGTGTGTGTGTGTGTGTGTGTGTGTGTGTATGGGACTTCCTTGGTGGCTCTTTGGTAAAGAACCCACTTGCCAGTGCAGGAGACAGAGGAGACACAGGTTAGATCCTTGGGTGGGGAAGATCCCCTGTAGGAGGGCTTGGCGACCCTCTTCAGTATTCTTGCCTGGAGAACCCCACGGACAGAGGAACCTGGTAGGCAACGGCCCATAGGGTCACAAAGAATCGGCTATGACTGAAACACTGAGCGTGCACACCACATCTTTTTATCCATTTATCTATTGATCGACACTTAGGTTGCTTCTTTATCTTGGCAATTGTAAATAATGCCACCATGAACATTTGGGTGCGTGTGTCTTTTTGAAGTAGTGTTTTTGTTCTTTTTGGATATATACTCAGGAGTGGAATTGTTGGGGCATATGATAATTCTAATTTTAGCTTTTTGAGGCACCTCCATACTGTCTTCCACAGTGGCTACACCAATTTACATTCCCACCTATGGTGTACATAGGTTGCCTTGTCCCCCCGTCCTCGCCAACATTTGCTGATTTTAGGTTGGCCTTATTCCTAAGCCTGTGCCCAAGGCATGACCCTTGACATGCCTTCCCATCTGACCCTGCCATGCCCTTTGTTATGCATATAATTCTCACCATTTCGTTTCATCATGTCCTCATTTATAGCTCTTGATCCTTTGCTTTATACAAAGTTTTATTGTTATTAGACAGTGGAGAACACTATGAAGGAGAATTAATGTTAGGAATCCTTTTCTTACTAGTATATACCACATAGATGATCATTTGTAAAATTTCTGATCCTTTGCATTTATTTTATTTATATGATAAGACATAATGATAAACACATGATAATGGTTTATCACATGATAAATGCATAATGATAATGATGACAATGCTACTACAATTAGCTAAGAGTTATCTTGTGCCAGGTACTATAATTTGTTTAATTCCTAAAACATCTCTATAACATGGCTCTTACACCATTGAAAGTATTAGACAATTAAAGAAATGAAGGAACAAAGAGGTTAAGCAACTTGCCCAAGGTCACACAGCTGGACCATGGCAGAACAGAAGTTCAAACCCTGCCTGTTTGACTCTAGACCTCTGCCTAATATTGCCTCTTACCAAGTTAAGTTTGTGGTTTCACTGGTATTATTACTCAGAATAAGGCTGAATTTAAGAAATAAAGGGATTACCAGAAAAATGAAAATAAATTTCAGTGCTGGGACTTGTTGAGTACTGGGAAGAGGTATCAAGGATTGACACGTAGATCCAGATTCACAAATATTTGGATTGGACATGATCATTCAGAGCCCTCCATGCTAGGGCATGAGTCCCTTTTGTAGAGTAGCCGAATCCTTGTGGAAAGTATTCCCAGCTCACCACGATTCCCTCACTCCCAGCTAAGGGCCCTGGTGGCTTTTTAAAGCCTATAGTGTTTTTACTGTAAGTCCATACCTATTGGTCATCCTGTTTAGACCAAGGTGGTTACCTTACCCAAGATGTGCCAATCAGAGCTTTTCTCCTGATAATTTGGAGTTGAGAGAGAGGGTTGAAAAGATAACCATACACTGTATAGCAAGGAACTCTGCTCAGTAGACAACCTAAATGGGGAAAACATTTGAAAGGGACTTCCCTGGTGGTCCAGTGGCTAAGATTTGCACTCCCAATGCAGGGGCCCTGGGTTCGATCCCTGGTCAGGGAACTAGACCTCACATGCCTCAATTGAGAGTTTTCGTGCTGCAGCTAAAGATCCTGCAACAAAGATAAAAAATCCTGCATGCTGCAGCTGAGACCTGGTGCAGCCAAATTAATTCGTTAAAAAGAATAAATCACGTATATGTATAACTAATCACTTTGTTGTACACTTGAAACTAACACAATATTGCTAATCAACTATACCCCAATATAAAATAAAGATGATTTAAGATTTAAAAAAAGATTCACACACACACACTCACAGGCATGTTGCTTTATTCTCTGTTAGTGGTTGAACCAATGACATCCCTGCCCACACCGGGTGCTGTGGGGTGGCCCACGATGCAGTTGAAGAATTTGGGGTGTTTCCAGTTAAAGCAGAGGGATATGGCAGCCTGTGGAGAGAGACAGAGGGAGTGAGGAAAGGAGGCCATTGGGCACCTGAGGGCCCCTTTTCCAGTTCTGCACCTCCCACAAGTTCAACTGCATTCCAGGCTTAAGGTTCCCTGAGTCCCCTGTTGTTATTCCATCAGTAAGTTGTATCCAACTCTTTTGTGACGCTATGGACTGAAACCTGCCAGGCTCCACTGTCCATGGGATTTCTCGGCAAGAATCCTGGAGTAGGTTGCCATTTCCTCCTCCAGGGGATCTTCCTGGCCCAAGGATCTAACCTGTGTCTCTCTCTCCCACCTTGGCAGGCAGGTTCTTCAGTGCTGAGCCATAAGGGAAGCCCCTGTGACTCCCTTGTGTGCATGCTAAGTCCTTTCAGTCGTGTTCGACTCTCTTGTGACCCTATGCACTGTATAGCCTGCCAGGCTCCTCTGTCCATGGGATTCTCCGTTGCCATGCCCTCCTCCAGGGGAACTTCCCAGCCCAGGGATTGAACCTGCATCTCTTATGTCCACCTGCATTGGCAGGTGCGTTCTTTACCACTGTGACTTCCTTGCTGCTACTGCTAAGTCGCCTCAGTCGTGTCCGACTCTGTGCGACCCCATAGACGGCAGCCCACCAGGCTCCCCCGTCCCTGGGATTCTCAAGGCAAGAACACTGGAGTGGGTTGCCATTGACTCCCTTAGTCCTTTCTAATATATGCTGTCTAAAATACCTCTATCCAGTTTCTGTCACTTACAATCACTCGGCTTGGTCTCAAATGCCCAACCTCTCTACCCAGAGCTGGGTCAAGTCTATGGGGCAATTCAAGGGGAATCCCTTCTGAGCAGACCTTCTCTCTAACCCTCAGACTCGGCTGGAACTGTAGTTTCAGACAGCAGCCAACAGGAGCCCTTACCATTGAGGCCCGGTGAACCAATGTGGATTTCTTTCCCCCCAAGGTCAGCGAAACCTAGCACAGTGATTTCCCTCTGTCAGCAGCCAAATTGATCATTTTCTCAGGCTGCCTGAGAAACGCTAATTCCCGAGCCTCAGATATTTGCAGTGGAAACCTGTCTCTCCCCCTGGATGCCCTGGGGCCTTGTTAAAGCTCTCTCTTCAGCTCCAGGAGTCAATGTCCAGCCTCAGAAATGGCCCCATCTCACAATCCATCCAGGGGAGCGGGCAATGCTAGAATCCCTGGTGTCACGGCTGGAGTCTCACTGTCTCTCTTTAAGGGTTGATAGTTAAAAATTCATGGTTATTTTCAAAGGAGGAAAAATGCTTAAACTGCTTTCCTACTTGCAAACCTTCCCTTTTTTGATTCAAAATCAAACTTTTGTCTAGACAGGCGAGGGCTTTTTGCTGACATGCTTTGCCAGCTCAGAAACCTTGAGGTTTTCCAAATGCAACACCCCCGCCCCTTCCTGGCGGCCCGTCTCCAGCCATGTTTCTTCCAATCACAACCTCTGAGCAGCTCAGAGCAGAGCTAACTGGGTGGAAAAGCCCAAGATGGACATTGGTGGTTCTTCCTTTGGCTCAGCCATCTTCCTTAACAAGTTGTCTATGCTGGCAGCTGCTATGCTAACTCTCTGGCACAGTCTAGCTGTATTGCAATGTTTGAAGTAGCTCTAACAGGTTCCTCATCACCCAACCTGTGTGTGTGCTTGCTCAGTTGCTTCAGTCATGGCTGACTCTTTGTGGCCCTGTGGACTGTAGCCCATAAGGCACCTCTGTCCATGGGGATTCCCCAGGCAAGTATACCAGAGTGGGTTGCCATGCCCTCCTCCAGGGGATCTTCCTGATCCAGGGATTGAGCCTGCAAGTCTCCTGCAGCTCCTGCATTGCAGGCAGATTTTTCACTGCAGAGCCACCAGGAAAGCCCCCATCACCCAATCAGATCAGATCAGATCAGTCGCTCAGTCGTGTCCGACTCTTTGCGACCCCATGAACCACAGCACGCCAGGCCTCCCTGTCCATCACTCAGACTCACATTCATCGAGTCAGTGATGCCATCCAGCCATCTCATCCTCTGTCGTCCCCTTCTCCTCTTGCACCCAACAGCTGCTGCTATTTCTCCTCTCCCCTTCTTCTTCTTGTCTTGTTCCAAGCAATGTGTTCACTGTAGAAAAATTACAAACTGGATAAGCACTAGGAAAAAAATAAATACCCGATCCCATGATCTTATTCTTATAAAAATTTTCTCTAAATATATATATATACATATATACCTAAGTGCGTTCCTGCTTAGTCACTCAGTCATGTCCAGTTTTCTGTGAGCTTGTGGACTGTAGATTGCTAGGCTCCTCTGTCCATGGGATTTTTCAGGTGAGAATACTGGAGTGGGTTGCCATTTCCTCCTCCAGAGGATCTTTCTGATCCAGGGATTGAACCTGTGTCTTCTGTGTCTCCTGCATTGCAGGCAGATTCTTTACCCATTGAGCCATCGGAGAAACCCACATATATCCCTGCTGCTGCTGCTGCTGCTAAGTTGCGTCAGTCATGTCCGACTCTGTGCGACCCCATAGACGGCAGCCCACCAGGCTCCACCGTCCCTGGGATTCTCCAGGCAAGAACACTGGAGAGGGTTGCCATTTCCTTCTCCAATGCATGAAAATGAAAAGTGAAAGTGAAGTCGCTCAGTCATGTCTGACTCTTCATGACCGCATGGACTGGAGCCCACTAGGCTCCTCCATCCTTGGGATTTTCCAGGCAAGAGTACTGGAGTGGGGTGCCATTGCCTTCTCCACATATATTCCTAGATATGATTAAATAAGGATCCTAAAAATTATCCCCAAAACTTTATAGCTTAAGCAACACAGATCTATTATCTCATAGTTTCTGTGGGTCAAGAATTTGAGAACAGCTTGTGTGCGCAGGTGTGTCATTATCTCTCATGAATTTGCAGCCAGATGTTGGCTGGGGCTTCAAGTCATCTGAAGGCTTGCTTGGGGCTGGACAGCCTGCTGCCGAGATGGTGCATTCACTTAGCTGGCTACTTGGTGCTGGCTGTTGACAGGGGACCAGATGGAACTCTCTTTTAGTAGGCTATTTGAATATCCATCCTTACAATATGGCAGCTGGCTTCTCCCCAGAGTGAGTGATCCAAGAAGAAGCAAAGCAAAAGTGGGAATGATATTTTTGACGTAGTCTCAAAGTTATATTTCATCACTTCTGCCATATTCTATGAGTCATACAGACTTGCCCTGATTCACTGTGGCAGAAAACTACACAAGCGTGATGAGGCAAGGATACTGGGGGTCATGTTGCTTGTGGTATATCATCATATAATACCCATATCTTTTTTCTTTCTGCAAAAAAAAAAAAAAAGATGGCATTGTAGTCTACATGCCAACTTATGAACCATGTGACTAAGTCACCTTGGAGCAGATTCTCCATCCCCAGTGAAGACTCTGATAACAATACAATCCCCCAAAATCCGACAGTGATTTCATGAGAAATTCTGAGCCAAAAATGACTAGTTGAGACACTCAAATTCCTGACTCCCAGAAACTGTGAAATAATAAATGGTCACTGTGTTAAGCTGCTAAGTGTCTGTGACTTGCCATTTTCTGAATCAGTGTATTATGATCATCTTTGAACTATAAATAAATATAACTTTATAGCATCTTCTTAGGGGGCCAGTTGGAAATGTGTGTTTGTGTGTATGCATGTGTGGAGGATGATTTACGTTGTTACCTAAACTGGCAGGCATTCCAGAGTTGGGTAGGGACTTGGTCAGATAGCTGTGGTCAGTGTTGCCCACCTATATTCTCAGGTATCTCTCTTTAAAAAAAATATTATTTATTTATTTTTGGCTGCACTGGGTCTTTGTTACTATGCACGGGCTTTTCCCATTTGTGGTGACAGGGGGCCACTCTGTTGCAATGCATGGACTTCTCGTTGCAGTGGCTTCTCTTGTTGTGGAGCATGGTCTCTAGAGTGCGTGGGCTCAGTAGTTGTGGTGCATGGGTTCAGTTGCCCTGAGGCACATGGGATCCTCCTGGACCAGGGGTCGAACTTGTGTCCTGTTCATTGGTAGGCATATTCCCAACCACTGAACCACCAGGGAAGTCCTCCAGGTTTCTTCTTTAGAGCATATGAAGGGGTTATGGGCTTCCCTGGTGGCTCAGACGGTAAAGCGTCTGTCTGCAATGCGGGAGACCCGGGTTCGATCCCTGGGTTGGGAAGATCCCCTGGAGAAGGAAATGGCAGCCCACTCCAGTATTCTTGCCTGGTAGGCTACTGTCCATGGAGTCGCAAAGAGTCAGACATGACTGAGCGACTTCACTTCAAGGGGTTATACTTTTCCAGTCACCTGAATTAATTATGAGCCTATGACTTGCTTGGCTAGTGAAATGTGAAAGTGACAGATATGACTTCCAAGTGACAGCATTTAATGACCTGTGCTCAGTTTTGGTTGTTTTAGGCCACTGACATGAGGGGCATTTTTGTTGTTGTGGCATAACTTAGCTTACCCTGACTAATACAGAGTCTAAGACAGAAGATGATTCAGGTCTCCTTCAAGGTTGGACCAGGACCATCTGCTGTCAGATCCCTTCCTTCCTCTTTCCTTGGTCTGCTCTGTGTCTCGGGGGCTGGGCTCTGCAAGCTATAGTTCACAGCTTCCCTATTCCACTGGTGGAAATTATGACCTATTGGAAGGTGGGATGAAGGGAGAGGTTAAGGTATTTCTTTCCCTCCATTCTTCACTCAGGCCACAGCTCTAGTACTAGAAGCTGCATCTCTTTTCTTTAGCTCCTTCCACAAGTCTAGCTGTGGTTCCAACTCCCATCAGCAGGAGACCCCAAGCTTGGGCTGCAGTAATATCACCTCTTCTTTCTGTCCTCCAGCTGAGGGGTGTTGGTAACCCCCTGCTGTTGGTAATCTCTGCTTTCCTCACTGTATCCTTTGGTTTCTCAGATTTTCCATCTTTTGGGTACCTGACGCCCTGCATTAAAATCTCTTGGTTTCAAATACCCAGAGTGGCTTCTGTTCCCACAATTGGTCCCTGAATGATACCTGGACTCTGTGCCGGGATCTATAGAAAGACAGGAAATGCAGTGAAGCATGATCCAGATATGATGGGTCTGCCCCATGAGGACCCGCACTCTGATGAGAAAGGCAGACTCATAGGGCGCTTATGCCAAGCATGGGCAGTACAGAGCCCTGGGGGCTCTAATACAGTCTTGGAGGTCTGGAAAGACTGAGATCTGAAGGATAAACTGGAATTAAACATCAGGGAAGTTTCTGGTATTCCCAAGCTGCAAGGCAGGGGCCAGGCCCTTTGCTCATTACCATTAGTGGCATCAGTTGACAGGGTGGGGTGGGGCTGCCCCCTGCCTGCTCTGTTTCCTGGCACTGGTGCTCATTTTTCTTCCAGTGATTGATCGCCAGTTACAACAATCTGGGTGATCTGGATCCAGCCACAAGCATTTCTGAGCACCCGTTGGCCCTGCAGATAAAGTGGCTCTGACTCTGAGAGGGATGTCATCATCACGTTGATTGTATGGCTCGTTTAAGAAAATGCCTGGAGAATCTGGGGAGATGGTTGGCCAGAGAGCCTCCATCTATCCATCTTCTATTTCTTCATATGTGTTCTGAGCACATGCTCAGGGCCTGGCCCTCTGCCTTGCACTGGGGTGGAAGGCAGCCACACCATCAAGTAAGACACTCTTCCTTTTTTTTTCCTGAGGAACCCATAGTCCTATGGGGGAGGAAGCAATCACAGAGAAAATTATTACAATACATTTTTTCAAAATCACACAAGGGATGAAAAGGAGGGAGCAAGTGACAGCTTAAGTTATCAGAAAAGCTTTCTCAGAGGAAGTAACATGGAACTGGGTGTTGAGGGATGAGTAGGAGTTTGCTAGGTAGAGGAAGATAAGCAATAAGGATATTCTAAGTGATGGAAATAGTACATGGAGAATTATAAAGCTAAGAATAATAAAAATGTTAAACATATTGCATTCAGTGATTTGTGATCTAAAGTGTAGGGTTCTCAATGTATAGGGTTTGTGGCTGGGAGTGTATGAGAAGAGAGTAGGAAGGTAGGATAGGTCAGATCATGAAGGACCTTGAACAGCAAGCTGAACAGTTTGGATGGAATTATATTAGAAGATTAGAATAGGGCAGGGCTATATCCAGATCTGCATTTTGCAAAGACTAGCATGGCTGTTTAGTATGGATAAGATTTACTTACTTATTCAACCAGTATATGTTGGGTGATACCATGAGTCAGTAGTTCTTGTTAGGTGTTAGCAGCAGCAGTGAACAAGAGAAATGCCCTATCCTTCTTGAGTTTGATCTAGCATGTGTGTGTGCGCTTAGTCGTGTCTGACTCTTTTGTGACCCCATGGACTGTAGCCCGCCAGACTCCTCTGTCTGTGGGATTTCCCAGGCAAGAATACTGGATGGCATTTCCTTATCCAGGCGATCTTCCTGACCTGGGAATTGAACCTGCTTCTCCTGCATCTCCTGCATTGGCAGGTGAATTCTTTACCACTGAGGCACTAGTGGAAGCCCCTCAATCTAGTGTAGGAGACAGATAATTAGAAAGTGTGTGTGTGTGTGTGTGTGTGTGTGTGTGTGTGTGTGTGTGTGTGTGTGTGGTGCTCAGTGCTATGAAGAAATACAATAAGCAGCATAGTAGTGACTGCTGATGGTGATCGGGGGACAGGATCAGTATTCCAGGAACAAGTTCCTTTGAGATTAAGTTACTCTCTGTGGCAGGAGATGGGATTGAATGGGGGACAGGTAGAAAATAATGGGAACTGAGGTGAATTATGTGAGGGATGGGAGGTTTAGGAGACAGAAGGTGATGCTCTCAGGGTTGGGCATAGCTAGTTGATGCCATCTGTCACAGGGACACAGAGAAGGCAATGGCACCCCACTCCAGTACTCTTGCCTGGAAAATCCCATGGACGGAGGAGCCTGGTAGGCTGCAATCCATGGGGTCGCTAAGAGTTGGACACCACTGAGCGACTTCACTTTCACTTTTCACTTTCATGCATTGGAGAAGGAAATGGCAACCCACTCCACTATTCTTGCCTGGAGAATCCCAGGGATGGCGGAGCCTGGTGGGCTGCCATCTATGGGATCTCACAGAGTTGGACACGACTGAAGTGACTTAGCAGCAGCAGTCACAGGGACACACGGTGTGTTCACCTAGCCCTAATTTTTCTTCTGGACATATAGCTAGACTACATTCCCCAACCTCCCTTTGTAGTTAAGTGGGAGTACGAATTGGGCAAGAGTGACATGGGTCCCATCCAGACCTGGCATCTAAAACCTCAAACATAAAATATGCATTAAAAAATAATTATGTATTTATTTTTGTCCTTGATGGGTCTTCATTACTGCATGGGCTTTTCTCTAGTTGCAGGGAGCAAGGGCTGCTCTTTGCTGCAGTGGACCGGCTTCTCATTGCGGTGGCTTCTTTTGTTGTGGAGCACAGGCTCTAGGGCTCTCAGGCTTCAGTATTTGCAGCACGTGGGCTCAATAGTTGCAGCTCCCAGTCCCTAGAGCACAGGCTCAGTAGTTGTGGCACATGGCCTTAGTTGCTCTATAGCATGTGGAATCTTCCCTGACCAAGGATTGAAACTGTGTTTCTTGCATTGATAGGCAGATTCTTTACCACTGAGCCACCAGGGAAGCCCTAAACCCTCCCACATAACCTTCCATGCCTTTCCTTTACTCACCTGAGAGCCAGATGCTTAAGACCCAGTAGAAGGTCGGATGCCCTGGAACAGGTTTTCTGAACCATTGATTTGGGAACCAGACAATTCTTTGATGTGGAGGACTGCCCTATATACTGTAGGGTATTGACTAGCATCCCTGGCCTCTACCAATGAGATGTCAGATCTCCCCACCTCCGATTTCAACAACCACAACCACATCTATATGTTACCCAATGTCCCCATTTTGAAAACCACTGTCCTAGAAGAGAAGACAGAAGCTCCCTGGGTCCCTGAATGACTGTGTGGAGCAGAGCTCACCCTGCTCATTCTCACTGGACTGGAATGTGGATGCAAAATAAACCTTTACTGTGTTAAGCCACAGAGATTTGAGGGTTATTTGTTATAACAGCTTAACCTACACTAATACACCACTCACACCTGGAGTTCAAATAGGTCTGGGCTAGAGTTACATTTGGAGAAGTCGATGGCACCCCACTCCAGTACTCTTGCCTGGAAAATCCCATGGACAGAGGAGCCTGGTAGGCTGCAGTCCATGGGGTCGTGAAGAGTTGGACACGACTGAGCGACTTCACTTTCACTTTTCACTTTCATGCACTGGAGAAGGAAATAGCAACCCACTTCAGTGTTCTTGCCTGGAGAATCCCAGGGACAGCAGAGCCTGGTAGGCTGCTGTCTATGGGGTTGCATAGAGTTGGACATGACTGAAGCGACTTAGCAGCAGCAGTAGCAGCAGCAGAGTTACATTCTTAGGAGTTATCATCAACCAAAGTTGTGAGAGAGCCTGAGATCACCAGGATAGTGAGCTGAGAAAGGACCTGAGGGCTGAGAATTAGGAAATTTGAAGATATGGCCAAAGGAGGAGAAGAGATTCCCCCAAAGAGGCTGATGGCAGGAGGTTGGAGACATCCAGAAGAGGGTGGTTCCATGGATCCTGATGGAGGGAAGACTGAGAGCCCAGCAGGGAAGGCAGATAACAAAATTTGGCTGGGGTTGCTGGCTATTCGGTGAATATTAAATCCTTAGACTTAAGAATCAGGGAAAATAAGGAACAATCAACGTGGAACAAAGCCGTCAAAAGGTCAGGTATCTGGTCCCAGTCTTGACATCTTCGTTCATTCTGTTGGTAAACCACCTCCCTCTCTAAGCTTTGTCGATTCCCCCATTAAAGACTATTCTTCCCAGATCTGCAGGATACATGGAGCAACATGTGTATAACGCTTTAATCTGCCTCCCACCCATGCTCAGCCCAACCCTGGCCCCCACAGAAAGGTGTTGTATAAACAAAAAATATTGTCATTTCAAGATGCTGGGTAAGTGTTTGATAAAGATCAGAGGAAGGCCAGGACCCCTAGTAGCCCCTGCAGTCAGAGGGGGAGGCCTCATTCCATCTTTGTGTTTCAAGAAAAGTTTGTAAAAGGAAGCCCTGTGGCAGAGGTTTGCTGGGATGGTTTAACAAAATGAAGGAAATTCCCCATTTCCTGGTTGTAAGAAAATATGGGTGGGGCGAGCCTTAAGTGAGCCGATCATGGTGTCTGACTTTGATGTCAGATGAATGACAATGATCTCCAAGGCAGGAACACAATGTAATGAACTCACCCTGCTTTTCCATGAAAAACAAAACCACTGAAGGGGCCTTGAGTGGGAAAACAAAGGCTCTTTGAGTTGTGAGGCCTTGAGGAGGAAGACTTAGGGGTGTTCTCGAGCTGTGACTAATGGGGCATGAAGATACTGGACTACTGGGCCAAAGTAGGGGGTTCATGCTGGATTTCGTAGTGATGTCTCCGTAGCTGCTGTTTAGTTTAGTCTCGATGGATGGCCTACTGTGTTTCTGGATCTAGATCTGAGTCTGTCAATATGAAGGTCAATTCTAGAAGGTCTGGACAGCCCAATACAGATGAGACTATGAGGGACCGTGGGAATTAGAGCTCCCTGGACATAGGACATGTGCAATAAATGTTTGCAGCACTGAAAAAATTATGTGGAGGTCAATAAGAAAGTTTGCAATCTCATGAAATAGTAGGACACTTAATTCCTTTATCCTTTCTTCCTTTTCTCCCAACAATGTTTATTGATGTTCCAGGCTCAGGGCTGAGCAGTGACATATGATGGTGAACACAGCAGGATGGGTCTGTGTTCGAGGAGGCTGATGCTTAGCTGGGAAGCGTTTAATGAGCCACATGATGAAGTGTGTTAGTGTGACAGGGAAAGCACAGAGGTGTGGTGCTCACAGTAGAAGCATGGGTGGGAGGTGGAGGCAGTGAACGTTGGGTAGTAATCAAGTAGGCAGAGGGGACTTCCCTAGTGGTCCAATGGTTAAGAATCCACCTTCCAATGCAGGAGACGTGGGTCCAATCCCTGGTTGGGGAACCGAGATCCCACCTGCTGCAGAGCAACTAAGCCCATGAGCCACAACTAGAGAAGCCTGCACACAGCAGTGAAGACTGAGAGCAGCCAAAAATTAAAAAATAAATAAATAAAATGAAATTTTAAAGAGACAAGCAGAAATCAGGATTAACCCCTGAGAGAAAATCAGATTCCAAAGACAGAGGAGGGAATGGTGCTTAAGCTTGGTTTTGAATGATCATGAGGAGCTGCCAGTAGTGTGGGAGGAGGGGAGGGCATTTCAGGCAGAGGGAACAGTGATGCAAAGCCATGGAGGCTTGAAAGAATGCAGTTGGCGGCAACTACCAGTAACTCAGGACTGCTGGGGAAGGAAGTTCAGGAAATGACAGGAGAAGTGCCCAGAACAATAAACAGGGTCAGATCAAGAAGGGTCTTTTAGACAAAATGGTGACGTTTGTTCTGAAGGCAATAAGGAGCCATTGAAGAACTGTGAGCAGGGAAGTGATGTGATCAGATTTGAGTTTTGGCAAACACACTCTGGACCCTGAATAAAGGACAGATTGGAAGGGGAAGACTAGAGAGATGAGTCTAGAGACGGCATCCCAGACAACTCCAGGGAACAGGTGTGTGGCTGAGGCTGGAGATAACTGAGTTTGTATTCTTGCTATTGCATATAAAAATAGGTAACCATGAGTCAGGTGGTTGCTGGATGGTTTACTGGTGGTCTGGGATTAGACTGGGTTCAAGAATAAATATATTGTTCATTTCCTCCAGTGAGTGATATGATTTGCATGCATATGGGGGTGTAAGCCTGGGCATTTCTGCCTACAGGCACATGGAGGAAAGACTGACTTCAAAGGTGAAAGTAACCTTGGGGCAGTGAGCTTGGGGTGAGGAGGAATCTTACAAATTGAAACATCCAAAGGAGGTGGAAGCATAGTTGATTGGTTACAAGCATAAGTCTTGATGACAAACAGATCCAACCCTTGTCTTTTAATAGTTGTACAACTTTGAGGGAGTCCTCTTCCTCTTTCTGAGCCTCAGTTTTCTTAATCTGTGTAATGGGAATAAATGTGGCATGGAGTAAGGGCTCATCTAATAGTTCCTGTAGGGATTAGATTTGTGCAGTCTTGGGAAACAAGGTGTCCTTTTTGCTTTTCTTTGAGTTTCTCTTCATTCTACTCATCAGTTTTCTAATGTCACCATAATCTTTTTTTTTTTTTTTTAATTCCTTGCCAAATCTCACTCTCAAGCAAGTTGTAAATGAGGCCAATGTATGTTCTTCCGTTAGTGTTCTTCTGTTGGTTCAGTGGGAACCTTTTCCATCTGTCTCAGCCAAATTTCTCTAGTGAAATAAACCAATAGAGTATATGTGTATGTTTTAAAATATTTGTTAAGGCATTGGCTCATACAATCATGGGTGCTAGCAGGTCTGTAATCTGTAGGGCAGACCCACAGGCTGGAAACTCTTAGGCAGGACTTACTGCTACAGTTTTGATTCAGAATTTAGCACAATGTAGTAGAAAGTGTGTGGAATTTTAAAAAGAAACCGTAAGTCCATGACCAGCTCACAACTCTGCTCAACAGAAACAGGATCATATATGCACCACGGGATGCACCCTAGGATGTTCTTAGCAGCAAATGACTTGAAACAACTAAAATACCCACCAACATTGTGATGATGAATAGATTAATAGTGGTATCATGTCTATCTAGTGAAGTACTAGGTAGCAGTGAAAAAGAAATGCAGCTACATCAACCTGGATGACACACACACACATCATATAGAGAAAAAGTATCTGGACACAAAAGAATAAAGCTCTATGATTTCATTTATTGAAAGTTCAAAGGTACCAGTTAAAACTATAGGAAGATAGTCAGAGTAGGGGCCATCTTTGGGAAGGGGTAAGGACAGGAGGGTGGGGCTGAGTGTAGTGATGGGGGCACTTGCAATGTCCTATGCTTCCATCTTTTAACTTTTGCCTTTTATAAAAAAAGAAAATGGGGGTATAATTGTTTTGCAATGCTGTGTTAGTTTCTGCTGTACAACAAAGCAAAGCAGCTATATGTATACATATATCCCCTCCCTCTTGGACCTCTTCCCCTACCCCTCCATCCCACTCCTCTAGGTCACCATAGACTATGTTTCCATCTTAATGGTAGTGACAGGGGGATGTCCACTTTGTCAAAATTGAAGGGTTTCAATATTAAAATGCATTCACTTTACTGTTTGTATGATTTATTTTAATTAAGAGCTTGTGTGAAGAATAGTGTTATGTTGGTGAGCAAAACATGTCTGGGGAACAGATTTGGCCCCCCAGGCTGCTAGGAGGAAATTCTGGTTTGTCATCTTGCCTCACCGCTGCCTATGTGGCTTCTGCTTCCTCCTCAACTGGTACAAGGAAAGGCACGTTCATCTAACACATGGGGAAACTGAGGCTTTGGGCTTGTGGCTGACTTTCCTAGAGGTCACTCCAAAAGCTGTTTAACTGTATGCCAGATACAGAGATGAATCAAACCTTGTTCAGACTCTCAAAGAGCTCCCACCATCTCAGTCATCAGCTCCTATCTGGGGTCGATTTTACCCTACACCGCCACCCCATTCAGGGGCATTTGGCAATATCTGGAGACATTTTTGTCACCACTGGGGGTGGGGGTGTGACAGACATCTAGTGATAAGAGGCCAGGAATGCTAGGTGTGCCGTCCTGACAGTTTCCATGTCTCTTTACCTGGTGTTTGTTTCAATTCCCATTTGAATATTTTGTCCCTTACAATCTAGATATTATTTAGAAATACGTGGATGAACTTGACGTTTGATCACCAAATGGATTTTGTATTTTTCCTTCATCTGAATCAGGGTTTATCAACCTCATTGCATTCCACATTTGGGGCTCAGTAATTCTTTGTGGTGGGGACTGGAGGTGTTTAGTAGCATTCCTGGCCTCTTATCACTAGATGCCTGTCATACCATCCCCCCCCCCCGCAGTGGTGACAAAAATGTCTCCAGGTATTGCCAAATGTCCCTGAATGAGATGGGGGTGTCGGGTAAAATCGCCCCCAGATAGGAGCTGCTGACTGAGATAGTGGGGACTCTTTGAGGATCTGAACAAGGCTTGCTTCATCTCTGTGTCTGGCATGCAATTGTTGCTGTTTAGTAGCTAAGTCTTGTCTGACTCTTTTGCAACCCCATGAGCTGTAGCCCACTAGGCTCCACTGTCCGTGGGATCTCCCAAGCAAGAATACTGGAGTGGGTTGCCATTCCCTTCTCCAGGGGATCTTCCCAACCCAGGGATCGAACCTGTATTGGCAGGCAGATTCTTTACCACTGAGCCACCTGGGAAGTCCACATAATATTTGTCAGCTGAATACACCATGTCTATGCATGGTGTATAGTGTGGTCACCATGCCCAGAAAGCTGGGTGCAGTCACCTCACAGACCGGCTCTTGTGTCTCAGCTCTGTTATTTCACACCTTTGTAGTCTTGGGTAAGTGATTAAACATCTCCTTACATAGGTTCCTCCTTTGTAAAGCTGGCATGAGAACAGTGTCTGTCCTTGTGGTTTTAGTGTGTGGGTTGAGGAAATAACTAAGCCCATGTATCACTGTGTGTGAATTAATCGAGAAAGCTGTTTTTATTGGGAACCAGGTGAGTGAGAACTGAGTGATCAGGTGAGTTGCAAATAAAACTCAAGTTGCGATTCTTGGCTTGGAAGAAAAAGGTACCAGTCCAATGCTGACTGGGATTTTGCACTTAAAGAGTCTTTATGCTTTGCAAAGGGCTTTTGTATTATTTTGCTCATTGTTGCCCTGAGGTGAGACATTTTTGCCCCACGTGGCAGAGGGAAGAATGGAGGTCCAGGAATTTCAGGGAGTCAGCCAGGTCACTTAACTCAGCCTGCGTGGGCATCTGCCTGCTTCTTCTGAACATTACTGAATAGGTACAGGGAGACACTGGAGGTGGACCCTGGGCAGTGACAGGGGAGGAGGAGCCTGTCCTGAGTGGCAGCTGGGGAAACGGAATGTAGGGGTGAACTGACATCTGTTTTTCTCAGGCGCACTAAACACCCACCCTGCTTTCTTCTGGTAATAACATCCCAATTTTCCCTCCCCGGCGTCCCCGCCAATCATCCAAGGAGAACGGACCTACTTCCTGTTCCAGATCTGGCCAATCAGCACATTCCATTCCTGAGCCCCAGTGATAGGCTCAGGGATGGTCACGTGACTCGAGACAGTCCAATGGGAGCCAACACTCCTTGGACTCTGGCTAGAGCAGAGGTCTTTTTCATTGGAGTTGCTGAACTGGTAAGACACCTGGGAGCTGGTGGTGGGCATCTTGCCATCCTGAGAGATGGATCTGCCTGCAAATGAAGCCAATACAAGCAGAACAATGAGGAGAATAGGGACTGATTTGAGTTAATCTGCACTGGTTTCCGTGTCCGGACTAGGCAGTAACTGTCTGCTCCCACACCCCCATCAACACCTCTCTGGGTGAGAGCAGGGAATAAGGATGCTGGAAAACAAGTGACAGAGGTTAATTCTTGGTTTTGTGACACTGCCTGGTCGGGACACTGGTGAAAAGTGACCTGAACTCACCAGATACCACTGAACATTAGGTGTATCTCCCCTCCCCACCCTCATGTTCCCCAGATCTGTTTTTCCTTCCCCGAAACGGGTATGCCAGTGCAGTGTAGCCATCTGGTAGAACAGCATGTTCATTTCCACTAATTAGTTGTCTGTATCCCTTCCTGACCTTCAATCTCCTAATAGTAAGAAAACAGCCAAGGTATTAGGCACTTGATATACATTATGCATTGTGCTAAACATGTTGCCCGTGTCATTACCTCCCTGAATTCTCTGGGCACTCTCGGAAGAAGATGCGATGGCTCACCTCATTTTATATATGGGTGAACTAACCTGGGAAGGAAGGGCATGGCCAAGGTCACATGGGCTCCTCTGCAGAGGTCAGCCAGGACTAGAGTCTTAATGAGATCTTGCTTCCAAATGGGCACAGCATCACAGTTTCCAAATGGCTTTCTTCTTCTTCTCATTTGGTCCTCGCCTGATTTTTTGAACTGGTTGTTCATTCTTGGACAGATACGGAAACTAAGGTTCTTCAAAGGGCAGGGAACAAGACAACAGAGAGAAATTGGAGAAGGAGAATGGTAATGGTAACTGATACTCTGTAGGGAGCCCTTCACAATTACATACATTGTAGGAGCAGGTGGAGCGATTCTTACCTCCATTTTACAGATGAAGAAACAGGCTTTCAGGATGAAGTCACTTGACCCAAGTTGCAGAGCCAGTTATGATGCAGCCGAGGCTTGCATCCAGGTATTTGGATGTCACAGCACTTGTCTTTTAAGCACTGTCCCATGCCAGCTTTCCAGAAATAGAATCTGAAGGGGGTTGGAGCCGTGTGGACCACACACTCTCCCATTATTTTGAAAGAAATACACTAGGAATAACAGAGGGAGAATGTCCCAACTTCATTGTTCCCCACTTGGCAGCCCCCTCTGGTTCAGGTAAATAGAAGTGATTCCGTCATTGTTTGTCCCTGGTCCTAATGACTTTGGTCTTTGTGTCTTTGGAGCCAGACCTCACCCCTGGGAAGCTGGCCTGGGGCCTGAGAGGCACCAGCCGCCTCTGTGAACAATGGCCTTTGTTCTTCACACTTTCCCTATCAAAGCCCCACAGCAGGGATGGCCTTCAGAGGCGCTGGACGCTGTGATAATCCTTGTGCCAGAGCTGGGAAGTGGGGGCAGGAAAGGAGGGGTCAGGTGTAACTTTGACCCAGTTAAGTCACTCTGGGGTCTGCTGTCGTCCTGTGTTGGTGAGAATAAACTCTATGAATAGCTTTGGGGTTATTAGCTCATCAACTCTTGTGTGAATTGTTCTCTTGTTATCTTCTGGGGAGTAGCAAGTCTGGAAATGATATTGGTGAACAGGGAATTTCAACAACAACAACAATAGTAACGGTGATGATGACGATGGTGATGATGCTGGCTATATTTATCGTTCACTTACTGTGTTCCGGACGCTCTAAGTATTGCATATACAGTAGCAGTTAATTCTAACAACAACCCTAGAAGGTAAAACAATTATTATTACATGTATTTTTAGATGAGGAAAAAGGAGGCTCCTGGGGTGGCGGGGGAGGAAGGTGTAAATAACTTGCCCAAGGTCACCGAGCTGGGCCTTGAACCCAGGTCAAAGTGACTCCACAGCCCGTGCTCTTAACCACTAGGTTCAAGTGGACCTTGGTAAGAAAGAGTGGAGCCAGGGACAATGAGAGCAAGCATACTTGGATTCTGCTTTCAGCCACGCATGCAGCCTTGGGCTGCTGGTCTCCAGTGCCTGTGCCTCCTTCCTCATCTGTAAGATGGGGAGTCCTGACGTCTGCATACCAGAGTCTCATAGGAAATAGAATCTACCCTGGATGGTGCAAACTGAGAGAATTTCATCAAGGGGCAACTTATCCACGGGTGGGCAGGGCTCAGTGAACACCTGAGGGATGCTAAAGCCCCCAGGGTCTGGCAGCAGCAGGGAGCTGTCACCCTCTGTAGGTTGAAGGAGCAAGACATAAGTGAGATTTCAGGAGCCCACGGCAGGCTGAGGTGGTGATGGAGGAGCCACCTGGCAGGAGCTGCACAGAACCCTTGCCAGTGATGGGATCCTGAGTTAAGGAGAAAACATGGAAGAGATAACACAGCCTCTTTCCTTTTACCCCTTGACCTCTGGCCACTGCCTCCCATTGGATGATTCCAACAGGAAATCAGAGCACAAGGTATTCTGGGAAGTGTAGTCCATAAGGCTAGGGGTCAGGTTCTGGGACACAGAGAAGGACAGAGTGTTGGAGAGAAGGCAAATGGAGAATAACCAAGTCCCACCTTCCTCAGTCCTCATGAAAAGGGAATAAGGTGACTCGTGTAAACACCTCTTCTGTAGGAGGCATGCGGCCAATCCATTTGGTTTTGTTACAGGATAAGGCGTGGGGATCCTTGTTGGTACTCAAAAGTGTCCTCTGTTCACAGGAAGCAAAATTGCATCCTAGAAAAGAGTGTCGATTCTGGAGCCAGACATCTTTGATTCAAATCCCACTCTCCCACCTACTGCTATATGATCCCAGGGAATTCATTTAAACGCCTTATACTTAAGTTTTCTCATCTATCAGATCAGATCAGATTAGTCACTCAGTCGTGTCTGACTCTTTGCGACTCCATGAATCGCACCACGCCAGGCCTCCCTATCCATCACCAACTCCCGGAGGTCACTCAGACTCACGTCCATCGAGTCAGTGATGCCATCCAGCCATCTCATCCTCTGTTGTCCCCTTCTCCTCTTGCCTCCAATCCCTCCAAGCATCAGAGTCTTTTCCAATGAGTCAACTCTTCGCATGAGGTGGCCAAAGTACTGGAGTTTCAACTTTAGCATCATTCCTTCCAAAGAAATCCCAGGGCTTATCTCCTTCAGAATGGACTAGTTGGATCTCCTTGCAGTCCAAGGGACTCTCAAGAGTCTTCTCCAACACCACACTTCAAAAGCATCAATTCTTCGGTGCTCAGCATTCTTCACAGTCCAACTCTCACATCCATACATGACGACAGGAAAAACCATAGCCTTGACTAGGCGAACCTTTGTTGGCAAAGTAATATCTCTGCTTTTGAATATGCTATCTAGGTTTCTCATCTATAATATGATCTATAGTTTAACACATATGGGATCTTAACTCCCCAGTTATAGATGAGTACTACATCTCACAGGGGCATGAGAAGCATTGAATGAGTTAAGGTGGGAAGCTCTTAGAAGACTGTCTGGCCCTTGGTCAATCCTCAGTAAATGCTGGCTCTTGTGATATTTCCAGATGCTTACTTTCAAGAAGGGCTGTCAGACAAATCAGTGAAGAGCAGAGTGATGAGTCTTCTCAGTCTAAGAAGTAGGTATTGATTGGGGAGCAGAGACAGGAAGCCTGTTTCAATCAAGTAGGTCAAGGAAGGCCTCTCTGAGGAGGTGACATCTGAGCTGAGACCTGGAGGAGGAGTGAGAAGCCTCCAGGCCTGAAGAAGAGGGGTCCAGGCAGCAAGGATAGTAGGTTCAAAGACCCTGAGGCAAAACCAACTTGGGATGTTCAAGGAACACCAAGAAGACCGTTGAGCCAGGTGGTGAGACTCCAGGTCAAGGTCAAAGAGGTGTCAGGGACCATGGAGGCCAGAGTAAGGAATTTGGATTTTCTTCCATTGACACCAGAAGCTCCTGGAAGAGCGTTATGTGAAGAAGGGATGTGATTCTATGTATTTGTCTGGGCCTTTTCAAGAACCAAATACCAAGATGGGATTAAATGTGCAGGAATTTATTTAGGGGAAGTGCCTGTTTGAGAGCAAGTAGAGAGACAGAGGGAGAAGGTAATGGCACCCCACTCCAGTACTCCTGCCTGAAAAATCCCACGAACAGAGGAGCATGGTAGGCTGTGTCCATGGGGTTGCTAAGAGTCGGACATGACTGAGCAACTTCACTTTCACTTTTCACTTTCATGCATCGGAGAAGGAAATGGCAACCCACTCCAGTATTCTTGACTGGAGAATCCCAGGGATGGGGGAGCCTGGTGGGCTGCTGTCTGTGGGGTCGCACAGAGTTGGACACGACTGAAGCGACTTAGCAGCAGCAGCAGCAGCAGCAGAGAGACAGAGAGCCGAAGCAGGCGGGGAGAGCTGTTGAACTTCAGTGCAGGTCTGAGTGAGGGAGGAGACAGGGAGAGAAGGCCGGATGGCAGGATGCCTGGGGTGCCACGCAGACTGAGGAAGATCTAGGAAAGCCATGGGGAGGCCTGGAGCTGTCAGAGGAACTCCGTGTCTCCCTGGAACAGACCTGCCTCAGTGTCCTTGTCAGTTTCAGACACCGGCTGAAAGGCGGTCCCCAGGAACCACGGCCCATGGAAGATGCGGTCGCCCAGGAAATACAGGGCAGCTTCAGAGTCCAGCAGCTGGGGCCCTCGGTTCACTGTGTTCCTTGCAGTTGTTGGTCTAGAGATGTATCCTCACCTTACCTTTCCAAATTACATTTTATTTTTTAAAAGTCTTTTTTGAATTTGTTACAATATTGCTTCTGTTTTACCTTTTGGCTTTTTGACCATGAGGGCTGGGGTATCTTAACTCCCCAACCAGGGATCAAACCTGCACCCCTTGCATTGGAAGGTGAAGTCTTAACCACTGGGCCACCAGGGAAGTCATCAACTTGCCTTCTAGACTTGCACAGGGCCTATGCTAAGGAGCCCAGCTGGGAAGGTGGACGAGAGGCATGCTGATGACCACTGAAAACTCTGGCCCTGAAGGCCCAGGCAGGAGGGGCTGAGTGGGCGACCCAGATGGAACTTGGTGGGAGGCCAGACAGAGGTGTGTGCCTCCCAGTAAGTCAGGCCCCACCTGGCTCCTTCCCCGCCTGCCCAGCCTACGACACCCCCTAGGTCCTCTGTCTCCCCGGAGGAAGTTAGGCCTGTAGCCCGGCTTCCTGCTATTATGCCATTTTTACAGCCCGGACTTGATTTAGGTGTTACCCTTATGGCTAAGAATATGCCCTGACACTTGAAAGGAACTTTTATTATTGTCCTAATTTGTGAAGAATTAGTTGTTGCTTTTTTTTTTTTTTCTCTTTCCCTTCTCCCCTTTTTTCTCTGCAGGGTCAGGCTGGAGCCTTGTTATTGTTGTTAAATTTAGATCTGGAACTATATTGGGTCCACACTGGTGTCTCTGTGCTTTCACTTCTTAAAACAGGAAGGAAGGCCCCAGCTGGGGGTTTTCAGAGCGCCAAGGAGCTGTTCTGAAGGCCTTGGGGGAAATGTGTGTCAGTGGAAATCACTAGAAATGCGTAGGAGGGACCGGATTCAGAGAGTGTCTTTGGGTGGTTGAGTTGAAAAAAAATTTCCCCTGGACCTTGTGAATATCCCAGTGAGCCAGACCGCCTGTTTCGTGGGTGGGAGCCTTACTGAGGGGGTTCACAAAATCCCAGCTCTGCCACTTTCTAGCTGTATGATTTGGGACAGATAAGGTCTGCTCAGCTTCCTCCTTGCCTCAGTTTCCTCATCTGTAAAATGGGTATAGTGATGTTACCAACTGGTTGGCTTGAACAGCAGAAATGTATTCTCTCATAGTTCTGGGGACTACAAGCTGAAGATTAGGGCATCTTCAGGGCTTTGCTCCCTCTGAAAGCACCAAAGAAGGGCACGTTTCGGGCCTCTCTCTTGGCATTTAGTAGTTTCTTAGCTTGTGGCAGCACGACTTCCATCTTCATGTCGTAGTTTCCCTGTGCGCATGCCCCGTGTCCAAAGTTCCCCTTTTGATAAGGACACCAGTCATATTGGGTCAGAGGCCCAGCTACTGCAGCATGATTTCATCTTAACTTATGATATCAACAGCACCCCTATTTCCAAATAGGTTCACAGTCTGAGGTTTTGGGGCTTAGGACTTCAAGCTATGAAATTTGGGGTCGGGGTCATTATTCAACCCATAATGAGAGGCACCTTGTCATAAGGGGTTTTGTCCAACAAGCTGAACACAGCTAGTAAGTGGTAGGGCGAGGATTTGAGCCCTGGACCGTCAGATGCCATAGCTCATAGCCACAACCGTGACACTGAAGGCAGTGGTGGACGTGGGCACTCAGAGCTGGGTCCCAGTGCTGTGTGCTTGGTTTCGAGTTGGCCTAGAAGGAGAGGATGGTTAAGGATATTGAAAGAGGAGATTAGAGGCAGGTGATGAACATCGGAAGGGCTGGCTCTTCCTTAACACACAGATGAAAGGAGCTAGAGCATCCCCTGAGACGACAGCAAGAGGAAGGTGCAGAGTTGATGGCGATTGGAAGTGGCACTTCCCCGACTCCAATCCTTCTCCCCGCTTCCCTTCCCTCCACCTCCACCTGGAGAGTCAGCAGGAGCCAGCTGTCTTTTGAGGGGGAAAAGGGGCTATAAGAGGATGCTGAGAAGGGCAGAAAAATGGGACTTTGGAGATTTCCCCTGCATGGCAAGACCTTCCCATTCCTCCGAAGGGTGGGGGTGATACCCAAGCGGAGATATGAATATCTCTCACTCTTTTTCATAATTCAGGAGCCTGTCAGTCACTGGAGAGACCAAGCCAAGAGGCCTGATGATGAATGCGGGGTGATGCAGAAGGTGCCTGAGAACACGCAGACAGGGAGCTCTGTAGTCCCGACTCCCTGGACCGGCCCCCAGGTGACAGTGCTGATGTCACAGGGGACTGGGGACACATGGCATTGCCACCTCAAGCCTTCCTGGCTGAGGGCTATGCAAAGAGAGCTAGGTGTCCAGCATCATTCTAGATTTGGTTGTCATTGTTGCTTAGGTGCTCAGTCGTGTCCAACTCTGCGACCCTATGAACTATAGCCCACCAGGCTCCTCTGCCCGTGGGATTTTCCAGGAGAAAATACTTAAGTGGGTTGCCATTCCCTTCTCCAGGGGGTCTTCCCAGCCCAGGGATGGAACCCAGGTTTCCTACGTTGCAGGCAGATTCTTTACCGTCTGAGACAACAGGGAAGGGGTTTCCTGTTCATCTAGGTTTTACTGAGCATTTAGTTGAATCAGGCACTGCCCCTGCGAGTGATCGTATTTCATCCCCACCATCTCCAAGAAGTAGATATTATTATTTCCTTTTTACAGATGAGGAAACTGAGGCTCAGCAATAAGATGCAAGAGCTAGGATTTGAACCTGGGTTGTTTGACCTCAAAGCCTGTGTGATTCACCACTCTGAAAATTCACATTCTTTTTTTTTAATTGGAGGATAGTTCTTTACGATGTTGTGTTAGTTTCTGTTGTACAACAATGTGAGTCAGCTACACATATACCTGTATTCCTTCCCTTGTGAGCCTCCTTCCCGCCCCTCCCGCATGCCACTGCTCTAGGTCTTCCCAGAGCACTGAGCTGAGCTCCTGATGCTTTATAGCAGGTTCCCGCCAGCTTTTTATTTTACACATGGTATGAAAGTCCACTTTCTGAAGGTAGGAAACTTCATCTCAGCAATCTCCTTGCCCTTCTCTAAATAGCTTTTCTCTGAGCAAAAGCCCAACATCTCCTAGGAAAGCCACGATTTGCGTTTCAGGTACCTTCACCTTCTCTGTCGGCAGCCCGCATCAAGTCTGAGTCCCCATGTTTTTTTGCACCGTAGTGGCTTATTGACTGGTCTCTCAGCACTCACTCTTGCCTTCTGTCTGTCCATTCCACATAGAGCAACCAGGGTGACCCCTGCAGTAACACAGATCTGGCGAGGGCCTCAGCAAATTAAAGCAGAATAACTATTTGTTATTCAGTCATGTCCGACTCTTTGTGACTCCTTGGACTGCAGCATGCCAGGCTTCCCTGTCCTTCACTATCTCCCATAGTCAGCTCAAACCCATGTCCATTGGGTCAGTCGTGCCATCCAACCATCTCATCCTCTGTTGTCCCCTTCTCCTCCTGCCTTCGATCTTTCCCAGCATCAGGGTCTTTTCCAATGAGTCAGTTCTTCGCATCAGGTGGCCAAAGAATTGGAGCTTCAGCATCAGTCCTTCCAATGAATATTCAGGGTTGATTTCCTTTAGGATTGACTGGTTTGATCTCCTTGCAGTCCAAGAATAACTATATGATATAGCAATTCTGGTTTTAGGGATCTACTCCAAAGAATTGGAAGCAGAGTGTTGGGCTGACATTGGCACATCCTTGTCCATAGCAGCATTATTCACAATAGCCAAAAGGTAGAAACAACCTCAGGATCAATTGACAGATGAACAACAAAACTGGAATAATATTCAGCCTTGAAAGGAAGGGAGTACTGACACACGCTACAGTGTGGATGAGCCTTGAGGACAGTGTGCTCCATGAAGTAATCCAGTCACAAGATGATAAATTCTGCACGATTCCACTTATAATGGGTGTCCAGAGGAGTCAGATTTACAGAGACAAAGTGTAATGGTGGTTACCAGGGGCAGGGGAGAGAGGAAGCAATGAATCAGTGAGGCAATACAGATCTTTTTTTTCCAAGGGAAGATCCCTTGGAAAAGGGAATGGCAACCCACTCCAACATCCTTGCCTGGAGAATCCCACGGACAGAGGAGCCTGGCAGGCTACAGTCCACGAAGTCACAATGAATAAGACACGACTGAGCAACTAACACACACACACACACACACACCCGCACACACATTCCATTGTATGAGTAGACCACAGTTGGCTTATCCATTCAGTTTCTTCCATGTTTTAGCTATTGTGAATAATGCTGCTGTGAGCATAGGTGCATTCATCATGCAGTTTTGAGAGTTAGCCATGTGTGGTTTCTCGGTCTGAAGTCATGCATGGGTGCATTCATCCATCTACTTGCTCACTGAACAATGTGTCCAGTCCTCACTAGGCCAAATGGGAACCCAACTCTGTTTCTTAATCCTGATGTGACCTCAGTTGGGTGCCTGAACTTCTCCAGCCTCTGTTTTTGTGCAGTGGGAGGTGGCAAGGACCCACCTCTGTGGCAATGGAACAGGTGACAATCAGCCCCGAGGTCTTGCATGCCTGCTTCCTTCCCCTCCAAGCTGTCTGGCATGCCTGGAGAAGATCAGGGTCCATCTCTACCTATAGCTCACTCTTTGGTCGCTTCCAGATCTGACTGGCCTCCCCACCCTAGAGGGCAAGGCCTGAGCAGGCAGACAAGCAAACAAACCTTGTGATGCCCTGGTTGGCCCAGGTGCCACCTGAGGCCAGATGCCTTCTGATGAGACGCTGTGGACTCCCTTGACCCCCAACCCCCTCAGTTATGCATCTCCAGCGCAGCTGGTCAAGGAAAGGAGACCAAGTCAAAGATCCCGGGCATTGATGAAGCAGAGATGAGTGGCCGGAGATGTCGGAAGTCAGGAATGCTTGTATTCTTGCAGAGGGTGGAGGAGGAAAGACACTCTTGTAAGCTGCCCTTCTCAGCCCTCCCTGGCTCCTTGAGGGGCCGCCCATCCGCCTGGAAGGCTTCCTTTCAGCATTCCTCTGCATTCTGGGCTCCCACTGGGCAGGAAGCAACTGCCCCCTCGGAACCCCCAGGACATCTCAGCTGGCACTGTCATTTAGCCTGATTCCCAGAGACCCCCAGGGACAGAGGAAGGGGCCAGGCAGAGGGGTCTCCTCTGTTGCTTGTGGAAGAGGCGGGCGGGGAGCTGAGTCTCAGGAATGTCATCCTGTTGGCTCTCTCTCCTTCTCCCCGGGGAGAGAATGTCTGTCAAAGAGAAACAGACCAAACAAAACAGCCAAACACACAAAACCTCCCTTCTGACTCGAAATGCCTCAAACCAAATATAGGCTTCCTTCCTTCTGCTGCACTTTGCTTTATGGTGCTTCACAGATAACTTTGTTTTTTACATACTGAAGGTTGGTGGCAACCCTGCATTAAGCAAACTCTATTGAGGCCATTTTTCCAACAGCATTTGCTCACTTCCTGTCTCTGGGTCATACTTGGGTAATTCTCATGATATTTCAAACTTTCATGATTACTGTATTTGCGATGTATTTCATAAAGTACTGTATTTGCAATGGTGATCTGTGATCAGTGATCTTTGATGTGAAAACTGCAACAAGACTATGACTTGCATCACCGTTGGGTACCCATCCTTCACCCCTGCTTGAATGTGAGCTCCTTGTGAGCAAGGATCCAGTTCTATTTGCCTGTGTCTCCCCAACACTTGGGCCCCAGTCTGTGATCCATGAATGCCTCCAGAAAGGAATTCTCAAGAGTGGCAGGAAGAAGGATGGAGTCACAAGGCACAAGTTGCCCTTGGAAGAAAGGGCCAGGTTTAGCATCTTTGGGTGTGATTGTTCTTATGCAGGATTCTAGAGCTTCAGTCCTCTTTCAATGGACCCTTCACCCCTTTTCATCATTTAGAAATGTTATTCTGGGAGAGGGGTCTGTAGGCATCACGAGACTGCCAACAGGGTCCCCAACACTGACACGTAAAAGAAAGGGGCTATTCTGGCTGTGGACACCCAGCCTTCCTCCTCCTGTGTCAGCTTCTAGTGAGGGGAGAAATGTCTGTTCTTACAGACTGGTGACCTTCCAGGAGAGACTGGGTGGGAGGGGTGGAACCTGGGGTCTCATGCTCCCCTTTTCTCTCTTCTCCCCTCCCCCAGTTCCTTCTCCCTTCCCTCCTTCCCCCTGTCTCTCCGCCTCCATCCCGGTCTCTCTTTCTGCCTTCCTCTTTCCTTCTTTTTCTTCTTTTATAGTATTTATCTATCTGGCTGCACCAGGTCTCCATTCCGGCACGTGGGATCTTTAGCCGTGGCATGCAAACTCTTAGTTGTGGCCTCTGGGATCTACCAATGCATAATACCCTCCACTGCTAGTATGGAGTCTTAACCACTGGACCACCAGGGAGGTCTCCTGCCTTTCTCTTTCTTAGTATTGCTCCTTGTCTGTCTCTGTCTTTTGTTTCCCTTCTCTCTGTCCTTCCCTTCTCCCTCTTTCTCTCTCTCTCTGAATATTTGTGGACATTGCTTTCTTTACCTGTGAGTGTATGATGCCTGGACAGTCAGGGATTCCCTTTGTGTGTGTATCTGCCTGGATGGCCCTGCTCCCTCTCATTGTTTATGGAACATGATATATATTTGTACGCCTGGTAGTCAGCATGTTCTCTTTGGGCCCCCAGAAGTCTGTGTGTGTCTGTGTGTGTTGGAAACATGGGTTTCCTATTTGTGTTTATCTGTGTGCTCTGGTGCCTGTGTACACCTTGATGGCTTGAAGATGCTGAGTGTGCTCCTGGATATTTCCCTCTGTCTCCGTGTTTGCTTCTGCCTGCTCCCTTGGATGCTTGCATTTCTGTGGGGTATGATACCTGGTGGTCCATGCTCTCCTCCCTCCCCGAAAGGATGTGATCCTTCGTGTGTAACCCCCCAGAGGGGTGTGTGTGTATCCCTCACCTCCTCTCCAAGAAACCAGGGTTTTCCCACCATCACAAATCCATTAACTTTTCAAATTGATGCCCACAGATTAAACCTTCATGATCTAGACCGGAGGTGGGCAAAGTTTTCCTTAAGGGCTCAGACGGTAGGTAAGTGTTTTAGACTTTGTAAGCCGTGTGGTTGCTGTCACAACGCTTACCTCTGCTTTTGTAAAGTCTCAGCAAATACTACACGTGATACAGAAACAAATAAGTGTGATTGTGCTCTCATAAAACCAAACTTATGGATACTAAAATTTGAATTCCATATAATTTTCACCTGTGAAAGGACAGTCTTCCTTTTATTGTTTGTAACCATTTAAAAGGGTGATAACTATTCTTAGCTCATGAGCCATACAAAAATAGATGGTGGACTGGATTTGGTTCACAGGTTGTAGTGTCCAGATCCTCTGTCTGTTGAAATCAAAGTGGCCTCCTGCCTGTGGCCTCCACCTGGCTTGAGAAAGTCATGTGTCAGGGGCCACCGACTTAGCACCTGAGCCCTCCCAGGGAGCCAGGACACTAACCTTGGATCTCTACAGGCTGTAATCACCCATCTCTGAGGCTTTGTTGAGGGTCCCCTTGGCTGGGCTTTGAGGCAGAGGTCTTGGTAGCTGAAGACCTATGTTGAGAGCAGAGTGGAGCAGACCACCTATACTTGAGTCCCAGCATGACTCCCTACCAGCCTAATGACTTTGGACAAATGACGTTCCCTTTCTGAGCCTCAGTTTCCTCATCTGTAAAATGGGGCTCTTAATCATACCTTCGCCCTAGGGCTATTGTGCAACCTCAAAGACACAGCAAGCGTACACTGGGCATGATTCCTTGTGAACATGAAATGCATGGGAACGTCAGCCTCACCTGTGATGATTCCTGAGCTCAGTGAATCCCCAAAGAGGGGAGCAACGATTTCTGCCAAACTGGTCTGGGCCCTTGGGATGCTGCTTTGCTATGGTTCTCAGGCTCTTAGGTTACCTAGAAATGTAACCCCTGGTATTTCTCTTAGATTCCGCAGATAAAAATCTGGGTAATTACTACCTTTGTCCTTTTACTGAGCTATTTCAGTGGCTGTTGTTTAAATACTAGAACAATTATCTGTTAGGAATACTGGCCTCTGGGTCCCTGTAGCCTCACTTCTCCGGGGTGGCAGATAGGGGTATCTTTCTGCTCCCCTCACTCCCCAGGGATGAGAGACAAGGAAGGTGAAGGGTCACTGAGAGATTCTTCTTGGGGATGATGTGAGCAGGTTGGGGGAAGCTGCCCTCAGAAGTAAGCCTGCAAACCTGCTCCTGCTAGGACAGCTTTCTTTCTTTTTTTAAAAAAAGGTTTATTTATTTGGCTTCATCAGGTCTTCATTGTGGCACGCAGGCTCCAAAGCGCATGGACTCTGTAGGTTGAGGCACGCTGTGGGCTCTAGCTGTGGTGTGCAAGCTCACTAGTTGCTGTGCACAGGCTTCGTTGTCCCCTAGCACATGGGATCTTAGTTCCCTGACCGGGCACCAAACCTGAGTCCCCTAAACTGCAAGGCAATTCTCAACCACTGGACTGCCAGGGAAGTCTCTACTTATGATGGCTTCCTCTTGACGTCTTTCAAGCTGACGTTGTAACCCTCGGAGTTTCCCATGCCAAGGATTTAATGACATTTCCACTTAACTCGTGACTTTTTACTTTGGAAATACCATTGTCCACCATGTAGCAGAGCAACCAGATGGCCTGAGCTCAGGGACCAGTACTAACTTGGAAAATCTATTTTACTCAGACACAGTTTCCCCCAAATTTCCTTCTATTGTGTCACTATCCTGCTCAACAAACTTCAATGGCTCCTTGCTACCTCGAGGGCTAAATATAAGTACCTTATCCAGAGGGCTTCCCAGGTGGTGCAGAGGTAAAGAACCCGTCCGCCAATGCAAGAGATGCAGGAGACGATGGTTCGATCCTTGGGTTGGGAAGATACCCTGAAGTAGGAAATGGCAACCTGCTCCAGTATTTTTGCCTGGAAAATTCCATGGACAAAGGAGCCTCGTGGGCTACAGTCCATAGACTTGTATAGAGTCAGACATGACTAAGCACACACACGCACACACTTCTTACCTAGAATTCAAGGCTTTCCACAATGTGGTTGGACCTACAGACTCCAACCCTTTCCCTGCCCCTCTATTCTTGCCTCCTCACTGCCCCACCACGCCATGCCCTTCCAGTTCCCTGGTGCACAAAGTGCCTTCCCTACTTCTGCTCTATCTGTCCTAACTTGTCCTACCTGTTCCACTCGCTAGTGGCACAGTCTTGAGAAAGATGCTTTGCCTCTTGCATCAAGCTTTATATCTGAAAGAGAGGGATCATGAAATGACATACTTAGAATGCTGTATCCATGAGTCAATAAAATACTACCTGTTAATGGCAGAGCTCGGTGCCTGGTTCAGCCCACAGTTGGCTGCCCCTGCTCTTGATAGAGTCAGAAATACCACTTCCCTGACCTCCCAGGCTTATCTTGGTTCCTTACAGCTCCATGGACAGCCATCTCCATGAAGCTCCATCTAGCAACAACGTAGCATGAACATTTTCCTAGCCTGCAAAGCAGGCGCACTAGTCCCTTCTTGCTTAAAGAGATTTCCTTTTGAGAGCAAGTTGGGGTGTCGATTACAGCCTCTGAAAACCCTCATTAGCATGTCTTATTCCTGTAAGATGTCTTTGCATGACCCCTGAGCCGCCGTCATGATTCAGAGTCTGGGTTGAAAGTTCCTGAATTCCATTTTTGAGATCAGCCTCGTGAAGCAGAAAGGTCATTGCCAAGGTCTTTGGAAGAGAAAGCTAGTAACAGTTGCTCCCAGAAAATATTCCAGCTTTGCTGGATCCTGAGGAATAAAAAGGAGGAAAGGAAAATGTTTTATGAAGTATAATGGTTCTTTTCAAGCATACTCAGCATTAGATTCTGCAAAACAATTACTTTCAAGTTACATTCCTCAATTAAGACTCCAGCATCACTGTGAAGTAAGTACTGTTTGTGCAAACTATAGCTCAGAGAGGTTAAGTGAATTGTCCTAGCTCACACAGCAGGTTAGTGATGAAAATGAGGCTTGAACAGAAATCATCTTCTTCTCAATACAGCCACTTTTTATTAGTCTGGACTTCCTATGACAAGAACCGCACTTTTTAGTTGAACACATATCCACCTATCATAAAAAAGCTACATTTTCCTTTTTCACTCGCAGTCAGTGATCTGACATGCTCTGGCCAAAGAAATAAAAGCAGAACTGACTTGTGGGTCTTGTAGGAAGATGGTTTAAAGGGAGGTAACCCAGGTGGGAGAAGCCCATTTCCCCTCTCTGCCTTCTTTCTTCCTTCTTTGCAGCTATAACTTGGGTGTGGTGGCTGCAGCTTCAGCAGCTATTTTGAACGATGAAGCAATCATGAGACTTGATCACCTACTTAGAAAGCAGTACAGAAAGTTGAGTTTTGGGTCCCTGATGTCATCACTCACCCGCCTTATCAGCCTTGAACAACTACCCCTCAACTTCTGTTAGATGCTAGAGATATAAACTTCTACCTCATTTAACTCACTTTTGCGTTGATTTTTCTGTCAGTTGCAGCCTTCTTTCTCCTAAATGTGCTCCGATTCAGACTCTTTTTATATGTCCTTATGACATCCTCTGTGTCCCTTTCATTACACTCATCACAGTCGAATTGCATTATTTATTTTATAGTTGTTATTATTTAATCTATTGTGCTCCCCTTGTGGCTCAGCTGGTTAAGAATCTGCCTGCAATGCAGGAGACCTGGGTTTGATACCTGGGTTGGGAAGATCCCCTGGAGAAGGGAAAGGCTACCCACTCTAGTATTCTGGCTTGGAGAATCTCATGAACTGTATAGTCCATGGGGTCACGAAGAATTGGACACGACTGAGTGACTTTCACTTTCACTTATTTAATCAATACTTGGTGTTGGAGAAGACTCTTGAGAGTCCCTTGGACTGCAAGGAGATCCAACCAGTCCATTCTGAAGATCAGCCCTGGGATTTCTTTGGAAGGAATGATGCTAAAGCTGAAACTCCAGTATTTTGGCCACCTCATGCGAAGAGTTGACTCATTGGAGAAGACTCTGATGCTGGGAGGGATTGGGGGCAGGAGGAGAAGGGGACGACAGAGGATGAGATGGCTGGATGGCATCACTGACTCGATGGATGTGAGTCTGAGTGACCTCCGGGAGCTGGTGATGGACAGGGAGGCCTGGCGTGCTGCAGTTCATGGGGTCGCAAAGAGTCGGACACCACTGAGCGACTGATCTCTGATCTGATCTCTCCAAAAGTATGCAGGTCCATGAAAGCAGGGGCTGTGGTCTTTCCTATTTGTTGCTGCTTCTTGCCATGTGGCAGAGGGCTAGGCTAGAGGAGGCACTGATGATTATTTATAGAATGAGCAAATATTTCTTGCTTGGAGTCCCTGCAGCAGGTCCCAGTCAGTTAATGCAGGGGAAGAGCTGCCTACTTTTTCCTTTCAGCCTCCCACACTCATATTTTCTCTCTCTGGAAGGATTCCTTAAAAATTTTTTTTTAAATTAGTTTATTATTTTTGGCTGCCTTGGGTCCTTGTTGCTGTACATGGACTTTCTCTAGTTGCAGCAAACAGGGGCTACTCTCTAGTTGCGGTGCACAGGCTTCTCGTTGCAGTGACTTCTCTTGTTGTGGAGCATGGGCTTTAGGGCATGCAAGCTCAGTAGTTGTGGTGCCTGGGCTTAGATGCCCTGTAACATGTGGGATCCTCCTGCACCAGGGGTCTAACCTGTGTCCCCTGCATTGAGAAGTGGACTCTTAACTTCTGGACCACTATTTGCATTCCTTTTGCCTACAAAGGCTGCAACTATCTGGAGAACCAACCCAGCTGGAGAAAGTAAAATTCAGTGCACACAAAACACATCCTCTTTGTCTTTAAGTCTGTGTTATGTGTCTTCTAAGCCACTTCTGTGTTCAGCTATGAGAACATATCCAAGAAAAATGAGAAAAGACAGATGGGTCTAAAAGGAGGGGTTTCTTTTTCTGATGCACTTTTACTCCTCCATGACGAAGCAAGATGAACTTTGGGTGGAGTGAAGGGAGAGGAGTGTAGGATTTACTGAGCTCACAGCACTCGCATCATGACTGAGATGCGCAATCTGAAGTCAATGTCATCTACCTCTATGTCTTAAATCCACCACTTTCTGCCTGTGTAACCTCAGGAAGTCCACTGACCTCTCTGAGCTTTGATTTTCTCACCTGCAAAACGGAAATGGTTAGAGTTCGCACCTCCTACGTTTGTTGTGAGGATTCAGTGAGGGAACTGGAGTGCAAGACATAGCACAGAGTAAATTCCTCTAAACACGGAACTCTTTTTTATGTTTGTATTTACTGTAATCCACTTAGGAGGCCTTGCTGCTGTGACTGTTTGGTGACTCTGATCCCATTCTGGCGTTTTTGAAACCTTCCAGATGGGCTGCAAATTGACTGTGATGGATGATGGCGCCAAATTGGGAAGAAATAATTCATTCTCTACCATTTGAGAGGATGATGCAAAGTGCTTGTATCTAGTCTGTCTCCCCCTCCCCACATAAATTTCTCTTATTCTCTTAGCAGGTGTCCATTATTCTCTTGCCACGCATCTATATAAGCAGGTCTGGTTTTATCAAAGTGCAGAGAGAGCTTGATGCTTGAGCTGGGGAGCACCTACAAGAGTCTGTTAATAGACTGGTTTTCATGCAGCCTTGTGGATGGCAAATGGCTAATCCTTTTACCAGGTTCTAAGTTGAAAGGTACTTCTCTGGTGGCGCTAGTGGTAAAGAACTTGCCTGCCAATACAGGAGATATAAGAAACATGGGTTCAATCCCTGGGTTAGGAAGATCCCCTGGCGGTGGACAGGGCAACCCACTCCAGTATTCTTGCCTGGAGAATACTAAAGATAGAGGAGCCTGGTGGGCTGCAGTCCAGGGGCCCACAAAGAGTTGGACACGACTGAAGCGACTTAGCACGTGCACACGCAAGCTCAAAGGACTTGTGTAGGTTTAGTGTGATACCTAAGCATCTATCATTTGCTTTGCAGATTCTTCTGTTTCTAAGTGGCTCCTGCCTGCATTTTGCTCAGAATCAAATCCAATGGAAGTGTGTAGAATAAGGGGGTTGGACATCTTGGTCTTTCTAGAACTCCAGATCTTCAGCTGTGCAGGTTACCCAATAGCAGATAGTGGTACCCAGCTGTTGCTTGCAAAAGCAAGTGAGGACTAACATGGTGAAACCCAGTGGTTACCTGGAAGTGGCCAATGAGAGTTCACAGCACTGAGCTGAGAAAATCATAGCAGCCAATAAGCTGACGGTTTGTTTTTAGTTGAGGTGAAATTCATATACCATAAAATTAGCCATTTAAACATATCCAGTTCAGAAAAGTTTGGTGCATTCACAATGTCGTGCAACCTTAACCTCTGTCTAGTTCCAAGACATGTCATCAGCCCAAAAGAAAACCCATCCCATCCAGCAGTCACTTCCCATTTACACTTTCTGTCACTAGGGGTTTATCTATTCTGGAAATTTCTCATAAATGAAATTATACTGTATGTGGGGTTTCTAGAAGGCTTAGTAGTAAAGAATCTGCCTGCCAATGCAAGAGATGTGAGTTGAATCCCTGGATCGGGAAGATCCCCTGGAGAAGGAAATGGCAACTCACTCCAGCATTCTCATCTGGAAAATTCCATGAACAGAGGAGCCTGACGGGCTATCGTCCATAGGGTTGCCAAGATTCGGATATGACTGAGCGACTGAGCATGCGCTCTGTATGTAACCTTTCGTATCTGACATGTTTCATTTAGCATCACGTTTCTCAGGCTCATCCACATTGTACTATGTATCAGAACTTCATCAGTTTTTATGAATGAGTAATATTCTGTTGTATGAAAATACCACATTGTGTTTATCCGTTCATTCCTTAATGGACATGTGATAATGCTGCTATGAACATTCCAGTATGAAAGAAGCATTTGTTTGAGTATCTGTTTTCAGTTTTTTTAGGGGTTATATCCTTAGGGATGGAGTTGCTGGCCTCTATGATAATTCTGTGTTTAACTTTTGGAGCAATCAGTTGACCTGTTTTTATCCATGTGTGAGATACTCCTTTGAACTCTTCAAGAAACCTGGGGGCAAAGACAGCTCACTACACACGCAGCTAAGCTCTTGCTTAAGCAAGTGAGAAGGATAGCTCCAAAAGTTGGGGTAATTATTGTTAATGAAACTTTCTTTGATGCTGTAGGTACACGGTAAATCTTTACACTGGATTTACAACTATTTCCATTCTGTACAAAGCACTTTCTATATTTCATTCTTCTTTGATTTCTCTTAGCAGTTGATAGTGGGTAGAGAGCTAGGAAATTTGTGCTAATTCTCCTGGGGAAACTATAGTTTGGGTGGAATGTCCTAAACGTGATCCTGTCACTTTACAGAGCAGGTGTTGGAGCAAATCTCGGGTGCGGGTAACTTATGGGGATTGTGGCGCTTTCTGGACCAATGCTGGATGGAAAAGTTATCACGCATGGCTCCTCACAAGGTGCTAAAACCACCTGCTGGGAACATCTGAGTCTATAATTGTTGAGTCATGAGTAATTGCTTGACGTGGGAGGGCTTTCTTAGCCAAGACTCAATCCTGTTAGCTGAGATTTAGAAGTACCCAAACAAGTTCATGGGCGAGGGTCCTAGGAAAGGGACAAGATGAACATCTAGTCTCATCCCTGGCCTTCCCCAGTTTCCTTCCTTTAATTTCTATAAAGTCCTTAAAGGCACGGAGCATGTTTTTGCTGTTTTTATCAGCAGTGATAAGCACGCAGCAGGTGCTTAATGAATATCTAGTGAATAAATGAATACACAGATTAATGGCTTTTTCTTATCTCCTTTGAAGACCTTGGAGTAGTGAGAGAATAATGTAAAATACGGGGAACATCCATATCTATCAGAAAGAGAAAGCTCTGTGCTTCCAAGGTTAGTTCCCACCACTGATTAGGCAAAACTCCAAGCACTCAGATCTTCGCACCTGTTTCCACCACCTGGATGCTCTTCTCACAGGAATGGTGCAGGCTCTCATTTCCTTCATGCCTGTACTCAAATACCAACTCAACCTGGAGGCTTTCCTGACCACCAATATAAAATCGCATCCCGTAACCCTGTAAAACATTTGTCAGTTAGTATCTGTCACACCCAAAAGAGTATATGTAACATCCATGTAATCGTGAAAGCCTGATGATAAAAGAAACACCTGTAAACCCACCACTTATGAGCTAAAACACAGCTGTTTCTTGTCTCAATTTTTTTGGCATATAGTAGCTTTACCGTGTTAGTTTCTGCTGTATAGCAAGTGAATCAGCTTTGCGTATTCATATATCCCCTTTTTGGATTTCCTCCTCATTTAGCTTGCCACAGGGCACTGAGTAGAGTTCCCTGTGCTTTACAGTGAGTTCTCATTAATTTTCTGTTTTATACATACTGTGCTGTGCTGTACTTAGTCACTCAATCATATCCGACTCTTTGCGACTGCATGGACTATAGCCTGCCAGGCTTTTCTGTCCATAGGAATTCCCCAGGCAAGAATACTGGAGTGGGTTGCATGCCTTCCTCCAGGGGATCTTCCCAACCCAGCCATCAGACCCAGCTCTCTCACATTGCAGGTGGATTCTTTACCGTCTGAGCCATCAGGTAAACCCATGAACACTGGAGTAGGTAACTGTATCCCTTCTGGATCTTCCTGACACAGGAATTGAACCAGGGTCTCCTGCATTGCAGACAGTTTCTTTATCACCTGAGCTACCAGGGAAGCCCATTTTATACAGAGTAATGTACATATGTCAGTCCCAATCTCCCAGTTCATCCCACCCATCCCTTTTCCCCCTTGATATCCATACATTTGTTCCCTATGTCAATACAGCTATTCCTGTTGGAGCTGCCTCTGCTCACTGCCCCAACCTCATTTCCCCCTGGGCCTCATTCTGCCCCAGCATAATCACTATGGTGGATTTTCACCCTTTGCCCAGATTTCTGTATTGTGTAACATTTATCACTGCGCAACATATTATATTTCTATTTGTTTATGAACTTGCTATCTTTCTTCTCCCAAATCTAAACTCCAAAAAGTTCAAGGATGTTTTTCTGTTTGGTTCTTTATTATATCTACAGTGCCCCAAACAGAATGAGCCCTGGATAAATATTTACTGAATAAATGAATGAATGAATGAACACATGAGTGTTGGCTGTAGAAATTCTTTCTTATCCATGGTAGTCATTTCAAGGTGGAGGGTGAGGATAAGCTATGCCTTGACTCTTCTCTAAGCCCTAAGCTCATGATCCCTGATGGTCCTTCCAGTTTAGGAAGGAGGACCGACCCAGTTCAGCTTCTCCGGGCCCCTTTGTTGCTGCGTGATGTTGGGGCAGTCCATTTGGACTCATCTCTCTGTCAAATGAGAGAAATGATGGTATCTTCTGAATGAGGGCCACAAAGTCACTGCTGAATAAGCAATAGTCAGTTTTTATACTTAAGTTCTTCTCTAGAATTATTCTAGTGGAAGATGCTATGAGAGAGTGTTTTGGTCAGCATCCGTGGGTCACTCTCCCTGTGATTCTATTCTGTAAGAAAGAGTTTTAGAAGAACTCTGTAGACAACATCTGACCTCTCCCTACCTCCCAGACTCCCATCCTCCAGTCTCTACACTTTCCCTGGCATCTTGGGGGCTGATCTACATAATTCATCACTGTTTCTGGGCACCCTAGTTTCCATGTGTCTATATATTGTGTTGTCCAAGAAATTCTTTCAATTTTTCCTTAAGATGCTACTAAAAAATCCAAATGAACTTTTGGCCAACCCAGTATATTCTGTTTTTTTCCTGACAGTGTCTTCAACCTCCCCCATACCTCCTCTTCCCTACACACATAAACCCGTTCTTTACTTGGTTACCTTGGTTACCCATCTCTAGCCTTCAAGACTCAATCAGGATACCACTGGAAGCAATTTCTCCTCATTGTACCCGGGCTGGGTTAGATGTCTCCTCTGGGCTTCTCTCATTCTCCTCAATTCGATCATCCCCATTTTCCTACATCATATTTATTATTTGATTTTCCATTCAGGCTAGAAGCACTTTGTCCCCAGGATTGCCCTTCATCTCTGTGTCTCAGTATCCAGACCACAGAGATGTCCCGAGCAATGGAAGGAGGGGATGTATGGTCAGGTGACTTCTATTCCATTTCATCATGCGGTAAAGATAGGGACCCTAAGACAAAGTGGTTTTCTGATCTTAATATGAGAAATAGCCATTCTTCTGAGACATTGGCTTGGTTTTGTGCAGGCTTGGGAATCCTACAACCTTCTGACTCATCTTTCTCACACTGGCTGCAAGGAAGCTGGGAACCAGACAAATCACACCTGGCAAATGGACAGGTCACCATGGACATACTTCCACCTCTTTCTCTGCTGTTTTAACCCTCAAACTCGATGGTCTTGTCTGTTTTTAGGGGGAAAAAATTGCCTAAATCAGCTATACCTTTGGTTATTTTTGTTGCATTTGATTTGTCATTGGGATTGGCTTAAGGCATTCCAAGAGTAAAGGAAAAATGAACTGCATGTCTGTGTTGGTTGATTTTTGCTGCTGTAACAAATCACCACACATGTATGCAGTAGCTCAAAATAATATAAATCTACTGTCTTATAGTTCTGGAATTCAGAAGTCCAAAAAGGGTCCTGTGAGACTCAAATCAAAGTCACAGCACAGCTGTACTCTTTCTGGAGGCTCAAGAGAGAATCGGTTTCTTGTCTTTTTAAAAAAATCTTTTTGGCCACACCACAAAGCATGTGGGATCTTAGTTCCTTGACCAGGAGTCAAACCCCCGTCTCCTGCATTGGAATCATGGAGTCTTAACCACTGGACTACTATGGAAGTCCCTGCTTTTCTTTTTCAGTTCCCAGAGGAGACCTGAATACTCCAGTCACTCCGACCTCTACTTCCATCTTCACATCTCCTTTCTCTGACTCTCCCTTTTAGAAGGACTTTTATGATTACATTTAGGGCTCATCTGGAGAATCCAGAATAATCTCATCTCAAAATCTCTAATCACTCTTGCACAAAGCTAATCTATTCACAAATCCCTGGGATTCCAGGCATTAGGAAGTAGATATCTGGTGGTGGGTGGGGGGTGGGGGGCATTATTCCATTATTCTGCCCCCTGCACCATCCAATCAACTACCTGGTTAATTGTTTCTGATGTGAAAGCAACACAAGGTGATTTGGGATTTTCAGATCTTTTAAGATCTGTCTTTAAAGATCTTTTAATAGGAACAATAACCAAAAATGAAACTTTCGTTTTGGAAGCCCAATCTTTCTAGGGAAATTGGAATGTGATTCTAAGTGTGTTGAAAGAATAAATCCATTCCAAATTCATGTCTCAGTGGCCTCCTCCCTTTCCATTCTCCTCCCTCCCTCCTTTCTTCTTCTCTTAAGCACTTAAGAAACTCCCCCCTTAGATGAAAACCTGTGAGGTTTCCCAAGCACATGCCCTGAAGCTGACACCTCTCTTGGTGATTTCGAAGCGCTGCTGACTCCCAGTTTTAATTAACCAGCTGAAGATGTGTTGTCTTGGCAGAAAGTCTAAGGTTTTGAAATAAGTTCTTGACAATTCAGCTCCCAAGGGAAAGCCCAGCCTGCCTTTCTGGTTTGCCGTGTTTGAACCTCTTTTTGATGACTCTGTGAAAGTCTGACCTTCTCGGGCACTATCAGGAACAATTGGCCCTTCTCTCTCCTGTGATTTTCTTCCTATTAATGCTCCTTGTTCACCCTCAGCAACCCTTCTTCCCTCCCCCTTGGCTTACTTGCTCTGTTGAATCTAGTCACTCCAATCGATCAAGCAGGTATTTCTAGATGTTGCAATCATATTCCAGGCCCCACTGGGAACATAAAGCATTGTACATCGTCTCTATTCCTGTACTACTAATTCCAGGCACTGCTGTGATGCAGAAATCCAGTAGTTCATTTTGCAAACAAAAAGCTTAAAAACTCTGTTTCTCTTAAAAGGTCATGATTTTCCAGACTCTGCCTAAAGAGTCCCTAAAGAGGAAAGTTTGGGGGCAGAGTTTGGTTTGAATCTCTTGCATCACTTGTTAGGTATATAAATAGGTATATAAACTTAACAAATTACCTGAACCCATAAATTCAAGTTCCTTTATCTGGTGGTGGAATGGAGGCATGCACACACACATGCACACACACACCGGGCATGCTACACACCAGGCCAGGTTTCTGTGAGAGCAAAAATATATTCCTGATACTTAACACCTACTACAAAAGTATAATCAGAGAAGCATGGACAAGTAGGGGCAGGGGTAGTGGTGTGATTACATCCAGAATGACTGAGTTTATTAACCAGCTATATATTAGGACTTGTCTTTCCCATATCTCAGTTTCCTCATCAGTAAAATGGCCATAATAATGTTGCCTTAAGAGCTGAGAGTTTGAATCACTTCATACCTGGCATATATACTAATAGTTATTATTTTCATTATTATTATTCTGTAAGCTGGATGTAGTCACTAGACATCTATGCAAAGGGTTGGGTGGCTGAGATTCAGTGAACGTGAATTGTCATTGTCATAGACTATTGTTCTGGACATGTGGGGATGATTTTAAGAAAATGATATCATGGTTAGTGTGTAAGATTGGTACTGCTGCTGCTGCTAAGTCACTTCAGTCGTGTCCGACTCTGTGCGACCCCATGGACTGCAGCCCACCAGGCTCCCCCATCCCTGGGATTCTCCAGGCAAGAACACTGGAGTGGGTTGCCATTTCCTTCTCCAATGCATGAAAGTGAAAGTGAAGTTTCTCAGTCGTGTCTGACTTAGCAACCCCATGGATTGCAGCCTACCAGGCTCCTTGGTCCATGGGATTTTCCAGGCAAGAGTACTGGAGTGGGGTGCCATTGCCTTCTCCAGTAAGATTGGTACAGAAGACTTCAATTTGCTAATGTAAAATGGTGGGAATGTTCAGGGGAGTTTTCATACAGATGTAAACCAACTGGCACAAAGTGCTTTAGGACCACAGTTAAGGAGTCTGAGTTAGATACTAAGGCCGAGATAAAGAATTACATCCATGCTGTAGAGAACAAATGTACGAGTGATACATTTGTTCACTACAAACAAATGAAAGGGAAAGGGAGGTGGGTGGGATGAACTGGGAGGTTGGGATTGACATATATACACTATTGATACTATGTATAAAATAGATAACAAGAGCCTACTGTATAGCATAAAGAACTCTATTCAATGCTCTGTGGTGACCTAAACAGGAAGGAAATCCAAAAAAGAGGGGATATAGATAAACATAGCTGATTCACTTTGCTGTACAGTGGAAACTGACACAACACTGTAAAGCAATTATACTCCAATAAAAATTAATAAGAATTATAGTCATGCATCTGAACCTTTGCATTGTAGAAGATAAATGATACACAGAATTAAAGAAAAATGAGCTGATATGAACATTTTGCCTTGTAGCTCATCAAAAGCTAGTAGCACTTTTTGTTGGTCAATATATATCTCCTGAATTGACAAATGGGAGTCGATACTTACTTCCTATTGTTAGTACATCTATTTTCTGTACACTACACGTAAGCGGCTTATACACATAGGCACCAATACATTAATAGCTATATCAATAGAAAATCAACAGTAATCATTTATTTTTAATGGGCATCACCACTGAAACACCAACAGTGCAATATGCTCAGGACAAAGAGGAACACTTAGCATGATAGATGTCTGTGGATAATTGATTTAGGTTAACAACTTCCTCTCCTAATGGTGCTAATTGCGTTAATCAACAGCCTGATTTCATCAGAGGCTTTCAAAAGCTCATCCTGGACTTTGCCAATTCCTTCTCTGGCTGATGAATTAGTTTCCCAGGTAAAGACACCCACGCTGGATGTATAATCATCAGCTGAACTGTTTTAGTAATGACTTGTAGTGCAACCAGATAACCCATTCAGCAGCCCATGGCCCTGTTAGAACTTTTGGAAGAGGCTAATTGTGTGTAGATCAGATCTGTTGCAGTGGATGGTTGGTGATGGTGCTGGTGGTGTGGTTCTGGACTTCTCAGAATTCTTTCCCCCTGTATATAGCCCCTTCATTTCCTTTGTGGGCTCTTGGTCATCTTCACTCTTGTTGTTTTAGTGGACAATGATCTACACCAATAAACCAGTTGACAGTCCCTTGGTAATTTATACCTTGGTCAGAAGGACTCAAGGGCAAGGAAACAATATGCTGAGAACACATTAATTTCAGTGGAGGTATCCAGATAAATCTGTCATATAAATACTTGCTCTGAAGCTCCCTCGGAAACTCCTAATTCCTGAATACACTCTTCAATCATCTTGAGTTCTCCCACATCCTTTTAGTGGAGTCCTTTTAAACTTATGTTACCCAGAGTCAGCTTCCACTGCTTGCAATCAAATAGTCTTAACTGGTTAAGTTGTCACACTGTCTTTGTTTTCCACACCAATTCCAATTGATTGGTAGTGAATGTATGGAATTTTGTGTTGAGAAGTATTCAGAGGATTCAGGCAAGAACAGCTGAAAGAATGTAGCCCTCAGTTAGCAATATCTACTAAAGGTAAGTGTGGGAAGGATGGAGTGGGGATAGGATATTACTGATGCCAAATATATGCCAGGGACCTGAAGACATAGAACACAATGTTTAAGGGATGAAGGTTTAGGGTCAACATTCTCCCTCTTCCCAGCTGTGCTATCCTGGACAAGTCACTTAGTTCCTTGCACCTCAGTTTTCTCTGATACACAGTGAGGATATTAGTACCCCTTGTAGCATTGCTGTGAGAATGAGATAAGTTAATAACAAGTAAGGGTCTTAAAACTGTATTTGGAGCATCATTTCAGTTCAGTTCAGTTCAGTCACTCAGTCATGTCCGACTCTGTGTTACTCTACGGACTGCAGCACTCAAGGCCTCCCTGTGTATCACCAACTCCCTGAGTTTACTCAGACTCATGTCCATTGAGTCAGTGATGCCATCCAACCATCTCATCTTCTGTCGTCCCCTTCTCCTCCCGCCTTCAGTCTTTCCCAGCATCAGAGTCTTTTCCAATGAGTCAATTATTTGCATCAGATGGCCAAAGTATTGGAGTTTCAACTTTAGCATCAGTCCTTCCAATGAATGTTTCAGGACTCATTTCCTTTAGGATGGACTGGTTGGATCTCCTTGCAGTCCAAGGGACTCTCAAGAGTTTTCTCCAACACCACAGTTCAAAAGCATCAATTCTTCGGCACTCAGTTTTCTTTATAGTCCAACTCTTACATCCATACATGATTACTGGAAAAATCATAGTTTTGACTAGATGGACTTTTGTTAGTAATGTCTCTGCTTTTTAATATGCTGTCTAGGTTGGTCATAGTAAGGGATAACTAAAACATACCTGCTGCTATGGTGTTGTGTCATTATTATACTTGAGGAGTAGATACTAAGCATCTGAGCAGTGAATGAATGCATGAATAAACAGAAAAATGGATAAGTTACAGTTTTGAGCTAAACAGTCAATTCCAGAATATTCAGCACATCAGAGTCTGTTACCGTTGCCATCAATTCCTTGACTGGGTTCTCGGAAGTTTTCATCTTTCTTCCAGGCACCTGTGTGTAATTTGGACCTAAATTCCCTTTATTAGGTTTTCCATAGGAGGTAAAACCACACGATCATATTTTCTGTCTTTCCACCCCTCATCAATGAATTTAAGACAGCATTCTTATTGAACATCTGTTAGATATTTTTCTTTAAATAGATCATTTTGAAAAGATTTATTTCTAGCTGTTTTCTTTGGCTCATTACTAATACGTATTGTTAGTGTCCTGATAACCCATTTCAGCCTTCTTTCTGAGGTAAAGGCATTAAAGTATTTTTTTTAAATGAACTTCTGGAAGCTTAATTTGCCTCATTCTCAATGTGTGCTCAGTCGCTAAGGTGTCCGACTCTTTGTGACCCTTTGGACTGTAGCCTGCCAGGCTCCTCTGTCCATGAGATTTTCAGGCAAGAACACTGGAGTGGGTTGTCATTTCCTCCTTCAGGGGATCTTCCCGACCCAGGAATCAAGCCTGTATTTCCTATGTCTCCTGCATTGCAAGCAGATTCCTTACCTGCTGAGCCATGGGGTAAGACCTCTTTCAATAGGAAGCTTATTTAAACAAATTTAACATGTAAATTATCACATGTGAAATGAATTGCCAGTCCAGGTTCGATGCATTGATACAGGGTGCTGGGGGCTGGTGCACTGGGATGACCCAGAGGGATGGGATGGGAAGAGAGGAGGGAGGGGGGTTCAGGATGGGGAAGACATGTATACCCATGGCGGATTCATGTCAATGTATGGCAAAACCAATACGATATTGTAAAGTAAAAAAGTTTAAAAAATTTTTTTAGTCATGATATAGGAAATCATCTGTCTGTACGTCTAATACATATAGGATCTATCTGTTCTTTATTAATCCCTTTTTCATTACAATGGCTAATCTTTATTCCTCTCCTATTATGTGTCAGTCACTGTGCTAAATGTTTTATGTGTATTTTCATTTCGAAAATCTAAGAAGGAGATGCTCTCCCTCCCCATTTTACATTTGGGGAAACTGAGGCACAGAACAGTGAGACAAGGTTTCAGTGAAAGTGGCTGATATGGGAGGTGTTCCCAGGGCACTGGGTGGAGAGCTGGAAGGATGGAATAAGAGAAAGCAGCCAACATAGAGGATGTAATAGCAGGTCACCTCCTTGGGCAATGGGGGGCTCCATCCCATTCAGGGAGCTGAGAGGTGGTGCGGAGCACATGCTGCAGATAAGTAGCCAGCTCCCATCTGTCAGTGGTTGCCAGCCACTTTGTGGGGGCCTTCATTCAGTGTCTGAGTCCAGGCAGAGCCCTCAGGCTGAGACCAGGTGCTGGCAGCTGGAAGCCTGACTGTGTGCATTGAAATGGTTCAGTCCAAGGAGAGGTAGGGAGTGTGCTCAGGCTTCTGTCACAGTTAAGGTAGTTACCTTCCTTCCTCAAGGTCAGGCAGCTATTATCCTCAACCAGGTTAAAAATCCAAGTGCTTGATTGCTGAAATAATCCCAGAGAAAAGTGATGGATTCCCTCTCTCCTTGTCTTACCTGTTCCTCCTATCCAGCTTCTACCCTCCACCTTGCTCAAGTCACATCTGTGGTCCCCATCAGCTTCAGCAGCCCAGACCCAGCTTCATGGAAATACTAGATCCCAGGAGACAGCTGCATGACCATGTTTTTCTTTAACCAATTTGGGGAGACTTGTCTGAGACACTGGCTCCTATTGACTTCTGATTCAAAAAATGATTTCAACTGAGTTGCCTCCCCTCCACTGAAGGCTAGCATCTTGCTATTAGTAAGAGTATTGATTTTTAAAAATGAGCCTGTTACAGAACCTACTTAACAGCTATTGAACTTCCCATGTTTAAATATTTACTCTACAATTCCAACCTGTTGATCCTTCCTTGCTTCTGACGTGGGATGGGTTGTTCCTCCTTGGAACTTCTATCTCTGCAGAAAATGCCAGACATTACAATGTTACGTGGTATGTTCGGGAAACTGGGTGTTCAGTGAAGGTGGTTTTATGTGTAAATGAAATTTAACATGGAATCTCAGTGCCTGGCATATCCCCATTCTTGTGGGTAATCGTTGTACCATGCTTCCTCTATGGGAGCAGTTCATTTATTCAATTCATTAATTCATCCAATGACAGGCACATTGGTGAGCTAGACCAGCAAGGGGAAGCGCATGTTTCCTTGGTTTGTCTTATGACTCATCACTTTTAATATCTGTTCTCATCCAACTTAGAAGATATGACAGTTTCTCAAAAACTTGGGGGGGGGGGTGCGTCCCAGATTCCTTTGAGAGTCTGATGGAAGGCACAGAGCTCACCTGGGGGACTCCATCACTTTGCCTTCATTTTTGGTCCAGGGGATTATGGAGAATTCAAGTCAAGAATGCAAGGAAATTATTTCTGGAAGCTCGGTCTCTTTATTTACCAAACTTCTCATAGAAAATCACTTTTTTCTCCTCAATTGCCTTCTAAAATTTGAGCAGGGTAAATGGAAAGTCCTAGCTACTTAGGAATTCATATTCTAAGTGTCAGTTTTTTGTGTTCCTCAGCTATTCATAAACTCAATTTACATATGATTATAAAATTTAAAAATGTTTAATGTCTATCTCTTTCTGATGCAATATGTAGTAGATTTAAATAATGAAATGCTTATTAAGTTAGACATCCATGGTATTTAATCATGTGTATACCCATATATGAGCTGTCATTTACTGAACATTTATTATATATTCTTAACTTGTGTTATTTCTCTTAATGCTTACAACAGCTCTATGAGGCAGGCGTTGCCATCAGTTCCATTGTCCAGAAGATGAAAGAAAGGTTGAGAGAAACACTTTTCCCAAAGCAAGTCATTTAGAAAGTGGTAAAGCCCAGATTTGATCCAAAGGTCCCTGACACCAAATCTCACTTGTTGAACTACTATACTATGTTGTTGCTGCTGCTGCTGCTAAGTTGCTTCAGTCGTGTCCGATTCTGTGCGACCCCATGGACTGTAGCCCACCAGGCTTCTCCGTCCATCGGATTCTCCAGGCAAGAACACTGGAGTGGGTTGCCATTTCCTTCTCCAATGCATGAAAGTGGAAAGTGAAAGTGAGTCGCTCAGTCATGTCTGGCTCTTAGCGACCCCATGAACTGCAGCCCACCAGGCTCCTCCATCCATGGGATTTTCCAGGCAAGAGTACTGGAGTGGGGTGCCATTGCCTTCTCCAATACTATGTTGTTAGCCAGAGGCAATTTCTGTTGAGATTTTGGTGTCCTTCTTATCCTTGATTTAAAAAAATTTCTTTAAAATAAAATTTTATTTTGTATTCTGCCTTTTCCCCCTAGCATCAGAAACATTTTTTTTTTTTTTTTTTGGCATGTAAGGTTTTTTTTTATAACCTTTTATTTTTTTTTTATTTTTATTTTTTTATTATTATTATTTTTTAAATTTTTCTTAACTTTACAATATTGTATTACTTTTACTATACATCGAGATGGATCCGCCACCAGAATACACGTGTTCCCCATCCTGAACCCTCCTCCCTCCCCCTTCCCACACCATCCCTCCAGTTCATCCCAGTGCTCCAGTCCCAGGCATCTGTTATAGGGCATCGTACCTGGACTGACTCGTTTCAGATATGATATTACACATATTTCAATGCTATTCTCCCCAATCGTCCCACCCTCTCCCAGTCCCAGAGTCCAAAAGTCTGTTCTATACATCAGTGTCTCTTTTGCTGTCTCATAAGTGGGGTGATTGTTACCATCTTTCTAAATTCCATATATATGCGTTAGTATACTGTATTTGTGTTTTTCTTTCTGGCTTACTTCACTCTGTATAATAGGCTCTAGTTCCATCCACCTCATTAGAACTGATTCAAATGTATTCTTTTTAATGGCTGAGTAATACTCCATCGTGTATATGTACCACAGCTTGCTTATCCATTCATCTGTGGATGGACATCTAGGTTGCTTCCACGTCCTGGCTATTGTAAACAGTGCTGCTATGAACATTGGGGTACACGTGCCTCTTTCAATTCTGGTTTTCTCAGTGTGTATGCCCAGCAGTGGGATTGCTGGGTCATAAGGCAGTTCTATTCCCAGTTTTTTGAGGAATCTCTATACTGTTCTCCATAGTGGCTGTACTAGTTTGCATTCCCACCAACAGTGCAAGAGGGTTCCCTTCTCTCCGCACCCTCTCCAGCATTTATTGCTTATGGATTTTTGGATCGCAGCCATTCTGACTGGCGTGTAATGGTACCTCATAGTGGTTTTGATTTGCATTTCTCTGATAATGAGTGATGTTGAGCATCTTTTAATGTGTTTGTTAGCCATCTGTATGTCTTCTTTGGAGAAATGTCTATTAAGTTCTTTGGCCCATTTTTTGATTGGGTCGTTTATTTTTCTGGAATTGAGCTGTAGAAGTTGCTTGTATATTTTTGAGATTAGTTGTTTGTCTGTTGCTTCATTTGCTATTATTTTCTCCCATTCTGAAAGCTGTCTTTTCAGCTTGCCTATAGTTTCCTTTGTTGTGCAGAAGCTTTTAAGTTTGATTAGGTCCCATTTGTTCATTTTTGATTTTATTTCCGATATTCTGGGAGGTGGGTCATAGAGGATCCTGCTGTGATGTAAGTCAGAGAGTGTTTTGCCTATGTTTTCCTCTAGGAGTTTTATGGTTTCTGGTCCTATATTTAGCTCTTTAATCCATTTTGAGTTTATTTTTGTGTATGGTGTTAGACAGTGTTCTAGTTTCATTCTTTTACAAGTGTTCAACCAGTTTTCCCAGCACCACTTGTTAAAAAGATTGTCTTTAATCCATTGCATATTCTTGCCGCCTTTGTCAAAGATTAGGTGGCCATATGTGCGTGGATTTATCTCTGGACTTTCTATTTTGTTCCATTGATCTATATTTCTGTCTTTGTGCCAGTACCATACTGTCTTGATGACTGTAGCTTTATAGTAGAGCCTGAAGTCAGGCAGGTTGATTCCTCCAGTTCCGTTCTTCTTTCTCAAGATAGCTTTGGCTATTCGAGGTTTTTTGTATTTCCATACAAATTGAGAAATTACTTGTTCTAGCTCTGTGAAGAATACCGTTGGTAGCTTGATGGGGATTGCATTGAATCTATAAATTGCTTTGGGTAGTATACTCATTTTCACTATATTGATTCTACCAATCCACAAACATGGTATATTTCTCCATCTATTAGTGTCCTCTTTAATTTCTTTCAGCAGTGTTTTATAGTTTTCTAAATATAGGTCTTTAGATTCTTTAGGAAGATATATTCCTAAGTATTTTATTGTTTTCATTGCAATGGTGAATGGAATTGTTTTCTTAATTTCTCTTTCTATTTTCTCGTTATTAGTGTACAGGAATGCAAGGGATTTCTGTGTGTTAATTTTATATCCTGCAACTTTACTGTATTCATTGATTAGTTCTAGTAATTTTCTGGTGGAATCTTTAGGGTTTTCTACGTAGAGGATCATGTCATCTGCAAACAGTGAGAGTTTTACTTCTTCTTTTCCAATTTGGATTCCTTTTATTTCTTTTTCTGCTCTGATTGCTGTGGCCAAAACTTCCAGAACAATGTTGAATAATAATGGTGAAAGTGGGCATCCTTGTCTTGTTCCTGACTTTAGAGGAAATGCTTTCAGTTTTTCACCATTGAGGATAATGTTTGCTGTGGGTTTGTCGTATATAGCTTTTATTATGTTGAGGTATGTTCCTTCTATTCCTGCTTTCTGGAGAGTTTTTATCATAAATGGATGTTGAACTTTGTCAAAGGCTTTCTCTGCATCTATTGAGATAATCATATGGTTTTTATTCTTCAGTTTGTTAATGTGGTGTATTACGTTGATTGATTTGCAGATATTGAAGAATCCTTGCATCCCTGGGATAAAGCCCACTTGGTCATGGTGTATGATCTTTTTAATGTATTGTTGGATTCTGATTGCTAGAATTTTGTTAAGGATTTTTGCGTCTATGTTCATCAGTGATATTGGTCTGTAGTTTTCTTTTTTTGTGGGATCTTTGTCAGGTTTTGGAATTAGGGTGATGGTGGCCTCATAAAATGAGTTTGGAAGTTTGCCTTCCTCTGCAATTTTCTGGAACAGTTTGAGTAGGATAGGTGTTAGCTCTTCTCTAAATTTTTGGTAGAATTCAGCTGTGAAGCCGTCTGGGCCTGGGCTTTTGTTTGCTGGGAGATTTCTGATTACAGTTTCAATTTCCGTGCTTGTGATGGGTCTGTTAAGATTTTCTATTTCTTCCTGATCCAGTTTTGGAAAGTTGTACTTTTCTAAGAATTTGTCCATTTCTTCCATATTGTCCATTTTATTGCCATATAATTGCTGATAGTAGTCTCTTATGATCCTTTGTATTTCTGTGCTGTCTGTTGTGATCTCTCCATTTTCTTTTCTAATTTTATTGATTTGATTTTTCTCCCTTTGTTTCTTGATGAGTCTGGCTAGTGGTTTGTCAATTTTATTTACCCTTTCAAAGAACCAGCTTTTGGCTTTGTTGATTTTTGCTATGGTCTCTTTTGTTTCTTTTGCATTTATTTCTGCCCTAATTTTTAAGATTTCTTTCCTTCTACTAACCTTGGGGTGCTTCATTTCTTCCTTTTCCAGTTGCTTTAGGTGTAGAGTTAGGTTATTTATTTGGCTTTTTTCTTGTTTCTTGAGGTATGCCTGAATTGCTATGAACTTTCCCCTTAGGACTGCTTTTACAGTGTCCCACAGGTTTGGGGTTGTTGTGTTTTCATTTTCATTCGTTTCTATGCAGAATTTGATTTCTTTTTTGATTTCTTCTGTGATTTGTTGGTTATTCAGGAGTGTGTTGTTCAGCCTCCATATGTTGGAATTTTTAATAGTTTTTCTCCTGTTATTGAGATTTACTCTTACTGCATTGTGGTCAGAAAAAATGGTTGGAATGATTTCAATTTTTCTGAACTTACCAAGGCTAGATTTATGGCCCAGGATGTGGTCTATCCTGGAGAAGGTTCCGTGTGCACTTGAGAAAAAGGTGAAATTCATTGTTTTGGGATGAAATGTCCTATAGATATCAATTAGTTCTAACTTGTCTATTATATCATTTAAAGTTTGTGTTTCCTTGTTAATTTTCTGTTTAGTTGATCTATCCATTGGTGTGAGTGGGGTATTAAAGTCTCCCACTATTATTGTGTTATTGTTTATTTCTCCTTTCATACTTGTTAGTATTTGTCTTACATATTGCGGTGCTCCTATGTTGGGTGCATATATATTTATAATTGTTATATCTTCTTCTTGGATTGATCCTTTGATCATTATGTAGTGACCTTCTTTGTCTCTTTTCACAGCTTTTGTTTTAAAGTCTATTTTATCTGATATGAGTATTGCTACTCCTGCTTTCTTTTGGTCCCTATTTGCATGGAAAATCTTTTTCCAGCCCTTCACTTTCAGTCTGTATGTGTCCCCTGTTTTGAGGTGGGTCTCTTGTAGACAACATATGTATGGGTCTTGTTTTTGTATCCAATCAGCCAGTCTCTGCCTTTTGGTTGGGGTATTCAACCCATTTACATTTAAGGTAATTATGGATAAATATGATCCCGTTGCCATTTACTTTGTTGTTTTGGGTTTGAATTTGTATATCCTTTTTGTGTTTCCTGTCTAGAGAAGGTCCTTTAGTATTTGTTGGAGAGCTGGTTTGGTGGTGCTGAATTCTCTCAGCTTTTGCTTGTCTGTAAAGGTTTTAATTTCTCCTTCATATTTGAATGAGATCCTTGCTGGGTACAATAATCTGGGCTGTAGGTTCTTTTCTTTCATCACTTTAGGTATGTCCTGCCGTTCTCTCCTGGCCTGAAGAGTTTCTATTGAAAGATCAGCTGTTAGCCTTATGGGAATTCCCTTGTGTGTTATTTGTTGTTTTTCCCTTGCTGCTTTTAATATTTGTTCTTTGTGTTTGATCTTTGTTAATTTGATTAATATGTGTCTTGGGGTGTTTCACCTTGGGTTTATCCTATATGGGACTCTCTGGGTTTCTTGGACTTGAGTGATTATTTCCTTCCCCATTTTAGGGAAGTTTTCAACTATTATCTCCTCTAGTATCTTCTCATGGTCTTTCTTTTTGTCTTCTTCTTCTGGAACTCCTATGATTCGAATATTGTAACGTTTAAAATTGTCCTGGAGGTCTCTGAGATTGTCCTCATTCCTTTTAATTCGTTTTTCTTTTTTCTCCTCTGATTCATTTAATTCTGCCATTCTATCTTCTAATTCACTAATTCTATCTTCTGCCTCTGTAATTCTACTATTTGTTGCCTCCAGAGTGTTTTGGATCTCATTTATTGCATTATTCATTATATATTGACTCTTTTTTATTTCTTCTAGGTCCTTGTTAAATCTTTCTTGCATCTTCTCGATGCTTTTCTCCAGGTTATTTATCCATGATTCCATTTTGCTTTCCAGGCTTTGGATTAATTTCACTATCATTATTCGGAATTCTTTATCAGGTAGGTTTGCTATTTCTTTCTCTTTTGATTGGTTTGGTGGGCATTTATCCTGTTCCTTTACCTGCTGGGAATTCTTCTGTCTCTTCATCTTGTTTAAAATGCTGAGTTTGGGGAGTCCTTACTGTATTCTGGCAGTCTGTGGAGTTCTCTTTATTGTGGCTTTTCTGCCCTATATGTGGGTTTGTACCGGTGGCAAGTCGAGGTTTCTTGTTTATGGAAGCTTGTATCGATGTTCTGGTGGGTGGGGCTGGATTTCTTTTCTCTGGGGTGCGGTGGAGTGTCTAGTGGTGAGTTATGAGATGTCTATGGTTTTGAGGTCGCTTTGTGTAGCCTGTGACTTGGAGCTCAGGGCTGTGTTCTTGTTTTTCTAGAGGATTTTCTTGGTATGTCTTGCCATGGAACTTGCTGGTCTTTGTGTGATGCTTGGTTTCAGTGTAGGTATGGAGGCATTTGATGAGCTCCTGTCAATTAATGTTTCGTGGGATCAGGGTTTGGACTTAAGCCTCCTGCTTCCTGTTATCTGTCTTATTTTTGCAGTAGTCTCAAAAAGTTCGTCTTCTATATTGCATTCCACAACTAGACTGCTCAGAGATGTTCACGGAGTTATACGGAGAAGGAGAAAGGGAGGAGGGAGATAGAGTTGGTCAGGAGGATAAAAGGAGGGAGTGTCAAGGAGAGAGACAGATCCAGTCAGTAATCAGTAAAGAACAGAACAAAGGAAAGAAAAAAAGCAAAGGACAAAAAGAAGAAAAAAAAACACACACACACAAAAAAAACCCAAAACAGGGTCGCAAAAGTTATATCTAACAGTGGCGATTAAAGAAGTACTAGAGGATAAAAACATAAAAATAAAAGAAACAAAAACAAGAAAAAAAAAAAATTTTTTTCTTTTCCTTTTTTTCCCCTTCTCTTTTCAACAAAAAAATAATAAAATTTTAAAAAAACATATATTAAAAAAAGAAAAAAAAAAAAGGAAATAATGTTGGTAAAAATAGTAACAATATGTATAAGAGTTTCTTGTTCCGGCTTAAGTTTCTCAAGATCTATAGGCCCCTTTCTCTGTAGTTGGTCTGTATAGTCCTTTGTTCTGTGTGCGGGCCCCGCAGTGTCTTGGGCCTGGGCCGGCCTCTTCTGTGGACGGCGCTGCGGTCTGGTCTGCCAGCCCGAACCACTCCAGGCGGGAACGGCCCGCGCGGCCACGGCTGGCGGGGGGAGCGGCGGCGAGGGGATGGTTCGCACGGGAACGGGATGGTCGGCTTTGGGGGTCGACCCGCGCGGGAGCCCCCGGTGCAGGGGGCGGGTGCGCGCTATAGTCCCTTGCTCTGTGCACGGGCCCCGCAGTGTCTTGGGCCAGGGCCAGCCCCTCCTGTGGTCGGCGCCGCAGTCCGGTCCGCCGGCCCAAACCACTCCCGGCAGAAACGGCCCGCGCGGCACGGCTGGCGGGGGAGTGGCGGTGAGGGGATGGTCGGCGGTGGGGGTCGACCCGCTCGGGAGCCCCCGGCGCAGGGGGCGGGTGCGCGCCCGCGCGGGAGCGGCTGGCGGCGGGGGGGGAGGGGAGCGCTCCTCGGGGGTGCTTCCCACGGGGGAGCGGCCGGCGGCGGGGGAGCGGCCGGCGGCGTGGGAGCAGCCCGCAGCGTCTCCCCGCCCAGCCCCGGCTTGCTACTGGCGGAAGCGGGTGTTTGCGATGATGCCTTCCTGCCGCGGAGGCTACCGCAGGGCTCGTAGTCTGTGGGTCTTAATTGTTCAATTGTTTTCCCCCCGTTATGATATTCTCCGTGCTTTCTAGGTTGGCACAGACTCTACAGGGAGAGTTTCCCGGTGTTTGGAAACTTTTCTTTTCCTTTCCAGGCTCCCTTCCCCGGACAGAGGTCCGCCCCCTCCCTCTTTTTCCCTCTCTGGCTTCTATATTCTTTCCTACCTCCTTTAGAGGGGAGTGAGTTGCTTTTCTCAGTGTCCGATGTTCTCTGCCGGCACTCCGAAGCTGTTTGAGGAATTTACTCGGCGTTTAGATGTCCCCTTGATGAATTTGTGGAGGAGAAAGTGTATTCCCCGTCCTAATCCTCCGCCATCTTAACCGGAACCCTATAACCTTTTAAATTGCTACTTGTTACTTAACCATTTTCCTATTAGTAGACTTTAAAGATATTTCTAATTTCTTATATTATAAGTAACACTATAAGAGACATTTTAAAGTCCATACACATTTAAATGCATTGATTTTGAAAGTCAGCTTGTGGTATTAAGTCCCTTTCTTTCTTGCTTCCTCTTTCCCTCTTTCTTTTTTTTCTTTTTTGTTTTAGGGAGGTAAACATATTTTCCAGGCCCAGATGGATTGATGAATTAAACCATATCTCTATCCTGAATCAATTCCTCAAAGCTAGATTCTTAAAGACTCTTCTTTTCTATGCCTAAGTGGATTTTCACTTTTTCCCCCACAACTCAAGTGATATTTTTAAAACCTTTGGAATGTGGGCAAATGCATATCATCTATATTAGAAGAGAACCGAGGAGCAGACCATCCTAAGAAGCAGAAAGTCCAACCATATTTGATGATTGACTTTGGAATGTGATATAAGAACACAATGAAAATAACAGTTTTACCTTGTAAATAAGTTTTATCTATATTGAAATGATTTTTCATTTTCCATGTGTTTGCTGATTCCAAATGGGTAAGGATCAGAGATATTTGCTGGGTAACAAAAACAAGCCCATATGGGGCTTTGTCCAAAACCCTACCAGGATTTGGCTCCCATCACATAATTTGTCACAGTATATTATGGTCCTGTAGACTTGTCTTTCGGAGAAGGCGATGGAACCCCACTCCAGTACTCTTGCCTGGAAAATCCCATGGATGGCGGAGCCTGGTAGGCTGCAGTCCATGGGGTCGCTAAGAGTTGGACACGACTGAGCGACTTCCCTTTCACTTTTCACTTTCATGCATTGGAGAAGGAAATGGCAACCCACTCCAGTGTTCTTGCCTGGAGAATCCCAGGGACGGGGGAGCCTGGTGGGCTTCCATCTATGGGGTCGCACAGAGTTGGACACGACTGAAGCGACTTAGCAGCAGCAGCAGCAGACTTGTCTTTATCCTCCACTAGATCATGAATTTCAGGAAGCCATGGATAAACATCTGTGACACTGTAGTATTCCCAGGGTCACATAATAATTGGCATTCATAAAATGGTGTCGGAAGCCAACAAGTGAGAAGACTAGCCATAGACCATCTTGCAAGTAAATACTTGGGAAATGACTCTGCTCATTAGGAATCATCATAGACCAGAAGACTTTTGAACTCATTTTCATAAGTTTCATAGGGTGGATCTTTTAGAACCACAAGGAATCTAAGGTGGCTCCTGATATCAGGATGATAACCTTTAAAAAAATATTTATTTTATTTTGTATTAATTTGTATTCACCTTTTTATTTTTTGACTGTGGTGGGTCTTTGCTGCTGCACGTGGGCTTTCTCTAGTTGTAGTTTGTGGGCTTCTCACTTCGGTGGCTGCTCTTGTTGTGGAGTGCAGGCTCTAGGTGCATGGGCTTCGGTAGTTGTGGCGGTAGTTGTGGCTCTCGGTCTCTAGAGCACAGGCTTAGTAGCTGTGGCTCATGGGTTTAGTTGCTCCTCCGAGTGGGATCTTCCCAGATCAGGGATTGAGCCCTGCACTGCAAGGCAGATTCATAACTACTGGACAACCAGGGAAGCCCTAGGATGACAATCTTTTGGCTGATGAGGCTGACATGAATTCAATCATGCTTTTAGGTCCCTATTCCATCTGCTTCTTCTCAGGGTGTATTATTCTGAGAGGGTGGGTTTCAGTCTGATTTGAGGGATCTCTCTGCCTTGTTGAAAAAACCAAATAGCTAATTCTTGCTTATTGGCTGGAAGATGAACTGTGTGTTACCAAACAGAACAGGTTTGTCAAGCCCTCTCGTGCCCCATCTCATAGTGTTTTTTTCTCTCTCTCTATCTTTTTTTTCCTCCATGAAATCTACCATGAATTCACAGAATGTCACAAATCATGCAGGGCAGTCCTAGTCGAGCCCTTCACCTGCTAGGAGGGGACACTTGGGGGCTTCCTGCTCCTCTGATGGCATTGCTCTGCTCTACCTGTTCAGTCGTTGGCCTCTTTTTATTTCTCCATCTGCTCTTTACCTTCTGCACTCCTCATGGGCCCTGGAGGACAAGAATTAATTTATGGTGCTGTGAAATGTGCTGGCCTTATCAAGGGATTACAGGTTAATACCCTCATGGTTCCCCTCCGTTACCTTTGGTCCTGGAGACCGTGTTGACATTGCAGGTTTGAACTTGAGGGAGGGGGCGAGGTGAGGAAGAAGGCAATTACATGGCTCCCAGTTGCCTGCTGACCTGTTTGAAGCAGGTACGACTCACCCAGGTGTGGACTGGGGGGCCCTTCACCCAGAGCCCTATCTCTGTTGGGAGATAAATTCACAGCTAATAAAGATAAGGGCCCTAGAGAAATGCCCTGAGCTGGAACTGCATTGGCCACTCAGCCAATCAAAGCCAGTTGTGACTAATTCTCTCAATGGGAAATTCTGCAGGTTGGAGAGGGTTTAATGTCGTGGGGCTGGTGAGGGAAAGCCACCCTGGCTAGAAATGGTTTTGAACCCGGCCTCTGTCACTTAACGGCCATGGGGATCTTGAGCAGGTGTCTTTCCCTCTTTAAGCCTCAACCTGATGATCTTCCATGTCCTACATCTCAGGGCTCTTGGGAGAATGAACCATATAATGAGTGAAAAGCAACCTGCATGCTACCTAACACAGAGTCGATGTCCACCAAATGTGAATTCCCCTTGTCCCTAACTGCTGTGGGCGTTGGTAGGGTCAGGATCAGTCCCTGGTCTGACTTTGCTTTGTTTCTCCTCCCCTCAAGGAGGCACCCTGAAATGCAGTTGCCAGTGATGTGGTATGACTGATGGTATGATAACCAAAGATCTTTTGGGAACAGTAAATAAAGAATTGCCCAGCTCTGCAGAAAACCCTCCAGTGGCTTCCTATCCAGTTACACTAAAATCCCACTCCTTACTGTGGTTGGTAAGATATTCATGATCTGTCCCTAGTTCCCTCTTGGACCTCATTTTCTACCAGGCTGGGCTCTCTCAGTTTTAGTCTTACTGGTCGCCTTGCTATTCCTCTGATCTACCAAGCCAGTTTCTCCCTTAAGACTCTCTGGGGGAGTCTCACCCATGGCTTCATGGGTTCATCTTAGTTCAAATGCCACCTCCTCAGAAGCCTTCACTGACCTCTTCACAGTCTTCATGGTCCTCATCACTGTCTGCAGTGATGCGAGTCATTGTTTTCCTCATCACTGTATCTCTCCATGAGGCCATCATTTCCACATCTGGACCATTCCCATCTGCACCCCCAACATCGGGAAGAGAGCTGGGTACACAGGGACTGCTCAGTAGATAGTTGTTGGATGAATGAGTAAATGCACAGCCTATTTTAATTTTCTAAGTAAGTGATCCCCAAGCCTCAGCAATTGAATGATTCTTAGAAATGAAGCACGTATAATGCTCTACACTGATCACCTTTCTTCAACGTGTTTCCATGAAGTGAGCACACATGAGGGCTGAGATTGGAGAATGACCTGACTTTACCCAAGGTATTAGTTTGCTATTGTTGCTATAACAAATGACCACAGACACAGTGGCTTCAAACCTTGCAAGTTTACCATCTTACAGTTCTGGAAATCAGAACGTCCTAAAATCGAGGTGTCCCTAGGGCTGTGTTCCTTCTGCAGGCTCTAATTAGAATCTGTTTTTTTACCTTTTCCAGCTTCCAAAGGCTGGCTTGGCTCATGGCCCCATCTGGCTCCTCAAAGCCAGTAATTGCATCAGTTGGACTCTCCTTGTCATCACATCTCCTTTCCTCCCTCTGACCCTCCTGCCTCCCTCTTATAAGGATCTTGTAATTTCATTGGACCCACCCAAGTAATCCAGGATAATCTCCCCATCTCAGGATCCTAAAATTATTCACATCTGCACAGTCCCTTTTGCTGTGTGCAGTGAAATATTCATAGGCTCTGGGGATTAAGATGTGAACATCTTTGTGGAGGATCATTATTCTGCCAACCATGCCATCTCTACTGTCTGAAAAAAAAAAAAAAAGAAGATGATCTGAAATGTTCTTTTTTAAAAAAATTTATTTATTTTTGGCTGCTCTTGGTGTTCATTGCTGTCCTCAGTTCTCTAGTTGTGATGAGTAGGGGCCACTCTTCCTTGGGGGTGCTCGGGCTTCTCTTTGTGGTGGCTCCTCTTGTTGTGGCTCGTGGGCTCTAGATCATGGGATCAGTAGTTGTGGCACATGGGCTTAGTTCTCTGCGGCACTGTGGGATCTTCCCAGCCCAGGGATCAAACTTGTGTTCTCTGCCCTGGCAGGTGGATCCTTAATCACTGGACCACTGGGGAAGTCCCCCTTCCTGGAGCTGTTGTCTGCTGTCTGAATTCACCATCACTGCACCTCCTCCCTTTCATTTCCTCCACAATTCCTTCTTCCTTCTTATTCCACCTTTTTTGGTAGCCCCCATGGACAGAAGCTCACCAGGCTCCCCCATCCTTGGGATTCTCCAGGCAAGAATACTGGAGTGGGTTGCCATTTCCTTCTCCAATGCATGAAAGTGAAAAGTGAAGTCGCTCAGTCATGTCCGACTCTTAGCGACCCCATGGACGGGAGCCTACCAGGATCCTCCATCCATGGGATTTTCCAGGCAAAGGTACAGAGTCGGACACGACTGAAGTGACTTAGCAGCAGCAGCAGCAGCAGGTTCTCAGGCAGTTCATGCTGGACAAATGTTCATTCTTGTTGTGAATTCTTTTTCCCCCCTTAGGACAGAGATATTCATCCTTTAGAATGTTAGCATTAACCACTGGCCACTTTTGACTTGTCACCAGTAGATTCTAAAAGTGCATGGGATGGATGCATAATATTTATTTCTGAGAGAACCCAGATGAGTTTTTCTCAGGGAAGTTGAGTTCAACACCATTCCATGGAGGTCTGGATACTCTCAGGAGGGTCACCAAATCAGACCCAGGTCTTAGAACATCAGAGAATATAAACACGGAACCAATTCATCACATCCATAACCTGAACAAACTGTTGCTTTTGTTCCCAGCCCACAACGTGGATCCCAGGAGGGAACAGGAAGTGGCTTGAGAAAATAAACCCAGCTCACTGGTCCTGTGGATGGCTCCCTCTCCACGCCAGAAAGCGGCAAGCTGGCTTGGAGAAATATATCCTGGTGGGGCCCATTTTCTCCAGAGTCCAATGGGGCAAACAACAGTCCCAGCTGGATTCAACGAAGAGCTTAGAAGTAAGTAGTCATACTAAAACTTTGCTGCCAAGGCCCCACACTTTGCAAGTTCTGGAACCTTTTCTACCTCAGCCAGTGCTGTCAGGCAGACTTTTGAAAGACCAGGTGGGATTTGCAGTTGTTGTTTAGTCTCTAAGTTATGTCCGCATCTTTGCGACCGCATAGACTGTAGCCCACCAGGCTCCTCTGTCCATGGGATTTCTCAGGCAAGAATACTCGAGTGGGTTGCTGTTCCTCCTCCAGAGGATCTTCCTGACTCAGGGATCAAGCCTGAGTCTCCTGCATTGGCAGGCGAATTCTTTACCACAGAGCCACCGGGGTAGCCCGAAGGGGTTAATTCTTCCTGCTCTTGGGTCATCTCACCTCAGAGCTCTCCCTAGTTCGTGAGAGACCTGGCCCCTGGTACGGTGTCAAAGAGGGTGTGGTAACTGTCTCCAGGCCTCCCGTCTCCTGCTCATGGTGCATAATAGCTCTGATTAGTATTAATAATTGATTTATACAGCACCTTTTACAAGCCTCTCTGCCATCGGCCCCTGTGAGGACACACGCATCACTTCCCTTCACCCCCAGATGATAAGCTGCCATCCAATGGGGTGGGAGGTGGCGGCAGGCGCCAGTCACCTCAGTGGCGCCAATGACGAGGCGAGGAAACAGTCTGATGCAGGAAGTAAGGCTGTGTCTTATCTCCTCTGGCTCGGGTGGGGGGGTGGGTGGAGGTGATTCTGGACTTGTTATTAATTAGCTGAAGGATCAACTCCCTGAGAAACCCAGGTGAAGAAAGGATCTTTCCGTCTCGGGGCAAGGAGGGGCAATTTCCCTTGGTGCTGTGTTACCCCACTGTACAGAGGGGGAAAAAAAAAAAAAAAAACAAATAAAAGTATGCCAATGGCAGAGATGGAGTAAAGCCAAAGCATTTATGAATCACATTAGCACGTTCCATGGGGCTGCGTGCCAAGGTGAAGTTGAAGGTGGAGTTGGTTAGCCAAGGCTCAGTCCATTGGCCGCCATATTTTGTGGGGCTTGGGTTGCTCGTGTTGTGTTTTGAGGCAGCGAAGCTTGGTGTCCAGAGCTGACGTTTCTCAGGGCCCCGGTGTGGGATCATTTGGAGGTAGTTCTGCCAGTGTGAGTTTCCTTAAGATCTCCAGTTCCATGTATTTCTGAGTGAACCCACATCATGTACTTTAGGAATACGGCTTCTGGATTAAGTCAGTTTCATGGTGGTCCGTACAAATAACAAATCCCAGGACTTACTTGCTGAGTGATTGTGTGCAAGTCATAGAACCTCCTTGAACTTCAGTTTTCTTATCTGGAAAATGGGATACTGATAGTACCCACTTCCCAGGGGTGAAGCAGAGCTCTAGGTATGTGGTTAAGTGCTCTGTAAAGATACGCTATAAATTATTTTATCATCATGACGGTCATCAGCATGTTCATCGTCTTCATCAAATGGCAAGCCTCTCCTAGGAGAAATGACACATCTTTTGTCATTTGGTGCATTGAAAAGAAACTCCTTTCCCAGAAAGGAGGTGTGAGGCACACACAGAGAGTTTTTTATGGCTGTTCAGACTCTTTATACCATGCTCCCTGGGAGATCAGTGGGGAGGATTCACCCCACGGTAAAGGCCCAGTGCAAGAATGAATCAGAGCTCTCAGGTGGCTGAATGGAAGAACTCAGAGACCAGGAATCAAGCACTAATTTCCAAGGAAGCCAGGCCATGGGGTGTGAACTGAGATGAAGCAGGAACTAGGATTTTCACAGAAACATCTAGATCAGGATTTTCCAACTTTTCCTACCCAACATCTGTCCACTGATTCACACTCCATGAACAGACTTACTGGCCAAGTAAGTGGGGAGACTGCAGCACATTCTATGTTGATTTTGGAAAGCCACCAAGTTTGTAGTAAAAACTCTGAGAAGTCCTTCAGTAGTGAAATCCATTGGATTTGGTTTAACTCAATATTTTCCAAACCTGTTTAACTTTGTATTCTCTTTTAGTGAAGTATGGTTGACGTTCGCATTGGTTTCTGGTGTGAGCAAAGTGATTCAATAGATGGTTGTACATACTTCTTCATATTCTCCTCCATTATGGTTTATTAGAGGGTGTTGAGTACAGTTCCCTGTGCTATACAGTGGGGCCTTGTTTTTCTGTTTTACACGTGGCAGTTTGCATTTGCTAATCCCAAAGTCCCAGTTTATCTCTTCCCTACCCTCTTTGCCCTTTAGTGACCATACATTATTTTCCTATGCCTGTGAGTCTGTTTCATAAATATGTTCGTTTCTGTCATATTTTAGATTCCACACATAAGTGAAATAAGCCATGTTGTATTTGTCTTTCTCTGTTTGACTTATTTCATTTAATATGATGATCTCTAGGTCCAACCACGTTGGTGCACATGACATTATCCTATTCTTTTTTATGGCTGAGTAATATTCCAGTGTATGTGTGTGACGTGTCCGACTCTTAGCGACCCCATGGACCGCAGCCTACCAGGCTCCTCTGTCCATGGGATTTTCCAGGCAAGAGTACTGGAGTGGGGTGCCATTGCCTTCTCTGGTGTAATATATATATATATATATATATATTATATGTGTGTGTGTGTGTGTACACCACTACATCACAATTTATTTCTTCATCTATTCAAACCTTTTAAATACTTGAATCCTTTCCTTTGATTTCTTAAAATAACATATACTTTCTCTGAATATGCTTTGGGAGAGATTGATTTAGACCAAGAGAATTTGAGAAAATTGTCTTCTCCATGGCTGGAAAAAAAAGTTTTAAATCTTTTTAGAATCTGTGTTTTAAATGCATCCTACCTGTACATCATTTTTTTAAAACTTGTAAGTGGGCTCACCACCACTTCTAAATTACTGCTGTTGTTCCTGGGAGTGTTCATCTGAGATTCTGCACCTATTTTATTTATTTCTTTTTTAAAGCTGAATTTTAGTTATTTATTTAAAAAATTTTTGGCTGCACACTGAATGTGGGATCTTAATTCCCCAACCGGGGATTGAACCCACACCCCCTGTATTGGGAGCACAGAGTCTTAACCACTGGATCTCCAGAGAAGTCCTTTGCAGCTATTTTAAATGGCTTGCTATGCTAAGTCACTTCAATCGTGTCCGACTCTGTGCGACCCCACAGACGGCAGCCCACCAGGCTTCCTCGTCCCTGGGATTCTCCAGGCAAGAACACCGGAGTGGGTTGCCATTTCCTTCTCCAATGCATGAAAGTGAAAAGAGAAAGCGAAGTCGCTCAGTCATGTCCGACTCCCAGCGACCCCATGGACTGCAGCCTACCAGGCTCCCTCATCCGTGGGATCTTCCAAGCAAGAGTACTTACTTGAAGGGTAAAGAATGGGAAACACCTGTATCGGTCACAATATCAGATAATACCATACTATTCATAAGAATGTTGATCCAATAGTAAGGATTATCTGTCAAGGCTACTGTTTATGAAGTCCTGTCTATAAGCCCCTCCTACACTAAATAGGAGGCATACATTATCAATACCATTTAGCCCTCCAAAGAGGAAACTGATGCTCAGAGGAGGGTGTGTAGCTTAGACTGAAATCATCGCTAGAAAGTATCAGGGCCAACATGTGAAGCCAGGATGAACAGTGAGAGCAAAGCAAAGGCCATCACATCGCCACCTTGCACGGACCCGCTCACCCTTCATTCCTATCAACACCCCGAATGCTCTCAGGGTGACTCAGAGGGGAGTCACACCTACTGTCAGGAGCCAGGGCTGCCCTGAGTAATTGGATGCCAAGGCCCAGATTACTGAAAAACCTTTGCATCTGTCCTCCTGCTTGAGAGACTCATGAGTCACCAAAAGGCTGTGTGTGGCTTAGGCACCGCCGAGGTGGGTGGAAGCAAGTCTCATGACTCTGCTGTGTCACATGAACCTTGTCCTCTGGGTGCCAGACCCAGCTGGGGCCTGTTGGGGTGTCGCTTGCATTCTCTGAGGCTCACACCGCAGCACATACAGAGTCTTTCCATGTACCTGTGTGTCCTCTACTGTAAGGGAAGGCCCAGGATGGGGACCGTCTCTTCCGGTTTGTGGGAGATTGTCCTGGTTTTAGCACTGGAAGTCCCACATCCTGGGAAATCCTCCAGGTTCTGGCAACCCAGGACAGTCGGGTCACCCTAAATAGGTGATTGACAAGTAAGCCTTGTCAAAAGGCAAGAGGCCCTCGAAAACAACCAGGGTAATAGAAACTTGCGGTGGATGGCAGCAAGGGCTGTTCTGACTTTTAAAAACAAAAGAAAATACCCTCATTAGCGGGGGAAAAAAAAATCCGACAGTCTTCTTTATTAAATCCAGCACTTTCGTAATTCAAAAAAGGGCTTTTAAAATGATATCCTGGGACTTCCCTGGAAGTCCAGTGGTTAAGACTTCACCTTACAATGCAGGGGGTGTGGGTTCAATGCCTGGTCAGGGAGTTAAGATCCCACATGCCTCGGAGCCAAAAAACCAAAACATAAAACAGAAGCAGAATTGTAACAAGTTTAATAAAGACTTTTAAAAAAATGAAAAATAAATAAAATGATATCCTTCAGGTCCACTATTATGCACTAAAATAATCACAATAATAATGTTGGGTTAGCCAAAAGGTTTCATTGGGTTTTCTGTAACATCTTACAGAAAAACTGTGTGAACTTTTTGGCCAACCTAATAGCTGTCTTTTGAGAGTGTTTGCCAAGCTCCTTGCTGGCCATTGGCATAGCACCTCTTTAAATTTGCACAGCAAACTCATGACGCTGGAGCTACTTGGAAACACAACTGAACAGATAGAGAAACTGAGACTAAGACAAGGTCACTTGCCCAAGGTCACGGGTAGGTGGTGCCTGCTGCAGGTACCTAGGACTCGGGGGACCTGAGATCAAGTCCCAGGCCCTACCCACCCAGCCATCCCACTCCTTTTGATAGGGATGGGCACTCCAAGAATGAATGTTTTGGGGTCCTTATCATGCCAGAGCTCAGGTTTCCTGAAGGCAGCTTCTCTTTTGTCAGTGTATCCTCAGAGTACCTAGCATGGAGCCTTAAGCATAATAGATGCTCAGTTAATGTTTGCTAAATTGGATTGAAGTGAAAGAAAATCTCCTTCTTTACACAGAGCAAAAAATACTTGGCAGAAGGCCTGGTCTATTTCATACGGGCCATGTTCTTTATTTTGCCACTAGAATAAAAGCTGTTTTAATCAAATGCATGTCTCTCTATTGGATTATAAACCCATGCATGTGTGCTAAGTCACTTCAGTCGTGTCTGACTCTTTGCAACCCTATGGACTGTAGCCTGACAGTCTCCTCTGTAGATGGGATTCTCCAGGCAGGAATACAGGAGTGGGTTGCCATGCCCTCCTCCAGGGGATCTTCCTGACCCAGGGATCGAACCAGAGTCTTTTATGTCTCCTGCACTGGCAGGTGGGTTCTTTACTACTGGTGCCTCTTGGGAAGTCCTTATAAACTCATATGTATATGTAATATAATATGTATAAATAATATGTTGTTGCTGCTGCTGCTTAGTCGCTTCAGTTGTGTCCAACTCTGTGCGACCCCATGGACAGCCTACCAGGCTTCTCCATCCATGGGATTCTCCAGGCAAGAACACTGGAGTGGGTTGCCATTTCCTTCTCCAATGCATGAAAGAGGAAAGTGAAAGTGAAGTCGCTCAGTTATGTCTGACTCTTAGCGACCCCATGGACTGCAGCCTACCAGGCTCCTCCATCCATGGGATTTTCCGGGCAACAGGACTGGAGTGAGGTACCATTGCCTTCTCCCAAATAATATATTAGAATATATTAAATATAGATGATTATAAGCATTCTTATTTATGTGTTATATATTTGCATGTATTATTGTTATATATAAAATTATAAGAACAAGCCAATACTGTGTTATTTGTGGCTAGATCCTAGCTACTAGCACAGTGCCTGGCACAGATTGGAGGCTCAATTAATATTTGGTAAATGAAAGAATGAATACATATAGGCTGCCCAACAAGAAAACACTGGTTAGAAAGAGCTGTGTTGCTCCAAAAGAAAACTCTTTGTCACTTTTCAGACAAGGAAAGGGGTCTTGCCTGAACTCAGTAATTTCTGGTACTGAGGGTGGAGCTGCCTCAGCTATGAGATTATTGTCTGTGGGTTCTTGTTTCATAGCAGACAGAGATGTGCACACATTCTCCACCTTTTCTTTAAGCCAGAATCACTGGTAGTCTCTCCAGTTAGACCTACTGGGAAAATGACAGCTCCTAGGCATTCAAGTTTGAATCACAAGGAATATCTGTAGATGAAGAAACCATCAAATAATAGTAATACACAAGCATACAGCACTTTCCTGTGTGCCTGGCACCCCGCTGTGTTATATATAATTAATCTAATTATACTTCACAAGTACTGTGAGGTTGGTACCATTGCATCACTTATGAATGAGAAAATGAAGGTACAAAAGGCTGTATAGCTTGGCCAAGGTCATGGATCTTGTAAATCTGGCTTGAATCCATGGTCTTAACCCCCGTAAGGCATTTCCCACAACCTGCAGAGCAAAGAATGAAGACTGGCTCAGGTGGTCATTTCCGTAAAAACCACTACGTAGTACATATTGTGCAAGGGGATGGCATTCCCAAAGAATGAGGCTCCACCAAACTATTAATATTAAATAATAAAAATTACTTATTAAATATTAATAACAACTCTATGGTATTCAATTATATTAATTAATATATCATGTTTGCAACAATAATTATGATAATGACATGAGTAATAATTGTGTTATTAGTTAATATCGATATTGAGTAATAATTGTGTTATTAGTTAATATCGATATTAATTATTTTATTGAATATAATGATCAATACTAATAATTACCACAATTGAGCTTCCACTATATGTCTGACACCTAATGGATATTTACTTGTGTTCACAACAAGGAGGTAGGGGCTTTTATGTTAATTTTTTTTATTTTAAATTTTTAAACATTTCAACTTTTTCAAGGTATAATTGACAGACAAAATTGTAAGGTATTAAAGTTTTCATCGTGGTAATTTGACAACATATGTATACATCATGAAACTTCTCCCCTCACCTGGCTAATTAACACATCCATCATCTCTCATATTTATCTTTTTTTCTGCGTGTGGTGAGAACATTTAAGATCTACTCTCTTAGAAAATCTCTATTATACACTATAGAGTTGATAAATATGAAAGTGTTAGTTGTTCAGTCATGTCTGACTCTGTGCAACCCCATGAACTGTAGCCCGCCAGGCTCCTCTGTCCATGGGATTCTCCAGGCAAAAATACTGGAGTGGGTTGCCATGCCCTCTCCAGGGGATCTTCTCGACCCAGGGATTGAACCTGGGTCAACTATAGTCATCATGTTTTACTTTAGGTCTTCTGACCCTGTTCATCTTGGAACTGAGATATGTACTCTTTTACCAACCTCACCCTATTTCCCCATATCCACCCAAACCCTGGCAACCCCTTTTCTACTCTTTTTCTATGAGTTTGACTTTCTTTGTAGATTCTATGAATAAATGATACCATGCCATATTGGTCTTTCTCAGTCTAGCTTATCTCACTTAGCATAATGTCTCAAGTTCCATCCATGTTGTCCTAAGTGGCAGAGTTCCTTCATTCGTATGGCTGAATAATATTCAAATTTATCAAGATGATGGGCTTCCCAAGTGGCACTAGTAGTAAAGAACCCCCGCCCCCGCCACTCCCCCACCCACTGCCAGTGCAGGAGATGTAGGAGATGCAAGTTTGATTCCTGGGTTGGGAAGATCCCCTGAAGGAGGGTTTGGCAACCCACTCCAGTATTCTTGCTTGGGGAATCACCAAGGACAGAGGAGCCTGGCAGGCTACAGCCCATAGAGTCACAAAGAGTCGGAGTTGGACACAATTGAAGCAACTTAGCACACATTATAATAGAGATGATGGCTCAGTGGCAAAGAGCCCACCTACAGGTGCAGGAGACGTAGTTTTGATCCCTGGGTTGGGAAGATCCGATCCCCTGGAGTAGGAAATGGCAACTTGTTCCAGTAGTCTTGCCTGGGAAATGCCATGGACAGAGGAGCCTCAAGGGCTGCAGTCCATAGGATCACAAAGAGTCAGACACTTAGTGACTGAACCATAAGTGAGAACAACAAATTTTGTATTTGACCTTGGAACTTCTTTCCCTCCACCTAATCCCAGCTTTTCTTTGGCAATAGCATCTATCTTGGGGCGGACATTGTTGTGATTATCTTCATGAACCTGTCTCGTCTATCTGATTGTGAATTCTCTACTCAAATGCTGATTCTTTATAAGCTCCGGATCACCATCATCTGGGTCGGTCCACTTTGCGGAGTTGAATGAAGGAGCTTTCACTGGCAGATCTGAGCAGAGGCAAAGCTACACACCCCTGCATGCAGATACCAAATAGAAGGAACATTTATGCTTTTCCCCACCCTCCCTGCCCCACTGGGCTTTTGGCAACTCTCACATGATCAAATCATAGTCCTCTTCACCATCAATCTCCAAGGATGTTGGTGCCCCCGGGATGTGACGATTCACGGGGATCATTGTCAAACCCATTTTAGCTTTTCTTTCTAAATTCCCAGACTTTGTCTTTTTGAGCCGTCTCCAGAACCTTCCCAAGGGGGATTTTCCTTGCTCTTGTAAACTAGAGATTTATGCTCCTTATGTGGATTTTTCCCAGCTTAGCTGAATTCTCAGTTGTGGGTATAATTTTTTTTTCCTTCAGGCAGAAGTGTGTGAAGCCGAGGACGTTGGAGAAACTGCTTTGTAGTGAGATTCTTAGACTAGTTCTTACCTGTGAGGAGTAATTGCAAGGAAACGTGGTGCAGGAGAAAGACGTTGCATCTGGAATCAGAAAAAAACAAAACAGAACACGTGGGTTTGCCTCTTGGAGCACTGTGTCTTGGGGCAAGTTATCTGCTCTTCCTAAACCTCTCCACGTCCTTACCTATAAAAGAGGAATAGTGATCTCAATGCTGAGGGATGCAGAGAGAGTAGTTATCATTATGTACCACCTTCTATTTCGATCCTAAGACTTCTTTTTGTTGCTGTCTGTCTTGCCTCTCACCAGCTTTTCGCCACAATTATTTCCATTCATTTTTGGTGCTTATTTTGGATCCCATCCCTCCTTCCAGCTGTTCCAACTTTTTTACTTCTTTTATCCCCTTGCCTTATAGCCTATATAACTTGGGTCTCCTTATGAATCTTTGTTTTTGTTTTTTTCTTAAATCTCATGTTCTTTGTATTTTTGAAAGAAAATCCCATTTTATAACTGTGGACATTAGTGGGCTTAGTTAAAACATAGTGAGTTGAATCGGTCCAGCTGTTGGAGTCAGGATTTCTGCCGGAAAACAAATCATGATATATGTTTTGACCACTTGCCCCCCTGTCTTTGGCAAGACTTTGATGGTTAAAGTGATGTCAAGCCACAGTGTGTGTCACTGAATGTCGGCCGGGAATGGGTCTTGTTGATTCACACCTAATAGCTTTCAATGAAGGGAGTTAGAAAAAGGATATCAAAACAAAGCAAGAAAATGAAGATGAAAAGAAGCAGTTACCATAAAATAAGAAAGCAAGGATTGAAAAATGGCCAACATTTGATTGATTAGTAAATATAAGACATTCTTTTTTGAGAAACAAACTTTATTTTATATGATTTTTAAAAATTGGAGTATAATTGTTTTACAATATTGTGTTAGCTTCTGTTGTACAATGCAGTGACTGATATATATATATATATATATATATATATATATATATATATATATATATATACTGATATATATATATATATATATATATATATCGTATCCGACTCCCAGCAACCCCATGGACTGTAGCCCACCAGGCTCCTCCATCCATGGGATTCTCCAGGCAAGAGTACTGGAGTGGGGTGCCATTGCCTTCTCCATAAGAGTGCTATAGCTGAGTGCAGATTACTCAGCTTCCTCACTGCGGGCCTGGGTGATTCTTTGCTGTGGGGGCTGTCCTGGGAATTGCAGGGTATTTAGCAGTATCCCTGGCTTCTGCCCACTAGATGCTAGGATCTCCCCTGCCCCTCAAGTTATAACAACCTCCAGTCTCTCTTGTTGCTGTTCAGTCACCAAGTTGTGTCTAACTCTTTGTGACCTCATGGATTGCAGCACCCCAGGCTCCCCCGTTTGTAAGTATCTCCTGGAGTTTGCTCACATTCATGCCCATTGAGTTGGTGATGCCATCTAACCATCTCATTCTGTTTGCCCTCTTCTCCTTTTGCCTTCATTCTTTCCTTGCATCAGGGTCTTTTCTAATGAATCAGCTCTTCGCATCGGGTGGCCAAAGGATGGGAGTTTTAGCTTCAGCATCAGTCCTTCCAAAGAATATTCAGGACTGATTTCCTTTAGGACTGACTAGTTTGATCTCCTTGCAGTCCAAGGGACCCTCAAGAGTCTTCTTCAGCACCACAATTTGAAAGCCTCAATATCTATAGATTATGCCTAATGTCACCAGGGGCCAAAATCATCCCCTGTTGAAAACCTGTGTTCTATATTAATCACTTTGGAAAAGTTTCGTGACATGGAAAATATTCTAGGGAAATATTAGTGATTTCAGTAGAAATATACACATATGCATGTGTATGTGTGTGTATATGTATGTATAAAAGCCAGGAAAAACCTTTGTAAAGTTAACATATCATCTCTAAAAAACAAAATTCTGGGTCAAAAGGAACTTATCAGTGAGTTGTATGCCATGCTCAAAAGATAATAAATTTTCATTCTTTATAGACTGCTAAGGTGACCAACTGTCCTGGTTTCCCCTAGATTTAGTGGTTTGCTGGGATGCAGGACTCTTACTGCAAAAACCTGGAAAGTCTTGAGGAAACCTGGTCATCTGACTTTCCCATAGGTAATGAGAGTCAGTACATTAATTCAGCATTGAAAATAAGAAACGATAGGCCATATCCAGTAATGAATGTAAATGAGTAAAAAAGGAAACATTAAAGTTAAATCATGGTATGTAAAAGTAGTATTTTAATTTATTTGCTTGTTTGATTAAGACACTTTATTCCAATAAAATAATTTGTGAGGTCTGAATTTGTTTAAGCAAGGTGGTGTGGGCAGCGCTTTTTGGGCCTCTTTCTCTCTAAATCCCAACCACTTCTTTCTTCCCTTAGTTCAGTTCAGTTCAGTTCAGTCACTCAGTTGTGTCCAACTCTGCGACCCCATGGACTGCAGCACGCCAGGCCTCCCTGTTTGCCAGGAGCTGGCAAGAGGACCTCCGCCCATGGCAAAGGTCATGAGGAAGGATGCTCAACATATGCAAAGGCGGGGTCAAGCCTCAGGAGTCCCCCTGGAAATCCTCGAGCATCTACCCCCATAACCAGAGCCTGCCTACTTCACTACTTTGTGCCCTTACCTACACCTCTGACTTTACAGGGGGCTGTCCCCCACTACCTCTCTCTGAAAAAAGAGTTAACTTAGAGCTCCAGTTAATAAAAATTCCTGGGCATGACAGGAGTGTTTTAACATACAAACTCCTCTGAAGTTTCTCTAGCCCACCTGACAGACTTGTCCAGCCACATGTGCTTCTAAAAACGGGTTCTTTAGATCAGTTAGAAAACTATTAGTGGGCTGATTAAAAATTGTATTGGTGAAGGGTTTTTCATTTGTTGAGCCAATGTTTGCTGCTAAGTCTCCACATCGCCTACCCTTACACACATTAATGAATATTTAGAAGAAATAGGTATTAACCTTTGATATTAATCACGTTAGACCTTAGGCTAAGTAAGTTCTTTCTTTAATTAAAACCCACTACACCCTCACTCTATAGGAATTTACATTTATCTGGTGGAGTCTGTTTTAAGAATAATCACCCCTGGAGAAATAAATGTCCTGGATTGACCGCTGTCACAAGGAGAGGGTCATAAACTGTCAGCAGGCCCCCTGGCCAGAAGATGATGTAACACCCCTAAGACCTCTGTATGCATTTGTATGAAGCAAATCAAAGTCAGGACTGCTGACCCCGTGTGACTTTTGTATACCATCTCAGTGTATAAAAGTAGACCATGGAAAATAAAGAATTGGGATCAGTTCCTCGAAAGACTGGTCTCCCCATGTCGCTCTCTCTCTCAAATTCTGATTGAGTCTCCATCTGGAGCGTGGAACCCACCATGCTTACTAATTATGCCTGGGCTTCTAAGATCCGACCGGGGAGGCCTCAGTGTCTCCTCTCCTTCAAGAGAATGGAAAGACACCTGCAGCCTACATAAGTGGTGCAAACTTCTTGTCTTGAAGTTTTATTGGTCTCCCGCGTAAACCAAGCTACTCAGCCTCTTTTCTCCACTGAATTTTCCTACTGAGCTATCCTCGTTCTATTATTCTTTATATCTCTAATTATAACTATCGTGTCCTGACCCTCACCAATGCCATTCTCCCTTCGAAGTCCCTGGATCAGCTGGGGCTGGTCCCCAGCACCTGTTCATCACCAACTCCCAGAGTTTACTCAAAGTCATGTCCATTGAGTCGGTGATGCCATCCAACCATCTCATCCTCTGTCATCCCCTTCTCCTTCTGCCTTCAATCTTTCCCAGCATCAGGGTCTTTTCAAATGAGTCAGCTCTTTGCATCAGGTGGCCAAAATATTGGAGTTTCATTCCTAAACCCACTCCCACATATTCCCCCAGGGGCTCCACAGAACCCCTACTGCTCTCCAAAGGATGTTGGAAATCCAACATCAAAATAATAACCATCATAATTAAGTAGGGTCTATACCAAAAACATAAGATGGTCCAACAGAGTTATCTTGATGTATATCAAAAGGTATTTGATATACAAAATCCATGATTTAAAACAAAACAAAACAAAATGCCAACCAAGCTTCACTGAACTAGAAGTTTGCTTCCCTAACTTAATGCTGATTATCTTTTTTCAAATCGCCAACAACATCATTCATAATGGAGGCCTTCTCATTAAAGTCAGGAACAAAGAGTCATATGAGTGCCCTTAAGTTAATAATTTTTAAGAAATTTTAGCCAATGCAATAAAGCAGAAAAAGCAGATAAGATGAAGATAAACTAGAAAGGGAGAGGTAAAATGTAATTAATTATTTGCAGATGACCTGATTGAATCAATGGAAATTTTTATAATCAGAACATTAAAATAAAAAGACCAACACCTTTCCTAGTTTTAAAAATTCACCAATAAAATTCTAAAAATTTTTTTAAAAAGGGATCATCAAAATTAGGTGAAAATGATCTTAGAGTTAAAATCAGGTGAGATTAGCCATACAGTTTTATCTGAAAAATAAGAAGTCTTACAGTACCAAATTTAAAGCATGTAATAAAGCTACAATAATTCCAACAATATGGGCCTAATGCAAAATAGACACTTAGATCCATGGAATTAAATGTAAAATTCTATAAATATTCCCAATTATTGATAAGAATATGTTAAAGGTAGAAGTTCAAATCAGTGGAGATATGACTATTAAGTGAAAAATGATTCTGTGACGTATGATTTGACATATGATAATTATTTGACAAAATAAGGTCAAACACTTACCTTATGTCATGTAGCAGAGTTAATTAATATGACTAAATTGAGGTACCTGTAAACAGTAAGACTATAAAAGAATTAGAAATACAGATATACCTTTACCTGAACCCTGGATTGAACAGCCTTTTATTTTGGTCATTAAAAGGAAGTAAACACTATAAGTGATATAGTAAACCAAATAAAAAGTGAAAACCAAAAAGCACCATAAAAATCAAAAGGAAGATGACCAGGAGAAATATATACATTATGGGAGTAAGATGATTATTGGTTTTATTATGTGAAGAGTTTGGCCACCTGATGTGAAGAGCTGACTCATCGGAAAAGCCTCTGATGCTGGTTAAGACTGAGGAGAAGGGGGAGGCAGAGGATGAGGTGGTACGATGGCATCACTGACTCAATGGACATGAATATGAGTGAATTCCAGGAGATAGTGGAGAACAGAGGAGCCTGGTGTGCTGCAGGCCAGGGGATCAGAAAGAATCAGACGCAACGTAGTGGATGAACAACAACACAACAATGTGAAGAGTTTTTATAAATGAGCAAGAAGATAAATGTGTAAATTTTAAAAAAAGTGGGCCTATGCATGATCAGTTTCCAAAGAAGAAATATAAATGATAAATTAACGCTATAATAAGCTATTCAATAGCAATACAATAAAATCAATGCAAATTAAAACAACAAGACACTGTGTTTTGCCTATCAAATGGGGAAAAAAATAGAGTGATGATTATTGAGGTGGTGAGGATAGTCAGATGATAAACAGATAAGCAGAGATGTCATCAAGATATATATATAAAGATAGTCATAACAACATGATAGGGAAGAGAGAAATTGGCTACTCAGCAATTGATTCTTACAGAAAATATATACAAGGGACAACTAACTATATAGTGATTCAAACCATGGTCTTAAAAAATAAGAAGAAATATCAATGATAGATAAAAATAAAAATTACTTTTAAAAAAAGGTCTGCAGTACATGATACCACTTTTTATAAACTCCAGACTATATCTGTATCTGCACACCGAGAAAAATTATTAAAGAATGGATAGATATAGTTCCGGTAGTTCTCTGATTGGTGGCTTTAATTTTTCTTTGCACATTTCTATATTGCCCAAATTCTCCTGTGTTATTTCTTTAATCATAAGAAGTCATACTGAATATTATAAAAAGAGTTTCAATATGACAGATCAAGAAGCTGACTGCCCTTTGAGTTTTTTATTTTTTCATAACTTTATTTTAAATATTTATTTGTTTACTTATTTATTTGGCTGCACAAGGTCTGTGTTATGGCACATAGGCTCTTTAGTGGTGGTGTGTGGCATCTAGTTCCCTCACCAGGGATCAAACCTGGCATTGGGGAGTGTGGAGTCTTAGCCACTGGACCAGCAGGGAAGTCCCTTGGGTTCTTTATTTTTAACCAATTTTCTTTCATGACATAAAACTTTAGGTGAAGGATAAACAGAACATTCATTCAGTGGGATAATGAGGACTCAGAGAGATTCCAAAATCATAAATATTTACCTCTGTTGGGGGGAAATATCCCCCAAGGGGCTTGGCAGGGCATTTAAAATTGATTGGCTTGTATTAAATATTGCCCTGCCCTTTCCTCTATAAATTTAGATACCTCTGGATGGAATAACAGTACCTGAACCCTAGTAGGTGCTCAATAAAATGTGGGTTGACTTGCACTGTAAGATGACATTGTTAATTATATCAAATTTTCTTCCTTGAAGAACACTACAAGACACAGGGATCTCCGCAAGATTTGTCTCTTACGTATGACTGATTTTATTCCTGAGGTTTCTATCTTAACTGGGACATGGAGAACAAGAGGATATACAATGGCCAACGTAAAAGCACAGCTACTGAAAAGTAGGAGAGAATTGGGATATAAGATGCACAAAACACATTTCTCTAAACATTTCTTTTCAGACCCACCCATAAGGGAGCCACATTCTTAGTAAATAGACTCTTGCCTCATTGCTGGTCCAAGTGAGGCATTCACTCATTCATTTATTTACTCACTCACTCACTTATATCTGTGAGATAACTCATGAACTGTGTGATTCAGGCTTAGGTCCCCCATCACTGTTAATAAACCATAGACAGCCAAAAAAGTAATTTCCTAATAACTCAAGTTCTTTGTGTCTCTTGGACATTGGGAAATGGAACCAGAACCTATGGACCCCTTTTCCTTCTTCTTTGTTCTTGTGATTCTGGATAACAGAACCTGAAGACTCAGCGGGGCAACAGTTGAACAAGAGAGAGAGAGAGAAACTGCCTGGGTAGACTGGAATTCTCCTTAGTGTGTAGGAAGAAGGACAGCTACTTGCCATGTGTTAAAGACTATTGGGAGTACTTCACATCCCTTCTTGTTTAATCCTCACACCAATGATGCAAATTAGATGACATCCTCCATATTTAGCAGACAAGGAAATGAAAGTTTATGTCCACCAGGTATATAAACTTGAATATGAGCTGAGATGTATCTAATCTAGCTTTAAGATAAATATAGTTCCCATTTGCTTGATTTAGTGCAGTTCACATATGTTGTCTTGGTGTTCCTTGCACACCTCAAAAGTGTTTGAATTATAAATGATATGGTTACTTATTAGAATGCTATTTTCTTCAAGCAACAAGAAGCCAAGATTCAGGAGGTTTAGACATTAGGGACTCTATAAGCTCACAGATCAAGCAGTGCAGTTAGCATGGTCCCAGGGTTGAGCAATTCAAAGGCTCAACAGCATCACTGAAGACTGGGGTTCCTTCTGTCTTCTCCTTGGCCAGCCTTGCTAAGTTGGTTCTGCCCCTGTTGGTCCTGCTGTCTTGGGCAACTTTCTCACACACCAATGGGTAAAGGCAGACACAGGTCTGTTGCTTCCTTGTATCCCAAAGGGTGGGTATAACATGCAAAGAAGAGGAGATCTTGTTCTTAGGGAGTCATTGATAGGTTTTAATCTTGGAAGTCGTCAGACTTCCTATTGTTGTCCTGAGGAAATTCTATTAGCAGAGTTAAGACTTCCAGGGCAGTTATTTTAATTTTTATTTAAGGAGCTGGAAATCCCAGCTGGTGTATTGAAGACAGGTTATTCAGAGCTCAGGTGAGGTGCACAGCTCTGAAAATGCTCAACTTCAGAATTGTCCCAGAAGAAGAAGATTTATTTGTTCCATCCATATGTTCTGATAATTTGTGCCATAGAATTCACCAAATTCTTTTTTGTCCTCTTGGGTACAAGCTGTTTAATTCTCACACCAGTGGTCCAATTTAGATAATCTCATCCCTATTTAGCAGATGAGGAAATGAAAGTTTATGTCCAACATAAAAGTAATGTAATTTTTCCAGTGTCTCCAGGGGTTAGATAAGTCCTTGTGGTTATGTCCATGATATGGTGGGCATGAGTGATATTCCCAATGTCTAGGTCATCCTCTTTGCTCTCTTCCCCATCCACTTGCCAAGTAAAGAAGATTCCAAGGACTTAGAGCAGGACAGATCTACCAAATGGAAGGAGCCTGGACCTCTGAATGACTGTATAGAACAGAGCCTTTTGCTGATTTTTGCTGTACTTAGTATTCAGTCCAGTCGCTCAGCCATGTCCGACTCTTTACGATCCCATGAACCGCAGCACACCAGGCCTCCCTGTCCATCACCAACTCCCAGAGTTCACTCAGACTCACCTCCATCGAGTCGGTGATGCCATCCAGCCATCTCATCCTCTGTCATCCCCTTCTCCTCCTGCCCCCAATCCCTCCCAGCATCAGAGTCTTCTTCAGTGAGTCAACTCTTCGCATGAGGTGGCCAAAGTATTGGAGTTTCAGCTTCAGCATCAGTCCTTCCAAAGAACACCCAAGACTGATCTCCTTTAGAATGGACTGATTGAATCTCCTTGCAGTCCAAGGGACTCTCAAGAGTTTTCTCCAACACCACAGTTCAAAAGCATCAATTCTTCAGCTTTCTTCACAGTCCAATTCTCACATCCATACACGACCACTGGAAAAACTATAGCTTTGACTAGAAGGACCTTTGTTGGCAAAGTAATGTCTCTGCTTTTCAATATGCTATCTAGGTTGGTCATAACTTTCCTTCCAAGGAGTAAGCATCTTTTAATTTCATGGCTGCAGTCACCATCTGCAGTGATTTTGGAGCCCCCCAAAATAAAGTCTGACACTCTTTCCACTGTTTCCCCATCTATTTCTCATGAAGTGATAGGACCAGATGCCAGCTATCATTGAGAGTGTTGTTTGTTACAGCAGCTAGTCTAACCTAATACATGCCCCACAGGGATCTATACACCCTTGAAATACCAGGGAAATGGACAAAACAGATTCTTGACAAAGTCAAAGAAAATGTACTGAAGCGCGGGGAGGATACCAGCACTGAGAAGGTGGAAAGGGAGACCTTCTGTGAAGTGAGAACAGAAAGTCCTATCTTGCCCGGCTATGGTGAGGATTCCATTGTGTTGTTTATGGGAATTACCCAGCAGAACGAGTATCTTAATGGAATGAGTTAGGAAAAGTTTTTTTCAGTGGGTAGCTATTAGTCTCAGAAATAGCTGTCCAGGGGAGATAGTAAGAATGAGGATGAAATGAGATGATGATTTTCAAGCATTTAGCACAGGGCCAATCAAATAACATGGAGGCAACTATTCGTAATAATAATTACTGGTTTGGGTGGACATTTTTACTGTAAGAAATGATTGGGCTGAGAGAGCAGTAGTGTTTGTAGGAGAGGGCCCTTCAGGCTATGGGGGAAGACAGGAGCAAGGCTGGAATGATGGGAGGAGCTTCCAGAGAAAGTATGGTGACAGAGACCATTGGGAGTGGTGCTGTGTTGGTGGTGGGGATGGCCTTGATGGTGGTAGGCTTGGTGCTAGTGTCGTGGTCACTGTTGGTGGTGGGGCTTCAGGGAAGAAGAATAGAGATGAAAAAAGCCAGGTGGAGGAATCAAAAAGCTCTGTTTAAGACTTTGAAGTCACAGTTGGGGAGGGAGAGGGTGGGATGCTTGAGAGAATAGTGTTGAAACATATATATTATCATATGTAAAATAGACAGGCAGTGGGAATTCGTTGTGTGATGCAGGGAATCCAAAGCCAGTGCTCTGTGGCAACCTAGAGGGGTGGGGTAGGGAGGGAGGTGGGGGGGGTGTGCTTCAGAGGGAGGGGACATGTGTATGACTGTGGCTGATTCATGCTGATGTATGGCAGAAACCATCATGATATTGGAAATAATTATCCTCCAGTTAAAAGTAAAATAAAATGTAAAGAAATAAATTAAAAGTTGAGGTTTAAATATAAAAATAAAGCTCTGTTTATCGCTCTGTATATAGTCCATGGGGTCACAAAGAGTCAGACATGACTGAGCGACTGAACTGAACTGACTGATAACCCGATGACCACGTCTGCCCAAAGTGAACGGGGACCATGCCAGTTGCTACCAGGCAGCAACTGGTAGCAGCAGGCTGGTGCCTAATCATCTCAAGTGCTATTTCCAAGAAGCTCAAAGGGCTTCCTAGAAGTTATCTGCTTGCTTGTCCCAACAGCCCTGCATTATCAACCCCATTTCACAGATGGAAAAACAGGTAACTTACTTACCCAAGGTCACAGTGTGACTCAGTGGCCCATGTGTAATCAGATTCCAGATTTCTCTACCTTCGGGTCTTTTCTGTGGATTCTCCAGATTAGCTTTGGGCTGCCAGGCAGGCAGCATTTCTTCTTCCTCAAGAGGAGCTACTTAAATTCCCAGATTCCTCTTGTAATTCAGTTATTAGCTAGACCTGATCTTTAACATCAAGATGTTTGATTTTCAAATGAAACATTCTCTTAGAAGAACAGGAAAGGTACTGGTTGACATCCTATCTTTTTGTTCTTAGCACATATTACAAAAATATTTAAGCAAACAAATGTGAAAGAATTTTACAAATACCTCTGGACCCAGTGGCTAGATTCTACAATTAATATTTTGTTAATTTTGCTTTATTAGCTGAATGACAGCTAAAGCAGTGAAAACAAAGTTCTTTTCAATGATAGTCAAAGTAAGTGATGCTATTAAAAATCTTTTAAAAATATCTGAAAATGATAAGAAAAAGTCTTAAAAACTCTTTATATCTTTCACCTCTTCACTCACAGACTGTAGTATTTGTTACCAAAGTGAAATTATAGCAGATTTCAAGAAGGTTTTCACATTGAGAATATACCTTAGCTTTTCTTTAAATAAAATGTCATGGTATGCTATTAGATTTGTCTATTTAAAAAATAACCCCTCCCACATTTAAAAAATAAAAACAAACCTGGTTTAGAACAGACAGTGTGACCCGCAACCATGGAATAGATACTTACTTTAGGTCTTTCCTATGGGGAATGTGTGTGTGAGATCAGAAGATAGAAAAGGCCTGGCCAGAGAGTTGAAGGAGCCAAAGAAATCTTTATCTTATTTTATGCTATGCTAAGTCACTTCAGTCGTGTCCGACTCTGTGTGACCCCATAGACGGCAGCCCACCAGGCTTCCCCGTCCCTGGGATTCTCCAGGCAAGAACACTGGAGTGGGTTGCCATTTCCTTCTCCAAATCTTATTTTATGGAGGAGGCCCAAAGAGACCAAGTGTCTTGCCTGAGATCGCATAGTGAGGCCTTTCAGTAACAGTATTATACCAATAACTTCTGATACTGATGCAGAGCTGGTGGAAAATACTGAAATGGCATAGCAGTTTGTCAGCATCACCCTTTCCCATTCCACCATCTCAGTGGCTTTCATGAACACATTATTTACAGGAGATAGGTGCTTAAACAATAAGAAATTTTGTAGTTGTGACTGCCACCACCAGAGCAGGTGTCAGAAATCTCCCTTTTGGAGAGTCTGGTGGCAGGGAACGTTGATTGGGAAAATTGGCTTAAATGTGGATTTACATTGCTTTTAAAATACAGAACTTTTGCTGCCCCTTATCCCTACTTTCTTCAAGTTAAGTCTGAAATTGGCAATAAGGAGCTCATGATCTGAGCCACAGTCAGCTCCTGGTCTTGTTTTTGCTGACTGTATAGAGCTTCTCCATCTTTGGCTGCAAAGAATATAATCAGTCTGATTTTGGTGTTGATCATCTGGTGATGTCCATGTGTAGAGTCTTCTCTTGTGTTTTTGGAAGAGGGTGTTTGCTATGACCAGTGCGTTTTCTTGGCAAAACGCTATTAGCCTTTGCCCTGCCTCATTCTGTACCCCAAGGCCAAATTTGCCTGTTACTCCAGGTGTTTCTTGACTTCCTACTTTTGCATTCCAGTCCCCTAAAATGAAAAGGACATCTTTTTTGGGTGTTAGTTCTAAAAGGTCTTGTAGGTCTTCATAGAACCATTCAACTTCAGCTTCTTCAGCATTACTGGTTGGGGCATAGGCTTGGATTACTGTGATATTGAATGGTTTGCCTTGGAAACGAACAGAGATCATTCTGTCATTTTTGAGATTGCATCCAAGTATTGCATTTCGGACTCTTTTGTTGACCATGATGGCTACTCCATTTCTTCTAAGGGATTCCTGCCCACAGTAGTAGATATAATGGTCATCTGAGTTAAATTCACCCATTCCAATCCATTTTAGTTAACTGATTCCTAGAATGTCAACGTTCACTCTTGCCATCTCCTGTTTGACCACTTCTAATTTGCCTTGATTCATGGACCTAACATTCCAGGTTCCTATGCAATATTGCTATTTACAGCATCGGACCTTGCTTCTATCACGAGTCACATCCAGAGCTGGGTATTGTTTTTGCTTTGGCTCCATCCCTTCATTCTTTCTGGAGTTATTTCTCCACTGATCTCCAGTAGCATATTGGGCACCTACTGACTTGGGGAGTTCCTCTTTCAGTATCCTATCATTTTGCCTTTTCATACTGTTCATGGGGTTCTCAAGGCAAGAATACTGGTTTGCCATTCCCTTCTCCAGTGGACCACATCCTGTCAGATCTCTCCACCATGTCGTGCCCATCTTGGGTTGCCCCTCGGGCATGGCTTAGTTTCATTGAGTTAGACAAGGCTGTGGTCCTAGTGTGATTAGATTGACTAGTTTCCTGTGAGTATGGTTTCAGTGTGTCTGCCCTCTGAAGCCCTCTTGCAACACCTACCATCTTACCCAGGTTTCTCTTACCTTGGACTTAGGGTATCTCTTCACGGCTGCTCCAGCAAAGCACAGCCGCTGTTCCTTACTTTGGACGAGGGGTATCTCCTCAACCGCCGCCCCCGCCCCCCATGACCTTGAACGTGGAGTAGCTCCTTTAGGCCCTCCTGAGCCCGCGCAGCCACTGCTCCTTGACGTGGGGCTGCTCCTCTCGGCCGCCGCCCCTGACCTCGGATGCGGGGTAGCTCCGCTTGGCCGCTGCCCCTCGGGCATGGGGTCCTCCCGGCTTCTGCCCCTGGCCTCAGACGTGGGGTAGCTCCGCTCGGCCGCGCTTGTGCACTGTCACAGCCGCCCGCGCTTGGCATTTAAAACACACATAAAGAACAGTCTGGAGGCAGGGACACTTTACTACCCTGAAAATCAGGCTGCGTTGCCGCTAGGCTGGGCGGACGTTTTCGGCAGCATCACCTCGCAGCGGCCGGGGCGCGCTCTCTCCCAGGCACACTCCGGGCCGCAGTGCTCTCGAGACAGAGACACTGTTGCGCCGCTGTTGCGCCTGTCGACGTCACCTGCTTCCCCAAGGATACAACAGAATGACCCTCGGTGGAAAATCCACCCACTCTACTCCCTGAGGAGGCAGCCAATAAGACACTGCTTTCCTCTGGGCTTTCAAAACCGGGAGCTGATTGTGGCTCAGATCATGAGCTCCTTATTGCAAATTCAGATTTAAATTGAAGAAAGTAGGGAAAACCAGTAGACCATTCAGGTATGACCTAAATCAAATCCCTTATGATTATACAGTGGAAGTGAGAAATAGATTTAAGGGACTAGATCTGATGGATAGAGTGCCTGATGAACTATGGACAACAGACTGGTTCCAAATAGGAAAAGGAGTACGTCAAGGCTGTATACTGTCACCCTGCTTATTAAACTTCTATGCAGAGTACATCATGAGAAACGCTGGGCTGGAAGAAGCACAAGCTGGAATCAAGATTGCTGGGAGAAATATCAATAACCTCAGATATGCAGATGACACCACCCTTATGGCAGAAAGTGAAGAGGAATTAAAAAGCCTCTTGAGAAAGTGAAAGAGGAGAGTGGAAAAGTTGGCTTAAAACTCAACATTCAGAAAACGAAGATCATGCCATCTGGTCCCATCACTTCATGGGAAATAGATGGGGAAACAGTGGAAACAGTGTCAGACTTTATTTTGGGGGGCTCCAAAATCCCTGCAGATGGTGGTTGCAGCCATGAAATTAAAAGACGCTTACTCCTTGGAAGGAAAGTTATGACCAACCTAGATAGCATATTGAAAAGCAGAGACATGACTTTGCCAACAAAAGTCTGTCTAGTCAAGGCTATGGTTTTTCCAGTGGTCGTGTATGGATGTGAGAGTTGGACTGTGAAAAAAGCTGAGAGCTGAAGAATTAATGCTTTTGAATTGTGTTGTTGGAGAAAACTCTTGAGAGTCCCTTGGACTGCAAGGAGATCCAACCAGTCCATTCTAAAGGAGAACAGTCCTGGGTGTTCTTTGGAAGGAATGATGCTAAAGCTGAAACTCCAGTACTTTGGCCACCTCATGGGAAGAGTTGACTCATTGGAGAAGACTCTGATGCTGGGAGGGATTGGGGGCAGGAGGAGAAGGGGACGACAGAGGATGAGATGGCTGGATGGCATCACTGACTTGATGGACATGAGTTTGAGTGAACTCCAGGTGTTGGTGATGGACAGGGAGGCCTGGTGTGCTGCGATTCATGGGGTTGCAAAGAGAGTTGGACATGACTGAGTGACTGAACTGAACTGAATATGCTTTTGGCACAGCTTTCTCTGCCCAGAAGCTTTGCCCTGGATCCAATTCCTATGTTGTCCATGCTTGCAAATTCTGAGGGTTTATCTGTAGGTAATATCTGGATGTACTGCCTGATTTAAAAAACAAACAAACAAAAAACAGGAATATTGAAATAAAGCCTGGATACCGCTCTGCCTGCCACCCTTCCTGATTTGTTGTTGTTTAGTCACTCAGCCATGTCCGGCCCTTTGTGACCCCATGGACTGTGGCCCACCAGGCTCCTCTGTCCATGAAGTTCTCCATGGAAGAATACTGGAATGGGTTGCCATTTCCTTCCCCAGGGGATCTTCCTGACTCAGAGATCAAACCCGCATCTCCTACATTGGCAGGCAGATTTTTTTACCACTGAGCCACCAGGGAAGCCCCATGATTTAGCCAAGAGCAAAGAGACTGTTTTGGCCACCTGATGCGGAGAGCTGACTCATTTGAAAAGACCCTGATGCTGGAAAAGATTGAGGGCGGGAGGAGAAGGGGACGACAGAGGATGAGATGGTTGGATGGCATCACTGACTTTATGGGTGTGAGTCTGAGTGACCTCCGGGAGCTGGTGATGGACAGGGAGGCCTGGCGTGCTGCGGTTCATGGGGTTGCGAAGAGTCGGACATGACTGAGCAACTGAACTGAACTGAACTGAACTGAAAGAAACCGAACTTTCACTGGGATCCCTGCTTGCCTCTTCCCAGGAGAAGGCAGGGCTACCTGTCTAGTTGACTACCTGAGTCAGCATCCATTCTGAGAAATCAGGCCTCCTCTCTTGACCCCGGGAGTGCTCTCAGAAAGCACAGCCCCTAAGCTCCCAGCAGGAAGGAAGCAACAGAATCTCAGGTCCCTGATCTATCGGTTTGTCATCTTTGTCCTGTGCAACCCATAGAGACCTTAATCTCTTGGGCGTCAGCCGGGATTCTGTCCCCAGCACTAAACTCATTTAAAGGAGAGTGGGTTGTGTATTAATAATGAAGATAACCAAACAGCCCAGGCTGTGATATTTTCTCTGACCTGCCCCCAGGCAGGCCTTAATGACTGTTTGTGAAGTGTGTGGAGAGCCTCAGATGAAAGGTTCCCAGGTGAGCAGTCCCTGCCCACTGATGTCAGGACACCTGCTGAGCCTCACCCACCTGGAGTCCAGCTGTTCCTGCTCCAGCTGGCTCTGAAGGCCTGGCTTCTGCAGGCAGACAGGAGATGGTGCCTGGAGAGAGACAGAGAGCCACTGGCCTCTGAGAGTGGGGGTGGAAGAGGCCAGGGTGTGGGAAGGTGGGCAGAGGGAGAAAGGAAGGGGAAAGAGGGCGAAGAGTGACTCAGAAACAGGAAGAGAAGAGAGAGGGAGCGAGAAAGGGAGAGAGAGGGAGCAGGGAGTCAGAGTGAGAGACGCAGAAGACATGGGAAGGAAGAGAGAAAGGGAGCAGGTCACAGAGAGAGAGGGAGAGAAGGGAGGGAGACAGGAAAAGGGCTTCCCAGGGGGCTCAGAGGTAAAGAATTCACCTGCCAATGCAGGAGAGTCCGGTTCTATCCCTGAGTCAGGAAGACCTCCTGGAGTAGGAAATGGCAACTCACCCCAGCATTCTTGTCTGGGAAATCCCACGGACAGAGGAGCCTGGTGGGCTACAGCCCGTGGGGTCGCAAAATACTTGGAGATTAAACGAGAGCTAACAGGCATGGAGTGATTCAGTGCAAGAAAGATCAAAAAGGAGAGACAGGCAGGAATAAAGAAATTATTTTTTCTATTGAAAATGTTTCTAAATGGCATTTACCCATCACACAGACAACCACTGAAAGACGTGGATATGTTTCTGTTGTATTTTCTTGCTTTTGCGCCTTTCAAATAATAAGGTGCTTTCATTCAAATGAAAGCATTTGGCGTTCTAAGAGTTATTTATTTCGTAATACCTAATGCCAATTTTGAAAATATGAAAACAAGAGGAGAGAGATGGAGAGAATCAGTAAGACACACACACACACACACACACACACACACACACACACACACACACACACGATGAGGTGGGGGCAAAGGAAACTGACCCAGAGGAGAGGCGCACAGACAGGAGAAGGATGGCCAGGGCAAAGCCTTTGGGGAGAGACAGGTCCAGGAGCAAGGAAGAGAAAAAAAAACTAGCACCTCCCCCTGCGCCCCGCGCCCCCTCCCGTGTCTTATCAGCGGCGCGCGGGCGGGCGGCCTTGGGCACGAGGCGGCGGCAGCAGGGCCTTATTGCAGGTGCGCTGGCGCCGCCGAGTCTGCGGCGGCCGCTCCGTGGCCGGCCGGGCGGCCGGGCGGGTGGCGGCGGCAGGCACGGCGCGAGCGGAGGCGCGGGGGCGCGGCCTCGCCTTCGCACGCAGGCCAGTGACCGCCGCTGGACAGAGCGCCCTGGACCGGCGAGCCACCAGCCCGGCGCCCTCTGGAGCCCTGATCCCGCCCTCCACCATCTGCCCCTCTGAGAGGAGGCCCGTGCCCCTGCCGCCCCCCAACCCCCGCCCGCGCGGCTGGCAATCTGGGGGGCCAGGGGGTCTGTGCATCTTAAGACTGCATCTTTAGACCTTTAGGAAGCTTCTGCTTTTGAACAACATGTGTATTTCACAGATCAATAAGACCCATCTTTTTTCCAAAGATGCTGTTCACGCAACAAGTCTGTCAAATACGTTCTTTGTCTGCTTTGCTGAAGCTGTACGTGCTAAGTCGCTTTAGTCGTTTCCATAGACTGTAGCCAGCCAGGCTCCTCTGTCCATGGGATTCTCCAGGCAAGAATACTGGATTGGATTGCCATGCCCTCCTCCAGGGGATCTTCCCCACCCAGGGTAGCAGAGCCCTTATGCGTAGCAGCCAGTGGGCTTGCATCTCAGCTTTGGGGCGGTGGCCTTGGGTAAACATCTTCCTGTCAGGGGGCCTCGATTTTATCTCTGTGAAATGGGAGAATGAAAAGGTACTTTCACCACAGGGCTGCCCGGAGGGTTAATGGAGTGCAAAGATGCCATGCTTCAACAGTTCTAGCACATAAAAGTTGTTATTTAGGCATTGACTGCTGTTATATCATTGCTAGGGAGCGGGAAGGTGAGGGGTGACAAGGAGCTGGTGGAAATGCACCTTCTGTTAAGCCCCAGCCTTAGGGCCTCTGAGTCTCCTTCCTCTGAGATGCAGAGAGAAGCCAGGAGGACTGGGCATGACTGTGGGCCTCACTCAGGGACGGACAAGTCAGCTCCCGGCCCAGAGTCTCATACTCCTTCCCCATCAGTAAAAGGGGCCTTGATTCATCAGCCCCCCTTCTAAGCCATCATGGTCTTTCTCCAAGGGTTGCTCAGATTCCTGATTCCCAGGGCAGGGCGACTACAGACACACAAAATTGGGAGCCGGCTAGTCTGGTATTAATATCTGCTTCCATCTTTGAGAGTCGTGTGTGCGACCTTGGGTCACATCACCCACTTTGCCAAAGTCAGGTTTCATCCTCTGCTAAAGGGCAAATCATAACAGTGGCTCTTCAGGCATTCTCCTGAGGATCAAACAGGTGCTGCAGCAGTGGGACACTCAGACCTCCCAGCTGTGAGGAAAGGGCTGGTGGACAGCCTCCAGCTGACCCATCTTCAGTTCCACAGCAGCATCCATAACCAGGATCCACCCCCACCCCCATGCCCCCCACCCCCGCCCCATCAGCCAATGACTGCGCATGCCCGAGCTGCTAGAGCCACGCCCCTCCTGCCCAGCTCACGACTCCTCTGCCCAGTGGTTCTTTTTGGACACTTGCTGTCATAAATTGACTGAGAGCTTCTCAGTGCTTCAGTCTTAGCAATTCCTGCCCAGTCCCTTCCCCTCTTTTCCATTCCCCTCCTCTCCCTTCCCAGGGGTCAGACCCGCCATGTATTCTGCATAAGGCCTCTGCCCTGCCCCCATCTTTTGCTGCTGCTGCTGCTGCTGCTAAGTCACTTCAATCGTGTCCGACTCTGTGCGATCCCATAGACGGCAGCCCACCAGGCTCCTCTGTCCCTGGGATTCTCCAGGCAAGAATTCTGGAGTGGGTTGCCATTTCCTTCTCCAATGCATGAAAGTGAAAAGTGAAAGTGAAGTCGCTCAGTCGTGTCCGACTCCTAGCGACCCCATGGACTGCAGCCCACCAGGCTCCTCTGTCCATGGGATTTTCCAGGCAAGAGGACTGGAGTGGGATGCCATTGCCTTCTCCCCTCCATCCTTTAGAGGCATCTTAGACACATTTCTTGACTTGATTCTATCTAGACATCTGCTTCCCAAGAGAACTATCTAATACAGTGAGTTAATTTGTTAAAGGCTCACATAGAAAGTTCCCAGTAGGTATTATGTTCTATCCTTCTTATTACTCTTACTATTTTTATAATCATGTATAAAAATACATGTATAATCATGTATTCTTACTGTCAGCATTCTGACTGCCCTGTGCTAAGAGTCCCTCCTTCCTCTTGGCCCCACTCTCTCTATTCAAACACTTTCAGAAACCCTCCAAGGGGCCAGGTTCCGAACTTCATTCTGAGTTTATAGAACCCACATGCAGCCCTCCACCTGCACAGAGCTCACTGTCCAGCAGGGATGATGGAGGAGAAAGACATTTTGATGCATGGTGCTGAGAGCTTGTGTGTGTGTGTGTGTGTGTGTGTGTGTGTGTGTGTGTTGGGGCAGGTGGAAGGAGACTGCTTGCTAATGATAACACAAAGAAGGGGTGCTTAACCTATCTTGGAGAGGTGGGAAAAGAGGAATAATCTGGGAAGGCTTCTCGGAGGAGGTGACATCGGTGCTGTATCATAAGAGATGAATGGAGGTATTTCAGATAACCCAGATGGAGGGGAGGACCTATACCCAAAGGAGTTAGGCAGATGAAACACAAACCTATGATAGTATTGGGAGGTAATCTCTCTGGGAAAAGCGGAGAGTCTTTGTGAAAGGATGACATTTGCTTTGTTACTGTATATAGAAGGGTGATGTTGCCTAGGGCACTGTGTCCCAAGCTATCTGTTCAGAGCCAGGCCTCTAAGAGGACTGAAGTGAGGTGAAGTGAAGTCGCTCAGTCGTGTCTGACTCTTTGTGACCCCAGGGACTGTAGCCTACCAGACTCCTCTGTCCATGGGATTTTCCAGGCAAGAATACTGGAGTGGGTTGCCATTTCCTTCTCCAGGAGGTCTTCCTGACCCAGGAATTGAACCTGGATCTCCTGCATTGTAGGCAGATGCTTTACCGTCTGACCCCCAGGGAAGTCAGAGGTGGGTAAAGGTGGACGTTCTCCATGTAACTGGGGACAGAACAGACTGGCTTAGCAGACTAGATTTTCTGATTTTTCAAGAGGAATTGGAAATTTTAGTGTGAAATCTCTCTTAAAATTTTTGACTGCTTAATAAAATTGCATTAAAAACTATAAAACCAAAAACACTGGGCAAATTAAACCCAATACATCTGAGGGCCAGAGTTGGTCCTGGGGCCACCAGTTTTAGACCCAGGATGGAGGCTGGAAGAGACCTGACATTACATAAGCAGGACTTCAAAATACAGTAGGCCCTGTATTTCTCATCTTGACCAGCCCTCCACGCACTCAGCCTCCTTTAAGTCTGAGTTCTCAGCATTTCAGAATTTAGCATTGAACTTTAACCCTTCTCTTAAAGTCAGAGCCTCCTGGGACAGCCCTGTGCAATGACCATTATAACTCACAGTTCCAACAGGGAGGCCTGGAGGGTCCAGAGGCTGCCAACATCCAGGTCTGACCTCTTCCCTTCAGCTCTCTGTCCCCCAGAGGGCAGAAGGATGCAGAACCTTCTAGAACCTGAGGCTTCGCTCCCATGTCTCCCTCACTAACATGATGGCTCTCTTTTCTTAATCCTTTCTTGGGGCTGCCCCATCTTTTCCAGTTTTCATCATCATTAGGATGGGGGCATGCTGACCCACACTCCGAAATGCAGCAAATCAAGTAAAATAGAAAGAGACCTGTAGAAGTCTTTTCAAGACAGCCAAGGGGAAGTTCCCCCAAATTAAAGCAGTGCCTGTGAGCACAGCAGTCAGAAAGAAAACCTTTTAGCTGAAACCCAGAACATTCCCGGCTCAGGTATTTCATTATAATAATGGTCTATCTGGGATGGGCAATTTAGGAGAAAGGTTGGCGGCTGAATACAGCTCAGGCCGTAAGATTGCTGGGAGTCTGTGCATTCTTCAATTTGAGGCAGGGAGTTCGATTCAATCCATGGAGCTTTTAGGTTTATTTCCCTGGATTTGAGGCCTGTGCATTGTAGATAATCTCTGTTTCCAGACTCCCAAAGAAGGCTTGCTCTCCATCTCTGATAGGAGTCTAATTACTTCTAAACCAACCATTAGTTAATTACTCAGAGGGTGAGGCACCTACTGGGCAGGGCTGAGATGATCCTCAGGGTACTCTTCGACCAGCAGGATTAAGACACTTAGATGGGGCACACGCAAGTCTCCAGGCCCTTCTGAATTTACAGGGTCTTCATTGTGCATCCCAGTGAGAGAACCCATCCATCCATCCATCCACCTGTCCTTCACATGTGCCATCCTGTCTGACTCTTTAGGACCCTGTGGACTATAGCCCACAAGGCTCTTCTGTTCGTGGGATTTTCCAGGCAAAATACTGGAGCAGGTTGCCATTTCCTCCTCCAGGAGATCTTCCAGATCCAGGGATCAAACGCACGCCCCCTGCCTCTCCTGCTTTCCAGGTGGATTCTTTACCCCTTGAGCCATCAGGGTCAAGCAGTCCAGCCAAATGGTCATAGTCCATGGCTGTGTGGTTCTGAGGTGATGTAAACAGCGACAGGTATGGATAACATTCAACCAGCATGGAGTGGAGGAGCGTCCACTCATGTCTGTAGGAAAGGACTATTTATTGAGGTCCTACTATGTGCTTTCCAAGGATATCACAGCAGGCACAAGACTGATGCCATCATGGGGCTGACACCGACCCAGCAAATGGCCGTCAAAGAACTACCACAGGGAGGGTGTCTATTCACTTCCACGTGTTGTAACAAAGAACCACAGACTAAGTGGCTCAAAGCAGCAAAGATTGTGTTGATGTGTGGCAGAGGCCAACACAATATTGTAGAGCGGTTGTCCTCCAATAATTGCATTTTGTTCTACACTTCTCAATATTGTACGGTTATAATGTTTGATAATTACTAAAAAAAAAAAAAAAAGCAAATAAAAACACTATAAAACAAAACAGCAGAGATTTATTCTATCATAGTTCTGGAGGTCAGAAGTCCAAAATCTGGGTGTCTTTAGGGCCTTCCTTTCTGTGAAGCCTGGATGGTACGATCCGGATCCTTCCTTGCCTCTTCCAGCTTCCAGTGGATAATCCTTGGCTGCGTCACTTTAAGCTCTGCCCTTGTTTGTCACGTGGCATTTTCCCTGTGTGCCTCTTCTTTCTACAAGGACATCAGTCTTTTGGGATTAGGGACCACCTGATGACCTCATCTTAACCTGATTACATCAGCAAAGATCCTATTTTCAAAGAAAGTCACTTTCACAGTTTCCTGGGGATAGGACCTCAACATACCATTTTGTGGTGGTTGTTGTTTGGTTGCTAAGTCCTGTCCAACTCTCTGCCACCCCATGGACTATAGCCCTCCAGGCTCCTCTGCCTGGGATTTCCCAGGCAAGTATACGGGAATGTGTTGCCATTTCCTTCTCCAGGGGAATCTTCCCAGATGAGGACTCAAGCCTGCATCTCCTGCAGGTGGATTCTTTACCACTGAGCCACCTGGGAAGCCCAACGTTTCCTTTGAGGAGACATAATTTAACCCATAAAGGAGCATGTTGCAGGAACTAATCAAGTCTTAAAGAGTGGTGGTGGGTCAAGGGGGTTGTAAGAGTTCTTTAAAAAAAACTTAAACTTAGAAAATGTGAGAGAAAGTGAGGTTTGTCTTTGAGAAGTGGGGAAATCTCGCTGGGAAGGCTCCAGACCAGGTGATACAGGCAACTCAGAAACCAGCCAAAGACCTGAGAATTAATCCCAAAGTCTTTGAAGCGTGTGTCAGTATTTTTGTAACTCAAGTCATATGTTCTGTATCAAACCCACACTATGAACTGAGTACACTTTAAAAAAAATATTTCTTGTATTTTCTTGTCTGCACCAGGTCTTAGTTGCATCATACTTACACTTAGTTGCGACCTGTGGGGTCTAGTTTCCTGACCAGGTGTGGAACCTGGGCCCCCTGCACTAGAAGGTGAAGTCTTAACCACTGGACTGCCAGGGAAGTCCCTACAGTGGTTTTAAAACGTGCTCATAGTCTGATCTCTTGTCAGGGAACTAGATCTCGTATGCTGCAACTAAGATCCCGTGTGTCACAGCTAAGACTCGGTACAGGCAAATAAATAATAAAAATGATAAATAAAACATGCTTACAAATTCTTTGACACTCTTCCTTATCAAAAGCTGGCTGTTAATTTCCTTGCCCTGGATATGAGAGAGCCTTGTGTCTTGCAATGGAAATGATGTTGCTTGACATCTGAGGCTAGGTCATAAAAGGAGATGCTGCTTCTGCCTGGCCCTCCACCTTGGGTCATTTCCCTTGGAGTTCTGACCCATCTGATAAAATGTCTGGATATCCTGAAGCTGCCATGCTGGAAGGAGCACACGTAGGGACCAGAAAGAATACAGAGAGATGCCCAAGGAGCTGGAGCTATTCCATCCCCTACTGTTTAAATCTTCCCAGCCCAGGTACCACATGTGTAAGTGTAAAAGACTTCATGATGATTCCAGTCTCAGCCACCCTCTGCCTCCAAGGACACGAGAGACTCTAGGTCCTCATTGCCCTGCTGAGGGCATTGCTTCCCAGAGAGATAAGAATAACACAGGACTGTTGTTTTATTTCATTAAGTTCGAGGTGATTTTTTATGTAGCGATAGATAACAGAGCAGGGCTGGGCTGTGAAAGTCAGTTGAAGAGGTGTGGATTTAAAGCTGTGGCCAGTGGGGGCCACGGAACGTGTTTGAGCTGTGACTAACACGATCACAGTAGTGCTTAGGAAGGTGAATCTGGAGGCTCCTGCCAGGTTAAGAGTAGAATAAGAATAGATGGATATGGAGATAGCTGTTGAGAGGTGAAGATTGAATCCTTTGTCTGTATTCCTCTTCCTGAACAGTCTATAATCCATCCCTGGGAATTGATGACTTGGCGAGGGCATTTGTCTGCAAGTCAGGCTCTGCCTGTCACAGGGAAGGGAGAGTTCTGATTGCCCAAGGACAGATGACAAGGAGGAAATCAAGGTGGGGACTGGGATTCGAGGAGGCATTGTGTGAGGTCCCTAGGCTTGCCTGTAACTCTCTTTCAGCTGCTGCACGTCTGAGGGGCGTGGGCATTTGTGTCTTGAGTGAGTTTAGGATTAAAAGGTAAACCTTGGTGAAATCATAAGTGTGTAATTTACCACATGAATCACCTGGTAGAGCATTAACATTAAAATTTACAGCCCCGGGTGGCAATTACCGTAATTAAGCAGCCTGAGATGCTCTGACTCCAAGGCAGCTCTGTTCACTTTGGACGCAGAGCAAACAGGCGACCTAGCAGTTAAACCAGGGGAAGCTGGGTGGGTCAGAGACCTTCACAGGTAATTCACAGCCTGGATTTCTCCAGAATAGTCACAGGACGTCCATTTTGTCCTTTTCACAAACGTGGATTCTTTCTAGGGGTGGGAGGGCCTCTGATGTCCTTTTAAAAGCTGCAGCAATTGGTAGAAGCCAGTTGAAGAAAGGAGAAGGCAATGGCACCCCACTCCAGTACTCTTGCCTGGAAAATCCCATGGATGGAGGAGCCTGGTGGGCTGCAGTCCATGGGGTTGCTAGGAGTCGGACACGACTGAGTGACTTCACTTTCACTTTTCATTTTCATGCATTGGAGAAGGAAATGGCAACCCACTCCAGAATTCTTGCCTGGAGAATCCCAAGGACGGGGGAGCCTGGTGGGCTGCCATCTATGGGGTCGCACAGAGTCGGACACGACTGAAGCGACTTAGCAGCAGTTAAAGGAAAGATGGCATCCCAGGTGGCGCTAGTGGTGAAGAACCCACCTACCAGTGCAGGAGACTTGAGAGGCAGGGTTCAATTGCTGGGCCAGGAAGATCCCCTGGAGAAGGAAATGGCAACCCCTTCCAGTATTCTTGCCTGAGAATCCCACGGGCAGAGGAGCCTGGCGGGCTACAGTCTGTAGGGTTGCAAAGAGTCAGACATGACTAAAGTGACTTAGCACGCACGCACTCGTGCACGGAAGTCTTCTAAATAGGGCTTCCTTGGTGCCTCAGATGGTAAAGAATCTGCCTGCAATGCAGGAGACCCGAGTTTTGTACGGATTCCTAGAACCATGGCAGAGGAGCTGCGAAGGATTGGGATCCGAGGACTGGTATTTATTTCATAAGCACCCAGGTGGTGTGTCCCCTGCTCTGGAATTTGAGAAACTTGACCAGGTGTTTCAGAGGAAAGTTCTTCCTGCTTTTCTATGCTAGTCTGCCCATGAAAAGAAGTTTGTTTTTTTTTTTTAACAACAAATGTAACACATGTTCACTGTAACCAATTAGGAAACCAATCTAGTCTGCTTTTAATAAGTGATTAAAGATGGAACACTCACAGAATGATTCATGTGGAAATGTTCACTGGGGTGTTTTCTGCTTACCAATTTATATCTCTGTATAGTGATTAACAGCTGCGTCAGCCAGAGGAAGGAGAGGGGAGAGCATTTCTGGCTTGCCTAAGTAGCTGCATACAGGGTGGCTGCCAACTCCAGCTGAAACCCTGTTCAAAGCTCCTGGGACACGCCAGCCTGGAGTAGCAAGGTTATCATTGAATGGGTGAAAAAAGCCCCATTCAATAGTTGTTTCACTGATCACCTATTATGTGCCAGACATTTCCTGGACATCAGGGGTACAACCACAAACAGACCTTCAATTCCAGATTCCGGTCGGGGCAAGGTGTCCATGTAAGTTTCAGTCTGGTCCAGGGAAAGTAGGTTATCCAAAGGGTGCCAAGCCATATTCATCCACCTTTTCAGGAAAATCTTTCCCTTCAGGAGGACCTTCTTTCTACCTTGGAAAACGAAACTTTCATGAAATGCCGATACACATCTCTGAGATCTCACATGCTTTGTGAAGCAGGGGTTGACAAACGATGGCCCATGGGCTAACGTGGGGCTGCTGTCTATTTTACTGTCACACAGCCCTACTCATTCATTCATTCACATGTTGTCAATGGCTGATCTGTGCCATGGGCTTCCCAGGTGGCGCTAGTGGTAAAGAACACCCCTGCCAATGGAGGAGAGTAAGAGACCCAGGTTTGATCCCTGGGTTGGGAAGATCCCCTGTAGGAGGACATGGAAAACCACTCCAGTATTCTTGCCTGGAGAATCCCATGGCCAGAGGAGCCTGGCGGACTACAATCCATGGGGTCTCACCGTGTCAGACACGACTGGAGTGACTTGGCAATCTGTGCCATAGCAACAAAGTCCAGGAGCTGTAACAATGTAGGAAAACTTTACTGTCTGGCTCTTTCCAGAAAAAACTTTGCCAGCCCTGCTCCAGAGAGCTTCCTGTGGCCCACGCATGCACGTGTCCTAGCAGTCCGTATGATTGGGTGAGAAAGGAAAACATCAGTTCGTTCTGGTGCTTTGGATTTCTGGAAGAGGCGAGGCCACTCTCCATCTCTGCACTTTTGCCTGATTCTGCCCTGCTGAGTGGTGTTTTCTGGGCCCTTCTGGGTCATCAAAGGTCATCACACCTTCTCCGCTCTGTGGACTTCCCTTCGGGCCCCCATGTGATGTCTGAGAGTCTTGCCTTAATCCACCAACAAGCCCTGGGTGGGAATTTAAGCCTTGTTTGGTTCTTTAGCTGATCTGCAGATAACACAGAAGGACAGCTGCCCCTGGAGCCAGGGTTGATAGAGATCAGGCAGAAAGTTGTTTGGAGAGGCCCGAGGTAGGTCCATAAACCATGCTGACAAGCCTCCTATGTCACTTACCAGTTGTATTCTTTCTCCTCCCCCATCACCAGGGTTCCTGTGTGTTGGGGGGCTCTAATTACAGGTAGCAAGGATGCTAAGAGGCTCTTAATCCCCAGATCTTCTGGATGGATTTATGCTCCTGCGTGCTTTTGCTCTTTTATGCTCCAGTCAATTGGCTGGCTGAGCAAGAAGTCCAAATCCTTGGTGCATTCTGCCTCCCGGGAGGTTAATGATGCTTTGTGAAGGCTGCCAGCTCCCACTGGGACAAGTGAATAGTCCCAGAGCTGAGCTTCCAAGAATTTCTCATGCTTATGACTCAAAGTGTTCTGACCAAGGATATAGAGAGAGGAGGGGAATTGGACAGACTACAGAGTAGGTTTACATTTCACCTCTGCCCTTAGAAACTGGCTGGCTCTGGGCAGGACAATCCCTCTTTATTTATTTATTTAAAAAAATTTTATCTGTTTATTTGGCAGCTCCTGTCTTCGTTGCAGCATGTGGGATCTTTATAAGTAACCACTTATTTGCAGTATGTGAGATCTAATTCCCCGATCAGGGATTGAACCTAGGCTCCCTGTATTGGGATTGTGAAGTCTTAGCCACTAGACCACCAGGGAAATCTCATGACAATCTCTCTTTAAATCACAGTTTTCTCATTTATAAAACTACCTAAAAGAGTAGTGAAGGGATTCGATTAAATGCCATCCACTGCCAGCCCCATCACAGGTGGTCAATAAAAGCAAGTTTCTTACTCTTGTCAGCTCCTCTGGTCTGGAACCTTGCATGGCTCCCTGCTACCAGCCCGATCAAAGACTGGGGAACCAATCTTTGGACTGGAACCAGTGAAGAACGCAGAAAACAATGTCTCTGGCAGAGAAAACAGGAAGTGCAGAGGACCATGAGTATTCATGAGTGTGGGTGTTTGTGGCCAGCAAGGGGAAAAAGTGGAGATGTTTCAGCCAAGCCAAGTTAGAAGGGCTACATGAGGAGTTTGGATCTGATGACAAAAAAAAAAAAAAAAAAGGAAGTGGAGTCTTTTCAGTTGAAGAGTGATGTGATCTTGTTCCAGGTTAAGGTGACGGCTTTGGAAGCTGCAGGGAATCCTGGCACATCCTTGTTGAAAGCACACGGTGGGTGCCTTTGTCCCTGCGACCTTCCTCGATGCCTGAGTTTTCAGAAGAGTTTGCAGGTCTGTAAAGGTGGGGGAGCGAGAGAAAAAGCTGGTTCCTATGGAGAGTTCCAAGGTCATGCTCAAGAGCCTGGGATCCCTGCCTGATGCTTCATAACAGCCCTGCTATTTTCCAGGGAAGAAAAGCTGTGGGTACAGGTGCTGTTGTCTTGCACATGAACCTCCTGTTGGTTGCTCTGTCCAGGCTGCTTCAGCCCAGGGAGAAAGCCTGCAGTGTAGGCAGAGACTGAAATCAGGCTGTGTTCTCTGAGAGCCTTGGAGCCAGACATAGTCCACTCTGAGTCGTACCTCTGCCATTTCCTAGCAAGGAGGTCTCATTGAATCTTGATTTTCTCATCTGTAAAATGGGCATAATAGCAGTACTGACTTTGTAGTATGGGTCTGAATATGGACAGAGGAATAGTATATACACATCGGTCAATACAGGTATGCATTGCTATTATCTTTATTAGCTGCAAGACTATTGTTGTTGTTTAGTCGTTAAGTCATGACCGACTTGATCTCAAGAGTCTTCCCCAATACCATAGTTCAAAAGTTTCAATTCTTTGATGCTCAGCCTTTTTTATAGTCCACTTCTCACATCCATACATGACTACCAGAAAAAACATAGCTTTAACTAGACGGACCTTTGTTGACAAAGTCATATCTCTTCTTTTTAATATGCTGTCTCGGTTTGTCATAGCTTTTCTTCCAAGGAGCAAGAGTTTCTTAATTTCATTGGCAGAGAACGGATATATGTATATGTAAGGCTGAGTCCCTTTGCTGTCTGCCTGAAAGTGTCACAGTGTTGTTAATTGGCTATTTGCTGTTGTTATTCAGTAGCTAAGTTGTGTCCAACTCTTTGGGATACCATGGACTGTAGCCTGCCAGGCTCCTCTGTCCATGGGATTTCCCAGGCAAGAATACTGCAGAGGAATGCCATGCCCTCCTCCAGGGAGTCTTCCTGACTCAGGGATCGAGCCTACATCTCCTGCCGTGGCAGCCATTCTTTACCACTGAGCCATGGGGGAAGCCCTTAGCTGTGAGATTGCAGGCTGATTTTTTTTTTTAATCTTGAGAAATTTGAAAAATCAAGTGAAAAGAGAATTACAGTTCCTAATAATCCGAACACCTGTGATTTGCAGCAGTGTTCATATCTAGAGACTTCAATATTTGTGTGTGAAGTCTCTGAGTCTTGAAGGGTGGGGAGTGACAGAAACTCAGATTTTATTCTTACTTCCCTGGTGGCTCAGACAGTAAAGTGTCTGTCTACAACGTGGGAGACCCAGGTTCGAGCCCTGGGTTGGGAAGATCCCCTGGAGAAGGAAATGGCAACCCACTCCAGTACTATTGCCTGGAAAATCCCATGGACAGAGGAGCCTGGTAGGCTACAGTTGACTGAATTAGCGATTTAGCACATCCCCAGCTTCATTAGCTGTGTGACTTGGGGATTAATTGCCTTCCCCTGGGGCTGTTTCCTCTGGTGTAAGATGGCAATCCTTCCTTCAGAATAGTAATCATTGATATTAATAAGGAATTTAACTGAAATTAAGTTTAAGCAATTTTTTTTAGTGCAGAGTGCATTTTATTCTAATTCCTTGAAAAATGGTCATTTATGTATAAGAGATGAGATGACAAGAGAGTATGCTGTGCCTTTTAACACACGGTCCTATAGGCAGAGTGTCGGGCATGAGCCCCATCAGGCACATTGTAGATTTCAGACCTGTGGTCCCTTCCTTCCCTTTGACGCTGTGGATTCAGCCAGGAGAACTCCCACGGTGCCTTGGCCCCGATGTAAAGGCTCAGCGTTCTCCCGTTGACACCTAATCCTTGTTGAAAACTGAGCTATCTTTCCAGAAAGGGAAAGGCCCTTTGCTCTGAGTCACGGGGTGGTCGGGATGTTGGTATTGTCTCCTGGAGCCAGCGGACCTGGAAGAGGAACTCCTCCCCGGCTCAGCGTCTGGACCGCTGCCCGGGAGGATGTGTCTGCCCCGGGGCCAAGCCTGGCCCGGGAGGGGCTCCTCACTCCAGCCTTGGCGCCAAGCGAGGTCCACTGGGGTCACTTGCAGGCCCCAGACTGATTCACTGGGGAAGACCTTCCTTCTGGTCACCCTGTGCCACCTTCACCCCCACGCCCATCTCCCATCCGGTCACTGAGGGAGCCTTTGAAAGCCAAGATCAGACCAGGCGCTTACCAGCAGCTTCAGTGGATCCTGGAATAACATTCACATTCGTACACTGGCTCACCCAGCACAAGGCCGCAGGGGACAGTGGTCTAGCTGCTGCTGCTAAGTCGCTTCAGTCGTGTCCGACTCTGTGCGACCCCATAGACGGAAGCTCACCAGGCTCCCCTGTCCCTGGGATTCTCCAGGCAAGAACACTGGAGTGGGTTGCCATTGCCTTCTCCAATGCATGAAAGTGAAAAGTGAAAGTGAAGTTGCTCAGTCGTGTCCGACTCTTAGCGACCCCACGGACTGGAGCCTACCAGGCCCCTCTGTCCATGGGGTTTTCCAGGTAAAAGTACTGGGGTGGGGTGCCATTGCCTTCCCTGACAGTGGTCTAGAGCCTTCCACAACTCTGCCTTCCACATATTCTTTGCATCTCTCTTTAGCCTAGTGGTTCTTCCTGGGAGGTGGGTGGGGGGAGTTGGAGGAAATTGAGAGGAGGGTGATTTTGTCACTCAGGGGACAATTCTGTTGTTGTTCAGTCATCACGTCGTGTCCAACTCTCTGCGACCCCATGGACGGCAGCACGGCAGGCTTCCCTGTCCTTCACAATCTCCCTGAGTTTGCTCAAACTCATGTCCATCGAGTCAGTGATGCCATCCAACCATCTCAACCTCTGTTGCCCTCTTCTCCCCCTGCCCTCAATCTTTCCCAGCATCAGGGTCTTTTCCAATGAGTCGACTCTTCACATCAGGTGGCCAAAGTATTGGTGCTTCAGCTTCAGCATCATTCCTTCCAGTTGTCATGACTTTGGGGGGAGGGTGCTACTTACTGACTGGTGTCTACTGGGTGGAGGCCAGGGATGCTCTTCAACTTTCTGGGATGCACAGGACAGCTCCCATGGCACAAAGTTAGCCAGTTCAAGATGTCAGTAGTGTTAAGGTTGAAAAAGTAGTAAACAAAAACATCTCACCTCCTCCAGAAGGCCTTCCTTGATTCCTTAAATGGCGGAGATATGTTCTTTGGCTCTCATGCACTTCTGATCTTAGCTGTCACAGCCTCTACCACTCTGTGGTCCCTGGACTCCAGGGAAAGAGCTTGGGTATCATTGGCTTTCCTTTCTCTGTAGCTTGTGAATCTCTGGAAGTCAGGGACTATTGTCATCCACACATGTGTCTCAGATATATCATAGAATCTGACTCATGGTGGGTACCAAGTAAATACTTGTTGAAAGAGCAAATGGATGGATGGATGAATGGATACAGTTGTAGGCTGAGACTCAAGAAAACTAAGTTATCTTCTTTTTATGTGTGTTAGTTGCTCAGGCGTGTCTGACTCTGTGTGACCCTATGGACTGTAGCCCGCCAGGCTCCTTTATCCATGGAATTCTCCAAGCAAGAATACTGGAGTGAGTCGCCATTTCCTTCTTCAGGGAATCTTCCCGACCTAGGGATCCAACCTGGGTCTCCTGCACTGTAGGCAGATTATTTGCCATCTGAGCCACCAGGGAAGCCCCATAAGTCTCCCACAGGGCATGCTGTTAAACTTGCTTTAATTCTAGTCCCTCCTTCCAGATTGGCTTAATACATCGTCTCCCAGGAGGCTGGCCCCTTTGAAAGTGTGTGGACGGAAGTGTACTGAGCTCTGCAAAAGAGAAGACCCACCCTTTCGAGCTGAGATACCATTATTTTCATGTGTTACCCTGATAATATCTGTTATCCCTCTGTACTTAGGAAAGCCCTGGATAAAGGCTTTGTGCTGCAAACAGTACAGCCACAGTCTCAGGGATCTTAATCTCTTATCTATGACTTTATTTTGGAAAATCGGGCTTGCTTCTAGCTCCACCCTTCCCCCCTAGTTCATGCTAATGCTTTCAACAAAGATCCCCGGAAGGGGAAATAGGATTGAGTTCATCCCAGCCAGGAATCATCCCCCTCCAACCAGCCCAACCCCAGAGTGGGTGGAGGGGCTAGTGGGTCCCACCCCCCATTCAGTCATGTACTATCAGCTCCCCACACACTCTGGAGAATCACCAAATGGAGTTTAGAACAATGAGAATTTGAAGAGGAAAAAAACAACAATAGATGTGGGGCTGTTCCCCAAGCCTAAGTTTCTCAACCTTAGTACTTTGGATATCCGTTCAATCCCTTCAGCAGTGTCTGACTCTGGGACCTCATGGACTGTAGCCCGAGAGGCTCCTGTGTCCATGAGATTTTCCAGGCAAGAATCCTGGAGTAAGTTGCCATTTCCTACTCCAGAGGACCTTTCAGACCTGTCTCCTGCATATCCTGCATTGCAGGAGACTTTGTTACCTGCTGAGCCGCCTGAGGATCTGGGACTGAATAACTCCTTGTGATTGGTGAGGGCTGGGGGGATTTTGTCCTGTGCAGCCAGAATCCCTTCTTTTCACAATGTCAACTGTTGACATTGGGGAGGGCACTGATCACGATTTTTATCTGTGTCAGTAACCTCAGTTCAGTTCAATCAGTTCAGTTGCTCAGTTGTGTCCGACTCTTTGTGACCCTATGAATCGCAGCACGCCAGGCCTCCCTGTCCATCACCAACTCCCGGAGTTCACTGAGACTCATGTCTATCGAGTCAGTGATGCCATCTAGCCGTCTCATCCTCTGTCATCCCCTTCTCCTGCCCCCAATCCCTCCCAGCACCAGAGTCTTTTCCAATGAGACTAAATGTTGGGCTAGTTAGAATGGGTCCTGAAGTCTAGTCACAAATTCTTCAAGAGCCTGCAGACTGGACTTAGGGAAGTCAATAGAGCTCTCTGAGTCCTAGTGTTTGGATGGATAAAAAAGATATCTGTTGAATTTCCAGTTATGTTTATGGGTTCACCATCTAAAATACTGTCATCGTACATCTGTTATGTATGAATCTCATGCAAAGATTTCGTCCCCAGGACCACTTCATAAAGTTATGTTTCTGGCCTCAGCCCCTACTCCCCACCCTTTCATGCCCTAACCACCCCCACCTCCTGGCTTCCCTGCTGCTCCTCCAACACACCGGCACACTCCAACCTCAGGGCCTTTGCACCTGCTGTTCCCTCTGCATGAAATGTTCTTGCCCAGGTATCTGTGTAGTTGGTTCTCTCACCTGCTTTAGATTTTGTCTCGTATGTGACCTTCTCAGTGAGGCCTTTCTGGATACTCTATCTAACCTCCCCCCTCCCATCCATTCCAACACACACATGCTCACACACACACATGGACTCACACAATTCCCCTTTCTTGCTCTGGTTTTTCTTAATTTAACCTGCTGTGCACTTTCCTTACTTATTTTGTTCATGATCTCGTCTCCTACACAAGGATGAGGGTGGAATCTGTGTCTGTCTTGCTCGCTGCTGTTTCCAGTGCCTGCCATGCCGCCTTGCCCCAAAGTCATCCTCAAAAACATTTGAATGGGTGAATGAGTGAATGGGCTTCCCAGGTGGCCCTAGTGGTTAAGAACCTGCCTGCCTATGCTGCTAAGTCGCTTCAGTCGTGTCCAACTCTGTGCGACCCCACAGATGGCAACCCACCGGGCTCCCCCGTCCCTGGGATTCTCCAGGCAAGAACACTGGAGTGGGTTGCCATTTCCTTCTCCAATGTATGAAAGTGAAAAGTGAAAGTGAAGTCGCTCAGTTGTGTCCCGTGTCTGACTCTTCACGACCCCATGGACTGCAGCCTACCAGGCTCCTCTGTCCATGGGAGTTTCCAGGCAAGAGTACTGGAGTGGGGTGCCAAAAAGACACAGGTTTGATCCCTGGGTGGGAAAGATCCCCTGGAGGAGAAAATGACAACCCACTCCAGTACTCTTGCCTGGAGAATCCCGTGGACAGAGGAGCCTGGTGGGCTGCAGGCTACAGGGTTACAAAGAGTCAGACACAACTGAAGTGACTGAGCATGCACGCACATGGATGAATAAATTAAAACAGATCTTACTGGCCTTCGTTGTACACAGACTGAGGATCAGAAAGCTTCAAGCATTTGTCCCAGTTAGTAAAAGAGGGCCAACAGTTGATCCCCCTTCTATTTGTCCCGTGAGCCAGATGGCCCTGCCAAGCTAACAGACCCACTCTGCCTGGATAGTGAGAGAGGCAGGACTTAAAAACACAATTATACATTGAATGAATTACTTATGATTTTGCAAGGCCTTCTGAGGCAAGTGTAGATGTTGACAGAGATTTCATCAGAGAGCTGATTCAAATGGTGAAGGTCTCGCTCTTTTGAATCTTTTTAACAAATAAAGGGGGAAAAAAAAAAACAACCTGTCTCTACAATAGGATATCTATGTTCATGGTCGTTTTAGATTTGGGTTTCAACAGAAGTCCAAATGAATGAAGGGAAAAACATCACCGTATGTTTATCCTCATTCTTTCAAACCCAACCCGTCACGGCATTCTGTTTTTTAAATAGACTTTCTGGAAAACAACAATATCCGTCTGCTACCCGCGCCCTTGCTAACTCCTGCAAAACAAAACAGCCATAAATAGGACTTGGGAAGCAATCGCTTGCTCGTGCTGACTCAAATAGGAACAGTAGAAAGTTCAGCTGCATCACACAATGGCTGGTTCCTGGTGGAAGTGTGTGTGTGTGTGTGTGTGTATCTATTGGGCCTGGGGCCGTGGCTGGAGTCTTTTCAGTTACAGAATGAGGCCCTACTTTTTCTTTTTCTTTTTTTTAAAATTATTGGCGCATAGTTGCTTTACAGTGTTGTGTTAGTTTCAGCTGTACAGCAAAGTAAATCACCTATTGTTGTTGCTGTTCAGTCGCTCAGTCATGTCCATCTCTTTGTGACCCCAAGGACTGTAACCCACCAGGCTCCCCTGTCCTTCACTATCTCCCAGAGTTTGCTCAATTTCATGCCCATTGAATTGGTGATGCTACCTAACCATCTTATCCTCTGCAGCCCTCTTCTCCTTTTGCCTTCAATCTTTCCCAGCATCAGGGTCTTTAACAATGAGTCAGCTACATATATCCCTCTTTTTTTTTGGATTTCCTTCCCATGTAGATCATCACAGAGCCTTGAGTAGAGTTCCCTGTGCTATACAATAGGTTGCCATTAGTTAGCTATTTTGTACATGGTATCAGTCATGTATGCATGTCAATCCCACTCTCCCAATCCATTCCATCCCTCTTTTACCCTCTTACATTTGTTCTCTAAGCCTGGGTCTCTATTTCTGCTTTGCACATACCCTTGTTTCTTGAATGCTCCAGTGCTCATGGGGGTGAGATTCACCGTGAGATTCTGGTGTCTAAGGCAGGGGGTTCCACAGCCGTGACATCTACAGCTATTGAAGGCAGCATACTAGCTGACATGCTTTCCTGCTGCAGCTGCCAGATGCCCTGTGCCTTGTCATCCTCAGAAACCACTTGCATGGCATGCTCTGAGGTCGTGGGGTTGCCCTTGACCTGACCCCTTGCACGGATGAGAATAGAACTTCCCAGTGATCCTCCTTTCCCTGGCCTTGTTTCGGGTTCTTAGTACAGTCCACGAACTCATTTAGTCTCCAGTGCAACAGCTGGAAGCAGGCCTTGTTTCCATCCCTTTTTAATCTTCAGTGCAACCCTTGAAAACAGGTCCATCCCCTTTCAAAATGTGGAAAAGTGAGGGTCAAAAACACACAGTGACTTATCTCCAGGCACAAAACTAGGAAATAGCCAAATTGAGATTCGAATCCAGAGAGCGGGTCCCAAAGTGGCCGCAAAGTTCTAAACCTTCAGGATACATTTGCTTCCACCTGCGTTTCTAAGGTCCTCGCCCTAAAAGACAGTGATGTCAGCACCCCCTAATCTATTTATATTTTAAAAATATTTTTTAAATTATTTATTTGCAACATGTTCCCTGACCAAGGATTGAACCCAGGCCCCCTGCATTGGGAACATGGAGTCTTAGCCACTGAACCACCAGGGAGGTCCCATCCCCCTAATTTAAATATATATTGTGTCCTTATTTGGATGACTTCTGGTTTCTAAAAATCCTCACATCAACCTTCCAAGGACTTAACTAGCCATTTCCATGCCCTATTTTTTCAGGCTTAGAATCTAGGTTCAGGAAAGTTAATGGACTTTGATAGGATTCCACCACCAGAAAGTGGGCAGAAGCATGCATTGGACCCCAGATTGTCTAGATGCAACTTATTTTTTTAAGATTTTTTTTTTTTTTTGATGTGGACCAGTTTTAGTCTTTATTGAATTTGTTACCACATTGCTTCTGTTTTATGTTTTGACTTTTTGACCATGAGGCCTGTGGGATTTTAGCTGCCTGACCAGGGATCGAACGTGCACCTGCTTGCGTTGGAAGTTGAAGTCTTAACCACTGGACCGCCATGGAAGTCCCTAGATTCAACTCATGAATGTCTAAATTTCTAGCCTTTGTTCTTACACTATTCAGCAGCCTCTTCCCTACTAGTTCTCGTAACTACCCTGCTGGCTGATTTTGATTTTCTCCCGGTTTTAATTTGTGATCTTGGTCAAATTGCTTCATCTCTGTGCTTCAGTTTTCTCATCAATAGAATGGCGAAGATCAATATAAAGACTTAAGTGAGCTCATATAAACTTCAGAACACTTCCTGGCATGTGAATGATTATTGTTATAGTTTCTGTCATTATTATATCTTATTAGAAGTTGTTTCTCCTTTTGTCTGCTGCAGGAAAGTCAGCCCTATCTCTGTCATTTCTATATCCCCGTCTTCTCTGCTTACTGGTTCAAACACCTCAACCCTGCTATTCATTAAAAGCCACCACATCCATGAAGCCTTCTGTGGTTTTTCCAGGTCTCATGGACTTCTCTCCCCTCTCCAAGTCACTCCAGCCTATATCAGACACCTCAGCACAGAACCGTGTGCTTCTATGAATATGCCCTGTTTCCTGAGTGTCATCATTTCCTCCTCAATCAGGTACCATCCTGCACTGTTGTGAGTAACCCCTCCTTCTTCAGAAATGGTCTTCTCCTGACTCAGGCACCAATATCTAGACTTTGTCTATTGTTCGCCCAGAGGGCTTAAGGAAGTGCTGAGGCCACAGGGGTTTGGCAAGGAGCTGGGTGAGAATCCTGTTTTAACTGCCTAACCATCACTTAATTTCTGAGGTTGTGGGCACCTCATTAGTATAGAGGGGATAATCACCCTTACCTTTCAAGGGTGGTTAGAAGCAATCAGTGAGAGAATGTCTATGCAAATGCCTGTATCAGATACTAGATTAGATCCTTCTTAATAATAGCAGCACAGCATTCAAAGTCATTTAGAAAATACCTGTGCTAAATATTCATTTTTCTTTTTAAACTTAATTTTAACTTTTATTGGAGTATAGTTGTTTTACAATGTTGTGTACTAAATATTTTACATATTGTTGTTGTTTAGTCGCTAAGTCATGTCTGACTCCTTGTGACTCCATGGACTGCAGCATACCAGGCTTCCATGTCGTTCACTATCTCCCAGAGTTTGCTTGAGCTCATATTCATTGAGTCATTGATCCCATCCAACCATCTCATCCTCCCTCGGTCACCCCCTTCTCCTCCTCCTTCCTCTGGAAGGAGTGAATATATGGAGAAGGACCTTGGCTCTCACATAGAGCTGTCTGTTTCTCAGCTGTATTACTTACCTGCTATGTGGGGAGAGTTAATTAACCTCCTTAAGCCTTGGTTTTCTCATTATCAAAAGGAAGATTATAATATGCAGCTCACAAAATTGGTGTGCTGCTACTCTAAGTCGCTTCAGTCGTGTCCGCTCTGTGCCCCCTGCGGGCTCACCAGGCTCCCCTGTCCCTGGGATTCTCCAGGCGTCTGGAGTGGGTTGCCATTTCCTTCTCCAATGCATGAGTGGTCAGTGTCGCTCAGTCGTGTCCGCTCCGACCCGGACTGGACCTACCAGGCTCCTCCGTCCATGGGATTTTCCGGCAAAAGTCTGGGGTGGGGTGCCATTGCCTCCCGAAATTGGTGTGAACTACAATTTAAAACCTAGGCATACATACAGACATTACTTTGCCAACAAAGGTCTGTCTAGTCAAGGCTATGGTTTTTCCAGTGGTCCTGTATAGATGTGAGAGTTGGACTGTGAAGAAGGCTGAGCGCCGAAGAATTGATGCTTTTGAACTGTGGTGTTGGAGAAGACTCTTGAGAGTCCCTTGGACTGCAAGGAGATCCAACCAGTCCATTCTGAAGGAGATCAGCCCTGGGATTTTTTGGAAGGAATGATGCTAAAGCTGAAACTCCAGTACTTTGGCCACCTCATGGGAAGAGTTGACTCATTGGAAAAGACTCTGATGCTGGGAGGGATTGGGGGCAAGAGGAGAAGGGGACGACAGAGGATGAGATGGCTGGATGGCATCACTGACTTGATGGACTGAGTCTGTGAGTCTGAGTGACCTCTGGGAGCTGGTGATGGACAGGGAGACCTGGCGTGCTGTGATTCATGGGGTCACAAAGAGTTGGACACGACTGAGTGACTGAGCTGAACTGAACTGAGGCATACAGAGATGTTTTATTACCTGGTTGTTATTGTTATCTACATATTTCCCTCCCTTCTCACCTCTCTCCTTTTACTTCCTATCATAGTAACTCACACAGTCTATTCAAAATATCTCTTCTCTCGTCTATCACTATATCGTGAGCTCCTTAAAGGAATGGATGGACGTCTTTTCTCTCTGAAGGTGGATGGATGAATAGATGATGGTTCATCACTGAATGGATAAATGAGTGAATGGGTGCATTGATGGATAAATGAAAGACAGAAGGCTGGATGTAGGTAGGTAGGTAGCTATATATACGTGTGTAACCCACTCCAGTATTCTTGCCTGGGAAATCCCATGCACAGAGGAGCCTGGTGGGCTACAGTCCTCAAGACTGCAAGAGAGTTGGACTTGACTTTGCGACTAAACAAAAATGGTTTCAAAAATGAAAGGATAAGTATATGGCTGGCTGGCTAGATGGATGGAAAGTTATGTGTATGCATAGATACATGGATATTTGGATGGATTCATGGATGTATAAATGAATGGATGAGAGGATGGATGCATGCATGGATGGGTTATATAGGTACGTATGTATGTCTGTATGACTTAATTAATAGATGAATGAAGTTTGGATAATTGAATAAATGAATAGATGGATGAACACATGTATGCATATGTATGAATGGGTGCATGTTTGGATGCATGAATCCAGGAATAAACTGATGAGTGGATTCATTAATGAATGGATGACAGAAGCATTTATACCTATATAGATGGATGAATGATTGAGTGGTTGTGTGGATGAATGGATAAATGGGTGATTATTTTAAAAATTGTGTTCTGGTACTTAGCTATATTTTTATTCTAAATCTTTATCACTGAGAGTTCTGATCCCTTTTCTGAACCCAAGCATGGGAAAAGAATGTACTAGAATAATCTACTCCATGTCCCATAAAAGGATGCCTGGTGCAACATGGCACCATGTTAAATGGATGTAGATCAACATCACTGCAGAAGTGTTCACTATAATTGTCTCTAAATGCCTTTTCAGTATGATATCTCAGAAATTGATTCAAAGCTTAGTCCAACTTCCTCCGCACTAGAGGTTAAGACTAGAGGAAAGCCCAGATGCCACGTGTTTTGACCCTTTGACTTTTCAGACCTGGACATCAAAGCCCGGAGGAGGAAAAGGACTTGCCCAAATGCATTGGAGAAGGAAATGGCAACCCACTCCAGTGTTCTTGCCTGGAGAATCCCAGGGACGGTGGAGCCTGGTGGGCTGCCGTCTATGGGGTCACACAGAGTTGGACACGACTGAAGTGACATAGCATAGCATAGCAAGGTCTCACAGCAGATGTATGTCAGACCCTGAAACAAAACCTCATGGGCTGAGACCAGGGTTTCTGCTGCAAAATGCTGCTTGGTTTCCTCTGTTTTGTCACAACTTCCTGGCCCCAGATGCTTTGGAACATCCTCAGATAAAGACCTTCTCTTTGGCTCCAACACCCACGGGTCCCGAGAGCCAACTTGAACTTGTTCATCTGCTGTGTGACAGTCGTTGACTTAGCTGCCAACACCTGGCTGGTGGAGCAGTTGGAAGGATTTAGAGAGACAAGGAATTTGCCTTGTGTGGGTAGATTCCGAAGTTTGCCCTCTGGGGTTTCAGCATTTAATGCTTCCCCCTTGTCCCCTGACTTTCTAAAGGGAAATCTTTCTTCTCTTTCTCTTTCATTAGTAGAATAAAAGGAAGGGAGACAGACACACACAGAGAGTTTGCCCTAGTTACTCAACAAAGGCCCCCCACAAAGATTGTGTTTGCTCTTCCCTGGGGCCACGGGGGCCCTCTTAGTCTTCCTGGAATCTTCAGAGTGGCGGTAATGAATGGAGCCCTTCCTGCGCTGGGGCTTGGTCCTCCCTCCCTCCCTCCCGCTCTCCTTCCCCCACCTTGCCTTGGAACTGCCAGGGTGTTGAGCAGAACCCTTCTACAAGGGTTTTACATTTCAGCCTATCTCTGGGTTTCTGAAATTTCTGATCTTGAAAGAATCTAAACCTCCATAGCCAGAGCCCTCTCACCTGGGAGGGTCACCTCATCTGGTCTCTCAGGGCACAGATGGGAATAACAACAACCACAGTAGCGACATCCATAATAGAAACGACTGCAACCAAAGAGCTGACCGTGTGCCGGTCACTGATCGCACTCAGTCTCCACAGCAGCACTGGGAAGGGTACGCTGCGCACATCCTCATTTGATGGATAAAGAAACTGAGGCATGGAAAAGGCCACCTAGCTCGGGTTCCAGCGCTGTGTTTAATGACTTCATTATACTAGGCGCCATACTGAGTGTTGGAGAAGGCAATGGCACCCCACTCCAGTACTCTTGCCTGGAAAATCCCATAGACGGAGGAGCCTGGTGGGCTGCAGTCCATAGGGTCGCTAAGAGTCGGACACAATTGAGCGACTTCACTTTCACTTTTCACTTTCATGCATTGGAGAAGGAAATGGCAACCCGATCCAGTGTTCTTGCCTGGAGAATCCCAGGGATGGGGGAGCCTGGTGGGCTGCCATCTATGGGGTCGCACAAAGTCAGATGTGACTGAAGCGACTTAGCAGCATACTGAGTGCTTACCTGTTTTAATTCATCTTCTTTATGACTTAGCCAGGTAATCAGTATCCTTATACCTATTTACAGAGATGATCATACTGGGAACAGAGGTTGAGTAGCTTGCCCAAGGACACACCACACAGCTGGTAATGACAGAGCTCTATGCCATCTTCCCAGTGGCAGTGACTTTGTAAATATTTTGTAGAATTATAAACTCATGAATATTTTGGGATGGATGGGACTGTAAGGAGCATCTAGGTGAAATATTAGAGGTGAAGAACTAAGACCTAGAGAGGCAAAGTGACTCACCAACAGTCATAAGGCTGGTTAGCTACAGACTTCCTGGAAGAGTTGTAGAATAATAATAATTATTATTATTTCACTATTTGAAATCGTGATTATTATTATTTAAGAATTGCAATGGGCCTTGGATGGTCAGTGCACACTCTCTTCTGTGCAAATCAAATTGCAAAGTCATTAAAATAATCAGATCAGTCGCTCAGTTGTGTCCGACTCTTTGCGACCCCATGAACTGCAGCACACCAGGCCTCCCTGTCCATCACCAACTCCCGGAGGTCACTCAGACTCGCATCCATCGAGTCAGTGATGCCATCCAGCCATCTCATCCTCTGTCGTCCCCTTCTCCTCTTGCCCCCAATCCCTCCCAGCATCAGAGTCTTCTCCAATGAGTCAACTCTTCCCATGAAGTGGCCAAAGTACTGGAGTTTCAACTTTAGCGTCATTCCTTTCAAAGAAATCCCAGGGCTGATCTCCTTCAGAATGGACTGGTTGGATCTCCTTGCAGTCCAAGGGACTCTCAAGAGTCTTCTCCAACACCACAGTTCAAAAGCATCAATTCTTCAGCGCTCAGCCTTCTTCACAGTCCAGCTCTCACATCCATACATGACCACAGGAAAAACCATAGCCTTGACTAGGCGAACCTTTGTTGGCAAAGTGATGTCTCTGCTTTTGAATATGCTATCTAGGTTGGTCATAACTTTCCTTCCAAGGAGTAAGCGTCTTTTAATTTCATGGCTGCAGCCACCATCTGTAGTGATTTTGGAGCCCAGAAAAATAATAGCTACTTGTAAAGTAGCCTGGTAGGGCATTGGTGGTATGGTGGGGGATTCCATCCCACTGAAACACCTACACGCACACACACACACACACACACACAACATCATACACCTTTCTTCCTTGGGTAGTAGTGCTTTGGGTTTTGATACATATGCTGTGTGTGTTTGTTTCTTTTTCCCCCTTTACATGACACTTAGGGATGAGGTGATCTTAAGGGATATCTGGGGCTTCCCAGGTGGCGCTAGAGGTTAAGAACCCGCCTGCCAGTGTAGGAGACGTAAGAGATGTGGGTTTGATCCTGGGGTCAGGAAGATCCCCTGGAGCAGGAAATGGCAACTCACTCCAGTATTCTTGCCTGGAGAATCCCATGGACAGAGAAGCTTCACAGCTTACAGTCCATGGGGTTGCAAAGAGTCAGACATGACTGAAGCGCTTAGCACGCACAAGGGATCTGTATGTGTCCTGGAGGAGATCGTCTTTTCCACGTCCTGAGTTTGGTTTCCTGTGAGAAAGTGTGGCTTGGACCCAAGAGAGGGAAACTGCTGAGAAAGAGAATTTGGAACTGATAAACAGGGGAGGGGAGGAAGCAAAAGTGAGCAGGGATGGTTCTGCCTGGGAGAAACTGAGTGGCAGGGACTACATCTCAGCTTTGCAACCAAGATAGGGTAGGCCCCACAGGCTCTGAAAGCTTGCCTGATGGGGCTGGTGGAGATGGAGCAGAATGTACTGTGGGTAAAAGATAAAATGCCAGAAACTCTCCAGGTGTCATTGATCCTAAACACATGTTTGTGACCCAGAAAGAGACCACATTTCATCTTTTTTTTTTTTTAAGTGTTTGTTCTTATTATTTATTTATTTGGCTACATTGGTCTTAGTTGCGGCATGCAAACACTTGAGTTGCAGCATGTTTGGACTTACAAACATGCTCTCCGAATAGAACCCATTCATAGTTAGGCGTCTGGGCATGCATGCCCGGCTGCTTCAGTCGCGTCCAACTCTCTGTGACTCCATGGACTGCAGCGTGCCTGGATTTCCCAGGCGAGAATACTGGAGTGGGTTTGCCATGCCGTCCTCTAGGGGATCTTCCAACCCAGGGATCGTACCTACATCTCCTGCATCTTTACTGCAAGTGGAGTCTTTACTGCTGAGGCACCAGGGATGCCCTGTATGTAGGGAACTTACTAAAAAGTATTAGACAATAAAATGAGTTGGCATGAAGAACATCATGAAGTCTAATAGTGCAGACAATTTATGGAGGTTGCAAAAGTCTGAAGATAATAAAGAATGACTGATATTTGGGGAGATACCAGTCTAGATGAGAAATGGAGAGACAGCAGGCAAGGTGAACATGGGGAAAGGGTGCCTTTTCTGAGTCGCAGGAAGGTGCTATATATGTTAGCTGTAGTTATGGAAGTTGGCAATGGATAAGGAATGGTTGGGTGGTATAAGGCAGGATAAGCTTACTGTTGTCACAAATAACCCCCAAACTTCAGTGGCTTTACCCAGTGGAAGGCCATTCAGGTGTCTCTCATTGGTGGGATGTCCTCCACCAGTGACCACCAAGTGGTTCTTCTGCAGAGACCCAAGTTCCTTCAAAGGCCTAGTCTCTCCATTTAGGTGGTGAATGATCATCATGCGTGGTTTTCGTGGACCACATCAGGATGTATACTCTTATCACTTCTGTCACACCCCATTGGCTGCAGCACTGTCATGTGACTACACTAACTGCAAAGGGTTCTGGAAAACACAGTCTAGCCATTTTGCAGATAGGAAAAGGATGAGATTGGTACAGCTAGTCAGTGTCTGTCTTTGATGGTTAGTTCACTCAAATTGCCAACATTTGCTGGATCATGGAAAAAGCAAGAGAGTTCCAGAAAAACATCTATTTCTGCTTTATTGACTATGCCAAAGCCTTTGACTGTGTAGATCACAAGAAACTGTGGAAAATTCTGAAAGAGATGGGAATACCAGACCACCTGATCTGCCTCTTGAGAAATCTGTATGCAGGTCAGGAAGCAACAGTTAGAACTGGTCATGGAACAACAGACTGGTTCCAAATAGGAAAAGGAGTACATCAAGGCTGTATATTGTCACCATGTTTATTTAACTTATATGCAGAGTACATCATGAGAAATGCTGGACTGGAAGAAACACAAGTTGGAATCAAGATTGCTGGGAGAAATATCAATAACCTCAGATATGCAGATGATACCACCCTTATGGCAGAAAGTGAAGAGGAACTAAAAAGCCTCTTGATGAAAGTGAAAGTGGAGAGTGAAAAGGTTGGCTTAAAGCTCAACATTCAGAAAACGAAGATCATGGCATCTGGTCCCATCACTACATGGGAAATAGATGGACAAACAGTGGAGACAGTGTCAAACTTTATTTTTCTGGGCTCCAAAATCACTGCAGATGGTGACTGCAGCCATGAAATTAAAGGACGCTTACTCCTTGGAAGGAAAGTTATGACCAACCTAGATAGCATATTCAAAAGCAGAGACATCACTTTGCCAACAAAGGTTCGCCTAGTCAAGGCTATGGTCTTTCCTGTGGTCATGTATGGATGTGAGAGTTGGACTGTGATGAAGGCTGAGCGCTGAAGAATTGATGCTTTTGAACTGTGGTGTTGGAGAAGACTCTTGAGAGTCCCTTGGAGTGCAAGGAGATCCAACCAGTCCATTCTGAAGGAGATCAACCCTGGGATTTCTTTGGAAGGAATGATGCTAAAGCTGAAACTCCAGTATTTTGGCCACCTCATGCGAAGAGATGACTCATTGGAGAAGACTCTGATGCTGGGAGGGATTTGGGGCAAGAGGAGAAGGGGACGACAGAGGATGAGATGGCTGGATGGCATCACTGACTCGATGAATGTGAGTCTGAGTGACCTCCAGGAGCTGGTGATGGACAGGGAGGCCTGGCGTGCTGCGGTTCATGGGGTCGCAAAGAGTTGGACATGATTGAGCGACTGATCTGATCTGATCTGATCACTCAATTTATTTAGCCAATATTCATTCAATACTTATGTATTCATTCAATATTTTAATATTTACTCATTCGGTATTTATTGAGCAGCTATCTTATGCCAAGCATTTTTGCATCTCCATTTAATTAAAGTGATGGCTTTACCCTTTGCATGTGTGTTTGGAGATCATTTATAAGATAGTTTGGGAAACTTAATTGCACATCCTGTATTTTCAGCTAGAGTGGTGATTCTACTCTTTTCATGTGTTTAGAGATAATTTGTGAGATGTTTGAAAAATGATTCCCATGTACTATAGTGTATTTAAATGATCTTTTCAGAAATAATTACTCATTTTCAGTGGAGATACTTGAGGGTAAGGGACACATCTTAGGTATTATCCCCAAATGCCTAGTATTGAGCCAGGCACATAAATGTTTTGTAGAAAAGAAGTTTCTAGACACAATGACTACATCAGACTGGCACTGGACTAGCGAGTTGGGTTGCCTGCAAACAATCGAGCTCTTTACCCACATCACCGTCTCATTAACCCAGGATAGAATCCCAAGACTGAAAATAAGGGTGCTCTTGGTATCCTTTCCTGGTTGCCATGGGAACATGCCATCTGGCAGCCACAGGTCAGGAGAGGCTGCGGGCCCTAGATATTCTTCAGGGCCTCCTACCAATGAGCCCTGATATCCATTCTTTCACCTAAAGCACAGGCGTTCCTTTACCTGAGGCAGAGGTAGTATTTTCTGCTTAATAAGATCTCCATGAAGTTACCTGTTGAACTCATCCAAGGGCAAATTCCTCCGAAGAGTGGGATTCAGGGAGTATCCCAGGGCAGCTCATTCATCTACTGTGTATTGAATGTCAGTTCAGCACTTCCAGATGCTACACAGCCTTTATGTGTAAGTTGTTTCTTTGGACATCTACCTTGGAAAAGGTTTGGGGGTCTTGGAATAGCCATGAATCCACATTCCTCATAATATTTCTAGGCTATTTCTCTCCTCCTAGTCATGTAATCCACATAGTAAAGATCAGTTAAGATCATGCTATTAAAAAAAGATGCCCTTGAACCTATATCTTGGGACATTTCCCCATGCCATTAACATTGTTTATATGTTTTTAATGTTTCCATAATAATTTGGCTCTTTATCAAAGATTTTTAAGTAAGGAAGAACATTATCAGATCAGAATTTTTTAACTTCAGAATGAAGATGGGGTAATGGGAACAGAGACGCAGGTGAGAGTGAAAAAAAGATAAGAGGCTGGTGGAATAGTCTGGAAACAAGCCCTGGATCTCAGAGAAGCATCCATGAGTGCTGGGTAAGCTTGGGCTCCCCATGGTCTCCACCTAATCCACAGGCACACTCAAGAATGTTCAGTTTCCTCTTCTCTATTCCCACTGGGCTATAGAAGACCTCCTTTATGGGGGAAAAAAATCAATTTTGACCAAAAGATGCATTCATAAGTTCTGATATTTAAAATTTCCCAGTATGAAGCTATCAAACTTTGAAGCAGGTCCCACTGTGTACCTTTTCAACCATGATTTGAAATATATTTTTAAAAATGGCTTTGAAAAAAGGCAAGCCTGACCTCAAATCTTCATTGTGTTAGTTGCTAGCTGTGTGCCCTTGAGCAAGCCACTTAACCTCTCTGAGCTTCTCAGCTTTCTCTTCGGAAAACTGCTCCCTGCTCCTCAGGATAAAATGAGACATTGTACAGAGCCCAGCTTAATACTTAGAACACGGTAAATACTCAGTGACTACTGCTTGCTCCTCTCTTCTCAGATGCAGGTTAGATTCTTGCCACATTGCTCTCTGTCAAGAATAGCAGTGAGAGACAAGCCACAGACAAAGACAGTGGCTTAATCGTCTCATCCTCCTGGCTGCTGACCTCACTGGGGCCAAGGCTTGTTTGCCTTGGAAGACGTGCTGATGGCTCCCAAGGTGGTTTGTTTAACTGATGGCCTTTGAGGGCTGGGGCGAGGGATCAGGAGACCTAGAGAGGCTTGGGTCAGATCAAAGGGGCTTGCCAGACAAGCTGGGGCAGAAGCCAGGTGATGCATTGATCCAAAGTGGAGTGATTGGTTAAGCTCTGTTGCTTTTGGGAAGCTGGCTCAACGCGCCACTTATGGAGAAAGGTGGGGCCTTTAATTCCTTGATGATGGCTTGGACATTGAGACACTCTGGACAGGAGGAAGTATATTTGTGAAGGTGATGGTTTTACGTGGTGATGTTCCAGGCCCAAAGGGTTCCTGGCATGGCATCCTCTCTTTTTCATGTTGATAGTTGGATTTCACGTGACACATTTGGACTTGGTAGGAATGTAAACTCTTCCTTCCCAAACAGCTCCATAAAGGGAGTCTTATGAAGAGAGGGGGATTCTTTAATAAACAATTAAATATTTTACTAAGTAGTCATCTTTATAATGTGTTAACCATGTAAGTTTGGCTATTGCTAGCATCCATCTATCCATCCAGCCTTTCACTCATTCACTTATTCATGTGTTTTTTACTTATTTATCCATCATCCATTGATTTATTGATTTACCCATTCATCCATCCAGTCATTCATTCATTCATTCCTCCAGGTTTTTATGTATCTGTCCACCTATGCATCTATCTATCCACCTTTCTATCCAGACGTCCAGCCAGCTATGCATCCATCCACCCATCCATCCATCTACCCACCTATCCACCCACCCACCAACCCATCCACCCACCCACCAACCCATCCATCCATCCACCCACCCATCCACCCATCCATATGTCCATCCATCCATCTGTTCATCCTTTCATGCCCTCACCTACCCATGTGTCTCTCTAACCACCCAATATCCATTCAGCCCCTCACTCATTTTATCCTCTATTCTTGAACTAATTATTCCATCCATGGACTTTCACTGAGTACTCACTCTGTCCCTAGTCCTACTCTAGGCACTGGAAAGATTAGACTTTGGCTTCTCAGAAGCACATGGGTCTCCTGGCAAAACCAACATATAATTAGATAATTACCACCAGCAAGAAAAGTGGAAATTAGGGTCTCTTAAAGCTTGGGGTAGCTTTATGCCAAGTAAATATCGGTGAAGTCCCAACTCCCTGAGTGTCCTTGGACAAATTCCTGTAGTTTTAAGGTGAGATAGACGGAGCACATGAAACTGAGGGAAGAGGCCAAGTTCTCACTTTTCAGAATCTTTAACCCCTTTTGCATATCTGTCAAGTTTTCAACTCCCTTCCTTTCCTAGCAATTTCACTTCTAGAAATCAGTTGGAAACAACCCAAACATCCAGCTCCAGGGAACTGTTTAAGTACATTTTGGTACATCTGAACAATAAGGCACTGTGCAACATTTAAATGCAAAAGGTAGAAGTTTATGGGCTGATAAGAAAAAGAGTTCAAGACATAGTGTCAAAAATAGAAAATTAAGCCACAGAATGGTGTTTCTGGAAGAATCACTCTGTGCAAAACATATGAGATCACACAGATGTGCCCACCTCTCTCTCCTGTTTATCACAGATCCTTCTTTCATTTGGGGCTGCAAAGAGAAGCTTTCTAGAAGAACCAGAATCTGCTTTTCCTCACCACCCCACTCCCCAAACCTAGAAGTGCTCATGCTCACACTTAGTTGCTCAGTTATATCTGACTCATTGTGACCCTGTGGGCTGCAGCTTGCCAGTCTTCTCTGTCCATGGGGTTCTCCAGGCAAGAATACGGGAGTGGGTAGCCATCCCCTCCTCCAGGGTATCTTCCCAACCCAGGGATTGAACCTACATTTTCTGCATTGGCAGGTAGATTTTTTTTTTTTTTTTTTTACCACACAGCCACCAAGGAAGACCCAAACCTAGAAATGTGCCTGATATATAGCAGACATTCAGTAAATATTTACTGAATGAATACATGGATGTATGATAAAATGACAGACTATCACTATTGACTTTGGGGCACAGAACTAAAATTTTGTTTGGGACTTTTGGCTTTTCTTTTGCTACATAAAATAGATGAATGTTTTATTGTGAAACTTTGAAAATCTAGAAACAAAGTAAAAAAGAAATCCTTCAAACGAGTTCTGTCTTCCTGGTCTCCAGGAAGGGATTATACAGTGGGGGTGGTACATCTCCGTTTATTCAAGCTGTTTTTCATGTGCAATTAGGGAAGGGGGCCTTGTGTGTTTCAAGCCTCCACAATCCCAGCGGGGAAAAAGCCAGACCTGTCAGAGAAAACAAACATCTGCTTGTGTGTGTGTGTGTGTGTGTTGAGGTCCATAAAACCCCAGACCCCCATTCTGGAGTAGGAGCTGACATTAGGGAGCTGTTGACAGTCCCTCAGTGTGACCTCTTGCACAATGCCAGGGACAGCTCGGCAGCTTAGGAAAAGGAAGAAAACAAACAAAAAAGTCGGCTGAGTCTGTTTGTTCTGAAGAAACTCAAAGAGGTGTTTGACAGTCAGTAAATGCCAGCTTAGCTGTTGTTTTTAATCTCCAACATGGGAGGCGGGAGGCCAGGGCAGGGATGGGGGTGGGAGGAACGAAGGAGGGCCATACAGGGAGAAATGCGGAGAAGAAGGACCCCCCCCCCCGATGGGGTGGGGGTTGAGGAACCTGCAAGCAGAGCAAGTTGAGTGGACTTGATAGGAGACTTGGGGGGAACTGATTTGGGACCTTTGACCTCTTAGGTGTTACCAATCATTTCTTTTTTTAAATCATTTTTTTGTCTTATTATATTTTATTCTATTGTAATGTACCATATTTGGAAGGCAAGCAAAAGCAGCTGTCCCATTCTTTTTAGAGTCTAGATAGCAACATGAAAAATAGGTTGGATGTAGTTCCCAGAGTTAGAAGACCTAGAGACTAAGGACCAAGGGCCTTATTGGGACAGAGAAACAAAATGGGCAGTTTGGAAGACATTCACATTGGTGACTCCAGAAAGTCACCTGTGTCTCAGTCCTTTATTCATTCACTTGGGTATTGAGTCACTGATATTCTCCTCCTTCCCTTTCTCCCTCCCAATCCTTCCTTATTTTTCCCTCTTTACAAGTATTTATTGAGCTTCTCCCACATGCCAAGCACGGTTCTGGGGTCCCAGGGACTTTGGTATTAAAGAAGTCAGGGAAGAGACCTTGCTGTCACGATGTTTCCATTCAAGCTGCAGAGACATGAAGCCAACAACTGTGTTGAGTAGTCCTCAAGACTAAGATGGGCAATCAAGTTGGATAAGGACAAGGGGAGTGGGGAGTGATGGGGCTGCTTCAGACAAGGTGGTCAGGGAAGGCCTTTCTGTGGACACTGGAAGAAAGACCTGGATGAAATGAAGGAAAGAACCAGGCGGTTCACTGGGAAGGGTAGAATTTGAGAGGGACTTTATGTGTGTATCAAACTTCCCCTTGGGGAGGAAGGGCAAGCAGATCATTTCAAATCCATCTCCTCTGCCCATGGTGGACATCCATAATCGACCAGAGAAGATTTTAGCTGAGCCTGAAGGTGGCCTTATATCTCTAGAATCCACTTCACCTTGGGTATACTAGCAACCCAACCAGCTACAATGAACTGGAATTGGTTCTCAAGACACACCCTATTTGCCTGCCCTAAACAGAGAGGGCAAATGCTTTAGGACAGACACCTATCTTGTTAAGTGTTATATCTCTGTGGCTGGGCTGTGATCCTGCCTCAGGGATGGTTTTAAGTGTCTCTGAATGAATGAATGGATGAGTGAATGAGAAGAAGGATATCCAGAGGAGAAGCCCGGAAGCTGGAAATAGTTGTGTGCATCCTGGGAACAGCAGGTAGGCTGTGAAAATGAGAGAAAAGGGAGAAAAGATCTTATTCTGGATGTATGGGTGCATGCTAGGTTGCTTCTGTCATGTCCATCTCTCTGTGACCCCATGGACTGTTGTCTGCCAGGCTCCTCTGTCCACGGGATTCTTCAGGCAAGAACACTGGAGTGGGTTACCATACCCTCCTCTGGGAAAATTTCCTGACCCAGGGATCAAACTTGTGTTTCTTTTGTCTCCTGCATTGGCAGGCAGGTTCCTTGCCACTAGTGCCACCACACTTGAATATAATCACTGAAGACATTTGAGAAGGAAAATGGCATGATGTGAGTCGTTCATATAACATAGTTGTTTGTATGATTGTTCCTAACAGCCCAGTGACAGGTAATATTAATAGAAGTAGTCCAGAGATGGTAACAATAATTGCTAATAATCGCTTTTGTGTCTCTTCCTGTGTTTGGTGCTGATTATTTTTATTATTCTCAGGGTATGGGCTAATTATTCCATTTTACAGATAAGAAAACTGAGCCCTGGAGAAAAGTAACTCACCCAGGGTCAAACCAGCAGTAACTGATAATGAATAGCTGAATGGGTTAAATATATTTCTGATTGAAATTGGGAAACTCTGCCTTCCTTGTCCCACAAAGGTTTAGCTACATTTTCTTTATTTCCAGTTAGAACCAAAGGATTCGTTCCCTCCTTTCTGTAGCAGTAGGGGGCAAGAAACTCATCTTTTATGAGGCTGATGGCAGCTGTTCTTCCCTCCACCCAGCTGTCTTTTCGTGAAATAGGATAGGGCAAGAATTTGAGGTTTTCACAGATACCAGGAAAATAGCCCTGGGACTGGAGATCTGAGTTTGAATCCCAGCCATCACTCTCTGTCAGGGTAACCATAGAAACCAAAATCACCACTCAGCTTCAGTTCTTCACTTGTAAAGGAAAACATACCCTCTCCACTCTTGGTTTAGAGGATCCTGATGAAAATTGGTGTATTCTCTGCATGCATGGAAACACTGCCTATTGTGCCCATATGTAGATCTGGCAGTATATATTCCTTTGTGGCAGGTACCATGCTCATATAATAATATAGTTATTTCTCTAGTTATTTCATCATTTAATATTTGGCTCCTGAGCTCAATTGATGAATAGCTGGTGAGGAGACTTGCAATGCACACTTCCAGTCCCTTTGCTTCCTCTGTCTTTGATTTCAGCCATTACCTGGTGTCCCATTCTATGCAAGGTCTGATCATATTTCACGCAGGTTGCAATGCATAGGGCTTCACCCCAGGCCTGCTCTGTGGACATCTCACTTCTAGCCCTAGTCTTTTCTTCAGAAGTCAAATTATGGGACACAACAAAGAACTAGCTCATCATCAACTCATCATCAGGGAATATGGCAGGAATTGAATGCCAAGTTTGGGTGGACCTTTGATCACTGGAGGATGCAAGCATCAGATAAAGCCTCCTTCTTCCTCCTTGAAGACAGGCTGGCCTGAGCCCCATATCATGATGCATTGTATCATCTCATGATGGTCCACTCAGTGGTGATGCCTTCTTGTATTGGCTCACTGTTTTATCCCTCCATCCCTTACTTGCACCCTGGGACCGCACTTCGCCATCAAAATACCAACACATACTTCTTTGTCGCAGCCTGTTTTCTGGGGAACCTGGGCTTAAATAGTGTCGAATTTAGAATTTGAAACTCTGATTGTTTCCTTAGCTACTCATGCTTGTATCCCCCCACCAGAGGACGTAGCACAATGTCTGAGACATAATAGGTGCACAGTACATCCTTAGGAATGCAAGAATGGATTAATGAGATGCTTGTGTCTTAAGAACATAATATAAGATGGATTGAATCTATGGTCCTACATAGCAAAGTGTAGTGGTTACTGTTGGACACTTTGGAACTGATCAGCAAGATTCAGATGTCAGCTCTGTCACATATTAGCTGTGTTACCTTGCCTGAGTTAAGTGGTCTCTCTGTACCAAGTTTCCTTGCTTGCAAAATGGATACAATTGTGTCGTATGTAGAAGGACCTCCTCTATGAAAAGTACTTGGCACATAGTCATAAATCGGTCAATGAAATTATGATTCATAGTAATAGTAGTAGTACAAATATTAAATGAGAAAGAATATATTAAAAAGATGTAGGATTAGATGCAAAAGTCACGCAGATGTACATCACTGAACGTGGCCCCTGTCCCCCCTTTCATTTTCTTTCTGCAAGGATAATAATTCCTAATCTGCCCACATCTTGTATGATGATTTTGAGGGCACTTTACAAAGCAGAAAAAGATGACGCATGGCTCTAACTGATGAACATATATCTAAGGAAAAGGCAAAGGCCCTACATCAAATAATGGAAGATAAATGTACACGTCTGTGTTTCGATTATGCGCTTCCCAGGTGGCACTGGTGGTAAAGAGCTTGCCTGCCAGTGCAGGAGACCTAAGAGACAAGAGCTCGATCCCTGGGTCAGGAAGATTCCCTGGAGGAGGAAATGGCAACTCACTCCAGTATTCTTGCCTGGAGAATCCCATGGACAGAGGAGCCTGGTAGGCTAAGTCCATAGGGTTGTGAAGAGTCAGACAGGACTGAAGCAACTTAGCATGCACATTTCAAAACATAACCAGTTCTAGAAGTGGAAGGGATGCTTTTTTCCTCTCTGTGATATTGGTGGTGAATGGGACCGCTCAAAAAGCCTGTCGGATGGCTGAAGAAAGTCCTCCACTTTGGGAAGATGGAAATTCATCTGTCGTTTCCGAAAGGTGATCTCCCAAGCTGACCACAGTGTGATTGCCCGCTGAGATGTAAATCCCCCAGCCATATGATGGGAAACCAGGTTCCTGGAGTCCTGCAAGGTGAAACTGGGGCCATATTTCACATGGGGCTTAAGCCCGTTATTGCTGATGAAAACAGGATTTTTAAAGGACATGATTCTTTCACCCTTCAACCTCTTTCAGTGGACCTTTAGCCAGGAGCTGGAGTGTTGTGTGCAGCCAAAGAATTCCTGGTATTTCCCATGATGTCACTGGGCTGAAACATAGGAGGGCCTTCTTTTTTACCTCATCTGCAGAGTAGAGGTAATTGTATTCTCTTGATGACATATTATCAACTTAGTACATGCAAAATAGGCCCTCGCACCAGGACATTGCATTGTAATGCATTGTATTTTTTTTAATTGTATGCCCTGTATTTTCCATCTTTATTACAACCCCCATTTTTGTCTCCCTCTCCCACTAAGGGTTTCTAAAGGCATTCATTTTCATATGTCTAAAATACATCCTTAAACCAACAAGGTCCTACTGTAAAGCACAGGGAACTCTGCTCAATATTAGGTGGCAGCCTGGGTGGGAAGGAAGTTTAGGGGAGAATTATGTTAGTTTCACAGTCTTGTCCTACTCTTTGTGACACTATGGACTGTAGCCCGCCAGGCTCCTCTGTCCACGGGGCTTCCCAGAAAGAATACTGGAGTGGCTTGCCATTTCCTACTCTAGGGGGTCTTCCTGACCCAGGGATTGAACTCAGGTCTCGTGCATTGCAAGTGAATTCTTTACCATCTGAGCCACCAGGGAAGCCCCTTGGGGGAGAATGGATACATACATGTATGTGTATGGCTGAGTCCTTTAGCTGTCCACTTAAAACTATCACAACATTGTTAATTGCCTATATTCCAATATAAAGCAAAGACTTTAAAATACGTCCTTAAATATTTTTCCTTTAAAAGCATGTCATGAGTTTTTTCACCCACTTATTTTACATAAAATCAGTAAGCTACCAATTTCAGCTTGTTACTTACCTTGTTCACTTAACATCCTATTTTTTAAACTCCCCTTGTCGCTATATGAATATGTTAAAATGAATGCAAATGTTTTCTATGTTTATTTATTTCTAACTAGCGCAAAGTGTGCATTCCCCACATTTTCAGTATCATTCCCCTAGAGTTGGACACCTAGGTTATTTCCAGTTCTTCTGCACGATAACTTGAACTGTAAAGGTCTGTGTATGATTTTTCCTGGAGGTAGATTCTTGGATCCAAAGGTACATCTTACTTAAATCAAGATGGATTCTATTCAAGTCATGTTGGAATTAAAGATGCCAAAGCCACTTGGTGGTCAACTTTGCCGAAGCCCCTTGTTTTCTCCAGGGTATATATTTCCCTGCATTTGTATAAAGAGGGGATTTGGATGAGAAAACCTCTGAGGGCTCTCCCGGCATTTAGATTCCACTACTAACTTGCAAGCCAGCTGTGTTTATCAAACAAATGGAAGAAAAGTTGGACAAAATATGGTAGTCCATCATCCAAATATTTGGAAGTAGCCAGATGTTTAGCATCTTGTAGACACCACCTAGGAGGCTTTTTTCAGTGTTCTTAGGTGGCTAGCTCAGGGGTATTTGTGTTCTTTTAGGTTCCCAAGAATTCTCTTCTGCTCAGAAGTCTAATGTTGAGTCAGGTTTGCAGAGGTCCTCCAGTCCCTTAGGAATCTGAGCTTCAATTCTGTTCAACTTAGAATTTGCATCTGTCTGTCTATCTATCATCTATCTATCCATCCATCTATCTAGCATCCTATTTATTTGTTTATTTAAGGGAGAAGATTCAATATTTATATGGGTTTCCTAAGTGAAGCAGTTGGTACAGAATCTGCTTGCCAGTGTAGGAGATGCAAGAGGCTTAAGTTCGATTCCTAAGTCAGAAAGATCCCCTGGAGTAGGAAATGGCAACCCATTCCAGTATTCTTGCCTAGAAAATTCCATGGACAGAGCAACCTGGCAGGCTACAGTCCATGGGGTTGTAAAGAGTTGGACATGACTGAGCACACACACACATATTCAATATTTATGAGGTTAATGAAAACATTGACTTTAAGATCAAATAACATGGTTCAGACAGATATGGGTTCAGCTATTTGCCCTTGGGCCAGAAACCACTTCTTGACACCTCAATTTCCTTATCTACATATTATAAAAATGAAGATGGTAATGCTTACTTCAGAGCTTCTCTGGTAGCTCAGTGGTAAAGCATGCACCTGCAGTGCAGGAGATGCATGTTCTATTCCTGGGTTGGGAAGATCCCCTGGAGGAGGGCATATAAACCCACTCCAGTACTCTTGCCTGGAGTATTCTTGCCCATGGACAGAGGAGCCTGGTGGACTGCAGTCTATAGGGTCACTAAGAGTCAGAAATAACTGAAGCAACTTAGCATGCACACACGCAAACAATGCTTACTTCACTGGCTTATGGTGAAGATCAAATGAGACCATGGCAGAAAGAACTTAGCTTACTGCCAGAGTGAACTTGTAGTTTACCAAGAAAAGAGAGGGTGTGCCACAAATATTTTGATACTCTTCCCATGGGGAAATAAGGTCTTAGACCCTTCCTATTGAATCTGGGTGGACTTGTGACTTCTTTGACCAATAGAATGTGGCAGAAGTAACCCTATGTGATTTCTGGGGCTAGGAGGCAAAGCAACGTGTTCATTCTTCACTGGAAGACTAGCCACTGGGAAAGATGTCTAACTACGCTGGGGCCACCATATTGGATTAGTCTCTGACAGGCACTTTGGGTAACAGTCGTGTCTGAACCTGGCTTTCCAGCCATCCCTACCAAGATACCAGACACACAGAAGGAGATTCTCTAGTCCCAGGTATTCAGGTCTTCCCAGCTGACTCTAGACAGTGAATCAGAGACCAGTCCTCTCCTCTGGCCACTCAGCCCCAACAACCATTTTTCTACTCTTTGTTTCTACTTTGCCCTTTTTTTTGAAGATTCCACATATAAAATATGATGCAAAGTTCCCAGGTGGCCGGTGATAAAGGGTCCACCTGCCAATATATACAATATATACATATACATATATATATATTGTTGTTGTTTAGTTGCAAAGACATGTCTGACCCTCTTACGACCTCATGGGTTATAGCCCGCCAGGCTCCTCTGTCCATGGGATTTCCCAGGCAAGAATACTGAAATGGGTTGCCATTTCCTTCTCTAGGGCATCTTTCCAACACAAGGATTAAACCCATGTCTCCTGCATTGGCAGGCGGATCCTTTACTACTGGACCACCTGGGACTTTGCATATGTGTGTGTGTGTGTGTGTGTGTGTCACTTTTTGTTGATCCCCTGACAACAATGCTGTGAAGCAGATGCTATTTTATTTATATTTCAGAGATGAAGGGACAGAAGCTTAAAGAATTTCCCCCAAAGTCATGTAGCTAACAAATTGTTAAACTCTTTTTCTGACTCACATAGTGAGTCATCCTGAAATGATCGTTCTAGACATTTTTAAAAAACTCTTTAAAGTTTTTTTTTTTTTTTTAATGTGGACCATTTTTAAAGTCCCTATTGAATTTACTACAAAATTGCTTCTGTTTCATCTTTTGGTTTTTTGGCCGTGAGGCATGTGGGATCTTAGCTCTCCAACCAGGGAGCCAATCCTGCACCCCTGCATTGAAAGGCCAAGTTTTACCACTGGACCACCAGAGGCATTCCTGGAAATTTTAATTACAGAAATGACACGCACGTCTGGTTCTTGTGAGGATCTTGACTCTGACACCTGACCAGACAATTTTCGTCCTCGACACCCCACTTTCCTACTCCCCATTTGAAAACCAGCCATGTTTTGCCAGAGAAACAGTCTGATATCCATTCTTCCAAAGTGAAGCTTTTTGGAGAAATCAGAGAGAAAGGGACCTATAAGCTTTCATCACTGGCAGGGAAACTTTTTGTAAAGAGATTACACATTTTCTAAAGTGATGTTGTTTAATGGCTAAGTCATGTCTGACTCTTGAGACCCCATGGGCTGTAGCCCACAAGGCTCCTCTGTCAATGTGATTTTCCAGGCAAGAATGCTGGAGTGGGTTGCCCCTTCCTTCTCCAGCATCTAAAGTGATGGAAGTGTCCCAAAACTGAAGGACCCCACCCCCTCACATCTGAGGACCCCGGATGCTTTGGTCCGAGCAAGCCCCGGAAGCGGATGGAAGACCCTTAAGGCCTTGTCCCCGGGCCCACCCCCCACCCTCAACCCCTACATTAAGTGACTGTAACCATAAAGCCACTAATAAAAACATCTCCACCGGTTCTATTTACCCAGCTGTGTATCCCAGCGTCGGCTGCTGACATTTTTAATACTCTCTCATGTCTCTGTCTTCCACAGGATTCATTTGAAGCAGCCCACAGGGAAGGGTGTTGCTGAGGAAATAAAACCCAGACCCCCCAGGGGAGCTTGCTGGGAAAACACTTCCACCTGAGAAGCACAAAGGACCCCAGAAGTAGAGGAAGCTGGCCTGAGGCCAACCGGAGGTATGGGAGTGGCTGAGCCCAAAGAGGGAGGTCTGGAGATGGGGCACTTACCCTCCCAGGGCGAAGGCAGACAGGGCCCCATGCTTGGGCAGTGAAGAGGGCATTGCCTGTGAAGTCCCATGGCAGCAAGGATAGTAGGGGGGAGAGGGGAGCGGGGTTCTGATTTTTAAAAAATCTTTTTATGAACTATAGGATATCTGTAGGAAAAAAAATCCTCAACATTGAAACAAAGAGCTCAATGAAATCAAAAGGTAAATACCCATCCAACCAACCACGCCCAAGTCAAGAACTGGAATATTTCCAGGTCTCTAAGCTGTCTCCCTTTTGTGCCCTTCCAGTCAGCATCATTTACCCCTCCTCTCAGAGTGACCCCTATCTTTTAAAAATATTTATTTATTTATTTGGTTGCTCTGGGTCTTAGTTGTGGCATCTGAATTCTTAGATGCGGCAAGTGGGATCTGGTTCCCGACCAGGGATCGAGCCTGGGCCCCTTGCATTGGGAGTGCAGGGTCTTAGCAGACATGGACCACCAGGGCAAGTCCTGTGACTCCTATCTTTACTTTTAACACCAAAGATGAGCTAGCCTGTTTTTGGACTTTATATAAATGAAACTGTTCTCTTGTATGGGCTTCCCAGGTGGCTCAGTGATAAAGAATCCATCTGCCAATGCTGGAGATGTGGGTTTGGTCTCTGAGTTCGGAAGATGCCCTGGAGAAGGAAATGGCCACCCACTCCAGTATTCTTGCCTGGGAAATCCCATGGACAGAGGAGCCTGGTGTGCTATAGTCCGTGGGGTTGCTAAGGAGTCGGACGTGACTTAGCAACTAAACCACAACAAATTCTCCTGTAGCTGGTTGCTTGAATTTGCCTGTGAGCTTCTTTTCTGCTGGCTGTGAAGCTGTTTATTTGTTGCTGAATTGTGGACTATATCATGACTAATTAATTGATTCCACTGTTGATGGGCATGTGAGTATGGGGTTACTGTGACAAGTGTTGCTATGAATGTTCTTCTCCCTGTCTTTTGGTACATTCATATCTGATAGGTACATACCTAAGAGTGGTATTGCTAGAAACTATAAAAATTCCTAGAAGAAAACATAGGGGAAAAGCTTATTCATATTGGTCTTTGCAATGCTTTCTTGAATATAATGCCAAAAGCACAGGCCAGAAAAAGGGAAAAATAGACAAGTGGGATTACATCAAATTAACAACCTTCTCACATAGCAAAGGAAACAAACAAACAAAATCAAAGGCAGCCTACAATATGGAAGAAAATATTTGCATATAATTTATCTGATAAAGAGTTAATAGCCAGAATATATAAATTTCCTACAATGCAATGACAATAAAACAAATAATTTTTAAAATGGACAAAGGAAATGAAGGGATAGTTCTCCAAAGAAGATACATAAATGGGTGATAGGTGCATGAAAAGACGCTCAGCACCACCAATCGTTCAGTTCAGTTCAGTTCAGTTCAGTCGCTCAGTCGTGTCCGACTCCTTGAGACCCCATGAATCGCAGCACGCCAGGCCTCCCTGTCCATCACCATCTCCCGGAGTTCACTCAGACTCACGTCCATCGAGTCAGTGATGCCATCCAGCCATCTCATCCTCTGTGGTCCCCTTCTCCTCCTGCCGCCAATCCCTCCCAGCATCACAGTCTTTTCCAATGAGTCAACTCTTGCTGCCAACTGCCGCTGCCAAGTCGCTTCAGTCGTGTCCGACTCTGTGCGACCCCATAGACGGAAGCCCACCAGGCTCCCCCGTCCCTGGGACTCTCCAGGCAAGAACACTGGAGTGGGTTGCCATTTCCTTCTCCAATGCTGAAAGTGAAAAGTGAAAGTGAAGTCTCTCAGTCATGTCCGACTCTTAGCGACCCCACGGACTGGAGCCTACCAGGCTCCTCCGTCCATGGGATTTTCCAGGCAAAAGTACTGGGGTGGGGTGCCATTGCCTTCCCCGGAGTCAACTCTTAGGGAAATGCAAATCAAAATCACGAAGAGATATCATCTGATACCTGTTAGGATGGCTATTATCAAACAAAAAGAAGATGATGATGATAACAAGTGTTATTGATTGAGGATGTGGAGAAAAGGGAACCCTCGAACATTGTTAGCAGGGATGTAAATTGGTGCACTCACTATGGAAAACAGTACAGAGGTTTCTCAAAAATTTAATAATACAACTACCATATGGTTTTAGAAAAGGCAGAGGAACCAAAGATCAAATTGCCAACATCCACTGGATCATGGAAAAAGCAAGAGAGTTCCAGAAAAACATCTATTTCTACTTTATTGACTATGCCAAAGCCTTTGACTGTGTGGATCACAATAAACTGTGGAAAATTCTGAAAGAGATGGGAATACCAGACCACCTGACCTGCCTCTTGAGAAATCTGTATGCAAGTCAGGAAGCAACAGTTAGAATTGGACATGGAACAACAGACTGGTTCCAAATAGGAAAAGGAGTACGTCAAGGCTGTATATTGTCACTCTGCTTCTTTAACTTATATGCAGAGTACATCATGAGAAACGCTGGGCTGGATGAAGCACAAGCTGGAATCAAGATTGCCGGGAGAAATATCAATAACCTCAGATATGCAGATGATACCACCCTTATGGCAGAAAGTGAAGAGGAACTAAAAAGCCTCTTGATGAGAGTGAAAGAGGAGAGTGAAAAAGTTGGCTTAAAGCTCAACATTCAGAAAACGAAGATCATGACACCTGGTCCCATCACTTCATGGGAAATAGATGGGGAAACAGTGGAAACAGTGTCAGACTTTATTTTTGGGGGCTCCAAAATCACTGCAGATGGTGACTGCAGCCATGAAATTAAAAGACGCTTACTCCTTGGAAGGAAAGTTATGACCAACCTAGATAGCATATTCAAAAGCAGAGACATTACTTTGCCAACAAAAGTCTGTCTAATCAAGGCTATGATTTTTGCAGTAGTCATGTATGGATGTGAGAGTTGGACTATGAAAAAAGCTGAGCGCTGAAGAATTGATGCTTTTGAACTGTGGTGTTGGACAAGACTCTTGAGAGTGCCTTGGACTGCAAGGAGATCCAACCAGTCCATTCTGAAGGAGATTAGCCCTGGGATTTCTTTGGAAGGAAAGGTGCTAAAGCTGAAACTCCAGTACTTTGGCCACCTCATGCGAAGAGTTGACTCACTGGAAAAGACTCTGATGCTGGGAGGGATTGGGGGTAAGAGGAGAAGGGGACGGCAGAGGATGAGATGGCTGGATGGCATCACTGACTCGATGGACTGAGTCTTTGTGTCTGAGTGACCTCCGGGAGTTGGTGATGGACAGGGAGGCCTGGCCTGCTGCGATTCATGGGACTCAAGGAGTCGGACACAACTGAGCGACTGAACTGAACTGAACTGCCATATGAACAAGCAGTCTCACTTTTGGGAATATAACCAAAGACATTGAAATCAGGATCTCAAAGAGATATCTACATTTCAAAGTTCGTTACAGCTTCATTCACAACAGACAAGATGTGGAAGCAACTTAAATGTCCATTGATGAATGAAGGGATAAAGAAATGGTCATATTAACACACAGTGAAACATTATTAAGCATTTGAAAAATGGAAATACTACCATTTGTGACAACATGATTGATCCTTGTGGACATTATGCTAAATGAAAAAGCCAGACACAGAAGCACAATACTACATTATTCACATCAGCAATCTAAAATAGTCAAATTTATGGAAGCAGGAAGTTAGGGTGGTGATCACCCGTGGCTGGGTGGAGAGGCCAATAGGGTAGTGTTGATCAAAGGGTGCTGCTGCTGCTAAGTCACTTCAGTCGTGTCCGACTCTGTGCGACCCCATAGACGGCAGCCCACCAGACGCCCCCGTCCCTGGGATTCTCCAGGCAAGAACACTGGAGTGGGTTGCCATTTCCTTCTCCAATGCATGAAAGTGAAAGTGAAGTCACTTAGTCGTGTCCGACTCAGCAACCTCATGGACTGCAGCCTACAAGGCTCCTCCGTCCATGGGATTTTCCAGGCAAGAGTACTGGAGTGGGGTGCCATTGCCTTCTCCATGATCAAAGGATACAAAGTTTCTATTTTGCAAGTTGATTAAGTCTTAGAGATCTATATATTACAGTATATGTAGTTTAAAATACAGTATTGTATACTTAAAAATTTGCCAGGACATTAGTCCATATGTTAATATTCTTACCACAAAAAAATACATGAATAAAAAAGTGGGAGGGGAATAAAAGGTATAAGATTTACAGTTAAAAATCAATGTTGTGACAATGAAAACAATTTTAATAATCATCTCTTTTAAGATATAAAATGGAGTAGGTAGAATGACTCCCAAGTAAGTCCACATCCTAGTTCAGGGATACACGTTACCATGTTACCTTACACGGCAAAAGGGCCTTCATGGATGTGACCGTTTTGAGATGGGAAAACTCTGGCACAGAGAGAGTTGGAGAGGGAGATGGGAGGACAGTAGAGGATTTGAAGATCTCCCTCTTTAACAAATGCACGGTTGGCTTTGAAGACAGAGGATGGAGCCATAAGCTAAGGAATGCTGGTGGCCTCAAGAAGCTGAAAAAGGCAAAACGATGGATTCTTCCCCAGGTCCTTCGGAAGGGACAGGGCTCCTCTTCTTCTTTTTCAGGCTGTGTTGCACAGTTTGTGGGATCTTAGTTCCCCAGCCAGGAACTGAATCTGCAGCCCCTGCAGTGGAAGCATGGTGTCTTATATATTGGACCGACAGGGAAGTTCTTCTGATGTCTTGATTTTTAGCCCAGTGAAACCTATTTCAGACTTGTGACTTCAAGGTTGGTAAGACAATGAAATTGTGTTGTTTTAAGTTAATGAGTTTGTGGTAATTTGTTACAGCTGCCACAAGAGAACTAATACATAAAAGGACAATCTTTGGCTTTATGCCTGGCTTTGCCTCTTTTGCAATGGTTGATGCCTTCAGAACTCTATAGACTAGACGGGGTGCAACCTAGTCACTCACTTTGGGGCAGTCAGAACCTAAACATTGGCTACAGTGGATTCTAAAGCTTTTCCCCATATTTTTGACATTTAGGAGATAATATTTCTAGTGAGAAAATTAGATGTGTAAGGGACCTCAACGTTTTCTCCCAATGTTTCTTCATTGAACTGCTGTAGAATCTTGTGATTCAGTGTGGTCCCCAGACCAACAGATGCAGTGTCATCTCAGTAAACCAGCACATAAAATGCAGAATCACAGAGCCCATCTAGATACCCTACTGGGTCAGAATCTGCGTTCAAACAAGAGCCTCAGGAGATTAGAGACCCTAGAATCAGAATCTGCATTCAAATAAGATCCTCAGCAGGTTTATGCCTGGAGAAGGAAATGGCAAACCACTCCAGTATTCTTGCCTGGGAAATGCGGTGGGCAGAGGAGCCTAGTGGGCTACAGTCCATGGGGTCACAAAGAGTTAGACACCTCAGCGACTTAACAACAGCAATGGGAGATTTATGCGTGTGTGTAAGTTTGAGTTGCATAGTTTAGAGATCTTAGTGCATTGATCCATCTCTCCAGGAGTCCTCAGAGAAAGCGTCAGAACAGTTGTTTCCTTTTTAAAAAATAAAATAGAGATGGCCCTGATTGTGAGCAAATGTGCAAATGCAGAACCAATGTCCCCAGCTACTGATGCTGGGGGTTGGGTTCAGGGTGCACATGGGGTTTCTCACTGTCACCTGATGCTGTTTCTAAGCTGAGGGAAAGCAGACACCTGTGTGTTTTCTCCAGGAAATACATACAAAGAGAAGTTCATGATGTTCTCGGAAAGGGGCCAGAGGTTTCACCCATCTGAGGAACAAGGATAGACGAACAAAAGATGCTCATGTTTCCTTCAAAATGGTCATAATTTAATTTCTATCCAGTGTTGCCTGGGTACATTGCAGACTCTCAGAAGCTGTTGATTTTTTTTTTTTTTAAGTCATGCAATGGGGCTGTTTCGGTTTACATCTTCTCTAAGTAAAGCCATACAAATGCCATGTTTCTGAGTCTGCAAGTTACCAGGAACACACATATGGAGTGCGGTAGGGACGTGGTTGTGTAAGAGAATGAGGCAGCCGACTGTGGGCGAGAGAAAGGAACAGACCCGAGACTTTTCAGCCCCGAGACACATGGTTCATGATCTTGGTGAGTTTCTGCTTTGGTTCCAGATCCAGTGATTCTCCATTTCAGAAAAGAATTCAGGCTGAAAACTACCCGAGAGGAGATAGGAAATGTCAGGGAACTCAAAAGGAGGTCTCAAGTACAAAAATAGACCAACATCAAGAGAAAGAATCATAATTCTTTTGTCTTGGGAGGAAAATTGCTTTTGCCTTCCATTTTCATGGGGTTCCCTGGTGGCTCAGCTGGTAAAGAATCTGCCTGCAATGCAGGAGACCTGGGTTCGATCCTTGGGTTGGGAAGATCCCCTGGAGAAGGGAATAGCTGCCCACTCCAGTATTCTGGCCTGGGGAATTCCATGGACTGTATAGCCCATGGGGTCACAAAGAGTTGGTCATGACTGAAAGGCTTTCAGTTTCACTTCCATTTTCATATTTCCCTAGGTGACATTGCAGGTAAGTGAGAGATTTGGGTACTCAGAACCCAGATCCAAATAAAGCATCTTCATTAAAGATGGGTGGGAATTGGATGGTAGCATTTTTCACATTGGGTTTTCTTAAGTCAAGTTATGACCCTTTTGTGTTGGTTGCTCATTCGTGTCCAACTCTTTGTGACCTCATGGACTGTAGCCCACCAGGCTCCTCTGTCCATGGGATTTCCCAGGCAAGAATGCTGGAGTGGGTTGCCATTTTCTTCTCCGGGGGATCATCTCAACCCAGGGATGAGACCCATGTCTCTTGTGTTGGCAGGCAGATTCTTTACCACTGAGCCACCTAGGAAGCCCCACATAAAGTATAAGAAATTTCCAGAACAGATAAATCCTTAGAGATGGAAAGTGGAAATGGGAAGTGATTGCCGGATAGTATGGGTTTACTTTACCGTCTGAGCCACCAGGAAAGCCCACAAACCTTTTGGGAACTGTTAATTTTTCATGGTCTGTAATTATTCAGAGCAATGGGAGAAGGATGGTTTGACTTTGAGTTATTTTTAAAATGTGTTCTTTTAGACAATATCCTGCTAAACATCAGTATAAGGATTGATCTAACTTATTACACAACCAACCAAAACCAATTTACCACAAAGCCTGGTATGTAAATATACAAATTCTTCTTAAGATGCCAGAATTATAAATTAGCTGAAAAATACAGAGGAATGGCAGGCAGAGAATCTCAGGAGTTCTCTCTGGCATGCGATGGGCTGACGGTTTTATACACATAGTCTCCTATAGTCATCAACATTCTTATAATGTGTGGCGCTATCTTATTACAATTTTACTGATGAACTGACTGAAATGAACTGAAGGTCATTCCTCCGCGTTTGCAAAAATGAGGAAGCAAGAAATTGGGATTTGAAGTCAAATCTATGACTTGGGCTTTCTGATTTCTGTTGAATTCTCTCATCAAATTCCCACCACAAACACAAACCGTTGATTTAGTATCATTGATCAGTTTTACTGCTAAAGAAACCGAGGATCCGTGTTTGGTGTCACTCCGTTTTTAAATAGCAGAGTTGGACTTCATACGGAGAAATAGCACACTGATCTCAGTGTTTGAACTTGCAGTGGATCAAAGTTACCCAAGAGAGGGAATCTCTTTGTAGACATGGGACAGTTCCATAGTTTGATGATGGTTACTCAACTGCATACCTGTGCTAATATTTCATGAAACTCTACACAACACACACACACACACACATACAGACACTCACACACAGGAGTACACACACTGGTGAAATCTGAATAAGGTCTGTACCTGAATTCATAAGCACCACAGTCAAGCAATTTCCTGGTCTTGACAATATACTCTGGTCATGTCAGATGTTATCCCTGGGGGAAGCTGGGTAACCAGTACAAGGAACCCTCTGTACTATTTTGCAACTTCTTGTGAGTCTTGTTTTTTTTAAAATGTTGTCTTCAAATTCTTTAATGTTTTTCCCCCATGGAGACATGGAATCCCTGTTTCCTCCCTTTGATTCCGTGAAGGCTCTATAATATCTATAGATCGAATACAGTGGGCTAGAGGACTTCCTTGGTGGTCCAGTGGTTAAGATTCCACACTTCCAATGCAGAGAGTTCAGGTTTGACCCCTGGTCAGGGGACTAAAATGCCATGTGCCACATGGCCAATATATACATATAGAAGGAGAGGTACTATGCCAAATTTTAGGCTCAAGTCTCAAGAATTTGGATGCCCCCCTCCCTGAATCTTGCGATACTATTTTTGGAAGTTCTGAGCCACTATGCCTGACATCAGACTTCCCTGAGGCTTTCACGCAGAGGAGCCACGGCCAGGCATTCAATCGACAATTCCAGATGAACATAGCTTTCCATTCATCCCCGCTAAATCACCAGTCACAGATAAGAGACTTAGACTCTCCAGACCAGCCCATTCTCCAGCTGATTAACCCTGAGTTACATCCACTAACACCACACAGGGCCAGAAACCACCTAGCTGAGCCCCACTCAAATCCTTGACCCACAAAATGGTGAGATGTAACAAGATGGTGTTATTTGATGCCTCTTAATTGCGGGTAATTTGTTATATAGCAAAAGATAAGAAAACAGACTTTTCATTATCTGGTAAAGAAAGACAAGGGACTAGATACACAGAATTAGATGATGTAACACAGTAGGTATTTCTTGTCCTTCCTTTGGCCTCATAAGACTGACTTTACCTTGAACATCACTTCTTCCAGGAAGCCTTCCTGGATGCTATAAATAGATCGAATTAGCTGCCTCTTTCCTTTTTCCCCTTTGGTTAGCAGTCATCAGAAGTATCTTGATAGTATGCTTCATTCTTCTTTCTCTCCTACCACATAGCAAACTCCATAAGGTCAAGGACTAATTTTGTCTAACACAGCATTATTGCACACTGCCTACTACAAAACCTATAATAGGTGATTATTGATTTTGGGAATTGGAGGATAATTGCTTTACAATGCTGTGTTAGCTTCTGCTATACTACACTGTGGATCAGCTTTGTGAAGTGGTAGTTGTTCCATCGTGTCCTACTCTTTGTGAGTCCATGAACTGTAGCCCACCAGGCTCCTCTATCCATGGATTTCTTTAGGCAAGAATACTGGAATGGGTTGCCATTTCCTTCTCCAGGGGATCTTCCTGACGCAGGGATCAAACCCCAGTCTCCTGCATTGCAGGCAGATTCTTTATCATCTGAGCCACCAGGGAAGCCCCGTGTATATATATACACGTGGTGGTTTAGTCGCTAAGTCGTGTCTGACTCTTGCGACCCCATGGACTGTAGTCTGCCAGCCTCCTCTGTCCATGGGATTTTCCAGGCAAGAATACTGGAGTGGATTGCCATTTCCTTCTCCAGGGAATCTTCCCAACCCAGGAATTGAACCCGGGTCTCCTGCACTGCAGGCAGATTCTTTACCAACTGAGCTATGAGGAAAGCCCTTCTCCAGGGGATCTTCCCAACCCAGGGATCGAACCCAGGTCTCCCACACTGCAAGTAGATTCTTGACCAGCTGAGCCACCAGGGAAGCCCATCTACTTTGTACTAAGCTTCTAATATACAATAAACATGCAATGGATGGGAAACTAACCAAGTCCCTTTCCTCTAAGACTACAAGGTGCGTTACTGGGGACCAAGGATTTCAGGGTAACTGATCCACTTAAACTTGTCTACAAAAATGTGTGCTGTATAAGCACTTTGCTCCAGCTATTTGTATTCATATACCCCTCCCTCTTAAGCCTCACTCCCATCCCCACTCCAGTCACAGCCCTCTGGGTCATCACAGAGCACCGAGCTGAGTGCCCTGTGCTACAGCAGCGTCCCACTAGCTGCCTGGTTTTACACACAGTGCTGTGTGCGTGTCAGTGCTACTCTCCCAATACATCCCACCTTCTCCTCCCCCCACCGCGTCAGCAAGTCCGCTCTCTACATCTACGTCTCTGTTGCTGCTGCTGCTGCTAAGTCGCTTCAGTCGTGTCCGACTCTGTGCAACCCCATAGACAGAAGCTCACCAGGCTCCCCCGTCCCTGGGATTCTCCAGGCAAGAATACTGGAGTGGGTTGCCATTTCCTTCTCCAATGCATGAAAGTGAAAAGTGAAAGGGAAGTCGCTCTGCCATGTAAATAGGTTCATCAGTACCGTTTTTCTAGATTCCACATATACGTGTTGATATCCGATATTTAGTTTTCTCTTTTTGACTTAGAAGTAAAGATATGGGTCTTCTCCCAAATCCTGCTCAGCTCTGGTCTCATGCAGTTCTTTCTCTCCGGAGCATTGGGGCAGGTGAGAAGGATCCACGTATGCCTCGAGTACCTGGCAGACAGATCCTAAGTCCACAAATCCATCTGCTGGGCAACAGCTCAGAAGGAGCAGGAGCCGGGAGGGCAGAGAGGCCAAGCGTGTGCCCGCCAGTTCCCCACCAAGCTGGCGCCACCCTGGTTTGCTTACTTTCCTGCTCAGCCACTTTGGCCCGAGGAGGGCCGTTTCCATGGGCTCCCAGCCTGGTTGGCCATCAGCAGGGGAGCTCCCCAGTCCCTCCTGTGTTTGTCTTTGTGGCTCCCTCATTTAGCCTCTTGGGGAGGTGATCTGGCACCTCCTGGGCTGCCCTTGAAAATTCCAATCACAACAAATATTTACTGAGAATTACCTTCCAGCAACACTCTGCCCCGGAAAAAGAGCCAACCTCCAGGAGCTTAATATCAGGTTGACCCAAAAGTTTGTTTAGGGTTTTCTGTAACATGGAAAAACTCACATGAACTTTTTGGCCAACCCAATATTTCAGGGGCCTTTAAAATGTTTGCGATTAAACATTTATTTATTTTTGGCTGTGCTGGTTCTTCATTACTGCACGCAGGCTTTCTCTATTTGCAGCCAACAGGGGCTGCTCTCTAGTTGCGATGTGCAGGCTTCTTTTGTTGCAGAACACAGGCTCTAGGGTGCGCAGACTTCAGTAGCTGCAGCATATGGACTCAGTAGTTTTCAGCTCCTGGGCTTTAGAACACAGGCTCAGTAGTTGTGGTGCATGGGCTTAGTTGCTCTGTGGTATGTGGGGCCTTCCTGGACCAGGGATCAAACCCGTGTCTCCTGCATTAGCAGGCAGATTCTTTAGCACTGAGTCACCAGGGAAGCCTTCAATGGTGTTTTTATCTGGTGGAAGGTGAGGGATGACAGAAAGAAAACTGAACTACTGGCTTGTTCCTGAGCAGGTACAGGGGGTGACCTGGAGTCAGCACTCACGGTCACGCGTTGAGTGACCAACTGACACGCGTTCAGGAACTTGGCGAGCTAGTTGTTAAACTCTGGGTGGCTTGAGAGTGGCCATGTATACACATCACATCAGCACACACTAGAATCCAGCTCCCTCACACCAGCGTGCCAGCACACTACCGGGAGATTCACTTCCTCTTTGTGAGCCTGCTTCCCTATCTGAAAAAATGGGTTATAAATCCTTACCTGGAAACATTGCCCAAATCCTGAGACAGTATGGTGCTTGGCACATAGCAGGGAACTCAGGAATGACCAGCTCCCTCTCCAACCCACTCTCTTCTTCCTGAACCAACATGGAAATTTCACTGTGGGTTCAGTGTTCCTTTAGCTTTATAGATTGATGAGTGAACATCACTGAGCAGGGGCGAACAGGCATTTTGGATGGAACGTGGGACAGTTACTCAGGGTAAGCAGTGTCACTTTGGAAAGTGCCTAAAGTTTTTCAGGATCTCTTTCCACTCCCAGTATTGATAAGGCAGTGGGGGCAGGGAGAATAAGATCGGGCACAGATATTGATGAAGCGGGTTAACATGTGAGGATCCGGTTAGCTTTGTAAGTTGCCCAGTTTGGGACAAGGGTACACTCATGATTCTTCTCTTTGGTCATTCATTCAAAAATGCATTTATTGAGCATCACAACAAGCCAGCTAATGTCTGAGCTAAAGTCTTGGTATGCAGCTATGAACAGACATTTTCCCTGCCCTTATGCCCTTTGTCCAGTAATCATGTATGGATGTAAGAGTTGGACTATATAGAAAGCTGAGCACCAAGGAATTGATGCTTTTGAACTGTGGTGTTGGAGAAGACTTTTGAGAGTCCCTTGGATTGCAAGGAGATCAAACCAGTCAATCCTAAAGGAAATCAGTCCTGAATATTCATTGGAAGAACTGATGCTGAAGCTCCAATACTTTGGCCACCTGATGCAAAGAACTGATTCATTGGAAAAGACCCTAATGCTGGGAAAGATTGAAGGCAGAAGGAGAAGGGGATGATAGAGGATGAGATGGTTGGATGGCATCACTGACTTGATGGACATGAGTTTGAGCAAGCTCTGGGAGTTGGTGATGGACAGGGAAGCCTGGCGTGCTGCAGTCTCAGGGGTCTCAAAGAGTCAGACACAACTGAGCAACTGAACTGAACTATGGAACTGAATGGATTAATAGTGAAGACGATCATGGAGAAAGCCATTAAAAGTGCCTAGATGTGGGGCTTCCCTGGTGGTCCATAGGTTAAAATCCATCTTGCAATGCAGGGGACTCAGATTTAATCCCTGGCCAGGAAACTAAGATCCCACATGCTGCAGAGCAACCAAGCCTGCATGCCACACCAGAGAGCTCAAGTGAAGCAACTACTGAGTCCCAGTATTGCAGCTAGAGTCCGTGTGACACAAAGAAAGGTTCTGAATGACACAGTGAAGATGTCGTGTGCTGCAACTAAGACCTGACACAGCCAAATAAGTAAATGGATATTTTTAAGTGCGTAAGTGTAATATCAGGGAAATGCAAGCCATTGCATAGGCAAGGGAAACAGTTTTTGTTGGAAGCTAAACAAGTGACCTATAAGCAAAGCTTGAGGGAAAATAACCTTTTGTCAGGCTAGATGAGGAATGTGCAAACAGACTCCTGGATGCCTCCTGGTGTTCCTGCCTTGGGTAATCCTCTCCCCTTGGTGTTACTAGGACCTGAAACTTGCTATGACTAATAGAACAAGACAAAGGAGATGCAATGTCACTTTCATGATTACTTAGCAGAGGACTGTAACTTCTGTCTTGCAAACAGACTTTCTCTTTTGCCTCCTTGGCCTGCATGGACCATGTTGAGAAGGTCCATGTGACAGGGAATTGGCAGCACCATCCAGCCAACAGCCTAAAATGAACTGAGTCCTATCCACAGCCCAGTGGGTTTGGAAGTGGGTCCTTCCCTTGTTAAGCTTTCAGATGAGACCTCAGTCCTCAGTCCCAGGCCACAACTTGATTGTAGTCTTGTGAGAGACCCAAAGCAGAGGACTCAGCAAAGCCAGACCCAGACTCTTGATCCATGGAGACTGTGAGTTATTAAATATAGTTTTGTTTTAGGCCACTAAGTTTGTGGTCATTGTTATGCAGCATAGCTAACTGATACAAAGTGGGTACCAGAATTTATTCCAGGTACAGAGAACCATATGTGTGAAGAGGATGAAATAGAGAGAGTCTAAATGCTGGAGGAAGGATAAGCAGGCAGGAAACTGGAGTGACTATGAGAGCAAAAGGGTGCTGAGACGTGAGACAGAGAGGCTAGCCCAGGTCATGTTCTACAGGCCTATAGGGGCCGTGGAACAGTTTCTGGCAATTATATTGAGAACTTGGCTCAGCTGGTAAAGAATCTGCCTGCAATACAGGAGTCCTGGGTTCAATCCCTGGGTTGGGAGGATCCCCTGGAGAAGGGAAAGGTTACTCACTCCAGTTTTCTGGCCTGGAGAATTCCATGGACTGTATAGTCCACGGAGTCACAAAGAGTCAGACCTGACTGAGTGACTTTCACTTCACTTTACTTCATACTGGGAGCTCAGACATCAATGAAAAATTGGTAATTGTGAGCTTGATGAAATCTGCTTTTCAAAATTCATAGGTAAGGCATCCCCCTGGGTAGCTCAGACCAGGAGTTGATGGTTGATTTATAGGGAAGCCGACACTTTCAAGAAATATTTGGAGGTAGGTGGGTAGGATTTGACGTCAGAGTGGATACGGGGAGAGACAGATGTAGAGTCATCTATGGAAATAGAAAAAGAGGTTTCGGGTTTGAGGTTTTTGACGCAGCTAGAATATTCTGGATCTGTCTGGGGAGCTTAAAGGCTAAGGTGGAAATCAGTCTTTTGATCTCAGCTTCTGTCTGGGTCATCTCGACCTCCCTTGGGCATGATGGTTTAGAATTTGCGTAGCTGCTGAGCACAATTAACACACTGTGTAAAGATTTCATTAGCATGTGGAAAAGGCCTGGCTGCAGAATAAATCTCCATGTCATTTTGTTGATGCTAATTATTTCATCTGAAAGCACTCAAAAATGTGATTGACTATACCTTGGTCAGAGGAAATGTGTTGATCTCACTGGGGAGCCAAGGCATAGCTCAAAATGGTATGGATTTATTTTGAATGTCTGAAGTCCTCTCCCCTCACACTGTAGGTTTATCAGGGATGGATTATTGCAAGAAGTGTGTGGAAGCCACAAAATGGTCTAGTTCTATTTAATGAGAGCTGTTGTTGTTGTTCAGTCACTAAGTCTTGTCTGACTCTTTGCGACCCCATGAACTGCAGCAAGCCAGATTCCTCTTTCTTCCACTGTCTCCTGGAGTTTGCTCAAATTCATGTCTGTTGAGTCAGTGATGCTATCTGACCATCTCATCCTCTGCCTCCCCCTTCTCCTTTGGCCTTCAATCTTCCCCGGCATCAGGGTCTTTTCTAGTGAGTCGGCTCTGTGCTTCTGGTGGCCAAAGTATTGGAGCTTCAGCTTCAGCATCAGTCCTTCCAATGAATATTCAGGGTTGATTTCCTTTAGGATTGACTGGGTTCATCTCCTTGGTGTCCAAGGGACTCGTAAGCATCTTCTCCAACACCATAATTCAAAATATCAATTCTTTAGGGCTCAGCCTTCATTATGGACCAATTCTTATATCCATACATGACTACTGGAAAAACCATAGCTTTGACTATATGGACCTTTGTCAGCCCAGTGATGCCTTTGCCTTTTAATATGCTGTCTAGGTTTGTCGTAGCTTTCCTTCCAAGGAGCAAGCTCTTTCAATTTAATAAGAGAGGGGACATTAATTCATTCTTCCTTTATTTATGTCTTCACACTATTTTTTCTTATGTGCAATTCATCTGTAAAGGTTTTGATAATTGGCCCGTAAAGTTGCTTGACTCTTGTGAGCCTTGGTTTTCTCCTGTTTGAAGCTTGGCACTTCATAGTCATAATCAAGCCATTGTGGGTTCAGATCTTGGTTGACTTTTCCTACCAGAATGCAAGCCCTCACAGGGCTTACATTATGTTTATATGTTTATATAAACATATATAATACAAAATTATGTTTATATGTTTCACTAATGCTTTTGGAGACACTGGGGACACAATAAGTGTTTGCTGAATGAATAAATGACATGTATATTGCAATTGACATCTAGAAAGCCCTCGGCAAGAGGCAGCCATCTCCTCTCTTTTATTCCTCCCTCTTCCTCCCCTGCTCTGTTCGTCTCCTTCTCTCTTTCAGCCTCCTCCTCTATCTTCTTCCTCTTGAGTTTGAGAAAAAGAGAAAATGACTGAGATACCTCATGACTGGGTATCTGATTTGCTGTTGGCTTTCCCAGCATATGTATGATCATATCTGTTTCTTTTTATATTATGGAATCAGAGGATTATCTTTCCTGGAGAGAACTGGTTAAGCCTGAGCAGCAGAAATCAGTGCTACGGGACCTGCAGGTCAGTTCTTCCTTGGAAAGGATGTTTCTATTGTGGGAGGTGGTTGATGAGTATCATACTTGTTCCTTGATTTAGATGCTATTTGCTTCAGCTCAGGGAAAAATGAAGTTACCCTAAGAATTGAGAAGGTGAACAGTCTAGACTTTAATTCCCTGCTTTTCTAAATGGAATACTCATCCTTCATGTATTCATCCATCCATCCACCCATTAACCCCGCCCCATCTTCCCATCTATACAGCGATCCGGTCACTCACTCACTTATTCACTCATGAGCTCATTCATTTTTCTACTCAAAGAAACATCTGTTGCCCATCAGCTATGCACCCCACTTCATGCTAGAAACTGGGGATATCATGATGACCAAGATGAGCATAGTTCATGCCCTCAAAGGAGCTTGTAGTCGAGTGCAGGCACGTCATAGGCTCTCAGGGAGCAGGAAATTCTGCAGAATGGTTCAGATTGGAGAGGACGCTCAGCCTCCATCCTATAGATGGTGAGTGAAGAAACTTTGGGGTAACAGATAATGAGCTAATTGCCTTCTATAAATAGCATACATAACATGATACATAATGTTCTTCTCTACTGCCTGGTTAACAACTCCTAATATTAAATTCTCTCTATGAAAATAACTGATGGGCTTTCTGTCTCCAGCCTGGATTGTGACTGATAGACACAGCTATGCAAGGGGTAAATAGCATTGTGGCCGTGTTTATTTTCTATTATGACATGAGTTTAAAAAAAAAAAAAAAGGAAGCAAAACTATCAGAACAATATGATCAGAACCTTATCTTTTCTTAGCTATGTGTCTTTTTCATCAAAAACTGAAAAAATACTATACCCCAATGCAAAATAAAAGTTCAAAAATAGAACCTGATATAGGATTGGAATATAACCTAAATTTGTTTCAGGTGTACAGAATAATGATCCAATGTACATATATATTGCAAAATGTAGGCTAGTTAAGTCTACAGTTTCTAGGTGGCGCTGGTGGTAAAGAACCTGTCCGCTAATGCAGAAGATGTGAGATGTGGGGGTTCGATCCCTGGGTTGGGCAGATCCCCTGGAAGAGGAAATGGCAACCCACTCCAGTATTCTTGCTTGAAGAATCCCATGGACAGAGGAGCCTGGCAGGCTATGGTCCACAGTCTCACAAAGAGTCAGACATGACTGGAGCGACTTAGCACACATGCAGTTAGTTAAGCCTAGTTAACCATCAGCACACAATGTTACATATGTCTTATTGTAATGAGAACGTTTAGTATCTACTCTACCCAGCAACTTTCAGCTCTACAATATACAGTATTTTAAACTTTTATTCGTTAAGATACTTAATTGAAGTATAGTTGACTTCATACAATTTTATATTGCTTTCAGGTGTACAACATAGTAATTTGATATTTTTATAGATTGCACTCCATACAAAGTTATTGTAAAATTCTGATTATATTTCCTGTGCTGTACATTAGTACTTTGTAACTTACTTATTTTATACCTAGTAGCTCGTGCCTCCAGGGAAGGCAATGGCACCCCACCCCAGTACTTTTGCCTGGAAAATCTCATGGACGGAGGATCCTGGTAGGCTCCAGTCCATGGGGTCGCTAAGAGTCGGACACGACTGAGCGACTTCACTTTCGCTTTTCACTTTCATGCATTGGAGAAGGAAATGGCAACCCACTCCAGTGTTCTTGCCTAGAGAATCCCAGGGACGGGGGAGCCTGGTGACCTTCCGTCTATGGGGTCGCACAGAGTTGGACACGACTGAAGTGACTTAGGAGCAGCTCGTGCCTCTTAATCCCCTCCACCTATTTTACCCGTTTCCCAATATTATTAATGTCAGTACTCTGTACATTCCATCCCAGGGCTTGTTTATCTTGTAACTGGAAGTTTATGCACTTTGATCACCTTTGTCCGTTTTCCCCACCCTCCACCTCCGGTGCCACCAATTTGCTCTCTGTATCTCTGAGTGTTTTATTTCTTAATGTGTAGAGAATAAAGAATGAAAATAAATGTAAAAAACTCAAAGTGATCAGCGACAGCCTCCAGTGGCCAGCACATGCATCCATATAATAGAAAGTCCCTAAGTCCTGCTTTGACTTCCCACGTGGCACAGTGGCAAAGAATCGGCCTGCCAATGCATAAGATATGGGTTCAATCCCTGGCTTGGAAAGCTCCCTTGGAGAAGGAAATGGCAACCCACTCCAGTGTTCCTGCCTGGAGAATCCCATGGACAGAGATGCCTGGTGGGCTGCAGTCGATGGGGTCATACAGAGTCAGACACGACTGGGACTGAGCACACACAGAAGTCCTGCTTGGCTGAATCCTTACCCCCTGTGGCTCACGAGAAGTCAGTGTGTCTGGCTCAAGGCGCTTTGAAATTTTTCCTAGTGAGTCTTCTTCCCTCCCTCGCCTGTACTCTTTGGAGACATAGTGGGGTCCTGGTTACCATTCATCCCACCTAGGAGCACCGAGGGGCTTCTTTTGATGTGGGCACAGTCAGGGAAGGAATTGTTTTAGGAGAACAGCCCAGCTGATCTTGGATCCCATCTCTATGGCAACGCAGCTACTAGGACTGAATATCTGATTTTGTTTTGGGCTGTGGTGGCCACTAATTACAGGCAGTTCCGAGTCCCTTGGCTCTTCCCTAAAAAGGTCTGTGTTTATTTGTTGGCAAGGCTTATCTACTCTTTTCCCCTTTTGAACTCTTTTCCTCCTCCTCTTCTTCCATTTCTCCAGTCGGGGGCGGGGGTGGGGTGGTGGTGGGCGTGGGGGGGGGGGTGGTGGGCGGGGTGGGGAATCTTTGTTGCCTCTGGAGGATGTTTGCTTTCCTGGTTGTTACGGAGATGAAGAGCAGATGACAAAGCAGGCTTGGGAAGGGAAGGGTGGGCACATGAACCCAAGGTAGCCCTGTGCCCAACTTAAGATTGAGTTCAAACATATATCCGGGACTCGGTCATCTTGATGCAAGAGATTGACACTCAACTCAATTTTATTCCCAATTTTCTCCTCAGGTGCTCCATTAAACACAAAGAAACATGTCTTGTTTCCATTGTTTTTCTTTTAAATTTTTATGGGAGTATCAGATCAGATCAGATCAGTCACTCAGTCGTGTCAGACTATGCAGGTCAGGAAGCAACAGTTAGAACTGGTCATGGAACAACAGACTGGTTCCAAATAGGAAAAGGAGTACGTCAAGGCTGCATATTGTCACCATGTTTATTTAACTTATATGCAGAGTACATCATGAGAAATGCTGGACTGGAAGAAACACAAGTTGGAATCAAGATTGCCGGGAGAAATATCAATAATCTCAGATATGGGAGTATAGTTGCTTTATAATGTTGTGTTAATTTCTGGTGTACAGCGAAGTAGATCAGCTATATGTATGCAAATATCCTCTCTTTTTGGATTTCCTTCCCAATTTAGGGCTTCCTTGGTGGCTCAGACGGTAAAGAAACTACCTGCAGGAGACCTGGGTTCTGTCCCTGGGTCATGAAGATCTCCCAGAGAAGGAAATGACCACACACTCTGCATTCTTGCCGCATTCTTGCCTGGAGAATCCCATGGACAGAAAAGCCTGGTGGGCTACAGTCCATGGGCTTGCAGAGTCGGACATGACCGAACGACTAGCGCTTTTTTTCCACTTTCCCATTTAGGTCATCACAGAGCACGGAGTAGAATTCCCTGGGCCACGGAGGAGGTTTTCTTTAGTTACCTGTTTGTACACAGTACTGTTATGCCACTCTCGGTCTTCCCAATTCATCCCACCCTCTCTTCCCCGCCTTGGTGTCCATACATTTGTTCTCTATGTCTGTGTCTCCATTTCTGCTTTGCAAGTAGGCTCACCTGCACCACCTCTCTAGATTCCATTGCTTTGTATCAGCTTGCAAATAGCTTTCAAAAGGCCGTTCTGAGCAGAACACCCAATTGACTGGCTCAGCTCCTCGATTTTTCCTTTTTTTTTTTTTTTTTCAGTTCATCCAGTTCACAACCAGTCACTCAGAAACACTAAGAACATCAAATATCAACCCAGCCCTTGAGAAGCTGGCAACTAGTAGGAGTGGTTAAGACCCAGAACAAAGCGCATGGGCTTTGGACCCATCAAACCTGATTTCCAGAACTGGCTCCACTGCTCACCAGCTCCTTGGCCCGGGGCCATGCACTCAGCCTCTCTGAACTTGTTTGCTCATCTGTATAATGGAGTGCCTGACACCTAGCTCTCTGGGCAGGATGAGCGAAAATATGCATAAATCTACCAGCATAGCACCTGACACACACGTAAGTGCTTATTTAATGACCGGTTGTTCGGATTAACTTGATGTTAACAAATGAAACAGACATGAAATAGGAAAAAAATGATAAAATATGATAAAATGATAATATAAAATTATATATTACATATATCATATAATAATATGATATATGATAATATATGATAAAATGACAATATATGGAGTTAAGTGCTTTTAAACAACAGAAATGAAGGAAGTGATGAGAGATAGAAACCCATGGACTTTGAAGATAGACGGTGGGTCCAAACTCATTGGCTCCATGTATGCAGTGGGTTGACACTGGGCAAGAACTTTAATTTCCCAGGGCCTTGGTTTTCTGATCTGTAAAATGGGAACAATAACAGAGTAAGGCCAACTCATGGGTTTGCTTTGAGTTTAAAGAGGATGATATGTGTAAAGCTTCAACACAATTCTGGGCTCACAAGAATTGCTCAATTAACTCAGTTGCTAGAGGAAACTTTCAAGAGGAAAAAGTGACTCATGGGGAACAGGCACATACGAGAAATCAGAGAAAGAAAAAGTCAAGCAAAGGAAAGCCTCAGGACTTCCCTGATTAAGAATCCGCCTGCCCATGTGGGGGGCATAGGTTTGATCACTGGTCCAGGAAGATTCCACATGCTGCGTGGGAACTAAGTCCGTGAGCCACGACAAGGGGAGCCAACACAACGAGAAACCTGAGAACCACAACTAGAGAGTAGCCCCCATTTGCTGCAACTAGGGAAAGTCCAAATGCTGCAATGAAGATCCAGCCCAGCAAAAAAAAACAAAATGAAACAGCAACAACAGAAATAACAAAGCTGTCTCCTGGGTCATAGAAAGGCAAGTTGCGCTGCTGTCGCCCTGTCTGATGTTGACAAATGTCTTTGATGTTCCCAGAGAGACTTCTGAGGCTCTTTAAGATTTTAACTTCTCAAAGAAATCTTCAAAGTGTCTACTTTGACTGAAGCAGGAAAATGATGGATATGTTTGGAAGGATTTTGAAATGCAAAGGGTGAATGTGTTTTTCAGGATGGATTATTAATCAAGGAACGGGGACTCCCAGTTCCTAAGCCTGTGGGAGCTCTGACACTCTGCTACAGGGCAACTTGAGAATGTTCATGGGTGGTGTAGGTAGTGGGCGTTTGTTAATATCCTAACCAGGGGGGTGTAACCACTTTATAGGCAAAGCATTTCTAAGCTGATAAGTTATCCCAAATGCTAACTGTGCAGTCAGTCATTCCTGGCGATGCCTGCAGGCTTGGCTGGTGCCCTGGACTGGGTCATGTTTACACAGGTCCACAGCTTACCTGCAGACACCATCAGGAAGCCAGAGGTAAAAGGAGGAATTCAGGCTTTCTTTGCCATGATGCACTTAGCAGCTAATTGGCATGGTTGGGGTAGTCCCCTAAAGAGTTAAGCAGTCAGGGACTTCGCTGGAGATCCAGTGGTTAAGAATTTGGCTTGCTTACAGGAACTTGACCTTGCTTCTTGCTTCTTGACCTTGCTTATATGTTCAATCCCTGGTCTAGGAACTAAGATCCCACATGCCCTGGGGCAACTAAGCCTGTATGGCACAGCTAGAGAAGCTTGAGTGCTGCAACTATAACCTAATGCAGGCAAATAAATATTGGGGCGGGCGGGGGGGGGGGTAGCGAGGGGAGAGGTTAAGTAGTCCAGGTGGGCCCTGCTCTAGGTACCCTCGGTAGAGATTCAGTTCCGCTCAGTCTCTCAGTCGTGTCCAGCTCTTTGCGATCCCACGGACTGCAGCATGCCAGGTTTCCCCATGGCTGCGGTCACCGTCTGCAGTGGTTTTGGAGCCCAGGAAAATAAAGTCTGTTACTGTTTCCATTGTTTCCTCATCTATTTGCCATGAAGTAATAGGACCAGATGCCATCATCTTAATTTTTTGAATTTTGAGTTTTAAACCAGGCTTTTCACTCTCCTCTTTCACTTTCATCAAGAGGCTCTTTGGTTCCTCTTCACTTTCTGCCATATGGATGGTGTCTTCTGAATATCTGAGGTAATTGATATTTCTCCCTGCAATCTTGATTCAAGCTTGTGCTTCATCCAGCCCAGCATTTCGCATGATGTACTCTGCATATAAGTTAAATAAGCAGGGTGACAATATACAGCCTTGATGTACTTGTTTCCCAATTTGGAACCAGTCTGTTGTTCCATGTCCAGTTAGAACTGTTGTTTCCTGACCCGCATACAGATTTCTTAGGAGGCAGGTAAGGTGGTCTGGTAGTCCCATCTCTCTAAGAATTTTCTACGATTTGTTGTGATCCACACAGTCCAAGGCTTTAGCATAGTCAATGAAGCAGAAGTAGATGCTTTTCTGGAAGTCTCTTGCTTTTTCAGTAAATATTACTTGGCCAAAAAGTTCATGTGGGTTTTTCCGTAAGATGCTATGGGGAAAACCAAATGAACTTTTTGGCCAACCAAATATCTGGCATCCTGCAGGCTGTCCCATCAGCACAGATGGTCCCACTTAACTAGGGGAGGCAGAGGGCAGAGGGCATGGGTCTCGCAATCAGCAATCAAGCCAACCAGGGTCTGAACCCTGGTTCTGCCGCTTCCTAGTAATCAAGCCAACCAGGGTCTGAACCCTGATCCTGCTGCTTCCTAGCTGTAGCCAAATTCTTCTTGTCTTTATGCATCTCTGTTTTCTCTCTTCCAAAATGAGTTATAGATGGATAGCATCTATGAGGAGCAGAGTCTGTGTCAAAGACTGTTGCAAGCATTTCATGCAATATTGTATGTCCAATGCCTGTTCAACAAACAGTAACATACTAATGCTTGCTGACTATATGCTAGGTACTATTCTTTTTTTTCAATTTTTTTTCAAAATTGAGGTCGAGTTAATGTACTCCCTAGTGGTTCAGTGGTAAAGAATCTGCCTGCAGTGCAGAAGACACAGGTTCCATCTCTGGTTTGGGAAGATCCCCTGGAGAAGGGAACGGCAACCCACTGCACAATATTCTTGCCTGGAGAATTCCATGGACAGAGGAGATTGGCAGGCTACATACAGTCCATGGTGTCATAAAGAGTCGGGTATGACTTAGCGACTAATCAACAACAACAATAGTTAATGTACAATATTATGTAAGTGGTGATGGACAGGGAGGCCTGGCGTGCTGCGGTTCATGGGGTCGCAAAGAGTCGGACACGACTGAGCGACTGATCTGATCTGAATAGGTGAACAATATGGTGATTAATCATTTTTAAAAAATATTTTAATTTTCTAATTTGTGCCTGGTCTTAGTTTTGGCCCTCAGGTTCTTTAGTTGAGGCATGCGAACTTTTAGTTTGGCATGTAGGATCTAGTTCCCTGACCAGAGATGGCACCCAGGCTCCCTCTGGCATTGGGAGTGTAGAGTCTTAGCCACTGGACCACCAGGGAAGTCCCCGATTCATAGTTTTTAAAGGTCATGCTCCACTTATAGTTATTATAAAATATTGGCTATATTCCCCATTTTGTACAATATATCCTTATAGCTTATTTTATACATAATAGTGTGTACCTCTTTATCCCCTACCCCTGTCTGGCCCCCTTCCCCTCCCTCTCCCCTCTGGTAAGACTAGATTACTGTCTATATTTGTGAGTCTGCTTCCTTTTTTGTTATATTCACTAGATGGTTGCCCTTTTGTAAATTTCATGTGTAAGTGATCTCACACAGTATTTGCCTTTGTCTGATTTATCTCACTTAGCATAATGCCCTCCAAGTCCATTTATGTTGTTGCAAATGGCAAAATTTCATTCTTTTTTTTTTATGGCTGAGCCATCTAGGTACTATTCTTAGCACTTTACATTCATCAGCTTATTTAATCTTCCCAACAAATCTGTGAGGTACGAACTATTTTTGTCCCCATTTTACAGATGTGGAAACAAACAGATGAGGTCACTTTCCCAGGGTTACAGATTAAGTCGTAAAAGAAACATTCAAAGGATGCCTGACTCCAGTTCTTATGTCCTTGACCACCGGGTACTACTTCCTCTCAATAAATGATAAATGATCAGTGTTTTATTTTTCCAGTCTTTTCTGGGTGACTGTGAGTTATATGAATCCCACTCAGAATCCAGAAATAACCACGAGCCTGTCTTTTTCCCACCACGGAGATCAGTGGCCGATCTCAGGCCATTGAGCTCCATACAATTCCGTATACTTATTTATAGCAAGACATAACTAAATTCTGTCCATCCAGGCTCTCACTCCCTCTCTCTGTTACTCCCAGGGGGCCTCTTAGTAGCTTATTTGGAGAGAACACCATCCGGAAAAAAAAAAATTCACTAAGAAAAACAGGAATCAAGACGTCAGGACGGGTTGCCGACAGGACCTTTGATCTGGCCAGAAATAAATATAAGAGAAGCTGTCGAGAACTCTCTTGCCCGATTTCCATCTAAAGCAATAGAAATAGGTCTCAATCACGGAGCCCCTCCGCTGCCCCCAGGCCTGATGAGGGTGGAAATGTGGTCTCCACTTTGCAATGGAAATCCAGCGGCTCTCAAGAACTTTGCTGGCAAACTCTGCCTCCCAAGGGGAGGCTGGGGAGATAATGTCCATTGTTCATTGCAGCATTTTTCATGGTAGCCAAGATATCTAAGTGTGTGCTGAGGGATGAATGGAAGAAATTGTAATATACAAATGTATAAAATATGATACAAATTATATATGTGTGTGTGCTTAGTCGTGTCTGAAAATTCACAACCCAGTGGACTACAGCCTGCCAGGCTCCTCTGTCCATGGGGTTCCTCCAAGCAAGAATACTGGAGTGGTTGCCATGTCCTCCTCCAGGGGATCTTTCCTTCCCAACCTGACCCAGGGATCAAACCCGAGTCTCCTGCATTGCAAGCAGATTCTTTACCTGCTGAGCCATCAGGGAAGTCCATAAATTATATATAATGATATATTATTCAGTCTTATAAAAGGAGATCCTGCCATTTGCAACAACACGGATGAGTCTGCAGGATATGATATAAAATGAAATAATCCAGACACAGAAAGAAAAATCCTTCATGATCTCATGAACATGTGGAATCTAAAAAAAAGTTGAACACATAAAAACAGAGTTGCTAAAAGTGGGGAGGTGGAGGAAATGGGAGATGTTAGTTTCCAGCGTCACCATAGCCTCCATTCTACCCTCGCTGATTAGACTGGCTTCATGGACAGATCTTGCCTTGATGCCCCACTGAGTGGCTGCCCTAAACCTGGAAAATAACTACCTGTTTACACATGTCCAAATATCTACAAATTAAATATCTTTAAGCTGTAAGCTGGCTTTTCTGTTGCTTGAAACTGAAGGAATCCTAATGGACATTGATGTAAGTTTAGTCTTTGGGTTATTAAGTGAAGTGAAGTGTGAAAGTTGCTCAGTCGTGTCCAACTCTTTGCAACCCCATGGTCAATACAGTCCATGGAATTCTCCAGGAATTCTTCAGGCCAGAATACTGGAGTTGGTAGTTTTTCCCTTCTCCAGGGGATCTTCCCAACCCAGGGATCGAACCCAGGTCTCCCACACTGCAGGCAGATTCTTTACCAACTGAGCTATCTGAGACATTCCTTTGAAAACTTCCTGAGACAGACAAAAGAAGAGAGGTTTGTTGACCAAGGTGGGGGTGGATGCAACTTTTTTCCCCTGAATTGGGAGAACAGAGTTACAGAGGATGGATGTGGTTGCTGGAATGGATGCACAGAAGGTTTCTGCTCTTTTGCTTCACTTGTGTCTGACTCTTTGTGACCCTATGGACTATAGCCCACTGGGCTCCTCTGTCCGTGGGATTTCCCAGGCAAGAATACTGGACTGGGTTGCTGTTTCCTTCTCCAGAGGATCTTTCTGATACAGGGAGAGGATCTGGGTCTCCTGAATTGCAGGTAGATTATTTATCAACGCACATGCAAATCTCTGACATAAAAGCAGTTTGGGGTCTTCCCTGGTGGTTCAGTGGTTTGGGCTCAGAGCTCCCAATGCAGGGAGCTCAGATTCAATCCCTGGTCAGGGAGCCTCAACTAAGGGTTCACATGCCACAACTAAGAGGCTGAGCAGCCAGAAGGAAAAAAAAAATCTGAGATGTTGACTATCTGAGTGTATGTCTGACTCTCAGACAGGTCAGAGCATCTTTCCTGTTATTTCAGAGAGGAATGGAACCAAGTTGTTCATGGAGCCACATGTAATTCATGCAATCAAGTAGTTCATGGAGCGAGTTTTGTTCTTCCTAGGTATCTTCTCTCAAGATCCAATTTTAGACTACCATCAAGGAGGAAGGGCTTGTGAAATCACGGCCAGCCAGGGTCACTGGAGCTCAGGCTAGGAACTTGGGTCATGGGAGATATTCAGCTTGCAGGGCCCCTTCCCACCAGCCCTCTAGATTTGGGATGCTCTCAGTCAGGGGACATTGCTGTTCCTACTTGTACAAGGAGTAATAAGCCCAGTTGTCTCTGTGCTGTGCTCCTAAACAGTCAGATGCAATTTGCGCTCCGCCATCCTCTGCATACCATCTGCAAGCATTTGCGTGTCCCCTCGCTCTGGCTCTGGATTGGAGACCTGACCTCTTCCTCCCTCTCCCTTCCTCTTCCCACCCCCCACCACTTCCTCCCATGACATCTGAGGAGGCGGGTGGGCAGCCTTGTTTGTCCCGATGACCATCTTTGAAGGCCTCCTCCTCCGCTGCAACTTCGTCTCCATTTCGCTCCCCCATTCCAAGCCCAAATGCCTTCCCCAGCACACTGTCGCTTGTTACCAGATGTTAGAGGTTGCTAACCTACCCCCTAGCTTTTACATCTTTCTTTATTGTATTCGCCTTCGCTCTTCCTAGGACTCTGAGCACAACCCCCCATCCTGGCGTGTGTAGGCTGACCTCCACGCGCTCTGGAGTCAACTGATTGCGCCTGAATCCACTTAAAGGTGAAAGGATAAAGCAATTTTCTTCAAGATGTGGCCTAAACTGTTTAGTCTTGGAGGTCTCCAAAGGGCAGGAATGAAAGGATGTCCCTCCCACAACCCGGCTTTGGTCTTAGAGCACCCAGTCTGGGCTTGCCTTGATCAGTGCAATTTGGAAGAGCTTCATCCTCTGCCCTGGAGTGGGTTTGTCCTGCAGACTCAGGCCCATAATGTATGGACGGTGTCAGCGCTTACAGTTAGCAGACTTGAAAATAAAAACAGAATAAAGTGAAAAGGGGTCATCATCAGTTGGTCCCACATCAAAAAGTCGGGAGGCATCAATGCAAATGGAAAGAGATGCCATCCATCAATGTGACACGGGGACAATGGGCTGTGAGTTGATGTATTAAAAAAAAAAGTTTTTCTTTTTGTTTGTTTATTATTTTTATTAATTTTTTCTTGGAGTAGAGTTGCTTTGCAATGTTGTGTGAGTTTCTGCTGTGTAGCAAAGTTATATGTATACATATATCCTCTCTTTTTTAGATTTCCTTTCCATTTAAGTTATCGCAGAGCACTGAGTAGGGTTCCCTGCGCTGTATGGTAGCTTCTCGTTAGTTATCTATGATCTTTTATACATAGTAGTGTATCAGTGTCAATCCCAATCTCCCAATTCGTCCCACCACACCCCTCAACCATAAGTTTGTTCTTTATACCTGTGTCTCTATTTATGCTTTGCAAATAGGTTCATCTGTACTATTTTTCCAAATTCCCCATGGAAGCCATATTCTATGGTATTTTTGAGTTGATATTTTTAATTAAGAGAGGAGACTGGAAGCTTGGGCTGGAAGCCAAACAGCTCTCAGCCCTCTCCACTCACCGCTAAAGTACATCTGGCCCAATTTGGCCCTGGAATATTTTTGATTAGGGAATGTTAGATTGTGATTATCTGAAGGTCAGGAAGGTGGGATTTGGGGGTGGAGTGGAGGAGGGGTGAGAGGGGCTGCATACTCAGAGGCCCCAGGCTACACAAATAGACCCCATTCAACTCTCGGTTCTGGTCCATAATCCACTGTGGCTCTTGAGAAAGTCACTTCTCTCTGAGCCTCAGTTTTCCCCAAGATATATTTTGAGGATTGATGCAAGGGAGCTGTTCCCTTTGAGTTGACTCCCACACTTCCTCTTAGTGCCTGGGTGCATGGGTACATGCTCAGTCACTTCCGTCATGTCCCACCCTTTTCTACCCCATGGACTGTAACCTATCAGGCTCCTCTGTCCATGAGATTTCCCAGGCAAGAATACCAGTGTGAGTAGCCATTCCCTTCTCCAGGGGATCTTCCTGATCCAGGGATTGAACCTGTCTCTCCTGCATTGACAGGCGGATTCTTTACCACTGAGCCACCTAGGAAGCCCCTTGCTCTTAGAGTGAACCAGTTAATAAGTCACCTATTCCTGGCTAATGCCAGCATTTGACACAGCAGCCTGGAGGGACTAGAGAGACAGATGTGATCTTCCTGGGACTGCTTATCCAGGGTCCCCTTTTCTCCAAGTTGCCTTCCTTTTGCAGCCTTTGTAAGCAGTTCTGTGAAGCACTCTGCATGGATTCTAGCATGCAACTCACCCTAACTGTATTGTGTGTTATATATATATGACACACAATCAGATCAGATCAGTCGCTCAGTCGTGTCCGACTCTTTGCGACCCCATGAACCGCAGCACGCCAGGCCTCCCTATCCATCACCAGCTCTCGGAGGTCACTCAGACTGACATTCATCGAGTCAGTGATGCCATCTAGCCATCTCATCCTCTGTCGTCCCCTTCTCCTCCTGCCCTCAATCCCTCCCAGCATCAGAGTCTTCTCCAATGAGTCAACTCCTCGCATGAGGTGGCCAAAATACTGGAGTTTCAGACGCTTACTCCTTGGAAGGAAAGTTATGACCAATCTAGATAGCATATTCAAAAGCAGAGACATCACTTTGCCAACAAAGTTTCGCCTAGTCAAGGCTATGGTCTTTCCTGTGGTCATGTATGGATGTGAGAGCTGGACTGTGAAGAAGGCTGAGCGCCGAAGAATTGATGCTTTTGAACTGTGGTGTTGGAGAAGACTCTTGAGAGTCCCTTGGACTGCAAGGAGATCCAATCAGTCCATTCTGAAGGCGATCAGCCCTGGGATTTCTTTGGAAGGAATGACACACAATATATATATATTTGTATATACGTATTTATGACTGTGCTGGATCTTAATTGCTGAGCAGGGTTTTCTATAGTTGCAATTTTCAGGTTTCTTGTTGCAGTGGCTTCTCTTGTTGCTTAGCATGGACTCTAGGGAGTGCGGGCTTTACTAGTTGTGGCTTCCAGGCTCTAGAGCAGAGGCTCAATAGTTGTGGCCCATGGGCTTAGCTGCTCCTCAGCATGTGAGATCCTCCCGGATCAGGTGTCGAACCCATGTCTCCTGCATGGCAGGTGGGTTCTTTACCACTGAGCTACCAGGAAAGCCCCCTTACTGTACTATAAATGCCTGGTGGCTTATTTGGTTTCTACCAGTAGACAACGAGCTTTCTGTAGGCAAAAGCCATGTCAAGCTTGCTCCGTGGTGTAATCTCCCAGTAATTCACATAAATGTAATTCTGGGCAAGTGACTTCATCTGATCCTCAAATTTGTCCAGCTGAAAAATGAGACTCGAAAATAGTACTTGCTGGGACTTCCCTGGCAGTCAGGTAGTTAAGACTCAGAGTTTCCAAAGCAGGAGCTGCAGGAGACACAGGTTCAATTCCTGGGTTGGGAAAATCTCCTGGAAGGGGAGATGGCTACCCACTCCATTATTCTTGGCTGGAAAATCCCATGGACAGAGGAGCCTGGCGGACTACAGTCCATGGGGTCATAAAGAGTCAGACATGACTTAGCGACCGAGCACACACACAGCCCATTAAGCAATGTTGTGATAGCTTTAAGTGCACTGTGAAGTGACCCAGCTATACCTATACATGCACCCATTCTCCCCCAGACTTCTGTCCCATCCAGGCTGCGAATATGGCTCTTCTAAGCCAAGCTAGTAGTGAGTCTGGGTGGAGGGTAGTTGCTGGTGGGAAACATAAGGAAACCTCCAGATACCTAATACTCTCTTATGGGACTCGGGCACAGGTTACACTGGTTTGTTCAGTCTGTGAAAATATCTTAAGCCAAACACTTAGTAATCTGTGTGCTCTTCAGTATGTAGATGTCAGTGAAGGTTCAATATAAAAAGGTTCAACATAAAAAAATCAATATATTTTTTAAGTTTTTTTTTTTTTTTAATATGGGAGGGGAAAGAGCCCTTTATTTTCCTAGAAACCCCCCCATAAACCAGTCTTAACCATTTTAGGAGGCTTTAGCACAAGTCAACAATAATTTATATAATGAAGGGAAGAGTCCATCGCTTTCATCAGATTTTCAAAGGGAACCTTCACCCCCTGAAAGATTAAGAACAAATGCTATGCGATTTTGCAGGGGATGGAAAGATGGAGGCGGGGAGGTGAGTGTTAAAAAAAAAAAATCCTTCGGGAGAAACTTGCTTCCTGCTCAAAAGGTATCAGCCCTGAAATGCCCAGCTAAAGGCTGTCGGAAGTGGGGGGAGGTCAGGTTGAGTTCCTCAAACAAACCCCTTTTCCAAGTTCTTGGTCAATCTTGTTTTCTCTCCAGCAGCAGAAGCTCAATTTTCTTTCCACCCCTCCTCCCACATCTGTGGTTTACGGTGAGTGTGTGATACTTGGGGGGTGATTTATTGCTGGGCTCAAGCTTAGGAGAAGGCTCCTAGAGGAAGGCGCCCATCCCCATCCCTTTGTGATTTAGGGAGCATTTCTTGAATTCCCCAGGCCATTGGCTTCTAGCAAAAAATGAATGTGGGTCAATTTGGGAATAGATGCTCCCCGGCATATGTGTCCCTGTGAAGAGACGGTTGGTTGGGGGAAGTAGCTTGGCCTTGTAAATCATCGAGCATTTGGAGTATATCATCTCTCCTTATGAGATATGAGAGGGGAGGCAGAGCGGACGCACGTGCAGGGCCCTCTCACAGGAGAAGGAGGTGAGAGCTGGAGGGGAGATGGCAGGACACCACCAGGCCACGTGATGGACGTGTCCCTGCATTTTCTGCATCTTTGCTGCTACCCGGCACTGTGACACTCTGTCTCTCTCCTGGATTCACCCTGTCTTCTGTTTACCTCTGAACAGTGCTGGGGAGAGGAGGATGCAGATTGGAGTTCAAATTCCAGTTTTGTTTCTTATCAGCTGCATACACTTGAGCTTGGAACTTAAAACTCTCTAAGACCTCAGTTGTTCAGTTGCTGAGTCATGTCGGACTCTTTGCAACCCCATGAGCTGCAGCACGCCAGGTTCCTCTGTCCCACACTATCTCCTGGAGTTTGCTCAGATTCATGTGCATTGAGTTGATGATACCATCCAACCATCTCATCCTCTGTCCCCCCCTTCTCCTCCTGCTTTTAATCTTTCCCCGCATCAATGAATCGGCTCTTCCCATCAGGTGGCCAAAGTACTGGAGCTGAAACTTCAGCATCAGCCTTTTCAATGAATATTCAGGACTGATTTCATTTAGGATTGACTGATTTAGTTAAGGATTGATTGCTTAGGAAGACCTCACTGCCTCCTCCATAAAGCAGAAATAATATTATCTCCCACATTGGGTTTTTGTGGGGCTTAAATGAGATATTAAATGACATTAAAGGGGATGAAATGCCTTCTGTGCTGCATTTAGTTGGCTCTCAATTCATAGTTATTTCTATTTGGTTGGGCAAAAATTTGTTCAAGTCTTTCTGTAGCATCTTTATGTAAAAATACGCCTGAATATCTAGTCAAACCAATATCTTTTATACCTTTTTTTCACATCACTGCTTCTCAACGGAAGGTGACTTTGCTCCCAGGAGATTACAGAGTCTGGAGGCACTTCTGGTTGGCTACCAGGACCAGGGCAGGGAGGTGCTACTGGCGTTGAGTTCGGACAGGGCAGCCCCACAACGAAAAATGCTTCAGCTGAAAGACCGCTGGTGCCAGGGTTGAGAAACCTTGCTTTGGGCTGTACATTCTGTACTTTTCCCTCCTTGGTACCCCTGTACTATACTTGGCACTCTCAAAGTAGCAACGTTGGTGTTCACATTTCCAACATTTTTTAATTAGAAATTATAGATGGGGCCCCAATCCTGGCTTTGCTGCTTACTGGCTGTGTGTCCTTGGGTAGGTGACTTAACCTTTCTGAACATCAGTGATCTCATCTCTAAAATCAGAGGATGGTTATGAGGATTAGCTATTCATTGGAAAAGTCTCTGATTCTGGGAAAGATTGAGGGCAGAAGGATAAGAGCACATCAGAGGATGAGATGGCTGGATGGCATCACTGATGCAATGGACATGAACTTGGGCAAACTCCGGGAGATGGTGACGGACAGGGAAGGCCTGGCATCCGGCAGTCCATGGGGTCACAAAGAGTTGGACCCAAATGGGTGACTGAACAGCAACAACATGAAGAGTAAATATGATACTTCACAGGAATAATGGCACACAGTACTGCTCAAAAGGGGGAAAAAAATATCTGTGCATCTTCACAGTCCCCAGCAACCTCAAGATGATGGATCTTGAAGATGGGCGCTCCATAGCTGGCTCCTTTCTGTCTAGCGTGTGTGTGCGCAGGAAAATGGTTTTCTTTCCTCTCTCATCTCTCCTGATCGTCTCTCCTAGTCCCTTCCTTTTCTTTTCATTCCTCCCCTTTCATTTCTTCTCTCTCTTTTTTTTTTTTCCAGCTCCCACCCAGGCAGGAGTGGAGGAGGCTCTAACCTCTGCTATGCACAGTTTCAAAGCTTCCTCTGAGCACAACGTGACTTGTTTCAAGGGGGAGGGTTTGCTCGTCTGGTTTCTTTCTCTTTCACTCCCTGGCTCTGGTTATTAAAGTTTGGTTCCTGTAAGAGGAAGGGGTGAACTTTGAAACCTCGGGAATAAAACGCTCCACGGGGCCTTCTTATCACGTCAGCCTCACCCCCTTGCCTTTCCTCCTTTGGTGGCAAGAGCTGGGGATCAGAAACTCCTGGGCGGGCTGCCTTCCTCACTCATCATCTGAGCCCCATTCACCCCGGTGTCCCCACCGACAAGCAGCTGAGAGGCACGTGTGCATTGCCTGCAGGCGCATCTGAGCACCACCTGGCTAGTCTTTCCTGTGGGACCCGAGTAGAGAGTGAGTCCTCTGGCGTGGGCATGTGTCCCTGTCTCACTTTTCTCCAGGAAGAATCAACCTGGTCAGGAGCTCTGTTTTAAACAAGCCTCATTTAGCAAAGGGAGAGAGCCCCCATCAACACTGACTGTATTCTATGCATTAGACGTAATGCTAAGAGTTTTCTGTGCATTATCTCCATCAATCCTCATGACAACCCAAGGAGTTGGCTGTTTTATTGTCTCTATATTAAAGATGTGAAACGCAGACTCACAGAAGTTAAGAGACTTGCCCAAAGTCACACACTGGCCAAGTGTCAGAGCTAGGATTTGAACCCACGTTTCTCCAATGCTGGAGCTACGGGTGACCCACTTATCCCAGTTTGCCTGGGACTGTCACAGTTTTAGTGCTACAGGACCCAAGTCCCAGAAAACCCCTTCATGCTTGGATAACCCAGGATGGCCTGTAATCGGGGGCCAGGAAGCAATGAGAGTGACCTGATACTACCAATTGTGAGTGTCTTTTAAGAACTGTATTTCCTCCTTCCTTCCTTTCCCTGTATCATCTATTGTAGGAGAAGAGGTTATTTTTATTTTTTTGGTATAAGGCTTAAGAATGGCTGAAAACTGATAATGCCTGGGTTTGGAGAAAGCTGCTTTCTGGTGCTGAAATTTTGCATAAGAGATGACTTAGGCCTCCTTGGGCTTCAGATCACCCCCGGAATCTTCTCTAGCTCTTCTTTGGCAGTCTTTCAACTGTGATCATGTTTCCATAGATCACCTCCTATGTCAGTGGCAGCACTGGGTTCATCTGTGGGATCCAGCCATGTAATATACATGTAATATACAGAAGTAAGTCTGATACTCAGGGCTCTTTGCGATCTCTTCCAACCTTAGCAATCTGAGCCAGAGCCTGGCCAACTTGTCTCCAAATCCATTTACTCTTCTTCCTGGTCACCCACCTAGACCTCATTTCCCAGCCTGCTTGCAGTTAGGTGGGGTTACATGACTTAGTTCTGAACAATGGGATATATATAGGTGAAAGTGATATTTACCATTTTGACCATACATGTTTACATGCAGTCCACTGCTGTGCGATCACAGGTAATCTTTTCACTTTTGGGTAACCATGGAGGATGGAAGGGCAGGTAGCTGAGTGGTAAAGAATCTGCCTGCCAATGCAGGAGAGGCAGAATTGATTCTGGGGTCAGGAAGATCCCCTGCAGAAGGAAATGGTAACCCACTCTAGTATTCTTGCCTCGGAAATCCTATGGACAGAGGAGCCTGGCAGGCTACAATCCATAGCATTGCCAAAGAGTTGGACATGACTTAGTGACTAAACAACAAAGCAGATAAAAGAGCCATAGAAACATGACTCCAGAATCACTTCTTGAATCTGAGGTGCCTGCTGATAAGTCATACTTGTTTTGGACTTTACGTCAATATACTTCATTCGTTTGAGCCATTGAGATTTGAGGGCTTATTTTGTTATAGCAACTAGCATTTCCCTAACTAATACAGTTTCCAATCATATTTCTCTCATCTCCAGTATACAAAATCTCCATTCTGAACCAAACAAACTTCCTAGGCAGAAGGAGCTTCATTGCAGTCTTTATAAGTCTAAGCTCTATCATTTCTTGAATGGGTTTGAAAATCCACATGCATCATTGCTGGGACGGATGATACCAAACACAAGCAAAACCGATGAGACAGAAGCAAATCTTCTAGGATATAATGAGACCAAGAAAGTATCCTAAAGATGGTTTCTCCAGGAAGCACAGAGGAACGAAACAGGCAGCCCCGCTAGGATCTAAAGACAAGAGCCTTAGAGAGAGCCCAGAGCCTTCAGTAGAAAAGGGAAATGGGAAACAAAACCAGAAAGGAAAAAAAAAAAAACCAGAAAACAAAACCACCCATTTCTGATTTCCTGAGCTTTCAATATGGGGATCATTAACGGGAGCTTTCTGGCTAATCTTAATTGCTAGGACTGAGGAAGGGAATTGCCAGGGTAATCAGATCCCAAAGCATACAGGGCTTTATAGATTAAAGCAAAGTTATCTCCTAATCCCATCAAAACGTCATAATCTTGTGTCACAGCAGCATCTAAACACAGCTGATTGAGATGCCACGAGGGCTGGATCTGGGATCCATCACAGCCCTGCTGTCCGGAAAGCAAATAACCCCAAATAAGAAGATTGGATTTAGTGTGGTCTGGAGATATTTACTACAAAGGCCTGAGCACTGGCTCCATCCCCGCCTCGGGCTTCGCGTGGGGGAAAAACTCTGGTGTCCCCAGACACATTCCTTTGAAAGAAAAATTTCCCCAAATGGAAATAGAGTCATCATGTTTTTTTTTTTTTTTCCTTTTTGCTGATTAAAAAATTAATACGTGCCAGCTGTAAAAATGCAGGCAATACAGAGAAATATGAAGAATAGAAAGCACGCACTTTCACCAGAAGGAGCAATTTTTGTTATTTAGGTGTGTTACCTTTTCAGAGATTTCTTCCAGGCATGGGCACATATATATTCACATTCTCTTTCTCCACCTGCCCCCCACCATGCTCTCTCTGATCATCTCACATCTTCTGTATTTCTTCCTTCAACTGCTAAGATCCAGGGCTCCTGTGGTCATGTGGTTAACATGGCGAACCCATAGCTCTTAGGTCTCCATCTGCTTGGTTTAACCCCTCAGCAGACACTGACCAACATCTCTGAATTCCATTCCAAGTCCTGCATACAGAACATTACTCCCATCAGTCACAGCGTGGCTGTGAGGTTCCATTATACAATGACAACACAGTCAAGTTCCCTTATTGGAGGTGGGGAGCAGATGCCGGAGGACAGGTGGCCATTCTCAGGCCTTCCCTGGCTCTCCAAACAGAACTGAATACATTTTAACTGATCCTATCTCCTGTCCTGCTCCCACACAGAAGAAGTGGCTTACAAAGGCCCTTCAAGGAGTGAGTGGTCAAAATGTGAGATCAAGGGCTCTTCTCTCGGACTCTGCGATCACTCTGCCACTCACTCACCTGTACTTCCATCAGTGTTAGAAAGTCATATGATACACAAGAAGGGGAAAATATGAAAAAAAAAAAAAGATAATTCTTTTGAGAGCAGTAGAACAATAGATTGGGGTGTCTCAGAAGATGCTAAGTAATTTCTCACTGAAAGTACCCAAAACAGGGCACAAAATCCAAGGTTCTTGGATATTATATGGAAATTATATGGAAATTCTAGATGGTATACAAGTGTTGACTTCTGACTCCCCTTTTCCTTGCTGTGTTCTTGATGAATCAACACTCTTGTATCTTCATATCACAACCTTTATTTGGGGGAATCATATCTGATGCTTAACTTCACAGAACAACAAAGGGAGGCAAGCTGATCTGGAGGTTAAAGAAGAATCTAGGTATCACATGGATAATGAAAATGAAGATCTTCTATTGCTGATAGGGGAGGGAGGAGCCAACATCAGAGAGAGGACCTGGCTGATGCCAAGTTTTAGGTAGCTTTTCATGAGTGTGTAACCCTTATCCTTTTGCCCTCTGGAAACTTCAGTAAAATGTAGACAGCTCACTGATGCTTCTGTTGTGAGTGGCTATGTTCTGAAGCTCTATTGGCATCAGTTAAAACAGAGAAACCATATGCGGCAAGCTGACTTCTGGGTTGCATCTGTCTAAGGAGGAAAATAGATGGTGCCTCCCTGGGAGACTGTGAAGAGTCAAGGCAGACAACATCTAACAGGTTCTCAGTAAATGATCCTCGAATGTGTAAGTTCCTCCTGGAATATAAATGCTATCTTTGCCCAGATCAGTTGCATTCTTTTTCTCTGAGAACTGACCAGGCATTTGGGGTTTTTTTTTTTGAAGTATTGGGTTTCACGTTTACTTTGGCTTGGACAGTGAGTCAGAAATGACCTCTGCATCCTGGGGACCTCTTCATTACGTCACTTGATCTATTTTTTTCCCCACCCTTACCACACTAAGACCTCAAGCTAATTTTGGGAAGTTGGTTTTTGAAATCCAATCCTCTAAAGCATTTTCTCAAAGGACAGAAGCACTAATAAAGCAACTGAATGGAAATATCCAGCTCTAAGAGGCAATTTTTGAGGGGAAGGCAAGAAAACTGTGAAATCCTTTACTGGTTTTTCCTTCCTTCTTTCCAGAAATCCTGTGGTATCCCTGAATCTCTCTCTTTCTGCTTTTCTGAGGCAAAACAAATAAAACAAAGCAAAGCAACAACAACAAAAAAAGCAAACAAACAAAAGCCAGGGACTTCCATGGAGTCCACTGGCTAAGACTCTGCACTTCTATTGCAGGGGAACAAGTTCCATTCCTGGTTGGAGAACTAAGATCCTGCATGCCACTTGGCATGGCCAAAATTTTTTTAAAAGATGGTACATAGACTAATTATTGCAGAAGGAAATGGCAACCCACTCCAGTGTTCTTACCTGGAGAATCCCAGGGATGGGGGAGCCTGGTGGGCTGTTGTCTATGGGGTTGCACAGAGTTGGACACAACTGAAGCGACTTGGCAGCAGCAGCAACATAGACTAATTGGTGATCAAAACACTGTTCTCTGTTCTAAGGTATTATGTTCTGTAAATTGCTTTAACAGACCATATGGAAGCTCCCTTCATGGTGTTAAGGACACAAAATTTCCCTTTCAAAGGCTCTTTTGGGGGGAGAGCCCATTGAATAAAGCAAAGACACAAGGTCACCTAGGCTATCTTTTATTTCCTCCACAACTAAAAGAACTGACTCCTTGGATCAGGAGACAGTACGGTTTACCAAGAGATAGGGTAAGGAGCCATCACCTTCTTTCTTTTCAGTTCAGTGGTATGGAAAACACAGGCATCAGATTAATTTGAAAAGCAGCTCCCCAGTTGGTGATCTGGGCTGACCTGGGCTCCCATCTTTATCGTAAACTAAATCATTGAAGGCAATCTATTTTTGTGTTTCCTCCTCAATCCCTCACATTCTGTTGCATCTTCCCACCAATGCATACAGTCTGATTATTGTAGCAACATGACGTTATTATCTGGAAAGGCAAATACATTCAACTTTGCAAAGAAATTATTGGCAAATGCCATGCATTTAGTCAGGCTTCCCTGGTGGCTCAGCTGGTAAAGAACCCACCTGCAATGAGGGAGACCTGGGTTTGATCCCTGGATTGGGAAGATCCCCTGGAGAAGGGAAAGGCTACCCACTCCAGTATTCTGGCCTGGAGAATTCCATGGACTGTATAGTCTATGGGGTTGCAAAGAGTCAGACATGACTGAGCAACTAAGCACAGAGCACATGCATTTAGTCACCCCAGTGAACTTGAAAATAAACTACTTTGCCACACTCCCTTCCTTAACTTGCACCTCACAAAAATAATCACTGGTATTTTGTTTCAGAATTGTGTTGCATCTTAAACAACTGGGAGCCAATGATACCTTTATGGTGATAAATCTCTTCATTGAGTCAGATCATTTTATATGCCCTTTAGGAATGTGTAGGAGTTTTCTGCATGTGGGTATTGTTCACTGTATATAAGGTTTCTTTTTCTAGGCATTTAATGAAAATTGTTCCTATTTGGGTGGAATCATTTTTATTTTTCCAACCACTATATGTTGCTATTTAAGAAGATATTGATTTGTGAATATTTTAGTTGGTATCTGGCAACATGACTGAACTCTTTATTGGGTTCTGACATTTTCAATGGTTTCCTTTGTGTTTTCAATGTGAAATACTGTAACATCTGCAAATGCCATATTTCTCCTTTTCGTGTCTATTCATCTGTTTATTGCTTTTTAATGAATTCTTACATTGCCTAGACCTTTCAGGAAAAATGTTAAATGTCAATGGTGATGGTGAACACACTGTCTTATTTTGATTCCAACAAAAATACTTGTATTAATAGTAAGTCACCATTAAATATCACTCTGAATGTGGTTTTGAGATAGGTGATCATTAGCATGTTAAAAACCAAAAAAAGAAACAGAGCTATTCTTCTGTTTCACGTTTTCTGAAAGGTTTTTTTGGTGAATGGATGCTAATGATTTTTTCAAATGCCTTTGATGACTCTATTGAGATTATTATATAGTCCTACCTAGACTATTAGATAGGTTACTCTATGCTAGTCGTAGAATAAGCCCTCCTTTGACACAGCAGATCATTTCTTAAATTTACTATATAATTAATGAGGATTTTGGCATTTATGATTCTAGGTGAGATTAGTGTATGGTCTATAGTTTTTGTTTTTTTGTGCCATTCTTGCCATGCTTGGCTGTGACCAGTTATGCTGGTTTCAAAGAATGAAGTAAGAGGTGATTCACTTTTGCCTGTGTTCAGGAACAAATTATATAGCGTGGGAATGATCTCCATCTTCCCTGTTAAAAAACTGATTATTAATATTGGCTCCTGAATCCTTCTTGGAGATAATGTTTTGAATATTGTTTTCGTATCTTGTTTTTTTCTAGCCTTCAGTGAATTCAGTCAATATTACACTCCCCAGAATATTAATCCTTTTATTGAGATATAAATTATATATACATTATATAAGTCTTTATATATGCCTATGTATGTGTGGTTATCTAGTATAGTCTGTATTTTTAAAATAATTCTTATGCAAAACATATATCTGATAGAATGAATATCCTAAATATATAAGCAATGTGTAACTCAATAGCAAGAACACAACCAGGTTTTAAAATAGGTAGAGGAACTGAATAGACAGCTCTCCAAAGCAAAGATATACAAATGGCCCATAGGTACAGGATATGGTTTAAAATCAGTAATTATCAGGGAAATGCAAATCAAAACTCAGAGAGATGACATTCACACCTGTTAGGATGGGTTATTACTTTTCAAACAGATAATTGTGGGTGAGGATATGGAGAAAAGGAAACGCTTGTACACTGTTGGTGGGAATGTAAATTGACAAAACCCTTATGAAGGTTCCTCAAAAAATTAAAAGTAGAACTACCATACGGACTTTCCTAGGGTTTCCCTGGTAGCTCAGATGGTAAAGAATCTGCCTGCAATGCAGGAGACCCAGGTTCCATCCCTGGGTTGGGAAGATCCCCTGGAGAAGGGAATGGCAACCCACTACAGTGTTCTTGCCTAGAGAACTCCATGGAGGGACCATGGGGTTGCAAAGAGTCGGACAAGACTGAGTGATTAACACTTTCACTTTCAAGGACTTCTCTGGTGATTCAATGGTAAATAATCCACCTTCCAATGAAGGGAATGTGGGTTCAATCCCCTGTTCGGGGGACTAAGATCCCACATGCTGTGGGACAGCTAAGCCTGCGTGCCACACCTAAGACCCAGCACAGCCAAAAAAGAGGGAAAAAAAGAAAAAAAAACTACCATGGAATCCAGCAGAGGGTGTGTAACCAAAGAAATTGAAATCAGGAACTTGAAAAAGAATCTGCATTGTCATGCTTATTGTAGCATCATTCACAATAGCTGAGACACGGAACAACACAAACGTTGTTCATCCACTGGTGGATGAACGGATAAAGAATATGTGGTATTTACAAACAGTGGAATGACATTCAACCTTAAAAAAGGAGGGAATACCGCCATTTGATTCAACTGGATGAATCTGGAGAACATTATGCTAAGTGAACCAGGTCAGACACCAGAAGGAGAAAAGACTGCATGATACCTCTTTTATCTGGAATCTAAAATAGCCAAACTCATAGACACAAAGAGAGTAGAATGGAGGTTACTAGGGACTGTGGGTAGGGGACGATGGGGAGATGTTGGTCAAAGGATACAAATGTTCCGTTCTGCAAGTTGAATAAGTTTTAGACCTCTATACACCACGGCGCCTATAGTTAAAAAACCTGTATTGTATATTTAAAAATTTGCTGAGACGTAGATCTTAGGTTGTGTTCTTATCACATACAAACAATAATTACAAATAGAGAGGAAGGAACATTTTGGAGATGATGGATACGTTGATGGCATAGACTGCTGTGATGGTTTCCTGGGTATATACTTATCTCCATAGTCATTAAGTTGTATAAATTATATATATATATATACAGCTTTTTAAATATCAATCATACCTTAATAGAATGATTTTGTTAAATTTTATTTTATTAAAAAAATTTTTTTTTGGCTGTGCCAAGTGGCATGTGAGATCCTAGTTCCCCAACCAGGGATCCAACCTGTGTCCCTTGCAGTGGGAGTGCAGAGTCCTAACCACTGGACCACCAGGGAAGTCCCATCAATAAAGTGTTTTTTTGGACCCTGCCTTCTAATGAGTTCAATCTCCAGTCGGGGAATTAAGATCCCCCATGCCATGCAGTGTGGCCAAAAAATAAAAATTAAAAAAGAAATAAAGTGAATTTTAAAAGTCCCTATTTCTCTATCTCTCCCTTTCTTTTTTCTAATATTATTTATATTATCTCTATTCTCTCAGCTAGCTTTATTTTTAAAATATCAATATATTTTTAAATATGTTGCTTATAAATAATGAGCTACCATTTTGCCAGGTACTACTTCAGCTCTTGCTGTATATGAACTCATCTGAACCTCACAATTACCTTATTGGTTAGGTGTTGTTATTTTGTCCATTTTACAAATTCACAAATGGAGACGGTGAGAAATTAAATGATCTGCTCACGGTGACTGAACTAGCGAGTGATGGAGCTGGCATCCAAGCTCAGATTCCCTGTTCACAGAGCCTGAGTACAGGATACTTGCTGTGCCATGAATCCGTGACTATTTTAAAAGTAGAAGAATTTGAGCTTATTGAAAAGGGAAGGGGGGAAATAAAATGATAAGCAGAACTATTAAATAGTTTGATGGTCTGCCTTCTATTAAGACATACTTCAGGAAGGTTGATCCACATGATGTTTATGTTTATTAATTCACTCATTCATTCAATTTACTATTTGATTTAAAAAATGTATCAGATCTTTATTATGCTTCTAACATTGATCCGGGCACTAACCCAGGTGTTTGAAATACATCAGGTGAACAAAGGCAACAGTTCCTGCCCTTGTGAATCTGACATTTAAGCTAGTGGGATAAGAGTAGGGGGAGAGTGGGGATTATAAAACTTCATGCCAAAATGTAGAGTACAGCTGGCATTTGGAGAAATGGTTCATTGGTTTTATTCAATGATATTGTCTACATGTCTAGGTGGGCTTCCTGGGTGACTCAGCAGTTAAGAATCTGCCCGAAATACAAGACACGTAGGTTTGATCCCTGGATCAGGAAGATCCCCTGGAGAAGGAAATGGCTACCCACTCCAGTATTCTTGCCTGAAGAATCCCATGGACAGAGGAGACTGCAGGGCCACAGTGGCCACAGTCATGGGGCTGCAAGAGTTGGAGACGACTTAGCGACTAAACCACCATCACCACCTTATGTCTAGTTAGCAATCTTTATTCTACAGGTGCTCTCATTCTATAAATACTTGTTAAATAACTATTACTTACTGGGTGCTGAAATAAGGGACCAGACAACACCAGATAAGGGAACTGAGGCTTGAGACTTTCAGTCAGTCTAGCATCCCATAGTGAGAAGGAGGTAAAACTGTATGTGCATCACCATATATGTGATTTTCACGGAGAATTAAAAATTGGCTCCTGGCTTATCCATGCGAGGGCTGCCCCAGTGGCCCAGCAGTAAAGAATCTGCCTGCAATGCAGGAGTTGCAGGAGATGCAGGTTCAATCCCTGGGTTGGGAAGATCCCCTGGTGGAGGGCATGGCAACCCACTCCAGTATTCTTGAGTGGAGAGTCCCAAGGACAGAGGAGCCTGGTGGGCTACAGTCCAAGGGGTCCCAAAGAGTCAGACACAACTGAAGCGATTTAGCATGCATGCACTTATCCATGCAAGGATGCTATACACAGATGGAATCCACCCAGGTTTGTTGATTGAATGCATGAATGCATCCTAACACTTCCAGGGAGGTGAACACGAGAACATCGGAGGGAAATGTGGTCCCGTAAAGCTCACTTCGAGAAGCTGAAATCGACCCCGTCGCCCACAGGGAGCCGGGACATTTAGCGGGTACCAGGAGACCTTTAAATAATGACGTGCACACTCGAAGCACTAGAAGATTGAAAGAGACAGGCAGCCCAGTGGCTCTCCCTGGGCCTCACCTCCCCCTTCGGTCATCAAGGCAAACTCGGGCTGCAGACGGGACCTGCTGCCTTCTACACGGGCCTCGCATTAGATGCGTGTCAACAGAGATTAGCTCAGCCCCACAGGCCGCCATTTGCCATTTATTAGGCCACCTCCACCAACCCTGTAATCTAATCTCGGCCTGAGCAGTGCCTCTTCCAGGTTAAATGCATTAAAGAAGGGGGTGGGGGGAGGGGCGTGGGCTGCGTCAGGCAGGATGGCCTCTTCCTTTCTGACAAGCCTGACCCCAGCTCCGAACCCCTCTCCCCCTAGAGACGCCAGGGTCAGAGCCTCCTTGGTGTAGGAGGGCTGGCAGGAGGCACGCAGAGAGAGACCGGAGGATATTGAAAACATACTCTCCGGGGCCTCTGCGCTTTAGAAATCCGAGAAGAACACGAGGCGACAAGTTAAAGCTTTCACTGCTGGAAATATTTTCCCCTTTCCAGGTTTCAACAAGAATTTGATAAAGATATTGGTGGAGTTTGGAAGGGAATGGAGGAAGCAGGGCTCATTTCAAAGCAGATGGTACCCAGAGGAGGGAAGGGATGCAGCGGAACCCTCTTAAGGAAATTTATGGGGGACGGCTTTCCCTGGAGCACATCCGTTCCAATTACACGTGTCTTTTAATTAGGGGGTGTTTTTTCAAGGTGATTAAATGTTTCATCAGCAGATCTCACCTTTTGTTGTTGTTGTTGTTGTTGTTGTTGTTCTTTGGGCTCCTTTGAAACCCTGATTCTGTGCGGGGTTTGCTGACATTTCCACTCCATTCCCTCAGGGTTGAAATGAAAGGTTCTCCTTTTTCCCCTCTGAAGGTGCTTGGAACATACCTGCTCTTGGGTTTGTTCTCCTGGTGTTTCTCCTGCCCTCAAAGTTCTCCCCATTTTTGCCTCTGCAGATCCAAGTCTTAGAGGTTTTATCTTTTACTCAGCATCTCTGAGGAGAAGGCAGTGGCACCCCACTCCAGTACTCTTGCCTGGAAAATCCATGGATGGAGGAGCCTGGAAGGCTGCAGTCCATGGGGTCGCTGAGGGTCTGACTCGACTGAGAGACTTCACTTTCACTTTTCACTTTCATGCATTGAAGGAAATGGCAACCCACTCCAGTGTTCTTGCCTGGAGAATCCCAGGGACAGGGGAGCCTGGTGGGCTGCTGTCTCTGGGGTTGCACAGAGTCGGACACGACTGAAGTGACTTAGCAGCAGCAGCAGCAGCATCTCTGAAGGCCACGCTTTTTAAGATTGCTAAGGATTGCCCAGGGACTGCTATCTTCAATATGGTCCTGAACATGGAGAATTAAATATATATATATAATTATTTGTTAATTTATTATTTTATTTATTTTTACATTTTTAAATTATAGCTGTGTCAGGTCTTAGTTGCAGCATGAGGTATCCTTGTTGTGGCCTGCAAGCTTCTCTCTAGTTGAGCCTTGTGGGCTCAGTTAGTGTGTCTCACAGGCTTAGTTGCATCTCGGCCTGCGGGATCTTAGTTCCCTGACCAGAGATTGAACCCATGTTCCCTACATGACAGATTCTTAACCACTGTACCACCAGGGAAGTCCTGTAAGATTTTTTTTTTAATATAATATACAAGCAGAATATGCTTCCCTGGTAACTCAGATGGTACAGGGTCTGCCTGCAGTGTAGGAGACCTGGGTTCAGTCCTTGGGTTGGGAAGATCCCCTGGAGAAGGGAATGGCAAACCACTCTAGTATTCATGCCTGGAGAAACCCATGGGCAGAGGAGCCTGGCAGGATACAGTCAAAGGGGTTGCAAAGAGTTGGACACCCCGAGTGACTAGCACACACATATACAAATAGTGCACAAGTTCTAAATGTTCAGCTTGATGAATTGTCACAACTGGACACATCATGAAACCAGTGCCGATGAGAAATAACAATCCTTTGGGCCTTGCTGTCTTCCAGAGCAACTGGTATCTGGATTTCTAAGACCATAAATTCATTTTGGCTATTTATATTCTTTATCTGAAAGGAATTTTAAGGTAGGCATGCTTCTGTGCCTGCTTCTTGCACTTAATATTATTTTTGTGAGCATCTTCATGTTATTGTGGGCAGCTGTACATCGGGGAAGGCAATGGCACCCCACCCCAGTACTTTTGCCTGGAAAATCCCATGGACGGAAGATCCTGGTAGGCTCCAGTCCATGGGGTCGCTAAGAGTCGGACACGACTGAGCGACTTCACTTTCACTTTTCACTTTCATGCATTGGAGAAGGAAATGGCCACCCACTCCAGTGTTCTTGCCTGGAGAATCCCAGGGACAGGGGAACCTGGTGAGCTTCCGTCTATGGGGTCGCACAGAGTCGGACACGACTGAAGCGACTTAGCAGCAGCAGTAGCAGTACATCAGTAGATCATTTGTTTTATTTTTTTAAATGTCTGTTTATTTACGTTGGCTGTATTGGCCCTTAGTTGCAGTATGCTGGATCTGCATTGCATCATGTGGGACCTTTCCTTTCGGTGCACAGAATCTCTATTTGTGGTATTTGGGCTCAGTGTTGGGGTCTGCTGGCTCCAGAGTGCATGAGCTTCAGTAGTTACGGCACTGAGGCTTAGCTGCTCTGTAGCTTATGGGATCTTAGTTCCTGGACCAGGGATTGAACCCATGTCTCCCGCATTGCAAGGCGGACTCTTAACCATTGGACCACCAAGGAAGTTCCTAGATCATTCTTTATAAATGCTGCATGGGATTGACTGTGTGACTATGCCACAATTATTTCTCTGTTCTACTGCTCATGGCGTTTGGGTAGGGCTTCCTGGTGGCTCAGACAGAAAAGAATCTGCCTGCAATGAAGGCGACATGGGTTCAACTCCTGGGTCTGGAAGATCCCCTGGAGAAGGGAAGGGCTACCCACTCCAGTTTTCTTGCCTGGAGAATCCCATGGACAGAGGAGCCTGGCGGGCTACAGTCCATGGGGTCGCCAAGAGTTGGACATGGCAGAGTGTCATTTTCACTTTCACTGTTCATGGCATTTGAATAGTTTTCAGTTTGGAGCTCTTATAAATACAACAGCTGTGAGCAGTTCATGTCATATCTTTTGATGAACATATGTGTTCACTGGAGAGGAACATCAAGACAGAAAGGGACATCACCTCCAGGATCATGACACATAGGAGACAGGTTAAGAGGTATGAGAAGGTGATACTTGGAAGGTGATGTCATTACCTCTATGGTCCCATGCCAAGATGAACTAGAAGGACCCAAATTACTGACAGCCAACAGTGGGGTTAGGAGGTGAAGGGGAACCCTGATAAAGTGAGAGAAAAGATGGAGAGGACTGGGCCGCAGGGGAAGGATGGAGGGAGAGCCCAATGTTATGACCGTGTGGTTATAGGGGACCAGGGTGGTGCTTTGGAATAGAGGAGCCAGGGAAGGTGACTCTGAGGATGTGACTTTTGGACCGAGTGTTAAATGAGGAGAGACAGCCATGTGTCAGATAAGAGTGTCCTGGCAGACGGAGCAGTGAGAACAAAGAGCCCCAAGGAAGGAACTGGCTTGGCATGTCAAGCGTCAGAAGCAGAGCTCGGGGCACTGAGGCCGGCATCCGGGGACCAGGTGAACTCTCTGAACCGTGATCCAGGGCAGCATGGGGAAGAAGCCCTGGAGCCAGGCTGAGAAGTGCGGGCTCTAAGTTAGGCAGGAACTTGCTCCTTTACTTTCTAGCTCTCCATCTCGGTGGGGACTCAGCTGCCCTCTTGTTCGTTCTCTCTGATTCTTGACGTCTGTTCCCAGGAGCAGTCCTCATGCCGTCTCCTCCACTGTGGAACCCTACTCAATTCAGCTGAAACCTTCCCTCTAGGAGAGGAGCCCAGATGTGTGTAGGTGACTAGAGCTCTGGGTATGATTCTGATGCGTATTTGATGTGGAGAACTGATAGGTCAAAGAGACTGGTCTATTCTGTGTCTATCTATTATCTATCTGTTTGCATGTGTGTGCTAAGTCACATCAGTCATGCTCAGTTCTGTGTGACCCCATGGACTGTAGCCAGCCAGGCTCCTCTGTCCATGAAATTCTCCAGGCAAGAATACTGGAGTGATGGCCATTCCCTTCTCCAGGGGATCTTCCTGACCCAGGGATAGAACCTGCATCTCCCATGTCTCCTGCATTGCAGGTGGATTCTTTACTGGCTAAACCTTCAGGGAAGCCCTTTACCTGTCTACCCATACACCATTTTTAGTTAGGGAAAAAAACCTCTAAGAATATTAAAATGACATATTTGTCTTTCTTAATGCAGCAGCTGAGACTTAATATTTACCAAAACAAAAGAGAAGCCTAGAGGAAGATAGAATGGGTAAGTCTTGTTAAAGTAAATAAAGACCTCTCTTTGCTATCATTTTGGAACACTACAAATATTTTTTCAGTGTTCATATGGATTTCCTTAAGAAAAGTTCCCAGAAGTGGAATTGCTTAGTCAAAGAGTATTGTTTTCAATTTTTTTGATACATTTTGTCAAACTTCTCCCATGGAGTTCCCACCAATTCAGATCTCCCACAATATTTTTTTTAAAGACAACTACAAGACAAGAGACACATTGGAAAGAAATTTAGTTACATACATGTTAAACAAAGGGTTAAGTGCTCTTTTACATAAATGCAAAAGGAATATAAAATGGAACAGGTACATGGACTAATAAATGATGGAGAAGGAAAAAATCACTAATGAATATTAAAAAAAATTCACACACATTAGTTACCAAAGAAACGCAAGCTATAATTGCGATAATATATTTTACTCTCAAATTTATAATTAAAACCTATTTCCCATTCTTGTAAGAGTCTGATGAAATGGACATTCAAATAAAGCTGATGGGATTCTGAATTGGCATGGCTTTATGATAGCATTTTGACACTGTACATCAAAACCCTGAAAAGTATTCATAGCCTTTGGCTGAATAATTCCACTTTGAGGAACCTATTATAAAGAAATAAATATGAATGTGCAGAAATATTTACTATCTGCTTAATCATTGGACTATTGAAAATAATAGCAAAAAAAAAAAAAGTTGAAACCAAACTAAACAGTCAACAGAAATGATTGGTTAAATATATTATAGAGGGGTTTCCCTGATGGTCCAGTGATTAAGACTCTGTGCTTCTGATGGGTACACGAGTTCGATCCCTGGATGGGGAACTAAGATCCTGAATACCATGTAGCATGGTAGCAGGACTAAAAAATGATAATAATAATAAATTAAATAAAGCAAATAAAATAAATTACTAGAAATGAGATTTAAAAAATACATTGTAGAACATATATCCTGAGAAAATGTTACAGTCTATAAAACCAAATATACTGACAACTGTGTGTACAAAATGATAAGCAAAGAACAGCAATGAACAAAACTCTGCAAACAGAATGAACTCCATTTATAACACGAAGACACTCCCAGCTTATGAAATAGCTTTATTTCGGAAAGTCTTGTGCAATTCAAATTTCTTGTAAGTCAAAAGTTTGTTCATAATCACTGCATATTTTAAAGTTTCAAAACTTTTGATGTCTGTGTGTATATGTGTGTGTGCATGCATGAACTGTCATTCATATATTTTCCTATTTATTGTCGAAGTAACCTGAGTTCACATGAAAGGGAGCGAAGGATTATTAAATACCACCCAGAGTACCTCATTCCATGTTGGTTGTTTAAAAAGTGCTGGTGAAACAGTTGATGGATGCTTTTGTAGGCAGGTTGTGATCGTTTTACAGATTCTTACCAAACATTCCTCCTCTCTACCTTCCCCAAATTCGGTAGGCAGCCCCTGTCCTCCTTGTGATTAGATGTGATCATGTGACTAATTCTAGCCAAGGAGCTTTGGACAGACGTAGCAGTCATCACTTCCTCACTGGAGCATTTAATTGCTGGTGTCAGACATCCCCAGAGATCTTTCTCTCCTGCTGTTGTGAGTGTCAGTATTTCACATGATAGCTCTTCCATGATCCTTGTTCTTAAAGTGAGGATAACATGGGTCAGAGCCCTCTGCTCAACCACGATGAACAAATAAGGAGTCCTTGCTGTTTTAACCCACTGGGATTTGGGAATGTTTGTTACTGCAGCAGAACCTAGTCCCTTCCTACTCAAAGGGGAACCTGCAGATTTCAGCTGCATCAGCCTCACCTGGGAGCTTGTTAGAAATGCAGAATCTTGGGTTCTGCTGCTGCTGTTGCTAAGTCGCTTCAGTCGTGTCTGACTCTGTGCCACCCCAGAGACAGCAGCCCATCCGTCCCTGTGATTCTCCAGGCAAGAACACTGGAGTGGGTTGCCATTTCCTTCTCCAATGCATGAAAGTGAAAAGTGAAAGTGAAATTGCTCAGTCGTGTCCAACTCTTAGTGACCCCATGGACTGCAGCCTACCAGGCTCCTCCGTCCATAGGATTTTCCAGGCAGGAGTACTGGAGTGGGGTGCCATTGGGCTCTGCTAAGACCTACTAAACCAGAATCTGCATTTCTTTTTTTTTTTTTTTACTATTCTAATCAGTATTTCTTTGATTTTCATAAAAAAAGTTTTTATTGAAGTATAGTTGATTTACAATATTGTGTTAGTTTCTGCTGTACAGCAAAGTGAATCAGTTATACATAAATATACCCTCTCTTTTTTATTTCCCATATCAGTCATTACAGAAGACTGAGTACAGTTCCCTGTGCTATACAACAGGTGCTTATTAGTTATCACTGTCTATTGTATGTATAGTAATGTGTATATGTTCATCCAATTTTCCAGTTTTTCCCTCCCCACCTCTTACCCCCTGCTAACCATAAATTTATTTTCATACTGAGTGAAAGAAGTCAGACAGAGAAAGACAAATATCATATGATATTGCTTATATATGGAATCTTTTAAAAAAAAGAGTAAAAATGAACTATGTACAAAACAAAAAATAGAGTTACAGATGCAGAATCTACATTTTGAAGATCCTCAGGGGATCTGCATGCACATTAGAGATACCAGAGTGCTGATACTAAGTATCAGTCCATCCTGGCTGATACTGGGTTTCAGCAGGTAAGTCACTTAGCTTCTCTGGGTCTCAGCTTCCTCATGGACCCCTAACATGGAAATTTAATGAAATAATGCATACAGCGTGCCCAGCACCCAGTGAAAGCTCAATAAATAATAAGGTATTATCATTTCAGAAAAGGAATAAATTGCCACATGCCTGGACCGGAGTCTTGACTTCCTAAAGATCCTTTTCCATTATCTCTACAGCAAGAATGATGTGTTCAGAAGACCCGTGGTGGCATCTGATATAAGAATTCAGCAAATATTGATCAATTAACCCGCCCAACAGCAAAGTTTCTATGAAGCACGACATCATCTTCAAATGGTGTGTTTATTTACTTAATTCCTCTTTTGCTGTGTCTCTGCAGCTTCGTGCCCTGATCCCCTGATCCTCCAACCTGACAGCAGTGTTTGCAAAGGTAAGAACAGTGATTAGCTTTGAATTCTTTTTTGGAGACTGAATGTTCCCTCTTCCACCGTCTCTCTAGGGCCTCCGGGCCACTGCCTCTGAGAACTACAGGGAGATGGTTCAGCAGGAGGAAACACACAGAGACTCAGACACATACAGACACAAACACACGCACACACACGCACGTTACATTTCTATTCAAGGCAGAGAAAAGGAGATACCTGAGGGTGAGCCCAGAAATGACCAGACTCCTCACCATGTTCTCTGCCTCTAGAGAATTCTCCCGGGATGTTTGTTCATTCCATCCTAAATCTTCCCATTAGGGAGAAAACAGAGAGATTATCCACTTTTTGTAATAAGGAAGAAACCAAAGTTAAATAGCTCCCCTCGAGCCATCTAGGACAGTGCCTAAGAAGGCAGCGTTTAGTGCCAGGCAGGCCTGGGTACGAGGCCAGGGACCACCGAAGACGACCCCTGGGGCATCCTGAACATGATGTCAAGCACCCTCTACCTCCCTGTCTGTATTTGAACAAGGGCATGTCAGCTCCTCCCAGCTGGGAACACATCCCTCCTTCCACCCTTGCACACAGGAAAGCCCATGTGAATCTTGTTAAAATCAGGGTTGCTGAATGCAATCATGTTTATGGAAATTTCCAATCATGGTAACAAACATAACCTTTGTCAGAAGCCAGGTGTACATTCGCTCATGTAATCCTCTTGATGAGAGAAATAGATACAGAGAGAGGAGGGCAGGGCAAGTGAGGCAGGGAGGAGATAGGAAAAAAGGAGTAAAAAGTGTGGAGAAGAAAAGAGAAAGAGAAAAGAGAGAAGTGAAGTGAAAGTTGCTCAGTCACGTCTGACTCTTTGCAACCCCGTGGACTATACAGTCCATGGAATTGTCCAGGCCAGAATACTGGAGTGGGTAGCCTTTCCCTTCTCCAGGGCATCTTCCCAACCCAGGTCTCCCACATTGCACGTGGATTCTTTACCAGCTGAGCCACAAGGGAAGCTCAAGGATACTGCAGTCAGTAACCTATCCTTTCTCCAGGGGATTTTTTCTGACCCAGGAATTGAACCGGGGTCCCCTGCATTGCTGGAGAAGGCAATGGCACCCCACTCCAGTACTCTTGCCTGGAAAATCCCATGGATGGAGGAGCCTGGTAGGCTGCAGTCCATGGGGTCGCACAGGGTCGGACAGGACTGAAGGAACTTAGCAGCAGCAGCTCCTGCATTGCAGGCAGATTTGTTGCCAACTGAGCCATCAGGGAAGCCAAAGAGAGGAGAGGGAAGTGAAAAAGGAAAGACAGAAGATGAAGGAGGCAGAGATTCTGTTGCTGGCAGTGTTTTGTTTTGTTTTTTTTTTTCACACCCATCCTTACTTCAAGTTATCTCAGAGCCATCGTTCTTAACATTTCTTGGCCACGAACCCTTTTTAGAACTTGATGAATATTTGAACCTCTTCTTGGGGGAAGAAAATGCAGTGTCTTTCCCTTTCCCTTCCCCTGACCCTCCCCACTATCTATTCTTTTTCAAATTCTTTTCCCATTTAGGTTATTACAGAATATTGAACAGAGTTCCCTGTGCTATACAGTAGGTCCTTATTGATTATCTACTTAATATACAGTAGCATGTATCTGTTAATTCCAGTCTCCTAATTTATCCCTCCTCCTCCCTTTTCCCTCTGGTAACCATAAGTTTGCAAAACTGAATAAATCTTGATCTCACTAATATGTGGAATCTTAGAAGGATGGAGGAGCCTGGTGGGCTGCACTCCATGGGGACGCTGAGGGTCGGACACGACTGAGCAACTTCCCTTTCACTTTTCACTTTCCTGCATTGGAGAAGGAAATGGCAACCCACTCCAGTGTTCTTGCCTGGAGAATCCCAGGGACGGGGGAGCCTGGTGGGCTACCGTCTCTGGGGTCACACAGAGTCGGACACGACTGAAGCGACTTAGCAGCATACTTCAATTAAGAAGTGGAATAAATCTAACCATAATCTCTAGCCAAAGTCTGTCTACTTGAACACACAGTGGCTTAGAGGCTATTACTATGTGTGATTGAAAGTGTGTGTGTGTGTGTGTGTGTAAGAGAGACAGAGAAGGAGAGATACAGAGAGAGATTGAGAGACAGGGAGAGAAACAGACAGAGAGAGCTGGAGGGAGAGAGAGAGAAGAGAGAGAGACTTACTGGGAACTGTTAATATTTTACCCTTTACCAATGACAGAAATTATACATGAAGCCAAATTACACCTGTGAAGCAGAAGCCCACTATTAGATAGAAATAATGGTGACTCTGACGTGGTGACCAACCATCCCAGTTTTCCAGGGACTAAGGGCTATCCTTGGATGCAGGACTTCTGGTGCTCCAACTGGGAAAGTCCTAGGGGATTGGGGAATGGTTGGTCACCCTAATCTAATCAGAGCGCAGATAATAATACAAACTGGCCTGAATGGGTGGCATTTCAGGGGGCAATGGGACAAGTGACAAAGATGGATTTGGCAGGACATTTCAAGAGAGGGATCAGGACCATGTTGGGGGGCTCACCATCATCTCTGCTGGGAATTGCCTGAGCTGATGTTTTCAAGGACTGAGTTGCTGAGAAAATAGGGGGACAAATTTAGGGGGAAGAGGGAAGTGGGGAGAAAATGGGAAGAAAAGCAGAGAAGCTTCTTTAGAAGAGGTGGGTCAAATGGGACTCCCCCCAGTGGTCCAGTGGTTAAGACTGGTGCTTGCAATGCAGGGGTCCTGGGTTTGACCCCTTGTTGGGAAACTAGATCCTGCATGCTACCAATGCTGCAACTAAGACTGGATGCAGCCAAACAGATAAAATAGACATATTTGTTTAAAAGATGGGGATCAAATCATAAAACTTGAAAAATAAACTCACAATTGTAAATAGTGAATGCATCACAAGGTATTTTTGAAAAGAAGGGCATCGTGTAATTAGAGAGGAAAAGAAGGCTTGGCTTTCTCTGGCCTTGCCTTCTGGCAGGGAAAAAACAACAGAGCAACTTCATCACACCGATTCCTTCACGCTCTGGCAGGCAAGTGATAAAATCATCAGATGAGGGTCCCCGATCCCCGTCTCCCACCGTCGCTGTTGCCAAGTGTGCTGTGTCTAAAGTAATGAAGGTGGCTTGATTAAATGTTTGCTGGCTGCAGCCGCTGTGCTAATTTGGAGATGGGTTTATTAGTTTAATGACGGCTCCAGATCATCAGAAGTCATTAGCATTAGTGCCGCAGCCCACCCTTGACATCAGCCCAAGGCTCCAGCCTGCCACGGTCACCATTTCTCTATTTATGTCGCTCTTGTTTCTGGGAGAGGGTGCTGTGTGTATGTGTGTGCACGCGCCAATGTGCGTGCTCACACATGACCATTCGTACATGCACGAGCTGGGACTTTCTATGCGTTTTATCGGTATAATGATTTCAGCTCTTCTCCCCCAAATGAAAAGATGTTGTAGCCCCTAGACCGTCATACAGAGTGAAGTAAGTCAGAAAGAGAAAAGCAGACATCGTATATTAATGCATATCTGTGGAATCTAGAAAAACTGGTATAGATGATCTTATTTGCAAAGCAGAAATACAGACAGACACTGAGAACAAATGTATGGATGCCAAGGGGGAAGGAGGTGGGTGGGATGAATTGGGAGGTTGGGATTGACACGTATATACTGCTACCATATAAAATAGGGTTTCCCCTCAGTGGCTCACTGATTCAGTGGCTCCATGGTAAAGAATCCACTGGGGTTTGGGTTTGATCCCTGGATCAGGAAGCTGCCCTGGACAAGAAAAGGGCAACCCATTCCAGTATTCTTGCCTGGGAAATCCCATAGATAGAGGAGCCTGGCAGGTTACAGTCCATGGGGTCACAAAAGAGTTGGACATGATTTAGTGACTACACAACTACAATAACACGTATAAAATAGATAACTAATAAGAACTGACTGTACAGCACAGGGAACTCTACCCAGTGCTCTGTAGTGGCCTAAATGGAAAAGAGGGGAGACGTGTATACATATGGCGCTGATTTAGTTTTCTATACAGTGGAAACTGACATAAAATTGTAAAGCAGCTAAATGCATAAAAAATAAAAATGAAAAAAAGTTGGGATAAAAAAATAAATTTTTTTACTAAACCCAAAAGGCTCTACATCATTCCTCACCCTCCACCTGCTGTTCTCTGATTCCATCTCCTCCATCTCTAACTTCATCTCCCCACCTCCAGACACACCATGCTCTGTGCTCTTCCTCAAGCCTGTAGCTCCCACCTCAGGGCCTTTGCACAAGCTGTCATGCCAGACTCACTCTTCCCTAGGATAACAGCCTGGGACATTCCCTCATTCCCAACTGGCTGCTCAGATGTCACTTCATGGAAGCCTATTCCGACCATCCCCTTTATTTTATTTTTTTAATTAAATTTTATTTTGCTTAACTTTACAATATATGACCATCCCCTTTAAAATCCCAACCTCAACCATACCTTCCATTCCATTTTACCCTGCTTTTTTTTTTAAGATTATTTTTTTGACGTGGACCATTTTTAAAGTCTTTTTTGAACTTATTACAATATTGCTTCTGTTTAATTGTTATCACTATTATTGTTTTTGGCCACAAGACATGTGAGGTCTTAGCTCCCTGCTCAGGAATCGAACCTGCGCCACATGCACTGGACAGCGAAGTCTTAACCACTGGACCGCCAGGGAAGTCCCCACTCTGCTTTCTTCATTCTTTGCAAACATGCTGCATAAGTGACTTATACTTAGTGTCACTATAATGTCATCACCATCTGTTTTGCCTTCTGCTGTATCTCCAGTGCTTAGAACCACCAGAGAGACCATATATATCATGGTCAAATGCATCCAGAAATGGACAAATACGTAAATGAATAGAGTCACTAGGCAAGGAAATAGGGATCCTAAGAATCCGTTAGGGCTCAGGGGACATCCACTCCCTGTGACACTGCAGGGTGTTCTGGTCATGGCAGTTGTGAAGGCAAAGTCTCAGGGACCAGCCACCCCTCAGCAACCCCCTTCCTGGGCTGGTCAGGCTGTGTACCAGGGACCCCCAGGAGTGAGAACTATCCCATAAGGATCTGCAGCTGTGATGTTACTTGGTGCAGATGAAGATGAGCTGGGCTCCAGAGCAAGGATTCCTCAAAGTGGGGCAGGTGAAGAGATGGTTTTTCTTCATTCATTAAAAAAAAAAAAAAAAAAAAAAAAAAATTTCCTTTAGCTTGAAGGTATCATTTAATTAAAAGGTTTTTCTCCCTGGCTTCCCCTGCTCCTCTCTCTGCTACTCCTCCAAACAGCCTGCCTGCTAAATGGTTTCCCAGATATGAACAAACAAAATCAGCCTTTCATGTAATCCGCCCTCCGTGGAGCACACCACATGGGCGATGCTTTCAGTTTGAGCCTCCGCAGTAGAAGAATCCGCCTGCAATACAGGAGACCTCACTTTGATTCCTGGGCTGGGAAGATCCCCTAGAAGGGAGGGGCTACCCACTCCAGTATTCTTGAGCTTCCCTGGTGGCTCAGATGTAAAGAATCTGCCTGCAGTGCGGGAGACCTGGGTTTGATCCCTGGTTTGGGAAGACGCCCTGGAGGAGGGCATGGCAACCAAGTCCAGTATTCTTTCTTGCCCAGAGAAGCCCCATGGGCAGAGGAGCCTGGCAGGCTACAGTCCATAGCGTCTCAAAGAGTTGGACATGACTGAGCGACTAAGCACAGCACATTAGAGGAAAAGAGATAAAGTCTAGATTAAAAAGCAGAAGCACAACCATACACACACACACACACACACAATCCAACTCCACCCTACTTTGGGCTGTTTTGCTCTTGTCTGCTTAATTTCTATAAATGGTGGGTGTCTTGAGAGAAGCAACTCTGTCTGATGTGTTTCTGCCTTCTTGAACCTTCTGTAACACAAGGTAAGGGTTTGGGAATGAATGAGTGGTTGGATGAAAGAATGCATGAGTGAGGAATCTGCAAAACAGTTCCCGGCTCTGCTTCCTCTGTTCCTTCCCATTACCATCCATAATAGGTGACCACTTCACTCATTTGGGGAAAATAAGATTTAAAACCTGGCTTTATTTAACTATCCTATCCCAGAAAGAAAAAACCAATAAAGAGTCTTATTTTTTAAAGTGTAATAAAGAGGAGAATGTACCTAGCATTCTATGACCCAGATCGCAAACTGTGACTGATTTTGGTAGGAAGGTGTTGAGTTGACTAAAAAGTTCATTCAGGAACTTTTTGGCCAACCCAATGGTATTTTGAGGGTAAGGAAGAACAGCCTTAGGCATCTTAGGAAATCATCCGCTGGGAATCCTTTGAAAGCCCACACTCATGCATTCCACATTAAACATGCATAAAATTCTTGATGACTCAAAAGGGTACTAGTGAAGTGACGTGGTAAAGTCATGGTCATGGCCATATAAATCCAATGTATTTATACTCTCTAACATGGCTCAAGGATTTCTCAAGTCCTATGTCGACTAAAATAAGCACTCCTCTACGCTGACACATAGTTAAACGATTGTCTTAAAGTGTGAGGAAATAAAGATGTGGAAGTCCGAGACTGTTTTAGTCTCTATGGAGTCTGGTTTCTAGCGGATGAAAGAATTCAATTCAGATGGTTACACTCAGAGACATTTCTAAAGGGGTTATTTACAGAGGTGTGAGCCTGATAAAAAGAACCAGAAAGGGATGGCCAAGGACTCAGAGATTTCCAACAGCAGGAATTTGTTACCAATCCTGGAACGGAAGGGGTAGTGGAGGAAGACAAAGGTCTCGGGGTCCAGTGAGAGTTGGAACTGGAGCGTGGGGCTACCCAATAAGTGGTGTAAACACAGAGGGACACAGCCATTCTTAGAACGATGGTGCAGAAGCAGAGAGGAGATAGAAACACGGACGCCTCTCCCCCACCCCTCCCCCTCCCCTGCCCATCTTCTCATCTCCTGCTGGTGCTTCTTCTTTTTCTTCTTCTTTTTTTTTTCTTTTTGGCTGTGCTGGGTCTTTGTTGCAGCACATGGGCTTCTCTAGTTGTGGCAGGTGAGCTTAGTTGCTCCACAACACGTGGGATGTTATTTTCCCAATCAGGGATGGAACCCACGTCCCCTCCATTGGAAGGTGGATCCTTAACCACTGGGATCACTAGAGCAGTCCCCTGCTGGTGCTTCCTGTTGGGCAAGCTCAACTGAAATCTATTGTCAAGGGAATGCAGGTCCTGTAGTCTGCATGGTTCAACATCTGGATCACAGAGAGGTTAAGCAGGGTGGAGAGTCCGTTTTGAGATGGGGAGCAGAATGGTGGAGTTGGAGTAACGAGCCTCCTGGATTCGGGAGGGTAACAGACAGGATCATGTAACCTGCTATTTGCTGAGCAGATTGAGTTGATGAGAAGGAAGTCTGTTGGGTGACGTTATTGTACAGAATCAAAACTGAATCTCCCCACACTTCAGTGGTAAGTGTCCCGTTCTTTTCTTTATATATCTAAATTTGGTCCAAGGGTGGATGGAGAGGAAAAAGAAACAAAGGATGCCCAGTCCTTGGATGTACTGTATCCCATGAAGACCTTGAAGATTTTCTGGCAAAGGGACGCAGCCTTATGTGGCAGGAGGCCTCCAGGATATCACCTCCAGCTTCCTACCCTTCTGTGGTCCCCTCCCACGTTCTACCAGCACTGGGACAGCAGGCGTGATGGTGCCTCAACTCTGAGATTAGGTCCTAACAGAGGCTGCAGCTCCGCTCTCTCGGTTTCTTTCTCTCTCTCATGACTTGCTCTGAGTGAAGCCATTATGGGGGCAGCTCTGTAGAGGGATCCACATGGTGAGGGGCTAAACCTCCTGCCAATTGTCACATGGATAATCTTGGAAATGAATTGCCGTCCACCCCAGACAAGCCTTCAGATGAGACTATAGCCCAGCTGGTAACCTGACTTCAACTTCACTGGAGACCCAAAGCCAAAACCACCCAGCTCAACTGCTCCTAGGTTGTTGACCTTCAGAAAATGTGGGAAAATAGTTGTTTGTAGTTTTCGACTACTGATATTTAGAGTGCTATGTCATATCATGCATGTGTACATGCTCAGTTCAGTTCAGTTCAGTCTCTCAGTTGTGTCCGACTCTTTGTGACCCCATGAATCACAGCACGCCAGGCCTCCCTGTCCATCGCCAACCCCTGGAGTTCACACAAACTCATGTCCATCAAGTCCATGATGCCATCCAGCCATCTCATCCTCTGTCGTCCCCTTCTCCTCGTGACCCCAGTCCCTCCCAACATCAGGGTCTTTTCCAATGAGTCAACTCTTCACTTGAGGTGATCAAAGTACTGGAGTTTCAGCTTTAGCATCAGTCCTTCCAATGAACACCCAGGTCTGACCTCCTTTAGGATGAACTGGTTGGATCTCCTTGCAGGCCAAGGGACTCTCAGGAGTCTTCTCCAACACCACAGTTCAAAAGCAACAGTTCTTCGGTGCTCAGCTTTCTTCACAGTCCAACTCACATCCATACATGACCACTGGAAAAACCATAGCCTTGACAAGATGAACCTTTGTTGGCAAAGTAATGTGTCTGCTTTTCAATATGCTATCTAGGTTGGTCATAACTTTCCTTCCAAGGAGTAAGCGTCTTTTAATTTCATGGCTGCAGTCACCATCTGCAGTGATTTTGGAGCCCAGAAAAAGAAAGTCTGACACTGTTTCCACTATTTCCCCATCTATTTCCTATGAAGTGATGGGACCGGATGCCATGATCTTCGTTTTCTGAATGTTGAGCCAACCTTTTCACTCTCCTCTTTCACTTTCATCAAGAGGCTTTTTAGTTCCTCTTCACTTTCTGCCATAAGGGTGATGTCATCTGCACATCTGAGATTATTGATATTTCTCCCAGTAATCTTGATTCCAGTTTGTGCTTCTTCCAGTCCAGCGTTTCTCACGATGTACTCTGCATAGAAGTTAAATAAGCAGGGTGACAATATACAGCCTTGACGTACTCCTTTTCCTATTTGGAACCAGTCTGTTGTTCCATGTCCAATTCTAACTGTTGCTTCCTGACCTGCATACAAATTTCTTAAGAGGCAGATCAGGTGGTCTGGTATTCCCATCTCTTTCAGCATTTTCCACAGTTTATTGTGATCCACACAGTCCAAGGCTTTGGCATAGTCAATAAAGCAGAAATAGACGTTTTTCTGGAACTCTCTTGCTTTTTCCATAATCCAGCAGATGTTGGCAATTTGATCTCTGGTTCCTCTGCCTTTTCTAAAACCAACTTGAACATCAGGAAGTTCACGGTTCACGTATTGCTGAAGCCTGGCTTGGAGAATTTTGAGCATCACTTGGCTAGTGAGTGAGATAAATGCAATTGTGTGGTAGTTTGAGCATTCTGTGCTCAGTCCTATCTAATTCTTTGCAACCTCATGGACTGTAGCCTGCCAGGCTTCTCTGTCCATGGGATTTCCCAGGCAAGAATACTGGAGTCGGTGGCCATTTCCTTCTCCAGGGCATCTTCCTGAACCAGGGATTAAACCTGCGTCTCCTGGGTCTCCTGCATTAGCAAGCAGATTCTTTACCACTGAGCCACATGGAAAGCCCAGATTTGTCATAGAGCAGCACTTACCTACTGCACACTTTGAGGCCAGAGGCAATTGCTGCTTTTTGGTAATGGTTGTTCACCTGCATTGGGACTTATAGTTTTTAATCATGGATTTAAAAAAAAAATAATGGATTTTATTTTATTTTTTTGCATCAATTTTTGTCTTTTAGCTATGGCCCATTCCATGGACTGTATAGTCCATGGGGTTGCAAAGAGTCAGACATGACTGAGCGACTTTCACTTTCATGGCATGTGGGATCTTAGTTCCCCGACCAGGGATTGAACCTGTGCCACCTGCAGTGGAAGTTTGGCATCTTAACCGCTAGCCTGCCAGCGAAGTCCCTGCACTGGGACTTTTAATTCTGTTCCTTATCAGAATCATTCACTAGCCCTGGGGGCTGTATTCTCTTAACTGTGTAACAAAGTGCTTATTATCCTTCCTAAGTCTCAGTTTCCTCAATTTAAAATAAAGGTCACAACAATGCCAGTCAGAAGAGTTGACCTAAAGGATTCGAGGGAATAAAGCATTCCAAGTGCCCCAGACAGAGCAGCTGTTTAACAACAACAATAACAAAAAAATTAGTTATTTTCATGGATAAGAGAGAGAAATGGGTTTTAAACACTATGTATAATCAAGACGATGACCCCGATGGGACATGAGGTTGCTCACCCCTGCTGCATCGTCTGTTTCAGCTGTTCTTTCTCTTGCCTTGAAGACAGTTCTGTTCTCTCCCAAGTGCTATAATGCACAGTTTCCCAAAACAACAGGCCCTCCTGCCAAGCCCCAACGGCCTGGAGCTTTGAAACATGTCTCGCTCCTGACCATGGAGAATCGGCTGTCTCCACTCACGCCTCCTTGGCCGAATGGGGAATCCCTGATTTTCTGGACGTGCTCTGTCACTGCCTGGATGGGAGCCAGGTTTTGCTCAAGATTTCCATTCTGGAATGACTCCGAGATGAGTAGGGGACTGAGTCATAGGGAGCTGGGGGTGTGGAGTGGAATGCAGCTCTTGAAATCACTCGGGGTTGGTGGGGACCTCAGAAAATAACACCAAGGAATACAGGAAGGTTTTGCTCTTGGTGGATGCCTTCATCAGCAGATTACATTGAATAGATGTAATACAGTCAGTTGATGAATTCAATTTCATCTCCACCCCATACCTCACCATTATATAAAGACTCCAGGTTTCAGAATCAGCTTCAAGGAAGAGGATACAGGGCCTTCCCTCCTGGTTCAGTGGCAAAGACTCCACGCTCCCAATGCTGGGGGCTCAGGTTCGATCCCTGGCGAGGGGACTAGATTCCTTGTGCTGCAACTAAGAGTTCACCTGCCACAATGAAAAAAGATCCTGCATGCTGCAATAGAGTTCAGAGATCTTGAAAGCTGAAACTAATACTTGGCACAGCCAAAGAAATAAGTTAAAAATCAGTTTTAAGTAAAAGAGAGTGGTGCAGATCATCAAAAAAGAATGAGATTAATTTCTGCCAAGTGGGGCTTCATATTAAAAGATATATTCAGAAATAAAAAATGAAATTATAATCAGTGTTTACCTGGAAGGAAAGAAGAGAGGGGTGGCAGGAAGAGAGAGGAAGGAAGGAAGAAAGAAAGAAGAAGAAAACAGTAGGTGATGAAAAGCAGCTAAGCCAATCTCTGTCATGATTCCTGCTCAACCTGGGAAGTCACCTACTTACCCCATCTCTGCCAGTGGCCACAGCTGTCAATCAGGAGAAACACCCCCTCCCCCCAACATGATACAGACAGTATCATCCCCAAGTGTCCATCTTGAAACTCACATTGGCATTCATGACGACCATCCCACCTTGACAAAGAAAAAAAAAAACATTCTCATTTCAGTTTCCATCCTTCTCCTCTCCCCAGGAAGCAGGTAGAAAAACAACACAGAAGTAGCAACAAGCAGCAGTCATTCTGTGTCCGTGTTTCTTTTAGGCATAGAACAGTCCTGCTTGAAAAGGACAGTATAGGGTTGTTAAGCAGACAGAGGCGGGATCCCAGGATTTCTTCTTCAAGGCCATCAAGCTTTCAAGTTGATGTGTGTTAAAAAAAAAAAAAAAAAAAGTGTACCAATAAGGATATTAGGGTCCCACTGTTTATAGTAGTGAAAAATAAGAGGCTATAAAGTCCCCATCAGTTGGAGACTAATTTACTCAATTAAGATACTTCCAGAAGTGGAATATGCTATAACCTTTAGCGATAAGGGGCTATATTTACATGTCCTGAAAAGCACAAAGAAAAGTATGTGCCCAGTATCCTGTTAAGTGGGTCGTGCCATGGTATAATAAGAAGAATGATATAGTTCCACTTCTCTTTTGAATTATCATCAGAATATACATGTGCATATATATATATATATATATATATATATATATATATATATTTAAATAAGAATTTTAATTGTCTGGAAAGCTATACACCAAACTGTTAACAGTAATTTGAGGGTGATTTGGAAAGGGTCAGAAACATCTATAGTGTTTGAAAGTCTGACAATAAACATCTGTGGATGATTTACAATTTTTTTTTTTTTTTAATGAAACAGCTTAAGAAGTCAGAGATGTGAGGCAGAGTACCTGGGTTCTTCTGAGTATCCTGCAACAAACTTGGCCTCTCTCTACCACTGGTTAGTTCATAATTAGTTTGTTGCAAAGACACCAGAAGAATCCAAGTACCCTGCCTAGGGGTGTGGGGAGGGTGAAAAGAAGGAAACTTGGCAGTACAAAGAGGAGAGATCCATGTGATTCTAGTCCAACGGGTATTCTGGAGGTAAATTTCAAATTCTGGAATCATCTGGGAATCTGTCAGAATGCAGTTTCTGGGACTCCAGCCCTGGAGATCCTGAGTTACAAGGTCTAGGGAAAACCAGGACAAATGCATTATTGTAATGTGTCTCCCAGGTGATTCTGACGAGAAAGCCTGAGCCATAGCGTTAAGACCCAGCCTCACCACCATTTCCTGTGCATCCTTGGACAAGCTGCCTGGTTTTCTTCCTCAAAAGTTTCTGAGTCATTGGATCTGGGAAAGAGCTTGAGAATGTGCATGCACATGTGCTAAGTCACTTCAGTCGTGTCTGACTCTTTGCAACCCTATGGACTACTGTAGCCTGCCAGGCTCCTCTGTCCATGGGATTATTCTCTAGGCAAGAACACTGGAGTGGGTTGCCATGCCCTTCTCTAGGGGATCTTTCTGACCCAGGGATTGAACCTGTGTCTCCCTACGGCTCCTGCATTGCAGGCAGATTCTTTACCGCTGAGCCACTGGGGAAGCCCCAGTGCACTCTAACTGGGGAGAATGTGCACTTCTAACAAATTCAGGTGCAGTGGATACTCCTGATATGGGAGCCATACTTTGAAGAACTACCACATTACCCTAACAAGCCACAGGACCATTGTAAGGAGCAAAGGGGAGCACACAGGAGACAATGTTTGCAAACTAGAGAGGCTTGCGACATGGTGATTAAACAAATCATTCAAATCCTACCTCTTCTACTTACTGACTTGACAATTTTTGGGAAAAAAATCTCTTAGCCCTCCTGAGACTTAGTTTTGACATCTCCAAAATGGATGTCATGGAACTTTTGCAGACACGCTACTTCTATGAAATGCACACAAAATATCTCATGGTTTACCACCCGGATACTTGAAGATTAAATTATTTTCCATGCATGTAGAGTTATTTAGTACAGAAGGTGTCCACACCTGATAAACATACAGTAAATCTTTGCTTGTATGACTCTGAGTGCTAAAATACTGAAAGAGAGAAAAGGAAATGATTTGGGTACCAGAGGTAATCAGCAAGCATTGATTGAATGCCAAATGCATGCAGATGGGTAGCCACTCAAGGAAAGGATAAGGTTGCTGGGGTCATTTTGCCAAATCATAGCAGGTAAATCAGACATCAGAATCAGGTGCATTGTGGGTGGAGTGGGTCATGTGACCTTGATTCTGAGACTTGTTCCTCCCCGGTCTGCAATTGGGAATCCTAAAACTTACCCTAGAGACTCTTGGGAAATTCAGATCATCAGCAGAATCCAGAGCTCTTTGGGCAGTCCTGCTTTTTCCCTTATGGGCCTAACGGAACCTCAGACACTCCTCCATTCTGAGCTTGCTTCATCCTCTGTGTCCCAATTTTCCAGTCATTCAAACTCAGGTCCTTGTTCCAGTTCTGTGATTAAGTGGCATGATTACCAGCTGATGCCAGCAGGCTGAGTGTCTGTAGGTAAGCTCTGCATCTCCTGTCACCATTCTAATATGGGGGAGAGGGACCTGAGTTGTTGAGAGATAGAGTTAGCACGGGGAATCACCTGGTACGTAGCAGATGCTTTTCTAATGAGATCTGTTGTTCTCATCACTGAGCCATGTCCCTGTCCCTTCCAGGGAGAGCCACACAAGGCTCCAAGTGCTATCGTGCCAGGGGGTACCACCTTGTTCCTCTCTACTCAGCATGTTTGCCAGATGCCTGCAAGGCAGCCCATGACCCACCTAGAGGTGTTTTTCTAAATGTGGTCACCCACCCCCCTCATCCAGACCGCCTGAGAATGCTCATTAACATGTCAGATTCTTGGGCCCTCATGCAGACTGTCTGTATGAGATTCTCTGGGGTGGGGTCTCATGCTGCATTTTTAACAAGCTCCGTAGATTCTAAAACACAGTAAAGTTGGAGAATCACTGCTCTCCAAGATTTGTTGTTTGTGCCTCATACAGAACTTTTTCTTGTCACAGCTATTTTGATATATAACAACAAGAGTGATGACTGTCATTATTATGTATTGATAATGTGCTGGCAACAATGTGGGGTGTGGGGCCACAGCCAACTAGGCATACTACAGCCCTCAGGCCAAATTCAGCTCACCCCCTGATTTTGTCAATGAAGTTTCACTGGGGTACAGCCACATCCATGGTTTCTGTCTTGCTTTCTGTTCTTGCTTTCACCTGCCAAAGGCAGGGTCAAGGAGTTGAGATCTGAAAAGGAGAAGGGGGCTGACGCTCTGGCTTTTTAAGAAAAAGTTTGCAGTTCCTGCCATCAAAGGTAGTGTGTCCATCCTACCACAGAATCATAGGCAGTTATTAAAAGTGATGCCTTTTGAACAGTGAGAGATTATTTTTTTGGGCTCCAAAATCACTGCAGATGGTGACTGCAGCCATGAAATCAAAAGAAGCTTGCTCCTTGGAAGAAAAACTATGACAAACCTAGACAGCATATTAAAAAGCAGAGACATCACTTTGCTGACAAAGTCCATCTAGTCAAAGCTATGGTTTTTCCAGTAGTCATATATGAATGTGAGAGTTGGACTATAAAGAAAGCTGAGCATTCAAGAATTGATGCTTTTGAACTATGGTATTGGAGAAGACTCTTGAGAGTCCCTTGGACTGCAAGGAGATCAAACCAGTCAATCCTAAAGGAAATCAACCCTGAATATTCATTGAAAGGACTGGTGCTGAAGCTGAAACTCCAATACTTTGGCCACGTGATGTGAAGAACTGACTCACTGGAAAAGACCCTGATGCTAAGAAAGATTGAAGGCAGGAGGAGAAAGGGACAACAGAGGATGAGATACTTGGATGGCATCACAGACTTGATGGACATTAGTTTGAGTAAGCTCCGGGAGCTGGTGATGGACAGGGAAGCCTGGCATGCTTCAGTCCATGGGATCCCAAAGAGTTGGATATGAGTGAGCAACTGAACTGAACTGAATGCTGGGAAAGATTGAGGGCAAGAGGAGAAGGGGGCAAGAGACAATGAGATGGTTGGATAGCATCATTGACTCAATGGACATGAGTCTGAGCAAACTCAGGGGGGTAGTGAAGGACCAGAGAGCCTGGTGTGCTTTGGTTATGGGAATGGAAAAGAGTCAGACACAACTTACTGATCAAACAACAACACAGAAGAATAATTTCTGCCACTGAAAAACACCAATTGAGACAATTAACTGACACAGAGATGCCAGATTTTGATCCTCATCCTTTCTGTGCTTTACTCTCCTTACCTGAAAATGGCTGCAACTGAAGCATTTTCCTTTGGCACTTGTGGGGATTAAGTGACATGGCTGAAGTAAAAGCCTTGACCCTTTGTCTGATGCATCAGAAATGCTCAAAAATCTGAAGCCATGGTGTGTGTATGTGTCCGTTGCTCAGTTGTATCCAACTCTGCAATCCTATGGACTATAGCCTGCCAGGCTCCTCTGTCCACAGGAATTTTCAGGCAAGAATACTGGAGTGGGTTTGACATTTTCCTCCTCCAGGGGATCTTCCTGGTCCAGGGATCGAACCCATGCCTTCTTGGTCTCCTGCATTAGCAACTGGATTCTTTGCCTGCTTGAGTCATCAGGGAAATAGTGTTTGCATTCTCTCCACTTTGCTTGCCTGCTTATTTTTTTAAGCTGGTCTTAGTATTGTAAAGTCTTTATTGAATTTGTTACAACATTGCTTCTGTTTTATGTTTTGGTTTTATGGCCAAGAGGCATGTGGGATCTTAGCTCCCAGACCAGGGATGGAATCTGCAGCCCCTGCTTTGGAAAGTGGAGTCTTAACCACTGGACCACCAGGGAAATCTCTTGCCTGCTGATTTGAAATGATTTACGTCTTCCAAAAAGTGATGCGTGTGCTTGCCTAACTTTACGCTAGAAAAAGAAGTGTGTTCGTAAGTTGCTTGTTCATTTTGTTATTTTATTTTTTGCTATTTATTTTTATTGGCCTATAATTGCTTTACAATACTGTGTTAGTTTCTGCTGTACAATGTATTGAATCAGCTATATGTATACATATATCCCCTCTCTTTAGGACCTTCCTGCCTCCATCCATCTAGGTCACCCCGGAGCACCGAGCTGATCTCCCTGTGCTATGGAACAGGTTCCCACTAGCTGTCTATTTTACACAGGACTGTGTATATATGTAAGTGCTACTCTCCCAATACATCCCACCCTCCCCTTCCCTCACTGTGGCCACATGTCCCTTCTCTACCTCTGGGTCTCTATTCACTTGCAGAGACATGGATGGACCTAGAGTCTGTGGTACAGAGCAAAGTAAGTCAGAAAGAGAAAAACGAATATCGTATGTTAATGCATATATGTGGAATCTTAAAAAAAAAAAAAAAAAAATGGTGCAGATGAACCTATGTGCAGGGCTGGAATAGAGATGCTTGTTCATTTTAAAAATGCATCCTACCTCTAGGAGGAAGTTTCCTGCGTCACCCTGCATTGCTCTGCAGGGCTCATGGTTCTACAAGCAGGCCCCTCATGAACTGCTCCCTGACACCGTCTCCAGTTGCCACGTGCAGATGCAGTGGCGTGTGCCTGTGGATCCAGGCAACAGCTCATCCTCGTGTCAGACTGGATGCCTTTGCACAAGTGCCTTCTCTGCATTTGGCCTCAGTTTCTCTGAAGGAAGAGGAAACAGTCTCTGAGTCTCTTTCCAGCCTTCACTTCATGCTCCTCTCCCCTGGGATTGCAAAGAAACTCTACCACCAGTTGCAGTCCTGCTCCCCCGCCCGCACCACCCCACCCCACCCCCACCAACAGTTTGCAGCCTCCTCACTGCAACCAGGGCTCCAGGGAGAGCAAAAGCTTGTGAAATGGAGTTTGCCTCTCGTTGGGCATGGTGGGCCTTTCAGCAACCCTGCGACCTGGATTAGGAGTTTGAGCAATGCCTCTAAACCCTGCACTCTATTTAATTTCCTTGATTTATAGCGAGGATTTCCCACACCTCCAGGGGAGAGAGGCACTGCCATCCCCCACTCGCTTCCCAAGGCAGAGCCTCTGATTCCTCAGCCTGTTTATCTCCCCCGTCGCTACAACACAGACCATCTCCAGGGACCCTGGCATGTCTCTTGTAAACCAGGTGACATAGCTAAGCCCCGGGGTTCTCTCCACCCACTTGGATTTCCTCACGTGGAGCTGGCCCCGGGTTCTGATGCCGCTACACGTTTCCTCGCTGGGAAGGCAGCCCCGTGAATATGTGAATTTCATCAGCAGCCCCTGGTGGGGTCTTCTCTGACCCTCAAGACTGTCGCAGGGGGAAATAGGGACCAGCATGGCCTCAAAGAGGAGCTCTGAGTACTCCTGGGCATGAATCAGCTGGGAGATGTGTCCCAGCCAGCAGTGAGGAGCACATATGCTTGGAGTGGGAGAGTCAGTTCTAGAGGGAGTTGGCAGTTCTTCTGGGTCAGAGGGAGAGTTGGGAAGGAGGTCCAGGATCCATGAAGACTCAGGAGGGGGTGGGTGGTTGGATGGGAAAAGGAGTTCATTGGAGAACTCCGTCCTCCTTTTTCATGGCTTTCTCCCTTAGCTGGAGCCAGATTTGGCTTCCAGATCAGCTTGTGTCATCAAGCTGAGACTGGGAAACTCCAAACCCAGGCATCAGATCAGATCAGATCAGATCAGTCGCTCAGTCGTGTCCGACTCTTTGCGACCCCATGAAATGTTCACCAACAAGTATGGATGGGAAACTCCTAGCTGTACGTATAGTAGGTAGCCCCACACACACCCAAGGCTCAGCTCCCACTGGTCCTTTGCCCAGACTCCGACACTGACACCTTGACAACTGTAATGCATTTTTCCCCCAAGCAGTTCTATCTCCATCTCTCTATCTCCCTGTCCTCTCATCTCCTTTCCTTTGTTGTCATCCCTCTTCTTGGCTCCCTTCTCCCGGTCTTTTTCTCACATTCACCTCTCGTTCTCTGCATCTCCCCATCGTTCCTCCTTCTCCTTCCCCTTTCTGTCCTCTCACTTCTTCTTGTTCTCTTTCTTCTTTCTCCATCACTTCCTCTCCTCTTCCTCTCTTCTGTTGTACTAGGACACTCCTTCTCAATGTGTGGTCCACAGACCAGTAGCAGCATCACCTGAAAATTCATCAGAAATGCAAATTCTCAGGTTCTACTCCAGACCTACAGCATCAGATGATCTGGGGGTGAGGCTCAGCCATCTGTGTTTCCATAAGCCCTCCAGGGGATCTGATGCACGTTCAAGTTGGAGAATAACATTCTCAGAGGAAAATGGTCATTGGAAGGAAAAAAAAAAAAAAAGAGTATCTTTGAGTGCTGATCCGATAAGCCCTCATTTCTAAACATGTAAAGCCCTCCTCTTCCCATTAGCTAATTAGGACATTGGACCACCAGCCTGGCTGAGATGCTTTCAGGAACAACGTCAGAAATCACACTCAAGTTCTCTGATTACTATCACCCTTCTAAATCCCTTAGGCCAACCCACGTCTTTCCTGTCCCTGCTTTCTGCCTTTATTCTTCCCTCTCTCTGGGTGCTTTAAAGGGTACCAAGAACGGGGGAAATTGAACCCTATGTCCAACAGTTCACAGTCTGAATCAGCATTTGCCAAAGTGTATCCCCCTGCTATTGATAGGAATATTGATAGGAAAAGGATTCTGTAGTCAAATATGGGTGGGGAGGGCTGCATAAACAGATTTGTTTATTGCAGGACTTTTCAGAGCCTAAGTCCACGGTGGGTTTCAATGTTAGTAGCATGTCCTGAACTTGACCACAGAAACCATTTTCTTTTTTAAAGATTTAGTTATTTTATTCTGTGGCTGTGAGCCAGCTTTGTCTGGTTGCAGTGAGAGAGGGCTATTCATTGCATGGACTTCTCACTGCAGTGGTTTGTCTGTGGAGCACAGACTCTAGGTGCTTGGGCTTCGGCTTGTAGGGTCTAGAGCGTGAGCTCCATAGTTGTGGCCCATGGACTTAGTTGCTCCAAGGCATGTCGGATCTTCCCAGACCAGGGATCAAGCTAGTGTCCCTTGCCTTGCAGGGCAGATTCTTAACCACTGGACCACCAGGGAAGCCCCGCAGAAATCCATTTTCTTTGGGGCACTGCACAGGATGCCCACACTTGGGAAATACTGCTTAAGGAGACTATGTCTTTTCTCCCCAGGAGCCTTATATGAATGCCAATAGGTATGGAATGAAACAGCCAAGATGGCATGCAGCAGTCTATGTTGACCTTGGAAAGATCTAGGCGCCAAGGGTAAGAGCATGCTCAGTAGCTCCTAGGGTCCCTGGCATGTCTCCCTGTTGGTGTCTGAATGGATGATGAGCAGACTTTAGTCTTCAGACTTCATGCAGCCAGCTTCACTCCACGGTATTGACTGTGGTATCATTTCAGGATAAAGAATGAGAAAGCTGTGAGCATGCTACTGTTTCTGAAATATGCCCAGAACTTATCGCTGGAGCTTCTATTTAGTAGATCTGGCATGAGGGCTGGGAATCGAGATTTTTTTTTTTTTAAAGTTCCCAGGAGCTTTGGATCTAACAGTGAAGACTGAAAGCCGCTGGTTTGCATGAATTTGTGCATGATGTTTATGTAATGGTATGTTCAGAGAAATATGGGATCCAGATCTTTGTGTATAATCTTCAAAATAGACCTAAGGGAAGATAACCAGGCCCTTTCTATAACATCATCACCTTGGGACCCTCACCGGGGGTGAATGGACTGTGGATTTGTTGTGGTGGGGATGCTGACGTGGAGGTAAAAGCAAGAGAGAGAACCTTTTATTTCCCTACAAACCTGAAAGATACAAAATCATGATTTAATTCAGTGATGAGTAAGTCTCTTTTTTCCTTGACAAAAGATAATTCAGGAAAAATACAAAATGTTTATGGCCTATTTTTTTTTTTCATTAAAATTGAAAATAGTTTTGTTGAGTCCCGGAAAGGGAGAGGCCAGTTCTTACAATGGAAATGACCTCTGTCAGTGATCCTCAATCTGCTTTTAGACGTAGAAATTTTTTCTCAAGGGAAGTCTATGGTCAAACTCCATGTGTCACATTAAAGAAAGCTCTCTGCCTTAACAGTAGATGGGAGATTTGAAGCTTAAGTGGGCCATTTTCCCACTGATATTTGGAGGAAATAAAGACATTTTTTTTCTAAACAGACTGGGAAACATAACCTACTTTCTAGGCCCCACAAAAAAAGCAATGAAATAATTGGCATTTTAGAGACTTCCCTGGTGGTCCAGTGGCTAAGACGTCTCCCTCCCAATGCAGGGGCCCGAGTTTGATCCCTGGCCACAGAACTAGATCCCACATGCTGCAACTAAAAAAAAAGTTCCACTTACTGAAACAAACAAACAAAATGCTGAATGCCACAACTGAGACCCAATGGAGCTAAATAAATATCTAAATTTTTTTTTAATTAGCACTACATTCTCCCTTCCAAAATAGTATTATTCAAGAAGATTTGATTAGTCACAGCATAGATGAAGCTTTCAAATTTTTCGACATGATCTCAAATTTCAGACTACATGTATTTTACAGACTGAGGTTCCTAGAAACTGCATTTAAAAAGTCTCATTAATCGTGTGAATTCCCTTTGATTTGCATCATTTAAACTTTTATGGAGATTTCCTAATTCTTTTATTCTGGAATTTGGTACAGTTTATTGTTCCATTCCCCGAAGACTTCAGCAACCAAAAAAATAGACTTGTGTATATCTTGAAGAAAAAAGTAACCATGGTAGAATTATCTGAGAAAACTAATTGGTAGAAATAGGAAAAAAAAAGTACCATCTGATTTTATTACTACTAATATTTTTACAGTCAAAATAAAATAGATTAGGACTTCCTTGGCATTTTTCTTGCCACCCTGGCCCACTGAGCTTTATTGGCACAGAATTTGGAAGGGTAAAGAGGAAGACAATGAGATGCATTCTCCTCCTGGGACTAAAGAGAGGCCTTTTGGGGAGAGTTGGGAGGACAGAAGTCCCTGAGCCTAAGAGGTGGAAGAGAAGTGAGAGGGTGCTAAAGGATTCACAGGAAGTGACGTCAGGCAAGTGACAAACTGTGTCTGCAGTTCTGTCATTAGAGCAAGAATGAGGACTGGTAGAAGATACTTCTTGTATGCTGCACTACTCAGATGTGGACATCAAAGGGCGGCTGCTGCTAAGTGCGACCCCAGCCCACCAGGGTCCCCTGTCCCTGGGATTCTCCAGGCAAGAACACTGGAGTGGGTTGCCATTTCCTTCTCCAATGCATGAAAGTGAAAAGTGAAAGGGAAGTCGCTCAGTCGTGTCTGACTCTTAGCGACCCCATGGACTGCAGCCCACCAGCCTCCTCCGTCCATGGGATTTTCTAGGCAAGAGGACTGGAGTGGGGTGCCATTGCCTTAGGGCAATAGCGTTATATTTAAAAGCAATAAACATTGGCTTAGGAGCTTCCCTGTGGTCCAGTGGTTAAGAATCCACCTGCCAATGCAGGGGACATTGGTTCAATCCTTGGTCCTGGAAGATCCCATGTGCCTCGGGGCAACTCAGCCCAGTGTGCCACAACTCCTGAGCCCATGCACCTACTTTCTAGCCTAGAAAGTAGCCTGTGTGTGTCAAAGAAGACCCATCACAGCCAAAAACAAAACAAAAGAAAAAACGCTTATAAAATGTCAATGATTTGACACCTCATGGAATCAGAAATAGGGCCAGGGCTGCATATTTCGATGCCCTACCCTGCTGTCGCTCCCTCTCAATGTGAATGCTGCCCTGAGGGCCAAGTGACTCTGCACCCCTTCCTGTCCCACCTTGGAGTTTGTTAGGTGGACCCCCCCCAACCCTAGACTTACTGAATCGGAAAGCTCTAGGAAGGAAGAATCCAGCAATCCTGTACCCCCAACCCCACCTCCACCCCCACCGCCCAGGGATGTCCTGTGTGTGTGGGTGTGGGTGTGGGTCGCTCAGTTGTGTCCGACTCTGCGATTCCATGGACTGTAGCCTGCCAGGCTCCTCTGTCCATTGGAATTCTCTAGGCAAGAATACTGGAGTGGGTAGCCATTCCTTACTCCAGGAGATCTTCCCGATCCTGATGCTCACTCAGATTTGAGCATTTGGTCAAGTTTGTTTCGTGTCTGAAACAAATTTGAAGTTCAGGTTTCAGTGGCTGGTCCTCTGCCACAAACACCCCCCTCCCTGTCCCCTTTCTCTGAACTCCATTCTTTAACCTTAACGTCTCCCTGAGTTTTTTGACAGATGTGCTTGGCTGGGTCAGATCTCATGTTCTGAGATCAGAGTTCTGGGTTCTAGTTTGTCAGCGAGCGTTACCTCTAAGCAGCGACCTTATCCAAGTCATGTAATTTATTTGTACCTGAGGGCTTCCCTGGTGGCTACGCTGGTAAAGAATCTGCCTGCAGTGCAGGAGACCTGGGTTGGAAAGATCCCCTGGAGAAGGGAATGGCTACCCACTCCAGTATTCTGACCTGGAGAATTCCATGGACTGTATAGTCCATGGGGTCGCAAAGAATCGGACACAACAGAGTGACTTTCACTCACTTGGTTTCTTAACCTGTGAAATGGGCATCATAATAATAATGTCCATCAACAACAGTGATTTGAATGATAAAATGGCTTGCCACATGAAACAGTCTCAACAGTGCCTGGCCTTTAGAAGGTGCTTTAGACAGGTTACTAATCATAGTTACCTGTTTGCCAGCTTTAAGAGGAGATAACACATCAACTAACTTGTTTGTGATCCAGGAAGTACCAAGCAGAAGGTGAGATACCAAGCAAGCATCCTGCTGTGTCCTCTTGGTTGCAGCCATCCATGATGCAGGTCTAGCTCATGAGTGTTGCACCTGTTCAGTCAACAAGGCACACACTCTTTTCTTTAATTGAGCTCCTTATGCGTGCCAGGCGCTAGGCCAGGCCTTGTACAAACATTACCTCAGCTAATCCTCATCACCAGCCTAGGAGGAAAGGAATGTCCTTACGTAGTCAGAATGGAGGTTAGGCTCAGAGACATTCGGTTCACTCTTCTGGTGCCAACAGCCGGCAAATGGAAGAAACAAGCTAGAAGTAGGTGTGTCCAAATCCAACATCTAGAGGGAAAGGAGAGCAAGTCTCCGAAATAGCCTTTCTTTTCCTTTACCAGAAGTGTCTTTATGGCCTTTTATTATAATGTTATCTACATTTGTTTTGATTGGAGACAAAAGAAGGAGATGGCAGAGGATGGCATGGTTAGATGGCACCTCCAACTCAAGAGATGTGAATTTAAGCAAACTCTGGGAGATAGTGGAGGACAGGGAAGCCTGGTATGCTGCAGCCCATGGGATCACAAAGAGTCAGACACGACTGAGTAGGCATGCACCCACCAAGCAATATGGGAATGGGACATATATAGCCACTGGACATTTTCTAATTATTCTATGGTAGCAAGAATAACTCTTTTTGATAGTCCTATAGATGTCAGCCTGATCTTTTTTCCAAAACATACACATATACATTCATTTTTTTAATAACAACAAAAAATGAGCTCATACTTTGGATTTCTTAATATCCTGCCATTTAAACTTACTATATTAAGACATCTTGCTATGGCAATATCTATAAATAAATTTCATGCTTCATAAAAGCTATATGATATCTCATTTGTGGATTTACTCTGATTGATTTAACCAATTTCCTATCAATGAATACTTAGATCCTTTCCAATATTTTATACTTGCAGATAGCTCTATAATAAACATCCTTGCGAGTAAATGTATATCGTTTTGGAGGATCACTTAATTATTTCCTTAGAAAGTACTGCTAGAGATGGGGTGTTGTTGTTGAGTCACTAAGTCATGTCTGACTCTTTGCAACCCCATAGGCTGTAGCCTGCCAGGCTCCTCTGTCCACAGGATTTCCCAGGCAAGAATACTGGAGTGGGCTGCCATTTCCTTCTCCAGGAGCTCTTCCCCACCCAAGGATGGAATCCCCGTCTCTTGCATTGGCAGGCTGATTCTTTACTACTGAGCCATCAGGCTTTTATTACAGAATTTTCCAAATTTCCCTGAAAAGATATAATACCTTCTTTCTACCTTAATCAGCAGTTTAAGCATCTATAATTCTATGAGATAGATGCGGGGATATCTCTTCCTCTTTTGAGGCCAGCTTATCAAAAGGGTAAATCTCCATAGTCCTCCACATTTGCTAAAGCATCATATGGATTTAACACTAGATCTCTTTGCTTCTCCTGGCTTTGCCCCATTCCAAGATCATTTGCCAAATGCCAATTGCCAGTATTTCCCAGGCAAAAGCTGAGATTCTTGGCAGGGTTTTCTGTTTGACCTTGTGTTCCTCCACGTGTAAATAGGTTGTTCTGTAATTATAATTCATGATGTTTGCATGTAATAGAGGTCTTGCCCCAGAAGTGTTAACTTCATTGAATACCAACCACAGGGTTTTTTTTTTTTTCCTTCCAAATCACCACCCCCCCCCCAAAAATAGAAAAAGGAAAAGAAATTACCAAGACTACAGACAGACCTTTATTTCTAATATGTTGCCTGAACACTTGTATTAAGTCATGTTTTCTCTGGCCAGAACTACCCTGGTTTTTTTTCTGTCAGTTTAGTCTATAAATGAAGTGAAGTTACTGCCCCTATTAAAATGGAACACTGTGCCCTCACTTTGCTCTTAACGGGTGGGAAAACCCCATTAAGTGTTTGTGAAATATGTCTTAAATACAGGAATTTTAATCTAGTGGTCTAATAAATCCCTCTCTTCTACTCAAATGAAAGTCTTAGGTTTTCAGGCATCTCTTCGGTTATTTGTTCACCAAAACTTTCTTACATAAACCTGACCCTGAGAGCTATGGTTTGAGAATGTTTCTTCCACTGGGGTATGTATAAATATATATATGTGTATAGATATACACACACACACACACACACACACACACACATATATATATATATATATAAAGCATATCTTTCAAAGAATCAGAAACTTTGTCAGGTGTATTTCATGGTACTTGTTTAGAAATGTGCCTGGAATTCTTCTTCTAGGGCAAAATCCATGAAATCTCTATGACTGCTCCAGAATGCGACAACTCATAACAAGACCTAAGACTTCATAATATTTGAAGTCTGTTCTTTTGCTGCAAGTTTTGATGGCCAGCTAAAAAGTACACTCTCCTTTTAAAGCATAGTTCATAAGAGTTGGAACGTTTCTCCTTAACCACAAGTCACAAAGAGCACCAAGCTGGACCTATGAATTCAGCTCTCCTACGTATTTCTGTTGACTGGTTTTTCTTTTGGCTTGAGTGTTTATTAAGAAACTCTGGGTGTATTGGCTGGAGGTGAATTTCATCTTCATATTGGGTGCAACAGGGGGACATGTCATTTATTATATTTGTGAAAAAGGAAAATTTTGTTTTAACTCTGGCTGTGCATGAGTGCTCAGTCATGTCTGACTCTTTGCAAACCCATGTAGCCTGGAGAAGGGATTCTCCAGGCAAGAAGACTGGAGTGGGATGCCATTCCCTTCTCCAGGGGATCCTCCTGATGCTGAGATGGAACCCACATCTCTTTTATGTCCTGAATTGGTAGGTGGATTCTTTCCCAATAGCGCCACCTGGGAAGCCCTAACTCTGACTACTTTTATGTTTATTTCCTAAAATCAAAGGCATTTCTAATATAACCAAATTATAACCATCAGTGAATATCAGGAAGCTAATGTTGATACACTGTCACCATATAGTTCTCATTCAAGTTCCTCTCACTGTTGTGTTTGTAGTCAAAGGACCCAATTCAGAATTGTTATGCTTAGTTTTTTATGTCTCTTTCATCTTCCTTCATTCCAGAGCAATTCTTTGGTGTCTTCTCAACTTTTGTGTGTGGCCACTCCAATTCAGCAGAATGGGACAAAATATGCTTCAGCATTAACCATTTCAGTGGAGATCCCAGCTATATTATGATTTTTAACACTGGAAATGGGAAGGGAGCATGTTCTGGCTACCATCTGGAATGAATATTACTCCAAAAGTTCACTTGAATCCATGGACATAATGTAATTTATTTCTTCTTGCCAAAGTGGTAGGTCTCATCACTTATGCACGCATTTCTCTCTCTTTTTTTTTTTCTATTTATTCATTCAAAATATTTAAATGTCTATTAAATGTAAGGAGAAAGAAGCCATGTGTGTACATTCCCACTGAATCTGAACCTCAGAATCCTTCTCAACACAGTGTCCTGGGCAACCCGAACCCATTTTTCTCTGTTGGCACTCTAGAGGAAAATAAATGAGCAAGCGCATCTTAGGTTGCCGAGATTCCCACACACCACGTGAAACAGGGCCTTGCATGCAGAAAATACTTGTTGAATGGATTTAACTTGGTGTGAAAATAGCCTTTCGTTTCAAGGTAGGAGAGAAGAGCAAAGAGGAAAAATAAAACTGAGGCAAAAAAACACATCCTATAATATTGTGTCAAAAATGCTTGTGCCCTTTGTTGCTTATCCCCAAGGAGGAAAGACATCTGGAAAATTTGAGTTGCTAAAAGCTGAAATTGTCCCAGATACTATTATGCAAATAAAAGAGGAAGTGGGATTGAGTTCATGAATCCTGACTAAGAAAACCTTTAATGATTTTTTCAGTTTATGATTTTGGAAAGCATCTCTTCAAATGAGTGGGGATTCCCTGGTGGCTCAGCTGATTAAGGATCTGTGTGCAATGCAGAAGACCCAGGTTCAATTCCTGGGTCAAGAAGATCCCCTAGAGAAGGGAATGGCAACCCAGCCCAGTATTCTTGCCTGGAGAATTCCATGGTCAGAGGAGCCTCAACGGCTACAGTCCATGGGTTTGCAAAGAGTCAGACATGACTGAGCGACTAACTCTTGCACTTTGACTTCCAATCAGTACTGCCAGGAGTTCTCTTTCAGAGATTGTACACTTCTCCTGAAGATTCTGCCATAATTCAGAGTATTTTTAGAAGTTGTTTTTTGGGGAGTGGGATGTGGGGAAGAGGAGTATATACTTCAGATTCTTGCTCCCTTTTTTGGGTCAGTTTCTTTCTTGATGGCCAGATCTGCGAACTTTGAGGATTCCTTTAACCTGGGGAAAGAGTCAAATATCACTCAGGGAGAAGCATTAAGAATAAAATGGATAATTCACTTAGTTACACTCATCTGAGTTCAAACAACTAAGATGCAAACATGAATTTTAAAAAAAAATGAATGAACAGTATAATTATAGTGCGGTTTGTGCTTTGCTTTGAAATGTCCATTTAGACATTTCCCAAGGCCATTTCCCAAAAGGAATTCCAAGAGTCCATGGGGTGATGGCATCTCATTTGTTCTGAAAATATCCTTGGAAGGGGTTTTTCTTGGAAAGTGGTCCCTCTGATGAACTCCTTGTGGCTATGTAACTAAAATCCTATATTGTCACTTTATCATTGCTTTACATTTCCTTCTCAGCTAGTGCCTGGAAAAGAGGAGCCCCAAAGGGTGGGAGATAATTCACAGCGGGATTTACCTGGAATCCAGTGGTTTAAAATTCCATTCTTCCACTGCAGGGATCACGGGTTCCATCCCTGGTCGGGGAACTAAGATCCCACATGCATCTTGGTATAGCCAAAAAAATAATAAATTTAAAATAAATTAAAAAAGGAAGACAATTTGTGGTAACAAGATAGGGGAGAGGGAAAAGGAAGGAAATCGAGGAAAAATTGGGCCTTAGGGGTGTTGGAGAATCTGTGTTTGGCCACGTTCTGTTGCCTTTCGGCTTCTGCGAGGCTGGTGCTCCTGGGCTCAGAGCTGTCTGACCTGCGGATGGCCGGAAGCCGACTATGACAGAGGCCTGAGATATTGCAGATCGGGTTGGGGAAGGGTCAAAATCATTAGTCACAGGAGATGAGAGGAGGAGGAGGAGGAGGTGAGGAAATGAGTGCAAAGGAAACAGCGTCAGTGTTGAAGCCCAGAGAACCAGCTCCGAAGACTCTAGAGCCTTCTTTTCTCAAGTCACTGTTCCCTCCAAGTCCTCCTCACCTCTGCTAAACTCCATCACCCGCTCCAAACTCCTTGCTCCTCTCTCTCTCTGCTCCTCCTGATTCTCCCTCTGCTTGAATTCTCTGCATTCATTAGTTCTGTTTCTTTTTGTTGTTGTTTTTTTTTTTTTTTCCAGCAGCCTCTGCAAAGGCTTGATGCTTACAGACTGGCTTTTTTTCTTCTCATTGTGATTGGGTGGGTCGGGTGGGAGACAAGCCAAGAAGAAAGGAGGGACTTTTCGAAAGTCTTTTTATTACCTGTGTTGTGGCCCTAAACCTCCCCTTCCCCATCACTCGGTCAACTTTGAAATTAATTAATGCACAGCTCGGAGAATGCAGGCTTTATGTAATAAAACCTCTCCCTCGTTCTGCCCTGCCTCTGAACCCTTGCCTGGAGCGTTTTCGTGAATTCGAGGCTGTTGACAGGGGGTGGATTGACAACCCTTGATTTGGAAGGCCTCCTTCTTTGACTGAAGACAGGTAGAAACAGTGGTGGCAGCTGCACGCAAAACACTCCGGCTTTTTTTCTTCCCCTCTCCTGGCCACGCCCAACCTTAGGGGCGGGGCCGAGCGCAGATGCCCACCCCGTCTCAGGGGAGACTTCTTAGCGTGCTGGACGCTGGCGATTCTCGAGATCCCCTCTCCCCGCCCCGCCCCCCCCCCCCCCCCCCCCCCCCCCCCGCCCCCGCCGCGCGCCCTTATAATCATCTGGGACGTTTTAGGTCTGATGTCCAGGCAATACCCCAGACCGACTAAATTAGAATCTCTAGAGGCGGGACCCATGCATCAGTCATTTTAAAAACTCTCCAGGTGATTCCGAGGAGCAGCTAAGTTTGAAGACCAACAGTCTAGACCTGTGCTTCTCAAACTTTAACCTGAAAAAGAATATCCTCTGGGATGTAGATGAAATGGAGATTCTAATGCAATAGGTCCAGGATGGGATATGAGGCTTCTACATTTCTCATTTGCTCTCAGAGGAAGCGTGGAGGGAGTAGGGCATGGGGTGGGAGGCAGAGGATGATAGTGATGATGATACCATTTCTGCCCTTTGAGAAGCAAGGTCCTAGAGCAATGCTGTGAATCAGAATGGCCCAAGAGACCTGTTAAAATTACAAATTCCTGGGCTCCATCCTCAGAATTCCTGCTTTAGTGGGTCTACATTAGAGGCCTGAGAATTTGCATACCTAACAATTTCCCTTTGCTGCTGGTCCAGGAACCATATTTTAAGAACCGCTGGCCTAGTCTGTTTCAGTAATGCCCCTCTGCTGTCTCCCGGAGCTCCTGCACTGACTTTATTGTTCAGTTCAGTAGCTCAGTCGTGTCTGACTCTTTGCGACCCCATGGACTGCAGCACGCCAGGCTTCCCTGTCCATCACCAACTCCCAGAGTTTACTCAAACTCATGTCGGTTGAGTCGGTGATGCCATCCAACCATCTCATCTTCCGTCGTCCCCTTCTCCTGCCCTCAATCTTTCCCAGCATCAGGGTCTTTTCAAATGAGTCAGCTTTTTGCATCAGGTGACCAAAGTATTGGAGTTTCAGCTTCAACATCAATCCTTCCAATGAACACCCAGGACTAATCTCCTTTAGGATGGGCTGACTCATTGGATCTCCTTTCAGTCCAAGGGACTCTCAAGAGTCTTCTCCAACACCACAGTTCAAAAGCATCAATCCTTCGGCGCTCAGCTTTCTTTATAATCTAACTCTCACACCCATACATGACTACTGGAAAAACCATAGCCTTGACTAGATGGACATTTGTTGACAAAGTAATGTCTCTGCTTTTGAATATGCTGTCTAGGTTGGTCATAACTTTCCTTCCAAAGAGTGCTTTGCTGTAGCTGTTGCTAATTCAGTTAGTTCAATCAGCCATTATTTACTGAGGACAGTCATCCTAATTCAGGGCTGGTCCTAGGCACATAGTAGGAAGCAGTGCTGTGTACCAGTTTCTGGCAAGAGCTTTAAATATGGAACATGTGTTGTGAATCCCAGCCTAGGCTTCCTAGCTTTTTGACTGAGGCTGATCATTTTATTCTCCGAGCCTCATTTTCCTGACCTGCAGAATGGGAGCCATGCTAGTACTTGCCTCATGAGTTTAAAGTAAAGATTGAGTAAAGTAACACAACATAAAACCTAAAGAGAGCACCTAAAATAAGCACTACGAGCATACCATTATGTCATACCTTTTATTATGATCAGTTATTGTGAGTAGCAGCGACACTTCTTTAAAACTTCTAGTTTTGATCTGCATTTCTCTAATAATTAGTGATGCTGAGCATCTTTTCAAATGCCTACTGGCCATCTGTATGCCTTTGGAGAAATGTCTATTGAGGCCTTCTGCCCATTTTTCAATTGGATTGTTTGTTTTCGTTGTTGTTGTTGAGTTAGTTGTATAAACAGCAAGGTCCTAATGTATAGCAGTGGTCCGCAACTTTTTTGGCACCAGTTTCATGGAAGACAAATTTTCCACGGATGGGGCTAGGGGGATGTTTCAAGGGTATTGCATTTATTATGCCGCCGATGATCTGACAGGAGGCAGAGCTCAGGCAGTAAGGTGAGTGATGGGAAGTAGCTGTAAATACAGAGGAAGCTTCATTCACTCACCTCCTGCTGTGCAGCCTGGTTCCTAACAGGCCACGGACCGGTACCAGTGGCCCATGGCCTAGGGAACTATAATAAATATCCTTTGATAAACCATAATGGAAAAGAATATGAAAAAAAAGAATATATGTATGTGTGTATAACTGATTCACTTTGCTGTACAGCAGAGATTGGCCCAACCTTGAAAATCAACACTTCAGTTTTTAAAAAACACTCTGTGTATCACAGTTGCCTGTTTATACATCCACCTTCCCAGACTTTGAGGTCTGTGTTCACACCTGTGTGTGCACCACCCACTGTGCACACCTGTGTATGCATAGTAGGATCTCCATGAAAAGGTGTTGAGTGATGTGCTATATAAATGCATTGTGATAAGTGGTATCAAGGTACATTTTAGGAATCATATGAAAGCATATATCAGAGGGCATTGATTTAAAATAGCACACAGAAACTTCCCTGGTGGTCTAGTGGTTAAGACCCTGTGCAGGAGGTGCAGGGCTGATTCCTGGTCAGGGAGCAAGGTCCCACATGCTGCTTGGATGTGACCAAAACCATAAATAAATAAATAAAGATTAAATAAAATAGTACAAGATTTTTGGACCATTTTGTTCTGTCATATTTCTCAAGTATTTAGACAGCAGGCAAAATATTTAGAATAAGAATAGATTAGACTATAAGAATGGGAGAAGGCAATGGCACCCCACTCCAGTAGTCTTGCCTGGAAAATCGCATGGACGGAGGAGCCTGCTGGGCTGCAGTGCATGGGGTCGCTAGGAGTCAGACACGACTGAGCGACTTCACTTTCACTTTCCACTTTCATGCATTGGAGAAGGAAATGGCAACCCACTCCAGTGTTCTTGTCTGGAAAATCCCTTGGACGGAGAAGCCTGGTAGGCTGCAGTCCATGGGGTCGCACAGAGTCAGACACGACTGAAGCGACTTAGTAGAGTAGAATATAAGAATAAATTTAGAATATAATAATAAATGTAAAAGTGAGTACTCAAAATATTTGTTGAATAAATAAATAAATAAATGGTATATTTTTGAAAGTCCCATTTTATCAGCTAAAAAAAAAAAAAAAAGAAGAAATTAGTCCCCAATTTCTTTCTACCTACAGTAGCAGTGAGGGTTCTACCACAGGTAAGAGATAATCAAAATATATAATATACACACACAAGCATGCACACACACACAAACATTTGAGTATATATGTGCTGTGCTGTGCTTAGTCACTCAGTCATGTCCAACTCTTTGCAACCCCATAGCCCGCCAGGCTCCTCTGTCCATGGGATTCTCCAGGCAAGAATACTGGAGTGGGTATTCTTCTCCAGGGGATCTTCCCAACCCAGGGATCAAACCCAGGTTTCCCACATTGCAGGTGGATTCTTTACTGTCTGGGCCACCAGCGAAGCCCTTGAGTATGTATGGTGGTGGTTTAGTCGTTAAGGAAATGGCAACCCACTCCAGTGTTCTTGCCTGGGGAATCTCATGGACAGAGGAGCCTGGTGGGCTACAGTCCATGGGGTCGCACAGAGTCAGACATGACTGAGCAACTTAGCATAACATAGTGTCCAACTCTTGCAATCCCATGGACTGTGCCCCCCAGGCTCCTCTGTCCATGGAATTCTCCAGGCAGGAATACTGGAGTGGGTTGTCATTTCCTTCTCCAGGAGATCTTCCCAACGCAGGAATTGAACCTGGGTCTCCTGCATTGCAGGCAGATGATTTACCAACTAACCTATGAAGATATGTATATCAGGTCTCAAATCTCCAGCAGACTGGAAATTCAAGGGCAGGAGCTAATGCTGTAGTGTTGAGGCAGAATCCTTTTTTCCTCAGTCTGTTCTTCAGGACTTTCAACTGATTGGATAAGACTCACCCAGATTATCAAGGATAATCTTCTTTCCTCAAGTCAACTGATTATAGATGTTAGCCATATCTACAAAATACCTTCATAGCAACACAGAGCTGAAGTAAATAACTGGGGACTCGAGCTTAGCCAAGTTGACACATAAAACTAATAATCATAGGGACAGAACTCTGATTGTGTTTTCCCTCTCTCCAGCAGCCCTGTCCTTCAGGACATGAATCATGCAAGCTGGTTCCAGCATGGGCATGTGGGGAGAACTCCAGAGAGAGGCCTCTAGATCATTCTTCCTTGATCATAAAAGGAGACACAGAAAAGAGATGTCCCCTTTCTGCCGCCACTTGTGACATCTTCATGAGCTAGGAGCTATCTTGGGGTCGTAAGGAAGCCTGACTAAGACAAACATGCTGAGAAGTGACAGCAGATAAAGGTGAATAGTACCTGGGAGTTTGTTAGTTGAAAGTGAACATGTCAGCAGCTCAGTCCTGTCCAACTCTTTGCAACCCCATAGTCTATAGCCTGCCAGAAATTCTCCAGGCCAGAATACTGGAGTGGGTAGTTACTAAGTTCTCCATTTTCCAGGGAATCTTCCCAACCCGGGGATGGAACCCAGGTCTCCTGTATTGCAGTCAGATTCTTTACCATCTGAGCCACCAGAGATGGTTGGCTGACATCACTGATTCAGTGGACCTGAGTTTGAGCAAACTCCAAGAGATAGTGAAGAACAGGAAAGCCTGGTGTTCTGCAGTCCATGAGGTTGCAAAGAGTCAGATACAACTTAATAACTGAACAATCATTTTCTGGGAGTTTACTAATGTCATTGAACTATTGAACCCACAGCCCTGGAGTTTCCCTTCCCCAGTTACTCTTCTGTGAGAATAAATATCCAATGGGTGGTTCTTATTTGTAGTGGAGGGAAGCTCCACTCAGAGAAGGCAGTGGCACCCCACTCCAGTACTTTTGCCTGGAAAATCCCATGGGCAGAGGAGCCTGATAGGCTGCAGTCCATGGGGTCTCGAAGAGTCGGACATGACTGAGCGACTTCACTTTCACTTTTCACTTTCATGCACTGGAGATGGAAATGGCAACCCACTCTAGTGTTCTTGCCTGGAGAATCCCAGGGACAGGGGAGCCCGGTGAGCTGCCATCTATGGGGTTGCACAGAGTCGGACACGACTAAAGTGACTTAGCAGCAGCAGAAGCTCCACTGATAGAAGGATACACCACAAGTGCCTGACTTGAAGAATTGGGGTCTAAGAAGAATTGGCCACACATGCAGATGGCCGAAAAGCACGTGAATAAGTGCTCAACGTCACTAATGATGAGAAATGCAAATCAAAACTACAAAGAGGTATCACTTTATCCCAATCAGAATGGCCATCAGCAAAAAAATCTACAAACAATGCATGCCAGAGAACCACAAACCACATCCATACTGAGTCCTATCTGACTCTTTGAAACACAATGGACTGCAGCCTGCAAATCCAGCAAGAATACTGGAGTGGGTTATCATTTCCTTTTCCAGGGGAATCTTCCCAACACAGGGATTGAACATGTGTCTCTTCCATGTCCTGCATTGGCAGGCAGATTCTTTACCACTGAGCCATCGGGAAATCGAATGTTGGAAAGGATGTGGAGAAAAGGGAACCCTCCTACACTGTCGGTGGTAATGTAAATTGGTACAACCACTATGGATAACAGTTAAAAAAAAAAAAGAAAGAAAGAAAGGAAAAAGAGGGTTCCCTTTTCTCCACACCAGTATTCTTGCCTGGAGAATCCCCATGGATAGAGGAGCTTGGTGGGCTACAGTCCTTAGGGCCGCAAAGAGTTGGACATGACTGACGTGACTTAGCATGCACGCACACATGGAGGTTCCTTAAAAAACTAAATATAAGGCTACTATATGACCCAGAAATCACACTCCTAGGCATAAATGTGGAGAAAACCACAATTCAAAAAGGCACAAACACACACCCTCCCCAATGTTCATTGCAGCACTATTTATAATAGCCAGGACATGGAAGCAATGTAAATGTCCAGTGACAGAGGAATGGATAAAGATATGGTACATTTATACAGTCGGATATTCGTCATAAAAATAATGAAATAATGCCATTTGCAGCTATGTGGATGGATCTAGACATGATCATACTAAGTGAAGTAAGTCAGACAGGAGAAAGACACATATCATATGATATCACGTATATGTGGGCTCTATAAAAGGGTACAGATGAACTTTACAAAACAGAAGTAGAGTCACAGATGTAGAAAACAAACTTATGATTACTGAGGAGTAAGGAGGGGAAAGAATAAATTAGGAGATTGGGATGGACATATACCCTCTGGAGTATATGTAAAATACTCCAGTACTCTTGCCTGGAAAATCCCATGGACAGAGGAGCCTGGTAGACTGCAGTCCATGGGGTCGCTCAGAGTTGGGCACGACTGAGCGACTTCCCTTTCACTTTTCACTTTCATGAACTGGAGAAGGAAATGGCAACCCACTCCAGTGTTCTTGCCTGGAGAATCCCAGGGACGGGGGAGCCTGGTGGGCTATCATCTATAGGGTCGCACAGAGTTGGACACGACTGAAGTGACTTCGCAGCAGCAGCAGCATATGTAAAACAGGTAACTAATACAGACCTACTGTATAGCGCAGGGAACTCTACTCAATACTCTGATGGCCTCTATGGGAAAAGACTCTACAGAAGAGCAGATACGTGTATAACTGAAATGGTCCACTTGAAACTAGCACAATGCTGTAAATCAACTATACTCCAATAAATTTTTTTTTAAAGTTGGTTGGCTCCAAAATCACTGCAAATGGTGACTGCAGCCATGAAATTAAAAGACGCTTACTCCTTGGAAGGAAAGTTATGATCAACCTAGATAGCATATTCAAAAGCAGAGACATTACTTTGCCAACAAAGGTTCGCCTAGTCAAGGCTATGGTCTTTCCTGTGGTCATGTATGGATGTGAGAGCCGGACTGTGAAGAAGGCTGAGCGCCGAAGAATTGATGCTTTTGAACTGTGGTGTTGGAGAAGACTCTTGAGAGTCCCTTGGACTGCAAGGAGATCCAACCAGTCCATTCTTAAGGAGATCAGCCCTGGGATTTCTTTTAAAGGAATGATGCTAAAGCTAAAACTCCAGTACTTTGGCCACCTCATGCGAAGAGTTGACTCATTGGAGAAGACTCTGATGCTGGGAGGGATTGGGGGCAGGAGGAGAAGGGGGCGACAGAGGATGAGATGGCTGGATGGCATCACTGACTCAATGGATGTGAGTGTGAGTGACCTCCAGGAGTTGGTGATGGACAGGGAAGCCTGGCATGCTGCGATTCATGGGGTCACAAAGAGTCGGACACGACTGAGCGACTGATCTGCAACTCGATGGGATCTGTCATCGACAATATTTAGAGATCATATAAGCACACATGCATGGAAACCAGATAGGTGAATGAACTTTTCCAGTCCTAAAGGCTCAGACCTTGGAATTTTCCACCTCAGTTTCACAGAGGAGGGTTTATTAACAAGGAGCTGCTCATGTCATGGAATTCAGTTTCATTTCAGTGTCCTGACTCATAAAACAAGTAACGTCTGATCAAATCACCTCTCCCAATCTTTGCATTCCGGTCACTCAGTGTAAATCACTGAGTGGGCTGTGTTCTGGGCCTGACACTGTCGTTAACTGGCAGAGTGACCTGTTAAACATCCTCCCCTTTTAGACCTCACTTTATACACCCACTCAATGTAGGGTCTGGCCTGTATCAGGGATGTCCAAATTCTTTTTAAGTCGAACCTGTTTTTCAAATAGAATCTTACTTCTAAAAACCAGAGTGCTCCAACTGACCTATGAGTAGAAGCACTAATACTCTCTCCACGTGGAATGGATCTCCAGGGGATCAACTTTGAAAATCCAAGGCTCCCATCTGTGATGTTATTTTAAATCTCAGAGCTTTCATCATTTTTGTCCAAAAAAAAAAAAAATCTATTAAGCACGTACTCTACACCAAACACAGTTCTAGATGCTAGTCCTGGAGCAATAAACCCACACAAACACATTCCAGAGGAGGATACAGTATTAAACAATTGAATAATATATCAGATGATGGTAAATGCTAGCAAGAAAAAGTGAAGAATGAGAATGGGCTAAAGTGGACACTGAGGTTGCTGCTACTTGTAAAGGATGCTAGCGGAGGTCTCCATCTCCTTGATGAAGGAATCTTATACCAAAGAAAGCTACCCATGGGGCTATCCGCATGAAGAATTATAGCCTTTCCTTAAAGCAGAGAGAGGTAGTGTCTTGTCTTACTGATCTGGGTCTCAGATATATCTGGGAGTGTCCGATAAAGTGATAGGACCCAAGCTCTCAGGAGTGATTTTGCATGTCTTGATTTGCATGAGAGAAAGGGAAATTGGAGGAGAAAGTGAAACATCTCGGGGGATGGGGAGGGAAGAAAATTGAAAGAATGGCAAAGATGGCTGAAAGCCTATTTCCCAGAATAAACAATCTTGGAATCTATTTCTGTGTCCTTGGGGAAGAGGCAAAACCTGCAGGAACTGCTGTCACTGAAGGTTTTGTGATCTGCTAGGCACAAACGGTTCTGATTTAGGTCTTAGGTGGCACCATGATACGATGTGGTGCTACACAGGGGTGAAGGCTACTCCCCTCATATTTTCTGGCACTCGACTCTGAGGATCAGACATTTTCTACTTAAGTCTAACCTCTATCTTTATTGCTTTATTGTCAATCCATTGACTCCAATGTTATTTATGTTCTCCGTGTGATCTCTTCCCCTACTCTGGTGACCATAAAGAACTCATGTTGCCAATAATACAGGTAACAGACATCGGAGTAATCTTCAGCCTGGATCCTGGAGTAACTACATGGAGCAGAGTCCTTTGATAGCCTGCACTGGGCATACGACCTGATTAAGTAATTAACCTCTATTACACTGAGTCACTGAGAGTACAGGGAAATTGACCAGCAGAGCCTCACCTTGTCTAACTAATACATTTCCCAACACATCAAGCCAAGCTGATTCTCTTATGAGGATCTTTGTTAAAGCTGATGCTTTTCCTGAGTTACTTCTCTCCTCTGGCCATCCAAATCCTCCCCATCTCCCACAACCCATTTAACCTGTAACACCTTCACTGGAAGCTCCAGCCGGCAAATAACGTCATCTTGTCATTCATTCATTTCACAAATAATTCTTGAGTATTTATGATGTGCCACGCACCTGACCTGCCTCTTGAGAAATCTGTATGCAGGTCAGGAAGCAACAGTTAGAACTGGTCATGGAACAACAGACTGGTTCCAAATAGGAAAAGGAGTACGTCAAGGCTGTATATTGTCACCCTGCTTATTTAACTTCTATGCAGAGTATATCATGAGAACCGCTGGGCTGGAAGAAGCACAAGCTGGAATCAAGATTGCCGGGAGAAATATCAATAACCTCAGATATGCAGATGACACCACCCTAATGGCAGAAAGTGAAGAGGAACTAAAAAGCCTCCTGATGAAGATGAAAGAGGAGAGTGAAAAGTTGGCTTAAAACTCAACATTCAGAAAACGAAGATCATGGCATCTGGTCCCATCACTTCATGGGAAATAGATGGGGAAACAGTGGAAACAGTGTCAGACTTTATTTTTCTGGGCTCCAAAATCACTACAGATGGTGACTACAGCCAAGAAATTAAAAGACGCTTACTCCTTGGAAGGAAAGTTATGACCAACCTAGATAGCATATTGAAAAGCAGACACATTACTTTGCCAACAAAGGTTTGTCTAGTCAAGGCTATGGTTTTTCCAGTGGTCATGTATGGATGTGAGAGCTGGACTGTGAAGAAGGCTGAGTGCCGAAGAATTGATGCTTTTGAACTGTGGTGTTGGAGAAGACTCTTGAGAGTCCCTTGGACTGCAAGAAGATCCAACCAGTCCATTCTGAAGGAGGTCAATCCTGGAATTTCTTTAGAAGGAATGATGCTAAAGCTGAAACTCCAGTATTTTGGCCACCTCATGCGAAGAGTTGACTCATTGGAGAAGACTCTGATGCTGGGAGGGATTGAGGGCAGGAGGAGAAGGGGACGACAGAGGATGAGATGGCTGGATGGCATCACTGACTCGATGGATGCGAGTCTGAGTGACCTCCGGGAGCTGGTGATGGACAGGGAGGCCTGGCGTGCTGCGGTTCATGGGGTCGCAGAGAGTCGGACACGACTGAGCGACTGATCTGATCTGATCTCTGATGCTGGGAGGGATTGGGGGCAAGAGGAGAAGGGGACGACAGAGGATGAGATGGCTGGATGGCATCACTGACTCGATGGACTGAGTCTGTTGAGTCAATGGACTGAGTCTGTTGAGTCTGAGTGAACTCTGGGAGTTGGTGATGGACAGGGAGGCTTGGCTGTGATTCATGGAGTCGCAAAAAGTCGGACACGACTGAATGACTGAACTGAACTAAAGTGGGTTCAGCACCGAAAAACTGATACTTTTGAACTGTGGTGCTGGAGAAGACTCTTGAGAGTCCCTTGGACTGCGAGGAGATCAAACCAGTCAATTCTACAGAAAATCAACCCTGAATATTCACTGGAAGGAGTGATGCTGAAGCTCCAATACTTTGGCCACCTGATATGAAGAGCTGACTCATTGGAAAAGACTCTGATTCTGGGAAAGATTGGGGGCAAGAGAAGAGGGTGACAGAGGATGAGGTGGTTGGATGGCATCAGTGACTCAATGGACATAAGTTTGAACAAACTTTGGGAGATGGTGAAGGACAGGCAAGCCTGGCGTGCTGCAGTCTATGGGGTTGCAAAGAGTCGGGCACAACTTAGCTATTGAACAAAGAATGGATTCAGTAACAATAAGTAGCCCTAAGTGCTAAGATAGACAAAAGTACACATTTCCTGGCTTCAATATCTCCTCAGGACCTTTGAGTCTCTGATGATCTTCTTTTTTCTCATGCTGCTTGTATGATTTGTTGTTACACTTTTATTTGTTTTTTGTTTTTTTTTTTTCAGACCCAAGAAGATGCTCTTGTGCTTAAATAACCTTTCTTTCCCTTCCTTTCCTCCTCTCTTCTCTTCCTCTCTGTGAATACATTGCCTTGGGCTGTCAAATAAACACATCGCTAGGAAGGTCACCCCAACCTATAGGAACTTCCTCTCTGTCAAGAAACTGGTCCATTCATCACTGGATGTAACCATCGTGGAATGTGAATGCATGCTTTGCTCTGTACACTCCCTTCCACGGTGCTTGGACCTGGACTCAGTCAGCTGCTTGATTTTCAGGAGTGAGGTTGACCCCTTGGGGCAGAGGAAAGCTTGTTTTGACATAGTTATTCCCATGCGGAAGCTGTGTATGTGCCAATATACACAGGATCAAGATGTTGAGGTAATTGTATGGATTTTGGCTCCGCCACGAAAGGCACTCTGTTTGGGAAGCAGAGAATTTTGCATGCTTTGATGCTCTGCTCTAGAGGTAAGGAAATCTGTGATTACTTTTTTTTTTAATGAATTTATTTTTTTGACTGTGCTGGGTCTTTGTTGCTGCTCGTGGGCTCTCTGTAGTTTCAGCAAGCGGGGGCTTCTCTTCATTGCCATGTGTGTTCTCTCTTTGCAGTGGCTTCTCCTGCTGTGGAGCATGTGCTGTGGAATCCACGGGCTTCAGCAGTTGTGGTGTACGGGCTTAGTTGCCCCTTGGCATGTGAGATCATACATGCAGGGATCGAATCCATGAGATCCCACATGCGGGGATTGAATCCATGCCCCCTGCATTGACAGGCAGATTCTTAACCACCAGCACCACCAGGGAAGTCCCAGAACCTGTAATTTCTGAACTGAGAGGAAAACTAGGGTACTCAGAGCCCAGATTAGGGAAATGACCTGCCTAAGATAACACAGCAAGAAGGGATCAGAGCTTGAACCAGATGCTGGAATTCATGGCTTATTATGCAATAGCCTTCTTTTGGTATCATGTTCTGGTTGCACTTTTCAGGACAAATAGTTTTTTTTTTTTTTTCAGGTTCTTTTATGAGGCAAAAGTATCTAAATAATAATAATAAAAATAACCATTTGCTATCTTATCACCACTATGTCAGGGTATAAAGAGGAAAGACTGTATATACTCTAAGAGTACATGTGTCCTCACATGAGTAAGATATTATTCCCACGATACAGATGAGGCAACTGAGGCTCAGAGAAGAAATGTAGCTGATCCAGGATAACTTAACTAGAAAGTGGCGGGCCCAGGTGACTTCTCTGGTGATCCAGTGGCTAAGACTCCATGCTCCCAATGCAGGGGGCCTGAGTGCAATCCCTGGTAAGGGAACTAGATCCCATATGCTGCAACTAAGACCCAGCACAGCCAAATAAATAAATATTTTTTTAAAAAGAAAGTGGCAGACCCATGATTTAAATCCAAGTCTGAGAACTCTCAAGCTGACCTTCTCAACTGCTAATCTAGTGACTCTGAGGACTTCTGATTCTGGTGTGTTTACAGTTCATTTAGAGCTTTGAACTTCTTGCCTGAGCCCAGGGTGACTCATGGATGGGACTCGGCTTCCTTATCACCGGGGAATAACAGGACCAGTTTCACCTTCCAAATGGAAACAGGGAGCTGGCGTATCCCAGGACAGGAACTGAGCAGGTATTCAAGAAATGTTTGTGACATGAATGAAGTCACATGAACCCAGCTTGAAACATTCTTTCCAGTTCTTTCTGCTTAACCATGGACTCTTTCTTGAATTTTCCCAGTCCAAACAGCTTTTTGAATGGAAGGAAATACAGACAAGCATTTCTCATGGTAAAGAGAAAGGAAATCTGGCAAGGAACCAAAGAAGCTATCCACTCATTCACTGACTATCTCAGATGTGCCAAGTTCTGTGTCCGATGCTAGGGATAGTTTAGTGAACTGACCTTTACTAACCTCTTCAAGAGCATCCATTACTGGAACAACCACATCTATCACCTCCAGCCACTGTAGTTGCCTTGATTTCCCCTAAACATGGAAAGGTCTCTCCTGCCTCAGGGCCTTTGCACATGTCTGGTATCATTTTGATCATGTCATGATCCTTAAATGAGGGCAACTTCCTATGTTTAGATCTCATGTCCTCCTAATGGGGCCCTTTCCTTAGCATTCAATTTAACTGCTTTTCCTCCCCCCATTACTTTATATATCATATCCCACTGGGGTCTTAATAGTCTTTTCTGCTATCTGAAGTTGTCTCATTGACTTTTCTCTTTTTTAGGCCATGTCATCCAGTTATGAAGACTTAGTTCCTGACTAGATATCAAACCCCAGCCCCCTACAGTGAAAGTGCAGTCTTAACCACTCAACCACCAGGGAATTCCCAGCTTTTCCTTTATTTATTGCTGTTGTTGCTTTGTCACCAAGTCATGTCTGACTCTTTTGTGACCCCGTGGACTGTAGCCTGCCAGGCTCCTCTGTCCATGGGATTTCCCAGGCAAGAATACTGGAGCAGGTTGCCATGTCCTTCTCCAGGGGGTCTTCCTGACCCAGGAATCGAACTCACATCTCCTGCATTGGCAAGAAGATTCTTTACCACTGGGCCATCTGAGAAGCCCTTTGTTGTCTGTCTACCTCGACTAAAATTTAAGTTTCATGCAAAGATAGATTGTCTCTGTCTTGCTGCGCTGTGTTCCCAGAACCAGCTCTGGTGTGCTTAGATTATAGTAGCAGGTTCTTGATGAATCCTAACTGGGTGGGTGAATGAGAGACAAGGATTAAGAGAAGGGAGTGGGATTCAAATCCTGGCTCCTACAGTCACTATCTGTCAAGAATTTCACAAGTTAACCTCCCTGAGTTTCATTGTCCATAATGGTTAAGTTGGCATCATATTTATAAACACTAAAAGGATTGAGTGAGGTAATGTAGGCAATCTTACTTGGCACACAATGGGTGCCTGAAAATGGGAAAACCATTACTACACTTGTCTCTATCAGCATCCACATCGTCAACACCATCACGGTTGCTTAGCTTGGAGAGAGGACGAGAAGAGATAAAGTTAGAGGCAGGGAGTCTACTTACGATGCTGTTGTAATTATCCACTCAATACCTCCCATTACTGAGCTCTTTCTACCTGCCAGACCCTGTGTTAAGTGCCTGATGTGCAATATATCAGACAACATCGCTCGAAGATGGATGTGTCCATCAGACAAAAATGAAAGCCAGCAGAATTCAAAAATATTTCCCCCCACTTCAACCAAAAACCTGTTTATATCACTACAGTGAGCCTTATTCTGATATCTCTACTTTGTGGGGTAGTTGCCCAAACCAGAGAAGACGTGGCACCTGGAAACTTGGGTGATGGCTGCCTTGAGCTTCATAGCCCATATCTCAAAGGAATAGTGCCAAACACCATCCTTCTATGGGATCATAGTTTTATTACTTTTAACACCAGGGTTGGTGGAGCATAAAACTTAGAGATGTGTCCTGAGGCCAGGAACAGCTATGCTCAATAACATCAGCACATGAATGGGGATCAGACTCATGTATTTTTCTCAGCTGGACCAGAATTGCTCTTTTTAATATAATTTAATTTATTTATTGGTTGTGCCAGGTCTTCAGTGCTGCATGGGCTTTCCTCTAGTTGCAGCAAGTCAGGGTTACTCTCTAGTTGAGGTGCATGGGCTTCTCATTGCGGTGACTTCTTCTGTTTCAGAGCATGGGCCCTAGGGTGCATGGGCTCAGTAGTTGTGGTTCCCAGGCTCTAGAATGCAGGCTCAGTAGTGTGGTGCATGGCCTTAGTTTCTCCGTAGCAAGTGGGACTTTCCAGGGTGAGGGACAGAACTATATCTTCTGCATTGGCAGGCAGAGGAATCGCTCTCTGACCAAAGTAGAATTGGTTTAGGGTAGCATCACTCTGCCATATGTCAGCCTCAACAGACGTGCCAGGTCCTGGATGGACTTGCTCTTTGTTGTTATCATTCACTCTCTCAGTCGTGTCCAACTCTTTGCGACCCCATGAACTGCAGCACACTGACTTCCCTGTCCTTCACTGTCTCCCTGAATTTGCTCAGACTCATGTCTGAGTCGATGATGGACTCATCAAGTCCATCAAGTCAATGATGTCATCGAATCATCTCATCTTCCTTCTCCTCTTGCCCTCCATCTTTCTCAGCCTCAGAATCTTTTCCAGTGAGTCAGCTCTTTGCATCAGGTGGCCAAAGGACTGGAGCTTCAGCTTCAGCAGCAGTCCTTCCAATGAATATTTAGGGTTGATTTTCTTTAAGACTGACTGGTTTGATCTTGCAGTCCAAGGGACTCTCAAGAGTCCTCCAACACCACAGTTCAAAAGCATCAATTCTTCAGCGCTGAGCCTTCTTTATGGTCCAACTCTCACATCTGTACATGACTACTGGAAAAACCGTAGCTTTAACCAGATGGACCTTTGTCAGCAAGGTGATGTCTCTGCTTTTTAATATGCTATCTAGGTTGGTCATAGCTTTTCTCCCAAGGAGCAAATATCTTTTAATTTCATGGTTGCAGTCACCATCACAGTGATTTTGGAGCCCAAGAAAATAAAGTCTGTCACTGTTTCCATTGTTTCCTCATCTATTTGCCTTGAAGGGATGGGATTGGATGCCATGATCTTAGTATTTTGAATGCTGAGTTTTATGCCAATTGTGTAATAACCTTCTTGGACCTAGCCATAATTTCCTGGGTTCCTTGTGAAGACTTCTGAGAGGCAGAGAGATATATAATCTGATATATAATCCACTATAATCTGAAAGAAAACTGAATCCCTACCAAATAGGTAGGACTGAGCTTGGGTATGTGAAGAAATCTCACATATGAGCCCAGTGAATCTTCTTTGTCTCCTGGTTCTAGGTAGATCTTGCTGATCATCCAGAACCATTCTCTGGACCATGGGCCACTTTGCGATCATCTCCATTTCATGTTTCCATGTCCTTCTGATGGGATGAGAAATTCAACCATTCTTTTTTAATTTGAGAGTAGTTAATTATTTGGAAATCTTAACCCCCAGTGATGTTCTTTTTTTAAAAATATCTGTTTATTTATTTGGCTGCATCAGGTCTTGGTTGTGGCATACAGGATCTCTGTTGTGGTATGGGGGCTTAGTTGACCCGAAGCATGTGGGATCTTAGTTCCTGGAACAGGGATCAAACCCATGTCCCCTGCACTGGAAGGTGAATTATTAACCACTGGACCACCAGGGAAGTCCCTCCAGTGATGCTTTTTTGAAGGCAGCTTACAGGGTTTGGCTGGAGGCATGAAAGTAGAAAGTTCCTCTACAAACTGAGTGATGGTCACGTGGACAATTGCCTTCCATGAATATAGTGTTTGCACAATATGAAGACCTTTGAGATCACTTGGTATAGGAATGATAGAGAAGCTTCTTCTCAAAGTCTATCTTGGATCGATTGGTAGTGGCTCCCTGAAACTTGGGGCTGGAAATGGATTCTGAGACTACATCTGGGATACACAGGAACAATAAAAGGATCAATTAATGATGTCTGCTCTAGGTAGGAGAGTCAAGAGTCATTACCTGTGAGACAAATATAGAATCTCCTACCTACATTCCAATTACCTCCTTTTCCACCTGGCTCATGTGAGTACCCCACACCCGAATTCAGGTACAGTGGCCGGGAGGAGCTACCCCATGCCCGAGGTCAGGAGCGGCTTTGCTGGTGCAGGAGGGCTGAGAGGAGCTACTCCACGTCAAGGTCAGAAGGGGCAGCTGTGAGGAGATACCCCTCGTCCAAGGTAAGGAACAGCGGCTGTGCTTTGCTGGAGCAGCCATGAAGAGATACCCCAAGTCCAAGGTAAGAGAAACCCAAGTAAGACGGTAGATGTTGCAAGAGGGCGTCAGAGGGCAGACACACTGAAACCATAATCACAGAATACTAGCCAATCTGATCACATGGACCACAGCCTTGCCTAACTCAATAAAACTAAGCCATGCCGTGTGGGGCCACCCAAGACGGGCAGGTCATGGTGGAGAGGTCTGACAGAATGTGGTCCACTAGAGAAGGGAATGGCAAACCACTGTATTCTTGCCTTGAGAACTCCATGAACAGTATGAAAAGGCAAAATGATAGGATACTCAAAGGGGAACTCCCCAGGTCGGTAGGTGCCCAATACGCTACTGGAAATCAGTGGAGAAATAACTCCAGAAAGAATGAAGGGATGGAGCCAAAGCAAAAACAATACCCGGTTATGGATGTGACTCATGATAGAAGCAAGTCTGATGCTGTAAAGAGCAATATTGCATAGGAACCTGGAATGTTACATTCATGAATCAAGGCCAATTGGGAGTGGTCAAACAGGAGATGGCAAGAGTGAATGTCAACATTCTAGGAATCAGCAAACTAAAATAGACTAGAATGGGTGAATTTAACTCAGATGACCATTATATCTACTACTGTGGGCAGGAATCCCTTAGAAGAAATGGAGTAGCCATCATGGTCAACAAAAGAGTCTGAAATGCAGTACTTGGATGCAATCTCAAAAACAACAAAATGATCTCTGTTCATTTCCAAGGCAAACCATTCAATATCACAGTAATCCAAGCCTACGCCCCAACCAGTAACGCTAAAGAAGCTGAAGTTGAACAGTTCTATGAAGACCTACAAGACCTTTTAGAACTAACACCCAAAAAAGATGTCCTTTTCATTCTAGGGGACTGGAATGCAAAAGTAGGAAGTCAAGAAACACCTGGAGTAACAGGCAAATTTGGCCTTGGAATATGGAATGAAGCAGGGCAAAGACTAATAGAGTTTTGCCAAGAGAACGCACTGGTCATAGCAAACACCCTCTTCCAACAACACAAGAGAAGACTCTATACATGGACATCACCAGATGGTCAACACCAAAATCAGATTGATTACATTCTTTGCAGCCAAAGATGGAGAAGCTCTATACAGTCAGCAAAAGCAAGACCGGGAGCTGACTGTGGCTCAGATCATGAACTCCTTATTGCCAAATTCAGACTGAAATTGAAGAAAGTAGGGAAAACCACTAGACCGTTTAAGTATGACCTAAATCAAATCCCTTATGACTATACAATGAAAGTGATAAATAGATTTAAGGGACTAGATTTGATAGATAGAGTGCCTGATGAACTATGGATGAAGGTTCGTGATGTTGTACAAGAAACAGGGATCAAGACCATCCCCATGGAAAAGAAATGCAAAAAAGCAAAATGGCTGTCTGGGGAGGCCTTACAAATAGCTGTGAAAAGAAGAGAAGTGAAAAGCAAAGGAGAAAAGGAAAGATAGAAGCATCTGAATGCAGAGGTCCAAAGAATAAGCAAGGAGAGATAAGAAAGCCTTCCTCAGCGATCAATGCAAAGAAATAGAGGAAAACAACAGAATGAGAAAGACTAGGGATCTCTTCAAGAAAATTAGAGATACCTAGGGAACATTTCATGCAAAGATGGGCTCGATAAAGAATAGGAATGGTATGGACCTAACAGAAGCAGAAGATATTAAGAAGAAGTGGCAAGAATACACAGAAGAACTGTACAAAAAAGATCTTCATGACCAAGATAATCATGATGGTGTGATCACTCACCTACAGCCAGACATCTGGAATGTGAAGTCAACTAGGCCTTAGGAAGCATCACTACAAAGAAAGCTAGTGGAGGTGATGGAATTCCAGTTGAGCTCTTTCAAATCCTGAAAGATGATGCTGTGAAAGTACTGCACTCAATATGCCAGCAAATTTGGAAAACTCAGCAGTGGCTACAGGACTGGAAAAGGTCAGTTTTCATTCCAGTCCCAAAGAAAGGCAATGCCAAAGAATGCTCAAACTACCACACAATTGCACTCATCTCACATGCTAATAAAGTGATGCTCAAAATTCTGCAAGCCAGGCTTTAGCAATACGTGAACCATGAACTTCCAGATGTTCAAGCTGGTTTTAGAAAAGGGAGAAGAACCAGAGATCAAATTGCGAACATCTGCTGGATCATGGAAAAACCAAGAGAGTTCCAGAAAAACATCTATTTCTGCTTTATTGACTATGCCAAAGCCTTTGACTGTGTGGATCACAATAAACTGTGGAAAATTCTGAAAGAGATGAGAATACCAGACCACCTGACCTGTCTCTTGAGAAACCTATATGCAGGTCAGGGAGCAACAATTAGAACTGGACATGGAACAACAGACTGGTTCCAAATAGGAAAAGGAGTACGTCAAGGCTGTATATTGTCACCCTTTTATTTAACTTCTATGCAGAGTACATCATGAGAAACGCTGGGCTGGAAGAAGCATGAGCTGTAATCAAGATTGCCAGGAGAAATATCAATAACCTCAGATATGCAAATGACACCACCCTTATGGCAGAAAGTGAAGAGGAACTAAAAAGCCTCTTGATGAAAGTGAAAGAGGAGAGTGAAAAACTGGCTTAAAGCTCAACATTCAGAAAACGAAGATCATGGCATCCGGTCCCATCATTTCATGGGAAATAGATGGGGAAACAGTGGAAACAGTGTCAGACTTTATTTTTCTGGGCTCCAAAATCACAGCTGATGGTGACTTCAGCCATGAAATTAAAAGACGCTTACTCCTTGGAAGAAAAGTTATGACCAACCTAGATAGCATATTGAAAAGCAGAGATATTATTTTGCCAACAAAGGTCCATCTAGTCAAGGCTATGGTTTTTCCTGTAGTCATGTATGGATGTGAGAGCTGGACTGTGAAGAAGGCTGAGTCCGAAGAATTGATGCTTTTGAACTGTGGTGTTGGAGAAGACTCTTGAGAGTCTCTTGGACTGCAAAGAGATCCAACCAGTCCATTCTAAAGGAGATCAATCCTGGGTGTTCATTAGAAGGACTGATGATGAAGCTGAAACTCCAATACTTTGGCCACCTCATGCGAAGAGTTGACTCACTGGATAAGACTCTGATGCTGGGAGGGATTGGGGGCAGGAAGAGAAGGGTACAACAAAAGATGAGATGGCTGGATTGCATCACCAACTTGATGGACAGTTGAGTTTGAGTGAACTCCGGGAGTTGGTAATGAACAGGGAGGCCTGGCTTGCTGAAATTCATGGAGTCGCAAAGAGTCGGACACGACTGAGTGACTGAACTGAACTGAACTGCCCTGAATTATATAATATGCTACTAGTTAACTTGATCCCTGGGTCCGGAAGATCCCCTGGAGAAGGGAATGGCTCCAGTATTCTTGCCTGGAGAATTTCATGGACAGAGGCGCCTGATGGGCTACAGTCCATGGGGTTGCACACAGTCAGACATGACTGAGGCACTAACACTAGCTAAGTCCAGGCCAGTGCCTTTTCTACCACATCCTAAGATTCAGCCCTCAGTAACCACGAGAGGGAAAAACTGCAAACTAATGAAAGAAAAACTTGGTGTTGAACAACCCGAGTCTGTTTATGTGGCCCCTGCCAACATCTGACATGCCAGTGACTGACACAAAGTGATTTATTTTAAAGCCGCCCTCATTTTTAAAATGTTCAGATAGTCACAATGCCCGAGTTATTTTAATGGGCCACTTTGACAAGCCACGGGAACTTTTTTTGACTCGAGACAGCTGGATTAAGACTATTCTGAAACAGGGTGATGGGGCTTTCACAGGGGGTACCCAAGAGACAGGGGTTGTTGACCTGTCATTTGCTGAGTGATGGGCCATTACCCTCTCCCTCCCCCGCGCCCAGCGATATGTTACATGACCCTGATCCATTCTCTCCCGGGGTACCCTCTCCCAGACCTGCTGGCACAGCTGAGAAACGAATACGGGGCATCCCTGGAGTACGGTGTGAGGAATGGGAAGAGAGGAACAGTATTTATCTTCGATGCACCCTGGAGATCTTGACATTAATGTGTGTCCGTATCTCTTCTCAGTTCCATGAGTGGATGCTTAATTCGATCTCTGGCTATTGCAAGGGAGGAGGCCAGGGTGAGGGGGCGTGTGGGATCTGACCCAGACAAATGGTGGGAAAGCAAGTATCTCGGCAGACCAGCACAGGAAATTCTCCCTTCTTTCGAAGACAGATCTGTCCTCCTCATTTAATCCCCAGCACAGCTGCACCGCTCACAGCATAGAGACACATTAAATGAAAATGGATTCTGATCTGGGGATCGTTGTGGCACGTCTAATTTCAGATTTCTCCTCTTCCACAGTTTCACCCCACCGGGGGTTTGAGTCAAAACACAGACAGGGGATATCACCTGAGGCAGAAATCGAATGCCTATTATTGGAGATGCTAAAGCTATGGTTGCCTACACACCCCCACCTCCGGGGGTGGCTGCCGTTCACCCAGTGCCTCCTGCGTGTCAGGGACCCTGTCCATCTTTTCTTTAGTCTTTATAGGCACCCCGTGAGGTTACTCTTCTCTTCTTCCATTTCACAGCTGGGAAAACTGAGGCTCAGAGGCGGTATTTGATTTCTTTCCATTTAGTCATTCACTTATTAAATATGTGTGTGTGTGTGTGTGTGTGTGTGTGTGTGTGTGTGTGTTCTGTGTGTTCAGTCGCTTAGTCATGTCTGACTCTGTGTTACTCCACAGACTACGGCCCGCCAGGCTCCTCCGTCCATGAGATTTCCCAGGCAAGAATTCTGGAGTGGGGTGCCATTTCCTTCTCCAGGGGAATCTTCCTGGCCCAGGGACTGAACCCTCATCTCTTGCGTCTCCTTGCGTTACAGGTAGATTCTTTACCACTGAGCCATCAGGGAAGCCCCAAACATCAGATCAGATCAGATCAGTCGCTCAGTCGTGTCCGACTCTTTGCGACCCCATGAACCGCAGCACGCCAGGCCTCCCTGTCCATCACCAGCTCCCGGAGGTCACTCAGACTCGCATCCATCGAGTCAGTGATGCCATCCAGCCATCTCATCCTCTGTCGTCCCCTTCTCCTCCTGCCCTCAATCCCTCCCAGCCCCAAACATAGATAACAACAATAAAACAGAGTTGCTTTTTCTCTCAGCCCCAAGTCCAGATTCCTGGGTAAGACATTTATTGGATTAGCCTGAGTCAAGGGTTTAACTCTGATGAAACAGCAGGAGCTGGTGGTGGATGGACTTATATTATAAAATATGGCTTCCAACTGTCAAAGGGGTGAAGGACTCAGTTACGGTGACCCTTAGACTGAGGCGCAGACAGCTCGAAAGATGCTGCTCCGGGGACGTCCCTGGTGGGCCAGTGGTTAAGACTCTCTGCTGCCCCTGCAGAGTGCATGGGTTCAATCCCTGGTTGGGGAACTAAGATCCCACATGCTGAGCGGCACAGCTGAAAAGTAAATAATAAAAGAGAGAGAGAGAAAAAAAAATTATGCTGTTCAGCCCAGTAAAACAGAGAAAGAAATTAGAGCCAAGTGTGCCTCACTCAAAACACTACAGTTGATAAGCAACTCCTCACCTATCATTTCAAAGTAGCACAAAACTGGGCCCCTGAACCTTGGTCCTGTGTGTCTCCCACGTGGTCTACTCTGCACCGCCGGTGAGATTGCTAAGCACGAGTGAACGCTCCATGCCCCTGTGGCTCCCGCATTTCAGTTATCATCGTATCGCAGAGTGCTTAAGAGAACAGGTTCCAGCGCTGGAATATCTGGATTTGGGCCCTGACTCGAGCACTGTGTGACCTTGAGAAAGAGAACACTCCCAGCTAAGTGTACCAATTTTCTCCTTGGCAATGTGCAGATAATATTAGTTTCTAGCTCACAGGGTTCTTGCGGACATCAATTAGCACATACTAAGGACTTACTGAATGAAATTCAATCAGTACAAGTTATTTTGAGCCATCCAGACCAAACACCAGAGGAGACGAGGACTTGAGACCATCCCACATGAGGGATGGTGTGAGATGGCAGGGTCTGGCATATTCTGGGAGCTTAGTTGCCATCATGAAATGATGGATCCAAATCAAGGCAGGCATGGTTCCTTTGCAGTCATGATCCACCTACCACATGAAATAATGGACCCAGATGCTGCCCAAATCTGCTGGCCCAGCTTGGCTTCATCAGTCTCCCAAGATCACCCAGCAAGATCAAAGAGGGCTCTGTCCTTGTTCAGCCAGAGATTGCTCAAGAGGTCAGTGACTGTTCCACCAGGGAAGAGACTTCCAATTTGCTAGTTAGCACTGAAGAGGGACAACATGGGACCGAATTCTTTCCTCTAACATCAGTTAGGGAGCAACAATATGCCAAGGCTGGGTACCAGGTTGCAGAAATGAAGACCCACTCATAGAATGAAAGACATGTTGTCCAGGCAGGGAAAGACATGAAAATCCACAGACGATTATACAGGACTGTTCATTGGTCTATTGTTCTGGTAAGTTTTTGATGGGATTTTTTTTTAAAGTATAATAATAGCAAGAACAATGAAGAGAGATTAAATGAAATGTAAAAGTAAAATATATAAATGCACAAAGATGATGAAACAAGGGGTAAATGATATAATAGAGAATAAGATAGGGGGCAGGGAGTTAAACTAGTGGGTAGAATCCAGAGACTGGCTTTGCAGCCCTGTCGCTGCCTCTTCCAAGCATCGTGAGCTTGAGATAGACCATCTACTTCTCTGAGTTTCTGCTTCCTCATCTGTAAAATGAAGATGACAGAAGGTGCACAGGGATTTTGAGATGAATGAATGACAGAAGGACTTTAGAGCACCTTTTAGATTGCAGGTGCTTATAAGCAGAGAGAGTGAGGTTTATCTGGTGGGTGAATGGTGCTAAGCCCGAGATCAGGATGCACTGCCTGGGGACTGACTTCCCCGGCAGTCCAGTGGTTAAGTCTCCACACTGGCAGTGCAAGGGGCGTGAGTTTGATCCCTGGTCGGAGAACTGAGATCCCACATGCCACATGGCAAACAAACAAACAAACAGACAGACAGAAAAAACGACAATGCATTGCCCATTTGCCTTTCCTCCTGAAAAAGTTCTTAACCAAGGCAGTTACTCATACAAGCAGGGGACAGGGCACTGCTTTATGAATTGCTCGCTGGCTTGCCAACGACTCTTTGCCACCCCATGGACTGTAGCCCTCCAGGCTCCTCTGTCCATGGGATTCTCCAGGCCAGAATGCTGTAGCGGGTTGCCATGCCCTCTTCTTTCAGGCATCTTCCCAACCCAGGGATGGAACCCATGTCTGTTATGTCTCCTGCATTGGCAGATGGGTTCTTTACCACTAGTGCCACCAGGGATGCTTTATGAATGCCTGATGGTAATTACAACTCAGACAGCACTCCAGAACACCAAGCATTGAGTTCTCTGTGAGCTCTACTTGGGCTTGGGACATCATCGTCCTCCTGCTCCGTCTACTACATCTCACCATCTTCTTCCTCATTTTGGATAAAGAGAAATAGAAGAGGAAAAAAAAAAAAGAGAATAACCTCATAGAAGTCAACCTGTCTTATCTTTTTTTTTTTTTTAATAATTTTATCTTTCTTTGCCAGGACTGTACATTTACCCCATTCATTTCTTCCTGAAAATTCATACAGAGGAGCCTGGTGGGCTACATCCATGTGGTCACAAGAGCTGGACATCGCTGAGCATACACACAATGGCACAAAAATATTTTAATTTTTAAAAATCTGTGCTGGTCTTTTTGTGGTGCTTTTCTTGGGCGCTCAGGTTCGTTGCCCCGTGGCGTGTGGGATCTTGGTTCCCTGACCAGGATGACTCTGTCCCCTGCATTGGAAGGCGATTCTTAATCACTGGAGCACGAAAGCAAGGAGGGGCTATTTGGGTAGGTAGCGCATACACAGGAAAATATCACACAACTAAAAGGTCTGGGGATTCCATTATTTTGATAGAATTCATCTGTTGTAGAACATATTACTTAACCTTAAAAATGCAGTAGTAACCAATATACAGATATCATGCCAAGCTGATTCAGTCATGTGCGACTTTGTGACGCTATGGACTGTAGCCCACCAGGCTCCTCTGTCCACGGGATTCTCCAGGCAAGAATACTGGAGTGGGTTGCCATTTCCTCCTTCAGGGGATCTTCCTGACCCAGGGATCGAACCTGTGTCTCCTGCTTTGGCAGGCGGATTCTTTACCACTAGCACCACCTGGGAAGTCACTCCCCAGAGCTGTGCTCTTGGTTAAACAGGCTCGGCACCGAATGACTCCAAGAAGGGTCACTGACAGCCTACAGTGCGACTTGCGTGCCTTGGACTTGTGCAACACACAATTAACACAACCATCAGCTGCCTGTCCACTCTCTTCTAATTAGAGGAACACCAGGACAGAGAATGAGAAACAAATGCTATTTTACCTCTCATCGTTCTTCTGCCCAATCCCCACATCACCTTGGAGGGTCACCTCCAGGAGAGTACGATGCTGGTCTGTTTGATTGACAGCTGTGTGCATCCCCAATGATCAGTACTAGACGTTTGATGAGCAAAAAGTTTCATCTGCAGGGTTCCTCATAAAGCACTTTCTTTCCACCCTGGAAATGCTCTGGAGCTTTCATTTCTCAGCCCAGTTGTTGGCACAAGATCCTAAAAAAACCAAAGAAATGCTTGAAATGAGCTAAGCAAATGCTCCCATGCCCTAGACACATTGCTGGCATCTAGTTCTCGTTCTGACTCCACTGCTGTGTCTGAACGCTGTCTCAGAGGTCTGAAGTGTTCAAGCATCACTTTAGCAGGTGAGAACATCCCCATAGGAGCAAACAAGTATGAGGTGCTAGCGGACCCTCCCTCCAGTGAGAGTTGCCACCTGGCACCTTGGGCACAGCGTCTTATTGTGTCCCTATAGTCTGGGAGAATGGTGGCTGGCATGGAGAATGTAGCCCGAGGCTCCAGATTGCTGGGTTTGCTCCAGATTCCATTCTGTCACATATGCCTACAACGATTACGGCCGTACGGTGATCCTGAGTCATTGACTGAGTGCAGTGTTTTCCTGATCAGGGATGGAGGTTCCTTTATGTTCTATTTGCTAGGAACTGAGATAGTGAAAGACAGGAAAGCCTGGCATGCTGTCAGTCCATGGAATCACAGAGTCAGACATGACTTGGTGACTGAAGGACAACCATGACGTCTGCTGCTCCTTGCAAAAAGTATTTGCAAATGAAACTTCAACCCATGCACTGGAAACACGCCCCTACTTTGATGGAGCACCTGTGATGTGTCCCAGGCACCATATTATACATGTGCTGTCTCACCATACCTGGCTACACTCCTGTGAATCAGTAAGAATTAGTCCCGTTTTAGCCTCAGGGACATTCAGAAAACATCCCAAGATAATACAACTTAGTTTATACACATTAAGAACTTACTGCAAGCAAGGCAAAGCCTTTTCAAGATGCTTTTCTAGGTGAATTTATTTAATTTTCACAACAACCCAAAGTCAGAGGTTATATTTAAGAAAATAATGTTTTTGGCCACACTTCATAGCATGTGGAAACTTAGTTGCTTGACCAGAGATTAAACCCAAGCCCCCTGCACTGGGAGCACCGAGTCTTAATGACTGGACCACCAGGGAAGTCCCCAGATATTATATTGCCTTGCCCATTTTACAGATGGAGAGAGCTGAGGTGAATTATCCAGGAAATGATGGAGCCAGGATTCAAAGTCAGTCTTTTGGAATCAAAGAGCATTCAGTTAATCTAATCCTGAGACTGGGGTTTGAATCCAGTTCTGTCTGGTTCCCTTCAGGTCCCACTGCCTGGAGCACAGTTAGATAGGAGTCACAAACTCAAAACTTTCTGGAGATCTGGCATGCAAACGAGCGACATAAGAGGAGTTTGGACACTTTCTATTGTTTCTGAGACAGGAGGCCTGTTGAATGTTTCTTTAGTTGTTCTTTATTAGTTAGAGATGTGAGTACCAGAAAAATCTTATGCTCTTCCTAATTCAGCTCCAAGTAAGACAAAAAGCAAATACATATCTACAACACAGTGGCAGAATTTGAATTTATGAAGCAACTTCCTTTCAAAACAGTTTGGTACAGATGGACCTACTTGCAAAGCAGAAATAGAGACACAAACATTGAGAACAAATGTATGGACATCAAGTGGGGGGCGATGAATAAGGAGACTGGGATTGACATATACATTGACTGTGTATAAATTAGATAACAAATGAGTACCCACTATATAGCACAGGAAACTCTATTCAGTGATCTGTGGTGACCTAAATAGGAAGGGGAAAAAAAAAAAAGTGATATTCGTATAACTGATATGAGTTTCCCTGGCTGTTCAGCCAGCCAATGCAGGAGAAATGGGTTCAATCCCTGGTTCAGGAAGATCCTCTGGAGAAGGAAATGGCAATCCACTCCAGCATTCTTGCCTGGGGAATCCTGTGAACAGACGAGCCTGGCGGGCTGCAGTCGAGAGGGTCTCAAAGAGTCAGACACAACTTAATGACTGAACAAAAAATAACTGAAACACTTTGCCGTGTAGCAGAAACTAACACCACAGTGTAAAGCAACTATACTCCAAAAAAGAAGGAAAAAACAAAACTAAAAACAGTTTCCCTTTGGAAACCACTTGGATTTTCTACCACAAAGCATCCAGGCAACCTGTGCATTTTAGGCTACAAGCGAGAATGTTAAATCCTGTCTTTTAATTTCTTCAAGTTTCTGCCTCTTCTATTTAAAAACCGTGAGTCTCTGCTTCTGGAAAATGGTCTTTGGAAGCTTATGGAATGAGATGGTGCAGCTATGATTCTTGATCTTAGCTGTTGCTCTGCAGCTGAGGCAACATGCTGGAGATTTATGGATTCCATTGCTCTTCATGCTCTTTATTTTGTGTATGTGTTCCCTCTGCTTTGCCCTGCAGGGAGCACCACATTGTGGGGTTGGTGCAAGCTGAAGAGAGCTGACTCTGAAAATGGTCTGCAGGGGGACACACCCACAGGGAGAGACTGTCTCAGGCTGACCCTTGCACTGCACTAGACTTGTAGAAGCCAAGAGGGAGAGGAGACCCTGGCACAGCCTCTGGGGGGAGCCAGGGGGAGGAGGGCGGTGGGGATAGGTCATATCTGGCATGTTTTCCACAGCTGTTTCCTAAGTAATAATAATAGGAATAATGATCTAAAAGACTGGGTCCCATATGTAGCTTATGCAGCTCTGCTTATTTGAAATTCAGCTTCCTGGTCTTACTTTCTGAATTCTCAATTGAGGAATATCTGGTGGAATCCAGTAGTCTGTGTCTTTAACCATCTCCCTGAATAATTCTTCATCAGTCACCATGGCAGCTAATCATGACATTCAGAAGTCACTGAACTAAAAAGTGACAATGAAAAAAAAAAAGGGGGAGAAAAAAATACAGACAGACAAACAAAAAAGTCAAGGCATCATTCATTGGCATTTTAGGAACTTTCCTGAAATAATAATTGAAGGTTTTGCTTTGACGGTGACTCTTTCAAGAGGCAACACCGCTGCAAGCAGATACAGGCACACTTTCATCTAAAATAGTCCAGTCGGAACTTCCCTGGAGGTCCAGTGGTTAAGAAGCTGCTTTGCACTGCAGGGCACACAGGTTCAATCCCCGGTCAGGGAACTAAGTTCCCACATGCCTCGGGGTAACTAAAGCCTGCACACCACAACTACTGAACCCACAAGCCACAGCTGGAGTCTGGTTGCCTCAACAAAAGATCCTGCGTGCTGCAAGTGAGACCCTACACAGCCAAATACATATTTTAAAAATAATAAAACAAATAAGTAAATAAAATGGTCTAGTCATTTATTGTGGAGAAGGCAATGGCACCCCACTCTAGTACTCTTGCCTGGAAAATCCCATGGATGGAGGAGCCTGGTAGGCTGCAGTCCATGGGGTCTCTAAGAGTTGGATACAACTGAGCGACTTCCCTTTCACTTTTCACTTTCATGCACTGGAGAAGGAAATGGCAGCCCACTCCAGTGTTCTTGCCTGGAGAATCCCAGGGACGGCGGAGTCTGGTGGGCTGCCGTTTTATGGGGTCGCACAGAGTCGGACACGACTGAAGCGACTTAGCAGCAGCAGCAGCAGCAGCAGCAGCAGTCATTTATTGAACACTTACTATGTGCCAGGCCCCACACACAGAACTTTACATGTATGAGCTTCATTTGTTGTCATTGTTAAGTTGCTATGTCATGTCCGACTCTACGACCCCACGAACTGCAGCATGCCAGGCTTCCCTGTCCTTCACTGTCTGAGTTTGCTCAAAGTCACATCCATCGAGTCAGTGAATGTATCCAACCAGCTCAGCCTCTGTCACCCTCTTCTCCTCCTGCCCTCAATCTTTCCCAGCATCAAGGTCTTTTCCAATGATTCAACTCTTTTCATCAGGTGGCCAAAATATTGGAGTTTCAGCTTCAGCATCAGTCCTTCCAGTGAATATTCAGGGTTGATTTCCTTTGGGATTGACTGGTGGTAGAGGGAGACTTAACACAGTTCTTGACACAACCCTGCATGTCTGGCTCAGGATTGTGTCAGTTTCAAAAGACAGAAACCCAGCTCCATTAAGCTCTTTTGAGGGGTTGGGGGGCGTGGAGAAGGAAGAAAGCCGGTGATGCATTGTCCCTGTAACTTTAAAGGCCAAAGGGTGATCTTCCTGGGTTCAGGAAAGGCTCACATTTTGTGGTCAGTGCTAGAAACATCTCTTGGACAGCCTTTCTCCACCCAACAGCTGAGATGACTGCTAACAGCCCAGCACCCATCTCTTTCTCGTTTAGTCCATGGAAGGTGACTTCTCTTTCCATGAACCTCAGAGACACAGTCTTAGAAACACTCAGATTGGCCTTGTCTCAATCACATGACTACCCCTGAACCAATCACTCTTGCCAGAGAGATCATTTATTCAACAGCCATAATAAATGTATATTGAGTACTTTCTTGATGTCTGACACTCTTCAAGGTATGTGGAACTACACCAGTGAACAGAAGACAAATTTCTACCCTCAACAGATCTTATATTCTAGAGGAACATACAGACAATTGACATATAAACAAATATGTTTTTAATAATTTATTTAATTTATTACTAATATTTATTTCTACTGTGCTGAGTCTTTGTTGCTGTATGTGGGATTTCGCTGGTTGCAGCAATTGGCAGCTACTCTTCCTTGTGGTGCATGGACTTCTCAGTGTAGTGACTGGCTTCTCTTGTTGCAGAGCACAGGCTCTAGACCCAAAGGCTTCAGCAGTTGCAGCACAAGGGCTCCATAGTTGTGGTGCACTGGCTTAGTTGCTCCGCAGCATCTGGAATCTTCCCAAACGAGGGATCAAACACGAGTCCCCTGCATTGTAGATGCATTATTATCCACTGGACCACCAAGATCAGATCAGATCAGATCAGTCGCTCAGTCGGGTCCGACTCTTTGCGACCCCATGAATCGCAGCACACCAGGCCTCCCTGTCCATCACCAACTCCCGGAGTTCACCCAGACTCACGTCCATCGAGTCAGTGATGCCATCCAGCCATCTCATCCTCTGTCGTCCCCTTCTCCTCTTGCCCTCAATCCCTCCCAGCATCAGAGTCTTTTCCAATGAGTCAACTCTTCACGTGAGGTGGCCAAAGTACTGGAGTTTCAGCTTCAGCATCGTTCCTTCCAAAGAAATCCCAGGGCTGATCTCCTTCCAGAATGGACTGGTTGGATCTCCTTGCAGTCCAAGGGACTCTCAAGAGTCTTCTCCAACACCACAGTTCAAAAGCATCAATTCTTTGGCGCTCAGCCTTCTTCACAGTCCAGCTCTCACATCCATACGTGACCACAGGAAAAACCATAGCCTTGACTAGGCGAACCTTTGTTGGCAAAGTGATGTCTCTGCTTTTGAATATGCTATCTAGGTTGGTCATAACTTTCCTTCCAAGGAGTAAGCGTTTTTTAATTTCATGGCTGCAGTCACCATCTGCAGTGATTTTGGAGCCCAGAAAAATAAAGTCTGACACTGTTTCCACTGTTTCTCCATCTATTTCCCATGTAGTGATGGGACCAGATGCCATGATCTTCGTTTTCTGAATGTTGAGCTTTAAGCCAACCTTTTCACTCTCCACTTTCACTTTCATCAAGAGGCTTTTTAGCCCCTCTTCACTTTCTGCCATAAGAGTGGTGTCATCTGCATATCTGAGGTTATTGATATTTCTCCCAGCAATTTTGATTCCAACTTGTGTTTCTTCCAGTCCAGCGTTTCTCATGATGTACTCTGCCTAGAAATTAAATAAACAGGGTGACAATATACAGCCTTGACGTATGCTTTTCCTATTTGGAACCAGTCTGTTGTTCCATGTCCAGCTCTAACTGTTGCTTCCTGACCTGCATACAGATTTCTCAAGAGGTAGATCAGGTGATCTGGTATTCACATCTCTTTCAGAATTTTCCACAGTTTATTGTGATCCACACAGTCAAAGACTTTGGCATAGTCAATAAAGCAGAAATAGATATTTTTCTAGAACTCTCTTGCTTTTTTCTATGATCCAGCAGATGTTGGCAATTTGATCTCTGGTTCCTCTGCCTTTTCTAAAACCAGCTTGCACATCAGGAAGTTCATGGTTCACATATTGCTGAAGCCTGGCTTGGAGAATTTTGAGCATTACTTTACTAGCAGGTGAGATGAGTGCAATTGTGCGGTAGTTTCAGCATTCTTTGACATTGCCTTTTTTGGGGATTGGAATGAAAACTGACCTTTTCCAGTCCTGTGGCCACTGCTGAGTTTTCCAAATTTGCTGGCATATTGAATGCAGCACTTTCACAGCATCATCTTTCAGGATTTGGAATAGCTCCACTGGAATTCCATCACCTCCACTAGCTTTGTTCGTAGTGATGCTTTCTAAGGCCCACTTGACTTCACATTCCAGGATGTCTGGCTCTAGGTCAGTGATCACACCATTGTGATTATCTGGGTCGTGAAGATCTCTTTTGTACAGTTCTTCTGTGTATTCTTGCCATCTCTTCTTAATATCTTCTGCTTCTGTTAGGTCCATACCATTTCTGTCCTTTATCGATATCAAGCCCATCTTTGCATGAAATGTTCCTTTGGTATCTCTGATTTTCTTCAATAGATCCCTAGTCTTTCCCATTCTGTTGTTTTCCTCTATGTCTTTGCATTGATCGCTGAAGAAGGCTTTCTTATCTCTTCTTGCTATTCTTTGGAACTCTGCATTCAGATGTTTATATCTTTCCTTTTCTCCTTTGCTTTTCGCTTCTCTTCTTTTCACAGCTATTTGTAAGGCCTCCCCAGACAGCCATTTTGCTTTTTTGCATTTCTTTTCCATGGGGATGGTCTTGATCCCTGTCTCCTGTACAATGTCACGAACCTCATTCCATAGTTCATCAGGCACTCTATCTATCAGATCTAGGCCCTTAAATCTATTTCTCACTTCCACTGTATAATCATAAGGGATTTGATATAGGTCATACCTGAATGGTCTAGTGGTTTCCCCTACTTTCTTCAAATTAAGTCTGAATTTGGCAATAAGGAGTTCATGGTCTGAGCCACAGTCAGCTCCCGGTCTTGCTTTTGCTGGCTGTATAGAGCTTCTCCATCTTTGGCTGCAAAGAATATAATCGATCTGATTTCGGTGTTGACCATCTGGTGATGTCCGTGTATAGAGTCTTCTCTTGTGTTGTTGGAAGAGGGTGTTTGTTATGACTAGTGCATTTTCTTGGCAAAGCTCTATTAGTCTTTGCCCTGTTTCATTCCATATTCCAAGGCCAAATTTGCCTGTTACTCCAGGTGTTTCTTGATTTCCTACTTTTGCATTCCAGTCCCCAATAATGAAAAGGACATCTTTCTTGGGTGTTAGTTCTAAAAGGTCTTGTAGGTCTTCATAGAACCGTTCAACTTCAGCTTCTTCAGCGTTACAGGTTGGGGCATAGACTTGGATTACTGTGATATTGAATGGTTTGCCTTGGAGATGAACAGAGATCATTCTGTCGTTTTTGAGATTGCATCCAAGTACTGCATTTCAGACTCTTTTGTTGACCATGATGGCCACTCCATTTCTTCTGAGGGATTCCTGCCCGCAGTAGTAGATATAATGGTCATCTGAGTTTAATTCACCCATTCCAGTCCTTTTCAGTTCGCTGATTCCTAGAATGTCGAGGTTCACTCTTGCCATCTCCTGTTTGACCACTTCCAATTTGCCTTGATTCATGGACCTGACATTCCAGGTTCCCATACAATATTGCTTTTTACAGCATTAGACCTTGCTTCTATCATGAGTCACATCCACAGCTGGGTATTGTTCTTGCTTTGGCTCCATCCCTTCATTCTTTCTGGAGTTATTTCTCCACTGATCTCCAGTAGCATATTGGGCACCTACTGACCTGGGGAGTTTCTCTTTCAGTATCCTATCATTTTGCCTTTTCATACAGTTCATGGGGTTCTCAAGGCAAGAATACTGAAGTGGTTTGCCATTCCCTTCTCCAGTGGACCACATTCTGTCAGATCTCTCCACCATGACCCACCCATCTTGGGTTGCCATGGGCATGGCTTATTTTCACTGAATTAGACAAGGCTGTGGTCCTAGTGTGATTAGATTGACTAGTTTTCTGTGAGTATGGTTTCAGTGTTTTTGGCCTCTGACGCCCTCTTGCAACACCTACCGTCTTACTTGGGTTTCTCTTACCTTGGGCGTGGGGTATCTCTTCATGGCTGCTCCAGCAAAGTACAGCCGCTGTTCCTTACCTTGGACGAGGGGTATCTCCTCACTGCCACCCTTCCTGACCCTTTGGTCAGGACCACGAAAGAAGTCCTAAACAAATATATTTCTTAAACTACAATCAATTTCAGATGGAGATAATTTCTATGACACAGACTGATGAGGGCAATGTGCTAAAGTATGGCCAGAGGGCTCCTTCATCCAGAATGACCAGTTAAGTCCTCCCTAAAGAGGTGGTAGGTGAGGTGTCACTCAGATGATGAGCGGGAAGCAGCCATATGACTTTGGAAGATGAGTCCAAGCAGAAAGACTAACAGGTGCAAAGGCACTGGGGTAGGAACAAGCTTAGAGGAACAGAAAGATGGGCAGCCCAGCTAGATTGCAGCACGTGAGCAAGGAAGAACATGAGATGTGGTGGACAAACAGGGAAGCAGGGCATCAACCCCAGGAGTTTGGCTTTCAAGCCCTCTAATCTTAACTTCTGTATCTGCTCTTGCTCAGCGGAGGCCTGTCTCTGGTCAATCAGAACAGATCCGCTACACACTGGGTCACTCCTCTTACTACACAGCTAGGGAATTTCCTTTGAACAAATGAAGTATTTTAAACACCTCGCCACCTAGCTGGTGTGTTCCTGCTGTTCTTCCAGCAATGGCAGAATTCAAGAGCAGAGCTAAATCAAGTTAACTGCCTCTAAGTTCTCAGTGAGTCTTCATCCAGACTCAAACCTTAGACCAGGCAAAATGCTTTGGCAAAGTTTACTCGGGTGGGAATGGGGAAGTTGATGAACAGTCTTTTCCCTTTTCTTTTTCACTTTCCTATGCCTCTGCGCTCACGGTTCCTGGCCAAGGTCAGAGGTACGAAAATACCACAAGAAAGGAGACCTTTGAAGTGATCATCTGTTCAGCTGAGAGGGAGGTGGTGTTGCCCAAAGGCTCACCCAGGAATGTAACCTTCTGGAGCTCTAGACAGAGAGCCTGGGAGGCCCCCAGAGACATGTGGAAGCCTCAGAGTTGATTTGGAAAAACATCTGAACTTCTGGTTGGGGCTCTGATCCAAGGCTGTAGCCCTCTGGGAGACTTCATTTGCTTTCAGCCAATCGATGGAAGCCACCTGTTTGAGATCTGAGCTGGCGGGACCACCTCCTTCAATTTCAGGAAACTTAGGGGCCAGATGCTGAAGTGTTCTTTCAGAATGTACCCTGGAATCTCTTGTTCTCCAGTACAAGAGCTTAGATAAATTTATGTGACCACGTGAATGACAGGTCTGGGAAAATGGCGGTTTCATGGGTAAATTTCACTAGGCACTTTCTATGGGTCTCAAAGCCGGACTCATAAACCAGAAGCATAAACATCCCCTGGAAGAAGTGCAGAATTTCAGACTTAACCCCTAGATCTATTGAATCAGACTCTGCAGTTCAACATGATCTCAGCTAATGTCCATGTACGTGGAAGTTTGACAAGAGCAGAGATAGACAAACTTTGGCCACCTGATGCAAAGAGCCAACTCATTGAAAAATGAGTCACCTGATGCTGGGAAAGATTGAGGACAAGAGAAGAAAGGGGCAACAGAGGATGAGATGGCTGGATGGCATCACTGACTCAATGGACATGAATCTGAGCAAACTCTGAGAGATAGTTTAGGACAGGGAAGTCTGGCATGCTGCAGTCCATGGGGTTGCAAAGAGTCAGATACAACTTAGTAGCGAACAACAACAGACAAGCTTTGTCATATATGCAGAGTGCTTCCATTGCTTATGCTGTGTCCTTGGCAGACATCATTAATCAATCACAGAGTTATTTCCTTCCAAGCTCAGAATCATTGCAAATCATGATTCCAGGTAGCACTGGCCAACAAGAATGAATCTAAGATGCAAACCACCTTCTACACCAGTGTCAACACTTTTAAGAGTTTTGTGACACTTTATTTTCGTCAATGTCCTCCCAGTGCTAGGTATAGCCATGCGCACATCAGAAGTGCCTGATCAATGTTTGTGGAATGACTATCTTCCCCCCAACCACCACTGCCTTTTAAAAAAAAGTTTTCCTGTGGCATTTTCTCTACCCCAGCCCCCATCCCCAGAAAATTAGAATTTCCACTGGACAGGCACGCAGTCCAACATCCCTTCTGTGTCTTGAGTTTTGTTGTTGGCACCTATTAGAAAGTTGAAATGAGTTTTTAAAGATGTTAGGGTCTTCATGAAGACACATGGGAACCTGCCTTGCTGACATGTGGACCTCAATCTATGCAAGCTTTCTCTGGGACATGGCCCCTTGTCCCAGACGATAGCCCTAAAGATGGCAGCCATGTGAACTGGATTGCAGGCAGAGGTGGGGAGGGGGGAGTGGGTAGCGAAGTCAGGAGACACAGTTGGACACATGGGGCCCCAAAGACAGAGCAATAATGATTATAAATAGCATCCTTTGGACGGCCGTTTGATGTACTGTCCAAGGCCAGGTGGAAAATCTTTCCTTCCTTGACTTTCCCCACTAATCGCCTTCCCCTCATTTTTCAATAAAGATTCTGAGTCCAGTTGGTCGCTTGTCTAGAGCATTTGTTTCCCATTAGAATACCTTTTGCGATTTCAGTGTGTTATGCTAGATAATTGCTTTAATAACAAACCGAGGAAAGACTTTTGAACATTTTAGGAAGTAATTTTTTTTTCTCTCCAATGAAAACTCTAACAGACACTGACAGAGGACTTGGGAATAGTCAAAGAGGAAAAAAAGAAAGGGTGGTGGGGGGAGATGGGAGAGGTACCAGCTTTATTGGCCAGCAGTTGCAGGTGGAGATCAGCACTAACGGTCTTCTCCCACCGCAAGGAGAGTTTTCATGGGCGATGATGCTTGTGAACAGAGAGAGAGGGAGCTTAAATACTTGGCAGGCTTGGGGTGGGTGAGCATGAAGCAACATCCATCCTGTGATTAATAGGGAGGGAGCTCTAGGGATACATGTTAGTTTGGGTATAGAGTTTGGAAAAGAATGCATTTGGGGAGGGGAGGCTGTTTCTCTATGGAATTTGCCCGTCATGCCCAGGAGCACTCAGCATGTTCTCTGTGTATGTGATTCATTCAGAAGTGCTAAATGGCTTGACCAGGGTAAACAGCAAATCTATTTGTTCAGAAGGAAGAGTGAAATGTACCACATGCAATGTACTTTGTCTTCGTTAATTGCCCTCACAACACTTGGCTGGATTAAAAAAATCAATAATGGATAACACTTATAGAGTGCTTACTATGTCATGCTTCAAAGCTTTTACATATATTAATGGGTGTAAGCTTTGCAATAAGCCTGTAAGTATAATTGTTATCTGTTTGGCAGATGAGGATACTGAGGTGCAGAGAAGTTAAGGTTAAGGTCGCACAAGAAGTGAGTCGCAAAGACCAGTGTTTGATGTCAGATGTGTGACCCCAGAGTCTGTGCACTTAGCCTCTGTCTACACGCATTCAGTTTTAACTGTGGAAAGTATAGTATCAGGCTCCCTTGTACTGGCCCTTGGATGTCAAAACAAAAACGTGGTGCTGTGCTTATCCAATATCCCGTGTGTCAGGTGCTGTGCTCAAGCCATTGGGAGGATAAAGAGGTAAAGGATGGCAGAAGCAGGGGCTGCTGCAGCTGCCCAGTGTGTTCTGGATTAGGGTGAGGAGAGGGGATCCGATTCAAAATATATTAGAACATACTCATGATAGGACGCATCAGACTTTACTCTCACCACCAGACACATCCACAACTGAGCTCATTTCTGCTTTGGCCCAGCTGTTTCATCCTTTCTGGAGCTATAAGTAATTGCCCTCCACTGGTGGCTCAGTGGTGAAGAACCTGCCTGCAATGCAAGAGACCCAGGTTCCATCCCTGGGTGGGGAAGATCCCCTGGAGAAGGAAATGGCAACCCACTCCAGTTTTCTTGCCTGGAGAATTTTCATGGACAGGGCAGCCTGGTGGGCTACAGTCCATGGGGTCACAAAGAGTCGGACACGACTGAGTGACTAACACACACTTCCCCCATAGCGTATTGGACACCTTCCAACCTCAGGGGATGGAGAGGGGGATTTCATTTTACAGTGTCATATCTTTTTAGCTTTTCATACTGTTTATGGTTTTCTTATGTCAAGAGTACTAGAGTGGTTTGCCATTCCCTCCTCCAGTGGACCACGTTTTGTCAGAACTCTCCACTATGACTTGTCCATCTTGGGTGGTCTTACATAGCATGACTCATAGCTTCTTTGAGTTACACAAGCCCCTTCACCATGAGCCATTAATCAGATGCTCAAACCTGGGGTGTGGATGGGGGATGGCAGGACCATTGGAGAGATAAGAAAAGCAATGGTTGACTCCTGAGGATGAAGCATCTCAGACATGATCCCTATTCTGGCTACTCCAGGAAAATGCAAGTGGCAAATAGGCTTCATTTCTTCTGCCAACTCTCATGGACTGGAAGCAGCTTAAAGTTAAAGATTTTGCTTTATATCCAATGCACTGAGTGTTCCATAGCACCCTGATCAGGGCCTGGCACATTTGAGGTCCTCAACTGATAGTTGATGAAGGAAGGATTGGAGGTGGCAGTCACAAGGATCAAGGCTGCGTCTGGACTCATGATGAAAAGAGCGTAGGAATCAATCAGTGTGGCCAGCGGATGTGGAATGGGGATGTATATATATGGCACTTACTGTTTATCTGATGCTCCATGGAGACACATATTCCTTCTTCTGTTTATTCATTGGTTTAATCACTTACTCGTTTATTTAAGAAACTTTTATTGGGCACCTACTATGTGCCAGGTCTTTGGACAATGCTTTGGGGATATGACATTTGAAACAACAGACATTGTCTCTGAACTGATGGAGAGGCTTGACTCAATGTTTGACAAGATCTAGTGGAATCTTACAGTCTGGAAGTTAGAATACAAGTGTTAGTCAGTCATGTCCGACTCTTTGTGACCCCATAGACTGTACCCTGCTGGACTCCTTAGTCCATGGAAATTCTTCAGGCAAGAATACCGAAGTGTGGCCATTCCCTTCTCCAGGGATCTTCCTGACCCAAGGATCGAACCTGGGTCTCCTGCATTGCAGGCAGATTCTTTACCATCTGAGCCACCAGGGAAGCCCTGGAGTCTGGAGTCCTGGGCCAGTTAGCATGAGATCATCTGATCCTATTCATTCCTGGAAGCAACCAAGTACCTTTCAGGAAGAAGCAGTACTCAGAGCTTCTGGGAGCAAAGGTCCTGAACCCTTCCAATCCACTTCTCTTTGTTCCTTCCACAAAGGCATGTTGATTTGTGCACAGAACTTCACAGGGTCCATGGACAGGTGCCAGAAATCTTGTTTGATGTCTTTGATGGTCTCTGCCTTTGCTCACCCTGTCATGTTGCCAAAGATCAGAGTGAGTCAGCTTGCCCAGCTGTAGAATGGGCTCATGCATATGCATTACAAGGGCTTGGCACACCTCTGCAAGGGTGTCTCAGGGGCCCTGGAAGCTGCTGCCTGGCTGTGATATTGATCATAAAAACCTGTGATATTTGTACAACCCTTGAGCCTTTTCAAAGGAAGTGGCCACCCTTCACTTATCTCACCACCTTCTGGAACAGATAAAGCAGGGTTATTATCCCAAGTTTATAGCTCCAGAGGCTCCGGGAGGTTCAGGGACATGCCTAAGGCCACCAAAGAATACTGAGATAATGTGGATTTTGAAAGAACTCAGAAAAATGAGTGGAAGAGTTAGAATGGAATAGCAATATAAACATATATGAGAGAGAGAGTATGTGTGTGTGTGTGTGTATACTAGTCAGCATTCTCTAGAGAAACAGAACCAATAGGAGATGATATATAGATGATATTTAATAGATAGATCAAGGGCTTCCCAGGTGGTAAAATGGTAAAGAATCCACCTGCCAAAGCAGGAGACTCAAGAGACATGGGTTCCTTCCTTGAGTCAGGAAGATCCCCTGGAGGAGGAAATTTTCCAGTATTCTTGCCTGGGAAACCCCATAGGCAGAGAAGCCTGTTGAGCTACAGTTCATGGGTTCACAAAGAGTCAGACACAAGTGAGTGACCGAGCACACACAGACAGATGATAGATAGATGCTAAGTAGTTTCAGTCTTGTCTGACTCTTTGTAACCCCATGGACTGTAGCTCGCCAGGCTTCTCTGGCCATGGAATTCTCCAGGCAAGAATACTGGAGTGGGTTGTATTCCCTTCTCCAAAAGAGCTTCCAGGCCCACGGATTGAACCTGGGTCTCCTGCATTGCAGGTAGATTCTTTACTGTCTGAGCCACCAGGGAAACCCATACTTCAATAAAGACTAATGAAAAAAAAAAAATTTACACTTTAGGGCCCCACTGCAGGGACTTAGATTCAATAAGTTGGGGGCAGGACCTCCGAATCTGAATTCTAACAGGAAGCTAGAGATCATACTTGAGAAAAAATCATAATATGCTGTGTGTAGCCATGCGTCACCTGTGATGGAAAAGTCGAGGTTAAAGAAGAGAAGGCTAAGGTCTTGAGCAGAAATGCCCTGCGTCACTGAGATTCCTGGAGACGAACACGTCCCCTTTCCACTCTCCCTTGGTGAGACCCAAGGAGGCAGATCATTTTTCCTTCCCAATGTCATTCTCCAGTGGGAACTGGCCTCTGGAGAAGGGTGGGAGGATAGAAAGCAGGGTGGGGAGGGCAGATGATACGTGAGATCAATAGGAGGAGGGTGCTGACACGACTGACCACACATGCTGTGAGAGATGTATGTGCCTGTCCGTAAGTTCAGTGTCTGATATCCACAGCTCCATAGGATGGCTGACATAGGCTTTGGAGCCAGATGGTTCTATTTTCTCATCCTGGCTCTGTCTCATACAGATATAGATGACCTTGGACAGTTGACTTAACCATTCTGAACTTCGGCTCAAGACCTTAGCCTTCATCTGCGAAATGGGGAGAGTAATAGAACCTACCTCATAAGATATGTTGTGAGGATTGATAATCCCCTCTCCAGACATTGGGCCAACAACACTCTGGTTCATCTGGTAAAGAATCCGTCTGAAATGCAAGAGGCACAGGTTCAATCCCGGAGTGGGAAACATCCCCTGGAGAAGAAATTGGCAGCCCATTCCATTATTCTTGCCTGGAAAATCCCATGGACAGAGGAGCCTGGTGGACTACAGTCCATGAGGTCGCAGAGAGACAGACACGACTTAGCAATTAAACCAAACCACCAACCTCCAAACATTTATTGAGTAATTTCAGGGGGCCAGGCATTGTGCTAGGTTCTGGAGACACGGAAGTAGCCAACACAAGCAGAGATTTTGCCCTTTCCGGATGTCTATTCTAGGGGGAGTACAAAGTTCTTGGCATGAGCTGTCTAGAGCTGTCATCATTCCAATGTCGCAAAAAAGAACCCTGAAGCTCAGGATGAGTAAGCCCTTGTGCCTGGTCACACAACTAGGGAGAGATTAAGCTGGGGTTTGGTTTTGATCTGAAGCTCCTTCTCTCTAGACTCTCCTTTAGTCAAGGGGTGGTTAAGGGAAAAGGGTGGCACTCTCAACATAGAGAAAAGAGGGTGCTTGTTCAAAAGAGACTGCTTGGAAAGAGAAGACAAGCTCGGGCTGAATTGGCCCATGGCCTTGCTGCTATAACAAAGCATTTTGTCTCTTCCTTTCTCTGGGCGACTTGGAGTTAATCAAGAAACCCAAACAGGGATGACCCAAGATTGAACTAGTCTGGCAAGGAATAGTATACAAGGAAGAAATTAGCCAAGAGCTGAAGCCATTCCAACAAACAAGGGTATTTCTTGGCCAGGATCCAGGATGGCACAAACTCTGAGAGCCTCTATCATATAGTCTGGAGAAGGACGAACAAGAGCAGAAAATGTATTTCTGATTTTAGAGCTCTCAAAGACAAGAAGGAACCTGGCTATTCTTAGCTGTGTCTGGGGGCACAGCAAAAGCATTCTGGCTGAATTAGAGACAACCAGAGCATTTATTAACTCCCTCCCAGTTGCAGTCTGGCCACTAAAGCAGATTCCAGGAGATGTTATCTAGAAGGTGCATCACTGTGTATAAATATTTCAGAGGTCAAGACCCAACACGGAGTTTGAACTTTTAAGGGCCTGAGTGTGTTTATCAAAGGATGGATGTTTGGGCTTCACTGTTGGGTGCTGGGTAATCTAGCAATCACTTGGAAGGCTGCTCAGAGCATATGTGGATGGTCTTATGAGGCCTGGGATAGGTTCCAGTGTAGCATCAAAAAAAAAAAAAAAATGCTTACATGGATAGTTCTGGCTCTTCAACCTTAGGGCATCTTCAGGCAGGAGTCCTCCAACCAAAAGTTTAGAGAGTCTAACCATTTCATAAGAATCTCCTAATAAAATACGTCTGAAGTTTTAATGGTCATGGGAGGAGTATCTGGAGAGCTTGTTAAAAGAGAAATTTGATTAGGAGATTGGAGGTGAGTCCCGAGTCTCCATTGTAACAAACTCCCATGTGGTGCTGATTCTGTGGATCACGCCCATGCTTTCAGTAGCAAGTTTCAGCATCTTCTGATGGACCTCATATAGCCATGTTGCTTATTATAACGTATGGTTGGAGAATGCATTTGCATTAGTGAGGAATGCATTCAGCTGCAAGTAATAGAATATTTAGCTTCAGTGGCTGAACTCAATGGGGGATTTCAAAGGTGATATGTAAAAAGTATAGAGGAAGGCTCCTGTTATTGTGAGCATCAGGGATCAAAGGTCTTTTTTTTTTTCCTCCTCCATTCATTTTCATGCTTGTAACTCCACGAATGTAGTACACCTGTTGTGCTTTCAAGCATCTATGTCAATACCCTAGGTGTAAAGGAGAATCCGAGGAGTGGGCACCAGTAGCAACCTTCTCAGTTTATGCCCCATCAGTAACACAGACTGCATGGCTGCCTCTCATTCCATGATCCTAAGATCACAAATAGCTTTTCAAAAAATGTATTTATTTATTTGACTTCATTGGGTCTTATTTGCAATATACAGAATCCTAATCACATCATATGGGATCTTTAGTTGCAGCACGTGGACTCTCCAGCTGTGGCACGCTGGCTCAGTACTTGTGGCACACGGACTTACTTACTCTGCAGCATGTGGGGTCTCAGTTCTCCAACCAGGGGTTGAACCCACATCCTCTGCATTGCAAAGCAGATTCTTAAGTACTGGACCTCCGGTGAAGAACCACAGAAATATGTTTAACTGAACACTTGCTGAGCTTTGTTAGTTTGAGGAAGGAGGGGTGGATAATTGGATATTGAGTAAGCAGTCAATTGTATCTGTCGAATGGCACCCCACTCCAGTACTCTTGCCTGGAAAATCCCATGGATGGAGGAGCCTGGAAGGCTGCAGTCCATGGGGTCGCTGAGGGTCCGACATGACTGAACGACTTCACTTTCACTTTTCACTTTTATACATTGGAGAAGGAAATGGCAACCCACTCCAGTGTTCTTGCCTGGAGAATCCCAGGGACGGGGCATCCTGGTGGGCTGCTGTCCATGTGGTTGCATAGAGTCGGACACGACTGAAGTGACTCAGCAGCAGCACCCTGTTGCTTAACCCACTGGACTTAAAACATGAAGAACAAACTGGACATTGATGAATATTAAAAAAAAAAAAAAACCACAAAACTATCCAAGTGACGCTAGTAAAGAACCTGCTTGCCAATGCAGGAGACATAAGAGACACAGGTTCGATCCCTGGGTCAGAAAGATCCCCTGGAGAAGGAAATGGCTAACCACTCCAGTATTCTTGCCTAGAGAATCACATGGACAGGGGAACCTGGCGGGTCGCAGTCCATAAGGTCACAGAGTTGGACACAACTGAAATGACTTAGCAGGCACATCATCATTGAAGACTTAGTATATAATAAGGACTGTATTGGTTGACTTTTACTCAGGTTTTTTTTTTCCATTCAGTCCACAAAATCCTTTAGGATAGAGACTCCTTATACTCTCAGTGACCTTATTTCAATGTCTCAAATATGGCATGTTATGCCATCATGGGGTTTTTCACAAGCTATCTCTTCTGCCTAGAATGTTCTCCTTCAACCTCCTTTTTTCTGCTAAGTGTTTAACAACTGGCTGTCTGGCTGGAGGGGAAACAAAACAAAATCACAAAAAGAAAAGCCCAATCTGTAGCATTTGTCAATTTCTGTGGTGTAAATACTCCCACCATGGCCAATTTCACACTATTAACATGACGTCACTGAACACGGAGCTGGGGAGAGAAGCATTAGAGTTCATCATAATAGAATATTTCCACCATATGGCTTTAATAGTCATAAATAACCTTGAGAGCACAGATACAAGTCAAGTGTAGCATGCTAATTAGGATGTGATGAGTTTGGGGAATTTATTACTTTTAAATATTTAATTTTATGTTTATATAAGTTAATTCTTTTCTTTTAAAAATTTTTATTGAAGTATAGTTGCTATACAATAGTGTAATATAGAAGTGACAAGGGTAGAAGTTAGTGATTCACAATTTTTAAAGGTTATATTTCACTTAGAATTATTGTAAAATATTGACTATATTTCCCATGTTGAACAATATGTGCTTGTAGCTAATTTCCTACTAATTGTTCTCACTTCTTAGTCCCCTAACACTTCATGGCAAATAGATGGGGAAACAGTGGAAACAGTGGCTGACTTTATTTTGGGGGGCTCCAAAATCACTGCAGATGGTGACTGCAGCCATGAAATTAAAAGACGCTTACTCCTTGGAAGGAAAGTTATGACCAACCTAGACCACATATTAAAAAGCAGAGACATTACTTTGCCAACAAAGGTCTGCCTAGTCAAGGCTATGGTTTTTCCAGTAGTCATGTGTGGATGTGAGAGTTGGACTATAAATAAAGTTGAGTGCAGAAGAATTGATGCTTTTGAACTGTGGTGTTGGAGAAGACTCTTGAGAGTCCTTTGGACTGCAAGGAGATCCAACCAGTCCATCCTAAAGATCAGTCCTGGGTGTTCATTGGAAGGACTGATGTTGAAGCTGAAACTCCAATATTTGGCTACCTGATGTGAAGAGCTGACTCATTTGGAAGACCCACATGCTGGGAAAGATTGAGGGCAAGAGAAGGGGACAACAGAGCCTGAGATGGTTGGATGGCATCACCGACTCAATGGACATGAGTTTGGGTGGACTCCAGGAGTTGGTGATGGACAGGGAAGCCTGGCATGCTGTGGTTCATGGGGTCACAGAGAGTCGGACACGACTGAGTGACTGAACTGAACTGAACACTAAACTGTCCTTCCACCTTCCCTCTGTCCAGAGGTAGCTACTAATTTGTTCTCTATATTTGTGAGTCTACTTCTTTTTTGTTATATTCACGAGTTGGTTGTACTTTTTAAGATTCTACATATAAGTGATATCAGACAATATTAGTCTTTCTCTGTCTGACTTATTTCACTGATGATAATGCCCTCCAAGTCCATTCATGATGCTGCAAATGGCAAAATGGCATCCTTTTTCATGGCTGAGTAGTTTTCTGTGTTATATATATATATATATATATATATATATATATATAGCACCACATCATCTTTATTAATTCATCTGTTGATGGGCACTTAGGTTGCTTCTGTATCTTGGCTATTGTAAATAATGCTGTTATGAACATTGGAGTGCATCTATCTTTTCAAATTCGTGTTTTTGTTTTTTTCAGATATATACCCAAGAGTAGACATATAAGTGAACTCTTAATTATGACTGTGCTTCATACACACCTTGCAAAATTGCTGAAAATCGAACTCTCAGCCTATGGGCCAGCTCCAGCATAGCAGAGCCACTGCACAAATGATTTATAGATCATGTATATGAATATATGATATGATAGTGATTCATATACATAATGTATATATTAATCAATTTGCTGTGCACTTGAAACTAGCATAATGTTGTAAATCAACTACTTCAATTTAAAAAATTGTTTAAAAATACAAGAGTAAGTAATATCAGGGTTTTGATGATTTGTTTGAACCACTGAGTGGGCTTCCCTAGTGGCTTGGGTGGTAAAGAATCTGCCTGCAGTGCAGGAGAGCCAGGTTTGGTCCCTGGGTTGGGAAGCTTCCCTGGAGAAGGAAATGGCTACCCACTCCAGTATTCTTGCCTGGAAAACCCCATGGGCAGAGGAGCCTGGTGGGCTACAGCTCATGGGGTCACAAAGCCTCGGACATCAATGAGCCACTAACACTTTCACACTTTGAACCGTTGGATAAACCAACACTGGGACTGCTCTTCCTCTGGGTGATGTTATGCCAGGTTTTATATCTTACAGATGCACACACATATGAACACTCAAACACTAGACGTCTCGTCTCGGTTGATTTTATTGCCTGCACCTGAAGTCACACTAACAGACACAGGCCTTTGAAATCTAAGTGGCATAAAGACAGGGGTTTTGTATGCTTGACTCATGAAGAATTAGCCTCCCTTCCACCCTCCCATCCTGGTCGCTGACACATAGCTGCACAAATATAATTGCACACACATAGTTGCACATCGGCAATTTGAAGTTTGGTGTTTGTGAGAGTACCCTTGTGGCTTACGAGGTGAAGGGGCAGGAGAGTTGTGGACTCACTTATAGCAGGCTCCAGGAGAAGCCAAGCAGGAGAGATCAGAGCCCAAAAGAAATGCTTTCTGGGCAGAAACACATGGGTGAATTCCGTTTACAGTCCTTGCATAGGGCGCAATTGAAAGGACTCATGATCACTTTCTTGGCTGACCCAATAAAATGTCTGCCATTAAATAATAAGCCAACAAAATTTGACACTGAAAGCCCTTTGAATTATACATTATGCTAAGTCACTTCAGTAGTGTCCGACTCTGTGTGACCCCATAGACGGCAGCCCACCAGGCTCCACCGTCCCTGGGATTCTCCAGGCAAGAACACTGGAGTGGATTGCCATTTCCTTCTCCAATGCATGAAAGTGAAAAGAGAAAGTGAAGTCGCTCAGTCATGTCTGACTCTTAGCGACCCCATGGACTGCAGCCTACCAGGCTCCTCCTTCCGTGGGATTTTCCAGGCAAGAGTACTGGAGTGGGGTGCCATTGCCTTCTCTGTGAATTATACACTACAAAACTATAAATGAATGAAATTGCATTTTTAAACAAAGCCCGGGCTTTAGGCAGAGCTGGCAGGAACTTCTTTGGAAGGCCTGTCTGAACTGTGTTGTTCAGTTGCTCAGTCATGTTTGACTCTTTGTGACCCCATGGACTGCAGCATGCCAGGCTTCCCTGTCCTTCACCGTCTCCTGGAGTTTGATCAAACTCATGTACATTGAGTCTGTGATGCCATCCAACCATCTCATCCTCTGTCATCCCCTTCTCCTCCTTCCTTCAATCTTTCCCAGCACCTGGGTCTTTCCCAATGAGTAGGCTCTTTGCATCAGGTGGCCAAAGTATTTGGAGCTTCAGCTTTAGCAATAGTCCTTCCAATAAGTATTCAGGGTTGGTTTCCTTGAGGATGGACTGGTTTGATCTCCTTGCTGTCCAAGGAGTCAGATAGAAACCCTGCCATCTGTTTGATGCTTCAATCAACAAATATCCACTGAGTACCTACTCTGTGCCCAGCTTTGTTCTTAGTGCTGGGGATATACAACGAGTAAGGCACATTCTCCCCTCCAATAATCATGGCTGGACTGTAGGGAGCACTTACTCTGCATTCCATTCGGATTGCTTTACTTTTATATCCCATGACCTGCCTACAAGGTAGGTAGAAATTTCATCCCATTGTGCAGTGAGAAAACTGAGGTCCAGAGAGGTTAAATGATTTCCCCACATCACACAGCCAGCACACATAGAACCAAACAGGGAAGTGAATATGTCCAAAACTTAACTTTTTAAAATATAATTGTTATTGTTTTTTGGCTACACTGCGTGGCATGCAGGATTTTGTTCCCCAATCAGGGGATCGTACCTGAACCCCCTGCTGTGGAAGCATGGAGTCTTAGCCACGGGACCACCAGGGAAGTCCCCAAAGCTTAACTGTTGGTTTTCCTTGTGATATATGTCTCTCCATCAGCCCAGCCTCACTCCCCTTACTGCACAAAGATTTCTCAACCTCGGGACTGTTGACATTCGGGCTGGATCATTTCTCTGTGCTGGGGGCTTCCTGTGCAAATGCGTTTAATAGCATTCCTGGCTTCTACCCACTAGAAGCCAGCAGCACGTCCCAGTTCTTGACAACACACACTGTCTCCAGATGTTAATCCAGGGAGGGCAGGGCGGCAACATCACCCCTGGTTGAGAATCACTGGATTTCAGCCTTCCCTTCTCAGCCATCAGTGGCTGCTTCTCTCCGCTTCCTCATCTCGTAAACCTCAGAGTCATGCCTGACTCCTCTTGGTCTCACACCCGTACACTCAATCCTGTCTGTCCTCCAAGAGCACCCCAGCCGCCACCATCTCCCCATGTTATTCCACCAGCCTCCAACTGCTCTCCCCAACTCTACTCTTTCCTCTGCCATTTATTCTCAGCAATTGATATTTTTGGACCATTGTTCAGAGTGTGTCAGCCTTCAGCTCAAAATCCCACTGTGGCTCCCCAGTTCCCTTTGAGCAAAAACCACATCCATACAATGAGTTGTACGGCCTCTCAGGACCCACTCCCCCATCTCATCAGGGCCTCTGAGGAAGCGCCCCTCTTTGTCATCATCCACCACACCCACCTCCCTCAATCTGCCCAGGTTTCACTGGCTTCCTTCCCAGTTTTCCAAAATATGAGATGTATTCATCTGTGTGGGCCGCCATAAACACAATCCCACAGACTGGGAGGCTTAAATGACAGAAATGTATGTTCTTACGGTTTTGGTGGCTGGAAGTCCAAAGCCTTGGTATCATCAGGATTGGTTTCTGGTGAAGTCTTTCCTTCCAGCTAGTATTAATAGATGGCTTCTTTCTCAGGGGCCCACTTAGGGCCTTTATGCTGTGTGTACACCCTGCTGGGGTCTTCCTGTTTTTATAAGGACATCAGTCCTCTGGGATCACAGTCCACTCCAATGACTTCATTTGACCCTAATTACTTCTTTAAAGGTCCTGTCTTCAAATGCAGTCACATGCGGGCCAGGGCTTCAACATAAGGATTTGAAAGTCACTGTTCAGGGCTTCCCAGGTGGCTCTGTGGTAAAGAATCCACCTGCAACAAAGGAGATGCAGGAGACGTGGGTTCTGCCCCTGAGTCGGGAACCACCTGGAGGAGGAAATAGTCACCCACTCCAGTATCCTTGCCTGGAGAATTCCATGGACAGAGGAGCTGGTGGGCTATAGTCCACGGGGTCGCAAAAGAGTCAGACAGGGCTGAGCACAGCAGGGCAGCATTCGGTCCACAGCACTAGACACACTTCTGCTTTTGTGCTGACTCTTCCTGGACCCTGGAATGCCCCTCCACCACTGATCTGCACTTCTTGCAAGTTCTTACTCAAAAGTCGCCTTTTCTAAAATGTCTAGACTGACTGTGCAGTGCTGTGCTTCGTCGCTCAGTCATGTCCGACTCTTTGTGACCTGATGGTTCCTGATGCAGGGTAAAATTTTAATAGTCTCTGAATGAATGGATGACGTGGTGGGTCCAGAATTCAATCCCAGGAATTGTGACCCCAGAATCCATAGTCTTAGCATGTAAAGGATACTGCCTCACAGACTGGGATGGGAAGGAGATTTGTAAACAGATAATTTAGATAACTTCAAAACAATATGATTAATGAAGTAACAGAGTTATGTGCAAAATGCAAAGTTAGCAAAATGGGATGTTCTTTACCCACCTGGGACATGTTTGTGTGTGTGTGTGTGTGTGTGTGTGTGTGTGTGTGTGTATCTTGCGGGGCAAGATGCTATTCAAGAAGAGTTCCCAAAAGAAAATATGAAGACACTTGCTCTTTTAAAACATCAAAAGTAACTTTTTATCAGGATTACAGAAGAATACATGTTGCCTGTCAAAAATATCAGAAAACACAGATCAGCAGAAAAGGAAATAAATCACTATATCCCCATCACTTTTTAATACATGTGTATGTATGACTTCTAGAAATGTTTGCATTTTTTCTCTTTAAGGTGGAATTGTACTCCAAATGGTAGCTTCTGTTCTACTTTTTCAACTTATGTTTCCTCTAGGGGCATCTTTGGATGGGTATTGAGGGATGAAGAAGAGTTTAGCAGGCTGGTAGAGTGGAGGCAGATGTTCCTAGTAGAGGTAGAGGAAAGTATGAAAAGATGGAGAAGTATGGGCCCATTTGTTGTACTTGAGCCAGCCGGAGTACAGGAGGTGGGACAGCACGCAGGGGACGGGCAGGGAGTGAAATCAGGAAGACTCTGTGTTCCTGACAGTTATAACTTTGTCCTGGTGTTTCCTTGAACATAGAACACAGACCATCAGTGGGATGGGAGAATATTTTAGGAGGTAATAAAATAATGCTGATGCACATAAAGAGAATTATTCACCTTGTAATTCTCTCTAGTCCTTCTAACAGAGTACAGCAGAATTTCTCAGTTACTAATATATCTTTAACGCCCCTCTAGAACTTGTGAGCTCCCTACTGAGAACTAGAGAGGAACTTCAGGCTCAGAGTCTTTAACAAGCAACTACTTATAATGTTATAAAATAATTTTGTCTTAATTATACTTATTGTACTATCCTTCTATCTTGTATTCAACAAAAACTGAACACCATCCATGCAGTGCTTCTATTTATAGCAAATGAAAGGGGGTGATATTGTTATTATGATAGGATCATAGTATGGCATTTCTTTGGAATTGAATTGAATTCCCTCCAAATCCATGTGTGTGTGTGTGTGTTAAATCGCTTTGGTCATGTCCAACTTTTTGTGACCCTATGGACTGTAGCCTGCCAGTTTCCTCTGTCCATGGGATTCTCCAGGCAGTAATACAAGTGGGTAGCCATTCCCTTCTCCAGAGGATCTTCCCAACCAAAGGACTGAACCTCGGTCTCCTGCTTTGCAGCAGATTCTTTACCATCTGAGCCGCCAGGGAAGCCTGTGTAACACAGGGCCCACCGCTATTATTATTTTTGTTGTTGTCATTGCTATTGTTATTGAAACTCGAATAATTATGATAATGATGATAATGATGGTGATGATGGTAATGATAGCTGAAGTAATCTTAGACAAGGCATCTTGCTTTTCTGGGGCTCAGTTTTCTCATCTGTAAAATGGAGCTAAAAATGCCCAGCCATCCCAAGGATCTCTGTGACTTGATGGAAAATACGTAAGGTGAGGCAGTAAAAGATGTAGATTTTGCTCCACTTCTCATTGCATGGTACCTGCCAGCCTCCAAGTCTTATGAACTTCAGTCTTCCCATTAACACAGGATCAAGCCCAACCTAGTTAATATGAGAGAACTGTGGCAAAGATCACGTAAGAAGGTAGAAAGGACAACTCCAAAAAGTGGAAATTATCACATGTAACATAAATCATTTGCAGCAGGGGTGAAATTATTCTTCCATTTTTTTTTTCCTGTTTTTATCTCTGCCTCACTCCCTGTCCAGAATCAAGTAAAGAAGGAAACACCTTGGTTGCCCAAGAGAACACTGTTACAAAATTGAAACCAGCTCTTAAAAAAAAAAAAAAAAAAATACAATCCCAGCCACAGCCCCTAGCCCCCAGCCCAACCTTGTCCCTTCAAGAGTTAATTTTTTTAAAGCCTGTCTATTTCCTAAGAGGGGAGAACCCTGGGGACAGAGCGAGGAGATCACAGGCACTGTTCATTCTGGGGACCCGGAAGGAAAGGGCCAAATGCCCCATTTCAGAGAAGATGCTTATAGCAATTTTGTTTTCTGAGAGTCACATCATTGCAAGACTCGTGGCCTAATCCCCTGAGATATCCCAGTGTCAGGAAAATAACCAAGTGGGATTTGGAAATTAAAGGAGCACTATTATAAGCCATTTATTTCTTTGGTAACCTGGAGATGAGAAAGGGAAAATATTGCTGTTACAGCAAAAGGCTGGTCTACAGACCTTAGGCTCCAGGGCCCTTCAATTTCACTGATCCCCTGGCTTCCCTAGTTCATTTGGCTATTTTCTTTAAATAACATCTCCCTCCCAACACACATACACAAACATTACATAAGCCCACAGTCTATAAAATATGGATCCATCCTTGCTACCCTTGAAACAAGAACTGACGTTCCTTAAACATTTACACTTTGCCAGAACTGTACTTTACATGTGCTGCTGTATTTAAGCCTCTTCAGGCCTCTTGGCAGGTGAATATTTATTTTTAGAGTTACTGCCAGGAAACCGAAGCTCAGAGTGGTTAAGGACATTTCCCGGAATCACACAGCCAGTTAGCCGGGAAGCTCGGGTTTGAAGCCAGGCAAGACAGTCGCTGTGTAGGTCTGTACTCAGTGGTGTCCAATACTTTGGTGATCCCATGGACTGGAGTGCACCAGGCTCCTCTCCATGAGATTTTCCAGGAAAGAATACTGAAGTGGGTTGCCATTTCCTTCTCCAGAGGATCTTCCCAACCCAGGGACTGAACCCGTGTCTCCTGTATTGGCAGGCGGATTCTTTACCACTAGTGCCAGACAGTTGCTAGGGCTACACTTTTTACCACCAAATTATAGGAAGCACATCCCAGTGCTTACCTTTAGTAGAAGCTCACTGCTTCTAGGATTTTTTTCTCTAAAGTAGAGAACGTTTTTGCCTCATTAAATTTCTGTTCAGCTTGACTCTTTGAGTCCGAAATTGTTCTGAGGGTCAGGCGAATTTTTTTGTTTTATTCTGTTTTTTTATCAAGGCAGCCCCTTATAATCTTGCCATAAATGTAATTCAAACCACACTACTTGTTTGTTGCCCAAAAAAGGTATGGGACATTATCAATGGCAAAACAGAAGACCCTCCACTTTCAAGCATGATACCACGTGGAGTGGCTGTACCACGTGGCTGCTGGGACTGAGTGGGTTTGTTGGATTCTGGGTGTAGATGGTGAGTTCTACACAACCCATGTTCCAAATCCTGACTTTGCTTCTTACCCGCTATCTAGCCTTGGCTGTAGACTCAATCTAAAGGAGCCCCATTGTGTTCACCTATAAATTGGGGGTGAAAATAGAGACCTACTTCACAGGCTTGTGAGAGAATCAAAGGGGAAGAAAGTCCTTTGCACAATATCTGGCTGGGGTTCCCAAGACAAGCAGAACCCAACAGGATGTGTATCCGTCTAGAGTGAGATTTATTTGTAGGAATTGGCTCACTGGATAATGGAGACTGATGAGTTCAAAATCTGCAGGGTGGACTGGCAGTCTGGAGGCATGGGGAAGACCTGATATTGCAGTCAAGTTTAAAGGTTATCTGCTGGCAGACCATCAACCGATTAGGTGAGGCCCACCCACATTATTGAGAGCAATCTGCTTTCCTCTGAGTAGACTGATTAAAATGTTACTTTCATCTCAAAATTAGCCTCACAGAAACATCCAGAATAACATTTGATCCAATATCTGGGCATGGTGGCTCAGCCAGATTGACACATAAAATGAACCCTCACAGCATGGCCCCCAATACATAGTGAGTCATAGGAAATGATTTTATAAGTGGGAAATAGATTAAGAGAAGTGAAATGGCTTAATAGTAATGACGCTGTCTTATTTATTAAATTTCCTCTCTCTCCCCCACCAGAAAATAAGCTTCACAAGGAATGAGGTTTCTACCTACTATTTTTTTAAGAATATTTATTTGTTTTTATTTATTTATTTAGCTGTGCTGTCTTCGATCTGTGTTGCAAGATGTGGGATCTTTAGTTGTGGCATTCCAGAATCTTAGTTCCCTGACTAGGGATCGATCCCAGGCCCCCTTCATTGGGAGCTTGGAGTCTTAGCCACTAGACCAGCAGGGAAGTCCCTTACCTAATTTTTCCTCTGCTGAATCACTAAATGCTAGAATAGTTCTTGGCATACAGTAGGCTTCCAATCAACAGCTCTTGACTAAATGCGTGCAAGTGTCTAACTCACATTTCTTCTATATACAGATTTTTCATCCCCATATCTCAAAACACCATTATCTAAACAGAGAACCAATTTCTCACTTCAGGCCTCCCATACCTTGAAAGGGGTCTCGTGTTCCTGTCTCATCACCAGGAAGATGTGAGCAACACAGACGTAATTTAGCTCATGAGCACTTCTCATTTCTCCACATGCAGTTTCTTGAACCTGAAGACCTATTTGGATGTGGGTTTCATGGCAATTAAGAGTCTGGCAGATCAAGTCCTCAAGTAATTCTGGGGGCCAGCTCTGAAAAGCCTATCGTCCTCTGTGGTTTCAATGTGAGAACATCCCAGTGCTTTGAAACCACAGGAATCTCACTGCCTGAGCCTGGGAGGAGGCCGGACCTATTTGCTAAATCCTCCTTCCCTTTCACACCTGTCTCCTCCCCAGGAACCCCTCCTGCCCCCACCCTGGGGCTGACACCTGCCTCTCTGACGTTGGGTATTAAGAGTGAATGACAGCCTCCTAACTGCGGTCTCAGCTCCGGCTCTCACCATGCCTCATACCTCAGAGGCTTAACACAAGTTCTAAGGTGTTTGTGAAGCTTCTGCAGGCTGGACTTTCCCCCCCGATCGTTCCTAAAACTGATCATTGTGAGTCTAGCAGATGTTGTGTTAATTGTTCTGTCATGTCCGACTCTCCGTGACCCCCTGGACTGTAGCCCACTGTAGCCCGCCCGCCTCCTCCATGGAATTCTCCAGGACAGAATACTGGAGTGGGTAGCCTATCCCTTCTCCACTGGATCTTCCCAACCCAGGGATCGAACCCAGGTCTCCTGCATTGCAGGCAGATTCTTTACCAACTGAGCTATCAGGGAAGCCCTGTGACCATGAAGCAGCAAGTATAATCATGGAAAGCCAGTAAGACTAAGGATGGGTGAACAAAATGTGAAATGAATCTGGGTCCTAGATGATATAGCTGAGACACTGAGTCATGCCTGGAACCAATGAAGGATGCCATGATAAGCTCTATACAAGGTGCAGTGGATGACCATCTATATGGAGTTAGCAATGTATGGCCCATGGGCCAAAATCAGCATTCTTCCTGTGTTTATTAATAAAGTTCTATTGGAATGCAGCTACACACATCCAACTACATATTGTCTAAGGCTGCTTCTTCACTACCAGATCAGAGTTGAGTAGCTGTGACAGATACTACATAGCTGATGGTGGTGTTCAGCTGCTTACTCGTGTCTGACCATTTGCAACCCCATGGACTACAGCACACCAAGCTTCCCTGTCCTTCACTATCAGAGTTTGCTCACACTCACGTCCATTGAGTTGATGATGCCATCCAACCATCTCATCCTGTCACCCCCTTCTCCTCCTGCCCTCAATCTTTTCCAGCATCAGGGTCTTTTCCAGTGAGTCGGCTCTTCACATCAGGTGGCTGAAGTGTTGGAGTTTTTGCTTCAGCCTCAGTCCTTCCAATGGATATTCAGGTTTGATTTCCTTTAGGATTCACTGGTTTGATGTCCTTGCTGTCCAAGGGACTTTCAAGCATTTTCACCAGCATCAGAGTTCGAAAGCATCAGTTCTTTGATGCTCAGCCTTCTTTATGGTCCAACTCTCACATCCCTCCATACAAAGCCAAAATAATTATTATTTGGCTCTTTACATGAAGTACATGGACCCCTGGGACAGAGAGGTACAAGTGAGCAGTGTTGCTGTATATGAGTGATGGGGACTTCCCTGGTGGTCCAGTGGCTAAGACTCATCTGTACTCCCAAGGCAAGGGGTCTGGGTTAGATCCCTGGCCAGAGAACTAGATCCCTCATGTCTCAACTAAGATTCAGCCAAATAGATTTAAAAAAAAAAAAAAAAGGGTGGTGCACTCTGGATTCAGACCACTTAAATTCAAGTCCTGACTATCTTTAAGAGATACGTGACTTATAGGTCATGACTTAACCTCTGCAGAGAGGAGGCATTGTGACAATAGTCCCCCTCCCCCTTCATAGTTCTCTTGTGAACATTCAAGGGAATCCTTCCTGTAAAGGACTCAGCACAGTGGTCAGCACTTTGGTTCCATCACCCTGTGAAGACATCCTTGTACGTGCATGCCAAGTCACTTCAGTCATGTCCAACTCTTTGCAACTCCATGGACCTAGCTTGCTAGGCTCCTCTGTCCATGGGGTTTTCCAGGCAAGAATACCGGAGTGGGTTGCCATTTCCTTCTCCAGGGGGATCTTTCCAACCCAGGGATCGAACCTGCATCTCCTATGTCTTCTGCACTGGCAGCTGGGTTCTTCTAGCATTAGTGCCACCGTCCCTAACTGGGCACAACTTAACAGGGACCCAGCCGCCCAGCTACCCACTGGGTTCTGTGAGCACTTTCCTGTTAATCTGGACCTAAGCCCCTTGGAGCGTCCAACAAATGAGGATGAACATGAGGCCAGGACATGTTCCATGTGATTATCCTCTTGTGCACATCTCAGACCTTTGGTCTTAGGGAATTCCCAGCTTCCAGAAGGCAGCGAGTTGACAGCACTCGTGGTGGAAACAGTTACTCTGGTTCTGGCTGTGGCCTCTGCTGGCTTTGTAGATGGAAGGGCCGTACTCCAGCAAAGCCACCCAAGCTGCTCACCCCTCTGTCTTCCTGTGTCCCCCAACCATCTGGGCAGCAGAGGGCTGTTAATGTGGGTACTCTGGCCCTGGACAGATGCAACCCAGTGAGCCCTGGGGAGCCCTGGGGATCATTGGCATCGAGTCCCAGGAAAACCATGGGTGGGATGCCATTCCAAAGCTCTGCCTAATACACCTTGCAGCCAGGCCATGTGGCCGGGGTTCTCATGCTTTCTGTCTCGCCAGAAGCATTTCTATCAAATGCTGAGGGTGTGACTTCCAGGAGAGCTGGAAGACCCACTAGCTGGAACCCCTAAGTCATGTAACATTGAGAACTGTGACCCCGCCCTTCCCCAAGCACAATGACTCAAACAGATGGTGCTACCAAGCAGGACGCTGAGACCGGCCCTAATAAGGGTGATGAGTGCACCTATTGTGAGCATGTACCTTGCTATGTGAGGACTCTTCTGGGGACCTCCTCAGCTCCATTAGCTTTCTGCCCTCCCCACCCCACACCACCAGCCTCAGGACCTTTGCACTGGCCATTTTCTCTGCCAGGAATGCTCTTCCCCCCAGATATGCACACAGTCACTCCAGTACTTCCTGCTGTTCAGTTGCTCAATTGTGTCTGACTCTCTGCGACCCCATGAACTGCAGCACGCCAGGCTCCCCTGTCCTTCACTATCTCAAGGAGCTTGCTCAAACTCATGTCCAGTGAATCAGTGATGCCATCCAACCATCTCATCCTCTGCCGTCTCCTTCTCCCCCTGCCCTCAATATTTCCCAGCACCAGGGTCTTCCAATGAGTCAGCTCTGCACCAAAGAACACTTCCTATAGGCCTCTGCTCAAATATCATATCATCAGAAAGACTTCTCCTGACCACCACTTAATGAAGTCCCACCTCCATCTATCTCTCCTCCACCCTCTCTCCTTACCGTGCGCAGTTTCACTTCTTAGAGCTGATCATTACCTGCTAGGTTCAATATTTTCATGCCTAGTGGTTTTTCTATTTATTATCTCATTCTGCAAATCTGCCCCTCATGAAGTCCTGTGGGGCCAGGGACCTTATCCGTCATGTTTACTGCTGTGTCCCCAGTTCCTAGAGTAGTATCCAGAACATGGTAGGAAAATAAGTATTTTGTGAGTGGATGAATGAAGAGCTGGTACTGATATTTTACATATTTTTTACTCTGGAATCTTTCATTCAATTGCATCTCTTGCTGCTGCTGCTAGGTCGCTTCAGTCGTGTCCGACTCTGTGCAACCCCATAGATGGCAGCCCACTAGGCTCCCCCGTCCCTGGGATTCTCCAGGCAAAACACTGGAGTGGGTTGCCCTTCTCCAATGCATGAAAGTGAAAAGTGAAAGTGAAGTCGCTCAGTCGTGTCCGACTCTTAGTGACCCCATGGACTGCAACCCACCAAGCTCCTCTGTCCATGGGATTTTCCAGGCAAGAGTACTGGAGTGGGGTGCCATTGCCTTCTCCCTCAATTGCATCAGTGCTACTTATATCCAAGTGGGCATTGCTATCATTAGAGATGCTGATAATTATATTGTTACAATATGGATTTTGTATTAATAATAATGACCATGTCAGTCAGTGTTCTGCTTGAATCTTTTTTTTTTAAGATTTTTTTGATGCAGACCATTTTTAAAGTCTTTATTGAATTTGTTACAATATTGCTTCTGTCTTATATTTGGGTCTTAGGGCCATGAAGGCTGCGAAATCCTAGCTCCCCCAACCAGGGATCAAAGGTGCACCCCCTGCTTTGGAAGTCAAAGTCTTCATCACTGCACCACGAGGGAAGTCCCTCTGCTTGGTTCTATAAGGTCCGAGATTAGAAAACTAGTCAATCTAATCACACTAGGACCACAGCCTTGTCTAACTCAATGAAACTAAGCCATGCATGTGGGGCAACCCAAGGTGGGTGGGTCATGGTGAAGAGATCTGACAGGATGTGGTCCGCTGGAGAAGGGAATGGCAAACCACTTCAGTATTCTTGCCTTGAGAACCCCATGAACAGTATGAAAAGACATAATGATAGGATACTGAAAGAGAAACTCCCCAGGTCAGTAGGTGCCCAATATGTTACTGGAGATCAGTGAAGAAATAACTCCAGAAAGAATGAAGGGAAGGAGCCAAAGCAAAAAGAATACCCAGCTGTGGATGTGTCTGGTGATAGAAGCAAGGTCCGATACTGTAAAGAGCAATATTGCATAGGAACCTGGAATGTCAGGTCCATGAATCAAGGCAAATTGGAAGTGGTCAAACAAGAGATGACCAGAGTGAATGTCGACATTCTAGGAATCAGCAAACTGAAATGGACTGGAATGGGTGAATTTAACTCAGATGACCATTATATCTACTACTGTGGGCAGGAATCCCTCAGAAGAAATGGAGTGGTCATCATGGTCAACAAAAGAGTCTGAAATGCAGTACTTGGATGCAATCTCAAAAACAACAGAATGATCTCTGTTCATTTCCAAGGCAAACCATTCAACATCACAGTAATCCAAGTCTATGCCCCAACCAGTAATACCGAAGAAGCTGAAGTTGAACGGTTCTATGAAGACCTACAAGACCTTTTAGAACTAACACCCAAAAAAGATGTCCTTTTCATTATAGGGGACTGGAATGCAAAAGTAGGAAGTCAAGAAACACCTGGAGTAACAGGCAAATTTGGCCTTGGAACACGGAATGAAGCAGGGCAAAGACAATAGAGTTTTGCCAAGAAAATGCACTAGTCATAGCAAACACCCTCTTCCAACAACACAAGAGAAGACTCTATACATGGACATCACCAGATGGTCAACACCGAAATCAGATCGATTATATTCTCTGCAGCCAAAGATGGAGAAGCTCTATACAGTCAGCAAAAACAAGACCAGGAGCTGACTGTGGCTCAGACCATGAACTCCTTATAGCCAAATTCAGACTGAAATTGAAGAAAGTAGGGAAAACCACTAGACCATTCAGGTATGACCTAAATCAAATCCCTTATGATTATACAGTGGAAGTGAGAAATAGATTTAAGGGCCTAGATCTGATAGACAGAGTGCCTGATGAACTATGGAATGAGGTTCATGACATTGTACAGGAGACAGGGATCAAGACCATCCCCATGGAAAAGAAATGCAAAAAAGCAAAATGGCTGTCTGGGGAGGCCTTACAAATAGCTGTGAAAAGAAAAGCAAAAAGCAAAGGAGAAAAGGAAAGATATAAACATCTGAGTGCCGAGTTCCAAAGAATAGCAAGAAGAGATAAAAAAGCCTTCTTCAGTGATCAATGCAAAGAAATAGAGGAAAACAACACAATGGGAAAGACTAGGGATCTCTTCAAGAAAATCAGAGATACCAAAGGAACATTTCATGCAAAGATGGGCTCGATAAAGGACAGAAATGGTATGGACCTAACAGAAGCAGAAGATATTAAGAAGAGGTGGCAAGAATACACAGAAGAACTATACAAAAAAGAGCTTCACGACCAAGATAATCACGATGGTGTGATCACTGACCTAGAGCCAGACATCCTGGAATGTGAAGTCAAGTGGGCCTTAGAAAGCATCACTATGAACAAAGCTAGTGGAGGTGATGGAATTCCAGTGGAGCTATTCCAAATCCTGAAAGATGATGCTGTGAAAGTGCTGCACTCAATATGCCAGCAAATTTGGAAAACTCAGCAGTGGCCACAGGACTGGAAAAAGTCAGTTTTCATTCCAATCCCAAAGAAAGGCAATGCCAAAGAATGCTCAAACTACCGCACAACTGCACTCATCTCACCTACTAGTAAAGTAATGCTCAAAATTCTCCAAGCCAGGCTCCAGCAATATGTGAACCGTGAACTTCCTGATGTTCAAGCTGGTTTTAGAAAAGGCAGAGGAACCAGAGATCAAATTGCCAACATCCACTGGATCATGGAAAAAGCAAGAGAGTTCCAGAAAAACATCTATTTCTGCTTTATTGACAATGCCAAAGCCTTTGACTGTGTGGATCACAATAAACTGTGGGAAATTCTGAAAGAGATGGGAATACCAGACCACCTGATCTGCCTCTTGAGAAATTTGTATGCAGGTCAGGAAGCAACAGTTAGAACTGGACATGGAACAACAGACTGGTTCCAAATAGGAAAAGGATTTCATCAAGGCTGTATATTGTCACCCTGTTTATTTAACTTCTATGCAGAGTACATCATGAGAAACGCTGGACTGGAAGAAACACAAGTTGGAATCAAGATTGCTGGGAGAAATATCAATCACCTCAGATATGCAGATGACACCACCCTTATGGCAGAAAGTGAAGAGGAGCTAAAAAGCCTCTTGAAGAAAGTGAAAGAGGAGAGTGAAAAGGTTGGCTTAAAGCTCAACATTCAGAAAACGAAGATCATGGCATCCGGTCCCATCACTTCATGGGAAATAGATGGGGAAACAGTGGAAACAGTGTCAGACTTTATTTTTCTGGACTCCAAAATCACTACAGATGGTGACTGCAGCCATGAAATTAAAAGACGCTTACTCCTTGGAAGGAAAGTTATGACCAACCTAGATAGCATATTCAAAAGCAGAGACATTACTTTGCCAACAAAGGTTCGTCTAGTCAAGGCTATGGTCTTTCCTGTGGTCATGTATGGATGTGAGAGTTGGACTGTGAAGAAGGCTGAGCGCTGAAGAAATGATTATTTGAACTGTGGTGTTGGAGAAGACTCTTGAGAGTCCCTTGGACTGCAAGGAGATCCAACCAGTCCATTCTGAAGGAGATCAGCCCTGGGATTTCTTTGGAAGGAATGATGCTAAAGCTGAAACTCCAGTACTTTGGCCACCTCATGCGAAGAGATGACTCATTGGAGAAGACTCTGATGCTGGGAGGGATTGAGGGCAAGAGGAGAAGGGGATGACAGAGGATGAGATGGCTGGATGGCATCACTGACTCGGTGGATGTGAGTCTCAGTGACCTCCGGGAGTTGGTGATGGACAAGGAGGCCTGGCGTGGTGGGATTCATGGGGTTGCAAAGAGTCGGACATGACTGAGCGACTCATCTGATCTGATGGCAAAATAGGATGTATGGCCATCCCCATTTTAGGGTTGAAAAACCTGGAATCCAGAGAACAGGTTACTTGAGGATATCCAGATCCTAAAAGGCCAAGGTGTAGGTCACACACAAATCTGTGTGACTTCAGTTAAGAAAGCATTGGACAAAGGTAAGAGAGCCCCTTTTAGCTTAGCAAACTTTCTGAGGCTTTATTTGCTCATCTGAAAGTGCATTGCCTGTGAAAGTTTCGTCCTTGGGCAACTGCACTCAATTCCACTGCCCATATGTGCCATGGCCCAGAATGTGGCATCCTGCACTGGTTACTGATGTTTGCTGCTCTCATGGGGCTTCCCAGGTGGCGCAGAAGGTGCAGTGGTAAAGAACCCACCTGCCAATGCAGGAGACGCAGTTTCGATCCCTGGGTTGGGAAGATTCCCTGGAGGAGGGCATGGCAACCTGCTCCAGTATTCTTGCCTGGAGAATCCCATGGACAGAGGAGCCTGGTGGGCGACAGACCAAGGGGTCGCAGAGTCAGACACAACTGAGCACGCACAGCTGCTGTTGCTTGCAACTCTGATAGTTAATGCATATGAAACATACAACACCCAACTCTTACTGAGCCCCACTGTATGCAGACCCCGTAGTAAACATTTTTTAAATTTTATTTATATATTTACTTATTTGACTGCAGCGGATCTTAGTTGCTGTGGATCTCCATTGCCACGTGTGGGATCTCTTAGTTGCAGCATGTGGGATCTTAGTTTCCTGACCAGGGATCAAACCCAGGTCCCCTAAATTGGGAGCTCGGAGTCTTAACCACTGCTAAACTTTTGACGCACATCTTCTCACTGGTCTTTACCACAGACCTTTAAAATAAATTTGATTGCCCCCACCTTTTTCTAAAGAGGCTGCTGAGGCTACAAGATGTCAGGAAACTCAATTCCTCTGAGTTACACAGTCCATACAGGGCCAGTAGTACCATTGTTTCAATGTGGAAATGAAAGAAAGGTCTTCATTTTCCAATTTCAGTCAGGGCTAACTTAAAAAAAAAAAACAAAAACACAACCCACGAAGGATCATGAATGGAAGTTGAGTGCTACAAACCTTGGGCTTCCAGTTCGCTAGAGTCCTGCAATAGCCAAATGGTCTGTCCTTTTTTTTTCCCTCCTCCTTTTTGTCCAAATTATACACTTGGCATCTGGTATTATGCTTCGACTGAGGGAATTATTGCATTTAGCCAACGTCACGGAGGAGGGCTTTGAACTTCTGGAAGCAGCAGAGTCTAAGGTGGCAGTGCCAAGTGGGAGCAGAAGGGCCAGGGTCAGATGGCTGAGTGCAACCCTTGACCACTTTTTCCCTTCAGGAAAGGAGGTAGCCTAAGAATGGCTCCTTAACTCAAAGATGGTTTGCCCCCACCCTCTGCCCACAAAAAATTCCTCCCCGTTCAATTCTGCTTAGTAGAAATCCACGCTTATCTTCTCTCTGCAAAGACATGATGGGGTTGCCATCTGTGAGCGCTCAGTCTTCAATGTCTCCTGGAAGATGTGTCAATATTTTCCAAATGGAAAAAGCTTGGCAATAGTTTCCAGTAGGAAGTTTCTTAGGGGAAACAAAGAGCGGAATGTGTTTATTAGCAGCTTCCTTTTCTTGAGCTGGAAGAGATATTGCAGAATTCGCATGCCATCCAGTCACTGGACATAACCCTATTCGGGGACCTTAGTTGTGCTGGCGCCTTGCATGTCTCTCTCCAGGTATGCTTGAATCACTTATAGGAGGGAACTTTATCTCACTTGATTCCTAGAGTCGTAGGGCTCTTAAGATTCTTTTTTTTTTTTTTAATTTTATTTATTTATTTGGCTGCACTGGGCCTTTATTGCTATGCGTGGGCTTCCTCTAGTTGCAGCGAGTGAGGGCTACTCCCTAGTTTTGCTGCACAGGTTTCTCATTGCAGTGGCTTCTCTTGTTGAAAAGCATGGGCTCTAGAGTGCTCAGGCTTCAGTAGTTGTGGCTCAAGGCCTTAGTTGCCCAGTGGCATGTGGGATCTTCCCACACCAGGGATGGAACCCATGTCCCCTGCACTGGCAGGCGGATTCTTAGCCACTGGACCACCAGGGAAGTCCCTCTTAAGAGTCTCTAACAGTGCTCCATGAATACATGTTGGTGCACTGGCTGGCTAAAGTAAACTCCTCTTTCCCGTCATGGGAAATAAGTAGCCTACAAAATAAAAAGATTGCGTAATTCACACAGTGAGCAAGCAACAGAGAGGGGGCTGGAACCAGCCCTGGTCTGGGGCTGAAATCAGTAAGTGTAACTTTTCTGAGTTTGTGTCCTTGTCTGCATACTGGGCATTCTGGTTGCCTTCTCCAGGGTTTGGATGGGAGACGCAATGGGATGGTATTGAAAGATGTTCTGCTTGGACCTGGTCTATGGTGAGTACAGATGGCTCTGACCACATGACTTGGGAAGAAGACAGTAAACGGAGGGGTGGAGAGTCAAAGAAACAGTATAGTCATCCTGAAACAGCAGGTAGGGTTTCCTCTTTGGAGATGAAAAGAAGGGGAGAGAGAGAGGTGCAGAGAGGGCAAATAGAAGAAGAGGTGGCAAAACGCAAGGCCTGAAGCCATGTACTAATTAAGGGCTTCATCACCAGTTCAGTGATGTGTCAAGATGACAGTCAGTCAAGCAGATGAGGGAGATGAGTTAACATCTCCTGAGGGATGGCCAGGCCTGAGACTGGCTGGCAGACAAGAGCACAACAGTGAAAAGGAAGCTGCCAGAAGGTTATTTGCCTGAAATTGCAGTGAAGGATTTGAACTGTCTGCCACCCTGGTGGTTCAAACGCTCTCTCAGATAAGGCAAGCTCCAGTACCCCTTGGAATACATTCCTATCATTGGACCATATAAGCTGATGCCAGGACAGCGGGAATGGATATTTGGGGCCATGCAGGAAAACACAGAAAGGAAATATGAAGAGTTGCAAAAAAACCCTTGGAATCCTGCACTAACATGTTTTGTCCTAGAGCAAATCTGAGGGTAATGCAACCTTCAGGCGTGGCTGGATCCAGATGCCCAATATGATGTCATGAAGAATATGTATCTCATTCTTTCTTCCTCTGCTTTATGTCTTCTGTGTTGACTTAATTCTGAGGCAGGTCCTTGCCCCCTCCTGGCAACACGGGTGGGTCTCTCTCTTAGGCTGGATTTCCTCAGAAACACTGAGATAAGAATTCCAGTGTAAGTGGTTTATTTGGGAAGTGACCTCAGAAAACTCGGGTCAGAGGATGGATGGAGAAGGGAGAAGGGAAGGGAAGGAAGGTGTGACAGGGAGCAGGTTATCACTGCGGGCAATTGATGGTCAGTTGCACTTGGACCTCTGTGAGATGATTCAGTCCACACGCCTCTTGGCATAGAACAGAGCACATGTCCCATTTCAGGGTCAGGAAGTTGGGGTTCAGATTCTCTAATCCCTACTCATGATTGTCTGAGTGCCATTCCCAGGGGCATTACCTCCACAGCACCTCTGTTTGCCCCAAGCAAGGGCTGATGGCTTCAGAGAAAAACCCTCGGGGGAGGGTCTTCAGTCTTTGCAGTAAGAGGTGTCAGCAAGCATGGCTACGGTCAGGACTACAGAAGACACCACGAGACACTAGCCAGACTCTCTTGCCCTGTCGTTGTTCTCCAGTCTCTCAGTTGTGTCCAACTCTTTGTGACCCCATGGACTGCAGCACACCAGGCTTACCCTGTCCTTCACCATCTCCCAGAGTTTGTTCAAGCTCATGTCCGTTGAGTCAGTGATGCCATCCAACCATCTCATCCCCTTCTCCTCCTGACCTCAATCTTTCCCCACATCAGGTTCTTTTCCAAAGAGTTGGCTCTTTGCATCAGGTGGCCAAAGTAGTGGAGCTTCAACTTCAGCCTCAGTCCTTCCCATCAATTGATTTCCTTTAGGATTGATTGGTTTGATCTTGCTGGCCCTATGGGCAAGTCGCTCAGTCGTGTCCAACTCTTTTCAACCCCATGGACTGTCTAGGCCAGGATTCTCCAGGCCAGAATACTGGAGTGGGTAGCCTTTCCCTTCTCCAGGGGAATCTTCCCAACCCAGGGATTGAACCCAGGTCTCCCACATTGCAGGCAGATTCTTTATCCAGCTGAGCCCTGTAGTTGTAGCCAAAGTTCTGGGACTAAATCTTACTGAACTGATTTGGATCATATGTCCTTCTGGGAATCAAGCACCATAACCAGGGAAATGGGTGATATCAATTAGCCAACTCAAAGGAAAGGAGCTTCCCTGGTGGCTCAGTCAGTAAAGAATCCGCCTGCAATTCAGGAGACCCAGCTTTGATCCCTTAGTTGGGAAGATCCCCTGGAGGAGGGCATGGCAACCCACTCCAGCAAGTATTCTTGTCTAGGAAATACGAAGGACAGAGAAGCCTGGCAGGCTACAGTCCATGGGGTCACAGAGTCGAGCCTGACTTAGCAACTAAACCAGCCAACTGCCCAAGGAAGAGGAATCTATCATGTCCAAACCACATAGATTGAGAGCAGGGCAGGGTAGTTCCCTAGTGCAAAATGAGGGGGACTTTTTACCAAAGAAATCCAAAGACACGCTAGTCCTCACAGACAGATGTTGACTTGTCACTCAACAAGTGACATCCCTGACTCTGTCACCCTCCACCTCTAGTTTAGACCAAAACCTTTCTTTTTGGACCACCCCTGGCCCCAGAGCAGCTCCATGGGAGGAGGGGAAGGTGTTAAAGTGAGTGTGGTTAGTCACTTTCAATTGCTCAAAGTCTCATGAAATGCACACCAAAAGGCTTGCACACACACACACACACACACACACTGCATGTGCACACACACACACATTTTTTTTTTTTAACAGAGGCATTGAAGACTCATTATAACTGTTTACATGAGCCTAGTGGGGCCAAATCTCATTAATGACTTTGACACTGTTTGCACTGGCCTCGGGTCTTGGAGAATGGGTAACAACCTCAATGCATATGCCCATGTGCCGCTGTTCTGTGAAGGGAAGCTCAATAAAGAGAACACTGAGTCTCCTTTTATGCTTTGTAACTTGGCAGGTAAAATCTGAGGCTATTTCCTCACACGGCCCTTTTGCATTAATGTAGTTTAAGTACTTTGGGAAGGTGCCTAAGTGACAGCCATTATGCAATTTTCTCTTAAAGGTAGAGGAAATGACAATCAAAAAATCTGAGGACGGGGTGAGGACTCGTGCCCACTCCCTCCCCCTGTGAAAATGTCAGAGGGACCCTTAACCCATGGTAATTGTAAAATAAACAAAGCTCGGAGTTCTTACAAAGCCAGGAGTGCTCTGGAGAAAGGACAAGGTCACTTGAGGGGGCAGGCTATCTTGCCTACATTCTGTTTGGTTTTTTTAAATTATTAATTTATTTTAGTTTTCCTTTTTTTTTTTTGGCTACACCACATGGCATGTGGGATCTTAGTTCCCCGACCCGGGATGGAACCCATGCTCCCTGGAGCCGTAACCACTGGTGGACCACCAGGGAGGTCCTGCCTGCATGTTGTTTTTGAATCTCCAAAGAGATGGAAAAATTAATCCCCAACAAGTCAAGTACATTACCTAGAGCTAGTAGAGACTTTGAGAAAGGAGGCTGAAAACTATTGATAATCACTGTATCAGCTTCAGTGCTTCCAGGTCCTACTTACTTATTTATATAGTGGGAATAATTCACAATTTAGGGCTTTTGGGAGGATTAAGTTAGCACATTTGATACATCTTGTGCACTATAGCACGGCTGGCTAGCTGTGTCTTAACATCCATTTTCATCTTCTTGGATAGCACTGTATTATGAGTTGTCCTTCCCTGGAGCAGGAAATGATAACCCACTCCAGTATTCTTGCCTGGGAAATTCCACGGACAGAGGAGCCTGGTGGGCTACAGTCCTTGGGGTCGGAAAGAGTCAGACACGACTGAGTGACTAAACCTACCTAACTTCTGATGTTCAGACTACCTGCCCTTTGTCCAAAAAACTTCTGTATAACCTGCCTCCTCCTCTCGCCTCCTCAGAGCAGTTCTCTCAAGGCCACTTGAGATGCCGTTTCCCTGGCTTGAAATCCTAAAAATTCCCACCAAATAAAACATAGCTCCCAAGTGCTAGGTTGTGACTATGTTCTAAGTCAACAGTCCGGGCACCAAGAGGGTAAGGGTCGGAGATGCTGCTCAACATTCTACAGTGCCCAGGACGCAACCCGCCCCCACTCCTCTGCCCCGCCACACACACACAAAGAATCATCTAACCTCAAATGCCAACAGGAGTCCAGTTCAAAAATCCTAGTCTAGAGAAGCCTGCAGGGAGTGAAGGGAAGGGTGGGAAATTCTCCCCAAGCTACGAGTCAGGTGCTCCAGTCACAGGAAAGAGCATGAGAGAAGATGAGCACACAGCGAGGGTTTCAGAGGATGGAAGACAGGAAAACAATGAAGGAGGATCAGCCAGTGGTGGCTCTGTTCACCCGCACAGCAGATGCCCTCAGCATCCTTCCATGGGGTCCCCTTGGCCCATGGCAAGGCCACCTGTGGCCTCAGGGACCATTCCCTTTGTGTGATGTCTTCTTCCCTCAAATGTCTGCCTCTCTCTGCTTTTCACTGACACTTTCCCAGCTCCTCTACAAGTGCCCAGGATCACTGGATGAATACTGCAGACCTTCACCCCTGGCTGGCCATGCTCTGCAGTCTTACCTGGGGTCTCCTGGGCTCACCTGTTCCCTGATACCCTTTCTCTTGTTTTTCGGCTTCCCTGCCTTTCCCTCACTCCCCCGTCACTGCTTCCTGGGCTCACCTCCCAAATGAACGACTTGATCCCAATTCCCTGTCTCGGATCTACTTTGGAATGCACCCACATCCGGGCAGCACAGATATCCTGGGACTCTGACTCTGGCTAGAGCCCCTGGATGGGCACACAGGCTGGCACTGGGATATCATTGCCTATTTTCACCCAGACACCACTCTCTCCAGTTCTAGTCAGCCGGCCATCACATGCCAAGAGGGCAGCCTCATTTCTCATTTGGACATAGCTGGGGACTTCCCAGGCCCGTGGATAGAGGGGCAGATGGAGAAAGAGCTCACTGCAGGCGGTTCTCGGTTTCTTTGCAAAATGCCCCCAGCTCAGAGAGTTGATCCTGTCAGCTCCGCTCCATCCCCTCCTCGGATCCAGTGCTCCCAGCCGTGTCAGGGGTCAGGGGGCCCATCTGCTGCCTGCATCGACCGGTGACGCCCAGGCAGAGTGGGCGAGCTTTGCTACAAGCTCAGGCTGCTGTTGGGGATCTGTCGTGCAGAGCCCAAGAGACACGTTCCTTATGCTGTGTCCCAGACCCCTCCTGGTCCCCCAGGTCACTAGATCTCTGAGCCGGCAGTGTGATTCTCCTGTCGGAACTAGTCAATGGAAAGAAGATGCAGGCTGGGCACCTGGGCAGAGGCGGGAGGCTCGGAAGGGGCGGTCCTAAATGTGGGGGCAGGTCGTGTGTGTCACAGGCCCGTCTGCGTCACAGGCCCATCTGCACAGGCTATGGAGCAGTGGCTGCATCCTGGGGCTGTGGAGGCAGCCTGAGGATACAGGCAGCTCTGGGCAGAGGAGAGATGATAGCAGAGCCCACACGATCACCCAGCGGGAGGGACATAGTCCCTGGAGGGGATAAGCCACAGGGAGGGGCTGCGGCTAGGTGACGGTTGGGGAAAGGAGGCTGGAGGTCCATGCCCACAGCCAGGGACCATAACAGGAAGTCAGGGCCAGTGGCCGCCCCAACTGAGGACGGTGCTGTGCCACGGCTTCCTCCATCAGTCATCACCTCTGCCTTTGGAGATGCTGTCTCAGGTTCATGGGCAGTCCCTCCCCGTGCTAGGAAGAGACTCAGGAGTCCTCCAGCCTCAAAGTGCTAAACAGACAACACACACACACACACACACACACACACACATACACACCTCCGTGCAGAAACACACGCAGGAACACACACAGGCACACACACAAATAAACACAGAAACACAAACCAAAAAGCAAACACAAAGTGCAAATACACACAAACAGCCACATAAATGCACACCAACCCGCTAACACAAATACTCAAAAAAACACAAACGTAACAGCTTACAGAAACAGGTCAACGGGCACACAGAGAAATGTGTATAGACATTACAAACAAAAACACATACACAAAAATGCCCCTATACACACAAACACCCATATACATGCAAATACACAAACACAGGAACACAAAACACTCACACGCACATAAAAACATACCTAGAAATACAAACACAAAAGCTGACAGAAACGCTCACATGCGTGCACGCAGACACAGACCACATATGACCACACATACAGAAACGCACACACACCCGTACTGCGTGTGTCCGGGCAGAGAACTTGGACCCTCCAGGATGTCATGGCCACCTTGGTGCAATTCCTCCAGGCCTTTAGACTGTGAAGCACAGATGCGATGCCCAGAGCCTAAAAGCCTTCTGAGGCCATTGACACAGCTGGGCAGAGGAGCATCGAAAACAGAGCCCCTGGGACAGCTAGCCTGCAAGGGGATCAAATCCCAGCTCTGTGCCTACCTGATGACATGAGCCGAACCTCCGTTTCTCCTCCTGTAAAACAGGGGTGCTCATACCACCCATCTCTCGAGGATGAAGTGCGTAAGATGCAACAAGCTTAACATGGATGGACCTAGAGAGTGTCATGCTGAGTGGAGGAACTCAAACAGAGGAGGAGAAATACTGTATGATACCCCTTATCTATGGAATCTAAAAAGAAACGATACAGATGAACTTACTTACACAAGAGAAAGAGGGCCACAGACTTAGAGAAGGAACCTATGGTTGGGGAGATAAGGAGGAAGGATGGGGGATAGGGATAATTAGGGAGATTGGGATGGACACGTACGCGCTGCTATACTTAAAATGAATAACCGACAGGGTCCTACTGTACACCACAGGGAACTTTGCTCAATGTTATGTGGCAGCCTGGATGGGAGGGGGTTCAGGGGAGAATGGATACACGTGTATGCGTGGCAGAGTCCCTTCCCTGTTCACCTGAAACTATCACAACACTGTTAAACGACTCTACCCCAATATCAAATAAAAAGTTAAAAGAAACAAGATATAACATGTAGACGGGGGTGGGGGGAGGCGGCAGGGAGTGGGGGATTGCTGATGCTTGGCCTGTAACAAGTGCTTAGTGTAATTACTTCCACTAACTCAGATTCTCAAATGCCACCGTCTCTGAGTTCCCACCTACACTGCTCAGGGTGTCCGTGTTTAGCATCTCCGTCTAGAATCCCTAGAGGGTGCCTCACTCATGCTTGGGAAGAATAATCCATTTTCCCATTGTGATGACCTGCCAGGGAAGGGCCGCCTGTGAGTACTGGAGGGCGGGTCTCACAGGGTCAGGATGCCCGAGTCTACTGTAAAACCGCCAGTGGTAAGTCAGTGCTGTTTCTGAGTCCTCCCAGAGCTGCCAGCTCCCCCAGGGGCCAAGTGGTGCTGCCTCAGCTTTAGACCCTTCGCATCAGAGCTCTGCTGGGCAGCCATGCCCTGACTCACTCTGATGCCTGAACACCTCATGTCAGCCTTTCTCTCCAAGTCCTTATGCAACCCCTTCTCTCATCCTCCCCTCCCCTCTTCTCTCTCTCTCCTTCCCTCTCCCTCTTTCTCACTCTCTCTCTGTCTCAATCCCCCGACTTCCTCTCTCACCTCCCCTTTACACTTGACCTAGAGCACAGACACCCCTCTTCTGCCTGCCACACACCCTTCTCTTCTCCATTTCTTTCTCTTAGAAGCCTGTCCCCCCCCACCAAGGACAGCACCACTTTCTAAGAGAAAGTTTTGATGGGGGACAGGAAAGAGCATAAAGTATGCGGGAAGGGGTACCCTGACATCCCAATAGAAAGAACACCCCAGCTTGGAGCCAGACAGACCTGGAGTTGAATCCTGAACCTGCCACTTACTGGCTCAGAGTAACATCCTAGCTGTGCCACTACATACAGGGGGGACACAGCAGACAAGGTGCCCATCCCAGTTACACTCCCAGCCTTGACAGTGTGGCCAGAGAGCCCTGTCTGGGATCCTAGGAGACCCCTTCCCATCTGTTTGTACCTCCCCCACTTTCACCCTGAAGCCCAGGGAGAGAATGGATGGACAAGCTTAATGAAGTGACAGTTGTCACTGATCCGTGTCTGACTCTTTGTGACCCCATGGACTACAGACCACCAGGATCCTCTCTCTGTCCATGGGATTTTCCAGGCAAGAATACTGGTGTGGGCTGCCATTTCCTTCTCCAGGGGATCTTCCTGACCCAGAAATAGAACCCAGGTCTCCTTCACTGGCAGACGGATTCTTTACCATTGAGCCACCAGAGAAGCCTGGACAGGCTTAACAGAGAGGAGCAGGACATCCAGTTGGGGGTGATAACCCGGGTCAGCTGATCCTTCCACCAGCACGCACAGGCAACACAAAAAAATGTGTCAAGACTATTACTTGGGTGACCTTTATGGGAAAAAGCTATAGAAATCCTCTTAACACTTTCCTACATCTGGGAGCCTACTGATATGGTAGTTATGGCTTTGGAAAGCAGACCCAAAATGACTTTGCATTCTGGTTCTAGAACTTTCTATGCACGTCCCTTCAACCTCTCTGAACTTCCACTGCCCCCGGCTGGAAAATGGGCATTAGGATGTCTCTTGTCCAGGATGTCATCAGGGATTCTGCTCAGCACAGACTAGGCTCCACTGTCCTTTTGATGGCATTGCTATCATTCTGATGAGCTCAAAGAAGGAGCAAAACTGTCTACAAGGATAAGAGAGCACAAGACAGGGGGTGGGGGTGGGTGGGTATTGTTCTAAGGACACACTGCATCTCCATCTCGGTTTTGCAGAGCGATGGTCTTCACTCTGTGCCTGGGCTAATTTCCTCATGTCTCTCTCTCTCTGCCCCGTCATTCCCTCCCACCCCTCCTTCCTCCCCATCCTCCAAGGGTGAAGTTAGCATACCACTGGGGTTAGCAGAAGGTACAAACTGAATTAGATGTTAAATCAATTTGGCCTTCCTCCCCAGGGGCGGCGTGGGCAGGTTCCACATGAATAATGATTTGTCTGAGGCAGCAAAGTGGATTATTTGATCAAAAAGGGGAAAAACAACTCATGTTCATTTTTTAATAATGGCTTTTGCATCCAGTCTCTGAGCTTGGCTAAGAGGGGTGGGGGAGGGATGGGGTGGCTGGCGGGGAGGATGAGCTGGAAGACAGACAATAACCCCAAAAGCTCTTTCTTCTGGGAGCTCCCGTCCCAACCTCAGACTGCAGTGGGGGCTTCCCCATTTCCCGCTCAGAAGGGTTTTAGGTTTTTCAATCTTTGACTAAACATCGGAATAATAAGAATATTTGTCCTGAGCGCTTGACAGTCTGGCATGCCCTTCTGTCTATCATTGCATGTATTACAGTTTATTTAGTCTTACTGTGAAGTAGCTATCACAGCTCAATTTCTAGGTGAGAAAACCAAAACTTCTAGAAGAGGGTTTCTGAAACCTGGCCCTGATGACATTTGGGGCTGTAGTCCTTGGTTGTGTGTGGGGGTGGGGGGTGGGGCTCCTGTGTACTATAGGACATTGAGCACCATCCCTGGCCTTCACCCCTGGATATACTGGTCATGTAACCAAGCAGAACCCTACTGGGTCTTCCAGGCACAGGCCTCCCCCCATATGCTCTGCTGTAGGTCCTCTCTGAAGTACCTAGATAATAGTATTTGATGCAAATTTCCTGAGTGGTTTTGCAGATGTAAAACCCTACCCTCCACGCACCCCCCCCCCCCCCCCACCAAATGGAAGATATTAACTACCTGATGACCATGAGCTCATAGCCCTAGGCCTCCTGGAGCCTAAGGACAGATGTCAACTCCTGTGACACCACCCTGTTACCTCACCATCAGCCAGCCAGAGAATTGTGCTCTAGCTGATCACAAACCTCATAAGCCACCTCCCCCAACCCCCAATCTGGCTTTTAAAACATGCTTTGAGGTAGAGAATAGACTTGTAGACACAGCAGGGGAAGAAGAAGGTGGGATGAATTGGGAAAATAGCATTGATGTATATACATATATGTATATATATACACACACATACACTGTGCACCCGTGCATGCCCAGTTACTAAGTCGTATCCGACTCTTTACGACCCCATGGGCTGTAGCCCACCAGGCTCCTTGGACCATGGGATTTCCTAGGCAAGAATACTTGAATGGGTTGCCATTTCCTTCTCCAGGGGATCTTTCTGACTCAGGGATTGAACCCCTATCTCGTGTCTTCTGCATTGGCAGGCAGATTCTTTACTGACTGAGCCATCTGGGAAGATATATATATATACACACTACCATGTGTAAAATAAATCGCTAGTGGGACGCTACAGGGAGCTCAGCTCAGTGCTCTGTGATCCAAGAGGGAGGGGATATATGTCTACATACAACTGATGCACATTGTTGTATAGCAGAAACCAACACAACACTGGAGAACACATATCCTCCAATTAAAACAAAATATATATATACATAATCAAATCACTTTGTTGTACAACAGGAATTAACAAGATTGTAAATCAACTAGTGTGCTCATTTGTTCAGTCTTGCCCCACTCATTGCGGCCCCATGGACTCTAGCCCTTGCCAGTTTCCTCTGTTTATGGAATTTTCCAGGCAAGAATACTGGAGCGGGTTGTCATTCCCTCCTCCATTTGATCTTCCTGACCCAGGGATCGAACCTACGTCTCCTGCATTGGCAGGCAGATTCTTTACCCCTGTGCCATTTCGGAAGCCTGAGTCAACTGGTTCAAGCTGCTTGTGTGAGCTCTTCTTGTGGTCCAGTTGTAATTTTCTCCAGCTTTGTGAAATTAGCCACTTTTCACTTTTTTTTTTTTTTTTTTTTCTCCAGCTTATGGTTTGGGGCTCTCTCCCTTCTGCAATTTTTATCACTGACCTCCTCAAGGCCTTTCTAGGTGGTCAGACCTAGGAGTGAGAAATGATAAATATATATATTTTTAGAAGGTTTCTTTTGGCTGTGATTGGGTCTTCACCGCCGTACACAGGCTTTCTCTGGATGCCGCAAGCAGGGACCGCTCTCTAGTTCCGGTGCCCGGGTGTCTCATTGCAGTTGCTTCCCTTGTTGCAGAGTGCAGGCTCTAGGCACACAGGGTGCAGTAGTTGCAGCCTGTGGGTTCAGTAGTTGAGGCTCTCGGGCTCTAGAGCACTGACTCAGTAGTTGTGGCTCCTGGATTCAGCTGCTCTGTGGCAGGTGAGGTTTTCCTGGACCAGGGATCGATCCCACCCCCCTGCATTGGCAGGCAGATTCTCAGTCACTGGACCACCAGGGAAGTCACGGAAAAGTGGTAAATGTTTGTATTTGGGAAACGAATGCCACTGAATTGGACCTTCTCTTAGCTCTCAATGCATGCATGACGTCTCCGTTTATTTTTTTAATTATTTTATTTATATTAATTGGAAGCTAATTACTTTACAATAATGTGGGTTTTGCCATACATCAGCATGAGTCAGCCACAGGTCTCTTTAGAAGTTCGATGGCTCCTTGCAGCCATCAGAGAGTCGTGGAGATGCCCCCCGAAGCAAAGTGTTTTCCTAGGAAAAGTCTTGAGCTGATAACTCAGAGTAGATGGTGGTTTCTCTGAAATATCAGGAAAATAATACAAGCAACACACTTAATCATGTTTCTCATCCTCATCCACATTTATTGAGCTGTTACCAGGCTGTCCTGAATGTCATGCTAGCTTCTTGATATGTATTTTCTATTTCAACTCTTGCTGCCCAATGGACAGGCTCATGATTAGCACGATCTTACCGAAGAGGAAATTGAAGATCAGAGGAGTTTAGGTGACATGCCCAGGAATACATAGCTGGGAACAGACAGAGAGAAGCTTCCTGGTTTTAATATCTATAGATACGTGGATGTACATTGAATTGATCTATGACATGTCATGGATGAATCTGACCCAGTAAAGGGTACACAGAACTCTTTGTACTGGGTTGTTAACTTCTGTAATTGTTTCAATACATAACATTTTTAAAATTAATGAAAAAGCTATCAATTAAACACCTGTTGAGTGCCCAGTGCCCTATGCTACATCCTCAGGAATAGAATGAAAATAAAGTGAATATTGGGCTTTCAGGTGGCTCAGTGGTAAAGAATCTGCCTGCAATGCAGGAGATGTGGTTTCAGTCCCTGGGTCAGGAAGATCCCCTGGAGAAGGAAATGGCAACCCTCTCCACTATTCTTGCCTGGGAAATCCCATGGACAGAGGAGCCTGCTGGACTACGGTCCATGGAGTCGCAGAAGAGTCAGACATAACTTAGCGACTAAACAACAACAAAAGCAGATATCAACCCTGGTCTGGGAACTTTCATCTCACACAAGGGTCAGCAAGCAGCTGACTGGGGGCCGGAGTCAACCAACTGCCCGTTTTGTAAGAGGCTTCACTGGGATCCAGCCATGCCCACTGTGACTGTCTGGTCTCTGGCTGCCTTCACACGACAATGGCAGAGGTGGCTGGCAAAGCTGAAAATATTTACCATCTGGACTTTGACAAAAAGAAGTTTGCTGAACCCCTTGAATCAGTCTGTTCTCAGGTTGCTGAAGCACAGAAGGTTCCTCTCTCGTGATTCTGGAGTCTGGAAAGCCAAGATCCATGTGTCAGCAGGATTGGTTTCTGCTGAAGCCTCTCTCCTTGGCTTGTAGATGGCCATCTTCTTTCCAAGTCTTCCCTCTGTGTGTGTGTCTGTGTCTTCATTTCCTCTTCCTATGAGGACACCAGTCAAACTGGAGTAAAGTGAAAGTCACTCAGTCATGTCCGACTCTTTGCAACCCCATGTACTGTGTAGTCCATGGGATTCTCCAGGCCAGAATACTGGAGGAGGTAGCCTTTTCCTTCTCCAGTGGATCTTCCCAACCCAAGGATCAAACCCAGGTCTCCCGCATTGCAGGTGGATTTTTTACCAGATGAGCCACAAGGGAAGCCCAAGAACAATGGAGTGGGTAGCCTATCCCTTCTCCAGTGGATCTTCCTGACCCAGGAATTGAACCAGGGTCTCCTGCATTGCAGCTGGATTCTTTACCAACTGAGCTATCAGGGAAGCCCCAAACTGGAGGAAGGCCCACCCTAACGACTTCATTTCAATATAATTACCTCTTTAAAAAGCCTGTCTCCAAATATCATCATGTTCTGAAGGACTCGTGAGGATGTCAACATACGAATTTTTGAGGCAGACACAATTCAGCCCATAACACCCTGGTTTAGTGGGAATGGGGGCAACAGAAATGGTCTGTGTACAACTAAAGTATAAAATGCTCTGGGGGTGGGGAAGATAGAGATGTACCCAGCTTCTCGGTGGAGGTGACATTTCAACTGGTTCTTAAGATGCATTTACGTTTACCAAATAGGAGATGTTCAGACATCCTAACAAGGATAAGTCAAGCTTGGAAGCCTTGGAACATGTTGGAAACCAGCACAGCTAGACCTGCTATGTGCCAGTGCTCAGAACTCTGGTGCAGCAGAAAAATTCAGTCTAGATGCTGAGAAGACATCACCATCTGTCCTGGGTCTAGATTCTACCTTGCCGTCCTGCCTTCTGTTAAAGAAGTGCCCACAGAAGACCAAGGGGAGGACTTCAAGGAATTATTTCTCTAGAGGTAAAGCTTTGCAGAAAAGCTGGTCTAAGGGTAGGGGATACACAGAGGCCCGTCTGAAAGTCAGAATTTTTCCCCCACCTACTGCTCCATCAGACCAAGCCTTGAATCTCAGCCACCTCTCGCTTATGGGAATCCCATTATCCCTTCCTGGATGTTGAAGAGTTCTGACAGCTATGGAATAGAGTTGGTTCTGCCAACAGAGCTGTTCCCATCATCCCCAGGAACCATTAGGTGGCTCAGCCAACACCCTCACATAAGACAAGAGGCAAATCGCAATTTCTCTCCCATTCTCCCAGCCTGATCTCGCAGAATCCTGGTCTCTAGCAAGCTGAGCACTTCAGAGCTCTGTCCGAGCCCCCTTTCACCAACCCCAATAGATGGGGTATTTTTTTTTTTTTTTCTGAGGGGGGTTCTTCCTTCACTTCCCTTTTCCCCTGGCCTCTTACCTGTCTGTGCTGGCGTTGATTCAATGACAGGACTGTAATATCCTGAGTCCAGACTTTTTTTTTTTTTTTTTTTTTTGAGCAAAACCAGCCAAAGATTTTGTTGGCCAAGTGGGGAAATATTTCATCCCTACTTCATAAAGGCCAGCAGTGGCCTGAGAGCTGAGTGGATTCCTTGTGGGAAAATCATGCCCCACCTAATGTATTTGATCAAATACATCCCGGACCTCAGAGTATCTCTTTCTGCCATTTGGGGATTAAGGTTTTCTACAGCTCTTTCATTCACAGCGTCTACATCTCATCCAGGAGACGGCACTGCCGCATAAATCAGGCTGTGGAGGACAGTCAAGGTCAGGAGTCTCCTTAACCTTCACCCGGTGCCTGCCCCCTTCCCAACAACCACCAGCTGGGGCCGAGTTTGCGGGGTTCACAGGCAGTGACCCTGGAGGAAGCATCCGGAGGCAGTGAACTTGTTCCTCCAGCTTGGTTAGCCCTGGCAGCTTTCTTCCTTTAAAAAAAAAAAAAAAAAAATTATTTATTTTTGGCTGCACTGGGTCTTCATGGCTATGCTCGGGCTTTCTCTAGGGGGGAGAGCTGAGGCTACCCTTCAGTTGCCGTGCTCGGGCTTCTCACTGTGGTGGCTTCTCTTGCTGCAGACCAAGGCCCTGGGACACATGGGCTTCAGTAGCTGTGGCTCCCAGACTCTAGAGCACAGGCTCAATAGCTGAAGCTCACGTGCTTAGTCGCTCCGCGGCATGTGGGATCTTCTTGGACCAAGGATGAAACCCGTGTCTCCTTCATGGGCAGGCAGCTTCTTTACCACTGAGCCACCAGGGAAGCCTCCCTGGCAGCTTTCTTAAGCAGCACTAGAGAAAAATGGGGGACTGGTATTCATGGAGGACCTACTCTGTGCCAGGCCCAAAGTCAGGGACTTACTGATGTCATTCTCCTTTTACACATGAGGAGTCTTGATTCAGAAGGCTAGACTAAGAACGCTGTACCTGCCTTGGCGTCCCAAAGGCCAGGATTGTGCAAATTCATTCAACCCTCCCTTCCATCCCCCACTCCATCCCTTCATCCTATAGAGAGCCTTGATTCCTGAGTGTCTGCCAGGAGCCACACTCAGACAGGCAGCTACTTAATGAGAATGAGTCAGGCAGGACTTGCCCTTGCATGGAGCTGGCATCTTGGAGACACCTGTCCTTCCTGAGGTGGGAGGGGGTGCGGTTCTATGAGACTGTGATGTGCGGTCTGGGTATAAGAATAATACCGATGAGGGTTATAATACAGATGACTATACTAAAATTAATGAGAAACAGGAGGAAGCAACTCCTCATTAGCAAGATGGAAACAATACCTATTTTATTGGCTGTTGAAATGCTCATTTAAAAATCTTTGGATGCAGGATGTTATAATCAACCTTGCCTTCTACTTGAAGTGATTAAATTCTTTGCAGGATTCTTCCGAAGATCTGACTAGTTCATGTCTGTACAATGCCCAGTATCCATTCTACACACATGAGATGTGTGATATTTTGTGTGTTGACTTTTGGGAAACTGAGGTCTTCTCAGGCCCTGAACACTTGAATTTCTCATTCTTCTCTTCTGAGTTGGCTCAAGGTGAATACGGTGTCATCTTGGCATGACCCATGAGATTCTCTCACTTCTCTCTCTTCTGGCTGATGTCAGAGACCCCCAACCTCCTTCGAGGCAGTATCCGCTGGAGCTGGACAAAAGAGCCACTTGCCTATGAAAGCAGAGGAATCAGAATTCTAGCTGGAGGCCCTCCTGTGAGCCTCCTGTGAGCTTGGGCAAGTCACAAGACATCCGGGAGGGTCTTGGTAAAATGCAAAGAGCGCACTCAAGTCAGGATAGTTTGGGAGAATCTAACTAAGAGCTTGTTTGTACAGATGTGGGTGGAATGTAGGGGACAGGGTAGAGGACAGGGTGGAGCGCCCCCGGGGGGACAACGCCATGCTCAGGCCTGAAGGGTTAAAATAAGAGAGCAGGCGCTCAACTGGGAGTCAGAGGGCTGTGCCGAGTCAAAGTCACGCTGCTGGATCTGTAACCTTTGCTGGAGGGATCAGAGGTCTGCAGTGACCCCTCGAGAAAGGAACAAGGGACCAAATATATGCACTGTTCTCTCCTTTCTCCGTCCAACCCTCTCTGACCAGCTAGAGCTCCCACTGGCCAAGTCCAGAGAGAAACGGACACAGACAGTCACTGATGTGGTTTCCAAAAAATTTTTCTCAGGACAGAAAGCTGAATAAAGAAGGGCAGACCATGTGTCTCAAGGGAGAGACACATGCCTTACACACCTCTCCTGTCTGACCCTCAGTCACCACCTCTTATCAATGAAGACGTGGTTTCAACCCTTTATCCTAGCGGCAGAATTTGTCCTCTGTAAAGGATGCTATGAAAATCATCAACACAGAAGGCGTATCAAAGTGGTCTGCTCTGCTTCAAATTAGGGTATCCGAACAAGGTTCCCGCATCCCAGCAGCTCCCTCATCCCTTGGGATTCCAAAATCCTACAAAAAGGTTCGCATGGACACAAATCAAATATTCTCAGGTCATTTTAGGATTCGCAGTAGCCTCCCCTGCTCCTTGTAAGATTTCCTCCACTGAACGCGCATCTGAAGTTCCCACGTCACTCCCTGACTTTCAAGTTAAGTTCATAATACCCGAGAATCAGTCTGATCTTATTCTATTAGCCTCAATAAAGATTAGGTCCGGAAATCAATGCCCAGGTTAGGCTGTATTTGACATAATTGCCACCAAAGGAACGTCTGAAATGTCACACTGAGCTGGGAACACTCAGTTCTTCTTGCCTTTCGAGACTCCCATGTTCATGTCTTTTCTTTCTTTAGCTTTGGCATTTAAACTTCCTCCCCACCCTCCCCCTCTCCCCTTCTTGCTCTGTCTCTGTATTTAGAAATGACTGTAGAAATGCAGATATTAAAGCTCACATCCTCTCTCTCTCTGGCTGCCACCGCATAAACTTATTCTGATCTGACCGTCCTAGGGATTTTAGCACCACAGTTAAGAGTATGGACTTTGACATCAGAATAGCTTTGTTGTAAGAATCGAATAAGATAATGCATGTAAAATACTCGACACAGTTCCTGGCAAGTAGTAAGGACTCCAAGCAATTTTATTATTATTACTTTCTAAAGGATAATGTACAGTCTATCCCCAAAGCCTCCTGCCCCAGTCACTATGGAATTCTAAAATCAGATCAGATCAGATCAGATCAGTCGCTCAGTCGTGTCCGACTCTTTGCGACCCCATGAACCGCAGCACGCCAGGCCTCCCTGTCCATCACCAGCTCCCGGAGGTCACCCAAACTCATACCCATCGAGTCAGTGATGCCATCCAGCCATCTCATCCTCTGTCGTCCCCTTCTCCTCCTGCCCTCAATCCCTCCCAGCATCAGAGTCTTCTCTAATGAGTCAACTCTTTGCATGAGGTGGCCAAAATACTGGAGTTTCAGCTTTAGCATCGTTCCCTCCAAAGAAATCCCAGGGCTGATCTCCTTCAGAATGGACTGGTTGGATCTTCTTGCAGTCCAAGGGACTCTCAAGAGTCTTCTCCAACACCACAGTTCGAAAGCATCAATTCTTCAGCGCTCAGCCTTCTTCACAGTCCAGCTCTCACATCCATACATGACCACAGGAAAGACCATAGCCTTGACTAGGCGAACCTTTGTTGGCAAAGTAATGTCTCTGCTTTTGAATATGCTATCTAGGTTGGTCATAACTTTCCTTCCAAGGAGCAAGCGTCTTTTAATTTCATGACTGCAGTCACCATCTGCAGTGATTTTGGAGCCCAGAAAAACAAAGTCTGACACTGTTTCCACTGTTTCCCCATCTATTTCCCATGTAGTGATGGGACCAGATGCCATGATCTTCGTTTTCTGAATGTTGAGCTTTAAGCCAACCTTTTCACTCTCCTCTTTCACTTTCATCAAGAGGCTTTTTAGCCCCTCTTCACTTTCTGCCATAAGAGTCGTGTCATCTGCATATCTGAGGTTATTGATATTTCTCCCAGCAATCTTGATTCCAACTTGTGTTTCTTCCAGTCCAGCATTTCTCATGATGTACTCTGCATATAAGTTAAATAAACATGGTGACAATATGCAGCCTTGACGTACTCCTTTTCCTATTTGGAACCAGTCTGTTGTTCCATGACCAGTTCTAACTGTTGCTTCCTGACCTGCATACAGATTTCTTAAGAGGCAGATCAGGTGGTCTGGTATTCCCATCTCTTTCAGAATCTTCCATAGTTTATTGTGATCTACACAGTCAAAGGCTTTGGCATAGTCAATAAAGCAGAAATAGATGTTTTTCTGGAACTCTCTTGCTTTTTCCATGATCCAGCGGATGTTGGCAATTTGATCTCTGGTTCCTCTGCCTTTTCTAAAACCAGCTTGAACATCAGGAAGTTCACGGTTCACATATTGCTGAAGCCTGGCTTGGAGAATTTTGAGCATTACTTTACTAGCGTGTGAGATGAGTGCAATTGTTCGGTAGTTTGAGCATTCTTTGGCATTGCCTTTCTTTGGGATTGGGATGAAAACTGACCTTTTCCAATCTTGTGGCCACTGCTGAGTTTTCCAAATTTGCTGGCATATTGAGTGCATCACTTTCACAGCATCATCTTTCAGGACTTGGAATAGCTCTACTGGAATTCCATCACCTCCACTAGCTTTGTTCCTAGTGATGCTTTCTAAGGCCCATTTGACCTCACACTCCAAGATATCTGGCTCTAGGTCAGTGATCACATCATCATGATTATCTGGGTCTTGAAACTCTTTTTTGTACAGTTCTTCTGTGTATTCCTGCCACCTCTTCTTAATATCTTCTGCTTCTGTTAGGTCCACACCATCTCTGTCCTTTATCGCGCCCATCTTTGCATGAAATGTTCCTTTGGTATCTCTGATTTTCTTGAAGAGATCCCTAGTCTTTCCCATTCTGTTGTTTTCCTCTATTTCTTTGCATTGATCACTGAAGAAGGCTTTCTTATCTCTTCTTGCTATTCTTTGGAACTCTGCATTTAGACGTTTATATCTTTCCTTTTCTCCTTTGCTTTTGCTTCTCTTCTTTTCACAGCTATTTGTAAGGCCTCCCCAGACAGCCATTTTGCTTTTTCGCATTTCTTTTCCATGGGGATGGTCTTGATCCCTGTCTCCTGTACAATGTCACGAACCTCATTCCATAGTTCATCAGGCACTCTATCTATCAGATCTAGGCCCTTAAATCTATTTCTCACTTCCACTGTATAATCATAAGGGATTTGATTTAGGTCATACCTGAATGGTCTAGTAGTTTTCCCTACTTTCTTCAATTTCAGTCTGAATTTGGCAATAAGGAGTTCATGGTCTGAGCCACAGTCAGCTCCTGGTCTTGTTTTTGCTGACTGTATAGAGCTTCTCCATCTTTGGCTGCAAAGAATATAATCGATCTGATTTCGGTGTTGACCATCTGGTGATGTCCATGTATAGAGTCTTCTCTTGTGTTGTTGGAAGAGGGTATTTGCTATGACCAGTGCATTTTCTTGGCAAAACTCTGTTAGTCTTTGCCCTGCTTCATTCCGTGTTCCAAGGCCAAATTTGCCTGTTACTCCAGGTGTTTCTTGACTTCCTACTTTTGCATTCCAGTCGTTTCCAATTCAGTCTGAGCCTTTGCACTAAAATAAATAAATGCACTTGGTTAAAAAAAAAATCATCAAAAACTATATGCGAGATACAAGAATACAAAGATTTAAAAAAAAAAAAAAAAACATTGCAAGGATGGGGTGAGTTGCCGGAGTAGCATTGACGTATATACATTATCATGTGTAAAGTAGATAGCTGGGTGTAAGCTGCTGTATGGCACAGAGAGCTCAGCTTGGTGCTCTCTGATGACCTAGAGGGGTGGGGTGGTGATGGAAGGGAAGGGAGGCTCAAGAGGGAGGGACATATGTATACATGTAGCTGATTCACTTCATTGTACAGCAGAAACTAACACATTGTCAAGCAATTATCCTCATGTTACAAATTTTTAAATAAAAAAAAGATGTTGCAATCTTCTTGGGATGCTCTAGAGAAGACTGACACAGTTCAAGAATACAAAAAGTACTATGAGAAAGCAGGGAAGAGAGTCACTCTCATTCTTCCTTGGAGAATCGGAAAACTTCACAGAAGGGACATCACAATGTCAGGTGTTAAGAAAGATGGAGGGTGAAAAATTTATGGGACAGGCAAGAGAATATTCCAGATGGGGAACAGCATGCACACACTATGTACAAGATCAGCCTCTCAGAACCCATGCATGGGCGGAGAAGGGTGATGAATGATCAGGGAGCACCATGTGTGCATGGGTTCATTCAAAAAAGCAAGTATCTTTTGAGTGATCGCTATGTGTCCGCACCGTTGAGATGCTTGGGGTGGTGGGGGGCGGGGAGCATAAAGTGATGAACCAGTGGGGCACAAATGCCCTGCCCTCCCATAGCTTACATTCTAGTTGGCAGAGACAGAAGGTCATCGCAATAAATAATCCATTTTGACAGTAAGATGGTGTAGTAAGCCAAAGTCTGTCTGTTTAGTCACTTAGTTGTGTCCAACTCTTTGCAACCCCATCCATGGGATTGCCCAGGCAAGAAAACTGGAGTGGGTTGCCATTTCCTCTCTTCCCGACCCAGGGATCAAACCTGAGTCTCCCTTGTCTTTTGCACTGCAGGTGGGTTCTTTACTCATTGAGCTATTGGGGAAGCCCCTAGTCAGCCAAGGAACAGCCCCCAAAGACATGCACATCCTAGTCCTTAGCATCTGTGAATATGTTAGAGTTCATGCTAAAGATGAGTTAAGTTTATAGGTGGAGTTACTTTTGTTCAACAGTTGATCTTCAAACAGGGAGACAATTCTGTCTGGATTCTCCGGAATGGGTCCAATGTAGCCATAAAGGTGCTTAAAAATCGAAGAGGCATACAGGGAAAGAGAGTTGGAGGGGGAAATGTGACTACAGGAGAACGGTCAGAGATGCAGGATGGTTTTGAAGATGGAGGAGGGAGCCACAAGCCAAGGAAAATAAGCAGCATCTAGAACCTGGAAAAGGCAAGGGAACAGGTGTGAGCTTACAGCCTGCAGAAGGAAAGCAGCCTCACCAACACCTTGGCTTGACAAAAACTGTAAGATAACACATTTGTGAAAAAAATGATATGGGGGGGAGGAGCTAAGATGGCGGACGAGTAGGACGGGGAGAATACTTTCTCCTCCACAAATCCATTAAAAGAACATTTGAATGCTGAATAAATTCTACAAAACAACTTCTGAATGCCGGCAGAGGACATCAGGCACTTAGAAAGACAATTCATTGTCTTCAAAAGGAGATTACAAGCCCTGCGGTAACTCCTTTTGTGGAGAAGCTGCACGGACACCAGCATTTGCTATTAGCAAGCGGGGCCTGGGCTAGGAGGAGCAGTGTGGCCTGCCTCGCTTTGAGGAAGGATTTGGCCTGGCTATCTCAAGCACTATCTGAGCGAAATAACCAGACTGTCGGTTATCTACTACATCAAAAGCCAGCCCTAACTTAAGACACCACCAGGACTACGTACGGAACAAAGGACTGCACAGAGATGGCTGGCTACAGGCCGTCCCACTCTGGTGACAGGCAGCCAGGGCCGGAGGCGGGCAATCACAGCCCTAGAGAGACACTGTCTGCAGAACTGTAAATAGGTTTCTGTGCTGACTCACGCTTCTTGGGGCTCTGGATGGTCAACATCTGCCTGAGAAAGTGCGCCTGTGGTATACCCAGAAAACTGAGCAGCAGGGAGGTGATAAGTTGCAGCAGCTGCGCTCACTAAACACTTCATCACCTGCGCTACTCAGATCTGGGAAGGGCATAAAACGCATACTCAACCGAGTCTGTGCTTCTGAGGATTATCCGAGTGCCTGAACCTGGCCGGCTTAGATTTGAGTGTTCATCTCTGCCCGCTCTGTAACAAGGCAGAGATCAGATATTGAAAAGACCAGTAAACCGCCTCAATAAAGAGAACTCAACAAACTACCAGAATATAGTAAGGACACTCTAAACTTGGCAATTTTAACAAAATGAAGAGACAAAAGAATACCCAGCAGCTAAAGGAACAGGATAGATGCCCACCAAACCAAACCAAACCAAAGAGGAAGAGATAGGGAATCTACCTGATAAAGAATTCTGAATAATGATAGTGAAATTAATCCAAAATCTTGAAATCAAAATGGAATCACAGTTAAAGAGTCTGGAGACAAGAATTGAGAAGATGCAAGAAAGGTATAACAAGGACCTAGAAGAAATAAAAAAGAGTCAACACATAATGAATAATGCAATAAATGAGATCCAAAACACCCTGGAGGCAACAAATAGTAGAATAACAGAGGCAGAAGATAGGATTAGTGAATTAGAAGATAGAATCCTAGAAATAAATGAATCAGAGGAGAAAAAAGAAAAACAAATCAAAAGAAATGAGGACAATCTCAGAGACCTCCAGGATAACATTAAATGCTACAACATTCGAATCATAGGAGTTCCAGAAGAAGAAGATAAAAAGAAAGACCATGAGGAAATACTTGAGGAGATAATAGTTGAAAACTTCCCTAAAATGGAGAAGGAAATAACCACTCAAGTTCAAGAAATCCAGAGAGTCCCTAACAGGGTAAACCCAAGGCGAAACACCCCAAGACACATATTAATCAAATTAACAAAGATTAAATATAAAGAACAAATATTAAAAGCAGCAACGGAAAAAACATCAAATAACTCACAAGGGAATTCCCATAAGGATAACAGCTGATCTTTCAATAGAAACTCTCCAAGCCAGGAGGGAATGGCAAGACATAATGAAAGTGATGAAAGAAAATAACTTACAGCCTAGATTATTGTATCCAGCAAGGATCTCATTCAAATATGAAGGAGAAATCAAAAGCTTCACAGATAAGCAAAAGTTGAGAGAATTTAGCACCACTAAACCATTTCTCCAACAAAAACTAAAGGACATTCTCTAGATAGGAATCACTAAAAGGGTGTATAAATTCGAACCCCAAACAATAAATTAAATCCTATTTATCAATATTTGCTTTAAACGTTAATGGGCTGAATGCCCTAATCAACAGACAAAGACTGGCCGAATCGATACAAAAACAAGACCCCTACATACCTTGTCTACAAGAGACAACCAAAAGACTAAAATGGGTCAAATGGATACAAAAACTAGACCCCTATATATGTTGTCTACAAGAGAACCACCTTAAAATAGGGGATATATACTGACTGAAAATGAAGGGCTGGAAAAAGATTTTCTATGCAAATATGGACCAAAAGAAAACAGGAGTAGCAATACTCATATCAGATAAAATTGACTTTAAAGATCCTGAAAAGGAGACAATCAAGGTTATACATAATGACTTAAAGGAACAATCCAAAAAGAAGTTATAACAATTATAAATATATATGCACCCAACATTGGAGCATTGATATATCTAAGACAAACATTAATTAGTATGATAGAAGGAATATGCAGCAATACAATAATAGTGGGAGACTTTAGTACCCCACTCATACTTATACAATCTGGCTGTAATACACAAAGTAAAGAGGAAAACATATTCACTTATGAGTCTCAAAAAATTCTGTTCACTCAGGAGAGTTAAAAAAGAAAAATAGACTTATTTGTTCACTCTGTAAAGGTTTATTGACTATTTTATGGGTCTGGTACCACTTTGGGTAGTAGGGAGGAAGAAGTGACAAATGTGACCCTGTCCTAAATAATATATTGTGGTAAAGATAGACCTACCAATACAAAATACCAAGATGTGCCTAAGATGAGGACACCCAAACTGGACTTTTAGTTTCCTGAACTTTTCATTTCCAGATCAAACCTCCTAATATAGGATGAATTCAACATGATTTTTTTAAAGTGTTCTTTGTGATTAAAAATAGAAAGCCATTAGTTAAGAAATTACATATACTCCTCCCCACCATCACTACTCTTCTTTCTTCCCATTTCCCTCCAAAAAAAAAAACACATTTGTGTTGATGGAGCTGCTAAGCTTATGGTAATTAGTTATATGACAACAGCAACAGGAAATAAATACAGATGGTGGTAAGTGCTGATGGAGAAACAGTATCCGAAAGGGAGTAGACATAGAGAAGGGACTTGTGGACTCAGCCAGGGGAAAGAGGGTGGGACAAATCGAGAGAATAGGGTTGACATATATTCACTACCATGTGTGAAATAGCTAGCTAGTGGGAAGCTACCGTATAGCCCAGAGAGCTCAGCTTGGCACTCTGTGATGACCTAGAGGGGTGGACTGGGGGGAATGGAGGGAGGTTCAAGAGGAGGGGGATAAACGTATACCTATGGCTGATTCACTTCGTTGTACAGCATAAACTAATACAACATTATAAAGCAATTATACTCAAATAATTAATCAATCAATTAATTAAAAAGAAAGGGAACTACCTAGGTCCTGCATGTCTGTGGGCAGATAAGAATTCCGTGTTAAATACAATGACCAGAACAGTTCCCTTGGAAAAGGTGATATTGAAAGAAAAACAGAAAACACAAGTGATGTAGAAAGCCACATCGCTATCTGGAGGAAGAGCTTTTCAGGAAGAAGGAACAGTAAGCACAGTGGCTCAGAGGCATGTGTCTGGTTTTGGCAAGGAACTGCAGGGAGCCTGGCATGCTGGGAACAGAGCAGGTGATGGAGAGGGTATCAGGATTTGAGGTCAGAGCGCTAATAGGGCACCTGGATGAGGAAGGTCTTTGACTTTGGCTCTGATAAAAACCACTGGAGGGCTTTGTGCAGACAAGAGATAGGGCGTGACTGACACATGAACAGACCTTCTCTGACTATTCTATTAAACCTGCACTATTCTATTAAAACAGGGCATGAGCACTGTTCGAAGCTATTGAAATAAAACAGAGATGATGGTGGCTTGCTCCAGATCAGAGCAGCAGAGATTTTAAGAAGTGGTGGGAACCATGTGGATATTGGCCGAACGGAATCATGGGGGCCAAGGAGGAAGAAATGGGATTGAGGTTTGATGACAAAAATGTAGCTTGAGTTCTTCATGATCTGGGCAATCGAATGAATCTCAAAATGTCCCTCAGTTCCTTTTCATGGATGATTCCATCCCTCTCTTCTCTCCCTAAACTCAATGGGGTTTTCAACCTACAGCCTGTCTCAGCATCTCAGAGGCTGGCTGCCTTTTGGGGATGACTGTGCATCACCCCACAGCAAGTGGGGTCCAAGTGGGTTGAACAGGGACAGCCCCACATCCGTGCTGAACTGCTGCCTGTTGTTATCCCATTGTAAAAGTGGAGAGGCCCGTAAATTTATAACTCCCCGAGCTATGGGTCAGCATCTTTGGAAGGGCATGTTGCTGTCTGCACCCTACACTGCAGGGAGTTGCCTCAAGGAAATGCATTAAGGAGAATCAGCAAGAGGAAAGGGTACCATTGGTCAGACTCCCTCCCTCTCAATTATTCATCGCTCATAATTTCCAGCAAATCACTGGCTGTTCATTGATGATCATCCATTATTGAAGCACTTCCTAGGGCCCGGGCCAGGTTTTCGGGAGCTTAGAGCTGGGGCGTACTTTTGAAAGCTGTTAGACAATCCCCAGGGAGACAGGGGTCTCTGGAGTGGCTGGTCATCCGCTGAGGATACACCTTTTAATTGTTGGCTTTTGTGGGAGCCTGGGATTGGTCAAGATCCAGCGTGTGGTTTACCATCAGTAATTGACAAAGCCCTGCTGTTTTAGGCATGTGTGTGTGTGTTAAGTTGCTTTGTCTATGGGGACGACTGTGGACCCTGATGGTTCTGAGCCTTCTTGCTGTTCCCAAGAGCTCGGTGTACCATTATTGGCTTGTGTTCTTAAAGATTCAGCTATTACAAATATATAAATGCTGCTCCTCTCAACACTCTCTGGGCCAACAATTTGGCAATTGAGTCAACAGGACTGGCAGTTACAGACCATTATAGACCCCAGAGAGTTTTCTTATACCCTAGTGAACAATACCTTCATCCAGCCAGAAGCCTGGAAGTTACCCTCTATCTCTTGCTTTTTTTCCTCCCCAACAATCTATTCCAGATTCCCCCAGTCCATCACCAAGTCCTCTTGGATCTACATCCAGTGTATAATAAACATATATGTCACTTAATTCCACGTCTTTATCTTTCTTTGCTCTATATCCCATTTGGGTGACAGCTACATCCTCCTTCCTGATCGTCTTGCCTCCTTCTAATAATCCATTCTCCATTCATCATCCACAAGTCTATTTTAAAAACCTAAATCAGATAACATTACTCTCATTCTCAAAACCCTTCAAACGGCTCCCCATTGCAATTGGCATCAACTATTTTGTCTGGTGTACAAACTAGCTCTTTATCCCCTCTTTGCCATTCCTCTTTCTTGATTCCAACCTCCCTGATCTTTGGTCAGCTGCTTGAGCAAGCTTTTCCTGCACCAGTGTTCTTGCATAAGCTATTCCTCTTGGGATGTTGGCACATCCTTTAGGGATGGTCTTCTGGCAGATTTTTCTGTGTCAGTCCCCTTTGCATAACTCGGGCCTTAAATGCCACTTCTTTGAAGAATCTTACCCTGACCACCCTATCTCCAGTAAGTTGCCTTCCTCCTCACCCTGCTAGTCTCCATCACTGGATTCTGGTTTCTTCCTTTGTAGCTTGCATGCCATTTGCCAATGGCTGTTTATTTGTTTTGTTTTAAAATTCAGACTCCAGGAAGCTCCCCAGTGGTCCAGTGATTAGGATTCGATGCTTTCACTGCCATGGCCAAGGATCACTCTGTGATGGGGGAACTGAGATCCTGCAAGCCATGTGAAATGGTCAAAATAAAATACAGATTCCATCACAGACTGTAAACTCTATAAGATCTTCACCAGTGCTTAGCACAAGGATTGACACATTAGTTCTTACATGCATACATGAGTAAATAGATGAGGTAAACATTTTATGATTCCAAAATAGTGCCCGTGAATCTAAAAAATGTGTGTCATCTCTTACTATACCCCCAACCTTTGGTGACTGGAACCTTAACATTCTTCATGCTCACAAAAATGCACCCACAGTTGTAGCATCTTCAGTTCAGTTCAGTTCATTCACTCAGTATGTCTGACTCTTTGCAACCCCGTGGACTGTAGCACTCCAGGCTTCCTTGTCCATCACCAACACCCAGAGCTTGCTCAAACTCATGTCCATCAAGTCAGTGATGCCATCCAACCATCTCATCCTCTGTCGTCCCCTTCTCCTCCTGCCTTCAATCTTTCCCAGCATCAGGGTCTTTTCCGATGAATCAGTTCTTTGCATCAGGTGGCCAAAGTACTGGAGTTTCAGCTTCAGCATCAGTCCTTCCAATGAATATTCAGGACTTATTTCCTTTAGGATTGACTGGTTTGATCTTTTTGCAGTCCAAGGGACTCTCAAGAATCTTCTCCAACAACACAGTTCAAAAGCATCAATTCTTCAGCACTCAGCTTTCTTTATAGTCCAACTCTCACATCCATACATGACTATTGGAAAAATCATAGCTTTGACTAGACTGGCCTTTGTTGGCAAAGTAATGTCTCTGCTTTTTAATATGCTGTTTAGATTGGTCATAGCTTTTCTTCCAAGGAGCAAGCATCTTTTAATTTCATGGCTGCAGTCACCATCAGCATTGATTTTGGAGCCCAATAAAATAAAGTCTCTGACTGTTTCCATTGTTTCCCCATCTATTTGCCATGAAGTGATGGGACCAGATGTCATGATCTTCATTTTTTGAATGTTGAGTTTTAAGCCAGCTTTTTCACTCTCCTCTTTCACTTTCATCAAGAGGCTCTTCAGTTCCTCTTCACTTTCTGCGATAAGGGTGGAGTCATCTGCGTATCTGAGGTTATTGATTTTTCTCCCGGCAATCTTGATTCCAGCTTGGAATCCATGTTTTTCCCTCCAGTTCAACAAGTCTGGCAGACAATTGCCCCTCCTCTGCCTGAACACTGCCAAGCCATGGGCAGCTCTCTTCAGCATATAGCCTTCTGTGGCTGGAAAACTGTGACTATTTGAAAGGTGTTTCTTATAATGACTCAGGACCTGCTTTCCTGAAGATGTCCATCATTTTATTTACATAGTTCAGTGAAGAATGTGGACTCCAGAGTTTTCTAGACTTCAAGTTTTTCCTTTGTTGTTTTTTTTTTTTTTAAATTCATTTATTTATTTGGGTGCACCAGGTCTTAGCTGAGGCATGTGGGATCTTAGTTCCTTGACCAGGGATTGAACCTGGGTCCCCTGTGCTGGGAGCACAGAGTCTTAACCAGTGGACCAACAGGAAAATCCCTGCTATACTTGCGTTTGAATACTGGCTCCTCTGCTACATAACTTTGGACAAGTGACTAAACCTCGCCCAAACTCAATGCCATTCTCTGTAAAATAGGGATAATTATATTATCACAGAGGCAAAATGGAAAGGAATTAAGAGTATACACTGTGGGGCCAGAGCCTCTGGTTTTGACTCCAGGCTTTCTGCTTACTTACTGAGGGAACAAGTAGCTGTCATTTCTTTGTGACTCAGTTTTCCCATCTCTAAATCCGAGGTAATAATAATACCCATTCCGCTCATCAGTGTTTTTTTTCCCAAGAATAAGTAGTTCAATACATGGGAAATATCTAGTGCCTGGCATGTAGTAAGTACTCAATAAATGCTAGCTGTCATCACTCCCATGATGATGGATCTTCTCCTGCCACTTATCTTGGATTTTATTGTCCTAGATTTTTGCCCCTCTCTTCAAAAGAATCCAAAAGAACTAAGCGTAAGCTAGACAAAAGCCAACCATCCTGTAAGCAGGGAGCAACATTCATGATGTTTCATAGCCAAGTCTTTGCTAAATTTTGAAGGCAGACACCCCACGGAGCATCAGTTGATGCAACAGAATCTGTATTTGGAAATTCCTGAATTGCTGTGTTTTTTGTTTAATCAGTTCACTGATTGCTGGTTTATTCAGCTGAGTGTCATACCTAACTGCATTCTCTGGCAGGAAAATAGGAAAAAACAAAAAAAGGATTGCGCATGCAGTATGGGGTGTGTATGTGTGTGTCCACATACATTTGAGAGCTCTTAGGGGCATTCATCTGGAGGAGGGCATGGCAACCCACTCCCGCATTCTTGCCTGGAGAATCCCCATAGACAGAGGAGCCTGGTGGTCTACAGTCCATGGGGTCACAAAGAGTCAGTCACAACTGAATGACTAAGCACAGCCCACAGCACAGGAGCTTTCATAACCTAATGTTCATTGAGCATGTCCAGAAAGGAGACAGAGTGTACAGGAATTCCAGACTGATTTGGCTGTAGGACATTTGTGTTTGGGGGACATCTCTTAAACTTCTATTAATGACTCATCAGATTAGATTTGTAGATCAAACCAACTGCTTAAAAACAAGCAGGTGCCGGAAACACTTACAGAGTTATAGCCTGATTCAATTCAAGAATGCCTCACAGCTCATCTGAAGTTTTCATGGTAAACAGGCTGCGTTCCTCCAGAACCCCAAACTATTTTGGTATCAGATGGCCCTGGTTTCATAAGCATGACAGAGCCTTCCCTCACTTCTGGGGGAAGCTCTGACTTGCAGGATCCATGGAGCTCAGTGGGATCTCAAAGTATACCTTTAGAAGAAAGGAATGATGAAATGATGGATGGCCAGTGACACCTCTTTTATGTTTTCTTTCTGCCTGGATCATGTGGGCTCCTTCTTGTTGATAATAACATCTAAGGACTTCGACATGTTGGTGTTTCAGACATATCTCCAAAATAAGGGTGTGAAGCAAAATAGTTCTCCTGAGAACCTTCTGAATAGAATGTTCCAGGAAGGTTTCAAAGGACTGCTCCCATAGTGATCAAAATGTTCATTTTTCTTATTTTTTCAAATATATATTTATTTGGCTGTGTTGGGTCTTAGTTGCATCATGCAAGGTCATGCATTATTGTGTCACAAGATCTCTCTAGTTGTGTCTGCTGCTGCTGCTGCTGCTAAGTCGCTTCAGTCGTGTCCGACTCTGTGCGACCCCATAGACAGAAGCTCACCAGGCTCCCCCGACCCTGGGATTCTCCAGGCAAGAACACTGGAGTGGGTTGCCATTTCCTTCTCCAATGCATGAAAGTGAAAAGTGAAAGTGAAGTCGCTCAGTCATGTCCAACTCTTAGCGACCCCATGGACTGGAGCCTACCAGGATCCTCCGTCCATGGGATTTTCCAGGCAAAAGTACTGGGGTGGGGTGCCATTGCCTTCCCTGCTAGTTGTGTCTAGAAGTTCCAAACCATGTGGGTTTAGTTGCTCCAAGGCATGTGGGATCTTAGTTCCCCAAGCAAGGATTGAACCTGTATCACCTGCTCTGTAAGGCAGATTCTGAACCACTTGACCACCAGGGTAGTCCCTTCACTTGTCGTCTTCATCCCAGAGAGAATCTATGGTATTCTGCATAACAGTGTGAGGAAGGCTGAATAACTCCAAAAGTAATTAACTCCCTGGCATATTTCTATTGTTTTAGAGATCTTTTAAATGCCTGTGTAATTTAATGAAGAGACACAAACTCCATTAGGCTAATTACATTCTATGATGAAGGCCAGGCTAGGAAGACAACAAATGAAATTTTTCCTTGATGTTCTTCTTTATGATCACTCTCACATTTAAGTGAGGATGTACATGTTGATTGCAAAGGTTTGGGTCTTAGTGTTTCATTGGGTCTTTAGTTATTCTCTGCACACACTGCAAAAATGACTGGAAATTCAAATACAGTTTTATTTATCACTGGGTAAGATGGCTTAATCCTGAAACAGAAAATATATCCCCCTAAAAAACTTAGCATGCATTACTGATAAGCAAAGAGAATACTAATTCAAGAATTAGCTAATTGCTTTTTTTCCCCAATTAGCTGATCTTTATTCATTGACTGGAATCCTACTAAGTTTCCACTTAATCATGTATTGATGGCAGATGACGGCAGATGAAGTGACCTCATTCATCGCTTAGAAATCTCTGACAGGAGCCCTGTCTAAACCCCCAGAAGTCCCAAGAAAAGTCCCTCATGCCATGAGAAATCTGGGCCAACACAGAAGGAAATGAGCATTTTCCAAACACACGCAAAAAACAAACAAACAAACAAACAAACGTGGGGATGCTGGTGAGGTTTGATCATGCGGCCAAACACAAAAGCCTAAGAACACCACCCCCGAGGATTAACACTAGGTCCTCACATCTTTCACTGTGGTTTTCTCATATTTCTGGGATGAACGTTCTCCGGTTTAGCACATTTTCTTCAACATGTTCAGGAAGTTCGTTATCCCTGACCTATGACTCAGAGCTCTGGTCACAAGCTCAGCTGTCTTCGAAGATTTATTCAGAAAGACCAGGTCTTGGGCCAGTGGGTTGATGGAAAAACTGGATCACTCAGGCTGGAGCATCAGTTCTCTGTGGGCTGGGTTTCTTGCCATCTTGGTCCTGTTCACGTGCCTGTGTGGATGCTTCAGTTTTTATTTAGGCTCCACTTTATAATCCATCCATCACCTCTGAGCTCAGTCCCCTGCTGAAAATGTTTGGGTGGCTCTATCCAGAGGCTGTGTGATGGTGGCTGTGGGTACCGGGTCCAAAATCAGATCCCATGTTTGGAGTTGCTAACTAACTGTGATATGCAATGATTTTGTATGCAAAATCAAATCTATACTAAGAAGGTAGGAGCTGTAATTATGGCTGTGAAAGCTGAATGGGTTTAGGGGAACAGTCTACCAATGTCTGCAACTTACATCAAAGGGGATCAAAAAATAAGGCGGATGGGCAGAGCACAAGAAGCATGGCAGCATGGACAGATGTGTGATGCAGCAAGGGAGCAGAATGTCAACGGTAGCATCTAGGCGGTGGGTATGCAGATGTTCTTTGTATGATTACTTCAACTTCTCTGTGTTTGAAAATCCTCACGATACAATTTTGAGGACATAAAACGGAACGACTTGACCCTTTCTTTTCTCTTGGACGGTACAGGGTAAATACGTGAAGTCTAGAATTACTAAAGCTATTTTACTGCCTATTCTATTTTAGAACAGCTATTCTACTTTTAGACCTCTAGATTAAGGGAGGTCGGAAAGACAGCAGGGGCTTCCCAGGTGGTGCTAGTGTTAAAGAACCCACCTGCTAATGCAGGAGACCTAAGAGATGCAGGTTCAGTCCCTGGGTCAGGAATATCCTCTGGAGGAGAGCAGGGCAGTCCACTCCAGTACTCTTGCCTGGAGAATCCCATGGACAGAGGAGCCTGGCGGGCTACAGTCCATGGGCTTGCAAAGAGTCAGACGCGACTGAAGCAACTTAGCCTGTGCACATGCACGAGTCAGAAGCGGGTTGCCACGTGGTCTGATGCACAGAGCAGAGGGAAACTGGGCTGCCACCTGAGCTGCTGGATCAAGCCTTACTTGAAGTCCGTCTGTTTCTTGCATTTCCAGTTACATGAGCCAATATATCTTCTTTACTGGTTACTGCTACTTACTATTAAAATATTCTTAACCAACAAGTCAACTGGACCCTTCTGGGGATATAAAGGAGAGGTGAAGCAAGCATCATTCTAGGCACAGAGAGCAGGCAGCAAGACGGACATGAAAGTCCACGGGCAATAAGAGAGAGATGAGGGTTTGGATGAAATCAAAGCTGTGGGTGAAAGAAAGATAAGCAGGAGAAAAATATTAGACACGAGCCAAGTTCTAAAAGGTGTCCTATTCCCTAGGTGGCAATTTGACATTTCTTCCCTGGGAAGTAGGGAGCCATAGAAGGTTCCACACAGGAGAGTACACGAGTGGGGAGTTGCATTGCAGCCCAAATGAACACCTGCCCTCTGGCAGAGTGTTTGGCAGACTTCTTCCTCCAACCATGTTCTTCTCCTTTCTCTGAGCCACATAACCACCTTACTCACAAGAAAAAGGCTATTAAAAATGCATTTTATCGATTATCCTTGGCCTACAAAACCTTGCTCCAAGGAGAAGCAGTTTCCCAGCCAAACCCTCACCATCCAGCGTGCCAAACCTCCCTTTTTTCCTCAGGAAGAGTTGGAGGTGACTCCAGGGTATCCAAAGGGAGGGTACCTTCTCATCTGTGAGGTCAGGAGGGAGATAGAAGGGCCCCCTGAGCGTCTCTCCTGAGATGGCTTTTCCCATCCAGCTGCACGTAAGGTGGTTTCCTATTCTAAATATTTAACATGATGCCTTCGGTATACCCTCTAGAGAATGAGAACGAACAAGCTGATGTTTATGAAGCAGGAGGGTGATGATCACCGAAAGACACACACTCAAACACAACAAACCAAACAACCTTAATCCCACCCCCATTCCAAGAACCAAAGCAACGTTCATGATTTATGGCTCTCCTTGCAGAAGGACGGAGAAAAAAAAAGGAAAAGCTCTCATTTCCCTAAGAGGGGCAGCAACCGAAAGAGGCAGCTTTGCCTGGGCTCCCTTTGAAACCAGAAACCCAACTCCGTTTGCCCTGACGGCTTCTGAGCGGAGCCAGAAAGAATGCTCTGTGTACACTTTTAACCTTCCTCCCCTCCCCAAGAGAGGGCTCTGGAAATTCTCTTAGTGGATTGGACTCCTGGAGAAATGGGAGACCCCCACTGCAATGAGGAAGGGGTGATGGGGGGAGAGCTGCTTGGGGGAGTCTGGGAGGTCTTTTTCTGTGTGTGCGTGGTGTGTATGCTTCTCCATGCTTGAATCTCAAGGTCAAATAGCAATTTTGGAACACCCAGCACTGTGCACAGACTTGTGGCTTATCACCAACCCATCTTTTCAGCCACATTTTCTGGGGTCAGCAGGGAGGCATTGAAGTCATTGACCAGTCTGGGAAGTTGAAGCTGGGACAGGGTCTGAGCTCAGTAGAGGGTCCCCTAGAGAAGAGATGGGCTGAAGCTTCAGGAAGCTGATTTTCGGCACTGAGAGAAGGAGAGTGATAGGTTTCGAGAGGGCAGTCTTGAGGAATGAGTTGTTAGCAGAAGCAATATTCAAGGGACTTCCCTGGTGGTCCAGTGGTTAAGATTTTGCCTTCCAATGCAGAGGTGCAGGTTCAATTCCTGGTCGGGGAAGTAAGGTCCTGCATACCTCAGGGCCAGAAAAAAATCAAAACATAAAACAGAAGCAATATTGTAGCAAATTCAATAAAGACTTTTAAAAGTCTAAACCCTAACCATACTCAAATTACTTAATGACCTGTATGGTATAGAAGCAGGCCAGTTGGAATAGATGTCAGCTGTAAACAATCAGTAAAATTGTACCTGAGCTCACACAGGACAGCCGGCACTGTGTGTTGGATAACATCTATTTTTCTAAAGGGACGACAGTACTATCTGAACTCAAATGAATCTGAAAGGTCATAAAGGCACGATTGCAAAAAATAATAATTCAGGAACTACTAGCCAGATGAGAAAACTTTACACCATTGAAGAAGTCCCAAAGTGATACCACACAGGAAGAGACAAAAACTCAGCAAGGTTGTCAATAGCACTTTTTGTTTGTTTGTTGTGCTTGTAGTTGTTGTTTGTTTCAGTCAAATGAGTTTGGAGAGAGCCTTCAGTTCAACAAAGACCACTCCCTCCTCCGCTGCTTTTTTCCCAACTGCGGGGTTTCTCAGCGCCTTGAAAAATGTCTCTAAAGAAGAGGGTAGATAGAGCTTATGACATTGCTCACCTCTTTTCTTGAGGAGCATCTTCTGGAAGTAGCTGGTACTTGGAAAACTGTTGGGAAACAGGGCTGTTTTTCTAGAAAGGACTAGGTTTTCTCAGGAGCTAGTGTGTTCATAGCCAGTGGAGGTAATAAACCGGGAGTAGATAGGATCACTGGGCTTTCTCACAGGAGATCTCTATTGAGGAAGGAAAGTTATGACCAACCTAGATAGCATATTCAAAGGCAGAGATATTACTTTGCCAACAAAGGTTCACCTAGTCAAGTCTATGGTCTTTCCTGTGGTCATGTATGGATGTGAGAACTGGACTGTGAAGAGGGCTGAGCGCCGAAGAATTGATGCTTTTGAACTGTGGTGTTGGAGAAGACTCTTGAGAGTCCCTTGGACTGCAAGGAGATCCAACCAGTCCATTCTGAAGGAGATCAGCCCTGGAGTTTCTTTGGAAGGAATGATGCTAAGGCTGAAACTCCAGTACTTTGGTCACCTCATGCGAAGAGTTGACTCATTGGAGAAGACTCTGATGCTGGGAGGGATTGGGGGCAGGAGGAGAAGGGGACGACAGAGGATGAGATGGCTGGATGGCATCACTGACTCGATGAATGTGAGTCTGAGTGACCTCCGGGAGTTGGTGATGGACAGGGAGGCCTGGCGTGCTGTGGTTCATGGGGTCGCAAGGAGTCGGACACGACTGAGTGACTGATCTGATCTGATCTGATTGAATTAGGTACATTTCAAAGGCCATTCCAATCCTGGGATTCTGGCATTCTGAGTTAGAGACTCCACTGGACACACAACGAAAGCCAAACCTTTCGAACCTATGAATTTTGTCTTGTTATTCAACAAAAGGAATTTATTTTCCTTCTCAATGTGCACCGGTTTTCTCTTTTCAGATACTGCTCATGTTTATCAATATTATTATTGGTAGTAGCAAATATTTATAAAGTGCTTACCACATGCTGGGCACCATGCCAGAAGTATACATACTTTATCTCATGTAATCCTTTCAGCAAAGTGGCAAAGCAAGTTCCTTTGATCTTCATGTTATGCCTGAGGCTCCAAGAGGTCATATGACTTGATCATGTGACTTGAAAGACAGTAGGAGAGCTGAGGAGCAAACCCACCTCTGACTCTAGAACCCGAGGTTGGCTGTGGAATGGCAACTGCAGAATCATGATTGGTATCTGGAATCAGAAGACTGACTTATAGCTATGATTCTACCTTTAACTTGCTGTGTGACCTTGAGCAAATCACTTGAATTCTCTGGGCCTCAGCTTTCTCTTACAAAGGAGGAACTGAGCAAAATAAATCTGATGCTCTTGAATTGCATCAAAAGGGGTACAAGGGACTAGAATAAGGGACATAAAATCATTGCTCATCTACTCACTACTTATCTATCCATGAGTAACCACCCCTTGTGTATACATGCATGCATGCTCACTCGTGTCCGACTCTGTGACCCCATGGACTGCAGCCTGCCAGGCTCCTCTGTCCATGGGATTTCCCAGGCAAGAATACTGGAGTGGGTTGCAAATTCCTTCTCCAGGAGATCTTCTTGACCCTGGCATTGAACCTGCATCTCTTTTGTCTTCTGCACTGGCAGGCAAATTATTTTTAATATTGTTATTATTTATAGAAATATTTCATGCATATGATGGAGAAGGCAATGGCACCCCCACTCCAGTACTCTTGCCTGGAAAATCCCATGGATGGAGGAGCCTGGTAGGCTGCAGTCCATGGGGTCGCTAAGAGCTGGACATGACTGAGCAGCTTCACTTTCTCTTTTCACTTTCATGCATTGGAGAAGGAAATGGCAACCCACTCCAGTGTTCTTGCCTGGAGAATCCCAGGGTCGGGGAAGCCTGGTGGGCTGCTATCTATGGGGTCACACAGAGTCGGACATGACTGAAGTGACTTAGCATAGCATAGCATTGATGCATATGAAGCACTAAAAGTCTCATTAGGAGATAGGGATTTTTTTTTTTCTCGGTTGGAAGTTCAGGCCAATCACTGATTTGACACCAAAGTCACTGTGTGACAAATCTTTTCTCAGTGCTTCAGTTTCCCCATCCATGACATAAGGGATTAAATTTACATGCTTTCCAATTCTGACTGTCTCTAAAGCAGTATTTCCTAAAGTGGGTGCCATAGATCATCCACATCAGACTCATCTGAGATATTTCATAACTATTTCACCCAAGACATCTGGAGTGAGAATTTGCATTTTTAGCAAGCTCTCTGCTTAATTCCTGCATGCATACTATGAAAGAATTGGTCTAAATTGGCAATTCAAGGATAACCTTACTTCCAAGCCATTTTTCTAAAAACAATTGCTTTGCTTTTCCAAAGGGAGTCAGTCCCATGGCCAAAATGAACAGAGAAAGGTCAATAATCAAAATCCCTGTTGGAGACTTGCAGGGTGCATTGGTATACTATAGGCTCTAAATCCACCATAGTAGAAGAAAAAAGTAACTGAGTCTTTCCCCAGCGTCTCTTGTATTTTGCCAATGGAAAATCTGCAAAGAAATCTCCACCCCCAGCTGCCTACAAAGCTTGCTTGAAAATTAGTGTTCTGCAGAGCACTTTTTGAGAAAAATAAATAAATTTAGGTGACTGATATAAAATGCACCAGAGCTCAGTACGCAGTCACTAGTTGGTTACCCAATAATGGAAATGAAACATAAATGGATTGTAGTTGGAAAGGTGTTTTAAGGAGTTAATGGGAACCCACACACCTCTGCTGGAAGCTCTCCGAGGGAGCACTTAGGAACTCCCTAAAATAGCTCACTTAATCCTTTACGCCTGACTCAGGCTGGAGGAAGGCAATGGTCTGGGTGACTCAGCCCTGTGCTTCCTTTTGCTCCTAATTGAAACTGTTGACTTTGCCATCTAACCTCTTTGATGGTGCTGAAGTCAGGACTTTGCCCATCTCCCAGGTACCCAGGTTGAAGGAGCTCAGATTAGCTGCATGACTCAGGGGTTTACCCTGCCACTTAGGCGTGCAGAACAGACCCAGGTTGGCTCCACCATGTGTGAAATTCCTCTGTGCCTACCCAGTCCAAGCCCTCAGGCCCAGTTCTTCTCATACCCACTCTGGAGCTTTCAGCTCAGTTCCAATGTGGACACTGGCTGATCTGAGTCACCATGATGCAAACCCAGCTTCCTTGTTCTCCCTGAGGCTCCCCTTCTTTGTCCCACTAATCAAGTTCCTGGACTCAGAGTTGATGAGGGGCCTGAGTCAACTGTACCAGTGCCAGGCAGCATCTAAGATCTTAAACCCTACAGTGTTCTCAGCATCTCATGGCAAGTCGGAGACACAAAAGCTGCCTCTTGCAATTTCTTTGTTAATTCCTACAGAATTCATCAAATGTTGCCTTGAGGATGAAAGCAGATGATGAGTGATTTGGGAACTGACTCAGAAAGGATGACTCCAGCCTTGTGTCACAGCAAGATTATTTTAGGGGAGGATGCAGGCATCAGGTTGGAAGTTAGAAACTTGCCTTTTCAATCTTCCTTTCCAGATCACCAAGCCATATCTTCAAGCTAGAACACAAAGTCTCACTGGCTTGTGGGTCCCATGGAAGCTGAAAGCTCTTCTGTTTGGTCCAACACTTTATTCCTAGTGCCCAGATTAGAGGCTTAGGTATAAGCCTTACTTTCATGGTGTCTGTAACTGGGGTGGGGGGTGGGGGTGGGCAAAGCCACCCAGAGAGATGGACAACATAATGTGGCAAGGGGGTATCGTGAGCCAGACCATCATCCCACATATCCTGTGATGACATATGCTAGTTCAGGGCTGAATGCTTCATCCTCACCACGACACTGCAGGGGGAGATACCATGCTTATCTGCATGGTCCAGAGGGGAAAATTCTGGCTTTCAGTAGTGAAGCTGTTTTTTTTTCCTTCTTGAAGGATATCTTTTAAGAGAGATTTCAGGTATATAAATAATTGTTGTAGACTCGTTTTTTGAGAGGAGAACAGAGTTTTTTGAATGGGAGACTCTGCTTTTGTTGTTAGAAGAGTGGGCCGGCTCAAGGGAGAGCCGACACATTTCATGGGCTAGTGGCCAATTTTACAGCCTCAAGTCAAAGAAAATCCCTGTTGGAAGGTTGGCATTAGGTGATTGGTTAGGATGCTGTAGCGTGAGTAAAAGGGTGGGTAATTAAAAGACGCTTACTCCTTGGAAGGAAAGTTATGACCAACCTAGATAGCATATTCAAAAGCAGAGACATTACTTTACCAACAAAGGTTCGCCTAGTCAAGGCTATGATCTTTCCTGTGGTCATGTATGGATGTGAGAGCTGGACTGTGAGGAAGGCTGAACGCCGAAGAATTGATGCTTTTGAACTGTGGTGTTGGAGAAGACTCTTGAGAGTCCCTTGGACTGCAAGAAGATCCAACCAGTCCATTCTGAAGGAGATCAGTCCTGGAATTTCTTTAGAAGGAATGATGCTAAAGCTGAAACTCCAGTATTTTGGCCACCTCATGCGAAGAGTTGACTCATTGGAGAAGACTCTGATGCTGGGAGGGATTGGGGGCAGGAGGAGAAGGGGACGACAGAGGATGAGATGGCTGGATGGCATCACTGACTCGATGGATGCGAGTCTGAGTGACCTCCGGGAGCTGGTGATGGACAGGGAGGCCTGGCGTGCTGCGGTTCATGGGGTCGCAAAGAGTCGGACACGACTGAGCGACTGATCTGATTTTTCACCTAATATGGGGTCGGGGGAGCTGGCCGGTTTAGATCGTATGGGAGGTGGCTCATGGCAACGGTTGCTATGGGGCTCGGTCAGTTCCAGAGATGACTTGGTTCAGGGCTCCACATCTGTGGCCTCAGTGCAAGGCTTTACACCTGTGAGCTTGGTAAAGAGCTCCACATTCCCCTTATTTTTTTTAATGGGCCAAATCCTTGGCCCCTTAACGCCCTGCTCATGACTGAGATCCATCCTTGCCTTGAGCCATGAGGACTCAGGTCATTGGGGAAAAGACTGTAGACCATTCTTAGCTTCTTCTTGCTGGACAAAGGCAATTGTAGACTATTTTTGAAAGTATTATTTCCTCCTATTTTAATTCTTTTATTGAATTATAACTGCTTTACAATGTTGTGTTAGCTTCTGCTATATAGTGAAGGTTCCTTAAAAACTAAAAACAGAATTATCACATGACTCAGCAATCCCACTCCTAGATGTGTACCCCCTGAGCGAACCATAACTCAAAAGGACACACACACCTCAACGTTCACTGCCACACTCTATACAGGAGCCAGGACATGGATACAACCTAAGCGTCGCACGACAGAGGGATGGATCAAGAAGACGTGGTGCATACACATACAGTGGAGTGTTATTCACCCATAAGACAGAATGAAACTGGTTCATTTGTACCCATGTGCAAGGACCTAGAGTCTGTCACACAGAGTAAAGTAAGTGATGTCTCTGCTTTTTATTATGCTGTCTAGGTTCGTCATAGCTTTTCTCCCAAGGAGAAAGCGTCTTTTAATTTCAAAGGCATGGAGACTTGAAATATCTAGATCCATCTGTGGGTGTAACAAGAGTTCAATGAGGCTAGAGTAGAAGATGTTTTATGGGGCAGAGGGACAGAGAAAGAAATGAGGCTTGAAATGAAAGACAGGGTCACCCTCTGGAGATGCTCTGAGTCAAGGTAAGGAGTTTGGACTTTATCCTGAGAGTGAAGGGAGGTGTGACAGATGCTTGTCACGCCCTAGCCCACATCCCAGGAGCCTGGCGTCAGCACCTCATGTCTACCATGTATCGCCTCGTCTCTGCCTTGCATTTTCCAAAGCTGTAAAAGGCTTGCCCAGCCATGCATAGGCACAGCCCAGGACAGCAGAGAAGGTGACTTGGAGGCGACTGTAAACAAATAGAGGATGGGATAAATATGTATGTGTGTGAGTCACTCAGTCGTGTCCTATGGACTGTATAGGTCACCAGGCTCCTCTATCCGTGGGATTCTCCAGGCAGGAAAACTGGAGTGGGTTTTCATGCCCTTCTCCAGAGGATCTTACTGGTGGATAAATGCTCCAGTCTTTGTCTCCTCCAGTGGGAAAATTCTATAGCATGAGGCATATTCTATGTAAATTTCCTAAGCACCCTGGCACACTGAGCCCCAGTTGCCCTCAGGAGAAATTAGTTTTACAAAAAATTTTGATTGGAGTGTAGTTGTTTTTTTTTTAATGGACTTCCCAAGTGGCACAGTGGTAAAGAATCCACCCGCCAATGCTGGAGATGCAGGTTTGATCCCTGAATTGGGAAGATCCCCTGCAGAAGGAAATGGCAACCCATGCCAGTACTCTTGCCTGAAATAATATCATGGACAGAGGAGCCTGGTGGGCTGCAGTCCATGGGGTCGCAAAGAATCAGATACGATTGAGCGACTAAACAACAGCAACAATGTCTTTGCTTTACAGTGTTGTAGTATTTCTAGCTTTTAAACACACTCTCTATGCTCTCTCCTACCTTCTCCAGCCTGACACAGCTGAAGCGACTTAGCATGCACGCACGCCCTTCTCCAGCCCACTGTTCTAACTCCTTCACTTCACTTTCCTGCTAGCATCTCTCAAATAAACTGCCTGAATCTAAATCCCTCTCTCTTGCTTAGAGGAGGAAACCAAAGACAAGATGATGCTGGAATATTCCGGGGCTGCTGCTGCTAAGTCACTTCAGTCATGTCCGACTCTGTGCAACCCCATAGACGGCAGCCCACCATGCTCCCCAGTCCCTGGAATTCTCCAGGCAAGAACACTGGAGTGGATTGCCATTTCCTTCTCCATGAAAGGAGGAGAAAGTGAAAGTGAAAAAAGTGAAAGTGATGTCCCTCAGTCATATCTGACTCTTAGCGACCCCATGGACTGCAGCCTACCAGGTTCCTCCATCCATGGGATTTTCCAGGCAAGAGTACTGGAGTGGGGTGCCATTGCCTTCTCCATTTCCAGGGCAGGAACCAGAAATAATGATGAGAATTTGATAATGATCAGATCAGAGGCCCAGAAAGCACATCCCAGGGGTTGCTGGCATGGAAGATGGATTAGAGGGAGGAGGGACATGACGCAAGAGGAGAGGAAGCAGCCAGGAGGTTAGCAGGAGCATTTTGAGGAAGAATAACCAGGGCCAGACCCGGGGGAGTGGTGATGGGTGAACAAAGACTCTCCAGGGTGTCAAAATTTCTGTCCCCAAAACAAAGCTATGGAAGAACATTCCTCCAGTCCTGAACTGAGTTGGGTGTCTCTCAGCACCCTGGAGCCACAGTAAATCTCAGATCTACAGTGAGTGCCTTTCTGAGCCCCTGACTCCAGGGGCAGAGAGCGATAATCCGTTTCAAAAAGTGTTTAGAAGTAAAGGGTGGAGCAGAAGGTGTTTTTACAAGGCTCCAACCAAAATGGGATGAAGCATACACATGCACACACATACACCCTCAGCTCTGCCCATGGTGGAGAACAGAGCAATTACTATTTACTCCAAAAATCTGGAGTGATTTGTGGGAGGGAATGGAGGGGTGGTTATTTATGATGTGCAGTGGGAGGAACTTTTCAGCTTCTGACTCTCTCCAGTAAGTGACAACCAGCCTGAGGGGAGTTTTCTCTCCTGGTGATGAATTTGTTTTCACCAAACAGAGGTATTTGAAGGAAGCAAACTTCATGGATGCAAAAGAAAAGGAGATGATAGATAGATAGATAGACAAAGAGAAGAAGGGTGAAGGGAAGCAGTCACTGCTGGTTTTGTGCTGTGCTTTGAAGTCTTAGAACTGGAAACAGTCATAAATTTACTGATGAGAGACAGATGATAAATACCTCTCTTACTGTAGAGCATTTCAGCTCGTGTGGACTTCAGTAGCACCCAGGAAGCTCCCTTCTGGCCCCCATGTTTCTCCTCCAGGACGCCCCCTATTTCCACAGCAACACAGTCATGCCATACTTGACCAGTGGCCCAGAAAGATTTCTTTCTCCATCGTGTTCTTCTAGCCTCTCCGGCCACACCCACTTGTTGGGTGTGCTGGGCGAGATGAGTCTCTGCTACGTGACTTGAAACTGTAACTCAACCTCTCTGAGTCTCAATGGCCTCATTTAGGCAATAAGAATGAATATGGATGCTCAGATGTCAAGATTAAGTGAACTAACTGGCGGGTTGAAAAGAGGCTGGTATGCACTATGCCTAATATATGCTATTAACCTTCTTACCCAAAGAAAATTCAGGGCAGCCTGACCTTTCCCCCACTTACTTGTCCAAACATTGTACCTGCCTTCTAAAGTAATGGTTCCCAACCTTCTCTTCTAATCAGAATCAGCTGGAAACCTTTAATAATGCTGAAGCCCAGGCCCCCTCCTGCCACTGATTCTGGTTCACTTGATTTGGAGAAGGGCCCACCCTTTAAAATTTCCTCAAAGCTTTAGTTGTCCTAACGTGCAACCATGGTTGAGAAAGACTCTGTTAAGACGTCATCTAGCCTAGGGACTTTCCTGGTGTCCCAGTGGTTAAGATTTTGCCTGCCAATGCTAGTTCAATCCCTGGTTAGGGATCTAAGATCTCACAGGCCTCATGGCCAAAAATCCAAAACATAAAACAGAAGCAATACTGTAACAAATTCAATAAAAACTTTAAGAATGGTCCACATCCCAAAAACAATCTAAAAAAAGAAACAAATGGAAACACACACACACACAACCCCAAAACAAAACCTCATCTAGCCTAGAGATTGCCAAACCTGGCTCTCTGTGTCTAGGGACAAAGTAGTCATTCACCCCACCCTCATGTACTGAAATAGAATCCTTAGAAGAAGTGCCTGAGAGTTTGCATTTGAGGACATTCTTTGATTCATCCTAGTTCAGAGGAGACATTCTTTGTTCTGGGAAAGTTTCCCTGGAACCCCAGGTCCAGGTTGGGAAGCCCTCTCCTATGTGTCCATATTCCTTTCCTCTGCATGGTCCTCAATCAGACTTTGTTATTAACTCTGTGTCATAACCAAACGTTTGTATCTCTCTTCATATCAGCAATGTTCAATATGATTTCCTTGGCCCACAGCCCAGTGCTTAACACATGGTAGGTACTTCTTTTTTTTGGCCACGGCTTGCAGGATCTTACGGTTCCCCAACCAGGGATTGAACTCAGGGTCATGGCAGTGAAAGCACTGAGTTCTAAGCACTGAGCTGCCAGGGAATTCTCCGACAAGTACTCTTGGAATTAATCAGTGGACAGGACTCCTTCATCTCTCCATGCCTCCTTCCTACATGGCAGCCTAGCAATGCCCAGTTACTCTGAATCTACTTCTGAGGGTTTGCAAATGCCACATCCTGTATCTGAGCCCCGTTGGAGGAGATGCTCCCAGGGTTAGCTAACAACCAGCACCCCAGGGTGACAGAATGCCAGAAGGAGGGTAATGATGGCAGAGGAGACCTCACATCACCCACAGCCCCTGCATGCCAAGGGAGCTACCGTGTGCTTGATGGACAAGCTGTCTCACTCCCACCCCATCTCCTAGATTGGTAATTACACAGTGTACTCTCAGGAAAGGAGGATAGACTTGGGAGTCAGAGAGCCCCGAGTTCAAATCCTGTCACTTACTAGCTGTGTGACCTTGGGAAAATTACTTAACCTCTCTGAGCTTCAGTGTCTACTTCTTCAACAAGGGGATGGTGGAAGGAAGTGTTAGTAGGTCAGCTGTGTCCGACTCTTTGCAAACCTATGGATTGCAGCCCTCCAGGCTCCCTGTGTCCATGGGATTCTCTAGGCAAGAATGGTGGAGTGGGTTGCCATTCCCTTCTCCAGGGGATCTTCCCAACCCAGGGATCAAACCTGGATCTCCCAGTTTGCAGGAAGATTCTTTACCATCTGAGGCGCAGGGAAGCCACCAACATGGGGATGATGATGTTCAAATGGCAGGGTTGCTGTTAGGACTGATGGAGGTGGTAGGGTTTCACACCAGGTTCATACTCTGCTTTAGCTACCAGGTTTGAAAGCAGAAGATCATCTTCTATGGCAGGTGCTACGATGCTCTGCATTTTATAGGAGGAAATGGAAATTCAGGAAGGTTGAGTCACTTGCCTGTCACCAGCCACTTGGAAGTGGAGCCAACCCAACACTCCCTTCCAAGTGTTTGCTAAGGATCCACCAGATTCAGGGCATTGTAAGTGCTCAATAACTCACCCCGCTCCTTCTACTCCAAGGCTCCTCCACTCATCACTAACATCCCAGGGGGAAAAGAAACTTCTAAAGAAAAATCAGATTTCTCAGGTGCTGATAACTAAGTATGTAGGAGTCCCCCATTCCAGGACAAAGAATTTCTCCTCTATCTCAGCACTTATCCCAAATACCATTGCATCTGCCTTTGAGTCCCTCAGCACGGGCCAAGAATGACCCAGAAGAGTTTTGCTGGTCAAGCAGGGACCAGCTAATGGAGAAGGGGTCGTTTCTTTCCCTCTCTCATTGCCCTGGTCGATGGGCATTGATCCCCATTCAGCTGAGCGAGAGCCGTCTTTCAAAGTTTATTCTGGTGTCAATTTTTATAGTTCCCCCACAGATCAATACCATGCAAAAACATTAAGGCAAACTTTGTGAAAGCTAATCATTCAATATGAGTTTTATGAATGGCTCCCGGACCCAGCTCTAAGCGTTTGGAAGTAAGTGGTACCTTTAATCAGATGAGTGATAGGAGCCAGTCAATAAGGCTGCTTTCTCAGCCCTTGGAGTAAGGAGGACGATGCCTCTGGCTCCCTTTATCAAGTGCATTTGTTTTTCTTGGTTGGAGAAGCTGCCTGGGTGTTGCGATGAGGAACTCAGACCTAACGATAAATAAACTGATTTTTAAATATGGAACGAGGAGAAGAACAGGCATTTCACAGCAAAAGGAAATCTGGATAGCCAATAAGTAGACGCAACCATGTCCATCCTCACTAATAATCAAGCTAGTGTCAATTACAACCAGAAGGAGAGATTTTTTCCCCATATTCATCTGCTTGGCAGGGGTCGAAAACAAATGTGATCGTGTAATAGAGTCTCCGTCTCTGCTACTGGGAGAGTAACTTGGTTTCAACTCAGTTTAGAATTATCACACAAAGCTCAAGTAGAATATTGTACTGAGTCGGCCAAAACATTCATCGGGGTTTTTCATGTTACAAAAAAAACCTGAATGAATGTTTTGACCAACCAATATGACTTACCCTTCATACCCCTAAGTATATACACATAAGACTCTCATGAACTGGCACTGGTAGACACAGACAAAGATGCCCTTTGCAGTGTTGTCTGTACCAGGGAAAATGTACAGATTACCTGGGTATCCATCATGAAGGGAATGATTAAGTTCACTACCATGGCATCGTATAATTGAATATTATGCAGCAGTGAAACAGGCTTTGTGCATCAAATGGACATGTGGAAGACAAAATAGTGTAAACAGCTGTTGAAGGATTCTATCTGCCATCTACATCTATCTACCTTCTGTATCTATCTACCTACCATCTATACCTTTTATATATATACATATATAAAACGACACTGTATGTATGCATGAAAAGCTCCTAAACTTACAAAACAATGCTATACAATGTTGATGAACAAAGGGAGATAAACATGTGAATACGTAATGGCAAAAATCAGGGTGATGTTTATGTCCTGACTGGGAGGGAGAGACTTGAGAAAAGCAAGAGCTACATAGGAACCATATATTTTGTGAGTAATGATGTCATTCTTAGGGGGGAAATTGTAAAGCAAATATGGCAAAAATGGAAGTTCCATGAAGCCAGCACTGTCTGGCCCACTTGTGTTCAGTAGCTCAGTTGTATCTGACTCCTTGCAACCCCATGCACCGCAGCACACAAGGCTTCCCTGTCCTTTGCCATCTCCCGGAGCTTGCTCAAACTCATGTCCATTGAGTCGATAATGCCATCCAACCATCTCATCCTCTGTCATCCCCTTCTCCTCCTGCTCTCAATCTTTCCCAGCATCTGGGTCTTTTCCAATGAGTCGGCTTTTCACATTAGGTGGACAAAGTATTGGAGCTTCAGCTTCAGCATCAGTCCTTCCAATGAATATTCAAGGTTGATTTCCTTTAGGCTTGACTGGTTTGATCTGCTTGCAATCCAAGGGACTCTCAAGAGTCTTCTCCAGTACCACAGTTTGAAAGCATTAATTCTTTGGCACTCAGCCTTCTTTATGGTTCAGCTCTCTGGTCCATGACTCTATCCTCAACGTGTACATAGAAGGTGCCTAATAAATCTTTGTTGACTGAATGAATGGTGAACTTTAAAAGTCTGGGTGTTGGATCCATGGTGCTCTTCTGTTTTTATGCATCATTTCATTTGCTTGCAATATTTCACTGGGGAAGTAGGGAAGGGAAGGCAAAGAGATGAGAGAGCCAGACAGACCTGCTTTCAAATCTTAGCTCTTCTAATTAACATGATCTTGTGCTAAATTTGTTTTTCACTAACTTATTATGGGTTCAGGAATTTGGTGGGGGTGGAGGGTGCTGGGGAATAAAGGGGTGGATGGATATTGGTGAAGCAAAAGATAAGAATGACATTGTGTATTTTTTAAAGCATTTGTATGCACTCGTCATGATCCTAAACCCTGATGCAGTGCAGGGTCACCTGAGCCTTTTAAAAAAGTGTCCCTGAGTGGGTCCTACTGTCTGCCAGTTACTGAAGGCTGGGGGTCATCCCTGTACCAGCATTTTGTCTAATCTCCCAGGAGATTCCGTTACCCACCAAGGTTGGGACCTTGCCCTTGTTGCTATCCTTTGTTGGGACACACTTCCTCTTTTTGTTCATCCCTGTATCCCTTGTCCCAGGCTTAAAAGGTGATAAGGACATAAAAGCAAAGCTGACCATGCTGACCCTCATGACATGCCTGTGACGTGAACATGAGTACATTCCTCCAACATACAAAGAAACTGAGATTCAGTAACCTGTCCTCGAGCAGACAGGTGCTTGAAAACGAGAGGAGCATTTGAAGCTAAGCAGAATCTGGGTTGTTGTTGGTGGGTTCCTAAGTCATAGCCTGCTCTTTGTGACCGCATGGACTGCAGCACACCAGGTTCCTCTGTCTTCTGCTATCTCCCAGAGTTTGCTCAAATTCACAGTGATGCTATCTAACCATCTCATTCTCTGTCACCCACTTCTCCTTTTGCCTTCAATCTCGGACCACTATTTAAGGATACCTTTGTTTTCTTCTCCATCTGCTTTTTTGAGCCAAGCACTGGCCCAGAAGAGTCTGAAATGATGCCAGCTTCATTCCTGTACCCTTCACAGTCTTGTGGGTAAGAGAAGGTGCCCACCAGTCCAGGGAACCTCTCAGAATACCTGAGAGAGATCGAAAACATTTCACCTCATCCTTTACTTCACCCTTGGTGTGCTTTCTGGTTTGAGTGGCTCTGATGTGCCAAAGACAGCAGGTAAGAAAGTCCCCATCCTGTCTATAGAGGTAGACCTGCCAGAAATGTGTCAAAGCTGAGTGACAGCATTGTTTCTCTTTGCTTAGGGGAAGATGAAATAATGGCACATCTATGGTCAGGAGTATCTTAGAGTCCGTGAAATACGTGGTTTGTAGTCTCCTGGAAGATGCGGATCAGCCTGCTTGATTACGGATTGATTGATACGTTGTCACCCACCTGGGCTCATACATTGCAGCATCAAAACAGTGGTCCTGCCCATTTACTTTTATTGAAAATCTACAGGTATGGGATACCAGATAGCTTATCCATGGGGAAAACAGCAATTTAAACATTTTTCCCTGCCCTCTGGGACCTCCAAGTCTCCAGAAGACTCTGAAACAGGGCAAAGGAGCTGGATTTTAAAGCACAGTTATAAATAATGTGCAGTGTGAGGGCAGAGAGGGAGAGAGAATTTCTGACTCAGGGACAAATAGTTCTGAAGGGAGGTATGATTTTGCTTGCAAATAAATAGGCGTTTATCTGTCTCATTGGAGGCTGCTGAATGGATGTTAGCAACCTCCAGATTTCACCTGGTTTGGGCCCCTTAGAATCACCAGCAGATGTAACCGGGCCCTCCATGTATCTCCAAAGATTAACAAATGTCTTCAAAAAATGAAGTGTGTCATGAGGGGACATTTTGCTAGGATTTTCTAAGTAGTAAATAAAAGTTTAACAAGGACAGTGTGTCAGGAGAAAATTAGGTCCAGAAAGATGCTGGGTAGGGCAAACCAAACTGAAGAATTCCAGAATTCAAGGTCAAGTAGTAGAAAGGGGCACACATAACTTCTGTTTGGATGTTTGGATCAAATATGTGCACATTTAATATGAGTATATACATGTGACATGTTTCTCACACATCTAGATATGCCTGGGGATGCACATATGTAAGTCATGTTTAGATATGTATGTACATATGCCATGGGGTGCATACACATGTGCGAAGTTTCTATGTATCAGGGTCCAAGTTGGCAGAAATATGTGTTTTCTATACTTGACTCTGTACACAGAGCCTATGCATGTACATTTTCCTGCATATGACATATATGTATGCCTGCATGGGACCTGCATGCCTGTGTGTCTGAGTGTAGATTCGTGTGAATGGCATGGTGTGGATACATATGTGTATGTCTGCATGTCTAACTGGGGCATGTGAATGTTTACATATACATATTGTGCAATACAGAACATGTGAGAATACTTTATATATGAGGACACATGAGCATATATGTATAAATGGGAAATATTGCGCATACGTGCATGCTCAGTCGCTCAGTCGTGTCTGACTCTTTGTGACCCCATGGACTGTCACCCGCCAGGCTTCTCTGTCTGTGGAATTTAACATGGACAGGAATACTGGAGTGGGTTGCCATTTCCTTCTCCAGGGGATCTTCCCCACCCAGGGACTGAATCTGCGGATCCTGCAGCTCCTGTGTGGGCAGGTGGATTCTTTACCACTGAGCCACATGGGAAGCCTGGAAAAATATTGTTTTGGCCAAAAACTTCATTCAGGTTTTTTCGTACGATATAATGGAAAGTGAAGTGAAGTCACCTAGTTGTGTCCGACTCTTTGCGACCCCATGGACTGTAGCCTACCAGGCTCCTCTGTCCATGGGATTTTCCAGGCAATAGTACTGGAGTGGATTGCCATTTCCTTCTCTGACCCAGGGATCGAACCCGGGTCTCCCGCATTAATGGAAAAAGCTAACCAAATTTTTTGGTCAATCCAAAATGTGTATAAATGTATGTCATGAAAATGTGGACAATTGTGGGAATGTGTGTTTGGATAAATATCCAGGTAGACGAGCTCTGTTTTCCTGCCACGCTCCATGACCTGTGGAGGTGGGTTTCTACATGAGTGTGTGCTTGGTAGGTGGTGTGTCTGCTCTGGAGGTGTGTTTGGGCACCCAAAGCTGAGTTGTGTGGCAATGTGGACTCCAATGCCAGTGTACATAGAGGTATATCATGTGGGCTGTGTGAGGGGTCATCTCACATCTCAGTGCACTTAAAATTGGTGGACTGTACTGTCTTATCAGTCAAAACTCAATAAGCCAAAAGGAGGGAGCCAGTTGTGTGCTATGGCACAGAGATTGAGGCTGTTTGAGACAGGATGGTCCATGAAAGCATCTCCAAGCAGGTGCCATTTGGTGCCAACTCCAAGAACTGGGGACTCAAGGCTCAGATTGGCCCCTCTCCTCTAGCCTGGAGCCCAGTGTGGCTTCTGGGCTCTAGCAGGTCCCAGTTTGTTGTTGTTTAGCCGCTAACTTGTGTCTGACTCTTTTGCAACTCCATAGACTGTAGCCTGCCGGGCTTCTCTGTCCATGGGATTTCCCAGGCAAGAATACTGGAGTGGGTAGCCATTTCTTTCTCCAGGGGATCTTCCTAACTCAGGTATCAAACCCATGTTTCCTGCACTGGCAGGTGGATTCTTTATTGCTGAGCCACCAGGAAAGCATATAGCTAGAAGATCCCTGGCCCTGCCCCACACCATCTTCTTCCTGGGATTTTCTCCTTCTCTTCCTGAATCTCTCACCCATGGGTCACTTGTTCTTTTCCTCCAGCCAGGACCCTTCCAGACTTGCCCTTCCTAATAAATATTCTCTAATAAATATTTTAGTGCTCATGGAGATCAATGGTGCATCGATGGGAAACTGGATGTAAATCATCTCGGCTTTGGCACCACCCCAGAAATCAATGTTCACACATTAGGGCTATTAGTTCATTAGGAAGCCTTTAATGGATAGCAGCAGGATCCAGGATGTCACACCTGGAATCCCCCTTCCTTTTCTTCCTGCGCTGATGCAGCCACTGAGGGTCAGGTGCCTGGGGAGGCAACTCACCCTCAGAGACTGACTGTCTCCTCCACATCAATAGAAAGTGGTCCTCAGTGGGGTATTCCATTCTCTACCTCCTTGCCTAAGCCTCACAACTACATTTGAGATTATTTTTTTTTTACTTGAAGTATAGCTGACTTCCAATATTGTGTCTATTTATTTATTTTTAGTTTTTGGCCACATCCTGTGGCATGTGGAATCTTAGTTCCCCAACCAGGAATTGAACCCACACTCCCTGCATTGGAAGGTGAAATCTTAACCACTGGACTGCCAGAGAAATCCCCTTCATTTGAGATTTCAACAGCTAGAAGGAGGTGATGGATTCTGAGCGTGAGGATGTCCATGGTTTTAGAGCTGGACTGATGCTCAATTACCAGTTCGTTCATTCACCAATCATTTATTGAGCACCTACTGTGTGCAAACAAAAAATGGCAGATGAAAGCCAACAAAATGTGAATACCTTTTGAGCTGTTTACTCCTACTCTTCCTTTACACAGAGAAACGTGCATACAACTTTGATGAAAGAATGCATATTACAGCTTTGTCTGCAATGGACAATAAAGATCTAAACATTCGCCAGTGGGTGATAGGTTAACTGATCCCTGGTTTGTCCATACAGTGGAATATTACTTATGCAAACCTAGTGGAGTAAATGTTTAAAGATAGTTAATATGATGAAAATGAACATGTAAATGTACAAATCAGTAGATTCACGCCCATTTCGATGAAAACTCAAATCCACACGTTTACAGCACACCCCTGTGAACACCCAACCGTGCACCACTGCATATACAAATCTTCATATACTCACATGGACCCACAGACCCGCAAACCCACATGCCCACCTACTTGTGGACAGACAGACACACGACCCTAAGGCCGTTGTCCCCCGTGCTCCTCTGAGCATCTGAGCTGAGCTCCCTCCAGCTGCCACCTACTAGTTCTCTCCAAGTGCAAAGAAACCAAGGATGTGGTGGGAATTTGGTGTCAGTTTTCACAGAAGCCCAGCTCAGTTTCTGTGGGCTTGCGGGGGAATGTGGCCCCAGCGTCCTCACCTTGGCCCTCAGGGCAGCCAGCCAGGAAACAAGCTGATTTCAGCAATGATGCGGGTTGCCCCCCAGCTGCCCGAGTTTGCTGGAAAAGGGCATCCTGTTCTCCTGTCTGCACATGTCTGGGACACTGCAGCCTGGGACAGCCTTTTTGCCTCTCTCTCCTGCCCTCGGAGCAGGCTGGGAGGCCCAGGGGAACAAGCTTGCTGAGATTTCTAGAGCTTCCTATTTGCCGAAACCAGCCTGTTCCCACAAATCCCAAAATAGAGTCCCTGGCAGAGCCGTGAACTCTGAAATGCAGAGACAGCTGCAAAGAAAAATAGTGGAAAGGAACAGGCAGGAGCGCTGTCTGCCTTCGCCTCCAGTCTCAGAAGGATCCTGGAGTGGACAAGGGCATCGGGGGGTCAGTGTTCTCCGTAACATCCATCCCCCTAGTCTCCAAATAAGCCTCAAATGATGCCTATTGAGAGTGTATAAAACTGCTCAGAGAGCTCTAGGGAAAAACAGGACATTTCCTTTGGCAAAAAAAAAAAAAAAAGTGGCTGTTCCTTTACTTTCCCTGAAAGTTCTTTTCTGAGTCTAACCTAAAGCCTTCAAGCCTTCAAACTACAGCTGTATCTCCTCCTCCATGTCCTCTGGGCCTCCTCTTTTTCTGAGAACACTAAGTTCATTTTCATTCTCCAGTGAAATGAGTGACTCGTTTCCCTGGGTACTCATTATGCCAAAGACACATGCCACGGCTCTTCCTAGGGGGTGGCCATTGCTGTGATTATTACCAATAGGTGTTCAGAACTGCCACAGAACCACAGAGCTGACAGAAACAAAGGAAGTTTCTTGAAAGAAAAATCATTTCACCAGGGCCTTGAAGGACAAAAAAAGATTTTGAATTCAGGAGGGAGGGCAGCAATTAAAAAAGGGCGGCATTTCGGGTGGAAAGAACAACTTTCGCTCAGATAAGAAGATGGGGTGAGGTGGGTGGGGGGGTTGCTGTGCTGATGGCAGTGGGAAGGAGGAAAACACAGAAAGCAGAGCAAAACTCAAAAACAGGAGAGCAAGCACCAAAAGAGAGCTCACAGGTTGTCATGAGAGAAGGAAATGATTTAAAAAGGCATGAGAAAGAGATGTATTAAGACCTGAAAAATGTCAGCATATGTGAGGATGAGGTGGTATAGGGAATCCAGATTCAAGGAAGATAAGAACTGAGAGTAGCCTGGAGAGGCCAAAAAATGGAGCAAAGATACTTAGTAATGAATGGAAAGCGGTCAGCATGCCCATTTTACAGATGCAAAAACTGAGGCTTGGAGGAATGAAACAAGCTCAAAGTCTCCCAACTGAGTTCAGTAGCTGAGCTGCATGTAGTTCAACCAGCACACTCTCCGAATGGCCCTCAAGTTCACCGATTGTTTTTCTCTTGAAAAGAAGGGCCTGGAAGCACAAAGTCATAGTCTCAGATGGGAAAGAGCAGAGGAAGGCTCACACGGGAGGGGGAGGGGACGGAAGACTGGGGGGCGGGGGGTGGCAAGGGTGACATCACCATTGTGCCCTAAGGACCCTGATCCATCTACAGACCATCCTGGGTTTATAGCCACTGCCCTCAATTTGGCAGCCCCAAATGTTCTTCTCTCTCTCAGAGGTTTATTCGCGAAATCTACCCTGAAAACAGTTCTACCACCCCCCACCCAGCACCCGCTGTCTGGGGCTCAGTCCCCGTCCTCCTGCAGCCTCCTCCTTAGCTCCACGTCTACTGGATTTCTTTCTATGTAAGCCCAGGAGCCTTGCCCTTTGAGCTGAAGACCCCAGAAGTCTGGCGGTGGGCCGGGAACAGTGTGGGTCTGAGCAAGGCCTCTGTTGAGCAGCGGCTGCTGCTGCCACTAATTCGGCTGAGGACCCGGTTCTCAGCAGGGCCATGGCTTGCTGACAGGGTCACCAAAGACGGGTGGAACTCTGCCAGCACTTGCTTCTGCTTGGAGTTCTGGTCTAGGAAGCGCTTGGCCTGCTAATCACAGGGGTAGGGGCGAGCGGGTAACTGACAGCATGTCAATGACCTGTGCATGGGACAGGGTGAGAAGGAAACAGTAGGGACATGACATTAATGTATGCACAGCCTCTGGTTTGCAGCACGCAGTGAATCAGTGTGTGCTGCTTGCGTGAACAGAGGAGGAGAGGAAGAAAGGAAGAGGAGAAGGGAAGGAAGAAGGGAGGAAGGGAGATGGAAGAGCCCTCTGACTGTGAAGACAGGATACCCGAGCTCTATCACATAGTAAGCACACTCATGTGAACTCAGAGGCAGATGACTATATTTGGAATCTGAAAAATCAGGTTGGGAAAGCACATGTGCTTAGTGTGTTCAGTCGTGTCCTTCTCTTTTCAACCCCATGGACTGTAGCCCACCAGGCTCCTCTGTCCATGAGGATTCTCCAAGCAAGAATACTGGAGTAGGTTGCCATGGCCTCCTCCAGGGGATCTTCCCTACCCAGGAATCGAACCCAGGTCTCCCGCATTACAGGAAGATTCCTTACCATCTGAGCCACAAGGGAAGCCTAACCTTTAAATATTTAACTAGGCTTATCATGAGTCTGAGTGACCTCCGGGAGTTGGTGATGGACAGGGAGGCCTGGCGTGCTGCGATTCATGGGGTCGCAAAGAGTCGGACACGACTGAACAACTGATCTGATCTGATCAGACATATGAGAGTCTTGAAAATAGTAAAATTGCCAAGACTGGCAAAGTATAGACTCTGGATCCAGACTATTTTGGATTGAATCCTGGCTCTGCCATGTGTAAACTGTGTGAGTTTGGTCCAGTTACAGAACCTCTCTGTGCTTTTTCACCTGGAAAATGGAGATAATAATCCTACCTGCCTGGCTTCTTGTGAAGGTTAAATTATTCAACATTTGTGAAGCAGTTAGAATAGAGCCTGCACAAAGTCAGGGTTTAATCAACATTAGCTGTAGTTATGATCAGAGAGGAGAAGTAACTTATCCAAAACCACACAGCTGGCAGAGGCAGTAATCCAAGCTAAGCTTGTTTGGTCCCCAAACCACACGTTTTTAGTAGAGTAGAGATGGAAAGAGATCCTTTATTTCTCTGGAAATAAAGCAGCAGAGGTGGAAAGAGATCCTTTATTTCCGTGCCCTCTTCTCTCCACCCCCCTGCCCCGCCAGTCACTCCCAGGCAAAATTGCTTTTCCATGCCATCTCCCTGGCCAGGGCTGAGAAGCCTCGCATCGCCCTGTTCCCAGACAGGACATGTTCTCTCTTCAGCTTCTGTCCTTGAAAAGGGCCAGAGCCTCTGTGTGAAGGGGAAAGAGAGTCTGCAGGCAGCCTCGGCCACCCAGCCTCACAGGGCCCTGTGGGATTGCTTCCTTCTGCTTTTCTCTGCATGTCAGGGTGACAGAGACCAGCCCAAGCCTGGCGTGCCTGGAGACTGTCTGCCCAGCCTTGCCCAGAACACCCCTCAGGGAAGCCAGAGGCTGAGATCACAAGCAATGAACGAACGGGCTGGCCACTGGCAGGGTAGCTAAGAATAATGATAACAACGGATGATGTTGCTTACTATACGTTATGTTCTGCGCTCCTTAAAAATAGTACCGTCTTAAATCGTTACTTCATCTCTTGAGAGCTTTCTCGCTGGTTCTTTCTTACAGATAGGGAGACCAAGCTCAGAGAGGTCAAGGTATTTGACCCAAGTCACACGATGTTAAGGGGGCAGAGCCAAGATTCAAAGCCAAATGCTGATTGGTTCCAAAGTCAGGTTGTTAACCCAAGCTACAAAACCTTACCTGATTGGCTGCCTGGAACACTTTGTTCCTTCTGGTCCCAGTACCAAGGGCCAGCTGAGAGATAAGTGATCACTGAGTGTAGCCGCTGAAAGAACATGGAGGCCATCTTGCCCTGCTTCTCACTGGCCCTTGTGTGGGTCAATATAATGAATGCAAATATATGCAAACCACATGCAGAATTACCTGTCAGTTTTCTGAACCCCCAAGGGGCTCTTCAGAAAATTCTGAACTGGTATTTCCCAATTTTCAGATATTTAAATACCACCAGTCAATTCATGGAGACTCAGTGGTTAAGAATCTGCCTGTCAGTACAGGAGACAGAAGAGATATGGGTTCCATCCCTGGGTCAGGAAGATCCCCTTGAGAAGGAAATGGCAACCCACTCCAGTACTCTTGCCTGGAAAGTCACATGGACAGAGGAGCCTGGTGGGCTACAATCCATGGGGTCACAAAAGAGTCAGACATGACTGAGCGACTAAACAAGTCAATTCATAAAATCTGCATTGTTACTAATTTTTTTAAACTTGATTTATTTTTCTTAACTTAAACAAATTCAGCCCAAAACAGCAAAATTGAAATCAGTACCATAAACATAAAACCATTACCACAAACCAAGATGAAGTCTAGAAATGAAAACAATGAACACCTTACAATGGTACCAAATCCTAGCTGGGGGTACTTCCCTGGCAGTCCAGTGGTTAAGACTCTGCTTGCACTACAGGAGGTACAGTTTCAATCTCTGGTTAGGGAACTAAGATCCCACAAGCCATGTGGCTCTGTTAAAAAAAAAATAAAAATCCTAGCTGGGAATTACAATTTAAAGGTTCCTGAAGCTTTGAGTGGGAGGACCTTTCTCACTCATACTGGCTCTCACTCTCTTTTTTATTTGTGAAAATAAAACAATGTTTATATTACAGATCTGCTGGTCAGAAGTCTCGGGTGGAGCAGGACTCCATTCTTTACTGGAGTTTCTGGGGAGAATCGCGTCCTTGCCCCTTTAGTTCCACCTGGCCATAGGACTGAGATCTACATCTGTTTGCTGGCTGTTGGCTGGGGACCACTGTTACCTGCAGGAAGACTGTTTGGTCCTCACACATGTCCTCCTAATTTTCCTGACCCCTGGATCCTTATCATGCTGCTGTCTTTCTGGTTCTCAACAGCCAAGGTAAGTTCTTGGATTGTAATGACTCATGGAATTAGATTTGTCCCACCTGGAAAATCCAGAACAGTCTCCCCATCGGAAAGGACTTAACCTTTATCATACCTGCAAAGTTCCTCTTGCCAGGCAAAGTAGCATATTCACAGGCGTGGACATCTTTGTTGTTGATGTTCAGTCACTCATTCGTGTCCCACTCTTTGTGACCACATGGGCTACAGCACTCCAGGCTCCCCTGTCCTCCGCTGTCTCCCAGAGTTTTCTCAAATTCATGTCCATTGAGTCAGTGGTGCTCCCTAACCAACTCATTCTCTGCTGCCATGGATATCTTTGGGGGGGTCATTATTTGCTTACCCCTGAATACTAGCACCAAACAGAGACTTTCTTCTTGGTAGAATCAGAGAAGGAGGAAGGGAAGGAAGAAGGAACAGAGGGAGGCAGGGAGGGAGGGAAAGAGGGAGCTGTCTGCTGAGTCTATGTAATTTATAATCCTGTCTATAGGCCACTTAAAATAATTCTGTGAATGAAGCCTTGCTCGATAAGTCTTGCCCTGCCATGATCACAGCTTATAAGCTTTGGAAGTGCTCACATAGCCAGTCTTGCCCTGGCCATGTGAGTTTCCATCTGAAATAGGAAAGAAGCAATGGAGTGTCCCAGAGAGAATCCTCAAGAACTTTTCACTCAAGGCTCACATCTTCCTTTCAGACTACCTAGAGATATCCCCCGCCCCCCACCATGCTCTCCTGGCTCAGAGTTGATTCCTTCTGGGTTCAATTTCTATTTGATTCCAAAGGAGTCCCTTCCAGCACCCAGAATGGCTGTGATGTGTCATTCCGCTGCACTACATGGAGACTTTAACAGCAGACCTGGGAAAGACTGAGCCATGCTGCTGGGAGGCGCTGGGTGGCTGGCTTCTTTCTCTAACAGGCCTGGTCTCTCGCCCTTTGCTAATTACTTTGATCCTTTGCACTTTGTAAAAAAGCCCCACAACACCAATTGGTCCCCTCTGGCTTTAACCTTGCAACCCAGTTGGCCCTTGTAAAAGTGGGGGGTGGGGGCCGGAGGGAGGCCAGGCAGGGGCAGGCACAGGCTCCCCAGATCTGCACAGACTGCCTTGGGTCTGTTCCTTTAATGATCGCTTCCCAGGGCTCTCACAAAAAAAAAAAAAAAAAAAAGACAAATAAAAGGCTTTTTACAAGATGGCAGGGCTGTGTGTGAGATTGACTCCATCAACCACCAGTTCATTCGGGAGTTTCTTTGCCTGTTCACATAACTTTCCTTCCAGATCTCTCAGCAACTGGCTGCCTCTGTCTTATTCACTCCAGCTTCCCACAGCTCTGGACAGCCTCCTTTCCCACCCCTGGCTCCAGCCTCAGGCCCTGCCCTTGGCAAATCCTCACTTTTATCCTCTTCTGTTCCTTTCCCCATTCGACAAAGCTACACTGGTGAAGCAGTGTGAATTTGCCATCTGGGGAGACAGAAAACTGACTTGCAGGAACTCATGAAGCTGAATGTAAAAAAGAAGACTGTTGATTGAGATGAGGATTAGGAAGGGAGCCCTGTGGGCAGGCATACATAGGAAACAGGGGTTTTTTTCTCCTTGGAAAAAGCATAAATGTGGCCCAAACCCCACCTATGTGTCTTTAAGAGTAGATTTTCTATCACAGACTGGTTGACACACACGTGTGTATCAGAATTAGGTTCTGTTATAACAAAGTCCTAAAAGTTGCATATTATTTACTTCCAGAAAAATCTACTTTCCTTAATGCAAGGTGATCCCCATTATAGAGTATGTATAGGTCAGCTTTTGCTGCATGACAAACTACTCCCAGACTCAGTGACTACCCAAACCAGTGTTTACTTAGTCTATGATTCTTCTGGTCAATTTTTCTTTTTAATTAAAAAAAAAATTATTTTTAACTGGAGGATAATTGCTTTACAATGTTGTGTTGGTTTCTGCCATACAACAAGGTGAATCAGCCGTAGGTATACATATACCCCCTCCCTCTTGAACTTCTCTCCCACGCCCCCCACCCCACCCCGTTCTACCCCTCTCGGTTGTCGCAGAGCACCCGGTTGAGTTCTCTGTTTTATGTAGCAGCTTCCCATTAGCTATCTATTGTACATATTGCAATGTATGTTTCAGTGCTGCTCTCTCAATTCCTCCCACCCTCAGCTTTTGAGCTGAGTTCAGCTGGGTAGTTCTTCCAGCCTGTGTGTGTGTGTGTGTGTGTGTGTGTGTGTGTGTGTGTGTACATGCACTCAGTCATGTCTGACTCTGGACTGTAGCCCACCAGCTCCTCTGTCCAGGAAATTTTCCAGGTAAGGATACCAGAGTGGGTAGCAACTTCCTCATTCCTGACGCATGGACTGAACCTGTGTCTCTTGTGTCTCCTGCATTGGCAGGCAGATTCTTTACCACTGTGCCACCTCCCTCTGGTCTGTGGGGGACTCACAAGTGTGTGAGTCAGCTTCTGGGTCAGCTGGATGATGGCTGGTCCAGGGCACTTTGCTGGGACTTCCTTGCCAGTCCTGCAAGTGGTCTTTTACCCTCCAGTAGGTAGCTCAGGCTCACTCTCCTGGTGGTGGTGGCCTTCCAAGGGAAATGAAGGCATACAAGGCCTCCTGAATCCTTGGTCAAGAATTGCCACCTTGTCAGCTTCTGTTCTACTTTACTGTTCAAAGCAAATCACCAGGCCAACTTAGATTCAAAGATGGGGAAATAGTCTCCAGTGCTTGCTGGGAAATGCTACAGTCCCACTACAAAGAGCATGGTTATTGGGAAAGGAGAAAGATTGCGATTGTTTTTGCGGTCTAACACAGTTTATTTCTCATTGTCATTCCCTGGAACTCTAGTCCCAGGAAAGGATCAATAGGGACAATAGGGTATGAAAGAATGTGTGATCAAAGAATTTGTGAAAATTTGGTCTCAACAAAGTAAATAAGGGACTCCCCTGCTGATCCAGTGGCTAAGACTCCAAGTTCCCAATACAGGGAACCTGGGGTTCCATCCCTGGCAGGGAACTAGATCCCACATGCCGTAACTCAGAGTTTGAATGCTGCAACTAAAGATCCCACAGTCTGCAGCTAAGATCAAAGATCCAGTGTGCTGTGACTAAGACTGGATGCAGCCACATATATAAATAAATATTAAAAAAAAAAAAAAGTAAATAAGCTTTAATGCAGGACTTTTCAGAGCCTTTAATCACTGCAGTGCCTGATGAGTGAGCCTTCAAGATTGGAAAACAGCAGACAGTCCAATGATTGACAAATTCCCAACTGGATTGTTCTTTTGGAGGGAACATCTCCCAGAATTCATAGCTGCAAATTGTATTTTGGGAAATACAATTGCAATATCAGTCAGTAACTTATGCGAATTTGCGTCAGATATGTCATTCTGGGTAAAGATGAAAGGGGAGCCTTCACAGGAAGTTCTTTCTCACCTGGACCACTCCCAGAGGTCAGCTATCATTACTGAGATGCTGTTAAGAATTCGGATGATTCTATGATTGTAGGGATTTACTCTCAGCATATTTTTGCTGGGAGAAGAGCTGGGCAGTGAAGTTCATCAAATTGGTGATAAATAATGCCATCACCAAGACTCATCCCACCCAAAGACAAATGTTCTGGAGGGATGATTCAGAATAATTCCTTCTGGTTGCTTTTCCCCATCTGTATTTATTTTCTTTATGTGGTTGACCTCACCCAAGTTTCTGCCATTTTTTATTTACAACTTCACATTACACCAGAAGCATTTTTTAAAGATCAGTTCAGGAAGAGCTCAATATTCTACCATATGGATGTAATATTTTGCCTAATAGCAGTCCCTCTTCTAAGCTGGGTATTTATTCTTGCCCCTCCTATTTCAATATTTGGAATCAGAGCTTCTGTAAGAAGGGTTTCGTTATTTTGTTCTGTTGGAGAGCTGAAAAGGTCATCGGGGAACTGAAGGCATCAGAGTTTTTATTTTCCTGTTTGTTTGCTTTCGTGGCAAGGTGAGCATGATTGGAAGTGCACTTAAGATCAGGTCAGTGCTCAACATTTCCATTGCTGGGGTCTCAGTTGGCAGGAGGAAGAGGAGGATTCTTGCCATGTTTTCAGATAAATTGAACTTGCGGTTTCGCCAAACTGCAAGCAGGATTCAGGTTTGACTGGAGTCTGCGGTCTCTCTCACAGCTGTTAAATCCTCTGCAGACCACAGGCCAAAAATGACTGTGTTCAGGGACTCTGAATCACTTATTTCTCTCCTATTTCCTACCTACCTTGTATCCAGAAATCATAGAAGAAAATCTATTATTAGTAAATGGGTTTTCTGGTTTTTCAAAGTTAAGAAAGTTCAGGAGAAGGAGGGGAGAAGAAAAAGAAAACATAGCTGGTGTTGAAATTAGCTTGTGTTTAGTTACTTTTTCCCCTTTGGACTAAATTTGACTTTTTCCACAGTCCCTGAAGCGTGAGTTCTGTAGTAGTTTTCCACAAGTCTGATCTGAGGAAATTAGATCTTGGGACACAAACTGTGAGTCCAAAGAATCCCCTCAGGCTTGAATCATATAAAGGCGGGTTATGGAAATCTCCCAGATTGCTCCTGTGTTCTCAGATGCCCTCGGGACTCAAGGCCAACAGTTTTAGTGCTCTGAGCCTCAGTTTCTGCATCTGTGAAATGGGACTGTATTGTCAATAAATTAGGTGAGCTAGCTGCACTAATGTGCCAGGCTCTAGTCTAAGTGCTTTACAGTGAAAACTCTTTCATTTCTGGGAACAACTTTATGACATAAGCCTCATGGGGACCCTCATTTGACAAATGATAAAACTTAAGTCAGAGAAACTGTAAAACATACTGTTCATTATAAATCAACTACATACATACAGATAGACATACACAAAGTACTGAATACAATTCCTGGTGCCCAGTGGGCACTCAGTATATTAGGAGATTTCTAAGATCCTGAGCCATCCCATTCATCATGATATATTACCATAACTTCTTTCTTTTTTTTTCCCTAAATGTAGTTATTTGGCTGTGCCAAGTCTTAGCTGCAGCATGTAAACTCTTAGTTGCAGCATGTGGTATCCAGTTCCCTAACCAGGGATCGAACCCAGGCCCCCTGCATTGGGAGCACAAAATCTTAGCCACTGGACCACCCAGGAAGTCCATCTCATTGCTTGTTTAACTCTCAGACGTCTCCCATAGACAGTAAGCTCTTGGAGGGCAGGGATTGTAAGCAGTTCCCTCATACATTGTCCCCAGAATGCAGTCCAGGTCCTGGCAGGGGGTAGATGTTCCATAAATGTTCACTGAATGAACAAATTCTAAAGTAGTAGCAGCTCGGTTCCCCACTCACAGCCTGGCCAAAATTCCACCTCATCCTGCCAGATCCTTACCTGGACAGGTGTTCAGAGCTTTGCTGGAAAGGAACTCACCCAAAGTACCAAAAAAAGGAAAAAAAGGCAGGGGGTGCTGATGAGCGGGAACGTGGATCCTACTGAGATCTGGGCAACTGAAAAAAAAAAAAACCAAACTCACAAACTGTTTAAATAGGGCCTTCCATTACTTTCTCTATTCTTGTTCCTGAGAGGAGAAAAATGAGATGCAAAGCCCCCATCAACTATAAACTCATGGATCAAGTAAGATCAAATATCAAATAATGAAGGCGCCCCAACTCATGAAATTCTTTGCAGAACCAGAAAGATAGTTGCAAAAGCAAGCAGAAGTTTTTGAAGGCATGGCAGAAAACATATGCTGAGACGCATCATTCACTTTTAAGCCAGCAGATGCTAGACTTGAGATGCAGTAGGTAAGGAGAGCTGATTTGGAAGAGCTGGTACAACAAGGTAGCGTACAGGAGAAGACCCGAGTTTTAAAGTGGAGCTCTCCAACATAAGTTGGTGGCATAATGAGTTGAATGTTGAATTCAGCAAATATTGAGTTGAATTATATACATGACAGTCAGCGTGTGACAGGCTGAGTTCACGAAAATGAACAGGACATACTTTCTCCTTTGCTCTCGGGGGCTTATATCAGTTGGGGAAATTTAAATGGAACTCAGACAAACTTACAGTAAACCTAGGATTGCATGTTGACATAATCCAAGGGAAAAAAAAAAGTCTAACCACCAGGTTGGAAGCTGATTAGAAAATACAGATATAAGTTTGAAAGCAATCGGTTATTCATTCAACAAACAGATGAGTTAAATTTTCACCATATTATGAAATGGGAAAATTTGTTCTTTAGGCTCTCCTACCTCGTGTTTCAGCACATTTTTATAGCCTCCTGATTTCTCTCCCTCTCACCTCACCAACTTCTCAATTCTCTATTGCCCTCCCTCCCCCTTTCCCACATTCCACAGTTTAAAAGTTGAACCTCAGCTCCTTCTAAGGAGAAATGGGGAAACTAACAAGGGTGCAAATGACAAAAGACAGCTTAACGCACTTTGCAACTTTAGGAATTGAGCATAAACCAGCATTTGTGTTTAATCCTGTATTTGTTCCTCCCAAAGAAACAAATCTTTAACTGCAGAATTTCCAAAAATCGAGGTTTATGCTGCGGGAAGACACAGGAAATGCGACCTTTTATAGCTACAGATTTCTTTTAAGGCATTTGATTCAGAGGCAACAGTTTCAGCAAACCATTTATGAAGCTCCTAATACACGCCAGGTGCTTGAACAAGTGCCATGTGGCTTATTCCTCACTGCAGTTTCAAACCTGGGCTTTGAGACATCAGGAAGGGTTTACAGAATAAGGAGAGGCACTCTGCGGGCAGATTTTGGCTCTTGTGTAGGAATGGAGTCATCGCAGATAAAGGCATATGGGATGGGCGTGGGGGTCTCGGGAAGGAAGGGAAGAAAATAGTAGCAGAGCATGAAAATAAGAAACAGACAGTGGAAAATAGAAATTATAAGGGCTGATATGTGTTAATCAGGGGCCAGGTCCCAATGCCCACCAACTGCCCAAACTCTCACAGCAGACGTTGGGATGCAGGCGCAGTTGTCATCATCATGCTTGCGGGTAGTTGAGAAACAGACTCTGAGACATAAGGAACCGGTTGTGGGTCAGTAAACAGCACAACCATAATTCAACCCAAGGCTGCCTACTTTCACCCACTTATGAGTCACAGGACCCTAACATGAGGCATGTTGGCCTTCTTCTATAGAGGAGGCAATGGGGAACTCTCAGATGGTATTTAAAAGGTATCCTCACTCTGCGATGACCTGGAAGGATGGGTGGGGAGAGTAGAAGGGAGGTTCAAAATAAAGGGGATATGTATATACATCCAGCTGATTCACGTTGCTGTTCAGCAGAAACTAACACAACATTGTAAAGCAATTATACTCCAATTAAAAAATAAATTAAAAAAAGATACCCCCCCAGGTCTATATTCTGACATAGGAACAAGTCTTGGTGTCTGATTAGAATGATACCTCAGCTCTAAGGGTAAAATAAGAATTAGCATCTTGGTTAAGCTTGCAGAGAAACACTACAGAATTTCTCCCATAGACCTTCCAAGTGAAAGTCACTCAGTCATGTCCAAGTCTTAGCAATCCCATGGACTATCCAGTCCATGGAATGCTTCAGGCCAGAATACTAGAGTGGGTAGCCTTTCCCTTCTCCAGGGGATCTTCCCAACCCAGAGATCAAACCCAAGTCTCCCGAATTGTGGGTGGATTCTTTACCAGCTGAGCCACAAGGAAAGCCCAAGAATACTGGAATGGGTAGCTTATGCCTTTTCCAGGGTCATCTTCCTGACCCAGGAATTGAACCGGGGTCTCCTGCATTGCAGGTGGATTTTTTACCAACTGAACTATCAGGGAAGCCCATAGACCTTCCAAAGCACTTCACAAATGGTGCCAGGTGGAAGGTCAGGATAAGATAAAAGTCTTAACCAAAGTCTTTAAGAAGGTCTGAGTGAGACTTGGGTTCCCAGTAGCCATTTGCCTCCTTACACACTAAACCAGAGTGTTTGAGGGTGTATGCTTGTTTTTTTAATATTTATTTAATTATTTATTTGGTTGCATTGGGTCTTAGTTGCAGCATGTGAGATCTAGTTCCCTGACCAGGGATTGAACCTGGGCCCCCTCCATTGGGAGCTCAGAGTCTTTAGCCAGTGGACCACCAGGGAAGTTCCTGTATGTTTGTTCTTTCCCACTGATATAGAGACAGGGCAGGAAAACAGTCGTGGGGGACCCAGGCTCAACATCAAAGCCTTTCATCCAGTGTTGCCAGAGTCCTATGTTCTATCCCTCACAAACTAGCTTTGCTCATAAGTGTTTGTGAGCCTTCAGCCTACCAGTCTAGGTGACTCCATATTGTAATATTGTTAAACGTGAACAGAGTTTATTTCCAGCCATTCATGTATGTCAGTGCTTATCATTCGGTGCCTTTAATTCCTAACAATGACATCATCCTCTTTCCCAAAGCAGAATGAAGCTCTGAGTTGGAAAGTGACTCCTGGGGAAGCCTCCACGGATTTGGATAATATTCAAGCTGTTTCCTTTGCCCCCAAGTCTGAGGCAGACTAATCAGGGAGGGTGGATAATTTCTGGTATTGTCAGAGATTCCGATCTCTTAACTGAGATGAAAAGACCAGACCGGTCTCCATTTCCCTGGCTCAGTGGTCAGTAAGAATGCATCTCATCTCACACGAACCATGGGAGCCCCAGGCCTTGGACAGACTCCAGTGTACTGTGTCCTCCCTAACTAGGCCCCTGATGGTATCACAGACTTGCAGGAGAATGTCAGAGGCCCTTTAAAATCAAATGACACTCATTCTATATGTGGGATCCTATAGCTCAGGGAGGTTAAGAGCAGTATCAAGGCCATAGAGTTACCTGTTCAGTTAACAAGTGTTTATTGAATTCCAGCTGGGCTCCAGGTCCGTGATGGGCAGTGGTGAGGAGGTGCTAAACAGATCTGACCCTGGACCTGCCCCCTTGGAGCTTACTGGCCAGTAGGAAATGCAGAGATTAAATCAACTATAATAAAGAATTAAGTAAATTTGTATTGGGGTGCACAGGGCAGCAAAGAAGAAGTTGAAGGGGCCAGGGGGGCCCTGTCTGGGGTATAGTGGGGAGCCTTTCAGGAAGGTCTTCCTGAGTGGGGAGAAGTGTGCAAGGGAGGGAGCTAGGTGATGGAGTGGAGGCATTCAAGGTCAAGGGAATGGTCTATGTAAAGATTGAGGGGCAGGAAGGGGCACAATGTATGAGGGCCCAGAATAGGATCTGCATGGGCCAGACAAGGGAAGCTGACAGATGAGGCCAGAAGAAATCAACAGCCACTCTAGAACTGAAATCCAGGGCTCCTACACGGAATATAATAAATGACAGAGGGGAAAAATGCAAACATCTAAAATGTGGACCCTGCCAATATAAGAGATGGGAAAGTGTATTTTGAAGGTCTTCCCACCTCCCTCTTCAGGATTGAAGGTATTGATGAGTACACAGTGTTACAAGGGGAAATTAGGGCAGTTGACATTGAAGGCCTCTGGGAATCCCTGACTGGCCCTCTCTGGCCTGAGCAGGTGAAGTCTACAGGGAAGACTTGCTCCAACTTAGTGCCACTGCTCAAAGCAGCTGTGACTATACCAGAGAGAAACTGTAACATCCTGGCCACAACACCTAATCACCTTGAAAGTTACCTGGATGAACAGACTGCCACGCTGGGATCAGTGCTTCTCACTGTGTAACAGGGCTGGGACTAGAGTAAGGCAAGCAAGGCACTCACCTTGGGTGTGAAATTTAAGGTAGTGTCAAAAAAGCCATCATGGAGATAAATAATATTTTAGTGCAGTATTTCAAAAATCAAAATGAATGCCAAGGACCCACAATGAAAAATGTTTCATAAGTTTAAATAAAGACCAGATCCAACCCTACTCATGTACAACTCAGCCTCATTTGACTCACCATAATCCTGGCCCTGGTTCCAATAAAACTTTATTTACAAAATCTGGCAGGCAGTCTACAGGACATAGTTTGTCAGTTTCATTTTGTTAAAAGATCACATTAAACTCTTATTTGCTTACTGAAGTTTTTGGTGCCCCTTAAATTTTGTGTCTAAGATCAGTGCCTCCCTCTTCGATGGACGTGAAATTGAGCGAACTTCAGGAGATAGTAGAAGACAGAGGAACCTGGTGTGCTATAATCCATGGGGACACAAAGAGTCAGACATGACTTAGAGACTGTACAAGAATGGCAAGGGCGGCGGTGAGGAGAGACCCCCTCGTCCAAGGTAAGGTGCGATGGCTGTGCTTCGCTGGCCGGGAGCAGCCAGGAGCAGCCCGGGTGAGATACCCCACGCCCAAGGTAAGAGAAACCCAAGTAAGACAGTAGGTCTTGAAAGAGGGCATCAGAGGGCAAATACACTAAAACCATTCTCACAGATAACTAGTCAATCTAATCACACAAGGACCACACCCTTGTCTAACTCAATGAGATTAAGCCATGCCCGAGGGGCAACCTGGGATGGGCGGGTCATGGTGGAGAGATATGACAGGGTGTGGTCCGCTGGAGAAGGGAATGGCAAACCACTTCAGTATTCTTGCCTTGAGAACCCCATGAACAGTATGAAAAGACAAAATGATAGGATACTGAAAGAGAAAATCCCCAGGTCAGTAGGGGCCCAATATGCTACTGGAGATCAGTGGAGAAATAACTCCAGAAAGAATGAAAGGATGGAGCCAAAACAAAAAGAATACCCAGCTGTGGATGTGTCTGGTGATAGAAGCAAAGTACGATGCTGTAAAGAGCAGTATTGCATAGGAACCTGGAATGTCAGGTCCATGAATCAAGGCAAATTGGAAGTGGTCAAACAAGAGATGGCAAGAGTGAATGTTGACATTCTAGGAATTAGCGAACTAAAATGGACTGGAATGGGTGAATTTAACTCGGATGACCATTATATCTACTACTGTGGGCAGGAATCCCTCAGAAGAAATGGAGTGGCCATCATGGTCAACAAAAGAGTCCGAAATGCAGTACTTGGATGCAATCTCAAAAACGATAGAATGATCTCTGTTCGTTTCCAAGGCAAACCATTCAATGTCACAGTAATCCAAGTCTATGCGCCAACCAGTAATGCTGAAGAAGCTGAAGTTGAAAGGTTCTATGAAGACCTACAAGACCTTTTAGAACTAACACCCAAAAAAGATGTCCTTTTCATTATAGGGGACTGGAATGCAAAAGTAGGAAGTCAAGAAACACCTGGAGTAACAGGCAAATTTGGCCTTGGAATACGGAATGAAGCAGGGCAAAGACTAATAGAGTTTTGCCAAGAAAATGCACTGGTCATAGCAAATACCCTCTTCCAACAACACAAGAGAAGACTCTATACATGGACATCACCAGATGGTCAACACCGAAATCAGATCGATTATATTCTTTGCAGCCAAAGATGGAGAAGCTCTATACAATCAGCAAAAACAAGACCAGGAGCTGACTGTGGCTCGGACCATGAGCTCCTTATTGCCAAATTCAGACTGAAATTGAAGAAAGTAGAGAAGACTACTAGACCATTCAGGTATGACCTAAATCAAATCCCTTATGATTATACAGTGGAAGTGAGAAATAGATTTAAGGGCCTAGATCTGATAGATAGAGTGCCTGATGAACTATGGAATGAGGTTCATGACATTGTACAGGAGACAGGGATCAAGACCATCCCCATGGAAAAGAAATGCAAAAAAGCAAAATGGCTGTCTGGGGAGGCCTTGCAAATAGCTGTGAAAAGAAGAGAAGCGAAAAGCAAAGGAGAAAAGGAAAGATATAAACATCTGAATGCAGAGTTCCAAAGAATAGCAAGAAGAGATAAGAAAGCCTTCTTCAATGATCAATGCAAAGAAATAGAAGAAAACAACAGAATGGGAAAGACTAGGGATCTCTTCAAGAAAATCAGAGATACCAAAGGAACATTTCATGCAAAGATGGGCACAATAAAGGACAGAGATGGTGTGGACCTAACAGAAGCAGAAGATATTAAGAAGAGGTGGCAAGAATACACAGAAGAACTGTACAAAAAAGAGCTTCAAGACCCAGATAATCATGATGATGTGATCACTGACCTAGAGCCAGACATCTTGGAATGTGAAGTCAAATGGGCCTTAGAAAGCATCACTACGAACAAAGCTAGTGGAGGTGATGGAATTCCAGTGGAGCTATTCCAAGTCCTGAATGATGATGCTGTGAAAGTGCTACACTCAATATGCCAGCAAATTTGGAAAACTCAGCAGTGGCCACAAGATTGGAAAAGGTCAGTTTTCATCCCAATCCCAAAGAAAGGCAATGCCAAGGAGTGCTCAAACTACCGAACAATTGCACTCATCTCACACGCTAGTAAAGTAATGCTCAAAATTCTCCAAGCCAGGCTTCAGCAATATGTGAACCGTGAACTTCCTGATGTTCAAGCTGGTTTTAGAAAAGGCAGAGGAACCAGAGATCAAATTGCCAACATCCGCTGGATCATAGAAAAAGCAAGAGAGTTCCAGAAATACATCTATTTCTGCTTTATTGACTATGCCAAAGCCTTGGACTGTGTGGATCACAATAAACTGTGGAAAATTCTGAAAGAGATGGGAATACCAGACCACCTGATCTGCCTCTTAAAAAATCTGTATGCAGGTCAGGAAGCAACAGTTAGAACTGGTCATGGAACAACAGACTGGTTCCAAATAGGAAAAGGAGTACGTCAAGGCTGCATATTGTCACCATGTTTATTTAACTTATATGCAGAGTACATCATGAGAAATGCTGGACTGGAAGAAACACAAGTTGGAATCAAGATTGCCGGGAGAAATATCAATAACCTCAGATATGCAGATGACACCACTCTTATGGCAGAAAGTGAAGAGGGGCTAAAAAGCCTCTTGATGAAAGTGAAAGTGGAGAGTGAAAAGGTTGGCTTAAAGCTCAACATTCAGAAAACGAAGATCATGGCATCTGGTCCCATCACTGCATGGGAAATAGATGGGGAAACAGTGGAAACAGTGTCAGACTTTGTTTTTCTGGGCTCCAAAATCACTGCAGATGGTGACTGCAGCCAAGAAATGAAAAGACGCTTACTCCTTGGAAGGAAAGTTATGACCAACCTAGATAGCATATTCAAAAGCAGAGACATTACTTTACCAACAAAGGTTCGCCTAGTCAAGGCTGTGGTCTTTCCTGTGGTCATGTATGGATGTGAGAGCTGGACTGTGAAGAAGGCTGAGCGCCGAAGAATTGATGCTTTTGAACTGTGGTGTTGGAGAAGACTCTTGAGAGTCCCTTGGACTGCAAGAAGATCCAACCAGTCCATTCTGAAGGAGATCAATCCTGGAATTTCTTTAGAAGGAATGATGCTAAAGCTGAAACTCCAGTATTTTGGCCACCTCATGCGAAGAGTTGACTCATTGGAGAAGACTCTGATGCTGGGAGGGATTGAGGGCAGGAGGAGAAGGGGACGACAGAGGATGAGATGGCTGGATGGCATCACTGACTCGATGGATGCGAGTCTGAGTGACCTCCGGGAGCTGGTGATGGACAGGGAGGCCTGGCGTGCTGTGGTTCATGGGGTCGCAAAGAGTCGGACACGACTGAGCGACTGATCTGATCTGATCTGATCTGAAGAATGGCAATTTCCCATTGCCTGTGATGTGAGCTCAGGCAAATAACTTCCATCTCTGATCCTCGATGTCTTCTCATGTAATACCTGAAGTAATGGTGGTCCCAACTTCCAGAGCTGTAGTGAGGGTTACCCTCGTAAAAGACATTTGCGCAGTTACTAGCACTCGATTAACAGTGATCGCTTGTGTGGCTATAGTAAATATTCTGTTTATTGATGTTGCTTTTATGAGTTCTCTCCAACGAGAACCAATTCTGGGCCCTCAGGGGACTTCAGAGGACCTGGCATTCTCTACTGAGGGGGCAACTTTCTCACTTAAGAACAAGCCTCCTTTGGGTAACTGGGGCAACTTGGAGCTGCCTGCAAAGAAACTGTTCAGCCAAGGCCAGAACCAGGTGTCTCGTGGGCTCCCAGAGTTCAAAACCCCATCATAGGGTGGCCCAGACTCTTGCTATGAATTTGAACTTGTCTTGCAAAACTGAAGTGTTTCAGGACCCAGGCACGCAGTGTTGTAAAAAGGGGCAATTAAACCTATAAAACCAAGGTTTACAGGGGAATTTATAGTGTCAGAGGCTTTTTATAGCTTTTTAGATTAGTTTAAATAGAGGAAAAATGAACAGAGGAAAGAAAAAGAGAGGACTTGAAATTTGAGGCGACTTAAAAGTTCAGAAAGAAGCTTTTAGGAAGCACAGAGGGGTCATAATCAGAGGCACATTTTTCCATCTTGCTGTCTCTTGCAAATTGGAGCAAAAAAAAAAAAAAAAAATCAAGAATAGCTGTCTCCTATCCCCTCTTTTTTGCCTTGTCTTGGCTGTTTGAGAAGACCTGCAGGGGCTGAGGAAAGTCCTGAAGAGTGACTGGAGCATGAATGTAGGATTTTGAGAACATCAGTAGGTCCCATAGTGACTTCTCTAGACCTTGGGAGGAAACTAGCCTCGCTCCATCAGGCAGGTCCATGCAGTAAGGAGTCGATGTGCAGCCATGGGAGTTTGTCTTTGGAGATGGGAAACATCCTCATTAGCCATAAGGTGACTTTGGTCCTCAGAATACAGACCCCGTGGAGAAAGTACACATTAGGTCAAAGTTCTTCAGACCATGCTCTGAGAATCAGAGTTCCATCTGGACACCACCCTCCCTCTTCTCTTTCCTCCACCCACAGTGGCCTCCTTCCTCTTTCTTGAAGCACCTGTGTCCTTTTATCCTTGGCTAAAGGCTGTTCCTCTACCAGGAAAGCCTTTTTCACACTTTTTAGATTCCTCAAATTCTAGAAGGTCCACTTCTTTTTCTTTCTTTTAATATTTGTCTACGTTGGCTCTTCGTTATGGCTAGCATGATCTTTCTTGATGGCACTTGGGCTATCTAGTTGTGCCACAGGGGCTTAGTTGCCCCGCAGCTATGGGGTTTTAGTTCCCTGACCAAGGATCGAATGAATATCCCCTGCCCTGCAAGGTGAATTCTTAGCCACTGGCCAACTGGGGAAGTCGCTGAGGTTCATTTCTTAATGATAGAGTTCACCAAGATATTACACAAAACAAGCATGGTGCACAAAATGTAGATACAGTACACTGCACAATGGAAAAATACACACACAGGCAAGATTATAATGTTTTCAAATTTATCAAATTTTTGAGAAAGGACATGTAAGCCACTGTGAAATATCTGACTCCAGGAAGAAATGTGTGTGTGAAGACACAGAGGAAAGAAGACTCGCTTTTCCTCCGTTTTGTAAACTCTAACTTCCATTCCGTGATCATGCAGAACTTATTCAAAATTCAGGTTAGTGTTTTAAAAAATATTTCAACTCCCTAGTGGTGATCTGTACTGCTTTTTTGAAAGATGTCACCATTGAGGAAAACCAGGTGACGTGTACACAGGCTTTTTCTGTCTTATTTCTTCCAACCATATGTGACTCTACAATTGGGTCAAAATAAAAGGCTTCTTTACCCAGAGGTAAAGAATCCACCTACAGTGCAGGAATCACCGGCAAGAGACACAGGTTTGATCCCTGGGTTGGGAAGATCCCCTGGAGAAGGAAATGGTACCCCACTCCAGTATTCTTGCCTGGGAAATCCCATGGACAAACGAACTTGGTAGGCTAGGTGGGGTTATGAAGAATCAGACACAACTTTGGGACTAAACAAACAAAAATTAAACTCACTTCCTCAAGAGATTTCTCTGCGCCCTCTGCTGCCCAGCGTAGTCCTACCTAAAAGGGACCCACTCTGACCCAGCATATGAGTTATTTAAGCCCTATATCAGTCAGCACCATTGGTAGGCTATGTTGTTGTTGTTTAGTTGCTAAGTTGTGTGCTAAGTGGTGTCTGACTCTTTTGAGACACCCCCCACCCCCGCCCCGCCATGGACTGTAGCCCTCCAGGCTCCTCTGTAAGTCCATAGGATTTCCCAGGCAAGAACACTGGAATGGGTTGTCATTTCCTTCTCCAGGGGATCGTACTGACCCAGGGATCTGAAACCATGTCTGCTGCATTAGCAGGCAGATTCTTTACCACTGAGCCACAAGGAAAGCTGTTGGTAGCCTATACTGGTTGTTAAATATTTTGAATATCACATCCAGATATTTACACTCTTATAGTAACCTAGACTTCTCTTTCAAACACACTTGTCAAAATTCAATTACATAGTTGAAAAAGTTTTCAAATTACAAACTCCATGAGCTTTTCCTGGGAAAGAATATTGGAGCAGGTTGCTATTTCCTTTTAGAGGGGATCTTCCTCACCCAAGGATTGAAACACCTGCCCCCCCCCCCCCCCCCCTTCCACCCCGCCCCACTCACACTGCAGGCAGGTTCTTTCCCATTGAGCCAGGGAGGCCATTTTAACAGATGCTAATGCTAAGTCGCTTCAGTCATGTCCGACTCTGTGCGACCCCATGGACAGCAGCCCACCAGGCTCCTCTGTCCACGGAATTCTCCAGGCAATAATACCGGAGTGGGTTGCCATTTCCTTCTCCATAACAACAGATATTTGAGTTCAAATAAGCAGCCTTCTTTTCAGTCACTAAGGATTTTCAAACAAGTTCTACAAGAGATCATTCAATTGGTTTGACTTGACGCAGGTAGTATGCAGCACTACTATTGGACTTTTTTAGATTACCGTTCAGTATGGAGCATTCCTATTGGACCTTTTGACCACCATTCAGTATGCAGCATTCCTGTTGGCCGCTCTGACAGATGCTTACGCCAGTGCTTCCAACCAGCGTTTCCACAATGGCTTACCAGGTAAGTTCTCATCTCTTTTTTTCCTTTCAGTGACTTAGAATGCCGATTTACCATATTTGCATCTTTTATCTTTAGATAGAGGGCTTTCTTTGGCTGGAATCTGTCATAGAGAAGATATGTGAGAGGAAGTAAAGGTCATGTTTAAACTCAGTCTCCTGGGCCCATTCTAGCACAGTTGCTAAGTTTCTGTGTGGTCTCAGAAAAGTAACTGACTTTTTTGTGTTTTCTGGCATCCTCACCAGTAAAATTGGCTAATAACAATACCTGCATCATAGGGCTTTTGTGAGCATTAACTGAGTTAATACCAATCAAGAGGTTGGAACCACAGCCAGATATACGTTAAGCATTTAACAAATGTTAGCTAAAAGCGTTTGGAAAGTCTTTATGACATGGTAACTGGCTGATTTTCTTCCCAAAGCTGATTTAACTCAGTTTGAATTTTTGGTTCTGCCACGAAAGTCAAATTCAGTTCTCTTGGTGAAGAAGCTTAAAGATTGCTATTTCCTGTCCTAATTATAGGCTTCAGCTGATGTCACCCTTGTTTTCCATTAAACATACTCAAGAATGTCCGGGTTGATTATTTCTTTGGCCAGATCCTCAAAAATTATTGACTATTTGTTGAGTTCCAGGAATTCTACTAAATGCTTCAATACATTATTTAATAATGTTTAATCATAATTCTGATTCTGAAATAATCATTTTTAAAAATGTATCAAGCAGCAGTTATTGTGTTAAGTATCTTAGCTCATTTCACCCTTGGAAAAGCCCATAAAGTAGATGTTATTATCTGTATGAGATTGATTAACTTTTTCAAGATTATAGAGGTAGTCATTGATGCACCAGTGATTTGAACACAGATTTGGCTGATGCCAGAGCTTGTAGTGTATTTCCAGACTTCCCCCCTCAACTGTGCTTATACAATCTTAATAAAAAATGTAAATAATTATTGTGTGCTACAGTAATACATAAATATCATACTCAAAAGTTATCCGTGATTTTTTGGGTAGTGGGAAGTTTGATAAGCACGGTTTTGGCAGATTATACCTAAAATGTGTATGTGTGCCTGTGTATATATGTGTGTGTGTGTATCTTTTTCTCACATGTATGATATTTCTGTGTTGTTGTTGTTTTTTCAATCAAGTTAGTTGCTGAGAGTTACAGGTACATGTCCACTTTAGGTGAATTTCTTTAAAAACTATGCATATTTTTGGAAAATTAAAATTTTAAGTAGAGGCTTTTTGAGAATTGCTCAGTCCTGTCTGACTCTTTGGGACCCCGTGGACTATAGAGTCCATGCAATTCTTCAGGCCAGAATACTGGAGCAGGTAGCTGTTCCCTTCTCAAGGGGATCTTCCCAACCCAGGGATTGAACCCAGGTCTCCCGCACTGCAGGCAGATTCTTTACCAGCTGAACCACTTACATTAAAAGAATATGTGTCACTCATTTTTTGGAAATTAAAAAAAATTTTTTATTTATTTTGGGGCTGTGCTGGGTCTTATTGCTGCTCAGGCTTTTCTCTAGTTCTGGCAAGCAGCCGTTGTGGTCTAGTTGCGGTGTGCAGGCTTCTCATCGCTGTGACTTGCTTTGTTGCAGAGCACGGTCTGTTCGACACAAGCTCAATAGTTGTGGCACACAGGCTTAGTTGTTCCCTGGCATGTGGGATCTTCCCAACTCAGGGATAGAACCCATGTTTCCTGCATTGGCAGGCAGATTCTTTACCACTGAGACACCTGGGAAGCCCCATTTCTTTGGAAATTTAAATGAAAATTTAAGTAGAGGATGTAGCTATTAGAAACTATAGTGAAAAAATACATAGCACTCATTCTTTGTAAATTAGATAAAAATTTAAGTAGAGGGTTTAGCTAACTTTTTAAATTACAGTTATTCTCATGGGGGAAAATGATTTTTTTATTATGTTAAATCATCATCTCGGTATGTCATTTCACATCCCCCACACGCATCTGATTTTCACACTTGGATTCTCTCATATTGGGTGCATCATCTATATGTCTTGGTAAAGAGATGCATTAGTGGGTGGGGCTCATTGCACGTTTTTGATATCCAGATATCCTCCAGGGCTCTGCAGTTACTATGGAATAAAGTTCGGAATATACACCCTGGTAATTCAGGCTAGCCAATACACAAGTTGATTTTTCTTCTTTGTGGTTTCTAATAGCCTTCCCTTCATCCTGCACCACTTTCTTCTGGGCAGGAAACCCAAAGGGACAGCAATCAGGAAGAGGATTCCATCCTTGCCTTCTCCCTTTCAATGGAAGTGGATAATTCAATCAGTCCACAGATGTAAGGCCTCATCAGCCAGCAAGGAAAGGCAGTCCTTAAGCCAAGTCGATTCAGTGTTCATTGTTCTCTCTCTCCTTCTCTTCTTTCTTTCCTTCTAAGCTAAATCTAATGGAAGACAAATCAATCCACACCAAAAGGAAAAAAAAAAAAAATCAGGCTTATTTTCACCAAAAGAAAATTTTGTTTTGTTTTTTTGGATCAGAAACACAGGTCTTCCCAAATCAAGTTAAGTGAGTCCCAGATGTGGACTCATTTCAAATGAAAAACACACCCCCATCATCTCAGGCAGAACTCTGCTTGAGGAAACCGGTGATTGCAATGCCTGACACAAGAGAATTTCTCCAGAGAGTTTGTCCCAGCCTGTGGAGAGGAAGAGGAATGGGGAAGATGAAGGGCTGGCGTGCTTCTCCTCCCCCTGGGGAGAAGAGAGACGGGATTCAGGTTAATGAGGTTGGGGGGTCGATGTGAACCAATCAGAGGAGTGGAAAGCATCTTTGAATAGTGCCGAGGATGGCAAGAATGGAAGCTGCCACATGCTGAAGGTTGGGTTTATTAATGAGAAGGCACTGAAACCATATTACACAGCCTGGACATGTACTGCCCGAAACAAACAAAACCCAACGAGAAATGACAGTGACGCTCACACTTGTGGGCATTCTGGAGAATTCTTTTTCCATGGGAGATGGCAGCTGGAATGCTGGGGAACGACGTGATGTGCAAATTAATATATTTCTTTTAAAGGCCAAGAGGAGAAGAGGGCCTTCTGACAGCCTTTGATTCGACCATTAATTTTCAAAGACTGATGGAGACACTGACATGTCACATGGACCTACTTCTAGCGTTAGACCAAAAGAAGAATGTTGAACCGTGTAACCGAAGACATCTCTTGGTGAAAGATCCTCCTTTTAACAACCGTAATTCGCATTTTCATCAATGTCATGCTGTGCATAGATGAAAACAGTCATTTAAATGTGTTTCTTCTGTCTTCTCCTAATAAGCTTGATCTTACATTTCTTGCCATCTGGTTTGTTGAACAGAAATATGGAAGTACTTTTACTTTCTATATGCTTCTTACGGGGTTTAATCTAAGATGTGGCCTTTTCCTTTTTACTAAACTGGACTCTAACCCAGATTTTTCCCCCTAGACAGGCTCTTTGGCTATTTTGGCAGGGTTCTTGCCCTTCCTTGAGCCGAACCATTTAACCCAGTGTAATTACTTTATGATGAGCATCTCAGCCATTTCTTCCGGAGCACATGCAGCGTCCTACCTCACTGTGCATCCCCACAGCGTCTCAGCAGAGTTTATTAAACTCAATTGAGCCAGATGAGTTCACATAGCTCTCCAATAATTATATTTCTCAAATTGGTCCCATAATAGCAATAATTGCAAGCATGCATTGAATGCCAGCACTCTGCTTAGCGCTTTAAATACACTTGCCCACTGAAGCCTAATCTCAACTCCATGAAGTTAAGATTGAGTCCGTTTTACAGAAAAGGAAACCAATACTCAGTGAACAGAAGAGCTGGGATTCAAAACAGTCACCGTATACCAAGTTCTCTGCACTTTGCTTCTGTCTTATACTGTGAGGATGGTGCTAGGCTCCAGCAGAGCACAGATACCTGGGAGGGAGTAAGTGCGAACTGCCAGGGAAGGTTTCAGAGGGCTTTGTCATAGTTCGTACCAGGTCTGTTAGGAGGTTGCCTGACCATGGTCTTGGATGGAGGCACAGGACACAGAAACATGAGTGAGCGTGGAGCAAGGGGCACCTGAGGACATGGGCAAAGGGCTGGAGCTCTGATGTTTCTCATGAATACAAGCCAGTGTCCACATTATACAACTTTATCGTGTCTGAGATATGAATCTGTATTAATTTCCTGTGACTGCTGTAACAACCACAAATTTGGTGGCTTCAATTTAAACTAATAGAAATTTATTCTCTCTTAGTCTGGAGGCCAGAAGTCCAAAATCAAGGTGTCAGCAGGGCTGGATTCCCTCCAGAGGCTCTAGAGGAGAAGCCTTGCTGGCTTCCTCCGGCTCCTGGTGGCTGCTGGCTTTCTTGGCTCATGGCTACACAACCCTAACTTCTGCCTCCATCTTCTCTGTGTCTGTGTCTTCATCTTCTTCTTGTCCTTCTCTTCTAAGGATACTTGTCCTTGAGGTTAGGGTCCACCTGGGTAATCCTGGATGAGTCCACCTTGAGATATTATTTTTAAATTATTTCTTCATTTTTTTACTTTTTAAAAAAACATTTATTATTTTATTTTATATTTTATTTTTGGCCATGCCACATGGCATGCGGGACCTTAGTTGCCCAACCAGGGACTGAACACACTCCCTTGCAGTGGAAGTGCAGGGTCTTAACCTCTGCACTACCAGCGAAGTCCACACCTTGAGATCTTGAACCTTCTTTCATTGGTGGTGGTGGTGGTTTAATCGCTTGAGACCCCATGGACTATAGCCCGCCAGGCTCTTCCATCCATGGGATTCTCCAGACAAGAATATTAGAGTGGGTTGCCATTTCCTTCTCCAATGCATGAAAGTGAAAAGTGAAAGCGAAGTCGCTCAGTCATGTCTGACTCCTAGTGACCTATACAGCATATTAAAAAGCAGAGACATTACTTTGCTAGCAAAGTTCCATCTAGTCAAAGCTATGGTTTTTCCATTGGTCATGTATGGATGTGAGAGTTGGACCATAAAGAAGGCTGAGCGCCAAAAAATTGATGCTTTTGAACTGTGGTGCTGGAGAATACTCTTGAGAGTCCTTTGCAGTGCAAGGAGATCAAACCAGTCAGTCCTAAAGGAAATCAAATTGTGAATATTCATTAGAAGGACCGATGATGCAGGTGTAGCTCCAGTACTTTGGCCACCTGATGTGAAGAGCTGACTCATTGGAAAAGACCCTGATGCTGGGAAAGGTTGATGGTAGGAGGAGAGGGGGATGACAGAGAATGAGATGGTTGGATGGCATCACCGACTCGATGGACATGAGATTGAGCAAGCTCCGGGAGATGTTGAAGGACAGGGAAGCCTGGCAGGCTTCAGTCCATGGGATCACAAAGAGTCAGACACGACTGAGTGACTGAACAACAACAACCCTGACTGATGTACTCCCTTTTGCTGAGTACAACCTTACATCTTCCCACCGTAGTCCCTCTACCTCTACCCGTACTGGGTGAGAACACAACACTTGGCTCAACCCCAAGCTGCTGACTGCACAGAAAGGTTCTCACACCTCTTTCATATGGGGCTGCAGGGAACCCAGAGGAGTTGTATGGGCAGCAGTAGCTCAAAGGAAACAGGATATTCCCTTTAGCTCCCACTGGCTGGATATCCCCTCACCAGGGGCCTGGGCTCTGCAGTTACTCCTACTCCCTTCCCCAACTTCATGAATCCCCTAGACATACCCTTCACAGGCTTAGGCAATCCCACCATTGCCAACAAGCCCGAGTGCTACAGCCAGCAGGTCTTATCTCTGGACTGTGCAAGGCACCTCCAGGGTATTAGCGTTATTCATCTCTGGGATGGGAATAGATTACAAGCGCATCTGGTGATGGGAATGAAATGCGGAGCGAGTTTGGAGCGGCACCTTTCATCCTTCCAAACCAGACGTCTGCACAGCAAATGCTCTCAGGAGCCAGGCACCTAACCAAAATGAGTGAAGTGGGCCACGTGGGGCCAGCAGCAACATGGAGCATGTATGCCTCTTCTAAGGGTCACCACGGCTTGGGTCACTGCTGTCAAACTCCCCAGTTCTTAGATCTCTGAGCTCATAGAAATATCTGGCTTCAGATGCCCTTCATTTCTTCCCTTGTAGCTCTATTGGTAAAGAAACTGCCTGCAATGCAGGAGACCTGGGTTTGATCCCTGGGTTGGGAAGATCCCCTAGAGAAGGAAATGACAACCCACTCCAGTATTCTTGCCTGGAGAATTCATGGACAGAGGAGCCTGGCAGGCTACAGTCCAGGGGGTTGCAAGAGTTGGACACAGCTTAGCGACTACACCACCACCACCACCAAAAACTGCATAAACATTGTGGTTCTCACTGGTGCCATTTGCCAAATATTTCTGGAGGTGGCCCTGCCCAGGAACAAGATGGATGTGCCCTTGAAGTTGGGCACGGTCATGTGACTCATTGTGGCCAATGAAATCTCCCATCACTGCCGGGTGGAAACTATAAAAGCCAATGCAGCATCCCCTCCAGATTCTTCTCATTGCGTCAGTTACAATGGGGGCACTTCAAGTGCTGAGAACTCTGCCTCAGTTCCTGAGTTACTATAAATAATAAACCAGCAAAGGAACCACCACTGACCCCACCACCGGCAGAAACACAATGAACATGTTACAAGAACAAGAAGTAAATGTTATTTTGCTCTGAAAATGTGGGGGCTATTTGTTGCTGCAGTATAATCAAACTACCATGACTGATGCAAACACCAAACAGATGACACAAATCAAGTTTGTGGCCATTTCTCTGATTTGCAATTTTGGATGAATTGTTTTTCTCCTCTTTTTCTCTTTCCTTGCTTCAAACGTTTCCTTCTGTCATAAGCTCTCTTCATTTGGCACATCCAGCAAACATTCATGGAGACTTCTATAAGGGAAAATTGCTCTAACATACCATAGTAGCAACAGCAATAAAACCATAATTGTAAGATAGTGGAGGTTGTCCTCAGACAATTAGCCCAACCAGAGAAGCGCAACCTTTTTGGTCCACCAGGCAGAGGCAATGCAGACCTCAAAGCAGACAGGCTGCAGAAGGTCTCCCAGCCCCGAACCCACTTTTCTAAACCCTGCCATGATTCCTTAGAGATTTCTTACAGATCAGAAGACTCTGATCTATAAGAAGCATACTAACCCTCAGACCCCAAAATGATGGCCTTGTGATGTTCTCCATAACACAGCCTCCAGGCAAACTGGTTTCCTTTGGAATCAGGCTAACTTGATTTTATTCCCTGCTTAGCTACTTATCCCATGTGGGACTTTACTCCTCAAGTTTCTGTTAAACAGGGTCAAGCACACCTCCAGTTTGGCAGAGTTGTAATGAAGATCAAGCATAACATAGAGCAAGCACCTAGGGGAACAGCCCATAGTTGGTGCTTAGTTAATGGCAACTTTTGGGGAGACAGAGATGTGGACAAAGTGAAGCAAAAGGGATATTTGGCATAACTTTAGAAGTTACGACTCAGTGAATATGGAGAGTTAAGCCTCTGGGTTCTGGAGTGTGGCTGCCTGTGTTAAAATCCTCTCATGCCAGCCGGGCAACTGTGAGCAAGATACTTCACCTCTGGGCCTCAGTTTTCTCACCTGTGAAATAGGAATGATAATAACATTTGATTTCCTAGGGTTGCTGCGCCAAGTGCCAGGCATGTAATAAAGATAAACTACACATGAGACCTTTATGTCCTTATTATGTAGAAAGCTGACAGCAGCATTTCAAGTCCAGGTTGGAGAGCAGTGAGTGTGGTCTTGGGTGAAACCTCACTTCCCCGGGCTTCTGCAAAGAAGCCTCCTCCAGGTTGGCCCTCTGGAATTCACCTTTTGAAACAAGTACTTTACAATGTCCCACAAGGCTTCATTGTTTTCCCCTCAGCAGGAAACCCGTGTTCCTTCTGCACGCGTGCACTCGACTTTGAAGCATTTGGTTGCAGTCGCTCGCAGGCTTTTCTTCCCTGGGACAGCATGGCAAGACTGCCTGGGAAACCCGATCTCCCCAACCCTCAGTTCTAATCGTGTTGTTTCTTAGACTCAGGCTCCCCTATAAATCATTTTTAATGACACTTTGAGAAGAAAGACGTTGCAAAGCAAATCTTACACGACGTTCTCATCACCAACGGCATTTAATATCCTAAATCATATGCTTTATGGCGTTGCATCACGGGTTTCAGGCGAATGAAGGCAGTCTATTATTTTTTGCTTCTGGTGCACCTCTTGTGTGCCTGAGGGTCACTCACTTTAGGGAATGCGTGGCAGTTATGCTTGGGGGATTTGTTTTGGGGGAAGTTAGGATGGTCGCACGGTCCAGCAGGAATCTGGGGGGACTTTTTACACAATGAGGTGGCCTGTGCAGTGGTATCCAGAGCTGGTAATATGAGAAAGTTATGAGAATATAAGCCAGGCCTGATCTGGGGTTCCTCGCCATTCACCTGAGGGGCCCCTTCCCTTCCAGGGAAGTTGATACGGTGAAAATCAAACCAGAGCGACAGCAAATAAAAACAGGCCCTACTCCGCCTCTCCCCAGACCCCAGCCAGACTGGGGAAGAAATGTGAACATCTATGGTCCAATTCACTTCCATCTGACAAATTGTCATCTGGATATTTCAATGTGCCTACGATGTGCCTGGATGAGAACACACAGGAGTCAGTACCGTGCTCCTTGGTGTGTGCGTGTTAGTCGTTCAGTCGCGTCTGACTCTTTGTGACCCCCTGGACCGTAGCCCACCAGGCTCTTCTGTCCATGGGATCTCCCAGGCAAGAGTACTGGAGCAGGCAGTCATTCCTTCCTTGCATGTGTGCACAGCCGCTCAGCTGTGTCCAACTCTCTGCCACCCCATGTACTGTAATTAGTAGGCTCCTCTGTCCATGGGATTTTTTCAGGCCAGAATACTAGAATGGGTTGCCATTTCCTTCTCCAGCGATCTTCCTGACCCAGGGATCAAACCTGTGTCTCCTGCGTTGTCAGGTGTATTATTCCATTCCTTCCTTGGTGTAACCCGATCTAATTCACCCATCAGCGTCAAAGCACCTACAGTGTACAGGGAGCTGGACCAGCCGCTGGCAGAGTGGCTGCCGGGGGACTCTATCAACATACAACCTTCAGAGAGTCAAACACACACACAGATCTGCAAGCGGCAAGATCAGAAGCTCCTGAACGTGCCTATAACAGTGGTACAACATTCATTTGTATGGTTAGCAAATGAATGACTTGACCAAAGAACCAACAATAGAACAAAGCATTCTGAATAACCCAAAAGTGCAAGACAGTGTCTGCTTCCTTCTGACCCCATCCTTTCATTCCCAGACAGGTGCTGTAGGAAGGGGATCTGGCATAACATCTCATCAAACTCACCCACTGTGAGGGGTCATCCATGTCTGCAAGAGAGATGTGTCAGTGTTTCACAATAAAATATCTGGAAGACTTGCCTTCCTCTCCCACCTTTCACTTCCTAGGAATGAACCCACAGGAGGGACCTCTGCATGCCTGGCACGTGTTCACTTGGCCAGGAGGATGTGGCTTCCAGGAGGAGGGTGGCTTAATTCCTGGTCACAGGATGTATTCTTCCCTCCTGCTCTGATGCTGTGGCTCCTGAAAGAGGGGTCATAAGAATATGGACATTAGCTGGGCTTCTACTATGTGCAGACACAGAGCTCAGGCCTATGCATGCATAGGCTCTGAGCAATTCCTGTACCACAGAGGGGCTGGGAGCAGAAAATCAGGTGACAAGGGTAGTGTACTCAGCACAGTGCTGGAACCTACTAAAGGCTTAGCAAATGGCAGTTTTTTTGTCACAACCTCAGTTACAAGTGAGGAAACGGAGGCTCGAAGAAGGGGAGAGAGGGAAGCAGCTATGAATGGCGTCTGGGGAAGTAATAGTATCCAGGACATGTGAATTTCCTGATCAGGATAAGGAGCTTAGCCTAACACGAGAGCTGGGTAATGTTGGGTAAATTATTTCACCCCTCTGAGATTCCAGTAGCAACAACAATAATAGATTGAATCATATGAAATTGCCAGTTCTATACTTCAGCAATGTTTGAGTGTCAGCAATTTCATAAGCTTCAGTTGAATAAAAAAACATTCTCATAGTGCTCGTGTGAAGATCAAAGGATATGTAAAAGCGGAAGACAGCACCCAGTAAATGATGATCCCTCAATACACGAAAGTTAGTTTAGTTACTATCTCCATGGCTTTCTTGGATAAAAGAAATGAAATCTATTCATATCAGCATCGGAAGCAAGGCCACTACCCTGTTTTCCACCCCTGGACAAGCCTGTGTTATGGGGGCCTTGTCTTCGCCTCCAGGGGTTGGTGATATGGGATCAGCAATTTCCTCTGTCCAGCCACTTGGGTAAATGATTTACCAGCAGCCCTTAAAGCCCCCTTTCCACCACAGGGCAGAGCTCTCCAAGCCCGAGCACCCTCCTTTGAACCAGAACTCTGAAATTGTTGAGGGGAGCCCTCAGGGTTCTTTCTTTTCTTCTTGGGTGAGGGGGACCTGGGGGATGGCGCAGAAGGCAGGTGTACATTACAGATCCGAGCATAATGAGGGAGAAAGAGGCCATTTCCAGAAGTCTGTGTTAATTAGAACTTGGCTTCCCTGAGGCTGAGTGTCACTCAGAAACATCTTATCTTCATGTTCATCATTATCAGTTTCATTGATGTATCAACAGCAGCAGCAGCTTTATAATTTTTTCTCATCAGCTGCGGCTGCTGCTGCTTTTGTTCACTCCTCTCCTTCGTCCTCTTCCTCTTCTTCTTTTTCCTCCCCTTCCTCTCCCTCCACTCCTCTTCCTTCTTTTTCTTCTTCTTTTCTATTAGACAGAGCCACTGTACTCAAGACTCCCTTCCACATTCTGTTGCCATCTTTCTTTTCTGGGTCCTCATTCTACGTGGGATTTCTCCTCTCCCGCACCTCCATCAAGATTCAGCAATACCCAGAGCTTCACACCTTCCCTGGTTCTACTGTCCCTTCACCCCTGCCACCTCTGCATCACAAAATCCTACCTGCCCTGGATCCAGTGGACTCAGTGGCACCCCTTAGATTAGAATCAATTACAGACTAATTAGTGGACTTAAAGCTCAAAACCTGCAGCTAGGCAGAAATGATTGTAGAGCAGATTGAACCATTGTTGGGATCTTCAGCAAGTAAGGGGAAGGGTTGAACAACAGATCCAAATGGAACAGCAGGGAACCCCTACTGTGCTGTTCTAACTAAACCAAACCAGAGACTACCCCAGAACTTGGGAGCATTTGCCTTGTTCATACCCTTAACCACCAGCTGCCAACACTCAATAGGGATTGGCTCCCAGAAGTTCCATATATAACATGGCCATAATTCACTGGATCAGAATTAGCCCAATGTGCACAAATCAGAGTGCTTTTCCACGGAGCAGTGATGATGATGATGATTGTGTTAGTAATGATGACGTGGTGACGATGATGGTGAGGAGGAAGAGACAAAGACAGTGGTGATGGTGGTGGTGATGAGGTTGGTGAGGATGACTGATATCACTTAGTCTGTCAGCCACTTGGATGATTTATATATATTACACCTTACAATCCAATCAGGTAAGGAGGTAAGGAAGTGATGAATAATATTCTCATTATATAGGTGAAAAAAGCAAGAAAATTTCCCAGATGCACAGAATTGGTAACTGGCGGAGCAGGGAAAGCCACTCAGCCCAGAAAGAATAATGGAAGCTAGTGTGAGAAACAGAGATGGAGTTCTGTCCAGGGTCCCGGTTCTAGACCTTTCTTCACCTATTTAAACCTCTGCCCTTGGGTTCTTTGAGACACTCCGTTCCCATTTTTCTTAAGCTTCCGTTGATTTCTATTACTTTCAGTCAGACAAGTGCTTATAAATAGAGTCACTGAACTTTGTCTCCAAATAGAGCACATGGTGATTCTTTTAATGTGACTTTGAGCCAGGGCTGGGATTAAGGTGAAACAAATGAAGACATCTAGGGCACACAGTTTAAGGAGGCACTCACTGTCAGGGTCAGGCAGGTGAGGGAAGCATTTGCATACACCTGAGTGTCTCCTAACCAATTTGGAAAACTCAGCAGTGGCCACAAGATTGGAAAAGGTCAGTTTTCATCCCAATCCCAAAGAAAGGCAATGCCAAAGAATGCTCAAACTACCGAACAATTGCACTCATCTCACACGCTAGTAAAGTAATGCTCAAAATTCTCCAAGCCAGGCTTCAGCAATATGTGAACCGTGAACTTCCTGATGTTCAAGCTGGTTTTAGAAAAGGCAGAGGAACCAGAGATCAAATTGCCAACATCCGCTGGATCATGGAAAAAGCAAGAGAGTTCCAGAAAAACATCTATTTCTGCTTTATTGACTATGCCAAAGCCTTTGACTGTGTAGATCACAATAAACTATGGAAAATTCTGAAAGAGATGGGAATACCAGACCACCTGATCTGCCTCTTAAGAAATCTGTATGCAGGTCAGGAAGCAACAGTTAGAACTGGTCATGGAACAACAGACTGGTTCCAAATAGGAAAAGGAGTACGTCAAGGCTGCATATTGTCACCATGTTTATTTAACTTATATGCAGAGTACACCATGAGAAATGCTGGACTGGAAGAAACACAAGTTGGAATCAAGATTGCTGGGAGAAATATCAATAACCTCAGATATGCAGATGACACGACTCTTATGGCAGAAAGTGAAGAGGGGCTAAAAAGCCTCTTGATAAAAGTGAAAGTGGAGAGTGAAAAGGTTGGCTTAAAGCTCAACATTCAGAAAACGAAGATCATGGCATCTGGTCCCATCACTACATGGGAAATAGATGGGGAAACAGTGGAAACAGTGTCAGACTTTGTTTTTCTGGGCTCCAAAATCACTGAAGATGGTGACTGCAGCCATGAAATTAAAAGACGCTTACTCCTTGGAAGGAAAGTTATGACCAACCTAGATAGCATATTCAAAAGCAGAGACATTACTTTACCAACAAAGGTTCGCCTAGTCAAGGCTATGGTCTTTCCTGTGGTCATGTATGGATGTGAGAGCTGGACTGTGAAGAAGGCTGAGCGCCGAAGAATTGATGCTTTTGAACTGTGGTGTTGGAGAAGACTCTTGAGAGTCCCTTGAACTGAAAGGAGATCCAACCAGTCCATTCTGAAGGAGATCAATCCTGGAATTTCTTTGGAAGGAATAATGCTAAAGCTGAAACTCCAGTATTTTGGCCACCTCATGCGAAGAGTTGACTCATTGGAGAAGACTCTGATGCTGGGAGGGATTGAGGGCAGGAGGAGAAGGGGACGACAGAGGATGAGATGGCTGGATGGCATCACTGACTTGATGGGTGTGACTTGAGTCTGGGTGACCTCCGGGAGCTGGTGATGGACAGGGAGGCCTGGCGTGCTGCGGTTCATGGGGTCGCAAAGAGTCGGACACGACTGAGCGACTGATCTGAGTGTCTCCTTAAATTCTGCAACCTAGGCACCTTGCTTCCTTCACTATAAACTAAGCGCTGCTTAAGCAACTCCTTCTCCTTTTCTGCCATATCTTACCCAGCTATAAAATGAAGACATTGAACCCAGGATTACAGACAGCCATATTAGGTATGATATTCTGATTCTCTGGCAAATGACATACTTGCTACAAACCACACATCCCACGTCTGTGACAGACATCACTAATCAATAATGGCTTCTTGATGAGCCTGGACATGTCCTCAGAATCCAACTCCACCTAGAGCCATGAGGATCTACTGGTAAATATTTAGAATTGGAAAATAGGAGGAAACTTCTCAAGGACACAAACAGGGTTTTACCTCTCTCTCTCTCTCAGTCTTCCTCTCTCAATCTCTCTCTCTCTTCTGCACCTGAAATGGTACCTGATATAGATGAAACACTGCATATATTTCCAACTCATATATAAATTCAACTGAAACTTGAGCCAGAATATGCATGGAGAACTACCTACACAGGCAACAGTTACTTATATGAATACTCACACAAATATGGATTTGTGTGCACGCGCACACACACACACACATACACACTTTCATGTACAATGTCACAGCCCATGTGTTCATTGGGGCCAGATTAGGCTCCAAACAATGAAAAGACATGTTCTCTCCAGCTCTCATAAACTTCAAAATAATCATTTAAAATCAAAATGAGTCTAAGAATCTAAGAAGTTCTGGCATTTGTCACCATAATTCCCTTTTTTCAATATCAAATAGCGTCATTAAAAAAGGAGAGGGATTTTGGTGTCTATGATTTGCTCATATTCAGACATGCCTTGACACTTGTAGGTGATTTTGTGGCACTGAAAACAATCTCCTGTACATGTAAATGTGGACATGTCCACATAGAAACATACACCCCATCACATGTTCACACATGTTCACAGTTGCACCCTTAAACTTGCACCCAGTCTCTATGCTTTGTTCACATACATATACATGAGCACACACATTCTGAACATGTTTGCACATGCGTCCCCTTATGCATATGTATGTATGCATTTGGCAAGGCACATGTACTCACAATGCACAGGATGACAGTTGTATCCACCTAAATGTACATGCAAGTTTCCCAGGTGGCTCATTGGTAAAGAATCCGCCTGCCAGTGCAAGAGATGGAAGAGATGTGGGTTTGATCCCTGGGTCGGAAAGATCCCAAGGAGAAGGTAATGACAACCCACTCCAGTATTTGTTCCTGAGAAATTCCATGGACAGAGAAGCCTGGCGGACTGCAGTCTGTGGGATCACAAAAGAATTGGACATGACTTAGCGACTAAACAACAATAGATGTACACACACAGACACAGATACCCAAGCACGCTCTTCTAGGTCCCAACTTGAGTGTAACTGTACACGTTCATGCATGTTCACAAACACAGATGCCCATATTCTCATGTGCACACACACACACCCATGTTCATACACGCTGACACTGATACATGCAGACACATATTCTCCTACAATCCCCCCCCCCCTACATACACACACACACACACACACACACACACACACACAATCTGCCTTCCCTCCAACAGAAGGCCCTCAAGGCTGCTGCTCTGTGGGCCTGTGCTGTCAGGGAGGCTGGTAAGAATCACTGGGGCAGCTCGACAGTGATAACAATTTCCAGAGCCAACAGCAGAGAGCTTAATCCACAGTGAAAAGCTGACAGGGCCGGCGCCTCCGCGTGCTTCCTGCCAGCTCCTACTCACTCAGCCCAGCGTGGGGAGGTGGCAGACTCTCGGAGCCCTCCAGCCATGTCATCTCCTCTCTAATGATGCCAACGTTTTGACAAAGCTTAGCAACACAGCCGGTAGGTGTGAAGTTGGAATTAATTTTCTTTCGGAAGGTCAAGTGCATTAATGAGCTTTCCGCTGGCTGGTATTGTTCTTTTCTTTTTGCAAGAGAAGAGAGAAGAAAAGGAGAAAGGGACACTTAACTGGAGCTGTTTTCTTTCTCTTCTCCTCCCTTCAGGAGTCTTGGCCCCTTTTCCAAAGCCCAATAAGTAGAGCCCTGTGGGCAGACAGATGGGCTCAGACTTGGCCTCCCACGGAACAGTTAATTCCCCTGCTGCACTAGGAAAGTCTCAGCCTTAGACCTGCCCTGAGGGACAGGGGCTAAGCAAAGAAGAATCAAATATACATCTCAGCCTTTAAGGCATTTGAGTAGATACAAAGATAGTAAAAATAAATGTGTTTCATTGTATATTCCATTCCTGATTGATTAGTAGTGGCTGCCTGGAGCTTTGCAGGGAAAGCAAGGACCACTGGAGCCTCTTCAGGCTCTTTGGGCAGGAGGGTCCTGATTGATTAGCGATGTCTGCCTTGGACATCATATAAGGTTTAGCAGCATAAACAGAAGTATTAAAAAAAAAAGAAATACCAGAGCTATTAAAAAAAGAAGAAAAACACCTAGAATTCAGAGGTATTTAAAAAGCAGAGCTATTTAAAAAAAAAGAAATACCTAGAATTCAACATATTAAGAATAAATAGGAAATTCATTAAACAAGTATATTTAAAACCTAAGTGGAAAAAAGTCCACAAGAAAACTTAGGGAAGAAGCTACATGTAAACGGAAATTGTAAACTAATTGTAAACTACCAGGAATGTGACATAAAGATTCTTGTGACCCAGATGGGGCTTCTGCTAAGCTCTGAAGTATAATTCTCATTTAAAGGATTGCTGTTGCCCTCAACCAGTTCCTGTCATGGAAGAACCTGGGCTGCAAGAATACTGGAGTGGGTTGCCATTTCCTTCTCCAGGAGATCTTCCCGACCCAGGGATTGAACCCAGATCTCCCGCATTGTAGGCAGATGCTTTACCATCTGAGCCACTAGGGAAGACACATATATTAGCACAGCCACTGAAAAAATTTGTCTAGAAAGAAGCCAGTTTGGACCTTTGTTTGTTTGTTTGTTTTTTAATATTTTTCAAGATTTATTTTTGATGTGGACCATTTTTAAAGTCTTTACTGAATTTGTTGTGATATTGTTTATGTTCTGGTTTTTTGGACATGAGGCATGTGGGATCTTAGCTCCCAAACCAGGGATTGAACCCACACCATTGGAAGTGGAGTTCTAACCATTAGACCACCAGGGAAGTTCCTCAGCCTCTTTTTAAAAATTAAATGGGACTATGGGAGAAAGCTCTGGTAGGGTAATCAGTGTGGTCACTTATCTGTTTTCCCCTCCAGAATTCATACTTGCTAAGGGCAAAGAGGGTGTGTGTGTGTGTTTGTGCAGACTCACTGCTCTGCACCTGCGTGCTAACACTCATGCCCAATAACCACATATTAAATGAATAGATGAAAGGATCGAATCCAACCCTGACTTCTGTAGAGCCATTCAGGGTGTCCAAATGTTTCCCGGATTTCTGATGACACATCACTATCTCTTCTTTAATTCTTGGAGCTGAAGCGTATTATACCTCCCGTGATAGGGACTGAATCTGTCAGGATTCCAGTTTGGGTTCTAGCTCTTCCTAGCCGTGTGACTTTAGGCTAGTCACATCACTTCTCTGAGTCCTAGTTTCATCTTTTGTAACATGGGACTAATAATAGCATCTGCCTCATAAAGCTATTGTTGAAAAATCAGGGGAACCTGCAGTTTTTCTTGTAAACCAGGGAAATTTTGAGAGGGAAAGGTGGAACTATAAATAATCGCCCTGGGACATTGAGTATAAGATGTCCCGAGTCACCAGGCTGTCTGGTCACCCCATGCCAACTAACCTCGTCCACAGTGCCTGGCACATAGGGTTCCATACTGTTAGGTGACATCATGAGAAAACTGCAGCCAAATTTCTGCTTGCTCTCTCTCTCTCTTACTCTTCTGTGATGTGGAGTGACAGAATGAGCTTGGCTTCAAGGTTCTTGGTTCTGTCGCTTCACCTTTAGGTACACACCTGCTCAGAGGAGATGGTAGCTGAGGCACGCATGAAAGATTAGTGATGATTTTGCTAGGCGACATATATAAAGATGGAGAGAGGAAGCTTTCAGACATAAAATAAAAAGAACAGCTTAAACAAAAGTTTCGTGTCCAGCTCATGGGCTGTTGGGTAGGGCCCAGTTGGAAGCAGGTCGTCAAGGACCACAGATCTAAAAGGTTTGTGAGTCTGAGAAATCAGGTTCAGAAGATGGAATGTGTGGGCTTTGAACACATTTTTTAATCTGTTACATTACCCATAAGAGACCTGCCAAAAGAGGACTGTGAATCAAGACACCAACATGAGAACAACTAATTTTCCTGGGAAGACTCTCAAAGTCCAGTGACCCAATGACTAGATCATATTTTAAAATGATGTTGTAAAAATTCCTTTATTAAAAAAGAGGATGGGAGATAGCCACCACCTCTCCCTTTTTTATTACCATTATTATAGAATGTCACCAGCCGAGAAGGCAAACTTTAGCAAAACAAACCTCTAAAGAAAAGAAAGACTCTTTTCTAATCTGGGAAAAACTCAGTGGGATTTAAACCGAGATAAAGTTCCAGTCTCCCATCTCAGTGACCCTCCAGCAGTTGCTTTGCAAGCATGACATTTGCTCACGTCCATCCTCCGCATTCCGTTCATCTGTTCTTGTCTCCCAAACAGGAGGACACTGACGGGGCAGATCCCCAGCTCAGTCATGATCAGAAACATCTGGGTGCTTTCCAAACCCTGCGCCTTCAGAGCAGGATGCCCCTGGGACCTGTCTGACTTGCTTTCTTCCAGCTCAGAAAGACACCCGCCCAGGAATCTGAGATTGCCGTTCATGTAAATTGCACCTCTTCCAGAGGCCTTTAAAAAATTGTTTTGTTTGTTTGGCTGTACCAGACCCCAGTCGCAGCATGCTGGACGTTTTTAGTAGGGGCAAGAGTCGGACATGACTGAAGTGACTCAGCAGCAGCAGTGGGATCTTTAGTTGCAGCATGTGAACTCTCAGTTGAGCCATGTGGGATCTAGTTCCCCGACCAGGGAGAGAACCCAGGCCCCCTGCATTGGGAGTGTGGAGTCTTAGCCACTGGACCCCCAGGGAAGTCCCCACACCTCTTCCAGAAAGACAGATTCTTACACCCTGCTTAGCCATGGCTCGAGCTCTCCCTTCTCTCCCTGACAGTTGCAACCTGCAGCTCGGAAGAGCTTATGCTATATTTCATTCCATTCATGGCTTACCAAGGGCAAGTGTTTGATGAGCGTGTACTAAGTTCAGATTCTGTATTGCCAGAGTCCTGTCTCTGTGTTAGACCGACACTCTGTAGGCACTGGGGATGCAGTGGTGAACATGGCAAAACCTTGATCTGCTTGGTGAGTTTCTGCAGCAGGACAAAATAAACTATATAGTATTATCTAGCTCAAAGACCTTGACTCCCCACCCATCCAGTTCATTCCATGACCATTCTCCTTGGGGAAAAGCCAACCCCATTCTTCTTCACCCTTTCTTCCCTGGCCTCTTTCATACTTGCAACATTCTGTCTCCCAGTATTGTGAATAGCCAGTATGCCTGCCCAGTCATTAAAATGGGTAACTTGCTATTGAGAGCAGGCTCTCGGGTCTGATGGCCTGGGTTTGAAGCCTCATTTCTCTACTTCCGTCTGTGTAAACTTGGGTAATTGGCCTAGTTCTCTATGTCTTCAGTTGCTCATCTGTAAATAGGAACCATAACCACACTAACTCCCAGGGTTGCTGTGAGACAGTTGATAAGTCATGCATTCCGCACAATGTATGGGGCATAGTAAAGGCTCAAAAATGTCAGCCATTTTTATCCTTTTATTGGTGTTGAGAAAATGCTAATTGATTACTGTGACAGATATTTCTCTTATCACTGGTGTGCCTGTAGGCGTCTATACTTCCCAGCCTCTTTGCAATTAGGAAGAGTCATGTGATTAGTTGTGACCAAACAAATATTAACAAAGGTGACATATGTTACGGCAAGGAAACTTCCCTAGATAATACTATATAGTTTATTTTGTAAAGAACTCCACATGGTGAACTTCCTTCAACTTGGATCCCTGAATGGACTGCATGGATCCCTGAGTGACAGTATGAACCCCTGAGCAACTGCAACAGACAGGAAGTATGTGTGAGAAATGAATATTTGTTAATTTAAGACAGAGGTTAGGGACTTCCCTGGTGGTCCAGTGGTTAAGACTCCACATTCCCAGTGCAGGGGGCACGGGTTTGATCCCTGGTTGGGGAACTAAGATTCCACATGATGCATGGGTAAAAAAGTAAAAGAAAAGATACAAATGTTAAGTGGTATGTGTAAAAATCCAGAAGAACCTAGCATGCTTTAATTAATATAAGTACCAGCTATACTCCAGGCTCTAAGTCAGGCCCAGCAGACACAGTCTTGAGTCAGAGTCATATTCATGGACTTAAAGGAGCTTGCATTTGGGGGACTGCATATGCTCTTGCTTGAATGAATGAAGAGTGACCATGGATGCTTAAGACCCAACCTGTGGCTGCCTTTATGCCAGATACTCATCAACCTGAAGGCAGACTTTCACTTCCATCCCAGCAGCCCAGTATATGCCTACAGGTGCCTTTTGAAGTGAATGCCAGCTTCTTGGTGATTCTCTCCTTGGAGGAAACATCTTGCCTTCCTTCCAGATATACCCTAGGTGAGGCATCACATGACCTTGCCCATCAGGTCCAGGGGCAGTCACCAATAAGAGTCTTTCCTGGAAACCAGTAACTGGTGAGAGGCAAGGCATGACAGTGGCGGCATGGTGGGGTAAAGGTCCATGAGCCTCCATGAAGACCCCAGAGCTGCCTTTTCCCTTCCTTTCTTGGATCTTTATTATCCAGCTATATGCTGACATCCTGAGATACCTCCATGTCATCCTAACAAATGTCTTTTATTTTTCCTTAGCTAGCTGAAATTGATTTATGTAGTTTTTGACCAAAGGACCTTGAAAGTAAAAGTCGCTGTGTCCTATCCGACTCTTTGCAACCCCATGGACTATAGCCTGCCAGGCTCCTCTGTCCATGGAATTCTCCAGGCCAGAATACTGCAGTAGGTAGCCTTTCCCTTCTCCAGGGGATCTTCCCAACCCAGGGATTGAACCCAGGTCTCCTGCATTGCAGGTAGATTTTTTACCATCTGAGCCACCAGGGAAGCTCAAAGGACCTTACCTGGATGCTAATGTGGGCACATAGTAGGACTTCAGTTAATACAATGTGATGAAAAATGATATGTGAGAGAAAAGAAGAGAGGAGAGGGAAAGTCAGGGAGATAGAGAAGAAGAAAAGAGAGGAGAGAGAGAAAAAGCTTGAAAACAACTGTCAAAAATGCTCCCCGGATGATCATGAAAAGTGCCTGTAGTTAATGACTGTCAGAGGCTTCAGGATCTTAAAAACCTAGGTTCCAGTTTTGACGTTACCCTTGCTTAGCTGTGTGACCTTAGGGTAAGGAGCTTCACTTCTCTGAACCTCTGTTTTTCCATTTGGCAAATGAGTCCATAAAGCCATTCTGTCTTATTCTGAAGATATTATAAGGGATGCATGCGATGGTACCTCCTGTGGGTCCCGGCGTGTATTAACCACCAGGGAAACATGAATTTTCTTCTCTCCTGTCATCAGGGAACAGTACTTTGTTTCCTCCTCTCCTGCCTCCCTCAACCTTAAGAAGTCCAGAAAAGGGACTTTCCTGGTGGCCCAGTGGTTAAGACTCAGCCTTCCAGTGCAAGGGATGCAAGTTCGATCCCTGGTCCAGAGCTAAGATCCCAATGCCATAGAGCAACTAAGCCCACATGCCCCAGCTAAGACTCAACGCAGCCATATAAATACATATTAAAAAAAGAAAAGCCCAGAAAAGGTAAGAGAGCTCCTTTTGGAAAGATCTGTTTTTTGGCAGCCAACTTTGAATTTCTCAGCTATTATTTGGAGCTCAAAGTTCACACATCTGTGATGGATGAGCAGGGAACACTAACACCTCGTTAGTGTCTGAAACCACTGGTTGGAATCGGGAAGGAGGACAGCCCAAGGTCCAGCACCTTAACCATGGAAATAATACACGCTTCCCCCAAAATGAAGAAAGGTGAGTGGGGAAGGGAGCCGCACAAATCATTGCAAGGAGTTATTTGACCTGCTTGAAAATTTGAATTGCTTGGTAATGGCCAACCTGTTGGGTGGTATTTTATTAACATGAATAGATTTTTACAGGATATTTCTCACATTGCTTTCCGAGAGTCTCAGGAATTCATTAAATATTAAGAGGTAGCACTCTGGATTGTTCAGTTAAAGATGCCCTCTGATGAGGCTTCCCACAAGTTAGAGACCTGAAGGAAGCAGGCAGGCACAGAATAGATATTTGCTGTCAGCCTCAGCAGAGGAGATAATAAAATAATAATAGCTGTGAATGTTTACTGGCTGCTTACTATGTGCCAGGCCCTAAGCTAAGCACTTGACATTTTTTTTTTAAATACGCTTTGTAAAGAAGGTATTATTAGCATCCCTGTTTTACAGATGGGGAAACTGAGGCATAGATTTCAAAGCTAGTGTGAAGGGGGAAGAAATGGAGACATATTAGCTAAACTTTGAAGTTGGGTACATGAGGACTTTTCCAGATCTTCTTGCTAGCTCTGTGATCTCCAGCAAGTTACTAAGCTTTTCAGAGCCTCAACTGCTTCTTTTACAAACTGGAAAGTATCCCCATGTTATAGGCAAGGAAATAGAGACCCAGGTCACAGAGCTAATAAATGATATGTCTAGAACTCATTCAGTGATCTTGGGTTCAGTCCTATTGTTTATTGGTGCATGATGAACAACTTCAGAATTCAGTGGTTTAAAGCAAACGCCTCATTTTGCACATGATATTATAGACAAGAATTTGGGAAAGGTTCAGCTGGGTGGTTCACCTATGATCCACTTGGAATTAGCTGGGGATCCACTTTCAAGATGCCTTTTTATACTCCCATGCACTTCACCTTCTCCATATGGTATCTCATCCTCCAGATCCTCAGCATTTGTCTTGGGTTTCCTCACAACACAGTGGTGTAGAGTCCCTGGACTCCTTACCAGGATAGTTGGTTTGCCTCAAAATGAATGTTCCAAGAGATGAGAAGTGGAAGTATCCTTTGAACTATAATCTATTGGTCAAAGCAGTAACATACCACTACTCTCTCTGGATTCAAGGGGAATAGACATAAGCCCCCACCTCTCAATAGAAGGAATGTCAAAGAATTTGTATCCATTTTACTCTGTCTCATTGATAGATAAGTGAAAAAGTCACTCAGTCGTGTCCAACTCTTTGTGACCCCATGGACTATACAATCCATGGAATTCTCCACGCCAGAATACTAGAGTGGGTTGCCTTTCCCTCCTCCAGAGGATCTTCCCAACCCAGGGATCAAACCCAGGTCTCCCATATTGCAGGCAGATCTTTACCTGCTGAGCTACAAGGGAAGCCCTGTTGATACACAAGAAGCCAGTAAATGATAACTCTTACTTAGAAAAAAAAATCTATAAAATAGAGCAGTTAATAGCTACCAACCCACCCACCCAAGAGGGTGTATTTATTAGGAGGATTAAATTCATGAATGTAGAATTGAATGCCAGATACTTGGCAAAAAACAGGTACAGAATGAGACTAGGTTCCCTCCCTCTAGTGACTACTGGGACCCCTCCCCCTGCTCCCAGCCAGAGAGGTAATGTTATCTCAAGTGTAGGGGTGCCAGGTAAATTATAACACATCCAGTTAAATTTGTGTTTCAGACAAATGATGACTAATTTTAGTATAAGTATGTTTCATGCAATATTGGAGACATACCTACACTAAAGGGGATTCCCAGGTAGCATTAGTGGTAAAGAACCCACCTGCCAATTCAGGAGACATAAGAGATGCCGGTTCAATCTCTTCGTCAGGAAGATCCCCTGGAGGAGGGGATGGTAACCCGCTCCAGTATTCTTGCTTGAATAATCACATGGACAGAGGAGCCTGGCGGGTTATAGTCCATAGGGCCGCAAAGAGTTGGACACAACTGAAGCCAATTAGCATGTACACAAGCACTTATACTAAAAAAGTATTTGTTGCTTATCTAAAATTCAAATTTAACTGGGCATCCTATTTATTTGCTAAATCTAGCAATCCTACCAGCTTATAGCTAGCAGAGCTGAGACCAAGAACTCTCATTTTAGCCTCTGACCTCAGGGCCCAGGAAGACTGAATGTGAAATTTCAGTTAGGAGCCATACATGGTTTGTCCACACATGCAGCTGTCTTTCCTCCAAACATACCAAAAAAGAAGCAGAAGAGAAAGAAAACAGAAGTTGAAAGGCTTACCAATATTCCAGCCATCTTGATCCCATCTGTAAGGGTGGAGGTCCAGTATTTATTATATTTCTCCAGTCATGGAGCTCACTGTCAAGTCATGGAGCCCTGGAGAAGTGGCTTCACTCAGTTTTCTCATCTGTGAAATGGGGGTGATAGTAATACCAATTCAATCCAGATCGATATTGTGAGAAATAAATAAGGCAAAATTATAAAATGGTTAGAGCAGTTCCTAATCCTTGGTAACTGCTCAATGTTAATTTTTATTAATATCAGTGGAGAGGCAGACACTCCAAATGCTGCAATAGCTGAACCCATAGAAATATTAACATAAGCAGTCAGCGATGAAGGAGAGAGAGTGGGGGGAAGCTTCGCAGAAGTTACACCTGAAAAGAGTTGTGATAGATGAAGTGGCCTTTGAGGAACAGACAAGGAGGAATCAGCATATGTAAGGAGATAAAGGAAAGAAGTAAAATGTAAAAGGAGCTCAACTTGGCTCAATACTGATGGAGAGTTTGAAATTCTACGGCAGAGTGATGGGAGATGAACCCAGAAAGACAGCCCCAGACAGGTTCTGGGTACCACATGAGGGTGTGGCTCTTTCTGGGACCCTAAAATGAGACTCCGTAGAGGAAGGAACCAATGAGCTTTGCATGTGGACCCAGTCCCTACCATCGCAGTGAGGAAGATCAGAAGGCAAAATTAAGATCAAGATGGGCTTCTACATTATTCCAAATGGCAAGATTAGGATTTGAAACAGTAGGGGTGAGCATGTGCACAAGAGAAATGCTGAGAGACAATCTTCTGATGTAAAGGAGAATAGAGACTGGATTTCCAGCTTCCAGCCAGAGTGAGAAATTTGACCTGCACAGTAAAACACTAGAAAAGCACATTATGCCCAAATATCTTCTTAATTCACAGCTTGAGTGTGAAACTAATGCCTGTAATTGAGGAAATGGGAATTTCTATACCCCTGAGAAGCACTGGAGCAACCACCAGTACTGGAGCAACCACTGCTGCTCTGATTTTCCAGTTGAAGGTGCTAGGAGCTCATCCTAAAGGAAAGCAAGAAGAGGTAGCCAAGACATTTGTAGTCTGTAGTTGTTCTACAAATGGTTCTAGCCCTAAGTCTAAAAAGAAAATCTTAATAATTTAACCTCCTAACCATCATGAATCTAATAAGATCTGCCACATATTGAGTCACTGGTCTGTGCCAAGCATTGAGTTAAGTTTTTTAAAATATTGCTTTATTCACACTGCAATCCATTGAGGATTAGTAAAATCATATCCATTTTACAAATGAGAAAACTGAGGCTTTAGTTTACTACCCGTTCATCTAGTGAATGGGCGAGACCCAGGGACCCAGGGAGCTGTGACCATGGCCTCTGCACTCTTAACTACCACACCAGAATTTAACATTTCCCAAACAACAACCCATCATGTGTACATCACTTATCCTATAATTTATTTCAAATTATTTTAAATTAAGTCCATGTTGACTCATATCCCAGAAATTCGTAAACGCGAAAATAGAATGAGTGTGTGCTGTCACTTCAGTTGTGTCCAACTCTTTGTGACCCTATGGACTGTAGCCCGCCAGGCTCCTCTGTTTATGGGATTCTCCAGGCAAGAGTACTGGAGTGGGTTGCCATTCCCTTCTCCAGGAGATCTTCTCAACCCAGGGGCCATTCTAGAACCAGGCATTGAACCTGGGTCTCCTGCATTGCAGGCATATTCTTTACCATTTGAACCACCAGGGAAGACTCAAAAAAGTTGTGCCTAGTAGCTCAATTCTGTTTGACTCTTTGCGACCCCATGGACTGTACCCCCAACCAGGCTCCTCTGTCCATAAGACTTCCCAGGCAAGAATACTGAAGTGGGTAGCCATTCCCTTCTCCAGGGGCTCTTCCTGACCCAAGGATGGAAACTGGATTGCAGGTGGATTCTTCTGAGCCACCTTATATATATGTACTAGTCAAGGCTATGGTTTTTCCTGTGGTCATGTATGGATGTGAGAGTTGGACTGTGAAGAAGGCTGAGTGCCAAAGAATTGATGCTTTTGAACTGTGGTGTTGGAGAAGACTCTCGAGAGTCCCTTGGACTGTAAGGAGATCCAACCAGTCCATTCTGAAGGAGATCAGCCCTGGGATTTCTTTGGAAGGAATGATGCTAAAGCTGAAACTCCAGTACTTTGGCCACCTCATGTGAAGAGTTGACTCATTGGAAAAGACTCTGATGCTGGGAGGGATTGGGGGCAGGAGGAGAAGGGAACGACAGAGGATGAGATGGCTGGATGGCATCACTGACTCGATGGACGTGAGTCTGGGTGAACTCTGGGAGTTGGTGATGGACAGGGAGGCCTGGCATGCTGTGATTCATGGGGTCGCAAAGAGTTGGACATGACTGAGCGACTGAACTGAACTGAACTGACATATTGAGCACAGTATATAAGAAATCAGCACAAAACAGTACTTTTGTACTGAAGTTTTTTTGTATGATGTTTGAGATCAGGCAAACTGGTCTATGGGGATAGAAACCAGAATAGTAGTTGCTTTTTGGAAGCAGGGAGTGAGTGGATAGACAGAATAGAGTTGTGAAGAAACTTTGTAGGGTAACAATAATGACTACATGTTGATTGGGATGTTAGTTATATGTATATATACATTTGTCAGAACTCATCAAACTCTAAACCTAAGATATGTGCATTTTATTAGACGTAATTATACTTCAGTTAGAAAAACAGAGGTCTCAAATTGGGGCTTTGACATTATCTTCAAATGAGGTTCAACGTAGACTCACATAGATACACCTCATATAATTCCATATAACCTTAAAACAAGGATGCCTTTTCTAAACATTTGCTGTACATAAGGATTGGTTATTTTGTATATAGCATGATTGTTTTGTGTTGCTTATTTGTATAAATATTTTCATGCGTTAGATGTAAATATTTAAAATACGCTGTATTTTCTGTTAAAATGAAATGTCTTGCTAGAATAAGTTCCAGAATCTCTCACTTAGATGTTTCAAAATCTTGTCGTTTATATGTCTTCTTTTGTTTCAATTCTTTTATCCAGAAGATGTGTTGATGATGAATACATCTGAGGTTGGCGACATATCCACATAGAAATGTAAGTGGTGGTAAAAGCACCTTTTTAGATAGAAGATATTATAGGAATGCGGTTAATAATGTAGCATATAAAACGCCTTTCTTATTTAAGAGCAAACAATCTCCTGATAAACCAAAACCTGTGATCATTCGTTTATTCATCCACTCAAATGATGTTCACTGAGTGCTTAGTTTCATCTTTGACTCCTTTGTTTCCCTTTGCTTATCTCCCTGCAGGACTTGAACATGTTTTTGTAGTCTTCTTTTATCTATAGTATTTGTTTGTATCTCTTTGTGTTAATTTTTAGTGTTTGCTCTATGAATTTTTATATATGTAATATTCAATATTCATAGAATATGTTATAATCTTGAATATGTTATATATTAATATTGATTCTATACTTATGAAATATATTAATATGTTACATCATACTCATATTTTAAATGAATATAATATTATCTTATATATTCAGCATTTATATAATGTATATGTATATAATAGTCTACTAGTATCAACAGTTTATGACTTCCAGTAAACATAACCTAGAAATCTTACCAGTTATGTCCCTTTACCTTTTGCTCTTTATAATATAGTTTTTGTAAATATAACCGATATGTACGTTGAGGACCACAGTAGACCATATTTCAATCATTGAACACAGTTTTGAAAACCAAGAGGAGAATAATCTATTATATATATCCAGATTTTTACCATTTCTGTTGCTATTTCTTTACTGCTGATTCTCCAAGTTTCTTTCTGTTGTCATTTCTTTTGTACATGAAGAACTTTCTTTGGCAATATTTTTTAAAAGCAGGTGTGCCTGGTGATAGAGTGGAGGATGAGCTTACCCCTTCTTGTCTCACTCACTATATTAATTTCAACAATTCCATGTCTTTGAGAAGCTGGGTTTTTGAGACTGACCATGTTAAAAGACAAAACCAAACAAACAGGTACCTCACAAATAATCAATGTGGAAGATGAAATTGACAGTGATCAATCTGATTCCAAGGTTTGAGAAATTGTAGTAGGGTGCAACAGGCATACATATCCCATTAGTAAGTAATTGGGTTTACTTAAGTATGAAATAATACTTTTTTTCTTTAAATTCATGAGTGTTATTTTTTTCAAATGATACTAACTTGTTAGGGCATACATACTAACTTCTTTGAAGTGAATGACTTCATAAACACAATTGTGAAGGACATAATGAAAAAATTACCAAGATACTATAAACCAAGAAAGTTTGGGAACATCTGGCCTAGGAAAAAAGACCTATTCAAACCTAGAAGCAGAGAGATGAATTAAACCGGAGAGAATTTGGAAGGCAAACACGACTTTGCACTTCTGTAGAGTGTAAGGGGGGAAAGAAACACAAAAACACAAACAAAGCCAGTGTGCTGGTCCAGTTAAAAAAAAAAAAAAATCCGATTTGAGCTTTGTTAATGCAAAGCTCTTTATCTGAGGAGCTCAAAGAGCTTTATTACAGGTAAATATCCTTGTCTCCAGCTGCTAATAGGAGAGGCCAGGCCCAGGGAGATTAGGAGAGAATGCCTATTTAAGGTCACATAACAGTCAGTGACAAAGTGGAGACTCGCAGAGTGGTCTGTAATGGGATTTGTCTGCTGTCTATTGTATCAGCCTAAGATGCTGGGCGTGAGAGGGCTGGGCTCTAGTGCAGAAGCTTGCCAGAGATTGGGCATCTTAGAATTGCAGCCTGCCACCGCAGAAGAGACTTTGTGGGTCCCTGGGTAGGACTCCCTTTGTTTACCAGACCCTACACTGAGCCTCTGAGAGAGCAAGCAATTGTCCCAAGTCTGCACAGCCTGTTTGTGGCAGAGCCAGAAGTAGAATGGAGGACTCCTAACATCTCCCTGATTCTCTCCTAGAGTTTTCCTGGCTCTCAAGTGATTTGTCCAGGAAAACCTATTAAGGAAATTCAATTTCTCTAAAGCTGGCTGAATGGAACTGGAGTTGGATCAAAGCTGGTATGGATTTGGAAGGAATTAAGAGAGAACTGGTAAAGTACACAGACAGGGTCAGAACCCTGGTTCTGTTGAAGACTACTGCGGGACCAGGGACAAGTGACCTTCAGTCTCTGTGCCTCTGTGATCTATAAGACATACCAAGGGGTTTGGGCCTCTGGATCCCTAAAGTGCTCTAGCTTTAGTAAAAATCCACTTATTGGTTGTAAGCTATCCAGACCTCGGTCTTCCATTCTGCAAAATGGGGGCCCTGTTTGTTCCCATCTCATGGAGTTGTGGTCAGCTGCCGACTGCCTGCATGTAATGTGCTTATCTTAGAGACTCCTGCCTAGAATTACTCAATCAGTGTTGGTTATTGTCATATTCAAGATAGCCACAAACATTCTAACATGAATATTTGGGCTGGGCCTACCCATTTTCTACAATTTACCATTCTTTTATAATTTCTTCTAAATTCACACCAACATTCAAGCTTTGGATCCAACTGGGAATGCCAGAGAAACTACAGAATATGCAGCTAAATTAGATAAATAAAAAAGTAATTTATTTAATGCAAGTATATCCCCAATATTACAAGAGATATACTAATATTTGTCATCGTTTCTCTGCATTTAAATTTACCCAGCATCTTGTATTTTTACGTGTTACATCATTCAGTCCTAGCACTGTGCCAGGTTTGTGTCTCCAATTTTGGATCTGGAAAAACGTTTGGCCCATCTTCCAGGCTTCCTTTGCAGAGTTAAGGCAGTTAGGATTTCATTTTTTCATGTAGTGAACACGAAGCCCACAACGTCCTCTCATAGTAGCTCAGCCATGCTGAAGTTCAGTTTTCTAAAATTTACCAGGACAATAGGTTAGAATTAAAGGAGGAAGGGTATTTCTACATAAACATTGACTTCGGTTGATAGGCTAACGTTATGTTGGAACCTAATTCCAGAAACTCCTAGAAAAAGAACCCAGATACAGAGCATCAGAAATGTGAAGCCAGAACCACCCATAATTATAAGGGCATTAAGATTCATGTAGATAAGATAGATGGAAAGAAGATCTGTAGGTGTTTAAGTTCCAAAAGATGCAGCTAAGTAGCCAGATCTGGAGGGCATGCCAGCTTGTGAATTCAAAATGCTGAAACTTTTCTACATGAATATATTGTCCTGTCAAATGGGGTAATAATACCTGCACACTTAATCCTTATCTCCCCAACCTCTCTACTTAACCTTTGCAAAATAGGTCTCCAGGCTAGGAATTAAAAGGACTGTTTTCTGGTTCTGGATAGCAGTAGACACATGATAACTTTTTGCTGCCATTATACCAGCACAAGAATAGATGCTTTTGAACTGTGGTGTTGGAGAAGACTCTTGAGAGTCCCTTGGACTGCAAGGAGATCCAACCGGTCCATTCTGAAAGAGATCAGCCCTGGGATTTCTTTGGAGGGAATGATGCTCAGGCTGAAACTCCAGTATTTTGGCCACCTCATGCAAAGAGTTGACTCATTGGAGAAGACTCTGATGCTGGGAGGGATTGAGGGCAGGAGGAGAAGGGGACGACAGAGGATGAGATGGCTGGATGGCATCACTGACTCGATGAATGTGAGTCTGAGTGACCTCCGGGAGCTGGTGATGGACAGGGAGGCCTGGCGTGCTGCAGTTCATGGGGTCGCAAAGAGTCGGACACGACTGAGCGACTGATCTGATCTGATACCAGGTTAACACTCCCCAATAGATAAATGTCTGGCAGTGCCCAAAAGTCAAATGTTTTGTTGCATCATATGGCTCCTTGAACGAAGGGTAGTGAGTTCTTGCAAAATTCACTTACTCCTCAACCAAGTCTAGAGCCTGGCTGTAATTGCTCATCTCTTAGCACCATTCATTGCCGGGAGAAATATCAATAACCTCAGATATGCAGATGACACTACCCTTATGGCAGAAAGTGAAGAGAAACTAAAAAGCCTCTTGATGAAAGTGAAAGAGGAGAGTGAAGAAGTTGGCTTAAAGCTCAACATTCAGAAAACGAAGATCATGGGGGCACCCGGTCCCATCACTTCATGGGAAATAGATGGGGAAATAGTGGAAACAGTGTCAGACTTTATTTTTCTGGGCTCCAAAATCACTGCAGATGGTGACTGCAGCCATGAAATTAAAAGACGCTTACTCCTTGGAAGGAAAGTTATGACCAACCTAGATAGCATATTCAAAAGCAGAGACATTACTTTGCCAACAAAGGTCCGTCTAGTCAAGGCTATGGTTTTTCCAGTGGTCATGTATGCATGTGAAATTTGGACTGTGAAGAAAGCTGAGCACTGAAAAATTGATGCTTTTAAACTGTGGTGTTGGAGAAGACTCTTGAGAGTTCCTTGGACTGCAAGGAGATCCAACCAGTCCATTCTGAAGGAGATCAGCCCTGGGATTTCTTTGGAAGGAATGATGCTAAAGCTGAAACTCCAGTATTTTGGCTACCTCATGTGAAGAGTTGACTCATTGGAAAAGACTCTGATGCTGGGAGGGACTGGGGGCAGGAGGAGAAGGGGATGACAGAGGATGAGATGGCTGGATAGCATCACCAACTCGATGGACGTGAGTTTGAGTGAACTCCGGGAGTTGGTGATGGACAGGGAGGCCTGGCGTGCTGCAATTCATGGGGTCGCAAAGAGTCAGACACGACTGAGCGACTGAACTGACTGAACTGATTAGCACCATTCAAACTCTGATTTTAGAGAAGATGAGGCTATGAATCTAAAAGGAGCTGCAATATACATGAGAGCAGACAGGGTTAAACCCGTGTTTCATGGGGAAAAAATGAAGAGGCAAGGAGTGTAAGTGGAAAAAAATCCCCTCTCTGAGCCTCAGTGTCCTCATCTATCAGTTCAGTTCAGTTCCTCAGTTGTGTCTGACTCTTTGTGACCCCATAGACTGTAGCACGCCAGGCTCCCCTGTTCATCACCAACTCCCAGAGCTTGCTCAGACTCATGTCCATCGAGTCAGTGATGCCATCCAACCATCTTGTCCTCTGACATCCCCTTCTCTTCCTACCTTCAATCTTTCCCAGCATCAGGGTCTTTTCCTGATGAGTGAGTCAGTTCTTTGCATCAGGTGGCCAAAGTACTGGAGTTTTAGCTTCATCATCAGTCCTTCCAATGAATATTCAGGACTGCTTTTCTTTAGGATTGACTGGTTTGATCTCCTTGCAGTCCAAGGGACTCTTAAGAATCTTCTCCAACACCACAGTTCAAAATCATCAATTCTTCGGCACTCAGCTTGCTTCATAGTCCAATTCTCACATCCATACATGACCACAGGAAAAATCATAGCTTTGACTAGATGGACCTTTGTTGGTAAAGTAATGTCTCTGCTTTTTAATATGCTGTTGAGGTTGATTATAGCTTTTCTTCCAAGGAGCAAGCATCTTTTAATTTCATGGCTGCAGTCACTATCTGCAGTGATTCTGGAGCCCAGAAAAATAAAGTCTGACACTGTTTCCCCTGTTTCCCCATCTATTTCCCATGAAGTGATGGGACTGGATGCCATGATCTTTGTTTTATGAATGTTGAGCTTTAAGTCAACTTCTTCACTCTCCTCTTTCACTTTCATCAAGAGGCTTTTTAGTTCCTCTTCACTTTCTGCCATAAGGGTGGTTTCATCTGCATATCTGAGGTTATTGATATTTCTCCGGGCAGTCTTGATTCCAGCTTGTGCTTCATCCAGCCTGGCATTTTGCATGATGTACTCTGCATATAAGTTAAATAAACAGGGTGACAATATACAGCCTTGACATACTCCTTTGGAACCAGTCTGTTGTTCCATGTCCAGTTCTGACTGTTGCTTCCTGACCTGCATACAGATTTCTTAGGAGGCAGATCATGTGGTCTTGTATTCCCGTCTCTTGAAGAATTTTCCACAGTTTGTTGTGATCCACACAGCTAAAGGCTTTGGCGTAGTCAATAAAGCAGAAGTAGATGTTTTTCTAGAACTCTCTTGCTTTTTCTATGATCCAATGGATGTTGACAATTTGATCTCTGGTTCCTCTGTCTTTTCTAAATCCAGCTTGAACATCTGGAAGTTCTTGGTTCACATACTGTTGAAGCCTGGCTTGGAGAATTTTGAGCATTACTTTGCTAGTGTGTGACATGAGTACAGTTGTGCGGTAGTTTGAACATTCTTTGGCATTGCCTTTCTTTGGGATTGGAATGAAAACTGACCTTTTCCAGTCCTGTGACCACTGCTGAGTTTTCCAAATTTGCTGGCATATTGAGTGCAGCGCTTTCACAGCATCATCTTTTAGGATTTGAAATAGCTCAACTGGAATTCCATCACCTCCACTAGCTTTGTTCGTAGTGATGCTTCCTAAGGCCCACTTGACTTCACACTCCAGGATGTCTGGCTCCAGGCGAGTGATCACCCGAGGCGGAGGTGTGGGTCAGCAGTGGCCTAGTGCAGGGTCAGGGGCACTGAGTCCAGCAGTGTGTACATGGGACCTTTTGAAGGAGGTCGCCATTATCTCCATTCCTCATTTATAGAATGGGGCTAACTCTACACCTTCTGCAGGGTTATTCTCAGCACTTGGATGAGATGTTGTAATACAGATATAGCTCTTAATGCAATGCGCAACTGCTTTAATTGCCATAAGGAGTGAAAAGTGGAAGTGTTAGTCACTCAGTCGTGTCTGACTCTTTGCAACCCCATGGACTGTAGCCCACCAGACTCCTCTGTCCATGAAATTCTCCAGGCAAGAATACTGGAGTTAGTTGCCATTTCCTATTCCAGGGGATCTTCCTGACCCAGAGATTGAACCCGGGTTTCCTGCATTGCAGTCAGATTCTTTACCATCTGAGCCATCATGCAATGCATAACTGCTTTAATTGCCATAAGTAGTGTATAAATGTAAATAAATATTGTAACTTTTTCAGATCCTTTTGAAACCTAGCCATTAAAGAATCTGTCAAGAGTGAAGTAAGTCAGAAAGAGAAAAAGAAATATTGTATATTAATACATATATATGGAATCTAGAAAAATGGTACCTGTGAATCTATTTGCACGGCAGGGATAGAGACACAGATGTAGAGCATGGACTTATGGACACAGTCAGGGAAGGAGAGGGGGAGACGAATTGAGAGACACACATACACGACCATGTGTGAAATAGATGGCTAGTGGGAAGTTGCCACATAACACAGGGAGCCCAGCCTGGCACCCTGTGATGTCTTAGAGTGGTGGCATGGTGGGAAATAGGTTGGAGGGAAGCTCAAGAAGGAGGAATATATGTATACATATAGCTGATTCACGTTGTTGTACAGCAGAAACTAATACAACATTGTGAAGCAGTTATACAATTAGAAATAAATTTAAAATAAAAACTAAAAGAATGTCAAATAAAATAGTAAATACAGAATCTCTGTCATACTGTTTATCCTATCAATGTAGTGTGTATCTGTTTGTAGATAGATAGATAAGGGTGTATATAGATATATTTGCATATATCTATATATATGACATTTTTGGAGTGTCCCAGGTGGCGCTAGTGGTAAAGAAGACGCCTGCCAATGCAGGAGACATAAGAGACACGAGTTCAATCCCCGAGTGGGAAAGATCCCTTGGAGGAGGGCATGGCAACCCACTCCAGTATTCTTGCCTGGAGAATCCTATGGACAGAGGAGCCTGGAGGGCTACAGTCCATGGGGTCACAGAGTCGGACACGACTGAAGCAACTTGGCACACAGCATGCACGCGTGACATTGTCTCTTCTCCTAGATACACAATCAATTTCTTAAGTATATTAAATCTATTATGTGGAAACATGTTGAATAGATTAGTGCATTAAATAGATTAAACAAAAGGAAGGATGCAGATGAAGTCCAAGTTCATTTCCTCAGCTTCTCTAGTTTTTGACGTGGCTACAGAACTAGCAGTTGGGCATAAAATAGTTGTATTTACTGAGCCTCAGTGCTTCTCACCTCCCTCCCTGCCTGCCTGCCTGCTGTCCTTTCCACCTATGCTTCTTTCTTGGCAATCGGAGGCCTCTTTCCCAGCTTGAACCCTGGGGGTTTTCCAGAACCTTTTTACTTAAACATATATTGACCTGGGCCTTACTTCCCTGAGTAAATTATGCCACAGGCAGCAATCTCCAGGTCATAAATTAGCCCACAACCGCATGCAACTGTCTGCTAACGATGCGGATGGTGAAACTACGTCTTCATGGAACTGGCCAGACAAGAGTCCTCTAAATTTTGTTGGCTGACAGCTCCCTCTCTCCCCCTCACCTGGCTGGCTTTTCAGTGCCTCTCTGTCTGGTTTCATCTTTATCGTCCCTCATGTGTTCATGCCAGAGATAAAAGGACTCCATCAAGGAAGCCAGGGAAAGAAGGGTTGACAACAGCACCCAACCCATAAGAGGTGTTCGGTACATATTTGTTGAGTGAATGGTTGCACGTAAAGAGCAGGACACGATGTTGACTTTGATGGTTGTTGGTGTTCTCATTGTCCTGGCAGTTCCTTAAGGTCAAACCAGAGTCTTAGCCTTAAGGAAAGCCTGGCCTTAAAGAAACTATCCTGGTTTCTCCAAGGTCTTTGATAGGGCTTGTCATTCAAAACACCATCAATCCACTGGGGAATGGATGGATGCTAGGGGGATTCTGGTAATCAAAGTGTCTTCCTTCTATGGACCACTTTTTCTTTCTTCATCAGTGTCTTCTCTTTGTAGCCTTCTCTTGAGCTGTTTGCTGCTGCTGCTAAGTCACTTCAGTCGTGTCCGACTCTGTGCGACCCCATAGATGGCAGCCCACGGGGCTCCCCCGTCCCTGGGATTCTCCAGGCAACAGCACTGGAGTGGGTTGCCATTTCCTTCTCCAATGCGTGAAAGGGAAGTCGCTCAGTCGTGTCCAACTCTCAGCGACCCCATGGACTGCAGCCTTCCAGGTTCCTCCGTCCATGGGATTTTCCAGGCAAGAGTACTGGAGTTGGGTGCCATTGCCTTCTCCTCTTGAGCTGTTTAGATGTACTGAATTGGGGTCAGATACATGTATTGGCTCAATGAATATTCGAGTCCTTGTCTCTCTCTCACCTTTGAAATTTAAAGGAATTCCTTTATATCTGTGTTATCATCTCATTCCAAGAAATCAAGGGAAAGAATCCTTGAATATGGGTTTCACTTGATGAATTTTGTGAATATTAATTATTGTTGTTGTTCAGTCGGTAAGTCACGTCTGATTCTCTGTGACCCCATGGACTGTGGCCTGCCTGGCTCCCTTGTCCTTCACTATCTCCTGGAGTTCGCTCAGATTCATGTCCATTGAGTTGGTGTTGCTATCTAACCATCTCTTTCTCTGCTGCCCCCTTCTCCACCATACTCCTGTAATCCTCACAATTATACAAGATGTGGGCCAGAAGTTACTGACAGAGAAACTGAGGGTCAAAGTGATTAGATAATTTGACTGAAGTGGGAAGAACTGGTCACAACGTGGATTTCAACTCAGATTTGCCTAACTCCAGGATAGACTATTCAGCCACTACCCTGTTCAGAGTGGCAGTGGTGTTTGGTTTTGTTTTTTAAGTTCTTAACTAGGGATTTCCCTGGCGATCCAGTGTGGGACTTCACCATCTAGTGCAGTGGGTACAGGTTCAATCCCTGGTCAGAGAGCTAAGACCCCACGTGCCTCAGGGCCATAAACCAAAACATTACAAAAAAGAAACAATGTTGTAACAAGCTGAGTAAAGACTTTGAAAATGGTCCAGGTCAAAAAAAAAAAAATCTTAAAAATAAATAATAAAAGTTCTTAACTTGAATTCATAGCCCTGCTCTGCCCCCAACCCCACAAAGGAAACCAGCAATTGATTGTGTCAGGGAGCTTGTGAGCCCTTTGAAATAACATTCACATACTTCCCTGTTTGCCTACAGGTTTTTCTGAAAGAGACTCCATAGCTCTCAATAGATTATCACAGGGATGCATGATACCCAAATTACCTTGGGTAATTACATTGGCTAGAGCAGGATCAGAATGGGAATGTGAGTATTAAGAAGCACTGAGCAACATCCGAACTCTCCCACTGGTGAAACCAGTCCATACTCTACCACTGAATACATACTTCTCTTCGTTTTTGAGATCTGGTCCTTAACTCCTGGCTGTTTTCTTTAGCCAAAACTGAATAAGCACAGGAGCCACTGGAAGCTGTAAACATTAGAGGAAACAAAAAAGCAAAGTCAGTGGGGCCCAGCATTCCTCAGGCCTGGAAGAGCAGGAGTCACCCAACTTGCCCCAGGATCAAAGGAACGAGGCAAACCCTTCATCACCCGGCTTCCACATCAGCACTGTTTAGGGCAGGAAGATGTCAAGGGGGAAGGTTTTCTTTGAAGTGTCAAGATAAGAACCATCTCCACTTCCCTCGAGTGTGAAAGTGATTCCTCCAGGAGCCAGGGGAGGGTGTGAGGCATTTGGCTGTCTGTACAAGAGCTGGGAGGAACTTATCAGTGAAGACAGACACCTTCGTGGCTCCAGGCTGTGTCTGGACCCAGCCGAACATCTCCTGTGAGCATCAGTCCTTAAAAATATATGAAACGCTGAGCCACACTGCCGTGTTTCCAATGGTGTCCCATTTAGAGTTGTGTCTACACCGGCTTTAGCGTTAACAACGGTTGAGTGGCTAGACTCTTATACTCGTGTGGACTAGTTAGACCTTGTCCCTTCTGCTGGGCGAGCGTGGGCAAGTTACTCACCCTCTCTGAACCTCAATTTCAGTGGGATTTACAATAATAACCCCTATATCTAGGGTTAATTTGGGAATGAAGTGAGACTATGCTAACTAACCATTTCCTTTCCTTAATATCCGGTACATAAGCACATTTTAAAAATGTTAGCTGATATTTTTCTTTACTGTCTGGCTCAATGCATCTGGTCCAGGTGGTCTTTAGAGTCAAAATATCTGAGGATGTGGTATTCTTCTGAGCTGAAGAATGAGATCTCACTTGTCTTCTTTTCCAACATGATCAGCATGATGTCATAGCCAAGAGCATACTGCCAGCATTTAAATCCTAGCTTTAGCCTTTAATAACTTTGTGAACATTGGGAAGTTACTGAGCTTCCCTGTGCCTGGGCATTTTATAGATGTTGATTATTAGAAGTTAATGAGTTATCATATTAGAAATTAGAACAATGCTAGGAATATAGGAAATGTTCAGTGAGTATCAGTTTCAAGCTGTGCCTCCTCCCTCCACTAGCTTTTATAGACACCAGTGTCTATTTATTAAATGAAATTTATTGAAAAACTGAAGTGTTCCCAGCATTGGGCTGTAGGATTTTAAAAGCATTCATTGGCCTGGCACTGTAGTTAAGATTACATTTTAATTAAGGAATTAATATATACTCATGCAGTCACTCATTCAATCAGAAAATCCGAGGTCCAACTATAGGCTGGGCACTTATTCTGTCTATAATAGCAAAAACTTTGATATGTCAACCTTTGACCTTCATGGAGATTCCTTTCTGTGCCTGGAATATCCTGGAACACAAGCGACTGACCTTCTTTTTAAAAGAAACCTCCTAAGGTTTTCAAATCCTTTAGGTCTCAGTTTAAACACCACTTCTTCTTGAAAGCCATCGCCAATTCTGGATGAAGTTAGGTCTCCTATTGTGTGCTCCAAACACCACACTTTGTCTATCACATTTTGAATGGTTGGTTTAATGTTTGGCTCCAGCAGTCTTTAATTCCTTGAGGGTAAGCTCCATACCTGCCTTTCTTTTGCTATATCCCCAACATCTAATGGACTCCCTGGCACATACAAGTACTCAAAAATATTTGTGCAAAGATGAAGAAAAGAGGGAATGTCTAAAAGTGTACTTCTCCTGTTGGAAGGTATTATTTATTATCTTAGGTCATACCAACTGTAAATGATACCTCCACTTTGGAGAGTTTTGTAACAGTGAGTTCTGAAACTTTTAGAGCTTGTAAGATTCTCTGAGACAGCTAGTCCAGTTTCTTTGTTTTTCTGGGGGAAACTGAGCCTGGAGAGTTAAAGCCATTCATCAAACTGTACTTAATGGGCAGAATTGGGACAAGAACTCAAGTCTTTTAATGCCCAGAATCTTTTGCAAAAAAAAAAAAAAAGAGGAGGATTAAATCAAATTCTCTCATTAAACTGTACTATTCACCTAGCATGGAACAACCAAGACTCTCCCATTGGAGATGAACACTGAGGCACTTAATTGGGCAAAGTAGCTTTCTCATTAAAGGCAGGCATTGGGGGATAGTACGAAAAAAATTAAAACACGGGCTCAAGAAAGCTCAGGCTCACATCCTATATATTTTAGGATATTCATAATGCCTTCATTTTTAAGTACACAAAGTGATATTTCTTACAGAAATGTTGTACATTATATGAAATAATGTGTGTGTTGTATAATAATTTGATTGACCTTTGTCCCTGGTTTGGAGACTCTAAATCTTTGGAATTTCCTTAATTATAGGGGTGGCAATGGCACCCCACTCCAGTACTCTTGCCTGGAAAATCCCATGGATGGAGGAGCCTGGTGGGCTGCAGTCCATGGGGTCGCTAAGAGTCGGACACGACTGAGCGACTTCACTTTCACTTTTTCGCTTTCATGCATTGGAGAAGGAAATGGCAACCCACTCCAGTTTTCTTGCCTGGAGAATCCCAGGGGCAGGAGAGCCTGGTGGGCTGACGTCTATGGGGTCACGCAGAGTCGGACACGACTGAAGTGACTTAGCAGTAGCAGTAGCAGCTTTGTTATACATGGGGTCCCTGAATCACACCTGAGTTTGTGCTAAGCATTGACTCAGAATAGGGACAGGTTGACCAGAAAGACAATTAGAAGGGTGAAACTTTGAATCTGACTTACTTTTAATATTTATTTATTTCTTTGATGGTGCTGGGTCTTAGTTGTGACATGGGATCTAGTTCCCTGACCATGGATCAAACCCTGGCCCCCTGCATTGAAAGCACAGAGTCTTAACCGCATTGGACCACCGGGGAAGTGGTTGGTTATGCAGTAATAGATAAATGGAACAAGTAGCAACAGCAATAAAATGCCAGGTACTTAAAAGGCACTATCTCATTGGTTCATGAAAGCAACCCAAGGAGGTATGTATTATTATTGTGTCTATTTTAGCAATGAGGAAACTGAGGATCAGGGAGATGAATTCACATGTACAAGGCCACACAACTGGAATGTAATAGAAGCAGGACTTTAACCTCTTGGATTCCAGAGCCCAGTCTCTTAACCATTAAATTCTCTTGTCCCTTGACTGTGCTGCGAAAAGCATCAAGTTGGCCCCTTTCTGGAATCCACAGAGTTTTTGCCTCAAACAGAACCTTGGCAGGACTCACCGTACCCTGAAGGGGAGTGCTTCTTCATAACCCTGTGGACAATGTTAAGAAAAATAAACCAGCAATGATGCAGAACCCTCTGGAAAATCAGGAAGATGCTATCTACTCAACTTGCATATGCAAGGTTATCAAAACTTGGTGAGAGCTAAAGCTGCAGGAGAGCTATGAGAAGAAAAGCAACCACTGCAAACCTGCCCCTGGAAAGGAGGAGGAAGTCATAGGATTAAACACATCAACCTCTTCCCAACTCCTTCCACCTCTCCAGCTGGAGCCTCCCACTGGCTAAACCCAAATGGAAGCCAGAGGGCACGGGGCCCACTGTGGCCACTCATGCAGGTGAGTTTCTTGGAGAAGGAAGGGATCAGACCTGGGCAAACAGCACAGCTCTATTCACGTGTTCCCTATTTCCCACACTTGGTACAGGTGGGAATGAGCCATTCCAAAAGTCAGATGAAAATGCATGCGATATATTGTCCTCCTGGGGTTTCTGGAGTAAAACTAAACCCCAAACCCCACTCCATAGGCTTCTGTCACCTTCCCAGAGCTCATTTCCAAAAGGAAATAACACCTGCCCCAAAGCTCCACCTGCCAAGGCCACCTCTCTGAACCTCCAGCTGCCGGGGGCTGACGGTAAGTCACAGAAGCGTAGTGATTTCTCAAGGGAAAGATGAGCAAAGTGAATGCAGAATTCCTCCACACACGGGATGAAAAGCCCTGTGTGGGAAGGCAGATGAGGAAAGCTGGGAAGGGGGTAGGAGAGAGTAGAATAAAACCTTGCAGCCACAGCCTTTTCCAAGAACAGGAAGCAATCTAAAGAATGTTCTCTTTACGGAACACAGTCCACAGTCAACCAAAGAACTTCTGGGCTTTCCCTTTGCCTTCATTATGTGCTTTTTGATTTCCTGGGCCAGCAGACTGCTATTAATTAGTTGTTGTGTAGGTTAATCCAGCCTTTTCATTCATGGACTTATTTTCTCCCGCTAAGAGTTTTAAGTTCGAAATGTCACTAACAACCTCGGTAATTTAGTGTCCAAACCCTCAATGGTCAGGGAATTATAACTAATGAATAATATGTTCAACCAATTTAATTCTAGAAGCAGCTCATTAACATATCAAAAGACTTTCAAATGTGCACCCTCTTTGACCCTAAAATTTCCTGCCTAGCAAATGTGGGGTTTTTTCCTTTTTGGCCCTAAAGAAATAATTATGGATTTGAACAGATATTCAGTTAAAAAGCTGCTCACTGAATTATTGTTTAGTCAGTAGCTCAGATGGTAAAGAGTCTGCCTGCAATTCAGGAGACCCGGGTTCAATCTCTGGGTTGAGAAGATCCCCTGGAGAAGGGAAATGCCACCACTCCAGTATTCTTGCTTGGAGAATTCCATGGACAGAGGAGCCTGGTGGGCCATAGCCCATGGGGTCACAAAGAGTCAGGCTTGACTGAGTGACTAATACACTTATATATTATTGTTTTATACATATATATACACACATATATATATTTCAGATTATTTTCCATTATAGGTTATTATAAGATATTGATATAATAGGTTATCAATAACCTATAGTAATAGGCTATTATAAGATATTACTTGTGCTTTGTTGCTTGTCTATTTTTGTATAGTAGTTTGTATCTGTTAATCCTGTACTCCTAGGAATGTCCCTCCCTTCCTCTCCCTTTTGGTAGTCACAAATTGGTTTTCTATGTCTACAGTTCTGCTTTTGTTTTGTATATAGATTCATTTGTATTATTTTTTAGATTTTACATGTAAGTCATATAATATTTGTCAGAATATGGGTTTCTTTTACTCAAGTGTAACAATGATATTAGAGCCAGCATTTGGATCCAGGGACCCTGGCTCCAGAGCTTGTCCACTTAGCTAAAGTGTCCCTAAAAATGAGATTCTCTTAATAAATTATGGTCCATCTATAAAATAAAATACTGTTCCACTATTAAAAAGTATGTATATAGCTATGAAAAGATAATCCAGAAAATCTTATAGATGGTGAGAAAACAATATAAACTGTAAATATGCTATGATACTTCTGTGGGGAAAAAGTATGGTTACATACATAGAAAAAAGTATAAAAATTATATTAAAAATGTCAATATATTATGGCAATGATGACATTTGGGGTGATTTTGTTTTTATTCTCTTTCTTTAGCTGTATTTTTTATGTTTCACATAATAACATGAATTGCTTAATTATTAGAGAGCACAAAATACAATAAAAGTTATATTTTAAAACATACAGTTTGTGCTTCCCCAGATTGCTTGCATGCATGCTAAGTCGCTTCAGTCGTGTCTGACTCTGTGACCCCATGGACAGCAGCCCGCCAGACTCCTCTGTCCATGAGATTCTCTAGGCAAGAATACTGGAGTAGGTTGCCATTTTCTTCTCCACCTTCCTCAGATTACTAGAGACCATATTGAACCTTGTAGAAAATGTCAAATGAGAGACACAACAGTCTATGGTAAAATAGAAACACTTCCTATACATACAGGAAAACTACATTTCCCAGATTCCCTTGCAGCTAGACTGCTATCACATGACTGAGTTTTAGCCAATGAAAACTGAGTAGAAGTCATATAAGCTATTTGTACACCTAGCCCATAAAAATATTCCATGTGGTTCCCTAGTCCTTTCTTCTCCTGTTAGGATCTCAGGAGCCATATGTTCCAGAAGGCATACCTAAAAATAGTGGGAATCTGTCCCAATTTGCATTATTATTGAGTGATCAGGGTGGTCAACATCCTGGTTTGCCTGAACTTCAAGGAGTTTTGAGTGCAAAGATTTTTAGTTCTGGGAACTGACAGCTTTTGGGAAACCTGGGAGAAGTTGGTCACTTAAATGGGCAAGAAATAAGCTTGTATTATGATAAGCCTCAGAGATCTTTTGGTTAACCTGGTATAGCAGTAGATTAACCAAACTACTATAAATGAAAAATTCTGCACTTAAAAGGTCAAACATCCAGCCTAATGCTTAGCAATCTATGTGCTGTTTTGATTTTTTGATAGTTTCCTTTAGCTTTCTGAACAACTGTTTTCTGACCCATACAAAAGAGATAACAATAAAACCACTCTATGGTGTCACTGTGGGAATTTAATAAAATACAGTTCTTAAATTGTGAAAATTCTTTGTAGCTATCAACCACTGTGCAAATGTGAGCTTTATAGTTAATAGGACAGTTCAGTGGACAATAACAGAGTTCAGAAATTCCAGAATGTGCCAGTCACAATGCTCAGGACACAGTACAGAATCCTTCAAAAGACAAAACAGTTTGACCTGAAAAAAAGCCTTCAGTCACTCATTTATTTCACAAATCTTATTGGCTTCTCCTATGTGCCAAGCATGCTGGATGCTAGGAATGTAATTATGGACCCAAATGTGTTCACTCATCAGACAGATATTTTTGGGGGACTCCTACTGCATGTCAGATACTCTACTGGACTGCTATCCAGGCACACCTTGATTTTCAGCATTTTGAAGATACTGTGTTTTTTAATAAATGAAAGGTTTGTAGCAACCCTGTGTTGAGCAAGTCTGTCGGCACCATTTTTCCAACTGCCTTTGCTCACTTCCTGTCTTCATGTCACATTTTGGTAATTCTCACAATTTTCAAGCTTTTTCATTCATATTATGTTTGTCACGGTGATCTGCCATCAGCGACTTTTGGTGTTACTGTTGCAAAATGATTATGACTTGGTAGAGGCTCAAGTGATGATTAGCATTTTTTAGCCATAAAGGGTTTTTAATTAAGGTATGGAAACGTGGTTTTTTTTTTCAGCCATAATTCTATTGCACACTTAATACGCTATAGTATAGTGTAAACATAATTTTTATGTGCACTAGGAAACCAAAAACTTTGTGGGACTCACTTTATTGTGATGTTCTGGAACCAAACCCACAGTATCTCTGAGGTCTGCCTGTATAGTGATTAAACATGAGATCAAGCTTCCCAGGTGGCTCAGCGGTAAAGAATCTGCCTGCCGATGCCGGAGTTTAGGGTTTGATCCCTGGGTCAGGAAGAGCCTCTGTAGGAGGAAATGACAACCCACTCCAGTACTCTTGCCTGGGAAATCCCATGGACAGAGGAGCTTGGCAGGCTACAGTCCATGTGGTCTCAAAAGAGTTGGACATGACTTAGCAACTGAACGACACCAAAGAACAACAGCAAGCATCTTAGCCTCATGAAGCTTTTGTTTTTCCAGGAAAGGCAGCTCTTGAAAAAGTCATTACAGAATCAATTCATTAATACACGTGGGGATGCATGTTCTAAAACAGTCGAGGAGAGAGAATGATCCAGCAGGCTGTTCTGCCAGAATCCCCAGGGAGCCTTAAGACTTGTTCCATCTTGTCAGTGCTTGAACGTAGACAATTGCGCTGAACACATCCTGGCCTTTCACTCCTCAGTCGTCATCCAAAGGCCCTGAAGCTTTTACATTTGGGCCTTTCACACATTCCTTTGTATTAAGATTTTTTTTTTCTCTTAAAGAAGAAAAGCAAGGAGGCAGGAAACACACACACCCCACACCGTTCTTTTTTCTTCCAATGATTACATAACTGCAATAAAGCCTTCCAGGACTGGCCGCGTAACTCTACCAAACCTATAAACGTCTTGAAGTTTAGTTGGCAAAGAAGTCTATGCCAACACTACATAAAACCCTTCGTGGCTGGGTGTTCCAGCCATCTGAATTCATATAAAAATGTCTGGGCCCTTAAAACCTACTTAACAGAAGCTGCTAGCTTAGACATCAGCTCTCCCAAACACTTATAGATTGCAAATCTTCATTGGAAAAGTAGGGTCATCGTGGGGAGGGGAAATGGGGAATTATGTGGAGAGGGATCCAGGGGGCAGGGGTGGGAAAAGAAGAGGTGTAAACTCCAGTCGTGAGGATTGCTTGGGGGAGAGAGGGATTATTTCAAGGAAATTGCACCGGAAAATGTAACCTTGAGTAGGCGGCTGATGGTAAAATCAGTTTCTAGTGTGGGCAATAGGCTAGGACTCGGGAGGAAGAAAGAGTGTAAAAACTGAACTCTGAGTCAGAGACTGCCAGTCCCATGCCAGGCATCTTGGGTGGTAGAATAGGGGCATAAGGTATAAAAATTGGAGGAGACACAGAGAAGAGGTTTGGTGAAAGGAGAGAAGTGTAAGGAAACTGTTCTCCGGTTGCTGGAAACCTGTGTACTTCAGCTGCCCCCTGCCCCTCCCTTGCTTTCAACCTCACTACATTCTAAGGATTTGGAAAAACCACCATGGGAACAGGCGTATTCTACCAGAAGCGAAAAATGATGCCACATCATTTGCTTCTTTCCTCAACTTAAGTGGTGCTGATGGGACCATCTAATGGAAGGGAAAGCTATCAACTTGCTCAGAGACCGTCTGGCTTTCTCACAATGGGAACAGAAAGTAGAAGTGAGACTGCCAAGCTTCGTGGTATGGCATAATAATAATAAAATTTGAAAAATAGGAGGAAAGAGGTGTATTTACATACTTTATTGTATTTCTAGAAGGATGAATAAGAAGTCAGTGTAACTAATTGGGTCAGAGCAGGGGGGAACCAGGTGCCTGGAGGAAGGTGTGGTCAGGGATGAAAGACTTTTCACTCTGTTTCCCTTTTTACTCTGTGTGTGTGTTTAGCCACAGGAATGATTTTCCCCTTCAAAACTAGTTTTTTAAATAAATGTTAATATTTACTGAGACTTGAAGAGTACAAAGATCACTGCCCATAAATATCTGATAGGCTGGCAGGGAGGTGGCAGGTGTGTGGTTAGCTGTGAAGCCTGGCTAAAGCATGGAGTGTGGAGATGCTATAGAGTACAATGGTCAGCAGAAGTTGACAGAAGCAGTTCAAGTCCAACTAGGATTCAAAGCCTGGTTCATTCACTTAGCTTGATGTGCGAGCTTAAATTAGTTGCTAAGCCTCTCTGAACCTCTGTTTTCTTGCTTACAAAATGAGAATAATAATGATAAATAAGAATGGGAAGGAGAAGGAGAAGAAAGAGGAGATGGGAGAGAAAATGATGCTGATGATGTCGGAGAAAAGGAAGAGAAGGAGGAAGGGGGAGGAGAGGAAGAGAAAGAGGAGGAGAAGAGGAAAAAGAAGAGAAAGAAGACGGGAAAGGGGAGGGAGAGGAGGAGAAAGAAGGCGAAGAACAGAGAGGAGGAAGAAGAAATGATTTCAGTGGGTTGTTGTGGGTATTAAATGAGATAATGTTTGTGAAGTTCCCCGCACAGGTTTTGGCACAAGTCATCAAATCACCTAAGGCAATGATTAATAAGAGTAATAGTAATTATGGTAGAGTTACAAGGAGAGACTCAAAGAGTGATTAATTCTAGTGTAGAGGATTGGGGAAAGCTTCCTGAGAATTAGGCCTTTGAGCCAGTTCTTAGCATACAGAAAAATGGGCTGGATTTCAGGATCTGCAGGAAGAGTGTCACACAGAACAGCTCAGGCCAAGACTTGGAGCCTAGTTGGAGCAGTTGAATGCTGTCTGTTGGTGGTGGCCCAGAGGGTGAAGCCTCTGATTCAGGTGAGTGGAGTGGTAAGGGAAGCGAGATTTAAATTGCAAATGCCAGATCATGGGGCATGTTGGCAGTTAAGATAATGTTTTCTTGCCTTTCTGTATCTCTGTTGTAATACCTGGTCATCTTCTTGTCAAATCAAATCCATCCACACTTTGGAGGAAGGTTTCATGTGAGCAAGACAAACATAAACTCATTCCAATGTAGAAGGCATATATGGTGCTTCTTTTAAAGACAACAATCCTGTGATCGTTCTTATGTTTGCCTTTATTAATAACACATGAGATAATTAAATATCTTAATTGCTTATGCTGCCATTGATCCACTTTTCTGCTACTTCTATGAAACACGTCCTGTGAATCAGTGGTAATATTAATTCATTTGAGTTCTCTTTGGTTTGATTTGGTTTTTGTCATGAGGTTAGAGATATCTTTGTGGCTAGGATTTGCTTTAAGATGCTGGGTTGCAATAAAAATTGAATGTGGACCACATTACATTGGGGGAGCATTTTATTATGGGTGCTCACTGCTCTAGAAGTAAATTAAGTTACTTCTTAGCTAACTTGTATGTATTATACAAGAAATACTTATTAAGCATTTTAGGGATACAGTCCTAAAGCATGAATTTCTTGCTGTCCTTTGGCATCCTGAGATTCTATTCTTTTTTTTTTAAATGTTACCATTTGCAGTTACTGTGTGTGTGTTAAGTTGCTTTAGTCATGTCCTACTCTGCGACCCTATGGACTGTAGCCCAGCAGGTTCTTCTGTCCATGGAATTCGCCAGGCAAGAACGCTGGAATGGGTATCGAACCTGCACCTCTTAAGTTGCCTGCACTGGCACTTTACCACTAGCACCACCTGCGAAGCCCAATATCTCTTAATCCATAGTGTGTTGATAACTTTGTGATAACTAATAACTATACAGTAAGAAGTTGAATGAATTTGTACAATACTCCGAATGTCAGAGCTAATAACTGATTTCACTGTATAGGATCACAACAGTCTCATTTCCCAGTGTCTGATTTTATGTTTGATATATAGTAACCTTTCAATCGGAGAAGGCAATGGCACCCCACTCCAGTACTTTTGCCTGGAAAATCCCATGGACAGAGGAGCCTGGTAGGCTGCAGTTCATGGGGTTGCTGGAGTGGGACACGATGGAGCGACTTCACTTTCACTTTTCACTTTCATGCATTGGAGAAGGAAATGGCAACCCACTCCAGTGTTCTTGCCTGGAGAATCCCAGGAACGGGAAGCCTGGTTGGCTGCCGTCTATGGGGTCGCACAGAGTCGGACACGACTGAAGTGACGCAGCAGTGGCAGCAGCAGCAACCTTTGAATGCCATAAATTTAATCTATGAAAAATACTGATTTCACCTTCTTTCTATATTGCTGTAACTTGTAAGATTTGTTTGTTTATTTTTTGAAGGATTTTTTTCCCTCCTAGATAATGACAATAATGATGATGGTGAATATATATAAACATATACATCACACATAAATATATATGCATATGCGTTCCCAGATAGCTCAAATTGTAAAGAATCTGCTTACAATACCAGAAACCTGAGTTCAATCCCTAGGTTGGGAAGATCCCCTGGAGAAGGGCATGGCAACCCACTCCAGTATTCTTGCTTGGAGAATCCCATGGACAGAGGAGCCTGGTGGGCTACAGTCCATGGGGTCACAAGAGTTGGATACAACTGAGTGACTAACACTTTCACTTTCCTATATGTATTTATCTCTCTATCTATTTTCTCTACCTATTCTTTCTTTCTTCCTGTCTGTCTGTCCATCCATCCTTCTATCTCAAAGCAACCCACCAGCATGGACAGGATAGATTTCCATAAAGGTACAGATCTAAGTTCTTCATTAACACTTCTTTGCAAAGCTGAGACCATCCACAGTCTTCCCAGAGTCTGGAAGGCTCTGGCTTCCCATGCTCAAGGAGTCTCCCTACATCTTTTTGTCCTGATCCTATAGTTACGGATTTCCCAATGGCTCAGAAGGTAAAGAATCCACCTGCAATGCAGGAGACACAGGTTCCATCCCTGGGTCGGGAAGATCCCCTGCGGGAGGTAATGGCAACCCCCTCCAGTATTCTTGCCTGGGAAATCCCACAGACAGAGGAGCCTGGTGGGCTTCAGTCCATAGGGTCGCAAAGAGTCAGCGCACGCGTGCACCCTACAGTTATGGGACTCTCCCCGGCCCCTGGGGACTTGGCCGTTCTGCCACACAAACATTTGGCACTTGCTTTTAGCTGGAAGGGGGAGCTTTCTTTTGCCAAGTTGAGAACTTGAAGGGATTCATCTGACTTTGTTTCTTGGGTTTTAATTCTTAGCAAAACATAGTTCCTTATTCCTCGGGAGAGTATTGTTAAGTGTGTGTGTGTACACATACATTTAGCATATATTTTACAAAGTCCTTTTGGACATCAAATGACTCCTGCAAAACAATATGTTGATGAGTTAAGTGTAAATGAAACAGAACCATGTGGCTTGAATTTTCTCCAAAATACCCTAGGGTTTAAAATCAGGGGGAAAGGTACTAAAGGAAAAAAAAAAAAAAACATTTTGGGTCTTGCTGAACCTAAATCATTTGAAAAATAGTTTAAGATGTTTGCTAAATCCAAAACGCAGCTTTGCTCCCACCATATGGCAATGTCAAAGTGGCTCTTCAGATGAGCTTAAGCCTAATTTTAATTTCTTGCACATGTGGTAAAAACATCTTTCAGGGCTCTCTTAAGCCACTGTTCAAGGGAATACTTGGAGCTTGGGGTTTTTCTGTGCGTTCATTTGCATAACAATAGCCTCAGGCCCAGCTTCCTGGCTGTCTTCTGGTTGCACAGGCCTTCTGCCCTATTTTTACCTGTTTCTTGGGCCCTGGCATTCCTCTGGAATCATCTTTTCTCACCATGCTAAAGGCTTTGAGGGCTGGCCCCCAATTCCCACCCATTCTTACTGGTTTCCATTGGGAGGTTTGCTTTTGCTTGAGAGTACATTATGTGGGCATTTGGAATATTATTCCCAGGTCGTCCCAGAATTTCCTTTGAATCCATTCCCAAGTAATCTCTGTAGGATGCTCCTTATTTGAACAGATTGGGCAAATCCCCAGGAACTGGGGTCATTAGGCATAGCTTCCAGTGATCCAAAATATCTCATGATCCTTTGGGGCGTCTCTCCAGCTTAAAGCTCAACATTCAGAAAACGAAGATCATGGCATCTGGTCCCATCACTACATGGGAAATAGATGGAAAAACAGTGGAAACAGTGTCAGACTTTATTTTTCTGGGCTCCAAAATCACTGCAGACGGTGACTGCAGCCATGAAATTAAAAGACGCTTACTCCTTGGAAGGAAAGTTATGACCAACCTAGATAGCATATTCAAAAGCAGAGACATCACTTTGCCAACAAAGGTTCGCCTAGTCAAGGCTATGGTCTTTCCTGTGGTCATGTATGGATGTGAGAGCTGGACTGTGAAGAAGGCTGAGCGCGGAAGAATTGATGCTTTTGAACTGTGGTGTTGGAGAAGACTCTTGAGAGTCCCTTGGACTGCAAGGAGATCCAACCGGTCCATTCTGAAGGAGATCAGCCCTGGGATTTCTTTGGAAGGAATGATGCTAAAGCTGAAACTCCAGTATTTTGGCCACCTCATGTGAAGAGTTGACTCATTGGAGAAGACTCTGATGCTGGGAGGGATTGAGGGCAAGAGGAGAAGGGGACGAGGGAGGATGAGATGGCTGGATGGCATCACTCACTCGATGGATATGAGTCTGAGTGACCTCCAGGAGTTGGTGATGGACAGGGAGGCCTGGTGTGCTGCAGTTCATGGGGTCGCAGGGGGTCGGACACGACTGAGCGACTGATCTGATCTGATCTGATCCAGCTGTGTGGTGGTGGTGGTTTAGTCGCCAAGTCATGTCTGATTCTTTTGCGACCCCATGGACTGTAGCCTGCCAGGCTCCTCTGTCTATGGGATTTCCCAGGCAAGAATACTGGAGGGGGTTTCCATTTCCTTTTCCAGGAGGTCTTCCTGACCCAGGGATCGAACCTGAGTCTCCTGCGTTGGCAGGTGGGTTCTTTACTGCTGTGCCACCTGGGAAGCCCCTTCATCTGTATAGATCCAACCAAGTAGTCCAGATGAAGCTGAGAAAGGTCTACAACAGTGGTTTCCAATGATAGTAATGTTACCAATTAAGGAGAGTGCCAGAAATTTGTGGGGGTATTCTTTAACTGTCTCAGTGATTTGGGGGTACACTACTGGCATTTAATGGGCAAGGGTCAGGGATTTGAGATGTTCTGCAATAAACAGAACCCTATAAAAGATTGGGTTCTGTATCTCACAGGACTTTCAAAAGTCTGTATCTCACAGGACTTTTAAATCCACCACTAGACATTTTCATAGGTGAAAACATGTCAATAATTATCTGAGCCCCAAACATAACTCTGTTTTATAAATATAATTGCATATCTTTTTTTTTTCTCAGTTTTGATGTATCCTGCATTTTTCCGAACTTGCCACTACCATGTAATCCAAGGAAAAACTGAACTTGGCTGTGTTCAGGATAAGATGGAAATGCCATTAATAGGATTTGAGTTGCCTGCACAGTGCAGCACCACACACTCATAGCAATCAGCAACAGTAGTTACTGCTTTCACAGCAATTCTACATACAGGATTATTTGTCGTTCATCCTCTGTGTCCTATTTCTCATTTATACTGCAGTTATGTATGTGTGTGTATGAATTATGTGTGTATGTAGGTTACGTTATCTCTAAATTATATACATAGTTTTTATAATCTATCATTTTCATTCCAGCCTCGTAAAGGGAGGTTACAGAACGTTCATTACAAAAGGTACCATTAATTTTGATCTGATAGGAAATCTCCTGGATGAGGGCCCATACTGCCAGATAATGAAGCATGTGGAACCCAGGGTTAATAAGCCCAGGTTCTCCTTCATGGCCAACACGAGCTTACTGTCCAATCTCCATCAAGCCTTGCTTGCTCCCTGAGCGTCAGTTTTCTCACGTCATCACTGGGTCATGAACTTACCTTCCTCAAATACAGTGAGTGAGAAAAGACTAGGTCTGCCTGTTCCACTTAGAAAAAACATTCTTCACTGTGGGTGAAATTATGCCCTCTATCATTTTTTCATAAAACATGCAACCATTTGAGACAGTGTTTACTTTTTTTATATGACCTTTTTATTTTTATTGTTTTTAAAAAACCTTTTTATTTCATATTGAAGTATAGTCAGTTAAGCATGTTGTGATAGTTTCAGATGGACAGCAAAGGGGCTCAGCCATACATGTACAATGTTTTATTTTACCTCTTTGTACAGGGATATCACCATGATGCATGTCTCTGGATTTTGAGAGTACATGTGTAATGATTCGTGCCTACTAAGACTCAGCTGCGTAATGATGAAGAAGGGAGCGGTAGAAACTATGGGAAAATACGCCAACTATTTCTTGTCAGAAAAGGTGGACCCACTGCCCAATTCCTGCCAATGTTACGAAATGTACGTGGTTTTCTGTCCCTAGATCTTTGTCTCACCTAAGATTCAACTGTCAAAAGCAAATAATAGTTGATTTTTTCCCAAGGTCTTTAGAAAAAAATTTCAAGATTTCGTTTCACGACACATCTAGGTGACTTCTCTTCCTTTAACATCCAAAAGAACAGTTTCATCGATACTACATCTGCCCCTTCCCTTCTTTGTATGCTTTTTAAAAAGAGAACTAGTTGGTAACAATGAAATGTGAAAACAGTGATTTGGAGCATGCAGTCACATTGACTAATGGGAACATGGGAATGCCTGTTTTGCATTTAGATTTCTGATATCATCTTGTTATAGTGTCTGGAATATCCTTTTTGGCCAAGGCACTGCCAGAAGTCTTGCTGGGAAATGGTGAGAAATCTTGAAACTGCCAGATGCTTGGTTGCTGGGTGAGCCAAAGTGGCCCGGGGAAGGAAGACGCCAGGGTACGAGGCTAAGTTGGTGTCCCAGCCTGGGTATCAGGAACAAGCCTGCCTCTTTCCCAACAGATGTGTGCCTGGGGCAGGTCTCTTCACTTCTTAGCTGTAAAATGCAACTATGAGCTAATCTATTTCAAAATATCTACCATTGCCTAATTCCTAAAATCCCCCTTCAAGCCCACTGGCCCAAAGGAGAATTCCAGATAATGTTGTATAATGATAGGTCCACCACAGGACTAATTGATCACATAGGTATTAGAGGTCTATCACTTTGATCCACTCACTATCCATTCTCCTTTCTTTGCATAACAAGACCCAGCATTTTTTCTCTTAGCATCTCTCTCTCTCTCCTTTTTTAAGATATCTATTTATTTGGCTGCTCCCGGTCTTCCTTGTGGCATGCAGAATCTTTAGTTGCAGCATGTGGGATCTAATTCCCTGATTAGGGATTGAACCTGGGTCCCCTGCACTGGGAGTGCAGAATCTAGGCCACTGGACAACCAGGACAGTCCCTATCACCCCTCTTCTGTTGTATGGTAAATGTGGGCAGACTACCGCCACTGCATTCTCGAGTAGGGGCATGACCTAGTCCCAACCAATCAAAGCATGCCCTCCTCCTGGTTAGTGATTGGCTTAGGAATGGACATGTGACTCAAATTAGGCCAATGATAGTCATTCCTGGGAAGAGTGCTGGAAGAATGAGCAAAGCTTCTTTCTTGGTCCAGCTTGAATTGATAAACTGGAAAGATAGAAACCTGGAGCTTATATGCAGCCATATGTCTCACAGTGAAGACAGTCTGTTTCAGAATGAAGCCAGCTAGCAGGAAGTAGAGCTGAGAGGGAGACAAATAGATTCAGCCAACATGGCTTATGCCTATGGATGCAATCATGGCTGGAACTAATAGACTTCTTAGATTATATGAGAAAATGTTGCTTAAAAAATTTTCACATGACCCTGAATATGTTTTTTGTTTGTTTGTGTGTGTGTGTTTTTTTTTGCAACCAAAGAAGCCCTGAATAGAGTGGCCAGGATATGAGCACAGATGGCTTTGGATTTCCTCAGCTGCACCTTTAGTAAGGAAAAGATTTCAGGCTGTAGGGGACCTTGATTCTTGCCTCAGTTTTGCAGTACTGATGATGTGGCTGAGCAAATAGTTTACCCACTCAGTGCTTCAGGTACTTTTTCTATCAACTAGTACAACTTGGATAAGGTGGTGAAAGGCTCAGAGATGATACCATGATCATTTGGTTATAAGAAGTAGAAACCCGTTGAAATTAACTGAGGAGAAAGGAGAAGGATCTAGAAAGCCCTCAAATTGCACATAGTAATATAATTGGGACTCACAAAGGCCTGATTTCCATTGTCCTTTCCTCTGGGTGCTTGGGACATCTCCAATCACAACTCTTACTTCCTTTTCTCTCTTTGTAGAGGGCTATTCCTTGCTGTTAACAGTCTCCCCCAGTGTGGCAGTCCTAGTCTCAGCTTTCAAGTCTCAGCAGAGCCAAGTCAGTTATCTCAGAGTCCCCGATTCCAAATTCCTAGGACAGAGAAGTTGGACTGACCCAACCTGGGCTGGGTGTCCAACATATGATCACCTTGCCAACATATGCCAATATACAATATGGCATTCCCTTCTGGAACTGTGGAGGGCAACTCCTCCAAGGGAAGACTAGGTAAGAAAGAGCCTTGAATAATAAATCATGCATGGTGGTGGTGGTGGTGGTGGTGATTTAGTTGCTAAGTCGTGTCAGACTCTTGCGACCCCATGGACTGTAGGCTGCCAGGCTCCTCTGTCCATGAGATAGTTGGTGCTTAAGACACACAGTTATTTACCCTTACTCTCCCCCTATCCTTCTTCTCCTCCTCCTCCTTCTCCCTTCTCCTCCTCCTTCTCTCTCTCTCCCTGTCCCTTTCCTGTTCTCCATCTTCATCATCTTAATGTTAGTATCAGTGGTATACATGTTAGTTTTACCATAATCGTGATTCCCTAAAAAGTTCTTCCTCAATTTTGAATGTGAAGCAAAGAGAAAATAATTTACTCTCTAAACATGAATTCTAGAAAAGATCCCCTTTAATGCCTAGTTTCATCTTTTAATTTAATGAATATCTGACCCACTTCTCTTGCAGAGCAGTTGGAAGACAGTAATGGATTTGAGTTTTGACAATGTAAGCATTGTCATTACTGAGAACATCCCCCTTTGTTCCCCACCCCCAAAGTTACTAATGACAACATAGTATTCTGTTTTTCTAGTACCCAGAAAAAAGAAGTACCGTCATAAGGCTAAATAATTTCTCAAAAGAAACATTGCAAAACTCCTCCTCTTTCTTTTTCAACAAGAGATTTTTCTCCAGTACATTTTAGTAGGTCATGGTATAATAGACCCCAATAAGGTTCCTAAAACTTCCCTCTTGTCCCTTTGAAATGGCCTAATCTGCAAAACTCAAAACAGAGACCTGCTCCTTATTACACTATTATTTAACCTGGATTCTGTCCAGACTCGGCCCTTCCAGACAGCAGCGGCGTCCAGTGCAGTGGGCGATGGGAGGCTGGCCTCAGAATAAACACCCTGTGATTTCTGGAATTCGGAGGCAGTCTCCACTGTCCTTGCACTCCCTTGGTCGGCAGATCTTGGGTGCCAGGCAGCTTTATTACAACCTGGCACAGCCAAGGCAGCCACTCAGCCTGTCAACAGCCAGCAGCCAAGCGGAGAGCCTTCCGTCAGGGGACCTGACACCTATCCAAGTCCCCCAGTGGTTGCGGTGGGCACTTCCCCAGTGAGAACGAGGCCTGGACAATAATACTTTTGTGCTAGTGGTGACCTGGGTGCTGCCCATTCTTGATCTGAGCAGCCAGAGCACAGGAGATGGGTGAAACTTCAGGGTGATGTTCAGGATCCCTGTGCCAAGGGCTTTTCTGTGGAGGAAGTTCAAAGTCAAACAGACTGGGCTCAAATGTTGTGTGACCTTGGAGCTGCACTTAACCAGCCATTGTATCTTTCTCTGGAAAATGGACACCATACCCATTTGGGGTTTTCTCTGGATTATGTATAATAACGTATTAAAGCACCTGGTCCAAGGGAAAGGGATAGTTAGGGAGTTCGGGATGGACATGCACACACTGCTATATTTAAAGTGGATAACCGAACTCTACTCAATGTTATGAGGCAGCCTGGATGGGAGAGGGGATTTGGGGAGAATGGATAGTTGTATAGGAATCGCTGAGTCCCTTCACTGTTCTCCTGAAACTATCACAACATTTTTTATCAGCTATACCCTAATAAAAATAAAAAGTTTTTCTTTCTGGCTTTCAGGTTCGATGCACGATACTGGATGCTTGGGGCTGGTGCACTGAGACGACCCAGAGGGATGGTATGGGGAGGGAGGAGGGAGGAGGGTTCGGGATGGGGAACACATGTATACCTGTGGCAGATTCACTTTGATATATGGCAAAACCAATAGAATATTGCAAAGTTAAATTAAAAAAAAAAACTTTAAGTGAAATTTGAAAATAAAATAAAATAAAAAGTTTTAAAACTAAAGAACAGATGAATGAATGAACACGACAGTAACAAAAAGCATCTAGTGATAATCTGGGACATATCAGCAATTCCAAAATCATCAGCTATCATTCTCATGCGTGAACCTGAGGTATTAGGCAGAGAAGCAGGTCTGCACTCATTTCTGTTTTATCACACTCTATGCTACTCAGAATTTTGAGCTGCACACAGCAAATGTACATCTGACAAATTTAAGTTTTAGCCAAAATTTAACTTTTTGCTTTTTTAAAATTTAAAAGTATAACATACACACAGAAAATATGCATACATGATCAATTTAACAATGAAATCAAATATGCATATGACCATCACCCAGGGCAAGGAAAAAAAATATTGCTAGCACCCAGAAGCCTCCAGTGTAATCTCCTGATTATAACTACCTACATCCTATCTAGAATTGACCATGAATCTTTGATGATATTTTTCTCTTGCTTTTCTTCATAGTTTTGCCACCTATATATGCATCATTGAACAAGGTAGTTTACTATGCTTGCTTTTAAAATTCATAAAATGAATCATAGGTTATGCATTATTTTGTTTTTGTTTTTTTTTTTGTAGGGTGGTGAGGTGTGGAAGATTTGCCAGTGCACTTGCATGTAGCTACAATTTATTCATTTTCATTGCTGTAGCATATTCCACTTATCTTAACTTGTATTTGACAGAGTTATTCTCAAGCAGCCTGCTAGCTCCTAAGTGGTAGAACGTCTCCAACAATGATCACTGTTGAATGAATTCTCCCTGTCTCTGTGGGTTGGGCATCTCCTCCAAAGGTGGAGTGTTTTTTCCTCCCCTTAAACCTCTGTCGGCCTTTTTGACTTAGCTTGATGGATGAGTGAGTGAGTAAAGTCACTCAGTTGTGTCCGACTCTTTGAGACCCCATGGACAGTAGCCTACCAGGCTTCACGATCCATGGGATTTTCCAGGCAAGAATATTGGAGTGGGCTGCCATTTACAGAAAAAATGGAGTCCTGGGGCTTTTGAGTCCAGGCAGCTTCTACCTTTCTGAAGTCCAGTGACCTCAAGCTCACCATGCTGTGAGAAAGCCTGAGGAACTCAAGAGAAAGGCCATGTGGGGAGAGAGCATGATGGCTAAGTAGACCCCAGCTATTCTACCCATTCCTGCCAAAGCCCCAGTTGTTCACGTTTTCACATCTATCTTAGACATTCCAGCCGCAGCAGACTGGAGCAGACATGGAGCAGAAGAACTGCACAGCTGAGCCCAGCCCAGATGGCGGAGCTGTCAGCAAAAATAAACTGTCCTTTTAAAGCTCCTCCATTTCAGAGTGGTTTCTAACACAGCAATAGATAACTAAGAGCAACTGTTCCTGTGCTGAACTCAACTGGGCAGAATTTTTTTCCTTTCTCTCTCAGACTTAACAGTCCATGTCTTTGCAAGTCTTACTTACATCTTTGCACTTTTCAAGTGACATTATTTACATCTTCATACATTTTTAAATACATTTGGCTTTGCCTCATTTTTCATCATCCTCTTAGATTCTCCTTTTAGGTGTATACTTGTGTCTGTAAAAACAATATTGGGTTTAGGTCCATAGATGCCATTATGAAAGGAAAAGAAAGGAAAAGATATAAAAACTATCGCTAAATACAAAGATTTAAGGTTATGTTTTATGAGTGTGTCTTGTTTCCAACAGATGAGTCATATAGACGTGTACCAGGATTGCCATGTAAAACTATTCTCAGGAAAAATAAAAACATTAATTTATTTGAGTAAGCAGATACTGGTTTCACTTAAAAAAAAAGGAGGTACCATCGTATTATACTGACAATAGAGGGTGGAAAAATAAAGCACTGAGTCTTTGCTGCTAGAAGTCTGTGATCTGAAATGGTTAACAGCTTTCCTCCTAGTTTACTGCCTTGGGGTATGGGGTGATCAAAAATAGCAACAGGCTTTTCTACATTTGCACAAATGTAATTGCTTCTAATGCCACTTAAGTTTGAAGAAGCCTTCACATTTTCATTCCACTGGAGCTTTCAGGTTCTTTTTTCCTTTCAAAGGCTGCAGGTATTGAATGTTTTACAATAGAATGAATGTAGGGGGTAGGATGGGGGAAGAGGCTAGGAAAACTAACACTTGAAAGAGAAAAATATTACGGTGTGATAGATTCATTCCTGGTGCAATGAGGAAGTTGAAGGTTTCTGCAAGGAGGCAGCAGAGTTGGGTTGAAACAAACAGAACCGTGTTTGAATCTGGTCTGATCCACCTACTTACTAACAGTTGACCTTGGGCAAATAACCTACATTTTCTGAATTTCCGTTTTCTCGTCTGTAAAATGAAGCTAAGGACAAACCTTACAGGACTGAAGAGTCAAAAAGAGATAATCTACCTGAGGGACTTTGTCCAATGTCTGGCATGAATTTTATCCCTTACGAATGCTAACTCTCTACCATATACATAATTTATGGGAGGTGGTTTTGGAAATGTTGGCAGTTCATCTAGAGGATAGTAGATTAAGGGAACCATTTCATGAAAGCAACCAGAAAGATCCAGAGAATTCCTGTAAATCATCCTCCCCTCGAAGAAGATATGTTTCATGTCTGCTGCATCAGTGACACTGCCCCGGGGGCCTTGGGTATAATCGGATTTTATTGAGCAATCCTGGAAAAGGATTCTGTTGTTTTTGTGGTTCATTTTGACTTCTACCAACTGGAACTAGAGACCTAAGGGGAGGGAATGAGGTCTTAAGAAACTTAAATGAGAGAAGTTCAGTAATAAGCCATTTGTTTGGACAGTGGGTGAACTAACAGAGATCCCGTGTCTGGATTTTCTCAGTATTGATTAAAAAGCCCCCAAATCTAACTAAGCAAAAGATGCAGCTAACATTGTTTTATCTTTTCTCTTAAGTGAAGACTTTGGATTTTATTTTCTTTCAAACTTTAAACTTTTTTTTTTTTTTTTTTTTCGTTATTTTAGTATAGCCAATTAACAATGCTGTGGTAGTTTCCGGTGAACAGCAAAGGGATTCAGCCATACATACACACGTGTCGATTCTCCCCCCAAACCCCACTCCCGTCCAGGCTGGTACATAATGTTGAGCAGAGTTCTATGTGCTATACAACAGGTCCTTCTTGGTTATCCATTTTGAATATGGCAGTGAGTATTTGACCTTCCCAACATTGTTATTCTCATACTGAAGACACAAAGGAGAAGGGTTGTTTTTTAGTTACTTGATTATTGTTATTATCATCATTAGGCCACACAGTGCAGCATGTGGGATCTTACTTCCCTGACCAGGGGTCAAACCTATGCCCCCTGCACTGTCAATGCGGAGTCGTAACCACTGAATCACCAGGGAAGTCCCAGGAAGAGTTTTTAAAGATTGACAACATTGACTTTGTCCTGACTTAGATGTTTTATATTTCACATCTCATTTAATCCTCATAAGAGTTTATTTACCCACCTTTCAGATTCAGAGCTGAGGCTGAGAGAAGTGAAGTTTATTAGACAAGATCACTCATCTACAAAAATTTCAGAGCCAAGATTTAAATCCAGGTCTAACTCTGAAACCCATGGTTTTAACCAGAGTATTCTCTTGCCTCACTGAAGGAAATAAGCTGGATCTTACTTATAGATCTGAGACAAAGTGGAAAGGGGATAGTGAGAAATGGAAACCTACTGTCTGAGGGTTTATGCTGTGATTAGAATATGTTGGTTAACATTATACCAAAAGGCAGCATTCCACTGGGAGATTAACAGAGTTCCCTGACAGGACACTGACAGAGGAAGACTGAATTGGTATAAGGAAGGGAACCTAAGAAGGTCAAGGAAGATCAAGACAAGAAAACAAGTAACAGGTTAGGAAGCTTAGAGCATAACAGCAAACCATGGCTTGGTATTCAAGGAAAATTGTTCAGGATTAAGACTGTGGGGACTTCACCCTGATTTTGTACATTGCGAGGAAAAATATGACCAGGAAAGGGCTTATGCAGGACCAATGAGAAAGCAGGCAGTGGCTTCTGATGACTCTAAACATCGAATTTGCCTTGTTGAATTTTATAACCCTGTTTTGAGGTAGGAACCCAGGAAAGAGGTAAATGTAAGCAAGGATCACCCCAAGAGGGAGTCAGAGATTTGATTGTATGTGTCAGACACAAATGGACTCATTAGTAGACATTTATGCCACCCAAACTTTTCTCTCCTGGATTTTCCCAGCTTTCTCATTCTCCCTTTTATATTTTTGGGGCAGTACCTTCAGGCAAAAGTAAGTAAATACATATGAGAAGATCAAAATCAATCACTTTGCTGCACAGAATTTTTAAAAGTAAAGACAAAGATAAACAAATTGAAATAATTCATCACCAGCAATCCTGTCTGCAAGAAATGTTAAAGGAAGTTCTTTAGACAGAAAATTAGATCAACACAAAAGAATTAAGCATGTCAGAAATGGTAAATATATGGGTAAATACAAATGACTTTAAAAATATATATTTCTTGATTTCTTTAGGAGACAATTGATTACAGCAAAACATGCTAATATGTTGTAAAGTAATATGTTGTGGGGCTTATAAACTTTATATAAGTAAAATAAATAATACCAATAGCATAAAGGACAGCAGAGATAAATTCAAGGGTATTGTATAAAATGAGTGGTGTAAAATTAATTCAGGTTATATGGTGATAAGTAAAATATTAATTCAGATTACACTGTGTTAGGGAAGCATATTATAATCTTCAAAGCATGTGCTAAAAATACAATAGAAGAAATTAAAATGTTGTGCTAAAAATATTCCGTTGGTCCAAAAGAATATAGGAAAAGGGGGGATAAAGAGCTAGGATAAATAGAATAAAAAAATAACCAAGGTGGTAGACAAATCCACCTTGAATGGATTTGTCTATGTATATTTGTATTTAGATTAATGAAATAAATACTCTGATTACAAGACAGAGGACATTTGATTGGCTGAAAAAGCAAGAACCAACTGTATTGTGTTATAAGGGATATACCATAAATGTAAAGTCACAGATAGACTAAAAAGGTGGGAAAGATATACCATGCATGTACCAAAAAAAGCTGGGGTGGCTATATTAATATCGGGTGAGGTAGAATTAAGACATGGGGAATACCTAGGAAAGTGTTAGTCGCTCAGTCGTGTCCTACTCTTTGCGATCCCATTACCTATAGCCTACCAGGCTTCTCTGTCCATGGGATTCTCCAGGCAAGAATACTGGAGTGGGCTGCCATGCTATTCTCCAGGAGATCTTCCTGACCCAGGGAGTGAACCCAGGTCTCCTGCATTGCAAGCAGGTACTTTACCATCTGAGCCACCTGAAGCTGATGATAAAAGCATCAAAAATGTCAGTTCATCAAGACAGCATAATAATCTTAAATGCCTATTGTGGTACAGTCCCTAAAGATGGACACCATCAGTTCCTTCTTTCCTTATATGTGAATACCATTCTACATATCAAGAGGTGGAGTCTGTGTCTCTTTCCCTTGAAAGTATGCCCTGTGACATATGTTGACCAAGTGTCTCTTCTTGGTTCCAGTTCTTGCAGAGCAGCCCTTGCCGTGCACTGAATTCCTGCCAGCCAGCCCTGACTCTTGTAGTTGTGCCTCCAGCCTTGGGATACTAGCATCTCATTTTATTGTTGATCTGTCACTCTGCCATGGACTGTTCAGCTTCTTCACTCTTCTGTTACCTAGGTAATTCATTCTCTATATTAAATTCTCTCCATGTTAAAGATTTAGAACCATTTTTATTTTCCTGGCAGGACACTGACTGAAACAAGGACCTGATGAAGCTTGTTATATCTACTGGCCAGATGGGTACGTGGGGTTCAGCACTGTTCTTAGCAATCCTGCTCTGGCAGGCTGGGCACATACCTCTTTGGCATCCCTAAGCACTCATGATCCAGCAAAATTTTTGATCTGCCATTAAAAAATGACTTTTACAAATGGAAAGCCTTTTCCATCTCTGTGACTTAAACAGAACAATCAATGTTTAAATAATAAATGCCCTCATTTTGGGAAGTCTGCCCTCCTCTGGCACTCTCCTGGGCTTGTCTAGGTCAAAGTCAGCTGCTGTGGGTCCCTACCTTTTCACTTCCCCAAGCTTTAGGGTAGTGTAGGAGCTACAGCATTATTTACAATGGCTATGACGTACAAACAACCTATGTCTGCCAGAAGATAAATGGATAAAGAAAATAAAAAATACTTTCCCAGGGACGGCAGAGCCTGGTGGGCTGCCATCTATGGGGTCACACAGAATCAGACATGACTGGAGCGACTTAGCAGCATGTTACATTACAGAGTGTATATACATGTATATTGTTTATATACATATGTATATAAATGTGCTGGAATATGACATATTGCTAATTAATATAATTATGTGTAATGAAATATTATTCAGCCATAAAAATAAGGACATTTGGTACAACATGGATGAAACTTAAGGGTATTATGCTAAGTGAAATAAATCAGACAAAGACAGATACTGAGGATAGCATTTATACCTTGGAATTTAAAAAATCCTGACTCTTAGAAAAAGAGGGTAGATTGGTGGTTGCCAGGGACGGGGGATAAGGCAGGGAATGGGTAAAGGTTGTCAAAAGATACAAACTTACAGTTACTAAATGAATAAGTTCAGAGGAATCTAACATACAACATGGTAAACTGGAAAGTTGCTAAGAGAGTAGCAAGAGTAATTCCTCCCAGGAATGACTCTCATTGGTCTAATTAGAGTCACATGTTCATTCCTGAGCCAATCACTTACCAGGAGGAGGGAGCTTTGATTGGCTGGGACTAGGTCATGCACCTACTCTGGAATACACTTGTGGTATCAGCCCACATTTACCCTAGGAAACGGCAACCCACTCCAGTGTTCTTGCCTGGAGAACCCCAGGGACGGTGGAGCCTGGTGGGCTGCCATCTATGGGGTCGCACAGAGTCGGGCACGACTGAAGCGACTTAGCAGCAGCAGCAGCAGGAGAGGAGTCATGGGGACTACCCTGGTTGTCCAGCGGCTAAGACTCTGCACTCCCAGTGCAGAGTAAAAGGGCTTCCCTGGTGGCTTAGTGGTAAAGAATCGGCCTGCTACTTTAGGAGATTCGGGTTGGATCCCCTAGTCGGGAAGATACCCTGGAGAAGGAAATGACAACCCACTCTGGTATTCTTGCCTGGGAAATCCCATGGACACAGAAGCCTGGCAGGCTACAGTCCATGAGGTCGCAAAAGTGTTGGACACAACTGAGCGACTAAACAAGAAGAGAGCAGATCTTAAAAGGTCTCATTTTGTAAAAAGTGTTTTAACAGACTCACAGACTTAGAGAATGAACTTACAGTTTCTGGGGGAAAGATGGTAGGAAGGGATGGTTAGGGAGTTTGGGATGGACTTACACACACTATGTTAAAACATAAAATGCTAACCAACAAGGTCCTACTGTATAGCACATTGAACTTGGCTCAGTGTTATGTGGCAGCCTGGATGCAAGGGGAGTTGGGGGAAGAATGGATACATGTATATGTATAGCTGAGTCCCTTTGCTGTCCACCTGAAACTCCACAACACTGTTAATCAGCTATACTCTACAAAATAAAAAGTTAAAAAAGAAAAGATTTTAAAAAAGCATTTTAACTATTTGAGATAATGGATGTGTTAACTAATCTTATTGTGGTAATCACTTTGCAATATATATGTTTATGAAATTATCACATTGTATACTTTAAACCTACACAGTGTTATATGCCAATTGCTACTAAGTCGCTTCAGTCGTGTCCAACTCTGTGCGACCCCATAGACAGCAGCCCACCAGGCTCCACCGTCCCTGGGGTTCTCCAGGCAAGAACACCGGAGTGGGTTGCCATTTCCTTCTCCAGTGCATAAAAGTGAAAAGTGAAAGTGAATTTGCTCAGCCATGTCCGACTCTAGCGACCCCATGGACTGCAGCCTACCAGGCTCCTCTGTCCATGGGATTTTCCAGGCAAGAGTACTGGAGTGGGGTGCCATTGCCTTCTCCCTATATGCCAATTATATCCCTATAAAGCTGAAAAATAAAGAAACCTATTAAGTAGGGAAAAAAGGAATGATGATAGTTTGGAGATACACATGTATGTGTGCCCATAATATATGATGCCCATCTTAACAGTATATCTTTATCTGTGCATTTTGCTTGCAAATCACTTCTTTACTAGTCAAATGAAGGCAGCTTGCTAATTGAGTGGACCTTGTTTTGGAGCTCACAGGGCATTTGTGCAATATCGAAAGCAGATGATTCTAGTAAACTTGGTGAGACTCGTGTGTCCAACACCTTTCCTATCTAGCTTAAAGCTTAAAGGAAGTCTTGTGGGGTCGGCGGGGAGGGAAAGCTTTGAGTTAGACTCCTTTCAGGTCACTAGAGCTTCTTCCCTTCTTTCTCTCTCCTGAAATCACCTCTTGGCTCTCATAAGCTCTTTCGACACTCTATTCTTTTCCTGAAACTAGTGATGTCCTAGCTCTTTGCCAAATGCACTTTCCCTGTACTGAATAGCAACAAGATGTAGGCAAAAGGTTTAGTCTTCAAGATCTATGTATTTCTTATGTTTAAAATTGCATGTTTTGGTTTGACAGATCGAATGCTTATTATTTTCACACAATATGGTAGAAATCAGAGACTAAACTGCCCGTGGGCTACATGGTGTTTGTCTATAATCTTTCCGGCTCACAATAATCTTAGTCTATAGCAGTGGTCTCCAACCTTTTGGGCACCAGGGACCAGTCTCATGGAAGACAATTTCTCCATATACGTGGGGGTGGAGGGATGGTTTAAGGGTGATTCAAGTGCATTGCATCTATTGTACACTTGATTCATCAGGCATTAGACCCCTGAGGTTGGGGGACCCCTGGGCTACAGATGTTTTCTCTGTCTTCAAATGGAGAAACTGAGGCTCAGAAGACATAATTAATTTGCCTACATTTTTGATGAGTTTAAAAAAGGGCCAAAGAGAGGGATTTGAATCTAAGTCCACCTGCCTAAAGAATCCTTATTCTCAACTCCTGTGGTACAAACTGCAATCTCCTGCATTGCAGGCGGATCCTTTACCAACTGAGCTAGCTATCAGGGAAACAAGGCCTGCCAAGTCAAGGCTATGGTTTTTCCAGTGGTCATGTATGGATGTGAGAGTTGGACTGTAAAGAAAGCTGAGCGTCGAAGAATTGATGCTTGCTTTTGAACTGTGGTGTTAGAAAAGACTCTTGAGAGTCCCTTGGACAGCAAGGAGATCTAATCAGTCCATCCTAAAGGAGATCAGTCCTGGGTGTTCATTGGAAGGACTGATGTTGAAGCTGAAACTCCAATAGTTTGGCCACATGATGCAAAAAGCTGACTCATTTGAAAAGACCCTGATGCTGGGAAAGATTGAGGGCAGGAGGAGAAGGGGACGACAGAGGATGAGATGGTTGGATGGCATCACCGACTCAATGGACATGAGTTTGAGTAAGCTCTCGAGTTGATGATGGACAGGGAGGCCTGGCGTGTTGCAGCCAATGGGGTTGCAAAGAGTCAGACACGACTGAGTGACTGAACTGAACTGGACTGTGGTACAAAACCCTCTCTCCCAGGGAGGAAAAAAAAAAATTATCTATTGAAGGCCAACTGTGTACCAGGTACTTTCCAATCTTGCTCACATCTAACAGCAAACCTGAGAAGTTGATATTTACTCAAGTCATCATATGAATACTAATATCAAAAGTAATCATCTAGTGATTTTTTTCCATGTCAGACGGTGCTAAGCATGGTACATTATCTCACTGAAGTACAAAAGAATAAAATGAAAACCAATTATATGCGTGCCACCTGACGATAATCACTGTTTTTATTTTAGTGTCCGTTCTTTGTGTGTTTTTTCTATGCGTTCATTTTTTCCCCCAGAATGGGATCATACTCTCTATCGTGCATTATGATCTCATTTCCTTACTCAAATATGCATCTGAACATATTCCATGTCATTAAAGAACCTTTTACAGCATCAGTCAGTGATGTTTGAACATTCCACTTTTTGGAGATCCCAAAATGTACTCAGTAATTAGGATTGAATTAGACATTTGGCTTTTCCCATTTTTACAAATGCAAATATTATGGCAATAGACGTCTTCATAGTTGAACTTTTGTGTTCTAGCCTTAAAAAAATTCCTTGCTGTAAACTTGCCGCTTTGAAGCTCTTGCAAAGCTGGATTTGTTGGGTAATTAAAGGTTGAGCAATATTCTCCTTCCATCACAGCTTATCATGTGGTCCATTTTCCCAAACTCTGGCCCCAAACTGGATATTTTAATTCATTAAAAACAAACAAAAATCGCTACTTTGCAGGTGAGACATAAGTCATCACATTGTTTTCATTTTGGTGCTGGGGAAGTTGAATATTTCATCATGCCTCTGATTTGTCTGTTTGAGAGCTGTAATTTTATAGTTAGACTGGCCTCCTAATATAGTAGTAATAATGCATGTCAGGGTAAAGATTAGGCAGCGCAAGGCTCATCAATTTAATATGAGCAGTGCGTGCATGCTCAGTCGCCTGTCTCTTTGCAACCCCACAGATTGTACCTAGCAAACTGAAACCTCTCTTTGTGAAATTGCACCGTTCCAAACTCTGTGTGTATGTGATTCTTACTCAGTGAACAAACCATAGACTTACCCGGTGCCATGGTATCTGTTCCTAAGTCAAGAGAAACACTCTCTGGGGAGACAAAGTTAATAGATGATACAGTCTAAGACCATATATGCCTAAGCCATCAAAATTAGTTATTACTGGAAATTCTGAGATTGCAGTTGACAGAAGTTTGCAGCAAGTTGGAGACGTCAACCAAGTTCTGTTCATTGTTGTGTCCCTGGGTGTGTCCCAAAGTATAGACCAGGCATGTTTGTGGCAGAATAAATGAGTGATGAGTACAAGATAGGTGGAGGAAGAAATAGGCAGGGATTTTGCAACTGAGAGGAACAGAGAGTAACCAAATACAAAGACCTGGGACTTCCCTAGTGGTCCAGTGGTTAGGACTTCGCTTTCCAAAGCAAGGGGTGCAAATTCAATCCTTGGTTGGAGAGTTAAGGTCCCACATGTCTCAGGGCTTAAAAAAAAAAAAAAACAGCCCATAAAATAGAAGCAATATTGTAACAAATTCAATAAAGACTTTAAAAATTGTACCCATCCAAAAAAAAAAAAATCTCCTAAAAAAAAAAAAAAAAGCAAAGACTTGGTGTAATGAAAAAAGCATTCTCACAGAACGGGAGGACAGAAAATCTGGCCCTGGCCAGATGCTTTGGACTGAAATGCGTCCCCTCTCCCCAAAATCAGATATCGAAGTCCCAGCCCCCAGCACCTCAGAATGTCACAATATTTGGGAATAAGACCTTGAAAGAGGTAATTAAGTTAAGACTGTTAAGACAGGGCCCTAATTCAATTTGACTGGTGTCCTTCCAAGAAGAGAAAAGGACCCCGGAGATACATATGCGTGAAGACATGACTGTTTGAAGACACAGCAGGAGAATGGTGATGGGCATCCCATGCAGAATCCTCAGAAGAAACCAAAACTGTGGACACCTTGACACTGGATTTCTGGCCTCCAGAACCGTCAACATTCTCAGTTCAGTTCAGTTCCGTCGCTCAGTTGTGTCCAACCCTTTGCAACCCCATGAATCGCAGCATGCCAGGCCTCCCTGTCAACATTGTAGCATCTCTTAATTCCCACTTCTGATTCCCAAGAGAAAAATCCGACTGGCCCTGATCAGTTGATTTAGACAAGGATACTTGGTCCAAACCCTCTTAAAACAAAGGCAGGCTGATGTCTGCTGAATGCATTTAACTACAGTCCACTGATTTGTTTGTTTATAATGTGCTTATTCACTGTCTCCCCCAATTAGAATGCAAATGCCATGCCGTGCCTGCAGAGTGCTCAGTCACTCAGTCATGCCTAACTCTTGCGACCCCATGAACTGTAGCCCATGAGGCTCCTCTGTCCGTGGAATTTTCCTGACAAGAATACTGGAGTGGGTTGCCATTCCCTTCTCCAAGAGATCTTCCCCACCCAGGGACTGAACCTGCGTCTCCTGCGTTGGCATATAGATTCTTTACCACTGCATCCCCTGGGAGCTGCAAGTGCCATAAAGACAGGATTTTTTTTTTTTTTAATGGCAAGTGTCATAAAGACAGGATTTTCCCCTTGCCTGTTCACCGTTGTATTCACAGCATCTAGCATTGGTTCTGGCACACAGCATGGACTACATAGACCCTTGCTGAATGAAAGAAGAGAATTGCACTCAGGCAAAGCAAGATCCAGGGACAATGCTCTTTATACTCAGACTTGGGGGAGGTGTAACATCCTCAAGAGGAATATATGTTGCTTATGAAAGATAAACTCCTATATCTCCATGATTCAGAACCCTATCCAGACTGAATTTGTATATGTTTAATATATTGTGTTGGTGGGGAGGGAAAAAAAAGATGCTGAGGTAGAAGGTACTCTGTGCTCACCAAATCCATTGCCCTTTTGGCCTCAGCACACATGTAGTTTGATTACATTTTCCAGCCTCCTCTTGGGTCAACTGGGTTCATGTGACTTCAGGTCTGGCCAATGGGAAACAGGAAGAAATGATACCTGCCACTTCTAGGTCTGCCCCTCAAGAAAATTTCCCTGATGAACCTCCATACTCTCTCTCACCATCTATGATAGTAGAAGCAAGGTACTTCACGAATCTTGAGATGGAAGACGTAAAGCAAGAAAGGGAAAAAGGAAGGCAAATGGGCTCTTGAGGCTCTGAGTTGTTACTCATGTAAAGTCATCTAGGAGAGCTATCCAATCAAGTTGGACTATTGCATCAACAAGATATAAACTGCTATGGTGTTAAACCACTAACATTTGGTGCTGTTTGTTACAGCAGCTAGTGTTACACTTCCTGAAGTACATAAACATCCAGAAGAAAGTCAGTCTGGGCTGGGATTTAAACTCCTGCTGGAGTGTTCGGAAGAATTTGGAGAATTTTCCACTGTTTTTTTCAACAGCTAGCTCATTCTCCCCATTGCTATCTATTACAAAGATGCTTTTTGGAATTTCACAGTTTACAGCTTTCATTTCCACCTCTGAGAGGAAGGCAGGGCAGGACTCACAATGCACATTTTATACTGTGGAAATGAATCTCTCTTGGTGTTGGAGGGGTCTACCCAAGGCTTCTAGCTAGTCAGAGACATCTGAGCCTAACATCTCATAACCTGGTGCTCTTTCTGCAACCTGATGATGTGCTGCAGGAAAAGTGTGATGATGTGTTACGTTCTGTCTGCATAGACAGCATGACATACATCACAATACACGAGGGCTCCTCCACCTCTCCACTATTGACATTTGGGAATGGATTTCGTCACAGAGGGCTGCCCTGTATCTTACAGGATGCTTTGCAGTGTCCCTGGTCCCTGTCGCTAGATGCCAGAAGTGCCCCATCCCCAGCTCTGACAACCAAAAGCCGTCTTCAGACATTGTCAGATGTCCCCCCAATATGATAAAAATCATCCCCAGGGAGAAACCACCGCTGTAGAGATTTCTGCCTCTTTGTCACTGTTTTGCTTGCCTATGGTTGCCCTGAAATGGAAACATAGGTTAGAAAACAGTTCTCTCTTGCTGGGGAGATGAGTGACATAGAATATGAGATGAAATTGAGGTAAAACATATCACCTTCCTGTGTTCTGCTCACATATGGAGATCATCTTTGGAAATGGTGTGAATCTCACACTACAATGGTTCTTTCTTTGTCTACGGTGTCACTTAATGTAGATCCCACTGACCTTGATGTACATCTCACAAGAGCTTTGTCAGTTCACTGAGGCCGGTTATAGTCAATTCAGGGTTTTCTTAGGCTACACGCATCCTTTCCATCCCTATACTTCTCTAGGATGATGGCTAAGATCCACAGGTTCTTTGGGCCAAGATCTGATTGTGGGGCCACACTGGCTCCTCAGCCCCATTGCCATTCTCCACCCTAGCACGTGTGCAGTGTTCTCAGTACTTGTCTTCTGGACCAGCCCCTAAAATTCACTTCTGCATAGTCCCATTATCAGGGCTTATCTGAGCCCTGCCACCTTCCTTAATTACTTCCATGCCACTCTTGAGACCATGAGAGGGCTTTGGCACTCCCCAGCCTCAGCTTCATTGGGCCCATTAGTCAAGGCAACCCAGTTAGACTTCTCCCCTTCAGCTCCCTGTAGGGGACTTGCCACCTACCTGGGCTCCACTGAGGAAGGGACAAGAGGCAGCTAGGGTGAAAAATTAAAGGAGAAACTCACTCTCAGATACTAATCCTTATCTTCTTGTCTGCATGACCCCAAGATTGAGAGCATTCCTGTTTAATTTTCATGCATTTGTATTATGTATTTGTTTCCGGCTGTGCTGTGTCTCTGTTGCTGTGCAGGCTTCCTCCAGTTGTGGTGAGCAGGGGCTAAGCTTCTCTTGCTGCAGCCTGCGGGCTGTAGAGTGTGCTGGTTCGGTAGCTGTGGCACACAGGAAAAGCAAATCAAAACCACAGTGAAATGACACTTCACACCTACCAGAATGGCTACAATGTTGCAAAAAAAAAAAAAAAAAAACCAGGAGAATAACAAGTGTTAGAGAGGATGTGGAGAAATTGGAACCCTTGCACATTGCTGGTGGGAATACCAACTAGTGCAGGTGCTATGGAAAACAGCTTGCCAGTTCCTCAAAAAGCTAAATACAGGATTAGCATATGACTGGGTACTTCCACCGGAGAAGACAATGGTGCCCCACTCCAGTACTGTTGCCCAGAAAATCCCATGGATGGAGGAGCTTGGTAGGCTGTAGTCCATGGGGTCGCTAAGAGTCGGACATGACTGAGCGACTTCACTTTCACTTTCACTTTCCACTTTCATGCATTGGAGAAGGAAATGGCAACCCACTCCAGTGCTCTTGCCTGGAGAATCCCATGGACGGAGAAGCCTGGTGGGCTGCAGTCCATGGGGTCGCATAGAGTCAGACACGACTGAAGCGACTTAGTAGTAGTAGTGGGGTTGGGTACTTCCACATCACTCCACACCCAGAAGAACTGAAAATAGAGACTCCAACAGATACTTATGAACCAATGTCCACTGAAACATTATTCAAAGTAGTCGAAAGGTGGTGATAACCTAAGTGTCCATCAAAAGATGATTGGATAAAGAAAATGTGGCATATACACATAGTGAAATATTATTTCAGCCATAAAAATAAATGAAATTCTGATACATGCCTCAACATTTAACCATTTTCTAAGTGTGAAATTCAGAGGGATTAGATTTTTGAAAGCCAGAAACCTAGATTCCTACAAAGCAAAAGTTCTGGGTTAAAAAACTATTTTATAGCATCTGTAAAATGCCCCACAAATGCTGCCATTGCATGAGAGATGGTGGGCAAGGAGGTCTAGGAAGCAGAAGAATGTATCAACCTACCACATTATCCAGTGGAACACAAGGACTGACATCCCAAAATTGACAGATTTGAGTAAGCTTTGTTAAATATATTCCACCAACGTGTATCAGCTGTGAGAGGGAAAGGCATAATAATGATCAACGAGAATAAGATGCTGTTACATTTGTACATTTCATGATTACTCACACTCTCTTCTCCTAAGCTTCTTGAAAGCAAGAACAATTTGTGTCTTGTTCACCATCATATCGCCCATGTCTTTCCATAGCCTGAAACATTGTCAAGACTCAATAAATAATTGCTGACTCAACAAATAAGCACCTAGGCTTTTATTTGAGCCTCCAGAGTAGCCCTGTTTCATAACAAGAACATTCCCCTTCTGTAAAAGCAGTAACCAAGACTCCAAAGACAGGAAGTCACTTAAGTGGAAAGAGAAGGGATTAAGATCTGAGCCTGTATTTTCCAGGAATGAGTGATCTGGAATCATCGAATTCACTTGCCAAGCAAAACACTGTCGGGGTGATACTGAATCAATGATCCTTTCATGTGAGTCATCTGAACTAATACACTTTATGATTTATTATGAATAATGATAACAACAAAAAATGGCAAGCCTTACTGGGCTCTTGCAGTGTATAGAAATTATACATGTGATTTTAGTTAATCATCAGAATCACGCTGGGACTGGTTCCAGTTGAAGGGTGAGAAAGGTGAGGCTCAAAGGCAGAAAATAATTTGTTCAATGTCACTCAGCTCCCAGGTAGCTCTGCTGAGATTCAAACCCACAGTACTATGTGACCTCTGAAGTTCATGACACTTCTCACTCATTCCATCTGAGTAATAGACCTTGATGGACCTCTAGACTATATATGATCTGACACCATTCTGGGATAGCCACTGAATCCTGTGGTCCATGGGAACCGCTGGCATCTGACCAGGAAAACAAGCGTGTGTGTCTTAAGTGGAAAACATCCATGACGTTTAGGCTCAGTCAATCCACCAGTGTCTGGGGAAAGGGGAGAGGGTAGTCAATCATCTTGACATTCTGTCATCTGTTTCTGGGGTCTACAGGATGCCAAACAGCCTGAGTTGGAAAGCACCATGGTCTTGTTGTCCAGATGTTTGAGTTTGCATTGCCCCACCCTCCGTATGTCAGAGCTCCTGGCTGAGAGACAGTGACACTGATATCATTCCTGCTACTGCGGATAACAGCCCCGCCCTTTCATGTGTGTGCACTGAGCGTGCTAAGCTTGGTGCAGAGTGTTATGTGCATTATCTTATTTTCTGAATTGAGCTTCTATGAGTGACCACGAGTTCCAGATGAGGTCACTGCTAAGGCTCAGCACTGAGTAAGGAACATACCCAAAGATGCAGAGGATGTGGTTGTAGTGGGGGTGAATGTTATTGTTTAGTCACTAAGTCATGACTACTCTTTGCAACATCATGGAGTGTAGCTGGCCAGGCTCTCCTGTGCATTACTATGTCCCAGAGTTTGCTCAGATTCATGTTCACTGAGTCCGTGATGCTATCTAACCATCTCATCTTTTGCCACCCTCTTCTCCACCTGCCTTCAATCTTTCCCAGCATCAGGGTCTTTTCCAATGAGTCAGCTCTTCACATCAGGTGGCCAAAGTATTGCAGCTTCAGCTTTGGCATCAGTCCTTCCAGTGAGTATTCAGGGTTGATTTCCTTTAGGATTGACAAGTTTGATCTGCTTACTGTCCAACAGACTTTCAAGAATCTTTTCTAGCACCACAATTTGAAAGCATCAATTCTTTGGTGCTCAGCCTTCTTTATGGTCCAACTCTCACATCCATACAGGACTACTGGAAAAACCGTAGATTTGACTAGACAGATCTTTGTTGGCAAAGTGGTGTCTCTGCCGGGGTGAGTAGTGCCTCCAAAAAGACATGTGCACTCAGAAGCTGTGAATGAGACTTTATGGAGAAATAAGATTTTTTTCGAGTGTAAGTAAGAATCCCAGGATGGAATTCCTATGGATTTAGGCGGGCCCTAAATCCAATGAATAGTGTCATTTCAAAGAGATAAGCAGAGGGGAACACAGATGGAAGCAGAAATTGGAGGGATGTGTCTATAGGCCAAGGAACACCAAAGATTGTTGGCACCACCAGAAGATAGAAAAGAGGCATGAAAGAGATCTGCCCCAGAGCCTTCAAAAGTAACCAACACTCACCAACACCTGGTTTCATCCTCCTGCACTCCAGAACTTCTAGAGACTTTTTGTTGTATGAAGCAACCTGCCCTGTGGTCTTTTGTTTCAGAAGTCCCAGGAAACCACTGGGAGATAGGATCAGATAGGATTTGAACCAGAATATCAGCCCAAACTCTTTACCAGTAACCTAGAAGTCAAACATTTGGAATCAGCTCTCCATGTCTTTGGGCTTCCCTCGTGGCTCAGTGGTAGAGAACTCACCTGCCAATGCAGGAGATGTGGATTTGACCCCTGAGTGAAGAAGATCCCCTCGAAAAAGAAATGACAACCCATTCCAGTATTCTTGCCTAGAAAATCCCATGAACAAAGGAGCCTGGAGGGCTATAGGCTATAGTCCATGGGGTCACAAAGAGTCAGTTACAACTGAGTGACTACACAGCAACACCTCAAGGTCTTCATGTTCCCAAATTCAGTAATCCAGAGCACTTAAGTTTTCATAAAAAGTGTGCACGAACACATACACACAAGCAGACACACATACACTTCAAAGAGATGGTATGACCAAGAAGCCTTCTTACCCTTTTCCTAACTCAAATACTAACTGTCAACGACAGAGCAAAAAGAAGGACATCCAAATGGCTCTTGTAACTCTGATGAAGCAGACTGTGACTGTGGAGAGGAAAAAAAGAAAACTTCGGCCATGACATGTGAAACCAAGGAACTGGCCCTTTTTGGCATTCATGATGATGTTTTATTAACATGGAGCCTTTAATCTGTGGATTTCAGACAACTTTAAAAAGTCAGTGAGTGTTGTACTGGCCCTCATCTGATGCAGCCATGTGGGTACTAGGAGGACGAGAGGGAACACTGAGGTTAAGATACTTGCTCTCGTTTTCCCAGAGTCACTTGACAAAGTAGAAATAGTCCAGACTTGTGGGCATCAACATTAGGATCTTCTCAGAGTTCCTCTCACCCTAATTGATTTTTCCACAGTGAAACTGCCTCTCTTCTTTCTAGACAATCCGGAAGACTCCTACACACCCTCCGAGTCCCATATTCTATGAGAGCCCTTCCCTGATATTCCTACTCTATGCTCCATCACACAGCAGTGCGGAGTCTCTCACTCTGTGGACACACATTCTAGTGTGTACACACTACAGAGACACCATTTAAGATCCTTTGTATGATTTTATCCTTTACAGGTAAGTCTCTCCTTGTAGATGAGGGATTCTTAACCCCAAAGCTGGAGGAAAGTCAGTGAAAGTGTTTCAGGGTAAGTTATCAAGCCCTGAAAACCTTTTGCAAAACTTTACATGAATGAGCAACTTAAGGGATAGGGACTCCATAGCTTTTGTGAGTTTTCAAATGACTTCTAGGTTTAAACACCTTTCAAACTCCTTGCACTAGACAGATGGTGCAGATGAATCTATTTGCAGAGCAGAAATACAGATGCAGACACAGGGAACAGACATGTGGATGCAGGGAAGGGGGTGAGGAAGAGGGGAATCGGATGAACTGAGAGATTGGGATCGACATACATGCACTGCTGTGTGTAACATAGATAGCTCGTGGGAAGCTTTTGCACAGCACAGAGGGCTCAGCTCAGTGTTCTGTGATGACCTAGAGGGTTGGGATGGAGGGAGGTCCAAGAGGGAGGGGTTATATGTATGCATATGGCTGATTCACTTCATTGTACAGCAGACACCAACACAATATCGTAAATACCCCAATTAAAAAAATAAAATAAAATTTGAATTCTCTGAATTTCTTATCCCTGTTGCCTGGTATAGCACCTGACCCACAACAGTCCCATGAAAAATACCTATTACCAGATGACTGCATACAACTTTGATGGAATTATAGTCAGGTAGATTCTGAGTTGCTCTAATTTTGTGCTGGAATCATTGCAGCTCTGAGTGAAGGACTTAGAAAGCTCTGAATTTGAATCACAGCTAACTCTCCTCTCTAAACAATGGGGGTCAGGAGCCTACTCTATGGAAGTGACTGTTCTTAGCCCTTGCTCTCAGAAGCGCCCTACATTTTAGTTGCCTGAGCAATCCAGCACCTAACAATGTATCCTACAGACAAATCAGCATCAGTGTACAAAAATACATGGATACAAAGGCAATCAGATCAGATCAGATCAGATCAGATTAGTTGCTCAGTCATGTCCGACTCTTTGCGACCCCATGAATCGCAGCACGCCAGGCCTCCATGTCCATCACCAACTCCTGGAGTTCACCCAGACTCACGTCCATCGAGTCAGTGATGCCATCCAGCCATCTCATCCTCTGTCGTCCCCTTCTCCTCTTGCCCCCAATCTCTCCCAGCATCAGAGTCTTTTCCAATGAGTCAGCCCTTCGCATGAGGTGGCCAAAGTACTGGAGTTTCAGCTTTAGCATCATTCCTTCTAAAGAACACCCAGGGCTGATCTCCTTCAGAATGGACTGGTTCGATCTCCTTGCAGTCCAAGGGACTCTCAAGAGCCTTCTCCAACACCACAGTTCAAAAGCATCAATTCTTCGGTGCTCAGCCTTCTTCACAGTCCAACTCTCACATCCATACATGACCACTGGAAAAACCATAGCCTTGACTAGACGAACCTTTGTTGGCAAAGTAATGTCTCTGCTTTTGAATATGCTATCTAGGTAGGTCATAACTTTCCTTCCAAGGAGCAAGCATCTTTTAATTTCATGGCTGCAGTCACCATCTGCAGTGATATTGAAGCCCAGAAAAATAAAGTCTGACACTGTTTCCACTGTTTCCCCATCTATTTCCATGAAGTGATGGAACCGGATGCCATAATCTTTGTTTTCTGAATGTTGAGCTTTAAGCCAACTTTTTCACTCTCCACTTTCACCTTCCTCAAGAGGCTTTTAGTTCCTCTTCACTTTCTGCCATAAGGGTGGTGTCATCTGCATATCTGAGGTTATTGATATTCCTCCCGGCAATCTTGATTCCAACTTGTGCTTCTTCCAGTCCAGCGTTTCTCATGATGTACTCTGCATAGAAGTTAAATAAACAGGGTGACAATATACAGCCTTGATGTACTCCTTTTCCTATTTGGAACCAGTCTGTTGTTTCATGTTGCTTCCTGTTGCTAACTGTTGCTTCCTGACCTGCATACAAATTTCTCAAGAGGCAGGTCAAGTGGTCGGGTATTCCCATCTCTTTCAGAATTTTCCGTAGTTTATTGTGATCCACACAGTCAAATAAATAAAGCTATAGGGATATATTGTATAGCACAGGAAATATAGCCAATATTTTATAATAACTATAAGCTATCACCTTTAAAAATTATGAATCAGTTTTGTACACCCAAAGCTTAAATAATAATGTAAATCAAGTATACTTCAATTTAAAATAGAATAAATTGACTCAATCTGATGTATAGCAATAGGTGCTATTATCCATTATAAGAAAGGCCAGCAGATAGTTGTGAAAAGCTAGGTAGTAAGTATTTTAGACTTTGTGGGACTTAAAGCTTGTCTGCTGCGGCTGTAACTCCTCACCTCTGCCATTGTTTTCTCAAAACAGTCATAGGCAATATGTAAATGAATAGGCAGGACTGTGTGCCAATAAAATGTTATTTACAAAATCAGGCAGGGGACTGGATTTAGCCAGCAAATCACAATTTGCTCACCCCTGCCTTGAAAATTGAAAAGTGTTAGTTGCTCAGTCATGTCCAACTCTTTGCAGCCCTGTGGACTGTAGCCCACCAGGCTCCACTGTCCATGAGATTTCTCAGGCAAGAATACAGAGTGGGTAGCCATTCCCTTCTCCAGGGGCTCTTCCCGACCCAAGGATGGAACCAGGGCCTCCCGCATTGCAGGCGGATTCTTTACCTTCTGAGCCAACAAGGAAGCCCAACCCCTGCCTTAGAGTACTATTAATATATGGCTGTTGAATATATATATATATATATTGTGAAAATGTCCAAAATTGTTAAAATTTCCTGAGCAATATCAATCACCAGCATATACACAGCATGTCCTGTGTGATCACATTTTTTTTTAAGCACTTGACCTGGGTTACTTTTTTTAAATCTCCATATACCACCACTTAACCACTACGTCTATTGCTTCGTACTGGGAGTGACCAGCTCTGTGAACTTGGGCAGGTGTGTTGGTCTCTTTGAGCCTCAATTTCCCAAATGTTAAACTGACTCAAAAACGGACTGTTGGTATTTCCCTGGTGGTGCAGCAGTTAAGACTCCATGCTTCGAATGCAGGTGACACGTGTTCGGCCCCTGGTCAGGGAACTATTAATAAGATCCCACATGATGCGTGGCAGGGCAAAGATAAATAGATAAAGGACTGTTGCTGTTTGTATAAAGCATGTAGTAATGTTAAGTCACTATCACATGATGGAAACACAATTAAATTAGTCCCCCATGTCGTAAACTTTTTTCAAGGAGGAGTTATTCAACTAAATGAGAATCTAAAGAAAAGGATGCTCATATGTTTTCAGTTCTGAACATTTTCTCCGAGGGTACAGACATCTATTCAGACACAATTAACTTGAGTATTTTTTTAACACATGGTGTGGTGGATGGCGATGTCTATTATCTTATGTGTGATTAATGAAAGCTGTTAATATAAACAGCGAGAGGACAGGCACTCTGATGTTCCCAGTGGCTGCTAATTAAGGCAGTGCTGCTCATTCTCAGGCTGAGAAGGGAACTGCCTTGTCTTAGCTGTCTGTAATAATTTATCAAGAAGTGAAATTTTCAGGACATGACCCAGAAATGACATGATAGTTAAAAAAAGCCTTTTTCCTTATAATAATAGTAATAATGATAACAATAATACAGGAATGTACTAGATGCCTCTAAGGGCCAGGAATAGGTTAAGTGCTTTGCCGACATATCTTCATTTAATCCTCCCAGTGGTCCTCTCCTGTTAATAGTTGGGTTTGTTCAACTTTCAGATGAAGTAACTAGTCTTCCAGCAAACGAGTGATGGGGTGTGGAAATAACACTAAGCATGACCTAATTAAGGAAGCAAGTTAGGGGTTTGGGAGAAAGAAACATCTTGTGGAATTCGCCACATCTTGTGAATAAAGATGAAAAGGAAACTTACATATACGCACGCACGCACAAGTGTATAATGGTATGGTCAAGAAAGAGTTTGTTTCAGGGTGGGCTACAGGTTTGCATTTTCTTGTATAATATTTTTCAATGTTATTAAAAAAAAAACTATAAAAGCATGCGCAAAAAAAATACCTCACCTCATCACTCCTAGAAGGAATGGAACTGGGAAAATAAGCAAGGTGGTGGCAGGGTGTCAGTCGAGTGGATAATTTCCACTCTATGCCTCTCTATATGTATTAAACCATATGGAGACAGTATTCACTCAGAATTGTTAATTAAATAAATAATAGACTCAATCTATGCCAACTGTGTAGACAGGAAAACAAAGAAAGGGAGTATTATCAACTAAACACCAATAAATTCAAGAACCTAAGTAAGACAGAAACATTTCTTGAAAAATAAAGAATGCCAAATTTAGTGCAAGAAGAAACAGACAATGTGATAGTCCAATGCCCTCTGGAGAATCAGAGCTGAAAAAAAAAGTCTGAATTTAAGAAAGGCTTAGTGCCAAAGAATTAATACTTTCAAATTGCACTGCTGGAGAAGATTCTTGAAACTGCCTTGGACTGCAAGAAGATCAAACCAGTCCATCCTAAAGGAAAACAACCCTGAATATTCTTTGGAAAGATATTGCTGAAGCTGAAGTTCCAATACTCTGGCCACCTGATGGGAAGAGCCAACTCGTTGGAAAAAGCCCTGATGCTGAGAAAGATTGAAGGCAAAAGGAGAAGTGGCTGGCAGAGGATGAAATGATTAGATAGCATCACTGACTCAATGGATATGAAATCTGAGCAAACTCTGGGAGATAGTGAGGGACAGGGAAGCCTGCCGTGGTGCAGTCCATGGGGTTGCAAAGAGTTGGGCACGACTTAGCAACTGAATGATGACCAGAAAAATCCATTAGCTTGTCATAATTTTGATTCTAAGATATCCCTAGCTCTAGAAGACAGCTATATAAACTAGACCACATGGCTTTGTGTATTGTGTCTCCCCGTGCACAGAGACCAAAGACAGACACTGAAAGTGCAGCCCAGGCTGGTTTCCAAAAGCCACGTGTGCACACTGTCATTTTCCTGCTCATTCACTTACACGTGCTGTGTTCACAGGGATGCAGGGCAACGATGGGCTTGGGGATTCCCTGGGAAGTAGAAGTCACCGGATGAATGACTGGTTAGGTGGGGCGAGTGTGGAAGGAGATGAAGTTGAGCAGGACCCCAAGATTTTTCTAGTTTGAGTGCATGGCTGATCACACCATGGATGAGCCAGAGAACTGAGAGGTAAGAGCAGGTTTGGGGCAAGGTTGTAAGCTCCCTTTTGGACGTCCCCACCTTGAGGTGCTGGGGTGAATGGACTCATAGGGGTGCTGATGGCTTTGAGACATAGGGAGGAGGCACATTCAAAGCTGACGGATGAACTGAGGCCAACCCTGGGACATCCTCAAGCTGAGGAGGAGAGCTGAGGAAGAGGAGTGAAAAGTTGGACAAGGCAGGAAAAATGGGGGACGACAGTCTCACAGAAGGATGGCATGATTAAGAAGAGGAAGAAGGGGACGTCTAGAACGGTGTGTCTGTTAATATAATGAATGTCTATAATGGCATGGCACATAGAACGCTTCAGGAGCCTTGTGGTTAATTATAGCGGCCAAGGTCACTTCCGTAATCTAGGCTAGAAGACTTCTTTGATCTTCTTCCAAAGATAGCTCAACGTTTTGCAAAAAGTCAGAATTTGGACTTAGGCTGACCTAAGGATTGAAATCTATGTGTCGACTTCCCAGGTGGCTCAGTGGTCAAGAACCCGCCTGCCAAGGCAGCAGACGCAAGAGATGCGGGTTCAATCCCTGGGTTGAGAAGATCCTCTGGAGGAGGAAATGGCAACCCTCTCCAGTATTCTTGCCTGGAGAACCCCATAGACAGAGGAGCCTGGCGGGCTACATTCCATGGGGTCCCATAGAGTCGGACACGACGGAGAGACGGAGCACAGCAAACACACATCTGCTCCACGCAGAACTCAGTTCTCATGGGAGCAGTCTCTGCAGAATGGCCTCACCCAGGCTCCCCAGCTCCAGACTCCCTCCCTGGGAACTTTAGAAGGATGCCTTCAGCCTCTGCTGACTCAGCGGGTCAACAGGGACCTCTGACACCCCCTGGCCTTTCCCGGAACCTTAAGGAGGAAAGGGAGAGCGGCTCGGAGGGCAGGTTTAAAATTAGAAGGGAGCACAAGGCTGCCTGTGGTTCTTGAACCTCAGCCATTGGGGAGGAACGGGAGATAAGGTGGACGAGAGACAGGAAGCATTTATTTAAGATTCCTATCACACCGGGAAGCTGGAGGGGGAGTTCAGTTCAGGGGAAGAACAGGATGTTGCCAGGATCCGGGGCAGGGTTGAGGGCAGGGGGGCAAGGAGGGAACGGATATTGGAAAGGGGGAGCCGGGCAGCCAGGGTCGGAGGCAACAAAGTTTGGAAGGGTCCCAGGCAGGAAGTCAGCCCAGCAAGAGGCCCCTGGGGAGTTCAGGTCTCTTCAGTGGCGGGAGGAAGATAGATCTTCTCTCCCAAGGCCCTGCATCTTTGCGACGAGGCTGGTGTGTTTCTGGGTGGTCCCAAAGAGGACCTCATTTAACTTTCTTATGGGAACTCTCAGTTCTCTGACCCCTGCCTCGCCCTACTGCAGGGTCTTTCTGCTGGTCTCCCAGTTTGAAGGCCACCATGCTGGCCTTCTCTGCAGGGCCACCCTGCAGCTCCATCTCGCCCTTGAAGTTTTGTTGTTTAGTCACTAAGTCATGTCTGACTCTTTCATGACTCCCAAGGACTGTAGCCCACCAGGGTCCTCTGTGGAATTCTCCAGGCAAGAATACTGGACTGAGTTGTCATTTCTTTCTCCAGGGTATCTTCCTGACCCGAGGATCGAACCTGTATCTCCTGCATTGGCAGACGGATTCTTTACTGCTGAGCCACCAGGGAAACCCTCTTGAAGGCTGCAGGAAGTTAAAGTCCAGACTGACTGAGCCCCTGTGATCAATTCCCATCCCATGCTCCTGAGTACCAGAATGCCCCTTGTCCCTCTAGAGAAACACATGGTTTCTTCCATTTCTAAAAGACTCTTTATCAAAATGAAAATCGAGGGAAGGAAGTCCCTTCCATTGGCAAAATGAAGAAATACAAATGAGCACCAAACACCAAGGGAAAAAATTATCATCGTCATTCAAATAACCTGCAACTGCACTGTGGTGGCAAACCAGCTGCTGCCACGAGCACTGGGCATCCACCAACTTGTTGCAGTCCTTCTGACAACTCTCAGAGGCAGTTTCTCCACGTCACAGCACAGTCCAGGAAACCAAGGCTTACAAGGGTTAAGTTCGTGGTCCAAGATCCTTGCTGCTAAGTGGCAGACAGAGGAAGAAAGGGGACGGTGCCGACTGACGAACTGATAACAGGCCGAGTTTGCAGCTGACAAAGCTGGCCTTGCAGGAGTGATTTCACCTCTCTGAGCCTGTTTCCCTACTCTAGAAAATGAGGATTGGGACTTCCCTGGTGGTCTGGTGGTTAAGACTCCATGCTCCTATTGCAGGGGCACAGGTTCAATTGCTGGTGGAGGAACTAAGATCCCGCGCCAAAAAAAAAAAAAAAACCACCCACGGGGGTGGGGGGAAGTGAATGCACTCAAAGAGTTGAGCTAATAATCATTAAAAAAGAAAATGGGAATAGAATAGGACTCATGTCACAGTTGCAGAATGTTTTTAGCAAGAAAATACATGATTAGGACAGTGCATTAGTGTTTATTTAGATAAAGTGCAATAACAGTAAACTTTTTACTATTGATTTCGAGGTCCCAAGGATCCACCATACTGAGTCTCCCTGCCTTCACCCATCAGGAGTTAGGAAGGGTCCGCTTCTGACAACAGAGGTCAGAGGCCCCACAGAACCAGGCTGAGAGGCATTTCCCCCCACAACCCCATCCTCCTTTCCTAGCCTCTTGTGCAGGCACAGCGGACCAGATCCCGAGGGGACCTCCCACTCACTCACATCCGGGCCTCTGGGGAAGCTTCTGGACCACAGGGGCTGATCAATGATGGCGTATTTGCTCAGCTCCACGCCCACGGTCCAGCTGGAGAGACACCCTCGGGTTCAAGGCTAAAGGCTTCCAGGAAACGCAGCCGGGGCTTGAAGTCATCAGTCATTCAGTAACTGCCCCCCTTTGTCTCTGGGGACCGTCTGGAGGTCCGGCTTGGGATATTCTCCCTTCTCGTTCCCGGGGAGCCTGTCTGCTTCCTCTCGCTCTTTCTCAAGCAGTGGCTGCACGTTGTTGCTATTATTATTATCTTTGTTACTATTGATTGAGTGTCCAGGGCTCCACGCCTAGTGCTTTATATGCATTTTGTCATTTAATTCTCACTAGAATTCTGAGTGGTGGAGAGTATTTTTATCCCTTTTTTTTTTTTTTTTTTTTGACTGCAGCCACATAGCTTACAGGATCATAGTTCTCCAACTATGAATTGAACCCAAGCCCCCTGCATCGGAAGCACAGAGTCCCAACCACTGAACTGCCAGGGAAGTCCCTTCCTCCCTATTGTTTTTAATTTATTTTTTTATTGAAGTATAGTTGAATTACAATGCTGTGTGAATTACCACTATGTAACAAAGTGACTCAGTCATACATACGTACACGTTGTTTTTCATATTCTTTCCCATTATGGTTTATCACACGGTGCCGAATATAGTTCCCCGTGCTATACAGTCGGACCATGCTGTTTATCCCATTCTGTAGATACCAGTTTGCATCTCCTAAGCCCAAAGCCCCACTCTGATCCTCTCCCATCCCTTCCTCCTTGACAACCGCCAGCCTATTCTCTGTGTCTCTGATTTTGTCTCTGCTTCATAGATAGGTTCATTTTTAAATCCCGATTTTTACAGCCTGCTCGAAATGGAAGTTTGCTTGCCAGAGGTCACACAGCTGGAAAGTGAAAAAAACCTAGGCTTTGCATCCAAATAGTCTGGCTCCAGAGTCCATGCTTGAGGCTGTGAGCCTCATGTGCTTTAATAGGGATTCTCTTGACCAGGCCAGGCAACAAAGACAGAGCAGTTCCTCACCTTTCTCTTCCTCAAAGGAACCAAGAAGGGGAAATTGGATGGCCAGCTTACAGGAAGAATCAATGCAAGGAGACAGCCAGAGTCACACAAACCACAAATGTGGGTGAGTCTCAAAGCTTCCAGGATCTCATCAAGCAACTGGCTGAAAAGTACGTCAACCAGAGAACACAGTCAGTGCAAAGGTCCTGAGGTAGGAATAGACTCATCTTGCTCATAATCCCTTCTAGCTCTCCTCTGCTGAGGCTTCCCAGGGGCAATAGTGGTAAAGAACCTGGCTGTCAATTCAGGAGACATAAGAGATGCAGGTTCAGTTCCTGAGTTGGGAAGATCCCCTGGAAGAGGGCATGTCAGCCCACTCCAGTATTCTTGTCTGGGAAATTCCATGGACAGAGGAGCCTGGTGGGCTACAGTCCATGGGACTGAGAACAGTTAGACATGACTGAAGCAACTTAGCATGCATACAAGCTCCTTTGCTGGAATGTTTGTCTGCCATCCTGTTCTCCACTCATCCCTCCTTTGGAACACAGTTAAGCGTCACCTCCTCCGGGAAGCCTTCCCTGATCTTGGTCTAGGGCTGGGTCCCCTGTCATTGCTCCTGTTGCCTCATTCTTCTTCACAGAATATTGCACATTTATGTTTACTTAACAGCCTGGAATATTTGCTTACTGTTGGTCTCTGAAGTGAGATGATAAACTCTAAGTAGGTAGGGGGTAATGTTTGTTTTGTATTCTCTCTCTATGCCTAGAACTGTGGCACCTAATGAGTTCTCCAGTAAATTATTGACTGACTGCTCTGATGGGACCACATTTAGCAGACTGGATTCAGTGCTGAACACCCTTGTTAGGAAAAAGAGTGCATGTCACTTCTCAAGGAAGGGGTGGTATCACCCTCAGAGAAACTATTACACTTGTACACAAGGAAACATATACAGGTATGTAATGTCATTATGGAATTATTTGTGATAGAAGACACTGGAGTCAGCTTAGATGCCCGCCGACTAGGGACGGGATACAGATAACATACTTGCACGTGTTTTAAGACTGAAATCAAAGCAGATGAAACTGAGCTATAAGTATCCACAGAGCGCTTTCTCAAAAACTTGATTTGGAGAGAGAATTCTGGCCATGAAGTGATTCATATCCCATTTAAGAAATTACATGCCCAAGAAGTCCTCTATATTTTTAAGCATTCATATCAGATCAGTCGCTCAGTCATGTCCGACTCTTTGCGACCCTATGAACCACAGCACGCCAGGCCTCCCTGTCCATCACCAGCTCCCGGAGGTCACTCAGACCCGCATCCATCGAGTCAGTGATGCCATCCAGCCATCTCATCCTCTGTCGTCCCCTTCTCCTCCTGCCCTCAATCCCTCCCAGCATCAGAGTCTTCTCCAATGAGTCAACTCTTCACATGAGGTGGCCAAAATACTGGAGTTTCAGCTTTAGCATCATTCCTTCCAAAGAAATTCAATATGCCAGCAAATTTGGAAAACTCAGCAGTGGCCACAAGATTGGAAAAGGTCAGTTTTCATCCCAATCCCAAAGAAAGGCAATGACAAAGAATGCTCAAACTACCGCACAATTGCACTCATCTCACACGCTAGTAAAGTAATGCTCAAAATTCTCCAAGCCAGGCTTCAGCAATATGTGAATCGTGAACTTCCTGATGTTCAAGCTGGTTTTAGAAAAGGCAGAGGAACCAGAGATCAAATTGCCAACATCCGCTGGATCATGGAAAAAGCAAGAGAGTTCCGGAAAAACATCTATTTCTGCTTTATTGACTATGCCAAAGCCTTTGACTGTGTAGATCACAATAAACTGTGGAAAATTCTGAAGGAGATGGGAATACCAGACCACCTGATCTGCCTCTTGAGAAATCTGTATGCAGGTCAGGAAGCAACAGTTAGAACTGGACATGGAACAACAGACTGGTTCCAAATAGGAAAAGGGGTGCGTCAAGGCTGTATATTGTCACCATGTTTAACTTATATAAGCATTCATATATAAGTATGTAAAAATTAAATTTAGATGGGAGTATATATTCTAAGTTCATGGCAATATGTGTATATAGGTAGGGCTGGGAGCATAAGGGGGATTTAGCTGTACTGAGATGCTCCAATTGTATTTAAGAACTAGTAATTCATGTATTATCAAGTAATTTTAAACTGTAAATATATAAAAAAAGAATATTTGGAAAAGATACCAACAGATTGATAACAGTTCATTGTGGGTGGTAGGAATATGGCTGGATCTTATTTCCTTCTTTCTGTTTTAAATTCTTTAATTTTAGAGATCTTAGGAGGGGGAATTTCCTGGAGGTCCAGTGGTTAAGAGTTCACCTTCCAATTCAGGGAGTGCGAGTTCGATCTCTGGTCAGGGATCTAAGATCCCGCATAGCTCAGGGCCAAAAAACCAAAAACATTAAGCAGAAGCAATATTATAACAAATTCAGTAAAGACTATAAAAATGGTCCACATCAAAAAAATCTTTAAAAAAAAATAGCATAGGAGGGAGGGAGAGGAGTAAGGAAGGATGGAAGCAGGAGAGAAGGAGAAATAGAAACATGTACGGGGAGAGAAAACGTGGTGAAATAAGGAGCTTGGAAATGGACAAAGGATCAAGGGTTGTAGGAATGGTATTTTTTGATCGAGGAAAAATGCAAACCCTATCGTCCCGTATGTTTGGGGTTGTGTAGGGGGAGATAAGGGGAAGGCAATGGCACCCCACCCCAGTACTTTTGCCTGGAAAATCCCATGGACAGAGGATCCTGGTGGGCTCCAGTCCATGGGGTCGCTGAGAGTCGGACACTACTGAGCGACTTCACTTTCACTTTTCACTTTCATGCATTGGAGAAGGAAATGGCAACTCACTCTAGTGTTCTTACCTGGAGAATCCCAGGGATGGGGGAGCCTGGTGAGCTTCCAGGACAGAGGATCCTGGTGGGCTCCAGTCCATGGGGTCGCTGAGAGTCGGACACGACTGAGCGACTTCACTTTCACTTTTCACTTTCATGCATTGGAGAAGGAAATGGCAACCCACTCCAGTGTTCTTGCCTGGAGAATCCCAGGGATGGGGGAGCCTGGTGAGCTTCCATCTATGGGGTCACACAGAGTCGGACACGACTGAAGCGACTTAGCAGCAGCAGCAGCAGCAGGGGGAGACAAGGAGAAGGCAATGGCACCCCACTCCAGTACTTTTGCCTGGAAAATTCCATAGACAGAGGAGCCTGGTGGGCTGCAGTCCATGGGGTCGATAGAGTTGGACACGACTGAACGACTTCACTCTCACTTTTCACTTTCATGCATTGGAGAAGGAAATGGCAACCCACTCCAGTGTTATTGCCTGGAGAATTCCAGAGACGGGGGAGCCTGGTGGGCTGCCATCTATGGGGTCGCACAGAGTTGGACACGACTGAAGTGACTTAGCAGCAGCAGCAGCAGCAGCAGGGGGAGATGGGTCAAACTGGAGGAGCTTGAGATAGGGAAGTACAATGTAATAATGAGAAGAATTTCCCTTTAAAGACTTTCAAGTAAATGTTCTCTACAGTAATATACTGTCCTTAAGAACATTATTTAACTCTGCAAATTAATTTAGAGCCTTTTTCGCTCCCAGCCAGAGAGAACCAATGTTGTCAGTTTGTTAATTACCTCCATGCTGCTGCTGCTGCTGCTGCTGCTAAGTCGCTTCAGTCATGTCCGACTGTGCAACCCCATAGATGGCAGCCCACCAGGCTCCCCCATCCCTGGGATTCTCCACGCAAGAACACTGGAGTGGGTTATCATTTCCTTCTCCAATGCAGGAAAGTGAAAAGTGAAAGTGAAGTCGCTCAGTCGTGTCTGACTCTTAGCGACCCCATGGACTGCAGCCTACCAGGCTCCTTCTCCCATAGCCCTTGCAAATACCTTTGCATGCATATATTCACATAGAAAATGTATAGCTTATTTGTGTTTGCTTTTTTTAAACATGCATAGTACTCTGCAAACTGTATGAAACACTCAACAGCCAGTCTGTTCACAGTTGTGTTTCTGAGATTTATCCGTAGAGATTTGTTTAGACTGAGTGTACTCTTTTTCATGACTCTATAATGTTCCATCAAAGGACTATATACTACATTTTATGCATCCACTCGCCTACTGGGGGCCTTATAGGTTGGTTCAAATATTTTGCTATCACAATGTAACTGTGGATACATGTGTACCTACTTCCTTGTTCATCTCTGGGTAGTAGAAAGAACACATTGGATATTTCAACAGAGTCAGTTAATTTGCTTAGGTGACTGTGAGCTGCATGAGAACAGAAATAGGCCACTTTTTAGGAAGAAGTTCCCTATCTCTGCAAGTGTCTGAATATTGGCCAAATAGCCTCTTGGCACTGCTATAGTGGAGGGGATGCTGTCCCTAAATGACCATCAAGTTCCCTTCCAACTGCACGATCCTATAATCTCTCATCTCCCTGCAGAGAGACCACCGCCCAATACATCTCATGCCAAGAGCCCCAGCTGCAGTGAGGGGAAAAAGTCATCTTTTCTGCAGATTTGGAGGAGCTGGGAGGGACATCTTTTTGCAAAACCCCATGTTTCCTGCTCCTATTGATGTGTTATATTTCATTCTAACTGAAGACATCGTACATAAACCCCTTACGTTTTCTAAGTCTTCATTGGAATGAATAGATCTAGGTTGAAATCCTGGGTCAGTCCCAAGTAGCCATATGATCTTGGGCACATTTGAATTTTCTATGCCTCAGTCTCCTTGTCTGTAAAGTGGGTGAATTTATAGCCCTTGCTCAAGACTGTTGTGATGATTCTCCCAGTTGATGGATGTAATGTGCTCTAATGGCTAGTGAGTTGCATCTCTCTCTAAGGGTGGTGGGTGGGGGTTGGGGGAGGAGGGCTCACTGTGCAAGCCGGCTGTCCTAGAGATGCAGAAATTGGGGGCAGTCTTTGCCCCAGACAGGAAGGATGTCCAAGGTTTAACCAATCTGTTGCACTCACTGCTGTGGCCAGCACAGTCTTTCGTTTGGTGTTTCATCTTTTTCAAAGCGTGTCCATTATCTCATCTGTTCATCAAAGGCCCCTGCAAGGAAGTCAGGCAGAGGATGGGCCCAAGGAGAGATGACTCAGGAATCTGAAAGTCAAGGCCAGCAGCCTCCCTGACAAGCAGCCCACTGAGCAGAGTTTCTCCACTGATCTTGGCCGAGGAGGAGGGGGTGAGGCTGTCCAGGTCAGGCCTGAAATACCCACAGAGAGACTTCCTTTCCCCTGACGGTGGACTGGCTTCTCAACCCAGCCAGATGGGCTGCAGATGTGAGCTCCGGGTTGCGAGGGAGGCCAAGGAAATAGACAGGACTCGGCCCCTTGCCTGGAATATCAGCCCCTAAGCCTGGGTCCCATGATGCCCCTGGAGCATGATGCTGGAATCGTCCTGAGCGCAAGTTTGTGGCATTTTGGATATAGGAAGGGGGTGACGGAGATACTGTCATGCTTCTGCGATGCTCGTGGCTCTCAGTTGGAGAATATTTCAGGCAGCAACCATCCCATCTTGCGGCCTTCAGGTCAGCTTGGATACAAGTCACAGTCTCATGTCATTCCTACAGCCCCAGCCAGCCCTGGAAAGCCTGCTAGGTTGCTGAACGGCTTCCTCTTCCAAAAGAACTGCTGCCCCTTCATGGCTTTCTCTTCCTTCAGCTTGTTGCAAAATTCAGAGTCCCTTCCCTCATGCCATACCCTCCGGGTGGCCAGTGTTGACTTTGGTCCCAGGGGACCAATTGCCACTGTCGGTCCATTCAAAGTGGAACCGTTTATAGAGTTCTGTCGTGGAAATAATAGTTCCCTGACTCCAAGAAGGACCCTGAGGACCTGGCTTCTGGAGACTGGTTGAAGAAAGGGTTCTGGTTCAGCCAGACCTGAGTTCTGCCATCCGCAGCTGTGTGACTTTGGAAAAGTCACATCACCTCTCTGATCTTCTAGGCTTCTCATTTGTAGAAAGTGAGGGATCATCCCTACCTTGCAGTGTCCTTAGGAAGATTCAAGAAAACACGTGCAAATCCCCAGTGTTGTACCCGGCATGGAGTCCATGCTTCCTAACGAACTTTTGCTTTTGTTCTGGTTATTGTTATTATTCTTGTTGTTGCTGGGACTAAGGGGCTGCCTCCCTTCTTTCCTAAGTCGCTTGTTGTCTCTATAATCAGATACACATGTATTGTAATCCTAGCATCATCTTATGGCTGTGTGGCCTTGATCAAGTTACTTAGCTCCTCTGAGCCTGCCTCAGTTTCCCCATAAATAAAGAGAGGTTTAGAAAGCTTAAGTGACTTCACCAAAGTTATACCTACCTAGTAAGGAATTTCAGTCCAACCCTGCATATGTCCAACAGCCCTGATGGCTTAACCAGTAAGCAGCTACATTTTCATCATATTTCTATTTTCCTTGAACAAGGCCCCTTAGTTTCTTCAACCTGGCCTGCAATAAGAACTAACTGACAATGATACCTTCTTCAAACTCTAAAGTTCTCTCCAAAAGTCTGTGTCCATATCCAGGGCTTCCCTGGAGGCCCAGTGGTTAAGAATCCATTTTCCAATGCAGGGGACACATGAGTTCAATCCCTCATCCCTCATGAGTTCAATCCCTCGGGGAACTAAGATCCCACCTCTCAAGGGGCAACTAAGCCTGCCCGCCACAATTCGAGAAGCCCGCGTGCTGCAATAAGGAGCCTCCTTGCCCCAGCAAAGACTCCGTGCAGCCAAAAAAAAAGAGAAAAAGTCCATGTCCTGCCCACTGGACCACCAGTTTAGCCAGCTCAAGAAGCCAAAACAAGAAAAGCTACAGAAACAGTGCGAGAGAGGTCTTTGAACTGTTTGGGGGGAATGTTCACGAAGGGAGGGATAAGAGTAGGCAGCTGAGATTTGCCCAACTCCAGGAAGGACCTTGGTGGAATCTGCACATCAAAGGGAGCCCAGCGCTTCAAAGGCAGGCGCTCTTTCTGCCCTCCCAGCCACTGGTCACAGCTAACTGGCTCACATGGGGACAAAGCTAGAGGACGCAATGTGGGAAGACGGGGGTTTCGGGATGAGAACTTCGCCGTGGCTGGGTGTGTCTCTGGAGCCTGGCACAACTGGCTGCCCTTTCCCCAAACCTCCCCTCACCAGCTCGGGGGTCCTCACTCTGGGGCCCCAGACCCCCAAGGGCCCCATGCTGGAATTCAAAGCTTCTCTGAACTGGGTCAGCAGGAAAGTATATCACATCTTTGCTGACCTTGAACTGCAATTGAGCATCCCTTTCCATCATGATTGCAGGATCAGCAGCCCCTACCACGTGGTCCCCAGTAGCAATCATCCATATTGGCTTGTCACCTTACAGGAGTCACAGTGAATTCAGCATTCCCTAGTGTTATGACACTTCTGCCACCGGGGTTGTTATTAGAACTGCCACTATGATTTATTTCAAGAATTGATAAAGAAATACAAGTATGACTATATCTCTTTTTCTGTTTGCAGTGGGTGTCCTTTGTAATCTTATGTTCTTCTTTTTAAATTTTTTTTTTTAGATTTTTATTTTTTGGCCAAGCTATGACATGAGAGATTTTAGTTCCTCAACCAGGGCTCAAGCCCATGCCCCCTGCAGGAGAAGCACAGTGTCCTAACCACTGGACCACCAGGGAAGTTCCCTATACATTTTATTTCAGGGATTTTAAAGCACAATTCTGAGACGGCATTCCTAGACTTTACCATACCACTGAAGAGTAACGTACACAAGTAATTTTAAGAACCTTTGTCATAGCTGTTCAACTTTCTCAGGCTCAGTTTTTCAGTCAATGAAATGGTCATTAAAATCCCTTTGTTTTAGTGCCTTTGTGAAGGTCACATTTTGCAATGTGTGTGAAAGAAGTGAGCACGAAGGACATGGTCAGTCAACACTAGCATCCCTCTTTCTTCTCCACAGCCAGCTTCTTTCAACCTGGAGCCAAGAACTGGTGTATTTATCACATGCCTTCCATGGTCTCCCGTGAAGGGCCTCTTGCCCACTGGGCAGTGGCTCATGCTGGTCTCCAGAAGTAAAACGCCCCTCCTGCTCCACCACGACACACGTCCAGTGAGATGGAGGTTGACAAGGCCACAAATATTTGAACTATCCCTGGGATAACACAGGGCATTGACCCCAGAGTATGTGCTACATCGGCCGAAAGTTTATCCTAGCATAACAAACGTGACAGCTAGCAAAGTGAGGGGAAAGGGCTCGATAAGATTAAAGGCACCCGTGGAGTCCAAAGGCACAGCCTGTTCAGGGAGGAAGAAATTTGGGACCAAGAGGGGCCTCAGGGAAGTAAGGCCATTGAGTCAAAAGGTCCATTTTCTAGAAAGTTCTGAGCATCTGCATGGGACATGATGCAGATAGTATGTAGAAATTCAGCCTTGTTGTTGGGTGGCCCTGAGTAGCTATGACAGCAAGATGTTAACGTTATCATGTGGCTGAGAAAATTCAGAGAAATTAGCACTTAACAGATGCTTGGAACAGAGTTGCTGCTAAGTCGCTTCAGTCATGTCCGACTCTGTGCAACCCCATAGACGGCAGCCCACCAGGCTCTGCTGTCCCTGGGATTCTCCAGGCAAGAACACTGGAGTGGGTTGCCATTTCCTTCTCCAATGCAGGAAAGTGAAAAGTGAAAAGTGAAAGTGAAGTTGCTCAGTCGTGTCCGACTCTTAGCGACCCAATGGACTGCAGCCTACCAGGCTCCTCGGTCCATCGGATTTTCCAGGCAAGAGTATTGGAGTGGGGTGCCATTGCCTTCTTTGTGGAACAGAGTAAGCCTTCTGCAAATGTGTCTATCACTACTGTTCCTATGAACATCATTATCCTGATATATGGAACCTAGCAGGGCTTCCCAGGTGGCTCAGTGGTGAAGAAACCGCCTGCCAATGCAGGAAATGCAGGTTACATCCCTGGATCGGGAAGATCCCCTGGAGAAAGAAATGGCAACCCACTCCAGTATTCTTGCCTGGAGAAGCCTATGGACAGAGGAGCCTGGCCGGCTACAGTCCATGGGGTCACAGAGTCGGACACAAATTAGCAGCTGAGCATGAGCACCAGCACAAGTCTATCAATCTATTGAACTATCGATCTATCAATCTATCCATCTATCAATATACTGGCCTAACAATAGATTGACAGATGAATCTCCAAGTAAATACTATCTAAATACTTCTCTATATATGTGAAGTCTATCCATCTATCTCATCTATCCATTGGATTTTCATATACAATTATACATAGAGAGAGCATATAAAGAGAAACATAGATGATATGCAGATATAGACACAGATATCCTTGTGGCTCAGATGGTAAAGAATCTTCCTGCAATGCGAGAGACCCAGGTTTAATCCCTGGGTTGGGAAGATCCCCTGGAGAAGGGCATGGCAACCCATTCCAGTATTCTTGCCTGGAGAGTCCCATGGACAGAGGAGCCTGGCAGGTTACAGTCAACGGGATTGCAGGGTCAGACACAACTGAGCCACTGACACTACCTCTATCCTTCCAGCCATCTCACTTTAGGGAAGTCCATCTAGAAATATCCTAACTGTTCTCCCAACTTCTGCCTCTGCCTCCTACATTCTATTCTCCAAAAAGTGGCCAGAGGGACTCTGTTGAAACCTATACCAGATCATGTCACTCCTCTGGCCAGAACCCTCCCATAACTCTCGGCATCCCTCAGAATGGAAGGTAAAGTCAGCTCCCTGGTCCACAAGGCCCTGCAGACCCTGGCCTGCATTATTTCTCCAACTTCTTCTCCCACTGGCCCCTCCCTCATTTCACTCAACTCTTTCAATAGCCTCCTTGCAATTCATCAAATAGCCCACATGCACTCGCACCTCAAGCCCTTTGCACTGGCTGTTCCCTCTGCCTGGAAGGCTCTTCTCACTGATATCTGTGCACTCTCTCTCCTGCTCTTTCAACTCTTTCACGACTTTTATTCAAATACCACCTTCTCATAGACATCTTTTCTTATAACCCCATTTAAAACCACATACACTTCCCAACTCCATAACACCTTCCTTTTGTTTATGTCTCTTTATTGCACATTCTAAAATACAATACAGTTTAGTCATTTTTCTTTTAGTATCTGTTTCCAGTGCTTTGAAAGCTCCACAAGAGCAAGGATTTGTGGGGGGGATTTTTTGTTTGTTTGTTTCCTATACTATCTCCAGCAATTTGAATAAACCATGGCACATAATAGATGCTCAATTAATACTTGGGAAATGAATGAATCACCTCCTTTGTTGCAGTCAGTATACCTTTATTAATGCATCCACCAGATCATTTTGATGCCTTCTTAGCCGTGTCACCTCATTAGAGTACAGTGATTTTTCAGCTGTCTCAGACCTTACGGTAGTTGTTTCTCTGGATGTGTTGCACACCCTAATAATTTGGTAAACAGGAAATTTGTGCTCCCATAGGCCAACCATGCAGACAGGGTTAACCCTAGGTCCTGTCACCCACGGAGCATCCCAGAGACCGTCCTCTTGTCCTGACCTGTTGACTTAAGGTCTTCCTCTGGCTTTGCTGTACTTTAACTTGGACAGTGCCTTCCCTGTTTTCTCCCTGTTGTTTGCTGTGCTGGGCCTCTGGTTTGAAGTCAGCCGCCCAACGGCCTTGACACTGTCACCTCAGCTGTGCTCCACACGCCACCAACACTTTGGCCGGGGGAAGAGGACAGATGACTCAATGATCTCATCGCGGGGCAGCACCCAGCCTGGATCAGCCTGCTGGACAGCAGTATTGGCAGTCTGACCGACTCTTGTTCAACAGACACCCCCTCATATTTCAGGACCATTGCTGGATGCGTATTAAAGAGACCGTCCGGTCACCTAACGGCTAAGTAAGGCTGTAAACAGACAGGAAAACAAAGCGGCCTCTTTCCCCATGAGGAGGAGCCTGAGACTCCTGTGGGAACCTGCATGCTTCCTCTTTCTCTCAGAGTAAGTTGAAGAAGGCTTTCCTGGTGGCTCGGTGGCAAAGAATCCACCTGCCAGTGCAGGAGACACAGCTTCGGTCCCTGGGTTGAGGAGATCCCCTGGAGGAGGAAATGACAAGTCACTCCAGTATTCTTGCCTGGGGAATCCCATGGACAGAGGAGCCTGGTGGCAGTCCATGGGGGTTGCCAAATAGTCGGACACAACTTAGTGACTAAACCGCAACAACAACAGTTGAAGATCTTGGAAAAGAGTATTATTGGAATCAAAAAAGAGACAAGGATGAACTTCAGACCCTGAATTCATCTCCTGCTTTTGATCCAGCCCACCTCCATCATTACTTCAGGGTTTAGGAGTCCAGCCTGGGTTGTGCAAGGTAGGGTCCCTGAAGCTCGTTCCTCTGGGCAGGAGTGTTTGGATAGAGGCCACCTGGACTTGGATGGCATTGATCCTTCCAGGTCTACGTGACTGATGGCCACTGGGAGTGAAATAGAAGGTGTCCGGAGGGTCAGCTCGCCTTGCCACCTCGGCAGCAGAAAGAGCGCCGGCTTTGTAGTCGGACAACACTAGGCAGGCCCGGATCCCAGTTCTGTCACATGCTAGCTGTGCAGCCTTGGCTTTGATTCTTATCCATTCGGAACCTCAGTTTCGTCATCTCTAAAATGCAGGTATAAATAGTGTCATCCTTGGAGGGTTGTTGCGAAGAATCAACCAGTTGATTCGTAACTCCAGTCTCTCATTTGAGGTACTTCCAAATAGACCTTTGTCGAGGCATGGTCAAGGCCAGAGGATCCAGCGTCTCTGCCGTTGGGTCTTGGGCATCCTGAATCTTTTTTTTTTTTTTTTCTTGGAATATAGTTGCTTTACAGTGTTGTGTTGATTTCCACCGTACAACATTGTGAGTCAGCTCTAAGTCTACTTATACCCCCTTCCTCATGAGCCTCCCTCACACCCCACCTCCATCCCATCCATCTAGGTCATCACAGGACTCAGCTCGGTGCTCTGCAACGTCCTGTATCCTTTTTAAAACTTCCTTGGATGGTTCTTATGTGTGTGCGTGAGCTCTCAGTTGTGTTCAACTCTTTGCAGCCCCGTGGATGGTAGCCCGCCAGGCTCCTCTGTCCATGGGACTCTCCAGGCAAGAATACTGGAGCGAGTTGCCATTTCCTTCTTCAGGGGATCTTCCTGACCCAGGGATCAAACCCACGTCTCTTGCATCTCCTGCATTGGCAGATGGATTCTTTATCACTGAGGCACCTGGGAAGCCTGTTCTCATGTGCAGACAGAGCTAAAAAAAATTCACCAGAGTGAATGATGTTAAACGGTTGCTAAGCTCTCCACAGGACTGGCACACAGTGGGGGCTTCATGAAGACTGATCATCTTCCCTTCACCTCCCTGGCATCTGTTATTTCTAAACCTCTCTTGTACCTGCCTTAAGGGAAGTACTTGAGGTGTGACATTGAGCAGCTGTCTCCAAACCATCCAATAAAGAGAGTTCCCAATAATCTTAATCTTGAGGACTGCTAATGGTGAATTTTGCATGGGATCCAGTTTCTCTTTCCTCCACAAAGACCCTTCCTCCCCAGTCCTTTCCATAGTTCGTTGTGGTCCCTTTTCAGCATCGTATTTTGACATAGTCCAAAGAAGTGGCTGACTTCAAACGTAACTTGTGACATCAGGGGTCTCCAGTTTCTACTTACTCTGGATGCCACATGCCACTGCAGCCCTGCCATAGGAAAGCACATTCCACCCACTACGTGGGCACCTGGAGAAATGTCCTTAGTGGACCAGACTGGGAAAAACAATAATGGCATATAGCAAATAAGTGTACCTGTGCTCCAGACAGCCCAGTAAAGTGAGGCTTGGCGTCCTAGCTTATTTATCTCATCTTGGAGATTCCCATCAGCTGGTCCAGCCTGGGTATGGAACTGCCATGAAATGACTGAACCATCTGTCCCTCCCACTGATCAAATGTTGGGTACATATTTTTATGTCTACATACATTGTGTATGTATATGTGTGTTTGTATCTGTATATAATCTCCTCCAAAGGTGATTGCATGGGTATATATTCACATTGCATGCATATATGTAGGTGCATGCATGTTGTTTTTTAAAGAATAGATATTAGAACTTATGGAAGTGATCCCTGAGTTGGGAAGACTCCCCTGGAGAAGGAACTAGCGACCCACTCCCAGTATTCTTGCCTGGGAAATCCCATGGACAGAGGAGCCTGGTGGGCTACAGTCCATGGGGTCACAAAAGAGTCAGACGTGACTTAGTGACTAAACAAGATAGACTTGGGCAGGTGACTTTACCTCTCTGGACCTCAGTTTGTTCTTCTGTAAAATGGGTGTGCTGATGATACACTTCACACAGAACTGTTGTGAAGTCTAAATGATGCACCACGCATAAAGTCCTTACAATAAGGTCTTAGAGCTCCATAAAGATAGTAACTATTTCACACAGTTTAATTGGATGCCTCCTGCATGTCAAACATCAGGTATGATGAGAAAGAGGATGGAGGCCCTGGCTTTGTTTTCCTTGTGTTAGAGTTAAGGAGACAGATGCATAAAGAACTAATAATAATAAAAGGCAGCTGATACATTTTAAGAGTCTAGTGAGTGCCAGCACCATTATAAGCTCTTGAGATGCACCAGTGAGCACCACAGACCACCTTCTGTATCTTCCAGGAGCTTATATTTTAGTAGGGAGTGATAGACATTCAATAAGAAAAATAAAGAGATAAAGTATATATAGTATGTTGAAAGGTAATATGGGCAATGGGGAAAGGAAGATTCAAAAAGGAAAGAGAATTCTCTGAGAATCCAGTGGGTTGAATGGCAGGCTCTCCAACGATGTGTCTACCCACCTGTGAATGCGACCTTATTTAGAAACAAAAGTCTCTGCAGATGAAATTAAGTTAAGGGTCTTGAGATGAGATCATCGTGGGTGAGTCAGGTGGACCCGAAATCCAAGAGCAAGTATCCTGAGAAGGAGAGGGGGGAAGATGCAGAGGGAAGACACTCATGTGAAGACAGGAGCGTGGGGTGGAATGATGCAGCCACAAGTCAGGGGACACCGGGGGCCACCAGAAACTGGAAGAGATGAGGAAGAATGCTCTCCCGGAATCTTTGGAGGGAGCGTGACCCTGCCGATGACTTAATTTCAGACTTCTGCCCTGCAGAAATGTGGAAGAATAAATTTTAGGTTCTTTTCACTATATATTTTGAAAAATTTATCTATTTATTTATTTTTGCCCATTGCTACATGCGGTCTTTCTCTAGATGTGGCAAGCGGGGGCTACTCTCCAGTTGAGGTGCACAGACTTCACACTGCAGTGGCTTCTCTTGCTGCACAGCACGGGCTCTAGGGCCCAGGCTTCAGTAGTTGTGGCTCCTGGGGTCTTCAGTGAGGGCTCAGCGTTTGTAGCTCATGGGCTTAGTTGCCCCGAAACATGTGAAATCTTCCCAGACCAGAGATCAAACTCATGTCCAATGCATTGTCAGGAAGATTCTTAACCACTGGACCACCAGGGAAGCCCAGTTTTTGTTTTTTCTTTTTAAAGCCATGTAGTTGGTGGGCATTTGTTATCGGAGCCCTAGAAAATTAATTCTTAGTAAAGGTAAAGGGGACAGCTGTTCGCTCGGGGAAAAATCAGGAGAGCGTTCCTGAGTCCCACCTGTTTCCCCTCAGCTTCCTGATTTAGAGACAAGCAGGAATCCTTCCTCCCATTGAACAGATGGGAAAGCTGAGAAAACAGGCACTTCATGATTTCTTCAAAGACCTCCTGGGAATTTGTAAACTGATTCAGAAATATAACACAGATTAAGAACCAGAGTTAAGTCACTCTCTTGTAGCTTTGGGAAAATCCCCTTCCCCTGTGTGACTCTGAGTTTGCTCATCTGTAAAATGGAGCTAGTAATGCCTTCTATGTAACACACCTGACAAGTTCATGTGAGGACCTACTGAGCTAAGGTTTGTGTAGCCCCTGACACAGCATCCAGTATGTGACAAACACTCTGCATGTGACATTTGTATTTCTTTTTCAGACTCTGACAATGCATACATGAAGATGTGTGTGTATGTATTAGTCTTATCTGATGTTGCTTACGTTGTATATACACATACACATGTGTATACATATTGCATAATGTGTGAGCATGTACATCGACTCTCCAAAGATGATTGTATACATGTGTACAGAAGCATGCACATACGTGTGTGTATATTCATGTGTGTGTATCTATGTCTGTGTGTATGTTTTATGCATAATGGCAACCCACTCCAGTGTTCTTGCCTGGGAAATCCCATGAAGAGAGGAGCCTAGCAGGCTATAGTCCATGGGGTCACAGAGTCAGACATGACTAAGTACAAATTACATGCATATGTAAATGTGTATATATGTTGAATATGTATATGTATGGGAAATAGATGGAGAAACAGTGGAAACAGTGTCAGACTTTATTTTTCTGGGCTCCAAAATCACTGCAGATGGTGACTGCAGCCATGAAATTAAAAGATGCTTACTCCTTGGAAGGAAAGTTATGACCAACCTAGATAGCATATTCAAAAGCAGAGACATCACTTTGCCAACAAAGCTTCGCCTAGTCAAGGCTATGGTCTTTCCTGTGGTCATGTATGGATGTGAGAGCTGGACTGTGAAGAAGGCTGAGCGCCGAAGAATTGATGCTTTTGAACTGTGGTGTTGGAGAAGACTCTTGAGAGTCCCTTGGACTGCAAGGAGATCCAACCAGTCCATTCTGAAGGAGATCAGCCCTGGGATTTCTTTGGAAGGAATGATGCTGAAACTCCAGTATTTTGGCCACCTCATGCGAAGAGCTGACTCATTGGAGAAGACTCTGATGCTGGGAGGGATTGGGGGCAGGAGGAGAAGGGGACGACAGAGGATGAGATGGCTGGATGGCATTACTGACTCGATGAATGTGGGTCTGAGTGACCTCCGAGAGCTGGTGATGGACAGGGAGGCCTGGCGTGCTGCAGTTCATGGGGTCGCAGAGAGTCGGACACGACTGAGTGATTGATCTGATCTGATGTATATATACACATTGTATCATCCAAAGGTGATACATATATATATATGTACATAGGTATGCTCATGTGTATGTATCCATGTATTTATGTGCCTGTATATACTGTATACATTGGAGAAGGCAGTGGCACCCCACTCCAGTACTCTTGCCTGGAAAGTCCCATGGGTGGAGGAGCCTGGTAGGCTGCAGTCCATGGGGTCTCTAGGAGTCGGACGCGACTGACTTCACTTTCGCTTTTCACTTTCATGCATTGAAGAAGAAAATGGCAACCCATTCCAGTGTTCTTGCCTGGAGAATCTCAGGGACCGGGGAGCCTGGTGGGCTGCCATCTATGGGGTCGCACAGAGTTGGACACGACTGAAGCAACTTAGCAGCGGCATACTGTATACATGCAAGTGTATATGTATGTATACATGCACGCATACTGACCATGTGCATGTGGGTATGCGTGCATATATGTGTGTAGCAATATATGTGTGCACCCATACATGTGTGCATGTATACACTCACACACATACACACACACAAGTGTTTCTCAAGCTGCCTTTCTGTACAGGAGCAATGAAGAGAAAAATTCCCAGGGCCACTCTGATTTCCAGCTTACCTGGCGCAGCAGTCTTTGGTGTGTCGGCCCAGCTGTGCCCCCTGCCCGGCTGAACCCCAGAGCCCAGTCTTGCCAAAGGGAAGGCTGGCTTAGACATGTCTGAGGCAGCAGACCAGTGAACAACTTTCGTGGAGAAGCCTGAGATAAAAATGGGTTAAAATATTTGATTTTTGCAATTCCATAAGGTTACACTCGGCTCTCCGTCCTTTCCCTCCCCTCACTCTCTCACCCTCTTTTCCTGCCTCTCGATGAAAAATCTGCTCAGACTTAATAGAATTACTCCCAGAGCCATCAATGCAAACGCTGTTTCAGGGCAATCTCATTCGAACAAATGTATTTTTATTTGAACAGTGTTACTTGAAAAATTAAATCGCGGTGTCTGTTCCCTTTCCCTTCCCCCCAACCATCCACACAGCCCTCACGATAGGAAGGAGAGGAGAGCAGAGCTGAACCTTTTTAAAATGAATTTGATCTGATTTAATGATTCCTCTGTGCATTAATTAACAGTGAAACCAGCCAATATGTTGTGTCAGTCACAGATGTATCCACGGGCGTCCTTTGTTATTTTGGGAACCGACTGAATGTATTGCTGTTCGAGCTTATTGTCTTTGAAAAGTTCAGAACGGGGTTAGAGAAGGGGCTGGTGGGGACGTGGGGTCTGGACATGTTACACGTGTGTGCAGGTCTGTGCTCAAGTGAACAAGGGAGTTGCCCAGAGGTCAGAGCTGAAGAGACAAGGGTGCGAATTCTAGTTTGAACTCTCAGTAATGGCTTGTGTGGGGGCTAAGTCCTGTCACTTCCTTCTGCCTCATTGTTCCCGCTCTGTAAACTGGGGATAGTAATTGTAGCTCACGAGGAGCTTGTGAGTTCAAATGACTGTAGGTGTTAGATGCCAAGTTTTGCCAGGGACTGGAGATAAAGATGGCATCAGCTCCTGCATCTCAGAAGTCAGAGACTGGTTTCCAGGGAAGGAATAGGGCAGGAAAAGGCTTCCCCTGCCAGTCTATTCCAGAGGTTTGTACCTCAGTTGTGTTACAGTGTCAGGGCCGGCTTCCTGTGCTACTGTCAAGTCTTTAAAATTTTAATAACTTGGTGTTTCATTAAGGGCAGCCTTAGGTGACAATGAGCAGAAGAAACAGCGATGATATTCCCATCATTTCTTGTTCTACATTTGTAGCATTTGCAATACCTGGGCTGGGTTTTTTATTGGAGTATATTTGATACATAATATTATAGGTTACAAGTATACGATATGGTGATTCATAATCTTTAAAGGTTATACTCCATTTATAGTTATTATAAAATACTTGCTACATTTCTTATGTTGTACAATATGTCCTTGTAGTTTATTTTATGCCTAATAGTTAGTACCTCTTAATCTCTTAAGCCTATCTTGCCCCTCCCCTTTCCCCCTCCCACCTGATAACCACTAGTTAGCTCTCTCTGTGAGTCTGCTTCCTTTTCTTCTTTATATTCACTGGTTTGTTATATATTTTAGATTCCGCATATGAGTGATGTCATACAGTATTTGTCTTTCTCTGACTTATTTCACTTAGCATAATTGGGCTGGGTTATTTTTTGAATAAGGGACTCCCTCCTCTCTCGTTTTCGTTTTGCACGAGGCACAGCAAATTCTGCAGCCACTTCTGTATAGAGAAATCGCTCTTGGGTGCTATTCTATTTAAAGGAGCTGTGCTAATATTTAAACCTTGATTATAAAGAAGGTGGGATCACTGCTGAGTGCCTGCTATGTGTTGACCCTCGTACTTGTTGTGACATGTACCATCTCAGTTAAGCTCTGCTGGCAGTTTTCTAAAGTAGATATTTTCTTCTCATTTTATACGTAAGGGAACTGAGATTTGGAAGAATTCAGTCACGTGCTTAGGGTCACATAGCCAGGAAATGGTGGCTCCAGATGAAACCCCTTGTCCAGCCAGAAAACATGTGCCCATCTCTTCTCCTTTCTTCCTTTATCCCTACTCCCTACTTCCCTCCTTCTCTTTCTCTCTCTTCCTTCCTCACACAGGAAGTCTTCGAAGACTTCCCTTGGTACATCTCAAGGGAAGTAGAATGCAGTGACCATTGGTATAATGACAAGTCAGTTAACATTTGACACTCCTTTTTGGCAGACATCTACACGTTGGGGGGAGTTGAGATCTGAGCCAAGTGTCGGGTACCATGCACCAACCAAGAATTACAAAAGAACCAGGTTGGTGGATGAGCAGGAAGCTGATGGGGTTAATGCCAAGAGATTCCCTAACTCTTCAAGCCATAAATGAGGGTATATGATTGCGTTAAGCAAAATGTTTTATCCTAATGATTTCAAGTTGAGGCATTGCTTTCACTGAGTGCCTTTTAAATACAGAAAGTGAAACCATTTCCTTGAAAATGTACATGGCATTTAAACAGGTCTGTTGTTCGATCTTTTTGATCACTACAACAATGCCACCTCTGTCTGTAAATATTGTGGAAAGCTCAGAGAGGATAAGTTATCTGTCTGTTGTCACACAGCTAGAAAGGGGAGCCATGGAACTTCCCAGCCAGGTCTTTGATAGTCCGGAGTCAGTGTTCTTAACCACAACTCACTCTGAATTTCCTCTCTGAAGGAAACAAAGAGTAGCTGTTCTCGAGGAAGAAGCAGGTGATAGCATTACCATTCCTCTGGGGAAGAGCCCTTCCTAACCAGCTAATTATTTTAATGGCAGAAACAACCGTTGTTCAACAGAATGTCTCCTCTGGTTGATGTATTTCTTTATCTGTTTCCTCTCCCTTCCATGACTCTCTGGGCAACCTCCCCTGCTGTCTCCTTTACTCAGTAAAGTGGGCAAGTACGCCTCCCTGAAGTTTGTCTTCTGGCGTGTTCTGAGCATAACACGAACAAAACTGATTGGACATCCAACAGGTTTAGAGTTGAATCCTAGTGCTTCCCCTTACAAATTATGAGATCTTGAGCAGCTTTTGATGCTGCCCTAAGCGTTGATTTCTTCACTTTTAGTAGCAATAGCGATATCTGTGTTGGATGCCAATATGCGCTGTCCCAGGTCTCATTTCAGGAAGGAAGAACCTGCTCTCTCACTGTCAGAAGCGCTGTCATCGGCTGACCCTCAGCTGTCAATCTTTCTGGCAGCTGCCTTAGCTCAGAGAAGAGCTACTTCACCCAAGGATGTCCCATCTTCCCAGGGCAGATGTGTCCTTCTCCCCAGTGGGAGAAGCTCTGGAGGGTTATCCTGGCTTTAGGCTCCTTGTGAGGTTGACTGACGACTTCGTTCAGACCATCAACCCAACTTCTCCCTCTGCCGACTCCTCGATCCTTCCTGTCACTTCCCCAGCTGTTGATTCTGAGTGTGTGTGCTCAGTTGCTTGGTCGTGCCCTACTCTTTGCAACCCCATGAACTATAGCCCACCAGGATCCTCTGTCCATGGAATTTTCCAGGCAAGAATAGTGGAGTAGGTTGCCTTTTCCTACTCCAGGGGATCTTTCTGACCCAGGGTCGAACCCACGTCTTCTGCACCTCCTGCATAGGCAGGTGGATTCTTTACCACTGTGCCACCTCAAAAGCCTCTTCTTAAGCTTCTTGTTTGCTGATCTGCATCTCAGAGTCTATTTTCTGAGCAATCTGAGCTGTGATAGAAGCCCCTTTAGAGTAAGTCTTAATGCCTTGTTAGCTCCTATTATTAGTTATTTTGGAAGATACACAGTCATTAGCCTCCTTCCATGTGCTGGGTACCACACTATGCACAAACGTGTAAAAGGTAAATGTGTGAATGCATGGAAGTTGGTGTCTTAAAGAGGCAAGAATGTAGTCACAGTCTCTTCAGGGTAACCTGTGCTCACAGACATTATTTACAAGTTCACTAAATCCGAGTTCCTTTCCACCTTGTCTACCCTGTTCAGCTTAGGAAGAAGAACGTACAGAGTCGGATGAGGGGGCAGAGGTTGATTTGTCCAGGGACACACAAGAATCAGTGCTGGCTGTGCAAAAGGAGAACCAGGTCCTCTCACTTCCAGGCCTGTTCTCCTAGTGTGTGGTCCCCACGCCCTATCTAGGCTGAGACAACCAATCAAGTTATTCTCATGTCCTACCAGGGATGGCTGTGATGAAAACGATGTTTCAACATAGGTCTTGGTATTCTGGCAATCAGTGACAGTGACTGAGGATGAATTTTGCCAAGGTATCACATCACCATCATCACCACCACCATCACCACCACCATCATCACCATCATCATCACCACCACCATCACTACCATCATCACCACCTTCATCACTACCACCATCATCACCATACCTCACCACCACCACCTCACTCCACCACCGTCACCCCATCATCATCACTCATCACTACACCACCTACACCTCTCACACCACCTCTACCACCTTCTACTCACCACCACCATCACTACCACCATCATCACTACCATCATCACCACCACCATCACCACCACCTACCATCATCACCATCATCACCACCACATCACTACCACCATCATCACCACCATCACCATCACTACCATCATCACCACCATCACTCCACCACCACCACCATCATCACCACCACCACCATCACCCCCCCCCCCCCCCCCCCCCCCCCCACCACCACCATCACCACCACCATCACCACCACCATCACTCCCTCCTCCTACCCCTCATACCACTCCTACCACCATCATCACCTCACCATCATCACCACCACCATCACTACCACCATCCCCTCACCACTACCACTACCCTCATCACCACCTACTCTCACCACCACCATCACTACTGCCATCATCACCACCATCACTACCACCTACCCATTACACACTCCTCTACCTCTTCTCTCTTTCCACCATCACTACCATCATCACCACCACCATCACTACCACCATCACTACCACCATCATCACTACCATCATCATCACCATCACCATCATCACCACCACCATCACTACCACCATCATCACCTCACCTCATCACCACTCATCACTACTACCATCATCACCATCACCACCATCACCTCTTCTTAACATCTCCTTTTTTCTTTCACTACCACCATCATCACCATCACATCATCACCACCACCATCACCATCATCACCACCACATCACTACTACCATATCACCATAACCACCACTACCACCATCATCACCACCCCCCCTTCTTTCTCATATTACATACATTACCAACTTCATCACCCATACCATCATCACTACTGCCACCATCACCATCACCACCACACACCACCACCACCATCATCATCACCACCATCATCACCACCATCACCACCATCATCACCACTCCACCATCACTACCACCATCATCACCACCAACCATCACACCACCACCACCACCTCACCACATCACCACCCCACTATACATACACCACCACCATCACTACCACCAAATTCACCATCATCACCACCACCATACCACCATCATCACACACCATCATCACCACCACCATCACCCACCAATCACCATCACACCATACCACATACTACCATATCACCACCATCATACCTACCATCATCACCACCATATCACCCACCACCATCACCACCACCACCATATCCACCACCATCACTACCACTCCCCCCTCCTACCCTCCTCCCCTCTCCCCACCCTACTTCTCCCTCCTCCTTTCTTCCCCTTTTCTCTATACCTCATTTCCCTCCTCCTCTTACCACCATCACTCCACCTCTCACTACCATCATCATCACCATCACCATCATCACCACCACATCACTACCACCATCATCACCCCATCACCACCATCATCACTACTGCCACCATCACCATCACCACCACCACCATCACCACCACCATCACTACTGCCATCATCACCATCATCGCACCACCATCACCATCACCATCATCACTACCACAATCATCATCACCATCCTGCCACCATCTTCAGCACAACCATCACTATCACCATCATCAGCATTACCAGGACACCATTATTAGCATCATCATCATCACCATCAACATAGTTATCAGTAAGGTCACCGTTATCATCTCTACCATTTAAACACTTTAAGACATTATCTGATATAATCCTCCCAGCAATCTGTGGCATTGTTAATACAGTGGCCTACAGGCCAAACCCCACTGATGCTCTTGTGAGTAGTTTTATTGGAGCTCTGTTGGAGCACACCCATTCTTTTACTAATGGTCTGTGGCTGCTTTCTGGTTCAGTGGGTTCAAGTTTATTGATCAATACAATGGCAAAGCATGGACTCATTCTTAAGGCTATTGACCCCAGAATGCATGCCTGTAAACCCTGGGGTTCACAGTGTGCAAAGAAATCCTCGAGCAACTGTGCAATTACCTCTACAATGAGAGAGGGCCTGTCAGTCTACAAGACTGGGTGTTATTAATACAAAATGAACCAAGCCTCTATGCCCCCCCTTGTCCCCCCACCCTGGGTCCAGTGGCCACTTAATATGTAGCCCCCCTCCCCTCCCACAGCAGGGTCCCTGATCTCTCTCAGTTGGAGTGCTGTCAAGGAGTGGAAGACCATCCATCTTTATGGGAAGTTATCTCTCCCAGCAGGACACTGCCTCCCCAGCCGCTGAAGCAATAGGACCCTGACAGGCATGATGCATTGTCCACGGGTCACCGTCACACTCCAGGGCCAGGCTCCTGTGCAGGGAGTTCTGAAATTCAGAGGAACCGGGATGAGGGAACACCAGGACGGGGGCCAGTGATGGCTTGTGGACAGGGCAGGAAGATGGAGACAGCTCAGGCTAGCAAAGGGCAGTCTTCCATAATAATAAATAGTAAAAATATATCAAACTCAGGGTCCTTACTCTGGACTCAACTTAGTTCTCAGTGCTGTGCATCTATTAACACTTAGGTTGGACTTTTCTGGTGGTCCAGTGGTTAAGAATCCACCTGCCAACACAGGCAACATGGGTTCCCTGGTTCGGGAAAATTGCACATGCCACAGAGCAACTAACCCCATGTGCCACAGCTAGACAGTAGCTGCCGCTCACTGCAACTAGAGAAAGCCTGTGTGCAGCAACAAGGACCCAGTGCAGCAAAAATAAACAAATTTTTTAAAAACGACCAGTATCAGTCCAACAGGAGAAAAGAGGTCAGCCGCAAAGGAGAAGTCACAGCAGGAGTGACGGCCAATCCGAGGGCAGGTTCCTATTGGGATGACTGAGCAAAGGACAGCAAGTAAAAAGTCACATGCCTACTTCACAACTACGTTTTGTTCTGGTCTTTTCTGGAAGGGCTTTGATGCCAACAAAAATCCTAAAGGAAGATCACACACCAGAAAGGGTTATGCCTGCTTGTGCATTTCATTTATCCACAAATATGGAGCGAGTACTTCTGATTCACCAAGCACTCTGCTGTATTTACTAGGGAGAGTGTGGGGAAGCCTGAGTAAATGTCCTGCTCCCAAAGGGCTAAAAACCTAACAGTGCAAACAGACATCAATGCAACGCTCAGTGTATGACTGTGAACTTGACAAGATGGGAGGCCTGCAGTGCTCTGAGCACATGCAAGGACAGAGCTGAGGGGGAGGTGGGGATCTGGGGCCTTCCCAAGAGGAATGATGTTTGCACTGAGATCCAAAAGAAGTAGAAGAGTGAACTCACGGAGGAAAAAGCAACCAAAGAAGAAAGAAGGATATGAACAAAGTGCTGGGGTCTGGGGTCACGTGGTATTCAAGGACCTGAAAGGCTATCGGGATGCCTGGAATCCTGATAGTATGGAGGCTCAAGGCACAAGGTGAGGGCTGGGGGGTTGGTGGGTCCCCCAAGACCCTGTAGGCTCTGAGAGGGTTCCTGAGAGGAATGAGGAGCCCTCAGAGGGTTTTAAGCTGGCTGGTCCCAGGGTCAGAGCAGCAGAGTCCATTGGCTCGAAAGTGAAGCATTTGGTTTGGGTTTCACAGTCCTGCACTGAGCAGCCACCATCCGCGGTCACTCCCACCAAGGAAATTCTGGACCAGAATCTGGGGAAGGATCAGAATCAGAGACAGGCAGGGAGAAGTGGGCAGGCTGGCTGCACACATGGCAACAGATGACAAGGAAAAGAGCCAGGCATGGCAGAGAGAGGGCACCAGGATGATGGTCTCGTCACTCCAGGCAGATAGAAACCTCAAGACCCCCAAGGAGAGGCATGCAAACTCTTCTTGCCCACCTGCCCCAGTCCTCTGCCCCCTGTCCCTGGGAGCTGAGCTGAAGCCAGGGGAGCCTTAAGGGCAAAAGCAAGGCTGGCCATGTTTCCTTGGGTGCTAGCTCAAGCCTGGAGGACAGAGGTCCCGTAAAGGAGGCAAAGAGAGTTCAGACAAGCCCAGGGAGGAGGAACAGATGAGCTCTCATTCCTCCAAACAAGCAGGCTGGTGGGGAAGAAGGGAGGGGGCAAGATTAGCAGCTGCATCCCCACCCTGACCCCATCATAGAATGTTCCCGTGTAAGCTGGGACAGCTGTTGAGTTTCTGCACAGGAGCTAACTCTAGCCTCTTACTGCAACTTTGATTTGGGGGGACTGTGGAAGGGAGAGGGCTGGGGCTTCTCCTTCATGAGCTGTCAGTACCAAAGGTCAAGAGAGCAAGTTTTACCCAGAACATCCTCCTGCCTCTCATCTCTGTGGTCCTTTCTTTCCTAAGATGAGTATTGTTCTTTGTTCACATATTAGGATCCAGAGCACAGAGAGGTTGTGTGACATACCTAAGGTAACACAATGAACAAAATAAAATGGGGAAAAGGGGGAAAGATCTTTTAAAACAAAAATCAATGATAACCCTTTCTGCTTTCTTGGGGAGTGGTACTGTTTGGCAGTTTTCTCTTTGGATATGTAATGCTGCTGCTGCTGTCGCGCCCTCCCCCCCTTCTCCGCCTGTGGCCACTCTTGCACCCCACATATGTAATACATAACAGCAATTAATAATTGTTCTGCTTGCTACTGAGGTGTCACAAACCACACCAAGACTTAAGGACATAAAATGCCATTTTATTTATGTTCACACATTCTGTGGGTCAAGAATTTGGACAGGGCATCCCTGGATTGGGAAGATCCCCTGGAGAAGGAAATGGCAACCCACTCCAGCATTCCTGCTTGGAGAATCCCATGGACAGAGGAGCCTGGTGGGCTACAGTCCATGAGGTCGCAAAGAGTCAGACACAACTGAGTAACTAAACGACAACAGCAACATGGTGGGACCAGCTGTCTCTGCCCGTCACATCCGGGGCCTCAGCTGGAAGGTTTGACAGTTGGGGGGCGATCAGTGGCTAGGGGCTGGAATCACGGGATGCTTTTACTCACATGTCTGGCAATTGAAACTGGCTGTTGGCTGGGACCACAACTGGGCTATAGGCCAGAACATCAGCATGAGGCATCTCTTTGTGGGCTTTTGAGCTTCCTCACAATATGGCAGCTCATTCCAAGCATAAGTCATTCAAGAGAATAAGGAGAAATTGCATGATACTCTTATGAGCTAGCCTCAGAGGTCCCCAAGCATCACTTCTTCTACACTATTGGCCAAAGAAATCACAAAGGTTCACCAGCTTCAAAGAGATGTAGTCCCCACACTCAGTGGGAGGCGTATCAAGGTAACAGTATGAGACAAACATAGGAGATTGGAGGTATTGTTGTGGCCATCTTTCAGAAATACAAAACGCCAAAGCAATCACCACTAACACCTAAATAATATCAGTCATGGTTCTAACCATTTAAATACATAAAAGAAGCCTACCAATTAGGTGCCATTATTTATCTGCATTTTATAGATCAATAAACTGAGGATATGCCATGTGTCTGTGATGGAGTGGATGATCCTTTGAAGAAGAGGAGGCCATAATATAAGGGATGAAGGGGCAGTAAAGAGACAAATTGCTCTGCATCAGTGGTACCCAGATTTGGTCCTGAGACCCATAGCATTAGCATCCCCTGCGAACTCATCTGAAATACAAATCCTCAGGCCCAACCCCAGACCTTCTGATCAAGAACCCTGGGGAGGATTCCTGGGGATCTGTGTCTTTGCAAGCCCTCCAGGTGATTCTGATTCTAGTTCATGTTCAAGTTTAAAAGCCTTCTGCCCCACATAATAAAAGAAGGAGCTTTTGGTTCCTGCAGGTGGACCAGAGACAGGAGGTGAGGTATCAAGATTGAAAAGATGAGAAGAGAGAAGAGGTTGCAAAGAAGAGGCCCTGAGGACATGGTTGGATGTAAGAGATAATGGAGAGAGAGTTAGAAAGAAGTTTCCTTGGGCAGGCATGTTGGTTACTGAGCTGCAGGTGTTGCCTGTTTCAGGCTCTCGGGACTCTCAATAAAGCCCTCCCACACTGAAAGCCCTCTCCCTTCCAGTCATACTCACCTTCTTGGTTTTTTTGACCCAACTTCTCTTCCTCCTGACTCCAGCCACTAGCATTTGTCACATCCTCTACCTGGAAAGCACTCTTCTCAACCCATGACCCTACTCTTGGTCTAACTGAAGTCTATTCATCTTGCTCATTTCAGCCAAGATTCACTTTCTCAGGGGAGCTTTCTTGATCCTTGTGGACATTATCAGTTTTCCTTCTCCTGCCCTCTCATAACTCTGTATATATTTCCTGCTTAAGTTAGTTCTTATTTTGTGAGTAACAGAGACCCAAGTTAAGCCAGCTCAATCTAAAAAGATGCTATATTAGCTCATGTGACAGCTGAGTCCTAGAGCTGGGGCTACCCACAGATCTTTGGGCTTGAAATCACTCTCATTCTCTCTCTGTGCCCAAATCTTGGTTTGGCTGATTTCTTATATGTTGCTGCTGCTGCTGCTAAGTCGCATCAGTCATGTCCGACTCTGTGCGACCCCATCGATGGCAGCCCACCAGGCTCCGCCATCCCTGGGATTCTCCAGGCAAGAACACTGGAGTGGGTTGCCATTGCCTTCTCCAATGCATGAAGGTGAAAAGTGAAAGTGAAGTTGCTCAGTCATGTTCGACTCTTCACGACCCCATGGACTGCAGCCTACCAGGCTCCTCCATCCATGAGATTTTCCAGGCAAGAGTACTGGAGTGGGTATATGCTGACCCACATTTTTTTTTTTTCTCCTGAAAAAATGATTCTTCTCCATGTGGCATATAAACTGGAGAGACTATGTGTGCAGACGGACAGCTCCATCCATATTTACATCCTTCCTATTTCCTTTTGGCCACAGCGTTTCCAAGAAGAAGCTCCAGTTGGCTCTGTTTGGGTCATGAGCCCATCCCTTAGCCAATCAGTGCATCCAGAGGGGTAAACTATGATTGGCCAGAATGGGTCACATGTCCACCCTTGGGACCAAGGATGTAAGTATGCCATATATTACCATCAGGCCTAGCAGGAACCACATGGTATGGAGAAGGAGCAGCTCCCCAAAGAAAGTAGGGAGCTTTGGGTGGAAGGGGGAATAAGATATTGAATAACAAAAAAAGAGCAGATATCCATGTCAGCAGCTGTCATATCTGTAATTATCTGCTTGAGTGATTACTTATTTGACCATTTTCTTCCCTACCTATAATCCCACACAGAAGATCCATTTTCAGGAGGAGGAAATGAGGTCATTATAAAAGAGAATAGGAGAACCAAGGTGGAGCAGGGAGAGGGAGAGATGTGTCAAGTCTCAGATGTCCAAAGGCAAGTGTGCCCCATGCAGGAGAACCAGGAGGAAGCTGCAGTGACTGCCCAGCTGACCTCAAAAGTCAAAGGGCATCACTTTGCCATATTCTGTTCATTAGGAGCAAGTCACCAAGCCTGGCTCATATCCATGTGAAAGGGAATTAGGCTCCATCCTTTGATGAGAAGTGTGCCAAGGAATTTTAGAACGTGTTTTAAAACCAGCATGCTTCCTGTTGTCCTTTCCTCTGCCTGGGGCCATATTCTCACATTCTTTCCAAGGCTGATGGACTTTTAGAACCAGCCAACGGCATAGAATCCAAAGCAACTGCAAGTCATTCTTGAGAAGCTTATGTATAGAAATACTAGGCTTCCCTGTGACTCTGCCTGCATTGCAGGAGATCTGGGTTTGATCCCTGGGTCAGGAAGATCCCCTGGAGAAGGGAATGGCCATCCACTCCAGTATTCTTGCCTGGAGTATCCCATGGACCGAGCTCACTGGTGGGCTATAGTCCATGGGGTCGCAGAGTCAGGCACAACTGAGCAACTAACACTCACTATAGAAATACTGCCTTATTCTGAGCAGGAGAGAGGGTGAACAGAAACAAGAGAAGAGGTCCCTGTAACTCTATCTGATTCTTTCTGAGAGAGGAAACAAAAGGAAGTGAGTGGCTACTGCTCCCCTGTGTAGACGCCATGACAACTGTCATTATCTGTTGCTTCCAAACAGTTCTGGGAGTTGGGCAAGGTAATTGTCCCCACCACTCAGAGGAGGGAGGTATTGAAGTGGAGGGGGAGAGAATGAATTTCTGTGATGATGTGTAATCAATGAAGCCCAAATTCCAAATCCACAGCATTTTAATTTGGGGGATGAGGGCTCCATCCTCTTATTTCTAACCTTGTACTTCTCCATCCTCTGAATCGTTCATGTCTCTTAGTTCATAGGGAAGAAGCGGGTCCGACCAGTGAGGTTTACACCCATCTTAACTGCTCAATAAAACCTCATGAGACTTCCTCGAATCCAGAGAAGTTAAGTCCTGACACTTTAACAGCTCGTTGACGATACACAAACCAGATGGACCTGGGCCTTGAATCCATTGCGCACCATCAGGCAGCAATCATGCTATACAGGCGCTGCACGCTGGCTGGGCACAAACCCTGTTCTTTGTTCTGTCTGCAGACACCCCGGGGCAGGGGTGGAGGGTACCTATTTCCTGTCTCGCATCTGTTCATAAATGTGCCACCAAAGAAGAGGGGCTGTTGATCTCACCCTCTGGACTTAAAGCACACTTTCAGCTCTTCATCAAGTAAGACAGGTAAGATTTTAGGTAACTGACACTCTCTGAAGAAATTGACTAGGATGCAAGGTCTCTTCAGTGGAAAAGTGTGGCCTTTGGTTTTTTGTTCTTTTTGGAGAGAAATGTTGTGGTTTAGATCATGGACTCCAGATTCATGAAGACCTTGGTTTGAACCCCAGCTCTGCCACTCACTGTCAATTTAACCAGGGACAAATGAATTAATCTCCAAGCCTCCCTTCTTTCATTGGTAAGATAGAGAGTGCACAAAGTTGTTACATCTAGGGTAATCACGAGCATAATGTGGCTGGCACATAATATGTGCACTGTGGTTGTATTTGAAGCTCCAAGGGCTCAGGAATACAGTGGAGGAAACAGCCAATGGTCTTCTTTGGAATTCCATTCAGGAAGTATACAGCTTAGCACTTTCCTAAATTTTATGCATGGCACCCTGGTTTCAGGAGATATTCTGTGAAGGAAAAATACATAGGAAAGAAGGTCTGTCTTCAGTTCAGTTAGGGAAATATTTGGTTAATGTAAAAGTAAACAGGCCTTGGTTAGTTATATTTTCACTGCACAGCCTGTAATATGCTACTGCATTCTGTGGTCAGGGTGAGGGATATGTGATGGGGTGTGTAGGCTGGGGAAGCAGGAAGGCTCCCAACATATTTGATCACAGAAGACTATAGAAAGATACATGAGAGAAAGTTAGTGAATGGCTGGATGGGTAAGTGTATGTAACACCTGGATGAGGGGCAGGTGGATGGATGGATGGGTAGATAGATAGATGATAGATAAAGAGGCAGGTGGATGGGTGCATGGATGGATGGATAGATGGATGGTTGGATAGACAGATAGATGCATGCATACTCAGTCCTGTCTGACTCTTTTGTGACCCCATGGACAAAGCCCACCAGGCTTCTGTGACCATAGGATTTTCCCAGGCAAGAATACCTGAGTGGGTTGCCTTTTCCTTCTTCAGGGGATCTTTCTGACCCAGGGGTCAAACCCACATGTCCTGCATCACAGGGTTCTTTTTAAACTGCCGAGCCACTAGGGATGCCTAGATAGATGGATAGATACAGTTTCCCCGCTCAGAGCCTCCTTTGATACGTTCAAGCCACTAGTATTTTCCAGAACACAATTTGAGAAAAATCTGGTGTAAATGATGCTGCAAGACTCATATAAAAAGTTAAAAGAGAGTGCTACAGATGCTCAAGTAAAGTCTACTTTGTACCAAAGAAGGGACATCTCTTTTGTTTTGGCAAAAGGAGGAAATTTTAGAATTTTAGTTATGGTTGGTGGTAGGATCAAAGTGAGAAAGGAGGAAATTGACCCAGAAAGTCATGGCTTTCCTTTTCTCCCTGAAGCATCATACAAGGTGGCCCCTGAGAGCAAGAGAGGAGGCGAGAGGGACCATGGAGCAGAGGAAGGCGAAGGGGGATTGAGGCTCAGTAGAGCCGAGATGAGGGCAAACACAATCCCTTGAGTTTTGAAGGAAAATTATCATCAGTTTTTACCAAGGGATAGCCCTGGTTTTTTAGTCCTCTAATAGCTTATTCTGAAAGAACTTTATAGAATTAAGTGGTCTATGTTTTGCCCACACGCAACAGTGAAGACCTAGCGTGACTGAAAGAAAGATCCTTACACACACAGTGGAACACTTATACACACAGAGGAGCACTAATGATTTACTGCAGCATTGACAAAATTTGGGGAGAAAAAAACCCTGAAAGTAAACCAGTCAAGAATTGGTTAAATAAATGATGGCATGTCTATATTATGAATATGAAGTTTCTGTCTAAAAATAAAAATGAAATATACATAGAAAGATGCCCATGATGTTAACAGGAAAACAATGCAAATATCAGAACAATGAGTGTAGCATGTGCCTATTTTGAAAAATAAAAGTCCTTCAAAGACTGCTGTGGGTGTGTATATGTGTGAATGTACCCTCAAAAAAGACCATCAAGATTTACCCCAAATGTTGACAGAAGTTATCTACAAAAATGGGAGTGAGATTTGCAGAGAGGAGAAGACGAAAGTTTCCTTTCCTACTTCATTCTCATCTCAATCATTTGAATTAAAAAAAAATTATAGTGAACATAGTCATTCTAGAATACAACAACAAAAAAAAAGCAAAAACATGAAACCTGCTGTCAAAGGTCTGTTTTATCATCGCCGAGCATCTGGGAATGACCTCGGAGGCAGACGAAGCTGGTGCCCGTCTCCCCAAAGGGGTCAAGGATCCACGCAGACCAGTCGGCAGGACCAAACTCTCGCAGACCAATAACTATCCATCTTGATCTCCGAGTCAGGAAGCCACTTCCACCACCTCTCTCAATAACTCATTCTAGGGCTTAATAACCTTTCCTTGCAGGAAGTTCTTCCTCTCATCACAGCTGAGTCCTTCCTGCTGCCCCGTCAGTCCTAATGGATGTGTCTCCTTTCCCTCCCCACTCTCTGGAGTCAGGAACAGGGACAGGATCCCATGGAGCTTCTGCAGTGGCCCCTCTGCATCATGCCCCAACGATGCTCTTAGGACTTCGGCACGGCAGTGACCATAACTGTCTATGATGACAGCCGAGACGGCCAAAGCCTCTCTCTGCAGCCCAAAGTGTCCTCAGGGCCCTTCAGTCTGCCCATTCCCCGCCACTGGATGCTGCGTTCTACATAAACTCTGCCTCCCTGGCCTCTTTCCTGCCATATTTCATGCATCGCGATGGTCACTCGGGCCAAGATTTACGGAATTCATATCCTTTCGAGCCGGAGGAAAATGGGGAAATGCAAGATTTACTATCCCCTTAGGAAAAGCTAGGAAGACATGGACCCAGGGGCTTGGGGGTGGGGCGGGGGAGTGGGTGCAGGGATACAGAGGTGAGTTAGAGAGACAACCATTTGTTTGGTCACAGCCTCATCCAGATGGGGCCTGGGAATCTGCTGTTGCTGACAGCAAGCATGTTTCTGCTCAAGTCTTCTCTCACTGGCTTCTCTAGAGCGAGAGGCACAGGACTAAGCAACTGTAGGTGGCAAAACATCAATAAGACAGGGCTCCTGCGTTCCCCAAACTTGAGATTCCTGAAAGGGGATACGCAGTTACATCCAAAATTCCAATCCAAAGCAAAGATGTTTTAAACTTCTCTTGGGGCAGTAATGAAACATACATATTTGGAAATTGGTAGAGTCCTCACTTTGTGGTTTATTAGCAGAAATGTTTAAGCAAGTTCCTTGAACCTGGCTGATTCCTACTTTCCTTATCTGTAAACTGGGATTGGCAACTGCACTTTCCCTGGACTAACTGTGTAGGCAGGTAAGGAAATGAAGCCCATGACGGGCTTTAGAACCAGACTGGCCAGGTGTCATTCACAGCACTGTGACTCCCCAGCTGTGTACCCTTAGGTAGGACAGTTGACCTCTCTGTGCCTCGGTGTTCACATGCGGAGAGTGGGAATGATACCAACTTCACAGGGCGAATGTGAGTTGGTATAGAAAGAGGCTTAGAACAGTGTCTGGATCATAATAAATATCCTATGGCTTGCAGTTAGGATGAACACAGTGAAGATAAAACGGGTGGAAGATAAATCTGAAAGTGTGAGACTTTCCTGGTGGCCCAGAGGTTAAGGACCTACCTGCCGATGCAGGGGACATGAGTCCGATCCCTGGTCCTGGAAGGTTCCACGTGCCACAGGCAACCAAGCCTGTGCACCACCGCTACTGAGCTTGTGCTCTAGAGCCTGCGAGCCTCGACTACTGAGCGCATGTCCCAAGAGCCCACGCTTTGCCATAAGAGAAGCCACCGCAATGAGAAGCCCACCCACCGCAAGGAAGAGTAGCCCCTGCTCATGGCAACTGAGACTCAGCACAGCCAAAAATTAAAATAAAAAAAAAAGAAAGAAATCTGAAAGTGTGAAACAGCATCAGATCATTCCAACAACATCAAATTGGGAGTTAGCTTGACATGGGTGAGTGGGTTAATAGCTCGGGCTTGTCTACAAGTGGTGGTGCGTATAAAAATGGCATAAATATCCAGTTCAGTTCATTAGCACGTGTTCAAATTGCTGTATATCATACATTAAATCTCCATGAAAACCAAAAACCTCTTTAATAAGATATTTTAAATAAAAATAAGAATGTGGTTATCAAGGGGTAAGCAGGGGGGTATAAATTGGGAGATTGGGACTGACATATGCACACATATAAAATAGATAACTGATAAGGACCTACTGTATAGCACAGGGAACTCTACTCAGTACACTCTAGGGGCCTATATGGGAAAAGAATCTAGAGTGGGTACATGTATAATTTATTCACTTTGCTGTACACCTAAAACTAACACGACATTGTAAATGAACAATGTTGATTTACTCCAATAAAAATTAAAACTTACAATCAAAAAAAAATAAAATGGATGGGAGAGGAAAATACAGGTAAAAAAACTTTTTTAATTTAAATAAAAATAAGAACCGTGCAGGCTATGGAGTCAGATCATAGATACATGACCAATCAACAATCCGACCATGGCTGAGTTACACAGACCCTCAGTCGTGTCCATCACTTTGTGACTCCATGGACTGTAGCCAGCAGGCTCCTCTGTCCATGGAATCCTCCCACCAAGAATACTGGAGTGGGTAGCCATTCCCTTCTCCAGGGGATCTTCCCTACCCAGGGACTGAACTCGGGTCTCCCACATTGCTGGCAGATTCTTTACCATATGAGCCACGAAGCTTTGTACTTCTTCATCTGAGCCTGTAAAACAGAAAGGAAGTTAACATCTACCTCACAGGGTAGTGGGGGTTAAGTAAGAATATGTGTAAAGCTCTTCAAAGGGTGTCTGACAAATACTATGCACTCAATATTATAATTTTATCAGTAAACACAAAATATATAAATAAGGAAGTTGGGTCTCAGAGAGGGCAAGTCACACACCCGTGGTTACACAGCAAGAGAGCAGCCGTGCCAGCCTTCAACCCAGGCTGAGGCTGATCTCCAAACTGGTGCTCTTCCAATTTGCCTCATTACCTCTCAAGTGACTTCTGCCTTGTAAATTCACGTGCTGTGTACCCGCCACCCCCGCCCAGCAACCCAGGACTCACCCAAGTGCCTTGACCTCACCAGACATACAGAGGACTTTCAATAACTGCCTACTGCATGAATGAACAAATGTCACAGACCATCTGCTGAAGTCTCCCTGGGCAAATACATCTTTTTCAACTTTCTAACGACTTGAAGCATCTTTCCTCCCCGGCTCCCTTGGGCCTCCTAAAACTTCGGGAGGAGGCAGCAGCCCTCGCAGCCTCATCTCTGTCTCAGGGCCAACAATCAATGGGAGATTAACATCCATAAGTTACAAGACGCTGTGATGATTTTTCCTATTCCACTTAAAGCCCCAGGATCCATAATGTTTTCTCGACGTGACCCCAAGACTGAGTCACTTCGTGGTCATGGGCTCCATCTTAGCACCTGGAAAGGGGCAGAATAACACCTGCCTGGTCTCCCTCCCGGGGCATGGGAGGCCAAAAGGAGAAAGTTGGTGACCAGAGTAAGCCTGGTATCAGAGAGCCATGGTTAAATCCCACCTCTGTGACCTGCCTCTTGACCTTGAATGAGAGAACCTTCCAGAATGTCCATTTCTGTATCTTAATAAGGTGAACATTAAGATGTTCATGTATATAATATTTTTCTTATTGGAAGATAATTGCCTTGCAATGTTGTGTTGGTTTCTGCTGTACAACAATGCAAATCAGCCATAACTATATATATATATATATTTATCCCCTCCCTTTTCAGCCTGCCTCCCACCCACCCGCATCCCACCCTTCTAGGTCATCACATAGTGCAAGGCTGGGTTCCCTGTGGTATACAGCAGCTTCCCACTAGCTATCTATTTTACATGTGTGCTAAGCCGCTTCAGTCATGTCCGACTCTTTGCAACCCTCTGGACTGTAGCTTTCCAGGCTCCTCTGTCCATAGGATTCTCCAGGCAAGAACACTGGAGTGCCACGCCCTCCTCCAGAGGATCCTTCTGACCCAGGGATGGAACCCGTGTCTCTTGTGTCCCCTGCTCTGGCAGGTGGATTCTTTACCACTAGCGCGTGGTAGTGTATATACGTCAGCGCTGCTCTCTCAATTCGTCCCACCCTCTCCTTCCGCCGCTGTGTCTGCAGGTCTGCTGTCTCTGCCTGCATTTCTATTCCTGCTCTGCAATACTGGCTTTATGGGCACTTGCAACAACTTTGGGCACTTGAGGCTATATTATGTATTAAATAAACGGAAACTATTCCAAGCCTTTATTTCAAGGCTTCATGTCTTTGAAAACCTCTTTTATTCATTTAGGAAAATAGGAGACATGTCCTTCTTACCTGTGCACAACTGTAAGGCACATTTTGGTTTCAGAAACAATATGATAAGTCGTGTGCCTTGGCATTCAGGAGAAGTAGTGCTATTATCATGATCAACAGGAATGCACTTTGTCAACTACTAAAAAATACTAAGGAGGGAAAAGAAAGTACCCAAAATGGGAAGGTGCACCTCTTCTCACATCCTTTATGAGTCTTGAAATGAAGGCTCAGAGAAGTCAATCATCTGCCTTATGTCACACAGCAAGTGACTCTCAAATCAAGTTTTATTATCACTATTATTTATTTTTTGTTTCATTTTGCTTTTCTTTGCTGCACTTTACGTGGTTTGATTTAACTATATTTTAGCTCCAAAGTGTAGCTCCAAAGAACAAAAAAAGGCCATTGGAGATCTCCTGGTCCATTTCCGTCACTTACGTGTGAAGCGGGGGACACCCAGAGAAGGTGAGCCCTTAAAGAAATCCAGAGAGATTATCCAGATTCAGCTGAGCATCCTTTCTGCTATACCGTGATAGATTCACAATCAGGATTACCCATCACAGATGCTGGTTCGTCTAGAGCAGCTCCATCAGCAACAAGCCTTGAATAAAGGCCACCCAGAGAGTGGGGGGCCCTGTTATGGCTCCTGCTTTCCAATTTGGTCATCTCACCTCCACTAGCCATCATGGCTGCACAGGGATTCTTGCAGGGGTGGTGAAGACATCCCCCAGCCCCGCAAAGGCAGAGTCTCCTGAAAGGGAGTCACCTCTCTTCGCCCCTCTTCCAAGGTTTGGCTGTGTTTACTCTGTTCACAAAGTGGCTTCCTGTTTCGAAGAGGAATGAGCTTTTTAATGGGTTATAAATGTGACTCAAAAGGCTTTTTGGACATCAAATGACTCATAAAAAATGGGAACTTTGAGACAATTTCAGCATAAATGAATGAAAAACATACGGTGTGTGCCTCTAACCCTTCTGTTGCACCAGAATGTCCTGGCAAGAGAGGAAAGTAGAAGTGGCCAGTGGTTTGGGTTTCACTGTATCTGGAACTTGAGTTTCTGAAGTCCAAAAATGCACTTTGTAATCCCAGACCAGAACATATTTGAGGAGAGAGTTCACCTCGTATTAAACTCGTTAAAAATAAAATTGAAATGAGGGTAAGTATTTCCACAGACATTTTTAAAAGTCTGTTCTAACTGTCTCAGTGATTTCATTTCTATCATAGGTTTCCTTTTCTTTTTCCTTTCTGGTGTTTGGTCACGCCTATGGGCTTATGGATCTTGAGTTCCCCAACCAGGGATAGAACCCATGTGCCCTGCAGTGAAAGTGTGGAGTCTAACCACTGGACTGCTTTGGAATTCCCTATCATACATTTCAACTCATTCTCCTAAACCTGGTTGCTCAGTGTCAGCATCATTGACATTTAGGCAGATGATTCTTGGCGGTAGAGGCTGCCATACGCATCATAGCATCCTGAGCAGCAACTCTGATCTCCACTCATTAGAGGCCCAGAGTGCCCTCCCCCAAGCTGTGATGATCAAAAATGCCAAATGTCCCCTAGCAGGCAACTTGTTACCCGTTCATTGAAAAACCATTGTCTAAAGACATAATTCACTTATCTAGTGTGTTCCAGAGGCAATAATGTCGAAGTGAGGGTGGAATTCGGTGACTAGATGACCTTCAGAGAAAGAAAACAAAATTAAATTATAATAGGACAAGTAAAATAAAATCGTTTAGTTTCTCTATTTCCACGAAAGGCATATGCAAATTATCATTGGCCATATAATATCTTTTGCAGTAGGATAATCCAATCTCAAAAATGACAGAATGATCTCTGTTTCCAAGGCAAACCATTCAATGTCACAGTAATCCAAGTCTATGCCCCAACCAGTAATGCTGAAGAAGCTGAAGTTGAATGGTTCTATGAAGACCTACAAGACCTTTTAGAACTAACACCCAAAAAAGATGTCCTTTTCATTATAGGGGACTGGAATGCAAAAGTAGGAAGTCAAGAAATACCTGGCTGCTGCTGCTGCTGCTAAGTCGCTTCAGTCGTATCCGACTCTGTGCGATCCCATAGACGGCAGTCCACCAGGTTCCTCCATCCCCGGGATTCTCCAGGCAAGAATACTGGAGTGGGTTGCCATTTCCTTCTCCAATGCATGAAAGTGAAAAGTGAAAGTGAAGTCGCTCAGTCGTGTCCGACTCTTAGCAGCCCCATGGACTGGAGCCTACCAGGCTCCTCTCTCCATGGGATTTTCCAGGCAAGAGTACTGGGGTGGGGTGCCATTGCCTTCCCCCAGAAACACTTGGAGTAACAGGCAAATTTGGCCTTGGAATACGGAATGAAGCAGGGCAAAGACTAACAGAGTTTTGCCAAGAGAACACACTGGTCATAGCAAACACCCTCTTCCAACAACACAAGAGAAGACTCTATACATGGACATCACCAGATGGTCAACACCGAAATCAGATCGATTATATTCTTTGCAGCCAAAGATGGAGAAGTTCTATACAATCAGCAAAAACAAGACCAGGAGCTGACGGTGGCTCAGACCATGAACTCCTTATTGCCAAATTCAGACTTAATTTGAAGACAGTAGGGAAAACCACTAGACCATTCAGGTATGACCTAAATCAAATCCCTTGTGATTATACAGTGGAAGTGAGAAATAGATTTAAGGGCCTAGATCTGATAGATAGAGTGCCTGATGAACTATGGAATGAGGTTCGTGACATTGTACAGGAGACAGGGACCAAGACCATCCCCATGGAAAAGAAATGCAAAAAAGCAAAATGGCTGTCTGGGGAGGCCTTACAAATAGCTGTGAAAAGAAGAGAAGCGAAAAGCAAAGGAGAAAAGGAAAGATATAAACATCTGAATGCAGAGTTCCAAAGAATAGCAAGAAGAGATAAGAAAGCCTTCTTCAGTGATCAATGCAAAGAAATAGAGGAAAACAACAGAATGGGAAAGACTAGAGATCTCTTCAAGAAAATCAGAGATACCAAAGGAATATTTCATGCAAAGATGGGCTCGATAAAGGACAGAAATGGTATGGACCTAACAGAAGCAGAAGATATTAAGAAGAGGTGGCAAGAATACACAGAACTGTACAAAAAAGATCTTCACGACCCAGATAATCATGATGGTGTGATCACTGACCTAGAGCCAGACATCCTGGAATGTGAAGTCAAGTGGGCCTTAGAAAGCATCACTAAGAACAAAGCTAGTGGAGGTGATGGAATTCCAGCTGAGCTATTCCAAATCCTGAAAGATGATGCTGTGAAAGTGCTGCACTCAATATGCCAGCAAATTTGGAAAACTCAGCAGTGGCCACAAGATTGGAAAAGGTCAGTTTTCATCCCAATCCCAAAGAAAGGCAATGCCAAAGAATGCTCAAACTACTGCACAATTGCACTCATCTCACACACTAGTAAAGTATTGCTCAAAATTCTCAAAGCCAGGCTTCAGCAATATGTGAACCGTGAACTTCCTGGTGTTCAAGCTGGTTTTAGAAAAGTCAGAGGAACCAGAGATCAAATTGCCAACATCTGCTGGATCATCGAAAAAGCAAGAGAGTTCCAGAAAAACATCTATTTCTGCTTTCTTGACTATGCCAAAGCCTTTGACTGTGTGGATCACAATAAACTGTGGAAAATTCTGAAAGAGATGGGAATACCAGACCACCTGATCTGCCTCTTGAGAAATCTGTATGCAGGTCAGGAAGCAACAGTTAGAACTGGACATGAAACAACAGACTGGTTCCAAATAGGAAAAGGACTACGTCAAGGCTGTATATTGTCACCCTGTTTATTTAACTTATATGCAGAGTACATCATGAGAAATGCTGGACTGGAAGAAACACAAGTTGGAATCAAGATTGCTGGGAGAAATATCAATAATCTCAGATATGCAGATGACACCACCCTTATGGCAGAAAGTGAAGAGGGGCTAAAAAGCCTCTTGATGAAAGTGAAAGTGGAGAGTGAAAAGGTTGGCTTAAAGCTCAACATTCAGAAAATGAAGATCATGGCATGTGGTCCCATCACTATATTGGAAATAGATGGAGAAACAGTGGAAACAGTGTCAGACTTTATTTTTCTGGGCTCCAAAATCACTGTGGATGGTGACTGCAGCCATGAAATTAAAAGACGCTTACTCCTTGGAAGGAAAGTTATGACCAACCTAGATAGCATATTCAAAAGCAGAGACATTACTTTGCCAGCAAAGGTTCGCCTAGTCAAGGCTATGGTCTTTCCTGTGGTCATGTATGGATGTGAGAGCTGGACTGTGAAGAAGGCTGAGCGCCGAAGAATTGATGCTTTTGAACTGTGGTGTTGGAGAAGGCTCTTGAGAGTCCCTTGGACTGCAAGGAGATCCAACCAGTCCATTCTGAAGGAGATCAGCCCTGGGATTTCTTTGGAAGGAATGATGCTAAAGCTGAAACTCCAGTACTTTGGCCACCTCATGCGAAGAGTCGACTCATTGGAGAAGACTCTGATGCTGGGAGGGATTGGGGGCAGGAGGAGAAGGGGACGACAGAGGATGAGATGGCTGGATGGCATCACTGACTCGATGGATATGAGTCTGAGTGACCTCTGGGAGTTGGTGATGGACAGGGAGGCCTGGCGTGCTGCGATTCATGGGGTCGCAAAGAGTCGAACACGACTGAGCGACTGATCTCTGAATCCTGAAGGGCCACTTAGCCAATCCACACAAATGTCTTCCTTCCTTCCTTCCCTCCCTCCTTTCTTTCTCTTTCTTTTCTTTTGAGGGAGGAGTCCAAGTGTGTAAGAAAATTTCTGTCAAAACACTAATGGAACAATTTGACATTAAATCTCTCCCTGCTTCTTTGATAATATCATTGCAGGCCAAAAAGTAACAAACAAACAAAAAACCCACATCATTTGTCCTGGAGTTTTACTGTCTTATATGGTAGCTGCTAGCTACATCTGGCTGTTTAAAATAATTAATTTTTTTAAAAATGTAGTTGCACTAGTCACATTTCAAGGGCCCAGGAGTCACATGTGACTAATGTCTACCATATTGGACAGCCCAGCCGTTGAACATTTTCATCATTGCAGAGAGTTCTCCCATTACCCAGAAATGTTATACTTCCAGGATTCTGATGTTAGATTGACGGTTGTAGAGCCCTTGTCTCCAGGTCACCCTCCCGTGTCTTGGTAAATGTGTGTGCGGTTGTAAGTGTGGTGCATATCATGTCTAAAAGATTTGGGTTAACAAACTTTAAAGCTTCTCCATAGCAGTTCTGAACAGGCATGGCACCAGTACTCTGGGCCCTGAGTTGATTTATCTTGATGTTTGGTTGAATTCCTCACATTTTGGGTCTCTTTGGTAACCTTTTCACCCCGTTCTTTTTTAAGGTGGCTGGCTGGCTGTTATAATTCATCATGAACGCATCTCACTCTAGGCCTGGCTCCCCTGACAGAATGAACAGCCGGTCTCCAAGAGGTCAAAGACATTTTCTCTCTTCGTCTTTCTCAGTTTCCAGCATAGATTTGTCACTCTGAGAAAGCATGAATTCTGGATTTGATGTACTTTAATTGATTTCACCCTCGACAAGTCAGACTGTCCATCAGCTTGCTCCTTGGGCTTCCCTGAACTTTGCTTAAGGCCAAGGCTTTCATCTGTCCCTGAACCCAAGCTGTCACCAAGCAATTTACTCCCCTTTCCAGCCCCCAGGAGCCATCTCATTTTCGTTCCTCTAACTCTCCTGGGGGAAGAGAAAGAGTTGAGGGAGAACACAGAGGAGAGATGGTAGATGAAAGAAAATTAAGACAGGATAAAAGGAAAAAAGAAGGATGGGAAAATCCTCATCAACTGTCCCCTCTTCTGGTGAACTGGTCTGATTGCTTTGTCTGAATTGTTAACAAAGTGAAATCAGGGAGTGAGTGAGTATCTAGATGAATGGATGGATGAATAGAAAGATGTATGGATGGACAGACAAATGGATGGATGGATGGGTGGATGTATGGATGCACGCTTTAATTGATGGGCAGACAGAAAGCCACAAGGATGAATGTATGAATAAATGAAAAAAAAATGTCAGGCATAGTCACTAATAACTGGATATATCCAATAGATCCATTAGAACTTAAAATGTTTATGTATTATCTGGTACATGCTTGAAACCATGATATGCCTGTTTGAAGGATGAAAAAACATACATAGTCCCTGTCACTGAAGAGCTCTCACTCCAAAAAGATGAAGAACATATAACGATAAGAAGTCACAGGTTAGTTTGTAGTAAGGGAGCTTCCAATACAATAAGAGTAAAGGGAGAGGACTGAATTTTAGAGATAGCTCATTGAAGCTCAATAAATAATCAATCAAATTAATAAATGTTGAAGTATTCTGGGAGCAGAAACCCGAAGAGCCTCTTCAGGGATATTCCTGGGTCTAATTATAAATTGTGTGGGTTGCTCCTCCCTGAATTCCCTCTGTTTCTTCATATACCCTCTGTATGGGTGTATGCTGGCCTAGCTCTTCTTAATGAATAAACACTAAGGCATAAGGAATTGGCTTGTTATATTACTTCTCCCAGGCATTTGTGTATTTTGAAAGAGGACTTAGGTCATCAATGAAATGATTATTTGAGAGACCGGAACTGTACACTTAGTTTAGCCTTCAGTGTGGTTCTGCTGCTGCTGCAGCTGCTAAGTCATTTCAGTCGTGTCCGACTCTGTGCGACACCATAGACGGCAGCCCACCAGGCTACCCGTCCCTGAGATTCTCCAGGCAAGAACACTGGAGTGGGTTGCCATCTCCTTCTCCAATGGATGCAAGTGAAAAGTGAAAGTGAAGTCGCTCAGTCGTGTCCGACTCTTAGGGACCCCATGGACTGCAGCCCACCAGGCTCCTCCATCCATGGGATTTTCCAGGCAAGAGTACTGGAGTGGGTGGCCAGTGCCTTCTCCCAGTGTGGTTCTAGCAAACAAAAAACACATGAAAACAGCTGATAATTTGCTAGGTGATGTCTGGTGATGAGGCTGACAAACCAAGTGACCATCTGGAACTCCATGGTTAGTAATGTAAAGCAGTTACTTCAGCATAAATCTCCAGATGGACCAACTTGTTTTCTCACCCACAAAGCCTGGTATGTGATCGCTGGTTTGATTTCATGATAGAATGAATCACCGCCACCTACTCCAGAAACCTGGGTGCTGTCCATGGTTCTAGATGATTTCAGGTGTGTTGTGGATTTCTACTCCAAAAACTACAAAGAGGGCCAAGCTTGACAGTGATCTCTTGCACAAAGTTCTATTAAAGGGACAATTTTAGATTGGCTGCCAAGAGTTCCATAAAGGATGATGACTTTGGGTATGAAGATAAACTTGTTAAAGAGAAATGTAAGACTTGATTTAGTCCTGAATTCAAATCCCATCTTTTTAATATATTTATTTTTGGCTATGCTGGGTCTTCATTGCTGCTTGCGGGCTATCTCTAGTTTCAGAGAGCAGGGGCTACTCTCTAGCTGCGGTGCACAGGCTTCTCATTTTGGTGGCTTCTCTCATTGCAGAACACAGGCTCTCTGGTTGCGTGGGTTTCAGTAGTTGTGGTGCATGGGTTTAGTTGCCCCTGAGGCATGTAGTATCCTAGTTTCCAGACCAAGGATCAAACCCATGTCTGCTACACTGGCAGGCAGATTCTTAATCCCCTCAAAGCCCATCTCTATCACCTCCCTGTGCCTTAGTTTTCTGTGGTTATTATTATAATTAACTGAAATAAAGAGAGGGAGCAGAGGATAGTGGATAAGACCAGGGAGTGTGGCAATAGTCGTCATGGTTTTAAGCACCAAAGGTCACATTTAACTTTGTGACTTTAAGAAATATACCCCATCCTCTTGTGTGTCACTTTCTTTAACAATAAAGCAGTAGTGGTGATAATATCTCATATTCATAGGTTTATCAGATGAGGATGGAATAAGTGTATTAGTTGCTCAGTCATGTCTGACTCTTTGTGACCCCATGGTCTGTAGACTACCAGGGTCCTCTGTCCATGAGATTCTCCAGGCAAGAATACTAGAGTGGGTTGCTATTCCCTCCTCCAGAGGATCTTCCCAACCCAGGATTGAACCTGCGTCTCCTGCATTGCAGGTAGATTCTTTACTATCTGATGTACAGGGAAGTCCTAAGCACATACTAAGTACTCATTAAATGTTTCTTGTTGTTTGCTGTTATAGGATTATGTCCATATCATGGGTTACCATGTGTCTAGACCCTTTACTAAGAGACTTGGCTTTATCAACAGTTTTTTCCTTGAGTTATTCCTTCATTTATCCACTCAAGTCAGAAAATATTCACCAAGGATACGGTTCTGCTCCTAAATACTCCAAACAGCAGAGACAAATATTGATCTGGTAGGACTCCTTGACAAACATCGACTAGATTAAAGAGTAGATTTTGTTAACTTTTATAACTATTCCAACTTTATTTCCATAAATTGAATTAAATCAAGCTGAACTGAGTCAAACTGAATGTGCTGAAAACATGATCACAGAGTCTTTAAACTACCTTTGGTTCTGTTAACTTTTGTTTTTTTCTGCTTTTATCTGTTCTTGAATTTTTCTTGTGGGTTCTACTTCTAATGAGACTCTTGACAATTTTACAACTGAATATCACATGAAGCATAAATGGAGTTTCCTCCACCTGGGCCTGAAACCCAGTAGGTGTGTGGCATAAACATTCAGTGTAGACATGAATGGAGGATTTTAAATGACGTTATAATTTCTATATCTATTTTTGTTTCAATGCACCCCAAACCCTCCTTCGTTGACTTCATTATTTCTTGAGCCTTCAATTCAGCAACTAATCCATCCAGTTTATTTGCTTTAGCCTCAAAAAGCAGCCCCATGTTCCATAGGGACGAAGCTTTAGAATCGCAAGAATGAATAGCTCTGACTAATTGATGTAACCAAGGTCTGTCTGTCCATCAGCAGCTCCATCTGTCTGCCTTTGCTTAAAAAAGTGCTTCCTTCAACTCAGGCTTTTTGTACCTCTTCCATGAAATGGTTCTACCTATTGGGAGATAAATTCTGGTTGAATATTTCCACCTTCATTCTTGTTTAAAGAAGAGAAAATCATCTCACTCAGACAACTTGAATACTGCTAAGTCACTTCAGTCGTGTCCGACTCTGTGCGACCCCATAGATGGCAGCCCACCAGGCTCCCCCGTCCCTGGGATTCTCCAGGCAAGAACGCTGGAGTGGGTTGCCATTTCCTTCTGCAATGCATGAAAGTGAAAAGTGAAAGTGAAGTCGCTCAGTCATGTCCGACTCTTAGCGACCCCATGGACTGCAGCCTACCAGGCTCCTCCGTCCATGGGATTTTCCAAGCAAGAGTACTGGAGTGGGGTGCCATTGCCTTCGTGAATAGAGATGTACTTTAGCAAGATCCCATGAACCCACCTTCTGCACCACAGCAAGGCACGCACTGTGTAATTTCCTGCATTGCTGAGTCTGCAAGCTGCTGGCATGGAAGTCACAGCCCAGGAGGAACTGGTGGCACTTTTTAATGTGTCTTGATGTTGGGCCTAGCTATTTTTTTTAAGCAGATTTATGCCGCATTTAAAAAATCCATTATGCTACATTATGGGCTTATTGTCAATCCAGATAATGTTGATCAATTTCAGCCTTCCAAAATCTGCATTTATAATTGTGTCATGTAATCAAAATTGTTTCTGTATGTCTCTGTTGAGACATTTATAAAATTATAAATAGGAATTATTGATATGTGTCACAAGGTTCTTGATTATTTTGAATGTCTAATTTATACCAGCACACAATGTGTGTGTGTGTGTGTGTGTGTGTGTGTGTGTGTTTGTCTCTTCATAGACTATAAGTCCATAAAGGTAACTTTACCTTTCTTGATGGAAAATAATTTTGGGGTAACTATAAATTAATATTACAACTTTGATGGACTTTGAGGACACTATGCTAAATGAAATAAGTCAGACAGAGAAAGACAAATATCTTTGTTATCTCACTTACATATGGAGTCTTAAAAAGTCAGGCTCAGATAAACAGAATAGAATGGTGGTTAGCAAGGTGATGGGGGGAGTGGGGAGATATTGAACAATGGACTTGTTCATTCTTTATACAACTTCTAGTTGTAAAATTAACAAGTTCTGGGGATCTGATGTACAGCATGGTGTTTATAGCTAATAATATTGCTTTATATACTTGAGATTTGCTAAGAGAATAGCTCTTAAAAATGTTCTCACCACAAAAAAATAAATGGTAATAATTTGACAGGATGGATGTGTTAGCTCATGCAATGGTGGCCATCATTCTGCAATATATAAATGCATCAAATTAACATACCATACACCTTCAACTTACACAATGTAGTATGTCAATTATATCTCAATAAAGGTGGGGGAAAGTATCTTGGGTACAAGCAATGGAAAGCATAACACTGGAGTGGTTTTCAATATTTATTTACTTACTTTATTTTTTATTTGGCTGCATTGGCTCTTAGTTGCAGCCTGCGGATCCTTCATTGAAGCACACAGATTCTCTAGTTGTGGTGTGCAGGCTCAGAAGTTAGGCAGGATCTCAGTTCTCCAAACAGGGATCGAACCCATATCCTCTGCATTGCAAGGAGGCTTCTAAACCACTGGAGCACCAGGGAAGTCCCCAACACTAGAATTTTAATTCCCATTGGTTACTCTGTAAATCTGTCCATCAGTTGCTTACTGAGTGTTTACAATGAACCAGATCCTGTTATGGATACTGAAGAAACAGCAATAAACAGGATAGTCAATACAGCTGACATACAATTCAGGGAAGCAGATAGGGAACAAGTAAGACAACAAGAAAATGTCAGTTACTGGGACTTCCCCGGCACTCCAGTGGCTAGACCTCTTGTGCTTCTAACACAGGGAGCCCAGGTTCCATTCCTGGTTAGGGAACTAGATCCCACATGCCACAGTGGAATTAAGATTGAAGATCCCACGTGCCGGAAATAAGATCCAGCACAGACAAATAAATAAATATTTTTTAAAAGAAAATATCAGCTCCTAGTATTTGTTAAGAAAATAAAAAGGGAGGTGGAATAGGCAGTGATGAGATAATGTGACTGAGCAGCAAGGAAAATGTCTGTGTTTCCTTAGAGCTGTGGTTCTCAATGTTCATTGGGTCTCCACCACCTCCTTTGAAAATCCAGTGACCTCTCTATACTGTCTCTCGCCCCCAAAATTGGTACACACAAAGCTCATACGCATTGCTCAGATTTTCATGCATTTCAGTATTAGGTATTCATCTAAGCCCTGTCTTTGATGGTCACTTCGTGGTAGCCAAAACACAAGTGAGAAATATTCAGTCTGTTGCTTTCATCAGGATAACCAAAGCACATCACCTCTCTGATCTGGAAAAGCAATCCTCTGAACTCCCCATAGTTGGTGCCAGCATCGTTAGACATAGGAGCAGTTTGCCGTGTTGTCTCTGGCAGAGGCTGCTGTGTTCTCCACTGTAATCTCCTGTAGCTTGGTAGAAAGTTGTGGTTTCTAAGCCACCCCCTTAACAAACACTACAGTTCCCAGAAGACTTCTTCCCTGGGACTGTCACGTGGCTCATTCTCGCCAACGAATTATGAGCAGAACTAATGTATCGATATGCCGCTTCAAGACCAAGTCTTTTCAGAGTCGTTCTCCTTGCTGTGGTTTCCCGTCTGCCAGCTGAACTTCTGGAGAGGCAACATAACAAGATGGAAGACACCGGAATTCCTGAGCTAATACTTGAGGGAAAACTACCCACCAACCAGGGACCTTCACATCAGTTTTTCGAGCAAAATATAAACTTACATCGTGTTAAGCCTCAGACATTTAGCAATGTTCTAAATCACTGGTGCCCAAAGGGTGGTGCCTGAACCAGCAGAATCAACATCACCTGGGAATTTATAAGATGGGAATTTATAAGAATTTATAATTTTTCAGATGGACTAAAGCAGAAACTCTAGGGGTGCCATACGGCAATCGTTGTGCTAATCAGCCTTCCAACCGATTCTGGGGACTCTCAGCTTTAGAATCTGGTTTCCTGGTTTTAGATTATGGCCCTGGCATTTACAAGCTATGTGACCTTCTACATCACAACTTCCTAGCATCTCAGTATGATGACAATGTGGGTGCCAAGGGGCAGATAACAACAGCAGCTGACTCCTGGGCTGTGACATGAGTGTAAAGGAGACCATCTACATGGAGAGCTTAGAACAGCCTCAGACACATGGTGAGCACTCAGAAAACTTTAATTAATATTTATCAAATTGAGAACCCAGTCTTGGCCTCAGTCTGCACAGTGAATTTTTTTATTTCTCTCCTCTGTTTAATGTGATTCCCTGACCTGCACAAGTCTCTGTACACAGCTGCCATGCCAAGCACTCATTCCATCAGCAAGTGATTCCTGGTGTCCACCCATGAGCTACATAATCATGAGATAGATCTAGCCTTGCAAGATAAAACCAGGTAGACTGGGACTTCCCTGGTGGTCCAGTGGCTAAGACTCCGTACTCCCACTGCAGGGGACCTGTGTTCAGTCCTTGGTCAGAGAACTACATCCCACATGGTGCAACAAGGATTCCACGTGCCATAACCAAGACCCTGCACAGCCAAATAAATTTAAACAAACAAACAAAAAAGACAGAACACCTGCCCAGTGACAGGCCACTGACCTGGCAGACATCAGTGTGGCCAGGCCATCAAGGACGCTGAACAAGCAGGCGGCTGAGCTGAGCTCTGGGAAAGTGGGACCAACCAGTATTTCCACCTTAAGCAAACTTCTGGCTGATCTTTTTTTCCCACCCTGGCAGAACGATGTCCTTGCTTTTTCAACAGCCGCCCTGTGTGCGAACTAATTCTTTGAATCTATGTCCTCTAAAATATGAAGCTCGGTCATTAATCCAAAAGCTGTGGAAAGAGCTCTGATGCCAGGTGGAAGCATATTTTTTGAAAGGAGGGAGTACTTTGAAAACTAACCCGTCAGGGCAGTCAGTAAAATTTCCCAATAAACAATGCTTGGGCAAAGGGAGGGCTGGGTGCCTCTGCTTTGATTCTCGCTCAGTTCAGATTGGTCACAGGGCCAGTTTTGTTTCCTTGACCAAGTGGTACCTATCACCCCATTACCAGGACTTGCACTTGCTCTTAAAGGGACCAAAGCAATCAGCTCCCCTCACCCCCTTTTGAAGGCTCTTGATCAGCTTTCATTCTTAAAGCCCCAGCCTTTGTCAGCTTAGATTTTCCACCATTTGGTGGGCAAGAGGGAGTGTGCTCCAAGCAGCTTGCCAGCTTCTCCATCACAGCTGCAGCACTCCACAGATACTTTGCTGAGGAAATGCAAGGAATTTCATAAGAGTCTCCCTAACCTCACAGAATCTGTGAACTTGTGGCCCTTTATTCTTTCACAGGAGATCGAATTTCTCTCTGACTATCTTTATCAGGGCACAAGGACAACCGACTGGCTTCTGAGACTCCTAGACTCTCAGATGTATACAGTAGACAAGGGAGGACACACACATACACACACACACACACAGAAATCTGTGCCCATGGCAGACATCAATAATCAATCACAGAACATGTGTTCCAAGTCAGAATCCATCCTCCCAGTTTGCCAGTGTGCTCAAGACAACCAGCACTAATAAATCTCAGGGGGCCCCTTAGACCTATTTGTCACTGAAATTTAAAGCAGTCCCTTGGGGGCTTCCCTGGTGACTCAGTGGTAAATAATCTGCCTGCCAATGCAAGAGACACAGTTTCCATCTCTGATCCAGGCCAATCCCACATGCCATGGAGCAACTAAGCCCATGTGCCGCAACCACCATGTCGTCGTGGCTCTGTACTCGAGAGCCTGGGAACTGCAACTACTGAAGCCTGAGTGCCCTAAAGCCTGTGCTGCACAACAAGAGAAATCACTGCAATGAGCAGCCCAGGCATGAGCGCTAAAAATGAAGAGTAGCCCCCACTCACAGCGACTGGAGAAAGCCCCCGTGCAGCAACAAAGACCCCAGCACAGCCAAAAATAAATACAATTATTTCTTTAAAAGCAGCCCCTTTACATAAAATAAAGCAAAAGCCTGGGGAATAGAAATGACCTACCAAACTTCAAATAGCATGCATGAGTCAGAGCTGAGATCAGAACTCAAGCATGCCCAATTCCTAGTCCTATGCCCTTTTGTGGCAAGAGTTCATCATGCTCCTTGACATCTCTATAGATCCACCACCCCCCTCCAGATTAAACTGGACTAAATAAATGACCTCTGTAATGTTCCAGTGGCCAACTTTCATCTCTTAGCAGTATGCAAGATAAATGGTGTATTGGTCAGCTATTGCTATAGTAATGCTGCCTAACAAATAACTCTACAATCCAGTGGCTTAGAGCAATAGCATTTTTCTTACACTAATGGATGTGCAATCAGCTGGGGTTAAGCTGGCGTAGGCTTGGCTTGGCTGCATGGTTCCTTGTCTGCTCCACATGTGTTTATACCAGAGTACTGGATACAAGGGCAATGACTACCTGAGTAAATGCTCTTCTCATGGTAGATTAAGAGAGCTCAAGAGTCAGACCAATACATGCAAGCATGTTTAAGGACTCAGCTTACATCATTACCCCCCACCAACACTGGTGACCAAAACATGTCATGTAACCAGGCCCAAACTCAACAGCATGGGGAAAATGTTCTTCAACAATAGTGGGAGAGGGAGAAGAGTAAATGTGCTGCACAATAAGATAAACTACAAAAAATTACTTTCAAAATTATAAATAAATCCTCCAGTGAAGGTTGGGATAAACAAAAGCCTTGTTTGACAGCAAGATTATACCAGGGTCTCACTAGAAAAAGTTGATAAGCTTCCAGGTACCACTCTTAATCCCCACGAAAGCGAAATCATGTATTGTGTTAATATTGGCTCACTATTTTTTTTTTTTTTCTGATTCCCCTGCTTTAAGAAAAGCCTGATATGGAAATTGTCAGATCATGACCAGATCATGAACATTTTAATGGCCAGACACTGAATTCCCTAAGAAAAATCTTTGTGTTTCTTAATACTATTTTACTCTTGGAGTTTTAACTAACGCATATATATGGAATTTAGAAAGATGGTAAAAATAACCCTATTTACGAGACAGCAAAAGAGACACTGATGTATAGAACAGACTTTTGGACTCTGGGACCGGGAGAGGGTGGGATGATTGGGGAGAATAGCATTGAAATATGTATAATATTATATCTGAAACGAGTCGTCAGTCCAGGTACGATGCCCGATAACAAATGCCTGGGGCTGGAGCACTGGGACGACCTGGAGAGATGGTGTGGGGAGGGGAGAGGGAGGAGGGTTCAGGATGGGGAACACGTGTATACTGGCGGCGGATCCATCTTGATGTATTGTAAAAGCAATACAATATTGTAAAGTTAAGCAAAATAAAAAATAAAAATATAAATATAAAAAAATAAAAAAAATATATGGTGCTTCTGAAGGGAAGTGTTGAACATTTTTTAAGTCTGGTGAAGAGTGAAAACATTGGAGAGGGAGAGAGAGACAGCCAGCTTCAAAGTTAAATCCATCACTTCCTGGCCAGGTGACTGTGGGCATTTGTATAATCTTCCCAATCTTCAGTTTTCCACTTTGTAAAAACAAGCATAGGCATGTTTGTCTTCCAGGGTGCATATTAAGTAAGATAAAGTAAACAAAATGCCAAGCCAATGTTAGGTAATCAACATATTCTGTTTTTTAAAAAAGATTCTCTTAAATTGCTGAATTCCCTTGATGCAGTAGCCAATTGTTGTTATTGTCTAGTTGTTAAGTCATGTCCAACTCTTTTGCCGCCCTATGGACTGTAGCCCACAAGGCTCCTCTGTCCATGGGATTTTCCAGGCAAGAATACTGGAGTGGATTGCCATTTCTTCCTCCAGGGGATCTTCCTGACCCAGGGACTGGACCTGTGTCTCCTGCATTGGCAGCTGAATTCTTTACCACTGAGTCGCTAGAGAAGCTCAGTAGTCAGTTGTTGTACTCATCAAATATTTCTAATGCTCTACTTTCTAAGGCACTTGGAAGAATTGTACATCTCTGCCCCGTTTGACTTGCTTCAGCCAATGGTCATGTGACTTGTTTCAGCCAATGAAATATGAGCAGAAGGATACATGTCACTTTGTCACTCAATATGTGTCACTTTGAAGCTCTGAGAGCTGTGATAAGTGAGTCTCCATGCTCATTTCCCACTGCTGTTGTGGTCATGGAAGCACATGTCAAGGTAAACTCTCTATTAGTCTGGATCTCTGAAAGATTTCAAGGAGTAGAATGCCTGCCCCCACCCCCAGGCCAACATGCATCACTGTACATGAAGCGTGAGAGAGAAATAAACTCTTGTTACATTAAGCCACTGAGATTTGGAGTTTTGTGATTGCAGCATAGCCTACCCCACACTGCCTCCTACACTTGGGATTATTAAATATGATCTATTTACAGAAATATTATGGGCCATCTTTTCAGCAAGATTTACCCTGCATGTAATTCAGTTATGGGGCTTCCCAGGTGACTCAATGGTAAAGAATATGCCTGCCAATGGGGGAGATGTAGGTTTAATCCCTAGGTTAGGAATATCCCTTGGAGAAGGAAATAGCAACCCACTCCAGTATGCTTTCCTAGGTAATTCCATGGACAGAGGAGCCTGGTGGCTTACGAAGAGTCAGACATGACTTAGTGACTGAACAACAACCGAGTTATACCTGCCCATTTACCAGTACATCCCCATATTTGCAGAGTAGTCCAATAACTCAAGAGACAAAATAAAAAGTGACCTGAGTGGCATAGAATGAGGGTTATGAATTTAATGTGGTTTAAAATGGCAACCATGTATTCATTTCTCATGATTCCATGAGAAGGCTGGATGGTCTTGCTGTTGTGAGCTGAGCTTGAGTGATTTAGGGTGCGCTTGCTTCTGGGAATACAGTCATTTGGGGTTAGCTGGGGACTGGCTGATCTAGAATGGCCTCAGTTCACCTCCCTGTGTTTCTCACATGCTTCCAGCAGACTGCGCCACGTTAGTTCGCAAGGTGATGGCAGAGGTCCAAGGGTGAGCAAAGCAAGGTGAAATTAGTTAGCGCGTTCCAAAACTTGGCTTGTATCACATCTGCTAAGGTCTCATTAGCCAAAGCAAATTACATGGCCAAGCCCAGGATCAAGGTGTAAAGCAAAAGGGCTTTATTCTAAATAGGAGAAGTGAAGGCACCCAGGAAATAGACCTCCTCTACATTCCCTGATGGGTAAATAGGAAGTGCTGATGTCTATTATCTAGGCCTAAATAACTGCTGACCTTCCTTGGAGAAGCTGAACAATAGAAAAAAGTTATTTCTTAAGCAGCATGTTAGATAGCATCACCTACTCAACGTACGTGAATTTGAGCAAACTCCAGGAGATAGCAAAGGACAGGGTAGCCTGGTGTGCTATAGTCCATGGGGTCACAAAGAATTGGACACAACTTAGTGACTGAAAAGCACCAACAAAGCAGCATGTTCAGGAGAAACAAGGGTTGCGAATTAAGAGACCTTTTTAAATTTTGAGTTTTTTTTTTTTTAAGTATTTATTTGGCTGCACCAAGTCTTAGCTGTGGCATGTGGGATCTTTTTTGTGGCAGCATGCAAACTCTTAATTGCAGCATGTAGGGGTCTTAGTTCCCTGACCAGGGAGTCTAACCTGGGTCCCCTGCATTGGGAGCTCAGAGTCTTAGCCACTGGCTAAGCCACAGGCTTTTGAATCCTGATTCTTCATTTTATGTGATCTTGAAAGAACAGACTTCTCCTTTCTGGTGTGCAGTTCTTTCCCAGGAAAATGGTTTGGAGACAAAACGTCAGATGTGCAGATCAGACCTGCACATTGTTTGGCTTTCACAATATTCTAATGTAACATATCTTTACATGTTTTCACTTGGGACATTTCAGATAGAAATCTGGGTTTCTGATTTTGCTCAAAAGAGTTGGAAGACCCAGCAAAGTTGGGGCAACACTCCAGTATGTCAACAATGGATGGGATGGCTGTGACCCCTCACTGGGGACAATCGTTCTTTACTATCTGATTTCCTACAGTTTGTCTCCCAGACACCAAGACTTGTCCTCCACTTGGCTGGACTCATCATGAATTGACATTTACCGTGGGTTCCTGTAGATACTTGGATTGGGGCCCCTGGATCAATTAATATGGTACTCGGACTCTGCAAGTCCATGGGATTTTTCCCTGGGTCCTTCATTGTCCCAAATCACTGTAGAACTTTCCCTTTCAACTCCCCGTGACATTAAGCCAGTGGACTTTGACCCTTAGGGAGACTCAAATCCTTTTGAAATTCTAATGATATCTGTGAACCCTCTGGCCAGAAAAACGCCCACATGAGCACCCGCAAACACAGGGGTAGGCACACACACCATGCACACACACCCACAGAGAGACACAATATCACATACGTCTTGTCTGTGAACTTCACTTACTTTATAGGCAGTGCAATCCATTTGTCCTGCAGTCTATGGTGAACCCCAAGTTCTCCATCAAAATCCTCCCACACAACCTTGCCTGAACAGCTTTGACACCTAGGTAGGACTCCAGAAAAGCCTCCTCTTCCACGAATTTCTTATAGTCAGAGGTCACCGTCTGGTCCCAGCTCCCTCCCTGACTCCCACTGACGCTTTCAAAGAACAGAGAGAAAAACAAGCGAGCCACAGTCAAGTGACCCACGCTGAGAAAAGTGCAGGGGCCAGCGGGGCCCTGACCTTCCTGTGTAGGTAACAAATTGGATGCCATGTTTGCACCGGGCCCTGGAGGGAGGGAAGGAAAGGGGGAAGCAGGGAGGAGGGAGGGCACCATGGGATGGAATTGGGGTCACAGGGGTCAGCAGCCTTTGCTTTAGGCATCCACACAACAACTCCAGCCACCCTCTTCTCAGGAAACAGCCACCGCTGCAGGGCATGGGGAGAGGAGCAGCTGGAGGTCAGCAGAGGCCAAAGCATGCACACACACAAGCGTGTGTTTGTGTCCTTGTGTGTGTGTGTGATACCCGGCCATGGGCAGGGGGAATCATTGGATAGAATTCTTCAAAGAGATCTCCAAGGATCCTCTGATCCAATGTCCACTGCTTAAACACACAAGGTATAACATAATTATTTTTTTTTTTCCTCCAGCATCACTCAGAGGCAGTGTCATTTGACCCTCAGATGCACAGTTTCTGGAGTTAAGCTCCCTGGGCTCAAATGCTACCTCTGCTTCTTAATACCTGTGAGATTTTGGAAGATAATACAACATTTAGGTGCCTCGGTTTCTATTTAGAAAGAAAGGAAGATGGCAGTAAGGACTTCCTCGTGTATTTTTAAGAACTATATAAATGAATGAAAACAGTTAGAAACATAAGCACAAACTTAATTATCATTCAACAGACACACATAGAGGACCATATACATGATGTATTAATTTTCTTGAACATCTACTTAAGGGCAAAGCAATGTTCATTCTGCATCAATTATATTATTTAATTCTCCCCCAAAGCCCTGGCAGGACAAACACATTTTATCAAAACTGTGGCATGGGAGCTTGGGTCTCTTGCCAAGGGTTACCCCAGTAACAAATGATGGAATCCACCATATCTGTTCATTCCAAAGCTCTAGTTCCTAATCAGTTCATTATGATCTACAATTTGTCCTTGGATTTAAAGCATCTAGGTCAATGCTTGATACTTGAATGGAAGAATGGATGAGTATATGGATGGATGGATGGATGGATGAGTGGATGGATGGATGAGTGAATGAATGAATGGGTGGATGAATGACTGAGTGAATGAATGACTCTGCCATTCTCCCTTCAACTTGTCTTTCCACTTTAACCTTCTATCCAGAGACACCCTGGAGTAGGAAATGGCAGTCCACTCCAGTATTCTTGCCTGGAAAATTCCATGGCCAGAGGAGCCTGGCAGGCTATAGTCCAGGGGGTCACAAAAAGTCAGACATAACTGAGGATACACCAGAGACTCACCCCTTCTCTCCTTCCTGTTGTTGCCTGGTCCTATCCCATCAGCCTCCATCCTCACCACTCAATCACAGTCCATCTCTCCTCCTGGCTTCTCCTCCAAAGCAAGGCCCCAAATATTTCTCTGGCGCTGGAGGAAACTCATTCTTTCTGGTTTAATTCGCCCCGTCTGGCCTTAATTGCTTTGCCCTGTTGTAAGAAGAGACCTCCCATAGCGACAACCCTGAGGATGGGTTGGAGGGTTGGGGTGGCGGGGGGGGGCGGCTGGAGGACTGGGGAGGAAGTTGGGGCAAGCTGTTGAGTGGAGAGTGGATTAGTCAGAGGCCAATGGGGCAACGGAAGTCGGGGTTCTCTGAGCGGGCGGCTCCAGACCCGCCCCTGGTTGTGACGTTTACGATTGAATTTGGGCAGGAGCATGTGTCTAGGGGCTGTGTCGACCTCCCTCGCCTCTACCTTGAGTGTTTGGTCCTGCAGCTCATTAAGCAGTGACACTTAACACATCATCAAACTGCTTTACAGGCAAAGCCCACACAGCTCCTGGCCCCTGGAGTCCCCAGGTAGTGGGGACGATGACCTCCCAGAGACTGGAGCTGGGACGTGGCGGACACACAGGGTGATCAAAGCTCTCATGGGAAAACCAGAGCAACAACTGGATTAGGGCGCCAGGACCCCTGACCTTCCACCCCCAGGACCGATTAAAAACTAAGGTGTGTAGAGAACAGGGGGTCTGGGGCTCGTGTCATGGGACAAACATGGCATCTGATGTCATGTGAACAAGGCTCAAATCCTGGATTTGTCACTTTGCAGCAGCTGTTGAACATCGGCCAGGCTTTTAACTCCTCTGACCCTCTGTTTCCTCCGTGAGGCTAATAAGGTCCACTTCAGGGGGTTGTTGCTAGAAATATTGGGATAAGGTATATAAAGTGCTTAACAGAGGGCAGGCCATAAATAATGTTTATTTGAATTGTTTTGTTGTTATTTAGTCACAAAGTCGTCTCAAACTTTTTTGCAATCCCATGAACTGTAGCCCACAGGCTCCTCTGTCCATGGGATTTCCCAGGCAAGAATACTGGAGTGGGTTGCTGTTTCCTTCTCCAGGGGATCTTCCCAACCCAAGGATTGAATCTGCGTCTCCTGCTTTGGCAGGCGTGTTCCTTAACGCTAAGCCACCAAGGAGCAAATGGTCCCATTGGATCAGGCTGACAATTCTTGGTTTCTTCCACTCAAATTGTCTTCCAACATTACCAAACATCACAATAAGAGATGCAAAAGGTCAGAGTAGTAATAGCAAGCGTCCACTGTGAAGCAAGGGCTTTGCCTCTGAATGTTATCTTATTATAGTTTCACAACCCTTGGAGATATGTACAATAATGATTTTATAGACGTGGAGACTGAAGCTCAGAATGGACAGGTCATTAGTCTCACATGTCCTGGTGGCACAGTTGAGATGTAAACCCAGATCCATAGACTCTGAGTCCTTGTTCTTCCCATGGGTAAATCTTAGCAGGACTATAAGGGACAGCCACAGGTGAACTTATCTGGTGCCTCCAGGGCAGGGGTTGTGGGGGGTGGGGCAGATTGTGGTCCATATATCCTGCCCTGAGCTTTCAGAGAGGCCCATCTGAAGGATCCCTCATTTCCAGCCATTCTTCTGGAGTCTCAAACACTTCCTAAATCTCCTTGAAATAGTCCTGGCCAAGAAGGGGCTGCTTTCACAGGTGATGTGTAGTAATGAGGCAGGGTTAAAACCTCATTAGGTCACGGTCCCCTTTTGCATTTCATGGATATTCAGTAACACAAGCAATACCAAACACATGAATTCCTGGACCCTGCTTTCTGTGCACGGTTGGAGGGAGCACACCTCTAGTCAATTCATGGAAACACATCCCTAAAATTTTACATGGGGACATTGCTGGTGGTCCAGTGGCTAAGACTCTGTGCTCCCTCTATGCAGCAGGCCTGGATTCAATCCCTGGTCAGGGAACTAGATCCTCCATACCATAACTAAGGATCCGGCATGAAGCAACTAAAAAAGAAAAAAAAACAAAAAATCCCATGTACCGCAATGAAGATTGAAGAGCCTGCCTGCTGCAACTGAGACCAGGCATAGCCAAATAAATAAATAATTTTTAAACCAAGATACTCCACTAAAAAGCTAAAATAAAATTTTACATGATATCAGAGGGCTTGTGGGCCTCTGAAACAAAGTCTACATCCACCAGATCAAACCTCTGGCAGGATATCCTGAGGTCCAATAGAGTGAAGTAGGAAATGGGTAATGGTTCAGAAAACAAGATGGTCAATTCCCTTTGGGACCTGATGAGTTGAAAGTACAGGTTACTATGTTGCATCTCACCAGGACAACATTCAGATCCAAACTACTAGCTTGGGAAGGAATTCGGGACTTCAAATTCAGAGTTCTGTTATTTCTTGCTGTGTTTCTCTTTTCTTTTTTGCCTCTCAAATATTTCTTGCATGCTTGATAAATGCCAGCTTCTGTGCTGGATGCCAAGGATATCAAGAAGAATAAGAGAATAAGAACACATGTACCCACAGTGGGAAGGCTGGGGAAACCCTATGATGCAACATGTTAAGTAATGTATCAGAGGACACCTGGGCAGTGATAACAAGTCTAGTGATGTGAATATGTGCTAGACGCTGCGTTAGTCATGAACATGTATAGCACAAGAGAGAAAATAAATGAACACTGCAAAAGAGACACATGAATGACATTAATCTTCCTCTTTCCAGAAGCGGCTCTCCCCTACTTTCAGTCTGTGTGATTCTGATTAAGTCAGTGTTTAAATCAAGAGAGAATATGCGATCAAAGACGGACCAGTCAGACACTCGGGTTCTTCCAAGGCCCGTGATTACTTCAGGAAGGGTCATGTGACTTGAGCCAGAGCAACCAGAGCAGATGAGATGGCATTCTGGCACTTCTGTTTGAGCCTTTGTCAAAACAAACTCTTCTCTTTGAATGAGAGTGAGAGAGGTGGGACTGGAGCTACCAGAGGATCTTGTGTTCATGGGGCGAGATGACGTCTGAGAACAGAGAGAGCCGAAGGAAGGCCAAGTGAATGACGGATGAGTCTACGTAAGACCGGGAATCCAGCCAAGACAGAAACCACAGCTAGCTCCTGTTTTGGTTATACGAACATAGAACTGTATATATATGTAAATATAAATACACAAACATACATATGAACATATTATGTAGATATATATGTAAATATTGTTGTTTAACCCCTAAGTCATGTCCTGCTCTTTGTGACACCATACATCATAGCCCACCAGGCTCCTCTGTCCATGGGGTTTTTCAGGCAAGAATACTGGACTGGGTTGCCATTTCCTCCAGGGTATCAAACCTGCATCTCCTGCATTGGCGGGTGGATTCTTGACCATGGAGCTGCCAGGGAAGCTCATACAAGGACTGCATGCTAAGTAACTTCAGTCATGTCCAATTCTTTGAGACCCCATGGACCAGGCTCCTCTGTCTGTGGGATTTTTTCAGGCAAGAATACTGGAGTGGGTACAGAGGTGCTAAAAACTGGAAAAGATGGGAAGAAATGTGCAGAATGAGCACAATCCCAAAATGCTCTTCTGCGCTCTGTAGAGAGTCAGTAACATATGTATAGGTATACACACACAAACACAGTTTTAATTAGATCTTCTGTCACTTGTTATCCCACCATCCTGATGTATTAGCTTCACAAGGTCAATTTGTTTGTTTGTTTGTTTTAATTTGACTGCACCAGGTCTTAGTTGGAGCATGTGAACTCGGTTGCAGCATGTGGGATCTAGTTTCCTGATCAGGGATTGAACTCGGTGCCCCTTGCATTGGCAGTGAGGCGTCTTAGCCGTTGGGCCACCAGGGAAGTCCCCACAAAGTCAGTTTGGAAGACCATCTACTCAGAAGGAGACACTCAGCAAAGAAGAGGGAGAATTATTCCAGAGGAACATAGAAGAGGGCTAACACTTGAAATCATGCTTGCACAAATATGCCATGAAAAGAAAAAGGATTCCTTGATGTGGTGGAGTGGGGGTCACTTACAACCAAATGATTCTAGTTGAAGACAGTATTGCAGCATCTTTGTGCAGGTGGAGACTCTGCTTGGGGTTCCAGGTAGATTAATTGTTAAAATACTTTATAATTAACTAACCAAGCTGAGCTAATATGCACACATTCTAGAGCTGTTTATGAAAGTGTCTGAGGGGAAAACAATGTCTTGTTTTTCCACTAAGGTGGCTAAATTATATATATTAAAAAAGCATATAGCTACTGGCAGGCATTATACCATGACATGGGAAATCTCACCTAAGAATGGAGCTGATGTTGAGAAAACAAAAACCAGTAATGAAACGTTACCAAGTCCAAATGATGCTTCTTTGGCCCCTGGATCTAACTATGCCTGAAGCGAGTGCAGGCTTGAATTTTTCAATCAACAAAGTCAGTTAGTATTTACCCCTCCTTGACTGATGCTGTGGCTAGTGCACCTACATCTCCTCCGCAGTCACCTTTACATGTTGACAATTCTTTACAGAAAATAGCTTGCAACCCTCTGCCCAAAGGTCCCTCCCCCAGCCCTTGGCCACAGGAGAACCCTTGGCATCACGCAGAAAAAGCCAAGAATTCCCTGGGAGTTAAAACTCCAACAGCAGCTCTCAACTAAGGACTGCAAGGATTGAATAAATAATTTTCCCCAGCCCCCTTGCCCCTCAGTTTGAAAGTATGTTGTATAATATCATCCAGAGAGAGGCTCAAATGAGTTAAGCTCCACCTGCTCACATTACAACTAGCTTGATAATAAACGCCTTTAATCAGTGGATACGTGTATTTATACGGCTGAGTCCCTTTGCTGTCCACCTGAAGTTGTTACAACATTGTTCACCGGCTATATTGCAATATAAAATAAAAAGGTGTAAAAAAAACACAAACACCCTTATCATCTTTCTTCTCATCCCTCATTTTCCCACTATCTAACCACAGTTCCCTGGAATCATTTCCTAAATAAACTATTGGTAATTATCTCAAGATCCGCTTCAAAATAAAACCAATATACTTTGGACCGCATCCAAAATAACACCCATACTCCATTTTTTTTTCAGTCTTAGGCCAGAGTGAACTCTGTGTATTTATCTCACATCCAGCAAAGCCCTGGCTAATAAACCAGATTTTGAAAAGAATACCCTAAGCACTCGAATCATGCTCTGAGGATATTTACTTCAACATCCTTATCATAAACAGAAACTTCTCCATCCCTGGGAGAATCAGAGCAGTCACCCTTGATCCACAGAACTCAGCAGAGATGCCACAACTCTTCCTTGGGAAGAAGCGCACACGGGTTCACAGAGAAAAGGGCGGAGCCTGAATCCGACCAATGGGTGTTGCCGGCGCCTACGGAGAGTGGAAACCTTGGATCTTGTGAAAGGTCCCATTTTCTTTCCTCATAAATGTTGCAGGCTCCCTGCTCCATATATTGCTGTTAATAAATTATACCCCACCCCTCTTTTAAGGCCCTTTTGTTATAAGCCTGGCTCCCAGTTCCATTAACTCTCCATTACTCGAACACTTCATTATGACATTTTTTTGCAAGCTGAGAGCATGGCTCCTGACACCCTCAGCCAGGCAGGAGGCAGAGATCAAAATGGCCCATTAAGTTCCTGTGGCCAAGGCACATTTTTTTTTTTTTTTTCTTTTCCTAGAGTCTATTTTCTGCTGCTTTTAAAATAATGGACTCAAATGTTCCCCTTCTCTAGCAAATTCCCCAATAGCGTGCCAAGGACAGAGCCCAAGATGGAGAGGCTGGAGTGGCCTGAAATGCAAGTGTTTCTTCTTTCACATCCTACCCCCACCCCCTAAACAGTGGAAGGTTTAATCCTTCTCAGAGTGAGACCATACTTTTGGGTCATTGACTGAAATGTGCAAACCAGGCAGTGATGGTGAGTCATGCTTTAAAGCTTCAAGGAACTGTTTCACATGTCTGATTACAAAATGTTGAGGAGAAGGCTGGAGACATTGTAAGGTCAAAAGATAATTCCTCCAGGATCTTCCAAAGCCCAGGTTGTCCGGGGCTATGCTCCCAAAACACCACCTTCTATTTCTTGTTCCTGGTTGTTTACTGGGGAAACGCAAGCCAAACCACAGGAAACAAAAGACTCTGCAAGACATAGAAGGAAAGATGGCACATGGCATTTGCACATGCACACAAAATACACACGAGATAGGTACACACACAGCTGGGATATACAGCTCTGTGTTTCATGGGCCTTACCTCATTTAACCTTCCTATCAACCCTAGAAAGTGAACATTATTGTACCCATTTTTCAGAAGGAGAAATCAAGTCACAGAAGTGAGTCATCCAAGACCACACAGACGTCCAACGTTAGACTGTGGTGGCAGCTTTGAGCAGCTTTTCAAGATCACATGTTTAGAAACATATTGCTCCGTTGTTTCTTAAATTTCCACTGAGGCAGAAACTGAAACACACATGTGCTACACTCATCATCAGAATCAGAATCAGATCAGTCCTCAGGCGTCCGACTCTTGCGACCCCTGACCGCAGCACGCCGGCCTCCCTGTCCATCACCGCTCCCGAGGTCACCCCTCGCATCCCGCCCCCCTCTCTCCTCTGTCTCCCCTTCTCCTCCTCCCTCTCCCTCCCTCTCTTCTCCCTCGGGTGCTCCAGTCTCCCACTTATTCCTATTTCTACCCTCACTTCCCCCCTCTCTCCTACTACACACTGCCTTGGGTGCTTCTAGTTCCTCGGTCTGTACTGGCATTTTCCCATCTCCCATTGTGGGACGCATTCTTCCTTTTGGCTTTGCAACCTTTTCCTCTCGCTCCCCTCTCACTTTCTCCTGTGGTGTCATCTGCTATCTGAGGTTTTGTTCTCCCATTTTTCAACTTTGTTTCTTCCATCCACTTCTCTAGTAGTGAGAGGTGGCAGAATGAAAGAACTGTTCAAAACTTCAAGACCAGAATTATGATGTGATCACTGACTAAGCCAGACATCTTGGATGTGAGTCAAATGGGCCTTAGAAAGCATCAAGAACAGCTAGTGGAGGTGATGGAATTCCAGTGGAGCTATTCCAAGTCCTGTGATGATGCTGTGAAGTGCTACACTCAATCAGCAATTTGGAAAACTCACAGTGGCCACAAGATTGGAAAAGGTCAGTTTTCATCCCAATCCCAAAGAAAGGCAATGCCAGGAGTGCTCAAACTACGAACAATTCACTCATTCACTGCTAGAAAGTAGCTCAAAATCTCCAACAGCTTCAGCAATGTGAACCGGAACTTCCTGATGTTCAAGCTGGTTTTAGAAGGCAGAGGAAGAGATCATGCCACATCCGCTGGATCATGGAAAACAGGTAGAAACATCTATTTCTGCTTTATTGACTATGCAAGCCTTTGACTGTGTGGATCACAATAAACTATGGAAAATTCTGAAGGATGGGAATACAGACCACCTGATCTCCTCTTAGAATCTGTATGCAGGTCAGGAAGCAACAGTAGACTGGTCGGAACAACAGACTGGTTCCAAATAGGAAAGAGTACGTCAGGCTGCATATGTCACCATGTTTATTTAACTTATATGCAGAGTACATCATGAGAATGCTGGACTGGAAGAAACACTCATCATGCATTTTCACAAATATCACACACCCACGACCTTGCTGCCCACACATGATATCAGATGCTCTCTGCCTTTAGCCCAGCTGTAATGCTCTCAACTTCAATAGCATAAAAATAAGTCCTTTTACTGGGGCCTTGCCATTTACAAAGCACTTTCATATACATTAACTCATCGGCACTGAATTCGCTGACAGGGCCAAGACGAGAAATGGATGAGGGAAGTGTAATACATCATGGACCAAAATAATAATTTGACCCTTTAGATAGAGGTTTCCATCCCAGGATAAATTACAACTTTTAGCCACATACAGGCAAGATCAATAGTCATATAATCTCCATCCTGGAAGGGATCTTAGAAAGGACTGTCTTAGTCTGCTAAGGCTGCCATAACAAAACATCATCGATGAGTGCCTTAAACAACAGAAAAGTATGTCTTACCGTTGTTCTGGAGGTCAGAGGGCTGGGACCACGGTGGCAACTTGGTAGGGTTCTGATGAGAATTTCCTTTCTGGTTTGTCCACAGCCACCTTCTGGTTATGTCCTACCATGGCAGAGAGAGAGAGAGAGAGAGACAAAGAGAGGGCCCCAACCCCTTCCTCTTCTTATAAGGAAACTAATCCTATCACGGAGACTCCGCCCTCATGGCCTCCTTTGAACCTAACTACCTTCCCAGGCCTCATCTCCAAACCCCATGACCTTGGAGGAGTTCTCAGTGTCTTTTATTTGGGGAAAGGGAGGATACAATTCATCCCTGTAATGTCGCTTTTTCATTGAGATGTTAATTGCTTTACAAAGTTGTGTAAGTTTCTGCTGTGTAAGGAAGTGAAGCAACTATGTGTGCGGTATGTGCTCCGTCACGTCCGACTCTTTGTGACCCCACAGACTGTAGCCCACCAGGCTCCTCTGTCCGTGGAATTCTCCAGGCAAGAATACTGGAGTGAGTTGCCATTCTCTTCTCCATGGGATCTTCTCAACCCAGGGATCAAACCCGCTTCCCCTACGTTGGCAGACGGAGTCTTTCCCACTGCACCACCATCAGCTATATGTATCCGTATGTGCCCTCCCTCTGAAGCCTCCCTCCCCACATCCCAGCCCTCTTCTAGGTCATCACAGACTACCGAGCTCAGCTCCCTGTGCTGTACGGCAGCTTCCCGCTAGCTCTTTTACACGTGGTATTGTATGTGTGCCAACCCTAATCTTCCAATTCGCCCCACTCTCCCTCTCTACCACTGTCTCTTCATCGTAACCACACAGCCATCCCCTGGAGTTGCCATAGAGGCTGAAGTCAAAAAGAGAAAGCTATCATATATTAATGCATATGTGTGGAATCTAGAAAAATGAGACAGATGAACCCATAACATATTTAACCCATATTCCACCCATACCCCAACAGAGATATGAAGGGAGACAGGCAGTTGATTTCCCAAATCCAAAGAAATGAGGGTTTGAAAAAGATACGTCGTTATACCGGAATCACTTTGCTGCACACCTGAAAAAAAAAAAAAGACACTGTTGATCAACTATACATCAATCTAAAATAATTTTTAAATTAGTACATAATACAATAAAAGAAGAAACGGAAGGAAAAATCGTACAACTGATTGGAGTGGCCACTGTGTAATCAATTGACTAACAAGTCACCGGATTCCTGCTTGCCCTACTTGACTGATAGTTAGTGTCAACAGTCTTAATTGTATTATGCGACCAGCAATTCCCTCCTCCCAAGGTCCCCCTTGCCTGCAGACACACCCATGCCATTTTCTGCAAGCTTTCTTGAGAACTGGATTGGACAAGCTAAACTGCCAGACTGAATGATCAGGGCTCAGCTATTTAGATGGTCAGAAGTACAATTCATTTGGATACTTCTCTGTACCATCACTGAACTTCAAGACAGGCCACATTTATACACAGACCAAACTGCATGTCTTTGTCTGGCTGTTGTGGGGTGATTTTTTTTTTTTTTTTGCCTTGATCAAATTAGCGGTTGCTTTTGGTGCCTTTGATCAGCTTGCTTCTGATCTCATTATTACCCAAGCAACTGACCAGTTTGGTTCATTCACACAAACACAGAGTTAAAAATAAGTCAACCACACCATCTGTGTGGTATTGTGTAGGCAAAAGAAAAATAACAAAACCCTGAATTTTATATGTGGGTTCTTTTTTCTCTTCCCCTTCCCTGTCCCATCCAGTGGGGTAGATATACCACAGAAGAACTGCCATTCTAGGTGGGGGAAGAAAAAGAAGAAACGTGTACACCCCAAGTCCATCATGTGATTTTTTTTAATTGATATAGAGTTGCTTTACAATGTCGTGTTAGTTTCTGCTGTACAGCAGAGTGAATCAGCCATTCGTGTACATACAGCCTTGGATTTCCTTCCCATTTAGGTCCCCACAGGGCACTGAGTGGAGTTCCCTGGGCTGTGCAGTATGACCTCATTATTTATCTGTTTTACACCTAGTAGCGTGGCACGTGCCAATCTCAATCTCTCAGTTCATCCCAACCCCGCTTTCCCCCCACCCCGTGTCCTCACTCTCTCTCTCTACGTCTGTGTCTGCATTTCTGCTTTGCAGATAGGTTCATCTGTCCCAGTTTTCTAGATTCCACATACATGTGCTGCTACACGATACTGGTTTTTCTCTTTCTGACTTAACTTCACTCTGTATGATGGTCTCTAGGTCCATCCACGTCTCTGTGAATGGCACAATTTCATTCCTTGTCTTTGCCCCCAGTAAGCAAAAGCCTGACACCTTAACGGCTCACAACACAGTTCATACCAGTGAGAATGTGCCCTGAACCAGGTTGTTCTCTCAGCCTGGGTCTGGGTGGAGGTGGGGGGATTCAATGCTATTGAAATCAGTTTCTCTCCCAGGCTGGGCCCAGCTTCTGAATTCTAGGATCCCTCAAACCTCAAAAATGGAACTGCTCTCAAGTCCCAGGGTGGCTGGATTCCAAGCCCCTTGCAGCCAAATCCTAAAACGTGGCTTCACTTTGGAGAACTCAGATGTGGCTTTGCTTTCAAGAGTCCAGCCCCCACGTAACGGGGATCTGGTGAATCACTTGGAAAATTGAAAATTGAAAGGTCTAAGAAGCCTGTGCACGGCAAACTGGCCCAAGTGGCTGGCCTGTCTATCCTGAGGGTGTCTGCCTGGCCTTCCAGATGCCTCATTTTAGGAAAACAGGCAATTGCCCATTTGGGGGAGCACTCAGAGGTCCTTTGTACTCCTTCCCTTTTGCGGCTGCAACCTTGAGATGAGGCCACGCTGTTTATGTGCTTAACTTGACTTGAGATTTTTTTTTTTTCCTGAGGCCCCAGGCCTTGCTTGGCCCAACAAGGTGTGGGAACCACTTCAAACATCCCAGTTTCTCTCTGCCCACATGCTAGGTACCCACTGTGATCGTCCAGAACACCCAGGAAATTAGAAGACTGGCTGAGAAACCAGGGGCACCAAGGTTTACTAAAGATAAAATTAAATTAAAAATTCCGGCGATGACTTTGAAAAACAGCTGCGGGCTTCCTGATCAAAATGTAGCCTTCTGCGGTTATTTACAGGCCAGGCTGGCTGCCAAAGGCTGTGATGAATTCTAGGTTCCATATGGTGTGTCCCATATAACAGAGATCTGGCACCAATGAATCCCAAGGTCTAACCTGTAGTTCCAAAGCCTGCCCTCCCAGAAATGTGGGTTCGTAAGGGTTGAATTCCAAGATCATTTTAGACCAAGGTTCTTTCCTCCATTTAGAAGGAAGACCCACATGCAGACCTGTCCCTTCTACTGGGGCCTATTGAAAGGTCTTGGGCTTTGGAGACACGAGTTACTGAGTTCAAATTCTCACCCACTTACAGGCAAAGCATATTCGAACACGAAATTGAACTTCTCTGGAACTTGTGGTCTCCAGAGGGGACGGATGAGGGGAAAGGACAGTTAGGGAGTTTGGGGTGGACATGTACACACTGCTATATTTAAAATGGATAGCCAACAAGGACCTACTGTACCACACAGAGAACTCTGCTCAGTGTCAAATGGCAGGCTGGCTGAGAGGGGAGTTTGGGGGAGAATGGATACATGTATATATATGGCTGAGTCCCTTTAAAGTCCACCTGAAACTATCACAGCATTGTTAATCAGCTGTACTCCAATATAAAATTAAAAGTTAAAAAGTGATCCACATTAAAAAAAAAAAAAATCTTTAAAACAAACAAACCAAAAGGAACCTTTCCAGATGAAACCTAGTCATCACAGAACAGTAACAAAACAATCCTACTGTACTCTACCCATTTCCTGACCCACAGAATCCAAGAGTATAAAAAAGCAGTTCTTATTTGGGGACTGTTACATTCAGGGTGGTTTATTAAATGGAATACCAACCACCACTGTCATTATCATCATGGCTTTTTGTTCTGGGCACCATTCAGTAGAGAGTATTCTTGCATATCAGGGGCTTCCTGGTGGCTCAGCGGTAAAGAGTCTGTCTGCAGTGCAGGAGACCTGGGTTCAATTCCTGGGTCGGGAAGACCCCCTGGAGGAAGGCAAGGCAGTACTCTTGCCTGGAGAACCCCATGAACAGAGGAGCCTGGCAAGTAGTTGCACCACAATACAGTATCCAATCTGAAAATAAGAACTCTCAGGCAAACATCAAGTATTTCTTTACCCATATGCACACATCCACAGAGCCTGCAAACAACTGATAAAAATGGTAAGCAACGGCGTTGCAGCTGCCAACAAGTTCTTGCAGGATTTTGTAAAATAAACTATTAGTATAATAACAGATTTTATAGTTATCTGTGGCATATAATTACGACCCATATATGTGTCAGCAGCTTATTGCTGGAACTTACTTCTCCATTAACGTGAACGCTGTGGATTTTGTATTCGTTCTAGTGGGGATGAATGGCTACTTCTAAGGACTTTCCATCTACAAAAGGGTATGTGAGACCCGATTTTGTTTGTATGTTAAAGAACAACAGTATTAAGCCATGAAGGCGATGCAGGTTCTTGTACAGTCCGAGTGCGTAGCAGGTACTCAATGGTGTGGTTGTCGCCCAGACGTGATGCTCAGATCTCCCTTTGAGAAAGAATTTATCACTCAGCTTCAAGTGGTGCCATTAGCGAACAGATTCCAGCAGCAAGGCCCTTGGGTCCAGGTTATCTTTCAAGTCAAAGCCACGTTCTTACTTATGGTGCATCCTTGCATATCAAGGAGTTGTCGACGAGGAGAGATGGGAGGAAGGGATAGTTAAGGAGTTTGAGAAGGTCATGTACACTCTGCTATATTTAAAATGGATAACCAACAAGGTCTTACTGTGCAACACAGGGAACTTTGCTCAGTGTTATGTGGCAGACCAGATGGGAGGGGAGCTTGGGGGAGAATGGATACATGTGTACGTATGGCTGAGTCCCTTCGCTGGTCACCTGAAACTATCACAACATTGTTAATCGGCTATACTCCAGTATATAATAAGTTAAAAAAAATAAATCTACAGAAAATGCCACATCCTTTCTGGAAAGCCCTCATCCAAACCAGGCAGGGCCTGGCCATTTCTGCCCAGCACAGGACCCCACTAACAGACAATCTTTGCTCTGGACCTCCCCATCCAGTGAGCTGAGGCTCGCTCTGACCTTCCCTGTGGTCTGAAGCTCTTCCTACCTAATCCTGCTTCTCTCCCCCTTCATTGTTCACAGGCATTACCCTCCAATAAATCTCTCACGTTTCTCCCCCCATCTTAGCATCTGCTTTCCATAACTCCGCTGACATAAGCAGGGTGCTCATCAAATTGAAATTGATTACACAGGATAAATAGCTATTGGGGAAGACAAATCTTTGGTGGAGAAAAGAATCAAATGACATGGTTTTGTCCAGATTTGTGGGGTAAATACTGGGAGCTTCCCTGATGCCTCACTCGTAAAGAACCCGCCTGCCAATGCATGAGACACAGGAGATGCAGGTTCGATCCCAGGGTTGGGAAGATCTCCTGAAGGAGGAACTGGCCACCCACTCCAGTATTCTTGTCTGGAAAACCCCATGGACAGAGGAGCCTGGCGGGCTACAGTCCAAAGGGTCGCAAAGAGTCGGATATGACTGAACAAAAGCATGCTATGTATGATCCAGGTATATACTGCTGGTGGGTAGAGTTAGATGTCCCATGTCTTCTAAAATAACCATCTGTGTTTCATTTGGGATGTTGACATGGTTACTGGGCTGCCTCTCAGCATCTATTAACATCTATAAAATGATATTGTAAGAGAAGACTCCTGGGAAAAGAGGGAGCAAGACTCTGTAACAGTCACTGTTGGTGGCCCGCCCAGCATTCATTTCTCCCATCCTTCTTCCTAATAGGATCTCAGTGTGTCCATGTGTCCATCACTCCTCCACATAGCTCATATTCCTCAAGGGATGTCAACACCATCCCCAGCTCCGGGACTCAGTACTAAGGGTAACTTGGTTCTGCTCTGCCTGACTGCATCAGGAATAATTATTTGATCCGTTCTAGACAATGAGACGCAAGAATAGGTGGCCTTGGTGGCTTCTAGGGATGTTCACTTTTCTAGACTTTTCAGAAGAGCCCACTCTTACTCCTCTGAGTAAGGACCAGTGAGGACCATGTGTAGACATGAGACATGGGGCAACCACCTTCCTGACAGCTGAGAATAATGCTGGTTCATAGAGAAGAACAAAACTGAAGCCACTTGGAAAAGTAAAACCAGATATTGCCCAGAACTTCAGGAGTGGACGCCTTTCACTACATGTGCACAGAAGGAAAGCAAACCCTTTTGTCTCTTCCTAAAAAACTCGGTCCTCCATATCAGGCTCCAACATGAGAAGCCAGAATATAGGAAGAGGAGCAGGAAAAGGAAGACAGAGAGGAGGAAAAAGAGGAGGGGGAGAAGGGGGAAAGAGAGAAAAAAAAAGAAGAGATGCCGGTATGTTTGTTTGTTTGTTCTCCTTACAAAATAATCTTCATTGAAGAAATCAGAACGAAATTAGGGACACGGTATGATTACGACTGGGTTTCCCAGTTGTGACTCAGACGGTAAAGAATCTACCTGCAATGCAGGAGACCTGGGTTCACGTGATAACTACATCTAGGTATACACACAGAGACAGCTCAGAACATGGAGAAATGCCATTTCCTTTTTTAATTTTATTTTTTATTGAAGTATAGTGTAAAAAAAAAAAAAAATGAGGTATCACCTCACTCCAGTCAGAATGGCCATCATCAAAAAGTCTACAAGTATAAAGCCTTGCCATATGATCCAGCAATCCCATTCCTGGGCATACACCCAAACAAAACTATAATTCAAAAAGATTCATGCAGCCTTATGTTCAGAGCAGCACTACTCACAGCAGCCAAGACACGGAAACAACCCAAACGCCAGGTGAATGGGTAAAGAAGGTGTGGTGCACATATACAGTAGAATGCTCAGTTCAGCTCAGTCGGGTCCAGCTCTTTGCGACCCCATGGACTGCAGCACGCCAGACCTCCCTGTCCATCAACAACTCCCGGAGCTTACTCAAACTCATGGCTATTGAGTCGGTGATGCCACTCAACCATCTCATCCTCTGTCGTCCCCTTCTCCTCCCGCCTTCAATCTTTCCCAGCGTCAGGGTCTTTTCAAATGAGTCAGTTTTTCGCAGTGGGGGCCAAAGTATTGGAGCTTCAGCTTCAGCATCAGTCCTTCCAATGAATATTCAGGACTGATTTCCTTAGGATTGACTGGTTTGACCTCCTTGTGGTCCAAGGGACTCTCAAGAGTGTTCTCCAACATCCAGTTCAAAAGCATCAGTTCTTTGGTGCTCAGTTTTCTTTATGGTCCAACTCTCATACCTATACATGACTATTGGAAAAATACCATATGATAACACATATGTGGAAGCTGATGTGGTTTTGAGCCAGACAACAGATCAGAGATTCAGACTGGAGAACTGGACCCCTTTTGTGCTAAAAAAGTCCTGCTTTCATTCCTCTTGGACTAGTGTTTCTTTACTGAAGGCCCCACGTTCCTTTCTTTTTTTTTTCCTGAGAGTAATCATGCTGACCTCTCTGTTGGAGCAGCTCTGAGAATACTGTGTAAATATCATCTACTTCTTGATGGCTAGGAGGGTCCTGATGCCCATTTTCACTGCTGAAGTCTTTTTTTTTTTTCTTAATAGTTATTTATTTGGCTGCATCAGGCCTTAGTTGCTGTATGCAGGATATTTCATTCTGAGGTGCCGGTTTCTCTCTAATTATGGCACTCGGGCTTGGTTGCCCCAAGCACGTGGGATCTTAGTTCACCAACCAGGGACTGAACCCACATCCCCTGCATTGGAAGGCGGATTCTTAACCATTGGGCCACCAGGAAAGTTCCACTATCATGAAGTCTTGAAGTGGGTCTTTAGTAATCATTTGGTAAATGAATGAATGAATGAGCATGTAAAGCTTTCTGCCAGCCATGAAAGAGTCTTTAGCTGTTCAACAGCAGCCTAGCAATTAGGAATCTTTGCAAGGCCTGCTTGTTGCAAAATCCACATCTTAGCCACAAAGAAAGAGGCCTGGGAGTTATTAGAGAGTGACTTGTTTGTTTGTTTTGTGAATGAAAATCGGAGTGTAGGAAGCTCTCTGCAGTCAGCTGCAGGGTTCAGAGTTAACCCCTTCAGCATCATGGGATCCAGCATCTGCTCTTCAGAATCACATCTGTGAGGGGGATGCACCCCAAGCCCTGGGAGAATAGAGAGATAGAAGTTTCCAGAGACCTGGCTATGCCTCTAAGTAGCCCCCAGATTTTCAGAAAAAAAAATCCTTTAATTTCTCTACAAGTTAGTTTCTCTGCCTAAAGATCAGAAGATCAGGTCCCTTATGCCCCAAGCACCTCTCATTCTCCCCATCCCAATGCCAAAATCAATTTGTGCCTCTGGTAGAAGTTCTTCTCTACAGAGAAGATTAGCATGGCCCCTATGCAAGGATGACATGCAAATTCGTGAAGCGTTCCATATTTAAAAAAAAAAAAAAGTTCTTCTGGCTCAGAGTTAGGGTGGGGGTGACACCTGTTTGGGATGTCTGTCCCTCACGAAGTTTTCCTCCTACATCTAATCCTAATCCTAATATTGATGCTAACAGTAATAACTGTTCATTGAATGTGTACTGTGGCCAGGCACTACTTCAGAACTTGACCTAAATTCTGTTGTAATCCTCCTTATAGCCCTGGCTCAGATGGTTAAGAGTCTCCCTGAAATGCAGGAGACTTGGATTCGATCCCTGTGTCAGGAAGATCCCCTTGGAGAAAGAAATGGCAACCAACTCCAGCACTCTTCCCTGGAGAATCCCATGGACAGAGGAGCCTGGTGGGCTGCAAAGAGTCAGACATGACTGAGTGACTAACATATGTTACATATGGCCCCAGGAAGTAGGTGCTAATATTTGTCCCATTTTGCTGATGAGAAAACTGAGGTACAGAGAAGTTCAGTAACTTACCCAAGGGTTCCTGACCCATAAGTGGCGGAGCTGTGCTTCGAACCTAGGAGTTCGCTGAAGGTTGCCTTAGCCCCTTGGGTTCCCAGGGATCTGTTCTCTGAGGGCTGCCCTAACTCTGTTCAGAAGTGCCTCTGGCTTTCAGGGAGTGGGAGAGACAGTGGAAAGGGTGAGTCTGAGGAGGCACAGCATCCAAAGCCCGGCTCTGGTCCTAGCCAGCCCCATGATGTCTGAGTCCTTCCCCTGTTGGGTCTTGGATCTCAGTTTCCCCACCTGTAGGTTAAGGGAATGGCCCACAGGGATATCCAGTGATGTTCCTATTGTGATTAGTGGATGGAGAAACTCTTAAACCAAGTTTAGAAAAGAACTTTAGAGAGTAGGGTAACTCCAAGAAACCGTATGAAAAATGTGGCATGTGGTCATTTAGTTCACGGGATAAGTGGTTCACAGTTCCCATTGAGTTTTTTTAACGCTTATTTAAATATTTACTTGCATTTTCTGCCCCCCTTTTTTCCATGGCATTTTTGTTGCTGTTGTTGTTGTTTTATTTTTACTTTTTTTTTTTTTAGGTTGTGTCATGTGGCATGCACTATCATAGTTCCCCAGCCGCGGACCGATCCAGTGCCCCCTGCAATGGTAACATGGAGTCTCAATCACTAAACTGCCAGGAAAATCCCCTATCCATTTTTTGAGGGACTCTCCAGGGATCTAGAATATGACAGTACCTTCCATGAAGACACTCAAGAGCAGATGAACCTGAGGCAGGCCACACCTGTGGTGTTGGTGTCAGGGTCATCGATGGTGCCTAACATCAAATTGTTTTTTAAAAAAACCAAATGATGGGCTTCCTACCCTTGTTTTCCAATGCCTAGGAACTTCCAAAATAGACAGAAATCATCTGACATCCTTAGGCTCAAAATCTCTCTCTGCACACAGCCTCTCCTTTCCCCAGGGAGGAATGTCTCCTTTGCACTCACTCTCTTTGGAAGAAACCAGAAACATGTTGTCACGTGCGAGCATTTCCAAGGTGACCCAGCAGAGAAATGTCAGTTGGAGGAGGTGTGCTAATGTAGAGGCTGCAGAGATGGCCAAGATTCGAAATGTCCTCATCTAAATAAACATGCTCCGTGTGTGTGGGGGTGGGGTGGGGGTGGGGGTGTGCTGGTGGTGGTGGGCAAGGGCATGCAGACCTTTGTAAGTAGGAGAAAGCAACAGGCTGCTACAGGAAAAATGCTAGATGGGGACTTCCCTGGCGGTCCAGTGTTTAAGACTCCATGCTCCCAAGGCAGGGGGCAGATTCGATCCCTGGCTGGGGAGCTAAAATCCTGCCTGCTGCACAGCACGGCCAAAAAGAAATAAAACCAAAGCAAAACAAAAACACTACCTGGAGAGCCAGCCAGGTGTGGGTGAGCATCCCAGTTCCTCTCCTTCTCAGCTCTGTCATTTTGCACAAGTTTCTAACTTCTCTGAGCCTCAGTTTTCTCCTCTGTCAAATTTCAGCAGTTCTCCTGTGCTACCGTAAGGGACTCGATACAATAGCTCATGTACCGAAGAATTCACGCATTGCAGCTGCCCCATAAATAGTAGGAACTCAACGTATGGATTATCCAGAAGCCTGGGTGAACTTGGCCAATTCCTTTTGTTGTTATTCCTGTCTAATTCTTGATTTTTTTCATCTGTAACATACAACTGGAGTGGCAAACGAGGCTGATTGGTTGATTGATTCTTGAAGCTTTCATTTTGTTATGAAGTGGTTTCTCTTCCCTCAAACAAAATCTCATGGGGAAACCCAACGCGTACAACTGTTAAGAGTCTCAGGTTCAAGGAGAAACAACATACTCCAGCACTCTTTTTTAGCCACCCTCTTCCTGGTACATCTCACAGGTGCTGGGCTCCTGTGAACAGTGGGAAAACCAGTACATCACACCAGTGATCCCCAGTCTTCCTCTGTCCCCACGACAGCTTCACCACATTTACCATGTCTGTGTACCACTTGGATTATTTATTTACCTAATATGTTTCTCAACTCAGCCACCTGCTATTGGCTTAAATTTTAATTCAATCCAAAAGGAAGCTCTACGTCATGACCATAAATGAAAGACCGGTGTCTGTTTTCATCAGTAGGTGGTTACATGGGTCAGACATGTGATAAACCCGTGAGCTTCCTGCTGTGGATTCAGAGCCTGGAAGCTGCCCTCACTCAGTCTGTATTCATTTATTTTATTTTTGATTGATTTCTCACTGCAGTGGCTTCTCTCATTGCAGGGCATAGGCTCCAGCTGTGCAGGTTCCAGCAGTTGTGGAGCACAGGCTTAGCTGCCCCGAGGTGTGTGGGATTTTCCCGGACCAGGGTTCAAACCTGTATCCGCTGCATTGCAAAGTGGATTCTTAACCATGGGACCAACAGGGAAGCCCTGCCGTCAGTCTTCCTTAAAAAGGAGGATGAGCAAGTGGCAAGAAGGGGTTTAAAGACACAGCAGAACCAGCTGGGCCTTTCTCCTTGCAACAGTCAGGACTGAGTGGGAAATGAAAGGAAAGCACAGCACAGCATCTCTTTGTGCCCTTTCTGTCTTTCTTTTTTTGGCTGCGCAGCATGTGGGATCTCAGTTCTCTGACCAGGGATCAAACCTGCACTCCCTACATTGGCGTCCTAACCACTGGACCACCAGGGAAGTCCCTAGCTGTGCCATTTTAGGTTGGCTTCCCTGCATGATATTGTTGAGAAGCACTCTATGATCACTGTAACGGGTTTGTAATGATCCCTCCCTCCCCATAAAAGATAGATTCAAGTTCTAACCCCCCGTTACCTGTGAATGTGACCTTATTTGGAAATAGAATCTTTCCAGATATGAGAATCTCAGGAAGAGATGCTCCTGGATTTAGGAGGACCCTTAAATCCAATAACAAGTGTCCTTAGAAGAGAAAGAAGGAGAGTTGACACACACAAAGACCAGGTGAAGACAGAGGCAGTTGACACACACAGGGACCATGTGAAGATGAAGATGTTGCTGAATGGGAGTGATACAGCCATAAGCCAGCAGACACCTGGGACCATCAGAAGCTGAAGGGCCAGGAAGGGGCCATGGTCCTGCTGACCCCTTGATTTCAGATTCCTGGTGTCCAGGACTGTGCAAGAATACAGATCAGTCATTTTGAGCCTCTGAGTTTGTGGTGGCTGGTTGTGACAGCCCTGAGAAGCTAAAGCAATCACTAAACCCATTCCCTATATCAGGGGTCCCCAACCTCCGGGGACCATGATATCTGAGGTGGACCTGATGCAATAATATCAGAAATAAAGTGCACAATAAATGGGGTGCGTTTGAATCATCTCAAAACCATCCCTCCCCCTTGCCCCCTGTCCGTGGAAAAACTCCTCCACGAAACTGTTCTCTGGTGCCAAAAATGTTGGGGACTGCTGTCATATACACTGACATTCACCAGTGTGACCAATTATGTGTTTTCTCCTCTCTGCTTTACGAAGGGCTATGAGCTGCCTTTTCAGAACAGGCTCTTTTTCCTCTAAGCGATCTCCTCTCCCCAAGAGTGTGCTTGGTTTTCCCTAAGAGGGATGGTAAAGACATTGGATAGACCTGGCTGGAAGATTCTCCTGTGTTCTCTGCACTCCCTGCTTGGGGAATCCTTCATCTCCATTTCCTTTTTCTCCCAGTCCTACCTGAAAGATCAAAGGAAAAGGAAAGTTGGATCTCCATCTTGGTACCAAAGACCCAAAGTGCAACTTTTGGTTACTATTAAAAAGAAAAAAAGAAAGAAAAAAAAACCTCATGAATAAACCATGTTTTGTGATTAAAAAAAAAAAAAAGGCTATAATTCCAGAGCAAATCAATGGTTGGAACTTTCCAGCTTAATGTGAGCCAGATTCCTGCCTCCCTGTTCTCTCTCCCTCTCTCCTGCCCCTCTTTTCTTTCTTTCGTACCAAAAGCTGTCTGCTAAACTTCTCAAACACCCTTTGCCTTTTTGACCCTTCAACTTGTCTTGAACTTCAGAAAAAATTGGGGAAATGGCACTGAGTGAACTATATATAAGTCCTGGGCGTGGAGGGGGGAGGGGGAGGGGAGACACGTTATGGTGGGGAGGACAAGGCTCACCATGAACTTGGGGCCTCGAATATTCGCTTGGAAAAAAATAAAAAGCCCTCTTCTGTTAATGGAATTAGTAAATATTTGTTGCTCTGTTCTAGGCCGGTGCCCCAGGGGGCTCTCTGGAGGAAGGGGGGAAAAGAGAGAGCAAATAAAAATAAAAGACTAGCTACTTTTCTGCTCCTTTCCCCCCTCTCCAAAGACACTAAACAGACAAGTCGGAGGATTAGAATGAGGCCTTGTGTGGCTGCTGCGAGCAGGAAGTTGTGAGGGGGCTTTGTGGCGGGGAGGGGGGCCTGGTGGGGACGAAGCAGACCCGCTATCTGGTAATGGGAACACCATTCCTGCTTAATGAAATGATTGCTGGCCGAGTTCCTGAGTTATGGCGCGGCCTGCACAGTCTCTGGCTGGCTTCCTGGAGCCCGGGACCCCCGGCTGGGGCTCCCGCCTGATGTGCAAAGCGTGTTTGGTGAGAGGCAGGGGGAGACAGGACGGAGGTGGGGAGGTGGGCAAGAGGGAGAGAGAGGGGAGCAGAGGTCCAGCCCTCCGTAGGGAGCGGAGACCTGGGCCAGGAGGAGGAGGATGCCAGAGAGAGGAAGCCGGGGGTGGAGAAAATGGTGGAAACAGAGCCGGCGGAAGGGAAAACGGAGGGAGGCGGGCAGAGGAAGAGGCAGGACAGAGTGTGCCTCAGGTTCACAGACGTGGACAGAGGAGAGAGGCCAAGAGGAGGGGAGAGGTGTGGACGGGCCGGATGAGGCTCCCAGCTGATGCAGGTGAGACCTGGACACGGACAGAGCGAGAGATGGAGAGAAGGGCCAGGAACAGAGACCGAGCAAAGCAGAGACACGGAGACACAGGGAGAAAGGTGGAGCCAGGGCGGAAAGCCTAATGCTAGGGAGAGGGGAGGAGGAGGAAGGAACCCTGCGATGGGAGAGACCCTCCTGGAGACAGGCCCTGAGACAGACATCCAGGAGGAGGCAAAGAGGCAGAGGAAAGGGTACGGAGGCAGGGAGAGAAGGTGGCATCTCTGTACTTGGGAAGTTAAGTTCTCTCTCTTTTTTTTTTTTTAGAATTTTAATTTATTTATTTTTTAATTGAAGGATAATTGCTTTACAGAATTTTGTTGTTTTCTGGCAAACCTCAACATGAATCAGCCATAGGCATACATATATCTCCTCCCTTTTGAACCTCCCTCCCATCTCCCTCCCCATCTCATCCCTCTAGGTTGATCCAGAGCCCCTGTTTGAGTTTCCTGAGCCACACAGCAAATTCCCATTGGCTATCTATTTCACATATGGTACAATGGCACCCCACTCCAGTACTTTTGCCTGGAAAATCCCATGGATGGAGGAGCCTGGTAGGCTGCAATCCATGGGGTTGCTAAGAGTCGGACACGACTGAGCGACTTCGCTTTCACTTTTCACTTTCATGCATTGGAGAAGGAAATGGCAACGCACTCCAGCATTCTTGCCTGGAGAATCCCAGGGACGGGGAGCCTGGTGGCTGCCGTCTATGAGGTCACACAAAGTCAGACACGACTGAAGTGACTTAGCATAGCATAGCATAGCAATGTAAATTTCCATGTTACTCTCTCCATGCATCTCACCCTCTCCTCCCCTCTCCCCATGTCCATAAGTCTGTTCTGTATGTCTGTTTCTCCATTGCTGACCCGCAAAAAAAAAAATTCTTCAGTACCATTTTTCTAGATTCCGTATATATGCATTAGTATACAATATTTATCTTTCTCTTTCTGACTCACTTCATTCTGCAAAATAGGCTCTAGTTTCATCCACCTCATTAGAATTGACTCAAATGCATTCCTTTTTGTGGCTGAGTAATATTCTATTGTGTATATGTATCACAACTTCTTTGTCCATTCATCTGTTGATGGACATCTAGGAAGTTAAGTTTTAATGAGCCCATTAGACTCCATCCCCTTGACGTGAAGTAAGGTCCAGCTGAGGATAAAATAAAGATCATATGAAGACGTTCCTGGTGGTCCAGTGGGTAAAAGTCTTCGAGCTTCCACTGCTGAGGTGGAATGGGTTCGATCCCAGGTCAGGGAGCTAAGATCCCAAGTGCCATGCAGCACAGCCAAAAATTTAAAACAATTTTTTTAAGTAATTAAAAATGAAAAATAAAGATTATATCCAAAGGCAGCCAAGTAAAGAAGGGACAGTACAGGAGAATGAAAGGACCTAAGGCCCTTCAAGGTCACTTTGAACTCTGACTTCTGCACTTTCTGGGATGTTTGGGGACCAACACATGGATGGAATAGTTTCACGTATGTAGCTTGTTTCTGGTCATCCAACAACCCTCCAACCATCCAACAACCTTCCAACAAAGGAAGATTCCAGGGAGAATCTGAGAGTCAGGGAGGTGAAGTTATTTACAAGGAAACAGAAAGAAAAAGGGGAAGCGTGGAGGCTCTAAATTGGCTGGACAAAAATAATATATATGCCAAAAAGAGGAAAGGTTGTAGGTTAAGAGCTCTGGGGCTTCATTTTGTTCAGGGTGAGGCTAGATGAATTACTTTAGCGATGATAGTGATTAATCAAATTCAAAGTAAGAATTTAAGGTACACATTTTTAAAATGTAACTTCTAAACAAAGAGAGGAGAAAAGGTTGATGGAGAGGAGGAGATAAGAAAATCCTGTCAATCTAATACACGTGAGGAAAAAGAGTAAGAAAGGAGCAAAGACAAGAAGAAAACCATGAAAACGTGACAAGAAGAAATCTTAGATGATGAAGTCCAAATGAATCTGTAATCACATTCATTATAATTCATTAAAAGACAGAGATCTTGGGACTGGATTATGTGTTTTTTTTAAGAGGTCAGCTATGTGCTTTTTCCAAGGTATGTATAAAGTGATAGAAAAGCTGAAATTGGGACTTCCCTGGTGGTCCAGTGGTTGAGACTTCGCCTTCCAATGCAGAGGGTGCATGTTTGATTCCTGGTTGAGGAGCTAAGACCTCCACCTGCCTTGTGGCCAAAAAACCAAAACATAAAGCAGAAGCAATACTGTAACAAATTCAATAAAGACCTTAAAAATGTTCCATAGTAGAAAAAAATGTGAAAATGAAAAATTGGACCAAAAAAAAAAAAAAAGATATTCTAAGCAAATATTAACCAAAAGAAAGCTGATGTGGTAAATGAATTTCAGGTAGAATCAAGTTTGGAGCAAGCTAGCTTTCTCTAATACCTGAGCACAGGCTGTCTCTGTTCACACTGGTGTCCAGGCCCGGGGAGACCCTCAGCCTTGTAGGCTGACTCTGGACTCAAACATCAAGGCTGGACTTTTATATGACATATCTTTGGGCAGCCACTTTCTCGTGTCTTCACCTTTTCGGTTTCCTACGCTGAGCTCTGAAACCTATTTCTCAGTAATGATGTGTCACGAGAGAGGGGAGTACAAGAAAACCACCTTTGTGAACTGGTGTGTCACAGAGATGGTGGAAAAAAATCTTATATGGAGAGAAAAGTGGGTGAAACAGGTTTGAGGGGTTCCAGCCGGCTTCCCCATCCTCACCCTCTGCAAAAAAGTCTGCTTTTCGTAGCAGTGAAACATACTATGCTTTCATGTTTCCAGCTTCTCGTCCTCCAGCATCCTCATCTTGTTTCCTCCATTTGAAAATGTTCAGGTTGCCATCAAGGCGGGTGGCAGTTTCCTGTTTCTTGGTTTTATTAAGAAGGCAAGAGCCAAGCATCTTGGAAAAGGTCGTTATTCTCCGGGTTTTTGCAGTGTATTCAATCCAGAGTCAAGAAACTGCCAAACATCAGCCTCCCACCTCTGCCTTCTCACTGTGTCCTAGATGGAAGAGAGCACTGGAAGTCCGAAGAAACTGCTGAGCCTTCTCTGGGGGTCCAGTGGTTAGGACTCTGAGCTTCCAGTGTAGGGGGTGCAGGTTTGATCCCTGGTTGGCGAACTAAGATCCCACATAACTCTCAGCCAAAAAAAAGACAAACGCACACGCAAGAAAATCAGAAACAATATTGGAACGAATTCAATAGAGACTTTAAAAATGATCCACATCAGAAAATGAATAAATAATTTGAAAACAATAGATAACCAACAAGGACCTACTGTATAGCATAGGGAACTCTGTTCAATATTCTGTAATTATCTGAGTGGGCTATGGTCTTTCCTGTGGTCATGTATGGATGTGAGAGCTGGACTGTGAAGAAGGCTGAGCGCTGAAGAATTGATGCTTTTGAACTGTGGTGTTGGAGAAGACTCTTGAGAGTCCCTTGGACTGCAAGAAGATCCAACCAGTCCATTCTGAAGGAGATCAATCCTGGAATTTCTTTAGAAGGAATGATGCTAAAGCTGAAACTCCAGTATTTTGGCCACCTCATGCGAAGAGTTGACTCTTTGGAGAAGACTCTGATGCTGGGAGGGATTGAGGGCAGGAGGAGAAGGGGACGACAGAGGATGAGATGGCTGGATGGCATCACTGACTTGATGGGTGTGAGCCTGGGTGACCTCCGGGAGCTGGTGATGGACAGGGAGGCCTGGCGTGCTGTGGTTCATGGGGTCGCAAAGAGTCGGACACGACTGAGCGACTGATCTGATCTGATCTGAGTGGGAAAAGACTTTGAAAAAGAATGCTGCTGCTGCTGCTAAGTCGCTTCAGTCGTGTCCGACTCTGTGCGATCCCATAGACAGAAGCTCACCAGGCTCCCCCGTCCCTGGGATTCTCCAGGCAAGAACACTGGAGTGGGTTGCCATTGCCTTCTCCAATGCATGAAAGTGAAAAGTGAAAGTGAAGTTGCTCAGTCGTGTCCGACTCTTAGCGACCCCATGGACTACAGCCTACCAGGCTCCTCCGTCCATGGGATTTTCCAGGCAAAAGTACTGGGGTGGGGTGCCATTATAGATACAAGCATATGTTTAAAAAAAAACAAGTAGCGACACTCAGTGAATGATATCTCTAAGGATACTAATGATGGTCATTATTATTATTAGGCATTATGATTTTCCCTCTGTCCAGCACTCTTTCTGCTCCACACAGCTGGGTCTGAGACATGATGTGACATGCTGGTACCCCAGCCAGAGGCTAAGGAAATGAGACACAACTGTCCCAGCAGCCTGGTTCGTCAACCATGGTTACCGCATGAACAGCAGACCAATCTCAAGCTAGACTTTCTTCACCTCTAGACAGTCAAGAAGCTGTGATGTGCTCTCAGGAAAGGCCTCAAGTAATCTTGATCTTATGGGGGTTCTGAAGATGAGATGACCCTTCTATAGGGGCCAAGGGGCTGGTTTTGATTCCCTTGCTTTGCCAGTCTTTGCATGTGGGATGTCCTTGGTGGCTCAGTGGTAAAGAATCCTCCCGTAATGCAGGAGACTGGGGTTTGATCCCTGGGTCAGGAAGATCCCCTGGAGAAGGGAATGGCAACCCACTCCAATATTCTTGGCTGGAGAATCCCATGGACAGAGAAGCCTGGTGGGCTCCAGTCCATTGGGTCACAAGAGTCAGACACGACTGAAGCGACTGAGCTCTGCCCTTTGCTTAAAGGGGTTGTTATCTGGAGCAACATGTAAGTGAAAGTCACTCAGTCGTGTCTGCCTCTTTGTGACCCCATGGACTATACAGTCCATGGAATTCTCCAGGCCAGAATCCTGGAGTGGGTAGCCTTTCCCTTCTCGAGGGGATCTTCCCAACCCAGGGATTGAACCCAGGTAGCCTGTGTTGCAGGCAAATTCTTTACCAACTGAGTTATCAGGGAACCCCAATCTTGAGTCAGGCAGGCCTCTTTAGCTGAGGGCAGAAGCCAGAGAGGGATGGGAGATGCAGGCATTTGGAGCACCACACCCTTAAACACTGTGGAATAAGACATTCAATCCTGAAATGGATCTGAGCAGAACACCATGCCTCCATGACACTTGACCTTAAACTTTCTGTGTCTCCTTTTTTTTTTCATCAGTCAGATGGAGATGATGACGCCCTTTCTCAAACTCCAAGAAAGGACCTAAAATAAACAACAGATATAAAACTGCTTTGAAAGATTAAAAGATGAGGAAAAGGAGGAAGAACTCTGCAAATGGCCACAAGGATATCAAAGGGAGGAAGACTCCTTGGTCCCTGCCTCGGACGAGTCAAACAGAAAGGCCTTGAGAACTTGTTCAGTGAGTTTTACTCGCCCTCAGCACCCTGTTCAGGGTGTTTCTCCCCTTTGGAGAATGATTTGGAGGAAGGCTTGGCCAATCCTTTAGCCATCCTCCCAAGACCTCAGGGTCATTCCCTGTCTTCAGTGATTTCCTAAGGAGAAATGCAAACCTGGATGTCTTTAGTCGTTGCATCCACATTCACTTCAATGGGCACTGTCTGGCCAGGGAAGAGTGGCTTCTCCTCCAGGCAGGAGCATATAAGGAAAGGAATCTGGATTGCATAGAGGTTCATCCTGATGGAAAAGATTCCCAGTGTGGTCTCAGCCATTCCTCCAGGTGCCCACTGGCTGAAAAGTCACAGCAGGAAAACTAAGGCACCAGATCTCAGACCCACAAATTTCCTTTTTCAAAAAATCTTCCCAACAAAAATCTTAATATGTTGGCCTTTTAAAAAACTTTTTATTTTACACTGGAGTATAGTTGATTAATGATGTTATAATAATTTCAAGTGCACAGTAAAGTGACTCATATATACATATATACACATATATCCATTCTTCCCCAAATTCCCCTCCTATCAGCCTTCCATGTAACATTGAGCAGAGTTCCCTGTTCCCTACAGTAGGTCCTTGTTGATTATTCATTTTAAATATAGTAGCGTGTACATGTCGATCCCAAACTTCCTATCGCTTGCCTCCAACCTCGTCCTTTGGTAACCATAAGTTCCTTCTCTAAGTTTGACAGACCCACAAATTTCTGCTGTCACTCCTTGTCCCTAGCAAATGATGCAACCAAGAGGCTTCTGTCTGGTATGTTTGCAACAGGCATCGGCGCCTTTAAGGAACTTCCCAAGCCACAGCCATGGTATTGTTCCCCAGTAACCAAGATGCCAGTGGCTGTTGGCATGAATGCTGGGGCCACTCTCTGCCTTGTCTATCCTGGCAGCGAGGAGAGTGAACAGTTCAAACTATGGGGCAAGGTCTGGGCAGACTAACCCAGGAAGAGGAGGGAGTGAGAACCACAGATGGTCCGAAAGGATGGCCGAGTTCCCAGGCTCAACTCTCATGTGTATTAGGTTTCATTGATCACCTACTACACACCAGGCACTGGAAAAATTCCTCTAATTACTTTGCTCTGTTTGATCCTCATGACTACCTTTCCCCCATTTTACTGATAAGGAAACAGACGTTCAGAGAGGGGTCATGTCTTCCCCAGTGGCTGAATAATTGCAAAAGGATTTGAACGCAGTTCTCCAAAGCCTAGATTCTTAACCACTGCCTACATTGTGTAGCCTGGTCAGTTCACTTAAACTGAACAGATTCTAAAGTGAACTCAGCTTGGTCTCATGTCCAGCTGGGTGTCTGTATTATATCTTGAGAAAATGATATCATGAACAATGAGACTCAAGACACTTCCTATTCTTTCTGTGTCTTCTCCCCTTTTTGTCCTCCTTTCTTTTCTCCTTTGTTCTTTCTCTATTTACTGAGTCCCTATGTTATACCAGACAATGTAAGTATTGAGAAATTTACACCACTGGCCCTGTCTTCTGTGTATCTTTAGGTAGACGTTCTTTTAGGAGAGTCAGGTGAAAAAGCCAATGATTACCCTGCAGTGGGACGCATAAGGACTTGGAGATGGAAACAGAGGTCCACGGAAACATAGAGAGGTGATTTAAATGCCTGGAAAGACTTTAGTGGGTAGCTAGTGCCACTTAGGCATGATGGATAAAGAGAGAGCAAATATGAGGAAGAAGAGCGAAGCTAGAAGAAGGTACAGCGTGTGAAAGTTTCTGTGAAAGGAGAGAATGTGTCATTTAGGGCAACAGTGGGGTTGGGTGGAGGCCTAAGGAAGAGAGTGGAACATGTTGAAGTTCCGGAGGAAGCCTGTTCAGACGTGACAGGCCTTGGATGTCATGTTAAGGAGTTCAAACTTGATCACACCAGCACTAGGGAACCCCACCAGATATTTAAGGGTGGGAGAGTGGTGATAACATGGGCTCTGTAATTTTTTCAATATTTATTTTTTATTTATTTAGCTGTGGCAGGTCTTAGATGTGGCATGTGGGATCTAGTTCCCAGACCAGGGATCAAACCCAGGGCCCCTGAATTGGGAGCGTGAAGTCTTAGCCACTGGACCAGCAGGGAAGTCCTGGGGTCTGTGTTTTAGAAAGATTATTAGGCAGGTGTGTGCATAATTGGGCTTCCCAGGTAGTTCAAGTGGTAAAGGATCCACCTGCCAAGCAGGTGATGCAGGTTCGATCCCTGGGTCAGTAAGATCCCCTGGAGGAGGAAATAGGAACCCACTCCAGTGTTCTTGCCTGGAGACTTCCATGGACAGAGGAGCCTGGCAGGCCACAGTCCATGGGGTTGCAAAGAGCCAGACACAACCAAGCAGCTGAACAGCAGCAGCAGCAGCAACGTGCATAATCAACTGAGAAGAGACCAGTGTAGTGAAGAGACTAGAGCCAGGGGAGCCAATCTAGAGCCCATTCACATTGTCCGGGTGATGTTAGATGAAGGCCTTCCAGTCACCGCTTCTCCTGGGGGGATTCAATGCCTCTGATAAACTCTTTATCCCAGGGCATTGGGGAATGGCACATTGTACCCTCCACAAGCATCTGCTTTTGTAAAGGGTGATACAGAGTGGGGTGATGCTTAGCTGAAAAAAGGAGTGATTGACTCTCGGGCCAATTACAGAGTTATTTTCCAAGAGCTTGTGACACTTTCAGAGTGCACCGCTTATTCTAACTGGACTATTCCAGGGCTAATGTCTTCCTACTCAACTTTATTTCCACCCAAACACTTCATCCAAGTTCAGCAGGCTTTTGGCTGAACTCTGGACCTGCCCTTCATCCTCCTGAAAGGATTCCCGGCTGATTTCTACCCCACAATCCTAGAACCCAGAGGAAAGCCTCCAGCAACCACTGCCTCTCTCCCAGGCTGAAATAAAAGATGATTTGGCTGGCGCTTCCAGCTCTCAATTTCTCCAGCCACCCTCTCTCCAGCAGAGTCCCAGTCTCCATTAATACTATTACTTGGGATGACATTTCCTCTGACCGTCGTTGTCTCTTTTTTTTCCTCGTCCTTAATTCTCTAATTTGTCCTAATATGCCCATTGCCTGCGTATCAAGTCATCCGTGAAGCCGCCCCATTTCCAGGTTCCTTCCTCCCCATCAGCCGAGTCTCCGTCTCCCACAGAAATTAGAGGGAGGGCGGCTGCAAGCCCGCAAGGGCAGGAAATAGAATTAGGGGACGTATTAATTGGGACATCAAGTCGGATTTCGTTCCAGGCACTTCCTTCCGTTAACCACTTTGAAGCTTCCCCTCCGTGGCTCTGTTTCTCATTAGATGGAGCTCTTAATGGGGAGCGGTGTTTACGCATGGCGCAAATATGTCATGTCTTAGTCTTCAGACTGGCAGGCCCAGCTGATGGGTGAGGACAAGAGGAGAAAAAGGCCAGCCAAGGGGGTCAGAATGGCTAAGGGTGGAAGTGATACTGAGAAGAAATGGCGACTTTTTAGCGATGCTAAAAAGAGGTGTACTTTAGGCTAAAGAGAGAGATTGCGCCAAAGGCCGTGACTTTAAACTTCACCTTCTGTGCAATTTCTAGGGTCTGCACGCTCATTTGCAAAGCAAATCCCTTTCTTTCCTTTCTTTTTGTTGTATAATAATTGTGCTTTTCCCAGCAGCCATGGCTTTGCTGGCTGCTAAGATTCAAGATGCTTTTTGCCAACACCTAGGAAGCTGGTTGAAATGAAAGCACAGGACCTGATCCAGAGAGATGCCAGGACACCTTGTTCCTCTGTGTCTTCCTAGCTCCCAGTTGTGACAACATCTCCAATCAGGGACACTCACAGCCCCCTTGAACCCCGCCCCCCAACGCTCCACCCAATCCATCCACCCCACCTCTTGGAGGTCCTCTGTCTTCAAAGGTATGGTTGGCCTGTGCCTTTATGGAATCCCCACTCAGAGGTGTTTTTGCCAACACTAATTCAGGGCTGTGAGAAGAACTTATTTGTGGAAGGGTATTTGTTTTTCCACTGAGGCAGCCAAAACCGCCAGCCTCCCTTGCAGAGGAAGAGAAGAGAGAAGAAGCATTTGTTTCTCGCAATCGCAAGCGGTAGCCCGACAAAACAAAACACTTCCCGGGAGATTCCAAGCAGGTTCTGAGAATCACGTACTGAGACTCAAGTGTGGGTGCATTTTGTCCTAATCCCCGGGACCCAGAACCTCACAAAGGAAACTCCTGATGCACTCAAGGCTGAGGTCAGGCCCTTCTGCTCCTCTAGCAGCTCCAACAGCCAATGTAAATACCGCAGTCCTGCCCTGGACACCCTTCAGTCCTCTGGAGCTACCAGAAGCCAAGATAAAGCAACTGAAACCCATGCTAAATGCTGGGGAGACAAACCTCAGCACTGAACAGAAACCAAATCAAACAAGCCCCCACCAACCCACTGAAAGTGATGAAGACAGAGGTGTTTCATTTTTTTTCTTTCTTCTTTTTTTTTTTCCTCATTGTTAAGTCCCAAAGAATGAAGAAGAAAGGGACTGGGAACCAGAGGGGAGAAAGCCTGTCTGTCTTTACACAAAGACCTTGAAGTCTGAAGCCTCTCATCACAGGGCATGTGCATTGAGACTGTCTTGGCTGCAATGAAATAAATCAATTTGTCCTAACAAATGTTGGGGGAATTATGAAGATGTGGGGTTATGTCCAGGAACTAGAAGCATCTCAGGAATCCACGCATTTCTCTTTTTCTAGGAGTCTCTCTTTCTCTATGTGCGTGCGTGTGTGTGTATGTGTGTGTATTTCTTCTCCCGCATGGAAGACCATCTTTTCCTCCTTTATCTTTTTGGTGAGGGCGATATAGTTCCATAGGAGACATTAGCAAATCACAGTAAAGACAGCATGGACAGAGAGCATCTCGGTCTCAGCTCTTCCTGGGGAAGACATTTTGATTTGTCCCCTTGGGGCTGGATGCCATTCTTGGTTCCAACAGTTATGGTCAGAACGGATGAGTCATGGTGGACAAAGATGGATATGGAAAAACCACCCCTACGAATTGTGGGAAGAAAATCCAGGGCACCGTCATCCACAGGGAGACACCCCACAATTCTCTTGCACACTCAAACTGTCCTTGCACATTGTTTCATCCTGGGGGAATTACTTCCATTCACTGATTCATTTCTTTATTTATTTATGTGTTCACTATTTGTAGAGTATCCACTATGTGTCTGTCATTGTTCTTTCCTTTTCACTTTTTTTTTTATTTGGCTGTGTCGGGTCTTAGTTCCAATATGTGGGATCTTAGTTGCGTCATGCAAGATCTTTTGATGTGGCACATGGACTCTCTAGCCGCAGTGCTCAAGCTTCAGTAGTTGAGACACGTGGGCTTAGTTGCTCCATGGCATGTGGGATCCTAGTTCCTCAGCCAGGGATCAAACCCACCTCTCCTGCATTGCAAGGCAGATTCTTTACCACTGGACCACCAGGGAAGTCCTCTTTTACTTTTTTTTTTTCAATTTTTTTCAGTAACTATTTATTCAAGAAATACACCTATACACCTATTGTGTGCTTAGGGTTACCAGGATATGGAAAACACACTGGTAAATAAATAGCATTAGGCTGTCCAAAAAGTTCATTCGGAGTTTTCCATAACACCTTACATTTCTGGCCAACCGAATACCTTCTGACTTTCCTCTAGCAAAGCAATTCTAACCATTGCACAAAAAAAAGGAAATTTACTTTCTTGGGCCATCGTCAAACTGGAACACAGCTTTGCTACTCCCTCAAGCCAAAATGACTTGACCAGAGAAAAAGACACAACTTGGCTGGTTTAATTTGTCTCTTCCTGAAAACCCAACTGGAAGGTTTCTGTGTTCTAACATGACAGGGTCGGCAGCAGTGGCTATGAGAATCACTTCCCACTCTGGAGATGAAGACTCTTAAATCAAGCCTATTCATCAGGTTAATGACAAAACCATTAGCCAACTAGAAGACAGACACTTCTGAGCGGATACAAGAGGCCTGCAGCCACTGGTGAGCGTGATCCCCGTGGAAATGAATTAAGGGCGGAAATAGAATAAACTCATAACCTCTTCTCATGCGAGGGGCCAACGGATGGACTGCTTCCACCCTCCTGTTTCTTAACCATCTCACGGATCTGACATGTGAAACACCAGTGCAGTGACTAATATCTAACAGGTGCTTCTCAAACATCAACGACCTAAGAACTGGGATGTATTTCCAGCCTGACAGACCAAAAACAGACTGGTTGATGCAGAAAGACAGACGGACACATTTTTCTTCCATAAGCAAGATGGGTCAACAGGACAGAACTTCCAGATAGTGATGATTGACCTGAAGTCCGTAGGCAAAAACTTATCCAGCCAACATTCACCAGCATCTATGATGCACTAGCCACCATACTAGACACATTCTGCTAGAACTGAAGAACCACAAAGCAGGACTCTGCCTTGTATATTTGGTTTCAGAGCCCATAAATACACCTTACAATAAAATGTCTCAGGGAAGCCAACAGAGCGGCGAAATCCATCCCAAAACCGTGCACATAAAAGAGGGAAAAAATTCCGTGGAGCAATGGGATTTTCAGCTGTGCTGTAGGAAAAACGACTTCCTCTCTTCCTCTCTGTAGGGCTTATTTTTTTTTCCATAAACCTAAAGTCATGGCAAAGGGACCACGAGACTTAGCCAACATGGCAGCAGACAAGTTGGTTGCTGTTCCTTTGAGGAATTTTTCGCTTTTAACTCTTCCCAGGCTTTGCTGCTCCCTCACCACCGCGTTAATCTCCTTCTCCGGACTCAGTACACAAACGAGACGTGTATTATAAGAGCCTGGAGACCTTTAAGACAGAAGCTCCTGAGAATCAGCAGGGCGATGACAAAGGGAGAATTACAGCAGTAGCCGGAGTCGGTTCACATTTGTTGGAAATCCTAATCACGATTGCAATTTTTTTTACTTAATATCTAACCTCACTCAGTGCAAACTCCGTGTGACCAGGAATTGTATTTGCCTCTTTGACTGGTGTGTTCTCAGAGTTCAGCTCCGTCACTGACACAGAATAGATTTTCAATAACTATCTGTTGAATGAATGGATCGCTATACATTTGCCTGATTTAATTCTCCCAGCAAGATCATGTATCCTGGTCCCCATTTTCCTTGTGACAAAACAAATGGATGTCTCTCACCAGGTAGGTATTAATAGCCCATATTATAGGACAGGAAAGTAAGGCTCAGAGAAGTAAAATTAAAAGAAATTTTTAATTCTGTGCTGGAGGACACAGAGTTAAGAAGGAAAATGCGAGACTTATGAATGCTGCTCTGTTTGCAGTAACCAGGACAGTGCCTGCCACGTAGAAAGGACTCACAAAATAATTTTTAATAAATTCAGTAAATATAAGTACAGAGCTAGGATTCAAGCCATGGATTCTTCCACTGCACCATACTGACTTCCCCCACCGCCTTGGGTACCATTTCTATAGGACTATTGGGTACTAATATAGGGTACTGATAGTCTCTATATTTGTCTTCTGCAAAGAACCACGTAGAATACAAGGGTCTTGGCACCCACTGAAGCAGCTGCTTTGGGATCAGACAGACATGGGTTTGTGTCTAAGTGTTAGTTGCTAAGTCGTGTCTGACTCTTTGAAACACCATGGACTGTAGCCCATCAAACTCCTCTGTCCATGGAGTTCTCCAGGCAAGAACACTGGAGTGGGTAGCCCTTCCCTTCTCCAAGGAATCTTCCCAACCCAGGGATCAAACCTGGGTCTCCCATGTTGCAAGCAGATTCTTTACCATCTGAGGCACTAGGGTGATCTTGGACATGTTTTTAACCACTGTGAATCTTCATCTCTATGTGTGATGCTTCTAAGAGGAAGTCCAATTATGATTTTACAGAATTGGAGGAGGGGAAGGGGAGGATACCTTTTCGCTTTTGAGACATAACATGACCCAATTTAATAAAAAAGAGAGGTTTAGAGTATTGGACGGCTAGGATTCATGACCCTCTAGAGAGGAAAGGAAAATAGAAATTTCAAAGGAAAATAGAAATTCTGTTTCACAAAAACGAATTAGAGGAGGAGTATGAATGGAACTCTGGAGAAGGGAATGGCAACCCACTCCAGGATTCTTGCCTGGAGAATCCCATGGATGGAGGAGCCTGGCGGGCTACAGTGCATGGGGTGGCAAAGAGTCAGACACGACTGGGCGACTTCACTTTCACTTTCACTTTATGAATGGAACTCAGGCGACATCCCAAGGATCTCCTACTCTCTTGTAGTTATGTCCAGTGGTCAAGGTTAATTAAAAAAAAAAAAAAAAGCTATAACAACGTTATACATGCCAGGATATCAAGAGAAATAAAGGTCCTGAAAAATAAAGGTTGGATCTTCTCATGAGGCAAACAACCTCAACCAGGGAACGTGGGGTGGATACTAGAATAAATATTAGCTACATCCTCATGAGTAGTAACAGCAACTGATTATATTTCAGTTTCCTGTGTGTGTATGTCAGATATAGGGCTTCCCCAGTGGCTCAGTGGTCAAGAATCCACCTGCCAATGCAGTAGATGTGGGTTTGATCCTTGGGTCAGGAAGATCCCCTGGAGAAGAAAATGGCAACTCATTCCAGTACTCTTGCCTGGGAGCTCCTATGGACAGAAGAGCCTAGTGGGCTAGAGTCCATGGGGTTACAAAGTCAGACATGACTTAGTGACTCAATAACAACAAATGTCAGATATACATTTATATATCTAAAAAATTTATTTTATATTGGAACATAGTTGATTATCACTGTTGTATTACTTTCAGGTGTACAGAAAAGTGATTCAGTTTTGCACAGACATGTATCTATTCATTTCCCATTTAAGTTATTAAAGAATATTGAGTAAAGTTCCCTGTGCTATACCAGAGGTCCTTTTGGTTATTGGTTTTAAATATACCAGTGCATACATTCCATCTCTTTCTTCCCTCTTTTACCACCCTATGGGGTGTGTGTGTGTGTGTGTGTGTGTGTGTGTGTGTGTGTGTGTTCTCAGCTGTGAGTGCTCAGCCGCTTAACTCTGTCCAACTCTTTGTGACCCCACAGACTGTAGCCCACCAGGCTTCTCTGTCCATGGGATTTCCCAGGCAAGAACACTGGAGTGGTAAGTCCAAGTGCAAGGAGCTTGGACTCAATTCCTGATCAAGAAACTAGATCCCACATGATCCAATGAAGATGGAAAATCCCATGTGCCACAACTAAGACCCAGTACAGCCAAATAAAGTAAAGAAACACTTTTTAAAGGATTTTGGGAGCAGCTGGCCTGGGTGGTTCTGGCTCAGAGGCTCTCGTACGTTTGCAGTTTTGATTGGCTGGGGTTGTGGTCTCATCTAATGGCTAGACTGAAGCTGGAGGTTCTGCTTCCAAAGTGGGCCATTGGCAAGGCTGGCAAAATGATGCTGATTGTTGACATGAAGCCTCAGTTTCTCCCCCACAGGGTCCTCTCCACATGCTGCTTGAGTGTCCTCATGGCGTGACAGCTAAATACTTGCCCTGGAAAAAGCAAGCCGGGAGACCAAGGAAGACGCATAATGCCTTTTATGAACTAAATAAGAAGCCAAGCAGTTTCCTCTGGTATCATCTATTGATCATGCAGATCAGGTCTGATTTAATATAAGAGGGGATGACACAAGGGTGTGAACACCAGGAGGGAAAGAGCATGGATCACTGGACAAGCCTGGCTGTCACAAACATCAATAGTGTCTGCTACACATCCGAATTTTATCATAAGGGATTACCAATGCTTTGGGACTTCCCTGGAGGTCCAGTGGTTAAGAATCTGCCTTGTGATGCAAGGGACACTGCTTTCATTCCTGGGCCAGAAAGATCCCACATGCCATTGAGCAACTAAGCCCATGAGCTGCAACTACTGAGCCCACACACTGCAAGTACTGAAGCCCGTGTGCCTAGAGACTGCACTTTGCAATGAGAATCCACTGCAATGAGAAGACTGCATATGATAATGAAGAGTAGCCCCAGCTTGTTGCAACTAGAGAAAGCCCACGTGCAGCAACGAAGACTCAGCACAGCCAAAAAATAAATAAATCGAGGCTTCATCGTGCACATATGGTCTGGTGGTTCTAGGTGTCTACCCTTCACTGCAGAAGTCAAGAGATACACCCAGATAACAGTCATGTGACCTCAGCCCAACCAGTTAGATGTCCTCTCTCGATACTTTGCATCCTTAGTGCGTTCATTTCCAAACAATGCCATAACAAAATTCCACGAACTGTTTTGCTTAAACAACAGACATTGGCTGCTCACATCTCAGGAGGCTGAAAGTCCAAGGCCAAGATGCCCACAGAGTCGGCTTCTCTCTTCTTGGCTTGCCGGTGGCTACTTTCTCACTGAGTCTTCCTGTGGCTTTTTCTCTCTGTGTGTGTACATCTCTGGTATCTCTCTGCATGTCCAAATTTCCTCTTCTCATAAAACACAATTAGATGGAGTTAGAGCCCACCCTACTGACCTCATCTTGACTTAATTACTTCTTTAAAAGCCCCATTTCTAAACACAATTATATTCTGAAGTATTGGGGATTAGAGGTTCAACATATGAATTTTGGAGGATAGAGTTCAGCTCATAACACACAGTGAATGTTGCACTAGACAGAGCATTTGCAGGCCCCTGACTATAGCATTCATGCGCTGACTGGGATCTTCCTACCGTGATACTGTAGCTGCGGTCCCCACTCCCCACCCCCAACCCTGCCTCTGTTTGAGTCCACAACTCATTCCCACCTTCTAAACCTAGTTGGCAAAACCTCCTGCCAATTCTGAGAGATCCAGGCTACACGTCAAATAAATTAAGTTCTGCTTCAGCCAGTCGAAGTGGGCTTATATTTCTTAACAGTCGTGTCTTCTGACTGATACGTTGTTTTTTCCATATTTTCTGGAATGAATATACGTTTCTTTTATACTCAGGTTTTGGGGGCAGGGTGTGGAGAAAAGTCATTTTGAAAGTATGACAGGACTCAGGCTAAATTAAAAATCTTCCTAAGCATGTCTTTCTTCTCGCCTGAATAACATATTTCTCACCTCATTCAGACACAGACATATACAAATCCACTAAGTTAAAAAGAAGGGGGAAGGTGTAAGACCTGTGGGGTTTTGGCAGTGAGTCAAATTACCATGCATACCATTGATTGTTACCTGATACTATGCTTTTCCTGATCGTGGGCAGAACACCGCTCACACTGATGGCTGGAGATGGAATATAAGATCCCAGAGACCGGAGAACAGTCTCTTGGTACAATGTCTATCTTCTTAGAGATGCTCATCAGATTAAAGCCAGAAGAAGCTCAGTCAGTGAAGCTGCAAAGTCTGTGCCTGCCTGAGTTCTGAGTGTTGGGGAATTAAACACCGTAAGGTGGTCCTATCCCCATGGTTACTGTAAGAAAATCTATCTCTGTGCTGTGGGACTAAGAAGTGGAAGACAGAGAGTGCTAACATGGTGAGGGCTGTGAGCACATGTCCCAAGGTGACTATGAGATGTCGGGGTGAATTTGGCCCTCCTTAGGTCAGTCCCAGTTCCAACGCTCTTCCAGTGCCTAATGAAGCATCCCTCAGAGCTGAGTGTCATTCTAAGCCTTAAATACATTTATTGTTTCATACAACAGGCCCCTTAAACAGCTCCTTCTTCTGGTTCTCAGTACAGAGATCTTTGATGGTGGAAACAAAACTAGATCTCATGGGCTTATAGAGAAAGGAGACGTCAGTCTCTAATAAAACAGCATCCTGAGACTTCCCTAGCTGTCCAGTGATTTAAGAACCCAAGCTTCCACTGCAGGGGGCACAGGTTGGATCCCTGGTGAGAAGATAAAATGCCACAGGGCAATTGGTTGTACTGCAATTACCCTGTATAGGGCAACTACTGAGCTCACCAGAGTCCGTGCATCTCAGTGAAGATTCCACATGTCACAAGGAAAACCTGATGCAGCCAAGTAAATAATAAATAAGTAAATAATATTAAAAAGACAACCTCCTAGGAGACAGATACTCAGGATGCCCCTTAACTATGAATATGTTGCCTTATGCCTTCATCCTGCATGGAATTTACCCACATGGAAGAAACTACTCTTCTGTATGTTGTTGTTATAGTTTCTGATCTGCCCCAAACTTCTTTTTTTTTTTTTTTTCGCCAGTGCAAGAGACATAGATTTGACCCCAGGGGTCAGGAAGATGTCCTGGAGTAGGAAACAGCAACCCACTCCAGTATTCTTGCCTGGAAAATTCCATGGACAGAGGAGCCTGGTGGGCTACGGTCCATGGGGTTGCAAATGAGTTGGATGCAACTTAGTATGCACACATTTTTATTTCTGGCTGTGCTGGGTTTTGTTGCTGCTCGGGCTTTTCTCTTGTTGCAGGGAACCAAGACTGCTCTTCGTTGCAGTATGAGGGCTTCTCCTTTCAGAGGCTTCTCGTTGCAATCATGGGCTCTAGGGCCAGAGGGCTTCAGTAGTTGCAGCTCTCAGGCTCTAGAACACAGGCTCAGTAGTTGTGGCCCATGGGCTTAGTTGCTCTGCAGCATGTGGGATCTTCCTGGACCAGGGATCAAACCCGTGTCTCCTGCATTGGCAAATGGATTCTTTCCCACTGAGCCACCAGGGAAGCCCCTACCCCCAACTTTACACCTGACATTGCCAACCCTTGCAGAGATTACAGACCAGAGGAACTCTGAATGAGTATTGGGTCTCCCCTCTCCCACCCCCAAGTAATATGCGGTGGCTTCTCCACCCCCCACCTTTTTTTTGCAAGTTCACTCTGGACCCCAAGAGACAGGTGATCTTGAAATTGATTATAAGAGGCATTCTTCCCTGCTGAAGCAAAAGGCTGAGAAAGTTCAACGCAGATTGAAGTAAAGAGACATGATAAAGTTCAGTTTAAAGAAAAAGAGGGAGATTTAGAGGGAGGGAGAGAAACAGGGAGAGAGATAAAGGAATATAAAAGCATCCCAGGGCAAGTGAAAATGATCAGCCAAACATAGAAACATGTTCCAGATAGTTTGGTGATAAGCAGGAAATTGCTGGAAAAACCAACAGTCATAGAAGGAGAAAAGTGCAGTTAGAATGGGGGGATTGAATTGAGCTAAGTGTCTGTGTCATAAAGTTTATTATTTTATTAGTTTTAATAGTTGGGTAGATAAGCTAATAGCAATAGGATTTACTTTAAAGATCAACACCATAGACTCTGCTGTTTATTATTTGATAGTAATGTGTCTCCAGTGAGGGGAATATTAAATCTCATAAAAAGCCATACAGTCAACCCAGGCCCTTTCTGAGTCACACGCACATGGATTTTCCCCTATTAGTTCATTTCTCTGGCAGGGGTTTTGTTTGGATAATACTTCTAGGGAATCTATGAGAGCCCTTTCAGCTTCCAGTTTGGGTCTTTTTTTTTTTTTTTTTTTTTTTCGGCCACATGGCATGTGGGATGTTAGTTCCCCAACCAGGGCTTGAATCCATGCTCCCTGCACTGGAAACACAGTCTTGACCACTGGACCGCCTTGGAAGTCCTGTGGGATTCTTCTTCTTATTATTATTATTTTTTTTTTTTTTCAGTTTGGGTCTTATGATCATGAAGCTGACATTCAACTTTCTCAGAATTCTCTTTTTTTCATTTTTATACTATTTTTAAAGTTACTTTCCATGTACAGTTATTACACAATATTGGCTCTATTCCCCATGTTGTACAATACACCCTTGAGCTTGTCTAAAACCCAATAGTTCACACCTCCCACTCCCTCACCCTACTATTACCCCTCTCCCCCTCTCCTCACTGGTAACCACTGGTTTGTTCTCTTTATCTGTGAGTCTGCTTCTTTTTTGTTAGACTCCCTCGTTTGTTGCATTTGTTAGATTCCACATATAAGTGATCTCAAACAGTATTTGTCTTTCTCTATCTAACTTATTTCACTCAGCATAATGCCTTCCAAGTCCATTCATGTCACTGAAAATGCCAAAAATTTGTTCTTTTTTATGGCTGAGTGGTCTTTCCTTGTATATATATCTACCACATCTTTATCCATTAGAGTCTTCCCTGGTGGCTCGCGCAGTAAAGAATCCTCCTGCAGTGTGGGAGACCCGGACTCAATCCCTGTGTTGGGAAGATCCCCTGGAGAAGGAAATGGCAACCCACTCCAGTATTCTTGCCTGGAGAATTCCACGGACAGAAGAGCTTGGCGGGATATAGTCAATGGGATCTCAAAGAGTTGGACATGACTCAGTCTCTCTCTCTCTCCCTTCTCCTTCCCTCCTTCCCTCCCTTGACTCTTTCTTCTTTCCTATCATTTTGCTATAAATGACATTATTGAGACAATCTGTCAACTGGTAAAATATAAACAAAGTCAATAGACTTGATAGTAAGTGACCAGCACTTTCTAATCATTCATTGGCTGATGGACCCTTGGGTCTTTTCCATGCCTAGACTATTGTAAATAATGCTGCTATGAACATCCTCAGAATTCTTCTAGTGAGAGAAATGATCGTTTCATATGGGTCCTGAATGTGTTGTATAATGCGGATGAAGGGCAGAGGGTGATAGGCTCTGGAAATTATTGTGAGAGTTCAAAGAAATAGCACATTTACTTACTTAGCACAGTGCCTGGTAAATCTTGATGTAGGGACTGTAGGGAAAATGGTGAGCATAGCAGGTGACTGTGGGTTCCAGAGTCAGGCTGCTGCATTACAAGTCCTGGCTCTGATCGTCATCATCTTTTCAGTACTCCCCCTCAAGGTACTAAGTAGAAAGGGAGAAACAGACCCCACCATCACTGAATGATCCCAGCTAACCTCAGCAATCTCAGAACAAAGCTTGACATCACATGCCTCCTGCTACCATGCACTGGGAGATACACGTCACTTCTATGCGGTTCCTGTCCAAAGTACATCTCATAAATCTAACATGACACATCTGAATGGGTGAACATTCTACAAAATAACTGGCCTGAACTCTCTACAACTGTCAACAGCGTGAAGTACAAAGAAAGCCCGAGGATTCTCCCAGACTAACAGACTCAAAAGGCAATTGAGCACACTAAGGGATTCCATTTTTCCCCCTTTTTCTTCTCTTTTTTTCTTATTTTACTTTCTTTTTGCCCCTCTCTTTCTCTCTTCCTCTCTCTCAATACTGTTTCTTTCCATTTTCAAAATATGAAATACAAAGTGAAGACAAACACTGCAAGTCTTTTAAAAATCAATTTTCCCCCTTTTCCTTCTCTTTTTTCTTATTTCACTTTTTTTTTGCCTCTCTCCCCCTCTCTCTTTTTCTGTCTCTCCCTCCCTCTTTCTCTATCAATATTATTTGTTTTCACTTTCAAAATATAAAGAACAAAATAAAGACAAACATTGCAAGTTTTTAAAAATTCAAATATTTTTTCTTCTCTTTCTTCTTGTTTTACCTTGTTTTTGCCTCTCTTTCTCTCTCCCCTCCCTCCTTTCCTTCTTCCCTCCCTCGCCTTTCTTCTTTCTTATCATTTTGCTACAAAGGACATTATTGAGACCATCTGTCAACTGGTAAAATATAAACAAAGTTGATAGACTAGATAGTAATGTGTCTATATCAACGTCAGTTCCCTGATTTTAATAGCTGTACTACGATTATGTGAGAAACCATCCTTATTTTTAGGAAATAAACATTGAAGCAAAACAGCATCAGGTCTGCAACTGAATCTCAGATGGTTTAAAAAGGGGGGCAGAGAGTAAAGCAAATATGATGAAGTTTTAATATAGGGCGCAGTGGGTAAAGTGTATACAGGGATTTTTTTGAAACTTCTGTGCAAGTCTGAACTTGAAATAAAAAGTTGAGGGACTTTCCTGGTGGTCCAATGGTAAAGAATCCACCTTCCAATGTAGGAGCTATGGGTTCAATCCCTGGTTGGGGAACGAAGATCCCACAAGTGGCAGGGCAACTCAGTTCTTGTGCCACAGCTTGAGAAAGCCTGAGCACCGCAACAAAGTCTCAGTGCAGCCAAAATTCTTTTTAAGAAAAAGGACTGTTAAAAAAAAATAAAAGATTGAAGGAAAAAGATCTCAGCTCTACCACTTTGGAATTCTGTATAACTTGACTTCTTTGAGCCTCGGTTCCATCATCTCAAATTGGAGGTTTTAGTACCAACATGGGAGACATTTTCTTTCTGGTGATACGGCAAAAGCAGTCAAATATTAAATCCTTAAGCTTTTGCTTGAGTGAGGAGATGGGTTAGAGAATCAGAAATAGGATAGAAATCTGGAGCATCAATTACACATGTTTCTTAGTAATAAGAACCGTGAGTTTTACATTTGGCCATGGCTATTCCCGCCAATGAACTGTGTCAAATCAGATAAAGTAGAGGAACCTTCTTGAAACTGTGCTCCCCTTTCAAGGCTGTTGTGGATGTTAAATGCGATCATCTAGACAGAAGGCTGATGGCGGTGCCCAGAGCCTCGTAGGTCAAGTCATGGAGGCAGATGTTGCTGCCCTGATTGGTGCTTTCGTTAACTAATCAGCATCAGGTTCCTTTGGTTTGTGATTCTCGGAGGGTAAGAAACTTCCAGTGCACCTCACCACCGTGTGCTTTATTTCTTGCCTCATGATCAAGTGCACATTCTTTCCAGAAAGTCAGGTTTGCCCGGGGAGTGGCATTCTGGCCAGGCTGCCAGCCAAATGATACCACCCACCAGCCTGATCAAAGTGTCAGCTGGATGGCCAACGGAAGCCAAGACTAGGACTCAACGTACTTTTCTTGAAACCCACACAGCTGGCTCAGTGTTTATGGTGAGTCAATCCAAGCCAAAGTGACCGGGGAAGGTAAATGGGTCTGCAGTGAACTGTTCTCTGTATATCCACACATCCCAAGGGAAGGTGCCTCCCTCAGAAGCTTTAAGAAGACAAGGATGGGAGAGCACTGGCTAGGAGACAGAGGAAGTCACCAAGTGTGTACTGAACATCTGTGCTCTTTACCAAATATCTCCATCTCCTTGCTCCCAGTCACAGGAAGCTTCTCACTTCCTGGGCCCCTGTGATTACATTGGAGCCCAGTCACTAGTTCTGGCCAATGGGCTGTGAACGGAAGTTCCATGTGTCTTCTGGCCACTATATTTAACCGCCAACGCGAGAACATTCAAAAATTCTCTTGCTCTCTGCCATTGAAAACTGACCGTGTTGGAGATGGTGGTGACTCCATCAGCCTGGCTCTGAGTAATTCCAATGAACATAACACCCCCTGAGATCTATAAAAGACAGGTAGTGTATCAAATAAGACTGTTGTCTTAGACCACTGGGATTTTTTTTTTTTTTAGGTCAGCATAATCCAGCATGTATCCTGTCCAACAGATGATGAAAGCAAAACAATATAATTAAATGATAGCTAGATGCTTTTAATTATATTAAAGTTAATATAATTATGGTGATATTATATTTCAAGCCTCTGAACCCAAGCTCGCCTCTCTCTTTGGCCAAAAGGGATATAACACGTAATAGGCAGGAGTTAAATGCTAGAACTAAACTCTCTTGAGTTAGCAGAATGATTAAGTGAGCATTAAAAGGAAATAGTTTCTCACTTGGGATTCAACTTTATTTAAATAAAACCTAAATCATACAGTAGCTAAAATTCCACAAACAGGTTGATTAAATCAGAACAACCCTCCATCCAGTATCCTGTGACCCATGTGCCAAGGATAATTTAGGATGTGGGTAGGAACCGAGGGAACAAATGACTCCAGAAGAAAACAATAACTGGAAACTCAGATGAAACTTTCTCTTCTAAGAATTCAAAGGTAATTAGGAAAAAGAGAGTTCTATTGTGCCATCACAATAAATGGCACAAAAGATTAAAACTCTCAGCATTTCCCTGATGGCTGGTGGCCTCTTGAATTTTCTTGAGTTATGGGACAACCAGGTTTTATAACCTTGAGTAGCTTCCCCTAAGGGGCTTCCCTGGTGGTTCGGATGGTAAAGAGTTTGTCTACAATGCAGAGAGACCCAGGTTCAAACCCTGGGTCGGGAAGATCCCCTGGAGTAGGAAATGGCAACGCACTCCAGTATTCTTGCCTGGAGAATCCCATGGACAGAGGAACCTGGCGGGCTACAGTCCATGGGGCCACAAAGAGTCAGACACGACTAACACACCCACACACAGAGTTTTCCCTAAAGTATAATACTTGACCACCCAAATCAGAAGCACCTGACAGTTTGTGAAATATGCAAATTCCTTGAATCAGACTCTTCTAGGTATGGACTGGGAATGTCCATTTATCAGATCCATTGAGGGTTCTGAGTGCAATTGAATGTTGAGAAGTTCTACTTTAAACTACATTTGAGGGACTTCCCTGGTAGTCTAGCAGCTAAGACTCCAAAATCCCAATGCAGGGGTCTGGGTTCAACCCCTGGTCAGGGAACGAGGTCCCACATGCCACAACTAAGATAGAAGATCCCAAGTGGCACAATTAAAGACCTGGTGTAGCCAAAGAAATATTTAAAAAAAAAATAGATTTGCTAAGAAAACAGGAATTTTGTGGAAAAGCCTAAGTCCAGCCCACCTTGAGGATATTGTGAAGATTCATAAGTTGGTTCACTGGTTCCCAAGAAGACTCAAGGTATCTGGGCAACAGGAAAGTGACCACACACACATGTAAACCCTTCCCCCATAAGGTTCCATCTCCACTCCTGGAATAGACGGCACAGGTCAGCCAATCAGCACACAATTTACCGTGAGTAACTGGTATTGGTTCAGGACTGGACATTCAGCTCCAGTAGATGAAAGGGAATAACCTATAGTCCATACCTGGGGGAAAGTGTCAAGGTTCTTTCATTCTCTCTTTCCAGATGGGACAATGACCCACATAGACTCACCTGCTATTGGCAGCCTTGTTGTAACCAAGAAGAGGAGGTTCAGAATGAGGGAGAAGAAGGAAGAGGAGGAGGAATCATGCAGAGCAGAAAGACAGAAAGCACTCATATTCCTGGTTATATCATGGACCTCACTGGACCTGGGGCCTACCCTTCCTCTGACTTTCCAGGTATGAAAGGTAAGAATTTGATGAATTGTTTAAGTTGATTTGATTCAGCATTTTCTGTTATTTGCTGCTCAAAGCACTCCTTCTAATATTTACCATCATTGTCACCAATGATAACATCCTTAATTAAGGGCTAGGGTAGCATTTGCTTTTCTCCTTAGGAAGCAGGAAACTTAATATGTCCTCACTCAGCACATATAGCTCTTCAGTTCTGGAAAGTGACACTGGTCTGGAATCCGTGTCGAGAAAGAAAGAGAGGCAGAACTCAGAACTGGTCCTCTCCTAGACCTCACCTAGCTCTGCCACAGACACCATTGTGTGTGACTTAAGATGAACCCGGGGTCCATCTTTCGCATAAGTAGAATGAAGAGGTAGAATTAAGCACCCTCTGCTACTCCAAGGGTCTTAAAAGGAGGGCCACAACTGGGAGTCCATGGCCATCATTAGTGGGCCTATTAATGAGAAAGAGGGGAAAGCCCTCAGACGACTTTAAAACTGTGCATTCAATGCCAATCTTTTTGAAAGCAGATTGCTCATGAAAATCAAGGATTGGAGATTCTTTTGACACCTCAGAACAACTGTCAACACTAGACCCACTTTTCCTCAGGCGACCAGTGGCTAGGGGTCAGCAGCTGCTCTCTTTAATTGAGGTCTGTCCCCCATCTCCTCATAGCCCCCCCAGGACTGAGTGGCAGCTGTCTAGTATCATCCTACACCTAGTTCACTTGGTCATTTACATTTCCTGCCCGGTCTGGGTAGATGTGAACTTTGCAACCCCAGATCTAAGACCATCGTCTACCACATCTGGGATCCAAGTTCTCTGGGACTTTGTAAAATAGACAGTGCTTGTCTTCAATCACATTCTCACCCAGAAAGCAGGACCCCGGCAGCCTTGAGAAACCATCAGGAAATCTACCCCCGACTCCACTCACCGGACTTCTTTCTTGAGGGTCAGCTTTTTCTGGGTTGTGTTTTCCACATCTTCTTTGGACACTTCTGTGTCTTTCCTGCTTTGAGGTCTGTTTTCCATCTCACGGGTGGTCAGTTCTTTGGGCTAGATGAAGTAGAATTTTCCGTAATCGCCACCTCTCTTGAGCCAGTTTGGAGTGTAGGGTTTGTGTTTGAGTCATTAAGTAATTCGCTGCTGGGGAGTTGGCACTTTAAAAACGCATAGAATAAACAAACGCGTCTGCCCCCAAGCACAGATTGCAACTAATGTTCTGATTCCGAATATGGGTCACGTATATTTTTGCCTAAAAACAAGTCTTAACTAATCAGTGTATTCCCTTTAGATATCTGAAGCTGTAATGTACAGTAACTGAACTGGAACCTCTGAGTCTTGAATTTGGGTGACGTGGTTGAAAGAATCTGCTGGCCCTCCTGGAAACTCATAGCATCTATTACTGAATTGAACGGTGGGACATGATCTGCATATCTTAACTAGACTTGGACAAATTCCTTTCAGAGTTAGTTTCACCTTACCTTCTGTATAAGAAATGGGTAAACTAAATTGATGGTTTAGAGTGGGTTTCATAGAACTTCAGGATTGTTCAAGAAGTCCTTGCAGAAGCAATGGGGGAAACCTAATGGATAAAGCCTTGTTTTCAGTTGCTAAGTCAAGTCTGACTCTTTGTGACCCCATGGACTATTACACACCAGGCTTCCCTGTCCTTCATTGTCTCCTGGAGCTTGCTCAAATTCATGTCCATTGAGTTGGTGATGCCATCCAACCATCTCACCCTCTGTTGCCCTCTTCTCCTCCTGGGACTACTGTTTTAAAATCCTGAAGCTTTGCTGTGTTCTGTTTGACATGTTACAGTGATTTATTGAGGGGAGGGGTTGGGGAACGTGTTGCTCAGTGAAAGAAGAAAAAGGAGGGAGGGGGATGGGAGGTACATTGTAGCTTCAAGGAATTTGGGCTTCAAGTGTATCTTGGGGATACTCAAGAGGAGAGCTTTGGGATCTACATGGTTGGCATTCAGCCAGTCAAGAGTCTACAGAATCTCAATTATCCAGGATTGAGAAGCAGGCCACCATAAAGACCATTCCTTTCAAGTTATAAAACCACTTCCAGTTCAACAAAGTTTTGTATGCTGCACCAGAGAGAGCCTAGGGCATAAAGAACAGCTGGTAAGTGACCTCCACTCATCAAACAAGAGATTCCACACACAATGCCAGTCCAGCCACTGCTGGACTGCTCCCCACTCCAGTCCAATTAATTGTCCTTCGTTAAAAATTTTATTAACAATTATTATTGATATGACTGTCACTTGATGAGACCAGCTTTGCATATCCTTTGCCTTATTATGTTTTCATATAAGCAGCTGTTTGAATCCCCATTCTATAATCAGTGAAACTGAGGCTCAGAGAGGTTAATTAACTTTCTCAAGATCACAGAGTTAGAAGCAAAATCAAGAATTCAAATAGTTCTGATACAGAGCCCCGCCTCCCTTAAAAAGGACGGTAACCGAGGAAGGCAAAAGAAGCGGAGAGCAAAGGATGAAATGGTTAGATAGCATCACTGATTCAATGAACATGAATTTGAGCAAACTCTGGGAGATAGTGGAGGACAAGGAGCCTGGCGAGGTATAGTCCACAGGGTCGCAAAGAGCTGGACACAGCTTAGCGACTGAACAAGAGCAACAAACAAACAACCCCAGGATGACGTAAGGAGACCAATTTCACTGCCTCTCACTGCTTTCAGGAAAGACACACTAGGCAAGTCTTGCAGGTAATCAAATCTCTGCTCGAAGCAGCCCTCTAGCCCTAACTCCCTGCCTCCTGGACTTCTTTCAGAAAGAGAATGCATTTTTCACTTTTGAAATCACTTGGGTGTGTTGAGAACAGCCCGAGGTCACTCATGTCTTAAAGTCTGGCAAGTCAGATTGACATTCCTTATCTTCCTTATCTCGGGACATCAGTGGACCAAATGCAGTTGGCTGGGCTTCGTCCCAGCTTCTCCTCTTGGTCTCAAACCTGGTCCCGTCCTATAAAGAGCAGTCCTGGGATGCCGATTTGAAGATGAATCCACACAAAATCCAATTCCACTTTGCTTCTCCCCAACCCCTCAGCTCATGATGGAGCCCACGGTGACATTCTCCAAATAGCCCAAGCTCCCAAGAATGACATTGCAACAGCCACCCACATTCCCCACTGCTCATCTTGCCTCTTGGCCAGCTCTCAGCCTATAATTCTTTCCAAACCCGCCTGTATAAAATAATCATGTACATGAAGTAAAACAGGAGTCTTATATACACACTTAATAACTCTTGTGTACTATACAAGAGGGAATTCCACTTTATAACCCCCAGAGCTTTCGACTGGTTCTTATTTAGCTTTGCATTCCTGGTGCAAGATCTAAAACTTCTCTCTCTCTGCCCCAGCCTGTTGCTGCCTTTTGAAACTGTTGTGTCTCCAGATTCCTTGGGACCATTTCATCTCCATCTCTGCTTCTAATTGGGGGATTTAAGCATTGCTTTTAGCCCTAGAGCTAAATATCAGGGTTTCACTCAAAAATCCCATATTTGGGGAACTGAGCACATTGTACTGGGGAAGTGTCAAGCGTGAGCATGTCAAAGTAAATGGAGTTAAATGGGTCAGCTAATCCTTCTAGCCACGAACTCGATCTCAGGGTGAGAAAGTGGGTTCCCACACCTGGTATACGACAAGCGCCCTGTGTGGCCTCAGCCACATCATTGGTCCTTCTTGGATCTCTCAGCCTTTAAAGGGAATCCTTCAGTAGTAGATGACAATCCTTTGCATCTCCAGTTAATCAGGCAACACTTTTCACCAAAATCTTAAGTTTTAGGGGAATCAGATCAGATTAGTTGCTCAGTCATGTCCGACTCTTCAGTATCAAATCGTCTTTTACACTGACCCCATGAATACAATCAGACTTAGGAAAATAGCAGAAACAGTATTATGGAGTTAATTAGCTTTACTTTATAAAATATGCATAAATAGTGGCACCTAAGGTTGTAGAGGACAGGAACCAAGGGATGCAAATTCAGTCATTGTATGTACATTCAGCACATACCCATGGCTACCTGGTCTTTGCCTGATACAGTGCTCAGCACTTAGAAGATGACTGAGCTAGAGGCAGCCTCCTACATCAATTCAATTTCCTTTCACTCCCTAGCTTGCCCTACACTGGCCACACCGGCTCGCCTTATTTTCTTGGAGCACACCAATCTTGCTCCTGCCTCGGTGTCTTTGCACGTGCTGTCCCCTCCACCCAGACTGATCCCTTTTTCTAGTCATCAGACCTGGATCTCAACTCAAATCTCAGTAGAGACCGTTCTTTACCATCCCTCCCCTTAACATTCCCACTTCTCTCTCGCTGCCATAGCGTCTTCACAACATGTGTGTCTATATGGAATCGTGCTTGTTAGGGGATTGATTTCTGGTTTATTAACCAGTATCCTTCCCTCCCAAACTGGAAGCACCTTAAAGTCAGACATCTTTTTTAAAAAAACTTTTTATTTTATATTGGGGTAGAAGTGATTAACAATGTTGTGATATTCTCAGTCGGACAGCAAAGGGACCCAGCCATACATATACATAAACTACCCCCACACACCATTAAGGCTTCACAACATCGAGCAGAATCCCCTGTGCTATACAGTAGGGCCTTGTTGGTTATCCATTTTAAATACAGCAGTGTGTACATGTCCATTCCAAACTCCCTGACTATCTCTTCAACCCATCCTTCTCCCCTGGCAACCTAAAGTTCATTCTCTCAGTTTGCGAGTCTGTTTCTGATTTATGAATAAGTTCACTTGGATCATTTCTTTTTAGAGTCAGCATATAAGGGACATCATGCAATATTTCAAGTTCTGGGAGATGGTGAGGACAGAGAAGCCTGGTGTGCTGCAGTCCATGGGGTCGCAAAGAGTTGGACATGACTGAGTGACTGAAGAACAACAAGATGCAGCATTTCTCCTTCTCTGTTGAACTCAGAGATCTTGTCTATCATCCTACCTGTCTTTTCAAACTCTAGAAGAGTGCCTGGCATTTAAAGACATTCAATAAGTATAGAGGAATAACTCTATAATCAAATGAGTTTCAAGTCACATTTCTCCCCTAAAACACATCAAGTTAATCTGTCAAGCCCAACTCTTATTATTCCCTTCAGTACCATCAACACCCCCAAGGGATGCAATTTCTTCTCAAACAAGCATATGTCAAATGTGGTAAAAACATATAGCTCTCAGTTCAAAAGAAATCCTAGTAAGTAAAGTAGTTACTGTGACAGCAAGGGTGATCTGGTTAAGACAAGGGTTGGGGGTCTGGAACTCCATTCATGTCCCCTCCTCCCCAGTTCTACCCTAAGACACCTTTGGAGCCCCACCTGGGACAAACTGTGCAATTTTGATTTGAAAGAAACTTCATTTTTGTCAATGCTGGTAGGTATACTGTGGACTGATAAGGAGTTTCTATGGCCAAGTTTAGGAAATACATAATTTTTTTTTCAAGTTGAAAAATACAGTGTTATTGATAATTGGATTATCTATCAATTGACATAAACAGTATGAACTTAAAATTCAGGCTTATATATATGCCCATGGCATCATCAACACAATCAAGATAAAAAGTACATTCATCACCTCTAAGAGTCTTTTTCCTCCTTTGTAATTCATTCCTCTCCTTTCCTCCTGCCTAAGAAATACAAAATTGCTTTTAATAAATATGTATTAAGCGGTCCCTGGTAGCTCAGCTAGTAAAGAATCTGCCTGCAATGCAAGAGACCCTAGTTCGATTCCTGGGTCAGGAAGATCCCCTGGAGAAGGAATAGGCTACCCACTCCAGGATTGCTGGGCTTCCCTGGTGGCTCAGACAGTAAAGAATCCATCTGCAATGCAGGAGACCAGGGTTCGATCGCTGGGTTGGGAAGAGCCCCTGGAGGAGGGCATGGCAACCCACTCCAGTATTCTTGCCTGCGAATCCCTATGGACAGAGGAGCCTGGTGGGCTACAGTCCATGGGTTCACAAAGAGTTGGACACGACTAAGCACAGCACAGCATGTTCCAGAAATTGTGCTGGTTTGGGGGATACAGTAGGAAAAAAAAAAAACAACAGGTACAATTCCTGTACTCATAGGCCTCATAATCTAGGGATTACAGAAAAGTCTTCTGGGTCAAGAAGTGGATCAGTTCAAAGGTACAGATCAGATCAGATCAGATCAGTCACTCAGTCGTGTCCGACTCTTTGAGACCCCATGAACTGCAGCACGCCAGGCCTCCCTATCCATCACCAGCTCTCAGAGGTCACTCAGACTCACATTCATCGAGTCAGTGATGCCATCCAGCCATCTCATCCTCTGTCGTCCCCTTCTCCTCCTGCCCTCAATCCCTCCCAGCATCAGAGTCTTCTCCAATGAGTCAACTCTTCGCATGAGGTGGCCAAAATACTGGAGTTTCAGCTTTAGCATCATTCCTTCCAAAGAAATCCCAGGGCTGATCTCCTTCAGAATGGACTGGTTGGATCTCCTTGCAGTCCAAGGGACTCTCAAGAGTCTTCTCCAACACCACAGTTCAGAAGCATCAATTCTTTGGCGCTCAGCCTTCTTCACAGTCCAGCTCTCCCATCCATACATGACCACAGGAAAGACCATAGCCTTGACTAGGCGAACCTTTGTTTGCAAAGTGATGTCTCTGCTTTTGAATATGCTATCTAGGTTGGTCATAACTTTCCTTCCAAGGAGTAAGCGTCTTTTAATTTCATGGCTGCAGTCACCATCTGCAGTGATTTTGGAGCCCAGAAAAATAAAGTCTGACACTGTTTCCACTGTTTCTCCATCTATTTCCCATGTAGTGATGGGACCAGATGCCATGATCTTCGTTTTCTGAATGTTGAGCTTTAAGCCAACTTTTTCACTCTCCACTTTCACTTTCATCAAGAGGCTTTTGAGTTCCTCTTCACTTTCTGCCATAAGGGTGGTATCATCTGCATATCTGAGGTTATTGATATTTCTCCCAGCAATCTTGATTCCAGCTTGTGTTTCTTCCAGTCCAGCATTTCTCATGATGTTCTCTGCATATAAGTTAAATAAACATGGTGACAATATACAGCCTTGACGTACTCCTTTTCCTATTTGGAACCAGTCTGTTGTTCCATGACCAGTTCTAACTGTTGCTTCCTGACCTGCATACAGATTTCTCAAGAGGCAGATCAGGTGGTCTGGTATTCCCATCTCTCTCAGAATTTTCCACAGTTTCTTGTGATCTACACAGTCAAAGGCTTTGGCATAGTCAATAAAGCAGAAATAGATGTTTTTCTGGAATTCTCTTGCTTTTTCGATGATCCAGCGGATGTTGGCAATTTGATCTCTGGTTCCTCTGCCTTTTCTAAATCCAGCTTGAACATCAGGAAGTTCACGGTTCACATATTGCTGAAGCCTGGCTTGGAGAATTTTGAGCATTACTTTACTAGCATGTGAGATGAGTGCAATTGTGTGGTAGTTTGAGCACTCTTTGGCATTGCCTTTCTTTGGGATTGGGATGAAAACTGACCTTTTCCAATCTTGTGGCCACTGCTGAGTTTTCCAAATTTGCTGGCATATTGAGTGCAGCACTTTCACAGCATCATCTTCAGGATCTGGAATAGCTCCACTGGAATTCCATCACCTCCACTAGCTTTGTTCATAGTGATGCTTTCTAAGGCCCATTTGACTTCACATTCCAGGATGTCTGGCTCTAGGTCAGTGATCACACCATCATGATTATCTGGGTCGTGAAGCTCTTTTTTGTACAGTTCTTCTGTGTATTCTTGCCACCTCTTCTTAATATCTTCTGCTTCTGTTAGGTCCATACCATTTCTGTCCTTTATCGAGCCCATCTTTGCATGAAATGTTCCTTTGGTATCTCTGATTTTCTTGAAGAGATCCCTAGTCTTTCCCATTCTGTTGTTTTCCTCTATTTCTTTGCATTGATCGCTGAAGAAGGCTTTCTTATCTCTTCTTGCTATTCTTTGGAACTCTGCATTCAGATGTTTATATCTTTCCTTTTCTCCTTTGCTTTTCGCTTCTCTTCTTTTCACAGCTATTTGTAAGGCCTCCCCAGACAGCCATTTTGCTTTTTTGCATTTCTTTTCCATGGGGATGGTCTTGATCCCTGTCTCCTGTACAATGTCACGAACCTCATTCCATAGTTCATCAGGCACTCTATCTATCAGATCTAGGCCCTTAAATCTATTTCTCACTTCCACTGTATAATCATAAGGGATTTGATTTAGGTCATACCTGAATGGTCTAGTGGTTTTCCCTACTGTCTTCAATTTAAGTCTGAATTTGGCAATAAGGAGTTCATGGTCCGAGCCACAGTCAGCTCCTGGTCTTGTTTTTGCTGATTGTATAGAGCTTCTCCATCTTTGGCTGCAAAGAATATAATCGATCTGATTTCGGTGTTGACCATCTGGTGATGTCCATGTATAGAGTCTTCTCTTGTGTTGTTGGAAGAGGGTATTTGCTATAACCAGTGCATTTTCTTGGCAAAACTCTGTTAGTCTTTGCCCTGCTTCATTCCGTATTCCAAGGCCAAATTTGCCTGTTACTCCAGGTGTTTCTTGACTTCCTACTTTTGCATTCCAGTCCCCTATAATGAAAAGGCCATCTTTTTTGGGTGTTAGTTCTAAAAGGTCTTGTAGGTCTTCATAGAACCGTTCAACTTCAGCTTCTTCAGCGTTACTGGTTGGGGGAAAGACTTGGATTACTGTGGCATTGAATGGTTTGCCTTGGAAACGAACAGAGATCATTCTGTCGTTTTTGAGATTGCATCCAAGTACTGCATTTCGGACTCTTTTGTTGACCATGATGGCCACTCCGTTTCTTCTGAGGGATTCCTGCCCACAGTAGTAGATATAATGGTCCTCTGAGTTAAATTCACCCATTCCAGTCCATTTTAGTTCGCTAATTCCTAGAATGTCAACATTCACTCTTGCCATCTCTTGTTGGACCACTTCCAATTTGCCTTGATTCATGGACCTGACATTCCAGGTTCCTATGCAATATTGCTCTTTACAGCATCGGACTTCGCTTCTATCACCAGACACATCCACAGCTGGGTATTCTTTTTGCTTTGGCTCCATCCCTTCATTCTTTCTGGAGTTATTTCTCCACTGATCTCCAGTAGCATATTGGGCCCCTACTGACCTGGGGAGTTTCTCTTTCAGTATCCTATCATTTTGCCTTTTCATACTGTTCATGGGGTTCTCAAGGCAAGAATACTGAAGTGGTTTGCCATTCCCTTCTCCAGCAGACCACACCCTGTCAGATCTCTCCACCATGACCCGCCCATCCTGGGTTGCCCCACGGGCATGGCTTAATTTCATTGAGTTAGACAAGACTGTGGTCCTGGTGTGATTAGATTGACTAGTTTTGGGAGTATCTGAAGACGCATTTTTGCCCAAGGTTGCTGGGTATGTCGTGGATCTAGTGTTCCACAAAGCAAGCTTTGGGAAACACTTGTTGAGACCAACGAGCTGCTAGGAGCATCGTCAGAAAATGAACTCCTCAGCACTGTCCATTTTCAAAGCATTCCAACATTTTTTAAAATGTATATAATCCTAAATAACTCAACTAATTTGATCTCTGATGATGCATAAGGCATTTTGAGAACTCCTGTGTCTTGGGTCATCCTCTGGACATGGGTCATCCTTGTACTTGGACATGGGCATAGCCATTAAAAGACTCTCCTGTCTGGCTGGTCAATAACTAGAGAGTCCTATTTTGCATTTACATCAGCATACAGCTCTGTCTTTTGAGTCACTTCTCATAGGAAAAAGCACTTCTTAGACTGGAAATGCCTATAGAGAGATTTCAGCCATAAAATATACACTCTCCCCACACACAAATCAGGCAGAAAAATCCAATCAAAAGAGAGCTCCACTTTCTCTCATCTCCGCCTGGGGACATAATTAGCTGCTTCTTCCCATGTATTTGTAGAATCCTGTAGCTTTAACTATCTGAAGCACTTACCACAGTAGTTATTATTCATGACAACCATGCAGGGTTTTGTATTTTATGCCAGGCACTTTGCAAGATATTTTCCATGTATTACCGCTTTTTTTCCCCAACTCATAAGGGGTAGATACTATCACCATTCTTGTTTTAAAGATGAGAAAACTGGGGTTCAGAAAGGCTAAATAACTTGCCCAAAATACTTGATGAATTAGAATCGATGGAAGACCAACATTTGAACCCAAGTTAATCTGATTCCCAACTCCACACTCTCCCCTCTACATCTCCCAGTTCATGACTTAAGGATCTATAGCCTCCAGCTTAGATCTTCAGTTTCTTGAATGATATCTTTGAGTTTCAAATATTAATAGCACCTAACACAGTTCATCAGAGAAGGCAATGGCACCCCACTCCAGTACTCTTGCCTGGAAAATCCATGGACAGAGGAGCCTGGTAGGCTGCAGTCCATGGGGTTGCTAAGAGTCGGACATGACTGACTTCACTTTCGCTTTTCTCTTTAATGCATTGGAGAAGGAAATGGCAACCCACTCCAGTATTCTTACCTGGAGAATCCCAGGGACAGGGGAGCCTGGTGGGCTGCCATCTATGGGGTCGCACAGAGTCAGACACGACTGAAGCAACTTAGCATTAGCATAGCATCAACACAGTTCATGATGCTGAAGCTCCAATACTTTGGCCACCTGATGTGAACAAATGACTCATTGGAAAAGACCCTGATGCTGGGAAAGATTAAAGGCAAAAGGAGAAGAGGGCGGCAGAGGATGAGACAGTTGGACAACATCACCAACTCAATGGACATGAACTTTGGCAAATGCCAGGAGATAGTGAGGGACAGGGAAGCCTGGACTGCTGCCACCCATGGGGTTGTAAACAGTCAGACATGACTTAGCGACTGCACAACAATAACTGCACAGTTCATGGTGCCTTGTGGGGGCTCAGCACAGACACTGAATGAACTGTGAGAAGCAGCATGGTACTAAGGAAAGAGATTTGGGTTACAAAGCAAGAAAACTGGATCTTTCTTCAGGCTTTGTAACTAACCCATGATGTGACCTTGAGCAAGCCCCTTCTTCCTTTCTGCACCTTTGCCTTCCCATCTGTAAAATGGGAGAATTGGAAGAGATGATTTCCAATGATACTTCTCAGTCCAAGTGACCTACAGTGCAAGCTGGTGTCACATTTTTTTTTTTAATAAAAAGGAACAAAATTGTGCCATTTGCAGAGACATGAATGGACCTAGACGCTGTCGTATAGAGTGGACTAAATCAGAAAGAAAAAAAACAAATATTGTGTATAACGCATACATGTGGAATCTAGGAAAAAAATGGTACAGATGAATCTATTTGCAAAGCAGAAATAGAGACAAGGATGTAGAGAACAAGGGGAGAAAAGAAGGTGGGAGAAAATGGAAATTTATGATTGACATATGTACACTACTGTATATAAACTAGATAACTAATGAGAACCTATCCTACAGCACAGGGAAATCTACTCAGTGCTCTGTGGTGACCTAAATAAGAAAGGAAATCAAAAAAAGAGGGGATTTATGTACACATGTGACTGATTCACTTTGCTGTGCAATAGAGACTACCAAAACATTGAAAAGCAACTAAATTCCAATAAAAATAAATATGTGGGAATTCCCAAGAGGACAAAGGTAGTGTCGTCTGTTTCTAACCTAGAAACATCTGAAAGTGAACCTATTAGTCGTCCAGTCATGCCTGACATTTCGGCAACCTATGGACTGTAGGCTCTGTCCGTGGAATTCTGCAGGCAAGAATAGTGGAGTGGGTAGCCATTCCCTTCTCCAGATCTTCCCGACCCAGGGATCGAACCCAAGTTTCCCACATTGCAGGCAAATTTTTTTACCATCTGAGCCGCCAGGGAAGCCACACACACCCCAAATCCCACACCCCAAATCCCACACCCCAAATCCCAGAAAGAAGCAAAAGCCATTTCCTTCTAAGGGAAGATAGAGCCGTGAGTGAACCGCAGCACTGACCCAAGCCTTCAAGAATGAGAATGGCTGGAGGCCAGCCAACAAGGGCAGACGGAAGCTGGGGTGGGGAGGCCTCTTGGCTTCCCCCCCGCCGCCCCACACCCCTCCGATGAACTTCAAATTCCTGGGTCAGACCTTTCATCACCAGCACGAAGTCTCTGGAAAATATACACGAGAAGGATCCAAGTCTAGTTTTTCCAAGGCCTTTGCCTCATCTCTCACCCTCCCCTGACATAGACGAGGAAGAGATCAAGAAGCCAAGAGACAGAACGTTGTAAAAAAACAAAACAAAACAAAAAAAACCTTTGTACAAAATAAATAAATAAATCCATCCAAGACGTCATCTTTTTTGTTATAAAAACATGTTTTCCTTGCTTTCTGACCCTCTAGCATTTTGGTGTTTGGGGAGTTTATTGAATGCCTAGTGTCCACGAACTCTTGGAAAGTTCATTTCCCTGACTCTTCTTGGCTGTTAAATCTTAGCACTGGTTGCTGGAAAGTAATTTAGTTTCGGGGGGAAGAAAAAAAAAATTGTGTTGTTTTTTTTTTCTTTTCCCCCAAACACCCTCATCCCTGAGTTCCCACTTTAGGACTTTATGCTGGATTTTCTCCGATAGTTTATAGATTCCCAAACACATAGCCAGAGTTTTTCTTTTCCCATGGACTCTGTGGAATTCACCTGAAAACTTGGTGATTATTTATGTTCCAACGTACTTACAGTCAAGCCACCCAGGACTTCGTATCCACAGGAAAACTGACAAATCCAATCAACTCTCCCAGTGCAGCTCTGTAAAGTCTTATTCATTTGGATGCCATCAGTTCAGAATTTTTGGATAATTCAGACAGTCTGGATGGAAGTTGCTTTTTGCACAGTTCTACACACACACAAAAAAGAGAGAGTTTCTTAACAAATTGATAATGCAAAGCAGACTGTTGGAGCTGAGAATAAACTGTCTTCAAGTTCTCCAGAATAGCATTCACTGACAGGCAATCAACGATTAATTACAAATTATTTTTATCAAACAATTAAAATGAATTCCAGGCAACTCACCATACCTTGGGAATAGTATAGGACAGAGAGAGGGAAAAAAGGGGGGCTTCCAATCCATCATGCAAGAGCTCAAATTCCAGCTATGTAACTCATAAGTTTCAGTTACTGTGCATAAGCTCCTTCCCTTCCCTGTGCCTTAATTCTGACATATGGAAAAGTTTGCACAATGGACATAAGAATTGGAAATCACATAGGTGAAAGCAGAGTTTCCAAAACTATGCTCAGAAGGATTCTAAGTCCACAAGATATTAACACATATTGCATGAAAAAGAGATCCATGGCTAAATAAGTCAGGATAAACTAAGCTAAATAAAATTAAATATGTTTGCTTGCTTTTTTCATTTGTTTATGTGCAGACCTTCTCAGTGCCTTTAATATTGTACTTTATATTGCAAATTCCCAAAGGGAGGACATACTAAGCATTTTTTCCCAAATTTCTTTCACCAGGAAATTCTTCCTGCTGAAATACTTTTTGACCTCTTACAGAACTCTCACTGAAGAAAGCTTGGAAAACAAGGCTCTAGGATCTGTGGTCTGAACTTTGTAGTAGTGGTATTGAGCCCTTATGGAGACATTTATACTTTATCTCCAAATCTTCTTGGGACCAAGGTCAATATCTGGAGGATAGAGTTCATGACCAAAAAAACAGATTCTGACATATAAAGCCATAGTCTTACAGACTCCCCACAAACTAGCCTAGAAAAATTAACTTGTAGGACTTTTTTTAATGTACCTGGAAATCCTTGTATCAGGATGCTAGGATCTTCAGGGTCATTGACACAAGGCCTGAAAAGTTTCAGAAAATTAAGGAAGTAGATTGGGAAGAGAAAGCATAAGAGAGAAGCAAGGAATCTAATTCTGGCATGAGATAACAATGTTAAGGGTGCTTGTAAAATCATTAAAGCAATGAAAAATAGAAACCATAATAGAATAAAATTCAAGTCTTGTTACCAGTTTTCCTTCTGGGAACTATGGTAAATGCAGTTGTCCTTATTCCTCCAAAGAGAAGGACATCCACAAGGAACTTGGGATGGTATTAAAGGGTGGATCCAAAAGAATGTCAAGATTCATCCCTACCCTAATAAGACTAAAAATGGAATTAACAAGACAGAGTTCACAAAGAATGTTACAACACAGCTCATAACTAAGAAGGAAATGGAAGTTCCAGATAGTAAGCTGTCGTTCATTTACATCTTCATTAATTTGTGTTCAGCATGTGACAGGTGATAGAAGGCTCAGTCAAGTCCGTTCCTGACATTTTGCTCTTGCAAAAGAGCACGTGACCCCTATTGTCATCACAGTGGAGGAAGAAAGGGCTGAAGAGTTGCATGGAGGGTATTTTTTTTCAGGAAGCTTACGTTTTCCCCGGGCGGTATGTCAGAGGCAATGGTATTCACCAGCTCTCCCTGTGTTCCTCCACATTTTCCAGCTGCCCTTGACATGAGACTGGGGTCCCTTGACTGGATTCTTCTTGATGGGAATGTGGGCAGAGATAGGCCCACCTTTAAAAACACCCTCCAGAGGACTTCCCTGGTGGACCCAGGGCTAAGATTCTGCGCTTCCAGTGCAGGGGGACTGGGTTTCAACCCCTGGTCAGGAAACTGGATCCTCCATGCCACAACTAAGAGTTTGCACGCCACAACAAAAGATCCCATATGCCACAACTACGGCCCAGTGCAGTCAACTAAATAATTTTTTTATTAAAATAAAAACACCCTCCATGCAACTCTTTAGCCCTTTCTTCCTCCCCTGTGATGACCTTAGGGGTCACGTACTCTTTCACAAGAGCAAAAAAGATGGAGAAGGGCTCCCCAAATACATAGAAGACTGACGAGAGAGAAATAAACATGCATTGAGTCAGGCACTGAGATCTGGGGCCTCATCTTGGTAGTACACAGGATCAAGTGTGGCCGTGTCTGGCCCATGTGAAAGTAAGCAGGGAAGAACAGAGAGAAAAGAAGAGCAAGCTGATACACAGAAGCAGAACACTGAGATGAGAAGCCCTGTGAACCACAACAGATGCAAAGAGTTATCTTGACACGTGTACACCCATGGCGGATTCATGTTGATGTATGGCAAAACCAATACAATAGTGTAAAGTAATTAGCCTCTAATTAAAATAAATACTTTTTTTTTTTTTTAAGTCATCTTGGGTCAGGAGTTTCGAGGGTCTTGGGCCCAGGCCCTTGTGGGGTCTACCGTGTACTCTTGCCCTTGTTTTCTTTAATATCCACCAATGTCCTCCAATAATCTCATGTTCTGGGTGTAAGTTACGTAAAAGTTTGCTCCCCATGACCTAAAACGTCCTTGACTAACTCAACACATTATGGCTAGAACAGCGAATGGGTAGAAGAATGGAACAATCTTTTCTCTTAAACCAAAGCAGAAAAAGCATACATAGGGCACCACATGGGGCTTCCCAGGTGGCACTAGTGGTAAAGAAGCCACTTGCCGATACAGGAGATGCAAGAGACCTGGGTTCGATCCCTGGGTGGAGAAGATCCCCTGGAGGAGGAAGTGGCAACCCACTCCAGTATTTTCGCCTGGGAAATCACATGGACAGAGGAGCCTGGCAGGCTACGGTCCATGGGGCTGCGAAGAGTCGGACACAACTGTGCAACTGAGCATGCAGGGCACTATATAAGCATGCATGATGTGGCTTTCAAGTTGCACACAGTAGGCTCAGAAAAGTAGATCATAACAGGAGGGACAGAAAAGAACATTGAGAAGATTAATGCTTTTGAATAAAAAGACTTTCTTCAAAATTGTGTTCGAGTAGGTCATTTTACAATTTCATAAAAAAAGAATAATAACATAGTGAAAATTGCCAAGATCATGAAGTTAGGACTCATCGTATGCTTGTGCTGATAGAGCTTGAAATAAAAGGCAACCCTCAAGTACCGAGCATTATAATTATATGCTACTTTAAAGAACCACAGTCAATTCTCCTGCTGACTAATTGTAACTATCTGTCAAGAACTGAAGACAGAGAAGCCATCGTAGCGTTGGAGGGATTGTCTCATCCTGGGGTCTGGCTTGAGATTTCCTCTCCCAGGTCCCTCTAGGAACCTGTCTGAGTGACAAGGAGAATTTCATCACAAAATCTCTTCTTTGGATTTCCCTAACCTCACCTGGAAGGGGAAGGGAGAAAAAAAGGAAAAAGTCTCAGTAAGAGAAATAACTGAAAGATCATGGGGAAAGAAATCCAGTAGATCAGGTTCTTAAACGAAGGATCTACAAATTTCTTATTATTTCTTTGTTCTCCCTCTAGGGTAGGGACTATGTCCGGCTGCCTCGCTGTTGTACCCTCAGCCTCTGAAGGCAGTGTTGGGCAGATAGTAGAGGCTCCATGATTATTTGTTGAATGAATGAATGAAGCCAACGAGAGTATCCTTTACTTTCTTATTTCTAGATTGATGTCAATTCTGAGGCCTAACACTGACTCAATATAAGAAAAGAATTTCAGGTCATAAACCATGGAATCATTGACCAAATGTGAAATAGCTAGGGAAGCCTCTCACATGAATTGGAAGATTTCAGTGACTGTGGTGAAACCCAGAAAGAGAAAAAATATTTCACTGAGGTTATAAAGAGATACCTCTTTGCTCTTCCAATGGTTATTAAATGAGGAGCTGGTGTGTGCTGGGTTCATGCTAAGACCAGGGGTAATTCAGAAATGATACTTCTTCAGCAGAAGGAACAGACCTGTAAAATGGTCTACACTCTAGCCCAGCACTAGCTGATACAAATCTAAGGGATGCCACATATGTCATTTTAAAGTTTTGAGCAGTGACTTTAAAAAAAAAAAAAATGTTGGCTATGCCGTGCAGCTTGCAAAATTTTAGTTTCCCAACCAGGGACTGAACCCAGGTCCTGGCAGTGAAATCACAGAGTCCTAACCACTGGACCACCAGGGAATTCCCTCAAGCAGTCACATTTTTAAAAAGTAACTTGTGAAATTAATTTAATATCATTACATGTATTAATCTACTAAGTATATTATTTAACCCAATACATCCAAAATATGGTCATTTTATCATGTGATCAAGATAAACATTATCAATGAGAAATTCTACATTCTTTTTTCATCCTAAGATTTCAAAAAGAGATATATTTTATAGTAACAACCCTTCTTATTTGGGTGCTAAATTTTCATCAAAAATTCTGGAAATTTTATATTTAGGAGTCATAATCACTATAGCTGAAAAGTGCAGATTCACATGCTAAAGTTGTTTCAAACATACTTGAAAACCGATAGCTGAATAGCTGAATCATGCTTTTCAGCTGAATAGCTTCCAATAGCTGAATCATGTCAGTTTTTAAATATGAAATTAAATTAATCAACATTAAACAGAATTGAAAATTCAGTTCTTTAGTTGAATAAGTCACTCTTCAAGTGCTCAACAGTACCAGTACCCATTGACTGCCATGTTGGACAAGTAGGGATATAGAACATTTCCATCACTGCAGAAAGTTCAACTGGAACAGCATTGCTCTTGATGGTCTAATAAACCTACAAATATTGAAGATAATCATGTACTTTCCCCTTTTTTATATCCCTAGAACAATGATTAATCCATAAGATTCCACAGATGATAGTTGAAAGGAGGAATGAATGATCAAGCTGTCATATTACAGAGGTTGGAGGGTTCAAAGAAAACTTAGCAAAAGAAGGGACATTCACGACAGGCCTTGATGGGTGAATAGAAGTGCACTAGGCAAATATTAAATCCCATGGACAGAGGAGCCTGGTAGGCTGCAGTCCATGGGGTCGCGAAGAGTCGGACACGACTGAGCCACTTCACTTTCACTTTTCACTTTCATGCATTGGAGAAGGAAATGGCAACCCACTCCAGTGTTCTTGCCTGGAGAATCCCAGGGACAGGGGACCCTGGTGGGCTGCCTTCTCTGGGGTCGCACAGAGTCGGACACGACTGAAGTGACTTTGCAGCAGCAGCAGGCAAATATTAAGGCAAAGACAGAGTAAGAGCCTGGTGCAAGGATGCTGAATTATAAAATGATCTATTAATACTATGCTGTTAAGAGCATGAGTTTTGTTCATTTGTTTGCCAAGTCAAGATGAAATTGAATTAGTGCATAAAACTGCACTAATTTCCAGCTGGGTGTCTTTGGAAAAATCATTTAACCTCTCTGAGGCTTGATTTCCTCATCTGTAAAATAGGAGTACTAACTTCATCAGTTTCGAGGACTCACAAGGTAAGAGATGCAGAGTGCACACTGTAGTGCCTGATACATAATAAGCAATCAAAAAATGTTAAATGTCAGTCATTATTGTGTCCAGTGTTTCATGAGAAGTGGATCATGGTGGCACAGCAGGGTTCCAGATGCTCCCCACCCCAATCCCAACATCTCTTCTCACCCTCTGTCTTAGTGTCCTAACTTTTAATAGTGTAGTTATGTCCCAGGTAAAAGTCCACTTCTTTCAGCCTTCCTATAACCCAGGGAAGCTGTGGGCCCTAGTTTAGGTCACCAAACTTTAAAAGAATGATGTATTTGTTCATTCTAAATGAACAGTGATCTAAATGAATGATCTTACTTCTAGGAAGTTTCTTAGAGGGAGGGGGTTTCTCTTCTGTCTTCCTCTCCCCGCTGCCCCAAATGCAAGTGATGCTCTAGGTTTCACAATACAGGGAATTAGAAGGCATGATGATGATGATGTAGGTAGCATTTTGAGTCTTCCTTGACCTTGGAACTAGTTTGTTAAGGACCATCTCTTGGGATGAGAACAAAGTTTGGGCAACGTGGTTTAGGTGATCCGGAGGGAAGAGTTCATGGCTGAGATGCCAGTGGACTGAGAATACCATATGCAATGAATGTGTGCACTATCTCACGCTCTGGGATGCTGGAGGGATGCTGGGGTTCCATCAGAGCCAATGCCATCTCAGGGTCACATGGCTGTGCCTGGTCCTCTGTGAGGTCGGGGGACCGAAGGTGATTCGTTGGCCAACAACAGTGGCAGCCCCACCATATGGTGTGGGTTTGTAACTTTTCTGCTCCGCCTGCAGCTGCTTGTTTATTGTGGTTCTCCTGCTGATTGTCAATTGACATTAGACGCTAAGGAATGCTGCCGTGTCTCTTGAATCTATTGTGTTTCTCGTAAACTGTTGTTTGTTGTGGCCAAAAAATTGGATGATGGGATATTTTTTTCAGCCTGTATTTTTGGAGCCGTCGTTTGATGTTTGGAAGAGAACATTTGCTTGTGTGTTTTTAAACCATCCTAAATGGGAATAAAGTCAGTAAGTTACTCCTTGCTGTCCTTCAAAGAAACCCAAGCTTGGCTTTGTCTTAAACACTCTACCATAAACCTTGATACATTAAGCCAAGTAGACTGGAATTATCCACAGAGAGGAAAGTAGCTTATAATCTCCATCTAGGTTGTGGGATACCTTCAGAAAAAAAAAAATAAAGGCATTATTCTAGAGACTCACTGTGAAGTTTTATTGTATGCATGCATGCTCAATCACTCAGTCATGTCCAACTCTTTGTGACTCCAAGGACTGTAGCCCACCAGGCTCCTCTTTTCATGGGATTTTCCCAGGCAAAAATACTGGAGTGAGTTGCCATCCCCTTCTCTGGGTTGGGAGATCTTCCCAACCCAGGGATCAAATCCAGGTCTCCTTCATTGCAGGTGGATTCTTTACTGTCTGAACCACTAGGGAAGACCAAGAATTTTACATAACTCATATCAAACATCCCATCAATCCTGGGACTTGTCTGATGGTCCTGTGGTTAAGACTCTATGCTTTCACCGCAGGGACATAGGTTCAATCCCTGATCAGGGAACTAAGATCTTAGTGGATGCCATGTGCTGTGGTTTTAAAAAAATATTAAAACCTCCCTACAATCCTAAAGGCAGGGATTGTTACTAATGGCATTTCACAGGAGGAAATTGAAGATCATAGAAGTTAAGCAATTGTGTAAGTTCACACAGTTGAGACTGGGGTCAAACACAAGCCTACCAGACTCTCGAAGTCATGAACTTAATGTATTAAACTATGCTGTGATTAATGCTTAATATTTAGCTATTATAAAACCAGGTAATGAGGTTCTTCCTCCATTAGCAACTATAGTGTTTAATATTGCTCTGTGTGCAAAACATTTGGGAAGATATTTTTTCTGCAATGTTTTATTTTTTGATTATATATATATATCTTTTTAATTCTTTTCTCCCATATACTTTACTTTTTAACTTTTTGTTTTGTATTGAGGAATAACCCATTAATTTATTTTTAATTAGAGTATAATTGCTCTACAATATTGTGCTAGTTTCTGCTATACTATATGCACACATATATCCCCTCCCTATTGAGCCTCACCCAGGCCGCATCCCATCCCTCTAAGTCATCACGGAGCACTGAGCAGAGCTCCCTGTGTTACACAGCAGCTTCCCACTAGCTATCTATTTTACACACGGTAGCATATATATATATATATCAATGCTGCTGCTGCTGCTGCTAAGTCGCTTCAGTCGTGTCTGACTCTGTGCAACCCCATAGACGGCAGCCCACCAGGTTCCGCCATCCTTGGGATTCTCCAGGCAATAACACTGGAGTGGGTTGCCATTTCCTTCTCCAATGCATGAAAGTGAAAAGTGAAAGTGAAGTCGCTCAGTCATGTCCGACTCTTAGCGACCCCATGGACTGCAGCCCACCAGGCTCCCCCGTCCATGGGATTTTCCAGGCAAGAGTACTGGAGTGGGGTGCCACTGCCTTCTCTGGTATCAGTGCTACTCTCTCAAATTGTTTCCCCCCTTCCTTCCCCCACTGTGTCCACAAGTCTTTTCTCTAAGTCTGCGTCTCTATTCTTGCCCTGCAAATTAGGTTCATCAGTACCACTTTCTAGATTCCATATATATGCATTAATATACGATATTTGTTTTTCCCTTTCTGATTTACTTCACTCTGTATGACAGATTCTAGGTCCATCCACATCACTACTTTGCAATGCTTTAAAGCAATCTATCCTAGGACCTTGCTTTTCTCACCCTCAGAATCAACAGTGTGCTTTAAGGACTAACAAGGCAATGGGTGAGAAGGAGTTCAAGAGATGAAAGTAGAAGTCTTAAGTCAGAGCTAAAAGTATGTGAAATGGTAGGTTTCTTTCTCATCTGCACTAGTTCCTTCTATTTGCATTCGGTTTGAATTCAAAGAGGGTAAAAAACACATTTTGCAAATGGAACCCCAGGCTGCTCAACTCAGTCCTTTCAGGCCATTACCTCCCCAGATGAGGTCAGTGGTCTCTAGTTATTCACAATTAATTCTGTCAACCACGCACATGTCAAAAAAATACAACTGCCAGATTTTGTGAGTTGAAATGTTCCCAGCTCCCACCCACAGTCACACATATGTGGAAATTGAAGAGAGGGTCTCCAGACCCAGCTGAGACCGCTCATGTGGAGTTACTCTTGTGGACAGGAACGATCCTGGGCCAGTCCACCCTGGTTTTCCAGAAAGCATTCGGGCTTTCCAAGTCTTGGGCAATATTAGCCAGGGATTGTTTATCTGTTTTGATTGTTGTGCTCTTTCCAAGTTGAAGACATCTGTGAAGTGTTTTCTTGATTGCAAATGTGGACCCTGTTTAGTTTGCTTGTGTGTGTGTGTTTTGCTCCATGTTAGAAGAATCACCAAAAAGAAGAAAGGTCATCTAGAGGGAAAAGATCCTCACCCAACAGGAAATAAAATGAGAAGGAAAAAAAAAAGGCAGGAGTGATGTTGCCTCTATCGTGATTTGTTCTGCACATACCAGGGGCCATGTGTGTGTTAGTGGGTGATAGGTGTTGGTATGGGGTCACAAAGAGTCAGACACAACTGAGCGACTAATGCACACACACAGGTGTTGATAGAACCTTGAGAAAGAACACATACTAAAGCCACCAGGCTGGGACTTTCCTGGTGGTCCAGTGGCTAGGATGCTACATTCTCAATGCAGGGAGCCCGAGTATGATTCCTGGTCAGGGAACTAGTTCCCACATGCCACAGTGGAGACTGAAGATCCCAGGTGTTGCAACTAGGACCAAGCACAGCCACATAAAACTATTTATTTTGGACTTCCCTGGTGGTGTAGTGGATAAAAATCCGCCAGCCAGTGCAGGGGACACGGATTTGATCCTTGGTCCGAGAGGATCCCACATGCCGCACAGCGACTAAGCCCAAGCACCACAACCACTGGGCCTGCACTCTAGAGGCCTGTACTTTGTCACAGGAGAAGCCGCCACGATGAGAAGCCCACGCACCACAACGAAGAGGAGGAGCCCCTACTCCCACAGCAATGAAGACCCAGTGCCACCAAAAATAAACACATTTTTTTAAAGTTGTATTAAAAAAATAAAATAAAATCAAGCCTCGAGCTGTGCTAAAAGCTCAGCTCTGTTCTCATAAGCTATATGACCTTGAGTTTGTAACTTCATCTTTCTGAGCCTCTGTGACCTTTTCTGAAAATTAGGAAGGGCGGTAGTAAATAATAATTATTGATTATATTTATTGAATGCTTTCTATGTGCCGTGAGCCTTCTTAATTCTCACGGTAAGTCTTTGAGCGGAGTACCATCACCCCCATTATACAGAAAACAAATATTCAGAGATGGAACACCTTTCTCACAGTCACAGAGTAAATGGCAGCACTAACCCCTATGTTACCTGACTCTGGAAAATAAGCTCATAACATGGTTTTAACACAAAGGCTATCAGAATTTAGGGAGAAGAGTCAAGGGAAGTATCACCTCCTAACAGAATTATTCACTGGATGTATAGGCAGCAAAAGCAAAAATAAACAAGTGGAATGACATCAAACTCAAAAGTTTTTGCAGGGCAAAGGAAATCATCGAGTGAAAAAACCAGCTATGGAATGGGAGAAAATATTTGCCAAATGTAGATCTGATAGATTACTGTCTGAAATATACAAGGAACTCCTACAACTCAACAGCAAAGAAACAACCCAATTCAAAAATTAGCAAAGGAACCAAATAGACATTTCTTCCCCAAAAAGAGATACATAGAGATGGCCAAAAGGTACAGGAAAGTATTCTCAGCAGGGAAATCAAAACCACAAGGAGACATCACCTTGGACCTATTAGGATGACTATTATCAAAAAAAAAAAAAAAAAACCAAGAACAAAAATTAGCAAATGTTGGCAAGAATATGGAGAGAGAGAACCCTTGTATGCTGTTGATGGGAATGGAATTTGGTGAAGCCACCAAACAAATGGCAAACAGTATGGAAGTTCCTCAAATAATTAAGCATAGAACTGCCATATGAGCCAGCAATTCCACTCCTAGGTATTCATCCAAAGAAACTGGAATCAGGATCTCTAAGCCATGTCTGCCTTCCTTGCAGCATTATTCACAACAGCCAACCTAGCGTGAAAGCAGCCTAAATGTCCATCAGCTGGCGAATGGATAAAGAAAATGTGGTGTTTACATACATAAAAATATTATTCAGCCTTAAAAAAGGAAGGGAAGTCTACCATTTGTGACAACATGGGTGAATCTGGAGGACATGATGCAAAGTGAAATAAGCCAAACACAGAAAGACAAATACAGTATATCACTTCTATCAGGAATCTCATAGAATAAGGAGTAGAACAGTGGTTACCAGGGGCTCAACCGAAACAGAGAGGAGTTGGTCAAAGGGCGCAGAGGTTCAGTTATGCAAGATGAATACATCCTAGAGTTTTGCATACAGCACAGTGATCTTGGTTCACAATGCTGAACTGCATACTTGGAAATTTGCTAAGAGAGTAGGTCTTGTGTCATTATCTTATGAACAATCAAGGAAAGAAAGAGGGAGGGAGGAGCAAAGGAAGGAAATAACTTTTGTAGTGATGGATAGGTTTATGTTATACATAACCATAGAAATGTTTTCACAGGCATATACTTACCTATCTCCAGTATCATCAAGTGGTATATATTATATATGCACAGCTTTCTATATATCAATTACACCTCAACAAAATTGTTTCTTTAAAGATTCTATTTATACCCCCCTCCAAAAAAAAAAAATATTTATACTACCACCTAGGCATGACATACTCAATGAAAATAGATCAATGGACATACAGGTAGGTTCACTAAAACACACACACACACACACACACACACACACACACACACAAGAAACTTCCACTTCCAGAGCTAGGGGGAAAAAAGAAAGGTGAGCAGAAAGGAACTTACAGGTAATGAGAGCCTCTCACTACAATGAAGCCATTGATACCCAACAATGAAAGCTCCAAGGAGGAAAGAGATTTGAAGGAAATGTGATAGATGTGGGAAAAGACTAATAAAGCTTCTATTCTTCCAGAGACCCCCGGCCACTGAGGCACCAGGATGTGACATGGATTGAGCATCAGCTCCCAAGGGGCCAACAGGTCAAGACTGTCAGGAAATTCCTGTGGGCCAAACTAACAGATATATGGAGACCCTTCCATGTTAGAGACAGGCCAGTGAACAAACGCACAGCATCAAGTTGACTCTTGGAGGCAGATTCAGAATCCATCCTTCTCATTCCAGAGTCCCAAGAGGCCTTTGCCCGTGCAGCAGTGAAGCTGCAACTTCATGACTGAACCACCGCTGTGTCTGCATTTCAACTGAGGGGCAGTGAGAGATGGGATTCTGGTCATCACCACCATGGTACTTAGAACTTGTGTTCTAACACAAAGGGTGACGGTTTCAAACCCTTGTGGCAGAATTAGAAAAAGGAAAAACAAAATCTGTGGTTGATATGCAGAGAAAACTAGTGGTTACCAGCAAGGAGAAGGAAGAGGGAAGGGGCGATATATGGAAGAAGGGCTAAGAGGCACAGATTCTTATGTACAATACAAGGTTCAAAGATGTATTGAAGAATATGGGGATTATAGCCAATATTTTTAGAAAAATATAAAAGGAGTATAACCTTTAAAAACTGTAAATCACAGTCTGGTACACCTGTAACATATATAAAAATTCTACTTCAATTAAAAACTTTAAAAATTCATGTATATATACATAGAGAGAGAGACTTTTTTGGAATACATTCCAGTATTTTGTTAATAAACAATGGATTATATAATATACTCTGTTTAGTAACCTTTTCTCATTTCATATAGAATGGATACATTTTCCTTTGCCCTTAAATATAGATGTATTATTTGTATAGCATTCTGTTGTGTAGAACTTACGATTCATTTATTTAATAGATTACATCTGATGGACATTTAGGTGTCTTTGGGATATTATGAACAGTGGTGCCATAAACATATTTGTGGATTAAAAAAAGAAAGAAATACCGATGAAATGAAGGTTGTCAGTAAAACTATCATGTATACAAATGACAAAAGATCATCTACACATAAACACTAATAAAAAACGAACAAGTATGGAACCAGAGTTCTGACTCACTGAACTTTCAGTTGACCATAACTCTTTTTTCTTATTTCACTTTTAGGGGAAAAAAAGAATGGATTAGAAAAACAAGTGAAGGTGGATTCAGAAATTAGTCAAAGGAGGAGTCAGAACATATTCGACTTAATTTCCAGTACCTCCTGCACCTTTTTGATCTATATTCACCAGATTGTGCACACCATGAGGATATAGGCCACGGTTTTCTGTCACTGCTGCGTCCTTGATACCTTGTGGAGTGTATAGTGCTTAATTCGAGTGGAGCTATTCCAAATCCTGAAAGATGATGCTGTGAAAGTGCTGCACTCAATATGCCAGCAAATTTGGAAAACTCAGCAGTGGCCACAAGATTGGAAAAGGTCAGTTTTCATCCCAATCCCAAAGAAAGGCAATGCCAAAGAATGCTCAAACTACAGAACAACTGCACTCATCTCACACGTGAGTAAACTAATGCTCAAAATTCTCCAAGCCAGGCTTCAGCAATATGTGAACCGTGAACTTCCTGATGTTCAAGCTGGTTTTAGAAAAGGCAGAGGAACCAGAGATCAAATTGCTAACATCTGCTGGATCATGGAAAAAGCAAGAGAGTTCCAGAAAAACATCTATTTTTGCTTTATTGACTATGCCAAAGCCTTTGACTGTGTAGATCACAATAAACTGTGGAAAATTCTGAGAGAGATGGGAATACCAGACCACCTGATCTGCCTCTTGAGAAATCTGTATGCAGGTCAGGAAGCAACAGTTAGAACTGGTCATGGAACAACAGACTGGTTCCAAATAGGAAAAGGAGTACGTCAAGGCTGTATATTGCCACCATGTTTATTTACTTATATGCAGAGTACATCATGAGAAACGCTGGACTGGAAGAAATACAAGTTGGAATCAAGATTGCTGGGAGAAATATCAATAACCTCAGATATGCAGATGACACCACCCTTATGGCAGAAAGTGAAGAGGAACTCAAAAGCCTCTTGATGAAAGTGAAAGAGGAGAGTGAAAAGTTTGGCTTAAAACTCAACATTCACAAAACGAAGATCATAGCATCTGGTCCCATCACTACATGGCAAATAGATGGAGAAACAGTGGAAACAGTGTCAGACTTTATTTTTCTGGGCTCCAAAATCACTGCAGATGGTGACTGCAGCCATGAAATTAAAAGACGCTTACTCCTTGGAAGGAAAGTTATGACCAACCTAGATAGCATATTCAAAGGCAGAGACATTACTTTGCCAACAAAGGTTCGCCTAGTCAAGGCTATGGTCTTTCCTGTGGTCATGTATGGATGTGAGAGCTGGACTGTGAAGAAGGCTGAGCGCCGAAGAATTGATGCTTTTGAACTGTGGTGTTGGAGAAGACTCTTGAGAGTCCCTTGGACTGCAAGGAGATCCAACCAGTCCATTCTGAAGGAGATCAGCCCTGGGATTTCTTTGGAAGGAATGATGCTAAAGCTGAAACTCCAGTATTTTGGCCACCTCATGCGAAGAGTTGACTCATTGGAGAAGACTCTGATGCTGGGAGGGATTGAGGGCAGGAGGAGAAGGGGATGACAGAGGATGAGATGGCTGGATGGCATCACTGACTCGATAGATGTGAGTCTGAGTGACATCCGGGAGTTGGTGATGGACAGGGAGGCCTGGCGTGCAGCAATTCATGGGGTCGCAAAGAGTCGGACACGACTGAGCAACTGATCTCTGATCTGATAGTGCTTCCGAGGAGTGCAGTGAATGTTTATTAAATAAATGCTGACCCTTGTCCCACTCAAGTGTCTCCTAGATATTTAAGCAACAAAGGAATATTTCAACTGTGATCATTATCATCCAAGTCAAGAAAGTAAAAGTGTTAGTCACTTAGTCGTGTCCGATTCTTTGCAACCCCGTTGACTGTAACCCCCCAAGCTCCTCCATCCATGGGATTTTCCAGGCAAGAATACTGGAGTGGGTTGCCAGTTCCTTCTCCAGGGGATCTTCCCATCCCAGGGATCTTCCCATCCCAGTGATCTTTCCTGACCCAGGGATCCAACCCGGGTTGGACACTTTACCATCTGAGCTACCAAGGAAGATGAGAAAGGACATGCAAATGTTTTAGAAAAGCTTTTCAAAAATGAGGTGTGGTGGATTCAAGATGGTCATAAATTATTTGCTACCCGTCTCATTGAGAGGTGACTAATTCCTTTCCTTGGAATCTGTACTGGTTCTAGTAAACTTTCTGATCAATAGAATCTGGCACAAAGGATGTTCTCAGATTTCCGAGTCTAAGTCATAGGAGGCCTTCTGACTTATACTTGGCCCCCTTGGAACCTTCTTTCTATGCCTTAGCTGCCATGGAAGCAGTTCATTTCTCTATGTTGGGGAGAAACCACTTGTACGTGGTTCAGTTAGCAATTCTGACTGAGCCACTCTGCCAGCCAGACCCTCCAAGGCCCCAGAGAAATGAATGAAACTGTTACACCTCCTGCTCTGCCCTCCAGATCAGAGATCAGAACACTTTCTCTACAAAATGCCAGGTATCGAATCCTGAAGGCTCTGCAGGCCATCCAACATCTGTTGCTCTTACTCTACTCTTATAGCATGAAGGCCATCAGAGATAGTACATAAAAGAATGGGCATGATATATAACTTGTGAACAGAAAAAAAAATCCTAGAATTGGAAGCAATCTTACTGAAAAGTGAGTGATTCATAAAACGATGTATAAATATATATATTGATCTAAAACATGTTCAGAGTTTATTGCTAAGTAAAAAGTGCAGCCTACAAATGTTGTAAGCCTGTGAATTAGAAAAATACGTGCAGAATAATGAATATATTTTTAGTATTGTATCTCTATGTCATTGAAATAAATGTGTGTATCCCCAAAGAAAATTATCCGAAGGAATGCTCTCAAAGCTTTAAACAAAGAATATTTCCACAGATTTTCCAGATGAAGAACATGTGCAACAATTTCATTATCTCTGTTTTATGTATATATTTTATTTGATCTTTATAAGGACATTTTACCTTTGAAACTGGAAAAACAGAAATTAAAGTGTAAAATCTGAAAAGGAAAAAAAAAAAGAATGGGCATGGCTGTGTTCCAATAAAACTTTATTTACAAAGACAGTTGCCAGGCTGGATTTGGTCTTTAGGCCACAGTTTCCTGACCTCTGCTCTAGACCACCCCAAGTGACTTCTGTTAATGCTGCAAGGGACAGAAGAATTACCCAGCTGAGCCCTGCCCAAATTCCCAATCTGCAAAACATTTTAAAAATGTAACAAATTTTGTTGTCAAGCTACTGAGTTTTGGGCAGTTTGTTATGCAGCCATAGATAACTGAAACAAAAGAATTACAACCTAAAAAATGTCGGGGTGGGAGGGAGGTAGGGATAAGTCTCAGTCCATCCCCACAAGCATGACAGTTGCTAATGTCATATGTGAGAATGGAGTGGAAAATAAAAATGCTAACACTTTGGACTGGATTATTCTAGCCAGAAGTAAGGAGATTTTAGCTAAGACTGAAAGAAGACGAGGGAAGAATGCAGAGAAGAGGAATAGAGGGTTGCAGGACATCCTTGATTCAGAACTCTGGGGGATGGAGGGCACCGTTTATGTTATTTTCTACATGAACAGTGCCCCCCACCTCCAGAGAAGTTCATCATGGTAGCCCTGGTTAAGAAAGAGCAAGAGGTTGCCTATTAAATAGGCTTTGGAGTCAGATGCATCTGGGTTCACATACAGCTCCACATCTTACATACGGCACAATCCCAAACAAGCTTTCTAATCTCCTTGAAGGTCACTTTCCTTACTTTAAATAGTTCTTAGTTCTGGTACTTCCCTGGTGGTCCAGTGGCTAAGACTCTGAGCTCCCAATGCAGGGGACCTGGCTTCTATCCCTGGTCAGGGAACTAGGTCCCACACGCCCCGACTAAGAGTTTGTGTGATGCAACTAAGACTTGGCACAGTCAAATAAATAAAAAATACAAATAAATATTTAAGTAAATAAGTAAATAGTCCTTAGTTCCTAAGGTGCTTGTAAGAATAAGTGGCTCTATATGTTAAATTTGGTACAAGATAAGTGTTCAGCAAACAGAGTTTAAGATATATTCATAAATAAAGAAAAAATCTATAGGTGCAACAAGACTCTGCTCAGTGGAGCCAAGTGGGTGACTTTTTTAGAGCATGAGTTCATGAAAGTCATCAATCGTCCCTGGAGCCTTCACTCAAAAATTGTGAGGCACTTTAACACATTACCTGATGTCAATGTGCTTAAGAATCACCTTGGGGTCTTTGCTGAAATGCATATCCCTTCCTCCCCTCTCCCCCTCTAAGAGATTCAGATTCAACAGATCTGGGATGGGATCCAGGGATTTGAGTTGTTAACAAGCACCCCAGGGTCTGTTCATCCAGAAAGTATTCTGGTCGCACTTTAAGAAATTTCTTTCTGTAAGCTCCATGCCATGAGGAAACAGGTCAGGGAGGTAAAGAACTTGCCCAAGGTCATCCAGCTGGATGGTGGCAGAGACAGGTCTTTTTTTTTTTTTTTTTTTTTTGCTACTTTAACTTTTTATTGTAATTTGGAGTATAGCCAATTAACAATGCTGTGATAGTTTCAGGTAGACAGCAAAGGGATTCAGCCATGCATTTACATGTATCCATTCTCCCTGAAAGTTCCCTACCATCCAGGCTAGAGACAGGTTTTCAAATCCATGTCCTGTACTCTAGGCACTCGACTACATCTGCCTGCAAACCAGGTGTGATGACTGTGGCTGCATTTACTGTACCCCCAGGTCTCCAGCCAAAAACAGCCTGACTTCGGGAATCTTCCCACCTAGTCATCCTATTGTACAGATGGACAGACTGAGACTTCCAAGGTGGCAAGCAGTCACCTACCTTCTGTTTGCAGAGAGAACAAAAGCCTGGACTCAGCCCAGCACACTTTCCTGTCCCCCATTTTCAGTCTTTGCACCAAAACAAAGGTTTGTGGTCATGGTAAACTGAAGCCAAGAGCGATCAAACCCCACTACTTCCCATTCCACCATATATCTCAGCATTAATTTTAAAAGTGATGGAGAAGCAGTCACCAAAACCATCATGAAATCAGTCCTTTCTTGGTCTAGCAAAATCAGTCTCAACCTGCTGCTCTATGATTCCATGTTATGGTCCTGAGATCAGTCTAAACAATCCTTTTCTATAATTAAAAAAATATATATATTTCACTGCTAATGTTCCCGGCTCCTTTTAGTGAAGGGGCAGCTTCCAGATGGGATGACAGAGGCCGGACGTGTGAGATGGCTCAGACCAGCAACACAATGAGCCATTACAAGTTCTGTTTATTTTATTTGGACAACACTTCTTACAAAAAGGGAATTAAAGACTGGAGTCTGCACCCTCTCAACTGTTCTGGACAATGCAAAGTCCATCCCTTTAAACACAAAGGGCTGTTTGGTAATCAGGCTACAGACAAAAACACACATACATACATGCATCCCTCTCGATGTTTATGTTACGGGTGGACTTTCTCCACCAAATATATATATTTAAGGCCAACTTCTATGTAAGTCTGGGTACAATAGAGAAAAGCACTCTTGGCCTTAATTTCTTAATCCTTAAAATGAGAGAAAAAAAAAAAAAACAGTATCAACAAGGTTTTCATAAATAGTCAATAAGTATAAAGACTTTGCAAGATTTCAGGCACATGTCAAAGTGTTAGTCGCTCAGTCATGTCCGACTCTTTGAGACCCCATGGATTTTATCCTGCTAGACTCCTCTGTCCACAGAATTCTCCAGGCAAGAATACTGGAGTGGGTTGCCATTTCCTTCTCCAGGGGATCTTCCTGATCCAGGGAGTGAACTCAGGTCTCCTGCACTGCAGGTGGATTCTTTACTGTCTGAGCCGCCAGGGCAGATGCAAATCAATCACAAGTGGTCGTGACAGCAGCAGCAACCGGAGGGCATGGTTATGAGATGCTCAGCATCAGGAATTAGACTATTTGGGTTTGTGATTATAGTTGCCACAGTTCTTAGCTCTGGAATTTAGAGGAAATGACTCAGCCTTCATCCCCTCAAATGTAATATAAGGATGTTAATAATAGCATCTTACTTCTAGGATGGGGAGTTCGAAAAGAGTAATCCATGTGAAGTGTGTAGCCCAGAATAAGTGCCCAACACGTATTGACATCTAGTGCCTTTGTCTAGCTAATCTAGAAATGGGGCTTAGTTCTCTCTTTCTTTATTTTTGCTCGTGCTGGGTCTCCGTTGCTGCGGGGGGTTTTCTCTAGTTGCGGCGATCAGGGGCTACTCTGGTTGCCCTGCGCAGTCTTCTCATTGTGGAGCACGCGTTCTAGAGCACGGCTTGGTAGTGGCAGGCCCGTAGGCTTAGCTGCCCCACGGCATGTGGAATCTTCCCCAATTAGGGATAGAACTCATGTCCCACGCATTGGCAAGTGGATTCTTAACCGCTGGACCACCAGGGAAGTCCTTGAGTTCTTCTTTAAATGATAAACCTGAAGTCTCTAGATCCTCCAGCTTATTTCCCATGTGGCTGGCTTGAGAAATATGATCAGGTTGTTTCACTCAGGGCCCCCAAGAACCCCTGTCTCTCTTTCAGTAGAGAACAGAACACCCAGACATCTGTCCCGAAAACATCCTAGGAGAATGCTAAAGCTGGGAGGGACCACAGGCTGAGCTACTCGGGTGATTTCCATACTTGACTTTGACTCAGAATCACCTGAAGAAGCCTGCTAAAAATATAGGTTCATAGCACGTGGGCAGGAGATTCTGATTCCATCAGGCCAGTGCTTGGAAACTGCGTTTTAATATCTTTGGCCCTGGTGATTCTAACATGCAGGTTCAACGATGGCCTTTTGGAGCTACTGGTCCAATTTGGTTACAGCAGAGGAGGAAACTGAGGCTCAGAGAAAGAGAAGAACTTGTTCAAGACCAACCAGTGGCCTAGATGAGACTTTAACTTGGGCTTCTGAATCATCTAAACCCTCTTCTGTATTTTTTTTTCCCCCTCTGGTTGCCCTTGTCCTGAGAACAAACATGGGGGAAATCCCAGCCCCTTTATTCAATCCTAGGTCACAGAAGACCCTGTGGCCTCCTGCGAGAGACCAGCTGGGTCTCAGTTCATTGCTATATCCCCATTTTTACAGAGGTATTTTGGCCACCTCATGCGAAGAATTGACTCATTGGAAAAGACTCTGATGCTGGGAGGGATTGGGGGCAGGAGGAGAAGAGGACGACAGAGAATGAGAAGGCTGGATGGCATCACTGACTCGATGGACGTGAGTCTGAGTGAACTCCGGGAGTTGGTGATGGACAGGGAGGCCTGGTGTGCTGCGATTCATGGGGTCGCAGAGAGTCGGACACCACTGAGCAACTGAACTGAACTGAACTGATGCCCTTTCCACACTCCACCTTTCTTCTTGCTTGAGCAGAGTTCAGAAAACAGCTAAAACCAAACAGGAATAGAAGAAGGGTGGGCTTTCTTTGGAAAATCCCATGGACGGAGGATCCTGGTAGGCTCCAGTCCACGGGGTCGCTAAGAGTCGGACACGACTGAGCGACTTCACTTTCACTTTTCACTTTCATGCATTGGAGAAAGAAATGGCAACCCACTCCAGTGTTCTTGCCTGGAGAATCCCAGGGACAGGGGAGCCTGGTGAGCTTCCGTCTATGGGGTCGCACAGAGTCGGACACGACTGAAGCGACTTAGCAGCAGCAGCAGCAGGGCTTTCTTTGATTTTGGTCTTGGTTTGTTTTTAATTTTTATTTTATATCGGAATATAGTTGATTTAAAACGTGTCAGTTTCAGGTATACAGCAAAGTGATTTAGTTGTACCTATACATGTATTTTCCAAGTGAGTGTGCTAAGCTGCTTCAGTCGTGTCTGACTCTGTGTGACCCCATGGACTGTAGCCCAGCAGGCTCCTCTGTCCATGGGATTCTCCTGCTAAGAATACTGGAGTGGGTTGCCATGCCTTCCTCCCATGTCTCTTATGTCTCCTGCACTGGCCGGTGGGATCTTTACCACTGAGCCACCTGGGAGGCCCAACACATTTATCTATTCTTTATCAAACTCTTTTCCCATTTGGGTTATCACAGGGAACTGAGCAGACTTCCCTATGCTAAGCAGCCCTTAAAACTATTAGCAGATCTTTAACACTGGATGGACTCAGAATTTTTTCTTTTTTTTTAATATTCAAATGGTTTTAATATCTCTGATTTCAGTGTCAGATTGAGGACACTCCTTGGTATTTAACTGTATCTATCTGGTGCAGCGGCTTCGTTAAATGGTTGTTAGACTTTCAATGGCTGGGTACCACTCAGTGCTATTGAAATCTTTCATCTCCAAAAGCCACAAGACCAGGGCTCTTTCTCTGCTTTTTGCATGAGGTTATACAGAATTTAGAGCAAATAGGATTAATGTTTCAAAGTTTTAGGAGATACTTGGATAAGTACACCTGATAGTCTAGATTCTGGGGGCTCTGGAGACAGCGTTTATGTGTATATACTTTACAGGGCAGACTTTGTTACGGCCCCCCTAATGGAGGTTCCAATCAGGACAGGAAATAAGATTGTATACAGAAACCCGGAGATGAACAGAGTATCTGGTGACAGGCCATTTTCCCAGCCACGCTGGCACACTAGCAGACTGGCTGGGAAGGAAGAAGAGCTAAAAGCTCTGAGCGAGAGCACGACCTTTCTCTTGTCTGTTTGTTGACCTCCGCTAACACCTTGGTAATGAAGTGACACTACAGATGCTCCGTGAGTGTTTAGCAAAGTTCAGTTCATCTCAGTCTATTCAGTAGGGGACTTGCAATGCTTTAGGCAGGAACCGTGGGAAGCTGACGTTGACAAGGCAGAGTCAGGAGACAGAGAAATGGGAGTGTGGTTGCTAGTTGCTCACCAGCTGTATGACTTTGGGCAAGTTGCTTGACCTTTCTGAGCCTTGATTTATCTATCTACAAAATGGGATTGATAGTAGTGCCTCTGGATGTAGTTAGTTATGTGCTGTATGAAAGCCTTCAATAAACTGTTGCTGAGTGAAGTTGCTCAGTCGTGTCCGACTCCTTGCGACCCCATGGACTGTAACCCAGCAGGTTCTTCCATCCATGGGATTCTCCAGGCAAGAATACTGGAGTGGGTTGCCATTTCCTTCTCCAGGGGATCTTCCCAACCCAGGGATCGAACCTGGGTCTTCCGCATTGCAGGCAGATGCTTTAACCTCTGAGCCACCAGGGAAGCCCATAATTGTTGCTGAGGTTTTAGTTATTATTATTTGGATGGTTCAATATCCTAGTATCTTAGATGCCTATCCCCTAGATAAAGAGATCCTGCTATGCCCCAAAGACATTATTAACTGGGGTTTTTATGTTTGCAAGGGAGAGAAATTCAACTCAAATAGATTTAAGGAAATAAAAATAATGTCTTGATTCACATAAAAAAAGTCAAGGAGCAGAGCTGTCTGCCTTTAGGCATGATTGGATTCTGATACTCAAATGATGCATCAGAATTGAGTGTTTCTTTTCACAGTATGGAGGTTCCTTAGAAAACTAAAAGTACAGTTACCATATGATCCAATGATCCCACTCCTGGGTATACAGCCAGAGAAAACTATAATTCAAAAAGATACACACACCCCAATGTTCATTGCAGCACTATTTACAATAGCCAAGGTGTGGAAAGAACCTGAGGTCCATCAATAGATGAATAGATAAAGAAGATGTGGCATATATATACAATGAAATATTACGCAGCCATGGAAAAGGGTGAAAGAATCCCATCTGCAGCAACATGGATGGACAGAGAGATCATCGTACTAAGGGAGGTAAGTCAGAAAGAGAAAGACACACATCATGTGATACCGCTTCCATGTGGAATCTAAAAAATGATAGAAAGGAACTTATTTACAAAACTGAAATATACTCATAGACATAGAACACAAACTTATGGTTATCAAAGGGGAAAGGATAAATTAGGAGTTTGGGATTAGCAGATACACACTACTATATAAAATAGATAACCAACAGGACCTACTATATATAGCACAGGGAACTATACTCAATATCTTGTAATAATCTATAAGGGGAAAGAATCTATAAAAGAATACACACACACTTATGATAGAGTCACTGCTTTACACTTGAAGCTAGCACAACACTGTAAATCAACTATACTTCAATTTTTAAAAAATGGTGCTCAATAAAAAGTATAAAGAAATAAACAAATAAACTTCTTTGATTGATTACTATAAAAAAAAAGAAGAAGAAACTACCTGAAGCTTCAGTGACCGTCCTCATACCTGGCTTCCTGCCTGAACCGCCCTGTCACTCTGTCCAAGAGTGTTCTCTGACTTAGAGTATGCTCAGCCCAGGATGGGCACATAGGAAGTGCCAGGGAGTGGATGTCCCAGGAGCACCCCACATCCTGTGATGGAAGGAGCTGATGGATAAACACCCAGCTTCCTGACCCACCATGGAAAAAGCCTGAGGTGTCCACAGTGTCTCTCAGAGGCTTGGAGGCATGGAACCTCATTTGCCCTGTAGGGCACCTTTCCTTGGCTTTCTCTACTACTCACTTCACCACCCCCTCCCAGTGCTTGCTGGGTTGACACGCCAAAGAAATCCCTTTCACCCAAATCCTTGCCTCAGGCTCTGCATTTTGGAGAACCCAAACTGGGTCGCTACCAAATCTCATCATTGAGAAACACAACTGGGGCCCCCATGTGGCCCACCCACATGAAGCCCATCATTGCCTTCAGAAGAGATAGTTCCCTTTTTAGGGGAGCACAGGGTTCTCAAGCTCTGCCCCACTGATTACTCTGACTTCATCTCCCGTTCTCCTGTATTGTTCCATAGGCTTCTTGGAGTATCTTGAAGATGCCTATAAGACTTTAAACAGTTGATGAAAGTGAAAGTGGAAGTCACTCAGTTGTGTCCGGGTCTTTGTGACCCCAAAGACAGGCTCTTCTGTCCATGGAATTCTCCAGGCAAGAATACTGGAGCAGGTTGCCATGCCCTCCTCCAGGGGATCTTCCCAACCCAGGGATTGAACCTGGGTCTCCTGCATTGGAGGCAGATTCTTTACTATCTGACCCACCGGGGAAGCTTTAAATTCTCTGTATGACCCCATCATGCCCATTGACCACATCTTGATTCAGTGAACTCATATCATTGATGATGAATTCAAGGATATCGTTGTCTTAAAACCTCTTCTTAACACCACCCCTAACCCCCAGCCTTGCAAACAGGATTAAGCATTCACTCCTCCACTTCCCACCCCCCACATGCCTTAATCAGACTGATTTAATATACTGCCCCTCCAGTATATTAAATGTTGCCATGTACATCTTTCCCATTCAACAAAGAAACTCCCAAGAGTAATGATAATAATGTCTTCTTTTATCCTCAGATCATAGTACAGGAACAAGCACATTATAAGCAATTGTACAGTGTTTGTTAAATGAATGAAGAAGCAAATACTCTGAGTAGCCCAGGAAATCTTAACACCCATTCCCACCCCTTTGCCCAAACTTGTTTCCTAAAAAAAAAAAAAAAAAAAAAAGATTTTATTTTTTTAGAGGGGCTCCAAATTTGATAGAACGTTGATGTGCTGAATGTGTATTTATGATCTTCAACCCACTAGCCAGGAAGCTGGCCTAGAATAAGGACTATGAAGATGATTCATAAACTGTTAAGTATCAAGGAAACATGGTGTTGTTTGTATTACAAATAATGGCACAATTTAGAAATAACAAAAGTAAGAGGCTGAGTGCCTTGTTCAAGGTCATATGAGAAGTAAATAGAAAAGGCAGGATTAGAATGAAGTTTCTGACTTTTGTCTCCATATTTTCTACATATAAATAAGCATCTTCTTCAAGCAAGAAACCCCTGAAAGCATGTCCACAGGTGTGGGAATAGTAGACAATTCAATGCTTGCCTAGAGTGAAAACAGAAGAATTAGAATTAAGTAAACTGTAAGAACATCTACCATTTGAGTGCTTGAACTAGGTCCTTTACATACATTACTTGTAAGCTTCATGATAAAATTTTTTATTGGAGTATAGTTGCTGTATAATATGTCAGTTACAGGTGTACAAAATAGTGATTCACAATTATTAAAGGTTATGTTCAATTTATAGTTTTATAAAATCCTGGCTATATTCCCTGTGTTATACAATATATTCTAAATTGTTTTTTTGGCTGTGCTGTAAGGTATGTGGGATTTTAGCTCCCTAACCAGGGATCAAACCCGAATTCCTTAAATCGGAAGCCTGGAGTCTTAATCACCAGACTGTCAGGGAAGTCTTCAATATATCTGACAATAATTTTTGATGACTGTTTCAGCTCCAATTTACAGATGAGGAAATGGAAACTCACAAGGGTTAGTTAGTTATCCAGTTATCTGAAAAGAGGTGAGGCTTAGATTCAAACCCAGAAATGGACCATCTGCTACTTCCAACACTTGTCAGAAAATAAGAAAAGCTGGCATTATTAAGCAACAACCGTGTCCCTCACACTTACTTTCATCTTCAGAATAATCCTGCAAGGTCAGTTCAGTTATAATTTTCCCAATTTTGCAGACAAGGAAACTGTGTTTTCCTACAAGGTAAAATCCAGAGACATTACCCTGCCAATAAAGGTCCATCTAGTCGAAGCTATGGTTTTTTTAGTAGCCACGTATGCATGTGAGAGTTGGACCATAAAGAAAACTGAGAGCCAAAGAACTGATGCTTTTGAACTGTGGTTCAAAAGAGAAGACTTTGAAAGTCCCTTGAACTGCAAGGAGATCCAACCAGTCAATCCTAAAGGAAATCAGTCCTGAATATTCACTGGAAGGACTGATGCTAAAGCTGAAACTCCAATACTTGGGCCACCTGATGTGAAGAACTGATTCATTTGAAAAGACCCAGACCCTGATGCTGGGAAAGATTGAAGGTGGGAGGAGAAGGGAATGACAGAGGATGAGATGGTTGGATGGCATCACCAACTCAATGGACATGAGTTTGAGTAAACTCCGGGAGTTGGTGATGGACAGGGAGGCCTGGTGTGCTGCAGTCCATGGGGTTGCAAAGAGTCAGACATGACTGAGTGACTGAACTGAACTGAACTGAAAAGTCGCTATCCCAAAATCAGAGATAGAATGAGATCTTGGTCCTTTTGGACAACAGAGGTCATTTCTTTCCATGGCCTTTCACGTTTTTTGGTTCTAGAAGTCCATCAGAACACACAAAGAGCTCTTTAGAAACTATGGAGACTTCCCTGGTGGGCCAGCAGTTAGGACTTCACCATCCAGTGTAAAAGGTGGGAATTCTGTCCCTGGTCAGAGAGCTACGATCCCACATGCCTCACGGTCAAAAAACCAAAACAGAAAACAGAAGCAATATTGTAAAAAATTCAATAATTTGAAAATGGTCCACATTCAAAAAAAATCTTTAAAAAATAAAAGAAACTATAAATCTCCAGACCCCATCCCTTGAAAGCCTGATGTAATAATTGCCACCACAAAGAAACAAATGTGGAAACACGTTAGGGGAGGTGAAGCCCAAGGAAAATGGGCTGCTTTTTCCAAGCTAAAGCGTAACGGAGAAATCCAAATGGATTTCTGCCAGTGTGCATCCACCATCTTAGTGCTGACAAGGTTGCAGTCGAGGAAGCAGAAAACTAAGACCTCAGCTGAGTCAAGACAGCAGAGAGTGAGCATCATAAGAATAAAAATAAAGTATGAGCTTGCTTTAAGGTGGGGATTTCAAACCAGCTCTCTTGAACTGGTTAAGTGATAACAGAGCTACACAAACGGCTACTTGGCGGCTGTGAAATGCAATGAATTTGTTCTAAATCCACACACATGGAAAGACATCTAGAATGTGGGAAAAAGCAGTTGGTGAAACATCATGAAGAGTCTGATCCTGTTTGCATGCATAGTGTGAACTATGCTTTTTATACCATAGTACTATATAGCATAGTATTGTTTGCTATTTGGCTGCTAAGTCGTATTTGATTCTTTGTGACCCTGTGGACTGTAGCCTGCCAGGCTCCTCTGTCTGTAGAATTCTCCAGGCAAGAACCCTGGAGTGGGTTGCCATGTCCTCCTCCAGGGGATCTTTCCAATCCAGGGATCGAATCCGTGTCTCCTGCAGCTCCTGATTTGCAGGCAGCTTCTTTACTGCTGACCACCAAGGAAGCCCCTTTCTTCCTCTTATTTATTCTTAATTGCTTGAAAATTCTAAAAACATATATTCATTTGTATCTGGATTCATTTGAAAATCAAATCAAATTATCTTTTGTCGATATCCCCCAATAATCACCAGTGGAGACATTTATAGGAGACTCAGGAGACATGAGTTCAGAGACTGGAGACAGAAAGAGGAAAGTCTAAGATAGACTTCTCTGACCCTCCTCCCGGCCTCTGCTTTTTTTTTTTTTTTTTGGTCTGGGGTCACCATCTGTAGATTTGTTCTGCACAAAAATAAAGCCATCCATCTCCCTTACTGTGGTGTCATGTAAGCTCAGGAAAAACCACAGCACTCAAGGGGGCTCCGGGTGGAAAAGTCACTTATCTGCCTCAGCCGGGTTCAGAGCTCCCCCGAAGGCATCCTCCCCTGGACTCAGGGGGTGGGTTTTGTTTATCCCCCTGGCACACAATGAAATGTCGGGAACACATGCTCAGGGTGAGGTGGGGCCTGATGAAGGTTAAAAATGGAACGGCGGCTTTGATCGCCAGCCAACACCAATGACGCTTGGGGTTGGGGCCAGAGTGAAACGTCATGTTCCCTTGTTGTCTCTGCAGAAGGTGCAGACAGTCCCCTCCTGACTCCACAAGCAGACAGAGCCCCAGAATGGAAAGTGGGGGGCGGGGGAGGCTGCAGACAAAGAGAGCTGGAGGAAGCTGGCCTCCTCTGGGTGGGCCAGGGGACTTGCTCCACTTGCAATGGCAAGACAGCTCAGGATTTGCAATGGAAGGCCCACTGGAGAGCTGACATGACAGAAATCAGCAGGCCAGGCAATCTTGGCTCACTGTCTGTCCAATCTGTGGCTGCCATTTTGTCATCACTTCCCTACACTCTCGCTGTGGTGCCCAGAGCTCCTGTTCATCTGCACCCTCTTCACTCAACCAGCAGATGTGTGTTGAGAGTCTGGATTGTTTCCAAACTGGGCTGGGTGCTGAGCATCCAACAGTGAGACAGTTGAGAAGTGAGGTGGGTGAGTATAGAGGGCTTCCCTGGTGGCTCAGCGATAAAGAATCCATCTGCCAATGCAGAAGACGTGGGTTCAATTCCTGGGTCGGGAATGATCCCCTGGAGGAGAGCATGGCACCCCACTCCAGTATTCTTGCCTGGGAGAACATCCGGGACAGAAGAGCCTGGTGGGCTACAGACCATGGGGTCACAAAGAGTCAGACACAACTGAGCGACTGAGCATGTGTGGATGGGTGAGTATAGGGTGCAGGAGACCAGTGAGGGTGGTAATCCAGGCTTGATGGGGGAGGGCAGGAGAGGAAGCCTGGAGAAAGAGAGAGCTACTTACCCTGAAAATAAAAGTAGAAGTATACTGGGACTTCCCCTGTGGCCCAGTGGTTAAGACTCCACATTTACATTGCAGAGAGTCCAAGTTCCATCCCTGGTCAGGGAATTAAGACCCGAATGCTGCCTGATGTGGCCATAAAATAAAATTGAAAAATAAAATAAAAAATAGGAGTATACCATGTAGAAGAACTGAGGGAAGAGTATCTCAGGTGAAGGGAGCAAAGAGAGGTGAAGAAGAGATCAGAGGAAATGAAAAAGCAAAACACTGTTGGGAGACATGAGAAAAACTCTCCAAATTAGAGACTGCAACGCAAACACTAGCTGCTTGGTTACTTTTACTATCAAATGGACCAACTGCTTTTCAGAGAACTGGGTGAAGAAGTCATTATTCTAAACAGATTCATCACTTCTATTGAGCATGTCCTATGAGGGCTTTCCCATTGGCTCAATGGTAAAGAATCTGCCTGCCAATGTAAGAGACGTGGATTTGATCCCTGGGTCAGGAATATCCCCTGGAAGAGGAAACGGCAACACATAACAGTATTCCTGCCTGGAAAATCCCATGGACTGAGGAGCCTGGCGGGCTACAGTCCAAAATGTTGTAAAGATGGAGCATGCACGCTTACATATAAGCCAATAATTCATAAATGTAGAATCTCATTGCATTCTCACACCAACAAAATTTACCAGTTGAATAATCTGAAGGTCAAAGAGGTTATTTAAACCCATCAAAACCATGTAGCAAGTAAGTATATATGGCAGGAGGGTGCAGGACCTGAAGCTAGAGCTTCTACCATTTACAGCACTCAGTCTATTTTAGTAGAGATGGATTTCCTCACTGAGGTCCACTTGGGTGATAGAATCACCCCCGGGTCAGAGATGAAGACTTCCTCATTCATCCCTGCACTCATCGATATAATCAGTCCATTATTTGCACATTCATTGGCAGATTCTCATCTCTCTTGTTCTACATTGCCTTGCCAATCTCTCAAACTGGCTTCCAGAATATTCTCACACTCCAGATGATCAGAGACTACCCCAGTCTTCGAAAACAAAATGGTACCTACCTCAGAGCTGAAGGATTTTCTCTGCAGCCCAATTTCGGGTCATGTTTCAAAGTTCACCCAGTTGCTTTAAGGGTGTCCGACTCTCTGTGACCACATGGACTGTAGCCCACCAGGCTCTTCTGTCCATGGGGATTCTCCAGGCAAGAATACTGGAGTGGGTTGCTATGCCCTCCTCCAGGGGATCTTCCCGACTCAGGAATGGAACCAGGATCTCCTGCATTGCAGGCAGATTTTTTATCAGTGGAACTACCAGGGAAGTCCAACCCCCACTGTGGGCTAGACCTTATAAAATCTGAATATCATAAGATGTTTTAAGGTCTAAGACATCAATTAGAAATTTTAAGAGTAGAAATGAACTTTGAAATTATCTAGTTCACCTTCTGGTTTCACAATTTAAAGAATTAAAGTATAAAAATGAAGAGGCACCTTCCCTAAAAACATATGGATGTTTGATACAAATGTTTGTCATATGATACTTGGGATACACTTAGTCATAATCAACTAATTCTTGGTTTTAAAAAACCTAATTATGGCTATTCAAACTCTTAAATGTTTTAGAGAATGAGGAGCTAAATCTTTTTATTTTTCCTTTTTGATAACAGTGATGATAAAAGTCTCCATCCTTTCTTCTCATGCTGCTGCTGCTGCCACTGCTAAGTCACTTCAGTCGTGTCCGACTCTGTGCAGCTCCATAGACGGCAGCCCACCAGGCTCCTCTGTCCCTGGGATTCTCCAGGCAAGACCACTGGAGTGGGTTGCCATTTCCTTCTCCAATGCAGGCATGCAAGTCGCTTCAGTCGAGTCTGACTCTGTGCGACCCCATGGACAGCAGCCCACCAGGCTCCTCTGTCCACGGAATTTTCTAGACAAGAATACTGGAGTGGGTTGCCATTTCCTTCTCCCTTTCTTCTCATAAGTCTGTAGAAATGTGAGAAGACTATTAAGAGATTCTAATGGCTCCTAGATCTACTATAAGACAGAGTAGTTAATAGGCTACATAACAGCTATCATTTTGTAATGAAGATCTGAGATATATAGAGAAAAAAAAAGGACACATGCCTCCCTCCATCACCGAATACTCGCATAAAGAATAGAAGGATACATCTAGACTCAACAATCATGTTAGGATGGAAAGCAAACTTCAAAGAAGATCACCTCTGAGTGTCAAGACATGATGGATGATCCAGAGCTAACAGGGTTTATAGTGGTCATGGAATCTTCTAGGTTAGAGAATTAAACTTTCAGATGACACCATTTAAGCTTGAGTCTAGCAGACTGGAGAAATAGGACATGGTGTGCTGAGGAATTCAGAGCCACTTCACACAGGGCATTTTCCCTGATCCCCAAAGTTAAGACGCCCTCTTACAAGCTCCCTTCCAATGATACACCTTTCTTCATTGGACTCTATTTACTAAATACTCTCTTGATGTCTCTCCTTCTCAATGACCTGTCAACTCCCCAATTCCCTAAAAACAGTATCTGTCTTGTTTGCTCTTGTACTTCTATTGCACTGCCTAATATGTTGTGAAATCTGTATGCAGGTCAAGAAGTAACAGTAAAACAGGATATGGGCCAAGGGGCTGGTTCCAAATTGGGAAAGGAATACGTCAAGGCTGTATATTGCAACCCAGTTTATGTAACTTATACACAGGGTACATCATGTGAAATGCCAGGCTGGATGAAGCACAAGCTGAAATCAAGGAGAAATATCAATAACTTTAGATATGCAGATGACACCACCCTTATGGCAGAAAGTGAAGAGGAACTGAAGAGCCTCTTGATGAAAGTGAAAGAGGAGAGTGAAAAGCTGGCTTAAAACCCAACATTCAAAAACCTAAGATCATGGCATCTGGTCCCATCACTTCATGGCAAATAGATGGTGAAACAATGGAAACAGGTACAGAATTTATTTACCTGGGCTCCGAAATCTCTGCAGAGGGTGACTGCAGCCATGAAATTAAAAGATGCTTGCTCCTTGAAAGAAAAGCTATGACCAATCTAGATAGCATATTAAAAAGCATAGACATGACTCTGCTGAAAAAGGTCCTTCTAGTCAAAGCTATGGTTTTTCCAGTAGTTATGTATGGATGTGAGAGTTGGACCATCAAGAAAGCTGAGCGCCAAAGAATTGATGCTTTCAAACTGTGGTGTTGCCGAAGACTCTTGAAAATCCCTTGGACTGCAAGAAGATCAAATCAGTCAGTCTTAAAGGAAATCAGTCCTGAATATTTATTGGAAGGACTGATGATGAAGTTGAAACTCCAATACTTTGGCCACCTGATGCAACGAACTGACTTATTTGAAAAGACCCTGATGCTGGGAAAGATTGAAGGCAGGAGAAGAACCGGACAACAGAGGATGAGATGATTGGATGGCATCACCGACTTGATGGATATGAGTTTGAGCAAGCTCTGGGAGTTGGTGACGGACAGGGAGGGCTGCAGTCCATGGGGTCACAAAAAGTCAGACACGACTCAACTGAACTGAGCGTTCCGTTGTATGTGTGCACCACGCCGTCTTTATCCATTCACCTAACAATGGACATTTAGGCTGCTTCCATGTCTTGGCTGTTGTGAGTGGTGCTGGAGTTGTGACGGACAGGAAAGCCTGGCGTGCTGCAATCCACGGGAGCAAAGAGTCAAACACAACTGAGAGACTAACTGAACTGAAAATGTAGTGGGTGTGTGTTAGTCCCTCAGTCGTGTCTAACTCTTTGCAATCCTATGTACCTCGCCAGGCTCTTGTCCATGGAATTCAGGCAAGAATACTGAAGTGGGTAGCCAGTCCCTTCTCCAGGGGATCTTCACAATCCAGGGATCAAACCCGGGTCTCCCATGTTGCAGGAAGTTTCTTTACCATCTGGGCCACCAAGGAAGCCCTCACATGTAGTAGGTAATACACAAATATCTGTAATATTCAAGACCAAATACCTATGAGGATTACACGTGAATCGAAGGGCATGACCAACGAGGATTATAGAATTTTCTCCTCCACAATTTTAATACTGGCCTTTCGTTGAGTAGTAGTGCTTTAAAAAAAAAAAAAAAAAAACTTTATCAGATTCTTCACAATTAACATCGTTTTCTTAGTTTGTATAAAGCTAGTTCTCATTTCGGGGAAGGCAATGGCACCCCACCCCAGTACTTTTGCCTGGAAAATCCCATGGACGGAGGATCCTGGTAGGCTCCAGTCCATGGGGTCGCTAAGAGTCAGATACGACTGAGCGACTTCACTTTCACTTTTCACTTTCATGCATTGGAGAAGGAAATGGCAACCCACTCCAGTATTCTTGCCTGGAGAATCCCAGGGACGGGGGAGCCTGGTGAGCTTCCGTCTATGGGGTTGCACAGAGTCGGACATGACTGAAGCGACTTGAAAGCAGCAGCAGCAGCAGCAGCAGCAGTTCTCATTTACTGAGAGTTCGCAGAAGATAGCAGATAAACAAAAAAAGCTCATGGTTTCCTTAGCCCCAAATTTCTGGTCCAGGTGAAAAGAGAAAAGATGTGTCCTCATTCACTCTGCCACCTATTTCTATGAAAGCTGCTAGGCAGAATCAGAAGTTGTTCTACTACATGAAGCTCATTGTCTTAGGAGAAACCGGCAGAAAGATGAAATCATGGAAGCCACTAGAAACAGGTCTCTTAGATCCCCAAATCTCAGAAGGTGGCATTCACAAAGGAAATCTGGAACAGAGCCTCCTTTAAAAAAAAAAAAAAAAAAGCTGCAACCTGCTAGACAAGAGGCAAGACCTCAACAAACAAGGTCAGTGACTCTTACAGATATGCCATTCAGAGTAACAAACTTGACTTTCTTTGTCTCCCAGTGACAGGTGACACCACCCCACAGGCGCCTCCCCAGCAAGGAGCAAAGAATAGCGTCATATTCATTCTTCTGAGGCTAAGCCATCATTAACCTTTTTAAAACAATGCAACTTTAACACCCAAGGAATTTGGCTTCAGGGCAAAATCTTATATTGCTTCTGTTGTAGTCGCTGGGTGGCATGGAAGTATGCCAAGGGCTACAAGGGGAGAAAAAGAAGTGAAAAAAAATGGGGTGATTATTCAAGAAAAACATTCCCAGCCAAATTGGGAGATAGGAAATTTACCAGTCTTTGGATGCTCCTTAGCTGGGTAAATTAAGGGTTGGTACATAGTGAGTTTTATCTCTGCTGGGTGCTCTGTTGGTCTGTAAAGAAGACAAGGAAGGGACTTGCCTGGCGGTCCAGGGATTAAGGCTTCACCTTCCAGGGCAGAGGGTGCTGTTTCAATCCCTGTTCTGGGAGCTAAGATTCCATGTGCCTCACAGCCATTAAATCAAAACATTAAAAAAAAAAAAAAAGAAAGAAAGAAAAAGCAATATTGTAACAAATTCAATAAAGACTTTTAAAATGGTTCACATCAAAAAAAAAAAAAAATCTTGAAAAAAAAAACAAGGAAAGCAAAGGAAACCACTTTGGGCAGCCAGTGCATTCTCTTTACCAAGACACTCACAGAGCCACACCTGACAAATTCATCCTAGACTTTCATGCGCCACTGTTTTTACTGGATCGGATTGAGCCACCTCTCTCGGCTGTTTCTTCATGTTGCCTCCTGGGAAGATCGAACTCTTGAGTTGGCACAAGCAGCATGACATCCACTCTCTGACACTTTCTGATTGCTCTACATCAGGCAAGAAACTCTGTCATTTCTTAAAGTTCCACCGTTCCTGTCTGTAACATACAGGCAGGTGATAATCCCAGCATCACTGGATTGTTTCAAAGATTTAAGGAAATAAATTATGTAAAGGGTCTGATATAAGGAAGAAAATACGTATTTGTTTCCTTCTTTTTCCCTCAGTTCCTTCCTTAAGCCCACTTTCTCCTGGACTTCCTGGTGATCCAGTGGTTAAGACTCCAGGCTTCCAATGCAGGGGGCACAGGTTTGATCCCTGATCAGGGAACTAAGATCCCATACTCTGCATGATGTGGCAAAAAAAAAAAAACTTTTTTGAGTAAAATATAATAATGCTAAAAAGAGCTATTTGTGTAAAAAGAAAAACAAATTCTTATTAACTGACAAGAACAACTTGCTTGATGAAAATTATTTTAATAAGCCAAATCTGAAAGATGGATAAAAAAAGAATTTCTCTCTTTGCAGTGAGAGAAGATCACAGGTCTGGGCAACTCCAGCACCAACCAGCTAGAAAGTTCTCACCCTTTCTGTGGAACTCAGTTTTGTGATCTGTACAATGGGAGACCTGCACCCAGTTTTTCCTCCCCTTATTTCCTAGGGATCCTCTCCAGAACTCTGGACCCTCATTGAACACAGTTTGAAAATCCTGAAACTATCAAATCCCCAAATTCTTTCCAGCTCTGCAAATTCTGAAATATTATGATTTTATGTAAAATTAATAATGATAATTATAACAATACTGAATACGGAAAATCTGATGCAAAAAGAAGCAGTCATTGTACATAATCCAAAACCAAAGATAAATGACACCTTGGGTACTCATTTTTGTATTATCTGTGCTAAAATGACTCTCTCAGTGGACATGGGTAATTAGGGGTTTCATGATGTGGTTTTGGTCAGCCTTCAGTAATTTGTACTTCTGGATTCACAACCTCAACCATGGAAATATCCCAGTTCCCAGTCATCTGACCTCACATCAGATGTGAGGTATTATTGGCTAGAGCACTAAGAGACAGTCCCTATTACAAAATGCAGTTATATTTTCTGTATAAAATATTGTTTATCAGAACACAGTTGCTGGTGCCCTCCAGAGTTTGCTCGTCTATAACTCACAATGTGGGACTTCTTTAGTGAAGACTAAAGTTAGAGACCGTGCTTCTGATGCAGTGGCCCTGGGTTTGATCCCTGGTCAGGGAACAAAGATCATATATGCTATGTGGCAAAAAAAAAAAAAAAACAACTAGTAATGCATTGGCCCAGGATGGCCGGGTGGGGCCGCACCTGAATGAGTCTCCTTCTGATTTCATTATACACAAGTTCATTTTCCAAATGCAGTTAGTTGCTTTGGCATCTGGTTTCAAAAAGTAAAACAGCTCTGCAGACTCTTGTGTAAAAAAATGGACGTACATTGGGCTGGACTTTGGGATGCTAGTGGTACCCAAAAGGATGAACCAAGTCAAGGACCAGAGAACATATTCCTGGTTTGAGCTTTCAAGATTGGAGTATGCTGCCTTCTTCTCTGTTTTGGGAAACATCAAAGAGAAGCAATGTTCTACCAGAAATCTTATGAAAAATTTGGTTGGTTACAAATGAAATTTCGACTGCAGAAAAGGCAAGAGAATGAACTCCGACTCAGAAGCAATATAGAGGTGCTCAAAGTAATCAATCAGAAGAATTGCAAGACATATGCTGAATGTAGCACCTCAAAGTGAAAACAGATGGACTAATGTGTATTGATCTCCAATGGCTGTTGACACCCTTTTGAAAAAGAGGCAATAAAGGGCATTGAGGGAGCGCTTTAAGTGGAAAGAGGGGTAAACCATGGGGGATTTGAAAATCTGGGGCAAGGACTCTTTAGTGAACTCTGAGCTTCAATATAGAATGTTACCCTCAAGTCTTTTTTAGCCAACAGCTGGAAGGAAGCAAAGATGCCTGGGGGAGGGGGAGGGGGTTTCCATCACCACCTTACCAGTTTCTCTGCTCTCACATGTTTATTTGTACTCTTTCATTATCTCAGCTTCCCCAGCTCCCCAGCCTCTGGATAGATGAACAGCAGTAACAGAATAATCTCACAGGTGATTTGGGCAGCGTCTCAGCCCTCCTCCCAATAAATCCACTTTACCTTTTCTTGTGTGTGTGTGCATGAGTGTGTGTGTGTGTACGTGTGCATGTGTGTGTGCGTGTGCATGTGTGTGTGTGTGTGCATGTGTGTGTGTGCGCACACGTGTGTGTTAGTCACTCAGTCCTGTCTGAGTCTTTGCAGTCCCATGGGCTGTGCTGTAGCCCAGTCCCACCAGGTTCCTCTGTCCATGGAATTCTCCAGGCAAGAATACTAGAGTGGGCAGCCATTCCCTTCACCAGGGGATCTTTACCTTTTCTTAGAGGGTCTCTATTTGGTGCCTTTTTTTATTGATACCAATGCACACAAATGCTTTTATATTACATTTTAGAATCATTTTAGACTTACAGGAAATTTGAAAAGATAATACAGAGCATTCTCTATGTCCCCTTCATCAGTTTCCCTTACTGTTAACACCTAACTCAACTTTGGTACCTTTATCACAAGGTAAGAAACCAATACTCGTACATTTGTTATTTTTTTTTAATTGGGATATAGTTGCCTTACAATATTGTGTTACTTTCTACTATACAATGAAATGAATCAGCTATATGTATACATATAACCCCTCCCTCTTAAGCTTCCCTCCCACCCTTCCCCATCCCACCCCTCTAGGTCATCACAGAGCACTAAGCTGAGTTTCCTGTACTGCAGCAAGTTCCCACTAGCTGTCTATTTTACACATGGTCAGATCAGATCAGATCAGATCAGTCATTCAGTCGTGTCCAACTCTTTGCGACCCCATGAATCGCAGCACACCAGGCCTCCCTGTCTATCACCAACTCCCGGAGTTCACTGAGACTAACATCAAGTCAGTGATGCCATCCAGCCATCTCATCCTCTGTCTTCCCCTTCTCCTCTTGCCCCCAATCCCTCCCAGCATCAGAGTCTTCTCCAATGAGTCAACTCTTCGAATGAAAGTGGCCAAAGGACTGGAGTTTCAGCTTCAGCATCATTCCTTCCAAAGAAATCCCAGGGCTGATCTCCTTCAGAATGGATTGGTTGGATCTCCTTGCAGTCCAAGGGACTCTCAAGAGTCTTCTCCAACACCACAGTTCAAAAGCATCAATTCTTCAGCGCTCAGCTTTCTTCACAGTCCAACTCTCCCATCCATACATGACCACAGGAAAGACCATAGCCTTGACCAGACGGACCTTTGTTGGCAAAGTAATGTCTCTGCTTTTGAATATGCTATCTAGGTTGGTCATAACTTTCCTTCCAAGGAGTAAGCGTCTTTTAAGTACATCATGAGAAATGCTGGACTGGAAGAAACACAAGCTGGAATCAAGATTGCCAGGAGAAATATCAATAACCTCAGATATGCAAATGACACCACCCTTATGGCAGAAAGTGAAGAGGAACTAAAAAGGCTCTTGATGAAAGTGAAAGAGGAGAGTGAAAAAATTGGCTTAAAGCTCAACATTCAGAAAACGAAGATCATAGCATCCGGTCCCATCACTTCATGGGAAATGGATGGGGAAACAGTGTCAGACTTTATTTTTCTGGGCTCCAAAATCACTGCAGATGGTGACTGCAGCCATGAAATTAAAAGACGCTTACTCCTTGGAAGGAAAGTTATGACCAACGTAGATAGCATAGTGTGTGTATATATGCCAATCCTGTCCTCCCGGTTCACCCCACCCTCCCTGCCCCTCTCGAGGTCCACACTTCAGTTCTCTATGTCTGCATCTCTATTTCTGCCCTACAAATAGGTTCATCTGCACCACTTTTCTAGATTCTCTACATATAGGAAGAGAATATAGTTAATATAGGAACCACACAATTCAGGTGCCACAATCTGCCTCCAAGCATTCCCTATGCATTTTTATCATATCTCAGGGGCATTGCCACCTCCCTCTGCACTGAGGTTCTAGAGCTCTTGAAATGCCATTTTTAAGAGGACTAAAGACAAATAAAAAGGAAACAGTCTTTGGGCTCCTTTCTTTTAATGTTCCATCAACGAACTATGCCTTTGGTCTAGGCTGGTCGACTTATGGATGGCATGGGATGCTAAGACAGCCAGAAGAGAAGGTGTGCTGTTGCATTAGCACTTCCCAACTAGTAAGGCATCTACGACCGAACAAACAACAGGTAGTGAATGGAGTTGTCCTAGTGGAAATCTTTAGGGATATTCATCACAAATGGTAACTATCACGGCCAAAGTTGGGTGGGAAAGAGACTTTGATCACACTTTAAAAACTATATTTATTTTATTTATTTGGGGCTGCATTGAGTCTTAGTTGTGGCATGCGGGCTTAGTTGCTCCATCGTATGTGGGGTCTTAGGTCCCTGACCAGGGATGGAACCCTCATCCTCTGCATTGGAAGATGGATTCTTAACTCCTGGACCACCAAGGAAGTCCCGATCACACTTTCTGTTTCTATCCCTTCTTCCTATTTTTTTCCTTACCCCTTCCTTGATCAGTGATACAAGAAGACAGCTTCTTTGGTCTTTTTGTCCATGGCTGTTTATAAGTATGGTCAAGTGGTTACTAATGGAGCCACCAGGTATCTCCATGGGGCTGAGGGGGTCTTGAAAGAAGGTATATGAGTTGGCCTGAGAGTTATGGGCTGTAGGAATGCAGAAGGGGGATGTATATCTGAGAGGTACATTGCTAACAAAAACGGACTGGGCTATACATACAGGTTGGGCAGAGGATGGAGAGGAAATCTTGGAACTTTCCAGACTGACAATACCCTCTAACTGGACTCAAACATCCAGTCACCTCCCCCCATTCCAGACCCCCAGAGCTTATTTTATCATTTGCTAAATGTACAGAATTGCCACTCAATATTCAAGGACAAAGGTCTCCCTGGGCTTTCCTCCCTCCTCATCTCTCACTCAAGGAATTTTGCAGATAAATCACCACATTAATCCCCTGGCCTGAGAGTTATGGGCTGTGGGAACGCAGAAGGGGGATGCTGAAATGGGACTTGGGAACAGAAGGAAACCTTGGATGAGAAATGAAGGGTGAACTCACAGATGGGCAGCCCACCATCAGGAGAAGAGAGAAGAGGGTTGGTCTCAGACAGGTGGGAATAGGAATGGTCATTTCAAAACAATGTAAGGTGAACAGGCAGAGAGAGAGAGAGTTCAGGGCAGTGGGAAAGGGAAAGAAGGAGTTGATTGCTTAAGGAGAAGAAGAGAAAAAGAAAGCTCTGTTCCAACTACGGGTGATGGTGAGAGGTAACCTTACAAGATCCGATAGGGGCCCTCCAAACTTACAAAGTGTTTGCTCCTGGGATAAGAGACCGACTGCCAATCACTCCAGAGACCTTTGCCAGATCTGTCTAGTTATCTCTTTCCATGTTGCCCTCTTTTTGACAATGAGGCTTGTAGACACAGCACCCTGATACGAAGGTGATGAGGAGAATAGCAGACCCACCACCTTTGGTTCCACAACTCTGGGTGCTTCTCCACTAATTTGCTAGTTTGGGCTCAGAAAGGCAGGAATTTTTGACTTTCCATCTTTACTGGAATTCTCTTCCATCGCTGGTGTGTGTGTGTGTGTGTGTGTGTGTGTGTGTGTGTGTGTGTGTGTAGATAACATGATGTTGTGCAGAAACATCATGTGTGTATTTTGTTGTTGTTCAGTCGCTAAGTTATGTCCGACTCTGCAACCCCATGGACTATGCTACACCAGTGTCCTCTGTCCTCCACTATCTTCCAGAGTTTGCTCAAGTTCATGGCCACTGAATCAGTGATGCTATCTTAACCATATCATCCTCATCTGACACTGATTCAACTACTGAGAGAGAGGATGAGACAGATCGGGGAAAGAAGAGAGACGAGACACAGAGACATAGAGGGATAAAGTAAATAATATAAGCTGAACTCTACACACCCATTTTACTCAGTGAACATCTTATGACCCAGGGAAGGCTTCAGGTGTAAAATGTGCTTCTGTTGCTCCCCAAACTGGTCTAGTTCCCCATGTGTCTCTCAAAATGTGGTAATTTAATGGATAAGTCAAAGATAATTTTGGATGAGTTTGGGATTAACATATACATACTACTATACGTAAAATAGATAAGCACAGGGAACTGCACTCAATATCTTGTGATAACCTATAAGGGAAAAGAATCTGAAAAAGAATATACATACATATTTACATATGTATAACTGAATCACTTTGTTATACACCTAAAACTAATACAACATTGTAAATCAACTATATTCTTATTTTTATACAAAAATAATTTCACCTTTAAGAGATATTTCTCACTGACTTCAGACTAACCCCACCATCTGTATGTTTGTTGGGGGCATGTAACTGTATTGTGTTTACGTGGGCATATGTGCAGGCATGCTCAGTCACTTCAGTCGTGTCTGACTCTTGGCAACCTTATGGACAGTAGCCCTCCAGGCTCCTCTGTCCACAGGATTCCCCAGGCAAGAATACTGGAGTGGGTTGCCATGCCCTCCTCCAGGGGATATTCCTGACCCAAGGACTGAACCCATATCTCCTGCATCTCCTCCATTGCAGGCAGATTCTTTACCCACTGAGCCACCTGGGAAGCCCTGAATGGGCATACACATGCTATGAATATCTACATACACATGTGTGGATATGGTAGGTACTTGTTAGTGTAATGTGTGAATAAATCATGTCTGTAAGTAGGTGTGTGTTCCATATATGTTGCTGCATTTTGTACCATGTATACAGATATTCTTTTTTTTTTTAACTTTTTATTTTGTATTGAGGTTGAGTCAATTTAAAATGTTGTGATAGTTTCAGGTGAACAGTAAAGAGACTCAACCATACATATACATGTATCCATTCTCCCCTAAACTCCCCTCCCATCCAGGCTGCCATGTAACATTGAGCAGAGTTCCCTGTGCTATGCAGCAGGACCTTGTTGGTTATCCATTTTAAACATAGCAGTGTTGTATACAGATATTTTGTTTGGTGACTGGGTGTATCTATGCTGAGGGCAGAAGTGGATGGATTTAACACAGATAGTGGGACACTGCAAAGAACAGAAATTCCTATGAAGCTTTCAAATGTATGTTGTCTCTTCTTCTGAACACTCAAGTGGGTTCTTATAGCTGAATTTATTCTTTACTGCTGTCTAGAATTGCCCATTGTGAGTGCAGGTGTGTATATGTACATGCATCTGTGAATCTGGCCCTATGAACTTGGACTTTCTTAGTTGCATTAGAAACTGACACCAAACCCTGTGACATACCCCCTAGATCCCCCTTCATAAAGGAAGGATTTTATTGTCACTGTTGCTTGAGAGTGATGCTGAAAGACAGTCCTCTGGACTCAGCCCTCTTTGGATATTTCCAAGATGGAAGAGGGTCTAGAGCCCACACTAGGTAACTAACATTAGAGTGTAAGAGACCAGACTTCTCACCCCAACCTGGGACGTCTGTGAAGGACCCATCTGAGCACCAGATGCCCCATGGGCTGGCTGAGGCCCATCCTGGGCTCAAGTCAAAGCTCAGTTTCTTCCTCCACCTAATCTTGGTTTCCTACCCTCCCTTTACAGTTATTGGCCCCAAGTCATCTTCTTAATAAACTTCCTGCATGCTAAAGCTCCATCTCGGAGTCAGCTCATCTGGAGAAGCTCATTCGCCATGACACAGCAGGAACCAAAGTCTGGAATCACTGGGTCATAGTATGGAATGGATGTGAAGGGTCATCCAATTGAGCCTCCCTCCCCTTCATTCAAACTGGTTCATTATCATGCTTCTGAGCTCAGACTCCAAAGTCATGCACGGGTGTTCAAATCCTACTGCTCAAACCAGCCATGTGAGAGTGGATGAGTCCAACTCTTCTGAATCTCATTTTATATAAACTAAGATAATAGTAGTGCCAACAGTCCAGGGTTATGATGAGAATTAAATGAGATAAGGCAGGCAAAGCCTTCAGTCAAGGGTCCAGCACACAGTAAACACCCAATAAATATTAGCATCTTTCACTACCTTGTTCTGTGCTTGCTGGTGGGAAAATGTGTAGGCGAGAGTTTCTTGGGAGGCTTAACTATATTTGATAAATTAATCATACAATAAATGCCATACCAATGTTCCTCTTTGTCAGATTTGAAATTCTCTTAAAAGAGGATTTGGGCACCAAAATCCTGGCAGCTGAACAGGAAAGGATGTCTGTGCTTGCCAGCCCTATCTATTCCTGCTACTTCTCCAGCTACAAGTTTTAAAAGCTCTTGGGTAACCCAGACTCCCATTTAGCATAGTGGAGGCAGGAAGAGAGCTGACAGAGAGATTAAGCCTTCAAATACCATGAAGATGCATCAGAAAGTAGGGAGAGGAAGTGACCAGGGAGCAGTAAATCATTACATTGCAGAGGAAGGGAGAAAACAGGGTCCCTCTGTGGTAGCCAACCTCCAAGATGGGCCCCCAAGACTCTTGGCCTTCGCCATTCACATACTTGTATGCTCCCCTCCTCTGTTGAATAGGGCTGGCTTTCGTAACCAATAGGATATTGTGGAAGCATCAGAGGGTGACTTCCAAGGCTAGACAAGGCAATACCGCTTCCTCATCCCACTCTCTCTCGGATCATTCATTTGGAAAGAAGCCAGCTGCCATGTTATGAAGACAGTCAAGCAGCCCCATGGAGGGGTCCACTTGTGGCAAGAAAACGCCTGCCAACAGCCATGTGAATGAATCATCTTGGAAGTGGCTCCTCTGACCACCATCAAGCCTTCACATGAAACTGCAGCCCCAGCTGACACCTTGACAACACCCCCAAGAGAGACCTTGAGCCAGACTCACCCAGCTAAGCAGCCCAAAGTCCTAACTGACAGAAACTCGCAGATGATAAATGTTTGCCCTGTTAAGCCTCTAATTTGGGGGGTAATAGGTAACTGCTATATCATCACTTCTTTTTTTAGGGAAGATCCATTTCATCCAATTTCACTCATTAGCTTGAAAGTGAAAATCGCTCAGTTGTGTCTGATTCTTTGTGACGCCATGGGAGTCCATGGAATTCTCCAGGCCAGAATTACTAGAGTGGGTAGCCTTTCCCTTCTCCAGGGGATCTTCCCAACCCAGGAATCGAACCCAGGTCTCCTGCACTGCAGGTGGATTCTTTACCAGCTGGGCCACAAGGCAAGCCCAAGAATACTGGAGTGGGTCACCTTTCCCTTCTCCAGGAGATTTTCCTGACCCAGGAATCAAACCAGTGTCTCCTGCATTGCAGGCGAATTCTTTACCAACTGAGCTATCAAGAAAGTCCCCTCATTAGCTTAATGCTATGAAATTGCCAATGTTTGACCATCTTAACCACAAACAAAATGGCAGTTCCATGTGGTACAATCTCTACAATGGCCAGGGGAAGGGCTCAAGGGTCTGGATAAATACACCAGCCTGTTTATGGCGTGATGCACGCTGTTCCAATAAAGACCACAGAGTGGCTGTGTTTCTGGAAGCCAGTGCCCTGCGAGAGGAACATCCTTCCAGATCACCTGCCTGCACCCACTCCCCTCTTCCCACCCAGACCCTTGGGCAAGCAGGAGGACTTCAGAGGTCCTCCCAACAACTCTGTCTCTTTCTCGGTCTCACTGTGCTGTTCTTTACAAGCCCCCAAGTTCAATAAAGCTCCAAGCCCTTAAAAAGAAGTAGAAAGGCATCTTGCAACACAATTAGAGAGATTGGTTCAGGGGCCCCTGCACACAGCACTCCATCCGGCAAAGCCTCAAAGGGTCCCGGGTGGACCATTTGCCGGCTTTCATTTCTCAGGGGCTGCTTCAGCAGGTGGCCGCTAGCAGGTAGTCAATAGGGACCTTCTGGCTGAGGACCGGGGGCTCTTTGGAAAGGTCAAATCCAGGGGCCGGAGGGCATGGCTCAAGAGGTCATGAGGTCAGGACCCGTCACCGTGACAGATGAATCTAAGCCTGTCTCTGTCTGTCTCTCTCTCTCTGGAAGCAGGGCCAAGCCTCTTGAGACAGGAGAGGTGGGGGGGTGAGTGTTGGGGCCTCACAAAGAAAGCTGAGTCTGGTGTCTGGCCGGCACCTCTCAACTGGTCTTCATTAGGCGGCCCGACAGCCTCTCTCTTCTGCCGCCCTCTGTCCCTCACTGATGGGGCGCTGTCACCAGACCTCTCAACTGTTCCTCATTAGGTGAAACAGTGCGCTTTTGTCCCGCATGAAGCCTTCTTTGTTCTGCCAACCCAGCCAAGCTAGAAAGCCAGAAACTGATACAAAACAATGCCACTCTATCCTGAGGGGACCCCCTCCCTCCTCCCTCTTCCTCCCCCTGGACGGACAAGGCAGGGTGACTTTCCATATCCCCCCGCCACCACCACCACCACCCACCCCATCAGATCCGTGGATGTCTAGCTGAGATGGCGTCGGCTGGAGCAGGAGAAGCATGTTGGGCATAGACCGGCAGTTCACAAACGTGGCTGCACATGGGAATCAACTGGAGATCTTCTAGAAATGCCTGGTCCCCATCCCCAGACCTTCTGATTTGATGGGTCTGAGCCATGACATCAGGACACAGGACTGGTAAAACCTCTGCACGTGACTCAAACGTGCGGAAAATTTGGGGGACTACTGGTGAGGCAGAGAACTTGTTCTCAACTCTCCGTGCCCATCTGCCACCTTGGCACCCTTTAAAATCAAGGGTGGTCCATAAAGTAGGTCACATCTTGCAGGGCGTGGTGACGCCACTGAAATATCTGCCTGCTGGAAACAAGTAGGAGGCCATTCCTGGATGTGCCCAGTGAAGACCAGCTCTGTCAAAGAAAGTGCTGTGGACACAGCCAATGAAGCCACAGTGGAGTGTCTTAATTCCAGTTTTCAGCATCTTAAATCCTGCACAGAAATCAGAGGGAGTCTGTCTCTGTTTCTCCTCTATGACCCTTCTCACTATGCCCTTGAGCTAAAACTCCACATCCTCAAAAACACAGCTGGTTCCAGGGAGCCTTGGTTGGCTAGAATAAGGTTGTCTAACAATGGCACCCCACCCCAGTACTTTTGCCTGGAAAATCCCATGGATGGAGGATCCTGGTAAGCTCCAGTCCATGGGGTCGCTAAGAGTCGGACATGACTGAGCGACTTCACTTTCACTTTTCACTTTCATGCACTGGAGAAGGAAATGGCAACCCACTCCAGTATTCTTGCCTGGAGAATCCCAGGGACGGGGGAGCCTGGTGAGCTTCTGTCTATGGGGTTGCACAGAGTCGGACACGACTGAAGCGACTTAGCAGCAGCAGCAGCAACCAACTCCCACTCCCAAGGCAATGCTGAAGGGTCTAACTGTGCAAAACTACTGAGTTTTGTGAGCCCAGTATGTCTCAGTATCCACTATTTGTTTTATAGGCTGAGTAGGAAGATGGTATTCTCAAGAGGCAGATCAGGTGGTCTGGTATTCCCATCTCTTTCAGAATTTTCCATAGTTTATTGTGATCCACACAGTCAAAGGCTTTGGCATAGTCAATAAAGCAGAAATAGATGTTTTTCTGGAACTCTCTTGCTTTTTCCACGATCCAGCGGATGTTGGCAATTTGATCTCTGGTTCCTCTGCCTTTTCTAAAACCAGCTTGAACGTCAGGAAGTTCACGGTTCACATATTGCTGAAGCCTGGCTTGGAGAATTTTGAGCATTACTTTACTAGCGTGTGAGATGAGTCCAATTGTGCGGTAGTTTGAACATTCTTTGGCATTGCCGAAATTTGTATGCAGGTCAGGAAGCAACAGTTAGAACTGGACATGGAACAACAGACTGGTTCCAAATAGGAAAAGGAGTACGTCAAGGCTGTATATTGTCACCCTGTTTATTTAACTTATATGCAGAGTACATCATGAGAAACGCTGGACTGCAAGAAACACAAGTTGGAATCAAGATTGCTGGGAGAAATATAAATAACCTCAGATATGCAGATGACACCACCTTTATGGCAGAAAGTGAAGAGGAACTAAAAAGCCTCCTGATGAAAGTGAAAGTGGAGAGTGAAAAAGTTGGCTTAAAGCTCAACATTCAGAAAATGAAGATCATGGCATCTGGTCCCATCACTTCATGGGAAATAGATGGGGAAACAGTGTCAGACTTTATTTTTCTGGGCTCCAAGATCAGTGCAGATGGTGACTGCAGCCATGAAATTAAAAGACGCTTACTCCTTGGAAGAAAAGTTATGACCAACCTAGATAGCATATTCAAAAGCAGAGACATTACTTTGCCAATAAAGGTTCGCCTAGTCAAGGCTATGGTTTTTCCTGTGGTCACGTATGGATGTGAGAGCTGGACTGTGAAGAAGGCTGAGTGCCGAAGAATTGATGCTTTTGAACTGTGGTGTTGGAGAAGACTCTTGAGAGTCCCTTGGACTGCAAGGAGATCCAACCAGTCCATTCTGAAGGAGATCAGCCCTGGGATTTCTTTGGAAGGAATGATGCTAAAGCTGAAACTCCAGTACTTTGGCCACCTCATGCGAAGAGTTGACTTATTGGAGAAGACTCTGATGCTGGGAGGGATTGAGGGCAAGAGGAGAAGGGGACGACAGAGGATGAGATGGTTGGATGGCATCTCTGACTCAATGGATGTTAGTCTCAGTGAACTCCAGGAGATTGTGATAGACAGGGAGGCCTGGTGTGCTGTGATTCATGGGGTCACAAAGAGTCGGACACGACTGAGCGACTGATCTGATCTGATCTGATCTGAGGAAGATGGAGTGTAATATCAAAACAAAGAAGACTCTCACCTCCCACCAAGGCTGGTGGCAAAGTAGATCCCCTCCCAAGGTCTACTAGTATAAGTCTCACCTCTTCTTGGTTAGGGCGTGAGATGATAACCTTACAGATTTATACAGGTTAGAGCCTCCCAACTCTGTTTCTAGAAGTGGGTGTTAGGTGCTGGACACGGATTTCACAATTAAAAACATAGGACTCCCAGGAAAATCTGAATTTCAGAAGAACAATAAATATTTTTAAGTCTAAGAATGTCCTGTGCGATATGTGAGGATACACTTAAAGTAAAAGTTCTTAGTTATTTATCTGAAATTCCAATTTCACTGAGTGTCCTGTATTTTATCTGGCAACTCTGGTGGCTCAGTGGCTGAGTCGTGTCCGACTCTTGTGACCCCAGGGACTATAGCCCACTAGGTTCCTCTGTCCTTGATCCATGGGACTTCCCAGGCAAGAATACTGAAATGGGTTGCCATTTCCTTTTCCAGAGGATCTTCCCGGCCCAGGATCAAATCTGGGTCTCCTGCATTGCAGGTGGATTCTTTACTGACAGTCAGCAGAAAGGAAAAGGTTAAGAGTTGTTGGCATGTGTGTGAATCAATTTAACTGATTTGCTGCCTGTTGAGCTTATGATAGTTTCTGAAGGAAAGAGGTCTTCGAAGAGGGACAGGAGGGGATATTTTTTTACTTTGGAATGATGTTCCAGGAATGATTCTAAAGCCCACAGCAACAAATGGGAGAAAGAATGTCATGATTGATCAGCAATGTCTGCTGTGGGTCTGGGATGGAGAATAAAGGCATGCATGCAAGCCACATATTTGCAACCACAGGTCAGATTTGTAATGATGTATAATTAATGGGATGATTGGGGTGTTGAACTTGGGTCATTTTTTTTTTTATGAGGAAAAAAGAGAAGGAGAAGCAGGGTTTATCAATGAATGTGCAGAAGAAATAATAATGTGGCTGTTTTTTTTTTTTTTTTTAAGGAAGTGGTAACCTTTTTTAAAAGAACATAGTTACCACACTTTCTCCTTCTTGATCTTCTGATTCTTGCTCTTCCCTTGAAGCAGCTCTACTGATACCTGGTGGGCCTCCCTGGTGGCTCCGCAGTAAAGAATCCTCCTGCCAAGCAGGAGACACGAGTTTGACCCATGGGTCAGGAAGATCCCCTGGAGCAGAAAATGGCAATCCACTGCAATATTCTTGCCTGGAGAATCCCATGGACAGAGGAAGGAGCCTGGTGGGCTACAATCCATGGAGATGCAAAAAGTCAGACATGACTGAGGAACTAAACAATAATAACAACGGATGTTAGGTACCCCGTAGGTGTTTGACCCATGAGTCCAAGCCCAACACTTCACCTTTCCTCCCACCAGGCAGATCGTGAGTCCCCTAAGTTCACGCAATAGCAAAAACTGATGAACCTATAGAGAAAACTGCTTTTTTGAGAACGTCATGTCATTGAGTTTTCCTGCTCAGCCCAATATTTCACCCATATGCTGCCGTTCGCCCACAACACTGAGAACCATGGCTCCTTCCCGGCGGCAGACATTGACCAGGGAGGAAGCTAAGACCCACCCTCGAGTGGGAATGCCCACCTTTGTGCACATTCCGGATGGCAGAAGGAACCCATTCATCAAACTATGAAAACTGCCCCCCGCTCCCCAGGAAGAAGGACCATGAAGTGCTTGTAAATACATGTCTTTAGGTTTAAACAAATTGCATCATTATTTTTCTTTTTTGAGGGGCCTCCATGTGAAGGGAACTAGAGGCATGCTTTGGTATTTGTCCCGCACACAATACATGGCTGGGTCTCCTGATGTTTCCGTATCTTCTGCCCAAGCCAACTGGCCAGGCCCGTGGCCTCCCAACAGGAGAGGGGTGCCAATTCCTAGCATTCTATTTTCATATTGTTTGATGATAAAAATCGCTCCCGCAGGACGAATGGCAGTGAACAAAAACAGGAAGCAGCCCCCTGATTAGATAGGGACAGGGTGGCCTGTGGAGTGGAAAACAAAATGACTAAGATGATGAATGAGTGGACATGGACTCCGCCATCCCCTCCTGAACAGGCCGAGAACGAGCGGGAAGAAGAAATCGGGGAAGAAGTCGAGACGTGGGCTGGAAGTGGAGGTGAAGGAGGCTTACCCTGAAGCATCCATGGGTTAACGCCACTGGGACAACCATTTGGTTTTCAGATACTTCCTTTGAAAATCTCGCTACGGTGATTTAGCATTTTGCTTTGAAACACGGAGGTCCTTTGAAACCTGTGGTCTCGGCCAAAACTGAGTCAGCCCCTATTTGGTCATCTTCTGACTCTAGGACGTGGGTCCTCAACTGGGGAAAGATAATTTAGTTCTCCGGCAGATATTTGACAATGTGAAATGGCAACCCACTCCAGTACTCTTGCCTGGAGAATGCCGTGGACGGAGGAGCCTGGTGGGCTACAGTCCACGGGGTCGCAAAGAGTCAGACACGACTGAGCGACTTCACTTAAAGACATTTTTGGTTGCCATGGTGTCTTTATTTTATTAAAAATGTGGGTCACACTAGCCCACTGTCTTACTCGAATTGTCTGGAGTAAGAAAGAGGTTGGAGATGAATCCTGGTCCAGAGCCCTCAGTGAGAAGCCTGTAGGTCTTGTGTTCCCAGCCCCAGGCTGGTCCGGAGGAGGTAACCTGATCTACAGGAGACCATCCATATGCTGTTAGATAAGGCTCTGTCCACCAAGACATGATTCAGCCATAAAACCTGCTCCAAGAATTTAGAATCAGTAAACCAACTTTCTAGTTGATGGGGGCCACCGGGAGCAGAGAGGTCATGATGGGGAGTACTGAGGCCATAGGCCTAGCCACCCCAGGCAGTGACAGACCGGGGCAAGAAGGAGAATGTGTTACCTATCTTAAATATGCTCCTCCTGCTCCTACTTAATCACTCAGTCGTGTCTGACTCTGAGACCCCATGGATTGCAGCCTGCCAGGCTCCTCTGTCCTTGGGGATTCTCCAAGCAAGAATACTGGAGTGGGTTGTCTTTCCCTCCTCCAGGGGATCCTCCCAACCCAGGGATCAAACCCAGGTCTCCCGCATTGCAGGCAGACTCTTTACCATCTGAGCCACCAGCAGTGTGTATTTAAAATGGTTAACCAACAAGGACCTACTGTAGAGCACAGGGAATTCTGCTCAACATTCTATAATAATCTAAATACGGAAAAAATTGAAAAAGAATGAAAAAACAAATTATTTTTATTTTTAAATGAGAAGGGAGAAGACTCCAAAAGGGAGCAAAGATGAGAAGGACCACAGGGCCACCCACCCACCCCCCCAGGAAGAGGAACGATGGCCTTTACTTCCCAGTTCTCAACTCCAAATCTCTCAAAGTACCCTTCTCCTTCTTGTATTGCAGGTCTGTTATCAATAATGATAATAATATTCCCTACTATTGAGAATAAGCTTATAATAAAAATCCTTTTAACTTGGATTTGTCTGAGTGAGCATAGATTCCTCAAACCCCAAAGAACCCTGATTAATGTAGCTGTCCAGATAGGTACCACCACAGAAGAAGGTCATTCAATCTTCAGGGAAGGGGATTGTGGGAATGATAAGTAGCTGAAAACCCATATTGGGCACCTCCAAGGTGGTAAACTATTGCACTAACCTGAAGAGCATTTCCAAAAAGGGTTAGGCTGTAACACACTTAACGTTCTCCCTTCTCCTGCTGCTGCTGCTGCTGCTGCTAAGTTGCTTCAGTCATGTCCGACTCTGTGAGACCCCATGGACTGCAGCCTACCAGGCTTCTCCATCCATGGGATTCTCCAGGCAAGAACACTGGAGTGGGTTGCCATTTCCTTCTCCAATGCATGAAAGTGGAAAGTGAAAGTGAAGTCGCTCAGTCGTGTCTGACTCTTAGCGACCCCATGGACTACAGCCTACCAGGTTCCTCCATCCATGGGATTTTCCGGGCAACAGTACTGGAGTGGGGTACCATTGCCTTCTCCTCCCTTCTCCTAACAAGCTTCAATTCTATGAGATAGTTGATCTTCGGATGCAAGTAATATTGTTTCATTTCATGCCCCCCAAATGAGACACCCTAACTTGGTATGGCCCCACTAGGGACCAAATGATTATTTCTGCCATCTTGCATATAATATAAATTCTTGAATGGCTGCTAAACAAAAGTCAAAGATTACAAGGTGATAGTAGAAGAAGGTATAATGGAATCTTATTTCAGTCTGCCTGGTACTCCATATCCAGTTGTCTTCTAGAAATAACATTCCCTCTTTCTTTGAGAAACCCATTCTTTGAGGTTTTGATGGGCTGAAAATCACAAACTATCCCAGCCTCCTGTCCACAGGTGTAGGCATGCCACCCAAACTGGGTATTGTAGACTCTCATCCCAATGCCCAGAATGAGGGCCATAAAAAGGAGGAGGGGTTAACACAAACCAACCAACCATATTCCTTGCCTGGAGTTTTTACAAAGATACTAGAGAAACAAAAGAGCTTTTTACTCTGGAATGTCTAAGTTAGGATAATATCAGCTTGAAACCGGGGAAGGCAATGGCACCCCACCCCAGTACTCTTGCCTGGAAAATCCCATGGACAGAGGACCCTGGTGGGCTGCTGTCCATGGGGTCTCTAAGAGTCGGACACAACTGAGCGACTTCACTTTCACTTTTCACTTTCATGCATCGGAGAAGGAAATGGCAACCCACTCCAGAGTTCTTGCCTGGAGAATCCCAGGGACGGGGGAGCCTGGTGGGCTGCCGTCTATGGGGTCGCACAGAGTCGGACACTACTGAAGCAACTTAGCAGCAGCAGCAGCAGCAGCAGCTTGAAACCACGTCTGACCACACCTCTCCTTCTTGACTCCTTCACCAAAGAAGGAAATTCAGTTGCTGTAGAAGAAAATGAGACCAGTATAAATAGAAGGAGAAATAGAGCTAAAAATGGAAAGAAAGACAAAAATTAAAAGAGAGAAAGGGCAATTCATAGAGTCTTTATAGTCCTAAAACCAGGTCCATCTCTGAACTTCACAGTTAGATGATCCAACAAATTAATTTTAGTTCTTTTTCCTTCTTTGTCTTTTTTTTTTTGGGGGGGGGGGTGGTGGTTGAGGGTGGGTGGATGGGGCAGGACATACCCCTACATGTGGGATCTTAGTTCTTCAGCCAAGAATTGAACCCAAGCCCCCTGCAGTGGAAGCATGGAATTCTAATGGCTGAATTGCCAGGGAAGTTCCCTTTTTTTCCTCTTCTTTAATTGGGTTTCTACCACTTGCTACCCAAAACAGTCATGAATAATACAGCATGAGTCTGAGAACACTTGAATGAAAGAACCCAGGGATGGATTGTCAACTACATTTTTACAATAATGTAATATTATAAGATATTATTACAATAAAGGTCTCCAAAGAGATCAATCTTCCCCTCATCCGGCCTGCCATACACCCCTCAGCCATAAAACAAGAAGGAATGTGAGGGAACACTTCTCATGGGACTTTGTTGAGGGAGGAGGAAGGGAATAAAAAAAATAAAATGGTCCCAGGGTCAAAATAATCAGTAAAATATTGAGTTGAAGAAAATGATTCTAGTTTCTTTATTATGATAAGGCTTCTCAGAACCTTCTATGTGTTAATTATACAAGTGGACCCTTCAAAAGAAAAATATGATCAAATGTAATATTCAGGGTCCTAGAGAAAGAAAGACAGAGAGGAAGAGAGAGGTAAGGAGGGGAAGGGAGGGAGGAGAAAGAAAGAAGAGAAAGCTTTGGATACTAGTCAAGAATTTATAGAGGGGAGGGATAAATTTGCAATTGGAGATTAACAGATACACGCCACTAGATATAAAAGAGATAAACAAGGACCTACTGTACAGCATGGGGAATTATATTTAATATACTAGCCTATAGTGGAAAAGAATCTGAAAAAGAATAGATATATATATATGCATAAGTGAATCACTCTGCCACTCACCTGAAACTCAACATTGCAAATCAATTATACTTCAATTTTTTAATAAGAAGTTTATTTCGAGACCATTTCAGGTTACCTCTCACATCCTGTATCCAGAATGCCAAATGCATTATTTACAACAAACCGTGCTTTACCCTCTGCTGACATTAGTGAGAAGGAAGAGGTAGCCTATGGGGAGGAAGGCCATGGAGTCTTAGGGTGGAGTGAGACATTCTTCTCCTTTCTTTTTTTTTTTCCCCTTTACTTCCAGTTCAACAATTTAGCAATCCCTCTGTGTCTGCCATGTGCCCAGTGCTGCATGACATACTAGCGGGACAGAAATAAACAAGACACAATTCTGATGTCCAGGAAATGCCAGTCAGAGAGACGGACAAATAAAGAATATCTCAAAACAGGGTGGATACTGTTAGGAGGGGAAGGAAAAGCTTCCTGGAGAAGAAGATGCCCAGGGTGCCAGGAAGAGAGCATTTGGAGTTTATGGAAAAAAAAAAAAAAATAGCCAAGCCCACTCCCAAAGCTATTCTCGTCTTAGAACCGACCAGTCATGCTATCCTGAGGACCCTCTTCTGAATGTATCGGCTGCTGCCCCTTCTCTTGGCCTTCCAAAAGCCACATGGTTCAATTTTGCTACAGAACAACGATCAGTGGAAATAATTGACATAGATTAAGCTATGTGCAGGCTGTATAGATCATGGGCCCAGATCTAATTCCCGCCTGGTCCACTCAATTACGCAGGACCTCCTTACTGGAGAAGCAGGTGTAGTTACTGTAAATAAGTTCAGGTTTGGGCACAGATGTCATTGGGTAACTGCATTTGCCATGCTTGGGTGATACATAAGGAAACCATCAACAGCGGCATCCTTGAGCTTGCAGAGACCTGGCTAGCTTTTCCTGACAGCCTGGCATCTAAGTGACCCAAGGGTATACTTAACGATAAAACCAACCTGTGCGTGCGTGCACGCTGTCTCTTCAGTCATGCCTGACTCTCTACGACCCTATGGACTGTAGCCTGAACTTAACCATCACTTTATTCACATTGCTAACTTTTCAACTGATAGGGAAATATGCACGAATAAATAAATGTCTCCATCAACAGGACTGTAAGACGGGCATCGGCAAGCTTATGATGGCTATGGGATGCTGAGACCAGGCTAGGAAGGCAGAATGGAAGTTTAGGATTGGGGGTAATATTACTGCTGTGGGGAATAAGGTTTACCAGCTGTGTGACCTTAAGCCAGTCACTCAACCTCTCTGAGCTTCACTTTCTATATCTGAGAATGGGGTTAATCATTTCTATATTGCAGAGTCACTGTGAGTCTGACGTAAGAGAATAAAGGTAAAAATCCTTGCCATTGTGCAAAGTGCAGTACATATCAGAGTTATTGTGAGCAAAATACAGTGGCAGTGAGAGGTGGGGAGATTTGGTTAGACTTGGTTATAAGTTTCTAAGAAAATCTTCAAAATTATTCTGGGGCTTTCCTGGTGGCTCAGTAGTAAAGAAACCACCTGCCAATGCCGAAGACATGGATTCAATTCCTGGTCAGGGAAGATCCCACATGCCAAGGAACAACTAAGCCCACGTGCCACAACTATTGAGCCTGTGCTCTAGAGCCCGGGAGCCGCAACAGCTGAGCCCACGTGCCACAACTCCTGAAACCCAAGTGCCCCAGAGCTTGTGCTCTGCAGCAAGAGGAGACCCCAGATGAGAAGCCCAAGCACTGTAGCTAGAGAGTAGTCCCCACTCTCTGCAACTAGAGAAAAGCTAGGGCAACAACAAAGACCCAGCACAGTCAAAAATAAAGAAAGAAAATTATTTTTAAAAATGTATTCTAAGGACAGAAACCTCTAGTTATAATATGAATGAGTTCTTGGGATCTAATGTACAGCATGGTGGTTATACTTCATAATCCTGGACTGTATATTGGGTTGGTCAAAAAGTTCATTTGGGTTTTTGTGTAAGATGTAAAACGTTATGGAAAAACCCAAATGAAATTTTTGGCCAACCCAATACTTGAAAGCTGCCAAGAATATAGATCTTAAATGCTATCAACTCACACACAAAAGTAATGGAAATATATGGTGTAGATTAAGTCACTTCCCCAAGGTTAGTAGCAAGCTAAGATGTGAATTCTGCTTGATTTGGATCTCAACTTCACTCTACCGTGTCTCCCAGTCACTTTCCGATTTTTGATCAACTTGCAGGAATCAAAAGGGAATTTAGCATAAAGAAAATGTGGTATATACGTACAATGAAATATTATTCAGCCTTAAAAAAAGAAGAAGGAAATCCTTTCCCTTAAGGGGAAACATGGATGAACCTGAAGGACATTACACTAAGTGAAATAAACCAGTCCCCAAAGGATGAATACTGTATGATTCCACTTAAATGAGGTATCTAATATAGCCACTCAGAAGTAGAGAGTAGAATGCTGGGTGCCATGGGCTGGAGGGAGTGGGGAGTGGGAAGGGGTTTTTTTTTTTTTTTTGGCTGTGCCAGGTCATACATGAGGCACACGGGATCTGTAATCTTTGCTGCATGCAGGATCATATGCAACTTTTGCATGTGGTATGTGGGATCCAGTTCCCCGACTAGGGACCAAACCTGAGTCCCCTGCATTAGGAGCACAGAATCTCAGCCACTGGACCACCAGGGAAGTCCCTGAGATGCTGTTTAATGGGTATAAATGTTCAGTTATCCAAAATGAGTAAGTTCTAGGAATCTGCTGCATAACATCCTATCTGTAGTCAACAATATTGTACACTTAAAAATGTGTTCAATGTCATATGCAATGTTCTTACTACAACTGAAAAATGGGGTAATTTAGTCTCCCAAAGGACTAAATGTTGAACATGAGTGGGAGAGCATTGGACTCTGCTAAACCCTTATCACTTCAACTGTTAAATGGGGATAAAACAGTAATTACCTTACAGGGTTATCTGAAGATGGAATGACATAACCCATGCAAAGTATTTGGCACCCTGCCTAGAACATAATAATGACCCAATTAATGTTTGTTATTATTGTTTTTTGTTATCATCATCAGAAACATCCTTATTACTCCAGTGCTCAGACAAGCTGCCAGGAACTGGTGTTCCCCCATCACATACTACTTCCTTGTGTCCCTTCCAGCTATCTGAAGCTCCTTGGAAAAGACTCTCATGCTGGGAGGGATTGGGGGCAAGAGGAGAAGGGGACGACAGAGGATGAGATGGCTGGATGGCATCACTGACTCGATGGACGTGAGTCTGAGTGAACTCCGGGAGTTGGTGATGGATAGGGAGGCCTGGCGTGCTGCAATTCATGGGGTCGCAAAGAGTCAGACACGACTGAGTGACTGAACTGAACTGAAAGCTATGTGATTGACAGGCAAGTCAAGATCTCCATTCCCACCTTTCAAAAGGTACAGGCAATCAACTCCACAATCTAATAAAACATGCAAGGGACCCTAGGGGGTTGAAAACTCTTCAAATCAAAAATCATCAAAACAGGTTTTATTTTATCATCTCTAACAACAGTCCAGCTGTAATGTCAACTGTGCTTGTTCGTTTGTTCTTAGAAAAAACAAAGCTTGAATCAAGTTTTGGCAAATCTTCAGAGACTATCTGTACAGATAGATAGGTAGATAGATAATATGACACCGTAATATGACACATTCCCTTCACATATAACTTTCTGCAACAGGAGCATAAAGAAGATAATTTTTCAGAAATACTGGAGGGCTCCATCAATTTTCCAAAGAGACTCTCTTAATCCTTTGATTCACAAATCACTCTCTTTTGAAGAACCTGTCGTGTTAACTGGCCTGATGCTACTACGTGTGCTCATCCCTCAAATGCTTTGCTTGTAATTAGAGCCACTCTCCAGCAAGATTTTCATCCATTTTATGAAACCCTGCATCTTTTGCAAGACTTGCAATTCCACTTTGCAAGCATTTGCATCATATTTGCATCATACTGTTCGATATCTCTAGCATCTAGCAACTTCCCCATAAAGATGTTGGTGCCCTGGTTGACAATTAGGCTTGTGTGAAGTGGAAACGGGGAATATGTGCGTAAGTGATGAGCTTATGGGCTTCCCAGGTGGTAGCTAATGGTAAAGAACCCATAAGAGATACAGGTTTAATCCCTGGGTTGGGAAGATTCTCTGGAGGAGGGCATGGCTACCCACTCCAGTATTTTTGCCTGGAAAATCCCCATGGACAGAGGAGCCTGGTGGGCTATAGTCCATAGGGTCACAAAGAGTCAGACATGACTGAAGTAACTTAGCATGCATGATGAGCTTATTGGTTATTTACCATATCATGACAACGTTTGATTCTCTGCATGACTCTCTACAACATGAGCTCAGACAATGAATTCCCAGTTAATGAGATCTCCTAAACTTTATTTCTAACCCTTGAGTACACAGGATATCATCTGGTATATGCTACACTTAATCCTCTTGGCGTGAGCTAGACTAAGTTTCTGTCCACAAAAACAAATATTCTTAACTAAATCCTCCAGACACTTGAGCTCTGACACTAATTTTTTTTTTTTTTATTGTTTCATATGAAGTACTTAGCTCAGACTTGCTGGAAGTGTGCAAATGTCCAAAAATTGAGTTTGGTAATATTCTCAGTAATAATTCTTAATAGTTGAACAGCTCTGAGCACAAAACAAAAGGGCGTTTATAGGCATGGGGTCTTCATTACATAAGAATTTATTATCCAACTCTAACACAGTAATGAGGTTATATCTGGAAGCAAAAAGCCATTTATAATATAAAGAAGAATTCATAAGTGGATGGCCATGTATAAAATTAATTCCCATGAAAACCTCATTCCCCACATAATTGACACAGTTGGTGACCTAGAGCAAATAATTTCATCTCTTTTGTCCTCCGTCGCCTCGTGTGTAAATTGCAGACAAAATTAGCCCATGTTGAAGATTTGTACATGAGCTGAGATGAAACGTGGTAAAATTTTGCAATCAGAAAATTAAAGAAGAAAGGAGAACCACAGTTGTCTTCCGATACCAGTTTTTCTTTTCTACTATACTGATAGAACAACTGGATTTTAGGTGGGTTTTTCCTAGCTCCCTTGCAGCTAAGTGGGAATTTATAACCATGGAGATGGAGACAAATGTGTGCAACTTCCCAGCCAAGCCCTTAAGGAGAAGCGGCATTTATTTCCCATCTTCATTGTCCTCTTTTCATGGGCTAGACTATAGACTTGGTGCTAAATTACCTAAAAAAGTGTTGACAGTGAAAACACCTGAAGGATGATAAAAAAAAAAAAAAAAAGAAGAAGAAGAAACCCAAAGGGAAAAAAATCCCGAGGTTCAGAGTTGTCATAGCAGCCAGCACAGTATGTTATGTGCAAGAGAATTAAGTATCTACCTCATTTAAGCTATAAGTATTTGGAATTGCTCCTCAAGCAGCTGAACTATATCCTACGCAAAGTAGTAGCATTCTCCTTTTATCTGCCACACAAGCAAATCCACCATCATTATGCATCTCCCATGTACAAGACATTAGAGGCAGTGTTGAGACAAGGCTTGGAATAAGGACTCTGACTCGTGGGAAGGATAGGGGTAAAGGATAGTAAGGGAGTTTGGGATCAACATACACAACCTGCCACATTTCAAGTGGATAACCAACAAGGTCCTGCTGTATGGCACAGGGAACTCTGCTCAATGTTAGGTGGCAGCCTGAATGGGAGAGGAGTTTGGGGGAGAATGGATACATGTATACGTATGGCTGAGTCCCTTCACCGATCACCTGAAGCTATCACAACATTGTTAATTGGCTATATTTCTATATAAAATAAAAAGTTTATAAAAAGAGAATATGGATTCTGAAAGAATAGATACATGTATATGTATAAAAATCATTTTGCTGTACATCTGAAACTAACATGACATTGTTAATCAACTATACTCCAATAAAAAATAAAAAGTTTAAAAAAAGAAAATGGGTTCTGAAGTCAGGTTAACTTTCTCCAAATTGAGCTCTACCACTTTCTGACAATGGGATAAGTGAAAGTGATTTGCTTAGCTAAGCTGCAGATTGCTAATCTATAAATTGGGTGTAATAAGCCTAGCTACCTCATGGGATCGGCATAAGGTTTAATGATATAAGGCATAATGAGATAATGTATGGAGGGCATCTAGGACCACGACACACCCAGCATCCCCAAAATGTTCGTTCTTATTACAGGGGAAGATGTTTTCAGGGCTGGAAGAAGACCTGATACTAACTTCAGTCTGGGGCTCAAAAGTTAAGGTGACACCACTGTGGACTCCTTCATCCACATTTTTGCTCATCCACTAAGTGGATTTCCTTCTGAAACATGAACTTGCTTTCTCCTTGGCAAATTCCCATATTTTCAGACTAAAAAAAAAAAAAAAAATTAGAAGACTGGTCTCTTACCCTTTATATTCAGTTTTAATTTGGGAAATGGGTGTCAAGAGTATGGGTAGGGCCAGGCAATAGTCAGCACCCACATCCTTCCAAAAGAGTAAGGACTATGCAGGTCCCATCTACCACCTATGCCAGCCATGAGCAGCTCCAAATCACAGAGAACTACATTTCCCAAACTGCTTTGCTTTCTGGTTTCCTGCAGGCTGGAGGGAAGGAAGAGAAAAAAGCCACGGTACTTCTCATTCCACTCATCCATCCTGCTTTGGCAGCAGCTATCCAACCTTGGCGCCACGTGGAGGTCCTGGCACTTGAGCTCTCATAACACAAGCTTCTCTTTCTGTCCCTTTTCCCTAGGGAGAGTAACGACTTCCTGCTCTTGGTAATCTCTGAGTTGCCTCATTTCCCCGTTTGCCTCTTGACTCTCACTTAGGGATTCAATCCCCTGCATTAAATGCTCTCTGCTTGAAGGACCTTTCATGACGTCCTAACAGATACAACATGGAAACTCCAGTGCTGAATACATTGCCTTGTATGTGTAGGGGGTTCAATACCTATTTGTCGAATGAATACATCCTCAGAGGAAGAGGATGCTAATATAATCCCTCAATTTGGTCCTCTGACCACTCTGAGGAGCTCTTCGGCTGAGAACACCTCTTATGGGATACTCACCTCTGCTCACAAAGGCTCCCAGCTGGCTAAATCACTGAAAAGTACCCAAAAAATCATCTTTCAAAACCCCATTGATGGACTCATCCCCTGAAGTACCAAATTCCATGCACTTGGGTCCCGAATTTGCAAAGGCAGGGAAGACTTTTCTTTTGGAGACCTTCTCCACGTTGGATGATCCAGATGAAAGCAAAATAGATAAATGGGATGGAGGAGGAGAGGGTGCAGGGGAAAAAAAAAAAAAAAAAAAGTACCACCTCTCTGAGAAGCTATTTATCTCCAGACACTACTGGGGCTCAGCACAGTATTTCAATATTTGTAAATATCTGTTTGGCCCCGAGAGTTCTCTCCCATGGAAACAGCTAATAAACTAAGCTGCCTGAGTTTATTCCTTCTGCCAAGGCACATTCCAGAGTCTGATTACATTTTTGTTTTATTATGGAAAAGAGGAGAGAGAAAGAGAGAGAGAGCAAAGGATCACGGAGGTGACAGGAAACCCAGAGTTAGTCTTCCAGGTTGATGAGGTTTTTTTCATAGAGAGCCAGAACCACAGATGTACGTTACAATCAGCACCAGTCCTCTCCCTAAAATGGGAACTGCCCTCTTAACCTGGACTTCCAAATTGTGTTGTCACATCTGGCCAAGCAAGTGGCCACTTTACCAAGTCTCCAAACAGAGCCTGGAACTGGTTAGTAGGTGGAATGCTCTCCAAGAAAGAGAAGAACTCCCAGGCAGTGTCAACGCTGCTAATCTCTGTGGACCACGCTACAAGTGGCAAGGGGATGTTTTCATCTCTTGTTGATGTTCGACAGTTAGGAAGCCCAGGACGCAAGCAGTGAGGTGGTTTCCATATGGTCCTGGCTCATGCAGGTCCAAGTAGGACATGGATCCAACCCATATTTCACTGAACTATGCCACCTTCCCAAGACAATGCCTTTCTTCCAAATGCTGAAATGAGTAACCTAGAGTTTTTCTTGGAGATTATTTGACTTGCCTTACTAATTATTTGTTTTCTTTTTTTTTTTTTTTTTAATTTTTCCCAAGCCAACAAGCCCACTTATTTTGTGGTAACATTTTAACTAGAATCATTTTTTTGTGTGATAGCACTATAACTAGAATCATGGATTTTTAGACTTGGAGGTGCCTTTGAAGTTCAACCCCCTCTATAATATTAACAATAATATTTGGTATTTACCAAGGGCATACACAGGGCTGTATGCCCTGTTCTAAGTCCTTTGCCTGTTTTATTTCACACCGTAGCCTTGACTGAAGTATTTCATAGAATGCTGGTCTCATAATATACTGCATAAGTTGAAGACTCCATGGTCCAAAAGAGTTTGCAGAATGTGACCTATTGGATCCATCTCAGGGGGAAAAAAATCACAAGATGCACGTGAACATCTGAGAGACTGGAAAGTTCTGCAGTTAAGAAAAATCATTGCATTTTTAAAAACAAGTTTCTTCCCAAACATCTCTGTCCGTGGACTCCTTATTTCCTGAAATCCAATTACCATCCTGCTCCCATTCTAAATCAGCGAGAAAGCTCCATCTTGTCTTATATGTTCCCTGGCAAATGTAATTAAGATGAGGGAGGCCTCTAGCATCTTAGAGTTTTCAACAATCAGTCCTTAACGAGGAGTTACTTAACTCTTTCTTAACTGGAAAAACAAGCGCTGGGAATCGCCTGCTTGGTTAAGAGATTTAAGATTCTCTAAATGAAGTTTGCAAGTGGACGGATGGAAGGTCTGCAAACACATCACTCACTCCTCACCCCCGTCCAGCTCAGCCTCAGATGCATTATAATCGATATTTAAACAACTACAAAGGTGAAGGTTGACCCTGAGCGTCCTTCCCGCAGTTCATTCCAGATATTATCTATGAGGAGTAAACAGGCCCGTCCCGAAGTCTTGGCCACCCCGGTGTGATATCAAACAGCTGCTCACAGGCCGTGGCAGCAGCGCCCATATTTCTCTTGCTGTACTTATAACAAGTTGAGCTTCCTGGCGGGGGTGAGGGGTGGGGGTTCTCTTTGAAGTTCAAGGGAGCAGTGTGTACAGTATGTGTGGGAAGGAAAACAGATTTGTCTCTCATGGAGAGCATCCTTTCCATGAGAACTGAAACTTCCAGGAAGAAGAGGTATCATTTAGCACTTCAAATAATAAAAACAGTAACAATAGTAACCCACATGGCGCTTATAAAGCTTTTACTGGTGTCAAGCGTGGTACTAGAAACTGTCTGGCTTTAGCGCTTACTGGAAGGTAAGAACCACAATGGTTCGCTTTTTACAGATGGGAAAACTAAGGCTCCGGGGGGCTAAGTGACCTGTTAGATGTCCCAAGGGAGGTGAACGGTGAACTTGGGTTATAGTTTGGCCCAGGACTGATTTCTTAGTTCCAAATCTGGAGCAAGAACAGTTTTCTTGGCCAACCGAGGGGCAAAGAATGAGTTCTTCAAGAGGTCTCCCTGCCCTGGAGAACAGAGACTGGAAGAAATGTGAGATGTTCCAATGTCAGTCTCACCTCTCCAAGCAAGGGAGACGTGCTGATGGTGGGGAGGGAGCGTCTGTGTCCTGGCAGCTGCACATCCCCATGGAGCTCAAGTTCACTACATCAGCTCAAGAAAAGGAAAGTTGGGGGGTAGCGGGCATGGCAATGAAGACACAGAACACGAGGTCAAGACCTGCCAGAGAGGATGGAACCCCCAGAAAGAGCGCAGAGGCATAGTCTGCACTTCCCCTAGGCATCTGTGTGTGTGTGTGTGAGTCGCTCAGTTGTGTCTGACTCTGCAACCCCATAGATTGTAACCCACCAGGCTTCTCTGCCCACGGAATTCTCTAGGCAAGAATGCTGGAGTAGGTTGCCATTCCCTTCTCCAGGGAAATCTTCCTGACCCAGGGATGGATCCCACCTCTCCTGCATTACAGGTAGGTTGTTTACCGTCTGAGCCACCAGGGAAGCCCTGGTAGAGTCTATGAAAAGACACATCTTTGTTGAGTGCCAGGTGCTCCCTGAAGGGACTCAAGAGAGAAGAGGTTGGAGGTTGCAGCGTCTCTTATATCGCAAACCCTAGTTATTTTCACAATACAGTACTGGATCCATAGGGCAACTTGTGCATCCAGGGACAACCCATGAGCAGGAACCCCAGAAGGCAAAGATCCTGGGGCCCATCTTGGTAGATGCCAACAGCACCAACAGCACACACCTACTCTGTGCCACCAACAGTTGCCAGCATTCCTAGGGACTCCCCTGGTGGTCCAGTGGTTAGGACTTTGCCTTCCATTGCAGAGGATACGAGCTCAATCCCTGTTGGGGAACTTAGATCCTGCATGCCTTGGGGCAATTAAGCTCGAGGGCCAAAACAAAAGATACCAAATGCCACAATCAAGACTTGACGACACAGCCAAATTAATAAGTTAATAAATCTTTTAAGTTAATTAATTAAAAATGACAGAGTTCCCAGTCTAGTGGAGGTGACAGGCATTACTTGTACAATCACACAAAGAAGTATGTGATCATGCATGAGCCTTGGAGCAAATTATATGGTTCTCTTAGAGTGTGGACTAGGAGACAGACCAGCCCTGCTAATCAGGTTTGACCAGGGTTTTAGCTTCTGCCACTCATTTTCTATGTGCCTTTGAGCAAGAATTCAACCTCTTTAAGTGTCATTAGGCTCCGCTGGAAAATGAGGACAAGGTCAATGGCTACAAGAATATTAGAGGACTCCAGGTTCCAAGATAGCTATTCCTGGTATACATGGATACCAAATTAAGAAACTCTGAACATTTCAAGAGAGTATTTTGGTAGATTCTTTCTTAAGGCTTCCTTTGCTAATGTCTGTCATTGCATTTGTCAAAGATCTTGTGTATTCATTCAACAGATATTTATTGAGCGTCTATTATGTGATATGGACTTCCCAGGTTGCTCGGTTGTAAAGAATTTGCCTGCCAAAGCAGGAGATATGGGAGACACAGTTTCCATCCCTGGATTGGGAAGATACCCCGGGGAAGGACATGGCAACCCACTCCAGTATTCTTGCCTTGAGAATCCCATGGACAGAGGAGCCTGGTAGGCTACAATCCATGGGGTCACAAGAGTCGGACACGACTTAGCAACTGAGCATGCATGCATGCGTTATGTGATCTGGCCCCTAATTCCCTGAGCTACGAGCTACATGAGCGAGCAAGTCAAACAGATATCCCCACCCTCTTGGAGTTTATGATCTATGGGACAGCCAGCATACAATGGAAGATGAGACTCAGCCAACGTGGCCAAGGTTTTCACTGAGGGTGTCCTGATATGACAGTGGATCCCCTGTATTGCTCAGCAGAGTCGCAAAACCAATCAGAAACTCCAGCAATGGAAGAACCCTGAACAAATCACCGTGCCCCCGTGGCAGCCAGGAGACAGAGGAAAGCATGGGCAGGGACATCTCAGGGCAATGAGTCAGTCCCCTGATATTTTAACAAACTGTCAGGGAGCCACACATCCCACCTTAATCTCAGCTCTGGTGAATTCTGGTCACTGCTCTTGTTTGCTCAATTTCTTCCCCACTAAGGTCAAGCCATGAACATCTCCTAGCTCAAAATTCAAAAATGAATCTCCCTAGGCAATTCCCCGGTGGTCCAGTGGTTAGGACTCCAAGCTTCCACTGTGGGGGAGCATGGGTTTGATCGCTGGCTGGGGAACTAAGATCCCACATGCCACGCAAAAAAAAAAAAAAAAAAAAAAACACCTGAGCCTCCTTAAATCCTATTCGGTAAGAAAGCACTCAGTGATACCTGTTATGAGTTGAATTGTGTGATCCAAAAACTACATGTTAATGTCCTAACCCCTGGAGCCTGTGAAATAGGGTCCTGGCAGATGCAATCAGGTCAAGACGAGGTTGTACTCAAGTGGAATGGTCTGTAACTCAATATGACGGGTGACCCTATAAGAGGAGGGAACTTTGAACACAGAAGGCAAGAAGGCACGAGAAGATAGGAGCAGAGATTGAGAGGTGCAGCTGCAAACCGAGCAGTGACAAGGATGGACAGCCACCACGAGAAGCTGGAAGAGGCACAGAAGGATTGTTCCCTGGAGCCTTGGGAGGGGAAACGGCCCTCCAACCCCTCGACCCCATGCCGTAGCCTCCACACTGGGAGAGCACACATTTCAGTTCTTTTCAGTCACAGGAGCCCCAGGAAACAAATACGATACCCAAATTTTGGAAAAGAGCTTGAGATTGAGTTTTCACCCAATATTTCCATCTCACTAATAAGAAAACAGAGGAGACCCAGAGACAGGAAGGCATAAAACCCAAGGTCACCCAGGAAATGTGTGCCCAAGCCAGACCTGATCTCCCAGTCCCCAGCCTGGAAGATACTGGGTTTCTTTTTTTTTTTTCTTTTTCTTCTTGTCATCACCTGGCCCCAGTCGGTCTTAATGCTGCTATCATTTATTATTTCTGCAAGAAAGAAGAGGCTTGGGAGCCTGTGTGTTTTCCAAGTCCACCAAGCGGTCTGTTTTTGCTGGCTTTGCATGAAAACGGCCAGGCCGTTGGCTCCGCAGGGTGATGGGCCGACTCGGTTGGTTGTGATGTGAGTTGTAAGTACAATGACAGACTACTCCGGGAACAGCGCTGGGCATGGTCTAGCGAAGTGGACTAAAAAACCACAGCGTGTCGAGAGTGTCTACAAGCGCCTGCGGTTTCCTAATGCAACTGTCTGCCAGGGTGCCTGCGAGCCCAGTGGGACTTTCAAAGCCTCTGTATCATTCTTTGAAGGGGAGGAGGGAGGAAGGAGAAGGAAGGGGAGAGTTGAGTTTCTGCTTCAAGGCCTCCAAGATTCCATTTTAGGATATATAATTACAGCTTTTCATGCCAGTTCCAACTCAAAGGTGCAGAATTTTTGACAGGCCCCCAAAGCATGAAGGCAGATAACCTGGGGAGATGGAATCGAGAACGAGCTGACACAGTCCTTCCCTCACCTCCAGCCACGAGGTTGACCTTAAGGAAACAAGACAGCATGAACCTTCTTCGCATCCTTGTAGCCTGCCTCTGGTCGGAGACTCTGGGGCACTGCTCTAATTCAGGGCAACTCGGGGGTCCCCCTGGCAGGCAAAAGGCAGGCGGTGTGCTGAAGCTGATCTGGACTTTGAAGTCAGCGGGGGCCAAGTTGCAGTCCTAGATCAGTGGCCAACGTGCTGTGGGACCAAGTCAATTCACCCCCTTAAACTTCGGATGCTGCATTTATAAATGGGATGGTAATACCTTCCTCAAAGAGTTATAATGTGTAGCCCAGGAACTTTCATTGTGGACCCTGGAATCGGACCACAAGGGGAGAGAATTCCCTGGTGGTCCAGTGGTTCCTAACTCCACACTTCCACTACAGGGGTCATGGGTTCAATCTCTGGAGGAGGAACTAAGATCTCTCATACTGTATGGTGCAGCCAAAAATTTTTTTTTAAATCTAAGACCACCATTGGGGACTTCCCTGGCGATCCAGTGGTTAAGACTTCGCTTCTGAAAGCAGGAGGTGCAGGTTCAATCCCTGTTTGGGGAGCTAAGATTCCACATGCCTCATGACCAGAAAACCAAAACATAAAACAGAAACAATATTGTAACAAATTCAATAAAAGACTTTAAAGATGGTCCACATCAAAAAAAAAAAAAAAAAACTATCCACCAGGGGATACAGATGCAGGGTTCCCCCTCCTGCCCTGTGTCTGGAAATTCCCCTGGAGAAGGAAATGGCATGCTAGTTTTCTTGCCTGGAGAATGCCATGCACAGAGGAGCCTGGCAGGCTACAGTCCATGTGGTTGCAAAGAGTCAGACATGACTGAGCGACTAACACTTCCCTCTCCTGCCAGCTGGAGAAGCTTCGGGAAGATTCCCAGCTCTCTGCAGCCCAGTCTTCTTATCCCTGGCTTGGACCTGTGGCGGACACAATGGGGACACACCCCCGTACCCTCTCCACACCATTCCCATGCCGGTCAGCCCAATGCGTCCAACTACAAGCACCTGCAATTCTCTGCCCAAGGAATTTCCTTGGTCCCAGGGACCCATTTGGCCCGCACATGGCACAGATGAGGGGTGCCAGGAGTTAAGACCCCTGGAGGAGCCCCTCCTCCACTAGGATGGGCTGGAGTTGACACATAACTATCCCCAGCTTTCTGCCTCTCCAGTGGAACAACTGGCATGTCCGATGCAATCTTCCTGAAGATCCTCCACGGAAACTTCACCCCAGTTGCCCGCTATAGAGATGCTGATATTACTAAGCAAGGGGGTGGCTTGCCCAACTTCTTCTCTTTCTAGTCTTACCAGAGGCTGCGTAAGATCTCCCAAACTAACCACTCAGACTCAAGTCCTGTCGTAGGGGCATCTGTAGGATTCAGGTTCTCAGCACTACCTCACAGAGATCTTGTGAGGATGAAATACATGAATAGATGCAAAGTTCTTAAAGCGGTGTCTGCCATACAGTCAAGTCGTGAGTAAGTTGGTCTGTTATTCTGAGGTTTGGACTAAGCTGGCTCATGGCATGTGTGAAGCATCTTCACATAGTAAGGAGGCACTTGAAGATGGCTGTGTCATTGTACAGACTCAGAGACCCTAAGGAACCTTCCCACGTTTGCATTCAGTAATGGGTGGAGCTCAGGTGGAACACTTCATTGGTCCTACTCCTCAGAACATCTTTCAGGGAGTGAGGGGGTGGGGGCAAGAGGCAAGACTGTGGCCACTAGGACAAAGGATTATGTGCACCCCAAGCCTCACTTTCTTTGGTCTATGGTGAATCCAGGAGTGTGAACAAAGACGGCTTTGGAGCTGCAAGTCCTGCAAACAGGGGCATGTAGAAACAAAGCCATGGCTCTAAGTCCTGGCCATTGACCCTTCCCCCAGCTATCCATTATCGTGAACGGGAATTTTATGTACCCTCTACGCCAATCACCTCTTCAATTACCTCTTCTGGGGGTGGAGGCAGGGACAGGCCCGGTGGCATCTGATGTCACGTGTGATTTAGGGTAAGTCACACTTAAGAGGGCATTTGAGGTTAAAGAACAGGGAATTCTGGGCCTGTTTATAAATCAACAGGCTTGAGGTTTTCATTATTCACCTTCTAGAGCATGGAGCAATATGACTCATTGGATCATAAAAGAGATCAAATAGCTCTGTTGCTAATAATTCTTTCCCTGACCCATTCTCTGGCACATTTGGTTTGTAAACAGAGTTTTAATGGCATCCCTTGGACATAATAACATCATTTCTTTATAGCACCTTGGCCGCCTCGCCACTCTTGGCTGTAATCGGGTTTAGGTTTAAATGTCCCTCATTTGTGGGCACTAATGTTGTTTGGTGTTTTAAAAACTACTTAAGGCCAGGGAGATTGCCCCTTGAAAGGCTTGAAGCAGCCCCTTTCAGAACACAGCACTCTAGCGAGTCTGGTCTAGAAGCCACAGCCTTCACCCCAAGACCATCCTCGGGACCCCGAATGCTGAGAGTCATGGTTCCTTCCCCAACCCGACATCTCCAGCGAACGTCTTCGTGCGAGGGGTCCTCGGCCACCTCGAAGTTGGTCTCTCAAAAGTGTCGGGAATGTCAAATGAGCTCCTGGCGCCCCGTCTGGTTTTATGGGTAAGAGAGGATTGTTCATTAACTCCCCATCACCCGCAGAGATGGTCTGAGTTTGGAGGCAATAAGAGGGCGGCTTGGTGATCACGGAGCAGCATAAGGAAGGGAACAAGAGAAAAGACTGGACGGGTCATTAAAGGGATGGAAAATCCCCCTTAGGACAGCTTTTCCTGAACTTTCGTCCTTTCTGTACTGCTCGACAATTTAAGCCAGATCTGAGCACTTCTCTTATTATTATTTACTTGCTGTTTTTCTGTTTGTTTAAATTAACTCACTTTATCCACTCTTGAATGCTTGCCAGAAATAAGAGGTAACCATAAAAAGGAATATGGGCCCACCATCCTTAATCCCAAACCCCAGAACCAGATGTGTTTCAAAATTCAGAAATTTCCAGAGAGGTTACGCAACTTGTCCAAGGGCACACAGTTGCAGATCTAAACCACCTCCCAACCCCAAAGCCTGGGACCTTTGTCCTCTGTGAGAAAAACATAAACTGAAAGATACATGTAGTTCGTGCCTTCAACCTGGGATGCCACCTATGGAAAGGAGGGAGCCTGCAAAACTCTTGGATGTCAATGAATTTCCAGGTCTCTCTGGACACCAGATGCTACACACCTGGTCTCCAGTGCTGAGGTCGTGCCAACAGGTGGGACCTCAAAATTAGTATCTGGAGGGACGTCCCTCCTTTTCATTCCAGGAAGAGGAAAAAGAGAGTCTGTTTTCAGGCTGCCGTGCACTGCAGGGCCTGGTTGGCATCTGGGAAAATCAATCCTTCTGGAAGGAAATAAAGCAGGACAGTCAGGTTTCTGGGATTACAGCTCTCTCTCTCTCACCTGGGAGCCTTCTGCCAAATGACCCCAGGGAAGAGTCAGTCCAATGAAAGGCAGGCTCCCTCTCCAAGGAAAACTCGCTTCTGGGGCACCAGGGGAGAAGCCATTCTCAGGAGAGGCAGAAGAGGGCAGAGGAAACCCCAGGTAACATGGATAATAACAGCTCACCTCTGCGGCACCTTTCATCTGGCGCTCTCAAAGCCATTTACCACCACCCAATTAATTTTCTCAACATCCACTATGCCATCAGCCCCACCCATCAAAGGTGTCATTATCATTCTTTTATGAGCCAGGCAACTAAGAGGTTAGTTGGCTGGCTCAAGGCCACAAAACAGTTGTAAGGCAGAAGCCAAATTTGGGATGATTGCCTTCCTCTGATCACAAGGAACTGAAAAGAAAAGATTGATTTGTTGGAGAGGCCCTGATTACCACTTTTAGTCATTCATTCATGCATCATTCATTCCCCTATCCCTCCATCCATTCATTCATTCATCCGTCTATCCATCATGCCCTCTTCCATCCATTTCTTCATTCATCCACTCATCCATCCATCTCCACTCATTCAATTCATTTGGCAAGCCTTGACTGACACCCTGCCACGTGCTGGCACTGTACAAAGGGCTGGGGACTAAGACCATAACTAAGACAAAGCACCCACTACCATCTAGAAGTTCTCCAAATATTTATTTTTTCCATTCCTACAAGACTTTACAGCCCACAAATATATTTTCTTTCTCAGATTCTGTGAAACAGAGGTGTTTATTTCAATTTCCCAGATGAAGAAACTAAGACCTAGGCAGGCCAGGCCACTCTGCAGAGCTAAGGTTTAGACCCTGTGTTCCTGGATCCCTTCTGTATTCAGCAGCATCCTTATTAAGCTAGTCTTCCTAGTTCCTGGGAAAATCCCCATGGGGCCTTGATGAGGTGAAGGGCTTTGCTCATCCAGCAAAAGGGCCTCTTACCAATAACCTTTGAGTTGGCTAATGAAATAGCTAGATTGATGGAAATACAAGATTGGACTTTCGTGAGAGCGTGAAAATAAAACTTTATACCAGAAAAACAAGTCTGATGAAAAAGACCAGGGCATTCAGATGTATGATTTAAACCATCAAGTAAGGCTGGAGGACAAATGACTTTTTCTAAGTTCAATGTGGACAATTTATCTTCCTTTAAGCTTTTTTTTTTTTTTTTTTTTTTAAACCAAGGCTGCTTTCCTGCTTTCATTTAGGTATTCGGTAAGCACAGAGTTAAGGGCTAGAGAGAAACTTTTCAAACAAGTCCTGCTGCTGCTGCTGCTAAGTCGCTTCAGTCGTGTCCGACTCTATGCAACCCCATAGACGGCAGCCCACCAGGCTCCACCATCCCTGGGATTCTCTAGGCAGGAACACTGGAGTGGGTTGCCATTTCCTTCTCCAATGTATGAAAGTGAAAAGTGAAAGTAAAGTCGCTCAGTTGTGTCCGACCCTCAGCGACCCCATGGACTGCAGCCCACCAGGCTCCCCCGTCCATGGCATTTTCCAGGCAAGAGTACTAGGGAAGTTTAAAACATATATTGAAGAAGTAGTTGAATTATATCATTTTCTGATCATAAGGAACCTGTGTGGGAGGGGCCCTGATTACCACTATTAGTCATTCATTTACTCATCGCTCATTTATCTGTCCATCATTCCCCTATCTGTCCATCATTTCTTCCTTCCATCCTTTATTCATCCATCTATCCATCCTCTCACTTATTCATCCATTCGTTCATCCTTCTCCATAGCTTTGAAATGTTCCATGATATAAAAATAAGGTTTACAAATGATCAGCTCCTGACAAACACTACCTAAGTCACAGAATAAAACTTCACATCAACAGTAATAAATATGTAGCCTTATATGCGGTCTTGACAGGTTGTGATGAGAACGGCAATTCACATTTTGCGTGGCCTTCATCACCCAAAACCCGAAACCCATAACCCTAGTCTAATCACGATAAAAACATCCAAGAGACTCACACTGAGGGACATTCTACAAAATGCCTGAGCAGTACTCCTCAGAACTGTCAAGATCATGAAAAACACGGAAAGTCTGGAAAACTGTCACATCCAAGGAGTCTAAGGACACATGGTGACTAAATGTAATGTGGTATCCTAGGTGGAATCTTGGGACAGAAAACGGTTCATTAATCAAAACAAAGGCATCACACTCACATAAGATGTTCATAGTAGGGGAAATGGTGTGGGGGTCTATAGGAACCCTCTGTACTATCGTCACGATTTTTCTGCTATTAATGTGAAATGATTCTAAAATTAAATATTGATTTAAAAAAACAATCATCTGCATATAAAAACCACCTTATATATACAACTACTATATAAAATGGATAATTAATGAGAACCTACTGTGTAGCACAGGGAACTCTACTCAAGGCTCTGCGGTAACGTAAATGGGAAGGAAACCCAAAAAAGAGGGAATATATGTGTATGTATAACTGATTCACTTTGCTATACAGCAGAAACTAACACAGCATTGTAAAGTGACTATACGCCAATAAGAATTAATAAAAGATTAAAATTTAAAGCAACCATGTATGTCATTGAAAAGAGTAATGAAAAGAGAAGCAGAATCAATGAAAAGAGAAGCAGAACCACGAAGGAGGAATTGCTTTTTGACTTTCAGTTATACAGATTATGCCTTTCTGAGACTTGGTGGACATGGCTGTGTAAAATCTATCACCCACACAAGCAAGCTAAGTCACTTCAGCTATGTCTGGCGCCTTGCGACCTTATGGATGGTAGCCCACCAAGCTTCTCTGTCCATGGGATTCTCCAGGCAAGAATACTGGAGTGGCTTGCCATGCCCGCTTCCAGAGGATCTTCCTGACCCAGGGATCAAACCTGTGTCTCCTGTGACTTTTGCATTACAGGCAGATTCTTTATCCACTGAACCTCCAGGAAAGCCCATTCATTACCCGTTCATTCCCTTTTATAGGTAGCTATTGAATATTTTCTGTTTCACATTTGCTTGATCTCCAAGATCTTGGGATACCTAAACTGTTGACCATCATCATCTTTCCAACTGAGGCAAGAGTATTGTGTTGGGATGCAGCCATTCTGGGTATCCTCAGCCCATCCTGTTATGCCCTTCCTCTTAAATCCTTAAGCCCCAGCCAAGGGCTGTGCATCAGTGGAATCCCAACATGGAAGGACAGACCACCAACAAAGAATGAGACTGGGATTTCCCTGGTGGTCCAGTGGCTAAGAATCTGCCTCCCAATGCAGGTGACACAGGTTCAATCCCTGCTCTGGGAACTAAGATCCCACCTGTCTCAGAGCAACTAATTGTACACAGTGCAACTAGAGAGAACCCTGCACCCCCCAACAATGATCCCACGTGACACAACTAAGACCCAAAACAACCAAATAAATAGATAAATAATGAGAAGGGCCTCGCCACAATGAGACACAATTAGACAGTAGCCTGCACACAACAACGAGGAGGCCACATGCTGCAAGGAAAACCCAGCACAGCCAAAAATAAGAACGTAAATTAATTAATTTTAAAAAATGGAAGGAGGCCACAAATCCTCGCAAAGACATCATGACCCATTCCTTCTGCCATCACTAGTCAGACTTGATATTGGGGTATCGCCTGCCCTGGTAAATATTTCCTGAGTCAGCAATCACTGTGGAACCTGCAAAGAGGGAAGTACAAGGAATACTAAATTAAGCATGGCATAGCATAGGCCTCCGAACAGCCCTTGGCATTGCCGTAGCATCTTTCATCCAAGGAATCACAAAAAACTTGTCCAAACATTAATTGATCTGTCCCATTATTGAGCCCATTTTACAGATGAAGAAAAAAACACCACATGATGTCAGTTGAGCAATGAGTTGGGGGTTCAATCCTTAACCAAATGGCAGGCTCTTTTGGGAGGAAGGAAGTAAAGTCCAAGAGGCAGACAGCTAGGCGCTCAGTAACCAATAGTTCTGCCTCTAGTTTCCCCACCACCCGGAGAGTCTCATAGAAGACACAATGGCACAAAGAGGTTTTGGATTCAGACAGATTTGGCTTTGGGGACTGTGACTTGGCTGTTCACATGTTGTGTGACTACAGGGAAGATGCATAACCTCCGTATACCTCCATTTCCCCAAACGTGAACTGGAGAGCAGACATTACCTTAACAGAGGACTGGGGCAGGATTCAGAGGACAGCTTAGATATAGCCAACTGGGGACAAGTGGAAAATGAGATTTCTACTGGAATTTGACATCTGGGAACCTCACTTGAACGTTAAGCATGCAACTGAGGGGCAGGGAGACACAGTGCTCCTGGCACAAGTTCTGTGGTGTGGGGCACAAGTGGTAAATCTGAGGAACAGAGTTTTAGGAATGGTTACGGGAGATCAGGTAAGATTTGATCAAGCCCACAGACATCAGCAAAGAGGGGAACTCTGGGAATGATTCCACCATAAGGAGATTCTAAAGGGCAGCTGTTGAGAGGAAAGAGGGGTTTTTCATTTGGTATCAATTCACACACACACACACCCCTAATGCAAGGACCCATAGGTGCTCTAATGAGTTGTTTATATTGTTTTTTGGTTTCTTACATTATAACTTTTTACAATTTATTTATTTGATTGGAGATAACTACAATATTGTGATGGTTTTCTGCCACACATCAACATGAATCAGCCATGGGTCCCCTCCCTCCTGAACCCCCCACCACCACCTGCCTCCCCACCCTATCCCTCCAGGTTGTCATAGAGCACCAGCTTTGGGTGCCCTGCTTCATGCATCAAACTCTCTGTGATTTCCTATTTTACATAAGGTAATGTATATGTTTCAATGCTATCCTGTCAAATCATCTCACCCTCTCCTTCTCCCACTGAGTCTCCAAAAGTCTGTTCTTTACATCTGTATCTCCTTTGCTGCCCTGTACATGGGATCATTGGTACCATCTTTCTAGATTCCATATATATGCATTAATACACAGTATCTGTCTTTCTCTTTCTGACTTATTTCACTCTGTATAATAGGATCTAGGTTCCTCCACCTCATTAGAACTGACTCAAATGTGTTCCTTTTTATAGCTGAGTAATATTCCATTGTGTATATGTACCACAACTTCCTTATCCATTCATTCCAGCTAGTTTTAAGCAGTCTAAAACAAGGGCAAGGTGGAAGCTCTTCTCCAGGACAAATGCTCATGCCCCAGGGCTGGTTTCAGACGTTTTCTATCCAGGTGACAGTGAAGTGCATGGTGGCCTGGGACACCTTCCTCTGGATCACTGTACACAGTTAACTTTACACTCAGACTCTGAAAAATAGGCTCCTTCTCTCTCCCATTTCTCTGTGCAGTGAGTGCGCTTCCCCTGGGTGCTCACAGCAGCCACCTCCCATCTCCCATATCCCCGTTTCCAGAGAACCACATGCATCAGCAGTTCCCAGACTCCATGGAGCAGGGAAGGATGGTGGGAAGGGAGAAGGTAAATGCCACGCAAGTTTCAGAAGAGACCCAGATCACCAGCACCTTCACAGAGAAGATTTCAATAAATGATCATTAAATATATTGAGTTTATAAAAAGATCCCTTGCTCCACTACCTTCAAGAACTGGTCTAGGAAATCTCTCCAGGCAGATCTTCAGAGCCAGTGGAGTACTAAAGGAGCTGAAAGCAGAAAGGCAAAGTCACGGGACTCCCCTGGCAGCCCAGTGGTTAGTACCTCACCTTCCAACACCGAGGTTTCAGGTTCCATCTCTGGTGGAGGAGCAACGATCCCACGTGCCTCGCGTCCAAAAAACCAGAACATAAACAACAGAAGCAACATCGTAACAAATTCAAAAAAGACTATGAAAGGTGGTACACATTAAAAAAAATTTTTTTAATTAAAAAAAGAAAACTCAAAGCCAAAGGGAGCAGCTAAAAACAATGAAAAAAAAAAAAATGTGAAAGACAAAGGAAGCAGCTAAGGAGAAGAAGGCAAACAGTAACGTCAGCTGGGATGTGAGTATGAGAGCAGTGCATGAGAAATAGGAAAGTAGAAAGAGGGGAAAGTGTCCTGATCCATAATAAAAGATCGTTATGAACGAAATAAGACAATGCTTGCAACGTCCTTATTGCAAGGTCTGCTTGTTACTGCTGCTGCTGCTGCTGTTAAGTCGCTTCAGTCGTGGCTAAGTCTATGCAACCCATAGACGGCAGCCCACCAAGCTCCCCTGTCCCTGGGATTCTCCAGGCAAGAACACTGGAGTGGGTTGCCATTTCCTTCTCCAATGCATGAAAGTGAAAAGTGAAAGTGAAGTTGTTCAGTCATGTCTGACTCCTAGCGACCCCATGGACTGCAGCCCACCAGGCTCTTCTGTCCATGGGATTTTCCAGGCAAGAGTACTGGAGTGGGGTGCCATTGCTTTCTCCTGAGAAGCCCAGTGGCCTAACATAAACACTAATAGCTGTTGGTACTGGAGTGACAGCTTAGTGTCCTGTTGCTACCGCAGCCAGAGTAAAGGCTTACGGTACATTAAAAGGCAGTTGAGGGAGCACGTGCCAAGCACAGAGGAGTTTCAGGGCAGTGAAATGATACTACAATGATGGATACAGGTCATGATGCATTGGCCAAAACCTACAGAATGTACAACAAGATTAAGCCAAAATGGAAACTCTGGGTGATAGTGATGTGCCAGTGTAGGTTCACTGATTATAACAAACGTCGCACTCTGGGGGGGATGTAGATGGTGGGAAGGCTGTGTGTAGGAAGGAGGGGAGCAAGGAATCTAGGGGAATCCTCTGTACTTTTTGCTCTTTTGCTATGAACCTAAAACTACTCTAAAAAATAAAACATTTTTTTTTTTTTTTTTTTAATGGAGGAAGGTTGAAATGGAACAGGCAGGATCTGAGATCTGAGTAAGTGAGCTACACTGTCATTCATAGGCTGAGCATTCGTTTACTGAAAACCTACCTGGGCCAGGCATGGTGTCCAATATGGATGTACAGAAGGCATCAAATGTAGGGGGCTGGGGTGCAGACAGATGTTCACACGTTCACAAATAAATAAGCGGGGTTATTGGAGAGAGTGGCAAGCGCTATGGAGAACATAAGAGGGTGATAGTGGCAGAGAACGGTGACCCAGTGGGGTGTCACCTCCCTGTCACTTCAGGGAGGGCCTCTGAAGAGGTGATATTGGAGCAAAGACCCAGGTGATGAAACACAGTTGGCCATACAAGAGCTGCTTCCCAGGTGATGCCAGTGATAAAGAAAACCCGCCTGCCAATGCAGGAGACGTAAGAGACGTGGGTTCGATCCCTGGGTAGGGAAGATCCCATGGAGAAGGAAATGGCAACCTGCTCCAGTATTCTTGCCCTGAAAATTCCATGGACAGAGGAGCCTGGCAGGCTACAAAGAGGCTGCAAAGAGTTGGACACAACAGAGCGACGGAGCACACGCATGCAAGAGCTAGGAAGAGGATGGCAGGCAGTGAGGGTGGCAGAGGGGAAAGTCCTGAGATCAGAACGAGCCTGCAATGTCCAGGGGACACATGGGATGAGGGAAGGGGAGCCCTGAGTAATTCCTGAGCCAGGGGCTGATAGCAGTGACCTTGGTCCCAGGGCAACCTCAGGGCAGGCTGGGTACCCTACTGGATCTGAGCTGGATCTAGGAGGTTGGACGATGCACCCTGTAAGACCAGAAGGCCAACGAAAAACCTCATTTCCAATCTTGGGCACAATGGCTTCCCACACGGGCAAAGACTCTAAATTAACACCATTTGTTAAAGAAACACCACATGGCACTTGCTCTGTTTTTAACCTTGGGCGACAAAAATGTAAAGCCATATCCCATGAGCTGGGTACCATTTGAGAAAGGACACTGTCGCAGACAGGATGCAGTAAGTGTCACGTTCCAAGCAAGATAATGCTGGCATTTCACATTTGTTTGTTTTTTCACTTGGGGAAGTGAGGTGGAAAGGAGGATAAGGGGCCTAATTAAAGAATGTTGGGGGGGGGGGGGACTCATTTAAAAGAAAATTCTGCATACAACACTGTAGTTCTAAGTCTGCCTATGGACCAAGACTAGCAAGTAATGTGTAGAAATGAAAACGTTTTTGTCTGGGTGTAAGCATTAGGAGTGACTGGGTTTGTTTGTTTTGTTTTATTTTTGATTTTTGCAAAAATTTTTTTAATACTCTCACACCATCATTCTAATTTAAAGTTAAAAAAAAAAAGTTTAAACACACTCTGGAAAATCCAAATCTCTCCCGGAGATGAAATTGCAGCAGGGAGACCATTTCACAGCTTGCCTTAATTTTGTTTCATTCTTCTATGCCCGAAGGAGGTTGTTCATCAGTACCTGGCTACAGAATTGAATAGGTGTGAAATCCAAGCTGATAGCAATACATCACTCCCTATTGAACTTCAAAGCTGAGGCCAAACTGCCTATAAAAATAGTTTTCATACCGGGCCTTAATCTCTTTCATACATTTTGCCTCTTTTTCATTTTTTTAAAGTTTTACCATCCCTGGGGTGAAGTTAAATATAGTGACAGTCAAGCGTGCATGGCCCCCAAAACCAGAGTTCGCAATGTGTTAGTTTGAGTTCATCACGAGTCCAAGCCTGAATCTTATCAGAAAACTTTATCAGAGCTATTGTTAACAGGGTTCTAATGAATAAAAAAGAACACGAAAACCACAAAGGGGGCTTCTCACCATGAATGTGCGAACAGGATCTATCAACTACCTATTAAGAGCGTATAACAGAACTGTATTAGAATGCATTGCTTCAGTTTCCACTCTCTACAGACCTTAAAGCCACGTGACAAAGAATCTAGAAAGAGCCTTGTGTGATAGGGTCCTAGTCGCAAAACCCCCTTTTTGTAAATAACAGTCTTTGTTGAAGTTGTTGTTGCTGTTGCTCTTGTTCAGTCATGCCCGACTCTTTGCGACCCTGTGGACTGCAACACGCCAGGCTCCCCCGTCCCTCACTATCTCTCGGAGTTTGTTCAAATTCATGTCCACTGAGTCAGAGAGGTTAAAGGGTTCCACTTACTACCAAGTTCTTGATATTATTTGTTTTTATCATGAACGAGAATAAAGTTACAGAATATGAGCTTTCGTATGCAGAAGTCCAGATTTCTACATACAAAAGTAGCAACACGTTGTAAAGAATAATACCGACAATAATAATAGTAACAAGAACACATTTATACCCTGCTTATGATGTGCCAGGAGCTTCTCTGAGCATTTCTGTGTTCATGTCTTGTTATGAGAACCTTTTGAGGAAGCCGCCATCATCTTTTCCAGTTGAGGAAACTGAAGCACAGAGAAGCTAAGCAACTTGCCCAAGACTACACAATTACCAAATAGAGGAGATGACAGTACAAGTCCATGCAATACGGTCTAAGGATTCTTAGACTCAATATCCAATTACCTTCATGATCACAGATTTGCTTCTGTTCCTATTTGCTTCTTGATACTTTCCACGTGTAGCCTGCCTTACAGCGTATAAGATGTTTTTATTTATCTATCCCATCTACCTCACTGAACATGACAGAAATAAACTGAGCAGAAATCATGTCTTCATTTCACCAAGGAGAAGAATAACATCCAGAGAGGTTAAATGAAGTTGTAGTCGTCGTACTGAGAAGCTTCTGACTCACATATTCAGCTTCTGATCCACCTCTGATCCACCTCAGCACCACAAGATGTGGGCATGAAATCAATGTTATAATTAGGTTAGAAGGAAATAAATCTCCCTTTTCCTGGTTGGATGTGTAGAAAAGAAGTAGGAAGGCCCCTAAATAAATTATACTGACTTCCAGCTGAGAAAAGGAGGGAGAAGGAAAGGACACTTTCCCCCAGCGTCATCATCCATTTCCAGAAGAAATCCAAGATGGCGGCTGCTGCGAACAGGCAGAGAGGCGGCGTGCTCGCCCTCTCAATGGTCAGTTGCAAAGGGTCAGGAGAAAAGGGCTGAGAAGGAGGGTTTGGAGACAGCCTTTATGGAGTGAGTAATGACCGTGTAGAGTGGGCAACTCCCCCAGGAAGCAGAGAAAGTTGTAACCCTGAGCATATTTGAGGAAGAGGGAGACAGGCACTTATAGGAAATAAATGATGTGTTCTCAGGGCGGGAGACAGGCTTATATGAATTGCAGAGGCCTCTGCTTTCTGCAGATGCTGCTTTTAAACAGTGGGCAGAGGCTGGAACTAAAATGTCGGGAAAAGAGACCGGCTCGGGGTGATGGCCCTTTCTTTTTGAGTCAGTGTTTACTCCCCTTGAAAGCATCACCATTTGGGCAGAGATGAGCCCAAAACACTTGAGGTAAAACTCCCTTCTCCATCTGCCTGGCCTGTTTCTCCAGCGTCTTCGCCCCATGATTTTCGCAGTAATGCAAATCTGATGCTGTTTTCCCTTATGTGTCATTTCTTTCTAGTTTCGTCACCTTTTCCACCCACACCTGGAATGATGTCTCTCTCCTCCGTCCTGTAACTCCAAGAGTCTCCAAGTTGTCACCACCTCTAAAAAAGAAAATAAAATCTTTCCTCTGTTTCCCTGGGCAAATTAGAGTGTTTTCTCCTCCAACCCCTCCCAGCCCAGCACCTTATAACATCCCTGATCTAGAGTATATATGTTATCATATGGCATCCATTTGTTAGTCTGTCTCCCCAACTAGATTGAAAAATCAGAAGGTGATAGACAACCAGGCACAATGCCGTGAAGAAGACAGACTTGGGATTTCCCTGGTCCAGTGGTTAAGACCCTGTCTTCCAATGCAGGGAACATGGGTTTGATCCCTGGTGGGAAAACTAAGATCCCACGTGCTGCACCACAACTAGAGAGAAGCACTTGTGATGCAGTGGAGACCCATTGCAGCTATTAATAAAATTATATTAAGTAATTAATTAATACAAAATTTTAAAAATGTTAAAAAGGGCACAGACTCTGTGGCCAGACCAACCATCTGGCCTCAAGCAAGTTCCTCCATTTTTCTAAGCCTTGATTTCCTCATCTATAACATGGCCATGAAAATAGTGCTTACCCTATGTAATCATTTTGAAAATCAAATGAGATCACGTATTTTAGCGAGAAGCATTTAGCACAACACCTCACTCTAATTATCATCCTTTTATCTTTGAACCCCATTTTTAGTGCTGTGAAAGCCATAGACATATTTAATAAATATCGGACAAATACTTAATACTTAAATAAATACATAATAATGCTTAATAAATATTAAGGCCTTCCCCGGTGGCTCAGCAGTAAAGAAGCTGCCTGCGATATAGGAGATGCAGGATACTCAGGTTCGATCCCTGAGTTGGAAAGATGCCCTGGAAAAGGAAATGGCAACCCGCTCCAGTACGCTTGCCTGGAAAATCCCACACACAGAGGAGCCTGGTGGGCTATGGGCCATGGCATCACAAAGAGTCTGACGTGACTGAAGCGCCTGAGCACAAGCACAATAAAGAGTAAATACATTTTAATATGAAAAAATACTAAGTATAATCATTGGGGGCTTTTATTTTAGCAGAAAGTCTTTTGGATTCCAATTGAAGCTTATGGAAAAACCATATAGAGAATTGTTTTAAGAGCATCAATTCTCAGGACAAAGCAAGAGACCCCAGGAGCCCTTGTAGCCCACGAACAGCTTTCATCTCAGCTCCGCTAATACTAGAAAATATCTCTTTTTAATGTTAACCCCTTTGGGAAATTCTACAATAGCTCCAATAGCTCCTTCGGAATCACCTTGTCCAGGTCTGTGCAGATGGTCAGTAGAGTATCCAGTGAAATATACTAGAGGAGCAGAAATCGTCAGGGAGGTGATAGTTCTGAGAAAAACTGAAAAAAAAAGGGGGGGGGGCAAAAATCCAAGGAAGATAAAAGCTGGGTGCTCATGGTTTATGACTGGATGGCCCACAACACATGGAATTATAAAGAACAAAAATAGAGGAGAGATTATAATTGCACGTAAGGAAGAATTAAGTAACCCCAGTGACAGCACAGAGCCATCCATACAATAAAGTATATGTCTATTTTTTGAGAATGTTGATTACAAAGCAGTTAAAGAATATATTCCTTGACTTTGGGGGATTTATAATCCCACATGAAAGACAGTACCAATGGACCAAAAGGGCTATGAAAGATAGGATATTTCTTGGGAAAAATAATGGCCTAAGGGTTTGAAGTCCTGGGTTGGAATTCTGATTCCATCACTTAGTAGCTGTGTAACCTTGGAGAACTGACTTAACCTCTCTGAGCTGCAATTCCTCTATTAAAGTCTCCAATGAAAAGTCATATCATGTAAAGCAACAAGCCTACTTAGCACAGAAACTTATTTAAAATTGTTGTTTAGTTGCTAAGTCATGTCCAATTCTGCGACCCCATGGACTGCAGCACTCCAGGCTCCTCTGTCCTACACTATCTTCCAGAGTTTGCTCCAATTCATGTCCGTTGAGTCAGTGATGCTATCTAACCATCTCATCCTCTGCCATCCGCTTCTCCTTTTGCCTTCAATCTTTTCCAACATCAGCATCTTTTTACTTTATTTCCCAGCATAAGGGTCTTTTTAAGTAGACGTCCAATAAATGTTTCCACTATTGTGAATTGTGGCTATTATTGATAAAGCACCCTGGTGGTTCAGACAGAAAAGAATCTGTCTGCAATGCAGGAGAGGCAGGATACCTGGGTTTGATCCCTGGGTTGGGAAGATTCCCTGGAGAAGGGGATGGCTACCGGCTCCAATATTTTTGCCTGGAGAATTCCCATGGGCAGAGGAGCCTGGTAGGCTACAGTCCATGGGGGCACAAATAGTCAGATATGACTGAGTGACTAACACACACACACACACTAAAAATGATGCTTGGCTCATAGCCAGGAGGGTTAAAACACCCAAATGGGCTTTGGTGAAAACGTATGCTATTTCCACCCTTGGAAAGGTCTAGGAAAAGATGGGAAACATCTACCCTGGATAGTTTAGAGAATGGTAGATGCACTGGAATTTATGGAACCCTTGAAAACCAAAACCCCTTAGACTTCAGGTTACAAATCTCTGCATTAAACTTTCGTCCCATTAAAGATAGACTGGACCACCGAACCTGCCCCATGCCCCAGTCTAGATTAGGCACCCCATTTTATACCATATGGCTTCCTCTTTCCTTATTCCTCCCACCACTAGTGAAAATTTCTTATTGTGAAATAAATTGATACCACACACTAGACTCCAGCTCCTCAAGAATGCAAAATTGACAAGCTGGTTTTATTCCCCATCACATCCCCAACATCTTGCCCCACTTGCCACATAGCATGCTCTCTGTCACGTATTAGTTGAATTAATTAAGTGATCACTGGATGGAGCTTCCAGCTGTGGGTTTCTAGGCTCCCATTCCAACCATCTGACCAGAATTAAGAACATGAACTTGATCCCAGCAGAGGTTTTCAGACAGCAAAACATGCCGGCAGAAAACCCACCAGGCCAACACTTTAGCTCCCTGGTGTAGCTCCTCGGTCTCACGGATCGCACGTGTTTTGCATATGGAACCCCCATTGACGTAACTGGGAATTTCACGGATGGGACAAATGAAGAGGCAAGACAGCAGTAGATGTTTGCAGCACGAAACTGTCAAGAAGAGATGCTCTGTGACCAGGAGACCAGAGAGCATGCCCCCACCCTGAAGGGCAGAGAGCATGCAGACTGAGCGGTGGTCACTGGCCAGCCTTCTGGAATGCACAGAGGGCTGAGAGCTTGCTCTGCCTCCTTGGCCCCACGACATCGGAAGCTTGGGTGGCTTCCATAACAGCAGCCTGGTCGCCCCCTCCCCTTTCCATCCTGCGGCCCCCTTCCTCAGCCCCGGCCCCTCCACTTCCCTCCCAGCGGTCCCCAGACAAAAACAAAAGACCCATTACGGAGTTATTAGCTGCGTCTCGCATATCCCGCGGAGAGAGACAACTGCCAAGCCCACTTTGACTTAAAATGTTTAACAGATCTACCCACATCTAATTTCTGTCACTGTGTTTACAGTACAAGGAACCCAGAGAAGAAAGCCTTGGAGAAAAGTACTAGGGTTGGGGTTGTTGGGGGGTGGGGGGAGGGACAGAGGAGGGGGGGCAAAAAATAAATGCCAAACGCCTTCAAAGGCGACATTCCTCCCTGTGGTTTGCAAACACTTCCTCTCTCCCCAGCCATCCTGTAATCACGCTCCAGCGTTCACCAGAGGAGTGTTTACATCCAACACCATTACCGGCAGGGGAGACAGGCGAAATTAAGGCCTCTGGTCTCTGTTCTCCGAGGCCCCATTATCTCTTTCCTTCCCTTACCTCCTTTCATCAAACGCCTCCAATATATGAAGGGGTAAAAGCCTTTAATGGGATTTTGAAGATCTTAAAAGCCAGGCGGTTTGTTTAAAAAGGAAAAAGACCAAGAGGAGTGGAACACAGCCTGGGATCCCTGGGTCCACTTTTTGAAAAAGGGAGCAAACTTTGTTCTCTCTCTCTTTTTTTTTTTTTTTTTGCCCCGCGTCTGCCAAATCGAGTGTTGGGTTTGAGGTTTGTCTTGGATGGACAAGCAGACCACACAGAGCTGCCAGTGGAAAGCCCCCTTTCGAGTGAGGCTGAGAATTGCCATCCACAGCACTTCCCGGGGCCTGGCACGTTCCCTCCACTTCTCTCTCTCTCCCTCTCTCGGAGCTGTGTCCAACGCCCAATCTGGCACCAACATCCCAACCGTGGTTAGCCAAGCCTAATGGTGGCTGAGGGAACAAGATAAAGGGGAGACAATGGTCAAAGTCGGAGGAAATATTGCATGTTGGCAAGTTTGAAAGGATAGATTTGGGTTTCTTCATTCCCCCAAGGCTGGGAAAACCCCAGGCCTACATTGCCACAGAGTTTGGTTAGGAGCGAGGCTGGGTTTTCCAAAGAAATCATTCTATTTGGTGTTCTCTTTCCATTTTTCTGGGCCAATTACACTTCGCTGAATCAGCGCTGGACAGCTCGGGGGTTTGCTGAGCCATAGTTGTCTTGGGGAGCCATGAGGGAGTGAAGAGTGATTTATGAGTGACATTGGATTTGAGTGGGACTCTGTTGTCTCATTCACAACTGGGCAGGGTTGAAGCCATTGTTGGTTGGTGTTGTAATATCAGAGTGGAATATTGGCATGGAATCTCGCATTGCCATCTATGTTGGACATGACATGATTTCAGAAAACACGTTGGTATGCAATGCTGTGTTCGTTTAGGGGTGTTAAGTTGGACTGTGATGGACCACTGGACTGTGGTGTCATGTTAGGAAAGCCATGTCATGAGACCATCAAGCATTGGTTTAGTTCACCAACACAACTGACTGTCCCAGTAAAAAAACCTGAGGTTGCCACATGGCCTCTGCACAGAAGCTGACGGCTTTCAGGAGACATGAGACAGAATTCTGTCTCCTGAAATCCCAACAGGGACCCCAAGGTCATCACAGCCCAGTGACCCAAACTGTCTATCGGCTGAACACCAACTCCAAATGCCCAGGACTCCCCTACAAAGTGCAATGGGGTCTTTTGTTACCACCCTGCCTGGTTTCCTTCACTACAAGCCACTCCTCTAACCACATGGAGCTTCCAGCCAAGAGCTTCTCCAGTCCTGCCTCTTCCTTCGTGCACTTGGAAAACGTCTCCTAACCTCCCTCGAACTTGGGGCAGCGGTGATTCAGCCATGAGAGCTGGAGGTGACTGAATGTGACCTCTCCCTTCTTTCACAAGAACTCTTGTCTCTGATCATCAGCAGACAGTTTCCTCCCTCATCCAAAGTGACTGGCAGCAGAGCACCTTATTCTGAGCAGTCGGACGTTTCCAACCTGGTTTTTATAATGGAACCAAGTTGTTCCACCTCCAAAGAAGAGAGACACCCATCACAAGAGCAACTGCATGAGTGGGCGGCGCCCAGTGGGCCAGATGCTGAGCTCAGCACTGCACAGGCCTCTTCTCTCTACATCCTCTTAAAAGCCCCCAGGAAGGAAGTATTGCTCTCTTTGTTTAGTGGATTCATTCAACAAATATTTTCAGAACTACTATGTTTCAGGCAATATTCTTGAACCTGGGCATACAGCAGCGAACAAGAGTGGAAAATCTTCGCTAGCCTGTAGATTCTGATCTAGTGGCGGGGAAAGGTGAGTCTCAGAGAAGTTAAGGCAGTTGCACAAAGTCACACAGCTGTGAAGAGCAGAGCTCAGACTCTGCCACAGAATCGCCTGACTCCAAAGCCGTGATTCAGAAAACAAAAAGCAAACATAACATTAAGCAGAGTTCCCTGCGCTCTACAACAGGGTCATCCCAACAGGGTCTTGTTGGTCATCCATTTTAAATAGAGCAGTGTGTACCTGTCCATCCCAAACTTCCTGCCTAAACTCTCCCCCAGATCTTCCCCCACCCCCAGCCCAGGAACCATAAGTTCTTTCTCTAAGTCTGTGAGTCTGTGTGGCAGCTTGGATGGGAAGGAGTTTGGAGGAGAATGGATACATGTATCCATGGCTGAGTCCCCTTGCTTGTTCATCTGAAAGGATCACAACATTGTTAATCAGCCATACTTGAATTCAAAATTAAAAGTTTAGTAAAAAAGAAAAAAAATTAAGCTACTGAAGGCTGAAAAAAAAAAAATTTTAAATCAAAACCAAAACACACACACAGCCATGATTGTACCAACTACCTGCCCTTCCTTTATAAAAGTCACTCCTGTCCTTTCAGGATATACTGACTTACTTTGGTTTTCTGGTTTTTGTTTTCAATATCAGTGACTCTGCCTCACATGCCTGCTGCTTGCCATCAGATGTAAACACAAATAGTCCTGCAGGCTTAAATACATTTATAGAGGGATGGAGGTTGCGAGGCCAGAAAGAAAGGGCTGATGGAGGGAATGAGGTAGAGGTTCCATCCCTGCTTAGGTGAGAGCTGGCATGTCTGAGATCCCAGAGTCATTGCCAGCATGAGAAAAGGAATAAGGGTGAAATCCTGGCTGGTAGAGCCCAATCCCAAGCCAGAGAGAGCTGTCATCATGGAAAACACAGTACTTTATTTTTTAAACTGGCAACAGTTTGCAAAGGGCTTCCCTCCCTCCTAGGACTGCAGAAGAGAAGGATGGGTTATACCAAGAGCAAGCCAAACTTAAGAGATCAAAGTCCAAGTTCCCGTGGCACATTTTCTGGAGCTTAGGTCGGTCATTTTGTCTCTCTGAGACTCAGTTTCTTCATCAATTACATGGGAATGCTCTTAACACCTAAGTGACAGAGCTGTGATAAGGAGTGTTAAATGAGAACACTTACGGAAAGTACTTTGCGCATTATAAAGAGCTACATGACTACTAGATAATCCACCAGCCTGGCAGGAGCCAACCCTCATATTATGAACTACAAAATTACAAGGCTGGGAACATTGAGAAGAGACTCAAGGTCTTCAAGTTGGAGAAGAAGGTTAAGTCAAGATTGTAGAAGAGGGACTTCCCGGGTGGTCCAGTGGTTAAGAATCTGCATTCCAATGCAGGGGATGTAGTTCCGATTCCTGGTAGGAGATCTGAGATGCCAAGGGGGCAACTAAGCCTGCATACCACAACTAGAAAGCTCGTGTACCACAACTAGAGAAACTCCTGCTCCACGACAAAGACCCAACACAGCCAAAATTTTAAAATAAATAAAAATTTTTAAAAATTTTTTAAATTAATGAGTTATGATTTTTTAAAAAAAGATTGTAGGAGAAAGAAAATGAGGCTCTGATATATGGTAAGTCCTGTGTTTGACATGATATCATTTGGGGTAATCATACTATCCTCATTTTATGAATAAATAAATAAATAAATGTTCAAGGAGGCAAAGCAATGTCCCCATTATCACCAGACCAAAAAGAAAACAATAATAATAATGAAAGTATTGGTTTTCAAATTTAGAATTGTCAAAATCCCAATTTCTTTTTGTTTTGAACCACCAAAAAACTCACTAAAACCCAGACTTTTCCCCCCACTTTGTCACCTCGTTTGTGCAAACTACTCCCTAAAAAAACTTACTCAACTGGATTTACATTTAAAGGCCTAACCTGTCTTCATTACCTGTCTCCTCAAAACAAACAGACCCCCAGGCCTCAGTCAGGCCATTTACAGAAGCCCCTACATGGACTTGGTCATCTCTGTCTGAGTGGCTGCCCAGAGTCAGGCAATGAATGAAGTGACCCCCTCCTGACCGTCCCTCTCTTGCCGTCTCCTTGCTTTTCTTTATATACAGGGGCTTTCCAGGGGCTCTGCAGGGGGTTATGACTATGAGGCACCTCTTGCTGTACCCCGGTCCTGTAGTCCAGCCCCTCTAGGGAAGGGATGGCGTACTCGACATGACATGACATGATGACGTACTCGAGTGCCTATTCCTCTGTGTGTCGATTGCCTATTCCTCTGTGTGTTGTTTGGACTCCATCTTCAAATTATGACTCTGTTTTCCACTCCTCCACGATTGAAAAGGCTCTCGTTGAGCATATCTTGCCTCTCTCAGACTGTCTCCAGACCCATAGATTCCTGCCTTCAGTCTCAAGACCCTTCCCTCCTCCACTGAGAAGGTGAGTGACCCTGGGCAGGTCATGCAACAGCCCCTGCCTCTCAACACACGGCCCCACCCTCCACCCAGCTGCCCAGGTCCGCAAAGCCATCTTGAAGCTCCTGTCCCTCTCTCTTCAGATCTAAGTCCTACCAACCCAACCTCCACAACAGTCCTCAAATCCATTCTCTCCATTCTTACTGGCTTTCACCATCTCCGTCTCGCCCTTGGCTTTGGTCTCACTGCTTCCACTCTGGCCTTCTCCGCACTGCAGACAGAGCATGCCTTTTAAATATGCAAATCCAATGCAAATCAAAACCACTATGAGATACCATTTCACGCCATCAATGGCTGCTATCCAGTCTCACTGCTGGAGAGGGTGCAGGGGCCCTCTTCACTGTTGGTGGGATGCACTGTCAGCCACTTTGAGACAGTTGAGATTCCTCACTCATGACTCCTTATCCAGCATCCCACTCTGGGCATTCACCGCCTGTCCCATGTTCCCAGCACTGTTTCATGCGCGTGCGCCCTGATGTCCATCCACAGTGTGATGCAGCTGTGGTCATTCACATGGAGTTTTCAGCCATGTCATTTGTCGTTCTGGGGTGGAGGACTGGGCCATTTCGAGTGAGTGCAGCCACTCAGTTCTCGCATTTTGGATTTGGTGGTTCCCTATTTACGGACACAGAGACACTGATGTTGACAGACTGGACTCTGGGACGGGGAGGGTGGATGATTGGGGAGATACATTGAAATATGTATAATATTTTCTGAATGTATATGTTCATCACTTCATGTTAATTTGTTCATACTGAGTTTGTATGTTTCTGATTCATGAGATTCTTGATCAATTTTCAAATCCATCCACTGTGCCCCTACCTCCCTTCCAAAAATCTTTCCATGGCTCCCTAAGGCTATAAATTTTTTTTTCAGATTTCTTTTATTGGAGGACAACTGCTGTATAATGCTGTGAGTCTCCGTCATACAATGAAATGAATCAGCATTGTGGATACATATAACCCTCTTCTTCAACCTCTCTCGCACCCTCCCCCACCCCACCCCTCTAGGTCATCACAGAGCCCCAAGCTGAGCTCTCTGTGCCACACAGCAGGTTCCCGCTAGCTGTTTCACACGTGCCAGCGCACCTATGTCAATCTTGCTCTCCCAGTTCGTCTCACCCCACCTCCCCCAACTGTGTCCATGTGTCCATTCTCTCTATCTGCATCTCCATCCCTCCCTGCAAACAGACTCATCTGCGCCATCTTTCTAGATTTCTAGATTTCATACATATGCATTAATATCCAGCGTTCTATATATATACCACATCTTCTTTATCCATTCATCTGTTGATAGACATTTAGGTTGCTTCCAATTTCTGGCTACTGTAAATAGTGCTGCAGTGAACACTGGGGTACGTGTGTCTTTTTGAATTATGGTTTTCTCATGAGAGTTGGACCGTGAAGAAAGCTGAGCGCTGAAGAATTGATGCTTTTGAACTGTGGTGTTGGAGAAGACTCTTGAGAGTCCCTTGGACTGCAAGGAGATCCAACCAGTCCATTCTGAAGGAGATCAGTCCTGAGTGTTCACTGGAAGGACTGATGCTAAAGCTGAAACTCCAATACTTTGGCCATCTTATGCGAAGAGTTGACTCATTGGAAAAGACTCTGATGCTGGGAGGGATTGGGGGCAGGAGGAGAAGGGGACGACAGAGGATGAGATGGCTGGATGGCATCACCAACTCGATGGACATGAGTCTGAATGAACTCCGGGAGTTAGTGAGGGACAGGGAGGCCTGGCGTGCTGCGATTCATGGGGTCGCAAAGAGTCAGACACGACTGAGCGACTGAACTGAACTGACCATGGCCTCTACTGCTATAAATTAACTGGCCAAAGTGAGGAAGCACGTCAGCTCTACCCTCCAGTTTCCAACCAGCCTTATGACCTTGGCCAGATGGCTCACCTTGTCTGTGCTTCGGTTTTGCAGTCTGCACCTATGGCTCAGGGTTGTTGTCACAAAGAAATGAGTTAATAAAGAAAAGCTACTTGGAAAAGTGTCTGGTGAACAGTAAAGACTTATTAAAGTATACTTATTTTATTATCTTCATCATCATTATTACTATTCTTTTTTTTTTTTTTTTTTTGGCCAGTCAGGCGGCTTATGGAACTTGCTCGACCAGGGGTGGAACCTGCACGCCCTGCAGTGGAAGTGCAGAGGCTTAACCACTGGGCCACTAGGGAAGTCCTCATTACTAGTATTCTTATATTTGAATAGTAAGCCCTCAGTATAGGATACAGAGGTTGGCAAGATCTACTTTTTGCCTATTTATCCAACTTCAACTCTGTTCTCATGCTTTACATTCTTCTTCTTCTTTGTTAATTAATTAATTTGCAAGGTCTTAGTTGTGGCATGGGAACTCTTAGTTGTAGCACGAAGGATCTAGTTCCCTAACCAGGGAGCAAACCCAGGCCTCCTACGCTGGGAGTACAGAGTCTTAGTCACTGGACCACCAGGGAAGCCCACTCACTCACCCCTTACATTCTATGCACCAGCCATTCTTAACTTCTTTGTTTTTTTAATTCAATATAGAGGCAATGATTTATGCATAAAGATGGTCATCACAGTGATGTTTATCATAAAGTTGTTTTAAAGCTAAATATCCATCAATTAAAAATACTTAAGTAAAATCGTAGTATAATCATGTATTTCAAAAACATTTTAAATTATGACTCTAATGAATATTTAATGACAGGAGAAAATGCTTATGATGTAACAGTACATGAAAAATGACTTAAAATTGTATGTACAGCATTATCTCAACCTGAAGGAAATAAATCAAAATGTTTGCCAGTGGTGATCTCTCTGTTAGAGAGATCTGTTAGATTATAGCTGATTTTCTTTTCTTCCTACTTTGCCTATTTTTCAAATTTTACACAGTCAGTATGTATGCTATGCTAAGTCACTTCAGTCGTGTCCGACTCTGTGTGACCCCATAGACGGCAGCCTACCAGGCTCCCCTGTCCCTGGGATTCTCCAGGCAAGAACACTGGAGTGAGTTGCCATTTCCTTCTCCAATGCATGAAAGTGAAAAGTTAAAGTGAAGTTGCTCAGCCGTGTCCGACTCTTAGCGGCCCCATGGACTGCAGCCTTCCAGGCTCCACCGTCCGTGGGATTTTCCAGGCAAAAGTACTGGAGTGGGGTGCCATTGCCTTCTCCAGTCAGTATGTATACCTTTCATATAAGGGAGAAGGGGAGACAGAAAGGGAAACTTGCTTCCTTTCTTTTTTTGCTTCAAATGTAAACGTTCTGGTATTAAAAACTCACTTCTTGGAAATTCCCTGGCAGTCCAGTGGCTAGGACTCCGAGCTTTCACTGCCAGGGCTCGGGTTCTACCTCTGGTCTGGGAACTAAGATCCCATAAGCTGCACGGCATGGCCAGAAAAAAACTAAATAAAAATTAAAACAAAACAAAAAATTCACTCCCAAGTCACACACACACAATTGCCACCAAGTCCCATCCCACCTCCCCATTCATGAAAACAATATTTCAATTCTGGTCTTTACTGAAAACTTAAATAAAAAAATGATTTCCCCCCACAAGCTAAAATAATTTACTAGACGCCTCTCCTAGAATAAAGAAATCTTGAAGCTAGGGGGAAATATCACAGTCTGCTCCAGCTTAGAATGAAATCCAAAACAGATTTGGTTACAGGGCACAAACACACATTAAACTTTTAAAAATGGAGGCAAACAAATCATTTTAATCCCAAGATTTTAGAGTATTATCCCTATTCTTAGAAATTATTACCTGATCAACACACTGCATCTCTCAGGAACTCAGACATCCCTTAATGTGTTGTTTAGAAGAGTGGAGGGACGTGGTATATGTGTGTATATCTTCTTCTTCAGGTCAACCAGATGTTCTGAGATGCATGCATTGTGTGCATGAATGCTGAATTGACCAGATGTTTGAACATCATATATACGTATATGTATATATTTATTTATTTATTTATTTGTGTGTGTGTGTGTAACAAGCAGAAAAAGAGAGAGAAACAAAAGAACAAAGTTCACTAACAATTTTTTTCCTTTTCAAAGCAAACTTTGATAACTCTCCATCCCAATAAGTTATGGCTTCCTCTCAGCCCGCTTCCTTGGTGGGAATGGCAGGTTCCCATGCCAACTGGAATGGGGGGAGGGGGAGGGTGTGAGAGCCATTTGATGGTTTGTCAAGATATGCACTCCAGCACCTCATTCTTCTACAAATGTTTTTAAATGAAAAAGCTTTGCCGCTTAGACAAAAAGAGGAACTAATATTCTTGCAGAGAAGCAAAGAACCTTGTACTAAAGAACACAGGATAACATTACTAAATATATCATTATGAACCCCTAATGAATGAAAATATTATTCACATTTTCCTGTGATTTTATGCTTGGTTATGAAACATTTCAAGAGGAGAGAATGAGAGAGACAAACACTGTGGCCAGCATTGTTACTTTGACGTTACAAATAACTGTATTTATGATGGTATTATACAGTTCATATATTTCCCTCTAATAGTGCCAATAAAAAGATGGCATTTTCCCAGCGTCTGCTCTCTGCTCATGTTTTATGTCTTACTTTCCTCAAGGGCCTGTGGGCTCTTAATCAAAAGAGCTAATTTTTCACAGTATTAGAGGGGAAGGAAAGTTGGCTTTCTCTCTTTCTACACTAAACTGCTCTTTCCTCTTAGTCTTCACAAGGCAAAATGTTGTTCCTTGAAAAGTCACACACATGTACATAAGAGCTTGCATTGTTGCAGAGTTCTTCCTACCCAGCACCTGGGTTTTATATATATCACTTCAGTTGACCTTCAGGACAAGCTTCTGAGCCAAGTACTCTAAGGGTACCCCTTTTAGGGATGAAGAGATGGAGATTCTTAGAGAGTAGTTCCCCCAAAGACACTCAGAATGATCCAGGACTCAGGTTCCTCAAAGCCAATGCACTGAAGAGGACGGGATGTTATGGAGAGAGCAGCATGGAAACTTATTGATTACCAGATGTAAAAGACAGCCAATGGGAATTTCCTGTATGACTCAGGGAACTCAGACTGGTACTCTGTAACAACCTAGAGGGGTGGGATGGGGAGGGAGGATCCAGACAGAGGGGACATGTGTATGCCTATGGCTGATGGTGGCCTGGTGGCTCAGATGTTAAAGCGTCTGCCTGCAATGCAGGTGACCTGGGTTCGATCCCTGGGTTGGGAAGATCCCCTGGAGAAGGAAATGGCAACCCACTCCAGTATTCTTGCCTGGAGAATCCCATGGACGGAGGAGCCTCATGGGCTACAGTCCACGGGGTCACAAAGAGTCGGACACGACTGAGCAACTTCTTGGCTGATTTATGTTGATGTTTGAAGAAACCAACACAATATTGTAAGGCAATTATCCTCCAATTAAAAATAAGTAAATGTAATATTTTTTGAAAAGTCAGTGCTCTGGGTGACACTCTTGCTTTTCTGTCCTTTTGTTATGGATACGTATTTTAACTGGCAGCAGAGAACTCAGTCTCACAAAGCCTCTAACAAGACACTTACTCCTTTTTTTTTCTTTCTTTTTGGTTGTTTATTCATTGACTTTATATTTTTATTATTTTTTTATTTTGTAACTAATTTTTGTTGGAGTATGATAGCTTTACAATGTAGTGCTGGTTTCTACTGTACAGCAAAGTGAATCAGCTGGATGCTTACATCTAGCCCCTCTTTTTTGGATTTTCTTCCCATTTAGGTCACCACATAGCACTGAGTAAGCTCAGTGCTGATACAGTAGGCTCTCATTAGTTATTTTATGCCTAGTACTGATGGTGTATATATGTAAATCCCAATCTCCCAGTCCATTCCACTTCTCTTCTCTGCCTTGTTATCCATACATTTGTTCTCTATGTCTGAGGCACATAGTCTTTTTCATTGGGATGCAAAGGTCAGCTAACTTCCATCAATGATGCTTCTTGGTTATCTTCTTCCACAGATCCAGCTGTATGGACTTGAATAAGTAACTTAACCCTCCTGGACATCAGTTTTCTTATAAGAGAGAAATATCACAGCCCAATATCGACACGGAATGTGAGCTTAAGAAATATGATGTGCTCACTCATTATCAGAGAAATGCAAATCCAAAGCACAGTGAGGTACCATCTCACCCTGGTCAGCATGTTGACGTATGGCAAAACCAATACAATATTATAAAGTAATTAGCCTCCAATTAAAATAAATAAATTTATATTTTTAAAAAGTCTACAAACAATAAAATGCTGGAGAGGGTGCAGAGAAAGGGAACCCTCTTACACTGTTGGTGGGAATGCAAACTAGTACAGCCACTTTGGAGAACAGTGTGGAGATTCCTTAAAAAACTGGAAATAGAACTGCCCTATGACCCAGCAATCCCACTGCTGGGCATACACACCGAGGAAACCAGAACTGAAAGAGACACGTGTACCCCAATGTTCATCACAGCACTGTTTACAATAGCCAGGACATGGAAGCAACCTAGATGTCCATCGGCAGACGATGCATAAAGAAAGCTGTAGTACATATACACAATGGAATATCACTCAGCTATTAAAAAGGAATGCATTTGAATCAGTTCTAATGATGTGGATGAAACTGGAGCCTATTATACAGGGTGAAGTAAGTCAGAAAGAAAAACACCAATACAGTATATTAACGCATACATATGGAATTTAGAAAGATGGTAATGAGGACCCTATATGCAAGACAGCAAAAGAAACAAAGACATAAAGAACAGACTTTTGTTGGACTCTGTGCGAGAAGGCAAGGGTGGGATGATTTGAGAGAATAGCACTGAAACATGTATATTACCATATGTGAAATAGATCACCAGTCCAGGTTCGATGCATGAAACAGGGCACTCAAAGCCAGTGCACTGGGACAACCCAGAGGGATGGGATGGGGAGGGAGGTGGGAGGGAGGTTCAGGATGGGGACACATGTACACCCACAGCTGATTCATGTCAATGTATGGCAAAAACCACTACAATATTGTAATTAGCCTCCAATTAAAATTAATTAATTAATTAAAATAAAAAAAATTTTTAAAGATATATGATGAGCTATACTATGCTTAGTCACTCAGTCGTGTCCAACTCTTTGAGACCCCATGGACTGTAGCCCGCCAGGCTCCTCTGTCCATGGGGATCCTCCAGGCAAGAATACTGGAGTGGGTTGCCATTCCCTTCTCCAGGGGATCTTTACAACCCAGGAATCCAATCGAGGTCTCCTGCATTACAGGTGGATTCTTTACCAGCTGAAGTGTCAGGGAAGCCCAAGAAATATGATACATTAATTTAAACAATATTCACTCAGCCCGTCTTAGGTGACTGACAATATATCAGGTGCTGAGGGAATAGCCATGAAAAGAATATAACCCCTGTTCTCTAGATGCATATGGCCTGGTGCAAGAGATAAACATGCAAAGAGACCAATACTATTGCCTCTGATTGGTTCTTTGATGTAGGTACCGAATTATCTTTGAGTTTCTGGGCAGCATCCAAAGCACTAACAGACAAAATAATTTCAAAGTTATCCAGAAATATTTCATCACAGATACTCCCTTCTAAAAGAAAACAGGGACTTCTCTGGTGGTCCAGTGGTTAAAATTCCATGCTTCCACTGCAGGGGGGCAAGGGTTCAATCCCTGGTTGAGGAACAAAGAGTCCCACATGCCATGTGGTGTGGCCAAAAATTTAAAAACAAAACCAAAAAACACTTGTGAAATCCACAGGGCTTCTACCGGGCAATTGAAGGTATAAACTGTGGATACAGAAGTCAAACATGCTTTTGGACTATCACAGCAATGAACAAGATTATGATATCAACAAATGACTACTCCTGTCAATCAATATCTTTGTTTATAACTACATACCTGCACCAATCAGCAAACTAAAATGTGAGAGACCTCACAACATGACAGTCAGCCAGTAAGAAAAAAAAAAAGTATTTCTAAGTACTCAGCAAGACTAGACTCTTCAAAATATCCTCAGACCCTCTCTATTTTCAAGTCTCCATGAGTCCATCAGTAACTTAAAACAGTTTCTCAGCCTGGACACTGTTAACATTCTGGATAATTCTTCATTCTGGGGGATGCTCTGTGCACTAGAGAATATTTAGAAGCATCCAAGACTTATATCCACCAGATCCAAACACCCCTCCATGATGACAACTAATAGCATCCCTGGGGACTTCCCTACTAGTCCAGTGTCTAGGACTTCATGCTCCCAATACATGGGGCTTAGGTTGGATCCCTGGTCTGGGAACTATCAATAGATCCCAAATGCCACAAGGAAGATTGAAGATCCTGTGTGCCACAACTAAGACCCTGAGCAGCCAAATAAATAAAATAAATATTTTAAAAATAGTAACATCTCCAGAAATTTCCAAACATCCCCAGGCAAGAGAGTGTCCCCAAACCACCCACCAGTTGACAGCCATTGCTCTAAGACTAAAAGCACCTCTATATTTTGGAGCAGTTAAGATCCACTTAGGATCTAGCTTAGCCTGGCCTGATCCCTTCTAAGATATCTTTCTTTCTTCAAGTCAGGAATTTGGAAAGAAGCCATCAAATGTTTCATTCATTCATTCATTAACTTGCCTATTCTGTGTAGATCACAATAAACTGTGGAAAATTCTGAAAGAGATGGGAATACCAGACCACCTGATCTGCCTCTTGAGAAATCTGTATGCAGGTCAGGAAGCAACAGTTAGAACTGGTCATGGAACAACAGACTGGTTCCAAATAGGAAAAGGAGTACGTCAAGGCTGTATATTGTCACCATGTTTATTTAACTTATATGCAGAGTACATCATGAGAAATGCTGGACTGGAAGAAACACAAGTTGGAATCAAGATTGCTGGGAGAAATATCAATCACCTCAGATATGCGGATGACACCACCCTTATGGCAGAAAGTGAAGAGGAACTCAAAAGCCTCTTGATGAAAGTGAAAGTGGAGAGTGAAAAGGTTGGCTTAAAGCTCAACATTCAGAAAATGAAGATCATGGCATCTGGTTCCATCACTTCACGGGAAATAGATGGGGAAACAGTGGAAACAGTGTCAGATTTTATTTTTCTGGGCTCCTAAATCACTGCAGATGGTGACTGCAGCCATGAAATTAAGAGACGCTTACTCCTTGGAAGGAAAGTTATGACCAACCTAGATAGCATATTCAAAAGCAGAGACATTACTTTGCCAACAAAGGTTCGCCTAGTCAAGGCTATGGTCTTTCCTGTGGTCATGTATGGATGTGAGAGCTGGACTGTGAAGAAGGCTGAGCGCCGAAGAATTGATGCTTTTGAACTGTGGTGTTGGAGAAGACCCTTGAGAGTTCCTTGGACTGCAAGGAGATCCAACCAGTCCATTCTGAAGGAGATCAGCCCTGGGATTTCTTTGGAAGGAATGATGCTAAAGCTGAAACTCCAGTATTTTGGCCACCTCATGCGAAGAGTTGACTAATTGGAGAAGACTCTGATGCTGGAAGGGATTGGGGGCAAGAGGAGAAGGGGACGACAGAGGATGAGATGGCTGGGTGGCATCACTGACTCGATGAATGTGAGTCTGAGTGAACTCCAGGAGTTGGTGATGGACAGGGAGGCCTGGCGTGCTGCGGTTCATGGGGTCGCCAAGAGTCGGACATGACTGAGCGACTGATCTGATCTGATCTAATCTGATTCACTCCCTCCTCCCTCCACTGGTAGAGTGTGGTAGCCATTTGGAGGCATGGCCCAGGCCCAGAACGAAACCACTAAACCCATTAAAGACATCCAAGAAAATACCATCCAGGACATGATTTGAACAACCAAAGCTCACCAGTACACTTGAGGTCTAAACTTGACCCTGGCCTATCTCTTGAGCCTGTGACTTTTTGCTAAGACTCAACTTCATCACCTGTAAAATGGACTTGATGTATGTCTCCCAAACAATCCTTTGGATGCTACCTTCAAAAGTTTTGCCAACTTCAGCATCTCTATAATCATTTGCTTACTGTATTTTTTCTTAAATCTTTATTTACCCTCCCAAGGAAATTGCACACCACTCTTCTATACATATATCCAGTATCACCTCCATAAATGAAAGGCAAAGGTCTATATAGTCAAAGCTTTTTCCCAGTAGTCATGTATGGATGTGAGAGGTGGACCATAAAGGCTAAAAACTGAAAAACTGAGGCTCTCGAACTGTGGTGCTGGATAAGACTCCCTTGGACCACAAGGAGATCAAACCAGTCAATCTTAAGGGAAATCAACCCTAAATATTCATTGGAAGGACGGATACTGAAGCTGAAGCTCCAATACTTTATCCACCTGATGCGAAGAGCTGACTCATTGGAAAAGACCCTGATGCTGGGAAAGATTGAAGGCAGGAGGAGAAGGGGCTGACAGAGGATGACATGGTTGGTTGGCATCACAGACTCAGTGGACATGAGTTTGAGCAAACTCCACGAGATGGTGAGGGACAGGGAAGCCTGGAGTGCTGCAGTCCAGGGGGTTGCAAAGAGTCAGACACGACTTAGTGACTGAACAACAACAACCACCTTAAAAAAAGAAATGCAGGGAAAGCAAAACAAGACTATTATATTCCAGCTACACACTGTTGTCAGTGGGAGCTTCTAAGCATATCAGAACTGATTTCCAAGCTACTGGGGATTAACTGCATCTTTTCATGTGTTCTCAATTGCACCCAGGCAGGTAGGGAAGAAATGCTTGGGGGCTGCCCCAGCTAGGATAAGTGGCTACAAAAGAAGTATGTTGCAAGGAAGTGCAAATGTTTGGAACTGGGGTTTAAAAGTTCTGCAAGTAAAGCAGAGAGGCCAAGATTGGGGGGCAGGGGGGCGAGCTGAAGAAATGGAAGAAGGTGTCAGGAGTGAAGAAGGGGTGACTTCGCAAATTTGCCCTCTGGCATCAGGATCCTTGGCGAGCTCAGCACTTTTGAGGTTCAAGTTTGTTTATTCTTGGCAAAATGCAACCGCCTGTTTCTAAGAGCAAAGTCTTTAAAAGGCTTATAAAATCTACTCAAAAGGCTTTCTGGACATCAAATAGCTCATAAAAAGGAACATTTTGATGAGTTAAGTGTAAATGAATCAGAAACATACGGATTCCATTTTGCCTAATCTGCTCGTGGATTTAGAAACGAAGGGGAAAACTGCTCCAAGCCAAATTCTTCAGGGGCTTTGTAGACCCCCGAAACCTTTGAAAGCCTTTGGCAACGTTAAGCAAATCCCATACAGAACTCTGCCTTGCCCTCCTGAACTTTGGTCTTCAAGAAAGGCCCCCAGTGGAAGATTCATTCTGAGGAAGAAAGGGAAGGAAAAGGGTAAACAGAGCCCATTTACTATGTGCTCAGAACTCTGCACTTACCAGCTGCCATAGGCTGAACCCCTCCAGGAAGGAGACACACTTTATGTCGCCAGAGAGAGAGGAGCCCACAGAGGATAGTGACACCAAGGAGACGGGGTGATCATCCCAGTTCCCCCAAGGGCCAGCTTTGTCCATCTGGCCAAGTTAAAGTAATGTCCCTAAGTCTCAGTCTCCCCATCTGTAAAATGGAGCTGAAAGGGGCATGTAGGTAAAACTGTGAGGGTTACGTTTTCAAATTATGGAACATTTCATCCAGTGAACATTTCATCTTTCAGAAACATAACATTTCATCTTTCAGCACATAAGTACTTGATCAAGACTGGCCATCATGGGACTTCCCTGGTGGTCCAGTGGTTAAGATTTTGCTTTCCAATGCAGGGCGTGTGGGTTTGATCCCTGGTCAGGGAGCTAAGCTCCCACATGCCTCATGGCCAATTAAAAAAACAAGACATAAAACAGAAGCAATACTATCAAGAATTCAATAAGGACTTTAAAAATGGGTTTCACTGATGGCTTAGCTGGTAAAGAATCTATGTGAAGTGCAGGAGACCTGGGTTCAATCCCTGGGTTGGGAAGATCCCCTGAAGAAGGGAATGGCAACCCACTCCAGTATTCTTGACTGGAGAATCTTAAATCTTACAAAATATAAAATAAAAGACTGGCCATCATTATAATACACAAACACTGTAGCATGGGCATGGATATTATCCCCATTTTAAAGACCAAGAAACTGGGTCCAAGAATGATTCATTCATCCCAGGTCCCAAATCCGTTAAAATAGTAGACTCATGATTTAGCATGCTGCTGCTGCTGCTGCTAAGTCACTTAAGTCCTGTCCGACTCTATGCGACCCCATAGACGGCAGCCCACTAGGCTCCTCTGTCCCCAGGATTCTCCAGGCAAGAACACTGGAGTGGGTTGCCATTTCCTTCTCCAATGCATGAAAGTGAAAAGTGAAAGGGAAGTCGCTCAGTCATGCCCGACTCTTAGCGACCCCAGGGACTAGCCTACCAGGCTCCTCTGTCCATGGGATTTTCCAGGCAAGAGTACTGGAGTGGGGTGCTATTGCCTTTAGCGTAGAGCCTCATAATTCCAAAACCAGAGGTCTTGTCAGTGCAATCCACGGCTTTCCGAGAAGATTCAAGAATCTAGCAGAACGGATCAAACTCCAGAGACTGGGATTCATTTTCCAATAAGGTCGGTGCCGAGAGCCTCACTCCAGCCTCATGGCCATGACTGGAGGTGAGCTAACATGAGCCATCCTCCCAGGCTTCCAAGGACTTTTTGGTGCCAAGACAGAAAGAGACCTACACCCTCCATCAGAGGTGTTGAGAGATCTCCCTGGCTCCAAAGTTTTGTTTGCTTGGTGTGACGGGTTAATGGAATTACAGGGAAGAAGCAGAAGATGAAAGGAGAGGGAGAAATTTGGAATCACGCTACATTTTCCGCTCACTGTCTCTCTGACTGATGCTGTGTAATATGGCTGTAAAAATACATGAAGCAAAATCTAAAGGGAGGGGGAAGTCTATGTAAATGGGCCAGGTGGATAATACTTGGCGTGTTGTACATGTTTCTGCACATGGTTATATCAAAGGGGATAATTACAGCGTATGGAAAATAGGACATATTGTTTCCATATGAGAGATAAAGAGAGAGTGTTAGAAGTGATTAAAGGGACTTAAGGGTGTAGAATGTTCTCATAATGAGAACTGCTTGTGTCCTAGAATAAGAGTGGTTTTTTGTTTTTTTTTAAGCCAGAATTCTAGAAGTCTTTCTAGCATTCTATAAAGGGAAGGCTTCTTAATTTTTTGCAAGTTTGGCCAAACTCAAAACATTAGACTCACCTGGGCAGCCTCTCTTCATTTCCTGAGTCTGTTTTGTCCGGGGATTATCTAGGCAGGTCTCCTTTGCATCTGGCAGCTTCACCGATGGGCCCCACAGCAACACAGCTGATGAGGTCAGGAAAGCTTAGAGCCTGACAACAAAAACATGAACAACCTGATTAAAAATTGGGCCAGGGACTTTTGAATGGACATCTCCACAAAGAAGATACACAAATGGCCAATAAGCGCATGAAATGATGCTCCACATTACTATGCACTACGGAAATACACATCACAACCATAATAAGACACCACTTCACACCCATTAGGATGGTTGTCGGAGAAGGCAATGGCAACCCACTCCAGTGCTGGAGCAAATCCCATGGACAGAGGAGCCTGGTAGGCTGCAGTCCATGGGGTCGCTAGGAGTTGGACACGGCTGAGCGACTTCACTTTCACTTTTCACTTTCATGCATTGGAGAAGGAAATGGCAACCCACTCCAGTGTTCTTGCCTGGAGGATCCCAGGGATGGGGGAGCCTGGTGGGCTGCAGTCTATGGGGTTGCACAGAGTTGGACACAACTGAAGCGACTTAGCAACAGCAGTAGGATGGCTGTAAGTAAGAAAATAAAACATAAAACATAACGAGCTGGTGAAGACGTGGAGGAATGCTTGTATATGGAATGGAAGGTGTAGAAGTCACTCTGGAAAGCGATGTAGCAGATCCTCAAAAAGTTAAACATAGCATCACCGTGTGTGTGTGTGTGTGCGCACACGCGCGTGTGTGTGTGTGCGTGTATCAGTCACTCAGTTGTGTCTGACTCTTTGTGACCCCATGGACTGTAGCCCGCCAGGATTCTCACCATGTGGCCCACCAATTCCACTCCTGGGTATATGCTCAAAGGAGTTGAAAACAGGGAGCTCAGTTTGGTGCTGTGTGAGGACCTAGAGGGGTGGAATGTGGGGTGGGAGGGAAGCTCAAGAAGGAGGGGATATATATATACACACACACACACACACACACACACATATAGCTGATTCATTTTGCGATACAGCAGAAACTAACAACATTGTAAAGCAATTATAATCCAATTAAAAAACTAGGAAAAATATTTTAATGGTTAATTTTGTGTTATGTCAATTTCACCCCAATATAAATAAACAGGCAAATAAAAATAAAGGCTGGAGCTCACTCTCTTCCCCTCCACCTGCCGAGACCAAGAACACTTAACCTTGCAATGAAAGATCTGGGCCTCCAGCTCAATGCCAATAGCACTAGTCCCCCCAGAGTTGGTCTCCTTTGAACTATAACTCCCTTCTTGAAACTAAGCTGGATGGACCCTGATGGTAAGTAAACAAACTGACTTGATTCACAGAAGGGTTTTGATACAATATCTGCCTAAGGCTGCCCAAGACATGGATTATTGCAAACTTTTTTCCTTAAATCTTTTCCTTTGTTATTAGAATTATTAGAAAAATAATTCTAGCAGAAATAGAGGGAGCTGGCTGTTTAGGGCTTTGTCAGTCTCTGTTGCTCAGCAACCTGGCTTGGCTGTCAAGGAAATTAGCATCCATTAAGAATTGTGTGTCATTATAACTTGGAGGTGACCTGCCTCAATGTTATCATAGTAATAAGATATAGAGTCAAGTCTTTCTTTGCCCCTTGCTCACTCTGAGTCCCTGGGCAAGACATTACCTCCATTTTCCTCATCTCTAAGATGGACATAGGGCTTCCCTGGCGGCTCAGCAGTAAAGAATCCTCCTGCAATCCAGGAGACATGGGTTTGATCCTTGGGTCGGGAAGATTCCCTAGAGAAGGGTATGGCAACCCACTCCAGTACTTTTGCCCAGGAAATCCCATGGTCAGAGGAGCCTGGTGGGCTACAGTCCATGGGATTGCAAAAGAGTCAGACACAACTCTGCAACTAAACAACAGCAAGATGGGCATAACCATGCCTTGGGATGTTGTCATGAAGTTAACATAGCATTCATTCAGGAGTCGCTCAAATAATACTATTCTTTTCCCTTTCTGCTATCCTAGCCTGGCCTGAGAGGTTTACAATGGGAGCAATGATGCCCAATAACGAATAAGACAGCTGTGAAAGGGCACTGATGGTGTGACTTTAGCTTACTGATGCTGTAGCATCCTGATCGATCTGGAACTGGATAAGATCACTACTGCTGCTAAGTTGCTTCAGTCGTGCCTGACTCTGTGCAACCCCATAGATAGCAGCCCACCAGGCTCCCCCGTCCCTGGGATTCTCCAGGCAAGAACACTGGAGTGGGTTGCCATTTCCTTCTCCAATGCAGGAAAGTGAAAAGTGAAAGTAAAGTCGCTCAGTCATGTCCGACCCTCAGCGACCCCATGGACTGCAGCCCACCAGGCTCCTCTGTCCATGGGATTTTCCAGGCAAGAGTACTGGAGTGGGGTGCCATTGCGAATGGCAGCCCAGAGAGGTTCTAAAACTTGAGAGATGTCATCCAGCAAATTACCCACAGAGCAAGAGTTACAACTTGGGTGATTAAAGCTCTAAAGCTATAGACGAGGCACTGGGGTACCATCTGTGGGTGAGGATTCAAGTGCCTCCTTCCAGCTGGGTAGATGCCAACTCCTGGGCATGGCATGCTCAGTGGCACAGGTACCCTGCAACACAAGGTCACTTGCACGGTCAGAAACAGTGCCCTGGCTGAGTAGAAAGAATCTTCCAGCTGTAAGTTACCACTTTCCTACATGTCTCTGGTAAGCAACAAAGGAGGACTGTTGAAAAATTATCCTTTTTAGAATATATATATTTCCCAGAATTTGTTCACTCCACAAATATTTATTGATTTCTTGTTATAGGTCAAGTTTTCTTCCCGAAACCAAGTACACAAGATCCCTGTGAGTTACAGAAAACTCCAGGACATGGTGAAGGACAAGGTAGCGGTGAAGGACAGGGAAGCCTGGCATGCTGCAGTCTACGGGGCCACTAAGAGTTGGACACGACTGCGCGACTGGACATCAACACAACGGTGCCCAGAAAACTTACATTCAAGGGGAAAAGAGAGAAATCAGGCTCGAGAAAAATCCAGAGGATTTCAGATTTATAAGCACTATGAAGTCACTAAAATCGGGAAATGCAATCAAATGTGCAGGGCATGCTAATTTTAGTTCGGTGAGCAGGGATATTCTCTCTGAGGAAGGGGTATTTAAGTAGAGACTGAAATAGATAGAAGGAGCTGGCACTGACCTGAGGAAAGAGTATTCCAGGCAGAGTGACCCTCACGGGGATAGGCCCTGAGGTCGGAACAAACCTCCCATGTTTAAGAGACAGAGACGCTATGTGGCCAGGGTGGGGCAGGCTGGGGGTCGGGAGACAATGGGCAGGTTTGAGCCCAAATCATGCAGAACCTCACTGAACTTGAATTACCTAAGAAACATAATCTCACCGTAAGCAATTTAACAAAGAGATAACATAAAAGATTTAAAGAGATCATGGTCATTCATTGTCTCAACTTCTAGAGAAAACTAACCAGTGATATTCTGGTGCGTGTCTTTTCAAACATTCTATTCCATATCCTATCATATAAATATATAGGGGACATCCCTGGTCGTCCAGTGGTTAGGACTCTGCACTTCGACTGCGGGGGCATGTGTTCAATCCTGTGCAGGGAACTAAGATCCCACGTGCCGCATGGCACAACCAGAAAGAAAAATATATATATATACTTACAAGAGTAGGATCATATAATACATCCATGAAACTAGCCTTTTATTTTATTTTATTTTATTGTGTGTTTATTACTTAATACGTCATAAACATCTTTCCATGCCTGTCCACTTAGCTATTACACTGAGTTCACTTGGACACATGTCTGGGACAGACTAGGCACTCAACAAATATTTGTATAAAGAAAGACTGAAAGAAAAAAAAAGGAAGGAAAGAAGGAGGAAGGGAAGGAGAGAAAAGAGGAGGAAATAATTTCTAACAGCTGCTTCATCCTCCAGGGAGATTACAGATTAATTTCACAAGCCGTCTCCTACTGTGGGCATCTAGGGAGGTTCCCGTGTTTCACTGCCATCAGCGATGCTGCCGTGACATCACCATCTCGTCCTCACACCTCAAGATAACTGCTCCAACCACATCCTCAGGATAATCTCCCACAAGTGGGATTTCTGAGACCAAGGGCATATCCGTTTTTTAAAAAGAACGTGTACAGCCGTGGCGGATTCATGTTGATGTATGGCAAAACCAATACAATATTGTAAAGTAAAAAATAAATAAATAAATAGGAGTCCAAATACTTCTGGCAAAAATAAAATAAAAGAATGTGCCCTCTAGAAAGATTGATTGACAGCGTCTGAGGGCTCTGAGTAAAATGTCACTTAGGAAAGAAAAACAAACAAACAAACAAAAAAACCAGGATGGGTTTCCTGAGCATCCCTGGATTTCTGAAAGTTCTTATTTTCTGAAAGTTCATCTTATTTCACTCAGTCGTGTGGGCATCTTTTCCCACATAGAAGATGGGGAACTAAAGTTTCTGATCCTTCCTCCTCCTTGGAACATTTCCAATGTGAATCATCTCAGACTTCGAGAAATGAGACCGGATGACTGGGGAAAACTCTTTTTCCGTCTCTGGGTTTGGTGTTACTGAAAGACCAGCCCCGGATCAGATGCCCCCTTCCTTCTGCAAAATTAAGAGGTGCAAAAAGATTCCCTGTGCTGACTGCCAGGTCCTTTCATAAGTCGCTGGTTTTAATATTGATTTGGCAGCTCCAATAATGATTTCTTCTTTTAAAGAATAGGACTTGGAGGCAAACTGCAGAGTGCGGCCGTGAACTTGACCGTGAACCTGGCTATGAACCCAGCTATCAACCCGGCCATGAACCCAGCTAGGAACCTGGCCATGAACGTGGTCTGAGCTGTGATTGTTCACAACACTTTCCACATCTCTCCTACCATCTTTTAACCAAGAGCGCTTTACACGGTCATTACTTTTGGTCTTTCCATCCTACTTCAAAGGAGAACCTCAAAGTTCCTAAATTACAGAGGAAAGACAACTGAGGTGAGGCCTGCATTATCTACAAATATACAGGGCTCGATATTACTAAATAAAGATGGAGTCTTCTCTTTCCAAGAAAGATTTCCTTGAAAATCTTTCCACGTAGGAGAAATACTCTTTTACGAGTTTAGAGATGAAGAAGTGGAGGCCAGGAATGGGGTGAAGTCTTCGACCCTGGTCACACTGTGGTCAGCAGCAGAATCTGAAGCAGAGTCAGGACCTCCGCTTGTCTGGTCCATGTCCTGTGATATTATCTGCTCTCCTGTATGCTTCAAACGTTCTCTTCAACATGACCTTTCCTCTTTATTCCTTTTCATTTGTTTTTAAAGATTTTTTTGATATAGACCATTTTTAAAGTCTTTATTGAATTTGTTACAATATTGCTTCTGTTTTATGGTCTGGTTTTTCTTGGCTGCAAGGCAAGAGTGATCTTGGCTCCCCAGCTAGAGATCAAACTCGCACCACCTGCATTGGAAGACAAAGTCTTAACCACTGGACTTCCAGGGAAGTCCCTTTTTTTTCCTTTTCTTTTTTTTTTGGCCATGCTATAGAACCCACCTGTCAATGTAGGAGACATAAGAGCTGTGAGTTTGATCACTGCATCAGGAAGATTCCCTGGAGGAGGGCCTGACAACCCACTCTAGTATTCCTGCCTGGAGAATCCCCATGGACAGAGGAGCCTGGTGGGCTACAGTTCACGGGGTTGCAAAGAGTCAGACATGACTGAAGTGACTTATCATGTATACATGCTTGGCTTGTAGGATCTTAGGTTCCTGACCAGATATCGAATCAGGGCCCTCAGCAGTGAAAACTTGGTGCCTTAACCACTGGACCACCAGGGAATACCCGACTCTTCCTCTTTAGCATCAAGGAGCTAGGAAAGCAGAGAGCCAACATATGAATCTGCTGTGGACATACTTGGAAAAGCTAGGCCCTGGTGGAGAAAATGGAAGGAAAACTCAATTCTGCCATTTTACCAACCCAAGAACCATCTAGAAAGAGCACTAGTCTAGAAGTAGCCCTTTTCCTCTGCTTTCTTATTTTTTTTTTTTTCTCAAGGTCACTCTCCCATACCTGCTGCAGACTCAGCAGGAAGGTGTGATGGGTGGATTGTGGTCCAAGTCAGCTCTGGAGAGACATCTCCAAGCTTCCCACTCCCTGCACTGCTCTGAGATGCCCACTTCACTGTGAGTCTGGCAAACCTGGGAGATCTTCCAAACTCTGAGAAACATCCCTATTTTTCTTTGGGGAAAGACTGAAGACTTGTAAATCATAACTCTTATCTGCAGGGATCCATGGGATGCTGGAGAGTGTCGGGGTAGAGGAGACTGTGAAATGCTTACAACGAGGACCCACAGAAATGCCTAAACACTCAGAATAAATAAAGCAACCTCCTCCTTCCTACATTAGAGGGGCTGGGGGGATGGGAAGAAAACAAAGAGGGTGGGCCGGGGGGAAAGGCAAGGAAAAGGCCAGGGAGGGTTTATAAAGGCAGCCGCTCAGACCCTACAGCCCAGTACTCTCGGTTATTTCCCTGGCGTGGGTTGGCCTTGTCCTCCATCCACTGGCTTCTCTGCCCTTGCGTTTAGCTACTGTTTATTATCTACACCTAAAAGGCCAAGAGAGGCCCAGAACTTGGCCTTTGTTATTAGATGGACAGACAGTTAGTGCCGGGGAGGCTGGGCAGCCTCTGCACCCATGTCTTCCCTCCCAGCCCACCCCCATCCCCTGCCTCACCCTCCATGCAGTCAGCCAGCCAACAGGAAACAGAACACTCCAAGGATCAAGCAAAACCACATGTGGTCCACATGGCAGAGAACCACAACGAAGAATCCAAGTGAGCCCCCTCTTTACCTTGACCCAAGGACAGGGCGAGTGCTCAGTGAAATTGTCAGAGAATGCCTGAAGAGTCTCTGGAAGGTTTCACCATCTTCCTGATGCTGTCTGTTGTAGACCATGTCTCAGAGGCAGGGAGCATGGTGGCTCCAGGAACTATGATCTGGACAGGTGCTGTGACTTCGACTTCAGTCTCACTCTACAATGAAAGATACTGAGCTTTAGAGAAATTAAGTAACCTGTCCAAATTTCACAGCAAACGAGCAACAGAGCCACAATTGTAAACTAGGTACCCCTAGATTCCAGCCTGTGTTCAATAGCCAAGTGATCCAATATGGTAGCCACCAGCCATGCGTGGTGACTGAACTTGCCCAGGCACGTGGTTTCTAAGTGCTGAGGGCAAGATGGGAATCCAGAAAGTCTAACTCCTGGCCACCCAGCTCTTACCTTCTATCTACCTATATATATCTCCCATGATCCCTACCAGAGTTACTTCTAGGCTCTTCTAAACTCTTGCAGTCTTAGACAAGATGCAGTGAAAAGAGCCATGTTCTAGCACCAGCTCTGCCACTTCTCAGCCCGGCGAGGCACTGCCCCTCTCACACCACTGGTTCACTTAATTCTTATTCTCATTTAATTCTCCCATTAAATGAGAATACGAATAACATCAAGGCTCTTCAACATCCCAGAATCCAGAGAGGGAGAGGAAATCTCCTGAGCCCCACTTCATCTAGGGTCACTTCCAGAGTGTCTATAAAACAGACACTGTTTGTGTTATCGATCTCATTTCCTAGGAGGAAAAAAAAAAAAATCTTTGAAAACCACCAAGTCTTCGAACTTCCAGGGCCTGTGCAGTGAGTGGAGAAGAGAGGGAGAAGGTTGTGGCTTGGAGATGAAGCCAAAATGAAAGAGGATCAGATCAGCTTCTGGGTCATCCAGCCAAGTCAGATACTAGGTGAGGCTTTGCTTGCAGTTTTGGGAAGATGGGAGCCTGGCTCAACCAGGAAGGGGTGAGCAGGGGGACAAAGGTGATGGCATCAGGGCAGAGGTGCCAGAGGGCAGAGCCAACAGAACAGAAGCCTGAACTGTATAAGGACTTCCCTGGTGGTCTAGTGGTTAAACTCTGAGCTCCCAATGCAGGAGGCCCAAGTTTGATCAGGGAGCTAGATCCCACATGCCACAACTAAAGATCCCATGTGCCTCAACTAAGACCCAGCACAGCCAAATAAATAAACGAAAGAAACTAAAGACTGCAAAACAATAAAAGAAGAAGAAAAAAAGAAACCAGAACTGTGCAGCATGCTGTGAGTCAACTCGTTGCATCCTCAGCCCTTGACTACCCAGCCCTCCTTCCGTGTCTACCATCCCATTTTACAGGTGATAAAACTGAGCCCCAGAGAAGACACACAACTTCCCGAGGTCATTCCTTCTTCTATAGATGCACTCAACATACAGTCACAGAGCACCATCCAGATTCTAAGAGTTCACAGCAGACCTGGGTCCCTTCTGTATTTAGAAGCTCTTGGGAACATTCACAGATGAAGAAAAGTCAAAACAGTATCACACACAAACCAGGGTGTGAGTTAATGCTTAATGCATGTAACAAATGAACATATTGAACACCATTCCAGGTGCAACAAGACAATGTCATTGGACTATTCATGAATAGCCCAACTGAAAGATTTATTTTAAAAATAAATAATAAAAGGGTGTTCATATATCAACAAGAGATATGTTCCAAGCATAGGACATAAGTTCAGAGTCATGCGACAAATGTCACCTCCTTTCAATGTTCTCAAGACACTTCTATGTGCAGATATACAACCATTGGGGGATAATCTCAAACATCAAAATTTGCAACCTTTGATGAACTTGAGGCTGAGATGAAATCACCCCTTCCGGCATCTACTTTAAACCAAGCCTTGCTGGACAAGGAGGAAGTGGGAAATAGGGCCAGTTTCTGGGCCCGCTGAGCACCCAGTTTATTGAGGAGGCTCGTGGGTACCACGAGGCAGAGACAATCAGGATGCTCTGATGGGAGAACGCTGTGCAGAACCTGCACGCTCAGTTGCTAAGTCATGTCCAACTCTGCAACCCCAGGGACTGTAGCCCACCAGACTCCTCTGTCCATGGGATTCTCCAGGCAAGAATACCAGAGTGGGTTGCCATTTCCTCCTTCAGGGGATCTTCCCAACCCAGGGATCAAACCCACATCTTTTATGTCTCCCGCATGGGCATGCTCCCATCCTCTGAAGCCATGGCAAGTTTCAGGACCCAGTAGGGCAGACCCAGATCAGGGGAGGCTAACTCTGATCGTTTTGCAGCCTCATGACTCCAAGACCATCTTGCTATGACACAGGTTTCCTCCCTAAGAGGCTCCCGTGGACCTCAACACACCCCAATGTCCACGGAGTCAGAACACATTAGAGCGAAGTTTTGTTCCCCAGAGCCTCTCGTCTCAGCAAAGCCAGCTAATTCAGATTTAAACTCCCTCTTAATAGGCTGAGTTGCTGAGCCTTCTAATTAATGCCACATGTTTCCCTCAGCTGTCATCCCGAATAAATGTTTACAAAGCTATTAACGTACTGTATTTGTAAACCAGGACAGCTCAGCTTTGGGGAGTCATGTGGTATGCATTTTCTCCTCAAAGATGGAAAAGGCTTAGCAATAATAAATACATTGTTTTGCAGGGATGGGAGCAAGGCGTTGCCTGGAAAAAAAAAAATTTATTGCGAGCTTCCTGAGACAGCATGGCTGTGTGTACGTGAGGAATGGAAGATTTCTTGAGTTCAGAAGAGCTACGAGGGGGCCGGATTTGGCCCAGGTTCACGCTTGGAGGGGAGGAACTCCAGAGGCAGAAGAAAGCACTGGTTTGAGATCCAGAGACCTGGACTCTGGTTCCAGCCCCTCTGCTCATGAGCCTCTTGGGAACTCAGTTTGTCCATCTGGAAAATGGGAGGCTGGACTCTTCAAAAATTTTCCATCTTTTTTTTTTTTAATTTCTCTGTTTTGGGTCGTAGTTGCAGCACTTAGACTTGGGGCTCAGGGACTGTAGTTGTGGTATTCAGGCTCAGTAGTTGCAGGCACAGGCTCATGTGGGGTCTTAGTCCCCCATGAACCCACGGCATCGAACCCACATTGCAAGGCAGATTCTTAATCACTGGGCCACCAGGGAAGTCCTAAGAATTTTCCATCTTGGATCCAGTATTCTAGTCTTGATTTGTCCTCTACCCTGACCTCCAGAGGACACCTGGAAGGCTCTTTCACAAGCCCTTCTAAGGGTCCCCATGGCCCTAAAGATAAAGTCCTAACATCTTAATATAAGACCCCAAACTCGGCATCTCTTCCCTACGTTCTTCTCCAGCCCCATTTCCAACCCCGCCTGCTTCATACTCCAGCCATGCTTAACACACCATCGCTTTCCTAAAAGGAGCCCCATTGAGGCTCACTTCGAATCCTTTGCCTGTGCTGGCTTCTCCACCAGCAGCATGCTTTTCCCCTCAATTCCCTGCTTACCTAGCCTATTTCTACACGTTTTGTCCACATCTCCACTTACATATCACTTTCCCTTGGTAGCCTTTCTGGAACTCTCAGGTCCCTCCCAAATGCACCCAGAGCATGCAGAATGCCTCTTGCCTCAAGGCAGTGTTACCTACAAGTCCACCCGTAACGTGTAAGTATAAGCTCCAAAAGATCTGGGGTGTTGTCTCTTTTATTTGATGCTATTCCCCAGTGCCTTACAAACAGAGGGGAATTTCAACCAGTGATGCTGATGAATGTGAAGTAAAAGATGATGGGGGCAAGTTTCCAGCACAAAGGAGAGTGCAGGGGTCTTTTAGATACTTTCCAGCTCCAGGTATTTTGACTCAGACATATATCATCTTGCAGGGCCCTTTCCATTGCTGACCAGATTCACAGTCATGAGCTCAGAAAGGTTAAGTAACTTGCTCAGTGTTATCCAGCTAGTCTGGAACTGCAGCTTGTATTTAAACCTAAGACCTTTAGTCTCTAAAAGCCCAGACTTTCACCTACTGTGATATTCAATCCCCCTAGCAGTGCCACTACCCCTGCCCACCTAAGCCTGAGCTGATTCCCACACTTGCTGATATAAATGGCCTTAGCACAGTATCTAGTTATTTTCCACCTATTTGGCATGATAATTACTCAGGATACACTCATGAGGACTCTGGGTGTAAGTGACAGAAAATCAACTCCAATTGACATTCATCAAAGTAGGGAAGTAGAGAGATAAAAATTCTCCTGTTGAACTACAGAAAAAGGCAGGCAGGAAATAGGCTCTAGGGATGCCCAGAATCAAGGACTCAGATCCTGCAGTCCTGTCTCCACTCTTTTTCAAAGCCAGCTCCCACAAGAAGCTGGTATTATAGCCACACCCGAGTAAACATCACAAATATAGTCTTTCCTATCAGTTCCCTTGTAAAAATCCTAGGGAAGCAATTTGATTGGCCGAGTCTGAGTCATATGTTCCTGCCTGGCCCAATCACTGTGGCTGAGGGTGGATACTAGGAACAGAGCCCCATGTTTACTTGGAGCTGGGGAGATGCCTTTTCCAAAATTCTGGGATGTAGCCCTTCATTTTCTTGGAGTTCAACATTTGATGAAAAGAAGCAACTAAATCAACACACCACTGAGCCCAGTGCACAACAGCTACCCCAGAGGAAAGCAGAAAAGGACCCTGTTTCCAAGTGAATTTTGTAGAGCACTGTCCATGGGAATGGATGGAAGAAAAGCAAAGGGTTCTACCACCTGCATTTGCGTTTGCTCACTTTTGCATCAGGAGTGCCTAAGACAGTGCCAGATATATAGTAAGTGCTCAATAAATATTTGTCAAAGGAACACGTTCATGAATGAGAGCAATATGTCTTGTAAGAATATGAAAATGTCCCTGCTTCCTCACAAGGTTCAAGGGTCAAACCAGCATGGATTCAAATCTCAACGTTAGCACCTCCAAGTTGTTCAACTAGGGGACATTCCTCCATCCATCAGAATCTCAGTTTTAGCCTCTGTAAATGGGAAATAACATGCCTATCTCCTGTTGTTGAGAAGAATTAAATAACCTCTCTGAAATACCTGGAATGGTGCTGGGACCCCAGACTGCTGTCCATCTGTGGCAGAGAGTGGGTGGTGCTCTTTTTTTTTTTTTTAATATTTATCTATTTGGCTGCACCAGGTCTTAGTTGCAGCATGTGGGATCTTTAGCCGCGGCACGCAAACTCTTAGTTGTGGCATGTGGGATCTCGTTCCCTGACCTGGGATCAAACCCGGGGCCCCCTGCATTGGGAGCTCAGAGCCCCAGCCACTGGACCACCAGGGAAAAAGCCCCTGGATGGCATTCTTCATAAAAATGTATCCCATTCCCTCCCCATTGGGCAGTTTAGCTTGACTTTTTGTGCAATAGCAGTTTTCCAAATTTACTTGTTCAACACTTGGAGCACAGCAAAAAAAAATATGAAGACAGGATTTTTTGTGAGAGCTGGTGTCCTTTACAACAAAACGTGATTTTCCTACAGACTCTCCACGGTGAATTGAAAACGGCTTGAACGGGTTCCCTTCCAAGCAGCAGACACAATTGCTGCAGACCTCATGGCTTTTTGGAGGGATAGCTGGCCCTTCCAGGGGTATTTTGATGCTCTGGGCTCGGCTGACTCTATTTAAAAAAAAAAAAAAAAAAAATTGGTGTGAAATACCAACCCGGTTGAAACAGCAACACTTCTGAAATTGCTGCCGATGTTCTATAACACAAAATCCAAAGAACATACAGGTCCCTTGACATCTTTTCTCAGCACTACATACGCCCAGTATTCTGAGCCCCCAAGCCAAGAGCACGAGTTTTTCACAGATATTGGCAACCATCTGAAGGTAATACAGCAGCAGCCAGGCCAGAAAGGATGCTGAAACTATTTCCAGGATTCTATAAATCCACAGTAACATTTTTTGCTTGTTTTTTGATCCATCCTATCTCCCCTGCCCCCCACAACCCCCTTCTGTTCTTTTAGTTCTCTATACCCCTCTCTCTTCCATGACAATGGAAGGAAAATATTTATCTCCATACGTGAATATGAACCACACAGAACTCATCACCAAACAGAGAAGCACATCACTCTCGATTCCACTTTGGAAAACATTTCCTCTCTTCCATTCCTCCTGATCCAAGAAAACTATTTCTAGAACTTGTTTTTTGGCTCGCCTGGGTTCAGGATTCCTGGGCTACAGACTCAGCAAGGTCCCTGTGTGTTCTTGAATCCATGAAGACCCCGGACTTCGCATTCAGTCTTTGGAGTCCTGGGTGCCCCTTGCATGATGGTGGGGAGCAGATTCCCCATGTCCTTTGCACCAGGAACCTGGACTGGACTAGCTGATTGGTCTTATTTAAAGCAGCAAATCCTGGCACTTCGATGGTCCAGTGGTTAAGTCTTCGTGTTCTCAATGCAGGAGGTGCGGGTTTGATCCCTGGTTGGAGAACTAAGATCCCACATGCTGCATGGCATAGCCAAAAAATTTTTTTAATTAAAAAAAAAAAAATTAGGGCTTTCCTCTTGGCTCAGCGGTACAGAATCCACCTGTCAATGCAGGAGACACAGGTTTGATCCCCGGTCAGTGAACTAAGATCCCACATGCTGCAGAGCCACAACTACTGAGCCCACAGGGCACACGAGAGAATCTGTGTGACCCATCCAAAGATCTTGTATAATGCGACAAAGATACTGTGTGACACAACTAAGATCCAGTGCAGCTGAATAAATAATAATAAAAATTTAAAACAATATTTTTTAAAAAGTGAGACTATTTAATAAAGAAAAGTAGGATGTGAGTTAACCGCATATGCTACTCTAATGTGGCAAAGGAATCAAAGGGAGGTAAGCAAGTGAAAAACCAAATTTGAGAATTGCTCACTTAAAGAACCGCTAAAGCTTTCTCCCCACTACCACCAAAACTCTGATCGAAAAATATTACCTTCACCAACTAACCACAGTGCCTAGACTTCTTGCACTGGTAGTCTAATTCACTATGTCCCTTTGGGCAAGTCCTTCACCTCCTGAGTCTCAGTTTGTCCATCTATAAAATGGGTCAGCTCTTTCCTAGTGGGCTTCCCTGGTGGCTCAGATTATAAAGAATCTGCCTGCAGTATGGGAGACCAAGGTTTGATCCCTAGGTCAGGAAGATCCCCTGAGAAGGGAATGGCAACCCACTCCAGTATTCTTAGAGAATCCCATGGACAGAGGAGCCTGGTGGGCTACAGTCCATGGGGTTGCAAAGAGTGGTACACGACTGGATGACTAACACTTTCTTTCCTAGTAGGAATATCAGATTCTCCTGAGTTAAGCCTATGATTTAGAAATGCTGGTTCTCACACTGGCTACATGGGAACCACTGGAAAAGGTTATTAAAAAGCACCCATCCCCAAACTCCAGCTTCAGAGAGTCTGATTCAGTAGGTCAAGTGCAGAGCTTGGGGATAATCTGAACCTAGCTCCTCGGTGATTTTGATCTAGGGCCAGTTTTAAGAGCCACTCAACTGAACTATTGAAAATTGTTCATTGATCATTCAACCAACACTTGCCAAATATCCCCTCCAGGTCTTGCCCAGTTCAGGGTAACAGAGAATGATGAGGTCTCAGCCCTCCGGGATCCTACAATTTCAGATTGTAGAAAGAGCTTGAACTTGAGATAACATCGACTCCCCATGTGCCAGTTCCTATTAAAGAGTTGTATATATATTAACTGTGGCACACTGGATTTCCACAAAAAAAGACCACGGCATATTGCCAGTTCCTAATGCCTTTCCAGAATTTTGCCACTCCCCCGTCAGCCAATGGAGTCTTTCTGTTCCCCCTGAAACTGAGGGAAAATGTCTTTACTTCCCCATGAGCAGGAAGTAGAAGCAGTGACCCTCTGCGGCAGCCAAGTCAGATCATAAAAGGAAATAAGTATTTCTTTCACTTGGTCTTCTCTCTCTTGGGATACACATCCTTAAAACCTAAGCACCATCTTGTAAGGAGGCCAAGTAGCCACAGGAAGATGCCACGTATAGGTCCTCTGGCTGTCTGGTCCAACAGAGGCCTGGCCAGTCACTGGACACAAGAACGGACAAGCCTGCAGCTGATTACAGCATCCAACATTCCACCTGTTACCAAGTGGAACAAAGAGGTTGTCCCCATTGAGCTGGACCCAAGTTGTAGATTTATTAGAAAATCAATATAACTCCCTCTTTTCTTTTTGTATCAGATAAGCTTTTTCTAACATTTCATTTTATATTAGCGTAGCCAGGTGGCTCAGCAAGGTAAAGAATCCGCCTGTAATGCAGGAGACCTGGTTTCGATCCCTGGGTTGAGAAGATCCCCAGGAGAAGGAAATGGCTACCCACTTCAGTATTCTGGTCTGGAGAATTCCATGGGCTGTGTAATCCATGGGGTTGCAAAGAGTCAGACATGACAGAGCAACTTTCATTTCACATAACCAATTAACAATGTTGTGATAGTTTCGGGTGGACAGCAAAGAGACTCAGTCATATACATCCATGTATCCATTCTTCCCCAAACTTCCCTCGCATCTAGGCTGCCACATAACATTGAGCAGAGTTCCCTGAACTTTACAGTAGGTCCTTGGATAACTCCCTCTTTTAAGGCACTAAGATTCAGGGCGGTTTGTTACACAGCAGTAGGTAACTATAAGATAAGCCCACAAGAACTCCACAGCCCTAAGAGAAATGCACAATTTCTGCCTTTTGACAGATGAGAAAACTCAGGCTTAGCAAGGCAAAGCCACTAGTCCCAACTTCACATAGACAACCAGCAACACAGTCAGATTTTGAACCAAAGCCTGTCTTCTTAGAATCCACATTCTTTGTTGATGTGATGGGTCAGCAGGTCAATCTAAAGGGTGTAGAATGTTTGAGTTGGGAAAAAACAGGGGAAGAAGTGATGGAAGAGATTGGCCAGGAAATGAGCTTAGAGAAAAAGCAGAGCAAGCTGGAAAAAATAAGCAGACTTGCCACTGGAATTAAAATCACTCAAGGTCAACCTGTACCTGGATCAGCTAGGAATGCTTCCTACTGTGCAAATACCAGAGGAGAATCCATGGCTCTGCACTCAATACCCAAGTCAGAGGGACTGGGAGAGTTCTTTCCATCTTCCCATCTCTTCCTTCAAGAGGGATTGGGGGCTTGTCCTTGGAATCCCAATTCTTCCTGCTCTCCCCACTCCCAAGTTTTCTCCCTCAAACATGCAGCACCTGATTCACATGGATGAGACCCTGAGGAAGCAGATATTAAGGAAGAACATCCTCCTTCTGGTGACACTCCGTTTCTCTCTCCCTCTTGCTTGAAAGATGGGCCCTTCAGCAGGGACTGAGAAAATGAGACTCTCATATTCTGGGCAATACTTCCTGGTTTTCACCTTCCTGAGTGTCCCCTACACCACCCAAGGGAGATGTTTTATAAAGATAATCGTAATTTATTCAATGCCAGGCACTGGGTTAAGTGCTTGACATCTATGATTCTATCTGCTCCACTTCAGAATGGGCAGTGGTGGAGATTAAATGATGCATGACACATGAAACAGTCCCATGTCAGACACTCAAAAGCTAACTTTATTGACCACCTGCGGCTCTGCCGATAACAGTAATTCATTAGGATGATTACTTAATACAACCACCCTATAAGATAATACCTCTTATGATATTAGGTTTTAGGTCCCGTGACATCCCTATTTCATGATGACAAAACTGAGGCGGTGACAGCATTGGTCCAAGATCACACAAGTTACAAGTGGCAAAGCCAGGACACACACTCAGGATGCTGCTGCAATGAAGTCCATGCTTGTGAGCAAAGTGCCCATTCATTCCCAGGTGCCCCTCAGTGCCGCCAGCCCCCATCTTGCCTGCCCTCTCATCTCATTGCTTCCATGGCTCATTCTTTGCCCTGCAACATGCAGGAGCCTGAGCACGATTCCAAACCCATTGTACTTCTTCGACCAACAGCTTCGTAATACTATTACTGCTGATGGCTTTTCATTCCCGATGCCAAACCTGATTTGGAGTTCACGAGGCTGAGGGTTTCAATCCAGGCCCTGTGGACAGGCTCCGGGAGCCCTAAGTGACTGGAGTTTACAGACAATCTAATTGTTATTGACATCTGTGTCTGATTGTTCATCAAAGAGGAGCTGTCTTGTAGGCCGAGTCATTCTATTCCCCAGCCCCCTTGAAGCCTCCCCACTCATGACCAAACACAGATGCACCGGCAGGGGCTGGCCAATCAATCGTAATATCACTCTCCATCTATCAGAGGTGCTTTTGTGGGCTTGGGTGTAGGCATAGATCAGAGAGAGGAAAACAGGAAGATGAAGAAATGGATGAATATTATTGTGCATTGAATCTGAAATGGAACCATTTATGCAAGCAGAATAGATTATATTACAAAAGATATCCATCTATCTATAGGTAAATACATATCTACATATATCCATACACTTAGAGGTGATAAGTAGATAGATGGATAGATAGGCTGAATTATATCTATATCTGTACCTATATCTTCCATCACTTGAGAGGGTAATTATTAAGAAGCATGTCACTTAGCAATTCATTCTGCTTGGTTGAAGCCCAGTGTCCCAGGAAAATGTCCAATTTCGTCTTGAATGACATTTGTGTCAAGTTAAGCAGCTTTGATCATAATCAATTCAATAAGTTGATAAATTACCTTGCCCCACTCTACCAAAAGAGCAGCTTATTTGTGTCATAAATCTGTCCTTCATTTTATTTAGTTCTGTTCTTCTAGAGTGTCCCATTGGCCATATCTCCCTTTGTAGGGTTATCTTGAGAAAACTGAAATCATCGGCCTCTGCCAAATGCTGGCTGCACCTGACTTCAAGAGTTTTCACAATTCCTCGTGACTTTCAAAATCTCTGAATACCTCACAACATCAGTCAGACAAAGGTCATTTGCAAAGAGCGGTCAAAGTTTTGCCCTGGGCCATCCATACTTTCTTGGACGCTAAACAGTGACATAGTCTTTTGGGATGGCTGGCATATTGGTTGGTTACCATGATGAGCCTGATGTACTCAGCCACAGAACTGAGGTGGTTTTTTCTTCTTTTGGCTGAGTCATGCAACATGCTGGATTTTAGTTCCCCAACCAGGGATCGAACCCTTGCTCCCTGCAGTGAAAGCACGGAGTCCTAACCACTGGATAGCCAGGGAAGTTCCGGGGCTTTTCTTTGCTTAAAAAGAAACTTGGCACATGAAAACAACAATGAGTTGTACATACTACCAGAATGACAAAACTTTAAAAGACAGATGAGCCCAAGTGCTGATGAGGATGTGGAATGACTGAAGCCCTCATACCTTGTTGATGAGTCTTGTGCACAAAGTTATGTCCCCCGAAATTCATATATTCAAGTTCTAACTCTTAGCAACTCAGAATGTGAGGGTATTTGGAGATAGGTTCTTTAAAAAGGTGACTGAATTGGGACTTCCCTAGTGATTCAGTGGTTAAGGCTCTTTGCTCCCAATGCAGGGGGCCCAGATTCGACCCCTGGTCAGGGAACTAGATCCCACATGCCTCAACTAAGTATTCACATGCCATAGCTAAAAAGATACTGCAAGCTGCAAGGAAGACAGAAAATCACACACGCCACAAGTAAGACCCAGCGAAGCCAAATAAATAAATATTAAAAAAAAAAAATAAGTGAGTTGAAATGAGGTCATTAGGATGGGGGCTAATCCAATATGATTGCTATCCTTATAAGAAGAGATTAGGACATGAACAAACACAGAGGGAAGATCATGTCAAGTGATAGGGAGAAGACAGCCTACAAGCCATGGAGAAAGCAGGCCTGGGCAGAAATCAACCCCGCCAGCACCTTGATCTTGAACTTGGATTTTATAGCCTCCAGAATTGTGAAACAATAAATTTCTGTTGCTTAAGCCACCCAGTCTGTGGTACTTTGTCATGGCAGTTCAATAAACTAATACAATGAGGATGCAAAATGGTACAGCCACTTTAGAAAATAGTTCACCATTTGTTATAAATGTAACCATTTTCCAATAACCTGCCTGCAATGCAGGATACTTGGGTTCAATCCCTGGGTGGGAAGATCCCCTGGAGGAGGGCATGGCAACCCACTCCAGTATTCTTGCATGGAAAATTCCATGGACAGAGGAATCTGGCAGGCTACAGGTCATAAGGTTGCAAAGAGCTGGACACAACTGAGTGACTGACATTTTCACTTTCATACTAGTAATATTGCATTCCTAAGTATTTACCCAAGAGAAATTAAAACATTTTCACACCTAAAAATGTGACCTATAATTGAATATTTTAACATGCTGCTGCTGCTGGCTAAGTCGCTTCAGTTGTGTCCGACTCTGTGCGACCCCATAAACAGCAGCCCACCAGGCTTAAAATAATTATTTACAATAGTGCAAAAAATTGAAAGAACCCAAGTGCCCATCAACTGAGGAATGACTAAACAAACTATGGTATATCCATACAATGGAATACTACACAGCAATAAAAAGGAACAAACCACTGACATATACCAAAACATGGATGAATCTCAAGAGCATTCATTCTATTAAGTGGTAAGAGCCAGACATCAAAAATTATGTAAAATAATTTCCACTTATAGGACCCACTGGAAAAGTCTAATCTAAATGGACAGAAAACAGATCAGTGGTTACCAGGGGGCTGGAGATGGGAGAAAGGAATTGATTACAAAAGAACACAAGGGAACATTATGAGGCAATTGAAATGTTCTATTTCTTGATTTCTGTGATGGATTCAGGTTGAATTCATCAAAATGTGTTCTACAAAGGATGTTTCACTGCACATTAATTGTATTTCAATAAACTTAAAAAAAATAATGAGCTATCTCTCTTTGAATAAAGGGTAAAAAATGTTTAATGAATTTTTATTGGAGTATAGTTGCTGTATATTGTCACCCTGCTTATTTAACTTGTATGCAGAGTACATCATGAGAAACACTAGGCTGGAGGAAGCACAAACTGGAATCAAGATTGCTGGCAGAAATATCAATAACCTCAGATATACAGATGACACCACCCTTATGGCAGAAAATGAAGAAGAACTAAAAAGCCTCTTGATGAAAGTTAAAGAGGAGAGTGAAAAAGTTGGCTTAAAACTCAACATTCGTAAAACAAAGATCATGGCATCTGGTCCCATTACTTCATGGCAGATAGATGGGGAAATAGTGGAAACAGTGTCAGACTTTATTTTGGGGGGCTCCAAAATCACTGCAAATGGTGATTACAGCCATGAAATTAAAAAATGCTTACTCCTTGGAAGGAAAGTTATGACCAACCTAGATAGCATATTAAAAAGCAGAGATATTACTTTGCCAACAAAGGTCTGTCTAGTCAAGGCTATGGTTTTTCCAGTGGTCATGTATGGATGTGAGAGTTGGACTGTGAAGAAAGCTGAGTGCTGAAGAATTGATGCTTTTAAACTGTGGTGCTGGAGAAGACTCTGCCAAGTCCCTTGGACTGCAAGGAGATTCAACCAGTCCATCCTAAAGGAAACCAGTCCTGGGTGTTCATTGGAAGGACTGATGCTGAGGCTGAAACTCCAATACTTTGGCCATCTCATGCCAAGAGTTGACTCACTAGAAAAGACCCTGATGCTGGGAGGGACTGGGGGCAAGGGGAGAAGGGGACGACAGAGGGTGAGATGGCTGGATGGTATCACCAATTCGATGCACATAAGTTTGGGTGAACTCCGGGAGTTGGTGACAGACAGGGAGGCCTGGCATGCTGTGATTCATGGGGTCACAAAGAGTCGGACATGACTGAGCAACTGAACTGAACTGAACTGAACTGAACTGAACTGATAGTTGCCTTACAATGTGCTGTTAACTTCTACTGTACAGCAAAGTGAATCAGGTGTTTAAATTAGGAATGTCTTGCTGGAAAGCAAATTGGCAGTTCTCTATCAAAATATGAAATATACATTTTTTGGACTCAGCATTTTTATTTCTAAGAATCTGTCCGGCAAAACCACTTGCATATTTATGAACATGTCTGTAGCAGTGTTGTTTATCATAGCCCAAAATAAGAAGCAACCCACAAAGAAAAAAATCCATCACAGAAAGAGGAGCTCAAAAATATACACCCAAATGTTCTTGTCTTTACATTGAGGGTGGATAAGAGGCGGGGGTGGGAATTAAAGAAATAGCAAATTTTACTTAATATTTTTCTGTTCATTTCAACTTTTATACAGAGAATGAATTAATACATTGTGTAATATTGCTTAACCCTGGGATCAGAACCCCATTTAAAAAAAAATTATGTATTTATTTATTTTTGGCTGTACTGGGTCTTCACGGCTTTGTGGGCTTTCCCTAGTTGTGGGCTTTCTCTAGTTGGGCAGAGTAGGGGCTACTCTAGTTGCAGTGTGCAGGCTTCTTATTGCAGTGGCTTCTCTTGTTGCAGAGCATGGGCTCATGCGCTCAGGCTTCAGTAGTTGTGGTGCACGGGTTTAGTGGCTCCTTGGCATGTGGGATCTTCCTGAACCGGGGATCGAAGCCCAGTCTTCTGCATTGGCAGGTGGATTCTTTACCACTGAGCCACCAGGAAAGCTCAGAACTCCCATTGTAATAAATAATACAATGCAAACGTGTCACACTCCATCATCCTCTCAAAGTATCCCCTACCCAGCTCTCTCCCTTCTTTGACATACACAGATTGGTTCAAGAAAACTAATTAACTGAGATGGCTACCAACTATTCATTGGTTTTACTAGATTCAAGACAATGCCATTCTTCAAGAGAAAAAAAATAAATGCTCGGTGATAGATTCTACTAGTGCACGATGTTACCAAAATAAGGACAGCAATTAAAAATGAAAGAAATTGGCTGATTTCACCCAGGGGCAGACCTGACGAACAAGAATGTCATATGCTTAGGGAAGGTTTACTCTGAGTTGGCCCAGTGACAGCAACAAAATTGGGAAGAGAAAAGCATGAAGAAATCATCAACCATTTACACCATGGAGGAGGGATTAGAAATGCTTAGGGGAAGAGCAGATGGATTGATGTTGAATCCAAGTCTCCCTGACCTTAGAGGGTAAATACAAAACGAATCAACTTCAATTACAGTGAAAAAACACCGAGTTCCTTTGGAACGAAGCTAGGATTGGGGACTTTGACTTTGCAAATATCTAGTGTGCTTGCAACACTTAGCCTCTGAGGCTGCCCTAGGAGCCTGTACACCCTGTGCTGACCAAGGGCTGGCTTTCCTCTGTGGCCCACTCCTAGAACTGAGCAGTTAGATATTCCCATTGTTGTTGAACTCATCAACCTTGGTGAACCCAAAGATTTGCTTGAGCAACTTGGGTTACAGGAAAGGAAGATGAAAGCCGGTAAGTCCTTGAGTCCCTGCAGCCATTTCTCCTCCCCAACCCTGGAGAGAATTATATCTCATCTTGAAGGTCTCTTGAATTTTCCAAGGTGAAGGTTCTAGGAACCATGGTCTCACTGAATTGCTTCTTAGGAAGTTTTAAACTGGAAGTGGAAAATCAAAGGAAGAGAGGAAAACTTACTATGAAAATCCCTAACAACAGATCACCAGGCATCTTAGTGACTTTGCCAAATCCTGTGATTATTTTCTCACTTAATTTGACAGAAAGGGATTCCATTAAATCAGGGGCCGGCAAAATTTTCCTGTAAAGGGTCAGAGACTAAATATTTTCATCTTCATGGGTCCTGTGGTCTTTGTCACAACCACTCAGCTCTGCCATTGCAGTGCAAAAGCAGCCAAGGACAATACCTAAAATGAATACATGTGACTGTATCTCAATAAAACTTCATTAGTAACACGGCAATTTAAATTTCATATAAATTTCATGTGCTGCAAAATATTAACCTTCTTTTCCTCTTGCTGTTTCAAAAACAATTTTCAACCACTGAAAACCATAAAAAGCATTCTTAGTTCTCAAGACTTACAAAAACAGGTGGTGGAGCCGAACCTGGGTCATGGGACCTAGTTTGCCAACCTCTGCCTAAATCATCTTGTCATTTATGTTTTTGGTTTAAAATATATTTCTAGTTTGAAACATCCCTTTTACTACATGTAGTGTCTTAACAGAAAAATGGATAGACCGACAGAAACTTGATGATCGCTAGATGATATGTCAATAATTAGAAATTTTTAAGCAAAAGAAATGATTGTAATATTGTTCAGGGTATTAGAATACAAACCCCTGGAGGACTGTGCTTGGCACAGTTCCTAGCACACAATGGAAGTTAATAAGCTTCTCTCAGATAAGTGAACAGATAAAGGTCAAAGAGAAGGGAATTTGGTTCCCATTCTAAAAATATTATCAACACTCCTTTCTCCAAGCTCTAAGTGTTCCAGAAGAAAGATAGAAGGCAGGTGTCAAACTGAAAAATTAAGTTGGATTAAGGAAATGAAAATCTCGGACAGAGGTGCATTGCAACATCAGAGCTCAGATAGAGCATCAGACCAAGATAAGAGTCTGGGAAAATTATCACAAAAGGATGTGCTTAGATTGGTCTTACCAAAAAGAGAGGTCCACATTGGGGGATAGAAAGAGAAATAAGTCAAAGGAAATAAGATGTCAAAGTATATTAGCTAGGTATTTAAGCCCAACTACTGTCGCTTAAACATTTAAGATTTCACTTTTTCTTCTCATCAAAGAATCCCTGAAGTGGGCAATCAGGGAAATATGGCAATTCCATCAAAATTTCAGGGAAGCAGAGACATGCTCCTTCTCTCTTTGTCCTCCATTTCCAAGTTATCTCATGGTTTAAAGGAGTTGCTTGGAGCTCTAGCCATCACATAAACATTCCAGATTCAGTTCAGTTCAGTCGCTCAGTCATGTCTGACTCTTTGCGACCCCATGAATTGCAGCACTCCAGGCCTCCCTGTCCATCACCAACTCCCGGAGTTCACCCAGACTCACATCCATCGAGTTAGTGATGCCATCCAGCCATCTCATCCTCTGTCGTCCCCTTCTCCTCTTGCCCCCAATCCCTCCCAGCATCAGAGTCGTTTCCAATGAGTCAACTCTTCGCATGAGGTGGCCAAAGTATTGGAGTTTCAGCTTCAGCATCATTCCTTCCAAAGAAATCCCAGGGAAATCCCAGATTATCCCAGTCTCCTTCAGAATGGACTGGTTGGATCTCCTAGCAGTCCAAGGGACTCTCAAGAGTCTTCTCCTTGAGAGTTTGACACCTCAGTTCAAAAGCATCAATTCTTTGGCGCTCAGCCTTCTTCACAGTCCAGCTCTCACATCCATACATGACCACAGGAAAAACCATAGCCTTGACTAGATTACAGGTGCAGAAATGAGGGAGTTGGGTTGATGGAGGAGTAAGGTGGGGAACAAAACAGTATGCTTAGCAGCTGTCAACTTTCTTAGTCTTCCCAAGGCATCACAAACATTTCCACTTACGTATCAACTAACCCTAATCCTAACTTTGTGTTCAGAGGGTCAGAGAGGGATTTCCCCGGTGGTCCAGTGGTTACGACTCTGTACTCCCAATGCAGAGGGCATGGGTTCAATCTCTGGTTGGGGAACTAAGATCCTGCATGTCACAACTGAGTTCAAAAGCTACAACTAAAGATCCCCAGTGCCACATCTAAGATCCAGCTTAGCCAAATAAACAAATAATACTTTTTTTTAAAAGACAGACTGAATGAAAAAAAAAAGGAGAGAGAGAATCTAAACAAAGAAGCAAGAAAAGAAGGCTAGTTAGGAAGTTGTCTGTCTTCTAGATAAAAGACAATGATGCAGACATAGAAGACACATTTATGGTTGCCTAAAGGGGAAGGTGGGAAATAAGTTGGGAATTGGGGGTTAACAGATACACATATATGTCGTTGCTGTTCACTCACTAAGTCGTGTCTGATTCTTTGCGTCTCCATGGACTGTGGCACACCAAGCTTCCCTGTTCTTCACTGTCTCTCGGAGTTTGCTCAAACTCATGTCCATTGAGTCTGTGATGCCAGCCAACCATCTCATCCTCTGTCAGCCTCTTCTCCTTCTGCCCTCAATCTTTCCCAGCATTAGGGTCTTTTCTAGTGAGTTGGCTCTTCGCATCAGGTAGCCAAAGTATTGGAGCTTCAGCATCAGCATCAGTCCTTCCAATGAACACTACTATATATAAAACAAATAAACAGAGACCTACTGTATAGCAGAGGAAACTAGATTCAATTTCTTGTAATAGTCTATAATGGAAAAGGATCTGGAAAGTTACATATGTGTATATATATATAACTGAATCACTTTGCTATACACCTAAAACATTATAAATCAACTATACTTCAATAATAAATAAAAGTCCTTCAACCACCCCTCACCCAAAAAAAGAAAAAGATGATGGTGGCCTGGACCAGGGTGTAAGCAGACTGGATTAGAAAGCTACCTGGAATGTAGAGTGCCATGATGTGATTGATGGAGGAAAACTGAGCGATTAAGAGTCCAGAGTAATTCCTAAGTTTCTCTCTGGGATGAGAGATTGGACCAACATCAGATGAGAAGCTCCTATTTCAGACAAACCTCTTCATGTTTCACATCTGTGTAAGTTCCCCGCAACTCTGGACAGAATTGACCAACACGGGAGCAAGTTCACTACCTTGCTACCAAACATCCAGACTCTTCTTTCATTGGGTCCATGGGAATCGGGCTCCCTTCTGGAAACAGAACAGTGATGAACTCATGGTATTTTATGGACGTAATTTCATGATTTCACTGAGCAAGGACCACAGTGAGAGAACCAGGGTTTAATTTAATAGGATCTTGGCATATTTTGCTGGAACCAAAAGAATGTCCGTAAATGTGCCAAACTTCCAGGCAAAACAGCATCCATTTGTATTTCTTCCTCCACCTTTAAAAAAACTGTCATCCTCCCTTCCCCTCCTCCACGTGGTAAACAGTCTGGATGGTAAAGTTTTAAAGTTGAAGACATGAAAAAAAAAAAAGTTGGAGACTTATAAAGGAGGACAGGAAATCAAAACCACCTCTGTTCCATGATTTGTGATGACTTCCTCTTCCAGGGTTTTGAGTTTAAAAAGAGGGTTTTTTTTTTTTATTAATTTTTAATAGCATCTGCTGTTACTGTGTTTTTCTATCTAGAAGAACTCTGCAAAGATCCAAGCTCAGCCTCTCACTTAATCATCTTCTTTATGGGAGGAATAAATGACTTCAGAGTCAATGTGCCGAGGGCATCCAAAGTCTTTCTGAGCTGGTGCCCTTTGAGACTGAGGAACTTGAATCGCAAACCCCTGGGGGGCCCAGGACTTATCTTCTTTATCTCTTGTAAAGGGCTGAACAGACTGTGGGTATTCAACAAGTAATAAATAACGCCATATTCTATATCAACAGCAAGTGCAGTCTAGTTGGGAAAAGCCGATTCTGATAAAAATCAAGGTCCAAGCATCACCCAAGCCTTGGATTTCATCCAAATGTGACCTCGTGGGAAGACTTTTGCGTGTTGTCTTGAATTTCCTGTCCATATTGATCCACCTTAGTGTAGGAAGATAAGGGTTTTCTGCAACAGCAGAAGGATCTTTTTTTCTTTCTACATGTTGCTAGGTTTGACAGCTAACTGGTTTTCAGTTAATATCTATTGAATAAATAATAATAATATTTTATGTATGTATGAAGCACTTACTTTGTATATCAAGCACTATGAAGAGGCTTTTACAGGGCAGATCTCATTCAACCATCAAGCCCATACTATGGAGTAGTTTCTATTACTGACTCCATTTTACGGATGGGAAAATAGAGGTTCAGAAATGTTTAGTCAGTTGCTCAAGGTCACCCAGCCAGAAAATGGTACGGCAGGATTTTAACTAGACCTCAAAACCACTCCACTGTAGTATCCTTGCAAATCACATGCCTCATCAATTGAATATGCCGACTTCTGTGCCTGAGTTTAGATCAAAAAAAGGAATGACTGAAATTCAAGGTAATAAATAAATAAATGTGTGTGTGTGTACTTAGTCCTTCAGTCCTGTCTGACTCTTTGTGAGCCCATGGACTATAGCCCGCAAGGCTCCTCTATGAATTCTTCAGACAAACTCTACATTTCAGGCAGGTTCTTTACCATCTAAGCCACCAGAGAAGCCCAAATAAATAAATAAATACACCCTGCCAAATGATTCTTGAGAGGTTAAGCCTCAGAGGGAGTGGTTCAGTTCGGTTCAGTTCAGTCGCTCAGTCGTGTCCAACTCTTTGCGACTCCATGAACTGCAGCACGCCAGGCCTCCCTGTCCATCACCAACTCCCGGAGGTCACTGAGACTCACGTCCATTGAGTCAGTGATGCCATCCAGCCATCTCATCCTCTGTCGTCCCCTTCTCCTCCTGCCCCCAATTCCTCCCAGCATCAGAGTCTTCTCCAATGAGTCAACTCTTCGCATGAGGTGGCCAAAGTACTGGAGTTTCAGCTTCAGCATCATTCCTTCCAAAGAAATCCCAGGGCTGATCTCTTTCAGAATGGACTGGTTGGATCTCCTTGCAGTCCAAGGGACTCTCAAGAGTCTTCTAGATACTCATATATTTCAGTTGCTTTGCCCAGAATATAGCCAACTCCTTAATATCTCAGAAACTTGGAATCAGGCATTGAAAAGAACTTCAAAGATCATTTAGTTTGTTCTCTAACCCAATAGAAGACTCCCTTCCATGAAGCAGTGCAGCCTCTGCTTGTATCCCTCCAGGGATGGGAGGCTCGCCACCTCAAGTAGCTTCAAGCCCTGACAAAAGGGCAGATTACCATTTCAAAACCTTTCAGGCCTAAGCAAGAAATTGTTGCCTAATTCCTGGTGCTTCATAAGAAATACAGATCTGTCTACCTAAGTGAACACTGTGGTTTGTCCCCTGGAGAGACAGACGAAATTCTATCAGAATGAGACTTGCCTGGCAGTCCAGCAGTTACGAATCCATGCTATCACTACAGGGAGCATGGATTCAATCCCTGGTCTGGAAACTAAGATCCCACGTGCCTCTCATTGTGGTCAAAAAAAAAAAAAAAGATATCAGAATTCACTGAGGCTTCCAGCTGCCTCGAGTCTCCACATGCTGTTACTCCCAGCTCCATAATCCTTAACTCTGTAAAAGCACAACAAGATGGCAGATGTCATGGTGCATTCTGGAAAAGAGAGGGGAAAGTCTCTAATGTTCTAAGGAAATACACAAGCAGCCTCTAAGGGCCTTCCTCTCACTTGGTCTTCTTTCACTGGCGCTTGAGTACTGGACATGCAGGAGTTCTCATAGGACCTCGCCCACAGCCAGAGTCCTCATTTTTCAGCCAACACTACCTTACTTCTATTCATACTTAGCTCCTTCCACAGCCCCTTAGAACCCACATACCTACCACAGCAAAACTGTAGTGGTAATAAGTATTGTCCCTGAAGCCAGAGGGACCTATGTTTGCATCCCATGTTTATGGCTTTCTAGCCGTGTGACCTTGGACAAACATCTTAGCCATTCGGAGCCTCCATTTCTTCATTCACTGCTGCTGTGCTGTGCTAAGTCACTCAGTCGTATCCAACTCTTTGCGACCCCATGGACTGTGGCCTACCAGGCTTCTCTGTCCCTGGGGATTCTCCAGGCAAGAATACTGGAGTGGGCTACTGTGACCTCCTCCAGGGGATCTCCCCAACCCAGGGCTCAAACACAGGTCTCCCAAATTGCACGTGGATTCTTTACCATCTGAACCACCACAAAATGACCTTATTCCTCAGAGGGATACAGCACGTTCAAAGGAACGAGTGGGTCTATCCTGAGGATCTAATGTACAGCACAGTGACTATACTTAACAATACTCTATTATACCAGGACTTCCTCTCAGTGTAGGGGGCACAGGTTCAATCCCTGGTCAGGAAACTAAGATCCTGCATGCCACGTAGCGTGGCCAAAAACAGAACAAAACAAAACACTGCTGTATTACATCCTTGAAAGTTGTTAAGAGAGTGAATATTAAGTGTTAATCATCACACATTAAAAAAAAAAAAAAAAAGGCAATTATATGAGGAAATGGAGGGGAAGGCAATGGCACCCCGCCCCAGTACTCTTGCCTGGAGAATCCCATGGACGGAGGGGCCTGGTGGGCTCCAGTCCATGGGGTCGCTAAGAGTCGGATACGACTGAGTGACTTCACTTTCACTTTTCGCTTTCATGCATTGGAGAAGGAAATGGCAACCCACTCCAGTACTCTTGCCTGGAGAATCCCAGGGACAGAGGAGCCTGGTGGGCTGCCGTCTATGGGATCACACAGAGTCAGACACGACTGAAGTGACTTAGCAGCAGCAGCAGCATGAGGAGATGGAGGTGCTAACTAACCTTAGTGTGGTAATCATTTCCCAATACACCCAGGCATCAAATCGTCACGTGGTACACCTTAAACTAACATGGAGCACATGTCAATAATATCTCAATAAAGTTGGAGAAAATAAAATAAGTTGACACACGGCACATAAATTGACACAACAAATAGATAATCAGACAGACATAGACACCCAGACAGCCACACAGACATGTGTATAGACACATACACGGACCCATACACACAGACGCACAAAAAGACACACAGAAAGCTACAGCAATCCATCACAACCACGGCTCTGCTCCCTCGCCCACAGGTTACCTCAGCTCCCTGCACCCCCATTCCCCCCCGTGCCTGCCACCCCCAAGCCCCCAAATTGGGGCCAGCGAGGAGGTTTGATTGGCTGAGCTCCCTTCAGTGGTTTTATTTTTCCAAGCGCGGTTTTGAAGCCACACGGGAAGTAATGAGAGGAAATTATTTTGTTCATTGTTGAACAAGCAGAGTACACCGTGGCAATGTGTATAACAGACGTGTGTGCAGGGAGAGGGCTTCTATACACAAATGTGTGCTCCCGTCTCTCTCCAGAGATGGGGAATTCAAAACGGCTTTTTTTTTTTTTTTTTTTCTTTTAAGGGAAAGAAGCAGGAAGAGCGCTTGAACCCACTCCAGGGGTGTATTAAGTCGGACAGCTTCGAAGCATGGGGCAGCCTTGCCTGCAGCCCAGTTTCTCCGGAGAAGAATCAGGGGATGCGTGCTGATGCTAATTCCTTGATTTATGTAATATCACAGAGTTGGATTTTAACTCTCCTTGCCCCCACAAGGACATTTGAAAAAAAAATAAAAAACTGAACAGAATGAAAAATCACCCCAAGGAGTCATCTAGATGAAACCAGAAGTTGGCGCAAGAACGTGGTATCAAAACTGTTCAGGCTTCCAGTAAAATCCAGCCCGCGAGTCCCTTTCTTGAAAAACCCCACCCCACCCTTGCCACCCACTAAATGTCGTCCCCTTCCTCTGCATCTTTCCAGCTCTTATGCTTTAGGTCCAGGATGCTTTAGTCTTATCTCTGAGCTTTCAGTTCAGACCTCACTAAAAGAGCCTTCTGCCCAGAGCCAAGGTCACGCTCCTGCTCCCTGGAGAAGCCAACAGCTTCCTCTGGTCCGTGGGGCATAAACTTAGCAGAAGACCACAACTGGCTACATGTAAGCCGGATCCAGCCCCCAGACCTGTTTTACTTGGCTCACAGAGATTGGCGCAGACGACATATTCTTTTTACAATTTTGAATTGCTCTCCAGCACTGAAAAATCAGACGCTTTCACAGAAAAATTTCAGTTTTTCAGCTTTTCTTGAAACCTTGAAAGTTCTGGCAACCTTAGCCGACATCCCTATGAGGTTATCTTGGCTGGAGCTGAGCGGCGGGTGGTCCCTTGAGAAGGGATGCTGAACTTTGCCACAGTCCCCACCACCCACTGGTGTCTCCTCACATTGTGCCCCAGAGGCTGGTGCTCTTTACCATTGACTTCTTGGGGTTGTTTTACTTACAGAAGAATTAAAGGGACCGGAAAATAGGTCTCACACCCACCTCTCTCTCAAAAGTAGAGAAACAAAGAAGGGTCAGGGTGGTGTAACAACACAACAAAAACTTTACTTGAGGGCTTCCCAGATGGCTCAGTGGTAAAGAATCCACCCGCTAAGGATTCTCTGGGTTCAATCCCGAGGTCAGCAAGATCCCCCAGAAAAGGAAATGGCAATCCACTCCAGTATTCTTCCTTGGAAATCCCATGGACAGAGGAGCCTGACAGGCTACAGTCCACGGGGTCACGAAAGAGACATGATGGAGGGACTAAATAATAACGAAATACTCTAAGCTCATTATATGAATTGATTCATTTAATCCTCACAACTCTCTAGGGGGTGGTCAGTGGATGTTCCAAGTGGTTTTGTTTTTCTGATTCTTGCTTGTTCGGTTGGTTGGTCTGGTTCCTGTTGCTGTTGCCGTTGTGTTCTGCTTCGCTTTGCTGCATGGCTCGCAGGATTTTAGTTCCCTGACCAGGGACTGCACCTGCGCCCTCTGCGGTGGAAGCACAGTATTAACCACTGGACTACCAGAGAGGTCCCTCAGTGGATGTTGGCTTGTTATTATTGATGTTGTTGTCGTTACTCTTTTAGAGAATGGGAGAAATTAAGGTGAGCAAAGAAGGCCATGATTTACAGGGAAAAGGGTATCCATTTTTTCTTCAGAAATGAAATATCCTGAGTCCCATCTTCAGAATTTTTCATCTGTCCCTTTACAGTCACTCTCCACCTTTCCCCACCCTACTCTGTGCCCCTGGAGATGGATCTTGATGGATCTGTGTGGGTCCCTTCTTTGGCTTCAAGTTAGACTTGGCCAACAGGAGAAATGGGGAAGAAATATGGGTGTGGAGAACCTGTGGTATATACTCCCCCATATATACCTCCCTCTGGCGTCAAAAAGTCTCAGAAGGTGGACTACACTAGACCAGACTCCACTCTACCCGTGGTCTAGACTCTGCCCTGCACTAGACTCTACCCAAGGTCAGAGCTCCAGTCCTCTGAGGGCCTCTTCCATAGAATCACCGTCTTCAGTAACTTCTCTTTCAGCCTAGGGGAGGTAGGTGTCCCCATATGTTACTAGTCTCAGGGTACCTCACCAATCCTCTTTTTGTTAATTTATTTATTTGGCTTTTGCCTGGTCTTGGTTGTTGCATGTGGGATCTAGTTCCCTGATCAGGGATTGAATTCAAGCCCCCCACACTGGGAGCACAGTCTTAACCACTGGATCACCAGGGAAGTCCCTCACTACTCTTCTTGGTTTTCTTCTACCTCTTTACTTGCCTTCATCCTTCCCGGACACCTGTAAGCAGTCCCTTGAGGAACCTTCCATCAGATGACCCTGTTGGAAAGCATCTTCTGTTTCCTGCCAGTCCATCTGATGCACCTTTGATCAGCATCACTCCTTTGTGCTACCTGCCCAGCCCTAGAACTTTTTTGAATTGGCTACTCCTGTACTAGATTTAATTTTATATAGCACACCAGAGGAGTCCAGTAAGCTTACCTGTGACTCTCAGAAAACGAACTTTTTTTCCCACCACCGTCTTTGACTCAAAAAAAAGAGCAATGTCTAGAATCATGCCCGTGGGTTGAGAGACCATATGGGTAGAGAAACAACCACTGGAACAGAAGTTAGGAGCCATGCATTCTAGGCAGAATTCCCCTTTTCAGAAACACAGTCACTCTGCTGAAGAGCCAACTGGGACTTCACCAGACCCAACTGGGCAAACTATTATAGCCACAGACAGGATCTTTCCAAGCCCTGCCCAGGGAGGAAGGCAGCCCGTCCAGATTTTTCTCTTTCTCTTCTGTTTCCCTGTTCAATACCCATCTCCAACTTCTCCTTAAGCCTGGATAAATCCCCCTTACCCCACAAAAAAATTTCCAGTTGTGCATCTATGGCATAAATGTTTGTTTTTTGGACAAAACTTCATTTAAACATTCTCTATGTGGGAAAGGAATGGCTCTTTTAACAGAAGAATCCATCAATGTTGTTAATAAACAAAGTACATGTTATTTAACATCGCTGGACCCTGCAAGTTCCAGCAGGTCACTTGGCACTTCTCTAGAAATACGTTTCTGGATAATCGCAGAGCGCCTGGCCAGGCCTGGCCCAGCAGTCTCTGAAAGTTAAAGTAATCACATCATCAAGCAGAGGATGAGATCAGAATTGTGCAAAAGGGCCCTCAAAAACACAATCCTTCCTCGGCCTTCTCAGAGAGACTGAGAACATGATTCCTCTCCTTCTCTAGCGTATGCTTGCTTAAGGCCTTCTCATCTGCCCAGCCTGGATCTGGATCCTATAGCTGCTGGAGGGAAAGTGAGAGACAGTCTCCTGGTTCCCTGGGACCAATGTTCTGAAAGGTGCCCACACACCCAAGACCCTGCTTTGTTGGAGTTTTCAAGGTACAAGAGGATCACCAACATAGGGACCTACCACAGTGATTTCCGCCCCAGCCTTGGTGTGGGACTTAAGCAGACAGGAGAGAAAGGGTGCTGGAAGCATGGGAAGAGGACGTCCAAACGCACAGAGATGGGAATGCCAGAAGTGCCTGGACCACCACAAGACGTTCCACACTGCGTTCTAGAACCCAGTGTCCGTTCAGCTACTCACATTAGAACAGAAGCTCTCTGGGGGTAAGAATCCTCTCGTTTGGTTCGTGACTATAATACCTGACACAGAGTGGCTGCTCAACAAATGTGGTACATGAATGTGTCCACAGATCTCCTCTATGTTGACAGTGCACTCCACGAGAGAGTTAACACTGGACAGAACACAGGTCCGGTTCTCTAGGTGCTCAGGTTCTGGGGGAGGGGTTACAGGTAAGGCAATGGACGATTGCCATACAGTGTGATAAATACTAAGGTATGGAAGCCGCTAGGGTGGATGGTTTGGTGAATGAAGTAAGAATCCTGGAAAGAGCAGGGTTAACCAGAGGTGAGGGGACAGGAAGAGGCACTCAAGGCAGTGGGAACAGCACAGACAAAGGTTTAAGGGTGGGAAAAAGCAGGAGAGGATGTGACCAGTGGAGACAGACAGCCATCAGGTGTAGATGTCATGGAGAAAGGTCAGCGAATCAGAACACAGAAGATAGACGGATGGATAGATCATTAGAGAGATGAAAAGAAAGAATGGTGGATGGGTGGGTTGGATGGATGGATAGAAAGTTAGGTAGGTAGACAGACAGACAGATAATAAGAAGGATGGATGCATGGGTAGACGGATGGATGAATGGTCAGAGAAGTGAATGGATGGATAAATGAATTGATGGATAGAAAGGTAGGTAAATAGATAAAGAAAGGGCAAGATTGATAATAAAATTCAATCACTATTGAGAGTTCAACTCCAATAACCAAATCTCCAATAACCAAGTGAACCAGGTCCCTAGGTGTTATTGCTTAATAAGGACCTTTAAGAATCACTTACTGTGTACCAGACCCTGGGCTATGAAGGTATTTACTTTTCAGCCCTAAACTGTGGGTCCAACTTTTATCTCCATTGTACAGGTAAGCCAACTGAGGTTTAATGGGACTAACTTTGAACAGGGTTCACAGGACCCACTCACACAGACAACTGAGATGTGAAGCCAGGCCCATGAGAGCAACAGAGGTATCTTGTAGCCCAAAAGGGCAGGCAAAGAAAGGAACGGAGGAGGATGAACTGAGGAAAGTGAGTCACTTTATCCACAAGCACATCTTCCTGGCTCATCAATGCAAATGAAGCCTGGGACAGAAACCCCACGAGTAATTAAGGTGGAATGAAGATGGGGATAGTGGAACAATGGGGACCATTCTCCACAACTTGAGGCAGGGTGATTGCCATGCAGAAATATCAAGGTGATGGGACCAGAGATCAAAGGCCTCCCCACCACCTTCTCCTGTGTTGGAGTTGAAGGATCAACTGTCATACCTCCTGGAGAATCAGAGAACATAGCTAGATATCCCAGGTAAAGGACCGTTTCTGAGCATCTGTTTCTGAAGCTGGGACATAAGATTGAAAGGGGAGTCTTTGTGTCCTTCAATGATTATTTTTGTTTTGTTTTCCTTTGTGTGCAGCACGTCTTGGGCTTTCAGGATCTTAGTTCCTGATTAGGGATTGAACCTGTACCCTCAGCAAAATGATTGCTATTTATTACCTTAATTTTCTTTATACCAAGCTTGTTATCAAAAACTTCAATAATGGATGCAAAACAGATATGCATTAGAAGGAAAATTGCCCTCCTCCTAATCAAAGCCTCTGATAATTAATTTTTTCTAAAAAGACACAAGGAATTGAAAGCTTTGCTCGCTTCTTGGGAGACCTGGTCTCTCTGGACAAGGGAAGGAAGGCATCTTTACTGTATACCCTTTAATATGCTCGGATTTCTTGTTTCATTTAAAAATATACATAAGCTAAATAAAAATAAGTATAATTTTTAAACTAAAATTATACACATAAAATCTAACCATCTCTTAAATAGGCGACTATGTCTCTTACAGAACTTTTTTCTCTTTGTGTACAGAAACATAGATACATCATCTATACAATTGTTCAATGTTTCAAATCTGTCTCATTCTTTTTAAAGGTTTGGCAGAATTCCTTAAGAGCATGATCTGTTTTATTTATTTTTTAATATAAATTTATTTATTTTAATTGGAGGTTAATTACTCCACAATATTGTATTGGTTTTGCCACTCATCAACATGAATCCGCCACAGGTATACACGTGTTCCCCATCCTGAACCCCCCTCCCTCCTCCCTCCCTGTACCATCCCTCTGGGTCGTCCCAGTGCACCAGCCCCAAGCAACCACTATCATGCATCGAACCTGGACTGGCAATTCGTTTCATATATGATATTATACATGTTTCAATGCCATTCTCCCAAATCATCCCACCCTCTCCCTCTCCCACAGAGTCCAAAAGACTGTTTTATACATCTGTGTCTCTTTTGCTGTCTCACATACAGGGTTGTCGTTACCCTCTTTCTAAATTCCATATATATGCGTTAGTATACTGTATTGGTGTTTTTCTTTCTGGCTTACTTCACTCTGTATAATAGGCTCTCCCTTTCTGTAAAAGAGAGAGGATTGAAACGTTGCTATTCTGGTTGCATGTTTCTACATGGATCGTTCCAGACTGAAAAGAAGCACAGTACCTCCCTGGGAACTTCAGCACGAGGCCAGCTCAAAGCTCAAACATTTGAACAGCTGTGTCAGGGGGCCTATGACGTGGCACACAGAGGTTAAAAAAAAAAAAAAAAAGCTTTTTTTTCTTTTCTTTGGCCACGCTACATAACATTGGAATCTTAATTCCCCAACCAGAGACCAAATCCCCTTGGAAGGGTGGCTTCCTAACCACTGGACTACCAGAAAAGTCCCCCAAGAGCTCTTTAATCAGACCCCTGGGTTTGAATCCAAACTCAGTCCTTTATCATCACGGGATGTCAGGGTAAACCTCAATGTTCTGATCTCTTAAGAGGGCATCATTGCGTCCCCTTCATAGAATATTCCATGAGGAGTAAATGAAAGACCCATACAGAGCAGCCAGGCTGTGGCCTGGTCGAGAGAACCCAAGCACCAGGAAAATGATGCATATGAATGTCAATGTCATTAGCATATCATTACCTCCTCCAGGATGACTATTGGCTAAGCGCCCTCTCCTCCAGCCACTCACTCAACACACGTTAATTGAGTGCCTAGCATGTGTCCAGCTGGGGTCCACCCAGTGCAAGGAGAAAGGCACACATCACAGGGAAAACTTGAGTCAACTTTGGCTCCAGAGCCCAGGATTTCACTTTACACCTCTGATCTGGGGCTGCCCTAAATCAGCAGGGCCCTTCCAAAGAAAAAAGAAAAAAAAAAAAAATAATAAATGTACCTAGAGCTCAAAGTCACTAATGTGGCTCCAGAATATTAGGACATGGCCTTTGTTTCCAGGGCTCTGAACAGGGATGTTTCAAGAGAAAATTTAAGGGTGCACTTCCAGAATGCATTTTGCTCACACTCACTTCTAAACCAATGAACTTGCATAGGGAAATCAGAGCAGGGTCCAGGTTTAAGTTAAATTATAATAATATTGATAGTAGTTGTAATAATATTAGCCCTTATTAGGAGTTTGTTATGTATCAGACCCCATGCTAAGAGTTTTCCAGGCCATCATCTCATTTCATTTTCAAAAAAAGCCAAGAGCAAGGCTTCCTTGGTGGCCCGGTGGGTAAGACTTTGCACTCTCAATGCAGGGGGCCTGGGTTCGATCTCTGGCCAGGGAACTAAGATCCTGTATACCACAACTAAGCCCGTGTGACACCACTAAAGATGCCCACATGCCTCAACGAAGATCTAGAGCAGCCACAAATTTTAAAAAAGTAAATAAACCAGGAGATAGGAAGTGTTAAGATCTACAATATACAGAAGAGCCATCAGAGGCTCAGAGAGGTCAAGGGACTTGCCCGAGGTCACACAGCTAGTGAATGGCCAGATCAGGATTCTGACCCTAAGGTGCATGCCCCAGAGAGCCCTCTGCCACTCCCAAAGTCAAAGAGTAAAGACGCCTCAACTTTGAGGGAGATTTGAACTTCTCTTCCTTTTTCTAAAACCCTACAAGAGCCATCACGAAGAACATTGGTGGAAACAATTGACGACTAGAAAGTTAACCCTGAATATTCATTGGAAGGACTGATGCAGAAGCTCTAATCCTTTGGCCACCTGATCCAAAGAGCCAACTCATTGGCTGGGAAAGATTGAGGGCAGGAGGAGAAAAGGGCAACTAAGGATGAGATAGCTGGATGGCATCACCAACTCAATGGACATGAGTTTGAGCAAGCTCCGGGACATGGTTAAGGACCGGGAAGCCTGGCATTCTGCAGTCCACAGAGTCACAAAGAGCCAGACATGACTCAGCAACTGAACAACAAGAAAGCTAACAGAAAGCTCAGTGGTAAATTGCCCTGTGGGTGTCCTCTGGGGCTGCACGCACAGGCTACAAAAGAAAGGTGGCAAAAACCGGGATCTTTTAGCACAAGGCCTGAGAGACAATGAATGACATTGTAGGCTGAGGCAGCTGAACCTGAGAACCCTGGGGACCTGGCCACATCTCTCTAATCGGATCTGAAAACCACATTCCTACGGTTCCCCCAGGTTGCGGCGAATTCCTTCGACTTATTAAGCAGGTACGACCTGCCTTTTTTGATATAAAAACAATAGGCTGTGTGCCTGGCCGGGCTGAGACCTAACAGAAAATAAAAAGTCAGCAGCACAAAGCCTATCACCTCCAACACACACCTGGAATGCATTTTCTATTGATATAAAAATGGATATGTGGATAATGCATATGTGTATTTATGAATCTGGTGTATTAATCACAAAGGTCACAGTGAGAAAGTGCCATTCGGATGCCAAAACCAGCCCCCGTGATGAGCTTTCGCATGACTCTGGGGTTGACTTATCCCAACCGAGGACAAAGCCTCATACACACCACCCTCTTCCGCATCAAGCAGGTCTCCAACACCCAACCAGACTAACGATGGGCATGTTTTCTCCAGTGTCTTGGAGCTGATACATTAAAAAACAGAATATGCTTGTGAGATCTGCTGATTCTAGCCTTTTCAAATGACAGCTCTTGATTAACCAAAAGCTGGTTTTCTTGAAAAACTGCATTTTACAAGACAGCTGGTGAACTTCTTTATTTCATTTATTCAGTCAAGAAATATATCTTAATATCAGAGAAATGCAAATCAAAACCACTATGAGGTACCATTTCACGCCAGTCAGAATGGCTGTGATCCAAAAGTCTACAAGCAATAAATGCTGGAGAGGGTGTGGAGAAAAGGGAACCCTCTTACACTGTTGGTGGGAATGCAAACTAGTACAGCCACTATGGAGAACAGTGTGGAGATGCCTTAAAGAACTGGAAATAGAACTGCCTTATGATCCAGCAATCCCACTGCTGGGCATACACACTGAGGAAACCAGAATTGAAAGAGATACGTGTACCCCAGTGTTCATCGCGGCACTGTTTATAATAGCCAGGACATGGAAGCAACCTAGATGTCCATCAGCAGATGAATGGATAAGAAAGCTATGGTACATATACACAATGGAATATTACTCAGCCATTAAAAAGAATACATTTGAATCAGTTCTAATGAGGTGGATGAACTGGAGCCTATTATACAGAGTGAAGTAAGCCAGAAAGAAAAACACCAATACAGTAAACTAACACATATATATGGAATTTAAAAAGATGGTAACAATAACCTTGTATACGAGACAGCAAAAGAGACACTGATGTATAGAACAGTCTGTTGGACTCTGTGGGAGAGGGAGAGGGTGGGATGATTTGGGAGAATGGCACTGAAACATGTATAATATCATATATGAAACAAGTCGCCAGTCCAGGTTTGATGCATGATACTGGATGCTTGGGGCTGGTGCACTGGGACGACCCAGAGAGATGGCATGGGGAGGGAGGAGGGAGGAGGGAGGAGGGTTCAGGGTGGGGAACACGTGTATACCTGTGGCAGATTCATTTTGATATATGGCAAAACCAATACAATATTGTAAAGTTAAAAAATTAAATTAAATTAAAAAAATTATTTTACTATGAAAAAAAAAAGAAATATACCTTAAGTGCTTACTATGTGCCAATAACGTTTCCAGGTGCTGGAGATAGAGTCACCAACAAGACACATAAAGTCCTGTACTCTTGGAGGTTCCTAACTGGTGGGACATATAATATACCAATAAATGAAGAAATATAGAATATAATTGTGGCAGACAGGTTCTACATTCCCCCTTCCATAGTTGCTGCTACCCAGTGTTCACAGCTTTACGTAATTCCCTCCCCTTTATTGAATAGGACTTGGGACTTGCTTTTTTTTTCTTTTTCTTTTAATTTTTTTTTTAAGTTCATTTGTTTTATTTATGGCTGTGCCGGGTCTTCATTGCTGTGTGTGGGCTTTCTCTAGTTACAGAGCGTGGGCTACTCTTCCTTACCGTGTGCGGACTTCTTGCAGTCGCTTCTCTTGTTGAGGAGTACAGGTTCTAGGCAAGTGGGCTCAATAGTTATGGTGCATGCGGTTATTTGCTCTGAAGCACGTGGGGTCCCCCCAGACCAGAGATGGAACCCACATCCCCTGCACTGGCAGACAGATTCTTAACCACTGGACCACCAGGGAAGTCCCACAACTTGCTTCTAGCCAGTAAAATACGGCAGTGGTGTCAGGCTGTTATTTCTGTGCATCCACATAAGACAGTCTTGCTAGCTGACTCTCTGAAGACTGTCCTGCCTGGTGTGATGAAGGGAGCAGTGATGTCAGTCAACTTACAGGCAGCCTCTAGGAGCTGGGTGGCTTCCAGCTGACACTGAGTAATAATCCCAGGGCTTCCGCCCCTATGACTACAAGAAAATTAATTATTCCAATAACCTTAGAGAGCTTGGAAGTGGATCCTTACCCAGTCAAGCCCCCAGATGAGAATGCAGCCCAGACAACACATTGCTAGCAGCCTTTTGAGACCCTAAGCAGAAGACTCAGACTCTTGACACAAAGAAACTGTGAACTAATAAATGTGTGCTTTTAAAAATATTTATTTATCTGACTGCACCAGGTCTCAGTTGGTATGCAAGATCTGCAGTCTTCTTTGAAGCATGTAGGATATTTAGTTGCAGCATGTGAACACTCAGTTGTGACATATGAGATCTAGTTTCCTGACCAATGATCAAACCCTGAGTCCCGTGCATTGAGAACGCAGTCTTAGCCACTGGACCATCAGGGAAGTGAAGTAAAGTGTTAGTCGCTCAGTGGTGTCTGACTCTTTGCGACCCCGTGGTCTGTAGCCTACCAGGCTCCTCTGTCCAAGGGATTCTCCAGGCAAGAATACTGGAGTGGGTAGCCATTCCCTTCTCCAGGAGATCTTCCCAACCCAGGGCTTCTTTACCGGCTGAGCCACCAGGGAAGCCCACTTGACCATCGGGGAAGTCCCTAAATGTATGCTGTTTTAAGCTGCTTAGTTAGTGGTGATTTTTTTTTTTAAGCAACAATAGAAAATTTATGGAACAATTATATAAAGGAAGAAGGGCTCTGGAGAAAAACTAATAAAGTAAAGAGAGTGAGGGTGGAGGGTCCTTTGAGGAGTTGTCCAGAGATAGTCTCTCTGATGATTAGGTGACATTTGAGCAGAGACCATTAAGAAGCTATGTGGAAAATCTGAGGGAACAGTGGTAGGAGGAAGAAGAAGGGCAAGTACATGGTTTCATTCAGGAAGAGCGGAGTCTGTGTATTTGAGAAATAGCAAGGAGGCAAAGTGGTCAGGGTGAAGGTCAAGGAAAGAGAGATAGGAGTCAGTGGTCAGATTATCCAGTGCTTTGTGGTTCATGGCAAGGACTTTGGATTATAGGCTAAGAATACTGGGAGGCAATTAGAAGGATATAATAAGATTCATGGTTGGTTTGTTTTGTTTCACTTGGCCGCGCCATAGCATGTGGAATCTTAGTTCCTGGACCAGGGATCGAACCTATGCCCTCTGTACTGGGAGTGCAAAGTCTTAACCACCGAATCACCAGGGAAATCCCAAGATTCCTGTTTTTATTTAAAGAGACCTCTGGCTGCACTATGCTGAGAAAACCTGAAAAGGAGAGATGGAATCACAAAGACCAGACAGGAGGCTGTGGTCATTGTCTTTCTAAAATACCAATGGCTTGGACTAGAGTAGTAGTAAAATGAAGAGAAGCCATCAGATTTGGGGTTCATGTCTCTGTGGTTCCTCCTTTCTACAATATGCTTCTCAACTTCCAGCCACTTTGGAAGTCTGAAAAGTCTAACCTCTTGAATCCTCAGCCCAGCAAGATGGCCAGTTTCTGCTCATTTTCTATTCCATAAATAACCATGGAATTAACCCAAGTCTTCAGGAAAAGGGCTAAGATAAGGATCTCCTTTGCTTCTCCCTAGCATTTCATATTTCCACCAATTCTGTGCTGGTGCATTCCAATTCTTATAAACAGTTGTTACATGTATTTATGTCAGCGTTTCTCAACGTTTCAGGAGGAAAGTTATTTTAATACAAGCTACAATGGAACTGATTTTTTCGCTGACGTCTTTCCCCTGTCTGGTTCAAATCAATCATTTTACTATAGGTGTTATGAACCCAAGACTGGCCTGGATTAAAATATCATTTCTGATACCTTCCAGCTCTGAGTCTGAGATGAATCACTCAACGCCTCTGTGGCTCAGTTTCCTCATCTGTAAAATTGGAAGGAAAATAGTTCCTGTCTCAGGAATTGTGGGCAGTAAGTAGGATGATACACATAGTGAGTATTTATATTCTTTATTCTTATTTATTCCATAGCCGGGAAAGGAAGACCCACCTTGATAACTGGCAAGTTAGTGGCAGAACCTAAAACTCAGATCTCAGGACTTCCCTGGTGGTCTGGTGGCTAAGACTCTGCAGTCCCAGTGTAGGGGGCCTGGGTTTGATCCCAGGTCAGGGAACTAAGATCCCACATGCCACAACTATTTTTACTTTTATTTATAAAAATAAAACTCAGGTCTCCCAAATTTTAGTCCATATATATAGAAAAATATCAGCATGGAGATAATACCTATAAGAATATGGATTTCCTGGAACAGCCATCAATATTATTAACATAGAGTACTTTGATAACCATTCTCCCGGAGAGTAGAGTATTGATGGTCTGGGAAATCAGACAGGTAAATTCTGCTAGAGAAGAAATAAAGGAAAACCTGGAGCATAGGAGTTACGTCTATGGAAGGACTCTGATGAGCCAGGCATACAAAAGCCAGTTCTGCATCTGGTTCCCATCATGTCATGGTCTACACTGGGATTCGGGCTTCCCAGGTTGCAGAGATGGTAAAGTGGTAAAGAACCAGCCTACCAATGCAGGAGATGTAAGAGATGCAGGTTCGATCCCTAGGTCTGAAAGATCCCCTGGAGGAGGGCATGGCAACCTGCTCCAGTATTCTTGCCCGGAAAGCCCCATGGATGGAGTCGGGGGGGCTACAGTCCATAGGGTTGCAAAGAGTCAGACACAACTGAAGTGACGTAGCATGCACGCACTGTATTGGGAGAGTTCATATACTTAGGCTTTGTAAAGTTTACACTTAAACCTTGACTTAGATCTGGAAGCCTGGAGGAAAGATGGGCCCAGGTGCATTCCCATTTCTGTGCAACCTCACAGGTGCCCAGCTCCCATAATCCTCTGAAAATGGGAAGATGCCCTCTACGGCAGTCTGTCCTGTTTCCCATCTGATTCTGCTCCTCTGCCCACCACAGGGAGACAGCAGGCCTCCCAGCCAGAAACTCAGAACATGCCAATGCCATTCTGGCACCACTCACAGCTTGTTCCATGGTCCTGGGAAAACGACGGAATTCCCCAGCACACTCATTGCCCCATTGCCAGAAGAGAAACAATAAAATCCGCTTCCCAGAGAGCCGAGGGAATTAATGACTTGAGCGTTTATTAAGTGCTTTGAAGATGCAATGTGTGAAGTGTTCAGTGTTCCCTCCCTTGCCCGCAGGTTTTCCGAAGGAGGACAAGGAGTCACTAAGAGCCAAGTCGCTGGCATGCATGGAAGTTCAGGACGCTTCCTAAGGGCACAAGTAGCATATTAACTCTCACTCCAGTTTCAGCCTGGGAAGCACAAGGGATGCACTGAGTCTGCAGTAACTCTCACAGATTGGCTGAATTCCCCTCCAAAAGCACATCTGAAACGTTCTTTTTTTTTTTTTTTTTAATATTTATTTGGTTCTGCTGGATCTTAGGACTTCCCAGGCGGCTCAGACGGTAAAGAATCTGCCTGCAGTGCCGGAGATTCAGGTTCAACCCCCGTGTCGGGAAGATCCCCTGGAGAAGGGAATGGCTACCCACTCTCGTACTCTTGCCTGGAGAATTCCATGGGCGGAGGAGCCTGGTGGGCTACAGTCCATGGGGTCACAAAGAGTTAGACATGACTGAGCAATGAAACACAGCAGCATAGCCGGATTTTAGTTGCAGCATGTGGGATCTATTTCCCTAACGGGGGATTGAACCCAGGGATCTCTGCTTTGGGAACACAGAGTCTTAGCCACTGGACCATCAGGAAAGTCCTGGAAAATCTGAAATTTTCACAGAGGTGCATCCATATCTTAATTCATTTATTCAACAAATTTAAAAAATATTTGTTATATTGGAATATAGTTGATTTACATGGTGTTAGTTTTAGAAGTACAGCACAAGTGATTTAGTTATACATATTCATATATCTCTTCTATTCCAGATTCATTCCCATACAGATTATTACAGAGTATTGAGTAGAGTTCCCTGTGCTACAGAGTAGGTCCTTGTTGATTATCTATTTTACATAGATATATAAAATATATATATAATGAATATGCTCATCTTCCAGGGAAGATGCCCTGGAGAAGGGAAAGGCTACCTACTCCAGTGTTCTGGCCTAGAGAACTCCATGGATTGTATAGTCCATGAGGTCACAAAGAGTCAGACACAACTGAGGGACTTTCACTTACTTAGATAGATAAATAGATAGAGATACAGATAGTTATATTCCACAAATATTTATCAAACACGTTCTGTGTGGCAGGGAACACAGCAATAAACTAAACTTCAAAAATCCCTTCATTGTAGAATTTACATTCCACTGAGAGGTTGTGGGGTGGGCATGGAGGACACACAGTAAAACAAGAAAGACAAGCAATACAGAGTCTGTGAGATGGGGAAATGTGTTAAGAAGCAAAATAGGAAAGAATGGTGAAGAGGGGTTGCCATTTGATGAAAAGAGGACAGGGGAGGTGACATTTGAGTAAAAGTGTGGGAGAAGGAAGGGAGGAAGCCGGGGGGACACGTAAGGATAGAGTGTTCCGTGAAGAGGGAACATCATGAATAAAGGTGCTGAGGCAGGACTTATCTGGAGTAGAGCATGGCAAGCTGTGTGGCCAGAATAGAGGAAACTAGGAGAAGAGTAGAGGGAGATAAATACGGGTGGGCAATGGGGGAGGGGAGTTCTGCAAGTCACAGGACGTCTCATAGGTCATTAATACTCTGACCTTCATCTGAGCATAGTATAAACCCACTGGTAGTAGATGGATGGGTGGCTAGATGTTGGATACCTTGGATCGGCGGATGGATTGATGCTTGGATAGATATGTGGAGGGATGGATGTTGGATATATTGGATGGTTTGGATGGATGGATGGATAGATGATGTTCAGTTCCATTCAGTCGCTCAGTCGTGTCCGACTCTCTGCGACCCCATGAACTGCAGCACACCAGGCCTCCCTGTCCATCACCAACTCCCAGAGTTCACTCAAACTCACGTCCATCGAGTCAGTGATGCCATCCAGCCATCTCATCCTCTGTCGTCCCCTTCTCCTCCTGCCCACAATCCCTCCCAGCATCAGAGTCTTTTCCAGTGCATTAACTCTTTGCATGAGGTGGCCAAACTACTGGAGTTTCAGCTTCAGCATCAGATATTTGGGTGGATGGATGCTGGAGACATTGGATGGTTTGGATGGATGGATGGATAGATGGATGGCTAGACGTTGGATATATTGAATGGTTTGGATGGATGGATGGATAGATGATGTTTAGATAGATATTTGGATGGATGAGTGGATGGGAGGATGATGTTTGGATGGATATGTTTGCCAAATTCTCTCTCTCTTTTTTTTTTTCTTTAGTATTTATTTATTTAGGCTGTGCCAGGCCTTAGATGTGGCATGTGGGATCTTTACTTGCACCTGCCAGATTCTTGATTGCAAACAACTGACCCTAAGTGAGGCAGAAAATAAATGTGTGGGATACCAGGTAACTAAGAATCTACAAGAAAAATTTGAGAGGAAAAGTGACATCATTGCACTGTGTCTTCTGTTTGGCTGTCCAGGTCTACCCTCTCCCTTTCTCCCACCTGCTCTGTGACCAGGAGGCTGACCTGTATGGGCCAACTCAGTGTTTTCTCTGGCTCTGGCATGAGATCAGAGGGAGGGCGGTGTGTGTGGACAAGGTATTTATCCTCTGGTCCTTTCCATGCCAGGTCATCACAGGTTGCCTGTGTCCCTCACTCAAGGCCGCAGCTGCTGCCAGGAAGCCTCTCTACACACTGTCTCTGGACTCTGAAAATGGCTTGCCTCCCCTCACCCCTTCACGCCTAGTAGTGGTATTATGTCCAGTTCCAGGGCACCAAACCATTCCTTTTCCTAAACATAGCCTTTGTTCACTGTGCCTTTGTGAAATTCTGTCTTCAAATTCCCTTGTTTAAATAGAGCATCCATTTGCTGCTATTTCCTGTTACTGTCGATTTATTCACATTTGCACCTTTGCATAACGCTAGAGCCTAGCTCACGGTCTGTTGTGTTAGAGGAATAGATGAATAACTGATGGATGGATGGACAGATGGATGGAGAGATGTAAGGATTTGACAAGAGTGGTCAGGATTCTTGGTTCCAAACAACTAACTTCAACTGAAGCAGAAAATAAATATTCAGGAGAGTGGGCCACTCATAGAATCTGCAAGAAGAATAGTAGGCAAGAGACATGGGAGGCTAGGAGGCTGAAATTCCAGTGCTTCAGCACAGCAAGAGCCCTACTCTTCTCATCACCACCACTGGCTCACTGCCCCCAGGACAACTGCTAAACAGTTTCAATGTCACTCCAAGATTTTTGTCCTAGGCAGATATCTATTAGGCCCAGCACTAACCTCTTGGCACATCCTAGTTTCTAGGGAATGGAGAGAGGAAATCCTCTCCCCTTGATTTTGTAGAGGGAGACAGGAGCTGTCTCCCACCTATTTTGGAATTTCTCCAAAGAAGAAAGATATTTAGATAATATGTGGCTATGGATCAAATGATAGATCAAAGATAGATGGATAAGTAGATAGGTATACAACATAGTGAATAAGTAGTATTGAAGTTGATTCACTGAAGACATACTTAATAAGTGGTTTTGGGAACTGTCTGGTAGTTCAATGGTTAAGACTCTGAGTTTCCACTACAGGGGACAAGCCCTGATCGGGAACCAAGATCCCACATGTTGTGTGACACAGCAAAAAAAAAAAAAAAAAAAGTGATTTTGTGAACAAATAGCCCTGTGAATAAAACATCAATGCAACAGGATTATGAGACTTCCTGAGCCTCAGCAAGTTTTCGTACTGATGGATAAAAACAGTAAAGACAAAAGAAACAGGCATTAAAGATTTAAAGAAACCCGAGAAGGCAGAATTTCCAAAAATGGACATTTATGAACCTAGTGCTTTTTGGTACTCTATAAGGGACGGGACATGCTCCATGATCAATACTGCCTTCTTGACACCCCCTTAGAGATTCACATGAGGCATGAGCACAGTAAAGTCTCCAAAAAGTCTTGTAAAAATTGTTTAAATGTGTTGGATTTTCTTTATCATTCCAACGTGACTCACTATGGAATCATTTTCCACGTAACAGCCTGGAGATTGAGGGGTCTGTGAAAGGAATGCTCTTATCAGATGTTGGGAATAATATGGATGGGGTGTCAGGGTGGAGCTCTGTTGGAGAAAACTTCATTTTGGAACATGACCTCTCACTGTCACAGAGGGATGGGGGAGGCAGAACCATAACCTGAGAAGATCTGAGTTGATAAGGACATTCATATTCGAGATGCAAAGAGGGAGACCAGGACATCCTGGAACGGGACTATGCGAGGTAACTGCACCTTCCTTCTTGAGCCTAGATGTTCTTTGCAGATGGTGGTGAGTTTGAGGGGTCTGGGGAGAGACTGAGATCCCCAAGGTCAGTCTATTCCCTGTGGGAAATGCAGGCAAAAGACTCAACCAACTGGTGCAACTGCTTCTGGAACCTCAGGTGGTTCAAACCAAAAGAATGCTCTAGACAAATCCAGAGAATCTCTAAGCCAGAGTCCTGTAAGATTTCAGAATTCTATCATCATTGATTCTATCTGTCCCATCACTGGAGTAACAGTGACTTAAAAAATTAAACAGGGTTCGGATGGCTCAGCAGTAAAGAATCCACATGCCAACGCGTTCTAAAGCAAGAGACATGGGTTTGTTCCTGGGTCAGGAAGGTCCCTGGGAGGAGGAAATGGCAACCTACTCCAGTATTCTTGCCTGGGAAATCCCATGGACAGAGGAGCCTGGTGGGCTACAGTCCGTGGGGTAGTAGAGTCAGAGTCAGACACGACTGAGTGACTAAACAGCAACCTTACCTACAGCATCTCTCAGAGCCTTTAATACACAAATGATCTTCATAAATCTTCAGTGAGGGGATCAAGGGTGCACTGTTTTGCTTAATATATGAGACCAACAACACCCTCCCTTTTTTGATGGAGTATCTACCAGAAGATATTTTTTCTTTTTCATTAAATGCTTATGGATTAAGTGCCTGAAAAGTACACACAAAATATATTTTTTGAAAGACCATGAAATTTGGAAAAGTTGCCAACCATTGTTTAAAAATCCAGCATGAAAGGGGAAAGAAGAAATGATGTGAGCAAGTGGCTACTGAGATGAGGCAAGCGTGGATCTCCACTTGGGGAGAATGATGAAAGTTTTATGAAGGTTGCAGACAACTGGTTAGTTTTTGTTTGCTTGTTAAGTTTATTGATTTCTCTATTTTTGGCCGCCCTGGGTCTTTGTTGCTGCATGCGAACTTCCTCTAGTTGTGGTGAACAGGGGCTGCTCTTCGTTGTGGTGTGCAGGCTTCTCATGGTGATGGCTTCTCTTGTTGCCAAGCACGGGCTCTGGAGTGTGGGGGCTTCAGTAGTTTCGACATGCAGGCTTTGTTTCTGCTCAGCATGTGGAATCTTCCCAAACCAGGAATCAAACCTTTGTCCCCTGCATTGGCAAGCAGATTCTTAATCACTGGAACACCAGGGAAGTCCCTCCTCCACAGCTTTAGATCTGCTTTATGATCTGCCCAGAATAAATGCCCCTGTCCCATTGGAGAACTCATCCTTCACGGCCCACCTCCTCCTTGAAGCCTCTCCATGGTCAATGGGTTGGCCCGGAGCAAGATCTATATGACATTGATTTGTTCATGAATCCAGGAACTCATTACCTGTTGTGTGCTGGTCACTGTTCTGGGTGTGGGGGTAACCAGAGGTGAACAAGAGAAATGAGGTCCCTGATCTCATGGATCCACACAGCCTTTGACTGTGTGGATCACAATAAACTGTGGAAAATTCTGAAAGAGATGGGAATACCAGATCACCTGATCTGCCTCTTGAGAAACCTACATGCAGGTCAGGAAGCAACAGTTAGAAGTGAACATGGAACAACAGACTGGTTCCAAATAGGAAAAGGAGTATGTCAAGGCTGTATATTGTCACCCTGCTTATTTAACTTATATGCAGAGTACATCATGAGAAACGCTGGGCTGGAGGAAGCACAAGCTGGAATCAAGATTGCCGGGAGAAATATCAATAACCTCAGATATGCAGATGACACCACCCTTATGGCAGAAAGTGAAGAGGAACTAAAAAGCCTCTTGATGAAAGTGAAAGAAGAGAGTGAAAAAGTTGGCTTAAAACTCAACATTCAGAAAATGAAGATCATGGCATCTGCTCCCATCACTTCATGGCAAAAGATGGGGAAACAGTGGAAACAGTTTCACACTTTATTTTTCTGGGCTCCAAAATCACTGCAGATAGTGACTGCAGCCATGAAATTAAAAGACGCTTACTCCTTGGAAGGAAAGTTATGACCAACCTAGATAGCATGTTCAAAAGCAAAGACATTCCTTTGCGAACAAAGGTCTGTCTAGTCAAGGCTATGGTGTTTCCTGTGGTCATGTATGGATGTGAGAGCTGGACTGTGAAGAAGGCTGAGTGCCAAAGAATTGATGCTTTTGAACTGTGGTGTTGGAGAAGACTCTTGAGAGTCCCTTGGACTGCAAGGAGATCCAACCGGTCCATTCTGAAGGAGATCAGCCCTGGGATTTCTTTGGAAGGAATGATGCTGAAGCTGAAACTCCAGTACTTTGGCCACCTCATGTGAAGAGTTGACTCATTGGAGAAGACTCTGATGCTGGGAGGGATTGGGGGCAGGAGGAGAAGGGGACGACAGAGGATGAGATGGCTGGATGGCATCACTAACTCGATGGACATGAGTTTGAGTGAACTCTGGGAGTTGGTGATGGACAGGGAGGCCTGGTGTGCTGCAATTCATGGGGTTGCAAAGAGTCAGACACGAATGAGCGACTGAACTAAATTGATCTCATGGAATTTTACTTTATTTTTTGCTATTTATTTTTATTTATTTATTTGGTTGCAGTGGTCTTAGTTGCAGCATGCAGGATCTGCATTGCGCCATGGGGTGCATCTTTCCCTGGGGTGCATAGTCTCTCTAGTCGTGGCTCTTTGGCTTCAGTAGTTGCGCCATGGGGGCTTCGTTCCTCCAAGGCATGTGGGACCTTAGTTCCCCAGCCAGGGATCGAACCTGAGTCTCCTGCATTGCCAGGTGGGTTCTTAACCACTGGACCACTAGGAAAGTCCCTCTCATGGAGTTCTATATCTACCACAAGGATAAAGATCAATCAATAGGTAAGCAATTAATTAAGTCATTTCAACCTCTTAAAAAAAAAAAACAGTCATCATGATGTGTGTAGCTGACGTATGTACCAAAAATGGGCAACAGGCTGCCTAACCAAGTCACTTCTCAAAGGAGGGCACCTATGGGTTAGATTAGCTGTCTTCATATCCAAAGAGCAGATCCGAGGTGGGCTAGACTCTGTTTATAAGTCCCCTTCTTCTCTGGTGCCACAGTTTTTCCCCTGGGGCAGAAAAAAAAAAAAAATTAAGGTTAACAACATGGTCCCTAAACCACAGGCTCAGGCAGAGCTGGAGACAGAGACCATGATTATTAAGTTCTGCCTGATGCCAAGATGAAAGGTAATCTATTAAAAAAAAAAAAAAAAAAAAAAGAACTAGTACTATTAGGGCAGAGGTGGGTCAGCTCCTGGCTTTAGCCAGTGGCTGGAGAAAGCCTGAGGAGTCTTCAACATGAAAGTGTTGCCACAAAGACAAGCTGTGATTAATCGGTACTGTCATTAGTCCTTCTATTACCGGCTGGCTGTGCCTTCACCAGGAGGATGGCTCTTAAAAGCACCCTCTGCTGCTGCTGCTGCTAAGTTGCTTCAGTCGTGTCTGACTCTATGCGACCCCAGAGATGGCAGCCCACCAGGCTCCCCCATCCCTGGGATTCTCCAGGCAAAAACACTGGAGTGAATTGCCATTTCCTTCTCCAATGCATGAAAGTGAAAAGTGAAAGTGAAGTCGCTCAGTCGTGTCTGACCCTCAGCGACCCCATGGACTGCAGACCACCAGGCTCCTCTGTCCGTGGGATTTTCCAGGCAAGAGTACTGGAGTGGGGTGCCATTGCCTTCTCCACAAAGCACCCTCTACTGCACCCTAAAGAAAACCTTCATAACCACTAATGCCCCAACCCCGCCCACCATCCCAATGTCCCTGGACTTGCTGAAGTTGTATACCTACTACTTGCCAAAAACTTCCGCCACTTGGTATGTAATATACTGGGGTATTTTTTTTCTCTTCCAGTTTTATTGAGATATAATTGACATAAGTACTGTATAAGTTTAAGGTGTACAGTACATTTTGACATTACATACTCTATGAAATAATCATCGCCATAATGTTTAGTGAAGATCCATCATTTCATATGGATACAAAATTAAAGAAATAGAAAAAAATTTTTCCCTTGTGATGAGAACTCTTAGGATTTACTCTCTTAACTTTCATATGAAATACACAGTGGTATCAATTATATTTATCCTATTGTACATGCAATATACATCTTTCTGTATGAATGTGAGAGTTGGACCATAAAGAAGGCTGAGTGAGAGCTGAAGAATTGGTGCTTTCAAACTGTGGTGCTGGTAAAGACTCTTGAGAATCCTGTGGACAGCACGGAGATCAAACCAGTTAACCCTAAAGGAAATCTGAATATTCAACCTGAATATCCATTGGAAGGACTGATGCTGAAGCAGAAGCTCCAGTATTTCGGCTACCAGATGCAAAGAGCTGACTCATTGGGAAAGACCCTGATGCTGGGAAAGATTGAAGGCAGGAGGAGAAGGGGACAACAGAGGATGAGATGGTTGGATGGCATCATTGACTCAAAGGACATGAGTTTGGGCAAACTCCAGGAGATAGTGAAGGACAGGGAAGCCTGGTGTGCTGCAGTCCTTGGGGTCGCAAAGAGTCAGACATGAATTAGGGACTGAACAACAATGTGTAATATACCATTATAGTAACCACTCTGAAGATTCAATGCTATTGCCTCATTCTTTTTTTGCTTTTCTTTTTTGGCTGTACTATGAGACACATGGAACTTCCCTGACCAGGTATTGAACCCATGCCCCCTACAGTGGAAGCACAGAGTCTTAAACACTGGACCACCAGGAAAATTCTTTTGCTATTTTTTTTGGGGGGAGGGTAGTAGGGGGAGCAGAATTCTTGCCTCATTCTTGACCTATGGGTCAAGAAACTAAAACTCAGCTTTGGGGGTGACCAAGTCAGAACTGAGACATCAAGTCTAAAGTTCCTTCTACCCTGTTCCACACCTTCTGGCCCCGTCCTCACACACCATCTCCTGACCCGTGAAGACTCCTGAGCAGCAGCTGAGGTCAAGAAAGAGCAGAAAAACCACCACTAGGGAATCTTGTCCTCCTATGCTCTTCCCTCCTCTCTTGCTCTCTCTAATGGGTTCAACTCTTTGGCTTCTCCAAGGACCTTCCAGCTTCTATCTGCTATAGAGACATCACACATTTTTCTCAAGGACACAGTGTGATCAGATTTTATCAGCCCTAAGAGAAACAGCATTTTTGAGGATGTGAGGGCTGAAAAGAAGGTGTCTTGGTGTAGATTCAGCAAATACTGGCAATTTTCTTCCAGTTTTGGTTGCTTTCAACTACAAATTCATCTATCACTTGTCCCAAGACTGCACGTCTGTTGGGAACATTCTATGTTAACAGTGGCACTGCTGGGACCACCCTGGTGGTCCAGAGGTAAAGACTCTGAGTTTCCACTGCAGAGGGGTTTGGGTTCCATCCCTGGTTGGGGAACTAAGATCCTGTGTGGAGCCGTACTGCCTGGAGTTGTTAAGGAAGACCTCCCACCTCCTGAGAACTATAACTCAGTTTTCCCATCTATAGAATGGGAACCCCTAACTTCCTTAAGATTAAGAGCGTAAGAAAATGCTTCTTTCTCTTTTAGTTTGTTAATTGCCTCACACTGAAGGTATTCAGCCACGGCTCATCAATTCACTCATTCACTCAATAAAGACTTTACTTTGAGCACCCACAGTATGCCCAGTGCTGCTTTAGGTTCTGGAGGTAAAGTCAACAGTAAAACATGGGGCTTCCCTGGTGGTTCAGCGGCTAAGACTCTGGGCTCCCAGTGCAGGGGGCCCAGGTTTGATCCCTGATCAGGGAACTAGATCCCACATACTGTATCTAAAGATCCCATATGCCACAACTAAGACCCAGTGCAATCAAATAAATAGATTTTTAAAAATAAGAAGAGTAAGACATATCTGTATATCTGAGTCTAGAGGACCCCTAGCTTCTTCCACATTCTCCAAGAGCTCTGTGAACCAAACAGCTGCAGTAAATCCTTTCTGATCCAGAGGCATTACAGGTTCTTGGGCCATCCTCCTCCTGCCTCCATTTCCCCATCTATAAAGTGGGATTCATGATAAACACCTCTCCCCCCGACAAGGATAATAGTAGTGGTGTTAGTCACTCAGTCGTGCCCCGACTCTTTGCGACCCCATGGACTGCAGCCCACCAGGCCCCCATGTCCATGGGATTCTCCAGGCAAGGATACTGGAGTGGGTTACCATTTCCTTCTCCAGGGGATCTATCCAACACAGGGATCGAACCCGGGTCTACCTGCACTGCAGACAGATTCTTTACCGACTGAGCCATCAGTAAACAGCCGGTCCTCACAAGGATAACATCAGATTAATCCAATGAAGAGACCCAGGTGCTTTGAGCTCCCTGTGAAAGGGAGAATTCAAGCACTGTAGAGGCTGTGACTTGTCTACTGCCTGCAAGAATGTGACTTTCTCTCCTGTTCCTGGGAGTGCACAAAATCTAAGAGGACACTTCTGGACCCTGAGGAGAAGCCTGAACAGGCGCTGCAAAGGGACAGGGTCCCAGAGTTACAGACCGAAGCGGGAGAGGGACCACGCACATGCATTTACCTCCGGGTCACTGGTTCCAACGCAGGCTGGCAGATCTCAACTGAAAGTTACTGCCATCTGCTCCATGACCTCAATCCACTCGCTACCATGCACACTGCAACTGGCAGCCCCAGGGGGCAGGCTGGCACTGACCGTAGCTGAAAAATGGGTCACTCCCAAGAGTCCCAAGGGCTGGCCTGGACCCTGGATTGGAGCAGGGGGTGAGCAGGGACGGGCCTGGAACTTCCATCTAAAAGAATAGCTGGAAGAATGGCATGGGTGAAGGTCTCATCCACTAGAAAGCTCTCTAGACTCCACCTTCCCTCTGCTCTGGATCCCAGCAAGCCATGACATGTCACCCACCCACTGCCATGTGTAGGACCCGGATGTCAGGTAAACCACAGCAAAGCAGCATGGGATATCTAGTTGATTTCACATGACAATAGAAGCTATTTTTCAAGAACCTACAGTATGCCAAGGAAGAAGTTGGGCATATGACCTGTACCACCTCATGCAATTGTTAGTCCAAATATGAGAGCTATGTACTCTTGCTTTCAATTTACAGTGAGAAAACAGAGGCCCAAAGAGGAAAAAAAAAAAAAAAAAAAAAACCTGCCCAGAGTCACTCAGCCATAGGTGTTGGCCCAGGATTTGAACTTAAGAAGTTATTGTTTAATGAGTACAGAGTTTCAGGGTGGGGAGATTTTTTTAAAAAGTCCTGGAAATGGATGGTTACATGTGAGGGTACTTATTGCCACTGAACTGTATACTTAAAAATAATTTAAATGGTAAATTCTGCTCTGTGCATTTGACTACAATATAGTTACTTACATGACCATCCTTAGAGGGAGGCCTAAATGGGATTATTCATTCCATGGAACTCTATACAGTAGCAAAAACATGACAAGTCTGCATTACTAATATGGAAAATTTCTTAGGGATATTGTTAAGCAAAAAAAAAAGTTTCATAGTTATACATCTAATATGAATCAATATATGCAAACACACACACACACTCAAAAAGCTCCATTTATTCTCTCTGTGTGTATAGCCAGTTGTGCTTGTTTTGAAAACATAAATTTGTTGCATCGTGATTGATATATTTGGGAACAATCTGAGCATAACCAAATTTTGTGTTTGCTCATGCATGATTTCATCCACAAGAAACACTGGGTCAATGCAGAAAATTGCACCCAGCTGAACTGACCACATAGGAACACACCAAACAGACACCCCACAACCTCTTCCATCTGCCTCCGTGTACAGTGTGTGTTATGAGCCACACCTACCCACACCTGGGTTACAAATTTCTGATTTCACACAACCTCTTTCTCCCCATTCACAAGAATTCAAAAGCTGCAGCCTTTCTGGCACCACTTCCACAAGACAAGTTCAGGACTTTGCCAAAGTCAAATTCCATAGTTATTATAGCATTTAGATATTTCTTTTTTTTTTTTTTAAGGTATTTCTTAACCATTTAACATGTGTAAAACTGTGCTATTGTTTTTATTAGTTTCCTTTCTTTTTTAATGTGTTACTGACAAAGTTCAGAGTGTTGCCTCCTTAGTTTTATTTTTCTCATAAGCTCTTGGGGTTTTATTGTGTGATTTTTTTCATAGTGCAAGATTTTAGGACTGCATATGCCACATTATAGCAGAATTAACTGCACATACATCTTTTTCTAAAGATATACATGGACCCACACACATGTATGCATGAGTGTATAGATAAATAAGTGAAAATTTATAAACTGATAACAGTGAACTTATCATTGGGGTGGGGAGGTTGGGGGAAGTAGCTAGAAGGACTTTAGTCATATGTATTGGTTTAATTTTATACGAAATGTTGTTAATTTTATTAACTGTATAGCTAAATTTTTAATTAAAAATAAAAAAAGACTTCACAGTTTGCAGACCCATGTTCATAGCAACACTATTCACAACAGCCAAGACATGGAAGCAACGCAAATGTCCACAGATGGATAAATGGACAAGCAAAATGTGGTCATTCCATAGAATAGAATATGACTCAGCCTTAAAAATAAGGAAATCCTGTCATGTGGTACAACGTGGATGAACCTTAAGGACAGTGTGCTAAGTGAAACAAACCAGACACAAAAGGGCAAATGCTGCACAATTCCATTTATATGAGGTCCCTAGTGTACTCTGATTCACGGAGGTAGAAAGGTGGGTGCCAGGGGTTGGTGGGGGGAAGGGGGGTCAAGAAACGGAAAGCTAGTGTTTAATGAGAACAGAGTTTCCATTTTGCAAGGTGAAAAGAGTTTTGGAGAACTGTGGCACAACAAAGTGAATGTATTGACCCCTGCTGAAAATGGTTAAGATGGTAAAATTTAACACACTTAAAAATGGTTAAGATCACAAATTTTAGGTTACAGTTTTTTACCATTGTTTCATTAAAAAATAATAATAATAAACTAGGGATTTCCCTGGGATCCAGTGGTTAAGAATCCACACTCCTGTGCAGAAGACACAGGTTCAGAGCAACTAAGATCCTGCAACTAAGACCCAGTGCAGCCAAATAAATAAATATTAAAAAAAATTGTTTTAAGATCCATAATAATGGGTATAATTATATCATCTTGCTGCACACCTGTAACTAACATATCATTGTTAATTAACTCTGCTGGAATCTAGAATAAAAAATTTTTAAATAAAAATTCCATAATAACAAACCCCATGAAAAGTTCCACCAGTAAAGCAACAGACACTCAGGCCACCCAAAAAGATACAGAATGGCCCATTTCCTGAAACTTTTAGAAGAATACAGGAACCCTGCGTAAAACTAGCGGGTTGACTCTGGTTTATCAGCTCCTCGGGCCGGTGGGTTGATTGACTGGCGGAGGCATCGTGCCCCACCCAGAAGCTTAATATGAGACCGGAGTCAGGAGGGCGCCATAAATAACACGTTAACCACTGACTCTTCACAGAGCCAGGCATCCAGCAAAGCACCGCGTGGATTTGTCCCTTCAAATGTGCTGTGAAACTAGATCCTGCCTGCCCTCCACCAAGAAGGTGCCCAGAAAATCTACGCCCAGGCACACCGGCTGCAGGAGGAGCACCGGGCCCCAGGGTGGCAGGTCAGCCAAGGCCTCCAGACTCCATCCCATGGGCCACCCGCAAATGCCCCGGTGGCCCTGCCAGCTGCTCCCAGAGAGAGAGAGGCCCCGGAGATGAAATAGCACGCCTGTGTGCGTGTGTGCTGCATAGCGGGAGGACGATCTTGGCAGGCCTGTGTGGGAAGCTTTCGGAACACCTGCCTCTAGGATTGCAGGGGTGGGGGGCAGACCCTCTGCCAGGGCCCCCCGCCTTCCCGGGGCCCTGAGTGAGCCTCAGACGTGCCCTGGGCCACCGCCACCGCCTTCAGCGGCAATCAGAATAATGGGCCGCATCTGCCCTCACTGATGAGCGGGTGGGTAGAGGAGACAGGATTTCCAACCATCTGTGTTTCCAGCATCTCTGAGCTGCCAGGGGAAGGAAAGGGCACTCCAGCCAGCTCCGCCCCCTGCCAAGGGCACTGGGAAGTGTTGTCTCTTCGCTCAGAAATACCGTTCCCACCTCTGGCCCTCCTGGTTCTCAGGCAACCTTCGAGATTCAGCTAGTGCCTCCTTCTCCAGGAAGCCTCCCTAGCCCCATCTCTCCCACCTCTGACCCCTGGCAGATAGAAGTCCTTTCGACCAGATCTCTCATGCCCAGACCAGTGCCTGGCACAGAGAAGGCTGGTGAAAGGAAGCTGCACAAGATGAGAAGGAAATTGAGGTCTTCTCAGAGGTGGGGATCAAGAATGGGAGGATCTTAAAGCTGGAAGAGATCTTAGAGGGACTGTGGGAAGTCGTCATTTTCTTGGCTTCCCCAGCCGCTCATATCATAAAGAATCTGCATGCAATGCAGGAGATGCAGGTTTGATCCCTAGGTCAAGAAAACCCCTGCAGAAGGGAATGGCAGTCCACTCCAGTATTTTTACCTGGAGAACTCCATGGACAGAGGAGCCTGGCAGGCTACAGTTCATGGGGTCACAAAGAGTCAGACACGACTGAGCGACTAATACTACCTTTTCTTGAGAATCTGTTCAAAAGCCATCTCCTTAAAAGCACAGGCTCAAACACGTAAACAAAACGTTCAAGGGCTATTCTCACAAAGTTCAAGAGTTATCACACGATGCAGCAATTTCATTCCTAGGCATGCATCCCCAAGAGAAATGAAGACAAATGTCCACACAAAAACTTGTGCGTGGGACTTCCCTGGAGGTCCAGTGGTTGGGACTTTGCCTTCCGATTCAAGAAGTGCAGGTCTGATTTCTGGTAAGGGAGCTGGGATTCCACATGTCTTGTGTCCAAAAGACCAAGCGGTGGAACGGAAGCGGTATTGTAACAAATTCAACAAAGACTCTAGAAATGGCCCTCATCAAAAAAAAAAAACAAAAAAAACAAAAACCCATGCATGAATGTCTATAGCTGAATTATTCACAGTAGCCAAAAGGTGGAAAAAATCCAAATGGCCACCAAGTGATGAATGGATAAACAAAAGGTATATCCATACAATAGAATATTATTCAGTCATAAAAGAAATAAAGTCCTGATATGTACTACATCATGGATGGAGCTTGAAAACATGGTGCTTCGTGGAAGAAACCAACCACAAAAAGCCACATATTGTATGATTCTATCTCTAAGAAACAACCAGAGTCGGTAAATCCATAGAGACAGAAGGCAGACTGATGTTTGCCAGGGGCTGGGAGAGGGGAGAAAGGGGCATGACTGCTTGAAAATATTTGCTATGAAAATGTCTGGAACTAGATCAAGGTGATGGTTGCACAACACTGTGAATGGACTAAATGTCACCGCATTGTTTGCTTGAAAATGGTTAATTTTAGGGACTTTCTCAGTGGTCCAGCAATTAAGAATCTGCCTTCCAATGCAGGGAACACAGGTTTGATCTCTGGCCTGGGGAGATTCCACATGCCACAGGGTAACTAAGCCCACGCACCACGACTACTGACCCTGAGCTCTAAAGTCTGTGTCCCACAACTAGAGAGTCTGTGAGCTGCAATGAAAGATCCCCACGGCGCAACTAAGACCCAACACACCCAAATACATAAATAATTTTTTAATGGCTCATTTTATGTTATGTGAATCTTACCTGGGTTAAAAAACAAATCCCAAGGACTTCATTCCTAGGTACCCTAACTCTTGCTAGATGCCCAGATGAAGAACCCAAAGTAACACCATTCTTTCTCTTTTGTAGCTGAGGATAAGCCCAGAGAGGAAACAGAATTTGCTTCTACTTTTAGATCTGGAGTCAGTGGCCCCTGACTCCCCATCCAGTGCTCTTTTTACATCTTTCCAGGATGCTTCTTAGCCCTTGTGTGTGTGTATTAGTCACTCAGTCATGTCTGACTCTTTGCAACCCCATGGACAGGCTTCCCTGTCCACAGGATTCACTAGGTAAGAATACTGAAGTGGTTTGCTATTCCCTTCTCCAGGAGATCTTTCCAACCTAGGGATCGAACCTGGGTCTCCTGCATGGCAGGCAGATTCTCTTACCATCTGAGCTACCAGAGAAGTCCCGCTTCTCGGCCTTACAAGGTCTCAGACAGCTGTGTCCCACCCCCGCCTCCTGTATATGTTTCCTATCTCTGAACCTCAGTTTCTCCAATACAATTGGAGATTTGGGCAAGACATTATACCTGTGATCATATGATTTATGAGGTATCTGAATGAGCAGTAATTCATTTTTATGCATTCATTGTTATTTTAACATGTTCTGGAAAAAAAAAATACAAGGAGCAAATCAAGCCATAAGTGATAGAGATGAAAGGATGTGTGCATAAACGTTTTCCTTTTTTTCAAGTTTTCACTAATGTTTTGTTTTCCTTAAAAAAAAAAAAAAATGCTTGCATTTGCCACACAAAAGCCAAAGGGCTTGAATTCATCTGTATCCTTTCTTGATGAGGAAACTTACGCTTGCTAGACTTAAAATAGATGTTTATTTTTTATTTTTTCAAGTGAGTCAGTTTAGAGGAAAATATTCAGAAAATAATCCTACAGGTGGTGTAATCATGGAACAAAAGGGGAAGAAAGAACGTGACTAATTGGAGTTCAAGACCGGCTGAATGGCAGCTGTGACATTTTGCGACCCCATGACAAGTTCTGGGCTTCCCCGGCTCCTGGCCTGACTATTTAGGGTTTCAGCCTGAAACACACCAGTCAGGATTGGCAAGGAGACAGGTGGGACCTTCAGAGGGCCTCTCTCTGGGGCAAACGTGTGAAGCTTTGTCTCCAAATGGCCCCAGACTCCACACGTTGGTTGACCAGCAGCCTTGGGACCCATCCCTGACTGTCCCCGTCTCCTCTAGTGACCACCCTGCTCACCTCCCAGGATATCTGCACCCTGAAACCATCCTCCAATGCCAAGCAGTGGGCCGGCTGCCTTGCTAGGAGGAGGCTTTTAAGAGAAGGGCATAGATGAATCCTTTCTGGGGGAAGTGTCTATGCTTAAAGCCTGACCCCAAAAATTCTTTCCTTGAAGCCCAGAGTCATACCTCTCTGCTGGTGGAATCTGAGGCCATGTGACAGGTGGTTGAGGGAGACATTTTTGAGCGGTGGGGGCCTTGCCAACCTCTCCCAAGCACACCCCCGAGGCAGCTGCCGGCTTGTCCCACATTTGGACAAGCACGTGGTCCCTTTCCTGGACAGATTCACCTCGGGGGTGGACAAGTCCAGCCTAGCTGAGTTGGCTAACCGCTCCCTGAGTCCTCAAAAAGTTACCTCGCCACACACCCTCTCTCATCCACAAGTTCAACCAAGTTCTTGATAGTAGCTGGAAGAAGACAGACCTGGAGCCAGACAGATCCGGGGTGAAGTTCGAGCTCACTGGTGGGCCATGGGGTTGTGTGGCTCTGGGTGTGCCTTGGGACTCCTCACCTCCAACCTAGGGTGAATCATTCCAACCTGGCAAGGTGAGGCTTAGCAACATAGTAGGTGCTCGATAAGTAGTATTAGTTTAAGGAAAATGTGAATTCTTTTTTAGACAAAACTCATCGAACTCTATGGCTTGGGAACTAAAAACAGACCTAGACCAACAAAATATAATCTGTGTGTGTGTGTGTGTGTGTGTGTGTGTGTTTGGGGTGCTGAGAGATGGGCGGGTTGGGGGGCGGGAACGGATGGACTGGAAAAGAAAAAAGAACATCTCTCCAAATATTTGTTTTATACTTTGGGTTACTGAACCAGGCGACAGTATTACTCCAAAAATTAAATTCAAAGCTATACATCACGTGGCCTAATGCCCAGGTCACCTCTCCCCAGAGGATGTCCCCACCCCCACCCTTGACCACAAACAAGGGCATCTCTTTGTCCCTCCTCTGAATTCCGTTTGCAAAAGAGCCCAAGTGAGAAGCGAAAAGGAGGGCAGCTCTCAAACAGGCTGTTAGATTTAGCCAAGCAACTGGTCTCCCCATCGCTAATTAAGTTAATCCGGTGGGTTTGTCTTTTCTTTTTCTTGCCTGATTTCCTCCCGTGGAATCAGCAGGGACATTAGAGAGGAATGTGCCTGGTAACCCACCAAACAGGCCTTACTCTTCAGCTGACAAAATGTATTAACACCACAGAAGAGGAAAAACGTCCCCCAGCCCACCCCCAATACACGCACACACAACGCAACTCATAAAACACCAATTTTGTTTTCAGCTGACCCTCCAGTGCATGCGCCAGGGTAAATAGATCTGCTTTCTGTGGCTTTAACCCCCCTTCTCCTCCACCGTCGCCACCTCCCCCACCCCATGTTTGAACCGCTCAGATCTGTCATAACATTGTGTCTGTTTATCCAAAATATTTCCACTCAAAACGCTTGTTTCTTCCACCCAACTGACATGTTGACACAGCTCCTGACAGCTGAGTGACTCTGATTGAAATAAAATGGAAAGCAAACACATTTGCATACAGTTTATAGACAGCCCGGGTCTGAGGAAGTTAGGGAGATTGAAATCAGGATTTCTTATCTTGCATCCTGCCCCACTCCCTCGTCTTTTTCCTAGCTCTCTGCTCCTGGAACGTGTTGGAGTGAAGCATGGCTCCCATCACTGGCGTGGGCAAAACTTCCTTTATGGTTTCTGCCCAATCTTCTCCTTTCTTCGGCTGGGGCATTCAAAACTCTCAGTGATTTTCTTCTGAAACATCGTCTCCCATGTTTTCCAAGATCTGAGAGCCTGAAGGTATCTAAGCAAATGAGCTCTGTGCATTTTGAGTGGAAACCAACCCTCTTTTGAAATCATTTCCATAAAATCAGGGAGTTGCACTAATATTCATCTTCCATGTATACTTTCTCAGATAGTCACGAATATGGCTCTTGGGAATTCCCTGGCAGTCCAGCGGTTAAGATGCCACATTTTCATTGCTGAGGGCACAGGTTCAATCCCTGGTCTGGGAACTAAGATCCTGCAAGTTGCATGGTCCAGCCAAAAACCCCCAAATCTGCTCTTAATCATTGAGATAGCCTGGGACACACTGAGCTTCAATAGTTTCTTTTTGGCTGCTCCATGCAGCATGTTGGGATCTTAGTTCCTCAACCAGGTATTGAACCTGTGCCCCCTATAGGGGGAGCAGAGAGGCTTAACCACTGAGTCACCAGGGAAGTCCAGAGCTCCACTTCTTATCTCCCCCACGTCCTTAGGAAATGCAACTCCATCTAACTCCCTGGTCCTATTTTCATAAAGGAATTACAAAGGAGCACTCAGAAAACCCAGGGACAGCCACTGCCTCCGTCTCATGCCTGTGGTGGGCACAGTAACTGAATAGATCACTTTTTCTCACTCAATCTCACACAGCCTCAGAATCCTACTCAATACAGCCCTCCGGGTACCCACCACAAGTTGATCCGAATCGGCCTGCAAGACGCCACCTGTTTCCAAACTCTCATCTAACGTGGCTCTCAAAGCAGCGTCCCAAGAAGAACAGTAACCCAGTAACCCAAGTTGAATAGGGAACTTGTTAGACATACAGATTCTCAGGTCCTACCCCAGACCTACTGAGTCAGAAACTTGGGGGTGTGTGGCCAGTAGAGCCAGTGCGCACTGGATCACAAGAGCCACAGTGGGGATATTCATACCACAGGAATTGGCTACGGATCTGTACTTCTTCCTGACCCCATGCCCATCCCAGAGAGCCTGCTATTAAACACTGACCAGTCCACCACTGGTGGGGGCCCAGAGGTCGTATTTAAAGATGTTCCCCAACTTTTTCTGAAACAAGAAAATGTTTAAGAACCACAGTTCTAAATAAAAATCAGAGACTTTCAACTGGAATTACCTGGGGAGTTTTTTATTCTTTTTTTAATATTTATTTTTATTTATTTGGCCAGGTCTTGGTTGCGGCTGGCAGGATCTCTGATCTTCCTTGTGACACGCGGGATCTTCAGTTGCAGCCTGGAAACTCTTAGTTGTGGCATGTAGGATCTTAGTTTCCAGACCAGGGATTGAACCCAGGCCCCCTGCACTGGGAGCATGGGGTCTTAGCCCCTGAACCACCAGGGAAATCCCCTGGAGAGCTTTTTACATACACTCATATTAGGGCATCATTTCAGATCAATGGCATCAGAATCTCTGGGGCAGGACCTGAGTGTTGGTATATTTTGAAAGTGCTTTGTGGATTTCTAAATCCACAGTGAAGTCTGAGGTCCACCAGTCCACACCGTGCTTCTCAAACTTTAATATGTGCCCCCAAGTCCTGGGAATCTTGTTAAAAGCAGATTCTGATTCCCCAGGTGGCTATTGCTATTGGGCTAAGGACCACACTTTGAGTAGTCAGGCTCGAATCCTCTTGACCTTGCCCTTTCTCCAAATGGAGTCATCCTCTCCAATGCCCGTCTACAGACCCATCTTGACCCTCCTCCCTCCTCGGAAGAGACCAAGACAGCCAACAGGTCCTGACTCACCTGGCTACCACGTGGGTGCATCAAAATGGATATTTACATAGCCTGTAGAGAAAGTGGGTATCAAAGCACAGCATTTGCCTAGAGAAACCAAAAGGCTGCAAAAAGGCTGAAAGAGAGGCTCAGGCAAATCTTTTTGCATACAGTTGATAGGCCTTCTCCAGCGCCCAAACTGCCCTTCAGGTGAGCAAAGCCACAGTTATAACTCACCCTGGAGACGCAGAGGTCGGCAAGGGGTAGGGGGCACCCCCACAAAGACAGAGCCTAATCAGCTAACCCCTCTTCTTGTTTCCCTTCTGAGGCTCTCTGATCATAGGAGGGGTTGGGGTGCAGGGATTTTTTTTTTTTTTTCTCGGGCTCTTGCCTCTTCTCAAGGGACCATCAGAATGGGCAGTCAAGAACTGGTCTGACCATCACACCACCAGCCAGAAACCTCTCTCTTCGGAAAGGTGGGTGAAGGCAGCCTCAGACCCTGTCAGCAACACCAGATGAGAAGGCAGAGAAGGGAAGTCTGCAGAAGCATTCTAAAATGATTTTGGGACTTCCTTAGTGGTCCAGCGGTTAAGAATCCACCTTCCGATGCAGGGGACACGGGTCTGATCCCTGGTGGGGAACTAAGTTCCATATATTGTGGGGCAGCTAAGCCTAAACACCACAACTAGAGAAGCCCATGAGCGCCACAGCAAAGACCCAGCAGAGCCAAAAATTACGAATAAAACAATTTCATCATAGTGTTAGGAAGGCAGCCTGTGGGCACACCCGACTTTTTCCCGTGCTGTTCCCTGCACTCAAGATGCCACCCCAATTCTTCTCCTGCACCAAAATCACCATACTCCTCATCACTGTCCTCCCCACCACCCTCTTCCTCATCACTGTCCTCATCAGCACCATACCAAATATACACCAAGAACCTGAAATGGGCCACAGGCTGGGGTCAGGATTTTTCACAGATGAGCTTACAACAATGCCACTTGGAATTACTGTTGGCCCTTGTGTGTATGTGTATTCTTTTTTTGTTATTATCAATTTCTACAGGAAATCACCTCTGAATATTCACTGGAAAGACTGATGCTGAGGCTAAGGCTCCAATATTTTGGCCACCTGATGCAAAGAACCGACTCATGGGAAAAGACCCTGATGCTGGAAAAGACTGAAGACAGGAGGAGAAGGGGCGACAGAGGATGAGATGGTTGGATGGCATCACTGACTTGACGGACCTGAATTTGAGCAAGCTCTGGGAGAAAGTGAAGGACAGGGAAGACTGGCAGGCTGCTGTCCATGGGGTCACAAAGAGTCAGATACGACTTAGCAACTGAACAACAACATAGTTGCTTTACAGTGCGGTGTTAGCTTCACCGCACGTCAAAGTTAATCAGCTACGTGTATGCATATATACGCCCTCTCTGGGGGTTGACTTCCTATTTAGGTCACACGGAGCACTGAGCAGAGTTCCCTGTGCCATGTAGTGCCTGCATGCTCAGTTGCTCAGTCATGTCCAACTCTTTGTGACCCCAAGGACCGTAGCCTGCCAGGTTCCTCTGTCCATGGAATTTTCCAGGGAAAAATACTGGAGTGGGTTGCCATTTCCTACTCCAGGGGATCTTCCCAACCCAGGGATCAAACCTATGTCTCCTACAATTCCTGCATTGGCAGGTAGATTCTTTACCACTGCAGCACCTGGGAAGACCACACCATACATTAGTTTCTCGTTAGTTATCTATTTTATACACAGAAGCAATAATGTATATTGTTGACCCTCCAGCAGGTCAGGAAGCAGAGATGTGGAAAGGAAAGTGGCTTATCCAAAGCTACATCACAAGGGGCAGGGGCAGGATCTGAACCCAGGTCAATCGGATTCAAGAACCAGTGTTCTCATTACAGCCCTGGAGGGTTGGGTGCATGCATCTCTGTTTTGAGTTTGTCCATGGTTGCTGCTGCTGCTGCTAAGTCGCTTCAGTTGTGTCTGACTCTGTGCGACCCCATGGACGGCAGCCCACCAGGCTCCCCCTATCCCTGGAATTCTCCAGGCAAGAACACTGGAATGGGTTGCCATTTCCTTTTTCAATGCATGAAAGTGAAAAGTGAAAGTGAAGTCACTCAGTCGTGTCCAACTCTTAGCGACCCCATGGACTACAGCCCACCAGGCTCCTCCGTCCATGGGATTTTCCAAGCAAGAGTACTGGAGTGGGATGCCATTGCCTTCTTCCATGATTACGAACTCGCAAACACATGGGCCTTCCCATCTGTTCCCGTGGTATGTCACCTGTCCCAGCACTGCTGCACTATCCTACCTCAGGGTCTTGTCACCTGCTGTTCTTTTCACCTAGAATGGAATGCTCTTCCCAGTGAATCTCAGGGATTCACCTCATTCAAATCTGCATTCATCTCTCATGGCTGCTGTAACAAATTACTACAAACTTAGAGGCTTAAAGGGTTTCTGTGGTGACTCAGATGGGAAAGAATGTACCTGTCAATGCAGGAGACTCGGGTTCGATCCCTGGGTCAGGAAGATCCCCTGTAGAAGGGACTGGCAACCTACTCCAGTATTCTTGCCTGGGAAATCCCATGGACAGAGGAGCCTGGCAGGATAGAGTCTATGGGGTCTCAAAGAGTCAGAAACACCTTAGCAACTAAACAGCAGCAGGAGCAGGAGCAGCAACAGTGGCTTAAAACCACATGGACATATGGTCCATGTTCTGGACCGTCCTTCCTGTTCTGGAGCTCAGAAGTCTACAGTGAGTTGGCCAGGCTGCATTCCTTCTAGAGGCTACTAGACAGGATTTGCTTCTTGGCCTTTTCTGGCCTATAGAGACCACCCACACTCATTGGCTCATGACTCTCCATCACTTGGACTTGCTTCCGTTGTCACGTCTCCTCTGATTCTCATCCTCCTGTTCTTTTCTTATGAGGATCTTACGATTACACTGGGCCCTCTTGGATCTAGGATGATCCTCCATCCTATCTTATCTTAATCACCTTTGCAAAGTCCCTTTTACCCCATAAGATGACACAGTCAAAGGTTCTAGGGCCTAGGATGTGGATATATTTAAAGATACATCGTTCTACGAGAAGTTTCCTACTTGTGATGCAAACTAGCATCTTCCTTCTCTCACCCATATCCTCCTCTCCTTGTGTCCCCCCAGCACACGTGCCACCATCAGATAACATCCTGTAGCTCTTTGTTGGCTGTCAGTCTCCCTCCCAAGAAGAGAATTCAGAAGGCCGGGACCAGGGATCTTCTCGGTCGTCCAGCGGCTAAGGCTCTGCTGCCGGTGCAGGGGGCCTGGGTTTGACCCCTGGTTGGGGATCTAGATCCCACGTGCTGCAACTAAGACCTGGTGCAGCCAAATAAATGTGTGAGTGTGTGTGTGTGTATTTGTAGTAGTGTGAGTCAGTCGTGCCTGACTCTGTGACCCCATGGACTGTAGCCCACCAGGCTCCTCTGTCCATGGGATTCTTCAGGCAAGTATACTGGAGTGGGTTGCCATTCCCTTCTCCAGGGGATCTTCCTGACCCAGGGATTGAACCCAGGCCTCCTGCATTGAGATTCTTTACCATCTGAGCTACAGAGAAACTCTAATATATATATATATACATACACATAAAAGAAGGCAGGGACCTTATTTGTTCACTCCTCAGTACTCAGAACTATGCAGGCATATAGTAGGTGATCAATAAAGGCTTGCCAACTAATAATAGCTGATGTCACCAAGGACAGTGCAGCCCATTTCCCTCACTGGCCTGGGGAAACCAAGGCCAAGAGACCAGGGCAGAGGTCCTGACTGACGGCTCCATCTTGATGGGGATCAATGCTCAGATGTTAAATGGAAAAACCTGCCCTTTTAGCCCCATCGTCCTGCCTCCTCCCACCCCCTCCTGCCCCTGGGGCAATAGAAGCAACCCGGGCCTCTGTGTGCACCTCAAATGCACACACTAAAATCCACACGGCTGAGGTGTGTTCCAACACCCCGGAGGCTCCTGGGAGGAGAAACTATAAACAGGCAGAGGAAAATGGGGTGTTGATGACATCACTCTCTCCCAATCGAGCCCGTCGGACCAGACTGCACTGTCCAAGCCCCAGTCCTTTCCCAGCCTCGTCAAACAGCCCAGTGATTTAGCAAGAGAGCAGTTCTCATCAAGTTCATCCACATACCTCCTAAATATCCACGTCCAAGCACGTGAGGGGAAATGAAACCCTTCCAAGAATACTGACACGATTTTTTCTGCTCTCCAATTCCTATCTACCTAATTCCACCATCATTCCCCAACCCAGAGTTGCTGCTTGAAAATGCTGTGGGAGAAAGTGAAGGTAAGAAGGAAGAAATGAAACCTGACTATTTTGTTTCTCTGCTCAAAACTCTTCAGTGGGTCGCATTTTCGTGGCTTTGTCTCTTGTTAGCTGTATGTTCTCAGAAAAGTTGCTTAACCTCTCTGTGCTGCCCTGTGTGCTAAGTGGTTTCAGTGTGTGCAGTGGTGCACGTGTGCTGAGTCATTTCAGTTGCGTCTGACTCTTTGCGACCTCATAGACGGTAACCCACCAGGCTCCTCTGTCCATGGGATTCTTCAGGCAAGAATCCTGGAGTGGGTTGCCGTTCCTTACTCCAGGGGATCAACCCGACCCAGGGATCAAACCCACATCTCCTGCACCTCCTGCTCTGCAGGTGGATTCTTTACCGCTGAGCCACAGGGGAAGCCCAGATAACCTAGCAATTCCACTCTGAGGCAAATACCCAAGACTAGTGAAAGTAAATGTCCACACATTTACATGACTTTTCATACAGCATTATTCACAATAGCCAAAGGTGGGACCAACTCAAACATCCATCAGTGGATGAACGGATAAACAAAATGCAGTGTATATCCAAACAACAGGATACTATTCATCCATAAAAAAGAATGAAATGCTGGTCCATGCGCCAACACACATGAAGCTTGAAAACATATGATGAGTGAAAGAAGCCAAGCACAAAATGTCACATATTATACAATTCCATTTATATGAACTATTCAAAACAGGCAAATCAGGGACTTCCCTGGCAGCCCAGTGGATAGGACTCTGCACTTCCACTACAGGGGGTGGCGTGAGTTTGATCCCTGGTCCGGGAACTAAGATCCCACTAGCTACACAAAGGGGAAAAAAAAAAGTTGTGAATGTACTAAATGCCACTGATTCTACACTTACAAATCATTTAAACGGTAAATGTGTGCTATGTACATTTCACCACAGTTTCTGAAAGTGAAAAACAGAACCCATATTACCATGCTCCTCTGAAGGTCTGAAACCAAATGCATTCATGCCAGCCCCATGCCAACAGATTGCCCAGTGGGCAGAGAGGAGAAAAAGAGGCAAACAAGGTTCCCTCCTCCAGTTGGCCGAAAAGATCCATGTCTCCCAGAGCACTCTGGGTTCAGCCAAGCCCCAGACACGTTTTGCCTGCAGCACTTCATTCCGGCTGTAATGAAATTACGTGTGTGCGCTTACAGGGAAAGGGAGCGGGTATGGTTTTAATTTATTTACGCTCAGTGTCTCAGAACGCAGTAGGGTAGTTGCTGTTTGATGTTGGAGGCATTCTGCAAGGCCTCTGCATAAGCCTTGGTTCTCTTCGGTAACAAGAAACCAAGGTTAGCTCAGACTAAATTGTCTTGAAAGTCTGAGTGGAGTAGGGGTTCCAAACATCAAGCTTGCCAAGGAAACACATTCCCTCATTCAAAGTAGGCATGAAATAAGGATCTGGTTCCTGGGACCCAGGGGTTTCCCACAGAATTCAGAAACTCAGATGTTCCCAAAATCTCATGAGCATTGTGGTTCAGAGTCATTTAGGAAGAGAGAATAGAGGGGAAAAAAAGAAAGAAACCTTTATCAAGAACCTACTGTGATGGTGGGGATTTGACAGATGTTCTTTCTATCAAACTCCATTTTCATGATGAGAAAACTAGGCCCCAAGAAGTAAATCGAATGGATTAAGATGTCAAGGGGAGCCTGAACTTGGATAGGACTGCTCCAGTGTCTGGTTATTTCAGTTTAACCACCTGTTACAGTTACCATGGCTATGTAACAAATCACTCAACCTGTGATGTCAAACAACCACCTTTTGACTATGTTCACAGATTCAATGGGGCTTCCCTTAAGGCTCAGCTGGTAAAGAATCTGCCTGCAATGTGGAGACCTGGTTAGATCCCTGGGTTGAGAAGATCCCCTGGAGAAGGGAAAGGCTACCCACTCCAGTATTCTGACCTGGAGAATTCCATGGACTGTATAGTCCATGGCGTCGCAAAGAGTCGGACATAACTGAGTGAATTTTGCTTTCACTTCACTTTCTTTCACAGACTCTATGAGTCAGAAATGTACAAAAGGTAAAGAGGGTATTATGAGTTGAATCGTGACCCCTCTCCCACCAAAAAATAAGATATGTTAAGTCCTTAACCCCCAGTACCTCAGATTGTGACCTGATTTGGAAATACTGTCTTTACAGAGGTGATTAGGTTAACGTAAGGTCCTTAAAAGTGAAAATGTTAGTCACTCAGTCTTGTCTAATTCCTTGCGACTGCATAGACTGTAGCCTACCAGGCTCCTCTGTCCATGGAATTCTCCAGGCAAGAATACTGAAGTGGGTAGCCTTCCCTTCTCCAGGGGATCTTCCTGACCCAGGGATCAGATCTGGGTCTCCTACATTGCAGGCAGATTCTTTACCATCTGAGCCACCAGGGAAACCCAAGGTCCTTAGGGACACCTAATCTGACTCGTGTCCTTATGGAAATTTGGTACACTTTTGGTGGGATTATAAACTGGAGTAGCTGCTGTGGAAAACAGTATGGAGGGTCCTCAAAAAGTTAAAAATAGAACTACCATATGACCCAGAAATTTCACTTCTGTGTATCTACACAAAGACAACAAAAACACTAAGTTGAAAATATAAATGCACACCCATGTGCATAGCAGGATTGTTTACAATAGCCAAGATATGGAAGCAATTTAAGTGTCCACTGATGGATGAATGGATAAAGAAGATGTGGTGGATATTCTTATATAAATACGGACAAAGAAATATTACTCAGCAAAAAAAAAAAAAAAAAAAATTTTAATCTTACTATTTGCAACATGGATAAGTCTAGAGGGCATGTCAGTTACATGTAGAACCTAAAAAGCAAAACAAATAATAAAGAAAACAAAAACAGAAGGACTTCCCTGGGGGGTCCAGTCATTACGAATCCGCCTTTCAATGCAGGGGACACAGGTTCTAGCTCACAGGTCAGGGAATGAATTAGATCCCACAGGCTGCAGAGCAACCAAGTCCAGGCACTGCGAATTCTGAGCCCGTGCGCCACAACTAGAGAGCCCTCTGGCCCCACCAAAGATCCTGCAGGCCACAACTAAGACCCAGATCAGATCAGATCAGTCGCTCAGTCGTGTCCGACTCTTTGCGACCCCATGAATCACAGCACGCCAGGCCTCCCTGTCCATCACCAACTCCCGGAGGTCACTCAGACTCACATCCATCGAGTCAGTGATGCCATCCAGCCATCTCATCCTCTGGCCTCCCCTTCTCCTCTTGCCCCCAATCCCTCCCAGCATGAGAGACTTTTCCAATGAGTCAACTCTTCACATGAGGTGGCCAAAATACTGGAGTTTCAGTTTTAGCATCATTCCTTCCAAAGAAATCCCAGGGCTGATCTCCTTCAGAATGGACTGGTTGGATCTCCTTGCAGTCCAAGGGACTCTCAAGAGTCTTCTCCAACACCACAGTTCAAAAGCATCAATTCTTCGGCGATCAGCCTTCTTCACAGTCCAGCTCTCACATCCATACATGACCACAGGAAAGACCACAGCCTTGACTAGGCGAACCTTTGTTGGCAAAGTAATGTCTCTGCTTTTGAATATGCTATCTAGGTTGGTCATAACTTTCCTTCCAAGGAGTAAGCGTCTTTTAATACCAAAGGCACCCCAAAATAATAATAACAATACATTTAAATTAAAAAGACTCAGATGCAAAGAACAAACCGGGGGCGGGGGAGGGGAGGTGTGGTGGTGGCCAGAGGGGAGGGGTTGGAGTAGGATGGATGCAACGGAGAAGAGGATGAAGAGGTACAAACCTCCAGCTTTAAAATGAGTCAAAGGATGTAATACAGTCAAGGATATTGCAGTAACTTTGTATGGGTGCAGATCACTAGACTCATCACGGTGATAAATCCATAATGTATGCAAAAGTCAAATCACATTGCAGTCCACCCGAAACTAACATGATAGTACACATCAAATTATATCTCAACTTTTAAGGAAAGGAAATTTGGAAACAGACATGCACAGAGGAAAGACGAGGAGTGAGGAGTGAAAGACGAAAGTGAGGAGACGCAGCAAGAAGGCCATGCAGAGACAGACGCTAGGAATGATGCTGCCGTAAGTCATAGAATGTGGAAGATGCCAACAAAGGACCCGAAACTGAAGAGGGAATAAAGGATTCTTCCCCTCCAGTTCTCAGAGGGAGCACGGCCCTGCCAACACCTTGATCTTGGATTTCTGGCTTCCAGAACGATGATGTTCTGCTGTGTTAAGCCCCCCAGTTTGTGGTGCCTTGTGACCGTAGCCCTAGGAATCTAACACGCTAACTAGAGACGTCCTTAGTGGTCCAGGTTAAGACTCCACCCATTCCGGGCAGGAGGCACAGGTTCCATCCCTGGCTGGGGAAGTTCCATATGCCTTCAGGCCGAAAAGAAAAACATAAAGTTAAAAAAAAAAAACAAAACAGGACTTCCCCAGTGGTCCAGTGGTGAAGAACCCGCCTGCCAATGAAGGGGACTCGGGTTCCGTTCCTGGTCTGGGAAGATCCCACATGTCTTGGGGCCACTAAGCCAGTGCACCACAAGTACTGAGCTAGAGCTCTAGAGCCCATGCTCCACAGCAAGAGAAGCCACTGCAGTGAAAACCCTACTGCTACTAGCTCCCGCTTAACCACAGCTAGAAAAAAGCCAGCATGAAGCAACAAGGACCTAGCACAGCCACAAACAGATAATAACACAAAATAACACCCACTAGAGCAGTGTGTGTGTGCTCGGGTGTGCCCAACTCTTCGCGACCCCATGGACTGTAGCCTGCCAAGCTACTCTGTCCATGGGATTTTCCAAGCAATAATACTGAAGTGGGTTTCCATTTTCTTCGCCAAGGTATATCTTCCTGACCCGGGGATCGAACCTGAGTCTCCTGTGGCTCCTGCACGGGCAGGCAGATTCAACAGAGGTCAACACAAAGTTGAGTGTCGGGGTACCAGTTCATCACATCCCCTGGCATCCAGGCCCCATCTCCTGTAAGCTGCTTTGCATATGGGATTTCTGCACCTGATTCCATTTGAAAAGAGCTTTCCCTGCTTATAAGAGCACTTTGATTTTAAGAGAGGGAGATCCAGAGAGACGTGGGACCTGCGTGAGGTCACCTGGTGACTCAGCGGCAGTCCTAAGACAGGAAGGCAAGTGTTCGGGCGGCTGAGCTTTTTTTTTTTTTTTTTTCTTCTGTCACCACTCATTTGCAATGAAGGCCCAGGAGGCTGGGGGACAGGGCTGCATTCAGGGTGTCATTTCGCGTGGCTCCACTTCAAAAGTTTCTTGCCCCCAGTTGGCCCTCTTTTCATCGCTGACTCTGCGACTACAAAGATGGTGCCCTTATTGCATCAAGCACCGAGGCTCCAAGGCCAACCAGGCACGAGCACTGAGCCGCTCCCCGCCTCCCCAACCCTGACCTTACGGGACGCCCTCTGCAGAGGTGAGCGGCGGGTGGGAGCTGGCAAAGCAGGCCCGGGGCACAGGGTTAGGCCCTGATAACCCGAGATCAAAGCAGCCTATCAGCAGTGTCAGCTGAGAGGCCGCCAAGACAAGCGACGCGGGCAGCTTTATCTCCCCGCTGGCCCGAGAGCCGGGGCCGGGAGAGGACCACGGTTCCCAGAAACTATTTCTGGAAGGCCAGGAGGGAGCCGATGGGGCCCTCGCTCATGGCACGTTGGCTCCGGGTCTGTCTCCTGCAATCTCACGCACCCCGCCTGGTTTCCGCTGTCCCACGTTTGAGTTCCTTCCTGCTCTTTCATCCACGATTTTCCGTCTTCATAGATCGGTGTGTGCACACACAATAAAGGTGGTTTTTTCTCTGCCGGGCATTTCCCGCTCTCCACTCTTTCACACAGAGAAGATGGTCATTGCCCTCAGCTCCCAGCCAACACACACACACAAATCTGCCTCTCTCACTGCAGGCCATTTCCACGCTCTCATTCACACACAACCAGCTTTCTTCCACCTTCTTTTGTATTAATACCATGTGCATTCTTGCATGCACATGTATACACCCATACGCACACAGGCACACACTCACACCTGCCCGGGTTCCAATCTCCAAACCTGCTTCAACCGGAATCATCTATAGACAGCTGCCAATGAAAACAATTAAAAAAAAAAACAACAACAACAACTTGCCTTCCTCTCGGTGATTATGAACTCTGGGACCATTTCCACCAGCTGATGCCTAGACTTTTTTTTTTTTTCCCCTTCAAGGTGTTGACCCTTTCGTTTGCAGCTGGAAGAAACCCAGCCACTGTTCTTGTTCCAGCTGTGGCCTCTGTCAGCTGGGTAGCCCACAGCTGGCCGGTTTCAAATGCATCCACGGGAGCCCAGTGATCTCAACACTTTCAGAAAGGAAGATGGGGGGAGGGAAGCCACATTCCCAATATGTTATCTGAGAGATTCCAGAAACTTCTGCACCCCAAAACTTTGAATTTCCCTCTCTGCCCTTAAACTAGCACCTGATCGCTTGACCAGGTGTCTAGCCTAGCCACAGGAAGAGAGAGGGACGGGGACACGGTGGATGTACTTCCTACTTTCTGCCATCAGCACCTGTAGACTTCAGAACTTCAGCAGACTAGGTGGGCTGGGAATTCCCTGGAGCTCCCTGGTGATTAGGACCACATGCTTCCGGTTCAATCCCTGTTCAGGGAACTAAGACCCTGCAAGCCTTAAGTTTCAACCACAAATAAGTAAATAAATATTTTAAAAGATTAAAAAAATAAGCAAAAACATATTACTCAAGAATAACCAGATGGAAGAGAAGCACAGGGCAAGGCATGTAGGAAGGGGCACACCCTTAACCTGAGGATGCCATTCTCCTCAAATATCCATGGGTTCACCATCCTGGAAGGTCTTGTAACCTCCTCATTTTGGGGTTTTGATGGAGGCTTCATTACACAACCATGACTTTTTTCAAGATTCTTTCTGTTTGTTTTTTGATGTGGACCATTTTAAAAGTCTTTATTGAATGTGTTACAATATTACTTCCATTCTATGTTTTGGTTTTTTGGCCACCAGGCATGTGTGATCTTACCTCCCCGGCTGAGGGTCAAACCCACATCCCCTGCGTTGGAAGACAAAGTCTTAACCGCTGGACCACCAGGGAAGTCCCTACAAGCATGACTGATTAAATCATCGACCACTAGAGACTGGTATCGCTCTCCAGCCCCTCCCCACTTCTCTAGAGGCTGAGGGATGGGACTACAAGTTCCAACCCTCTAATCCCCTGACTGGATCTCCAGGCAATCAGCCCCCATCCTTAGGTGCTTCCAAGTCACTTCATTCACATAACAAAAGACATTTATCGGCTCTCGGCACTTTGGAAATTCCAAGGGTTTTAGGAGCTCTGGGCCAGCAACAGGAACTTGAAGACCAGATATGTATTTCTTATCATGAATCACAACATCACAATCACCACCGCCCCACCTTGCCTCACCGAGCCCTCATCTCACTGGTGGTATGTAGCTCTCCTTTCCAAGATCTTAGAAGGCCAGGAATGTAACGACTTCTGTGACTCAAAAGTCCACCTGTGGATTCTAGTCTTGGGCAAAGCTGAATCTAAACACTCAAGCCTTTGCCTCCTCAACTCTCATCCTCACGTCTCATTCCGTTGACTTTCTTCCAAACAGGTTCTTGACTCTCCGTAGCCAAGAAGACCTTCAGAAGTTCCAAGCTAACACCTTACTAAAATAGCAACCCCAGCCAAGATGCTCCAATTTTTTTTCCCTATCCTCATTAAGAGTCCCAGGAATGCATCTCATTGTCCTTCCTGTTCCAGGTCAGTCATACAGCCATCCACAAGCCATGGACTCTGGCCAAGAGTCAGAATGCTCAGAATGGTCTGGCCTTGGTCATGCACCCATTCCTGGACCTTGGGGATGAGGGTCAGCCTCACCTGAATTATCTGGACACAGAGCAGAGGAGACAATTTCCAAAGGAAAAAAAAATCAAGGTGATTTACAGAAAAGGAAAAGCAAGAAAAACCGTCAATGGCCTTTCTGTATGTCCTGTTGGTTCACAGTGGCTGTACACAGCTCATTGCAGAGATCTGGGTCACACATACCTGCATCTGAAGGCTGCCTCCATCACTTTCCAGAACTTGGGTAAATGGCAACCTCGCTAAGCATCAATCTCCTCGTCTGTAAAGTGGACAAAAAACAAGTATCAGCTCACAGATTTATAAAGTTTAGAAAGGATGCAAAAATCATAGGCCATCTGCCACAAAGATGATAATAATAATAGTAAATATTGTTACTTTGAAAAAAAAAAAAATGCTCATAATTATCCTAGTTCCTGGCTTCTAGACAGGAGTCTCTTGTTTTTCTCTGTCTTCTTTCTTCCTGTTATTTGATGCTTTGCCTTTTTCTTTCTTGCAAAGATTAAATACACACACACATACAAATAGGAGTCCACTCCAAATAACCCGCTCATATCAACTAGAGGAGGAAGAGAAAATCTGTGGAATTCATTTATGTTGAACTGCGAGCAACCAGAGACTTGTGTAGTAGAAAATATGCATAAGGCTTAAAGGAGGAAAAGGATATTAAAATAGTAATTTTCCCAATCATATCAAGACAGTTCTTTCAGCCCTAATAACAGGATGCATAAAAACACATCTGTCAAAAACAGTGCTACATCTCCGAGCAGAAACCAAATGAATTGAGTTTCTGCTCAGGGACAAGGTAGGCTGAGACTGTCGTCAGCTTTGTTCCTTTTTTTTCTTTTTGCCTTCTGTCTCTCCAAGGCATTTTGTTTTTGCTTCCGTCTTTGTGAGACTGGCTCGTGTTTTCTTCCCTGTTCTTCTTCCTTCCACGTGAGTTGAATAGGACTTGAGTCTGCATACACCAGGAAGTCCACTGGACAGCTTCCAGAGGCTCCACACAAGTCACAGGAGGCAGTATAAAATCTAATGATCAAGTCCTAAGGGTCCCACCTGGTGGCTGACTTCCCCCAAAGACTCCATATCTACTGCTTTTTCTAGTGGCTGATCTGGGAGGCCAAGATGGGTTAAATAGAGAAAGGCTGTGATCTGGTCTCCCAAGTGGTCTGAGCTTGTACTGACATTAGCCAGCGGTGGACAAAGGGCTGAAGACATCTACGGCCAATGGGTGAGAAGGCCACGATTGCAGGGATAAATCTGGGCACTTCTTTGGGTCCTAAGAACCTTATTTAGCTGCGAGTTGGTCCCTAGAATTTCCTCTGACATCAGTGGAGCTCTACTAATAGAAGATCAGCAGCATCGGGGGATTACTAGCTGAATATCTCTTTTTTGTTGTTGTTTTGTTTTTATTTTCTTATTTATTTTTATTTTCACTGTGCCATGCAGCCTGTGGGATCTTCGTTCCCTGACCAGGGGTTGAACCCATGTCCCCAGCAGTGGAAGGCAGAGTATTAGCCACTGAACCACCAGGGAAGTTGGCTGGATTTCTTGATGGCACTCCACCATGCTGGAACCCAAGTCATCTCACCCATGTACCTTGAAGTATGGCTCTCCTTCCTGCCTTCCAGGGCAACACAGGGCACCAGCCTCAGAGAGACAAGGAAGGCAAATTCCGGAGATGGAATTAACACACGGAAGTCTCACATCCTTGAAAGGATGGGGCATTTAAGAGTGGAAAATCTGAAACTGAGTCAGAAGGACTAGAATCATTTAGAGGCAAGGAAGAGATAGCTGAGGAACTTTGAAAATATTTTCCAAGCCAGTGGCAAGAGAATGAGTTTGGAGAGGGAGACATGGACAGATCTGAAAGGACTTGAGCATCACCCCAGGCACACAGGGGATCCATGGCAGGGCTGAAAGCAGGACAGTAGTGATCAGAATCACATTTCAGATCAGTTGGGCTGCAGAAAAAGTGGATGTATGGAAAGAAGAGTGGAAACAGCTGACAGAAGGCTCCTGTGGAAATCTAGAGAAGAGAGGAAGGCAGCCAGATCCGAGACTTTAGGTAGAGAGTGGAGACAAATCAACAGTTCCAAGCACAAGTCGAGAAATAGGATTAGAGGGACCTACTTCCTGGTCCAGTGGTTAAGAATCTGTGCTTCCACCACAGGGGGCCTGGGTTCAATCCCTGGTCAGGGAACTAAGATCTCATATGCTGTGCAATGCAGCAGCAAAAAAAAAAAAAAAAAAAGGCAAGAAATAGGGTTAGAAAGGAAGACATTTTTAGGCACAAGAGGCAATGGGTAAACACCTAGAAGCTTTCATCCTAACGAGAGTCTTAGCAGTCTAAACCAGTCACCCTAACTTTAGTCTATCACTAGTTAGAAACCTTCATTTTTTTCCTTTCGAATTGTGTTCATGGACCTCTGAGTCATTTGCCTCCATCCTTGTGCAGAATCCGTGATCTAGCAGGCTCTGAAGTTGGCTGCCCTGATGTGGTGTCGGTGGCGGTTCAGTCTCTCAGTCATGTCTAACTCTTGTGACCCCATGGATTGTAGCCCACCAGGTTCCACAGTCCATGAGATTTCCAAGGAAAGAACACTGGAATCGGTTGCCATTTCCTTCTCCAGCCCAGGTGTGGTTCTATTATTTAGAGTCTTCATTAGAAGCTGGTAGAGAATGGATGCACTTTATAGTCCTCTTTGATGATCTAGTTAGTAGGTGAGGAGAATTAAAGGGATGAGGTTTTGAAGGCTCCAGAACATTTAGCAAGCCAATGTCTTAATCCAAATTCAAAAAATTGTGATTTCAATGCAGCTCTTAACAATAGACTTGGGAAAGCAAAGCTGTGTTGGAGAGACATTGTTTTATGTAGAGAAGAGAAAAAATACTTTCAGGCACTCAATGCTTGGAGCTAGGTACGTTCTTGGTGGTCCAGTGATTGAGAATCCACCTTCCAATGCAATGGACCCCTGTTCAGAGAACTAAGATCCCACACACCCACAGGGCAACTAAATTAATATTGAAGAACCACTGGGTGGTCCCCAGCCCTCTAGCAAAAGGCACACATACCCACCAGCCTGTCCTCAAATACCAGCTAATCAGCAATAAAAGTTGCTATGATTGTTCATTCCAGTGGATCTTATCCAAACAGATTGTCCTAAGGCTGAGCAGGCCAGAACTAAAGGAGTAACCAGGGTGGGTAAACTCACCATCTTAGAGTCAATTAAGCTCTCACTACTCAATCCAGATCACAAACGGAAACATTCTACATGGACACTGACCATCCTTCATGAGTAAGGTGAGTATTCCAGTTCAAATAGAGCAAGTTCCAGGCAAAGTCAGAAGAGTTGGCCATCCTACTGCTGAGCAATGATGTTTTTTTCTATCGTGATTTCAGAAAACATATGGACCAATACGCGGTCCATTCTACTGGGAAGGAAAGAGAATCCACTTGCTCAGTTGCATGTATTTCAGTCATCTTTTCCAATGGAAAGGAAATTAGTCCAGCCACAGTGGTGCGTGCAGGCTCTGAAATCAGATTGCAATGGGCTTAAATCTTTGTTTTCCTCTATAAAATGGGAACATTCCTAAGTCTTGCCTCTGATGCAAGAAAATGTATGGAAAGTGCTGAACACAGTGTCTGGCTTGTAGTAAACATTCAAAGCCATGAGCTGTTTTTTATTATTAGAACTTTCCATCTAACCCCACCCCAATCCCCTTGATGGAAAGCTACTTAGAGCTTTTAATCTCTCTCTTGGCATTTCCCATTTGACCTAGGCTTTGAGGAGCTTCTGTAATTCATCCCCTTTCCCAGGGCCTTAACTGCTAGAGTCTAGTTCCCAGGTTCCTCTTTGCAAATTTGTAACCTAGAAGATTTAGGAAACCTTTGACTAAAGTGACTAACATGATTGAATATGAAAGGGAAGCATAACAATCGTGTCTTTCCTTGGGAAGGAATGAGTTATCTCTAGGAGGAAGGGAGTTTTCTAAGCCCCCAAGATGTTTGTTAACAGAGATAAAGTGTCTAAAAAGCTTAACACAGTGGTCAAAACAATGCCATCGTCAAATTATTATCTTTTACCTGAACAATTGGTGCTGGCCTCCAAGCTGGACTAGTTTCTGCCTTTTCACCCAAGAGTCTGTTCTCCACCCTGCAGCCAAAGAGATCTTTTCATTTTATTTGACTATATTTTATTCTAATTTTAGAGGGCACAGTTTGCAGGGTCTCAGTTCCCCAGCCAGGGACTGAACCTGACCAAGGCAGTGAAAGAATCAAATCCTCACCACTGGACTACTAGGGAATTTCCTAGAGGAGTCTTTTAAAATATAAGGCAGCTACCCTGGTGTCCATTAACAGGAGAAAGGATAAATTGCAGTATATCCACACGAAAAGAACACTACCCCACTATACGGGGATGACAGAGGATGAGATGGTTGGATGGCTTCACTGAGTCAATGGACAAGAGTTTGAGCAAACTGGGAGATAGTGAAGGACAGGGAAACCTGGCATGCTGCAGTCCACGGGGCTACAAACAGTCCGACACAGCTGAGCAACTGAACAACAACAACAACCTCACATTTTGTGTGTGTGTGTGTGTGTGTGTGTGTGTGTGGAGTCGCTCAGTCATGTCCGGCTCTCTGTGACCCCATGGACTGTAACCTATCAGGCTCCCCTGTCCATGGAATTCTCCGGGCAAGAATTCTAGAATGGGTTGCCATTTCCTTCTCCAGGGGATCTTCCCAACCCAAGGATCAAACCCGGGTCTCCTGCATTGCAGGTGGATGCTTTATTATCTGAGCTACTATTGAGATGCATATATATATATATGTGGGCAGTTATAGCATGGATGAATTGCAAATATTGGGTTGGGCAAAAAGTTCATTCAAGTTTTTCCTAACATCCTATGGAAAACCCAAACAATCTTTTTGGCCTACCCAATATATTACACTGAGTGAAAGAAACATGACTACATATAGCGTGATTCCATTTATATAAAGCTCTAGATTGGAGAAGTCTCTGATGCTGGGAGGGATTGGGGGCAGGAGGAGAAGGGGACGACAGAGGATGAGATGGCTGGATGGCATCACTGACTCGATGGACGTGAGTCTGAGTGACCTCCGGGAGTTGGTGATGGACAGGGAGGCCTGGCGTGCTGCAGTTCATGGGGTCACAAAGAGTCGGACACAACTGAGCGACTGATCTGATCTGATCTGATCTAGAATAGGCAAAACTCACCTGATAAGAAAAATCAGGACGGTGGTTTGCCTAGGGGCAGGGCAAGAGGGAGGGGCAGGGTGATAATACTCTCTAGCTTGATAGGGGCTGGGCCTGCACAAGTATGTCAAAAATTGTCAAAATTCAAAGAACAATGAGCTTTAGATGTGTGCATTTCACTGTATGTAAATTTTCTCTTTAAAAACAAACATTGACCTCTGCTTAGTGATAGGCATGCCAAAGTGTTTGGGGATGAGGTCATAGGAGGTCTACAACTTTGGAAATGCAACAAAACAAAAAGATGAATCGATAGATGGAGAAAGGGATGAAGACGGGTAGGTGTTCGATGAAGCAAACAGACGAAATTGTGAAGTGCAGAATCCACTCTCTGGGTATGTGGGTGCTCTCTGTATAATTTTTATCTTCTCTATATGCTTGAAATTTTTCATAAAATAAAAGGGAGGGAATTCCCTGGGAGCCCAGTCATTAGGACTGCAGGGGGCCTGGGTTCAATCCCTGGTCAGGGAAGTAAGATCCTACAAGCTTGTGCAATGGCATGGCCCCCAAAAAATTAAAAATAGAAAAATAAAAATTAAAAATAAATTCGAAAATAATTTAAAGTAGGGTGAGTGGGGAAAGGAAGTGGAAAGGGAGATATGTCACTCCTTTACAAGACAGCTTCTGTTTTCTTCATACACAAAGCCAAAGCACTTGCCTTGGGAGGGTCTACAGGATCTGGGCTCCTCCCAACTTCCAGCTCTCTGGTCTTATCTCCTGCCACATCTAAACAATTTTTATTGATGACTGAAGCCTCTCAGAACACTTTCCATCCAGTAATGGCAGCCTCCTTGTTCATCCTCCAACAAACCAACCCTGTTCTGGGCTTTCTGTTCCTTCTGCTGTTCCCCCAAGTTTCACAACCTTGATTCCCTGCCTTCAGCCTCTACCCGAGTCTCCTCATGATGACGCTATGAAGCAGCACCTCCTGCCCTCACTCTCCATTGCTTTGCTTGTTTCGGGTTTTCATCGCCTGCTGTACGAGACTCATTTGTTTACCACCCACCCTCAGCAATATAGGCACTTTACTTTGTTCCCTGTGGTATGTTGGCACCTGGAGTGGCACCGGGAAGATGTTCCTTTAATACTTGTTTAATAAACACGTGAATGAATGAGTGTGATACTGACACTACCAGTAATTATCTTTACTGAGTACTTGGTAAGTGCCGGCCCCAAGCTAAGCCACTGACTCGCATGTTCGTTCTTAAATGGTGTCTAGTCGTTAAGTCGTGTCCAACTCTTTTGCGGCCCCGTGACCTGTAGCCTGCCAGGCTCCTCTGTCCATGGGATTTCCCAGGCAAGAATACTGGAGAGGGTTGCCATTTCCTTCCCCAGGGGATCTTCCTGGCCCAGGGATCAAGCCTACATCTCCTGCACTGGCAGATGGGTTATTTACCACTGAGATACCAGGGAAGTCCATGCTCTCAAAAAGCCTATGGCTATTTTGACAACTGAGAAAAATTGGAGTTTAGGAAGACTGATTTATCCAAAGGCCAGACTGAAGAAGGACAACCCATCTATCTGCCTGATGCTTTCCCCCTTGCCACAGGGCGGGAAGGGTCTAGAAGAGGGAGTCCTGTGGGAGAGAGGGTGGGAGGATGCTACCAGGACTGCTCTACTGGCAGAGGTGAAGCCCCAGGTGCCCACACATCTGAGGACATCAGACTCTCCACTGTCAAAATCCCAGTGACACCTAGTGCTCCCGGCCCCCAGGGTCAAATGGGCCGACCAGCATTACCACTGGGTTTCCAACTTGATTAGCTCTTCTACATCATGGTCTGCGTTCTTTTGTTTTTGTTTCAGTTGTGGCCAGGCTGCACGGCTTACGAAACCTTGGTTCCCTGACCAGGGATTGAACCCAGGCCCCGGCGGTGAAAGCACAGGGTCCTAACCACCGGACCAGCAGCAAAGTCCTTGATCTGTATTGATAAACTGCCTTTCAGTTGCAAAGATGACGTCAACCCCCATGTCAAACATCTTTCTTCCATATCTTATTATATACACAGCCTGTATCTATTGACCTTAACACAGCAATTTTTTTAAGTGTTGAAAAATGTTAGTTTTCTCCGCAATTAACTAGTCCATATCAGATGATCAAGTTTAACATATGGGAAAAAAAAATGTCAAGAATGTTTGCAATTATTCATAGATAATCTGTTAGTGAATAAACATTCAAGAAGTGAGGGGAACTTCAGCTGTAGCTACATATGTGTACTGAGCACCTACTATGTGCCAGGTTCTGTATCAGACACTAGCGGATGAGGAAGTGGGGACCGGACGCTGCAGAGCTCAGTCAGTCACTGTGTGACCTTGGCCAAGTTACTCAAGCCCTTTGAACCTCAGTTGCATCTTCTGAAAAGTGGAGATAATTATACCTCCTTGAAAACTCTGTCACGAGGAACATAGGAGATAATGTACATTACAGGGTCTAACACAGTGGCCAGGACATAATAGTCCAGGGAAAATATGCTAGTTCCGTGCCCACATCTTCCTCTCCGGCTCCCACCCGCTTCAAGGAGACCCTGAGACACACACACTTGGGTAATTCTGACATCTCAGCAGACCAAGTTAAGTGCTCCGGGTGAGTAACTGACCACAGACTAGTATTTAATTCTATGCCTAGGGATACTCACAAAGGAGGTATTTTTGTCCCCATGACACAGATGGGAAAACCATCAAGTTCAGAGAGAATAAATAACTTGGCCAAGGAGAATACGGTGTTTAAGTTTTAGAAGGCTCCTAGTTCTCTCTTGTTCATCTCATGGAAGAGAGATTCCAACTAGCTATGAAAATCCAGAAGGGCTGCTTGGAGGAGGTAGCTCTTTCAAGAGTCTATTGGGACTTCCTTGGTGGTTCAGTGGTTAAGACTATGAGCTCCTAATGCAGACCCGGGTTCGATCCTTGGTTCAAGAACTAGATCCCACATGCCACAACTAAAAAGTTTATCTCTGCAGTATGAAGATCTGCTTTTCTCTCATACCAAACTCAGCATTTCTCTAGGTGTCTGCAGCCTGGATTCCACAGCCCAGAGGTTTGCCACTTTCCTTCCATCTTTAGCTTTAGCCCAAGTGGGCAGCAGAACAAATTTCCTCCCCTGAACACCAGTAAAACATTCAGAATCACAGAGACCTCCGCAGGACACCACCATCCTTTGCCCAGTGGTCTCCACATCTTACAGAGATTTGAGAAAGACTCTTTGAGACTCTGCTCATAATCTCTTTGAAAACTCCCTCCCACTGGTTGGTTATGTCAGACCTACTTTTTTGTCACTTGGTGATGGGTTTTTTTTTTTTTTAAGGGGAAGGGAAAACCCAGCAAATACTACGACATCATCTTCAGGATGGGGAATCCTGCTACCACTAAAAATATATGTGTTCTGGTTATTTACAATGACCCGTTTGTTTGGGAAGGACTTTTTTCTCTTCCTTGCATGTCCCCTAGCTGTGTATACAGTGAAAAAGGATGGGGCTGGGCCTGTAAGACTTTTTCCCCCCCTCGGATGTGTTTATCCACCCAAGAAAGTATTTTAAGTACTTTGTTTCCATTATGCTATTCTGAGCCCATTACTTGGTGGGGTGATTAAAGATTGCTTTTGGCAAGAGAAGAGAAAGCAAAGTGTTTGTTACTTCCATGACTGTTAGCCTTTCCCAGGCAGTCTTCAAAGGGGAAAGCATAAACACATGGCATTCAAAACACATATTGGCTTCATCCTAGGAGTCCTGGTGAACGTCTGGCACTTCACCTTTGCCTAGGATCTGAGGAGCTGGGACAGGAAGCATGAAAAGGGCTCTTTTGAGAGCATCTTGGAGGCAACTGACCTCTCTGGGTTCTTCTCCCCACCTGTGTGGTCCTTGATTCTTCCCCTTGGGGTCTTCTTGGGTACCTCCCTTCTCTTCCAGGGCTTCCCTGGCAGCTCAGTTAGTAAAGCACCCGCCTGTAATTCAGGAGACCCTGGTTCAATTCCTGGGTCGGGAAGATCTGCTGGAAAAGGGAACAGCTACCCACTGCAGTATTCTGGCATAGACAATTCCATGGACTGTAGAGTCCATGGGGTCTCAAAGGGTCAGACACGACTGAGAAGCTTTCACTTCCACTGCTCTTTCAATTGTGTTTGGATCCAGCCACAGACAAGACAAATGAGCTCTCTGTGTTCACGGGGCTTAGAGTCTTCTGGCATGGTCCACAGACCTTAATCAAAATAATTCTATCAGTGAGTTTCCAAGAGGTGATACATTTCAGGATGGAGGACAGGATGTGTGGTGGGCTTGGGAGTAGGAGTCTGAATTTTTCTTGGGGTCAGTGAGGACTTCCTTGCATGTGCAAATCTGAAAGATAAGCCCTAGCTGGGTAGGAAGAGGTCTCCTAACCAAAGGCAGCGGAGAGAAGGGTTTTTTGTTTTGTTTTGTTTTGTTTTTTCCCAAAGGAGGGAAAGAGGGAGTTCCCTGGCAGGCCAGTGGTTAAGACTCTGAGTTTCCATTTCAGGGGGTGTGGGTTCAGTGCCCGGTAGGTGAGCATAGATTCCGTACATTACGTGGTGCAGCCAAAAAATACTAAATATTATTTTCAAAAGAAGAAGGGAAGGAAGGTGAGGGTGGGCTGGAATCCAGAGGACAAGGGCAAGGTGATGTAAACAGGTCGGAGAGGTCTTGGGTGCCTCCTCCCCGTATAACCGCATACCGCTACTGCCTAGTCATTTAAATCGTGTCTGATTCTGTGCGACCCCATGGACTGTAGCCCACCAGGCTCTTCTGTCCATGGGATTTTCCAGGCAAGATGCTGCTGCTAAGTCGCTTCAGTCATATCCGACTCTGTGCAACCCCATAGACGGCAGCCCACCAGGCTCCCCATCCCTGGGATTCTCCAGGCAAGAACACTGGAGTGGGTTGCCATTTCCTTCTCCAATGCATGAAAGTGAAAAGTGAAAGTGAAGTCTCTTAATCTTATCCGACTCCTAGCGGACCCCATGGACTGCAGCCTACCAGGCCCCTCCATCCATGGGATTTTCCAGGCAAGAACAGATCAGATCAGATCAGTCGCTCAGTCGTGTCCGACGCTTTGCGACCCCATGAACCGCAGCACGCCAGGCCTCCCTGTCCATCACCAACTCCCGGAGGTCACTCAGACTCACATCCATCGAGTCAGTGATGCCATCCAGCCATCTCATCCTCTGTCGTCCCCTTCTCCTCTTGCCCCCAATCCCTCCCAGCATCAGAGTCTTCTCCAATGAGTCAACTCTTCACATGAGGTGGCCAAAATACTGGAGTTTCAGCTTTAGCATCATTCCTTCCAAAGAAATCCCAGGGCTGATCTCCTTCAGAATGGACTGGTTGGATCTCCTTGCAGTCCAAGGGACTCTCAAGAGTCTTCTCCAACACCACAGTTCAAAAGCATCAATTCTTTGGTGCTCAGCCTTCTTCACAGTCCAACTCTCACATCCATACATGACCACAGGAAAGACCATAGCCTTGACTAGGCGAACCTTTGTTGGCAAAGTGATGTCTCTGCTTTTGAATACGCTATCTAGGTTGGTCATAACTTTCCTTCCAAGGAGTAAGCGTCTCTTAATTTCATGGCTGCAGTCACCATCTGCAGTGATTTTGGAGTCCAGAAAAATAAAGTCTGACACTGTTTCCACTGTTTCTCCATCTATTTCCCATGTAGTGATGGGACCAGATGCCATGATCTTCGTTTTCTGAATGCTGAGCTTTAAACCAACCTTTTCACTCTCCACTTTCACTTTCATCAAGAGGCTTTTTAGTTCCTCTTCACTTTCTGCCATAAGGGTTGTATCATCTGCATATCTGAGGTTATTGATATTTCTCCCGGCAATCTTGATTCCAGCTTGTGTTTCTTCCAGTCCAGCATTTCTCATGATGTACTCTGCATGTAAGTTAAATAAACATGGTGACAATATACAGCCTTGACGTACTCCTTTTCCTATTTGGAACCAGTCTGTTGTTCCATGACCAGTTCTAACTGTTGCTTCCTGACCTGCATACACATTTCTCAAGAGGCAGATCAGGTGGTCTGGTATTCCCATCTCTTTCAGAATTTTCCACAGTTTATTGTGATCTACACAGTCAAAGGCTTTGGCATAGTCAATAAAGCAGAAATAGATGTTTTTCTGGAACTCTCTTGCTTTTTCCATGATCCAGAGGATGTTGGCAATTTGATCTCTGGTTCCTCTGCCTTTTCTAAAACCAGCTTGAACATCAGGAAGTTCACGGTTCACATATTGCTGAAGCCTGGCTTGGAGAATTTTGAGCATTACTTTACTAGCGTGTGAGATGAGTGCAATTGTGCGGTAGTTTGAGCATTCTTTGGCATTGCCTTCCTTTGGGATTGGGATGAAAACTGACCTTTTCCAATCTTGTGGCCACTGCTGAGTTTTCCAAATTTGCTGGCATATTGAGTGCAGCACTTTCACAGCATCATCTTTCAGGATTTGGAATAGCTCCACTGGAATTCCATCACCTCCACTAGCTTTGTTCGTAGTGATGCTTTCTAAGGCCCACTTGACTTCACATTCCAGGATGTCTGGCTCTAGGTCAGTGATCACACCATCATGATTATCTGGGTCGTGAAGATCTTTTTGTACAGTTCTTCTGTGTATTCTTGCCATCTCTTCTTAATATCTTCTGCTTCTGTTAGGTCCATACCATTTCTGTCCTTTATCGAGCCCATCTTTGCATGAAATGTTCCTTTGGTATCTCTGATTTTCTTGAAGAGATCCCTAGTCTTTCCCATTCTGTTGTTTTCCTCTATTTCTCTGCATTGATCGCTGAAGAAGGCTTTCTTATCTCTTCTTGCTATTCTTTGGAACTCTGCATTCAGATGTTTATATCTTTCCTTTTCTCCTTTGCTTTTCGCTTCTCTTCTTTTCACAGCTATTTGTAAGGCCTCCCCAGACAGCCATTTTGCTTTTTTGCATTTCTTTTCCATGGGGATGGTCTTGATCCCTGTCTCCTGTACAATGTCACGAACCTCATTCCATAGTTCATCAGGCACTCTATCTATCAGATCTAGACCCTTAAATCTATTTCTCACTTCCACTGTATAATCATAAGGGATTTGATTTAGGTCATACCTGAATGGTCCAGTAGTTTTCTCTACTCTCTTCAATTTCAGTCTGAATTTGGCAATAAGGAGTTCATGGTCTGAGCCACAGTCAGCTCCTGGTCTTGTTTTTGCTGATTGTATAGAGCTTCTCCATCTTTGGCTGCAAAGAATATAATCGATCTGATTTCGGTGTTGACCATCTGGTGATGTCCATGTATAGAGTCTTCTCTTGTGTTGTTGGAAGAGGGTATTTGCTATGACCAGTGCATTTTCTTGGCAAAACTCTATTAGTCTTTGCCCTGCTTCATTCCGTATTCCAAGGCCAAATTTGCCTGTTACTCCAGGTGTTTCTTGACTTCCTACTTTTGCATTCCAGTCCCCTATAATGAAAAGGACATCTTTTTTGGGTGTTAGTTCTAAAAGGTCTTGTAGGTCTTCATAGAACCTTTCAACTTCAGCTTCTTCGGCGTTACTGGTTGGGGCATAGACTTGGATTACTGTGACATTGAATGGTTTGCCTTGGAAACGAACAGAGATCATTCTATCGTTTTTGAGATTGCATCCAAGTACTGCATTTCGGACTCTTTTGTTGACCATGATGGCCACTCCATTTCTTCTGAGGGATTCCTGCCCACAGTAGTAGATATAATGGTCATCCGAGTTAAATTCACCCATTCCAGTCCATTTTAGTTCGCTAATTCCTAGAATGTCAACATTCACTCTTGCCATCTCTTGTTTGACCACTTCCAATTTGCCTTGATTCATGGACCTGACATTCCAGGTTCCTATGCAATATTGCTCTTTACAGCATCGGACTTTGCTTCTATCACCAGACACATCCACAGCTGGGTATTCTTTTTGTTTTGGCTCCATCCTTTCATTCTTTCTGGAGTTATTTCTCCACTGATCTCCAGTAGCATATTGGGCCCCTACTGACCTGGGGAGTTTCTCCTTCAGTATCCTATCATTTTGTCTTTTCATACTGTTCATGGGGTTCTCAAGGCAAGAATACTGAAGTGGTTTGCCATTCCCTTCTCCAGCGGACCACACCCTGTCATATCTCTCCACCATGACCCGCCCATCCCAAGTTGCCCCTCGGGCATGGCTTAATCTCATTGAGTTAGACAAGGGTGTGGTCCTTGTGTGATATAACAGCTGGGTGGCCCCTGGGCAAGATGTTTCGCTGCCTCGATTTCCTGTCATACGAGTAGCATTCGCCTGACCTCACAGGGCACGTGGTACACAGTTGTAACTCAACTTTAATGATACCTCTTTCCTTGTTTCCCTAAGAATCTTGGGAGACTTGCATGAAGCCACAAAACCCCCATCATCACCTCTGATCGATTGCTCCTTTAAATGAAAGCCCAAGACCTGTCAGTCCGGCTGGCCAGGGCACCTCACTGCTTGCAAAGTTGCTGTAATCACTCACCCTCCATCCCTCTGATCCGAAGGCGTTGACTCTTTGAAGTCAACAGCTGATCTCTCCTGGGGATCTTGGGGACATTGGTATCTCCCTGACCTATCTCCCAAACTATTGGAACAAGCCATGAGATAAAAGGTGGGTGGGGTCTTCGGAGGACTCCCATTCCCCTCCCTGGGCTGGGGAGGAAATCTGCATCGGTCAAGAGAAGGTTACACGTTAGACAAAAGCATTTCTGTGAGCTCACACTCTTAAGTCAAGGGCCTCTCGAAAATTCAAAATGGCACCTGCAAGTCTGGGCATGTCTGGAGCTCTGAAAACGTCTGGGAATCTCTCTCTTCTAAAGCCAAGAGGGCAGCTTCAGAAACTCAGAGACTCCAACTTCTCAGGCAGAGTGAAGGCACAGGCTGGGCTAGCCCACGTGCTCCTCTGCTCATGACCTCTTGGGTGCCAGCCCCACTTTGGGGGCTTCTCTTCACCTCTCTTCATTTCCTGGTCTCCACAGCCAATGGGATGGGGCTGTGCTAAGTCGCTTCAGTTGTGTCCCACTCTGTAGCCCACCAGACTCCTCGGCCCATAGAATTCTCCAGGCAAGAATACTGGAGTGGGTTGCCATGCCCTCCTCCAGGGGATCTTCCTGACCCAGGGATCAAACCCACGTCTCACAGCTCCTTCATTGGCAGGCAGGTTCTTTACCACTAGGGGGTAAACGTTCTCATTTTTTGACAGATGTGATCAAGTGACAAGTTCCACTACTTGTCCACAGTCTCAGTAAAGAAATGAAAACAGAACTCCTGATCCTGAACACACATAGGGCTTTAGTCTTCAATGCTGTCTTTTTTTATATATATTTATTTATTTTTATTTATTTGGCTGCTCCAGGTCTTGGTTTTGGCATGCGGGATCTCTAGTGGCAGCATTTGAACTCTTATTAGTTGCAGTGTGTGAGATCTAGTTCCCTGACCAGGGATGGAACCTGGCCCCTTACACTGGCAGGCAGAGTCTACTCACTGCAATACCAGGCAAGTCCCTTCAATGCTGTCTGGATGGCCTGTCCCCTGCTCCCCGCTCCATCCAAAAATTAGATAACCTGGGACCCAAGGAGATCCTCAAAGAATGCTCAGGGGGACGGAGGCCTCCAGGTGAGGGGTCTTTGCTTTGAATGTTAAACCTGGATTCTTGGAGACTCCCACACTACTGGCAAATGCTGACATCTTCCATTCTTTGAGTCCTCTTCCAATCTCGGCTCCTCTGCTAATCTCGCTGGAGTTCTAGAAGGTGCAAGCACAATCATTATAATCATAATTGGCCCCATTTATTAAACACTCGCTAAGTGCTATATACCGAGCCAAGAGATAGGATATGTATTTCCTCATGGAATGGACTTAAGAACCTAATAAATGATGTATAATGCGTGTGTGCGTGAGTGCATGTTCAGTCGTGTTCAACTCTTTGTGAACCCATGGACAACCAGACAGACAGAACCAGGCTTGTCTGTCCTTGGGATTTCCCAGGCAAGAATACTGGAGTGGGTTGCCATTTCCTCCTCCAGGGGATCTCCCCAACCCAGGGGTCGAACCCATGTCTCCTGCATTGGCAGGCAGATTCTTTACCACTGAGTCACCTGGGAAGCCCCAAATTATATACAGCAGGTGCAGACAAACACTGTTTGATTCCACTTATAAAAGGTACCTAGAATATTCAAATTCATAAAGTCAGAAAGTACACGGGTGGGTGCCAGGGGCCAGGGAGTTGAAGTGAGGAGGAGAAATGGGACTTAGTGTTTAATGAAGACAGAGTTTCAGTGATGGATGATGAGGAGTTTTACAACAATGTGAGTGTGCTTAGTGTCACTGAACTGTACAGTTAAATATGGTTAAAATAGTATGTTTTGTATTATGTGACTTTTACCCACAACAACAAAAAAAATTAGTGGGAAAAAAAAAAAAAAAAAGAACCTGGTAAATGGCTGTCCCTTCATCCTCATTTCACAGATGAGCAGAGTAAGCCTCAAGGGGAAAAAAGTCTTCACCCAAGGTCACAGCTAGTAAGTGGTAGAGTCAAATCTGAAATTCCATCTGGCTGATTCCAAGCTTACAACCATCTCAAAACTGCGTGCTTTTCTGCCTTCACACTTCAACCACAGTGAAAAAGATAACACTCAAATCCACTGAAATCCTGCCCGAGGTGCCCTGAGGCTCGACTCAGTTGGCCCGATCCTCTCTACCTCCACCTGAGGCATCAAGGTCCCCAGAGTGTCCCTGTTGCACGCGCATGCCCGCGTGGATGTGTGTGTGTTCAGTTGCTCAGTCACATCCGACTCTTTGCAACCCTATGGACTGTAGCCCACCAGGCTCCTCTGTCCATGGGATTCTCCAGGCAAGAATACTGGAGTGGGTTGCTATTTCCTACTCCAGGGGACCTTCCTCACCCAGGGATTGAACCCACATCTCTTGCTTCTCCTGCCTTGGCAGGCAGGTTCTTTACCCCTAACACCACCTGTGCCCCCGGGTCTTACTCAAATCCTGACAACTGCATCTCAACACAGAAGCAGCATCCCCACATCCTTAACCCCATCCCTGTCCTTAGGAGATTTCTCTCTTCATACGGGAAATGGGTGAGGATGTTAATAACTCACCCTGTTTCTCTTGTTGATTTCCAAGGAGGAAGGAAGCCGAATGAAGTCATATCTGGGCTCCTTTGGGCCCCACAGCCACACACCCTGGGCTTTCCCTCAGGCTATTCCCATTTTGGGAGCTTAACTTGGCCTTTCTCATGCCTGGAATTCTCCTTCACTGACTAGAGTGGATATCCTGCAGTTGGAATCTAGTCTTGCCCTCCAAGACTCAGTCCCATCTCACTGTGAGCTTTCAGAAGGGGTCGACCCAAGCCTTTAGGGCCAGAGAGAGCTGGATTCATATCCCAGAATGGCCAGAAACCAGCTATACTGTCCTTGTCCCCATGAACAACACTTAGGGGGTTCGACATTTGTAAAGTTCCTACTGTGTGTTAGGAACTTTGTTACAGGGCACAGTGTTGAATAAAGAAACAAGATCCCTGCCTTCTCACAGCCTTCTTTCTAGTTGGAAGAGAGGGGAGCTAAGTAGTGAGCAAGTACATAGGAGATTTTCAGAGGTAAAAAGGGGACTTCCCTGGTGGTCCAGTGGCCAAGACTCCACACTCTCAGTGCAGGGACTCATGGTCTGATCCCTGGTCAGGGAACTAGGTTCCACATGCCTCAACTAAGACCCAGCACAACCAAATAACTAAATACGTTTTTTAAAAAGAGCAAAAATGTAAAACAATGAGACACGGCAGATGGCAGGAGGACTTTCAGTTTTTACATTCTTTTTTCAATTCTTTTTTTTTTTTAATTTAAACTTTTTATTTTCTATTGGAGTATAGCTGACTAACAGTATTGAAACAGTCTCAGGTGAAAAGAGAAGGAACTCAGTCATACATATACGTGTATCCATTCTCCCCCAAACTCCCCTCCCATCCAGGCTGCCACATAACTCTAAGCAGAGTGCCATGTAGGGGGACCATTTTTAATGCACAGCAAAGGTCTTTCTAAGGAGAAGACATCTGTGTGGAGACTTGATCAGGGAGACCACCATATAAAGGGCCAAGGATAGAGTATGCAGGCAAAAGGAATAGCAAAGGAGTTTGCTCTGCCTCAAGGTCAGAATAAAGGTCAGTGTGGCAGAAAGGGAGTAACTTGGAGAGGATGCAAGATGAGGCTGAAGGATGGCAGGAGCCAGATTATAGAAGGCTTTATAGATCACAGCACAAAGTTTGGATTTTATTTTAGCGCAATGGGGAGCACCGAGAGGGCTTTAAGAGTTTTTTTCAGTCTTTCATAGAGGAGTTTAAAAAATCGACTGAACTCTTCCAAAGTGGCTATACCACCCTGTGTTCCCACTGGGTATTCCAGTGGCTCCACATCTTTGTCAACACTTGGCATGGTCAGTCTTCTCAATTTCAGCCTTTGTGTTGGGTGCGCAATGATATCCTGTTTCTGTTTGCATTTTCCTCGTGACTAATGGTGCTGAGTACTTTTGTATGTGTTTTTTAATGGTTTATACATCTTCTTTTGCCCATTTTTAAATTGGATCATTTGTCTTCTTATTTAATGAGTCATAGGACTTCTTTTAATATTCTCAATACATGTCCTTTGTCGGATAAATGATTTACAGACGATATTTTCTCCTGCCTTTCCATTTTCTCAACAAAATCTTTCAAAGAGCAGATGTTTTAAATCTTGATACAGTCCAATTTATCATTTATTTTTATTTTATGGTTTATGTTTTTGTGTGTCCTAACTAAGAAATCTGTGCCTACTCCAAGGTCAAAAAGATTTCTTAATATGTTCTCTTCTTCTAGAATTTATATAGTTTTAGCTCTTAGGTTTCATTTATATTGTTTATGTTAAAAAGCATACACTCATCATGTATCTCAGCAATTCAACTCAGATATCTACCCAAGGCAAAGAATCCTATGTCCACAAAAAGACTTACACTTGGCTGTTCATATCAGCATTATTCATAATAGTTAAAAACTAGAAATAACCCAAATATCTCAAGTGAATACATATACTGCAACACACCCATGTGATGGAATGCTTCTCATCAATAAAAAGGAACCAACCACTGATTCATGAATCAACACAAATGGATCTCAAAAAATCCATACTGGATGATTCCATTGACATAGAACTCAGAAATGATCAAGTTCCTCTACATTGACATAAAGTCAATTAATGGTCAACCTGGGACAGAGAGTATGGGTGAAGGCGGGGAAGTGACTGAGGAGGTGCTGTAGGGAACTTTGGAAATGAAGAATGTTCTATACCTTGACTGGACTAGTGGTTACACAGATGCATATATTTACCAAAATTCATTGAACCATACACTTGAAAGGGATGCATTTATTTTGTGTAAATTATACCTCAATAAAGTGAAATTTTGAAAACTAAGAGCAAAACAGAGAATATGTCCAGGGCAGGAACCAGGGAGGACTTAGGCCACTAAGCCATCCAAATGAGAGCAATAAAAGTGGCTTGGTCCACGGTGGAAGAAGCAGGAAGTAGTAGTGGCTGGTACAGGTATTATTATGTTGTTGTTGCTCTTCTGCCTTGTTTTCCCATGAGCCAAGGACAGGCTGTCATCTGTAGATGAACTGACAGTTGCACCCGCTCCGCTGCCTGCCCTCTTCTCTGCTGAGTCATCTCTCAAGGTTATTGTGGGGAACAAAGCTCTTTCATCTGGACCCTGCACAGCTGACACACACAGTCAGGAAACCATGTCACTGGTCAAGGTAACCAAGATCACCTGTGGTGTCACCTCCAGGCTCCCAAACCACTCCTCATTCTAAAAATGGCCTCTAGTCTTTCTTGCCCCCACTCTATCTCTGTAAACAGAAAGACTTGGGTTTGTTTTTTTGTTTATTTCTTTTTGCTAATGAAATTCCCTTACCTAAAATTTCTCAGTGGCTCCCCAGCTACCCTGAGAATGAATGAGAAATTCCCTACATAATCTGAGCCCAGCCAAATTCCATCCTCATCTCTCCCTGCTCCCTTGCCCAGGATAATACCATCTTATCTTTCAGAATTCAGCTTAGATGTTGCTTCCTCCAGGAAGTCTTCTTGGCCTGCCCCTCAGATGTGAATCAGGTTTTCCTACTCAGTACCCTGAGAACACTTTTTCTGTCATCAGAGCACTTAAGCACGGTGCATTTTTATTGCCTGTCAACTTGTCTATTGCCTCCAGATGGCAGGGAATATGCACAGGGGTTGGCACACTTGTGGTTCATATTTGTTAAATGTCATAGGCCATATGACCTTCAGTGCAGGAAAGAAAGCCAGGATTAGAAGCCACTACTGGCTGACTCCAAGGACTGTGTTCTATTGCTCACACAGATGCCAGAGGAGGCATGTCCAGAGTCTGGATTAGCAGGCCCCAAAAAGCCTAGGGCCCAAATGTGCAAGGACCTGGAATAGCAAACATGCCTCAGCTGTCCTCTCCCACATCTGTAACAGACATTACCAATGGATCACAACACTCACTGAACCCAGGCTCAGATCCAGGCCCTAGCCAGTCTCCACCAATCAATCCAAGCCAGCACCAAAATGTAGCGTAAATACATGTGATCTATTGTCCTATATCCCCCTTTAGCAGGCAAGGAGGATGAGGCTGGAGGGGGAACTGGTTTCCCAATACACTCGCAAGTTCATGTGAAAGCAGGGACAGGATCTTCCTCTCCCAGTTCCGTGCTGTTCTCCTACACCTCCTGGCCTCTGAAGATCAGCTCCTCATTCTGTGTGGTCAGCCTACCCTCAGGATGTCTGGAGAAAGAAGTCTATCTGTGAAATTAGACCAGGTGACTCATGGAAGGCTTTGAAGACAAGAATAACTTAGAATGGCCCAGGGGACTATCTTTCCTTTTGAAAAGTTGTTCAGAGGCAACTCCAGCCTTCTCTCTTTCCTGTGAGTCTAGCCAGCTCCCTGCAGGTCACGTGCTCCTCACCATCATGGAAATCCAGTACCTGGGTACGTGGACTGCAAATTGAGAAAACTGGAAGACTTCCCAAGACACACACTAAAACACAATGCCCCACTTTCTCCTTTTTCAAAAAGAAACTTTTTGCTTTGTTGATGATGATCTGATGATTTCAGATCGGCAGACACATTGCAAAGATGATACAGTAAGCAACTACACTCCAATAGAAATTAATTTAAATACATAAAATTAACAACAACAACAACAACAACAAAACAGATGATACAAGAATCCCCATTTACTCTTCACCAAACTTCCCCTAATGTTACTACCTTGTCTTATCATGGGTCCCCAAAATGAAGAAACTGATATAGGGACATTATAATGAACTAAACTCCAGAATTTATTCACATTTCACCCATTTTTTTTTTTTTTTTCTGTCCCAGAATCCGATCCAGGAGACCCCATGGCTTTGAGCACTTTCCCTTTTTTGATAAATCCCCTCCCTGACTTTCTCCCCTTATCCTGGCAGCTAATTTCTCCTGGCATTCAGAAACGGATGTTGCTTTGCTCTGCTTCATTTTACAAATTATGGTTTAGGGGTAGGCTTCACCTGATTATTTCTAATATTGTAAATGACCCTTCTTCAGCACATTCATTTTTCCTCTTTCGGTTTTAAAGTCTAGTTCACATCATCAAAATGGCCACTGGCACTTCCTGGAAAATTTGGCAGAGTATTTTACTGTATTTCTTAAAAAAAAAAAAAAAAAAATTGCTCTTTTTTTTCCAGCCCCCACCCCCACCCCAAACTTCGTTTGTTCTTTTATGACTAAGGATATTTATCTCCTGCCTGCTTTAGAAGTTTATGGGCAGCTTTTCCTTTGAATTCCAGGCCAAGGTCAGTAGCCTTTTGACTGTGATGTCACAGTGTGTTGCCTCGGTTACCACTGTGACATCAGCAGACAGACCTGGGGGCCCAATGGAGTGGTGGGGAAAGGCTTTTTGAAACAAACTCTTTCATCTGCAGTTTGAGAAGAAACTGCCAATGCTTTTGGAAGAAGTTTTGAGAAATTGTGAGAAGTTAAAGGGAAGAGTTAATAAGATTTACTACCTTCCCCCCAAATGCCACAGACCCCTAAAAAAGTCAGGCCACAATCAAAGGCTGCAGACTTTTGCAGGGGAAAAAGTTAAGGGAACAAATACATTCCTAGAAACCGGAACCCTGCGTCTGTAAAAAGACCATCAGCCACAAGAAGAAACACACACACATACACGCACACATGCACGTACACACATACAAATTGACTATCAACCAAATTGCCCCGAGATGGAATGTATTTCATGAGGTGTCTCCGGGTCTTTAATCTAATCTAATCTGTCTCTCCCTCGGCATAAAAGCGAAAGCAAAGAAAGGAATTACAAGTCAGGAATGCTTGGTTTAAAAGGCTTTTTCATAAAAGGAGAAAACAAAAAGAACAAAAGCGGAGTGAACACTCAGCAGACAGTTTTCATGCCATTAAAATAGCATCTTGAAAAATGTTCATCTTTTTTTCCCTTAGGGTCAGGGGAAGCAAAGAAAAAAAAATGTGTTTTTATTGTGAACATGTGTCAAGAGGACTCTGTCGCATAAGCTCGGTACCCACAATATGTATATTTGTGTAGTAATTAATGCGAGATCAGAGACATGCATTTTGCCAAAAGGCCATTGTCAGCATGGGGTGTATTATGTGGGTCAATAATCTAGTTTTCCGAATGCAGTGTACAAGCCCGTTCCTTGTAATTAAGCTCTCTGTCATCTCACGACAAAGCAAGCAAAAGTGACTCCCAGACCGGATTATACCTAAAACACGGTTTCCAAATGTTTCTTCTTGGCAAATCTTTTAAGGAAACTCTATGCAGAAGGAATGTCAAGACATCTGTAATTAGATCTTGGAGAAAAGGCTGGAAGACTGGGGACCGGTTTTTATTTTGTCTCTCCAAGAAACCCCATGTAATTCTCTGTCTTGGCTGTCAGTGGGCTTATCCATCATGGGTCTTTGATAGTCTGTCTTGGCCTTGCCTGTCTTCTGGGGTCTCCAGGAACACTCTTGTGACACCCAGTTCCCCTTGCAAAGCTGACTGAAGCAGCTGTGAAGGCAGAAATGGGGGCATCCAGTCTTGGACTAGGGCCGGGCTTCGAACCCGGTAAGATGCTGTTTCTGAGGATTTCTGCTTTTGAGGGGGGTCTGGACGTCTGATGAAGAAAGCAGGACGGAGTGCATTTTGTGGGCCCCAGGGCTGCATTTTGGAAGACACTCGTATGGCAAGGAAAACTCATTCATTTAAGCTTCTCGGTGGGGCCGCAGGGACGTTCGTACGTGGTGGAGCCTGGGTGCACACTCCCATCCCGTTCTGAGAGACATGGGTCTGCGCCTGTCTCCGGTTTTACATGGTTTTATGTGTGAACACGCTTCCACACGCCCGTGGGTCTCAGGCATGTGTGGTAAGCATGTGATGCCTCTCTGTGCATGTGATGGGGCATTGTGGGGGGCGCTGTCTCCGAGCTTGTCGCCCAGAGTCTTTCAGTGGCTCCTATGTGGCGCCCCAGGCAAGGGGGAAGGGGTTTAGAACCGCGAAATAGCCTGCATTCACCATACATCATATTCTCTTTTTCCAACCAATAGGCTATCTGCAGACCTCTCAGCTCTTTATCACCCAAATACGATCTTAGGGTGTTCGAAAAGCAAAACACATCATAAATCTCCAGGCTGGCTAGAACCTGGAGACTTTTAAAGAAGAAAGAGAGAGGGAAGCGGGGGAGGGAGGCAGGAGGGGGCGAGGGTGGCCAAGGGGGCATTTTGATGAAGCACTTCTTCACTCCAACGTAGAAGCAATTTTCTCTTGGCGTTACGTGGGCTCAGTCCTAGTGTTTGGGGTTCCTGCTCTCCTCCGACACCCTCCCCTCCTCCACGCTAACAGTCAACAGCAGATGTGTTCCGCTTTATAAACGCTGGCCAGCTGGGGAGGCCGCGGCCAGCGTCCACATGCCTCTTCCAAAATGCTGGTGCCCAACGAGGCCTCTGGAAGGAGGAGGACTTGGCTGGGGGGGTGGGATCTCTCAGACACATCTTGAGGCCTGCTTGTTTCCAGAAACTTCCTTGGGGTTCCCTGAAAGGGGAACGTTCAAGGACCTAGAGAACACCTACCGCCTCTGTCTGTGGCATCTCCGTGGCTGTGCAGCTATTCCCTAAGACCTGGAAATGGAGCCTTCCCTGGTGACTCGGTGGTAAGGAATCCGCCAGCCAATGCAGGAGACACAGGTTCAATTCCTGGTTCAAGAAGAGCCCACAACTAAATGCATGCACTGTAACTATTGAGTCTGCTCTGTAGAGCCCAGGAGTCACAACTACTCAGTCCACAGGGCACAACTCGCGAAGCCCACACTAGAGACCGTGCTCTGCAATGAGAAGCCCTCGCACCGCAACCAGAGAAATGCTCACACAGTAACAAAGACCTAGCACAGCCAAATTAAAATAAATACATGTTTAAATTAATTTAAAGTAGTGTAAAAAAAAAACCTGGAAATGCCAGAAGGATCCGTAATCTGGAGTCCTCTGGATGGAGATAGGGCTGGTATGGGTGACAAGGATTTAGGAAAGAGATTCGAGACCAAGCCTTGAAATGGGTGCAAAGAAGGGAGCTTGATCATTGTCCACGTAAATGATCTTTTTCCCCCTCCAGAAGATTAAAAGGGCTATTTGTTTTTAGAAGTCTCAACTGGGCCCATTGGTTCATTTCACATATCAGTCTGCAGCGTGTTCCCCTCCGCAGGGCTGCCCCGGAGAACACAAAGGCAGGAAATTCAACACAGGCCCGGTGACATCTCTGTTTGGGGTGTGTGTGTGTGTGTGTGTGTGTGTGTGTGTGTGTGTGTGTTTATACAGAAGCTGAGGACAGTGTGTTGTCCTCAATCTGATCATTGCCTTGCAGAGTTGTTGTTTCTGCAGCTTTAGAAACAGATGGAGGGATTCCATAAGAATCCTTTAAATAAAACTGCTCATAAACTGTCCACTGCAGGGTTTGGGAAGGAGATGAAACCTGTCCCATTTGGATTTTTTTTTTTTTTTTTCCCTAAGACAGTCTTCTCTGATTCTCCAAATGTGTTCACTTAATATGTTTCCCCATCAACAAACACACTTTTTGATTCAGGTGAAAATACATAGAGAAAAGCACATATGTCATAAGTGTACCCAGCATCTAGATTTAAAAAAAAAATTCCCAGAAGTCTCCGTGGTGTTCTTTTCCAGTCTCTGTTTCCCAATCTTCAAAGGGCAACCGATACCCTGTTTAGCGCTGCCTGGTTTTTGCACCCTGTTGAAGTGGAATCCCACAGTCTCACACTTGAACCTAGCTTCTTCGGTTAAAAAAAAAGTGAGGTGCGTCCCTGCTTCTCTGTGTATCTGTAGATGGATGAGTTTCAACCAGGCAGTGTTATGCCTCCAGGAGACTTGGGGCTGTGGACGTTCTTGGTTGTCAGCACTGGGGTGCAACTAGCAGACCTGAGTTAGGGATGCTGCTGAGCACCCTACAATACACAGGACAGTCCCCCACATCAGAGGATCGTCTGGCCCAGAAGGCCAACGGGGATGAGGTTAAAACCTCTAGTCTAGATCAATCACATTCAGGACTGTTCTTTGATTCCTCGGAAATACCAGTTTTAAAGCTTCCTGGATGTTCACGCAGGCACAGCCGAGTTAGCCTAAACTAAACTCCAAGTTCAAAGCCTCCACTCAGAGGCAGACCTCTAGTTCTATGGCCAAGGTGGGGGCAGGGAGAGTAGTGAGGGACTGGGGGCACAGACAGGAACTCAGCCCCCATGTGTGTGTGCAGTCAGCTAAGTCACGTTCCACCCTTTGCAACACCATAGACTGTAGCCCATCAGGCTCCTCTGTCCGTGAGGATTCTCCAGGCAAGAATACTGGAGTGGGTTGCCATTTCCTCCTCCAGGGGATCTTCCCCACCCAGGGATCGAACCCTCGTCTTTTGTGTCTCCTGCATTGCAGGCGGATTCTTTATACCACTGAGCCACCTAAGAAGCCCCCACGATGCCTTAACATTGCCTGGTGACGAATTCAACCTTAGAAGGTCTTCACAAGTCACCCGTGCTTCTTTGTCAAGCCAGGAAAGGAAATGACAAAAGCGTTCTGACGAACAGAATCCTGTGAAGGCACACAGACATAAACAGACAGCCGCACAAGTCCAAACATATACCCAGCACGGCTCTGAACACACACACACATACACACACAAACTCAACAACAGGTCCACGCTCAGAGAAAAAAAGACTGAAGTTGTTTTTAAAGAGACCCCTCTCCAAGTCCAACTGCTTGAAGAAATAGTTGGGAAGTAAGCTGGGGGAAGGGAGATAAACTGGAAAATTGGGATTGACATACACACACTACTCTAAATAAAATAGTAACTAAGAAGGACCGACGGTGTAGCCCAGGGACCTCTGCTAAATACTCTGTGATGGTCTATATGAAAAAAGAATCTTAAAAAGAGTGGATATATGTATAACTGATCCACTTTGCTGTACACCTGAAACTAACACGGCATTATAAATCAATTATACCCAAAAAAAACTTAAAAAAAAAAAAAAAAAAAAGATGACTGTATTCAAGGAAACCTAGTCAAGACAGGGACCTCGTCTGCCTATCCCTGGGGCCTAAGCTGGGTTTCTCAGCCCCAACCCTGCTGTTGTTTTGAACTGGATAATTCCTTGCTGCAGAAACTGTCATAAGTATTTCAAAATGGTTTTGGCCTCTACAAACTAGAGGCACCCCACTTCATGGTGTGTCTAGATACTGTCCCATGGCCCATGGGGACATTGCCCCCAGTTGAGAATCCCTGATGTAGCCCAGTACTGGACTCACAGAAGCAGCTCCCAAAGGAAGTGTTTGTTGATTGAACAAGTGAACCACTTCTACTTTTTCCTGAAAATAAGTGAATGCTCGTGGAAACTCAGCCAACCTCTCTTCTCCGAAAACCGTGTGTGTGTGTGTGTGTGTGTGTGTGTGTGTGTGTGTTTTGTCTACTGTGTTTTTGTTGTTTTTTTAAGATTTCTTTTTAAAATTTGGACCATTTTTAAAGTCTTGAATTTGTTACACTATTGCTTCTCAGAAAACAACAAAATTCTGCAAAGTAATTATCCTTCAATTAAGAAATTAATTAAAACATTTTTTAAAATAAAAAAAGAAGAAAGCTGGAAAAAAACAACACTGCTTCTGTTTTATCTTTTGGTTTTTTGGCCCTGAGGCATGTGGGATCCTAGCTCTCTGACCAGGGATCCAACCTGTGCCCTTTGCTTTGGAAGGCAAAGTCTTGACCACTGGACCACCAGGGAGGTCCCTACCTACAGTTAAAAACATAAAACACAGACTTCCCTGGTGGTCCAATGGTTAGTGCTTTCACTGCAAGGGACGCCAGTTCGATCCCTGACTGGGGACTCAACAACAAACGAAACAGAGAATGGCCCAGGGCTTCATCCTAGGCCAGGGACACCTGATCTCCGAGGTTCAAGCTTGGGCAGGATAACGAGGGTCCTGCTGGGGTGGAGGTCCTCACGGCCATCACGACAGCCCTTGAAGGAGGGGTCCCCAGGGAGACGCCTACGCCACATGTGGTCTGTTGTTTGACAGGGACATTTAAGCACTTTTCCGGACCCTGATTGGGTTTTAATTGTGTTTGGAATATTGCACTTCCACACACACCAGCTGAATTCAGGATTGTTTTCACATTTCCCTTCTCTTTTCTCTGGCTTGTCTGCGGAGCTGCAGTTGGTTGCGGGGGTGGGGGGGGGGGGGGGGGGGGGGCGGGGGTAGAGAGGAGTGATCTGCATCAGAAAGTGCATCTATGGAATTTTCCACACGTTAACCCATTGGAGGCTTTCTTTAAGCTCTGAATTTCCCAGGATCCGTGTGTGTGTGACGAGGCTGGGACGTGGGACTTCTGGCAGACTTAGGTGTAGGCTAAGATGTCTACTGTCTGCAAGGAGAAGACAGTAATTCAAGATTATACATTTATTCAGCAAACATTCTCCGAATACCCAGCACTGAGTATAAAAGATAATAAAAGGGAGGGATGGGGTAGGGGGAAGATAATAAAAGATGCTTCTCATCTTCAAGTAGCAAGAGAAAGGGTAAGAGCTCATTCATCATTTATTAAGTGCCGGGCATTGTTTTCTTCCAATTTGTAAATATTCACTTGAAGAACCTTCAAAATAACCCTCCAAGGTAGGTCCTATTATTCCTCCCAACTCACAAGTGAGGAAACTGAGGCTCTAAAAGATTCAGAGTGTGTGTGTGTGTGTGTGTGTGTGTGTGTGTGCGCGCGCGCACACGCGCGTGCACGCATGCCATTTTTAAAGTCTTTACTGAATTTGTTACAGTACTGCTTCTGTTTATGGTTATTTTGACTCCGAGGCATGTGTGATCTTAGCTCCTAGACCAGAAATCAAACCTGCACCCCATGCATTAGAAGCCAAAGTCTCAACCACTAGATCATCAAGGAAGTCCCCAGAAGGACATGATTCTGAAGCAACAGAGCCAGGACTTAAAGTCAAATGGAGTCTAGCAAAGATTCTCAACCAGGGGCAACGTGGGCCCCCAAGGTACATTGGAGGGTGGAGGCAGGGGAGGCTTCCCAGGTACTACAGTGGTAAAGAATCCACCTGCCAATGCAGGAGACACAAGAGACACAGGTTTAACCCCTGGGTCGAAAAGAGCCCTGGAGTAGGAAACGGCAACCTGCTCCAGTGTTCTTGCCTGGAAAGTTCCATGGACAGAGAAGCCTAGCAGGCTACAGTCCATGGGGTTGCAAAGAGTTGGACACAACTGAGCACACATGTACACGCAAACACACAAGGCACCAGCTGATGTGTTCAGTGCAACAGCCTCCAGCCTCCCAGCAAGGAGTCAGTTTCTCCCTCAGTAAACAGCTTAGGTCGCACTGAACCTCAGCTGTTAATGATCTCTTAACCAGAAATGGAAGGACTGATGCTGAAGCTAAAGCTTCAATGCTTCTGCCACCTGATGCCAAGAGCATCAATGGAAAAGACCCTGATGCTGGGAAAGATTGAGGGCAAGAGAAGAGGGAGACAAGGGGTGAGATGATTGGATGGCATCATCGACGCAACGGACATGAGTTTGAGCAACCTCCTGGAGATGGTAAAGGACAGGAAACCCTGGCGTGCTGCAGTCCATGGGGTCACAAAGAGTCGGACACAACTTAGGGGCTGAACAATGACAATGACGAACCAGAAATGATCTTATTTCTTCCTGTTACACCAATAAATTCATAACTTCATATGCAGTCCTCTGCATTTTCTCAATTCCATAACCGTCGGCTCCATCCTGGCCCTGCATCATATTTTTGTGTGCTATCTTGGACGGATCACCCACCTCTTCTGGCCTCACTTTTTGGTCTGTAAAATTGTATTTAATTATATCTACCTCTGGCACTTTTTGGCTTCCCAGGTGGCGCAGTGGTAAAGAAACCATCTGCCAATGCAGCAGATCCCAGAGCCTTGTTCAATCCTTGGGTCGGGAAGATCTTCTGATAAAGAATCCACCTACCAATGCAGGAGACCCTGGAGACTTGGGTTCAATCCCAGGGTCGGGAAGATCTCCTGGAGAAAGACATGACAACCCACTCCAGTATTCTGGCCTGGAAATCCCATGGACAGAGGAGCCTGGTGGGCTACAGTTCATGGGGTTTCAAAGAGTCAGATACGACTGAGCAACTAAGCACACAGCACAATGCACTCATATCCAGAACACTGTATCACATGACCACTGCAAGGATTAAGTTAGCTAGTAGATGGCAGATGCCCTCCCTCGGGTCATGGCACACAATACCCTCACAGAGGATGCTAATTCTTCTCCTTTTTGTACTTTTGTTTTTATGACCTCATTTCTTCCCCAACTCCCACCCTTGGCCCCAGTTTCATTTGACAAGTAAACCTGGGAGGATAGGTTCCTCCAGCTATTTCCATCCTGTCTAGACCATGGATTCACTTTGGTAAACAAAATCATGAAACAATCCTCATGGATCCAGATCTGGCTGAGCAGCAGAGTCACAGAAAACCTGTTAATAGACTCTCCAAAAAACATTATATTTCACCTAAGCATCTTTTGGGTTGCAGAATAAAATAAAATAAAATAAAATCCTCCCAAGAGAAAATGGAGTGTGTTCCACCTCAATGGTATTCCATGAAGCAGAATTCCCAAAGATGCAGGATCTTTTTTGTTACTGTTTATTTATTTTATTCATTTGTTTATTTTTGGCTGCTGTGGGTCTTCAATGCTACAAGCAGGTTTTCTCTAGTTGAGGCACGAGAGGGCTACTCTCTAGTTATGGTGCCCAGGCTTCTCACAGCAGTGGTTTCTCTTGTTGCAGCACTTGAGCTTTAGCAGTCACAACACACAAGACTAGCAGCCCAGCAGCATGTGGAATCTTCCAAAAGCAGAGATCAAATCCATGTCACTCGCACAGGCAGGTGAATACTTAATCTCTGGACCACCAGGGAAATCCAAAAACGCAGGATCTCAATACCATAGAGCATCTCCTCTTGGAAAAAGTCTCCCCAATCAAGAATCAAGCACAGGCCACTGAAGAGATGCCCCCTGGAAAAATCTCACTCAGGCCACTCTTTATCAGCTCTGATTCTATCACGTCTGTGGAATCACTATGATTTACAAAGATGCCCCACTGTCCTCCCCCTATTTGGATTTCACAAGCACGAATTACGCCAAGTGCCTCAGCTGGAGGTTGGGAATTGAAAGAAGGAATTCCTGGCCCCAGAACTGCAGAGCACTGAATCCATCTTCACACAAGCAAGTCCTTCCAACAACCCAGCACTTAACAGACTAGAGAGCATCTTGCTAACACAGGCAAAGGCGAGTGAAAAGCCAAGTTCAGCCAGTGTTGTTTTACTCAATAAGTTATGTCCGACTCTTTGTGACCCCAAGGACTAGCCTGCCAGGCTCTTCTGTCAATGGGATTTCCCAGGCAAGAATACTAAAGTGGGTTGCTATTTCTTCCTCCAGGGGATCTTCCCAAGCCAGGGATCGAACCCTGGGTCTCCTGCAGCTCCTGCATTGCAGGCAGATTCTTTACCACTGAGCCACCTGGGAAACCCCAGTTCAGTATAGGGGAGTCTAAATGTGTCTCCCAACCAAGAGGCCAGACAAAAATGAGAAGAGTTGGGAGCAGGGACTGGAGGTAGTAAGAAGCAGGTGAGATGCAGGTTGGGGGTAGTTACGTGGAGGCAATACCCCCAAACAAGGCTATTTCCAACAGGCTTCTCCCTTCCTGCCTCTTACACGTGCATGCTCAGTTTAAACAAGAAAAGATTCACCTTTCTGGCTTCTTGGTAGTCCATGGGGCACAGTTTGGGCTAGAAATTGTAAACAGAGGTCTGCCGGGAGGATTTGCTGAGAGTTTTGATTCCTCATCAAGGAGAAAGTCTCAAGAAGAAAGCTTTTTGACGCCATCCCTGCCTCCTTTCTGTCTGAATGCAGATCTGATGCCTGGAGCTGAGGCAGCCATATTTGAACATGAAGAAGACAGGCTCAAGCAAAAAGGCCAAATGCTAAAGACGGTGGACTGATACAAGGCAAAACCAGATCCTGATGGTCTCATAAGGCAGTCCACCTCTGAAGCACTCACATATGAGGAAAACAACAACAACAAACACCCTCTCCTTGTTTAAAGGACTGTCTGGTGAGCTTCCGTCTATGGGGTCGCACAGAGTTGGACACGACTGAAGCGACTTAGCAGCAGCAGCAGTCAGGCTTTCTGCAACCAAAGGTCGTCTTGGGGATTCAAATTTCTTTCTTGCTATACAAGGCTGTGGGTGCGGTACACCTTTGTTTAATGGGCTGTGAGTGGGACATATATTCCACCTGATAAAGTGTGTACAACACATCAACTAATCTTTGAGAAGAGGTCTTTGTGAACAACTAGAAATGCTCTAACTGCCCAGTGGCAGGGACTGTCATTGGTCAGTCACTAACTCATGCCCAACTCTTTTCGACCCCGTGAACTGCAGCACACCAGGCTTCCCTGTCCTTCACTATTTCCCTGAGTTTGCTCAAGCTCACGTCCACGAGTCAGTGATGCCATCCAACCATTTCATCCTCTTCCCCTCCTATCTTCAACGTTTCCCAGCATCAGGGTCTTTTCCACTGAGTTGGCTTTTCACATCAGGTGGCCAAAGTATTGGAGCTTCAGCTTCAGCATCAGTCCTTCAAATGAATATTCAGGGTTGATTTCCTTCCCATTGACTGGTTTGATTTCCTTGCAGTCCAAGGGACTCTCATGGGTTTCTTCTCCAGCACCACAATTCAAAAGCATCAATTCTTCAGCACTCAGCCTTCCTTATACATTAGCTAAACCTTGGTGCATCTTTATAAAGAAACACAATTCTACCCCTAAGAAATAATGGTATAGAGACAAATTCATTGGCAGGGAGAAGTGAATTCTATGTTAAGATTTTTTTGGTAATTATACCCAATAGCATTTTTTTTTTTTTTTTTTGGCTGCACTGGGAAGCTGGTGGTATCTTAGTTCCCAAACCAGGGATCAAACCAGAGTCCCTAGCAATGGAAGTGAATAATTCTAACCACTGGACCACCAAGGAATTCCCTATATTAAGAATTTTTAAAGCAGTTATCAAACAACATGGGAAAAAGTATCTAGAAAGATATTCACCTGAAGGTAGATAGTGGTTACAATGTGAGCTTTTGGTGGTGGTGGTTTTGTTCTTTTCCATATTACTTGAATATTTTATAATAGGTATATATAATTTTTGTGAATAAAAGCTGTCATTAGCAACATATGCAATCTCTTTATTTTCATTTAGAATTCATATACCATATCCAGAAGACTGGAAAGATATATAGTAATATATGAGTACTAAGCCCCATGGGGTGGGATTACAGGTAATTTTTTTTCCTTATCTGTCTTTTCCACTTTTTTCCAGTAATGAATATATATCACTTGCTTAATTTTTCAAGTTTTGTTTTTGAAAAGCGGCTCCTCTCGTTATCTTTGCCAAAGCCTCCAAACCTCCTCTTGGGAAATATTTTAATCCAATCAAGATCTTCTGGGCCCAACAACAAACTCCAGGACTGGCGTCCTGTGATTTTTAAATAACTAGGAGGATGCAAAATTAGGAGATGGTGGAGTCCTCAATTCCTGGTCATCATCAACTTTCCAAAGCTGGAAGCCTCAAGAACTCCCTGAATTGCTTAATCCAACCCGTTGGTATTGCATTTAAAACCCCAAAGCAAAAGACACAGGGTGATAAGAGGGAAATCCCACCTCCTGATACCAGAGATAAGAAACTCTCCATCCCTTCTCCTCAGAGATAAATCATGCTGACCCACTCTCCACGGATCTCGTCTTGGAAGAAGGATCATAAAAATATGGCAGGCCAAAGCATTTGGGCAAGTTTGATGGAATGACAGAATGTCGGGAAAATATATGATCGATTGAGCAGAGGTGGCTGTCAGTTTGGGGGCTCTCTGGAGTTCAAGCATGTCCATAAAAGAACTCAACATCCCAATGACTCCCCCGGGGAGAAAGAGATCTCCCTTCAGATCCAGCCTGTCACCTAACATCGGTGAGCCGGCGTCCCCCGGGGGGAGCCGGGATTGGTTTTATCTGCGCTTGAAAGAGCCAGAAATGGAAGAAAGGAAGGCCGGAGGGGTAGACAGAGGGGTCTTCTCAAATGATTTAAGGCTCCAGATCTTCCCCTGCCACCCAAGTCCCTTTGGTGCCATAGGGGTCCCAGAAAAGTCAGCCCAGAGAACAGCAACCATGGAAAACAAGATTCCCCAGGCCTGAGGTGGGAAGGAAGACGGAGGGCCCAGTTGCCGCTGTCTCACAGGACTCACGCACAGGGCCCCCGACATGCGTGACCTCGGGTTCACATCAGCGCTGCTGATCAAAAGAGGCAGCTCTCCCAGGTTTCCCCATCCCGGGAGGATTCAAAGTCACCGGGCTTCGCGGCTGGTGTGGATTCCATTAACCCGGAGGTTGGCGCTGCGGAGACTTCTCCAACAGTTGAGCATCAAATGTAATGAATCATGAGAAACCAAGAGCTTGGGCCAGCCCAGTGACCTTTAAAGCAAGATAATACTACTCAAAGGGAACATAGCTGTAGCACCATGAAGACAAATGGGATGGGTGCATGCACCCTTCAATTTCCAGAGCAGACAACAGTCTGCGGTGATCTGGAGATGGGAGTCCCTTCATCCCTTCCCCGGCTTCCTCCAGCCTCCAGCTTCCTCACTGGGCCAAGCACACTTCTTTCTCAGATGAACAGGGTGGATGATGCTCCGTGACAAAGAGCATGCTCAGGGCTCAATCGCTCAGTTGTGTCCAACTCTTTTTTGACCCCGTGGACTATAGCCCACCAGGCTCCTCCGTCCATGGGATTTCCCAGGCAAGAATAGTGGAGCGGATTGTCACTTCCTCCTCCAAGAGATCTTCCAGACCCAGGGATCAAACCCACGTCTCCTGCATTCTCAAGCAGATTCTTTACCACTGAGCCACCTGCGAAGCCCCACATGAGATGCAATTTCTTAAGAGAGCATTTTGCATAAGGAGACCCTTGTATGTCCCATGGTTTACAGCATCAAAGCCAATGTAGGTCTTGGTTTCCTGCCCAAAGAAGTATCAATACGCCCTCCTCAGAATCCACCAGGGTTCTGAAACATACTAGATCATCTAAAAGATTGTGTGTGTGTGTGTGTGTACACACGCACATTCACCCCTTTATTTTTTCTATTCTTCAGCATCTGCGTTGCCCCAAGTTTTGCATAGAAATAGATACAGGGTATTTCAAGATCTAGACCAAATCCTGACTTCAAGAAATCAGATCAATTTCAGGCAGTGCCTGGGTTCAGCAAGAGGCCAGTCTACCCAGAAACGTAAACCAATTCCAGTCAGGGCTAGGTGAATACTCAGCAGACAGACGTATTGGCCCCACATAGGCTCAGCTCAGATGCACACACTGGAACATGCACCACACACTCACACACACACACGGGCGCACACACACACGGGCGCATGCACACACATCCATACACACGCTCATTTTGGGCCCGGCTATCATAAAACTTAAGACACTTATATGGGGGTGAGAGGTCAGGAGGGGAGAAACATTATTTTCTGTTATTAATTACACCTTATCCATTCTACATGTGCTGCACTCGTCTTAGATAAAGTTACAGTTCTATTTTATTAGGAAGCCTCCGGGATCATGTAAAGGGGGATTTTGGACTGAGACAAAGGAAATCGCAGGATGGGGTGCAAGGAGCGGGGAGCGGGGGTGGGCAGGGGGAGCTCATTTGTTCTGCTCCTCTGAAGCCCAGCCAGTCTCCTCCTAGGCCATTTCCAGGACTGAATCTGCACATTCTTGAAATAGCTCGCTCTGCAAAAGCCAAGTGAACCTGGTCGCCAAATCAACGCGGTCGTTCCTCGGGACTATAGGTTTCCTGAAGGGAAGGACAGGAGGTGAGAGAGAGAGGGGACGGTGAACCAGCTACGGCTGGGTTCAAAGAGAGACATGAGGCCAGCTAAGTGGGCGGCACTTGGAAGTTCAAGTCCATATCCAAGTCACCCATGCTCACCCCGCAATGGGCAGCCACTGGAGAGAAAGCCCTCTTTGCTGGGCATTCCCACCAGTGAGAATTAAGGGTGCCAGTGGGTTAGGCAGATGGAGGGCCTTGGGGTTCAACAGGAGGAATCTCTGGGCCTCTTCACCCTTGGAGGACAATCAGAGAAGAAGACTCAATTGTCTACCATGAGAAAGATTAAATTGAGACTTCCCGGGGGGCAGAGAGGCGATAAAATGGCAGCACGAAAAACAGACTATCTCATTTCCAAGAAGCAGCCAGAAAAGATCCAGGAGGACAAAACCTGGATTTAAATCCTGGGCCAACTCTTTCTCTGGGCAAGCTATCCGTTCTCCCTGAACCTCAGTTTCCCCCATTCGAAAACTAGGAGAAATCACATCAGTAATAACACAGATCACACCACTGTCACTAACAGCAGCCACGACATTACAAGGGCCCTGACCGTCATCAGAGGAGTCCGCCCTTCCTAAGGCACTTACTACAACATATTGGGAAGCGCATCAGAGCCATAAATCACTGTGCAGATATAATTTATTGTTATTAATATGATCTGCCCTGTCTTTCTCCAGCTCCCCCCACCCCCACCCCCGGGGCTGCCAGGAGAGTCTGTGCTCTGTCATCATGCACTTGAAGACAGCTTGTTTTGTCCCTTCTCTCCTCTTGTTTCTAATCACAATGTTCTAATTCTCCAGCTGAGGTTGAATTCAATTCTCGGCCGGAGTTAGATGCCATATATTACCCCCTGTCTGGGCAGCAATCTGGCTTCTGTCTCCTGGAGCCGCCGTGGGCCCCGTGCTTCCTAGGCACTGGGCCCCGGGCTCAGCTGAGCACCGGTGATGGTTTACAGCCGATGGCTATGCAGCGAGACATCTTTCTAGGATCCCCCTTTTACACAGCAGAAGACTAAGTCTCAGGAAAAGACTGAAACGGAAGCTCCAAGACTTGGGCCACCTGATTCAAAGAGCGAACTCATTGGAAAAGACCCTGATGCTGGGAAAGACTGAAAGCAGAAGAAGGCGACAGAAGATGAGACGACTGGATGGCATCACCGTCTCAATGGATATGAGTCTGAGCAAACTCAGGGAGATAGTGAAGGATAAGGAAGCCTGGCGTGCTGCAGCCCATAGGGTCGCAAAGAAGAGGACACAGCTTAGTGACTGAACAACTAACTATAGGAAAGACAGCTTGATTTAATCCGGAGTGTCTCACTTCAAAACAGCACATCTCTCTGCCTCCTGAACACTTAACAAACAAAACACTGGGGTTTTGTTTGTCTGTTTTGGTTGGCGGGATTTTAGTTCCTGGACCAGGGATTGAACCCGGGCCCCAGCAGTGAAAGCACCAAGTCCTAACCACTGGCCACCAGGGAATCCCCTTTCACCATATTCTTCTTCTTCCTCCTCTTCTTTCCCTTCTCCTTCTTTGTTTTCCCTCCTGAATACTTAACATCACTCCACTGAGTCTTCAGACAACTCGGGATCCCCGCCTGTTACTAGAATGTCCATTTCACACACAAGGGAACTGAGACTCGAGAATGAACGGGGTCCCTTAGAAGAACAGACTCTGCTGTCCCAAGTTGAGTGAAGCATTCAGAAACCCCCAGTTCTGATTTCAAGGAACAAGCCAGAGGACAAGGAAGAGGGGGAGGGAGGAGGCAGCCTACGGTTGGAACGGCTCTATCTGCCCATCAGAATGTTTCCTGGGGGTCCCGCCAGGAATTCAGGCCTGTGGGCCTCACTGGGAGTCCTGCCAATGAAGCCAGGGCCCTGGACGCCTTTGATCCTTCCCCCCTGTCCATCCCTCCCCTGATGTAATCCTGCCTCACAGCCCTGAGGTCTAATTTGTGATATCCCAGCAGTGGCCCCCAGGGCACCAGGCAAGCAGGGGACTTTGAAGGCCTAGCGATGCTGATAGGGAATTCCACGTTCTAGGAGAGAAGAGAGAGTCAGGATCAGTCACCTACTAATCCAAGATATGACAATTCAAGTATCACATCTGCCTACTCATTAGCTCTCTGTATATTCCATCTTTTTCCTTGTAGGGCTGTGTCTTCGGGTTTCTGCTTCTCTTTGCAGGTACAACCAGGTATTTCTGACCCTCTCCTGGCTCCTTTCCCCTGTATTATCTGTGTGGGGGTAATTCTGTCTCTCTCTCCTTTTTTTCCCTCTCCTTTCCTTTCTGTCCTTCTCTCTCTTGTGTTTCTTTCTCTCTGTGTCTGGGTGTCTCTCTCTCATCTCCTTCCGTCTTTGGACTCTTTCCACCTCTGCCTCTCTTCTCCCCCTGTGATCTGTCTGCCCCCTTCGATGTCTCCCAGGAAAGCCCAGTCACTCCACAAAACCATTTAGCAGAGGCAACAGCAGCAGTCAAGGAAACAAGGCTCAGGCAGGGAAGATTCACCCTAACTCAGAGCCACAGTGGGTGGGTGAACCTGTCCAAAGCCTCAGTCACCTTCTGTCCATCACTAAGGACGAGACTGGCGTCACAGAGGACCCAGGTCACTTCAAGTATCTGAACGTGGTATTAGGAGAGAAAAAATACTGCTGATGGGGAGATTCCCGGGAGGTTTGCTACGTGGGGGTGAAGAGCCTCCACTCTCCCTGAGAACCTTCCAGACACGCTAATCAATTTCCAGTTCACTCTTCCAACATTACTGGGGGCTGCCAAGCCCACACTCACAGATTGATCTCCATTGCCAGGTTTCCCACCAGTTATCACAGCCAAAACTGTCCCCTTGGTGAAATCTTGGAGCATGTCCACATTTTGAAACTCTGTGAACCAAACGAATGCGCACATGCAATGCACCAGGGTCTTTCGGCCACAGCCCTGTCCCTGCCTTCAACACACACCATTTAACCTATCAAGCCTCTGCATTTATTGAGCTATTTCATTAACCTTCTTTCATCTAAACTTCTCAACAGATCAGTGACTAGGATTCATCCTCTTGATATAAACTGAGATGTCAGAAAACTGGGATTCGGACAAACTCAGTGATTTTTCCAAGGTGACACAGACTTGTGTCACCAGTGTGGGCATCTCTTTTCACATGTAGGAAAGACAACTGGAAATTCACCTGAGCATTGTTTTTGCTTTTTTTTCCCCTGACCCCTCCACTCATGGAGCGATCACCTCAGAGCTGGATTTTGCTTCCAGGCCAAGCATACTGGGTTATTTAGCTTTCAGAACCTATACCAGTGCAAAAACATAATTTCTCTTCTCTAGAAAACTACTTCTCTTTTTTTTTTTTTTTGCTTGGGAAATGCTGTTTTCTCCTTCATTTAGGGGCAGGAGACATTCCGGATATTTAGCTTTTGGAAGGCAAATTTGGCATCCGGATTGTTTTCTGCCTTATTAAACTTTTCAGAAACTGTATCTCTCTTAAACAGCCTGTGGGGGCTCAGCCGCCACCCCGTCTCCACCCCCCACCCCCAAGGACCCTCGGCATCAGCCCACACGTTCCAGCATCCCATCTGCCAGAGGCCGAAGCCAAAACACATCCCAGGGAAAAAGCCGGAGAGGAAGGGGCGAGGCCGAGAGAGAGATGTCTAATCATCGCCCAACCTTTGAAAAGTATCCCGAGCAAATCGAGTTTGTCTAAGATGCATCCAGCATTTAACATTTAATGGGAGCTGATCCGTTCAACGCACCACATGCCGTGGGTAAATGGATCCTTCCCCTTTAAGGGTCTGTTGATGTTAGGTGAAGGAGAAAAACAGTTGTTATGATTCAGAAACTCAGGATGAACCCAATTAATCAATGCTGAGATGATTTGAATCATGTGGCAAATGCTTGGTCACCTCTCTGATATCCTACCCCCGTCCCTGGGAAGACGCAGACATGATTGATGTCACCTGTGACCACTACGTCTCCAGGCCAGACCACCGCCCCCCTCTTCCCAAACCCGGCAGACAGAGAAACAAATTAGATCCAAAGACCCAGGATCAGTTTCAGAGGGGACAGGCCTCCGGTTGGGGAGGAGGTGGTCTCTGGGGGGTGCCTGGCCTGGTCTGTCTGTCACAGGCAGGCAGAAGATAGAGGCCAGACCATATGGGGGTGGCGGAGGGAGGCACGCTCAGGGATGGGGTGGTCAGGGCCTCCAAGCCTGGAGCATGCCTGTATCTTTGAGGGCTTAAAAAAAAAATTTTTTTTAGTGTAAAAATAATTGCTCAGGCTTCCCCTGCCTCTTAGAATTACATTCAGGCGTGTCTGCCCTGGGCCTCAACTGGGAGGAAATGGGGTTCACGAGGGAGAGAGTAGGAGAGAGTGCTCATCAGAGTTATTTTGATTGCTTTGAAAGTCTCTGCCTGTTACACACACACACACACAATTGCCTTTTCCCTGGTAGCCTCTATTGATATAAATCTGCCCTCATTGATACGAATCTCCAGCCAGGTCAGCTCCACATGCCCACTGTCACCCCACTATTTTTCTTAATTCCTTTTTTTTTTTTTTTTGTAGCCACACCTTGAGGCATGTGGGATCTTAGTGCCTAGATCAGTGATCAAACCCCAGCCCTGTGCAGTGGAAGCGCAGAGTCCTAACCACTGAACCACCAGGGAATTCCTGTCCCCAGTTTTTATATCAGCCTTCTTTCCTTTCTTCCTCCCCCAGGAGACAACAGACCATAGGGGCGGGGCCTCTTCTGCATTCTTAGATGCCTTGGTTTCTAAAATCAGACCCTCATATTCTCCAGGGATTCTTGTCTACACTCATGCACACATACATCCAAATCACTTCTGGGGTTTATGAACTAACCAGGAGGCCTGGTTGTCTCTTCCCCTCTTTTTCTATCTCCTTATTCATTCTTTTTTTTTTTTTTTTTTTTGCCGCACCTCAAGGCATGCAGGATCTTCATTCCCCGACCAGAGCACGGACCCGTGCCTCTTGAGTGGAAGTGGACAGTCCTAACCTCTGGCCCACCAGGGAAGTCCCTCCTTATTCATTATTTTTGTTCTTTCCTCTCCTCTCTGTCTTTTATGTCCCCCCTTCCTCCCCTACCACCTTACTTTCATTCATTCCACAAACATTTCCAGACCACTGCGGGCACCTCCAGGGGCTGCTGGGAAGATGAGGAGATAAGGTCCCCACCTTCGGAGTGTGCAGGAGAGACGCGAAGATTAAGAGAGCAGGGTGCCCCATTTCCTCATTTTTCTCACCTTCTCCCCAAAGTCTGTGCTGCAGCAGAGTTCATCAGCACCTCCAATCCCATGTCTGGATTCTGACCTCAGAGTCTTTCCTGATGCCAGCCTTCGATGGGGAGCACTGCCCCTGAATCCATGTAGGTAATTCACTTTTCCTTCCTGAGATGTCTCCCCATGATGTCTTCCGGAACCTTCTAGTCATCGTCCAGCTCTTCTTTCTGCCAAGTCACTGAAAATACAAGACAACCAGAACCTCACTTACCTTGTCCAGACTGCATCCCAGGGATCCAGCCCCTAGCTCGGTGCTCGGCGCGCGGTAGGTGGTCCAAACACCTGCTGAATAAACAGCATGAGGAGGGCTGCACCCGCTTTCCACTCGACATCACCTGACTGGCTCTACAGTGTGCTCATTTTTCTAAACAAATAATTACATCTAGTCTCCTTCCAGAAAGCCTTTCAGATTGTTTACAATGCAGATTCCCAGACCCCTAAAGAGGTAGATTCCTTAACCCAGCGGTGGGGCCCTGGGAACCATCCCAGGGAACTCTGACGCAGCCCCTCCTCAGATCACCCTTTCAGACACTCTACGGTGGACAATGGGGAGCCATTGAAGGTGTAGGAGAAAGAGCAGGACTTGGCAGGTTTAAAGAAGGTCCCGGTGTCTGCAGTCTAACAGATGAAGCAGCAGACGTAGGTGGAGGTGGGGGGAGATAATTAGGAGATGGAAGTTCTAGAACTCTCTTGAGTGCTCAGGGGCAAAAATCTTCTTAGAAGAGGGTTTAGGGCACTCAGAGCATGTTTATTTGGGGGTATTTGAGGAGAACTCACATGGGATTTCCAGGAGGCTCCCCGGGTTTCTTTCACCTCTGCCTGGGAGAAAAGGCCATTCAAATCCAGAAACGGGCAGGTCTCAAGTGGCGAACTGGCCGAATTCTTGAAGAAAGTTCGAGAAAGGAAAGATGGGCCTCCCTTTCCTTCTTCATTTCCTGCCCCCCTGCATTTCCGAAAGCCTCTTAGCAGCACCCCACACCTCCCCCTGCAGCAGCCCCCGCCCCAACCTGTAGGGTCTGGAGGAACCAGGCTCCCAGCTTCTGCCCTCCCAGGGTTCTCAGAACTGCATCTGGCCGCGGACCCTGGGCTCTGGCCGGCGGCATCTGTTTGCAATGTTTGAGTCAGTAGTTTTATTTCTGCTCGGCGGTATAATATAAACTATCCTGCTACACGGCAGGCAAACTGGGCGCGGAGCCGGCCGCTCTGTAGTCCTGCAGCGGGACCAGAGCAGAGCTTAAATGAGCTGGTGGGCTCGGGCAAGGCCCCTGGAGCAGCCCAGAGGAAATGGCTGGTCTTTGGAAAGTTCTCCCCAGGCTGGGCCTCTGCCGTTGGAATCCCAGGGCAGTTGCTGGCTGACCCCGGAAATCTGCACCACCCACGACACCCATACTCGCAAGCACACACAAATCTCCCCCTCTTGCCCACTTCCTGAGGCTGCAGAGATAGGCTACAGCTATCTGCTCCAAGGGTGGATATTAGCCAAAAGCTTGACTTCTGCTCTTTTTTGTTTGTTTGTTTTGTTTTTATTGGCCTTACCTCGAGGCATGCAGGATCTTAGTTCCCCAACCAGGGATCAAACTGGAGCCCCTGCAGCCATAGCACAGTATCTTAACCACTGGATTTCCAGGTAAGTCAAAAGCTTAATTTCTGGAGTCAGCCTGCCTTGGCACAAATTCTTCCGGCCATACTATTTGGGGCACAAGCTTTCACCTCCCCGGGTCTCAGTTTCTGCATCTGTACAACAGGACTCACAATCATCCCTTCTACGTAATGGGGCTGTTTTGAGCAATATCTGCAAAGCACTTGGCAAAGCACCCCAGTGTGGTGGGCACTCAATAAACATTTTCTGTTACCCAATTAAATCTGCCTCCAATGTCGGAGACCCATTCAATCACTAGGACGTATGAAGTGAAATGAAAAGAAAGACCCAACCGGCATTGGAAGCAGGCACTGGGTTTGATCATTACCCTCAGACCAGCTGGATGGATGTGCGTGCCCTGCCGAGATGCTGGGGCAAGTACCGGCTTGGCCAAAAGTTGGTTCAGGTTTTTCCACACCATCCTACAGGAAGACCCACATGAACTTTGGGGCCTATCCAATGTAAAAGGCAATCCAACTTCTCCCCCACTTCTCACAGAATCCCCTTTGGGGGAGGGGGTTCTCCCAACTTGGGAGGAGGAGACAATATCCTATGTCTGACTTCCCCCAGAGAAGCAGATATGGGGGGCAGTCCTGAGACTTGATGGAGGGGCAGGACCCTCAGTCCTTTGAATCCTTGTATCAGTGGGGAGGCTTTGGGGATGAAGAAAGAATCTATACTCTGGGAGAGGCTTCCCAGGTAGCTCAGTGGTAAAGAATCCACCTGTCATAAAGGAGATGCAGGTTCAACCCCTGAGTTGAGAAGATCCCCTGGAGAAAGAAACGGCAATCCACTCCAGTATTCTTGCTGGGGAATTCCCATGGACAGAGGAGCCTGGCGAGCTACAGTCCACGGGGTCGCAGAAGAGTCAGACACAACTGAGGGACTACACACCAACGAACATACCTGTGGAGGCCCCTCACCTGGACTAAGGCGGGTGCTATTAGCCCTGATGGCAGTGGGGGGCTGGACCTCTCTACCACACCACAGACGTGACCCTGGACATTTCCAAAGACAGAGGGACAGTCCCCACACCCAGCGCCCCAGCAGCCTCCCTGGCACAGTTGTCTACAGAGGAAGACCAAGAGATCCCTTTCATCGTCCTATTTTTCTATCTTTCGTGTTCAGGCGCATCCAACTCTGCAACCTCAAGGACTGCAGCCCACCAGGCTCTTCTGTCCATGGGATTTTTTAGGCAAGGATTCTGGAGTGGGTTGCCATTTCCTCCTCCATTTTCTTTCTTTAATAGACATTTTCCTACTCCATTTTCTATCTTTAATGCTGAGTCTACACTTTGCATGTAACAGATTCTCAACAAATATTGAATGTGAATTCACATGTGTATGCTGCAGTGAGTATTGTGTGTGTGTGTGTCTGCTGAGCTTCCAGGAGGGTATGTGCAAACATACATGATGAAGCTGCTTGTATCTTGGGAAGGTTGTATAACCCTGTTCACACGCATGTGTGCAGGCAAGGGTGTCCCTGAAGCTGGACATAAAGTCCCTTGAGGGCCTGAGGAGTGTCCCCAAGACCCTTCCTGGGGACAGACACACCCTCAGATGCCCACCCCAGAGGTGGCAGGATGACATTTAAAAATCGAAGATGGGGTGTGCTGGGGTTGGCAGGTCATTTAAACCACTGACAGAAAACACTTTATCTGGAAAAGAAACTAACCCCTAAAGACCCTTATGCTGGGACCTGGAGGGGGCAAATGTCCCCTGACCCTGGACCAATCAGGCCAGGGCAGCCAAGGACCCACCGCACGGTAGACCTCAGATTCCTGCAGCCAAGGTGAATTGGCGTCAATGTGGTTTTCTGTCCCCTGTTGGCTACAAGTCTCACTGACCAGTTTGGATCATCCGTCTCTGCTGTTTCTGTCTCTCTGTCTCTTTGTCTCTCCAGGTCTGTTTGTTTCTCCCACTCACAATGTCTGTCTATCTCTGTATCAATTCTGGGTCTTTATTTCTCTCCATTTTATATGCAGAGTACATCATGAGAAATGCTGGACTGGAAGAAACACAAGTTGGAATCAAGATTGCCGGGAGAAATATCAATAACCTCAGATATGCAGATGACACCACTCTTATGGCAGAAAGTGAAGAGGGGCTAAAAAGCCTCTTGATGAAAGTGAAAGTGGAGAGTGAAAAGGTTGGCTTAAAGCTCAACATTCAGAAAACGAAGATCATGGCATCTGGTCCCATCACTGCATGGGAAATAGATGGGGAAACAGTGGAAACAGTGTCAGACTTTGTTTTTCTGGGCTCCAAAATCACTGCAGATGGTGACTGCAGTCATGAAATTAAAAGACGCTTGCTCCTTGGAAGGAAAGTTATGACCAACCTAGATAGCATATTCAAAATCAGAGACATTATTTTACCAACAAAGGTTCGCCTAGTCAAGGCTATGGTCTTTCCTGTGGTCATGTATGGATGGGAGAGCTGGACTGTGAAGAAGGCTGAGCGCCCAAGAATTGATGCTTTTGAACTGTGGTGTTGGAGAAGACTCTTGAGAGTCCCTTGGACTGCAAGGAGATCCAACCAGTCCATTCTGAAGGAGCTCAATCCTGGAATTTCTTTAGAAGGAATGATGCTAAAGCTGAAACTCCAGTATTTTGGCCACCTCATGCGAAGAGTTGACTCATTGGAGAAGACTCTGATGCTGGGAGGGATTGAGGGCAGGAGGAGAAGGGGACGACAGAGGATGAGATGGCTGGATGGCATCACTGACTCGATGGATGCGAGTCTGAGTGACCTCCGGGAGCTGGTGATGGACAGGGAGGCCTGGCGTGCTGTGGTTCATGGGGTCGCAAAGAGTCGGACACGACTGAGCGACTGATCTGATCTGATTTCTCTCCACTGTCTCTCTCCCTGCCTCTCTTGGTTTAGGCTTCCTTCTCGGTCTCTCCGAGCCAATTTCTCCGTCTCTCCCTCCCTGAGTCTCTCTCCTCTCTGCTTTCTCTCTACCCAGTGTTTCTCTATATGCGTCAGTATTCTTCCGCGTTTCTCCTTCCATCCACCACCCTCCCAGCCTGCCTCCCTCTCTCCTCTGTGCGTATCTCTCTCCCGATCTCGGTGCGTCCATCTCTGCCCCCTCAGCCTGGGTCTCTCTTCCGTGTGGTTTGTGTCTCTGCAGCTCCCTGCGCACCCCGCCCCTCCCCCGCGCCTCCCTGGGAACCCGCCCCACCACGCGCGCCTGCGGATCGTCACTCAGCGGCCCTGCCGGATCCAGCGCGTGGGGCCGCTTTGTTCTCAGCTCCCTCCTCCTACACTCCCCCCACCCCCGCATCGCCCTTCAGGCCTTGCTTTCACTTCCTTCTTCCTGGCCCAGGCAAGCTGGACCATCTCTCCAGCCCACGATGCGGAAATGCGCCAACGCCCCCCCACCCAGGGAGCGCCAGGGCACAGGGAGGCTGAGTCTGGACCACCCCGACGACACCATTGTGGGGGAAGAGGGGCACCACGAAGGAGACACCCCACCACCACCGCTTCCTCTGCCCCAGTCCCTCGGTACAGGGAAGAGGGGAAAGGCTAGTTCCAGGCCTTCTTAGGCGGGATCCCACCCTTGACTCCAACCCTGACTCCATCCCTGATTCGAGTGGCCTTGACCAAGCAGAACCCCTCTCTAGGTCTGTAAAATAATACTCCAGGCCTCATCTGACTCTAACTGAAGGCACAATGGTTTTATCCACTGCCACCTGCCCCTGCCTCCAGCCTCCCTCGGTGGAGTGTCTGGTTCCCCGTGTTCAGTTCAGTTCAGTCGCTCAGTAGTGTCCAACTCTTTGCGACCCCATGAATCTCAGCACGCCGGGCCTCCCTTTCCATCACCAACTCCCAGAGTTCACTCAGACTCACATTCATTGAGTCAGCGATGCCATCCAGCCATCTCATCCTCTTTCGTCGTCCCCTTCTCCTCCTGCCCCCAATCCCTCCCAGCATCAGAGTCTTTTCCAATGAGTCAACTCTTGGCATGAGGTGGCCAAAGTATTGGAGTTTCAGCTTTAGCATCATTCCTTCCAAAGAAATCCCAGGGCTGATCTCCTTCAGAATGGACTGGCTGGATCTCCTTGCAGTCCTTGCAGTTGATACATTGATTGAAACCCGCATCCCAGGATCCTCGCATCAGCTGGGTCCTCAGGCTGCCTGCATCTGCCTCCCTGGGCACTAGCACCCACCACCTTAGCACACACTTTATCCTCCCAGCTCCTGAAACAGAATAGGAAAGTCTGAGATCTCTATAATGAAATACTCTGCTGCCCCAGAGAGTCACCAGAAATAGAGATACCAACATAAATCAGCCCCCAAAGCAGGCATCAGCACGTTTCTGGAGCTGTGGATCACAGCCTAAGGAACAGCCCTCGATCCGGCAACAGCCCATTTCCTGGGGCTGTTCTGTGTCTCAGGTGTCTTTGGGTGTCTGTGATCAAATCAAGGATAATCCAGTTCAGTGTCAGATTTAGGGCAAGGAGATAGGAATTCTCTCCTTTGTCACAGTGTCTACTCCCTCAACTTCCTCTCTCTGCCCTCTTTTTTTTTTTTTTTTTTTAATCTTTTGGCTGCCCTGCATGGCATGTGGGATCTTAGTTCCCCAACTAGGGATGGAACTCTCAGCCCCTGCATTGGAAGCTCAGAGTTTTAACCACTGGAGTGCTGGGGAAGTCCGTCTGCCCTCTATTTTTACCTCTCTGTCTCTGGGCCACGTACTGGCTGAGCACCTTGAGCAAGTGTCTTCATGTCTCTGACTCTCGATCAGATCAGATCAGTTGCTCAGTCGTGTCCAACTCTTTGCGACCCCATGAATCGCAGCACGCCAGGCCTCCCTGTCCATCACCAACTCCCAGAGTTCACTCAGACTCACATCCATCGAGTCAGTGATGCCATCCAGCCATCTCATCCTCTGTCATCCCCTTCTCCTCCTGCCCCCAATCCCTCCCAACATCAGAGTCCTTTCCAATGAGTCAACTCTTCACATGAGGTAGCCAAAGTACGGGAGTTTCAGCTTTAGCATCATTCCTTCCAAAGAAACCCCAGGGCTGATCTTCAGAATGGACTGGTTGGATCTCCTTGCAGTCCAAGGGACTCTCAAGACTCTCAATGGTATACAGTAAATTGCAATACAGCTGACTTACTGTGCTGCTAGAAAAAAGTGTAGCCCTAGCACTAATACTAATAATAGAAAGAAGGAGGGGGAGGAGGGAAGGCTGAAGAGAGGAGGGGTGTGCCATGTCTATGTGGGCCTTAAACAAGTATTCACATAAGTCACTCTAGCTGGATATACATGCAGACATTAGCACACAGAGCTACTGGGTCTTAGAGACACTCCAGGCCAAAGTTAATTACTCCAGCCCAGACCGGCACCCTCCAGCCCCACCCTGCCCATCCCCACCCCCCCCCCCCACCCCCACCACCACCCTTGGCTCAGTGGTCCCAAGGGCAGGAGGCCTCAGAGGAATCCCATCACTGGGATTAAAAACCACTTCTCCTGTAGAAGCCCATATACTCCATCCTTGGGCTGTGATCAAGAAGCCTTTGGAGAACCTCCGTTGTGGTGCAGTAATTAAGACCCCATGCTTCCAATGTAGGGGACATATGTTCAATTTCTGGATGGAGAACTGAAGTCCCACATGCTGCATGATGAAGCCAAAAATTAAAAAAAAAAAAAAGAAGAAGAAGAAGCCTTTGGGCTGTCAAAGAAAGAGCATTTCTTCAGGCATCCAGGGAGCACCCCACTGCCATCCCCTCTCCAAAAGCACGGGGAGCCTGCTTTCCTAGAACCCTGGGATTGGGAACTCCATCTGCTTGGTTCTGAATCTGTTTTTTGTTTGTGATCTGATGAGTATCTACGAATATTATGATCACCGATGACTCAGCAATTGCACACTCTAACCCCTGTACCGCCATGATTTTGCAGTTGGAGTAACTGAGGCCCAGAGAAGTTGAGCAACTTCCACAAAGTCACACAGTAGGCGGAGGACAAAAGGGAAAACCCAGGTCTGTCCCAGGCCCTTCCCTCACTTCTTCCCTCAGGGCTGCGGCAGGCACCGTGGCGTGGGAGGGAGATGCTGAGGCCCAGAACCAGAGGGTTCCACCTCTGTTTGCCCTCCTGACTCGATGTGGGATTGTAGGACATCCTCTACCCCTCTCCAGGCCTGTTTCCCCACCTGGATGCCGGCTGCACCAACTGTCCTGAGATCCTCTCATTCTGTGCTGTAGCTCATTTCAGATAAAATCAGAACCTGCTTCCACCAGAATATGCCCTATTTACATCAAGTGACTTCCCACTAACAGCCTCCTCCCTACTGGAGGGTGTCTAAAGCCGGGAATTTACTGGCTGTGTGACTCTGAAAAAATGACTTAACTTCTCTGTGCCTTTTAAAGGGACTAGAACCATATATTATGCACAGCATAGTAAGTGCTCAATAAACAACGTCTGGTATCATTAGTTTTACTCTGATTATCGACACCCGATCTCTGCTTCCCTTACTTTCAACGTCTAAACCTCCAGCCCTCAGCTGCCTCCACCACCAGCTTAGTCCTTAGACTACAGAGAGGTAGGTGAGAGACCGTGGGTGGAGAGCCCGCAGTGTAGACTTGTGCCGCTGGCTAAGCGCCCAGAGCCACGGCTGTGCACCCTAGTGGTGACCACCTTTGAAGTTACTGCCTTGTGTAACCCTTGTTCCACCCCCATCCTCCTGTTTGCCTCCGCGTGACCCTGGGGAGGAAAATGCAGCCCAGGGACAGTAATCCTGGGATTTCTTTCATGTGACTCAGAAGAGAGCTGGGAAAGGCTCTCCCAGAGGCAGGATACTGATGGTTAGGAGTGCCTGCCTCTGAGTTCAACTCCTGACTCCGGTCTCCCTTGGTATGTGACTTGGGGCTGGTGACGTCTCTGTGCCATGACACTTTACTGTCATGTGTTAAGAACATAGTTCATATAGTCACTGTGAGAAACATTTGGGATAAATGAAAAAGCCAGTGGCTTAGAATGGTGCCCTGCACAGAATAGGTACTTAACAAAGGAAGGGCAGTTGTCGTCAGGGCAGTTACTGATGTAAGCCGTAAGTCCAGAGAAGTATTGTTATGAAAAGGGTTCATTCAAACTAAAACTTGAATCCCTACAGGGTGGGATGGGAAACCAACCTCAGCCTCAGTTTTCCTCATCTGTAAAGTGGGGATAATCCCGCCTTGCCAGGAAACCAGATGAAAATTGAAACCAGGCTGTTAACAGAGAGAAGGTGCCAGTTTCCATCACAGCATCCCTAATCCCTGTGCACCTCCTCTATCTTCACTCCCAAGACTTTGAATATGCATTGAGGGTGTTTACACACACAAGCCACATCATACTCCTCAAAAGAGGGGCCATGGGGCCAGTCTTTCGAATATTTCCCTTCTCCCAGTCCATCCTTGCCAACCATCAATCGGAAGGCATCTGCTGAAGAGCTCCAACCCAGCGGAACTCTTGGAGTAACCGCCTCCACCCACCCTCGCGGGTGTAGACCCTGATTCCCGGGACGCAAGAGAGGAAGAATGTTTGTGCAGCCTTCAAACGACTTGGCAGCCTGCAAGAGGGAAAAGGCCGCGCCGGGGAGAGTTCAAATTGAAATTACACGGAGGGAAGAACGTGCAGATCAGCTCTGAAGCTCATAAAACAGAGCGAGGTGACTGAGAACAAACACGCCTCCAGAAGGAAAATGGAAAAGTTCGTAAAAGGCGCTTTTCAAAGCCTGGCAGGGATGGGGTAGGGGGCGAGCCAAGGCGCCCCCCACCACCCCCCGCCGCAAGGCCAAGGCCCTCTGGCTGTCCGGACCTGGGGTCTGGGAGTGGGTAAATTGGCCCAACCTTCATCTCCTCCAACTGGGGAGATCAGAGTTCTCTGGTCCCCTCTCCTTCCATGAGCTTGGCCCACTGGAAATGAGAGGAGATGGGGAGAGTGGTCCGATCTCGAACCCAAGCTGGGTCTGGGGTCCTGGGGAGGACCCTCCCCACTGGATGTTGCTGGCGGGGATGTAACAAAAGCTTAGTCCTGAAAAGCAAGCAGTGGGGAGAGCACTCCATCACTGATATTCACTGGAGATGGGGTCATTGTTTGGATTTTACTCAAAGAACATTTGGAACACAACATTGCAATTCAACTATACTTCAGTAGAAAATAATTTTAAAACAAAGAGCACTTGGAGTGCCTATTGAACCCTCCAGAGGCAAGACAGCCCACCTCCCAAACCTTCTCCACCCCCCATCCTCCCATCCTCACCCTTTTCTTTCACCTGGGAGAAGGCCAGTGTCGACCTCTAACCCCGGGCCGTGCGCCCTGGCTCCAGGACTGGGTCCCCGTCGCCGCACCCGGGCTCTCCAAGTCAGGGCCCCCCGCGCTCAGCCTCCTGTGCAACTCATTAATTCTGCAAACACCTGGGTTATCCGCCGGAGGCTTTAAGGAAAAGCCTGGAAGTTAACCTCAGGCCCCTCTCACACTGCCGGAAGGCACCGCCATTGGAGGATTCTCGGAAAACATCAGTCGCTGCAGCCTCTCGCCCCTCTCCCCTCGCCGGCATCTTGACAGAGGGTCTTTCTATAACTTACAGGGAGCGCAAAGCCGGAAACTGGTCCGGATGCAGGACCCCATAGCTTCCTAGGTGCTTCTACAACTTCCGGCTTCAGTGATCCCCAAGATGGGGAAACTGAGATTCGGAGAGGTTAGGGTGCCCCCAAGACAAGCTGCCTGGACGAGGCAGAATCGGGCTGAACCGAGAGTTTTACACGTTTCCAGTCTGGTTGGGCGCTTTCCGAGCTGCCTTTCTGACCTCCCTGAACTGGATCGCCCCGGGGGTAGAGCCCGCAGACTGACTCGGCCTCCGACCTCAGATGCCTTGTCAGAGAGTACTCTGGTGTATTTCCCTGGTCGTCATCCTCCCCGGCGGCCTAAGTGGCCTATTTCCCCACTCCTCTCCTGTCCCTCCCAGCCCTCCCACCCTGCCATTGAGTATCTTTACAGTTTCCAAGCCAAAGCCTCATTTTTAGCAAAAGAACTCAAACCCTGCCTCTTCACTCCCAAGCCTGCGCCTGGATTCTTTCTACAGGTGATTCTCCAACCTTAAGGAGCATCCCAGTCCTCCACAGGGCTTACTGAAATCAGATTACCAGGCCCCCACCCGCAGAGGTCTGCTGTGAGGCCTGAGAACTTGCATTTCTGAAGGTTTGCGGGTGCTGGCCCTGGAATAGATTATGAGAATGAATGGAGAAGGAAATGAAACCCCGCTCCAATTGCCTGGGAATTGCCTGGAAAATTCCATGGACAGAGGAGCCTGGAAGGCTACAGCCCATGGGGTCACAAAGGGTTGGATATGACGGAGTGGCTGAGCGCGTGCACACACACACACACACACACACACACACACACACACCCTAGCTAGGAAAGACTTGGGTCTCCAGGACCATCACAGCCTAGAACTCGTGTCCACCTCAACTCCTGCCTTTCAGATCCATGTTCCTGAAGCTGGGAGAGACCCAGTGCCCCAAATGCCCTGCTTTCTGCACTGGAGTTTCCCCATTCTATCCCCCGATCCAGCCTTTCCAAAGGCTCTGGAATCAGAGCTTAGGGATCTCAGATTCTGGCGGGTTCCACAACATAGGCTCAAGAGGGATACCTGTCCAGCTGATGGAGGAGGGGCAAAGGATCTCGGCCTTCTAGGATTTGTTTCCCCAATGGCTCAGCAGTAAAGAATCCACCTGCAAAGCAGGAGCCGCACAAGACGCACGTTTGACTCCTGGGTCGAGAAGATCCGGGGAGGAGGGCACGACAACCCACTCCAGTATTCTTGCCTGGAGCATCCCATGGACAGAGGAGCCCGGCGGGCTACGGTCCATGAGGTCACAAAGAGTCAGACACGACTGAAGTGACTTAGCACACATGCACACGTGCAGACTCAGCCCTAGCCACACTTGGAAGAGACCTGTCAGGGGGTCTTCCAACTGATAGCGGGTCAGGGAAGAACCAAAGGCTCCCCTGTCTTACAGCCTCCAGGTAATTGTGGGACCCAGGCTTCTGTATTCAAACTCTTATTTTGTCCCCAAGTTCTGCGCACAGCTCGGTGTTCCTGGGCCATGTCGTAAAAAGATTTACAAGACGATGTAAAACTGGCAGTAAAAACAATTAACTTTAATGGCACCTAGGGTGGGTGGCTGGGTGGGACGGAGGGAGGGCCTAGCGCTTCCTCCTTTCCTGACCGGGAATCCAGGTGAGAGAGAGGAGCTGCTCACTGTCAGGCAACCCTTTGGGTTCCGACGTTTGAGGTTAAATCAAGAAGAGGACTGGACTAGGGAGCCAGAGGAGAAGGGTTCAAGTCCCACTTGACTTGAGCAATCCCGAACATGCCTCTTAAGCATGCTAACACTCAGTCTTCTCATCTATTAAATGGGAATCTGTCTGGTGGAAATGTGTGAAGCGGGGAAAAAAAAAAAAACCTTATCAAACGGGAAGCTGTAAAAAGAAATAAATCTATCAAGTCTCCTTCTCCGGGTTGTGAGAATAGCAAATGAGATATATTTGGAAGGGCCTCCCATATACCTGATGTTTGGATGTATTTATTAAGCCTGTATGCGAGTGGGCATGTGTGATCAATGTTAGTTTCCGGAGGACCCAGGCTCCTCAGTTATAAAATGAAGCGGAAGGACTGGCCCATGACAGAGGCCAGAACTCCCTGGTTCAGAGTCCCCACTTAACCAGCATCACTTACATGTAGATTTCCTGCTAAAATTGACCTGCTTGTCCAGCCAGTGACCTCGGAAGCGACCCCATGCTCAAGCAGCCTGCAGCCCCAGGCTTTGAAAGTGACCTGGATTTCTAGAAAACTGGCAAGGAAATGAGAGTGCCTAAGGGGGCAGTGGGGGAGGGTCTCCGCCTCCCCTGTGCCCTGGTCCAGTCCGGAAAAACTTAATTCTGCAGGTCTCCCTGGCCTGGAGATAATTAACTGTCCGTTTCGGAGAGACCTCTGTGTCTGTGTGTGGCCCTCACCAGGACCAGCGAGAGATGCCCCAGTGGAGGGTGGGCCGGGGGAAGGAAGACACCCACTGCCCTGTTCCTCTGTTCTGGGGAATCAGTAGGGGAAGGGGAGATGGAAGGTAAACTCACCCTCCATTCTTCGTCTCCCAGGGGCCAACTCTCCGCTGACGCCTGCACTCCTCTCTAGGACCTCTTCGGGTCCTATCCGTTAGGCCCCCGGCTTTGCCCCTCTCTGGGTCAGCTGCCTAAGGTCATGTCACCACCCTGACTTGCTTTGGAATGAAACCACTGTCATCAAGGAAGCCATCTGACATCAGAGTCTGTACCCTGCCTTGGCCTCTGGATGTGCGTGTGCCCAGTTGCTCAGTCACCTACGACTCTTTGTGACCCCAGGGACTGTAGCCCGCCAGGCTTCTCTGTCCATGGGATTTTCAGAGCAAGAATACTGGAGTGGGTTATCGATTTCTCCTCCAGGGGAGCTTCCTGACCCAGGGATCGAACCCCAGTCTCCTGCATGGGCAGACGGGTTCTCTGCCACTGAGTCACTTGGAAAGTCCTCACCTCTAGGTCCCCAGCAGCAATTCAGTGCCCAGTTGCATTTATTTTGCATCTTTCTCCCCCAGCAGATGTATTTTCCCCTGTTTATTTCAGGCAGTGTTAAAAAAAAAAAAGTTACAAAGTTGGAATGATGGGGAATTCCCTGGCAGTCCAATGATTAAGATTCTGAATTTTCACTGCCAAGAGTCTGGGCTCAATCCTTGGTTGAGGAACCAAAAATTCAAAAAGAGGGAATGATGACCTAGAGTTAGTTGGTGTGATGGTTAATTGTATGTGTGTGTGATGGCTAATTTTATGTGTCAATTTGACAGACTAAGGGATACCCAGAGAGCTGATAAAACGTTACTTCTGGGTGTGTCTATGAGGGTGTTTCTGGAAGAGATTAACTTTTGAACCAGTGGACTGGGTAAAGTAGTTGGCCCTTAGCAGTGTGAATGTGCTTTGGCCAATCCACTGAGAGCCTGAATAGAACAAAAAGGTTTAAGAAGGGCAAATTTGCTCTGTGTTTGAACTGGGACATCTGTCTCCTCCTGTCCTTGGTCACTGATGCTTCTGGTTCTTGGGCCTTTGGACTGGGACTTACATCAATGCCCCCTACCCCCACATCCCCGGATTCTCAGACCTTTGGACCTGGACTGAATTACACCACCATCATTACTGATGTTCATTGAACTGGGGTTGATTGCCTGCCGCAAAAAAATATATATGTGTGTGTATAATGGATACACTTCTATCTCAGAGTGATCTTTTTTTATTGTTATTTTTATTTATTTATTCATGATTGTGCTGGGCCCTGGTTGCTGCACATGGACTTTATCTAGTTGCAGCAGAAACGGGGGCTATACTCTAGTTGGGGTGCGCGGGCTTCTCATCGTGGTGGTTTCTCTTGCTGTGGAGCACAGACTCTAGAGCACGGGCTTCAGTGGTTGCAGTTCATGGGCTCTAGTGTGCTCTGGCTTGGAAGTCGTGGCACACAGGCTTAGTTGCCCTGCAGCATGTGGAATCCTCCTAGATCAGGGATCGAATTCATGTCCCCTGCTTTGGCAGGGAGATTTCTTACCACTGGACCACCAGAGAAGTCCCACAGGGTGATTTTGATTGGGGTATCCCTAGGGTGGCCTATTCAATAAACATCCTTTGGCAGAGTAAGCAGGAGTGGGGGATGACTTTCCTCTAGAAGTGCCCTGGTCCTGTTTCTTCTCTGTGCATCCCAGTTTGATTTTAGACCTGCCTTCTATTCTAGCAAGTGACATAGGCTACTCTAAGACTAGGTCACACAAGACCATTCAGCTTCCATGTGATTCTCTTGTTTTAGGTGTTCAGTCTTAAGACAGTCTTACTTGGAACCCAGTTGCCATGATGTGAGGAAGCCCAGGCTGCGGGAAGATGCCATGTGGAGTTGTTCCAATCAACTGTCCCTCGTGAGTCCAGCCTTTGAGTCACCCAGCCCCGCTGCCAGACAGGTGAGTGAAGCAGCCTTTGATGTTTCTGGGCCCCTAGATGTTCAGATGACTCCCAACCATTCAGGTCATCCAAGCTAAGGCTTCAGACATGATGGAGCAGAAGCAGGCCAAAGTTCTGATCCACAGAATCTGTGAACATAATAAAGCGGTTGCCTATTAACCACTAAATTTGGGATAATTGGTTAGGGAGGAATAGATAACCATGTAATCGTACAATGCCTTTCACCAGTCCAAGCCTCAGTTTTCCCATCTGTGAAATGTGGATAGGAACACCTTTCAAAGGTGATCCTGGGAGTGAATGTGCTCATACAAATAGCAGGTACATAAGCCCATTGGGTTCAAGAGATTAAAACTGTTCAACTCAGAGGCTGGGAGCACAGATGGGCACCCTGAGATTCTCAACAAAGTACCTACCCCCTTTCGCCATATGCAGTCAGTGGTTCAGCTAGCTCCCACATCCAAAAAGGACCCCCCAAAATGTACACACCCTGCCATCATCAATCTCCCTTTCCATGCCAATGAAAGAATTTCCAGAAAGCAAGACTGCCAACAACAGAAACAAATCGCAGTTGGGCAGGGGAGATGAACATAGCCAAAGAGAAACAGTGTAGCAAAAATCTACCCCTTTCCCATCCTCCTCCAAACCAATACCAATCCGATTATTCAGCCGCCACTATGAATAATGAAGCAGCCACATGGCATCCCTGAAGACCGAGGAGAAAAGGGGACGGAAACCAGCCAGCCTGAGAAGCACAAAAAAGAAAGCCAAGGGGGTACCCCTCCCTAGGACTGAGGGAAGGAAAAACAAGAACCATCCTCATGGTCATTGGCATAACACTTTGTTACATGTTGAAAACGCAGAGTCTTCCCCACCAGGGAAGTCCCACTTATATCCATTATTGCTTGTGACCCGCTGAGAAAGCCCAAGAAGTTGACTGAGATGATGTAATCCATCCCCGTTGAAAAAATTCAGGGTATGATGCTCAGAAAAGAATTCAGGTGTAATGGAAAGAGCACCCAGTTTGGAGGGGGAAGGGGATGTGTTTGTTTACGCCAGGGCTGCTTGTTTGTTTGTTTTTGGCTATGCTGGTTTTCACTGCTGCAAGGGCTTTTCTCTAGTTGTGGAGAGTTGGGCTGCACCCTAGTTGCAGTGTGCAGGCTCCTCATTGCGGTGGCTTCTCCGGTTGTGGAGCACAGGCTCTAGGCTCACTGGCTTCAGTAGCTGCAGAGTGCACGTTTTGTAGTTGTGGCACATGGGCTTATGGCCCTGCAGCATGTGGGATCTTCCTAGGCCAGGGATCAGACCTGTGTCCCCTGCATTGGCAGGCGGATTCCCAGCCATCAGACCACCAGGGAAGTTCTGAATATATGATATTTTTGGAAATAGGTCCACTGGGACCTCTGCCGGCTATATCCTTGCACCTGGAATAGTGTTTGGTACCTGAGAGATGTTCAGTAAATAACTATGGAATAAATTGGACTGTTGGAGAAGGTCTCTTACAGGACATGAGCTCAAAAGCTGAGCTTTAAAGGATGAGTAAGACACAAATAAAGAAAAGAGGGTTAGGGATCTAGGAAGAGGGTAGCCCCAGTGCTTCTCGCCTCCTGGTATTCACACCATGTAGAGTCTTCTCCCACATCAGATGGGGCCAACCTGCTTCAAGACTAGAATATGGCAGAAAGGATGGACCAACCACATCTTCCAAGGGTAGGCCATAAAAGACATGGTAGCTTCTACCTCACTCCCTCTTGAATCCCTCACCCAGAAGGAAGCTGCCTGTTGTCATAAACACGAACAAGCAACCCATAAAGAGTCTCAAATGGAGGGAAACTGAGGTCCCTCCAACCAACAACCAATGCCAATTTATCATTTGTTTGCATGAGCCAATTTGTAATTGGATCCTCCTGCCCCAGTCAAGCCTTCAGATTGCGGCCCCAGCAGACATGGTAGCTGCAACTTCAATAAATTGTGTGTGTTTTTTTTTTTTTTTAATATTTATTTGGCTGCCTTGGGTCTTCATTGTGTAATGCAGTACCTTTTGTTGTGGCAGAGACTTTATAGTTGTGGCCTATGGGCTCAGTAGTTGTGGCAGCAACAGCTAACTGATACAGTGCTCACTACTGAAGCGGGAGGGGTTGGGGGGAAGATTTGACCTTTATCTATGTGGGAAAGAGAAGCATGAGATAATGACCAAGGGCTTAGCAAACACCAAATCATGGAAAACCTTGCTAGGCACATGAAAGTTTAGTCGTTCAGTCGTGTCCGACTCTTTGCGACCCCAAGGACTGTAGACTACCAGACTCCTCTGTCCATGGGATTTTCCAGGCAAGAGTACTGGAGTGGGTTGCCATTGCCTTCTCCAGAGGATCTTCCTGACCCAGGGATCGAACCCGGTCTCCCACATTGTAGGCAGACACTTTACTGTCTGAGCCACCAGGGAAGTCCCGCCAAGCTAGGCACATGGAGGGATCTAAATTGTACTTTAATTGCCATGAAAAGTTACAGAAGAATTTTTTGTAGGGGAATAACCTGACCTAGATTTACACTTTCCAAGATCCCTGTGGCTGGTATTCTGAAAACAGAGAGGAAAGAAGCAGGAGAAACCAGGAAACCATATGGGAACCAGTTCCATCACTTACTAGCTGCATGACCTTGAGCAAATTTATCTCAAAACCTCAGTCTCTTCATCCGTCAAGTGGGTGTCATGGTCCTAGACTTGCTAGCAAAGATATTGAGATGATATATATCAAGTGCTTCCCAGGGTGCCTGGCTTGCATTACATGTTTCTGCAAATCTTAATTCATCCCTGCTCCCCACCCCTCCTACAAAAATCAGTGCCATCAGGTACCCCTAGAGTATCGAATTTGCATTCTAGTCCTACACACTGACAGATTACAGAACCGTCAACGAGACCAGCCATCACCACCATGCTGGGTGCCTTCCGAGTGCCTGGCACTGTACCAACCTCACTCTTGTGCTATCTCACCCATCCTCCCTATCATGCTCTGAGGCCAGTAATTACTATCACGGCATTAACCTCAGAGCCTCTGTGCTCTCAGATTCCCATGACGTTACATCACAGAGCAGGTCTCAGCTGTTACTTCCAGTCCCCTAGCCACAGATACACAGGCTGCCAGAGAGCCAGCAAGCACTGGAGGAAATCTGGGTCTAAGATACAGAATTCTGCTCCTTGAATGGACCCTGGAAAAAGAAGATCCTGCCTCCATGACCTGCCTGAGCTGGAGCTCATCCCATCCCCATTCTGATGTCCCCAGCTGGACGTACCCATCCTGTACAATGGTTAAGAGTGCTTGCTAGCATGTAGGACTGGAGGGGAGTTGTTTTGATACAATCTCTCAATGCCTCATTTTTCCCATCTATAAAATAGGGATAAGGGCCACACACCCCTTTTTAGGGCTACCCTAAGAAAGAAGTTATTATTATTATTATTTTTTTTTTTTGAGATGCTTGGACCCTGACTGTTTCCATTGTTTCCCCATCTGTTTGCCATAAAGTGATGGGACCAGATGCCATGATCTTAGTTTTCTGAATGCTAAAGTCAAATTTCTAAGCCAAATTTTTCACTCTCCCCTTACTCTTTCATCAACAGTCTCTTAGTTCTTCTTTGCTTTCTGCCATAAGGGTGGTGTCATCTGCATATCCGAGGTTATTGATATTTCTCCCAGAAACAGTGAGAGACTTTATTTTTTGAGGCTCCGAAATCAATGCACATGGTTACTGCAGCCATGAAATTAAAAGATGTTTGCTCCGTGGAAGAAAATCTATGAGCAACCTAGACAGCATATTTAAAAGTAGAGACATTACTTTGCCAACAAAGGTCCGTCTAGTCAAAGCTATGGTTTTTCCAAAAGTCATGTAGGGATGTGAGAGTTGGACTATAAAGAAAGCTGAGCACTTAAGAATTGATGCTTTTGAACTGTGGTGTTGCAGAAGACTCTTAAGAGTCCTTTGGACTGCAAGGAGATCTAGTCAGTCCTTCCTAAAGGAAATCAGTCCTGAATATTCATTGGAAGGACTGATGCTAAAGCTGAAGCTCCAATACTTGGGCCATCTGATGCAAAGAACTGACTCATTGGAAAAGATCCTGAAGCTGGGAAAGATTGAAAGCAGGAGGAGAAGGGAGTGACAGAGGATGAGATGGTTGGATGGCATCACTGACTCGACGGACATGAGTTTGAGTAAGCTTCAGGAGTTGGTGATGGACAGGGAAGACCGGCGTGCTGTAGTCCATGGGGTCTCCAAGAGTCAGACACGACTGAGCGACTGAACTGAACTGGACCCTGACAGACACTGCTCTGTGGGTAAGCTGGCTGACTCTTCCATAGTGAAACCTTTGGTGGAACACAGATTAACCTGGTGGGGAGGAGAGGAAGGCACTCACAAGAAAGTGAGCTTCTTTTTATTTTTTAAATGCATTTTTAATTGAACTATGCTTAATTTACAATGTTACATGAGTTTCAAGTGATTCACTTATACATATATTTATTGGGTTGCCCAAAGAGTTCACTTGAGTACGTGGGGGAAGGAGAGGGCAGGACGAAAGGAGAGAGTAGCATGGAAACATGTATGTTACCATATGTAAAACAGATAGCCCGTGGGAATCTGCTGTACGATGCAGGGAGCTCAACCCGGTGCTCTGTGAAAACCTCGAGGAGTGGGAGCGAAGTTCAAGAGGGAGGGACATACATGTACTTATGGCTGATATATGTCAACGTATGGCAGAAACCAACACAACATTGTTAAGTAATCATTCTTTAATGAAAAACAAATAAATTGTTAAAAAGAAAAAGATATTGAGGACAGTTCCCTGTGCTATACAGGAGGCCACTGTTGTTTACCTATTTTACATATACCAATGTGTATATGTTAATCCCAAACTCCCAGTTTATCTCTGCTCCCCACCTCCAAAAGTGAACTGCCACATGGCAGGAAACACAGGTTGGGTATGCGCTGTACACAAGTGTAAGACAAGAAAGCAGGTTTGCAAGCCCAGAAAAACTGCATGTGGAGGCAGTCAAGAGAGATCCAGTTCTAGACCCGAGAGAGCGCCTAGCTGGTTTTCTTTTTCCAGGTGCCATTTGCTTGCGTGCTTGTTTCTTGTGTTCACGGAGTGACACTGCATTGTTACCACAGTCAGGAGGGCATGCGTGTGTCTTTGTTCCCCACTGGGAATGCAGGACAGGCTTTGAATGAAGTCTTCATTGTTCCAGATCACAAAGCGTTGATTATCAGCAATCTGAACCATAAGAGCTTCAGCCTTTTATTAGCTATAAAAAATAATAATAATAATTCTAGGACCTACTATATAGCACAGGGAACTGTCCTCAAAATTTTGTAATAACCTATAAGGGGAAAGAATCTTAAAAAAAAAAAAAAAGATATATATGTATATATAACTGGATCACTTTGCTGTACTCCTGAAACTAACCCAATACTGTAAATCAACTATACTTCAATAAAATGTATTAATTTTAAAAAGAATTTCAAAAAAAGAAAATAATAATAAAGATGTTGTTGCTTTCAAATTGTGCTGCTGGAGAAGACTCTTGAAAGCCCCTTGAAGTGCAAGGAGATCAAACCAGTCAATCCTAAAGGAAATCCACCCTGAATACTCATTGGAAGGACTGGTGCTGAAGTTGAAGCTCCAATACTTGGGCCACCTGATGTGAAGAGCTGATTGTTTGGACCCTGATGCTGGGAAAGATTGAAGGCAGAAGGAGAAGGGGGTGGCAGAGGATGAGATGGTTGGATGGCATCACTGACTCAATGGACATGAACTTGAGCAAACTCTGTGAGATAGTGGAGGACAGGGAATCCTGGGGTGCTGCAGTCCACAGGGTGGTGAAGAGTCAGAAACGACAGAGCGACTGAAGAAGAAGAACAACAACAAAGACGTTGTTATAGGCTCAATCAGGTGTTTCCCCACCACCAGTTTCCGATGTTGAAACCCTAACTCCCAGGACCTCAGAATATGACTGTACTGGGAGACAGGGTGTTTCAAGAGGTGATTAAATTAAATGAGGTCTTCAGGGCAGATGCTAATCCATACAGATGGTGTTCTTAGAAAAGAGATAAGGTCACCAGGGCACCTGGGCTTAGAAGGAACACCATGTAAGAGGTGAGAAGGCAGACATCTGGAAGCCAAGGAGAAAAGCCTCAGAGGAATCTGAGCCAGGAACACCTTGATCTTGAACTTCCAGCTTCTAGAACTATGAGAGAATAAGTCTCTCTTGATTAAGCCATCCAGGTTGCAGTAGTTTGTTATGACAGCCGAAGCACCCTGGCTATCGTAACACAATACACTTTTTTCTTGGGTTGCATCGTATTGCTCAGGGGGATCTCAGTTCCCAGACCAGGGAGCAAACCCAGGCCACTGCAGTGAAAACTCGGAGTCCTAACCACTAGACCCCCAGGGAGCTCCCCCTTTTAATTTCATTGTCAACTTCCATTTCATGAACACAATTTTTAAAAATACACTATCCCAAAAAGATGGCCACAGTTCTGAGGAGTGATTCGTAAGTCTGCACTCTGTTCAGTTCATTCAAGCCCCACTTCCTGTCTCACTTGGTTCTGCTCACCCCCTGGTCCCTCCAGCACTCAATACGTGGAGTATTGGCCCATCTCAAATAGGAAGAGGGCACCCAGGAAGCATCTTCAGTCACATGGAACATACAGAAGGTGGCATGGTGTTGGCAACTGTCTTGTTACAGGCCTGTTCGAATCCAAAGAACAGGGTCCCAGCTTCCAATGGCTTCACCTGTTTTCCCCCAGCGTATAGTAGGTGGTCAGTAAAGGGTTTACCGCAGCTCAGCCTGATCTGGGCTTCCATCTCAGTCCTGCCATTTCCTAGGTGGGTGGCCTTGGGCAAGTTCAATCTCTAAACCTCTTTTTCTCAGTTGGCCCAGAAGCATGGAACTATCTACCTCCTAAAGCTTTGTGAAAAATAGAAACTGAATATATGCAGATCGCAGTGCACAGCACGTTGGGAAAGATCTGATGATTTATGAACTCCGTTATTTTTTATTTTGTGCTTTTCCAACTTGGTGAAAGAATATCCATGATAGGGCTTCTCTGTTGTCTTCCCTGATACACACTGTCCTCTGGGACGAAGAAGAAGGAAGAGGAGGAGATGATAAAGAAGAAAAAGAACTACCAACCTCTATGTGCTTAATAGGCACTCGGCATTGTTCAAAGAGTTATCCACGGAGATTCTTATTCAATGCTCCTTAGTAACCCAGTTTACAGATGAGAAGGCTGAGACCCAGAGACATCATTGACATCCTTGAAGTCACACAGCTGGGAAACAACACAGTCAACAGATTAAGCCAATAAACACTACCTTTAAAATAAGACTCCCCTTAAAGGGGGACTGGAGAGTGGCTGGAGGACACACACACTCCAAATTCCTCTCCAAGTGCGACAGAGACACACTTGAACGTATCCGGGTGCTGACAGGTGGAGAGAGTGTTTTGTGCAGGGCTCGGTGAGCATGCAACCGTTCTGGGAAATTCCCAGCACACCTACTGAAAGGCACCCAAGAGTCCCCTTTCTTTGAAGAAAATAGCCTCAAGGTCACTGAATGTGTCCCCATTTGGAGGGTGAAAGAGGACCAGGGTGGGATCAGGTCTGTGCTGCTGATTCTGTACCCCCTGCCCCGTCCACACGCACAGATCCACGTTTCATCTTCTCTGCTTTGTCCAATACCCAGGGAGGCCCCCTGCAGATACAGTGCCAGCTCCCTGCCCTCTGCCTTCTGGGCAGTGCTGATAGAGATAGGAGGGAAGGTGGGTTAAGAGATCCTGTCTGGGTATCTATTCCCTGCCCTTTCTTAAAAGTGACCCGCTGTGATAGGAGCTCCTGCTGGAAAGCCTAGCCCCATGGTTCTAGCCCTCGGTGGCTCCATCTACCTCCCCCTGGCCCCCGCAGCCCTAAGGGTGGTGACAGTTCCCACTGTGGCCAGCCCCTGAGAACACTAGCATCCCTCTGTGTTTCTTTAACCTTGCTCACCATCCCCCCACCCCTCGTAAATAGCCTGTGTATTCCACTCCTCCTGGTTGAATTGTCTGAGATGAGTTCTGCTTCCTACTAAGATCTTGCCTGATCTGAAATCAGGGGCAGAACTCAACGGAACTGATCTTGGTTTCCGGTCGTCTCTCCAAAGCCAGCTTCAGGTGAAGCTAAAGGAGAAGAAGTCAAAAGATCTTCCATGGCTTCAGGCACTGCCTCCCTCCAGCTCTCTTCAGACAAGCTCAGGCCAGTGTAGAAAGAAAAGCTAGAAAGTTAAGTCACTCAGTCGTGTCTGACTCTGCAACCCCATGGACTGTAGCCTGCCAGGCTCCTCAGTCCATGGAATTTTCCAGGCAAGGATACTGGAGTGGGTTGCCATTTCCTTCTCCAGGGGATCTTCCCAACCCAGGGAGAGAACGGACTAAATATGGTCATTGTATCTATTACAGAAGGACCTTAGATCAAATCCTGCCTGTCACAGCCTGACTAGGAAGCCTCAGACATGCCACTTAACTTCCCAGAGCCTCAGTTTGTTCATCTGTACAATGGGAATAGGGGCTTCCTCACTGGCTCAGCAGCAAAGAATCCACCTGCAATGTGTGAGACACGGGTTCAGTCCCTGGGTTGGGAGGATCCCCTGGAGAAGGAAATGGCTACCCACTCCATTCTTGCCTGGGAAATCTATGGAGAGAAAAGCCTGGCAGGCTACATGCCCATGGGGTCGGAAACAAATTACAAACTAAACCAGCACCACGATGGGAATGACGTCCACCTCATAGGATTGTTGGGTGGACAGGATAGCGGATGGAAAGCAAATCACATCGTACATAGTACCAAGGTAGATACGTGGAAAATTCTTGGTCTCTTTCTCATCCTCTTTCTCCAGTTTCCCTCTTCCTTTACCTAAATTCCTCTCCTTTACCCAATCAGTAAGAAAGCAAGAAAAAAAAAAATCATATCAACACACAAGGATTGCATCATGGTTGATGAACAACTTACAGGGTTGCTGTTCTATGCTTTCAGGCAAGTTGAAACTCAGAGGTGAAAGGACAAGGCTTACAATTGTCTCCAGCAACTGAATCAAGAGCAGGAGGCATCAGCGTTTAGATCAAACAGCCAGAAAAATCAGGTTTTTTAGAAACCAGAAAAACCTCTATTACCCAGACCTCTATTAACCATTCTGATCAGTTACTCATAGCTTTGAAACAAACCACCAGAAATGTAATAGCTTCAAAAGACCATGGCATATTATTTTCTGTGGGTGGGCTGGGGATGAAGAGTCTGAGGAGGTGAGGTCCCCCAAGACAGCCTTCTCCATATATCTGGAGCTTGGCAGCAACAGCTAAAAGCTGTCTCCTTCACAAGCGCTCTCAAAAGTCTCGTGGGAACTTCTTTCTGTGGCGGCTGGGCCCCAACGCAGTGAGAACAAAACTCTTGGAAGGCCCACCCTCAAATGTGTGCAAGCATCATGTTTGCCACATCCTATTGGTCACACCAAGTCACGGGATCAGACCAGGTCCGAGGGGAGGGCAAACAGTCCCTGCCTCTTGGAGAAGTGGCAAAAAAAAAAAAAAAAAAAAACAGTGCAAAGGACTGTGGGAGGGATTTTTGCAAGGAACTTTGAAATCCACCGGTTCCTCTTCCAGTCCTCCACCCAGGCTGGCATCCCAACTTTGCTGTCCCTCACTGGTCACTTCAGTTCACAGAAAAGCCTCATTTCAGATTTATGAACCTCTGAAGGCTGTGAGGAATTCATCACTGTAGTTCAAATGGTGAACAATGGACAACTCGGCAGTTCAGCCTACAGTCTAACCTACACCCACTCTCATTATTACACAACAAACTTGCTATTTCTTCATAACTCAGGGAGGTTAAACTTCCAAGCAAACGGTCATTTGAGTCAGGAACCATACAGCTCATGGCACCCAGCTCTCTGCTTTTACAGATCAGGAAACCATGGCCCAGAGAGGTTGAGTGACTTCCCCCAGATCACACAGAGAAAAAAAGAAATAGAACTCAAGCCCCAGTGTCTAATCTCTTTCTCTCCTCCCTTGGGACTCAGGGAATCACAGTTCTAATTTTGCTCCTCCCATGGGGAGCCTCGGTTTCCCCCTTCTGGCTGGTGAAGTCAGTCCTTGCCTCTCCCCACACCTTTGTCCCAGGTGTGATATGAACTCTAATGAGTTAACATGTCTCAGAGCCTACAGAACATCGCAGAAGATATAATTACAGAGAATTAGCCTCCACGGTCTTCTGGGAAGGATTTCGGCAGGGAGTAGGTAAATAAATTATATCCTGTGGTTCTCCCTTCCCACGGGCTGGTTAACTCTTCAGCAGAGTGTTCCCCAGAGGGTGAGGTGATGGAGCCCCTTTGCCAGCCCAATATCCCACAAGTTGGAGCTCCCTTCTGGCTCCAAGAACTCCCTGGGTGGCACTCAGCCTAAAAACACACCTCTTCTCAGATCTGATTCTTCTCTGGGTTAATCCAGACCTCTTATTGGAAGCCCTCGTGGGTCTCTTCCAGCTCCAAGGTGAGCAGGGTTCTAAGAGTTAAAGATCCTCTGCAGAATTTCTGGGTAAATACCATCCAGGCTGCCAGATTTATTACTTTTGAATGTATCCCGTGTGGTTCCATTAGCCCTTCCTTTTGATACTTCTATCTTTTCCATCTGACTTCTCCCCACCCATACTCCATAACCCCAGGTTACGAATTTTCCCAACAACTCCTGCTCTGAGGCCTGGGCATAAAAAAATCACTGGGCTTCCCAACACTCCATACCCCAGCATCCAAATATTTACTAAGATCCCCCTTATCTTTTCCCAAGCATCTCACTGCTTCTCTCATTTTCTCCCACAACCTGCCAGCCTCTCCTGTCCCACTTCTTAGAACTTTCCAGCAGAGCTCTGACACTGGTGAAATTGACCTCAGACTCGGTTGAGTCATCACTTCCTGTCCTGAGCCCCCTTTTTTTGTTTGTTTCGATTTAACCAGTGCATTCCCTGAGCTTCTGTCCCTGAGTTCCCACTGGTGCCTCTGCCGGCCACCATGCTCCATTGTGTAAAACCTTCTGCGGTTTGCTTTGGCTCAGGACACCGCCCTAACTGCTAAGCCCAGCGATCCACAGGCTGTTGTGGGATTGTTCCACTAAACTGTCACTTCTTCCTCTTGTGACCTTGGGTAAGTTACTCAACCTCTCTGTGCCTTAGTTTCCTGATCTGTAAAACGGGTAGATGACAGGACCAACTTCCTTGATGGTGGAAGTGGATGATTAAACAATTTGCTATCCGCTAAAATTTTTCATGCCTCAATCCACCTTTCTGTCTGCTCTTCCCTCGGTCTTGAATATCTCCTTTCCTCTCCAATCTGATGTGGGGACTTTGACTCACCTACATAGTCCAGTTCAAAAGTCTCCTTCAAGCAAAGCATTCCACTATGGCCCCAGAGTTCATCATTTTCTCCTTCAGATCTCCACACCTACAGAGCTACAGAGCCTTTCTGACCCTGCAGGTTAGGTATAAACCTGCAGAAAAGCTACAGAGCTTTTCATGTACTGACACTAGAATCTTCGGGACTCAGCCTAAGGATCACTCACTCTAGAAGTATTCCCTGACATTGTGTAGCAGACTTTCAGGGTCTAGCATGTACCTGAATGAAAGTGAAAGTCACCCAGTTGTGTCCGACTCTTTGTGACCCCATGGACTATATAGTCCATGGAATTCTCCAGGCCAGAATACTGGAGTGGGTAGCCTTTCCCTTCTCCAGGAGATCTTCCCAACCCAGAGATCAAACCCAGATCTCCTGCACTGCAGGCAGATTCTTTGCCAGCTAAGCCATAAGGGAAGCCCAAGAATACTGAAGTGGGTAGCCTACCCCTTCTCCAGGGGCTCTTTCCAGCCCAGGAATTGAACCAGGGTCTCCTGCATTGCAGGCGGACTCTTTACCAACTGAGCTGTCAGGGAAGCCCAGTACCTGAATGAATGAATGCAACCAATCCAATCGTATTTTCAGTCACCTTTGCTAATGTGCTGTGTATACATTTTCTTTGTTTTGTGTCTTCATTCTTTCCTTCTGTGCTGGTCTTTTAGACTGTACAAGCTGTTTGTCTTAAACATATAATATTTTTAACCTGGAGAAATTGTGTTCAACTCCTTTATCCATTGATTCATTCAACAAAAAATATTGAGTATCTACTACATGCCTGGAAAGGCTCTGTGCTAGGAACTGAGGATATAGTGTGAATTAAAAAAAAAAGTTTCCTATGTGCTTGTAGAACTTTAGGGAAGAAGTCAGATAACAGTTGAATGTTCCCATAAAAGTACAACTCTGATAAGTGCCATGAAGGGTATATAATAGAGGGTTTATACCTAACCTGCAGGGTCAGAAAAGGCTTCTCAAGAGAAGCTAGCTTTGAGTTAAGATCTGAAGGATGATCAGGAGTTATTAAGTGATAAGGAGGGGAACACCAGGGGCCTGTAGCCAAGGAAGTCTGGCCAGGAGGACTGCTGTGCATCTTGTATCGGTCAGCTACTGCTGTGAAACAAGCAACCACAAAAATCTCACTGGCGTCACCAACAAGCCTTGGTTTTTCATGGTTTTCAGGTTGGCTGATCTTAACTAGGCTCAGCTAGGCTTCTCGGCTTCAAGCTGCCCGTCCGACGAGGCTTAGCTCCCAAAGCCAGGCTGGGGTCCAGGCAGATCCATCCATGTTTGTTCAATCTGAGTGGAGTCAGCCTGAAGGAGCAGAAGCTGAAAGTTCTTCCATCACGGACACACAAGAGGACAAGCGGAGACATTGCCCACTGTCAACTCTGCCCACTTCTGATTGGACAGGGCAGGTCACATGAGCATACCAAAAGCTCAAGGTCTAGGAAGAAACTTTATTCTTGAGGGAAATCACCAAGATACAAGCGAAGAGCATGGATATAGAAGTGTGGAGGTTTCTGGTTCAATACTTCAGTCTGCCACAAGGCAACAGCAGGAAAAAAATCACTGAGAACTTGAGATAAATCGAGGCAGAGAAGACCTTGAGGGTCTATTGAAAATATTTGGTCTTTCTCATAAGAATAATGGAAAGCTGTTGGAAATATATATAGCCTGATGGTGAATAATGAGACACTTTGGATTCTAAAGTCATCCTCTGGCTGCTACAAGGAAGCAGATTGGACAAAGGAATAAAATGATAAAAATTCCATATGCCCTATAGCTTTTGACCCTGTGCGTGTATGAATGTGTGGGTGTGTTTATGCTACCACATGTACATATCCAGTTCTTCCTTGGAGAAGGTGGTAACCTAGGATTTGTCATTCCACACATCTGAAGAACAGCTTATCTGTACATTGAATAGTACAACAATTCTTTTTTTATTTATATATTTATTTATTTGGCTGCATCAGGTCTTCATTGCAACACATGGGATCTTTTAGCATGCACACTCTTAGTTGTGACTTGTGAGATCTAGTTCCTTGACCAGGGATTGAACCTGGGCCCCCTTCATTGGGAGCATGGAGTTTTAGGCACTAGACCACCAGAGAAGTTCCATAACTATGGCTCCATAGAATTGTCTCTATGGCTCACAAGCTCCCCGAGAGTCACACTTTTACAGCATGGAGGGCAGGAAGGTGTCCACCTGTCTTACAAGTGTCAACTCATCTCACTCCCAAGAGGTGTGTCTCTTATTGTAATTGCCATCAAAACAATGCCAGTTTCCAAACATTCCATATCTTAAGTTTGTTGAAGATTTTATCCACAGGCCCCAGAAAACAGTTCAGGAAGCTTCAGCCCCCTTTCATAGATGCTGAGGGTTGAGGAGGTTGTCTGGCTGACTTGTTCACAATATCGGGAATGGATGAATCTGAAGCCAGTTTGCACTCAAAACCCATGGCTTGCTTTTTAGCCAACCAGTTCCTGTCTGATCTGGTGATGATATTCCCATCAGTAAGTCCAGCCAATGCTGTTTTGCTAGGACTGTTTGACCAGGTGGGGCAGTGACTGTTCTAAAAGGTGGGCTTAGAAACAGGTCTGTCTGTACCCAAGTCCCGGGGTTCGTCCAAACACCTACAAACATTCTTGAAAGTCCCTGGCTTCCTTTAGTAAAGGGAAACATCCATCTTAAGGGTAATCAGCCAGAAAAACCTGTTTGCCAGCAAAATTTCACCATTTTTCACAGAGACACAGAAAGTGAGGGGGCCATGTGATTTGAACAGCCGTCAGCCCGAGTGGCAGGGAATACAAACTGACTTTTCTTCCATCACTACAGAACCACACTTCGGACTCAATGACTTAAGTCCTCACTAGGCCCCCATGGGGGAGGGATACGGAGGGGCCGAGAAAAGATCATGCACTGTCGAACATAGGGGAACAAGCAGGCACGGGAGGATTTCGACTTCGCCAGGCTGGGGTGAAAACTCAAGCTGTTTCTCTCTTGTCAGCCTTTTTGAATGAGAGGGCAAGATTTACAGCTAGCATCAGCTGGCTGCGTTTTACAGCCATCGCAAATGGATTTGAGACAGCAGAACAGTAGACTGTTGACCACGGAGGGACTGTTGTGACTTGTTTTAAGACCTGTCCAGCATCACAGGCACAGTAAAGCCGCTCCTGGTCAGTGAAGAGCATGAAGATTCAACTGGAACCTTCAGGGGCCAGCACTCTTAAACACGTAGCCAAACTGCTGAGGGTTTCAATATGTAAATGCTTTCAGTACACTTGCTCAGCTTGGCAGTTTCTGTCCATTTAGCAAGATCTGCTTGCAGGGTAGGCAAAAGTCTTGAGGTCCGGCTGATGGGGGACCGCATTTATTATTGATAAAAGTAAACGAAAAGTGGCTTGTGTCTGGGTAACACCTGGCCCAAAAGGTTTACTGTTTACATAGTGGATATTTGTGATTTACCTCTAGCTGCACATGCTACCATTTCCCTGCGGATTACCCATTTTCGTCTAATTCACTCTCTTTTTTGATAAGAATGATTCCTTCTGTGTTAAATGAACTACAAATTATTAAAAGAAAACATTCCACTATATAATGTATTTAAAAAGGGACCCTGAAAAAAAGATATTCTGGCATGAATAATACATTTTTAAAAATAAACGAAAGTGATAGATCAGTGAAAATTATGCATACACTAGTATACATAGATACACAAAGTGTATTAATCACTTGGATACATGCTGTTACCATGGTGACTTATGAGGAGAGGAAATAGGAGAGTTTTGGAGAGAGTTATGGGAAAGAATATTACTTTTCACTCTCCTGTTTTGTACCTCCTAGATTTGACCCCCTGTACATATACACACAAGGCTTCTCCAGTGGCTCAATGATAAAGAATCTGCCTGCCAGTGCAGGAGACACAGGATACGTAGGTTTGATCCCTTGTTTGGGAAGATCCCCTGGAGAAGGAAATGGCAACCCACTGCAGTATTCTTGCCTGGAGAATCCCATGGACAGAGGAGTCTGGCAGGCTATAGTCCATGAGGTCGCAAAGAGTCGGACACGACTGAGCCCTCATGAAGGCATGCACTGCTAAAGAAAACAATACTTTTATTTATTCTAAGAATATGTATGAGGGGGGACAAAGGAAAGTGATTATTATTAGAGTTTGTTACCAAGTTTTTCTCTAGATTTCATATTTACCCCATAAACATATTTTAAATTTTTTATCAGGAAAAACAAACAAACAAACAACAACAACAACAAAAAACATGTGCCCCTTTATAACGAAAACATCCATAGATGACACAGTTCCAAATAGTTTACAGTTGGAATTAGATTCACCTCCAGTTCTGGTTTCCAAGTTCAATTCCGCATAGGAAACCAGTGTCTTTAGGTAAATATTTCTGTGAAAATAAGTGTTCTTGTTTTTGTTTTCAGAACATGGGTGTGGAGCGTCAACTTGCGAAATATGGTGATTTGACGTACGTTTGAAAAGGCGTATAGGTGAGTGGGGAGGTGGGGGTGCGACTCTAAATACTTAAAGGTAGTTCAGGCCTGCAGCTCTGCACACGTGGGGGCAGCCCGGCCCTCATCACTGACACACCTCCAGGCTCACCTCTGCAGGGGACCAACCTGGACCCCAGGACAAAGAGCAGCTGAGCTGGTCGCCGGAGAACAGAGGGCAGGTGCAAGGGCTTCCTTCATAGCTCAGCTGCTAGAGAATTTGCCTGCATTGCAGGAGACCCTGGTTTGATTCCTGGGTCGGGAAGATCCCCTGGAGAAGGGATAGGCTACCCACTCCTGGACTTCTTGGACTTCCCTGGTGGCTCAGGAGGTAAATAACCTGCCTGCAATGCGGGAGACCTGGGTTCTATCCCTGAGTTGGGAAGGTTCCCTGGAGAAGGGAAAGGCTACCCACTGCAGTATTCTGGCCTGGAGAATTCCATGGACTGTATGTATAGTCCATGGGATCTCAAAGAGTCAGACACGACTGATGGACTTTCACTTGTGGCAGTGAGAGGGTTTGCCTGGAAGGGAACCCAGAATAGGGAACAGCCCCCATTGTCTTCCTTCTGTTTTTTTTTTTTTTCTTCCCCCTCTATAAACAAGTGATTAATGCCTTGCAAAAAAGCCCAGACACACCTTCCCTGCTGCAAGCAAGCCCCTGCCAGATTCCCCAGCCTTAATTCTGCTGTTAACGCTCGTCAGGGGGAGGGGTAAAGAGTAAATCCCCTCCTTCAAGAAGCAGACCTGGGGGCAATGTGGTTTGTTTAAAGTCTCCCGTGTACTCTGATGGCGTGAGGACTTTGACATGAAAAATGAAAGCAGAAACAATGCACTTTTCCCTAAAGCAGCTTCCAGTTTGTAAACCCTCTCTGCTCAGGATTCTCCCAAACTGACCTTCCCTTCTCCCAGCGCTGGTGAAAAGTAGGGGGCGATGGGAGGCGGGGGGAGGGTCCCACGGATCGATCAACATTTTCAGAGACCTTCACAGGCTCCTTTTTCATTTTGTTTGCAAGAGGCAAATTGAATTTCCTGACTGAATGCAGAAATAAATTCCTTACACCTGAAACGAACACAGCATTGTAAATCAACTGTATTCCAATAAAAATTTTTAAAAGGGAAAGAAAAGAAATTCCTGACAAAGTTGTCCACAGCCCCCGGATTAGGAATGGACTGACCACTGACTGCAGGAAGAAATTCTAGGCACATTTATTTTCAAAGGTTATCTCTTTTAATTTCCAGTTGAGTGCAGTTCAGTGATATATCATACGTCAAACGCAGTTGAAGAGGTTTATCACTGAAAAGCGTGAAAATGTAGATAGTGGACAATGTGTGCTCAAACCTTAGCGTTTAGTGATGTGGTGTCCTCTTGAGAAATTTGGGAGTATTTCACATAATGAAGATGAAATGAAAGACATGAAATATCACTGTTGTGCAAACCCTTAAAGAAATGATGGATCCATGCCGAAAATGGTCTTCCGCAGCTGCTCACAGACCAAGAAGAAAGACAAGCAATTTTGTGAGCTTTGGGTAGAAGTACACGCCACCAGGAGTCCCCTGGCAGTCCAGCGGTTAGGGCTCTGCACGTCCACGGAAGAGGGCACAGTTCAGTCCCTGGTCAGGCAGATCCCACAAGCCACGCACCCTGGCCAAAAATAAATAAATAGTAAAAGCAGGAGTACATACTGTCATCCATGAAGCAGATTTGCCAAAAGATTCAACTCTGAAGCTCATCAAACATCTCTTTCTACCTGCTGCTGCTAAGTAGCTTCAGTTGTGTCCGACTCTGTGCAACCCACTAGTCTATAGGAAGTACAGGGAACAGAGAAATGTAACAATGAGTCTACGGGTGGACAGATGGTAGGAGGCAGAATGATTCCATTATTTCCATTTGCATTTTTCTTCAGGGGAAAAAATAGGAAGTGGATATAAGAGATACAAAATCGAAATCAGTGTACACCCAACTGGAACCCAAGGGCAACAATCCAACTGCGACAAAATAAGGAGAATGGATGGCTGGGGAACACTGAGTGCTAACGGTTATTTCACAAAATAACCCAGTGATTGCTTATGGGGTCCGGGTGTGATAACAGTCTTGTGGCTGTTTTTAAAATTGTTTTATTCTTGTCTTTTGGAGTTGCATACTGAAGTATTTAGAAATGAAATGGTGTCTGCATTTGCATTAGAACAATCCCGGGAGGGTATATCAATGAAACAAGACAGGCCATGAGTTGATCATTATTGAACTGATAGTGGGTATTTGGGAGTTCCTGCTGCAGTCGCTCTATTCTTTTATGTTGGAAAATTTTCATTGAATGTATGGGATCTAGAAAGATGGTACTGATGAATCTATTTGCAGGGCAGCAAAGGAGACAGACATAGGGAACAGACTTCTGGACACAGCAAGGGAAGGAGAAGGCGGGACAAATTGAGCAAGTAGCACAGAAACATATACATTACCATATATAAAATAGATAGCCCGTGGGAATTTGCTATGTGACGCAGGAAGCTCAAACTCGGTGCTCTGTGACAAGCTAGTGAGGTGAGATGGGGTGGGAGATGCGAGGGAGGTTCCAGAGGTGGGGGATATGTGTATCCCTGTGACTGACTCACGTTGCTATATGATGGAAACCAGCACAATACTGTAAAGCAATTATCCTCCGATAAAATTTTTAAATATATATATATAAGTTTCAGATCAGATCAGATCAGATCAGTCGCTCAGTCGTGTCCAACTCTTTGCAACCCCATGAACCGCAGCATGCCAGGCCTCCCTATCCATCACCAGCTCTCGGAGGTCACTCAGACTCACATTCATCGAGTCAGTGATGCCATCCAGCCATCTCATCCTCTGTCGTCCCCTTCTCCTCCTGCCCTCAATCCCTCCCAGCATCAGAGTCTTCTCCAATGAGTCAACTCTTCGCATGAGGTGGCCAAAATACTGGAGTTTCAGCTTGAGCATCATTCCCTCCAAAGAAATCCCAGGTCTGATCTCCTTCAGAATGGACATATATAAGTTTAGAGATCACTAACTCAGACCACAAAAACAAGTAGATATTTGACCCCCTACTCTGGACAAAATGGTGCCAAGGATCAGGTTGGTTGAGAAAGAGTAAAGAAATCTAATATTTATTGCTTATCAATTCTGTGCCAAGTATTAGGATAAATTATGTCTCCTGAGGGATCTTGTCTTTCTTGTTGATCAACTGTGGGTGATTGATCTATTTGCCTCCATTTTACAGATAAGTAAACTGAGACCCAGACCGCCAAAGTGACTTGCCATATGAGCCCAAGAGAAGAACAGGTGCCGGTGAGCCAAGTCATGTAGCCATTGGGATTTTTCTTTTCCTCTGTGACCTTGGACGATTACTTTTCTTGTCTGGGCCTCAGTTTCCCCAGTCTTAGAAGACAGAGCCAAGGATTCACAAGGTCAAATTCACTCATTGGTCTTCTGCCACTCCTCCATGACCTTCCTGTTTCTTTCTTTCTTCTCTCTTCCCGGGAATGTGTCTGAGGCAGCCTGACATAGAAGAAAGAGCAATTGAGTCCTGGGAACTAAGATCCTGCATGCCTCGTAGTGCAGCCAAAAAAAGAAAAGTAAAATGTGGTTAATTCACGTTGATGTATGGCAGAAACCATGTAACTATCCTCCAATTAAGAATAAAATAAAATTTTTAAAAAGAAGTAAAATATAATAAGGACTTTTCCTGACAGTGGTTAAGACTCTGCACTTCCAATGCGGGGCCATGGGTTTGATCCCTGGTTGGAGAATTAAGATCCCACTTTCCACATGCTGCATGTCATGGCTAATTTTTTTTTTTTTTTTAATAAATAACTAAAATAAAAATGAGGCCCCCATCCCCCCCACTCACAACTCCTTTTTCTGATTTTTTGTTTGTTTTTCATTTGATTCCTCAGTACCAGACATTTATTTTCCCTGTTTTTGTTTCTCATTATTTGCTCTCCTATTAGAAGGTCCTCAGGGACAATTTTATGTGCTTGGCTGCTGCTATATCCTTAGCCTGAGACACATACATAAAGAGACCCTTGGTAAATATTTGCTAACTGAAGGAATGAGTTGAATGAATGAATATTAGACCTGGTAGTGAGACCTTCAGGTAACACAAGCCAAGAATAGAGCATAGGTCTTGCGCAGAGTAGCTGGTCCATAAATGCTTTGTTCTCCTTTTGCTGGGACCCCAGGATCTGCTGAGGTTTACCTTGTTCAGTGTTAAGCTACACTCAATTTATGTGAGGGTGTTTTGACGGTTTCCAGTATTCCGGTTTGTGGTTATCCCCTAAACAGGCCTCCAAGTGCCTGTCCCGGGAACTCCGAGTTCTTTAAACTGTATTTCGCCAAGGACGGTGACGTACCGTCCTGGGGCCATTTGCAACTTCTCTTCCCTGATCACAGAGGTTTGACTAAGTGCTTTGTCTAAAGGCAGAAAATGCACCAGTCCTGTGTCTTAACATTTATGAAGGGGTTACCCGATGTTAAGGTCAGACCTGTCCACAAATCCTTTGGGGCAAGGTAGCTGTGCGGGTATTACAGTGTTGGTGGAGGGGGAAAGGCAGCGATCCGTTAAGGAGGAAGGAAAGCAGACGTTTTGAAGGTTACAGAGTTGCCCAGAACATCACCCCAGAGGCAGAGCGTGGGTGTGTTACGATGGGGACACTGATGGTGGCCTCTTTGGGGAGAAAATTCCCCTCTCTGAGACAAACCGTCCCAAGCCAGACCTCTCTCCCCTCTGGGCCTATTGAGAAATATTTCTTGAAATGTTGTTGATAATGCCTTTCCTTTCTGCCCTAGCTCGTGGTATCTGGCGATTGCATCAGCTCTCAAAGCTGGCCTGTTTCCCATGAGAACCTTCTTCTGTCCCTCACAGAGACCAAGAGCCCAATTTATTCCCTCTGCACTTCAGGGGTTCTTACCCTGGTGTCCTCCAATGAACTCTTCCAGGGGTGTCCCCAGAGAGAATTCCAGGATCTGTGAACTTGGATGACTTACTGAAATTAGTATTTTCTTCCATTGTGAATCCAGGTGACCACCCCCAGGAGGACTCGCACTGGCTGTGATATGGTCACCAATAGCATCACAGGTATTTTCATAACCATATTACAGGCATGACTGAGACCCCCAAATGTTCTTTTGCTCATCCTGATTTCAAATATACAGTATCAGAATCATGGCTAAATTGTCTGATTTAATGAATTTGGTACACATATATTACTATGCTTTTTTTTGGATGCACTGTGTCTTAGTTGAAGCACATGGGATCTTAAGCAGTTTCTTTAATTGCAGCATGCGAGACCTTTAGTTGCGGCATGCAAACTCTTGGTTGCAGCATGTGGGATCCAATACCCTGACCAGGGATCAAACCCAAACCCCCTGCACTGGAAGTGTGGAGTCTTAGCCACTGGACTGCCAGGGAAGTCCCAATACTTTTATATTTTTAATATTTCTTTTCTTCATAATTGTTATCCCATCTCTTGCAAAAAAAAAAAAAAGGAATTCTGAGGCAGTATCTACAGGCTTCACAAGATTGCCCGAGGAGTCCACGGCCCAGAAAGGTGGTAAAGCCATTAGTGGTGATGGAGAAAACGAAGCGAGGGCTTGAGCCATGGTCCTGAGGCTCATGGAATGGCAGAATCGAGAAACCCCAAATCAGAGCAGAAGACTGCTTTGGCTTTCGGTGCCATTAAAAAGCACTAGGAGATCGCACAGAGTGGTCATCTCCAAAATGTCAAAAGGGTACAAGGGAGGGAGCTGAAAGTAGCATTAAATGGGACTAAATCTCCCAGAAAAAGAGCCAGTCCCCTTTCAATTCCTTTGTTTTATTTTTTCAGCTGTGCCTTGTGGCATGCAAGATCCTAGTTCCCCTACCAGAGATCGAACCCGTGCCCTTTGCAGTCGAAGTGAGAATTCTTAGCCATTGGATCAGCAGGAAGTCCCTCCCCCTGCCCCACTTCAGTTCTTTTTCAGACCTTCAGACTAAGTCCAGCCTCAAATGAGCACCCATCTACCTGTCTCGATCACCCTTCTAACAATTAGCCCTGCTCAGAGCCTTGTCATTTGGCTTTCTTTCTACCACTCGCCACTTTCATTCTACTTCTGGGAAGTGAGACATGAGTTTGATTTATAGTACCCAGATAAAGGTTTCAATTTCAACAAGTTTAGGTGTTTCGAAAAAGTCAACAGACGGAGATTTCCCTGGTGGTTGGGTGGTTTCAGACTCTAAGTGTTCACGGCATAGGGTTTGGGATCAATCCCTGGTTGGGGAACTGAGATTTCACCAGCCACACAGCATGGCCAAAAAAAAAAAAAAAAGTGAGAAAATGCCTGAAATATATGTTAAGGAAATCATTGTGAAAGTGAGACCAAGATATATAAACATGAAGATGCTCTCACATCTCCCTCCTCCACCCCTCCCAATTTTGCCAGTGAGGGACTCAAGGCTGGGTACTTGCCCAGTGCCTGCTAATTCTCAGGCAAAGTGCTGGACTTCCCCACCCCTCTGCCCAGTGCCACCCTCCCCCCAACCCCGATGGCCTGTGATCTGCCCCCCTCTCAGCCTCCTAGACCTCTTCAGGGCCAGGGCCAGCCAGAGAAAGTCGGGGACTGGACTCAAAGTTCCCAGCATGGGTGTCAAACATGTCTTCTGAGTGCCCTGGCTCCAGGGTCCCCCGTCCTGAAGGGCCCGGCTGAGTGGGCCTTTCATCGGCCTCTGAGAGGTGGCAACAAGTGTCACGGCTGAATGCCTGCTGCCCACTGCCCCCACTTCTGCAGACCAGGCTGAGCAGCGCTGGGAGGACTGCAAGCGGGATTCCAGAGGCGTCTGGATATTATCAGTCAGTCGCTCAAACTGTCTGGCCAGTGGGCTGGGGTGGGGCTGGTGGCAGGGGCCAGAAACTGGCTGGAGGGTAGAGACAGGAATCCCCACCCCACCCCCCTGCGCAGATTCCTGGGGCCAGACCCAGCTCCTTGTGGGGAGGCAGGGGGCTGGCCGTGATGCACTGGCTGCAAGCTCTGCACCCTGCCCCGCCCTCATTAGACGGTAGCACCAAGGGATCAGAAAGTCAAATGATGATATGTGTCTGACAGAGGAAACAGAGAAAGGGGCAGGGGGAGCTGGTGGGCAGGAGGGGAGGGGGCAGCACTTGACGACAGCAACAGGGAAGAGGGGCTGGGAGGGGCTGGGCAGAGCTTTACCCTCTGGTCCACTTGAAGACTCCTGCTTCAAAACTAACCCTGATGGCTTCCAGACAAGTCGGCACCAAGGGTCATTTCTGGAGGCTGTAAGTGTTGTCGATGGCAGCTGTAAGGACAGGTGTAAATCTGTCCAGGCATTCCTTGCCACTCCCCCTCCCAGCTTTCTGCACCTGAAACAGGTCCCCCTTATAACTACAAGCCTACTCAGGAGGCCTAAACACACACACACACAGTCACACACACACAAGCAGTTAACACTTGGCTTGCCCTAGGGGAACAATTTTTTTTTTTTTTTAAGTGCTCCTTTAAAGCAAACTCTATAAGCTGTTTGTTAAAGCAAAACAAACAAGCCTTGCAAGAAGAGGAGGTGGAAGCACTGGGAGGAAGAGGAATAAAAAGGAAATATTTTTATTTGCTACCTTTGAAAATATCTTTCTCAGCACACTGGGAGACCAGTGAGGAAGACACGCAGGGTGAGAGGGAAGATGAGCCCTACTTTATTTGATCAACTAGTTGGAGTGATGAGATGCGGAAGTAGGGAGACTTTGCCTTAAACCAGTATCTAACCCTTCTCCCCGTCTCTCACTGTCCCCCCCTCCCCCGACCTGGTTGAACGAAAGTCTGCTTTTCCAGGTGTCTCTGGGGACATTCTCCATCACCACTCCATCCATCCCTCTCCAGAGGGAGCAGCTAGGAAACTGCACGCACAGCCCCTCTCCATCTCGCCCAGTGCACTCTGGGAATCTGGAGGACTCCGGCAGAATGTTTCCTCTTCTTGGCCAACTTTGGACCCTACGGGCCCAACCTTCCTTGTGGGTTTGGGTGGCTGTGCACTGGGGGAGGAGAGAGGCTTCCAGGCAAATCCGAGGGCCGAGAGAGAGAAATGCAGTGTCTTTTCCTGCACTGACTGGGAGGCTCTTAGCCACACACTCCCCCACCCCCACCCCGAAGGCCTTGTAAGGGGGCCCCTGGAAACCCCTAGTGAATGATAATTTATCTCCTAAATTGCTGGTATCTGATGCTTCGAGGGGTTTTGAAAACCATATTCCCCTAGGGCTGGAGGCTACTTTGGGAATTGTTTGGTTGGAGGAGTTCAATCATGATTTAATGGAGGCATTTATACTGTACTAGATAATCTCCTGGCAAGTTAAGTAACATGTCGGGAGGGCGGGCCAGGGGGTGTGGCTGGGCTGCCATCTTCCCTACCAGCTTGCTTCTGTCTCCTTTGGGACATTCCTTTCCACGCTCCTTCCTTCTTTTGTCCCCTCTCTGCGCCTCTTAGTTGCTTCTCTCTTTGTCTCCTGAGTTTCTCTCTCTGCCTTTCCCAGTCTCTCCAGGTGTGAAGGGTTTCTGTCCATTTCCGGGTGGGGGTCTGTCTCCCTCTGTTTTCTCCTTCCTCCCTGCTCCCCAGGCGTCCCTTCTCTCTCTTGCTCTCACTCACTTCTCCCCACACTCCCAGTCATCCTCCTTTTCCATCTTGCCATCTCTCCTTTCTCATCTCTCTTTTCCCCACCACACCATTCACTCTTAGGCTGAAAAGAAGCGGTCTCAGTATGTCCTAGAGGACTGAGGAAGGGGACTGTGGTCTCCTGCTGATGACCGGCAATCGGGCAGCTGCAGTCTGGGCCTGAGAGTAGAGTCAGCCACACACAGCTGTGCTGAGAGCCAGGAGGCATCCAGGAACCCTTCCAGGGGCCCGGCATCCCTTCCATCCCAGTTCACACATAGGTGTCTCCTCATTTACAGAACTCTCGGCCCTGGGGGCTCTGCCCGAGGATGCTCCAGGCACCCAACCATATTCTTTTATTTTCCACAACTGCTTTTCTCTCAATAGATTCCAAGAGACAGACAGAGACACTTTTTTCTCCTGTCAGGAGATGGAGATGGTCGGGGCTGAAAAGGCATTGGAACTTGGTCTCCAAGCCCCTATGGGGCCTGAACTCTGGTGCAAGGACAAGAAGGGAGCACACTTTCTGGAGTCACTTGCAGTTCTGAGATCCTGGGATTCCAGAAAGTAGCCTGCAGTGGCATGAAGCCTAGGGTGGGAGGCTTGATCACTACAGGATCAATTTGGGAGAGGACAAGGAATGGGGCTTCAGGCTTAGATGTAAACAGAACTAGGTAAGAGGGACTTCCCTGGCAGTCCAGTGGTTAAGACTCCACACTCCCAAAGCAGGGAGCATGGATTGGACCGCTGATGGAGGAACTAAGGTTATGCATGCCATGTCGTGTAGCCAAAAAAAAAAAAATTTTTTTTAAAGACTTGGGTAAAGCAATGCAAATAGAGATAGGGCATAATATATGCTAGGTAGTGGTCTAAGAAAAAAAGAATATGTCTTAAAGATACTCTAAACATACATAGTATTGAGAGTCCCTTGGACTGCAAGGAGATCCAACCAGTCCATTCTGAAGGAGATCAACCCTGGGATTTCTTTGGAAGGAATGATGCTACAGCTGAAACTCCAGTATTTTGGCCACCTCATGCGAAGAGTTGACTCATTGGAGAAGACTCTGATGCTGGGAGGGATTGGGGGCAGGAGGAGAAGGGGATGACAGAGGATGAGATGGCTGGATGGCATCACTGACTCGATGGATGTGAGTCTGAGTGACCTCCGGGAGTTGGTGATGGACAGGGAGGCCTGGCGTGCTGCGGTTCATGGGGTCGCAAAGAGTCGGACACGACTGAGCGACTGATCTGATCTGATATATATTTTAGTGTATATGTGATATACTGGGATTCCCTGGTGGCTCAGTAGTAAAGAATCTGCCTGCAACGCAGGAGACAGGGGTTCGATCCCTGGGTTGGGAAGATTCTGAGGAGGAGGGCATGGCAATCCACTCCAGTACCCTTGCTGGAAAAATCCCAAGGACAGAGGAGCCTGACAGGCTACACTCCATGGAGTAGCAAAGAGCCGGACAGGACTGAAGTGACTGAGCACACACCCACGTTATATCCTAAGTATGCACCGAGTCTATACATTTAGTAAATGCATATATACTAAGTAGATACTAAGTGTATCTACTTTATCAAAATAGCTATATGATATATAGAGACAAAGAGATTAGGGTGCCCAAACAGCTAATGCTTAATGAGCACTTACTATGTGCCAGGGGTTAGACTGAGTGATGTACACAAGAGGTCTCATTTACTCCTTGCCTTGGTCCTTCGCAGCAGGACCTATCATTCTCATTTTTCAGAGGAGGCAACTGAGGCTCGGAAGAGTTAGGGGACTCTTATAAAGTTCTAAGGCTCTAACAGGCCCCCTTTTAAAGCTCAGAAGAAGGTGTGTGCCAACACTTTGATGGAACGAGGCTTGTCCGAGGCCGCGTATGTACCCAAGGCCACCACTAATGACTGTGGAGCCGGCAACTGCAGGGAACCAGCCCTGCCCGCACCTGCTGGCTCGCCCTCGCCTTGAGGTAGCCAGCATCCCTACGCCACCAACCGAGCTCCACCAGACTGCTGGTGGTACTTGAGGGAGACTGGGGTCGTGGAGGTGGGTAATAGTCCGCGGAGAGGAGGAACAGGGAAGGCGCGGCGGCCGTGATTCCAGGCTTAACTCCACTCCACACACACAAACTGCGGTGCCCGCCACCACCCAATCCTCTGGCCATGACTCCAGTCCCAGCCATTTCGTCTCGCGCTTGTATGATCCGAAAGTGGCGGGGAAACTGAGGCCCAAAGCAGTGTGCTCCAAACGCGCGCGCCAAGCTCGCCAAGCCCCTGCGTGCGCGCCTGGCAGGGACTAGGCGAGCGGAAACCGCAGTCCCCGGCTTGCCTCGAGAGGCAGGAAGCAAAGCCAAGCGCGGCGCAGGCACCTCGGAGCCTTGAGCGAAGCCAAAGTCGGTCAATAGCAAGCAAAGGAAGAAAGAAAAAAACGCGGTTCGGGGCTCCTGTGTGGAACTGAGGCATTCATCGAATCATCCGCTGGGGTCTCTCCTAGGACCGGGTGGATGCTGCTTGGGGAGGGGCTGGGGATGGGGGGCGGGCGGCAGAGTCGCAAGGACATGGAATCGAGTCGAGTCTGCGAGTCTGCGTCTGTGGCTCCGATCCTGGCGCTTGCCGGCAGATGGGTGTCAATTCGGCTCCAAGCCGCGAGATGTGAGCAACTACCCGGATATTTGGAAGAAAGTGGGAGAGATTCTGACCTCAGCCCTGTGCATTCGAAGGCGGGTCGAGGGGGAGAGAGAAAGACTGGTGGGTGGGAGACCAAAGTAGAGACCGAGCTCGAAAGACAAAGAAAGACTGGAAAGAAATGCAGAATTGGAGAGAGATTTGGGCCTTAGCTCCAAGCTGGAGGAGGCAAGGTGATTCTAGCGAACCTCTTCCTGTACAAAAATGTTCGGAGCCCAGGCCAGGCCAGCAGGACCTCTGAGGATCCCTGAGCTCTTCGCGGCCTCAAAGGGCAGCACCGAATCAAGGCACCGAACGCCTGTTTGAGGGTGAAAGTCTCAGCCTTGCCTCCCCTTTGTTGTGTGACTCCAGGAGGATCAGTCCACATCTCTGAGCCCCCAGTTCCATCCCTTTAGTTCAGGAGAGACCGTGGCACACAAAGACCTTGAAATAACTGTGTTTAACGATTTGTGTCTCCCCTCCCTCCTCTCCAGCAGAGCTGCTTTGATGGAAAACACCCGGGATCTTGGCTGCCTGGGTTACCCAGAGTGACTGGAGGAGGAGTGGAGGAACAAAGTAAGGAAAACACACCCCTGGCGCTCAACAGTTGCTTATGTGTGGCAGGTGTGCCTCAAGTCTAAGTCCTCATCGCCTGGGGACATGGGTCATGGGTTATAGAACCCTTTCAAAGCCCTGCATTATCTCAGAGGGTTCTCCTAACCAGAGCCGGGAACCTGGATCCAAGGCTGAAGGATGAAGCGATGTGTACCTAGGAACACACAGCAGGCCTCAGGGCTCCAAAGCCAGGGCTCATTTCCACCCTGTGTCCCCTAAGTTCGGGTTTCTCCACACCCCAGGCGCCATTCCCTGACCACCCAGCCCCAGATGTGCTAGGCGGAGGCAGGGGCTTTAGAGGAAGATGCCCCAAAAGGAGAGCTTGGAGCCAGACGCAGCTCGGAGATGGGATGGAAAACCGCGAGCAAAGTTCTGGGAGAACGGTCTACGGCAAAGACGAAAAGGAGAGGCGGACGGAGGGAGTCAGGAAAAAGGAAACAGATGATGAAAGCGAGAGCCCGAGGGAGCGCGGGAGCCCGCTCTGGGGTGCGGGGTACAAGGCGCCGGGCGCGGGGCAGCCAGAGGCGCCCAAGCCTAGTTCCCCGCTGCGCCCCACCCGACCCAAAGGGAGCGCCCCACCGACCGATTTGACTTGCACAAAACCCGCGCCCCAGGGGCCTTTGCCAGGCCGCTGGGGCTTGATTCATTTCTTGACTAATTAACTGGAAGCTACGTTGCCCCTTCTTTCAGGGCCCAATTAATTCGCTGCGGGCGGTGGGGCGGGGGCCGTGCGGCCGAGGCGCCCGCCTGGAGTCCCTTTGTGAAGGGCTGTCTGGCCCATATTGATTCTACATACACACACGTCCCCCTCCTTCCTTCGTACAAAAAAAAAAAAATGTCGTGAAAGCTCTGGATTTCCGAATTTAAGAAGATTTGTCAGACTCGAACATTCCCTCCCACCCACCACCACCACCACTGCATTTGTTTCCAGAAGGAAGAGACCTACGGATCAAAGCAATTTACAGATGTGCTTGGGAAAGGGTTCCATGGAATGTGTGCTCCCTAAAGGGCAAAGAAAAAGATCGCCCTTGTGTACCTACTGTGTGTGTGTATGTGTGTGTGTCACGCGCAGGCGGCACCTGTGACCTTGTTAAAAGCCAGACGAGGAGTGAGACCCTCCCTAGGGTGAATCTCCGCCCCAGGAGGGGCTCACCAGCTGTCCAAGCTCAGTCAAGTCTCTATCTCTGCATGCCTCAGTTTTTCATCTGGGAAACAGAGATCTGTGAAAGATGCCCGCCTCCTCGGAGTGTTGTTATTCGGTGAGCCAAAGTAGGGGAAAGGTCTTAGAACATAATCATTCTCCAAGGGGATTTCACAGACATTCTCTTCAATAAACAGTATTTCGTAACAAACCCATTTTGCAGATGAGGAACCGAGGGCTAAGGACAGCCGACCCGCTGGGAAAAGTTGGAGGGTGTCTGATTCCAAGGCCAGGAAGCTCCAGAACGAAATTTACCAGACTTTGCTGAGCGCATGTTCAGCTGCCTGGAAGCAGAGACTCTCCCGACCCGCAGTTCCCAGAGACTCCCTCGGGTGAGGCTGGAGGCTTCTTCCTGCCCACCTATCCCCATCCTCCTTCCAGTGCGGTAACTTCAGCACGGGAGTAAGAAATCTGAAATCCCGAAAGCTTTAGGGTGGAACCCAGCACGCAGCCACTGGAGCGGTTTCCGAGAGGTCGTCCATGGAGGACTGCATTGATTGTATTGACCTCACGGTGGGTCAGCTTCTCTCCTCCATCGATCACCCCAACGAAGTCTAGGATGAAAATATAGACCGAAGGAAATCACAACCATCTTTGTAAAGCTGGTGGAAAGTGGCCTTACCGCTGCCACTTTCAGCCTTGGTGACCCAAGGCTGTCCCACTGCCAGGCAGCCAGTCAAGGGAATGAGCTTCTCAACTTACTCCCCTTTATTCGATCACTGATCCATTTTTTTGGTTTGTGCAATTTTTAAAACAAAGGAACCAAATAAGAATTAAGTTTATTCAATCAACCAACACTTGATGAACCCACCGCAGGTGCCCCGACTGCACAGGGCATTGGGGTACTAATGAGGAGAGGGGTTTGGACAGACTCCTAAAACCCTGGCAGGGAGGGGTCGTCGTAAAGTCTTTTTTATTGTCATTCTTTGGCAAGGCGACCTTGGACGAGACTCCCTAGCTTTCTGTCCCACAAATTCTGGCCTGTAAAAAGCAGCAGAGCTGCTCCGTCCTAGGCTAGGTGAACGTGCTGAACAGGAAACAATGGATGGGAGGTTCGGAGGTTAGATCCCTCATCACAGTCCCAAGGTTGGAGGTGGGACAAGCAGAGCTGGGTGGTCTTTGCAACCTCATCAGGGTATAAACTTCTGTCATCCCCCGAAGCCAGCCCGAGGTGACTTGTCAGCACCGCCGGGGTTCCCAGGGTCCCCACACTCCCCAGGAGCAAAAATCACCCAGCCTCTGCCTCCCTAGAGCACAGAAGAGCTGAGGGCCAACTTTAGTTCAGCCTTCCTGCTTTAAGACCTTGAAGTTCTCTCCCGACACCATCTCTCCTCGGCCTCAACTTTCCTGATCTTTAAAATGGGAATGATCTCTATTTTTTTTTTTTAAACCATAGTGACCAAAACTCAGGACCATAAGCATCAAGCTGGTGAAGACCCATGTTTTCACCCGTGTCTCCGGTGCTCGGCAGAGAAGTCTTGGTCAGTATTTTGTGGAATGACCAAGTGGATGTTTCTCTCCATTACACCAAATTTCTCTTCCCACTACCATCTTTTCACTGTCTCATGTCAGGATCTGTTTGGGGGAACAGCTTACAAATTCGATGCTTTTTTTAAAGTGCTCTTTGAAGTGGTCACTTATTTTTCATATGCACAGAAAATCACCTCTAGTTTGACTTCTTTCCTTTTCTTCATTCATTTTCATTCCTGTATTGAAAGATGATTTATTGAGCACCTCCCAAACAGAGCTAGAGATGTGAGGAGTCTTATCTCTCTAGGAGCTTTCAAGGTGGAGAACTGATACTAGACACTCTTACCCAGAGTGATTGGGCTTCGCTGGTGACTCAGAGGGTGAAGAAGCTGCATGCAATGCAGGAGACTCACATTCAATCCCTGGTTCGGGAAGATCCCCTGGAGAAGGGAATGGCAACCCATTCCAGTATTCTTGCCTGGAGAACTCCATGAACAAAAGGGGGTCAAAAAGAGTCAGACACGAGTGAGTGACTCACACACAAACACACACCCAGACTGATTAACTTCTTTGGTTAAGGTGTGTTTTTTTTCTAGCTCTGTAAGTAACTTTTGACAAGATCACAGCATCCAATGCAGTGCCTGGTGCATAGTAAGTGCTTAGTAAGTTCGACATGAATTTATTCTTCTCCAAATTGTAGCCCGCAGTTCCTCCTTTGGCTGTGGAACAGCCAGCCTGAGGTCGTAAGTGCCTTTAGACAGACACTCCCAAATGAGGACTCAGGTCAGTCTGGCAATGTGCCAGCCCCCAGGGAGCCTGAGATCGGAGGGCACCCCAGCCCTGAGATTCTCAATCCCAGATACAATTCCAGCCGGGAAGGCCTGCCACTCCGATTAGATGGCGCATACCTGGGTGGGGGGAGAGGGGGTTGCGGCGGGGGGAGGGGGACCATTAGATTGGCCTTTGCAAAAAGTGACACCGGACAATGAGGTTCTGCAAAGCCTGTACCCTTTGCAAATCTCCATACCTATCTAGCTGACCTCCTGTCCATACTATCTAGCTGACCTCCTGTCCAGACCATTCCCCCGTCTACACACACACCTTTCTAGGTAAACAGGTGACACCCAAGAAATGAGGCACTAGTTTGCCCTGAGAACCATCTTTTCACACACCCCCATTCTTGCCCATACTCTCTTTGTCCAGCTTCCAGACCTGGTGGGACTCTGGGTGACCCTCTCCCGCCCCCCGACTCCAGAAACAGCTCCCGCCTCCTGGTGCATCAGGACTGCCACTGCTCTGGCTCAAAAACACGGTCCCAACCCCACGCATTGGCGGAGATTTGCTCAGGCCTTGTGGGGGCACAGGAGGACGAGTGCCGGCCAGCCTGTCTCCCCTCAGCGCCATCCAGCGGCGAGACGGCAAGGGCACCCTGGGCAGAGGTTCCCCGCGAGTCCCTCCAGCCACAAGGATCAAGGAGGTTTCTAAGCTGGAGTCGGTCCCTTCCTCCATCCACCCCCTCTCACTCCAAATTAGGACGTGTCTATCTTCTACCCTCCTCACACACTCCCCAATTGCTTAAGGCTGATTCGGGTTCACCCAGCGTTCAATAATCACCACCGCCCACCCCCCACCCCCCCACGGCCCCTCTTTATTTATGCCCAACATATGCACTGGACAGGGAAGTTCTTTCAAGGAGGGAAAAAAGAAAGAAAAAAAAAAAAGAAAGAAAGGAAAGAGGAAGCGAAAAATAGTGTTTGTTCCACCACTGCTTAGAAACTTTTCCTGTGCCGGCTCAGGGGTTTCACCCCAGGCTGAGTTGACGCTTTCCCTCTTTTTGTTGCGGACATGTTAAGTCCTGCCTTCCTAATTCTACACCTATGACCTTATACTGGCTGGAGTCAGGCGCCTTGATTCCCTGCCTTTGCATGCAGCCGGGGCTGGAAAGCCTCCTACTTCTAGATCCTCGTGGGTGTCAGTCCCCAGGGAATAGGTCTCCAGAGTGGCAACTCAGCCACAGACTGAGTCCCACTTGCAGAGGGAGAAAAAACATCACTCTTCATACAGCTGGAATGTTATCGCTAATTTTTTGGAAAAGTGCCTGTATACACACACATTACATATATTATTGAACGGGTTAGTGCAAGACTGAAAACACTGAACAACAGTTGGGATGGGGGACACATTCTCCAATTTCCTGGTAATTTGTAACAGACTATTGCTCCAAGAAAAAAGGAGTAACTGCGTAGCAGCAAAACAAATTTAACTCTGTCTATATTGATCAAATGGGAGTCTGCCTGTGAGGTGTGATTGCAAAGCATCTTTAAATCTGAGATTTCATTTCCTATCTGGGGCTACTTAGAAGCCCACATATACACACTTGTACCCACACAGGACGTCCTAGAAGCACACACACACGTTCTATTATGTTTAAATAATGCAATGGAGTGTAGCCTTGAAGTTGGGCCCATACATCGTTTAACTCGTTCTCCAATCGCTGTTGTTTAGTCCCTAAGTCATGTCCAACTCTTTTGGACACCATGGACTCTACCCCACCAGGCTCCTCTGTTCATGGGATTTCCCAGGCAAGAATACTGGAGTGGGTTGCCATTTTCTTCTCCAAATATTAGGAAGATCTAAACTGAAGCTCTAGAAGGCATCTGGCTCTGCTGTCTGAAAGATCACCTCTTCCCCAGATGCAGCTTGGGGCAGGCAGTATTCTGATATGCCAATTAAAGACAATTTCCTTTTTTTTTTTTTTTTATCCTCTCTCACTCAAATTTCTACAACTAAAAAAAAAAAAATCTGTAAAATAATCCAATTCTAATATCTGGTATATAAAAATCAGTTCCATTCCTTTAAAAAAAAAAAGAAAGAATTAATAACTCACTGTCAAAAGGCCTTTCATTGACTCCCAACAGTTCTCAATTTTAGACAGAGAAATGAAATAGAGGAGCCTGTCCTGGTTATCCACGACATTAATACACAGACATAAAAGTGAGTGCAACATCATATTTTAACTTGTCTAATAGAAAAATCCCAACTCTGCTACTCTCTCTCCCCTCTCCCCTAAAAGAACTAGAGTCCAGCCATGGGTGGGTAGGGGGGTAGTTTGAAATGAAGTCGCTTGGAATGCCAAAAAAAGCAAGGCATTATTTACACCTGCAAACTTTGGATGGTTGTATTCTGCCCCAATTGGCTTAATTGTAAATCTTTTCCGCATGGCCCCAACTTCTGGACGGAGCGTCTGGGTTTAATAATACGCAGGGGCACCCCAGCAGGACCGGACTGAAAAGACAGAATCCCCCGCCCCACCTCCCCGCTCAGCTCAAAGGTAATTAGAACAGCCTCCCTTCCCTTCCCTCCCCAAATTTTGCTTGAGGTACCAGAAGACCAGACTCAGACATGCGGGGAACTCATATTTTACCCTCTGAAGACAAGAGAAGCTATTTCAAAAGCAGATATACCCTCCAAGTCAGAAGTGGAAGGTGGTGCCCCTCCCCTGGCCCGGACTCCCACCCGCATCTCCTGCGTGTTTGACTTGCAGAGGGGGAGAGGGGGAAAGAGAGGCGTCTACACTGGCAGCCAGAGATCCCTGGCAGCATAGGGCTGACCTGTTTATAGAACTTGCTGCTGAGAAAACATGTAAAAACACACCCCAGAGGTGGGAGAGGAGATGGCTCCCTCCACTCCACCCTCCCTTTGCGCGCAGAAAATCTCACCAGGCTCAGCCTGGTTCCCTCCGAGCCCGGTTTTTCTCCCAAGAGGCTCTCTCCCTTGCAATGGTTTTTCCACCCCTTTGAGAGACAGAGAGTGCTACACAACTCTTTCCTTGTTAGCGCCCCCTCCCAAGGTCATTACTATTCCCGCCCCCCACCCCCCATTAATCCTTTTCTACCGGAGCGGGGCGGGAGTTAGGAATCCAGGGTGCAAAAAGACACAACGGACGTGGGGGGTGGGGGGGCGGTGTGCGGTGAGGGGTTCCTAACTGAATCCCCGCGATCTTAGTTTTGGGGAGAATTTGTGAGTTGCGCGGGGTAGGCAGGCCGCCCTCCCACCCGGGAAGCCTACTCGCCCCGCCCCGGCCGCCGCAGAGGAAAGGCAGGTAACCCGCGCGGGGAGCCAGTGCCTGGCAGGACCTTGTCGCCACCGAGGCCCGGGGCGGACCAGCCTCGTCCGGGACGCCTGTGCTTCCCCGCCAGCCGGCTGCGGGTGTTGGGGGGCCCCAGATCGCAGCCCTGGGCCCCCTCCACCCGTAATCCGAGGCCGCGAGCGTCTTCAGGTACCGCGCTAGGCGAGGCCTGGAGCCGCAGCGAAGCATGTCCAGCTTCCGTATTTGGAACCGGGGTAAGGGGAAGGGGAAGGGGCGGCGGTAGGTGAAAACCCCCCCCGCTTAGGGGGAAGGGGAGGGGAAACCATCGCCCAAAAGCACCTTACAGGGGGAGCCCTGGGCTGTCACTCTCTCCTCCTCCATCCTGGGGCCCGAAGTTTTCCTTTCCCAAGCGCAAGGAAAACAGGGCGTCAGGAGGAAACGTAGGGGACAGGTTGGTTCCTAGATCGGGAAGGCCGCTCCTGTCTGCCCTCCCAAGCGCCCGCCAGAAGGATTTTTAGTATTTGGCTTGGAGATGAAACATACGGAGGCCTGGGCGCCAGCAAAAGCAACTCTTAAGGAAAGCTCTCTCATAATTCCAAACATTCCCTCTTTCTATGTCTGTGTGTGTCCCTGCTCCCTTGCTCTCTCTTCTTCCCCTAAAACAGAAATACAAATTTAAAAAGAAAGAGAATGCATCTGTATAGCTGAGTCCCACTGTTGTTCACCCGAGACTGTCGCAGCAGTATTCATCAGCTCTGGTTTAGTCGCTCAGTCATGTCCGATTCTTTGCGACCCCATGGACTGTAGCACACCAAGCTCCCCAGTCCTTCACACCTCAACGGCTCTACCCCAATACAAAATTAAAAGTTCAAAAACAAAAAGAAAAGAAAGAAAGAAAATCCAAAAGGAGAATAACAGTGAGTTAAAAAATTGCTTTCACAAACTTGACAGCTATTTCTCATCACATTTGCATTAGTTCTTATATGTCCTAATAAAGGACAGTAAGATAATTTGCAAGTTAAAAAGAGAGAGAGAAACTTCTGGAACCCTTCTGTATTCCAAGGCCAAGCTGGAGAGGTTTAAAGGCTCTTCACATCTCTAAGGCCAAAACTTTAACCCAAGCCTTCAGCTCTGGTTGAGAGCCAGAGAACTGTCGCTCTGGCTCCTACTGGTTCATTCCCTGGATATGCTAAAAACTCGGGCAGGATTTATGTCTTATTTGGGGGCCAGGATGGCTAGGTCAGGAGCAAGACATCTCTGACTTAAAATGAGGTCCCATTGTTGAGGTCTCTAGTTGTTACTGACACGGAGGAAAAGGTTCCCCAGATTGTCAGGTAATTAAGACAGAGGTGCGGCAAGTGGCCAGTTATCTGAGTGGCCCTGGTAGAGGGTCAGTGATCACAGAACACAGACGCAGAAAAGGAGCTGGTGCTTGATTCTAAATTCTGAGAGGTGTGTTCGGTAGGAGAGTGACAGCTGGGCTAAGGCCTGGAGTCGGGACCCTGCATCCACAACCCAAATCCTGGCCTTGGAAGCTGGGGTAGCAAGCCCCCTACCTGCCAAGCATACCAGAGAAGCAGGTGAAACCAGCTGCTAAACACCCTGTGTCTTAGAACTGCAAAAGGATAGATTGCCCATAAGACTGTACAAGGAAGGAGAGGTTTGATCAGTTTCCAATATGACAGAAAAAACTGGAACCTTCAGTGTCCATATGCCTCCCATATCTGAAACCCCATGCCTACATAGGCAAGGCAAAGTCCTTCCCAAAGGCACTCCATACACAACTATATCTCTTGCGGGCTTCCCTGGAGATAAAAGATTCTCTGTCGGTGTTACCTCCTTTCCTGTCTCTTCACCTATTCGATTTGGGAGACAGGAAGGCGTTACCTTTAGGAACACAGGCAGATTGGCTGGCTGTCGAGGAGCAGTGGAGAGGCTCTAAGAAAGAAATGGAAAGAAAACAGGAAAAACACACACAGACACACACACTTGGATGCTCACTGATCCCTTTCTCTCCTGCCTTCCCTCTCCGCTCTCACCCTTTTTAATTGAAACCCAGTATGGGAAATAGTAATGGATATTGTGCTCAAATTGAGGAAACGTGTCTGAGGCTACTAGGGGACAGTTAGTTCAGCAGCTTTAGAGGAGCTGATCTTTCTTTGCCCTGTCAACTCCCCTCACAGTAGTAGCAGTTATCTGATTTGCCATGCCCTCTCACTTACGCAGTCTCTTGTTCCCTCCGCCTTGTCTGCCCTTGAAGGGCAAGACCCTACTGCCCCCCACCCCGGGGCACCTAACAACAACAGCAGAAATAAGGGACAGTAGCAAAAGCAGAAAGTCACAGAATTAAGGGCTCCTGTTCAGTCAGTGGACACCCCTGGTCTGCAGTTGGGGATTGGAGAATACATCGGTCTATTTCCCTTCACCCTTTGAAATATTCTGTCCCCGAGATTTCCACCACTCCCTGAGGCTACATTCTTAGGACAGATTGCTGAAGTACCATTGACACCCTTACCTGTCTCGACTGAGACATCTGGAAAGAGGATGTTGAAAGAAGAAAGATTTTGGGTGGTCAACAGTGCCCGGTGCCTGAGGCCAAAGTCAGCTCTGGCTCTGCGCCTTGCAGATGCTGGATCAGATAAGATGAGAGGAAAAATTCCCAGCCTCTTCCCAGTGAACTCATTTCGACTGGACTAAGAAATATCCATTGCATTATCTTGCGTTTCTTTTTTTTTTAAAGTAATGGGGTAAAACACACAAAGAGAGCATTGAAGATGTAGACTGGTTTGAAATTAGGAAACCACAATTAGTTCCTTTTCCTGACAGAGAGAGAGGGGAAAAACCTTTCACAGATGTATAAGAAGCACGCTCCCCAGACACACACACACTACTTCCTTCATCCTTCCCTCCTTGCTTCCCTTCCAGCTTCTCTAAATCATTGGCCGTTTACAAATTTGCCATTTTGTAGAGCGATCTGCTTTGATGAAAGGTGGGTGCTAATAAGAATAATGCAGAGGGTGAAATCTTTTCATTCTGCCTCTGCCAAAAACATATTTACATTAAAGGGAGGTATGATAAGCATGGATTAAGTATATAACGAATGATGCTCTAGAAACAGCATAAACCAACTGGCGCCAAAGTGAACCTCTGTACTAAAAATACTGCTTCCCCAAGCTAGACAACTTTGACAGTCTTCTCTCTCTCTCTCTCTCTCTCACACACACACACACACACACACACACACACGCTTCAGGCTCTTGCACTGAATCGCCCTGATCAATAATTTAGAGGGCTGTCAGAGGACAGGGAAATGTGCCTTACAGGAAAGCCCTGTGCTGCTGGGGCCAGACAGAGGCTAGGAACTGGGGCTTTAGAACCTGCCATGGTGCCCTTCACCCTGGGCTCCTGCCTTGGAAAGGAGGGGGAGAGAGAAAGGATGGGAGATCAGAGCATTGGAACAGAGGTGAGAGGCCAGCCCTGGGCAAAGGGTGGTTTGGGGAATACTAAATGCAGAAAACCAGACTTCAAACCTACCCAAGTGGGCCCAGTATTCTTCTATCTTGGAGGACACCTTATCATCCAGGCCAGGGATATGAGGGGAAGGTGTCTGCTTAAACCCCAGGGAGAGGTTAACTCCAGCCTGTCTTGATTTCTGGAAAAGAGGAAGAGTTGGGGGTAGATACAGAGGCAATACAGAAACACAGAAAGGCAGAAGAGAATCAGAGAGATCCAGGAAAGCCAGAGAAAATAGGAAAGGAAGAGAAGAAGAAAGAACAGAAAAGGTAGTAAATAAAAATTTAAAAAAAAAAAAGAGAGAAGTGAATGCTGGGAGGTAGAAGCTGAGGAGTTATAGAAGCAGAGAACAAGATAGACACCAGGAAGAGAAGAGAAAGTAGAAGAAAACAGAACAAAGAACACAGATCTGCAGTCATGGAATCTTGAAAGACATGGACAGTGAGAGAGGACAGCCCAAGCAGAAGAAAGAGACACAGAAACAGAAATGGGTGTCCTGTCTGGTCCAACCAAGACTCTTGTGCCTACCTCTGGAGGGAGAGAAAGATGGGGAAACTGACTCTCCATCAAAAAGATTGATTCTGAAGCCTCCAGACCTGAGAGGCACTAGGCTCTTAAAGCAAATTTGCAGGGGGAAGGCGGGGAAAGACGGGAAACTCCAGGAGGAAAACCAAGCCTCCCAGGTCCGTAAAGTCCTCCTTTGACTTCAGAGCTGCGTGCGAAAGAGTCAGGGTTTGGGGTAGCACAGGGGTGCTAATGTGGAAAGGAGGGTGCTGGCTGCTGGCTGCTAGAGGAACTTAACCTAGGCCCTCACCTCGGGGGAGCTGCATCCCTGAGGTGCCCGCTAAGAAAAAATCACCTCCAGGGTTTGGGGAATTGAACGCAAAGGACTATGGGAGTCCTGAAGCAGACACCTAGTCAGTTTCAATGTCTGTCAATATCAAAAGAGCCTGGGATCCCATGGGCAGGGGCACTGGCCAGAAACAGGGAGCTGTCTCTACCCAGAAAGCCCCTCCCCAGAGAAAGTTTACGTTTTGACCGACCTCCTTAGTAAACTTCTTAATTAGGCCCCAGACCCTCCCGGAGAAACCCCTGGATGTCCTTATGTCGAGTTCCCAGTTCAGCGACACCTCGGACTGAAAAACAGCTCCGCGCAGCAAACGGTGGGCGAAAGTTTAAGGGGGAATAAGCGTGTAATAGTCCCTCGCCAGACCTCACACATGCTGAAAAGAATATTTACAGCAAACTTGCCAAAGTAAACGACCCCGCCTATCCACCATCCCTTCTCCTTCCACCCCACCGCGCCCCTCCCCCGGGTTTTGTAAACTCCAGATAAACACCATTCGGTCACAAAAGGGTCGATCTGCCCTTTAGACTGGGAGGCAGACGATGCCCTAGGGAAAAGTGGGAGCTGCAGAGGCTTCCTGGGGGGGATTCTTCTGCAAAGAGGTCTTCTCTGCCTCTTGCGTGGCCTGACCTGGGGATAGAAGATTTGGTTGCGTGCGCGTGCGTGTGTGCGCGCGTGTGCACATATAACATTCTGAGGCTCCTCCTCGTCCCTTGCCCACTTTAAAATCCTCATTCATACTATTCTTCACCTTAAACACTAAAGACATCCCAGATTTGGAGAGATTAAAAAAAAAAAAATCAGGCGTACAATTAGGTGAATACTCTTTGCAATATAGATGGAGGAATACTGTAGGGACACCAGAAGTTCGGCGCCTCCTATTGGATTCAAATTTTGGCCCCCTTTTCCCGCTCTTTTAAAGCACCATTTCTCAGGCTCTGCCTAGGGTCAGGCTAGGCTGCTTCAGTATTTTCCCGCCTGTCTTTTGTTGAATGTGAGGCGGGGAGAGAGACCGAGAAGATCGAAGGGGTCTGCATGGAGGGGGGAAAATGACGATGGAGAAATCTCGGCTAGAGCCTAAAAGCCCAGGCCCGTGGCGCGCTGGTCTGCGAGTTGTCCCAGCCGCCAGGCCTGGCACAAGTCTTCGGAACGCGCTAGCCAATGTTTAACCCGAATGCAGTGACCACCAGGCCGCTTTTGTTTGTTCGCAAATTAATCACCCAGCGCACGGCCGGCGCCAGAGTGGGTTTATCACCCACCGGGAGGGGGGCGCGGCGGCCCTGCAGAGACAAAGAGGAGTTCGCACCTTCCCGCTTTTGATCCCCAGTTACTGCGGCCTCCCTGCATAATACGAGCCTCCTGGGGCCGAGTCTGGGAGGTCAGTCATAATTGGCGGAAGTTTGCAGACCATTAGCAAGATGTCGACATTTTCGATTCAGAACCCCACAAACTTTCCTCTCCCGCCTTCCTCTCTGGCGCGCTGGAGTGGCAATGGGGGGTCAGGAGTGGCAACTGGGGTGACCCCAGGGTTAAGGTGGAGCTGTGGGCAAAAGCAGGCACGTGAGAGAAGGGGCCAAAATCGTGGTTAAGTCCATCTCCACCGTTGAGGCCAAAGGCAAGTTGAGATATTTACAAGTGAAATCAGCAAGCTCCCCTCCCACAGTCCAAAACCGAAGCGAGGCCAGCATGCGGACGACCGAGTAAAATGTCTCTCTTTCTGGGCATCTGGACGCTTAGGACACCGATTGGGTGGATGTGGGTATGTGTTGGGGAATTCGTGCTTGCAGAATTACTTTCCTTCTCTTCGGTGCGTCGGAGCAGAGACTGGCCGGCGAGTGCAGGCAAAACCAGACCCCGGGTTTGGGGCCGCTGCTGAAAGCACAGCGGTGCGGCCCCAGGCTCCGGCGGCTAGCAGAGTGGGGGAAGGGCGGGTTTCAGCCTCCGGAGACTGGTGAAAACCCTGCGGTGACCTCGGTGGTCGGTGTCAGAAGGGGAAAGGCCTGGGCTTCTCGCACCCTCCGGGGTCGGGCCGCCAGGGACGCGGGAGGGGGCATCGTGAGCCGACACCCTGACCCCCGCCGCTCTTGCTCCACAACCGCAAAGAGAGGCCGAGAGACCGGCCAGGAGAAAGACAGACCTAAAGGGAGAGAAAGGGACGAGATGGCAAGCCAGATGGAGTTCGCAGAACCACTCTTATTCTCTCTGGTGACTTCAGGGAATTCTTAGCGCTGGCGCCAAGCGCTCTTAACCATGTGCGTCAAAAATGCGAGGCTGGAAAAATCTCATCGCCTCAAAAGTTCCGCCCCTATCTCGGCGCGGTTGGCCCACAGTGGAACTGCATTTTTCACCCCCCCCCCCCGACTTGCTCCCACTTCGGAGTCTGGAAGCTGGGGGTTTAGGGGGTACACGAGGCAAAATGTAAGAGAGGGCTCTGCTGGTTACCTACACACAGTCACACATACATAACAACCCGAGCCTGGGAGTTCTTAACCCCCTAGGCCCCGCAATTAGTCCTTTCTTGGTTCCACTGGAGAAAGTTCCCAGCTTAGGAAGGGTAATAGAATACTGTCCCCAAGACGTCCCTCCATCTAAGCAGCGATGGCCCCCTAGAATTGGGAAATGTGGGTCTGACCCGGACAGGGACATGCGGTAACAGTTACCAATTCGGCGACTGTTCTGATGGATAAGATCCTGTTGCGTCCCTCCCTTCACCCTTGCTGAGGACCCCCCGCCCCCACCCCCACACACACACACACACACACACACACCTGAACTGGAGCCAGTCACCTCGCCTCGAGGGTGGGGGCGTTTCACGATTTGTTTTACAAATTCACCCCCGACTTCTGGCGAGATAAGTCTCCGGGTGGAGAAAAGAACTGAGGCACCAAGAGATAATTGCGAAGCTTGGAGAAGATACGGGCCTGGAGCACCTCCGCCCACCAACTCGCCCACCCCATTCCAGCAGCTCCTCACCCTGCCGACCGCCGAGGGGAGGGCGGCGGCTGGACGCGGACAGGCCCAGAACCTAGTCCCTCGCTGTGCTCACTTTGTTCAGATACCCTCTCTGCTCTCACACACACATTCAGGTAGAAAACCGGGAGCCCGAGTCCAAATGGAAGACGAGATCTATCTAAAAGAGCTGGTAAATCCATTTGAAAAAAGCCCGAATCCGCCTCCGGAGTGAGTTGAGCTCAGACCCGGGGCTGCAGCGCAGGCTGGGTCAGTGTTTGCGTGTATATGGTTTCCGCGGGTGGCTGAGTCCTAGTGGACTGCCGCGTGTTCGCGTACAAATGCGCTGGGGGTGTTTGGGTCTCCGCTCATAGTTTCGGGTGGGGCGCGGTAGGGAGAGAGCCTCCTCGCGTGGGCTGAGATCTGGCCGCACCCGCGTGCTCCGGAGCCCGCGCGCGAGCCCTGCTGCCCGAGCAGCCCGGCAAAGAGAAACACCCGAGCTCGGGAGCCCCTGAACGGCGGCCGGGAAGAGCTTGGCTCCACGTGGGGCTGGAGAGCGCGCACAAGCCTGGAGATTTGGCGGCGTTCGCCTCTCTGCGGCGCCCGGCGGCCGGATGGCAGCTCAAGGGAGCCGGGGCCGTCCTCTCGGCTCGCCTGGAGCCGGGTTAAAAGGGTGAGCGGGAGAGAGAAACGCCCGCGGCGGCCGGAGAAGCGAGCCGAGCGCGCGAGAGGCGAGCGCCCCTGCCCGGCGCCCGGCGCGCTCTCCGCCTTCCTGGCCAAGCTCGCTAGCTCCCGCCTCCCTCCCCCGTGCTCCCTCCTGCCCAGCCTCCTCCCTTGATCCCGGGCTGGATGACTGAGGCATTTCAGACATGGACTGAGCCAGAGCGAGCGAGCAAGAGAGCGAGCTCCGGGGCTGCTGCGATCTCTCGATAAGCCACCTAGAGGCGACTCGGTGCGCGCGCTCCCCAGTGGCTCCCCGCCCTCCCTCTGATCATGTTGACATATTCACAGGACAGGCAGTAGTACCGTTGCGGCGCAGCGACGTTACAGTTTCCGACACCTTCTTTTTATAACTCGGCTCTATCCCCCAGCACTCGACCTGTGAAAACCACGCCTATGCAGCAACACAATTGGTCCGAAAGCGTCAAAGAGCCAATCAAGAGGCCTCCGGCTCCCCGCAGCCCACAGCAGAGCCCGACCTTCTAGACCGCCGAGCAGACGCCCGGGGAATTCTAGAGGCGGAGGAGGGTGGCGAGGAGCTCTAGCTGGCTTTCTTTCGCTCCCTCCCTCTCCTGGCGCTCCTTCTCCCACTCCGGTCTCTCTCTCTCCCTTCTTTTCATTCCCCTCCTCCTCCACCCCCCCCCCCCAAATCCTCCCAGCCCTGCGCGTCTGGACGCAGATTTAGGAAGGGAATTCGCTCACGTTTTAGGACAAGGAAGAGAGGCGCGGGAGCAGAGCACACACAGCAAGATTCGGATTGAAACCCAGACACCCTCCGGAGGCTCCGAGCGGAGGAAGGCGGAGGAGAAGGGCGAACGGAAGCCCGCGTGCAGTTCAAGTTTTGATAGCGCTGGTATAAGAGGGCTTCCATCAGATTTTTTTTTTTTTTTTAAGGAGAGAGACTTTTTTTCCGCTCTCTTCGCTCGCAGTTCCAGCCGGTCTAGCGCAACTGCAGACGCCTCCCGCGAGCCAAAGGGAAAGGCTAGAGACGGGGGGGCGGGGGAAGAAGAAGGAGAAGAAAAGGTAAAAAAAAAAAAAAAAAAAAAGTCTCCTAGGAGAGCCGTCCGCATTGGCAACAAAGAACTGGGGGCTGGGGAGCGATCGCCCGGACCCAGGGCAGGCGTGTCTATTTCGAGCAAAGCGGCAGGGCTCCGGCGCGAGTCCAGACCCTGCTCGCTCCCCTCGCCTCGGAAACCGACTTCCAGGAGCGGCTTTTTGGAAACGCCAGACACCGGGACAGTCACCCAAGCGACTATGTCTCCTGATTTCTCGCCTTGTCCTCTTTAAAAGCGGCCTTCCCCTGCCCCAAAGACACTTCCCACTCTTCACTTTGAGGTGCTTTAGTGGTGATCCTCCCACCGCCTTTTTTTTTTCTTTCGCTTTTTTTCCCCCCTCCAAACTATGCGCTGCTGTTAAAAAAAAAAAAAAACCAACCACAACTAAACAGCAGCTGCGGACTTGTCCCCGGCTGGAGCCCAGCGCCCCGCCTGGAGTGGATGAGCCTCTCCATGAGAGATCCGGTCATTCCTGGGACAAGCATGGCCTACCATCCGTTCCTACCTCACCGGGCGCCGGACTTCGCCATGAGCGCGGTGCTGGGTCATCAGCCGCCTTTCTTCCCCGCTCTGACGCTGCCTCCCAACGGCGCGGCGGCGCTCTCGCTGCCCGGCGCCCTGGCCAAGCCGATCATGGATCAATTGGTGGGGGCGGCCGAGACCGGCATCCCATTCTCGTCCCTGGGACCTCAGACCCATCTGAGGCCCCTGAAGACCATGGAACCCGAAGAAGAAGTAGAAGATGACCCCAAGGTACACCTGGAGGCCAAAGAACTTTGGGATCAATTCCACAAGCGGGGCACGGAGATGGTCATTACCAAGTCGGGAAGGTAAGCAAGCCACGCACCCTCCCCACCCCCACAACTCCCCTAAGCGACTGGAGGTTTCTTTTCTCCTTTTATTTATCTTCTCCCAGAACAGTCGGTTTGCCAGTTATTTGACGTAGAGGAAAACTTAGTGCCCCCCGCCCAGAACTGTGTACAGAAACCTCCCCCCCAGTGATAGGAAATTTCAGCTTACCTGGGCGTCTGCAGCGGATGGTTTTTCCTACCTGGTCTGCATACCGGATTCTCTATAGGATAGGTAGAAATTTTCAGTACCCAGATGTCTTCTGTAGGAAGAAAGAAAAGCGGCCCCCCCCCTCCCCCACCACCATTGCAGGAAAACTCACTGTGCAAACCTTTCTGGACCATCCCTGTGTCTTTGTAGATGTTGTATTTTTGTCTGTTTCATTTACACTGAACAGCTCTTTTTGTTTGTGTGGTAGTGGGAGGCCTGGCAGAAACTGCACTGCCCTTTCAACCCTCCAGCCTAGCTGCTGGGTCTGGAGGGGGCCTGAGCCTGCCCCCTGCCAGGTTTAGAGAGAAATCGAAGGGGATTTGGGGTTTGTCCATGCTGCTTCGTGTGTCTGTAATCAAAGGGAGAGTTCAACAGGCAACTCTGGATGATTCAGATTGTGTTTGCAGACCCAAGGAGCCAGAAGGGAGACACGTACTGCTGTTTCATGTGTGACTATATTTTACATACTTTTTAGAGGTCCTGGCTTGACCAAAATGTGCCTGTCATTTAAAGTCACTGATTTTTTTTAAAATGGCATTGAAGTCTATCAAGGCATACAGTTGAAAGCATAAAAGGAAAATCTCCTGTTGTCTTTAGCTCTCTGTGTCTTTCCAAGCTGAAGGAGGCCAAAGTTTGCCACTTATCCTCCAGCCCAGAAGACAGTTTCATAGCGATGCATTCCCTGCTCCCTTTTAAGTCAAAAGTACAGAATGCTAACACTTCAGGGAAATAAAGACCAGTTTGGTGGTGGAGTCTTGTAGTTTGGGTCTGGTCCCGAGCAGTGGGGGTAATGTAGCTAGCAGCGCGCTAGGCAGGCTGGTGATCAGGCCTCTGAGTCCACCCCAGTCTACAGAATTCGTTTGGAGAACTCACCGAAGTAGTTTCATTTCGCCAGCAGCGGGATTATTGTTCCACAGCAGAGAGGGGTCTTGACTTGACATTTCTTTTCTTGATCCGTTTAACATTTTCTCATCCATGGGTGGTGGAAAATTCTAGCCTTGATTAACCAAAGTCGACTAAAATCCTGCTCCAAGCTGTTTAGAACTAGACACCAGCAGGAAAAGGCATAAGCAAAAATTTACCTCTAAGAAAGGCAACCTAAAAAGTCACACAGGGGACCAAAAAATTACAAGGAAATTATTAGACAATGTAGAGAAACCCAGTGCCCCTTATTCACTTGTTTTGAATCTTGGGCCGTTTAAAATAGAGACATTGAAGCGTATTTAATTCTTCTGTTGCTGAAGGAAGCAATTTTGCACCCAGTCGTCATACTCTGAACCGGTACAAGATCATCCTTTGTAACAGAAAGTTTTAAATTTGATTGAAGTATTTTAGCATAGAGGATCAAACCCAAGATTCTGAGTGATTTTTTTCCCCCCGTTTCTTTTCTTCCCTCTTCTCTCCCTTGTAGGCGAATGTTTCCTCCATTTAAAGTAAGGTGTTCTGGGCTGGATAAAAAGGCCAAATATATTTTGCTGATGGACATTATCGCTGCAGATGACTGTCGCTATAAATTTCACAATTCCCGGTGGATGGTAGCAGGAAAGGCTGATCCTGAAATGCCAAAGAGAATGTACATCCACCCGGACAGCCCTGCTACTGGGGAACAGTGGATGTCCAAAGTTGTCACTTTCCACAAACTGAAACTCACCAACAACATTTCGGACAAGCACGGATTTGTAAGTTTCACTGCTTGCCTTCCTAAAATTTCCTGTCTTCTCCCTAGCAAAGGCAGTGCTTTCCGCTTCCAGGTAAAATCCAGTTTCTCCCTCGCTCTCAGTTACAAAGCATAGCAAACTTGTTCGATCCACAGAGAATTCCGGGATGTTTCTCTTCGGATAATAGAAGGCCTGGCGTTCTAAAATAAGTGAGGGGCGAGAGAACTTTATCGGCTCCTTTTCCGTGGCAAGGCCAGGTCTTTGTAACTGCTTGACCTGACAGGAAAGTTAAAAACCCATCGTGAAGATGGAAAATTAACGTTAAAGTTAGGTGTTCGTAAAGTATTTGTTTTACGATACCATACTTCTACTTTGAAACCAGTCATAGTATTGTTTGGGAGGGTTTTAAGGTTTGAAACCTCAACTGCATTGGTGAGATGGTGTGGGTACAGATTTTGAAAGATTTTCTTCGTTTGGACTAAAAAAGAATTGGGCTCAGGTGAAGGTCAGGTTTCCCAGAAATGAGACCTAGATCTCCCGGTGCAAAAATTGCATGTGTGTTGCGAGTATGTCTATGGATTCAGTGCGGGAGTCCCTGGAAACTTTCCAGAGACTTAGATTGCTTGTAAAAGTCAAGCAAGGGACCTTTTGCCCCCTGCCCCTATGCCTCCCCAACATTTCAATAAAATAAACAGAGTGATAAGTGAGGAATAAGCAGAAAGATTAGGCCCAGGAAGACATGAATGGCATGGACATATCTTCAGTGAGCAGGAATTGCATTTGAAGCCCTTGATTTGATTAAGGCATAAATATTCCTCTCTAGAGTTCAGCCTTTCAGGGCTTTAAGTGGATTGGGCTCATCAATTAGTGGGCGCTTAAAGGACTGAATCATTTTGTAAATTAAAATGCATGTTTTTCTCTATCTTTTAAGACTTTGGCCTTCCCAAGTGATCAAGCAACGTGGCAGGGGAATTATAGTTTTGGTACTCAGGTAGGCTAGGGTTCAACAAAGCAACCTTAGATGGTGAGGGTGGTGGGGGGAGGGCACCCTTTGGAAACTGAGGAGCAATTTGGATTCTCCAGAATGTAACATGTGGGGAGCTGAAGATTCCCACCGAGATACTCCGAGAAGGTGGGCTCCCCAGTGCCGTTGGTGGGGTAGATGTCAGCCTGGCAGGGGTCCTAGGAACCTATTGGTCTTCTGATAAATCCTCTTGTGATGTGTTTCTCTCCTCTTCCGGCCCATGCAGACTATACTGAACTCCATGCATAAATACCAGCCCCGGTTCCACATCGTGAGGGCCAATGACATCTTAAAACTTCCTTATAGTACTTTTCGGACGTACTTGTTCCCTGAAACCGAATTCATCGCTGTGACTGCATACCAGAATGATAAGGTAACCAAAGTCGCTTTCCTTTTTAATGGTGATATTAACACCTCCCCACCCCCACCCCCATCCCTTAAACTGCTTTGGGGCCAGGATGAGAAAGTTACAAGAGCATTGCAATGTGAGTCTGATTTTTCTTTTGTGATTTGACTTTCAGTGGAGCTTGGGGGAAAGGGGGCAGCGGCACATAGCAGAGGCAGAAAGAAAACTGAAAAAACTTAACCAGCTAGGGCTCCAATGCTGAGTGGAAGAAAAAAAAAAAGCCAAACTAACACTGTCAGTGAAAAACTCCTGTAACCACCTTAAGGTTGCCTGCCCCACCCCCACCCTGAGCTTTCCCCTGCCTGTTTCAAGGTTCCTCCTCTTTTCATTCAGGAAGAAGGATCCAGAAATCAGGTTTGAAAAGAATCAGCTAAAAATTGAAGGCAAAAGCCGGTAGGGATCTTGGGAGGGGAGTCTCAGCGGAGACCAGATTTTCTCCCCTAGCCAGAAATCCCGAGTAGCTGGTCTGGTTTTTATTACCTTTTATGCTGCTGTGTTTTTTATGGTGTGTGTGTGTGTATGTGTGTGTTTGGAAAAAAACTACTCTGATCACAGGGTCATGCTAATTGAGTTGTCTGAGGCTTTTGAGATGAGATGACCAAAGTTACCACTTCATTTGAAGGTTTTTTTTTTCCCTCCCTGGGCCTGAGGCCGGGGATTAGGAGTACCCCCAAATGGAAGAGCAGGCAGCACCTGGTATGTAAGCTATAGTGGCCTGAAGGTCATGGGTGTGTGCACAGAGCAACACAGAGAAAGTGCTGCCAGGCCACCAGTCTCCAGCATGGCTGTTAGCAGGCAGTTACTGGGGGTAGGGGTGAGGGTGGGGGGGGGCACCTGAGGACCCCTGCTCTTCAACTTCTGAACCCTGGTCCTCAGTGCCAATCCAGCTCACCAAACAATGCCACCTTACATTTTAATTTCACTCTCACTATGGGTGGGTCCTCTGTGGCCCGCTGATGGGGTGTTCCAAGTATGTTTACTTCATCTGAAGACTAAAGACATCAGGGTCTCCTCTCCCTGAAAGAACTACAAACAGGAATTGACTCCAAGAACAAGAATCCATCCAGGGGCCCTTTTTCCACCTCCAGAGAACTCTGTATCATCATCCCTTCCTCTGCCTCCATCCCAGGAAAGGGATTTGAGAGACAACATACGATTTTTCCCTTGCGTGTAAAATGCACACTCCGTCTAGACCCAGTACCCTGTGAATCTAAGTTGTTAATGGAATAATAAAATATAGCATTTTTGATCAAAGCAGCCATGGGCCTTCTCCACCTAATGGCAGTGGCACGGGCATATAAATGAAAACAAATGTTTCCAGCTGTCATTTGGTCCTTTTAAATCCGTAATTGTCAATATTGTAATTCCTCAAACACGTCCCCCCCATCCCCAACACCCAGCAAAAAAAAATCAAACCTAGTCCAGCACAAGGGTAGTGAAACCCCATAAATCATTTTATTAGATGTACAGAAAAAGTTGGAAGGTGTGCTGTGTGAATGTATATGTACGTGTTTGGGCAGGAAATATACCATAACATATTTTATGATCAATTGCCCTATATATTAAAAAATCAAAATGAAGGCATAATTTTAAGATCTACAGGTTGCCCTTTTGACAACTTTTCTATTTCTAAGCCCATGTGGTTGGCTGCCCAGGCAGGATCGTTGCAGCCCAGAATCCCTGGTTGGGCCTCCTATGGGCAATGCCAGCCATAGCACAGGTTCCTTTGGTTTTCCTCCCGGGCCCCCTCAAACTTCTGCTGTGTTCTCCTCTCTCTCTTTAACCTGGCATATCCAAATGACTTCTCCAGTTGGAAGTCAGATTTTGCATGGATCATTTGAGTTGGGGGGCAACCTCTGGAACATTCTAGAAAATGAAGCCAATGTCTCTTTCTTGCTTGTGTCTCCTCCTCTAGATAACTCAGTTAAAAATAGACAACAACCCTTTTGCAAAAGGTTTCCGGGACACTGGAAATGGCAGGAGAGAAAAAGGTGAGCTGTGGCAGTCATTTCTCAGACAATTGAGAAAATCACTTTTCTGAGACCTAGGACTCAGCTGTTATAAGTGGCATGTAGGCCTTTTTCTTGAGAAGGGTGGTGGAAGGGTGGAAAACAATTTACTCCCCCTTGATCAAGAATCTACAGATTTCACTACACTACTTTTTCTTCTTCCTCCATATTACCTTAAAGAGGTCAGCTAGGCCACCCCCATAGATGTCTCTGGAAGAAAAGTATCAGGAATAACAGATTATATATACAGACGCCTATTAATTCCTAATTAATTTAAGTTCATTCTGGGCAAGTCCCAGGAAAGGACTAAGCCATTCACAAAACGCTTTGGAATTTTTGCAATCTTGTCTTACAAATACCCTCAGACAGAACCTAGGCCCCTGGAGACATATATGGCTCCCTCCTTCTGTGGGGACATGTATCATTTTGCATTAAGCTGACAGCTGGATGGTATATAAAAGAAGCTCTCCCTCCCCCACTCACTTTCAAAGAATTTTGAAAATCTAGAAAATCAGCGCAAACTTTTAACCTATCCCCTGGGGGAATGGGTGGGCATTAAAAAATAATTTCTCACCTGGAAATAGATTCTTTTTTAGTCCGATTAATGTGTTGGTGAAACGATTACAGTAAAGTGCACCGTGAAATAACCACTTCCTCCCAATCTTAGCAACCAGTCCAGAGCTGGTCCGCTGTTTGTGTTCACTACTTTGAGTCCTCTGTTGTCCTTGGTCTGTGAGTCTGGTTGCTCAGCGGATCTGGCCAGCTCCCATCTCCCCTCTTGCTCTTGGCTTTTAAAGAGCAAGCCCCAGCCAGTTCCCCTTTCCTAGGGAAACCCTCTGGTCTTGAATACAAGCCTTCTTCCTCCCTCCCTCCCTCTGGGCTACGGTCTTCAGCCCAGTCCCAGGGTCTTGAACAATGCTTGGATCCATGTGGCCGCCCCCACCCCGCCCCGCCCCCGGCACAGAGATTTCTGGGAATTAGTGTCATCCTGGGTGCAGGCCGGGTGAGGTGTGTGTGCCCAAACCTTTTGGAAAGGGAGGAACATCCTGTATAATGCTGGGTGTCGGCTTCTGCCACAGAAAGCAACTCACCCTGCAGTCCATGAGGGTGTTTGATGACAGACACAAAAAGGAGAATGGCACCTCGGACGAGTCCTCCAGCGAACAGGCCGCCTTCAACTGCTTCGCCCAGTCCTCCTCCCCGGCCGTGTCCACTGTAGGAACATCCAACCTCAAAGGTGAGCCTGGCCACCTCTGACTTCTCAGATTTCTCCAGATCTTGGAGGTTTGAATGAAGAGTTGGGAGCTGGGAGCATCCACCAGGGAACCTGCCCCTCCAAAGCTTGAGATCCTTCTAGAAGTTTGTAAAACAGAAGCCAAATCTCACCAAGGATGATCAGGGGTGTCCCCAGCCCCTCAAAGTTAGTCTGAGCTCTTGGATTCCTTTCTCCCAGACACTGGTCTGGCAGGGATGAGGGGGTGGTCTCTGTTCCTACGTCCCCTCTGGGAGTGGGGGGCTGGAGCATCCCTCTCTTTTGTACCTCCAACCAAGTAACAACTGATTTTTTTTTTTAATATCTTTGAACCCTAGCTTAAAACGTGTTGAGCTGGCGAGGGGGTGGGGAGGGGGGACACGGGAGATTCTCTGCCACTTGAAACAGGGAAGGGGGCTGAGAAAATTCAGCTCTAGAGCCACCCTAGACCTATGATAGGAGATGGAGCTCTGAGCGTGGGAGCTGGGGAGGGCAGGGGTGGAAGGGGAGGAACTGCTAGGATCCTCCGTTGATTTCCTGTGTTTAAAGAGCAAGAACTATTTATTTGGAAAGACACACATGCTCTCAAAGGGAAGAAACCTGTTTTTTAAGTGAAATAAAATGAAAGTCCTTTATGTCTTCAATCTGTTTAAGCTTTAAACACAAAATGGGATCGCTCTTTCTTTTTTTCTTTTTTTTTCTGGTAGGACACCCACAGAGGGTGTGGTGAGAGCAAAAGAGAATCTATGATTGTCTCCAGGCAGTGAGCCCCGTGCTGCCGCCCGCACACCCCCCCCCCCCCCCGGCCCCCCCAACCATCACCCATCTCTGTCTGCAGAGACAGGCAAACAGAGAAGGCTCCCGGGAGTGTGTGTGTTGGGGGAGGGGGTGTTCACGTCTGCCACTGCCGATTCCATGTAAGGGTTCTCTCCAAACAAATCTTCCTGCAAAAGTCCACAAATCTGTGGAAGGGGCTGAAATCAATCATTTAGGGAACAAAGCAGGTAACTAGAAGGTGTTCCTGCCCTGAGTTTTAGTGTAAATCAGTTTTTATTTTTTTAAAAGTGAATTTGCAATCCAGTGGGGGGAAAAGGCCAGTAAAGGCTTTGACCTAGTAGCAGATCAGTCCACATGTATAAAATAGTAAAATTCACTACAGCAGGGAGGATTGCAGCTCTAGCTAGAGACTTGAAATACATGACTAGCTGGTGGAACCCTTCCTCTAAAGCCTGAGGTATTGTCACACTCCCACTTTGCAGATGAGAAAACTGAGGTGCAGAGGGGTTAAGAGGTTTTCCCCGGGTTGCACAGCTGGGAAGTGGCCGAGCTGGGGATTCCACGTGGGGCACTGGAGTTCTGCTGGCCCAGGTTTTAGAGCTAACGCCCTTCCGCCTGGCTTGTGTTCCCCCTCCCGCGGTAGATCTGTGTCCCAGCGAGGGGGAGAGCGACGCGGAGGCTGACAGCAAAGAGGAGCACGGCCCCGAGGCCTGTGATGCGGCTAAGATATCCACCACCACGTCGGAGGATCCGTGCAGGGACAAGGGCAGCCCGGCCGTCAAGGCGCACCTCTTCGCGGCAGAGCCCGGCGGCCGACCCCGGGACAGCGGGCGGCTTGACAAGGCGTCGCCCGACTCGCGCCACAGCCCGGCCACCATCTCGTCCAGCACCCGCGGCCTGGGCGCCGAGGAGCGCCGGAGCCCGGGTCGCGACAGCGCGGCCACGTCCAAGGCCGCCGAGGAGGCGCGCGTGCTGCCAGGCAAGGAGGCCTTCGCGCCGCTCACGGTGCAGACGGACCCAGCCGCCGCGCACCTGGGCCAGGGCCCCCTGCCTGGCCTCGGCTTCGCCCCTGGCCTGGCCGGCCAGCAGTTCTTCAACGGGCACCCGCTCTTCCTGCACCCCGGCCAGTTCGCCATGGGGGGCGCCTTCTCCAGCATGGCGGCCGGCATGGGGCCCCTGCTGGCCACCGTGTCCGGGGCCTCCACCGGCGTCTCGGGCCTGGATTCCACGGCCATGGCCTCGGCTGCCGCGGCGCAGGGACTGTCGGGGGCGTCGGCCACCCTGCCCTTCCATCTCCAGCAGCACGTTCTGGCCTCTCAGGTATTTATCAGCTGCCTCTGTAGCCCTTCCTTCCATTCACTCTCCTTTGCCTGCCTTTTAGAACTAGACGCTCACCAAGTCTCCCTGCCTAATAATAATAACAACTTATTATTATTCCTAGGGGCAAGGCTTATTTCATTGATTCATCATAACCTCACACCCCTCCCCCTCAAAACTTAAGAAAACAATTTTTCCCCTAAGTTAAGGGCTGTGTCTAGCAGAGTAACTAGGTGGTATAATAGATAATAACTCTTAACAGCACTTCCTTTGTGCCAGGCACTCTCTTCTCAGTGCTTTATCTGTTCTGAGCTTTTCGGTGATCCTATGATCACCTCCACCTTCTAAATGAAAGAGCAGAGCTCAGAAATGTTGAGTAACTTAACCAAGATTACACAGCTGGTAGGTAGGTGGTGGGAGGTAGGTGGTGGAGGTAGGTGGTGGACATGAGTCTCTAGCCCTAGGCACTCAGACTCTGGGGGCCTTTTCCAGGGGCTGTGATTTTAGCTTCAGAGTTGAAATGTCTCTTAAATGTTTTACAGCCAGCCCTCCCCCAAGACTAAGGAGAGATCATGGCTTGGGGATGGGAACTGACTCCCTGCAGATGAGTTGAGTCTGTACCCTCCAATATGAAGCTACTTCCCTGCCCCCTCCCATCCCTCACTGCAAGCAGGCCAACCTGCTTCCCAAAGGGTTAATAGTTAATAGCACACGTGGGAAATGTCAGAGGACAGACTGGGGCTATGGCAGGCCTAGCAGCCTGTGTAAGGCTGAGACAGCTGTGTAGGGGCTCCCGGCAGCTGGGGGGAGACGTTTCAGGCGGCTGGAAGTGCTCTGAACCTGGGCAAGAAGATTCTCTGAGGTTTTCTGCAGGCTCTTGTATTTTGTTTTGTCTGAGCACATTTCATCTCCCTTCCCTGAGCCAAGAGGCAGGGCTGGCCTCCTCCCCTCTGGGGAGGAGGGAACCAGAAAAGGGCTGGCTTCTGCCCTTCTGATCTAGCCCTTTCTGGAGCCCTCACTGGTAGGTAGGTGACAGGTGGGTGAAGGGCTGCCTGCTCAACAAGTAGTAACAGTACTTACTACTGAGGCAATGGGTCCAAGCCAGGGCCCCAGGATTTGAATTCTGCTTCTGCCGCTTGCTAGCTGAGTGACTTCCTATACTGGGGCCTACCTCAGTTTCTCCACTTTTACTATCTGGGGCTCCACCAGCATATCTGGGGCTAGATGATTTCTCCATCTCTGTTCATAGCAAATACCCTTTACTCTCTCCCCTTCCAACTTGCCCTCACCCCTTTGCCTTTTGCTTAAGGATCTTCCCCAGATTTATTTATTTTTTTTAGAAACTTCTAGAATGGAGTGGGAGGGCTGTGAGGTGGGGCAACAAGAATGGGGGCAGGGGGCGGAAATATATGTCCAATAGTTTATGCCCTCTGGTTTTGTGGGTTAGACTGTAGCCCCATTTAACAGGTGGAACAACTGACTGATGGGAGAATTTCCAGCAGTCTTGATGGCCAAGCACCTTATGTGAAGCATATTGCAGGCAGCAGCAGTTCATTTCATACCCACAGAGTCCCCCCGAAAGAATATGAGTTGTTGAACTTTTCCGTTTTTGCCATACAAGAAAGCTGAGGCCTAGGGAGTACTTTGGCTTAGAGTAACACAGCTCAGATTTGGGTCTAGACGTAGAAGTTGGAGCGTCCTGCTCCCCATCCCCCCTACCCCCATCCCAGGGAGTGAGGTTAAGGACTCATCCGAGGGGTGGTGGGGGGTGGGGGAGGGGTGGTGGATGAGGTCAGCTCCTCCCCACCGCGCAAGCCCCGCTTGCTCACTCTGCCCTGTTGTTCTCCTCCTTGCCCAGGGCCTGGCCATGTCGCCTTTCGGAAGCCTGTTTCCTTATCCCTACACGTACATGGCCGCAGCGGCGGCCGCCTCCTCGGCGGCAGCCTCCAGCTCCGTGCACCGCCACCCTTTCCTGAACCTGAACACCATGCGCCCGCGGCTGCGCTACAGCCCCTACTCCATCCCCCTGCCGGTGCCGGACAGCAGCGGCCTGCTCACCACCGCCCTGCCGTCCATGGCCGCCGCCGCCTCCGCAGCGGGCCCCCTCGACGGCAAGGCCGCCGCCCTGGCCGCCAGCCCGGCCTCGGTGGCCGTGGACTCGGGCTCGGAACTCAACAGCCGCTCCTCCACGCTCTCCTCCAGCTCCGTGTCCTTGTCGCCCAAACTCTGCCCGGAGAAGGAGGCGGCCACCAGCGAACTGCAGAACATCCAGCGGTTGGTCAGCGGCCTGGAAGCCAAGCCCGACAGGTCCCGCAGCGCCTCCCCGTAAACCCCTCCCCAGAAAAGTCTCTTCATTCCAGTCCAATCCAGTCTGCAGTGCACTTTGTTGGATGTCACATATACCCCGGGCGTGCAGTGAGGTCAGCCCTTTTTTGTGCAGCCCTGTCTGGGAAAGGGGTGCTGGACTCCCTGGAGAGAATGTGCTAGAAACAGGCCTTGTCTTCTTGGCTGTGGTTTATACATCCGGGATCTGGCTCAGAAACGTCCCAGTTGCATTGAGCTGTTGTGGGTAGGAGTTAAAGCCTTGGCGGCCAGAGCAACTCCTTGGGGGCTGGTCTGGAAGCTGTGGGAAGATCCGAGGTAGCCAGGCCCCAGGAGGGGAGGTGTTGAAAAGTTTCTCCCCCAGTGAAGATATATATATATATATGTTTTTTTTTTTCCTTCACCGTCCCAAGTGGAAACACAAAATTGAAAAAAATAAAAAATACTGGGGACAAATGGATACATTAACATGATTCTGTTCGTGAAGATTAAAAACTTTCTAGTGACGTGCATACCAGTTCTAAATAAATTACTGGGCAGCATTGTTTGGGGAGGGAAGTCTCTGCCATTCTTGTTTAGCCTTTATTAAGGAAATCTGTGTCTTTTTAATAATTCTTGTGATGTTTTAAGAGCTCTAGGTCTCTTGCATGTTCCACAGTAATGTATTTGTGGGTTTTATTTTTGAATGCTTGCTTTTAGAGAGAAAATATGACCCCTTATCTTTTCCTAGATCATTGACAACTTTAAGGGGGATGGCTTAAAAGGAAGGGATGGGGAAGATACCAAAAATGAATTTATTTTATCTAAGCTCTGTAGCAGGATTCATGTTGTCCCTCTGGCAGTTCTTTTCTGTTTACTGTATATGCAATAACAAGGTTTTTAAAAAAAAAATAAAGAAGAAGCGAGACTATTAGACAAAGTATTTATGTAATTATTTGATAACTCTTGTAAATAGGTGGAATATGAATGCTCAGAAAATTAAACTTTAATTTATTGACATTGTATATAGCTCTATGTAAATAGGATTGCAGCTGTCAGGTTTTGTGGTTTTGTTTTCCTATAGTCAGTTTTATTTCAAGGTCACAGGATCGCTTTTAAAAGTAGAAAACACACTTTCTGCACCGACACCAACATAGTTTTCAAAAGAGTCGTCTGCAAAGAAAATTTCTTTTCTAATGTCCAAAACTGGGGGAAAGTGCTATTTGCCTATTTTACCGAAAACTGGGGAGGTGGTGCCACTTCCTAGCCCCACCTGAAATTCCTAAGAGTGTTTTTGAGATTGCTTGGGGCGGGTGGGGGGGTGGGTGGAGAGTGCAGGGCTGTGGTTTGACTTTCTAATTTTTCTTTCCTATTTGTATTTGCTAGTCTCTGATTTCTTCAAAACAAAGTGGAATTGACTACTTACTGTCCTCAGTGTTGATGTTTTGAATTGGTGCCTCTAGAGAGAGATATTCACAGTTAAAAAGTCAGGTGCTGAGAGATGGTTTAAAGACAAAAATTCATGAAGGTATATTTTGTGTTATAATTGTTGATGAGTTCTTTGGTTTTCTGTATCCCCCGTTTAAAAATCTCATTGAAATTTCAATAAATTTTTATTGAAATGTCTTTGGGCCTCCTGTTAAGTGTTGCTTTTTTTTTTTTTTAGGGACCTTTCCTGAAAGTGGAGTCAAGTCTTTCTTCCCTAGCTTCCTTTTTAGCCCCTTCTCTTTGCCTTTAAATAATTAAGACCGCCCCTACTGAACCCAAAAGAGATGTCACTCAAGTTACAAAGCTAAAAACAAAAGTCCCTTACTCGGCGGCGGAAGGGAGCCGCTTCAATCTGAAATTACTTTTCCTTGAAATTAGGAAGCAAAACGAGAGCCGGAAGGGGGGCTGATTAGAATTGGATAGAATCGCAATTGCAGATACTTAAGTTTTAATGGAAAAAGAATGTTCGCTCCCTAAGTCAGTGTTTCCCATCCGAATCCGATCAAAAATGAGTGCGAGGACCGCGAACGTTTTCGTTTGGGGTTCGCTCTTTCTCTGCGCTTCAATCTGAGCCATCCAAGTCAATTTTTTCTTGCCCCAGTGTGCAGAAAAGAAAAAAGAAAAATATCTAGCAGACTCTCCCCGCGGCTAGCCCTGGCCTGGCAAGGGAGCAACCCTCCAGGCCGCCCGAGAAAGGGACAAACTCGAACGTCCCCTGGAGTCTCCGGTGTCTCAAATTGGACTAGGCTGACCCAAGGTACCCCCTCCGAGTCCTCAGCCCGGACTGTGCGTGCGACGCGCGGCCAGCTCTGCGCAAACTTTGTGTCCCGCGAGGGAGGAGGGCAGTTTCCAAAAGGTAATTCCAGGGCACATATTTGACCCCCTCCGAGGGAAAAGTCACCAGGAGGCTGACACCCTCCTCCAGTTCTTCCCTCCAACCAGCCTCCGGGGCTGTTTGGGGAGTTGCCTTTTGAAGTTCGATTTATCTTTGAAACATTCAATAAAAAATGGTGAGGCCGTGACAGTCTTTGGTCTCCTGGCCTCCCCACCCCCAGCCTCGCCTCGGAGGTGTGTGTAAGTGTGTGTGCCGGGGCGGGCGGGGGGTAGGGTGGGGGTCGCAGGGGTTGGAGGACGGGAATGTCCTCCAGGCCGTCTCTTGCCCTGGGGGGCCTTGACGTGAGGACGCTGTCGGAGCCTGCCTGGCGGCTGCCTTTCCACCCCCGCCCCCGCCCCCCACCTCCCTGGAGCCCGCCAGCCCGGCCCCAAGTCCCTGTCACCTTCGGGGCCTCTTGAATGGCCGGCGAGGAGGAACCGCCCCCCCCCCCCCCATCCTGTACTTGGAAGGAGATCGAGGTCGAGACCTTTTGGAGAGGGGGCATAGCCCCTTCCATCTCCAACCAGGCACGTGGGGAGCCCACAGCCTCTCCAGCACTGTCTCTCAGAGTGGGAGGGAAAACTGCCAGGGTCGGAGGTGGGTGCGTGGGGGAGCTTTGCGGGGCCTGGGGGCTTTTGGGGCGCTAGCTCTCAGAAGGGCCCGAAGATTTCCAGGGCGCGCGCCCTACGCGCAGAAGCTGCAGCTGACCGGGGCTGTTTATTGGCCCAACGATTAAGTGCAGTGCCTGCGCCCCGAGAAAGTGGCAGTCGGTTGGGGGTGCCCGGGAGGCGCTCTTCCTAACCGGGGTGGGGAGAGGCAGAAAACAGCCTCGGCCTCAAGGAGGGAACGAATGCTTTTCTTTCTCGGTCCCGATTTGCTCACCTCCTCCTCACCCCACCCCCAAATTCTCGGACGGTGCTCAGACGTGTAGTCAGCCTCTCTATCTCCGCGCTTCCTTTTTTTTTTTTTTTTTAATTTAATCTCCCGTGTATCTTATTTGTATATGGTGATGTTAATGAGTAACTCTTGTGGCGCTGATGGACGGGGGGTGAGCGGCTCGCAATCTCTCTGGATTTCGTTGCCTATTACTCACCTGGCGCCGGTCGCAATCTCGCCGCGGGCTTTATGGTGGCGGCGGCCGCTGCGGAGGCCACTCGGGGCCGGCGCCTTCGCCTTTTTTTTTTTTTTTCCTCGGGCTTCGAGTGCCACCTATCTGTCTGGCCCACGAATGCGCCCCGGTGACGGCCGCTTCCTCGACTCCCCAGAGCCTCCCGGGTTCCGGAGCTGGGGTGTTTCATCTTTGCCCCTTCTCATCCTCTCCACCCCCAGCCCGGGCTCCCCTCCTTCTCTGGGCCCCCACCCCAGCACACCCCCACCCCCCAGCATCGGAAGAAGCCGCCTTCATCTCTTTCCTGAATATCACTTTCACTCCTGTTTGGGCCTCAGATGAGAAAAGCAGTCCTTCCAGACTCTGGGTTTCCAAGAGCCTTCGGAAATTCAGTGAAGGGGACACTCTCTCATTATTTTCTCACCAAATACCTTGCTGATCCGTGTAGAAACCTCCACTAGTTCCCCCGACCCTGTAGGGCTGGGCATAACCCGAGTTTCTTATCGGTAGATAAAGAGAGAAAGGATCCCCACTCCCCAGTCTACATCACTCAGAATCTCCCCTGGACGCAACTTCCTAGTGCCTGATGCGCTATCTCTTCCTTATTTTACAATGCTGGATTTTTTTTTTTTTTTTTCCTGGTGTCTACCCTGGTCGCTTCTACGGGGACGAAGAGCACTCGGCTCGTGGGAGCAGCAGTCCGTAAAGGGCCCGGGCTGGGGTCAGCTACCGCAGCCTGCTGGGCCGAGCAATTTCGTGATTTGTAGATTTAAGGTGACAAATGCGGGTGCCAGCCTGAGCCCTTCGGCCCCCGCCCCTTGGGAAGACCGGCTCCAAGCCTGGCTGCGCCCGGGCGTCTGAGACCGGCGGCGGGGGAGGGGGCAGGCTCTTTCTTTTTTTTTTTTTTCCTTCTTCTTTTTTTTTTTTTTGCTGAGCTCTGAGCCGCGGGTGAAGGCGTCCGAGTTCCTGCTGACCTCTCGGCGCTAATTGCTGGGGCCGAAGGGCGCGCTCTAGCAGAGGCCGGGGTCACGACCCTGCGCTCCTTCTTCCCCGGTCCCAACAAGCTCGAGGGAGCCGCTTGTGCGCTCACGGGCGTGCGTGTGCTAGTGTGTGTGTCTGTCTGCCTCCCTCTAAATCTGACCTGTCCTAGAACCCACCCTTCTTTTGTGGGGCAAGTTCCCGGCGGGTAGGCCCTTCCAAAAATTCCATCCAAGAAGGAAAACTGGTGCTGACCTTTCCCATAAGCCAGCAGACAGGCAGCCGCCTTTGGACTCTGTGAGAAGCTTGAAACGCTTCGCGTCCGTGCGCTTTTCTGCCTCGCTGGTTTCCAATTTTGACCTTACGGCGGCCAGCCAAAAGAGTGGCTGTTGGGGTGCAGATGCCAGGCCTCGATCGCGACCTGGCTTTTAGAGACAGACCTCTAGAAAGTTCGTACCTATGGGTAATTCTTTGGGCGTTCTGGAGCCAGGAGCTACAGGTGTTAGAAGTAGATGCGTGTACGTCCGCGTGGACTTGTACGTGCCCCATCAGGAGACATCTCTTCCAATTTGTATTTCGAAGTTGCTGCGCAAGACAGTTCCGGATGTAGATGCCTTTGGTTGTTTTATAATCAAGATGCGTATAATCAAGATGTATATGTTGCAGATGTCGGCGTTCAAAGTACACGGAACAACAATAAAAAAAATGAGCTGGCAGACCGGGGCACGTGCAAGAGACAGGCACTGGGTTCAGCGCCCCACAAAAGAGATCGCCTTTAACGCCGCCTCACAATTAACCCTATGGTGTGCGCAGACGACCTTTAGTCTTGTTTTACGAAGTAGGGGGAACGGAGGCTCAGAACCGTGAAAACACTGACCCGGGAGCGCCCGGGGAAACTGTGAGCCAGCATTTGAGACCAAGTGGGCCCCGGAATCCACTTGAACCACTCAGTCTATCTAGGTCAGGTGGAGGTGTGCTTATATCCCGGATGTAGAGAAATCTATGGGCGTGTGTGTCGGATTTTGGTGTGTGTCTCATCGGGTTTTCAGACGAGAGACCATTTTACATTTGTTCTGGCGTCTGTCCGGCAGGGGGAAAGTGCAGTTTTTATCTCGGGGTCTCATTCTCTGGCCCTGTCTCCCGGGTCAAGGGAGGAGACCCCACGCTTGGGGCCATGGTTCCCAGGCGGATGCAGCGAAGGTGGGCTGGGGACAAACCCCTACTTACAAACGCACGCGGCGGGGCACGCAAGTGGATACCGTGCTCTGGTCCGGATCCAGAGGAACAGCGCGTTACAATCGCGCGGTCATGCGCCGGGGTGACCACGCCAACTCGTTTCCCTCTCCCGCCGGGTGGGGAGGGCGAGACTCCGGCTTTTCTCCGCCGCCCTCGAGTCCTCACTGCGTCCCTAGCCCTCTCGGTGCTCCATCTGCCCAGGCACGGAAGCCGGGGACCGCAGGTGGGAACACTCCCGACGCAGGCTTCGTTTTTTTCTTTTCTTGTTCGATCCTGAGCAGCTTCCAGGAACTTAAGCAAATTTACTTTCTCTCGTCCTCTGAACTCATTGGTCCCAGGTGGGAGCCGAGGGCTCGGCAGGTGGGAAGATAGATCCTCCGAGAGGCGGGAGAGGGGGCTACCGAGGACGCGGCCCCGCTCAGGAAAGGGGGTGTCTGCTTAGGGAACTCTGTGGCCCAGGCTCCCCAGCCTGGGCATCTGGAGGCCCCGAGCACCCGGGGGACCTAGGCCGGGGTCTGGATGGAACCTAGGCGAGGACGTGGCGGGGAGCGGGGGTGACGGGTGGACACAGCACCCCCACCTTGGGCTTGGGTAGGGAATAAGGACCCCTCGTCCGTGCGCCCCAGGTGCAAGGCGCTTTCTGCCCCCGCGGCTGGGATGAAGTCTGGCGGCCTGTGTCCCTCGGATCCTGCAACTTCGAGCTAGTCCTGGATTAGGGTGAGGGTGAGAGTGTGGGGTACGGGGGAGAGTTAGAGAAGGGACATTGGCCCTATCCGAGCCGTCCGGCTCTCGACACCCCCTCGCCCTCCCCAGTCCAACGATCCGAGTCAGTCAGTCTATTTGAACTTTTGAAATGCGATCCCCCGCGCCACTTCGGTTTCCCGCTAATGACCCGGGCTCTGGTTTCGGGTTGGCGAATGGCACCCGGAGCTGAGGGCTGCTTCTCCAGGCCCGCGCCAGCCCACCCCCCGTCTAGGCTCTCCTCCCGCCTGCGCGGCGGGCCCAGGCTGGGGCGCCCCCTGGCCCCTTTCAAGGTCCCTGAAGTGTCAAGGACACCCAGGCACGGAACTGACGCTCGGGGCACTGACTTCTTCCCGCTTTTGCGCTTTGACGCCCACCCTAGTCCCCAGCACGGGCATATTCGACGTCACTCCCGCCCCCCTTCCTTTTGTGCCGGAACCAGGCACCCCTCGCTTTCTCAGGAGCTCCTGAGGAGCGCCAGTTGTCGCGCCGTTATTTTAGTCGCTCCTACGCCCCAGTCCGGGGTAGGAGCCGGTTTGTCGTGTGGCTGCCAGTGGTGTACCCCAGTCAACACCAGGCCTTGCCCCGGCGCCCCTTTTCCAGAAAGCGCGCACCATTTCGCTACTGGGCATTCTTTAGGGTGAGGGCTCTTAACTGGAGGCCAGGACTCCTGACTTCAGCAGACCCCCAGAAATCATATACAAAAATTTCGTACTTTGTATATATATACAGATTTAAGGGAGGAAACCCTACAGTTTTCTCAGCTTCTCAGAGGTATATGAACCCAAGCAAATTAAGGTGCACTCGGTGCTTGAGGGACAAAAAGAAATAGGGGGTGGGTTTGGGGAGGAAAACCTCCAGAGTTTAGAGACTCTGGTTTTGTTTGGCGATTTTGGTTTTGGTCACGTGGAATGTAGCTTTGGGGACCAGCTCCATCTCTCTGTGTATCCATCTTGCTCACCTTCGGCAAGGACACTGTTTCGTGGCTTATTTTGAAGCTGAGCCTCCAGACCCGGAAGGCTTCAGGCAGCATCTAATTAGCTGACTAATTAATGATATTAACTTATCAACCCAATAATTATGAACAGTCATTATCACTCCCAATGAATTCTGTGTTAATTTCCTGTTGCTAAGGTCACCCCCCATTGGACTATCACAGGTAATAAAAGGAAACCACTTTTCATAAAACAAAATTGCTTTTTACTGCACACCCTCCTCCCACCTTAAAATCCAGGGCAAGGGGAGCCGCAGAGGAGTCTCCTTTGGGAGAGAACACTGGGGTCCAGGTTAGGGGTCCCCCTGCATCTACACCCCCTTAGAGCCACCTCCATGTACACCATGGGGAGTTGCCAGATTTCACTTTTATTTAGATCTTGCGAAGGGCTTAGTTTTTCATGGTTATTTATTTATTTTTTTTAATTAAAACCACGCCTGGTGGAATCAGGGACCCAAACTGTGGAAGATAGATGTGTATGTGTTGACCAGGGTGGGGATCTGAGTGTTTAGGATCTGAGGGTCACCGGAGCTTCCCCTACCTCCTCCCTGGGTGAAATAAATGACAAGGGGAAGGCTGGGACGTCTTTTCACTGCAGAAAATTCCCTTTATCTTTACTGCCCAGCAGAGCCTAGAACAAAGTAGGCACCTACCCAAATTGTGTGTGAGGCCAGCCTAAACATGCTCAGGAACCCCATTAACTTAGAAGGCAGAGGTTATTATAGTGGAAACATTTTAAAACGTGGCCTGCATTTTTCTCTGTCATGCTTCCCTCTTTTGTTTTATTTAGGCAAACACATCAAGCACACGTGAAAATTCACAAGCACTTAAAAGAAACTTCCTAGATAGGGCAAAATGTGCGAGGAGAGAGGGGAGGGTTCTCCTGTTTCCTCCTCTCTGATAAAATAGGGCCCCAGGGGAACCCCCCATCCCACTCCCAAGTTTTGCCTAAAAAAAAAAAATAAAACCTTTTGGTGGTACTTGGCCACTTAGAGATGGGTTTCCTCCTGGCGTCAAGACAAGATGGATTTCACGATATAAGCAAGGGCTCCTTCTGTCCACCGATGCCTTCTCAGCCCTCCTGAATCAACAACCCCCAGCCTTCTCCCCAACTTCATTCCAAACTTTCCCCCAAGACTTTCCCGAAGGGAAATCACAAGAAAAGTGTGCATGGTGTGACCAGTGTTTGGCAAAAGCCTGGACCTGACTCAGGGAGATGAAGACGCAGCGTTTTTGTTTTCTATTTGTTAATAGGCCATTTCTGCGCTGGGTTTATTTGACATAAAAGCCTCTCTAGTGTTATTTCCCTTAATTTCTTGATACATCCTGGTTTCTGAGTTAGAGCAGGGGAGGTGAGAAAGCTCAAACAGGAAGGGAGGACTGCACAGTCAATCAACGCTAACCCTTGGTTTTTCCTCCGGGCGGGGAAAAGAAAAAAAAAAAAAAATTCGAGCTACCTGTTTTGCAAAGCTAAGGGGAGGAAGAATCAGAAATAAAAGCGGCTCAAGGCCACAGCTCTAGCACCTTTGCTTGGCCGTTCCTTTGCCGCCATCTGCTGGTTCTTTGTGGGAAGTGCAGGGCGCTTTTTCAAGACTTTCAAGGGGGAAGAGTCATTCATTCTTTATCCATTTCTTTATTAAGCAAATAGCTGTGTCTGAGACTCGATCTCTGTTCTCATTAGATTTGCATCCCAGTAAATCCAGCTTCGTGGCCACCCCCTGTAAGTAAGATACAGATGTCAGAAGAAAGAACCAGGTCCTGTGAGCCACCCATATTTCATGTGGCCTGTAAGCTAGAAATGGTTTTTGCACTTTTAAATAAAGTTGGGGGTGGGGGAATCAAAGGAAAACTACTTCATGTGCCAATGACTTGATATTCAAATTTTAGTATTCAGAAATCAAGTTTCATTGGAATCCAGCCACACCCATTCAGTTACACATTCTGTATGGCTGCCAGATTGAATTGTTTCTACAAGAGACCCTGGGACTGGTAGAGTCAAAAATTTTCTTTCTGTGGCCTCTTGCAGAAAAAGTTTGCTGGCCTCACGTCTAAAGAAAAGGTTGGCTACTACCCCCGATTTTTCAAAATGGAAAACAGCGCTACAAATCCAGAGAAAGTCTGGAGGCCTTTGAAGTGAAGTGAAATGAAAGTCGCTCAGTCGTGTCTGACTCTTTGCGACCCCGTGGATGATACAGTCCATGGAATTCTCCAGGCCAGAATACTAGAGTGGGTAGCCTTTCCCTTCTCCAGGGGATCTTCCTAATCCAGGGATCAAACCCAGGTCTCCCACATTACAGGAAGATTCTTTACCAGCTGAGCCACCAGGGAAGCCCAAGAATACTGGAGTGGATAGTCTATCCCTTCTCCAGTGGATCTTCCCAAGCCAGGAGTTGAACCAGGGTCTCCTATACTGCAGGTGGATTCTTTACCAACAGAGCTATCAGGGAAGCTCTTTCTTTTTAAGTGAAAGTCGCTCAGTTGTGTCTGACTCTTTGCGACCTTTCTCCAGGCAAGAATACTGGAGTGGGTAGCCTTTCCCTTCTCCAGGGGATCTTCCCAGTCCTGGAAGATCTGGATTGAACCTTCCCAGACCTGGATCGAACTCAGGTCTCCCGAATTGCTTTGGGGAAACCAAAAAAAAAAAAAAAAGCCTCCTGGCCTGGGTTGGACTCAAAATGTGTTACATGAAGCTCAGGGTAATTATTTCAAAGTTGCTTTGAAGTAGAAATGGACTGCAGTGGGAGGAGACACCCAACACGTAGTAGATTCTCAATAAGGTTACCTCCTCAGGGCAGGGGCACAGGATCCTGGAGAAAAGGCACCAGTTTCAAGATGTAGTTTTTGTTTTTTTTTTTTCTTAATTTGCGTGTGTGTGTGTGTGTGTGTGTGTGTGTGTGTGTGTGTGTGTGCTATTTATTTTTAATTGAAGGACGATTGCTTTACAACATTGGTTTGATTTCTTCCATACAGCAACATGAATTAGCCATGCTGTGTCTGACTCTGTGCGACCCCTTGGACCGTAGCCCTCCAGGCTCCTCTGTGCATGGGATTCTCCAGGCAAAAATACTGGAGTGGGTAGCCATGCCCTCCTTCAGGGGATCTTCCCAACCCAGGGATGGAGCCTGGGTATCCTGCATTACAGGCAGATTCTTTACCATCTGAGCCACCTCAGAAGCCTGAATCAGCCATAAGTATACATATGTCCCCTCCTTCTTGAACCTCCCTCCCACCTCCCACCCTTTTCCATCCCTCTAGGTTGTTACAGAGCCTCAGTTTGAGTTTCCCAAGTCATTCAGCAAATTTCCATTGGCTACCTGTTTTACATATGGTGGTGTATAGACGTTCCATGCTACTCTCTCCATGCATCTCACTCTCTCCTTCCTCCCCCGTCCATAAGTCAGTCCACTATGTCCGAGTCTCTATTCCTGACCTGCAAATAGGATCATCAGTACCATCCTTCTAGATTCCGTATACTGGTGTTAGTATACGATATTTGAGTGAGTCAGTTCTAATGAGGTGGATGAACCTAGGGCCTATTACACAAAGTGAAATAGGACAGTTTTGGTTTTAAAAATCTCCGACAAAGTTTAAAAATAACAGACCATCAGAGTCTAAGGAAAGAGAATGGTGCAGGCTTGTGTAGACTCAAGGTGGAATCAGCTTTGTTTTAGATCTCACACTCGGGGAAGAGAAAAGCAGGAGGCCTGTGGGAGGGGAGACAAAGGCTGAGGCCTGCCTTGAGTGACTTGTTTTGTGGTTTGCTTTGCTTTGGTATGAATGGGGGCGCCATAAGGTCATGTTTATTCCTCTCCACAGCTTGTAATGATTCAAAACACAAAGGAGGCTACAACCATTTCTCTCTCTCTCTCCTTCCCTCCCTGGCTCCTTCCCTCCCGTTCTTCCTTCCTTCCACCTTATTCCAGATAGCAGCCTTCATTTTGAAGGTCAGGGGAGAAAACGGAGGCTCCAAGAACTTCAGTGTTGAGCCCAAGTTTTTACATCCGAGGGGTGACTTCATCACAAAGTTGGGGGGCTCCGCCTCTGTGTTCTTCATACAATGAGGACTTCCCTCCCTCTCAGCTTTGGCTTCAGGCAGGGCCTCCTTATTTATCATTTGGAAGCCCCAGGATTTACAGAGCCCAAATCCAAGCTGAAAATGGAGGCAATTACCCAGATAATTTAGGTAAACGTCGGGGTTGTATGGTGAGTGTTTTAACATCCCGGTCTGAATTATTGGCGTAATTGTTTCCACTTCTCCTTCTCATTGTGCCCTTGAAGAGGCAGTTCTCCCAACAGCCCCTGTTTGTTTTGTCCCGGGTTGAACAGGGCCCCGGTAGCTAAGGAGAGCAGGCTAGAAGCCGGGCAAACTCTAGAGGGCCAAGCCAATTTGTGTTTGAGGTCAATAACCTTTGTGTTTCCATCAAAACCCCATCCCAGAGGCACACTCCACCCCCTAGCAATTTGACAGTGGAAACGGTCCCCATGTAGGAAACATCAAAGCCACAACAGCATTCGCACACCTCCTTGTGTCTGTGTGTGTGTGTGTGTGCGCGTGCGTGCGCACCCATTAGAAAAGAAAACGAGGCACAAAAAGGAGGATTTTTTTATTTCTCTTTTATGCTTTTTGTTTGCCAGACTAGTTTCCTTGACATCTTTAGACAGCAGAGTTTTGCCTTTGAGAAATTCGAATTGATAATCATGTGGATTTGTCCAAAGGAAATGGTAGAGGAGTTTTTAAAAACTGAAAATAAACCTTCTCTAATTTCTGAGAAGAAGAGAATGAATTGTGGAGTCATTTTGTACCCTCCTCCATCCTTACCCTCCACCCCCCATCCTTTCCCACCCCCACCCTCCCAACCCCCCCAACTCCCTCCTTTCCCATCCCTCCCATCCCCCCACCTCACCCCTTTTCCAGTTTCCTTAGGAGGAAAAACAAAAGCTTCAGCTCCAGGAACCTTCATTTCTCTGCTCTTAAAACAGGGTTGATAGGAATCCTTGCTTTATGGGGTTGTTGGGAGATAATGTAGATACAACAGAGAGTCCCCGATCGACATAGAGTAAGTCCAATGCCCGCCTGCCATTATTATCAGGGATGGAGTCTGAGAGACTGTCTGCTCCAGTGGACATAAGCCCGTGCATTTCCAGAAACAAGCCAACAACTCCCAGACCTCCCAGTCAGTTCCTTTTCCTGGTCGGTTAGTATACACACAGTGAAACAGAAAGTCTGTGCCTCACGGACACCCCAACAATGGGAAATCCCTGCATTAAAGTTTTATAGACGTTGGTCGTTTACTTCAAAAGAAAACAGAGTCTGGAGTAAGGCAAGCTGGGGTCCGGTGACAACAAGTAGAACCAGGAGCCCCCGAGGACATAAGCTTCTTGCCTCTTTTCTTATTTATTTATCGCTGCTGCTCACGCCACTCAGGGAAGCAGGAGGTTGGCAGGCTTACCCCTCACTTAGAGATAAGCAAAGGAAGGGCCCGGAAGGTCAAGGCTTTATGTCAGGACCTGAAGCCATTTCGGGCCAGAGAACACAGTGTTCAGTAAAAAACAAGACCAACTCAGCAAGCGCAAAGGAGGATACAAATGTTGAGTGTGAATCAAAACACGAGCAGAGACGATGAAAATCCAGCAAGTATATTATCTCTGATGACTTTGAGTCTATGACAACCTCTCATTTGGAGCAGCTGTCCTCCCCACAAACACACGTCAGATTTGTATTCAGCCTCAGACTGGTGGAATCAGAGTTTTGGGCCTTGGTATTGTTTTTTTTGTTTTTTTGTTTTTAGTTTCCTTGAGTAATTCCAAAGAAAAACTGAACCATTTAGAGGTATTGATAATCCCTCCAGGGGACTCAAATCTCATTCATAAATCATGTTTAGCGGTGAAAAAAAAAAAAAAAAGACCACTAATATTTTCTTCTTTTTGAGTCAAAAGAGGCTTTGAAAAGAACAGAAAGGAAGGCATTGAACCCCAGCTCTAAAGCTTGGATGATTAGACTTCTTCCCCCTCCCCTGCCCCGGGCTCTGGTTTATTGGATCCATGAGCCCCTGGCATCATAGGCAAAGGTGGAGGGTGATTGCGCAGAGGCGCATTTTTCAAGGGAGATGGTCCAAGGTTTTCGTCAAATTCTCAGAGTGAGCACCCCTGCCCTTCTTCCCAAACGTGTAAAAGTCCCTGCTCCAAGATTAAGTCAAACTAAGTATATTCCTGGAGAGGGACTGCTGAGGGATTGGCCTCCATCTCTTGGCACTAAATCCACTGCTGCCACGTTCGGCACCAGCTAAAGCTGCTCGTGGCCTTGTCTTCTTCCGTCCTCCTGGCTCCACTGATCCTGGTGACCACACCTTCTCCACGCCTCTTTCTCCCTTCAGTTCCCATGACCCCAGGCCCTCTGGTTCTCCCCCAGCATCTCTGGCCATCTTCCCATCAGCGTACTCGTAGGTTCCTGCTCTTTGCCCATCTGTACATGACACAGCTTCTCAATTGGCCCCCTGATTCTCCCCTCCCCTCTGTGTACGCCTCTTCCTTATTCTCTGTCCATCACCATGTTGCCAGTTTCAAAATCTGTCCTTCTCCAGGCAGACAACCGGTCTTCTGTCTTCCTACTTAGTGTGCTAAGTCGCTTCGATGGTGCCCAACTCTTTTGTGATCCTATGGACACCCCGCTAGGCTCCTCTGTCCATGGGATTCTCCAGCCAAGAATACCGGAGTGGGTTGCTATGCCCTCCTCCAGGAGATCTTCCGACCCAGGGATCAAACCCTTGTCTCCGGCATCTCCTGCACTGGCAGACCATTTCTTTATCATTAGCGCCACCTGGGAAGCCCTCCTACTTAGCAAAGAGAAATGCTATGCCCCGCTCAGGGCTTCCCAGGTGGCTCAAGTGAAGGAAACCTGGGATGCAGGACACACGGGTTTGATCCCCGGGTGGGGAAGAGCCCCCTGGAGGAGGAAATGGAAACCCACTTCAGTATTCTTGCCTGAGAAATTCCATGGACAGACGAGCCTGGTGGGCTACAGTCCCTGGGGTTGCAAAGAGTCAGATGCAACTTAGTGACTAAAATACAATCCCCGACTCTCAGGGTCACTAGGAAGATTAAGGCAGACATCATACGACAAGTGAGCTCAACACTGAGGGTCTTCGTTTTACTTGGGCTGCTGTAAGACAGGACCACAGACTGGGGAGCTTCCACAGCACAAACGTATTATCTTATAGCTTTGTGGGCTGGAAGTCCAAGATCAAGGAGTGGGCAGGGATAGTTTCTCCTGAAGCCTCTTTCCTTGGCTTGCAGATGGCGGCCCACCAGATGGAGTGAAGTTATGAAGTGAATTCAATTCGCAGAGGTTTCCTTGACATCTCTGGGTGTCACCAAAGAGCAAATTTCTCTACTTGTTCTACAAAGATGTGGCATACAATGGAAAGCTTTGGGCAGAAGAAGACTGTTGTGGGGGACTTCCCTGGTGGTCCAGCGGCTAAGACTCCATGCTCCCAAAGCAGGGGGACCTGGGTTTAATCCCTGGTCAGGGAGCTGATGCCACCTGCTGCAACTAAGACTTTGCATACTGCAACTAAAGATTCCACATGCTGCTTAAGATTCTTCATGCTGAAAAGAAGATCAAAGACCCAAGTGTTGCAGCTAACACCTGGTGCAGCCAAATAAAGAAATAAACATTTAAAAAGAAGAAGCCTATTGTGGAAACAGTCATACATGAGGTACCTAGGGTCTACTAGGAGTTGAGGTCCGGGAAGGAGCGTCAGGTAAGTTCCTTCTTTTCCTCCCGACCTTCATGTTCATCACTATGAAATGGGTACACTGGGCCAATGGAATTCCCAAGGCCCTCAGCCACTTCACACAGTTAAGATTCCAGGCTGAATTTCAGTTAGCTTCTGTTTCCTAAAAGATTCCTCGTATTTCGCATCGAAGTCCCCTGGCACCCATGGAGATGGCTGAAGGCCATGAGACCTCAGAGAAAATAGGGCGGGCACACATTTGTAGCCAAGGATAGACTTCAAAACCACCCCCCTCTGACCCCCACTCCCACCCTCCCTGTTCCATTTCCTTTCTGTACTGTCTTGGTTTTTTTATGAGCTCAGAAGGGACTGCAAACGTTCCCCCCTCCCTCATCAGGAATGCCAGCTTTGTTCGCTGTAACGTCGGAATGGGCGCCTGCGGATGAGGGCGTCCTTGGCAAGACGTTTAATGAGTTTTCCATCTTCAGGGTGGTGGGTGGTGGGTGCTTCCTATTCCACGGCCGCTCCCTCTCCCAGGCTGGGATCATGGGCCCTGCCGCCGGGCAGTCCTGGAGAACAATCCTGTTCTTTCTGGAGCTGACATCAGTTCACAGGAGTGGGGAGGAAGTGGCCGAGAGCAGAGGGCTGGTGGGGGGGAGATCCTACTGGAACTGCGGAGGCACAAAAGCTGGCCTCACCATGTCAGCCCCTCCAATAAGAGCCTTGTTTGTGGTCCCTCGTCTCAGGGTCAGAGAGAGCTGGGCTGAGCGGAAATCGGGCAAGAATGCAGCCTTATTGTGCATGGCCAGCCTGGAGGCTCAAGTGGGTCCCCAGTGAGGCACCCTGCCACCCCAGAAGCTCTTGAAGACCACTTCAGACAGACCCCTGAGTCTCCAGGGATTAGTGAAAGGCAAGGGGTGGAGGGTTTGCACGATCCCCCCTGGGGCTCCTGAGGACTTAAGGCCATGAGGTTTTGACTCAGAATCAAAAAGCATTCACACTATTCATTCTTTTTTTTTTTTTTTAAATGTCCACTTTGTTTTTGGAAAACCTCCCTGCTCTTTGATTCTATCCGTGAAATTTCAAAACATGAGATTGAGATGCTGAGGTCAAGGAATGGACTCAGAAATAATAAATGGCTGAGGTGTGTGTGTGTGCGCGCACGCGTGTGTGCACGGTCAGTCATGTCCGACTCTCTGCAACCCCATGGGCTGTAGCCCTCCAGGCCCCTCTGTCCATGGGATGCTCCAGGCAAGAATACTGGGAGTGGGTTGCCATTTCCTTCTCCAGGGCTATCCTCCCAACCCAGGGATTGAACCCGTGTCTACCTGCATCTCCTGCATCGGCAGGCAGATTCTTTACCACTGAGCCACTTGGGAAGCCCAAATAGCTGGTATTAGGGACCAAATACTATTTCTGAATGAAAATGGTTTACTGTGTATTCAAGATGGGAACTTTAGATGGCCCGGATCTGCATTTTGGAGGGGAGCGTGGCAACCACAATATCCACCCCTTCCAGCTCCCCTCAAGCCAGGCTAACAACATGAAGGAGGGCAGTGAGCCCCTGGCTGAGGAAGGCAATTTAGAACAAACATTCTCAAGGAGGGTTAAGACTGACTCTGGATGGGGCCAAAAATCTTATTCTGTGTAAGAAAGCAAGAATACACATACAGTACATAAACAGATGTGCAGTGTTTAATATTACACTATCTGTGATATTAAAGTTTATTTTACCTCTCAGCCACCAGGGAAGCCCTTTAATGTCACAGTATCTGTAATATTAAAGTTTCCTGGGGCTCGGGGCCATTAGGAAAAAAATGTCTAAAAAATTTCCTTAAGAGGTACAATACTAAAATGTTTGAAATACACTGGCCTAGGGAATATAGATTCTTTCGGAGGATCTGCATTTAAAACCCAGCTTTTTAGCTTTCTTGCTGTGTGTCCTTAAGCCAGTTACTTCACCTCCCTGAATCCATCATTTTCACCATGCTATAATCCTGTGTACAGACTTGGAGTTTTAATACATCTAAAGCGGCTAGACCAGCATCTGGCATCTAGCCTTTGTCACTGTTATTATTATTATTATTAGGAATTCACAGAATCAGCTTTGTCAGGTTTTGTCTTCTGCATGTAAGAGTATGCCAGCTAGATCCACTCACCTAGAATCCTCAATTTCCAGACTTCAGCTGAGAAATTCAATTGTTAGCCAACTGATTGATTCAGATTTAAATGGCAGATAAAGTTTGCTGCAGGCACTCAGCCTTGAAGAACACAGGGCTTGCCCTCAAGGGCTACAGCCTACCATTCTGACAGAGCACATTTCCTGTGTACATATTAAAAATGTGATCTTGGGACTTTCCTGGTGGTCTAGTGGTTAACATTCCACTCTTCCATTGCAGGGGGCACAGGTTCGATCCCTGGTCAGGGAAAAAGAGCCTGCCTGTCCCATGATGTGGCCAAGAACAAAACAAAACACAAATGCAGTCCTGGAGAGGTCACCCTGGGAACGTGCAGTTCTGTGATCAATTTATTGTCATTGCCATCACCTTAGAAAATGGTGCCATGTTTCCAACTCAGATTCTAGCAAAATTCTTGGGCAGCATTTTGTTCTAGCATTTTGTTCTAACAAGGACCTGGCAGCACCTTCCTTTTTACCAAGAGCAGAATATGAGCCGAGTCCTTTGGAAACTTTCCTCTAGAAACGTCACTCCTTTCCATCAGGCGTAAACCTCACTTTGCAGATTAGAAAATGGGCTTGGAGAAGTCACATGACATCACCACAATCACAGAGCAAATCAAGGCAAATGAGATCCGACCATTTTTATACGCTCATCTAGTCGCTCACTCATCCATTCACTTCCTAACTCACTCTTTCGTTTACTATTTTACTCACTAAGCCACTCATTCATTCACTCACTCCCTCACTAACTCATTTGCTGACCTGCTCGTTTACTCAACCACCTAACCATTTTTGTAGATATTCATTCACTGATTCACTTACTCATTTATTGACTCACCTAACAGTCATTCTGGAAAAGGCGATGGCACCCCACTCCAGTACTCTTGCCTGGAAAATCCCAGGGACGGGGGCGCCTGGTGGGCTGCCGTCTATGGGGTCGCACAAAGTCAGACACGACTGAAGCGACTTAGCAGCAGCAGTGGCAGCAGCAACAGTCATTCACTCATTCATTTACTCCCTCCACTTCTTCATTCATTCACTCATACACTCAGCCATTCATACAGTCCTTGTCTGACTTGTTCCTTCTACAATATTTAATACATTGCTCCTCACACTTTGTGCATTATATATAGTTGCTTGGGCCTTGTACCATGAACGGTCAAGGTCATGGCTTAAATTCTAAAGGGGCCAAGGAGATTGAAAATCAAGTAAAAATGTACCTGATAAACACAGATTGTGATAAGCGCTCCGAAGACTGAACAGACTGGTGTGTGAGAGGGGCCGGGTAGGCAGAGGGGGACCAGAGACCCTCCAGGAGATGACATTGGAGGCAAAAACCTGAAAACTGCAGACAACCAGGGTAAGTTCAGTTCAGTTCAGTTGCCCAGTTGTGTCCGACTCTGTGACCCCATGGACTGCAGCACGCCAGGCCTCTTTGTCCATCACCAACTCCCGGAGCTTGCTCAAACTCACGTCCATGGAGTCGGTGATGCCATCCAACCATCTCATCCTCTGTTATCCCCTTCTCCTCCTGCCTTCATTCTTTCCCAGCATCAGGGTCTTTTCCAAAGAGTCAGTTCTTAGCATCAGGTGGCCAAAATATTGCAGTTTCAGCTTCAGCATCAGTCCTTCCAATGAATATTCAGGACTGATTTCCTTTAGGATTGACTGGTTTGATCTCCTTGCAGTCCAAGCGACTCTCACGAGTCTTCTGCAGCACCACAGTTCAAATGCATCAGTTCAACCAGGGTAAGAGCCTGCATCAAAATCAGAACCTTTTCTGACACTTCTTTCCCAATCACTCTGTCCTTTTGTTATTAAATGTAGATAGGGCTCACTGCCTTTTTTCCCCAAAAAAAGAAATCTAAAGATAAAAGATTTTTTTGGAAGAATGCACCCCCGAGGTGCTTAGCACAACCCTGGTGTATTTTATCTTTAGTGAAAATATCATTGTTTTGTGGGGCTTCCCTGGGGGTTCAGTGAGTATGACTACACATCCACTGTAAGAGTCATGGGTTTGATCCTTGGTGGGGGAACTAAGATCCCACATGATGCATGGTTTGGCTTCCCCTCAAAAAAGTAGTGTTTTGTTTTGTAATTGAATTTATTTCTTTAGAATAGGAAAAGGATTTGTCCAAGTCCCTACCCACAATGCCCTTCTCCCTCCCTCATTTTAATACTTGTGAAATCTGGAAAATGTATTTTAGGGCTATATCACCATTCTATCCAAGTGATAGTTGTTGTTGTGTTTTTTTTTTCCCCCTTTAACCTTTGTAACATTCACTTTAGCATTCCCATCTCAGAGATTTCCCCAGGAGAAATTCCAAGATTTGGAAAGTCAGGAGGGAAGATAAGCATATTCTGAAGGTTTATGATCCCTTTCACCAAACTGACCTTCACAAATTCACACTTGCACCAACTCAGAGGGGAAACATCCAAAGAGACTTTTTTCCTTTTCTCGTCAATCCCAGCTGGCCTGCTGGGGACTGAATTGGGGATAAAGATCTCATGTCATTGTGAGGACAGCTGATGCCACCAGATTGGCAGGAGAGGTGGGGGCAGCTCCCAGCCTGGGAAGAAAGATGCCGGGTCGGCATCAAAATGCAACCACCTGTCTTTGAAAACAAGGGCGGGATGCCTTTGTGCCTATTGGAGACCATAGCACCAGAGTCAGAAAAACCCCTCCCAAGATTTCCTAATATATTCATCTATTACCTTGTGCCTTCGGGAATTTTAAAGGCAGAAAACATATTTGGGCTTGGTTGGTGTTTTTTTCTTTTCTTTTATTGAAATACAACTGCTTTAAAGGGTCGTGTTAGTTTCTAGCTCCACAATGAAGTGAATCAACCAAATGGGCAACGGCGTAGGAAGTGGGGATCTTGCCAAATTAAAATGAATAAATGCTTAAATGTGGACACAGTGTAATTTTATGTCAGTTTGCCAAAGCAGAACTCATGGAACTGCACAAAATTGTCTTTATTATGAAATATGGGTGCATTTTAAGATACGAGGTGAGGACCCCCCAAAAGTCAGAATGCTGAAAATGTCCCTGCCCAAGTTATGATAATTCTTGAAACTGAAAGAGAGTTCATTATATTTGGATGTGTTCCAGGAAACAAATATTTGTTTATCCAATCTTCTGTCTCCTGAGAGCTCAAGCCACCTTTCAAGGGCTAGTGATCTGAGGAATAAACTCAATGAAATATTTCGAACTTTACTAAGCAGAAGTTGTCTGAGAATCATGACTTGGCAATGAACTGGAATTCAAAGGGTGAGGGCCTTTTTACTGAAGTGTTTTGAAAAATCTGAAATATGTCCAAATATCCAAATATAATGGACTCTCTTGTGCTCATCTAGTTTCAACAATTATCATAACTTGGGGCATAACGTCCCACATTCTGACTTTTAGGGGCCCTCACCCCATATCTTAGAACACACAGACATTACGTAATAAATATAATTTTGTATGCCTTGGCAAATTCACATAAAATTACACTTTGTTGACATTTAAGCATTTATTCATTTTATCTTTTTAAAATAATTTTATGTATTTGTCTGCAGCTGTGCTGGTTCTTTGCTGCTGCATGGGCTTTTCCTTAGTCCCGTGAGTGGTGGCTGCTCTCTAGCTGTGGCGTGCGGGTTTCTCATTTCAGTGGCTTCTCCTGTTATGGAGCGTGGGCTCCAGGGCACACGGGCTTCAGGAGTTGTGTTTCCTGGGCCCTGGAAGGCAATGGCACCCCACCCCAGTACTTTTGCCTGGAAAATCCCATGGATGGAGGAGCCTGGTAGGCTCCAGTCCGTGGGGTCGCTAAGAGTCGGACACGACTGAACGACTTCACTTTGACTTTTCACTTTCATGCATTGGAGAAGGAAATGGCAACCCACTCCAGTGTTCTTGCCTGGAGAATCCCAGGGATGGGGGAGCCTGGTGAGCTTCCGTCGATGGGGTCGCACAGAGTCGGACACGACTGAAGCGACTTAGCAGCAGCAGCAGCAGCAGCAGAGCGCAGGCTCAGTGGTTGTGGCACACGTGTGTAGTGGCTCCTCGGCGTGTGGGATCTTCCCGGACCAGGGGTTAAACCCACGTCTCTTGCTTTGGCAGGTGGATTCTCTACCAGTGAGCCACCAGGGAAGCCCAGGCATTCATTCTAACTTGGCAGGATCATTCATTTTAACTTGGCAAGATCCACCCCGCTCTCCTCTCTTGGGGTCATCTGAGGAAGGGTGTCCATTATGCCCAGTGGTTAGACAGGCCGTGCTTTAGATGTGCAAAATGATACCTGGATCAAGAAAAGAGAATAATTTCACTCATTAAAAACTACTTATGACGATTCTTATGACGATAAGGGTTTAGGTTCAGGGGGTCTAGAAGAAGAATTGTCAAAATTCAACCCAAACTTTCCATACCGATGGATGGGGGGAAAAATATCAAAGGGGTGAGATTTACCACCTTACCTAAAAAAATTTTTTTTTTTTTTTTCATTTATTAATTTATTTTTTTTTGTTTTCCTGCCTTGAGCATTCTGTGTTCCAGATTAGGGAAATTTCTTGCCATTAACATTTTATCATCATAGAACATCATAGGACTACATAGTACTACTACAGGGCATTAATGCTCTCCCTATTGTTCTGCTGTTTTTATTAATGAGTCAATGTTACTCCTGTCTCTGGTTTTCTTTTTTTTTCCAAAAACCAATTTAATGTTTATTAGCTATCAGCAAATCATTGGAAAATGAAATTAAAATCTGACACAGAAACATCAAAAACTAGAATATCATTTAAAAGGAATTTAACAAAAGATATGCAATACTTCCACATTAAAAGTACACAATATATAAGAAAATATACAATGATTATAAGTGGGCAGATTCAATACTGTTAAGATGTAAATTCTTCCTAAAATGGTCTATAGATTCAGAAAATTCCATTAAAAATTGTCAGGATAATTTCGTGGGGTTGGTTTGTTTGTTTTGAAGATTCTTTTCCCATACAGACCATTACAGAGCACAGAGTTCCCTGTCCTATACAGCAGTGTCTTATTAGTTATCTATTTAATATACAGTATTATATGTGTTAGTCCCAATCTTCTAACTTGTCCCTCCCCACCCCCCTTATCCCCAAGCAATCATATTTGTTTTCTACATCCATGATGTCACCGGTTTTCATAAGGAAACACAGGCTCAGAGAGTTAAAGAAACTTGCCTAAGGAAACACAGAACCTGCTGGGGTCTGAATTCAAGCTCTGGCCTTATCCAGTAACCGATAAGATCGCTTGTGATCTCTGCCGTCGAAAACAAGCCCCTGGGTGCAGAATTTTGTCTCCTCTACACGCAGATAAATCTGTCATCCGTTCCACCTTCTCCAACTTTTAATGTACCTTTTTGTTGCACAGAGCCACAAGCCTACATCAAGGAATATGTGAGAAAGTCCTTTATAATCAGCAAAGTATCCCTTAGATGTGAGCTACCCCTCTATCTCTCCTGCTATTTTCACAGGGAAAGGTCAGAAGCAGATAAAAAGGGGGTTAATGATCCCCTGTGAATGCCATGAGGTGACACTTTAACGTCTCACGACAGGGTCCATCTGGTGCATAATAGGTGCTCAATCAATATTTACTGGAAAATAAAAAAGGATAGATTTTTAAATGAAAACATGGATTCCTAACCTGTGAACGGCAGGAGCTCAAGGGGGTGGATTGTGGGAACAGCCCATGGGCTCCCGTGAGCCTACCTTCTGGGTTCTGGTGTGTGTGTTTCCCCGCACGGAGAGCAACAGGCATTCCTGGGATCTTCAAAGGGTCTATGATTCACAAAAATGTGAGATCAAGCCCTTGCAGCAGTATTTACCAGCAGAATTTGCCTCCTGGTAAAGTTTTCCTTAGAGGAGAAAGTGATAAGAACAGGGTTTGGGAGATAGATAAACAAATACACAAATGTAATTTTTATGTATATATATGCGTATATACATGTATCTCTATATATTGGTATAGAGATGTAATTAAATAACTATAGATGCAATGATATGTGATTAAATAGCTATTAAATAGCTGTGTGAAAGTGAAACTGTTAGTCTCTCAGTTGTGTCTGACTCTTTGCAACCCCATGGACTGTAACCCATGGAGTTCTCCAGGCAAGAATACTGGAGAAGGTTGTCATTCCCTTCTCCAGGGGATCTTCCCAACCCAGAGACTGAACCCAGGTCTTCTGCATTGCAGGCAGATTCTTTACAAATCTCAGCCACCAGGGAAGCCCAAAGTGAGGACGCCAGGGGACATCTGGATTGAACTGGGGATACGTGTGTGTCTGTATGTATATATGTTTGCTTCTCAAACCCTATTCAATTGTTCTTGTATAGTTATATATAAATATTATAAATAAAATTTTCATTTCTGGAAAAATTCATTATGTAACAGCAACCAAAGACATAATGCTGCTGCTGCTGCTGCTAAGTCGCATCAGTCGTGTCCAACTCTTCCTGACTCCATGGACTTCAGCCTACCAGGCTCCTCTGTCCAAGGGATTTTCCAAGCAAGAGTACTGGAGTGGGTTGCCATTGCCTTCTCCGAAAGACATAATGGACCACGCACAATTCCACCAAAAATTGTGGGTTTATTTTTCCACTTTCTCTTTTCATCCTTGCATTCAGGAATTTGAATGTTGACTTAGAGTAGACAGTATTTTGAAATTTATTTGTTGCTTTTTTTTTTTTTAGCCACACCTCAGGACTTGTGGGATCTTAGTTCTTCAACCAGGGGTTGAATCTAGGCCCAGAGCAGCGAAAGTGCGGATTCCCAATCGCTGGACTGCCAGGGAATTCCCCAAATTTTTCTTGTTATTTTGATTGTTATTATTACTTAATATAATGTGTCTCCTATGTTGCTAGATAGATTTCCTATAATCATTTTAATCATTACGTAATGTATTAGTAACTCATCTACAGAGAAGGCAATGGCACCCCACTCCAGTACTCTTGCTTGGAAAATCCCATGGATGAAGGAGCCTGGTAGGCTGCAGTCCATGGGGTCACTAAGAGTCAGACACGACTGAACGACTTCGCTTTCACTTTTCACTTTTCACTTTCATGCGTTGGAGAAGGAAATGGCAACCCACTCCAATGTTCTTGCCTAGAGAATCCCAGGGACGGGGGAGCCTGGTGGGCTGCCGTCTATGGGGTCGCACAGAGTCGGGACACGACTGCAGCAGCAGCAGCAGTAACTCATTTAACAGGTATGTTATCGGGAGAATTGAGTGAATGGAAGAAATGATCTTGGAACTGGGATTGGCACATATAAACCAGTCAACAATGATAACATCATTTTAATTTCATCCTCATAACAAGTTTATGACGTAGGCTCAGAGAAGTTAGGTAAGTTTTCCGGAGTCACACAGCTGGTCAGGAATGGAACCCAAGGAAAAGTGAGTTAACCATTTCTGAACTCCTGGATCTCCCACCTGCCCCACCTCTCACCTTGGGGCAGGATTACTTACACACAGTACAGGGACCCAAGCCTTTGATGTGCTAATTCCATTTGTTTGCCTGGAGATCAGAAAGGGATACTTGAATTTATTTATGGAGTTTCTGACTCCAAAAGACCTCTTGCGATTAGAGAGATGAGCTATTTAGTTGTATCGCTCGGTTGGATGATTACCCCCCACGGTCAAGACTTTCCTGCTCACCTGCTGGTTTTATGGCCTCAGGCAATACATTTCAATTTTCAATTTAAATATCTGGTTTCTCTCTTTTTTTTTTCACCTTTAAAACTCTCTTCAGAGGGGCTGCACTGGCACCAGCAGGATGCAGTCTCCCAGACTTTGGACGGCCGCTCCCTCTCACTCCATCTATCCAGCACCCCAATTTACATCCTAGAAACCGCACTCCTGTGTCTTTCCTTCCCCACCCCCTCCACATACAGTGGCTTCTCAGAATCTCCAGGAGCAAATCCATTTTTCCTCATCTCTAAATAAAGAGAATAAGACTGTTCAGGTCAGAAGTCCTTTTATGAGGATTCAGATAAAATACATTTATTTATTTATTTATTTAAATTGAAGTATATATAGTTGATTTACAATGCTGTGTTAATTTCTATTGTAAACAGCAAAATGACTCAGTTACATAAATATTCTTTTCTACATTCTCTTCCATTATCACAGAATATTGGATATAGTTCTCTGTGCTATACAGTGCTATGCTTAATCGCTCAGTCGTGTTCAACTCTTTGAGACCCCGTGGACTGTAACCCGCCAGGCTCCTCTGTCCATGGGGATTTCCAGGCAAGAATACTGGAGTGAGTGGTCATGCCCTCCTCCAGGGGATCTTCCCAACCCAGGGATCAAACCCAGGTCTCCTGCATGGCAGATCCTTTACCAGCTGAGCCACGAGGGAAGCAGCAGGACATCGTTGTTTATCTATCTTATATATACTAGTGGCAAGCGTGCATGCTTAAGTGACTGTAGTCATGTCTGACTCTTTGCCACTCCATGGACTGTAGCCCGCCAGGCTCCTCTGTCCATGGGATTCTCCAGGCAAGAATACTGGAGTGGGTTGCCAGGCCCTCCTCCAAGGGATCTTCCTGACCCAGGGGTTGAACCTGAGTCTCGTGCTTTGGTAGGTGGGTTCTTTACCACTAGCACCACCCGGGAAGCCTATATACTAGCTGCTAAGTCACTTCAGTCGTGTCTGACTCTGTGCAACCCCATAGACAGCAGCCCATCAGGCTCCCCCGTCCCTGGGACTCTCCAGGCAAGAACACTGGAGTGGGTTGCCATTTCCTTCTCCAATGCATAAAAGTGAAAAGTGAAAGTGAAGTCGCTCAGTCGTGTCCAACTCTTAGCCACCCCATGGACTGCAGCCCACCAGGGTCCTCCGTCCATGGGATTTTCCAGGCAAGAGTACTGGGATGGGGTGCCACTGCCTTCCCCTCTGCTAATCCCAAATTCCCAATTTATCCTTCCCCACTGCTTCCCCTTGGGTAACCAGATGTTGGTTTTCTGTGTCTGTGGGCTGCCTCAGTTTCCAATGTGCCATCCATAGCGACTCCTCCTTATTACCATCCCTTATTTTTGTTGTCATGACAGTAAGTGACTTACTCAGCTCGTTAGAGAACTAGCACTCACTGCGTTGGTCTGTGCCAACTTCCAGCACTGCTGACCCACACAGTATTTACCTCCAATTCCATTCTGGATTCCATTTCTCTTCCTCTGAGAAGGAAAAGCCAGTGGCAAGGAAGACAACAAATCATCCAAAAAGTCTGATTCTAAAGGAAGCCACAAGATGGCTCTCCCAAGACGCCTGACTTGAGTCAAGAAACCCCAGCATGGTTCATGAACACCTTTCTTTCTTTAAAATTTGTTTATTTTATATTGGAGTATAGCCAATTAACAATGTTGTGATAATTTCAGGGGGACAGCAAAGGGACTTGGTCGTGCATATACAGGTATCCACTCTCCTCCAAACTCCCCTTCCATCCAACCTGCCACATAACACTGAACAGAGTTCCCTGTGCAAATACAATAGGACATGAACACCTTGCCTTGACTGAGAAATAGTATCCTATTTGGGATTCTGGGACCCCAGTAACCTCTCAGCGGCTCTGCCCCTCAGGACTGGGACCCTCTGGGGAAACATTCCATGTCCACATTCTTTTTTTTTGGCTGCACGGGGTCTTAGTTCTGGCATATGGGATCTAGTTCCCTGACTAGGGATAGAACCTAGGGTGCCCTGAATTGGGAGCACAGCATCTTAGCCACCAGACCACCGAGGAAGTCCCCCATGTCCACTTTCTTTGTTTCACTGAGCTTCTTCCTGGGTCACATCTTCTGGGTACTGACATTGACTATCTGACTGGCATTTTTTCATGTTTTCCCACCTGTGTACGTAGGCAAGGAGAGAGCTGCAGATAGCGAATCATGCGCCTTACCAGCCCTTTCAAAGACAAATCAAGAGAGAATCCAAAGAACGAAGAGAAAGAAAGAAGGGGGAAAAAAGAGATAAAAAGATTTAAGAAAGAAAATAAAAAGATAAAAAAACAAATTTAAAAAATATAAACATTTTAAAGAAAAACTATGGAAAAAAAATGAGTGAGAGAGAATCCGTGAATCATCGAGTCATTTCAAACCTCCAAAGCCGGTTCAGCTATGCTAGAGAAGACAAGTCTCCACAAGCCTTATTTTGGGTGTTCCCAGCATTTCAGCTGATAAGGAGTAGCCTCTGAGAAGCCTCTGTGCCTGCCCAGGAGGCAAAGTGGGTGGAAGGTGTTACCACTGATCGCCTCTTACAAGAGCAGGTGCGTGCGTGCATGCTAAGTTGCTTCAGTCCTGTCTGACTCGTTGCCACCCTATGGACTGTAGCCTGCCAGGCTCCTTTGTCCATGGGATTCTCCAGGCAAGTATACTGGAGTGGGTTGCCATGCCCTCCTCCATGGGATCTTCCCAACCCAGGATCAAACCCATGTCTCTTATGTCTCCTGCATTGGCAGGCAGGTTCTTTACCACTAATGCCCCCTTGGGAAGCCCACAAGAACAAGCATCAGGCATTTTTCAGAACTCTCTAGCTTCCATGGTTTCTCTATACTTATACAACATCCTGCCAGGGCTGACAGACTATCAACCCTTTGAAATAGATACTGAGGTTCAGAGAGGTTAAGTAACACACCCAAGGCCACTTAAGTGGTGGAACCAGGAAGCACACCCACAACTTGCCACATGACAGATGAGCTCCAGCTTCTGATTTTTAGTCTTCTGAGTGACAGCGCCTGACCCAATTATCCCCCAGAATCTGATACTAAAATCTGCTGAGGGTAAGCATGACTTTCAGGAAAGATTTATTCATCTTTTGCTGGTTCTCAATCAAACAGGTCTCAAGCTGTTTGTGGATTAGCAGGTCTCTTTGGCCTTGGCCTGCTCAAAGACTCTGAGGAGACTGAGGAGGTCTAAAGAATATAGTCGCTGGCTGTTCATAGGCATCAGTGGTTGGTTTGCACTGGACAAATGCAGCTCCAAAACCACCCAAAAGTAGTTTAGTGGGGACGCGTGGAGGCACACTTCCCTCTCCACTACCACATATATATCCAACATCAGGAACCTTCAGATTTTTTTTTCTTAAATGGCAACACAATCAATTTTGCAATGGCCAAAACTTGTATGTGAATGAGCCATGGATTCAGTGTCTGAATCAACTTAGAGATTAATCTGTGTCACTTTTGGTTTATAGTTTCTTTGCAATGTGTTTTATTGTTTTGCTTTGCCATTTAAATATCTTTACCATCACTGGGCACTTTCCAAATTATATTTTTTAACTGCGAAAATAATACATGCCTTGTTAAAAAAAAAAAAAAAAGAAAAAAATTCGGGACTTCCCCAGTGGTCCAGTGGAGGAGATTCCACCCTTCCACTGCAGGGACCATGAATTCCATCCTTGGCAATTAGGATCTTGCATGACACACAGCTCGGCCAAAAAGGAAAAAAAAAAAAAAAATTTAAATCCACTCCCCACCCTTATCCAACATCAGGTTCACTCCTCCCATATGCCAGCTGCTCAGGAGTAACTGTAGTGTGTTTAAAGGAATTTTTTTTAACTGGTGAATTATCTTGAATATCAAATTTTGCAAATGTTCATACACCTTCAAGGCCTGGAACATACCGAGAGAAGAAAGTCCAGACTTTTCTTTGCAGCATTTGAAGTCTTGCTACATCTCTGCAAACTCCTCCTCATCTCCACTTTTTTTTTTTTTCCTATTTTGGCCCGCACCACCCAGTCTGACAGATCACAGTTTCCCAAAGGGATTGAACCCAAGGCCTCAGGAGTGAAAGCTCGGCGTTCTAACCCCTAGACCACCAGAGAATTACCATGCATGTTTGTTTTTTAAACTACTAACATCAAGTGCTTCTTCAAGTAGTTTACCCTTCTCACTAACCTATGAAGTAGGTACCACTGTTCTCTATCATTATGTAGAGAAGGAAAGTGAGGCTGGGAGAGATGAAGTGAGTTTTCTCCAGACACCTTAGCTTGCAGGTGGCTGATGTAGGGAGCACCTTTCCCACCCCAGCCAGAATTTCTCTCGCTGTGCCATTGGTTTTTTGGGTCAGGTGATTCTTGCCTTGGGGTGGCGATCTTCCAGTGCATTGGGGGATGTTTAGCAGCATCTCCGGCCTCCACCCGCTGGTTATCAGCAGGAACACCCTCTTGCCTTTATTTTGACAACAGAAAATGTCTCCAGATATTGTATGATATCTCAGAAGGAAGGGAGAATGGCCACTGTAGGCTAACATCTCTTTCCCAAGCTGGGATCCAAATATTCTTAGTCAGGATGTGCCAATAACTGACTGAATCTTGATCTGGTTTATAAGTGTCCTGGTTTATGAGTGTCTTTCTCAACTCATGTCAAGCTTTTCTCTTTTTTCCACCTGGAGGCATGCAGGATCCTTGTTCCCTGACCAGGGATTGAACCCACACCCTCTGGATTGGAACCACGGAGTCCTAAACATTGGACCACCAGGGAAGTCTCTCTTGTCAAGCTCTTTGCTCCTCCTTTCACCTTCCCATAAACTCTGAATCCACCAGTGGATCCCCTCTTCCCTCTGCTATGGCAAAATATGTTAGTTTTACTTTTATCCTTTCCACACTCACTCCATCTCTCTGGGTTTAAGGTCAAGTCATGACTGCATCTAACCCCTCCCAGCCTTGACTGGACCGAGGGAAAACCTTAAAGCCAAGGACCTTGAGATTTTCACCTTCCTTACACATCCTTGATCCCAGCGCCAAGTGCAGGGCCTGGCACAGAGCAGGTGTGAGAATCTGCTTGGCACATGGAGAGAAAGGCACATGGAAAGAAAGGCACATGGAAGGAAACAGGGAAGACATCTGGGCAGGGTGGGGTTAGGGAGTTTTCTCTTTTATCAGCACATGTTTGTGTATGGTTAGAATTGAAAAGAAGAAAAATGTATGAGCTACTATTATAATGTAAATACATTTTAAAATATTCAATAAGGCTCAGTATATAGGTTGCTCTCAAATTAATTTTGTCATTTTTAAATTGAAGTATAGTAGTAGTAGTAGTTTAGTTGCTAAGTCATGGCCAACTCTTACGACCCCATGGACTGTAGCTTGCCAGGCTCCTCTGTCCATGGGATTCTTCAGGCAAGAATACTGGAGTGGATTGCCATTTTCTTCTCCAGGGGATCTTCCCTACCCAGGAATTGAACCTGGGTCTCCTGCACTGCAAGCAGATTATTTACCAACTGAACTATGAGAGATATAGTTGGTGTATAATGTTGTGTGTTAAAAGTGTGCAGTGATTCACAATGTTTAAAGCATGCGTGAAGTCCTCAGTCATGTCTGACTCTTGCGACCCCGTGGACTGTAGCCTGCCAGACTCCTCTCTCCGTGGGATTTCCCAGGCAAGAATAATGGAGTGGGTTGCAGTTTCCTCCTCGAGGTGATCTTCCTGACCCAGGGATCGAGCCCGAGCCTCCTGCATCTCCTGCACTGCAGGAGAATTCTTTACTGCTGAGCCGCTGGGGAAGCTGGTTTAAAGGGTAAACTCCATTAATAGTTATTATGAAATATTGGTTATATTCCCTGTGCTGTACAACACATCCTTGGAGCTTATTTATTTTGTTCATAGGAGTTTTTACCTCTTAATCTCCTACTGCATATTGCTCTTCCACCCTTCACTCTCCCCACTGGTAACTATTAGTCTGTTCTCCTTATCTGTGAGTCAGCTTCTTTTATTTTTTAAAGATTTTTTTTGATGCGAACCATTTTTTAAGTCTTAACTGAATTTTTTACAATATTGCTTCTGTTTTATGTTTTGGCTTTTTGGCCTGGAGGTATGTGGGATCTTAAATTCTCCACCAGGGATCAAACCTGTACCCACTGCATTGGAAACATGGAGTCTTAACCACTGGATAGCCATGGAAGTTCCCCAAGTCTGCTTCTTTTTTTTTTTTTTTTTTTCATATTCACTAGTTTGTTGAATCGGTTAGAGTCCATTTATGTGACATCATACAGTATTTGACTTTCTCTGATTTATTTCACTTAGCAAAATGCCCTGCAAGTCCATCTATGTGGGTGCAAATGACGAAATTTAGTTCTTTTTTCAAAAATTTTACTTATTTTTTAATTGAAGGATAATTATTTTACAGAATTGTGTTGGTTCCTGCCAAACATCGAATTTCATTCTTTTTATACTGAGTAATATTTCACTGTGTGTGTGTGTGTATCACATCTTTATCCACTCATCTGTTGACTGACACTCAACTCCATACATACCTTAATGATTGTAAATGATGTTACTACGAACATAGGGTGCAGGTATTTTTTTGAATTAGTGTTTTGTTTTTTCGAACATATACCCAGGTGTGGAATTGCTGGTTCATAGGGTACTTCTATTTTCCAAATTATATTTTGCAAATAGCTACACAAAGACTTAAGGAAAATACAGGAGAATGTCACGGGGGTTGTCCCTGTGAGGGTTCCTTTGGTTTCTCTGCCTTGCAGGGCTTCTCAGGTGATGCGTTAGATGTTCACGCACAGAATGGGACCAACCCGGCATCATTCCTGGGCTCCGTGACTCACTAGCTGCCACTTTGGACAAGGAAGGTCATCTTCCAGCCAAAGACCTCATGGAAAAAAATTTGGAATGGTTCAAAGAGATAAGGACTTGACAACAAAGAGCTTCAATAAGAGCTCCATAAATGATAGCAATCGTCATTATCTTTTTCATCAAACGTGCTCTTTCTCTTTTTAACATGAAAAGAAGATCAAAGCCAATAAATGTTACTTTAAAAAAATTGTGGGGGACAGTTATCAGAAAGTACCTTCCCCTTCTCCCCTTACAACAATGTCCTAACCTCCACGAGCTACAGCTGGGCCACCTCGTGCCTGGGGGAGGTCCTGAAGAAGCTCAGTGGCTAAAGCAGAAGAGCCTGCACAGCTTCAAGCTCAGATCTGACTCGAAAAACCCCAGAGTTTCTAACAAATAGATAGACTTGGCCAAAATTTCCTTCAGGTTTTGTCCACAGGCTGTAGCAGAAAAACCCAAACGAACCTGTTGGCCCGCCCAACGCCTGCACTCATGGGGGAAAACAGCACTACAGAAAATTCCCCCACAGTCAAAAGTCTCAAATGAATCCCCTCTTTGTCTCTGAGGTCAATTCTGTGATAGTTTGTTAACCTGATTATTTGGCTCAGCCTGATGAGAAATCTGTTGTTACCATTTGTCAACCCTGGTGGGGCAACCGGGCAGCCAAGAATCAGTCGGGGATGGGACATTTAGAGCAGATGAAACTAAGATCTGAGCTCTCATTGGTCAAGTTCTGCTGGCCTTGCTTAAGTTGCCTAGCAACCCTACTGAGATTGGTACCATCTCACGCCTTTTCCAGGCAAGGACACTGAGGCTGAAGGTGACAATGAGAGTCAACCTGGGCCACCTGGTCGGCAATGAGGCAGCCAGGGTGTGAATTGAATTCAGACAATGTACAGAGGTTCAGGACACCTTTAGGATAATCAGACACAGCCTGGCCTGGTGCCATGTAGAACCTTGCTGCTTCTCAAAGTATAATTCACGGACCAGCAGTAAAGCCTTACTGGCGAGTCTGTAAACGTGCAAATTCTCAACCTGCCTTCCCTACTGAAATAGAATTGTGTTCATAGCTGGTTTTAGTCTCTGTTTTGTGTCCCTTGATTCCGTGTCTGTTTCCACGGCTTTCAACCAGGCCTCTGTCATTTCTTATCCAAATCACCCAAACAGCCTTTAATCTGTTCCCTCTTGCTCCTTCTAAACCTTTGCTCTAAATCATTCTAGGGCTCCCCATGGCCTTTGCTTTGAGCACATCCTGATCTGGACACCGCGTTCTGTGACCTCATCTCTCATCTCCCTCCTGGGCTGCAGCCTGCACTCCACAGTCCAGCCTTATCAAGGACAGACCCTCCCTGGTATGCACCCTGCCCCTGGGGCTTTGCCTTTTCTCTTCTCGGAACTTGCTTGGTTTTCTACCCCTCTGATTCATCTTACCTGCCCATTGGTTCTCATCTGGGTGTTGCTTCCAGCCCTTTGCGCTTGTCCCAGCAGAAGTCTCATCACGTGACCCTGTGGTGCCTGCCTGCTTACTTGTCCCCCTCTAGATTTTAAGCACCTCGAGGGCATAAGTCTTGTCTTCCTCATTCTTGGCAGCTTCGGCACTTTGCCCTAGATCAGGAGCTCAGGGCATTCTCTGTAATGGTTCATCGAATCACCTTAAAAGAACTCAAGTGCTGCCCCTTACAGCTGGGCAGTTGATGTGAAGGCTCATGGTGCTGCAAGAACCAGCCTCCATAGTGTGCTTTAGATATTTCATTTTATTATGCATTTGTGGCTGTACCACACAGCCTGTGGGATCTTAGTTTCCTTATGAGGGATCAAACCCGAGCCCCTTGCATTGGAAGCATGGAGTCTTAACGACTGGACTGCCAGGAAAGCCCCAGGTCTTTTCTTTTGTAACATGCGTTTCATTTTTGTTTGTTTTCATGACTCATAACTGCATAGGATACACATGGTTTAACCAGTTCTCACAAAGAAAACACCAGTGTTAGTAACTCGTAGGACATAGTATCCTGCATCTCCCTGAGCACCACTTCCTCCTCAAACAAGTAACCACAACCCCAGCTTTTGGGCTAATCCTTCTCTTGCTTTTCTTATATATTGACCCCTCTGTCAGCATTCCTAAACAATGTAGTTTAATGTTGCCTCTTTTGCTTTTGAACATTATATAAATGAAGTCACGCATGGAGTTTCTTGGGTCTGGTTTCTTTCCCTTGACATTCCGTCGGTGCGATACATCTGTTTCGTTCCGGGCTGCAGTGCATCGTCTCTTTTTGGCCTCACCATGAAGCTTGCAGGATCCTAGTTCCCCAACCAGAGATCGAACCTGGGTCCCCTGCAGTGGAATCTCAGAGTCCTAACCACTGGGCCAGTAGGGAAGTCCCACCATCTGTTTTATTGCTGTGGAGTTGGTTGTATGCATTTGCCACCCTGTCTCCACTCCACTCTTGGTGGGTCTTGGGGCTCTTTCTAGCCTGGAGCCATCCTGCGAATGATGCGTGAACAACCTTCCTAGCAACACCTCCTGGTACAAGTGCACCCGACTTTCTCCAGGGCATCACCCTCAAAGTGGAACTAACAGAATGCGGGGTATGTATATACTCAACACGCTGTCCTCTAATGAGACGGTTACTTACTTAAGTATTCGCTCAGTCGTATCCGACTCTACGAGACCCCACGGACTGGAGCCTACCAGGCTACTCCGTACATGAGACTTTCCAGGCAAGAGTACAGGAGTGGGTTGCCATTTCCTTCTCCAGGGGATCTTCCTTCCCCAGGGATCGAACTGGGGTCTCCCAAAAGGCAGGCAGATGCTTTACCATCTGAGCCACCAGGGAAGCACCCTGATGTGATGGTAAGAGCCTTCAATCTTGGTCTCCTGGGGCAGAATAGGAGGTATCAAGAGTTTCTTTCTCCATCCTCTCAATCTCTTCACAAAGGTCCATTATAAAGAAAAAAAGAAGAAAGAGAAAGCAGACTTCTAGTCTATAATCTCAAATGGCCTGAGGGGCTTTCTGTTGATCTGCCAGAGGCAGGTGTGCGGGATGGAAGGAAAGGATGGAGTCTTTCTTGTCTTTGATGTGTATCTGAGTGAGGTTGGAATGGCATTTGAGCTCCTCTGGTGACTTAGAAAGGAAAATTGCTTTGGGGTTCCCCTTTTTCTCCATCATAGAGGACTTATCCAGTCTCTGAGTTGTATTTTATTATTTTTATCTGATGGAGATACTTACGGTCCTTCCTAATTATGAAGATGATGTATACAATCTCAGGAGGAAAGAAAAATCAGAACTTTTATACTCTTCCAAAAAGTATAAAAAGGGAAATAAAAATTATCATCACCATTGAGAAATATGTGGGTGTATGTATTTGTGAGTGTGCGTGTGTATATATATAATCGATTCAGTTCAGTTCAGTTGCTCAGTCATGTCTTACTCTTTGTGATCCTATGGACTGCAGCACACCAGGCTTCCCCTGTCCATCAACAACTTCTGGAGCTTGCTCAAACGCTTGTCCATCGAGTCGGTGATGTCATCCAACCATCTCATTCTCTGTCATCTCCTTCTCTCTCTGCCTTCAATCTTTCCCAGCATCAGGGTCTTTTCCGATGAGTCAGTTCTTTGCATCAGGTGGCCAAAGTATTGGAGCTTCAGCTTCAGCATCAGTCCTTCCAATACATATTCAGGACTGATTTCTTTTAGGATTGACTGGTTTGATCTCCTTGCAGTGCAAGGGACTCTCAAGAGTCTTCTCCAACATCACAGTTCAAAACTATCAATTCTTTGGCACTCAGCTTTCTTTATAGTCCAACTCTCACATCCATACATGACTACTGGAAAAACCATAGCTTTGACTAGACTGACCTTTGTTAGTAATGTCTCCGCTTTTTAATATGCTGTCTAGGTTTGACATAGCTTTTCTTCCAATGAGCAAGCATATATATAATATATATGTAGATATATACAATTGGAGAAGGCAGTGGGAACCCACTCTAGTACTCTTCCCTGGAAAATCCCATGGGTGGAGGAGCCTGGTAGGCTGCAGTCCATGGGGTCACTAAGAGTTGGACATGACTGAGCAACTTCACTTTCACTTTTAATTTTCATGCATTGGAGAAGGAAATGGCAACCCACTCCAGTGTTCTTTCCTGGAGAATTCCAAGGACGGGGGACCCTGGTGGGCTGCCATCTATGAGGTTGCACAGAGTCGGACATGACTGAAGCGACTTAGCAGCAGCAGCAGCAGATATATACAATACTGGTAAAAATTTGCATGTGGATGGCATATTAGATAATAGAAAGAACTGTCTTGTGATAATGTAAGAGAATGTCCTTGTTTGTAGGAGCTACATGCTGATGAATTAAGATGTAAGGCATCCTGATATCAGAAATTTACTTTCAAATGGTCCCACAAAAATAATTATCATAACATGGATGGAGATAGAGGTAGGTATGGATATAGGTATAAGCATAGGAGCTTCCCTGGTGGCTCAGAGGGTAAAGAATCTGCTTGCAATGTGGGAGACCCAGATTCGATCCCTGGGTTGGGAAGATCCCCTGGAGAAGGGAATGGCAACCCACTCCAGTATCCTTGCCTGGAGAATCCCATGGACAGAGGAGCCTGGTGGGCTACAGTCCACGGGGTCCCAAAGAGTTGGACACGACTGAGCTACTAACACTTTCCGTGGGGACTTCCTTGGTGGTTCAGTGGATAGAAACTCACCTGACGATGCAGGGGATAGGGGTTCAATGCCCAGTCTGGGAAGATTCCACATGGCACGGAGCATGAGCCCATGTGCCGCAGCTACTGAGCCTGCACTCCAGGGCCTGGGAGCTGCACCTACGGAGGCCTGTGTGGCTAGAGCCTGTGTTCCACAACAAGAGAAACCACTGTAGTGAGAAGCTTGTGCACTGCAGCTAGAGAGTACCCCTCGCTCTCCACAACCAGAGCGAAGCTGCAGGCAGCAGAGACCCAGTGCAACCAAAAATAAAATAAAAATTCTAAATATATAAAAATAAAGCAAATATGGTAAAATATTAGCAAGGTCTAAGCTAGCTAAAAGGAATATGGCGGTTCATTGCACTTTACCTGTGGCTTCTCTGTCAAATATGAATTTTCTTCCAGGCTTATTGAGGTACAGTTGCCATACAACATTGTGAAAGCTTTTGTCCGTATAAGGTGATGATTTGATACATGCGTATACTGCAAAATGATTACCACAATAAGGTTAGTTAATGTATTCTGCAAGTCAAATTTCCACTTGTGTGTGTGTGTCCTAGAATTTACCCTGTTAGCATCTTTCAAGTATACAATCTAGTTTTGTTAACTATAGTCACCACGCTGTACGTAGGGTCCCCAGAATTTATTCATCTTCTTTCTTAAATTTTATTTTATTTATCTATTTTTCTGGCCTCGCCATTCATCTTGTAGAATCTTAGTCCCCTGACTAGGGATTGAACCTGGGCCCCCAGCATTGGAAGGTTTGAGCCCTAACCACTGGACGAGCAGGGAAGTCCCCAGAGCTTATTTATCTCATAACTGGAAGCTGTAGCTTCTGACCAACATCTCCCCATCTCGCCTAACGCCCACGTCCTGGCAACCACCAGTCTACTCTCTTTTTTGCTATGAGTTCAGCTTTTTCAAGATTTGGCACCCAAGCGAGACCCTACAGTATTTTGCTGTCTGACATTTACTTTAGTATGATGCGCCCCAGGTCCATCTATGTTGCGACAAATGGCAGCATTTTCTTTTCTTTGTGTGTGTGTGTGTGTGTGTGTGTGTGTGTGTGTGGCTAAATACACTTTCTTGGAGGAGGAAATGGCAACCCACTCCAGTGTTCTTGCCTGGAGAATCCCAGGGACGGGGGAGCCTGGTGGGCTGCTGTCTTGGGGTCGCACAGAGTCGGACATGACTGAAGCGACTTAGCAGCAGCAGCAGTGGCTAAATAATGTTATATTGAATGTAGATACGATATTTTCTTGACCCATTCATCTGTAAATGAACACGTCGGCTGTTTCTGTACCTTGTCTATTGTGACTTGTGTTGCAATGAACACGGGCATGCTATGAAGCTAATTATTGTCCTTTGTCTTTTTCATATCAGCCATCCTAACAGATGCAAAGTGATAGCTCATTGTGGTTTTTGAATTGCAATTCCCTGAGGATTTAGTGATGTTGAGCATCTTTTCATGGACCTGTTAGCCATTTGTATGTCTTCTTTGGAAAACTGCCTCTTCAGATCCTCTGCCCATTTTTAATTGGGTTTTCATGATTTTTTATCGAGTTGTGTGAGTTCCTTACATATTTTGGATATTAACCTCTCTCTCATCATAGTTTGCAAATATTTTTGTCCCATTCTTTAGGTTGCCTCTTCATTTTGTTGAATTTCTTTTTCAAAATAAAAAGCTAAAAGTGACCTCCAAATCCCTCTAAACAAAGTAGCCAGTGTTTATGTCCAATTAATTTCCTACACAATCATTTAAGAACTTACATACATATGCACACACATAATATTGCATGAGATTGTACCACACCAGCTTGTTGTTCAGTCCCCAAGTTGCGTTCCGCTCTTTGCAGCGCCGTGGACGGCAGCGTGCCAGGCTTCCCTGTCCCACTGGCTTGTCACAAGTCCTTTTCAGTCAGTAATATACTGCTGTCCTTTCTTCACATTAATGTCAAGGTCACCCACCCCATGCTTAAAGGTTATTTAGCACATTCTATCGGGGAAGGCAATGGCACCCCACCCCAGTACTTGTGCCTGGAAAATCCCATGGACGGAGGAGCCTGGTAGGCTCCAGTCCATGGGGTCGCTAAGAGTCGGACACGACTGAGCGGCTTCACTTTCACTTTTTGCCTTCATGCGTTGGAGAAGGAAATGGCAACCCACTCCAGTGTTCTTGCCTGGAGAATCCCAGGGACAGGGGAGCTTGGTGAGCTTCCGTCTATGGGGTCGCACAGAGTCGGACACGACTGAAGCGACTTAGCAGCAGCAGCAGCAGTAGCACATTCTATATATGAACACTCTTTGGTTAACCTTTGGTTGGTTTTCCCTATTCTTGGACTTCTAATTTTTCCAAATTTTGCTGCTATTATAAACAACACAGCAGTGAACATCCTTTTATATAGACCTTTGCTTTTACCTTCCAATAAGTTCTTCAGTATAAGTAAGTACTGTTTTTCTTAAGTTTTGAAACTTTTTAATCAAATTCTCCATTGTGTGGTTATTTTTAATTTTTATAGCAGTATATTTTTATTGTATTTTCTTAAAATATGACATTAATTTTAAGTGTGCAACATAATGATTTGCTATATCTTATATATAATATATCATATATATATCTTATATATAATTTACGTATAAATTGTCACATGATTAACACCATCACCTCACAGAGTTACATTCTTTTTTCTTGTGATGAGAACTTTTAAAATCTACACTCCTAACTTTCAAATATACAATACACTATCAATGGCACCCCACTCCAGTACTCTTGCCTGGAAAATCCCATGGACCGAGGAGCCTGGTAGGCTGCAGTCCATAGGGTCACTAAGAGTCGGACACGACTGAGCGACTTCCCTTTCACTTTTCACTTTCATGCATTGGAGAAGGAAATGGCAACCCACTCCAGTGTTCTTTCCTGGAGAATTCCAAGGACGGGGGAACCTGGTGGGCTGCCATCTATGGGGTCACACAGAGTTGGACACGACTGAAGTGACTTAGCATAGCATAGCATCGTTAGCTAAATACTCTGGGCATAGCTATTTTAACGGAGAAGGCAATGGCACCTCACTCCAGTACTCTTGCCTGGAAGTGACTTAGCAGCAGCAGCAGCTATTTTGAATGACTATTTATTGTTTTTGCATCCTTATTCTGTTTGGAATTCTTCACTTGACATCCTCTTATTTGATTTTTTACAGCAGTGCCATTGGGTGGATACTGTTATTATCCATATTTTGAAGATGAGACCAAGGTTTAGCAAGGTTACTGATTTAACCAAAGTCACACACTCAGCTTTATCTATTATAATTCCAGGAGTCTGGGTCTCTGAAACAACTGACTTAGCTTAAAAGTTAAGATGTACTTGTAGTTTTCTTTTGTGATCAAACCAGGCAAAAGCAAGGCTGATTCCACTGAGGTTCTTGAACAAGTGTGGCCAGAACTGGGTTGGAGGTGGTGAAGTCCTCCGTTTCTGCTGGAGCTCTGCTGCCCCCTGGTGGCAATGGCCTTTCATTGCTTAGATGGTCAGGTTCCATCCCTGGGCGGGGAAGATACCCTGGAGAAGGAAATGGCAGCCCCTCACTCCAGTATTCTTGCCTGGGAAATCCCAGGGACAGAGGAGCCTGGCGGGCTACAGTCCGTGGGGTCATGAAAGAGTCAGACATTACTTAGAGACTAAACAATAACAACTCTTAACAGGGGCCAGTGGTAGTTGAATTCACACCCTTTAGACAAGATCACTAGCAATGTTACAATTATTAAGAAAATATTTTCAAGAACCCTGCACTGAGACTTACATACCCTATCAATCCAAGCCTTTCAATGTAACGATTATCCTCATGTCATAGAGAAGAAACTAAGACTCAGAGGTTAACATGTCAAGGTCATATGGCTCTCTAAAGGCAAAACTAACTCAATCTTAGTTTTGTGGGTTTTTTTTAAATTTGTATTTATTTATTTGGCTGCATTGGGTCTGAGTGTGACACACAGGCTTAGCAGCTGTGGTGATGCATGGGCTTAGTTGCCCTGCAGCATGTGGGATCTTAGTTCCCCAAACAGGGGTTGAACTGGTGTCTTATGTATTACAAGGCAGATTTTTAACCACTGGTCTCTTGTAGCTCAGCTACTAAAGAATGTGCCTGCAATTCGGGAGACCTGGGTTCAGTCCCTGGGTTGGGAAGATATCCTGGAGAAGGGAAAGGCTACCCACTCAATCATTCTGGCTTAGAGAATTCCACAGTCTGCGGGGTCACAAAGAGTCAAACGACTGAATGAATTTCTCTATCACGCCAGGAAAGCCCCTCAACCCTAGTTTTTTGCTGGTACTTAAGGGAGCCCCATACTTCTTCCAATCTGGCACAAAACAACATCTTTGAAACGCTTTGGTGAATTTAACCTGTACCCAAAGCACAGAGTATAGTGCAGAGATTGAGAATGTGGGCTCCGGGGTCTGACAGTCTTAAATCTTAATCCTCCTCTGATGCCTTCTGGTTCTATGAACTCAAGGAAGAAATTGCCTGATCACTTGGATGTTCATGGGAAAACAGGATGAGTGAACAATACAAGTGAAGCTCAGGGTCTAGTATTTAAGAAGCAGTCAGTAAATCCGAGCTTTGTATCAAAGTAATGCAAAGACTGAGGATCGGAGTTGCGAATTCAAAATGACGAGAGTCAGCATTCTGGATTGCGGTCCTAGCTCTGATACCGACAAGATGTGAGCAGGTCCCTTGCTCTCTCAAACTCTTGTTTCCTCTTCCATTCAAGGCATTCTTGCAAAAGCTATTTACTGATTTATACCCACTGCTCTTGGTCTCCAATCAGAAGCTGAGCCTCAAAGTTTCCTCATCTCTCCAATGGGACAAAAATGACAACTTTTCACAGTATTCTTACAAGGCGGCAAATATGCTGGTGTTATGTAAGTGGATGGTTCTGTTAATAATAGAGGTATATGAGGCATCTCATGCGAAGAGTTGACTCAGTGGAAAAGACTCTGATGCTGGGAGGGATTGGGGGCAGGAGGAGAAGGGGACGACAGAGGATGAGATGGCTGGATGGCATCACTGACTCGATGGACGTGAGTCTCAGTGAGCTCCGGGAGTTGGTGATGGACAGGGAGGCCTGGCGTGCTGCGATTCATGGGGTCGCAAAGAGTCGGACACAACTGAGTGACTGAACTGAACTGAACTGAGGCCCGCTCTCAGCAATCAAGGAGCTTGAGATCGCCTGAGGGAGCAAGAAAGACTTAAACTGATGACTGTGTTTTGAACACTTAATATTTACCAAGCACTCTTCTCTGAGCTTGTGAACAACTCATTTGATGCTTACATCAGCTTTTTGAAGGAGGTCGTTTTACTGGGTGATATGAATGAGGATGGAGAAGACAATGGAACCCCACTCCAGTACTCTTGCCTGGAAAATCCCATGGATGGAGGAGCCTGGTAGGCCGCAGTCTATGGGGTCGCTCAGAGTTGGACACTACTGCGTGACTTCACTTTCACTTCTCACTTTCATGCATTGGAGAAGGAAATGGCAACCCACTCCAGTATTCTTGCCTTGGAAAATCCTGTGGACAGAGGAACCTGGCAGATTACAGTCCACAGGGTAGCAAAGAGTCGGGCATGACTGAGCACCACCATCATACCCCATTTATATAGGGAATTAGCCTCGCAGTCATTAAGATAAAGAAACAGCAGCTTCTGAGTCAGACAGAACTGAGTTCAAGTTCCACCTCTGCTGTTTCTCAGCTCATTGACTTGACTCAGAAATCTAAGTCTCGGATTTCTCACCATCAATTGGACATAGTAAGGGTACAGGCTGCATGAGATTAGTGTGATCACATTATACAATGGCAAGTGTTAAGTTCGCAATCATTGTTAGTGAATTCTTTAATACTTTGTCTTGTGAGGTTATTTCTTGGTATGTGTTTGAGGTTGTGGTCAGCGTTCAATGGAGTGGGTGAGTTGGAAGAAAAGCTCTGTTTGGATTTTCCCATCATAAACCTCAATCTAGGTTAATCAGCATGTACATATCAGAGGCTCAGCATAAGCCACCATTCATCCCCAGAGATAAAGGAATTCCCATAAAACCTTAGGTCTCCAAACAAACATCTTCCCACACTCAGCACATCCTCTTCCCACAATCTTGGGCCTCTCCGAGGAATACAGCTGTAGGGGGAAGGACGCGAATGAGTCCCACTGTGGAGGGATGCATGCTGGATTCTTATTTTGGAAAATAAAGACTTCATACAGTGAAACATCTATGTCTGCTTAATTAGTTTGGGGGCTCTCCTTTGGATACTATAGCCCTGAATAATCTTGATTCTTCCCAGTCTCATCTCGGGTAGGTGTTCCTCATCAAAAACATGTGGGTTCAGGACTTTCCTGGTGGTCCAGTGGTTAAGAATCCACCTGCCAACACAGAGGATATGAGTTCAATCTCTAGTCCGGGAAGATCCCGTATGCCAAGGGGCAACTAAGCCCCTGCACCACGACTACTTAACCTGTGTGCTCTAGAGACTGTGCCCTGTGTCAAAAGAGGCGGCCACAATGAGAAGACTGAGCACGGCACTAGAGAGTAGCCCCCACTGTTCCCAAGTAGCGAAAAGCCTGTGTGGAGCAAAGAAAACCCAGCGCAACCAAAAATAAAGAAATTTAAATTAAAAAAAATTTTGTCTAAAGCACGTGAGTTCTGCAGCCAGAGACTTGAGCAGGAATTGTGACTTCTCCACTTACCTGCCATGTGATCTTAGTGGTCATCTTACCCCCTCAAGTCCTACCTTGACATCTATAACACAGGCATACATACCTAGCATAGCTGTTGTTTAAAGATTAAATTAGCTGATATCTTTGCCAAGTGCTTGATATCTTGTGTTCCAGGTATTTATGGCTTTGGGGCAAACCGCATGAAAATGTAGTACCTTAAAATAGCAACATTAAAAAGCTAAAAATAAAACTACCATATGACCCAGCTAATCTCCCTACTGGGCAGGTACTCTGAAGAGAAACATAATTCAAAAAGACACATGACCCATATGTACTGTAGCCCTATTTACAGCCAGGACATGAAAGCAACCTAAATGTTCATCAACAGGTGAATGGATAATTGGATGCAGTACATGTATACAATGGAATATTAATCAACCATTAAAAGGAACAAAACTGGGTCATTTGTGGGGATGTGGATGGGCCTAGAGTCCATCATAGAGTCAGACGAACTGAGGTCAGTGGTCAAAACACATCCATGTTCTTCTTGGTGTGGCTTGAGCTTCCTTACAACATGGCTGCTGGGATTGTAGAGTGGGTTTCCCAAGAGCAAGAAGGCCTGCTCAGGTTCAAGAGGAGGAGAAATAGTTCTACCTCTTGATGGGGGGCTGCCAAGGCTCTAGAAGAGAATGTGTGACCAGAAATATTGCCATGGCCTTTTGGGGAGAAATACAAATTACCTCATCTAGGGCTTTCCTGGTGTCTCAACAGTAAAGAATCCAGCTGTCAATACAGGAAACATGGGTTTGAACCCTGGGTCGGGAAGATCCCAATTGCCTGGAAAGTCCCATGGACAAAGGAGCTTGATGGGTGACAGTCCATGGGGTTGCAGAGTCAGACACGACTTAGTAACTAAAGAGCAACGGCGAAGAAAGAACAAGTCTTAAGATCCACCCCCTCTTTGAGGCTTACATGTGTATTCTCTAATCTGTAGGATAGAAATAAATGACACCTACTTTGTGGAGGAGTTGAAAAAAATCGCAAATGGAGCATGAAAAGTTCCTGCTGTGTCGTAACCACCTTAGTGCTCGGTAGTTTTGGACTCTTTGCAGCCCCATGGACTGCTGCCCACCGGGCCCCTCCTGTCCGTGGGGTTTCCCAGGCAGGAATACTGGAGTGGGCTGCCGTTTCCTGCTCCGGGGGATCTTCCCAACCCAAGGATTGAGCCTGTGCCTCTTACATCTCTTGCAATGGCAAGCGGTTTCTTTACCACCTGCGCCACCTGGGAGGCCCACTATACACTAGCTGTTCGATAAGTGAGTCATTATAATCGTCTCTCATGTTGATTGAGTGTTTGCCAAGTGCCAGGCACTCCCTTCAGAGCACATCATGTTTCATTTCATTGAATCCTCACAACAGCCCTATAGACTGTATTATTACTCCTGTTTTACAGAGGAAGGAACTGTGGCTCAGAGAGGGTAAGACACTTGCCTAAGTGTCACACAGCTGGTTAGTAGGATTTCCAGGATTCAAACCTAGACAGTGTGACCCAAGCATCAGATCAGAGATCAGATCAGTCACTCAGTCGTGTCCAACTTTTCACGACCCCACGAATCGCAGCACGCCAGGCCTCCCTGTCCATCACCAACTCCCGGAGTACACCCAGACTCACATCCATCGAGTCAATGATGCCATCCAACCATCTCATTCTCTGTCATCCCCTTCTCCTCTTGCCCCCAATACCTCCCAGCATCAGAGTCTTCTCCAATGAGTCAACTCTTCGCATGAGGTGGCCAAAGTACTGGAGTTTCAGCTTCAGCATCATTCCTTCCAAAGAAATCCCAGGGCTGATCTCCTTTAGAATGGACTGGTTGGATCTCCTTGCAGTCCAAGGGACTCTCAAGAGTCTTCTCCAACACCACAGTTCAAAAGCATCAATTCTTCAGCCCTCAGCCTTCTTCACAGTCCAACTCTCACATCCATACATGACCACAGGAAAAACCATAGCCTTGACTAGGCGAACCTTTGTTGACGAAGTAATGTCTCTGCTTTTCAATATGCTATCTAGGTTGGTCATAACTTTCTTTCCAAGGAATAAGCATCTTTTAATTTCATGGCTGCAGTCACCATCTGCAGTGATTTTGGAGCCCAGAAAAATAAAGTCTGACACTGTTTCCACTGTTTCCCCATCTATTTCCCATGAAGTGATGGGACCGGATGCCACGATCTTCCTTTTCTGAATGTTGAGCTTTAAGCCAACTTTTTCACTCTCCACTTTCACTTTCATCAAGAGGCTTTTGAGTTCCTCTTCACTTTCTGCCATAAGGGTGGTGTCATCTGCATAGCTGAGGTGATTGATATTTCTCCCAGTAATCTTGATTCCAACTTGTGTTTCTTCCAGTCCAGCATTTCTCATGATGTACTCTGCATATAAGTTAAATAAACATGGTGACAATATACAGCCTTGACGTACTCCTTTTCCTATTTGGAACCAGTCTGTTGTTCCATGACCAGTTCTAACTGTTGCTTCCTGACCTGCATACAGATTTCTCAAGAGGCAGATCAGGTGGTCTGGTATTCCCATCTCTTTCAGAATTTTCCATAGTTTATTGTGATCTACACAGTCAAAGGCTTTGGCATGGTCAATAAAGCAGAAATAGATGTTTTTCTGGAACTCTCTTGCTTTTTCCACGATCCAGCAGATGTTGGCAATTTGATCTCTGGTTCCTCTGCCTTTTCTAAAACCAGCTTGAACATCAGGGAGTTCACAGTTCACATATTGCTGAAGCCTGGCTTGGAGAATTTTGAGCATTACTTTACTAGTGTGTGAGATGAGTGCAATTGTGCAGTAGTTTAAATATAACACCATACTGCCTCTTCATGACAGAAGTATTAATACTTGTCCGCTCAGTACAAAGGTTTACAGTGTGAGCTAATGGAAAATACTAAATCTGTAGAGGCAAAAAACAGAAGTCAATGTATTGACAGAAAAGTTGATTAAAGGTTGAGACTTGATGGGCACCTGATGCCAGGGAGGGAAAAGTTAAGGTCTAACTCCACCCTCCAGTCATAAATTATCAACTTGTGGCCAATCTTGTGGTTATCTAGAATTCCATCAAGGGATTTGTGACTGATATATACACACTGCAGTATTTAAAACAGATAACCAACAAGGACCTGCTGTATAGCACAGGGAACTCACTCAATATTCTATAATAACTTAATTGGGAAAAAATATGAAAAAGAATAGATAACTGAATCACTTGGCTGTATACCTGAAATGAACATGACATTGTTCATCATCCAGTATAAAATTTTAAAAAATAACATTCTCATAAAAGAAGAAATTATAAACATATATGGAAAAAGCTAGAAAGCTATTCAATAAAATGTTAAGAAGAGTTTAAAAAAAATTTTTTTAAAAAGGACTTCCCTGGTGGTCTGATAGTTAAGACTCTGCTTCTACAGCGGGGGTTCTGGTCCCCTGGTCAGGAAAGTTCTGCACACCACTTGGTACAGCCAAACAAAAAAAAAGAGTTTAAAAAAAATGATGAACCCCCATCCAGATTTTTTTGAAGCAAATCCCAACAGATATTAAATACTGCTGCTAATGATAACAATAATAATAATAGTGGAGTCTTTCTTTAACAGCTGGCAAAGAAGGAAAGAAAATAGAACTAGTCTCAACCATCAACATCCCTGCTATGGGATGACCTGGTGTGGACAGACACAGCCTTGGAGTTTCCAGAGCCTCCGTCACCTCTCTCTCCTGCGTCTTTAGTCCTTGCTCCAGACAGGAACAGTCTCCGCAGCCTCAATTGTTGTTTGTTTAGTCCATCAGTCGTGTCTGACGCTTTTTGTGACCCCCTTGGACTGTAGCCCTCCAGGCTCCTCTGTCCATGGGATTTCCAGGCAGGAATACTGGAGTGGGTTGCCATTTCCTCCTCCAGGGGATCTTCCCGACCCAGGGATCGACCCTGCGTCTCCTGTGTTGTAGGCGGATTCTTGACCACTGAGCCACCTGGGATGCACCATCAATTGTCAGGATTGAGACTTTGGGCTTGGAAGGTTTTTTCATTCCCTTGCCCTCTCTACCCTGCGATGTTGAAATTTGTTGCTTTGCTTCATGTACCGACTGTGGGTGTAATTATTGCCAGGGGACTGGCAATTAACCTTCCCCAGAGTGAGCAGGAAGAGTTCTCTGACCGAGTGTCCTGTGGCAGAGGAGACGGCTTGTCCAGGTCCCCCGGAAGCCCCTGGCATGTCTGCTCTAAGGAGGGGTGGGGGACAGGATGCTGGGGCCACAGAAGGGTCAGCCTTTCTCACTGATCTCATCAGAACTGGAGAATCGGGACTTGACGAGGGAGTATGACACCTCTGTTTTGTACCTGAGATGCTGCAAAAAGTCCCGTTTCAAATTTTCTCATAATAAGTCCTTGACTCACTATTGCATATGTCCCTGCCATTCTGCAGTCTGCATATTCCATTTTCTTTTTCTTTATATTAAACTATAACTCCTATACAACAATATGCACAAATGTCGTATGCAGCTGCGTTACTTTCCCATGGGTGTCTGCACCTGTCTACATCCAGCTCAACACCCCTGTGATGCAGTCTTGAGTATACCCTTCCCTCTATATACCAACCCCTGCCGGCCAGTCAATTCACTTTCCACAAAGCTAACTGCTATCCTACCCTCTATCACCACTGAACCTTTGGCTTCTTTTTGAATTGTTTATAAATAGAGCCACAGAGCACATTCTCTTTTGTGGCTGGTTTCTTTCTGTCAGAATGTCTGTGAATTCATCCATATTGTTGCATGTAGCTGGCGTGTGTGTGTGCGTGTGTGCGTGTGTGTGTGTGTGTGTGTTAGTCCCTCAGTCGTGTCTGGCTCTTTGGGACCCTGTGGACTGCAGCACACCAGGCTTCCCTGTCCTACACCATTTCCTGGGGTTTGCTCAAACTCATGTCCATTGAGACAGTGATACTACCCAACCATCTCATCCTCTATCACCCCCTTCTCCTGTTCTCAATGTTTTCAGGGTCTTTTCCAATGAGTCGGTTCTCTGCGTCAAGTGGCCAAAGTACTGGAACTTCAGCTTCAGCATCAGTCGTTCCAATGAATATTCAGGACTGATTCCTTCAGGATTGACTGGTTTGATCTCCTTGCAGTCCAAGGGACTCTCAAGAGTCTTCAGCACCATAGTTTGAAAGCATCAATTCTATGGCACTCAGCTTTCCTTGGAGAAAGCGATGGCACCCCACTCTAGTACTCTTGCCTGGAGAATCCCATGGACAGAGGAGCCTGGTGGGCTGCAGTCCATGGGGTCACAAAGAGTCTGACACAACTGAGCAACTTCACTTTCACTTTTCACTTTCATGCATTGGAGAAGGAAACGGCAACCCACTCCAGTGTTCTTGCCTGGAGGATTCCCAGGGATGGGGGAGCCTGGTGGGCTGCCGTCAATGGGGTCACACAGAGTTGGATGTGACTGAAGTGACTTAGCAGCAGCAGCAGCAGTTTTCCTTGTGATCCAACTCTCACATCTATACAGGACTACTGGAAAAACCATAGCTTTGAATATATAGATCTTTGTTGGCAAAGTAATTTTATCAAAATTGTTGTTCATTGAGACTCACTGAGTTCAATTTTCAAGTATTTGTTAAGATATATCCACTGACTTCTGTGATGGACAAAAGAGGTGTATACACATTCAAGCAGCTTCTCGTCTGTTAATTGGCCTGTTTGTCTGGAGTTTCAGATTTTGACAATCTGAAAACTGGAGTGAAACTCCAGTGAAAACTGGAGGTCCAGAGAGTAGAAAGATTTACACATTATGATCTTATGGTTACCGGCGGGGAGTCAGAGGGAGGGATAAACTGGGAGATTGGGATTGACATGAACACGCTATACTATATATAAAATAGATAACTAATAAACACCTACTGTATAGCACAGAGAACTCAGTACTCTGTAATGACCTATGTGAGAAAAAAATCTAAAAAAGAGTGGACATACGTATACATGTGGCTGATTCACTTTGCTATAAGGCAGGAAGTAACACAACATTGTAAATCACCTCTACTCCAATAAGAAAAAAAAAAGCTTTATAAAGGCTGAAGAAGAGAGGAGACAGAACAGACTTGGGGTTTAAAAACCTACTGCCCACTTACTAACTATGCTGGTATTGGGATTCTCTCGGCTTCATGTCCTATTTTGGTACAATGAGAATAAATACAGTGTCCTCGTGGGATTTTTGTGTATGTAAAACAAGACATTCTGCGTAAGGCACTTGCATTAAGCCTGTGATGACTAGTGAGTACATTTGTCACCCTGTCTGATGTGAATGGATATTCCCTGCTCAGGCTGCTGCCTGGGAAGGGGGTCAGAGCATGTTTCTGGTGGGGCGTTGAAAGCTCCGCAGGCGAAAGGCCCATCACGGGATGATCTTGAACCTATGCAGTCTGACCAAGGGCTTCCCAGGAAAGAGGAGATGGGAGATTTTCAGGCACTGGGCGCTTAGCAGACAGTAAGAGGAAAACTGGGGAATGAATCAGTGAGAAAAATAAAATCTTCCTGTCTGCCCATGGGTTTGCTTTCTTCCTGTGTGACCAATCCTCGGGGCCCCTAAGACTCTTCATTATATTAACAATCAGGGGCCACTGAACCAGCACTGTACTGCAGGGAGGGGAATTGCCAGGAAATGGTAGGTTATTGGTAAATAATGATCCCTTCTCTTTTCTTTAGAAGTCAACAGGACCCTACAGGTGTATTATCATCCCATGCCTTCTTGTGACCTTTTTATGACCTCCTTCTTTTCTTTTTTGAGCACACTTTGTGCAGATCAGCTGGTAAAGAAATAGGCTCTGTTCTGTGTTAACTCCTTTAATGTCTCCACAACATTAGGGCAGATATATTATCATCCTCATTTTAGAGATGAAGGAACTGAGACCCAGAGAGGTCAATTAACTTGCCCATAGTTTATCAGTGAGGATTTGGACTCAAGCATGACCCTGCTCTATTGCCCTAGACTAGCAAGAATAATGATTTGGTATGACTTGATTTCCTCGATCATGTTCCCTACCCAACAGAATGGAAACTCCATTCATGAAAGTTCTCTTGTCTTGTCGACTACTATAATCCAAAGTTCATTTCGTTGCTTGGCCTATAGGTTGGCATTCAATACAATTTTGTTTGAATGAATGGATAAAGGAATGACAGTTGGGAAAAGGAATTTGCGAAGAAATGGGACCCAGGGAAGAATAGAAGACACAGTTAACAGCTTTCACCAGGCAGAGCTGTAAGGAAATACCTGCAGTATGAGCTAAACTATCATAGTAGAGATTTATGATGTGCGTATGTTGAACTTCATCAAAGACTTTTTTCTGTATATATTAAGATAATTGTATGACTACAATAGGGCACAGCACAATTTTGAGGATGCTGGAACTGTCCCATCTCTTGACTGTTTTGTATCTCCGAATTTATTTGTCTGAACTGTGCATTATAGGGATTTCCATGGTGTTCCAGTGGCTAAGACTGTGCCCTTCCACTGCAGGGATCCCAGGTTCCATTCCTGGTCAGGGAACTAGATTCCCACATGCATCAATTAAGATCCTGTCTGCGTGCTGCAACTAAGAGCTGGCACAGACAAATCAATAAATATTTTAAAGATAAATGAGATACTTTAAAAAACCCAAAAACTGTATATTATAAAGGGTGAATTTTATTGTTTAGAATTAAACCTTAATTTTACAAATCAGTGCAAGAACTTGAAAAATAAAAATAAAATAAAATATCACAAGAGACTTGTCAGGGACCTTGGAAAACGTTTGATCCTCCAAGCCATTTATAAGTGGGGAAACTGAGGCCCAAGGTTCCATTCCAGATGAGTGATACCATTCAGGCCAGGTGTTGTGGCTTAGACACCTATGGCTTATATTTTCAACCACATCTCCAGACCCTTTCCTTCGAGCACCAGCCTCGTTATATCCACAAAACCTGCTAAAGTTTATCTTTCACTGGGGACCACTGAGGCGGCAACATGGTGCCCATTCCAACAACATCTGCTTCTGCATCCAGTCTATTGTCAAGCTGGTGGTGGTGAGACCTGGGTGCACCGGGGGCTGGGAGAGGAGGGGTGAGGGGCCGTCGACCTTCTCATTTCCATAGCCCGGCGGGGAGCAGGGAGGTAGATAAAGCCCACAAGCATCATATGCCATGGGTTTCATTTCCTTTCAAATAATCTCTCAAGCTGTATAAACTTTCTGCCTGAAAAATAAATGACTCCCCCCTTAAAATAAACATTTACACCATCCGAACGCCTGTGTTCACTGCCTAGGAATGAGGCTTACGCATCAGTGTACCCAGAAGCTCCCACCAAAAGCCTGCAAACTTATATTTTTCTCCATGACCCTTGGCAAACACTATTCTTCAATCACATCTTCCAGTTACCTGTCAGAGAAAAACACATACACACGTGGAGACGTAATAATAGATTTGTGTGAAAGCAGGGATTGAATCCTAAAACTTAGCCACATTTCAAACTTGAAAGGAGAAATCTAAGGGGATGGTGGGTGGATATCAGTATTTCTAATAGGATAGGCCATCTGTTTGACGACCCATTTGTGTGTTAGTCACTCAGCCGCCTCCAGCTCTTTGCGACCCCTTGGACTACGGCCCACCAGGCTCCTCTGTCCGTGGCGTTCTCTAGGCAAGAATACTGGAGTGGGATGCAATTCCCTTCTTTAGGGGATCTTCCCAACCCAGGGATCAAACTGAGTCTCCCGCATAGCAGGCAAATTCTTTACTGTCTGAGCCACCAGGGAAGCCTGATAAAACATTTAGTGTAAAATATTTAGTGGGGGTTAAATTAATGGACAATGAAAGACATGATTTAGGCAATTTTCTGGTGGTCCAGTGATTAGGACTCATCACTCTCGCTGCCAAGGGCCTGAGTTTGATCCCTGGGGAACGAAGAGCCCACAAGCCATGAGATACAGCCAAAAAAAAAAAAAAAAAAGGAAACAAAGAAAATAAGAAGAAAGAAAGACAGGAATGAGATAAGAATCACTTGTTAATATCACCCATGTATTCATCCATCATTAATGGAGTTTCTACTATGTGGCAAGCACACTGTCATTGTGACAGTCCAACTGGAAAAGTACTATGATGCTTTCCTGTCGTCATAGCGACACAGCTCTGTTCTAATAACCATCACCCACAATTCCCAGGAGAAGAGTTCTCCTCTTACACAAAGCTTCATTGCATTATTCCTCTGAAGTGCCCAAGAGTAAGGGCATTACCATTGCAATTGGTCATTATTTCATCACCACGGTGCAGAGGAGAAAAAAAAAAAAATGAAATTCCAAGAAGTGCTTTAATGTTAAGAAATAGATAAAACTTTATTTGGCACCTCTCCTGAATTGTTTGTTAAAGCATTCAGAGAAGATCACAGTTTTATCGCTTATAAAACTGAAGTGAAAGAACCTTTGACTTATTCATTATGTATGTGTTAGTTTATTTGCTTATTCTATATATTTATATAGTGTGCTTTTTATTGTCAAGCAATGGGCTTACTGGGCTTCTCTGGCAGCTCAGCTGGTAAAGGATCCACCTGCAATGCAGGAGACCCTGGTTCCATTCCTGGCTGGGGAAGGTCCCCTGGAGAAGGATAGGTTACCCACTCCAGTATTCTTGGGCTTCCCTGGTGGCTCAGATGGTAAAGACTCTGCCTGCCATGCGGGAGACCTGGGTTCAATCCCTGGGTTGGGGAGATCCCCTGGAGGAGGGCATGGCAACCCACTCCAGTATTCTTGCCTGGAAAATCCCCATGGACAGAGGAGCCTGGTGGGCTACATTCCTGGGCTCGCAAAGAGTTGAACTTGAGACTAAGCACGCACACACACGATGGGCTTATTAGTCAATTACTTGAGTTTCCTTTCCTTTCCTTCCTATCTCCAACTTTCCCTTCTATCTTTCCTCATCTCAGCGTTTTTCACCCCATGTGCTTTTTTAAAAAGTAATTTATTTATATTTATTTTATTTTTGGCTGTGCTGGATCTTCGTTGCTACCTGGGGGCTTTTCTCTACTTGCAGTGGGCAGGGGCTCTAAGCACACGGGCATCAGGAAGCTGTGGCTCACAGGCTCTAGAGTACATCACCCCCTCCACTTGACTTCCCAAAACTTCCTTGGTGAGGCAGCATGTCAGGGGTTGATGTCTCTGAGTGGTGAGGGATGAGGTCTTTCTTCTTTACTGAGAAAGGGGAGTGTCTAGAATTGCACAGCCAAGATGAAGCTCAAAGTCGGCAGGTCTGTTCCTCTGCTTGGGGGCTGGAGGTGGGGTAAGGGGTGGCAGGCCAGCTCTGGGCGTGAGAAGCTATTTCAGGCTAGGGGTGGCTCGGAGCTGGTTGTTTCTGGCTTATAGCTTTGGAGGCATGAGGATGAGGAAGAACTGGCCTGTGTGTCTCCACGCGGTTTATCGCCTACTTTGGGCAATGCCACCTCCCTAATGGCCACCCACTGCCCTGGGTTTGCATACCCACAGGTGGGGCAGTCCTACTCGGGTAGAGAAAACTCCTCTGAGACACGCTCTATAAAAGGGAAAAAATAAGACTTACAAGTCCCTCTGTCAGTCTGGAGAGTTGTTCCTTTTTTAAAAATTTTATTTATTTATTTTTAATTGGAAGAGACTTGCTTTACACTATTGTGGTGGTTTCTGTCATACATCAACTTGATGGAGAGTTGTTCTTATCTGTCCCTAGAGAGCAGGTAGGTGCATCAGACTTTCTCTTCCCAGAACATTCTAGAAGTTTTTTTCATGAAGCTCAGGCTACAAAAATGAGTTGGAGGCATCTTTCACACTTACTTAGATACTGTCTTTTTTTTTTTTTTTAATTTTAGTCATAAATCACTTACTGATCTAACAGCTGGACATGAGCTCCTATTGCATTCACCTAGCCATCTGGCCATGAGTCTGGGAGTGATAAATATTTATCAAATTTTTTGCCCAATTGGTGTGTGTTTGTGCATGCTAAGTCACTTCAGTTGTGTCCAACTCTTTGCAATGCCATGGACTGCAGCCTGCCAGGCTCCTCTGTCCATGGGATTCTCCAGGCAAGAATAGTGAAGTGGGTTGCCATGCCCTCCTCCAGGGGATCTTCCCAGCCCAGGGATCAAACCTGGGTCTCCTGCATTGCAGGCAGATTCTTTATCGTCTGAGCCGCTAGGAAAACCCGTAATAGGGCTTAAAGAAACAGCTAAAGGACTCTCAGTTTTCAGAATCTTACTTCCCAGACCAGGGATTGGAGTTGGAGCTCTGGCGGTGGAAGTGAGAGTCCTAACCATTGGACCACCAGAGAAGTCCCACCAAACCCTCCTTTATAATTCAAATTCTAGCTTCAAATCTTTTCCACGGTGTGATCGCTTTACATTCTGTCTCTTCGTGTGGGATGGCTATCAGTATGTTTGCTCCACAGATTTGCTGCAAGGATTGATTGTCAGGCATGTACAAAGTTCCCAGCATGGGGTATAACCCATATTAGACACATAATACATGGTAAAATTATGCCAATGCCAATTCTATCCTCCACCGATATCCTGCTTATGATTTATTAGATTAATGTCTGCTTTTTCCATTAGACTGAAAACCTTAAGAAGGAAGAGATCAGGTCTGTTTAGGTACTGCTATATCCCCAAGGTCAGGAAAGGTGTATCCTTTTCAAGATTGAGGTAACTTGGGATTGAAGAGGTGAAATATGCTCCAAAGTGAAAGAGATCAGATTCAAAGTGGGAGTGACTTGTCACACTGGCTTGCCAGAGATAGTCTTCCCACATGCTTAACTGTCTTTTTTTGACTTTCTTTTTCTTTTTTGGTTATGCCATGCATCTTGCAGGATCTCAGTTCCCTGACCATGGGTTGAACCTAGGCCTCTGGTAGGCAGTGAAAGTGTGGAATCCTAACCACTGGATCACCAGGGAATTTTCCCTAAGTGCTAAACTTTCCATGCTAAAAGCAGTAGAATTCATGACCGCCTAAGACAAGTCAGTCACCCTCTTTCAAACCCAGGTATGATTTGACACCTGGAAGCAGAAACTGGTAACTTGCCATTGTCTCGAAATGTTGGTATCTGGGAAAATTTTAAACTTAGCTAGAAAATGGGAGTTGCAAAGAATCAGACAAAACTGAAGCACTAGATAATGAGGGAACCCATTGAGAAAGCTGAAGCAGGATAGAAAACAAACAAGAATTTCCCAAGAAACAGTGTAGCCCTGGCTGATTCTGCAGCCCCAACCTGGGTTACAGCCAAAAGGTGCAAGGATGAGCAGACTCTTGTGTGGAAAGGGCTTAGATGTTCTCGGAGCCAAGGTCATCAGGAGAGCCAAGTTGGCCCGGGTACCACCTCATATCCTGTTATTTATCATTTCATTGCTGAGATTAGGATCCTTGGCAAACATGGGGAGGACCAGGTGTTTGCTTACATTGGAAACAGTCTTCTGGAGTGCAGATTTGGGGCAGAGGTAAAACAACTCAAACAGCAAAGAGAAAGGCAAGTCGAACATAAACACATATCCTAACAACAGAAAATCCAACCCCAAGGAGAGAACCTCTATTGACATATTGGTGTTCACTCTTTCAGAATTCTCTCCATCCCTCTCCATGCAAATTTTAATAATCACAGAGCATTTCATTGACAAGAAGATATGACATCACTCTTTCAAGTGATTTCCTCTGTCAGATCTTTAGATTGTTTCTGTCAGATCTTTAGATTGTTTCTAACATTTCTGTTACACAAAAAATTCAATGATGACCATTTTCCTATAAAACATTTCCCCTAATTTGAAAAATTATCTCCTTGTTAGAATAAACCACTCAGCAGCCTGATTTGACTTCTTCTATTTTTTTTAAATCAAACTATTAAATTTTATTTTAAGTGAACTTTAAAAACAAGTTAGTAAAGTCTGATTGTCTTCTAAGAAAGATGTGTCTCCATTTGTACACCCACTATTGATGTTTGAATATGCTCATTTTTGTGCACTTTAAATATTACGAGATTGTGCAAAAATGTTTCCACCTTTGCCATTCTAGAGGCAACACTTTCAACCTGTTGGTCATTCTTGTTTTGGAGGACAAGTTTCTGAGTTGTGTGTTCCCTGAAGACCTTGTGGGTGACCAGATGTCTGTGCTTTGTTTGTCTCATCTTTTCTGTTGATACATCCTAAATTCAAGAGAGATAGAGTTTGTACCTTTTTAACTTTGTGTCGCCTCAAGAAAATCCTACCTACTTTGGGGGGAGTCATAATTTACTCCACCTCCAGATAAGAAATTGAAACTAGATTATCACTTTGCTCTTGTTGTTCAATCACCAAGTCACGTCCGACTGTCTGCGACCCCATAGGCTGCAGCATGCCAGACCTCCCTGTCCCCCACCAACTCTGAGTTTGCCCAAGTTCATGTCCATTGAATAGGTGGTTATCTAAAGCTCCATTATTCTATCTGCAGGGGGTTTGTTTCCTTCTGAAGCTCACAGCTGGCCGTGGCCCAGATATTGGTTATGGCTGACCACCTGGAGTAACAGGCAAATTTGGCCTTGGAATACGGAATGAAGCAGGCCAAAGACTAATAGAGTTTTGCCAAGAAAATGCACTAGTCATAACAAACACTCTCTTCCAACAACACAAGAGAAGAGTCTATACATGGACATCACCAGATGGTCAACACTGAAATGAGATAGATTATATTCTTTATAGCCAAAGATAGAGAATCGCTACACCGTCAGCAAAAACAAGACCGGGAGCTGACTGTGGCTCAGACCATGAACTCCTTGTTGCCAAATTCAGATTAAATTGAAGACAGTAGGGGAAACCACTAGACCATTCAGGTATGACCTAAATCAAATCCCTTATGACTATACAGTGGAAGTGAGAAATAGATTTAAGGGCCTAGATCTGATAGATAGAGTGCCTGATGAACTATGGAATGAGGTTCGTGACATTGTACAGGAGACAGGGACCAAGACCATCCCCATGGAAAAGAAATGCAAAAAAGCAAATTGGCTCTCTGGGGATGCCTTACAAATAGCTGTGAAAAGAAGAGAAGTGAAAAGCAAAGGAGAAAAGGAAAGATATAAACATCTGAATGCAGAGTTCCAAAGAATATCAAAAAGAGATAAGAAAGCCTTCTTCAGCGATCAATGAAAAGAAATAGAGGAAAACAACACAATGGGAAAGACTAGGGATCTCTTCAAGAAAATCAGAGATACCAAGGGAACATTTCATGGAAAGATGGGCTCGATAAGGGACAGAAATGGTATGGACCCAACAGAAGCAGAAGATATTAAGAAGAGATGGCAAGAATACACAGAAGATCTGTACAAAAAAGATCTTCAGGACCCAGATAGTCACGATGGTGTGATCACTGACCTAGAGCCAGACATCCTGGAATGTGAAGTCAAGTGGGCCTTAGAAAGCATCACTACAAACAAAGCTAGTGAAGGTGATGGAATTCCAGTTGAGCTATTCCAAATCCTGAAAGATGATGCTGTGATAGTGCTGCACTCAACATGCCAGCAAATTTGGAAAACTCAGCAGTGGCCACAGGACTGGAAAAGATCAATTTTCATTCCAATCCCAAAGAAAGGCAATGCCAAAGAATGCTCAAACTATTGCACAATTGCACTCATCTCACACGCTAGTAAAGTAATACTCAAAATTCTCCAAGCCAGGCTTCAGCAATATGTGAACCGTGAACTTCCTGATGTTCAAGCTGGTTTTAGAAAAGGCAGAGGAACCAGAGATCAAATTGCCAACATCCGCTGGATCGCGGAAAAAGCAAAAGAGTTCCAGAAAAACATCTATTTCTGCTTTATTGACTATGCCAAAGCCTTTGACGGTGTGGATCACAAGAAACTGTGGAAAATTCTGAAAGAGATGGGAATACCAGACCACCTGATCTGCCTCTTGAGAAATTTGTATGCAGGTCAGGAAGCAACAGTTAGAACTGGACATGGAACAACAGACTGGTTCCAAATAGGAAAAGGAGTATGTCAAGACTGTATATTGTCACCCTGTTTATTTAACTTCTATGCAGAGTACATCATGAGAAACGCTAGACTGGAAGAAACACAAGTTGGAATCAAGATTGCCGGGAGAAATATCAATCACCTCAGATATGCAGATGACATCACCCTTATGGCAGAAAGTGAAGAGGAACTCAAAAGCCTCCTGATGAAAGTGAAAGTGGAGAGTGAAAAAGTTGGCTTAAAGCTCAATATTCAGAAAATGAAGATCATGGCATCCGGTCTCATCACTTCATGGGAAATAGATGGGGAAACAGTGGAAACAGTGTCAGACTTTATTTTTCTGGGCTCCAAAATCACTGCAGATGGTGACTGCAGCCATGAAATTAAAAGATGCTTATTTCTTGGAAGGAAAATTATGACCAACCTAGATAGCATATTGAAAAGCAGAGACATTACTTCGTCAACAAAGGTTCGTCTAGTCAAAGCTATGGTTTTTCCTGTGGTCATGTATGGATGTGAGAGCTGGACTGTGAAGAAGGCTGAGCACCGAAGAATTGATGCTTTTGAACTGTGGTGTTGGAGAAGACTCTTGAGAGTCCCTTGGACTGCAAGGAGATCCAACCGGTCCATTCTAAAGGAGATCAGCCCTGGGATTTCTTTGGAAGCAATGATGCTGAAGCTGAAGCTCCAGTACTTTGCCACCTCATGCGAAGAGTTGACTCATTGGAGAAGACTCTGATGCTAGGAGGGATTGAGGGCAAGAGGAGAAGGGGACGACAGAGAATGAGATGGCTGGATGGCATCACTGACTCGATGGATGTGAGTCTCAGTGAACTCTGGAGTTGGTGATGGACAGGGAGGCCTGGCATGCTGCGATTCATGGGATCACAAAGAGTCGGACATAACTGAGCGACTGATCTGATCTGACCTGGAAAGAAGTCTATTTGCATGGTAGGTGGACAAGGTGTATTAGTCAAGGCCTTATTAAAATTGATCAGACCAAAAAAAAAAAAAAAAAAACATTCCCTTCCCTCATGTCACTGGGCAGTAATAGGGTCAGGAAGCAGAAAAGTGTTGGGGACAAACCATATTGAAAACTTGATAACTACCTTAACTCTGTTCATTGGTTTCATACATTCAGACCAGATTTCAACACACAAGTTATCTACTAATTGCTTCTATGCTTATATCTCATAACCTCCCCATCAGAGAGAAACCAAGACTCACTCTCTCCGGTTCCCAGTTGAAAAGTCCTGGGACAGGGCTTTGCTTGTCAAGTACATTATAGATCCACAGGCAATTGCAAGAGGTAACACAGAGAATCGCATATACCCTTCACTCTGTGTCCCCCAGTGGTGACATCTTGCGTGGCCTCAGTGCAATGTCACAGTCAAGGGTCCAACTGTTACCCTGCACAGACTCACTCTGATTTCTCCACTCTTACCTGCACTCATTTGTATGACTGTGTGTATGTGTATGTAGTCCTAGGCAGTTTTATCACATGGAAATCTGGGTCATCACCACAGACAAGATATAGAACATTCATCTCAGGGATCCTTTGTGCAACCCTGTAATAGCTACCACCACCCCCTACCTTTCTGGTCTCCCTAACCCCTGGCAACCACTCATCTGCTCCCCATCTCGACAATTTCGCCATTTTAGGAATGCTATATAAATGATTCAAAATTGGGAAAGGAGTACATCAAGGTTGTATATTGTCACCCTGCTTGTTGAACTTATATGCAAAGTACATTGTGTGAAATATCAGGCTGGATGAATCACAGGCTGGAATCAAGATTTCTAGGAGCAATAACAACAACATCAGATACGCAGATGGCATCACTCTAGTGGCAGAAAACAGAGGAACTAAAGAGCTTCTTGATGTGGGTGAAAGAGGAGAATGAAAAATCTGGCTTAGAATTTAGCATTCAATAAACGAAGAACATGACATCTGGTTCTATCACTTTATGGCAAACAGATGGGTAAAAAGTGGAAACAGTGACAGATTTTATTTTCTTGGGTTCCAAAATCACTGTGGATGGTGCTGTAGCCATGAGATTAACAGACTCTTGCTTCTTGGAAGGAAAGCTATGAAAACCTAGACAGCATGTTAAAAAGCAGAAATACACTTTGCCAACAAAGATCTGTCTAGTTAAAGCTGTGGTTTTTCCAATAATCATGTATGGATGTGAGAGTTGAACCATAAAGTTGAGTGCTGAAGAATTGATGGTTTTGAACTGTAGTGTTGGAGAAGACTCTTGAGAGTCCCTTGGACTTAAAGGAGATCCAATCAGTTAATCCTAAAGGAAATCAACTCTGAATATTCATTTGAAGGACTGGTGTTGATGCTGAAGCTCTGATACTTTGGCCACCTGGTGCAAAGTGCCAACTCGTTGGAAAAGACCCTTGTGCTGGGAAAGATTGAGAGCAGGAGGAAAAGGGGGTGACAGAGGATGAGATGGTTGGATGGCCTCACTGATTCAATGGACATGAATTTGAGCAAGCTCCTGGAGATAGTGAAGGACAGGGAAGCCTAGAGCACTACAGTCCATGGGGTTGCAAATAGTTGGACACAACTATTAGTAACTGAAAAACAGTAGCGTATAAACGGAATCATGTGGCATACCTACCGCCTTTCGAGACGTGCTCTCTCTCACTCAGGGTAATCCCCTTGAGGTCCATCCAGGTGGTTGGAGATATGGATGTCTTTTTTTTTCCTTTTCATTTTTGACCAGTATTCTAGCAGTTCTTATCTTGATGACTACCCATCTTGGTCTTTTTGAGGAATTTCATTTAAACAAAGGTTTCATCAGCTTTGAAAGAATCCTTCGATCAGATCAGATCAGATCAGATCAGTCACTCAGTCGTGTCCGACTCTTTACGACCCCATGAACCGCAGCACGCCAGGCCTCCCTGTCCATCACCAGCTCCCGGAGGTCACCCAGACTCATACCCATCGAGTCAGTGATGCCATCCAGCCATCTCATCCTCTGTCGTCCCCTTCTCCTCCTGCCCTCAATCCCTCCCAGCATCAGAGTCTTCTCCAATGAGTCAACTCTTCGCATGAGGTGGCCAAAATACTGGAGTTTCAGCTTTAGCATCATTCCTTCTAAAGAAATTCCAGGATTGATCTCCTTCAGAATGGACTGGTTGGATCTCCTTGCAGTCCAAGGGACTCTCAAGAGTCTTCTCCAACACCACAGTTCAAAAGCATCAATTCTTCAGCGCTCAGCCTTCTTCACAGACCAGCTCTCACATCCATACATGACCACAGGAAAGACCATAGCCTTGACTAGGCGAACCTTTGTTGGTAAAGTAATGTCTCTGCTTTTGAATCCTTCGATAACCATTCCCAAATAGAAAAATTAGACTGGCCTGGTTGTAACATATCAATAGATAAATGTAATCTATATGTTCAGATTCACATAGCTGTTTCCATTTACTTGTGAAGCAAATCTCCTGATTCTTGTGGGCATAATTTTATCTAACTTTCTGGAGAAAAACAAGAGAAAGAGAGACAGACAAAGAGAGAGAGAGAGAGAGAGAGAGAGACAGAAAGGGAATTTATTGCTAGGGAGAACTAAGGAGGTCCAGGTTTTTAGATGTTGGAGAAAAAAACCTTTATTATTATCTCTGTAAGGATAAGTTTAGTTTTCCTTATCCTTTCTTTCTATTACCCAATTCTCTTTCCTCCCAAGTTCCCATATCCTGTTCCTCAAAGAACAAGTGACTTTTTTAAAAAGACAGAGATGCGTTTCATTTCTTGCCTTCCCAGCAAGGGAAAAAAAGGCTGTCATTTATTTCAGAAGGAGAAATCGAAAGATATTTTCCATTCAGAGACCTATTTCAGGGCTTCTAGTTAATCACTTGAGAGAACTGCTGAGCGAATGGTAAATAATACAAAGAAAACTCCATGAAGCATTTATGGGCTGCGCGTCCTTGTCTGTTACCAGCCCGAGCATTTGTTAAGCTCTCCGAAGTCGCTGTTCAGTATAGATTGTGCAAATCCAGGGACCTGAGATACTCAGGGAAAGGGGATGGTGTCCGAAGGTTAAGGCAGTAAATATACACTTCGTAACACCTCGATCCTACACATTTTTTAGAACTGTTGTATCTGCCTGTTGGGACGTGAATTGTGGTTTGGAGGGAAGCTTATGGGAGAGAGAGATATTTTCCCCAGAGGCAAGGTTTGTGTGCTCATTGTGTGCCTGCCAGGTTCCACCCCATGTCCTCGTCAGTTTCCAGTTCTGTGTCTGGACCATCCTCTTTATCTCTAGCTGTCCCTCTTTTCCTTCCTTCCAGGGTCCCTTAAGGCAAATTTGAAAGCCATCACCTTAGAATCAAGTGCTAACAGATACTTGCTTCCATTTTAAATAGCATATTATATCTTCTTGTAAAGACAAATGTTTTCTAATGGAAGCTTTTAATTGCTTGAAACATAACTACTCAGCAAGCAATGAGCTGCTGATCTTACAAAGAGAGAGACTTGGGCCACAGCTTTTATTATCTTGGCACTGTCCCTAATTCACAGTGTGACTTCACTTCTCTCTAAAGTTTTTTTTTTTTTTTTTTATGGCAGGGAAAGCTTCTTTTTTTTTTTTATTTTTATTTTTGCAGGGGAAAATGGACAAGGGAAAGGATCAATGAGGGTGGGAGGGAAATGGGAAGAAAGAAGGGGAGTAATGGTGGGGAGGAGTATATTTAATTTCTTAACCAATGGCTTTCTGTTTTTAATCACAAAGAACACTTAAAAAAAAATCATGGTGAGTTCATCTTATATTAGGAGGTTTGTTCTCGAAATGAAAAGTTCAGGAAACAAAAAGTCCAGTTTGGGTGTCCTCATCTTTAGGCACATCTTGGTATTTTGTATTGGTAAGTCTATCTTTACCACAATATATTATTTAGGACAGGATCACATTTGTCACCTCTTCCTGCCTACTTCCCAAAGTGGTACCAAACCCACAAAATAGTCAGTAAACCTCCACAGAGTGAGCAAAGAAGTCTTTTTTTTTTTTTAAGCTCTCCTGAGTGAACTGAATTTTTGGAGGCTCATAAGTAAATATGTTTTCCTCTTTACTTTGTCTATTACAGCCAGATTATATGAGTGGGGTGTTAAAGTCTCCCACTATTATTGTATTGCTCTAGAGAATGTCCTTTAGTTTTTGTTGGAGAAATGGTTTAGTGATGCAAAATTCTCTCAACTTTTGCTTATCTGTGAAGCTTTTGATTTCTCCTTCATATTTGAATGAGATCCTTGCTGGATACAATAATCTAGGCTGTAAGTTATTTTCCTTCATCACTTTAATTACGTCTTGCCATTCCCTCCTGGCTTGGAGAGTTTCTATTGAAAGATCAGCTGTTATCCTTATGGGAATTCCCTTGTGAGTTATTTGATGTTTTTCCCTTGCTGCTTTTAATATTTGTTCTTTATATTTAATCTTTGTTAATTTGATTAATATGTGTCTTGGGGTGTTTCGCTTTGGGTTTATCCTGTTGGGGACTCTCTGGATTTCTTGAACTTGAGTGGTAATTTCCTTCTCCATTTTAGGGAAGTTTTCAACTATTATCTCCTCAAGGATTTCCTCATGATCTTTCTTTTTATCTTCTTCTTCTGGAACTCCTATGATTCGAATGGGATTTCTTAGAAGCTTTCCCTGAGGAGGAGCTAAGATGGCGGACGAGTAAGACGGGGAGAATACTTTCTCCTCCACAAATCCATTAAAAGAACATTTGAATGCTGAATAAACTCGATAAAACAACTTCTGAATGCCGGCAGAGGACATCAGGCACTTAGAAAGACAGCTCATTGTCTTCAAAACGAGAAAACGAGCCCTGCGGTAACTCCTTTTGTGGAGAACTGGCGCGGACACCAGCATTTGCTATTGGCAAGTGGGGGCTGGGCTAGGAGGAGCGGCGAGGCCTGCATTGCTTTGAGAAAGGATTTGGCCTGGCTATCTCGGGCGCTACCTGAGCGAAATAACCAGACTGTCGGTTATCTACTACATCAAAAGCCAGCCCTAACTTAAGACACCACCAGGACTACTTACGGAACAAAGGGCTGCACAGAGTTGGCCGGCTGCAGGCCATCCCACCCCGGTGACAGGCAACCAGGGCCTGAGGCGGGCAATTACAGCCCTAGAGAGACACTGTCTAACGGAACTGTGAGTAGGTTTCTGTGCTGACTCACGCTTCTTGGGGCTCTGGATGGTCAACATCTGCCTGAGAAAGTGTGCTGTTTGTATACCCAGAAAACTGAGCGGCAGGGAGGCGATAAGTCGCAGCACCTGCGCTCGCTGAACATTTCATCACCTGCGCTACTCGGATCTGGGAAGGGCATAAAACGCAGACTGAACCAAGTCTGTGCTTCTGAGGATTATCTGAGTGCCTGAACCTGGCCGGTTTAGATTTGGGTGTTCATCTCCACCCCTCTGTAACAAGGCAGAGATCAGATATTGAAAAGACCTGTAAACCGCCTCAATAAAGAGAATTCAACAAACTACCAGAATATAGTAAGGACACTCTAAATTTGGCAATTTTAACAAAATGAAGAGACAAAAGAATACCCAGCAGCTAAAGGAACAGGATAGATCCCCACCAATCCAAACCAAAGAGGAAGAGATAGGGAATCTACCTGATAAAGAATTCCGAATAATGATAGCGAAATTAATTCAAAATCTCGAAATCAAAATAGAATCACAGTTAAAGTGTCTGGAGACAAGGATTGAGAAGATGCAAGAAAGGTTTAACAAGGACCTAGAAGAAATAAAAAAGAGTCAACACATAATGAATAATGCAATAAATGAGATCCAAAACACCCTGGAGGCAACAAATAGTAGAATAACAGAGGCAGAAGATAGGATTAGTGAACTAGAAGATAGAATCCTAGAAATAAATGAATCAGACGAGAAAAAAGAAAAAACGTATCAAGAGAAATGAGGACAATTTCAGAAACCTCCAGGATAACATCAAACTCTCTAAAGTTTTAAAACAGTACACAGTGTGTTTATACTGTGAACATATTGGGGGGATGCGGAGAAAGCCCAGGAAAGAATCAAAATGAAAATCACAGATAGTTTCACCAGTGCAAGCTTTACACAGTTAAGTTTTGGGTGACTTCCCCACCCTACTTTCTTAATTTTTAATAATTAAATTTATTTATTTTTAATGGAAGGATAATTGCTTGCAGTACTGTGTTGGTTTCTACCAAGCATGAACATGAATCAGCCACAGGTTTACTCACGTCCCCTCCCACTTGAACATCCCTTCCAACTCCCTCCTGTCCTACTTATTAATGCAAATTGTCAAAAAAAAAAAAAAAAAAGGTAAGGGATTTCCAGTGGGCTAACCATAGGACGAGTAAGACTCCATGCTTCACTGCAGGTGGCACAGGTTTGATCCCTGGTTGGGGAATTAAGATCCCATGTGTCATGAAGCCATGTGTTTCAGCCAAAAAAAAAAAAAAAAGCTAATTAAAAAAAAAGTGAGATTATGCTGTAATACTGTTTTGTAACCTCTTCTTTGTAACCAACATCTGCTGGATCATTGAAAAAGCAAGAGAGTTCCAGAAAAACATCTATTTCTGCTTTATTGATTATGCCAAAGCCTTTGACTGTATGGATCACAATAAACTGTGGAAAATTCTGAAAGAGATGGGAATACCAGACCACCTGACCTGCCTCTTGAGAAACCTGTATGCAGGTCAGGAAGCAACAGTTAGAACTGGACATGGAGTACATCAAGGCTGTATATTGTCACCCTGTTTATTTAACTTATATGCAGAGTACATCACGAGAAAAGATGGGCTGGAGGAGGCACAAGCTGTAATCAAGATTGCTGGAGAAATATCATAACCTCAGATATGCAGATGACACCACCCTTATGGCAGAAAGTGAAGAAGAACTAAAAAGCCTCTTGATGAAAGTGAAAGAGGAGAGTGAAAAAGTTGGCTTAAAACTCAGCAATAAGAAAACTGAGATCATGGCATCTGGTCCCATTACTTCATGGCAAATAGATGGAGAAACAGTGAGAGACTTTATTTTGAGGGGGCTCCAAAATCACAGCAGACAGTGACTGCAACCATGAAATTAAAAGATGCTTACTCCTTGGAAGGAAAGTTATGACCAGCCTAGACAGCATATTAAGAAGCAGAGACATTACTTTGCCAACAAAGGTCCATCTAATCAAGGCTATGGTCTTTCCTGTGGTCATGTATGGATGTGAGAGCTGGACTGTGAAGAAGGCTGAGTGCCGAAGAATTGATGCTTTTGAACTGTGGTGTTGGAGAAGACTCTTGAGAGTCCCTTGGACTGGAAGGAGATCCAACCAGTTCATCCTAAAGGAGATCAGTCCTGGGTGTTCATTGGAAAGACTGATGCTGAAGCTGAAACTCCAATACTTTGGCCACCTGATGCAAAGAGCTGACTCATTTGAAAAGACCCTGATGTTGGGAAAGATTGAGGGCGGGAGGAGGAGGGGACGACAGAGGATGAGATGGTTGGATGGCATCACCGAGTTAATGGACATGAGTTTGGGTGGACTCCAGGAGTCGGTGATGGACAGGGAGGCCTGGCGTGCTGTGGTTCATGCCGTCACAAAGAGTCAGACACGACTGAGTGACTGAACTGAACTGAATTGAATCTCTTCTTTTCCACACCGATAATATAATAATGTGTAATCAGAACTATTGACATCAGGCTGGATAATCATCTAATGTGGGCACGGATCCAAGCATTTTAAGATATTGCCAGCATCCTTGGCTTCTGCCCGCTACATCTTGGTACTGTGGCCCTCTCCCCTTAGTTGTAACAATCAAAATGTCTCCAGACATTGCTGAATGTCCCCTGGGAGGTAAACTCAACTTTGATTGAAACCTAGTTTACATATTTTTTATTTTTAAACTTTTATACATATTTATGTTTATGAATTCTTTACTTAATGTCCATCTGTCTTACTAGAACGCTGGCAGAGGCCAATTTTTTAAGGCTGTAAAGTATGATATCACTTAGATGTGGAATCTAAACTATACAGCAAACTAGCAAATATAACAAAAAAGAAGCAGACTTACAGATGCAGGGAACACACTGTGTGTTTGTCCCTCAGTTGTGTCCAACTCTTTGAGACGCCATGGACTGTAGCCAGCCAGGCTTCCCTGTCCACCGAATTCTCCAGGTAGGAATACTAGAGTGGGTTGCCATTTCCCTCTCCAGGGGATCTACCTGACCCAGGGACGGAACCCAGGTCTCCAGCATTGCAGGCAGATTCTTTACCAGCTGAGCCACCAAGGAAGCGCAGAGAACACATCGGTGGTTACCAGTGGGGAGGAGGAAGGGGGAGGGGAAAATACAGGGGTGGGGGAGTGGGACGTACAAAGTGTTGGGTATAAAATAGGCTACAAGGATGTATTGTACAATACGAGGAATACCGCCAATTTTTAGTAATAACTATAAACAGGAAATAGTGGTAAATACTGACCAGTATTTTGGTCATCTGATGCACACAGCTGACTCGTTGGAAAAGTCCCTGAGGCTAGGAAAGATTGAGGGCAGAAGGAGAAGAGGGCATCAGAGGATGAGATGGCTGGATGGCATCACAGATGCAGTGGACATGAACTCGGGCAAACTTCGGGAGATGGTAGGGGACAGACAGGCCTGGCGTGCTGCAGTCCATGAGGTTGAACACGACTGGGCGACTGAACAACAACAACATAAATGGAAAGTGATCTTTAAATTGTATACAAATGCTTCTTTCAATTTTTAATAAAAATTAAAAGTAAAGTGGACAAGAAAAAGAGTTCATGGAATGACTTCCGTGGTTGGTGATGGACCCAGATCACTTGGCTGAGGTGCTATTTGTCAGGTTCCGTTACTCTTCCCGCCCCCAACCCTAAATATTTCTTTTTATTTGGCTGCCTAGGTCTTAGTTGCAGCATGTGGGATCTAGTTCCCCGACCAGAGATGGAACTTGGAACCATGGAGTCTTAGCCACTGGACCACAGAGGAAGTCCCCAAAGTTACTTTTCGTTTCCTTGCTCCTCACTGTCTTCGGAAGCAAATCACTCGGCTTAGACCACACTCAAGGGACAGAGTCATGCTCCACCAACCGGATGGAGCATACATAAATTATCTGGAATTCTCCTGCCTGGCAAATTTGTCTCGTCTCCGAGTCATGTGACTTGTTCTGTGTTCCCTGGCACCATCCGCAGACGTCTGTCAGAAAGCGCGACGTCTCCTGTTCTGGTTAGAATATTCCCTGGGGAGGCATCTCCTGAGAGCTTGAAAAACAGGCTTATCCTGGCATCTGGGCCAGTGGAACTCTGGCTAAAGGTCAGGGAAGCCGACGTGCCACCCCGTGGTCCGGCCTGGGGACGGAGTTGTGAGTAGTGGGTTCCCCCAGAGAGGGAACTGGAGCTCCAGACTGCCTGGGTCAAAGATTAGCTCTGTCATTTACTTGGAGGAGTGACCCTGGGGAAGTCGCTTCACTGCAGCACGTCTCAGTTCCCTCATCTAATAATACCCATCTCCTAGGGCTGTGTAAGCGAAAAAGTGTTAATACAGATAAACCACTTAGAACAGTGTACGTAACAGATACTAGTTTTTATTTGTGTTGCGAACTGAGTTTGAGGTCCGCTGGTGTTATCTTTCTATTGTTTGTTTCTTTTAGAAAATCAACTTTTTAAAGATAATTTTTAAAATTTATCTGGCTGCACCTTTTAGTTGCGGCATGTGGGATCTGGTTCCCTGATCAGGGATTGAACCTGAGTCCCCCTGCATTGGGAGGGAGGACTCTTAGCCACTGGACCAGCAGGGAAGTCGCCACTGGTGGTATGGTTTACCGAGGAAGAAACTGACTCAGTGGGCAAGTAACAAGCTTGAGGTCACGCAGTGAGCTCGAGACAGAGCCAGGATTTAAAGCCTGATCTTCAGGCGTCAGGACTCGGGTGTCTTCCTCCAGCTTGCAGGACCCTGCAAAAGGAAGTAGAGCAGGCAACCCTGATGAGTTGCCCTCAAACCCCCAAGTGGCCCCATTCATTTGACAAGGCAGAGAAGGGCTTCTTGCTTCCCGTGTAGTCAATCATAGCCTCATTCCTTACGCAATACACTCTGTAGTGACAGCGTTTGGATATTAAGATCTTTAGCAATTAGCTAAACTGGCTATCTTGTTCCCTGAACGTGTACTTGGCACAGAAGCTGATTCCCTTTCCCAGGCATGGGGATGAGGGGGAATCCCTGTGAAGAGATGTCTCAGGGGTGCCTTCTACTGAGGGAAAATGGCAATGGATGTGGAAACGGGGGTTTCTCAGGCATCTTTGTGTTCTCAGCTTGAAAATCCATTTCCTCAAGTTTGAGCTTGTACTCCTTGCCTAATACAAAGACTGAACCTTTCCCCTCGGACTGTGTAGTCGGCCAGGCTCAAAGATATTCCTTAATAATAATTAGTATTCTCTTAACATGTTTGAGCAGTTAATGTTCTAGCCAAGTGAATTTTCTTATTTAACCTTTACAATAGTAGTAATGCCCCATTTTGTGGGTAAAGAAACTGAGCCACAGAGATTTTTTTGGTTTTTTTTTTTTTTTTTTATGCTTTAATTATTGGAGCATAATTGCTTTACAGAGTTGTGTTGATCTCTGCTGTACAACAAAGGGAATCAGCTGTATGTAAACACACATTCTCTCCCTCTTGAATCTCCCTCCCAGCACCCCTATCCCAGCCCTTTAGGTCATCACAGAACACCATCTTGAGCTCTCTGTGCTAACAGCGTGAGCCACAGAGGTTTTAACTCACCTGTCCTTCCAGACATACATTTACATCAGTCTGACTCAAAGTGTCTCACACTTGACTTAGTTCCATACAATTATGACACTTACACAGTAAGTATCATTGCATTCACTTATTTATATAGATGTCTCTTCTTTTTCATGGATGTAATACTTCCTCCCAGCCAGACTAAAGGTACTTTGAAGTCTACGTAAATGTAAGTGAAAGTCGCTCAGTCGTGTCCAACTCTTTGTGATCCCATGGACTACATAGTCCCTGGAATTCTCCAGGCCAGAATACTGGAGTGGGTAGCCGTTCCCTTCCCCAGGGGATCTTCCCAACCCAGGGATCGAACCCAGGTCTCCCGCATTACAGGTGGACCTTGACCGTCTGAGCCACCAGGGAAGCCCACCTTGAGGTCTAGGATTGTGCTGTTTCTCCCTACTGTTTCAGAGTGTCAAACACAAAATAAGTACTTATTAAATGTAATTTCAAATTCACTCATCATTTCTCAGCTTTTGATAAGGAATCATAGAGAAGAATTATATTTCCTTAAACATTTCGGCAAATTGTTTTTCTCTAAACATTCAATGGGTTTTTAAAATAACAGCAAAAGATATGGCAATTCACATTTGGAATGGCAATAAAAAGACAGAATTAGCGAAATACATTGATAATCTCCAAGCTCTAGAGCCAAGAATTTTAAGTGTATTGTTTTCCCCCACACCTCTGACAAGTTATAAATTTCAACTGAATGGCATTTCACATTGTTTTCCCCATTCACCACAGACAAAGCAATTTGCAAGCAATTCTAGTCTTGAATGTTCTAAATATAGTTAGCCTCGCTTTGTATTCTTGGGTTGGTGGAATCCTGCAGACACAAAGGGAGGAACTAAATTCTGCAGATTTTGGAGTCTTCAGGCGTCCTGGGACCAAGCCCTCCCACCCTTCCAGGATACTGCTGCTGCTGCTGCTAAGTCGCTTCAGTCGTGTCCAACTCTGTACAACCCCGTAGACGGCAGCCCACCAGGCTTCCCAGTCCCTGGGATTCTCCAGGCAAGAACACTGGAGTGGGTTGCCATTTTCTTCTCCAATGCATGAAAGTAAAAAGTAAAAGTGAAGTCGCTCAGTCGTGTCCGACTCCTAGCGACCCCATGGACTGCAGCCCACCAGGCCCCTCCGTCCATGGGATTTTCCAGGCAAGAGTACTGGAGTGGGGTGCCATTGCCTTCTCCGTTCCAGGACACAGATGACTACAATTTTAAAATCTAGTTACAAGAAGCTACAATTCCAGTTTCTCCTCTTTTGTACATTTACCCTTCTTCCCCAGGAGCAGAACAGTGTCAGAAAAAGTATCAAATTAGTGGTCAGAATATCTCTTTTTAAAATTAATGTATTTTGTATTGAAGTGAAGTGAAGTGAAAGTCGTTCAGTCGTGTTTTTATTGAAGGATAATTGTTTTACAGAATTTTGCTGTTTTCTATCAAAGCGAAGTCGCTCAGTCATGTCCGACTCTTTGTGATCCCATGGACTGTAGCCTACCAGGCTCCTCCATCCATGAGATTTTCCAGGCAAGAGTACTGGAGTGGGTTGCCATTTCCTTCTCCAGAGGATCTTCCCAACCCAGGGTTTGAACCTAGGTCTCCTATATTGTAGGCAGAGGCTTCACCATCTCAGCCACCAGGGAAGTTCAACCTCAACATGAATCAGCCATAGGTATACATGTATCCCCTCCCTATTGAAACTCCCTCCCATCTCCCTCCCTGCCCCACCCCTCTAAGTTGATAGGAGCCCCTGTTTGAGTTTCCTGAGCCAAACAGCAAATTCCCCTTGGCTATCTGTTTTACATATGGTAATGTAAATTTCCAGGTTACTCTTTCCAAACATCTCACCCTCACGTCCATAAGTCTATTATCTACATCTGTGTCTCCGTTGTTTCCCTGTATAAAATATCTTTTTTAATCTTCTAAAATTATGCAATATGCACTCATTCAGAAAATGTACAGCTTAATGACTTATCACGAAGTGAACATGCATCTGGGTGAACCCTATCACCCAGATTTTGTGTGAGATGCTAGGAAAGTCATTCAGTCTAGTCCTTTGTGCCCCATCCATTAGCAAAAAGGGATCTTCTCCACTGTAACATGGCTTTTAATTGCAACATTTCACTTCAGCTCAGTTGCCTGAGCTATAATTTATCAAATTCTATTTTGTTGGATATTTAGGGGGTTGTGGGGATTTTTCTCTGTATTATTAACTCTTCAACAAATAGCTTATTCTCATTCTTACTGATATTCATATGGATTGCTTAGCAAAAAAATTCTAGAAATGGAATTGCCAGGTCAACAGGAATGGCTTGATTTTTAAAGCCTTTGCAAGACACCTAATTAGTCTGAAGAAGAAAAATGGATTGTGTCAAAGAAATTTGGGCAGCAAAAGACAAGTAAATAGGAAGATTTTGCTCTGGGGCATAGGCAACCAAGAGGAAATCGTGCAAGCACAGAGTGGGCTACTTGGGAGGCTAAAAGATTTCCTCAGAAAAATTGCAATTTGCCATTTTCAAAAAGCTTAGTTTAGTTCAAACTCACGAACTTCCTCCAAGAGGATGTGAGACAGCTAATAAGAAGAGAACCAGCGTCAGGGAGTCGAAAGCCATTCCTGGTAGAGCACCAAGGCAACAGACAAGTTACAAAATAGCTTTTCAAAAGCACTCAACACGCTGCTCAGAGTGAAAAATCTCTTTTAAAGTTCATCCAAGCTTTGGCCACTAGAGGGCACTAACAATACGTATTTCCAGGCAGTATCAGCCCCGCTGGAATTGGAGTTGAATTGTCCAATTAGCTCCCTTCCATCCTCTCTCTCTGATAGGCAATATCCTGGAGCTTCCAGGATCCTCACTGGGTAGGGTCCTCCATCCTCCAAACCTTGAGAACTTGAATATTCTGTGAAACAGCTGGTAACCTGAACCTTGCAAGAAAGCCTATGGGCATCAGAGAGAAAAATACAGGCTATGATTAAAATATATTTAACTTCATAATTATTTTTTCTCACTTCCAATGAGTAAGATGGATCACCGAGTGACAGATCAGATCAGTCGCTCAGTTATGTCTGACTCTTTGTGATCCCATGAATCGCAGCACGCCAGGCCTCCCTGTCCATCACCAACTCCCAGAGTACACCCAGACTCACATCCACTGAGTCAGTGATGCCATCCAGCCATCTCATCCTCTGTCGTCCCCTTCTCCTCTTGCCCTCAATCCCTCCCAGCATCAGAGTCTTCTCCAATGAGTCAACTCTTCACATGAGGTGGCCAAAGTACTGGAGTTTCAGCTTCAGCATCATTCCTCCCAAAGAAATCCCAGGGTTGATCTCCTTCAGAATGGACTGGATGGACCTCCTTGCAGTCCAAAGGACTCTCAAGAGTCTTCTCCAACACCACAGTTCAAAAGCATCAATTCTTCAGCACTCAGCCTTCTTCACAGTCCAGCTCTCACATCCATACATGACCCCAGGAAAAACCATAGCCTTGACTAGACGAACCTTTGTTGGCAAAGTAATGTCTCTGCTTTTGAATGTGCTATCTAGGTTGGTCATAACTTTCCTTCCAAGGAGTAAGCGTCTTTTAATTTCATGGCTGCAGTCACCATCTGCAGTGATTTTGGAGCCCAGAAAAATAAAGTCTGACACTGTTCCCACTGTTTCCCCATCTATTTCCCATGAAGTGATGGGACCAGATGCCATGATCTTCGTTTTCTGAATGTTGAGCTTTAAGCCAGCTTTTTCACTCTCCACTTTCACTTTCATCAAGAGGCTTTTGAGTTCCTCTTTACTTTCTGCCATAAGGGTGGTGTCATCTGCATATCTGAGGTAATTGATATTTCTCCCGGCAATCTTGATTCCAACTTGTGTTTCTTCCAGTCTAGCGTTTCTCATGATGTACTCTGCATAGAAGTTAAATAAACAGGGTGACAATATACAGTCTTGACATACTCCTTTTCCTATTTGGAACCAGTCTGTTGTTCCATGTCCAGTTCTAACTGTTGCTTCCTGACCTGCATACAAATTTCTCAAGAGGCAGATCAGGTGGTCTGGTATTCCCATCTCTTTCAGAATTTTCCACAGTTTCTTGTGATCCACACCGTCAAAGGCTTTGGCATAGTCAATAAAGCAGAAATAGATGTTTTTCTGGAACTCTCTTGCTTTTTCCATGATCCAGCGGATGTTGGCAATTTGATCTCTGGTTCCTCTGCCTTTTCTAAAACCAGCTTGAACATCAGGAAGTTCACGGTTCACATATAGCTGAAGACTGGCTTGGAGAATTTTGAGCATTACTTTACTAGCGTGTGAGATGAGTGCAATTGTGCGGTAGTTTGAGCATTCTTTGGCATTGCCTTTCTTTGGGATTGGAATGAAAACTGATCTTTTGCAGTCTTGTGGCCACTGCTGAGTTTTCCAAATTTGCTGGCATATTGAGTGTAGCACTTTCACAGCATGATTTGGAATAGCTCAACTGGAATTCCATCACCTCCACTAGCTTTGTTTGTAGTGATGCTTTCTAAGGCCCACTTGACTTCACATTCCAGGATGTCTGGCTCTAGGTCAGTGATCACACCATCGTGACTATCTGGGTCCTGAAGATCTTTTTTATACAGTTCTTCTGTGTATTCTTGCCATCTCTTCTTAATATCTTCTGCTTCTGTTGGGTCCATACCATTTCTGTCCTTTATCGAGCCCATCTTTGCATGAAATGTTCCCTTGGTATCTCTGATTTTCTTGAAGAGATCCCTAGTCTTCCCCATTCTGTTGTTTTCCTCTGTTTCTTTGCACTGATCGCTGAAGAAGGCTTTCTTATCTCTTCTTGCTATTCTTTGGAACTCTGCATTCAGATGTTTATATCTTTCCTTTTCTCCTTTGCTTTTCACTTCTCTTCTTTTCACAGCTATTGTAAGGCCTCCCCAGAGAGCCATTTTGCTTTTTTGCATTTCTTTTCCATGGAGATGGTCTTGGTCCCTGTCTCCTGTACAATGTCATGAACCTCATTCCATAGTTCATCAGGCACTCTATCAGATCTAGGCCCTTAAATCTATTTCTCACTTCCACTGTATAATCATAAGGGATTTGATTCAGGTCATACCTGAATGGTCTAGTGGTTTTCCCTACTGTCTTCAATTTCAGTCTGAATTTGGCAATAAGGAGTTCATGGTCTGAGCCAAAGTCAGCTCCTGGTCTTGTTTTTGCTGACTGTATAGAGCTTCTCCATCTTTGGCTGCAAAGAATATAATCGATCTGATTTCGGTGTTGACCATCTGGTGATGTCCATGTATAGAGTCTTCTCTTGTGTTGTTGGAAGAGGGTGTTTGTTATGACTAGACAGACCACTCATTAATTTCCTCTTGCTGCATCAATTTGGCCTCTGATGAAGCGTCCTGGGTTTTTATTTCCCTCATGTTGAAGGAATTTAATAACATCGATGGCCCAGCATGTAGGCAAAATGTCATAGCGCCCGTAAGTGGAATAGTCCATAATTTTTCATAATTTATATGAAGCCGCTGCCAGTGTTTATGAGACAGTGATGATTCTCAGTGTCTTAGATTCTGAAAAGAAACCACAAGTCCCCAGGCTAATAGGAGCTGAGAGATGGGTGGTGCTTGGCAAAGGATTAGAGACAGTTGGGTCCTTTCTGAGTCCCCCAAAAGTAGCCTTACTAATTGCCACTCTTAAGACCCTAGTCCCGGGTCTCTCGCCAAATTGCACTCTCCTCCTAGGAAGACACCACATCCTCCGAGGTTTATCCTACATCAAACAGAGTAGAATCTCTCTGGACAGAGTCCAGTATTCAAACAGAATCTATCTCCTGAGTGAGGGTATGAAATCAGTCATCAGCTTTAAATTGCTTTTTGTCTTTTATATTTGTGTGTGTGTGTCCGTATTTTGGCCACACGGCTTATGGGATCTTAGTTCCCCAACCAGTGATCCAACCAGGGCCCCAGCGATGGATGCACCAAAACCTAACCACTAGACTGCCAGGGAAGTCCCTAAATTGCTTCTTAGCTTGCTTTCTTTTTATTTTTTGTACATACTTTTTCAGTGTAATTATTTACCATAAAAAACTGAGATATAATTGACATATAAAATTGTCTTCATGTCAGGCGTACAACACAATGATTTGATGAATATATCTATTACAAAATGATCACCAGAATTTTAATCAATATCCATCATCTCACACCATTACAAATTGTTTTTCTTGTGATGAGAAACTTCTGGGATCTGTTTCCTTAGCAACTCCCGAGTATACAATACGGCATCACTATAGTCACCAGGATATACATGACATCCTCAGGACTGATTTTGCTTGCAACTTTTTGACACCTTCATGAATTTTGTCCGGTGCCCAGTCTGCTCCTCTGGTGATCATCAATCTGTTCTCTGAATCTACAAATTTGATTTGGGAGCTTTCTCTCTCTCTCTCTTTTAAGATTCCACATATAAATGAGATCATCCATCCATTGTCTTTCTCTGACTTCTTTCACTTAGCAAAGTGCCCTCAAGTTCCAACTGTGTCATCGCAAATGGCAGAATTTCCTTCTAGCTTTTTTTTTCCCTTTCTTGGGAAAGTGCCTGAGACTTCCCTGGCGGTCCGGTAGTTAAGACTTCAGCTTCCAATGCAGGGGACAGGGGTTTCTATCCCGGCTCTGAGAGCGAAGATCCCACATGCCTCAAGGCCAAAAAAACCAAAAAGTTAAAACAGAAGCAATATTGTAATGAATTCAATAAAGACTTAAAAATGGCCCACATTAAAAAAAAAAAAGAATGAAAAGGTGTCTGGACAGCCTGGATAGGAGAGGAGCTTGGGGGGAAAATGGATACATGTATATGGATGGCTGAGTGCCTTCACTGTTCACTTGAAACTATCACAGCATGGTTTGTTAATCATCTATACTCCAATAAAAAGTAAAAAGTCAAAAAAAAAAAGAAAGAAAAAAAAAGATGAGTGGAATTCTACTGTTTTCCCCAAAAATGAGCCTAAATAAAGGTGCAAAGAAAGGTGTTTGAGCCAAGATTTGGAAAATCGGGGTGTACAACCTTTTAAAACCCTCTTTTCTTAGCAAACAAAATACCTGCCTAGAAAGAGGCTGTTTTTCCTGCCCCTTGACTGCAAAGTCATATGTCTTTCTTTTAATGGTCTCCTCATTTATCCTCAAGGAGCTTCTGCTCCCCTGAGGTTGAGTCTCTTTGGTTATCAGCAGACCACAGGGGCCTGATAACTTTGGGTGGGAAACAGTTTGAATGGGAGGCACCCATCTTCCCAACTTTCCATTGTGGAAGAAGAAAATGCCTTGGCAAAGATAAATGACTCCGATTTTAATTCAGACCCGACATCCATCTTGGCAAAAACTAAAACCCGTTTGGGGAGATTAAAAACGTGGCACAGAGGTTAGACAGTCATTCCCGCAAAGGGAATTCTGGGCAAAGATAAGCCTGGTTCTTTGCAGTGTGTGATGTTTTGACGGCGAATACTTTGCTTTTTCTTCACCTCCCTTTCTTTCTTACAAGACATTTCTCCTCTAGGTCTTCCTTTTCTTGTTTGAATGTTTATCCATGGAAAAGGCCTGGTTGTTTAAATCAATAACAAATCTCTCCTGTTGTTCTTGGCTGGAAACTTCTGAGAGAGAGCTTGATAGAGGTTTTCTTCAGGAAGCAAGCAGGGGGCTTCCCTGGTGTTGTCGTGTGGGTCGCTCAATCGGTTTGCAGCCTCACGGACTGGAGCACACCAGTCTCCTCTGTCCATGCGATTTCCCAGGCATACAGTATTCCCAAGAATACTGGAGTGGGCTTTCATTCCCTTTTACAGGCGATCTCTCCCACCCGGGGATTGAACTCGCTTCTCCTGCATTGCTGGTAGATTCTTTATCATCTGAGCCACCAGGGAAGCCCTGCTCAGTAGGAAGGAATCGGCCTGCCAATACAGGAGACACAGGTTCGATCCCTAGTCCGGGAAGATCCCACATGCCTCGGAGTAACTCAGCCCATGGGCCAAAACTACCGAGCCTGTGCTCTAGAGCCCGGGAACCGTGACTACTGAGACCACACATCTAAAGGCTGTGCTTTGCAGCCAGAGAAGCCATTGCAATGAGAAGCCTGTGCATCTCAACTAGAGAGTAGCCCCCACTCGCCACAACTAGAGAAAGTCCACACACAGCAAGTCCGGACCCAGCAGAGCCAAACATAACATGAATAAATACAATTATTTATTTTTTTAAGAAAAAGAAACAAGCGCGGAAATTTTGAAGTGGCCAGGCGGTGCCTGGAGACCCCATTAGAGCACAAAAAGAAAGAAACACATTTAATCAAAGAGCCTTGGCCCACGGCCCCTCCCCTTCTCCCCCCACCCAGTGTTTTGAATCGGCTGAGTGTTAGGTCAGTGTTAGTTCCTAGGCTTGTGGTTTGTCGGAGAAGTTCAAAGCCACCGTCTGATATTTGTATGTAGTGTCACTCATTGGAATGTCTTGATCATGTCTCTCAGAAACACACTCTGCTATGAGGCAACGGGTCAAGGAGGGAGTCCAGAAAAATCAAAGGCTGCCCAGATTCTTCGGGAGAACTTTGCCCAGAAGACTGGGCTTCACGGCCGCTGAACAGAGGAAGCCATCTTTGCGGTCCTGGCTTCTCTCCCACTCTTTTCTTGGATGGGTGTGTGTGGTTAGAGTTTCCAAGAAAACTGGCCTTAGAGACTCACAACCCGATAGTCAAAGCTTTCAACAGAGAAGTTCCCAAGTTACGGGCTACAGAGAATCTGAATTTAAATTTACAATTTTGTGTGTGTTCAGCAGCTGACACCTAGAACTGGATGCCCACGAGGGTCCACAGGGACCCCGGTAAAAATGACCTAAGGAAGGGCTCTTAAAATTACTTATGGAGTCAGGTAGACGTTTCATTAAAGGTAGGCAGACAGACCTGAGATGCTGGCTAGAATCAGGAAGGCCAAAGTGACTTGTCCAAGGCTGCTTCATAATTGCTTGTGGTGATGGTGGTGCTGTGACAACGGTGCTGATGACGGAAATGGTGGAAATGTGCTGTGATGTCGGTGGCAACGGTGGTGGTGTTCGGGGTGGTGGTGACAGTCAGGGTGTTCATAGTGAGTATGACAAAGGCTGGGGGGACAGAAGTTATGGTGGAGGAGCTGGTGGTGATGATGGTGGTAATGACAGGGGTGGGCATGGAGGTGATGATGGGAGATGGAGACAGGATTCCAAAGCTGTATCTTCCTGGCACTCAACTCTTAGTACTAGAGCCTATATTTTAGCCAAGGATGTTAGACAGAAAAGATGACTCATAGGAGAAGACAGAATATTGTGTTGTCAGACTTTAATTGTTAGTGTATCAAGTTTACTGTGTTCAAACAGTAAACTCTTATTGAACCAAAATAGAAAATACCTTGAAGTATAAAGGGGAATTAGCAAGTATACCTGGGAGGTGATATTTTAGGACAGGTTTGTAATACTGTGTTTTACATGAAGGTTTTATACATTGGTTTTATCTTTGCAGATAGAGGGGAATTTAGGATGCCAATCAAAGTTTTTATTTTAAAGCTTTCATAGCCTATGATGTATATGTAGTCACTCTGATGTTGTAGATGCGAAAACTGAGTGTTGAAGTTACTTGCCCCGACAACCTACAGCAAATACGCAGCAGAGTCAGGACGGGAACCCAGGTCTCTCTGACTCTCGGGTTGTGCTGAGATCTGATGTATGATGCAGTCTCCGGAGGATGGCCCTTAGCTTTGTCCCGGAAACACTGTCCACAGGCATGATACATCAAGAAGTCTTAAAAGTGGTCCTCTGGTGGGTTGTATAATTCAGTCTTCTTGTCCCAAAGCAGATGCTGCTTTACCAAGATTCTAGTGAACCTGGGGTCAAGTCTTCTGGAATCATAGGCACTTAAGAATTATACACATTCATGACAATCTTCTATTCCAAACTCTCCCTGCTGCAAGAATCCCAGACAGATGGTCCCCATTTAGGTCTTGACTATTGCCTTCATTGGGAGCTTTTCCTCTCACAGGAAACCCCTCCTTTGTGTCTATATTTTACTCTAGGGACTTCCCTGGTGATCCAGTGGTTAAGATTTCACACTTCCAATGCAGGGAATCCGGGTTCAATTCCTGGTTGGGGAGCTAAGATCCTGCATGCTCCATGGTACAGCCAAAAGAAATATTCTAGCTTTTAAAATCTCTTTTGTGTGTGTGTTTATCTTTCTTTTTAAATTTTTTAAAAAATTTAATTATTTTAATTGGAGGCTAATTACTGTACAATATTGTAGTGGCTTTAGCCATACATCGACACGAATCAGCCATGGATGTACACGTGTCCCCCATCCTGAGCCCCCTCCCACCTCCCTCCCCATCCCATCCCCCAGGGTCATCCCAGTGTACCAGCCCTGAGCAACCTGTCTCATGCATCAAACCTGGACTGGCGATCTGTTTCACATGTGGTAATATACATGTTTCAATGCTATTCTCTCAAATCATCCCACCCTCGCCTTCTCCCACAGAGTCCAGAAGACTGTTCAAGACATCTGTGTCTCTTTTGCTGTCTCGCATACAGGGTTATCATTACCATCTTTCTAAATTCCATATATATGCATTAGTATAGTGTATTGGTGTTTTTCTTTCTGGCTTACTTCACTCTGTATAATCGGCTCCAGTTTCATCCACCTCATTCTCTATCACAGTTGAATCTCAATTGATTCCCCTGTCACCTTCATCAACTATACCGGATGAGGGTCTTTTTTCTTCAACAACACAACTCTCTAAATGTCTGTGGGCTGTCGTCTTCTGTCCCCAGGATTAACAGCCACAAACAATTCCATCTGTTTGCCCCAGGATCCAGGACCCCTCCATCTTGGTATCCCCCATCCCTCAGTAGCATCCCAGCCCTGAAACCTGCTGGTGCTCCCATCGAACAGAACCTTGGCTGAGATGCTATTCTGTGAATGAAACCTAACACAGCCCTGAGTTATGTCTTAAAACCACTTAGGTCAGTTGTTCAGTTCAGTCGCTCAGTCGTGTCTGACTCTTTGTGACCTTATGGACTGCAGCCCGCCAGGATTCCCTGTCCGTCACCAACTCCTGGAGTTTACTCAGACTCATGCCCATTGAGTCAGTGATGCCATCCAACCATTTATGTGGTTCAATTAAAACTACTTAATTGAGATATAATTTATATAACATACAGCTCACCCCCATTTAAAGCATGCGATTTAGTGATTTTCAGTCTATTCACAGGTATATGCAACTATAATAATAATGTGTGCATGCTCAGTTGTGTCCAACTCTGTATGACCCCATGGACTGACATCCGCCAGGCTTCTCGGTCCAAGGGATTTCCCAGGCAAGAAGAATCCTGGGGTGAGTTGCCATTTCCTTCTTCAAGGAATCTTCCTGACTATCATCCCAGTCAATTTTTGATATTTTGGTCGACTCAGAAGGAAATACTGGAGCCTTTGGCTATCATTCCTTATCCCTGTCTTGAACATTTTATATGAAGGAATCATAATAATGTGTGGTCTTTTACATCCGGCTTCTTTCCCTGAGTCTGTGGGGTTCGGGGTTCACCCATGTTGTAGCATGTCCCAGTACTTCATCCCTTTTTACAACTAAATAACACTCAGTGCATGGATAGATGGCATTTTGTTTATCCATTGGTGGACGAGTGGACCTTTGGGTTGTATCCCCCTGAATTAACTGGGCATCACGTATTATCGGTGGGTTTTCGTAACCCGAATCCCCAGGTCACAGTCACGTCAACTGTGATGAAGCCACTCGTCCCTCCTATGTTTTGGCCTTGGGTTAAAAAAAAAAAGTGAATTGAAAGACATCCTTTGATGTTTGTCTAAAAATATTTAGAATTTAGATTCCTTTCTGTAAATCATTTTATTTACTTATTTATTTTTGGTTGTGCTGGGTCTTTGTTGCTGGGCAGGCTCTTCCTCCAGTTGCAGCAAGCTGGGGCTGCTCTCCAGACATGGTGTGCAGGCTTCTTACTGCAATGGTTTCTCTTGTTGCAGAGTGTGGGCTCCAGGGCACACGGGCTTCGGTAATTGTGGCAGCTTGGCTGAGGAGTTGTGGCTCCCAGGCTCCAGAGCACAGGTTCAGTAGCTGTGCTGCACGGGCTTAGTTGTTCCACAGCCCGGGGGATTTTTCCAGACTGGAGATGGGACCAGTGTCTCCTGCATGGGCAGGCGGAGAATTTTAGATACTTTTAAAAATCATCCAAATTTCAGGTATCCTTTCCAGTTTGATGCCACCTCTGAACAAAGATGTCTTTAGGGTCGATAAAGCAAAGTAAATTGAAAGTCACTCCAGTCGGGCCCGACTCTTTGTGATCTTCGGACTATCCGTGGAATTCTCCAGGTCAGAATACTGGAGTGGATTGCCATTCCCTTCTCCAGGGGATCTTCCCAACCCAGGGATTGAACCCAGGTCTCCAACGTTGCTGACAGATTCTTTATCAGCTGAGCTACCAGGGAAGACCTTAGAGTCATTATCAGTAATAAAATAGACAGAGACGATTCAAGGACAAAGCTTGACACTGAAATGATGTTTTTCCAAAGTAAATCCCCTGGGTATCTAATTCTACAAGATGTCAACAGACATCATGAAAAAGGAGGTCATCCACCAGAAGGGTATGGACCACTTCAGACTCTTAGTTCATTTCTACTTGGGCGACTAAAACATTCTGTGTTTCTGAGGCAAGGCACTGGGGTCCCATGGATCCAAGGAGGCAGGGACACAGGAATCCAGCCGTCTGGTTGCAGGAGGCGAGGTTGAAGGCTGCTTCCCCATTTCCCAGGGGCATAGTTACAGTAACAGCTGCCAGCAGAGAGAAAGCCTGGGGTAGATAGTAGCTTTCTGCAAAGAGGTTCCTTATCGTTTCTGTCTCTGGGTCTTGAGACACATCTTCCATCATCCCACAGAAGCCAATGCCAGGACCCAAGGGGACTTTGGCCCGGTGAAAACTAGAATCATTTTCCACCCAAGTTCGACGTCCTAAGAGTTCTGGGCTAGAGGATGAAGGATGGGTGTGCGTGCCTGTGACGGCAGCTTCTTCTGGCCCCAAACTAACATGCTCACTCACCCCACTTCTCTTTACTTTGACAGAAGGAAAATTTGACCCAATAGCAGAGAAGCCAACTTGGGGATGGTATTTTCCAGGAGGTCTTTGTTTCGTTTGAGGTGTAAATCAGAAGGGATCATACAGGCTCTAAGACCCCCTGGCTAGCTTTAAAAAAAATTTTTTTTTTTTAAGTAAAAGATCAAAGTTTCAGGACCTTAAGGGAAAGAGATTGGAGGGCAGAATCCTGGCCAAGCATGGAGAGACAGGTCCATGTGGCTTAGAAGGCAGCGAGCTTAATACCTTCTTTTCTTTGGATAGTTTTTTTTTCCCCACACAGACCTTAACTGTCTTCTCATCATTATTTAATAATGGCAACATTTGGAAAGTCCATTGCAGCAGTTTATAAATCGCTTGCCCATACATTCTCTCTTCTTCTTTTTTCGCCCGGTCTCTCCATCTCTCTCTGTCTTTCTATCTTTCTGTCTCTTTCTCTGCATTCAAAGGACATATGGGACCTTTTACAGATGAGCAAAATGAGCCTTGAAAAAGAAGACCCCCACCCATGCCCCCCTAAACCCCCAGCTAGTCAAGTGGCAGAATTGGACTGTGCCTATGGGATTGGATGTGAGCATTTTTTCTCTGCTCTACCAAGTTTGATCTTAGGGACAGAATTCTGGAACCTCTAGGCAGTGGCTTGGGATGGGAGAGATCACCTACTTACTGAGACAAAGATTCTCAAGGAAGCCTGAGAGTCTCTTTGCCATAGTTAATTCTTCATCAAGTGTATCACCATCCTCCCATCTCAAGCCAGCTAGAGACAATGAGGCGATTTCCTTTTCTTTGTTTGTCTGACCTGCTTATCTTGCTTGCTTTCAAGTCCGCATCTAAATGTGCACGTGAAAGGTGATTAGAAGACTTGGGGGCATCCTCTTTCATTAGTTAATGCTTGAGAGGGTCTCGGGTCCAGCTCACGGTACACCGTCCCTTGTACCATACATCACCAACTGACAACAGGCTGCCCCTAGCCTTCTTGCTTCCCTGGCCAGCTTCTGCCCACGAATGGGCCGCAGATCGGAGGGGTTGGAGATGCGTTTAATTTAAAGACGAGCCCCACTTTGTGCTGCCAAAGGAAATGGCGTGTCAGCTACGTCAAAAATAGATACTGTTGTGCAGATATATGGATGGGGAGGTGGACGCCGCCCCTGTCATCCATTACCTGGATTGCCTTTAAATGTCAAAACAAATCCTTCTCCGGTCCTTCTCCAAAACTTAAATCATCAAGAGAGACAGGGTCAGCCTCTGCAGTTTGGAATGCTGGAAGCGGGGGGAGGGGGAGTGGGGGGGATGGGTAGATGATGAGGTTGAGGGGGTTGGGGAGGTGAGTGAAAGCTGCCCATGCATATGAGGCTTGGTGGGTACGCACACAGAGCAAAGATTGGCCCTGCTTGCCTTGGAAAGACTGTCAGTGTGGAGCCTGCCCCTGCTGCCCTGAGATTTATTTCATAATTCCAGACGAGTGCCTCTCGATGTGTAAATATCATTGTGGATGCGTGTAAAACCAGCCGTGGATGCTGCATATCCCTGCGAAGAGCTGATGTGAACGTGACTGGTGGGAAGCACACGCGGAGCACCAATTGCACTCGTTAACGCTGGTCCCTGCTTTTTCTGCGGGGGACACCTGATACTCGTCTCTTTTAATACTAGAGCAACCCTGCAAGTTGGATTATCCCCCATTTTACAAGTGAGGAGACTGAGGCTTGGAGGGCTTGAGGCACCTGCTCCAGATGGCACAATACTGCTGAAGGGTGGGACTCAAGAGCCCACGGTCCTAGGTGCCACATGGGGTTGGGTATATGATCAAAAAGCTTAAACCATAGCACATTAAGGCAAAATGAAATGGCTTGGCTTATATTGGCATGGGTAATTTAAAGTTAAGAAATAAGCAAATTCTAATAAGTAAGGTGATATATACTGTTCGTAAAAAAATCAGTGTATGCATTAGCAGTTGGGTTGCTATGTATCAATATGAAGTGAGAACCAGACTCCCTGGTATTAAATCCTGTTTCCTAACCATGGGCCCTTGGGCACATGAAGGATCTGTTTGCTCTTCAGTTTCCTCATCTGTAAAATAAGGAGAATAATGTTATCCTCCTCATAGCCTGGTCAAGAGAATAAGAGGAATTAATACTCATCGAGCATGTTAATAGCTTCTAAGCATGGAATAAACATTTAATAAATGTTAGCTACTATTAAGCATACATGTATCTAGTATATTCTGCCTTTAGTCCTCTTAACTAAACAACTTTATGGCTTCCACATCAAAGAATTGTAAATGGCTGAGGCTTTCCTGAGAATGTGGAGACACCAAATAGATTGGTAGAGAATATGTTTTTATAGCATTTACATACTTAAAGAAATCGCTATATTCTGAGTTGTGTATGCATGAAGGAAAATACTGGTGCTTTTCAAAGTACAATTAAATATATTTTCATACGGGGGAAAAGGGTAGTTAGGGAGTGTGGGATCGACATGTGCACACTGCTGTATTTAGGATGAATGACCAGCAAGGACTTCCTGACATGGAATTCTGCTCAGTGTTATGTGGCAGCCTGAATGGGAGTGGAGTTTAAGTGAGAATGGATGCGTGTATATGTATATGTATGGCTGAGTCCCTTTGTTGTCCACCTAAAATTATCACAACATTGTTAATTAGCTATACTCCAATATACAGTAAAAAGTTTATTAAAAAAAAATAAAACATACAGTAGAGCCCCAAAGGGAAAACGATCGAAGTAACCTTCAACTGGTGAATGGATATATAAAGTGCAGTGTGTTCATAGAGTGGAATATTATTCAGCAATGAAAAAGAACAAAGCATGGATGCTGATATATGCTACCACACAGATGAGTCACTAAAAGCTTATGCTATCTGAAGGAAGTCAGTAGCAGACAATGACAGAATTTATCCATGTATATGCAATGCCTGGAAAAGACAAGCCCATAGAGACGGAAAAAAGATTAGTGTTTGCCTGGCTCTGGTGCCAGAATGGGGAGTGGCTGCAAATAGACTTGAGGGCCCCTTTTAGGGGTGATGGAAATGTTCTAAAATTGGATTATAGAGAAGCTTACATAAATCCATAAACTTACTGAAATGGTATTGAATTATACACTTAACTGTATCAATTTCATGGAATATAAAATTCACTGAAACTTAGAAAAGACCGACTACTGTCCTTTCCACCTTTGTGATCAGTATTCTATGTTCCTAGCAGCAGTGCATGTTGAAATATATTTATTCTATTACATACTTACATATATATTTATTCTATTACATTCTATTACATACTGATATTACTGATCTCAGTAATTATCATTTATTTTTTATAAAATATGATAACACTAATGCATCATTGCTTTAAAAAAATACAAATTCTAGACTGCAGAAATGTGGAGTAAAAAAGTAAAATTCATATTTTTTCTATACCTTTTCTCCTCATTTTACTTGTAGCTTAGTATATATACTTAACTTTTTCTAGAAATATATATGATATACATTATATATACACACACTATGCATGATATATGTGTGTATACACACATGCATGTACATGTGTATACATGTATATACATGAATGTGTGTATAATGTATATACACACGCATTATATACATATAATGTACATCACATACATGTATTATATATGTGTGTATATGCACACATCAAATCTATATCTATCTATATGTTTCCATGCACATGCATATAAAATCTTTATACATATATACATATACATGAAAAAGATTGTGTTTCTGCCATTTTCACAGAAGCATGCTCAGAATATACAACTCTACTATAAGAGGTCTAATTTCTACCCTCTAAGCAATCTTAGGTGTGGACCTAACAGAAGCAGAAGATATTAAGAAGAGGTGGCAAGAATACACAGAAGAACTGTACAAAAAAGAGCTTCAAGACCCAGATAATCATGATGATGTGATCACTGACCTAGAGCCAGACATCTTGGAATGTGAAGTCAAATGGGCCTTAGAAAGCATCACTATGAACAAAGCTAGTGGAGGTGATGGAATTCCAGTGGAGCTATTCCAAGTCCTGAACGATGATGCTGTGAAAGTACTACACTCAATATGCCAGCAAATTTGGAAAACTCAGCAGTGGCCACAAGATTGGAAAAGGTCAGTTTTCATCCCAGTCCCAAAGAAAGGCAATGCCAAGGAGTGCTCAAACTACCGAACAATTGCACTCATCTCACACGCTAGTAAAGTAATGCTCAAAATTCTCCAAGCCAGGCTTCAGCAATATGTGAACCGTGAACTTCCTGATGTTCAAGCTGGTTTTAGAAAAGGCAGAGGAACCAGAGATCAAATTGCCAACATCCGCTGGATCATGGAAAAAGCAAGAGAATTCCAGAAAAACATCTATTTCTGCTTTATTGACTATGCCAAAGCCTTTGACTGTGTGGATCACAATAAACTATGGAAAATTCTGAAAGAGATGGGAATACCAGACCACCTGATCTGCCTCTTAAGAAATCTGTATGCAGGTCAGGAAGCAACAGTTAGAACTGGTCATGGAACAACAGACTGGTTCCAAATAGGAAAAGGAGTACGTCAAGGCTGCATATTGTCACCATGTTTATTTAACTTATATGCAGAGTACATCATGAGAAATGCTGGACTGGAAGAAACACAAGTTGGAATCAAGATTGCTGGGAGAAATATCAATAACCTCAGATATGCAGATGACACCACTCTTATGGCAGAAAGTGAAGAGGGGCTAAAAAGCCTCTTGATGAAAGTGAAAGTGGAGAGTGAAAAGGTTGGCTTAAAGCTCAACATTCAGAAAACGAAGATCATGGCATCTGGTCCCATCACTGCATGGGAAATAGATGGGGAAACAGTGGAAACAGTGTCAGACTTTGTTTTTCTGGGCTCCAAAATCACTGCAGATGGTGACTGCAGCCATGAAATTAAAAGACGCTTGCTCCTTGGAAGGAAAGTTATGACCAACCTAGATAGCATATTCAAAAGCAGAGACATCACTTTGCCGACAAAGGTTCGCCTAGTCAAGGCTATGGTCTTTCCTGTGGTCATGTATGGATGTGAGAGCTGGACTGTGAAGAAGGCTGAGCGCCGAAGAATTGATGCTTTTGAACTATGGTGTTGGAGAAGACTCTTGAGAGTCCCTTGGACTGCGAGAAGATCCAACCAGTCCATTCTGAAGGAGATCAATCCTGGAATTTCTTTAGAAGGAATGATGCTAAAGCTGAAACTCCAGTATTTTGGCCACCTCATGCGAAGAGTTGACTCATTGGAGAAGACTCTGATGCTGGGAGGGATTGAGGGCAGGAGGAGAAGGGGACGACAGAGGATGAGATGGCTGGATGGCATCACTGACTCGATGGATGCGAGTTTGAGTGACCTCCGGGAGCTGGTGATGGACAGGGAGGCCTGGCGTGCTGCGGTTCATGGGGTCGCAAAGAGTCGGACACGACTGAGCGACTGATCTGATCTGATCTGAAGCAATCTTAGCAAAGATGCTCCTATACTGTGAACCCACCACAGTCTACGTCTTGGACATCAGCCCTGTCTGGGGTCCAGGTTAGCTCCCTAAACCCCTGCCCTGCTCACTTTCTGTCCTAAAGTTCAGAATGACCAGGCTCTGCATCTTATTCCTTTCAGGACAAGCTTGGGGTTAACCCTGAAGACACCAAGCTGAGTCCCTGGGCACCAGGACTGAATACACCAGCCTGTCACAGATGGGGAACCAGGGAGGGCGTCACACACAGCCTCTAAATCAGTACTCCTCAGCCTCAGCACTATTGACATTTTGGGCTGGAAAACTATTTTTTGCAGGGGGTGAGGGGCTGCCCTGTGCCTAGGAGGGTGTTTAGCAGCATCCTTGTCCGCTACCCACTAGATGCCAGCAGCCTCCCCACACTTTCTCCATCCCCTGCCTACCCTCCCCCTACCTCCCCTCCCACCAGGAGTGACAGCTGAAGATGTCTCTAGACATTGCTTGATATTCCCTGGGGAGGACAAAATCACGCCCAGTTGAGATCCGTTCTTCTGAAGAAATCATCCCTTGTTTGTTTTTTCCCATCCCTCATCTGGGTGCTTTCAGGGAACTTCATATCACATGGTCGGTGGAATCTGGTTAGCCAAGGGAAAAGTCCTCCTGAGGAAATACTTGTATATTCACTCAAAGCAAAATCACTTCCTGTTGACAGATCCATTAGTGACCAGAACATATTAATTCTTATAAAGAAACTAGTCTATATTGTGTGATTACAAAAACATTATGTTTTTTTTTTTAAAGAAACAAAACATTACAACAGTGTGTGATTTATACAGTGAAAGTTCCTGAAAAAATCCCATCCCCTTAGAAAAACCATCATGAATATTTGATCCAAAGATTTCTGTACACATGCACACAGGAACCCACACATGTGCAATCAAATGCATCTATATTTAAATGAGAGCTTACCATGTACATTCTTCAGCAACTCCCCCTCCCCACACAACCAAGGCATCTTGGGTATTAGTCAGCTCTTGCCACAATAATGCTGGGTAACAAAACTTTCCCCAAACTGAGAGTCTTAAAGCAACGCATTCTCAAGCTCATAGGTCTGTGGGTCAGGTGCCCCTCAGCTGGACTTCAGGCTTCAGTTTGATTCCAAGTTTAATTTCCCTGGACCATCCAGGACATGTGATCTGCCCTGTGTGTCTCATTCTGAAGGGGCACTGGCTACAGTGGGCCTGGCCTTTCATGCAAGGCAGCAAGGCCAAGTTCATAGGCACATTTCCAGCCTGTGTGTGCCTCACACCTACTGGCATCTCATTGGTCAAAACAAGTCAGGTGGCCAAACCTATGTGATGTGGTATGAGACCACAGCAAAGGCGCCCGTGTGTAATGTCACCCCAGGGAAAGTGAAAGTTGCTCAGTCATGTCTGACTGCACCCCATGGACTATAGAGTCCATGGACTTCTCTAGGCCAGAATATTGGAGTGGGTAGCCTTTCCCGTTCTCCAGGGGATCTTCCCAACTCAGGGATCAAACTGGGGTCTCCTGCATTGCAGGCAGATTCTTTACCAACTGAGCTATCAGGGAAGCCCCAGAGGACCATCAAATAATTAGGACCGATCATTTAATCTTCTGGGAGAATTCACTCTCAGACCTCCTGTACCTTTAAAATAAGCCCCTCTGTTAAGCCCTCCACTGGTGGCTCAGTGGTAAAGAATCTGCCTGCAATGAAGGAGACCCAGGTTTGATCCCTGGGTCAGGAAGATCCCCTGGAGAAGGAAATCACAATCCACTCCAGTATTCTTGCCTGGAGAATTCCATGGACAAAGGAACCTGGAAGGCTGCAGTCCATGGGGTTGCAACAAGTCAGACATGACTGAACAACTAACATACTTCCTCTGTTTAGAGGAACTCCTCCTGTGCTGGGCCTGTAAATGACTGTAGTTCCTCATCCTAAGATTTCTTTATAATATTTAAACTGAATTATGTTTACTGTAGGAAACAGGGGAATAAAATAAAACGATGAAAATGTTAACAACCTAGTTCCACTGCGCAAAGATAAGCTGTGTAAGCTTATTAGTCTACAGCCACATAAATGCATAGTTTTTCTAATAAAATTGGGGTCTTACTGTATATACTGTTTTATAAGCTACCAACACCCCACCTACAAACAGACCACACACATTGACTCTTGGCAATAACTTTCTAAGACATTCAGTATGGTGACAATCTAGACAACCAGTTTTCTGTTGCTGGAAACTTAGGTTCTTTCCAATGTCTTTCCACCGTAAATAACACTGCCTTGAACATCTTGAATCTAAATATTGAAAGGGTTCTGAGTATTTAAGATGAATTCCTAGCAGTGGAATGACTGAGGTTCAAAACTTTTTGAAACAGGTTTCAAATTTTCTCTCCAGAAAGGCTAACCCACCTGTACTCCTTAGTACAAATTACTCCATAAGTTTTACAAAACGAAAGAATTTCAAAATTAGCTGATATTGTCAGTTAGAAGGAAAACTCATCAATACCTTGCATCAATAGTTCATTCACTTAATGAATGAGTCCAACTATGTGTCAGGCACTAGGGACACAGAGCAGGTAGAAATCTTCACCCTGGAGAGTTAACTAAAGAGAAAGCCTGCATAGTGAGAGTGGATACATTTTTTTGAATTTTGTACTTTGTTTTGGGATATAGCTGATTACCAATGTTGTGATAATTTCAGGTGAGCAGCGATGGGACTCAGTCATACATATACACATATCCATTCTCTCCCAAACCTCCCGCCTCCATCCGGGCTGCCACATAACATTGAACAGAGTTCCCTGTGCTATACAGTAGGTCCTTGTCTGTTATCTATTTTAAATATAGCCGTGTGTACACATCCATCCTAAACTCCCTAACTATCCCTTTCCCCCATTCTCCACAGCAACTGTAAGTTCATTCTGTGAGTCTCTTTCTGTTTTGTAAGTTCATTTGTATCATTTCTTTGTAGATTTCACATATAAGGGATGCCATATAATATTTTTCTTTCTCTCTGACCTACTTTACTCAGTATGGTAATCTCTAGGTCCATCCATGTTGCTGCAAATAGTATAATTTTATTCTTTTTAATGGTTGAGTCATATTTCATGGTATATATGTACCACATCTTCTTTATCCATTCCTCTGTTGAAGGCCATTTAGGTTGCTTCCTTGTCTCGGCTATTGTAAACAGTGCTGCAATGAACACTGGCTGTGTGCATCCTATTGGATCATGTTTTTCTCTCTATACATGCCCAGGAGTGGGACTGCAGGGTCATATGGTAGCTTTATTTTAATTTTTTTAAGGAACCTCCATACCGTTCTCCTTGTTGTGCTTCCCAGGTGGCACTATAGAGGTAAAGAATCCACCTGCCTGTGCAGGAGACTTGCAAGAGACACTGGTTCTATCCCTAGGTGGGGAAGAGGCCCTGGAGGAGGAAATGGCAACCCACTCCAGTATTCTTGCCTAGAAAATCCCATGGACGGAGGGGCCTGGCGGGCTACAGTCCAAGGGGCTGTCAAGAGTCAGACATGACTGAGCGACTAAATGCACACATACTGTTCTCCGCTGTGGCTGTACTGATTTGCATTCCCGCCAACAGCGTAGGAGGGTTCTCATCTCTCCACACCCAAAAGAGTGGCTACTTTTTAAGTTTGCCTGGGTTAGCCTGGCTCCTTTAAATCATGGACCAGAAGTGGATCCTCAAGCCCATCTGCTTTTCCCTGTTATTTACAAAGCATCATTGTTCTCAAGAGATCAAACCAATCAATCCTGAAAGAAATCAACCCTGAATTTTCAGTAGAAAGACTGATGCTGAAGCTGAAGCTCCAATACTTTGGCCACCTGATGCCAAGAGCTGACTCATTGGAAAAGACCCTGATGCTGGGAAAGATTGAAGGCAGAAGGAGAAGGGGGCAACAGAGAATGAGATGGTTGGATGGCATCACCGACTCGATGGACACGAGTCTGAGCAAACTCTGGGAGATAGTGGAGGACAGGGAAACCTGGCGAGCTGCAGTCTACAGTGTTGCTCAGAGTGGGACATGACTCAGCGACTGAACAACAATTGTTCTCGCTCCGGAAACCCCAAGTCAGTCGAGGAAGTAGGTAAACTTTCTCCAAGTGAAAAGAGTTTGTCCCAACTCTTCACCCCCAAAAGTGGAAAGGAAAACCCTCAATGAAGTAGGCCAAATAAATTTGGAGCTGCCCGCCCCACCCACCCAGGAGATGTCTGCTGACATGGTGACTTCATAAGCGTGGAGCACTGGGAAGGGTCTGGGACAATGTCACCTGGATGCTGGGATGGACTTACGGCTTGTGCCGACAGCTGCCTTTCACATCCTCTCTTTGGGTAAATACATCCAGAAGCTATCAGAGTAGAGGCAGGGGTGCTGGCTGACTGGTTTACAGTCGTGCTGAAGCTGAGAGGTGTATTTGCAAGCCTGCTTGACAGATGCCTAGGTGTGAGCTTCTAAGATGCTGGGTTCTTTCTGGACCCCAAACCCGGGATATCACAGAGCCTGCTTTTGTCTCTCTCAGGATGTTTCCTTCCCTCTTGCTTCCAGCCCCCATCCTCCGTGTCACCAAGTCACTCTCCCCACCCAATCCCCCACCTCCCCATTTTGACTTTCTTGAGTAACAACCAAAGAAAGAAGCAAACCTCTTCATCAGCCTCCCTGGACCAAATGCAGAAGCCCTTCGGCTCACACCTCAACTACGTTGACATTTTGACTTTTGGTTTGGGGGAAACTGAGGGTAAAGCAACTAAATGTGACCTCTGTAGGCAGTTTGGGGAAGTGTGGAGAGGGATTCTTAGGAGATGGACGGGAGATGGAGCAGGGAGAGGAGGATAGATGGGGGAGATCTCAGGGAATACCATCTCCTCTGGAGGACTTCACTGTTTCCCATCCCAAACTCAGTTCAGTTTCCTTCTCTGTGCTTACCTGTGTCCCAGCATCCTCCAGAGTGCAGAATGACACCGTGTGAGATGCTTAAGGGTGGGGACCATGGTCCTGGCGTGTAATAGGTACTCATTATGTGCTTAGTCACTCAGTTGTGTCTGACTCTTTGCGACTCTTTGGACTCTAGCACCCCAGGCTCCTCTGTCCATGGGATTTTTCAGGCAAGAATACTGGAGTGGGTAGCCATTTCCTCCTCCAGGGGATCTGTCCAATCCAGGGATCAAACCCACATCTTCTTGGTCTCCTTAAGTGTTTTTTTTTTTTTTTAAAGAAGTGAATGCTTGAATGAATGAATAAATAAATACAACATCCTCCCTTAGTCCTGGAGTTATTTTATCTCTTATTGAACTTGGCTGTTTTGCCCATTCATTCATTCACTCTTTCAACAAAGGGCAAGGACCCCTGACCTTGCATCAGACACTAGGTGATGATGGAATAACATCAATTCTCTTATTCATTCAGTAAAAATTCATCCAGTTCCCTCAGGTCCCAGGTTCTGGGGTTGAGTCTAGGACTAAAATTGGCCATTCCCTATTTCACGATGTCCATCTGCATCAGGAGCATAGAACAGGGGATCCTCGTTCAGATTTTGAGGAATCGTGGAAGGCTTCCTGGAAGAGAAGATTGAGGCTTCTGCTAGACTTGTTTTGGGGAAAGACTTGGAATCGCTTGTCTAGCTGAATTGTCAACACCCAAAAATCCTTGGCTTCCAAAGAGATCATGTGGTTTTCTTCATAGGAATGCTTCTCAACTGTAATTGTTGCCATTTGACAAAATCAAGGGTTGGCGAGGGTGTGGAGCAGTGGGACCACCCAGCCACTGTTTACGGCAGGATAAAATGGTACAACTGGGTTGGAGACCTAATAGGCAAGTGCCAAGTAGCTCTAAGGGACATAAACATTTTAAGCCAGAAGTCCAACACCTGTTCTGGTCTCTAGAAGAAACTCTTACACATATGCCAGCGAGCCAAGCACAGGAATATTCCTTGCAACATTGTTCATGCTATTAAAATCCTGGGAACCACCTACCTGGTCATCAATAGGAAAACAAAGGACTAAATGGAGGTTCATTCATTTGATGGAATGTTCTACAGAAGTTAAAAACAGTCAACTAGAAATGCACACCTCAATATCCAGTGATCTCAAAAACAACATTGGGCAACATTTGCACTAAGATATGGATGCAAACTAAATCTAAAAACTTATACGTTTTTAGATGTGTGCAGTGATATCATGGGAGAAGGCAATAGCACCCCACTCCAGTACTCTTGCCTGGAAAATTCCATGGACGGAGGAGCCTGGTGGGCTGCAGTCCATGGGGTCACTAGGAGTCAGACATGACTGAGCGACTTCACTTTCACTTTTCACTTTCAGGCACTGGAGAAGGAAATGGCAACCCACTCCAGTGTTCTTGCCTGGAGAATCCCAGGAACGGGGGAGCCTGGTGGGCTGTTGTCTATGGGGTCAGACAGAGTCAGACACGACTGAAGCGACTTAGCAGCAGCAGCAGCAGCAATATCATGTGCTAAAAATACCGTGTATCCTTTAAGGACACATATGTATATTAATGATAAAAGTGTAAAGATATGCATATAAATGAGAAGCTTCAGGAGACTTCCCTGGAGGTCCAGTGACTAAGACTCCATGCTCCCAAGGCAGGGGGCCCAGGCTCGATCTCTGGTCAGGGAACTAGATTCCATGTGCTGCAATTTAAAAAAAAAAAAGATCCCATGTGCTGCAACTAAGACCTGGCTTAGCCAAGTAAGTAAAATAAATTTCTTTAAAAAAAGAAACTTCAAGATTGGGTAGGTGGTTACTCTTGGAGATGGAGGCAAAAGAATGCAATTAGGGAGGGTTACTTAGGAGAAACAGTATCTGAAAGATTTTATTTCATAAGCTGGGTATTGAGCACATGGATGTTTATAAGAGTGAAAGTCGCTCAGTCATGTCCGACTCTTTGCAACTCCTTGTATAGTTCGTGGACTCCTCCACGCCAGAATACTGCAGTGGGTAGTCATTCCCTTCTCCAGGGGATCTTCCCAACCCAGGGATCAAACCCAAGTCTCCCACACTGTGGGCGGATTCTTTACCAGCTGAGCCACCAGCAAAGCCCAGGAACATTGGAGTGGGTAGCCTATCTCCTCCAGGAATCGAACCCAGGGTCTCCTGCATTGCAGGCGGATTCTTTCCCAGCTGAGCCACCAGGGAAGCCCAAGACTATTGGAGTGGGTAGCCTATCTCCTCCAGGAATCGAACCCAGGGTCTCCTGCATTGCAGGCAGATTCTTTCCCAGCTGAGCCACCAGGGAAGCCTGGGTGTTTATGATAGGATTCCCTATTCTTTTGTGTGCCTGAAATATTTCAAGAGGCAAATGAAAGAAAGCTGCTGCCTTCATGCATATGTCCTGAGCTTTTCCCAAAATGCTGTCTCAGGGGAGCAAGGAAGGTTTCTTTTCCCCTCCTAGCCCTTCCAACCTTCTCTGTAAATTCTGGACACAAGAAAGAGGCTCCCACTGTTTGGTTAGAAATAATAACATGGATAAGATTAAGTCCTCCTTAGCTGGGTGTGGGTTATCTCAGCAGCATCACAGCAGCACTCTGAGGCAGTTAGCTTTATTGTCCACTTTTCACAGATGCAGCAACTGAGGCTCAGAGAGGAAACAGCTTGCAAAAGTCCCACCACTGTGGAGTGCTGGGAGCAGCAGGCTTGAACTCGTGACAGGAAGGTGCAGAGTGTAGGGGTTAAAGGGACCCCTCTGGAGACACACACACCTCTTCTCAGCTATGTGGCTTTAGGCAACCCCACAAGTCTGCGCCTCAATTTCTTCACCTAAAAATGACCTAATTATAGTCCTCCTTCATAACACTGTCACGAGGATTTTCAAAACCCCGAAGAACTTAGTATTGTGCCTGGCACATAGTAAGTGCTCCTAAAAGTGCCCGCTGAGGCTGTTTCTAATTAAGCCGGAGCACTCCGTGTCTCAGAACTCAGGCAGGCAGACCCAGGTGACCTTCAAGCCACGCTCTGACCGTACTGGGGCTGGGTGGTGGTCGGGTGCTGGCTGCACAGCTTAGGGGATGAGAAGACTTTCAAAGGGGCACATGCTTTGGCCAGCAGATGAAAAAGGGCTGGTGATGGATTCGTGGACCGGGCACTCCCCCGCCTCCTCTGGCTTTTCAGCGTTTCCCCCTCACCATCACTCACTGGCTCTATAAACAGATTTCCCAGTAATCGTTTTCCTTCCCTTTGAAGTCTGCCATCCATTCTCTCCCCACGCTTAGCCTGCTTTCCTTGCTCTCCAAGGAGGACCTCGTCTTGGCAACAGTTTCTTACCCTATGGGGTGGAGAAACGGCCTCTAGGTCAGTTCCGTTCAATCCAACACGTCTTTTCTGAACACCTACTGAGCGCCTTCCAAGAGCTTTGCTGGGAAGAGAGGACCAGAGAGGCAGAAGGAAAAGGTCTGACTGACTGGGTTAGAAACTAGGTTTTGTCAGAGGGTATCCTTGGGGAGCTCTGTCGTCACTCTGAGCCTCAGTTTTCTTATCTGTACAGTGGGGGTAATGACAACACTCACCGCAATGGTTAGTGGGAGAAGTAAGTGATGCTGTCTATGTGAGGACAAAGCAGGCACTCAGGTCCTGGCAGTTTCGTCCTTCTGCGCTTGTTCTTGATGTGATAGAGAAGGAAGAGCCAGGAATGATGTCCAGCTTCTGATCTGGAAGAGTCGGTGAAAAGGGGAGCTGTCTGCTGAGATGAGGAGCCCTGAAGAAATCTCATTTGGAAAGAAGAAAGCCAGTTCAGTTTGGAACATGTTGAACTGGAGGTAATGGGCCATGTGGAGACTTCCAGGGGGCATCTGCCAAGACAGGTCTGGGGTCCTGGGGCTCAGATCACGGAATCGTTATCCCTCCTAATATCTCGACTCACACCATTCACAGTGATCACACAAACCTACTCAGAGAAGCTGGCAAGCTTTGAGATTCATGAGGCAAATAGCTCCTCCGCAGTTGCCCAGCATTGCCCACAGAAACACACACACATCTCTAAGCCAAGTTCCAGGGCTGTGTGACACTCCACAGAAAGAATCCAGTTCAGAAAATGACCAACTGTGACCTCTTTTTTTTTTTTACCAGAAAACAAAATCTAGCCGCATCCCTAAACTAGGGAAGGAACAGAGGTGATGTTTCAGGGAGATTTCATTTTGAAGATCTTACAGCACATAGAGATGTCTATCCCACACAGAGGACACATGCCAGCAAAGCTTAAGATCTATGTAGTACTTAGTATGTAGTACGTAGTACTTAGTACATAGTAGTTGCCGACTTCAGGACATCCCACCCAGGTCTCTGGATGGGATGCCCCTTGGCTCAGAAGTCTCCACCCTTGAGAAGGACGTGGCTGGAGGGGTTACAGAGTGGTACCCTCCCAGGGCTAATGCTCAGGGCAGGCTCCGTTCCCCTCAAGCCTCTGCAAATAGCTATGTATCTGGATATGAGCCAGGAGCCTCCATCAGCTAAAAGCATAAAGCATAAAGCTCATCCACAGAGCTTAAAGACACACTTCTTAATGGTCATCTGTACTCTGATTATTCTGCCTGCCAAGTGGGTTCAATCCCTGGGTCAGGGAGATCACCTGGAGAAGGAAATGGCAAGCCACTCCAGTATTCTTGCCTGGGAAATTCCATGGACAGAGGAGCCTGGTGGGCTACAGTCCATAGAGTTGGACACGACTTAATGACTGAACAACATCAAATAATCCAATCACATGTGAAAAATCACGATCCTGCGGAGACCAGAAAGAAGGGAAACTTAAATATTTGATTAATCACCACGGAGAATGGTGGGTCCACTTCACTTCCATACTTTGTCAGTGTCCCTGCAACACACTTCAAAACAGTTAAAAGTTCGACTTCATTTTCTACAAGGACTTTATTACGTCCATAAAGATCTTAAGGGCTCATTAGAAACATTGCTTGCAATGAAAAAAAAATGGTTACAAACCCATTAGCAAAATGTTATCCTGTGTAAATCTAAGAAATAGAAATGAGAAGTCGTTGCTCTATTTTCTCCTCCAACGCCCAGAAGTGTCCATGTTTGCTACTTTGGGTCACTGCTTTCTCAATCTTTGTCCACATGCAATACACAGGAAAGCTTAACCGAACGCATGCCACAAATACAAAAGTTTTCCCAAAGTTCCTGCTGGGTTCCACAGTTGTGAGAGGGGAGAAGTGATTGCCCATAAGCATGTGTACTTGCCAAAAAAAAAAAAAAAATTCACAAACGAAGATTGGTCCTCTGATGCATTGCCTAAAAATTTATGGTGCGTCTGCTCCACACGAGGCAACATGTGTATTTATTTGTGTGCAAAAGAGCAAGAAGGGCTGATGGGGACTGTGTTCCCTGCCGGTGTCCACACACTTCTGTGAGCGTGCCGTGTGTAACAGGGACGGCCATTTTTTATCTCAATTGATTCCTTACCCCAATTCTGCTGGTAGCTGTTCAGCCCAATGCACACCACGCGCCCATCCACCCAAGCCCTTCGTCTTTATGGGACTCTTTGCTCTTTCCCTCCCCTCTTTGGAGATTTTATTTATTATCTGTGGGGAAGTGTATTGTTTGGAGATTCTGGTTTTTATTTCTCTGCTGGCTTTGACAGATACTCAGGGAAAGGGGGCGGAGAGGGGTGGGTGGAGAAAGCATTTGGTTTTGTTTTATGGTATGCTGGGAGGCTCTGTTAAATTCTCCTTGGGGTTTGGAGGACCATGTGAGTGAAAAGGCAATAGTGATGAACAGGAGAGTTTTTGGTGGGAGTCGTGATGACACCGAGGTGATGGAAATTATAAGACTGGGTTTCATAAAGGCAGTCATTGTTAACAGTGCTGGGGATGGGCAAACGTGTAGGGCGTGCAAAGGGTGAGCTATGGATCCTCTGCCTCTGAGAACAGACTGCCTGTGTTTAGCTCTGGTCTCTGCCACTTACTTCCTCCCTGCATAACCTGGGGTTAGTTACTGGGTCTGTCTGAACCTCAGTTTCCAGCTCTGTAAAATGGGCATGATGATGACAGCTATTATGGGGACAGCCCATATCTAGCCTGGATGGATAGGACTATGATAAATGTTTTCTGCAGCTTCCAAGCATGGAGCATCCTCTTTGTAACACTGCTGTGAGAGAGGCCATTTAATCTCTTTTTATGGCTTGACCAACTTGTATGAAACTATGTCAAGTCTCCTGGAGAAGGATTCAAATCCTTGTTGTCATGAACCCAGCATGTTCCAAATCAAAAATCATTTCTCTTTCCTTGTTCTGTTCAAGCTAGCATTCTGGAAATTCTCTAAATCAGTGGTCTCCAACTTTTTGGCACCAGGAACTGGCTTCGTGGAAGACAATTTTTCCTCAGACCAGAGAGGGAATGGTTTCGAGATGATTTGAACACATTCGATTTATTGTGCACTTTATTTCTATTATTACATCAGCTCCACCTCAGACCATCAGGCATTAGATCCCAGAGGTTGGGGACCCCTGCTCTAAAGGGTCTTTGGAAATGCATCATGTATTCCTGCCATCTCCAAACTTAGTTGCACATGAGAATCACTCTTAAACACCAGTGATAGGGTGCCAGCCTTAAGGTCTTTATGGAGCTGACTTGGTGTGGAGCTCAAGCAGGTCCAGCTGGGAGAAATTCCTCCAGATGGTTAAGTGCACAGTGGAAGTTGAGTGAATGGATGACGTCCACAGTTGTTCACAGGACAAGCATGCTCCTTTGCCTTAGTAACTCCCTATTCTCTGGAGACCTGTTGAACCCACTACCCAGACATTCTTAACTCCGTCTCCATTCTCTGATCCTTGGTCCCAATTACCATGCTTATCACTTTTCACTTGGGCTGCTACAGAAACCTCCCTACTGGCTTCTGGGCTTTTAACACAATCCCTTGTCAAATGGTCCATCCATCTGCCATTCTAGCCTCCCTAGTGTCCCTCCAAAGAATGCATCCAATCACAGCCCTCAATTTTGCTATATGCTGGAGTCAAACTTCTCAGTCTTCATTTAGAACCCCTTCCCCTCACTTGGGCTTAATCTGCCTTTCCAAACTCATCTCCAATCTCCTCTCCTACCCGAACGGCCACTGTGTGGTCATCTTCTTTTTTTCTAATGTGCACCTTGTCCTTGCCTAACTGGTAAACACCCCCACACTCCCCCACCCTCACAGAGCCCAAGCCACCATCCACGTCCCAGGCAATATGGATTGCTTCCCAGGGACTTCACAATCTAATGTGATACATGCTGTAGAAGTCCGTACAGTATGGTTCTTATTTATATCTCCATCTCCTCCCCTTGCCTTGGGGATTTCTCAAGTTTAAAGAGTGGGTCTTGTTCATCCACATGCTTGTTCATCACCCCTCAGAAGCATTTTTGAACAGAACAATTTGTATCACCAGCAGGGTTTGCTCTGTGGATGATTCTAGTTTCCAAAGGCTAAGCCATCTTCCCCATTCTCCGTCATCTTTTGCAGAGTAACCTTACACCCCCTATCGAAAGTCTAGTTTCCATCTCTTAAATCTGGGAAGGCTTGTGATTGCTTCCACCAAGAAGATGGGGCAGAAATGAGCTGGGTGACTTCCAAGGCTGGGACATAAATGTCAATGTTACTTCAGCTTTGTTCCCTAGAACACCTCTGCTTGGATCCCTACAGTCACCACGATGGGAGAAAGGCCCCATGCCCTGTTGACGGTCCCAGGTGATCCCACCCTCTGAAGGGTCCCAACCCAGGCATGAAACTACGAGGAAAGGAGTTTCCAGAAGATTCTAGCCCTAGACATCAAGTCACCTCCAGTCATTTGAACTTTCCCAGCTCAGATCTCAGACATTGTGGGGGGAAAAAAAAAATAAACTGAAAAACACCAAAAGTTAAAAAAAAAAAAGCAAAAAACCCCTCAGACATTGTGGAGTGGCAATAAGCCATCATTACTCTGCCCAGTCTAAAGGTCTGACTCTTGGAATCTACATGCACAGTAAAAGAGTGGTTATTCAAAGCTGTTATGTCTTGGGATAGTTTATTATGTAACAATAGTGCCTAAGGAGCTCAATTTTTTTCTTTTGTAAAATACACAGCCCTGCATCCAGCACCCACCTCCCATCCCCTCTCCTGCCATCCTCTCTCACTCTGATACACCTGCTATATATCAGCTATATCAAACTTCTCCTCAGTCATCCATCCCTAGCTTGTTCCTACCTCAGGGCCTTTGTGCTTCCCTTTCCTGGGAACACTCTTCCCCCACCTCTCCACAACGTGGCTGCCTTCTTCTATCAGCATTGAATTAATTCAAACAAGTGCAACATAATATATATGTTTTAAAGGTTATAAAGATTCCCCTGGAGGAGGAAATGGCAACCCACTGCAGTATTCTTGCCTAGAAAATTCCAAGGACAGAGGAGCCTGGCGGCCTACAGTCCGTAGGGTCTCAAAAGACTCAGACATGACTCAGCGACTGAGCATACACACACACACACACACACACACGCGCGCACACACGCACGCAAGGTTATAAACATGTAAATAATATATAATTACAGTATAACCTGTAATATACAAAATTAAATGTTTCGTATAATGATGGCCAATAAACCCCTGAAAAGATGGTTAACAGTATAAGGCACCAGGGAAACACTAAAATGCCTAAAAGTAAAAAGGTGACGATACTAAGTTTGGAACTGCTAGAATGCTCTTATGTTGCTGCTGGGAATGCAAGATGGAAGAGCTTCTTTGGAAAATAGTTTGGCAGTTTCTTATAAAGTTACAAACAGAGTTATCATATGAGCCAGCAATTATACACCTAAGTATTTACCCAAGAGAAGTGAAAACATATGTTCATGCAAAGGCATATGCATGAATGTTCATAGCAGGTTTATACACAAGAGCCCCAAACTGGAGACAGCATCGTGTGTCCATCAACCATGGGATTGACAAACCAACCATGGCACATTCACTCAGTGAAATACTACTCAGCAATTAAAAGGAGCTGACTGATGACTCTTGCAGCAGAATGTATGAACCCCAAGAGTAAGTGGGGAAAAAAAAAAAACCCAAGCACAAAAACCTACATACTAACTAATCCTAAATTTACATGACATTTCAGAAAAAGCAAAACTACGGGACAGAAGATAGGTCTCTGGCTGCCAGGGACCACAGGGAAGAAAGGAGACTGACTGCAATGTGATGCAAAGGAATTCTGGGGGATGAGGGAAACATTCTATGCCTTGATTATGGTGGTCATTCTACAAGTGTGCACGTTTGTCAAAAGTCACTGAACTATATGGTTATCAAGGGCTAGATTTTATTTTATTTTGTTATTTTTTTTTTCCAAAGGTGGATTTCAATGTATGTAAATTTAACTCAGTAAAACTGTATTTTGTTTGTTTTTAATTGAACATAGTTGATTTACAATGTTGTGTTAATTTCAGGTGTACAGCGAAGTGACTCACATATGTGTGTGTTTGTGTATATATATACACATTCTTTTTCAGAGTCTTTTCTCTTATAGGCTATTACAAAATATTGAGTATAGTTCTTTGTGCTATACAGTAGGCCCTTGTTGCCTATCTATTTTATATATAGCAGCGTGTATCTGTTAATCCCAAATTCCTAATTTATCCCTACCTGTCCTTTCCCCTCTGGTAACCATACATTTGTTTTTCATGTCTGTAGGTCTATTTCTGTTCTGTAAATAAGCTCCTTTGTACCATTTTTGCAACAAAACTATCTTTTTTAAAATTACTTTTTTTAGAGAGGAATTTTCCAGCCCTGTTGGATCTAATAACATCCTCCCCCACCATAATTCTCTCTCGTGTGATTTTATTTTGTGCATAGCATCTAATGATTTTTAAGTTTTATATGTATAATCATATTTATAAAATTAAATAAAATTACATATAACATGTGAAAGTATAGATAATTTAGAAATCATTGAGTACTATGCAAAAAATAACAAAATCATGTGAGAAAATATGAAATTTGATATATATAATTTAGAAATTATTGAGTACTATGCAAAAAATAAACTCATGAGAAACAATTTATGGTGGCTGAGGATATGCATGTGTATATAAAAATTATGTATTATTTATAATTTTATATATGTAAAATTTTAGAAATCATTAAGTTCTATGCAGAAAACTACAGACACAGACACATCTATTTTTTACTTGCTTATTTTCTGTCTCTGTCTCCTCCTCTAGAATGGCCTGTGCTGTGCTGTGCTTGCTCAGTCCCAAGGATCGGACCCAGGTCTCCTGCATTGCAGGCGGATTCTTTACCAGTTGAGCCACCAGGGACACCCCAAAACAGGGATACTACCCATCATGTTCACCGTTTTATCTTCAATCTCACACGCCGAGTGCACATAATAGATGCTGAACATAAACATTGCTGGAATCAATCCCTAGGAAAACAAAGCCACTTGGGCCACCAGATGCAGTGATCTCAACTGCAAGAAAACTCAGTTTTGAATCCCTGAGTTACTGCCAGACTCGGCTACTTCTCAGCCAAGGCTCACCATCGGCCAGAAGAAACCACAGCCCTTTCAGAAGGGCCAGACGTGGGGAATGAGCACTGAGGGGCGGCCTGGGATCCGGGGACGAGATAAGGGCTTTCCTGGGACAGCTGGGGTCCGAGAAGGAAGCTGGGGCCCCCCTCCGTCAGGCATGGCTGGAGACGTGCGTCCCCATCAGGTAATAAAAGCCTGGTTAGAAAGCTTGCACCCTTTGGATTTCATTTCATTTTACTTTATTATTAAAAACTAAACATGTGGAACACAGATAATTTGGTTCTTGCATGAGGCTTCCTTTGGCTCCTGCATCTAAGGAATTTAACGAGGGGAAAAAACAGAGGGGAATATATATATATATATATATAGCTATTTGGTATATTTGGCAAGATTGAAAGCAAATTTTTTACTTCAAAGGATTATTTGGGTAATCTCTGTGGGCAAGTTGTGATCAGTCATGCCGCCCATATTGTCAGACTGTGGACTTTTTTGGAAGTGGATGGGGGAATCATAAGATTTTTTGGTTTTGTTCTATTTAAATTAGTTTTAAAAGGAAGACTATAATGAAGGTGAGCCAAACTTTTAAGTATCCCTTCTGCAATGGTTGGAATTGAATTTCAAACCTTAATGGGCTCTAAGGAATAATAATAGAAGCTGGAAAATAATTATTTTCCAAGCTTCAAGCGCTCCTTTGCCGCTCTCTCTGCACTGTCTCAGCAAACAGGGTGCAGTCCTGTTCAACTCTGTTCTCTGTCCTTGCCTCCTTCAGCATGACAGGAAGGACAGGTTCTCCATTATAAACTCCTGGGGATCATTAGAGAGCAGAGCAGTTTAAACAGTTTAGCCCTCTGGAATCTGAAAGGGAGAGACAAACCAGGATTCCATTTCAGCCGGGTTCCTCGGGTGCAACACGACAGCAGTAGGAATCTTCACTCTAGGATTCTTTGGCATCTTCTTTCATTCCATGTTGTGCCTGAGAGATTCACCCACATTTTTCAGGAGGCTGTAGTTCACTCATTTTCACTGCAGAATAGGATTCCGTCTGATGATATTCATCTATTCTGCTCTTGATGGATATTTCGATTGTTTCCACTGTAAGGCTCTTAGCAGTAATAATGAAGGTAATTGTATCTATCCTGGGACTTCTCTGGTGGCTCAGATGGTAAAGAATCCACCTGCAATGGAGGAGACCAGTGTTTGATCCCTGGGTCGGGATGATCCCCTGGAGAAGGGAATGATTACCCACTCTAGTATTTTTGCCTGGAGAATCCCATGGACAGAGGAGCCTGGGGGGCTACACTCCATGGGGTCTCAAAGAGTTGAAGATCACTGAGCAACTAATACACATGCACATATTTATCCTGGTGAACATGAGGTCCATTTGCCCTTGAAAAATCCTTAACCCCTAAGCCCAGGAGTTCAAAACTCTTTGGAGATGGTGGATGTCTCGGATAATCTGATGAAAGCAGGAACCCCTACCCCAAACGCACAGACACATACGCAGAAACAGAGGGACAGAGGTATAGAGACAGACAGACACAGAGACGAAGAAGTAGAGGAATAGCCCTATATAGTATTACAAACAATCTTAGGGTGACCTTTTCAAGGATGCTTAAGGGCACGCAGGGACCAACTCAAGAACCCTGTGTGTGTGCTAAGTTGCTTCTATAGTGTCTGACTCTTGGCAATCCCATGGACTGTAGCCCACCAGGCTCCTCTGTCCATGGAATTCTCCAGGCAAGAAGACTGGAGTGGGTTGCCATGCCCTCCTCCAGGGGATCTTCCCGACCTAGGGATCATCGAACCTGTGCCTCTTAGGTCTCCTGCATTGGCAGGCAGGTTTTTTTTTTACCACTAGCACCACCTGGGAAGCCCCCAAGAACCCTAGATATTCTCTGATCTGAGAAGGGAGGCAGAGAGATCTTCTCAGCAGGGCCAGGCAAGCGCCAGGTATCTCTGGGGAAAACTGGAGAAGGAGAGGTAGATTCTCCTCCAACTCTGCTCCAAAATGCTTTTGTTTTTTTTTCCCTCCTTGGCCCTGGGAGGATTCCAGCTCTGGCAGGGAGAAAGGAGAGGTCAGTTTCCCTGGCACACATAACCCAAACCCCGTGGAGCTCCTGCACAGCCCGGTCTGATTTCTGTGGATGTCTGTGTTTGCAGCGGGAGTGACGACGAGGCTGAAGCCAAGAACAACCTATAGCTCTGCACACAGCCGCTGGAGTTGCTTGCCGAATGTGCTCCCAAAGGAAACGTCAGAGTCGGCAGGAGCTGAGTGCAGCTGGGGCCTCGGAAGATGGGTAAGCTATGGGTATCAGAAAGCACCATGGCTGGGTTAGCCCTGAGGGGCTCTGGGAACAACCAAGGTGGGACCCAGCCATGCCAGGGCCAAGGAACTCTTAGTCTAGGGCAAGAGTCTCTGTGCTTTTAGTGAGCTCCTCTCTGCCTTTTTCTGCCTATGCCTGTCCCATCACAGGGTCACGGGTTTGCAGGACAGCGGTTCCATCACTGTATCACTGATACTCCCATGTTCAGGGTACCCAGAGACTTCTGCGCATCTGCACCCCAGCCTGCATCCAGGCCCCTCTTGGTCCTACTCCTTGGATGCATCACTGGGAGGTAAATGCCTCTACCCTTGTGCTCACTCCTGGGCCTGGGGGATGGCCCAGTGGTGGTTGTTTGCAGGAGAGGATGTGGAAGAGGCGCAGGTGTGCAGGCTGGGGTGTCCACACGTGTGTACAGAGCCCATCATGGTAGAGACAGACCCGGGTGAACTGTGAAGGGGTGGGGCTGGAGGCGGAGTGACAGTTCCTGTGTCACTGGACTCTGGGGCAGAACACTAAGGACCAGTGAATTCTCAAGTCCACTCTGACTTTCCAGCTTATTAAAAAGGTACACTTGTCCACTTGCAGGATGATAGAGTACATTTTATTTATCAGTTTGCTATCTTGACTTATAACTCTGAAGTTCTTTTATTTATACAATTCATTTATTTGTTTTTGGCTGTACTGGGTCTTTGTTGCTGCACAGCTTTTCTCTGGTTGTGGTGCCCAGGCTTCACATTGCAGTGGTTTCTCTTATTGCAGCACACAGGCTGTAGGCACACAGGCTTCAGTAGTTGTGGCTCCCAGGCTCTGGAGCACAACCTCAATAGTGGTGGCACGTGGACTTAGTTGCTCCTTGGCATGTGGGATCGTCCCAGACCAGGGATCAAACCTGTGTCTCCTGCAGGTGGATTCTTTACCGCCGAGCCACCAGGGAAGCCCAACTCTGGGCTTCTCAATCTGTGCCCTTGCCCCAGGGTTCCAGAATGTTCGAGATGGGTCTGCAAGGGTGCCACAACCCACTGGGTTCTTTTTTCTCTGCCTAGAAGGTGCAGCTCAGAGGCACAGTTAGATATTTTGGGTCAGGAGCTCAAAGGCAAAAAAAAAAAAAGCCCACCTGCTGCTGTGCAGCCCCCAGGGAACAGGTGACCTTTCTGTTCCCACTGTATTGAATTTGTTTTATATCAGATAAGGGCTCATTAAATAGTAGCTCTGGTCATTTTAGAGCTGAGAACCTGTGCCTACAGAGGAATGGGGATGGGGAAACCAGGAGAGACCAGACCGTACCAGAACTCAGGCATGGGTCCTTGCAGCTTGCCCAGAGTGTGGGCTGGGGAGTGTGGATGGTTCCAAGCCTGGAAGTCCCCTCTGCTGAGAATGTCACCTGACTGGGGCTGCCCAAAGAACAGGATTTCTGGCTTGTGAGTGTGGCCAAGCAGAGGAACAATCCAGCGATTTCAAGGGCAGACGGTACAGCCTCAAACTTGACTTGTCCTCTGTGACATATGGTGCTTTCGCTTGACCCCTTGTGAACCCGGGGAAAGAATGAACAGTGAAGCTACCTCTTCATAGGTTTGTTTTGTAATTAACTTATTTTTGGCTGCGCTGGGTCTTCATGGATGCACGCGGACTCTCTCTGGTTGTGGCAAGTGAGGGCTACGCTCTAGTTGCGGCACTTGGGCTTCTCACCGTGCCAGTTCCTCTTGTTTAGCATGGGCTCTGGGTGTATGGGCTTCAGTAGTTGTGGGGAGTGGGCTTAGCTGCTCTGTAGCATGTGGAATCTTCCCAGACCAGGGATCAAACCTGCCTCCCCTGCCCTGGCAGGCAGATTCTTAACCAATGCCTTCATGGGATTTTGCAAGGACTAAATGAGCATTGATCAGGTACTGGACAGATGACCCCGATTTTTCAGCAGACACTCAAGGGCACATCTCCCACACCCCAGGTGTTCAGCTGGCCCCACCTTGCATTGGGAAGCTCTCTGCATCCTTCCTGGGAACCCCCGCTCGCCCAGTTTACCCTATAAGGAAGGATTCTCTCACCAGCAGCAGAAGTCTCAGTAGGGAGAGCTTTAGCAATCTCTTGACACCAGTCCATCCTTCTTCAATGGTACCTTCTGTTCAGGTATGTAGATGTCCCAGGTATTCAGAAGTTAGTAGCTTCTTTTCATGTTGGGTCAGCCATGCAGCTGCCAACAAGCCATTAATGATGCCCCAAGTTCTCACATGCTTATACTGCAGGAGCCAAGTAATCACTGGAGACTCAGATGGCTCTCCTAGGTCTCATGTGGGGTATATGCGCTCACTGTACAAGGTGAGCACACAGACAACCCAGGACCCAGGAGATAGATGGACTGTCATGAGGCCATTGGACCGCCATACGGCAGCTTGGCCCCTGGGGTCCCTGGGCTGTGGGTCACAGTCCGGACTCAGGAGGCTGTCTCTACCTGTAGCTATCTCTGCATCTCTGGGTGTGTCTCTGACGGTCTATCATTCCTCCTCTGCTTTACCTGCTTCTGTTTCACTACTTCACTGTCTTCTTTTTACTTATTTATTTCTGGCTGCGCTAAGTCTTCATTGCTGCGAGCAAGGCCTACTCTCCAGTTGCAGTGAGCGGGCTTCTCATTACGGTGGTGTCTCATTCTAGGGCGCAAGGGCTTCACTAGTTGCAGCACACGGGCTTTGTTGCCCCATCGACCAAGGATCGAACCCGTGTTCTCTGCATTGGCAGGTGGATTCTTTACCACTGGACCACAAGGGAAGTCTTCTTCCTCTCCTTTTATGCATCTCTTCCTCTCTATCGCTTTCTGATATTTTTTCTCTCTTGCTGTACATCTCTCTCCATGGCACTCTCCATCTATCCTAAGCTGATAAACCTCAATGCCTTCTCCCCCCTAAGTCCACCTCTTGGGACAGATGCCCTCTGTGACCCCAGAACCCTTTGTACCCACTTTTCCTCCCTTCCTTATGGAGTTTCAGCCCTGGGCTGCTAAAGAGGTAAAGGACAGGATGGGCTCAGCCCTGCCAGGGCTAAGCCAGGTCCCCATTTTTTTTTCTGTCCCTCCCTGGGGTGCCTTGTCATTAGGAAGTCTTCAAAACAGTAATTAAAAACAATTCGCAGGAGGTTTTCAACGACTTCTAAGATATTTATTTTAATCCTCTTGGTCCCAGGGCCCACCTGAAGCAGAAGGGATAAGGAGGTACCAGGGGCACCAGGGGCGGAGTTGATGCTTGATCTTAAAGGTAAAGGAGCCAGACGGCCAAGTTTAGAAGACCCCTGACCGGCACCCCGCAGAGGGAGGGTAGGTCTTGGGGACCAGAAGAAAAGGACTGGGACGTTGCTGGAGCGTTAGGAGGTGGCCTTGTAGGAAACTAGGCAGCAGCGACGTTTTCAGTGGGCCCAGGTTTCCAGGCTCCGAGTCTGAGGCCACACCCCAGTCTCCAGCTAGAAGGCAGCGTGCCGCCAGCTCTTGCCTCTTCCAGAACATGGCTGGATTTTTTTTTTTTTTTATTCCAAATAAAATTTTTTTCAAAATTAGGTCTCGATTACTCCTGGAAAACATGTCTCGTCCCAGTTTTTAATTGGGAACCTTTCCACTCCAACGCAAAAGGCCGGGCAGAGGGTTTTGCAAAAACTTGCGCGAATTGCGCAAAAAACGGTCCGATCCGGACTCCCAGAGCCTCCAGAAATTGAATACAAACGTATCACGTCTTTAAAGCGCCTTCCCCATCCCCTCCCCCAGGGAGAAGGTCCACAGGTCTCGTCAAATTTTCAAAGGGCTCCAAGAAGTCCACCACCACCGCTGGAAAGGGTGAAAAGGTTAAGCATCCTTACAAAGGTACCAGCGAGGCGGTTTCAGTTGGAAAGGAAACTTCTGCCTGCCCACCACCCCCCATCACCCCACCCCCTTTTTCCTTTTGCTACTTTTCTTTGACATTTCAAAGCCCCCTCTCCTGGTTTCGATTTGAAGCTCCCGGATAAAATCGATCAATTTCAAAAAAGAGAAGAATTCCGAGTCTGGAATTCAAAGTCCTCCCCCTTGGGCGAGGGCGGAGCTGAGAGCCCGCCGCGGCAAGAGAGCAGAAAAATTTTGCTTCAGCACCTCATTTCCCCTTCCACCCTCAACCCCCTAAAAAGAGACGATCAAAGAAAAAGGTTTAAAATTCTCAGCGAGCGCGCGCGCGCAGCGCAATCAGAACGCGCGGGGTGGGGTCGTTGAACTTGCCCCGCCCACTGAGCCGCAGGAAGCCCCCCAGTCTGCTCCTGCGACCTCAGGTATTTGAGGAAGCCAGTCCCGGCGACTTTAAAAGGCTGCGAGATGGCCAAGGTAATAAACTGGACGACAGGAAGCGACTCTTGGAGCTAAAATTCTAATTCCTGTTTTATTGATTAAGGAGAGGAGCCTAGATGGAGTTTAAACCCAAGATGGAAAGTTGGAATGTCCCACCCAAATCCTCTTTCTCGCTCCGGCCTTCCAAACAGCCTCTGTGCGCTTCACCCTAGCTCACCTCGGTGGGGAGAGGGGCGCGCACAGGGAGGAGAGGTGGAAATTTATGGCTGTGGAGCTTACAGGAAATTCGAAGGGGTGGGGCTAAGGGAGAGTGGATGCCGAATTTAAGCTCACTCCCTTGCTTTACACTGTGGACTGCAGGTGATCGAGGGCTCCTGTGGTCACTGCTGCTTTCTTTATTTAAAATGCTGACATTTTGTTAATCGTGAACTGCTTTTTTTTTTTTTTTTGGCTTTAGTGTTTTTTTTTTTTTTTGGTAATATATTGCATTAAAATATTATTTATCTTGATGACTGTTTATTTATTTGGCCTTGTCTTCAGCGTTGCATGAAGCCTTGCTCTAGTCTCCGCCTCGCTGCCAAGGCAGCTGAAGGATCTCAAAAGGCCCAGTCTTAATTTGGAAATATTTAGGGAAGAGTGGGGAGTGTTGGGGTACTGCAAAGAGGCAAGGGCACTCCAGAATAGAAGGGAAGGGAGAGAGGAGAGATTTCCAGGGTGCTGAGGTTGCCCCCCTTCCCCACCCCCAACTGGAACCCCCAGATCAAGGCAAGAGAAGATTTCATTTTCCTCTCCTAGGTTGTGGCACGGGTTCCTTGTGACATCTCTGACTGTGATTGAGAGCAGGGAGCTTGGACCATCTGACTCCGGGTCAGAGGCCTGGATTTCATTCCTGGGAGCCCAAATGAAGCTTACTGTGTGGCCTGGGGCAGGTCTGTGTGCTGTGCCGAGTCTGTGGTCTCCTTGGGGGATTTTTTTTTTTTTTAAAGTGGAAAAGTCCAGCCAGATACATTCAGAACATGTTAAATAAAGCAGTTTTTCCAAAATGCTTCTTGGCTCATGAGTAGTTGTTTTGTTTTTTTTTTTAAATCCCCAGAAAGCTCCTATTTTATTAAAAGGCTTATAATAATGGCTAAGATTTACGGAGCATTCACCCCAGGTCAAACACTTTGCCAGCACTTTCCAAACATTATCTCTTTTAATCCTCACAACAAGATCCAGGAGATAGAAACTATCTTTTATCCTCCTTTTATAAACTAAGAAATTGAGGCTCAGAGAGGGGAAGCAATTGTTGCAGGGTCACACAGCAGCTGAATGGTGGACTTCAGAGACCTGGTGGGTTCCAGCCAAAGACTCAGTTCTTCAGCGTTCTGTGTGTTTGTGAAAGTTCTGCCATATTTGCATTTAAATACGTTTCAGGACAAAGGAAGTATGAATGGATTCAGAGAGGTGAAGCTACTGGCTCAAGGTCACACAGCCAAGGGAGACTGCAGAAGCTGCCTCTGGACCTGCATTTCTGGACCATCTGAACGTAGACTGGCCTTCCGAGCCGATTCGTCCTTGCCCTGCTCATGTCCCCAAGAATGAACTAAACCATCATCCAAAAACAGCTGTTTTTTAGCCAGTAACAACCTAGGCATGTACTCTGTGTACCAGAGCTGTTTCAATAAGCCACAGATTCTCAGGCTGAGTGAGAAGGCTCTGGAAGTCTGTAGCCAGGGATGGGGGCGTGGACCAGAGAGCAAACATAAGAGGAGAAATTGGGAAACAGAGAATGTTCTGATTTTGCCTAAAATTCCAGGAAAGAAAAAAAAAAAAAGACATAATGATTAAAGGACTGGGTATAGGCAGTCTGAGCACCATAGAGGGGAAACTATGCCGATGGGTCCCCTGCTAGTGGCCGTTCATATCTCAAGAGTATTTGTTGTTGAAGAAGAAACAGCTGTGATGTTAAAAAACACTTCCTGAGTGAAGCAACTCTGTGCCCCACAGAAGCTGGGACACATGTGATTCTGTGTGATGCCTTAAATGCAGAAGGAAATGTGATTTGAGTTTTAGACTTTTCCTATAAACCTCCAGAAGCAGGCATTTGGGGGAAGATCTGCCAGATTTGAGGTTCTAGCTTTTGCTTTAGTAAACAAGGTCGTTAAAGATCAGATGGGCAGCTGGGAATGTACAGCCCTTTAAAAATTTGAAATATTTTCCCGGCTCTTAATGATTACTTTGATTCATAGAGGGCTTACTCTTAAGGGCTTTAAACACATTTTCTTCTTTTTTCTTTGTACCTCCAGGTGATAGATTAGTCAATCTTTTCACCTGTAAAGAAACCCAAGCACAGCAAGGTTAGAATACTCACATCAGAACACACAGCTTGTAAATGGAACAGCTAGGATTCACGCTCAGATTCACACTCAGATTTTTTTTGTTGTTGAATTGCAGACACCATGTTTTTCATCCATTTCAGGAATCTCTGGGCCAGGGGCAAAACTGATGGAATGAACCAAACATTTTATAAGACTCTCTGAGGAGCCTCGGTGGTTCAAGTATCGAAGGAATATCAGAAAGAGTTTTCGGAGCCAATCCCAGAAACTTCTCTCAGTTCCTTTTTCCTGGCCGGGAAGCTAGAGAGGAGGCATGTTCAGGAACTGAAAGCTGCTGTCCAGGGCAGCCAGAGTTGCTTGGAAGCGTGGGTTGGGAGTTAAAGGCAATAAATGCTCAGAGATGGGCTGAGATGAACTGAGAAACACCACCCCTCAAGCAGATGCTCCTTGAGATTTCTCAGTGAGTGCCCAGAGCTTGACACAGCAGCCAACATTTACTGAGGCCCTGTGGACTGTGTCTACCAAAGTGCTAAGTGACACCTGGCAGGCGGGATCCAATTTCCCAACAGTCCAGTGAGGAATTCTTGGGAAACCACGTACAGTTGATCAGGTCACGCACTGCACAAAGAGGCTGGCAATTGCAGCCTGGCCTATGCCCATGTGTATTTATTATAACAGGTTTCCAGCAGATGGCAGTAAAGTGTCTGGTTTCAATGAAATTAGTATATTATGACAAATTACTGACATGGAAGTAAGGTGACTTAAGGAAGCAGAGGAAGAAGTGCCTTCTTCTAATTTTGCAAAGGCACAACAGTATGAGCTAGCAGTGAGCAGCTCTCCCATTCACAACTGGCACATTGAGGTTCAGAGAGGTGGAGTCCCTGGCTTGGGATCACAGTGTTGGTTAGAGGGGAAGTCAGCTTTCATAACTAGGACTGTCTAACCCAAGTCTGGGCTTCCGAATGCTGTATTAAGGCTCTTAGGAGGTTGGGAAACAAGTGACCCAACAAGATGGGGAATACAGTATGGGAGATTACTTCATGTGATGGTCTATTGGTCATATTCTGAAAAGGAACAGCTGTCTTGCCAAGGGGTAAACTCCACTTTGGGTCTTTAAGTCTGATAATAGTTCAGTTGCTCAGTCGTATCCGACTCTTTGTTACGCCATGGACAGCAGCCCTCCAGGCTCCCCTGTCCATCACCAATTCCTAGAGCTTGCTCAAACTCATGTCCATGGAGTTGGTGATACCATTCAACCATCTCATCCTCTGTCATCCCCTTCTCCTCCTGCCTTCAATCTTTCCCAGCATCAGGGTCTTTTCCAATGAGTCAGTTCTTCACATCAGGTGGACAAAGTATTGGAGTTTCATCTTCAGCATTAGTCCTTCCAATGAATATTCAGGACTGATTTCCTTTAGGATGGACTGGTTGGATCTCCTTGCAGTTCAAGGGACTCTCAAGAGTCTTCTCCAACACCACAGTTCAAAAGCATCAATTCTTCGGCGCTCAGCTTTCTTTAGAGTCCAACTCTCACATGCATACATGACTACTGGAAAAACCATAGCCTTGACAAGATGGGCCTTTGTGAGCAAAGTAATGTGCTTTTTAATGTGCCGTCTAGGTTTGTCATAGCTTTTCTTCCAAAGAGTACATGTCTTTGAATTTCATGACTGCAATCACCATCTACAGTGACTGTGGAGCCCCCCAAAATAAAGTCTCTCACTGTTTCCATTGTTTCCACATCTATTTGCCATGAAGTGATGGGACCAGATACCATGATTTTAGTTTTCTGAAAGTTGAGTTTTAAGCCAACTTTTTCACTCTCCTCTTTCACTTTCATTTCATTCTGATAACAGATGCAGCATTAATTTTTGACTTATGTGAACGTGAAGTCGCTCAGTCGTGTCTGACTCTTTGCGACCCCATGGACTGTAGCCTACCAGGCTCCTCTATCCATGGGATTTTCCAGGCAATAGTACTGGAGTGGATTGCCATTTCCTTCACCAAGGGATCTTCCCAACCCAGGGATGGAACCCGGGTCTCTCGCATTGTAGACAGACGCTTTACCATCTGAGCCACCATTAAGGACTCTTCAAACTGTCATGGAGAAAACTCATTTAGTGGCTTGTTGGGGCTAAATTCCATACCAATTGTATTCTGGTTATGCTAGAATTTGTTCACATCATGCATGACTATGTCAGACTTGCAGGCATGTCTTTAGGATTTGAAAACTTTGCCCCTAGAATGGCTGAGGCATGGAGTTCAGGATTTGAAAACCTTGCATCATGCAGGACACAGCCTTGTCTTAGTAACATAGCATTGTGGTTAAGAGTATAGGCTCATGGGACTTCCTTGGTGGTCCAGTGGTTGAGAATCTGCCTTCCGATGCAAGAGGACATGGGTTCGATCCCTGGTCAGAGAACTAAGATCCCACATGCCGTGGGGACAGCTAAACCCCTGCACTACAACTGCGAGCCTGCACCCTGCAAACAGAGAAGCCTTTGGGCCGCAACTAAGACCTGATTCAGCCAAATAAATAATTTAAAAAAAAAAAGAAGAGTAGAGGCTCTGGAGTCTCCCAGAATCTGAGTTTGACCTACTCCTGCTTAAAGCTGTTGTAAGCTTGAGGAAGCGATTTACAACCTCTGAGCCCAGGTTTCTACATCTCTAAAATGGGCATAATAACAACAGTCTCCATCACAGGAAAAGTGAGATAATGCAAGCAAAGAGGTTCGCACACCTAGCATATTAATGTTGACTAGCGTTGCTGTCAACTGTGTCCCATTTGCACTGATTGAATCGTTCACTTTCATCTGCCTATTGAAGGGACAGATCTCAGACCAAACCCTACAGCCCAGAACATAGGTTTGGTCACTGGGGCTGGGGCAGTGGGGGAGGGCATTTAAACATGGTTTCTAGCCATCAGGGCTTCCTAGAAGGGTCTTGGTTTGGTGACAGGCATCCTTTCTTTCAGTCCTCTTTTCCTTCAGTCTGCAAGTGGAGATGCAGGAATTATTCAAAGTGTGGGCATGTAGATAATTTGTGCAGGTATGGCTGCCTTGGGTTCCTTGATGCAGAGAAAAAAATGAGAGAGAAAGTGGAAGAGAGAGAGAGATCCAGAAATGCTCCTGAAGTCCTAAATTTCATTTTACAAGCAATGTCTTTAATAACTCAAGCCCAGCAAACTCGACAAAGTCGAAGTGCCACCTCATTCACCGCCTCGGTGACATTTGGAATTTAGAAACCTGCCCACTCTCTTCAGCCTGGTGATGTCACCAGACGCGGACGATGGAAATTCCACACACCCCTCCACCGCCACCAAAATAAAGTTATGAAGGACGCTGGGGAACCTACGATTTTTACCATTTATTATATAATTGTTATGATTATTACTACTCTAATTTATTTCCCTACTTAAAAATGTTCTGGCAACTGTAACTCATTTTAGTCTGATCCTTGCAAACCAGGAGACCCCGGGTTATTTAGAGAGAGAGAGAGAGCATTTAGCCAGGTGCGGGGGTCTCAAATTTCCTCAAAATTGCTGCAGGGCGAGTTCTCAATATAGAAATAAGCAAAGAACAGTGTGTGTATTATATCAATATTATGATAATGTGCACCGAATGCGGATCATAAGTGATTAATTCGGTCGTTTTCCAAGTGTATCCCTGGGGGTTTCGATCCTAACTGGCCTGCGAATGAACGCATGCGCACATATAATCCCATCCTCCTTGGGCTCAGTGGAAAAACACCTCGATGCAAAATGACGGAGGAGAAAGTAGGTACCTAAGGCCGGGCGAAGCAGCTTGTTAATTGCAGACTCGGCTTTCTCTGTCACCTGAGTGGGGGCGGGGGAGACGGAGGACAGATCGGAGGCACAGGGCCAATAAAAACGGCCAAGTCCTATCGTTCTGGACGCAGTATTTCGTCAGTATTTTAATGTTACACAGATGAAAAGTTCTTACAGGGAAAAGTTTGTGTCTGAGGTTAAACTGAGGAGTTGTTCTGGAAGGGCTGTGAATACGAAAAAGAATTGGACTCCTCAGCCGGTTAAAATATCAGTAGGTTTATATTTTTGTCCTAACTGAGCAATGGAATGGTTTAAGGTTCAGCAATGATGATGATACTATATAAAGGAGAGGAGTGTACTGAACACTTACTGTTAGGGTGGATGTGCTTGTGTCTGGAGACTTCTGATGGGCATCACTGGTGGAGGTGCTGGGGGGATGCTCTTGGCATCTAGTGGGTAGAGGTTAAACATCTTAGGGGGTTCCCTGGTGGTTCAATAGTTAAGAATCCGCCTTCCAGTGCAGGGGACGCAGGTTCAATCCCTGGTGGGGGAACTAAGATCATGTAATTCATACATGCGCTGCAGTGAAGACCCAGCACAGCCATAATAATAATAATAATAAACACCTACAATGCACAGGACATTCCCCCCTGCCCCGGACTCCCCCATCAAAGAATTCTCCAGTCAGAATGTCAATAGTGCCAAACATTTTGTTGACACATGCATCAGTTTATTTAATGTTTGCAACAATTCTTCAGGCTAGGTATTATTGCTTGTCCCACTTTCTAGATGAGGCAATGAGGCTTGGAGACATTAAAAGAATGCTCAAGGTCACTGGAGGACTCGATGGAGCCAGGAGGCAAACCCAGGTGTGGAGGGTCCTACCTCCAGCCATATGATGAACCGTCTCTCTTAGAAACCCCACCAAGCTCAGCATGTGTGTACTCACATGTATAGTATCTGCACTGAGCCATTCCAGAAGGATATACACCAGTCTCTCAACACTTATTTCCAGGGTTGAGTTATGAGAGATGATTTTTCAATTTACTTATCCATGGTGCACATATCAATTCCATAATCAGAACAAGGCAGTGATTTTTAAGATGAATACGTAGGAAGTCTATGTGACACCGTGGGAAAGAATTGACTATATTTTAGGAAGTGAAACAGGATAACAATGTGCATCTGTCATGACTTCTCGTCTTGGCAAGAATGAAAGCTGTGAACAAGGGCTTCCCAGGTGGCTTGGTGGTTAAGAACCTGCCTGCCAGTGCAGGAGACCTGGGTTTGGTCCCTGGGCTGGGAAGATCCTCTGGAGAAGGAAATAGCAAGCCACTCCAGTATTTTTGCATGGAAAATCCCATGAACAGAGGAGCCTGACGGGCTACAGTCCATGGGGTCACAAAGAGTTGGACATGACTTATCTACCAAACAATAACAAAGGAGTCGTGAACATTCCTTGATGGAGGAGATGCTGGGACCTGCTTCTCAGATATGAGGTAAGAAATGAATGCTTTCCTTCTGTTTTTTCACATTGTCTGTTAAATTGTTCTACTCTATACTCATATGGGAGAAGGCAATGGCAACCCACTCCAGTACTGTTGCCCGGAAAATCCCATGAATGGAGGAGCCTGGTAGGCTGCAGTCCATGGGGTTGCTAAGAGTCAGACATGACTGAGCGACTTCACTTTCACTTTCCACTTTCATGCATTGGAGAAGGAAATGGCAACCCACTCCAGTGTTCTTGCCTGGAGAATCCCATGGACGGAGAAGCCTGGTAGGCTGCAGTCCATGGGGTCGCACAGAGTTGGACACGACTGAAGCGACTTAGCAGCAGCAGCAGCAGCAGCATACTCATATAGGATTTTTATTATTCTTTCTTTTTCATAAGATATGTTGTTTCATAATAATGACTATTTCATAAGATACATTTCATAATAACAGTGTAACATGTCTGTATAGATTAATTTTTTAAAACATAATTCTTTTTTATGTAAAGGAATGCAAACATTTTATATATATTTTCTTGAAGGGTCTTGCATAGCTTTTTGAGATTCTCAAAGATTTCCAGGTGACCCTTCAGATAATTGTTGCAGCCAGCATGTATTAAGCATTTACTTTGTTCCAAGGATTATGCTAAGCACATCACAGACATCTCACTTACTGTCACAGCAACCCTATTGAAAACTGAAAGTGTTAGTCGCTCATTCGTGTCCAACTCTTTGTGACCCCATGGACTATAGCCTGCCAGGCCCCTCTGTCCATGGAATTCTCCAGGCAAGAATACTGGAGTGGGTAGCCATTCCCTTCTACAGAGGATCTTCCTGACCCAGGGATTGAACCTGAGTCTCTTGCACTACAGGCAGATTCTTTACTGTCTGAGCCAGCAGGGAAGCCCAACAACCCTATTAGGCCCAAATAATTTTTATTCCTATTTGACTCAGACTCAGAGAGGTTAAGTCACTAGTCTAAAGACCCACAGCAACTGGAGCTGGAGTTTAACCCCAGATCCCCCTGAAGTTAGAGCTTTCATTGCGTACCTCATAAAAAGAGTTTAGTAGCCTGGAAATCAGTTATTCTTTAGGGCTCTTCCAAGTGTGACATTTTATTCATTTCCAAGAGGGTTTGAGGAGCATGTGAAATAGAACTCTATGCGTTGAGCAAGGATTCTTGCACCTAAGAGCCAGGGACCGTCGCATGTGTGCACAGTCAGACAAAGACTCAAATCTTGTCCTTGTTTCCTGCTGGAACCAGACAAACGATCCCAGAAACTCCATAAGGTGTCCACCTAAGGATGGGGGGAGCTATGGGAGACTGAGGCTTGTATTAGGTTAGAAGCAGGTGAAAGTAAGAAGGCAGTGTGAACAGGAGATGAGCACTTGGGTTGGCATTTTAAAGCTGCTTTAAAAACACTAATTGAGACTCCAGGCAGCCTGAGAATGTGGATCTGCCAATCAAGGCAGGGATTGTAAATAGCATGTTCCCACTTGGCCAGGCTCCTAATTAACCACAAGCCACCGTGTCCTAAATTTGGACTCTGTCCCCCATTGTGGCTCCTTGAATGTTGGAAGAGGGTGTAAAATATGTAGATGCGGTGAGAGTGGAAGGTGGGAAAACCTTCCATGGGTAATTACCTGGGAAACAGTGACTGGCTCTGGTTACCCCTAGGCAGGGCATCCCCCAGGCAAGGAATAGAGTGACTTGAATTAGGTACAGTGATAGGATTGATGCTTCCCTCCCACAGAATTTAAGGGGCTGCCCTCCTCCAGACTCGGTAATCAGGATAAATGGTATTTTAATGCAGTATTTTCCAACTTCCACTTGTTTATTTCTGTGTATAGAATACAATTGAGTTTTTAAATTTTTTTTAACTTTTTGTTTTGTGTTGGGGTATAGCTGATTAACAAACACTGTTGTAATAGTTTCAGCTGAACAGTGAAGGGACTCAGCCAAATGTATACATGTATCCATTTAATGCAATATTTTAAAATATGAAAATTAGTGCCAAGTAATCTATCATTTTAAATTTTATTTAAATGTTAAAGAGATGCAGGCTCTGACAGGTCCAGGATTAAGATAAGGAGAAGGAAGGGCAGGGTTAGACCTTGTTTTTATTTAAAATAGTCATTGAGGAATTTTATTTTTTATAAATATTTATTTGGTCATCTGGCTGCACTGCGTCTTAGTTGTGGCCCAGGGGATCTTCGTTGTAACATTCAGGATCTAGTTCCCTGACCAGAAATTGAACCCGGGTCCCCTGTATTGGGAGCATGGAGTCTTAGCCATCTGACCATTGAGCAAGTCCCAAGAATTGTAAAAGAAATCCGAGCCATTGTGTTATTTCAGCCTTATTTCCACAGGCATTTCTTAATAACATGGGCATTTTTCTTATGTGACTTCAGTGCTAATACCACATTAACAAACTTGACAATAATTGTTTGCTATCATCTAATACTCAAATTTTCCTGATTGTCTTTAGAAAGTCTTTTATGGTTGTCTTGTTCTAATTAGGGTCCGAACAAGCACATACATTACATTTGGTTGGTGCACCTTTAAGCTGTCTTTTCATGTAGGACAGTCCCCAGCATCTTTTTCATGCCACTGACTTGTTGCAGAAACAAGTCATAGATAATGTCCCACATTCTAGACTTGGCTGTCTGCTTCCTGTGTGTCCTTTAGGTTCATGTATTTTCTCTGTTGATTTTCTGTTTTTAATTTCATTGATTACTGCTTTAATTTTTAAAATTTTCTTCTGCCGACTTTAGACTTATTCTTCTCTTTTTTTTTCTAGTTTCCTAAGGTGGAACCTTAGATTATTGATATCAGAGCACACTTCTTTTCTAAAATATACTCTCAATTCTATAAATTTTTTCTCTAAGCACTGCTTTCCTGGCATCCCACACATTTTGAAAAGTTGTATTTTCATTTTTGTTTAGTTGAAATCTTTTTACATTTCTCTTAAGACTTCTTTGACTCATGTGTTATCTAGAAGTGTTTAATCTATTATTAGATTAATCTATTAGGCTATTAATGTGTTATTTAGAATATGCTGTTTAATCTCCAAGTATCTGCGGAGTTTCTAATTATCTTTCTGTTACTGATTTCTAGTTTAATTCCATCATGGTCTAAGAGCATATACGGTGTGGCTTCTATTCTTTTACGTGTGTTAAGGTGTGTTTTATGACCCAGAACATGGTCTGTCTCGGTGAATGTTGCCAGTGAGCTTGAGAAGAGTGTATTTTCTGCTGTTTTTGGATGAGGTAGTCTATAGATGTCAGTTATATCCAGTTGACTGATGGTGCTGTAATGATTTTCTGCCAGCTCAACCTGTCAGTTATTGATAGGGGGTGCTGAATTCTCCAACTATAATATTGGATATGTATTTTTTTTTTCTCCTTGCAGGTTTATGGGTTTTGCCTTGTGTATTTTGAGTCTCTGTTGTTAGGCGCATACATGTTGAGGATTGCTAGTCTTTTTGGAAAATTGACCCCTTTGTCATTATGTAATGTTCCCGTGGTATCATTTAACTTGTTTCCCATCCCTTGTGTATCTTGTAAATACCAGAGAGCTTCAGAGAGTCGTAGTAGACATTGGGCCCCCTGCCTGTCCTCTTGCCTGCATCACTTCAGGATGAACTGACAGTTTTGGCATTTCTGTACCTGGAGATTGTCTCAGCTACCAGGATACACTGGTCAGAAGTGCTAGAGATTCAAATCTCCCCCCACCCCCAGGAGTATCCCTTAACCAGTGACTTATAAGAACTGCTATTATATAAATACTCCTGTACCCCATCCCTTGGGTGTGATGACTCTGAAGGACTAGTTTATACTGGCTTGCAGATTTCCTGGGTTGAGGGTTCCAGGGTTAAGCTCTAATCGCCCACAGTGGTAACTTGTTAGATAACTCAGCTTTTACTGGCTGTCTTCCCTTCCCTGTCTCATTTTCTCATTCCACTACCAGCATTTCCAGGGAATACTTCCAAAATTTATTATGTGTACTTGAATTTTCATCTTAGGGTTGCTTCAGGGGGGATCCAAACTAACACAAAGCTTAAGTAGATTCAGATTCGAGCTTTTCATAAGAATCCATCACAGAGGCCTCACAATGTCTGGTTGTCCCACTGTTAACTGAGTGCTTCGATTGATCAGGGAATTCAGGTGATGACAGCCTGAACTCTTCATTGCAAATTTCCTCATCAGCCTTTCCTCTAATGATCTTATCCACTGATCATCACTGCCTGAATCCACATCTCTCACTTTTAATGTTTTATGAGACAGGGAAAGCAAAAACACCTGACTATATCATTTGAGCCCCTGAGTCAAGCTGTACCTGAAGCCATTACTATTCCTGGCCTTCTCACTATTTTTTTTTTTCCCAGCCTCACTGTGTGGTTTGCGGGATCTTAGTTCCCCAACCAGAGAATGAACCCGGACCCTGGCAGTGAAAGCACTGAGTCCTAACCACCAGACCACCGGGGAAATCAGACCTTCCAATTTTCTGAGCCAATAAATTGGAGTTTCTGGGCTAAGCCAATTGGAGTTTAATTTCTGTCACCTGCAACTGTACAAGTTCTTGATGAATACCAAGTATTGCTGCTACTGCTAAGTCGCTTCAGTCGTGCCCGACTCTGTGCGACCCCATAGACGGAAGCTCACCAGGCTCCCCTGTCCCTGGGACTCTCCAGGCAAGAACACTGGAGTGGGTTGCCATTTCCTTCTCCAATGCATGAAAGCGAAAAGTGAAAGTGAAGTCACCCAGTCGTGTCCGACTCTTAGCGACCCCACGGACTGGAGCCTACCAGGCTCCTCCGTCCATGGGATTTTCCAGGCAAAAGTACTGGGGTGGGGTGCCATTGAAAAGCAGATTGCTCACACACCAATTTATCTAATACAGACTCCAAACTGTGCATGTCTTCCCTTGGTTGGGAAGGACACCTCTATCCTGAGATGACTCCACCGTTGCTCTGATGACAGGGGCTCCTGGGAAAGTGGTCAATACCAAGATAATCCTCTTTCCGCTTTCCCAAGGTCTCATGGTGTGTGAGCAGAGGTGGCTGATGGGCGGGGGCGGTCCTTGCCCCAACTCTATGCCATATTTTGTTACCTGGGCCCACAGGCAATGCTGCTTGATCCCAGAGTAACCCACCTTCCTACCGTAGCACTTTTCATTGCTTTCTATCCATCCTCATCCTTTGCAGGCAACTCTCAAACATATAATTTCCTCCTCAAAAACATCCCTCCCTACAGGACAATGGGACAGCTCAGTTATTTTGTAGCATGAGCACACCTCTATTATCCCAGAGGTTAGTGACCTTAAAAGCACAGCTCCAGAGTAATACAACATTGTAAAGCAATTATACTCCAATTAAAAAATTAATTTAAAAAACACAGCTCCAGCTTAATCACACCCACCAATATCTCTTTTCTCACCCATTTTGGTGATCTCTCTCTCCCAAAGCCCAGAGTCAAATCAAAGTTTCCATTTTTAAAGACAGAAGATTGCTGATGTCTTTGAAAAGACTTTTTCCCACGAGCAGTTTTCAAAATATTTAACAACAGATACAGCAGGGATGTCAGTGAATCCAGATGCTGCTCATAAAAACAGATACCCTAGGATGAGCACATGCCAAGTTTCATCATCAGCTCTGGCTTTTCCCTCTTCTACTCCTAACTCTTAAATCTTAGGATCCAGTTGCATCTGGGGTACCTGCTTTCAGACACAAAACACCTGAGACCTTCTCAAATGATTGCTCATTTTCCCCTTCCCCCAGTAAGGCCGCCAAACATTGCTTCTACCTCTGTATGAATGCCACATCCATTTAATTGCAACAGCTTAGGGCAGTATGGCGGAGAAGGCAATGGCACCCGACTCCAGTACTCTTGCCTGGAAAATCCCATGGACGGAGGAGCCTGATAGGCTGCAGTCCATGGGGTCGCTAAGAGTCGGACACAACTGAGCGACTTCACTTTCACTTTTCACTTTCATGCATTGGAGAAGGAAATGGCAACCCAATCCAGTGTTCTTGCCTGGAGAATCCCAGGGACAGGGGAGCCTGGTGGGCTGCTGTCTATGGGGTTGCACAGAGTCAGACACAACTGAAGCGACTTAGCAGCAGCAGGGCAATATACTTGCAGGAAAGCCATCATTGGTTCTGATTAAATGAAGCCTGGTGGGCATCTCCAAGTCTCCCTTCTCGCCTGCCCCTCTGCCAGTGCAATGAATGTGAGCTCCTGTTTATCGAGGAACATTAAGGAGAAGGGGAGGAAACTTTGGTTTGCTTTTAAACTTCAATCTCAAACCAGTTGGGAGCAGGTGGTGTGACAGGCCAACTTCAAAGCAAATTTTGCCCCGGAGCCAGTGAACAAGCAGGTGTGCTGAGGGCAAGCATCTGGGGTCCTGATGTGTTGTGCTGGAATCTAGACTTCTGGAAGTCCAGGACAGTGATGGGAAAACATGGGGTTCTGGGGAGACCTTCCATCTAATGTTCTCTGGGGCAGGTGCCAAGCCATCCCCTTTGGGGGGTGTCAGATGGTGACAGGTCCAGGGCACTCAAGAACTGTTCAAAGCGTGCCTTAGTGGTAATCATGGCTTACAAACCCACATGTCTTCGATGGGTCAGTCATCTGGCATAAGTCTTTGACTCTTTATCGCAGCTCCAAGAGGTAGGCAGAATTATTTCCCCCACCTTACAGATGAGGAAGATAAGGCTCAGAGCGAAGTTAAGAGGCTTGCCAAGGCCACGCAGCTAAGAAGTAGCAGAAGTGAAATGTTAGTCTCTCTGTCGCGTCTGACTCTTTGCGATCCTATGCCAGGGATCCTCTGTAGCCCGCCAGGCTCCTCTGTCCATGGAATTCTCCAGGCAAGAGTATTGGAATGGGTTGCCATTCCCTTCTCCAGGAGGTCTTCCTAACTCAGGGACTGAACCCAGGTCTTCTGCATTGCAGGCAGATGCTTTATCATCTAAGCCACCAGGGAAGCCCAAGAAGTAGCAGAACCCATACTGAAACACATGTGGACGTAACCTCTCTCTTCTACTGCCTCCTAGCCCAGATCAACTTCCCTACTCTAGAGATGAATTAGGAAGCTTTTAATGCAAATAATAGATAGCCTAAACTGGTGCCAACAGTGAAGACATGATTTTGCTCAACAAGAAGTCAAAGGTAGAGTGGGCTTCAGGGCTGGGTTGACCCAGCAGTGCCACAGTGCCGTCAGGGATTCAGATTCTTTCCTTCTCTTCACTCTGCCATCCTTTGTGTGTGGTCCTTGCCTTCAACAATGACATCTCTTGTGTCCTAGTTGGCTGCATCTAGACCTGTCATGTCCCAGGGAAAAGAAGGTGGGGACATCTTCCTATCTCTTCACAGCAAGACACCTTTCCCCAGAAGTTCTTCTCTCTTATGGTTCTTTGAGTTGACTGGGTTCAGCAGGGCAGTTGCCATTTGTGGGTGGGTGGGGGGGCAGGTCTCTTGAGAGATTGCAGTCAGATGACAGCTGGGGTTTTAGTCATTCAAATGACAGCTGAGCTCAGTTTCCAAGATAGCTTCTTGTCTAGTGCTTCTGCTGGGAGGATTAAGCAGCTGGAAGATGGATGGCCAGGCATCTCTCTCATTACATACATCCATCCCTTCCATGCAATTCACTTGGGCTTCCTCACAGCATGGCAGTCTCAGGGTAATCAGACACCTCACAAGGCAGCTGGCTTCCTCTGGAATAGGAGATCTAGGTGGGAGCTGTAAGGCTTCTTATAACCAAGCCTCGGAAGTCACACAGCATCACTGTCACTTTATCTGTGAATCAAAATTCCACCTTAGGGCCAGCCCAAGTTCAAGGGGTGGGGGAGACAACACAAAGACATGAATACTGGGAAGTCTGGTTTATTGGTGGTGAGGGGACGGTCTTTGGAAACTAGCCCCCTTCCTTCTAGCAAACTTCTTATATGTCATTGGCCAGAACTGTGTCACAGGTCCATTCCTCAACCAATCACTTCTCCGGATAACCGGGTTAGTAAGAGGAGCCATCAGACCACAGGATGGATCACAATAAGGGGTCAACATCATTGTATTATGAGGAGTCGCCAGGGTGGCCTAACCCTTGCCTTTCCCATACTATTATGAATTCACTGTGGTTGGTTCTTACAGTGATTCTGCCCCCGCCCCCCCCCCCCCAAAAAAAAAAAAAACCCAAACACCTTCTTATCTCCCTTCAAGGCGGACTAGAGAATCAACAGTTGAGGACTGAGCCCAGTTCTGAACTTTGGCCAGTCCTCTGCCATAAAATATACTGAGGCTGGAGCAAGATTCTCTTGAGATTTTTTTTTCTTAAGTTCAAGTTGTCCTCTAAGTGAGATGGACCAGCTTACTGTTAAAGACTCTTCCAAAAACCGATTTAGCTTCTTGGCTCCTGTGATGTTCTCCTGTGTCCACAGTTGCCTCTGCCTGAACCATAAGGTAGACAAGTGAGAGGAGCGTGCAGGTAGCCTGGATGAGAACTTGAACCAGAAGTCCAAAGACCTCTCATTAGCCAGGTGACAGACATATGGCCATTCTTAGATAGATGGCTTGACCTCTGCGAGTCTCAAATTCTTCATCCATAAATGATAATAATAAAATACAGAGCTGCCACGAAGTTTCAATCAGATATTATCCAGGGATTTCCCTGGTGGTCCAGTGGTTAGGAGTCTGCCTGCCAATGCAGGGGACACACATTTGATCCCTGGTCTGGGAAGATTCCACATACCACGGGGCAACTAAGCCCGTGCATCACAACTGCTGTGCCCGCGTGCCCTAGAGCCTGTGCTCCTCAAGAGAAGCCACCTCGATGAGAAGCTCGCACATCACAACTGGAGAGTAGACCCCGCCCGCAATAACTGGAGAAAGCCTGAGCAGCAACGAAGACCCAGTGCAGCCAAAAGTCATTCATTCATTCATTTAAAAAACTATTATCCAGAAAAATGTATATGTTGATATATAAATACAAGATATTCTTATGAGAAAAGGAGGAGCTAGACCAGTATCATGGTCTGAAGGTGAGGGAGAGAATCAGAAGCCTGAGATTTGAGCTCTGCCCCTTCCCAGCTGTGTGTGTTCTTGAGGAAATGACGCCCCGTCTCTAATTCTCAATTTCCTTATTCATAAGAGGAGGGTCCAGTGAGAAGGCCTACATATCTGTCTCACAGAATCAGGGGAAGTTCAATTGAGATAAGAGATGTGAATGAGGTTTGAAACCCATCCAAGGCCCTACTGATGGGAGAGGAAGCAACAGAGAGTAGGTAATTTTCAAAAGGGCACAGCATGGGTATTCTTGGAGGCTCAGTCAGTAAAGAATCTGCCTGCCATGCAGGAGACCTGGGTTCGATCCCTGGGTCGGGAAGGTCCCCTGGAGAAGGAAATGGCAACCGGCTCCAGCATTCTTGCCTGGAGAAACCCATGGACAGAGGAGCTGGAGGGCTGCAGTCCTTGGGTTTGCAAAGAGTCGGATGTGACTGAGTGGCTAAACCGCAGCGTGGATTACAGTAGGTAGGGAGTATGTCTTAGGCAGAGTCCCCAGAAGCAGATCCTGAGACAAGGTTTCCAGTACAAGTAGTTACTTTGGGAGATGATCTTAGGAAAACCTGGAGGAGCATGGGAAAGCAAGGCAGGGAAGGGAGGCAGGTGGCAGTACAGGGTACATAGTCAAGCAAGTTTTCTGGGTGGGCTTTGGGGCTTAATTCCACTGGGGAATTGTGGCAATCAGTGTATACCACACACCTTAGAGTAACCCACCCAGGGGCGAGGAAGGCGGGACATTAATTCTCTGACAATTTTAGTTTGCTTGTGAGCAAGCTGAGCAGGCTCCAGTGGGTAGAGACAGTTCCTGCCAAAGAATTTCAACTGCTGGCCTTTTGCAAGTTCAACCAGCACGCTGAAAATGTAGATGTGACAGAAACAGACAGGGACAGTCACAAACAGTGTCACTAGACATAGACGACCAGTTACCTCTTAGATCCAGCCTACTGACCAGACAGGACAGTTTAACCATGGTCAGCTCCAAGGCTGTCCACAGCCCAAAGGGTGTTGTCTTGTTCAACCCTCCCCACAATCCATGAGGTTACACAAGATAAAGACACTAGAGTGTTGTGCCCAGTGTTGGGCGTGGAGTGAGCCCTTGATTGCAGTTAGACATTCTTCTTGTCATTTTTTTAAAAAAAGAGTATTTATTTATTTGGCTGCGTAGAGTCTTAGTTTCATCATGTGCACTCTAGTTCCCTGACCATGGATCGAGCCCCGGCCCCCTGCATTGGGAGCTCAGAGGCTTAGCCACTGGGCCACCAGGGAAGTCCCATCTTCTTGCCATCTTTATCATTGCAAAGGAAGGGGCTTAACTCAGAATCTGTTCTCTCCGGTCCTCCGTGGCCTTTGAGGAGCCCTATTCAACATTCAAATTTCTTCTTCGTTAAAAGGGGATCCTGACTTCCTCTCCCCTCTCTCCATTTTCCACGGGGTGATCATTATGAGTGCTGGGCATTTGGGGTCCCTTAGCACAAAGGTTCAGGGCCGCCATAAATTTCTGAAGTCCATCACACTCCATCCTGGTTTAGGGCCTCCTCACCCTCTTCTCAAATCTGGCTTCCATCCATCTGGAAGTCCTTCTCATCCCACCCAAATGCCCATAAACCTCTTTTTATTACTCTTTTTCCATGTCCCCCACCACCCCCAGTCATTTTACAATGATGACTTCAGAGATATTTAATACATATATAAAGGAATCCTTGCCGTTGAGAGTAAAGACGGGAAATTCATTTTCTTCCTTCCTTCCTTTTTTTATAAATGTACAAAAGAGCTCTTTTTAATGTGCATTTCAGAAATATCAGAAAATGTGGAAAGCAAAAGAGGAAATGTGTAAAAACATGGACAAACCAAGAAGGTGACCAAGTCTAAAAGTTTATGTCATTTTAAGCATGTTACTCTGCTTAGAGATTCACAGGTATTCTTTGACTATTTTTAATAATATAATTATTTTCACTTATTTTTAAAAGGCAAATATTCACATGGTTCCCATGTTCAAAGCTACAGAAGCATAAGGAGTGAAAAATTTGCCTCCTACTTTTGTCCGTACGACTCCATTCCCCACCCCAGAGCAACCAAAGTCATCACTTCCTTTGGTACCTTTCTCCTTTTCTACACATATTCTAGACCCACTGCTATGAATCTTAGCTTTTTCTTTAGTAATGTATCTCAGAAATGGGGTTCCTTTTTTCCTCCTTTTAATGGCCATATAGTATTCTGCTCTTGGGATTAAATCATGATTTATCTAACCACTTCCCTACAGCTGGGTGTTTAAAATCCCTTGTATGGACTTCCCTGGGGGTCCAGCAGTTAAGACTCCAAGCTTCCAGTACAGGGGGCAGGGGGTTTGATCCCTGGTCAGGGAACTAAGATCCACTTGCCATGCAGTGCCAAAAAAAAAAAAACCCAAAAAATACCTTGTAGATGCATCAGATCAGATCAGATCAGATCAGTCGCTCAGTCGTGTCCGACTCTTTGCAACCCCATGAATCACAGCATGCCTCCCTGTCCATCACCAACTCCCGGAGATCACTCAGACTCACATCCATCGAGTCAGTGATGCATGGCTATGCAAATTCACAAATCCACAAACTATTTTGTAACCTTGTTTTAAACTTAGTGATGTGTGTGTGCCCATGTATAAAAGAGAGACAGAGACTGAGAGAAAATTAATGAATAAAGTTCTGCACCATCAGGGATGCCAGGCATGTTTCATTTTGCAGACGTATCCTTGTTTTAACCCATCCTTAATCTGGCAATGATTGGTTGTTTCCACCACTGTCTAATTAAAAAATCGTTGCAGAATTACACCTACTTTGTGGCAAACAAGAAAGTCATTTTCAACCATGAGATTCCATGTGAAATAGAGCAATGAACCAAAACGCTACTCAATTAGGCATCAAGGAGGCTAAAAAGAATGAGAAGAACCCAGGTATCAAGAGCCCCGGTTTTTGTTTTGTTTTTTAACTCAATAAAGTGTCAGAGATCCTTTTGAGTTATTTTTTCCCTCCAATAGACTCAATGTTTTAACTCAGACTGGGCAAATAAATTATTTATAAATGACATTCCTTTCTTTTAAAATAAACACCTTTCCTCCAGAAATTTAGATAAATAAAATGTCATCTATTTATCAAATGGACTCTTCATGCCTAATAACCCGCGGCTCAGCTAAAGGAATTGTTATCTACCAGCTAGGTCAAAAGTGCAAGAGTCCAGACTTATTAAATCTAAGTCGAGCCAGGCCATTGATTAGGCCTGTGGAAGGAAGAGTGTTGGGGAGGGGCCTGTGGACACCTCAGTTCCCGGGGTCTTCTCCACTCCCAGATGATACCGTTTTCCCTGGCCTCGGCTTGTGTGTTTAACAATGTTTGTGTAGCACTCAGATAAAAGGAGCAGGGTGAGACTTAAGTGGTTGTTAAAATTGTCGGCCCCAAAGTCATCAGAATTCCGATTGATAACCCGCACTTACAGTGAGAGGAGAATTTGTTTTCTTAGGGAGGCTGATTTTCCCTTTTTAATGGCTGGGAAAACTTCCACTTCCACTTCGGGGCATTTTTGGTCTTCAGCTCTTATATATATATATACATATATATATATATATACTTTTTTCTTTCTGTAAGAGTTGAGCTTCTGAGCTAGCAGAAAGGGCTCATAGATATCCCGAACTGGAAGGTCAAGAAAGGTGGGGTTCAGGAACATAGGGTCTTAGAGTGATGGTACAGACGTGGAAACTGAGGCCCAGGGAGGGAGCAGAGTCACCCTGGACATGATGAATTGGAGTCAGCTCTGGGATCAGAACCCCAGTTCTTTTTACTTTATTTTTTTTTTTAAAGATATTTTTGATGTGGACCATTTTTAAAGTCTTAATTGAATTTGTTACGATATTGCTTCTGTTTTGTGTGTTTTGGTATTTTGGCCACGAGGCACGGGGCATCTTAGCTCCCTGACCCAGGATAGAAGTGGGGATCCTTAAGCACTGGACCACCAGGGAAGTCCCAGGACCCCAGTTCTTCACTCTTAGTCCATTTCTCTTTCCCGTAGTGGTTCCTTGACTCTCCTGTTTAGCCCTTGCCAATCTCCCCATTTAACAGGTGGATAAACTGAGTAAGAGACGTGCGTGCTTAGTCGCTCAATTGTGTCTGACTCTGTGGGACTCCATGGAGTGTAGCCCACCAGATTCCTCTGTCCATGGGATTTTTCAGGCAACAGTGCTGGAGTGGGTTGCCATTTCCTCCTCCAGAGGATCTTCTTAACCCAGGGACTGAACCCAAGTCACCCGTGTCTCCTGCTTTGCAGGCAGATTCTTTACGTGCTGAGCCATTGGGGACGCCAAGTAAGAAATGATCTCACCATAATTCAAGGCTAACATCCAGAATGCCTGACTTTTGTTCTACATCAGCTCTACTCCTCAGAAGCCTTGGAGCTTATTTCCACATTCTACTAGACTCAAAACTGGTCTAAGTTTTAAAAATATCTAGCCATGTGAAGAGAATGGGTAGAGAGTTCTGAAATCAGTGGAAACAACTCATCCCCTCCTGGAGTTTTTAGGAGTCGGATCCCACCATCACGGCTTCTTTGCGTTGTGGCCGTGGGGAATGGGTCTCTCTGGGCATCAGTTTCCTCAGCTGTAAAACAGGGATTATAATGATCCATACCTTATAGAATTTTGAGAAGGAAATTAAATAATCCATATAAAGTTACATGACATGGATTAAATGAAAAAAAAAATTGAAAAATCAATTCTTAGGAAATTCTGTGGTGGTCCAGGAGTTAGGACTCTGAGTTCTCATTGCCAAGGGCCTGGTTTCGATCCCTGGTCGGGGAGCTAAAATCCCATAAGCCACACAGTGTAGCCAAAAAATAAATTGATACTTAGCATATTTCTTGCCTCCCAGGAAACCCTCAATAACATTCTGGATATTAGCCTTGAATTATGGTGGGGTCCATGGGGTCGCTGAGAGTCGGGCACGACTGAGTGATTTCATTTTCATTTTCATGCATTGGAGAAGGAAATGGCAACCCACTCCAGTGTTCTTGCCTGGAGAATCCCAGGGACGGGGGAGCCTGGTGGACTGCCGTCTATGGGGTCGCACAGAGTCGGACACGACTGAAGCGACTTAGCAGCAGCAGCAGCATCTCTTAGTTGGCTTCCCTGATGGCTCAGCGGGTAAAGAATCCCATCAACACAGGAGACCCCAGTTCGATTCCTGGGTTGGGAAGATCCAGGAGAAGGGATCTTCCCTTCTGAATCTCCCTCGCTGGAGAAGGGATTGGCTACCCACTCCAGTATTCTTGGGCTTCTGTTGTGGCTCAGTTGGTGAAGAATCCGCCTGCAGTTTGGGAGACCTGGGTTTGATCCTTGGGTTGGGAAGATCCCCTGGAGAAAGAAAAGGCTACCCTCTCCAGTATTCTGTTCTGGAGAATCCCATGGGCTATATATTAGTCCGTGGGGTTGTAAAGAGTCGGATACAACTGAACGACTTTCACTCACTCATCTCGTACTTGGCTTCCCTGACGGCTCAGTGGGTAAAGAATCTGCCTGCAACGCAGGACAACACAGGAGACTTGGGTTATTACTACTATTACTATTGCCATCGATATTGTTGAAAGGTTTGTGGCTTCAGGCAAATCGTTTCACTTCCTAGGCAATGGTTCCTTCTCCTGCAAAACAAGTTTACTAACTACTTAAAGGGATTGTTCCAGGCGTAAATGAAATAATACATACACAATTCTTCTTGACACAGTGTCTGACACATGATAAGCGGTCTCCATATTTTTTTTTTGGCCAGGCAGCAGGCCATGTGGGATCTTAGTTCCCCAACCAGGGATCGAACAACTGCAATGGAAATGAGGAGTCTTAACCACTGGACCACCAGGGAAGTTCCTGACACATGAAATGTGAAACAAATGGAAGGTATAGTATCTACCTGTGATATTTACTTGTAAGAAACACGAAAGGCCATAATAGTATTTATGATGACGTCACTTTGCAGGACCGTGTGCCTTTAGGAGCTTCTTCTCGGAGTGAGTGGCAGGTATGCCTCCAGCAGCGCTGTCATTGTGAGTGACCATATGAATGATCCGGGTAAGTATTAAAATTGCCGATGCTACAGGTCAGAGGTTCTGATTCATATGGTTAGGCTGGAGCTTGGGATTCAGTGTTCGGGACCCATCCATTGGATGACAGGGTAGCAGATGACCCCAGACACCCACTTGGGGCAGTAATGTCATAAAAGTGGAGCTGTTTGGCATGAGGCCAAATAAGTATTCATGAATTAATTGATTTGTTTGTTCATCCATCAAGGAGTTATCAGTGCCTGTGAGTTCTAGGTGTTGCAGAGGAGCTGGCCATGCAGAATCCATGCAAGGCCGGCCCCGGGGACTACAGGCTGAGGTTCTGAAGACTGAGCCAACAGGTTCTGTGTCCAGCTGTGACAAGTTTCGACTTCTCCCTTCTCTCCGAAGCCAGACTTCAGGTTTTCTGCAAGCTAGTCGTGGATAAGAACACCTACTTCTGGTGGTTCCTTTAAGGATTTTGGCAAGGGAGGGCAATAATTAACCTTCTCTAAAATGGCTCAGGGCCCCGAACCTCAGCTCCTTTGTAATGGGACCTCTGGCTCCCCTTCCCCACGGCCCGCAGGTCTCAGTGGCCCCACTGTCAGAAGGTTTCAAAGGCCATTTGGAATTACTTAGCCCCAGGGTCATTGGGCCTCTCTCCAGCCCACTGAGATGCCCAGTTTCTCCATTTTCCTGTTTCAGCTTCGCTGGATTTGTTCATTCATAATAGCAACCAAATGTCCCCCAGGCCTAAAAGGCCCTCTTTCTCGTTCCCCTGTTCGATGGGGCTGTCTACATTAGCTCCGGGTCCCTTGGAACAACCTCTCATTGCAAACCCACCTAATTGATTTCTCCAGACTCGCTGTTCTTGCTGACTCGTCCTAGGCAGCTCATTATCAGAACTGTAAATCTGAGCAGGGAACACACCCCGTTCACTCACTGTGGCTCTGCTCAGGGGGAACAGGGTGTCATCTGGGTTTATGAACCTCCGGAATCCAGAACCATGGCTGCAAGGGCAAAGAAAGCTTCTGGGGAGCTCTCAAAGCAAGAGCCTTGGAAGGGACGTGGACTTGAACTCTCTACATCTTTTTCTTTTGGCCAATGGAAGAGCCGTGCCAATGCCAATGGAAGAGTCACTGTAAACGTTGAAAGTATTAATCTTTTGTTATGGAAGAGCTTCAAACATATGCCGGAGGAGGAAGGAGGGTACAGTGAAACATGGCAATTTCATCACTCACCTTCATATCTATATATTTAATTTTATTGAAGTCGAGTTGATTTACAGTGCTGAGTTAATTTCTTCTGTATACCAAAATGACTCAGTTATTCATATATATACATATATTCTTTTCCATTATGGTTTATTAAAGTATTGAATCTAGTTCCCTGTGCTGTACAGTAGGACCTTGTTGTCTGTCCCTCCTGTTTATTACCCAGCTTCAAACATCGACCTTTGGAGGAGGAAGATAGAAAAGTATAAACCCTTCAAACTATTTCTGCCTCCCAGTACTAACTTCTTGATGTATACACAGCTTTGTTTTAATGTGTATGTAACACACACATACACAGATGCATACACATAAAGAAAATGGAATCCTTAAAATATATACTACTTTAAATCTACTTTCCTCCCATAAAATTGGATTTTTAGTAACTGTGTAGTATTCCATCTATAGTTGCTAAGTCGCTTCAGTCATGTCCAACTCTGTGCGACCTCATACACGGCAGCCCACCAGGCTCCCCCGTCCCTGGGATTCTCCAGGCAAGAACACTGGAGTGGGTTGCCATTTCCTTCTCCAATGCATGAAAGTGAAAAGTGAAAGTGAAGTCACTCAGTCGTGTCCAACTCTTAGTGACCCACCAGGACTGCAGCCTACCAGGCTCCTCCATCCATGGGATTTTCCAGGCAAGAGTACTGGAGTGAGGTGCCATTGCCTTCTCTGCCATCTATAGTTAAAACATCATCTTACCAGTCTCCCATTTTGGCACATCTAAATTCTTAATTTTTTGTGTGTGTTATTACATGTTTCTTGGCTATGGACATTTTTATATAAAAATACTTATCCATATTTCTGGGGACTTCTTTTTTTAAAAAAATAATATTATTTATTTAATTTTTTTTTTTTTTTTTTTTTTGACTGTGCTGGGTCTCTGTTGCTATGCAGGCTTTTCTCCAGATGTGGCATGTCAACTTCCTACTGTGGTGGCTTCTCTTGTTGTGGAACACGGGCTCCAGGGCACGCAGGCTTCAGCAGTTGCAGCTCCCGGGCTCCAGAGCACAGGCTCAGTTGTTGTGGTGCATGGGTTTAGTTGACCCTCGGCATGTAGTTTTATTCCTGGACCGGGGATCGAACCCATGTCTCCTGCATTGGCAGGCGGATTCTTTACCACTGAGCCTCCAGGGAAGCCCTTTCGGGGACTTGTTTAGAAAACTTTTCTAGAAGTGGAACAGTCAGCATGTGCACTTTTAAAAAATAAACCGCAAACTGCCAAAGCACCTCCAAGAGGGTTGTTTTCATTTCCAGTCCCCCCGATATTGTCAAAGAAAGCTTGCTGTTTCAGTTAAAATCAGTTCCCGGAGGCCCCTGACTTTGAAGGGCCCAGAGACTTGGCCTGTATTTCTCATTGTAAATTTCCTTCCCTAAATAAGAGAGCTCTGAGGAGACAGGAAAAGAGAGGATGAGAAACGGTGATGGGTGTAGTGGGAAGAAAATGACAGATAAGAAGAAAGGAAGGAGGGAGGAAGGGAAGGAGGAGGGGAGGATGGATCATACAGGGACCAGGAAAGAGAAGATGGGATTGAAATAAGGTGGGAAATGGAAGAGACCAAGAGAAAAGGGATGGGGATGATTAGTCTTTTTGCTAGAAGCTGCGGGGAAGGAGACAATGAGAGGCAGCAGAAACCATTGGTCATTATTATTCTAAAAAAAGAAGGAGATTCTGTGGGTCCAAGAACCCTACACTGAGCTGCTCACCCTGCCTGGTGTTCTGGCCATCCCACTTGAACAGATTCCACAGGCCCTGCGCACCTATCCCTGGGGGAGACATCCTAGAAACCTTCACGTTGCAGTTTGTCAAGAGGATGCTCTGTGTTTATAAACACAAATACCGTTTGGGGAAAACAAATACAAGGGAAATTTATAAAAATTATGTGGTGACTCTTGGGGGGCGGGATGGGGGTGAGGAATGGGATTGAGAGGATGATTCCTTAAACTTGACTGCACCCTGGCAGGGAAGACCACATGGGGAGCCAGGACCAAAAATAGAAGAGCCTCATCTCATCCCCGGGTTCCCAGCCCTCCATCCTGAAAGCCTGCCCCTCCGCACAAAACGGAGAGTGACCATAGGGCTCTGGGAGACCATTTAAGGCTTTGAAAACCTTCAGCTCTGAAACGCCAGTCTGGTGACACCCCCCGTGCCAAGGGCGGATGAGCGTGTTTTGTCCCTGGGACGTGTGCTATCTCTGATTGGAATGTAAGAGCTGTCTGAGCTTCCTTATCCTCTCTCCCTCCCTCCCTCCCTCCATTTCTGTCCTAAGCTAAAATGACCCTGAGCAAAACTTGACCCTGCACCACCCCCAGGACAGCAACCCTACAGATGCCCTTTTTTGTTGTTGTTGTCGTGGTTCAGTTGCCAAATCTCCTTGGGGGTCGGGGGTGGGGCATCCTGTGATTAGTGATGAAAAACCCTTACCTTTTAAATGCTTCATCAAGTTGAGCAAAGATAAAAATGCAAAGTTAAGAGTGGTTTCCATTGAGAGCTCCATTTGCGATTCAAAAGGTGGCAGAATATAAAAAGGTATGTAAAACACGAACCTGGACACTGGCAGAAATGGGGAGAGAAACCAGAGGAGGACTAGTGAGGGGTCATTCCATATCAGACTCTTCTGTTAGATATTTTTTTAATTGCATTTATGAGCATTCATTTAAAAAATATGTTATTATTGTGGTGGTGGTGGTTGTCATTGTTATTATTTAAAGCCTCGTGGCCCTGGTTTGAATCCTGCTCTACTAGCTGTGAAGATGGGGTATGTGACTTCACTAGATTTCAGCTGTAAAATGGGTGATGGGGCTGTTTGCCTTGCCAGGTTGTTGTAAAGAACAGTTAAGAGTGTGCAAACCTCTTAGCATCAACTTGGCACGTGTGGTCAATAAATGGTCCCCATCCCCATCATCACCCTCACCCTCACCATCACCATCATCCTTAGTGTTCGTGTCTGTGGCTGTTACTCCGCCCACAAAGACCCTGGTTGATTGTTTGTTTGTTTCCTGAAGGCCAGGAAACCCCTGTAATGTCATCCACCGGCTGTTCTTTGAAGTAGGGCTGCCTGCTCTACCGACTAGGGAGGGAGGGAGCCATGTGTTACGATCCTGAAGCATATAGATCTTCCCCCGCAGATCATTAGGCTCACGTTTGTCACATTTATTTTAAAGAAACTGGTAGGGAGTGGGTGGGTGAGGTTAATTGCTCGATGGATGCTGGGCAGCCCTGTTCTCCAGATGAGAGGAGGTTCAACAGGGCCTGGACTGACCCCAGAGGCACGGCTGAGGCCCCAGCCCGCAGGCCTGACCCAATAGACACAAAACTCTCAGCCTGGATTGGGGTGGCTGGGGACTATGTTTTCACCCTTGGGACACTAGGCTAAGCAGAGAAACCGGAGTAGTTTGCTTTTGATTCTTACCCGCGCTGGGGAAAGCACGAGCCTCCATTCTATATTCATAGCGAGTCAGGCTGGACTCCTCTGTATCCCACTCCCAGGGTGAGTCAAGGGCCATTCTGTTTGGAACTCTTCTCCGGGGCACGAATCATTTCATAGGGTGGGGAGGAAATGACATGGTGCCTTTTGAGATCTGACTGCTTGTCCTTCAGGTGGCAACTGGTCCCCAAGACAAGTTAATGAAAGCAACCTCTCCCTCCATCAAGGGTCAGACTTCCCAACAGACTTTTATCGTGAGCATTCTGTGCGCCTGCAGGAGCCACAGCGAGGGCCACGTGGGGCTGACCTTCCTACAGTCGAGTGACTCTAGGACGTCACTCATTGAAACCTCCAATGGTCCATCTGCAAAATGGGGAGATTAAGAGTTCGCACCTCGTAGGCATTTTTTTTTTTTTGAAGGGTTAAAACACAAAAGTGCTCAATAACTGTAGCTACTATAACATCACCACCACCGCCGTCATCATCATTAAGACAACATAAGACCCAAGATTAGCTTCCTCCTGAGAGTCCTCTCCTAGCGCCCAAACTGCCCATTTTCCCCCAAAGAAAAGAAGCCAACCCATAATACAGTAAGACTCAGCCCTTACAGAAAATCAGGAACACACAGCAGTCCTGGATAAATTGGTTGGAAATTAACTCCCGGTGGATAGAAGGAGGTGATATATCTATCCAATGCTGATTTTCTGACCACCAAAAATACTCATTTTTACGGACCTGCTGGGGCTCTATAGATTAACAACCTTGGCCCAGTACTCAGACACTCATCGCCCCCACCCCGGCAAAGCTCCCCAGTCCCCAGGAGAAGGTGTGACTTCAGACATAATGGTAAGGATGAGGGGGATGAGGTGGGGGCGGGGGGCGGAATGCAGGCCTGTGTGTGAGGTGATTGTAACCAGAAACACCTCGGCAGGCATCTCGCTGCTGTCCGGAGCGGCAGCTGGCAGGCAGCCGGGCCGGGAGCCGGGAGCTGGCCCGTGGTGCCCGGGGCTCACCGCTGAGCGCCCCTCCTGGGCCCGGCCCGCCGATAGCTTATCGGGCCCACTCCGGGGGGGGCCCTGTGCTGGAAACCGGAAACGCGGCTGAAGGCCAGGGGATGCTTCATGGAGCGATCTGTGGCGCGGTGCGCGGGCACCAGCTTTTAGACTCCGCGCGCGGGGCTTCCTCCATCCACCGGCAGCCAGGTAAGGCACCAGGTGGGTGGGGAGGGACGGATGCGCCTCGGCTTCCGGGCAGTGTTGCTACGGGACACGGGAGAGCTGGGAGGGGGTGTGGAGGTTGAGAGCACAAGCGGGGATGCCAGGGGCCGGTGCAACCTCGGAGCACCTGGGCTTCAGTGTGGGGGTGTCATCAACGCAGGGAGAGGAGCGACAGTGCTGGCACGCATGCTGTGCACCCCATGTTGTCAGTAAGAGGGCGCCTGCTTTGGGGTACCCAACCTCCGATGTGCTTTCCCACAGCTGGTCAAAGACTCCTGGGTTCGGGCGCTGATGTTGTGTTCAGTTGTGTGCCAGCATGCATTTTGGGGTACCTGTGATTTGGGGATGACAGGGCCTAAAGTAGAGGCTACTCATGGTGCATAGAAAATGACAGGGATTTGGGGTCTGAAGCCCTGAGTTTCAATCCAGGTTCTCCATTTTTTACTGTGCACTCTTGGGCTGACTGCTTAACCTCTCTGGGTCCGGCCCCTTCATCTTGAAAGGAGACATTCTAACCGCCACTAAGTGGGTTATTAGAGTTTATTAATAGTAAGATGATTTGTAAGATCCTTATAAAATAGAAAAGAAAAACATATTTGGGGGTTCAGTTATTATTGGGAAATTTGGGCACTGTGTTGGGAGTCAGTCGGCTCTGGAATGAGTGCTCCCCCGGAAGGAAGGTCCGGGCGGGAATAAACAGATAGAACCCTGGCCTGCTGCTTTTGCTCTGAGCAGGTGTCCCCAGACCGGGGAAAGAAGTTTGGGAGGAATGGCGGCGAGAGGCAGAGATCCACCGCCAAGGGTGCCAGACTTCAACCAAGTGCATCCCCAAGCCTCTAAGTCCAGCATCGTAAACAAGTCGCTCGGGACTGGGTCCCTGGGAGATCGCGGGCAAAGCCTGGTCCCCAGCGCGTGGTCTCCAAGGCTCGCCCTCGCATGGGGCCAGCCGCGCGCTCCCGGAGCGTGTCGAGTTCACTCGGGACAGCCGGAGACCCGCGGGCAGACGCGCAGACAGACAGACGCCGCGGTGCCGGGCGGTCTCCGGCTGCGCCCGGGTCCGCGAATCAAAGGAGGGGCGGGCGAACTCCTCTCACCCTCTCACCCTGCTTTGCTGGCCCGCTCTGCTCTGAGGCTCCGGAGAGTCAGCTCACGTGGCCCCCAAGCCCCGTGGCGTCCTGGGGTCCCTCCCTAGGGCACTGGTCAGTGTTTACGCTCCGTCTCTTCGCTTTAAGCCAGGGACTTTCACCTGCCCAGGGACCCCGAAAAATTGTATGCAGAATCGCCTATTTGAATGCTTCCCCGCCCCCTCCCCCTTTTCTTTCATGGTGAGGAGGAAGTCCATCCTTTTATCTGCTTCTTAGTGGGATTCACAGACCCCCAAAGTTAAGAACCACCCTGCCCCATCAAGAGCTCCAAGTCTTATTCTGGATGCAAGGTGGAACATTATAGATTTTGTGTTCTATATATACCTTCAAAATCAGTTCACTGTTAAGGAGAAGATACAGTTTAGCCCACAACCGGGCACACACGCACATTCTAAAAATATATATATATATATATATATATTTTTTTTTTCCAAAAGTTTAAAGGGAAACTGAGGCTCAGAGAAGCTTTGCTGTTGGTTCAGGGTCAGACAGCCAGTTAGAAGCTGGACGCAAAGCTCAGGCTCCTTGTATCTTAATCTAAAGCTTTAAGAATCCTGAGTGTCATGAGTACACTACATGGCCAAATCGCCTCTAACATGCGACTAAGGAGGTGGCTTCTGGTCATTGATACCCTTTAATGGGGCAAGCTAACCTGGTTTGAAGGAAAAAACTCGGGTGGAGTGAGCAGCTGCCATCAGAACGGGAAAGTGAAGGACCCAGCTTAGCTCTTTCCTTAATTAGAGGATTTTTTACCTTTTGGATCCACCAAGAAACTAATGGAAACTGAGTTTTCTCCAGAAAAAGACACCAATGTTTTTTATCGGCAAACACATAAGTTTGCCAATAGTATCCAGTGTTCCTCAGATCTCTGACCGTCACCGTGTAATGATATTAAGAACCTTCATTTTAACTGATCATAACCTTGGAGAAAGGCGGGTTTGGGGGACCCTCTCGGAATAAGTTCACTCTGAAGAGGCTTGTCCCGGGGAATGTATGGGATACTCATCCACACACGTGTAGACACAGACACAATCCATGGGCATACGGCGCAACTACTGGAGCGATTCCGCACACTCCTGGCTCCGTACCCACATCCAAGTTGCGGGTCGCCAGGAAAAAAAGTTCAAGTCGCCAGCCCACGGCCAGCTGAAGTGGTCTTTAACACCCAGGCCCCTTTAGCCTCATTGTTTATCCATCTGAACGACTCCCCTGCCCCTGGCCCACTCCCACCCCCCACCTTTCCGAGGTCGACTATAAAAATAAACTATTTTTCCTTGTTAATAAATCTCCGCTCGGCGCCCTCTTTTAAAGAACTCAAAAAAAAAAAAAAAAAAAAAAATCACTGCGCCCAGCGCAAGCGAGCAGAGATTAATCTCGAAGCAGGATTTATGTGGCGCGGGCATCCTCAAACAATTGGAGTCATAAAGTGAAATGAGATTCGGAGGCGGGTGGGGGAGGGGGAGGGCCTCTGGAACCACAAACACGTTTGTGTAGCTAAACAATGTGGAAACTCTTAAAGACCCTTTTTCTGCAGACATCTTGCAGCCCCGGCGCTTCCCTGTCAGCCCGCGGGAAAGGGAGAGATATATTAACTGAAGACACAATCTAAAATTACTTATGGGTTTTAAACATGCGGGCAATGGGGGCGGGAGTGCTGATAAACTGTTGTCCATATTTCCTTCTCTCGGTGTATTATTTCCAAGATATTTCACCCCCTTCCCAATGTCCCCTCCCTCCCCGCCCCTTCTTTTCTCTCTCCATTCATTACGTTGACTAGTGTGCAGTGGCCGAAGTCTGGCGGGATTGGAGACCAGACGGCAGGACCCTGGTTTGCGCGTATACGCGGGGCGCAGTTGTGCCTGTGCGTAAAGACGCTGGTGGGGCGCACGGCGCGGAGGCACAGGAGCTCAGATCGGTCATATCCGCCCCTGGGGTGACCTTTCTCAGGACCCTTTCGGGCCGTTACCTGCAGACATTCTAGATTCTTAGAGGCGCTAGAAATTTTGAGGAGCATATTTAAGCGCAGCCTTGGTCAGAATCGCAGGCGAACCTTTCCCCTTCTCGCAACTAAGAAGGAACACGAATGCCCAAGCAATTATGGGTCCCAGGCCTGATCTGGACATTTAGAGTTAGTTACGGCTCCTTCAAGTTTCCAGGCGTAGTCTGGCTGCACTGTTCAGCTTCAGACATTCAGCTAGGGGAGAAGTGGACCCTCCAAGTGGTTGGAAGGACTTGTGTAAAACTGTAGCAAGCTGAAGAAATGGGTGGCCTAGGACCCCCCCGGACGCATCGTACCCTGGAGCGATGCCGACATCTAGAGCAAAAGACTCACACCGTCATCAAAGACCTGCAGGGACTAAGCAGCCCCAGTTAACTAGCCTGTGTGAGCTCCAGTTTGCTCATCTGTAAAATGGGAACATAACCGGCACCTACGCCCAATAAATGAATAAAAAGGTCGATGAAAAGCGTAGGTGGTCAACGAGTGGCAGATGTTTTTGTGGTTTTCACTTGTTAGGACTGAGTTGTGAGAGCCTGGCAGGGGCCACAAGACTGCCCTGTTATTCTATAGAAGGGACGTAGTCTCCCGGAGGGAGGGAATTAGGATACACTTAAAGATTGAAAGTCTGATTTCTGGATTCATTCATTGATTCAATAAATAGCCCATTAGTTTCGATCTCCGTTCTGAACCCTGGGGACCCAGCTGTGACCAGGAGAGCTATCCGTCCTATCCTCCAGCCCACTGATCACTAGTAGAGACCGTTGAGAGGAACAGTGTCTAATTTGGTGCCAAACTCTAGCCTGCGTATTTCCTTAACGCCTTTCTGGCTACGGCTGGGGCGCTCTGCGGACAGAATCCCGCCCCCAAGAGGCACGCAAACATGAAAGTCGCCAAGAGAAAAAAAAAGATAAAAAGAAAACCCCGCAAAGGCTGGAGACATTCCCCTCCACGGAGGACGCCTCTGTGGCCGCCGCTGAGCGCCAGCCTGTGACCCGGAGCGCAACTTCGCCCGGGCCGCCGGCTGCCGCTGTCGCCTTAGCAGGGCAGGAGTCCAGCAAAACAGTTCTAAACGTGTCTGGGCCCGATTCCGAAGTGTGAGGCAATCCCTCCGGCCCACGCTTCAGGAGGACCCTTTATTTAGGCCGGGCAGCTCTCGTCTCCGCCACTTATGTCATCTTTTCTTGGTGCGCGCGGGCAAATGTTCTCCGCTTGAGCCCAGCGACCCTCTTTTCTGAGTGACCTCCCCCTCTTGGGCCCCCGTGGGGTTTACACGCCCTCTCCCCGGGGATGGGGGTTGGGGTGCACCTTGGCCTCTGAGAAAAAGTGTTCGCTAGGACCATGTTCTCAGTGCCTCTCGAGTGTGGAGGAGGCAGACTTTCCAGCTCAAACCGGGCTCTTTGAATTAAAACGAAACACAACCAAAAAAAAATTTTTTTTTGTTGTTTTAACTGTGGCTAGAAATCTACAAATTCCCCTACCCTATGTCTCTTGAACTATCCTGGCGAAATTGCCAAGTATCCAGATGTTACCCTGAGTCTTCCAGAATTTACTGATTTTGCCAGGGGATCCAAAACTGTTCTTATGGGGACAACTGTCCAGACTGTATTAGCAAAAGTGAGCAGTCCCTTCCTCTGGCTATGACTCTGAAGATTACACAGTCTCCTGAATTTTCCAGATGCTTCGAGAATGTCTTCCTTTGCCAAATTTCCAGGGCTCCCCGAGGGTGGGATGGAGGGAGAGAAAAATGGATGCTGTGTGGAGGCTGATGAGGAGGGTTCATCCTGACCTCTTCTCAGAGCTTATGGGCTTTCAGGGTGCTCTCTCGGCCTAAGAAAGGGCCTCGGAGCCAGGTTTTCGAAATGGACGTACCACTCTCTCCCCACACACCACACACAAGCCCCCCACCCCTTGTACACACAGACATAGAAAATTAAAGCACTCCTTCTGGCTGTCCAGAAATTAGTTCTCTAAAACTTCCCTAACAACTGAGATAATTAACTGTATATGGGAGAGGGCAAGCTAATGCTAAAATCTCAAAATAATTTTCTGAGTTCTTTTCCCCTGTTATTTCAAGGAAGATGTAGAGACACCTTTTATCTTGAAAGGCAAAAGACAAACAAACCCCTCCCCCCGTAAATGTGTGTTTGTTTTCAACAACTTTCTCCCTGCACTGAGCAGCCTAGAGCTCCTCAAACCCAGAGGAGGCGAGTGGACAGTGGGAGCGTTGGCTCAGGGTATGGGACGATTTGGTCAGTTTTTCAGCTTCAGGAAAACATGGTCAGATCTCACCCAGAGCGGATATGGCTTTGCAGCAGCCCAGGAGCCAATTTCTGATTCTTCCATTTCCTGGAGGGCCTCCCTTAGGCGAGAGGGGTTCTTTGGCAGCTCTGTATCCCTGATGGAGCCCAAGGATAGAGGCCGGGTCTACACTAGCAAAGCACAGGGGTTCCCCAACAATTTGGATAGTTGGAAAGGAAAACCCGCCATCATACTGGGGTGCAGGGGATGGAACAGTCTGGGGGCACTTGGTCTTTATTCATCTCAAAGCTGTAGATCTCTGCTTGGAAACAGGAAAGCCGAGACTTTTAGGAGTCCCCTCCTCTGGGGCTCCTTGAGGATCGGGGTTGGTTACTGTCCTCCAGTTGTGGGGGGACATTTTTGAGGGTACAGTGGTCCTTTGACTTTTGCAGCTGGAAAGAGGGGATTAAACTGTGTCTATGGTTGTCCCCCTCGCCCCAGCCCGCAGCACACAAAGAGGAGGAAAGTTTAGTATGTGGTAAGGGGTTATCCACGGCTTCACTGTCTGCAGGAAGCCTGTGAAGGTTAAACAAGTGACAGATGTGGCCCTGGATTATTACTGGGGTTCTAGAGACTTTATAGTCGGGGTTCATAGATTGCCATCCCCTTAGAAGATTCTGAGATTTTATTGCATCCAAAGGATATTCCCAGCTCCCAAACCCTAAACTAGAATCTGTTTCCCACCAGTTGTTCCCCATCTACCTACGAACTCCAATTAAACTGAAATACCTCTGTATGGGGTTGGGAATGCAGTTATCAAAATCCAGGGTTCTACAGTCTGAATACCTGAACTGTATCACTCTCCTTACTGGCTAAGTGACTGTGGGCAAGCTATTTAACCTCTCTGAACTCCTTCTCATCTGTGAACCAGGATAACAAGGATAACAACGCCTCCTTCACGCCGCTGTTAGGAGGAACTAGCCAAGGAAGGGGGCAGGAGGAGGGAATAGCCAGACCACAGTCAGGTCTGATGGCTGAGTTCTCAGCTGGAGGTTTGCAGAGGGGACGCTGGCAGTGCACATCCTGGCCAGATGGTGCCAACAGACTCAAATAAATATATATTGATGGGCTATTCCAGAAACAACAGTGTGTGGTGGGGGATATCTTCCTACTTCAGCTGTATGGGTGGATGTCTGCTTCCCCCTGTCAAGTGCTAAGCGGTGGGTTCCAATCCAAGCCCTGCCCTTTTCTAGCTGAGTAACTCTGAGCAACTGCCTTATGCTCTCTGTGCCTCGCCTGCGCAGAAGTGAGTCCTGCCTGGGGGTGGTTGTGCAGATCAAACAAGTAGGTGCCTGGCACAAGCCAGTGAGATTGAAAGATACAATATCACAGCACGTCGTAACAAACACATAAGCAAGCCTAACACAATATACACATCCTAATGGAAGGTAAACGCGGTATAATATGCGATATTACGATGTGTTATATTGTATTATAATCCTGGGCACACGTGTGCGCGCTGGGAGGGACGGACTGCCTTAGCCAGGACGTACTTCGCCATTGCAGTGCCCGTAGGGGACACTTGGGCTTGCTCTCCCACCTTTTCTCCAGCGGTTGCCAGCTGGGGTTTCGCAGCGCGCTCACGAAGCTTGGCAAAACGCAGGACTTTCGCTTTCACCGCGTGGCGCTGCTCTGAGCCGGCTGCATCCTGCCTGGGCAAGGTTTAAGGAGGCTCCCGGACGCCGGGAATCGGTGGCTGCGTCCGGTCGTTCTGGGTGGCACCCGGTAGCCCTCGGGCACGAAGGAGACCGTGCGTCGGAGGGAATCTGTGTCTGAGTGCGAGGCAGTGCTGTGCAAACCCCCGCCGCTGCCGGGATCGCGCCGACCTCGGTGAAGCTTGGGGGCGGCCAAGAGAGGACCTGAAAATATACCAACCCGTTCTTTCCACTTCTTCTTTTCCATCCACGCCGGGAGCTGGCAGAGCCTGCTTGGAGATGACAAGGTTGGAAGCAAGGCTATTTTTTATTTTACGCGCGCCTTCTCCGGACGTGGCCAGTCCCGCGGATGTTCTCTCTGACCAACATCGAGAAATGTTTTTGGGGAACCTTTTCTTTGGCCCTTTAAAGGTACCCGCACAACTGTTTGCGGCGGTAGAAGCATGGCGAGAATACCAAATCGCTGGCACACTGAAAAATTTGCCCAAAGAATCATACCCCTATAGAAGTACTTATGCACCCCAGATCCGAGAGCGTCGGCGCGTGGGCATGGAATTATTCTCACATCCTTCCTTAATCATTCGCCTATGTTTTCTGCACTTTCTGGCACGGATATTTCTATTATCTCTGTGAACAGAATCGTCTTGGGGCACACACAATTATTTGCACGCGTGTTAGCACGTATACACTTCATTATACACACACAAACTAGGGCACACCCGCAGCCATCTCGCTTCTGCGCCGCCCTTGGCGCGCGCACACGGGCAGACCTCAGGCTAAGAGGCGAGCGAGGTCCAAGTGTATTATCTTCTCGGGGAAAAGCCCAGGGTTTAGAGGAAAAAACTCTCTGGGGTCTGCGTTGGTTCTTTGTTGTTGTGGTTCTTTTTTTTTCCTCGGACAGAGGTCAGAAGTCAGACAGTTTCCTCGCTAGGAAAGACGGCGGGGACAAAGGCCAGGCAGCGGGTCACCAGTTTTGAACCGAGGTCCAGGAATGGTTCTAGGGTGACGGGTAGGGCTGTGAGCCCCGATCCCTCGGAACAGTCTCCCTGCCTCCCCGGGGTCCGAGAGCCAGGTGGGACGACGGGGAGGGACCTACTAAGGCCTGCTCTCGGAGGCTCAAGGAGCTGCGTTTATTTTCTAGTTATTCTTGGCCGCTTTCCACGCGATTATTTGTAGCAGCGCAGGGAACTTCTGGGAGAGCGGGTGCCTTGCGGGAGTTGGGGTAGGGGGTCCCTTTGCCTGGCCCCACGAGTTTTATGACATCGGAGCTCGGAGGGTGAAATTACAGGCGGCATCAAAATGTGTAAATTATAGGTTTGTGTTGTAAAGAGGCCTAAGCGCGGTCGCTGGAGAAAGGCGGGTTTGTGGGTTCCAAGCTGATTCCGAGCCCGGCGCGGCGCGCGCCAATGCACCCTGGGCGTTTGCGGACTCCATCCCCAGGCGCGGCAGCCCGGCCGCCCGGGCGCTGGAAAAGACGGTGTCCCAAACCGGGTGGCCTCACCAGCCGGAGAGGAAGAGACCAGGCGGATCTCCGGCGCCCGAGGCCGTTAGGCCTCGCAGCCAGAACCGCGGGAACTGGGGCCCTGCCTCCCTGACCCACCCGGGAACTCCACACTGGCAGGAGACACCTTTTAGCTCCGGCTTGCTGAAATTAGGTTTAATCCAAGATACTTTTTTATGCCTAGCTGTGGGCAAACTCTCCTTTAGATGTCTCTTCGACCACAAAAGTGGAGCGCGTTGGAGACAATTTCGGCAACATTTCAGTTACAGGGCTGTTTTGACTTCACTTCTCATCACTTAGCTTTTTCTGGATCTCTTCTTTCTTTTCTCCTCCAGGTCTTATCTCCCCCCTGCCCCTCCCTTTCTTTCCCCTCTTCTCTCCTCCCAGGCCCTCCCTGTCTCCCTCCTGTCATCTTTCTTTCTTTCCCTTCTTTTAGTCCTCACCTTGGAGGTATTTCCACACTCCCCCTTCTTTGTAAAGTCTTTTTCATTATTTAAACTATTTTGCATTTCCTTTTGTTCCTCACCCTTTGCTCTTTTTAAAAAATTACTTTTCCCACTTCCCTCCTATTTCCTTTGTACTTAGGTGCTCCACTTCTTGGAGACTTGGAATGTGCAGCAGTTGAACTTACACTTTCTTGATTACAAGAAATCCAACTAAAGCAGGTCCCATTGGCCTGGAGAAAAGCAGAAGCAGGGAAGCAGACACTTAAATAACAGCCCCCAGAAGCCTTGGTGTTTGGTTAGCACCAAGCTCTCCAGGACCCAGTGTACTGTAGAGGAGAAGCGAGCTGGAGGATTACTAAGAACTCAGACATTCCATAGGCAACAGGACTGTCCACTTGGACAGGGTAAAAAAAAAAAAAAAAATGTATATATCAGCAGTCCACCCTGTGTGTTATCAGGCAGATGTACGCACCAAGATCTGGGCTGCCCATTGGATTCCCATTTTTGTGTGATCTGAGAACCCAGGAGAAAACCTTGCCAAGAGTTAGCACGAATTTCAAGAAGACAAACAAACCACCCAATGTTAAAATCTTCCTGAGACCACCTAACTCCCTTCCTCGATGTGAGATTGTTTTTTCCTCCCCTCTGAGCCCAGGTCTCCCTCTTCTCAACAGCTGTTCATCCATTGTTATATTTATTAGGTAAATATAAACCCCATAAATATGCCTGAATGAAAACCTTCATGTTCCCTAATATGCTGTTCAGAGTCACCAACATTCATCTTCCAACCGTTTGACTCCTTTGGTTTGACAAAGAGTGTAAGAATTCTACACTCTGGCCCCTTCCCCTAAGTGATGAGAATATTAACATCTGACCATTGTGCCCCCATAAGTAGCCTCCACCCACCCACCTTTCCAAAGCTTCCTTATTAATAAGAGGTCATTTCCTCCCAGGCCTTAAACTCAACCTGCAATTCAGACCAGACAGGGAGAAAATGTTGACATCTCTGGGCCAGTGGCAATACCAGGGTAATCGCAGCCTCATGCAGGGAGAGGTTCCCCGGGAACTTGTGCTTCTAAGTATGGGGAAACATGGGTGCGCCTGCGTGTCAATCGAGGAGGTTGGCTTCAAAGAAAGAAACGCTGGTAGCAGCATCCCTGTTCATTTTCCTGAGCACATGCTCTGTAAGTCTGACTTTCTGGAATGACCCAAGCAGCTAGCTAGCTGATGAGTTCTTTTTTTTTTTTTTTTAAGTCATTGATTGCCTAGTATTCATGAAGCTAGAAACCTATAAGAAGACTGGTAAAATGAAAACATGTAATCAACTCGAAGTGCTAATGAAGGTGTGGGAAACATTGGTGGGGAGTGGGTACATGGTTACAACCAATACAGCGGCAATTTGGTAGACCCATTAAAAATAAGAGAGTACCACTCTTTAACCTAGCCATTTTCTTCCCTGAGGTCTTGATCTTACTGGCGTCATCACACACATGCGAAATGATGTACCTCTAGGGATAGTCAATATAGCGCTGCTGTAATAGCAGAAGTGGGTAAATGACTTGATAGATATCAATAGGGATCTGATTAAACTAAGGGTGGTAAAAAGAATATTAAAATATTGTGCTGCTAGAAAAAAACATGGAGGGCTTTCTGTATGTACAGATAAGAAAAGATCTCTGAGAGGTAAGTATAAAATGATTAAAACCAAAGGACAGAAGGGTTTGTAAAGGATGCTCCAATGTGCCAGAGAAAATACAATTGCATGTGTATAATGTGTACAATTGTGTGTGTGTAGGCTCTACAGGCATGAAGGAGGGCATGGCAACCCACTCCAGTATTCTTGCCTGGAGAATCCCCTTGGACAGAGGAGCCTGGTGGGCTACAGTCCACGGGGTTGCAAAGAGTTGGACAAGACTGACCTACTAAGTGCAGCACAGCCAGGCTCTACAGAAGGGCATATAGAACCCTGTCACCACAGTCACTCCCAGAGGCTAGCTGGTGTTAGGGGAGGAAAATTTACTTTCACTGTATACTATTTCCTACTCTTTCAGTCATTTTGCCTTTTGCATGTTTGTGCCAAAATAATTTTTTAAAGTCTTTTATTGTTCTTATTTATTTTTAGTTTTTGGCTGTGCCCCATGGCATGTGGGATCTTAGTTCCCTGATCAGGGATTGTACCCACACTCCCTGCGTTGGATGGCGAAGTCTTAACCACTGGACTGCCAGGGAAGTCCCCCCAGATAACTTTTAAATGAATGGAAAAAAGTAAAGAAAGTGGTTGTTGTCCCCGTGGTCATTTTCCCAGCAACCCCTGTATCACTCTCTGCTGTCCTCCTTTCTCTTCCAGAATCCTAGTCACCACCTGATGAGCACTCACCATGCACAGAGGCTGGGCCAACCCACTTCTAAAACATCTCATTTCATCCTCACATCAGTTCTCCCATAGAGGCACACTCAAACCCATTTTACAGGAGGGTAAACTGAGGCTCTTAGAGGCACATCTCCTGCTCAAGGCCATACACTTGGTAAGATGCTTTCTATCCCGGAGAGCCTGTTTCCTAAACCAAATAACTGCAGTTTAACTGATCTCCACTTCAGCATCCTCCTCTTGGTCAACTTTTTTTTCTTTTTCTAACTCCTCTACTTCCTGTCCTGTTCCGGGATTCTCACCCCATGCTCTACCACTCAAAAGTGGATGAGTGCAAATAAAATACTTGAAAGAGAACAAATAGGTCCAGACCAAGGCAGGTCAACTAGGTTCCAATGTAAATCCAAAGATCATTGGCCAGACCACATGGTAGCAGATGGCACTGAGAGGCAGACTTGAAAGTGGCGACAGAAGTAGGTCAGGCACATCCCTCAGCCCTTCTTCACAGGAAACCTGTCCCTGGACTCGGGGCTTCAAAAGGATTTGGTCCCACCTCCTATTTTGCTCCAGCTCCTACAGCCATTCCCATACATCCTAGCTGGTCTTCATTCCTGGAGCCAGCTCTAAGCCCTGAAAGGTAATGGGGTGTGAGAATATGGTTTTGGAAAATTGCTCGGTTAAGATCCGGATGCGGAGCTAGTGTTTCTGTGTGGGAGTCCTTTAATATAGGAGCTGGGGCAGTTACCAAACTTCCTCTTATCTGAGGACTGGGCTTCTGCCTGCAATGCCTTTCAACTTCAAGTGCATTCTTTTGCTACCAGAGTAACGCCCCTGGAAGATACCAAGAATCCTATTTATTGGCCGCTGGGACTAACTCATGGCCAAGTCAGCAAATAGCACTTGAGCACTGAGGATACCCAAGGTGCCCACTGCACATCCAAAATGCTAAGGTGTCAGTTCTGTATATACTGACACCTTATGCGTATTATAAAAATTCAGTTCAAACCCTGTTTCAGAAGTGACATGGTGAAAATCTGTCTCCATCTCAGTTGCTTCTACAGATTTTTGGTTTCCTTCTTCCCAGGCAATCCCAACTGTGGCTCCTTTCTTGTATATTTTCTGGACATAATCTCTACATAATTAATTTCTTCTTAATTGAAACTTTTAGACTCAATGTATAGCCATAGTCCACTGTGTGGGAGCCCAGGTGCCTGCATTCACATACTGGGCCGAGACTCTTTTGTGACTTTGGGCAAGTTCCTCAACTTCTCTGCCTTGGTTTTCTCATCTGTAAAATGGGGTGGTTACCTGCCTTAAAGGTTTCCTCTGAGAAGTAAATGTGACAAAACATGCTAAGCATCTAGGATTTTGCCTGCTGCAAAGAAAACATGCAATGAATATTAGCTTTAAATATTAGAGTGAGTAATAAATTATTCATCCAGACCATTACTGGAAAAATAAGTGAGGAATTAAGTTTCTACCATCAGAACAACTATCTTACTATTTGCAATGTTTGAAAAAGGGAATGATGCTAAAGATCTCTAATTCTGGCTTCTTACAAATAGAGAGATGAGGGTTGTGTTTACAAAATATAACTGATATTTCTGTTCCTCATATGTGTGTGTGTGTGTATGTGTGTGTGTGTTATCAGAAGTTGAAGGTAATGCCTGAACCCAGAATCTGGTTACTTTGAGTGTGGGTCGGCCTCACTAAACAGTGAAATTTGTATTAAACTTGATAATGTTTGTGGTCATATTAAAAAGTAGAGTGACATTTATGAATTTAAATTTAAATAAATTTAAGGCTGTAGCACACACTATAATCCCATGGACCAATGAGTCTGGAGGGCTAAATGAGCCTGGAGTTGCAAAAAAAACCAGACTTGACTTAGTGACTAAATAGCAACAACAATACATATTATCAATGACTGACTTTTTAAATGAATTCTTCTGGATAAAAATTTGTTCTAACACTGTTTACTTAAGTTGACTGCTGCCTCTGCACCAGGGTTTTCTGTGTGGCCATAGGAAGATGGTATTTCCTCTGTATTCTTTGGGAGAACTGGCAGGTTGGCAGCGGAGGCTTTCTCAGGCCAGGGTCTGTGGTTTAGGGTGTGGCTGGAAGTCTCATTACCTTATGGAGATAAACAGTGAATGCTGGGTTCCTCCCTGGGGATGTGCTTTGTAAACAATTTCATAGTTCTTTGCAAAGATCATCATACACTTGGATGGTAAATTATGCTTTTTTCTTTCTTGGTTATTAGTAAGTCAAATCCATCCCTCCAGCCTTCCAGGAAAGAAGCCAAAAACATAGGAGGACAGTGAGATCACAGATATGCTGAGTGCAAGCTTCTCATAGCAACATAAACAAAAACTCTGTGTGCTTTTTCTTTGCACTTGGAAAAAAGTCTTTAAATACATACTGCATAGATTAATACATCTAATTCCTGTGTACTTAACACCCAGAAAAAGAACTTCACATATTAACATGTGGTCATATCTGTTTCAAATCTTTCTTTTTTTTTTACTAACAGAAGTAAAATATTATAAAGTTGAAGTGCTTTTTCCTTTTCTGATCTCATCTCCATATTTCTTCCTTTCCTTAGAGGTAACCACTATTGTAATTTTGGTGAAGCCTAGCAGTCCACATTTTTATATTTCTATAAAATATGCACTTCTTCAAAAGCAGTACAGAAATGTGGTTGGTACTTTTTGAATTTGCATGAGCCTCATACTCTGCATACAGTTCTCTGAGTTGCTTCTTTCACTCAATGTTAATTTCTGAGTTTAATTTATATTGCTAAATAGATATGTGACATAATTGAGAATATTATATAAATATATTTAATTCACTTCGGTTGCTACATAGCAATTCATTCTAAACTAATAAATTGAGGCTAACACACGCATACCCCGCTCCGTCTACCAAACACTGTCCTAAGCATTCTCTATAATGAATTCACTTTATCCTTATACCTATGAGATAGCTTCTATTGTCTGTTTGATTTGGGCCATGTCATTAAGCAAGCGGAATCCTAGTTTCCTGACCAGGAATTGAACCTGTGACCACCGAGTACAAAGTCTTAATCATTGGACTGCCAAGATAGTGGCTACTGTTATTCTCATCATCCAGACAAGAAAACTAAGGCGTACAGGGTTAAGTTACTAGCCCAGGGCACTTTCTCTGTTGATGGATATGTAGATTGTTTCCCTTTTTCACTACTCTAAACAATGATACAGTGAACATCTTATCTGCTGCTTCTTATATACCAGTTATTGTTCTGTGCACAACAGTTTCTATCGATTAGATACCCAAAGCAATTTGGGGGACTTAAAGTATGTACACAGCTAAGTTCAGTGTACATAAAACACATTTCTTTTTTGCCACACCACATGGCAGGTAGGATCTTAATTCGCTGACCAGGCATTGAACCTGAGCCCTCTGCGTTGGCAGTGGAGAGTCTTAACCACTGGACCACCAGGAAATCCCACTAAATATTTTCAATGTCATGTTTGTATACGTGATCTCGGGCGGCCTTTGCTTTACCAAGCTTCACTTTCTTCCTTTGTATAATAAAATGGGGACATAAGAGCCAGCTTGTAAAGTTGAGGTGGGAATTAAAAGACTTATACATGGTAAACACTCTATAACTAGTAGCCATGATAATAATAAGAAGTCTAATCAAGGATACACTTTCCAAAGTTAAATGACTTTTAGGCCCAAATTGGACAATTCTTCGGGGAAGGCAATGGCACCCCACCCCAGTACTTTTGCCTGGAAAATCCCATGGACGGAGGAGCCTGTTTAGGCTCCAGTCCATGGGGTCGCTAAGAGTCGGACACGACTGAGCGACTTCACTTTCGCTTTTCACTTTCATACGTTGGAGAAGGAAATGGCAACCCGCTCCAGTGTTCTTGCCTGGAGAATCCCAGGGACAGGGGAGCCTGGTGGGCTTCTGTCTGTGGGGTCGCACAGAGTTGGACACGACTGCAGCGACTTAGCAGTAGCAGCTGGACAATTCTTAATCAGCGATAGGAACCTGTTAAAGTTTTATATCAAACCACAGCAGACAACCCAGAGGGGGCAAAATGAAGCAGAACCTTGAAATGTAGAATTGGGGCACTCTGAGCCAGTTGGTGACTGCTGTGTGACCCTAGGCAGATTACTCGACCTTTCTGGGTGTCTAGTTCTCCAGATCTCAAGGAAAAAATAATTATAGTTTTTACCCTTGCCACATAAGTTTGCTATGAAGAAACAAAGGTGGATGGGCAAAGGTGATTTCTTTATGAATTATTGAAAATAAAAGATTTTCAAGATATTGTTTTCGGTACCTTTAGATTTGGCTCGACATCTAGAACCTTTTTTTCTTTTTTTCTGTTGCCTACCTATCCAAAGTATTTCAGAAAAAAGTATAACTTAACTTTTGAAATTGGTTTTCTGTAGGAGATAAGGGAACACATTCTAATGGTGTGCTAGGGAATTCTAATTACTGTGCCAACTTCAAGTTCGTGAAAAATGCAAAGACTTTGTTTTTCTACATAAACTATTTTAGGTAGTAAAAAGATGAGAGGGAGAGGAAAATACAGAGATAGAACTCTATCCAACCATTGTTTTGCAAACAGTTGGTTGTTTGATGGTATTTAATTAGTTGTTTGCAGAACATCTTGCCTGACCAAATTCATTGTCTTGCCTTTGTCTCTCTACCACTGCTGCCAAGATGTTATAACCCCCACTAGTTGGGTTTGAAATTTCTTCAATCAGTTATCGGCTAAATTCAGCTTCTTTTTATGTCAAAAATAGCTCACTGGTAGCCAACTGGCTTCTCTTCAAACTGGTTTGTCTGAGGCTGGAGCCTACCGGAAATGCTCCAGCCCTGCTCCTAGCCAAGACCCCACTGATGTCAGCTGGACTCATGCCATCTTCATTTGCTAATAAAGCCCCAGAATCCATAGTGAAAGAACTGATGAAAGATGCTGATTGCTGCTGGTTGCCAGGAAACAATGCAACATCTCCTCTGGGGAAGGGAGAAAATCAGAAAGAAACTGAGCCAGGGTCCAAAAGTACTCTTTCAGCCAAGTCTTAATGGAACACTGGTCTTCCCTGATGGCTCAGGTGGTGAAGAATCTGCCTGCCATGCAGGAGACACAGGTTTGATCCTTGGGTTGGGAGGATCCCCTGGAGAAGGAGATGGCAATGCACTCCAGTATTCTGGCCTGAGAAATCCCCTGGACGGAGGAACCCGGTGGGCTACAGTCCATGGGGTGTCAAGAATTGGACACAACTTAGCAACTAAACCACCACCACCAAGGGTATACTGGCTGGCTTGGTTTTCCAAAAATGGTATGGGAAGAACCGGGTTGGAGAGAGAAAGAGAGAGAGAGAGGAAGAAAGAAAGAGAGAGAAGAAGAAAGAGAGAGATTAGAAGCAAGTCAACGAAGAAATAGATGTTTTTTATTTGTATAAATTAGCTAGGGGAAGAATGGAGACTGGGCATTCCTCAAAGAAAGAAAAGGGGGTTTGTATCCTCAAGTAGGATAAGGAAATGGCAATACACTCTGTGTTCTTACCTGGAGAATGTCATGGACAGAGGAGCCTGGCGGGCTACGGTCCATCAGGTTGCGCAGAGTTGAATATGACCGAAGTGACTTAGCACGCACGCAGGCATGCACGTATCCTCGGGTGGGGTGAGAGGGAGCCTGCTATCTGCAGTGCGTAGGGTAGTCGTATCATGTCAGGCAGAAGTCCTGCTTTGTTGATGTAATAATTTGGAGATTAAGTGTGGTTTAAGGAGGTGTGTATGGGTGTCAAGCTGACAAGGCATGGTGTGGAGACTTGGTCCTGAGTTTGTGTGCATTTATATGTTATGAAAATCATTCCTTCCTTAGATTTAGTGCTTATCAAACTCACTTCATGATTTTTGCTGTATCTAAGCTCTCTCAATTCTATTTTTTTAAAAATAGTTATTTCTTTATTTATGTATTTGGCTGCACTGGATCTTAGTTGTTGCATGCAAACTCTTAGTTACGGCATGGGAGATCTAATTCCCTGACTAGGGATTGAACCTGGGCCCCCTATACTGGGAGTTCAGAGTCTTAACCACTGGACCATCAGGGAAGTCCCTGTTTTCTTTTTCATTCACTTTTCTAGACCTGAATATCCACTCTGGGCTCATTCTAAGCAATGTGAGTTTAGTGGGTTAGTCTTTCTAAAAAATAATGCCCATGAAAATGACTGTAGAAATATTAACCTGTTTTCCCAAAGTTTATCTGCTGCTAAGTCACTTCAGTCGTGTCCGACTCTGTGCAACCCCATAGACGGCCTCCTACCAGGCTTCTCTGTCTCTGGGATTCTCCAGGCAAGAACGCTGGAGTGGGTTGCCATTTCCTTCTCCAATGCATGAAAGTGAAAAGTGAAAGTGAAGTTGCTCAGTCGTGTCTGACTCTTAGCGACCTCATGGACTGCAGCCCACCAGGCTCCTCGGTCCATCGGATTTTCCAGGCAAGAGTACTGGAGTGGGGTGCCATTGGAATGGCCACAGGGTGATGGTTGAAAACAAAGGATTTGGTGTCAGTCAGACCTAAATGAAATCCCAGCTTTAACATTTAGCAGCAGTGTGAGTTTGTCCAAGTTACATTTTGAGCCTTAGTTTTCCCCATCAGTAAAGTGGGGATAATCATATCATCTCTATGGGGTTATTGTGAGAGTTAAATAAGATGAGGCATGTTAAGTGTTTGCTAAACAAGTGCCTGGCACATCCAACTGTCCTCACCAGGTAAGTACAAGTATGTTATAGGCTGAATTGTGTCCTTTAAAACACATATGTTGAATTTCTAACCTCTGGTCCCTCCTCATGCAACTGTATCTGTAGACAAGTCTTTTAAAGAGGTAATTAAGGCAAAATGAGGTCATAGAGGTGAGCCCTAGTCCATTCTGACTGGTGTCCCCATAGCAGCAGAGATTAGGACACACACAAAAACACAGACAGAGGAAAGACCATGAGAAGACCCAGGGAAAACGTGGCCATCTAAAAGCCAAAGAAAGGACTCAGAAGAAACCCAGATCTTGAACTTCCAGCCTCCAGAACTGTGATTTCCATTTCACTTTCTGCTGTTTAAGTACCCCACACCCACGCCAGTCTGTGGTACTTTGCTATGGCAAGCTGAGCAGACTAATATAAAGGATATAGACTGTCTGTTCATGGCAGTCTCCATTTTACAGTCCTGGTGATTAGCCATGTGCAGGCATGGATTTAGGCTTTATTTAGATCCAAGATGATGACACACAAACCACAAAAGATAGTAGTGGAAAGTGGGTTGAAGCACTGCCTTCTTGTTGCCTTCTTGGCAAATTCACAGAGATGTTGTCATCTACAAATGTGGTTATCACACGAGAAGGGTGACTAATCCCCAGTGAGTGTAACTCATCATAATTTTTAGGTAAAGATTTTAGGATTTAGTGAAATGCAGTCATTTTTAATCAGGCAGAACTGTTCTAAATAGTTTCTGGCTCAGATTCATGGTCCAAGATGCCGTTAATGTTGTCAGATGTTTCTAATGATTTCTCAGGCCTGAGAAATTCATGTTCATCTGAAAATCTTTTATCAGCTACTCTCTCTTGGCAAATGCCATTAACCCCCTTCCCTCATTACCACATGCCCTTCCAATCACCAACTAGACTACTTATATGATTTAGTGAATTCCAAAACACTTCTTAATTATGATTACCAGTCAGTGTCTATATTTTACCCACGTGAACTGTGAACGAAGTTGGCAGGATAGGGTATACAGTGTCAAATACCAAGGATGTTTGATGGTTTGATCCTTCTGGAATCAGTGGTCAATGAAGACTCATGAAGGAGTGTGAACTTGGGCTGGCCCCTCTAAGCCAGAATGAGATGAGAATTTGGATAGGTAGGTAGAAAAAAAGAGAGGCTATTTCAAGCAAGGAGGAGAGGTTGAGGAAAAATCAGGCCTTGTATAGTAACTGTTTTATGTTCATCTTCTTATTAGACTGTGGGTGGGACCATTGAGAGTAGGAACTGGATCATATTTATTTTCCTACACCTGTTGCCAAGCCAAGTGCCTGCAACCTAGTGGTCACAGAACATGGCAGTAATTGTCAGGACCCATGCAGTTCTCAACTTAGTCCACTCAGATGACCGAAGCATAACCCAAAGTGGCTTAAGTGAGAAAAAAATTAGAAGGAGAGGATTTTATTGGCTCATTGCCCTGGAAAGTCTAGGAGTGTGTCAGCTTCAGGCACATGTGTATCAAGGACCTCAACGATGTCTTTTGCCTCTGTTGGACTCATTACTAGATCAGGTTTTCCAAGATAGTAGCTACTGGATGCTCTGGGTTTATAACTAACCAGTGCATACCTTCTCCCTCTCTCTCTATATATATGTTCCATATATATATTCTTATCCATAAACAGGAACCCATAACAGTATCCATTTCATAGGTTCTTGTGAAGATTAAATTATAGTTAAAGTAAGTGGCACATTTAGTAACATGCCTGCTACAATGGCCATACTCAAATCCTTTTCTGCATCTCGAGCTTTGTGTTTGTGTATCGATATCTCTGTTTACCTCTCCGTGTGGACAGATTCTGTCTGGTGGCCCAGATGATAAAGAATCTGCCTGAAATGCAGGAGACCTGAGTTCGATCCCTGGGTTGGGAAGATCCCCTAGAGAAGGGAAGGGCAACCCACTCTAGTATTCTTGCCTGGAAAATTCAATGGATAGAGAGGAGCCTGATGGGTTACAGTCCCTAGAGTCGCAAAGAGTCAGACATGACTGAGTGACTAACATGGTCCTGATAATAATGGTTATAAATAGATTCCACCCTTTATTTGCAAGTAAAGACCCACACGATCCTTTCCAGATTAACACTGGAGAGAAAACCAGGGAGGATGCGACTGATACAGAGTTGTCCAAGCCCCTTTTTCATTTGTGGTCGAGCAGCCTAACATTAGAATTTGAGCTTTTTGAGGGCAGAGATGTTTACTGATTATGGTCACTGTTTCAACTTCAGCATGAAGAATAGTTCTGGGCACACAATAGACACTCTGCCAATGTCTGTTGAAATCACAAGCCCCTGCTTTTAGCCCTGGAGGTTGGAATAAGATGGGGTTAGAGTACTACATGAATTTCAGGTATAGCTCAAATCTCTTCCAGCTGGTCCAGAGAAATGGATGGAAAAGATGGTCTCAGCTTTAGATCCCTGAGGCATTAACTAAGTGCCAACATTTGAGCTGAAGTGGGGTGTACAGGGAACAGCAGTGACTAAAGCTTAGCAAATGTAGTCTCATGGGTGCCTTGATCTGATTCACCACTTAGGCTTGAAATTACACTCAATTTCCTGCCTTCGTGCTGTTCTCTACGTGGTGTGCCAGGCACTCCTCAAGCCTTACTTACAATCCTCAAAATCTCCCTACAAGGTGGGTGTTCACAGTCTCATCACTTGAGAAATAATCTACTGAGGACTGGCTTTTTTTTTTTGCTTTCCATTAAAAGGCCTGAATGCTTTGTTGTGGGTTAAAGGAAACAAGCTTTCTCAGTTCTACACATGGACCACAGAGAGGAAGAAGGATGATTCTCGACACATCTGCTGGCCCTCTGTGGCTGGTGTGCTAAGTGATAAACATGAATATCTTACTTAATCCTCTCAGCAATCCTAGAAGGGAGGTATGAGTAGGTCCATTTCACAGAAGAGGAAAATGAGGCTTAGAGAAGTTTAGTAACTCACCCACGGCCACCCAAGTCCACTAACGCCTTTCTCAGGGCATTCAGCTGTGTCACAGAACCCATGGTTGGCACGAGAATGAAAGCAAGTGCCCGGGGCTGCTGAGATGTGAGAACTGGACTGCGGCTGGCATGAGCGACCACTTGCCTGACCCTCTGCTCACCCAGATCCAAACAGATGGTAATGACTTCCAGCCAGAATGTGGCCAGAGAGATGAAAGGGCTTAGTTCAGATTTCCCAACCCTTAAGTCAGCCACCTTGACTTTTCGACCATTTTTTAAAAATATAATTGTGTTTACTTATTTGGGTTGTGCTGGGTCTTCATCGCTGCGCGGGCTTGTCTCTGGTTGCGGTGAGTGGGGGCAGGTTTTTCAACGCAGTGGCTTCCCTTGCTGCAGAGCACAAGCTCCAGGGCACCCATCCTCAGTAGTGGGGCGCGTGGGCTCCGTTCTTGCGGCTCCCGGGCTCTAGAGCACAGGCTCAGTAGTTGTTGTTCATGGGCTTAGCTGCTCTGCTGCATGTGGGATCCTCCCAGACCAGGGACTTGAACCCGGGTCTCCTGTTTTGACAGGTGGATTTTTTTTTGTCACTGAGCCACCAGGAAAGCCCTGGACCACTTTTTTTTTTTTTAAGCCTTTCTATTAAATTAATCTTTTTATTTGGCAGCATGGAAAATGTATTTCTTAGTTGCAGCATGGGGGAACTCTTAGTTGTGGCATGTGGAATCTAGTTTTCCAACCAGGGATCGAACCTGGGTCCCCTGTATTGAGAGTATGGAGTCTTAGCCACTGGACGACCAGGGAAGTTCCTGGACTGTTCTGTGAGCCATCTTCAAGATCCAGTGGGAGAGAACTTGTAAGTCAACTCTGAGCAAGATCACCCCCTAGCTTAAAAACTTCCTGGGGGTCTCTTGGTATATTACAGCCCCCAATGGTTTGCTTTTCCTTTATAGGGGTGTGGAAGGGGAAATAAGGCTTTTGATATAAATAAATGGAGACTAACATTCTTGTGAAAAGAGGATGTTGTCCTCGTGATCCATACTGGCTGTGCAAACACCTTCCTTTATTGAAATGTAAGTTGCTCCAGGTCCATTACTGAGATCTGGCAGATGAGTCAACACATTCACTCCATGTCTCTTTAAGTAAATCAAGGCATGGCTACCGGATGAGCTATGGGGGCAGGGGTGAGTGGGCAGTGGGAAAACTGAACCGTGACAGCCTGCAGCTGTGTTGTCCTAAAAATGATCCCCAGATCTCTCCAGGTGTTTGAACCAACAACACCTTTGCTTTTGGGTGTTGAGCTGCTGGAGACACTTTGCCATCTTAGCTTCATTCACTGCCATGGTGCAGACACTTCCTTGGGAACATAGCACAAGCTGATGTCTCATTTGGAAGCTTCCTCTTCCCAAAGAGACATGCCCCTCCTTTCCCTAGAGACTTGAGTCGAGTGATCCAAGGCAGAAATTTAGGGTGATGTTTCTTGCTTGACAAGTGTCATCTCCTAGACTGGCTGCAGGACTCTGACATAATACATTTCTGTTGTATAAGCCACTCAGTCTAGGGTACTTTGTTATAGCCGCCCTAGGAAATAAACACAGCCCTGGAGGAGAGGGAGACACTGAGGATGACCCTGCGAATAAACCTCACCCAAACTCAACTGACTCTCTGCAGACAGTCCTTTCTTCAGTGGTCACATCTGTGCCTCTGGTGACCAAGGAGAGTTCAGGGTGGCTCATTTCAAACCTCTCCTTCACTAGAGCAAGTAAAAGGACATGCCTGATTAAAAGTTAGGATTCCCTCTGCTTGGAAAGACCAGATTGGAATTGTACTAGGTCATCTGGAAGTAGATGCCATACAATATGTTTACCGGCATCCATGTACAGATGGAAAGCATCACTATATAGATCTGTTTATTTTTAGTTACAAGCTAAATATCAGATACAGATTTAGGCCAATGGTTACACCAAATTCACCACAATAGCTAACATTTACAGATCACTCTACAGATCACTCACCTGGTAGCTTTTCATGTATTATCTCATTCAAACTCTCCTAATAATTCTAAGAGGGGACACGATTATTATCTCTTTTTACATGTGGGAACACTGAGTCTTAGCAATGTTAGGAGCTTGTCATTTTGGGCAGGCTTTCCCCTGGTGAAGCAAGATGGTTATCTGCAGTGCTAGGCATTCCATCCTTAAAATTCTAAGTCCAGTAAACAGAGAACTTTTTATTTTAATTGAAGTGTACTTGATTTGCAATGTTTCAGGTGTCCAGAAAATTGTTTCAGTTATATATATATATACACACATACACACACACACTATGGGCCCACTCTAGTATTCTTGCCTGGAGAATCCCAGGGATGGAGGAGCCTGGCCAGCTACAGTCCATGGGGTCTCAAAGAGTCAGACATGACTGAGCAACTAATATATAAATTATCTTCCAGATTCCTTTCCATTATAGGTTATTGCAAGACATTGAATATAGTTCCCTATGCTATATAGCTGGGGAAGGCAATGGCACCCCACCCCAGTACTTTTGCCTGGAAAATCCCATGGACGGAGGAGCCTGGTAGGCTCCAGTCCATGGGGTCGCTAAGAGTCGGACACGACTGAGCGACTTCACTTTCCCTTTTCACTTTCATGCATTGGAGAAGGAAATGGCAACCCACTCCAGTTTTCTTGCCTGGAGAATCCCAGGGACGGGGGAGCCTGGTGAGCTTCCGTCTATGGGGTCGCACAGAGTCGGACACGACTGAAGCGACTTAGCAGTAGCAGCATGCTATATAGCCAGAGACCTTCTTTTCTCAGTATTTCTGGCCAAAGTCCCACGTAGTCTCTGATTGGATAGGATTTGGACACATGCTCATTGTTGAACCAATCACTGTAGCTGGGGGATGGAATATGCTAATTAGTGGTGTCTTGGGTAATTGAAGCAGGGGTTGTTGCCTCTGGGGTATCAGAATGCTGTATACAGAGGAGAGGGTGAATGCTGTCTACTCTGGCCTGATAATTTGGGCTGTGGAATAACCTGCCTTAGTGTTTCTCAGAAGAATCTCACTCACCCTGCCTCATTAAGCCCAGATCTATGTGTTCCACATGAACCAGGAAATTGCTTCAGGGTAGACCTGACTTAACAGAAGTACTCCCTCAGTCCTTGTCTGCTCTAGTTTCCACAGTTTGAAGCCAGAAGCACCAACCTATTTCTCATGCTTTAAATAACCAACCCTTGAAATTAAAGCCCAAGCCTGAAAATTTGTAATTGGAAATTGTAAAAGAATGCCATTTCTTTCTAAAAAATATATATTTTTAAAGAAATTTATTGTATTTATTTGACAGTCCCAGGTCTTAGTTGCAGTAAAACACCTTTTCTTAAAAACTGGAATGGCGGAATAGTTGGGGTGGATTTAGCACAAGAGCTTGTATCAGCTACCTACTACCATGATAAGGCTATGTAACAAAGAACTATTAACATCAGTGGCTTACAACAAGAATGTTTATTTTTGCTTACAAAATTTTAATTAACTAATTAAATTAATTTAATCTTAAAATTGAATTAAAAATTTAAATTTTACTTAATTGGTTAAAATTAATTAATTGCTTGATTATTTTGGCTGCACTGGGTCTTAGTTGCAGCATATGGGATGTAGTTCCCTGACCAGGGATTGAACCCAAGCCCCCTGCATTGGGAACACAGCATCTTAGCCACTGAACCACCTGGGAAGTCCCTCTGTTTAGTCTTTCAGCCATTCACTCTATGAGCATTTCTTGATGGCCTGGGAGCTGGGCGACAACAATTATACATTTCCTGCCCCAGAATGGATGTATCTTATGGGAATCAGACCTGGAAGTCAATGGTTACCAGTTAAGTTCTTAAGCACCATCAGTCCAGGGAGGATCCCTGTCCGATGATAATGAAATTGCAAAGGAGAGTCACTCCCTTCTCAAGCAGGAACTGGGGCCAGTGGTCTCTGGGCCCTTCAGACCGGGTCATGAATAGTTCTTGCCTGGTTCTTCTGTCCTTTCCCTGCCTCCCATGCTCCCTAAACCTTAATCATTGGAGGCCCAGCTCCTCCCTCCAGTCATTGTAAGTTGGTACTAGTGCTTCCCAGCGGACCAGCTACTCATATGGCTCTTGAGTCTGGTCCGCATCCTTTTCTCCCTACTCCTCTTCCCATCCCAGGCTGCACCTTCACTGAAGCCTGCCTCTTCTCTCTTCGGAGAAGGCAATGGCACCCCACTCCAGTACTTCTGCCTGGAAAATCCCATGGGTGGAGGAGCCTGGAAGGCTGCAGTCCATGGGGTCACTGAGGGTCAGACACGACTGAGCGACTTCCCTTTCACTTTTCACTTTCATGCATTGGAGAAGGAAATGGCAACCCACTCCAGTGTTCTTGCCTGGAGAATCCCAGGGACGGGTGAGCCTGGTGGGCTGCCGTCTATGGGGTCACACAGAGTCAGACACGACTGAAGCGACTTAGCAGCAGCAGCAGCAGCAGTGTCTTCTCTTTTAGAAAGGACTGGCCTTCTTCAGAACAGTGCATTCACCAAGCCCTACTCGAAGCCCCTGCCAGATGCTTGACATACGCTAAATCATATCTTCTTCTCTCAGAGGGGCTATCTGAGGCTGGTATTCTTATGAGTCCCATTGTACAGATCAAGAAACTGAGGCTGAGAGCGGTGAAGAGACTTGTTTGGTTGGTCTGCCACCAGGAAGCTACAGGGTCAGCGTTTGAGCCTGCGGTGGAGCCTGGGAGCTAAGGAACCCGCACACTCGGCTTCCTCTCCAGGCCTTTTCTACCCCAGGTATCTGCACTCTCCTCACTTCCTGGTCACAGTTTGGGTCTAGATTTGCTCTGAATATAATTGAATACAAGAAATGAAAATATAATACAAGTGTCCTTCTCCATGAACCTGAAAGAGAGAAGTGGAGAAACTAGCCTAGAAAATTTGGGTTGAAAAACAGCCCAGCAAATGTGCCTTGTCAGCTGATTTTTTTCTCGGCTCCCTGAATCTCTCCATCTCACTGGGAGCCCAGTTCTCCTCCTCCTCTGGCTCCTGGGAGCCTCTACCCAGGGCAAAACAGGAGGTCAGGCAGTGGGCAACGGGCCAACAAGATCAGCTAGAAACAGCTTTTTTTTTTTTTTTTCTGCCAGTGACGGGTCCACACCCAGGGCGCATAAATCCTTCTTTTATTTTTATTATTATTACAGCTCAGGGTCTAGCATGGGCCGTAAACGGATTTAAGAGGCTGCAAGAATATAGAATTTAATATAATTGGCACCATTAAATAGTGGCACAGCAAACCCACTTGGAGAAGTGCGACCCCCTCCCTCAGCAACCCCCCTCTCCATGTCCTCTCACCTCCCTCCCTCCCAAAATCCTTCTGGCCAAGGTTTCCCCCTCCCCTCCCCCAGTAGGGGGGAAGGGCAGAGGGGGATGGAGCAGAGGCAAGAGAGGTGAATGCCTGCAGCCCCAGTGGAGAGGGCATTGGGCAAATGGCCAATTAGGGACACTTGGGGAGATGGGACAGAGCTTTCTAGATAAGCATGGTTTTTTATCAGCCTATAAAAATACCACTTTCACTTATCTGCTGGCTCCTTGTCCAGGCTCCTGGGAACAGACGGAAGGGGGCACTGAAGACAGGCCAGAGGACAAGGCAGGGACAGTCCGGGGTGGGGGCATGTGCAGCAGGCAGAGAGGAAGCGGCCCTGAGAGCCAAAAACATGCAGGGAGGTTTTCTTCCCTCCCAACTTGTCACCCTTCAGGCTTCTATTCTTATTGCAGGGAGCGGGGAGAGTCCTATAGTCCTGTGCGTCTTCTGCATTTTATCATTTCCTTTTATACGCTGTGTCTGTGTCTTGGGTCTGAATGCATCTGTTACGATATCTTCAATCGATACCCATCTAGCACAGACTATGTAAAAAGGGATGGATGCTGTGTTGAATAAGGCAGTCATGATCTCTGTCCTCCATAGTTTAGAGCCTGTGGTGGAGGCAGATGATTAATAAGCATGTAGCAGGGATGATAGGAGGAGACATCGTGAGGAGAGCTGGGAGCAGAGGCAATGGCATATGCAAAGGTCCTGGGGTGGGAACGGAGGTTGGTGCAAATGAAGAACTGACAAGGAGGTGGATAGAATGTGGTGTCAGAAAGGGGGCAGGAGATGGGGCAGGAGGAGCAGAGAAGGGACTTGCCTTAAAAATACAGAAATGATTTTTTTTTTTTTTTTTTAGGGTTGCATTGAGAGGCTTGTGGGATCTTAGGCCCCAGAGCAGGGATCAAACCTGGGCCCTTGGCAGTGAGAGCATGGAGTCCTAACCACTGGACCACCAGGGAATTCCCAAAGAACCAGTGACTTTTTTTTTTTTAAAGCCATGTGGCGTGGCTTGCAGGGTCTTTGTTCCCTGACCAGGGACGAAACACATGTCCCCTACCGTGCAAGCACAGAATCTTAATCACTGGACCACGAGCAAAGCTCAGGAGTTGGGATTTTATCACAAACTCTTCGAGCTGCCTTTGTTATTATTTATTTCTTTTTGAGAGTCAGCAGCAGGAATGGGACATGAGCTGATGCCTCATTTTTACCTACAGGCAGGTTGCTCAGGCATCCTTGGGGGCTGGGTCAGACCCGTAGGTAGAAGGGTGGTGATGGCAGTCATGGTGGTGGTTGGTGGTGGTGGGGTGTCCAGTAATCTTGCAGTGTGGTTTCCACAATGAGCAGAAGATGGGGGTCCCAGTCCTAGCTCCACTTCAAAACTCCTTGGGGGAATTTGTCAGTTTCCTTCCTAATCTTTGTGCCTCTGTCAGACCTCAGTTTCCCCACATGTAAAATCAAAGAGATGGACTAGTTGTCACTGAGGGCTCCCTTGGGTCCCGCTCTCTAGATGGGTCTATGTCAGAGTTCCAGGTGTTTGGAGGGGGCTTGACAGGCAGCTTGGGAGGAGAGGGCTGCAGTGCTGAGGGTGGAACTGGAGGAGGCTTCTCCCTACCTCCTGCAAACCACCCTCCCTCCCCAGCATCCTTCTTCCCAATCTGGTGATTGCCTGGGGAGGGATGCTGAATCAAGGCTTCTCTCTAGAGAAGGTATTACCTCGGTAATGAGCCCTGATTGTGCCCACCTAGTGTCTTCTGCCAATGGCAACCCACTCCAGTACTTTTGCCTGGAAAATCCCATGGATGGAGGAGCCTGGTAGGCTGCAGTCCATGGGGTCGCTAAGAGTCAGACACGACTGGTGACTTCCCTTTCACTTTTCACTTTCATGCATTGGAGAAGGAAATGGCAACCCACTCCAGTGTTCTTGCCTGGAGAATCCGAGGGACGGGGGAGTCTGGTGGGCTGCCGTCTATGGGGTCGCAGAGTCTTAGCAGCAGCAGCAGTGTCTTCTGCCAGGCTGGTCAGGGGCAGCCTACCCTGATGGCACTGTGGGCAGGTTACAGGAGAGGAGACTTGGCATCTAGGGTGGGCGTGGACACAGTGAGTACAAACCATGGGTGACCGGAATGGATGTGAGGATGATGGTGTGAAGGCGCGTGTGTGTGTGTTTGTGTGTGTGTGTGTGCATGTACACACACATGGACTGGTGTGTGACTCGGGGTGAGGATTATAATTGTGTGACTTTCTGTCCATGACTGTGGGCCAGCGTGACCACTTGTAACTGAATTAAGGTGCACATATATGCAGGTGTGAACCTGCTGTGTGCACAACCATGATTGTGTGTCTGTGTGTGTCTAATTCTGTGTGAATGTGTGTCTTTGTATGACAATAAGCATGAGAGTGTGTGTGTGACTGAACAGATGTGTATGTGCCTGGGGGAGCTGGTGTGAGATTGAAGATAGGAGTCTGTCTGTATTTGTGTGACAGAATCAGTGTGTTTGTATGTGTGTGTGTGTGTGTGTGTGTGAATGTGTAATGGTGGGTCAGGTCACTGTTGTGTGCAGGAAAAAAAAAAAGCAAAATGCTGCACTAAGATATGTAGGGGATGACTCTGCCTGATGTGAGTGTGTGTGTGTGTGTTTGTGTGACACAGCTGCTGCTCCTATATATGCAGTGGGTGGTCGTGTGTGGCTGTGTGTGCTCCAAGTGACTCCCAAGTGGCTGGATCTGGGGCATTTTGTTGCTTGACCCCTCAGGGTCAGAGGGCCATGGCAGTGGCATCAGCCAGGGGCAAGTCAGCTCCCTCCAGCACCATGGGGCAGAAGTGGCCAGAAACCTCACTGCTTTCCAGGTGGGGCTGCTGGAAGTGGGAGCTCACTAGCCCAGGTAAGTGCTGTGCTCCCACCTGGACTCCAGGTGGATCGGCTGCGAGTGGCTGTGACCCTGGGTGGACCGGGATCCACCCTGGAGCAAGCCCACTGGGACCATGGACTTGGTTGTTGTTCAGCCGCTGTCGTGTCTGACTCTTTGTGACCCCATGGACAGCAGGCACGCTAGGCTTTCCTGTCCTTCATTCAGTTCAGTTCAGTTCAGTTGCTCAGTCGTGTCCAACTCTTTTTGACCCCATGGACTACAGCACACCAGGCTTCCCTGTCCTTCACCATCTCCAGGAGTTTGCTCAGACTCAGGTCCACTGAGTCGGTGATGCCATCCAACCATCTCGTCCTCTGTCGTCCCATTCTCCACAGCCTTGGGTGACAAGGTAAAGGCCACTTGGGGGGAGGGCACCTGGGGGTGGGCAGCCAGACAGCAACACCTGATTTCTTAGAACCAACTTCTGAGAAGGAAATATGGTTAGGATTTAGAGTCACCTCCTCTTCCTTCTGGGACTGGGGCAGTCCCTGGCAGTGTGTGCAGGGCGCATGTGCCCATGGTAGAGGGGCGGGCAGGGTGTGTGTGTGTGTGCGTGCTATGGGCCAGTGGGTGGGGCGTGCTTGTGTATCAACTTTCCACCTCCTGAACTCTGCCTGCAGAGGAAGTGACTGCCCCGCCTCCTGTCCAGGTGTGCATCCATCACATTATTACACCTGACATTTCCAACCTGCCAGGAGTGGGGGGGGGGCTTCCCTGGAACCCCGGGGTTGGGGGAAGGGTTGGGAGGGGACTTCATTTACCACACTGTCCCCTCCACTCCCCTCCACTTCCGCCCGGTTCCCAGGAAGTGACTGTGGAATTTGTTTCCAAATATAGACTCCAGTGGCCCGGGCTGCCTGTACATGGCCCCTTTGGCCTCCCGGCTGAACGGCCGAGTTGTGACTGCCTTCCAGGAGGCCCAGGCTCACAGACCTCCGCTTGGAGCTGTTGGTAAAAATAATAATCATAAAAGTAGCCCATAAAAAAAGGAGGGTAGCTGAACACTGTGTTATGAGCCCAGGACACCAGTTGCCCCATGATGATGTTTGGGTGGTGCCTGCCCTGCAGGCTACACACACACACACACACACACACACACACACAGGGCATTCCACAAGGACAAACAGACTCACACCAGCCTGTGCCACACACACTCAGGACCCCAATGCTGGATAGGCGAGAGTGTTTTCACATAAGGAGGTGCACAAAAATATATGTGCGTGTGTGTGCGTGTGTGTTTTCAGTGCCCTCTCCAGGAAGGCCACACAACGACACACACACACACAAACACAACAGCAGAGAGGCACACGTAGTCCCTCATGCGACACACTGCCACTTAGAGAGATTTAAAGATACTGTCCTCTTCAGCCACATGCAAGGAGACAGACAGCCCACCTCTCCAAGTGGGGAGCAGCAACTCCAGCTTTGTTACAAGATGGAAACTGGGGGAGAGGTTGGGGGATGAGCTAGGACCAGCCCTTGCCTGTGCACAGATTTGGGTGTTGTGGGGTCAGGCACCCACTCCTGGGTCCTGGGCACTCCCTCAGAGGCACCAGGAGCTGGTAACTCTCCTCCTTGGGGCCGCTGTTGTTGGAGAAGAATTGGCATGGGAGAGGTCTGGGAGAAAACGCAAACAACCCAGCTGGTGTCTGGTCCACCACGGTCCTAGAAGTGGGGATGCATGGGAGTTATCGGGGATCCTGGAGACAGGGCAACCCAACAGAATGAGCATTTTGCATGGAGGTGGGAGGCATCGGCCATGGCGGCCAGGCGTGGCGGCTGGCAGCTCCAGAGAGGAATCTGAAGACCACTTGTGCCTCCCTTGGGGTACTGTCGTGGGGCTTGGCTCTCACTGGATCTCAGAGTTGCCCCATTTCTGGAGAAGTCCTTCCCTTCCTAACCTGGATTCGTGGCAGCCAGCGCTGCGCCCGGAGCCAGCTTGGGAGAGGTATGCTCTTGGGCAAACAGGCGGCAGGAAGAAGGGTCTAGAAGTGGGAAGGTGAGGCAGGCACGACTCGGGAGGCTGTAGCATCGATGCCAGGCACAGGCTCCTCTGGATCCCAGGGCCGGGGCCCCTAAGAGGTCCAGGACTTCCGAGACCCACCACTGGCACACTCCCTCCGTGGAGCATTTGGGAGACCCCAGGCTGGCTCCACCTTCAGCCGGCTGAGCCTGTACTTTCAAGCACCACCTCGCTGTTCCCTGGAGAAGCGGCTGAGGTCCCTACTCGGGCTGTACCTAAATGTGGGAAGCCTAGGGATGAGCAGGGAGGAGGGGAATTTCCAGCACAGGCTGTGTGACTGTCCCTACCCTCTCGGAGCTTCATTATGTGTTTCCAAAAATGGAGCCAGGCACGTCTCCTCTCCCCCTCCATCTTACCCACCCTGTTTCTCTCCCTCCAGGAGAAAGAGTGTGTCCTGGCTTGAAACTGTGAGGAATATGGGCCAGGGAACAGGATGCTGAGGTTTGCAGAGGAGGCGGCAGTGGAGTCCCATCTTCCTCCCCCAGCTTCCCTCATCCTGCGAAATGCTCGGGGACCTGGGGCTGTGTGCCCACTCTCTTCTGAGTCCCTCTGCCTCCTCCCTGAGAGTGGGGGAGAGGAGACAGTGACACAAAAGGAGATTTAAGCCTTTCTCCCACAAGTCAGGGAGCAACTTCCTGACTCTGCCTTTAGATACTTACAAAGTGCTCTTTGCACCCCACCTCCCACCATCCAAGAGACCTTTTCCTGTTTCCTCCCTTTCCCTGGCTTGTCTCATAAAAGAGGAGCTCCTGGCTTCTGGAGTCTGAGTGCTTGTGTTCAGGTCCCCACAGGAGTGCCACTGATCAGGAGTCACCGTCTCATCGAACTATTTAGGAGCTGAACTAGTGAGACCATGTTACAAGAGCCCCTGGCCTGCCAAGAACGTTAGCTCTGACGGCACCTCTGGTACTAATGACTTGAATGGCTATTTGAGCCTCTCTCCTGGTGACTGTGTGGACGCAAGCAGGACTCTTCGGAAAATACGAATGGAAAATTCTGGGGAGGAAAGAAGATGGGGTTTCAGGTGTGCTAAGGGAACCCTTGCAGGCTGTATTCCAGACTCAGATGGGGGAAAAGTGGGTACAGACCCTGCAAGTCCAGCCAAGACCTTTTAGGGACAATTTCTGCCCCTCTGGAAATGGAGAGAAGTTTTGGCTTTTCTGAACAGCTAGGAGATGAATGAGGTCCACAGCAGAGAGTGAAATAAGGGAGGACGAGATGGACCAGAGCAGAACTGATCTCCTCCAGAGGCCAACCCTTTCCTGGCTCCCTCCATCCCGCCAAGCCCGCTGTCCAAGCTGGTCAGCACCTCAGTTCTTTCTGAGAGCTTGCTGCCTCGGAAAGGAGAACAGAAAAGCCGCCCTGTTATTGTCCATCCGCCACTCCACCAAGGAGGGGCATTTCCCTTGCTAGCAGTTTTGAGAAAGCACTGACTGCAACGTCCAAATATTATTAATGCTCTTTATAGCACATCCACAATAGAATATTTTTCTCCTTCAAAAAGGAGTATAGTTTATTTAAGATCTTGCAAACATTAATTTCCCCACGTCTCTCCTTAGGAGACCTTATTCCAAGCAGGAGAAAGGGTTACCTAGAAAGAACGTGGGGAACCTCGGGTGCTGATGGGGGTGACCAGTAAATGTTAAGAGACCCCTGATTCCTCAAAGCCCATCCCCCGCTCCCTGCTGAGATGTTCTGGATGCGGGCTTGGATGGATGCATCCAACTCGCTGCGTGGGCGCGCGTCTCGGAAGTCATCGCTCTCAGTTCAAAAGTGGGAGCTTTTGCTTGGAGACCCCCCCATCCGACCCTGCAGAGATTCTACGAAATCCTAGATTTTCTCCCTCGTTTAAAAAAGGAGAGGACTTTTTCAATCCCTGCCGTGTTGAATCCACAGAAGAGCCTCCGGAAAGCCCAGACCAAAGGGCGGAAGGGCCTTGCAGGCCTCAGAGCGCGCGGCCAGAGTGCGCGGCGATTGTCCTCTGGGCGCCCGGTGGTCGAGATCGTACTGAGGGGGGACTCCAGGGTTGCCATGGCGACCAGGAAACCCAGGACCCTTGCGGAAACAATTGCCGGGAACTTTTCCACTAAGAACCTGTCAGTCGCACCCCACGACCAGCCTCTGGCGGTTTCACCCCAGTGTTTTCCGGATGTGATTGTGGCTGTGATGGGGGAGTGAGATGTTCAGGGACCCTACTTCCGGACTCTTCTGTCGGGGCTGTCCCCAGAAGCCAGAAACCCAGCACCAAGAGGCCAGAGGAGACCCACAGCGGCCCGAGCTGAAAGGGAAGAAAAATTAGAGGTCTCGACCAAGCAATCGTTTCGGTGACGGATCCTTCCAGTTTGGGGTTTGGCCGCCCTCCTCATCCACACCCCCCCCTCCCCGACCCTGCCCCGCCGCCTCCCTTCACCTCCTCAAGGTCATTACTAGAGTTTTCACTCGCAGCTCCAGGCGGGGTGGCCTCCTCCATCCTCCACCCCCTTCTACCCCTGCACAGCTCGTTTTCTTGAAGTTTCTCCCCAAAGAGAAGAGGAGGCTTAAGCTCCACAAATGAACTTGGCTATTCCCAGTGCATAAAACAGCCTTTAAGTTTCTCTTAAAACAGGTAAGCCCAAGGCTTGATAAGAATTTAGGGATCTCCCATATCACTGGCCTGCCTCACTTTGGCCATAGGGCAACGGTGAACTGAATCACTGGGTTGACTGGGAGATGGCAAGCTGGGCTTTCTTAAAGGAGTTAATTATTCTCACAACAGGCCATCTCTCTTTTTTTCTGCTACATGTTCTGCCTCTACGCAGGTAGACAGAGAGAAACCATGTCCCTTCCCGCTTAAATAAAATGCTTTATGAAACATAGGATCGAATTCTGTCTGGTGGGGACGCTGGGCTCCAGGAGGCCGGGGCTGGCTGGAAAGAGGCCCTTTGGGCTGCCAGCACTGGAAGACTCCAGAGTTTTGTCTCTGGTTTTAAATTTGGCCCTTTGAGCAAGCTTAACACGTGTGGATTTAATTTCCCTTTCTTTCTTGCTTTCTTTTCTGCCCCCTCCCTCCTTGTGAGGAAACAAGAAAAATAGTCTGCCGTGTCGACAGCGCGACACCGTTCCTTTTGCCAAAGAAAATTTGTCTTTCCAGAGCCCCGGAGAGCAGCGAGCTCCCAAGTTTCCATTGCACCCTCCAGTTGAGGGAGGGGGGTATCCAGACAGCCCCCCTACCCCACTGCCTGCATCCCAGACCTGGAGGTATTACCCTAAATCTCTATCTTTACAGAGCCAGAGCCCTGGAATGTAGTCTGTCCACCCCCCCACCACCACCACTTCTGGGGGCTGTGGGGACATTCTGACTACAGACCTGGTGGCTAAATGCAGAGGCCTTTCTGCACATTCTGGGCTGCAGATACAGTTGAAGTTTTCAGGCTCAGAGCAGCCTATGGAATGGGGCTGGGGAGGGGGTTGTTCCAGGCTTTCTCAGCTCAAGACCCTCACCCTTCTCTTCCACTGTGGACTTGGCAAATCAGAGGGCATCCTAAGTGTAATACTGCTTTCTCTGATCCTTCGGAGCTTGGGAATCTCCAGCACTGATAGCTCCGCCGAGTCTCTAGAACAATGTTCCCACAGCCATTTCTTATTTCATTAACCTGAAGCGGGTGGTGGTGGTCGTAGGGAGGGGTCTCATCCCCCAAATTTGAGGGAGTGGGGACGGATAGTTCCAAAGCACAAGAAACAACATCAACACGCCTAATCGGTAAAGTAAGTAGCAGTGCTAATTCTTGGTGGAAATATTGGAGAATACTGGATATTCTGAAATAATAACCGCTAGTGTTCCCAAATACTTCTGGTCAAAAAGCAGGAAACCGAGAAGCGAAGAAGACATTGGGAAGGACGACACTAAGTCCTGGAAAAAACATAATAAAGCCAGATTTAAGTAGGCAGCAGGCAAAGTGACCCCCTGAGAAAGGAGAGATTTTCCCACCCTCAGTCTGACCTTTTTTTTTTTTTTTTTTTTTTTTGCAAAACGAGTTGGTCAAAGTTAACTTTTGCCATCATTTCCCTTGTTGTTACAATTCTTATTAATTTTCCCAGCCCTATCCGCACTTCTACCTACTTTCTGCCTTCCATAGAGATCCAAGTCAGGCGGGGACACGTCGGGGGAGAAACGCAAACAGTGAATTCTTAAGCGAGATCTCTTCGGGAAGGAAAGAAATATGGTGGTTTGGGATGCGGCTTTCTTAAAAGTAGAAGGCAAGAGTGAAGGAAAAAGATTCACAGCGGACGCCCTGGTCTTCTTGTTTTCGATTTTTAAACTGGGAAGCTCTGTTCTAGGCATGGCAATATTAAAATCTGGGCAGGAATTTTGCAAAATGAGGAAAACACATTTCGGGAGAAAACCGAGCTGGGGGCGGTTTGGAAAAAGCCTCAGTCCTCCGAAAGAAGGGAGGAAGGTTGTGTCTCCAAGTCCCTCTTTCCAGTTAACTGTCCAGTGATTGGGGAAAGAATGGAGCTTCTCAATTCTAGCTGAGGTCTTCGCTTTATTCTATCCGTGGTGCGGCCTCCGGCCCCTCTGGGACAGCGGGTTCGGAAGGTGAGCCTGCGGAATCTTTCGTGAGTCGGTCCGGGTGGTTGCGGGGCCCGCGCTGGGGGTGCGAGAGAAAGGAACTAAAAGGAAAAGAGCTCGCTCCGCTCGGAGTTTCGTTTTCCCCTTTGGGGCCCAGGCCTCCGTTTCCGGCTCACCTCGGCCCAGAGGTCAAATGGGAACCCGTTTCCAGGTTTTGGGCGAAGGATTTCGGGTTGCGCTCTTGGGCATCCGCGGGCGCAAAGGCTGCACCCAAAGGGCCTTGCATTGGGTAAAAAATAATTATCAATAATTTGGGAAATGAAAGCGATGCTCGGGAAAGTTCTTGCGGCCTGACGGAGAAAAGGCACGCGGGTTCTGTTTGCTGGAAGCAGCAGAGTCTGCGGCCAAACTGGCCGGGGCGCCCGCGTCCGGCGCTGGAAACCATTGGTCGCTTTCCCCACGGGCCTGACCTTAGCTTCTGAGGCTGCTCGGTCGACTGCCTTCCTGCACATTTTGCTGCCGCTCCAGCCCCAGATGGACGGGGCCTGGAGCCAGGCCATACTTCGGAAAGCCCTGGGGGCTGGCCGCGCGCGGAAACCCAGTCTCGAACTCCAAAGCCGGGGGGAGAGCCCAGATTCCGAAGTTCGGGCTCCCTCGGAGCCCCTCGGCGGGGAACTTACCCTTTCCGGAAGGTCCGACGCTCTATCGCTCGGAGTCGGGTAGGCCTACCTCTCCTCTCGGCGCTGCCGGGGACGTCTATGGGGTACGTTTCGCCCCTGAACCCAGTGCATTTCCAGCTGCGCGCAAAGGCTTGTGCACATCCACCACGGCGCTGCTTATAAGTTATGCCCACTGATGAGACCAATAATAATGATGATCGTTATTACAAAACAAAATAGAGCGCCTCGTCCTTCTACGGGATCCGGCACTGCAATTTTTCTCTACAAAAATCACCCTTCTCCACCCGCCTCCTCCACCACCCAATCGCACCCCACCCCCGCCGGGCCACGCTGGGACTAGCTTCATCCTCAGACCCAGCTAAAGGAGGATTTGCAGAATGCGGCTTTTTCTCAGCTAGAAACACTGGGGATGACTCTTCGTCCTAACGTCTCTGTCTCTTTTCCTCTCTGCGATAACCCAGTAATTGCTTCTATGCACGTCTGCAAGAGGGCACTAAGTTATCGCGTCCCAAACTTAACCAGTTATAGAGGCGCCTCAAACGCCAATGCTGAGAGCTCCTCCTGAGAAAATTAGGGGGAAAAAAAAAAAGATTTTCTTAACCTCCTTCAGGAGACCTTGATTCCTGCCCCTCTTACCCCCAACTTGATTTCTTTCTAATCTTTGGGCTGAGGTGAGATTCTCCCCTCCCTTCGCCCAAAGCTCCCCTCCTCCTCCCTAAGAAAATCGATCTTGGTTCTATTTGGGGATGCTGTCCGCCACCCCCATTTCCCCAGAGACAGTTGGATTTGTTTATTTCTTTATTTTTCCCCTGGCCCAGGCGTCTGGGACTTGTGGTTGCGCAGACCCCTGGCGGGAGTCGTAGGGGAAGTCGGGGATTCGAGAAATCAACATCCCGCCGCTGCCCCCCAATCGAGCGTGACAGCGCGCGGGCCGGTTGCGTGACTCGTGACGTCTCCACGTCCTATAGGTGCAGCGGCTGGTGAGATAGTCCGTATCGCCTGGTCGCCTCTTTATTTTATTGGGGTATGCCTGGTAATAAACAGTAATATTTAATTTGTCGAGGACCACAAACCAACTTCGAGCTGGGAGGTACCTTACTACCCTTGACAGACGCTGGAAGAAGGCTTGGCCTAAAAGGGGTCTCTCTTGGGGGGGGGGGTCCTTTCCAAACTCTCCACCTGAACACACCCTTCCCAGCGAGGCGTCACTCCCCGCTTCTGCGCTGGAAAGAAGAGGCAGGATTTTTGGAGGTGAGTTTTGCTCTGGGGGTGGGGGGTATAGGATTGCCTTAGCACTGGCCTGCCTACCTTCCCCAGGGTTTACCGCCCCAGCTTGACCCCGCAGCATGCCTCCTCTCCCAGCCTCCCGATTTTTCGCTATCTAGATAAGAATGCACTCATTTTGCCTCCCACCTGGCACGAACAGATTCTCTTTTGAGATCTCAAAATCCCAATTTCCCTCGGTGGCCCGCAGGATCTGCACTTCACAAACTAAGCAAGTCTGGCCAGGCAATTACTCGGGAGAGTACAGATTCTCCCTCTCAGGAGGGGCCTGCAGATTATTTATGGGAATTTCTTTTATCCGCAAATCTCTAAGAATTTAAAGGGATTGGAGAGCTCTTTCTGGATTTCCCCTTCGTTTCTGCCAGAGATGCTTAGATGCCGGCTCCTCCTAAAACCATGTTTGTTTTCCATCTTTGGCCGAGGGTCGCCCCCTGAGCAAGCCCAAAGTCCTCTGAGCTGACATTTTGGAAGGGTGAGGGTGTTTTCACAAATAAATAAACTGTCTTGGGGAAAGGCTGTTTGAAAGCAAACCTGGAAGGTGGAGTGAGAACTCTAGAGACTGCTGGGCTTGGTTTGCTTGCTCGATGCCCCGATTTTAGGGTTGGACAGTCCTCCACTCTGGAATTCTGCAGCGATGAGTCAGGCCTGCCCTAGGATTGTAGTTCCCAGGAGCCACAGAAGATCACACTTCTGTGGTCTTCTGAGGTGGCCTCCGATCTCCAGGGTGGTTCTCCTGCCTCCACCCTTCTCCCCAGACCTTAGCCTGCAGGCCTGAATCTCTAGACCAAGCCTGAGTAAAGATCAGGGTGATGGAGATACTGAGGAGAAATAAAAACGGGAACCCTGACATGTTCACTAATCAAGCACTAATTCTTGATTTTCCAAGCTGGGTCTGCTCAGGCTAAGACCTACTGACTGTGTTTACGCTTCTACTGACCTCTTCAACTCGACCCTCCAAATAATACATTTCAGACAAGGGGAGGGCAGAGAGAGGAGCCGAGAGGAGATGAAACCCCAGCCAGCCCCCAGTGACTGTTTGATTATTTTAATAAAACTGGGCACTTGCCTGTGTACACCTCCAGCCAGGGAGGTCTGGTGGTTCTGGAGGTGGGGTGGGGGGGCGGGTGGGAGCCCAGGGTAATTTCTGGGCATCTTTGATCTCGGCCCCCATCCCAACGCACCTTCACCCTGCCTTCACCCCGGAGTCGCTGAGAGTGGGGGTGATGAGTGGGGAGGGGGGAGATGTCAGGGCAGCTAGCGGCGGCAGGCTGGGCCAGGCGAGGTCAGGCAGCTCTCCTGTCTTGAGGTCAGCGGCAGAGAGAGAACGCGGGCCAGGCTGCAGAGGAGGCTCTCGGCGGGTGTGTGCACGCCTGGTGCGTTCAGACTCCCGTTCTCCGCACCACCCGCGACACCGAGATTATTTCCCCCGACAGAAGGCGAGCGGGTTTGCGATGATTTGTGCAGGATTTTTCGCAGCCACCGAGCCGCGCTCAGAGAAGCCGAGATGGATGGAGGTTGGGAAGGGGGTGGAGAGGAGGGGGGTGCTCTCGAGGTCTGGGTTTGAGACTCATGTTGTGATTTGAGTGTTCGGGAAATCTAATGGAAAAGGTGGTTGGGGGAGGGAGTAGGATGGGAGAGGGAGGGGGGAGGAAGAGAGGGAGGGAGGAAGAGACAGACAGAGGCAGGCAGCGTGCAGTGGGAGCTAGTTGGATAGGCAATTTCAGTACTCTGTAAGCATCAAGGCAGCCCAACGTCACTGAGCTCAGCTGAGTCGGCTTGTATTTCTGAGAGAGGGAGAGAGAGGGAGAGGGGGAGAGAGAGAGATAGACTCTTACCTCGGATTCCGGAACTTTAACCTTGGAAGCCGCGCTCAGCAAGGACTTCAGCCATTCCCAGGCTCCCTCTTGTCTCCCAGCTTTCCCTCCCTGGGGGTGCAAGGGAGAACCGGGCACCGAGGTTATACTATTGGGGGTGCTCCGGGAGGCTGCTGTTTTGGCGTTCTTGAGAGCCCTGCTGGCGCCTGACAACTTGGAAGCCTGTAGGGAGAGCGAGCGCACGGCGCAGGAGGTGTGTGTTGGATTGTGGGCAGTCGCTGCGGCGAGGCTCCCGCGGTGGGTGCTCCCTTTGTAGGCAGCGGTTGCCGCCAGTCCGGGGAAGCAGTCTCCCCCGTAAACCCCGGAGCCACCATGCCCGCGCCCCCGCCTCGCCGCCGGCTTCCCTGCTAGGAGTCAGAAGGAATGCGGTGAATGCACCGGCTTCACCGAGCGAGGTAACCGTTCAGCCGATGGCCCGGGAGGCTGGGGAGGGAGCCCGCCTGCCGATGCGGCTCGGGGAGGCGCGCAAAGCGGCTCTCGAGCCTGGCCGGGGGATTCTGCAAGGCCTGGCTCGCCAGCGATTTTCCGCGGCCCGGAGCTGCCCGGCGCGTGGAGCCGAGGCTGGGGGAGAGGCGTGGAGGTTTGCAGGACGCGCGGCCTGCTTCTGTCAAACCGCATCTTGTTCGGGCCTGCCAGCACCCCAGCTCTCCGGAACGTCGGCCAGGGCTCGGGGGTGGGATTGTCCCCACGGCCGGCGGGTGCAGGGGAGCGCACGTGGGGACGCCAGCACCGCTTTCTTTTGTTGTGAGCCGGCTTCGGGGCTCCCATCACCGCCTCCCCTGAACCTCAAGGGCGTGGTGAAGGAGGCGGCTTGGGAATCGTGCTTAGAAGCCGATCTCCTCCGTACCATTTCTGGGTCTCCGGCCACAGCAGATGGGGGAGTGGGATCCAGCCTTTCGCTGGAGCGGCTGCTAAAATTGGGGGCGGCATTTCTTGCGCCTCCTTCCCAGCGTTCCCGGGTTTTTAGGGAGGGAATCCCTACTTGGGAACGTAGAAGAGATTGGAAGACGATCAGAGCATGGGGCAGGCTCCTCAGGGCTTGAACCGTTCTGCAGCTGCTATTTTGCATGTTCCGACCTCACATGCCTGTAAAACCTGGGCCATTAGGCGCCTCGTGTCGGATCTCAGTGGCGGGTTCAACGCTGGAAGCTCAGGATTTATCCGGGAACCGCTTTGGCGTCGCCAGCCCCCAGCTTAGGCCTGCAGTTCCAGCGAACCAGGCCCGGCTGAAGCTCGGAGAAGCTCCCCTCAGTCAGGCTGCTCGACAAAACGCCCGGCTGGGGCTGGAGAGCCGAGAAAAAGGAGGGGAACGTGCTCCGGAGGCCGGCGGCCCGGTGCTGGCTTCGGGCACCCGGGCGCGCCTCCTTAAGAACCGTGGCGCGACCGCTTTCTCGACCTTTCTGTTTGACTCCTTTTTTATTTTTCACATTGCTTACGACTGGGGGAAAAGGGAGGACTCTTAATGTTAAAGGACTTCTAAGTTTAAGGCCCGGAACTGATGAACGTGAATTTTCAGGACCTGGCCTCTTCTGTGGATCTTTCCTCTCCTGTGTTTTTGATCTTTTGCAAGAGGCGGGTTATTTCAGGCATTTTGGCTACTGCAGGGAATACTCCTGTTGCCAGTTTTCATCAACAGGGCTCTGCTGGCCTCCTGTAATTTGACGAAGAGAAAAAAATTCTCAGAAGGGCAGTAGGTTTGTGTTTTGTTTTGTTTTGTTTTGGGTTAGTACCCAATGGCTTCCAAAAATACCCAGGCCTTATCTTTATTGGCTCTTCCAGAAGTCCAGACAAATTTGACGGGCAGCTTGCTTATCGCGGGGGAGCCTGCGCAACGGAGATGCGGGCCTCGCCTCCTCCCGCTGTGACGCGGGGCTTTCGCAAGAGGATGTGCGTGGTCATAAAGTAATAGTAACGCTAAGAATAACGGGACCTTCTGCAGCCTCCTTCAGCGGGGCAAGGAGGTGCTGGGAGCTGGAAACCGCGAGTGGCAGCCTAGTAACTGCCCCCTCCTGTCACCAGAACTGTGCTTCCAACCTTCTCTTTTTCTCTCTCTGCGCCCCCCTCTCATCTGTCTGTCGCTGGCCTTCCCGTCCTCAGAGCAGGACCCCGAGCGGTCGCAGGGCCCAGGGATCACCATGGCCGACGCAGACGAGGGCTTTGGCCTGGCTCACACACCCCTGGAACCAGACGCCAAGGATCTACCCTGTGACTCCAAACCCGAGAGCGCGCTAGGGGCCCCCAGCAAGTCCCCGTCGTCCCCGCAGGCGGCTTTCACCCAGCAGGTAAGAAGGGCCTCGGGGCCCTTTGCAGAAGCCAAAGCCCCTCTTTTCAGGCGTTGAAGCGGAGGAGGAAGTGGGGGCAATGCCCATAATTACCCTTTTTCTTTTTATCCCCATTCAATTCCACCCTTCTCTGCCATGCCTCCCCAAATGCCAGTGTATTTCTATCCGCTGTATTGTGACGACTATTGTTATGGCCATAGGATTTTTGAATCCGTGGAAGTGGTTAGGGGAGTCATAAAGATCCGGCTCTTTGGAGCCAGCGAACAAGGGTCCAGATCCTTCCTTTCCTGCTGCACGAGGTGTAAACTCGGTCTGAACGCCTCATTAAGGGCCGGGTCAGTGGCCGCTTCAGGCCAGCATGAGCGATGGCTTGACCCCTCTTCAGATCTGCCTTAGCCTTCGCCTCCGCCCGCCTCCTCCGCGTCGCCGCCCCAACCCCGCGCGCCGCAACGTTTGTCTGGCGTCCGGGGCCTGGAGAACTGGCGCGGCCCGGGCCGGCGGCGGGGAGCGCGCAGGGCTGGGAGGGGAGGGCGCGGGGAGCCGCGGGCTCGCCTGGCTGAAAGCTGGGCCCCAGCCGAGCGTGAAGCCTCTCCTCTCGCTCTGCGCCCTTCACCCGGGCGCCCTGGGCGCTCAAGGCGTCCTCTGTAGACCTTGATGATTTTTAAATAGGGTGTCAGAGGGCTGGAAGTGGTTGTCTTGACCTGGAGAGATACTTGCACGTAGCTGAAACCCTTCTTTGGGATTTCGATGGCGTTCCTGGCTTTTCCATCGCCTCTCTCCTCTGCCCTTCCCATCTCAGGAATATGCCCCTGTATTTGTAGCGTGGCAGAGGGCACGCATTTTCAGAAACTTAAGAGGTTTTCTTCCAGGAAAAAACCAAATCTACCTATTAGACGTTTCCAAGTTATTGCAAAATGAAGATATATATATGTATATATATGCATCAGTTTTGTAAAACTTGTAGTTGATATCAGGGATGTTAAATCGCTGTGCCCATAATCAAAACAGCTTGAAGTGAATGAAGCTGGATGGGAGGAGGGCCTAGGAGGCATATTCATAGAGATATTTGAGATTTGATAATTAAGTTTTGTTTGGGACTGTGGCAACTTATTATATAAACATTTAAAAAATTTAAATTTCACCTATGTCTATATATGCACCACCATAGGGAGATTAAACACACACATATACAGTATTCACACAACTGTGTGTTTTTGTGTGGACATCTGGGTGCCTACATTGGAATATCCTGAGTGAGTTCTGAGTGAGATTGAGGCTTTTTTTTTTTTTCTTTTCCTTTTTCTTTTAGCTGCCTCTTGGCTAAAATGTAATTGGTTCTTTTTTTTTTTTTTTTTCCCTCAGCCCCATCCTCCCCATGCACATTTTGGAATGCCCTGATGGTTGGGTGTTTTTTTTTTTTTTTTTCTCTAGCCTTCTGTTGGTGGCATTAGAATGAGACGGATCTGCACCATGGGGTTAAGACCTTCCTGGACACAGCACACATACACACAAATTCCTGGGAAGGGGCTGCTCCAGAGCCCAGACAGTGCTAGGGGTTGGGGGCAGTGGTTCAGCCTATGAGCCCACTGGCTTGAAGGGGAAGGAGGAGAAAACTCTGTGTTTTCAGGGTGTGGGGGAAGGGAAGGCTCATTGTCTCCAGGGCTTCTCTGTGACTTTTCTCTCCTCCTATAGGGCATGGAAGGGATCAAGGTGTTCCTTCATGAAAGAGAACTGTGGCTGAAATTCCACGAAGTGGGCACAGAAATGATCATAACCAAGGCTGGCAGGTGAGATGGTCTCCTCTGTGGAGGAGGTGCAGGGAGCTTGTGGTAGAGATGAAGAAAGATGTGGGAGATCAGAAAAAGGAGGGAATAGAAACAATGAGAGGAGAGACAGAGAGATGGAATATGAATATATTTTCTTTGACTCTATTGTGGTTAAAGAGGCATGGCGAATCCCCCCAGAGATCGCCATCAGTGTAAGGGAAATAAAGTACCTAAAAGATTTGATTCTTGAAACTGGGCATTTCTTCCACCTCCTATATAAGAAGACCCAGAGCTTGGGAGGCCATGCTTTCTGGATGGATCAGTAATGAAAGAAAGAAGAGATGAGATGGGAGAGCCCACGGGAAAACAGAAAGGTGCCAAGAACACAAAGATGAGAGGGGGGCTTTGGGTTTCATGGGATCTCAGACTTGATTCCTCGCCCAGACCCTCCTTCCCATTCTCCCTGACCTTGGAGCGGTTCCAGGGTTGCACCCGATCGCCAAACCTCGGAATCGTTGAGTGTGTTCGCTACCTCTTTCATTGTTTATAGAAAAGAGCGAAGCCTTTGAAACTGAACCGGGGCTCCGCCGGGCTCTATATACAGACACCGATAAACACGGCAGTTTCGTCAAGACACTCACCCCCAGAGTTCCTCTTAAAAGCTCGCAGAGTTTTAGCTAGAAATGCGAGAATTCTGGGGGAAGGAATAGGAGGGTCGTGCTGCTCGGTGTCCCAGCGTCTGGGTGCGCGCGGGCGTGCTTCCCGGCGCGGAGCACCCCGCCGCGGCCCTAGCAATGCTGGATTGGCCCTCCTCATCCTTAAGGGGCAGAAAGCCGCCGGCCTGCGCGTAGCAGGCGTATGAAGCGGGGGAGCCGGTAGGCCCGAGCCACCAAGTGTGTGAAGGGGGCGGATGGAGCCGCCTCTCCTGACGCCCACCGCTTCTCCAGCTCAAGCCCCCCGCAATAAACTGACAACAGTGACATTTATTATTATTTGAAATTAAACAATGTCTGCTCCCCTGCTCGGCCCTGGTGAACTAGGAGGCGCGTTCTGTTTATACCAAAGAACTCAAGTCCTCTTCCCATTCCGCCGCCGAGGAAGGAAAGAGCGGCCGGGGCCTCCTTTCCCCCTCCCCAGCCTGAGCCGACGGGATTTAACTATAAAAGGCCTGCGAAGCCTTCTGCGCCTCCGCCTCCAGGCGCGCTCCCTCGGGCAGATAAACACTGCGAGGCGAGGCTCTAAGGCCCTAGGGAGAGGGCTCCCTCATCCATTCCCGCCATCCCTTGGCGTGCCAGGTTCCAGCCACTGGTTCTTGAATCCCGATCGGCCTTGGGAAGGCTTTCGGGGCGGCCTCCATCGGAGGCGGGATGGAGACCCGGGAGTGCGGCTGGACGCGGAGAGGGAGCGGCCGCGGCGCATTCGGGGCTGCGGAACCTCCTTCCAAGCACCCGATCTTACGCAGAGATCACCTTCTTCCAAAACCAAATTTCTTCACGGAGGGGCAAAACGTTTAGACTCTCCACGTTAGAGTGCCAGCGCCTTGGAGAAGGGGTGAAGCATTTATGAATGAATTCCTGGCCGAGATTCGTGTCAGAGGTCACGCGCTGAGCCATACCCTGGGCGCAGAGGACTGGGGCCAGGACGCACCTTGTGTGGGCACCCACGCGCGGGCAGTCCCAGGGCGCACCCACCTGGGTGCTCACGTGACGTGCAGCTCTGCGCAGAAGGGCGAAAGCACCTGGCTGGGCGAAGCAGGCCACTTTTTTCCGCCCTTAAACCTAATAAGCATTTCCCTGCCCCCGAATAAAAAAGTAGGTGTCTGGCTCTGAAAGGAGCATTTAGCAAGAATTGAAATGCCGGGTCCCTTTCTGGCCCTGTTTGAAACCAGTCTCTAGAAGCTCTCTCCTCCTGGTTTCTATTTCCTCCGGTAGATAGGTGTAGTCCCAGCTTGCTTGCTCAGCTCCAGACCTTTCTCTTCCCCATAATTTGGAGGGAAACCTGGGCTGGATCTTGGCAAGTGCGGAGCAGGGGCCACCGTATCTCCTCCGTTTCTTAAAAGATACGTCGATTCTTTTCATAAAAATTTGTGGATGCGATCTTCAGAATATTTGGATTAATTCCCTGTCTCTGTCTCTCTGCCTCCGCCCCTTCTAGACGGATGTTTCCCAGTTACAAAGTGAAGGTGACCGGCCTGAATCCCAAAACGAAGTACATTCTTCTCATGGACATCGTTCCCGCGGACGACCACAGATACAAGTTCGCAGATAATAAATGGTAGGCAACACAGTAGCAGGGTGGGGAGGGTGGGGTGGACCGTGCAAATCCAACTTCCCTCTCCTCACCGAACCAATAAACATTGTTTTGAGCTCCTACTGTGTGCTAGAGGTTTTTGCTGCCCACGGCTCTGCATCCTCCTGACCTCACCCTGAGAAAAAGAAAGAGCAGCCAGTAGCTCCCATTTTATAGATGGGAAAACTGAGGCTCCGAAGAAGTAAAGTGCTGATGTCTGTTGCTGGACTGGAGGGTTTGTGGATCTTTACACAGGGTATTGTTCCCAAGCGTTGGAGCTATTTCTAGGGGGCATAAACCATTAACAGTTATTATTATTATTTTTTATGAGTTACCTGCTTTGAACATGCCTGTTTTATGAAATTGCAAAATCCATCCGGGGTATTTGAGTTAAACAGGCAAGAGAGGAGAGGTTCATTCTTTGGGTACTTTGCTCTCCCAGCTGCCAAGAGTGCAGAGGCTTGAAGACGAAGCCCCTTTGGAAAGCCCGCAAGGATTTTTTTTTTTTTTTTTTCCTGAGACTTTTGTGCACATCCAAGCTTTCCAGAATGCGCCAGTTGTTCGTGGGCAGAGAGATGCTGCGAGATGGAGCCCTTGGTGCTGGGGAAGGAATTAGATGGAAGGCGAAGGAGCCAGTCAGTTGGTCGAGTGTGGGGCGGGGGGAATGCTCACTTGGACATCGGCTCTAGGCTTTCTGGGCATCTGGCATTGTAGGTGCCTGAGCAAGACCTGAGCGTCAGGCCGTTTCCAGATCTATCTCGTATTCAGCAGCCGTCACCCGGCTCGCGAAGCAGCCGGCACCGCGGTGCGCTAAGTCTAGGCGGGTGGCACCTCTCCTTGGTCTAGGTCTGTGACGGGCAAAGCGGAACCCGCCATGCCGGGCCGCCTCTACGTGCACCCGGACTCGCCGGCCACGGGGGCGCATTGGATGCGGCAGCTCGTCTCCTTCCAGAAACTCAAGCTCACCAACAACCACCTGGACCCATTTGGGCATGTGAGTACCTCCCGCGGTCCTTTCTTGTATCAGCAGGTCCACACCTCTCTTTCTCACCTTCCCCCTCCTCTCCCTCTTTTCCAGAACTTTCTCTCTCTTCCTGGCTCCTTGTGCCCACCCATTCTTCTTTCTTTGCTCCTTTTCAACCGCCTTGGCCTCTTTCTCCCTCTACCTTTTTGACCTGGCCTTCTTTCTTTTCCCTTTCCTTGCCTCTTTTTCATCTCTCTTTCCTTTTCTCTTGTTTCTCACACCTTCTAATTCTTCCTGGTTTTCTCCCCCTCTCTCCTGCTCAGACATCTGCCCCTGGCAATCCTTCCTGTTGTCCATTAATCCACACTCTGGAGTGTGTCTTTCCCGGCTGGCTGGTGATTGAGTCCCTCAGTTCTGGCCTGGGGCTCACCCTGCATCTCTGATGCCAGCATCCAGCCAACCTGCTTTTGCTGAGGGATGGGGGTTATGGGGTGACTAAAGTTGTTCATTCCGGGCCTGGAATTCCTGTTCGTTCAGCCCCATCTATGATTAGGGACTGGTTGCAGTCCTGCAGAAAATATGGGCCCTCTAGCTTGGTGGGTACTCAGCACAGATCACAAAGGCTGGCCCACAGTGGGACCTTATACCTTACCCTTTGTTGTTGTTCAGACGCTAAGTTGTGTTCAGCCCTTTGCGAGCCCATGGACCGTAGCCCGCCAGGCTCCTCTAGCCATGGGTTTTCCCAGGCAAGAATACTGGAGTGGATTGCCATTTCCTTCTCCAGGAGATAGATATTCCCAGCCCAAGGATGGAACCAACATCTCCTGAATTGGCTGGTGGATTCTTTACCACTGAGCCCTACCTACCTCCTTCCAAATCCTCTTATCATCGGGATGTTCTAGATGAAAGGGAGACACTAGGCCCTCTGCTTCCTCTTTTACAGATGGGTAGACCAACCCCCCCAGAGGCGAACTCTGGTACCCAAGCCCTTTTGAGCTTGACACTCTCGGGTTTATCTGTTTGTTCCAGTTTCCAGCTTTTCCCTCTCCTCCCACCATGCCCAGAGTGGGCAAGCCCAGATCAGGCTCTTACACCTGGAATCTGGATTGACCCTAAGAGACAGGGGCCGGGGGAACCCCCTGAAACTGCAAGATATTACGGGTGTAGTCTCCTGCCTTCCAAGAGAATATGTAGCTCCTAGCAGATTCTCTATAAGATATCATTCTCTCTTCCCCAAAGAAAAACCAACAGAACATGGATTTTGGGGGAAACATCCCTAAATCTCTTCGTTGGACATGATTACCAGGACAGAACACAGTCTTTGAGTTCAGAGTTCAGAAACTTTAGTTTGTTGATTCCACCAAACGAGTGGGGTGGACCAACTCAGGGCATTTGACCCTTACAGCAGTTTAGAGAAGAGGATGGAAATACAACATTTATAACTGGGAGCTCCCAGGAGGGGAGATGACCTGCCTGAGGTCACACAGCTTGTATTTGGGAAAGAGGATGTGAGGCTAGGTCTAATTCCAGAATTGATCCAGGTCCTGCCACTCTGTCTGTTTAGAGAGAAGATCAACAAACCTATGATCCTCAGTTTGGGGACATGAGGGGCCTGGGTACAGATGCATTTGGTCAGGAGGGAGGAGGGTTTGTGAAGGTTCAAATGAAAAATCAGGTTCCTGAGGCCTTAGGGCTAATGCCCTGAGCCCCCAACGTCCAGTGGTGGAAGGGGACCACAGGTTCTTCACTGATGCCTTCAGTTCCGCTCTACACAAAGTTGGTGTGAGACCGGACTGGCCACTCCGGCAGAGCCGAGAGAGGGAAGAAGGTTAATTCCCTTTCTACGCCGTAGGAAGAGATCGCATAGGGGCAGAGTGGGTATTTTCTGGGCAAAATACTGGGGCCTCCTTTGCGTTTAAACCGGGTATTTTGCCGGCAGGGTCCAGCTAGTGGGGCATCCAAGCCAGGTGTACTCTCCAGCTTGCGTCGGGGTTGGCGCGTGGGCTGTTAGGTTTGGGAAAGCATGCTGAAGCGAGGCTTTAGGTTAAGCCACAGAGAGTGAGAGGACCATTTTGTAAAGGACCTGCCTCCATCTTCCCGGGACCGCATCCTTCTGGAGGCTAGGAGCCCTTGGTGGGGGGCCTCCATGAATCCTTGGTCTGGGCTCCTTAGCTTTCCCTCTGGGGACTTGAGTGTGCCTTTGGGGTCGCGCTGGGGTAGACCCCTAGGGAAGGCGCGCGCACAGCCCCGCGCCCGAGCCCCGGGCGCCCATGCGAGTTGCAGGTCTTTCCGAGCCCGCGGAGGAGCGGCTCGGGACTCCCCAGCTGCCACGCATTCCCACCCTAAACTCCGGACTCGGAATCCAAAGCCGCCCTAATGAAATTAAGGGCCATTAGATCGCCCTCGCGCTGATGTCTCCACACTGTCCCCGGCCGTCAAAGCAATTTGGCTAAGCCGGGACGATGGCCGCGCCGGCCGGGGGCTGCGGCGGCCCGCGGGGCCCCGCTGCGTCTCTCTGTCGCCACGCCGCCCGGGCCGGCGTCGCTATCGGCCGGGGAGGCGGCCGGGCCGCGGCGGCCGGAGATTAGAGCCGCGCGGCCTGGGGGTCGGGGAGCCGCGGGGTCCCGAGCTTTTTGCGCCCCTCCCCCGGCCGGGTCGGGCCGTGCTCCCCTCCCCCTCCTCCAGGCCAGTCTCAAGGGTTGGCCCAAGCACCCTGCCCCAGGGTCATCCATGCAAATAATCAAAGACACTGAGACTCCCTCTGCCGCTCAGTGTCGCGATCCTGGGGAAAAACCAGGCCAGATTTTTCAGCTCAGGAAACGCGGCGGTTAGCACATTCGGTGGGTATAGCTCTAGAACGTTTTGACAAACATTAGCGTTACCAGCCTCCAGGCAGCTGCAAACTGCAAGGCGTCAACCAGACAACACATTCGGTTTTAGTAGTGAGGATGCTCGTCTTCTCTGGTTGGTCCTGCTCCAGAGAGAGAGAGTGGTGCCTGCAGACCCCTCTTGGTCTTTACTGTGGTGGTTGTAATCATAGTACAGCGACAAAGGGGAGACCCCACTGGTCCCTGAGACCCCCTCCCCAAACATGGAGAAGGTAGAAAGAAAGGAGAAAAATATTGCCCACGAAGTAGAATGCCTCAGTTCTGTTTAGGACCAAGTCTGGAGATAATTCCAGTGGTGAATCCTGAAATGTTGTAAAATTGGAGAAAGGGACTCTTGAGGCCACCCAGGCCCCTGTTTGATGTTAGGCGGGGCTCTTTCTCCTCCCATCTCACACCCTCCCCCACCACTTTCCTCTCTTCTTCGTTGACTCCCCTTTGCACATTATCCAAACAAAGGACCAACCCCGTGATTTTTCCTCCAGTTCTGCAAAGGCTTGGTCTCTTCTTCTGCATCTCTTTGAACTTTTTTTTGTGGGGGGCAGAGAAGGGGTGGTTATTTGTATGTATGTTTATTTGTTTCTGCACTCCTTTCATTCAAAAATTACTGCCCAGACTTCCTTGGAGGCACCAATTCCCCAAACTTGCTTCACTTGCATGGAGGGGGCGGGAAGTGCCCTATGCAGAGAGTTAATTTATTAAGCAAACTTTATTAAGAATTCTGATTTACTACCCCATGTGCTTTTGGTAGATTCCTGGAATATTACTGTGGCTTTTTCAGATGGAAATTGTCATTTTTGAAATGTTTCTTTTTAATGAAATCACTGGCTTATTTTCAAAAACAGGAGTGAAAAAAAAATCAGACCTTTTTTTGAGAGTCTATATAAGGAATGTAACTTTGGGGTGGAGAGTGGGGTTTTATGGAAACAAAGGGGGTTTAATTTTTCTTACCATCTCATTTTCTTTATTATTTTTAGATTATTCTAAATTCCATGCACAAATACCAGCCAAGATTACACATCGTGAAAGCAGATGAAAATAATGGATTTGGCTCAAAAAACACCGCGTTCTGTACCCACGTCTTTCCTGAGACGGCGTTTATTGCGGTGACTTCCTACCAGAACCACAAGGTAAGCCCAGGACCCAGGAACCAGCAGGCCTGGAGTCACCTGCTTGTTTGCATGAATCTGCAGGGGGCTTCTGCTAAAACCTTAAGCCTTCTGGGCCCCTTTATTCCACCCAATAGTGGGTACCAACTTCTGTCCAGGGGGCTGAGGCAGGAACAGAGCTGCAGCCTAAGGATCACAGCTGTTTGTTCTGTATTCACAGGCTTGGCATGAAAGCCATACTCCCACACACTAGATGGAAATTGTCAAGCCATAGCTGACCACCTGGTATCAACACTTATCCTCAAATGCAACAAGAAATCATCCGCCTGCAGTGGTGGAAAGATCAGTGAAAAGAAAGGTCCCCTCATTGACAGGCTCTGTGCCCTTGGTTGGGGAACCTGGTGCCACCCTGCTTGGGGCCACCTTTTCTGTGGTGGCGGGAGGGGGGCAGGGTCGGTGTCCTTTCCTCCTCTACTCTTGCCTTTTGGATGCATTTCAGCTCCCATCAGGGGAGGTGGCTGAGTTGCTGGAAACCTTGAGCTTGGACCTTTCCAGATGCTTTCTTACTTGTTTCAGTAATGACTGACCCCAAAGTACATACTCAAGCAAGACTGGCATTGCTAAAAGAAAAGCAAAAACTGAGAAACTTGTGTCACCAGCTGCCTGAATCGAAGCTCTGGGGACTTAAATAAGATCCTGCCAAGACATAGCCTGGTGTGGGGAGACGTGCACAAGGCCAGTTCATTGTTTCTGGTGGCTGCAGTGTTGTGTAGAGGTGGGATGTCGCAGATGGGTTGTGTCACCGTCAGACCCCCACACTGTTTGAAATTCAGGCCCCAGTTTTGTCCTTCAAAGCTTGACAGTGATGCGAGAATAAGATGCCTCCCTAACTGCAGGTCAGGGGGTAGAGATCTTCTTGCTTGGGAGAAAGGGCTCATCTTCACTTGTCATGGTTCATGTCTGTTCTTTAGAAACCCAAGTGCCCATAGTGATAGTGAAGTCGCTCAGTCGTGTCTGACTCTTTGCAACCGCATGGATAGTAGCCAACCAAGCTTCTCAGTCCATGGAATTTTCCAGGCAAGAATAGTGGAATGGGTTGCCATTTCCTTCTCCAGGGGATCTTCCCGACCCAAAGATGGAACCCGGGTCTCCCACATTGTAGGCAGACACTTTACCGTCTGAGCCACCAGTGCCCATGGATTCATCTTATTGGCATGGATATTATTGGCGTGGGGTGGGCAGGACTGAATGATTCCTAAACCTTGATATGGAAAGATCTGGAAGCGGGAAAGGCAAGATATAGGGGCTGGAGAGGCATTGCTGCTCCCCTCCGGGGTGGTAGACTCTTAGGAATATTGTGAAGTGATTTGGGGGTTAGGGGCTGTGGGAGGGGAAAGTGGTGGTGGGGGGTCCACATGAGATCAGTGAGGGTGGGTCATGTGGATGACTTACGGAGGTGGACAGGGAGCTAGGGTGCCCTCCCCCTCTACAGCGCCCACCCCTCCCCCATCTGCAAGAGAAAAGTGGGGTTGGGGGAGGCTGCAGAGGCTATGGAGCCAGGCTGGAGAGGCCAGGTTAGAGTGAGAGATGGGCTTAGCACCCTAAAGCCTCCAGTCACCCCTTGAAGGTCATTCCATGCAGGCTGTGTGTCAGCTAATCCCCACCCCCAAGGAAGCCAGGGCAGTTATGAAATGCTGTGGGTAATCTCCAAATTCAGATTGTCAGTGACCAAGCCAAGCTGTGATGGATGGTCCCTTGCAGGCCACACAGCCTGTTTGGGATCCCAGGCCTTGGGCAAGCTTCCTTTCAGCAGAAAATGCACTCCCTCCTATCCCCTAAATGTGATTACTTTTTAAAGGAAAAGAAGGACTTTTTATGTTATTATTTTTAAAAATTTCTACTCACTTTAACCAATAAGAGAAAAAAACGGTAGGGTCAAGTGCCCTGAAAGTTGCTATGCTGTTTCAGGCTAATTTGAGTCTGGCTGCTAGAAACCTGTTTCCTCTATGGCTGCTGTAAACCTATGTTTAACTTTGTGGTGATGGCTACAGGGGAAAAAAATGGAAAAAATAGCAACCAGAACGCTCAGTTCCCCATATGTGTGTGTGTGTGTGTGTGTGTGTGTGTGTGTGCGTGCTTAGAGCTTCCTAGTCTTGACACAGGGTCCAAAAATATGTCGAATCTTTTTTTTTTCCTGCCAGGAAAACCCAGGTTAATCCAGAGAGAGGGGACAGGAAGTGATAGACATATGAAAGTGGCCTGGTAAAGAAACACATGGGTGTTCAGGTCCTTTGGGGGGAAATCCCCAGGCTTTATATATTAATAGCAAAGATCTTAGGGATTCCTCAGGAATGGGTAGATTTGGGGGACCACACAGTCTTTCTCTGTTTATAGCTTTGTTGAGGTCTAACTGTCATATGATAAACCATACTATTTGAAGTATTCAATTAGCTGTTTGGCATATGTGTATGTCCATGAAACTATCACTGTAGTTACTTGTGAACACGCTCAACACCCTTTAGATTCTATTTAAAGGTCTTCTTCAATGCATATATTTGCTTATCTATGTGTGTGGAGTGCCCGTCCAATGGGGTGTGTACATGTAAGTTTTGAACACAATCTAGGAGATTTGAACACAATCTAGATTGTGTATCTAAATGCTCATGGGTCCCAAAACATGAGTTCCCAAAGATGCATTTGAATATATGTGTGTGTGTGTGTGTGTGTTTTGCTGTTTTTTTCTTCCAGTTTTATTGGGATATAATTGACACATGTACTGTGTGAGTTTCAGGTATACAGCATCACACTTTGACTTAATGTCATGAAATAAGGACCGTGATCAGCTGAGTGATGAATATAGGTGTATTTGAGGATCACACAGGAATTACTGATTTTCTTCATTGGTTGAGCCAAGAAGCCAGGCTGAGCTGTACATACAGGGTTGTTGTGTTTTTTTTTTTTTTTTGAGCCAGCCCGGCATCCATAAGAAGGATTTCAAGCACTCAAGGAGATGACTTTCAAGCACTCTCTCCCTCATGAGGTTTTCCCCACTTTTTAGTTATCAAGTACCCCAAACACCTATTTTCTTTGTCAGGAGGAAGTCTAAAGCAGTGTATTTTTCCAGTTGCATTCAGGCCCCTGCAGACATTCCCCACGTGGATATATGATGTGTGACTTAAATAAGCGGGGCAGTTGGGTTGACTGTGATTTGTGGACTCTGTTTTGTTACTTTATTGTCCCACCTGGATAGGGTGTTGAGACTCTTGGCTTTGTGGGTAAAGCCACCTGGGCTGGTCCTCATCCTCGTGTAAGTGTTAGTGTCACAATCTGGCTGTAGATGCTTGGGTTCAAATCTATCTGACTTGGGCAAATTATTTAACTCAGTTTTCCCCATCTGTAAAATGGGAATAAGAAGAGAATTTTTTTTTTTTTTTTTTGGTTATTATCATGGTGGGGATTAAAATAAGCTAATCCATGGAACGTGTAATCATGCAGAGCCCAGGTACAGAGTCAGCACGGTTGTTAGTGATGAGTCATGATCGACTTCATAACTGATCAGTTAACAGTAACAGGGCAACTCCATCCAAAACGCAGGTTCTGGAAAACTCTTTGCCTATCCTATTTTAGAATCTGAAAAGCTGAGATTTTTAAATAAGCTCTTATTACTGTGGTTGAAACACAACTACAGCTACTTTGTGGTCTAATTGGTTCATTTCCTGATTGTTCTGTCAGTCCAAGGACAGTTGGCTTGGCATTATGCTTTGGAAAGAAAAGCAGTCTATGTGATTGAATTGCCAGGACAATTTTGAAAAATGTGGTTGTTCAATGGCAAAGTCCTGTCCGACTCTTTGCAACCCCATGGACTGCAGCACGCCAGGCTCCTCTGTCCTTCACTAGCCCCTGGAGTTTGCTCAAATTCATGTCCATCGAGTTGGTTGGAAAAATCCGAGCCACCAAGTTTTGGCCCAAAGGGCTTAGTGCCCCCAGACTGATCTTTGCATGCAGGTACCAGGTGGAGGCAGGTATGTGTCAGGCTTCATTTCTTACACTGCCATCACACACCTGTATACCATGGGGTTCCTAATGACATGGCATATTTCCTGAGCCCAGCTGTGATCCCAAGCTGGATTTGGGGGTTATTTCCCCAGATGGTTGACAGCTTGAAAAAGATATTTAAACACTCGAATCTTCCCCAGCGACGCTCATTCTGTGAAACAGGTTTTTGTAAGGTTTGCGCTGCAGTTGTCAGCAGCTCCCAGGGCAATCCCTAGAAATATTTAGGTGTTAAAAAAAAGGTCACATGGGCATTTCATTTCCCCGCTTAGGCAACAATGGCTTTGTATGCAAGCGTGTCTCTCCCTTCAATATTAACTTACTTTGCCATTAAAAGGCATTTTCCTCCTGTTTAAATCATTGTGTATGGAGCCTGTATTTATGAGGTATGAGCTCTCTGGTCAGGACCAGGAAATGAACCCCTAATAGAGAGACATAATTAAGATTTTTGGCCCTCGCGAGGGTTTTTATTTTTTTTTCCCCAAAAGCGAGAATTCACAACAATTATTCTCATTAATTTTTACAACCTCTGTCTCAGTGGTTGGACCTGGCATTTATATTTGTTTTTCTCCTGATCGGGCCCCTCCCCCGGATATCCGGTTTTATGCTGATTTTGGAGGGAGTACATTTGTATGACGCATGGAAGTCAATTTCAGTGGAGCCTTTGGGTAGAACTCAGACATCCAGGTGTATGGGTTTGTGTGCCCGTGAGTGACTAGCTCCACTTACGAAGGGAATTTCATAGACAGGGTTATGGTAAATGAGGGGACTAATATGAAATAAGATAGACATTTTCACCCGCCCCTAAGCTTACATGTTAAGATTTCTCAGGGGTAATTCTTACAACCATAGCCATCTTATCCTCACATCTACAGAGCAAGGTAGATAGGTAAGATCCACACATCTCCGTGTATGTCTCACCAATTGTGCGCATCTCTGACAGCATATTTTTGGGAGGTATGGTATAAGAACAAGAGTTAGGCAGTAGTTATTCTGTTTGAGGTGCAAGGGATTTCATAGACAGGGTTATGGTAAATGAGAGGACTAGTATGAAATAAGATAGGCATTTTCACCTGCACCTAAGCTTACTTTGAGCAGAAGTTTTTTTGAGCAAAAGATTTTTGCTGATAAAATACCAAAACCCACCCTTTTCTCTTTTTTTGCTCTGGATAATTTTTTGTGTGTTTCTGAGCTCTTGGTGGAATAGCGATGTCATGGAATAGGCATTAATTCAGCCCAGTTGCCCCACCCTGATTGTCTTATTGTTCTCAGTATTTTCAGGGGCTGGCTTCTGTCTCTGGATGGGTGGGTGAGGGGCATAGAAATCAGGATAAGGACTCCCTCCACCCTTTTTAAAAATGATCTAATTTTTACTCAACATTTTGAGAATCTCTCCCTCCCACCCCTCACCATTAAAAATGCTTTATGGTTTTATGGTTGCATTTTGCTGCCATAAAACTGGTGTGAGGAAGAAAGCCCTGCTAGGTGATGGGGCTGAGTTGAGGAGTGCACATGTTCAAGATTGTTATCCAAAGAGATTTTATATTAATTTTTTTTTTTTTATTGAGGTAAGGTTGATTTACAGTATTGTGCCAGTCTCTTCTGGAGAAGGCAACGGCACCCCACTCCAGTACTCTTGCCTGGAAAATCCCATGGACAGAGGAGCCTGGTGGGCTGCAGTCCATGGGGTCGCTAAGAGTCGGACATGACTGAGCGACTTCACTTTCACTTTTCACTTTCAGGCATTGGAGAAGGAAATGGCAACCCACTCCAGTGTTCTTGCCTGGAGAATCCCAGGGACAGGGGAGCATGGTGAGCTGCCGTCTATGGGGTCATACAGAGTCGGACACGACTGAAGCGACTTAGCAGCAGCAGTAGCAGCCAGTCTCTTCTGTTTTCCAGAGAGGTTTTACAGATATTCCTATATACTCTGAAGCGTTGATTCGAAGTCAGAAAGTTGCAGGAATGGGTTACCAGGTCAAAAAAAAAAAAAAGGAAGGAGAAGGAATGTGTATACATAGACATCCCCACACATGGTTTAAAAGTTTTAAGGTTGATTTTATTTTTTGGAAACAGTTTCAGATTCATAGTAAAGTTGAGTGGGAAGCAGAGCCTTGTATAACCTCTGTCCGCTTCCCCCCACCATATACAACCTCCCCTACTAATAGCATCCTCCCCACCCCCACCCTCAGAGTGGGACATATGATGCCACTGATGACCCTGCATCGACGCATCATCACCCAGAGTCTGTAGTTTGCCTTAGACTTCACTCTTGGTGTTGTAGTTTGTGGGTTTTTTTTTTTTTTTTTTCGGTTGTGCCATGCAACCCATGGGATCTTCCTTCCCTGACCAGGGATCACACCTATGTCCCCTGCAGTGGAAGCTCCAAGTCCTAACCCCTGGACCACTAGGGAATTCTCTAGATTCTGTGGGTTTAGACAAATATGTAATGACAGTCTTCACCGTGATGTATCCCACAGAAATCATTTCATTGCCCTAAACATCCTCTATGCGTCTCTTGTTCATTTTCCCCTTCCTCCTAACCCCTGGCAACTGCTACTCTTTTTGCTCTTACCCCTAATGTCATAATGCTGTTTCCAAAATGTCATACGGTTGGAATCATGTAACATTTAAAAAATGTTAAGTTAATATATATATTTTTATTGTGAGCACACAGACTCATATATAGTAATTTTATATTCATGACAGAGTCCTGGGGTTAGAAGGAAATGCTGTAAGACCATGTCTAGCAGAAAACAGAACATTCTTGCCCCCAAATGGACAAATCTGTACATTCATTAATTATGCCTAGTTTCTTAAAGCAACTTCTTGGTTTCTCGAAGTCTCTAAAGATGCCACTGGGAGGTAGAAAAGATGGCTCTGTGCGGATCTGAAGATGATGGAACCATAGGAAAATAATCTGTTCTTGTTCTAACTATCTTTCTATTCATCTACTAGAGAAAGGGAGACTTCGGTAATGGTTTATGTTAAATAATTCTGTAAAAGTGTAGGATTTTCCTTTGCAACAAAGTGAAGGCTGGCCTTCAGTTTGTAACTTTCTAGGGGTACCAGTAGAGAGAATTTGATACACTTGTTATCTTTTTATTGACTTGCAAGTGTTTCCACTTTGACATATAGAAAAGTGATATAGTATATTTATAAAATAGATTTAAATAGAAAGTGGCTTGATTTTGGGCATGTACGCAGTGGTCTATTTAAAATGGATAACCAACAGGGACCTACTGTAGAGCACAGGGAGCTCTGCTCAATGTTACATGGCAGCCTGGATGGAAGGGGAGCTTGGGGGAGAATGGACACATGTATATTTTATGGCTGAGTGCCTTCTCTGGTCACCTGAAACTACCACAACATTGTTAATTGGCGATACTCAAATACAAAATAAAAAGTTTTAAAAGAAGACAATCATTAAGAAGCCAGTAGAGGAAAAAGAATGAAATAATACAAATACATACAGTCAATCCAAGTAAGACCAAAAATATAAAAAAACAGTAAAAACAGAACATAATTATGACTACCTGAAATTTTAATCAGTAATTATAATTCAGTAGTTAAATTGAAAATAAACAAAATACTGGGCTTCCCTGGTGGCTCAGTGGTAAAGAATCCACCTGTCAATGCAAGAGATGTGGGTTTGATCCCTGGAGAAAGAAATGACAACCCACTCTAGTATTTTTGCCTGGGAAAATCCCACGGACAGAGGAGCCTGATGGGCTACAGTCCTTGTGGTTGCAAAAGAGTCGGATACGACTTAGTGACTAAACAACAGCAAACAAAATGCTAAGAAGTAAAAAAAAGTGGTTTGATTTAATAAAAATATTAAGCAGATTAGTAGACCAAGGCTATATAGGTATAATAATGATGATGAAGTGATTTTTGAATGACCTCTGATGAACACTACCTTGGTGTCTATAAAGTGATCTGATATATAAAAATTCAGTTCACACACAGTTTTTGGGACATACTTCTGGCAAAATTCATAGGGATGTACTCTTTTACCTAGATCTGCTACTGTACATTCACGCTAACAGAATATGTTGATGATTTCAAGAATATGTGTTGATGGACCTTGAACCAAAAGACCCCATTCTATCACTGAGTTTTAGACATTGCAACAAAAATTTCCCAGAAGAGGATTCTTTCTTCCTTATATAATTAAAGAGGTTTGGAACTGTTAGGTAGCTTTTGTATATATTATAATTCTATGTGAGTCTTTATTTAATTAGACACCCTCCTTTTCACCGGAACTAGCAAACTCTGTGAAAACTATGAAATGAATGTGAAATGAGGCATAGTAGGATTTCAAGAGCAATAATCAGGTCCTTCCCAATGGAGATTGCCATGCTGCAGGAAATTGACATCGTGTCAACATGGTACAATTTTCCAAGGAGGTGGAGGACCAAGTGTTGAGGCCTGCATTGTGTTTGAAACACAAAATGCTATGATTGAGACAAAAATGCCAATCCGGCTGGAATGATGCAGATTATGACTCCAATTAGTGGACAAACTGAAACCAGGGTTTTGTCTCCCCTTTTAAAGACAGTCTGATCTAGGACATTTTTCAGAGCCTCCTTTTGAATGCAGTGGTGGGTCCTGTTGATGTGACGGGCTTAATTTGCTTCTTTGGGTTGCCAGAGACTGTGTTTCCATGACCCTTATCATGAGCCAGGTCGCCAGGCAGTTTTATAGCAACCAAATGAACACGGAACTCTCTCTCTCTCTGCTTCCTACAGATCACCCAGTTAAAGATTGAGAATAATCCCTTTGCCAAAGGATTCCGGGGCAGCGATGACATGGAGCTACACAGAATGTCGAGAATGCAAAGGTAAGAAAGTGGGATCCTCGGCTCCCCACTGTCTGCATCCCTTGCCCTTCAATAGTCCAGGTGAGCCAGCAGCCCCGGAAGACCAGGCACAGAGAAATGGGGCCCTGTTGTCATCGAGAGAAACGAGAAAGAGCCTCTGGAATCCCATTCTCTGATACCCTTCATGAGCACAAGTGCGTGCTAAGTCACTTCACTGTCGCCCACCGGACTTCTCTGTCCATGGGATTGTGCAGGCAAGAATACTGGCGTGGGTTGCCGTGCCCTCCTCCAAGGGATCTTCCAACCTTCCTCCAAGGGATCTTCCTGGCCCAGGGGTTGAACCTGTGTCTCCTGCAGCTTCTGCGTTGCAGGCGGGATTTTTACGGCGTAAACCAAACCCTCCATGTGGTCTCCTCTATCAGACGCTCTGGAGCGTATAAATTTGGGGAAGACTGTGTATGAGGGAACTTGACCGTTTGCATCTACCCACGGAGCAAAAGCTACAATTTTCTCCTCGTTCTCTGCTCTCTTCCTCTCTAGTGAAGTCCTCTCTCTCTTTCTTCCCATAAGTCACCGCTGATGAATGATTTTCTTTTGGCAACAGCTCTTGGTAAATGAAAGGGGAGTTAATGGCTTGATTTCCGTGGGGTGATATACAAACTTGACACCACGTGGCCTCCCAGGCATGGGGTGGGGGTGGTGGATTAGAAGCTGGTGATAAAAATTGTTTGGTCTTTTTACATATCCTGTGGTCTTGGTCGCTGATATGATGAATAGGAGGGGCTGTGGCAAATGGACATAGTGGGAATTTGGTCTGATTTGAAACGATTGTACAAGCATTGCCAATTTTGTCGAATATTCTCTTGGTAGAGTTCCAAAATAACTTACCATATGGCAAGAGAATTCGAAATACATTTTGATCCTTTTGACCAAGAAATGTTTTTCCTTCCCATTTTGGTGGGTTTAGCATTTCAAAATAAAATGAGGTCATTTAGGAAGCTTATCCTTATCCTTTCTGGAAAACCCAAAAAGGGAGAGTTGGGCAGATGGACACATGTACTCATTCAAAGGAGGACAAGAGACCCAAGAAGAAGAGGGAGAGAAAGGTCCCACAGCTTTGTGGTTTAAACGTTGGGTTTGGAAACAAAATGCTGTAGAAATCCTTTTCAGATAGCGGGCTTAGCAGATCTAATTTTGCATGCTTTTAAAAAATAAATATGTCGTTATCTTTGGGTGGAACAAGTACACCAGACTCATATGAATTCCTGCATTCATAACTGATTTCCTTCATGATGGTGGACTTGTAAGATGCTTTATGTGGTGAAAATAACAAAGTCCTTAAATTATTATTTAGAAACATTTTTGGCTTTACGTGTCTTCACTTGGAAGTTGGAGTTGAATTTAGCCTGTGGTCGGTGGAAAAGTTGATAACAAACATCACTTGAAGGTGAAAGAGGCCAAACTATTTTCAGCTGTAGGCTCAGGGAGCCACGTGTTGTTTATATGGTGTCTAAACCCCATCCGGGGAAGGCAATGGCACCCCACCCCAGTACTTTTGTCTGGAAAATCCCATGGACGGAGGATCCTGTTAGGCTCCAGTCCATGGGGTCGCTAAGAGTCGGACACGACTGAGCGACTTCACTTTCACTTTTCACTTTCATGCATTGGAGAAGGAAATGGCAACCCACTCCAGTATTCTTGCCTGGAGAATCCCAGGGACGGGGGAGCCTGGTGAGCTTCCGTCTATGGGGTCGCACAGAGTCGGACACGACTGAAGCGACTTAGCAGCAGCAGCAGCAAACCCCATCCTGTCCTGATGGTCATCTTGTCATCATGGCAGCTTAGCCACTGACGGACAGTCTCATCTTGGTCATCCTGCAGGTAGGGGTCCAGACTGTGCAGCTGGGGACTGAAGGGCTTCTTCCATCCCCTACTTCTTTTCCGCTTTCCACCAGGTCCAGGGCAGGTGGGATTATGGGTTTAAGGTATTGCAAGTAGCCCCCTCAATTTTACCTGGTCACCTGGTCTCGGAGGTGCAACTTTCTTATCATGTCTCACAGTTCACCTCCTTTCTCCATCTAGGCTGCCTTTCCACCAGCAGCCTCACCTGCCACAGCCTCCTAACCTCTTTAGGCCTGACATCAGCTCTGTTCCCCTCCCAGACATGTTCCAGGCAGCTGCCAAAGACATCTTGTCCCTGTGCTTAGTCGCTCAGTCGTGTCCAACTCTTTGTGACCCCATGGACTCTAGCCCGCCAGGCTCCTCTGTCCATGGAATTTTCCAGGCAAGAACACTGGAGTGGGTTGCCATTTCCTTCTCCAAGGGATCTTCCCAACCCAGGAATGGAACCGGGGTCTCCTGCATTGCACGTGGATTCTTTACCAGCTGAGCTACCCAGGAAAGCCCAAAGACATCTTTGTACAGCACAAATAAGACACATTTCTTCACAGCCTCAAACACTCCTATTGCCCTCCGTCTCAGGTCCAGACGCCCTGGTGTGTTTGACCACGCCCTTCCCATCCGGCCTGGCCACGCCCTTCCCATCCGGCCTGGCCACACCCCCTAGCTTTGTTCCTCACCGTGTCCCCTCTCCTTTTCTATCAGGCTGAAGGAGCGGCTCCAAATCAGTCTTCTATCCATTATTTCTGGCCCCATGAACACCACAGTTGGTTAACTAAGCTCCATCTTCCCCCCTCCCCTTCCATCTCCTGCCCATCACTAAAGCCTCTTTATAACTATTTCTCCTTGTAGCTGTGCCTTCCTCCAAGGAGCTGCTTCTGGCCACAGACTGCCTGGTCAGGTGTGTCTATTCCCAGGAGCCCTCACTGGTTTTCTGTGTCAGGCTGGGCGCCACAGTTTGGAAGCTGGTTGGACAGATGAGGGGCATGGAAGCAGAGACAGTGGGGGACGGACAGGTGTTTGAGAGCTCGCGTGTCAGCAATCCTGGGGTCTCTTCCTACAGCTCTGAACCACGTGCCTGGTGAACTATTTAGGCAGAGGACTCTGCTTAGGTCTGAACTCTGCCCTAACTACTCCTTAGGGTTATTGCACATTGGCTGTGGGCTTCTTCCCACCTAGGCACCTGGAGTGGGAAGGAAGGAAAGGTAATTGGTCCTCAGTAAGGGGTCAGGGCTGAAACTCTCAGCCTCACAGACACGTGTGTCTTTGTGGCTGTGTGAGGAGTTGCATTGGGAAACAGAGAGTTGGACTGACCACTCTCCAGGCTGGGAGAGTGGACAGGGTCATCTACCCAGTTGTCTGGAGCTGTCCCCTGGCGGGGAGAAGGAGCAAAGCAGAGAGGCTCCAGTAGGGTTTGGAGTCAGACAAACCTGGGTTCAGTCCTTGCTCTGCGTGTGTCAGCAGGTGACCTCGGGCAAGTGATGTTACTGCAGGGTGCCTCAGGATCCTCATCTGTAAAATGGGCATAAATCAAGATAGCTTCCCCTTTCGGGGGTTCTCGTCAGATCTGTATGAGAGAGTGCCTGCAGGGTGCTTGGTTCCTAGTCCATGCTCCAAAATATGATCCGAATCGGGGAGAACTCCTCGTTACTCCTAGTTTTGCCCTTGTTCAGAATTGAGTCTGGGCTGTGGTCCCAACTCCCAGGTCACAGTTGGTAGTGACAAGTGGGGAAGATGGCTCTCCGGAGACGGCTCTGATAACAGGCTGGCTGGGACGGCAGGCTCACTGTTGATCTTGTAATCCTGTTTCCTGTCCCCCACACACCCGGTGACAGCTGGCTCAGGCAGCAAAGCGGGAGGAATGAAATTTCCTCTAATTCCAACAATCGGAACGGAGGGAGGGAGAGGGGTGGGGTGATGGAGGGCTGAACCTTAACTCTGCCGTGATCCCATGTAAATAATTTTTGGATTAGCTTGGCAAATGTCTGGGCACGTACCCTCCTCCCCTCTCTTCACCCAGCAATCTGTGTTTGGAACATGTGGAGGGTATCTTAGTTATTTTCCAACGTTTGTGTATGATTTCTAGTTACAGAAGCGATAACTGCTTATTCTGAAAATGGGAGAGCGAAGGGAAAGCAGGAAGAAGAAAATAAAATCATTTTGCAAATCCTGTCTCTAGCCGACTGATTAAAATATGTGCCAGGGTTATTTGGAAAGGTTAATCTGTGGCTTAAAAACATCTTATCCTAAAAAACCAATATTTCCCAAATTGCAGTGCCCCCTCCCCTGGTGACAAATGAGATGACTTTAGAGCGTGCCCACAGATACCGGGCACATCAGGCTGATTTCATAGACAATATTGTTTAGAATAAGACTAAGTTCTCTTTTATTGACTTATTTCTTTGGTTGTGCTGCACTGCATTTGGGATCTTGGTTTCGTGACCAGGGATTGAACTCATGCCCACAAAACACAGAATCTTAACCCCTGGACCGCCTGGGAAGTCCTCAAGACTAAGTTTGAAGGAAGGAAGGGAAGAAGGAAAAGAAAGAAGGAGTGAGGGAGAAGGGAAGGCAAGCTAAGGCTGGTTGTTTAGAGAAAATATTCCTTGTGACCCCATGGAGTGTAGCCCACCAGGCTCCTCTGCCCGTGGAATTTTCCAGGCGAGAATACTGGAGTGGATTGCCATTTCCTTCTCCAGGGGTTCTTCCCACAAACTAAATAGCAGAAGAGCTGGTATGAAGATTTGGCCAATGTTGTCAAGGTGATATGCAAATCACAGAAATTTGAGAGATGCACCTAAATGCTCACCCTAGTGAGAAAGCGTGAGCACTTCACTGTCAAAGCTGAATGGGAACTTCCTGGGAGTCAAAGGTCCCGGTGGAGCCAAGGACAGGGCCACTGAATGCAGGGAGGTGCTTTTATCGAGAGGATGGGAGTCAGGTTTTGTGGGACGAATGGGATTTTTTCTTTCCGCTAGCTCTTGTTTTTTAATTTTTTAAACTCTATTTTATTTTCAGCTGTGACAGGTCTTAGTTGCCGCACGCGGGATCTTCATTGTGGCATGCAGGCTTCCCTTTGGTTGAGGTGCTAGGGCTTAGTTGCTCCGAGGCATGTGGGGCTCTTAGTTCCCCTCCCAGGAATTGAACCCATGTCTCCTGCACTGGAAGGTGGATTCTAAACCACTGGACCACCAGGGGACTCCCTAAGATTTTTTTTTTTTTTTTTTTGCTGAGCTGAGTGGCTTGTGGGATCTTAGTTCCCCTACCAGGGGTTGAACCCACATCTCCTGCATTGGAAGGTAGATTCTTAACCAGTGGACCACCAGGGAAGTCCTGGTGAATGGGATTTGAATCTGTTGAGAGGAAGAGCTTTCTGGGTTGGATCGGGGGAGTGCGCAGGGATCTACCCGTTTGGGGCTCTGGAGGAGGCATCAGACTCTAAAGATCTCTGAAAGTCAGCTGCCGTGGCCCTGTGACAGGGAACACCGTCCCTAGAAGCATGGGATTCTAGCGGTAGAAGGGACCCTGGGAGGCAGCGTCTGTTTTAACCTTCCCGCTTTTGCAGAAAAGAAAATTGCAGCCTGGAGACTCATTTGTTTTTATTTTTTTTAATTAATTTATTTTAATTGGAGGCTAATTACAGTATTGTAGTGGTTTTTGCCATACATTGATATGAATCAGCCATGTGTGTACATGTCTCCCGTCCTGAACCCCCCTCCCAGAGACTCATTTATTTATTCAGTTTTGGATCTGTTGCTTTCTTCTTCAGCAGACACCCATTCTTTCAGGGCTTACTCTCTGCCAGGTCCTGAGGATGCAAAGGTGAATCCATGCACCGAGGGTCGGGGTTCACCGATGCTAAAGCAGGCTCTCGAGCTGGGGTCCTGGCTAGCACACTGATGAGCCCTCGGGCTCCCCTAGCTCTATCTCCTCATCTGTAAAAGGAAGATAATTATAGCACCTACCTCCGGGGCTGTTGCATGGATGAGGTGAGGTAATATGGGTGTCCTAATTACTATTGCTATGCAATGAATGACTCCACTCCTAAATTTCCCATCTACTGGCTGCAAAACCCTGGGCTCTGAGCTGGCTCATCATCGCTGCATGAGACTCTGAATCCAGGACAGCCAGAGCTCCAGCACTTCACTTCCAACACCTCTGCGCCCACACAAGGGGGAGGACGTACAAGCAGCCTCGGTCCTCCCATGAGGAGCTCAGAGACCATCACTGAGCATCACCATCAGTGCTCCGGATTTTGTCCACTTAACAACCTACTCCCACTCAGGAATGCTCCCTAAATGCTGCTTAGGGTGGAAAAGCCAGGCATTGTTTGTTGTCACTGTGCCCAAAGAGAAGCCGGAAATCCCCAGGGAGGCACTTGGGTTTAGCTCAGGGTTTGGGGGTTGGGAAAGATGCCTCTGGACAGGTATGATTGTTGTCAGGTTTTGGTGGAGATGGCTGCAGGTATCTGATGGCCAGACAAGGCTGGGTGTCCAAGATGGCACACCCCCACGACTGCAGTTGACCCTGGCTTTTGGCTGGGAGCCCATCTGGGTGGTCCCCTGGAGCGTGTGCATGTGGCCCGTCCAGCATGGACTCCCTCCATGGTGGCGAGCTGTCCTTGGAGAATCTTGAGAGGGCCTTTGCTCACTACACCTTGGGAGCCTGTTGCATCTCTTCTGCTACTTGCTGTTGGTTGAACAAGACTCACTAATGGGCTCAGATTCCAGGAGAGCCAGGGATCCTCCCTCTAGACAGAAGGAAGTCGGAGAGTGTGCCTGGGTGATTTAACACTGCCCCAGCTTGCCTAGGAGCGCCTGACACTATCCCTGGGCTGGAGTGACCCTGGATCATGTCAGGAGGAGATGGGATCCATTCCCTCTTGAAGTCTGAGGCCAGGTTGACACCCAGTTAAGGTGCAGATACCTGTTGGTGAGCATCTTCGGGATAAAAGGAATCACCTGTCTGCCCCGGCAGGCTACACTTGGTCTTTCTGTAAAGACAAACCCCAGAATAGAAACAGGCAGCAGCAAAGTGCTTCCTTGGGCACTTCTTGCTTTAATTCACACAGTGCGGCTGTGACTCATGCCTGGCCTTTCTGGCATACAAGCATTTGCGGAACATGATGGGGAGACTGGCAGCGCCCAGCGGTGGCAGCTTCAGAGCTCTTCATGGGAGAATTGAAGTTGTCTCTTCCTCAGTCTTCCCGTGGACTGCTGATGCCTTGGCAGGAAGTAATCTCCAGAGCCGGGGTCCCTGGAGTCTCTGGTTGGCCTGGAAAGACTGATACCAAAGTTTCAATATTTTTGCCACCTGATGTGAAGAGCTGACTCATTGGAAAAGACCCTTATGCTGGGAAGGATTGAGGGCAGGAGGAGAAGGGGGTGACAGAGGATGAGATGCTTGGATAGCATCATCGACTCAATGGACACGAGTTTGAGCAAACTCTGGGAGATAGTGAAGGACAGGGAAGCCTAGTGTGCTGCAGTCCATGGGGTCACAAAGAGTTGGACACGACTGAGCCACTGAGAAAGAACAGCAACCAGAGAGCAGATAGGAGAGCCAGGAGTCCAGGTTGTCCCAGGTAGAGCAAATAGGTTTTGTCAGCTCCAGGCTGGGGACATCTCTGTCCACCCACCTGAGAAACAGACCATTGTCCCCTGCCTCTGCAGGGTAGGTCACCTCCTCCTCTTCCACCTTGAGGGTTAGGCTTCTTAATCAGTATCTAAGATCCCTTTGGAAAATCCAATTAAAGCAAGAACTCTGAAAAACTCACAATATATAAATAGAAGAAAAAAAATGTCAAGCAATGTTGAGGAATTTATAGGGTCTGGGATCCTTAAAAGGTTAAAATCCAGGACTTTCCCTGGTGGTCCAGGGGCTAAGATTCTGTGATCCCAGTGCAGGGGGCTAGAGTTTGATCGCTGGTTGGGAAACTAGATCCTGAGTACTGCAACTAAGACCCAGCACAGCCAAGTAAATAAATAAATATTTTAAAAATTTAAAACCTTTTTAAAAAAAGGTTAAAATCCTTGCACTGGAGCCATCCCTTCTTTTCCAGCAACCACCCCCACCCCTCTGCCCCTGCCTTCCTAATTTTAAATGACTGTTCAGCTCCTAACTTCAAATGGTCATTTTTTAAAAAGAAGGTTCAGCACTCTTGTATTCTCATGCTTGTGGTTAAAGCTGATGTGCTTAGTCACTCAGTCGTGTCCGACTCTTTGCAACCCCATGGACTGTAGCCCGCCAGGCTCCTCTGTCCATGGGGATTCTCTAGGCAGGAATACTGGAGTGGGTTGCCATGCCCTTCTCCAGGGGATCTTTCCAACTCAGGGATCGAACTCGGGTCTCTGATGTCTCCTGCATTGGCAGGCAGGTTCTTTACTGTCTGAGCCACCAGGGAAACCCATGGGGATGTCCAGTTAATGAGATGTGATCTCCAGGACAGCGAACATTCTGGAGGTGACATTAACTCCCCACTCCTTGCTGTACTTTTGGCTACGCCTGTGGCTTCCCCCAGGAAAGTGTGAATTTATGTAAAACAAGAAGGCTCTTTATGTTTGGGAGGCCAAGCCAGCCTACGTTGTGAGTGGAGGTTTGTCCCAAGAGGTCTCATCTTGGTCCTGATTGTCCCATCATTCATCTGCAGCACCACACCCAGCCCTCTGCTCCCCCAGTGAACCTGCTCTTCAGGGACAGTGTCTGAGGGCAAATCCCCCGTAAGCATTGTTTCTCAGACTTCTGGCAGACATCACAGTTAGCTGGGGGTGGGGAGACTGGTGAAAAAAGCAGGTTTCTGGGTCTCACCCTTAGAGGTTCTGAATCAGTGGCTCTCGGGAGAAGGTACAAAACTGTCATCTATCAAGTTATTTGATGGAGAGGGTCCCCTGGTTAGACCTGGATAATTTCTTGGCCCTACAAAACGAGCAAAGATATGTAGAAAATAATGTGTGACCTTACCTTCTGGAAATGGAGCTCATGGACTGGGCTGTTTTATAAAAAGGAACCCATTTCTCTACTTGGTGGCCAACTTTGGCTGAACATTGGAAGTCCCGAGAGTGTGTCCAGTGTTGTATTATGAAAAATTTAAGACATATAGAAAACATGGAAGAATTGCACAGAGACCACCCATATACCCACTGATTTGGTTCTACAATTAATATTTTGCTATATATTTGCCCTATCACACATCTATCCACTGATGTATCTCTCCATCCACCAATCCATCTGTTTATCTATTCATCCATCAATGCATACATACATTTATCAATCCACCAATCTACCTATTCACCAATCCATCCATCCATCTACCATCTTATTTTTTTAAATTTCTATCTTATATTTTAAATTTACTTTTTAATTGGAATAAAATTGCTTTACATTGTTTGTGTTGGTTTCTGCCATACAGCAATGCAAATTGGCCATAATTATACATATATCACCTCCCTCTTGAGCATCCCTTCCCTTCCCCCTTTTTTTTTTAATGTATTTCACACTCAATTGCATTTGTGAATACCTTTCATCCTTGTATACTTCAGTAGGCATGCCATTAACACGGATTCAATTTTTGTTCATGATTCTCTGTTTCAGGTAAAGTCTACATACTGTGAAATGCACAGATGTTAAGTGCACCATTCACTTATTGACAAATGCATATACCTGTGAAACCCAAGTCCTTATCCTAATATAAAACATTCCTTCACCCAGAGAGTTCCCTCATGCCCCTTCCCAGTTATTCCTCTTCCACCTCCCCACCAGAAACAATTAATATTGTGATTTTTTTTAAACTGTCAAGTTTGTCTGTTATAGAATTTTATATCAAGGAAACCATATTCTGTTTACCTTTTGCATTAGGCTTTTTTGTCCTGGGGAGAACTAGAAATCCTGGGACCCCTTTTGAGTAGCAGATGCAAGTATGGACTTCTCCTTAGAAAAACTGACAAGCTCTAATGATCTGGTATTTGGGATGGCATGGGGAGTGGAATTCATAAATCAGGTGAAGCCCTTGCAAGGTAAGAATGCTTGCTTCAAAATATAATCACGTGATTTATAAGCTGGAGTTTATGGAGCAATGTGTCTCCAATATAGGCTAAGCCTTTCCAAGCATTGTATTGTTTGACCACCCAAGAAGGGGATGATTCTGACTATTCCCATTTTATAGGCAAGAGACTGAGGCTCAGAGAAGGGAAGAACTTAGCCAGCCCCGCAGTGGCCAAATTGGTGGCTGTGTACCATCAAAGGCAGGCACATCTGTACAACCTGACTTCAGAGTCACAACTCAAAATGAGCACCCCGATATGAACTTATGCAGAGATTTACTATGGGAACCCCAAGGTCGCCCACCAAAGTTGTCATGAATGCTGGACTCTCTTGGCCAGTGAGGACGCTGTCTTTGAGTTTCTTTCTTTCTTTTTTTTTTTTTTTGGTCACGCTCTATGGCATGCGGGATCTTAGTTCCCTAACTGGGGATTGAACCCATGCCCCCTGCAGTGGAAGCTCAGAGTCTTAATCACTGGACCGCCAGGGAAGTCCCAACCTTTGAGATTCTTGGTGCTGCTCACATCAGACAGCCCTGTTAAAATCAATGATGGGAATTCATGTCACTTCTTTGTGTCCCCCTGGTCTGACCAGCGAGATGGAGCAGCTAGAATTCACAGCGATTTTCTCCACCTCACTGGTGGGGTGAGACCTGAGTCATAAAATGGTCGCAAAGCACTTTGTAGATGAGAATGATGGGAGCGATTATTATTTGCTGAGCTAAAATCCCGCTTGGGGTGAACTGCCCCCATCCCTTGAGGGTCCACACACGTTAGATTGGAATCATTTCCCCAAGTGTATCAGAAAGTTAGTAAATCGGGAAGGCTCTCATGGGATCGGGGGAGTGTCCTCTTTTTATTCTGATCGCAGATTAAAGTGCTCGCGAGAGGCGGAATTTTCTTGCGAGAACAGATTTTACAGTCCCCAGCCTTGCCCTAGTGCACTGCTTTAGTGGTTGGAGAAAGGCTGCCAGAAACTGAGTAAGCATCGCCAGGGGAAAACAACAACAGAAACTCACCCCCTCCTCAGCACCCCAGCGCCCCTGCCACCTGCTCCCGTGAAAAGGCCAATTCAGTCGGCTGCAGTGGAAAACATTCTCGGGGCCCTTCGTTAGCTGGCGGCCGGCTGCGATGCCGTTTGGCTGTGGATTTCAATATTCCCTTGTAACGTTTTACAACCCAGAGCCAGCGACAATGGCGTCATTCATTGCATCCGCTCACGTGGAACAGAATGTGAGAGAGTGGTGGAGCCGGGAGAAGCTGGTTGGTGGCCCTGATACCCAGGGTAAACTGGGGTAGTCGAGTCCTGTGTCCAGGCTGGGCAGATCGTGTCTGTGTCAGCCAGTGCAGTGGGATTTGACTTTTGGTAAAGCAGGAATGATGAACAGTTGGAGCGGTAGAGGTTGATGTTACCTGATAAAACCCTAACTCTGGTACCCTCAAAGATGCTCTGTGTGACAGAAGTGTCGTGTTGCCCTAGCAGCGATGGGAAGGCAACGATTGCCTATTATCAAGTATAAGTTGGTAAAAGTTTTGGAATACCACTGACCCCGGGGGCAGCTCAGCTTTACCTCTTCTTAGCTGGGTGTTCTGGGACCTCTCTGAGCCTCATTTCTTTTCTTTGTCTCTAAAGTAAATGTCATCATACAGATGAAATGGGATTCTTGCCAGGATCAAATGAGGGAAAGTGTATAAGTCAACCATTGCAGTGGCTGGAGAGCTGCTCCCATGACTCAGTGGTAAAGAATCCGCCTGCAGTGCAGGAGACCCGTGTTCGATCCCTGGGTTGGGAAGAGCCCCTGGAGAAGGGAATGGCAAGCCACTCCAGTATTCTTGCCTGGAGAATCCCCGTGGACAGAGGAGCCTGGTGGACTACAGTCCATAGGGTTGCAAAAGAGTCGGACGTGACTGAGTGATTAAAAAACAACAGCCGTGGCTGGAACAGTAAGATGGGCAAAAAAGCAATGTAAATGATAGGAGGAAGATGAGCACGAGGAAGATAGTGGTGATGGTGAGAATGGTCATGCTGATAATGATGATGTTGGTGAAAACAGTAGTCCCCAGTTGCTACTCTCTTCCCAGACCCATGAGGGCTTTTCAGCTGTCCTTTTAATTCTCTGCTGCCTGTATTCTTGAATGATGCTGCCTGTATACGTGAATGATGTAGAGGAAAATAGGTCATCTTCTCCTCACGGGGATCTTAGAGGCTTTTGCTCTGTTGCTACTCACGAGTTCCTTTGATTCGTGCGTTGATGAGCCTGGGAAAAATGATCCTGGGAATTTCCTGGTGGTCCAGTGGTTAGGACTCTGTGCTTTCACTGTTGAGGACCCGGGTTCAATCCCAGGTTGGGGAACTAAGATCCCACAAGCCAAGTGGCATGGTCAAAAAAAGAGAAATGATCCCAAATGGTGTTTATTGGGACCATTTTCTTCTCTTTGCCTCTGTTACTTCATCCTGACTGAGAAATCACTCCACTCTTCTATGCCTCGATTTTGACACCTACCAGGTGGATTTGGGGATGTTGTATTGCAGACACCTGGGGAGACATGCGTGGTTGATGGTGGGGCCGATGTTTCAAGCTCCTCAGAGAGAAACATACTGAGAGGGACAAGTGGTCATTGAGATAATATGCCTTTCCCACTTCTGTGAGTGTTAGTAATAAAAAACAGGATTCGGCTTTTCCAGAGGGTAATTTTGCAATCTGGCAGTGCTGGAAGGGAGAATTCCACGGAGTCCATTGATACATTCTCTTGTAAATTCCCTCAGCCAACATTTTTTAAGTTATTTTCTTTAATTAAAAAAAAAACCATCCGCATTAAGAATATCAAACTAAAAAGAGACTTCTCCTTCCCTTTTGGATCTCTGACAGCCTAGTACTCGAACTAAGCAAGATCTAAATTGAATTGCCAGCGAAATTTGACAACTTTTTTGTTTTATTATTATAATGATTTTTCTTCTTCTTTTTCTTTTTTTTTTTTTCCATTACGTAGCTTCAGCTGCCAAGTGAGAACTATAAAGCTAATTTCATTCCTTTCAGCCTCCTGGCCCCAGGGGGAGAGTCTGAGCAGTGGAGCTGCTCAGTATGGCTCCAGCTTTGGTTCTGAAATGACACAGTCCACAGGAAAGCTGGGCTAGGAAACCCCAGGGTGTCAAGAGGGTGTCTGTAACCTCACGGAAACTTGGCAGACACTCTGTTGTTCCCTGTCTGGTTACTCTGACGTGTTTTGTGATGACAAAGGCAGGGGCCCAGAGTGGGAGATTGTCACACCCCTGGGAGATGGGTGAAATGAGAGAGGAGTCTTACACTCCAAACCCCTGCACCCCTAAAAGCATATTATGTTTTAAAAATAGAAAGAGGTCAGTAGGAAATTGTCTAGAAGTAATTTGAAGATGGTTGGGTTAGAGTTCTGGTGGTGTCTCTTTCTAGCTCAGGGACCCTGGGCAAGTTATTTCTTCTCCCTGGGCCTCGGTTTTCTAATCTTTAAAATGGGGATAAGAGCAGTCCCCACTTCAGAGGGTCACAGAGAGGATGAAGGGGGTGAATGCAGCATCCTTCAAAATGTGCTAGGCATTGTGTTCTTTGTACATGGGATAATGTCAGGTGTACTTTTAAAAACTTCAAATAGGTAAGTATTTTTATTTTAATTGCATTAGAGGACCTTGCACCACAAACTCTTTAATGTCATGGCTGTTATTACTCGGAGTAAGGCAAAGCTCATTTAGGCAAATAATTCATTTAAAAATGGAGTAAGGTAGAGAATGGTTGGTTCACAGCAAATATCATAGCTAAGTTCAGGATTTCCTGATTTGTATTTCTTCTACAGAGGGATTCTTATCCTGATTAGGGCCCTGGGCTCCTCTGGCAGTCTGGGGAAGCTTAGGGATCCTTTCTCAGAAGAATCTGATTAAATGTGTAAAATAAGATGCCTTGATTGCCACGGAAGCCCATTATATTAACACAGAGTGATCAAACTCTTTTCTAAATGGCAACATAGTAACATATGCACTTTATAAATGTCTTAAGTAATGGGGACCTAGTAGCAGATCGAAAATGACTGTAATTTTGAAGGCATCATAAGCGTAAGTGGTATCTGGAGACCTGTACAGCTGCAGCAAGATGGGAAGTTATTTTGTTTCTGTTGCTGACAGTCGCTAGGGCTGCTAACTCAACTGTGGCTTGCTGCCGACACCCATCACAGAAATAAATACTGAATTCCAATTCAGGATTACTGAAAATGAAGACATCATCTTGAAAATCCAAGTTTACACCCATAAGTTTTCCCCCAAAGTTGAGACCTCCGTGTTCAGGAGACAGGCTCGTGGCACGGCTCCCTCCCGAGAAATTTTATGAGCTGGAAGCGCGAGTCCTCTTGTTACGGCGGTTGTGACAGCGTCTACTATGTGCCAGACGTTTTCTAGAGTATGTTGTCGGATAATTTCAACGATCTTGAGAGATAACTGATGCTCAGAGACGATGGAGTGTCTTGTCTAAGATCACACAGCTGTTAAGATGGTAGGTCTGATACAGAATGCACTTTTGCCTGAATCTAGTATCTTTTTTCTTCCCACTATATCCTGATTCTTAGATATTCAAATAAAAATCAGAGTTCAGTGAGTGGGTTATCAGGGAAGGGAAGGTGTCTGGGGGGCCTCAGGGCTGGCTGCTGTGGTTTCTTCAGATCATCTCTTTATTTCCCCATTTTGCAGGTGAGGCTTAGCTAGGCGACCTGCTTTATCCTAGCTCACTGAGTTAGCAATGATATTGGACTAGGGCTGCTACAGGCTCAGTGGGGTGGAGGACCCGATGGAAAGTATTGCGTGAAAAATGGACATTTCAGGATGTTCCTGGTGGTCCAGTGGTTAAGATCCTGTGTTCCCACTGCAGGGGGCAAAACTTCGATCCCTGGTTGGGGAACTAAGATCCTACATGCTGCAGGGCCAAAAAAAAAAAAAAAAAAAAGGACAAGGAAGCACTTTTTTAAAATGTTAAAAAAATTAGAAAGGACATTTCCCCAGAAGCAGCAGCTTTTCTGGATCCACAGATGATGAGATCAGATTCAAATCCTCTTCTGTCCTCTTCACTCCCAGGGACCTCTCTTGGGAGAAATGTGGGAGAAGCTTTGAATATCGTCTACTTCATTTTCATTTTGCTTTCCAACCAAGGAAGATCTTCCCCTGTGAATTTCACCTCTGTTGCCATTGCCTTTTGTTGCCCGAGGTGGTGTGGAGGGTGGGGGGCATGGGGAGGATGAATGGAGAACCTGGAGGGTCGCAGGTTGTTGTCCAGGAGACTGCAAGCACTTCCTTTATTTTGCGTGTATCCCTGCTAGACTAGTCCTCCTGCTCTGCTGTAATTAAAATTATGTTAATAGTTTATATAATATTCTATTAACAATTAGTAATAATTATTATTTTCAACATGGAAATATTCATCTAGACTTCATAAATGGTGGTGGTAGTTTAGTTACTAAATCATGTCTGACTCTTGTGACCCCATGGACTGTAGCCTGCCAGTCTCCTCGTCCATGGGATTCTCCAGGCAACAATACTGGAGTGGATTGCCATTTCTTTCTCCAGAAACTTCATAAATGCTCAGTGTAAAAAGAGTCAAACAATGCAGATGTGCAAAAAGTAGTGTTGTTTAGTAGCTCAGTCATGTCCAACTCTTTTGCAACCCTATGGACTGTAGCCCACCAGGCTTCTCTGTCCATGGGATTTCCTAGGCAAGAGTACTGGAATGGATCGCCATTTCCTTCTCCAAGGTGTCTTCCTGACCCAGGAATGGAACCTGAGTCTCCTGCATTGGCAGGTGGGTTCTTTACCACTGAGCCACGAGGAAAGCCTGCATAAAAGTAATAAGTTGATCTAAAAGTTCTCCCATAACCCCAGCTTCTGGAGGAACCCACTGGGATCTATTTCATAATTTAGATCATGTTATATCCTACCTCTTTAACTTAGTTTATCTTGCACAGATTTATGAATTTACTCATAAACAGGCTTCTCATTATTTTCAAAGGTTGCATGAATATTCCATCATCTAGCTCTGTCAAAGTTAACTCAGCCATTAATGAGGACATTTAGATCATTTCCAGTTTCTTCCCTTTGTTCTGGAGAAGGAAATGGTAACCCACTTCAGTCTTCTTGCATGGAGAATACAATGGACAGAGGACCCTGGACGGGCTACAGTCTATGGGGTCGCAAAGAGTCGGACGTAACCAAGCAAGTGAATACTTTCACTTTCATAGACAATGCAGTGGAGAAAAATCCTCATACTTACCTTCTTAGGAAAATCCATAGTAATGGGATTGCTTGGTCCACTTTATTAAAAATTTCAAAAATGAATGCCATCAGGAATTCCCTGGTGATCAGATGGTTAGGACTCAGTGATTTCACTCCCATGGCCCTGGGTTGAATCCCTGGTCTGGGAACTAAGATCCTGCAAGTTGCGTGGTGTGGCCACCCCCCCCCCCAAAAAAAAAAGGGTGATATCATATTGCCTTCCAGAAAAGATGGGCTGATCACCTTATCCACGCTGTACTAGTTACTATCCTGAGCAAGATATCCTTCCTGATCCCAAACACTGGCAGCCCTCTTCCCTTAGTGGATGTGAGAATGTTATGGGTTGGACTGTTCTCTTCTTTAACACCCTGGATATTTCTGTCAATTATTCCTTTTACCTTTGAGCTTCTCTGCAAATTCTCACTCCATCCCTTCTTCACTCACCTTTGGGGCTCTTGGTGATACTCAGTTCCACTTTCCTCCTTTCCAGGGCAGGTTTCTGTTGAATTGCCTGAGTTTTATGAAGACAAAAATAGGAATACCTGAAAGCTAAAGGGAAGGGAATGTGGGGGACCTATCATAAAAGTGTGAGGGACCAGGAATTTCCCTGGTGGTCCAGTGGTGAAGAATCCACCTGCCGATGCAGGAGACATGGGTTTGATCCCTGGTCGGGGAGGATCCCACATGCCATGGAGCAACTAAGCCCATGTGCCACAACTACTGAAGCCCACACACCTAGAGCCCATGCTCTGCAGCCAGAGAAGCCACTGTGGTGAGAAGCCCATGGGCTGTAACCAAAGAGTAGCCCCCGCTCGCTGCAGCTAGAGAAAGCCCATGCAGCAACGAAGACCCGGCACAGCCAGTAGATAAATAAATAAAAATAATAAAAAAGAGAGTATGAGGGACCTTGGTAGAGGCTGTCCATATGGCATTGTATGCTGAGGTTTGGAAAGGCTGTGGTCCATATGGCATCGTACGCTGAGATTTAGAAAGGTGGAGATGAGACCCGACTCTGGACCTGCCTCTCCTTAGATCCCAGGCTCTGTTCTCTATCTCCTCTGACCTCTTTCTTTTCCTCGTCCTGCCCCCCTCCCCCACACTGTGTCTCCAAAACTGTGACAGTCCTGCTGACGGCTGTCATTTGTTGTGACAAACGCCACTGTAAGGCTTTCACATGTATTAACTCATTTCTTCTCTCAACAATCCTTTGAACCTAGATTTTGTTTATTATCCCTTTTTTACAGGTGGGGAACCAAGGGGCAGAGAAGTGAAGTATTGTCAGAGGCAACAAGTACAGCAACTCAAAAGGAAATTCTAAGGCACAGGCAGCAAACTCTTCAGATTGGGGTGACCTGGATTTTTCTGTGACTACCCCAGATGGTCAGCTGCCATTCTTGATTAATGTTAGGGAAAGACCACAGCCCCATGTTAAAGATGGAGACCAAGAAGTTAAGTCTTAGTGACTTCTCAGCTCTTTAGCATTTGAACTAGGAAATGCAAAGACATCTAGAATAGGGTGAATATTTCAACTGACATGTGTTTGTTGATTTTTAGGAGGAATTCTGAACTGGGGGTGCTCATTTACCTTTTGGCATATGTATAGAACTGTTCATGAACTTACTTGCCTAATGTATAAGACATGAAAAGATGGTGACCAAACGTATATGTCCATGACATCGGATGCACTTGAGAATAACTGTATCTCTCCATTCATCAAAGATCCCTTTGTTTCTTATTCTGTGATTTTTTTTTATCCCAGTGGATTCTTTGACCCTGTGGTTCAGACAGTGAAAAGATCTCTATCATGCCACTGATCGATGTCATTTTGTATCTTCTGTCTTTCAGTAAAGAATATCCTGTGGTTCCCAGGAGCACCGTGAGACAGAAAGTGGCCTCCAACCACAGTCCTTTCAGCAGTGAGCCTCGAGCTCTGTCCGCCTCATCCAACTTGGGGTCCCAGTACCAGTGTGAGAATGGCGTGTCTGGCCCCTCCCAGGACCTCCTGCCCCCACCTAACCCGTACCCGCTGCCCCAGGAGCACAGCCAAATTTACCATTGCACCAAGAGGAAAGGTGAGTGCGACTGCGCTGCCCACCTGGCTGCTTTCTTTTCTTCTTCTTTCCCTTGAAAAAAGGAAATCCACCTAACTACATGTATATTTATTTTTAAAATGTAAGCAGTGCACTGAGAGACTGAGAGAATGTAAGAGAGTCAAACCATTCTGGTACAGCAAAAGATTCCTTTGACACATCTCTGCCAAGTTCTAGCCCCCTCCTTGGGGAAGGCTTATTTGAAATGTTCAGACACATTTATTTATTTACACTTGCACACACACACAAATACAGAGTTTTGCTTTTACTTTTAATTGTTGATATCATACTGTACCTATTTTTCAACTTGTATTTCTTAAAATTTTAGAATATATTGTATTTTTTTAAACTTTTTATTTTATATAGGAATATAGTTAATGAAAGGGCTTCCCTGGTAGCTCAGCTGGTAAAGAATCCACCTGCAGTGCAGGAGATCAGGGTTCAATTCCTGGGTCGAGAAGATCTGCTGGAGAAGGTATAGGCTACCCACTCCAGTATTCTTGGGCTTCCCTGGTGACTCAGCTGGTAAAGAATCCGCCTGCAATGTGAGAGACCTGGGTTCAGTTCCTCATTTGGGAAGATCCCCTGGAGGAGGGAAAGGCTACCCACTCCAGTATTCTGGCCTGGAGAGTTCCATGGACTATACAGTCCATGGGGTCGCAAAGAGTCGGACACAACTGAATGATTTTCACTTTCATAGTTAATGAACAATGTTGTGTTGGTTTCAATGGCACCCCACTCCAGTACTCTTGCCTGGAAAATCCCATGGATGGAGGAGCCTGGTGGGCTGCAGTCCATGGGGTCACTAAGAGTCAGACACGACTGAGAGACTTCACTTTCACTTTTTCGCTTTCATGCATTGGAGAAGGAAATGGCAACCCACTCCAGTTTTCTTGCCTGGAGAATCCCCGGGGCAGGAGAGCCTGGTGGGCTGATGTCTATGGGGTCACGCAGAGTCGGACACGATTGAAGTGACTTAGCAGCAGAGTGAATCAGTCATACATGTACATGTTTTGATTCTTTTTCAAATTATTTTCCTATTTAGGTTGTTACATAATATTGAATAGAGTTCCCTGTGCTCTACAGTAGCATACACTGTAGATGTCTTTTCATGACTCTAGAACAGCCTCATTCTTTTTAGCTGCTGAAAAGGAAATATTACCCCAAAAGGATAAAGCCAAGTTTATGTTGTCAAGGGTAGTCAGGGAGTATGCTTTCAGAGTCTTGGTTGTATTATAAGCCTACAACCTACACTCCAGGGAACCTCCTTGGAATTTGATGTGCTCTTTAGTCCTTGGGCAAGGTTTTCTCCAAGTGGATTCTGAGCTCTTCTTTCTTTTCCAGATCAATACAAAAAAAAAAAAAAAAATGGAGAGGGAGAAAAGAAAATCATGATAGATATTGTCTCCTGTGCATCCCCTCTTTAAATGTCCTAGGCTATTGTCTGAGACATCTCATCATTTCCTTTGCCTAATGAGAAATGGATGACTTCTTCCTAAGTTATCTGAGTCCAGAGGGGAAGTTGAGGCAGGAAATTTCTGGTGGCACATTTTCCAAGGCAGAATCGAAGATGTGGATGTGGGCAGTGGGGCCAGGGAAACAGATTTGAGTCTCAACTCTGCCACCAGCTTCCTGGATGACCTCAGGCAGGTGTTCTAGCCTCTCTGGGCATCAGTTTCTCACTTTGTAAATGGTGCTAAGTTCCTGAGAGCAGTTGGTGCTTGGTGAGCACCCCATGGGTGGTAGCAAAGTGAATCCCAGGAGGAAGTAAAGAGACGGCTGCTCATTTAGGTGAAAGTTCAGGAAGACAGACATAAGGAGAGGGGACTGTGCAACCTCCTGCTTACGCCTGTGATTTTCAGAGTCAGACTAGTGAGATAAATCTGACCTTTGCCATTTTCACATGTTTATGATTAGGGGAAAGTTACTTAGTCAGCACCTCTAAACCTCACAGCAAACCTCTGTAGATTGGAGCCCACAATTGGACCTGTCTCCTTGGCTTGGTGTGAAGAGGCTATGAAATCAGCGCTAGGTTGACTTAATAAACCAGCTCTGTTTTGCTCCAGATGGTCCATGGTCCCGTCATCAGAATGCTCCCTGTTGGATCTCAAAGCCCCATCAGCCAACACGACGCCTTTCTAAGTCCAGTGGTGCCTGGACCTTCTTTTGGACCTGAGAAAAGGAGCACAGTTTGGCTATTTGACATTTACCAAAGTCACGTTTTGAAAGAGGAAAGAGCTGTCATGGGTCCAAACATGGGGCTGGGGAGCTGACTCGGTGAGACCGGGCTTTCCAGACTTACCTGAAGCCCATCCAAACTCTTGGATCTGGAAGGCCTGAGCAGTATCAGCCCATCAGGCCCCCTGGCCTGACTCCCAGCACGCCCACTGCTGGATGGGCTGGAGCCCAGATACCTGCAATATCCCTCTTCAGGCACAAGCAGGGGTTAAAAATGTCCTGTAGAGCACAGATTCCGGTGCAGAGATGCTGTTTCATATTATATTTCAGGGAGCCCTGCCGAGGTTCCAGGCTACAACCTTTTCAGGAACATTATTAAGTAGGCACTGTTAGATAAACCCATTTTACAAATAGGGAACCTGAGGGAAAATTGTGAGCTGATGGTTGTTTTTCTTTTTTTTTTCTTTTTAATTAATTAATTTATTTTAATTGGAGGCTAATTACAATATTGTAGTGGTTTCTGCCGTACATTGACATGAATCAGCCATGGGTGTACATGTGTCCCCATCCTGAACCCCCCTCCCACCTCCCTCCCCATCCTGTCCCTCTGGGTTGTCCCAGGGCACTGTCTTTGAGCGCCCTGTTTCATGCATCGAGTTTGGACTGGTGACCTATTTCACATGTGGTAATATACCTGTTTCAGTGCTATTCTCTCAAATCATCCCACCCTTGCTTTCTCCCACAGAGTACAAAAGTCTGTTCCTTATATCTGTGTCTCTTTTGCTGTCTAGCATATAGGGTCATCATTACCAATTTTCTAAATTCCATATGTATGCGTTAATATACTGTATTAGTGTTTTTCTTTCTGACTTACTTCACTGATGTTCTTTTTTTTAAAGCTAGTTTTAAAAATATTTTATTTATCTTTATTTACCTATTTATTTTGGTTGCATTGGGTCTTCGTTGCTGCGTGTGGGCTACTCTCTCGCTGTGGCGCTTGGGCTTCTCATTCAGGGGCTTCTCTTGTTGGGGAGCGCAGGCTCTAGGGAGTGCGGGTTTCCATATATGCAGCACGTGGGCTCAGTAGTTGCGGATCCCAGGCTCGAGCGCGCAGGCTCAGTAACTCTGGCTCATGGCCTCAGTTGCCTTGCAGCATGTGGAATCTTCCCAGACCAGGGATCGAGCCTGTGACCCCTGCATTGGCAGGTGGACTCCCAACCTCTGGACTACCAGGGAAGTCCGAACTGATGGTTCTTGAAGGCAGAGTTTGAACCCACGCCTGGCCTGCAGACTCTGCCTGGACCATGAACCATCACCCTACCTGCCTCCATTACCTTTGCTTATGAGCTGCAGTCTCCAAATTTCATCGTCCCACTAGAGATCTGCTCTTGAGATTGGGTCCTATTCGCTGATGAAGAGCTCACAGGTTTGAATTAAAGAGTTCTTTCGATTGAATTGATGCCAGACCTAGTTACAAAGAATCAGGGTGCTGTTTTAGGTTTGATATTGATAGCAGCATCCTTGGAAATGCACTCCTGGAGGATACAGGAGGAAGGCTTTGAATGCAAGGCTGTAAACCTCTTTGGGTGATGGGAGTGGTTGTCCTGCACGTGGTGCTTTGCTGGGATCCTTGTGTGAACTTGGAATCGACTTGAGGTGACCCCCGGGAAAGCTGGAGTTGGTAGCTGGTCCATGCGGTCTTCCCCAGCAGCTGATACTTCCCAGCAGCATGATGGTGGGTAACTTGCTTCAGCTTTCTGAGCCTCAGCCAGCTTTTCTGAAGAATAGGGGAGGACAGTAGCACTTGCGCTGCAGGGTTGTCATGAGATGAAATGAGATAATCCCGGTGATGCACTTGAGAACCTGGTACCTATAAGTCCTCTACTGAAGGTGAACTCACAGCCGCCCTGACTTCGGGAAACGCACACTGTTGTAAGCAGTGCAGACATTATTATGACTTGTTATTGACTTGTTTGATGGCAGTGGTGATCAAATGCTATGAAGGAGATACACAAAGTGCTAACAGAAAGCAAAGTGGGGGACTTCCCTGGTGGCCCAGTGGTTGAGAATCCACATTTCCAATGCAGGGGACATGAGTTCAATCCCTGGTTGGGAAACTGAGATCCTGTATGCCATGGGGCAGCCAAATCTGGGCATCATGCTGTAACTAAGATCAGACAAGACAAATAAATGTTTTTTAAAAGTTATTAAAAAAAAAAAAAACAGCCAAGTGGATTATTGGACTAGAGTGGGGCATCAGGGAAGAATTTCAGTTGAGGTCTGTGGAGAGTGGGTGTCAGATATGAGATTGGGGAGCCAAGTGGGTGTCTAGGCATAGAGAAGAGCAGACCCTTGGAAAATGGGGAGCCCCCTCTCACTGGGGGAATGAACATAAGGCCAGCATGGTTTGGAGACAGAGCAGGGAAGAGTGATGGGAGAGAAGGCTGCTGAGTTAGGCAGGGACCAGCACAACGCCAGCCCTTGCGAGCCACTTTGGAGGGTTTGGATTTTATCTTAACATTGATGGGTGGCCTTTGCAGGAGTTTGAATCCATGAGGGATGTGATTCTGGTTTTGTTTTGAGCCAGTCCCTTTGCTGTGATTGAATTGATGCCAGGGATGGTGAGATGGTGATGGCTCAGACCAAGGAGTGTGGAGAAGAGCTGGAGATGTCAGAGGAGTCAGGATGTTGTGACTGGTTGCAAATAACAAGGTGAAGAATTGCCCCCTCTTTGACAGATGTGGACCCTGAGCCTCAGACAGGTGGAGTAACTGGCACAGAGTCACCCAGCGAGTAAGCAGCTCCACCCCCTGATTCATTCTGCGGGCTGTGCACTTGGGGTGCCAGGCTCATTTTACCTTGGCAGAAACCTCTGCCCCTCTTGCCTCTCTCCACCCGGAAAAGACAGCTCCTAGGGACAGAGAACATTTCAGCCAAGCTCCATCTGTCCTGCCTGCCTGCCTCGGAGACGACAAAAAGCAATTCATCATCAGCCTCCATTGTAAAGCGATAAGGAATCAGCCGAGGTTTCCTTCCAGTTTGGGACTCCCGTTAAGTGATAACTCCATGGGTGGCTTCTCTCCCACCCTGGCCCCTGCCTGCCCCACTATCTGACTTCCCTTCATTGTCTGTCTCCTTTCCAACCGGCCCAGGAGGCAGCCCCAGTGAAATGTCAAAGGACCAGGCCAGCCGGGGGCCCCTTGTGTGTGGACCCAGCTGTCTCCAAACTATCTCTCCTGATGGGAGGAGCTAAAAAAGCTGGGAAAGTGTTTTATCAACGCCACTCAATCACATTCAGTTTACTCGGGCCTGGGAGACCACTTGTCTGTCTTTCTCTCTCCTTCCCACCCTGACAGCCCTCCCCAAGCACTGGAAACCAGAGGTGACCCAAATAAAGGTTTTAGCAAAGCCAGTTACTGCATTGGATACTGAGAGGGAAAGGGGAGCGGAATTGGGTACTGTCAAGGGCTTTGCATTTCCTCAGCCTCCTTGGTTTTTAGAGCAATCCCACACCCTTTCCTTCACTGGAGTCTCCCTGTAGTCTTTGAGTCACAGGAGATGCCTTCCACTCCTGTGGCAAATAGGAGGCAAATAGAGGAATAAGAGCTTGGGATAGATTCCCAAGGTTATGTGGCTGATGAGTGGCTGATCCAGGCTGCAGTCATCAAATAAATATTAATGACACACTTACTTTGTACTGGGCGCTGTGCTGTATGCTGAAGATAAGGGGAGAGAGATGGCAAAGCGTGTATTCTCACTGGGGGAGACTGATAGCAAGCAAGTTAGTACATCCCATGGCTTTGGATAGTGGCTCACTGAGATTTGAACTGGAGTCTTTGATTCCCAATCTTCCCACAGTACCATCCAAGTTCTTTTTACTTTAAGCTTAAGAGCTAACAACATGGGGACAAACACATATACACCAATCCATCCATCCATCCAACTATCTATCCATCTGTCCATCCATACATCTATTCATCCACCTATCCATCCATTCATCCATCTGTCCTTCCATCTATCTATCTGTCCATCCATCTATCCATTCATCTGTCCATCCATCCATTCATCCACCCATCCATCCATCCACCCATCCATCTATTCATCCATCTGTCCTTCCATCTATCTATCTGTCCATCCATCTATCCATCCATCCATTCATCCATCCAAAGAATCAAGGTTACCACCTGTTCATAGTGTCTGAAAACAGTGGGTTTCCTGAAGGCTGAAAGGCTGGGGCCATCTATCAGAAAGAGCACTGTTCAGAGTCATAAGGCCTGAATTAGAGTTCTACTTCTGACTTGGCAACGGTCACTCAGCTAAGGAGTGGCATTTTATCTCTCTGCCTCCAGTGTCTTTATCTGTGAAGACTCCCCCACAATCTTTCATCTGAATGAACTCCATCAGCAAGGGAAGTGACCTGTTTGGCAGTGGTTACAGTCTTTGCTCAATGGGATCAGAGATTTGAAATTAGCTTTGTGAGTTTCCTAGCTCTGGAGTCCACCCAAGTACCTTCCAGTATTGGACGACCTTCACAGAGCCGTCTATCCAGTCTTCCAAGAGGGGAAAGAGAGTAGAATTGTACTACTTGGACAGATAAGATTGGAATACTTAGTTTAAATACAAGGAAAATAGAAACTAGACTGCATTATTATTATCTCAATTCCTACATGAAATTTATCTATCATCTTCATGTATAATGGGTTCCCCCGACCTCTCAGTAGTAAAGAATCTGCCTTTGATACAGGAGCCACAGGAGACTCAGATTTGATACCCGGGTTGGGAAGATCCCCTGGAGAAGGGAATGGCACCCCACTCCAGTATTCTTGCCTAGAGAATCCCACGGACAGAGGAGCCTGGTGGGCTATAGTCCATGAGATCTCAAAGAGTTGGACACGACTGAAGTGACTTAGCACATTAGCACCCTGTGTATAGTACAAACAAGATCTGAGATTGGAATGGTCTAGGGGTTTGCCCAAGCTTATGTATCCAGTGAGTCAAGAGACATAACTCAGTGCCCTAAAATCTGTATCCTGGATTCATCATTAAAGCCATTTTATCCAGAATCAACAACATCTGGAAACATGCCAGGCACTAGGTTTTTCACAGTGTGGGGTGGTGATCGGTGTTAACAATCAGGAAGAGCTTTACTGTTATCCAAGGGACTCAGCTGGGTTTCGGATATTTGAAGTGTAATTGACCACCCATATACAGCTTTCTGAAAGCAAGCCGTGGACTCATCTCAACGAGGACTTGACCTTTGACTGCAGCCCATTCCCCCAACTGTGGAAGATAAGCAGGACTCGGCTGGGACAGATGTATTTGCTGTTGATCAGTTATCAGGCTTCCAATAAAAAGATAGAAACCAAGCCATCATGAAAATAAACACAGAGATTACATCCCAAGCATTTATCATGACCAGCGTGAAGTTTTGATCCTGGCTTTGGAATTTTCGTTAGAGTATGATGAGGATCAAGAGAAACTGGAGAATGCTTAAGTCCTGTTTCCGTCAATAACCCGGCATCAAGTTTTTGTTAGGACTCTGCATCAGATCTTTGGAGTATTAAAGCCTTGGAATGTGTAATTTTACGATTTTCCAAAATATGGCTCTGGCCTTTTTCATATTATCCTTCCTTGTTTTACTTGTAACCAGTCTGGAAGGGGATCAGAAACTTGGGACTGGTTAGTTTCCCTTTTATTTTTTTCTCTTGCCAAGGGTACCCTGCAGCTGTACTTTCTATTATTGAAAAGGGGAACGCCCTGGTTAAATGGAAAACCCAAAGGTTATGAATCCAGCAACAATGGAAACATTCAGATTTATGGATCTGAGGGGTGGAGGGAAGGAAGAATGGAGGGAAGGAATTGAAGGAGGAGGTGGCCAGGACAAAATAAATAAATAAATAAATTATGTGTAGCAGTGTCCTTAAGATACCCCCAAAATGCTAGGTTGAAAAGTGAAAAATATGGACCCTTGCTCATCTGGATGTCTTCAAACATCTGGATGGTTGGCATCACGTAGCTAGAACACCTGGAAGAAAGATGATTGCATTTTTCAATTTTTGGGGACCAGTGTTTGAGTATCCTATGGGTCCCAGATGTGTCCCAGAAAGAGTTTAGCTGAAAATAAGTGCTTGCTATTAGATGGGTACAACCTAGATGTGAAGATACACGTTTGGGGGGAAATTTTGGATGTACCTGGGGGTATCACCTGGAGAATGATGAGAATGGAGGTGTTGAGTGGAACCCACATCCAAGCTACCCTACTTGGCATGGGCTCTTGGCTTATAGTCCAGTGCTAAGCTGGAGAACTTACTGGGGGGAGAAGACTGACTTGAAGCTTTACCCCTAAGGACTACCTGCTCATCACAGTGTCAGCCTCCTACTCTTCAAGGTCCTGCCCTCGTTCCCTTGCCCCTGGACGGGGGACGATGGAGAGGGGCCAAGGATGTGCTCTGAGCAGGACCACAGCAGTTGACCAGCGCCTGGTAGGGGCTTGGTGAGGGCTCAGTCAGTATTTGTTGGGAGGCTGAGTGAGTGGCATTGGATAGTAGAAATCCAGAGAGCTGGAGGCAAGGTGTAGTCGGCAAAGTGAATTAGTCACGTTTTGATTCCAGCCTCCACTCCTTCCCGGCTGCATGGCCTTGAGCAGGTCATTTCTCTGAGCTTTGGTTTCTGCCTCTAAGAGCCAAGAATGAGAACAGCCACCTCGAGGAATGACGGTGAGATTGGAGTTAGGTCACTTGTAGGTGTTCAATAAACTCTAGCTCTTTTTTCCTTCCTTATTTAGTCCTGTGTCCTGCCATCAACCATCATTGTGCTCACAGGTGTGGGAGTATCCCAGGGTTTCATTTTTCTTCACACCCCAAACATGGCATATTTCCTTTTTTTATATAGACTTTTTTTTTTTTTTTTTTTTTTAAGAGGCAAGCATGTTCTTTTAATGTAAAGTTTAGGCATGAAAGATAGAGTGGTTTACCCAGACCATATCACCATTTGACAGCACAGCTGGGAAAAGACTCTGTTTTCTAAGTCTAGTTCTCAATTATTATCAGCATATTTCTTAGCGTTGTTCATTAGAAAGAGATCGGAAGTGAGGAAAGAAAAATCTCCAGCTTGGGGAGTAAAATCCCAGCCAAGGAATGAATCCGTGTGAGGTTTACGCCTCGGTAGAAACTCCCTAGGACTGCTTCCCCTGAAGGAAACACCTGGAGGTGTGTTATTACGGATGGGGTCTGCCAGGACACAGGCGGTGTTACCCTGGCAACACGAGCTGCCCTGGGTGATGGATACAGGAGATTTCCATGCCTGATATTATTATGCCTGAGTTGCCCAGTGAGGTAAGTATTGCTGATTCTGATTTGAAGATGGTAAAAAGGAGTCCCAGAGATGGCAGATACCTTGGTAGAGTCCCACCGATATTAAGTAAAAGGGCCAGAGTCAGGCTTATGCATGTCTAGGTTTTTTAACTGAGGTCTGCATCTTAGGGAGTCTTTGAGCCCCTTGAAGTTGTATGCATTGCTTTTGTCTATGCCTACAGTTCTCAAAATGTCGCGTTTCAGTGTTTTTTTCCTAGGAGAGAGCCCAACACTTTTGGTAGAACCCAAGGGGTTCGGTGACCCCAAAGTGGCTAAGGAAGACCCTCTTTCAGAGACAGAACTCTCTCTCTCCATTGCTCTCTCTTAGGGATTAATTAGTGCCCACCGGAGGGAAGTGACTTGCTTGGCGAGGAAACGGTGACACAGTAATTGTACTATACCAATTACTGTGTCAATTACCAACTCGACCGATCCTAACTGGGCCCTTGTTCACATGAGATGTCAGGAAGGGATTTGGGGATTCATTCCAGTTTCCATCCATGAATCAGTCTGTCCACTCACTGTTCCATCCATTGCAGAAGTATTTGCTGCATGTCTTAATGTCTAGCATGGATTGAAGAGCAGGGATTTTATCATCAGATTCCTAGGATTCTAATCCCAGCTCCGCTGTTGATCAGCCATAGAGGACCATGGGCAAGTTTTTTTATTGTTGTCGTTCGATCACTCAGTCATGTCTGACTCTTTGTGACTCCGTGGACTGAGCACACCAGGCTCCCCTGTCCTTTGCTCTCTCCCGGAGTTTGCTCAGATTCATGTCCACTGAATCGGGGATGCCATCCAACCATCTCATCTTCTGTCACCCCTTCTCCTTACAGTCACTTTACAATGCCGTGTTAGTTTCTCCTGTACAGCAAAATGAATCGGCCTCACATATACATGTGTCCCCTCCCTTTTGGACTTCCTATGCAGGTCACTATGGTGCAACAGGCAGGTTTCTCAGCCTCTGTGTGCCTCCTTTCTCCCATCTGTAAGATGAGGATACTAAGAGAACCCACCTCATGGGCTTGTTGAGATTAAATGGGTGACCTTGTGAAGAGTGCTCAGAACAGTGACAGACAGTAAGCCCTGTAGTGTTTTTATTGTTATGGTTGATGCTGCTGTTATTGTTGTTATTAGGTATATGCCCCAGGTTCTGGGAAGATAGTGATGGGTATTCCAGACCATATGTTGCCTTCCTGAAATTTACATGCTGGGGAGGAAGGAAGAGAATAATAATTAATAATTGTCATTTATTGAGCGTTTCCTTGTACCAAGCTCTGGACTAAGTACTTAAGCTATATTTTCCTATTTCATTAGAGCTTCCCTTTCTAGTGCCATTTTGACTCTTTCCATTTTATAGGTGAAGAAGCTAAGCTCAATCTCCCCAGCTTACTAGAAACTATACAAAGCATCTTCTACTGAGGGAATACACTGAAATTTATTTTTTTAAAAAGAAACTGGGCTCGGAAAGGTCAAACTGTTTGCTTAGGGCTCCATAGCCCAAAGTCTTAGCCGTGACAGGCCACCCCCTTAATGATCAGAACGGAGGTTGGAGCTAACCATCTTCCAGACTTAATCCTTCCATCCTTGGGCCAAATGGCTGTCTCAGCCTTGAACTGTGGGGTGGCTGGTCCCTGGCCTCATGGGTGTCTGTCGTCCTGTCTTCCCACAGATGAAGAATGTTCCAGCACAGACCATCCTTATAAGAAGCCCTACATGGAGACATCGCCTAGCGAGGAGGACCCCTTCTACCGCTCTGGCTACCCCCAGCAGCAGGGCCTGGGTGCCTCCTACCGGACAGAGTCAGCCCAGCGGCAGGCCTGCATGTACGCCAGTTCCGCGCCCCCCAGTGAGCCCGTGCCCAGCCTGGAGGACATTAGCTGCAACGCCTGGCCCAGTATGTCCTCATACAGCGGCTGCACAGTCACCACCGTGCAGCCCATGGACAGGCTACCCTATCAGCACTTCTCCGCCCACTTCACCTCGGGGCCCCTGGTCCCCCGGCTGGCCGGCATGGCCAACCACGGCTCCCCACAGCTCGGAGAGGGAATGTTCCAACACCAGACCTCCGTGGCCCACCAGCCTGTGGTCAGGCAGTGCGGGCCTCAGACTGGCCTCCAGTCCCCGGGCAGCCTTCAGGCGTCGGAGTTTCTGTACTCTCACGGTGTACCAAGGACCCTGTCCCCGCATCAGTACCACTCCGCCGTGCACGGAGTCAGCATGGTTCCAGAGTGGAATGACAACAGCTAAGGCCAGGCCTGCTCCTCTGCTGCCATTTCCAGAGGGAGGGGAGAGAGAGAGGGAGAGAGAGACAGCCACAGGGAGAACCCCACGGACGAGATGTCTCATTTCACCCCGTGTTCACGTCTGCACTTGAAAACTGCCCCTGCCCCCACACCCCCAACCCCGACACTGATGTAATCAGTCGCTTGAAACCACAATTCAAAAAATGTGACTTTGTTTTGTCTCAAAACTAAAAAACGACAAGAAGAGATGAGTCCCCCTGCCGCCCCCCTCCACGACCACTGCCCTCCTCGACCGGCCATAATCACACCACCTCCAGGACGCCCTCCCTGATTTCTTCTTTTGGTCTCCAGAAAGTTCTGCCTCCTGGAGTGTTTGATCCTCATGCGTAGTTGGAGTCCTTCTCTGTCTTGGTGTTAATGTTGACGTTGTTATATAATAAATAATAATATATTTTTTTCTTTCAATTTTCTTAATGGGACCCAGTCCCTTATTCTGGGGGAGGTCTGAGGCAAGTATGTTTCAAGATATGTACTTGTGGGGTTCCCCTCAAATACTCCTCCAACCCCCCAAATCTAAATTGGCCACCCTCCCTCTTGACTAAGAAATTACCTACCTCTGCCAGGGATGTTTCTGCCAAGCTTCCCTGTGTCCCAGCTTCTCTCTGATCTTGGCCTCCCTTTCCCATCCTCACGGAGTCCAAGTTTGCCTCCTGCCCACCAGTGGGGTCAGGATAACGCTGGACTCCATCTGGCATCCTGTCTCACTTGGCCCTCCCGCCTCTGCGTCCTTCCCGCCCGCTGAAACGTGGCCTATACCTTCCCAACCGGAAATCTTGCTTTGAAAAACTTAAAAAGCCCCAGTTTACATGTGGGCAGAACTGTGATAAGCAAGGCGCAAGCTCTGTGCTGACAAGCATTGTGAAAAAGCCAAAATAAATATTCGTCCTGATAACCAAAAAAAAAAAAAAAAAAACCAAAAAAACAACAGCAAAGCCAGCCCCCAGCTTCCAAACCTCCATCTCCGCCGCCGATGACCCAAACTGGATGCAAAAAGCAACACCACCATCCCTAAAGAAGAAGCTAGACTTATTCACTGAGGAGCATTCTCCAAAGACATCATACCAGCACCAAATGCAGACCCTAAACTGTGGTTATTGAAAGCAGAAAATGGTATTAAAAAAAAAGTGTGTAAGTAAAACATTATTGCAGGGTTCTTCAGATGTAATATTTTACTGGTACTATTTATTTATAAATAGAAGATCTAATTAAGTAATAACCTGAAATGGAATCCAGCATGGGAGCTGGCCAAAAGCTTTTAATTTTATTGATACTCAAAACCAAGTTTGCATTTTTTCTTCCCTTTCAAATGTGCTTTGCTTTCATGATTAAAAAAAGTTATTGTTTTTTTTTTTTTTTAACTGACCCTAATAAAGAGAACAGGGTAATATGTGAGACTGCGTATGTTCAAGTACGTAAGAGTGTGTGAGTCTGTTTGTCATGTCAGTGTCTTTCTGCGATGATGTCTTTTTGTGTTGCTAAGGGCGGGGTGGGATGAGAATTAAGTACTCGTTTCGTATATTTGTGTGCCAGTTAACGCCTAATAAATACCATGTGCTTTAAAAAGTACAAGGGACTTGAACACCCATTTTTTCCCCCTGTGTTCTTTCAATGGACTGAATTGAGAGGAGATTCAGTGGAGGAAACAGAAAAAGTTGTCTGGCAGGTGAATTTTTCGCCCCATCTGCTTTCTCCAGCTGTTCTCAGGGGGGTTTGGAATCCTGTATTCAAGCGTGATGGAGCTGAATGTGTTTATCCACTGACTTAGACCTCTGGAATGGAGATATTTGTTTTAACTGAATTTGAGTCGGCACTGGAAAAGAAAAATTGGGAATCCTAACTGATAAAAAAAATGATATTGGCCATACCTAATAATACTTGGTTTTCTGAAAGATTTCTTCCTTTGAGTTAATTTACTGCAATGACTTGTTTCAGAGGTCCCCAGTTCAGGTAACTTTCTGAACCTTCTGTGGATATTTATTCAAAGCCCACAGATTCAGGATGTATGAGTTTGTCCTGACACTTAGAGGGCAAAACAGAGCAGCAAACCAGTAACGAGTTTAGTGCTGCCCTTTTTTTTTTTCTGTTTTTATAATTTTGGTGCCCATACCTTTCAAATGATCTAGAACCATCAAATATGTCACATTGCCTTAAAACAGGAACAACTGGCTTGTTGATTCCAAATTATTCATTTAATCGGGTCCCCCTGGACCTTTCCTAGCAGAGAACTCCCAGGAAGTGTGAATTAATTATAAAGAGATGACAATTCAGCTTCTCTCAAGTACCATGGAGAAACTAGGTCAATGGCCTTCCTGTCCCCACAGAGAATGAGTGAGTTAAGTTTTACTGGAGAAGTTCAGACTGTACTCTAGATATTTACTCTCATGAATTAATAAAGGGGACTTGAAAAACTTACCTTCCCAACTAATTAACCAACTACACAAGATAAGCAGTCTTAGACTTTCTCAAGAGCATCACAAGAATATTGAGTTAACACTCCTATCTCCAGCACTCAAACAGTCACTTCTTTGGAGAGTCATTAAAAATATGTCCAAGCTTCATAAATCAAAAAGGGGACACTGTCCTTCCATAACAGAAGCTAACTGACCTCTTCGGGTTCCAAACAATGGTAATAAAGGACCTTTATACTAAATTGGTAGGTTTAAGGATGTCATATCCAAAGATTCATGTAGTCTTATCATTGTTTAGATGTCAAAAGACACAACACTGGGGACTTCCCTTGTGGTCCAGGGGTTAAGACTTTGCCTTCCAAGGCAGGGGATATGGGTTTGATCCTTGGTCGAGGAGCTAAGATCCCACATGCCTCATGGCCAAAAAAACCAAAGCATAAAACAGAAGCATACTGTAACAAATTCAAGAAAGACTTTTAAAATGGTCCACATTAAAAACAATCTTTAAAAATTAAAGAAGACACAACACAAGTGACTATATTTATGTAATATCTTTTGTGGATGCTTGCTCTGGACTGGACAAGGGGTAAGTACGGAGGACACAGTGATGAACAAGGTGATAGAGGTTGGGTCATCCTGGAGTTTATGGTTTACAGAGAGAAACAGCCCTTAGGTAATTGTCTTCTTAATGAGTAATTGCAAAGGCAGGGAGAACTATGAAAGCAGTGTGCATAATGTCATAAAGAAGTGAAACATGAAGTCCTAACCTGGTTTTTGAGCCCTGAATGATGAGTAGGAATTAGCCACGTGAAAAGTTGGGAAGGAAACCTTTCAGGCAGTGGGAACAGCTTGTGCAAAGGTCCTGAGGCAGAAATGGGGGTGGAGGAATGAGCTACAGGTTCATGAATGAATAGTAATCATCAAGTCTACATTTATTCATTTGTTCAACAAGCATGTGTTGGAGTCCCAGCCTGTGTGATAGATACTCTTACCTGTCGAAGACCTACTGATGGTGTTAAGGTCTTTTATAGTTTCCCAGCTGCAGAGGACAGACAGGATTTGAGAGCTGGTGGGCTTCTTTGTACTTGGGAGAGGAACATTACAGCATCCTTCTGGCTTCCTTGTCCAACATTGAGCAAGTTATGAGGCAGAGGAGCACCAGAGCCATCAGTGACTCTGACCATTAGTATGAGCCCAGAGAGGTTGGGAACACTCACAACAGTGTGGCAGAGCTCAGCATAGAACCTAAGTCTGTCCAAGCCTTGGCTTCCTCGGTCACGAAAAGGACCTCTTTTACCTGCTTCAAAGGACTGCTGTGAGGTTTGAGATAATTATCTCTGGACATGTCCAGTTAAGTCCCTATCTCAGTACACACTTAATAAAGAAAGACTTTGATCCATGAAATGCAAGTTACATATAACATTTTATTCATTGACTTAGCAAATGCATATTTTAGTAATAATTATAACCATACAGGAAATTTCCTGGTGGTCCAGTGGTTAGGACATGGAGCTTTCACTGCTGAGGGCCTGTGTTCAATCCCTGGTCAGGGAACTAAGATCCCACAAACCACCTGCCATAGCCAAATAATAATGATGATGATGATGATGATGTTGTTAATGAAAAAATAGGAAATTTCATAGACTCCTGGCTGGAATGAAGATAGATAAACCATTTGGGAGGAGAGTTTAGCAAAATAGATCAAAAGCCTTAAAAATGTGCTAATCATTTAACTGGACAACTCTGTTTTAAGGAATTGGTCCTAAGGTCATAATCTGGGGTGTGCTCAAATATTTATTTTCTGGGATGTTCATTCAGTTCAGTTCAGTCACTCAGTCATGTCCGACTCTTTGCGACCCCATGAATTGCAGCACACCACCTCCTGTCCATCACCAACTCCTGGAGTTCACCCAAACTCACGTCCATCGAGTCGGTGATGCCATCCAGCCATCTCATTATTATTTCTTTAATCATACAAAACTGGAGACAACTGGAGTTGGGGTAAATAAATTAATGTCCAAGCAGACAGTGCAATACCGCTTTTCCATTAAGAAACGTTTATGAAGACAACTTGAAGGAGATGCTCAATATCCATTGTGAGTGAAAGAATGGGTCACAAGTAACATGTCCACCAGCATCTCAATTTTATTAAATATATCTGCATTCATTCATGCTCAGAGGAGAAAAACCAGGATATAGAACACAATAATAACAGTAATGAGAATTGTTGGTGTTTAAAGTTTCTCTGTGTATTTGGATATTTTCTGTTTTTTGAGATGAAGATGAATTCTCTTTATAATTACAAATAGGATTAGTGAAACAAAATCACATTTATTTTTTTGGCCATTGACCAAATGGAATTTGTGAGGAAGGTGAGTCACCAGTATCTGCTTTGAGGATAAGGAGATGCGGATTCTGTAAGGGGTGACAGTGGGCAGTGACAGAGCTGGGTACCAGTCCAAGGCGGCTGCCTACTGAGTGTGGAATGTTCTCCTTGGCAGAAACAAGGAGGCATCTGGATATTTCTCTGGCTCCATTTTTTGGGGTTGAATTTTGGAGGCTTGATGCTCTTATTGGGTCAAACTATTGTCCTGAGAGAACTGGTCTCTTGTTAATGAATACACACAAGCACATACACAAGCACACATGTATACACACACACACAGGAACATACAGATATATACACATACAAAGACACAAGCACTCACACATAAGACAAAAACACATATACACAAGCATACACATACATACATACACACATGTGCACACACATACACATAAGAGCACAAACTAGACCACTAAAGAAATCCTTTATCTATTTATTTTTAATTGAATTTGATTTACAATGTTGTGCTGTTTTCAGGTGTATAGCAACGTGATTCAATTTATATATATTTATTCTTTCAGATTCTTTTCCAGGAAGCCCCATTTCTAATCCTGAGGTTTAGGTCCCTGGAAATGTCAGATGTTCATATTCTACTGATCTTTAGAGAAGAGGAAACGAAGGTCTGGGTATCTCCAGGGTGGAGGCAGTGCCTTGCCCAAGGTCGAGAGGCTATTTAATGGCAGAGATGGGGCCAACACTCAGACAAACTGCATTTGTTCTAGATTCCTTGTGTGATGGGTATTTGGTATTTGGTGACCTCCCTGCATCTGTTCTTCCTTCTTTTGGAGATTGCACCCTGAATCTTTGGGAGGGTTTGTATCATTCCCATTGTGTGTAGTCTTGGTGGGCACAGCAAATGGCTGGGTCAGTGCCCAGCTCTGTCTCCTGGGTCCATCCTCTGGGTTACTTGCAGATTGGGTGGATGGTCTAGCTTCCTGCATCTGAGTCTGTCTGTTTTTGATGTCTTTCTCTAGCCTTAGGCATGTGCTTGGCCAGGGAAAAGTAAAGAAGGACCAGAGTACTACCTTGTAAACATCTCAGCTTTCTGTCCCTTTGATGGGACCACTTCGAGTTTGTTTTACAGTCTCTTACGGGATCCCTAGGGGGACTGAGTCCCACTTGCTCACAAAAGTGACCTGCTTGATTACTTGCTCAGTCGTGTCTGACTCTCTGTGACCCCATGGCCCACCAGGCTCTTCTGTCCATGGGATTTTCCAGGCAAGAATACTGGAGTAATTTGCCATTTCCTTCTGCAGGTGATCTTCTTGACCTAAGGATCAAGTCCAGGTCTCCTGCATCTCTTGCAGGAGAATTCTAGCAGGCGAATTCTTTACCACTGCACTCCCTGGGAAGCTCGACCTGCTTGTTTCCACGCCCTTCACTGGTTTCTTTCTCTTCCTTATCTCGAGTCTCACTCCACTCAAGTAGATCACTGCACCCAAATCCTTGTTTTAGGGTCTTCTTGGAGGAAACCTGCACTAGGAGAGTAACACTGTTCATCTAGAGCTTTCCTCTTCTTAGACAAGAGAGTGGAGCACACGACCCAAAAAGGCTTATTGCACCTCTTTCTTTCCCTCTCCAAGAGAAAATCTTGAGTGGAGAGAGAAACAGACCAAAACTAGTAGTGAACATTCAGTTTAGTCCCTTATAAAACTCTTTTTTAGGTGCTTCCACCTACATCCCCCAGATTGTCCCTTTATTATAATTATGACTCTCCAGGCTTCCCTTTGGTAATGTGAATTCCTTTTCAAAGCTGCCACCCCCACTCATAGAGACTGAGCAGAGCACAGCCCTCAAGCAGGTCATTCACATTGATAGTCTGGCCAAATGGGGCTCACTTGAAGTAGTGCAGTGCACAGCCTGCCCAACTGTTCATGGCGGGCCTGTACCACTGATATTTTCAACACTTTTTTTTTTAGATTGTACCATAGTGGATAAAAACCTTGTTATAGAAATAGCCTTCTGCCGTCAGGTAAGTGAATGTTTAAACCATGAGCATGAGATAGTTGAAACACAATTCAGGTATTCTTAAGGTTGAAGTTTGTCCCTAAAACAGGAGTCCAGAGGAGAAAAAAAAAAAAAAATGAAAAACAGGTACAGAAGGGAAACTTGGGGCAGAAGATTTGACTTTGCTTTCTTAATACCAATTGTATTCACGGAGTCAGCCTCATTTCTGTTACTTTCATGCAATTGAAATAACTAGCCAAAAGCTTAGCTATTGCCAGTGGCTTTTCCCAAATCTATCTGGTGTCTGCCTTCTTTTCCTGGGGGAAAAAAAAAAAAAAACATTTGCAGAAAAAGAAGGGGAGAGAGAGAAAGAGAGGCAGAGAGATATATAAAGGAACCTAAGAAAAGCTTTTACATTGCTCTAATTTCTGAAACATAAAAGCTATTCTTTTTGAGTAAATCCATTTTTTTCCCCCTGTGGCATTAAGGATAGAGAAATTCCTAGGAAAATAATTTGTCAAGTCTTGACTGATCAAAGATATGTATGAAAAGACCTCCCTTTTTTTTTTTTTTTTTGCTTCCCGAGGAAAAAACCAGCCCCCATCTCCGTTCAGAATGAATTGGCAATTCATTTACTGACTGTCAGATGAAGTAGCACGATCCCCATCACATCTTTAACTGGGACAGGACCAGAAGGAAGCAATTCTGTGCCCACCGAATGTACAAGCTGGGGGTATGTTAGTGATTAAGGGCTCCAAGCCTGGGGGAGGCAGGGAGATATGACTCAGATTCGAAAATGCACCATAAATCTCCCTCTTTTATTCAAAATGTGTGTTTTATAGTCGTTTCCTGGCCAATTGCTGCCTTGAATAAATATATAACATATCTGGACTGAGCTTTTAGGCCCAGAGCTGGGGTTTGTCTTGAGGGCCAAGTATTCTTGATATTTCCAAGAACTTAGCAAAGGGCACATAACGAAAGCTCTCCTTTCTTCCTGACTCACCAGCCACATCCTACATGGAAAAATCAAAATAAGCGATCAAGGCTAAGTGGGCAGAAAGAGGTAAGCAACAGCTAGTCAGTTGAGCTAATTGCTTGTGTCCTTCAAACAGGCTTCTACTTTAACTTCTCCTCTGATACCATCAACCAGATACACCCCAATGAAGTTGCCAGCTCCAAGCCATGGACAGCGTTTTGTTCAGTCAATGTAGACTAACTCAGACATGTGGCCCAAAACTTTGGTTTGGTGGATTAAGAGTTTATAAAAAGAGTTTTACATTTTCATTTGTTTTTTAAACATCAGGCTGTCTCCCCACCTTTGCCTGCCCCCACCACCACACCAACTTTCATTGCATTATATCGAGGCTGTCACTTCCAGAGGTGGGAAAGAGAAGAGGCTCATTTCACCCAGTCTCTTTTCCCTCTCCTTATCAACTTCAGTTAAGCTTGGAGTTTAGGCTCCAGAGTGTTTCACAGCTCTGATTATTGAAGATTTGTTACATGCTAAGCACTCTGGTGGCTCAAATGGTAAAGAACCTGCCTGCAATGTGGGATACCCAGGTTCGATCCCTGGGCTGGGAAGATTTCCTGGAGAAGGGAATGGCTACCCACTCCAGTATTCTTGCCTGGAGAATCCCATGGACTGAGAAGCCTGGGGTCTCAAAGAGTTGGACACAGCTGAGCGACTAACACTTTCACATTTTTTTCAAGCATTTTATGTGATTATTATGCCTAGGCTCCACACTTGCTATTGAGTATTTTTTGTTTTTGTTTTTTAATTTCTTTACATTTTGGCTGTATCGTGCATGCAGCATTCAGGACCTTAGTTCCCTGACCAGGGATTGAACCTGCACCCCCTTCATTGGAAGAGCCCAAGAGTCTTAACCACTGGACCACCAGGGAAGTCCCTACTGTTGAGCATTTTAGAAGTCAAAGCTAAAAGGGAGATCTACAAAAGATTCCCAAAATGGACCTGGGAGGTGCTCGGGGATCATTCCAGTCCCCATTTTACAGGTGAGCAAATAGAGACTCAGAGGATCTGTCACTCGCCCAAGTTTTCATAGCTGAAATAGACAAACACTTCTACTTCCTCCATCCCCAATGTTGGACACTTAGAGTATACTCACTGCAAAACCAAAATAGCATAGTCCCCGCCCTCCAGTGGATCTCAGTCCAGTGTGACATTACATGTCCGTCCTGTGCCTGGATTCCTGAGGGTTAGCTCAGGGCCTGGCAAGAAGTGGGTGCTCAGAAACTTCCTGTCAAATCCCCCAGTTCACAACAGGCTGGCTGATCTAACTTGGAGAGAATGTTAATCTTGATATATACATGGAAGTCAATGAATACTTGTTTATTTCTTAGAGAAAATTGCACTTAAGAACACCTGGGGGGGACTTCCCAGGGGTCTAGTGGTTAGGACTCCACACTCCCAATGCAGGGTCTTGGGTTTGACCCCTGCTCAGGGAACTAGATGGGCTTCCCAGGTGGCACTAGTGGTAAAGAACCCACCTGCCAACGCAGGAGACATAAGAGACAAGGGTTTGATCCTTGGGTCAGGCAGATCTCCTGGAGGAGGGCATGGCAACCCACTCCAGTATTCTTGTCTGGAGAATTCCATGGACAGAGGAGCCTGGGGTGCTACAAACCATGGGGTCGCACAGAGACGGACATGACTGAAGCCACTTAGCACACACGCACGCAGAGAACTAGATCCTGAATGCCACATCTAAGACCTGATGCAGCCAAACAAATTTAAAAAAAAAAAGACCATGTTTTAAAAAAAGAACACTTGGTAACTTGGTGGTCAGAGGAGACATTTCAGGGAGGAGACAGCTGAATCCTGCAGAACCTTCATGTCCCAGTATTATCTCAGGGTCTTGGCTTGGAATGAGGTTCAAAGCTAAAGAATAGAGGCATGTGGGGTGCGGTGACTACATGGGACCACTGATCAAGCTGCCCAGAAGGGAACCCCACCTCTGGCACTACTCCACAATGCCAAATCTGGTAAACATCTTCCATTTCCTGTGCTCTGGTTTCTCTACTTGTAAAATATTTTTAAAGATATTTATTTGGCCCCACTGGGTCTTAGTTGCAGCACTCTAGATCTTTCATGGCTGTGCGGGGGGCCCAGTTACCCTGTGGATTAGTGGGATCCTAGCCTCCCACTCAGGGATCAAACCAATTTCCCCGCACTGCGAGGCAGACTCCCAACCACTGGACCACCAGGGAAGTCCCTCTGCTTGTGAAATGTTGATAAGAGGATGTTTGTGAATAAAAGCAGTGAAGGCAGAATGAAGGATCTATTTGCATGGCTCTCAGCACACAACAAATACTCAGAAACTGGCGCTGATGACAGACACTGTCTGTCTCCTGCCTGTTTCCATCCAGAATCTTGGACTGGGCCTCCCTGCTGGCTCAGTGGGAAAGAATCCGTCTGCCAGTGCAAGAGACACTGGTTCAATCCCTGATCCGGGAAGATCCCACATGCCATAGAGCAACTAAGCCCATGCACCACAATTTCTGAGCCTGTGCTCTAGGGCCTGGAAGCCACAACTACTGAGCCCATGAGCTGCAACTACTGAAGCCCATGCCCTGAGAGCCTGTGTTCTGCAACGAGAGTAAGCCACTGCAAGGAGCATACCACACACTGCAACGAAGTGTGGCCCACGCCTAGAGAAAGCCCGCGCAGCAACCAAGACCCAGCACAGCCGAAAGTAAAATAAAATTATGTATAAAAAAGCATCTTTGACTGTGTATACATATGTTCCTTCCATTTTTGGATTTCCTTCTCGTTTAGGTCACCACAGAGCATTGGGTAGAGTTTCCTGTGTTATGGGGCTTCCCGGGTGGTGGTAGTGGCAAAGAATCTGCCTGCCAATGAAGGAGACATAAGAGGTATGAGTTTGACCACTGGGTCAGGAAGATCCCCTGAAGGAAGCAATGGAAATCAATAAAATAATAAAACCAACACATCAGTGAATTCCATTTGGATGTGTGTGGCAGACTGTATTTTCCAACGGTGGCCACAGCAACATTTTTTGTCCCATACTGTCTTCCAGGGCCATGATGCTTCTCTCCCATCAAGAGATGGAATCTGATCCTTGCCTTGATTATGGGCTAGACTTACTTCTGGCAAATAGAATATGGTGACAGTAGTGGAAAAATGGTCCCCAGCACCCAGGCTGAACTAAATACAGGCCAGGCCCCAGGTAGGGGGACAATTGATGACCTCTTGAGCCGGAAGTTCTCCCAAGGTTAGGTTATAAAAGGCGATAAGGTTTTCATCTAACTTTCCCCTGCACTGGGACACTCACTCTTGAAACTTAGCTGCCATGCTGATAGGAAGCCCAAACAACCTCAGTGGGAGACATCCCTGAGGAGCAGCCCATTGGAGCAAAGCTGAACCTTGCAGCCCACAGCCAGCATCCAGCCCCAGACATGTGACTAAAGAGCCTTCAGGTCATTCTACCGATTGCCCCATGCTGTCCCCTGGCTCAATCACTGACCCACAGCATCCAAGAGCATAGATAAGAGTTGTTTGAAATAGATTTGGCTCCGGGCTTCCAAATGCGAAAATAAGGAGAGAACTGTAGTTAGTTACAGGAGCCCGCAGAGTTCATAAAAGACAAACAAATCGAGGTATTTGCTAAAAACCAAGAAGGAGTTTTCCCTTGGGTTCTTGTAAAGATGACGTAATGCTGTGTAATTTGTTTTAGTGATTTTCTTGAGGATGCATGAAGATTAATGAAGCCCAACAGCAAATATTACGTTGGTTGGTTTAGTCACCAAGTTGTGTCCAACTCTTGCGGACTGTAGCCCACCAGGCTCCTCTGTCCATGGGATTCTTCAGGCAAAAATACTGGAGTGGGTTGCCATTTCCTTCTCCAGGAGATCTTCCTGATCCAGGGATCAAACATGGATCACCTGCATTGCAGGCAGATTATTTACCAAATGAGCCACAAGAGAATATTATAGGACTATCTCTCTCAGGTTCCCTGGATGAGCCACAGAACCAACAAATCACAATTGGACAAAATTAAGTGGCAGAGAGGCTGAAATGATAAAATCTGTCTCCTAAGGTCTCTGTGGGTGTGGCTTAATTTTGAGGGGTATATTGTAGAAATCAGTAAGTTGGCGTCATGTCTTTTTTTTTTTTTAGTTGGAGTATAGTTGCTTTACAACCTGTTGGTTCCTGTTGTACAGCAAAGTGAATCAGCTCTATGTATACATATATCCTTTTATGTTTGGATTTCCTTCTCATTTAGGTCATCACAGAGCACTGGGTAGAATTTCCTATGTTATGGGGCTTCCAAGGCGGTGGTAGTGGCAAAGAATCTGCCTGCCAATGCAGAAGACATAAGAGATGTGGGTTCAATCCCTGGGTTGGGAAGATCCCCTGAAAGAGGAAATGGCAACCCCCTCCAGTATACTTGCCTGGAGAATCCCATGGTCGGAGGAGCCTGGCCGGCTACAGTCGCCAAGAGTCGGACACGACTGAGCACACACGTAATGCCCCATGTTATACAGCCATTTCTCAATAGTTTCCTATTTTATACATGGTTCATGGTTCCTCTGTCCATAGAATTTTCCAGGCAAGAATACTGGAGCAGGTTGTCATCTCCCAGTCCAGGGAATCTTCCTAACCCAAGGACTGAACCCGAGTCTCCTGCGTCTCCTGCAGGTGGATTCTTCACTACTGAGCCACTTGGGGAGCTATTTCATACATAGCAGTGTATATATGTCAATCCCAACCTCCCAATTCCTCCCCCTGCCCCCAGGGTCAAGTCTTTATCACCAGCACACAGCAGAACCCAACACAAGGCAATGAAAGTATTTGTTGAGTGAATAGAGAACAAATCCTTCAGGTTACGATTTCTCATAACAGGAGTTGCAAGAAATACCCTGGTTAGAGAGGTAAGAAGTCAACTTTGGAATGGAGAGAAATCCAGGTTCAAATTCCCCTGACACCTCTGAGCAGCTGTGTGACCCTCAATGAGTTACTTAACCTCTCTGAACCTGATTTCCTTATCTCTGAGATGGGGAGAATCGTAGGTAGGCCCCCACCTCCTAGAGTAGTAAGAGCCATAGCGAGTTGTTACAGCATCCTGGGGCAGGATGGCCGAGGTCCCTTTGAACAGCTGCAGAAGGCCTTTCCCTTGCTCACTCTCTCTTTCCTGGGTTTCACACTCTCCCCCAGCCACTTGAGAAAGACAAGTTTCAGTTTCAAGTGGTTCCCCTGGGAACAGGGCCCCAGGTAGAGAGCCAGGGCGGGACCATCTCCCTAGCACTCAGGGCTGAGCTAAAAACAGGCCTGGCCTGGGGTGGGGGTGGGGGTGGGGTGACCTCTCCCCCACCTTGCAAACTGTGTGGTACTCTTTGGGGAAGTTGGGCCCCCAGGGTGCCTCGCTCACTCACTCCCCTCCCCCAGCATCGCCCAGTTAGGACTCCTCTCAAGGAGCGAGCTGTAAGTACTTTAGACAACAGGCTGATAGTGTCAAAGAGATGGATGGGGCCGGCTGCTTATCTTGCTTAAAGAGACACGACTGGCTGGGTCTGTTGCATCTCCCCCTCCTCTTCCTTCCCAGCCTGTGAATTTAATTTTTGCTCACACGTGCATGCGTGCACACACATACACGCACACACTCATATGTGTACGCACACACACAAGCATACATGCACACAGACTCTGGGAAGCTTTTTGTTTCTTAGGACCGCTTACCATGTCTTCCTCCCTCTTGTCCACTCTTTTCATCACCTAGAAAACTCAGAGAGCCACTGGGACACAGACCGTGATCTTCAGAAGCCTGAAAGGACATGCTGGAAATTTGAGCTGGGGGGAAGGAATGAGCGGACTGTCTTCCCCTCCCCTCGGCAGAATGACTTTAAAAGAGAAAAGGAAAAAAGGAAGGAAGGAAGGAAGGGAGAGAAAGAAACAGAAGAAAGAAAGACAAAGGAGGGAGGGCGGAAGAGACAGAGAAGAGAAAGACAGGAAAGAAGGGCAGGAAGGAGAAAGGAAGGAAGGAAGGAAGGAAAGGAGAGATACAAAGAAATCAGTTCCTTCTCACCCTTGTTTGATAGTCTCTTTGACTCCAAACTTCCGGGCTCATATTCTAGACTCTGGAATTGTCTTCCAGACATGATAGGATCCCTGCGCTTCAGTAGAAGGCAGTGTGAAGTGAAAGATGCTCAGGGTTCAAGTCCAAATTCTAAGTCCAGACTCACAGAGATGAGGGGACAGGATGTTGGCCAGCAGGATATTCCTGGAAAATGAGAAATGATGAATTAGTGCAGGAATTTTAGAGCCATGTGGACTCTAAGAAAAAAGTGCACATGTCCTGTAAAATCCAGCCATGTCCCTTCTGGGCGCCCACCCCAGAGAAGGTGTTCTCAGCCAAGGGCGATCTGGCTCCTCGAGAGATATTTAGCAATGTCTGGAGACATGTTTGACTGGCGTGATGTGTGTGTGTGGGATGCCCTTGGCATCTACTGAGCAGGGGCTAGGGATGCAGCTCAACATCCTACAGTGCCCAGGACAGACGCCCCTGCCCCCCAGCCAAGAACTGCCCACCCCCAAATGTCAACCATGTGGAGGAACCCTGCCCTAGAGAACTACCAGCACCAATGCATAAGGGGGAATGTACAAAGCGCCCAGCAGGCTTTTTTTTCTTTTTGTTTTAAATCAGCAACAACTTGGAAATAGCTTAAATATGCATGAATAGGGGACTAGACAAATGAATCAATCTTGGCTTTGACTGCAAGTTAAAAGTGCTGGAGTTGTAATATTCTGATACCTAGATCCTGTCTTCAGAACTCTCATTCCATTTGCACAGGGATGGGCCTGGGCATTCATATTAGAAAGGATGCCCCCTGCCCCCTGCACCAACACACACAAACACCTTGGTGTTTTAACATGCAGTTCGTGTTTAATAAACTGGGTTCTCTCTACATTTAGAAGCGCTGTGTGACAGTGAAAAAGAATGAGGTTGACATGTATGCACCTCTATGGCAAGATTCCCAGACACGGCACTGAATGAAAAAAAAACAAAACAAGTGGAGAATCATGGGTTCAAGGTGGTGCCATTCAGAAAACAAAACAAATCAACCTATCCCACCAGAAAAGTCTCCATATCAATAAAACACACACAGGCAAAATAAAGGATTTCCTGGTGGCTCAGTCAGTAAAAATTCCCCTGCAGTGAAGGAGACCCAAGTTCGATTCCTGGCTTGGGACGTCCCCTGGAGAAGGAAATGCAGTCCACTCCAGTATTCTTGCCTGGAAAACCCTATGGACAGAGGAGCCAGGCTATAGTCCTTGGGGTCTCAAGAGTCAGACATGACTTAGGGACTAAACCACCACATACTAAGGCAGCCAGTGTGCCTGGAGAACCCCATGGACAAAGGAGCCTGGCTTGGGAAGACTCCCTGGAGAAGGAAATGCAATCCAGTATTCTTGCAGTCCACTCCAGTATTCTTGCCTGGAAAAAATCCCATGGACAGAGGAGCCAGGCTATAGTCCACGGGGTTGCAAGAGCTGGACACGACTTAGAGACTAAACCACCACCACCACCAGTGTGTGGGTATGTAAAGCATCACATGGGTTCTAGAAAGATACAAACATCAAGAAATGTAGTTCCAGGATTGCTCCTGGGACATGCCGAATGGACTAAGATGAGGTGAACTGACCTACCAGGTTGATTTATTTAAAGTAGGAGAACGTATTTATGATTGTAGGAGTAAAACTTCATTACAATAGGAAATCAGAGGAGAAACTTGGGTTTGTGGTCACTTAAAACCATCGAAATCCAGTGAGGTCTGATATTTTTGTGGCCTGAGCTTATTTATACATTTATATCTGGAGGCAGCGGCTTCTCCCTGGCTCCCTTTGCTACACTCCCAGCTTTGCGGCTGCCCAGAGCCTCCTGAGAATGGACAGCAGATTGGAGCAGAGGCTGACAGGCCACTCATTTTATTAATAAGTGTCACGTCCAGAGAGCTTAAATTGCCAGATTTCTCTCTTTCTCTCTCTTTCTTCCCAGAAGGCTCCTGTCAGTGATCAAAGCTGTTCTGCATCTCTGGGTAGAGTGGTGAGATGAGAGGGGGCTGGGGAGGCTGTCCCACCACAAGGAGCTGAAAATCCTCCCCTCGATTCGAGAAGGAAGACGGGAAGGGCTTGAACCAGCAGCCAGAGGCAGCAGGGACAACTTGCACACTTACTATGTGCCCAGTCCAGTGTCAAGTGATGAAGATAAAGAAATGAAAAGGCATATAATTATCTCTGCCTTTAGGGAGGTGAGGGCTTCCTTGGTGGCTCAGATGGTAAAGAATTCGCCTGCAACGCAAGCGATCTGGGTTCCATCCCTGGGTCGGAAAGATCCCCTGGAGGAGGACATGGCAACCCACTCTAGTATTCTTGCTTGGAGAATTCCCTGGACAGAGAAGACTGGCAGGCTCACTTCACTTAGGAAGATGGAAAAACATTCATTTCTCTCCTCAACAAGTATATTTTGTGCACTATGTACCAGGTAGTACATAGGTGGGTACTGGGGATCCACGTTTCCAGTAATGCTAGTAACAACACATATAATACAATACTTAATACATAATATGCCAGGTGCCATGCTCAGCTTTTAATGTACATTAACTCATTTAGTCTTTAAGGCAATCTTATGAAGCAGAGTTTATTCTTATCCTTATATACGTGAAGAAATATTTGGAGGCACAGAGAGGTTAAGGAACTTGCTCAAGGTCACACAGCTGCTATGTGGAATAGCTGAGATTTAAACACATGTAGTTTAGCTCCTCACTCAATTATGCTTTGGAATAATGCTTTAAGGAATGTAGACACCATGTCTGCCCTCTTGGAGCTAGAAGACAAGTGTGTGTGTGCTGGGAGGTGGAAAAGTTAGACAGACTCAGATTAACCACATGGGGAAGAGGTTGATTTATGTCATGGTGTGGGGACTGGAGCAAAGGCTGCACTGAGGAAGCATTTGTTCAATCTGAAAGCTAAGGAGAAGTTGTTGATGTGTTGTTGCTCAGTCGAGTCCAACACTTGCCACCCCATGGACTATAGACAACCAGACTCCCCTGTCCATGGGATTCTCCAGGCAAGAATACTGGAATGCATTGCCATTTCCTTCTCCAGAAGTAGAAGTTAGCTAACAAAAGTAGGGGAGATGATTCTCTAGGCAGAGGGAACAACAGCATGTGCAAAGGTCCTGAGGTGGGACTGAAGTTAATTCGTGGAACAGGAAGAAAAATTCACTGCGGCTGGAATAAGGGGGCCTAGAGGCAAGAGAGGTGGAGAATTTTAGGGAATTTGCAGGGGACAGGTCACAGGGGGCCTTGGAGATGGCAGTAACAAATTTGGTCTTTACTCTTTAGAACATGGAGAAACGTGCCAGGGTTTCCAGCCAGGGAAATTTGTGACAAGTTCGCTCTGGCTATAGTGAGGAGGGGCGTGGGGCATTTCAGTACAGTCAACGCAAAGGTAGTTACAGAAGGAGGGTATCCTTCACCTATCCTTTTTCCTCCTGCTCCTTCCCTTCCAACTGCCACCCCTGACCCCCACCCCTGCCAACCACCCCTATACCCCACCATCCTCAACAGCTGCCAGAATACCCACACACATTCAGCCACTCAGGTGTTCTGTTTTTGCCTGTTTCTCGTTTTGCCTGTTTTGCCCACACGTGGCCTCAAATTGTTTCATGCCCAGCTGCCTTGTCTCTCTGAGCAGATTGGGGTATGGATGACCGGATACCCACCTTTGAGGCCTCTCAAGCAGACAGTCAGTTCCTTGCTTTTTTTTCTTACCCTGATCAAGGCAGCAAAATGCCCATGGCAATCCTTTTTTTTTTATGCTCAAGTACTAGTTTCTGCAGCTTCCTTTGCAGTAAGAAGTGGCCACGTTGATTCAGTCCTGGCCAAAGAATCAAGGAGGGATCCTGTTGGGGGTGATTCTAGAAAAAAAATTTTCCTTCTCTTTAAAAGGAATCACCTTGCGGTTGACCCATTCTTCTCTGATTTGGACACTGAAGTGAAGTGTGACATTTGGTGCTCTGGCAGCTATCACGTGACCATGAGACCAAAGGGATGGGACCGAAAGCCTGCACATCAAATATGGTGAAGAGAAAGAACTGAAATAATTTGATAAAATTATTGAGCAGCTGCAACAGCTCTGGAAACTTTTGCCTTCAGATTTCCTGTTACGTGACATCATAATACACAATATATTTTAATGTCATTATGCTTTATTTGTCTGCTGCATACATACATGCTCAGTTGCTTCAGTTGTTGCTGACTTTTTGGGACACTATGGGCTGTGGCCCATCAGGCTCCTCTATCCATGGGATTTTCCAGGCAAGAATACCAGAGTGGGTTGCCATGCCTTCTTCCAGGGGATCTTCCTGACCCAGGGATTGAACCCGTGTCTCCTGCATCTCCTGCATTGCGGGCAGATTCTTCACCCACTGAGCCACCTGGAAAGCTCTATTTGTCTGTTATTTGCAGCTAAACATATCATGAATGACAGAGCATGATAGGAAAGATAAGAGCCTCAGAAATAATCTCATTTAGTTCTCGTCATGGACAGAGCAGAAAACAATGCTCAGAGATGGGGAGGGGCTGGTGCAGGTCACAAAGAAACCGCCAGCAGAGCTGAAGGCCAGAACTTCGGCCTCCCTGGTCTAAATGGAAACCTAAGAAATCCCAGCCTGGCACTCTTGTTTGTCCACATTCCTTCCATGAGAAGGTCTCATTGGATAACTGAGGTCCCAGGAAATGTGCATTTTCATTCCATTTCCCATGTACAGAGACGTCAGGTACATCAGGGAAGAAGTCAGAAATGTCTCAAGTTTCTTGTTGCCATTGACATTGGGAAAATAAAAAGTCTTTAAAACAATCACACTTGTTAGCTTACACCAATGGACCAAGATTTGAGAGACATTAGATCTGGGTGTAAAGACATCAGGCAGAAAGGAAGGAAGTTGTCAGTCATCCACCTAGGTAGATACACATTCATCCGTGCATCCAATGAGGTTCCACAAGGTCAATGAGGAGTCTGTGAATGAAGGTCATCCATCAGAGGAATCCCACGTCTCCTGGGAACACACATGCTTTAGTATCTCATTGTGCTCAGTCCTTGGAGAAGCAGCCCAAGGACAAGGTGACTTTGGTGCACACCTGGTGATGGGTTTCAAAGCGCAGCAGCTGGAACCATTGGCCAATTTCTCTCCTTGTAGTTGGGACTCTGCGAGGTATATTCCCATGGCTATCACACCATCAATTTAATTCAATTCTCTAATCCACCCTATGAAGTGGCAACCTAAACTGATTTAGTTAGAATGCATACAGTTCAGTTTAGTTCAGTTGCTCAGTCGTGTCTGACTCTTTGCGACCCCATGAATTGCAGCACGCCAGGCCTCCCTGTCCATCACCAACTCCCAGAGGTCACTCAGACTCACGTCCATTGAGTCGGTGATGCCATCCAGCCATCTCATCCTCTGTCGTCCCCTTCTCCTCCTGCCCCCAATCCCTCCCAGCATCAGAGTCTTTTTCAATGAGTCAACTCTTCGCATGAGGTGGCCAAAGTATTGGAGTTTCAGCTTTAGCATCATTCCTTCCAAAGAAATCCCTGGGCTGATCTCCTTCAGAATGGACTGGTTGGATGTCCATGCAGTCCAAGGGACTTGCAAGAGTCTTCTCCAACACCACAGTTCGAAAGCATCAATTCTTTGGCGCTCAGCCTTCTTCACAGTCCAACTCTCACATCCATACATGACCACATGTAGAATGCATTAGGCAGGCCTAAAGAAAACTTGTACTGCTTCATCGCAGTCTCAAGTCAGGGCAACACCAGGGTTGATTAACTTGGTGATGTTAATCTAAGCAAGGATCTAGCTTCTTCCATTGTCTTGCTCTGCTGCCCTGAGTTTTTGCTTTCGTTATTTTAATTTTGGCTGTACTCTGTGGCATGTGAGATCTTAGTTCCCCAACCAGAGATTGAACCCACTCACCCTGCATTGGCAGTTGGAGTCTTAACCACTAGACTGCCAGAGGAGTTCCTGTCCTAAGCCTTCTGATCAGCTTCTCAAGTCTATTTCCTAGAAGCCCTGGCTCACACCTCAAACCTCATTGGTCAGAATTGGCTCAAGGAGCTCTTCCTAAAAGCAAGAAGAATGGGGTTTTCATAATAGGCTTAGTCTAGCCAAGATGTCGGGGAAGGCAATGGCACCCCACCCCAGTACTTTTGCCTGGAAAATCCCATGGACGGAGGATCCTGGTAGGCTCCAGTCCATGGGGTCGCTAAGAGTCAGACACGACTGAGCCACTTCACTTTCACTTTTCACTTTCATGCATTGGAGAAGGAAATGGCAACCCACTCTAGTATTCTTGCCTGGAGAGTCCCAGGGACTGGGGAGCCTGGTGAGCTTCCGTCTATGGGGTCGCACAGAGTCAGACACCACTGAAGCGACTTAGCAGCAGCAGCCAAGATGCAGCCCAGGGGCTGAGGTCTGCCTACCCTTCTAATGCAGGGGATGCATTGGAAGTGTAGGATCCCTTGGAGGAAGATCAGGTCAACAAAATCAAGATTTTTCAATAAAGTAGAAAAGGAAACACAGGGGTATTGAATAGATGTCACAAGTGGGATTCTCAGAAGCGAACCTGAGATGAGGATTAGCGTGCAAGAGTTTTATGAGGGAGAGCTCTTGGCATTGACAGTTGAGGAAAGGAAGGAGAGGAAGCAAGATGGGCAGAAAGAGGAGTTGGGCTGTGATGCTGTCTTAATGAAGATTTTAGCCGACCCCACAGGGAACCTTGTGTTCATACAAACTCAGCAGCTTAATGTAACACACATTTAGTGTCTCACCATTTCTGTGGACCAGGAGTCTACACACAACTTCACTTGTCCTCTGATTCAAGGTCTCTTAACTGATTGCAATCAAGATGTCAGACAGGGTTGGGTCTCATCTCAAGGCTCAACTGGGGAAGGATCTATTTCTAAGGTCTCGTGGCTGCCGGCAGAATTTGGTTTCTTGCAGGTTGGAGGACAGAGGGCTTCAGTTTCTTGTTGGCTGTTGGCAGGAGGACACTTTTGGCTCTTGGCTGTGTGAGCCTCACAACCCCCCACCCCTGCCACCATGGCCACTTGCTTCATTCAAGCCAGCAAGGGAGTGAGTCTGCTAGTGAGACGTTCTATTGCTAGAAGCAAGTTATATGTTCTACCCATGCTCGTGGAGAGAGGATTATACGAGAAAATGAGGATCCAGGGGGCATAAATGATGAGAAAACCATCTTATAATTTGTCCACCACAAACTCTGAAGCTGAGATGGCTCTTCAGAGTTGTCCTGAGTTGGGTAAAGGGGGTCAGGTCTTTCTGTTTCTGCATGGGCTTGTCACTGGATGTGGGCTGTCCCAGGAAGGGGTTATGACCTTGGATGAGATAACTTTCTGCTGAGGAGGCAATTTTTTAAAAATATGGACCATTTTCGCAGTCTTTATTGAATGTATTACAATATTGCTTCTGTTGTTTATGTTTTGATTTTTTTGGCTGCAAGGCACGAGGGATCTTAGCCCCCCAACCAGGAATCGAACCCACATCCTCCTCATTGGAAGAGGAAGTCTTAACCACTGGACCCCCAGGGAAGTCCCATGACAAGGCAATTTCTGACAGCTGAGGGCTATCAGCTTGCAATCTTTTCAGTGGAGAGTCTTGAAGAGGGGGGCATAGACACAGCAACCACAACAGCACACAGCCAACAAGATGTGCTACAAGCATCCCTATTTACAAATGAGGAGGTGAAAACTAAGCCTTGACTAGATCCACACATTAGTATGTAATTAAGCCACATTCTAACTCATGTCTAGGAAGTCCGTATACTGGAGCAGTTTTATCATTTATTCCCTGATGGAATTTAAAGTCTAATTGTGGAACAAACTGAGACCCTGACTTGCAATTCCCTGGGTATAATCCCAGTAGTTCATGTTCTTTCCCACCAGGTCTACTGCTAATCACAGCATCGGTGGCATTTACAAGTAAAGATGAGTTAGGGAAGGTGATACGTAAGTGGGTTGCACTCATATTTTGAAAGTTAATAAACTTTTCTAAATCTAATTGTATTAGTCAGGGTAGGCTAAGTAATAATGTTGCAGTAACAAACCCTCCAAACTCAGTGGCTTAATACTCTCACTGTCATGAGAGTCTAATATGGGTCGGGCATCTTTGGTCATTCTCCTTTGAGTGGTGATTCAGGGATCCAGGCTCCTTTTTTTTTTTTTTAGCATTTACTTATTTGTTTGGCTGTGTTGGGTCTTAGTTGCCACCCATAAGCTCCTCATTGCAATTCAAGGGTTTCTTTCTCTCTAGTTGGGATGCATGGGCTTCATTGCCCCAAGGCTTGTGGGATCTTAGTTCCCAGATCAGGGCTCGAACCGGCATCTTCTGCATTGAAAGGTGGATTCTTAACCACTGGACCACCCGGGAAGTCCTCTTTCCATCTTAAATATATGGTCTCCGGGGTGATCACAGAAACAGCAGAAGATTATAAAAGCACAGGAAGAGTCATGATTGAACCCGGCAGTGGTACCTCCCTCCCATTGGCTGGGACTTAGTCACATGTCTTCAACCTAACAAGGGATCCTGGGAAATAAAAGACTGACATGGCGTCTTCTGAACACACAGCATTATTTCTGCCACACCCACGTGTGTGTCCCAAAAGGAAGCAGACCATGGGAAACGCGAACTCTCTCAAACTAGCTAATATTAACAATTGTGTTTGGAAGGCATCCCTTTACCCTTCAAGCTCTAAACTTTAGACTCCCTATGTAGAATATTTGCTGGTGGAAAAAAAAATAATCAAATGGCCTATATTTACCAAGCCTCTGGGCATTGATAAGGATCAGTGTCTCGTGCCTTCTGAGTTGATTTGACCCCCTCCCAGGTTTCTTGAGGCTCTCTGTGGTGTCTGTGGATCCTGAGGGCCTCAGGTCTGAACCAAGAGACCCTGGGAAGGAAGAAAAGCGATCTGGCTTTAAACTATTCCCAGACGAAGGGGCTCTTAGCGCCTAAGCCTCAAGGGGAGAGACACTCGCCTTGAGAGACTGTCTGAGCCCACACCTGGAAGAGATTGATTGAGAGACAGTTAATACGGCTGCGTGATTTATGAGGAGGGGATATTGTAGCCAAGGTGTGCGGGCAGGGGGTGGGCAGGGTGAGTACAGGCGATGTTAGGTACTTACTGCAGGGTAAGGAAACACTTGATAACGTTCCACGGTGGAGCTCGAGGTGGAGGGAGGGGGAGGGCCAGACAGTCACTGTTGGGAGACCCGGCTTCCAAGCCAAGTGTGGAGTGGGCTGTGGGATGCTGAGTGCTTCTCCCAGTATGCTGGTTTTGGTGGGACCCGGGGCTCAGCCTGGCTGCCTCACATTCATCATGTGGATGAATGGTCTCGAGTGAAATATCACATCTGTCAGGAGCCCTCAGCACTTGCTGGCGTCCATCGCTTCAGCTCACGTCCATCCAGTGTCTACACGGTGCCAAGTGCTTAATTCACACATGTGTCTGAAGCCAGGCATCTCTGGAAGACTGCATGTTCTGTGGGCTTGCTGCCCTCCGAACCTCATTCTCTTTTTCTGATTTAATAAGAATATTCTCTTCCAAGAATTTAGCTGATCCATAGGCCCTTTTGGGCAAATTGGTGACTTCTTGTGAATTTCCTAGTGATTGGCTGTACCTCAAGTACCCATCTGGGGAGGAGAAGGTTTTCTTTGCTTGTCTCACTTGCAAGAATGTAAGCATAATACTAGTTTAATGCTTAAGCTCAAGGGTCTTAAACATAAGTAGAGCCCTAGCTCCACTTGAGCTATGTAAACTTGAGAAAGTTACTTGACCTCTCTGAGAGAGTCTAGGCTCACTCACCTATGAAATAATAGCTACCTCTTAATAGCATATGGAATTATGATGATGATCTAGGTAAGGTGCTCATCTCCAGAGCTGGTACACAGCATGAACTCAACAAATGAGGCATAAAATAATGACTACTAATAATATTTACACCAAAAACGGCTAAGGTGGCTCAACGGGAAAGTATCCGCCTGCATTGTAGGAGATACGGGTTCGATCCCTGGGTCGGGAAGATCCCCCTGGAAAGGAAATGGCAACCCACTCTAGACTCTTGCCTGGGAAATCCCATGGACAGAGGAGCCTGGTGACTTAGTCACAACTTAGTGACTAAACAACAACAACAACAAAGGACACACACAAGAAAGTGTTTACAGACACATTGTTACCATCGAAAGAGATAAGCGCCTGCATCTCCACAGGAGATGTAGGGCTTCCTGTAGCAGACTTTGCATGACTTGGCCAAGCTCCTATCAGCCAGTGGGAGAAGTGAGCCTGGTTAAATCCATATTTAATTCCTATTGTCTAGAGGATAGTCTTCTGGAAAGCTGCATTGTATATATCTTTATAGACCAGTAGAGGAGAGGTTTAAATAAACAAATGGATGAAACTATAATCTGATAAGGGCTCTTCATGGAGTCAGTACAATGGAGACTGGAGGTGGCTCTGGAAAGAGCGATCGGTGAATCGCTCTCTGGAATGATCCAGGAAAAAATTCCAGAGGGTTGTGACTAGAGCTGAGCTTTAGAGAGCATGAATAGATAGTCAAATATCTTACTTGCTTATTTCAAGCTAGAAAGTCAGGGCCTCCAGGGCATGAGGAAATGGGATTTAAACCTAGAAAGTCTGTTGTGCCAGCCCTGCTCTCACCCCATGAGGTGCCCAGCCTTGTGATGGCATTAGGGACTGAAGCCAAAAGGATGACCATATATGCTCTACTATATTTAAAATCAGACTTCCCTGGTGGCTCAGCAGTAAAGAATCCGCCTGCCAATGCAGGAGACGCAGATTTGATCCTAGATCAGGAAGATCCCTGGACGAGGAGATGGCAACCCACTCCTGTATTCTTGCCTGGGAAATCCCATGGACAAAGAAGCCTGGTGGGGTACAGTCCATGGGGTCTCAAAGAGTCGGACACGACTTAGTGACTAAACACCACCACCACCATATATAACATAGATAACCAACAAGAACCTGCTGTATAGCACAGGGAATCACACTATTTTGTAGTAACTATAAAGGAAAAGAATCTGAAAAAAAATATATGTATGTATGCTTAACTGAATCACTAGGGCTCCCTGGTGGCTCAGCAGTGAAGAATCCACCTGTCAGTGCCGGAGACCTGGGTTTGATCCTTGAGTTGGGAAGATCCCCTGGAGAAAGAAAGGACAACCCACTCCAATGTTCTTGCTTGGAAAATCTGAGGGACAGAGGTGCCTGGCGGGCTATAGTCCATGGGGTGGCAAGGGTTGGACACAACTTAGTGACTAAACCACCACCACCATCAACCAACTGAATCACTTTGTTGTACACCTGAAACTAACAACATTGTAAATCTACTATACTTCAATAAATATATATATATATGCTATGCTATGCTAAGTCACTTCAGTCGTGTCCGACTCTGTGCGACCCCATAGACAGCAGCCCACCAGGCTCCCCCGTCCCTGGGATTCTCCAGGCAAGAACACTGGAGTGGGTTGCCATTTCCTTCTCCAATGCATGAAAGTGAAAAGAGAAAGTGAAGTCGCTCAGTCATGTCCGACTCCTAGCGACCCCATGGACTGCAGCCCACCAGGCTCCTCCATCCGTGGGATTCTCCAGGCAAGAGTACCGGAGTGGGGTGCCATTGCCTTCTCCGAAATATATATATATATATGTATATATATATAAATTTTAAAAAAAAGTCAAAGGAAACAATGGCCCTTGTTCCCAAAAGCTCAGAGTCTGCAGGACTGACCATCCCAGAGAGACAGAGAAAATGGCCAGGGATGGGATATAAGGAAGCAAGGAAGGTTCTGGAGACTCACAGGACAGTTGGTCTGTCAATTTTTCTTTGCCTTCACCAGCTTAATGGCAAGTGCTCATCTCCCATCTCTCACTTAGGCAGTTTTTCGTTTGTTGAATTCATTCATTCAACAAATCTTGTTTACAAGCCAAGTGTTGTTCCAGATTCTGGAAACATGGAAGTCAATGAGACAGAAAAGGAACCTGCCCTCTTGTGGCTTTTACTCTATTGGACACTGGCAAAAAGCCGTCAAACAACTGAACAAAATAGGTAATTTCTCACGGTAAAATGGAAATAAACTGGGTGATATAATAGAGCACACCCAGGGGAGTCTCCTTTAGGTTGGGTAATCAGGCAAGGCTTCTCAGAGGAGGTGGCAACCAGGTTCATATTTGACGCTTGAGAAAAAGGCAACCGTGTGAAGGGCCAGTCTCCTTGTAGGAGAGAAAGATGAAGGAATCAGGCTTCTAGTCTCAAGCTGAGCACACTAAGGGGAGAAGTTTTATTGACTTAGCCCAAGAGCACTTGGCAATTCGCTTCATTCACCTCCAACTCTCTGACTTGCAGAGCATCCCCGTTAGCATCCCCATTTCTCTGATGAGGAAACTTGAGTTTCAGACAGGCTGTAAAAAAACCTCATCGAGATTACGTAGTAGTAAAAGCTAGAAGCAGGATTTGAACCTAAGTCAGTGGGAATCAAAAGCATTGGATCTGTCTAATCTGGACCCCAGGGAGCTCTTTCCAGCTGTGTATTTGAACCTCTGTCTGCAGGTTCTTCCAGAGATCAGCCTATAGCTGCTCAGTGGACCTTGGGGGACATGCCAATCATGAAACCAAGGCTGGAGTCGGCCTGTGTCCACCTTCCACTGGGCTTAAGAGAATTCACTCAGCAGTTACCCACTCTGGGGTTGTTCACAGAGGAATGGATAAACTGGGCCGGATGCCGAGGGGGCTACTGTAAGCTTTTCCTTGCCTCCAGATAATGAAGACAGCTGCTTTAAAACCAACTTGGCTTCTCTCTTTTTATAGAGGAATGAGCTTGCTCATAGCTCCAAGGGACTGGCAGGTCATGGAAAGGTGCAGATGTTGTATTATTATTTCTTGGGTGAGGCTGATGATAACACACAGTGAGCCCTGGTTACCGCCTGTTTTTGCTGCAGGCACTGGTAGTTACTAGGGTAAGCTGATCCTATAATAAAAATAATAGACGGAAAAGACAAACCCCATCCCACCCAATGGTGCTGTTGATGTTCTATGGGTTTTCTTATTGGATCCTTGGTCACTATGGCAACAGTGCTGAGTGGTGGCTTGTTGGGGGTGATTAAGGGTTTGCGTCTCATTGACTTAGGTTAAAGTCCTGGCTCCAGCTCTTTGTTTGTTGTTGTTCAGTCACTAAGCTGTGTCCCACTCTTTGCGACCCCATGAACTGCAGCTCGCCAGGCTCCCCTGTCCTTCACTATCTCCCGGAGATTGCTCAGCTTCATGTCCACTGAGTTGGTGATGCTATCTAAACCATTTCATCCTCAGCTGTCCCCTTCTTATTTTGCCTTCAGTCTTTCCCAGCATCAGGGTCTTTCCCAATGAGTTGGCTGTTGGCATCAGGTGGCCAAAGTATTGGAGTTTCAGCTTTAGCATCAGTTCTTCCAGTGAATATTCAGGACTGATTTCTTTTCGGATTGACTGGTTGGATCTCCTTGCTGTCCAAGGGACTCCAGCTTTTACTACCACATAACTTTGATTAGGTTTATGTGACCTGTCTGAACCTGTTTCCTCATCTGAGAAATGGGGATGCTAATGATACCCTCCAAATCAGAGGGTGATTGGACGTGAATGAAGCAAAATACAGTTCCCCGGGACACAGAAAATCCTCCGCAGCTGAGAACTGTTACTCTTACTATAATTATTAATGGTTCTTAATTGTCTTATGTTTAGTGCTCAGAATTAGTAACAGTAGATCATGCCAGATTTTCAGATGAGGAAACTGAGGCACTGAGTGATAAGGTAACTTAGTTGAACCTTCCCATCTTCCATGTCAATAATAGGCTTTACAGACCCAAAGAGTGAGGTTTTTAAAAGTCTTCCCCATAAATAAATGGGGGAAAAAAAAAAGCAATCTCTTGGCCCGGGAGACGACTTTCTAGTCTAGGATAAGCAAGTAAGATATTTACGACACAGTCTCAATAGAGGGGATATTGTTCTGGGCTGACTGAGGGGCCCATCTAGAATGCTTCCACTGTTTTTTTTTTTTTTTTTTTCCTGGGGCTGTCTTTTTCATAAAGAGAGATCTTATTGCCTCACATAAGGGCCACTGGGATAATTCCAGGTGGTAGCTCTAAGAAAACCCCAGGAGAATATTCGAGCGAGGAAGGATTTGGGAGGGGAGCAAGATGAATGACTTATTCTGGTTTGCAAGGAAAGGAGAGGAAAACATAAAAATGGAATTAAGCTTAGTAAGGGAAATCAGCCAAGGGCCTTTTGGGGAGGTAGTAATAACAGGAGCAGCAATGCAGTTCGGCAATTAGGAAGCACCTACTAAGTGCTAAGCTGTCATCGGCACTGGGTGACTTTCATTTTCTCATTCGGCCCTTCAAAACATCAGGCAAGAAAGAGAGTCATTTCCTAGGTTTTTTTTTAAAAGATATTTATTTCCTTATTTATGCCTGCGCTGGGTCTTTGTTGCTGTGCATGGACTTTCTCTAGCTGCAGGGAGCTGGGGCTACTCTCTAGATGCAGTGCGTGGGCTTCTCATTGTGGCGGCTTCTCTTGTTGTGGAGCACAGACTTACGGCCTGCGGGCTTCAGGAGTTGCTGCACGTGGGCTCAGTAGTTGTGGCTCGAGGGCTCCAGAGCGCAGGCTCAGTAGTTGTGGTGCACAGGGCTTAGTTGCTCCGCCACATGTGGGATCTTCCTGGACTAGGGATCAAATCAATGTCCCTTGCATTTTAAGGAGGATTCTCACCCCCTGGATCACCAGGGAAGACCATACGGTCATTTCCCATTTTACAGATGATCCCAATGAGTCCTAGAGAAGTTATTCTCTATTGAGCCCTACATTCTAATTCGAGCCTGGTTGGCTGTTTTCAAAGCCCACTTTCCCCTCTAGCTATCAAATTGCCAGGTCAGGATGATGAATTCAGAGTGTCAAGATCTACACGGAGGAAAGGGAGGCCTGGCCTTGTGGTGGGGTGGGGGGTAGGTGGTGCTTGCTTAACTTACCCTGATGTCTTGGCCTCCTTGCGGGACGGAGCAGTTCTGGCCTCTGCAATAGCTTTCCTCTCTTGCCAAGCCGCCAGTGGCTGCAGTCTCGCTTCCTCTCTCTCTTCCAGCCACCCACGCACCCGAGAGTCACTTCCAAGCGTGGAGAAGCCTTTGAAGTTGATGGTGACGCCGTGGAAGGCAAGGGCGTCGGGGGAACCATGGAAGAGGTGAACACGGGGCCAGCAGATAAGCAACCTAAACAAGCACGAGCGCCCTCCCAGTCGCAGAACCAGGAATTTCCTGACAGCGGGTCCTCGCCTGGGTTGTGCATAGTCTAGTTTTTAGAGCTCTGAAGGATGATGTTCCCAAACCCAGCTGAGCCAGAAACGGAAGGGAGCATGAGCCCAGCAGTTGTTCAGGAGCTTTCCCTGTGGCTAGAGTTCTGGACTCTCTTCCCCGTGGCTTCTTCTCTCTCTCTTGTTTCCATATTGAATAAATCAACCTGGTATCCTGGAAGAGTATCCTGGAAGCTGCAGTTTTCTCTTGACAGTATCAAGAGCTTGCAACAGAGCCTCAGTAATCCCTTTCTGGGAAAGGTAATAATATTTTGCAATAAACAAATGAAAAAATACAAGCCATTAGCAAGTAGATAGAGAATGCCAAATACATTTTTTGTTGTTGCTGTTGTTCAGTTGTTCAGTTGTGTCCCACTTTTTGCGACCCAGTGGACTGCAGCATGCCAAGCTTCACAGTCCCTCACTATCTCCTGGGTTTGTTCAAACTCATGTCTATTGAGTCACTGATGCCATCCAACCATTCATCTGTTGACGTAGGTGGAGATGCCCCAAAGTAGACCTTCAGATAATGATCTGAGTGCCAGTTAATTTGTATTTTGTTTTGTTTTTCTTTGGGGGGGTTGATTCCAGAAAGCACCAGTAAGGGTGTAGAAAAATTTGAAGGAAAGCGGTCAATATAAATGCATTAATGAACAGATTACCGCTGGGGAAAACTGAGGCTCAGTCCTGCTGGGGATCTCTGAGAAGTGATACAGAACTTGCTTTGGAGTCATTTCTCCAGGTGGACAAGAAGCTGGCATGCATAGCTTCTAACTCCAGCCTGTCATTATCTGAGGGATACTCCTGGACTTCTGGTCTACCCTGTGAGCTTAAGGCCAGGGAAGCTCTTGGGTGGAGAGTTGCAAATTCTTGCTCTAGGAAGTCATCAGCTTGCAGAAAAAGGGTGTGGGCTGAGAGCAGATTTCCCACGGTATCTACTACATACATAAATTCATATTTACTTGTTTCATTGCTGAGTGGAATTTTCTACTTATGGGAGACACAGCTCTGAAGATAACAAGCTTGGATTTTGTAGTAAATTAGAAACAGGGCTCATGTAATATTAATCATGTAAGTATTTACATAAATGCTGTGGGCTTATAGGTGAGCTTCTGGGAGGAAGCATCATAAAACATTTCTTTGCATGAAAAATAAATATGTGCAAACATGGCAGGAGGATTAAAGGAAATGTGAAATTAAGGAACAATGAAGTTCAATGACATTTCTGTAGTCAAGGTTTAGTCAAACTGCTAACCTCTGAGCTTCACTTTTTGTCTTTTTTTTTTTAACCTATCAAATGATATAATCACGTGCAGCTATCATGAGAATTAAGGGAGGTAGTACCTACAGATAATGGTTATGGGTTATTTGTTTAGTAGCCTTTCTTTTTTCCCCCACCCTTGCCACCCACCCTTTCCCCCACCAGGGCTTCCCTGGTGGCTCAGACAGTAAAGAATCTGCCTGCAATGTGGGAGACCTGGGTTCAATCCCTGGGTTGGGAAGATCCCCTGGAGAAGGGCATGGCAACCCACTCCAGTACTCCTGCCTGAAGAATCCCCATGGACAGAGGAACCTGGCGGGCTACAGTCCATGGGGTCACAAAAAGCCGGACATGACTGAGCGACTAAGCACAGCACCCTTGCCACGATTTACAGTGTCAGGGGTATACTTTCTGTTCCACTGACTTAAGACTTGGCCACGTGGTTAACTCTGGCAAGTGAATCCTGAGCCCTTACTCTTCCTTCCCTTACTATTCTAGCACCTTTTCTACTTTTACCTGTGCCCAGGTTTATTATTATTAAGAATCTTCATGCAAGGAGCATTTACTACGTGCCAGGCACCCCATAGGGAACTTTGTCCATATGACCTTATGTAATTTCCACAACAACCAGTGAAGTAGGTCTTATGTCCATTCAATGCCCAGGTGAAGGGACCTACCCAAGACCATGCAGCTCAGGAAGTAAAAGAGCTGGGATCTGAACCCAAGGTCATCCAGCTCCAGTGCTGGTGTTCACACCAAGGACGATGCTATCTTGTCTCTGGTTTGAGTATAAATATAACCATGGACCTCCCCGGTGGTTCAGTGGCTGAGACTCTGAGCTTCCAATGTAGGGGGCCTGGGTTCAATTCCTGGTCAGGGAACTAGGTCCCACGTGCCGCTACTAAGAGTTTGAATGCTATAACTAAAAGATTTCACATGCCACAGCTAAGCCCTGGCACACCAAATAAATAAATATTTTTTTAAAAGTCATCTAAAAAATATAACCATGACCATAGTTGTCATTTCTAGCTCTGCATACATTAGGATACTCTCAGATGTTCTAGTGCTCATTGGAGACCAACAGCATCTCTGAAGTGCTCACAAGCATTCTGGCATCTCTTCTGCCCCAAACTGTAAACGGTAACCCTTCAACGCGCTCACATTTAAACCCGAATGAGCACTCACACTCCACATGTTCTCACACTCACACACACACCCCCCCTCATATATATCCTCAAACATGTTCACACACTGTCACAAACACCCTCACACACAATTCTATTCACACTCACTCACAAACACACACCTCACATATACCCTCAAACATGTTCACACACTGTCACATACACCCTCACACACACTTATATTCACACACACTCACACACACACACACACACCTCTCCACATCTGGAGAGGTCCCAAATGGCTTCTGGGTATCCTTGGCAGGGGAAGGCAACCAAACTCAATTCTCTGGCAGGTGAAAACGTTTCTGCTCAAGGCACTTTTTGACTTATGACTTAAAAAGAACCGCACCAGCTTTAGCCACCTCGGCTCCACTGGTTTCCCCAAACTTCACACTCTAATGGGTTCCAAAGAAAACTTTACCAGGGCCCGGGGAAGCCAGAACACTTGTTTCATCACCTGTGGAGATGCTGGGAAAGATTGAGGGCAAGAGGGAAAGAGGGCAATAGAGGATGAGATGGTTGGATGGCATCACTGACTCAAGGGACATGAGTTTGAGCAAACTTTGGGTGATGGTAAAGGACAGGGAAGCCTGGCATGCTGCAGTTCATGGGGTCACAAAGAATCAGACACAATTTAAGTGACTAATCAACAACAATAACATAAAAACTTGAGCTCAGTGTCTGTCCTAGAGTTAGCCCTTAGGGGAAGGCGGGAGTTTATTTCTAAAAGAAAATAGGCAAGAAGAACTGGAGGTTGAGCACAGATCGCATATAACTTTAATTTATCCCAAGCCTCAAGACACAGATGAGAAAGTACATAAAGCTCACTGCGTGGCTGCTTTTTTTCTCCCCCGCTCCTCCCTGCTGCTGCACCGTACAGCATATGGGATCTTAGTTCTCTGACCAGGGGTTGAACCCATGTCCCCTGCACTGGAAGCACAGAGCTCTAACCACTGGACTACCAGGAGGTTCCCAGCACGACTGCATTTTGCATTCTGGGAATTTGCCTCTGAGAAGCTGCCATCCATGTGTAAAAGACAGGGCATACCAGCTGTTTAATTGGAATGAGACAGGAAAGCAGGTAAAAGCTAAGACACCACAATTTCAGACATCCTAGCAGCCTTTCTCGGAGAAGGCAATGGCACCCCACTCCGGTACTCTTGCCTGGAAAATCCCATGGGTGGAGGAGCCTGGTAGGCTGCAGTCCATGGGGTCACTAAGAGTTGGACACGACTGAGCGACTTGACTTTCACTTTTCACTTTCATGCATTGGAGAAGGAAATGGCAACCCACTCTAGTGTTCTTGCCTGGAGAATCCCGGGGACAGGGGAGCCTGGTGGGCTGCTGTCTATGGGGTCGCACAGAGTCAGACATGACTGAAGCCACTTAGCAGCAGCAGCCTTTCTTAGCAATGACTAATGGGGACCACGGCATTATTTCCTTAGCTCATGTTTTCTCTGTTTGAATCCAACATTTAAGTCAGATGCTCTACCAGATAAGGAAACTTAAGTGAGTTCCTGTCCCTATCAGTACCTCAGTCTCTCTATCTGTTAAGTGGGTGTTCATGATTTACCTCACAGAGTAAAGGAGCAAAACACACAGTGCAATGTCTGGTACACAATAGGTACTCATTGATTAGTTCCCTTTCATATAAAGGTGGTCTGGGACTAGAGGAAAAACTAATGGTCAGCTTGGAGGAGGTGTTCTTACATTATAAAGGTTTCCTCCAAATGTTCAAAGAAGTATACTCTTTGTGGACCTGGACAGGCATCTTCAAACTTTTAAAATTATGCATTGTTACCAGTCTAAAATATTGAGGATGGATTATATTCATACTTACCTGTATATAATAGATTCATGTAATATTAGTTCAGTTCAATTCAGTTCTGTTCAGTCGCTCAGTCATCTCCAACTCTTTGCGACCCCATGAATTGCAGCATGCCAGGCCTCCCTGTCCATCACCAACTCCCGGAGTTCACTCGAACTCACGTCCATCAAGTCAGTGATGCCATCCAGCCATCTCATCCTCTGTCATCCCCTTTTCCTCCTGCCCCCAATCCCTCCCAGCTTACTCCTTGGAAGGAAAGTTATGACCAACCTAGATAGCATATTAGAAAGCAGAGACATTACTTTGCCAACAAAGGTCCATCTAGTCAAGGCTATGGTTTTTCCAGTGGTCATGTATGGATGTGAGAGCTGGACTGTGAAGAAGGCTGAGCGCCGAAGAATTGATGCTTTTGAACTGTGGTGTTGGAGAAGACTCTTGAGAGTCCCTTGGACTGCAAGGAGATCCAACCAGTCCATTCTGAAGGAGATCAGCCCTGGGATTTCTTTGGAAGGAATGATGCTAAAGCTGAAACTCCAGTAATATTAGTTAGCATATTATAAATATGCTAAGTATATGCAAAAATTAGAAATAACAAGGATGAGCTAAAAAGTGACAATAAATAGAAGTTCTGATATTTCCCCTAAGTCCCAAAGAATTATTCTAGACACCCTACTTTGTATACCACAGTCTGCATGCTAAGTCACTTTAGTTGTGTCCAACTCTTTGCAACCCTATGGACTGTACTCTGCCAGGCTCCTCTGTCCATGTGACTTCCCAGACAAGAATACTGTAGTGGGTTGCCATTGCCTTCTCCAAGTGAACTTCCTGACCCAGGGATCAAACCTGGGTCTCCTGCATTGTAGGCAGATTCTTTACCGTCTGAGCCACCAGGGAAGCCCATACCAGAATCTAGGCCTTTGCTATTCAAAGTGGGGTTTCTGGACCACTGGCAGCAGCATCACCTGGGAGCTGATTAGAGATGCAGAGTGCCAGACATCACTCCAGACCAGCCGCATCTAAATCTGCAGTTTAACAGGATCCCCCAGGGACTGAGTGCATATTGAAGTCAGGGAACCACTGCTTTCCTCCATCTCAGTTTCCTTATCAGTGTTGAACCTTCTTCTTATTACCTGAGGTTGAATGTATTCTTCGCATTGTCTTCAGTTCACCCAGCATCTAGGGGATTCTAGGGAATTCATTGGCCCCCTGCGGGATGGCAGCAAATTCGGTAAACTGCCTTAGAATAGACTGTCGGGAGCCAAGCCTGCAGAGTGTTTCTCATTTAGCCTATATTTAGTGATGCCAGCCAATTTGGAGACATCTCTGAAGAAAGGGCTGCTGGTCTCCATAGTTTGAAACGTGATTGCCCAGCGATTCCATAAATCTGCTTGGGAAAAGGCCTGGCAGGATTTTTGGAGGTAAAGCTAACAAAACTAATCCCTCGCTGTTCCTTGAAGTGGACTCAGATGGAAATAAAATCTTTCCACAAAGTGAGCTTTGGCCCTACTTCCTCACTTTGGGTCCAAAAATGACTTTCAGAGAGCATGTTAGCAAGAGCTCTGGCTGGAACTCAGAAAGGGAGGCCCTGCGGCAGAGAGGCGGAGGGGCGCCGTCACCAGGGAAGCGCACGCTAATGGGCCGGGCTGCACAAACATTATTTTTTCATTCTGAGGGTGGAAGCAACTGTTGGAGAATTCATCAAAATCTAGACAGGGAAAGGCTTGGTTTCTGCTGCGCTGGCACTGCTCTGAGCTCAGACTGGACTTGAGTCATCTTCACTCGTTGAGGACACGGCCAAAGCCAGGTCTTTTGATCATCAGCCGGCCCAGTGGACTTTTAGGGAGTGGAAGGGGGAGCGGTGGCCAGGCCAATGGCTCAGAATGAAAAGGGCTACAGGGCAACTTTCTCTTGGAGGGCAGGGTTGGGTAGTCCAGTGGCAGAATGTGCTTGTTTCTTTCTCCATCTGAGTGTGTCCCTTCAACTGCCATGTTGGAAGTCAACAGAGTGGTAAGATGGCCAGCTGGTGGCTGTGGACTACAATTCCCAGTGTCCTTTGCTTCTGGTTAGGTTCAGCCAATGGGAATAAGCCTCCAGTGGGGGATGTGGCCGGGTTGGAGGATGGGCCCATGGGAGATGCTAAGATGTTCCCACACTCCATGCTTTCTCTGATATGAGGGACTTTAATCATCTCACACGCTAGTAAAGTAATGCTCAAAATTCTCCAAGCCAGGCTTCAGCAATATGTGAACCGTGAACTTCCTGATGTTCAAGCTGGTTTTAGAAAAGGCAGAGGAACTAGAGATCAAATTGCCAACATCCGCTGGATCATGGAAAAAGCAAGAGAGTTCCAGAAAAACATCTATTTCTGCTTTATTGACTATGCCAAAGCCTTTGACTGTGTAGATCACAATAAACTATGGAAAATTCTGAAAGAGATGGGAATACCAGACCACCTGATCTGCCTCTTAAGAAATCTGTATGCAGGTCAGGAAGCAACAGTTAGAACTGGTCATGGAACAACAGACTGGTTCCAAATAGGAAAAGGAGTACGTCAAGGCTGCATATTGTCACCATGTTTATTTAACTTATATGCAGAGTACATCATGAGAAATGCTGGACTGGAAGAAACACAAGTTGGAATCAAGATTGCCGGGAGAAATATCAATAACCTCAGATATGCAGATGACACCACTCTTATGGCAGAAAGTGAAGAGGGGCTAAAAAGCCTCTTGATGAAAGTGAAAGTGGAGAGTGAAAAGGTTGGCTTAAAGCTCAACATTCAGAAAACGAAGATCATGGCATCTGGTCCCATCACTGCATGGGAAATGGATGGGGAAACAGTGGAAACAGTGTCAGACTTTATTTTTCTGGGCTCCAAAATCACTGCAGATGGTGACTGCAGCCATGAAATTAAAAGACGCTTGCTCCTTGGAAGGAAAGTTATGACCAACCTAGATAGCATATTCAAAAGCAGAGACATTACTTTACCAACAAAGGTTCGCCTAGTCAAGGCTATGGTCTTTCCTGTGGTCATGTATGGATGTGAGAGCTGGACTGTGAAGAAGGCTGAGCGCCGAAGAATTGATGCTTTTGAACTGTGGTGTTGGAGAAGACTCTTGAGAGTCCCTTGGACTGCAAGAAGATCCAACCAGTCCATTCTGAAGGAGATCAATCCTGGAATTTCTTTGGAAGGAATGATGCTAAAGCTGAAACTCCAGTACTTTGGCCACCTCATGCGAAGAGTTGACTCATTGGAGAAGACTCTGATGCTGGGAGGGATTGAGGGCAGGAGGAGAAGGGGATGACAGAGGATGAGATGGCTGGATGGCATCACTGACTCGATGGATGCGAGTCTGAGTGACCTCCGGGAGCTGGTGATGGACAGGGAGGCCTGGCGTGCTGCGATTCATGGGGTCGCAAAGAGTCGGACACGACTGAGCGACTGATCTGATCTGATCTGACTGTGCCTAATGGTGACTCCAGCAGTGATTGTGTTTCCTACGTGGTTCCAGCTCTCTCTATGTCTCTCCACATCACAAATCCCTGCACAGCCAGCCCCAGCTCCCGGGTTCTGGTAACGCCCCTTCCTTCCTTGGTCCCTCCCATCTCCCATCTCAGATGTTCGTGACTCCCTACTTTTTTTTTTGCTAAGCTGAGTTGTCTCCTAGGCTTTGTTTGCCCTTTTAATTCTTCCAACATTTCTGTCGCTAGTGACCTATATTAAATCCTGTCTCCTGAACTGCCTGAGGAGGGCGCTTTGTCTTCCAGACTAGTGACTGACCAATAAATGCTGAGACTTGCCAACAGGAACTTGAATGCTGTCAAATGAATGAGTATTTAGAGACCACTCAAGGAGAAGGCAATGGCACCCCACTCCAATACTCTTGCCTGGAAAATCCCGTGGGCGGAGGAGCCTGGTGGGCTGCAGTCCATGGGGTTGTGAAGAGTCAGACACGACTGAGCTACTTCGCTTTCACTTTTTACTCCCATGCATTGGAGAAGGAAATGGCAACCCACTCCAGTGTTCTTGCCTGGAGAATCCCAGGGACGGGGGAGCCTGGTGGGCTGCCGTCTCTGGGGTCGCACAGAGTCAGATATGACTGAAGCGACTCAGCAGCAGCAAGGACTCAATGACTCAGGCTAACTTGAACAGTGTATGACAAGGACACAGGTTATTCCTGTGATTTGAAAGTGAAATGAAACAAGAGTGTAAATCCATCTAACATTGTTCAAAATAGTGTAGCGCCTGTCAAGAGTCACTATCAAGTCTCTCTAAGGCCTGGAAAATTACTGAAGACAAGAAGTTACGGGTTCTCAGAAAAACCATATCTTACAGAGACATGCAGCCAGCCCAGCTACTGATGGGAACCAGTGTAGATATGAACACACCCCTTTTTATTGCACCTTCTCCTTTTTAACTCAATAGAAGACCCACTCTATGTATTTGGCCCCTTTCCTCCCTTGGAAAGTGAATAAAAATTCTTTTCTTCCCTTGTTAATCAGATCAGATCAGTCGCTCAGTCGTGTCCGACTCTTTGCGACCCCATGAACTGCAGCACGCCAGGCCTCCCTATCCATCACCAGCTCTCGGAGGTCACTCAGACTCACATTCATCGAGTCAGTGATGCCATCCAGCCATCTCATCCTCTGTCGTCCCCTTCTCCTCCTGCCCTCAATCCCTCCCAGCATCAGAGTCTTCTCCAATGAGTCAACTCTTCGCATGAGGTGGCCAAAATACTGGAGTTTCAGCTTGAGCATCACTCCTTCCAAAGAAATCCCAGGGCTGATCTCCTTCAGAATGGACCAGTTGGATCTCCTTGCAGTCCAAGGGACCCTCAAGAGTCTTCTCCAACACCACAGTTCAAAAGCATCAATTCTTTGGCGCTCAGCCTTCTTCACAGTCCAGCTCTCACACCCATACATGACCACAGGAAAGACCATAGCCTTGACTAGGCAAACCTTTGTTGGCAAAGTGATGTCTCTGCTTTTGAATATGCTATCTAGGTTGGTCATAACCTTCCTTCCAAGGAGCAAGCGTCTTTTAATTTCATGGCTGCAGTCACCATCTGCAGCGATTTTGGAGCCCAGAAAAATAAAGTCTGACACTGTTTCCACTGTTTCTCCATCTATTTCCCATGTAGTGATGGGACCAGATGCCATGATCTTTGTTTTCTGAATGTTGAGCTTTAAGCCAACCTTTTCACTCTCCACTTTCACTTTCATCAAGAGGCTTTTGAGTTCCTCTTCACTTTCTGCCATAAGGGTGGTGTCATCTGCATATCTGAGGTTATTGATATTTCTCCCGGCAATCTTGATTCCAGCTTGTGTTTCTTCCAGTCCAGCATTTCTCATGATGTACTCTGCATATAAGTTAAATAAACATGGTGACAATATACAGCCTTGACGTACTCCTTTTCCTATTTGGAACCAGTCTGTTGTTCCATGACCAGTTCTAACTGTTGCTTCCTGACCTGCATACAGATTTCTCAAGAGGCAGATCAGGTGGTCTGGTATTCCCATCTCTCTCAGAATTTTCCATAGTTTATTGTGATCTACACAGTCAAAGGCTTTGGCATAGTCAATAAAGCAGAAATAGATGTTTTTCTGGAACTCTCTTGCTTTTTCCATGATCCAACGAATGTTGGCAATTTGATCTCTGGTTCCTCTGCCTTTTCTAAATCCAGCTTGAACATCAGGAAGTTCACGGTTCACATATTGCTGAAGCCTGGCTTGGAGAATTTTGAGCATTACTTTACTAGCGTGTGAGATGAGTGCAATTGTGCGGTAGTTTGAGCACTCTTTGGCATTGCCTTTCTTTGGGATTGGGATGAAAACTGACCTTTTCCAATCTTGTGGCCACTGCTGAGTTTTCCAAATTTGCTGGCATATTGAGTGCAGCACTTTCACAGCATCATCTTTCAGGATTTGGAATAGCTCCACTGGAATTCCATCACCTCCACTAGCTTTGTTCCTAGTGATGCTTTCTAAGGCCCACTTGACTTCACATTCCAGGATGTCTGGCTCTAGGTCAGTGATCACATCATCATGATTATCTGGGTCGTGAAGCTCTTTTTTGTACAGTTCTTCTGTTAATACTTCTGTGATTCAATGCAATCCCCATCAAGCTACCAACGGTATTCTTCACAGAGCTAGAACAAATAATTTCTCAATTTGTATGGAAATACAACAAACCTCGAATAGCCAAAGCTATCTTGAGAAAGAAGAACGGAACTGGAGGAATTAACCTGCCTGACTTCAGGCTCTACTACAAAGCCACAGTCATCAAGACAGTATGGTACTGGCACAAGGACAGAAATATAGATCAATGGAACAAAATAGAAAGCCCAGAGATAAATCCACGCACATATGGTCACCTTATCTTTGACAAAGGAGGCAAGAATATACAATGGATTAAAGACAATCTCTTTAACAAGTGGTGCTGGGAAAACTGGTCAAACACTTGTAAAAGAATGAAACTAGAACACTTTCTAACACCATACACAAAAATAAACTCAAAATGGATTAAAGAGCTAAATGTAAGACCAGAAACCATAAAACTCCTAGAGGAAAACATAGGCAAAACACTCTCTGACTTACATCACAGCAGGATCCTCTATGACCCACCTCCCAGAATATCGGAAATAAAATCAAAAATGAACAAATGGGACCTAATCAAACTTAAAAAGCTTCTGCACAACAAAGGAAACTATAAGCAAAGTGAAAAGACAGCCTTCACAATGGGAGAAAATAATAGCAAATGAAGCAACTGACAAACAACTAATCTCAAAAATATACAAGCAACTTCTACAGCTCAATTCCAGAAAAATAAATGACCCAATCAAAAAATGGGCCAAAGAACTCAATAGACATTTCTCCAAAGAAGACATACAGATGGCTAACAAACACATGAAAAGATGCTCAACATCACTCATTATCAGAGAAATGCAAATCAAAACCACTATGAGATACCATTTCACGCCAATCAGAATGGCTGCTATCCAAAAGTCTACAAGCAATAAATGCTGGAGAGGGTGCAGAGAGAAGGGAACCCTCTTGCACTGTTGGTGGGAATGCAAACTAGTACAGCCACTATGGAGAACAGTATGGAGATTCCTCAAAAAACTGCGAATAGAACTGCCTTATGATCCAGCAATCCCACTGCTGGGCATATACACTGAGAAAACCAGAATTGAAAGAGACACGTGTACCCCAATGTTCATAGCAGCACTGTTTGCAATAGCCAGAACGTGGAAGCAACCTAGATGTCCATCCACAGATGAATGGATAAACAAGCTGTGGTACATATACACAATGGAGTATTACTCAGCCATTAAAAAGAATACATTTGAATCAGTTCTAAGGAGGTGGATGGAACTGGAGCCTATTATACAGAGTGAAGTAAGCCAGAAACAAAAACACAAATACAGTATACTAACGCATATATATGGAATTTAGAAAGATGGTAAAAATAACCCTATTTACGAGACAACAAAAGAGACACTGATGTATAGACCAGACTTTTGGACTCTGGGACCGGGAGAGGGTGGGATGATTGGGGAGAATAGCATTGAAATATGTATAATATTATATCTGAAATGTATTAATTGTTCAAACTAAACACTATCATGTTACAATTTGTTCATACTAGATGTTTGTAATGTTTCTGATAATCAATAAAAGAGATTCTTGATCAAAAAAAAAAAAAAAAAAAAAAAAAAAGATATCTAAAAAAAAAAAAAAATACTTCTGTGAATTCTTTCACAACCCACATTGGCTCACTTAACAAGTGTAGGTGTTAGTTGCTCAGTTATGTCCTACTCTTTGTGATCCCACTGACTATAGACTGCCAGGCTCTTCTGTCCATGGAATTCTCCAGCTAAGAGTACCGGAGTGTGTAACCATTCCCTTCACCAGAGGATCTTTGCAACCCAGGGATTGAACCTAGGTCTCCTGCATTGCAGGCAGATTCCTTGCCATCTGAGCCACCAGGATCCACACAAATAGAAAGCACAAGGTTTCTGATCTCTAGGGAGCAGAAACTACTAGGAGAGTCTCCTTAGGATACAACCTTTGAGATAAATCAGCTCTAAATGCTTTCCTGGCCCTCATGAAGAGAGAGGTTCTCATGGCCTTAGCTTGGGTCACCTGGCCACTGGTTGACCAGAAAGCCCATGGCACCTCGACTGACAGTCCCACCAAAACCTGAACAAGTTGGAGAGGAGCTTGTATTCATTGGGGAGCCCTATGATCTTGTAGGGGACACAAACCTTCTGTCTGTGGCAGTTTCCTTCCTTCCTTAATTTAATACCAAAGGTGACCCACGTGAAACTACAAGCTCAGTGTACCTTGAACATGTACTCTGTCCATGGGATTCTCAAGGCAAGAATACTGGAGTGGGTTGCCATTTCCTCCTCCAGGGGGATCTTCTCAACCCAGGGATTGAACCCAGTCTCCTGCATTGCAGGCAGATTCTTCACCAACTGAGCTGTGAGGGAAGCCCACCTTGAAAATGGTAGAGGTGTTTTTAGTGAACTGTGTTGATCTGGATGCCCACCATCTCCTTTAGATTGCAGCACCTCAGTTTTCTTTGAATAATATCTGTGGTTAAACTACTAATTTTTTTCCCAATGTTTGTTCTCTTTCTCTTCCACAGCAAGGAGACAAATACGTCCATAAGAACTCTGTAGTTATTGGGAACATAGAGTAGAGCAGAGTAAGGAAATAGAGTGAAGAGTGCAGTCCAGGTCAGTTTGTCTGGGAAGGTAGATTCAGCAAAGACCTGAATGATTTAAGTGGATGAGCCATGCAGATATCCCAGGCAGAGCATTCTAGGTCAAGCATACAGCAAGTGCAAAGGCCTTGGGGTAGGAGCATGATTTTCCTGCTGGAAGAAGGGCAGAGGTCAGTGGTCTTAGAGTGAGTGGAGTGAATGATGGGACCCAAGGTAGAAAGATCAGCTGTAGCAGGTCTTAGAGATAGCAGGTGCTGTAGAGGCTGAGAATCACTGTTAGGACTCTGGATTTTACTCTGAGTGAAAGGACAGCCAGTGAAGGTTTTTCGTAGAAGAGAGGTGGGATGGGATATGTTGTAGGTCAGGTTGCTGACCACTATATGGAGAACAGACTGTGGCAGGGAGTGAGACAAAAATATTATTCTGTACAGTTTATCATCTACCTCTCAGGCAGAGGATGAGCGAATGTGAGAAGGTAAAAGAAAGCACGGATATTGAAAAGTTAAACAGAAAGAAGTTTAAGTAAGAGTTCCAGACAAGATTGGAAGGGTCATTCCAGGCCTGTGCAGGAGTCATTGCCAAATGCTGGGAGTAGACAGGATTTACTCTGAGAAATCTGAGGTGGAAGCAAACACTTCATCCTGGGGAGAGAAGGAAAGGCGTTATAAAGGAGATGGGGTTTGAGCAAGGCTTGAAGGATGAGGTGGACAAACCCCAGTCCGTGCCACCGCAGGAATTCATAAGCAGGGGAAAAGCTTGGGGCCAGATGGGTCTACCAGTTGTTTTCTGGCCAACCAGGATTATTAATCCATCCAGTTGTCACAGGTGGGAGAGTGATGGATGGCTCTTGACTCTATTAGCACTACCTCGGTCTCTGTCTCTTCCTCTGAAGGCTTGGGATTCCAGCCTCTCTGGCTGGCAGAGTCTGGGCTTGTAAATGGAAGATGAGTGGGTAAGTAGAGGGGGGTCTACAAGGATGAATAACACATACAAGCCCCTTCCCCAAGGAGCTTATAGACAGAGAAGTGCAATATTAAATAAGCAAAACAGGGGAACTATTTCTTTTTTTCTTGGAATATAATTGCTTTACAATGTTGTGTTAGTTTCTGCTGTACAACAACATGAATTAGCTATAAATATACATATATCTCCTCCCTCTTTAGCCTCCCTCCCACCCCCCATTCCACCCCTCTAGGTCGTCACCGAGCACTGAGCTGAGGTTCCTGTGCTGAAGAGCAGCTTCCCACCAGCTGTCTGTTTTACACATGGTAGTGTATATATATGTCAACACCACTCTCTCAAACTTGTCCCACCCCCTCCTTCCTCTGCTGTGTCCACAAGTCCAAAAGGAGAATGATTTCATTACAAACATTGGTGAATGTGATGAGGGAATACATCAGAGTGGGGTCTTCTCTGGGAAAAGGGACATGTGGGTTGAATCTGAAGAAGTCTCAGCCTTTGTGCAAAACTGGAGGGAAGAGCGCCGGCAGCAGAGAGAACAGTGGGTGCTGAGGGTTCAGGGCAAGAGCAGCCTTCCTGGATTCAAGGAAATGAAAGCAAGCAAGCAAGCATGGCGGGAAGAGTATATTAGAGGAGCTGCAGAGGATGAAAATTCTACAGCTATTCTTTTTCTATTTATTTGGAGGAAAGGCAGAAACAGATGCACAAGTAAGAGCATGAGGTCCCTGGGGATATTTTATTACACGAAAGAATGATTGTAATTTCTTCTAAGCAAAAAAGAATGATTCCTTATAGCTGGAATAATGCAGAATGAGGGTGTGAGTGGTTGACCCTTGATGACAATGGTCACGGTACTGATTTTCAGTACTCTCATGGCAACCTACTCCAGTACTCTTGCTGGGAAAACCCATGGACAGAGGAGCCTGACAGGCTTCAGTCCATGGTGTCGCAAAGAGTCAGACACAAAAGAGTCAGACTCAGTTACACTGAGCAACTGACCACAGCACAGCATTAAGAAATAAGCACTTCTCAGACTGAGAGAGTTATAAAAACCTGTTCTAAAGCTTTATTTGGCCAAGCACAGGGTTTTTGTCTTACTGGCTTCCTGGTTTGACTTGCTCCTTCGAGGGGTATTTTATCCCCAAGGCTTTGATGGTGACCTAATTGCTACTGAAAGTTAGCTAAGGAGGAATCCTTCTGTGGCTTACTCCATGTTGCAAAAAAAAACAAAAACAAACAAAACCAATCCCAACTACTTACCAGAAAGTGCCTGTGGTCAGTTCTGGAATGAACCTTAAAGTTTAAAAATCCATTTGTTTCCAGGACCCAGACTTTGCAGTCCTTTCTCATTCCAAAGCCATTTTGTGTTCCAAGGGATTTTAGTTCCCGTAATTTCAATTCATTTGCACCCAACTCATCAAAACAGATTTGTTTGGTTTCAAAAGCCACACAGCATCCTCTGATACTCAGGAGACCTCACCATCTTTGTAGCCTCACCAGACAGTTCTCTCCAGAATGAAATTGGAGCCTGGGAGACAGGAGCCTCATCAATTGTTGGCAGCTGTCTTCCTTGTTTTTCATTTTGTTTCCAATTTGAGAAAAGGATGGGTCCCTGGACAGTATTTTAAAGAGGTTCTTCCAAACCTCTCCATTCTCCATGACAAGGATGATCTCTCATTCATTCAACAAGCATTTAGCCAGTGCTTACTATGTTCCAGACTCTGAGCTAGAACTGGAGAAACAATATACAGCTTGAGGATGACTCATGCCCTGTACTAAATGGAATTCCCAAACGGAGTTTGCAGTCAAGTGAGAGAGACAGACGTTAAACTATAATGACTCGTAAAGTAATTTAATTGCAAATGCAATTTTTCAACCATCAACAAATGTCTATAGAGCATCTCTTCATGCCAGATGTCATTTGGCATTGGAGATTCAGTAGTGAACAAAACAGACATAGCCAAAATGTGGATATAAGTAGTACTGAAGTTTAAATGAGATCAGGCACTGTTATTATGAGTTGACCTACCTGGTTTTAAGTCTTCAGTGGCTTCCCAAGGCTTAGAGGGTAATAATGTTCCATCTCTTTCTGTCACAAACAGCTGGACTCTTCTTTTTTTACCAAATCGGTCCAGTCCTGGTTTCACCACTTAGCAGCTGTGCGGAAGTCACATGTACTTCTCTGAGCCTCAGTTTTCTATTCTGTAGAATGGGGATACTGGAATGTATCTCAAAAGGTGGTTGTAAAGATTCAAAGATCAGAGTGAGCACTCAGTGAATGTAAGTTATTATTATTAAAATTGCTGTTTTTAAAATGATTGCTACTTCTGGCAGAGAGTCTTGATTATTTGATTTCTCTACTTCACGATGGGGCTTCCCCTATGGCTCAGTCGTAAAGACTCCCCCATCAAAGAAGGAGACACAGTTTCAATCCCTGAGTCGGGAAGATTCCCTGGAGGAGGAAGTGGCAACCCACTCCAGTATTCTTACCTGGAAAATCCCATGGGCAGAGGAGCCAGGCTGGCTACGGTCCAGAGTTGCAAAGAGTCAGACATGACTGGGTGACTGAGCGTGCACACATTTCATGATGGTAATAGAATCTTTAGCTGGACACACAGCTTCTCAGCATAAAAATACATTTCCCAGATTCCTTTGCAGTTACTTGTGGCTATGTGACTTAAGCCCTGGCTTATAGAGCATGAGCAGAAGTGAAGTGCGTAACTTTACTCTGTGTTCTTAAAGGGAGGGATGTACCCTAAGTTGGCTCCTACTGGACGCTAGGCTCTGTTTTGGGTTTTTGGATCTGAAGGAGATGAGTAGATGTTCTCTGTTTTCAAGGAGCTCCCAATTCTCCATCCATTATTTCATTCAACAAATACTTTATGGTCCTACTGTGGGCCAGGGACAGGACTAGGTTCTGGGGATTCAGTGGCAAACAGAACAGAAAGGCCCCTGCCCTCATGAAACTTAGGTTCCAAAACATTCACTTATGTTTGGGTTGAGGGGCAGGGCAGAGAACAAACACATCAATAAAAGGGCAAGGTAAGGACACAATAGAGTAATATGATACAAAGTGAAGATGGGGATGCCAGGCTGGAAATGATCAACAGACAAGGTCTCTCTGAGGAGCTGACCCTTGAGCTAAGACATAAAGATAAGAAAGTCTGGGGAGATGCATGTCCCAGGCAGAGGAACAGCAAATGCAAAGGCCCTGAGGTAGCAATGAACTTGTTAAGCTTTGAGTCATGGCATAAAAGGCAGAAGGTTGGAGTTCCTGGTGGTCCAGTGGTTGGAGCCCACCTGCCGATGCAGGAGACACGGGTCTGATCCCTGGTCTGGAAAGATCTCCCATGCCGTGGAACAGCTAAGCCCGTGTGCCATAACGACTGAAGCCTGTGTGCCTGCCCATGCTCTGCCATAAGAGACACCACTGCAATGAGAAGCTGGTATACTGTGACAAAGAGTAGCCCCTGCTCACCACAACTAGAGAAGACCTGCTCATAACAACAGAGACCCAGTGCAACCAAAAATAAATAAATAAAGAGGCTCTTGAACAAAAATATGGCAGCAGGTTGGAACAGGGCTGAGAGGTCAGGAGATGATGTTGGAGAGGTGGGCAGAGACCTGACTATGTGGGGGTCCTATGGCCAGAGTAAGGAGGTTAGATTGTCTTTTTAATGCAAAGGGAAGCCACTGGGATTGAAATAGAGGGGTGATAGAATGAGATTCGGAGAAGGCAATGGCACCCCAGTCCAGTACTCTTGCCTGGAAAATCCCATGGATGGAGGAGCCTGGTGGGCTGCAGTCCATGGGGTCGCTAAGAGTCGGACACGACTGAGCGACTTCACTTTCACTTTTTCGCTTTCATGCATTGGAGAAGGAAATGGCAACCCACTCCAGTTTTCTTGCCTGGAGAATCCCAGGGGCAGGAGAGCCTGGTGGGCTGACATCTATGGGGTCACGCAGAGTCGGACACGACTGAAGTGACTTAGCAGCAGTAGCAGCAGAATGAGATTTGTACATTTAACATGATTATGGGCTTCCCTGGTGGCTCAGACGATAAAGAATCTGCCTGCAATGCAGGAGATCTGGGTTCAGTCCCTGGGTTGGGAAGATGCCCTGGAGAAGGGCATGGCAACCTACTCAAGTATTCTTGCCTGGAGAATTCCATGGACAGAGGAGCCTGGGAGGGCTATAGTCCATGGGGTCGCAAAGAGTCAGACATGATTGAATGACTAACACACTGGATCACTGGAGGGAACAAGGGAGTGTCTGGGAGACCACTTAGGAGCCTATTGTAGTCATCCAGGCAAGAGGGGAGAGTGGCTCAGGTCATAGAAAAGCAGAGAAATAGATGGATAAGGGTATATTACAGACAGAGAACTGAAAGTACATTGCAGAGCCATGGTGGGCTCAAAGCCATCCTCAGGCAACTCATAAAGCTGTATAGGAGACAGAGCCCTAAACTCATAAGTAGAGTACAGTAGGCTACCTGTGACGAGACAACTTCACTTTCAGAACTATTTCGTAACTGAAATTGCCCTTGACCTTGTCACAAATCAAGCTTTTGTTTCCCGTATCAAGTTCCTTTGAGAGCGGATTCTCCTTTGCATCACTGACAGTCCCCTGCACTGCATGTGGGGACGGTACCACAAATACTTGTTGGATGTCTTGAGGGTTAAATCAACCTACGACATTTATTATTTGTATCAATACAATGATAGTTAATGTTTCGTTGTTGTTGTCCAGTTGATAAGTTGTGTCCGACTCTTTGTGACCCCATGGACTACAGCACACCAGGTTTCCCTGTCCTTCGCTATCTCCTTGAATTTGCTTAAACTCACGTCCATCGAGTCAGTGATGCCATCCAACCATCTCATCCTCTGCCTCACCTTCTCCTCCTGCCTTCAATCTTTCCAAGCATCAGGGTCTTTTTCAATGAGTCGGCTCTTCACATCTGGTGGCCAAAGTTTTGGAGCTTCAGCTTCAGCACCAGTCCTTCTAAAGAATGTTCACGGTTGATTTCCTGTAGGATTGACTGGTTTGATCTCCTTGCAGTCCTAAGGACTTAGATCATGGACCAGGCTTTGTGCTTCATCTTTATTATCTCGAATCATCTCTACAATGGCCCTTTAGTGTAGATTTTATTGTTACTCCATTGTGCAGCGGAGACAACTGAAGCTCAGAGAGGGGAGAGAATGTCTTCCTGATCACACAGCTTGTCTGTAAAGGGGCGCATCAGGATTCAAACTCAGCTCCGCATGACTCCTCAAGGTCTTAGCTGGAAAACTGAATTTGCTCTTCCTTTATGGATAATCGAGCCTCAAATCCACCTTTTGTAGGAGTCGATGGGTGTGCCACAGAACCCCTGGCCTGTTTCTCCATGAGGTCTCTCTCACATATTCCCACCTAAGTTAGAGAATCTGTAAAATACGGTGGGTTAGAGTGAAGAGATGGTCCCAGATCACAGGGGGCCTGATCATTTCTGTTCCTCTGTAGGCCTGGAGTATGATGGATGGAGACTCTACCTGTGGTCATATGGGTCAGCTTTGCCGCTTATTAGCCGTGTGGCCCTGGGCAAGTTACTTTACCTCTCTGAGCTCCATCTGCAAAATGGGGACAATAGTAATATATCTATTTCAGTGAGTTTCTAGAAAGATTCCATGTGCCCATAGCAAGCACCCAAAGCATGCTGGTTGTTATCATTGCCATCCTAGAGGTGGCAGGTTCGAGATTAATGAGGCAAAGGAGAAGTTACTTCAGGGACCTCTTTCTAAAGTTACAGAAGGAGGGAACTGCTTGGTGGTCCAGTGGTTAGGACTCTGTCCTCCTATTGCTGGGCCCAGGGTTCAATCCGGGTATACAGTGGCCCTCTACAGTAAAAATAATAATAATAATAAAGTTACAGAAGGAGGTAACTGAATTCCTCGAAGCATGAATTATTTGCAAGTCCAGTGTCCTCCTGACCTGCCCCTCCCTTCCCCTCTTGGGATTTGAGAGATTGTGAACCCAAGGACTTTGGCCTGGGAACCAGCACCCAGCAGCACTTTGGAATTATAAGAGTTAAGCATCTGTCCAGCTCCCAAACACAGAAAAACTCCACCAAGACACGGGAGGGAAGTATTTCCATCTCTAATAAGGAGTAAAAACGGAGCAACTCATTCCATATGGGCTGGCGAGAGAGGCAGGCAGGAGCCGGCGGGGTCTGCAGAGTGCAGGGCTGAATGGGCCTGATGAATGAGCCACCGGCTGGGACAGGCCTCCACTTCATAGGGATCAGAAAAGAACAGGGACAGAGGAAGAGAATCTGAGTCCCGCACGAGGAAGGGGTGGGCGTCACAGGAGCTACCCCCATTTTTCTTGTGGATGGAAGCAAGAATGTGTGTCACCGTCTGTTGTTTGGGAAGAAATGGCAGCTTTAACTAGAGAGGGATGTGGTGAGAGCAGCATTCGTTGTGATTCAGCTTTGAGTCCATCTTGGTTAAGATCTGGATGAATTTTAGAGAAAAATCACCTGGTAGGCAGGAGACCCCGTGTCTCCTGGGTGGGGAAGATCCCCTGGAGAAGGGATAGGTGGCTCAGCTGGTAAAGAGTCTGCCTGCAGTGTGGGAGAACTGGGTTCGATCCCTGGGTTGGGAGGATCCCCTGGAGGAGGACATGGTAACCCACTCCAGTATTCTTGCCTGGAGAATCCCCATGGACAGAGGAGGCTGGCAGGCTACAGTTCATGAGGCCGCAAAGATTCAGATACAACTGAGCAACTAAGCACAGCACAGCACCCGGTATGTTCTGGTGGGCTGTTTGGCAAGACCGAAGAATGTCAATGGATGCCTAAAAAATAAATACTGCTTGGACTGAGTTTGGTTAACGGGATACTTGGCTGAATACAGCTCATGGATGTGGGTTACAGTCTGTGCTGTTCTGTCTTTTGGATCATTATTCAAGCTGTGTCCTTTGCCTGAGGTGCTGTTTCTCCTCATTTTTTTTTTCTTTTTTTCACCTGGAAATTTACTAACACTTACCTAATACTGTTTTCTGGCCAGGCGTTTTCTAAGTGCTTTCTGAAATATTAACATCCCTCTAACATCAACTTTTTAAATCCTTGCAGTAGAGCTATCCAGTTGGTACTATGATAATTTCATGGCTGCAATCACCATCTGCAGTGATTTTGGAGCCCCCCAAAATAAAGTCTGACACTGTTTCCACTGTTTCCTCATCTATTTCGCATGAATGATGGGACCAGATGCCATGATCTTAGTTTTCTGAATGTTGCGCTTTAAGCCAACTTTTCACTCTGCTCTTTCACTTTCATCAAGAGGCTTTTTAGTTTCTCTTCACTTTCTGCCATAAGGGTGGTGTCATCTGCATATCTGAAGTTATTGATATTCCTCCTGGCAATCTTGATTCCAGCTTGTGTTTCTTCCAGCCCAGCATTTCTCATGATGTACTCTGCATATATGTTAAATAAGCAGAGTGACAATATACAGTCTTGACGTACTCCTTTTCCTATTTGGAACCAGTCTGTTGTTCCATGTCCAGTTCTAACTGTTGCTTCCTGACCTGCATATAGGTTTCTCAAGAGGCAGGTCAGGTGGTCTGGTATTTTCATCTCTTTCAGAATTTTCCACAATTTATTGTGATCCACAGAGTCAAAGGCTTTGGCATAGTCAATAAACCAGAAAAACATCTATTTATTGGATCTCTTTAGTACCACTTAATTGCCCTCATTAGGGTGTAGGGATCACAGCATGCTGGGTTCAGATTTTCTTTTCCAGAGAGCTCCCTGTTCCAAGGCACAGAGCTTGGTAGCCCACAGCCTCCAACTGCACCACCTTCAGGACCTGCCATGGCTCTCAGATGAGCCCACCTCTGCAGCCCCAGCCGATGCCTGTGACAGATGCCCTGAGGCCTGGCCATTTTTGTCCAGCTGTCTCTTCTCTGGAGGGTCCCCCTGTGCTCACCGGGACTGTCAAATTCGAGTCACTGTTGGAACTTTCTTCTATCCCACCTCCCATCCTTCCTCGGACAACTTCTTCGATCTGCTTCCTTCTTCATCCTTTTTCCCTGAACTCATGAAAGGGCAGAGCCTGGTCCTTGTAACTGTGGTGTTTCTAGTCCGGAGCTCTGTGCCTTGTAAGATGCTCTCTATTTGTGGTAGGGTAATATTTTTTAAAACAAAAAGCAAAGTGAGGAACCTCCCTGGTGGTCCAGTGGCCATTGGCCTTCCAATGCAGAGGGTGCAGGTTCGATCCCTGGTCAGGGACCTGAGATCCCGTATACCTCCCAGCCCCCCAGAACCAAAACATAAAATGGAAATATTGTAACAAGTTCAATAAAGACTTTATAAATGGCCCACATTTAAAAAAAAAAAAAGTCTTAAAAAAACAGTGAAGTGGAAAATTTTTTGGTATTTTGCTACTTTCATGTTCCAGATTGTGCCTGCTCCCCCTTTTGTTCAGTCCCTACCCCCAATGTGAGCATGGTTCTGGATGCCCATTGCCTCAGGGAAAAGTTGAGACAAAAACAAAATTGAGCATCATCTTGGTTTTTGAAATTCAAAATCCTACATCCTGTGACTCAGGTCCCGGATTGTATATTTGGTATTTACTGTGAATAATAGTATGCTTTCATCCCCCTGAGTTAGAAAAAGGATGTCTAGTCTGGGAGGGAGGGGAAAGATGAAGAAGATTTGAAAAGTGAAAGGGAGAAGCAGGCTAAAGGGAGTTCACAGGATGAAGAAGTTGAACAGATACAAGGGGCTGGATTAATCTCCTCCTGAAGTTGCATCTATAGGTCAAGTAGGATCTGGGCAGCACGAAACTGTCCATCTCTACTTCAGTGAGTGCTGGGGACATGGGCTATTCTCCCTGGCAAAGTCTGGCTCGGACCTCCTCTCAACCACAGCCAGCATACCTTGTGTTGAGCATCTGTCCATGGGGCCCTCAGATTTGCTGGGTCACAGAATGACTTTCAGCTCTGAACAACCTCTCCCTCCATTATTCCAGGCAATGGAGGATAACAGAGGTGGAGGTTGGGGCTCTAAACGTCACTGAGATGGGTGGTCATCAAGAGGACCAGAAAGCCTCCACAGGCTGTTCCTGAGTGGGGCTCAATGGGACCACCCCAAGTTGGCCGTTGAGCTACGGTACTTGTGAAAGATTCTCCTGGTCCCTGAGTTTCTAGTTTTATTTAGATCTTGACTCAAATGTTACTCCTCAGAAAAGACTTCCCTGACTTGGATCGAAGGCTCAGTTATTCTCCAACTTGTGAGTCTATTTCCTCTCACTTGTTGTATTTCCTCCCATCAGAATTTGTCTTCCTGGGACTTGCCTGGTGTTCCAGTGGTTAAGACTCCACATTGACAATGCAGAGGTCATAGGTTCAATCCCTAGTTGGAGAACTAAGATCCCACATGTTGTGCAATGTGGCCAAAATATTTTTTTTTTTTTAAGATAAATACAAAGAAATTGTCTTCCTTATTTATTCATTTGTTAAGCATCTCTGCCCTGCCTGGAAGGTGAACCTCACAACTGTAGAATCAGGTGGGCTTATTCATGGTTCCACATCCAGTGCTTGGTCCAGGGTGAACCCCACCCTCATCCTGTACAAAGCACCCAATATTCTGGAAAGAACAGATGAACACCTGCTTGTCTTCAGAATGAAGTCCAGGATGCAGTGTGTTACTGCAGACATCTTGTTGGCAAATGGATGAATGGAATCATTTAAAGGAACATGAGATGGAAGGGTGGGAAAAACCTCTGAAATGTTAGTTGGGGTCATACCAGTCACAGGAATGGGGAAAAGACCCTCTGAGCTAGATTGTGAACTTGAGAGATGGAAATGATCCACGAGGACATCTCTTGCTTGAGGTACCAGAGGATGCCAGCCTACAGCAAGACGGACCTGGGCCAAGTTTGAAGGTAGAGGGTTCTTCCCTCCGGCTTTTGTTTCAATTGGATAAAATTCCTGATCGCTTAACTCGGTTTATGGTCTTGGAATAGCTTCTCGGCTGGAGCCACAAATCCTTCAAGGGCCATCCCGAATGGGGAACGTCATTGGCCTGCTTCCTGCGTGGGCAATAAATCATTCTCCTGGGCTCCCTCCGCCCTTGGAGCCAGAGATGGGAGCTACTTGCCAGAGTTAACCCATAAGTCAGGGGCGCTCTGGGGAGATGGGTCTTCTCTGCGGGAAGTGGTCAGGGTGGCTTAGGGCACCCTGAGGGAAATCTGTGTTCTCTATTTGGTTTAAGGATGTAGGACTCTCTCCCATTCCCAGAACCTGGTCAAGGCAAAGAGGAGAAGCTGGTCAGAACCTGGGGGTTGGTCTTTCATAGAGAATCAGAACATGACCAACAGCCTAAGAAGTAAAGGTGAGCAGCATTAATGAGAATTCAGGGGGCCTTAATGAAAGTATATTTAGAACCCTATATATTCCTGAGGTAATCTATGTTTTTAAAATAAAAATAAAAGGGCACAGACAAGCCAAAAGAAACAAAAAAAATATGTGTGGATAATCCCTCTACCTAGACATAACATCATTAATGAGTTGTGGTTTAGCTTTCCAATAATTTCATTCATTAAGTGTATATGCTTTTTATTAAAATGGACTTATACAATATATACTGTTGTGTAACCTGTCTCTCTTACTCAGCATTTTGAAAATAAATGGAGAGCTACCTCATTGATTTTGATTGTTATGTAAGATTTTAACTTATGGATGGCCTGTGATGAAGTAGTAGTTTAACCAAATTGCTATTGTTGACATTCAAGCCATTTGTAATTTTTTGCACCTTGAATAATACTGCAGCAAGCATCCTTTCATGTCCTTCTTTTCATACATTTCTGCATATTTCTTTGTAATAAATGAATTTAATGGGAATTCATGCATCAAGGATATGCAGATTTTAAATGATTTTTTGATATATGCTGCCAAGAGGCCTTTCTTAAAACAAGTAAATCAATTAAATTCTCATGAGAAGTATATATGAGAAAAAGCTTTGATAGAAATAACTTTAAAAGCAACGTGAAGTGAAGTGAAAGTCACTCATTTGTGTCCGACTCTTTGAGACCCCACTGACTGTAACCTGCCATGCTCCTCTGTCCACGGGATTCTCCAGGCAAGAATACTGAAGTGGGTTGCCATTTCTTTCTCCAGGGTTAAAAGCAATATATACTTGTTAAAAAATACAAAAACGTAAACTGAAAGTTACTTGTTCAATTTTCCTTCCTAGAAAAGATCATATTTTTACTGAACTGATATCAGATCCAAATTTCCATTCAATCTTCATCCCGCCAGACTAACTCCACCCTCTTCATAAGATTTGCTTCTGAACTCTAAGTCCTGGGAGGGTCGAGGCTATATTTCTTTTGTTCATTTTTGCATGCTAGTATCTATTTCAGGGGCCTGGCACATAATGTATATTTATTGTGTTAGTTATCAATTGCTATGTAACAAATTACCCCCAATTTAGCACTTTAAAGCAATAAACATTTATTATCTCACACAGCCTCTGTTGAGTCAGAAATCTGGGAGGTGCTTAGCCAGAGGGGTCTGGCTCAGGGTCAGGGTGTCACTTGGGACTGTGGACTCATTTGAAGACTTGCCTGGAGCTGGAGGATCCAGTTCCAGGGCATTTCATTCACACGGCTGCCAAGGCATGCTTGCTGTTCAGCAGGAGGCCTCAGTTCCTTGCCATGTGGATTTTCCAGGTGGCTGCTTGAGCATCCTCATAACATGGTGGTTGGCTTCTCCCAGAGAATCAATCTAAAAGAGGGGGCGAGGTGAAAGTTGTAGTATCTTCTATGACCTCCCCTGAGAAATCACATCTTTTTATTTCTCAGCAAATTTTATTTCTGTTGTTAATTCAGCAATACAGACAGACCTCAGAGATATTGTGGGTTGGGTTCCTGATCACCATGATAAACAGGTCAAATGAATTTTGTTTGTTTCCCAGTGCATGTAAAAGTTATGTTTACATGATACTGAAGTCTATTAAGTATGCAATAGCATGCAATCTAAAAAAAAAAAAGCACACACCTTAATTAAAAAGTACTCTAGAAATTTCCCTGGCAGTCCAGTGGTTAAGACTCCATGCTTTCAATGCAGGGGGCACAGGCTCAACCTCTGGTCGGGGAACTAAGATCCCTCATGCTGTGTGGCAAGGTCACATATTTTAAATAAAGAAAGAAGTACTCCATTACTAAAAATTGCCTATTATCATCTGAACCTTCAGTGAGTCTTAGTAGTAACATCAAAGATCAGTGATCACAGATAACTATGATAAATATGTGAATGATGAAAGCATTTAAAACAGTGCAAGAATCACCAAACTGTGACACGGAGACAGGAAACAAGCAGACACTGTTAGAAAAAATGGCACTGAGAGACTTGCTTGACTTGGTGTTGCCACAGGACTTCAATCTGTAAAAAATGAAATATCTGCAAAGTATAAGAAAACAAGATCTGCCTGCATTTTACTGGTTACTAAGATCAGCTCTATTTCATGGGGGAGGGTCCTACAGAAGGGCATTCATTTCAGGCAGCAAGGCTCATTGGGGACTGTCTTGGGTGCTGGCCGTCATGTTTATTAAAATAAGCTGAAAACATGATTAAGAAAATGAATTATTGCCTCGGATTAGAAGAGACTAATGGCCTTTCTTTTGGTTTCCAGACTGTTCTGTGTTCACGAAGGGATAATTATCAAAGAACTCAGTTTGAACTGAGTTCTGTAGTTGCTGCGGAAGCTGCTGGTCTGAACTATTTTTGTCTTGAGTCAGGACAGGCAAGAGAGGGCCGACAACTCCCAAAGCCCTCTGGGAAATTCCCAGAGGGTTGAGGTCTTGAGGTTTAGACCACAGGCCCAGAGGAAGGCTGGTTCTTACATCTCTAAGGAATGCCAGGCCCGCTTGTCAATCAAAGCAGGGTGGGTCATTTGGCCAAAGGGAGGTCACACTCATCATTGAAATACTCAGTAGTTTACGACCTCCATAAAGCTATTAGCCCCGGGAGATGAGGGGAAAGTGGTTACCAGCACCCTTTGCCTCTCTTGGGTCCATTAACATCAGGGTTGTAAACTCGGTCTTAGGCCATGGGTGACTGGTTTTATTATCAATCAATTACTGTGCTTGTCAGCAAGTCCAAGCATCCTGCCAGCATAGAATCTAGCCCAGATACTGCTGGGCAACTCTGGGCGACTCACCTTCACCCTCCGGGCCTCAGTTTCCCCATCTGTAAGGAGTTGGACCAGATCAGAGGATCCTGCACTTCTCACTACCAAAGTCTACCTCCTTTACTTCACTTTGAATGTGTTTAGTTCTTGTCTTGAAATGATTTCCTAAGCCATCACTTAAATGCCCATTTCTCTTCCCCATTTAATATTATAAAAGACAATTATCTTTATACAGAAAGGAATACACAGGGAATTCCCTGGATGCCCCGTGGTTAGGACCTGGTGGTTTCACTGCTGTGGCCTGGTTCAGGCCCTAGTCGGGGAACTAAGATCCTTCCAGCCCCATGGCACAAACAATAAATAAAATAAATAAATCAAAAATTAAAAATTTTTGATCAAAAATTCTAACCCCAGGTAGAGCTGTACCCAGAGTGTATGGAGTCCTGGGTAAATATGTTTTGCAGGGCTCTGCCTATATAAATAATTTGAGTTACTCAGGATCAACATGTCAGGACCATTCTGGTGGCATGATAACATGAAAGAAATACCACACAGGTCTTGCGGGGAGGTGGTCTGTACCCCAGGTTGCCCTCCTGGAACTGGGACCAGTCATGGGGTCCTGTGACAACCCTAGAAGTGCAAGTTCTGGGGTTCCTCAAGGCATCTGCTTGACCTCATGCATGGGTTCAAGGGTCAGAGAGAGCCAAAAGGGGAATATTAGAGACTAGGACCCAAGTGGGTTCTGTCTAGACTCAGAGCCATCTGCTCAGACAGCAGAACCAGTCCTGGCTGGTCCCTGGCATCAGGGGGCACTTAGAAATATTTCAAGGAAAGGGGTCCAATGCTGGGGGAGTCTGGGTCAGGGTCTCCTCTTGATCAGCTCTACGGACCATCCTTACCATGGGATCATCAACGTTTCCGTGATGAGTTGTAAACATTCTGCCCCATAGTGAAATAAACACATTTTTTGTTCATCTGTGAAGCCAAATCACTGGTAAATGAACAATTCTGTTCTTCTGTTGGAAATACAGAACAAAGTTGAGACTCAGCCTTGGTACCTTCAGGCTTCCCAGGTGGAACAGTGGTAAAAAAGAAAAAATCCAACTGCCGGTGCAGGAGACTCAAGAAATGCGAGTTCAGTCCCTGGGTTGGAAAGGTCCCCTGCAGTAGAAAATGATAGCCCACTCCAGTACTCTTGCCTGGAAAGTTCCATGGACAGAGGAGCCTGGTGGGCTGCAGTCGATGGGTTGCAAAGAGTTGGGCACAACTGAGTGCGCATGCACGCATCCACGCACTTGGTACCTTTGCAGATTTACAGAGGATCAAAACTCCAGTCATTTTACTCACTTACTGTATTCATTTATTGAGCAGCAAATCTGCCCAAGACCCTTTACATATACTATTTTCTTAACCTTTATAAGAATCCTGTAAGGAGTCCCCCTATACAGATGCATAAACTGAGATTCCCAACACTTTCTTCTGGCTGAGACCTGTAGGAGTAATTCATCTCCAGCAATTATTCTCTAATAATTTCATCCAGTGTTTATTGAAGATTTTCTGTGTACCAGGCATTGCTTCAGCATTTCAGTCCTTAGAGCTATACTTGGAGATAGGAACTGCCCTCATTCTCCCATTTTACAGATAAGTAGACTGAGGCTCAGAGAGGTTACATCACAGGGCTAATGTCACAGAGCCGATATGTGATCGACATGAGATTGGAGCTCAGGTTGTCTAACACCATGACTGAATTCTTAGCCATTAAACCACACTACCTTTCTCTGACCTCACTTTCTCAAGATTCTACCCCAAGGAATATCTGTTGATATTCACAGATATTGTGATTATCAAGACCTGATATTCACAGGTCTTCTGGGAGACATGTGCTCAGGCAGCCATGTTTGGAAGTTGAAAACTAACATTTGAATTCTTGAGGATAATTCACTCCACTTCTCTGAAGCTCAGTTTCCTCCTTGGTAGAATGGGGATAATCTTATCTTGCTAAATGCTACTGTGGAGATAAAATGAGATTGGGTGTGTAAGGTTCTGGGTTAATAGGGCCTTGCTATGGGACTTTCCTGGTGGTTCAGTGGTTAAGACTCAGCCTTCCAATGCAGGGGATGCAGGTTCAATCCCTGATCGGGTAGCTAATATCCCACATGCCTAGTGGCCAAAAAAATCAAAACATAAAATAGAAGCAGTATTGTAACAAATTCAATGAATGCTTTAAAAATGGTCCACACTTTAAAAAAAATTCTTAAAAAAAAAAAAGATAGGACCCTGCTAGCTTTACTATTCTTAGCCCAAACTACCCAAGAAATGAATGACTGTCTTATGACAGTGGCAATCTTTCTGACACATACAAGATGGAATTAGCTCCTGGGTAAACAGCTAAGTGGTGCATACTTATGTCAAAGTATGTCAAAGGAAATACTGGTACATCATTTGGCAAGGGCTGGCATACAGAAAAGTAGGACTGATTGGAGATTAGAAGAATTTAAAGCATCCGTGTTGCAGGTGTTCTGGAAGCAGACATTGAGTGGCCTGTATCGGGCCAGTCTGGCCGGGCTTATATAAATTTCCGGAAGCTGTCCCTAGAAGGGCATGACCTTGGGCAAGGTGGCAGCTGAGAGAGACCTGGGGACTACTGCTGAGGGTCATTTGTTGACCCCATTCCCTACAGCTGGACAACAAGTCCTTCCTTGAAGAAGGATCTGGAAGGTGCATCTTCTTGTCTACCAAACCTGCCAGGCTGGTTGGGAGGTAGGTGATGAGGTCACTGAGCTGATCAGACAAACCACATGTTTAGACTACTTCGGGTTCCCTCTGGCTCCCCCTGCCTGAGGCTGGATTCATTGTGTCTTGTTGTCCGAGTCCTGTCAAGCCATCAACAGTGTCCCCATAACACTTCCCTATGTGGCTGCCAACATGCTTCATCTCCACAGAAACCAGGGTGCTGGTGAGACCGTCATCACGGAGCCAAACTGGAAATTCCAGGAGTCCTCGACTAGCCTCCCCATGGTCCAAAGACTTGAAATGAAAGCTTCTGAGGCCGTTTGTCCTTCAATACCCAACATGCAAGGATGGAAGAGGTCAACCCATGGCCAAATAAGGCTCGGAAAAGCAGGCTGCTTCTGGGGAACCATAGAGTTGTTAAGTCACTAAGTCGTGTTTGACTCTGTGCAACCCCATGGACTGTAGCCCACCAGTCTCCTCTGTCTATGAGGTTTCCCAGGCAAGAATACTGGAGTGGGCTGCAATTTCTTATCCCAGGGGACCTTCCCAATCCAGGTATTGAACCCGTGTCTCCTGCATTGGCAGGTGGATTCTTTACCGCTGTGCCCCCTGGGAAGCCCTTGGGACCTAAATTATAGCTAGAAATGTAGAGCTGTCTTTGGAGCATTTACTGGCAACTTGGGAGTCTAAGACCTGGATTCAAATCCAGCCTCTGCCAGATATTTGCTGTGTGACTACGGGCAAGCCACTTCCCGTCTCTGAGCCTCCACTTTCTCCTCTGTAAGATGGGGCTCATAACCCCATCTTTCTAGGTCACAGGGCTATTATAAGGATGAAAGGAGACAGCAGGTGTGTCACTTGGCCTCATGAGTGTTGGCTTCCTTAACTAACACTATTCTTATTCTCCTACTATAACAATAGAAACTCTTTTCTTCCCCCCTTCCTTGCTCTGCAAATTATAGAGGCAGGGAGTGAGAGTGATGCATTGCAACCTCGTAATCCATGTATGAGCCATAAACAGCCATTTCAAATCCCATTTCCTCCTGCTGGGAGGATAAACGAAGATACTTACCTTCTCAAAACCAGAAACACAAGACAAAATAAATAATAACCAAGTGCAATATTTAACCTCATGATGCCCCTGAGAGGGGAGACCGGTAAGAAGGATTAGAAAGCGATTCAGAAATACGAGTATACTGTCTGCAACCACTTCTTTGGCCAGCTTTTTTTTTTTTTCTCTCTCTCTCCTTCCCCCACACAGATCTCAAGAGTGAGCAAGCCAGACCAGAACTTCTTAAAGTACCACAAGCCACATTTGAGGGTTTGCTCAGGATTAAAGAAAGGCTGATCTGGCCAGAGAAGCTTGTGCCTGGAGGCCTTCCAGCCCGGCTCTGTGGCTCTGGCACACGGGGGTATGGTTCTGATCAACACTCCAGCTTGGAATCATGTAGCCCAGCTCTGCACATTGGGATGTGCAGATCACGGGGTCTGATGGTCCCCGGGCTGGGGGGAGACAGGGATGCCTGTTTCCACCAGCCCAGACTTTTTAGCGCAGTGTGGAAAATACGCCAGCTCTAAAGAGCCTTCCTGAAATTCCTGACCTTTCCCAACTTGCTTTTTGCTGTCTGGGAGGCTGGGGTTCAGCACAAATCTTCCTTCTTGGACAGGATCAAGTCCACTACCTTTGGGGCAGGGGAGTGGATGGAAAGAATTTGGCCTCTGTGGCTGGCTGATTGTGAGCTCTGGACTCCATCTGATCCTTTCCACGCAGACAGGTGGATGGAATAAGCTTTATTCTTCTCCTTTGCCAGATGGGAAGACTGACATCATGGTGATGGTGTGGATGATAACGAATGTTGGCTGAGCCTTTTCTCTGTGCTGGGCGACATGCTAAGTATTTCAGATGCTTTGTCTCCTTCAAGCTCATTCATTTTTTCCATTTTACTAACGAGCCCACTGAAGCCCAGAAAAGTAAAGCCACATGCTCTAGCTGGTAAACAGCGCAATGAATGTGCTACGCTATTTTTCATAATCACAGGCATTCTTTTTAAACCTTAGGCACTAGAGGTTCTGATTACCCGAGGAGAAGACAATTCCTTCCTCCAATGACATATCCATGTGGCTTAAACTAGCAAGATCTCCAAACATTTTTTTCTTTTAAATAATCTGTGCCAGTGACCCAAGGCTGTTCTTAAAACACTACCCCCAAGCTTGTGTGTGTGTGTGTGTGCTCAATCACTCAATCATTTTTAATGCTTTGTGACCCTATGCGCTGTACCCACAAGACTTTTCCCTACATGGAATTTTCCACACAAGAATACTGGAGTGGGTTGCCATTTCCTACTCCAGGGGATCTTCCTGACCCAGGGATGGAATCCAGTCATGGAAGAGTAAGGATGGCTCACTCACATTCCAAAACAACTGAAGTCTTAGCTGAAGTGACTCAAATAATGAAATGGCTGGGAGGGTTTGCCAAGAGCCATGTGTCTGGGGCTTTGGATCTGACTGTCAGCTCGGTTCCTTGTTTCTTCTCCATATGGTGTCTACTGGGGTCAGAAAACCTGAGATGGTTTCTTCATGTCACGTGTCTAAGACTAGAAACAGATGAGGCTGCTGTCTACTCATCTGTCTTTCCTTGCATGTGCCTCTGCACATGGCTAACTTGGGTTTCCCCACAATATGGCAGTCTCAGAGCAGCCAGGAAGGTCAGGTTTCTAAGAGGCCTTGTTCCAAGAGTCTCAGGCAGAAGCTACAGGGATTCTTAGGTCCTAACCTTGCAAATCCCGGAAGGTCAGCCAAGGTCCTCAGTGTAGCCGCCATGGAGGTGTGCCACTTGAAACTCCCTTCAAGAAAGAATATGCCCTTCTGCTGGAAGCAGGGGCTCCCACGGCAGCCTCCAGCTTGCAGTGCCTAAGGGAGCCCCTGCAGCTCCTAAAGGAGCCCCTTTAATCCAGCCGAGGGTGTGTCCCTATGGGCTGTACCCACAAGGCTCCTCTGTCCATGAAATTTCCCATGCAAGAATACTGGAATGGGTTGCCATTTCCTACTCCAGGGGATCTTCCGAGGGTGTGTCAAGGGTGTGTCCCACCAGTGATAGAGCGTGGTGGGGGTTCTAGGGCCTGGCCATTTCCAGGCAAATTCAGACTCCTCTGATGGGTGATTTTTGCTCTGAAACCCCACATTGAGTCACCCAAACATGATCACATCAGGTCCAAGGGATGAGGAATTAGAGCCTATCATTCAGTGGGGAAAGTAACAAACCTATGCAGGTCTCTTCTTTCTATGATGGACACATCGACCTTTTTTAATCAATGCATAGCAAAACATATATATAACAAGTTCATATGGCACAAGTGTATACCTCCATTAACTATCACAAAGTAGGCTCACTCCAGTATTTACCATCCAGATGAAGAAATAAAACTTTACCACACCTCAGATGCTCCCCCAGCATCCCTCTTCCCAGTTTCCACCCACCTTCCTGCCCAAAGTTAACTCTGATTCTGACTTCTAATGCTGGAACTGTGTTTGGCCTGTTTTTGTATGTTATATAAGTGGTATCACAAAGACACTATTTTGCATCTGGTCATTTTTTACTTTATATTACATTTGAGATTCATCCATGTTGTTGAGTGCAGCAGTATTTATTAATTTGCATAGCATTCTGTTATATAATACATATCACAATTTAATTGTCCAGCCTGTTATTGATAATATCTATACTTTTTGATCATGCACCTAATCATTAAGAAATCTTTAAACATGTCCAATATAGAATATGTATGATATTTAATAGGGTATGCATATGAATTGTTGTAGTAGTAAACTTTGTACATTCTAAAACATAAACAGAGATAGGTATAAATTTTGAAAAATGAGCTAATCTAGAAGATTTATGATTTTCTTTTTGCATTCAGTAGATGGTGCATGCCTCACCCCTTACTTTTTGGATCCTGGCTTGAGGGACAGAACTCTCAACATATATATACTTCAATGAGCTTCACTGGTGGCTCAGACAGTGAAGAATCTGCCTGAGACTCAGGAGACATGGGTTTGATCCTTGAGTTGGGAAAATCTCCTGGAGGAGGGCATGGCCATCCACTCCAGTATTCTTGCCTGGAGAATCCCAAAGACAGAGGAGCCTGCTGGGCTACAGTCCACGGGGTAGCAAGAGTCAGACATGACTGAGCGACTAACATTTTCACTTTTCACACTTTCACATTCTTAAATAAGAGGTTGTGGGATAGGAGGACTATCATAGGCTTTGAAATGAGTTGGATCTGGATTGGTCTCTATGTGATTCTAAATCAATAATGGCAAGTCCTCGTTTACGGAGGGTGGAGTCTCTGCCTTGCTTTCATCCGGTAAATATTTCCCACGAACGTACTATGTGGCAGGCACAGTTCCAGGCACCAGGAAGCCAGTGGAGACCCGGAAAATCATAGCAAAGAGCATCGCTGTGTGATTCTGATTCTGGCAGAAAGTGGAGAATTGGATGCAAAGATCCTCTTGACTGGACAGGCCAAAGGGACTGGTGCGTGCGTGCATGGGTACGTGCTAAGTCGCTTTCAGTCATGTCTGACTCTGTGATCCTATGGACTGTAGCCCACCAGACTCCCCTGTCCATGGTATTCTCCAGGCAAGAATGCTGGAGTGGGCTGCCATGCCCTCCTCCAGGGGATCTTCGTAGCTCAGGGATGAAACCCATGTCTCTTATGAAAGGGACCTGTGTGTTTTGGTAATATTTGCAAAAGCCTTGTAATGGAAGTAGACAGCAGAGCCTGCCCTTCTCTGATTTTCCCTGCGTTGGTCCCTCCAGTGCAGCGCTCTTTCTACACCAGGGCTCTCTCCTCCCCACCCTACCGCTCCCTCTCCGCCCCACCCCCCCCCCCCACCCCCAGCCTCCCCTCCACGGTGTGGTGGGAGGGGGCTGTCTCTGGTGGCAGTGGGAGGGAGTCAGAGGAGATGAGGGAGGCAGGGCGAAGGGCAGAGTGGCGGAGGTTTCAGAGACCCCGTGTTTCCATCAACCGGCACCCCCACCCCCACCCCCGCCACCGCATGCCCACCCAATACTGCACCGCCTCTCCCTCCCCACTCCGGGTTATCTGGACGGGGTTTCTAATTGAAATTGAAGACCTGTTTAGCTCTGTGCCTACATGGTCTGCTCTCAAATGTGGGCTACCACAAGGTATGCGCTGGTGCTTCATATTCTCAGGAATCTGACAAAGTGATGGATGCCCAGCAAAGCTATTTCTTCAGAGGTCTGGAGCCCGTCTCTTGTTTAAGTTGAGGAATTGAAGAAGATTCATCCGACGCAGTCTTGCGCTAATGAACCCAAGACGACTGAGGTAAAACGGGTGCCCAGATAGCCCTGAGAAACACCCAAGGCTTGTGTGAAAGCTTGGATCTGAGCTTTAAGGCTCCTTTGCAAAGAAATCCTGAGGTTTCATTTTAGTGTTTTTTTTTTTTATTGGAGTATAATTGCTTTACAATGTTGTGTAAGTTTCTGCTGTGCAATAGCAGTGAATCAGCGATCAGTTCAGTAGCTCAGTCGTGTCCAACTCTTTGCGACCCCATGAACTGCAGCTCTCCAGGCTTCCCTGTCTATCATCAACTCCTTGAGCTTACTCAAGCTCATGTCCATTGAGTCAGTGATGCCATCCACCCATCTCGTCCTCTGTCGTCCCCTTCTCCTCTCACCTTCATCTTTCCTAGCATCAGGGTCTTTTCCAATGAGTCAGTTCTTTGCATCAGGTGGCCAAAGGATTGGAGTTTCAGCTTCAGCATCAGTCCTTCCAATGAATATTCAGGACTGATTTCCTTTAGGATTGACTGGTTTGCTCTCCTTGACGTCCAAGGGACTCTCAAGAGACTTCTCCAACACCACAGTTCAAAAGCCTCAATTCTTGGAAACTCAGCTCTCTTTATAGTCCAACTCTCACATCCATACATGACTACTGGAAAAACCATAGCTTTGACTAGATGGACCTTGGTTGGCAAAGTAATGTCTTTGCTGTTTAGCATGCTGTATACAAATATTCCCTCCCTCTTGAACCTCCCTCCCACTCACCACCCACCTCCGCCCCTCTAGGTCATCACAGCACAGAGCTGAGCCCTCTGTGCTGCACAGCAGCTTCCCACTGGCGGTCTATTTTACACATGGTAGTGTATACATGGCAGTCCTACTCTCCCATTTCCTCCCAACCTCCCCTCCCTGCCCAACCCAAGTTCTCTATATCTGTATCTCTACTCCTGTCCTGCAAATAGGTTAAGCCCTGAGATTTTTAACTGAAACTTTCTTGGGACCAACTGCACGCAAACCCTTCCTCCCTGCACGTGATCAGGGCAGGTCCACACTGGACGACCATTGTCTCAAAAGAGTAGGGAGGTTTTTTTCATCACAAATCCCTTGGAAAATCTGAAAAGAGGTATGGATCCTTTAACCAGGAAAAAAATGCATCTTTATGGATGCATAAATTTGCACATATAATTTTAGCAGTAAAAATAAGTAAAACATAAAGCAGCAGAGGTACTCTTCTACGCTCTTCAATCCTTATTAATCTCATAGATAAATACTGTTGTTGAACCTGCTTCCCCAAGGTCGCCCAGGTGCTAAGTGGGGCAGCTAGAACATGGACCTGAGTCTGAGGTCAGTGGCCATGTTTCTAGTCACTACCCCGCACCGCTCTACAGGGACTCTGGTGGCAGTGACCTGGGGATAATTCACTGCGGGACTAATGATAACCTCTCACACTTGATAGTAAAAAAAATTCACATTTTACACTTTCAAGTGGCTGCATACCTGTTGGTTTTGCCTGTCTGATGTCTTTTCTTTGATGGGCCACCTCCCTCAGCATCCCTGCCCGGCCTGTTTTAGTCCTGGTTGTTCACATAGGGTCAGCTGTAACCACTGTCTCCCAGGATAGGAAAATGTGTGTCTTGGACTTGGCTAATGAGAGCCAGCATTCCCCTGGCTATGGAGATTGGTTTCATAGTTAGTCCATGAAAAACCCATGGAGGTTAGTCCACGGATTTCTGATGATGCTGCTAGGAAAGAGAAACTCTCTTTTCTGCTGAAGTATCTAAGACGTTAAGTGTTAAGATTTTGGAGCAATTAAAAGAATGAGTTTGCTTAAGAAGGAATGTAAAACAAAGGAAAACAGAGGCTGGAGATAAAGAGAATTCTCAACAGATGAATGGATAAAGAAGATGTGGTATATTTATATAGTAGAATACTACTTGACCATAAAAATGAATGAAATAATGCCATTTGTAGCAACGTGGATAAACCTAAGAGATTATCATACTAAGTGAAGTAAGTCAAAGACAAGTATCATAAAACATAACTTATATATGGAATTTTAAAAAATGATACATATGAACTTATGTACAAAACAGAAATGGACTCACAGACAGAAAACAAATTTATGGCTACCAGAGGGGAAGGGTGGAGGGAGAAATTAGGGATAAATATACACACAACACACACACAGTGTCAGACTTTATTTTTTGGGCTCCAAAATCACTGCAGATGGTGACTGCAGCCATGAAATTAAAAGACGCTTACTCCTTGGAAGGAAAGTTATGACCAACCTAGACAGCATATTCAAAAGCAAAGACATTACTTTGCCAACAAAGGTCCGCCTAGTCAAGGCTATGGTTTTTCCAGTGGTCATGTATGGATGTGAGAGCTGGACTATGAAGAAGGCTGAGCATGGAAGAATTGATGCTTTTGAACTGTAGTGTTGGAGAAGATTCTTGAGAGTCCCTTGGACTGCAAGGAGATCCAACCAGTCCATTCTAAAGGAGATCAGCCCTGGGATTTTCTTTGGAAGGAATGATGCTAAAGTTGAAACTCCAGTACTTTGGCCACCTCATGGAAAGAGTTGACTCATTGAAAAAGACTCTGATGCTGGGAGGGATTGGGGGCAAGAGGAGAAGGGGATGACAGAGGATGAGATGGCTGGATGGCATCAGTGACTTGATGGACGTGAGTCTGAGTGAACTCCGGGAGTTGGTGATGGATGGGGAGGCCTGGCATGCTGTGATTCATGGGGTTGCAAAGAGTCGGACACGACTGAGTGACTGAACTGAACTGATACACACAACTATGTGCAAAAGAGAAACCAAGAAGGACCTACTGCACAGCACAGGGAGCTATACTCAGTGTTTTGTAATAACCTATTAAGGGAAATGAATCTGAAAAAGAATAGGTATATATATATATAACTGAATCACTTTGCTGGCCACCTGAAACTGATGTAACATTGTAAATCAACTATGCTTCAATTAAAAAAAGAGAATTAGAATCTGGATGATCATTTTTCAGCAGTCAGATGATAACCTTGATCCATCCATGCCTGATTTCCTCTTTTTTTGTTAGTTAATTTATTAATTTTAATTGGAGGCTAATTACTTTACAATATTGTAGTGGTTTTTTGCCATACGTTGACATGAATCAGCCATGGGTGGACATGTGTCCCCCATCCTGAACCCCCCTCCCACCTCCCTCCCCATCCCATCCCTCAGGGTCATCTCAGTGCACCAGCCCTGAGTGCCCTGTCTCATGCATCAAACCTGGACTGGTGATCTATTTCACACATGGTAATATACATGTTTCAATGCTATCTCTCAAATCATCCCACCCTCGCCTTCTCACACAGAGTCCAAAAGTCTGTTCTTTATGTCTGATTTTTTTATGTTTTGATTTGCATTTCTCTGATAATGAGTGATGTTGAGCATCTTTTCATGTTTGTTAGCCATCTGTATGTCTTCTTTGGAGAAATGTCTGTTTAGTTCTTTGGCCCATCTTTTGATTGGGTCATTTGTTTTTTTGGAATTGAGCTGCATGAGCTGCTTGTAAATTTTTGAGATTAATTCTTTGTCAGTTGCTTCATTTGCTATTATTTTCTCCCATTCTTAAGGCTGTCTTTTCATCTTGCTTATAGTTTCCTTTGTTGTGCTGATTTCCTCTTGTATGGAAATAATATTGTGTGAGACAATATTATTTTTGAGGGGAGGGGTGGTGGATTTCTGTTATGTGCAATTGAAAAGGCCATGATAAATATACAGACATTTCTTCATTTCTCCCTCTTTCTATCTCCAAACACAGTCTGTCTCCATGATACAGATGACAACACAGTATAGCGTTGTGGCTTAGTGACAACCACATAGCTTCATAGTATGCTCATTCGCTATGAAGACTGGAGACACCTTGCCCCTTCAGTTATGTTTCAGACCCTCGGAGTAGATGTGAAGTCTCAAATATCTCTTCTATACATGCTCAGCATGCACAGATTCTTAAACAGTAGGTCTTCAATAATTGCTCACCAGTGTAATGCGATTATAAAAAAGGACTCCTCTATCTTGGAATTTGACCCAAAGTTCAAAGCTGAAAATAGTCATGGCTGTTGAGTGCTCACACATGCTAAAGGAGTTGGAGCCTATTGACAGCATTTGCCACAGGAGGCCTAAAACTAGTTCTTATCATCTGTAGCAGAAGGTGATGAACATGGAGGAAAAATGAGTGTGAAAATTTCCTTAAAGGAAGTTGTTAACAGTTGTATCTTCATCCTTATGCTGTTCTTTCTTCTGGGATTACCCTTCCCACTTTATATAAGAGGTGAATTCCAGTTATCTTTTAAAATTCAGCTTAAGAGTTGCCTCCTCTAGGAAGTTCTCCATGGTTTCTATAGCTAGAACTGTTGTTCTTGTCCTCTGACCTTCATCCCAGAGCTCTCAATAGTTACTTAGGTTCTAGTACTTGAAAATACACACTAATACTGTAATAATGTGACAGGTGTCATTTTTCTGTTAGCCTGGCCCAGACACATACTATTATTCATCTCTTTACCCTTGAAGGATAAGGAGATTAAAAAGGATGAGATGGTTGGATGGTATCACGGATTCAATGGACATGAGCCTCGGGCAAACTCTGGGAGATGGTGAGGGGCAGGGAAGCCTGGAAGGCTGCAGCCCATGGGGTCGCAAAGAGTTGAACATGACTTGGCGACTGAACAACAACAACAGCAACAACCCGTGAAGGAGGGGAACAGGGTGGACTGTAAGTGACTCTAGCAACCTTCCTGCCAAAAGTAAAGCCTTTTGTCTTGCTTAGAACTTGCCCAACTTTGGCTATGCAGAAATGGAGCTGGATCTGAGTATGGAAGTAAAGCTAGAGAGAAGGGCATCCTCAGTGAAATGGAGTATGGAGGATTTGGAACTCCAAGAGGTGGGGCCTAGAGCGGGGAGTGGGGCAGGGATGAGAAGAAGAGATGGAAGGGGTAGAAACAGAAGAAAGAGCTGGGGAAAGTCTTCCACACACAACAAAGGGCTAGGGAAGGGCTAGGGACATGATCCTCCAGTGGTGGGAGGTGGTCAGAGATATTGGACATCAGGGATGTCTAAGTATTAATTTTAACTGTTTTGCATGTCTGCAATGTAAACCCAGCTAATATCTTTTAGTTTTAAATAAAAACTGTAATGTAACCAGAAACCTTATGAGATTATTTTTGTTTTTATTTTACTTGATCTGAAATAAGAAAAAGGGCAAAATTTATACAAGGGTGGCCTGTATTAAAAAAAAAAAAAAAAAACATAAAACACAGTGATTAACAAACAGTAGAAGTTAATCCCTGACATTCAAGGTGGCAGGGAGATCATAAGTTCCCTGGAAGTGGCAGACATCCTAGGTGGGGTTTAGGTTTCTCTGAGGCATGAAACGGGGGCTTTGAGTCTGTCTTGTATCGCACTTATGGGGCAAGGAGATTCCAGGTGACACTGTTTTCCATGCTCCTGGCAGAGTGGTTCTCAAAGTATGATTTGTGGCCACACGTGGAAACTTGTAAGAAATGCAACTTCTTGGGTTCTACTCCAAACCCACTGAGTCAGAAACTGACAGTGGAGCCCAGCAACCTGAAATGTACAAGCCCTACCTGTGATTCTGATGCATGCTAAATTTGTGAATGGCCTGGCAAGCCCTCGGTAGCTTTGTCTGAAATTAATGAATAAAAAGCTAGTGGAAACATAGCGCCCTCATGGTAAGCCTCTATTTTTATATCTTTAATTTTTTTTTAAACTCTGTGCTGAATCATAATTCATCAACAGCCAGGCTTTGAGCTGTGCTTGACTGGCTTCCTCTCTTACAACCTCTAATCGGACCACTCACATCCCAGGGTATAGGTTGAGTGTGGCTGCCTTTGGGTAGTGCAATGAAAGTGGATATTCCGAGGCCTCCCTGGGCCCACAGCCCAATGGCAGACTGCCCACCAGACCCCAAAACTGTTTTTCTGTTCTTTGCTGGGTAAAATGAGGATAAACATGTCCAGGGACTTAGGAAAAAAAAATCATTCACCCTGGCAGATTCTCCCGGAGAGGTACAGTTCTTTGCCTGTCAAGCTAGGATATTAAATGAAGCAATTTTCATCAGATAACACATCTTCTGGTTCATGTAAACGTCCCACAAATCGCTGAGCTCGTAACTCAGCCTGATTGAAAGTGAGCTGCTAATCCATTTCCCTTTGTAGGCGGGTTGTGGACTAGCTGGGGGCTTGTCCCTTGACCAAGAGTCTTGTGACAACCATGCTCGTCACCCCTCCGCCCCCCCCCAACTCTGTCTGGCTCCACATCCAGTCCCCCTGGCCTCAGACCACGTGGGCACAGGAGACCTTGCTTCCTGACATCGTGGAGAAGAAAGTGCCCAGTGTCCACTGCAGGACATGCTCGAAGGAAAGTTGGGATGTGGATGGCTCTTGCTATAATGTCTTCTACCTCCCTTTTGACAGTTTTCCTCAGGTCAAGTCCAGGGCCCTGATCCTGCCTCTTATTCCAGCCCCTCACATGTAAGCACGATGGTGAAATGAATATGGTGTATGTGTGTGTGTGTATGTGTGTGTGTGTGTGTGTGTGTGTGTGTGTCTGAAGGAGAGATGCATGCCCTAGTATTAGCCTTCCTTCTTTCTGGTGTACAGGGAAATCTATGGCCATGCCATCCTGAACATGCCTGATCTCGTCTGAATGTACAAGTAAGAATGGGGGAGTGGGAGCCCCTCCTTAATAAAATGGAACACAAAAATATCCTGAAAGATTGACTAGACCCCCAAGGTGGTCAAATTCACCTAAACACGCCAACTGCCGTATTTGTCACTTCCATGCTCCCACCTCAGTATCCATCACTGTGCCCAGTACAAAGTAGGTGGTCCCCAAGGTTTGTTGATTGAATGAATGGGCTAGAGGTTAAGAGCCCTAATTGCAAAAGGAATCCTACTTTCCCAGGTGGAGCTACATACCCAACTGATTAAACCCAGCCTCTGCCCACGTTCGGAGAAGGCAATGGCATCCCACTCCAGTACTCTTGCCTGGAAAATCCCATGTACAGAGGAGACTGGTAGGCTGCAGTCTATGGGGTTGCTGAGAGTCGGACACGACTGAGCGACTTCACTTTCACGCGTTGGAGAAGGCAATGGCAACCCACTCCAGTGTTCTTGCCTGGAGAATCCCAGGGATGGGGGAGCCTGGTGAGCTGCCATCTATGGGGTCGCACAGAGTTGGACACAACTGAAGAGACTTAGCAGCAGCAGCAGAGCAGCTGCCCACGTTTGTGCTCTAAAAAAATAGAAAAGTATCAAAATCAATCTGCGGGATCACCTGGGACGTCATCTTCCCAGATTGCTTGGCATGTGCTTACCCCCGTAGGGTTACCAGGTAAGAAATAGGATGTACAGTCAAATATGAATTTGAAATAACCAATATTTTTCTTAATATAAGCGTATTCCAAATGTTGCATGAGATATTCTCATCTAAAAATATTTTATGAAAACCACATATATATATAATATATATATTTTGGATACTAAATAAACTTTTACAGTGGTATAAAAACATGATGTAAGGGTATTTCTTCTGTTAGGATCACTCCATTATATATATTGTCACTAACATATTTGCAATCACATAGTCAATTTCTGTGGGTTTTATTAGTCTCCTTGTTGCTCCAATGCAATATTAATAATTTTCTTTTACAAATGCAAAAAAATTCAATGACATAATATTCAACTAACTGAGGGTCTTATATTTTTATTTGCCAAACTTGGCAAGCCTATCCTCTAATAATCTGAAAAAACTATGAGGTGACTTTTGAGGAATCCCTAGCTCCCTCATTTCCCTCTTCTCAAACCACAATTAGAATTTGTTGACACTGTAATTCTATAGCATAATTAATTTAATCTGGCATGCAAATATATTTTACCCTCCCTGTTAGATGAAACTGTATGCTGTAAACTGCAAAATTAATTTTCTTCCAAACTTATGCTTACTATAAGAATCTAAATGCGTGAGGAAAAATGTGAAGTAAATCATAATTCATCTATCCAGGGATACTCTCAGTTAATCCATATTGCTTTTTTTTTGTCTGTGGACACAAGTATTTTTTTAAAGTTAAGAAAAAATACATAATTCTGTGTCACAGTTCATTAAGAACTCTGACATTGCCTTCTTAAATGACTGAATAATATTCCATTGTATGGATATACATGGGGTTTTAAATTTTTTGGTAATATAAGTGACACAGAGATGATCATATGCATTAAACTGCTTTCAGACTTCTAAATAGGTTCAGAGGTGTTAACCTTAAACAATAAAACAGAAGTTATTTTTAACCAGACAAATGGATTGATTTGGGAGTAGCAAACAATTGAAGAAGAACTAAAGAGCTTCTTGATGAAAGTGAATGAGGAGAGTGAAAACGTTGGCTTAAAGCTCAACACTCAGAAAACAAAGATCATGGCATCCGGTCCCACCAATTCATGGCAAATAGATGGAGAAACAGTGGGAAAAATGGCAGACTTTATTTTTGGGCTCCAAAATTACTGCAGATGGTGACTGCAGCCATGAAATTAAAAGATGCTTGCTCCTTGGAAGAAAAGTTATGACCAACCTAGGCAGCATTACTTTGTCAACAAAGGTCCACCTAGTCAAGGCTATGGTTTTTCCAGTAGTCATGTATGCATGTAAGAGTTGGACTGTGAACAAAGCTGAGTGCAGAAGAATTTATGCTTTTGAACTGTGGTGTTGGAGAAGACTCTTGAGAGTCCCTTGGACTGCAAGGAGATCCAACCAGTCCATCCTAAAGGAAATCAGTCCTGAATATTCATTGGAAGGACTGATGTTAAAGCTGAAACTCCAGTATTTTGGCCACCTCATGCGAAGAGTTGACTCATTGGAGAAGACTCTGATGCTGGGAGGGATTAGGGGCAGGAGGAGAAGGGGACGACAGAGGATGAGATGGCTGGATGGCATCACCGACTCAATGGACATGAGTTTGAGTAATCTCTGGGAGTTGGTAATGGACAGGGAGGCCTGGTGTGCTGCAGTGCATGAGGTCACAAAGAGTTGGACACTACTGAGGGACTGAACTGAACTGAAACAATTGCAATAGGATAGGCAACTATGGAAAACCACATGCAAGCTCAATTCTCAGAGGAAAGGAAACTCTTTTATAGAGAAGGGGAAACTGGGAGGAGCTCTTATAAACAAAGATTTCATTGGAGGAAACTGGGAATTGGAAGTATAGTGGCTTTCCATTGGCTGATTGTCTGAGCTGTTGCCAGGCAAGGAGAACATTTTTTTTCCTCTTCTGCTGGAGGGAGTAAAGTACAGTAGTATCATTTCCTGCTGGATTCCTGTTGGGATCTGTATTGACCTGAGTGGTAAGTATGTGAGAGCTCCCCCTTCTGGCTTCTTGACTTCATTTTAGCAAGATTTCCCTTTATTAATTTTTACAGAGCTGAATAGCAACTATCTATCTACACTTTGGCCACCTAATGCAAAGAACTGACTTATTGGAAAAGACTCTGATGCTGGGCAAGATTGAAGGCAGAAGGAGAAGGGGATGACAGAGGATGAGATGGTTGGATGGCTTCACAGACTCAATGTACATGAGTTTGAGCAAGCTCCAGGAGTTGGGAAGCTCCATCAGGACAGGGAAGCCTGGCATGCTGTAGTCCAAGGGGTCTCAAAAAGTCTGACAGAACTGAGCAACTTGAACTGAACTGAACCGATCTACACATTTACTTTTTTCTCCAGCTGGTTGTGAAAGAAATTCATATTCTATGGGTAAATTTTGATGTATACAGAGGAAGTGTAAAGGTGACAATAAAACTTCATTCATAAAACCTTGCCATAAGTCAATGATCTGGCCTTGCAATAAGCATTGCTCTAAAATGAGATTTCCTAAAATGTGTTCCACTGAACTAGTTTGGTGGGATGTTAATATTTGCCATGTATTTCTTTTGCAGAAAGTGTTAGGTTAAACAAAGGGCCATCACTCTTTTTTTTTTTTTTTTTTCGGTATTTCTCAGAGCCTTTATTATCCTAATATACTTTGTGAGTTTCCAGAAGGGTGAAGACGATGCATCATTTCTCAAATTCAGTGGACCACAACACATTCTTTCTCCTGTTTTTTTTTTTTTTTTTCTTTTATTGCAAAACATAACATCAAATTGGGAACATACTTTGGGTCTCGGTGTTTCATATTCCTTTTAACCCATAGACTTGTACATACTGAGTTTGTGTAGATATTTTGATATTAACACACAATGAAATTAACAATGCTCACCAATGTCTAAACTTAAAAGTGAGAGGGGGAGAAAAAAACAAAACAGGAATTCTTGAATAGAGGCTTGGCCTAAAGATTTATGCCTGATTCCTAAGAGGTTGCTTAATTGAGTAGCTATAAGGCTGAAGGTTAGACTTAATGTTTTGTGATTAGTTTCCTCATGGAGAGAGGGTTTAATTTTGACATTTACATTTTATGGTCACTTCCTGTCATCAACTGGATGAACTGACTAGAGAGAAACAGCCATCCTACAGTGCCTCTTGCCTTTCCGGGATAAAAAAAAAAACCATCAGATGTTGCATTTTGGAAAAATGTAAGCAAAGGATGCCACCTGACCCTTCCTCGGAACTTTGAAACTCTCAGCTGGCTTTTGTGCACAAGATCCTCTCCGAAGTTCTAACCCTGCCTCTTTGGGCAATAAATTAAGAGAAGGCGTGGAGACTTTCTCCTGCTTGGCTGCAGATAACTGCTCAGAGGCTGTTGGTGAGAATAAAAAGTACATGTGTGCGTTGGGGTCGCTGCGAGTTCCTACTGGATGTGAATGAATCTTTCTGGAAGTTCTCCACTGGGCCCCCAGGGGCTGTGCTTCTAACTTTGATCTCTGAGACCAGAGCTTCACAGACAAGCACCAAGTCTTGACATCATTGGGTCTGGGGCAGAATCATTTTTGGAATTTATTGCTGGAGTGGATAAGGAAGGGACTGGAAACAGGGTTTGCAATCTTCACCAGCCAGGCTCCGAGAGGCACTTCCTGTGTGTGCAGTTTAACCTGGAAGCCAGAAATCAGAGGATTTGCCCATCACTGCTGCTGTCCTTATAAGCCAAGACTTTGCAGTTTGTCCCAGGGTGTTGAAGAATGGAAGGTGAGAGTCAATTTGGAGAAAAGGATTCAAGAGGTTGGGAGCAGAATTAAGAAGGGATTAGGCTTCCCTGATGCCTCAGATGGCAAAGAATCTGTCTGCAATGCAGGAGACCCGGGTTCAATCCCTGGGTCGAGAAGATCCCCTAGAGAAAGGAAAACCCACTCCAATATTCTTGCCTGGAGAATTCCATGGACAGAGGAGCCTGGCAAGCTACAGTTCATGGGGTTGCAAAGAGTCAGACATGACTGAACAAATAACACTTTCACTTTCAGGCAAGATGAACAGGCAACTGGGGAGAAGTGAGGGTGAGCTCTGACCCAGTCATGTATCTGCTTTGTAACCCTCCCATCTGCAAAATGGGTATAATACTTGGGTCTACCCCACTAGAATCATTGGGAGAATAAAGTCAGATTATTCAGAAGATTCTCTTAGAATACGGTGTGCCATTCAGTGCACTGGGATTGGCAAACTATGGCTCCCTGGCCAAATTTGCCCGCCACCTATTCTTGTAAATAACACTTTATGGGAACACAGTCACAGCCGTTTGCTTATGTTTGTCTGTGGCCACTTTTCTCTGGCAAGGGATGAATTGAGTAGTCAGGACAGAGACCATAAGGCCTGCAAAGCCAAAAACATTTACCATCTGGTCCTTTATAGAAAATGTTTGCTAATCCTTACTGTAGAAGATTAGCCATTATCGTCTGCATTCTTAATACCAATTCCACAGGGATATTATCAGAATAAAATGAGGATAAATATGTCAAAGAATTGTAAAAATGTTTTAAAATGGGCCTATGTTTGACAGAAAGGGATGGTTTATTAAACCAGTGATCTATACAATAGAACTTTATGTAGGATTTTTTAAATGATGTGGAAATTATATGGGAACATGAACATAGCACATATATAGGATTCACGACATCCTGGGCGTTTGCCAGCTATTATGTAGTTCCTAACATGGTGGATGCTATTTTTATCACCATTTTTAGAGATGAGAAAATTGAAGTTTAGAGTGTTTAAATTAAGTCAGGGCTCCCCAACCCCTGGGATCTAATGTCTGATGATCTGAGGTGGAGCTGATGTAATAATAATAGAAATAAAGTTTACAATAAATGTCATGTGCTTGAATCATCCTGAAACCATCCCCCTCACCCCCAATCCATAGAAAAACGGTCTTCCATGAAACCAGGCCCTGGTGCCAAAAAGGCTGGGGACTGCTAAATGAAGTGATGTCTCCCTATTAACATAGGTGTTAGAAGGCAAGACACCTACCTGTCTACTGGTGTTTAAAAAAAAAAAAAAAAAAAGAATAAAACAAACAAGTCAGTTGGTGAAACAGTATCTGTGATAAATATCTAATTTTTGTAAGAATGAGTGTGTGTATCGAAGCACCCTTGAATATGACAGGGAAGACATATGTTAAAATGTTAAAAGTTCTTCTAGGGTTGTAAGGTAATAGGCACTATATAAAAACTTACTTCTTTATAGCTAATCATATAGTGTCTTGAACATGTGTAACACAGAAGGAAAAAAAGATTTAGAAGAAGAAAATGGTATAGGTATTAAGTGTCAGGGATCTTTGGCCAGTCTTCACACTCCAGACCTCATCACCAGCCAGGTGACTACGGTTTAAAAGCACGGTTAACTCTGGTAGCACGTGGCTCCCAAGTAAAAGTTGGTGGTACCAGGAGTCAGTGCATCGGAGCTTTCCAGTTTCCCTCCGTGCCTCAGACCTGATTCTCTTTCCCATCCGCTCCTTGCCAGGGGTTGCAGAGCAGCTTTCCTCTCCCTCCCTTTCTTGGAGGTCTGTGATTACCTCCCAACTCTGAAGAGCTCTGCTGCTTTTTATAAATCTGTTGGAAGCATCTCGAACCTTTTTTTTTTTTGTTAAAGTCACTTAGAAGAGATACATCTTGACAAATCGAGCGGTCCATGAGCTCATCGTCCAGGTTTTTATTGTATTTCCCTTTACTCCAGAAAATGGGAAGACATCCAAACCAGAATGTGGACTGCCCTGTTATATTTCTGGGAGAAAAAAAGAGGAATCTGGCCGTGTCCTGCGAAGCATCTGACATTCACATATTTTTCTGGCTGAGACTTTTGTTTTTTGCCAAATGTCAGCGTTAACTTGCAGAATGTGGCTGTTTTTATTTTAATCTGCAAATATCACTCCTGTGAATTATGACCTTTCCCTGCTTTGGGTATTAGAGCAAGAATTGGGAAAGCAGCGAAAGGTGATCCAGGCAAGGGAACAAGGTTTTGGAAAATGCAAACTTAAGAGGTACCTGTCAAAACATTCTTTGTGAAAACTGTTTTTCCCCCTTCGCTCATTTTTAGAAACTTTGTTTTTAGAGGCTTGGAACCAGCAAGCCTCTTCCCCTTGGGGTTTTGTTTTTACTACAATAAATTCATACAGGTGGTACTAGAAATGTGTGTTAATTGAGCAACACTTTAGGACAAGCCTTGCTGTGTTCCGGAGATACGTGATACGCAAACACAGAGGCAGACAGGGTTCCTATTGTTATGGGTATTATAAGTGAGTGAGGGATACAGACTATTAAAGATGTTAAGGGTCCTCAAAGCCCATTTTGGAGGGTGTACTAGTTGATAGGGCTTCCCAGGTGCTCACTGGTAAAGAATCTGCCTGCCAATGCAGGGGATGCAGGAGATGTGGATTCGATTCCTGGGGTGGAAGGATCCCCTAGAGGAGGAAATGTCAACCCATTCCAGTATCCCTGCCTGGAAAACTCCATGGACAGAGGAGCCTGGCGGGCCACAGTCCATGGGGTTGCAAAGAGTCAGACACGACTGAGCAATTGAGCACGCACATGCTTGCGCACTGGTTGATATGGCGCACATAAGGTTTTTAATGTGGACTGAGGGGTTTGGGGAGGCTTCTAAGAAATGATGATGATCTGGCTAAGTTACCTGAAGGCTAAGGGGATGGAGATGGTGTCTGAGGGTCGACAAGTTATCTTAGCCAGAAAGAACAGCCTATGTGTGTGCCTGGGGGTGGGCAAGCGTGTGGCCCATCTGAGAAACCAGGCTTGTAGGTAAGGAAAGGGCAGTGATGAATAATGAATCCATGATGAATCTTTTAGAAGTGCTCTGCCTCTTCAGTACCTACATTGTGGAAAACTGTGCCTGTGACTATAGAAGTCATAGCCCGGAATATATTCGGTTTAAAATCCAAGCAGAAGAATTGAGCATCTTCATGAATTTTGATTCACTTGTATTTCTGTTCTCAATGCTAATGAAATAACAAGACACGGGAAAATCAAAGCCATAAGGTATTTTTTTCCTGGTTTTCCAAGAGGAAGTGTGTACTACACACACATCCCATGTGTTTCTTCTATTATTCTAGGAGCTGAGGGGATCCCTGTGAATGGCAGGAAAAGGCACACGAATTGCTTGGGGAAGTCCAACCCTCCATCTTCCACCCACCTCCATAAATCCTAAATGATCTGACTCTGTACCCAGACTTTGGCCTCAAGTTACTTGAGATTGAAATCAAAATGCTTTTAATGAGTTTCTTCACTGAAAATTTGATCACAGCTCTCCTCCCATTGGAGGACGGGAGCATACAGAAATAAGCATTTATTGGGTACCTCCTGTACACTGAAGGTTTGTATACAATTCCCCCTTTATCCTCCCTCTGCCATTATCATTTACATCATACAGATGAGAAAACCGAGATCAGAACTCTAAAGCTTGCATTTTGTCCCCTCAACCCTTTAGCCTTTCTCTGTTTTTTTCCCCCTAACAATTGCTCTTTGACTTAGCTCTAGTCTTATTTTATTTTTTAAAAATTTCTTGGGCACACGACACAGCATGAGGGAAATCTCAGTTCCCCAACCAGGGATCAAACCTGTGCCCTCTTGCATTGGAAGGGCAGCATCTTAACCACTGGACTGCCAGAGAAGTCCTCTTTGGCTTCTCTCTGAAGTGGATTATCCACTGCCTCTCTTGAGAAAGGCTGAGCTTACTTGTACGCATGTTCGAATGACGTCTTCTTTAATCTCCTAATCATCTTGGCTCCTCCACACACACAGTAAATTCTTTCTCAAGTCAGAGGAAGAAGCAGATGGATGTTTTGAAACTCACAAGATGCAAGTGGGACCCAAGGTGGGAATCTTCATAAAGCAGCTTTACTTTTGCCTTCTCTTTCCTTCGTTCCTTCTTTCTTTCACTCTGCTGTGTCTTAGTTTCAGCATGCAGGATCTTTTTAGTTGCAGCATTTGGAATCTTCTAGTTTCTGCCGTCGAACTCTTGGTTGCAACATTTGGGATCTAGTTCCCTGACCAGGGATCGAACCTGGGCCCCCTGCATGGAGGAGCTTGGAGTCTTAACCACTGGACCACCAGGGAAGTCCCTTGTCTTCCACTTCTGTCAAATGTATTCATCAGAAGTTTCTCCCACTGTCCCCAGGTGAAAGCCAGTGCTATCTTAGGCTTTTTCTACCTACTCTTTAGTGATGCTGGTGGTGCTAAGTCACTTTAGTCATGTCCAACTCTTTGTGACCCCATGGACTGTAGCCTGCCAGGCTCCTCTGTCCATGGGATTCTCCAGGCAAAGATACTGGAGTGGGCTGCCAAGTGATAAAAGACACTGTTGTCCCTTTACATGACCATGTCTCATTCCACGAGTTACAATGCCCAGTCCAACTACAAACTGAATTTAAAATTAACTCATCTTCCATCTTCCAGATGAAAGTGAAAGTCACTCAGTCGTGTCCGACTCTTCATGACCCCATGGACTGGTCCATGGAATTCTCCAGGCCAGAATACTGGAGTGGGTAGCCTTTCCCTTCTCGGGGGATCTTCCCAATCCAGGGATAGAACCCAGGTCTCCCACATTGCAGGTGGATTCTTTACCAGCTGAGCTACAAGGGAAGCCCGAGAATACTGGAGTGAGTAGCCTATCCGTTCTCCAGGGGATCTTCCCATCCCAGGAATCGAACTGGGGTGTCCTGCATCACAGGCGGATTCTTTACCAACTAAGCTATGAGGGAAGAACCATCCAGGTAGGACCTGCTAACTGGTCTCTTTTTCGTTTGTAATTTTTCTGCCCCTACTGGCCAACTTTGACTTTTGGGTTTGAACAGGTGGGGGTACAGAAAAGAAAGCAATGTGTGGAAGTTCTTGCTTGACTGACTCTATTAATGGTTCTAGCTTCTCTAGACTGACTGGCCCCCACGTGGGCACTGGACCAGTGGAGATGCCCTGTCGCTGAGACCCCTTCACCTGCCTGTCCTTGACCTGGGCTAAGAGAGCACCACTTTGCTCATTGCTTAACCTTCCTGTAGCTTCCTGGAATCTTGCAAAGGCATTGGTGCCTCTCTGCTGGGATCCTGTAACCTCTTCAGGTTTCTCTTCTGACTGAGGGTGACATCTACTGTGCTCTCACATCAGACTGTGAGATGCACCCAGAACCGTTTGCTCCATCAAGTTTTGAGAGTGAAGCCTTTTCCTAAGGGAGCCATTTTTCCTTTAGCTGAGTGAGTCTGATTCTGTATCTTTTCTCCTTTGTGGATGGGAGCCAGATAAAAGCTCAGCATGTATCCATGCTGTAGCCTCCAGGGCTTCTAGGAGGCTCTCTGGGTAGTTTCCTTCAAGTTCCTGTTTCTTGCCCTCGAATCAAAGTATCTGCTCCACCCTACTCTTTGGGGAGTTAGAACCTATAGTATACATGTCTAAAAAGACATATATTCTTCTTAGCTCTGCTTTCAGATTCCTTTCATATACTTGATGGAGGTGAGAGGAACGAGTCAACTAATTAGTTCTTTGGCGTCTACTTTGGAAATTTTGTAGCGCAATCAATGTCACGATTTCGCATTGTTATTGGCGGTCATGTGTGTGAATGGCCCTGCTTCTTCGCCTTTCCTAGTCTGCAAGCCCTTTACAGGTTCTCACTAAAGGGGAAGAGTTTATTTCCCCACCTCTTCCAGCTGGACCGGCCACGTGGTCTACTTAGACCTGTTGATTGTTGTAGGAATGACAGTGAGCTGAGCCTTGGCATCAAAGACTCCTTGTGGGTTTCTTATTTCTCCCTCTCTTCCCCATCCCATGTCTGTGGTAACCGTGAGAACATGCCCACGCTAGCCCACTGGAGGAGGAGAGGCAAATGGAGGGGAGCCAAGCCACACTGGTTGCCCCAGACAACAGCCAGCCAACCCCAGCGTCGTGTGATCGGTCCCAGCCAAGACTGACAGAGCTGCCTTGCTGCTCACTCAGACACACAAGCAATTATTGTTGATTATTCTAGGCTCCTGAAGCTTTGTGTTGTTTATTAAAGAGCATTGTGTTGCCGTTAGATAACTGAGAAGTAGCTGATAGCTACAGTCTTAGGGTTCCATCTGAAAATTCCATTTTGTCATAAAGATTACTCTTAACTATTGAATCTCAAAAAAAAAAAAAAAAAATCACTCATCTCCTCCTTCCAGTTCTTTCTGACATTAAAAAAGGAACCTCATGGCATTTTACTTATTTTAACTGTGTGTGATGATAAAACAAATTTCACAGTGTGTTCCCTATATAATGTTATTCCCTTGGCATTGCTCCATGAGAAATAATGTCCAAAGCCATATATGTTTAGAGGATGTTTTGTGAGTCCAGGACTAAGGGGAGGTGAATGGGGCACTTGCTGAGGGTGCAGAATCCAAGGGGGTGCCCCAAATCTCAGTAATCAAGATAGATAATAGTTTAATAAAGTAGTGTTAAAAAGAGAAATGCAAAAATCCACGGTGAGCAAAATGTTACAATTTATTGGTAGATCATTTTTTGTAAGACTGTTAACAATGCCCTATCAAACTGCCTGAGAACCTGAGGAAAGAGGGAAAGTCAATATTATTAGCAGCTGGATACATCATCTTCCCACTACTATTTGTAATGCCTCTGGCTGTCATAAAGGCTCTGACAAGGCCTGCAGAGAAGAGAGCTGTTGAGTCTTATTGCCTTTCTTAAAAAAAAAAACACGGGGAAAGGAGATACACAGAGTTCGGGGGAAGCTGGTGGGTGTGCACCCAATTCATTGCTATGCTGTCCGTAGAAGAGGGTTGTACAAGACCTGCTCCTGATTAGCCCTGAGATCTTTTTCTCTCCAGCTTCTATTTCTCCAAGTGCAAAATGAAAGGAGAGGAATAGATCTCGGAAGACTGTCAAGGCATAAAATACAGTTTCTATTGTGTAAGTTCCTGAATTATTACATGGCTCCAGGTCTTCAGAGCTTCAGAGAGATGGGCACCCTATGATGAGGGGAGTCCTCTACCCTGTATGAAGGATGTCTTGTTCTTGGATTGCCTTCTAAGACAGTGGTCTTCGGGACATGGTTCCTGGGTCGGCAGTATCGGCATCATCTGGGAATTTGTTAAAAAGGCAAATTCTCAGGCCCCACCCCAGAGCCTGGGAATCAGAAGCTCTGGGGTTCGGGGTCCAGTGACCTGTATTTTAAGGAGCCCTCGTGGCAATTCCGATGCATGTTCAAATGTGAGGACCACTGGTCCAAGGCACTGGAGCATGTTGCTGAGAGCTCATGATCAACCATCACTGGTTACCAGTATCACTGCCCATGGACCATGTGCCAGGCAGCTGCAGAAGGCTTTACCTGCCTATCTATCTCAGTGAATCCCCATAACACCTGTGAAGTGGGTGCTGTGATGTTCACCCCCATTTTCCTGAGGCATAGAGCTGTTCACTTGCTCAATGTCACACAACAATTAAGTGGCAGAGCTAGGACTTGAACCTGGATCTGTCTGTTCCAAAGCATGCCATGGACTTGCCTCTCCTGGAGAAATTCACTTTTCAGCCCCAAAGCACAAAAACACTGGGAAAGGATTGGATTTAGCAAGGTCAGGAAACCTTAGTCACCGAAACCCTCCTTTGTTTAAGCATTAATATTACTTGGGGAGTTTCTTTTTAAACTTCCTAAGACCCAAGCATCATCATCTCTGGGCATTGGGACCTCAATACCTTCTTTTTTTTTTTTCCTGTTTTTTGGCCACACTGCAACATGCAGGATCTTAGTTCTCTGACCAGGGATCAAACCCGTGCCCCCTGCAGAGGAAGCGTGAGGTCGTAACCAGTGGACCACCAGGGAAGTCCCAGGACCTCAGTATTTTCAGTGCTGCCTCGTAGATCCCAATGTGCCCTTAAATGGGAAGCCACTGGTTTAAAGAGTTTCCTTCCCTGAACAACAAGGACCTCCTGTATGTAGCACAGGCAACTATGCTCAGTATCTTGTAATAACCCGTAATGGAAAAGAATCTGAAAAAGAATATATATATATATGTATGAACTGTGGTGTTGGAGAAGACTCTTGAGAGTCCCTTGGACTGCAAGGAGATCCAACCAGTCCATTCTGAAGGAGATCAGCCCTGGGATTTCTTTGGAAGGAATGATGCTAAAGCTGAAACTCCAGTATTTTGGCCACCTCATGCGAAGAGTTGACTCATTGGAGAAGACTCTGATGCTGGGAGGGATTGAGGGCAGGAGGAGAAGGGGACGACGGAGGATGAGATGGCTGGATGGCATCACTGACTCGATGAATGTGAGTCTGAGTGATCTCCGAGAGCTAGTGATGGATAGGGAGGCCTGGCGTGCTGCAGTTCATGGGGTCGCAAGGAGTCGGACACGACTGAGCGACTGATCTGATCTGATCTGATGTATATACAGATATATATATGTGTGTGTATGTATAACTGAGAGCTTCCCAGGTGGTGCTAGTAGTAAAGAACCCTCTGACAATGCAGGATACATAAGACACGGGTTTGATCCCTGGGTCAGGAAGTTCCTCTGGAGGAGGGCATGGCAACCCACTCCAGTATTCTTGCCTGGAGAATCCCACGGACAGAGGAGCCTGGCAGGCTACAGTCTGTAGGGTCGCAAAGAATCGGACATGACTGAAGCAACTTAGCATGCATGTATAACTGAATCATTTTGTTACATACTTGAAACTAACACAACTCTGCAAATCAACTATACTTCAGTAAAAATAAATACATAAAATAGTTTCCTTCCCAGTTAGGAGACTGGCTCCCACCTCCCCACTTTATTTCCGCTCCATTCTGTAGCCATCATCAACTTGATGCTGCTTCTGGTATCCACAGGAAAAAAAATCACAGAATAAGTCATCTTGGGTCCTCAATGGATCATCTGTGGTTAATAGAATTCGAAATATAGAGCTCACAGTTGTTGGTTTTTTTCTTTTTTAACCAAGGGAGAAACAGAGGCTCAGAGGTGGGGGGGTGACCTTCCCAAGGTCACTCAGCGCAGAGGACCCTCGTGGGGGAGGGTCTCTCAATACTCCCCCTCCCCCAAAAGGGCTCCCCCCTACCTGCCCCCAGGCTAAGCAGTCTGAAGCCTTAAACCCTTTCACTTTGAGAGAAGCCCTCAAGTCCTCTTGCGGTTTTGATTCCTCTTCTGCAAACGGCACTTTGCTTTTGCTCCTAAATTCCTTCCAGCTGTCAGATACGGAGCACTCCCTGATAAGGGTTTCCCCAGTGTGGGAGAGAAACATTTACCAGAGGTAACGGAGCACACCAGGCTCCCTCCCCGACCCATTCCGAGCATATGGAATATATTGTGGTTGGAGGGAAATATATTTTAAGAATTTCTCCTGCATCTTTTCAGAGGCATTCCACCCAGGATTACTGCAGGTGTCATGAAAAGTGGGCTTTTTGCTCTCCCTCCTCCCCGCCCCCAGCGAAGAGGGGGCAGCCTCTGGCTGCGGAATCAGCTCCAGGGGTGTGAGGGTCTGAAGGAACCTCTGCCCAAGACCGGAGAAAAAGACCACAGGACCCAAACGCTCCGCGGTCCCAATTTCGCTGCTTTTCTGCTTTCCCTACAGTGTGTGTTCAGGGTGGGATGTTAGTGAGAATAATAAATATTTATTGAGCGCAATCTTTGACTGCCTCCCCTTGCTGTGACTTATACTAACCTATGATGTATGCTTCTGAATCTTTCTTTGTTTGTGGTCTGCCTTCCCTCATGGGACAGCAACTGTCCCATAGAGGTAACTAGACCCTGGCTTCTAGAATATCGCCTTTCCCAGAGCTGGTACACAAATACATTTTTTTAAAAAATCTATTTATTTTGGGGGCTGTGCTGGGGCTTTCTCTAGTTTCAGTGACCAAGGACTACTCTTCCTTGTAGTGTGCGGGCTTCTCTTTGGGGTGGCTTCTCTTGTTGCCAAGCATGGGCTCTAGGCCCATGGGCTTCAGTAGTTGCAGCACGTGGCCTTAGCTGCCCCACGGCATGTGGGATCTTCGCAGACCAGGGATTGAACCCGTGTCCCTGCATTGACAGGGGGACTTTTATCCACTGGACCACCAGAGAAGTCCACACAATACATGTCTGATGAATGAATGGCCTGATATTTTCATATTTATTCTGTGAGCATGAGCTCACAACCAACTGATTAGGGTAGGAAATGTTATGAACCCCTGTTTCATAGGTGAGAGGAATGAAGCACAGAAGGGTTAATTTAACTCGACTCAGGTCACACAGCAAGCTTGGTATGTAAGAGATCCTAGACACGCATGCTGGTCTACATTACTCCAATAACAATCCATGGGAGAGACAGGGAAACTGCTTCAGGAGGCAAGTTTTTGGATGGGCACCTTAGAGCCCAGTGTGTGTCAAACTCTAGGCTGGGCACCAGAGCTATAGTGGTGAATAAGATGCAATTGCTGCCTACAAAGAATTTATTGTCTGCTGATGGAGAGAGATGAGTCAAAAGTAATGACAATGCCATGTAAGTGTCATGATAAGGGGAGGCTCAGGGGACCTTGAGAGCCCTGAGGATACATCTTTGCTGGTACCAAGGAAAGCTTTCTAGAAAAGGGAACATATCACAACCATTACCATCCTCTGCTTCATCTTCCCCATCATTGTTGTCATCCTCAAAACTGCATTTTGCTAAGATCTTTCTTTGTTCCAGAGCTTTCCTGATAGTTCAGTTGGTAAAGAATCCGCCTGCAATGCAGGAGACCCTGGTTCAATTCCTGGGTCGGGAAGATCCCCTGGAGAAGGGATAGGCTACCCACTCCAGTATTCTTGGGCTTTCCTGGTGGCTCACATGGTAAAGTATCTGCCTGTGATGCGTGAGACCTGGGTTCGATCCTTGGGTTGGGAAGACACCCTGGAGAAGGGAACAGCTACCTACTTTCAGTATTCTGGCCTGGAGAATTTTGTGAACAACGGAGCCTGGCAGGCTACAGTCCCTGGGATCACAAAGAGTCCGACATGACTAAAATGACTTAGCATGTGGGACAAAGAACAGTGTGTGAAAGTTGCTTGTGACCCCATGGACGGTAGCCCACCAGACTCCACTGTCCATGGAATGCTCCAGGAAGAATACTGGAGTGGGTTGCCATGCCCTCCTTCAGGGAATTTTTCCTAACCCAGGGATCGAAACTGCATGTCTTATGTCTCCTGCATTCTTTACCTCTAGTGCCACGGAGGCCAAACTCCATACATTTAAAAAGTATCATTCTCAAAGAACTCAAGAGGTTATGAGACTCTTTTTTTTTTTTTTGGCCGTGTTGCAAGGCATGTGGGATCTTAGTTCCCTGACCAGGGATCGAACCCATGTCCCCTGCAGTGGAAACCTGAGTCATAACCACTGGAATGCCAGGGAATTCCCTAGATTCATTTTATAAATAAATAAGCCCGAGGCTCAATAAGGTTATGTAACTTGCCCAGGTTCCTGGGTAAGAGGCTGCATGGAGACTGGATCTCAGTTCTTTCTGGTACTAGAGTCATTGCTCTTCGTTTGAGAAGCAAAGGGTGTGTGTGTGCGTGCATGCGTGTGTGTGTGTGTGTGTTGGGGTCAGGGGGTCATCTGGACAAAGATGAGGAAAAGTGTTCTCCACAGAGGGAATTTCATGGGCAAAAGCTGGGAGCCAGGAGAGGTAGATCGACAAAGGAGAGGTAAGTAAAGTGTTTTCAAAGCACTACCCCAAGCCCCAGGTTACCAGCGACCTGACATAAGACACAAGAGGATCCAGACCCGTGCCTCGGTCCTTAGGTCTAATCGACAGAAGTCATGAAGTTAGCATCGAATGGTACAAAAGGTGGCTTGTCAGGCAAGAGGATTTATGAGCAGGGCTCCTGCCCGTGGCCAGGGTGGGCAGAGGTGGGCGATGGTAATGCAGCATGCAGGCCAACCGGCTTCCCAAGACCCATCGACTGGCCTGGTCACAGAAACAGCATCATAATCCCAGTCTTGGTTCCCTAGGGATCTGCCTGGTCTTCCCTTCCACTGGGTGGATGGATCGTCCCACTGGGATGATCAAGGGACTCAGACACTCAGATGGAGCTGTCTCTTCCTTCTCCTTACGGAATCTGGCAGGATATGATTATCTGTCCCCTTCCCCTCGCCCGGGCATTGTGTCCCAGTCCCTTACAGAAACCATGGTTTTGTGACAGCCAGTCTGGCCACCTCTTGTGATGTGATGTGTTCAGGTGCTAAACTCATATCCCCTTCTGGAGGAATCCCATCCGCAGTTAGTCTAAGCGGCAGTGAGCCATGTGGTGCCTTTCTGATTGACCAGCTGATTTAATCAGGCCACAGCTGGTCATATCAAGCGATCCAGCAGCCCCGCTGATTGTCTGAAGGACAGCAGCCTGTTGTCTGAAAAAATACCAGTGGCCTGTGAGGACCAGCACACAAGAGGAGCTGGCTCCTCTGTTTCTACCTTCTTTTTTTTATAAAACAAATATTTTTAGAGGACCACTTTAATCCCTTGGTTGAGATTTTTCCTATATTTATTTGCTTAGTGGTGGCCCTCAAGGTTACAATATGCATCTTTTGAGGGGGAGATGTGGACCATTTTTTAAAGTCTTTATTAAATTTGTTACAATAGTGCTTGTTTTAAGTCTTTGGGGGCTTCTTTTGGTCCCAAGGCACATGGGAATCTTAGCTCCCTCAGAAGGGATCAAACCCCTACTCCCTGAGTTGGACAGCAAAGTCTTAACCACTGGACCATCAGGGAAGGCCCACAATATTCGTCTTCATTTATCACCATCTCATTCAGATCCATACTAGTTTAATTCTGGTGAAATGTAAAAACTTGACTCCCATATAGGTCCCTTTTCTCCTCCTCCTTTGCCCTTGACTCTTTGGAATCTTCTTGTTACAGAAGGCAAAATATATATAAAACCATCATAAGGTTGTTAAAGTATATTGAGTATTTCTGTGAACCAGGGCTCTCTGTCAAGCCCTTCCCATGGATGATATTACTTATCCTTAAAAACCAAACCATAAGGTAGTACTATAATTATGTCCATCTTAAAGACAGGAAAAACTAGAGCTTGAGAGTGTTCTGAGTCACTTTCTCATAGACATATTGCTAGCAAGTGGTGGAAATGGGACTCTAACCCACACAACATGGCTCTTACAACCTGGATAGTGAGCCAAACGATTTCAGACAGTCAGGTTAAGAGGTGATGAGTCCTATGTATAAACTAATGAGAACCTACTGTATAGCATAGGAAACTCTACTCAGTGCTCTGTGGTGATCTAAATGGGAAGGAAATCAAAAGAAGAGGGGACGTACGTATACAGTATCTCGGATTCATTTTAGTGTACGGCAGACACTAACACAGCATTGTAAAGCAACTATATTCCAATAAAATTTTTTTTAAATGTGATAAATACATACTACTGTAAGGACCTACTGTATAGTATAGGGAATTATATTTAGCATCTGGTAATAACCTGTAATGAAAAAGAATCTGAAAAAGAATATATACATATAAAACTGAATCAGACTTCCTTGGTGGTCCAGTGGTTAAGAATCCGCCTACCATTGCCTGAGACACAAGAGATGTGGGTTTGATCCCTGGGTTGCGAAGATTCCCGGGAGAGGAAATAGCAACTCACTTCAGTATTCTTGCCTGGAGAATTCCATGGACAGAGGAACCTGGTGGGCTACAGCTGAGTCAAACATGACTGAACACACACACATGCACGCTAGTGCAGAGGACACAGGCTCAATCCCTGGTCTGGGAAGATCCCACATGCCTGGGGGCAACTAAGCTAGAGAATAGCCCCCACTGGCAGCAATTAGAGAAAGCCCGCATACAGGAATGAAGACTTAGTGCAGCCAAAAATAAATAATTTTAAAAAATCGAATCACTTTGATGTACACTTGAAACAAACACATTTTAAATCAACTATACTTAAAGAAAAAATGGTGATGAATCCAGCTTCACTATGTGGGTAGGAGACGGGAAGTTCAAGGCTGTTTTCTGGAGTCTGAGGTAAAACGTGGCTAAGATTTGTTAGCCTCTTCTTTCCTAAGCAGCTTGCTGTTCAAGACTTGACCCATACTCAGCGCCCACTGTGTCACCAGGACTTGGGAAAAGGATTTCAAGATGCATCTGTCAGAAGCAATCCAGAGCCTGGACCACCTCTCACTCAGCACTCCCTGCTCCAAACCCCTCCTCCATGCATTTGTTTGGAAGGTGTTGGATGTCCTAGTAAGGGATCATTAAAAATGTAGCCAAGTGCGACTTGCATATTTCCCACCTTCTCAGTGAGCCCGAACTAATGGGTCAGTCCATAGTGGCTCAGAGGAAATCAATACTTTCCCCGGTCCCCTAGCTCCACAGTAAGCCTGACTCAATTGCCTCCTCCTGTTTAACTCTTCCTTGTAATTCGGGCAAGAAAGCATCTCTGATGACTCACTAAACATTCTTTTTTTTTTTTTCTCTTGGGGAAGAAACTCCCTCTGTGCTCTCTCTCCCCTGAGCGCTAGCAGAGACTACTTTTCCCTCTCTCTGGCCATCTATCTCCCAGACATATCTGCTTTGAATCATTGCATAAGTATATCCAGGAAGCAAAGATTCCCCTTTAACAAAAGGCAGAACTTGACTTCAGGGCTGATTCCAATCTTGGTGTAATTCCATCCCTCCTTCCTCTCTTGAATCTAGTGGAAGTCAATAAATAGAATGGAGAGGAAGGTGTTGATGGCTCTGACCGCCCCTCCGAGGATTCTTCACACACCCCATCATCTTTTCCCGGGAGACAGATCTGTGTCATTTAACCTGCTTTCAGAATGCGAAAGCACTTTCTTCTTTGGCTCTCAAACCATTTTTTCAATTATGATCAAACAGATCACACTAATCTCTCTTAAAAGCTAGTGCGTGACTGAGCCAGGATTCGAACACAAGTTGTCTGACCCAAGTTGTGTCTTGCTGGTACCTATTACAGCTCATCATGGGGCTCTCAGGCCTGCTTGTGATGTTGATGACTGCTCTGTAAAGCCCACCCTGACAGCAAGAAGGTCACTGCACTTTACAGGAGGATCAAGTGAGGTGCAAAAGGGAAGGGAGGCAGAGCCAAAGCATCCCAAGACACAACAGACAGAAATGGAGGTTCCCCTCTTCTCATACACGGATGTTTTGAGGACTTTCCTTTTGTTTTCTCAACACAAACATCCCGATTGAGTCTGACACCTGAATTAATCAAGATGCAAAAGACTCAAATTGATTAAGATAGTTCATTTCCCCTTTCATATCAGTCCAAGCACAGCCATCCAGGACTGAAATGACAGCTCCGTGGTTGCTGTGTACTCAGGTTTGTTCTATCTGTTCACATCCCATTGGCCTGAACATAGTCACATGACCGGAAGTAACTGCAGAGGAGACTGGGAAATGTAGTCTTTAGCTGGATGATCATCTACCTCGCTAAGATTTGAGAGGAATCCTTTACTAAGTGAAGAAGGAGAGATTAGATAGTTAAGAGACAAATAATGATTTCTGTCACAAGTATTCAAATAATTGATACATGTTTGATCAGATCAGATCAGTCGCTCAGTCGTGTCCGACTCTTTGCGACCCCATGAACCGCAGCACGCCAGGCCTCCCTGTCCATCACCAGCTCCCGGCGGTCACCCAGACTCACACCCATCAAGTCAGTGATGCCATCCAGCCATCTCATCCTCTGTCGTCCCCTTCTCCTCCTGCCCTCAATCCCTCCCAGCATCAGTCTTCTCCAATGAGTCAACTCTTCGCATGAGGTGGCCAAAATACTGGAGTTTCAGCTTGAGCATCATTCCTTCTAAAGAAATTCCAGGATTGATCTCCTTCATGTTTGATACATGTTTGATACATGCATAATTATGTGTGTGTTTAAATGTCCTATATACTCACTATTATACAGATAATCACAGATGATGTTTTGGAATAATTTTTTTCTAGATATTTTATATTAGTCAGGTCCTGGTAGAAAAATATATTTGGCACACTGAAACAAGTAATCGAGGAAAGTTTAATAAATGAACTACTTAAATTATGTGTGCAGGGTGTAAAACTACAGGGCTAGTGATAGAGGTGTCTCAGTCCTGTTCACTCAGAAAAGTGGAATCACATGAACTTTGTAACATGTCTGTATATCTCTCTGTCTGTCTATCCATCATCTGTCTATCTGCCTACCTACTGTCTATCTTTCTTCATCTATCTGTGTTTGTACTCAGTTCTTCACTTGTGTCCGACTCTTTGTGACCACACGGACTATAGCCCACCAGGCTTTTCTGTCCATGGGATTTCTCAGGCAAGAATACTGGAGTGGGTAACCATTTTCTCCTTCAGGGGATCTTCCCGATCCAGGGATCAAGCCTGTGTCTCTTACGTCTCCTGCTTTGGCAGGTGTATTCTTTATCACTGAGCCACCTTGGAAGCCCATGTATAGATGTATATACATATAAAATACAAGAAAAAATGGTGCTTCCTGATTAAGGGATGTCATCATTATTTTTTTTCTTTCTCCTTGGGCCAAAGTTCTTTCTGGAAGTTTTCTGAGATAGATTGTTGTGAAACTGAAGACAGGTGACCATCTTTCTACTACAGCTTGTTAGATGCTTGATCTCGGAATAGTCACTGACCTTCTCTGAGGTGCGCCATGCTGGTTTGTGAGCTGGGGTTACCCCCACTTGCGATGGTTTCTCCTGAGAGCTCTGATGGGAAAGGGATGACGAGAAAGGGTGGCAATGTTTTCTCAGGGCATAGAACAACCTACAAAGTGGACCAATGTTATTTACGGAAACCTCATCGGGGATTTGCAATTCAATAGCCCTTTGCTCTTTCCGTTTCAAAGTCACAGCAACTTCTGCAAAGTCAACTTAGCCAGGGCAGACTTGCTCAGAGGTTAAAGTCATAGAAAACTCCTTCTTCTGCTCTTCGAGGCTGAGTGTGATCTAATCCTTCCCTCCTCTCACCGTTCTGTCCTGAACTTCTTTCTGCTTCTTTTATTTAAAAATGAAGTACACGGGACTTCCCTGGTGGTCTAGTGGTTAAGACTCTGTGCTGCCAATGCAGGGAGCTGGGCTTCAATCCCTGGTTGGAGAACTAAGATCCCACATACCCCCACATGCCGAATGGTGTGGCTAAAAAAATAATAGCAACTAAAAAGACATCAATTAAAAAAATTTTTTAAAGAAGTACAAATTATTATTTTTTCTTTTTCTTTTTAATATTTATTCATTTATTTGCCTGCACTGGGTCTTCGATGTGGCACATGGGCTCTAGTTGCCTGACCAGGGATGAAACCCAGGGTCTCTGCATTGGGAGCGTGGAGTCTTAGCCACTGGACCACCAGGGAAGTCCCCTTTAGCTCTGACATTTTCCTCTGTCCCCACAACTTCTCGTAACAGGCTCTTTCATACAATGCAGGTCTCCACTTAAATGTCACCTCCTCAGAGATGCCTTCCAGGATTATCCAGCCTAAAATCCTCCCTGTGACACTGACTCCTGCATCTGCCTCACCTCGTTCCATTGTCTGAACAGTGCTCATCACTCTTTGAAAATCTTATTTATGTATTTGTTTACCTTTAGCACTCAATGAGAGTAAGAACTTTGCTACAAGAATAGCATCCAGGATGTATTCAGTTCAGTTCAGTCGCTGTCATGTTCGACCCTTTGCGACCCCATGGACTGTAGCATGCCAGGCTTTCCTGTCCATCACCAACTCCCGGAGCTTACTCACACTCATGTCCATCGAGTTGGTGATGCCATCCAACCATCTCATCCTCTGTCGTTCCCTTCTCCTCCTCCCTTCAATCTTTCCCAGCATCACGGTCTTTTCAAATGAGTCAACTCTTTGCATCAGGTGGCCAAAGTATTGGAGTTTCAGCTTCAGCATCAGTCCTTCCAATGAATATCCAGGACTGATTTTCTTTAGGATGGACTGGTTGGATCTCCTTGCAGTCCAAGGGACTCTCAAGAGTCTTCTCCAACACCACAGTTCAAAACCATCAATTCTTTGGTGCTCAGCTTTTTTTATAGTCCAACTCTCACATCCATACATGACTACTGGAGAAACAATAGCTTTGACTAGACGGACCTTTGTTTGCAAAGTAATGTCTCTGCTTTTTAATATGTTGTCTAGGTTGGTCATAGCTTTTCTTCCAAGGAGCAAGCGTCTTTTAATTTCATGGCTGCAGTCACCATCTGCAGTGATTTTGGAGCTCCCCCAAAATAACGTCTCTCACTGTTTCCATTGTTTCCCCATCTATTTGCCATGAAGTGATGGGACTGGAAGCCATGATCTTAGTTTTCTGAATGTTGAGTTTTAAGCCAACTTTTCCACTCTTCTCTTTCACTTTCATCTAGAGGCTTTTTAGTTCTTAGGTGCTCAAAATTTATTAAATAAATGAATCAAAAGAGTCTGCCTGGTGACTGGGGGGACTGAGATCTGAATTAGGGGTTGGTGGGAATAATGAATACATATAAAAGATACCATCAGCTGATGGCCATGGTAGATAAGTAATAAATATCACTTATTGCTCCTCTTCTCTCCCTTCAGTAATAGAGCCTCCAAATTTTAGCTAGATACTTGGCTAATTAGAATAGAGATTACATTTCCTGGCCAGTCTTTTACAGCTGGGTGTGGCAATGGGACTGAGTCAAAGCAGAGAGGATGTGTGTTTTTCAAGGTAACACCCTTGGAAAGAAGTGTTCTCGCCACTTCCTGCTACACCCTTCTCAGAAAGAAGGTTGGAATGCAGACTTGATGTCAGGATCTGGGGCAGCCATCTGGGATGCCACAGGTTAGAGACAGCAGAGTCACAAGGTTGAAGAAGGCTGGGTCCCCGATATCAGTGAACTCCCAAACCTTGACCACTGAGCCAGATGTCTACTTTCATGAAAAACAAGCTTTCATCATTTTCTAGTCACTGCATTTAGACGTCTCTTTGTTAACATGGCTAAATCTATATCTTAACTAATAATTCTACTTTCCTTCTAGTTTCATAGTCCAATCGTTTGATGTGGCTGTAAAATATTTCATCAATCTCTTCAACCACCATCCTAGCAACAATTGGAAAGGCTTCACTTTGAGATGCTGTGCTCAAGAGCCTTGACCATTTCCCTTCATCCTCGTCTTGCTAAGCTTCTGATGTAGACAAATGTTTCTGGAGGTTTGGTTCTTCCTAAGAGACAGAAACACACATTGGAGACAGATTCTTTCCTCTCAGTTATCTGAGATTCCTTCTTTGAAGCAACTGTATTGTTTTCTGGTTTGCTACCTTCTCAGAAATAATATATCTTCTCTATGAAATTCAGGAAACAGGATCTGTGTGGATGCTTTCTAATCCAAGAAGGAGAACTTGATTTTTCCTTTGACTTTCAAACCCCATCAGAAAAAAAATAGCATCTAAATTTAAACTGGAACTTGAAAAAACTCTATGCCTCTGGGATGGCAGGGGGTGGGGGCGGGGTGGGGACATTGATGACTCTGGCAAAGGGTTTGTAGGAACAAAGTTTGAATTGTTTTTAGCAAAGTTATTTGGCTTATTAACTTTTTTTGCCTTTAAAAATGGACACATAAAAAATTTCCACAGGGACTCCTGGAAGCCAAAGCAGAATTACTTTCTCTGCACAACCCCAGTTTTGTTACCAAGTGTGAACTGCGCAGATTTAATTTCTTTGGGAAAACAGGGCCTGCCATGGGACTGTTTGCTATTCCAGCATGGAGCATAAAGCTGTTGCAAAGGAGTCTGGGAATCTTGAACTCCTGTGCTCATTCTTTAGTGAGAACATACCATATGCTAAGCATGGTGGTACTTAAGTAGGTTTACCAGATGCTAAACTCTAGGGCTCGTCACTCCCCTTAGCCCCTTCCCCTGCGTGTATGCACGGTGATAAGTTTTGTAAAATTTGCAAAAGTAAAGTTTAAAGCCCCTTTCTCTTTCTAAAAAGATGGAAGTTGGGAAGAAGCCCAACTTCTTCTTTTTAATATTTATTTATTTATTTGTCTGTGTCAGGTTTTGATTGTGGCACCTGGGGTCTTTCATTGCAGCTCATGGGTTCTGTAGTTGTGGCATGCAGACTTAGTTGCCCCATGGCATGTGGGATCTTAGTTCCCCGACTAGGGATTGAACCCACATCCCCTGCATTGCAAGGTGGAGTCTTAACCACTAGACCACCAAGGAAGCCCCATCTATTCCAACTTTTTCTCCATTATGCTTTATCTCATGTTATTTGTGACCTCAAGCATTTTGGGGACCCATCTAAAGGAAAGTGGAATTGGTAGTATGTTTAGTTTTGGTCTAGTGGTATATTTTATTGTGGTTTGCACTTGGATAGTTATTGCAAGGTTTTCCTAGTGGCTTCTGGGAATATGCCTATGACTTAGGCTGTGGCATGAACATGTCCAATGTCCCCCAACCCTGGGAATATGTGGGGAGTGGAGGAAAAAAGTTGCCAGAAGAAAGACTTATCCAGAATGAATAATATTAAAAAAGAATAGTTTATATGAAGAGGTGGAGTATGCATGCCTTGATTATATCTGCCCTCTCCTGCTCAAAGACGTCTGATGGCTTGCCAGTGCCCACAGGACTTTTTAGCTGGGCATCCATGATCTTCTGTGTGGGGCTCCATCCCATCATTCCAAAATCCTCCCCCTCCTCTCCTCCATATTGTCTCTTCTGGCCACTGGGTTTATGTGGATTTTTCTACTTCAGTGATCACTGACCACAGCAAGAAAGTTGGGGATCTGTGAGTCAAACCCAGGACTGCCTGCCTCTAAAAACTGTGCTTTTGATGACTGTATTAGACTGTTCCACTGGCAAAGAACTATTTATGAACTGCCAAGTTGCAGCTGGTCTTGCAGATAAAGACTACATTTCCTAGCCTCCCTTGCAGCTGTTCATGGCCATGTGACTAAATTCTAGCCAATAGGATGTGAGAAGGAGTGACATCCTTCTCACATGTGCTACCAAAGGGTAAGGATGTGTCCTCTACTTCCTCTTACCCTTCCCCATTGGCTGAGTGAGCAGTAGCCTTCTTGGACCATGATGAAGAAGGCTCCTGTTGACTATGGCAGAGAAATCCAATATGAAAAGCCCTCACTCCATGGAGCCACTGCAATAGCCCTGGATCACTTGTGCTCAGACTATCACCAAGCAGAGAAATAAATTTGTATCTTACCGAAGCCCTATTTATTTTGGCCTTTGCTCTAGTGACTGAAGTTCTATTCTGACTAATAAATTGCCCTCCTGCCACAACTTTTATATTTTGTGTTTCTTTTTTACTTGCAGTGTATGTAGGGAGAGGCTGGTGGAATGATATACACTGTGGGCTGGTAAGCCCTTGGAAGTCACTCACAAGGCAAGGAAACAGATACCCCAAATTCTCCTGGTACCACGGAGTAGCCAAAGCCACACTCTCAGATCCCAGACCCAGAGCTCACAGCAGCTGCCTTTGGAACACAGCCTTTTCCCAGGACTCGTTCCTCTGGCCGGAGCTATATTACAGGCAAAGTAAACAAAATTGACTGTTTCCATCGTAACTTCACACTTTGCAGAAGGAAGTTGGAACTTGGACAAAGGACAGGTTTTCCTGGAGAGGAAAAGTGAAGGGCATTATGGACCCTTCTATGAGTGGATTCAGTTGACCCCTTCTCAATGGGATAAATAAGTGTCATGCTTTGGAACCAAAAGGTCGAGGATTTGCCTTGCCAATTCTCCATCCACTTCTGCTTGGCTGTTCTGGGGCCTTCCTCCCTCTGGGGTACCAGGCAGGTATAGACGTAGGTGGTACTATGAAGGCTGGTGAGGGGATGGTGGCTGTAGCGCCATGAGATGCTTTTCCAACCCAGGGGTTACACTGCCTGACATTGGACCAGCAAGAAATGAATAACTGTGGCTCAAGCATCACCCTCTTCTTCCCCAGTCCTCATTTATGGGGGAAGAACAGCTGGTCTCATAAAAATAATTGGAGCTACAATTTATGTTGACTGGGTTTCAATTTCTAAATTCTGCACAGCGCTCGGTGTAGAAAGCCAAGAACACAATTACCCCTGTTTCTCATACTGAGTTGGGGAATGGAAATGCCTTTGAAGGAAATGCCTTTGAAAGAACAGCAAATGGGTAGCTCATTAGCCTCTCTGTGTGAAATGAACTTTCAGGTCCTGTCTTCCCAGATTATTGAATCCGCTCTTTGCATCCACGCCCAGGGGTGTGAGGACCATCTTTGCTGTTGCAAGGCTGAGTTGACTTAGGCTCACGAGGTGGTCAGCATGTGGTTTGGCTTACCATGTGGGTTCAGTGAAGTCTGTTGAATGAAAAATAGTCTAACATAAATAAATTCCAAGGAGATATTGTGCAACACAGGGAACAGAGCTGATATTTTATAAGCAATGGAGTATAACCTTTAAAAATTGTGACTCACTTTGTGGCATATCTGTAGCTTGTATAATATTGTACATCAACTATATGTCAATAAAAAAGAGGGCAAGAAAAGTAAAATAATATGTCATTTGTGGTCCCAGAAGGAGCACATTTGGGGTCCCAACTCCTGGTGACATGAACTGGGGAATTTGAAGAGAGTTGGATAAGGAGACTGTTTATAAACTTGTGGGCAGGAGCACAGATGCTGGTAAGGGCTAGGGGATGTTTTGTGAATTGTAATAGCAAATTTGGGCTTCCTAGGTGGCTCAGTCAGATAAGGCAATGACACCCCACACCAGTACTCCTGCCTGGAAAATCCCATGGATGGAGGAGCCTGGAAGGTTGCAGTCCATGGGGTTGCTAAGGGTCGGATGCAACTGAGCGACTCCACTTTCCCTTTTCAATGTCATGCGTTGGAGAAGGAAATGGCAACCCACTCCAGTGTTCTTGCCTGGAGAATCCCAGGGACAGGGAAGCCTGGTGGGCTGCCGTCTATGGGATCACACAGAGTCGGACACAACTGTCGCGACTTAGCAGCAGCAGCAGCAGCAGCAGGTGGCTAAGTGGTAAAGAATCTGCCCACTTATGCAGGAGACAGAGGAGATGTGAATTCGATCTCTGGGTTGGGAAGATCCCCTGGAGGAGGAAATGGCAACCTGCTCCAATATTCTTGTCTGGAGAATCCCACGGACAGAGGGGCCTGATGGGCTGCAGTCTGTCGGATCACAAAAAGTTGGACGCGACTGAGCATGCATTCGCGCATGCCTAGGTTTAAAGGGATAAGAGGAAGTAGTAGTCATTGGAGTTCAAAGTTGAAACTTACATGGAGACTGCTACCTGGAGAAAAGCTGTGACTCTATGTTGAAGTCACATCCAATCCAAGGCAAAAACCCCGGAGTAAATAGTGAAACCCAACTCTGCTCCCCCTTCCTACCTCCTCCTAGGGGCCCCAATGGCTGAACTCAACCAGAAGTTGGCAAGCATAGGGAGCCAAGGGTACAGTCCACACAAGTTCACTTCCTAGGCAAAGAGCAGGCTGTAGAATGGTGGGGAGCTGGCCCAGGATACACGGAAAATATCTGCCTCAAGTAGATACGGGTGATGCCCAGATAGAATTAGAACTAGAAATGACTATCTTTCAGCAGAACCCCTCCTAACATGCTCTTATGTACAGGGGTTGAAAATTAAACTAAACAAGAATAGGTAACAATAACTTTTGGACACAGTGTGAGAAGAAGAGGGTGGGATGATTTGAGAGAGTAGCATTGAAACATATACACCACCACATATAAAACAGATTGCCCATGGGAATTTGTTGTATGACTCAGGGAACGCAAATCTGGTGTTCAACAATCTGGAGGGGTGGGAAGGGGTGGGAGGAAGGTTCAAGAAGAAGGGGACCTATGTACCCCTATGGCTAATCCATGTGGGTGTATGGCAGAAATCAACATAATATTGTAAAGTAATTATCCTCCAATTAAAAATAAGGTAAAATTTAAAAAGAATAGGTAACAATAATTGAGTGTTTGTTGCATGCAAAACACTCCTCTAGACACTTTGGATATATAAGATAATATATGATAATTTAATGTTCACAACCAGTTTATGAGGTGAGCATCATTCCTATCCCCATTTTACAGAAAAGGAAACGAGGCAGAAGGAGATCACGCCATCCAAGATCAATACTGTTAGCAGAAGGCATGCTGGTTTGATCCCTGGGTCAGAAGATCCTCTGGAGGAGGAAATGGCAACCTGCTCCAGTATTCTTGCCTAGGACGTCCTGTGGGCAGGGGAGGCTAGCAGCTATAGTTCATGGGGTTGCAAAGAGTTAGACATGACTGATCGACTGAGCACAGGCAGACACTGGTTAGGTTCCCTGGGAAACAGGCTCTAAGGTCAAGCTTGGGATGCAAGCGGTTTATTAGGGGATGCTCGTACTAGCTGTGGAAGGGAGGTGAAGGCTGCAGGTGTGGGCATAGGGGAAGGTGGAGCTGTGACTGAGACTTGGTCCTAGGTAACACCATGGAAAACTTATGGCCCTTTCAAGTTGTCTCAAGTTGGGCCAGACTGATGGGAGATCTTTGCACCGCTGCTACTATGAGCCGTTCATTAGCTGTGAGTCACTTGCGGAAAGGTCTAACCATGGGCCACACCATTCTCTCCAGTTGATAAGATCCCTGAAAGTGCTGAACGCTGAAGGCTCCCTGCAACAGCACATCCAGCATCTGTGTATGTCATGGCATCACCATAGCAAGTGGCAGGGCCAAGGTCCTTATGACCCTGGGAGAGGGCTTTTGTACCACTTTCCTTAGAATGAGTTACAACGCAGTCACACCAAGCATCTCGAGAGTCAGTGGCAGGTAGACGGCAACCATGACTCAATGCGGCAATCTCTTCTACAGGGTCATTCCCCAGCTCGGCAGCCATTGGTGGCTTATTCCCATTTCTGGCTGGCAAGGGAGACTGTGGCTGCCTTGCTCCAGGATTCACCCCTTCTGCCTTGTTGGGATGCTGTTGCCTGGAATATTTCACAACAATTTTACAAACCCATCACCAGTTACCTGCCACTTTTCTCACTTTATTGAACCTGTATGCTAGTCTCTTCTGAGGCAGTGGGGACCTTCTCAAGTCAGAATGACTTGGGAAATTCCTCAGACAGTGCCAGCTTTGTGACCAATGTACTATCTCCTGGTATTTTTCCCCTTTCTTCTCACACTTTTTATTTAGGAAAAACCCTGAACTCTGGGGGTATTTAGCACATTGTATTATGACCAGCCTAGATAGCATATTCAAAAGCAGAGACATTACTTTGCCAACAAAGGTTCATCTAGACAAGGCTATGGTTTTTCCTGTGGTCATGTATGGATGTGAGAGTTGGACTGTGAAGAAGGCTGAGCGCCAAAGAATTGATGCTTTTGAACTGTGGTGTTGGAGAAGACTCTTGAGAGTCCCTTGGACTGCAAGGAGATCCAACCAGTCCATCATAAAGGAGATCAGCCCTGGGATTTCTTTGGAAGGAATGATGCTAAAGCTGAAACTCCAGTACTTTGGCCACCTCATGCGAAGAGTTGACTCATTGGAAAAGACTCTGATGCTAGGAGGGATTGAGGGCAAGAGGAGAAGGGGACGACAGAGGATGAGATGGCTGGATGGCATCACTGACTTGATGGATGTGAGTCTGAGTGAACTCCAGGAGTTGGTGTTGGACAGGGAGGCCTGGCGTGCTGCGATTCATGGGTAGTAAAGAGTCGGACAAGACTGAGCAACTGATCTGATCTGATTATAGCCATCAGTGTATTTTATGTCTTCTTTGTACATTCCAACAGTTTAAACTCTTTCCTTGTCATCCATGTTATTGAAAAACATTTATTCTGCTTACAAAAATACTATTTCTAAAGTTATACCCATGCCATCCCCCAATATGGGAAAATTCAGAAAGAAAAAAAAAATGAAAAAAATCCCTAGTCATCACCATACTTAGACTAGTAACATGGGAGAGAAGGACAGATATTTTTTTCTCTTTTTCCCATAAATAATTTTTTTTTTTTTTCTTTCTTGCTTCCTCACTTGTTTTCTTTCTTTATTTTTCTTATGAACAGTCAATTGTGGTTTTTTAATTGAAGTATAGTTGACATGCAATATTATGTTAGTATCTAAGTGTATAACATAGTAATTTGAAAACTAAATACATTATGAAATGATCACCATGATAAATCTAGTAACCATCTAAATGATTACAGTATTATTGATTATATTTCTTATGCCAGGCTGGAGGAAGCACAAGCTGGAATCAAGATTGCCAGGAAAAATATCAATAACCTCAGATATGTAGATGATACCACCCTTATGGCAAAAAATGAAGAACTAAAGAGCCTCTTGATGAAAGTGAAAGAGAAGAGTGAAAAAGCTGGCTTAAAACTCAACATCCAAAAGATGAAGATCATGGCATCTAGTCCCATCACTTCATGTCAAACAGATGGGGAGAAAATGGAAATAGTGACAAACTTTATTTTCTTGGGCTCCCAAATCACTGCAGATGGTGACTGCAGCCATGAAATTAAAAGATGCTTGCTCCTTGGAAGAAAAGCTACGACCAACCTAGACAGCATGTTAAAAAGTAGAGATGTTACTTTGCCAACAAAGGTCCATCAAGTCAAAGCTATGGTTTTTCCAGTACCCATGTATGGATGTGAGAGTTGGAACATAAAGAAGGCTGAGGGCCGAAGAACTGATGCTCTTGAACTGTGGTGTTGGAGAAGGCTCTTGAGAGTCCCTTGGACTGCAAGGAGATCCAACCAGTCCATCCTAAAGGAAATCAGTCCTGAGTTTTCATTGGAAGGACTGATGCTGAAGCTGAAGCTCCAATATTTTGGCCACCTGATGCGAAGAGCCGACTCATTGGAAAAGACCCTGATGCTGGGAAAGATTGAGGGCAGGGGGAAAAGGGGACAATAGAGGATGAGATGGTTGGATGGTATCCCAGACTCAAAGAACGTGAGTTTGAACAAGCTCTGGGAGATGGTGAAGGACAGGGAAGCCTGGTGTGCTGCAGTCCATGGGGTCACAAAGAGTCGGACATGACTGAGAGACTGAACAACAACAAATACATTTTTGTGAGAACTGGAAGTGTGTACCTCTTAATTCCCTTCACCTTCCACCCACCCAGTCGCCCCCTCTTCAGCCCCCGCCTTGCCTGGCGACCGTCGGTGTGCTCCCTGTGTCCATGAGTCTCTTCCTGTTTTGTTTTCCTTTTGTGTTTTAGCTTCCACATAAACATGAGATCCTACAGTAATTGTCTTTCTTTGTCAGACTTCTTTCACTTAGCATAATACCCACTATGTTCAATCATGTTGTCACAATGGCAGGATTTCCCTTTTCTATGGCTGATTGATATTCCATTCCATCTTCTTCATCTATTCATCTTAATTCTCCCAGGCCATTTCCTTATCTTGGCTACGTACGTAATATTGCAGTGAGCAGCGGGGTGCACGTATCTTTTCAAATGAGTGTTTTTATTTCCTTCAGAAAAATTACCCAGGAGTGGAATTGATGGGTTGTACGGTAGCTCTGTGCATACTTTTCTGAGGCACATCCATACTGTTTTCCATGGTGGCTGCACCAGTTATGTTCCCACCAGTGGTGCACAAGTGTCCCTTTATGGCTACATCCTCACTAACACTTGTTATTCATTGTCCTTTCGATGATAACCATTCTGACAGGTGGGAGGTGAACTCTCCTTGTGGTTTTGACTTGTATTTCCCTGATGATTAGTGATTTAGAGCATCTTTTCACGGGTCTGTTGGCCATCTGTAAGTCTTCTCTGGAGAAATATCTATTCAGGTCCTCTGTCCTTTTAAAAATTGGATTGTTGTTGTTTTTCAACTGAGTTGTATGATTTCTTTAAGTAACTTTATTATGTGCAAATATCTTTACCATTCTGCAGGCTGCTTTTTAATTTTGGTGATGGTTTTCTTTCCAAAAGCTTTTCAGTTCAGTGTAGTCCCACTTGTTTATTTTTGCTTCTGTTGCCCTTGTCCAAGGAGACAAACTCAAAAAAAAATATTGCTAAGACTGATCTGAGAGTCCTACCTATGTTTTCTTCTAGGAATTTTATGATTTTAGGTCTTACATTTAAGCCTTTAATTTATTTGGAATTTATTTTTGTATATAGTGTAAGAAAATTGTCCAGGTTCATTATTTTATATGTGGTTGTCCAGTTTTCCCAACAGCACTTACTAAAGAGGCTGTCTCCCCCAGTATATATTCTTGCCTCCTTTGTTAAGGAATAATTGACCATTTAAGTGTGGGTTTATTTCTGGGCTGTCTGTTGTGTTGTGTTCTGCTGATCTACGTGTCCATTTTTGTTCCAGTACCATGATGTTTCGATTACTATTATAGTTTGATTTCAAACTATAATATTTATATAAGATTATATAAAGGGAGCACGATACCTCCAAGTTCATTCTTTTTTTTCTCCATTATTGCTTTGACTCTTGGGATCTTTGTGGTCCCATACACATTTTAGGATCAGTCATTCCAGTTCTGTGAAAAATGTCATTGGGATTTTGATGGGGATTGCATTGAATCTGTAGATTTCATTTGGTAGTATGAACATTTTAACAATATTAATTCTTCCAATCCATGAGCATGGCCTTAACTTTCCATTTATCTGAATTGTCTTCACTTTCTTTCATCAACGTCTTGCAGTTTTAGAGTACAGGTCTTTCTTTCACCTCCTTGATTAAATGCATTCCTAGGTATTTTATTCTGATTAATGCAGTTGTAAATGGGGTTGTTTCCTTAATTTCTCTTTCTGATAGATTGTTTTTAGTATATAAAAATGCCACAGAATTGTGTGTTTTAATTTTGTATCCTGCAACTTTACTGAATTTATTAGTTCTAATACTTTTTTAAAATTTAATTTAATTTTATTTAACTTTACAATATTGTATTGGTTTGCCATATATCAAAATGAATCTGCCACAGGTATACATGTGTTCCCCATCCTGAACCCTCCTCCCTCCTCTCTCCCCATACCATCCCTCTGGGTCGTCCCAGTGCACCAGCCCCAAGCATCCAGTATCGTGCATCAAACCTGGACTGGTGACTCGTTTCATATATGATATTATACATATTTCAATGCCATTCTCCCAAATCGTCCCACCCTCTCCCTCTCCCAGTGTCCAAAAGACTGTTCTATGCATCAGTGTTTCATTTGCTGTCTCGTATACAGGGTTATTATTATCATCTTTCTAAATTCCATATATATGCGTTAGTATACTGTATTGGTGTTTTTCTTTCTGGCTTACTTCGCTCTGTATAATCGGCTCCAGTTTCATCCACCTCATTAGAACTGATTCAAATGTATTCTTTTTAATGACTGAGTAATACTCCATGGTATACATGTACCACAGCTTTCTTATCCATTCATCTGCTGATGGACATCTAGGTTGCATCCATGTCCTGGCTATTATAAACAGTGTTGCGATGAACATTGGGGTACACGTGTCTCTTTCAATTCTGGTTTTCTCAATGTGTATGCCCAGCAGTGGGATTGCTGGATCATAAGGCAGTTCTATTCCCAGTTTTTAAAGGAATCTCCATACTGTTCTCCATAGTGGCTGTACTAGTTTGCATTCCCACCAGCGGTGTAAGAGGGTTCCCTTTTCTCCACACTCTCTCCAGCATTTATTGCTTGTAGACTTTTGGATCACAGCCATTCTGACTGGCGTGAAATGGTACCTCATAGTGGTTTTGATTTGCATTTCTCTGATAATGAGTGATGTTGAGCATCTTTTCATGTGTTTGTTAGCCATCTGTATGTCTTCTTCGGACAAATGTCTATTTAGTTCTTTGGCCCATTTTTTGACTGGGTCATTTATTTTTCTGGAATTGAGCTATAGGAGTTGCTTGTATATTTTTGAGATTAGTTGTTTATCTGTTGCTTCATTTGCTATTATTTTCTCCCATTGTGAAGGCTGTCTTTTCACCTTGCTTATAATTTCCTTTGTTGTGCAGAAGCTTTTAAGTTTAATTAGGTCCCATTTGTTTATTTTTGATTTTATTTCCAATATTCTGGGAGGTGGGTCATAGAGGATCCTGCTATGATGTATGTCAGAGGGTGTTTTGCCTATATTCTCCTCTAGGACTTTTATAGTTTCTGGTCTTCCATTTAGATCTTTAATCCATTTTGAGTTTATTTTGGTGTATGGTGTTAGAAAGTGCTCTAGTTTTATTCTTTTACAAGTGTTTGACCAGTTTTCCCAGCACCACTTGTTAAAGAGATTGTCTTTAATCCATTGTATATTCTTGCCTCCTTTGTCAAAGATAAGGTGTCCATATGTGCGTGGATTTATCTCTGGGCTTTCTATTTTGTTCCATTGATCTATATTTCTGTCTTTGTGCCAGTACCATACTGTCTTGATGACTGTGGCTTTGTAGTAGAGCCTGAAGTCAGGCAGGTTGATTCCTCCAGTTCCATTCTTCTTTCTCAAGATAGCTTTGGCTATTTGAGGTTTTTTCTATATAGCATCATGTCATCTGCAAACAGTGATAGTTTTACTTCTTTCTTTCTTTCTTTCTAATTTGGATACCTGTGTTTCTTTTTCTTGTCTGATTGCTGCAGCTAGGACTTTCAATATTATGTTGAATAAAAGTGGTGAAAATGGGCATCCTTCTCTTGTCCCTCTTAGAGAAAATACTTTCATCCTTTCACCATTGAATATGATATTAAGAGTGAGTTCGTCACATACAGCCTTTATTGTGCTGAGGTATGTTCTTTTTCTACCCACAGCAGTGCCTATATCTGATTCTTGCTTGATAACTGGTCCTCGCTCTGTGCTTCCTTTTCTTCTCACCTCTTCCTCCTTCTTGTCTCCTTTCACCTTCTCTCCATCTTCTGTTTACCTCTCTTGTGCCTTTAATTGGCCCAGAGACTTGCAGGGACAGGCTTGTGACCTCCCTCTGAGGTCACGGATTTCCAGGAGTCCGGGATCTCCCTAGACTAAAGCAGATGTTCCCAAACTTCCAATCAGGAGGACCACCCAAGCAGCTTGTTAAAATATAGATTGCTGGCCCCCAAGCTCAGAGTTTCTGAGGCTGCTGGTCTGGGAGGGCCCTAGATTATGCATTTTTAACAAGTGTTTCCATTGCTGCTCGGGAGGTCTCAGTTGGGAATCATTGACCTAGAGAACAGTTCCTCTGGGTTGACCACAGTCCTGGCAGATGAGGTGCAAAGAGGCCCAGCCTGTAAAGCCAAGCTCTACAACCATCCTGATGGGCTGCCTTGGGCAACAGGGCGCCATCCTTTCTCCTATACAGAGGCCAACCATGAGACCCTCTTCATCAGGATGCCTGTAAAGACATCATTTGAAAGTGCATTTGGGAGATTTTTCTGGTGGTCCAGTGGCTAAGATTCTGTGCTCCCAATGCAGGGGACCCGAGATTGATCCCTGGTCAGGGAACTAGATCCCACATGCTGCAACTGAAAAAAAAAAAAAAAAATCTCATATGCCACAACAAAGATCAAACATCTCAGGCATCTGAGATTAAATAAATGTTGAAAAAGAAGAAGAAAAGGCCTTTGGCAAGTGGCTGGCACATGGATGAAGCTCACCACGCATTGTAATGCCTTAGTCTGTTTGGGCCCCTGTAACGAAATACTGTAAACTGGGTGGCTTACAAACAACAATTTGTTTCTCATAGTTCTGGATCATGGCATCAGCGGCTGGATTTGGTGTCTGGTGAAAGCCCACTTCCTAAACATTTTTACAGAGGCTTCAGCCTCTGTCCAGAAACCACAGGATTTTTCAGAGATCGAATGAGAAGAGCACAAGAGGACCATCTCTAAAGATGGCAGGAAAGGGGGTTCAGGGGACCCAGAGGCCAGAGAGATGGCCCCAGCCTGGCTGGCTCTCATCTCTGAGGACCATCCCCCTCTGACTCGAGGCAGACAGCAGCAGTGAGCATGGGGAGAGAGGTTGAAAGTATAGAGATAAATGCTAATCTCTAGTGTAAACATTTCTCAGGGCTGGACGCTCTCTGAATGTGCCCCAGTCCCCCCACCTCACCCCCATCCTGGGGAGGGGATGAGATAGCTTGGGAGGCCAAGGCTGGTGTGGGATTGAGGGCAGGGAGACTGGGCAGAGATGGGGAGAGACAGGGGCCAAGGAAATCCATCATTTATGTGCCTGACAACCCTGGGAGCAGCCTGATTGGAGACACAGGGAATCCTCTGATGGGACAAGGGGTGGAAAAGAAGGACTGGTCATGGTGAGGCAGATGGGAGCTTCGGGGACTCTCCCCTTACATATTACAGGGAGGCCCAGCCCAGGCACTGTTCAAAGGCGATGTGTAGTCCATGAACGGATTGGTAATTTGAGCCAGGGAAACTTGAGTGTGACCTTGATAAGTTACTGTCTGTCTCTGAGGCTTGGTTTTAGAAAATTTTTTTTTCTTTTTTTTTTTAACTTCTTGGCCGCACAGTGAGGCATGTGGTATCTCAGTTCCCTGGCCAGGAATCGAACCCACACTCCCTGCAGTGGGAGCTCGGAGTCTTAACCACTGAGCTGCCAGGGAGGTCCCAGATTTTTGTCTCTTTTCAGCATCAGAGTAGCCTCTGCTTTATCTATGAAAGTCAAGATGAGGCTCTTAACCTTGATGTATCTTGATGAAATCAGAAAAGGAAGAGCAGGACCTTTTTATTTTCCATTTCTTAATTAAAAAAAATTTAGCTGTCCATTTTATCTTATTCATTTTTTTGCCACATTGCACGGCTTCTAGGATCTTAGTTCCCCAACCAGGGATTGAACCCAGGCCCTTGGCTCTCATGCACAGAGTCCTAGCCACTGGACAGCCAGCGAATTCCCAGGGCCTTTTTTGAAAAACAGAAGAATTTCTCAAGGACAAGCAGAGTGGGCACAGAGTGGAAGAGGAAGAAGGAAGTTGTAGGCAAAATAGCAGAGGAGCCTGGAGGGCTATCGGCCATGGGGTCACAAAGAGTCAGACATGACTGAGTAGTCACTCAGTGACTACTCAGTGCACACTCACGCACACTCAGTGTGCACATGGAGCAAACCAGCGTGGCATGGAGCATGCAGCTAGACTCACGTAGACCTGGGTTCAAATCTCAGGTCCTCCACTTGCTAGCTGGGTGACTTGGGGCAAGTTGCTTGCCCTCTCTGAGCCACAGTTTCCTCCACTTTTATATGAACAAAAAGATAGTAACTGCCTCATAAAGGCAGAGAATGTTGTGAGAATGCAATGCGATCATGTGTACAAACTGCTGAGAACCGTACTTCACACCTAATAAATGCTTAGTAAACACTGGATGTTATGTCCACCTTCAGCGCAGTGGCAGTGCCTATAGGCCATGGTGGATGATATTTTCCAGACTTGTTTGCAGTGATGCCTCTCACTCATCACACTCTTCTGCCATGTTACCTGCTACTCTCCCACCAAATGGTGGAATCTTCTTTCCTTCCCTTTAAATCTGGGTGGCCTTAGGGACCCATTTGGAAGATGGCATCAGTGAGGCTGCCTGATTCCCAAGGTTGAGTCCCAGAAACCGGTCATGCAGTCTGCACTTCATTCTCTGGGAATGTTTCTTCTCTAAATGTTCCCTCTTGGAACCCAGCCGCCATGTTGGATGAAGCCCGAGCTGTATGGGGAGGCCACATGTCTGGGGCTCCAGTTGACAAGCCTGGCTAGGCCTAGCATTCCAGTCATCTCAGCCCAAGGACTGGCCATGGTTAAGCAGCTTCAAGATGATTCCAGCTGTTCAAGTCACTGCTACGCATTTGTCTTCCAACCCGAAGCCCCAGCTACGATCAATCAGAGCTGTCAGCCTACTGTGCCTTTTCTCAATTCTTGACCCACAGAATCTGTGAGCCTATAAAACAATTGTTGTTTTCCACCCTTAATTTGGGAACAATGTGTTATGTGGCAACCGATAATTGGAACATAGGCTAATGAGATTTGGGTCCCTGATAGCCCAAGCTGGCTGTGGACTTCTTAACTCTCTGGTTGCCTTGCTGCAATTCCTGAAGCATCAGTGGCCCTGAAAGTGTGTTGAAGAGTATCCAAGCTCACCGATCCACTGGTGTGATGCTAGAGGCCCTGCCAAGAGACTAGGCATTTGGACAGTTTGCCTGGCAGGAGACTGTCTCCTCCCCTTCCCTCGTCAGCCTTGTTAGACCAGAGTCCTCACGCCCATCCGTGGTGTGGCAATGATACCGATGACAAGACATACCACAAAATACTACAAATTACAAAGCTGAGTGGATAATATCATCTGAGAAGAACAAATCCCAAAGGGCTCCATCTCAGAAAGATGTTTATGTACTGGTTAAAAAATGGGCTGTTCTGACAAGTGATCTTAATGATGATAACGACAACCATAATCGTATTAGAATTTTCCACTGCAAGTGATAGAAAACCTAAGACTGGCTTAAGTCCCAAAGGACATGAATTGGATACTGAGGCTGAAAAATCCAATGGATGGAGGAATAGCTTGAACCAGGGACTGGGTTTCTTTCTCTCTCTCCGTTCTCTGTTCAGTCTCCTTCCATCTTGGCTTTCCTCTAAGTAGAGGCTGATGGAAACTCTAGGTCTCCATGCTCAGCTGCGATATATTGCAGGAGCATGCTTTTTGCTAAAAAGACCCAGTGAAAGTGTACTGATGCATCCCAGGTCTAACAGGGTCACGTGACTTCTGCAACTCAGTTTCAAAGGCAGGAAGGGGATGTGATTGGTCCTCCTGAGTCACACGCCCATGACCATGGCTGGGAGCAGAGTCAATAACACCTAAGCCAAACGGACTCTCAAGGGGAAGTTGGGCAGTTGCCCAGAGGAAAATCACAGAGCCTTGTTATTAGAAGAAGGGGCTTCCTCGGGGAGTGTCGAAAGCTCAACCACGTGGAAAATTCCAACCATTCAGTGCCTGGGTCGTGCCAGGCACCTTCCCTGTGTTGTTATTGTGTAATCCTGTCAAATAATTCTTTCTCTCCATTTTGCAGATGAAGAAACTGAGATTCAAAGAGGTCAAGCCACTTGCCTAAGGTCCAGAGAGACTGAACCGGGAGGGGAAAACTGGTCATATGACTACAAAATTCATGCCTTGCCGTTGTATGCCAGAAACTCTTGCATTCCTTTGGTTCAGAGAAAAAACAAACAAAAAACCCCCCAAACATTTGTAATGAATGGTATTCTTACACACAACATGTACTATGAGGTTACACTCAATTCTTCCCATGAGATATTGATTCTATTCTTTTCTCCCTGTCTTCGGTAAGCATTCCAGAACTCAGAAGAGTAGAAATGAGGTCATTAGAGAATTAGCCTTAAGTTTGCCTTTTTTTTTTAAAGTCTTTATTGAATTTGTTACAATATTGCTTCTCTTTTATGTTTTGGTGTTTTGGCCACATGGCATGTGGGATCTTAGTACCCCAACCAAGAATCGAACCCTCACCCCCTGCACTGGAAAGCGAAGTCTTAATGGCTGGACCACCAGGGAAGTTCCCCAGCCTGAAGTTTTTTTCCTTTGTTATTGTGGAAATTTTCAAACATTTACAGTCAACAAAATAGCACGATGTACCCCACCTAATTATCACCAATTGTCCGACAATTATCCACATTTGTGATGTGGTTTCACCTCTTCCACCAACCCTCCTCACCCCCAGTCTGATGATGTTCACAATAGTTTCCATAGATTTTAAAAAATCTACTTGAATTTTTTTTTTTTAAGTACAAGGAGGTATCTTTTAAGGGGAAGCTAAGTTCTAAAATTCACAAGAAGAACAAGAACCACACGTACCCCAAGTGCTCCTTTACTCACCATCAGCTCTCAAGAATGGAAACAAGTTGGTATTTCTTCTATTTTAAATGGCCAGAGGAAGTGGCTGCCTGGGTACATGTTGTATTAATACAAAACACTATGATCTGCACCCCTGGAGTCACAGTCAGCATCCAGGAGCCCAGAAGAACCCAAGAGACCTTGTTTGCACCTGGCACCTTATACCCACGTTGCAGCAAGTATTTTTTTTTTAAAAACTTATATCCCTTAATTATTTTTTTAAAAGCTGTTTATTTGTATGGGGGTATACTTGATTAACAATGTTGTGATAGTTTCAGGTGAACAGTGAAGGGAATCAACCGTATTATACATGTATCCACTCTCCCCCAAAATTCCTTCCCATCCAGGCTGCCTCATTAAGTGGCATGGCAGGCAGATGGAGAGATTGAGACAAAAAGAGGTCTTCCCACTATATAAATTCTTTTCTTCTCTCTAGTTTGTTTCTTAATTCATAGAAACGTGTGATACCATGTCATTGCTTCGGTCTTCCGAATTACGGTCTTTGAATTTCTCCCATTGCCAAGAGCTTGTGACCTGGGCTCTGGGCTTGAGCCAAATGTGCATCACTCTGTGAGCGCACCTTGGGCATTCCAGCTGGGATAGCCCCGAGGCAGAGGTGTGGTCAGAAGGAACAGGTTACAGCTTCCCCTGCATCCGTGTCCTGCAGCATCCCAGGTTCCCACTGGCTGATACCCTCTGGATTGTCCTTCCTTGTGGAGCATCCTCCCCTGTGGATGGTGAGCCTGGGAGGAAAGTGGTGAGTTCACCTCCCACAGCCCGCCTTCTGGGGCAGGCTGACTTGCCGGGCCATTAACCAGCAAAGCCACAGCGGTCATAAAATTAATTTCCTTCCTAATATATACAAGACTTTCTCTAGGAGAATTATGGGCCGATTTGATCAAAGTGTGTAAGTGGTGTGCTTATGCTATCAGTTTCAACCCCTTAATGCCCTCCTGTCAAAACAAAATCCTCAAGAAAGGCTTTGAGGGAAATCACATGGGCATAATGGCTTTCCAAAAGAGAGCCCTAAGTACTTGGTAACATATACAGAGCCGACTATTAGATCGGCTGGTGTAATTGTCCTTATATTTTAATGTAAACACGCTTATATTAGCCGGGCACTTCATCCCTCGGCAGACACGGAGGTGCAGGGCCGGCGGGGGAATGGAAGATGGCTTTAGTGGGAACGTCACCCAGGGGAGGAGGCTGGCCAGGCTGAGCCATGGAAGGGTCAGGGGGCATGAGAGGGGAGGGGGATGCCGAGGCAGATGGAGGAGACCTATCTGGCTTTTATTAATAACACTAATGCCTGGCTCCTGGGTGGCACTTTGAACTTTTTGTTTTCCCCCAGGGGATTTTCCCATCTAAGGTCTGCTTTGCCCCTGAGGCAACCTCTGCAAGGTGAGCTGGGCAGGAGCAATCCCATTTCTCGGATGGAGAAACTAAGCTTCAGAGAAGGGCTTGACATCCCGGGCAGGAAATAGACAGGAAATAGATGCACACTTGAGGGGCCAAAGAAAGTTGAAGGAAGGGTTGTTTGCAAAGGCAGAGGTGGGGTTAAGGGAACTCAGAGGGGTGGCAGAGAGCCCGGAGGCTGACGAAGGTGGGGAAATTATTGCTGGCTTCAGACCCAATGAGGCAGGTGATGTAGAGGTTTCTGGTACCTGGAGAGAAGAAGAGTTTACAAGAGCACCGACTGGAAGAAGCTGCAGGTTTTGGTAGAGAAAGACAGTGGCTGCCAAACCCATACTGGGCTGGCACGGGGAGGGGGTGGCGGTGGGGCAGGAAAAGAGATACCCCCATCTCTATCTTTCCTCCTTCCCTCTTCTATCAATCTTTTCTTGGCAAAATCCAAGAGGAAGCTTGAGGACAAAGAAGCATAGCCTTTCAGAGCACTGATAGGGAGAGGAAGGGAATTTCCAGCCTGAGGTTCAGAGGGACCATTGAGGGCATCCTGGGTTTCCTGCTACTGGAGCTTTTTCTTCTCCTATGGTGAATGACCTTGGTGGCCCAGACGGTAAAGTATCTGCCTGCAATGCAAGAGAGCCGAGTACAATCCCTGGGTCACGGAAATCCTCTGGAAAAGGGAATGGCAACCCACTCTAGTATTCTTGCCTGGGGAATCCCACGGACAGAGGAGCCTAGTGGGCTACAGTCCGTGGGATCGCAAAGAATCGGACATGACTGAGTAACTAACACACACACACACACACACACACACACACACACAGACATGGTGAGTGACAGCTGCTGATGGAGGTATCTGCCCGTCTTTCTCAAAGGCAACCTTGGAAGGCTGCGGAAAGGCTAAATTTCAGTTGTGTGATACCCAGTGGGTCGGATGGCAAGATCCAGACACTTACTGAAGTTTCAAATTGACTTCGTTTTCTAAATCCACCAGCGCTGTGTGCTGAGGTTTCTCTGTGGGGAGAGAGCATAGTTTCACCAAGGGAGTAGAGATAAGAGGCTGGCTGCCTGAAGCCTGGGTAATAATAGAATGACAGCTGATGACTCATCTGTGTTCTTCATAGCCAGTGGATGGCATAGCCTTCCCCCCTTGGTTCAGGCAAAACCTCTTCCCTTCATTGGAGATGACCGTGAATAGGGAGCGTCCAGAATGCCGGGTGCCACACCAAATGGTGTCTTGGTTTAATTCATGTATTCCTTATATCCTTACCACCACTCCAGGAGATGCAGAAACACACTTGCAGTTTATACGCAGAGAGCAAGGTATCTGCCCCGCAGAAAAGAGGGGCAGGATGGGGCAATGGTTAGAACAGAGAGCTAAGGCAGAGGGTGTGACTTCAAATCCCAGCCCTATAACTTACCAGCTCGGGGATCTTGGACAAGTCACATGGTCTCTCCATGCCTCAGTCTCCCCATCTGTCTACCTACTAGAGATCTCACAAAGATCAAATCCAGGACTTTGAAGAGAACTTGATTTATCATGAAATCTGTATGAGCATTAGCTCAGAGAAAGTCCTCATGTGAAATAAGATAAGTTGCCCAGGGTCACAGAGCCAGAAAGTGGAGGTGTCATGGTTCAATCCCACATCCCAAAGGGGAGACCAGACCGAGTGTTGTGTTGGACTGGGTTGTACCAACATGAAACAGTCAGCTGTTTAAGTTCTAGGATGTTTATGAATTCATTGTTTAAACATGAATATTATGAAAAGTTAAATTATGTAAATTCCCAATAAATATTAAATATGTTCAAAATATTAAATTAAATAAAATATGTTCAAAACAAAGGTAGTAAATACTCAAAACGTATCGCTTCCTATCTTCTCGAGGTTGTTTCTGCCTGTTGAAATTGAGTGGTGAAAATTCCATATAATGGGTGCAATGTGGCAGTTCTTCCTGCTGAGTTCTGTGATATCAGCCTTGCTGGGAGTATTTACACCATGGAAACCAGCAAATCAGGGCCTCCCCCTACCCAAGAGAGGTTGTTACCTAAACGTTCACTGATACATCAGGTCTTTTCGGACTGCTCAACAGGGAATGATGGGCAAGTGGAAAGTACTTTTAATTTTCCAGATACAAGGTCCTTCCGGCTGGGAGAGTGGGTAAGCATCAGCCCGTGATGTCAACTCACGCCAGACAAAAAGACCCTGGCATCGATGAGAGCAGTCGACGATGGGCCGGTTCTCCACCGCAAAAGCTTTTCATCTGGCTATGAGAACCAGATTTTTAAATGTTTCTTGTTGAGGGCAAGAGTCATGGGTGGGCCGAGGAGACAGTTCACTTCTGGGCACTGCCACTGTCCTTCACTGAGTACCCTGCCCCCACTTCGGGCAAATTCCTCGCCTGGTGATAAGCCTGGCTCCATCTCAGAATTTTCCCATCGTGCTGACAGTTTTAAACCAATAGATTTATGAACTTTTAAGTAATAGAAATATTTAAGGCAGACCTATTTGTCTTATCTGCAAAGCCCGGAACACTCCTCTTCAGAGGGGGGAAAAGTAAACTCATAAAAGGGAATGATGCTGGTGATCATGAACCTCAGAGATGAGAGGCAGGATCCCTCTGCCTGCCAGGATACCAACCTTTGCTGCCGTCTGTCTCCTGGACTTGGCTCACCAGCCTTCCTGCTGATTTTTAGGTGTTGCTAGAAATTCTCTCAATAATTCCTTTTTTTTTTTTTTTTTTTTTTTTTAGAAAAAACCCAAGCCAGTTTCTCTTGCTTGCCTCTAATGACTACCACTGATGGTGGTGGAGGTAATGGCCATCATGTGAGCAACAGTTATTGAGTATCTAGTCTATGCCAAGCACTGTGCTAAGAGCTTCAGACACACAATTCCACTCAATTCCCTGGAAACTCTAAGAGGTAGACAAGTGGGTCATGGAGAACAGGCAGAAGGAGATCCAGATTTTATGGGGCCTAAAGCTTATTCAATTAAAGGGTCATCTTTAAGGAAAAAAAAAGAGAAATGATTGGTTTTGCAAAATTGTATGACTCTTTGAAAACATCTTCAGGGCGCCTCACTCTCACCGGCTCCTTCAAGCCTTTGGGAGGGGCCCTGGAGATGTTCACGGTCTCCATTTTACTGATGAGGAGAGTGACTTGTTCAAGGTCAAATTGTTCAGGGAAGGGACAGCTTCGGGAAGGCTGGAACCATGGAGGTTTATTTTTAGGAGGAGAAGAAAGGGCTAGAGAAGAGAGAGAGGAATCTGAATGGCCCCTGGAGAATGGATAAGGTTTGCATGGATGTGGAGCAGAAGAATTCGTGGCCAGTGGTCTGGGCAGAAAAACAGCACCAGCAAAGAGAAGGGTGAGGTGAGCCGAGTCCCTGGTCCAAAGACTAGCTGTTGGCGAACAACAGGAGAAGCCAGCTGATTGTGAAGGGGAAGGTCATGGAGATTCTAAGTCAAAAGAAGCCAAACTTAAGAGCAAAGGCTCTGGGGACTTCCCTGGTGGCCCAGTGGCTAAGACTCTGCACTCCCAATGCAGAGGGCTCAGGTTTGATCTCTGGTCAGGGAACTAGATCACAGGTGCTGCAACTAAGACCTGGCACAGCCAAATAATTTTTTTTTTTTTAAACCATCAAATCTTCTGGAGTCAGACCTGGGTTTCTATTTTGCCTCCTCATCACTATCTGACATAGTCATTTATTTATTTCCTGTTTCCCTGACCCAAATGTCCAGGACTTGGTTTGTCTTGCCCATCACCAGATACCCAGCTCCAAAATGGTTCTGGGCACACAGCAGGAACTCAGGGAATAGATGGTTACCCTCATGATTTGGTCAGCAAGGAGAATGGGCAGGGGTGGTGACTGATTGGTGGAGGGCAGTGTTGCAGAGGGGGTGTGCAGGTTCCTGATTGGGTACCAGAAGGAGATTGATGGTCTCCTTTTGGGATGTTCAGAGTCCTAGATATGGGTAGGATGTTTAAGGGGAGACAGTGACCAGGTTCATGGCTGAAGATGTGAGCTCTGGGCTGAAACTATAGATTTGAGCCTTGTCCTGAAGTTGATGCACGGTCAGGCAGGGCCTAGGGGGGAACTAGATACATATCCAAATTGGGCAACCGGGGAGAGTTTAATGAAGGGACTGTTTATAAGAACATGAGCAGGTTTCGTAACAATGTTAAGTGGAAAGCAACCTTTAAAAATTGTATATAGGAGACTTCCCTGGAGGTCCAGTGGTTAAGACTTTACCTTCCAATCCAGAGTGTGTAGATTCAATCCCTAGTAGGGGAGCTAAGATCCCTCATGTGTTTTGGCCAAAAAAAACAAAAATAAAAGAGAAGCAATATTGTTAAAAAAAAAAAAACAAAAAACAACTCTATAAAGACTTAAGAAATGGTCCACAACAAAAAAATTCTTTAAAAATTAAAAAAAAAAAGAATTGTATAAAACTCCTTGATAGTTTTTAATACCCTATAAGAGAGCCCCTTGGACTGAAAGGAGATCAAGCCAGTCAATCCTAAAGGAAATCAGTCCTGAATATTCATTGGAAGGACTGATGCTAAAGCTGAAGTTCTAGTGCTTGGGCCACCTGATGCAAAGAGCTCACTCATTAGAAAAGACCCTGATGCTGGGAAGATTGAGGGCAGGAGGAGAAGGGGATGACAGAGGATGAGATGGTTGGATGGCATCACTGACTCACTGGACATGAGTTTGAGCAGGTTCCTGGAGATGGTGAAGGAAGGGAAGCCTGGCGTGCTGCAGTCCATGGGGTCGCAAAGACTCAGACACAACCGAGCGACTGAAGAACAACAACAAATGGAAAGGAATCTGAAAATAAGGTATATATGCATGTATGAGTGAATCACTTTCTGTACGCCTAAGACTAACACAACATTCTAAATCAACTATACATCAATTAAAAAACTGTATAAAAACAAAACATTAAAAATAAATTTAAAAAAGAATGTGAGCTGGAAGGGAAACTCATGAAGAAGTGAAGAAGCCCTCTGGGACTGGCACCCATGGGAGCCTTTACCACCTGCATCAGAAAGCCTTCTCCAGGGAAACAGAACTGGCAGGTGATAAGATTTAGATATACAATTAATATGTACGCAGGGACTTCCCCGGTGGTCCAGGGTTTAAGACTCTGGGTTTCCAGTGCAGGGGGTATGGGTTTGATCTCTGCTTGGGGAACTAAGATCCTCTATGCCACATGGCATGCAAAGGGAAAAAAGAAATCAAGCAACCATATGTACAATATGTGTATATATGTATCTGAAGCAAAAGTGTGAAAGTGTTAGTCACTCAGTCATGTCCAACTCTTTGCAACTCCATGGACTGTAGCCTGCCAGAATTCCATGGAATTCTTCAGGCAAGGATACTGGAGTGGGTAGCCCTTTCCTTCTGCAGGGGATTTTCCCCACCCAGGAACTGAACCCAGGTCTCCTGCATTGTAGGCAGATTCTTTACCATCTGAGCCATCATAAAATTAAAAAAAAATTTTTCAATTTCAAGGACTTACACTATTTCGGGAGTTGCGAAATTTGAAGTCTATTGGTCAAGTTAGAAACTCCTGGATAGGCCCAGCTGCTTCAGCTCTGGGGCAGAATTCCTTCATTTTCAGGCAAATCTCAGTTTTTGCTCTTAAAACCTCTCAACTGATTAGACAAGGCCCACTCACATTACAGAAGATGGTCTCCTTTACTTAAAGCCAACTGATCTTAGAAATGAACCTTGTCTACAAAATACCTTCATAGCCACACCTATATGAGCCTGTGACTGAGTTATAGGACACTATAGCTTAGCCAAGGGCTTCCCAGGCAGCACTCACGGTGAAGAACCTGCCTGCCAATGCAGGAGACATAAGAGATATGAGTTCAGCCCCTGGGTCAGGAAGATCTCCTGGAGGAGAGCCTGGCAACCCACTCCAGTATTCTTGCCTAGAGAATCCCACAGACAGAGAAGCTTGGCGGGCTACAGTCCATGGTGTCGCAAAGAGTTGGACACAACTGAAACGACTTAGCATGCATGCACAGCCTAACCAAGCTGACATGTCCCACTGCCCTGTGGCCTGAAGGGGTGTGTATGGGGTTGGTTACCAGGATCTGATGAGAGCGGAGGCCAAGGAAGAGGGGCTACCTGTCAGAGGCTTTGGAAGAGGGATCCGTTCAGCCCACAGACCAGCAGGGAGGAAGCAGCAGGGAAAAGACAACCCAGCCTCCCTCTCTCCTACCCATCCAGTCTCCTCCTGATACTCCCAGCCTGAAGTCAGAGGGCAAGGGGGCCTGTTGACACATCCAGGCAGGCAAGCTTTCTGCCAGTTTCCTGGGCAGGAGTCCAGGGTGGAGTCTGGATCTGGAGGTGAGGACAGAGAAAATCCCCAGCACAGATGGTCAGGAGTGTGGTGGGAATAGTCCAGCCCCAACATGCACAATGAGGAGGAAGCCAAGAGAGATGCCTGAGGAGCATCTGCAGCCAAGTAAGGAGCAGAGGAAAGTGACCCACACAGCAGATGGGGAAGGAGCGGCCGATGCTGGGAGGAAGTCCAGAGAAATCAGAAGGGCATTGATGGAAGCTGTTGGGACCTCAACCCCAAATCTGGAAGTGAAGCTGGATCCTGGATCTTGGGACTAGGTGGTTCCTAACGCAGTTCAGATTAAGGATAGGCAGAACATGTCAGCTGTGTCCTGAGGGGCTGTGGGGACTTAGGTCAGAAAATTTGTCTTCAAGTGCAAGGGGTGAATTTTAGAGTCCAAAATAGGAAATGGTGGAGGTCAGAACCACTGACACAGGAACAAAGGTGGGGAAGAGGAGAGGATGTACATATGTATGTGTGGATGGAAGGATGGTTGACTGGATGGATGGTTGATTGGATGGATAGACAGATGGATAAATTAGTGGATGGGTGGGTGGGTGAGTGAGTGGGTGGGTGGCTGCTGGAAAGGAGGAAGGAAGGGAGGGAGGAAGGGACCACATTCCAGGCACAATCCCCCTATTTTCATGTTCTTCAAGCCTCATGGGACTCTTGTGAGGTGAGACTGATTTGTTCCCATTTTATGGATGAGCAAAGTAAAACACGAGGAGGTTGAACAAACCCTCGGAGGTCACACATCCAGTTGATGGTGGAGCTAGGACATGCACTACGCTTTTTGATTCTGCAGCTTGTTTTGAAAGTGATTTCTTCTCCTGATTTAGAAGCAGACAAGCCAGTACATCAGCCAACACCTCCCCAATGACAGCAGCAGAAAACAGCTTCTCAGCTGCCTGGTGTTGGATCTTGGTTCTGTCACCGAGGAAGCAGATGGTCCCAGGTCATTACCTCACCTTTCCTGCGCCTCCGTTTCTTCAGAGAGACAGTGGGAACAATGATAGCACCAACATCAGAGCTGATGAGACGCTGAGATGACTCAATGTACATAAAGTACTTAGAAAATGCCCTGCAGTGACAGGTGCTGGGGAGTGTTAGTCCTTCATATCAATCTATCAGATCTCTGTATACCCAGATGCTTAATTCTGTGTATTTCACATTGGACCAACAGTCCATCCTCTCCCCTCCTAAAAAAAAAAAAAAAAAAAGTCTTTTGGCTTCTCATTGAGAGAGCTGAGAACCACATCAGAGCTTGGAACGGTTTTCAAAATTCCAGGAAAGACATAACTTACAGTTCCCAGGAGAGGCGGCTTCAGGTCAGTAATCAAGACCGAGCATGAGTGTGAGGAAGCAGCTCCTGCCGGACACCTCGGTGCTGCCAGTACTTATTAAAAATGTGTCCCCATTACCACCATTCTACTAACACGAAAGTGCTGTCTGCACTTCAACAGGGTTTCCAGCACGGAGGCTGCTGCTTGACATATAGGCTTCCTGCTTCTTTGTGGCTTCTTTGTTCGGGGTTCTTGTTCCCTTTCTGGGTACTGGTGGCTTAGGCAGGAGGTAACAGACATTGGGTTGCAGAATTCAGGATCTCAAAGCTAAAAGGCACCTCTGGGAATGAGGTCAGTGGTGTGTTGTAGAGCAAGAATGCAATATTTAGAGCCAGAGGATGATCTAGTTCATATTTGTGTCTTTAGTATTTATGAAGTCATTAATAGAGTCATTTATTCATTCATGTATTCACTCATGTATTCAATATAATAATACAATATTTTTATATTGTATTATTATGTATAATATACTAATTTTATATTCACTCAGTTAATTATTCAACAGATAACTGTCAGCACTGTGGCAGACAGACCCAAGGGTGGCCCCCCATGACTCTTAACCCCTGGGGTTCATTTAATCCCTTCCTCCTGAATGTTGGGTGTTACCCTATGACTTGATTCTGGCCAATAGACTATGGGAAAGAGGAAGGAATTCTGTAGATTACAATGCTAAATTTATGCGGTTTTGAGTTAATGCAGAGAGAGGTTGCTGGGTGGGCCTGGCTTAATATGGTGAAAACTTTTAAAACAAGGACTGAGTACTGCCTGAGTCAGAGCCTCTCTCCTGCCAACCTTTATGAGGCAATCTGTCATTCAACTGCAGGAAATAGATTCTTCCAACAACTTCAATGGTCTTGGAAGTAGATTCTTTCCCAGCCAAGACTCCAGATGAGAACACGGCCTGGTAGACACTTTGACTGCAGCTTTGTGAAATCTGGGTGGAAGACCCAGCTAAACTGGGCACAAACTTTTGGCCCAAGGAAATCTTGAAATAATAAATGTGTATTGCTTCAAGATTCTAAGTGTGTGATGATTTTGTTATGCAAAATAGAAAACTAATATACGCAGCTACGACATGCCAGATGCTGTAAAAAAGAAGGATGCTGTGGATAAAATAATACACAAAATAATCTATCTCCTGTCTCAATAGGTTTGCAGTCTAAAACCCTGCCAGGCACAGCGTAGATGCTCAATAAATGTTGTACAGACCATGGGCTTCCCAGGTGACGAAGTGGTAAAGAATCCACCTGTCAATGCAGGAGATGTAGGAAGACCAGAGTTTGATCCCTGGGTCAGGAAGATTCCCTGAAGGAGAAAATGGCAACCCACTCCAGTATTCTTGCCTGGAAAATCCCATGGACAGAGGAGCCTGGAGGGCTACAGTCCATGGGGTCGCATAGAGTCAGACACAAGTGAGCACACACAGACTTATTGTCAGCTCTTTTCCTCTCTATGGGACCTTACGCAAGTCGGGTGACTTCTCTGAACCTCTGTTTCCTCAAGTGAAAAACGTAGACAACACCATCTGCCTTAGGTGACCACTCTTGAGTATGCTCTGAATATCTGAATCATTGAGCAAAAATGTAAGTTATTCTAGTATTTTATTTCTTGGACTCAGGGTTCTTTTGTTTATTTGGCTATACAACATTTTTTTCTTCTAAGTTTCAGGTGTACAGCGTTATAATTCAGCATCTGTATATACAACAAAGTGACCACTACCACGAGTCTAGTTACCATCCAAACAGTACAGTTGACTTCCTTCACCTGTTCTGTTCACCCCTCAACCCCCTCCCCCTTGGTAACCACTAATCTGTATTTTAATTCAATGTTTTCCTCTGGCCTTGCACACTGGGCTTCTGTTTGGGAGACATTTCTGAGCACCAGGCTTCTCCGCTGGGTGCTGAGGATACCTTATAGCCAAGGAGCCCCAAAGAGACAGAGCTGATAAAAACAGCAACCGTCCAGTGAGAGGATGCTGGAGGCTTTCATTGCCTTGGGGTTCAAATCTCTGTCCTCTTCCAAGCAAGAGGATGCATTTTCTCGTTTTACTTCCCGACATTGTCCAGTGATTGTCCCACCCTAACTCGGATTAGGTGGCGTCTCAGGCAGTCCAGATCCTGGGCATCCCTTGCGTGAGGTCAGGGGTCACACCTTCCTGCCCCGATACCCCCCACATTGCCAGTTTCCCACAGTAGGTGCACCGTACACGTCCGCTGACGGACCGCTGATTGATCTGATTCTGTAAAGTGCCTTGCTCAGCCACATGGGCCCAGAGAGGCTTAATAAAGGCTTTTTGAAGATGATAAGAAACAGAGCTGCCTTGTTAAGATTCCGGGGGCCTCGGATTCTTCTTCAGCGGCAATATCTTCCCTTCTTCTTCTTTTTTTTTTTTTTTTTTAAGTGCTGGCAGATAAAGCCTGCCGACTGTCCAGTGGGTGACACTGGAGAGAGAGCTTTGGGGTTTTTTTGATTTTTAAAGGAATACATTAAAGCAGTTCAGGACATTAAAATCTTCTGGATCCTAGCCAGGGATTGATGGTGGATTGGCAGATTTGCCTTTATTCTTGGTTGATAAAAGCATAGTCAGGGTAAATCTGGGTGAGATGGAGTTGAGAAAGGTGGAAACAGCGCTAGGCTGGCTTTGAGGGAGCTGAGATCTGACGCAACACACCCACCACCCACTGTAGGTTGCTAAAGATCCTCCTTCTCAACCCTGAGCCTCCGTTTCCCCAGCTGCAAAGCCAAGGGTGAAAAATGGATAGAGAGACCCCAATGTTTGGAGATTTCCCGTAGAGTGAGACTAGGCTTCTCATTGCTCAAGAGCAAGATCGGAGGAGAGAGAGAGCCAGGGAAGGGATGCTGTGCCCACAGACGTGGATTAATGCCACCCGGGTATCCAGGCAGACTGCTGGGCAGGAGAAGAGTCAACAACTTGTGCCTGCCTTCACCCTTACCCTGGCAGCTGCGGTCTCTAACAGAGGCCCCTCTCCAGAGGGGACCACAGCCATGAGCTCTCCAGAGTCTCCAGCTTGCAGGAAGATGTCCTGGGACTTCTCTAGAGGGATCTCATTTCGCCTCCTTTCAGGATCACCATACTGTATCTGGGTGGAACCAGGGAGAGAGGGAAGGGGGTGGGGAGAGGGGAGAAAGGAGATAGGCAAACAGAAGGGGTGCATGGCAGAGGTTTTCAATTTTTTTTTTCTATTTATGAGTCTCTTTGAGAATCTGAACAAAAGCTATCAACCCGCTCCTTGGGAAAAACACATACGTATAAAATTTTGTGTTTGACTTTAGGGGGTTTGTGGGTCACACTGATCCCAGATTGTGCTGTAAATCTGGGTGAGTGTGTGTGTGCTCAGTTGCTCAGTTCATGTTTGATTCTTTGAGATTCCATGGATTGTAGCCCACCAGGCTCTTCTGTCCAAGGAATTTTCCAGGCAAGAATACTGGAGTGGGTTGCCATTTCCTTCTCCAGGGGATCTTCCCCACCCAGGGATTGAACCCACATCTCCTGCTCATTAGAAATGCAAAATCTTGGGCCCCACCCAACTGGGAAGTTGTCATCAACATTTGAGCACAATTCCTAGCTGGTTCACACACACATGCAAATGTGGGTTCCTGGAGAGCCAGAAGAGTATTTGACAATATGCCCCCAATACCACTTAATAGCATAAGCAGAACTGCGCTCCCTGTGGAGCCCACAGGTCCCTGGGAAGCAGCGGAGCCACGAGGGCCCCTTTCTCTTCCCATCTCCATCTTCTTGGGACTAAGGTTTCAACACTCAGCTCTTCCCAAACAGCCCCCTTCATGCCTCTGTTGCCCCTCCCTAAATCCCCAGCAGCCAGGTTAAAGTTGTCACCAGGTACGCATAAAGCCAGCAATCACTCGGCACGCCTGTAATAGGAAGAAGCTGCCGGCGGAGATCCAGGGCAACACGCTTGGAAAAGACCAGATCTCAGCATGGGGTGCGGGTGGGCTATTTGCCACGAAATCTCTCTGCCTGGAACATAAAACATGAGTTGAACACAGGAAAAATCAATAGCAGCAACAACAATTATCACTTCCTAAGTCTTCCCATGTGTGGACACCCCACAGAGGCTTGGACTGCACTATCTAATTTAATCCGCACAACGACCCTGGGGAGCAAGCTGTGAGTATTCCATTTCGTGGCTAAGGAAACCGAGCACAGATAGGTTAAGTAACTTACTGGAGGTCACACACTGGGCAGGTAGAAAAAGCAGACTGATAAGTCATTAGTTCAGACGTTACAAATGGGGGCCATAGGCAGACCTGACCTGCACAGTGTTCTTGGAAGCAATATTTAAAAATCTCACCTATAATCTGGATTTCTGGATTATCTTGGAAAATCAGAATACTTTTTGGTATTGCAGGACTGCTGGTGGGATATCCATTGTCCAGGTTAAGGAGTTCCCATTACTCACCACTTACGGTATCTACTGACCTACGGTAATTTCAAGCTGAACACTTAACTATATGAGAATGTTAACAATAATAATGTTTTTGTTCAGTTGCTAAGTTGTGTCCAGTTCTTTGTGACCTCATGGACTATAGCGTGCCAGGCTCCTTTGTCCTCCACTATCTTTTGAAGTTTGCTCAACTTCGTGTCCATTGAGTCCGTGATGCTGTCTAACCATTTCATCCTTGGTTGTACTTCTCTTTTTGCCTTCATCTTTCCCAGCATCAGGGTTTTTTCCAGTGAGTCAGCTTTTCACATCATGTGGCCAAAGTACTGGAGTTTCAGCTTCAGCCTCAGTCCTTCCAATGAATGTTTAGGGTTAATTTCCTTTAGGATTGACCCATTTGATCTTGCAGTCCAAGGGACTCTCAAGAGCCTTGTCCAGCACAGTTTGAAAGCACCATAATAGCTACTGTTTACTGAGTGCTCACTACCTACTAAGCACAATGCGAAAAGGTGAAAAGAAAAGGTAGACTGTGTCCTCGGGCGCTAAGGAATCCACTCCACAACAGCTTATGCTCAGTGCTCACCCAGCATCAGCTTAAATTCCTCTGGGCACAAGCTTACTACCTAGTGAAGCTGTCCTCTCTGTAACACCACTGGACGTCTTTAAAATCCTTCTTTCTTTAGAACTCAAATCTGCACACTCTATTTCCATCAGGGGACTGGGCTACCTGGAATCAACCCACTTCATCTCCCAAGAGGCAGCCTCTCTGGAGATTCGAGGCCATCAGACTTCAGCCTGAGCTCTGTGTGCTGATACTAGAGGCAGATGGAGAAGACTGCTGGAGCTGTGTTGGGTTCTGAGAAGCAGGCAAGAATGGAGCGGCTCCTGGTTGCTTGTGGTCACTCCCCACCTGGCTCACGCCTATCAGACCCCTGGGGACCCCTCATCTCAGATCAGCTGGACTTTACACCACCCTTCTTGGCAGGAGAGGATCACAGGAGAAAAGTCCTGGGTCCCGGGTCTCTTACAGTCTTTCTTTAAAAAAATTGAAGTGTACTTAATTTATAATGTTGTGTTAGTTTTTGGTGTACACCAAAATGATTCAATTATACATACATATATTCTTTTTCATACTCTTTTCTATTACGGTTTATCACAGGATATTGAATATATGATTGGCCAAAAAGTTCCTTTGGGTTTTTCTGGGTGTTATACAAAAATCTGAATGAACTTTTTGGTCAACCAGTTCCCTGTTCTATACAGTAGGACTTTGGCTACCTCATGCGAAGAGTTGACTCATTGGAAAAGACCCTGATGCTGGGAGGGATTGGGGGCAGGAGGAGAAGGGGATGACAGAGGATGAGATGGCTGGATGGCATCACTAACTCGATGGACATGAGTTTGGGTAAACTCCGGGAGTTGGTGATGGACAGGGAGGCCTGGTGTGTTGCAGTCCATGGGGTCGCAAAGAGTCGGACATGACTGAGTGACTGATCTGAACTGAACTGAACTGATACAGTAGGACCTTGTTGTTTATTCTATATATAGTAATATGTATTTGCTAAACCTAAACCCGTAATTTCTCTCTCCCCACCTGCTTTCCCTTTTGGTAACCATAAGTTTGTTTTCTATGCCTGTGAGTCTGTTCCTCTTTTGTAGATAAGCTCATTTGTGTCATATTTTAGATTCTACAAATACCATATGGTATTTGTCTTTCTTTTTCTGACTTACTTCGCTTAGTAGGATAATCTCTAGGTCCATCCATGTCACTACAAATGGCATTATCTCATGCTTCTTTTATGGCTGAGTAGTATCCCATTGTATATATGTACCACATGTTCTTTATCCATTCATGTCAACTTAGGTTGCTTCCATGTCTTAGCTATTATGAATGGTGCTGCAATGAACACTGGGATGCATGTATCTTTTCAAGTGAAAATTTTGTCCAAGTATATGCCCAGGAGTGCTGGATCATGTGGTAGTTCTATTTTTAGTTTTTAAAGGAACCTCTATATTGTTTTCCATAGTGGCTGCACCAATTCACATTCCCACCAACAGTATAGGAGGGTTCCCTTTTCTCCACACTCTCTCCAGCATTTTTTATTCTCTTCCTTTCTTCTCTTTTCCTTTCTTAGTTCATTCATTCATAAAGCCATCTCTCCCCACCCTCTTCTTCCTCTCTCATCTGTCCATGTCTCCCATTGTGCCACAATCCTCTGTCCCTGCTCCTCCTTCCATGGACAGTCTTATCCATGTGCACAGCTTCCCTTTAAATTATGTTTTCACTGAAATCCTTGCCTGGCTCATCTCTGCTTTTCTTTTCTCCCCACTGTGTGATTTGCATAGATGTCCTCACATGCATCCAGCTAGGAGACCAGAGAGAGCACCTGCTTAGCAATTTCTCTTTGAAAAATTCCAATACCCGCCCCCTGCCTTTTTAATGGGCCTACAGGCTTTATATGACATTTTGATAAAAGCCTTCCCTAGGGTATCTCTGGTCCTGTCCTTCCCAGCACAACCTCTCCCGGGTGAGCTCATTCCCTCTCGTGGTTTCAAACACAACCAAAAAGTGTCACCTCTTCCGTGGGTCTCTCTGCCCGCACCTGGTCCTAAGGCTGCAGGCGTGAACAGCCAACTTCTGGCTGGGCATCTTTATCTTAGCCCACGTGGGCCCAAGTTGAACTCAGTGTCTTTCTCCAAATTCGTCCCACCCTCCTTTATCTCTAGCTCAGCGCATGACACCAGCACCCACCCAAAAGTTTGAACCAGAGATTCCAGAACCATCCCATCCTTCTGCCTCTCTCCCCATGCCCTGTTAAGTCATAAGGTTCAGCCACTCTCCCCTATAGACATGAGTCTTAACAAATCCCACTGCTGATAACACAATGAATGATGGCTGCTGCTGCTACTGCTAAGTCACTTCAGTCGTGTCCGACTCTGTGTGACCCCACAGACGTCAGCCCACCAGGTTCTCCTGCCCCTGGGATTCTCCAGGCAAGGACACTGGAGTGGGTTGCCATTTCCTTCTCCAATGCATGAAAGTGAAAAAATGAAAGTGAAGTCGCTCAGTCGTGTCCGACTCTTAGCGACCCCATGGACTGCAACCCACCAGGCTCCTCCATCCATGGGATTTTCCACGCAAGAGTACTGGAGTAGGGTGCCATTGCCTTCTCCAGAATGATGGCAGAATTATTGAATTCTAACCTGACTCCTCATGGCGTTCAGCATCTCTTTCGGGTACCACTTAAAAAGTCTCCAGTGAAGTCTCTTATTAGTCACCTCTCCATCTTTTGCCATCTGGCCTCCACGTGGGGGCCACAGCCATCTCATAAAAGTGTAGATTCAGTGGTGTCCCTTCCCAGTTCAAACAAGTTCAGTGGCTCCTCACTGCCTCCAGGCTAAAGTCCAGGTTGCTCCAGGTGGCCATGGGGACCCCATGCTCTGCCCTCTGTCCCTTCTCTGACCTCAGAGTTCTCTCCTCACTGCCTGGAACTTGAGTTCCACGAGCACTAAATTACGTGCCTTTTTCCACTCACCTCTCTCCTCCCACTTATGTTATCCCACCTGGCTGGAATATCTTTCCCTCTTCCCTTTGTCCAGTTAATTCCAACACATTCCTAAGAATTTCCTGAGGTACCTATAATTCAGCTCCTCTTGGCTGACAGAGTTCATTCTCTTCCCTTTTCTATGGCTAGCATGCAACCTGAATATCCATCAGTGTTTATGTTGGCATTTAAGCAGAGAAACCATCATTGAATGAACCCACTTGCTATTTTTATTCTGGTAGGTTGTTTTCCTTTTTTTCTCTGTGATCAACGATGCTGAATATTTCCAGGTGTAGCTATGTCTCCCTTCACCCTTAGGATTATTTCCCTGGGCTGGATCCTTGACAGCAGAATTGTGGTGAATGAACATGTCTCCGATTAGATATTTTGCCAAATGGCTTTTCCAAATGGGCAGGCCCACCTGTGCTGTAAACGAGTAGATGGTCAGTTTTAGGATTCGGCCTCCCACCCCGGTCCCCCTGGGGTGAAGAGAGAAGAGTGACATGTGATGTTGGCAGCAGAATGGGGTTTCGATTTAGAAATAACAAGCCCACTGGAAGGAGGAATTGGATCTCCATTTAGAGTGAGTGGCAATGGTTTAAAAATGGAACCTGAGGAACAGTGAAGCTCTAAATGAGAAGGAAGATGTCTAAAGACCTCAGTGAGTGACCGCTTGAATCCATAATCATCAGGAAAAATAAGATCGATTTTATTGCATGAAATGGATGCTTTAGGTGACAGCAGATGACCTGATTTGTTGAGTGTCAAATTTCCTTCAAGTTCCTGGTCTGGGGTTTCCAGCAGCCCTCCCTCCCTCCCCCAGCTTCATATCATTTGAATTCACTTACCCAGGGAGCAATCCAACTGAAAGTAGAGAGAGACTTTAAAAAGCTTATTTTGAAAATCCTCATAAGGTGTTTTGGACATCAAATAGCTCTTAAAAACCACGGCAGTACTTTCATGATTTAAGTGTAAATGATTCTGAAACATATGGATTACATTTCCCTCAAATTCCTCCTGGTTTTAAAAGTGAAAGGCAGAGAAGCAGGAGAAATTGTAGCTTGCCTGGGCTGTTTGGGGATTCGATTCGTGGGCGAACACCGTGACCGTGGGCCGGCTGGGTAGCCGAACATTTGCCCGGTTTCTGGCGAGGGTAACATTAAGAAATGCTCAAAAAAAGGACTCTTCTGTTTAAATCCTCAAGTCCTCTTTGGTTCTGAGTTCCTGTTCAGGCATAACAAGGACTTAAAGAAGCCGTTTCCAGGCTCTGATCAGTGGATCAAAATTTCCTGAAGAGCAATTCTGTATTCGGAAATACAGACTCCAAGGGGACACATCCCAGCCCTTCTGAATCAAGGTGTCTACACTGGGGCCCCTGGAATCTGTATTTTTAACAGAATTTCCAGGCACCAGGTTGGGTTAATTGCTATATTCGACAGCGGAGTTTCTCAGCCTTGGCTCTATTGGCATTTGGGGAGCACATAACTTCGTCGTAGCGGGCCCGTGCCAGCGAGGGTGCTGTTAGCATCTCTAGTCTCAACCCACTACATGCTGATAACAACCCCGACCCAAGTCACGACAATGCAGATGTCTCCAGACATCGCCAAACTTCCCCTGGTGGTGGTGCTGGTGATGGTGGAGAGGAGGCAAACTAAGTCCCCGCTCCACATGACTTTAAAGTGGCCAGCCAATCAGAGGATGGACGATCATTTGCGGCCGTGTGTGCTTCCTGTGTGTTTTTCTGTTGGGCGTGAATTGTGAAGCCATCTGCATATAAAAACAGAGCCAGGAAAGTGAATAAGGCAGGGGTAATCCCATGTGTTTTGTGTTTTTGCAGCTCCCACCTCATCGAATATTGCTCACTTGTTCTCATATGGTGCACATGTCGATTGGTTAGTCCCCATTCTTCACTCTCTCAATAACAGAATTCACTCTCTCAAATAACAGAATTCACTCTCTCAAAAAAAGATCTTCACGACCCAGATAATCATGATGGTGTGATCACTGACCTAGAGCCAGATATCCTGGAATGTGAAGTCAAGTGGGCCTTAGAAAGCATCACTACGAACAAAGCTAGTAGTGGAGGTGATGGAATTCCAGTTGAGCTATTTCAAATTCTAAAACATGATGCTGTGAAAGTGCAGCATTCAGTATGCCATCAAATTTGGAAAACTCAGCAGTGGACACAAGACTGGAAAAGGTCAGTTTTCATCCCAGTCCCAAAGAAAGGTAATGCCAAAGAATGCTCAAACTACCGCACAATTGCACTCATCTCACACGCTAGTAAAGTAATGCTCAAAATTCTCCAAGCCAGGCTTCAGCAATATGTGAACTTCCTGATGTTCAAGCTGGTTTTAGAAAAGGCAGAGGAACCAGAGATCAAATTGCCAACATCCGCTGGATCGTGGAAAAAGCAAGAGAGTTCCAAAAAAACATCTATTTCTGCTTTATTGACTATGCCAAAGCCTTTGACTGTGTAGATCACAATAAACTCTGGAAAATTCTGAAAGAGATGGGAATACCAGACCACCTGATCTGCCTCTTGGGAAATCTGTATGCAGGTCAGGAAGCAACAGTTAGAACTGGACATGGAACAACAGACTGGTTCCAAACAGGAAAAGGAGTATGTCAAGGCTGTATATTGTCACCCTGTTTATTTAACTTATATGCAGAGTACATCATGAGAAATGCTGGACTGGAAGAAACACAAGCTGGAATCAAGATTGCTGGGAGAAATATCAATAATCTCAGATATGCAGATAACACCACCCTTATGGCAGAAAGTGAAGAGGAACTCAAAAGCCTCTTGATGAAAGTGAAAGTGGAGAGTGAAAAGGTTGGCTTAAAGCTCAACATTCAGAAAACGAAGATCATGGCATCTGGTCCCATCACTGCATGGGAAATAGATGGGGAAACAGTGGAAACAGTGTCAGACTTTGTTTTTCTGGGCTCCAAAATCACTGCAGATGGTGACTGCAGCCATGAAATTAAAAGACGCTTACTCCTTGGAAGGAAAGTTATGACCAACCTAGATAGCATATTCAAAAGCAGAGACATTACTTTGCCAACAAAGGTTCGCCTAGTCAAGGCTATGGTCTTTCCTGTGGTCATGTATGGATGTGAGAGCTGGACTGTGAAGAAGGCTGAGCGCCGAAGAATTGATGCTTTTGAACTGTGGTGTTGGAGAAGACTCTTGAGAGTCCCCTGGACTGCAAGGAGATCCAACCAGTCCATTCTGAAGGAGATCAGCCCTGGGATTTCTTTGGAAGAAATGATGCTAAAGCTGAAACTCCAGTATTTTGGCCACCTCATGCGAAGAGTTGACTCATTGGAGAAGACTCTGATGCTGGGAGGGATTGGGGGCAGGAGGAGAAGGGGACGACAGAGGATGAGATGGCTGGATGGCATCACTGACTTGATGGATGTGAGTCTGAGTGACCTCCGGGAGTTGGTGATGGACAGGGAGGCCTGGCGTGCTGCAATTCATGGGGTCGCAAAGAGTCGGACACGACTGAGCGACTGATCTGATCTGTACTTCCGCATCCTTGCCCTGGCATCATGGCGGAGAGATGAAGGCCCACCCCTTGACTTTGGCCAATGGGATGCTAGGGGATGTGGGCGGAGCAAAGGCATTAGAAGGGTCTCTGGGTTGGATTTGTTTTCTTAGGCTCCACCAAGAAGAAGGTATGTTTCAAGTCACAGCTGCCCCTTTAGCGTGAGCCTCTTGCCTGGAAAATCCCATGGATGGAGGAGCTTAGTGGGCTGCAGTCCATGGGGTCGCTGAGGGTCGGACACGACTGAGCGACTTCACTTTCCCTTTTCAATTTCATGCATTGGAGAAGGAAATGGCAACCCACTCCAGTGTTCTTGCCTGGAGAATTCCAGGGACGGGGCAGCCTGGTGGGCTGCTGTCTATGGGGTCACACAGAGTCGGACACGACTGAAGCGACTTAGCAACAGTAGCAGTGTATAGAAAAACGCTGATTTCAGTAGGAAGCCTTGAGCCCAGCCTGACCCAGCCACCTACAGACCCACAAGTCTGAAGATAAATGTTAGTTGTTGTACACTCCTGGGATTTTGAGGTTGTTTACTACAAAGGAAAGTACAGCAACCCTGAATGAGGCAATAGGTGGAAATACTCCAGAGTTTTCACTAGAAAGTTTGGCTCAAAGCTCAAGAATGGAAGGCGGAAATACCAAGTCTCCGTTCAAGCCCCAGCCCTGTGCTGTTACTTGACCACTGTGTGACTGTCGTCACATAACCACTCCCAACTCTGCTTTTTCATGGTTTAACAAAGCCTACAGGGCTTCCCTGATGGCTCATTGGTAAAGAACCTGCATACCAATGCAGGAGACAGGGGCTTGATCCCTGGTACAGAAAGATCCAACATGCCTCGGAACAACTAGGCTCCTGTGCCATACGTCCTGAGTCCACATGCTGCAATTAATGAACCCCATGTGTCTAGAGTGGGCTTTGCAACAAGAGAAACCACCTCAATGAGAAACCTACTTGCTGCAACTAGATCAGATCAGATCAGATCAGTCGACTGCTCAGTCGTGTCCGACTCTTTGCGACCCCATGAACCGCAGCACGCCAGGCCTCCCTGTCCATCACCAGCTCCCGGAGGTCACTCAGACTCACACCCATCAAGTCAGTGATGCCATCCAGCCATCTCATCCTCTGTCTTCCCCTTCTCCTCCTGCCCTCAATCCCTCCCAGCATCAGAGTCTTCTCCAGTGAGTCAACTCTTCGCATGAGGTGGCCAAAATACTGGAGTTTCAGCTTTAGCATCATTCCTTCCAAAGAAATCCCAGGATTGATCTCCTTCAGAATGGACTGGTTGGATCTTCTTGCAGTCCAAGGGACTCTCAAGAGTCTTCTCCAACACCACAGTTCAAAAGCATCAATTCTTTGGCACTCAGCCTTCTTCACAGTCCAGCTCTCACATCCATACATGACCACAGGAAAGACCATAGCCTTGACTAGGCGAACCTTTGTTGGCAAAGTGATGTCTCTGCTTTTGAATATGCTATCTAGGTTGGTCATAACTTTCCTTCCAAGGAGTAAGCGTCTTTTAATTTCATGGCTGCAGTCACCATCTGCAGTGATTTTGGAGCCCAGAAAAACAAAGTCTGACACTGTTTCCACTGTTTCCCCATCTATTTCCCATGCAGTGATGGGACCAGATGCCATGATCTTCATTTTCTGAATGTTGAGCTTTAAGCCAACCTTTTCACTCTCCACTTTCACTTTCATCAAGAGGCTTTTTAGCCCCTCTTCACTTTCTGCCATAAGAGTGGTGTCATCTGCATATCTGAGATTATTGATATTTCTCCCGGCAATCTTGATTCCAACTTGTGTTTCTTCCAGTCCAGCATTTCTCATGATGTACTCTGCATATAAGTTAAATAAACATGGTGACAATATGCAGCCTTGACGTACTCCTTTTCCTATTTGGAACCAGTCTGTTGTTCCATGACCAGTTCTAACTGTTGCTTCCTGACCTGCATACAGATTTCTTAGAGTAGCTCATATAGCAACAAAGATCCAGCACAGCTGTAAAGAAATATATATATTTTTAAAGCATACAAAATAACCCACCAGTCTCAACTTGCTCATCTATTAAATGTACTGCTCTAAGTATGTGCTTGGTAGATTCGTAAGGGTTAAATGTGATGTGTGGAAATCATTCAGCCGTCAGTGTCTGGCCCACGGGATGCACATGATAAAAGTGAACTGATTTTATTATGCTCAAAGCTTAGAATATATGTGCATCTCCTTTCCTTCCTCCCTCCTTTCCTCCTTCTCTACCACAAATATTTCTTAAACGCCTGCTCTGCACCAAAGCCTATCTATGCTTGGGTGAACAGGCTCTAGAGCCCCGTGTGTGTGTACACCAGGCACCTCCAGGCCCCAGCACGAGATCCTACAAAGAGTTAATCCCCAGGTAACCAGGAGCCAAATAAATTCTGCCCCACCAAACATGTCCCAATCATCATTAGTCACGGCTTGTTGGACGGGAGGCTCCTCCCTGGCGCTTATCTTCCTGGCTTCTGTCCTCCGCCAGGCCGCCATATTTCACCTTCTGAGAACAGATGACCCCGGGGTCAGGGAAATGAAAGCCCCATTCAACAGGTCTGCCAGGGACTTGGCGGGGAAGGAGAGCGAGGATCAGTCGGCAGCTCCATCCTTGCCAGGACAGGCACGGAGCACGTGCTTTAGGGGCCACCAGGCGTGTTTCTTACTGTCCAGTGCCTGAGGGATCAGGTCCCAGGGACAGGATCATGGTGACAATGAGCCCAAAGCTTTGCTCCCCATAAAAGTCAAGCTGGGGCTGGAGCCTGGAGGCCCTATTTGCATAGAGTCTCCCAGGATGCCTTACTGCAGTCCTGTCCAGGGAGGGATTCCAGGATGGGGGTCCAATTCCAGCTCTGGGTTGGTAGGGGGTGAGGTGCTTGCCTCTGGGAACCATACTGAGAGAGGGGCAGAGGTGATTCCTATTCTCCTGGGGTTTACATCCTAGGAAGCACCTGCTTACCCACTAGGCATAATGTTTTCAATTCTTTAAAATCAGAAGAAAAAAAATAGTTATAGAAATGTTTTCATTTTTCTCTCATCAGAAAAATATTTTAAAATTAATTATTTTTAATTAAAGAATAGTTGATTTATAGTGCTAATTTCTGCTGTACAGCAAAGTGATTCAGTTATACATATATGGATTCTTTTTTATATTCTTTATAAATATAAAGATAGTTTATATTTATAAATATAAATATTTATAAAATTTTATAATGGTTTATAAACCATTGGATAAATGGTTTATCCCAGGAGAGTGAATATAGTTCCTTGTACTGTACAGTAGGGCCTTATTGTTTATATGTAGAATCTAAAATATGATACAAATGAATCTATTGATGAAGCAGAAACAGTCTCACAGACATAGAGGGCAGACTTGTGGTTGTCAAGGGGGAGGAAAGGAGGGTAGGGGAGGGATGGATTGGGAGTCTGGGATTAGAAGATGCAAAAAAAAAAGAAAAAGAAAATTTTAGGCCATGAAAATTGACTTTTACCTATTCAGAAAGAAAAAGAAAATGCTTAAGTATTTAAAGTGATATCAAAAACAATTTCTAATGTTGATATTACTGTGATAGAAGGGAGAAATCCACAAAGGCAAAAATGCATGAGGGCAGGGAAATTCATCATTCGGCCCTGAGTGAGGGAGATAAGCCATCCACATGGGAACAAATAAATGGATGAGATACACTCAGATCCATAAAACACAACAAAGGAGAGAAAAATGACTCGAGGTGAATATTACTTTTGTGAGGAGCTAGGGAAATTAGAGGTAAATAATAATAATAATGAGAAGGCAATAGCACCTATATTTATCAATGCAGATTAAATAAATTAAAATGTATAAAAGGCCTGGCCTTTAAGAAACACTCTCAGAACGTCCCGGGTGGTCTAGTAGTTAGGAGTCAGCCGGCCAGTGCCAGGGACACAGGTTTGATCCCTAGTCCAGGAAGATCCCACGTCCAGTAGGGCAACCAAGCCCATGTGCCGCGATTGCTGTGCCTGTGCTCTACAGCCTGCAAGCTGCAATTACTGGAGCCTGCGCCTAGAGCCTGTGCGCTACAACCAGACACTGCACACTGCAGTGAAGACCCAGGGCAGCCAAAAATAAATAAATAAAAGAAGTACTCGCTGTGAGTACTTCTATTGTTGTAGTTGTTATTATTGTTCTACATGCCAGTGCTGTGCTTAGTCACTCAGCCACGTTTGATTCTTTCTGATCCCTGGACTGTAGCCCACCAGGCTCCTCTGTCCATGGGAATTCTTCAGGAAAGAGTACTGGACTGATTGCCAGTCACTGAACTCAATAGTTTCCATAGTTTGTACATGTCTTTTATCTTAGTTTCCCCAAAAGCAAATCTTGACACCAGAAAACAGATGTAGGTGGTTTAGGGCTTCCCTGGTGGCTTAGTGGTAAAGACTCTGCCTGCAATTCAGGAGACCCGGGTTCGATCCCTGGGTTAAGAAGATCCCCTGGAGAAGGAAATAGCAAGCCACTCCAGTATTCTTGCCTGGGAAATCCCATGAACAAATGAACTTGGTGGACGATAGTTCATGGGATCGCAGAGTCAGACATGATTTAGTGATTGAGCATGAAAAATGTGGGAGCTGATTCTGGGAAGCAGAAATTTAGGAGAGAGCAAAAAGCAGGGATGAAGACAATTAGAGGTCTATGATGGACTGAACATTTGTGTGCCCCCCACCCACCCAAATTCATAGGTTGAAACTGTAACCCCCAGTAGGATGGTATAGGAAGTGGGCCTTTTGGCGGGTAGGCAGGTTTAGATGAGGTCTGTAGCAAGGAGCTCTCCACGGTGGGATTATACGTGCAAACACTGCAAGAAGGTGGCCTTCTGCAAGTCCAGAAGAGAGCCCTTACCAGACACTGAATCTGCAGCACCTTGGTCTGGAATCCAAAACTCCAGAATTGTGAGGAAGAAAGTCTGCTGTTTAAGCCACCCAGTCTATGGTATTCTGTTAGAGCAACCTGAACAGACAAGACAGCACATTCATGAGCAGATGTCCCTGGTGTCTCTCTGAGGAGCCATGTAGAACACGCCTCCGAACTGCCCCCAGAGAGGCCCAGGACGCCTGCGCACCCCGCAGTGGCATGGGAGAACATCTTTAGGCAGAAAATAAGGGCACCACCAGCCAGCCCAGGAACCCTGAACTTCAGCTGGGGATGGACTGGGAGCTGGTGAAAGACTTGTGGAGCCAGGAATCTGAATCTGCCTAATTCATGAAATCGTGGTTACAGCTCTACATGGCAGATACTGTGAGGATGTGCCTTTGGGGGACAAGGAAACCAAAGCACAGACAGGTCAAGTGACTTGCCCAGGACCACACACCAAAATGAGGGCCAGAGTCCAAGTCTATCCATTCCCCACAGCCTGGACACTGAGACACACAGCAGCACCATGGCTAGAAGTATGTGCTTTGCAGCCAGACCTTCTGTATTCAAATCCCAAATCTGTCAGGTATGAGTAATGTGATTTGAAGACTTTTTAAAAGATAAAAAAATATTTATTTTTATTTTTTGGCTATACCACATGGCTTTGTTGTTCAGTCACCAAATCGTGTCCAACTTTTTGTGACCTCATGGACTGTAGCTCACCAGGCTCCTCTGTCCATGGGATTTCCCAGGTAAGAATACTGGAGTGGGTTGCATTTCCTTCTCTGGGGGATATTCCTGACCCAGGGATAGAACCTGGGTCTCCTGTATTGGCAGGCAGATTCTTTACCACTGAGCCACCAGGGAAGGCCCACCACATGGCTTGTGGGATCTTAATTCCCCTCAGGAATCGAACCTGTGCCCTCTACAATGGAAGTGTAGAGTACTAACCACTGGACCGCCAGGGAATTCCTTTGAAGACTTTTTTTTGCCTCTTTGTACCTCAATTTCCATGTTTAGTTGTTGTGATGATTAAAAGATTTGCTATTTGCGAAGGATTTAAAACAGTTTGGGGGTATATAATAAATTCTCAGAGTTCCCATTATTATTCCAACCCAGTGATTTTTAGAGTGTGGTCCCCAGGCCAGCAGCATCAGTGTAACTTGAAAATTTACATTCTTGAGTCTCATCCCAGACCTGCTGCATCAGAAACTCTGCAGGTGGGGCCCCACAAGTCTGCGTTTTAACAACGCACTACCCAGGTGGTCCTGTTGCACACTTAAGCTTGTGAGACCCTATTTCACAACCCCACCGACTCTCACTCTCCAGATATCATCTGACATTGTCCTGCAAGTGGCCACAGTGACTTCTGCACCTGAAGCATGTTCTAAAGGGATCAGAAAAAGCTTCTGCCCATGACCTTCTCCTGTAAAGCTCTTCATATTAAGAGTTAACTTCTGGTTCAAATGCAGTGATTCCTGGAAGAGGTAAAGAGGAAGTGTTTTGTGGCTCACACTTTAGTCAAAAATAGCGAATGGAGTGAAGTTTAGTTGAGAACAGGTTACATATAAGGAGAAACTAGCAGAGCCTGAGAATTTAGGCAGTTTGGAGAAGATGAGGCATTCAGGAGAGTGGAAGATGGTTGTGGAAAAGAAGGTAGAATAATAATAGAGAGAGACCTTATCTACATCACACTTCATGCCAATTTTTAATGAGATGGTCAATATATAACTTTGCATTAGCTTAAGGTGTATAATAGGGCTTCCCAGGTGGTGCAGTGGTAAAGAATTCACGTGCCAGTGCAGGAGACACAAGAGACGCAGGTTTGATCCCTGGGCCAATTGCAGGAAGAGGAATCCCAGGAAGATCCTCTGGAGAAGGAAATGGCAACCCACTCCAGTATTCTTGCCTGGAAAATTCCATGGACAGAGGAGCCTGGCGGGGGTCATGAAGAGCCAGACACAACTGAGTAACTGAGCACACACAAGGTGTATAATATGAGGATGTGATATGTGTACATATTTACACAACATTTAAAAATTGGGTTAATGAGACCATCCACACCAGTCAGGATCTGGCTAAGAAAAGAAAATGAAACAAAGCAAAACACCCTAGGATTTTCAAGCAGAGGGAATTTAAAACAGGGACTTGGGTACTTCATAGACATAGGAGTTGATAGCAGTCAAGCAAGGGATGGTGACGTTACCCAGAGACTGGCAACTCAAGAAGCTGATACTGGCCCTAGGGCTGGAGAAACAGAAGGAGGTGATATTACCAGAAGTCAGATACATCTAGAATAAGTTGGAACCAGAATAAGGGCTGCTTGGAAGGAGCTGGGACCATGCAGGAGGAGAATGTCTGAAGGAGCTGGCGTCATGGAGGAGACCCAGTCCAGACTGGAGATGCCATAGGAAGCAGAGAGAGAGAGAGATTCTCCTAAATATCTACCTAGGGTATCTACTATTAGGACCTCCCTTGGGCCAACTCGGAGAAGGCAATGGCACCCCACTCCGGTACTCCTGCCTGGAAAATCCCATGGATGGAGGAGCCTGGAAGGTTGCAGTCCATGGGGTTGCTAAGGGTCGGACGCGACTGAGCGACTTCACTTCCCCTTTTCAACGTCACGCGTTGGAGAAGGAAATGGCAACCCACTCCAGTGTTCTTGCCTGGAGAATCCCAGGGATGGGGGAGCCTGGTGGGCTTCCGTCTATGGGGTCACACAGAGTCGGACATGACTGAAGCGACTTAGCAGTAGCAGTGGGCCAACTATCCAGAGAACAAAGGAGCTTGGGAAATGTAGTTTCCTGAGACACAGAGCTCCTAGCTAAGGAGTGTGAATGACTCTGAAATCCATCCTTCCTTTTGTTTTCTACATTCCTTCCTTTCTCCCTTCCCTCATTCCTCTCCCTCGCTTCCTCCTTTTCCATTCCAGGTGGCCATCCACCACGGTAAACAAGCGGATACTGGTAAACAAAATCAGAAGATTCTCACACTTCCATCTGTATCTCAGGGGCACTCTCTGTGAGCCCTAGAGAAACAGGACGCTGGAGAGGATGTCAACTGTCTGTGCTTCAGGCCAGAGATGAAGGGCTGGTTAAAAGGGCAGCCCGGTTCTTGAGATGAGAGCCTCCCTCTGAGGTCCTGCAGAACCCCCTGGCTCAGGCCAGCCTGGCTTTTCTCAAAGGACAGGTTTCTCTGATCTCTAAAGATAAATGAAGCCAGTGGTGGGATTGGCAAGATTTGTCCTGCTTCAGACAGATTATTCCACATGGGAGAAACGTGGCTCGGGGTTCATCCATAAGTTTCCCCGCAAGCATCTCTTCTACTGTGTGAGTGTTGAGAATAGGAAGCAATCTTTGCAACAAGGACACACAATAAAACACAGGGAAATTGTACTCAATATCTTATAATAACGTACAACGGAAAAGAATTTCAAAAATAACATATGTGTATATGTATAACTGAATGACCTTGCTGTGCACCTAAACATCGTAAGTCAACTCTACTTCAATAGACTATACATATTAATAAAATTAAATAACCAATAGTGGAAAAGAATCTGTAAAGAACGTGTGTGTGTATAACTGAATCACTTTGCTGTATACCTGAAAGTAATACCATATTGTAAATTAAGTATACTTCAATTAAAAATATAAATAAAAATCAAAAATCAAAATAGAATATGAAGTTTCAAGAAAATGAAGCAATCAATAAACTGGAAAACAATTTCTGATGCTTGATTTGGTATAATAATACTATTATTATTACAGTCATAATAATTAACATTGCATATAGTGAAAAAAATTTATTGTGTGTACAGCATAGTAAGGCATAGCTGTGCGTGTATCTATGTGTGTGTGTGTGTTTTAACTGAGGGCGTCTAACCTTTTTTGTTCATGATCAGCAGTTGCAAACAGCTGCTATAAATTATTTTGATTGTCCAGCAACTTGCTGATTTGAGTCTGGCGTTCATGCTAAAACAGTGCTCCTCACTGATGGCTAGCACAGCTTTTGTGAGTTTGGACCAACCATTTATTCCTTCTCTCAAACATCTAGGTGGGGCCCCGTCTGAAGCCCTCAACTCAAAGCTGTGAACCAGAGAGCTCTGAACGCCTGCCCTTGTGCTGCGGCTGGGAGTCGAGGGCAGTTCTCTTCTTTCTGGTTTGCAGTGACAAGACACGCCCTGCGCTGTGGGCAGAGATCTTGAATTTGGAAAGCTCTGCAGGAAGAGCGATTCTGTAACTGGGAGACTGCAAGCCCGGAATCACTAGTGCAGTAATCCCTTGTCCACCGTGTGCTCAGCTCTATCAGACTCCTGGTGACCCCACAGACTGTAGCCGGCCAGACACCTCTGTCCAGGGGGATTCTCCGGGCAAGAACACTGGAGTGGGTTGCCATACCCTCCTCCAGAGGCTCGTCCTCAACCAGGGATGGAACCCATATCTCCTGCTTTGTAGGCTGATGCTCTACCGCTGAGCCACCTGGGAAAGTGCAAGGATATTTGTCACCTATTTTTGAAAGTGCACTTGAAAACACAAAGAGCTCCAGGCAGCCAGACAGATTCAGTCCTCTCTTCGTGGTTCAGTAGACTATGCACAGTCCACTGTCATCTTGCTCTCCTCCAGTGTGGAAAGATCTGGCCCCTTGTGACACAGGGCTTGCTGCTCTGCCCGTCCTCCATGGATCTCTCTCGCTGCTCTCCGGATCTCTGCTTTGTGCTATTCCTCTTGTGTTGCTGTCCCTCACCTGCCAAAACCTGACTCTGCCTGAATTCTCAGGTGGTGGAAGTGATTGGAAACTTCCACCTTGGACGGGATGGTGGAGAGCAGTCCAGGGTGGGACCTGAAAGTCAGCATTTCAACCCCCAGGGTATGCCAATACTGTTGGTCTGAGGACTGTATTTTGAATAGGAGACCTTAAGCTTAGCTCAGGGTTCGCTCTCTAGCAAGTTTTCAATAATTATTGTTGCTATTATGATTGTAATTCTTTAGTATTTTATTTATTCTTTAGTATTTTATTTATTTTTATTTGTCTGCACCACGTCTTAGTTGCAGCAGGTAGAATCTTTTATCTCCCTCGTAGCACGTGGGATCTGTAGTTGCAGCATGTGAACTCTTAATTGCAGCACATGAGATCTAGTTTCCAGGCCAGGGATTGAACCCAGGCCCTCTACATCGGAAGAGTGGAGTCTTAGCCCCTGGACCACCAGGGAAGTCCATGATTGTTATTGCTGTGACTTTATAACATATTTCTTACTGTAATTACCACTAAGTGACAGTAATGAGGCATGTCCTTGACAGGGCATGGAAAATAAGAACTATAAGGTGAGACTCAGGTAGCCAAGAGTGGGTGACACCCTCACTCACCCTGCATCTCCCAGTGGATTATGATAACGATAACTAATATTTATTGAACAAAGTTCATGCTGGGCTTTTTGCTTTGTTTTATCTCTGTGAATCCTTATATGAACCTGAGGAGGTAAGCAGTTATCACTGATCTTATTTTACATAGAAGGAAACAGAGGCTAAGTGAGGGTAAGCCATTCGGCCGTGGTCCTCTATCTAGGTCCTCTGTTCAGGCGCTTTGATGGCCAAGTGCAAGCACACAGCCATGTCTCCAAGCTGCCAGGAAGCGGGTGTGACAGGGAGCAGTGACTTAGGGTAAAGTCAGCATACTCTCAGTGTCTCAGGCAAGCCTGATACGTGGGAGGGGCTCAGTGAGCCTTTGAGAAATAAATGAGATTTATTATTAGAGTAAACCTGCCCCAGGAATTAATTCTTGGCCATGCACTGTGGTCAGCCTTCTTTCTGCTGGTGCTCTGGGCTTCTCTGCTCACACCTTAGGCTGCAGGAGAAGAGATTCTGCTTCTCCATCCAATGGCCTTTGGTGTATCAATGTCCCCCTCTTCCTAAGCCTGGATTTTACCTCTTTATAGCCAAGAGGAATGCTGACTGCAAAAGGGAACCTCTGAGCTTAGATGGGAAAATTTCACACAGGGAAAGGGACAATCAGAGTTGCCTCTGGGTCCCAGCACCCAATGTTTGAACTCCATTCTGTTTGCCTGTGTGCAGTGTAGACACGAGGCATTCACTTTGGCTGTTCAGCCTCCAAATCCCCTTCCTGTGTCCAGGGAGCTCCCCACTTGATGAATCCTGGGGAAGGCGAGATCCCCTCTGTCTACAGAAACAGAATGCCAAGTTCTTGCTTTCCTGGATTCTCTTGCCAGCGGGACGCTGACAGGTGACTCAGGTGTTGCAATTCATGCTCCACAAGGCAAGAGGGCTTGGCCATCGTGTTTGCTGACATAACTGCAGTTTCCAGAACAGTGTTTGGCACGCTGGATGCACCCAATCTGTAATCCTGGAGCCAACAAACTCATCTCATCACTCTTCACTTCTGCTTTCTTTGCCAAGACATGGTGATTTTAATACTGACCTGCCTCAAATTGGTGTGAAAGTGAAGTCAAAGCCATGAAGACTGTGATCTTTGGGCAACCTACTTATTGTTGTTATTCCCATCTGTAAAATTAGGATATGAAAGTGTCTGGCTCTTAGGGTTATTGGGAGAAAATCAAATGATTCAATACATGTTAAGAGCATGAAGTAAGTGACACTGTGTGTTAGCCCTTCCTTCTCAGTCTCCCCTATATATCACCACCACCATCACCACCTCTGCCACTGTCAACCACCATCACCATCTTCACCACCACCACCACCACCACCACCACGTCTATCCTAGTTTAGGTTAAGGGCATTTGATAAACAACCAGTTGAATCTGAATCTTATCAACAAAGAAATTGCCTCTTCCATCTTTCCCTCTAGAGAAACTGGGACCAATTGTCCAGGTGCATCCTGCGAGCTTTCCCTTAAGAACTGTCAAAGTGTGCCCTAGTGAACCCAATATCTGTCTGGGTTCCTTTGAGCCAGGACTGGGGATTATGCTGTCGGCCTCTGCCAGCTCTGACAGGTTGGTGTGGATTTGGATGGGGAGGAAGCTGGAGAGAGAGCCTGTCCCTCTCAACCCCCAACAGCTCTGTAAGCAGAGATGAAGTCTGTAAGGGAACCGGCCCTCCGCTAAGTGGTGAATCCTAAGCAGAGTTCTGCAAAGGACACGATGTAGCTGAGTTCAGCCCAGTAAATGGAGGCCCTGGGAGTCAGACTTTTTACAATGAGATAATTTGAGAGGTGGGGCACAAGCGGGCTGGCTCCAAATGTTCCCTCTGGGAGAATTCCACTACAAACCCGTCTTGCCCGAGGCTTGTTCAGCAAACCCTTATTTATGGTAACATGCATTGCAGGAAATTTTTATATAAGGCATTAAAGTGCAGGCAATTTAGGACATTTGATCGTCTTACCTCTCCAACTTCCTAACCTCCATTTCCCCGGCTGCTCCAGCTCCCCCCATGCAGCCCCCTCCCTCATTCTTCGGTCTTTGAATTTCAGCTGGATGAGAAGGTTGATAATAGCTAAATAACACTGCAAACAGGTGCGGGCCTCTCCTGTCTGGACAGCTGCCATGGTTATGTGATTCCTCAGCTGGGGGTGTGTGGTTTGCCTGGCTCGTAAGGTTGGGGGTGGAGGTGAAGGTGCTTGTCTCCTCTCTGCATCTCTTCACCGCCCCCCACCTCCTTATTGCCCGCCCCCTCCCTGGGCCCTCTGGAGGGATATACAGATCTCTCACAAGGCAGGCAGAATTCTCTCTGCTTTCTTTGTTCTATTCTCCTAAATGGGTAACCTGTTTCAGCCATCCTGCAAACATCCAACTTGTTTCGAAGAGACCCTGGTGCTGGCAGAGACTGAGGGAGGGAGGAGAAGGGGGTGACAGAGGATGAGATGATTGGATGGCATCACCGACTCAATGGACGTGAGTTTGAGCAAACTCTGGGAGATAGTGAAGGACAGGGAAGCCTGGCATGCTGCAGTCCATGGGGGCTCAAAGAGTTGGACATGACTGAGTGACCAAACAACAACAGTTGGGGGGGGTGTCCTTGGTTACTTGGGACAGCTGAGCACGATACTAATAGCAGTAATAATGACATTAACAAACAACCACCATCAACATGGTTCCTGCTGCCATTGGTTGAGAGTTTGCAAAGCTCTCTCTTCATCCACAGGCGTCATCTCTATAGTCAGAGTTAAGACTGCCCCCAGGCTTTGGCAGTTCAAGTTCTAACTCGATCACTTAGCGGCTGTGAGAATTCCGGCAAAGGTCAAAAGCACTCGGTGCCTCAGTTTCATCATCTATAAAATAGGAATGATAAGATGGTCCTCTTCACAGGATTGTAGGCATTTAGAAAGGTACCTATAGCTTTATTTTTTATTTATTTATTTTTATTCTTACAAAAACAAGAAGGCTTGGTGGGATGGGATGGGAGGTGGAAGGGAGGTTCAAGAGGAAGGAGGCATACCTTATATCTATGGCTGATTCATTTTGATGTATGGCAGAAACCAGCACAATATAGTAAAGCAATTATCCCTCAATTAAAAGTAAATAAATTAAAAAAGAAAGAAAGTGAAATCGCTCAGTCGTGTCTAACTCTTTGTGACCCCGTGGACTATAGCCTACCAGGCTCCTCTGTCCATGGAATTTTCCAGGCAAGAGTACTGGAGTGGGTTGCCATTTCCTTCTCCAGGCGATCTTCCCGACCCAGGGATTGAACCCGCATCTCCCACATTGCAGGCAGGTGCTTTACCATCTGCGACACCAGGGAAGCAAATTAGAAAAATATGAAGGCTATTACAACCACCATTTTATTGGTAAGAGAATTGAGGCAGAGAGAGGTTGAGTTGGAGGACAGACAGTGGATTTTTATTCATCAGTGGGTCCTGTATACATCAAGGATGTTCGTTCACACATTCAAGAATTCTTTTTCTTTGTTGAGTGCCATGTATCAGGCACTGTGCTAGGGTTGGCCTGGAGTGGAGCAAATGGAAACAGAGGGAGAGCAGGCATGAGAGGAAAAGGAAAGCACGGAGTTCCATGGAGGAACTCAGAGCCAGAGGTAAAAAGACTGTTGCTTCCAAGTCTGCTGAGAAAATCTGACCATGGCTTGCAAGACCTCACTGCATCTGGGAACTAAGCTTCCTTCACTCTCCCATCACTCACATGTGCTAAATCTCTTCAGTCATTTCTGACTCTTTGCAACCCTATGGACTGTAGCCCACGAGGCTGCTCTGTGAGATTTTCCAGGCAAGACTACTGGAGTGGGTTGCCATTTCCTTCTCCAGGGGATTTTCCTGACCCAAGGATCGAACCCTCATCCCTTATGTCTCCTGTATTGGCAGGTGGGTTCTTTACCACTAGCGCCACTTGAATGAATGAAGCCAGCATTTCCAGCCACAGCTGTCTCTTTGCTGCACATGGAACATGAGCAAGACCTTTGTACTTGCAATCTCCTCTGTCTGCAGGACATCCCTCCCTCCAGACAGCCTCTCTCTCTCTCCTAAGCCTGTTTTTTCCTCCTCTCTTCTCTGTAACATCAATCATCACCTGACATATTTCTGTGTTTTGCCTTCTGTCTCCTATTTAGAATGTAAGCACCATAAAAACAGAGGCTTCATCTCTTTTGTTCCCTGCCATATGCCAATGCCCTGAGGAGTGCCTGGCATGTAGAAGGTACTCAATAGATGCCTATTGAATTAAGGAACCTAGGAAAATCATTGCTTGAAATTTAGATTTCTCAAAGATAAAGTTTGGGCTGTGAAGGAAAATGAATGGGCAGGTTGGATTAGCTTAATCTCTTCCACAGCATTCTCTATGCAGGAGAACAAAGCCCTGCGTGTGTTGGAAGGATGAATTCTGGGTTTATATATCAGATAGGAATACTTATGGTGACAGGTAGTGGCTTAAACCAAAAGAATATTTCCTGTTAGCTCAGATGACACCCGAGGAATGCAGTCTAAGACAGTTATAAGAGCTTTTAACAATAGTGTTAAAGTCCAGTTCTCAGCCATTCTTATCCTGCTGGCTTTCATTCACAATGCCTTTCCCCTCACAGTCTCAAGGTGGCTGCCACAGCTCCAGATATCATACAAATATCCCCGAAGAGAAAGGATACAAAATGTTCCTTGAAAGCTCTGTCTTCTTATCCTTCCCAGAAAGGGATTACACAGTAATTCCCAGTTGTGAGGGAGGCCATAGATGACAGTATCTGGCACACTAGAATGGATTAGCAATGATCTGCCTAGAAGGAGGATGTTTTGTCAGTTGGGTTGTTGGTACCCCAAACCAAACTGCTATATTGTTAGCAAGGGTGATGGGACAATGGGCGTAGATTCAACAATGCTTGCTTGAAATAGTCCCAACTTCACCTTCTACACATCAGACTCCCAGGACTTTTGTAAAAAAAAAAATTGGCCCAGTTAACTGGTCGACCTGTTCTGTACCAGCCATGTCCCTTTTCCCTTAAAAAGGAAGTTGTTAAAAGCATAGGCTTGGAATTCAGACTAGCACACTTTTGAATCCCATTTGAGGCAAGTGACTTCATTCAAATACAGGCAGAATTGGAAGAGAGTGAATTTTACTACCAGGAAGTTGTGAGAGCATCATAGCCAATTGCCCTTTAAGTGTTATAGTTTGTGATAAAAATTACTCTGAAATGGCCAATATGGCAAAACAGAATCCTGCCAATTTACTTATATGCATGTGTCAAAACATCTTCTCCCTTTTCCAGCTCCCTCAGTAAAGTTGAACCTCTAGGAAAATTTATTCTATTTAACACATGGTTCTAATTAAATGCCTGCTGTCAGATCCAAGGACCCCAGGGGTAAGAAAATTCACATTGAAAATTAAAGACTTTCCAAGTCTTTGCCAACTTCACTAAAAAACGGGGATAACAAAACATATGTCACTGAGTTTTGTGGGGATGGATTGAAAGAGACAATGTGTATGAAGTGCCAAGTATAGACTCTGAGAAGCAAAACAAAACAAAACAAAAAAACCATTAAGGCATCTTTGTATTAGACACTTGATTGGGTTAGTACCTCCCAAAAGACAAAGCACCTGTTGCCACTCCTCTTATGCATCTTTTAAATACAGTTTAATGCCATTCTTAGCACCTTTAATTAATACCTGATTTAATTTTTTTTTTTAACAAATGTGTCAACTGCCTACCATGGAATAGGACTGTACAGATTTCAAGGAAGCAAGATCTCTGACCTTAAGGAACTCGTGGATGATGTCAGTGGATCTCAAAGTGAGGCATCAACATCACTTGGGATCTTGTTAGAAAAGTGAATTCTTGTCCCCAGCCTGAGCTCCTGAATCAGAAGTATGTGAAGGAAGGGCCCAGCATTCTGTGCTTTAACAAGCCCTCCAGGGGAGTCTGATGCAGGCTCAAGTTTGAATACACTGGCCTAATGGGAGAGAGGCAAGTCAGAAGACAAGTACAATTTATTGTGATGAGAGTTGTGGTCCAGGTCAATCTAAGGGGCTGTGGGAACACAGAGAGGAGCCATTAACTCAACTTCGTTGGGCTTCATAGAGGTGTTAGAACATGAACTGAATCATAAAGGATAAATAATGAAAAAGCCCCTTTCCTGGAACCAGGAGGATGAATTTAATGATCTCCCAGGTGACCATTAAGTCTAAGACAAAGTTATAGTAATTGGTGGGGAGAATGGGCATGAACATCTGGTCTACCCTAGGTTGAGCCATTATAAGGGTGTTTCATAGGGTCACCCCTTTTGGAGATCCTTAGAAGAGTTCAGCTTAGAGGAACAGTGCCTCATGCTACACAGACCATTTGGAGTCTTGGGCTCTGCGGGGAGGCCCTCTCAAGTGCTTTGACTTTTATTAAAGTTGTGACAAACTGGGGTTTCTCTGAGGATTGAAGGTCTGGAGGCATCTAGAGGATGTCTCAAGAATGAGAATGTTGATGGTATAAATGAAGAACAGCTTTCCCTATGGGTGTGGAGAGAGAAAATAAGGACTCGGATCAGAACAAGTTGGGTTTTTTCTTGTTTGTTTGATTTTTTTTTTCAGTGTGCAAGGTTCTAGAGCAAGTTTTTTTTTTTTTTAATGTCTGTTGATATCACATATTGAGAGAATACTTTCTAGTGGGAAAATGGTCTGGTTAAGGGTGGATTCTTATGTACAAGGCTTTGACACAGTCTCAAACATTCCTGGAACGGGAAGGTACTCTCTCATTTCCAATGAAATATACATCCAGGAGTGGGATAAAAGGACCAAATATTGTCAAATTGAAGAGGAAATGCAGTTAATTTGTTAGTCCCAGACAAAAAGGAATAAGACCTCTGCCAAGTCAACTATTATGCACCATTGATTATCAGATACATCCTGATTTCAGAGATAAAAAGAAGTGAAAAATGTACACCTATGAGTAGATGAACTACAGTAACTGTGCCCCTAAAAGAAAGTTCAGGCGAATATACCCTTTGGGTTTGACTTTGATCCCATTTTATTTATTTCTTTGTTTGGTTGTCTTTAAAATTATTTATTTATTTGGCTGCTCCAGGTCCTAGTTGCAGCACACAGGATCTTTAGTTATGGCATGTGAACTTTTAACTGCAGCATGTGGGATCTAGTTCCCTGACCAGGGATTGAACCTGGGCCCGCTCCATTGGGAGTGCAGAGTCTTAGCCATTGGACTACCAGGGAAATCTGCCATTTTAAAATTATAGATTTTTTAGAGTTTGAAAGAAGTTCAAATGGTGTTTCTCAACCTCAAGACTATTGACATTTGGGGCTGAATGATTCTTTGAGGTGGGGGACGTCTTGTGCCTTGTAGGGTGTTTAGCAGCATCCCTGGCCTCCCCAACTTGTATGATAACAACCAAAACTGTCTTTAAACATTGAAAAATATATTCAGGGGTCGGGGGAAGGTTCATATCTTCCTCTGTGAGAGCTGCTTGATTAAAGTCCTCCTAGGTCTACGCTCCCCAAATCCCCAGCTTCAACCTTGCTGATTTTATACATAGAGAAACTGAGGCCCAGAGAGGGGTAGTCAATTGACCTGAGGGTCTTCTGTAAGTCCAACCAGAGACCAAGGAGTCGTTATCAGGTGGAGTTTTCTTTACATGCATGCATTTATTCCGTCATTCACTCAAGCAAGATTTTTACGGAGTGCTTATTAGGCATTGGTGCCATGTTAGGTCCTGGGGAAATAGTGATGTTTTAGTTTGAGTTTTTCCAGAAACCCGAGGGTTTGTGTACAGGTTGAGTACAAGCCCCAAGGTTTGAGAGAAGTGTTTGAGGGTAAGTGGGCTATGATGGAAGTCTGCACAGGGAAAGGAGGATGTGAACCCAGACAAGGAAGGCAGATGATCAAGAGTGGATTATTCAGGGGCTTCCCTGGTGGCCCAGTGGCTAAGATGACCTGCTTTCAATTCAGGGGATGTAGGTTCGATCCCTGGTTGGGGAACTAAGATCTCACATACCGTGTGTTGCAGCCAAAAAAAAAAAAAAAAAAGAGTGGATTATTCAGGTGGAAAAATGGGGCTTAATCCCACTTGGGCAATTCAGGGAACCAGTATTGGGCATGTCCCCAGAGTTACCCTGCCGGAGCGGTGAGGGAACTGAGGGTGCAAATGCCAACTCCCACCATTCATTGGTTGAGGCTGCACCTGGTTAATTACCCAATACTGGGCCTTGTGCATGGGCAGACATAGACTTCATTACCAGAGTAAACTCTGAGACAGATGCCTAAACCAATAAACCCTAAGAGGAAAAAACAGTTTAGGGCTTGGCAGTAGGAAGTAGGTTCTACTAGACTGGGCTGGTAAGGGGATTTAAGGGGGTACCAATGTTGAATCAGATGTGGTCCCCAGTCTCATGAAGCTCATGCTCCAGAGGGGTGACAGATGTTGTTTAGTCGCTCAGTCATGTCCAACTCTTTGCAACCCCAGGCTTCCCTGTCCTTCACTATCTCAGAGTTTGCTCAAACTCATGTCCATTGAGCGGGTGATGCCATTCAACCATCTCATCCTCAGTCTCCCTCTTCTCCTCCTGCCTTCAATCTTTCCCAGCATCAGGGTCTTTTCCAAGGAGTCGGCTCTTTGCTCTCCATTAAATGTAAAGCCACACAAATTTTAGCGCTATGAAGAACAGGTGTGTGGTGCTGTGTGTAACAGTGGAACGTGAATTAGGCCATGTTGTCATAGGAGGTTGCCCCCAGGGAGGTAACATTTGAGCTGGAATTAAAATCCAAGGGGAGGGGCCAGAGGGCCAGCATGTGCAAGGTCCCTGTGGCAGTAGAGAGCACAGCCCATTAGAGGAATTGACAGAGCCAGAGGGGGAGGGAGGAGGACTGGGGCCCCCCAGCAAGGGCGAGGGTGGCTGCACGTTGTGGTTGTGGCTGGAGAGGTCTACAGTGGTCAAATCTTGCCTGCGTGCATGCTAAGTCACTTCAGTTGTGCTCAACTCTTTGTGACCCCATGGGCTATAGCTCACCAGGCTCCTCTGTCCACGGGATTCTCCAGGCAAGACTCCTGGAGTGGGTTACCATGCTCTCCTCCAGGGGATCCTCCCGACCCAGGTATCGAACCCATGCCTCCTACAATGAAAAGTGCATCAGGAAGCCGTGCATGCTGAAATCCTGCTGACCCAACCTTCCTGACAATCCTTTGAGGTGGGTTTTGTTCTTGTCTCATTTTACAAGGGAGAAAATTGAGGCTTGGAAACATGAAATCACCTGACCCTAGACACTTACCTGGCAAGATGATAGAGCTGGATTTGGACTCAGGATGATCTGATTTCAAAACTCATATTTCTTCTTTGACCAAATGCATAGCCCCTGGAGACCCAGACCAGCCTGGGGAGTAACAAACTGCGCATGGAGGTAGGGGCAGGAGGCCAGAGAGGCTGGGGGAGCCTCTGACAGTTATGGTATATAGTTTTAATTAAGGCCATGGGGTGAAATCTGAGAACTCGGGTGTGGGTGGCCAGGAGCTTCCTCTCAGGGTGGATCTTTTGGTTCTTGGCAGCCTTCCTGATGCGCTTTCCTCCATTTCCAAAGGATAAATACCTAGCTGAGTGATGGGATGTTTCAGAATCAGGACTGTAGAGATAGGATCTGGGCTTTACACATAGGTGAATACAGACTGCATGGAACCAAGAAGGGAGACAGAGAGAGAGGAGAGTGGGCAGTACCCCATCCCACTGCTTTCTTCATTAAATATATCATTTTGGGGTTATATGTGAGTTTCCAGGTGCAGGGCTATTGGCTCCCAGAGTGGTGGCACAAGCCGGTTCTTAGGAACTACCCCGGAATGTCTGGAGACCATCTGGGGCCTTACTAAAGGAGCCTTGGGCTGAGGAACAGAGCTGGACAAATGCCCAGCTTTGCCCCTATTGTCTTGGAGTGACTTTGCCCAGTTCTTCCCCCTTTGGTCCATCCAGGGCTTTCTATGCCCTTATATAGAAGGCACCTTGCCTGCCCATTTAGGGCACCTGGTTATGACTAAGTTTCCAGCTCATCTCATCCCAGACCCTGTCCTGGGATTCCTTATTTCCTGATCTATCCTACCTCTCCCCAAGTCACCTGTGGGATTTGGGGGTGCAGGACTAGCATGGTAGAGGAGCTGGTCTGATGAAGGAGGCAGGAAGTGGGGTAGGGGTCCCAGAAACCTCAGGAAAGGAGAGCCTTCCTGTTCCTTAAAGTGAAATTCAGAGCCCTTCGCCAGGACCTACCCTTGCATTTCCTGGGGACGTGAGTTAGACTGAGCAACTTCCCAGTTTCCATCTGAGGTCTGTTTTCAGACCTCAACCCAAGAGTCTGGACAAACAGAAAGGAGAGACAGGAGCAGAGTAGAAGAACAAATCAAACACTGATGGAAGAACAAGGAACACAGACACCTGCATAAGAAAGGACAGCAATAGCATTTTAACAAAATATAGAGCTGAAGTCGAAACTCAGGGAAATCTCGAGGTCAGGACCAGAAACACAATTTGTGGGGCCCATTAAAAAGTGAAAATGCAGGTCCTTGTCTAAAAAGCAGGAGGAAAGTCCCAGGAAAGGTACTAAATTATAAAACTTTTTCCTTTCTCCTGTGGTTTCTTCTACTTAACCTGTTGTCATGGTTTTTACTTGCTATTTAATATGGTTCAAAGTTAAACATAAGTAAAGATGTAAACCATCACCAAGAATTGATCCTTTGGAGCTGTGGTGCTGGAGGAGACCCTTGAGAGTCCCTTGGACTGCAAGGAGATCAAACCAGTCCATCCTAAAGGAAATCGAGCCTGAATATTCTTTGGAAGGACTGATGTTGAAACTCCAATACTTTGGCCACTTGTTGTGAAGAGTTGACTCATTAGAAAAGACCCTGATGCTGGGAAAGATTGAAGACAGGAGGAGAAGGGGGCAACAGAGGATGAGATGGTTGGATGGCATCACTGACTCAAAGGACATGAGTTTAAGCAAGGTCCGGGAGATGGTGAAGGACAAGGAAGCCTGGTGTGCTGCAGTCCATGGGGTCGCAGAGTTGGACACGACTGAGTGACTGAACAACATCAAAAACCATGAGCATGAATTGTACCCTTCTGTATGTTGTGCAAGGCCAATTTTAAATGCAAATGTCAGTGCCTTCATCTCATATGTGGAATACGAAACTTCATAGTTTGTATTTCGGAGCTTATAACACATAACTGTTCCGCTGTATTCAATTCTTTGCAACCCCCTGGACAGTAGCCTGCCATTCTCCTCTGTCCAAGGGATTTCCCAGGCAAGAATACTAGAGTAGGGTGGACCCAGGGATTGAACCCACGTCTCCTGAGTCTTCTGCATTGCAGGCAGATTCTTTACCACTGAGCCACGGGGGAAGCCTGGCTCACAGCATAGTGTTTGGCTAACCTGTGCAAATAATATGAGTAGCAAAGAATAGAGTAGGATTTCTTGACTGACCTCATTTTAACTTGATGATCTCTGTAAAGACCCTCTCTCTACACAAGGCCTCATTCATAGAGACCAGAAGATAGGATTTCAATTTAGGCCTCAGGCAGGGGGGATCGGGACACAATTCAGCCTATGACAATCAGTATGAAGCAATTTCTGAATGCAAATGATGTTGTTTATTGTTTTCTTTAGATATACATGCAGGTGTACAGACCAATAAAACCTGGAAAGATACCTAACTGTGAACAGCAGTGCCTCCTATGTTGAGATGGAAGGAACAGGACTTGTTATTTTATTTTTTTAAAAAACTCATATTTATTTTAAAATATTTATTTGTATCTATTTATTTGGCTGCACCAGGTCTGAGTTGTGGCATGCGAACTTTTAGCTGTGACATGCGGGATCTAGTTCCCTGACAAGGGATGAAACCTGGGCACCGGCATCGTGAGAGCAGAGTTTGAGCCATTGGACCATCAGGGAAGTCCCTATTTATTTATTTTTTAATCTGTGGCTTGTTTTCTGGCCACACTGTGAGGCAAGTGGGATTTTAGTTCCCTGACCAGGGATTGAACCTATGCCCCCTGCAGTGGAAGCTTGGAGTCCCTAACCACTGGACCACCAGGGAAATTCCCAGGGCTTGCTATTAACATCCTCTGTGACCTGAGTCTTATTGGAAATGTTTCATGTGGATGATTTATTCATATGTGGTGTAGATGCTGTTGGCACCTGGTGTAGATCCTTCGGCTGGGCTGGTGCACTGCTGTCCCAGCTGCTGGGAGTGTTGGCTGCTAAGAGCTCAGAGCTCCTTCCTTCCATGGAGAATCGCTCTCCTGTCTATCATGTATCCCCCACATTGGAGGCAGGCAGTGTGAATGACTGACTAACAAAGGGTATAAAGACCCCCGGCCTCAAGGGGTCTGGGAACTGATTCTGTGATGCTGTCTGATTTCCTGAACTCCTCATGGGATCAGGTCAAGGCCAGACTTCAGCTGAACCACAAGATATCGTGGCTTCTGAACTTGCTTCCCTCACCTCCCTCCTGGCTTTTCTCTAGAGAGTTCTTCCTCAATAACGCATTTGAACAAAAGTTTCCATCCCAGGCTCCAGCCCTAGGGAGCCTGCTATAGTCTGAATGCTTGTGTGCCCTCCAAATTCGTATGATAAAATCCTAAAGCCCAATGTGATGGTATTAGAAAGTGGGGCCTTGAGGAAGTGAATGTGTATTTTCATTCACTAATTGTGAATAGGATTGCTGCTGTTATAAAAGAGAACTCAGAGAGATTCCTGGGGGGTCCCCAACCCCTGGGATCTAACACCTGAGATCTGAGGTGAAGCTGATGTAGTAATAATAGAAACAAAATGCACAATGAATGTAATGAGCTTGAATCATCCTGAAACCATTCCCCCTGATCCCCAACCCCATTCTGTGGAGAAATTGTCTTCTATGAAACTGGCCCCTGGTGCCAAAAATGTTGGGGATCACTGTCCTATTCCCTTCCATTCTGTGAGGACACAAGGTGAAGTCTGTGACCCCCAAAAGGGCCCTCACCTTCCTGTGGTGGCACCCTGATCTTGGACTTCCAATCTCCAGAACAGTGAGGAATAAAATCTGTCATTAATAAGGCATCCAGTCTATGCTGTTTAGTTGTAGCAGCTCAGGGGACTAAGTCGAACCAAAGACATATTCCGTGTATAATTTTTTTTAATGGCGGTATGTCTAATGGGTGTGAAATTTCTCATCCTATAAGGTTTAATTTGAATGTATTATCATTTTAGGTGCCTTGGACCACTGGCCCCTGGAGGGTGTGGGGTCAGGGACAGTCCATTTGCCACTGCCAGACCAAGGAGGCCAAGTTCCCTGGCTCCAGAGGCATCTTGGGACAGTCCTTAATGTCCCAAAGGTCAGCAATGACTGGACAGCAAGAGGAGCTCATTGGACAATTGAATTCCAATTGCCTTCAGAGGGAGGAGGGCAAACTTGTTTTGACGTTCCCTGGGGCAGATCAAAGGGGTTATTAGTGACCATTGTTAGGCTATGCTCCTAACCGAATCTTTTCCAATTAGGGAAAAATGAAATCTCTGCTCATTTGGTGAACCAAAGCAGAATGAGAGTCCCTAATGATCCCTTTGAAAGGCCACAGTGAAGCAATTAAATTGGTATAGCCTTTCTGAAATTTGGGATTTACCCTGTTACAACAAGAGCCATAAAATTGTCGTCTTGGATGAAGAAATTTGACAGCCATGAATTGATCCTAAGGAAATGATCAAGGATGTACACACAGTAACACATGAAAGATGTTCACAGTAGCAGTATTTATAACCATGTGAAGGAAAATAACTAAAGTCTAATGTAAGGGATTGACTAAGTCACGGTCCTTTGTAAGATGAAGGCAAAGCAGTTATTTTAAAATAGGATGTAGCATGAGAATTCATGACCAGCACATTTGAATGGCATGTTATTAACTCACAAAGACAGGTTTCAAAATAGATTGTATGACAATTTTTCTGAAAAGTATGGTTATGTAGGAACAATATGGAGTTCTACACACCTATCATATTAAATGTTGTCCGCATTAAAGAGTTGGTTATATTTAATTTTGGCTTTCTGCCTTTCTTTATGCCTCTCTATGTTGCTAATGGGTCTACGTATTTCAAAGGAATGACCCATCTGATTTCTTTCGCTATAGTGTGAAAATGACTAGAATTATCATCAGAGCACTGCAAAAACTCCTCGCAAGGAAGAAAACTTTTCTTTTTTTTTTTTGGAAAACTGTCTTCCCATCTCACAATGGGGGAATGGGGGAATTTTGTTAACCAGAGGTATAAACCATATTTCCCAAATCACATATCAAACCTACAAAAGGGAGGGAAGATTGGACAAATTCAATCTGTGCCCATAAAATAACAACTGCTTCTGTGATGTGGTATATCATTTAGAATTGTTTTTTTTTTCCAATTAAAAATAAAATCAAGAGACTTCCCTGGTGGTCCAGTGGTTAAGACTTCACCCTTCAATGCAGGCGGGTGCGGGTTCAGTTCCTGGTTGAGGAGCTATAAGATCCCACATGCCTTGTGGCCAAGACACCAAAACATAAAAAAAAAAAAAAAAAAAGCGATAGTGTAACAAATTCAATAAAGAATTATAAACAAGTAAATAAAAATAAAGTCAAGTTTAGATTTCTGTGACTATATGATCCCAATTTCATGGGAGAACATTCGGAAGCTTCTTGCTTTCCTTCTCTGATTCTCCATCTCTTCCCTTCTCTCTCCACCCTCACTGTGTTCCAAAAACATTTTAGGAAGCTTATATTTTCTTGCAATTCTATTTTGTTGCAGTCCTTGCAAAAGAAAAAAAAGAAAAAGAAAAGCAACTTTTCCAAGGTTAGCTGGAGAGAATCAATGTTCATATTCTCTCTTCCTCTCCTCTCCTTTTCTTTCCTGCTCTTTCTTTCATTTTTTTCCCTGAGAAATTATTTTGTTCGTATCCTAGAAAATAGGGTAAAAGGTTACCTCCTGTTCATGCCTTTTGTCTGCCCACTTCCCACCCCCACCTGGTGACTTCTGTTCTTAGTTAATGATACATTCTTTCGGTTTTCTTATGCATGAACAAGTAAATAGGCAGATAAACTTTCATCCCCTCTCTTTTACACAAAAGTAGCACACGTTACATTCTTCCTCATGCTGTCTTTGACAACATCCTTTGGGAATCTGACCTTTACTGTGTCATCACAGGCGAGCGATTGTTCCCTGAGCCCAGTGCTAACAGTTTTGTCTGCCTCTGGGCTGGATATCTGTCTACCCAGCTCTTCACCACCCCTCCCCAGCAACTGTCCACCCCTCTGTCCTCCAGCTAGAGCTGGCCAGTGGGGGCCTGGTGGGAGAGCCAACGGAGGGGGCAGGAGTTCAGGGTGTTTACCTGCTGGATCCTTCTGTTCTGGCTGGCTGTATATATTCTCGAACAACCCAGCTCCCTTCAGGTACTCCTCTCTCTGCTCCTTCAGGTCTAGGGATGCGTGTTAGTCTCCTGTTGCTGCTGTAACAGATTACCCCAAACTTAACAGCTTGAAACAACATAGATTTATTTTTTAAAGACTTTTCATTTTGTATGGGGGTACAGCCAATTCACAGACAATGTTGTGATAGTTTCAGGCGAACAGGGAAGGGACTCAGCCATACACATATACGCTTCTACTCTCCCCCAGATTTCCCAGCCGTCCAGGGTGCCACATAACATTGAGCAGGGTTCTATGGGCTATACAGTAGGTCCTATTTTATCTATTTTAAATACAGCCTTGTGTACATGTCCATCCCAAACTTCTTAACTATCCCTTCCCCCAATTCTTCCCCCAGCAACCCTAAGATCTTTCTCCAAGTCTGTGAGTTTCTGTTTAGTAAGTAAGTTCATTTCTATCGTATCTTCTTAGATTCTACATATCAGATCAGATCAGTCACTCAGTCATGTCCGACTCTTTGCGACCCCATGAATCGCAGCACGCCAGGCCTCCCTGTCCATCACCAACTCCCAGAGTTCACTCAGACTCACGTCCATCAAGTCAGTGATGCCATCCAGCCATCTCATCCTCTGTCGTCCCCTTCTCCTCCTGCCCACAATCCCTCCCAGCATCAGAGTCTTTTCTAACGAGTCAACTCTTCGCATGAGGTGGCCAAAGCACTGGAGTTTCAGCTTTAGCATCATTCCTTCCAAAGAAATCCCAGGGCTCATCTCCTTCAGATTCTACATATAAGGGACATCAAATGATGCTTCTCCTCTGTCTTACTTACTTCATTCAGTTTGACAGTTCTAGGTCCATCCTTGTTGCTGCAAATGGCATTATTTCATTCTCTTTCATGGCTGAGTAATATTCCGTTGTATATATCTACCACATCTTCTTTATTCATTCCTCTGTCAGTGGACATTCAGGTTGCTTCCACATCTTGGCTATCATTAACAATGCTGCAATGAACACTGGGGCGGGTGCCTGTGTCCTTTTGGACCATGTTTTTCTCAAGATATATGCCCAGGGGTGGGATCGCAGGGTCATATGGTAGCTGTATTTTCAGCTTTTTAAGGACCCTTTTGACTGTTCTCCATAGTGACTGCACCAATTTACATTCCCACCAACAGTGTAGGAGGGTTCCCTTCTCTCCTCACCCTCTACTGCATTTATTGTTTGTGGGTTTCCAGATGATAGCCATTCTGGCTGGTATGAGGTGATATCTCTTAGTTATGATTGGGGTTCTCTAATAGTTAGTGATGCTTTTGAACTGTGGTGTTGGAGAAGACTCTTGAGAGTCCCTTGGACTGCAAGGAGATCTAACCAGTCCATTCTAAAGGAGATCAGTCCTGGAATTTCTTTGGAAGAAATGATGCTAAAGCTGAAACTCCAGTATTTTGGCCACCTCATGTGAAGAGTTGACTTATTGGAAAAGACTCTGATGCTGGGAGGGATTGTGGGCAGGAGGAGAAGGGGACGACAGAGGATGAGATGGCTGGATGGCATCACTGACCCAATGGACGTGAGTCTGAGTGAACTCTGGGAGTTGGTGATGGACAGGGAGGCCTGGCGTGCTGCAATTCATGGGGTCGCAAAGAGTCGGACATGACAGTGACTGAACTGAACTGAACTGAATAGTTAGTGATGATGAACATCTTTTCATTTGCTTGTTGGCCATCTGTCTTCTTTGGAGAAATGTCTTCTTAGGTCTAATGCCCATTTATCGAGCGGGTTATTTGTTTTGACGCTGTTAAGCGTCATGAACTGTTTGTAAAATTTGGAGACTAATCCCTTATTGGTTACATCATTTGCAAATATTTTCTCCTAATGTGTGGGTTGTCTTATCATTTTGTTACAACTCAGATTTATTACCTTACAATTCTGGAGGTCATGAGTATAAAAATCAGTTTGGAGCTAAAGTTGTAGTATCAGCAGGGTGGTTCCTTCCAGAGGTGCTGAGCAAGAATCCATTTCCTTGCCTTTTCCAGTGTTTAGAGGTTGCCTGCATTCCTCAGCTCGTAGCCTCTTCCTCCATCTTCAAAGTGCATCCCTGCTGCTCCAAGGCACATCTCCTGCCTCCCTCTCAGATGGAGGCTCATGGTTACATTGGTCTCACCCAATCATTCCCTCGTTGCAAGATCCTTAGCTTAATCTTACCTGCAAAGTCTGCTTTGCTATTTAAGATATTGTATTCACAGGTTCTAGGATTAGAATGTGGACATTTTTAGTGGGAGAGAGGTCGACATTATTCTGTCTACCACAGTGAGGTACAGAGATTCCTTCCTGGTATTTCCTCTGGGGTGCCACACCAAATCCACTTGTGCCTTTGTAAATCATCCTTTTATTAAACTCACCTCTTATTACCCACATGAATGGACCATCAGCTTCTTGAAAGATCTTTAAAAATATTTTATTATTTATTTGGCTGCACTGGGTCTTAGTCACGACACAAAAGATTTTCGATCTTCACTGCAGCATGCCAACTCTTAGTTGTGGCATGGGAGATCTAGTTCCCTGACCAGGGATCGAACCCTGGCCCCCTGCATTGGGAGTGTGTGGGATCTTAGCCAGTGGACCACCAGGGGAGTCCCTCCTGCGAGATCTTGATGGGTGCACTCAGTTTCCAATCCAATGCAGGAGAGATAACAGACGCCAGTTCAATTCCTGGGTCAGGAAGATCCCTTGGAGAAAAAAATGGCAACCCACTCCGGTATTCTTGCCTAGAGAATCCCATGGACAGAGGAGCCTGGTGGGCTACAGTCCATAGAGTCCAAAGAGTCATACGTGACTGAAGCAACTTATAGGATAAAGAGGAGGATGTGTTCAATAGCATCCATTTCACTGGGGGTTGGGATGGCTTGCAGTGATGGGGTCCAGTGTCTAGACAAGGATCTGGCATTTTGCTGCTGTTCAGTATACATCTGCTCTTTGCCTGCAGGTGGCCAGAGCCCCTTTTGGCCCATTTCTCCTCCCCTGCCCTTGAGAAGCTTCACTCAAAAGAGTTGGGATTTCACCAAAGAGGAAGAAAGGCTTGAGAGTAGGAACTAGATTGGCTTGGTTGGGTTAGATGGTCTCCCAAAACACCTGTGCTTAGGAAGCCGTGTGAAGGCAAAAAAATCAGCAGCAGGTGGTGGGAGACATAGCAATGTGTGTGGATAGATGAGCCTTTGCACACTTGGGCAAGTGCAAAGTCCGGGCAACTGCTAGGATCAGTCTGCCCCTCTCATAAACTATCTTTAATAGTCTAACGCCTCACACCTGCTAGTACATAGTTCGTTTCCAATTCTAGCTCTGTCTTGGAGCTGAAATTTACTGAGTGTTTATTATGGGCTCAAAAGCTTGGAGTAAACAACTAAACCTTCTGAGCTTCTGTTCCCCCATCCCTAAAATGCAAATTGATTCACTCAACTAGGATGAAGTAAGTCCTCCTTAGGTGGCAGGTACGGCCCTAGAACCAGAGATGACAGTAGCTACATCATAGAGTTTGGATGACTGTTCAGGGGTTGAACATACAGGACATGTTGTGTATTTAATTCTTTTTCATTTATTTTATTTATTTATCTATTCATGTGGCTGCACCAGGTCTTGGTCGTGGGATCTTTCATTGCACACGGGCTCTCTAGTTGTGACTCGTGGGCTTCAGTAGTTGCAGCACACGCAGGCTTAGCTGCTCCATGGCATGTGGGAACTTATTCTCCCCACCAAGGATCAAATCTGTGTCCCCTCCACCGCAAGGACCACCAGAGAAGCCCTTGGGTGTTTAATTCTTTAACGAACAAAGAAACTGACATTTACAAAGCTTTCACATAAGGCTATCTATTAGGATTATTTATTTTGATATTATATTTAAATTTATTAGATTAAAAGCTTATCAACACACTGCCAAGTCAGGTCACCAGGTTCAAATCCTCCTATCTGTATGTTATCAACTGTGCAAGCCCCTTCTCCATCTGTTTTTATAAATAAAGTTTTATTGGAACACAACCACTCTAATTCACTTGTACATTGTCTCTGGCCACTTTCTTGCTCCAATGGCAGGGTTGAATAGTTGTGACAGATTGTATGGTCTGTCAAGCCTAAAATATATACTTTGTGGGCCTTTGCAGAAAAAAATTGTAGACCTCTGCACTGATTCATTGAAGATACTGAGTGAGGATTATTTATGTTCTCTCTTCTTATTGCCGTGTTTGGTTTTTACCTTTCCTCGAATCCTCCCCCACGTATTGTGGATAGCAATGATATTTCCATACAGGAATAATTTGTAAGGTCCTTTCTATAGGGATGGTTGCTGTACAGTGTGAATTCTGTATGGATTAAATTTCCCCCAAGTGAATATCAGAGGATTGAAGAACTTATTGTCAGGAGAAAGACCACGGATCATAGGTTAATTCCCATAAAATGAGAAACCTCGATGCAACGGATTCTTTGAATTCTCTGTGTTGCTCTGATTACATGATGAAAAACCCAGTCCTAGTCTTTTGTTAAGAATGAAGCTAAATAAATTTTCTTTAAGTACCTTATAACCAAATAGGTGAAATTGTTTTCCTAGTCTCTCAACAGCCAGAAATTTGGAATAGCCGGAATTTGGACGCCCACTTTAGAGAGTGGTTAAAATTAGGCTTTGGAGTCAGCTCTCTTCAAATTCAAATGCCACCATGGCCACTGGCTGGCTGTGTGGTCTTGGTCAAGTGACTTAACTTCTCTGGACCTTTGTTACCTATTCAGATGAGAGCAACTACCTCATGAGGTCATCGAGAGAATTACATGGATGATATATAGGAAACATTTAGCCAGGCGCTTTGGTAAGAACTCAGAAATGTTTGCTATTTATTGATTTATTGTTATTAGCAGAAATTATGTATTCTGAGAAACAGCATCCAGCCTCTTGCTGTTAGTTGATGCAAATAGCAAACAGATCCAGCCAGAGGGTAGGGGTTCTGATTCTCTATCAATGAGCTGTTTGCTGTCACGCCTTCAGGGCAGTCTGTCTCTGGACTGTGTGTATCGGTGGCTGGCACTTAGGAAACCCTCAGGAAGGCTTCCTGACCCCACCAAACCAGGGCACTGAGATCATTCAGATGAATTAGACGTGACCAGACAGGGACTGGATACCTCTCCTCATCCCTGGCTTCTTTCTCCCTGTTCATCCAGAAGGTCCGTGCCTGTGTAAATGGACACCCCCCGCTGAGTCCCAGCTGCAAGACACCAGGGCCTCCCCTCTGGACCACAATCCCTCCTGCTCAGAGAATATCTGCATCAGGTCCCCCAGGAGCCAGCTCTTAGCCTGGGAGTCTGTGAATCTGCATGATCGTACCCTAAGAATATCGATTTCAAGTCTCTGTTGAACCACCCCTCCTTCCCATCCCCTCGCTCTGTCATCCCCCCTCATCGTGGTACACTGAGCATTCTCTCGACGGTTCAGACTTTTAATTCAGGCAGGAGCTGGGGCCCCAGAATAGGGGGTAGGGAGGGGGGCAGGGGGCCGTATGGGGCGAAGAGGTGATGGAAGAAAATAAATTCCCCTTCACAGAACAATCAGAAGAAGACAGTCTAAAACAATGGCCAGACCATCCTCACGGGCCATGATGACAGCCATTTCGAACTTATCACACCCCGGCACTATATTAAGGGCCTGAGATTCCAGCGTGGTTCATTAGAGGAACATCTGTTGGAAATCAGCACGGAGCCGCCAGATATGATGGCTAAAAAAGCAGCTGGGGGTGGTGGGGGTGGGGGACAGGGGGAGGCCACTTCCCTGCAGAGGAAAACCGCCAAGAGGCACCAGCTTTTTGGCTTTTAGGTGGCTAGCCTCCTTCCTCTGCCCTAAAACCAAGGACTCTAATCTCAGCAGGGTCAGGAACATGTATCAAGAAGCAGGATGCATTTTCAAGATCCGAAAGTCGATGGAAGTAATGGGAATAGTGAGTGCCCACTGATAAGCACTTTCCATGTGCAAAGCACCCATGGTAAGTATTCCATGCAGTTATCTCATCCTCATAGCAACCCCATAAGTTTCCATAATATTGCTATCCCATTTACAGTTAAGGGAACTGAGGCTCAGAGAAGTCAGGGGACTTTCACGATGAGTGTATATGGTGATCAACAGTCCTGTTTTATCCAGAAGGCTTTCTTGGGATACAAAATTTTCAATGTTAAAACCTGGGATGGTCTTGGGTAAGCCAGGATGGAGCTAGAGTTTCAGTTCACATGTCTGATGTCAAAACCTATGTTCATATCCATTAGGTTATACTGTTTTTCCTTCATTTTGTGCCCATCCGTTCAGTCACACATTCATCATCATTACAGAAGTGTTTCCTGAATACCTATTTCGTCATGCTCAGTCATGTTTGATTCTTTGGTGACCCCATCGTCTGTATCCCACCATGCTCCTCTGTCTGTGGGATTTCCCGGGCAAGAATACCGGAGTGGGTTGACATTTCTTACTCCAGAGAATCTTCCTGACCGGGAATCTAACCTGTGTCTCTTGCATCTCCTGGATTAGCAGGCAGATTCTTTACCACTGTGCCACCTGTGAAGCCCATGTGCCAGGAATTATTCTTAGGCACAGAGGTGAAGGAAACAGAACAAACCCTCTGCCATCACAGAGCTGACATGGTAGTGGCTCCTTTGTTATAATGATCCTGTATCCTTACAGGCTTTATATTTTCCCAAGCCTGGAGGAATTTGTTTAATTAATAGTAACAGCAATTGACGGGGAAGGCAATGGCACCCCACCCCAGTACTTTTGCCTGGAAATCCCATGGACGGAGGAGCCTGGTAGGCTCGAGTCCATGGGGTCGCTAAGAGTCGGACACGACTGAGCAACTTCACTTTCACTTTTCCCTTTCATGCATTGGAGAAGGAAATGGCAACCCACTCCAGTGTTCTTGCCTGGAGAATCCCAGGGACAGGGGAGCCTGATGGGCTTCCGTCTATGGGGTCGCACAGAGTCGGACACGACTGAGGCGACTTAGCAGCAACAGCAATTGAATGATCCCTCTTTACAATCTTCTGCCCCACATCCTTCTTAAAAGGATCTGGAATACCCTCAAGTATGGGTGCATACCCAGGAGACTCAGTAACTAAATCGTGTCGCCTCTTAAGTCTCGAAATAGGATGGTCAAAGGAGCATGTGATCAAAGTCTGCACAATCAGGGGGTTACAAATACGGGAAAGCTGGACTTAGTAAATTCCTATGTGCCTAAACCAGGAGATGCCCTTGCAATGTGGGGGTTTTAAGTTGAACATAAATACATGCTTGGTTGTACAGTAAAAGAAGCATGCAATTTGGAATTGGCAGCACCCAAATTCAAATCCAAACCTGCCACTTTTTTTTTTTAATTGAAGTATAGTTGATTAACCATGTTGTGTTAGCTTCAGGTGAACGGCAAAGTGATTCTGCTATACATATTTATCTATTCTTTTCCCATATAGCTTATTACAGAATATTGAGCAGAGTTACCTGTGCTACAGAGTAGGTCCTTATTGATTATCTATTTTATATATAGCAGTGTGTGTCTCTTAACTCCAAACTCCTAATTTATGATCCCCTCCCCACCTCATTATTCCCTTTGGAAACCACATGTTTGTTTTCTATGTCTGTGCATCTATTTCTGTTTTGTAAATAAATTCATTTGTATCATTTTTCTTAGATTCCACAGATAAGCGTTATCATATATTTGTCTTTCTCCATCTGGCCTACTAAGTGTGATTATCTCTAGGTCCATCCACGCTGCTGTAAATGGTGTTATTTCATTCTTTTTAAATCAAACCTGTCACTTTCTTATTCGGCACTCTTGTGAATATCTTTGAACCTCTGTATCTTAATTTTCTGCCAAGTGCGGGTGTTGTTAACAGCAGTTTCTCCAATGTGTAGTTCTGGGCGTGAATAATTTTTACTTTCTTCATTTTATTGATAGTATTTTAAAAACAACCGACCAAGGACCAATTGTTTTTGTAAAATAAAAACAAGCCAATAAAAGCTTTTATTTTAAAAATCGAAAAAAAAAAAATAAAGAAGACATAAAAGCACCCAAAAATAAATAAATAAATAAAAAGCCAGCTCATAGATGAATTATCCTTTCTGTTTCTTTTTCCCTTCTGCTTATTTTTCAGAGACCTTCATAGCACTTACATCCCATGCTCTGTTCTGAAGACTTCCAGATATTAACTCATTTCATCCTCATAACATCCCTGCTGCTGCTAAGTCACTTCAGTCGTGTCCAACTCTGTGCAACCCCATAGACAGCAGCCCACCAGGCTCCCCCATCCCTGGGATTCTCCAGGCAAGAACACTGGAGTGGGTTGCCATTTCCTTCTCCAACACATGAAAATGAAAAGTGAAAACGAAGTTGTTCAGTCGTGTCTGACTCTTCGTGACCCCATGGACTGCAGCCTGTCAGGCTCCTCTGTCCATGGGATTTTCCAGGCAAGAGTACTGGAGTGGTGTGCCATTGCCTTCTCCCATAACATCCCTAGGTTGTGAGAATTTTCAGAGGGGGAAATGGAGGCAAAGGAAGGTGAATGAACTTACCCAGACTTCACAGTGATTCAATTGGCAGAACTGGAATTTGGACTTGCAGTGGTATGGATTTTAGTATTGGTTAGGCCTAAAGGTTCATTTGGATTTTTCTGTGAGATGTAACAGGAAAAATCTGAACGAACTTTTTAGCCAACCCAATACAAACAGTTTAAGAAGGGAGAACTTACACAAAACCATAGATGAAAATTTCACATCCAGCTGTCAAGTTGCTATTTAGTTGCTAAGTTTCATCCAACTGTGCAACCTCATGGACAGGGCTGCCATTTCCTTCTCCAGGGATCTTCCCAACCCAGGGATCGAACCTGCATCTTCTGCTTAGCAGGCGGGTTCTTTACTGCTGAGCCACCAGGGAAGCCCCCAGCTCTCAAGAGAACACCCTAAATTCAAGCAACTGTCTAGCTAAAATTGGGTGTGTGAGGGGAGCTCTGGTTATGTTAGAGCCTGGCCAGGCTTTGGGAAGCTGAGTTCACAGCCCCAGCTTATTCACAGGAGCTGGGGAAACCGCCAGGATACTCTAACACCTCCTTCGCCCCCTGCAAATGGCTTTGTCCTTGATGATGACCTTCTGGTAGGAGACAGCTTCCACAGGCTCACATTGGCTATAGAAGGACACATATCTTTAGGGAGAGCATCCCTTTATTATCTAAACAGGGACACATTTGACAGAGGAAAGTGGCGCTGTTAATTACACCAGGACAGCTGGCATCAACTGGGAGCCTCCAGTCACAGTCCTAATAAGCAACACCTGAAATGAAATACTTGCAGGAGCCACTCGTGGGCCCAGGTGAACGGCATTTGGGAGGAACATAACCATAGCCAATAGGCAGCATGGGCGGCACCAGGGTAAGCCTTAAAAGCACCGCTTTGGGCCCGTCCTCAACTCTTTTCTCTGGAGCCTGCCATCCTTTTGGGGGGAAGGGGCAGGGGTCAGTATAGAAGACGCTTTCTTTTATCTAAACCAAGGATGTCTTATTGGCGGTAGGGGGTGGGTGGCTGCTGGTTAGGCTTTCTCTTTAAGATGTTCTAGAGTTTAGGAAAATCCTCGTGTAGACTCAACGTTTTTTGAGCCAGAGGAGGAAGAAAGAGCAGCAGGGAACTTCCTTAGAATCAAAGAGAAGAAGGATGCTGGAATTGTGACTGGGAGGCAGGGGTGGTCCAGAGTTATAGTGGGGGGGATTTGTCTTTTCTACAAGGAAGCTTTTTTAGGCTCTGACACCCCTACAAGCCTTGCCTGTCCTCCAGGGGCTGTGAAGGGAATTGAAAGAGGAAGGAGTCAAGCTGTGTGTCCAGGAGGCCACTCAGCTAGCTTTGTTTTCTTCTTGAAGCTTTCAAGAAGTAAAAAGCTACTTTTAGGCATTTCAAAGCTCTCCCTGAGGTCCTGTCTATGGCAGGACCCCAGCCTCTGAGCAGTCTGTAGGCTCCACATGGGGTGTGTTGACTATAATAGGGAAATGCGATGGAAAAAAATGGAGTTTATATTTCTACTAGTGGGGCTGTTTGACCAAAGAGGGCACGCTCGGTGAACCTGCTTCTCTTCCAGTCCAGTTCCTCCAGGGTAGTACTCTGTGCTGGCTACTATGTAACCTTGTAGGGATTCTGGGCTCTGAAAGCCTACCTTCCAAAACATGCAAGGAGGGAGAGAAGGTGGAGAATGTTAACTACAGCTCAACGTTGGACAGCTGGGAGCAGCTCCTGGCATGGGTTAAATGCTCTCTGGGTTTTCTCTTTGGGAAAGGAAAAACTTCTGGTCACAACCTCACAATGTTCTACCTCCGTAGGCATTTCTCAATTCCATCTCCCAAACTTTTCACAGCTGAGGCAGGTCAGCAATGACCCAGGAGGGGCAGGAGGGTTGGCACAAAGTAGGGTTGAAAGCCCAGAGTCTCTGAGTCCGAGTCATGCAGGGTATTGGGTACTAGGGCTCTGAAGTCAGGCTGCCCAAGTTGGAACATTAGCCTGGCAACTCCTTTGGAAGTCCTCCTGGGCAAGTCATGTCGCTCTGGTACTTATAAAGTTTTCCTCGTCATTAAACTGGGTGATATATATGTGCTAATACACATCATCATGTGATGTCAATTAAATGGGTATATCGCTCAAATGATCAAGTCTTTGTGTTGGTACAAAGCACAGGTGAGAGAAAGCTGACCCTTAATCTGGGGAAAGTAAGAGTGGTGCCTCAAATCAAAAATAGGTCTTTCATTTCAAACTTCTGTGAGCGGGAAGAGCTTTCTGGTGAGGCAGCCCCAACTAGCTCAGGCAAGTGTCCCCAAGGATCCCCGTGGTCGTATTTCTGCTGCCTCTTCTCCGAATTCAGCCCCTTGTGCACCAGGGAGGAAGGAAGTGGGGTGCTTGGTTGCTCAGACCACTTTATAAAGCTGTCTTTTTCCCCCCAAGGCACCCTGTGGACCCAATGGAGGTCAAGACAACTTATGCCAAGTTGTGGGAGCCCCTTTCCTACATAAAAAGCTAATTTGAGAACACTCTTGAAAGGGCCCAATGCTCCCATCCCCAGGGCCCACCTTTCAGCACAGTTGGGACTAAGTCCAGGGACCTGGGAGTAGATTTGTGCCCTATGAATTCCCCCTGTTTGACTAACCTCTAGTGTGAGACTTACCCCACTCTTAAGGTCTCAGCTGCTATTGGGGGCGTTACATTTGCAGTAGACTGAAATCTTTATAAGCTACGAAGTCTGTCATTAAGCCTCAACTAGTTCTACCTGAAGTTAAATTCTCTTAACCCCGTCAAGCATTGTTGGGCCCCCTCTCAGCTTATTTTCATGTTCTCCTGCCTCATTCCCTCTGCACCCATTCCTTGTAGCCAAACACTAGATAATCTATGAATTGCATGCATGTATGCTAAGCCGCTTCAATCGTGTCCAACTCTTTTGCAACCCCATGGACTGTAGCCTGCCAGTCTCCTTTGTCCGCTAGGATTTCCTAGGCAACAATACTGGAGTGGGTTGCCGTTTCTTTCTCCAGGGGATTTTCCCGACCCAAAGATCGAACCCTCGTCCCTTATGTCTCCTGTATTGCAGGGGGGTTCTTTACCACTGAGTCACCAGGGAAAGCCCATCAGTGGTAACATAACAAACACTTCACGGCTCTGGGATGACTTTTCCTCTTCTAACTATGTCACCGATAACAGCTCCCATGCGCTGAGCGTTTAGCGTGTACTAAGTACTGATCTGCTTCTGAATTTCCTGACTTACCCTAAAGATGAAGCTTAAACTGGGTTCCGTACTCCAAATTCATAACCTTGTATCTTAGAGACTTCAAGTTTAGCTCAGGCTCTACTAGGCCCATGTCTGCCTCAATTGGGATGACATTTCTCAGTGGATCCTCATCACCCAGCCAGCTAGGTACCATCATCGCCTTCATCAAATGAGGAAAGCTGGGAGAGGAAACCATCTGCCCTGGGTCCTGTGACTCAGTCTGAATTTAGCTTAGTTCAGCTTGTTGAGGCCATCCGAAGTGTCTCCTTGGTATCCTTTCAAGATCTGCATGTTCATTAATCTCTAGGCAGATGGTAACTACCAACATTTTGGCATTCATCACACCTCAGCCATTTGATAATGTGACATGAGCACTGGTGGCCCTTGCAAGCTCCTTACTGTGCCCCTGAAGAGCCTGATGGGGGACGGGGCTGGCTGCCTCTGTTCTTACCTGCGTTTCCCTAGGTGGTGCAGAGGTAAAGAATCTGCCAATGCGAGAGACATGCATTCGATCCCTGGGTTGGGAAGATCCCCTGGAGAAAGGGGATGGCTATCCATTTCCGTATTCTTGCCTGAAGAATCCCCATGGATGGAGGAACCTTGTGGGCTACAGTCCATGGGGTTCCAAAGAGTCAGACACAAGTGACCACACACACCCGTTCTTACCTCCTAGGTTACCCTTTCTCGCCCCACCCCCAGTGCCCCCTTCTTTCTCCCCCAGATAACCTGTTGGATTGAAGTCACATGATCTTGTCTCACTCACCATGGCTGTGGTCTTGTGACCAGTACCTTATAACCAGGACAGCTATGGGTTCTGGGGTTCCTAGCAGTTAATGGCTTTGATCGCTGCTCCCCCCACCAAATGGCCCTACAGAAATCAGAGCAAGGGGATCAGAGCTGGGCTACCTTTGTGACATTGTCACAGCCCTGAAGGCTGTTGCCCATCACTTTGTGCAGCAACTGGGGGCTCTGGAGAGAAAGTCAAGTCATGGATGAGGGAGCCTCATGGGAAGTTGGCATGATGCTGGTTTAGGAATGGTCGACTTCCCCTGGCATCCTAGTTGAAAGTCTAGGAAAGATTGAACACTTAAGTCCCTTCTGGAGCCAAGAGTGGGCTGGAGGGACAGCAGGTCTGATCTCTAGACCTGATCATTCTTGCTCTTAGATCTTAAGGGCTTTGCTTCTAATAAGCACGTCTTACCTGAGATCCAAGGCAATAAAAACGTTGGTATCTAGGGTCGAATAAGAGGATAGAAACTTTAAGCACCTGATACATGTCACACACTGAACCAAGAACAAGAATAAGGAACCATCTTGCTTTTCCATAAACCTAGACTTGGATTCTGACATCAATCTGGTCTTTGATAACTAGCATTTGACTTATGAGAACCTTATCTTGTTAGGTGTGAGGACCAGACTCTTTTGGGGGTGGCAATAAGACTAAATATCTAAATAGAATGGTTCTATGAGAAAAGGTATATAACTGTTCCTGAAATGTGCTCTCTGCCTAGGTTCATTTCTTGTGAAAGATTCCCCAAGAAATTCCTCCCTAACTCAAGATTGTCATCTGCATGAGGCTTCTTAATCCTCCTGGGATAAGGCACTTATGACAAATTTGGAGAATCCATATCCCAGTGCAGGCTTCCCTGGTGGCTCAGTGGTGAAGAATCTGCCAATGCAGGAGATGGTTTCAGTCCCTGGGTTGGAAAGATCCCCTGGAGAAGGAAGTGGCAAGCCACTCCAGAATTCTTGCCTGGGAAATCCCATGGACAGAGGAGCTATAGTCTGGGGGGGATCACAGAAGAGTTGGACACAATTTAGAGACTAAATAATACCCGATGCACGAATACTTTAACTATACAGTGTACCTCACACCCCCTGTGCCTGAATCCAGTACAGGGCTCACTGGCTACTTTAGATTCAGTAACTGAGTTCTCGGCTGAGAACGAATGGGTGCATGACTTAGCTAAAGTCTGAGCAAAAATCTCAAACATCCAAAGTGGGAGGGATAGCTGACACAAAGATCCTGAGGTAGGAATCAGTTTGGAATGAAGCACAAAAGCACAGTGACTGGAGTGCAATAAGCATGTGGGGTGGCGGCAGCATCTTTAAGATGAGAGCAGCTGGGCAGGAGCCCTGTTCTGTGGGATCTTGTCATGGTGAATGGATTTCAGACTTGATCCCAGAGATGATGGGTGAAGACATCAACAATCAAAACTTGAGTGTTTGTCAATCACTGGTGCTGTCTCAAGTTGATAACAGGCAGCAAGTAGGGAGGACAGGAAGCTACTCCAGTTATCTGGGTGGGAGATGGAACTGGGGTCCAAGCCCTACCAGTGAAGATGCTAAGATGAAGATGGATTGGGGACAGAAGAAATAGGACTTGATAAAAGATGGGCTGTTATGAAGGGGAGTGAGCCATCCAAGCTGGAACTCCCAGTTGTGTGGGCTAAGTAGAGCAGTGTTTCCAGAGAAAGGGAAGCCCAGGGTGGAATATGAGTGGTGTGAAGGGCGAGGTGTGCAATGCTTGAGATGTTATCAGGCCTGAGCCCCTGACTGTACTCTAACTAGTTCTAATACAAGTTGGGACCTCAAATACTCCTGTAAGGGGACATGGGGATCCTACCTGCCTGGTGTCTCCTAGGTAAGCCTGAGGCCTCAATAGCGCAGCTGTGGTCCATGGGAGTAAGCAACGACCTCACCAGGAAAGAGCTGGCAAAAAGCGATGGCCAACAACCAGAATCTCACCTCTTGAAGACAAAAGTTTCAGGAACCAAAGACTTATGACAGCAAAACTAAACCCAAATGTCTGCTAGGCGTATAGTCAAGGCTGGAGTCCAAGTCATGGAAGCAAATCATTAAACGCCATTAAATGATTCTAAGAAGATACAAAACCAAGCCCTAAGACATGGGGAAATGTACTGCTAAAGCCTCCCTCCTAATCTCTACTTTCCAAACCATCTTTTATGAGTGGGGGATTACTTCTAACATACCAAAAATGAGATCAACCCATACCCTAGGCAGAACCGTCCAAGAAGTCATACCCATCGTGGAAAGCATGATCCAGGCTCAGCTGCCTCTGGGTATGTGAGTCATTTATGTTGTAAAAATAATGGCTTTTCCAAAACTCAACTTCTGAAGGCTCCTGAGCTAGTTAAACTAACTAGTTTCAACTGCCATGAACATTTCTAGCTAGTCCTGGAAACAGTCCCTGGAAACTTCAAGACTCTTAATTAAAAAAGACGAGTGCTGAAGAGGGGTCCTAAGCTGGTTTAGCCTCACTGCCGCTTTATACAGGTGAGGTAAACCGAGGCCCCATCTGGGTAAAGACATGGGATCTGAGCTAAGGCTGCAGCTCAGATTCTGACTCAGGCCAGCACTTATTGCCCTAAATCTTCAGCCCTCCTGTTCTCATCCCCCCTCCCTTGTTGAATCTGTCCTCTACCTATTGATTGAGGAGGGTCTTGATGGCACATCTGAATCCATTGATTCATTGATGCCTTGAGTAACGCTGCTCCCATTAGAGATAAATAATGCATACCCTGACACAGTTCTGGCATGGCATTGATTGGGAACCAGGGGAGGATGGGACAGCTGTCAGTACAATGTGAAGTGAAGTCTAGGAATTGAAATGATTCTTCAGCAGACAAGACAAAAGCACATGCACCTGGGTTTCAGCAGAGGCAACCAGCAGGAACAGCAGAGTCCGACCCAACTCTTCTATGAGCCTCCACTCCCGGCCCTACCTCGAGCCTTGCTCTAGCATCGTTGTATGTGTGTGTGAGCTGCTTCAGTCGAGTCTGACTCTGACCCCATGGACTGCAGCCTGCCAGGCTCCTCTGGCCATGGAATTCTCCAGGCAAGAATACTGGAGTAGCTGATCATTCCCTTCTCCAGGGGATCTTCCTGACCCAGGGATTGAACTCAGGTCTCCTGCATTGCAGGCAGATTTTTTTTGTTTTAACCATCTGAACCACCAGAGAAGCCTACTACAAACTTCTGTAAAGAAACACCTGCTTTTACATCCCTCAGAACTTATTGCACACATGTCAATTGCTGGGATAGAGTTCAGCCTTCTCTCCTGGGGTGGGGTTAGAGGGATAAACTTTTGAGCATCAGTGGATCCCTTTTTGGGGGGAAGTAGATGGCCTCCCTAGGTAGTCTCTGTGGGATCCCACTTGCACTAGCTGTCTCCAAAAATCTGAGTTTGGAAGCCCAAGTTGAGGGAAGAAGGGCCTTTGCACAGACCTTGGGCCCAGATAGGGGAGAGCCTGAGGTGAGGAAAAGCAGACCCTGTGGGCTAGAAGAGAGAGCGGGGGTTAAATTCCATAGGGTCTGGCAAGTGTTTAGGACATGGCACCCTATGGACACAGGCAACTCTCCGCTTCCTGAATCATCATGGACTAGACTTTGAGGTAGATCACACACCAGCTTTGTCCAAGTGGATTGAATGCTGGAAGCTGGCCAAGGTTTGGTTTCCCAGAATTGAGCACCGAGCAGGAACACATGGCTGGAAGAAAGGACAAGAACGAGATCCTGGAGGGTTTGTAGAAAAATGGAGACGCTCAGAAGTGACTGAGCCTCTGGGGAAGGCGAGAGCATGCCTCTGCTTCTCTATAGAATGGAAGAAATTCATCCCACAGTCCTCCCTTGGTGTCCATGGAAAGCAACTGTACCTCAATAAGTTTTTTTTAAAGGAATGTTCTCTCTGGGTGGTGTGGACCCTTAAGATCACACACATCCATGATATTTTGGAATCATTTCTGTATTAGTCCAATAAGCTCAGTCCACAGTCACAGTAGTGTTGGAAGAAATTTTTTTCTATCCTTCTAGGCTCTTCTGGCTGCTCTAAGAACTAAATCAACACAAGACAGACGAACTGGAGAAAAACAAAAGGTTAAGGTTTAGGTGGGAGTGGTTCAAGAAAACTAAGTCACCAAAATGGTCAAAGCCTTCGCCCCTATAGATCGTCTCCAGTAAGGACAAGAGAGAGTGGTGGATAGTTTGGGTAGCTCAAAGCCAAGGAAGGCAGTTCACATGGAGATGGACATTCAAGTGTCTGGTCACTGGGCCACATGTAGAGTCAGTGGGACACAGAGCAACTCTGGTCTCTCGACCCTGCCAAGTCTCTGCCACCACACCTAGTCCATATTTTATGTGTTAAAGATTTTTTTTGAACTCATGATCAGTGAGGGAACAGTTTAAGATGTCAGAATGAGTTCAAAAGAGAAGCCAAAGAACAGGCACAGCTGTGGATGAGAAAGAGCAGCCAGAAGGGCCTAGAGGCAAAGCTGGCTTCCTTGTGTCTAATGTGTGTGCTCTGTCACACCCAACTCTTTGCGACCCTGTGGACTGTAGCCTGCCAGGCTCCTCTTCCATGGGATTTTTCAGGCAAGAATACCGGAGGATTGCCATTTCCTCCAGGTTTAGCCCATATTCTTTGCAGATATCTCCAGTTGCCTTCCCCCACCCGCCGCTGAACAGAGCTTTTATGTCCTTTTAGACAGTTAAAGGAGAAGTAACAAAGCTTCTTCCATCTGTTTTCCTAAAAATCAGCACAAGTCAATCCACGTGGCAAATTTTGCTGCCATATAGCTGGTCTTAGAGTTCAGGCTCAAGATGTCCTTAGAATGTCAAACTGGGTTTGATATTGACTTGCTGCAGAGATTTTCCATGTACATAATATTGGCTTCCATCTCAAAGGTACTTCCTGCCCCCATGCTCAGCTTGAGAGTTCTACTTGCTTGTCTCCCTACTTCCTAAAGGAAATCCTGAGATTTAAGGGGGCAAAGACGAGATGTGATGTGAAACTTAGGCCAGACAAATTCCTTCCTCTGAATCTGTCCTCATCCTTGGAAAGATCCCACCCTTCCCAAGAAGCGAACAGGCTCAAAGAAGCTCCTGGTATAGATTTGGCACTCAAAAGCAGATCCTCAGTGATCAGATTCCTCTTCCCATCTTACCATATGAAATAGTCCCTTCTTGGGGGAACCAGTCTTAAAGATTGACTGAGAAACTCAAACTCATGTTTAATGGGAGGAGCTGACATCAGCTGGGGGTGAGCGTGGCTCCAACCTGGGAGATGTCAGCTGTTAATATCTCCTGAGAAGCCCTCTGCACAGTCCCATTGGCTTAGGTCTCCATTCACAGATAACAAGGTGGAGATTCTAGCTCCATGCTAGTTGACGGAGGCCCTCTAAATGGAGGTTTGACCATTTCTGACATCGTTGAGCTGATTCAATCAACCCTGGTCTAATGAGCATCGTTAAGCATTTTAAGCCTCTGCTGATGGCTTGATTGTTCCAAGAGAACAGCAGAGACCGGGTCGTGTGTCATCCCAGGCACTGTTATCTGAAAGGGGATGTCCCAAACCCCACAGCCAAGCTTTGGTTCCCCTGTCATGCACGTGTATTCGTGCTTTTTCATGGCATGCACGACGATTGTTACTGCACAGGGAGATGGTATTAACCTTCTACTGCTGCACAGCAGAAACTTGGCAGATTTAAAATTCCACAAGCTCACTCTTCAGTAGGTGCTGACCAGGCTCAGGGTGGCTGGGTTCTCTGCTCAGGTGCCTCGAGCCCCAAATCAGGGTGTCAGCTGGGTTGCAGCCTCATTGGGAGACTAGGCGTCAACTCAGCTTCCAAGCTCGTTCTTGTTGGTTTAATTCAGCTTCTCGCAGTGTCAGGCTGCGGTCACCTCCTTTCTGGCTGGCAGCTGAAGGCCACTCATGTGTCCCCCTCCATCTTCAAGCTGCTAACAAGCGCATTATGGTGGTTGTGCTTTGATTTTCTGGCTTGCCATGTCTGATTTCTCGACCCAAACTTAAAAGGCCTCATGTGATTAGGTCGTGCTCAGTAGAATAGTCTTCTTAACCTGTAACAATCGCGGGAGTGGTGTCTCATGCAGATATTCACTTACACCCAAAGGGTTATCCAGGGGGTGTGTGGATGGGATAGAAGTCACGGGGTGCTACTTAACCACATCCATGGCTGTGATCCTCCGTTAGATCCCCTTGAGGACTGGGATCTTCTCTCCCTCACTGTACTCAGCACCTATGACAGAACTGGAGCATAGAAGATGCTGGCGCTCCTAGGACCAAGTCTCGTACTAGAACCAGGGGTGTTCTTGTGTAGTAACTTTGCCTTGGGACACAGCCTTCAAAATTAGTAACATAAAGCACTGGCAAGACATCTCAATTTACCAAGCGGGCTGCCTTCTGAGATCTTATTCAGAATGCACCCTCCCCTTCAGTTGATAGGATGTCCACAGCATCTGTGAAAGTCCCATGGAAGATATTGCCATTGCTGTTACTGCCATCACGGTCCACAGCTTACACCATGGGTGTTACGGACCTGACCTCTTCTGATGAAATCCATTCACGTGCAGTGTATGACTGCGGTCACCTCCTAGCTGGCTGGCAGCAGAAGGCCCCTCAGCTCCCAGAGGCCCTCGTACACCCCCCGTCCATGTGCCTACCTCCTTCAAGCTGCCAACAGTGTATTACAATTCTTACTTGTGCTTTGGCTGACTTTTTCCATGTCTGACTCCTACAGACACATTTAAAGGGCTCATGTGATTAGATTGAGCTCATCCAAAATAATGAGAATAACTGAACTGAAATGCCCCTCGTAAGGGACTCAGCCAAGGGTTTTTCCTCCAAGGGCTTTAATACTTTCTCTCCTGATGTTGGGTGAGTGCTGCCCCCTGTGGGTCACACGGAGTAGTTCTTGTGCCGGCCATCCATGTGTTCATCAGTCAAGAGTCAGGAAAATAAGTGCCAGGAAAGCCAAGTGCCGATGCCTCCCTCGCTTCCCTCCTCCCTCATCAGAGGAGTTGCTCAGAGGATGTTTCTGCCATTTAAAAACTTGCAACGCCAGTCCAGGTTTGATGCCTGGGGCTGGTGCACTGGGACGACCCAGAGGGATGGTATGGGGAGGGAGGAGGGAGGAGGGTTCAGGATGGGGAACACATGTATACTTGTGGCGGATTTATTTTGATGTATGGCAAAAGCAATACAATATTGTAAAGTTAAGCAAAATAAAATTTAAAAAAACAAACCCCACAACTAATATGAAAGTGAAAAAATTAAAAACTTGCAAGACACTAGCCACGTTTTCCTTTACATTTTTAGGAGATGAGTCTGACGGTTTGGGGCAGCACTATATCAAAGAGTGGGGACTCCACCCTGCTTTCCCAGTGATCCCCACGGCCAACCTGTTCACCCTTCTCCCTAGGTCTCAGCTTATCTGTAACAGCGCTTGGTCCACAGTGAGCTACTATCGAATGTGGAATTCTTTTCTCAATGCAGCCTCCTAGGGCAGCCTAGTATCTGTTACTCCTGAAGCAGTCACGAGCATGGCTTTGTGAAGAAACAAAGCCGGGTGGTGTTTGCCACCGGTGGTGTTTCCTGGTCCGGGTGATGTTTGCCGGCATCATGGGTCAGCCTAGGGGCTTTGTGTACAATCTCCATCTGGAAACCTCCAATGGGAGTAAAAGGGAGCTAGGCTGTTAAGTTCTGTCCTCTTACCCAGGCTCAACGTACAAATGAGGCTGGAGAGTTATAATCTCAGGACAAAGGCAAGGTCGTCTCGGGTTCACGGGTCAGTTTGGGGAAAGTCTAAGCTGTCATCTGGCCTGAGGCTGAGATCTTCCAAATTCTCCAGAGCGATTGTGCTTCTGGGAGGAGACCTGGCCTGAACCTCAGGTGCGAGTTCCAGCCTGAGTTTTAACAGCTGTGGGTCTTGGCCTGAGTCTCTTAACCTCTCGGGGCTTGCTTTCCAATAAAGAATGAGTGTCTACCTTCAGGTCTCTGGAGATTGTGCCTTGTGGGTGGCCGTGGTTCTCTGCCAGGTGAATGGGTTGATCTAACTTTCTCCCCTGAAGGCTGACGAGCCTTAATTTCTCCCATGGGGACTCTATCTTCCTTGTGGTGTTGCCTGTGTGCATATGGGTCCTCCAACCTTCTTGGATACACTGCAGATGCTCTGAAGGCCACTATGTCCCATTGGGAGGTGCTGACTCTGGGCGAACCTGAAGATGCTTATGAGATGAGGGCATCAAGGCACATCATCCCATGTTCTTTCTCAGGCCTGCAGAGATCATGAAAGCTGTTGCCAAGAATAATGACTAAGCCCGGTCCTCTGGGCACTGCATGCTCAGGTCTTGGCTTCCAAAAGGATCTGTTCAGGATGCACTGGACACAGCTCTTAGATCCAACTTTGCATCTCAATCTGGGATTACATAGGCCCCAAAGTGGAAAATTACCGAATCAGGGTCAGCATCAAATCAACATCAAATTGACTGAAGCCTAACTCTTCTCTAGAATTGATGCTTTCAATTGTGGTGTTGGAGAAGACTTGAGAGTCCCTTGAACAGTAAGGAGCTCAAACCAGTCAATCCTAATGGAATCAACCCTGAATATTCATTGGAAGGACTGATGCTGAAGCTTCAATACTTTGGCCACCTGATGAGACTCATTGGAAGAGACCCTGATGCTGGGAAAGACTGAGGGCAAGTGGAGAAGGGGGCAAGAGGATGAGATGGGTAGATGACATCACTGACTCATTGGACATGAATCTGAGCAAACTCCTGGACATATTGAAGGACAGGGAAGTCTGGCATGCTATAGCCCGTGGGATCGCAAAAAGTCAGACATGATTTAGTGACTGAACAACTCTTAAAGCCTTCGAGATGTGAAATGCTATTTTGATAAGACATGGTTATAGAGCAGAATATGAAAATGTGGTTCCAGATCTCCTTAGGCAGAAGCCTGGGCATGTTACAGTGGAGGAAGCCAACTTCAAACTGCAGCCTATACTCCAGACACTACTGTAGGTGCTGAATATTCAGTGGAGGAGAACGCCTGCCTGTCTAGTATATTCTAGATGCACGTGCAGAATACACTGGGTAGTGATAGGGTCTATGAAGAAAAATTGAAGCAGGAAAAAGGATAAGGAACAAAGAGGAAGCTTGCATCTGCCCTGGGTCTAAGGCCATGAAGATCTTGGGTAAACAACTTCTCTTTCTTGATCTGCAGAAAACCAATCCTCAATTTTGTCTCGGAGTGTGTAGAATCCAAGAATTGACCTTTTTTCTTGCAGCATGATAAAAGGTTCTGATCCCAAATAAGTTTGAGGGAATGCTACACGTCATAAACATCTTAGAAGTTCACATCCATATCTACATATTAAAAGCTATGACATGCCCTGCAAAGGAATGTTGAATGCTGCATAAACCAGAGTCTCAGACTTAGTAACCACAAACTTCTGGGGTAACAGTGGACTCGGGATCCTACGGACTCGCTTGGAAATGCTCACCTAACCTCTGAAAGGAGAAAAGGTGAAGCACCTGGGATGAGGCAGGAATGATGCAAAGTTAGCTCAAGTTCCATTGCTCATGTTGGCAGTTTGCCAACTGCCAACACCAGTCTTCTCCTAATCAAATAATCATCTTTAAAGATATGCCTGACTCAGGACCACATGTGAGGATAAAGGACCATGGTGTGTTCTAGTGACACTTTTTTTAAATCCCAGGGTTTTCCTAAAGTTGACCGCTTCAGAACAAAAGCACAATTCCCTTTCAAAGAAATGCAGATGAACACAGAATTGGACAACTAATCCTACGTGGAAGAATCATGGTATATAAAAGGCCAACTTAATTGGGACGGTTTGTCCCTGCAAGCTTAAACTAGGCCATCCTCAGGTCTTGGCAAAATGCTTCCTCACTTGATTTAGACTTAACTAGAAAGTCTTAAAGAGAATGAAGAACTCTTGAATGTTTTAGATGGTGAATAACGATTTAGGGAGAGTAGAGTCTCCTTAGTGCTGATTCCTCCCCACACCACACACTTTGAGGGAGCTGCCTCAGCAGGAGAAGGAAGTGGAGAGTTTGGCTTTGGAGGGTTTTTTGCTTTGGGTTGAAGAGGCTGTCCTACTGGGCTTCAAATCTGAAAGAAGCATGGTTGGCTGTTGGGCTGCAAGTCATGGAATTGCCCAGCCACCAGACCAAAGGAAAAGCCTGGAGACAGTGACAGACATCAACTTATTGGATAGGGCATCTTAGATGTATGAAACCAAGTCCTGGAACAATGACCCATCACACACAGCAATTGACAGGGTATAGAATCCTTCCTTCGTACTTAGAGGAAGGAACTTGTTATAGGAGGAATTGACTTCCAGCTGGCGCATCAGTTAAGAAAACCAGAAGGAAGATCCTCATAACCTCTCGGGTTAATGACCATCACAAGGGCAGGTGCTTCCTTCCAATAAACTAGCAGGATTGCCCTGGTCTAAGGATTAGAATAGTTATTGGCCAAGGCAGGGAGCAAGAAAGCCCCAGGCAGCCAGTGACGAGCTCAGTCAATGTGAGTTGAGTGTAAGTGAAGCAGGGATGGTTGAGCCTTGGGATGCGTGGAACGTGAGCACAGCCATGAGGTGGTTGATCACACCTTAGTTCTGAGTTTTCAAAGGTGTCTCTAGACACAGGTTCACAGATCTGGAGGGCAGAGATTCCTTTCCACCCTAGCAATGCTTGTTGAGTTCGTGGAATTTCTAGTCTACCAGTAAGTCCTACAGGATGTCATAACTGAGGCCAACAATCAGAACATGAAAGAAAGTACAAGCTATAAAATGTGTGTTCATAGGGTGTGTCTGTGTGGGAAGGATTAAAAAAAACCCACAAACCTGTGCAAGTTAATGAGGACAGATGGTTGGCACACACAGAGGATTGGAGAAGAAATCAGGGTCTTCCCTGACCTGCCTGGGACTCCAACTAACCTGAGTTTCCCTGTGCTCTCCCCACCCGCTCCCTCTCTTCACCTCTGAGATGAGCTGGAGAGCAAATGGAATAGTTCCCGAGCTAAGAAAGTTCACCTTGGTGGTCCAGCCCCCAGATAGAGGAAAAAAGACTCGCAGGAGCATCTTGGATAAAGGGAGTCAGCAAATTGCAAAGACAGTTTTGCTGTGAGTCCATCTTGCTTACAAAATGCAAATGCTGCTTCAGGGTTCAAAAGAGGGGGCCCCTGAAAGCTCACCTTGATTTGCAATTGGGATTGGGTTTAGGCAGAAGCACAGGATTCTACTAGCGGGCTGTTTGCTTTTGGAGAAACCAAAGGAAGGGGCGAATTGCCACCTCTTGGCCCTGGCACCCCCTTCCTTGGAGCACCTGGTAACAGCTGTCTATACGGGGGGGGTCCCCACCTCTGAGATCCAACACGTGAGCCGAGGTGGAGCCAGTGGAACGATAGGGATAAAGTGCACGATAAATGTCATGCAATTGAGTCATCCCCAAACCATCCCCTCTCCCCCAGCCACCGGTCTGAAAACCGGTCCACTTAAATCCATGAAACGGGTCCTTGGTGTCAAAAATGTTGAGGACCTTTGGTCTAGACTGTTAAGCCAAATAAGGACCAGTAAGTAGCCTTCCAGCGGTAATGGCAGTTTGCACACCTGGAAGATTCTCACGCCTCCTTCCTCTGATGCTTGGACACTGTAGAGTAGGTCTCTTTCAGAACCTTCTCTCCACCTATCATCCTTGGAGCCAGGAGAGTCTTTTCCTTCTAGTCTGGGCCTTGACTGCACAGAATCCATTCTCAACCTTTCCTTCCTTGTGGGGAAATAGAGGCCAGTAAACAAGCCCATTGTGGCCCCAAGTCTGAGCCCCACTTTGAGGTGAGATGAAAAGGCCTTCATGGAGGAGAATGCTTATATTTAAGTAGCCTGGGTTGATGAATTTTGGGTTCAACAGTATGTGAGCTCTGACCTGCAGGGGACTTGACACTTCCAAAACACCCTTTGTCTTTAAAAACAATGCTTATTTTATGGGCATGAAGTGTAGCAACTAAATGCTGCCACTTGCTGAGACCGAGGAGACTGGAGAGGGGTGTTCGAAGAATCAAGATCCGTTTTTGATGCTCTGAACCCCTTTTGAAACTTACCTTTCCGAAAGCACTAATAGACATCGTGTATTGCTAAGACGCTTCTCCATGAACTTCATGCCGCAAATTGTTGACTGAATCCAGACGTGAAGACTGAGCTCAGTACTACTGGGTCACTCGTCCTTACATAGCAAAGTCTCATTTATCTCGGCACCTTAACAGTCAGATTTGTATACATGACTGGGTCCAGGGTAGGGACTCCCAACTTGATCCCACGTGGACAAGTGCTTGACACAGAGCAGAGAAGGGCATGGCGACCCACTCCAGTATTCTTGCCTGGAGAATCCCATGAACAGAGGAGCCTGGAGAGCTGCAGTCCATGAGGTTGCAAAGAGTTGGATGCAACTAAAGCAACTTAGCATGTAGGCACAATGAGGTGACATAAAGCTGTGTTCCTTTCCAGTTCTCCCTCCAAGGGAGAAATCTTATTTGAGCCTTAAAGTTGTGTGAGGTCGTCTCAATATTGAAAGTGCTAATCTGGGGGACCCTCACCTGAAATCTGAACAAATGCTTGTAGAGGAAGCAAACCTAACTCTAGACCTCATAATTACCCCTGGAGTGTGCACTCACATTTGCAAGTGCTGGAGGTCATTGTCAAAATGTATTGGTGAATTAGGATACCATTTAGCTACAGCTTTGTTTAAAAATAAAAATGCATCTATTTAGAAAGGAGTAAAGACGTCACCTGGAAAACCAAGGAACTGAGAGACTCTAATAGCAATAACCATCTTTTGAAGAAGGATATATAAACGTTCTGTGATTTAGTGCATAGAGGAAGAGGGTTTCCTAAACACTAAGACCTCAAGTATGGGCGACTTCTCTGGCCATCTAGTGGTCGGGACACCACGCTTCCACAGGTCACAGGGTCACAAATATTATATATAATGTGTAATATTTATAACATTAAGCTATACTTGTGTGTATATATATATTTTCTGCCCCAATACGATGCAGTGTCTTTAGTCATCCAGTTGTCTTTGAAGACAAATTTCCAAATTTGTCAATTTTCCAATTAACACTGACTCAGCAGAATGTCCTGCCCATGAAACTGGTCATTTTTTGAGGCTTTAGCCCATCAAAGTCCCACTCTTAAAAGAAAGCTGCATTGTTTACTAAGTCATATCCCTGATACCCCATCCCTTCCTGGGACCTAACGTATTTTATAAATACCAAAACTTACTTCAGATTTCTCAAACTGAAGTGTAGTCATAGGGACCAGACACATAAGGCAGATGAAATGGGCAATGTGGGGCTTGGCCAGGAGTACACCTGTCTTTGACCAGAGCTGGGCTCCCTCGATACCTCTGAGGTCATGTGGGAATGCAGACCCAGTGTTGCTAGTTCATCGCTCTTTAAGAGGGACTGGACTAGAGGGACTTTTCCTGGTGGTCCAATTAAGAATCCACTTGCCAATTCAGGGGACATGGGTTCGATCCTTGATCCAGGAAGATGCTACATGCCGTGGGGCCACTAAGCCCGTGTGCCCTAGAGTCTATGCTCTGCAACAAGAGGAACCACCACAATAAGAAGCCCAATTGTAGCAGCAAAGACCTAGCACAGCCAATAGAATTTTTTTTTCAAAGGGAAAAAGGGGGAGCTAGAAATGGATTTTGTGTAAATGTCAGGTTCATTCAGATCTCTGAAACCTAACAGATGCCTCTTCTGCAGGTTGGATGTGTTCTGCTGGTGGGGCAACCTCTTGACCTTGTCTGGCTACTAGCACTGGCAGGTATATTGGGGGTGCCTTCTTTCCCCATCTGTGAAGCAGGGTAGTTTTAATTATGCACGTGAGTGTGTGGCCCATAGGATGGACGTGCAAGGGAACAACTAAAACTGCATACTTCTTCGAGCCCAGGCTTTGAGGGGCAATCTTAAAGGTCAGTTTGTCTTAGTTCATGATGTCCCATCCTACTTACTTTACAACTGCATTGGTTTGTTTTTTTTCTGCCCATATATCCTTAAGCGGGTAATCTCTAGATGTCAAGTGGGTTGAATACCCCTCCATGCCCTTTAGAAGCAGACACTGATTACTATACACCTCAGCACTTATGAGCAGGTGCTCTAGTGGTCACCGGTGGGGCACCCTGAGACAAGACGCTCACATCTAAGGAGCTGCTAGAGCCCGAAGGCGAGCAGAATAAGACAACAGGACAGCCTACAGATAGCTGGAGGTTTCCTGGGAGTGCATATCCTAAGCCCTTAAACGTCTTGAGAACTGTTAGGTACTTTACATGAACTGTGTCTCCGTAGCCCTGGGTTCTTGAATGCTGCTGCTGCTGCATCGCTTCAGTCATGTCCGACTCTGTGCGACCCCATAGACAGCAGCCAACCAGGCATCCCGTCTCTGGGATTCTCCAGGCAAGAACACTGGAGTGGGTTGCCATTTCCTTCTCCAATGCATGAAAGAGGAAAGTGAAAGTGAAGTCGCTCAGTCATCTCCGACTCTAGCGACCCTATGGACTGCAGCCTACCAGGCTCCTCCATCCATGGGATTTTTAGGCAAAAGTACTGGAGTAGGGTGCCATTGTTTTCTCCAGGGTTCTTGACTACATACCCATTTTAAAGATGAAGCGCTAAGTCTCAGAAGTTATATAACTGGAGTTACAAATTACCCTGCCTTGTTTTATAGCCAGTCTGTGGCAGTGTCAGGATGAGGAAGGTGCTTAGTCTGGGGAGGTACTTAAGTTCTGCCCCAAGGTGGACTTCCAGATCCCTCCAGAAACCCACCTTGTTTGCCCATTCATCACACGTGAGACTCCTCCTCCACCTTCTCCCCTTACAACATACAATGTGCTTTCCTGTGTCCGATCCACAGGGTAGAAGGCAGTCATACATTCTGCGCTCCCAACACAGTGGCCTTCTAGGACCTGCCAGACCCTGGTCCTTGGCGGCTTACATGTAAGGGAAATAAGCCTCAAAATAGTGAGGGGAGACCGAGTCCAGCTGTCAAGCCTAGAGATATGAGCCCAGGAGAGCGCAGTGCCTCCTTCCCACGTGTGGGCCTCCCTCAGAGAATTCCAGGCAGAAGAGAACAATGTGTTGAAAAGGCACAGGTGGGCATTTGAATCACAAAATAGAGGCTTGACCTTCTAGGCTTTGTCTTGATTCCGTGTCTAAACAACCTTTCAGCATCTGTCCCTCTTGCTGATTTATTTCATCTTAATTTCAAATACGCCTATGATTTAGCCCAGCCCCTCCTTTCATACCAGGGTCTTGGGAGTAAACAACCAGCCAATAGGTAAACTGCTCCAGGATCAGGTGGCTGCCTTAGTCCAATCAGCTAAGAGTCACATGGTACAAAAATATGACCTGATTGGTGGGGTCTGGGATCTGAGTAGTTTCAGTTCTCAGGGACTGCAGGTAGACAGGGTGACAAATACCCACCTGGTATCTTATAAAAGGGCAGTGTCTGTGTTGCGGGGATAGTGTCTGGAAAAAACTAAGGCTATCTTTCTAGCACTTGACTAAAAAGTGAATCAGCAAATCTGCAGTCTTCTAACTAGGAAAATCTGCCTGCCCCATTCCTCAAACTTGGGAGGCATATAGCTTGGCCTTAATCCTCATGTCTGGCCCCTGAGTTAGATCATTACACACGGCAAACACAAAAGCAGAACACTTAGAAATGCTCTACGAGGACATAACAATCCTAGGCCAGCATTGTCTGTGGGTGTTTATGCTAGAAGCTGGGCACCAGCCTACTTTCATGTTCATAATACATACAACCGAATAAGCGCATGTCCTACCATCAATAAGCAATTTGTCACCTTCTCTGGGTCTGGCTTTCGCCTAGCCTAGAATGTGCTCTTTCTTGGTGACTGTTCCATGTGAACTTGGAGGAAGGTGTTAGTGCTGTTGAATACTTTTTCTATTAGATGTAGCTGATAGGTGCTGTTTAGTTCAACTGTCTCTACTGACTGCCCTGCCAGGCCTGTTGATCAGATAGAAAGGTGTTAATATTCAACTCTAAAGAACTGCAAAGAGAAATGAATAAGTCCACGTCTTGCACTTTTTGACATTATCTATGTACACACAGACTATTAGAGTCGACCCCTTAATTTTGTTGTGCTCTTCTTAATCCTTGATAACTTCCTCAGAGTCTTTATCTTTGAAAGAGTTGATCCAGCTCGTAGTGTCAACATGGTATATCTTCATCCCATTACTTTTCATCTTAATATGAAAAATGAGTTTCTTGCAGACAACATGCTTGAGCGACTTGCCTAAAAACATGTTTGAAAACTAAGTATGTGGACTGTGGCTCACTCACTTCAGTGGCGCATAGTAGGTTGTAGCTAACCTGTCCATCCACCAAACTAGAAAGTTCCCACTTCAGGGGTCCCCAAACAATGCTGAATAAACACTGTCACAAGTCTCTTTGTGAACCGGTGCTTTCATTACTGTGGGTGGACTCCCAAGAGGGGGATTGGGAGAATGTGTTGCACATAAATAAGTCTTACTGTTGCCAAGTTGCCTTCCAAAAAGGACAATATACACTCTGCTGCAAATAGTACTGTCTTCATTGGAGCCAAAGGCAGAATAACTGGGCAATCTTCCAGGAAGTTGGAATCCTTTTGATAAGGTATCTGGAACATTCAAACCAATACTGTCATCTTGTAGCAAGGTCTTCAGATTTCAGTTAATTGCTCCAACACAATCCCTCCTACCCTATCGATGCATCCTGAGCCAATGGCTAAATGCTGCTTAGGCACATAAATGCAAATATGCCAAGTCTGTGTGCAAGCAGAATTCCTTACAAGATATGTTTGGATGAGCCTAATTTTATGTGAGGAGAAAAACTTGAATTTGGTTAAATATTTAGACTCCTATTACCTGAGTAAGTTAGTTCAGGTGATGGTTAAAGATTGAGTTCAGCCAACGGTTAATGCTTGTTCTCCCTAGCCCATCCTATACCCTCTAAATAGATGGGCATCTAGAAACGGCAGTCTGCTAGGGAAGCTGTTTGAATGGGCTATAACCAAGGTGTTAAACCAAATTGTTTGTGGCTTTGGAATGTGGGGCAGGATTTTGCACAACAGCTTTATCTCTCGCTCTGCTCGCCACTAATAGGTCATTAACTTATCTGGGCTATGAATGCATCCCCATCGCATGTCTATCAAACCATAAACCCGCAGCCACCCTGACGGACTGCATAGGCAGTGCTGCAGAGACCTCTGTCTTGGAGCCAAGTGCTTTATACAACTCCATGGCGGTGGCCCCAACCAACTTGCTTTTCAACAGCTCTGTGTGGCACCTTTGCCTGTCTCATGGTGACAAGCCAGGACCTTCTTCAGGCATTTTCGCAGCAGGTTAATCAAATGGCATCAGTGGGAATGTTTACAGCTTGCCGCCACTTAAGGAGCTTTATCAGGGTCCTTTTAATATCAGCCTGCAACCCAAGGCTGATAACAGAACAGGAGGAGGGGCGGTGGAGCAGGGGATGGACAGCTTCGGGAGACCTGGTGAAGACCAAAAAACAAGATGTCAATTTAATCTGAAAGACCTCCCATAGAGTCCCTGCTGTAGGGTAGCAGTTTGGTCTGGAAATTCTTTTCAGGGGGTGGCATATCTGTAGTTCCAGACTCTTGGCCTCTAGATCTGTAGGTCTGTTCAACACTAGAGCACCAACCATGTACCAGATTGTGTTTCTATGGTGATAAGATGCTGTCCTCTCTACTTATTCATAAATGTTGAGCTAAGCTCTAAGCCTGAGTACTACTATTCCTGCCTCTGAACAATTTCCTTTCTTGGCCATTCTTAACCCCACTTGACAGTGGGTATGTTTTGAATGCTGTTTATGATCTAACAAGATATGAAGGGTTGGAAAGCAGTTTGAACCATACCATCACAAGGAATTTGACTATATCTGAGTTTCTCCCACATTTGGGGAGAATAGAATAAAAGCATTAAAGCGAGAAACCTAAAGGCAAAGATAAAACTTGAGGGGCTCCAGTGAAAGAAACCAAGAGGGAGGCCCCTCTCTGAAGTTCACACTTGCTGCTTTCACTGAAAAATAGACCCTTTGGTAGATGTTAGCTCTTTGAAAGGTACAATCTGTTATGGATATTCTCCTGCCAACCTAGTGTGGATGTTTGCTATCTGAGGCATTTTGTGCTAAAATAGGCAACATGCAATTATCTGACAGATGAACCACACTTTTAATCCCAGGCAGATCGCCTGGCTTTAATCCCATGCAGACTTCAGTGTCACCATGGGTGTCCACTGTTGTTAAAGGTAGCCTTGGTACCTCAAGCAAGCTGATTATTGCTACCTTTGGCCCTCTGGAACTGCATGATGCATTGAAATTCAGCAGATGTTCTGAAGTCTGTTAGAGCATCTATCGAAGAGTCTAGTCAGTGTCAGGTCTAGGCTAGCCACACGTGAGAGTGAAACATACAGAGCATCTTAATCACCAAGTTGGCAAGTATCATTCTATCCACCTAAGTATTTTTCAATGATCCACTGAACTTCTATGACCCCCAGGTGCTTAACCTATGAGCTGATCGGCCTCAACCCCTCCAGGTAGGTGATGGAATCCTTGTTTTCCAAGTGAAGTTCATAAGGATAACCCACAAGTAAGATAGTGAAATTCAAACTCGGGTGTATGAAGTCTGCTTCTCTTTACCAGCCACCTCCGGCTCCCAAAAGTGGCAACTATGTGGTCAAAATGAGTAAAGAGTTGACAGTTAGATCAAGGGCACAGACTAGGCAATAGACATTAAAACATGACCTGGGAAGGGGGTTCTGGGAGCAGGGAGAGGGCTGAGGTCCCTCAGTTTAAGTTTTTAGATTCTGACTTCTGCATCACACTCTCCCTTGTGCCTGGAGTTCGAGCATCTGGCTGAAACCCCACCTAGAGAATAGACTTAATCTTCAGTGGGTACCAGTCTCTGCTGGGAATGGAGGGCTGAGTGTATGGCTGAGTCAGTGACTATAGAGCAATTGTCTGACCACCTCACCCTTAGCTTCCCAACAGTGAGGTCTGAAGACCCCATTGAGTGGATCAATCCATTTTCCTTGTCTTGTCTTTGCAGACAGTAGTCTTGCCTTTCCCCTCTTCCAGCTGGATGTGCCACCTCCTTTTCCAGGGATTTCTCATTCTATATTGAGTTTCTCGTCCTTATGAGCCTAGTAAAAACTCTTAAATTCCTTTGGGATTCGGGGCAAGAAAAGAGAAAAGGGTTACTCGTTGAGCAATCAATCTGAAACACTTGCCTGGCAATTCCAACAGCTAACTTGCCTGTTTATGCACCTTCCTTTGAGGTGTCTGTCTGCCAAGACAGCAGTTCCCAGGAAGAATTCTGCCTGTGAGTTCTCTCGACTGGTCTTGCTCCTGGACCAGCTTGTTTCCAGGAAATAAGCTGAGATGGAGTTACAGGCACAAAAGGTTTATTGGAGAGTTACACCGATAAAGGGGAAAGGGGAGAAGCAGGGTTGGACCCAAGGAACCACTGGCCCATGACCCCTACCTGGTCAAGTCTTTGGTCACCCAATGGGGTGCTCTGGATCCAAGACTGCCCGGTAGAGCTTTGCATTAAGCTAACTCTTGCACCATTTCCAGGCATCTCCACATACTTCCCCTGTAAGTCTGGAGAAGAGCTGCCATGTTTAAGTCCTTCAATTCCTTCAAAATCTGAAAACATCCGCTTTGAAGATGCTGTCTTAATGATACTAGGGTTGTTGGACTTGGCAAAAATTCAGAATTCCTAACGGATCTTAAATTTCAGATAAGTGCTTTCCAGTCTAAGTGTCCCAAATATTTCCTAGGATGCTGTTTTTAATCCGGCAACTTGGCAGTACAGAGAAAGTAAAACTCTAATGTTCTAGGAGTTATAAGAGAACCTGCATTTGAACTAGGGCAATGTTTGTTTCCTTCTAGTTTTGGAAATGGAATGACTCTTGCCTAACTTATGGAATGTTTTTTTTGGTTGTATTTTAAAAAAAACACAAAGCTAAAACTAAAAAAAAAAAAAAAAAAAAAAAAAAAAAAAAAATTAAAAAAATAAAGATTTATTCTAATTCAACAAATTAAATAATAAGAATATAAAAAAAAAAAAAAAAAATGAAAAAAAAAAAAAATAATATACAACAAAAACACCTCCCCCCTTGTAAAAAAATATGAATCTATGCACTTGCTTTTTTCCCCTCCCAAAACAAAAAAAAAAATTTTTCTTAAAAAGAGGTCCTTTTTTTTTTTTTTTTTTTTTTTTAAAAAAAAAAAAAAATAAAGATAAAACAAAAAAAATAAAAAATTTTATAAAAAAACAAAAAAGGTTTTTAAAAAATTTTTTTTTTAAAAAACGGGGTTTTTTTACTTTGGGGGCATAAAAGAAAAGGGGTTAAAAGGAGACACCTTGGGGGTTTTTTTTAGCCAACACCAGGGGGGTTGCATCATTAAAAAAAATGCTGGACTTCCGGTTAAGATGGCGAAGGATTAGGACGGGGAATACGCTTTCTCCTCCACAAATTCATCAATGGGACATCTGGGCGCCGAGTAAATACCACAAACAGCTTCGGAGTGCTGGCGGAGGACGTCGGACACCCAGAAAAGCAACTCACTGCCTTCTAAAGGAGGTAGGAAAGAATATAGAAGCCAGAGAGAGACAAAGAGGGAGGGGCGGACCTCTGTCCGGGGAAGGGAGTCTCAAAAAGAGAAGTTTCCAAACACCAGGAAACACTCTCCCTGCGGAATCTGCGCCGAACCTGGGAAACACGGAGACTATCATAACAGGGAGGAGAACAGTTGAGCAATTAGAACCCACAGACTGCGGGCCCTGCGGTAACTTCCGCAGCGGAAAAGCACCGCTGCAAACGCCCGCATCTGCCATTGGGGAGCCGGGGCTGGGCAGGGAGACGCCTTGGCCGTTCCCACGCGGGACGCTCCGCTGCCGGCGCTCCCCAGAGGGACGCTCCCCCCTCCCCTGCCGGCCACTCCCGCGCAGGCGTGCCCCCGCCCGCTGTGCCGGCGGCTCCCACGAGGGCCACCCCATCCCCTCCCCCCACCCGCCCGCCCGCCATTCCCGTCGCCGACCCCTCCCCCTCTGCGGGCCTCAGCGCAGACTTCGTTTGCCTGATTGTCTGGAGTGCTGCCTAACTGGAGTAGTTTGGGCCGGCAATCCAGATTGTGCAGCGCCGACCACACGAGTGGCGGGCCTTGGCCCAGAACACCGCCGAACCGTGCACAGAACAAAGAACTATACAGAACAACCACAGAGAAAGGGGCCTATAGATCTTGAGAAATTTAAGCCGGAACAAGGAACTAGCTGAAAATGAACTGAACCCACAACAATAATAGAGAAACTCTTATATATATTGTTACTATTTTTCCCATCATTATTTCCTTTTTTTTTTTTCTTTTTTTAATATATATATATATTTTAAATTTTTATTATTTTTTAATTGGAAAAAGGAAAACAAAAATTTTTTTTCCCTTTTAATTTTTTTTTGTTGTTGTTTGTTTTGTTTTATTTTATTATTATTATTTTTTTTATCCTCTAGTACTTCTTTAATCTCCACGTTTAGATATAACTTTTGCGACCCTGTTTTTTTTTTTTCTTTTTTTCCTTTTTGTCCTTTGCTTTTTTCCTTTCCTTTTTTCTTTTCTTTAATGATTACTGACTAGATCTGTCTCTCTCCTTCACACTCCCTCCTTTTATCCTCCTGACCACCTCTGTCTCCTTCCTCCCTTTTTCCTTCTATGTATAATTCCGTGAACATCTCTGAGCAGTCCAGTTGTGGAATGCATTATAGAAGAAGAAGTTTTTGAGACTACTGTAAAAATAAGACCAATAACTGGAACCAGGAGGCTTATAGTCCATACCCTGATCCCACGAAACACTAATTGACAGGAGCTCATTAAAAGCCTCCATACCTACTCTGAAACCAAGCATCACACAAAGACCAGCAAGTTCCACAACAAGACATACCAAGCAAATTCTCCAGAAAAACAAGAACACAGCCTGAGCTCCAATACACAGGCTACACAAAGCGACCCCAAAAGCATAGACATCTCATAACTCACTCCTAGACACTCCACTGCACCCCAGAGAAAAGAAATCCAGCTCCACCCACCAGAACACCGATACAAGCTTCCATAAACAAGAAACCTCGACAAGCCACCGGTACAAACCCACATATAGTGCAGAAACGCCACAATAAAGAGAACTCCATAGACTACCAGAATACAGTAAAGACGCCCCAAACTTAGCAATTTAAACAAGATGAAAAGACAGAAGAATTCCCAGCAGGTAAAGGAACAGGATAAAAGCCCACCAAACCAAACAAAAGAGGAAGAAATAGCGAACCTACCTGATAAAGAATTCCAAATAATGATCGTGAAATTAATCCAAAATCTGGAAAGCAAAATGGAATCATGGATAAATAGTCTGGAAAAAAGCATTGAGAAGATGCAAGGAAGATTTAACAAGGACCTAGAAGAAATAAAAAAGAATCAACATATAATGAATAATGCAATAAATGAGATCCAAAACACTCTGGAGGCAACAAATAGTAGAATAACAGAGGCAGAAGATAGAATTAGCGAATTAGAAGATAGAATGGCAGAATTAAAGGAATCAGAGGAGAAAAAAGAAAAACGAATTAAAAGAAATGAGGACAATCTCAGAGACCTCCAGGACAATATTAAACGTTACAATATTAGAATCATAGGAGTCCCAGAAGAAGTAGACAAAAAGAAAGACCATGAGAAGATACTAGAGGAGATAATAGTTGAAAACTTCCCTAAAATGGGGAAGGAAATAATCACTCAAGTCCAAGAAACCCAGAGAGTCCCAAATAGGATAAACCCAAGACGAAACACCCCAAGACACATATTAATCAAATTAACAAAGATCAAACACAAAGAACAAATATTAAAAGCAGCAAGGGAAAAACAACAAATAACACACAAGGGAATTCCCATAAGGATAACAGCTGATCTTTCAATAGAAACTCTCCAAGCCAGGAGGGAATGGCAAGACATACTTAAAGTGATGAAAGAAAAGAACCTACAGCCCAGATTATTGTACCCAGCAAGGATCTCATTCAAATATGAAGGAGAAATCAAAACCTTTACAGACAAGCAAAAGCTGAGAGAATTCAGCACCACCAAACCAGCTCTCCAACAAATACTAAAGGACATTCTCTAGACAGGAAACACAAAAAGGATATATAAATTCAAACCCCAAACAACAAAGTAAATGGCAACGGGATCATATTTATCATTAATTACCTTAAATGTAAATGGGTTGAATGCCCCAACCAAAAGACAGAGACTGGCTGAATGGATACAAAAACAAGACCCCTCCATATGAATGAAACTAGAACACTTTCTAACACCATACACAAAAATAAACTCAAAATGGATTAAAGAGCTAAATGTAAGACCAGAAACCATAAAACTCCTAGAGGAAAACATAGGCAAAACACTCTCTGACTTACATCACAGCAGGATCCTCTATGACCCACCTCCCAGAATATTGGAAATAAAATCAAAAATGAACAAATGGGACCTAATCAAACTTAAAAAGCTTTTGCACAACAAAGGAAACTATAAGCAAGGTGAAAAGACAGCCTTCAGAATGGGAGAAAATAATAGCAAATGAAGCAACTGACAAACAACTAATCTCAAAAATATACAAGCAACTTCTACAGCTCAATTCCAGAAAAATAAATGACCCAATCAAAAAATGGGCCAAAGAACTCAATAGACATTTCTCCAAAGAAGACATACAGATGGCTAACAAACACATGAAAAGATGCTCAATATCACTCATTATCAGAGAAATGCAAATCAAAACCACTATGAGATACCATTTCACGCCAATCAGTATGGCTGCTATCCAAAAAAACAAAAGAAAAAAAATGTTGGGGGGGGGGGGGGAGAAGGGAACCCCTTTGCACTGTTGGTGGGAATGCAAAAAAGTATAGCCACTTTGGAGAAAAGATTGGAGATTCTCCAAAAAAATGGGAATAGAAAACCCTTAAGATCCCGCAATCCCCCTGCTGGGCAAAAAAAATGAAAAAAACAGAATTGAAAGAGACACCTGTACCCCAATGTTCATAGCAGCACTGTTTGCAATAGCCAGAACGTGGAAGCAACCTAGATGTCCATGCACAGATGAATGGATAAGCAAGCTGTGGTACATATACACAATGGAGTATTACTCAGCCATTAAAAAGAATACATTTGAATCAGTTCTAAGGAGGTGGATGGAACTGGAGCCTATTATACAGAGTGAAGTAAGCCAGAAACAAAAACACAAATACAGTATACTAACGCATATATATGGAATTTAGAAAGATGGTAAAAAAATAACTGGGGAGGAGGGCCTATATACGAGACAAAAAAAGAGACACTGATGTATAGACCAGACTTTTGGACCCTGGGACCGGGGGGGGGGGGAGATGATGGGGGAAAATAGAATTAAAAAATATATAAAATATATCTGAAATGTATTAATTGTTCATATATTTTTATTTTTTTTTTTCTTTTTTTTTATTTTTTTTTTTTTTTATTAAAAATAAAAATATTAAAAAAAAAAAAAAAAAAAAAAAAAAAAAAAAAACAGATTTATCTTTATATGGGAGGTAAGAAATTATAACAAAAAAAAAAAAAAAACAAATAATACTTGTGGTGGGGGCAGGGGGATCGCTCAGCGACCAACCCACCCTCAAAGTAGAACGGAGCCCTCCCCCAACCAGACCCAATATAACATAATGAAGTAAGGGAAGGGAAGAAAAAAGAAGGCCCACTATTCCTTCCTCTTTAATTTAATTTTCACAAAAAACCAAAGTGGGAGTGGGGGGGGGATGTGAGTGGCTGAAAATTCCCTAAACTTGGGTCTCTGCTCAGAATACTGCTTGTCCCAGAAAGCTGGCCTAGTGACCCCTGACATTCAGATACTGAGCAAAAATTTAGGCAGAAATGAAATATCTCCAGAGTATCAAAAGCATTCCCCCCCCAATATTAATTGCAAAGGGAAGATTTATGATAGAGAATTCAGGAAGATACCACTTTAACCAACTAGTCATAGTTAACATCACCAGCAATAACTGTCTCTGTTATGTGCCTCCTGATAGGTTGCACTGAGGAGGTTATAGCATCACTTCTGTAGTCTTAACCCCAAAATTGCATCACCTTGGTCAGGCAAGCCCTTGGAGGGCATTAGCAAAGTAACTGACCAGAACATAAAGAACCAAGGCCACAAGGTAAGGAAAGACTGGGAAACTACCAAAAGATTGGAGGAGATGGAGACATGACAATGAAAGGTACCCTGGATTGAATCTTGGAACTATTAAAAGAACACTCAGGAAGGGGGCTTCCCTCGTGACTCAGACAGTACAGAATCCGCCTGCAATATGGGAGACCTGGGTTTGATCCCTAGGTTATGGAAGATCCCCTGGAGGAAGACATGGAAACCCACTCCAGAATTCTTGCTCTGGAGAATCCCCATGGACAGAAGAGCCTGGCAGGCTGCAGTCCATGGGGTCACACAGTTGGACATGACTGAGTGACTAAGCACACGAGGGAAGCATTATGACCACGGGTCACAAGCCAGTTCGTTAGCTCTGAGGATGGGAGGCAACATGTGCTTGTGCTGGAACATTCAGAGCTCTCTAATAAGGAAAAGTATGAGGACGTCTCCAGTGTGACAGCAAGCGACTTAAGGAGGCCAAGCTAGGATGGCCCTCAAGCAAACTTCTGTTGGACACTCTGAATTCTGCAGCTGGAAAACCAGGCTCAAGGGGGCAAGTCAAGGTCAAAAGCACCACCAGCTGTAAACCTTCCTTCTACAGATTTCTCTTCGATTATCACCCTTTGATCTCCATAGTCATCCCACTGTATGAAGCTTCACCTTCTTTCAAGATGGGAGGTCTCCTAAGGGCAGGCTTGCCCCCCAGTTCACCTTCACTTAGCTCTGTCTCCTTCACAGACCTTCGTCTCATTCCCAGTCTATGTCCAAGGCCCCAGGCCTGCCTCCTTGGTGAATGAAGCTTCATGGGATATTAAACCTCCCTGGAAAGATTAGGCTTCCCCAGTGGGCTCAGATAGTAAAGAAAACACTTGCATTGCAGGAGACCGGGATTTGATCCCTAGATTGGAAAGATCCCCTGGCAAAGGGAATGGCTACCAGTATCCTTTCCTGGAAGATCCCCTGGACAGAGTAGGCTGATGGGTTACAGCCTATGGGATCACAAAGAGTCAGACACGACTGAGCAACTAAGCATGCATGGAAAGACTCTGGGTTCCATCTCTTCCTGTGCAAGCCATCTGTATTAGCTTATTCTTTGCTCTCAAAATAGAGATCAGATCACAAACTGAAGAACAACACCATGGTCTGATGCAAATTTAAGGAAAATGCCATTTGGTGCTCCAACTCGGCATCAAATTTGTCCTAAAATTTTTGATTCATGGCCCTTTTCATACTGCTTTGCCTTACACCTGTCCAGGGCACCAAACTTCCATGACAAAATCTGATCCTACATCCCAGTCTAATACCATGAAGTTTGTATGCCGCCATCTTGGGCTCCTCATAGCTAGGAAATTGAAGCCTAGACATCAGAAATCTACCTGGAATCTGAAGTTCTCTGTAAAGACACTCATTTCTATCACCCTGCAAGGACTCTCCCAATTTATTAAAAACTTAATGGCAATATTGAGACTTGAGCTTGACTTTTGCACGATAATTATTTGTTCAGTTTAAGCATTGCTATGTCCCAGGCTCACCAGGTCATGGATATTTTGCTTTCTTGACACATACTAGTGGGAAATGGACATCTGTCACAGACAAAATCCCAAACTGACAAATCTGAAGGGCAGGTACACAGTGCCAAGGGGCCTACAAGCAGATCTGACCCCATGAGAATTCGCAGAAGTATGAGGAGGTACCCTTGATCTGCCACGGAAGGATGGGGAGGACTTAACCAGCAGATGGTACAAAGGGAGGTCTTTAGACAGAGGCAGGCCTGGAAGGTGGCCCATGTGACTGAAGTGGAGAGCATGGGTGGGTGAAGCCCACTGGATGAGGCCGGAAAAACAGACGACAGAAGTGGTGGTAGCAGCAGTAGGGTGTAGACAGCAGACATCTGGGGGTGAAGTCACAGAACTGACTCAGGGTCAGGGAAGTTCTGTGAAATCGACAGCTCCTCAAATAGGAAGGCCTTGCCAGTGAGAAATTCTTGAGCGATGTCCAGCACCTCCATCCCACCCCTGCTCAAGTTCTAACTCAACCTGGCTCTCGAGAGTTTGGTCTGTATCTTAAACTGAACTTAATTCCCTGATGGATGACTATGAAACCCCCATGACAGGGAGGGATGTTTTAATATTTCACCTCTTAAGGCTAATGGTTTGAACACACAGCCTGACTTAATTCTAAGCACCACTGAGTTTCTTAAAGCAGATTAAGAGTGGGGAGAGGCTGATCAGGTTACTGAGGCCCTGGCCCCCACCCACCAACCCTGCCCCGGGGCCCAGCGTAAACTTCCATGATGTTCTTTACGCTGCTCATTTTAAAACAATTCCGACAATGTGGTTTCTATTTCTCTCCTAATAGACCATTTTCTGCAGTATTTCACATCTGCGTCTGAGATGTTTTTCCAGCTTCAGTTTTCTCACATTAAATCTCTCCAGTCAAACTGGGTAGACCAACCTATTTTCCATTTGTGTTCCTTAATGGGGAACTTGCTGAAACATATCCAAGGGTCAGCTGGTACAGTTCTTAGTACAGACTGGACTGTGTCTTAGCTCTTATAAGGTTACCTCCTTGGAGATTCATGATAACCTTATGGTGGGGTTGTTTAGTGATATTTTAATAGATGTAAACATACTCATAAGCTTAATCACTCAACCAGAGGTACGAATGAAGGAGTTCATCTTACGTCTCTGAACTTCTAGTTAGATTCTCTATCTACCCACAGGCCCCTAAACGTAACCAGTTCATGTCAATATGGGTGAATTTACTTTTCCAGTCATCAATTGTTCTACCAAACCTTATATCTGGTGACCATTTGGCTCTTAAACATTCAGTATGTTTCTTATAAATCCAAATTTGGACATATTTTTATGGCTTGTGGAACTAAAAGCTATGGAAACACACACTCCAGGCCAGTACCATGGACCAAACCTGCAGGGGATTAGAAATGGCCAAGTGTGGGAGATGGCCAGCTATTTCTTCATACTTTGGCGAGTACTTCCAATGCATCGCTGCACTCTTGCTTGAAAAATATTCAAAATGTGTAGAATAAAGTAAAATACACTGAAGCTAGTGTAAGTGAATCACGCATAAATGGTCCTATAGACGCTGTCAACAAGTGCTACAAACTTGCTTCTTCTAACCTTCCTGTTGGCAAAAAGTGAAGCATAGTCTATGGAGTCGTTTACTAAGTACAAGTTAAAATTAAGCCTGCTCAGAAGGAGCAAGGGATGCCAGGAATCAAGACCCACAAGACAGCCCAATATTGGTTATAACCACAGCATGGTATGCTTTGAGCTGGTGTTTCGTCTAATCCAGAAGACACGAGATCAGTTTTAATACCTCCATTTTACATTGGAGAAAACTTAAACTCGAGCTTCTGAGAGCTCAGTGGGGAAAGGCAGAGCCAGCACTGAGTTCTGGGTCCCCTGGATTCCAAGCCCATGCTCTCATTTGATGCTGTCTCCCTCGTCTTTGCTATGAGTTGTCTTCCTGTAAGTGACAGTAAGGGTTTTTCTCAAGAACTTCTAGAAGGAAGGTCCTCCTGGAAACTGAGATGAGTCCAAGGAAGTAGCCAGTTGTAGTCTAGAGTAAGCAAGTGGCCAAGTCCAAACCTTGGGAACATGGGTGAAACTCCTCCAGGTAGTCCTTGAGTTTCTCAAGCATGGGCTTCGGATCACAAGGTAGAATTTAAGGTTGTGATACCAAGCCCGGGATCTGAGTTTGTGGCTGGTATCCTAAAGGGTAGGGGCTTACCCTAGTGGCTGAGTGGTAAAGAACCTGCCTGCCAATGCAGGAGATGTGGGTTCGATCCCTGGGTGGGGAAGATCCCCTGGAGAAGGAAATGGCAACCCGCTATAATATCTTTGCCTGGGAAATCTCATGGACAGAAGAGCCTGGCAGGTCAGTCTATGGGGCTGCAAAAGACTTGGACAAAACATAGTGACTAACATGATGTGTAATCTTAGGCATTATACTGGATGCAAGAAGTCAGTGAACCTCATGTTATAATGTGTATCAGTGGCGGTTCCTCTTAAAGGGTGGAGTCTAAATGTGCTTCCTCTAAAAAAAAAAAACAAACCCAAAAAACCACACCTCCTTTCTTTTTACTTATTTTTTAATGAAGGAGGTGTGGTCTTCTGCTTTGCTGTTTTCTGCCAAAAGTCAGCCATACCTATGGCTGATTCATATGGATATTTGGCACACGTCCTTTCTACTTATACAACTCATGTATGCCAAATAGTTCAATAACATGGAAAGCTGATCTCAGAGAATCCTCATTCTTGAGGCAACCACTGCTAAACGCTGGAACACATCTTACACACTGCGCACGCCTGGCTATCATTGCTGACAGCTTTAGCCAAATGCCATCATGCCTTTCCTAAATTCTTCTAGAGCACTAGCATTCCACAAAACTGGGGGCCAGCATCACTATTCCTAGTATAGCAATGAGCTAAAGTCAAATCCAAATGAAATGGAGCAGGACTCCGTGGTCCTTCACCCCCGGACCTCCCACCTGCCTTTTGTCTGTGGGAGAACTTTAGCCAGAGAACAAGTTGACTCAGAAGTGAGAAAATGCAGAACTAAAGGAAAACAGTCAAAGGAGATCACATGATAGTCTTTGAAGCATAGTCAAGGACTTTTAGTTCCTTCTCAAGGGCCACAGATGTTGGTCTGAGCCATATCCTCCACTCTGTACTATCTCATAGAGACTGAAACCCCCACCAGGTGGGAGATGATAGCTACACGATGACCAGACTGTAGCCATGATGTAAGCTGCCACAATTTCGAGAACTGGCCTCAAGAAATGGAAACGAGCTGACACGAAGAGTAACTACCTACAACAACCAGGGTGGTCAGACCACCGATGACCAATTTCAGGATGACTGTCAGAGCTGACCGTGCTGTTTCTGTATGTAGGCCCCTCCCTCTGTCTATGAAAGCTCTTGCCTCCTGATTGTCAGGGAGTTGGAGGGGAAGCAGCCTTTGGACAGCTGTCTGTCCTCTCCCTAGGTTGCCAGCATGCAAAATTAAGCAAACTTTTTTTAAACCTCCCTTCCACCTCCCTCCCCACCTCTCTAGATTTTTACTGAGCCCGAGTTTAAGTTCTCTGAGTCATACAGCAAATTCCCACTGGCTATCCAAAATAAAGCAAGCTTTTCTTTCCACCAGCCTGGCCTCCTTTTTGTGTGTTGAGGGGTGAGCAGCCAGATCTGGGTTCAGTAACAGAAATGCTCCTGTCCTGTCACCTTAGGTGTGAATGCTATGGAGCTTCCCCAATGGCTCCGTGGGGTAAAGAATCTGCCTGCCAGTGCAGGAGACACAAGAAATGAGGGGTTGATCCCCTGGGTTGGGAAGATCCCCTGGAGGAGGAAGTGGCAACCCATTCCATTCTTGCCTGGAAAATCCCATGGACGGAGGAGCCTGGTAGGGGTACAGTCCATGGGGTCGCAAAGAGTTGGACACGACTGAGCACACACGCATGAACGCTATAGATCTGCAGATGTCAAATGCCCAAACCAGAAGTTACCTGATGCAAGAGCACGCGAAACTGCTGCTTCAGTGCGTTGAGGCGCCAACTAAGAATACAGGGTGATTGGAGTAACTGCCGAGAGCCCGGGCTTTAGTCGAACCAGTGTTCAAGTCTTAGCTCTGCCTTGACTAGCTATATGATGCAATGTAAATATCATGAACCTTTGAGCCATCTTCCTCTCCTCCCTCACCCTCTTTAAAAAAAAAAAAAAGACTATCCTTTGCAGAGCTGTTAGAAATAAGTATGAATCCAGGGAAGCTAGTATGGTTTATACACATGGTAAATATAGTTAATAAAAGGAGATGTGCTCTCCCTAGGACCTCTGGGAGTTTGAGAAGCCCAAGCTTGGGGGGTGGTGCTAAGCAACACATCTCCATCCTGATCTTGGTTGCCAAGGGCTCTCAGAGCTGGACCAATCCAACATCCCACTGATAGAGGGCAGAAGCAGCTGCCTTGTTTCTGGGGCAGGGGCTGTGCAGAGAGGAAGTAGGGGTTGGAGCTCAGACGCCTGGCCCTGCAGCTGTGTGCCATTACCCACGGCACTTTGGTAAGAGCAGGCCTAACGCTGGCCACTTGTCCATATAGTTTTATTGCTTTAATCCCACCATACTGGCCAAGGCCAGGCCATGATAATATATTTAAGTAATGAGGCATGACAGCTAGGGCCTGCTGCGATGATTAGAACACACCTAGCAGGGTGTGAGAAGGTCCAAAGGGGAGAGTCTTAATCCCTTGGAAATGGCTGCAACTGCTAGACGGTAAATGAACACAGGATGTTTAGACCCTGAGCAGGGCAATAGCCAGTCGGAAACTCCACTCAGGCCCAGGTAAACATATGCGTCCAAAAACATGGGAATGAAGGGGTCTTTCAGGGTCAGGCGAGTGATGGGTTTTGGTCAAATACTCTGGCCAGTATTAGACACTCAGCCATTGCATACTCGGAAGTACTTGGAGGTGGATTTGCCCAAATACTTCCTCATATTTATTAGGAAAAGGATTAAGTGTAATTCCTCAAGCTTTGTCAAAGTAATAGACACGCATGGTAAAATTCAAAAGCTGCAGTGTTGTGTAATGAAATTCTTCTCCTAACCTGGACTGCTGAAAGAGGAATATCCTAAACTCTTCCACCTACAGAAAGACCCCTTCCTGTATGTGAGTAGGAGCTAGCTACACATTCCAGCTGTCCCTTGATCCCCTCACTTATTTCCAGTGATCATCCTACATTGATGATAGATGTATCTTGCTTTCTAAGTGGGATCTTGTTTGGACTTTCAGTAGAGGGGTGGTGAAAAGAGTCATTCAGGCTATGATTTCTTAACATGCAATGAGATGCAGTGTTTCAGCTATCTTCTGGAACACTATGGGGGAAAAACAACTTTAGACGTTTTCTAGTTCAAATCCCTTGTTTCTGACCCTGAAAATGGACCTTCTGTACAAGCTAAAAATAGCCACCGTTGCATCTATGAAGGCAGAATGGTAGGCATTATTTTCTCTAGGTACTAATTTCCTAGCTTCATAACAAGAGGATGAATACAGGCTGATGGCCACCAAACAGCTTCTTAAAGAAGCATTTGCCTCACTGAGTAGGTTGATTTGAGAACACACCTGAGAATCCATTAAAAGGTGGAAGAGTCTCCTTTGAAGGAGAGTCCATTGGGTTATCACTCTTGATGAACAAAATGAAAGTGCCCTAAGTTCTAGAAGTCAACTTTCTAGCTTCCCAAAGGGAAAGGACTGAGAAATCTGGTCCGTTGTAGCAAAGAATGTTTCCTGGATGGTTTGGGGAAAAGTCAGAATTGCTTTGCCTAGAACAACCGAAATCCACAAGCTCTAACGTCTGAAATTCTAGGTTCAATTATTGCTGTGTGACCTTGGGCAAATGCCTAATGTCTCTGAGCCTTTTATGCCTCTTATAAAATGCACGTTTATTTCTTGTGTTAATCTAGATCCTCTGAGAAGGAGATGCTAGGTCAGGATTAGACTTGCTAGGGAATTTTCAAGGAGAAGCACCTGGGAAGAGAAACAGGCAAGCTGGAGTGACCTCAGATGTTGAGTCTGCCACTCCAGCACCCCAATGATAAAAGGGAATGGCAGTCAACTGCGGAGCAGCCTAAGAGTTCAGCAAGGCCATTGAGTGAGTCCTTGAATCACTCTACAAAAATGGTTCACTCAAGTGTCCCTGCAGTGCCATCACAGGCAGGAGCAGCTCATGGGGTGTTTGGCCTCACTTCAGTGCAGTAATAACTCTTAGACTTCAGTGGGTGTGGTCATCTACCAACTAAGTTTCTAGTATATACAGCTTTGAAAGTCACGGTTTCAAAGTTGCTGCAATAGTATCATCTGAGACGTGAAGCCTGAACTAGCATCTCATGCACTGTCGAACTGGCACATGGTTGCAGTTAAACACACTTTTAAAAAATTTGCTATCTTATTTTTGTTGGCGTATAGTTGACTTACAATGTAGTGTTAGTTTCAGGTGTCCAGCAAAGTGAATAAGTTATACATACACACTGTTCAGTGGTTCAGTCATATCTGACTCTGCAACCCCGTGGACTGCAGCACGCCAGGCTTCCCTGTCCTTCACTATCTCCTGGAGTTTGCTCAAACTCATGTCCACTGGCTCAGTGATGTTATCTAGTCATTTCATCTTCTGCTGTCCTCTTTTCTTCTTGCCCTCAATCTTTCCCAACATCAGGATCTTTTCCGTAAGTCGGCTTTTCACATCAGGTGGCCAATAGATGTAGCCAATCAGGACTAGAGCTTCAGCAATAGTCCTCCCAATAACATTCAGGCTTGATTTATTTTAGGATTGACTGATTTGGTTTCCTTGCAGTCCTGGAGACTCTCGAGTCTTTTTCAGCACCACAATTCGAAAGCATCAATTCTTCGGTGCTCAGCCGCCTTCATGGTCCAAGTCTCACATCCCTACACGACTACTGGAAAAATCATAGCTTTGACTATATGGACCTTTGTTGGAGTGTGAAGTCAAGTGGGCAGTTGAGTGGGTCACTTCAAATGGCTTAAGCGTCACTGGACCCAGAGAGTAAACTTTGGGATGAACTGTCTCCCATCCCTCCCCCACCTCACACTTTGCAAGACCCAGCTCATGCAAGAGCCGAAGTGATAAAGGAAACAAGTACACTCAGATGGGGCAGGAAGTCCTAGCCAAGAGGTGTGCAATTACCCAGGTCTCCGCACACCCTCGGGGCAGAGGGATGGCAAGGAATGAGGTAGAGCTGTTCCTCGTCCAGGGCAGGGCCCCCATCCCCGCAACTCCTGCCATGGCTTCTGAAGCAGAAGGGCCCAGCAGGGGTCATCCAGACTTCCCCTCCACTGTATAGTGTCCTCACTTCCTTTCATCATCCTCAGAAACCCTAAACAGCAGTCCCCCACCTTTTTGGCAACGGGGACCAGTTTTATGGAAGACAATTTTTCCATGGACCAGAGTAGGGATGGGGGATGTTTTCTGGATGATTGAAATGCATTACATTTACTGTGTACTTTATTTCTGTTATTACATCAGCTCCAGCTCCGATCGTCAGGTATTAGATCCTGGAGGTTGGGGTCCCCTGCATTAGACAATGCCTAGCATTATCAGCTGGGTGATGGGGTTTTCCCAGGTTTAAGAACCAGGGCTGGAGGGCGGGCAGAACACACGTGCATCCTTCCCTTCAGCCGTGCTCAGGAAACACATTCATTTCCAACCTGTCGGCAACGCACTGACAGTCAGAGGAGCCACAGCTGCGAGTGTGGGAAGGCTGCAGGAGAAACAATTTCCCAGCCCCAAGCCGCTACGGAAGGAGAAATTGAACACTCGCTGGTAATTGCCCTCTGGAGGCCTGTCGGGGCCTAATCTAAGCAGGCACTTGGGCTGAAAGGGCAGAGACTTGGAAGCCGTGACTTTTTCCAGTGGCCAAGTTCAAGCCTGCCCCCCACGCCAGTCTTGCCATAGCTCAGTAACGGAGGTTGCTAAAGTCTCGGATCCTTTCTTAGGGCTGAGTCCCCTCTTCAGTAGTTTAATTTTTTTTTCCTTAAAAGTCAAAAACTGAAATCTGGGCTTGGCTCTTGCCCTGTGACCTCTGACAAGGTCTTAACTGTTTTAAATGCCGGTCTCCCATAGAACAGTTGCAAAGACGAGTGAGAATGTACACGCAGGTCACGGGCCAGGCCTGACACATATCCCCCAATATAGCCTTTGTGCCTGTCCTGAGATGAAGCAAGACCCCATGCCCTCCCTGTCCTTAGCCTGCCTTTTGTCTGGAAAAACTTTAGCCAAAGATATAAGTTGAATAAGAGAAGTGAGAGAACGCAGAACAAAAAACAGTCAAAGGAGACAAATAATAATTTAGTCGTTAAGTGTAAAAGAAAGGAGGCTTCCTTTCCTCCCTTTGAAATATTTGAAGACCTGAGATATTTTCATTTACTCTGTTAGTACTTGGGTCTGAAGTTCAGTGTCTTTATAGGGGGTTTTCTGAGAGACTGTATCCTTGTATTTAAGGGAGTGTCTGATGAGGACTGCCAGGTCTATGAGGGTTTTAACTCTGTGTTCTGACTTTTGGCCATTTTGCTTTGTCTGGCTACCATTTGGCTCCGACCTGCTGCCATTCTGTTAGAACCTGACTTTCTTTCCCTGTGCCTTGAGACCAGGGCTCTGGCTCTGTTCTCAGGAATACTTATCTAGACCATCTCTAATCCCTGAGACTGAGGAAAAATGGGAAAAACCCTTTAAAAGTTTTATTCCAACTGTTTTTTATAAACTAGCAAATTGTATATTGTAACATCTAATTCATGACTAAACACTTAGAAAATGAAGCTAGATCTTGCACTGTGTCTGTCTAAATATGTCTTGGTATGTCTTTGTCGCTGGGTAATATTTTTGAGCCACAAGGGCCTCCTTTGTGGCTCAGATGGTAAAGTGTCTGCCTACAATGTGGGAGACCCGGGTTTGATCCCTGGGTCAGGAAATTCCCCTGGAGAAGGAAATGGCAACCCACTCCAGTAGTATTGCCTGGAAAATCCCATGGACGGAGGAGCCCCGTAGGCTGCAGTCCATGGGGTCGCAAAGAGTCGGACATAGTTGAGCAACTTCACTTAAGCATAATCAAGGAGCTTTAGTTCCTTCTCAAGGGCTGTAAGTAATAATCTGCTGCTGCTGCTAAGTCGCATCAGTCATGTCTGACTCTGTGTGTCCCCATAGATGGCAGCCCAACAGGCTCCCCCATCCCTGGGGTTCTCCAGGCAAGAACACTGGAGTGGGTTGCATTTCCTTCTCCAATTATGAAAGTAAAAAGTGAAAGTGAAGTCATTCAGTCGTGTCCAACTCTTAGCGACCCCATGGACTGCAGCTTACCAGGCTCTTCCGTCCATGGGATTTTCCAGGCGAGAGTACTGGAGTGGGGTGCCATTGCCTTCTCCGATAATAATCTGAGCCATTGCCTATGAGTTATCTTATAGATACTAAAACCACCACCAGGTGGAAGAAATAACTACTTGAAGACCAGGCTGTAGCCATGATGTGAAAGTGAAATTCACTCAGTCATGTCCGTCTCTGCAACCCCATGGACTACACAGTCCATGGAATTCTCCAGGCCAGAATATTGGAGTGGGTAGCTGTTCTCTTCTCCAGGGGATCTTCCCAACCCAGGGATCAAACCCAGGCCTCCCACACTGCAGGTGGATTCTTTACCAGCTGAGCCACAAGGGAAGCCCATAGCCATGATGTAAGCTCCCCTAGTTTTGAGATCTGGCCTCAAGAAATGGAACAAACTGACCCTAAAACTGAAGGCTAACAGTACTGAATCAAGATGACACCGGTCAGATGACCAATGATCAATTTCAAGATGACCGTCAGAGCCTGGGGTTGCTCTTAGCTGCGCTGTTGGCTACGCGCTGTACCTTAGGGCAGCGGTCCCCAAACTTTTTGGCACCAGGGATGGATTTCATGGAAGAAAGACCATTTTTTTTCCATGAACTGGGGTAAAGGGGATGGCTTCAGGGTGACTCAAGTGCATTACACTCATTGTGCACTTTAATCTCATACTGCAGCTAATCTGACAGGAGGTACCAGTCCATGGCCCAGAGGCTAGGGACTCCTGCCTTAGGAGTCAAGTGTGGTTGTTGAAAGCCTCGCCCTACCATGAGCTGAGTGACCGTAGGCAAGGAGACGGAGTTCCCTGAGCCTCAGGTTCATTTGGAAGCAACACCTGCCTCATAGGACTTCTGTCTAAATAAAAAGTGTTTGACACAGAGCTGTCTGTTCTTTGAGCCCTTTAAGAACTGTCAAGACCCCAACCAGCTTCTAAAAGACAAATAAAAACTCAGGAGTTGAGTCTGCCCTATTTAACTTGACTAGAGAGAGATTAAGCCATAAACCTAGATTTGGCTCAGTGTGTCCTTTTAAATCTTTTCCTCATGCTCAGAACTGGTGCTCAGATCCCATGGCCTCTTCACCCGGCATCATGGAAGGTGGCTGGCCAGGGGCGTGAAGGAGATCTAGTAACCAGGTACTCCTTTGTTTTTCGCCAGCACATGTAAAAAAGAGAGGAGGTATGTTACTTTGTACTCGGTTCATCTAGGAATGATTGTTAAACCTAAAAGAACAATGGCTTAACCAAATACGTGTTGCCTTTTTAAAATCTAGAGGCAGTCCCTCTCGGGTGGGCATGATGCAGGGACCCAGCCTCCTTTAGTCTTATTACTCCACTCAAGGCATAGCTTCCTAAAGTCACCTCACATTACAAGGTGGCTGTTGGCGTGCCGGTCATTGTTGGTATCCCAGCCAGTAGGAAGGTGAAAGGTGCCTCCTTTAAGAACACAGCCTAAAACCTGAGCTCACCAATTCCACCTACATCCTGTTCGCTAGAACCTTAGCAAGAAAATCTTGTCCTACTTGGGGTAATCATGTCTACACAACTAGAAGTGGGAAGATCTATTACTAAGACTGGAACTGATATTTGGGGCTAAATAGACATCTTTTTGGAGAAGGAAATGGCAACCCACTCCAGTGTTCTTGCCTTGAGAATCCCAGGGACGGCGGGGCCTGATAGGCTGCAGTCCATGGGGTCGCTAAGAGTCAGACATGACTGACTGACTTCACTTTCACTTTTCACTTTCAGGCATTGGAGAAGGAAATGGCAACCCACTCCAGTGTTCTTGCCTTGAGAATCCCAGGGATGGGGGAGCCTGGTGGGCTGCCGTCTATGGGGTCGCACGGAGTCGGACACGACTGAAGCGACTTAGCAGCAGACATCTTTTTTTAGAATACCAAAGCCCTTGACCAACCAGTAGTATCATCAGCCATGTGTCTGCAGGCAAACTAGTGTGCCCATTTTACAGATGTGAAAGTACCTGTCAACTTTGTAGCTTTGAGGGTTGACTTCCATGATAGGAGTGTTTGTCTAGTTGCCAGCACCCAGCCGCTACTCAGATCCTTCCCCTAGGAGTTGTGCATGCGGGCTCGCACATTCTACTGATATACCTCAGTGAAAACCTAGTTCTCTAAAAGTCTTCATGGAGAAATGTGAGTTGCATGTAGACATCTGGGCCTGATTTAGACAGTCTTTGAGAGATGCACTGTTCTCTGCAAGGCATCCCTTTTGTCAGAGGCCGCCAGCATTGCAGGGACACTTAACAGCTAAGTATAAACAGCTGGCCCACATCTGCAGGATCCATTTTCAACAACTGTATACAGTAGATACTGCTGATAATGAACCTGGGTCCGGCAGGGCTCAGTTCATCCGGCGTACAGATTGGAGTGCGCTGCTGGGGTTGCAAGGTGCAAATGATGATTCCAGATAGCAGGGAGGCCCTGGGAGGCTGTATTGCCTTCAGGCTGGGTTTCTTAGCTGAGTAAAGTGAGGCTGTTTTCTACTAAATATTCTTGGTTTGTAAAATAGGGTGGAACTGCATGATGGCTGCCCAGTGAGTTGGAAAGCAATGCCCACCCCTACTCACCCTCAAGAACTCTGATACAGCCAAGATCAGTATCATGAAATGTTAGAGCCAGGAGAATCTATAAACCCACCTGATCTGTCACCCTGTCTGGGCAGGAAGATGCACTTTAGATGTTTGACAAATATCCATCCATCTTGTTGAGGATCCCGTTTTGGTATCTGTTCTTGTCCTGTTTATGACCCCAATAATAGAAAGTGCTTATTAAGGTCTCAGGTGACGGAGATGCTGGGTTGCTTCAAGGTTGAATTGAGGGTTTCTGGGAGCTTATTTCAGCACCAGCTCCTCCCCCCACGGGCAGCCATGCCTACCACAGCCATCTCCACTTAGAACATGAGTTCAACTTTCTCTTTCAAAGCTGCATAGATGCTCCCCCTGCCAGCCCTCCCAACCGTTGCAGACGAGGATACACCCTCCTTTTATCAAGAAGTTGAGTGCTTGTCCTCACAAGGGTAAATCTGAACATTACCTTTAAGAAACACATTTAACATAAAAGGAATAAGATGATATCGTTAAAAAATGGTTTTCCAACTCTAATGAACACTCCTGCCTTTTGACATACATCAGCACCTATGACCCACTTGAATGTCAATAGGCAGTTGGATCAAGCTTAGCAGTTAGACTGAGGCCAGACAGAGAGCATCTTGCCTGACCACTAACCTTTGGACAAGTTACTTAACACCTCTGTACCTCAACCTCCTTAGTTATGCTCAGTCATGTCTGACTCTTTGTGACCTCATGGACTGTAGCCCGCCAGGCTCCTCTGTCCATGGGATTATCCAGGCAAGAATACTGGAGTGGGTTGCCATTTCGTCCTCCAGGGGATCTTCCCGACCCAGGGATTGAACCCACATCTCTTAAGTCTCCTGAATTGGCAGGTGGATTACTTACCACTAGTGCCGCCTGGAAAGGCCTCCTAAAATGTAGCTGAGATTAGAAATTACAGTTTGCTTAGTCCTCAAAATACTCTGAAGTAAAATTGCTTAGAACCATGCCAGATGTGTAGTAAACTGAGTAACTTTTTATATACTTTTTAAAAATACCAACTTGTTTGTAAAATATGGGGCTTTTCTGCTGGGGTGTTGCCCAGCCTGCCCCAAAAGGCATTGTTCTGAGGAGTTAATTTTGAAACCTGTCTACACAGATATGAGCAGAGAGTTGTAGCGGTATGACTTGTGACTCTAAAATGTCTTTGGTATAAGGATGATTTTAGGCTGGTAATTAAACAGCAGACATGGAACAAATGGAAAAACTGAGTAGAAATTACTCTTCCTAAAATGCTTGCTTGTGATGTTAGATCACAGTGAGATTTGGAATCTCCACGGGCTGTCTCCCTCCTATACCAGGGAGAAAATACACAGTGACGTGAAAGCAACTCAGTCGTGTCCAACTCTTTGTGACCCCCATGGACTACACAGCCCATGGAGTTCTCCAGGCCAGAATACTGGAGTTGGTAGCTGTTCCCTTCTCCAGAGGATCTTCCCAATCCAGGGATCAAACCCAGATCTCCCACACTACAGGCCGATTCTTTACCAACTGAGCCATCAGGGAAGCCCAGGGAGAAAAGGATGACCTTAATCTCTAGACGTTTTGACCATTGCAGAAGGAAACAACTTAAGCCTACATAACTGCTTCACTCTTCTTTACTGTGCTTTTCCTGGTCGCCTCCCACTGCCTCCCCTGCCCTCAATTCCACTGAAAGGAAAATAACCATTTGTAGAGTCTCTCCCTGGACTGGACTTTGGGAGCCATATGTAATCCTACTGGAACTCATGCCTCTACCAGAGGGAGATCTACCATGATCTGAAGACAGAACAGAAGGGAAGAGGCACCATGCTTTCTGAGATATAGGAAAAATCATCAATCATATTCACGATGAACTTTGACTATGGCTGCCCTGCTGGTGGGGCTCATGTATTTTGCTTCATTAGGAACCTCCTCTGAAATCATCTGCTCTTGGAAAATGAGCTTGTCGGTTTCCTTAACCTACCTTTTTTGGGCCCCTTCCCTGGCCACCGTGCTGCTGGGACCACACTCTCTAAACTCCAGATGACTTTTGGCTACCCTGACATACTAATATTTTCTCTCAAACAACCAGCTTATCTAAATGGCCAAACTAGATGCTCAGACTGTTCCAAGCCTATTGCAACGGAAGGGGGCGCATGCCCCAAAGGATGTATTTTAAGAGAAATCACTTTGGGGAAAGCTCAAGCTTAGTTTTCCATGCCACTTACCATTTTTTTCTTCCTATGTGGGCTCTGCATTCACCAAGATGGAGCCTTCCGACTCGGGATCAATTAGTTTCTGGGCCATGATGAGGGACCTGAACAAAGCTGGTCATAATTGCTCAGTGCATGGGGACAAGTAGCATCTCCTGGATCTTAATGAGCCTGAATACTTGGGCCAAGAGGGCCCACCCTGACCCCCCGTGGAGGTGATTACCCCTTCATTGCCATCTTAAGAATGGAAGCAAGGATAGTGGGCTTCTCTAATGAGAGCTGACAGTGGCTCCAGCCTCTGGCTTCGGGAATGAGGGGGAGGCCAGGGGCTCAGGAGCAGGCCATCCCCTGAGTGTCTCCTCCCTGACCCGGGAGAGCAGAAGTCTGTTTCCCTGCTGCTCACGGGGGCACCGGTGGGATCTCTCTCTAAAGAAAGCGAGCATGGTGTTTGCTTTGCATCAGCTTAGAAAGGAGGGATTAAACTTAAAGGCCAAACCAATCAGACCCAGAGGAGGTGCAGAGATCAGGGCAACATGCTCTTGGAGGCTGATCTGAGAAGACCAGTTGCCTTAAAGATTCTAAGCCTGCTCCCCACTCTCTGGGGATGGGGTACCTGATGAGCATGTGCTCATGGGAGTCACAGGACCCTTGCTGATGCCTTTTCTCCTTCCCTTTTTCTTATCTTTTGTTTTAATTGGAGGATAATCACTTTACAATATTGTGATGGTTTTTGCCATATCAATATGAGTTGGCCACATGTATACATGTGTCCCCCCATCCTGAACCCTGCTCCCACGTCCTTCCCCAGCCCCATCCCTGTAGGTTGTCCAGAGCACAGGCTTTGGGTGCCCTGTTTCATGCATCAGACTTGCACTGGTCAGTTATTCCCCTCCTTCCCTTTTAACAGCAGGCATTTCAGTAGCCATGATGGAGAAGGATGCCCCCCAGGTGAGTACAACCTGACCTGCTAGTCGCTCAGGATTCTTTCCTCAGCAAAGAGACTTTGGGAGACTGAAGGGCACTCAGGATCTCTCCTCTTGCTTTCTGATGCTTTATCTTAGATACTGGATAAGTTAAGGTTTATCTTGAGCTTGTTTGGAGCTGGTTCTGTCTGCCCAGCTGGTGAAGCTGGTGCATTTGGTTATCCTGTGAACCTCCTCTCTGGAATCTTCCACTTCTAGAGAACAAGTTTTAGTTCCTATTCCTAGTTACCTCTAGATTTCTATTTATTTCTGAAGCTTGATTTCCAGATCCATCTGTGGACTTTTTTTCTCTCCCAGATACAGAAGTCACAAGCTCCTCTGTTACCTTAACACTAGAAACTCATGGTTCCCCTGCTGTTCTGTGTATCCGTTCACGGTCAGCAGGAGGCATGTATTCACTCTGAGACCCGTTAGTTTCATTTTGTGGCTCCATCACCTAGAGCCTGGGGCATCGTCTGCTGGGGAGAGGGGGTGGGCAGGGCAGGGCAAGGACTTTGATTCTTTCAGCCACTAGTTGCACTTCTAGCTCATGAAACTTTTCTGCCTGGAGCACTCTTGACTCTGAAACAGACCACCCCTCTGAGATGATCTACATGTTTGCCCAAGGTGGAGGTGACCTCAGAAAACAAGGAAGAGGAAGCCAGGGTAGTAGCAGCAACCAGGCAGGAGGACAGTAAGGCGGGCATCCTTCAACCTGCAAACTTCTGGGTCTAGATTCCTCACGGTGTCCGGCACCTCACCAGACAGAACTTAAGGCCCCAGGAGCTATTCAGCAAGTTGTCGTTACCACCCCTTCCTAATTCCTGTATGTGTGGAGTATGGGGAGAAAGTGTGGCTCAAATGCTCTGGGACAAGTAGGTGACAGTCATGTCAGTGTTTGTCACACCTGTAAAAGCATACTGTTAGCACCAACATCCCGGCAGGCTGCCGGCAAGCTTGCGTAGGTGCATTTGAAATGGCAGGACAGAAGCTTCTGCAAATAGCCCTGCTTACTGAACTGAGAAAACCTCTCAATCCAGAGGGGGACGCATTGTACCTTGAGGCTGACTTACTTGCTTCTCTGCTCACAGCTTTGTGTAGGTCCGGTCTGCTTTGAATGTAAGAGACACCACTTGGATGCGCTGCAGCTCTGGCTTTCTGAGGTCTCCCGAGGCTGCTGCCTGATACCTGCCCAGAGAAGTCTTTCATGGCAGAAGGTGCCAAGGTTTTCAGTTCTCCTGCTCTGGAGCCTGATTCTTGCTTAGTCTCTTAGATTCTGGCTTTCCCTTGACACTTTCTCAAATAGAGGCCCCTATGCTTTTTTCCTCTTCTCTTACCTGGCTTGCTGTCCAGAGTGACCTTGGGATTAATACCTGTGGAAGACAAGTAGGAAACAGGATTGGGTGGGTAGAGAAGTTGAACTGTCCATCCTTCTTTTGGTCCAACAAACAGTTCTAAAGATGGAAGACTCCATAAAACTCTCCCTGAGTAGGGGCAAGTGCATCAGACCTCTCTATTTTGTATTGATTTGTCACCGGCAGGGGTGGCATCAGGAGATGGGCATATAAACTGGGAGAAGGCAGTTCCTTCAGCTGAAATAATCTCCCTGGGGAGCTGACTTCTAGCAAGTGAAGTCATCAAAATGAAGGCTGTTGGTTGGCAATGTTAGCTTCCCAGAGATGGCATCTCTTCTTCATTTGGTTTGCTTTATCCCAGTCTCCTATATTGTAGTGATGGGGTCAAATCACTTTTTCTACCATTTTAGCAAGTGAAATTTGTGAAACTAGAGATTATGTATGTACTAAGTTGCTTCAGTCATGTCCGCCTCTTTGCAACACTATGGACTGTAGCCTGCCAGGCTCGTCTGTTCATGGTATTTCCCAGGCAAGAATACTAGAATGGGTTGCCATGCTCTCCTCCAGGGGATCTTCCTGATCCAAGGATCAAACCCACGTCTCTCAGGTCTCCTGCATTGGCGGGAGTGTTCTTTACCACTCCTGCTTCCTGGGAAACCCCAGAATTAGAGATCACAGCAAATTTATAATAGAATTGATTTTTTATACTGAATCTTAAGCTCCACATTCAAGGTAGACATCAATGTCTTTGGCTGAATGTCCCTAAAGAAAAAGTAGATTGTTACCTCTCAGGAGGTATTTCTGATGCACAAGGCTGTGTTTTTTTGGGCAAAACAGCACTCAAATGCCTTTATAGACAGCCTACCAAGATGAGTGTTAGCACTGATGGGGTCGATGTTGAATGATGGCTTTCTCTATACGTTGTCCTTGTATTGGAGTGCCTTTATCTGGTCAAAAAGGGACACGTGATCCCAGCTTGGTATTCTTACAACACAGTAACTAAACCAGGCTGGATTTCTGAGACGTGCGAAGCCTTGTTCAATTTCTGCATAAGCTTTGTTTGTTCCTCTTTGCCTAAAACTGGGAGAGACCAAGCAGCTAAAATTGTACCTTCTAGACTGCAAAGTTGCACTCTGGCCTGTCCACCCCCAGCCTCACTAACGGCCAACGCACATCGTCATGCACATGTGGGCAGTGCCAGGCTCCACCCAACTGACCAGCAGGGTCTACTTTAGCCACTTTATGGTCAACAAACCTGACTCAGTTGTGGCAAGTGTGTCTCATAAGTATCTCATAAGCCTCATGGAGCCCTCAGATCCAAAGCGGTCATTCAGGGCTTTCTCATCGTACGTTCTAAGGTTCAGGCCCCTGTGGAAGGGACAATATCTGACTTCCAGTGGAATCTTAACCCTGGTCACCTGAGTATTTCTACCACATGTCCAGAAGGTGGGACTCTAGAGGAGATCTACACCAGACCCACTCACTGTCTTTCAAAGTCTCATGATGCGTTCATCTGGAATGTCCGATAACCTACAGGACAAATAATGTGGTCTCTTAAATGCCAATAATTCACCTTAAACCTGATCATGGGAGTCTTACCGTTGGTCCCTTCTGGAAGTGGTGGGCATTTCTTATGGCCTCATATCTGGAGGACATGGCCCACCTCCATGGATGCTGAGATATCTCACTCTAACATTTTGCAAAGGTTCCTCTCCCCATTTTGATTCACATGTGAAATAAGTGTGAGATCCTTAATAGTTTTCCATATATTTCACTCAATTCCTGCCCTATATTGATGGGGCTTGTAGCCAAGCAGTCTTCTAATCCCATCATTCAGTCTATACCTATCAATGAGCAATTATTATAAAAAAGCAAAGCACAACAATGCAAAAGCAGATCCAAAGGAATCGCTCATAGAGAAAAGACTAAGAGTTGCCATTCTTTCTTTGAACTAGTCAATAGAATGAACAGATTCAAAGGATATGGGAAAAATATTCTGGAGGGTCTTATGCCAAGATAGTGCTCTACATTCATGTCCTTATTCAAAAATTATCTCATGATAAGTCTTATCTATACTCCATCTACTTTCCATTCTATATTTTGAGGCAAACATCAGTGACCTCAAACACACACAGAGGTCCACTTCCAGCATGACAGGATAAAGGGATTCTGAGATGGACTTGTTCCCTGAGGAAAATGTTAACCATTCAAAGTGTCAGGAAATGACCCAAAGATCCTACAGCAAATGAACAAACATTTAATCAAGAAAATCTACAATTTAGAACCACAGGGTCTGGTTTTGTTAGTGGTGATGGTGGCAAATTTTTTGGCCATGCCACACAGCATGGGGGATCTAGTTCCCTGACCAGGGATTGAACCTGTGGCCCCAGCACTGGAATCACAACGTCTTAACCACTGGACCAGTAGGGAAGTCTCAGTCTGTGGGTTTTGAACCAGGACCTGCAGACTCCCTTCCCCCTTCCTGGCTCAGCAAGTTTTAATCTCCATTCCAGCAGGGAACAGGAAACAACCCAGGGCCCCCTTTTCCCTCAGCCCCAGCTTTCTTTCAGAGAGATGCAGGATGTCAGCATTGCTTGCCCTGCTCCAGCAACTTGTTGAAACTAAGTCCTATATGAATATGGCTGAGATGTGGGGAACCCCCTCCTTCCACGGGACCCCCACCCATGAGACTGAGATTCTACCTTGGGTTCCATGCTGCTGAAAATACTGGGACTCATGGGGCAGGGGTTTCATGGTTAAGAAATAAGCCAAGGAGATCTGGACTTACTGCCCCTCCATGCACTGAGCACTCACCTCCTAAAGTGGGGATGTCAGAGATGCTCACCTTTGCCCCCACCTGATCACAGGAGCCACAGCTCAGACTCTGCTCTCTGGGTCTAAAGTCACAGAGCAGAACTCCAAATCTCTCCCCATGAAATGGACTTCATATGCAAGACTATGGAGACCTCCAGACCCAAGGACATGAACAGCTTTATTGGAGATTGAGGCTGAACTACAGCCTGGCTAGTGCAGTAATAAATGGGAAGAAGAACACCTTAGCTAGGAGGGCCCCTTTTGGGGGCAAAGAAATCTTAAATGCTTCACATGGGCATCCAGAGGAGAGGCATTGATCTCCCTTGAGGCTGATGGATTTGGGTAACTGATAAACTTCAGATAAGCCCAACCAATTGTGTCTCCAAGGGTACATCCACCATGCAACACACACCTTGATGAATTTAGAGATTTCTAAAGAACTCACAGGACTGGAAAAGGCCAGTTTTCATTCCAATCCCAAAGAAAAGCAGCGCCAAAGAATGTTCAAACTACCGCACTCATCTCACACGCTAGTAAAGTAATGCTCAAAATTCTCCAAGCCAGGCTTCAATAGTACATGAACTTCCAGATGTTCAAGCTGGATTTAGAAAAGGTAGAGGAACCAGAGATCAAATTGCCAACATCCATTGGATCATAGAAAAAGCAAGAGAGTTCCAGAAAAACATCTACTTTTGCTTTTTTGACTATGCAAAAGCCTTTGACTGTGTGGATCACAACAAACTAAGTGGAAAATTTTTAGAGATGGGAATGCCAGACCACCTGACCTGCCTCTTGAGAAATCTGTCTGCAGGTCAAGAAGTGACATTTAGAACTGGACATGGAACAACAGACTGGTTACAAATCGGAAAAGGAGTACGTCAAGGCTATATATTGTCACCCTGCTTATTTAACTTATATGCAGAGTACATCATGAGAAATGGTGGGCTGGATGAAACACAAGCTGAAATCAAGATTACTGGGAGAATATCAATAACCTCAGATATGCAGATGACACCACCCTTATGGCAGGAAGCAAAGAGGAACTAAAGAGGCTCTTGATGAAAGTGAAAGAGGCGAGTGAAAAAGCTGGCTTACAGCTCAACTTCAGAAAACAAAGATCTGAAGTCTGGTCCCATCACTTCATGGCAAATAGATGGATAAGCAATGGAAACAGTGAGACTATATTTGGGGGCTCCAAAATCACTGTAGATGGTGACTGCAGCCATGAAATTGAAAGACACTTGCTCCTTGGAAGAAAAGTTATGACCAACCTAGACAGCATATTAAAAAGCAGAGACATTATTTTACCAACAAAGGTCCGTCTAGTCAAGACTATGGTTTCTCCAGTAGTTCTGTATGGATGTGAGAGTTGGACTACGAAGAAAGCTGAGTGCAGAAGAATTGATGCTTTTGAACTATGGTATTGGAGAAGACTCTTGAGAGTCCCTTGGACTGCAAGAAGATCCAACCAGTCGATCCTTAAGGAAATCAGTCCTGAATATTCATTGGAAGGACTGATACTGAAGCTGAAACTCCCAAAACCTGATGTGAAGAAATGACTCATTGGGAAAGACCCTGATGCTGGGAAAGATTGAAGGCGAGAGGAGAAGGGGATGACAGAGGATGAGATGGTTGGATGGCATCACCGACTCAATGGACATGAGTTTGAGTAAACTCCAGGAGTTGGTGATGGACAGGGAAGCCCAGCATGCTGCAGTCCATGGGGCCACAAAGAGTTGAACACGACTGAGTAACTGAACTGAAAGAACTCAGAATGGGGTTGAATAAGTTAGTCCATTGCAATTTTTTTTTTTTTTTTTTTAACAAACTTACTCCTATCCTTTTAAAGATCTAATTGGTCTTAATCAAAAAAGTTGTCTTCTGGTGGTGTCTTTAATAATAGACAAGATATCCATGTTGCAAGCTGAGATGAATGTCTTCATTTTTCTAGGGTACATTGGAAAGAGATTGTTCTACCCATACTTGGTTATTTTTAATGGAAGTTATTAGGTCTTTGCAAGATTGGAGTATCTCAATCAAAAGAGGCAGGAGCCAAGGGCACTGGGCCTCTTGGGACTATCTCAAAGGGGGAGAGTTAATGAGTTTCCAAAGGGGTGAATCTGAGATTTAGAAGGACCAACAGTAATGCTTTTGGCCAAGGTAGTTGGAAGACCTGTAGAAATGTTGCCCATTGAGTCTTAATGTCCTTAGTGCATTTACCAGGGCAGAAGATTGAGGGCAGTAATCAACAGTGAAAGTGTTGTCAGACCAGCCACATGGTGCAAACTTCAAGTTGAAGTACTTGAAGTACTCAACCAGTAAAATGGGTGCTCAGTATGTCCCAGGTAGGAATGGTCTTTTTAACAAAAGGACATTAACCATGCAAGAGACAGTAGTCTGTCTGCAAGGGAAGGCTTTGGTGCAGAGTAAAAACATGTTGGCCATGACTAAAATACATTTATATCCATGAGATCAAGGAAGCCATATGAAATGCATTTGCCAGACATCAAATGGTCCGTTAGGCATGAGGGTCCATTAGGCTGTTAGTGACTGAGAACAACACAAGACTTCCCTGGGTTGTATTTTGCACAAGGGAGGTAGGCAGTTTTTCAGTTTCATTCATTTCCTCACCAGGACTCATGAATGTTATTGTCAGTAGAACAATGGTTTAATGCAGGTACAGTGGTGAGGGGTGGAAATCTGAGTCTCTTGTAGCTCTGGTTTGGACTAAACAACCCAGTTCTGTCATTGACCAAACCAACAGTGGAATGTTTGTATTTCCCAACTTGTTTTGTTTTTGTTTTTGTTCCTGTAGAGAAGCCCAACCATCAATCTCAGAGACTTTTTTTTTTTTTTTTTAACTTATCACTTGGAATATGTCCCTTTGGACCATGACAGAAATTTGGCTGCTATTGGTTCCTTTAAGGGTAGCCGCCTTTGTGGAAATGTCAAAAGTCGATTTCCCTTAAGCTTCCGGAGAGTCAAGTTTCGAATGCTCCAGAATCTTATAGCTAAAGCAGCAGGTAAAAGTACTGCATCCTAAATAATTCCTAAATATAGGGTTCATCTTGAATATTTCCACTGGAAATAAGGAAGCCACATTGCTCCCATGACATTCCAAAACCAGGAGCTTTTCAGAAAGCATGTGTGTGCATGCATTCTCAATGGCTTCAGTTGTCTCTTTGTGACCCCACGGATGGTAGCCCACTAGGCTCCTCTGTCCATGGGATTCTCCAGGCAACAATACTGGAGTGGGTTGTCACTTCCTCCTTCAGGGGATCCTCTCGACCCAGGGATCAAACCACATCTTCACAATCTCCTGCGTTGGCAGGCAGGTTCTTCACCACTAGCGCCACCTGGGAAGCCCTGTATCTATTATCAGTAACAATATTGGCAATTTTGCCCTTGGCTAAAGTACAAGAGAGTCCCTTGGACTGCAAAGAGATCCAACCAGTCCATTCTGAAGGAGATCAGCCCTGGGATTTCTCTGGAAGGAATGATGCTAAAGCTGAAACTCCAGTACTTTGGCCACCTCATGGGAAGAGTTGACTCATTGGAGAAGACTCTGATGCTGGGAGGGATTGAGGGCAAGAGGAGAAGGGGACGATAGAGGATGAGATGGCTGGATGGCATCACTGACTCGGTGGATATGAGTCTCAGTGAGCTCCGGGAGTTGGTGATGGACAGGGAGGCCTGGTGTGCAGCAATTCATGGGGTCACAAAGAGTCAGACACGACTAAGCAACTGATCTGATCTGATGTAAGAGGGTGTAGTTCAGGCTGTAGGGCAGAAGTATCCACAGGTAAAGTTGCTGCCTCGACACCCAAATGAATTGCAATAGCATATCCAGCACAAGACTTGCCACTGTCACCTTCTAAATAAGAGCCACCCGTGAACACTTCTAAATAACAGCATCACCCAGAGGATTTCTCTTCAGATCATCACAAGAGGTCAGGAGGTGATCTGTCAGGATTAGGCAGTTGTGAGGGACCTCACTGGTGACAGAAGAGTACCAGGGTTAAGGTTATTGCAGTGGAAATGTTATGTAAGGAGAAGTTAACCAAAGGGGCCACTTAGGAGGTAAGGTAGCTGATTGAGAAATATTGAGTGTGGTGAGAACTCGGGGGGGCTTCTACTGCATGAGGTACAAATATGGTGAAAGAGGATCCCATGATGATTTTCAGTGGTCTTAATTGAATGGGAAATGGAAATAATGGCTCTAGTGCAAGAGTGATTTTCCATGTCACAGGGTCCCCTTGCTGGCTCTAATATCCTGTTGGTTGATGGTGGCCCCTGTGATTTTTGAATGAGTACCCCAAGGGCATTCTCTTCTCATATACAAAAAGGAGAAAAGAATCATGACAATCGGGATGCCCAAGAGTTGGTGAATTCATCAAATCTGTGTTGTCCAGCTTTTTCTCATAAAAGTCTGTAGAAGTGAAATCTGTAAAACTCTGTAGATGATTCTCTAGCAAAACAACAACAAAAACACACTAGAGGTTTGGCCATAAGAGAAAGTGGAATGCAAACTCAGCAATAGCCAACTAACCTGTGAAAATCTTGCAGCTGATGCTTAGTTTGTTGATCCTAAATGAAACCAACCCTGAATATTCATTGGAAGAACTGATGCTGAAGTTCAATACTTCGGCCACCTGATGCCAAGAGCTGACTCACTGGAAAAGACCATAATGCTGAGAAAGATTGAGGGCAGGAAGAGAAGGGACAACAGATGATATAGTTAGATAGCATCACTGACTGAGCAAATCTGTGCAAACTCCGGGAGATAGTGAAGGACAGGGGAGCCTGATGTGCTGCACTCCATGGTGTGGCAAAGAGTTGGACATGACAGCGACCAAACAACAACAAGATCCAGACAGACCTTTAGGCATTCTAAGTGTAGCTCTTCTGATATAAGATGCCCTAAATATCAAACCTGGGTTTGGGCAAACTGCAATTTCAATGAAAACACTCCCATTCCAAAAACGAATTAGGCTGAAGGCTAACACAGTTCCAATTGGAACAACCTGATATCAAGAGTCAGGTTGAAGTGCTAAATGAGTACTTGCAGATACAGAAAGCCTTAACCGGAAAAGATGAAGCCTTAAAATAGATCCTGAATAAGACCTGGAGAGCTTCAAAATGCAAAGAGGGTGTAAACTTGGATCCAGGAGAGAGCAGCTGCTGCTGCTGCTGCTGCTAAATCACTTCAGTCGTGTCCGACTCTGTGTGATCCCATAGATGGCAGCCCACCACGCTCCCCCGTCTCTGGGATTCTCCAGGCAAGAATACTGGAGTGGGTTGTCATTTCCTTCTCCAATCCATGAATGTGAAAAGTCAAAGTGATGTTGCTCAGTCGTGTCTGACTCTTAGTGACCTCATGGACTTCAGCCTACCAGGCTCCTCCATCCATGGGATTTCCCAGGCAAGAGTACTGGAGTGGGGTGCCATTGCCTTCAAACCCCAGGGTCTGTGAGAAAAGCAGTGAGCATGAATTGAGATATTGTGGGAACTGAATCCGTTTGCTTGCCCACCTCAGAGCTATCAAGGGTCTTCTCTGGATCTCTATACAAGCCATCAAAATGTTAGTCTTAACTACACTGCCAGGGATTGCTCCAGGAAAAAAAAAATGGGTCTATTCAGGATCAGTGTACATGTGTGCTCAGTCACTTCAGTCGTATCTGACTCTTTACAACCCCTCGGACTATAGCCCGCCAGGCTCCTCTGTCCGTGGGATTCTCTAGGCAAGAATACTGGAGTGGGTTGCCATGCTCTCCTCCAAGGGGATCTTCCAGACCCAGGGATTGAACCTGAGTCAATTATGTCTCCTGCAGGTAAGTTCTTTACCACTAGCACCACCTGGGAAGCCCTACTTGGGATCAGCATAGAAGTGCAATTCCAGGTTTGCATCCATGGTGCAGCACTGCAGGTCCCATGCAACAAGGAGAGAACTCTTGTAGAGGGAGAAAGGAAGTTGGGAGGGCCATAGGAAACAGTCCATTGGAGGAACTGAATGACTTTTCATTAGCTGAGTTATGACAGTCTCTCACTGGCTGAGCTCTTGCCAGAAAAAAAGTGTCCTTTCTTTTTGGGCTCTACTATCATTGCAGGGCAAGAGAGATTCCCCTTGTGGTGCCCCAGATCTAGTTGAGATTTTTTTGTTCTTTGTTTTACCAGTAGGAAGGGTCTAACTTTTCACATTATGATCACCAACTTTTTAAAAAATTATGTATTTTTGGCTGTGCTAGGTTTTCGCCACTCTACTTGGGTTTTTTATAGTTGCTGCCAGTGGGGGTTTCTCTCTAGCTGTGGTGCGAGGGCTTCTCATTGAGGTGGCTTCTCTTGTTGCAGAGCACAGGCCAGTCATGCCTACGTAATGAAGTCTCGGTAAAGAATCCACCTGTCAATGCAGGAGATGTGGATTTGATCCCTGGGCCAGGAGAAAGAAATGGTGACCCAGTCCAGTATTCTTGCCTGGAAAAATCTCATGGACAGAGGAGCCTGGTGGTCTACAGTCCATGGGGTCACGAAGAGTCAGACATGACTGAGTAAACAACAGAAAACCCAAAAGAATAGGATTAGGAGAACCGGCTCTCAGTTTGAGTTATCCAGAAGTCATGCCATTAACATAACAGTATGGTTAAAGGGAGCTTGTTATGAATAACAAAAGACACCATTTTACCTGTGTAGCTCTAGAACTATTCAGGAGCTGGAAACAAAACTAAATACGACAACAAAAGATGTTCCAGTGACTCTTGTAATTTCTCCTAGAAGGGTTTTAAAAGCTATGTGTTAGGATGAGGATTAAGATGGAATGCATACTTTTATTATGATAATCACAGGGCTACCTTTGTAAGATATCAATGTAGACTCTTCAAAATGTCATTGGTTCTTCCTTCCACAAAGGGTTCAGCAACAATTCTTAGAGAGACCCCCATATCCGAGGCTGAAACGCTCTATTGTACATTTTAGGCTTTGTCTTAGAAGAGCTTCTTGTTTTTGCTATTGCTATTTTATCCTTTACTGGCATCTTTCTCCAGCTCACCTGGCTCCGTGGAGAAACCTGGAGAGACCCCAAGAGAAGAGCCAAGGGTTAGCTTTTTCAGGCCAAGTAAAGCCTTTCTTTATGTTAGTGGGAAATGACTGAGGGCATGTCAAGGTCAAACCCAGAGAAGGTCAAGTTGGTGATTCTTCCATGTCTGCAGTGCTGACGATTTATGGGCAGAATAAGGGGTCAACTTCGAAAGGGTGGGGACTTGACTCTGCAACTTGATCCTGTTGTAGCCTCATCTGAGTGCACTTTTGGCTATTTGTACCTGATTTCTTCTGTTCTCTCCTTTTCTTATTAAAATCTAGTTTCTGAACATAAAGAGCATGTCATACCATCTTTAGTCTGGGAGTGGGAGATTGCCTGTGGGTAAATTCTAGAAGAATCTATTTCCCTTGATGCTGGATTGGTCTAGTTACCTTAAAATCAGGTTTTAGGTAGACTCAACCACCAGAGGCTTATATTGTATAACACATGCCATCTTGGTCCAAATTCCTAAGTGAAAAACTTAGAAGGGTTACTCAAACTCAGAGGCCACCACTATTTGGGTATTTCAATCTTTTTTTTTTTTTTTAATATTTATTTTTGACTGTTTAGGTCTTTGTTGTGGTACACGGGATCTTTCATTGTGGTGCATATGCTCAATAGTTACAGCACTCAGACTTAAGTTGCCCTGAGGCATGTCAGATCTTAGTTCCCCTGACCAGGGATTGAACCCACACCCCTTACATTGGAAGCTTGGAGTCTTAACCACTGGACTGCCAGGGAAGTCCCCATGTTTCTATTTGATTCTAGTAACCAAATAAAATAAACACTACATCCCTAGTTATTTAACATTTAATGATCTACTTAATGTATATGCATGGGAAGTCCATAGTGGTGCAAGGGACTGAATCTGTTATGAATCATGACTTCCTTCTGTATTGCAATAAAAATACTGCAGATAAACAACAGTGATAGTAAAGCAAAGAACACACGTATTTCAAAGTGAAACTAGAGGCTTAATAGAAAGTAGAATGGAGTCTATTATCAGGATTTCTGTGCAGGTAGCTGAAGAACAAATGAATAGTCCATGACCAAGAGTCAACCACGTCTGAAGCCAAAGAGCTGAGGGACGATCTTGTGGTCCAGAAGAGATGTGAGCCACTGTCTGAAGCCATAGATGGAGCAATAAAATGAAAAGCTCAGAGGATGCCCATTTTGTCCTCCTCTTCACTTATAGTTTAAAGGTTAAAAGACCCCACATGCCCTTGCAAGTGAGTGAGAATGACAAGAGCAGAGAAGTGGCATTTAACCTACAATCACTTGGCAGTTTTTAAAGTCTTGGCCCTGAGACTCTGGCTCTTTCATGATGAGTGTTGGGTGAGTTCCTCATTGGCAATTTCTTGGCTCCTGCTGAGATGACTGCGTGCTACATGCTCAGTCGTGTCCAACTCTGTGACCCCATGGACTAGACTGAACTGAAGCATTGACTAGTCAGCACTACTTGTAATTCTGCAATCTCTGGAGTTTTCATAGAGGTTGGTAGGATTTTCTAGAAGCAGAGGGAGAGACCGCACTTAGAAAAATATGAAGGAACAGAAGTCAAAGCTTCATTCTCTAAGTCACACAAGGAGTGAGCTAACCTTAGAAGATACTAAGACTTCAAACTCTGGCCAATCCTGCAGGAGTGCGGTGAAGAGATTATAGACCCAAGTTCCCAGGAGTGGGGCCTTGCTAGGGATGCTCTTCACAAGTGAGGTTAGGCTTCTTGGCAGGACCTAGGGAATCTCTTCCTCTGCAATCCAGTGGGGCCCAGAATGGTCCTCAGTGGGCCTGGAAATGGACTCTGAATGAATCCTCTGGCTCTCTGCCCAGGACCCTTCCCAGGGTAGATCAGGAGGATCAACTTGCCTTTGCAATGGGGCTTGGACAGGAACTCCTCCCCAGAGAGTCTTCTCCCCCTAAAGAGGCTAAGTCCCTTATTGAGGAGATTCCTGCATTTCTTCAATTGATGGAATTCTTGCTCTCTCTGGAGAAACTCAGATTTCTGAACTATGTTCCCAAGTACCAGAGCTTTCATCCTGATTAATCTGGAAGAAGGACCCCCTTTGAGTCCCAATTTCTTCATGCAGCTATGCCCTGTTCCTCATCAAAAAGTCTGCAGGTCTATGAGCTGACCCAGTCATCATAGGAATCCACTCACATTATGACCTTCTCTTACCAGCTTGCGTACTACCAGCCTTGAATCCTGAAAACTGAATGTCCTCCTCCATGAGAATCCCAACTGGAGACAGAATCCATGTCAGATGACTACTTATAGACATGGGATGAGAGAACAAATGAGACTCCCTCCACTGGAGTCTCAGGGTTCGTCACTCCCGCTCCCAGAACTGAAGGGACAGGGAACATAACCAGTGCTCAGTGCCACCAACTGTGAACTGGAGTTATGAAGTTGCAGTTTAAAAGAGATGCAGCCACTGGCTGAAGGGGATTAATTACCCCAACCACTCTCCTCTTGTCTATCATTTACTAGTAACTCGAGTCCATCAGCTGATTCTTTTGCCCTCTGTCTCCCAGATGAGTAAAAACAAATGATCCTCTAAGAATCCAGGACCAGGTGCAGAATGCTAGAGTGGGTCTCTGGAGGCAAAGCAAATAATCAAGCTGATAGCAGGATTTGAGTGGGTGTATTTTCTTGGTTTATGATACATGGAGCAAGGTATGGTCTTCCACTGCAGGCTGGCCATGGCGTACTTGGGGCATTTTAACCTTATAGTGCTCTGGATGACCCAGTCATGAGGAGACTGTCTCCAGAATGCTTCCAATACTCTGCCCTTTCTGCTCCTGGTGCCACTGTCGTTATCACAGCAAGCCTTGTCATGTTTCTCCCAGGTTCCCACGGCTCTCCCTGCTATTGCCATCACCTCCACACCTGCTCTCCCTGCAACAGTGAAGGTTAGGAATCAGGTGCATAGTACATCTTGCAGTAAGATTATCCCTGGTTCTTCGTTTTCACAGAACATCCTTCTTTGGCTGTAGTTCTCAGCACAATGAAAGACACATGTAAGAGAGCAAGGCTCATCAATGGCTCAAAAAGCTGGTGGAGCAACAGGGATCTGGACTCCCAACCCCAAAGCAGCCTTTTCATGAACTGTAACAAATTATCTAGCATCTCAGAATTAGCTTCAATCCCCGTCGTGTGTCCTAGGTGGGGCAAAGCAGATGCTCCAGGTCGGTCTCTCTCCTGGGATCTCTTTGCCACTTTGATGCCCACTGGCTCCTGAGGCACTTCTAACAACCAACATTTGCATCTTAGTGACTAGAACTCAGGAGGTTCAGTCAGAACACATGTTAAGTATAAACACCTTAAACCAATGACCAGTGGCTGCAGGAATATAAATACCTCAGCTCCCTCACCACCATGAGGCCAGCTTGACATCATTTATGTGATCTCTAGATTTCATCTGTAGAATTGAACCAGTTACCTTTTGGGAGACTAGACTTGGTATCAAGTCTTTAATGCTTAGAAGCCTCCCTGGTCCCTTTCCTTGCTCCCTGAGGCCACGTTTTAACAACTTCCCTTTCCTAATAACATCCCCTCTGAGGCTCAGGTGAAAGCTAAGATAATAGGCTACCCAGGTTCTCCACCGTGGTCTTTTGGCTTGGAATGTAGCACTTTGGAAATTAAGTCGGGGGTAGACACAACTGTCAAATTCAGTGCTCTGAATTTTAATACGGCCCTAGTGCTTTTAAGACAAGAAGTGGAGATGGGCTTCAAACTTGGAATTCTCTAGATCTTGGCATGGCATCACACAGCATGTGTGACAGGGTTGAGAAGAAAATGGAAGTGAGGCAGCATCAAGAGATGGCAGAATCACTGACTAGATTGCCAAAGAATCCTAACTCCAAGCAACGGCAGGATGTGGCCAGCTCTGGTTTCTCTGTCACTCCTGCATTAGGTGGCTAAAAACTTATCAACTAAGTTGAATAAACTGGGTGAGATTTTCTGCATGTAGGAAGGAAGTCTATGGTGAATTCTCCTGGAAAGAAGACCTTTAAAAACACTCAAAAAAAAAAAAAAAAACACCACTCATCTCAACACATAAGGATGACTTGCTTAATTATAGCCATATGAGTGCATCCACTTAGATTCATCAAGCTCTGTACTTATGATTTGTGCACTCTTCTGTATGGATGGGATAAAAATTTATAGTAAATATAGATTAAAAATACTGACTTGGGAATTCTGCCCACAATCTTATTGCTGCTAAAAGGAAAAAACAGGGTCCAGGATTCAACTATGGAGAAGAGAGTGGGACCTCACATGTTGCCTTCTCATGCCACTGGCCCAAGCTTTGCTCTCCCTCTTTTCAGGTCAACCAACTTATGGGAGAAATGAGGAGGATGCAGAAAAGACTTGTTTTTGCCCTAAATACTGGGTGGCCCAAAAAGTTCATTGGGGTTTTTCTATAAGAGGGGCTGGGAAAACCTGAACGAACTTTTTGGCCAACCCAGTGAGAGCTTGGTCTCTGTCCTTTCCCAGACATCAGCAAAGGCTGCAGTTTTGAAACCACCTCCCTGATGAAGCCCATCGCCTCCAGGCCAAGAGGGGAGGCTGCCATTTCTCTTGAAGCAGTTTCCTCCCAGGCAACCAGACTCAGCGGCTAAGAACTAGCCAGGCATCTGTTGGTGAGGCCATAAATCAGGAGGCCTCAGGTGGGGTCAGGCCTGGTCAGATTGCTGATGGCATTAGGGTAATGAATGGGGAGCGGGCTGTTTATGTTGATTTTGGCTCAAGTTGGGGAAAGAATGTTAGCGTTTAACTTCATGATAAACTCAGCACCAATGCATCCCAGGTCAACAATTTATGTTTTAAAGATCCCTTGGGAGGAGCTGGGGCAGAGCCTCCCTGGGAAATCGTGGCCACCCGAGCAGGCCTGCCCTGATGTAGGAGGTGGACAGGGCCTGACACGGATGGAGGGAGACAGGCTGGAGTGTGGACTGGAGTGGAGACTAGGCAAAGGCACCTGTAGGGAGGGTGGGCGAGGCTGGTGTGAAATAAATGAGAAGAAGCAGAAGCAGGCAGAGAGCCTCAGATCCCAGTGAAGATGGAATAAGGGCTAAACTCCATGGGCGCCCCTGGGAAAAGAGTGTCCATTTGAGAAGTGCCAGAGGGGGTGGCAGTGGTCAGACCCCTGGACCCCACAACTCAACCAGCAGCTGGGGAGCCCTGGGAAGACCATGGCAACAGCATAGGGGAGCCATGATGGGTCCCCTATTGCATTGCTGCTGTGTCCACTCAACGAAGGGGGCTGGACCTCCATGGCTGTCTCATGGAGGTCTCCCTACACACCTTTCTCCTTCTAGGAATTCAGGTTCTTTGGAGAACCTGACTGATGCATCCAGATAAAGTGACCATTTAAATCAGGCCCTCGGAGAAAATGTACCTCTAGCTCTTTACAACTGTATCTGCCATCCTAGTGGTAGGCATAATTTTTTTTAAAGGCAGCAGACTCTGTACCTGGTGAAGGTTGCTCTTTTCTAAAATTTATTTTTGGCTGCACTGGGTCTTTGTGGTACGACTGTTTCTCATTGTGGTGGCTTCTCCTGTTACAGAACCTAGGCTCTAGGGTGAGAAGGCTTAGTTGTCTTACGGCATGTGGGATCTTCCAGGACAAAGGATCAAACCTCCATCTCCTACATTGGCAGGCAGATTCTTAAACACTGTACCCACAGCTGCAACCCCCTCCCCCTTATAACTCCTTGAAGAGCCAAAAGTCAAAGGATCTGAAGCTATGCCATTTGCTAAACCTTAATATCTCCAAGTGTCTGCTTTTAAGACCCAAAAAGCATAAGAGGGTCAAAGGGAAGGAGACAGGTGACCTGATAGTTAAGGTGGCATGCATGCTTGCTAAGTCACCTCAGATCAGATCAGATCAGTCGCTCAGTCGTGTCCGACTCTTTGCGACCCCATGAACCGCAGCACGCCAGGCCTCCCTGTCCATCACCAGCTCCCGGAGGTCACTCAGACTCGGATCCATCGAGTCAGTGATGCCATCCAGCCATCTCATCCTCTGTCGTCCCCTTCTCCTCCTGCCCTCAATCCCTCCCAGCATCAGAGTCTTCTCCAATGAGTCAACTCTTCGCATGAGGTGGCCAAAATACTGGAGCTTCAGCTTCAGCATCATTCCTTCCAAAGAAATTCCAGGGCTGATCTCCTTCAGAATGGACTGGTTGGATCTTCTTGCAGTCCAAGGGACTCTCAAGAGTCTTCTCCAACACCACAGTTCAAAAGCATCAATTCTTCGGCGTTCAGCCTTCCTCACAGTCCAGCTCTCACATCCATACATAACCACAGGAAAGACCATAGCCTTGACTAGGTGAACCTTTGTTGGTAATGTCTCTGCTTTTGAATATGCTATCTAGGTTGGTCATAACTTTCCTTCCAAGGAGTAAGCGTCTTTTAATTTCATGGCTGCAGTCACCATCTGCAGTGATTTTGGAGCCCAGAAAAACAAAGTCTGATACTGTTTCCACTGTTTCCCCATCTATTTCCCATGCAGTGATGGGACCAGATGCCATGATCTTCGTTTACTGAATGTTGAGCTTTAAGTCAACCTTTTCACTCTCCACTTTCACTTTCATCAAGAGGCTTTTTAGCCCCTCTTCACTTTCTGCCATAAGAGTGGTGTCATGTGCATATCTGAGGTTATTGATATTTCTCCCGGCAATCTTGATTCCAACTTGTGTTTCCTCCAGTCCAGCGTTTCTCATGATGTACTCTGCATATAAGTTAAATAAACAGGGTGACAATATGCAGCCTTGACGTACTCCTTTTCCTCAGTCGTGTTCAACTCTCTGCGACCCCATGGGCTGTGTCCTGCCAGGCTCCTCCATCCATGGAGCTCTCCAGGCAGGAGTACTAGAGTGGACTGCCATGCCCTCCTTCTCCAGGGGGTCTTCCCGACCCAGGGATGTCTTGTGTCTCCTGCACTGGCAGGTGGGTTCTTTATGACTAGTGCCACCTTGGGAAGCCCAGTAGTTGGGGGTCACCCTCTGTCATAATCCCAGTGCTTTCAGGTTGGTGCTGAGTGCTGGCTCAGCCCAAAGCCCAGCAAGGCAGAGAAAGGTGCCAGGCAAACAGGCAGAGTTGCCAGTGCTCGATGTGGCCAGCTGAACTAAACGCAGGACATTGGAGTGACAGGTCACATTTTCCCAAAATGATTATAATAATATTTCCTGTATGTCTTGTCAAACCCAATCAAGAGGTGGGATCTATTAATACATCCTCAGTCCTGAACCTAAAGCAGTCTTTGACCCATATACGCTTGATGCTGCTAAGTCGCTTCAGTCATGTCCGACTCTGTGCGACCCCATAGACAGCAGCCCACTAGGCTCCTCTGTCCCTGAGATTCTCCAGGCAAGAACACTGGAGTGGGTTGCCATTTCCTTCTCCATATACGCTTGATACTATGTATAAAACAGATAGCTAATGGGGACCTACTATATAGCACAGGGAACTCTACTCAGTGCTCTGTGGTGACCTGAATGGAAGGAAGTTCAAAAGGGAGGGTATGTATGTATACGTATGGCTGATTCATTTTGCTGTACAGTAGAAAGTAACACAACACTGTAAAGCAATTATACTTTAATAAAAGTCGATTTTAAAAAAAGTCAGCTTTTGTGGCTGCCCCAACTGATAAAATACGGCTGAAATGACCCTGTGTCTTCCAAGACTAGATCACAAAAGGAGATATAGCCTCCACCAGGCACTCTCTTCTAGGATGCTTGCTCTTAGAAACTGCAGCCATGGTGTGAGGAAGCCCAAGCCTCCCTGAGGAGAGGCCCATCTGCAAAGGAACTGATAATCGGCACCAACTCACCAGCCATCTGCTGCTGCTGCTGCTGCTACTAAGTCGCTTCAGTCGTGTCCGACTCTGTGCGACCCCATAGATGGCAGCCCACCAGGCTCCCCTGTCCCTGGGATTCTCCAGGCAAGAACACTGGAGTGGGTTGCCATTTCCTTCTCCAATGCATGAAAGTGAAAAGTGAAAGGGAAGTCACTCAGTCATGTCCGATTCTTTGTGACCCCGTGGACTGCAACCTACCAGGCTCCTCCGTCCATGGAATCTTCCAGGCAAGAGTACTAGAGTGGGGTGCCATTGCCTTCTCCACACCAGCCATCTAGTTGGGGGGAAAGAATCCACTTTCAAGACTGTTCAATCAAGTTGCCCCACCTGATGTCATGAGAGCTGTTGGTTCCACCCTCTGCCCATACATGCAGATCCATGGACAAAATCAGTGGCTGCTGTTTCCTTAAGGAACTTGGTCTGGGCAAAGGATTACAAAGAGCTTTCCAGCTTTGAAATACCAATGGTGAGGTCTGGGAAAAGACCTCGTTTTACAGATGGATAAAGGTTCCGCATCTTGGACACTTTCAGAGCTGAGGGACTCATCTTTTGGGGCCATATCTTTTTGGCTTTTAATACAGTTCATGATGTTCTAATGGCAAGTATACTGTGGTGTTTGCCACTCTGTCCTCCAGTGGACCACGTTTTATCAGAACTCTCTGCTATGACCTGTCCATCTTGGGTGGCCCTGCACTGCATGGCTCCTGGCTTCATTGAGTTATCAAGCCCCTTCGCCATGACAAGGTAGGGATCATTCATCCTAATTCCCAAGAAGGGTAGTACCAATTCCCAAGAAGGGTAGTACCAATTCCCAAGAAGGGTAGTACCAATTCCCAAGAAGGGTAGTACCAATTCCCAAGAAGGGTAGTACCAATTCCCAAGAAGGGTAGTACCAATTCCCAAGAAGGCTAGTACCAATTCCCAAGAAGGCTAGTACCAATTCCCAAGAAGGCTAGTACCAATTCCCAAGAAGGCTAGTACCAATTCCCAAGAAGGCTAGTACCAATTCCCAAGAAGGCTAGTACCAATTCCCAAGAAAAGTGAAAGTGAAAGTTGCTCAGTCATGTCCGACTCTTTGCGACCCCATGGACTATATAGTTCTTGGAATTCTCCAGGCCAGAATACTGGAGTGGGTAGCCTTTCCCTTCTCCAGGGGATCTTCCCAATCCAGAGATCGAACCCAGGTCTCCTGCATTGCAGGCTGATTCTTTACCAGCTGAGCCACAAGGGAAGCCCAAGAATACTGGAGTGGGTAGCCTATCCCTTCTCCAGCAGATCTGCCTGACCCAGGAATTGAACTGGGGTCTTCTGCATTGCAGGCAGATTCTTTACCAACTGAGCTATCATGGGAGCCCAATTCCCGAGAAGGGTAGCACCAATTCCCAAGAAGGGTAGTACCAGAGAATGTGCTAGCCATTGGATAATTGCACTCATCTCCCATGCTAATAAGGTCATGTTTAAAATCTTGCACTCTAGGCCTCAGTGTTATGAAAGCACCAATTCCCAAGAAGGGTAGTACCAGAGAATGTGCTAGCCATTGGATAATTGCACTCATCTCCCATGCTAATAAGGTCATGTTTAAAATCTTGCACGCTAGGCCTCAGTGTTATGAAAACCAAGGACTTCCAGATGTCCAAGCTGGGTTTAGAAATGGAAGAACAACTAGAGATCAAATTGCCAACAGTCACTGGATTATAGAAAAAGCAAGGGAATTTCAGAAAAACATCTATCTCTGTTTCATTGACCACTCCAAAGCCTTTGACTGTGTGGATCACGACAAACTATGGATAGCTCTTACAGAGATGGGAATAGCAGACCATCTTACCTGTCTCCTGAGAAACCTGTATGCGGGTCAAGAAGCAACAGTTAGAACCCTGTCTGGGACAACTGATTGGTTCAAGATCGAGAAAGGAGTATGACAGGGCTGTCTGCTGTCACCTGTTTGTTTAACCTATACACTGAGCATATCATGAGAGATACTGGGCTGGATGAGTTAAAAGCCAGAATCAAGATAGGTGAGGGAAACAACAAACTCAGATATGCAGATGATACCACTCTAATGGCAGAAAGCAAAGAGGAACTAAAGAACCTCTTGATGAGGGTGAAGGAGGAGAGTGAAAGAGCTGGTTTAAGATTAAATATTAAAAAACTAAGATCATGGCATCCGGCCCCATTACTTCACGGCAAATAGAAGGGGGAAAAGGTGGAAGTAGTGACAGATTTCCTCTTCTTGGGCTCCAAAATCACTGTGGATGGTGACTACAGCCATGAAATCAGAAGATGATTGCTTCTTGGCAGGAAAGCAATGACAAATCTAGTCAGTGTGTTGAAAAGCAGAGGCATTACTCTACCGACCAAGGTTCATATAGTCAAAGCTATGGTCTTCCCAGTGGTCACACATGGTTGTGAGAGTTGGACCATAAAGAAGGCAGAATGCCAAAGAATTGATGCCTTTGAACTGTGGTGCTGGAGAAGACTCCTGGAAGTCCCTTGGACAGTGAGGATATCAAACCAGCCAATCTTAAGGGAGATCAACCCTGAATATTCACTGGAAGGACTGATACTGAAGCAGAAACTCCAGTATTTTGGCCGTCAGAATCAGACAACTCATTGGAAAAGTCCCTGATTCTGGGGAAAATCAAGGGCAGAAGAGGATGTCATAGGATAAGATGGTTGGATGACATCACCGATGAACATGAACTTGGGCAAACTCTGGGAGATGGTGTGGGACAGGGAGGCCTGGCATGCTGCAGTCCATGGGGTCACAAAGAGTCAGACCCAATTGGGTGACTGAACATCAACAACAGTTTCGGTGTTGTGATGTCATATGTCTGAAGTCACAGGACAAGTAAGTGAAAACTAATAGTCAAAGCCAGGTCAGCCTTACCCTAAACACCATTCTTCCTCATGCTACTAACAATCCAATTGACTGTCATCACAAACAGAAGTCAGTCAATGCCACATTTGGCATGCAAAGGGTTGGGTTGGCCAAAAAGTTTGGATATTTCTGTGAGATGGTTTAAGAAAAACCCAAACTTTTTGGCCAACCCAATCCCTTTGGCTTCTCAAGCAAGAGTTCTTAGAACAGAAGGGATATGAAAAACACCCTCCCTCTGTGTAGACCTCATGTTACTAAGAGGAGACACCAGTTTCCACAGTTGCTCAAGCCTCAGTCAGACACAGGATTGCTGAGAAAGGTGTGTGTGCATCATGCAAGCTGTGAATCAGAGGCGCTTAATCTTCGAGACAGAAGACAGACAATGCCTGCCCATCTCCTAGCTGAGCCTTAGTTTTCTTGGCTGTAAAATGGGGATAAGGAACTTGCCCTTATACGGCATTCTGGAAGGACTAGTGACTAAAATCCTGACCCCCTGATCCATTGCTCTTCCTGGCACACCAAGAGCTGCCCCCAGTGCCGAGTAGAAAGGATGTGCCAATAACATGAAACTTACTTCTATCTTGAGCCCCAGAGGATCTCAGCCTATAGCTTGCTAGCAAAGCCACGGGATCCTCATTGCTGGATCAGACCCCAGGACTGGTTGCTTCCTCTCATACATTCAAGTCCCTGCAAGCACAGGTATCTTGGTATTGTTGAGATGGAAGTGAGGCCACCCCAGTGCTCTGTGATGGCAAACAAGCCACACCCCTTGTCTCAGATCCTATAATCTTTACAGAAAGAGTATGCTGGCTCATCAAGGGGTAGAACCTTCCACTGTAACAGATGGCGGTCATGAGGTCTACACTGAGAAGCATGGAAAGGAACTGTATGTATCCTCAGTCCAGGGAAATTCATAAAGTTGGGACATGAAATGACACCAAGGAAACTAACAGCTATTGATTGGCTTATGGTGTCCATCCCAGGCTCACAGGTACCTTGGAGCCTCGTAAGTGGAAGGCCAAGTCAGTGCCCCACCCTGGGATCAGGAATGAGACGGAGAGAGGCCAGCCAAGAAATCAAGAGCTGTGTTGACTAGTGCTTGAGGAGATGGGTTTAGTGTGAGACCCTAGCTTGCCACTTTTTTTTAAGCCCCTAGAAACTCTTAACCTTTTTTTTTTTTTTTGGCTGTGCTGGGTCTTCATTGTTGAGCAGGCTCTTTTCTCTAGTTGCAACAAGTGGGGGCTACTGTCTAGTTGTGGTGCTCAGGCTTTGCATTGCGGTGCTTTCTCTTGGGGTGGAGCATGAGCGCTAGGGAACACAGGCTTCAGTAGTTGTGGCTCCCTGGCTCTAGAGCCGAGGCTCAATAGTTGTGGTATATGGGCTTAGCTGCTCCTCAGCATGTGGGATCCTCCTGAATCGAGGATCGAACCTGTGTCTCCTGCATTGGCTGTTTGTTGATGGGGCTGCTTGTGCTCAGACGCTTAGTCATCTCTGACTCTTTGTGGTCCCAAGGGCTTTAAGCCAGTCAGGCTCCTCTGTCCATGGGATTCTCCAGGCAAGAATACTGGAGTGGGTTGCCATTTCCTTCTCCAGGGGATCTTCCCAACCCAGGGGTCAAACCTTCGTCTCTTATGTTTCCTGCATTGGTGAACAGGTTCTTTACCACTAGTGCCACCCGGGAAGCACCCCTAACTTGCCTCTTGTCTTGCTAGGAAACCTTGGACTAGCTACTTGATTCCTTTTCCCCTCAACCTATAAAATGGGAGTAAAGTTACCTAACTCCAAACACTCTTTGCAAATCTCTGTAATCACATCAAATCCTTATCAGACTGCCGTCTACTTGTTCATGGCTGCTACTATTTACAACAGACTGGGACAAGTAACACTGGAATGTCACAGGCTGAGTTTCCTAGGAAATGGACTGAAGTGAGGTTTAGAGCAGCCAGCCATCCCCAACTGTTTCGGTACCAGGTACTAAGTTTCGTGAAAGAAAATTTTCCTTGGACTGGGGCGAGGAGGATGGTATCAGGATGATTCAAGCACATTGCATTTATTATGTACTTTTATTCTCTATTACATCAGATCCACCTCGGATCATCAGACATTAGATCCCAGAGGTTGGAGACCCTTGTTTAGAGGGTGACCTTGGGATCAAACCCTGGGAAGGAAGGAGAATTGATCTCCACTGGGAACCAATTACAGGGTTGGCCAATCCCATGGGGGCCCTGGCTCTAGAATGGCCATTGTGAGGTATCCTGGAATGGTCTGGCCTTTATACCTCTGCACAAGTTTGTCCCTGGTTGTGAGCTACATATACAAGAACATGACCTTGGGTTAAGGAGCTCTCTGTAGTTGATGTGATCTATGAAAGGGGATACCTCCTTGATATCTGGAGTTGGGGTGGGCCAGGGAGGGCTCCCACTCCAGTACTCTTGCCTGGAAAATCCCATGGGCAGAGGAGCCTGGCAGGCTTCTGTCCATGGGGTCGCTAAGAGTTGGACACGACTGAGCGACTTCACTTTCACTTTTCACTTTCATGCATTGGAGAAGGAAATGGCAACCCACTCCAGTGTTCTTGCCTGGAGAATCCCAGGGACGGGGGAGCCTGGTGGGCTGCTGTCTATGGGGTAGCACAGAGGCGGACATGACTGAAGTGACTTAGCAAGGGAGGGCTCCCTGGAGGAGATGGCGTCTTAGCTGAGTTCTTAAAGATCCTGAAAGATTTGGCCAGTTGAAAGATCTTGGAGGGAGAGTCTGAACAGACATCACAAGCCAAGAGTGGGGGGCAAGTGCGAGAAGAAAGCAGACACACCAATTCCACTGACCTTGGACATACAAAGCATATTCCTATTTCAAGCCTCTGCCCCGGGAACTCATTTCTCCTAGATGCCTGTATGGCTCATTCCCTGTCTGCATTCAGGAAACCTTTCTAAGGAGGCAACCTTCAAGCTGATGGCTCTCTAAAATGGCCCCTGCTGCCCTCTATCCCTTACCCAGTTTGGCCCCCAGCTCTCACTGCTCCCTGATAGGGAGGTAACTTGACCCGTCTTTTTTGATGCTTATTCTCCCCAAGAACAGGAAGCTTCCAAAGGGCACTGCCTTGGGCATCCACTTCGTGTTTTCAGCATCCCCAGTGCACACATATACTTGGCTGAAGTCAAGAGCTTTGACCGAGTGAGTGAAGAGACTGTAGAGAAGCGAGGGCTAGGTGGTAAGCTGGAAGGTGACGTCAATGTGCAAGGAACTTGGCATGGTGGAGCTTTTTAGAAAACTCGGTTCAATCAGATGCCTTGCCAGGTGTGCTGACACCTGGAATGGATGTCCTCAGAAGGACAGGGGGACCTTCCTCCCAGAACCCTGGAGAATCAGGGACTTTCAAGGCAGCTGATGAGGTCCATCTGCCTGTCTCCAGGCCAGATGGCACCGTAAGCCATCCCAGGTGTGGACCCTGCCAGACTCCCCCAGAGAAGGCGCTTTCAGAGGTCTCTCATCAGCTCGCCTTGAAGTCTCACACCTTCCCCAGGCAGGATGTTCCTTTATTGCAAACTCCCCAACTGATTGTTCTCAGGACTAAGGCCTTTGATGGTTTTATTGTCCCTAAATTCACACCAGGCCCCAATAACTTCAGAGCAGGTAGAGAATGCAGAGCAGGGAGGGCACGGGAAGTGAATGGCCCAGGATCAAGGCAGGAGATTGCAACCTATAAATCTGCGGGCACCAGACTTGCCTCTGAAGGCTTCCACGTGTAGGGTGGAGGCGGCTTCTACAATCTCCAGCCCAGGATGGCAGGGCTAAGTGAATCAAAGTGGTCCTTACCTTCCAGAGCTCCTGAGCACACCTGGTTTGGCTGTGTGGGAAATGGTTGGCCCACTCAATCAACTGCCATGACCAGCTCTAGAACCAAGTGTCATCGGAGACTTGAATCAGCAAGGCTTTGAATTCGTTCCCCTACACCAGGCTCATGCCTGGACTAGCTTAGCCAATTTGCCAGCAAAAGGGTCTGCTTGAGGGGTCCCGGACTGAGACAGGAATTTGCATTTTGCAGTCACATTTTCCTCCCTTCTGTCATATTTCCCCACTCCATTATGCTTTCTAGAATGACCTTCCATTAAAGGGGCTGTTAAGATCACTCTGGGAAACTGGGGTTTATCCTATTGGGAACCTCTCATGAAACTGCTTAGACCAAACCTCAGGATAGTTCTCTAAGAAGGAAGCTGGGGACATTTAACCACTAACCCCAGGCTTTTATTGGCTCAGAGGATCACTCTGGGTATTAACTTCTCAACACTTCTGGACTGTTTACAATTTTTGTGGCCAGAGAAAGCCCTTAGAGATGCAGGAGTTTTAGAAGTGGAAAGGCCACGGGAAAAGAGCTGTCTACTGACATTGCAGGTGAACTTCACGGTGGGCCAGGAGGATATAGGGAACACGTGCTATGTTTGGAAACTTGGGTTGATGAGTTCTTGCATAGGATTCCAGGTCCACAAACTCCAGCTTGGACCATTTTAGCAGCCTTCATTTGTTCAGCCCACAAATACTGAGGCAACGGCTATGTTCCAGCACTGTTTGAGGTACTGAGATTATAGACCTAGAAACTATAGATGGGATCTCCTATCTTCAAGAAATAGCCCCAGTTTTCCTGACCTGATAGTATGTAGCCTCACTTCATCACACCAGCCTACTTAGCCTCCTTAGATCTTCAGACAGACAAAATATCTGAGGTGGCCTCCTGCAGCTGATTAGGCCGAGATCTGAAGAAGATGAAGGCAGATAGGCTAACAGAAGGTGTGAAGAGCATTTCAGGTCAAGGGGACAAAGAGGAGTAGAGGGTAAGAGGTGACTGGATTTGTTGTCATACTGTGGGAAAGTCCAATACGACTGACAGAGGGTGGCTGGGGAGTGTGTTTGGAAAAGACAAAGGGGGTGGGTTGTGTGGAACTCTGGGTTAGGGAACGGAGTTTAGCTTTTATTTTTAGGCCAGTGGGAAACTAGTAGGAGCATTAAGGTGAGATTTTTTTTTTAAGTTTATTAAATTTTTTTAAAGGTTGTGTGTTGCATTTTCATTTTTTAAAACTCAGTTCAAGAAATCCTTTTTTTAGGCTGTGTGGCATGTAGGATCTTAGTTCCTGGATCAGGGATTGAACCCCAGCCCCCTGCAATGGAAGCATGGCATCTCAACCACTGGGAAGTCAGAAACCACTCAAACCAGGGAAGTCCCAAGATGAGATTTTAAAACAACATCATCATGGGTGAAGCTACCTGGTCTTCCTACATCCTCCCTAGGACAGTCAACAGGAAGGAAGTGGGCAGATTCAGGATGTATTTGAGTTTGTGCCCTGTGACCAGATGGAATGTGGGAAGAGAACCTTGTAAGCTAGAATTCTCAAGTCTTGTTAGTTTGGTCTTTCAGAAAGTTAAGCAGAGATGCAGTGGAAAGGTAAAAGTGGCTTATTTAGGGCAATTTCCAGGGATACGCTGTGGCTGACATCACTTCCCAACTCTTTATTCAGCGATGCCCAACAGATAGGCTGAAACTAGTTGGGGTGGAAGTATTTATGCCAAAGAAATCTGGCAAGCACCGTAAGTCAGAGCCAACAGTTAACCATTTTCCGTCACACCACAGATAAGCCTGGGGAAGAATTATTGGCAGAGAGAGCCTCAGTCTCCAAAACAGAGCTGATGAAGTATTAGTTAACCTAACAGGGAGCTTGAGCGAAGACTGCGGGATGCTTCTAGTAGCCAGAAAGGGCCAGTTACCCTAGCTTGCTGGGCCATTGCCAGTGAGCTGCCCAGGAAGAGCATGAAGTCAGCTTGAAAGTTGAGGCTGACCCCCAAACTGTCAGCTGAACCACATTTCTGCAGCTGAACGAAAGTTTTTTTTTTTTTTTTTTTTGAGACCCAGGAGATGCATCTCCATTGTGGCTCTGCTCTGTGTATGTGTGTGGTGGGGGTGGTTGTCAAGTGAAACACATACACAGACCTACACACTAGGTCCTGTTATTAGACAACTGAGTATCAATCCTCACGTCTGTTTCTCCACGTCCTCTCTGGACTAGATCTCTTTCACTTTCTTCCTGTGCTGGTTCCATGCTCTCCTTTTGCATCCTATGGAGTCCAGTCAGTGGAGGCAGGAGATGAGAATGTGAGAGAGGTTGGGGTCATTGACTGATTCAAATAGCAGAACTTGCCCCAGATACTAGCACGGTGTATGCTTGCTTCAAGTCTTTACTCATGAGTCCTTTTCTAGGCATATTTCAAATTGATACCCTATGCACCACCCCCTCACCTCCACCCATGTTCCTGCTTTATTTTTCTTCATAGCTCTTATCACCAACTAAATTTACATTTGTTTGGCTGATCTGTCTCCTCCAATATAGGGAATATGAGCTTGGAACATGAGCCCCACAAGGACTGAGATTTCATTGTGTTCACTGCTGTGTTCCCAGCGCTCAAAGCTATAGCAAAGAATAGGTCAAAGTGGACTTTTTTGTGAAAGGTGCCTTGGGTGTGTGCCAGGTACACTTGCATGGCCTAATAGGGTAGACCCATCTGCGAGGTCCCGGGCAGTGGGGGAAGATGCCAGATAATTTAATATAGAAAATCCATTTCAAAGCCCCTAACCCACTCTAGTATTCTTGCCTGGGAAATCCCATGGACAGAGGAACCTGGCAGACTACAATCTATGAGGTTGCAATGTCGGACATGACTGAGCACACACACACTCAAAGTATTACTTTCCCTGTTTGCTCTAGCAAGACACCCACTCAGGCATTAGCAGTGGTGGGGGCCCCTCCTGGGGAACATGGAGGGGCAGGAGAGGTAGACTTACCTCTTCCTTTGATTGGATCCATTGGGCTGAATCTGGAAAGGCACTGGATTTCCCCATCAGTGGTTGATGACTGGGGAGGGGCAGAGCTGGTATCAGGACCTGGAAATACAGATGAGATAATACCTGAGGGGGAGAGGAACAGAGAGAAGTAGCCTGGGCTCCCCATCTCCTCTGCTCCCATTGGATGAACCCAAACCAAAGCCAGCTGCCAAGGAGCCCAGGAAGTCTGCAGCTGTCTTTACATGCAGAGCTGAGCAGAGGAAAGGGAGAGAAGTGATGAAAAAGCAAACAGGTAATGACCAGCAAAGCAGTCCTGGCCTTGCACACAGTAGGTATTCAGCTATTTGAAGATGGCAGTTTCTACCCTCTCAAAGAGGAACAGAATGGAGCAGACCACCTGGGACGAAGTGGGCAAGGCCATGTGGACACAGGGAGATGGAAAGTAGCCTCTGTCGCTGACAGTCTTCTGACTCCTAGCAAGTTTAGACATTTCATTTCTTGTCCTTTTGAGATTTTGAGATCCACATCCTTAAAAACCAAACCAAACAAAAAAACCTCTCCCTCCCCGTACTTTTTAAAATTGTAAGCTGGCTTGAATGAATGTTTCTAGCAGCCAAAAAAAAATCTTGATTGGAACAGCTTGATTACAGTTTGATTCCAAAAAGACAGTGTTTGGGGGGAATACTCTTGCTCAACAACCTTCTATGGCTCAATACTACCTTCAGAATCATGTCCATTCTTTTTTTCTGAAAGGCCTCCTATACAGGTTATTGGGCTCAACTCTGTGGTTCAAGCATGATTTCTACTGAGTCTAGGGACTCAGCTGGGTGGGTATTTTGGTATTGGCTGGGCCCACTCATGCATCTCTCATCAGCTGGGCAACTCTGGGCTTTCTCATGTGTTGGCGTGTGTGTCTGCTCAGTTGCTTCAAGCATGTCTGACTCTTTGTGACCCTATGGACTATAGCTCTCCAGGTTCCTCTGTCCATGGGATCCTCAGGCAAGAATACTGGAGTGGGTTGCCATGCCTTCCTCCATGGGATCCTCCCTACCCAGAGACTGAACTTACATCTTACATCTCATACATTGCAGGCGGATTCTTTACCACCAGCACCACCTGACAAGCCCCTCATGTATTGGACCAACTGGCTATAGGTTGACCGTGGCTGGGACAGCTGGGCCTCATGGTCATTCTCTGAGGTTCATCCACACCGTGGTGGCATGTCTACTTCAGCTAAAGTATTAGATGCCCTAGTGTGCCACCCAGACCTCCCTTTCCAAATGGAAACATTACCCCAGGTGCTCTGAGTTTGGACTGCTAATAGCTCACAGATCAGTTGTCCTCTGGGAACTGGCTTCTGGCCAAAGAGAACTTCTAACATCCACTACCATCTCAGAGGCAGTCTACCTTAAATGGCTGGTCTATGAAGAGCACAAAGCTCACCTCTTCTCCACTTTGAAACCAGGATGGTTTTTCACAGTTGAACCAAATCTCCCCCCTGGGGTCCACCGAGGCCTCTGCAGTTGCTTTTCAGTCCTGTTTCTCCCAGGAGAAGCACAACCCTTCTTCCTTGGCTTCCACAGGTACTAATGCTAAGGGTTCTCCCCAGGATGAAAATCCACCTGCATGCAAATCCCAGGAAACAGCTGACAACATGTGACTTTGTTACTACCCGATTGAAGAGTTCAACACCCATCCTTAACACCAAGCAGTGTGCCATTGGTTACATGTAAACAACCAGCTCTCTGGCAAACACACACATCAGAACATTTTCCCCCAATTTCCGTGCAGTAAATGCTCCCACCATGACCAATGTCAGATTATCATTTTGAAGTCATTAAATGTGGGCTTGGGACAAGATGGGCAACATGGACTCATAGGTGTGTAGGAAGCCAGCTCCAGGCCATACATGTGTGCACATGTAACTAACAAGTATCTTGGAGCAATACCCGCCCTTATTATATGGAGGGATTCTGATTTCTCTACCAATTTTTTAAAGCCCATCTCAAGTCACTGAGTTTTAAGTCCTCTAGTGAGTTCTGATCATGACATCTGGTCCCATCACTTCATGGCAGATAGATGGGGAAACAGAAACAGTGGCTGACTTTATTTTGGGGGGGCTCCAAAATCACTGCAGATGGTGACTGCAGCCATGAAATTAAAAGATGCTTACTCCTTGTAAGGAAAGTTATGACCAGCCTAGACAGCATATTAAAAAGCAGAGACATTACTTTGTCAACAAAGGTCCATCTAGTCAAGGCTATGGTTTTTCCAGTGGTCATGTATGGGTGTGAGAGTTGGACTAGAAAGAAAGCTGAGCACCAAAGAATTGATGCTTTTGAACCGTGGTGTTGGAGAAGACTCTTGAGAGTCCCTTGGATTGCAAGGAGGTCCATCCTAAAGATCATCAGCCCTGGGTGTTCACTGGAAGGACTGATGTTGAAACTGAAACTCCAATACTTTGGCCACCTGATGAGAAGAGCTGACTCATTTGAAAAGACCCTGATGCTGGGAAAGACTGAGGGCAGGAGGAGAAGGGGACGACAGAGGATGAGATGGTTGGATGACATCACTGACTCAATGGACATGAGTCTGAGTAGACTCCGGGAGTTGGTGATGGACAGGGAGGCCTGGCGTGCTGCAGTTCATGGGGTCGCAAAGAGTTGGACACGACTGAGTGAACTGAACTGAGTGGGTCCTGACCTGAAGTCTGAAATGTGTGTGTTAGGAATGGGTAGACCTGGGTTCGATTTATGACTTGGGAAGATCCCCTGGAGGAAGAAATGGCAACCCACTCCAGTATTCTTGCCTGGAGAATCCCATGGACAGAGTAGCTTGGCAGGCTACAGTCCATGGGATTGCAAAGAATCAACCATGACTGAGCAACTAACTCTGCTTGGCAGTGTGTGAAGGAGGGTTTGGGGACAGGAATCTTCCCACCCCTCCAGGGTCATCCAAGATCTCTTCGTTCAGGAGATGGAGAGAGAAGGATGAGTAGAAAGTTGGGTTTTTTAAAACATCGAAACTCTTGCAAATAACTTCTTTTCTTGGTATGAGACCCTCTACAGAACTGGTTCCTGCTGGACATCCTGATTCTCCCTGCCTGCAAACACATTTCTCAGCACATTATGAGACTGAAGTGAAGATTTAATTCCCAAAAAGTATCCAAGTCTTTCCCTCATCCAGTACCATCTCATCCCCTCCCCAGCTATATAAAACTCTTGGGTTCTTCCAACGCCATGGATGAGGGGAAACAAGCCAGGGGTTCAGTGGATAAATAAAGCCATATTCTGCCAGTCATGCATGCATGCTCACTCATCATGTCCAACTCTCATGACCCTGTAGACTGTAGACCTCCAGGCTCCTCCATCCATGGGATTTTCCAGGCAAGAATCCTGGAATGGGTTGCCATTTCCTCCTCCAGGGGATCTTCCCCACTCAGGGATTGAACCCATGTCTCCTGCTTTGGCAGGCAGAATCTTTGCCACGGAGCCACCTGGGAAGCCGCTGCCATTAATATCCTGGTGTTAATTGAAGTCACCTCGCTCAAGATGGTGTAAGGCTTCCAGCACCTTCAACAACTGGCCAACTGGTTACAGCAGGGCTCCGGTCAGGGGCAGGCATGTCATTTGGCTTGTGCAAACCGGACACAAAAGCCTGGAGTTGGGCTTCTCATGAGCAGAGCCTGGCAACACTGAGCCTGAATTCTTGCATGGCCAAGACCGGATAGAGACACAAAAGCCAGGAGAGGGGCGTCTCGAGATCAAAGCCTGGCAACGGTGTGTCTGTGTTCTTGCCTGGTAATGACCTGATGGCCTTCAATGGGAACTCTGCCCTGAAGACCAAGATCCTGACAGGGAGCAAGAGTTTGAGACTCCAAAAGAACAGGGGTGAACGTCTGGGGCATGACGACCCTAGGGTAGATGGGAAGCCAGCCCCTTTCTGCTACACACGGTGGGATCCTGAAGCTCAGCACCCAGTGGGCAGCAGCTGACCGAGTTTGGCCGGAAGAAAGCTTGTTCTCAGCCCAAGTCAGTCCACCAGCTGCAGCCCTTGCTTTAGCTGTTTGCAGTTGGTTAGAAATGATGCTGTCTGCCCCAGAGAAGTTTCTCTCTTCTCCGGGCAGCTGAGCCTCCTCTATCTCTTTGAAGATTATGGGGCTTTAGCCTGCCTTTAAAGTGAATTGTTCCCCCTGTGTTTTATTATAATTAATGACCAGAAAACTCTTCTCTTCCCACCCCCCCACCTTTATCTCTTAAATATGTTTCTTTCCTCTTTAAAAACGCAATATTTCTTTTAACCCAGGTTATAGATGAGCCTGTCCCTAGCAGGGCAGCCCCGGCTTCATCTGTCAACTTGATTATGCAAAGCCTCTCTCTTCAGCTGGCATCCGAGGTGGATTTCAAAGCCATGACTCATGTGCGCTTCCAGGCTCAGGACCGGGGAGCAAGCTCCAGCAATGAGCCCTCGACACAGGTTTCCCTTCTGGAGAGAAGGTTTCCTCCAAGGCCCTGGGTGGCTAAAGGATCTGGAAGGCTCTCTGAGTACACATGCGGGCAGACACACAACCATGCGGCAGACAGTTCTGCCCACCTGAAGCAGCTTTCCTGTTAGCCGTGTTCCAGGGTCTTGTCTCTTGAATCCAAAGAACACATCTGCAACAGCTCAGACAACTGGGATTCAGTGGATAAATGTGCAAAGATGTAGGTAATAGGCCTGAGATTATTTCCAGTTTTCTACGATGCTCTATGGGATGTGCATTCATCAGAACAATAGACAGATGTCCTCAATATTAGGTGTAAAATAGAATTCAGAAGAGTTAGAGTGCAGATGACCACATCCAGGTGCACAGAACAGATCTAGAATGAGGTTTCTCCATCCCAGCACTAGAGGTGTTGGGGACTGGACAAGTCTTTGGGGCTGTTCTGAATGTACATTGTAGGATATTTCACAGCATTCCTGACCCCTACCCACTGAGCCCAGTGGCAGCCTTCAGGTGGATCTCTAGGCATTGCTGAATGTAGAATAGTGGTTATCTTTAAGATATTTATTTTTTTGCAACTCCATACAGAATGCAAGATCTTTGTTCTTGAAACAGAGATTGAACTCATGCCGCCCTGCAGTGGGAGTGCAGATTCTTAACCACTGGACCACCAGGGAAATCCCAGAATACTGGTGTGTGTGTGTGTGTGTGTGTGTGTGTGTGTGTGTGTGCGCTTTGTCACTTCAGTCGTGTCCCACTCTTTGTGACCCCATGGACTTTAGCCCCCTAGGCTCCTCTGTCCATGGGACTCTTTGAGCAAGATTACTGGAGTGGGTTGCCATGCCCTCCTGTAGGGGATCTTCCCAACCCAGGGATTGAACCTGAGTCTCTTAAGTCTCCTGCATTGGCAGGTGGGTTCTTTACCACCAGTGTCACCTGGGAAGCCCATAACAATTCTTAATGGGGGTGACTTTTTGCCCTGGAGACAAAGATACACACCAAGATATCAACAGTGAATTTTTTCAGGGTAGCAGAATTAGGCGAGTAGGATATTTTACTAATTGACTTTTTAAAGGTTATATGGCTTTGGTTTGGGAAGAGGGAGAGATGTTGAGACATTTGCATACTTGATTTAATAAATATAATTTAAAAACTAAAGATCAGGTATTTAACAATGTAGAAAGCCCACGTACTTAAAGATTCTTGCCCACACTATTAGTATCCAAATGTACATGTTACTTTTTGGGAGAATATGATTTCCATACTGAGCCCTATGCATAGGGCCCTTGAAGTTTTTATTCAGGGCCCAAGTGTCCTGAATACGAGGCAAAATGACTATATACATTAGTCATACTGTGCACTCGACAGGCACGCACTTAACAAGCTTAACTTGGATGAAGGGGCTTTTGCAAAGTTGAATCTTTTATAGTCTCTCTGCAAAGCACCATCATTTCATCCTCACTGTTTGTTCCATAGGTGGGATGCAGTTTTTCATCAATACATGTTTGGGACTTCCCCGGTGGTCCAATGGCTGAGACTGCGCACTGGGCTTGTCGACCTTAAAAAGATGCACAACATAAGTCAAAACTCTCAAGTTTTATTTGGGGGCAAAATGAGGACTGCAGCCTGGGAGCCAGCACCTTATATAGCTCTGAGGAACTGCTCCAAAAACGTGGTGGGAGAAGGTCCATATATAAGACTTTGGTGAAGGGGGAGTTCAGTGTAATCAAGCACTTACTTTACAAAAGGTTTTCTGCTAGTCACGAGAAGCTGATGTCACCATGAAGGGATTTAGTGATTTTCTAGACATTGAAGAGAGGCAAAGATTGGGATCATGAAATCAGTTCCTGAGAATATCTGTTCTCTAACCTATTTCACCAGGTTACCTGGACCACAGAGTGCCTCACTCTCCACCCTAAATCCCCTTCCAGGGGCATTGAAGGTCAGCAGCTGCAGCAGCACAGGTTCAATCTCCGCAAAGGCAGATGGCAAATGCCCTTGTTGTTCAGTCGCTGGCAAATGCTCTTGGCAAGGGCCAATTCACAGTTGACAGGCAAGAGCCAATTTGTAGTTGACAGACTCCAATGCAAGGGGCTGGGGTTCAATCCCTGGTCAGGGAACTAGATTCCATATGCCACAACTTAGACTTAGGGCAGTCAAATAACAAAATATTTTTGTAAAGTGACATATTTGCTCTGCCTGCAGTAGGAAACCCTTCATGGGAGGAGCGGTGAGAGGCGGGGCTCAGTACAGGAATAACCAAGCAGCGGTCCAGTCCACACGGCACACTCAAGGAGGCGCCTCTTCCCAAACCACTCCTTGAAAAGATTCCTGTAACCTTGGGAAATATATCCAGCATCATGGCTCAAACAGGCTTTGATCCGTCATTTGGGAGATTGTAAAAATCCAGAGGCCAAAGCCCCATTGCTGGAGACAAAGATTTCACTGGGTCTGGAACAGGGCCCAGGCCTCTGGATGGATTAAAGAGATACTAATATAACCACACCCCATGTCTTGCGGGCCATTTTCTGCCCAAACTTGTGGTTAGAAGCCCTCTGTGATAAATGAGGGGGTGGGACTGAAACCGTAGCAAAATATTCTTCAGCTATGACAAGCCATGTTGAGGATGCCCAAGGTTGGGAGTTTTACGGGTGGCCTTTGGCCCCTCAGCGGCTGCGACCAGCGCACTAAGCGCCTCGGCGGCTGTGACCGGTGCAACACAGATGAGCTACCCCATGACCGAGGTCAGGAAGGGCGGCGGTGAGGCGATACCCCTCCTCCAAGGTCAGGAAGGGTGGCGGTGAGGAGAGGCCCCTTGCCAAGGTAAGGTGCAAGGCTGTGCTTTGCTGGAGCAGCCGGGAAGAGATACCCCATGCCCAAGGTAAGAGGAACCCAAGTAAGACGGTAGGTGTTGCAAGAGGGCATCAGAGGGCAAACACACTGCAAACCATACTCACAGAAAACTAGTCGATCTAATCACACTAGGACCACAGCCTTGTCTAACTCAGTGAAACTAAGCCATGCCCGTGGGGAAACCCAGGATGAGCAATCATGGTGGAGAGATTGACAGGATGTGGTCCGCTGGAGAAGGGAATGGCAAACCACTTCAGTATTCTTGCCTTGAGAACCCCATGAACAGTATGAAAAGGCAAAATGATAGGATACTGAAAGAGAAACTCCCCAGGTCAGTAGGGGCCCAATATGCTACAGGAGATCAGTGGAGATTTAACTCCAGAAGAATGAAGGGATGGAGCCAAAGCAAAAAGAATACCCAGCTGTGGATGTGTCTGGTGATAGAAGCAAAGTCCGATGCTGTAAAGAGCAATATTGCATAGGAACCTGGAATGTCAGGTCCATGAATCAAGGCAAATTGGAAGTGGTCAAACAAGAGATGGCAAGAGTGAATGTCGACATTCTAGGAATGAGCAAACTCAAATGGACTGGAATGGGAGAATTTAACTCAGAGAACCATTATACCTACTACTGCGGGCAGGAATCCCTCAGAAGAAATGGAGTGGCCATCATGGTCAACAAGAGTCTGAAATGCAGTACTTGGATGCAATCTCAAAAATGACAGAATGATCTCTGTTCGTTTCCAAGGCAAACCATTCAATGTCACAGTAATCCAAGTCTATGCCCCAACCAGTAACGCTGAAGAAGCTAAAGTTGAATGGTTCTATGAAGACCTACAAGACCTTTTAGAACTAACAGCCAAAAAAGATGCCCTTTTCATTATAGGGGACTGGAATGCAAAAGTAGGAAGCCAAGAAACACCTGGAGTAACAGGCAAATTTGTCCTTGGAATACGGAATGAAGCAGGGCAAAGACTAACAGAGTTTTGCCAAGAAAATGCACTGGTCATAGCAAACACCCTGTTCCAACAACACAAGAGAAGACTCTATACATGGACATCACCAGATGGTCAACACCAAAATCAGATCGATTATATTCTTTGCAGCCAAAGATGGAGAAGCTCTATACAATCAGCAAAAACAAGAACAGGAGCTGACTGTGGCTCAGACCATGAACTCCTTATTGCCAAATTCAGACTTCAATTGAAGAAAGTAGGGAAAACCACTAGACCATTCAGGTATGACCTAAATCAAATCCCTTATGATTATACAGTGGAAGTGAGAAATAGATTTAAGGGCCTAGATCTGATAGAGTGCCTGATGAACTATGGAATGAGGTTCGTGACATTGTACAGGAGAAAGGGATCAAGACCATCCCTGTGGAAAAGAAATGCAAAAAAGCAAAATGGCTGTCTGGGGAGGCCTTACAAATAGCTGTGAAAAGAAGAGAAGCGAAAAGCAAAGGAGAAAAGGAAAGATATAAACATCTGAATGCAGAGTTCCAAAGAATAGCAAGAAGAGATAAGAAAGCCTTCCTCAGTGATCAATGCAAAGAAATAGAGGAAAACAGAATGGGAAAGACTAGGGATCTCTTCAAGAAAATCAGAGATACCAAAGGAACATTTCATGCAAAGATGGGCTCGATAAAGGACAGAAATGGTAGGGACCTAACAGAAGCAGACAATATTAAGAAGAGATGGCAAGAATACACAGAAAAACTGTACAAAAAATATCTTCACGACCCAGATAATCATGATGGTGTGATCACTGACCTAGAGCCAGACATCCTGGAATGTGAAGTCAAGTGGGCCTTAGAAAACATCACTACGAACAAAGCTAGTGGAGGTGATGGAATTCTAGTGGAGCTAGTCCAAATACTGAAAGGTGATGCTGTGAAAGTGCTGCACTCAATATGCCAACAAATTTGGAAAACTCGGCAGTGGCCACAGGATTGGAAAAGGTCAGTTTTCATCCCAATCCCAAAGAAAGACAATGCCAAAGAATGCTCAAACTACCACACAATTGCACTCATCTCACACGCTAGTAAAGTAATGCTCAAAATTCTCCAAGCCAGGCTTCAGCAATATGTGAACTGTGAACTTCCTGATGTTCAAGCTGGTTTTAGAAAAGGCAGAGGAACCAGAGATCAAATTGCCAACATCCGCTGGATCATGGAAAAAGCAAGAGAGTTCCAGAAAAACATCTATTTCTGCTTTATTGACTATGCCAAAGCCTTTGACTGTGTAGATCATAATAAACTGTGGAAAATTCAGAGAGATGAGAATACCAGACCACCTGATCTGCCTCTTGAGAAATTTGTATGCAGGTCAGGAAGCAACAGTTAGAACTGAACATGGAACAACAGACTGGTTCCAAATAGGAAAAGGAGTACGTCAAGGCTGTATATTGTCACCATGTTTATTTAACTTGTATGCAGAGTACATCATGAGAAATGCTGGACTGGAAGAAACACAAGTTGGAATCAAGATTGCTTGGAGAAATATCAATAACCTCAGATATGCAGATGACACCATCCTTATGGCAGAAAGTGAAGAGGAACTCAAAAGCCTCTTGATGAAAGTGAAAGTGGAGAGTGAAAAAGTTGGCTTAAAGCTCAACATTCAGAAAACGAAGATCATGGCATCTGGTCCTATCACTACATGGGAAATAGATGGGGAAACAGTGGAAACAGTGTCAGACTTTATTTTCCTGGGCTCCAAAATCACTGCACATGGTGACTACAGCCATGAAATTAAAAGATGCTTACTCCTTGGAAGGAAAGTTATGACCAACCTAGATAGCATATTCAAAAGCAGAGACATTACTTTGCCAACAAAGGTTCGCCAAGTCAAGGCTATGGTCTTTCCTGTGTCATGTATGGTTGTGAGAGCTGGACTGTGAAGAAGGCTGAGCACCGAAGAATTGATGCTTTTGAACTGTGGTGTTGGAGAAGACTCTTGAGAGTCCCTTGGACTGCAAGGAGATCCAACCAGTCCATTCTGAAGGAGATCAGCCCTGGAATTTCTTTGGAAGGAATGATGCTAAAGCTGAAACTCCAATATTTTGGCCACCTCATGGGAAGAGTTGACTCATTGGAGAAGACTCTGATGCTGGGAGGGATTGGGGGCAGGAGGAGAAGGGGACGACAGAAGATGAGATGGCTGGATGGCATCACTGACTCCATGGATGTGAGTCTGAGTGACCTCTGGGAGTTGGTGATGGACAGGGAGGCCTGGCGTGCTGCAGTTCATGGGGTCGCGAAGAGTCGGACATGACTGAGCAACTGATCTGATCTTTGGCCATCCCAAAAGATGGATCAGGATGGAGGGACCGCCCCATGCATGCTGGGCAGTCAGTGACAGCAAACGTGCTTCCGGAGGGTTTGCAGACCGTGTATCTGAGCCACATGGATGAATCGCCAGCTGAATTTGATCAGAAGCACAAAGATCTGGAGGTCTGAAGCTTCTAGGCTCAGGGTTTCTCAGCTATTAAGTCTTACTGGGTCTAAAACTGTGCTCCCTGGAGCAGGGAACATAGGAGGTCTCCAGCCTAAACCAACGATGACTCCTTTGCCCCACCCCCTCCAAATCCTGCCCAGTCCTTAAGGCCCAATTCTAATCTCCCTCTTCCAAGAATCCTTGCCTAATTCCTATAGCACTGAATTACAAGCACATCATTACCCCAGCAGCTGAGACTACAAATGCCAGGATTGCTCAGCAAGGTCAGGTCACAGCCTGGCTTTGGACAGGCCTGGGTTGGTGAACACAGTTTCCCAATACTCCATCCACCCTTTGTAAAATGGAGCAAATACCTACAGACCTGTCCGTGAGCCTGGTCCATGGTGGGCAGTGATAAGGACAAGAGGGGGAACACTGCTGAAATCCAATTAAATTCTGGTTTTCAGTTAATAGTAATAATGTGCTCTGCTGCTGCTGCTGCTAAGTCGCTTCAGTCGTGTCCAACTCTGTGCGACCCCATAGACAGCAGCCCACCAGGCTCCCCAGTCCCTGGGATTCTTCAGGCAAGAATACTGGAGTGAGCTGCTATTTCCTGCTCCAATGCATGAAAGTGAAAAGTGAAAATGAAGTCGCTCAGTCATGTCTGACTCCCAGCGACCCCATGGACTGCAGCCTACCAGGCTCCTCCATCTATGGGATTTTCCAGGCAAGAGTACTGGAGTGGGGTGCCATTGCCTTCTCTGGTAATGTGCTCAGTCATGTCTAATTCTTTGCTGCCCTATGGACTGTAGCCCACCAGGCTCCTCTGTCCATGGGATTTTTCATGCAAGAATACTGGACTAGCTTGCCATTTTCTCCTCCAGGGGATCTTCGTGATCCAGGGATCGAACCTGTGTCTCCTTGCATTAGCAGGCAGATTCTTTACCACTAAGCCTCCTGGAAAGCCCCTATAATGGAAAAGAAACTGAAAACTTTATATAACTGAGGGCTTTCTAGGTGGGGCTAGTGGTAAAGAAACTGCCTGCCAATACAGGAGATGTGAGAGACATGGATTCAATCCCTGGGTCAGGAAGATTTCCTGGAGAAGGGCATGGCAACTCACTCCAGTATTATGGCCTGGAGAATCCCATGGACAGAGGAGCCTAGAAGGCTACAATCCATGGGGTCAAAAAGAGTTGGACATGACTATAGCAACTTAGCACACACGCATACATGAATAACTGAATCACTTTGCCGTATACATAAAACACAACACTGTAAATCAACTAGGATAAAAAATTATACTGATGGTTAAAACACATTAGGTAAAAATGTGAGGTGGTATGTAACCTACAATATTTATCTCAAACTCAAGGCATGTATTTAAGTATGTATCAGTATTTGTAGGAAAACACAGCAAAAGATCTAGGATAATGCTGTTTAACAGAACCTTAGGTAGTAATAGAAATCTATTTGTGTGGATCACAATAAACTGTGGAAAATTCTGAAAGAGATGGGAAATTCTGAAAGAGATGGGAATACCAGACCACCTGATCTGCCTCTTGAGAAATCTGTATGCAAGTCAGGAAGCAACAGTTAGAACTTGACATGGAACAACAGACTGGTTCCAAATAGGAAAAGGAGTACATTGAGGCTGTATATTGTCACCCTGTTTATTTAACTTCTATGCAGAGTACATCATGAGAAACGCTGGACTGGAAGAAACACAAGCTGGAATCAAGATTGCTGTGAGAAATATCAATAACCTCAGATATGCAGATGACATCACCCTTATGGCAGGAAGTGAAGAGGAACTAAAAAGCCTCTTGATGAAAGTGAAAGTGGAGAGTGAAAAGGTTGGCTTAAAGCTCAACATTCAGAAACAAAGATCATGGCATCCGGTCCCATCACTTCATGGGAAATAGATGGGGAAACAGTGGAAACAGTGTCAGACTTTATTTTCCTGGGCTCCAAAATCACTGCAGATGGTGACTGCAGCCATGAAATTAAAAGACGCTTGCTCCTTGGAAGGAAAGTTATGACCAACCTAGATAGCATATTCAAAAGCAGAGACATCACTTTGCCAACAAAGGTTCGCCTAGTCAAGGCTATGGTCTTTCCTGTGGTCATGTATGGATGTGAGAGCTGGACTGTGAAGAAGGCTGAGCACCGAAGAATTGATGCTTTTGAACTGTGGTGTTGGAGAAGACTCTTGAGAGTCCCTTGGACTGCAAGAAGATCCAACCAGTCCATTCTGAAGGAGATCAGCCCTGGGATTTCTTTGGAAGGAATGATGCTAAAGCTGAAACTCCAGTACTTTGGCCACCTCATGCAAAGAGTTGGCTCATTGGAGAAGACTCTGATGCTGGGAGGGATTGGGGGCAGGAGGAGAAAGGGACGACAGAGGATGAGATGGCTGGATGGCATCACTGACTCCATGGACATGAGTCTGGGTGAACTCCGGGAGTTGGTGATGGACAGGGAGGCCTGGCGTGCTGCGATTCACGGGGTCGCAAAGAGTTGGACACGACTGAGCGACTGATCTATCTATCTATATATACCTCTGCTGCCTGGCACCATAGCCACTAGTAACACATACTGTTGAGCACTTGAAATGTAGCCAGTGTGACAGAGGAATTAAGTAGAATTAACATTGAAATGGAAATTGCCTCGTTGACAAGCGGGTACCATAGTGAATGGCAGAGGTGTAGAAGGTATAGAGGAAACCTAACAGCATGGGGGCAGGAGACCAGTAGTCACAGGGGAATTTTCCCTCTTTTTTCCTCTGGCTTATTTAGGAAATATACTACAGTCCTGTATTATATTGCAATGGCCAAAAAGTTCAGGTTTTTCATAAAATGTTACAGAAAAACCTGAACAAACTTTTTGGCTAACTCGATACAAATGAACACTCTTCTAAGTGTCCTGTAGTGCCCTGGATTGGATCCTGGGATGAAAAAAGGATAGCAGCAGAAACACTGGTGAAATTTGAATAAAGCCTGGAGTGAGCTACCATTAATGGGCCTGTGGTTTTCAGCTCTAACAAATGTCCCATGGTGATGTGAAACATTACGGAAAGCATGTATGGGGGGTGGGTCTCTGGACTATTTTTGTAACATTTCTGAAATACTAAAATTACCCCCAAATAAATGCTGTTGTGTCCAGCTCTTTGAGACCTAGTGGAGTAGCGTGCCAGACTCCTCTGTCCATGGGATTTCCCAGGCAAGAATACTGGAATGGGTTGCCATTTCCTACTCCAGGGGATCCTCCCAACCCAAGGATCATACCCTCATCTCTTGGGTCTCCTGCATTGGAAGGCATGTTCCTTATGACTAGCACCACTTGGGAAGCTATCCCCAGTAAGTGTTAGTGGATCAGTCATGTCTGACTCTTTGCAACCCCATGGACTGTAGCCCTCTAGGCTCCACTGTCCATGGAATTCTCTAGGCAAGAATACTGGAGTGGGTTGCCATGCCCTTCTCCAGGGGATCTTCCCAACCCAGGGATTGAACCTGGGTCTCTTGCCATTGTAGGCAGATTATTTACTGCCTGAGCGAGAAAGTTTATAGCAAACTTTACTTATTCCCAGTAAAGCTTGTTGGAAGTAATACTGGTAAATTTGGGGCTCAGTCTTTCCTAGATGTTAAAAAGTTAGACACTTGCAGCTTCTCTGATCAAGGAAAGAACACACACGAGAACCCTTCTTGGTTCTGGGCTAAGGAAGTTTTGGGAACCTTGGCTGAGAAGAGGGAGGCTGTCAAACTGCTCAGGAGCTTGGTGGAAATTGTGGTACCTGCTTCTGCCAGAAGGCTGGTCTTACACCCCTACAATGGTTACACAGAGATGAGGGTAAGAACCCAAGACACATGTGTCCTGATGGGCACACTGCCATGAAAAGATGCCACCAAAGCTGGTGGTCCCTTTTAGCTCATTCTGAATGTACCTCAAATTATGAAAAGGCCTTGGACGTGGGACCCCACCTTCATCACCTGGGTCCTCATCAGCGCGACCTGGTGGTAGCTGTGAAGCTGTTTCACAGCTTCCATTCTAAGGGAGAACTAGAACCCCATCACCTCTCTGAGCCTCCAGATCCAAGGCTGAGATCTCGTGCGTGAGCTCTCTTGTGTCCACCACTGCTCTGCAGTGTGGAAGACAGGCTAGGTCCCTGCCCTTCATGGAGTTACAGGATCAAGAATTGCTGGACTTCAGGATGCAGCCTCTGCAAGGATGTAAGGATTTGGGGGTAAATCTTTCTCAGGAGCTTCTGGGAGCCTCTGTCTTCTTGCAAATTGTGAATGACGGTGCTCGCAGCCACTGGGATAAGAATTCACTGTGATCAAAATGAAAGCGTCAATTTTTAAGACCCAGTTCATCGTGACTGCTTCCATTTCTGACGCCCACCGTTATTCCCCCAAGTGGGAAAGTCTTGAATCACATCCCTTTCTGGAAAGTTGCCTGGTTGAGCTAGGAAAACGGGAAGGAAAAGGCTGTGACTCTTGATGACTTAATTTCTGACTTGATCCTCAAAATAATGTAGCAATAGTAAACTCAAACCTGGGAAACGCTGGAATCTAATTCGAGTCCCAGTTTTGTCATTGGTAGCAGACCGGACAGATCCCAGTTGTCAGACCTCAGAGGTGGATTGTTCATTCTGGAAGGCAGCTGGAGGTCCGTGTTTTCCTGAGAGGAATAAGGACATTTCCTGAAAAACTTCTGTTGCAGTAGAAGCATCATGGGGATTTAACGAGGTATTCCAGACACATTGGGACCATTGCACAAAGTGGAAGCAACATCATGACTTTCTGGGTTGGCAGAGCTACTGCCCCCTATCTGAGCCCATGGGTCACGTGACATCTGCCTTCCCCAGCATTGTTTCTGCCGCGAGTAAATGATGACTTTTTAATCAAAACCAGACCCGGCCTCTTGCCTGACCGAGCACCTCACCAGCACCAGCCTTCCCCCTACCCCCGCCTGGGGGCTTTGGGGCCGGGGGTCTTTGTCCTTCAGGGACCTGCTTCTCACTCGTTTCCTCCTTAGCACAAAGCAGCTGGGATGAGGATCCATCTGCTCATCACCACTTCACAAAGTGGGCTTCTGGCCATGTCTCGTCCTGCTGCTTCTACAAGGACGATCCCAAGGCTGGGATTAGATGATGTGAGATGTGAATAAGAAAGTCTGAGATGCATTTGCTCCCATGGTTCCAGGAATACCCATAATGGCAGAGAAGATTGAAGACATATATGTCTGTTAAAAAAAAAATACCCTTGACTCCACAGTGCTAAAATCTATTGATTTGATGCCAGTGGGTTCTGTTGTCCTGGTATTGGTGTCGGGCTTGTAGGGGAAGCCAGGATGTTGTGAAGCAGGTCCCAGCTCTAGGCCACTCTAACCAGAAACTCCAACCACCCCTCCAGCTCTGGGAAATCCCTTGTCCCACCCTTAAGAGGTCCTGGCAGGTCTCTGGGATCTGCTGGATCACTTTCCCTGCTGCATCCAAGAACCAAGGACCCAGCACTAGACCTGCTTCTCCCTTGAGGAGCAGCCTGACCCCACCTGTGTATCCCAGGGTAGCCTCCCTTCCTCCTGGCTCCCATGCGCCTCTGAAGTCTAACAGTCCGGATGTGGCTGGTCCCAGCCCTTCCAGCAGGACTCTGGTCCCTGCCGCTGCAGGAGGGGCAAGTGGACAGGCTGGGTCACCTCTTCACTGAGACTCGAATTTCCAACCCTCACCTTCCCATCTCCAGTCCACAACAGAGGACCTTTGCAGCTTCCTATGCCTCTTTCAGGGCAGCTTCCCTGATGCTTCAGACAGTAAAGAATCCTCCTGCAATGCAAGAGACCCAGGTTCAGTCCCTGGATTGGAAGGATCCCCTGGAGAAGGGGATGGCTACCCATTCCAGTGGGGCTTCCCCAGCGGCTCAGCGATAAAGAATCCATCTGCAATGCAGGAGCCATAGGAGACGCAGGTTCGATCCCTGGGTAGGGAAGATCCCCTAGAAGAGGGCATGGCAACCCACTCCAGTCTTCTTGCCTGGAGAATCCCCATGGACAGAGGAGCCTGGAGGGCTATAGTCCACGCGGTCACAAAAGAGTCAGACACAAGTGAGCGACTAAGTGCGCGCACACAACCTCTTCCAGAATAGTCCTCTCTCCCTCCTGTTTGTGTCCCCAAGTGCCCTGCAGATAATAGTACACATCTCAGAGGCTTGTTCTGAGGATTAAATAAGCAGATATTTTATCAATCAGTGAGAACACAGCCTGGTGCATCATACTCTACAAAGATTATTTAATAAACGCCCCCCGAGTCTTCACAGAAACCTCAAAGAGAAAGGAGCTAGCATCTCCCTCTTACCAATGTGGAAGCAAGAAGCTGGGGGCTCCATGCCTCACAGGTCACACAACCAGCCCACGGTGGCCTCCAAATTTTGAAGCTCAGCAGCCTGACTCTGGTCTTTGCCCCAACCTCCAGCTTCATGCTGCGTTAACTGATTTGGTGACTTGACCCCAGATGATTTTTCTCCTTGAATGTGGGCAGTTTGTATTGGTAGCCTCACTGACCACCTTCTTCAACACTATCCATTCAAATTGCCGGCTTTTTAGCCCACAGCTTCTCAGACTATTGTCTTATTAAAATGGCTTATGAAATCTAGTCTTAAGCTGTCTACCAGTTAACTATAAATTGGGGGTGGCATGGGGAGAGCTGATATTAGCCAACCTCTGGGTTTCTTTTTTAAAAATTTCTATTGGAGTATAGTTGCTTTATAATATTGTGGGTATTTCTGCCATATGGAAAAGTGAACCAGCTATGGGTTTACAGACATCCTCTTTTTTGGACTTCCTTCCCATTTAGAGTCCCCTGTGCTATATGGAGGCCCTCATTAGTGATGTGTTTCATACACAGTGGTCTATGTTTGTCAGTCCCAATTCCTCCTGCCTTCTCTTTCCTCTCTTGGTGTCCTTATGTTTCTTCTCTTCATTTCTCTCTCTCTTTCTACTTTGCAAAGAGATCCATCTGTACCATTTTTCTAGAGTCCACATTTATGTGTTAATATATATTTGTTTTTCTCTTTCTGACTTACTGGTTTTCAAATCACATTTATATTGGATCTCCCAGGTACTGAGCACACATCTAAGTTCTCTACATGCATTAACCGCTTTGAACCACTGTTTCCCCATCTGCAATGTGAGGAAGGAGAGTTGTTTTGAGGATTAAAAGAATTCACTTGCCCGTGATTGCTGCAAAAGCTACTAAGAGAACCAGCATCTGAAGCCCAGAGTTCTGGCCCCTGACCTGTGATCCTCACCAGTGCTCTTGAAGACGAGGGGACAAGAAGACACTAGGCTCAGCCGAGGCTTCTCGGAAAGCCAAGCGCACCAGGGTGCGGGAGAGACGGGCATGCCTGGCGGTGGGCAATGTGCGTGCCAATCCCACTCTACCTTCTGGAATGAAGGCCCTTGGTCTACAGAGGACGTTGAGTAATAACCAGAGAAAGTGCCGCTCTGGTTCCCAAATAAACAGGCTCATGAGTGATGAGGGGATCCCCTTCCCCGCTCCCAACCCCCCACCCCGCCCCGGGCAGCCGCCCCGCCGGCACTGTGCACACGTTTTGGACACGAAGGCGAGTAAACACCACCAGGACCCACTTCAAAAGGCTCCGTGGGCAGCCGCGGCTGATGGGACCGACGTGCCTTTGGGGGGCTGGGGTGGCCTCTGTAACAGACGGCCCCAAGATGTCCAAATACATCAGCGTGGAGGCCTCAAAGGCCCAGAGCCGGAGAGCAGGAAAAATAAATAATTTCGTTATCTCTGATGAATTTTTGCCTTTGATCTCACACCCGTCCCCCCCCAACCTCCTTCCATCGCTCTTTCTCCCCACCCCCTTCCCTGAATTTTCTCTCCTCACTACCTCTCTCTCTCTCTCTTTTTTTTTTTTCTTTTCGTTTCCTCCTCATGGTTTGATTTATGCCCCAAACTGCGCGGTGAGGCTGACGTCCCCTGATGAATTGATGGGGTTGTTCTGTTCCTAGACCCCAAGCAGGCGGCTGGGAAGGGGGCAGGGGAAGAGTTGGAGGGCTCATTGTGAACAGGGAAAGACCTGCTCCAGTGGGAGGGGGTACCATGTAGACACATGTGGGCACGTGTGCCGGCCTGTGGTCCATTGGCATGTCTGGGTACCTGCAGCTGGGGCAGCCTCTGTCTTCCTCTTGACTACTGGGTTTGAGGCCGCCCAGGGGTGGGGAAAAGGATGCTTTCCTGTCTTCCCTTCCTCCCTTGAGGGCTATTCATTGTAAAGCCATGGAGTGCTTACTGCGTGCAAAGCCCTAGGACCTAAAGGGCAGGACGGTGCCCAGATCTCAGGCTCTGGGAGCCGAGCTGCCCAGGTTCAGGTTCTAGCTCTGCAATCCACTAGCTGTGTGACATTACAAAAATGGCTCAACCTCTCTGTGCCCCAGTTTCCTCGCATGGAAAACAAGTGATAGGGTCTACATCATAGCATTAAAGTAACACTGAAGCCACTGAACAGCAACTACTGGGTGCCAAGCACATTTCTACGTCCTATGAGCGGGGGAAACCCCAGAAAGAGTGAATGATGCCAACCTGGTTTCCAAAACAGTCTGGACATTCCACCCACAGTATGAGAACCACTCACCCACATCTCTGCCAACACTTGTTTGCTTGGAAGCGACCTGTTACTCTATCTCAGCAGGTCCTACACTTTTTTTAAACTTTTTTTTAATTCTTAATCTCTCTTAATTTTTGGCCATGGAGTGCCACACTCAAGATCTTAGTTCCCTGACCAAGGATGGAACCCATGCCCCCTGAAGTGGAAGTACAGGCAGAGCCTTAACCCCTGGACTGCCAGGGAAGTTGATACTTTTGATACCTTCTCCTGCATAGCCCTGAACATACGTTCCTTCCATGGTCTTCATTTTATCCCCAAACTGATCCTTGTAAGGGAGGAGTTAATAGCATCCCCATATCATGAACACACAAACTGAGGATCAACCCAGGTCACAGGGATGGGAAGGGATCTCATTTCAGTAAACATCTCAGCCTTCAAGAAATCCCAGTCCCTTGGCTGCATACGAGCGTCCTCTCTACCACCCTGGAGTGTATAGCACAGTGGTACCTTCACCAGGTAGGCAATAACTTTCATGCTAGGAGCTGGCACGTGTGCTTAGTCACTCAATTGTGTCTGACTCTTTGCGACCCTGTGGACTATAGCCCACCAGGCTCCTCTGTCGGTGGGATTTCCCAGGCAAGGAAACTGGAGTAGTTGCCATTTCCTTCTCCAGGTAGGAGCTAGCTGCTGCTGCTAAGTCGCTTAGTTGTATCCGACTCTGTGCGAGCCCATAGACAGCAGCCCACCAGGCTCCTCTGTCCCTGGGGTTTCCCAGGCAAGGAAACTGGAGTAGTTGCCATTTCCTTCTCCAGGTAGGAGCTAGCTGCTGCTGCTAAGTCACTTCAGTCGTGTCTGACTCTGTGCAACCCCATAGACAGCAGCCCACCAGGCTCCTCTGTCCCTGGGGTTTCCCAGGCAAGGAAACGAACAGTTGCCATTCCCTTCTCCAGGTAGGAGCTAGACTCCATTCTAAAAGCTTGTGGTGGTGTGGTTTCAGAAATTCCAGACCAAGGCTGGTCCCATGCTTCAGACTATCAGGGAAGGCATCCAGGAGCCGTGAGGAGCTCACACTTTGGAATGAGACCACATGGTAAGTGCTGCCTCCATTAACGAGAGCCACGTGACCCTGGCGTTTCTCAACCTTGCCGGAGCTTCTGTCTCCATCTGAAAACAGATACACACTTGGCTGCTAGAGCCAGTGTGTAGGTGAGATGTGACTGTGGCACACGGTATATTTGCAGATGTCAGAAACTTTAATTGGGATCTCGGGATCATGTAGTATATAGCACCATGACCTCGACAGAGAGAGAGAGAAGGATATACTTGAGAAAGTAATCTAGTTCCAGCAGTTCAAGTATAAAGGCTGAGAAATTTGTCTTCTTGATAACTCAGATCCCACAGAATTCTGAAGAGTGTGTGCGTGTGTGTCAAGTTACTCAGAGTTGTTGGGCTACCTTGATTAGAGTGTGGACCCTCCTTGCAGTGGTCACCTTATATCCACACTTCCTGTTTGCTGCTCCATCAACTAAGAATAAAATTCTAAATGGGTGACATTCCAAACAAAGGATAAAATCAACCCAATTAAAGAGGCAGATAAAGGTAGGAGAGGTTAAAATAACAAAATTAGAGTAAAACAACTTCCTTGAGTGAGTTAAGACCCTTAGCTGTAGGTTCTTAAACACCCACACTGCCCTCATTAAAACTCCTCACGGTTATAATGGACGTATATTTGCTGACCCCTTCCTGGTGCCCGGGAGAGGAGAAATGTAGGGACAGCCTGCCGCCTTCAGAGCTGTATTCTACACAAAGATGCTGACTAGGCATCTTCACAATTTCCCTGCCGGCAGCTTTATTCAATGAGCCCCCGAGACCCAAAAAGCTCCAACAAAGGATAAGCTAGAGCTTAGAACCTGATAAGGGGTATAAGCTAAGATGACAAATGATGCCATCATGGTCTGAAATAAGGAGAAAATGGGTGGAAAAATTCTAAAGTCAAGAAGCTAAGAACTTATGGGACTTCCCTGGTGGTCCAGTGGCTAAGACTCCTCGCTCCTAATGCAGGGGACATAGGTTCAATCCTTGGTCAGAGAGTTCACATGCCACAACTAAAGATCCTGCATGTTGAAACCGAGACTCAGCACAGCCAAATAAATACATATATATATATAAAAGAGCTAAGAACTTAATTGGCTAAAAGGAAGCGTGATGTCAGTCTTGAGCTCTTTTTTCTTTGTGTGTTTAAGCTCATAGGTGACTGTCTAGGTTCAGATACCTGGATGTCTTCAGACCAAGGCAGCTCGACTCCAGAAGGGAAATGCTTTTACTTACCCATCTTCCCAGGATTAGAGTGGTCAGCAAGAGGCCACAGAAGTGCTTTCCCCTAACTTCCGGTAAGCGGGGCCTTACACCACTCTCACTTCATGCCCAGGGAGTCAAACTCTCAGGCTTGGCTTCTGAATAGGGAAGGGGAGGTCCAAGAGGAAGGGGATATATGTATACATACGACTGATTCACTTCATTGTACAGCAGAAACTAACACAACATTGTAAAGCAATTCTATTCCTATTTTTAAAAAGTACTATTTCTAATATTCAAAAAAATTAAAAAACAGGCACATGCTCACAATTCTTCAGCATAGCTTCCTTCCAGCAGCCTCCCTTCTATAAAATCTCTTGTCCTCCCTTCCTGATTTGGTTGGTGTAGCCTGTTACAACTATTCCCTCTTTAAAAGATGCTTTCCCACTTGAACCAGTTTGCACCAGCCTCAAAATGTCCCTGTGGTTTCTAAGGGCCATGTGTGGGGTGTCTGGACCGATCAGAGCAGAAAGATGAAGGAAGGAAGGTAAGTTGGCACATGACTCCATAGGATCTGCTGTAGCTAGGCATCCAGAATCGCTCATCCATGAACACCAGGTGCTCCCACGGGAGAAAGACCTTGATATTGGAGGCCCACTGACCATGGTCTGCATAGGAAGATTTGATGGTCAAGGATGATGTAGGCCACAGGGTCAGGTGGCTGCAATTTCAACCAGTCTTTACATCCACCAGCAATTTGCTCTCGGACACATTTGATATCTCTGAGCTTTCTTCTCTCCTGTAAAATAGCAATAACTGTACCATGATATAGTATGTCTTGGGTCAGGAAGATCCCTGGAGAAGGAAATGGCAACCCACTCCAGAATTCTTGCCTGAAGAAGCCCATGGACAGGGGAGCCTGGCAGGCTACAGTCCATGGGGTTGCAAAGAGTCGGACACGACTAAAGTGACTTAGCACACCCGCACATGTGACTGTTGGGATTAAAAATAAATTCAGAGATGGTAAAGGGTTCTGAATCCCCCTGTGCTGTGCACTTTCTAGTATTCATTATTATATTATTGTTCCTCTTGTGCTTGACATCTGCTGGCTGTGTGATTTGAAAAATAAAAGTGACATCCTGAGAATCATATCATATGGGGAGGGTCCATTCCTCCCGTCACTGGTATCACCAAATTACTGTAAGGATGAGGCAAGGTTTACTCAGACCTGCCTCATGTACAGACCTCAGAGTTCGTGGTGCTATGTTTGGACACTGGACCCTCACACACTGTGCATAGCTTTGGGCAATGACTTTGCCTCAGTTTCCTCACCTGTAAAATGGGAATAATAAAACCTCAAGGTGCTGCTCTAAGGATTAGCAGAGATGATGCTGGACAAACATAAAAAAGCTCTGCAAACATAAGCTGCAGTTAAGTGCAGGTAAGAACTTTTTCTGAAAGTGCAGTAATGAAGGTTTTTATGATAATGCGTCAGGTATTATAGTCATTAAGCGTGTGTTCTGCTGTTTCCTCTCTTCTCTAGGGAGCTCTACCCCACCCCATCCTGTCCTTTCATTGTCTTTCCTTTCTCTCTGTTCCTTTTCATTGAGAAAAAAAGGATACCGTCCCAGAAGCTCCCAGCCCATCTGTTTCAAAATTCAGGGAAAGATGCCAAACAGCCTTCCCAGCTGGGGACTGGCTTGCCTCTGATAAGGATGGAGAGAGGTGAATTCTGAAAAATTAAACAAAGCCTGGTGCCTTTGAAAGGTTACCCGGTTCTAAGGTTGGCCATCTTGTCGGTGACAGACTGCAGGGCCAGCCAGCCGGAAGCAGGGAGCCTCAGGAGCAGATGAAACCAAAGTCTGGGGCAGCCACGGGGGAAGAAAGTTCCAGAATGTCACTCTGTGCAGGTAAGCCGCCCAGAGAGGAGGGAGGGAGCTTCCAGGAAGCTGGGTGTTCCTGCTCTGGTTTGGAGCACCTACATCCAGACACAACAAATGTGGAAAGGGCTCACTTTCTGGCAGAAAGTCAGCACTTTTCCACTGCCTTGAGGCAGACAAGAGTGCTGCCTCCAGAGGTGGGGCTTCAGATCTCTCAACAGCAGCACAGAGAGTGGTGCGGAATTGCGTGAGACTCACGATGCCCATTGCTTCCTGGGGTTGGACGAGGCAGTGGGGCCGTGCCTTGTGTGGCAGCAGCCTTGCCCCCCGAGGACAGATTAGAGGGTGGGCTCTGAGAAACCTGCTGCGCTCAGAGAGTCAGGGCAGAGAATGGGGACCACACAGGCAGAGCAGGGAGCCCCGCTCTTGGCCACAACGCATTGAGAAGCTCCCATATCCAAAATGAGGTGTCTAGAACAACAGATTTCCTTCAAGAATGTTTCCTTTGCATTTACAACTTGGCGACCTGTTGGGTCAAAACTTATGCCAAACTTAGCTTTGGATGTGTCTTCCTTGCTAAGCTTGGGGCTTCCCCTGTGGCTCAGATGGTAGAGAATCTGCCTGCAGTGTGGGAGACCTGGGTTCAATCCCTGGGTTGGGAAGATGCCCTGGAGAAGGGAATGGCAACTCACGCCAGTATTCCTGCCTGGAGAACTCCATGGACAGAGGGCCACAGTCCAGGATTGCAAAGAGTCAGACACAACTGAGCGACTAACACTTTCAGGTTCCTCGCTAAGATAATCAGTCCTTGCTTTTTATCTCAAGTGAGAGGCGTGCAACTCTGCCTTTCACTTGAACGTGTAGAGGCCACCGTAGGGTTATGAATTGGCCCACTTTCAATATTGTTGTGTCTTGAGGAATAAAGAGACCCATGGAGAGGAGGAAAAACCAGGTGGGTGGAGAAGTCAGAACAGACAAGACATTCATCTGTTAAGTTCACCATCGTATACAGATGGGGACTGTGGCTCCCCAAAACAAGTACAGTAGGAACACCAAAGATCCCAGATCATCATAATAAATAGAATAAGGATATAAACATTTGAAATACAGAGAAAATATCAAAATGTGACACAGACAACAAAACGAGTAGGTGCTGTGGGAAAAAACCATGGCCAATAAACTTACTCAAATGCAGAGTTGCCACAAACCTGCAATTTATTTTTTAAAAAATGCAATTATCTGCAAAGGGCATAAAACAAGATATGTGCATTTTATATATATATATGCATGTGTTAAATGTACGTATTATATATGCTATAGTCATGTGTGTATATGATACACAATACAACACGAAACATATGTGAATGTATATCCATACACATACATTCATATATACACATATATATATGTAACTCCGGGCTTCCCTGATAGCTCAGTTTGTAAAGAATTGAATCCACCTGCAATGTAGGAGACCCTGGTTTGATTCCTGGGTCAGGAAGATCTGCTGGAGAAAGGATAGTCTACCTATTCCAGTATTCTTGGGCTTCCCTTGTGGCTCAGCTGGTAAAGAATCCACTTGCAATGTGGGATACCCTGGAGAAGGGAAAGGCTACCCTCTCTTGTATTTTGGCCTAGAGAATTCTATTGACTATATAGTTCATGGGGTCACAAAGATATATATAAATCAAAGATATACATATATATAACTATATGTATAAGGCATGTATATATTCATTCACAAGTATATCATACATATGAACACATGTATATTCATATGAGTCCATGCTAAGTCACTTGAGTCATGTCTGACTCTTTGTGACCCAATGGACTATCCTCTGTCCATGAGATTCTCCAGGCGAGAATACTAGAGCAGATGCCCTCCTCCAGGGGATCTTCCCAACTCAGAGTTAAACCCGTGTCTCTTATGTCTCCTGCATTGGTAGGTGGGTCCTTTACCACGAGCGCCATCTGGGAAGCCCTCCATAAACTTGGGGCTTCTCATCTGGGATGCAGACTCATTGAGCATACAGCATCTACCTGGATCATTCCTTGAGGGACAGTGGGAACACCATGATCCTCCTGCTTGCTGTGCTATGAGTAAAAAGTCCTGTGTAACTCAGGAGTCCCATGACCTTTGACATAAGTATTCAAAGTATGGGCTTCCCTGGTGGCTCAGCAGTAAAGGATCCGCCTGCAATGCAGGAGACCCAGGTTCGATCCCCAGGTCAGGAAGATCCCCTGGAGGAAGGCATGGCAATCCACTCCAGTATTCTTGCCTGGAGAATCCCATGGACAGAGGGGCCTGAAAGCTACAGTCCACAGGATCACACAGTGTGGAACACAACTGAAGCAACTAAGCAGCAGCAGCAGCCTTCAAAATACAGCTTTGAAATAGCCACTGTAATAATTACCATTTGTTTCCCATTGCAGATATGGCCAACCTGAGATAGTTTTCATCCACGGAGATGGACATGTGAGGTTTAATTCATGCATCCCTTGTGGATTTCTTTTGTCCTAATGATGGCATCTGGTCCCATCACTTCATGGCAAATAGATGGGGAGACAGTAGAAACAGTGGCAGACTTTGTTTTGGGGCTCTAAAATCACTGCAGATGGTGACTGCAGCCATGAAATTAAAAGACGCTTATTCTTTGGAAGGAAAGTTATGACTAACTTAGACAGCATATTAAAAAGCAGAGACATTACTTTGCCAACAAAGGTCTGTCTAGTCAAAGCTATGGCTTTTCCAATAGTCATGTATAGATGTGAATTGGACTATAAAGAAAGCTGAGCTCTGAAGAATTGATGCTTTGAATTGTGGTGTTGGAGAAGACTCTTGAGAGTCCCTTGGACTGCAAAGAGATCCAACCTGTCCATCCTAAAAGAGATGAGTCCTGGGTGTTCATTGGAAGGACTGATGTTGAAGCTGAAACCCCAATACTTTGGCCGCCTGATGTGAAGAGCTGACTCATTTGAAAAGACCCTGATGCTGGGAAAGATTAAAGGCAGGAGGAGAAGGGGACGACAGAGGATGAGATGGCTGGATGGCATCACTGACTCAATGGACGTGAATTTGGGTAAACTCTGGGAGTTGGTGATGGACAGGGAGGCCTTGCATGCTGCAGTCAATGGGGTCGCAAAGAGTCGGACATGACTGAGTGACTGCACTGAAAGGATGTTTTGAACCTACATACTTCCAATTATCTGTCATCTACCAAGAATCAAATTTATACCTGTAAAATGATGGTAAAGGGATCATGAGGTATTGAGAAGAGTCTGTCCCTTTGGCTACTTGGGTCAATTAGTGGAAAAGGAAGATTTCAACAATTGAGTCACAGATCTGTATCTGAAATATTATCACAAAAAGCACTGTAAATCGGCTTCCCTGGTGGCTTGGTGGTAAAGAATTGGCCTGCCAATGCAGGAGACACGGGTCCAATGCCTGATCCTGGAAGATCCCACAAAGCAGCAAAGCCCATGTGCCACGGGCTATTAAGCCTGTGCTCTAGAGATGGGAACGGCAATTATTGAGTCCTCACACTGCAGCTACTGAAGCCCACGCACACTAGAGCCTGTGCTCAGCGAGAAGAGAAGCCACTGCGAAGCCCACGCACCACAACTAGAGAAAAGCCCACACAGCAATGAAGACCAAGCTCAGCCAATAAATAAATATATAAAAGGGTATGAAGTCATGCTCTGTTACCAAAACCTAGCCCTGCCACTAACAAGCTCTGTCACCTAAGTCATAGCACCTCCCTCAGCCTCAATTTCCTCAAGTATAAAGGGACCCAGGGGTTGGACCCAAGTCCCCAGCATTGGCAGGTGGATTCTTCATCAGCTCTGGGTCCTAAGAATAGGAAGATCGGAAGGGAAGTGGTTTCTGCTCACCCAGCCCCTCAATGCTTTGGAGAAAGAAGCTAAGGTGAACTAAGGAAAGAGATGCCTGGCTTTCTGTGGCAGCAGCTGCCTGCCCCTGGTCTGTCCCCCAGCATCAGATCACTGCCCCAGTTCCCCCGGCCGAGCCTGACAAGCTTGTACGTTAGCACATTTCAAAAGCGGTGTCCACTTTGGGAACAGTGCTCGGGCCCGAGAGCAGTCACTTCCTTTGACAAATGCCAGTGCTGACAGCTGGATGGTGTTTTACAAACCCTGGCCTCCTGCTGCTCCCCGGGTGGTGCCGGGCAGAGCAGGAAGGAGCTCAGAGGCAAGTCGTTCACCAAGGGCAGTGACACTTGAGAGGACATCCACTTGGTGGACCTATGAGCACGTGGATGGGGGTGGGCAGTTAGCAGCCAATGCCTGACAGTTCTTGGGCTGCCCGTTCCCAGCTGTGTCCCCTTGAGCAAGTTAGCACACATCTCTGAACCTCACTGTCCTCACCCGTAAAACAGAGGCAGTTATCTTGCTGCATAGTTATCTGTAACTGATGACCAGGTTATCGCAAACCCAGCTTAAAATAGGAGATGTTTATTCTCTCAGTTTCTAGGGGGAATTGGTATACTGATGGGCTGAGTCATTGGGGACAAGATCTCTGGCAAGACTGCAAAGGGTCAGCCAGAGCTGGGGTCTCATCTGAAGGTTTGACTGGGGAAGGATCCACTCCCAGGCTCCTGTGTTGGGACCCAGTTCCTTGAAGGTTGTAGGGTGGATGGCTTCCATTCCCGACTGGCTGTGGACGGGAGGCTGCCCTTGGTTCTTGGCCGTGTGTGCCTCCTGGTGTGGCCACTTGCTTCATCTGAGGCAGCAAGGGAGAAAGTCTGCCAGCAAGATAGAAGCTACAATCCATGTAACGTATCACAGATGCAGCATCCCATCCTCTTTGCCCTGTGATATTGCTCAGAAATAAGTCCCAGGTCCTACTTACACTTAAGGGGGTGGGGTGGTAGTTTTACAAGGGCATAAACACCAGGAGGTGGAGATCACTGGGGTCCGTCCTACAGCCTGTGTGCCAGGCTTACCTCGCTCACAGTGAGGGAATGAAGCAGCTGATGTGTGTGAAGCACTTAGTATGGGGCCTGGATGTCTAATTCTCCTAGCATTCGGGGTCCTGGTAGGACACAGAGGGGCACACTCAAATGATTAAAATTTCGCCCAGAGAAGTGGAGAAGGAGCATAGGAACAAAAGTCTGGGGTGTAAAGTACCCCAGGGCTAGGTGCTGTTAATGCCCCCATACCTGAAGAATATACACTTGTAGATGAATGTTTTTATCCCTGCAAAATTCATGTGTGTGGAAACCTAACCCCTTAAGTGATGTTATTAGGAAGTGGGGCCTTTGGGAGGTGTTCAGGCTATGAGGTGGAGCCCTCATGACAGGGATTAGTGCCCTTATAAAAAGGATCCCAGAAGGACTTCCCTGGTGGACCAGTGGCTAAGACTGTACTCCCAGTGCAAGGGGCCCAGGTTCAGCCCCTGGTCAAGGAACTAGATACTTCATCCCACAACTAAACATCCCACATGCTGCTGTGAAGGCCGAATGAAGATCCTGTGTGCTGCAGCCAAGACCTGGCACAGCAAAATAATTTTTTTGTTTTCAAAAAAAAAAGGGGGACCCCAGAGCACTCCCTCATCCCCTCCATCATGTGAGGACACAGTGATCAGATGGCAGTTGTGAACCAGGAAGGGATTCCCACCGATCACAGAAACTGCTAATACCTTGATCTTGGACTCCCAGCTTCCAGAACAGTGATTAACAAATGTCTGTTGTTCGAGCCCCAGGTGGCTGGTATTTTTGTTACAGCAGCTAGAACTGACTAGAAGGGAGGGTGAAGTTCCTGGAACATGGAGGAAAGAGCCATATGGAGAAGGCTGCTTGGTGGGGGCTGCAGCCTTTGGCAAGGGAGCAGCCACTGGCCAGCCAGTGGCCCAGCTTGAGGGAAACCCAGGGGGAAATACAGGGCCCTCTCTCCTCCTCTTCCCAATATGCGACCTCACCTTCCAATAGCAAAGCCCCCACGGAAGTCAGAGAGGAAGGGAGCCCAGGTGATCAGACCCCACTGGTAACCTGAGCAAAGAGGAGCAGAGCAGATCTGGAGGCCAACAGAGCGTCCCCTGCCGTCAGTCACACTAGCTCGTTTCCTTGGCAACAAGTGAATGGAAGGCGAGTGCAAGTTTCCTGTTTCCAAAGATTGAAGCACAGCTTGGTTCTAGGGCCATGGAAATTCAAAGCCCAGCACAGCATAGTTCATAATCTAGTGCAGGGTCAATATACAACAGCTGGTGGCCCAAATGTGTTTCTTCAAATAAAGCTTTATTGAAACCCAACCATGCTCACTCGTTGACGTCTTGTCTACGGTATCCTTCCATTACAGTGGCATCATTGACCAGTTGCAATAGAGAATGTATGGCCCTCAAAGTCTAAAAGGTTTACCAATTGGCCCTTCACAGAAAAAAATTGCCAACCCTTGATCTAGTGGATAAAACATATTATGATTAGTAAAATAAGTTTAAGCTGTTTAGAGGACATGGGTAGGGAGAAATTAAACATAATCCCAGTTTTTAAAGGTAAGCATGTGGTAGGTGATTAATAACATCCAGTGTTTGAATTAACTGGAACACAGTATGAAAGCCCCTAAATGACACTCTTTTAGAGGAAAGAGTACTTGTGCACTTCAGAGGTTTCTATTTTATTATTTTTGCCCATGTGTCACATCTTGCAGGATGTTAGTTCCCTGGCCAGGGATTTAACCTGGGCCCTCAGGAAGTGAAAGAGCTGAGTCCTAACCCCTGGACCACCAGGGAATTCTGCAGTATCTATTTTAAAAGGTAAACATGAAATGGTTTCATTGAAGGCACACTGAATCCCAATATCTACTTAGCACATGCACACACACAGCCCTGGGTGATCAGTGACAAGCATGGGAGACCCAGCAAAATCTCAGAATGCCTTCTGAATTTACCATGAACTTGGTTTTACTAAAGCCACCGTGTCTCTAGTACCCTAGCTTCCTCGAATAGATTCCCCATCTTGTCTTAGCAAACTCATTCTTATCAATAGTTAAAATGGGAATGAAGAAAGTCTACATTTAACTCACTCATCAAACGTCTGAGCATCTTTTATATGGCAGGGACCAAGGCAGGTGCTGGGGAGATTTAAATCTCTCGGAGACCTGGACTTGGAGGTGATCCCCACCTCCCTCCACACATGAAGGTTCTGTTCCTCCTTGGTTCCTCCTTGGTTCTGTTCCTTTCTCTTCCAGCCCGCCTACACAGTGGGTGCATCAGAACATTCCGCACAGAGTCAGGATGGTCTCCTGGACTCCTGACTCTCAAGCGTGGTGCTTATTTACTAGATGTGAGATCCAGGGCCAGGAATTTCACCCCAATCCTAAGTTTCCTCATCTCTACAATGGAACTAACATTTCCTGCTCCATTTGGTTCAGCAGGCTGGAAAGAGATCCCGGAAGAACAGATGCTGTAGGATTCCACTCATATGAGGTTCCTGCTGCTGCTGCTGCTAAGTCGCTTCAGTCATGTCCGACTTCCAGCAGCCCCATGGACTGCAGCTTACCAGTCTCCTCCGTCCACGGGATTTTCCAGGCAAGAGTACTGGAGTGGGGTGCCATTGCCTTCTGCTATGAGGTTCCTAGAGGAGTTAAACTCAAGAGACAGAAAGTGAAGTGGTGGTTGCCAGAGGCTGGGGAGAGAAGGGGGTCTAGGGGGTTATTCTTTAGTGGGTACAGAGCTCCAGCTTTGCAAGATGAAAACATTCTGGAGGCAGCTGGTGGTGATGGTTGGGCTATAGAGTGTAGGTATTGAATGCCATCAAACTGCAACTGTACACTTAAAAAAAAATTTTTTTTAAAGAGATAATGGTGGAGTAGGTGAGCTTTTGTGAACACTGCTGCGGAAAGAGAGGAAGGCCTTCTCTCTCGTGGTTGTTGGGCTCTGCTGCCACCCACAGTGGACTCTTGAACCTTGAGCCCTTTGCCCCTTGCAGCTGTCAAGCGGCCTCCCAACCCCAGCTCATCCATCACTGGGTCCCAGCTCTCAGCCGTCTCCTCAAGGTCATCCCAGGCACCACGCTCATCTATCAGTGGTGCTGATATCACCCGCCTCTCGCCCACCTTCCCCAGCCCTCCAGCCCTCCTCCAGTCTCAGGCTTGTCCCTGAGCCTTCTTTTGGCTCCACCTGCCTCTCCCCCCTTCCCTCTGTGACCCTCACTTTGGCCCTTCCTAATCGTCTCCTCCAACTCAAGTCACCAGAGCCAGAACTATGGCAGGTGTGGCAGTGACAGAGATGAGACCACCCTTACTTGGAGCTGATCCCCTTGCCCAACTCCTCTGGGCTCTGGGATTCTAAGACAGCACTTCTCAAATGATGGACCTGTGCCCCAGTTACCTTGGGTGACTCGTTCACAAGCGGAGTCTGAATCAGGCAGTCTCATTGGGTCCTGAGATGCTACATATCTGACCAGCATCCAGGTGATGCTGAAGCTGGTCTAGAGACTGCAGTGGAAGAGGCCCCATCTAAGATGCTACCCAGTTCCCCCGAGGATGCCTGACCCCAGATGGATTTCCGGGGACCCTGAGAAGGAGCTTGGGGAATATTGGGGTTCTTGCTTGAGAGCTTTTGAGGAAACTCCAATCAATCAAATTGAATGAAATTGGAGTGTGGAGTGGTGATCTTCAATTCATCAAGCATGCGGTTATCCATCATGGAGAAAGATAGGTATTTTGGTGGAATTTGAGAAATTCTCTTTTCACAAAAGTGATTGATGAGGAAAGTGGGACAAACTCTGATTACAGGAGAAACCAAAGAATAAGAAGTAGATGCCTTACTGTCCCAGAGGTGGAGTTTAATCCCTTCTCTCTCCTCCCCCCGACCTTCCCCACAAATAAGAGAACGTGGGAAGGAGGAAAATGGTGGCATTACAATGAGGAAACCCGGCGGACACCACCTTGACCACGTGATGAAGGTTGCCGCCACCTGTGAGGGTGGGTGACCGATGGGGTTCCCACAGCTGGGGTCTCCTTCCTGGAAACCCATCACCCCAATCTGACTGTGAGAACAGTGGCAGAGAAGCTGCAGTGCGGGGATATTCTACGAAACACCCGACCAGTGAGTGGCACTCCTCACATTGGCCAAAGCCACAAGCAACAGAAGAAGACTAAGAAACTGCCACAGATTGGAGGAAACAAGATGAGTAAGTGTACGTGTGATCCCAGATGAGACATTTGATCAACCAAAAAAAAAAAAAAAAAAAAAAATATGATTGTGTAAAAGGTGTGGAATCTGAATAAAGTTAGGATAACTTTTTGATAACAGTGGAATGCCGAAATTGGTTTCCCAACTTTGACAAAAGTTCCATGATGTCAAAAGATGCCAACATAGCACTGAGCTGAGCTCTCTGCACTATACAGCTGCTTCTGACTAGCTATCTATGTTATACATGCTAGTGTGTGTGTGTGTGTATGTATGCGACTGATCTGATCTGATCTGATCTGAAAGTCACTCAGTCATGTCCAACTCTGCGACCCCATGGACTGTATAGTCCATGGAATTCTCCAGGCCAGAATACTGGAGTGGGTAGCCTTTCCCTTCTCCAGGGGATCTTCCCAGCCCAGGGATCAAGCCCAGGTCTCCTGCATTACAGGTGGTTTCTTTATCAGCTGAGCCACAAGGGAAGCCCAAGAATACTGGAGTGGGTAGTCTATCCTTTCTCCAGCAGATCTTCCCAACTCAATAATAGAAATGGGGTCTCCTGCATTGCAGATGGATTCTTTACCAGTTGAGCTATGAGGGAAGCCTATATATATATATAGATAGATAGATAGATAGATAGATCTCTATGCTCCTGTCTCAGTTCATCCCACCCTCTCCTCCCCTCACCACATTCACAGGCTTGCTCTCTGTGTCCGTGTCTCTACTTAGCTCGGTGCTCTGTGATGACCTGAAGGGGTGGGATGGGGTGGTGGTGGGAGGAAGGCTCACAAGGGAGGGGATATTTGCCTACTTATAGCTGATTCCTGTTGTTGTACAGCAGAAACAAACACAACATTGTAAAGCAATTATCCTCCAGCTAAAAATAAATTTAAAAATAAAGAAATAGAAAGATGTCAACATGAGGGGTGAGGGGATATGGCAATTCTCTGCATTATCTGTGCCACTGTGACATAAACCTAAAATTATTCCAACACTTTAAAAAATTCTTTAAAGAAAATAATTACCCTCTAAGACTGTAGGCAGAAATATAACTTGGAACCAATACTGTATTGGAGAGGGTGGTATGTGCAACAGCAGAAAGGAATTATTTTATCACGGACATTGTTTTACCATCTCTTGCCAGCTCCTCTCCAAAATACTTCTGTGTTGATCACTGGAACACTGTTGGGAGCTGAGGGAGGGGTGCGGTGAAGTGGCTGCCTCAGGCAATAAGAAGACACATTTATCTGTAAAGAAAAACAATAAAATCGATGAACAGTTGGTCTGCTTTTTATTAGTGCTATATGCTGGCAGTTCTAAGCAGCCATACTTTTGATGGAAAAAATTCACCTTGCAGGCATTGAATATTGAAACCAACATCAATTGAAATGCTGAGGCCAAGTAGAAACAACCCAGCTGCTGATTTGGGGACATTCTTGCCCCTAGAAGAAGAGGCTAGATAATGTACTTACCAAGAAAATTTGCACATGAAGATTCACCCTAAATCCCGGCCTCACTGTGTTCACCCATCCACAGCCATCATGTCATCAACTCTACCAAATGTCAACCCACTTCCTGCCTTCCAATCATCCAGCCCAACATTTAAAACCCTATCAATACTCGGCCGGACTTCCCTTTCGAGACATGGCTAATATCGTCCCTTACTGCGGTCGGTCTAATACACTTAGCCTTCTTGGTTTTCTATCTTAAATCAACAAGGACCTACTGCATAGCACAGGGAACTCTGCTCAATATAATATCCTAAATGGGAAAAGAACTTCAAAAAGAATAGATGTACGTCTATATTATAAGTGAACCACTTTGCTGTAACCTGAAATTAACACAACATTGTTAAACAACTACACTCTAATAAAAAGTAAAAATTTAAGACAAACTTGGCCTTCTTGGAGAAATAACATCACTTATATGCAGAATCTAAAAAGAAATGATACAAAATGTTTGTAAACTTATTTACAAAACAGAGGGTTTCCCTGGTGGCTCAAATGGTAAAGAATCAGCCTGCAATGCAGGAGACCCAGGTTCAATCCCTGGGTCAGGAAGATCCCCTGGAGAAGGAAATGTATTCTTGCCTGGAGAATCCCCATGGACAGAGGAGCCTGGTGGGCAACAGTCCATAGGGCCGTGGCCATACTTATAAACAGATTCACAAATTAGAGAAAGAATTATGGTTGCCAGGGGAGAAGGATGAGGGGATGGGATAGTTAGGGAGTTTGGGATCAACTGCTGTATTTAAAATGAATAGCCATCAGGAAATTATATTAAGCAACTACTTTCAAACTAATCTTAACTCTGACTTGGCTATTTCTATTTAAATTAAGAAATAAAATTCTTTCTCCCCAAAAATCTAGAATTAGAGTTAAATCCAAACACATATATAATACGTGCTGTTTTATATTCCTGCACATTATCCTGGATGCTTATTTCACTTAAAATTTTTTTAAAAAGTCAAACGATAAACAAATGAACAACCAGTAAGTTCCTGCAGTATAGCACAGGGACCTCTGCTCAATGTTATGAGGCAAGCTGGATGGGAGGAGAGTTTGGGGGAGAATGGACCCATGTATTATGTATGGCTGAGTCCCTTTGCTGTCCACCTGAAATTGTCACACCACTGTTAATCAACTATACTCCAATACAAAATAAAAAGTATTTTTTAAAAAACTTAGCTTTCTTGACCTGTGGTTTTCTCAGGGGCTCTTTAGCCGGGGGGAGTCAGCAGATGTATTATATAAAATTACTACCACAGGTGCACAAAGAAAAACAAGCATCAGATGTTCACCCATAGTATGACTTCCAGTGGAGAAAGTGGGTAGTAACCTAGGTGTCCATCTGAGGGGGAGTCATTAAATGAACACTGACTGCTGAGTGGTATTTCACAAGAGAGAAAGCTAATGGAGCCATAGGTATTGATGCTGAAATGTTCTACCCTATTCTGAGATGCATCACACAAAAATCACTAACTTGAAAAATAGGTAGAATATGAGCCATACTTCCCAGATTATCTAGGTATACATTTATGTTTAAAATATAAAAAATGAAAGGAAGACTGGAGAGTTACCCAAACTAGTCCCAGTGGTAACCTCTGGAGAGGGTCCACAGAAGCTTTTTATTTATATTTTTGTTTGGCTTTCTCTTCTCTTTAATTAAAGCTATTGCTGCCTTTGTTTTTTGTTTTTGTTTTTGTTTTTTTCATAGATTATCTGATTTTCTCTTCTGGTGGCTCAGACTGTAAAGAATCTGCCTGTAATGCAGGTGATCTGTGTTTGATCTCTGGGTTAGTAAGATCCCTCAGAGAAGGGACTGGAAACTCATTCCAGTGTTCTTGCCTGGAGAATTTCACAGACAGAGGAGCTTGGCGGGCTACAGTCCATGGGGCTGCAAAGAGTTGGACACAACTGAGTGACAGGCACTTTCACTTTCTCCTGGCCCTACATCTGGAATGTCACTAGGTTGTCCTCTTGTGCCCAGGTGATCCCAAGTGTGAGTTATCATGACTGAGAACTTACTCCAGGCAAGGCCATGGGCATAACTTTCCGTTTAATGTTTGTGACAGTCCTGATGAGTAAAAATCCTCCCTGTCTGGGTACCAATGCCTCTCTCCTGTTTCCCCAAAATAACCAATGCTAAGAGTCCTTTATATTCTTCCAGGAAAAAAATCCTACTTAATATGCCATCATATTTATTATGATAATGGCAATTAATAAGAAATTGCCATGAAAGTGAAAATGAAAGTCGCTCAGTCATGTCCGACTCTTTGTGACCCCATGGACTGTAGCCTGCCAGGCTCCTCTGTCCTTGGATTTCTCCAGGCCAGAAGACTGGAGTGGGTAGCTGTTCTCTTCTCCAGATTTCCCTGGATCTGCCATGCACTGTCATGGAAATTTCTTATTAATTGCCATCATAATAATAAATATGATGGCACTTTATTAAGTAGGATTTTTTTTCTGGAAGAAAGTAAAGGACTGTTAGCATTGGTCATTTTGGGCAAACAGGAGAGGTAGGCGCTGGTATTTAGACAGGGAGGACTTTTACTTTGAATTTCTTTCCCTTTTATACTGATATTCTTAAAATTAAAAAGAGCATCAGAAGGTGTAAAAACCCAGTGTCAGCAGGGTTACCCAGGTGATGTTACAGGGCTTGGTTCCTGGTAAGTGTTGACAGTTTATTAATTCCTGAGTTTGGAAACATAACTGCCCACCATGTGGTGAGCAGGATCTACACCAGCATTTATGTAGAATTTACTCTTTACCCAGGCCTTGGAATATAAACGGTGAAATGCATTATCTTGTTTAATTCTCACTGGATTATGATATAGATACTGTTACTGTTCAATTTCACAGATGAGGAAACTGAAGATTATAGAGAATGAGCAAATTGCTCAAGGTTACCCAGCTAACAAGTGGTGAGCTGAGTGACGTTCTTTTTTCAGTCTGCATTTTTAGATGTAGGGTAACAAGAACCTGATGCTGGGGAAGATTGAAGGCAAAAGGAGAAGAGGGTGGCAGAGGATGAGATGGTTAGGTAGCCTCTTGGATTCAATGGACATGAATTTGAGCAAACTCCAGGAGAGAGTGAAGGACAGGGAAGCCTGGCATGCTGCAGTCCATGGGGTCACAAAGAGTTGGGCACGACTTGAGGACTGGACGACAATAAAGACCAAGAGGGATACAGCCTTTAAGTTTCCTGATTCACACTGTCAAACTTGCTTTGGGAGACTGACTCTACCCATTCTGCTGCAGCTGAGTTTGAGATCTGGAGTTTAGATGACAGTGGAATGGAGACATTGCTCCCAACAGAGGGCTCTGCAGAATTCCTATTGTCCCCATGCCCAGGTCTGCAGAGCCCGAGACAAGACTTGTGGGCCAGGCATTTATTAATGGACTGTCCCCAGGAGAAACCTGTACGGGAGGAGAAGCAGGAAAGGGGATCCTGTGAGGATGCAACTTCAGGCGAAGTCTCAACCCGATCCCACAGGGCATTCTGCAGTGTGAACTATGCCTCTGAATCTGTCCCAGCTCACGGGAGGGAGCTGGGTTTCTCTACCTCTCACCAATCCATCACAGCCTAAGAGCTGCCCTGGGAAAACATGAAGTTCCAGAATATTCTCTCGCTCTGCCAATGAGGACAGAGCAATTCCAGCGCCCCAGGGGCCACCTCCCAGAGGGAGGGAGAGATTCAGGCCAATAGTAGCACAAGGGCACAGACACCAGCAGCAATGGGGACTCAGGCAGAGTAAACAGCACCCCAGGGACCTGGGGAGGGAAAGTCAGGGTCTTCTCCACAGGGCAACACTCACTGCTTCCATCCTGGGCATCTCATCTGCCCTTTGCTTTTTTTTTTTTTTTAGCCTGCCCACAAGGTATATGGGATCTTAGTTCCCCAACCAAGGATCAAACCCATCACCCCTACATTGGAAGTACAGCGTCTTAACCACTGGACCACCAGGGAAGTCCCTCATCTGGCCCTTTGGATCGTCAAGTTGATGGCAACGTGCACCTGAGCCCCTCACCCCAGGCTGCGTCCCTTCTTCTGGACATCACTGTCCTGGTCACAGGGCCAGGTCATTCCCTTTTGGATGACAGTCTCCTCTGTGATTGGTTATGTGACTACAATACTATGTGACTTCCCTGGTGGCTCAGATGGTAAAGCATCTGCCTACTATGTGGAAGACCTGGGTTCAATCCCTGGGTTGGGAAGATCTCCTGGAGGAGGCAATGGCACCCCACTCCAGAACTCTTGCCTGGAAAATCCCATGGACGGAGGAGCCTGGTAGGCTACGGTCCACGGGGTACGAAGAGTCAGACATGACTGAGCGACTTCACTTTCACTTTCACAATACCATGACTTTTATCTTCTCCCCTTAAAAATGGCAGAACCTTTGCTTTCAAAGGCATATGACATAAAAGTCTTAAATATAATTTTTCTTTCAATTTTCAGGTTTCATCTACCAGATTCATTGATCCTAGGCATCCTCCTCTCTTCCTTCACTCTCTCTCATCTTCCCCCCACCCCACCCCTCCCCACACACACACACACACGATAACACTCAGGCTGCATAGAAACACACACCTGAGCAGACTGTTGGAGGCACTGTGAATCGCAAGAGCCCTTATCTTATGATTACTCAGCCACTAAAAAGAATGAAATAATGCCATTTGCGGCAATGTGGATGGACCTAGAGATTGCCACACTGAGTGAAGTAAGTCAGACAGAAGGATGCTCCTATGACATTGCTCATATGTGGACTCTAAAAAGAAATGATACAAGTGAACTTACAAAAGAGAAAGGGACAGAGAATGAACTTATGGCTGCTGGGGGTCGGGAGGAAGGATTTGGGGAAGGAATACGGAGTTTGGGATTGACATGTACACACTCCTATATTTAAAATGGGTAACCAACAAGGACCCACTGTATAGCACGGACGTTGTTGTTCAGTCACTCAGTCATCTCCAACTCTTTGTGACCCCAAGGACTGCAGCACGCCAGGCTTCCCTGTCCTTCACCATCTACCGGAGTTTGTTCAAACTCATGTCGATTGAGTCAATGATGCCATCCAACCATCTCAACCTCATCCCCTTCTCCTCCTGCCCTCAATCGTTCTCAGCATCAGGGTCTTTTCCAATGAGTTGGCTCTTTGCATCAGGTGGCCAGAGTATTGGAGCTTCAGCCTCAGCATCAGTCCCGCCAATGAATATTCAGGATTTATTTCCTTTAGAATTTGGGGGAGAATGGATACATGTAGATGTATGGTTGAGTCCCTTCACTGTTTACCTGAAACTATTATGACATTGTTTGTTAATCAGTTATACTGCAGTACAAAATAAAAAGCTGGGAGGAGGTGTGGAAAAAGACCCATTATGGCAAGCAGTTTGATAAAAATCTACTAGAATTCCAAAATTCCGTGGTGTCTGACCCACTTCTGAAACTCTAGAAGTAGCAGTCAGGGCTTAAGGAACACATATGAGGGTTTTGATCATTGCACATTTTATAACATGCAACAAAGCTGGTGTGACCTTTTCATCCATCAGTTGGGAAATGTCTGAGTGATGGTACAGCCACAGCATGGAATATTATGCAATGCCTAAAAAGAATGAGGCAGACTCAGAAATTTTAACTTGAAAACTATCTGGGTTATCAGTGATAAAGGCATGCTGCAGAGTAACAATGGAGTGTGATCTAATTTTTGCAAAAGGGAGGAATCCTACATGTCTGTATGTTTCTTATCTGGAAGGGGAAGAAGGTGGGGAAGGTCACATATCCAGTCATTCTTGTTGCTTAGCTCAAGGTGAGAGGATGCTAGAGGCCCTCTACCTTTCTCATTTTTCCTTAAAGATAGATTGTGAGCGCCATTCAGACTTACAAGATGAAGTGTTGACCCTAAAGCCTTGGGGACTTCCCTGGTGGTCCAGTGGTTAGAACTTTGCCTTCCAATGCAGGGGTACAAGTTCGATCCCTGGTCGGGAAGCTATGATCCCACACGCTTCAAAAAACCAAAACCATAAAACAGAAGTAATATTGTAACAAATTCAATAAAGACTGGGACAAGTCAAAAAAAATCTTTAAAAAAAACAACCCTTAAAACCCAGAAGACAGCTAGTAGAAGGAGGAGCAGGAAGAGGGGCAGGACCAGCTTCCTGTCTGCCCCTCTGCCCCCATCTGCTGTCCCAGGCTGGATGGTGGATTGCAGGGCAGGGTCCTCCCACCGCTCTGCCACCCCCTGAGCCCTCCCCACCGGTCCTCCTGGGATGTCTCACGTTGACAGGCTCCCTGCCGCCCAGCCCTCCAGCCCCTGGCAGGCCTGCTGCCCCGGCCCTGACCCCAGCCCTCCCAGAGGTTGAAAGGCCACCGTGAGATAACCCAGCTCCGTGCCCCCACCCAACAGAAGGTCAGTTAAAAAAGCATCAACCTGGAGGAACCCTCTAGGCTACGTCTCTGGACCCTTCAGAGCCTTCCAGGGAAACGGGCACTGAGCCCTTGGGTGCCAGGGACTGTGCTGAGCCCTTCAATGTTTCCCTGGGTCGCAGTCTCCTCTGCAGAGCACACAGTAAAGAGCTTGGTCTCTGAAGACAGTGCTGTCTCTGGGACTTTGTTTGCTCATCTGTGAAATGGGATGATGATAATAGTACCTTCCTCAGTAGACTGTTGAGAGGATCAAAAGACTGTATGTCAAACCACGAGACACAGCCCCCCAAAAAATGCCAGGAAAGAGTAATGAAATAACATAGTACTGTCTATAGTGAGATTCTAAATTACTCTAATTACATTGTCAGACTCTAACCCTTTATCTTGCTTTATTTTTGTCACAGAAAGTATTATTAATTGTTGTTAGTAAAAGTACAATCAAAAATTTTTTTAATTGTGCATGGGGTGTAAGATGATATCTGTGCTTGCATGCTCAGTCACGTCCAGATTTTTGCGACACCATGGACTGTAGCCCACCAGGCTCCTCTGTCCGTGGAATTCTCCAGGCAAGATGTCTGGAGTGGGTTGCCATTTCCTACTCCAGAAGATCTTCCAGACCCAGGGATCAAAGCTGCATTGACAGGCGGATTCTTTACCACGGCGCCCCCTGGGAAACCCTAAGATTATATGTATACATGTATTCATATATTCATTCATCTAACCTTTTAGCTATATCCTCATATATAGATATACATATGTATTTATATAGATTCATTTACCTGGATTTCTCAGGTGGCGCTAGTGGTAAAGAACCTGGAGACTCAGGATTTATATATTTTATTTATAAATATATTTTATATACTTTAGATAGATTAGAGAAGAATTAATATAATAGAGAGATAAATAGGTATATAGATAAAGAACAGAGCCCATGTTTATTAAGTACTTACTCTTTCCGACAATTCTCTTTCAAATAGTAAACAGGACATCTTGAGTTGAACTCAGACTGGGCCTGGCCTCAAACCACAGCTCCCTCTTAGATAATAACCAAGTCCCCTCAGATGATTGCCAGGGGGAGGCTGGGAAAGTGTCCCCCATAGTGCTGCCCCTTGGAGACCTGGGGTCAGGTTGAAAGCGTCCCTGCAAAATGAGGGGCCACGTGGATGAACTTTCCCAGCAACAGAAGAGGGTGTGGACAGGACTGGAGAAGGAGTTGCGATGCTTCAGGGTGGGTACTTGGTCTTCTGTGGGGTGGGCAAGGAGCTGGCTCATTTTGCTGCACAGCTGTGAGGGGCACAACTTACACTGCATGCCTTGGGTGGCGGGGGGCAGGTGTCTCTGAGTGACCTTGGGGCAGCTGCTGCTCTTAGGGAAGCCAACACAGGAGGACGACCAGGACATTTTTCAGCAGATGCCACTTGCCAGTGAGCTGAGAATGAGATGGTGATGGGGGATCAACTCCTAGGCCCCCAGAAAGCTCACTGCCCCATCTGACCTCCTGTCAAAGACCTAGCCTAATTTATCTCCTATATTTTTCTGTAAATGGGGACATTAGTAGACTAGGACCTTACAATAATAAAAACAACAATATTATTTATTAATGGTTAAAAAGGTAATGGGAGATTCTGGTGGCTCAGACAGTAAAGAATCTGCCTGCTGTGCAGGAGATCTGGGTTTGATCCCTGGGTTGGGAAAATCTCCTGGAAAAGGGCATGGCTACCCATTCCAGTATTCTTGCCTGGAGAATTCCATGGACAGAGGAGCCTGGCAGGCTACAATCCATGGGGTCACAAACAGTTGGACATGGCTGAGTGACTTTCACTTTCAAAAAGGTAATAATTCAATCAACTGAAACTCTTGATTGGGTACATGATGCGTACTATCTCATTTAATTCTGCCCGTGACCCCCATGAACTGGGGGCTCTTTTAACCCCCATTTTCCAAGAACTGAGCAGCAGAGCCTGTTATGAACAGCCACCACTTATCCAGTGCCTACCATGCAGCGGATACCACACCAAACACTTTTCCTGCAAGGCTGCTCTGATGCTTAGATAATGTGGTGCAAAGGGCTGCTTTCCCCAGTTCTCAGTCAGGACAACTGAGGGGTGCAGAGCTCAAATCCCCTTTCCAAAGCCTTGGGCAGAACAAGTGGCCGAGCTGGGATGTAAACCAGAGTTTCTCGGGCTCCAAATCCCTTTCTGTTTGAAACAAAGACTTGCTTCGGCTGAAAGAGTACGAGGGACCCCTTGTGGCAAAGTTTTGCCTCACGGGAAAACCGCTCCCAACAGAAAAGGGCAGGATTGATGGGGAAGAGTGAGAGATGAGCAGGAGGGACTTCCCCCCGCTTGTACACACTGTGAGGAGAGAAAGGAGAGACTCCCATGAAGGCAGCCTCAACTACTTCACTCAGCATCTATAAGAAGGTGAAAAATGACAACAATCTAAACCAGCCGCCATGGGAGATGGGTGAAATAGATTCATTTATCTGATGCAATTCAAGAGGCCGTTAAACCCCATGTCACAGATCGTTACAGATTTGGAAAGAGGATTTCAAGAGGTTCATGAAAATTCGGACTGGACAGGCATACATACGTGTACACACACAGCACACTTATAGTGCATGCACATAGACAGAGCAGGGGCACGCACTTGTACACTCTTACGTGGATCCATCTCAAGTCATTTAAAGAGCACTTCTTTACTTTTTGCATAATTGTCAAGGAAGACTCCTTGTCCCTTATTCAAACAATAAAGTAGAGGAAATTTTCCTCTTCACATTAACTTATTCATATTTTTTTATTTAAACAATGTGAATTAGCACAGTGCCTGACACTTAGTAGATCTCAGTAAATGAGAAAGGGATAAATGGAAAAAAAAAAAAAAAAGAGGGCTGGAAACAATCATTTTCGGCTGATCCATCTTTAACAGATGCAAACTACATTTTACATCCTTTGAGTCATATATTAAATCAATGTTGCGTGGTTATACCCGAATGGTAAGATTAATTATAGGCAAGTTTTACGAGTCTTCTTACTTGCATTTTCCATAGTTAATAAGCCTGCTGCTGCTAAGTCGCTTCAGTCATGTCCAACTCTGTGTGACCCCATAAACGGCAGCCCATTCGCTTTATTTTTCCTCTGTAGAGAAACACGGTTCTACAAAAAGATTTAAAATGCATTTTATCATACTATTAGAGAAGAAATTCTCTACTGGAGAGGGCTCAGTATACCCACCTTTAAATTGAGGTTGGACTAGATGACCTTCACACACTCAGTTGTGTCTTACAGAAGGTGAGTCACTGGCCACATGCGCTCTGGTTCCTCCAAGCTTGCTCATGAAGAGCAGCTAAAAATCCTTGAAAGGAGGAACTCAGAAGCCCTTGTTGGACATGGAAAGGCAGAATCATCTGGGGACATTTTTCTGCAGGTTCAGTCAGTTCTCTGATCTGGGTCAGTGGCTGCCAACTTGACAAGAATTTCTAAATCTTATAGACACATTGTGCCTCAATATTGCTATCTGTCAAATGGGGCAACAGCTTGCCTCTTGAATCCTACCCACTGTGAGATGAAGGAAATAGGCAAAAACTATACTGTACGTATAAATAGATTTAAGGGCCTAGATCTGATAGATAGAGTGCCTGATGAACTATGGAATGAGGTTCGTGACATTGTTCAGGAGACAGGGATCAAGACCATTCCCATGGAAAAGAAATGCAAAAAAGCAAAATGGCTGTCTGGGGAGGCCTTACAAATAGCTGTGAAAAGAAGAGAAGTGAAAAGCAAAGGAGAAAAGGAAAGATATAAACATCTAAATGCAGAGTTCCAAAGAATAGCAAGAAGAGATAAGAAAGGTTTCTTCAGTGAGCAATGCAAAGAAATAGAGGAAAACAACAGAATGGGAAAGACTAGGGATCTCTTCAAGAAAATCAGAGATACCAAAGGAACATTTCATGCAAAGATGGGCTCGATAAAGGACAGAAATGGTATGGACCTAACAGAAGCAGAAGATATTAAGAAGAGGTGGCAAGAATACACAGAAGAACTGTACAAAAAAGAGCTTCACAACCCAGATAATCATGATGGTGTGATCACTGACTTAGAGCCAGACATCCTGGAATGTGAAGTCACGTGGGCCTTAGAAAGCATCACTATGAACAAAGCTAGTGGAGGTGATGGAATTCCAGTGGAGCTATTCCAAATCCTGAAAGATGATGCTGTGAAAGTGCTACACTCAATATGCCAACAAATTTGGAAAACTCGGCAGTGGCCACAAGATTGGAAAAGGTCAATTTTCATTCCAATCCCAAAGAAAGGCAATGCCAAAGAGTGCTCAAACTACCGCACAATTGCACTCATCTCACACGCTAGTAAAGTAATGCTCAAAATTCTCCAAGCCAGGCTTCAGCAATATGTGAACCGTGAACTTCCTGATGTTCAAGCTGGTTTTAGAAAAGGCAGAGGAACCAGAGATCAAATTGCCAACATCCGCTGGATCATGGAAAAAGCAAGAGAGTTCCAGAAAAACATCTATTTCTGCTTTATTGACTATGCCAAAGCCTTTGACTGTGTAGATCACAATAAACTATGGAAAATTCTGAAAGAGATGGGAATACCAGACCACCTGATCTGCCTCTTGAGAAACCTGTATGCAGGTCAGGAAGCAACAGTTAGAACTGGTCATGGAACAACAGACTGGTTCCAAATAGGAAAAGGAGTGCGTCAAGGCTGTATATTGTCACCATGTTTATTTAACTTATATGCAGAGTACATCATGAGAAATGCTGGACTGGAAGAAACAGAAGTTGGAATCAAGATTGCTGGGAGAAATATCAATAACCTCAGATATGCAGATGACACCACCCTTATGGCAGAAAGTGAAGAGGGGCTAAAAAGCCTCTTGATGAAAGTAAAAGTGGAGAGTGAAAAGGTTGGCTTAAAGCTCAACATTCAGAAAACGAAGATCATGGCATCTGGTCCCATCACTGCATGGGAAATAGATGGAGAAACAGTGGAAACAGTGTCAGAATTTATTTTTCTGGGCTCCAAAATCACTGCAGATGGTGACTGAAGCCATGAAATTAAAAGACGCTTACTCCTTGGAAGGAAAGTTATGACCAACCTAGATCACATATTCAAAAGCAGAGACATTACTTTACCAACAAAGGTTCGCCTAGTCAAGGCTATGGTCTTTCCTGTGGTCATGTATGGATGTGAGAGCTGGACTGTGAAGAAGGCTGAGCGCCGAAGAATTGATGCTTTGGAACTGTGGTGTTGGAGAAGACTCTTTAGAGTCCCTTGGACTGCAAGAAGATCCAACCAGTCCATTCTGAAGGAGATCAGCCCTGGAATTTCTTTGGAAGGAATGATGCTAAAGCTGAAACTCCAGTACTTTGGCCACCTCATGGGAAGAGTTGACTCATTGGAGAAGACTCTGATGCTGGGAAGGATTGGGGGCAGGAGGAGAAGGGGACGACAGAGGATGAGATGGCTGGATGGCATCACTGACTTGATGGATGTGAGTCTGAGTGACCTCCGGGAGCTGGTGATGGACAGGGAGGCCTGGCGTGCTGCGGTTCATGGGGTCGCAAAGAGTCGGACACGACTGAGCGACTGATCTGATCTGATACTGTACGTGGCTCAGTGCTGGTACCAGTCCTTCCTCTAAGCCTGTCCTTCGGATCTGTGCAGAATCTGGAGAGAGGTAGGATGTTTGAAAGCCCCTACAGGAAATACTTGAATGCATTTTTGAATGTCCCCCCTCCCCCAACCCTGCCCCGCCCCATGGGACTGAATGGGTGAAACAGGGATGAGAGAAAGCCAACTCAAAGGTGCATTACTGAGCTGGGTGCCACTAGGGATGCCTGGGCTCTGTCCCACCTGGGCCCATCTGGAAAACCACATAGAACACACCTCAAATGCTTTCCCCCAAGATATGAAAAGAGAGAGTGGGAAATATTCATCCACCAGCTTCTGATCCCATGAGTCAGGGTTTTCCCAGAGAATCTTCCAAGTATGTTTAAGTGTCCACTTGGTAGAACTTTTTGCTGTGGGCAGAGAAGAAAGCAAAAGTTGGGAAATACAGATGAGGTGAGGTTCTGTCTGGCTACTGGCATATGCAGCTGGTTTCCATGGCAACAGGATGCTGGCGCCAAAAAAAAAGAGATAGAAAGGAAACAAGACAGGGCTAAGTTGCATTCTGTACAACATAGGTAGGTGAGTCACTGTGCTCTAAGAAGACCTAGGTTTAAACCCCAACTTTGCGTCTGGATGGCCATGTCCCCAAGGGTAAGACACATCACCTCTTTTCTGCCCCATCTGTTATATGGGGATGTCAGTGGTACCAATTTCATCAGGTCATTACAAAGATGAGATGATGTGATGTATGTTAAGTGCCCAGCAGCATGTGTTTAATAAAAGGAAATATTTGAGGATGGAAGTCAGTGGTAAGGAATCTACCTGCCAATGCAGGAGGTGCAGGAGACGCAGGTTCAAGCCCTGGGTCAGGAAGATCCCCTGGAGTAGGAAATGGTAACCCACTCCAGTACTCTTGCCTGGAAAATTCCATGGACAGAGGAGCCTGGGTGGGCTACAGTCCATGGGGCCTCATAGAGTCAGACACGACTGAGCACAAGCACCAGAGATGGAAGCAGCTAAATACACACGTTGAACCCAGCATCTGGGGGAGGATCTGTGTTTGCTCCTTCCCTTTGGAAATATTCACAAAACGGACCTCAGTTTCCGTCTCTGTAAAATGGAAATAATAATAAAACTTACCCTGTAGGGTTAGAGTGAAGAGGAAGAGAGATAAAGCATGGACACATTCAAACAGGTCCTCAGCACACGGTGAGTGCCAAGCCTTGGCACTGTTGTTAACACTCTGAGTTGATTACAATAAGGGTCAGCTTCAGAGAGCAAAGGTACTGGGGCTGGGTTCTGTGTGTGAACCAAAATAAGCCCCAGACAGGGGAAGGTTCTGGTCCAGACTCTGAGGTGTTGGGGACACAGCAGGCAGGGAGCAAGGAGCTGATGTTGCCGTCTTGTCTCACATCTCTAGTGGAAGCTGGAAACCCAGGCAGTACCTACAATAGGGTCCAGCTGCGTTTAGAAAGGAGCTGTGGAGGACCCACAGGGGACACTTCTGTCACTGAAAGATTGGAATCCCAGTCCCTGCTCTGCCCCGCCCCTCACTGTGTGACCTTGGGGAAGTCGCTGCCCCTTTCTGATCCAGCATTCCCATCTGAACAGTGAGGCTGTCGATTGCAGAACTGCCCAGGATTCTCCAGCCAGAGATTCCGTTTTCTTCTCTCTCTTCCCTGCTGTCCATCTCTCCTTCCCTGGATGCTTGTCTGATCCGGGGTGGTCTCAGATACCGGGAGCTTCAGCACTGTCAGGTCCTGTCAGGGTTTGCCCATCTGGAGACTATCACTAGCCACCTAGTCTTCTCCACCCATCTGTCTGATTGGATGTGGTGCTCTTAGGTCATCTGTGGCTCCTCTCTCTTGATTTCCTCCCTTACCATTTCCCCAGCCCTTGGCTAGTGGACAGTTGCCACCTGGGGGAACTGCAGGGACATTAGAAACCCCATGACCATGTTTATGCTGCTGCTGCTGCTGCTAAGTCGCTTCAGTCATGTCCGACTCTGTGTGACCCCATAGACGGCAGCCCACCAGGCTCCACCATCCCTGGGATTCTCCAGGCAAGAACACTGGAGTGGGTTGCCATTTCCTTCTCCAATGTGTGAAAGTGAAAGTGAAGTCACGACCCCATGGACTGCAGCCCACCAGGCTCCTCCGTCCATGGATTTTCCAGGCAAGAGTACTGGAGTGGGGTGCCATTGCCTTCTCCGACCATGTTTATGCTAAGTAGAATTTAACCAGACCTCCACCTGGCCTGGGGGCAGATCATCCTGCCTTCCGAGTTTCTCTCTGCAAAGGGTAGTCATCACATTTTAAAATTTGCTATATTTTCTGATGTTTTGACATCAAGGGTGGGGGGGGGCGCATACTTATTCTGGACAGACCACCCCTCCCAGGGATAGCTGATTCCTAGAGCTGGAAAAGGACTTGCAAGTGTTTCTATGCAAACCAACCAATCCAGAGCCTATACCCCAACCTCTTCCTTTACTGGGCTCTCACAGACCGGGTGACCCCCAGGGGCCAGGTACCAGGCAACTAGGGACAGCTTGTATGCCCCAGAACCTGCTGGAACCTGTCAAACTGGCCAAACTTTAACCTGCCTACTGTGGCTTGTTTTTCCTGCAGAAGCCCCTAGAAAGGCTCTTGCCCATCTTCTGTTCTGCTTCCCAACACACCCTGCATCCCATGGCCTTGCGTGCCATGCTGTGCCTTCTGCTTCTAGCTGTTTCTGAGTATAATTGTCTTCCTTCATGGTAGTCATTGCTGTGTCTGCATGTCTTATGCATTAGTCATTTAGTCGTGTCCAACTCTTTGTGACCCCATGAACTGTAGCCCTCCAGGCTCCTTTGTCCATGGAATTCTCCAGGCAAGAACACTGGAGGTGACAGCCATTTCCTTCTCCAGGGGATCTTCCCAACCCAAGGATTGAACCTACATCTCCTGTCTCCTCCACTGGCAGTCAGATTCTTTACCACTGAGCCACCCAGGAAACCTGTCTTTTGCCTTATATATGAATTATTACAGAGTCCTTTTATTACAGGACCCTTCTCAACTCTTATTTTGAACCCCAAAGCATTCTTGGGGGACACAATAGCCTAGAAACGTGTTTCTCAAGCTTTGGCAGCACCCTGGAATCACCTGGGAAACTGAAAAATTCTGATGCCCTAGTCACATGTGCAGGGAATCTGATACAACTGGTCAGGGATGGAGTCCAGGTACCATGATTACTCAGAGTTCCCCCTGTGAACCCTAATGTGCATCTGAGTCTGAGAAGTATGGGTTGATGACAAAATCAGTCCCTGCAGATGATGTTTGTGGAAGTCACCTGGTATTCGTTCCTCCTCATTTACTTAAATCCCTAATTCCAAGGGGGATTCAGTAACTATTCCCAGGAGGATGTCTTCAGCATGGCATATGTTGGATGTCAGGCCAGAAATCCCTTAAAAAAAAATTTTTTTTTATTGGAGTATAGTTGATTTACAATGTTATGTTAGTTTCTGTTGTACAGCCAAGTGTATAAGTTATACATATACATATATTGACTCTTTTTTAGATTCTTTTCCCATATAGGTTATTAGAGAGTATTAAGAAGAGTTCCCTGTGCTATACAGTTGGTCAAGTCTCCTAATGAAATAAAGTGGCTGCACTGTAGAGGATAAACATACCCCCAGGGAGGAACTGGAAACTCAGCCATCCTAATATTGGGTAAAAGGGTTCCCATGGTTTGCGATGCAATTTCCAGTGTCAACATCTGTTATGGATGGAACTGTGTCACCTTGAAATTCATATGTTAAACTCGTAATCCCTGGGACGTCAGAATGTGCTGCTGTCAGGAGACATGGAAGAGGTAATTAAGTAAAAGGAGGTCATCAGGGTGGGCCCTAATCCACTATGATTGGGGTCCTCATAAGAAAGGAAATGTAGACAGATACACACAGAAGGGAGATTAAGGTAAAGACACAGAGAGAAGACGGCTGTCTGTAAGCCAAGGAGAGAAACCTCAGAAGAAACCAAACTGCTGAGACCTTGATCTTAAACTTCCAGAACTGCCGGAGCATTAATTTCTGTTTAAGGACTTCGTTATGACGGCTGGAGCCAACGAACAATACCATTGTCATTGTTGTTCAGTCGCCCAGTCATGTCCGACTGTGACCCCATGGACTGCAGCACACCAGGCTTCCCTGTCCTTCAGCATCTCCCAGAGTTTGCTCAAACTCATATTCATCGAGTTGGTGATGCCATCCAACCATCTCATCCTGTCGTCCCCTTCTCCTCCTGCCTGCAATCTTTCCCAGCATCAGGGTCTTTTCCAATGAGTTCAGTTCTTTGCATCAGGTGGCCAAAATACTGGAGTTTCAGCTTCAGCATCAGTCCTTCCAATGAATATTCAGGACTGATTTCCTTTAGGATTGACTGGCTTGATCTCCTTGCAGTCCAAGGGACTCTCAGGATATCATACACATATTCAAACAACACTGCATTTCAGACAATTTAGTTTTGTTTTTAACATAGGGCTGTCCAGTCACCAAATCAAGGCTTTTAATGCTGGGAAAGGAGAGTGAAAGACAAGGATTCTAGAGCCTCAGGCTGAAATGGAGCAGGATCCTGTGGTCCTTGCCAACCCCCACCCCCGCAACCCTTCCCCTGCCAGCCGTGTCCTCGGCCTGCATTTTGTCTGTTGAAAAAATTTAGCTAAAGAGTAAGTTTAATCAGAAAAGTGAGAAAAATGCAGGAACAAAGGAAAACGGTCAAAGGAGACAAAATAATCATAATGTAGTCATTAAGCACAGTCGAGGACTTTTAAGCTCCTTCTCAAAGGCTATAGATATTAATAATATTCTGAGCCATATTCTGTGAGCTGTTTTATAGATACTAAAACTCCCACCAGGTGGAAGATGTTCCCTGCATGATGACCAGACTGTCCCCAGACATGAGCTGCCACAATTCCAAGAACTGACCTCAGAGAAATGGAAACTCTGGAACTGAAGATTAATTGTACCTAAAATAACCAAGATGACAATGGTCAGGCAACTAATGACCAATTTGAAGATGACTGTCAGAGCTGGCTGTGCTGTTTCTACATATAACCGCCCCCTCCCCCATTTCTAAAAGCTCTTACACCCTGATTGTGGTGGTGACAGGGGGGGGGTGGGGGAAGTCAGCCCTTGGGTGGACATCGGCCCTTCCCACCCCCTACCCTCGGTTGTCAGCTTTATCCAAAATAAAGCAAGCTTTCTTTTGCACCAACCTGGCCTCTCTATTGGCTTTTGAGTAATGAGCAGCAAGACCCTGCTTTCCATAACAAGGCCTGATTCCCTGTCTGACCAGTTGCAACTTATTCAACACCCTCCCCTTGGCTCAGGGCTTCCTAGTATCACCTCCCAAACATCCTTTCACTTGATCCCTTGGCTCAGGGTCTGCTTCTGGAGCAGTCCAGCCCAAGACACCTCCCAACCCAGGAATCTGAGTCTTTGATCTGTCCTGACCGGGGGCTGAGGTCACTTTAATGTGTGTGATATGCTTGGCTGGCTTGCCTCGACCACAAGTAGCTAATATTAGGAAAGGATGGTTTCCCAGGTGGGTATTTGGAGCTGCTCAATTTGACCACTTTGCTCTGCAGCAAAAGCTAGCCTTCCCAGACCCTGCTTTATCTCACATGGGCAAAGGGCCTGCGGTTCTGGACTTCATGGCCTCAGGTGCAGGCTCTCAACCTTCGTATCTCACCTGACCCAACATGCTACATTGCTGTGACAGGCAACTATTCAAATTCTATTCAAAAGGAAGGGACCGTTAGCTGCAGAATCTTATTTACTTATTCATTTTTGGCTGTGCTGGGTCTTTGTCTCCGGGAAGGCTTTTCTCTAGTTGCAGTGATTGGGTGGGGGTGGAGGGTGGCTCCTCTTTAGTTGCAGTGCTCTGGCTTTCCTCTTGCTGCGGAGCACAGGCTCTGGGGCACGCAGCCTTCAGTGGCTGCGGCACATGGGGTCAGTAGTTACAGCTCCCGGGCTCTAGAGCCCAGGCTCAGTAGTTGTGACGCATGGGCTTAGTTGCTCCGCAGCGTGTGGGATCGTCCCAGACCAGAGATCACACCTGTGTCTCCTGCATTGGCAGGTGGTTTCTTTACCACTGAGCCACCTGGGAAGTCCAGCCCACAGAGCCTTACGGAGGAGAGGGGATAAGCTGGGATCTAGAAACCTAGAGATCACTAACATGACAGAGAAAGACAAATTTCCAATATCACGTATATGTAAAATCTTTAAAAACAATACAAATGGACTCATTTACAAAGCAAACTCAAAGACATAGAAGACAAACTTATGGTTACCAAAGGGGAGGGGAGGGGTAAATTAGGAGTTTGAGATTAATGATACAAACTACTATATAGAAAACAGATTAACAACAAGGACCTACTGTACAGCACAACGAACTATATTCAGTTTCTTGTAATAACCTATAATAGAAAAAAATTTAAAAAAGAATATCTATATATCAGATCAGATCAGTCGCTCAGTCGTGTCCGACTCTTTGAATCGCTGCACGCCAGGCCTCCCTGTCCATCACCAACTCCCAGAGGTCACTCAGACTCACATCCATTGAGTCAGTGATGCCATCCAGCCATCTCATCCTCTGTCATCCCCTTCTCCTCCTGCCCTCAATCCCTCCCAGCATCAGAGTCTTCTCCAATGAGTCAACTCTTCGCATGGGGTGGCCAAAGTACTGGAGTTTCAGCTTTAGCATCATTCCTTCCAAAGAAATCCCAGGGCTGATCTCCTTCAGAATGGACTGGTTGGATCTCCTTGCAGTCCAATGGACTCTCAAGAGTCTTCTCCAACACCACAGTTCAAAAGCATCAATTCTTCGGTGCTCAGCCTTCTTCACAGTCCAGCTCTCACATCCATACATGACCACAGGAAAAACCATAGCCTTGACTAGGCGAACCTTTGTTGGCAAAGTGATGTCTCTGCTTTTGAATATGTGATCTAAGTTGGTCATAACTTTCCTTCCAAGGAGTAAGCGTCTTTTAATTTCATGGCTGCAGTCACCATCTGTAGTGATTTTGGAGCCCAGAAAAATAAAGTCTGACACTGTTTCCACTGTTTCCCCATCTATTTCCCATGAAGTGATGGGACCAGATGCCATGATCTTCATTTTCTGAATGTTGAGCTTTAACCAACCTTTTCACTCTCCACTTTCACTTTCATCAAGAGGCTTTTAGTTCCTCTTCACTTCCTGCCATAAGGATGGTGTCATCTGCATATCTGAGGTTATTGATATTTCTCCCAGCAATCTTGATTCCAACTTGTGTTTCTTCCAGTCCAGTGTTTCTCATGATGTACACTGCATATAAGTTAAATAAACAGGGTGACAATATACAGCCTTGACGCACTCCTTTTCCTATTTGGAACCAGTCTGTTGTTCCATGACCAGTTCTAACTGTTGCTTCCTGACCTGCATACAGATTTCTCAAGAGGCAGATCAGGTGGTCTGGTATTCCCATCTCTTTCAGAATTTTCCACAGTTTACTGTGATCCACACAGTCAAAGGCTTTGGCGTAGTCAATAAAGCAGAAATAGATGTTTTTCTGGAACTCTCTTGCTTTTTCCTTGATCCAGTGGATGTTGGCAATTTGATCTCTGGTTCCTCTGCCTTTGAGTCACTTTGCCATACACCTGAAACTAACACAACATTGTAAATCAACTATAATGAGAGAAAGAAAGATAAGATATTAAAAAAAAAAAACTTTCTGAAAATTCCATGGACGGAGGAGCCTGGTAGGCTACAGTCCATGGGGTCGCAAAGAGTCGGACACAACTGAGCGACTTCACTTTCACTTTTCCTAAAACGACATCAGAAAACCAAATTGCTGTCAACTTGTTTACATTTAGAATGGATAAACAATAAGGTCCTACTGTATTACACAGGGAATTGTATCCAATCTCTTTGGATAAACCATAGTGGAAAAGAATATTTTTTAAAAAATGCATGCATGAGTAAAATGGAGGCACTTTGCAGTATAGCAGAGATTGGCACAACATTGTACATCAACTGTACTTCAATTAAACACACACACACTAGGAAGAAAGGGGGAAAGTCTCTCTTCAGCAGCTTGCCTGTGCAAGGGCGGTCCCCAAGCAGGAGGCATTGCCTTTGGCTGGGAGATTGTTTTCTGGGCTCTTTTTGGAAAAGAAGTCAAATAAGGTTTTTGAAAATTGTCTTCAAAGGCTTCCAAGAAAACTCAGTCCTCTGACCAGAGCAGGAGGTGCTGTGGCCTTTACTGGGCAGGAGCTGGGGAAGGAGTCAGGCCAGCTTTGGCATGAGCTAGCCGAGCCCAGGGCAGAGGAGGTCAGGCTCTTGGAGATGCCAATGGACCACCCTGGGCAAGCAGGGCTGCCCTGCGGGACTCACAAGTGGCTCATTCTCTCTGAGATGGCTGGGCACCGGGCACAAAAGGAAAGGTTGGAGACTGTGTATCTTGGCAAAGCAGGGAAGAGGGTCTGGGAGATAGCTGTTTCACATGGTGGGCATTTGCGTCTGCCATCTGTGTAGCTGAAGGAGTGATGGCAGGAGAGCCCCCAGAGGACTGGAGCCATCTGTGGAGCAGAAATCTGAGAACTTCAGGACCTAAGTCGGTCAGTCTCTCCTTTTAGAGAGAAAGATAGGGAAAGAGAGAGAGAGAAAGGGAAAGAGAGAGAAAGAAAGAAAGGGAAAGAGAGAGAAAGAGAAAGGGAAGGAGAAAGAAAGGAAAAGAGAAGCGGAAAGGGAAAGAGAGAAAGGGAAAGAGGAAGAAAGAGAAAGGGAAAGAGAGGTAGAAAGGGAAGGAGAGACAGATTCTGGGAAGGGTGGGAGACGTGATATCTGGATGTCAGGATCCTGCCACTGTCCAGACCACAGTTAGAAAGCAGAAGCAGGAGGTCGCATGACATGGGCACAGAAGAGCTTAAGACTTGGCAACTATCTCCCCCTCTTCAAAACTAGGGCCTGAACACACCACCACAAAACCACCATCTTCTGATATCTTTACAAAGAAAATTAGGCCAAGTCTGGAAAATATGTCCCGCTGGTCAGTTTACCACCACCTAAATATTAGAAATAGACTGTGTAGAGGCATGTCGCCAGCATGCAGCCTGTGCTGCTGCTGCTGCTGAGTCACTTCAGTCGTGTCTGACTCTGTACGACCCCATAGACGGCAGCCCACCAGGCTCCCCCGTCCCTGGGATTCTCCAGGCAAGAACACTGTAGGTAAAGCTTATTTTATTACGATCCTATGTATTAAAGTGTTAGTCTCTCTGTCTCGTCCGACTCTTCGCAACCCCATGGACTGTAGCCCACCAGGCTCCTCTGTCCATGGAATTCTCCAGGCAAGAATACTGGAGTGGGTTTCCATGCCCTTCTCCAGGAGATCTTCCTGACCCAGTGGTCGAACCCAGGTCTCCTGCTTTGCAGGAAGATTCTTTACCATCTGAGCCACTGTGGCTTGTTACTTTCCACTAATAGGGTGACTACTGCCTGGAATGTTCCTGGGTTTAGCCTTGAAAGCCTCCTGTCCTGGGAAACACCTTAGGCCTGGGAAAAGCGGCTGGGCTGGTTAGGCATCCCAAACACACACACACACACACACACACACACACACCTCCTATGCCACCCCTGATCTTTTAATTGCAAAACTTAGTCCCACACCCTTTTGGACCTGTTAGCAGCCATGGGGAGCCCTATGTTCATTCCATAAAGGGGATAGATGTGGCCAAAGCTCCGCCCACATCCCCGTTATCCCTGATGCACCCACTCCTGAGTTGCTTCAGGAGGCTCACAGCCATGCAACCTTCCCTGAGAAACTGAACTGGACTGAGTCAATCCACTTCACCCACAGATGGACACCCCTGGGAGGCTACACTTCCTTCTACTGGGGACAGCCAATAATCAGCAGATATAGGGGCAACTCTGGAATGCAGGTGATGCTCCAGAGTCCCCCGAGGGTCAGGCCGAGGCCAGACTTCACCTGGGACCACACCCTGGCTGGGCCCCTGCCCCTGCCCCCTCCTGAATGCCTCACTCCCCCTCCCTGACCTCAGGGGTCTCTAGCAACCAGTTAAGTAACTCCTGAATCCCTGCCTCAGGCTCTGCTTCTAGAAATCCTGACCTGGGACCATGCCTATGGCTCGGTTCATGAACTTCGGTGTCTTCTTACCCACCACAGCATCTCTGGAAGCGCTGCCCTTCTTTCCGTGGCTAAGACCAGCTCCGAGGACACCAGCATCCCTCACCTGCCCGACCACACGGTCTGCTCCCAGCCTCTTTGCCTCCACTCCTGCCCTCTGCAGGTCACTCTCCTGTAAATGGCCAGAAGGGACTTTAAAAATTTTTTTAACAATGTAAATTTCTGTCCAAGGTGCTCCTCTGCAATCCTTCTGGAATTCAACACCCTTTGTGGGCGGTGAGGGGGAGAGGGATGGGAAGAAAACATCCTCAACCTGATTACAAGAAACCTTCAGCAAGTGTCAGGCTTGTTGTTATTCAGTCACACAGTCATGTCCAACTCTTTGTGACCCCATGAACTGCAGCACACCAAGCCTCTCTGTCCCTCACCATCTCCCGAAGTTTGCCCAAGGTCATGTCTATTGCATCGGTGATGCCATCCAGCCATCTCATCCTCTGACACCCTCTTCTCCTTCTGCCCTCAATCCTTCCCAGCATCAAGGACTTTTTTAATGAATTGACCAATGATGAGGGCTTAATGATGGAACACAACAAGCATTCCCCACTCTCCCTAAGATCTGGATTAAGAAAAAGATGACAGGACTTCCCTGGTGGTCCAATGGCTAAGACTGTGTGCTCCCAATGCAGAGGACCCAGGTTCAATCCCTGGTCAGGGAACTAGATCTCACATGCCACAACTCAAGATCCAGCACAGCCACACAAATAAATATTTTAAAAAAAAAGAAGAAGAAAGAGAGAGGAATGACCACTCCTGCTGCATCTATTCAATACTGTACTAGAAGCTGCAGCCAGGGAACTAGACAAAAAGAAGGAAAAAAGGAAGGAAAGAAAGGAGGGAGGGAAGAAGAAGAAAAAAGGAAAAGAAAAAAAAGGCAACCAGATTAGAAAGAAAGGCTGTTCTACTTGTGGATGGCATGCTCTTGTGGGCTACATGGTGGCTAAAGTCCTAATCTGCAGCAGCTATTGATTTCTGTGACCAATTTCAAAGCATCAGTATGACCTTCCTGAGTCTGGAACTGGGAAGGACAATGTCATATCGGGAGATGACCACACCATTCAATGTGATCCTTCCTCTGAAAGTTCTTCTCCAACTTTCACTTACACAGTGTCTGGCACAGAGCAGATGTTCAATAAATACACATAGAATTGAAAGGGAAAACACTTCTATGGCTTTCCGTTGCTTTTAAGTTAAAATCACAAGTCTTTGCTGCACAAGCCGCTGCGTGATATACGCCCAGCCCATCTTCATCTGGAACTCCCTCTCCCCTTACTCACTGCTCTTGGCCACATTAACCTCCCTTCTTTAACCTCCCTTCTCTTCCTCCGATAATCCAAGTCCTTCCCACCTCAGGGCCTTTGCACAAGCTGTTTCCTCTCTTCAGAATGCTGCTCTCCATTGAGCTGAGTCTTACTCAGCGCTCAGGTCTTGGTTTAATGCAATGGTTCTCAACCAGAGGGGATCTGTCAATGTTTGGAGGCATTCTTGGTGCTCGCAATTGGTCACTAGCATCTAGTCAGAAGAAGCCAAGGAGGCTGCTCAACCTCCTCCAATCTCCAGGACAGCTTCCCAAATCCAAAGAACTCTCCAGCCCCAAATGTCAGTAATGTCAAGATGGGGAAACTCTGGCTTCTGCTCTGACCTCCTGCCTTGATCACCTTATTAACAGAAGGATGTTTTCCCTGGTTCATCTCTCATAATATTATCTCCTGCTATTCTTTCTCCTCTTATTGCTTAAGCAAATTTGGATCAAGCCCACAGGAGACAGTCCAGGCTATTTGAGAAGATACTTGGGATGCTCAGAACGGACTAAATCACTCCCACTAACATCAGGTTCGAAGAAGCAGGAAAGTACACTAGAAGTCTCCTGCCATGTGATTTATTAAGGAAGTGCTCCAGGAGGAAGCAACAGGTGATGGGGGAAAGCAGAAGGGGGACAGGGAAGAAGCCAAGTCAGGGTGAGGTCTCCACAAAGCTTCAGCTTAGCCTGATCCTGTGGGGGGCTCAGGAGCATAAATTTTGCCTCACAGCTTGCCTCAACTCATCAAGGCAAAGAAATCGAGCTTTCACACTTCTGAACCAGTCGGTTGATAGCTAAGGGTGGTGCCCAGGGTGTACTCTATCTCCTGGTGTCTCAGCACTCTGGGTTTGCAAGCAGAGCAGTGGGTAGCCTGGGAGCAGACTTCCAAAGACAGCTCCAGGTGCAGCTTTGAGGAGCAAAAGTTCAAGGAAGCCGGAGGATGTTCACACAAAATATGCCAAAAAAAAAAAAAGTGAAGGGAATCTGAACAGGGCATTGATGATGCAAATATGCTGAAAATCTGGCTATTTGGCTGAAATGAACAGCCCCATGTAATTTTTTCTGGTATGCAAGTGCTAGATCTTGTTTATACATCCCTAGCTTCCAGGGGCTGGCAGAAAGTGACCAACATTGGAGAGCCTCTCCTGGGAGCCGGAAGCTATGACATGACTCAAAGGGGCTTTATTTATGCCAAACCCTTGCCCACGGTTCTTGCCGTTCACACTCCTTCCATCATGAGAGGTTTTGGGCTTCTCTCCCTTCTAGTGATTTATGTTTCAACAAAGGTCGTTCATACAAAGAACATCTGTAGATCAAATCCACTGGACTTAATCAGCTCGGGGATGCTTCTTCATGTCTGCCTAAAACTGTTCTCTGAGCAGTAACCTGTCTCTGATATTCAAGAATTTCCGAACCTTGTTTCCAAAATGCTCCGTGCACCTGAGATTTTTGTAGAGAGGATCTGTCAATTTGTTTGATGATTTTCATGGCCCATGACCCAAAATACATCTGAAAAGAGAAGTTCCTCTCCTTGGCAGCACTGAAATTTTCTATTTTAGGGTGTTTATTAGTCTGCTAAGGCTTGTGTCACCAAGTGCCATCAACGGGGTGGCTGGTACAATAGAAATTTATTCTCATGGTCCTGGAGGTTGGAAGTCCAAGATCAAGGTGTCAGCAAACATGATCCCTTCTGAGGATATGAAGGAGGGTCTGTTTGCTCCTGGCCTCTACCCTGGCTTCTGGTGGGTTGATTAGCAATCTTCAACTTCCCTTGGCTTGCAGACACTTCACTCCCATCTCTGCCTTCGTCTTCACATGATCTTCACCGTGCATGCATGCCCATGCCCCATGTTCCCCTTTGTAGAACTACAACAGTCATACTGGTTGGGGGCTCGCCCTGCACCAGCATGACGTCATCTGATTATATCTGCAGTGACCCTATTTCCAAATAAGGTCACATTCTGAGGGACTAGGGGTTAGAATTTCACAATTAGAATATCTGCAAAATACATCTCAGATCAAATCAGATCAGTCCCTCAGTCGTGTCCGACTCTTTGCGACCCCATGAACTGCAGCACGCCAGGCCTCCCTGTCCATCACCAACTCCCAGAGGTCACTCAGACTTACATCCATCGAGTCAGTGATGCCATCCAGCCATCTCATCCTCTGTCTTCCCCTTCTCCTCCTGCCCCCAATCCCTCCCAGCATCAGAGTTTTCTCCAATGAGTCAACTCTTCCCATGAGGTGGCCAAAATACTGGAGCTTCAGCTTCAGCATCATTCCTTCCAAAGAAATCCCAGGGCTGATCTCCTTCAGAATGGACTGGTTGGATCTCCTTGCAGTCCAAGGGACTCTCAAGAGTCTTCTCCAACACCACAGTTCCAAAGCATCAATTCTTCGGCGCTCAGCCTTCTTCACAGTCCAGCTCTCACATCCATACATGACCACAGGAAAAACCATAGCCTTGACTAGGCGAACCTTTGTTGGCAAAGTAATGTCTCTGCTTTTGAATATGCTATCTAGGTTGGTCATAACTTTCCTTCCAAGGAGTAAGCATCTTTTAATTTCATGGCTGCAGTCATCATCTGCAGTGATTTTGGAGCCCAGAAAAATAAATTCTGACACTGCTTCCACTGTTTCTCCGTCTATTTCCCATGTAGTGATGGGACCAGATGCCATGATCTTCGTTTTCTGAATGTTGAGCTTTAAGCCAACCTTTTCACTCTCCACTTTCACTTTCATCAAGAGGCTTTTTAGCCCCTCTTTACTTTCTGCCATAAGCGTGGTGTCATCTGCATATCTGAGGTTATTGATATTTCTCCCAGCAATCTTGATTCCAACATGTGTTTCTTCCAGTCCAGCGTTTCTCATTATGTACTCTGCATATAAGTTAAATAAACAGGGTGACAATATACAGCTTTGACGTACTCCCTTTCCTATTTGGAACCAGTCTGTTGTTCCATGTCCAGTTCTAACTGTTGCTTCCTTACCTGCATACAGATTTCTCAAGAGGCAGATCAGGTGGTCTGGTATTCCCATCTCTTTCAGATTTTTCCACAGTTTATTGTGATCTACACAGTCAAAGGCTTTGGCATAGTCATCTCAAGAATGTCTTTTTTTTTTTTTATCGTGCTGTCTTTGTTGCTTCATAGAGGCTTTCCTCTAATTGCAATGAGAGAGGGCTACTCTGTAGTTGCGTTGCTTGGGCTTCTCACTGCGATGACCTCTCTTGTTGTAGACAGGCTCTAGGGCGCTCAGACTTCAGTAGTTGCAGCACGTGGGTTCAGTAGTTGTGGTGCATGGACTTAGTTGCCCTGTGCCATGTGCAATCTTCCCAGACCAGGGATCAAACCTGCACTGGCCGGCAGATTCTTAACCACTGGACCACCAGAGAAGTCATCAAGGATGTCTTAAAGTCAGGCAAGTGCCATCTTGTGTTGTCAGAGATGGTGTCAAAGCAAAGGACAGAGGGAGTAAGTTCACTTGGGTGGAGAGTGGGAGGGGGAAGGATAACAGGTGAGGTTGACCAGTTGGCTGTGGAGAGCACACACCAGCCCCAGCCCATAGATTCTAAGGGGAGTGGCATCTAGGTTCTCAGATTCTTTGTACACCTCTTCTATCTACTCAAACCCACCTCTTACCTCTGCCACTGATGTGGGGATTGGTTCACCAATGAACAACCTAAAAGTGGGAGGCAGTTAACAGTCATGAGGTCACTTTGACCAGTGGCAGATGGGAGCCAATGGAGAAATGCTTCCCTCCTTCATGTCATGCGCAGATGCTCTGAGAGGCATTCCATGAGGCTTCCTTGGTCCTGCAGCAACCACACCAGTTGCCTATGTATGCGTATGTGCATGCTAAGTGGCTTCAGTCATGTCTGACTCTTTGCAAACCCATGGACTGTAGACTTCCAGGTTCCTCTGTCCATGGAATTCTCCAGGCAAGAATACTGGAGTGGGTTGTCACGCCCTCCTCCAGAGGATCTTCTCAACCCAGAGATCAAAGCCATGTCTGTAAGCAGCTGCCTGTAGCCATGGCCAAATCAGTGACATATGCCCACACTTCCCTGCCCCTCATTCCTCCTCCCTGGCATCACTTTCCAAGCCAAATGCCTGTACATGAACCCTTGCCTCAAGCTCTGCTTTCAGACACAGGCTGAGACCACAGGGACAGGGGAGAGGGCTTCTCTCTGGTGCCATCTGCATGTCCCCTCTATGAACTGATGAAGCTTTTGGAAGAACTGATGAGAGGAGAGAGGTCTGGTGGCCGTATCCAGTCCCTGAAGGCAAGCCACTGACCACAGCTTATCAGGAGCTCAGGAGCATCGGTAAAAGCCCTCGGGGCCACTGAAATAGGAGCAGCTCTATTTCCTAAAAGCCTCGATGTGTTTCACAATTATCATACGTAAGTTGCTTCTTCCCTAAAACCCCTTCTCCAAAAATCAGAACTACTCTCTGTATGGACCAGGCTTCCCTGGAGACTCCAATGGTAAAGAATCTGCCTGCAATGCAGGAGACCCAGGAGACCCAGGATCAATCCCTAGGTTGGGAAGATCCCCTGGAGAAGGGAATGGCTACCCACTCCAGTATTCTTGCCTGGAGAATCCCAGAGACAAGAAGAGTCTAGTGGGCTGCAGCCCATGGGGTTGCAAGAGTCAGACACAACTGAGTACCTACCACTTTTTCTGTACTGACCACTTCCAAGAGCATCATCCCTCTAACAGCAAGGGCTCACAGTCCTACAGCCAGGGCATGAGATTTTGAAGCCTCACTGACCAGTGTGTGACCTTGGGCAAGTTCCTTTGACTCTCTGTGCCTCTGTTTTCTCATCTGTAAAATAGGGATGTTAACAGGGCAAGCTTCAGGGTGTTGTTGCAAAGTTCATGTGAGGCCAAGGCCTGTCAGGCGATTTCCTGTCTCTCCTAGCTCCTGGTGAGCATGCAATAAATAAAAACAATTTAAGCCGTTTCCATGGAGAGGGTTACTGACCGGAAGGGCACAGAAGGAGTCTCCGGAGTGGGGGAAGGAGGCAGCTGGGAATGTCTGCTTCTCCATCTGGTTATTGGTTCCATGGGTGCCTTTAGTTTGGGCCCATTAAGTGTGTTGATACATGCATTCTGCTGTGTGTATGTTGTATTTTAATAAGATACTGAAAGCCAAAAATAATATAAAATAAAGACTTGCATGGCGGTCCAGCGGTTAAGACTTGGCCTTCTAATACAGGGGGTGTGAGTTTGATCCCTGGTTGGGGAGCTAAGATCCCCCATGCCTTGGGGCCAAGAAAGCAAAACATAAAACAGAAGCGATATTGTAACAAGCTCAATGAAGACTTGAAAAAATGGTCCACATCCAAAAAAAAAAATCTAGATAAAATAAAAAATAACCCGCTGCTGTTGGTAGTAATGTTACTGAACCCAGCCTGCAGGAAATAAAGGGAGAATTCTTGGCTTGAGCAAAAATCCCAGTGGCTTTGCATTGGGCCCATGGAGCAGCAGCCCAACCCTCCAGTTAGGACCAGTTCCCAGATGGGTAGATCCTGGGCTCTTTGCTGGTTGCATGACTTCACATCTCCAGACCTCAATTTTTCCACCAATCAAATGGAAAGGCAATGTGTGCTAAGTCGCTTCAGTGGTGTCCAACTCTTTGCAACCCCATGGACTGTAGCCCACCAGGCTCCTCTGCCCATGGAATTCTCCAGGCAAGAATACTGGAGTGGGTTGCCATTTCCTCTTCCAGGAGATCTTCCCGACCCAGGGACCAAACCCGCATCTCTTACATCTCCTGCATTAGCAGGTGGATCCAACCAGTCCATTCTGAAGGAGATCAGCCCTGGGATTTCTTTGGAAGGAACGATGCTAAAGCTGAAACTCCAGTATTTTGGCCACCTCATGCAAAGAGTTGACTCATTGGAGAAGACTCTGATGCTGGGAGGGATTGGGGGCAGGAGGAGAAGGGGAAGACAGAGGATGAGATGGCTGGATGGCATCACTGACTCGATGGATGTGAGTCTGAGTGACCTCCGGGAGTTGGTGATGGACAGGGAGGCCTGGTGTGCTGCAGTTCATGGGGTCGCAAAGAGTCGGACACGACTGAGCGACTGATCTGATCTGATCTGATCTTTATCACTAGAGACACCCGGAAAAGCAATAATCCTTGCTGAATTTCAACATCTTGTGTGGTTCTCCATTTTACTGATGGGGAAACTGAGGCTCTAAATAAATCATTAAAAATCAGTAGGCACTGGGATCTCCCTGGTGGTCCAGTGGTTAAGGCTTTTCACTCCCAATGCAGGGGGCCCAGGTTCAATCCCTGGACAGGGAACTAAGATCCTGCATGCTGCATCTAAGACCTGGCACAGCCAAATAATTTAAAAAAAAAAAAAAAAATTAGTAGGCACTAAAGCTTTGGAGACTATGCAGACGCTCAGTCCCTCCAAGATCTGACTCTAGGAATACCAGCGGCCCTAATAGCGGCAACGACAGCTGGCATTTATGAGCTCAAACTGGGAGCCAGGCTTCTGTTCTAAACGCTCTTCCTTTCTCAACCCATTTTGTTCTCGCGCTAATAATCCCCATTTTGCAGAGGAGGAAACTGAGGCATGGAGAGTCAAGGTCCCAGAAGCAAAGCCCGTGCTTCTAACAGCCCCTGCAGCCAAGCCCTCGCGGCTGGGTGGGTTGCTCCTCGCTCCCGCCCTCCGCCCCGCCGGCCAGCCGACACTCCCCCCAGGCCTTCCTCCCCCTCCCCCATCATTGCATTTAGCCAGGCTGGGTCCTAGCCAAGTCTCCGCTGTCACAGCGTTCTCATCTTTGATCACCAGTCAGCGTTCTTGAAGTGCCGAGTCTCCCAGATGTTGGGCTGATCAAAGGCAGCTGTTGCCCAGGACCCTCCCCAGAGCGCAAGATTATAGACGCGCACGGAGGGGAGAGGCGGGTGGACGCGAGGGACGCACACGTGACGGAGTGAACCGAGCAGCCCGCGGGGCGGGGCTCGGCGGGGCGAGGGGGGACCCCTGGCCACTGTCCCCGCAGGTCTCAGAAGGGCCCGGCGCTGAGCAGAGATGTCGATGCTGGGGACAGATCGGCGATGGGCTTAACTCTGAAAAGGCGGAAGCGTCAAGGGCCCGAAGCTCCGAAGCAGATCAGAGGCAAAAAACTTCAGAGATTAATGTGGAGGTTGCCAGTAGATTTTATAATGACAGTAATTCCCTGCAGTTACATGACTCGCTCCATTGACTCCGTCTTTTCTTGAAGGTCGTCGAGAGCTGCATTCTGTTTACAATTAATTAAATAAAATAGCATGAAACAGCATGTACCAGATAGTCCTGTGAGGTTTTTTTTTGTTTTTGGCACCCCACTCCAGTACTCTTGCCTGGAAAATCCCATGGATGGAGGAGCCTGGAAGGCTCCAGTCTATGGGGTCGCTGAGAGTTGGACACGACTGAGTGACTTCACTTTCACTTTTCACTCTCATGCATTGGAGAAGGAAATGGCAACCCACTCCAGTATTCTTGCCTGGAGAATCCCAGGGACTGGGGAGCCTGGTGGGCTGCTGTCTATGGGGTGGCACAGAGTCGGACACGACTGAAGTGACTTAGCAGCAGCAGCAGCATAGCAACAGAGTAGAGGCGCCTACACCAGAAAACTTACAGTGGTCCCATCTGGGTTGGAAGAAAACATTTACTTTTCATCTTCTTTCATCAGTTCAACAAAATAGATGGGTGTATTCTCAAGGAATAGTACCTAAGATTTAGTAAACGTTTGCTGGATTCCAGAGACTAGCTTATATCTATTTTGCAGAGTCAATATCTGCCATTTTTATAATAAGAATTTTGGAACTTAAGCAAATATAAAATCGTATCACTACTTGGATAGCAATTTCCTAGAAGATAATATAACTATATAGATGATAAGTGGACAGATGATAAGGGCTTCCCAGGCGGCTGAGTGGCAAATCATTAGCCTGCAATGTAGGAGCCCTGGGTTCGATACCTGAGTTGGGAAGATCCCCTGAAGGAAGAAATGGCAACCCACTCCAGTATTGTTGCCTGGGAAATTCCATTGACAGAGGAGTCTGGCAGGCCACAGTCCATGGGACTGCAAAGAGTTGGACACGACGAAGTGCACATACAGTCAGATGATAGAGATGATAGATAGGCAAATAAATGGATGGACGGATCGATGGATACATAGACAGATAGGTAGACAGACAGATAGGCAGATAAATGAATGGATGGATGGGTGGGTGGGTGGATAAATAAGATATATCAGGCTAGGGAAAAAAAAGGAGCTGAAATACACAAGGAGCCCCCAGCACGTGGCAATGTGGCAGGTGGCAAACCCCATCTCCCCGCCTTGTCGTCTCTGTTTCCTGTGAGAGAAATAGAAATGTATGCTATGTTAGAAAACCTTGTGTCCCCATCCTCAGAAACCCCAAGGCCACAAACTCTGAAAATTAACTCCAAACTCATCACTTCCTAATTGTCTTAGTACATCTTGCTGTTATACATGTTCTTGTGGTTACTTCTACCTGGTGGAAATTTTTTAATTATTAGTTTCATTAAATCTTCACCCTAGCCTACACCTCTTTTTTTTTTTTTTTTTAATAAAGTCATTTAAAATTTTTATTTATTTATTTGACTACACCACACAGCATGTGGGATCTTATGGAACACATCCGCCCCCTCACCCCCTGCCCCGCCCCTGCAGTGAAAGTAGAGTCTTAACCACTGGACCATCAGGGAAGTCCCTGGCTGGTGGAAATTTTATATAGTGGGGTGCTACTGTGCATCTTGTCCCAACTCCACATGCAGTGACATTGGTACACACCAGCCACTAGGGACACACACCATGGTAGCTGGCACACGCTATGTGACAGGGTTTTTTTTTTTTTTTTTTCCCCCCAAGCCTAGGGTGCTACATCTTCCAGGAACATAAAAAAGTAAAAGGCAAGTTTCAAGTAAGCAGAGAGAAATCATTCTATGGGGAATGAAAAGTACATGAATTGCATCCTGTTCTATTGATGCTGCACGCTTTCAACAGCGGTCCCAGCCCCGACCCCAGCCCTCTCGGGGGGATGGATGGCTGTCACAGCTGAGAACTGCCCGATGTTTGAGAAGATTGTGGAGCATGGAGGTGTGCCAAGGAATGTGCAGAAGAACCCTGTAAGAGAGTTATCTCACAGATGCCTCATGGCACATGTTTGTCCATTCAAATATATTTAGGAAAACTCAGCCACTTCATTTTTCTCTTTCCTCTCATCAAGACCCACCTAAACATAATGTGAATCCTGAGCCCTGAGAATAGACGGGTGAGCTGAAGCCCACGCCTCATTCTTCCTCACTAGGTATTGTATCTGCCTCCTGTCCCCAAATATTTCCTAAGACGTAAGCGCAGCTGTAGAGAGGTCGCTGCTGCGTAGTTTGGAATGCGAGAATGACGTCCTGGTGCAAGCAGCTGACTTCACAGGGTGCTGGGAATCATGTGTGGTCAACGGGGGTTGAAATTAGATCTACCATACCACTTTCCTGCCCCAGATCTTGATGGGGTAGCCCAGAGCCCTTTGGCGTATGTTCAAACACCCCAGCAAAGTCAAGGTTCACTCCAAGCATCTCAGGCACTCAAATGCCATGTCCTTCTGCTTCTCTGCTCAGCACACACATACACGGGTTATTGACCATCCCTAGAGGTTTATCTTCTTTGAGCTGCCTGGAGAGGTAAGGTTCTCCTCTGTCCACCAAAAGAAGTGATATTCAAAATATCTAATTGACTAGTCAGAATGGCCATCATCAGTCTACAGATAACCAATATTGGACAGGGTGTGGAGAAGTGGTAGCCCTCCTACACTATTGATGGGGATGTAAATTGGTATAGCCGCTATGGAGAATAATATGGAGGTTCTTAAAATTGAAAAACAACTGGAACTAGAGCTACCACATGATCCAACACTTCCACTCCTGGGCACATATCCAGAGAGAACTCTGCCTCAAGATGCTATATGCACCCTAATGTTCATAGCAGCACTGTTTACAGTAGCCAAGACATGGAAGCAACATAAGTGTCCATCGGCAGACGAATGGGATAAAGCAGATGTGATACGTATATACAATGGAATACTCAGCCATAAAAAAGAATGAAATAATGCCATTTGCAGCATCAGGGATGGACCTAGAGATTGTCATACTAAGAAAAGTCAGTCAGATAAAGACAAACTTTATATGATATCGCTTATAGGTGGAACCTAAAAACTGATACAAATCAGTTTATTTAACAAACAGAAATAGACTCACAGACATAGAGAACCAACTTACAGTTACCAAAGAGGAAAGGGTGGGGGAGGCATAAATTTAGAATTTGGGATTTACGGATACACACTGCTATATATAAAACAGATAAACTCCAAGGACCTGCTGTATAGCACAGGGAACTATATTCAATATCTTGCAATGACCTGTAATGAAAAAGAAGCTGACAAAGAAAATATGTAAGTTGAATCCCTTTGCCGTACACCAGAACATTATAAATCAACTATATTTCAATAAAAATTTTAAATTAAAAAAATCTAACCATCAAGCCTGGGATAAACACCCATCAAAACTGACTTTGACTCAATCAGAAGGGAGTAATTCGAGCATAAACAGCCAGGCTACCCATACCAAGCATCCCCTCTGTCCATCCCTGCCTCTTCACAGGACTGGACCACAGGGTCTCTTTCTCTCTCTCTTGCCACATGAAGAGTGTGAACAAGCAGGGAACAGGAACCATGTCCCACAGACTTGCTCACTCAACATCTGCTGTGTGCAGAGTAGAATCCAGTCTCACTAGTGAATAGCTCTCTGCTCTTAGCCTAATCTGTGAAATGGGTCAATAAAGACATATGCCTTGTGTTTGGCTTAAAAGGAGCAACGCGTGTGACATGCTTAGCGTGGTTAGCATAATCCATTAATAATCAGTAGTTTCTCATTATTATTTTGTGTGTTTTGGCTTTCTGGGCTCATCGACTGAAAAGGGAGTTTTCTCCAGGATGGAAGGGAGATGAATTGGGCAGTGTCGAGGTACTAGCTTGGTAGCCCACTGCTCAGCCTTGATGCTCCAGGGCTGGAGTCTACCCACCCCTCCATCCTGCCCCCCTGAGAGCATGGGACCAAAGAGGAGGCTGATCAATCACCGGGACTTGAAAGGCCAGTCGGCTTTCATATACCGCGTCCTCCCAATGTTTCTCTTAGCTCCATGCTAACACCCGTTTGTTTAGAACTCGCAGCAAATACATCTCAGAGAGGACTTTGATCCCTGGCAGCTGTGTGAGTGAGGCAGGGTCCCAGGGGCAGACAGAGTCTGGAGAGGAGGCAGGCTGGCCTTGCCTCTCTCATGCCCTCTGGGCTTGGCACGTCATCCCCTAAGCCCCGCCCCAGTATGATGTCTTCGGAGGCAGGATCAAGGGCAAAAGCCCAAGCTCCAAAAGTCAGAGAGTCTCGGGTTCAAATTCATCTCTGCCACTTTCCAGCTGTGTGACTGTGGGAAAGTCACTCAACCTCTCTGGGCACCACTTCCTCCACTATAAAATGGGCATAATCAACTGCAGTTCTCGAAGCCAGTAGTTTGCGCAGGGATAAATAAGATCATGAATGGAAAGCACTTGGGGTGAGATAGGAGCTTAAGGAGCAAATATTTTGCCTCTGCTTGTGAGAAAGACAGCATGACATTGTAATTCAAAGCACAGGGTCGGGTGCCAGAGATAATCCTACTGTCTAGCTGTGTGACCTTGGGCAAGCCACTTCCCCCTTTTGAGCATCAGTCTCCTCATCCATAAAGTGGGAATCTTACTATGGCCTCCCTAGTAGGGAAGGTTCATATGAAAATAAACCAAGGCAGCACCGTAAGGTGCTCAGAACAGTCCTCAGCACGCTGTGTACACTCAGGACACATGACCGTTGTCATCATGGTGTGGAGGAGTGGTGTCAGGCGATGGTGTGCAGCACCGTAAGGTGCTCAGAACAGTCCTCAGCACGCTGTGTACACTCAGCACACATGACCGTTGTCATCATGGTGTGGAGGAGTGGTGTCAGGCGATGCTGTGTGACCACGCCATTGCATCCACCTCTCTGAGCAGATTCCTATCATGAAAGTATGATGATAACAACAAAGAACTCACAAATCTGAGTTCTTATCACAGGGGCACTGTGATCAGGCAATTCCACGAGGATAGATGGCACAATGGGTCATGGGTCGTTTAGGGTTAATTTCTTTTAAAATCAGGAGAAAAGGGGACTTCCCTGGTGGTCCAGCAGTTAAGACTCTGAACTTCCATGGCAGAGAGCATGGGTTCAATCCCTAGTCAGGGAACTAAGAACCTACATGCTGTGTGGGGCAGTGCCCCCCCCAAAAAATTTAGTTATTAATAAAAATAAAGTCAGGAGAAAAAAATGAACATAATAGTAATGAACATAAAGTTGTGAATCCAGCCTGGGTTATATTTATCTTTATACCAACACAGTCATAAAATAGATATATATGACTACTGCAATAATTATATGACTAGGTATAATGTTACATATCATACATGTATAACATATATATAACATGATTGTAGATGTGTATATATATATATAACATGCTATGCTATGCTAAGTCACTTCAGTCGTGTCCGACTCTGTGTGACCCCATAGACGGCAGCCCACCAGGCTTCCCCGTCCCTGGGATTCTCCAGGCAAGAACACTGGAGTGAGTTGCCATTTCCTTCTCCAATGCAGGAAAGTGAAAAGAGAAAGTGAAGTCGCTCAGTCATGTCCGACTCTTAGCGACCCCATGGACTGCAGCCTACCAGAGGCTCGAGTACTGGAGTGGGGTGCCATCGCCTTCTCTGATATATAACATATGTGTATATATATATATAACATTGTATGTATGATATATAACATACTTAGTCATATAACTACTGCAATAGTCATATATCTATTTTGTGACTGCATTTATGAAAGTGAAAGTGAAGTCAGTCATGTTCGACTCTTTGTGACCCCCATGGACTGTAGCTCTGCCAGGCTCCTCTGTCTTTGAAATTTCAGGCAAGAATACTGGAGTGGGTTGCTATTTCCTTCTCCAGGGGATCTTCCCGACCCAGAGCTAGAACCCAGGTCTCCTACATTGCAGGCAGATTCTTCACAGTCTGAGCCACCAGGGAAGCCACTACACGTTATACATATACATTGTACATAACATATAATTATATATATAAATATATGTATCTAGGGGCTTCCCTAGTGGGTCAGACGGTAAAGAATCCGCCCGCAATGTGGAAGACCTGGGTTCGATCCATGGGTTGGGAAGATCCCCTGGAGGAGGGCATGGCAACCCACTCCAGTATTCTTACTTGGAGAATCCCCATGGATAAGAGGAGCCTAGTGGGCTACAGTTCATGGGGTTGCAAAGTCGGACAGGACTAAGCAACTAAGCATGCACACAGCATACATATATAAAGATACATGTATATATATATACACACAAACACACACATGTACTTATAAATATATATAATTGTATTAATGGGGGGAGCAGTCATCTTACTGTGTCCAAGTCCCAGAGGAGTTAGGAGTCCTGAAGTGGGCTTGATGCTGGCGTGGACGCTAAGGCTCAGCCAGGCTGGAAGTGTCTGGGCAACTACATAGATCACACCTCAGAGATGTCCTCACTCCCCAAGGGACAGGGAATCTGGGACATGTATCTACCCACTTCGCTGGGTGAGAGTAATCACAAAAGCCTGCCTAGTGCCAGGGTGTGTAGGGCCTGCAGCTGTAGGAAGCTCTTGGAGGGGAGGCAGGGCTGCAGAAGCAGTCTAGCAGGTGTCAGAGCCCAGGGAGTGTGGGCGGACATCGACGCCCTCTTATTAGAACATCACTGCTTTCAGTTTCTTAGGCATCTTCCCAGAAGTAGTCTATGCATATATAAGCATATGTATGTGTATTTGATATATGGTTACACAAGTGGTACCCTCATAAAAAAAGATACATTTTAAAAAATGGATGCATTTATGAAGGCATCATCAAGACACTTGTTATAGTAAAAATAAACATGTATATACAGTACGATCTTTAAACCAAAATGGAATTATACTCTACATACTGTTTCGAACACTTCTTTCTTCCTCCATTGAATATATATCGAACATCTTTTCATGGCCTCCTTTTTAGGAGTTAAGTGAATATCATTGTGTAAAAAAATTTCAGAGTTTTAAATATTTTTTCTTAAAGTTTTAAACAATTCTTGATGGTTGGCCATTTCTAGAGCTTTGATTTTTCACTATTATAAACAACACATACTCAAAGCTTTAATACGTGGGTGAAATAACTTCCTAAAATAAGCTCCAAGAACTGTGGAAAAGTCTTCTATGTGGTTTTGCACCACTTCTATCAGAATATTATAGAAGGTCTATTTCCCAACACCATCACCAATACTGATTATTACATTTTTTAAAAAATTTTTGCCAAGTCGGAAATAAGTTAATCAGTAAAGATATATTCCAGAAATGTTCCAGAGGCACCATCATGTGACGTCTATATGTTGTCCTGTGAAAGAGAGGAAAATCCACCAAATTATGGGGGCCGTCCTGCTGCTGCTGCTAAGTCGCTTCAGTCGTGTCCGACTGTGCGACCCCATAGATGGCAACCCACCAGGCCCTGCCGTCCCTGGGATTCTCCAGGCAAGAACACTGGAGTGGGTTGCCATTTCCTCCTCCAATGCATGCAAGTGAAAAGTGAAAGTGAAGTCACTCAGTCGTGTCCGACTCTTAGCGACCCCATGGACTGCAGCCTACCAGGCTCCTCCATCCATGGGATTTTCCAGGCAAAAGTACTGGAGTGGGTTGGGCAATCTGGGCTGCAGGGCACAGACCTGGCCGGCTGGTTATGGTTCACTGACTCCCAGCCCCGCCCCCTCAACCGTCCTTCACCTGCCTGTTGGACTCAGCCAATGGGAGGCACCATCAGACAATCGGAGGCCGGTCAAAGAGCAGAGAGGTCCCACCCACGCCCAGCCTGCACAGGTTCATGAGATAGTGGTTGAGTCTCACTGTGCTCATAGCTCCTCTTTAAGTTGTTCGTGATCGCCTCACTCCCTCTACCTCTTCACTCCTGCAGTAACAGCATCTCTGTATTAGTCTCCTATGGCTGCTGTTAACAAACCACAAACTTGATTTAAAACAATACACATTTACTCTTTCACAGTTCTGCAGGTCAGAAGTGGAAAACCTGGGGAGACTGTCTCAATGGGGAGACAGTGAGGTATCTGTTGAGTCGTGCTGCCTCTGGAGACTCTGGGGAAGTTCCGATCCTTTCCTCCTCCATCCTGGGGGTGAGGGGTGCTGCCTGCATTCCTTGGCTTGTGGCTATATCGCTCCCATCTTCAAAGCTGCATCTTAAAATCACCCTCTGCTCCATCTCACATTGCTCATCTCCTCCATAGGAATAAAATCTCCCTCAGCTTCCCTCTTCTAGCTTCACACAGAAATCTAAAAACACTTAATAGCTGAAAAGACACTATTTTTTCCCTATATTTTTTCCCAATAAGGTAGTATTCTCAGTTTGCAAGGATTTGTTGTTGTTCAGTCGCTGTGTCTGACTCTTTGCAACCCCATGGACTGCAGCACACCAGGCTTTCCTGTCCTTCACCATCTCCCAGAGTTTGCTCAAACTCTGAGTTGGTGATGCCATCCAACCATCTCATCCTCTGCTGCCCTCTTCTCCTTTTGCCTTCAATCTTGCCCAGCATCAGGGTTTTTTTCCCAATGAATTGGCTCTTTGAATCAGGTGGCCAAAGTATTGGAGCTTCAACAACAGTCCTTCTAATAAGTATTCAGGGTTGATTTCCTTTAGGATTGACTGGTTTGATTTTCTTGCAGTCCAAGGGACTCTCAAGAGTCTTCTCCAGCACCACAATTCAAAAGCATCCATTTTTTAGCACTCAGCCTTCTTTATGGTCCAGCTCTCACATCCATACACCACTACTGGAAAAACCATAGCTTTGACTATACAGAGGTTTGTCGGCAAAGTGATTGCAAGGATCAGGGCCAGGATAGCTAATTGGCAGGGCCATTTCTCAGCCTGCCATGGGCTCCACTGTTGCAGCTCTGGTGCCTTTGGTCTGTCAACTAAAAATAATAGTCACAATCTAATAAGAGTTGAGAGTTATGTTTCATTCAGCAAGAATTTGGGGACTTCAGGACCAAGAGAATTGCTCCGAGGGGGTAATGGGAGAAGATAGGTTATATAGAAGTTTTGCGACAAAGGGCAGGTAGCCTGCATGTCAAAATAGTATTGTCAATTAAGGAAAATCAGTTATCTTAAGGAATTTAGCCTTTTCTATGTATGGAAAGGGCTTCCCATGTGGCTCAATGGTAAAGAATCTGCCTGTTAATGGTAGGAGACACAGGAGACAAGGGTTTGATCCTGGGTCGGGTATGCCCCTGAAGGAGGAAATGGCAACCTGCTCCAGCATTCTTGCCTGGGAAACTCCATGGGCAGAAGACCCTGGTGGGCTACAGTGAATGGGGTCACACAGCCAGATGACTGAGCAACTGAGCATGCATACAGAAATGTATGGGGAGATGCAAGAGTCTGGGCTCACTGAAGTCATGGCTTTGTTATGCGCCTCAGCTATCTGGGGCCAGTATCCTGTGTTTTCACATCCTGAGTTTCCTCGGGGCTCACCACTCAAGGGAGTAGATACAGTCTGATGGCTGCTGCTGCTGCTGCTGCTGCTAAGTCACTTCAGTCGTGTCCGACTCTGTGCGACCCCATAGACAGCAGCCCACCAGGCTCCATCCCTGGGATTCTCCAGGCAAGAACACTGGAGTGGGTTGCAACTTCCTTCTCCAATCAATGCGTGAAAGTGAAAAGTGAAAGTGAAGTCATTCAGTCGTATCTGACTCTTAGTGACCCCATGGACTGCAGCCTACCAGGCTCCTCCATTCATGAGATTTTCCAGCAAGAGTACTGGAGTGGGGTGCCATTGCCTTCTCCGCAGATGGCTGCTAGATGGCAGTTATTATTTCCTGAGTTCCCTCAGTGCTCACCAGCTCACCTCTGGTGGTGGAATCACTGATGGCTGGGACATCTTTTGTTTACTGATGTGGCAGGAAATATTCCATTTATCAGATCCTTGGCATCTCCTAACCCTGCCCATGATTCTAGTTGGTCCCTGTATCCAATGTCTTCAAGACCTCCAGGGTCTTTTCTCTGCTTGCGACCCTGACTATCAGTGTCCTTTCTTTACTTCCCAGACAGAACGCTCCCTCTTGGAGTCTGAATTTAGACAGCTTTCCTGCACTTCCTCTGGGTTCAAACCCATTTATATATCCAGAAATGTTTACTGACAAACGACAGCCGTGCTGTTGAGCAGGCTTCCACTGGCAAGGAGGCAGTGTTCTCTCTCCCTAATGAGGCAAAGTCGGGAATAAGCCCCATCCATTGTGACCAGGTTAGTCCCATATGTCTAGGGCTCCTGCGGCCCAGTGGACCGTGTCCTTGAACCCTCCCACTTTGAATTCAGGTTCACAAAGATTTTCCCCCTTGTTCCCGCCGCCCTAAACGTGTTTGCACATGATCCTCTGGCGCCACTTGCTGGCCAACCTCTAGAACTGCAGACAGATTTCTAAATGGGCAGCGCAAAGACTAGGTAAGTAGAGAAGCCTCTTTCTTGATTAAGATGGGCTTCCCTGGTGGTTGGGTTCGATCCCTGGGTTGGGAAGATTCCCTGGAGAAGGGAACGGCTACCCATTCCAGTATTCTGGTCTGGAGAATCCCATGGACAGAGGAGCCTGGCAGGCTACAATCCATGGGGTCGTAAAGAGTCGGACAGGACTGAGCGACTTTCACGTCCCCCGGTGGCTCAGTGTAAAGAATCCACCTGCCAATGCAGGAGGCGCAGGTTTGATCTCTGGATCAGGGAGATCCCCTGGAGGAAGAAATGGCAACCCACTCCAGTATTCTTGCCTGGGAAATCCCATGAACAGAGTCCATGGGGGCCACAGCCCATGGAGTCGCAAAAAGTTGAATGCAACTAAAGCAATTTAGCATATGAGGGATCTTAGCTCCCCAACCCACCAGAGATGGAACCCACACCCTCTGCACTGGAAGGGAGAGTCTTAACTACTGGACTACCAGGGACTTGCCTCTTCTAGCCTGCTGGTTCCTCATCTAGTCTGATGGTGGCTGGATCACTCAGGCTCCCCCTCAGTCATCTTGCAGAGCTTTCCCTTTGTGTCTGTATTTCCACATGGCTTCATTGTAAGGACACCAGCCTTTGGAATGAGGCCCCACCCTATATCTTAAAAGAATTCATCTTGAGATCCTTGACTTAATGACATCTGTAAAGACCTCACTTACAAATAAGGTCGCATCCGCAGGTTCCAAGGATGTCAACATATCTTTTGCGGGGGGCCGGGGGGGGGGGATGGGAGAGAACATGATTCAACTCCTGGCAGGTGAGAACAAGTTGGCACAGGTGGGAAGCAGAGAGTGGCTGACGTGGCTGGAGCTGAGTGGAGGGGGAGCGGTGGTCAGTGGAGGGACCTCATAGGACCTTGAGGCCGATGTCAGAAAATGAACTAGCTTTTCAAGCCATGACTCCTCAGTGATCCTCTTGGGCAGTCAGGTAGCTGTAAACGGGATGGTGGAGTGACCAGGCCGTGTGTCTCTCCTCCTGCAGGTTGACCTGGCCTTGTCCTCAGGGTGGGAGGGGTGCCCAGAGAGATGGCAACATGTGAGCCCCCGATCATCAAGGCTCAGACATAGTCCCACTGCTTCCAGCCCGTTCTGTTCATCAGAACCAGTCCCCTAGCCGGCCTGTCCCAATGCAGGAGGGGAAATGGGCTTTCTCTTGATGGGAAGAACTTTGAGTCTCCACACTGAGGATGGGGAGAAAAGAGGGAATAACTGAGGTCATCCTTACACTCGCTCCATCACAGCCAGATTAGAATCGTGGCTGCGTAACTTCTGAGCTACGACATTCATGCTTCCCTTCACTTCTTTTAACAGATAAACATGGATAGTAGCTAATTATCCATGGCTCAGGGGGCTGCTTCTCAGGTGGTGCTAGTGGTAAAGAACTCACCTGCCATTGCAGAAGACAAAGAGACACAGCTCAATCCCCGGGTCGAGAAGATCCCCTGGAGAAGGGCATGGCAACCCACTCCAGTATTCCTGCCTAGAGAATCCCATGGACAGAGGGCTGGGCAGGTTACAGTCCATGCGCTTGCAAAGTGTCAGACATGACTGAAGGGACTTAGGAACAGCATGGATCAGGGATCTGGGACCACGTCCAGCAAAATGCAGAGTTTCAGCTCTTCCTCTTCAATTTAATCACAACATTGCCTTTAAGTCCCTTCTTTGCATTTCAAACACGTCAATGGCCAGTTATCAAGGCTCACTGCCTCCAGGAAGCCTTCCCTGATTGCACACTGACCCACCTTGACCAGGGCACTACCTTTGGAAAGCCCTTCTAAACAGTCAAATAATCAATGCCTTAAAAGCCTTTGGGCATTACTGTTTTTCTTTAGACTTAAAATGTTTCAAGCCCCTGACCCATGGCCCTGAAAGAGCCCAACTTCCTCTTCAACACTGCATTAGGTCAACGAATTCAATTTAAAAAAAAAATCAAATTTGCACTCAGCAACAATTGCCCCACCTCCTACCAGCCATTCTGTTCTCCTTCCTAGAGGAAACTGTTACGAATTTTTCATCTATTCCCCCAGAGCTAGCCAAGCACTGGTTCAGCAAATATTCTCTATGAAGAGTCAGGTGGCAGTCCGTAGATTCGGTTTTGCAGGCATGTGGCCCTGGTCACCCTGTCTCACCTCTGCTGTCGTCACACAAAAGCAGCCACAGACGTGACATATGTGAACTTATTGGACTTGATTCCAGTACAATCTTGCTGATGGACACACAAATATGAATTTTACATTATTTTCATGGGTCACACAACACGGATTTTCCTTCGGTATTTTTGTAAACCACTTAAAAATTTGCAAACCTTGGGATTTCCCTGGCAGTCCAGTGGTTAAGACTCTGCACTCCCAATGTAGGGGACATGGGTTTGATCCCAGGTCAGGGAACTAAGATCCTATGAGCCACATGGAATCACAAAACAAAATAAAAATTTAAAAAGAGTGCAAACCCTCCTTAGCTATGAAGTCATTACAAAACCAGTGACGGAACAGGCCAAACCCAGCCCAGGACACAGTTTGTTGCCCCGCATTCAGCAGTGGTTGTTCAGAAAGACTACATACCACCCCGCCCCTCTGGTTTTTTTCTACACCAAGGGCAACATCCTTCTACACCATGTTCTTTGCCCTATATAATATGCCTTGACGATTATTCCACCTCTATAAATACTGATTGCATCAGTATTCATCCTTCTCTGTTAATTCTCAAAATATCTTTTTAAAGAAGTAGTTAATAGATTATTTTAGAATCATTTTCGATAAACAGAAATGTGAGAACATTTGAGTTCTCATGCACCCTGCATCCAGTTTCTCCTACCACAAACATTACTCTGGTACGTGTGTCACAATGGACCAATCTACAGTGATATAGTGCGTTGGCCAAAAGTTTCAATGGGGTTTTTTCGTCAGATATTAAGAAAAACCCAAATGAATTTTTGGGCCAACCCGATATTATTACTAACAGAAATGCGCGCTCTGTTTGGACTTCCTCCATCACCGCCCTGCCATGTCCTTTTTCTTTTCCAGAATCTCATGCTAGATGGTACATTCCAGTTGGTCAACCCTCAGCCTTCAGTTCCTCCTGGCTGTAATGGTTTCCCAGATGTCTCTCATTTGGGTGACCTCGACAAACTTGGAAGAGTTCCGGTCAGGGATCTTTGTAGGCTGTCCTCTCATTGGAATTTGTCTGATTTTTTTTCATAATCAGATGCCTCGTGTGCAAGAAATTAAGGGTCCAACTTTCTCTCTTTTCTCCATCCTCCAACCCTTCTGAGATCTCTCCCCACCACTGGCCCCTCCCTGCCAGGAAATGAGTTACTGCGGGGTCTAGACAGACTTCTCACTGCCTGAGAACTTTTGTAAAGGCAGTGTGATTGATGGGAGTCAGCTTAGATTTATCTGCCTTTTTTCTTTTTAATCCCCAGGTGCAATCAGAGAGGCCAGCCTGGTAGGATCCAGGTGCCCCTGGCTTATATCTGCTAGGAAGGAAAAAGAGGCAGCAGACAGAACAAGAAGGCAGGAAAGCAGGAAGACTAATAACAATGTTACAACGTAGCTGTTTATGAAATGCATCGGGATATACAGGTTCTTCCCTTCCTGGACATGTGGGAACCATATTTTTCCGGTCCATAGTTGGGCCGTGTGATTAGCCTAGAGCATTCCATTTTCTTTTAAGACTTTTGAAAGGCCTTCTGATTTGTGAATTTCTTGAGAGAAGGCTACATTTAGTTGCACATTTTAATAAAGGCAGTTCATGAAAATAATAAAAGAAAAGTACATGAAACCAGGCCTGGCTGGGCAACCCACACTTGCCCTCTCATAAAAGGCTAAGATCTCAGAGCTCCCTTGTAAAGCCTGCTCCAGCCAGGCCCCACCAGGGTTGTGGAGTGCAGAAAACAACCCCCTAATTGTCATTTAATTAAAGAGCACTTTGATACCCAACAATAAATAACTGTTGAATAAATCGAATGTCTTGGAAACACAGTGACCCGTTGTCACCCACTCTAGACTTGAGGGTCCATTTTTACCTTGGGGTGTCTGTTTTCTTTGAAACACACAGTATGTCTTATGTAGACAGTCTATGTGGAGAGGGTGAAATATGACCTTTGGAGTAACCTACTACCAAGCAAGTAAATCCTCAAGTAATATGTTAAACAGACATGCCCACCTCCTACTCCCTAGAACCTGTAAATGTGACCTTACTTGGAAAAGGGTCTTTATAGATATCAACCAAGGAATCCTGAGATAAGACCATTCTAGATTTAAGCCAGGCCCTAATAAACATGTGGACACCAAAGGAGAAAAGGGGGATGATGGGATGAATTGGGGGATTGGGATTTACATATATACACTACTGATACTACATCTGAAATAACTGAACCTGCTGTATACATCAGGGAACTCTAAGTGCTCTGTGGTGATCTCAGTGGGAAGAATATCCAAAAAAGAGGGGATATGTGTATACATGTAGCTAATTCACTTTGCTGTGCGTGAGTGCTCAGCCGTCGCCTACTTTGTGTGACCCCATGGACTGTAGCCCACCAGGCTCCTCTGTCCATGGGATTCTCCAGGCAAGAATACTGGAGTGGGTTGTCAAGCCCTCCTCCAGGGGATCTTCCGGACCCAGGGATCGAACCCACATCTCTTTACATCTCTTGAATTGGCAGGTGGGTTTTTTTTTTAACTATTAACATCACATAGGAAGCCCCCAAAAGCAACTATACTCCAATAAAAATTATTTTTAAAAGAAAAAAGATGGGCCCTACACCTAGTAGCAGGTATCCTCATGAAACAAAAGACAGGGAGATGGATTTGATTCAAACATGAAGATGGAGGCAGAGGTGGAGTGATGCAGTCACGAAGCCAAGGTTCCCCTGGAACATCCAGAAGCTGGGACACTCAGGAAGGATCCTTCCCCAGAAACTCTGGGGGCAGCCAAGCCCTGCAGACACTTGGATTTTGGATTTCTGGACTCCAAAACCATGAGAGAATACATTTCTGTTGTTTTAAGCCACTGAATCTCTGGAAATTTGAGGCAGGTGGTAGGAAACCAATACACCCCAAGATCCTATGTCCACTGGCAAAAAAATGCACAAGCTACAAAGTAGAAACTGTGTTTTATTCGGAAGACTTACTGAGGACTTAAGCCAAGGAGCTTAGGGCTTCTCAGGTAGCTCTAAGTCACTGTTCCAAAGAGGTAAGGGAGGAGCCAGGATACATAGGACTTTTTGACTGAAAAAAGGTCGACTACAAATGATTACTGATAATCATAAAAACTGACATCTTAAATTAACAACTTTAGCGATTTTCTATGTATGGAAAGATGCAAGAGTCTGGGCTCGTGGAAATTATTCCTTTGATATCTTGGCTACCTAGGGTCAGAATCCTGTTTTTCTCCATCTTGAATTCCCCTCAGGGGGCACCTTTTGGGGGCAGCTGCAGTAGCTGATGGTTTGGCAGCTGCAAACACCGTCTGTTTATTGAACTGGCAGGCAAGATTCCTTGTCCACACCTATCACGTAATATAACAATATTTAACAGCTACACTGAAACCATAATCACAGAAAACTAGTCAATCTAATCACACTAGGACCACAGACTTTTCTAACTCAATGAAACTAAGCCATGCCGTGTGGGGCCACCCAGGACAGGTGGGTCATGATGGAGAGGTCTGACAGAATGTGGTCCACTGGAGAAGGGAATGGCAAACCACTTCAGTATTCTTGCCTTGAGAACCCCATGAACAGTATGAAAAGGCAAAATGATAGGATACTGAAAGAGGAACTCCCCAGGTCAGTAGGTGCCCAATATGCTACTGGAGATCAGTGGATAAATAACTCCAGAAAGAGTGAAGGGATGGAGCCAAAGCAAAAACAATACCCAGTTGTGGATGGGGCTGGTGATAGAAGCAAGGTCTGATGCTTTAAAAAACAATATTGCAAGGAACCTGGAATGTCAGGTCTATGAATCAAGGCAAATTGGAAGTGGTCAAACAGGAGATGGCAAGAGTGAACGTCAACATTCTAGGAATCAGCGAACTCAAATGGACTGGAATGGGTGAATTTAACTCAGAGAACCATTATACCTACTATTGTGGACAGGAAGCCCTCGGAAGAAATGGAGTAGCCATCATGGTCAACAAAAGAGTCCAAAATGCAGTACTTGGATGCAATCTCAAAAATGACAGAATGATCTCTGTTCATTTCCAAGGCAAACCATTCAATATCACAGTAATCCAAGTCTATGCCCCAACCAGTAATACTGAAGAAGCTGAAATTGAACAGTTCTATGAAGACCTACAAGACCTTTTAGAACTAACAGCCAAAAAAGATGTCCTTTTCATTATAGGGGGCTGGAATGCAAAAGTAGGAGGTCAAGAAACACCTGGAGTAACAGGCAAATTTGGCCTTGGAATACAGAATGAAGCAGGGCAAAGGCTAATAGAGTTTTGCCAAGAAAATGCATTGGTCATAGCAAATACCCTCTTCCAACAACACAAGAGAAGACTCTACACATGGACATCATCAGATGGTCAACACCGAAATCAGACTGATTATATTCTTTGCAGCCAAAGATGGAGAAGCTCTATACAGTCAGCAAAAACAAGACCAGGAGCTGACTGTGGCTCAGATCATGAACTCCTTATTACCAAATTCAGACTTAAATTGAAGAAAGTAGGGAAAACCACTAGACCATTCAGGTATGACCTAAATCAAATCCCTTATCATTATACAGTAGTAGTGAGAAATAGATTAAAGGGACTAGATCTGATAGAGTGCCTGATGAACTATGGACTGAGGTTTGTGACATTGTACAGGAGACAGGGATCAAGACCATCCCCATGGAAAAGAAATGCAAAAAAGCAAAATGGCTGTCTGGGGAGGCCTTACAAATAGCTGTGAAAAGAGGAGAAGTGAAAAGCAAAGGAGAAAAGGAAAGATATAAGCATCTGAATGCAGAGTTCCAAAGAATAGCAAGAAGAGATAAGACAGCCTTCCTCAGCAATCAATGCAAAAAAATAGAGGAAAACAACAGAATGGGAAAGACTAGAGATCTCTTCATGAAAATTAGAGATACCAAGGGAACACTTCATGCAAAGATGGGCTTGATAAAGGACAGAAATGGTATGGACCTAACAGAAGCAGAAGATATTAAGAAGAGGTGGCAAGAATACACAGAAGAACTGTACAAAAAAGATTTTCATGACCAAGATAATCACGATGGTATGATCACTCACCTAGAGCCAGATATCCTGGAATGTGAAGTCAAGTGGGCCTTAAAAAGCATCACTATGAACAAAGCTAGTGGAGGTGATGGAATTCCAGTTGAGCTATTTCAAATCCTGAAAGATGATGCTGTGAAAGTGCTGCATTCAATATGCCAGCAAATTTGGAAAATTCAGCAGTGGCCACAGGACTGGAAAAGGTCAGTTTTCATTCCAATCCCAAAGAAAGGCAATGCCAAAGAGTGCTCAAACTACCGCACAATTGCACTCATCTCACACGCTAGTCAAGTAATGCTCAAAATTCTCCAAGCCAGGCTTCAGCAATATGTGAACCGTGAACCTCCAGATGTTCAAGCTGGTTTTAGAAAAGGCAGAGGAACCAGAGATCAAATTGCCAACATCCTCTGGATCATGGATAAAGCAAGAGAGTTCCAGAAAAACATCTATTTCTGCTTTCTTGACTATGCCAAAGCCTTTGACTGTGTGGATCACAATAAACTGTGGAAAATTCTGAAAGAGATGGGAATATCAGACCACCTGACCTGCCTCTTGAGAAACCTGTATGCAGGTCAGGAAGTAACAGCTAGAACTGGACATGGAAGAACAGACTGGTTCCAAATAGGAAAATGAGTACGTCAAGGCTGTATATTGTCACCCTGCTTATTTAACTTCTATGCAGAGTACATCATGAGAAACACTGGGCTGGAAGAAGCACAAGCTGGAATCAAGGTTGCTGGGAGAAATATCAATAACCTCAGATATGCAGATGACACTACCCTTACGGCAGAAAGTGAAGAGGAACTAAAAACCCTCTTGATGAGAGTGAAAGTGGAGAGTGAAAAAGTTGGCTTAAAGCTCAACATTCAGAAAATGAAGATCATGGCATCTGGTCCCATCACTTCATGGGAAATAGATGGGGAAACAGTGGAAACAGTGTCAGACTTTATTTTTCTGGGCTCCAAAATCCCTGCAGATGGTGACTGCAGCCATGAAATTAAAAGACGCTTACTCCTTGGAAGGAAAGTTATGACCAACCTAGATAGCATACTGAAAAGCAGAGACATTACTTTGCCAACAAAGGTCTGTCTAGTCAAGGCTATGGTTTTTCCTGTGGTCATGTATGGATGGATGTGAGAGTTGGACTGTGAAGAAGGCTGAGCGCCGAAGAATTGATGCTTTTGAACTGTCGTGTTGGAGAAGACTCTTGAGAGTCCCTTGGACTGCAAGGAGATCCAACCAGTCCATTCTAAAGGAGATCATCCTGGGTGTTCTTTGGAAGGAATGATGCTGAAGCTGAAACTCCAGTACTTTGGCCACCTCATGGGAAGAGCTGACTCATTGGAAAAGACTGTGATGCTGGGAGGGTTTGGGGGCAGGAGGAGAAGGGGACGACAGAGGATGAGATGGCTGGATGGCATCACCAACTCGACGGACGTGAGTTTGAGTGAACTCCGGGAGTTGGTGATGGACAGGGAGGCTTGGCGTGCTGCAATTCATGGGGTCACAAAGAGTCGGACAGGACTGAGCGATTGAACTGAACTAAGCTGAACTGAACATTCACAGGTGATGCTCAGTAAATGATTCACGGTACCTGGCAGTTTGTCTGAGCCTCACCCCATTTCTCAAAGACAGGCAAGATTCCCTAATCCTGACCCCACTCACAGGGCCAGTTAAAAGCTGAATAATAATAAAATAAAACAGAAAAGATAGCTAAAACGATTTCTGCCTAAGCACAGTTCAAACACTGCTCCAGCCAGTCAATTCCTAGCCAATGTTACGAACGAGCGCCCCCTGCCGGCCTAGCCATTACGGTGTCTTATCCAGGCGCCGCCAAACAGCCTGCGCCTGCGCAGGATGCAAGCACTCAGCCCGCCCCTTAGAGGGTGTAACTTCCTTGGATAGGTCTTTGGCCACGCCTACTTCCGTAGAGGCGGGCTACGTCTCGAGCACGTGACTTTGTTCCGGCTTTCTAAAGATGGCGGCGCCCAGAGCGGTAGTGTGAAATTTTGTGGTGGTAGTCGCTGCATATTCGTGCTGAAATCAAAACAGTGGGACAGTTCGCCATGTCGCGACTGATCGTGAAGAACCTCCCGAATGGGGTGAGTACAGAGACCGGATGTGAGAATCTGAAATTGGGACTCAGCCAGAAGTTGGAGGTTGGGAGGGAGATGCCTGGGGATAGTTGAGGGGCTTTCTCTCTCGGGCAGGTTTCCTGGATGATTCCGCAGGATTGTCGGCAGATTCATTTGACGGTTGGGAGAGATGGGTAGTGCCTCTTAAAGGTTTTATATCTGGCCCCTTGGTACCCCAGACCTCTTTCCCAGGGAGATGCTAGTCCCCACGTCGTTTCGAATGCCTTGCTCCCATAACTTCCTTGTTCGATCACTTTTTTTTTGTTGACTTCTGACTGAATTAGACACTGCACCTATATTCCTCTTCCGTTTGGGATACTGTCTGGGAGAAAAATGGGGTGTAATAGGCTGAGTACCTGCGTTATAGTTCCCAGTTCTCGCCTTGAGGGCAGTAGGAATGAATAGTTTTAAGAAAACTGAGTGACTGTGAAAGGCTTTAAACCACTTAATTCCGTAAGTGGAAAGGGGTGGCCCAGTCCTACTTGTCTCTGCCTAGAGCCCACAGAACCTGGCACTGTGGTAGGCATGCAATAAAAGCATCCTGAATAAACGAGTGAAAAAATAGCTGAATGTGTAGTGTCAGATGACTAGATGCCTTCTACCCCAGAGGATTATCTGTACTTATTTAACAGTGACCTTTCCTTGGGTGGAGAGGGCCCTCCACCTCTGGTGTGGCCAGTAAGCTCATTCCCCAAATACAAGATGTGCCATGTGGATGGCATGAGAGATCTGTACTCCTTAGAAAGAGTAAGAACATAAAGCCATTTCTGTTTCATTTTTGTGTTTTTTTACTTTACCTTTTTTTTCTCCGTGGCAGGTTGGGGATAATCACTTACCATATGATTATTAAAACTCAGTATAAAATGAGAAGCAAAATCTTTTTTTTTAAGGGTCTTTTAAAGTCCTTTTTATTTATTTGGCTGTGGGATCTTTAGTTGTGGCATTTGAACTCTTAGTTGGGGCATATGGGATTCAGTTCTCTGACCAGGAGCCCCTGCATTGGGAGCACAGAGTCTTAGCCACTGGCCAACCAAGCAAAGACTTTTGTTCTGTCCTGTCCTCCATCTTCAAGAGTAACCATTTTTATGACTTGGCGTCTCTTGACAAGTTACTTATTTCAAAATCCTTAATGTCATCACACAGTAAGCCTGCAAATTGTCAGCTCCTACTACAACTGTTTGTAACTAATTCTTTCATTTATCAGACAAGACATGCAATAGGAAGAGATAGGCCATACTGAGAAGCAAAAGGAGATGGTAGTTGAGAGGGGAAGAAAGGGTCGCCATGCTAAAATCCTCATTCATCAGAGTGAGGCATCAAGAGATGCTGTCTAAAGCTAAAGGATGGATCAGTAATAGATGGGTTTTTTTAAGATTTTTATTCATTTATTTATTTTTGACTGTGCTTGGTCTCCATTGCCGAGTGGGGGTTTTCTCTAGTTGCAGGGCAAGTGCTTCTCACTGCAGTGGCCTCTCTTGTTGCCGAGCACAAGTTCTAGAACAAGGGCTCAGTAGTTGTGGGGCACAGGCTTAGTCCTTCCACAGCATGTGGGATCTTCCAGGACCAGGGATTGAACCCGTGTCCCCTGCATTTCAAGGCAGATTCTTAACCACTGGACCACCAAGGAAGCCCCCAATAATTGATATTTTTAAAGTAACCTATTTAGGGTAAATGATGAAAGAATTAAAAACAATAAATAACAGAGACTGGAAGGGAGGAGTGGATGATGTAGGTTTCTTATCTTTCATAGTGGAAGTCAGCAGGTAGTCTTTGTGGGTATAAATAAGCCAGGAAACAAAGTTGAGAGCTTACTGTTGGGACATAGAACGGTGCTTATGAGGAGTCCTGAAAACAAGCTGTAAAGATGCTTACTCCTGTCTCCCACAATCAGCAAACACTGTGTAGTTTACCATATTCCTTATTTCACACATCTACTGTGACAGCATTTGTTAGACGTTTACATTGTAGCAGCTACGATGCTGGGCTCCTGGCACAATAGGTCTCATTAACCTCCTAGCAGCCCACAGGCCCGAAGGATTCTGAGTCTTGACTTCCTCATTGATGAAGGGACTTGGTTAACACCACACACAGACAAGTGTTGGAGCTAGGTTAGAACCGGGCGCCAGCCACAAAGCATGCTCTGCCACTGCCCTGCCTAAGGGGAGGAATCCCAGGGTCTCGGGTTCCCAGCCCATTTTGTCCCTTTGGCTCCGAGGCCTCCCAGCTCCTCCCTCACCATTCCTGTCCTGTCCTAGATGAAGGAGGAGCGTTTCCGGCAGCTCTTCGCCGCCTTTGGCACGCTGACGGACTGCAGCCTCAAGTTCACCAAAGACGGCAAGTTCCGCAAGTTTGGCTTCATCGGCTTCAGGTCTGAGGAAGAGGCCCAGATGGCACTGAACCATTTCAACAAGAGTTTTATCGACACATCGCGGATCACGGTGAGCGGGCGTGGGATGCCAGGGATGCCCTGGCTCTTTCTCTCCACGTGCGAGACCAGTGCCTGGCCCCTTCCAGACCGTGATGCCTTTGGTCTTCCTCACTGTTCTCAGATCCTCGTGCTTGTTAATCCCCTGCAGCATTTGTGGAAGCAGTTTTTCCCAGAGTTTCTGATTCCCTGTGTTGGGGGAGAGGAGCCAAGAATTTGTGTCTCACAAACTCACAGGTGATGGTGTTGCCACTAGTCCCAAAATGAGAAGCACTGGTCTACATTATTCATCAACTGTCCCTGGTCAACACCCGCCTGTGCTGGGCGTAGTGGCAGGTGTCATCATCACCCTCTCTGTCTCTGGCAGGTGGAGTTCTGCAAGTCCTTTGGGGACCCGACAAAGCCCCGAGCCTGGAGCAAGCATGCTCAGAAATCGAGCCAGTCCAAGCCACCCCCAAAAGACAAAGATGCCATCTCCACGGAAGCTAAGAAAGTGCGTGGATGGTCACTCCTGGCCATACCCTGGGTGTCAGCAGAGCAGTCACCCCGGGAAGGCAGGGTAGTGGGAGGTAGAGGGATCTGGGAATCCCTCTTGGATGGTTCCCAAAGCAGCCCTCCAAGGGCAGTGGGGTTCCATCTCCTTTCATCTCTGACCCTCACACCTGTGCCTTCCGTTTACAGGACGACAAGAAGAAGAAGGTCGCAGGTGAACTGGAGAAGGTGGGTCTGTCTTGGTGACTACGCATAGGGTGGGCAGCAGAGACGGCCCTTGCCGCCCGTCTCCCCTTGCCATATCTCTGTGGCTTCTTCGTCTTTCTGTCCAGTGCCACCCTCCCCAGAACCAACCCAGCTGGCCCCTGGGAGCCCTCTAGAGACTGGAGGAACATGGCCTCAGAGAACGTGCTTACTCTCCAAAGAGTTAGCAAGGGTGAGCCTCCCTGACCTCTGCCTGTTCTCTCTTCTTCCTGCTTCTCCGGTGCCCACAGCTGAAAGACGATAATGAGTTCCAGGAGTTCCTGTCAGTTCACCAGAAGCGGACACAGGTGGCCACTTGGGCAAACGATGCCCTGGACGCTGAGCCCTCGAAAGGGAAGAACAAGCCAGCCAACGATTACCTGAACTTTGACTCCGACTCAGGGCAGGAGAGTGAGGAGGAGGAAGATGGGGAGAACTCAGAAGGTGAGGGTATGCCCCCCGCTATAGTGTGCGCCCTGCACCTGCCCGCACCTGTGCACGAGTGACCTGGGACCCCTCCAGGCTGGACCTGGGAGATAGCAGGTCAGATGCCGCCCCATAGAGGGTTGATTATCCCAACCGTGGGTACATCGGACTGGATCGATCCTGGTCCCTTATCCAGTCAGTGGGGTACTCACTCAAGAATTGATTGAGCACCTACTGTATGCCAGGCAGTGGATGTAGCAGTGAGCAAAGGACAAAGAGAGTCTGCTCCCGTGGAGCTGTTGTCCTCGTAGGGAAAAAGACAGTAAAGGAATCAGACTGATTCCTTTATTCAGTATTCAGTACATGATGTGAACATGAGTGCCACAGAGAGAAAGCAGGAAGTGAGGGGTGGGAGAGGCCCCGGAGAAGGGTGGTCCTTGAACAGAGGCAGTGAGGGATGAGCCTCTGTCCTTAGAAGGGGCTCACGGTGTAGCCATGAGGGGCTCAGCGTGGTGAGTGCGGTGGTCAAGGGGTGGGAATCAACTTCGGTTGAAAGGCAAGGGAGTGAATTTAAGGTGAGTTTAATGACTGGTGAAGTCTCTGTACAAAGCTGGGATCCAGAGGACTCAGTGGGAGTTGGGGGGACTCAGAGAGGGTGGAGGGTGAGGAGGGGTTCCAGGCAGAGGGAAAGGCGTGGCAGAGGAGTGGGAAGAGCAGGAGCCAGGGGGTGCCCACATGCTTGGGGCGGCTGCAGCAGAGGGGGCAGGCGGAGAAGCCAGTGAGCTCACCAGACCCCACGAGGAGTTTGGATTTCCCCTGAAAGAGCAACTGGGGTAAAACCCAGGCTCCTTGTTAGGCCTGGGAGCCACTGGCGGGTCTGGCTCGAGGGGTAAAAATCCTCTCTAGGGTCTCAAAAAGTCGTTTAGCCTCATACTTGGCCAGTGAGAGGGGCTGGTGAGAGAGCCCTGAAATTCTCCACGTGCAGCGTGGAAACTGTCAGAACACCATCTTTTCAGTTATTTATCCAAGGGCTTGCTGGGCACCGGGGGGCTTGGCAGGGGCTCCTGGTCACCGTGAGCTTGGCACCTAATGTGTCACACCACCACACTGTCTGCCACCCCAGCCCTCTGGTTTGCTCACAACCATCACCAATTCCAGCCGTTCCATCTTTCCAGAGGAGGAGGATGGCCTCAAACCCAAGGAACCCAAGGCAGCTGTGCAGAAGGAACTGTCGGACATGGATTACCTGAGGTCCAAGGTGGTGGCGGCTGAGTCACCATCCTTGGAGGAGAGTGAAGATGAAGCTGTGAATTGTGAAGAGGGGAGTGAGTCAGAGGAGGAGGGTTCCTTTGCTGCCCCTGCCCAGCAGGACAGGGAGGCAGCCCCAGCCAAGGTGTGTGTGGATCTGTGAGGAACCTGGGGAGGGAGACCTGGACCTCGCCTACCTTCCCTGCAGCCCCTTTGTGGGGAGTTTAATATTAAGGAAGGATAGTTCAGCAGCCTGGAGACCTGCCTTTAGCTCTCAGCCCAGCTGCTTGCTTGCTGTGTGGCCCCAAGCAAGCACACCCCTCTCTGAATTTGGTTCCTTTTGCTAAGAGAGAGGCTGCCTGCCCCTCCAGAGTTGGTGGGGATGTAAACAAGCTGAAAAGAAATCTTGAATATACTATACTTAGTATATTCAGTGGGAAGGTAGGCAGGTGTAAGCCCACAATCGGCAAGAGTAGATGAAATTAATTGAGCGTTGACTACATATGAGGTTCAATACCAGGCATGTTGTTTTGTCACTGAATCTCATGGTAGTTGTGGGGGAATGGGGTTTCTTGTCCCATTTTACAGGTGAGAAAATTGAGGCCCAGAGAAAGGAAGTGACTTGCCCACAGTCATGGCTGGGTAGTGGTGGGAGTCAGGACCCAGATCCAGGTCTGCCAGGCTTTGGAGTCTAGACTAAAACATGGGCGCTGCCTTCCAGGACGGCCACCCGTCTCCCACATGAGGGCTCTCTTTGCTCAGGACAGCGTCCCACGTCCTTTGGGTCTTCATTCCCTCTTCTCCTTCCTCCTCTTTCTCCTTTCTCTTCTCTCTCCTTTCCTTCGCTGCCCCTCATAATTGCTACCTCCTGTCCTCTTTTCCTAAAATACATATTCAAAAGAGATAGTCAAGTGTGGCTAAGTCAGGGAACTGCGTTCATCTCCAAGCTCTGACCTGGAGCAGCCATGGGTCCCGAGGTGAAGTGCTTCTCCTCTGGCCTCTGACCTTCATCTGAGATGAGGCTCAGCGAGCCCTGGTCCCTGTGTCTGATTCCCAGGGCTCGCTGAGCCTCATCTCAGATGAAGGTCAACCCCCGTGCCTGAGTGTGCACTGGAACTCAGAAGTTGCAGGTTTCAGGGACATATCCCACAACTCATGCAGGGCAGCACCCCACAAAAGCACATGACTCTTTCTGCAGTGACGTTAGACCTGATTGCTCATCTACTTGGGATAATTGTAAACCTTAAATTGTGCCGGAACAGCTCAGAGCAGATTTCAGCAGCAAATGAGTCCAAATCAGGGCAAGTATTATTACCAAAGGAATTAACCCCCAAATTAGGTTTTTTTCAGAGCTGTTTCAATTCTAAAATTAAAGAAGACATCCCGAATCTGTAACCTCTGTAAGATTGTTTTACAGATTCAGGAGGACGGCTGTGTCTGCACAGTACTTTGTACGATGTCTGGCATAGAGTAAGCCCTGAATCCGTGGTGGCACATGTCACCTGAGGGCTCCTTCCAAGTCTCTTGCCCCTCCGTGTGACCTGGGGCCCCTGCGAGCAGACTCCCCGTGAGCCAGGCTGTGGTTCTGGCCCTCATCTTGGGGCCACATGGAGGCTTGGCATCTCCTCCCCCAGGCCCTGGCCAGACTCCACATCCCTGGCAGGCATGATGCTTTGGGCATCGCCTGTTTGCCTAGCAGCAGGGGTTTCAACATACTCACTGGGACGCCCAGGTCGGCTCCTCCTGCAGCGCACCTGGGAGCTCAGTGTGATCATTTCTGCTCTCTGCCATCACTCAGACCGAGAAACCCACTCAGACTGAGAAACCAGCCAGCCAGAAGGAACCCACCACCCCCCACACTGTGAAACTGCGGGGAGCCCCATTCAACGTCACAGAGGTGCGTGCCAGGAACCGGGTGAGGCAGGGAGCCCCTGGGGAGGGGGAGACAAAGCTAAGGGTGCCTGGAGGCTCTGTTTCACTGGGGCTTCGGGGTCAGTTGAGGACTTGAGCTGGAGGGAACTGGGGGCCAAAAAGGCTGAGACATAGAATCTCAGGCATTGTCAGGCTCAGAAAACAGACGGCTGTACCGAGACAGAGAAAGACTGAGCTCCCTCATTGATCATCTATACTGCTGCTGCTGCTGCTGCTAAGTCGCTTCAGTCGTGTCCGACTCTGTGCGACCCCATAGACGGAAGCTCACCAGGCTCCCCTGTCCCTGGGATTCTCCAGGCAAGAACACTGGAGTGGGTTGCCATTTCCTTCTCCAATGCATGAAAGTGAAAAGTGAAAGTGAAGTTGCTCAGTCGTGTCCGACTCTTAGCGACCCCATGGGGGTGGGCAAACTTATCTCTGCTAAAAATTTTTAAAAAGAGACCAGCTAGTAAATACCTAAGGCTTTGTGATCAGTCTGGTCTCTGTCACCACTATGCAACCCTGTTGTAGCAGAGGCAGCCCTAGATGACAGGTAATCCAGTAGGCATGGCTGTGTGCCAGTAAAACTTTATTTACAAAAACAGGCAGCGGACCGCATTTGGTCTGCATCCTATAGTTTGCTGGCTCTGTGCGGTCTGCATCCTATAGTTTGCTGGCTCTGAATGTACACAGGAGAGAACACTTTGTAAGTTTCTCTCCTTATGAAAGTAGTATAAGTTCAGTGTAGAAAATTTTGTTAGTGTAGCTAAACAAAAAAGCAAAAATGACCTATTGCTGGGATGACTGTAGATATTGCCAACCCAACTGCCTGGAGAGAGGGGAGTGGTAACTAGAGAGGATCCTCGGATGCAGGACTAATGACCTCCAGGTCTGGTTACTATAGGCGGAAAGAAGGACCTTCCCAGGCAAATTGGAGCAGGCTCCTCCAAGCCCCACATCTATATCGCATTCACTGACAACCACTAACAAAGTCTGGGTGTGTCTTCTTAGAGATTTTTTTCTTTTGTATACAGACACTGACCTATGTCTTTTCTTTTTAAAATGCAGTCCTACAGCAGGAACTATTTTGAAACTTACTCCCCCCACCCCATCATATTATGTCATAAATATTTCTGAATATTGAATATTCTGCTGCAACACCATTTTTCACGTTGCACGCTCTTCTTTACTTGGCTGCGTCACGTCTTGGTTGCAGCACGAAGGCTCGGTAGTTGTGGCATGTGGACTTAGTTGCTCCGGGGCAAGTGGGATCTTAGTTCCCTGACCAGGGATTGAACCCAAGCCCCCTGCATTGCAAGGCCAATTCTTAACCACTGGACCACCAGCAAAGCCCCCTGCATGCTGTTCTTTACTCTGGATGCACTGTGTTATATTCAGTGCTGCTGCTGCTAAGTCGCTTCAGTCATGTCTGACTCCTTGCAGCCCCATGGACTGTAGCCCGCCAGGCTCCTCTGTCCATGGGGATTCTCCAGACAAAAATACTGGGTTGTGTCGCCATGCCCTCTCACAGGAGATCGTCTGGACCCAGGGATCAAACCCCACATCTCATGTGTCTCTTATATCCAACCCCCTAAACTGAGAAATAGGTGGTGTTTCCAGTCTTCTGCTGTTTTGAATAATGATGCAGTCAGCACATTTCTTGAGATCAGAGGTCAGCAGGCTTTTCTCTGTCGACATCAGTTGGTGCACATTTTAGGTTTTTGTGGGCATATGATCTCTGTTGTGCTTTTTTTGTTTTTATCTTATAATCCTTTGAAAATGTAAAAGCCATTCTTAGCTTGTAAGCTGTGGGCAGTATTTGACCTGTGGGCTATTGTTTGCCAGCCCTGGCTCGTATACGTATTTTATACAAGCAACTGCACGTACATTATTAAGGCTTGGTTACAGAAAGTCACTCTGGAAGCTTGGCCCGTTTATGCTCTCTTCAGCAGAGTATGAGAGTGCCTGTGTACCCTGGGCACCCCTCTATCAGTGCAACAGGTCAAAACGACATCTCATCTTTCTGAGTAATTTGCGGAACTCAGTAATCATAAGAAAAAGATGGATTAATTGGTTAGATAACATTTAAAGCTTCTCTAAGGCAACTTTGTACCATAAAGTCAAAAGGCAAACAGCAGGCATTTATAACACAAACAACAGACAGAATTCATTTCTTTAACTTACGAACAGGTAAGTAGAAATCGGGAGCTATGGATGACCCGACGGAAAAGTACGAAGAAGCGAGGATATCTTCTAAGAGGACGTTCAAATGGCCTAGAAAGATGCTTGAGTTCACTGGTAATTAAAGAAATATAGACCAAATCTGTATTGAAATGAGGAACAAAAACTTTTTCTTCTCCTCACAGAAAAATGTCATGGAATTCCTGGCACCTCTGAAACCCGTGGCCATTCGAATAGTGAGAAATGCTCATGGGAACAAAACAGGTGAGGCGGGGGCTGTTTCCGGGGGGGCTGGAGAGGCAGGTGCCTGGACCAGAAGGTTGGGACAGTTGAATGGTGGCGATGCTTTGAGGGTGGTCGCTGTCTTTCCCCCTCTGTGGCCCCGCCTCAGTGAATGTGACAGTGCCAGGACAGAGTCTGCCTCCTGTCCCCCGCCACGGGCGTGAGGTGCAGCTGTGGAAGCGGGGCCCGGCCCCCAGGCCTGGGGGCTCAGTAATGACTGTGGGCTTCAGTCCAGGGGCTGGGGACCCTCGGGGACTGAAAGCAAGGAGAGCCCACGATCAGATTCAGGACGGCGCCCTGGCTGGTGAGGGGAGGGTCCGGGGCAGGGCCCGAGGAGGCAGATGGGCTGGGATGGGGGCTTTTGCAGTCCCCAAGGGGAGGGAGGTTTTTGCACCAAAACCCTGGCCTTTGGCACAAATTGCAGTCCTGCCACCTGCTAGCCATGTGTCCGTGGGGTTCCCCAATCCTGGACCACGGATTGGTACACGTCCACAGCCTGTTAGGAACTGCACAGCAGGAGATGAGCAGCTGGCGAGCAAGGGAAGCTTCATCTGTATTCACAGCCACTCCCATCGCTCAAATTACCGCATTATCACAATATAATAATATTAGAAATAAAGTGCACAATAAACGCAATGCGCTTGAATCATCCTGAAACCATCCCCACTCCCAGTCTATGGAAAAATTGTCTTCCACAAAACCAGTCCCTGGTGCCAAAAAGGTTGGAGACCTCTGTCTTAGCATGCCTCTGGGAAAGTGGGGAGGGGAGGCCTCTCTGTGGCTGTCGGGGTTGAGGCCCCATGAGGTCGAGGCCTCTCGTTCTTGGAAAGACACCTCCTTGTCTGTGCCAGTCAGAGCCACAGGCGGTCACTGTGCAGGTGGCCCCTCTGGTGCCAACCGGGGCACAGCCCTGCCACCACAGACACTTGTCCGGAGGCCAAGGAGCAGGCACTGGTCAGTGTGGGGTGAGGCTGGGAGGGAGGCCAAGATCGCCTATGTTTGTGACTCCTATGGTCCAGCACTTTCATTCCAGAAAGCCAGCCATAGGGTCAGAAGGCTTCCTGCAGAGGGAAATTTGCCCTGGGGAGAGGGGAGTGGAGGAAGAATCTGTGGGATTTGCCAAAAACTGATGGGATTTCCCGCCACGACTTCCTGCTGCTCCCCCCCCCCCCCCCCGAACACCTAGCCCAGCGTGAGTGCCCCTCGTGGCGCCCACGAATGTCTGCAGCCTGCGGACCTGACCCTTGTCGTGGTCCTTTTGCAGGGTACATCTTCGTGGATTTCAGCAGTGAAGAGGAAGTGAGGAAGGCCCTGAAATGCAACAGGGAGTACATGGGTAAGGATGCCCGCACCGTGGCAGGGTTCAGTCAGTTACTCTGTAAGGTCATGGTGTGGCTTGAGGGGGTCTGCTGTGTGCTGCCGGGCACTGAGGATAAGGCCCCTGCCCTCCTAGGACAGAGATCAGGCTGAGTTTTCTGTAGAGGAAACTTATATCAAGAGAGGGGAGAGAGGCGGTAACCAGAGGGGCTGTGCTGTGGACAGATGCAGACAAGGGTCGGGATTGGAGGATTTAAACAGGATCTTGTCTTCTTGGACCACGTTGAGCTGGTGACACCGGAGCAGGGCTGGAGGAAATGAGGGAGCCAGCTCTGGCCTTGTGGGGCGGGACCATTCTGGTACAGGGAACACGAGGTCCAGACTTGGGAGGTCTCTGGACTCTATACAAGGATGTGATCTCTGACCCCTCCCTGGTGTGGACAGGTAACTCAGATCCAGCCATCAACCCCTTGTGAGGACATGAGTTCTCTTAAAGAAGGGAGTAACCTAAGGAGTCTTGCTCGCAGGCCAGGTGGTAAGATTTATTGAGCACCTACTATGTGCGTGTAGAGGGAAGGTGGTGGTTGCAGTCTAATCAGGCGCTCAGAGCGATGCAGGGACACAGCTGGGCGGCACCACCAGGGTGGGGCTATCACCCGAGATGATTCCCAGGGCAGCACCAGGGACCGGGCCCTGGAATCGGGAAGATGCAGCTCTGTGTCCCAGGCCAGCTCTTGCACCACTGAAGCCAAGCTCGCAGGCCGAGTGACATTTAGGCCCGGCTTCAGCTGGGGCCGCCGCCCTGGTGAGCAGAGCCTGGCATGCGGTGCCATCCCCAGCCACCTTCACCGTGGCCTCTGGAAGGCAGCAGCAGCAATGAATCTGGAAGCTGGGAGGTTCCGGGCCTCCCCACAGCCGGGCCCTGATGGGCTTCCCTCGCCCAGGTGGACGCTACATCGAGGTGTTCAGGGAAAGGAATGTCCCCGCGGCCAAGGCGCCCCTGAAGAATGGTGCCAAACCCTGGCAAGGCCGGACGCTCGGGGAGCACGAAGAGGAGGAGGACCTGGCTGACTCTGGGAGGCTCTTCGTGCGGAACCTGCCCTACACCAGCTCCGAGGAGGACCTGGAGAAGCTCTTCTCCAGATACGGTAGGGGGTGGCCTCCGGCTCGCCGCCCAGGGCAAGTGGCCTGAGTCCCTGTGTGCTTAGGCTTAACCTTGGCCTGATGACTTCCCTTGCTGGTCTCAGTTTTCTCATCCATAAATTGAGCTTCATTATCTCTGAGCTACTATCAGTCAGACAGGTTGTAGGTAGAGGAGCTCAAAATCCTAGATAGCATCACAGCCAGCTTTTGTGGTCTGAACCCAGACTCCCTTAGCTCTCACTCATTAAAACTCAGAATTGACCGGGTAGGGTATGGTTTTCTGAGATATCCCTGGTGTCCAAACTCTGACTTTGGTCTTGGAAGCCCACTCACTGTGTGTGCGGATATGAAGTGCTCTCCAGTCTGAATTCTGTTGTCTAAATAGTCCTGCTATTTAGTCCAGCAGCTGCCTCAGCTCCATGCTCTCACTGGTTAAAACCCCTCCCCTGACTAGTCCCAGAATTTTCCTGCCTGGTGCTCAGACCTGGCCCCGAGACCAAACATCCAGATAAGTTTGTCAGCGAGGGCTCTTTTCCTTGTTGTGCTGCTAGCGTTATTTTGCTAGACATGGACTTGAAGGGCTGTAGTTCAGCTTGGCACACGGGGCTCTGCTTGTTTGTAAGGTCATGGTTGTGAAGAGAAGGAAAGAAGTAGGGGTACAAAACGATGGGTAGGGGTCAGGTTGAGATGCTTTTAAGATCCCCTGGAAGGGGATCTCCACTTCTCTTCATAGATCAGCTGTGGATTGAGAAGGATCAGAGCTTGGTTGAGGCCCTGTCTCAAGGAGAAGGGAACCCTGAGTAGGATTCAACCATCTGGCAAATTGGGAGTCACGTCACAGCCTGTGTCCTGCTTGCCAGATCCTCCCGCCCAGGCCAGAGCCCTGGTTTACAAGGCAGGGCCAGCACAGAAGAGAAGGTGATTAATAGACTCTTGTGTGTCCATCTGGGAAGGAGGACGTAGCCACAGTCTGGTGATCCCAGTGGAGAGGTGTACTTCAACATGAGCATTGTAATATCCAAGCAGACACTTCTGAGACCCTGTGTGACCAGCAGACTGTGTTTAGTATATGACACGTATTAGTGCTTTTAACCCTCCCTGCTGCCTTCTGATCTGAGGCCTCATGACACCATTTTACAGACAAGAAGACTGAGGCCTGTAAAGACTGGTGGCTGGCCGGTGGCCACACAGGGAGTGGGTGGTGGAGGCAGGGCCCAGCCCAGGCACCTTGTTCTCGGAATAGACGTATGAAGGATTGTGGAAGGACACCCTGACCTGTCAGGGGTCTCACGGCAGCCCCTTGCCACCGTCTTTCTTGGGCCCAGCAGCCGCCTCAGCTCCATGCTTTCACTGGTTAAAACCCCTCCTCTGACTAGTGCCCAGAATTTTCCTGCCCAGAGCTCACACCTGGCCCTGGTCCACGGGACACTGACGCCCTTCCTGCCCGCAGGTCCCCTGTCGGAGCTGCATTACCCCATCGACAGCCTGACCAAGAAGCCCAAGGGCTTTGCCTTCGTCACCTTCATGTTCCCGGAGCACGCCGTGAAGGCCTACGCCGAGGTGGACGGGCAGGTGTTCCAGGTGATGGCCCGTGGGCTGGCGGGCGACTGGTGGGCCCAGGTGGTGGGAGGAGGCCGTGAGTGTGTGCACAGGCGCGTGTGCAGGCACGGACGTGCAACCCAGCTTCTATGGCCGCGCACCTGGTGCCCGTGAAGCCACCTCCTGATCCGAGCTGCTGGGAGGGTCCCCCCGCGAGGGCAGGGTCTGCTCAGTTCTGATCCCTGGTTTAGCGCCTAGAGGAGCGCCTGGCACATAGTAGGCCTTTAAAGAGTGTTTGTGGATTAAATAAACATGCTCTCCAGCTTGAGAAATAGCACTTGGAGGAGGAGTAAGGAAGGAAAGAGTTTTGAACCGGGCATTGAAATGGCCACAGTATAGAATGTAAGAAGCTTCTCTTTCCAAGAAACGTGCTTGGCATGCGCGCCTCCCTTTCCTGTCATTCATTCACTCGTTCATGATCTGTTGATCCCCTGCAGGTACCAGGCCCACATGGAGCACACATGCTCGCAGGGCCAGGGTGGGGTGGAGAGCCTACAGGCGTTACTTACAAACTGCGCAGCATGCTCTTTGAGATGGTGTCAGACCCCTGTGCTAACCTCGTGGGTGTTCTGCCCAAGGCTCCCGTCTTAAGACAGAACTCTCAGCACTGGTCCAGCCCCTGCATGGAGAGGCCAGCGTTCCCCGGGCAGGATGTAGAAGTACTAGCCCCCTGCCTGTCCTCACCTCCTTCCTCTCGTCCCCCGTCCAGGGCAGGATGCTCCACGTGTTACCATCCACTGTCAAGAAGGAGGCCAGTGAGGATGCCGACGCCCCGGGATCATCGTCCTACAAGAAGAAGAAAGAGTCCAAGGACAAAGCCAACAGCTCCAGGTCCATACCCGCCTCCGACCCGGGCTTCCCTGCCCTCGTCCCTCCTCTCCCTGCCCTCTAGGCTCCCGGCTCCTCGTGGTGACCTTAGCCCCTCATCCGTAACCTTGTTGTGCCTCGGTTTCCCCATCTATAAGATGGGGAGAATAAGAATCAGTGGTGCCTCACTTTTGTGGTGTTGTAAGGACCAAGTGAGTTAGTGTAAGCGAAGCACTTGGTCTCTGGTGCAGAGTGAGTGCTTGACGGACCTGAGGGGGTGTTAATATTATCGTGGCTCTGTTGTCTGCGGGCCCTGGGGATTTGGCCCACACCAGGTAAGACTGAGCAGGAGGCGGCTTTGGGGACTTAGGGAGGCAGGCCCAGGATCTCCTTTCTTACAGGCTTTGCATCTGAAAAGCGCTTCTCCCATTCACCGTCCATCTGATCTCTCTGTCCTGCCTCAGCTCTCACAACTGGAACACGCTGTTCATGGGCCCCAATGCCGTGGCCGATGCCATCGCCCAGAAGTACAGCGCCACCAAGAGTCAAGTGTTCGACCACGTGAGTGGGCGCCCCGTCTGACGTGTCCCCTGCTCTGGGCAGGGGAGGGGGCGCTCTGGACCTACTCTTGGGGAGTGGTTCTGGGTGGGAAGGCAGCAGGGCCATAAAGGGAAACAGTCCAGCTCTTCTTGAACCTTCCAGCAGAGGAGGAGATGAGGTCATTAACCAAGGTGCCCTGCATTGGGGTGATAACTTGAAGAAAGCTTCAGCCAAGTAGGGGGACAGAGTGAGAGCGAGCAGGCTGCTCAGGGGTGAGACATTCTAGCATAAATTGAACAGAGGGTGGAGCTGAGTCTGTATAGAAGCCCCGAGGTATGAAAGAGCTTGACATGAGACCCTTACGTACAAGTGGAGGGGTGAACGTGGGGTCCTTGATTGATGCCGACAGACGTGGAACCCAGAACCATCAAGTCAGAGCAGTCATCCATGGGGAGCATCCATAGGGTCTCGCTCTATCCATGCCTCCTGCTCGGACTGTTAGGAGGTGTGACAGCTGACTTGTCACCTGCCTGACAGCCGACAGGACATCTTCCCTTTCCGTCCCTCAGGAGACCAAGGGCAGCGTGGCTGTGCGTGTGGCCCTGGGAGAGACCCAGCTCGTCCAGGAAGTGCGGCGTTTCCTCCTTGACAACGGGGTCTGTCTGGACTCCTTCAGCCAGGTGGGTGCCCTCGGGGGTGGGGGTCTCAACATCAAGGGACATGGGCAACGGTCGGAGGGTCAGGTCTGTCAAAGACATTGACTTTGCAACTGTCAATTAAAGTAAGAAAGATCATTAGCTCAGACTCCTGGCCTGTCGGAGCTGGATGGTGTCTCTTGGGGGCTGATAGGCAAGAGTTTCTGCACACAGGTTGGGTGTGTGTGTGAAAGTCGCTCAGTCGTATCTGACTGTTTGCCACCCTTTGGACTATACAGTCCCTGGAATTCTTTAGGCCAGAATCCTGGAGTGGATAGTAACCTTTCCATTCTCCAGGGGATCTTCCCATCCCAGGGATCAAACCCAGGTCTCCTGCATTGCAGGAGGATTCTTTACCAGCTGAGCCATAGGGGAAACCCAAGAATACTGGCGTGGGTAGCCTATCCCTTCTCCAGTGGATCTTCCTGACCCAGGAATCAAACCAGGGTCTCCTGTATCACAAGGTGAATTCTTTACCAACTGAGCTCTCAGGGAGGCCCTCACACAGGGTGCGGGGGAGCCCTAAGCACCCTTCATCCTGTCTCTCCTCTGCCCCGCTAGCACCTTACTAAGAGCACCTGTGGTGTGTTTGGGGATTGAGACCTTTCTCGAGCCACATGTGGGGAGGGTCCTCCACGTGCTTCCACCCCACTAGGTAGAGGTTCTTAGGTGTCTGGACAGTGAAGTCTTCGAGGGCCTGCTGAAACACCACCACCCCCTCTCCCCCACCTCACACTTCGTTTTACTAGGAACCTGAGGTCAGGGGGCAGAGATGGGAGGACCAAAAGGTCAGACAGTGAGTCTGTTGTAGGAGCCTGGACTCAGTCTCAGGGCTTTACACCCCCAATCCGCAGTTTCCTCAGCTTCACCAAGCCTTCGTTTCACCGTAAAAGAACGGTTCAGATGCAAGGACAGGCAGCTAGTAGAAGGATAAGTAAATGGTTGGATGATAAGTGGGCGCATAGAAAGTTGGAGTGATGGAAAGGGGCACCTCGTGGGTGAGTGGATGGATGAATTCAGAAAGTGTGCTAGTATCTAACGTTCACTAGGGCTTCCCAAAGTGCTCTTTTAACATTTATGTGCTTTATTAATTCTTTCACCCTCATTACAACCCCAGGGAGGCAGCACCATTGTGCTCCCATTGTATAGAAGGGCCCACAATCACAGATTCACTCGTCTTGGGTCACGGTGGAGCTGGATTTGAATGCAGGCCTGAGTCCATGCTAAGTGCACTCTGTGACCTGAGTTACACTTAAACACCCAATGGTGCCCAGCTTTCCCCCCGCTGCCGATGGCTTCTATCCCCTTCTCCTCATTGAACTCTCACAGCAACCACGGGAGGCCTATAGCTAAAAGGTGGGTGTTGCCATTAGCCCAATTTGTAGATGCACAAACTGAGACCCTTTAGAAGAAAACAGAAGCAAAACACTCTTTGACATAAATCATAGCGTTATCTTTTTGGATCTACCTCCTAGAGCTTTGAAAATAAAAATAAATGAGATCTAATTACACAAGAACTTTTGCACAGAAGAGGAAACCATGATCAAAACAAAAAGACAAGCCACAGAATGGGAGGAAATATTTGCAACTGATGTGATCAACGGGATTAATCTTCAAAATAAACAAATAGCTCATGCAGCGCAATATCAAAAATCAAATATCAATATCAGCCCAATCAGAAAGTGGGCAGAAAATCTCAGTTGCATTTCCTCAAATGAGACATACAGATGGCCAAAGGCACATGAAAAGATACTCAGCGTTGCTGATTATTAGGTAAATGCAAATCTCTGTGCAAAACTGCAGTCAGTTACCACTTGGCACTAGTCAGAATCAGATCAGATCAGATCAGTCGCTCAGTTGTGTCCGACTCTGCGAGAATGGCCATCATCAAAAAAATTCTCCAAACAATAAATGCTGGAGAGGCTGCAGAGAAAAGGGAACCCTCCTGCACCATTGGTGGGAATGTAAATCGGCACAGCCACTATGAAGAACAGCATGGCGGTTCTTTTAAAAACTAAAAACAGAGCTACCATGTGATCAGCAGTCCCACTCCTGGGCACGTATCTGGTTACTGCTGTTCAGTGACTAAGTTGTGTCCAATTCTGACTCCATGGACTGCTGCACGCCAGCCGCCTCTGTCCTCCACTGTCTCCTGGACTTTGCTCAAATTCATGTCCATTGAGTTGATGCTGCTATCCAACATCTCATCCTCTGCTGCCCCCCTCTCCTTTTGTCTTCCATAATTTGAAAAGATTCACGTTAACATTCAGTGAAGCACTGTTTGCAATAGCCAGGACATGGAAGCAACCGAAATGTCCATTATCAGATAAATGGATAAAGAAGATGTCCACATCTACGATGGAATATTACTCAGCCACGAAAAAGAATGAAGTAATGCCATTTAGAGCAACATGAAGGGACCTAGATTATCATACTAAGTGAAATAATTCAGAGAAAGACAAATACCATATGATATCACCTACATGGGGAGTCTTTAAAAAATTATGTGAATTAACTTACAAAACAGATTCACAAACTTAAAAGAAAAGCTTACAGTTACCGGGGGTGGGGGGAGTGGGGGGCGGAATGTGGTGGGGAGGGATAAATGAGGTTTGGGGATTGATAAATACACACTACTGTATATAAAATAGATAATCAACAAGGACCTTCTACTGTAGGACTCCCCGGTAGCCCAGAGTGGTTAAGACTGCATGCCCACTGCAGCAGGAGTGGTTTTGATCCCTCGTTGGGGAACTAAGAAGCCAAGTGGTGTAACCAAAAAAATGCCCAAAAGTACCTACTAGGGACTTCCCTGGTGGTCCAGTGGTTGGGCTCCATGCTTTCACTGCAAGGCGCATGGGTTTGATACTTGGTCTGGAAACTAAGATCCCACAAGCCACATGGCCAGAAAATAAACACAATTTTTTTTTTTTTTTTTTATAAAAAGGACCTACTGAAGAGTACAGGAAACTCAATATTTTGTAACTGCCTATATGGGAAAAGACTGAAAAAGAACGAATATATATATAAATGAATCACTTCGCTCTAACCTGAAAACTCACACAGTGTTGTAAGTCAGCTGTGTTGTTTAGCTGTGCAGTCATGTCTGACTCTTAGTGACCCCCCAGGCTCCTCTGTCCATGGGGTTCTCCAGGCAAGAATCCTGGAGTGGGTTGCCATTTCCTTCTCCAGGGAATCTTCCAGACCCAGGGATCAAACCCGCATCTCTTGGCAGATTCTTTACCGAGTATATTCCAGTATAAAACAAAGGAAAAGAAAATAGGCCTGGAGGAAAAACACTTGATCAAAGGTTTCAAATTAGACCAGTGGCTGAGTTGAGACGTGTACCCAGATAGACCCCATGCCTGGAATTCTTCCCGTTAATTTTTTCAGCTCTTCGGCTCCATCTGCCATTCATTTTTAAGAAAACAGTTGCTAACGTTAGCTGGCTCATACTGAATCAGTTTGCTTATGTCAACTTGATAGACTCTTTTCCCGGAATGATCCATGAAATGGGTGTCGTGTCCCCGTGAAAGGTGATCAGCTGAGCCATAGCCGAGTGTATGTCTCAAGGTCAGACACCTGGTATCTTGGTTTGGATTCTTCCAAAAGCCAGTTCAGAGACAGATTCAAGCACAGGTAGTTCATTGGACAGAACACACAGGCAAGAAGGGGCAAGGGGGTGGATGAGCCCAGTACAGGCTGTGCCGCTGGGGCGGCAGGCTGAGGCTTTCCCTGGGGGGAACACTCACCCAATTCACATGGGAGTTGTCCCACCCGAGGGATGAGACGTACCAACTCCAGAGGATCATGGGCCCCTCCCACCCGGTGTTAACTCTTCACCCGTGTGGCAACAGGCGATCTTCAGTTTCTGGCAGAGGCCCTGAGTGCAGGGATTCAGGTCCTAGACCTGGCTGGAGTGTTCCAAAAGATCCAGCTGTGGTGAGGCAGTGTCAGAATCTGCCTCGCCTCAGAAGTGGAGGCTGGAATTTGACCCGGCAGGGGAGAGGGTTAAAACCTCGGAGCCCTCACCTTCATCCCTGCCCCTCATCCCCCTCCAGAGAGGGCCGGGTTTCCTGGGCCAGCTTCCTAAGGGCCTGGTACCCCAGGTCTCATATGGGCGCCCGGTGTAGGTTTATCCACCCGTCACTTGCTGCCACTGGGGGTCCAGTGACTCCCTTCCATCGTCCCGCCTGAGCTGTCCTGTCCCCGCCCTGCAGGCTGCTGCCGAACGAAGCAAGACCGTGATCCTGGTGAAGAACCTCCCTGCGGGCACCCTGGCAGCTGAGCTGCAGGAGATCTTCAGCCGCTTCGGCAGCCTGGGCCGCGTGCTCCTGCCAGAGGGTGGCATCACAGCCATCGTGGAGTTCCTGGAGCCACTGGAGGCCCGCAAGGCCTTCCGACACTTGGCCTACTCCAAGGTAGGGCCACCCGAGCCCCGCTTCCGGGAGGGGACGGAGGGAGCTGACGGATGGGCCACCTTGGCGTAGACCTAGACGCGGCGGGTGCTGGAACCCACCGTCTCTGTCGGGACTGCAACTGTCACCCTGCCCCTGGGAGCACCTTTGGATGGGAAATGTGAAAGGCAGGCTCCACACATCCCCCAGGAAGCCTGCCTTGGTTCCCTGCCGACCCTGGGTCTCTCAGCTTTCTAGTGCCCCGTGAACTTGAACCATCATCCATGCTGCTTTGGATGACTTGTACCTACGACTAGTTGAAAGCCAAAAGGCAGGCTACGTCTTGTTTTTTGGTGTATGCTAAGTCACTGCTGCTGCTGCTAAGTCACTTCAGTCATGTCTGACTCTGGGCGACCCCATAGACAGCTGCCCACCAGGCTCCCCTGACCCTGGGATTCTCTAGGCAGGAACACTGGAGTGGGTTGCCATTAAGTCACTGCAGTTGTGTCCAACTCTTTCTGACCCCGTGGACTGCAGCCTGCCAGGCTCCTGTGTCCATAGGATTCTCCAGGCAGGAATACTGGAGTGGGTTACCATGCCCTCCTCCAGGGGATCTTCCCAACCCAAGGATCGAACCCATGTCTCATGTCTGCTGCATTGGCAAGCAGGTTCTTTACCACTAGTGCCACCTGGGAAGCCCTGTGGCAGGCTTAATCACTGAAAAAATATATGTATTAGTGTATTCCTTTCTGTGGTTGCCATGATAACACTAATTTAGTGGCTTAAAGGAACAGAAATGTTTTCTCTCACAGTTCTGGCTGTCTGAACGCTGAAATCAAGCTGTTCAGGGGCCAAGGGTCATGCTCCCTCTGAAGGCTCTTGGAGGTGGGGGCACGGATCTTTCCTGGCCGCTTGCAGCGTTTGGTGGCTCCAGGCAGCCCTTGGCTTGTGTCTGCGTGACTCCAGTCTTTGTCTCTGTCCACACAGCTTTCTCCTTTTCTTCAACTGAGATCTTCCCTCTCCTTTTCTCTTACATGAACTCTTGTCATTGGGTTTAGGGCCTTCCCAAATAGCCAGAGTGACCCATCTCAGAATTATTTACTTAGCAAACACTTTTCCACATTCAGAGGTTCTGGGAGCTGGGATGTGGACTTAATCATTGGGAGGGCCACCAATCAGCCCACTGCAAGAAGCTACTGTCCGTCAAGCACTTCAGTGCTTTGCAGACCGTTTGGCTTATTTATCCTTAAAAAAAAACCCCTCTGCACGTACACGCATGCACAAGCACTGTCTGTGAGTATGTGTCTGTGGAAGGAAAGACAGCCGGCTGTCCCACGGCCTGCCATACTTCCTCCAGGGGGCTACCCTGTATCCATGGTTCTGCCCCCAATTCCGCTTCCCATTCACACCCCGTTAGAGAAGGTTGAGGGGACACAGATGTGTCCAGTGACAGCAGATGCTCTGACCTCTCCCCTGAACCCCGAGGTGCAGCAACAGCCCCCTGTTCTCAGGGCTCAGGCGGCACATAGGGCTCTAGGCTGTGCCGTCTTCCTGATTCCACTCCCTGGGGTCAGGGGAGAGGGTCACCATACTCTGAACCTCAAGCTCTTGGTCTCTGTTGTGGACTGAGTCCCTCTCCCCGCTTCTCTGCAGTTCCACCACGTCCCCCTTTATTTGGAGTGGGCTCCAATGGGCGTCTTTTCCAGCCCAACCTCCCAGAAAGAAGAACCCCAAGATGCACCAGCGGAACCAGCGGGAACAGACAGGATGGAGCCAGAGACAGGTGAGAGCTGGGTCTGAGATCACGGTGTCCTGAGGCAGCAGGCAGGGGAAGGACGGAGGGCTGGGGGCAGCACCAAATTGTGTGTCAGGTATTTGGTTGAAAATTTTTTTCGTCCTGAGACTGGTGGGAGTGCCCAACTCTTGGATTTTATAGGCATAAAAAATGTCTTTAAAAAACAGAACATAAAAATGATGGGTATGGTTAAGATAGGCTGACTTTTTTTTTAATATAAATTTATTTATTTTAATTGGAGGTTAGTTACTTTAAAATATTGTATTGGTTTTGCCATACATCAGCATGAATCTGCCACAGGTATACACATGTTCCCCATCCCCGAACCTCCCTCACTCCTCCCTCCCCATACGATCCCTCTGGGTCGTCCCAGTGCACCAGCCCCAAGCAACCAGTATCATGCATCGAACCTGGACTGGCGATTCGTTTCATTGTGAAAGGGGAAAAAAGGCAGGTAGAATCTATTAGGAGCGATTCAGAACAGAGCAAGAGAAAACAGCCTTCTAGTTCATACGTCTGCCAGGATAGGTGAGCCTGGCTGTTGGAAGAGATACTCAGTCTCTGGGTCCTTGGGATGGTGTGGCGCCCTCTGGTGTCCAGTGACTGCAAAGGCAGGAGAGGGGAGGGACCCTGAGACCCCACCCGCTTCACTCTTGGATGGGGAAGGGGCGCTGCTGGCGCTCAACAGCACAGCTCTTCCTTGTCTGCCCTGTTGTGCAGATTGAATTGTAAGGCATCTTGCTGACCCTGCTCCCTGAATGTCAGGAGTGTCCCCTGTAATGTCCCCTGCATGCCAGGTGTCCTCTGGGGGATAGTGCAGCCCTTGATTGAGAACCACTTGGTCAGAGGCCCATGATTCCGTCCTGGAATCTGAAATCTTTAGATGGGACCTGGCAGCCCCTTAACCACGCAGTAAGATCTTGCCCGGGGACCTCCATGGTGATGCAATGGTTAAGACTCCAGGCTTCCACTGTAGGGGGCATGGCACAGATTGTATCCCTGGTCAGGGAACTAAGATCCCATGTGCTACATGGTTTGGCCAAAAATAGATAAATAAAAACGAGAAACAATTTTTTTAAAAAAAGATCTTGCCCTTCCATAATATCCCTCCTCCCTACCCCAGTCTTACCATCAGGTTACCAGTTTATTCAAATAAGGATTAAAGAACTGCATCTCCCATCTACCCCTAATAAAAGAGTGGGTGTTATAGGAGTGGGAGAAGTGAGTGGCGGGAAAAAAAAATTCTCAGGTGAAAGAACAGCCCTTTAACTGAGTAGACCTCGCTGGTCACAAACCTCCCTAAGCTGTCTGCATTTCCCAGTTCGTCTTGGATTGGTAAAACCTCCTTCAGGACTGGCCCAGTCACTACAAGGCATTGGGAACCCCTGGACAAGAAGCCTCATTTCCATTAGGAAGGAAAATTCCTCAGTCTCTGCTTTCTAGGGCCCCCAAAGCTCCCCTCCCTATTGGGGTTACCAACCATGGATACAGATCTTTCAGAAGTCTCTCACTAGCCCCCATCTGTGAGTTATTTTTGTCTACAGATTGGATTAGCCTCTTCCAACCTGCTTCAAATTCCTTCAAAAGGAATTTTCTTTATGTAATCATGATTTTTTCTTAATCAGCCATCAGCCTCAAATTATCGTCAACTTTGATTTTCACTTAAGTTATTAAACTTGGACGTGACTCTTGGTTTTTGGCCAAAAGCAAGTCCTCCTTTAGAGCACAGATTTGCCAGGAGTGAGGGTCCTGGGAACAGGCCAGCGGCGGCCTCTCCCTGCCCTGGTGGGGTCGCTGAGCGTGGTGGCTGCTGCCACGTGGCCACGCCCTTCTGCACCTGTACTGGTGCTCCCCTCCTGTTACGCCATCCTTTTCTTCTGTGGTGCTCATCACAGTTTGTATTTATCCTGTCTATTCATTTGTTTCACTTGCTTAACATCCATCGCTGATGGAGAGTGAACCACGAGGGCATACAGCCGCCACCTCACTCGCTGCTGGGTGCCAAGCACCCCGTGGGCCCAGGCATAGGGTGGCTCCGTGAATATGAGTCGAAGGAGTGAAGGAATGCAGGAAAAGGAGTTGCTGTGCTTCTCTCTCCCCCTGTGAAAAGTGGGGGCTGGGTCATCCTGGTCCTGTGTCCCGAGCCCCAGCACATAGTAGAGCTTGGTGATGTTGGAAGGTTTGTGCTCCATCATTAGTTCAACCTCAGCATGTGGCGCCATCTGTGGCAGTCATCGCCGCGGCTCCCCCCATGGGTGCCGATTTGCACCCACCCCCTCACCTCCCTCTTTATTTAAAATTAATTAAGTTTTGGCTGTGCTGGGTGTTGGTTGCCGTGCACAGGCTTTCTCTAGTTGGGGCAGATGGGGGCTACTGTTCGTTGCGGTGCTCGGGCTTCTCACCGCGGTGGTTTCTCTTGTTGCAGAGCACAGGCTCTAGGGCCTGTGGGCTCAGTAGTTGGGGCTCATGGGCTTAGTTGCCCCGAGGCAGTATGTGAAATCTTTTCCTGATCTGGGATCGAACCCATGTCCCCTGCATCGGCAGGCAGATTCTTAACTATGGGACCACCAGGGAAGTCCTCACCTCATTCTTTGTTGCAAATGCTTATCACTTCCAGATGTGCATCCTTAGGGCTTCACTTCCTGTCTGTCCGACTCCCTCACTATCCATCCATCTCACAGGGCGGGCGCCGCTTCTGGGCTTTGCTGTACCCCAGCCCTTAGGAAAGCAGCGCCCAGTGTCTGGTGGGAGAGCAGGAAGTGGTTGCTGAGCAAGTCCACGGACCAAAGCCTCATTTCCTCCCCCCAGTCCCTGCACTAAGCACTTCAGGTCCTCAGGATGTGAGGCTTATGGCTCCTGGGAAAGTCTGTGTCTTCCTTGTCCTCTCCTAGCCCTGTGACTGGGCAGGCCACGAGCCTTCTCCGAGGCTGTTTCTGTATCTGTACATCGGGCAGGAGGCGTTTGTGAGAGTGTGGTGAGAAGCTGCCCGTCCATCACCATTACTCTGACTCGCGTTCTGCCTAATTCAGCACCGTCAGGTGAAGCGGATGGTCTCGAATTCAGCCCTGAGCATCAGCCAGAAGTCAGCTGCTGAGCTGGGGTGACCAGGATTTCCCCAGAAGCTCCCAGGCTGATCGGGGTACAGGGGGAGCTTTTAGGGGGTAGCTGAGACGTCACAGTCATAGATGTGGGCCCTGGACGCAGAATGTTCTGGAGCCCTTCAAGGAGAGGCTTTGCCGAAATAGTGTACGCTGGTCAGAAGGTAGAGGACTGCCCCACCCACCCCCAGACTACAGGTGTTGAACATCCCAGACCAGGCCCTGCCTCCTCCGAGGGGCTGCTGTCCAAGGTCCTGCCGCCACTCACACAAAGGGCGGCCTTGGAGCAGGGAGGAGGGAGCCTGTAGTTGTGGCAGATACAGGGGATTTGGGGCCAAGAAGTTGTGTGCGCCTGTGCTGATTTGAGGCCCCACTGAGTCCCGCGTCGTCAGCAGGCAGATCCCCACAGAGCTCATCTCCCAGCCTACGTTCACCCTTTTTTGTTTCCTTTCTTACTCATATCACATACACGGTCCCCGAGCTGTTCGTTTTCACCTGCTCCTCCCCCACGCCCGCCCTCTACACACTGTCCACGAAGCTCCCCCAGCTCCCCATCCCCTCAGCCCTGGGGACTCAGCCAGCCCCCAGCCCTGGATTTTCCCAGGCTCCCCAGAAAGGCAAGCAGGAGGGGAATGGATGGAGGAGTTTTTATTCACTGCCCCCCTCTCCCCTCCCCCTGCCCTTGCCTTCTTTTCTGCAAAGCCCTCCATTCTCTGTACCCGTCTCGAGGGAGGGGGGACAGTGTGTTTTATCTCTCCACAACCAAGACCCTCACCTCCAGATAAAGGGCTCCGAGTGGGGGGAGGTCCTGAAAAGCTGCTTGCAACTGATAACAGTCTGTGCTGTCAGCCTTCCGCGCCCAGAGCCGGGAAGGGGAGGGAGCCACCGTAAATTCTGCGGCCCGATTATAATAAAGCCCCATGTGGCGACGCGTGACTGGATTTTATTGTGCCTACCACAGATGGAAGCATACCCCCTCACCCCCCGCCTCTCCCAGCCCCCTTCCACCCCACCTTGCTTTCCAAGCCTCCCCCTGGTCCCCAGCACCACCACCACCACCACCCCCAGCCCCATCCTGCTCCTGCTTCACTATTTTCCTCGATCCTGGAGAGGTGGTTGGCAAGCACCTATGTGGTTCATGATACATCCTTTCTTCCCTGTCTTCCTGTCCTCTGCCCACTGGAGGTCAGGGAGGAAGTACACTTCACAGTGACCTCTGGCTTTGTCCTTGGCCATTTGTGCACCTCTCTAGATGCGGGCGTGGGCCACAGCAGGGCCTGGACACCCGGGGAGGAGGAAGCCCTTCCAGGGACGTGGCCGGCAGAGACACAGTCCCCCAGACTCAGAGCTGTGGCACCCGCTGTTCTCTACAGCCTGCCATGGGCCAGCCTGCTTCTCAGGGCCATGGGCCTTCAGAGTTAGGGATTCACAGCGTTTCCCCCGGCCCTGTTCTAACTGGGCTTCTGTGCATTAACTCTTGTAACTGTGTGATTGCTCTTCCCCTTTTCTGAATGGAAAGAAGGAAGCACAGAAAGGTTGAGTGACTTCTCTCAAGTCCCACATCTGGAAAGAGCCAGGCTGTGCCCTACAGCCACCAGCTCCAAGGTCTGTGCCCTTAGCCATGAGCCCGCAGCTTCTTGTGAAAGCTCCGAGCACCCATCCATAACTTGGGTCCATCTTCCCACATGGCAGCCGTTGGCTGTTGCCAAGAACAGGCTGCCACTTAAATGGCTGTGAGCTCTCCTAGTCACCATCAATCCCACCAGTCTTTTCTGCAGAAAAAAATTCTTTTCAGTTAGTCTCCCATGAACCTCTCTCCCAACCTGAAGATGCCTGGGGTTTAGGGTTCAGATGCAGCGACTTCCAGGACTTTCTTCGGGCCCCTCCCATTTATGGTGATGTGTCACTGTGGTCAGCAATGGGATAATGTCCTCACAGTGCCTGGCCCAGCCCATGCACACAGTGGGGCATCTGATCAGCATCTCTTCCTTTCTCCTTTCATCTCCAAGACATCGGGCACAAGGAGAGCCAGTGAGGCGGGTGTCCTTCAAAACTGAAGGTCACCATCTTCTTTCCAATTGAAGTTCTCATTCAGAACCTGGAGTCTTAGCCTCTCTGCATAGCTTTCTTCCCCATCATTAACAATACTTTTTTTCTACCCTGCTTTGCTTTGAAAGTTGAGTTTTGAGGACAAATGGCCACCCCACGGAGTCACTTGTTGGATAAATTGTGTGAGTTTCTCGGGTAGGGGAGGGAGCCTTCATGTAGATTTCTTCTTTGTCCTAGAGCGAGAGTCTAGATTCTAGGTTCACCTCCAAGGGAGTGCCAACAGCAGAGGTTGCCTGTTCAACTGATGTGGAACGGCAAAGTCCTCACTGTTGCTGTTTCCATTAGGACTTGAAAGGGTTGTTTCATGACAAAGTGGTTGAAGTTTAATTAGGACTGGCCGGCAGTGGGCTTGCATCAGAAAGGGCCAGGGAGATGGGGATGCCTCTGGTGCTCAGCATGAGGATGCAGGGGACGGATTTGAAACCCCAGCAGCAGCAGCTCCCTTGGGCTTGAACTACTTGAATGCAGGTGTTCATAAGAGAACGGAGGGTCCCCATTGTGTGCAGGGCTCAGACCTGAGATGGGGGAGGAAGCCTTGGAGAGGTGGTGATGAACTGCCTTGGAGAATGGCTGAGATGAGGTTTGATTTCCCCAGGGTGGTGGTGGTTGGGGGGGTTGGGGGTCGGTATGGGAAGAGCTTCCAAAATCTGTATGTGGGGGAAGGGTGATTGTCCCCAGACCCTGATCATGAAAGAAACTAGGGAGGTTGACCCAGATAGAACACATTTCCCAGCAGCATAACTTCTCAGGAGGTCCTGATGCGATTTTCAGCCTCAAGAGGCTTCCACACTCACCACCAGGGCTGACCAGTGGCCCGAGTTGCAGCCATACGCCCACCCTGTAACTCACAACCTCACGCTTGCCCTTCCCTTCCCCTGCAATGCTGTTCCTTCAGACGAATGTTGATTCATCTAAGTTAGGGCTCCTGGTTTTTGGTCTGTGCTACCGTACTTCTTTCTCTTGAAGACAGGGGCAGGATAGTTTCTCCCCTCCCCCACTTTGCCCCCCAAGAGTTGCTAAAACCTAGCATGAGCCAGAGTCTCCGAGTCCTGTCCCTTCCTGATGCTGGCCACTCAAGATAGAACCCTCTTGATCCCCCTTGGTCTAGCAGGTTCTATGCTTTAAGTCCTGGTGCTTAGGTAGGTAAGATATCATTTAATGGATTTCTTTTGTTGGGGGCGTGGTTGGCCTGTGCAGACAGTAAGACCCCAGAAGGTGAACAGCTGATGGATGGAGCAGCACATGAGGCTTCTGCAAAGATGGAAGAGGAGGAGGAAGAAGAGGAAGAGGAGGAGGAAGAGAGCCTTCCCGGGTGCACCCTGTTTATCAAAAATCTCAACTTCGACACCACCGAGGAGACGCTGAAGGAAGTGAGTGACTTCTTGGCCCAGAGGGAATGGGTGGGGGTGGGACTCCTGGTCTGCTGATCTATCCCTGTGGTCCCTGCATGTATTTCCCACTCTCCACTCCCTCTCCTGGAAGTGAGACCTGCGGCAGCGTGTAGATGAATAACCTACAGCCACCCGCTTGACTCTTTTGCTAGGCTGTGTGGTGGACATCTCATGCAGAGCTTTGAGCCATGGCCAGACCAGTCTGGGGGCTGGGAGGGGCGTCCGCGTACACGTGAGACACGAGAGAGGGCCTCTCGGGGCGTCTGGGGAGGCATATGCGGTGTGAAAGCTGTAGTCAGAAGACAAGGCCCCTCTCCACGTGGTGTCTGCGAGGTTGACATAAACTCCAGGCCAACGCAGTCTCCTGGCTTGGCAGAGCCAAGCAGGGGCACAGCAGTGAGCACGTCAGGGGCAGCCCTGCCAGGAGACCCTGATGGCTGAAAGTGTTGCATTCATAGGAGGGGGCAGAGGGGAAGACGACAGGGAACTCGGCAGCCTCCGCTTTTACTCTCGTCCTGCGCACGCCTGCGGTGACCTGGGTCCCCTCCAGCTTTCAAGTCAGTGGGCCCAACCTTTTTGACACTAACAACCGATTTTGTGAAAGACAGTTTTTCCATAGACCAGGACAGGGGCCATGGTTTGGGGATGGTTCAAATGCATTTCATTTCTTGGGCAGTTTTATTTCTGATCTAACACCGCTGCTGATCTGACTGGAGATCCGGTCCAGGGTCTGGAGGTTGGGGACCCCTGTTTCAAGATGCGCCTGCACCAGTTGCAGGATTAGCTGGCGACACATGCCGACCTTCTCTTCTAGGTGTTTTCCAAAGTGGGTGCGGTGAAGAGCTGCTCCATTTCCAAGAAGAAGAACAAAGCAGGTATTCCACACTAGAGCTCAGTCAGAGAGAAACAATTGTGAAAGAAATGGTGTTGCTCTGGGTAGGGGGTGAGGGTGCCTCTCACCTACTCATTCTGAAGGTCTCCTTTGATTTTGGAGCATTGCCAGCCCCACACTCTCCTGTCTGGCTTGTCTAAAATGGTCCTCCTTTCTGGGTCCCTGGAGACTCGTGGTTTCCAACGGGAGCAGCCATGCACATCAGCTTCTCCTGAGTCGAGACCCTTTGCCACCCTGGATTGTCAGGGGTGGTTTTGGAGCAGGGCTGTTAGGGGGCTGGCAGGGTTGACCCTGTTCAGCGGCAGACACCTCTCCATCCTCCCAGCATCTCTGTGCTCCTGGAGGATCTTCCCTCCAGGGAGGAGCAGGAACCGACCCATCTTGGGCTTTCCTGCTTCCCTCCCAAGACCAACCACCCAGATATGGGGCACCTGAAACACTCCACTGAGTCATCAGCCACGCCCCTCACTGGCCTTGGGGTGCCTGGGGTAGGCAGACACCACCTTCATCCCTCCAGTCCACCTTGGGCATTCTCACGAGTCCCTTGGCCTCTGGTCTATTTTTCTTTTCCAGCCCTGGCTTCCTACAGATGATGGACAGGCCCTCGGCCCTTGGTTTTTTTTTTTTTTTTTTTTTTGCAGTCACAGAATCCCCGTCCCTTCAATTTGGGGTATTTATAGGGACACCATGTGGATCAGCCCACGACTGTGTCCTAAGAAATAAATGAGCTAGTGATGAGAGCCAGGGGGCCTGGCTGGATAGGAGCCCGGCCAGGGGTTCTCCACGTCGGATCGAGACTCAGAGAGGAGGGAGACGGAGCAGTTAGTGGGGTATATGGCTGAAGGGCTGTGGTAGCAGGTCGAGAATGTACCGAAGGGGCAGAAGATGCTCCTGGAAAGGTAGGCGGATTCCACATCACAGAAGGGCTTGCTGCTGGGGAGAGGAGTCTGGGCTTTTTCCCAGAGGCGCTTTGGAGGGTTTGAAGCAGACACGTGGCACAGGCTTTGGGGCATTCCTCCGTATCGGTTTAGGCTGCCGTCATAAAGCACCAGGAACCAGGTGGATTCCACCACAGAAATTCACCCTCTGGTTCTGGGAGCCAGAAGGTACAGGCAGGGTTGCTTTGTTCTGAGGGCTGTCAGGGAGGATGTGTTCCAGCCTCCCTGCTCGGCTTGCAGGGGAAGATCTTCATGTTCATGTGGCATTCTCCCCATGTACACCTGCCCACCTGCTCCCACCACCCCTTTTTTTTTTTCTCATAATATCACCAGTCTTAATTGGATTAGGGCTTAGCCTGATGCCACTAAGTCACTTCAGTCATGTCTGACTCTTTGAGACCCCGTTGACTGTAGCCCACCAGGCTCCTCTGTCCATGGTATTCTCCAGGGAAAAGTACTGAAGTGGGTTGCCATGCCCTCCACTAGAGTATCTTCCCGACCCAAGGATTGAACCCGCGTCTCTTAGGTCTCTTGCACAGGAGAGTTCTTTACTCCTAGCACCACTTGGGAAGTCTAATGACCTCATTTTTAACTTAGTTACCTCTGTAAGGAACCTGTCTCCAAATAAGGTCACATTCAGAGAGGCAGGAAGTAGGACCTCAGCATACACTTTGGGCGGCTTGGGGGTAGGCCACCGTTCAAACCATGACATCCCTGTTTCCCCAAGAACTGCATCCATAGTTTAGGCTACAATGCAAGCATCAGGTGAACAGCGTGAAGGCTCTGTTGTGCCGAGTTCAGGAAAAGAGGTGATCCCTGAAGTCTGGAGCGTGAGTCACGCTGGCAGAGGGGTCGCCCGCTCCACTGGAGGCTGTTCCTGCAAGTTTTGGTGTCACTTTGCCCCTCTGGAGCCTGCCTCCCGGCCCCCCAGAACACCCTTCAGCTTTAGAGCAGTTATCTGGTCTTCTGGTGTCGTGAGCAGCTCTCAAAATCTACACTGTCTTTCAAGACTCTCTGAGAGCCCTGCTCTCTGGGGCTCATCCATCAGTGTCTTTTATCAGCGAGGGGCTCCAGAGGAACCAGAAAGCTGGCTTAGCTGGGGTCACCAAGGGGACAGTTGTAATAAAGGAGCCAAGTGCCTGGGCGTGGGCTAGGCTGAGACCCACAGGGGATGCCGAGGCAGTGGGTCCCGAGGGAGAGCACCCCTCCCCTGCTGAGCCCAGAGGCTGTGGGGGAAGGAGTCGTGTGACCAGAGCCGTAGAAGAGGGGCCCACAGGGACTTTCCTGGGGATGGAGGGCAGGCAGGGGGTGAGACTCCATGCTTCCCGTGCAGGGGGCTGGGGCTCGACCTGGTCAGGGAACGAGATCCCCCATGCTGCAACTAAAGGTCCTACATGCCGCACCCAAGACTGAATGCAGCCGAATAAAGAAGTACTCAGAGAAGAAGAGCCACCAGCAGAGCCAAGGGTGTGGATTGGACACTGGTGCTGCCGGAACACACCAGAGCATGGAGACAGTGGAGTGCTTGGAAAGAACCAGGGCCCTCAACACTCTCTCCTCCGCCCACCCATTTCAAATCAGGGCTTCCCATTGGCTAAACCCGACACGAAACCAGAAGGCCAGGGAGTCCAGGTTGTGCTGTCTGTGGCCGTCAGCCTCCCAGGGCAGGAGAAGGGCAGAGTGGATCTGTACAGCGTCAGTGACTCGGTGACGAACTTGTTTTCGTGTATTTGCCATTTGCACCATCTCGATGCAATTTTTAAATAGCCTGTGTGCACAGACACCCCTCACCCACCACCCACACCCTTGACCCTGAGAACAGAGCTCGCACAGATCCTCTGACACACAAATACTGGAAGTCCCCGCAGGGCGGTGCAGCCCGTCAGCCAGCAGTTCTGTCTGAGCCTCCCTGGTGTTGCCCAGAGAGCCACGCACATTTGGGCTGTTTGTGGAATGCCTTCCTGCCTTGGGCTCCCCTGTTGTGACAACACGTGGTTGTGAGCAGAAATGCTCACACGCAGGGGCATGTGGCAGAGCCTCACAAAGAAGAAATGCAGAAATGAGGACCACTGAGCCAGTGACAACACACCTTGGAACCGCCTTTGAGCCCATCAGCCTTGAGCCAGCCCTCTTTGAGTGAAGCTGTGAAGAAGAATACAGAATACAGTCAGTAATCGGCATCCCATTTTTTGTCAAAAGGGCGAGCTGTCAAGACAGAGCTTATTCGTATGTCCCTGTAGTTATACACATTTACATACAGGAAGCCAAATTCCCTATAAGTGGTTGCACTGTCCTTGGCTCTCTGAACTCTTGCTACTCACGCCCCAGCAGTAGGGAGCCAGAGAGGGTCTCATAACACAGTCACCCTCCCCTTCCCAAGCTGATGTCTGAAACCTGGGAACCAGAGGTCCCTGGATATCAGGAACACTTTGGAGAGTAAGCCTCTGGCACCCTTTACTCTGTTGCATGTGTCCATTCTGTGTGTTACGTATGGAAGCAGGGGACTTCCTGGGTAGAGTTTTTTGCTGCTTGGCCCAAAGGCGGTCATCCCTCCCTCTGGAAGATGGGATTCTATCACAAAGTTAATTATCATGTCTATCATCTGTTAATTAATAGTCCGCCAGGCCTCAGGTGGCGGCTCTGTAACTGCGTTGGCTGATTCTTTAAGACGACCAGTAATAAATGGCAGACCGGGGGCTGGGGTCTTTTTGGGAACCAAGAGGGACATGAAGAAATCAGGGGGTTGAGGGGACATCCAGGGGGCCCCTGGGGGCCCTTGAACTTGGTCCGTCCCAGTTTCTTCGTTTTCCCTCCCTGCCCGGCGTCTTGGTGGGACTCCCAACTCTGTCTCTTTCAGGAGCGCTGCTGTCCATGGGATTCGGGTTTGTGGAATACAGGAAGCCGGAGCAGGCACAGAAAGCTCTCAAGCAGCTCCAGGTAAGCGGGGAGTCTCGGCCGAGGTCCCCCAGAGGCGGCGCTAGGCAGGCGGTGGGGCGGGTGTCCTGTCCAGCCTCTGAGACGGAGCAGGAACATCTTCAGAGGCCCTGAAGCATCCTCGGCTCCCACAGTCCCTGTGATGCTCTCATTCACTCTCTTGATCAAGAAGAGTCTGGTTTGTGCCAGGCCTCGGGGAGGCTGGTGAAGCGGACCTCTGAAGAAGTAACACCAAGACCAGGTCGTGAGAAGGGCTCAGGTTCGCTGGCAGGAAGGGGACAAGGGGCAGTGTTTGCTTGTGCACCTCCTTTCTGGAGACCCTCTTGTTCCCCGCTATCACCTTCCACCTCTCCTGCCATGTGGGGTGGTGGCCAGGGTTGGGGCACTGCAGACAGGCTGGGCGCTCATGCTTGTGCTTCTTGAATAGGCTTCTAAATGCGGGGAGCATGGAAGGGCCCCACAAGGGTCCAGGATCCCTCTTAAACCAGTATTGGAACGGCCCACATCTGTCTAGGCTGGGCAGGCAGTATGAGATGGAGCTGACTAGGGCAGAGTTTACAAGCCAGGGCTGCGCCTCCCAGCCCCTCGTTGTGAGACGTGTACTGGCTGGACTCTGGGTGGTAAGGGCACCCATATGGGGCCACCTCTCTGGGGAGCCGGACTTCATCATAGGGACCCTCCAGGCAACTAAGTCTGTCCCGGTAGAGCTTGCTGGTCAAGAGAAAGACCTGAGGGGTTAGATTAAAGGAAGTGGAACTGGGCGCTTAGCCCATTTGATTGTTTTTGTAGACATTTGACAACTCTCTCCTTGGCCCAGCGTGACTCCCAACAGAGCTGAATTGGGTTTCGGTGGGGGTTGGGGCAGGGATGGCCTCTGCTTCTCTACTGTCCACCTGAGGTGCCCATGGGGCCAGGGTGGCGGTGTAAACTAGCCCAGGGGCTGGATCACCCAGAGCAGAATTGGGGTGCCCCCCCCCCCCATCCAAAGGGGCCATGTCTCGGCCTCAGCCAGTTACTGCCTCATGGGCAGGTGGGCCCCAGCCATACCACATCTTCTCTGGTTTTTTGTTTTGTGTGTGGTTTTTTTCAAGAGACACTGGAAATCCAACTGTGTCGTTAGATGCCGTGTACTCCTCTAAGTGGATTTCAGCTGTGCACGCCCAGTGGTCCATCTTTTCTCACCCGTGTAATCCAGGAGTCTCACATTTTCCCCGCACATGGGAGAGTTACATTCTGTGCCTTGCTATGTGCTACATATGGGCATGTTGCCACCCAGAACCGTTTCTACAAGGCTATGTGTGCTGTATTTTATGGGAGATTTAAAGGATTTTCAAGGGTAATTTTGCTAATACACCAGTTTTGCCTAAGGGACCCATGTTAGAGCCTCGCTTTAGAGGCATCTCTGCTGTGATTTAGAATTCTTTTTTTTTTTTTTTCCAAGAGCCTACAATTCAAACCAAACTCTCTCTCTGGAAACCAGACTGAAGGGGCTTACTTGGCCTGAAAATGCTTATAAACAATGGAAAATTCTGTGCCCCTCGAATGGCTTAAAGGTCAAGGCCATTCTTGGCTCGAGAGGACTCGGAGGGCTGGGTCTCCATCACCAGCAGCTGCTGCCCACGCTCGGCAGGAGCCACTTCCGGGAGAAACCCTTATCGGTCCTTGACCCCAGCGGGCTTCTCTGCCCTGAAACAGTCAGCCCCCCTGGTGTTGCCATTCCCCTTGCTAAGCCAAAGCGCACTCCAGCAAGGGACGGGGCTACAGGCACGTGTTTCTAAGACAGAAGGACAGGCTGTGTTGTCTCCTCTCCCAGGGTCATGTCATGGACGGCCACAAGCTGGAAGTGAGGATCTCAGAACGAGCCACCAAGTGAGTCTCCACCTCCGCACCCCTGGCCCTTCCCTTGGATCTGAACCTGTCCCTTTAGCCCTGATGCTGGTGCCACAAAGGGCATCTCACGGCCCTTTAACATCCTCCCCAACCCTATCCCTCTCACCCCTGGGGACCCTTCCTGATCAAGGGGGTGCCCCACATGCCAGCTCAATGCCCTTTCCCTGGTGAACTGGGATGGTACCATTCCCCGGAGTAGATACATAATACACATTCATTACAACAGGAGGAATACGGGCCAGAGAAGCAAGCAAAGCCTGCTTGTTTTTGCTGGTATCAGTGAGCCAGGGTAGAGTCAGTTGCGAATTGTTGGCACTTTGATGAACCAAAAGCAGCAGTAAGACCTAGACATCTTATTCTTTCTGTCTTTACGGGGCTTTCCTTCTTGTAGCCAGACAACAGTGCCCAGAGAGCCTCTGCTTAATTTGAAAAGAGGTTCAGTAGGTGTCAGAGATGGAAGCAGACCACTGCACCCAAAGACCAGTTTCGTGAGCTAGTGGAGGTCTTCTCGGGATTTAGTGTTGTCCTTGCGTCTTCACTCGCTCATTGAACTCATACACCAGGAGAGCTTTGAACAGTGGCTGGCACATAAGGGATCAGACATTATCATCGTTGTCCTTGTCAGAGCCACCCGCCCTGCCTCACTGTGGTCGTTGAGTAGATTGGTTGCTGGTGAGCTCACCTGAAGCGGCTGCTGTTTCTTCCTTCTCTGTCTGTTTTTACAATGCTACCTGTGAAGCCTGCCTAGGCCACATCTGGTGGTCTCGACCCATCCTGGTCCATGCCATGCAGAGCATCTTCAGCCAGAAGCAGGCTTGGTGCGGGAGCCCCTAGAAGCTAACGGAGGCTCCTGAGCCATGACTTAAGAGTGAGAGTCCAAGCTTTGAGCCCTGCAGCTTTGGGTTCTAATCCAGGGAGCTCCATGACCTTGGGTGGGTGACTTTGCCCATCATGTATAATGTGAGAATTGGAGATTGTGCACAAAGCATTTAGCACATGCTCTGCACATGATCACTCAGCTAGTGGTGCTGGTCTTTTCTTCTCAGTCCCCTGACTCCAGGGAGTCAGGCTGAAGTCATCTTGCAGGTTCTCAACTCCTGCTGCTGCTAAGTCGCTTCAGTCATGTCCGACTCTGTGCGACCCCATAGACGGAAGCTCACCAGGCTCCCCCGTCCCTGGGATTCTCCAGACAAGAATACTGGAGTGGGTTGCCATTTCCTTCTCCAATGCATGAAAGTGAAAAGTGAAAGTGAAGTTGCTCAGTCGTGTCCGACTCTTAGCGACTCCATGGACTGGAGCCTACCAGGATCCTCCGTCCATGGGATTTTCCAGGCAAAAGTACTGGGGTGGGGTGCCATTGCCTTCCCCGTCTCAACTCCTAGGCCGTGTTTATTTAGTCTTTCTTTCATTCAGCCAAAAATTACAGGAAGTCTGCTGGGAACCAGACGGTCTTCTCAGGAGCGGGGTAGGGAGAATCCTTGGGCTTCTGAAGCGGCGCTGTTTGATAGACCCTTCTGCAGGGCTGGGAACGTCCTCTCACGCGCTCTGCACTGTCGCTACGCATAGCGTTTGAGCACTTGGGACATGACAGGTACCGCTGTGTTAGTTACCTGTCACACTATACCTGAGTATCCCCAAACTTGACAGGTTAAAACAACAAACGTTTATTATTATCTCACAGCTTCTGAAGGTGAGGAATTCAGGAACAGCTTAGCTGGGAAGTTCTGCCTTCGAGTCTCTTAGGAGGTCACAGTCAAGGTGCTTGCCAGGGCTGCAGTCTCATCCGAGGGCTCAACTGAGGTTGACGATTTTGCTTCCAAAATGATGCCCTCACACGGCTATTGCCAGGAGACCTCAGTTCCTCACCACATTGGCCTCTTCCCGGCATGAGTGTCCTCACGGCACAGCAGCTGGTTTACCTCCAGAGCGAGTGATCCAGGAGAGAACAGGGACGAAGTGGCAGTGTCTTGCAGTGTCTGTTATGACTTGGTTTCACAGGCGAGCAGGAGGGGCATAAATACCAAGAGGCAGGGGCCGTTGGGGACCACCTTGGAGGTTGGATGACCCAGCAGCTGAGGAGTTGAATTTTTTAATTCTTTGTCAATTGCGATTTAATTGGTTGCCACGTGAAGCTGGTGGCTACTGTGTTGGACGGCACAGCCTAGAGGACAGACAGCCAAGAGACACGCGATTAAATTTGTAAAGGGACTTAAGACTCCGTGCTCCCAATGCAGGGGGCCCCGGTTCAATCCCCAGTCAGGGAACTAGATTCCACTCGCCACAGCTTAAGATCCCATGTGCTGCAACCAAAATCCTGCATGCTGCGAGGAAGCCTTATGGTACAGCTAAGACCTGGCTCAGCCAAGTAAAAATAAATGAAGTTTAAAAACCAAAAAACCCCAAATGAATTTTTTTGACAGTAACGAGTGCCAGGAAGGAAAACAGAGCCAGTGGGTGGGAGTGGGCTGCTGTTTTAGTGGTGATGGGGAGGAGGTAACAGTGGATCCGACTTCAGATGAGTCAGAACAAGTCATTTTAATACCAGCTGCTGTGTATGGAGGGCTTGCCCTCTGCTAGGCACGGTGCAGAGTGTTTCGACACATCTTTCTCTCATTAAAACCTCAAACAATCCGACAATGTTGGACCATTATTAGACCTGTGATACAGCCAAGAAAACTGAGACCCGGAGAGGCCAAGTGATAACTTGCTCAGGATCACGCAGATTCTGAGTGGCCACGAGACTCTGACACTCAGATGGTTAACTCATGCCCCGGCTCGCGACCCTCCCCTGCTGCCACGAGCAGAAGGTCTCCCTGGAAGAGCAGGGGGGCAGGTTCCAAGTGGCCTTGAACCTCAGGTGGAAAGTTTCCTCCCGCAGCCCTGGCCGGCCTCCGTGGTTAGAAGCTGCTTCAGGCCCCTCGTAGCTCAGTTGGTAAAGAATCCGCCTGCAATGCAGGAGACCCGAGTTTGATTCCTGAGCCCAGAAGATTCCCTGGAGAAGGAAATGGCAACCCACTCCAGTATTCTTGCCTGGAAAATCCGATAGACAGAGGAGCCTGGCAGTCTACAGTCCATGGGGTCTCCAGAGTTGGACATGACTTAGCGACTAAACCACCACCACCACCAGGCCCCTGTATGCTATGTTTCCAGTCAGGGATGAAACATCTCCAGCAAGACCTGGGGAGCAGCCAGAGTCTCTGGGCACCTGCAGAGATACAGAGGAGACTGGGTTTGGGGAGAAACTGCCCCCTGCTGCCCCCATCAGAATTCTTTTCTCGAGTGCCTGCTAGTCCCAGATGAAGGGCAGCAGACACGCTCAGGTAGGACGTGTCACCTGGACATCCGTAGCTGCAGCGGGGACAAGAATTAGGCTGCATGCCACCCGGAGAGCCCTCCTTCCCTTCCCCTTCCTCTCAGCCGTGTCCACACTGATTCCGTGAGTCCCTCACCCGAGCAGAGGACAAAAGCATCAGGGCTGGTGGTGGGAGGTGGTGGTGGAGTCAGCGGAGGGCAACAGCTGTGCCAAGGTCCCAAATAACCTGAAGCCTTGCCCTGACCCTCCAGGCCAGCCCTGACATCGGCCCGGAAGAAACAAGCACCCAGAAAGCAGACAACCTCCAAGATCCTGGTGCGGAACATCCCCTTCCAGGCTGACAGCCGTGAGATCCGAGAGCTTTTCAGGTGAGAGGCAAGGCTGTGCTGGGTGGGAGCTGTCTGGGCCTTCGGGTCCTCGATGGTGAACTGAAGGCCATCACAGTGGCCTCTCAAAGGTCATGTTCTCTCCACCAATGATGTGTCTCCCTTAATCTCAAACACTTCTGTCTCAGAGCACTGGGCAGAACGGTGTGCAAATGGGATGATCAGTTTTTCTCTATCCACACTGGTGATCTACAGGAGGGGCAGGAACCAGGCAGACTGAAGCCCAGCTCCTCCCTTGATGGGCCCAAAATCCTGCCACCCAGGTCACCCTGTGGTTTAAGCAGGCAGTCCACTGTCGTCTCTGTACTTGTGAATCACCCGGTGACTTTGATAAACACACCTTTGCTCAGACTCCACCCCCAGAAAGTTATATTCCTTTCCTCGGGGGTGGAACCCAGACATTGGTCTTGGAATCAGAGCACCCCAAGGGATTCCGATATCCTGCCAGGGTTCGGGACCCCTGGTCTACCTTGCTGTCTGTGGAAATCCCCTTTTGAAATGAGGGGAGATCGCATACCCACATTATGTAGTCCGTCGGCAGCTGCTAACACAGGAGTCCAAACTCAGAGGTCTCTCAGAGGCCGGGCAGAAGCAGCCTGGGAGAGCTGGCAGTTGGGGACTGACGGGCTGGAGGCCAGCGGAAATCTAGGTGTCTCGGGTGCTTCTCTTAGCTTTAGAAAAACTGGCGATCTGGATCCTCGGGGAGAATAAGTTGGCAACTAAAAACGCACTTTCTAAAAGCAGTGCGTGTGGGACAGAGTCTGTGCGTGGGCCAGATAGAGCTCGGGACCACAGGTTTGCGTGTGGGACAGAGTCTGTGCGTGGGCCAGATGGAGCCAGGGCCACAGGTTTGCGTGTGGGACAGAGTCTGTGCGTGGGCCAGATGGAGCCGGGGCCACAGGTTTGCTTGTGGGACAGAGTCCGTTCATGGGCCAGATGGAGCCCAGGGCCACAGGTTTGCATGTGGGACAGAGTCCATGCGTGGGCCAGATGGAGCCAGGGCCACAGGTTTGCATGTGGGACAGAGTCTGTGCGTGGGCCAGATGGAGCCGGGGCCACAGGTTTGCGTGTGGGACAGAGTCTGTGCGTGGGCCAGATGGAGCCGGGGCCACAGGTTTGCTTGTGGGACAGAGTCCGTTCATGGGCCAGGTGGAGCCCAGGGCCACAGGTTTGCGTGTGGGACAGAGTCCGTGCGTGGGCCAGATGGAGCCAGGGCCACAGGTTTGCATGTGGGACAGAGTCTGTGCGTGGGCCAGATGGAGCCGGGGCCACAGGTTTGCGTGTGGGACAGAGTCCGTGCGTGGGCCAGACGGAGCCCGGGGCCCAGTGCGTGTGGGACAGAGTCCGTGCGTGGGCCAGACGGAGCCCGGGGCCCAGTGCGTGTGGGACAGAGTCCATGCGTGGGCCAGATGGAGCCGGGGCCACAGGTCTGCAGCCCTGTGCTGGAACATTGCACCAGTTGGTTCAGGTACGTTAGCTACCACGCAGTACCAAGCCCTGGATGAAGTGTCTTTAGGGAAAGGGCCTAAGGGGGAAACGTTTAAAGCAAGCACGCTCTCCAGGTGTGGCCACGCAGCACAGTGAAGAAGCCACTAAGCTCTCAGAACCTAAGGGCCGATGGCGTTGGCCCCAGCCTAGCAGACCGTGGAAGCCTGGCTGCAAACTTAGAGTCTGGGAACCTGTAGCTCCTTGGCCTGCACATGGCGGGTGGGGGTGGGGGCATTTAGGATTCTGTGTATTAGACCTTGTTTGTTGATCCTGCGTCTGTCCAGTTCTGGCACAAGGATTGGGAGAGCTAAGTCCCTGTTAGGGTTACCCATTAGCTTCTTGCCAGGTAAGCTGTGGGTGGAAGATAGAAGTCCTAGATTTTGAAGACCAGAAAGGATGTATCATCATTGTGTGAAATCTACCCTCTTTGCTCTTACTTAGTGGTTTAAAGAATGGGAGGCCACTTGAGGGATTTCCTTTAAAATTTCCTGTCCTCCTTCCCATGGTCTACATCACACACTGGCTGCCGTTCGTTAACAGACGTGGTCAGCACGGTGCCGATGCAAAGACGCTAGCCCTGTCGGTTTCTGAGTAGTAGAGTCTTAGTTATAATTTCTGGTAAGGTGGAGTCACAATGCGGGGGCTGTTTTCCATCTCCCGGTATGTGGGGAGACAAGTCAAGAAGAGTGAGCTTGCCATCCCAAGAAGGTACATACCCTGAGCCTCTCGTGGCTGCTGGTTTCAACGAGCTCCTGATTTTTGAGGAGTCCAGTTTAAAGAACTGCCAGATCAAACCAGGATTGTACATGTGGATCGAGAATCGCATCTCGCCGAGATGACAGCTTCGCTTGGTTCTGCAGTCTGAGAATGACACTGATCCAGGGAAACAAAAGACCGAGATGGAGAAGGAAAGCGCTGTCTGGTCTCGTGTTTTATGTTTGTTTTGAGAAGACAGGGAATTAGTGTCCCTCCCTGAACATCATTACGCATGGCGTCTCTTCTTCCTGCCATTCCCGGCAGTAGTTTTCATCGGCCCTTGAAAACCCAGAGCCTTCTTGGAGCCTGGCTTTGTTGCGTGTCCCGGCCAGGAGTTTGAGACCATTCTGAGCGTGGGCAGCAGGGGTCGCTGTGAGTCTTCTCAGAGAGACAAGCTGGGCCAGGAAACCAGACCCAGTTTCAGACAAAGCCAAGCAGCCCGCAAGGGTCAGAGGCAGGGGACGATGTCAAGGTTCAAGGGAACCAGTCCAGTCCATTTTGATGGGCAAGTTTTGTGGGCTTATCCTACCAGGTGTGACCACAGCTCACTGCGCGTTGGGCTCCGCACCATGCTTTCCTGTGCTATATTTTTTTTTTAAGCAGCAGAGCAGCACTGCAAGGGAGGGGTGATGTTATCCCTTCTGTACCCAGAGGGACACTGGAGACCTGGAGAGATGAGGTTTCCAGCCCAGGACCACATGGCTGAGCTGGAAGTAGGGTGTCCTTGGTCTGACCCAGAGCCCTGGCTTGGAACCACACCTCTCTGGGCTTTGAACCGTGAACCGCACCTCCTTAATCCTTCTCTTGGGTCTTGAAGAAGTTACTGTCCCCCAGATCTCTTTAGTAGAACTGCCATCCCGCAAGGGTGTGTCGTTTGTGCCAGGCACTGCGCTAGGTGCTGGGCACAGAGCCGTGTCAGGAGAGACGGGCTCCTGTGCACGAAGGACCAGGGAAGAAAGTGACAGTGACAGACAGTGACACACTCAAGGGGTGCAGGCTGGAGTGCGGGGCCGTGGGAGGGTGTAGCCTGGTTCTTGAGATCACCTGTTGAGAGACGGCAGCTCCCCTGCACTCCCCAGACCCCGGGGGGACCCTGCCCATGACTGGGGGCAGCAGCTTCTCAGCTGAGGCAGTGTCGGCCTGTGCCTTCCTGGAGGCCACCAGCCTTCCATCTGGGCTTCGCTGCACCAGACCCCAGCCTCTGAAACCCAGCCTGACGGGTGCCCAAAGACCCTGGAGATCGGCGCCTCCGCAGGATTGTCCTCTGGGCCCATCCAAGGCTCACCCTTTAGAAAAGTCAGGGAGGTGGGGCCTCCCTGGTGGTTCAGTGGTTAAGACTTCCCCTTCCAGTGCAGAGGGGTGTGATTCAGTCAGGGAGCTGAGATGCCACATGCCTCAAGGCCTAAAAACCAGAAGATAAACAACAGAAGCAATATTGTAACAAGTTCAATAGGGATTTTAAAAATGGTTCACATAAAAAAAAAAAAGTAAATGGAGTAGCACTTCCCAGGTCCCTCTCTGTTGCCCCCTTTCTGGACCTCAGTTTTCCTTGACATGAAATAGCAGTCCTTTTACTGCTGGTAACGTGTGCTGTGAATTTTGATAATGATGCCACAGTAATAATCACTAGTGTTTATCCCTATCATGAAGCAGACTTTGAGCCCGACCTCTGCGCCAGGCACCGTGGGCTGAAGTGCTTTGGCTCTTTACAGCCCTGCAGAGTGCTTGTAATCATCGTCTCCAGTAAAGAAACCAGCTCCAGAGCCCAGAGTCCTGCCACTGGGTCGTCAAGATGGCTCGGGCTGGCACCCGGCTCCCTCACCACGTGGCTGCCTCAAGGGCTGTTAAAAGGATTAAGTGAGATTATGCATGTGGGGCACTTAATACAGCGCCTGGTACGGAGCGGGTAGTTAATCAGTGTTCGCTGTGGTTATTAAACAGCACAAAGCCGGTGGTTTCGGGCTGGGAACCCAGGGCAGGGCTGACTCAAGACAGAGCCTGTGTCTTTGACAGTAGTGCCGAATCCTTGGAAGTTTTTCGGAGTATGTCCATTTAAAAAAATTTTTATCTATTTTATTTTTGACTGCGCTGGACCTTAGTTGCTGCACAGGCTTTTTTCTAACTGTGGAGATCCAGGGGCTCTTCTCGAGTTGCGGTGCACGGGCTTCTCCCTGTGGTGGCTTCTCTTGTGGAGCGTGAGCTCCGGGCCATGTGGGCTCAGCAGTTGCGGTGTCCGGGCTCGAGCACACCGGGTCGATGGTTGTGGCCCGTGGGCTTCGTTGCTCCGTGGCATGTGAGTCGCTCCCGGACCAGAGATCGAACCCCTGTCTCCTGCCAAGCGGGTGTCCCCGCTGCTCTCTGGGTTGGATCTGGGGTTCACTGTGGAGGCCACAGGCCCCTGGTGCATAGATGGTTCCCAGTAAATGTGTGCTGAGCACCTGGATTTAACTGCAAAGCCTTCCTCTGTGGGATCTGATAAAGACAGGGCCTGAGACACAGAGAGGTTAAGGAGTTTGCCCAGGGTCACACAGCTCTGCAGTGGCACAGCCGGGTGGCTCTCCCTCACCTCCCCTGAGGTCAGGATGTCAGGTGGCAGAAACGCAGCCACTTCGGGCAGGCTGGGCCTTTGGCCCCAGGCTGCAGATGGAAGCTTTTTCATCTGAGCAGGTTTTTTCCCCTTCCTCAGAGGTGCGAACCACCTGCCAGGGGTGTGAATGGGTGAGCTCACAACAGGTGTCTAGAGGCCTTAATTACTCGGCTTGCATCTCCCGTCCCCGGCGCACCTGTTGTGCCTGCTTTGTGGATGGCATCCATCCGTCCCCGGCCCCCTCTCCTCCTCATTTCCTCTCACAGTGACACGGTGACCATGACTGGGACTGTGGAGGGAAGGCCGAACACAGCTGGCCCGCCAAGTTCCTCTCTTGCGCTCTCCCCCCATCCCCCGTCTCCCCTCGCCCAAGGGCGGGATCACTGCCAGTTTAACTCCTGGTGGTCCGCAGTACTTTTCCAGAAGCTTCGAGCCCTGTCATCTGCTCCACAGACTCCTGGGAAGACGCCTGGGGCCACTTCCCCTTCACCAAGGAGAAGCCCTGCAAAGAACAGCTCAGGCCGTTCAAGAGAGCCAGCCTGGACCAGTCCTGAAGGTGGGGTGGGGAGAAAACCCTCAGCCAGGTTCCAAAGTGGCTGGGGTGAGGAGGGCACAGCTGTCCCCAGGTCCCCCCTCCACCCACCCCTGTCATCTCCTGCCAAGTGCCACCCCCGCAGAGAGACCCTGAAAAGAAGGCTCTGCAGCCACTGATCAGGCCTGTTCATGCTCGTTCATTGTCTTGTCCACGGCTGCTCTCACCTGCAGCAGCGTCAGAGTTGGGTGGTTATGACCAAGACAAGATCTACAAGGTTATGGAATACGGACAGTCCGGCCCTTCGTGGGGAAAGCTTGCTGAGCGCGGGACTGAAGGAGATCGTGGGGCCTCAGGGAGACAGGGCACGCCCTAGGGGCTTTGTTTCTGTCTTCCAGTTTTAATTATACACAAAAAGTAGTTTTTTCTTTCCCCTCTTATAAAAAAGATAAACGTGACAGGTAATGCTAGAGCCCCGCTGACCCCTATGAAGACAGGATGTGAGGTCTCAGATCAAGGAATTGCAGTGTCCATTTCTGCAAACCACACCCACACCAGTTTTTCCATCAGGGTATCTCTGCTCCTCCAACTTGGCTGAGTTTTTTTGTTTGTTTGTGTGCTTGCTTTGTTATAGGACCGTTTTTTTATGAGCAGTTTTTGGTTTACAGCCAAATCGAGAGGAAGGTTTATACGTTTCCCACGTAGCCCTGGCCCCACCTATATGTACACGGCCTCTCGAACTAGCAGCATCCCCACCAGAGTGGGACATTTGGACTCAGTGACTGTGTGGCCTATGGTGTTTTGTGTTTTTTGAGTAACAAATGCTCCTGGGAACATTCTTGTATATGTCAGTAGCCATGTGCATGTTTTTCTGTAGGGTGTACCCATAGGAGTGGAGTTGCCGGGTCATGGGTGAGCATATGTCAGCTTCAGATGCTTTCCAAATCAGTTCTATCAGTTTCCACTTCCAGTTGCCCACTGACCTCACCAACACTTGGTAGTGTCTGTCTTTCTCTTTTTAGGCATATCTGGTGCGTATATAGTAGCATTATCACATGATTTTAACTTGTGCTTCCCTGATGGCTAAGGAAATCAAATCCCTTTTCATACTTTTATGGTGATTTGATCATGTTGTTGTTCAGTCGCTAAGTCATGATTCTGTGACCCCATGGACTGCAGCACACCACCAGGCTTCCCTGCCCTTCACCATCTCCCAGAGTTTGCTCATACTCACGTCCATCGACTCGGTGACACCATCCAACCATCTCAAACCATCTCATCCTCTGCCTCCCTCTTCTCCTGCCTTGACTCTTTCCCAGCATCAGAGTCTTTTCCTGTGAGTTGGCTCTTCAGGTGGCCAAAGCATTGGAACTCCAGCTTGAATATACCCCTTTTGCCCTTTTTTTCTTTTTTAATTGGGTTGTCTGATTTTTTTTATTATTAATTTTCTTAGTTACTTTTTACATAATTATGCATATTCTGGATTCCAGTCCTTTGGTGGATGTAGGATTGCATGCCCTTCCTCTCCCATTCTGTGAGTAGCTTAGTGGTGTCCCTGGATGAACTGAGTTTCTTAATTTTAAACATTGTCAATTTGTCATTTCTTTCCCTTCTTGGTTAGAACTTTCTGGGTCCTGCTTAAGAAATCGGTGCCCCCTCCAAGCTCATGAAGACGGTCTGTTTTCCTCTGAAATCTTTGACCCTTCGTAGTTATGCAATCTATCTGGAATTGATTTTTGTGTATTGCGTGAGGTAGAGATCAAGGGACATTTTTTCCCCCACATGGATATTCAGTCGGCCCAGCATCATTTATTGCAAAGGCCATTCTTTCCCGTCTGCTCTGCAGTATTGATTTTGTCATAAATCAGGTGACCGTGTATGTGAGGGGCTGTTTCTGGACTCTCTAATCTGTTCCACAGGTCTATTTGTCTCCCCTTGTGCCAATACCCCCAGTCTTAATTACTGTGGCTTTGTAATAGCTTGCTCCGCGGTGTCTTTGTTCCTCGTGACGGCCTCGGCTGTTCTCGGCCCCCGTGCTCTTCGGGTCTGTGTGTTTTATTCCTCAGCAGCTGGAGGTTCTGAGCAGAGGGAGTGGTGGGATCTGACTTATATCTGAACGATCTTGTAAGGAGACCTGAGAGGTTTCTTTAGTCCCCTCGTCTAGAGGTGACAGTGGCTGGGACCAGGTGTCAGCCATGGAAGTGGGGTGCCAGGTGTGTATGGGGGTGCATTTTCAGAGTCCTGCTGATGGCTTTAATGAGGACTGCGATGCAAACAGGAGTCAAGGATGACCCCTGTATTTAGGTCCTAAGCAATGAACTAGATGGTCTGGGGGGAGGGGGGTCCAAGGGAGGATGAACCCCACTCCGCACACCCACTGCTTCCTCACCTGTGATCCAGCACACGTAACAGGCCAGAGAGCACTGCTCAGTTGGCCTGTCCACTCGTGTGCGTGTGTTTGGGGATTCGGGGCCACCCATTAGCTGCGTGGTGTCAGCTGTAGCAGCTGCATCGCTGTGTCAGTATCCCTCACCGGCATGCTCTCTGCCGTGAGAGGGAGGGCTGTTGACAACAGTCGGGTGTTCGCACAGCCTTTACCAGCAGGCCCAGCCGGGGCCTGAAGTGCCTTTGTGCTCACGATTTCATCTGTTCCTCCCCCCGCAAGCCTGGGGAATGGCCGCTGATAAGGCAGATGGCCGTGCGGCCATAAAACCCCAAGCAAGTGGCAGAGTCGGATCCGTGCTCCCAGTCACTCTGTTTCTCTGCCGCCTTTCCTGTTACAGAGTCGGGGACAGAGACGCTACTTGTCCCACATGCTCGTCTCATTCGCTCAGTCTTGTCCGACTCTTTGCGACCCCATGAGCTACAGGCCGCCAGGCTCCTCTGTCCTTGGGATTTCCCAGGGAAGAATACTGGAGTGGGTTACCATTTCCTTCTCCAGGGAATCTTCCTGACCCAGAGAGTAAATCTTCGTCTCCTGCATTGGCAGGCCGGTTCTTTACCACTGAGCCACCAGGGAAGCCCCCATGTATCTATGTAGCTTCTATCTATTAAGTCCTATACTATGCCCATGATTTTCCGTGTCCATGATGCTTGTCAAGGCCAGTCTACAAATACTTAACATGGGCTTACTGCAAGCTGGGTACTGTGCCCATTTCATTCAAAGAGCCTGCTTCTGTCCCTGGGATCACTACATTCTAAGGACATGATGGGCCCACCTGGGAAGGTGATTACAGTTACGAGGCAGTAACAACAACAACAAAAAATACAAAGGTATCTGTTCTTCCACTGAGGGGCTGTCCCAAAGACAGAATGCAGGAGTCCTTGCCTGACCTCTTTTTATTTTGAAAGAAATCCAGGGTTCTTAGTGGACTCCACAAAGCAGCTGTAGCACATAGCTCAACACCCTTACATGGTCCAACCCCAGAGGTCCCACCCAGCCCAGCCTATGGGGTGACCACATCTCAGCTCCAGCTTTTAATGCAAGGGCCCCGTGGTATGGAAGGGAGAGGCATGAACTAACCAGGCTAACTAACTCATTAGAGGAGACTGCAGGGCAAGACTCTCAGCAGATGTTACTGGACATCTTATTTCTGCTCAAGGGAAAACCAAGCAAATACACACCCCTGTCAGCGTGGCTAAAAGAACAAAATAAGAGTAATACAAAAGGCCAATGAGGATGCAGAGAAACTGAATCAGACACATAGCTGGTGGGATGTAAAATGGTCCAGCTATCCTGGAAAAGTGTGTAGACAGTTTTAGACGAATGAAACAGACACTTACCACGCGACTCAGCAACTGCACTCTTGAGCATCTGTACCAGAGACATGGAAATGTGTGTTCATACAGAAGCCTATAGACAAGACTCCCATGGTGGTCCAGTGCTTATGAATTCACACTTTCACTGCCAAGGGCCCGGGTTCAATCCCCGATCAGGGAACTAAAATCCCGCAAGCCACACAGCACCGCCAAAAAAGAAAAAAAAGTTTACACATGTCTAACCACTGATGAGTGGATAAACCAAATGTAGTCTGTCTCCACACTGAAATTTTACTCTGCCATAAATAGGAATGAAGTACTGTTGGCTGCTACACCATGGGTGAACCTCAAAAACAATGTTACGTGAAAGAAACCAGACACAGAATACCCCATATTACACGATTTCATTTATATGTCAAGTCCAGAAGAGGCAAACTGAGAAAGGAAGTAAATTAACGGTGGTTTAGGGATGGGGCAGAGATTGCGGGTGATGGCAAAGGGGTTTGATAGCTGATGAAATTTTCTAAAATGGCTGTGGTGATGGTTGCACAACTCTGAACACACTAAAAGCTGTGGAATTGTACACTTTGGGCGAATTGTGTGGTATGTGAATTGCATCTCAATAAGCTGTTGGAAGGAAGGGAGGAAGAGGCACACACAAGTTCATACCTGTTTCATTCCTGTCCTTCAGTGGGCACGTGGTTAAACTGCAATGCATTTGGACGATGGAATATGATTCAGCAATAAAAAGAGACAAACTAAGACACCCTGGTGTCCCAGTGGTTAAGAATCTGCCTGCCAAGGCAGGGGACACGAGTTCAACCCTTGGTCTGGGAGGATTCCACATGGCTCTGGGCAACTGCGCCCGAGCTCTAGAGCCCGTGCTGTGCACCAAGAGAAGCCACCGCAGCGAGAAGCCCGCACACCGCGACTAGAGAATAGCCCCCAGTCCCCACAGCTAGAGGAAGCCTGTGCACAGCAACGGAGACCCAGTGCCGCTGCCACCCCCAAATTCATTAGTTAGTGAATTTTTTTTTTTTTAAAGAACAGATCGGGCTTCCCTGATAACTCAGTGGTACAGAATCGGCCTGCTAATACAGGAGACATGGGTTTGATCCCTAGTCCGGGAAGATTGCACATGCCGTGGAGCCACTAAGCCCTTGCGCCACAGCTACTGGAGCCTGCGTGCCCTAGAGCTCGTGTTCTGCAGCAGAAGCCACCGCAATGAGAAGTCCACACACCACAACTCGAGAAAAGCCCAGGCAGCATTGAAGACCCCGAGCAGCAAAAACAAATACACAGACTGTCGACACAGGCAGCAGTCCAGACAAAGCTCTAGAGAATTACACTGAGTGGAGAAGCTTGTCCCCAGAGGTTACACACTGCCTGATTGCCTTGCTCTAATGTTCTTCAAATGACTGGATGACACAGGTGGAGAGCAGATGGCTGGTTGCCCGGGATTGGGTAGGCAAGAAGGGAAGGATCCTGTGATGGGCCGTCTCTGTGTCGTGTGTGGGCAGACGAGTCTACATGTGATAAAATTGCACAGAACGGAATATTCACACACATGGATACATGCAAAACTGGTGTTTGGGAGCATTGGGAGCACGGAGTATTAGCCCCTGGATCACCAGGGAAGTCCTTTGTGATGTGCTAAGTTGCTTCAGTCATGTCTGACTCTCTGCCACTCTATGGACTGTAGGCCGCCAGGCTCCTCTGTCCATGAGATTCTCCAGGCAAGAAAACATGAGTGGGTGGCCATGCTCTTTTCCAGGGTATCTTTCCAGCCCAGAATCGAACCCGGGTCTCATGTATTGTAGGCGGGGTCTTTACCATCTGAGCCACCAGGTTTATGCATAAACTTGGCTATGGAAAAACAGTAAGCTTCAGTTGTTTGCAGTGTGAGTGAACAGGTTAAGTGTTTTTGCACCCTTTGCTAGGGAACCAGCAGGTAGGTTCCTCAGGCTCTTGTCCATCTGCAGATCCTTCTCCAGGTGTCAGTCCTGCAGGCTAGGCAGGGAGCCCCGAGGGATCTGGTTGACATGTGAGCTGGGTAATACTCTCTTCATTTCAGAGGCCTGCTTTGCAGAAAATCCACGCCAGACTCTGCTTCTGTTTGTGTTTCTAATGACCCTGTTCCCTCTACCAATAATACGTCTACTCAGGGGCAGTCAGAGGCTGTAAAAGTGACTTCAGCACTTGCCCACAAGAGGTACTCGGGCCACCTGAGTTCTTTTCCACACCGTCCTTGTCCCCCAGTCATCAGAAGTCAGCCGTGAGCTTGGAAAGGAGCCAGTGTGATTTTCCAAGTGAGAATGCCCAGCGAGTCAGGAGAATTCTGGCTCAGCTCTGCCAGCACCCGCTCCATAACCTTGGGCACTTGGTGACTTCTCGAAGAGTCTGTTTATTGAGTGACTCAGTGATGGGGTTGGGCGAGACCAGCGGAGCAGAGGGTTTCCTCCTCTCGCAAGCCAGCGCAAACCGGTTGGTGGTGGCTGCTGGAGTTCCGTCTCAGAGGACTGTGAGGCCGCCTGGGCTCTGCAGGAAATGGCACTGTAATTGACTAGCGATGTCTGCCACGGACGTGGGCACGGCATCTGTGATAGGCAAGCAGCTGCAGGTGTCCGCCGAAGAGTATGGCATTTATCACCCGTCACTGGAGCTCTTACATTTCCATCTGCTGGACTGAGTGGTAGTGCAGTTCCAAACCCCAGCCTGTGTGAACGCCTACTTTGCTCTCCTCTCTAGAAAAATAAGAATGAGCTGAGAAGTTGAGAGGCTATTTCTTCCTGTGGTTGTTCTCTACCTTCCTTTTCGATTCTGTAGATCTGGTCTTCCAGCGCAGCCCATATTTCCTATCTCTCCATGCCCAGACTCCTTCCAGAGTAGGGTGACGAAGCCCAGACAGTGGAATGGGGCACCCTGGGGAGAACCACGCGGTTCCAAGGTGGGGGGGCGGGAAGGAGGCTTTGTGCACTGGCCTCCGCCCGCAGCAGCCTGCGCCCACCTCCTCGCTCCACATTCAGTGCCTTTTCAGTTACAAGGTCTCGTCGCTTTGTCTGGGTTTGCAGGAGGGCGGCAGTTGGCTCATTGTTGCCTCGGGTAATTGTGCTCTGTGTCTCCTGCACCCTGGCCCTGAATGGCAGCAGGGAGGGAGCCCCAGGAAATCTCAGGACGCCTCAGAGTAAGAGCAGCTTCTGAATTCTCTCCCATCTCAGAGCTTTCCACGGAAAGGGGGTCCTGCCACACTGCTTTTTAGTTAAGAAATACCTCGTGGGTTTAGCAAATATTTACAAAGCGTCTCTCATGAGGCAGGGACTATGCCAGAAACCTCGTGAACTCCCAAAAGGGAACGGACTATCTTGGTTCAGGGAGAAGTGGATCCAGGGTTCCCTCCAGTAGAATCCTCACGGCAGAGGGCAGGTCATACACATGGTTGGTCTGGTGACTCAGCTTCTCTAGGGCTCAGCGTTCATCCCTGTGCGTGGGTGCGTGCTAAGTCGCTTCAGTTGTGTCCAACTCTTTTCTGACCCTACTGGCTGTAGCCAACCATGCTCCTCTGTCCATGGGATTCTCCAGGCAAGAACACTGGAGTGGGTTGCCATGCCCTACTCCCGGGGGTCTTCCTAACCCAGGGATCGAACCCAAATCTCTGGCATTGTCTCCCGCTTTGCAGGCGGACGGGGAAGGCAATGGCACCCCACCCCAGTACTTTTGCCTGGAAAATCCCATGGATGGAGCAGCCTGGTAGGCTCCAGTCCATGGGGTCGCTAAGAGTCAGACACGACTGAGCGACTTCACTTTCACTTTTCACTTTCATGCATTGGAGAAGGAAATGGCAACCCACTCCAGTGTTCTTGCCTGGAGAATCCCAGGGACAGGGGAGCCTGGTGAGCTTCTGTCTATGCAGTCGCACAGAGTAGGACACGACTGAAGCGACTTAGCAGCAGCAGCAGTTGCAGGCGGATTCCTTACTGCTGAGCCACCAGGGAAGTCCGTTCATCTCTGTAGAATAGCAGGATTAACAGCTGTTTCCAGTTTGCCATAAGGACAAGGTCAATGCTATTGGTGAAGCACTTGGCCCTTCTTCAATCCAGAGAATGCTGTATCTGGTACCCAGAACTCCCACAGTACACTCAAACACGGGAGGGCACTACTTATTCCCAGCCCTCCTCCTAACTAGCCACACGCTCTTAGAAGACTTACCTTACCTTTCTGCTCCTCCCCAAGGATACTCAGAAGTGAGGGAGCTTAACAGCATGAAGGTCTCCAGAAAGGTTTTACATTCTAAAGGAGCATTTTGTAAAATCACGGGCTATGGCCGTGTTTCTCAAACTTGAAAAATATATAAACAGCCCTCCTTTTAAAAGAAAAGTCTCATGGCCCTTCCCCCCTACAGCAGTGATGCAAATATTTTTATTATGATGTTACTTAACTGTGTACAAATGTAAACCCCAGCATCAACCAACAACTTAACACGGTTCTCTTGGGACCATATAACCAAACACATTTTCACATTAAATACAAACAAAATCCAAAATCAATAACATTCAAATTAACAACATTTTTTTTTAGTGTGATGGATGATGTTGTTTTGTGGAAACCAAATTCAGAATGTGGGTTTTAATATTAGGAAGATGTTGCCACAGGTCCAGATCTGTAGTCGGTTTCCCTACTTTTCCGTCAGTCATACTAATGTGGAAGATGCTTGTCTGCATAAGTAAGTATGGGCAGGAGGGGAAGGATTTATATGCCAGTGCAGCATAATCAGACCTCTCTCCTGTCGGAATCTCAGCCAGTCATCAGACGTCCCTTTTCAGGCAGCGTCACTCAGTGATTCTGTAAAGCCATCTCCATCACTTAAAAATAAAAGTTAGCATTATAGTGTCACTGAAAATATCAATGAATAGGACAACCAGTTTCTTGCTGACTTGAGGACAGAGAAGCGTTTCATTGTTCCTTCCGGCTAATTATTTTCTTGTTGCAAGTTGGGGCACGTCAAGATAAGTTCAGCACGAAACAGCATTTCTTCTTAGCCCAAGTACTGTCTACCCTGGTACAGGTCTTTTGAGGTTAGCACTCTTGGACCAGGACTCTCCATAGCACTGTTACAATTCACATATGTAGGCATATATTAAAAATTACAGAGTGGGACGGATTGGGAGCTTGGGATTGACATATATACATACGTATGAAATAGAGGACTATTGAGAACCTTCTGTACAGCACAGGGAACTCTGCTCAACACTGGATGGCGACCTAAATGGGAAGGAAATCCAAAAAAGAGGGGATAAATGTAAACACATAGCTGGTTCACCTTGCTGTACGGCGGAAACGAACACAACGTTGTAAAGCAACTATACCCCAATAAAAATTGATTTAAAACAAATGACATTTTCTGAATACAAACAAAAGATTTTTTAATTATCCTACAAAAGTAGCTAATCTTGCCCATATCCCTCCCCCCTCCCCTCGTACATGTCCCCAAGTCGAACCAAGAGACAGCAGACCTTACAATGAGAAACTCGGTTCTATTAAGTAGGCTCTCACCAGAGTACAAATTTCAGGTCCAAGGCACTCTTGGGGTCCACTTAGACCTGTAGATCTTTTTCTCCAGCGAACCCGCTTACAGTTGAAATGCTACTGTTTTTTTATGCAGTCTGTGCAGTAGAAGTCACTCACTTGGTCATGCAGAGTTCAGTGAAGCTTTTGGAGCTCTGTAGCTTGCCCTCCCCACTCCAAATTTGTTGGGAAAAGATGGGGGCCAAGACAATTGTAGATGTTAAAATTAAAGCAAGAGGCTGCCCAGCGCAGGGGCTGTCAGAGCTGGAGGCTTGTGCTAAATCCATCACCACCCGTTAGCTCCATAATTCAGAGCACCTCACACTAGTCTATAGCACTTCCAGAATTGTGCAACCTGTATTCAACCTGTACCACTGTCTGTGGCAACCCTGGGAGTCCATCAGATTGCAGTTTGACTGCTGGCCCCTTCATCACCAGCTGTCAGACTTGAACAAGTCATTTAAATACCCACATCTCAGTGTCTGCATCTGTAGAATGGAGACCATAGTACACACCTGTCAGGGTTATTGGGAGGATTCAGGGAGGGGATGAAAGTGAAAGTGACGTGCTTCCCAAACTGTGCGCCGAGGTTCTTCAGGGTGCCTCAGTGACCTCAGAGGTGCACTGTGGGTTTTTCAAGAAAAACACGGCGACATCATCAGTCATGATGCCAACTGCAGCTTCAGTTGTTTATAACTATTAATGGTTTATGGGCTTCCCTGGTGGCTCAGACAGTTAAGAATCCACCTGCAATGTGAGAGACCTGGGTTCAGTTCCTGAGTTGGGAAGATCCCCTGGAGGAGGAAGTGGCAACTCACTCCAGTATTCTTGCCTGGAGATTCTCCATGGACAGAGGAGCTTGGCAGGCTACAGTCCATGGGGTCAGAAAGAGTCGGACATGACTGAATGACTAAGCAAAAGGCACATTAATGGTTTAGACTGTTAAGCTGTTATAATGCCCTCATTTTGGTTCAGTTCAGTCACTTAGTAGTGTCCGACTCTACGACCCCATGAACCACAGCACACCAGGCCTCCCTGTCCATCACCAACTCCCTTCACTCAAACCATGTCCATTGAGTCGGTGATGCCATCCAGCCATCTCATCCTCTCTTGTCCCCTTCTCCTCCTGCCCTCAATCTTTTCCAGCATCAGGGTCTTTTCCAGTGAGTCAGCTGTTCGCATCAGGTGGCCATAGTATTGGAGTTTCAGCTTCAACATCAGTCCTTCCAATGAACACCCAGGGCTGATCTCCTTCAGAATGGACTGATTGGATCTCCTTGTAGTCCAAGGAACTCTCAAGCGTCTTCTCCAACACCACAGTTCAAAGCATCAATTCTTTGGCGCTCAGCTTTCTTCATAGTCCAACTCTCACATCCATACATGACCATGGAAAAATCATAGCCTTGACTAGACGGACCTTTGTTGACAAAGTAATGTCTCTACTTTTGAATATGCTACCTAGGCTGGTCATAACTTTCTTTCCAAGGAGTAAGCATCTTTTAATTTCATGGCTGTAATCACCATCTGCACTGATTTTGGAGACCCCCAAAATAAAGTCAGCCACTGTTTGCACTGTTTCCCCATCTATTTGCCATGAAGTGATGGGGCCGGATGCCATGATCTTAGTTTTCTGAATGTTGAGCTTTAAGCCAGCTTTTTCACTCTCATCTTTCACTTTGATCAAGAGGCTCTTTAGTTCTTCTTCACTTTCTGCCATAAGGGTGGTATCATCTGCATATCTGAGGTTATTGATATTTCTCTTGGCAATCTTGATTCCAACTTGTGCTTCATCCAGCCCAGAGTTTCTCATGATCAACTCTGCATATAAGTTAAATAAGCAGGGTGACAATATACAGCCTTGACATACACCTTTTCCTATTTGGAACTAGTCTGTTGTTCCATGTCCAGTTCTAACGGTTGCTTCCTGATCTGCAGGTTTCTCAAGAGGCAGGTCAGGTGGTCTGGTATTCCCATCTCTTTCAGTGCTCAGTCATATCTGACTCTTTGTGACCGTGTGGACTGTAGCCCACCAGGCTCCCCTGTCCATGGGATTTCCCAGGCAAGAATACTGGAGTGGGTTGCCATTTCCTCCTCTAGGGGATCTTCCCGACCCAGGGATTGAACCTGCATCTCCTGTGTCTTCAGCGTTGCAGGCAGTTTCTTTACCTGTTGAGCCATCAGGGGAGCCCAAGCTGTTATAACCAAACTATTAGGTGTGTCTTTTGACCTAGGAATGCCATGAAAAAATTACTGAAGTGTAAGGACACCAGGCATGAACCAAGAACAAACGTTTGGGAAGCTGTGGCCTACTGTTTGGTACAAGTCACAGCTCGGTAAAGAAAGAAGATTGTTTTATTATAATTTAACCAGAAAGGCTGTGCCGGCCTCACGCTTCCATTTCTTCTCAACTCTTCATGCGTTGCACGTGTGGGATTGGTGTCCTCGATGGCTAAGCTTCCCTTCCTGCCTCCCTTTACTCCACCTCTGCTTGCTTGTAAAATGCATTTCAGAACATTGACTTCCCAGCTGAGATTTTTTGAAAAATCCTGGGCTGCCCGCAGTCATCTCAAAGGAGATCATGAAGCGTCTGAAACATAAAAGTCTTTAGAAGGAAATGCATTCACTTGAGTGTCCATGTGCTTCACAGGGCTCTTGGCGAAGGCTGGTACCCGAGGTCTCAGCCCCGGGGTGGGGGAGAGGGAGTGGCCTTGACCTCCTGACTTGTGCAGAGGATGGCCTTGACCCCTAAGCCTTTGAATTATACATGCTCCCCTGGTCATGGAATCCCCAGCACTCCCACAGCAGCTTTCCCTGCCCTAGGACAGGCGAACACAGCACCCTGCAGGGAAGGTGTGTGAACCCAGGGCCCAGCATTTTGTGTGTATGGTTTGGTGGTGGTGGTGTTGCTGTTCAGTCACTAAGTTGTGTCCGACTCTTTGCGACCCCATAGACTGTAGCAGGCCAGGCTTCCCTGTCCTTCACTATCTCCCGGAGTTTGCTCAGACTCATGTCCGTTGAGTCAGTGATGCCATCCAACCATCTCATCCTCTGTTGCCCCGTTCTCCTCCCGCCCTCAATCTTTCCCAGCATCAGGGTCTTTTCTGATGAGTCAGCCCTTCGCATCAGGTGGCCAGAGTATTGGAGTTTCAGCTTCAGCATCAGTCCTTCCACTGAATTGGTTTGCTGTGGTTTGTTTTAATTCTCTTCCTCCTAGCCACCTCTGACCATCTGGCAGGACTGGAGCTATGCCTTAGTGTGCAGATACAGGGTTAAACTCTATGAGCATGCCAATATGGCAGTTTTGACTGGCAAAAACAACATTTTTACTTAGTTCAGCCTAAGTAATTGTTTATCCTTAATTGAATACCTTCTATGTAACCGTCAGTTCCATGAATTAATGTTTGTGATCTCCCTTTTTATTAATTTTTTTCCTTTAAAAAAAATTAGTTGCACAACTAAAACAGAAATGTTTTCCTTGTTGAAAGAAAGCTTGAAAGCCAAACATTTAACCATTGCCACCCCAGAGAAATGTACATGATCCATTTGGCCACCCACCCACCTCTACCCCCATCCCCTCTTCTAGGTCTTTTCTCGTGCATTCTATGTATATGTGAACCCTAGTGGCTCAGACGGTAAAGCATCTGCCTGCAGTGTAGGAGACCCAGGTTCGATCCCTCAGTTGGAAAGATCCCCTGGAGAAGGAAATGGCAACCCACTCCAGTACTCTTGCCTGGAAAATCCCATGGACTGAGGAGCCTGGCGGGCTACAGTCCATGGGGTCGCAAACAGTCAGACACGACTGAGCGACTTCACTTTCACTTTTCAAAAACAGAATACACAATTGCATTGGTCCGTTTAGACTGAAACGGTGCCGTGTTTCATGTATCATGAAGAGTTTTTCCCTCCTAAAATGTATCTTGGCGATCTTTCCAACTTAGTCCCTGTAGCTCTGCCTCATTCCTCTCAATGTGCTGTGTCATCGCTTTACTCCATGGGAATCATGCAGCCCATTTTACAGATGAGGAAAGTGGAGTTTAGAGTGGAGACAGTCACAGAGCCAGCAGGTGGCAAAGCCACTTCTGACTGCACAGCCCAGGCTGAATTTCCTCCCCCCAGCAGCCTGCTCGGTCATCGTTTACAGACTGATGTATAACTCCCTCCTACCCAATGGGGCTGCCAGGCACTCCCATCATTCAGGTAAATGGAGAATTACCACTGATAGCATAGATGGCCAATTTCCAAGGAATTAGAATAGAATCATGTTGGAACTCCATGGAGTGTAATTGAATGCTTGATGATTGGGGCCTGCAGGACCCTGGGTCATCATTACAGATATCAGTTATCACTGCACGCTGGTAGAAACCTTAGTTCACAGGGTGTCCTGGCTGCTGGCCTGAGAGACTTTTACTGTGTGCCCATCCCCTGTGACAGGCCTTGTCCTCTGGCCAGAAAAGCAGGCTTAGAGAAAGAGACAGTGCTTGTCCAGCATCGGAAAGCTCAGGGACGTCTGGGGGTGGTGCCCCCAGCTTGGCCTTTAACATTATCCCACTAGATGTGTCCCACTTGAGCTTCTGCAGAGCACCGTCAGCCAGAGTTTGGACTCTGCGCTCAGACGCCACTGGCCTTCATCACAGCCCAGACCTTCACTCACTCAAAGGAACAGATGTGCAGTTTCTTCCTTTTTTGGGAAAAGGAATCTCTGAGAGCTGAAGAAACTTCAAAGTGCCAGCGGCTTGCCTAGGAATCTGTAAAGGGGCCTTGTCTTTTTCTCTCTATTTACAAGTAGATTCCTCACCTCGTCTTGCAGAAGGAGTAAGACCTTAGTTCAGTCACTGCAGAAATGTAAGAAAACCGTCAATTGGAAGAAAATTATAGTACTTTTCCCATACTGGGAAGTCCTTCAGTAAAGGGGTACTCAAGTCTGAGCTCTGTAGCAATCAAAGCAAAAAGGGGAAAAAGCACCAGCGCCTGCTAATTCTTAAGCTATCGTCCAGCCCTCTAAAGAGATACTGCTCCCATGGAGGGCTCCCATGGGACTGGCAAGATGAATTTTTTTTAATTTATTTATGTTTTTGCACAAATTTACAGCCCTGTTCTGGAATAGAATACAGAGTTTACACAAAACATTAAAATGAGCACAAGACAACTTTGAATTATATTCACGGAGTCTTATCTCGTCTGACCTTTGGGACAATGTGCATCACTGAGGCATCTTGAGAAGTCTCAAGATTAAGTGGAGAGAAAGGGCTGGAAAGAGGGGGATGAAAGAAGGAAGATGGTGCCAGGTCAGGAGGAGGCCCCGTGACAGTCATCGGTGCCGAGCGTGTGTTAGTGCACCAGCCCATGCTGTGACTGTGTGGTGTGTTCTGAGGGCAGCATGGTCCTGTAGAACTCTCTGTGACCGTGGAAATGTGTCCACTGTGACCGTGGAAATGTGTCCACTCTGGTGACCATCAGCTCCATGTGGCCACTGAGCCCTTGGAACATGGCCTGTGCAGCTGAGGAACTGAATCTCAGTGTTGTTTAGTTGACCTTAAATAGCAAATGTTTTTCCTCTCAATTTGAAGCAGTCACATGTGGCGGAGGCTGCCATACTGGACAGCGCAGTATGGAAACGTTCATACCTTTTGATCTGATGATTATGTTTCTAGAATTTTATCCAGAGAAATGATCAGAGGTAGGGACGAACTTGCTACACAGGGATCTGCCATGAAGGATTGCTCATGGCAGTGAAAAACTGGAAACACCATTAATACCCAGCAGTGAGAGAGGGTGGGTTGAGTAAATTTTTGAATGGAATGCCAGAGAGACATCAACAGCATTCATAAAGAACGCAGACGAGAGGGGAAATGCTTTTGTCCAGCAGTTAAGTGAAAGAAGCAAGAATCCAAATAGGGTACAGTGTGATCTCCAAGTAAACATGGGTAGAAAAAGACAGGAAGGAAGTGCTCCAGAACAGTAGTTGCTGTTGGTGAGTTTATTGTCACTTCTTATTTCCATCTCTATATCACTGTGCGTTCGGCAGATTGCCTACATGAGCGTGAAGGTCGCTTTAGATTCAGAAGGAAAAGTAGTTCTTCAAAATAAGACAGAAGAAGATGGCTATCCATTGCTCTGAGTTTCAGGAGCCAGGATGGTAGAAGATGTTTCTTAAAATATTCTGGTCAAACTCAAGACCCAGTTCACTTGTAATAGATCCTCTGAGTGGCTCCTAGCTTTCTCTCTTCCACATCTCTGTTCCCTATTACCCTTGAACTCCAAAGCCAACCCTTTAAAAAAAAAAAAAAATCTATTTGCATTCAGTAGAGCCAGGATAATATACCACTTTAGTGGGGTTTTCTTTTTTTTTCCTTTGGCTCAGCACTGTACAGAATTTCAATTCTTCCATATTCAAAACTCTCTTGCATCTTTCTCTGTTACTAGTAAGGCAAAGTTGTTGTTGTTTTGGCTGTGATGGGTCTTCGTTGTGGCATGCAGGATCTTTAGTTATGGCATGGAGAATCCTGGTTCCCCAACCAGGGGTCAAACCAGGGCCCCCTGTGTGGGGAGCTTGGAGTCTTAACCACTGGACCACCAGGGAAAGTCCCAAGGCAGAGTTTTACTCTTTTTAAAATTCTCTCTTCTGATTAGAAAAGTCACCTCATTCCAGAGCCTTTGGAAAACCGAGCACAAGCCAAAGAAAACCGCCCCCCTCCCCACCATGAGACACAGCAGTTGGCTTGGCGGGTGCCTTCCTGCGTCCTCTTTCATACGGCTCTGTAGTCAGGGCAGGTATTAATATCACCGTCTCACACATGAGGAGACAGCGGGTCAGCGGGGTTAAGTGCCTCGCCTGGGGTCTCGTGGCTGGTTAAGTGGCGGAACCAAGCCCAAGCCCGAGTTCTAGTCGGTGTCCCTTCCCCGGCTCTCTAGGTGAGGTTTGACGTGGCCCCCAAACAGGCTCCTCACCTATTCACGGGACGTTGAGAGCCTCTTGTCCTTCTGAGTGCGGCACTTAAAAGCTTCCTATAATGGCTCAGCTCACAGAGTAAGTTACACCGGGCTGATCCTTTCTTTATGGGAGTTTACTCTTTAAAGTAGGCACGAGTGACACAGACGGGGTTATTCAAGACGCGCGTTGTCGCACACACAACGGAGTAAGCTAAATGTTTACCCGACACATGGACGGGGGAATAAAGGCTTTCTGCAGAGAAATGAATGGGAAGAAAGAGAGCGAGTCATGTGGAAGAGGTTTTAATCCAGGCAGCATGATTGCACTTCCCTGGGACAATTATACTCTTGCCTACCTTGAATTTAAATAAAGTCCCTTCAACGGCTTGTTCTCAAAAGCGCTTTTTTTTTTTTTTTTTTTAATTTCACCCCAGCCTGAGCCATCACCTCGGCTTCTCTGAATATAGCCAAGCTCAACCCAGAATGGTTTAAAAAAAAAAAGTCACAGTGGATTTCTAAGGGCCTCCAGAGTGTGGTGTGTACTCTGGAATTTTCAGAGGCATTCCGTATCCTTAAGTGAATGAATGTTATGGCCTCTGCCTCCTCTCTCACTTGGAGGATCCCAGCCCTGCCTTAGATCCCAGGCAAGGGCTGGTCCCAGCCAATGAGAAGGGAGTTTCAGATCCTTTCTAAGCCCTCTCCATCCCAGGGAACACAGGGAAGTGCTGACCACACACTTTGTATTCTCCAGGGCTTATTTGTGCTTTTCTATACAAGCTGTGCTCCTGTTGGCTTCCCCAGGGGAGTAACAGCCTAAGTTTGAAGGAAAGAGTTGGCTTGATAAATAAAAACACCGCCCAGCAGATGGTGATTCGAGGGGGCGGGGGGCGCGGGTGTGAGGCATCCCGGGAAGGAGCCTCCCCCTCCCTGGCTCTCTCCCTGGGGCTTCTGACTCAGCCTCACTGGATGGGTGGACAGAAAGAACCCCACTACCACCGGCACACCCAGCCACATCTTGGAGTGGGCAGCATTCCCTTTGGGGAAGGATGGTGGACCCGTTCTGAAATCCTGTGGGACCCCCTTTAAGGGGAATGGAATGGGGACCGTCTTCCACGTCTTGGTGGTTGGGGTTTTTTCCTTAGCCCATCTCTCCTCCTCTTGGGCCAGCACTCATATCTCTAGCATCCCTGACCATTCCCCGCTGCACCCAGAAGCCTGCAGGGTGGGGGAGGACAGCGGCGCGTCCCCGCTCACGAAGTCACTCATTTGTATCTCATTTTCGAGTTATTATCGAGCCGCCGGTCGTGAGAGTGTTTTGACAGCAGCTGTCAGCAAGGTGCAGGCAGCTGCCATCGCCTCCGATTGGCTGAAGACACCTATGGCAGCGTGCCGAATAACATCCCAGCCCGTCTTGCCCCCGCCCCAGCCAGGGACTGGGGGGACCAGGGAGCCAAGGGTAGAAAAAGCAAACAGAAAAGCAGAGAAGGGAGACCACCCCGGCCTCTCGAGGCCCCAAGGCAGCCAGCCCGGCTCTCAGCTCAGCAGCGTCCGGAATCCATAGCATGTTTTCCGACTCCCGCTAGAGAAGACGGCCATAAAAGACTCAGATTGTGTCTCGCGTTTTGTGTAATTTATTTTATTGGAGGTTTTGGGGCAGCAAGGGTGGGGAGGATGAGAGAGGATCCATCCAAACAACCATTTAGGCTTGTCAGAGTTCATTTATTGAATTAGCGAGGTTACCACTCCGGGGCTCCCAGCTGCCAGCCCGCAAAGCTGGGCTGGATGCAGCCTCAAGCCTGGAGCAGAACCAGGCGCCCCGATCAATTACGGTGGCTTTTTTTTTTCTTTTCCTTCCTCCCTCTGCTCAACTGAAGTGCAGAGGAATGTGTGTGTGTTTTCCCTTCTCCCCTGAAGAGTCTCCTTCTCTCTGTATATCAGTCGTTCCACGTGTTTCTTTCTAAGCGCTGTGCATCCAAGCAGGGAATAAATAATGCTTTGTATTCACTGCCTTTTACCTAAGCAGTTTAAAATTCATTCTTTCTCTTCTTCTTTTTCTTTAAGTACTGGGGTGCGAGGCAGGGGAGAGAAAAATGTGAGCGACACCAGGGAGCAGCTGTTTCGTGATCAGGAAGCAAGCTCACTTCTGCCTTAAATCGAGGGTCCGTGGGGTAGTCGCAAAGACGCAGTGACCGCAGGAGAATGTAATCTTTATGTACCAGGCAAGGGAGCCCGTGTGTCATCCTTGTTTCCTTCCCCCCAAAAATTCCCACATCGACTCAGACTTCCACGATGGGGGTCTCTTACTTTGGGTTTCTGCCGCTGCAGTCAGACTTGGGGCTGAGATGGTGTAGGCGTTACAGCCGGGTACCCACCTCCTCCCTGCAGACTTTCCTCACCCATTGGTACCCAGAGAACTGAAAAGGGCATCCTCAGGATGCCTCTGTTTACCTCTAGCACAAGTGGTCACTGGGGCTTCACTGGTGGCTTAGTGGTAAAGAACCCACCTGCCAATGCAGGAGATAGGGATTCAATCCCTGGGTCGGGAGGATCCCCTGGAGAAGGAAATGGCAACCCGCTCCAGTATTCTTGCCTAGAGAATCCTATGGACAGAGGAGCCTGGTGGGCTGCAGTCCATGGGGTCGCAAAAGAGTCTGACGTGACTGAGCAACTAAACTGAACAACAGCATGAGCAACGAGTGCTCACCAGGGGCATTTGTGCCTACTGGGGGACGCTCGGCAGCGTCTGCAGTCGTGTTTGGTCGTCACAGTGTGCAAGGCGCTAGCAGCCTCAAGCGTAGGCCAGGCATCCTCCAGGGCACAGGACAGCCCCCCACAACAATAGAGTATCCTGCATAAGACATGGGTGGTGCCGGGGTGGAGAAACTCTGGACTGTAGGGAGAGAGAAACCTTATTTGCACAGGAATCAGCAGAGGAGCTGTGAGTGTGCCAGTGTTTTTAAATAGGGCTGCTGTCAGCATGAGATGAGGGGAGTCTGAGGGGTATTTCATCTGTAAAGCTGCCACTTAAGTAGTGCCACTGATGTCCCCGCCTTCATTGTGACAACCAAAAGCAGCCCCCTTCTGGGCGAGGGGTGCCTCTTTCCCTAAGAATCCCTGCCTTGGGGGCTTCCCTGGTAGCTCGGTGGTAAAGAATCTACCTGCCAATGCAGAAGACAAGGGTTTGACCCCTGGTCCGGGAAGATCCCACATGCCTCGGAGCAGTTAAGCCCACGCATCACAACTTCTGGGCCAATGCTCTAGAGCCCAGGAGCTGCAACCCCTGAAGCCCACATGCTCTAGAGCCCGTGTTGCACAAGCAGAGAAGCCACCACAGTGAGAAGCCTTTGTACCACAGCTGGACAGTATGCCCCGCTCACTGCAACTAGAGAAAGCCCGAGAAAACTAAAAAAAAAAAACAAACCTGCTTTAGTTTTGTTTTTAGTCATGACTGTATGCCCAGTGCCAACCTAAAGTGTTATGCATCCTTTTTTTAAAATAAATGTTTCATTTCCTTGGCTGCACCACACTGCATGTGGGATCTTAATTCCCCTGACTAGGGATGAAGCCTGAGACCACCGCATGGGAAGCGAGGCGTCTCAACCACTGGACTGCCAGAGAAGTCCGTTTGCACATCCCTTTTATATTTAGTCTTTACCGCAGTCCCAGGAGGTCAATGTTTTACCTCCATTGTAAAGATAGGAAAAAAATGAAGATTAGAGAGGTGACAGGCCTTACCTGCAGCCAAGAAGCAGGGAAGACAGGGTTAAAACCCAGACCTGTCAGAGGCCAAACTCTCAGTCACTCTGCTCACCGATCCTCTCGGAACCTCCTCTCGGAACCTCCGTCTCCTCACCTGTTAAATGGGTGGAAGTGATAACCATTCTCCCATCTCAGATGTTTACCTGAGAATCATAAGAGAGAATGCATGCAAAGGGCCTTTGGAAAAGTACAGGGTACAGATGTAAGGAAATTGTAGTGATTGTTGTACCTGCCAAGAATCTAAAGCCATCTGAACAGTGAAAAGTGTTTTTCGTGAACCCATGTCATCAGCTGAGTCAGTGGCCCCTGGAATGTGAGCTTGGAAGATTGCCTTTAAAGCTAGTCAAAGTTGGGGCTGAAACATGAAAAGTGGCCACAGGCCTGTCTCAGATACCCTTTGGGTGATCACATGCTGGCTTCTTCAGGACTGTTACGTGCTGTGTCATTAAACAAACTGGTTATATAATGGTATTTCAAGGGGGACGTTTTTTAAAGCATTGAGTTTATACAAAAAGCATCATGGGTGTAGTGTTTAAGTCCCCCTGACCCAGAATCTCAACAGAGCAATGTTCTGTGCTGTCTCTCTGTCCCCAGCTTGGAAGGGTAATGGGGGGTGGTGGTGGGCAGTAAGTCGGGGAACCAACAGCAGGGAGGGCTGCACATCCAAATCACCTTGGGGGCTTTTAAAAGTAGGGAAGACAGAGCCTCATCCCAACCCAATTAAAGTGGAACCTCTGGGTACTGGCATTTTTTTTTTTAAACAAGTAAGAATATATTTCTTCAAAAACAGGGTTGTTTTTTATCCTTGCAGTGCAGTTCTCAAAAATCATGAAATTGTCTTGGATGCAGTCATCTTACCTCATCTACAGACCTTCTTCACGTTTGGGGAGGGGATGGAGGGGCCAGGTCTGATTCAAAGATCAGTCCAAGATCACATGTTGCATTTAGTTTATTCATCTCTTCCGTGTTTGTCTGCTAGTGGTGTCTTAAGTCTCTGCGACCCCATGGACTGTAGCCCACCAGGCTTCTCTGTCTATGGAATCCTCCAGGCAAGAATACAGGAATGGGTTGCCATTCCCTTCTCCAGGGGATCTTCCCAACCCGGGGATCCAACCTGGGTCTCCCATATTGCAGGCAGAGTCTTCACTATCTGAGCCCCCAGGGAAGCCCAGTTTCCTTTCATTTTGGAGACATTCCCTGGCATTTCCTTGCCTTCTGTGACCATGACAGTTTTGGAGCAGCCAGCCAGTTGTCTTGCAGATGTTCCCAGTTGTGTCTGCAGGCTGCTTCCTCGGGATTAGATTGGATCGAGGCGCTTTGGTGGCGATAACCTCAGAAATGGCATCCTCTGAGGTGCCCAGTGTCAGGAGGCACCTCCGCTTTGTCCCACTGCTGCTGATGTTATCTTTCTTTTTAATTAGTTAATTGGTTGCCCAGGATCTTCATTGTGGCTCGAGGGCTCGAGGGTTCCATGGCTCAGTGGTTGCCGCGCACGGGCGTCTATCTAGCTGCATTACAAGGGCTCCGTTGCCCCACAGTATGTGGAGTCTTGGTTCCTAGACCCTTGTCCCTCTGCATTAGAAGGCAGGTTCTTAGCCACTGGACACCAGGTAATGTTATCTTTGACCACTTGGTTAAAGTAGTTTCTGCCAAGTTTCTCCACTGTTAACCTATTATTGTTCCCTTTGCAATTATCAATATTAATAGTAAATATCTCGGGGGGTGCTTTGGGGCTCTGCAAATATCCTGTGTCTGGGCTCGCCATACTGCAGTTAGCATCACTGATGGTGCCTGAATTATTCATTGCTGTTCTGGCTAACAAATGGTGATTTTGTAATTCATTCATTGCCCACGTTTATTGGTTGGTAGTCTCCTGGGAAGAGCCTCTCTGCCCTCTCCCCCACCCCCACCCTGCCCATATTTATTTTTAAAATTTTTATCAGTGTAGGCTCAAGAATTATTCAATGAGTCATAACCCATGATCATCATTATTTATTATGTTATTGAAATTGTCCCCAGTTTGGCCAATGGAAACTCCTTCAGGCTGGGATGTATCCTTTTGACATCTCTGGTTTTTTTTTCCTCTTGGAGTACTTCCTTATCTTCTGGTGTAACAAGATATTGCAGATTCATCTTGTACTTTTTCAGCTCCAGCCCTGGAACCAGCTATGTCTCCAAGGAGCCCTAGTTCTTTTCAGTAGATGGTGGTATTTAGATACCAAGATCTGGGTGCTGAGTGTGCTCAGGGGTCTCATGGCCTCTGGACCAGGATTTTAGCTCTTTTAGGGCAGGATAATTTTCTGTGATAGAGGCCATCTACATATTGTGGGACATTTAACAGCATCCCTGACCTTTAGTGCTAGATGTTGGAATTTTAGTGTCTGGAAGCAATGGCAGTTACAGAATTTCTCCAGTGGGAGAGACGGGATGTCTGCAGGGACTCATGTGGAAGCTGTATTCACACAGTAATGAAGCATACATCTTACTTAGAGAGCAGGTGGCATGGGGACAGTTGAAAGTCCTGAGGTCTGAGGTACCCCCAAGTCACTCCTTGAAGCTGTCTGTGTTCTTGGTCCAGCTCCCCTCCCCAAAACTCTCCGAGCCTTCTCATCTCCCTCTGCCTAGAGCTCTCATTTTAAATTCACCCCAACCCCAGTGCCTTTTCGCATCCCTCCTGGTACAAAACAGGCTTTGTCTTGCAACTCTTTTTTAGTATGACCTTGTTTAAAATAAAATGTGCTGGTCCTGGTCCTTTACCTCTGAGGCAGAAGTGTAATACTGGAACACAGAGCAATGCCCAGTTGGGATGAGGCTTTACAGTCTGCAGAGCCCTTCTGTGAACCCCTGTGGTGGTGACCTGGCCAGGTCACACATAGGTCAGTGCTGTGGCCACCTGCCCAGAGTCCCACAGGCCAGGTTGCCGATGTTGCTGAACAACCTGTTAAAACTTGAAGAACCCGGCAGCCTGTTAGTCTGTCCATTCCAAGAGGAGTGAAGATTTTCTTCTTCTTCTTTTTTAATATTTATTTATTTGGCTGCACTGGGTCTTAGTTGCAGCATGGGGGATCTTTCGTTGCGGCATGCAAACTCTGAGTTACAGCGTGGAGGGTCAAGTTCCCTGACCAGGGCTTGAGCCCAGGCCCCCTGCCTTGGAAGCCTGGAGTCCCGGCCACTGGACCACCAGGGAAGTCCGGAGGTTTTCCTTCTTTTCCCCACAAGCCGGGAGATCCTCCCCCCACACCCCCACCTCCCCACTGAATCTCCTCCTGTATTACCGCTGTTTGGTGTCTGGCACCCCAATTTCAGAGCTTCCCCCGACACATCCCCAGACAGCTCCAGGCTGGACTTCCCAGGACCCCTGCCTGCTGTTGGGGCCTGGCGGTTTCACGGCGGGAGTTGCAGTTATGAGAGGCTTAGCAGCTGGGGTGCTGACCACTGGGTGTGGTCCTGGACACACCCTCGGGTGGAGGGTGTCTGCATCACCTGTGTGGGTGGAGTTGGCTTCCATTCAGACGGATTGGTCACCTAAAAGAGCCATTCACCACCCCCAGAGTTAGTGTTATTTCCAGAGTCAGTGGTGTAAGGAACAATGGTGGTTCATAGAATGAAGGGTTTCTCTAGCTCCTAGAAGCAAGCTCCACTCAAGTCAGGGAAACAGGAGGTCACAGTGCCATAAACGTGACTCCCTTTCTCGTCCACATCCTCCGTCCACAGTGCCACCTAGCATCCTGACCGTCCTGTCCTCTCCTGTCCCCAACTTCGTCCTCCTCCATCCATGGGCCCCCGAAGGAAGGAGGAAGCCACTCAAAAGCTTTGACAGGCAGTGGCTTTAAAGAAAGCTTCCCAGGTGGCACAGTGGTAAGGAATCCACCTGCCAATGCAAGAGACATGGGTTCGATCCCTGAGTTGGGAAGATCCCCTGGAGGGGGAAATGGCAACCCACTCCCATATTCTTGTCTGGAAAATCCCTTGGACAGAGGAGCCTGGTGGGCTGCAGTCCATGGGGTCACAGAGAGTGGGATATGCATGCACAGCTTTAAATAAAGACCCTTGAGGCTCTGGATATAAAAGGAACATAGCTGACAGCCGGAGAAAGGCACAGTTGGGAGTGGATGTCCCTACAGCTTTTCTAATTCACTCGTTTCTCTGCTGCAAAGGTAGATAGGGAAGGCATGCCCACCTGGGTCCTGGGAAGAAATGTTCTCAGCCTCCCATCTCTCCAGTCGGGAACCTTCTCTAGCTGCGGGTGCTTCGATTATTTTTTGGAGGTGGGGACATCAGGCCACACGACACTCGTCCTCCTTCCTCCGTTCCCATGACAGATCGTTAAATTATTCCACAGGAGCCAGCGCTCAGGCTAAATGACCGCAACAGCCGTATCATGGCAACTATACCTGCCTCCGGTTCTATCACTTTGTTCTGCAGCCACGGCTGCCGAGAAACTTGGTTGAGAAGTCGTTTTCAGCGCCGGGCGGGGAATCCAAGACAATAAGTGTTCCAAAGCTCCCTCCCGTGTCCACACACCCTTTAGAGCAATGCCCTAGTTAGGGCAAAGCTTGCCCGTGTAACGAAGCAGATTGAGGGGATGGGCATTTGGGAGGTAATGTAGCTGCTTAGGTTGGCAGACTAAAAACTAAAGGGTATTACAGACTAAGTGGGAAAAATTTTTTTAATTTTTATGTATTGATTATTATTATTTGAGGGGGCTGCTATGCTGGGTCTTCGTCACTGCATGCAGGCTTTCTCTAGTTGCAGCGAGTTACTCTCTGGGCTTCCCAGGTGGCACTAGTGGTAAAGAACCAGCCTGTCAGTACAGGAGACAGAAGAGATACAGGTTCGATCCCTGGGTCGGGAAGATGCCCCTGGAGGAGGAAATGACAACCCACTCCAGTATCCTTGCCTGGAGAATCCCCATGAATAGAGGAGCCTAGCGGGCTACAGTCCACCGGGTCGCAAAGATTCAGACACGGCTGGAGCGGCTGAGCAGGCACGATCCCTAGTGGTGGTGCTCCGGCTTCTCATTGCAGTGGCTTCTCTCGCTGCAGAGCACAGGTCTCGGGTGCGTGGACTCACTAGTCAGGGCACATGGGCTTAGTTGCCTGTTTCATGTGGCATCTTCCTGAACCAGGGATGAGACCCATGTCCACTGCATTAGCAGGCATATTCTTAACCACTGGACCTCCAGGGAAGTCCGACCAAGTAACATTTGATGAGGTCCATGGGGCGGCAAAGAGTCGGACATGACTAAGCGACTGAGCACAGAGCCACAGATATCTTCATTTGGTTCTCCCCACACCAGAAGCTTGGAGAAAGGATGTAGGTATAGAGAGATTGGCAGGTGACCCGGGAGCACCGAGGGGAGGTCAGAAGGAGCAGTCATACACAGTGGGGCAGCCGAGGCACTGCTGTTCACCAGGGCCTAATCCCACGGAGACTCCTGAGATGGGCACAGAAGGCCTTTCTAGAACAGTCCGCCTGAGAGCCCGCACCCTGCCAGCTGGACTGCCCCCCGGGGCCAGGGCTGCACTTGGGATTGAGCAGGCACTGGGAGCAGAGTGGAGGCCGCCGGAGCGGGGGCGCTGGCAGGGAGGGGGAGTCGGAGTCCTCGGGGGTCCAGCCACCACAGCTGCAACCACATGCCAGCCCTGGGGAGGGGGCGCGTGACACCGAGTCTGGTCCCTTGCACTGCTCCCCACGGGCAGCCGCTGTAGCTGGTGGCTTGTGCTTCTCTCCAGAAATAGTGCTGTGAGTACATGCCCTCCTGTGTCCTGCTGTCTCCCTGCTGGGTTTTGTTTTCTTTTTTTAACTCCCTGGCACCTGTTTTTTGGTTTTGTCTTCTTTTGTGTTGTCTTCCACTTAATCGACTATCTTGGCTAAGTCTGGTTTGGGAGCAGTTTTCTAACATTGCACCCCCTAAGGGGAGTGGGGAGAAGGAAGAGGGGAGTGCCCTATTCTTCTGAGCACAGCGTCCTCTCCTCCAAGGACAGAGTGTTCAGGCGGATATTCTTTTCTCGTAGTCCTAGAAAAGCTGAGTTGGGGGCTGCTGGAGTGTCTCCAAGCCTAGCCATCTGCAATGGCAGGCTCCCGGGAAACCATCCCCTATTAGGGTCTCCTCCAGTGGATGTCGCCTTGGGAAGGCGAGGGGGGAGGCCTAATGATACTTTCTGCAAACCTCCCTAATTACCAGCCGACATGAATTTTCTCACGGCCTCTGATAGTGCCCCCTGCTCATACAGGCAGACCTCGGAGATACTGTGGTTCAGATCCAGGCCGCATCAATCAGGAGATTCACAATAAAGTGAGGCGCACACACATTCTCTTTGGTTTCCCAGCACACATAAAAGTTATGTGTTCACTCTGCTATTAAGAAAGTCTATGAAGTGTGCAACACGTTGTGTCTAAAACAATAATGTACTTCCCTTAATTGAAAAGTACCTTCCTGAGAAGTCCCTGGCAGTCCAAGGGTTATGACTCAGTGCTTTCACTGCTGAGGGATCCAGCCAGGTTCAATTCCTGATTGGGGAACTAAGATCCCACAAGCCACTCACCGTGGCCTAAATAAATAAATAGTTCCTGATTGCTTAAAAATACCAAAATGATTACAGTCATCACATCCAAGATCACTGATCAGGGACCATCACAACCAATGTAACAGCGATGTGAAAGTTTGAAATGTTTCAACAATTACTAGAATGTGATACAGAGACACAAAGGAACCAGATACTGCAGAAAAAATGGTACCAGTAGACTTGTTCAATGCAGGGTTACCGCAGATCTTCAATTTGGTCTGAAAAAAAAGTGCTGTTATATTTACAAACCATAGGAAAACAAGGTGTGCTTATAAATACCTGATCGGGGAAACAAGTAACGCTGGAAGGAGCCAGGAGGTAAAGACATCTGGTTTTCAAGGTGATGTGAGGAGGACACAGCTGTGCAGGGGGAAGGTTCTGAGCTGGGGTGAGGGCGGGCAGTGACGGTGTGACGACCGAGGGAAGTGGGATTGGGCCAGAGGATGAGATTGGTCTGGAACTGCTGTTGTCAAACTTCTGTAAAGAGCCTGTGATGGTTAATTTTAAGCATCAACTTGACAGGGCCACCAGGTGCCCAGAAAGCTAGTAAAGCATCATTTCTGTCTGTGAGGGCCTTTCTCGAAGGCGTGAGCATCTGACTTGATGAACTGAGTAAAAGGCAGAAACCTCACCAGTGCCGGGGGCGGGGGAGGGCGGGGGACGGGCACCATCCACAGCCTTCCGCCAGAGCCCGAATAGAACAAAACAGTGCTGGAAGCGGGACTCTGCTCTTCTGCCCCCAAACATTGCTGCTACTTGCTCTCAGGCCTCGGAACTCAGACACAGCCTCGTGGGCTGTGTGGTCTCCATCACAGATACTCAGCTCCATCTGACTCACCAGCAGGCCTAAACAGACTGTAAGCAGACTGGTAGAGCTGTGCTCCATTGAAACCTTACCCAGAGAGGTAATAGGCCAGATTTGGCCCGTGGGCCATAGATTGCCAACTCCTGGTTTAAAAGAACCAGTTGCTTTTTATTCATCAGAATAGACAGGGATACTGGAGAGCAGGTGATGCCTCTGCTGCAGTAAGTGACCGTCCACCCCACCCCCCAGTCCACCCCATACACCATCAGTCAGTGTCCCCAGAACACAGTAGTAATGATCACTGGCAGAGCTGCTCCCCACCAGGGAAATCACACACACACACACACACAACCCTGCAGAATCCTAGGGTCCAAACCACACCTGTGCGCAGCTACTCTGTTTCGCATTGGAGAGGATGAACTCTAGCATCCCCAGGCCCTGGGGCAGCCCGTCCTGTGAGCAGAACATCAGTCTGTGGATGCTGAGCATTATCAATCTGTGGGTACCAGTCCCATCTCTGCCACTTGACCTATAGAAGGGAGGCGAGGCCAGGGGCCTTCCCCCTCTTTCTCATCTGTAAGGTGGGTTGCAGTCCTGGGCCAGGACTGCTCTGCATTGGCTCAGAAAGTCAGAGCTTGCCAGAGTTCTTACCTGCCTCACCTGGTCCCCTGTATTGACTCAGTCATCCTCCCCTTCATTTGTCCCTTGTGCTCTTAGCATGGACTAAGGGCACAGCTCTGTGTGAAATGCTTTAGACATTATGTCCCCTTTAAGCCCCACCACAGCTCTGTTGAGTGTGGGGGGTTGTTATCCCCATTTTTACAGACTCACAAGCCAAGGTAGAGAGTGGGGGAGGCAGCTTGACCCCCAAGCTTGTGTTGTGAGCCTGTATAACCCTTCTGACAACGCCTGTGCCTCCCGACCTCTGATGTCTCCCACGTTGAGTGGTTATGGTTGTGTAGTCGCTCAGTCACGTCTGATTCTTTGCGACCCCATCATGGACTGTAGCCGGCCAGGCTTCTCTGTCCTTGGGATTTCCCAGACAAGAATACTGAGTGGGTTGCCATTTCCTCCGCCAGGGGATCTTCTCGACCCAGGGATTGAAGCCTCGACTCTTACATCTACTGCATTGGCAGGCAGGTTCTTTACCACGGAGCCACCTGGGAAGCCCTGGTTTGAATGGGGGCCACCCCAAACATGGGGTGCGAACTCATCCTTGCCTTTGGAGGAACAGCTCCCCACCAGGGGTTGGGAAACAAGACATCTGATCTGTTTAGAATTTCTGTTTCACTGGGGGGCGGGGGAGGGGGGAGCGGTGGCTTGAATGGAGCCAGAGAAACCAAGCCTGGTTTTCTTTTCTCTCCCATCTTGCCCCACGAGGGCGTGAACACCTTTGATTGTTTTTCCTCTCCCAGTAATTCCCCACGCCCACCCCAAAGTGCACATCGCCCCAGGTCTGCTGCTTCTGAAAAAGCCGCAGCCACACTTCCTGTCTCCAAATGAAATGGGGGCAGCCGTGGGGGACGGGAGACGCAGCCAAGATCCACACCCCACGCGCCGAGAGGCAGCCGGGAGATAAAGCACATCCAGGGCTTTGTACGTTGCCAGAGACAGGATAATTTACTCTTCCCTTCTCTCAAACTTTGCAAAGGATGCTCTTTAACTCGCTGGGGAGATAAACAGTGTTTGTTGCGGAGGGGATGTGTCCCTACTGACGACTGACTCTTCTTCCCTTTCTCTTCACCCCTGCCTGGGGCTCGTTGGTTTTCTTACACCCGGAATCCTATCTGGCCCTAATTGGGTTTCTTATCACAGAAAGACCCCCCTGCCTCAACCCGAGACCCCTGTACACACCAAGATACGCCCCACGGCGGGACCCATCGTGGCCCCCACGTCCAGACTCTCTCCCTCTCGTGCCCCCGGAGCCACTGGAACTGGCTCTCCGGAGGCCATTTCTCTCTGTCCCTGACTCCAGACCCTTCCAGCTCTCGGTTCCCACTGGACCCTCAGATCCTAAACTTCCTCTTTCCTCCTGTAATTGAACCGAGCTCTGCGCTTGTTTATTCGGCCCCAAACAGATGGCTCCCTCTCACCAATCCATTTCCACCTCTCCCCACCTCTGAAAACTCGCCAGCCAGCCCGAGCTTGGTTTGTTTTATTGTCATTTTCTTTCCCAGGCTTTTAAAAATCCTGTTTGTCCCAGTCAGTCAGGGTGAGCGTCCCCCTCCCGCTTGGCGCCGGCAGGGGACTGTCCACTCCCTGTCTCCCGCCAGCCCCTGGAAGGGCCTCCCAGGCCTTCCATCAAAGGCTCACGCTGTGGATTTGCGTCCCGCATCGTCTGCAAGGGTGTGTCAGCTATCTTCCCCCTGGTGACAACCTGCCGGCTTTTCTTGGAAAGCTCAGGTATTGAGGCTGCTCAGTTATCTGAGGCACACTCCAGTCTGAGCCCTCTGGATCAGTGAAGGGGGTCCCTCCCGGGTGTGAGGTCTCAGTCTGGGGGCTTGCCCGGCAGACCCAGCGACCACACTGTCTGCCTCTTCCCAGCCATGAGTAGGGCTCGATGGATGCTCAGGATGCTTGTTAAGGGGATAGAGAGCTTCCTGACGCTGTGGAGGTCCTGGAGCTTTCCTTCTAACGGCAGGTGTCAGAAGTTTCTAGGATGCCGAGCTCTTTAGGAGCTGCTTTCCGTATCTGTCAGCATCTCCTTAGCCTCTTTTTCTGCTCCTTCCCATCACTCACCTGATGGCTTCCCAGTGGCTGACAGGCTCCAGCGAGAACCTGAGAAGCGGGTGCAGGAACAGAAGTCGGTTACTGCGGTGGCCTGGGGACGCAGTACAGCAGAGGAAGAAGTCGAGGAACTCCATGGTCATCCCTGGACATCGCCCTGTGGGTTCAGACAGATAGCCCTCGGGGTCACATACACTCTGGGAGCTCAGCCTCCATGAACCTTGCTCCCAGCAGTGAATGAGAGCAGCAGTCTCCACCCTTTTTGGCACCAGGGACCAGTTTCGTGGAAGACAGTTTTTCCCTGGACCAGATGTGGGGGAGTGGGGGTTGTTTCAGGATGATTCAAGCACATTACTTTTATTGTGCACTTTATTTCTAATCTAATGCCGCCGCCAATCTGACAGGAGGTAGGGGTTTGCGGCCCAGAGACTGGGGACCCCTGGATGAGAGCTTCCTGCAAGGCCCCAGGCACCCGTTTACCTCCCTGAGCTGTGTTCCCTGTTTCTGGCATCGAGGACCTGGGTCCTAAGAGGGACCACACATGGTTTGTTTTGCTGCACACCAGGCGTCATTAGCCCCATCCTGGGCCCTGGCCACACAGTAGTCCAGCAGGGAAGAAGGACCTTAAGCAAAGAGAGAGCAAGATACAGGGAAGGATGGAAGTCCGTGACATCCAGGAAGAAACGTGCCTCAGGTGATGGCAGAGCCAAAGCTGGTGTATGTCAGTGGCCCGGGTGGGAAGCTTTCGGGATCCTCCGCCTGGCAGTCTGTCCCGCTTTTATTTTGTAGGGTAACAACCAGGCTTATGGGTCTGTGTTGACCTCCAAGTCACTGAGCCCAGGACACATTACAGAAGGCGTGTCAGGACTGTGTAGACACGCCTGCCGTCTGCCCCTGCACCTGGTAGCCGCCGGCTGCTGTTCTCGGCCATGCCGTTTGCCCCTGCACCTGATGGCCCCAGGCTGCTGTGCTCGGCCAGTTCTTTAATAGCATGTTTTGGGTTTTTTGGATTCACACAGGGGTCAGCAAACTAAGGTGCACATGCCGGCCCCCTGGGGCTTCCCACGTGGGGCTAGTGGTAAAGAGCCTGCCTGCCAATGCAGGAGATGCAAGACACGCAGGTTCAATCCCTGGGTCAGAAAGGTCCCCTGGAAGAGGGCATGGAAACCCTTTCCAGTGTTCTTGCCTGGAGAAGCCCATGGAGGAGCCTGGCAGGCTATAGTCCATGGGGTCACAAAGAGCCCGAAGCAGCTTGGCACAGCCCCCTGCCTTTGTTAGTAAAGTCTCACTGGCACATAGCTGTTTGTTGACACGCTGCAGTGGCAGACCTGAGAAGCTGTAAAGGCAAAACTATAGACTGGCCCTTCGCAGAGGAAGTGTGTGAACCCCTGGTCAGCCCTCACTTCTTGAGGCCTTTTATTAACCTCTTGGCCCTTCTCAAGCTGCTCTGGGACAAGAAATTAGATCAACAAGTTTGCAAAGTAAAAGCAAACAGGCTTTCAGTGGGAGGGGGCAGGGTCAAGGGCCCTCCCATGGGTGACCGGTGGAAGCTTAGTGCATGGGCTTCCTGGTGTCATTCTCTTTTGCCCGTGGGACTCTTTGCTTCCTTCTGGAGTCTACGCGAACGCACGGCAGCATCTCCTCCTGCAGGACGCAGGAGCTGTGTGGAGCGGATGGTGTGCGACTTGCCATGCTCTGAGCCCCCTGCTCCCCGCGTCTCTGTCCTCGACCCCTAAGTGGTGGCGTTGACTCGCATCCCATCGGAGCTCCATTTCCTGAACCCGGGCAGGATGCTGCTATCGCCTTCCCACCCCTTTTCCTAGAAATGCTGTCGGGACACTAGAGGCTTGTCTGGATGCTGAGTTGCCGCTTCTCCAGAGAGATGAGAAGAGCCGGGCCTGCAGCCATGAGGCAGGCATGCTCACTGTTGCGCCCCGGCAGCCCTCAGTCACTCTGTGGTCCATGTTCAGTCTCCCCGGGATGCCTTCCTCTTGATGCATCAGGAAGTGGGAGATGCTGTTGGCAGCTGTGGGCTCCTGATTGGCACTACAATGGGGGGACCATCAGTGGAGAGTTTCTAATCCCCCCAGTGACTAGAACTTTTCTACTTGACCACGTCTGCCCCTTAAGATCCCTTCAAAACCTTACAAGCTCAGCGGAAGTTCTCCCTGTATTTGTAAGATCTGGTTTCTCTCTTTTTTTTTTTTTCCTTCACATCCTCCTTGTCTTCGTCCACCCACCATCCACAGTCCCCAGTTAGGACCTTGTGGATCACTGGGAGACCTGTGCGCTTAGCTTGAGGTGTCAGAACAGGCCATGTTAGTTTGGGAGAGTGGTGTGGGCCTGATGGCAATCAACCAGAGGTCATCTGGCTTCATGACACGCAGTCCTCCCTAGGATTCTGAGCGTTAAGATGGATCCAGAAGAAATGACGTTGAAGGGGCCCTTCTGTGTGTGTATGGATGTGGCAGAGGAGGGGGTGGGCACTGAGTGGAGGTGCCAGGGACTGAGAAGTGGGGTGGCCCCCCTTCATTCAGCCTGCTCAGGAGGTCTGGCTGTGACCTGGCAACGGGCATCATGAGGCTGTGGGGCAAGGGGCAAGGGGTATCTCTGCCCAGCACACCATGCCCACCCTGCGTAGTGGGTCCAGCTGCCTGCCCTGTTTAGCATGGGAACTAACCGTACCCTTTCCTGCCTCGTAGAGACCCCAGGAGGGTACAATTCTAATCCAGTATCAGAGGGCTCAGAGTCTGGTCATGAGGGGGGTGCCTGGGAGTGGTCCTTCTCTGAGTAAGTAGCAGCAGCGATGAGCAGTCACCAGGTATCAAAAGGCATCAAGTTGTACCCATGTTTAACCCTGACTTCAGACTTCCTGGATTCTCTCACCCTCATTTCCTATTTTCTGCAATTACCGTGGAAATATCGGGCACCACAGAGACCATTGCAGGAAGTCAGATACACAGCAGATTAATTCTTTAATCAGATGTAAGCCCACCAGAAAGAGGCTAGGTCTTAGAGAAAGGTTTTTTTTCTTTGTTTCTAATTTTTTTCTTTCCTCCCTCTTCAATATCTTCTGTACTGAGACTAACACCAAAGGGTGTTAAATTGGTTCTGAATGTCCAGCTCTGGCTGCCCACATCCTTGTAACGATTTCATTAGCCTGAATTATCCACTTTATTTTCTTGTAATGGGATTAGCTGTACTTGAGGCAGCGGAAGACCAGAGGGGGAGAAAGGTGATGGGGAGAGCATCCGCCACGTATTCCATTAGCTTAGCCCGGCAGAGGCGTGGAACCCACCAGAGTGCACGCCCCAGGCCGACGGGTGTGTCTAGGAGCTCTCCTTCCGAGAGGAAGAGGGGACATGCACTGCCCCAGTGGGCTCGCTTGGCCCGAGGAAGATGGAAGAGCCTGGGTCTGGCTGAAGGATGCCTCCTTGGGGACAGAGCTTCTGATTATCTTATAACACCGGTAGGACACGTGGAGAAGATGGAGCACTGCTACTTTCTTCAGGGCTCCAAGAATCACAGTCACACCTGGCCCTCTTAACCTCTTCTCCTTGCAGGAAACACCCGGGTTCCCCTCAGGAGGGGCCCTGACCTGCCCCGCCCGCTCCTTCTCAGCTTTGACCTGGCGCATCATAAGAGCTTGGGAAGGGTCACTCTCTTGGCCCCAGTACAGATCTGTATGGAAGACAGGGGTGTTATTGATAAGACAGCTTCCCTTTCTTCCTTATGTGTGGGAACCATGGCGTCAGCAGCCCCTGTATGGCGGGCTAATTATTCCCATTTTACAGATAAGGAAACTGAGCCTTAGAAAGCTGACCTCAGGTGCAGGGCTGGAATCTGAAGCCACATCTGACTCCAGACTTAGATTCTTTCAACGATGCTGTGACTTGGCCCCTCGTGGTCAAAACTAGACTCACTCTGAGCATTCCCCCACTTTGCACAGTCCCGGGTGAATTCAAGGTTTCACCCAAGTGTTCAAGACAAAGGCCTTTCACCTGGGGGTGTATGACTCTCTTACTTATCTTTCTCTTCCAAATTGGACTTCCCAACTGTGTTCAGTGGAATACCAGTGTCTTGGGAGATGCTCGGGAGGAAAGATTCAATGGCTGGATGAGCTTGAGAAATGCTGTTTTCTTTCTCGCTCTTCCAGATAAATCCTCCCTGCTTGAGATGTCTTAAAGGCACTGACAAGGTCTGCGGCCAGGAAGCTTGCTGAGTTCTGTTTAGCCAGATCTCTCCTACATGTATTTAATTTCAGAAGTCTTCTTACACAAAATACCTATAAACATCTTTCAGACAAATTTGAAACGTTGTTTTTTTTAAAGTTACCTGTTATTTCAAAAATGTTGTTTTAAGCCTATACTTGGGTCTAACAGATGATGTTCAGTCTGGGGCTGTGTCCTGAAGAATGGTGAGGGGCAGTTCACTGGCTGCATGTGTAGCCACCCACAAAGATGTCCATGCCTGGTTAGGTGCTGCGTGGCAAATGCAATGGGAAAACCCTCTCTGTCCTCAGGGAGCCCAAGGGGGCCAGGGAAGGGTAGGGCAGGGGCCCAATCTGTGGTAATAAAGAGCGGAGGAGAGTCAATCACTTGGGAAGTGACTAGTACTTCTGATCACTTAGGATCGAATCAGAACAGAACCCACATAGGGAGATGCTAAAAACTCAGCACTGAAAATATTTCAACTTTGTTACCAGTATTTGAAAACTCCATTTCTTCAAAGAGTCTGGACTGCAGACCTCTTTAGAAAAAAGATCTCCCAGCTGGCTGTTTAAGATGGGGCCAAGGGGTCCCTACCCACTCTGATGGAGCAGTGGTCCTCAACCTGGGCAGGCGCACCCTCACCTGGAGGGCTTGTTACCACCTTGATTGCCGGATCTCCCCCAGAGACTCCGATTTCAGAAAGAGAGGAGTGGGCGGAGACTTTCTGACAAGCCTCGCAGATGACACTGAGGCCACTGGTCCAAGAATTGCCCAGAATTGGGACTTTGCCAGTTTGCCCCAGCTCTTGGCCCCCTCCTGTCGTCTGTCTGGCCCCAGAAATTTTTGACTCGAGGGCCAGCGTTCTGTCCCTTACATTGTCCTGGCCCTGGCACATCTCAAGATGTTCTTACACACCTTCCTCCCTTTGTCTCTGTGTCTCCCCTGATTATCAGTCCAGCCTGGAAACGACTCAGCCAAGGTCACACAGGCGACGAGGGCAGAGCCGGGCCAGGGCCCCTCCACCAGAACCTCTGGGGAGAATCTGGGCTCTGCCTGGAACACGGGCCCTGAATCTGATTCAGAGATGCCATTTAACTGCTCATCCTCGAGAGGGTCATGCCTGCCTGCAGAGGACCCTGTGAAAGGCTATTGAGAAAAGCTAAGCGCTATCCTCCACACCTCCTTTCTCCCTTTCTTGGAAACCAGGCCATTCTCAGCCTCCAAGAGGCAAAATGAAAGGACTAGTGCACCGATGGTGATAAGGTAACCTTTCTGCATCCAGCTCTCACCGCAATGAGCAATGCGTAATTGGAGAAGTTCACTCTAAAAGGCACTCTTTAAACAGCGAGCGAGAACAAAAGGAGGAACAGTCTGAGCTTAAATATGCCTCCATGAACCCACCCCCTCCCCACCACCATCCCCCCACGACAGAGTAGAGGCCCAACTGGGGGTCAGCACACACCTTTATAACCTTCTGGGAGAGCAGTCACTGCAGGTGGAGCCTCGCACCGAGACCCCCTGCGCCTGGCTGCAGCTTGGCCAGGGTTGTCTGGAGGGAATGATGTCGTTGCTCTCCAACCCAGCAGGGCAGAATTCTGAACCCCGTTGTCTGGGCTCTGGTCCTTTGGTGAGTAGTCCTGCCCACCCCCCCCCCCCCCCCGTTTTGCTGCTGTTACTCCCTGCAGTTGAAGGAATCCCTGTGGCTACTTTGGAAGGAGCGTGGACCTCCAGGGGCCAGACACTCCCTGTGATACTATGTGGTTGTTGAACATGAGAGAGCGTCCTAAGGACAGAAGGACTGCATATCCTGGCCTGGCCCCAGACACGCTAGTGTCTGTCGTAATAGCGTATGCCTTGTGTGAGATGATCAGAGCGAAGGAGGGAGACCTGGCGCTCACCGAGGGCTCCGTCAATGTCAAGTGCGTGTTTTTGTGAATGTTTACAGGGTGTTTTCTGTGGGCTAGGCGCAGGCCAAGGTTCCTTAGACGCAACAGAGACTCGACCTTGCTGTCTTAGAGTGTTCTTTCCGTCTCTTGTGGTTCTTTCTGAACGGCAAGGGAAAGACAGGTAAACAAGCCATTCCAGACAGTGCTCAGAGGCAACAGAGAGTGCCTGGTGCAGCAGAGGAACAGCATTAAAGTCTGGGTTCTGCCTGGAACACAGAAGGCCTCATTGAGAAGGTGGCATTCAAGCTGAGACTGGATGACAAGAAGGTGGATCATGGGAACAGCTCAGCACTGAGAGTTCTGGGTTATGGGAAGAACAGGGTCATAGGTTCTGAGGCTAGGCCAAGCTTGGTGGCTTCGGGAGCAGGAGGAGAGCCAGAGTGGTCAGATTAGTCTCTCTTTCCCAGTTTATGAGGCCGGAGGATTGGACAAGGAAGCCTCGGCTAAAGGCTTTGCTCTGTACACATTCCAGAAGCTGGAGGTTTGGGTGATGGGTCATGTTGCCTGGCCTCCCTCGGTTGCAGAAACCCACCTGTCCTAGATGGAGGGATGGGTTTGTCCTTAAATGTCCATTCAGCCCATCTGTCCCTCCATCCTGCTTCAGCTGGGGCCCTTAGCATCATGGAAACTCAGTAAGGAGAGGAGCCATGAGACGGGACACCAGGCGAAGCAGCTGCCAACCTGCCACATTCACTTACCTGGTGGGAACTACTCTGTGGGTCCGTGAATTCACAGACGGACTCTTCATCAGCATGCGGGAACAGAGGGAGAGCAGTGAGCAGAGATCAGAAGCCCCAAGCTGTGGACACTAAGCAGTTGAGATGGGGAGGGGATTGATCCCAGAGTCCTCTTTTTGGACGCTTGGGCCACGGTCGGAGAGCTCATCACCTGCCTGTAGCTCTTCCCTGCCAGCCCAGAATCCCTAAGGATAAAGTTGATGTCTGGCCCACCCTCACCTCTCACCTGGCACCTTGCACAAAGAGCCCTTTGGCCAATTATTGATAGACAAGACAGACCACGCAAATGCCCCGTGAGCAGAGGCTCAGGGACAGACTGCCCACTTGGAGTTCAGCCTGGCTCATGACCACCTGTGGGACCTTGAACAGGTCACTTCACCCCTTGTTGTAGGTAATGACTCAGGGGGTGACCTTGGAGAAATCACGTAATTTGAGCCTCAGGTTTTCCCATCTATAAAATGGGCACAGCAGTACCTACATCATGAGGCTGTTGTGAGATCATGTGCAGCCCATGTGTAACACGCTGTAGGGCATGTGGCACTGAGAAAGACTGTAGGGCGGGTCCCATAGATGGATACATCATGTGTGTTGAAGAGAACATTGCTGGTGGCAGTGGTATACTGGAAAGGCTTCTAATGCCAAGAGCTTTAGCCCTTTTTTTCTCGGCTCTAGAAGAAACAGAAAGAAGCCTGCAGTTTATTCTTATCACAAAACCAGCCCTTCATCTCATTCTTGTTCAGACCACAGTGTTGTTCCAATTCTGGATCCCTTGGGTGGCAGCTGATTTCCCCCGCCCCCACCCTCAGTAATGCCTTGAGCACCAGTGGAGAGATGTCAGACTTCCCCCATGTGACTCAGCACTTCTACTGGGACCCTGGTTCCTCCAGTGGATCCACATAGGAGAGCAATAGGACTTGTGTCCTGGGAGCAGAAGGGCCGAGGCTCCCTAGGGTGTGCCTGACCTCCACGTGGTATCAGCGTGCAGGCTGGAAGGTTAGCCTGTGTATGAAGCCTCCAGACCCAGGCATCAGAGTAGCTACAGAATCATCAGGTTCGGCATCTCTGGAGGGCTCTCTCTCTGTCTCCCCGGCACTTCCTTCCCCTCCCCAACCCATCCCATCACTTCAGTGGAGGAGAGAGAGGCTGCTTCATCCTTTTCAGTAGCAGAGCCAAAAATAGACCCCCCCACCCCACCCCCCGAGCAAAGTTGCCATCCAGGACTGCAGCAGGTCTGGTCACAGAGTCTCAAGGGAGGGGATCCCTACACACACGCACACGCGCGCACACACACACACACACGTTGTGTCTACATTCAGACCTTGTGTGCAAACAAATTTGCATGCCTGGACTTGTTTATGAGGCCCAGGCATAATTGGCTTGCCTCGCTCCACACCTCAGCACCCCCTCCCCCCTCCCCCCACCCCCTACCCCCACTTCCCCTCGAAAGAGAAGAGAAACGTGACAACAAACTCCAGTTGTCGAAAGCCCACAAGTCCCCTACCAGTCACGCACTCCCCAGCATGGCGGAGACGGGGGTGGGGCTGCGGCGTGGGGGGAGTGATGGGTGAACCCGAGGTGAATGAAAAATAATTGGAAAAGTGAGGTGTGAGTTTGTTACTGAAGTGTGAGCGTGGTGGGGGAGGAAGGCGGGCCATGTTTAAAAGCCCAGTATGTCCCCTTTATTCACAGCTTCTGATACAGTAATTGCTATTTTGTGGTTTCTATTATCTACACAGTGGGGAGCATCTGTGTCTCCTTCCCAAGCGGTAGAGTCTGGGCTTGGGTAGGGGCGGGTGGGAGGGTGGGGTTCCTGGGTGCCCTGTCATCTTCTCCCTCTCTGGTTCCCTGGTGGCCCTGCCCAGCCTCACCCAAGCCTCTGCTCCCAGGAGACACACACAACTTCCTGCAAACGCCGCTCTTAAACATGGCTCCGTGGGCTTTGCTGCCAGATAAGAACCTTAATAATGGTTGGTATTTATATATCGCTTATCTGCAAGGAGCTAAAGGTACTTCATTGATTTTCTCCACTCCCCCCCCCCCCCCGCTGCCCCCCGTCCCACCACACCAACCTTTTTTCTTTTTCTATTTTAATTCTCTTTCAATATCTCTCTGAGATCATTAGTGTTGGCTTTATTTTCTCCCACACAGTAGTTTCAGCCAAAGCCATCCACGTCCCCAGCATCCTTTCTCCACCAGGAGCAAAAGCTGGCTTGGGTTTCACATCCCGGGCCGTGGGGCTTAGACGGGCCACGTGGCCTCTTTGGCGCTTTTAAGTTTTCTCATCTGTAAAAACAGGAGGCAGCAACTCGTCACCCACAGTTGTTGTACCTGGAAACGGTATGTTTAAAAGCCCTAGCACGCCGCAGGCACGACGACTCTGTCGTCGGTCGCTGGGGTGACAGCCACAGTGACAGTGTCTTGACGCTCCGACCGTTCATCCTGGGGCTTCACAGGTAGTGGCTCTGAGATCTAACCCTAGCCTTTCAGCCGTTTCAGAAGCCCGCCCTCTCTCGTCGCATTCTCAGGAGGAGCAGGCGGGCCCACCGTCACCCCTTCCCGGTCCCCCAGAGGGTGCTGTTGTCAGTCTCTCAGTCAGGTCTGAGTCTTCTACGACCCCATAAACTGTAGACCACCAGGCTCCTCTGTCCATGGCATTCTCCTGGCAAGAATACTGGAGTGGAGGGCCATTTCCTCCTCCACGGGATCTTGATGGCCCAGGGATCAAACCCATGTCTCCCACATTGCAGGCACATTCTTTACCATCTGAACCACCGTGGAAGCCCCAACCCCCCAAAGGATAGTTTTGGTTTTGTTTTTCAAGCTCCTCGGGTCCTGGGACACAGCATTTCCTTGGCCTTGCACATGTCTGTCTGGACATCTGCAGAGCCCAGACAGGCTGTGACCTCCCCCTTGGCCCACCGTCTCCCTGGGACAGGACCCCAGCTCCCTGGTCCCTGCCCTCATCCCTTATGGACTGAGGCTGCCCTTCCATCCAGGCTTTCCCTGCCGAGCTCTCATATCCCACTTCTCCAGGCCACGTGAGCATGGCTCCTTCAGTTTCTCCCCATCAGCTTTATTCTCCACCTTTTAATTATTTTCCTCGCCTTTCTCCGGACCCTCAGCTGCTTACCATGCATAGGGCGTCCACAGCTTGCAGTGCTTTGCGGAGAGGGAGGAATTAACCTCACCAGTCTCTCCCTCTGTCTCACGTGTGCGCGCGCGCGCACACACACACACATACACGTGCGCGCGCATGAGCTCCTCTGAAAGGAGCCAGGCTCAGGAGGTTGGAGCCCCTGCGGGCAGAGGCAGGGGGTTTGCACACAGTACAGAGGTGGAAGGAACTGAAACTCAGTCAGCTGCCCTCACTGAGACCTCAGGCAAGTCACTGGACCCCTCAGAGCCTACACGGGGCAATCCTTGCTTCACACTTGGCCTTCCTGCTTCACCCCAGATGGGGCCATGCCCCAGGGACAGAAAGAAAGTCCCCGCTCCTGAAAGTGGTCCCCTCCAGATAACTGAAGGGGGTGAAACACTGGGTAGTGGAGAGAGCTCCAGGTTCACGTCAGACACTCTCTGGCTCACTCTCCAGCCCTGCTGCCTACTCGCAAGAAGCACTTGCCTCCCTGAACCTCAGTTTCCTCATCTGTAAAATGGGCATGGTGAGACCAATGATAATTAATGTTTGTGCTGTTGGTGTGTGTACCCCGTGGCCTGGTGCCTCCACCCTCCAGGTGTGGCTGTGATGTCCCAGTGGTCATGTCCCCCTCCCACTATAGGTACTGTTTCTTCATTCCAAAACTACTTTCAGACATCCACTCTGAGCCAGGCCTGGGGTGCCTTGCCACAGATCCAGTGGTGAGCAAGATAGAAATATGTGGTTTCCGCTCGCGCAGAGCTGGGTTCCAGCCCCAGGGGGAGGCAGAGAATTACTTGAGTGTCCGTATGGCAGCACCCTGAAGCACAGTGGGCCCTCGAACCCCAAGCAGATCACCCAAGGCTGCTGCCTTAAGTCAAAGCCTAAAAGAGCCTAGGAGCCGGGGCAGGAGTGGAGGGCCGGGCGGAGAGACCAGCACACCCGTAAGTTGTGTCTGTCCAGTGCCCAGCATGGCCTGGACACATACAGGTGCTTGCCAGGGCCCCCTGTGCCTAAGAGCCTTCTCAGACCAGGTTTGGATCCATCCGATGCTCCTGCCCCTGCAGCCCCAGTGGCTTTCTGAAGAACTTGGGGCCAAAGGGCCGCTACATTTACCCGAAGGGGCCTACCAGAAAGTGTGTGTATCCCCTGCCTTCCGTGTCCAAGGCCAGCCCTGGAGGAGGCGCTGGGGCTTCGCTGGAGAAAGAGGCGGTGTATCTGTCGTGGGGCGCGTCGGCCTTTAGGTGGCAGAATAAAGCAGGGTTTGTGGACTGGGCTCCACTGGGCGCTCTCCCACCTCACCTTCCTGCTCATCCCCACCTGCCCAGCCTCCGGGCCCTTCCAAGTGGGCCATGAGTCCCAACTGGGGGTGGAGGGGGTGCTGGGAAGACTGACAGGGTGCCCTCCAGCCCCTCCCCTCCCTGGCAGGCCAGCCTCCTAACCAGCAGCAAACCCCCCACCCCCTGCTCAGAGAGAGGCCAGGAGGGGGAGCGAAGCGGCCAGGCGCGCACCAGGGAGACGTGCAGATTCATTTTGAGGCCTCATAATGCCCCATTTACACCATCCTGCCTCCAGAAATTGGGCTGGCCGATGCCTGGTCATGCTGACAGGACCGCGGGTTAACTCCTCGGATTTAGCTTAGATCATTTCACGAGAGCTTACGGCCTTTACTGTGTTTTTTTCACCCAATCGGTCTTTGGCCCTGAGGCGTCCTAGACCATCGTGGGTAGGTGCATATGCCCCGGCACCCGCAAGTGTGTGTAGATTTTCAAATAAAATAATACCTCTCTTCAGATGCCACACACATTAAATATTTATTGGCAGCAATCGTGTGTATATGTTTGATAAATGGACCTGAGGATAGGGTGGGGGCGAGGGCAGTGGGACAGGGTAAAAGCAAGGGAGGCCCCATCCTTTTGTCCCGGAATCTCTCGAAGGTTTATCCTTGGGGAGCAGGGGGTAGAAAGGAGGGGAGGGGCTGGGGGGATGGCCAGGGACCGTGTTTACCTGTCTGATCCCTGTTGGGAGGGGGCGGGGGGGCGGGGTGAGCCATTTTCTCCTCCAGAGCTTGGCCTGACTTCGCTTGCTGCTAAGTCACTTCAGTCGTGTCCGACTCTGTGTGACCCCATGGACGGCAGCCCACCAGGCTCCCCCGTCCCTGGGATTCTCCAGGCAAGAACACTGGAGTGGGTTGCCATTTCCTTCTCCAATGCATGAAAGTGAAAAGTGAAAGTGAAGTCGCTCAGTCGTGTCCGACTCTTAGCGACCCCACAGACTGGAGCCTACCAGGCTCCTCCATCCATGGGATTTTCCAGGCAAAAGTACTGGGGTGGGGTGCCATTGACTTCGCTTAGCCCATATCAAAACCCAGAGGCAGCGGGGAGAAGTGGAGTTCAGAGGGCGTGGCTGTGTCATTCAAGGGCCAAGCAATGAAGAAGCACTTCAGGTCCCTCCCGTGTCTGGGATCAGGGACTCATCCTGCTTACACAGTGCGGCCGTGGGGCCGATTTCAGGTCAGGAGACTGTGCTCATCCCGAGTCCAGGGGCCCCGGCGCGCACACATGAGCAGGCCCTGGCCCTGGCCAGTCAGGTGTGCAGGAGCCTGGATCCTCACCCCCAACTTGCTGAATATTTACCCCTGCCCTCCAACTCCCCAGGGGCAAAGGGAGGATGAGTGTGTCCACCCATTAGAAAGAAAAGGAAAAGTCTCCATCAGCGGGGTTGTCCCCTTGCTGCCCGGTGTGATGACCAAGGCCCGAAGGGAGGAGGTCACCCACGCACCCCTGCCAGGGCACATGCTGGCCAGTGGGGAGCCAGCACTGACACGAGTGTGTGCACACCTGTCTGCACACATGTGCAGTCTATAAGCACCCCACTCTTCTGACTGGCAAGGATCAGCAAGTGGGGATCAGTCCTGGCCCACCCTCGTATCTGCCCCCCACCCGGTTCCAGTGCAGGCAGTTCTGAAACTTGCATGTTTTTGTTCCAGCACCTTCGGGGAGCTGAAGACCGTCCGCTTGCCAAAGAAGATGACCGGGACGGGCACACACAGAGGCTTCGGCTTCGTCGACTTCTTCACCAAGCAGGATGCAAAGGTGAGACCAGGGTCCCTCCCACCCGGCCTCTCCTTTCTGGGCCATTTTGCCAAAGAAACAACAAGGCCTCTTAACAGATGTGGGTGCCCCTACCCGCCCCCCGCCGATGTGGGTTTCCTTTTCCCTCCTCCCCGCAACCCTACTAATTTGTATGATGTCCTTGGAAGAGAAGACCCTGGGTTTTGTGTTGGAAGAGGGGCAGTTCAGGGTCCCGGCTACTGCAGGTCAGACAGCAAGCGTGGGAGACAGTGTGGAGAGTGTGGAGGGGAGCCGGTGGGTGGTGCTCAGTGAGGAGGCCACCAGATAGCCCAGTGGGAACCCCTGGGGTCACCTCTGTCCCCACTTCTTCGCATTGGTGCCTGGGGCTTCTGTTTTGTGCTGGTTTCAGGTCAGACCAGGCAGGTGCTGCTGTGTGTAAGCACAGGTGCAGAGCTACTTGGAGAGAGCTTTTATTTTTGAAGCAAGGCGACCTCTCCAGGTTTGGGGCTTGGTGCACAGGGGTCTTGAGTCCTGATCCTCTCTCCCCAGCAGCAGAGAGGGGCAGAGGCTCTGTGACCCAGGGTTCATTCAGCTGTGTCCGTGGTCGCTGGGCCGTGGCACCGTCACCGTGGGCTCCCTCTGTGAGCCGTGCCGCAGCCCGCCCGCCCCCGCCCTGGCCTGGCATCCCTTGAGGGCTCAGTGCAGTGAGGGAGCAGCTCACACTGAGGGCTGGCACGCGCCCTGCCTGCGACAAGGCGTCTTTGGAGAAGCAGGGTGTTGGTTGGGAGCACACCCATTGGCCTGCCGCAGGGGTGGGTGGAGCTGGAGGTGGCAGCTCAGGGACACAGCTGCGGCCTCTGTGGGCCCTGGGAAACGCGCACAGGCAGAGAGGGCGCCAGTCAGGTGCCCCGGCAAGCCTGCCAGCCAGCCACCTTTGTCTCTCAGCGTCTTGAACTCAAGTGCCTGCTTTGTTGACACGTGGCCATGTTTGTCCAGACATCTGCTCTTCTTTCTTCTCGCCTGGCAGCCCTTCCCTTGCTTCTCATCCTCGTGGCAGGAGAGACCGCACCCCCTGCTTGCAGCCAGCCCATGCATGGCCTTGACACTCACCAGTAAGGGGTGCACCTGTCAGGGTCCCCACGCTGGCTGGGCGGGAAGCCAGGGAACAGCATGTCCAGAGCATGGCTCCTAATGGCTGGCTGCTCTGCTTTCCCAGCTCTGCCCTGTTCCTCAGTCTCCTCGTCTGTAAAAAACGGGGCAGTGACAGGTCCCACGGTCACGGAGTGAAGGCGGATGGTGACACGGGTCCTGGCACACGGTGCTCATTTGCGCCAGCCCAGGTCCCTTCAGGGCCACCAGCCCTCCATCCGCGGACAGGAGAGGGGAGGCCTGCAAAGTAGTGCTTTCTCCACTGCGTCCGTCGAACCCTCAGCTTCCATGTCTGTGTAGAACCACCGTCGTCTGCTCTATGTCAGGAAGACTGTGACCAGAGGAGAAATGAAGGGGCTTCACTCCTGGTCCCTAAATCACATCTTTTATTCAGGTACAGTTGGGTTTCCCAGGTTGCTCAGTGGTAAAGAGTCTGCCTGCCAATGTAGGAGATGCAAGAGATACAGGTTCAATTCCTAGATCAGGAAGATGCCCTAGAGGAGGGCATGGTAACCCACTCCAGTATCCTTGCCTGGAGAATTCCATAGACAGAGGATCCTGGTGAGCTACAGTCCACGCGATCACGAAGAGTCAGACACGGCTAAAGCTACTTAGCATAGCATGACACAGCACAGCCAGGGCTGGCTGTCAGGGCACAGACTCTACAGCCAGGATCCTAGCACTTACCTGCAGTGTGACCTTGAGGGGGTTCCTACATGCCTCAGTTACCCCCCCATATAAGACGAAAATGGGATTTTCTCATCCTGTTATCGTGAGGTTTGGATGAAGTGATGGTCTCAGAGTGGGATTTGGCTTCTGAGCTCTGTGTGTTAGCTGCAACGAGAAGGAGGATGGTGAGGATGGGGGTGGTGATGATCTGAGAAGAAGGCATAGAAGGAGCAAAGAGAAAAGTTGTCGGCACTGCTCCAGCTGGAAGCCGAGGCCTCTGCCCAGAGCTTGACAGCAGAATTAACGTGGCTCTCAGGGCCAAAAGGGTGGGACCAGACGTGAGCTCCCAGCCTTGAAATTCCACGTGCCCCCGTCCCCAGGACACAGTCAGTATCTTTGTTCCCTGGGATCATTAGAATGGGGCAGGAGGGCAAGGGTCCACAGGTGGGCAGGGCAGTGCCAGCGCCCTGCACCAGAGGCCAGGCTGCAAATGTCCTCTGCCAAGCCCAGTACAGCCCTCTGCCGATTCATGGAGGTGGCTCCTCCTCCCCCGCCCACCCCCGCCCCCACCCCTTCTCTCCCTTCCATCCTGGGCTCCAGGAGGAGAAAGGGCAGCTGAGGACAGCAAGGACACAACCCACACCCCTCCGGGACTGGCTCTTGCCACCCCTCACCTCACACAGGCGGCAGCCGGGTTCCTGAGCTGTCCAGGCCCTTTGTGCCGCCGAGGAGCGAGCTGGTCTCCCGTACAGTCTGAACCCGCCAGGAGCGCGCCTCTCCTGCAAAGATCCCTTTGCTCTTTTTGCTTCCCGGAGAAGCCGCCGTGTCTTCTCCCTCTCCTTCTCCCCGTCTGCCTGAAGAACTTTATTGTCTCCCGAGTGGAACATTTAGCGCTCTCCACTGACCCATAGCGCTGTGCGTGCTGCATGTTGGTGAATAGGATTCTGAATATTGTAAATACTTGGTTAGCTCAAGGGTGGGCGTGAGTTTGAAGAGGGAAAGCAACGCTGGAAGGAGACATTGAGTTAGAAAACCCCAGAGATCCTTTTTTTTTCCTTCTCCAAAGACAGCACTCATGGGAATCCCAGGGCTGGCAGAGGGGCCTCCAGGGACCTCTCCCCCTCCCCCATTTCTCAGGGCAAGCACCCTCCCGACCCCCAGAGGTTCTCCCTTTGAAGATCTGCTTTAGAAACCCTTTCCAGGTCTTGACTGAACCCTGACCACTCGGCTCCCTCACTAAGGGCTTCATTTCATCCCCATTTTTATCCCCCACGTGAAGATGAGCAGTCAGGCACTGTCTTGGCATCAGCAGTGACTGAACCTGGAGATGTAAGCCTCCCACGGGGACCCCAAGAAGTCCTCAGACAGGAGAAAAGGCAAAGAGGAGGAAAAAAAGGGGGAGGGGGACTCCTATGAGGGGCGGAGGCGGGGAGGAAGTAAAGGCCAATTACAGCACCTTGGGTCTGGAGCGCAGTGAGGAGATGAGGGCTGTGAAACCAAGTGTGTGACTCCGGGCACAGGGCTCCTCCCTGGCACCAGCTGGTCCACTTCACCAGCTGGCAGAAGAGAGAGTTAGGCTCCCCGGTCAGTCCCCGGAGGTATCCCCACAGCACCCAGGTCTCTCTTTGGGCCCCGAGCACCGGCCATCTGCGTCCTCCTCACACCGAGGGATTCTCAGTCTTCTGACCTTGCTCCATGACCCCGTGTTCCAACCCAGCATATCCTGCGGAACTCCATCATCTGTCTGCCCCCCACTCCCAGGGTCAAGCACAGACCCCCAAACAGGAAAGAGAATGCTAGCACAAGGCTCCACGGAGAGCTCAGGGTAACCAGGCAACTGAGGACAATAGTCAGAGACTCCAGCAACGGCTGGGCAGTCTTTGTGTGTGACACGTACTCAGCACACGCATTGTCTCGTCCCAACCTGCAGCAACCCCGGAATACAAGAGAGATTTGCATTAACTCGCTCCCTGGTTTCTCCGAGCACTGGCTAAGCTTTGTACATACAGGGCCGTGGGAAGCTGGGACCTGGCTCTTGCTGAGATGCTAAACTGGGGGTGGGACCTGGCCTGGCCGTCAGCCCCTATCGTAGGCTCCCGGAACTGGCAGGTTCTCCCAAACCTAGGGCGTTTCACCAGCCCCTGATGCCCCAGGCATAAATGTCAGTCCCTCTGAAAGGGCTGCTTATTATCTGAGCCTCCAGATGCAATGAGCCTCCCTGTCTCAAAGAACCTTCCCCCACATGCTAGAAAGAAGCAGGGATAAAGGTTGGTGAGAGCAGACAGGAAGTCCCAAATTCAGTGGTGTTCTCCCATGGCCTGGGTCTGCCCTTACGTGTAGGGGTGTTTGTAGTGTCTCAGGCTCACACAGTTCTCTGGGCCCTGATGATGTTTCTGGAAGGGGAGCCCCTTGGCACCAATTTAAAAAGCACATCCACTTCTAAAAGCCCATCTGGACGTTTGCATGCATAGGCTTAAGGAAGCCATTTGACAGATGGAAAAACTAAGGTTCAAAGGGATGGGGCCACTTGGCCAGAGCTGAGAAACCCCACATGTCCATCTGACTCCAAAACCCTTGTGTTAGCACTTCCTTCCTTCCTTCACATACTCACTTAAAGCGAGTGTTGGCTGCAACCAGATGGTGTGCCCAGCCCCTCTGCCCCATACCCCCAACCAGCCCCAACCCCTCCCCAAAGAAAAGGATTCACCAATTAGACATTTTGGAGGAAGGCCAAAAGGCTGGGCCTTAAAACGTCTCTTGGGAACAGGCCCAGGATGGAATCAACTCCTCCAGGGGCCCCAGAGAAGTAACAGGCATCCCTTTAGCGGCCTCCACAGCCCCAGTCTCCATCCAGCCCTCCCAAGCAGCTTTCTACCTGCACGGGCGACCTGGGATTCCAGACCAGCTGTGTCCCCGCCCATTGGCCAAGAGGCCACCAATAGCCGTTGGGATTCCACGTAGAAGCCGCCACCTTCTCCGTCTTTACCTGGACTGCCGATCGGTCACTGAGGAAGAAGAGCAGACTTGAGGCTCAGCAACCAGAACATTCTTTTTTTTTTTTTCTTTTCCTCCCCATGCATGCGCCTTTAATTTCTCCCTTCTCCGAGCCCACCGAGCCTTTGTACTTTTGCAGTTGCAGCTGTTTTTATTTGCCGCCGCTGCTGTTGTTTTAAAAGGTCTATTTTCACATGGAATGTTATCCAATTAGCAGAGCAATGTGTTGGCTTAAATAAACACTTGGGGGGAGCCGGCAGTAGGGAGATGGGACGGCGGCGCGTTGGCAGGCGGCGTTCTTCTCACTGGTAAACAGCCGCAGCTTTAATTGGGGGGTCGCTCCAGTTGACGTCTCCTTTCCCACTTCTCACTTTTTGCACGCTGCCGGCGGACGGGCCGGAGTGGGCAGGGAGGGGTGATATGGGCACACGGCCTCAGGCTCACCGCAGTTGGGGTGATGCTGAGCGTCTCGTAGGGGGAGTCCCACCGGGCCTCTCTGCACCTATGGACTTCACCTTGCAAATTCCACCAAAACGAGACTGGTGGTGGGAAGCGGTGATGGTGAGCGAGCCAGACAGAGCTTCTCAAGGCGGAGACAGACGCCTCCTCGCTGGGTGCCTAGCTGTGGTGCAGGCACCATCAACAGCGATCTCCATCAGGCTAGTGATGGTATGTGGTCTGCACACATTTGCTTATCCCAGTGCAAGGACTGCAGAGTACAACCTGCTCCATGGCTCCGAGGGAGTGCAGCCAGAGACTGAAGGGGACATGGCCCCATGGGAATGAGGAATCCAGGCTGTGTCCTCCCCCAGGCAGCCCATGTTCTAGAAAGGCAGGGTGGCACGGTAGTTAGCAGTGTGGCCTGGGAAATCAGAGGTGCCTCCTTCCATCTGTGTGAATGTGCACAAGGGGTTTTACGTCCCCGCACCCCAGGTTACTCATCCCCACAACCAGAAATAATAGTACTACCACTTGAGGCAGCTGTGAAGGTTAAGTGGAAGGATGCGTGCCAAGCAATTGCCATAGGCTTTGGCAGAGGGCAGCAGAGAAGGAGAGGCAGTGGTGTACTCTGGGCCCCTATGAGGTGGTTTCGCTGCACTTTGGAGACTGGGGTCAGTTGCCTTTGTTTCCCTAACTGAACGCAAATCCAGGAATTAGGGTGCTGTCCCCACTGGTCTACTGAAGCATGTGTCTTAAGTGTGTGCATTCATGTTTGTGGGGGTTTTATTTATTTATTTTTAGTTTTGATTGCACTGAGTCTTCATTGCTGTGTGGGCTTTTCTCTAGTTGTGTCGAACGGGGGCTACTCTGTAGTTGTCGTTCGAGAGCTCTCATAGTTGTGGCTTCTCTCGTCTCTTGTTGTGGAGCATGGGCTCTAGACGTGTGGGCTTCAGTAGTTGTGGCATTCAGGCTTGATTGCCCCACAGCATCTGGGATCTTCCTGGACCAGGAATCAAACCCGTGTCTCCTGCATTGGCAGGTGGACTCTTAACCTCTGGACCAACAGGGAAGTCCTCATGTTTGTACTTTAATTGCAAGTTTTGCCTAGTTCTATCATCAGGGCGGGTTTCCCTGGTGGCTCAGACGGTAAAGTGTCTGTCTGCAATGCAGGAAACACAGGTTCGATCCCTGGGTCGGGAAGATCCCCTGGAGAAGGAAATGGCAGCCCACTCCAGTATTCTTGCCTGGAAAATCCCATGGACGGCGGAGCCTGGTTAGGCTACTGTCCATGGGGTCGCAAAGAGTCGGACACGACTAAGCGACTTCACTTTTATCATCCGGGCCCAGGGCTAAAAGAAAACACCTTTGAATCCTGAGCCTTGCACTTGAAAGCAAGGATTTGGACTCAGCCAGCACATGGGCTGAGAACCCGGGATCAGGACAAGCCGCCCTCCTGCAATGAGCAGATGTTTATCCATTGCCACCGGGCATGAGTGGCCCGAGGCGTGCCCGCGTCCCTCTGTCCCTCTGTATGTCCTGAAGCTGCCCCACCCCTGTGGGTCAGAGTGGAGGCCGCGGGGCTCCACCGCTCTGAGAAGGGCCCAGGTTCAGATGTCCTCGTCTCAGATTTACTCAGCAGTCTAGACCAGTTCCCAAGGAAAGGTAGCCAGTCCAGCTGAGCTGACCACCCTTTCTCCCTCCCAGCAGCACAAAGTCATCATCATCTTAAAATCAGATTACCAGGAATTCCCTAGCAATTCTGTGCTTAGGACTTCAGGCTTTTGCTGCCGAGGGCCCAGGGTTCAGTCCCTGGTCGGGGAACTAAGGTCCTACAAGCCGTTGTGGCACGGCCCAAAAAAGTAATGAAACTAAACCGCCAAGGGCAGAATCACAGGTCCCAGCAAGCACAGGCCCTGAGATTAAATGCCTAGTCATGTATTCTCAGCCTCAGGAAGCCTGAAGCTCCACCACTTACTAATCGAGACAGTGAACACTGAGAAGTTTCTCGTCAGATCAAAGGCAAGAAAGCACCAAGATAAAGCTTTCCGTGCCGCTCTGAAGCCCAAGGCTGTCGCCAGACCCCGCCACCCCACTGCCTGGTCACTCTGGGCCCTCGGCTTCCTGGGGGGCCTCTTTCTCTAGTGGCTCTTTTCTCATCTCTGAGATCAGAGGTCGTGTGTCACCTTCCTGTTCCCTGATTCCATCCCTTCATTTGGGCTCTTAGTAGGTCCTCCAGTGATGGTGAGTAGAGTTGAGCTGTGTGGATGGATGGATATAAGGTAGAGACACCTAGTCATCTGAAAGATTGAGATACAACAGCCTAGAAAATGGGTCCCTGAGCGTTCCTTAGAAAACTGCCCTTAGCTCCACGATATCGGACCTCAGAATGGCCCTAGGTGTTAAGTGGAGGGCCCCCAGTCGGGGTCACCAGTGTTGTGCAAAGAATCCCACTTATTCAGAGGGCCAGCTCCTCCCTCATGGAAGCCAGAAGCAGCTAGAAGATTTGCCAAGAGCACGCTTACAGGAGTCCGGGAGTGTTGGCCCAGGGACAGAAATGATGTGTCCCTCAGGAGCACAGTCCAAAGGAGACAATACCAAATGTTCCAGGGTGGTGGCCCCTCCTCTCTGGAGCCACCGGCCCCTGGTGTCCGACGCCCTCGGCCAAGAAGGAGCCGAGGTCCCAGCGGGGCCAGCACTCCGAGCTCACGTGGTCGTTTTTGGCTGGTACAGGCCGTGATTCCTCCAGGCATCAGGGGCACAGATGGTTTGGGACGTGTTCAGGTGGATCTGGCATGTGTTGAGAGATGCTGCCCTCCCTCTCGGCAGGAGACAGCAGAGGGGCCGAGAGATGCCCTGGTCTTCTCAGGACAGGAGGCCTGGCCTGGGTCCCTGAGACAGGAGTCCTGCCAAGGGCATCAAATGGGCCTTTGTTGCCAGGAGGCAGAGGCCTGTCTCCAGGGAAAGCCAAGGAAAGACCTCCTAGCCGGCACTGGAGGCCAGGGCTCTCGGGGCCTGCAGTCGGTGGCTTAGGTCAGAGGAGGTGAAAGAGACATGCTTCTGGGATGGCCGGGGCAGAGAGCCGGGTGATGGGGACAGCTCCGGACCCAGGCCTGAGACCTGCTGTCTGAAGCGGGCCGTCCATCTGCCCAGGTCAAGACAGAGGGACTTCAGGCGGCCATCTGCATCAGCAAACAGAACCCAACCCCAGATGGTTCAAGGGAGGAGAGATTCGTGGAGGGGTAAGAAGGGCTCAGGGGCTCGCCAGGGACCATGCAATCTACCCCCCTCCCAGGGCCAGTGACGGTGGGAGCTGCTGCCACCTCAGGCTAAGGGACCTTGAAGGGACAGGTGAGGGCTTGAGCTGTCAAGGGGGAGCCACCAGCAGGAGCTGTCATCCTCGGCGGAGGGAGCAAGGGAGACAGTCCCCCAACCTCTCTGACCCCTCCCTCCAGCCTCATATGCTTGTCCTAAATTGAACCCAGGGCCCATGAGCCCTGGTTATTCCCTACAGGAGAGTCACCCCGGAGAAGGGGTTGCAGAGGAAGAGCAGAAACAACCAGCACGGGCACGTGGAATTGTGGCAGGAATGGCCCCAAAGTGGCCCAGTGAGGGGTGGGTGTCTTGTCTTCTGTGGCCTCCGCCTCTTTGCCAAACCACAGCATCCTTAGAGTTCTCTTCTGCACCCTCAGGCTTTGGTGGTTACCCCGCCGGGGGACTGATCAGGTGTTCAGCCAAGTTCTAGCGGCCCAGGGGACTTCCCATCCCGAGGTCCCAGAGTCACGCATGTTGGGAGCAGGGTCTCCTGTCCATCTTGGTGCCATACCCAGGAGTGTGTGTGTGTGTGTGTGTGTCTCTGTGTGTGTGAGTGTGTGAGGTCTTGGCCTAACCAAAGGCGGAGCCTCAGGCTTGATGGGCCAGATGTACTCTTTTTCCTGCCGCCTGCACGGACTGAATCCAGGGGCTGGGGGAGCCAGGGCAGGACCCCTAAGTCCCAGGCAGCCCTCCGTCTCTAGCCAGGACCAATCTCAGTGTCCCTTCCGGTCTGGAGATGTTTTCAAGATCCTCGGTGGAGAAGACTCGAAGGCTTGCTCTGTGTCTACTGATCATGTGTTGTCCCAAGCAGTGTGCTGGGGATAGCAAGGACAGAGACCTCCCTTGGAGGTCTAGGTCAAGCTGGGGAGCCTGGCACACAAGCAGATGCTGGAAGACACCTGGGGGCTCAGGGCACAGCATGGGGGGGTGCTGGAGTCTGTAGGAGGGGAGCAGGGGACCACCAGCAAGTGGGCTCTGACGAGGGGAGCCCTTCCAAGGCTGAAGAGAATGTTGTGAAGGCTCAGGATGGAACCATAGAGGCAGAAAGGATAAGTAAGAAGGACTGTGTGCTGTGCTGTGCTTAGTCGCTCAGTCGTGTTCGACTCTTTGCAGTCTCATGGACTGTAGCCCACCAGGATCCTCTGTCCATGGCGAATCTCCAGGCAAGAATACTGGAGTGGGTTGCTGTGCCCTCCTTCAGGGGATCTTCCTGACCCAGGGATCGTACCCAGGTCTCCCTTTATAGTCTGAGCCACCAGGGAAGCCCAGGAATACTGGAGTGGGTAGCCTAGTCCTTCTCCAAGGGAATTTCCCGACCCAGGATTCAAACCAGGGTCTCCTGCATTGCAGGCAGATTCTTTACCAGCTGAGCTACCAGGGAAGCCCGAGAAGGACCTTGACATGCCTACAAACTTTGGCCTCAGTTCCTCTCCTTGAAATGGGAGCATGACCTGTCTCCTCATGAGTAGGCTGAGGTCATGTGCTTAGAGTTCTCTGGAGCCCAGGAGATCTGTAATCCTGGGTTTGCAGCCCTTTGGATGGCAAGGGAGGAACACAGGCACCAGAAGCAGGATTTAGCGAGAAGCAGAGAGCTGGGAACAGCTGACTTTCCACTTCCTCCTCCGTTGGCACACCCAGCCCTGCACAGAGCTCTGGACAGCCGGCCATGACTGAGGCCCCATGGGCACACTGTGCCCGGAGCTGAGGTCTGGGAAGCTTTTCTCTGGAGAGAAGGTGGTATGGATTGGGAGGAAGGTGCTCTCAGACAGCAGTCCAGAGAGGCTGGAGCTGTGCCTGGAACCTTCCCCTTCACTAGTCCAAAAGCTCCAAGGTCTGGGGCTAGGTCTCCCCCTCACCATTCCCCTGTCTCAAATATATAACAGGCTCCCCTGGGCTCTTTCTTTTTTTAAGCAGATCATTCTTTTAAAATTAATTACTTATTCCTGGCTGCACTGGGTCTTCCTTGAGTGCGGGCTTTCTCTACTTGGGCGAGTGGGGGCCACTCTCCGTCATGCATGCGTTTCTCGTTGCAGTGGCTTTTCTATGGAACACGGGCTCTAGGCCCGGGGCTCAGCAGTTTCAGCTCCCAGGCTCTAGAGCACAGGCTCAGTAGCTGTGGTGCACGGGCTTACTTGCTCCACGGCATGTGGAATGTCCCGGGCCAGGGATCGAACCGATGCGCATTGCGTTAGCAGGCAGATTCGCAACCAGTGGACCACCAGCAAAGTCTTAACCATTTCCTTTTTAAAGTCCTTACTGAATTTGTTAACAATATCGTTTCTGTTTTATGTTTGCTTGTTTGTTTTTGGCTCCAAGGCATGTGGGATCTTAGCCTCCTGACCAGGGATCGAACCTGCACCCCATACGTGGAAGGTGAAATCTTAACCACTGTCCACCAGGGTAGTCCCCGGGCTCTTTTAAGGAAGCCCAAATTACTCGGGATTATACAAGGCCAGTTTTAGCCAGGAATCACTGTCCTTCCTGCCCGGGACAGTTTGAGGCCACCACATTCCAACCAGCAAGGCAATGGGGCTGGAAACACAACCTGATTTCCTACTCACCTGAGGGAATTAGAACCAGGAAGGGTAGTTCTGCTATTTTTAGAGATTCACATATTGTGCTCTAACCTCAAATACAAAAGAGCTTTCGTAGCCTACTTAACTATTGTTCCTGCTCTTCAGCGTGGCAGTGGGAAGTCCGGGGCATACGTCATAATAACAACAACAGCCAGCCTTTAGTGAGAATTACCATGTGCCGGGCAGTGTGGTATTAGACTTAATAGTTCATTGAATCTGCGCAACCATTCTTCCCTGCTACCTCTAGATTTACACGTGGGGAATCTGAAGTGCAGAGAGGTTAAGCAGCTTGTCCAAGATCACACAACTTACAAGCGATGAAGCAGGGATTTGAACCATAAGTAGGCTTAGACTGTAAAGAATCTGCCTGCAATGCAGTAGACTCGTGTTCGATCCCTGGTTCAGGAAGATCCACTGGAGAAGGGAATGGCTACCCACTCCAGTAGTCTTGCCTGGAGAATCCCATGGACAGAGGAGCCTGGGGGGCTACAGTTCATGAGGTCACGGGGGTCAGACACGACTGAGCAACTAACACGCAAACACAGCCCAGATCCAAGCCCCCAGCCTTAACTGCCATGCACCCTCGTGTCTTAGAGTGAAAAGCCCTTCCAAAGAGAAGGGGATGAAAATTAAGGGATGACAGGAGGCTTGGAGACGGAATTTTTAGCAATTCCCACAGTGAACAGGGCTTCCCTGGTGGCTCAGCCGTAAAGAATCTGCCTGTAATGCAGGAGACACAGGTTCGATCCCTGGGTTGGGAAGATCCCCTGGAGGAGAAAATGGCAGCCCACTCCAGTATTTTTGCCTGGAGAATCCCACGGACAGAGGAGCCTCGTGGGCTACTGGGGTGAGCCTGGTGGTCGGTCCATGGGGTCACAAAGAGTCAGACGTGACTTAATGATTTTACCACCACCACGGTGAACAGAGACTGCTCCAGGCTTTGTGTAGCACTGGATTGGAGCGCGGGTAAGAAAGAAACACAAATGTGACGACTGGAGCCAGAGAGAGGCCAGGCTTGGAGCATCACACCTGGACCCTCCTTCCAGGCTCCGTTAGCACTTCTTCAGACTCTGACTTAACCCCTCCCAGAGGCCACCGTTCAGCCACCCCCACCCAACCGTGTCTCAGGGACCCTGGCACCAGGATGAAGTACCCACCATGCCAGACTCCCAACCAATTTCTCTCCCCCCTCTTAAAACCCCAGCTCCCCCAGTCAGGCTGTTTCTCTGCCTTGCCAGCTGAGAATGCGTGTGTTTTAAAGCTCTGAATGGGCCATTTCGGCTCGGAGTCCAGATGCATTTTTATATCTGTGTGGGAAAAAAAATGCAGAGGCTCGGCTGGCAGTCAGAGTTTTTAAATTAACATTTTAAAAAGAGAGAGAAAGAAAGTTTCCCGCACCTGGCCCCGCTCAGAAAAGCACAGAGAAGAACAAAGGCATTTCTTTAATTTGGCCCCACCCACATTTAATTTTTAAGAGATAACATGTCCCGCCCAGGTACTTTTCAGATGCAGCTGTCTATCAAATACCTACCCTGTGCCAACCTCGGGGCTCGTACTGTGTAAGTCACACACGTAACCCCATTTTACAGGTAAGGAAACTGAGGCTCATAGTGGGGCAGTTGGCTTACCCAGGGTCACACTTATCTTCCTAGGCTGCCATGGCTTAAAACAGCAGTGTTGTCTTCTCTTGGTGGGTGCTTGCTAAGTCGCTTCAGTCGTGTCCGAGTCTTTGTGACCCCATGGACTGTATAGCCCGCCAGGCTTCTCTGTCCATGGGGAATCCCAGGCAAAAATACTGGAGTGGATTGCCGTGTCCTCCTCCAGGGCCTTCCCGACTCAAAGATTGAACCCGCATCTTTTATGTCTCTTACATTGGCAGGAGGGTTCTTGATCACTAGCGCCACCTGGGAAGCCCTTAGAGTCGAGGCCAGAAATCCAAGATCAGAGTGCAGAAGTGTTGGTTTCTTCTCAAGAAATCTCCGTTCCACAGCCTCTCCTAGCTTCTGGTGACAGCCAGCATTCCTTGGCTTGTGAACATCACTCCAGCCTCTGTCCTCACGGGCATTTACCCTGTCCATGTCTTCTCGTGGCCATCTCTTGTGAGAATGCCCGTCACACTGGCTCAGGGGCCTGCCCTGCTCCACCATGTCCTTGTCTTAATTTAACTGCAGCTGCAAAGACCCTCTTTGCAAATAAAGTCACAACCTGATGGGGCGTGGAGAAGGTTAGGATTTCCATGTATCTTCTTTGCGACAGGGACCCAATCCAACCCGTAACACATCACAGCCCACAGAGAGGGCTTGGTTCCAGTCCAGACCACTCCTGGGTACACACTGCCTCCTCACAGCATCAGAGAAGCCAGAGGGACATCCCCCCACAGCGTCTCTTCTCGTAGCAGATGGCGCTGACTGCTGCTGCTAAGTCGCTTCAGTCGTGTCCAACTCTGTGCGACCCCAGAGACGGCAGCCCACCAGGCTCCCCCATCCCTGGGATTCTCCAGGCAAGCAAACTGGAGTGGGTCGCCATTTCCTTCTCCGCGCTGACTGCTACCCAGAAACAAAAAGCAAGACATCGCTGCCAGCTGCCGCTGCTCCCCAGTGCTCACAGCACCCAGGGACCTGCCCTCTTCAAACTCAGTGCTAACCCAAGGCCCCTCTGCCAAGAGAAAAATCAGAGCTGTCTGTGGCAGCAACACCACCTCCAAGAGAACTAGCATCTATTGAGCGCTTGCTGTGTGCCCCCAGGCTGTTCTGGGCACTTTGAGTGTTATCGCTACTCTAGAACCCTAGAAGAGGGTGCTGTTAAAACACCCATTTTACAGATGAGGAAACTGAGGCCTAGGAGTTTTCTTTAACTAGCCAAGACCCTGAGGCTAGGAAGTGCAGGACCCGCCCTGCCCAGGCAGAGTGGCCTCAGAGCCCAAGCTCCTGGCCACCAAGCACCACCAGCTTCTGTGTACGTCAGGGATATTTTGGGAAGGGCCCCAGCACAGAGCTGTTTAGCTCTAGACCCGGTGATACTGAAAACGGAACCTGCTGGTGCCATACAATTCCATTTATATGAAGAACAAGCAAATCTGCAGACCTGGAAAGTGGACTAGTGCTTGCTGGGGCTCCAGGGGGCTGGGGAGTGGCTACCGGTGGGTCCACAGTTCCTTTTGGGGTGATGATGGTTCAATGAGCTCTAAATGTCTGTGTCCATCACTGTTCTGAAACAGGTTTGGGGACGGTCACATGACTGTGAATAGCCTAAAAGCCGTTGCATTGTAGATGGATGACTCGGATGGTAGATGAGTTATATCTCAGTAAAGCTGTTACAAAACAAAAATCAAAAAGAGCGAAGTAGGCAACATGCAGGGGAGGGTCAGAAAGGGTGGAAAGCAGGAGCGGGGAAGAGCCGGGTGGATGGTGGCGGCCCTGAGCGTGGTTCTGCAGAGGGCAGCAGAGAGCCGGGGGACAGAACCCCCAGGGCCGGCAGAGGACGTATCTGCCACCCAGTGTAAGCAAGGGGCCCACGTGCTTGTCATTGAGGTGCCAGACCGGCTCGGCTTCCCCAGGAGGCGCTGCCCCGGAGGAAGGCCAGCTGACTAACAGGCTCGCCGTCCCCAGACGAGGAGGGGGAGCTGGCCGCCTGGTCCAGGCACCAGTCGCAGGCCGGGACGGTGGCTGTTGTGACCTCCCCGCCACTTGTAGCTCTGCCCTGGTCACATAACCCCCTAGTGGAAGAGGAGCGCGCAGTGCCTCCTCACACCCCCGCCAGGGAGCGGGTGTCCTGGGGCCAGAGCTGGTCTTTAGCTATGTGGGGCAGGCGGCCAGGCTGCAGGGAGGTCTCCACTCATGCGCTGTCTCTCTCTCCAGAGAGCCTTCAACGCCCTGTGTCACAGCACCCACCTGTACGGCCGGAGGCTGGTGCTGGAGTGGGCCGACTCAGAGGTGAGCCTGCCGGCCCTGCGGCGCAAGACGGCCGAGCACTTCCATGGTAAGAGGACTGTGGGGGCCGGGCGCCCGGTCCCCCCGCCCCTCCATCTCTTCTGCACTTACTTTCTGTATTCCTTCTGCTTTCTCCGAGCCAGTGTGGGGTGCTGACCTTTCCGGATGGCATCAGTGGCCTCCACACCCTTAGTGTTTGCCCATCGAGTCCGGTCATTGGGAGGCCTAGCAGGAAGTCAGGGAGAGGGGCAGCCTGGGTCAGGGTGGTCATTCTCACCACCCCACCCCGGCCGCCTCCCTACCTGTCCAGGTGCTGCTGGCTGGCTGTGACTGCCACCAAGGGCCACAGCTCCCATCCAGTGGCCCTCTCCACCCAGCGAGTGCTCTCTGTCCAGGGTCCAGTGGCCAAGCCAGGGGCCCCTCGCTCCAGTTTCCCTGTGCCTGCTACCCCTTTACTTGTCTGTCCTCAGTTGCCCGTGTACTTCCTGCCAGGACCGAGCCCCGCCTCTCACAAACCTTGGTGGTATCACCTGGCCTCGCTGATGACTCAGCCCACCCCCGCTAATTATTAATGAGCCTCTGCAGCACTGACCCGGGCGGGTGGCCAGGGGTTGGGTCTAGGTGGAAGGCGCTGGATCCAGAGAGGCCTCCCAGCAGAGGTGACGCTTGTGCCCACAGAAGGGCTCCCCAAGGTTGTTATGACTATGACAATGGAGAAACAGCCTGGCCAGCATGGCGGGAGCAGGTGGAGTCGGAAGGGGTGGCCAGAGGGGCTTACACAAGCCTCGCCTTCTCCAGCATGTCGTCCAGAAGTGGAATGGAAGCCTTGTGACTGTAGCTTCGCCCACCAGACTCTTTAGAACACACCCCCCTGCCCGCCCCAGGGGCCTCTCCCGCCTAATCCTTCCCCACCACACCTCCCTCGGAGGTCACCGTCCCCAAATGCCCAGCAAGACACTGACTTTGCATATGCTCTTCCCTCTGCTCACAATGCCTTGCTTCAACTTTTTTTTCAACCTGGTCAGTGCCTATCTAGCCTTTAAGGCCCAGCGCAAAGGACACCTCCTCCAGGAAGCCTTCCCTTTCCCCGCTCCTCAGGTTATCAGTAATGGCTCTGTCCTCTGCTGTTTCTACCTGTGTTGCTATATCTCCTTGCTGCATCGTCGTGTATTTTTTTACAATTCTTCTCCTTGCTGGACCAGCGCTTTTCCCAGGGTGGAGACTGCACCACTGGGCTCACCTTTGTCACTGATGGGTTGATCTCTGAGCCCCCATGCCAGCCGGGGCCCGTCCAAGACTGGGGAATCCATAAGTAAAGGCAAACGAGAAACCAGAGACATTAGGGCTAAGTACACAGCCACAAGCACACAACTCAATAAGTCCCCAAATCCTATCTTTATCGACAGCCATTGACAGGCCCAAATGCACCCATCGGCAAATGTTTGTGTAAGGGACTCTTCTGTCCCCCCCACCTCCTCTCCCTGGGGCCAGCGGGCGAGTGCAGGCTCAGCAGTCCTGCCCTGCCTCGGAGAGCGGCCCCCTTCAATAGATTGATCTCCAAAGACAGCCTCCCCCCAGAAGAAAGCCGCAGCTGGAAGCGCTTCTGTGAGATTGGCCATCTCCCCAGGTCAACTGCAGGCCGAGGCCCAGATAGGGGTAGGTGTTAGGTTGGCCAGAAGGTTGGTTTGGGGGACTTGCCTGGTGGTCCAGTGGTTAAGAATCCACCTGCCAATGCAGAGGACACAGGTTCGATCCCTGGTCTGGAAACTAAGATCTCACATCCCTTGCAGCCAAAAAAAAAAAAGGGGTTAGGGTTAGGGCATGTGGGACAGTGCATGCCACCACGCACCACACCTACTGAGCCCACACCCTGGAAGCTGTGCTCTGCAACAGGAGAAGCCACCTCAATGACCAAGCCCGAGCACCACAACTAGAGAGTAGCCCCTGCTCACCGCCACAACTAGAGAAAAAGGCCATTGCAGCCACCAAGACCCAGTGCAGCCAAAAATAAATGTTTTTAAACAGTTTGTTCATGAACTATCCGGAGAAGGCAATGGCACCCCACTCCAGTCACTCTTGCCTGGAAAATCCCATGGATGGAGGAGCCTGGCAGGCTGCAGTCCATGGGGTCACTGAGTCGGACACGACTGAGCAACTTCACTTTCACTTTTCACTTTCATGCATTGGAGAAGGCAATGGCAACCCACTCCAGTGTTCTTGCCTGGAGAATCCCAGGGACGGGAGAGCCTGGTGGGCTGCCGTCTGTGGGGTCGCACAGAGTTGGACACGACTGAAGTGACTTAGCGGCAGCAGCATGAACTATCTTTTGAAAAAACCTGACGATGGTTTAAAAAAGATGGTATGGAAAAAATACCAAATGAACTTTCTGGCCAACCTAATGCAATAATAGGGGGAAAAACAGCAGTGAATTTGCATCCATCTTCCCGTTCATGCTCTCACAGAGCTATGCAGTGAGTGTGAACAGCCCCATTTTGCAGATGACAGAACTGAGACCAGCTGAGTGTAGAGGGACTCATAACAGCTACCGTGTATTAATAATAAGGACTTCTTCTGTGCTGGGGCCCCGTCTGTATGTGACACGCATCGTCTCTCTCATCCTCACAGCAGCCCCTGCTGCCATGGGTACTGCTGTCCCCAGCTTGCTGTTGTTCAGTCGCTGAGTCGTGTCTACCACATGGACTCCAGCATACCAGGCTTCCCTGTCCTTCACCGTCTCTTGGATTTTGCTCAAACTCATGTCCATTGAGTCAGTGATGCCATCCAACCTTCTCATCCTCTGCTGCACCCCCTTCTCCTCCTGCCCTCAGTCTTTCCCAACATCAGGGTCTTTTCCATTGAGTCAGTTCTTCGCATCGAGTGGCCAACGTATTCATCTTACAGATAAAGAAACGGAGGCATGGAGAGGTTCCGCTGAGCGCCTCCTAGCTGAGCGTCCTGGGATGAGTCCCTGCACCCCCTGGGGCTTCTGTTTGCCATTCCACAAATGAGGATGCGAATAGTTCCCCCATATGGAGTCATGAAATGATCAGTGGTAACAAGAACAGCACAAGCTGCCTTTTTTTCCCACCCACACAGCACCCCTAGAACGTTGTTGTTTAGTGGCTCAGTCGCATCTGACTCTCGTGACCCCGTGGACTGTAGCCCACCAGGCTCCTCTGTCCACGGGATTTCCCAGACGAGAATACTGGTGTGGGTTGCTATGTCCTACTCCAGGGCATCTTCCCGACCCAGGGATCAAATCCACGTCTCCTGCATTGGCAGGTAGATTCTTTACCACTGAGCCACCGGGGGTAGATGCTCTCAATCACCCCATTTTACAGATGAAGGGACTGAGGCTCGCATAGATGACAGAACTTGCCCAGGATCACCTATAGTAGGGGGTGGAAGCAGAGTTTGCACTCTCGGACAGCCTCGCTGTAGCACCCCATCCTTGGAGTGACACCCCCTCCGTCCCTCCCCAGTAGGCAGAACGCTGTGGGAGAAGCAGGGCAGACACGTCAGCCGAAAACCGGTGCTCTGAAAATGTCAGCCCTCTCACCCCTCCGCCCATTGTCTGCTGGATCTCCTTGGGAACGGGGGATACCCACAGCGGCCCTAAATACTCAGAATAGGGCTGCTGGCCTCCTGCCCTGCTGGATGCACCCTTTTCCCGGCTCTGCCCCTTTCCCATGGCGAAAAGTACCCAGCTTGTTTGTGTCAAAATCCGCATTGTTCAGAGCTTCTAGGGCCCTGGCAGACTTCAAGGGCAGGTGGGATCCATGCCCAGTTCCTCCCCCCAGCCACGATCTGTGCCAGGAAGGCACTCAGATCTCAGGTGGAGGCCCCAAGCCCCATTTGCCCAACCCTAGCACCGAGGCCACGACAAAGGGCTCCCTGGGGAAGGTGGGCCTCGGAATGAAAGGCCGGCATCTTAACCATTTGGGGGGACGCAGCAGGGAGCCCACTGGTGACACCGTGGCCTCCGAGGTGGTCAGAGTGATGGAGAGGCCCGCCGTTAGAGCTGGTGCAGTCACCGTGCATCACCCCAAGTTCACCCTCACCTCTGGGGCTCAGCTCCTTCACCAGGCCCGCCACTGCCCTGGGGGAGACCGTGGGGACAGGGTGCTGCTGGGCCGAGGGCTTCCCAGGCCCTCTGACCAGCTCTTCTCTCCCCTGTCGGTCCCTGACAAGCCGAGGTCAAGGCACATAGCTCCACGAGCAGTTTGGGCCAAGTAATACTCATTACTGTTATTATTCCCATGACAACCTTCATCTGTTAAGCCTCATTCCGTGCCAGGTACTGTCAGTGGGCTTTACAGGTGTTAATCCTGCAGAATCCTGGCAGGTAAACACCATCGTTATCCTCCATTTCCCAGATGAGGAAACTGAGGCCCAGAGAGGGCCAGTGACTTCCCCAGGGGCGCCCAGCCACTAGTGGCCAAGTTAGGAGTCAGAGCTGGGCCTCTAGCCATCCTGCTGGCTGCACGTGAGCAGCTGTGCACACGGCCCCTTACGTTTCACCCCAGTCTGTGCAGTGACCTCAGGCAGGTTGCTCCGCCTCAGTTTGCCATCTGTACAGTGGGACTAGGGTGTTCCCTCATAGGGGAAACAGGGGCCGGGGCTTACAGGAGATGATGCTTCTGAAGCTGAGGGTGCCTAGTGAGAAGGCAGCAGATACTACGTTTTCTCCCCTCCCCTGCCAGACGCTTACGCATCCTGTTTTCCTTGCATTCCTGTGGACCCAGGCCAAGGGAGGATGCTCTCTGGGCAGAGGAAGGAGACTTAAAGAGGAATCCTAGTTTTTAGAAGCCCAGATAACAGGGAATGTGTGAGAGAGAGGGAGGGAGGGAGAGGGAATGAGAATGAAATGCCCATCAGCTGGGCAGGGCATGGGATGCTGTGTTTGCATCTGATCCTGGGTGCCACCTGGTCCCCATGCCTGGCACACAGAAGGTGCTTCTCAGTACACGGTAACAACAAGGAGGAAGAGATGGATTCCTCGCTGATAGAAATTCGTGCTGTCTGGCCACCCGATCGTGGGAACTAAATGCCCTCAGCCCCCCGTCTCAACCTCACCACTTACCTAGGGTCCCTTATCAGCAGCCACAAAAGCTCAAAGCAAGCCCCCCAGTGCCCCTTCCCCAAGGCAGGGGTGAGCAGTCTTCATTTCATCCACTGGTGTCCCTGATCACGTGGGGCATTAGATAGTCCCTGGTGAACTGACATTTAACAAAACACCCATCAAATGGACCAGCCGAGAGCAGGTCTTTGAAAGTCATTGGAAAAGCTGCCCCAAGTAGGCAAAGCCCTTGACTCCAGACAGCAACGCTCGCGCCCAGGGACGAGCACGACCACCCCATTCCTCAGTCCCGCCTTCCTGTCGTCTCCCTGCCTCCCTTCCTGGCCGGAATCAGCTATCTTATCCACAGCTCCGCGCCCCCGGCAGGTGAAGTGCTGTTCTTTGGTGCCTTGCATGCGGGAGGGTGAAAAGAGAGAGCGCGGAGGGAAGAAAGCGGAAAGGCGGCCACTGGCTGCGTCCCTTTCTTCCTGAGCATGTTACAAACCAGCAGGGTCAGGGCATTGAGAAGCTTTCAGGGCCCCGGCAGGCTGTGGCACCTGCGAGCGCCACCGACAGAATATAATGGTACGGAAGCAATCCGCCTGCAGAACCCTCTGTTTTCGAGCACGCACAGCCAGGGAGGCCGGGGCAAACAGGCTTTTATTTGGCCGGGAGCGCGGCTCTGCTTCCCAGCGTTGTCTTATTCCAGCTGGGAGACTGATGGGCTGTGGTTAGCGGCTGCACCTTTCACCTCCGGAGCTGGGAGCGCAGACATGACCAGCATGGCAAGTGGCTGGCAGCGCCGCCATCTCCCCACCCGGCCAAGCCAGACCAGCCTGGGATGTGAGAGCTGCCATCTTCAGGCCCAGGCTGTCACTGGCCTTGAGCATGGTGGCCCTCCCCGCTGGGGAAGTAAGGAGCCCGATTCCTGGGCCCCTGGCTCTGTCGGCCTGGCCCACCCACCCGTGACTTGAGATCTCAGCCCAAGTATCAGAGATGGGACTTCTCCCCGACACCTGCCATCCTGGGAGTTCCCCTGTCACACCCCACACCTCATCTCCCTGACACTTTAATGAACACAGGTTCCCGTGCCTAATGCATAGTGAGGTCATACTGAAACGTGAGAAAGTTTTATTGCAGAGCCGTGCAAAAAGACAAGCTGGCTTCTGACCCCAGAAACCCTCAAGCTCCCCTAAGGGTTCCAGCAAAGCGTACTTAAAAGCCTGGTGGGAGGAGGGGATCCCCGGATCCGTGATCAGATCGTGCATAATTTTCTCACTGATGGTGAGGTAACAGGGCTGTGTCAGGGGTTAACTGTATCAGTCCTTAGGCTCCAGGAAGCCTGGGGCTATGAGCTCACGGTCATCAGGTTGTTGTTGTTCAGTTGCTCAGTCGTCTGACTCGTGATCTTATGGGCTGCAGGACGCCAGGCTTCCCTGGTCCTCCACTGTCTCCGGGAGGTTGCTCCAGTTCATGTCGCGTGGGGTCGGTGATGCTGTCCCACCATCTCCTTCATCTCATCACGTAGTTAACGTCCTCCATCTGATGGGGTGGGTGTTCATATCTGCAAAACAGCTGGAGAAATTTGCGTCAAATGTTGCTGTCTGGACACTTCCGAGAAGAGCTAAAGCAGAGGACATGGGGGAGGGCCTGTCCTGGGAAGGCCCCATAGGGTCCTGCTCTGTTGCACTTTGTGTTCACCTCTGTGGTTTAACCTGGCTACTCCCCAAGAGACGCGATCCTCCAGGGGACACGGTCCTCTCCACATCCCCTGCCTCGTCTCAGCATCCAGCACAGTACAGGCGCTCACTAACAACCTGTGGGGTGAATGAGCCAACAGGAAAGCCCTGATCATCAGAAGGGCCCCTCTTAATGGAGCGTCTAATGTGTCCTGGATTCTCCGAGAGCAGCCCTGTGTGCTGTGCTGCCAGGGAGCCCTAACCTGACCCCTGAAACCCCACTGGCCAGAAGAGAGGCAGTCAAGTGCCTCCTTGTTAAAGATGAAGTCAGAGAAAGAGGAGAGAGCTTTGTTGAAGAAGTACTATGTGCCAGGGGCAGTGCCAGGTTTCACGGGCTGTCTCATTTTAGCCTCAGACTCCCTAGAGAGAGGTGCCTTTCCCGTTTTTCGGAGGTGAAAACAGCCCCAGAAGGGTCGAGTGACTTTTCCTGAGGACACTCATCTTTGCACACTATAGGACAGCTCACCCTATCACCACTGCCGAGACCCCAGCAGTTCCTAAATCCCTAATTATCCCCCCACCTTTTATCAGATCTGGGTTCCATGGTCCAAGTAGGACCATGGTTACAAAACTACAGCCCACAGCCAGATCCAGCCTAAAGCCCATTTTTGTAAATACAGCTGTTTTTTGGCACACAGCCATGCCCATTTTTCACATAAAGTCTCTAGCTGTGTCTTCACATCGTAAGGACAGAGTTGAGTAGTTATGACAGAGATACTATGGCCCTCAAAACCCTAAAATATTTACTATCTCCCCTTTTAGAGAAAAAGTTTACAACCCCTAGGGCTTGTGAAATGGCTGCCCTTCTTTTATGTCTGAAGCCATGTGGGTGGCTAATTCCTCCCACATAACCCCCCTTTCTCAGAGAGTATACTATTTTAGAGGCATGACAATCACAGTCTCATCCTCCCACCTCGAGTCCTCTGCCTAGGAATCCCCCAGGTTTTCCTGGAGCAGAGGCTCCAGAGCCTTGCTTCCCATTCTGGTCATTCACACCCTCAATTCCCCATTGATCGTCTAATTACCCAGCCTTAACTTGGCAGCAAGGACAAAGCAGCCACCAGAAGAAACAGTCCCTGCCCTCATGGAGCTTGTGTTTGAGTGGGAGAGACTAATGATTTAAAAAGTGATGACAAGAAAGTTCTGATGATCACAAGCTCTGTGCAGGAAATGCAGAAGGCTAATTTATTCTCCTCAAGGGTGGGAAGAGGGAGGAGAGATTTTTGTTGAAGAAGGAGTACCCTTTCCAAGGCCCAAGAGTGGGCTCTTGTCTAACACTCGGAAATGAATTGTCCAAGGAGACACATGTGCTCACAAAGCAAGAGACTTTTGGGGAAGGGACGCCTAGGTGGGGAGCAGGAGGGTAAGGGAACCCAGCAGGACCACTCTGCCATGTAGTCTCAGGGTTTATGGCGATGGGGTTAGTTTCCAGGTTGTCTCTGGCCAATCACTCAGACCATTCCCGGTGGCACCTGCATTGCTCAGCCAAGACGGATTCCAGTGAGGAGGACTCTGAGCAGGTGGGTAGGACATATGGACTGGTGTCTCCTTTCTCCTTTTGACTTTTCCCAAATTCTTCTGGCTGGTAGTGGCTTGTTAGTTCCATGTTCCTCACCAGGACCTTCTATTGTAAAATAATTCATGCAAATGACTACTACAGTGCCTGGCCAGGGTGGGCAGTTTCAGTCAGTGTTTCCCCTAACAGTTGCAGAAAGTCTTTCCCAGGAGTTGGTATTTTTGTGTGAGGGAAAGGAGCCGGCAAGCCCAAGAACTGGGGGGACATCCTTCCAGGCAGAGGGAGCCGCAGGTGCAAAGGCCCCGGGGCAGAAGGCTGCTCATAGCAGGCCACCGTGGCTGGAGAAGAAGTCCTGGGTGGAGAGTGGTCGGAAACAAAGCCACCGAGGCCAGCAGGGCTCCCTCGTGGGATCTTGTGGGGTGGGATCTTGTGGGGTGGGATCTTATGGGGTGGTGCAGGAAGCATGACTTTTCATCAAGTTACATGGGAGGTCCCTCAAAGATTTAAACTGGGGAGTGCCATGGCCTGTCGTATCACACTTCATACTTCATGCTCACTGGTACACAGGGCAAGAATATGGAATAGGAGTCCCAGTGTAGTCGTCCCACCTGGCCAGGGCGGTGGTCAGAGCAGGGATGGAGACCAGAGGGGTGGACAGAAGGCAGTGGTTTGAGCATATGTGGTAAAGATGGAGCTAGCCAGACTTGCCTCTGAAGGCAGAGGGGAAATTAAGGCCATAATGGAGATATTTGCTCAAAGCAAGCCTCTCAGAGGATGGTGCTGCCACGTGATGATGAAGCTGGGAAGAGCGGGTGGGGCGGGGGGGTTATCTGGACACCTCGGGTTTGAGACACCTATTAGGACTCACCGTGGGATGTCAAGCAGATAGATCTATGAGTTCGGAGCTCAGGGGCGAAGTCCAGGCAGAGATATAAATTTGGAAGTCATCAGCATACAGATGATATTTAAAACCCGCAACAGTTCACCAAACCCTCCCCTTCCGTAACTTAATCATTCACAGGACGGCACATTTTCAAAAGATAGGGGACCAAGAGAGCCTGTTATCCCCACGCCAGCCCTTGCAAATGGCCTCCTTGATCTTGGCCATGAAAACATAATCTTCAGGCTTTAAAAATCATGGTCAGAAAAGTTCGAGCAAGTATGTGGAGTCACAGAATTTATTATTCAAAATATCCCTCTGCCGTGGATCTTGCCAGCTACCTGGAGACAGAAGGTTCCCATAAGCTCCCCTAACCTCATTTTTATTCTTCCATTTGGGTGCCTCTCATTCCCACCTTAAGGCTTTGCAGTGGCAGCCCTTGTTCCAGAGGTCTCGAAGGACCCAGGAGGCAAGGGAAGACTGTCCTAGATTGCCACCAAGGGTCCCAACGGAGTAAAGGCCACCATGGGCCCCGGGGTGCTTTACAGGAGGTGTTTCACCCCTGCTCCTTGGAAGTGGCTGCCCGCCCCTGTCCAGGGTGCTGAATTTAGTTCCTTCTCCTGCTCCCAGCCGTGTTGACGGGCCACAGCAGGAGAGGTTGAAACTAACCAGGAAACACACTCTTCCTCAGGCGCCCAGCCACCCCAGCTGATGGAGGCAGAATCGAGAGAAGAAAAATCAGGAAGCAAGAGTGGTTTAGATCACGGTGGCTCCGCGGTGGCAACTGCTAGCGAGGGTACCAGTGGCTGGACCGTTGGGAGGGAGCCAGGTTCCAAGAGCCGAGTGTTTTCTCCCTGCAGAGGCGCTGGGAGGCTGGAGGGGGCCTGGACCAAGCCAGAGCAGGTGTCTCCCCGGGCACCCCCTCCCCCTTGCTCCCAGCCCCCATGCCCCGATCTTCTTTGAGTGGTGTTTTGGAAATATTTCCAAGCGCTCCGGCAATATCCTGCACACTGTCTCCGCCTTCCCCTGGGAGTGGCTGTCCGTGCAGAGAAGGTACTTGCTCCCAATCCAGCTAAATTGTTATTGACTTGTGTTCTCTGCGTTCTGCAAACATTTCACTCAGCCATCGCCAGTGAGGCCAGGAATCCCTGCTAGGGCTAACGGGGAAACCAGCTGTGCCGGGCCATTTCTCCTGCTCTTCCTCATCGATCACAGAATTAAACTGACAGAAGGGGAATTTCAGAGCAACTTGGGAGGGGAAGGGGCCGAGCCCAGATTGGATGAAGGTTCAGGGACCTGGGGACCAAAGTGCTAGAAATAGGGGCCAGAAGAGGGTGGACTCGCCTCCAGGTCTGTGGCTGGTGGCAGGGGGTGGCCAGTTTGTTTCTGAACCATAGGCTGGCCCAGGCCTGAGAAACCCAAGGAAAACACACGGAGGAGGAGGTTGTCATTACTGCTCAGGACCACAAGTGAAGCTAGTGGGGTTGTGTAGGCAGAGGGGAGAGAGAGAGTGAATCAGGCCGCACGGGTGAGCCATCCATTAAGATCATGGGTCTTTGTTTTGCCTAGAAGATAGGAAAGAAAATAAGATGGGTTTTTTATTGTTAATTTTACTTACTTAGTGTGGGCTGTGCTGGGTCTCCGTCGTGGCCCCTGGGCTTCGCTCTAGTTGGGACTCGCGGGTCTCCTCTCCAGTTGCGGTGCTTGGGCTTCTCATTACAGTGGCTTCTCTTGTTGCTGGCCTCTCTTGAAAAATAAGATCTGACCACTCCTGGCCCTCCATTCACGTAGGGTAGCTGGGGCCGGGCTACATGGGCTGTTTGTTTTATTGTTGTTGTTTTTCCCCCCTCTTGCCACAGTTCACATCCGTCCCTATGGTCACCACTCAGACCGATTAACTCCATCACGTTCCTCCCTGGCCCCTTTAGGCCTTTGCACTTATAGATCCTGGTACAGACAGCATTCCACCTTGGCCTCTTGAGATGACGTTACTGATTCTTTTGAGCCTCTACTCCCACCCCAGGGACTTTGCCAAGAGAAAAGGGACAGGGATCTAATGCTGACCAAGCCCCCAGAAATGGGAAGATCCCTCCAGGCCCGAGACAGGAGAGTGGGGGGCACCTTCTGCCTCTCCTGGTTTCTTTCCTTTTTTTTTTCGGTCCTCTGCAGTGAGTCACCTTCTTTTGGCCTCCCCACTGCCTCCCCAGCCTATACAGGCCTCTCCAGCATCTGTAACTAATACAGACACGTGCTGGACCAAGCGCCAAAGTCCCCAGACTTAGCCCAGCCCCAAGGTCCTACCAGGGACTAAATCCACAATAATCTAGGCCAGGCAGCTTCCCCAACCCCCATGGATGGGAGCCCACCAGCCCACCTACCTGTAACTCCTAGGCCCCCAGGATGCCCAGAGCACAGCAAGGTCGACCTGAGTCCTGAGCACTGTGAGTAAATCATAGCAATAGTCACAATAACCAATGCCCACCCCAGGCCATTTGCATCAGAACCTCTGGGGGTAGGGTCCAGGTATCAGAAGTTTCTAGATGATTCTGTCAGGCTATGGGTTGGGAATCAATAGCAGCTTTTTTTTTTTTTTTTTTTTTTAATTTATTTGTGCCCCATCTTAGTTGCAGCATGTACAAGCTTTAATTGCAGCCTGCAAACTCTTAATTGTGGCATGTGGGTATCTAGTTCCCTGAGCAGGGATCAAGCTTAGGCCCCCTGCATTGAGAGCTCAGAGTCTTAGCTGCTGGACCACCAAGGAAGTCCTCAGTAGCTCCTGGAGAAAAAAAAAAAACAGCTGATGCAGGCAAGAGGGTGCTGCCACGTGGCCTGCGTCTGTTTCACGCCCTTCCTGTCTAGGAGTGCCTTCTGAGGAGTCTGGGCCGCTGGCTCCCCCTGCAGGGCGGGCAGCAGAGCCAGGGGACACAGGTGTCTCGGGCATGACAGGAAGGCCCCGGGACCAGCCCGATCTGAGCTCAGGGCCCCACGTGGGAGTGTCTTCCCCAAGGCCCTAGAACGGCTGCTACCGCATCTGAAAAGTGGGGCAGTGATATCTCCTGGCTCGTGGGAGGCCTGTGAGTCCACGCCCAACCCGCTGCCTGCAGCCCAGAGAGCTGGGCTCGAGGCCTGAGGATGCAGGGTTCTCTGGGCTCCAGCTCAGCCCACTGGCTTCCCCGTTTCCTGAGCACTGCCCGCCCTCCAGGTGTTCTTCGAACACACCTGTGTTTTTACACCTCTGCGTACCTGGCACTGGGTTGTGTGTGTCCACACCTTATTTGTTGACTCTGCAGTGGCCACTTCGGTCACACCCTTTCTACAGATAGGAGCGCGAGACTCGAGTAGATCAGAGGTGACTGGGGTGACTACTGGTGTGAGTGACAGAGGTGACTCCTAGTGTGGGTGACAGAGCTCACAGCCCAGCTCTGCCAGCGCCGGGACCCCAGCGTGGCCTCTGTGGCTGCTGGTTCGGTTTGTCATTTGTGGTTTTCTTGGCAGCTGATCCCCCAGCACCAGGCCTGGTACAGTGTGTGTGTGTGTATTCAGTGACTACTGTGTGTGTGTGTATTCAGTGACTACTAGTGAGTGTGTATATTCAGTGACTACTAGGTGTGTGTGTGTGTGTGTGTGTGTGTGTGTGTGTGTGTGTGTATGTATTCGTGTTCAATGACTACTTGCTATGAATGACTGAAGGCTGGAACCTTCAAGGCCTGAGATCAGGAGAGCAGGCACTATCCCCATTTAACAGATAGGAACACTGAGGAATGGAGTTAAGCGACTCCCTTAAATCCTTGAGGTAGCAGAGGTGGGCCTGGGGCCCAGTCTCCCGCCTGCTGGCTCAGAAGATTCTTTCAGATCACACTTGCTTCTTTGGGGACCAGCTGTGCTTTGAAAAGGTACCTCCTTAAAACAGCCTCCTTGTACCAATAAAGTGCCACTGGTTCAGTTGTGGGAGCCAGGCTGGTCCTGTCTACACACTGCCCATTATTTTGTGAGCATCTAGTGTGCGCCTACTGTGAACAGAGCCCTGGGATGCAGACCTGTCTGGGAATCTGAGGATTTTGCCCACGGGGTCCCCAAGTCTGGAGCGTGGGAGACAGGGCTCCCCTGCAGCAGGCAGTCTCAGACGCTAGGCCAGCCTTCAGGGTGCCCGACCCCTGACATGGCCCACACCCTGTGTCTCCAGCACCTCGAGTGCCTGATGGCCTGGGGCAGCAGGCCATCTGAAGGCGGTGGTGCCCTGTCCCCACCTGGAATGCCACCCTCCACACCCCACCCCAGCCTCCTTCCTCTCCTCCCCTCGAGGGACAGACGGGAGAGGGGTATACCTGCTACCCTCTCCCTGCTGCCCCCAGCCTGCTGGAGTCACCTCTGTTTCGGGTTTAATAGGGGAAACCCGCTACACAGGCCTGCACTTTACAGTTTGCCTCACCTGCCCTTTGTCTCGGGGAGCAGCGAGCTTGGGGCCTCCCAGAACAGACAGAAAACACCCAAATGAGTGAGGCCTCCGTATCTAGGGGCGACCAGCACACGGCCCACCAGTTACCCTTAGGTGGGGACATGGGCCCAGTGGGCCCAGTGTGCCCAGGTTAGCCAGTTTCAAGAGAAACTAGAAATGGAGGCTCTTGTGTCGCCTTTCCCATTTTTCCGTATTAGTAACTTTTTTAATGTTCGATGATGTCAGCGAATCCAGACGCTCTTCAGTGCGCCGGCCCCATGAGGCCCTGCTTCGTGCCATTTGGTCACCTGTAGACAGTGTCTGCCGTTTGCCGTTTGCGTGCCTTAGTTTGGGTTCCCCGGAAGCAGCCCCCGAGACGTGGGTAAGGCTCCCAGCAGAGCAGCTGAGAGGGGAGCCGGTAAGCAGTGTGCGTGCAGTATGCAGCCCGGGGGACCCCCCCTAGAGCTGTGCTGCTCCAAACTGTCCCCCAGAAGTCGAAGGAGCCGCGACATCTCTTCAGGGGGCTTCAGTTTCCAACACTGCCAGCTTCCCCCATGCCAGGGCCGGGGGTGCCCTCGTAGCCAGAGGAGGCCCCTGCCCTCCATTTGGGTAGGGAGCCATTAGTACATCCCCAAGTTGCCCACTAACACCGTGGGTGACCCCCAGGAAGGGGTAGCCGCCGTGGCCAAAGTTACCTGTCGAGGGCTGGTGCCACCACTCTCGTTCGTCTCACGCAGGAGGGAGGTGGCCGGCCCACGTGTTCTTGGTCCCTGCACCCGCTGAGTCGGGGTTGGCTCATCTTCACCGCCTGCCTCGTGGGTGCAGGGCTCTGTTGTAAAGGCCTTCAGTGCCTCTGCCCCTCTGATGGCTCTTTGGCCCCCATGAAGCCGAGTACTCTTCAGTACCTGCTGAGACGGAGCGCAGGTTGGGGAGGCCAGGCCCCTGGTGGCCCAGCGGGGACAGCAGCCTCACCTGCAATCTGGGCAGCCTGGCTCCAGCCGGCCACGCCATCAGTCACGAACCCCTCGTCCGCGGCCGGTCACACCAGGGTCCCTTCCAGAACCCCCTCCTCCCTGACCAGCCATGAAGCTTCCTCTCCTCGTCCCAACAGCCTGCCACCCCCACCCACCCGCTCGCACCCTTCCCCCTGCCCACCGCCCCCCTTGCACGCAGGGCGACAGCGCCAGCCAGGGACGGCAGAGAGACGCGGGCTGGCATTCTGTCAAGGAATTAATTGAAAAATAAAATCATTAGATGGGGAACTCCAGAAATGCAAAATGGTGGTTAGAGGGTGGTTGGGGGGTGGTGGGGGGGATGGGGGCAGGACTGGGGGGTTGTTGGGGGACGGCTGAGCTCTTTGTCAAGTTAATTTCTCGAGTATTGATGTTTGGTGACATTCACTTGTTGTTTATCTTCGGGTGCAGCTGTAATACGGAAAGAAAACGCACAGCTTGTTTCGTTTATTTATTTTACACCTTTCTCCGGCTCTGCATTATGTTTGTTTGGTGAAAACCCACTGAGGCTTTTGATGTCGGGGAAATAGGATTTGAGCAGCTGTTCCCGGCAAGCGGGGCGCTCTGTGTGTGGGCAGGGCCAGCAGGGGGTGCTGGGTGTCGCTCGGTGGGGACTCGGGGCCTGACACATCCTCCGGGGAGGGCGGTGCTGGGGGCCCAGCCTGAGCCAGATATGCCAGGCCCCCCGGGGTGCTGAGCCCTCAGGGTGCCAAGCTCCCATAAACTTGCTAATCCTCGCCACCGCCCCAGGAGGCAGATGAGTCCTGTGCCCACCCCCAGTGGACTGACGAGGCAGCCGAGACCCAGGCAGTGCAAGTGACCTGCCCAAGGTCACTGAGTGCGCAGCAGCAGCGCCGTGACCTCAGACCATCTCACTTCCGGGCCGTGGAGTCGGCTGGTCGCTAATGACTTCCCCACCCCTCACCCCACAGCCCCCAGGGGAGACCCCTGCGCCTCTGGTTAGTGACTGGAGGAGGTGGGGATTGGGTTGTACTTGCTTTGGCTTTGATGAACCAAATCACTTCATTCCTTTCCCTTTTATTGATCACCTGCTGTGTACTGGCCTTCCTGTGACAGCACCTCCCCGCCATGCCAGCTTGGGGCCTCGGGGAGCACACGCTTCTCTGCACCTCTGTTTTCCCATCTGTGAAATGGGGGCAGTGGCCTCACACTGGGGGCAGGGGAGCTGTGTAAGACTCAGGTGCGGCCCCATTTCTAACGTTCCTGTCCCGTGTGTCTCCTCTTCCAGCCGTGCCCCCGCCGGGCCTCAGTTTCCCCAGGATCAGCACCTCTTGTCCCGCCTCTGTTTAATTACTGTCCTCACAACTGCTGTTTGATTATTTAAAAGTTCCCCACCTCAGTGCCCAAGAAGGATTTACTCATTCATTTGCCCGTTCATTTGTCCACTCTTGTGTTCGCCAGATGACAACCTACTGTGTGCTGAGCCCTGGGACAAGATCACCCCATTTCCCATCTCACAGGGTTCAGTCTGGCAAGGCTAGGCCAGCGTGGTGCTGGGGACACTGAGGTGGCAGGGGGCCTCGGAGCCCCCAGGCCCCTGGACAGTGGGCCGTGCTTCTCTGAAAGGTCCCCCAAGTGGGCCGGTGCCCTTGGGGGTGCCCTGTGCTGGCCACTGGGGGCACCGGGAATGTAACCCACAGTCACCACCTGCAGGCCAGCTGGATAAGAGGCACCAGGTGCCTGGCACCGCCCCCGTATCAGTCTTGGAATCATGGGTCAGGCCGTTGGGAAGAAGAAACAATTCTACCAAAGTGAAGATGGTAGGCGCCACCATCAGGACTACCGCTGGCCACCACTAGCTACCCCCTCGGACCCCAGGCCAGCGCAGGAGAGCGGGGACGCGCCATTCCCAGCACACATACCCACACCGTTGTTATTCACTGGGAGGGAGCATCAGTGACAGGCCTACAGGCTCTCTCTGCTTCCATTTCCCGGCTCCTTGTTACCTGCCCACAAATTCAATTTCCAGAGGCCATTGTGCACCTCTGGTGATTATGAGGAAACCTGGGGTGAGGAGAGGAAGGGGCTGACCGCCCTGCAGGTGGCCACCTCAGCTCCTGGCCCGTCTGGTCCCCTCTCCCTCCTCTTTCCTCATGACTAACGATGCTGGTGATGCTGGCATGGGGCTCGGGCCATGCGGGCCCCCACCCCTTCTTCACCTTCCCCTAGGGGCAGCTCCACCGCGTCGCCCTTTCCTGCGCCATTTGCTCAGCCTTCCTTTCGACAGCTGCTCATGGGCCCCCACCAGGTGCCCAGCATTGTTGAGGCAGGGGACACAGCTATAAACAGGACAGTTCTGTCCCCAAACAAAGAAACACGCGCCATCGGTGGTGAGAAGCGCTTCAAAGTGAGGGGGTCCTGTAGATGGTGGTGAGCGGGTCCTCACTGAGGAGGAGACGTGGGAGGGAGAGTCTCGGGGTAGGAGCACACCCAGCAGACCCAGGGAGGGGACAGTCCGGTGATGCCCTGGGACGGCCTTCTGCACTCAGCAGAGCTCCCGGAGCAGAGCAGGAGCGTAAGGATCCATCGGGCAGCCGTTGGGGGCAGGGTGGATGGCCGCAAGGGTGAGCACAGAGTCCAGGAGTCCGCTGAGAAGTGGGAGTGCTCAGGTCAGGCAGGTAGCCATGGAGAAGACAAGGGCCAGTGATGGCGTCAGTTTCCTAGGAATGAGATGAGGAAATAATCTCAGAGACCAAGTCACTCTCCTAGGACCACCTGGAAGAGACCCAAGATGCTCCATCTCCAGGGCACGTGTTGGGCCCTGGGGAAACCCGCCACCCGCAGGAGCCCCTGACCCAGCGGAGGAGATGGCCGCCAAGGGTCACGGGGGGGCGATTAGTTCTACCCGGAGGACTTCACAGAGCCCGCGGAGGAGAGGGGATTGGGATAGCCTCTAACAGCTGCCTCTGAACAAGCCCACCATGAATGAGTGGTTAGATTAGCAGGAGATAGACGTCCATCTAAGCTTGGAGCCTAATGTTCCCCATCCCCTCAATAACCCTCCTGGAGGGCCAAGGACCAGCACGTTCTCTCCCCCTACCCTTTGTCTCCCTGACGATCTCTGGGCAGCACCAGAGACTTAGGAAAATAGAAAGGACCATGGGCTCTGCTGTGTCTTGGGTCCTGGCTTCACCACTTACTGGCCGCGTGACCTCAGGCTTAGCTGCCTGTGCCTAGTCCCCACCCTCGTGCAGCTGACAGCAGCTGCCTGTGGGATCACGGAGAGGACAGCAGGTCATAGGTAGTGTTTGGGACCCAGAAGACATACATTTTGCTGAGCCTCCCGCGTCCGTCCTTCCACACAGTGCATCTCTGTCCCCTTCCCCGTCTTCTCACAGAGAACTCCTCCACATTCTTCAAAGCCCAAGTCAAATAACCCCTTTTCTCTAAAGCCACCTCTTATTCCCTCCATGTCGCCTCTGGAGTCCTTGAGCATCTCGTCACCCCGCATTTCCTGAACACCTGCCGTATGCCAGCTGCCTACTACCCCATTGAGAGCCCATGACCTCCAAGCAAACAGGAATAGTTCCTCCTTATTCCCTAACCTCAACCTTCACTTGACTCCACCCCTCTGGCTCCCTCTACACCTCGCAGAGATGCTCTAACCTCTGCCCCCGCTGGGAAGGGCCTTCCTCTCTCTTTCCTGGGTGGGTGGATGATGGGCAGGGATGGCTGGCAGGACTGGGAGATGGGCCACCCCTGGACGAAGCAGAGACTAACCCTCGACATTTCTGTCTTCCTCCCTGTGCTCTCTTCCCCTTTCTCATCCCTCTTTGATCCTTCTTCTTCCCACCCCACGTTTCTTGTCTGGTCTTATTCCTCTGCCTCCTCTCTCGCCTTCGGCCTTCGTCTGTATCTGCCACTTCCTGTCTTTCTCAATTTCTTCCCCCTCTCCTCCCCACCCCCATCCCCGGCCTTCCCCTCCCCCTCCCTCCTGCTCTCTGTCCCCGCTGTCTTCCCACCTCCCATCCCTGTTGGCTGTTCTTTCCTCTCGCTCTTGCCATCTGGGCACCCACAGAGCCCCTGAAGAAAAAGCGGTCTGTGGTGTTGGACGAGATCCTGGAACAGCTGGAAGACAGTGAGGACGACGGCGAGGACCGTCAGACCCTTCAGCTGTGAGCTGGCACCGAGGGTATGTGGCAGCAAAGCCCTGGGGACAGGCTCAGCCGCGCCGGCTTCCGCACCCCCTACCACGAGGTCTACCCCATGCTCCACTGGTCCAAGGACAGAGGGGACGAGGGTCTCAGCTCACAGCCCCGGGCATCCCGGGCACTGACTGTGCCTGCCCTGTGCCCGGCACTGGAGGTCCGGAGAGCAGGCGGGGCACCACCACGCTGGGGCGTCCCACACAGCAGCACAGGGACCTGGAAGTGGCCAAACCTCCCAGCCCCGAGTCACCCGGCTCGCTCCTCCTCCCTGCAACCCCAAGACGCAGGCAGGGCCCCATCCACCTGGGGCGAAGGTCAGAGCACAGAGGGGCTTCGGGTGCTCACTCCAGGGTGGGCAACTGCATGGCAGCAAGAACCTTCATGCCCCACTGCCCACAAGCCCAGAACAGTCGCCAGGGTGACGGCCACTCTGTGGAGCTGGGCCATCTGGGTGTGAAGCCCCCACCCCACCACACCCCGCTCCGGCCAGCACAGACCAGGGACCCCAGCTGAGTCAGCTCACCTCCCTGGGCCCAGCCTCCGCCTCACTAACTTGTTCCCACCACATAGGGCTTTCTTTAGCAAGAAAGAATCAAATTCGTCAAAAAGAACAGACACGGTGCCAAGCATGTAAGGCAGCTCCAGAAGCTTCTCTTCTTGTCCCCTTCTAGGGCTGCTGAGCTGGAGTTCCCGCCTCCATCTCATCAAGGGACAGATGGCTCAGAATCCGGGACATGGCTGACATGGCCTCTGTCCTGCCCCTTCCTCGCCGCTCGGGACTGCGAGCCGTGGTTTAGTCCTCCGCCCGTCCACGCTGACCGTGGGGCCACTCACGAAGCACCAGGCTCTGAGCCCAGACACCAGCTCGTTGGTGGAGCTCAGCCACATCCGCTAACGGCAGACACCCCCTTCTTATGGCTGGGGACCCGCGAAATGCGAGCAGATCCAGTCCTGGCCAGCGGGGTCCCAAGGCTCATCCCGGACTTGGGGCACCCACATGCCCACACCTATTGGAGATCCCAGCCCAGCACACGCCAAGATGGGGGTGATGGACAGGAAAGAGCAGTAGCCTGTCTGCCCTGGGCCTGAGTCCCAGCCCAACTGCCCCCAGCTTTGTGACTGTGGCCCAGCAAGGTTCTGTCTGAGCCTTGGCTTCTCTTTCTGTAAAATGGGCGTGATCTTGTGCCTACCTCACAGACGGTGCTGGGACCACACCAGTCAATCCAAGTAAAGCCCAGAGCAAGCACTTATCAGCATTTTCATTTCCCTCTTCATTTGCAGGGCTGAGGGGCTCTGAGTCAGAGCCCTGGGGTCTTCTGACTGGCTGTGTAAAATTTGCTCTGTGTGTTTTTTCTGGGAGGACTCTCTGATCCACATCTGGCAATTTTCAGAGTGGCCTGGAATCCAGGCAACACCACACAACGCTGACCGCTGTGCGAGGCTGCGTTGTCCCTAGTTCCCTGGGAGGCAGGTGCCTCCTAGCCCATACCAGGAATGTAACAGAAGCAAAAGACACAGATCCAGTGTGTCTCATCCAATCTTTATAGTGGGGTGTCCCCCCAGCCCCAGCATCAGACCATGGCGTCTGGGTAGGGACCCTCGGTGACCGGGCTCCTACGTTGCCATGGGTCCCAGGAACGACAGGGCTGAGGTCCATGCCCTCCCTCCCCACTGCTCGTCCTCTTATAGGCCATGTGGAGTCTCCTGAAATAAGATTGCAGGGCTGACATGGAAGGAGGTGACTTTGGCATTGATCTCACTAACCCACATGAAGGTACTAGACCGTCCCCAAAGAGGGGTTTGCCACCTCCTGGTTTTGCTGTGGCAGCTCAGGCGCTGCGTTCAGACCATTCTGGGTTCCTAGTGACATCCACCACTCACCAGCCTCGTGAGCTTGGGGCAGTGACTTAACCTTCGATTCCTCAGTCCCCTCATCTTTAAAATGGGCTGGTGCTGACAGCGCCTCCCTCACAGGGATGCTGTGAGACCCAGAGAGCTTCGGGGATCTGCAGGATGAGACTCCGTCTTATGCCTGGGCCTCGAGTCTTTCTTTGACCTTCATACCTTACTGCCTTCTCTGTGTCCAAGAGAAAAAGCTCGCAATCCACAAACCAAGCCCAAGAAAGCTGAGGAATAGCATGGGAGCAGGGGGGTCAGGAAGCTGATGGTCTGAGGGAGCCACAAGGGGAAGAAACAGCAGCCACTCACCCGGCGCACACAGGGAGGCTGTAGCCCCTCTCTTCCTGCCTGCCCGCCCCAGCCTGGCCTCTGCCTCCCACCTTGGGGGCTCCCTGTCTAGAGTGGAAGGATCCCCTCACCATAAACAAATAGGAGCAGTTGCTTCCACAACCCTAGAGATTGCAGGGTGCCCTGTCACCCCACCTTCATGCCACTCCTGGCTCTCATGGACGCCAACAGCAGACTCCATCCTTACCCAGAAGCACTGCGTTCTCCACACACAGCCATAAACTGGATCATCAGAGGTACAGTGGCAACCCCCACACCACACTTAGAATGAAATCACCCCCTTCACCAAGACCAGAAGGCCCTGTCTCATCTGCCCTGCCCCTGGCTCACGGCCCTCCGGCCCTCACAGCACAATCTACCCCAGGGCCTTTGCACTTGCTCTGTCCTCTGCCTGGGACATCGCCCTTCCCCTAATTTTTCCAGACTGTATCCTTGCCCACCCCCACCCCACCTGCCACTTTCAGAACTTCGTCTAAGTTTCCCTCCCTCACTCAAAGAGTCAGCCCCTGACCACCTTATCAAAGCAGCACACACAGCTGGTCTCTGCCCAGCCCCTGCCCCCACGTCCCTTCTCAGCCCATCTCAACCCTGAAAGGCACGGAGAGGGCCTGGAGTTTGAACAGGTGTCTCAGGAATACTAAGCCCCACCCCCCCCTGCACCGGGCCTTTGCTGTGGCACGCAGGCTTCCCTGGTTGCAGTGTGCAGACTTAGTGGGATGTTAGTCTGACCAGAGATCAAACCCATATCCCCTGCACTGGAAGGTGGGTTCTTAACCACTGGACCACCAGGGAAGTCCCTGAAAGTAGCTCTTTAAACGGGAACTACTAAAGCTGTCATCATTTTTAATATCGTAATCATCGTCATTATTATTGTGGATTGTGGAATGAAGTGTTACTAGGTAATAATAAAGCCCCAGCTGGCCCAGAGGTGGCCCACCTCTTTCCCCTTGAGAACAAGGGACCAAGTGAAAGCATTTTAGGAAGAAGGAATCCATTCAGCGTGTGCCGGGTGATCTGGGAGACTTCATGCCTTTGAGCCAAGGCAGTGGGGAGACTGATGGTCACTGGGCTCACCTGGGAGGTGGAGCTTGGGGGGCTTTCAGGGAGGGGCTTCAGGTGACCTGAATGATCATGGGACATCACTGGTCCCAAACCATTGAAGATCTCGGAGAGAGATTCCAGAACTAAAGCACAGAGGTCACGGCTGAAGAAGGATGAGCCTTCTGATCTTCATGTAGACAGGATACCACCTCACCCCTTCCCAAAGGGCCTGTGTCCCCCCAGATGGTCCAGGGAGAGCTAGGAAGAGCCCCTGATGGGGGCCAGACTAGAGCAGGGGCCCAAGACAGGGCAGGTGATGCCAGAAGCCCGGGGAGTGTGAGGGCAGTGGGGCCATCTGTATCTGGACAAGGCCTGTGGGCTCGGGGTGTTGACACCTGGGGCCTGGACGGGAGAAAGAGATGGCTGAGGCGCCTGAGCCTGGCTGGACAGACACCTCTGATGGATGAAAAGGGTCCCAGCCCTGCTGCAGAACACAAGGAGTCAGCCTGCAGGGGGGTTGGGATGCAGAACACATGGGCCCTGAGTCCAGGAAGGCCTGGTTCGGGATCTCAGCAGTGCCACCCCCCTGCCTGTGTGACCTCAGCACCCCTTGCCTTGATTCTCATATCTTTAAAGTGGGTGTAAAGAGAACCGGCCTTGCAGGATTTTGGTAAGACTGACTAGAAGATCTTCGATGGGAGATTCCCTGGTGCTTTGACTGCCTTCGCCCAGTTCAGTCCCTGGTGGGGGAGCTGAGATCCTGCAAGACATGTGATACGGCCAAAGAAAAAAAAGATCATGGATGGAAAGGATTTGGCAGACTATTGGGCTTCCCTGGTGGCTCAGGTGGTGTAGAATGCACGGGCACTACAGGAGACCCAGGTTCAATCCCTGGACCAGGAAGATCCCCTGGAGAAGGGAATGACTGCCCACTCCAGTATTCTTGCCTGGAGAATGCCATGGACAGAGGAGCCTGGCGGGCTACAGTCCACAGGGTCACAAAGAGTCGGGACACAACTGAGCAACTAACACTTGGATTTTTCATACCTAGTGAACCGTAAGTAATGGTGAGTGAGTGAGTGATGGTCATGCAGTCGTGTCTGACTCTGCAACCCCATGGACTGTAGCCTACCAGGCTCCTCTGTCCATGGGGATTCTCCAGGCAAGAATACTGGAGTGGGTTGCCATTCCCTTTTCCATAAGTAATGGTAGTAGTAGTAGAAGTAGTAATTATGATCCTTCTTCTTATTCAACAAAGAAGAAAACTTACGGGGCTACACTCAGGAAGTGCCTAAGGAAGTCCGTACCTCACGTGTACATGCCAGACCATCTGGGCCCACGCTGGAGGCACAGGCAGGACTGGGTGGGAGTCAGCAGGAGGCAGGGCATGATGGGAAGGAGCCCTGGTATCCTGGAAGGCAGCCTGGAGGGGGTGCCCTCTGCCCAGCACTTACACAGTCACTCCTCACACAGAGCCTACAGCAGACTCGGGAGGGGCCCATGGCTGCCCCTCCCCCAGGAGCCACTACCTAGGTGTTGCTGCGCTTGTTCCTAACCCTTGCAATCCTGGGGTCACCCCTACCACTGCTGCCTGTAAGCCAGGCTCAGGTCCTTGTGTCCGCACTTCTGGGCCACTGCACAGACCCGAGCCGTTTAAAGAAAGGCCCTGGTCAGCGTCCTGCCGGCAAAGGCCCTCAGCCTTGGGGTGATGCCAGGGTGTGAGGCCTGCCTCTTCCCTCCCAGGAGAGCCGAGCTGACATCCTCCAGCAGGTTTGCACACCAGGCAGAGGCTGGCATGGAGGATCACGAGACCAGAGAACCCAGGTCCGAGCGGAAGCACCTTGACCCCGGGAAGGACGCCAGGCACGTTGTGGTGTCTCAGGAGAGTACGGGGGTGGGAGGGAGGGCAGAGACCAGAGGCAGAGAGAGGCTGGTGCAGTAAGTCCTCAAAGCCAGCCGCCAGTCTTCACCCTGTCATTCATTCATTCATCCATTCATCCATTGCACACTGGGCGTCCCTGTGGGCTCAGCTCTGTGCTGGGTGCCCAGGATGGTCTGGATCCAGACAAGGGTCTGTCTCCCAGGCTGAGACCCACGAACCAGGCAGAAGACAAATCTTCAGCGGCCTTTGCCCCCGTGGTTTTTCCTCCTTTCCTTTCACGGCCTTCCTTGGGCTCTTTTGTCTTTTGTGGCAGGACCCGTCCCTCCCAGCGCCCGCCCGAGCTCCGCAGCCTCTAGGAGGGGATTAGTGCAAGCCGAGCATGCAGGCTTTGGTGAACAGAGCCGAGTTTGGTTTCAACATCTAATTCAATTTGTTCTGCCGAGATTGAAATATGAAATGGTTGCCAGTCAAACGTTCAAAGGACGGCGAAGGGAGAGTGAGCGCCTGCTGAAATTTAAATTTTAATGAAAATGACTTTAACCCTTTGGTACTCCTCGCAGAAATGGAACACGTGCTCCCATCCCACAAAAAAAGAAAAAAAAGCCTCTCGGGTTCTGTCTGCTGAGCTTCGTTAATAATATGCGATCATTTTTTAAAGCAGTATTAATAATAGCAGATTAATAGAATCCTGGCTTAATACTAATCTGTTCTCTCATGTTGCCCCAGCTGTTGAAATAAGCACCTTCCCCAAGCTGACTTTTTCAAATCCTACACTGGACAGTCCAGGCTCCCCTGTTAGAATGGCCCTCATACCACCTGAGCGCCTTCCTGGCACCTGTGCTATGCTTAGCTGCTCAGCTGTGTCTGACTCTGCGGCACCATGGACTGTATAGCCCACTGGGCTCCTCTGACCCTGGGATTCTCCAGGCAAGAATACTGGAGTGAGTTGCCCTTTCCTTCTCCAATGCATGAGAGTGAGAAGTGAAAGTGAAGTCGCTCAGTCATGTCCAAGTCTTCACGACCCTATGGACTCCATAGGAGCCCAACAGGCTCCTCCATCCATGGGATTTTCCAGGCAAGAGTACTGGAGGTGCTTGTAAATATCTGATGAAGGAATGGATGCCACTTGATCTAGTCACTGTGGAAGGGAAATTTATGAGATGTACAGAAAAGGAGCATCAGAGGGGCAGGCAACGTACCCCCAGGTGACACGGTACAAGGGGCTGCCCGTGGGAGACACACCCAGCTCCGCACTTCTCTGCCCAGGGCAGCACGTGCTCACCTGAGAGCCTGGCCCTGTGCGGGTTGCAAATGCACGCCTCCTCTCCCTGTGTCGGGGGTGGACGGCACTCCTGTCCCCATTTTACAGATGAGCTTGAGGCACAGGAAGGAAGGCCAACATGTGCTAGAACTCCAAACCCAACCTCAGGGCAGCTGGGATGAAATCCATCAAATCACTTTCCCCCCAGTGAGGCTCTTCTTGCTCAGCATCTACTTGCCATGAACCTCTAACAGGTTTTTTGATTTGTTTTTAACACCATCAAACGCCATTGATCCCTAGTACATGGGAGCTTTTTGGAGGCTCAGTGTGGCTGTGGAGGGCACCAAGGTAGAGAGTGGGGGTGATGGGGCACCCCCTGAGACTCCCAGAGGACGGTCGACTCCCAAGAGCAGAGCCCGTGGCCTCATCCCTGGGGGCTCCTGTTGCTGCAGAGCCAAGGAGAGGACTGAACCCGGAACACCTGGGCACGTGCATCCCACAAGTGTTTACTAAGGCATCCAGGGTCCCCAGGAGCTGTCAGTGGAATGTGGAGTGACAGCAAGCAAATATTTTCTCCTTTGGTGCCCCTGAGGCTGCTATCCATGCAGAGGTGTCTGAAGGGGCCGAGGGAGGGCTCCACGAGGAGGTGGTGTGAGAGCGGAGGGGGTAAGTGGCAGGGCAGTGGAAACAAGGTCCCTGGGGTGGGAGAGCCCACTGTGCAGGCTCATTTTGGTTTGGGGAGTGAGGTATGGCCCTTGGAGTTATCCAGGGGAGATGTGGCAGCTTTGACCAGCAGAAGAGGTGACAGTGTCCCAGAAGGTGGAGCCCAGCGGACAGACTAGCGGTCTGGCTGTAGGCTCTATGGAGCCATGCTTGGGGACTTTAGCAACTGGAAGAAAAGAAAGAAGGCATCGTGTGCTGAGACAGGCCAAGTGCAGGAGCTGGCCCAGAGGGAAGCCAGGAGTTGGGTTTTTGATGCGTTCGGTTGGAGACAGCCATCAGGTGGAGATGGAGAGCTTCCTGGTGGATGTGTATCTCTAGTTTGGAAGAGAGGGCTGGGTCAAAGATGTAACGGGAAATCATGTTTTTCCCTTTAAGAAATCCAAAAAGCAGTGTGGTACTCAGAGCCCCATGCAGGAAGAGCTGGGATGTCCTCGCTCGGAACTCACCAGTTCCTAGTTCATTTTGAAGCTACTTTTATAGGGTTCCAAACTCTTTGGATCACAGGACCCCTTTTCCCAAGCAAAAGCCTCAGGCAGAACCCCAATGGAGAAAACAGAGAAAGTAGAACCGCTGTATTGAAAGTCAGGCAGGATACAGGGTCTGGCCCCAACTACCTGAGTGGGTAGAAAACTACTGATATGTATGTCTCATGAAGCATTGGCTTCCCTGGTGGCTCAGATTGTAAAGAGTCTGCCTGCAATGTGGGAGACCGGGGTTCAATCCCTGGGTCGTGAAGATGCCCTGGAGAAGGAAATGGCAACCCACTCCAGTATTCTTGCTTGGAAAATCCCATATGGTGGAGCTTGGCGGGCTACAGTCCATGGGGTCGGAAAGAGTCATACACGACTGAGTGACTAACACTCTGGTGAAGCATGGAATACAGGCCTCCGTGGCATGAGTGCTCAGTTACTTCTGCTGCTGCTGCTGCTAAGTCGCTTCAGTCGTGTCCGACTCTGTGCAACCCCATAGATGGCAGCACCAGGCCCCGCCGTCCCTGGGATTCTCCAGGCAAGAACACTGGAGTGGGTTGCCATGCCCTCCTCCAGGGGATCTTTCTGACCCAGGGATTGAACCCACGTCTTCTGTGGCTCCTGCCTTGCAAGCGGATTCTTTACCACTGAACCACCGGAAAACCCCTTCCGTGGTACACGAGATGATTTTAGGCAGTCCATGAGCTTTTGTTTTTTTAACTTACGGGTTTATTTTCACATGTATGTTACAATTAGGAATACACAGCTAGCTCATCAAGCCAGTGGTTTTGCTAAACTGTAAGGAGCAGGTTAAAAAAAAAAAAAAAGTGAATTTGTATAAAGAAAATCCTTAAGAACATGAATGTGATATAAAGAAGTGATAGAGAAGGAACATGAGTGACCTAAACCAGGAGTTTGTACACTGCAGCCCATGGACCAGCTCAAGCTGCTGCCTGTTTCTGTAAATAAAGTTTTATTGTCACACAGCCACACCCATTGGCTTCCATATGGTCTAGACTGCCTTCCTGCTGAGTCAGTAGAACTGAGTAGTTATTAATACAACAGAGACTGTATGGCCTGCAAAGCCCAAAATATTTACTGTCTGGCCCTCTATGTCAAGTTTGTCTGATCTAAAGCAAGCCCTTCCAATCTTACAGCTCAGCAAGCCAGCGCCAGAGAGGGTGGGTGACTCCCCCAAGGTCACACCGCAGCATTGCTCCCCATTCTGTGCCTTTCGTACCCTGCCACTCTGCCCAGACCCCGCCAGGTTCCCCAGGCTGGAACCCCAGCTCTGCTCCTTACCTACAGCACAGCCTTGAGCTTGCTCCTCGACCTCTCTGAACCTCAGTCTTCTCATCCATGAACTGAGAGCGACAGCCCTACGACTCCCAAGGTTGAGAGAATCAAATGGGTACAGTGTGATCCCTGCCACGTGCCAAGCACTAGACAAGCAGGCACTGTCATTACCCCATTCCCCTAGGAGCAGACGTGGCCCCCAAGCCCGGGCAGGCTCTCACCATCACCCACCACCCAGCGCAAGCCCCGAGCCCAGGACCTTCTGGCTCAGCAGTAAAATAAGAGGGGCCTTGCGATCTAATTAGAGCATCACCAGAAGCCAGGGCTACATCCCCTCCAGCTTCCTTAATAGACCCCATTTCCCCTTAATTGCAGCTTTCATGAAAATGATCCTCTGGGGCTGCAGTGCCCCATCCTTGGGCTCAGGCCAACAGCAAACATTTCTCTGTGGTCGTGCAGATTTCTGGATGGCAGCTGCTCCTTCGTCCTCTGGGAACTGTCAGGAGCCCTTCCCTTCTCTTGGTCCCTCCAGAAGGTTCCAGGCCATAATGCTTCACCACCTTTCACATTTGGGTGTCGCCCCGCAACACAGGGCTGAGTCTCATCTAAGATGAGGCAGATGAGGAAACTGAGGCTTGAGGACTGAAGGGAGCCTCCCACCCCTAATACTCAAGGAAGGTGCTGGAACAAGGCAGGCCTCCTTCCCTCCAGGCATCTACACTGGCCTGCTGCTGCTGCTACTGCTGCTAAGTCGCGTCAGTCGTGTCCGACTCTGTGCGACCCCATAGACAGCAGCTCACCAGGCTCCCCCTGTCCCTGGGATTCTCCAGGCAAGAACATTGGAGTGGGTTGCCATTTCCTTCTCCAATACATGAAAGTGAAAAGGGAAAGTGAAGTCGCTCAGTTGTGTCCAACTCTTCGCGACCCCATGGACTGTAGCCCAGCAGGCTCCTCCGTCCATGGGATTTTCCAGGCAAGAGTACTGGAGTAGGGTGCCATTGCCTTCTCCGCTACACTGGCCACCACCCCACAAAGTTTTGACTGCTTGGGAGAAGGAAGGACACTTGAGAAGTGGTGGGCCACAGAAGACATAGCCTAAAACACTGGTTCCTTTAATGATTCTCAAAACTGGTTTCCCCAGAGGAGCTAGGATGTGGGGCTTCTCCTGCTCCAAGATTTCTACTCTTGAGTTCCACGCCCAGCCCTTGTGGAATAAACATGTCACCACAACAGTTTTGAGCTGCGAGACCTTCTGTAGACCCTGAGATGCTTGGCCAGCTTCTTCTGGTGCACAGCCGAAGAACAGGAGCCAGCTAGGAATATAGCCAGCTGTGGTGACCTTGCAGGCAGACAGTGTAGCAGTTAGAGTATATATCCCCTTGTTGTGACAAACCCCCAAATCCACGGTTTTAGAGCAGATGGAGGCTGACTCAAGGAAGCTGTCTTCTCGTCTCCACCACACTGTGCTCAATCGCTCAGTTGAGTCGGACTCTGCGACCCCCGTGGACTGTAGCCCACCAAGCTCCTCTCTGTCCATGGGATTCTCCAGGCAAGAATAGAGGGATTCTCTACCTGTCTGTGGGATTCTCTATCTGTCCATGAGATTCTCCAGGCAAGAATAGATTCTTCAGGCAAGAGTGGAGTGGGTTACCATTTCCTCCTCCAGGGGATCTTCCCAACCCAAGGATCGAACCAGGACCGCCTGCGTCAGCACGTGGATTCTTTACCACTTGGCCACCTGGGACGCCCCCTGGCCATCCTATGTATGGCTGAATTTGCTCCTCACCATGTCTTCTCACAAGACTTTCAGGCGATTCCTGGCCAGGAACCAAAAGCAGACTCATCCCGTTCTCCAGTGGATTCGAGTGAAAACTGGTAATAAAATCAGGCACAACCCCAAAAGAAGACATTGGAGAAGAACCAGGCTGGGTCTACAAGGAGCCTCGCATATGAAGTGACACCCATGTATGTGGGTGTTTGTGTCTGATCGCACCACAGTAGAGAGAATGTCACTACTGTCTGAACGGGACGTGTGTCGTATGGGGCAGATGGGAAGGCTGTTTCTCTTGTCGGTGTTGCTCAGTGGTAAACATGTGAGAGCTTTTGTTGAAAAAAAAAAAAAAGGAAGCCTTCGAGAGCTTGTCCACAAGTGTGGGGTTCCCACCAAGTCACTGACCTTAAATTGAACTCATGTAAACTAATACCAGGGTTTAAATTCGCTTATGTTTATAATCATGTCACATCGGTTCATACATATATTTTGGAATCACGTCATGAGGATTTATTATGTGTAAATTCATCAAAGACGAACATGCCTGTTCGGGCTGAAGTATTTCCATGCTACCAAGTCAGCGTCAGTGTGTGGAATTATGTTTTTGCTTGTTTTTTTGTTTAAAGCCTTTAATTAATCTTTAAAAATTGCTCTATAATAAATACCCATTTTCATATTTGGAAAAAAAGGTCATCCCTAGTCCAGCCTCTGGACTAGCAGGCCATTCAGAGACTCTTTAAATTCCCAAAATCAGGAAAATTCTAGCCAGGCAGGTGAGTCCAGCCTCCTTGATGCGTCTTCTCACTTCAGGAGCATTCGTCCTGCCAAGGGACCCAGATGGAGCTCATCAAGCCCCCAGGTGTCAGTGGACCAGCGAGTTTATAACCTCCTGCCGGGAGGGTCTGTGCTCTTTGCCCTCTGATTGCCACAGCTGGGTGGGCCTCAGCACTGCCCAGGGTCACTGGGAGATTCCCTCCAGTTGGGGGACGCTCAATCTCAATCCTCTTCAAAGGGGAGCCGACCCCTCCCCACAGCAACCTGAGAGTCCTGTGTGTGGGACATGGTTCCCATCTCTCCATTTTCAAAAAAGCCCCCAGGTTCTTTCAACACCCAGATCCAGTTCATTCTGGTTCCCGAGACTCAGTCTGTTCAAAGCCCGTTTTCTCTGGGAAACATTTGAATTTGAAAATCGGAGTTTGGGGTTTAGCCTCTATACCCAGGCTCCTGTCCAATCCCTAGGTCACCTGCCCTGGCCTTTAGAAGCTGGTAATCTAGGTGGGGGGCACAGGGGGCAGAGAGGGAGTGTTGCAAAGTGGTTCCTCCTGGTTCCTGCTCGGAGAGGCCAGACTTGAACTCCCTAGTGTCTGGAAACCATCCGGCTGCTCCCCACTGTCTGCCCAGCCCCTCCTCTCTGCCACCATCCAGACTGGAAAGCCTTGCTTCGCCTCCACGGCTGGGAATGGACAGCTGTGAGTCGGGGGCCCTGCTGTGTGCAGGGCGGCTCGGGTCCCCATAGCCTCAGAGCAGCCACCTCCCCAAGGCAGAGTCACGTGGCAGCTGACTGAGGTTTCAGATGTATCCACTCATGAATATCAATCAGGCCTGGTAATTCACAGTAAGTGGGCTCCAGATTGACTAATAAGCAAGGCTTTCACCCCAAACCGGGGCCCGGGGAAGGAGAGTGCAGGCAGCAGGCAGGTGTGGTCTCGATGTGACCAGAATCGGGAAACCTGATGGCAGGGCTGCAGACAGTAAGGTGGTCCACACGTGGCCGCTCATACCCTCGCGGGGCTGCCAGATGGCTTGGGGAGTGGGGGGTCCCCTTACATAGCTGCCAGCACCCTGGGGGAGCTGGGGGCAGGCCCTGGCCCTGGATCCAGAGCACGTGAGAGGGGCTGGGGAGAGGGGATGAGATCTTTTGAAGATGATGGCACCCACGCTGCCATCATTGAGGGTGGCTGCCAAGCATGGAGGGTGTGGGACCCCAAATGAGAGCCAGGTCAACCTCTCTTGGAGATGTCCTGACCATGGTCGCGGGGACCAACCAGAGACCCCAGGAGAGACATGTTGCCAGGGACAGACCATCTTGGGAAGACTGAGACTCAACACCAAGTGAGGAAGGCCTGGTCCTGAGAGCTGTGGGCACATCCCACGAGCGCCCGGCTCACCCACCCTCCCCACAGCCCGAGGTCTGAGAATCCGAATCAGGCACAACTGAGTGGGAAGGGCCAGACTGCTGGCTGGATCCCAGCTTGACAGCTTACAGTGAACTCTGTGACCTCGGCACCAAGTGGCCTGGTCTTTTTGTGCCTCAGTCTCCTCTTCTGTAAAATGGGGATGACAGGAGCACCCACCTGGGAGGATTCAGAGAGCAGGCCTTGGTGGGTGATCACCTTGCTGTGTGACTCAGGCTGGACACTGAACCTCTCTGAGCGCTGACCCCATTTGTAGGCTGAAAGAGACATAAAGCCCCCTGGCACACAGTGGGCCTTGGGAGAAGATCCTTCCTTCCTTCCCTCGGCTTCTCCTACTGTGGTCTAGGCTCATCCACCAACCCAAGTGACCATCAGCAGCACTGCTCTAACAATGGATCCGTTTACTTAATCCTTCACCACCTCACAAGATAGGCACCATGATCACCATCCGCATCTCCAGTTCAGGAATCAGAAACCCAGAGGGGTTAATTGCCGTGCCCAAGACCACACAGCTCCAAGGTGAGCCAGAGCTGGAAGCAGGCAGCCGACCCCAAGACGTGCTGTTCCCCACCCAGCCTCGTGTCTGCCTCTGCCTGCTGTCTCTCAAATGTGGGAACACAGCCCCACCCATCTGAGAAAGCCCTGCTGAGGCTCTGAGCCTCCCTTCCTGCTTGTTTCTGTGAGCTGGAATCTTCCCTCCAGCCAGGCTGATGGCAGCCAGAGCCCATCCCTTTTCCTCTTGCGCCTGGAGTGTTTAGATTTTATATCCATTCTGAAGGAGATCAGCCCTGGGATTTCTTTGGAAGGAATGATGCTAAAGCTGAAACTCCAGTATTTTGGCCACCTCATGCGAAGAGTTGACTCATTGGAGAAGACTCTGATGCTGGGAGGGATTGGGGGCAGGAGGAGAAGGGGACGACAGAGAATGAGATAGCTGGATGGCATCACTGACTCGATGGATGCGAGTCTGAGTGACCTCCGGGAGTTGGTGTTGGACAGGGAGGCCTGGCATGCTGCAGTTCATGGGGTCGCAAAGAGTTGGACACGACTGAGCGACTGATCTGATCTGATCTGATTTGTATATATGGTCATGCAGGATCTAATTCCCTGACCAGGAATCAAACCCAGGCTCCCTGCATTGAGAGCGCAGAGTCTTAGCCACTGGGGCTTCTCAGGTGGTGCTATTGGTAAAGAACCTGCCTATGAAGCCAGGAGACTCAAGAGATGCAGGTTCGATCCTTGGATTGGGAAGATCCCCAGATCGGGAGGATCCCCTGGAGGAGGGCATGGCAACCCACTCCAGTGTTCCTGCCTGGGGCAGAGGAGCCTGGCGTGCTACAGGATCCATAGGGTCCCAAACAGCTGGACAGGACTGGACTGACTTCGCACACACACTGCTAGTCGCTGGAGCACCAGGGAAGTCCGAGGGTTTGAATTGTTAAACAGAGCTCGTGGAGGCCTGCAGAGGCTACATCCTTCACTTTCCTGGGGTCCCGCCACCTTGGTGCCACAGTCCCTAACTGTTAGGATGCAGTCTGTTCAAGAAGCAGCACCTGCCCTCCCGCCCCCTCTTCACCATGGGTGTGGGGGTGGCATCGGTGTTCAGACTCCCATGGAGAACCTGCGCTCTGTATCCAAAGGCAGTTGGTTCCGTCAGGGATGGTGGTCAACCCAGAGTAAGGACAAGTGATTTGCAGCCCACATTAGAAGACCCTGAGCCTCCCAGGCACACCTGTGACAGAGTCTCTCGGGGCTGAGGTCTGAGTCCTAATGACTCAGCCGTCTTTCTTTAAGAGTTCAGTCCTGGACCTGGGGATTCAATGATACAGTTCAGTCCAGTGATCACTGACTGAATCCTCACCACAGCTCTGCAGCCCATGGGCACTTCTCTTTCCCCCCATTTTGCAGATGGGAAAACTGAGGCTTGGGGCTATGTCAGAGACATCCCCGGAGTCTCCTGGCTCCTTAGAGGCTGAGGTATTCCTGCCGGGTCTTCTTGACATTCATCCACGAGCCTCATTAGCCATTAGCCCCATCCACCATTAGCCAAGGGCTTTGAGAGAGAAGGTTGACTGGCACTTTCCCCAGGCCAGGTCCCAGGGCCATGAAGAGGAGGGGCAGACATAGCCTCCCTTGGAGCCCGCGGGCTGGCCAGGAGCTGATGGTTTGGACTATGGCAGCTGAGATTGCTGAGCAGGGGGATGCCCTGGGGACAATGGGGATCTTCCCAGTTCTGATGAGGTGTGTGTGTGTCTGTGCGTCCAGTGTGCAAAGGACAGGGAAGCCAGGCACACATACTCTGCGTCGTCCAGAGCTTAGCTCTGGCTTCGGAAATCTGTGTGCCCTGCACAAGCCGCCGCCTCTGCTGCCCAGACAGCAACCAGGACACATTTCCAGCATCCTCTGGGCCCCTGCCCATCACTCTGATTGAGGCTGTTTCTCTGATTCAGGACAACAAACCAGTGGTTTACAGACCACAGCCTCTGTGACCCAAGGAGGTGAAGAGGTCAGATGCCTTCGTCACAAACAAAGTCTGGGTCCATCCCTGAAAGCCCTGTAATATAAGATCAGGCAGAGGGAAGGGATGGAGATCAAAGCAAAGAGAGGACACTAGAAGTGGGCAGGCGGGACGCCTTCACACGGGCTCGGGAGCCGGCTCACTGCTGGGTGACAGTCAGCCACCATCCCCGGGTCCTTGTGAGGACCAGCTGAACCGACGTTCACCGGGGACCTCAGCTCAGTGGCTGGCATGCAGTACGTGCTCAGTGAACGGCAGGGTTCGGGGGGCGATTAGCGGTGTTCACTTTATGGTCGGTCCCATTGATTCTTAAGGAGACGCCAGGTCAGCTTCAAACTCCCCAGTCGAAAATGCAAAGATGGGCGATATTCATGTGGGCCCAGGGAATAGCTGAGCCGACATGCTGCTGCTGCTGGTTTTCATTTGCATCTCAAGTGAGTCTCCAGGCCTCCAAGCTGCAGGGGAGCTCAGCACGGAGGCTGCGGGTGCCCGGGACACCTGCCTCCTGGTCCCAGGGCTTCCAGTTTTCCCCCCACTTCTTGGGGAGGGGGCAGGGTGAGGGTCGGCCACTGGGGCTCAGGAAACCCAGCCCACTGCCTCCCATGAAACACTGGGCAGTTTCTCATTTTCCCCTTGAGCAGTTTCACAGCCCAGTTAAACCTGCGGCAAAGGCTCGATGGGATGGAGACCCAGGCCTGGGTAAGGAGGAGGGTGAGGGAATAAATACGCCCAGCACGGCGCCCTGCCCCCACCAACAACAAATGTGAAATAACCAGGAAGAGCTCAAGGGAGAAAATGATTTACAGACACTGGTCCTGGCCCCTCCCCAGACCCACTATGAGTATTCGCCAAATACATAAATATTCCCAGCCTATAGATTCCGCTTTGGACATTTATTTTGCCAACTAGGCGGCAAACCATACAAAGACACCCTGTTCCAGCTCTTTGAAAGCAGAGGTTTGTCCCCTAGTTCATCCTCCTAAGTGTGGTTCAGCTGCAGCCTTCTTTTGCTCATAGACATACTCTTTCGGAGAAGGCAGTGGCACCCCACTCCAGTACTCTTGCCTGGAAAATTCCATGGATGGAAGAGCCTGGTAGGCTGCAGTCCATGGGGTTGCTAAGAGTCGGACACGACTGAGCGACTTCACTTTCACTTTTCACTTTCATGCACTGGAGAAGGAAATGGCAACCCACTCCAGTGTTCTTGCCTGGAGAATCCCAGGGACAGGGGAGCCTGGTGGGCTGCCGTCTATGGGGTCGCACAGAGTTGGACACGACTGAAGTGACTTAGCAGCAATAGCAGCAGCACAGTCAGCCTTCAGAGCCCAGAGTCTGTCTGACTCCATGGCCAGTGCTCTTCTCAAAAAATACCCTGATGGGCAGGAGCAGTGAGGGAGAGAGGGGTTTTTATCTTGAAAAGGGTCCCACATCTTGGGTCCAGGGAGGCTCAGGCCAGCCACAGTCCTGACAGCATCATCTTACCTTCCGGCTCACTGGGCCCCTTTGCAACTCACTTTCAATCAGCCAGCTGGAGCAGCTGAAATGAGATCCCCCAGCAAGTGTTGGTTCAGGCCCACCAGCCATGGACAGGCACCTCCAAACACTGTTCCTCCCTGTTAGAACTGGAATCAGATTTAACCAGGGACTGTCCAAGCTCGGTTGCATTGAGGCTGGCCTCATGGAACCTCAAAGCATCAAAGTCTTCAGGAGTCTAGCCCCGCCGTATTCTTGCCTGTCTTTGTCCCAGTCTCCAGCCTTGTGATATTTCTCAGAACAGAATCATCCAGCTGGGCCCTCAAGGCTTCGCTTTGTGGCCCCTATGGTGAGCATTCCCTGCCCTCATTTCCTTCAGGAGGCCTTTCCTCCCATCATGTACCCAACCCACTCTTTGCTCTGGCTCTGTTTCATTTTCTTCCTAGCATTTAGCACCCTCAGACATCCTTTTTGATTATTTATTTTTTGTCCCTCCTCCCTATCAACTAGAATGTTCCCGGAGAGCAGATGCGTCCTCCCGGCCACTGGTAGGTTTCAGAGCCCAGCACATTACCTGGGACAATGGCGTATGGATACCCGGCAAAGGAATCAGTTCTGCAAGTAGCCAGTAGGTTCTTTCTCCTTCAGTCGGATGACTCTGCCAGGCGAGTCTTACCCCCACTTCACAGATGAGAAGACTGAGGCCCCGGGGCCCGCCCAGGCACAGAGAGCCCCCTGTTGTTTCACCCTCCAGCAGCAGCCAGCCACAGGACCCTTTCCCCTCCATGAAGGAGGGATGTCCATCCAACTCTTGGCAAGCTGCTTTCTGAAAGTGACAAAGGGGAATACAATCAGACAAGAAGTTGGAAAGTTGAGTTGGCCAGAGGGCCTCCGGGCGGGGCTGCAGCCGCTGTCTGCGCCAGAGCCGGAGCAGCCACGGGGTCTTGGGGTTTGCTGGCAGACGGCCGGCTGAAGGCTCGAGCCTCCACTTAGTTAGAATGCAGCCGTTAGATCGCTCCCTTCTCTCTGATGGCAGCGAGTGATTGACACTTACAAATTACCCAGCCGAAAGTGTCGAGTCTTTGACCCCTGAGTAACATCTTTGGCAAGCCTGAGATTTGCCAGCATTTTGTCATCTAATTACTACAAATCCCTTGAAAATTCACTGGCTGGTGAATTTTTAATGCGGGGCAATTTCAATGTGATGCATTGCCCAGATGGGTTCTTGTGTTTCTCACCTCTCTCTCCCTCTCTCTCCCTGTCTCTCTCTCGTGCTCACTCTCCAACCCTCCTCACTTAACTTTAATAATCTCACAAACTTCTGGATGAGCTGGCAGCCGGACCCCAGCCTGAGTCGGGGCAGAGCTGTTGGAGGCTGTGCTGTCTGCCCATCTGATCTTGTCTCTGCTCTGTTCTTTGGAAATGGCCATATGACCGGTCCTCAGAAGAACGCTTCATTCCTGCCTCCCAGCCAGCTTGTGGATCTCCGCCCTCTCCCGCTCCATGTCCCCAACTAGCACAAAAGACTAAGCTATAAAGTAAACCGGCCTCCTTCATGACACGCTGTGTGAGTGGTCACTTACCCCGAGCAGAAGGGCTGGTAACTCTTTATGAGGTTGGTTACTTTCACGCTAAATCCTTGGGCAAAGCAAGCATTTCAAGACATGATTTAATTTTTCCCCCTAGTTCATTAGACCCTTGAATGATGGCACTCACCAAGGCAGGGGAGAGAACCTGCCTTTTTTTCAGAGCAGAGGAGAGATTGTACCTTCCACTCCGTGTACCCAGACAACCTCCTGCCTTCTCTGACCCCCAAAGGATGCCCGATTTTCTGTGTCCAAGCACCACAGTGACCCACCAGTGCTCAGGATGAACTTGGACCGTCAACTGCCAAGAAGCTAGCAGTTAGAGCTTGCTCCCCACAGGAGCAAAGGTATCGTCAAACCACGGGTGAGAAGTGGCCAGTGAACAGGAAACCTGACTCCGTTCTCTCCCCGAGAATCGTTCTCCTTGTGTGGCTCAGTTTTCAAATATTTCTTACTCTTTTTTTTTTTTTCTTTCACCTTTTCTATCTATATCAGATTCTTATTTTTAATACAAAAACAAGATGCCTTTTAAACTTCGCCCCCAGAACAGCCCACAGTGGTAAGGTTTCCCCGAGCTGACAATGCAGAGAGTGAAAACCACAGTCGCATCCGTGTTCTGGTTGTTGACCTCTTGCAGATAAGTCCCTTCCAGCCACCCCGCCAGCCCTCTCCCCCCTGCCCCCTCCCCCTATTCAGGGAAATGAGCTTTTGCTTTTCAGCCCCACTTCTGGTTACATATGTACACGGCTGATAAAATATTCCACTTCACCCCTTCTCCCCATGGGACCCGCCGTCTTACGGGAAGAGGGTTTGTATGACAGCGACCGCGACAGACCGCGTGTCGCCTGGAAACAGTGGGGGTGGGGGGAGGGGGTGTGGGCAACTCTCGCCTTGCGGCTCCTTTTTATTCAGATTCCTTACTCTGCTTCTGAAGAGGGCCACTGCTGGAGAGAAGAGCCCTGAGCCTCCTCCGTGGGCTCCAGGCAAGGCCCCGGTGTCCCCCCATCCTGTCCTTTTCGTCCTTGGGAGGAGAGACGCTGTCCCAGCCCCGCCCACTCCCTGCCTGGCTACAGCCCCCTCCCCAGGACATCCCCCGGGGCCACCCAGACACACAGAAAAATCAGCTCTGCCCCAGCTGTGGCTGTTCAGTGCCCCAGGTCCCCCTCCCTGGATGCCCCCCACCCCAAACACTGGGGCCAGAGCAGAGTCAAAGTTGGCTGGACCAGAGGGGACCCAGCAACTGGAGAAGGAGCTGAGCCTTGTCCGTAGGGATGAGGATGTCATGGCCAGCAGAGGTTGTCCAGGACGGAAGGAAATTGAAGAATGGTCCAGGAGTCCCACCCACAGAGGCCCTCGAAGGGATGTGACGCCACACTGCAGACCCTGATCCCTGCTTCCCTCTCTGCCCACTTGCTTCTCTCACGTCTCCCTTCACTGATGTTCTCAAACCCAGAACACTCCAGAGGCCAAAGCAGGGGCTGAGGGAGACATCCCCAGGCTTCTTTCTAACCCCCTTTAAAAAAAAGCCCCAGTTCCCTTTGCTCTGTGTTCATGGGACCAGGGACTTGCACCCAGCATTCTTTTTTTTTTTAATATGCCATAGTGCAAGTTCAATTACTTTTTTTTTCTTTTTTGGCCACGCTGGGTGGCATGTGGGATTTTAATTCTCCAACCAGGGATCGAACCCAGGCCCTCTGTATTGGGGGTGTGGAATCCTAGCCACTGGACCACTGGGGAAGTCCCTGAATCCAGGATCCTGAGAGCTGCCCCCAAGGGTCTGTTTCTGCAGAGTTTCGGCAGGCTTGGTACCAAGGAGCAGAGAACATAGACACTGTGCTAAACAGAGCTTCCAGTGGGGTGTGGGGTTACTGGAGGGGCAGAGAATTCCAAAGGTAGGAAGAAAATGAGGTTTTAACAGGAAGACAACCAGCATTCAATAAACACCCACTAGGTGACAGACCCCAGGGTGTCAAAGATGATAGACGTGGTCCAGAGGTCGAGGGGTTAAAGTTTACCGGGAATGACCTCTGCCTGCAGATGATCCCTTAGAAGGGGGGCCTCAGGTAGCAGGTTGCCAGGTGGAAGCCAGGGCGGCTGCGGTGGTCTTCATGGGCCAGGAACAACTCCTGCCTTGAGACCCTGCTAAGCCTGGGCTGGGTGGTTTTCAGGCAAGCTTTTTCAAACAAAGGTGCCCCACGTACATTTTGCATGAAATAAAGCCTGGTCCCTCCATGCCGTGGTCCAATTAGCACAAGCTAGCAACGCTGGGGCCACATGAAAAGAAATGCATTGGGGCCTAAAAATAAGAGAGCGCTGCAAATGATTAGTTCTGTTTATCTACCCATGGATGCTACCTGTCATCCCCCTTGTGGTCCTCAAGACAGGAGTGAAGCAAAAAGGCTGATGGCAGGTATGAAGGTGCCTTTATTATGACTCAAAATTCCTCTGCTTTTTTCTCCTTCTGTTTTATTTTGGAGTGTGTGTCTGTGTTTGTGTACGCGCATTTTACTCCTAACAAAAGTGCTCTCATTTGAAGGTCTGGTCTTTTCTGGACCATAGTCTCCACTTGCCAGTTATCTGCCAACAGTTCTGAGACTATCAACATTTTTTTCCCTCCACCTTTTCATTTATTCATTCAGCAAATATTTTGGGGAGCCTGGCACTGTGGTTTGCATGGAGAGACATACTGCTCAAATAGAAAGTCCTGCTCTCCCTAAGTCTCGTGAGGAGAGAGATGATAAGGCAAATCATACAAATACATGGATGATTTCACGTAGGGATGAGGGTTAGTGAAAGGGCCAACTTTGCTCTGGGAAGGCCATGCTGAAAAAGTGAAATTTAAGCCAGGACTTGAAGATTGAAAAGAAACCACTCATGCATGATGGAAGTGGAGGTGGGACACAGGATCTTGAGCAGAGAGACAAGCGAATCCAAAGAAGCAGGGGAGCCTTTCTTTGAGGACAGAAAGTTGGCCAGCATTCCTGGAACAGAGTGGATGATATAAAGAACGGACACAGGAGATAATTAGAGGCAACTGTCGAGGGCTCGCCATTCTCTCAAACAGGAAAGACATAAAGGTTCCAACAGCGATGTGTGGGAGGTGGGGTAGAGAAAAGATGCGGCAGATGCTGGGGGATAAACAGTTGTTTCCAATCTCCTTCACCTGTGCTGCCCTCCACTTGCTTTCCCAACCCGCTTCTCCCCATGGCAGCTAGAGGCATCTGAGAGACAGTTCTAGGCAGTCAGACATAAGCAGAAATCTGCTAGAAGCTTCCTAGGAAAGTTTGTATTTTCCTGACAAAGAGAGAGTGAAACTGCAGCATCTTTCTTTTTGCCTTTAAGTTGAATGTGATGGTTGGTGCTGCAGCAACCATTTTGCAACTTTGAGGGCAAGGTCAAGAGAATCACAAGGACAGATAAGCCATTTATAATCCACACTTCCCTCTAGATATTTTATTATATGAGAAGAATGCCCCCCCCCATTAAGAAATAGTTAATTGGTTTTTCTGTTATGTGTTGTCAAAAGCCTTCCTGGGCTGGTATATAGAGTAGGGAATTGGGACTGGAGAGAAGTGAGTAACAATATGGATAAGTCTGAGTTCAAAAGCATCAGACTTGGGACCTCCCTGGTGGTCCAATGGCTAAGACTCCACATTCCTAATGCCTGGATTCGATCCTTGGTCTGGGAACTAGATCCCACATGCCACAGCTGAGTTCTCATGCCACAACTAAAGATCCCTGAGTACCACAACTAAGACCTGTTGCTACTAAGTCGCTTCAGTCGTGTCCGACTCTGCGACCCCATGGACGGCAGCCCACCAGGCTCCCCTGTCCCTGGGATTCTCCAGGCAAGAACACTGGAGTGGGTTGCCATTTCCTTCTCCAGTGCATGAAAGTGAAAAGCGAAAGTGAAGTCGCTCAGTCATGTCCGACCCTCAGTGACCCCATGGACTGCAGCCTACCAGGCTCCTCCATCCATGGGATTTTCCAGGCAAGAGTACTGGAGTGGGGTGACCTGTCACATCCAAATAAATAAATAAAAATATATATTTTTAAAAGCATCAGCCTTGAGATTCTAACATGGAGCACCAAGTGTGTAAGAGCCATCTTTGACAAATGAACCTGCTGTCTACTTGAATCTTTCTGCTTCACATGCCATATTTATCAGGAAAGGCTAAGAGATGAATCAAGATCGATACACACCCTTTATTTACATGTGATCCTGATTTCATCCAAAAGCAAACTATGGACAGACATCACTCTTTCAGAAAGACTGCTTTCTGGGTTTTAATTCATGTATTTATTGAACTTTGATGGAGAAAAAGCCAAAGGAGATGAAGGGTGAATCAGAATGAGAGGCAGAAGATTTTTCTGCACAAGCTCCCAGAGGCCCTCCCTCATGCTATTTCCTGGATTTCTGGGGTTTGAGGGACATTGTGACAATAAACATGGTCGTGGAACAAAAAACAAAAATTATTCAATGTTCTGTGTTCTCAAGAGGCCTAATAAATCCTTGATAAGTGAAGGTATGCCTCAAAATAGAAGTCATATGATGGCCACAAACTTCAGAGTTCCCAGAGTTGAGGCCTCAGAAATGTGACGGTTGAAAGCACAAATGACAAAGATGGGATGAACACAGAGCCCTGCTTCCTAGAATCTGGCATCGGGGCCATTCCGATTCTGCCCTCCTCAGCTGGTTCCAGCTGAAATCAGGGTCCAAGTAGACCAAGAGAAGCCGTCATGCCTCAGGGGAAGGGGCCAACGCTGCGGCTCAGATGCTGAACCCACCGCTCTCTGCCTAAGCTTGTGGCACGTTGACATTCCATCAACAAACGTGCTGAAGACCTACTATGTCCATACCGACTCGGGTGTTGAAATCATCTGGGTGCAAAGGATTATTAACATAAAAGATTGGTGTCAAGGTAGCTGCCAGGACTGAGAATTGAGAACATCATGACAGCTACATTCTCTGCAAGAAAGTGTGTTTTAGCTGCCTCTCAACCAGGATGCCCCTGGAGGAGGAAATGACAACCCACTCCAGTATTCCTGCCTGGGAAGTCCCATGGACAGAGGAGCCTGGTGGGCTACAGTCCATGGGGTCACAAAGAGTCGGACACGACTGAGCACACAACCAAGACGTGATCCTTCCATGCCTAGAAAACGCCAGAAGCGGAATAAGTGCTGAGAATCAAACTAATGTTGATATTAGCATCATCTGGAATGTTTTAAGGTACAGCAGTTTGGAGGCAGTATCCCAGGATCTTGGTGTTATTGAAAATACAAAGATTTCAGGAAAGAAGCGAGGAGATATGCAGAAACCCATGTACCTTGGACTCAGCTCTGCTTTCTCCTCTGCTCTGCTACAGCCCAGGCCTTTCTACTGCTGAAGGAATGTGGCCACATGGTATTCTAACTTTCTTTTCCCTCGTGCAAACAAATTTATCATCAAAAATTAGACTTGGGGTTAGTTGTGTCCTGTCGTGTTGCAAAGAGTCGGACATTACTTAGTGAGTGAACAACAATAAGGTGAAGGAGGAAAAGAATAAAATATCATTTAAATCAGGACACAGACACAAAAATATCTGCATCGGAATGTTAAACAGCAGCTCAGATTGCAGAGGCTAAAGGCTGGAAACCGCCCAAATGTCGATCAACAGTACAATGGGTAAATAAACTGTGGCGTGTTCACACAACTGAATACTTGTCAGCAATGGAAAAGAAACAAATGACGTGCCCAGATGCATGGGTGAATCTCACAGATAGTGCATCACGGAGTGAAAGGGGCCAGACACAAAATCGCTGGGATTCCACTTGGTCCAGAGTCCAAGGAGAGGCCAAACTAACAGCTGCTGATAGAAGTCAGAAGAGTAGGTCTCCCTGAAGACTGAAACAGTGACGGAGGGGCTTCGGGAGGTTGCCATGGCTGGTCACGTGTGCACGCGTGCTCAGTCGTGTCTGACTCTTTGCGACCCCGTGGACTGTAGCCCGCCAGGCTCCTCTGTCCATGGGATTCTCCAGGCAAGAGTACTGGAGTGGGTTGCCATTTCCTATTCCAGAGGATCTTTATCACCTAGGGATTGAACCCGAGTCTCCACATCTCCTCCATTGACTGGCAGATTCTTTACCACTGAGCCACCTGGGAAGCATGCCATGGACTGGAGATGTTCAATATCTTGGTCTGGGTTGTGGTTATGTGGGTGTTTACACAGGTTAAAAATTCATAGATGTGCATTTTAATTTATGTCTCCACTTTTTAAAAAAAGGAAATGCATAACCACATCTGTGTCATCAATTATAAAACCTGTTATGTGATTCATCTGCATCTACCTGCATATTAGGATACCCTGAGGAGTTAGTTTAAAATGCAGCCCTGGGACTTCCCTGGTGGTCCAGTGGTTAAGAATTTGACTTCCAAGGCAGGGAACACAGGTTCAGTCCCTGGTCCAGGAAGATCCCACATGCTGCAGGGCAACTAAGCCCACACGCCTCAACTAGAGAGAAATCTGCATGCACAATGAAGAGCCCTCAAAGTAGCACTGAAAGATCACAAATACCGCAACTAATACCCAATGCAGCCGAAAACAAATAAATATTTTAAAAAAATACAGCCCTTAGGACTTCCCTGGTGTTCCAGTGGGTAAGACTTCACACTCCCAATGCAGGGTGCCTGGGTTCAATCCCTGGTCACGGAACTAGATCCCAATGTCTCAACTAACGATCCTGTTTGCCTCAACTAAGACTCAGCGCAGCCAAACAAATATTTTAAAAATAAATATTAAACATATGAAATAAATATTTTTTAAAATCAAATATATTTTAAAAGCATAAGTAAATAAATGAAAATTGGGCTTCCCCAGGGGCTCAGATAGTAAGGAATCTGCTTGCAATGTAGGAGACCTAGGTTTGATCCCTGAGTCAGTAAGATCCCCTGGAGAAGGGAATGGCAACCCACTCCAGTATTCTTGCCTGGAGAATCCCATGGACAGAGAAGCCTGGTGGGCTAAAGTCCAGGGGGTCGCAAGAGTCTGACAACTCAACGAAGACCCAGGGCAGCCAAATAAATATTTTTAAAATAAATATTTAAAATATTAAATTTTTTGAGAGATTAAAATAAATATTTAAAATATTAAATTTTTTGAGAGAGCATATTTTAAAAACATATATAAATAAAAATTAAAAATAAAAACACATGCCTTGATCCCACTCCCAGGGGTTCCGGAATAACTCATCTGGGACATGGGTGATGTTTCAAGGCTCTCCAGGTAATGCTGATGAGCAACCAGGGTTGAGAACTGCTCCTCTGATGAGCCAATCTGCAGCCATGCATGAAGCTTCCAACCTGGGGCTTCTGTCTCAAGAACAGCCCTATCTTCCCTCCCTCCAGGTGTTTTTCCATCTGTCCCAAGAGATATCAGAAATGACTGAAAGCTGGGATGGTCTCTAGCTCCAAAGAATCTCAAGCGAGAGGTTGGCACAGACCTCAGGGGAGAAAAAGGCTTTGTGGACAAGATGGATCGCAAGTTAAACGGGTCAGATGAAAGCAGAGGGAGAGTGCAAGGATAAGCATGCCAGGGTGGAATGGCATGAACGGAGGCACAGAGGCAGACCAGCCTCACAGTGAAGGGCACTACCCATCTCTTAGTGCCTAGCCCAGCCGGAATCCTCTCCCTGGACTCTCCTCCGCCTCCTTCTCACCTCACACGACCTTTGTACATCCCTCAACTTACCTCCCTCCAGCGGTAGACTGCCGATTTTGCAAGCCTGGCTCCTTATTAAACCATAAGCTGCCCCAAATACCATCACTGACATATCTGCTTTTGAACCCCACACCTTCTGACCCCATTTCTTGGGTCAGCAGGAAGAAAGGAGAAAATTTCCAAAGGGAAGTCAGGCTGAAGATGGTGTCAAATAAAGATCTGACCCCAAACGGCTCAGCTTGTAAGTGGTAGAGGTTAACTCAGGATCAGATGCTGGGCACCACCCGTTTGCCCAGATCTACTGTCCACCTGCTCTGTGCCCGGGAGGCTGGGCCAGAGGCACTGCATCAGTGGACCCCTTTCAGGATCCCAGGTGCATGTGACCCATGGGAAGCTCTGGAAGAAGACAAGAAGCAAGAGAAAGACACTGGGGTACGGATTCATCAGCTCCACCTGCTGTGGGGTCACCAGCACTGTATCCTTCTGCCAGAGGTCACAGCCTCTGACCGACACTTCTCTCCATCAGCTACAGCAAGGTTTCTCAGCGGTTTTCTTTTTTTCCATCATCATCCTTCTCAGAAGACTTTTTAAACACTTTTCCCCCGATCCTTTCTTATCCTCTCCCCTGATTGAGACTGTAATCCCACAGATACACTGTAGATCTTTTTCTATGTGCTGTGTGTGTGTTCGTGCTTCATAAATAGAGTAAGATTATCTCCATAAAAAGAGTAAAATATAATACGCCCATAGAGTCCCAGAGCTCTGTGTACACGATCTGAAAATGGAAATAACAGCTAATGTCTATGGAACATGTCTTAGAAGCATGGTGCTGTTCTGAGCGCTTGACGTGTATTAATTCATTAAATTTTCCCTGCCATGTACAGTTCATATCTGTGTCCATTTTCCAGATGAGGAAACAGATTCAGAGAGGCCTTATAATTCATATAAGGCCACACAGTGTGTGGCCATGTCAGATGAAGAACTCACGGAGTTCTGTGTGAGCGTGTGTGTCTGTGTGCGTGCATGAGCTAAGTCGCTTCAGTCATGTCCAACTCTTTATGACCCCACGGACTGTAGCCCACCAGGCTCCTGTGTCCAAGGAATTCTCCAGGCAAGAATACTGTAGGGGGTTGCCGTGCCCTTTTCCAGGTGATCTTCCTGACCCATGGTCTATAATCATGATGTTTGATGGAAAAGTCTGGAAAAATGGGCACTTTCCAGGTGGTAAAGAAGTGGTAAAGAAGTCGCTGGCCAATGCAGAAGATATAAGAGACCTGGGTTCGATCCCTGGGTTGGAAAGATCCCCTGGAGAAGGGCATGGCAATCCATTCCAGTATTCTTGCCTGGGGAATCCCATGGACAGAGGAGCATGGTGGGCTACAGTCCAAGAGGTCACAGAGAGTCAGACATGACTGAAGTGACTTAGCACACACACACACACACACACACACACACACACACACACACACACCATAGGCAGTGGTCACATACAAGTTTGAGAACACAGAGGGCCTTTCTTTACCCGAAATGTTTGAAATTTTCAATCAGAAAGATAACATAGAGATTTTTAAAAAGAAAGGCAATAATACTTTTCTTGCTGACCCATGGAGCAGGTCCTGAGTGTGTGACTCTATGTGTGCTGGTGTGTGTGTGTGTGTGTGTGTGTGTGTGTGTGTGTGTGTGTGTTGGAGTAGACAGAGAAACTTCCAGAAAGTCACAAGCTGGGGGAAAGTTGCCCAAGTGCCAGGCACTGTGAGGCTGGATTACGAAGTGATGCCCATTTTGCAGAAGAGGAAACAGATTCAGAGAGGTTGGGTAACTTATCGAAGGCCACACAGGAAGTGGCCATGCTAGGTAAGGAACTCAGGGAGTTCTCTGTGTGTGTGTATGTATGTGTATCTGTGCTCATGTGTGACTGAGGGCCATGCTATCTTCCCCTGATGTCCTCAAGATGTGTGCCTACATTGGAGGGTGGGCCTTGGGGGTCCCCCCAGAAAAAGCTGCGGCTGCCTCAAACCACTGGAACTTGCTGGAGCCATGGGCCTCGCCCTCCAAGGGGACCACAGTCACCCTGTGAGTGTGAACACCCCTCCCCCCGAGTCCCCCCAGAGTTCACAAGGCAGGAAATTCTCATTTTCACCCAGAAGACAGCCTGTCTGTCGGAGCACTAGGAGCCTCCTTCTGTTTTTTTTTTTTTTTTTCCTGAATGATAATTTCCCCCCCTTTTTTTTGTAGCTAAAAATCACCCAGGCTTGTCCAGACGAGAGGGCAGAAAATTATGCAGTGAAAGAGAAGGGAAGATAATTTCTCTGGGTCACAGGCATTCTCACTTGTCATCCGTCTGCAAGAGGAGAAGTAGAGGGTGGGGGAACCAGCCGGGATGCAAGAGCACAGGATGAAAATGAAGGCTGGCCCAGATCCATCACTGTCCGCCTAGGCGCTCCCCGGGGGATGAGCCTGGGGGAAGGCGTGAGGAGGGATGGGGGCTTTGGGCTCTGATCAAGGGACCAAGAAGAGCCAGAGAGCTGCAGAGGGCCAGAGGAAGGGCAGGCCCACTATCCCAGCCTGACAGACCCCCACGTCCCCCTCCTGGGGCCTCAGTTTCCCCATCAAGAACCCCCTCCTCCGCTTACCACCTGCGCCTCTCAGCCACGCCAAAGATAACAGATGGGAATGTTCTGGAGAATGTGGACCATAAGCATACAAAGTCCGAGGACTTTCCTGGTGGTCCAGTGGTTAAGAGTCCACCTTGCAATGCAGGGGAAGCAGGCTCGATCCTCATCACCAAGCTAAGATCCCACATGCCCCAGGGCACCTACTTAAAGTTTAAGGACTGCCTTAATACTCCCTGTTTAACTGTTAATTGAGAGTTTAAAAATCAAAAATGCCAACTCTGCCTTTGATGAGATGGAAAATTATGCTGCTGTAGAAGGTAACACGCCCCAGGGCAATTACGTCTGCGTGCCACAACTAGGGAGCTACAGGGAAAGGTCCTTCACATTGCAAAGAAGATCTTGTGTGTAGCAACTAAGACCTGATGCGTCCAAACTTTTAAAAGAGACACAAGGTGTGAGAGGTGACATCACTGAAGCTCACCCAAAGCAGATAAACCTGCATGCTAGAGATGCGAAGGAGTGAGTTCAAATCCCAGTGCCGTCCCAGGGAGGGCTTGGGTAAATCATTCCCTTATCTGAGCCTCAGTTTCACCATCTGTAAACTGGGGATAATAACACAAGCCATCTCACTGGGTTATTGAGAGGACGAAGGGAGAATTATAAATAATGCCTTTGGCTTATAGTAATCTCTAGATGCTTTTGAACTGTGGTGTTGGAAAAGACTGAGAGTCCCTTGGACTGCAAGGAGATCCAACCACTCCATTCTGAAGGAGATCAGCCCTGGGATTTCTTTGGAGGGAATGATGCTAAAGCTGAAACTCCAGTACTTTGGCCACCTCATGCGAAGAGCTGACTCATTGGAAAAGACTGATGCTGGGAGGGATTGGGGGCAGGTGGAGAAGGGGACGACAGAGGATGAGACGGCTGGATGGCATCACTGACTCGATGGACGTGAGTCTGAGTCAACTCCGGGAGTTGGTGATGGACAGGGAGGCCTGGTGTGCTGCGATTCATGGGGTCACAAGGAATCGGACACGACTGAGCAACTAAACTGAACTGAACTGAATCTCTCAATTATAATAATATGCTTCCCTGGCGGCTTAGCAGTAAAGAATCCACCTGCTGATGCAGGAGACCAGGGTTCAATGCCTGGGTGGGAAAGAACCCTTGGAGAAGAAAATGGCAACCCACTCCAGAATTTTTGCACAGGAAATCCCATGGACAGAGGAGCTTGATGGGCTGCATACAGTCCGTGGGGTCACAAGAGAATCAGACCTAGCAACTAAACCACAACAAATTGTAATAACAACAGAAATGATTAAAAATTACAAGGGAAATGAGAAGGACATCCAAAAAAGAGGAGATATACGTATATGTATGGCTGATTCACTTAGCTGTACAGCAGAAACTAACACGACATTGTAAAGCAACTGTCCTCCAATAAAAAATCAAGGTAAAAAAATCACAAGGGAATGACTGACAGTCGCCCATTTCATGGTGGGTGATGCCTTAGAGTCTCAAAGTCCCCCCTGTGTGTATTTTTTTTATAATATCTCCTAAGCTTTTAAAGAGAAACACAGAACCTATTGTCAGACAAACGGGTTTGAGTCTTAGCTCTACGACTCTGTGTGACCCCAGGCAAGTAACTTTACTTCCATGGACCTTGGTTTCTCCATCTGCAAAGAGCAGGTTGTGATACCTCTCAGGGTTGCTGGGAAGATTATAAATACTGAGTGAGGCGTGCCTAGTCTAATCATGACTGCAGGTCTCCAAAAGTGCCAACTCTTCATCATTTTATATAATTTCTTTCCCTCTCCTTCCTCTTCTCCTCCTCCCCACAACTCCTCTCCCTCTCTCCTGATTTAAAAAAAAAAAAAAAAGGAAGAAAGGATTTTTTTTTATTAAAAAATAATCAAAACCCCTACTCTGACTTCTCCTCATTTCTTTGAGCTTATCATTTTGCTCCTGTCTCAGGGTCTCAGCATCTACTGTTCCCTCTGCCTAAAACGCTCTTCCATGCCTCTTCACCTAATCAATGCCTCCTCACCCTCAGCTCAGGTGTCAAGAATCCTTTCTTGACAGCCTGCCTCTCCTGCCCTGATGTTCTCCCTCAGAGCATGGAGAGTTTATGATTTGATAGCACCACCTCCTTCACTGGATGTAAGCCCATGTAGCTTGATTCATTCATTGTACAGATGCTGATTGAGAACCTCCCATATGCCAGATTGAATGGTGAGGAGGAACAGGAAGCAGGAAAAAGCTAGATCCGTATAAGAAATAAGTGCAAGAAGCCAAACACACCTGGAACAAAATGAAGAGGGAAGGAAAGAGAAGGAAGAGATGAGGCGCAGGGGGAGGTTGGATGAATACAGAAGGCAAAGGGATGCTGTATTAGTCCGCTACTATGATGATAATGCTGCAGAACAAATAACCCAACATTCAGTGACTTGAAACAAAAAGAAGTAAGCATTGTTTCATGAGTCTATGGGTCACATTCCTGGCTTTGTCTGGGCTGTCTCAAGCCTCTGTGTTCTGCCGCGGGTCAGGCAGGTAGCTCTACTGACGGAGACTAGCCTCTCTTACATGTTTGAGGATCAGTTGACTGACAGTTGAGCTAGAATGGCTTCAGCTGGGAGGACTCCGTTCTCTCCCATGGGTCACTCCAGCAGCAGGTTTGCTTAGGCTCATTCTCCAGGTGAAGGCAGGGCTATGAGAGAAAGCTGAAACTTAACGGTCTCTTGAGGTCTAGGCTCAGAGCTGGTGTAGCATAACTTCTGCAATAAACTCTTGGCCAAACCAAGCGTGGAAGCCAGTTTGGTCCACCATTTATCTATGTCTGCAATAGCACAGCACCAGGCATAGGTGAGGAGCTCGGTCAATATTTGTGGGATGAACAGACAGGTGAAGGAATGATGGATGGATGTTCTTGGCCTTTGGCTGGGTCAGAATTACGGGGGTTGGGGCAAAATCCCTCTGCCTGGATAATTAGGAGCCCCCACTCCCCTCCCCCAGGGCTGAAAAGAGGAGAGGAGACAGCGTTCTTCCTCCCCAAGTTTAATTAAGTGATCTGCCTCCATGGGGCTAATCCTGTTATCACTGCCCAGAGCCGACCACAGGGGCGGTGTAAAATGTCAGCTGTCTGGAGGGCCTGGTGGGGAGCTGAAAGCCACTGGAATTTGGGGACTGGCAGGGGGTGGAGCGGAAGCCAGAGCCCCCATGGGGACAGAACATCCGCTTTCCAGACGCAACACAAAGGCGCAAAGCTCAGCTTCAACCCTATCCCAGGAGGAGGTGCAGAGGAGGGAGTTGGCTAAGAAGCTTCTGACTCAGTGAGTGGACTTTGCTGTGGCCGCTGCCCATCCCAGGCGGCACATTCCAGGGGGGAAGCTTCCGGCCCCACATTCCCTCCTCTTCTAAAGAAGTGGACACTCCCCTGTCCTGCACACAAAGTCCTGGGCCAGAGGAGCTTAGGTTTGGATTCTATGTCAACCATTTTCTGTGTGGCCTTGGGCAAATTGCTTAACCTCTCTGAGCTTCCATTTCTTCTTCATCTGTACAATGGGGGTGGTAATATCCATCTTCAAGTGTAGTGAGTGCTTAGAAAATGCTGTGCAGGGGCTTCCTTCCAGTGTTACGATCACACAACAATCGGTTCCTTTGTCTCCCCTACCTACCTCTGGGCTCCTGGGAGCAAAGACTGTGTCTTAGACATAGGGCCACTACCCTGCTCCTTCAAGGCCGCCTATCACCTCGTGGCTTGTGACCAACGCCCCTGGAAGGTGTCCAGAGCACACGCTCAGTGACCTTACCAGGCAGCTCGGCTCAGGGCTTGGCAGGTGTTGCCCCAGCTTGTCACATGTGACTCATTCATTCATTCATCAACAGATACTGGTTGATACCATTCCCCTGTCTATAAAATGGGGTGTGGGAACAGAGGCGGGGGTCATCTGACAAGACTCTTCCTCTTTGCTCTAATGTGTGGTGGTTTTGCTGGGGGGAACTTAGAACTCCTCTTTTTCCCTGAATATGATTCCCTAACCTACAGCCTAATATTCCCTCAAAAGGCAGAAGACTTGCTGGATTCTAGTCATGAAGACTCAGGACACCTGCCAAGGTGGGAGTATTTAAGAGCAGTTGAGAAAGGAATTCAGCTCCAGGATGGGAATGGGGAGGAAAAAGCAGAGCCCAGGGAGGCAAGGACCTTCACTAGTTCCCCAAGCTGACCCCGGAGTCACCTTCATTTATTTATTTATTTTTTATATTTATTTATTTGACTGCATCGGGTCTTAATTATAGCATAGGAGATTTTCATTGCATCAGGCAGGCTCTTTCGTTGTGGCACCCGGACTTTCTAGTTACGGTGCACAGGCTCAGTTCCTCTGTGGCATGTGGAATCTTAGTTCCCCAGTGTGGGATTAAACCCATGTCCCCCTTCATTGCAAGGCAGATTCTTAATCACTGGGCCATCAGGAGAGTCCCTGGACTCATCTTTATAATAGTCACCAGCTTGTCCCCAGAGCTTTCCAACCATCATATTCCGCCCAGAGCATTTATATTCCATCCTCCAAATAACCTGGGAAGTAGGTACTATTTTCACTCCCATTATACAGATGAGGAAACTGAAGCTCAGAGAGGTGGTTGAAGTCACACAGCTGGTACATGGGGAGCCAGGCTACCAATGCTCTCGGAACCTCTGTTTTCTCATCTGTAAAATGGGGATGAGTCGTTGTTCCTACCTCCTGGGGTATTCAGAGGATGACAGAGCTGTGTGTGTGTGTGTACCCAGCACAGAGGCAGCAAGTCAGGGAGTCAACCCCACACGTGGCTGCTACCCGGTTCGAGTTCACGGTAGTCACCAGCCAGAGATCGGAAAGAGGACTCGTCTGCCTCACGCCACCGTGGTCTCCAGGAGTCACGCAGAAATGGCAACCCCAGAGAACTGCATAAAATCCAAGTGGTACTTAAGTGGGACTCATGAACGAAAAGGAGTAATTAGTGCACTTCACTCAGAGAGTAAAACCCAAATGTCAGACAATGCCGGGGCCATTAAAGCCGGTCTCCACTGCAGCTCCTGCCCGCCTCTGGCTGGGTCTCCACCTGGCCGCTGACCTTCTCGAAGGCCGCAGACAGCACGGCAGGGATCTAGCCAGGCTGGGGACTCGACTGCGGGACACTGGGTCAGCCATGCAATCTACTCATCTCTGGGACCAACAGAGCCTCAATGTCATCTGTAAAATGGGTTGTTTCTGCCTCACAGAGTTGTAGGGAGAATTAGATGCGGTTATGGGTCTGGAATGTGAGTCACATGACAGTCACCCTCTGAGAAGTTGGTAAATACTGTGAGGGCGGATAGTGTCTGACACATGGTAGGTGTAACAGATGCAGGTGTTACCCCAGGTCCACCCCAGGTCGCCTTTCCCCAGCACTGGTCCCCCACAATCAGGGTGGCTGCTAAAGCTTCAGGTCCAGAGATGTGCCCTTGTTCAACGGGAGCTGCTCTTGAGTAGCCAGTTTTGTCACCCCATCTCCCGGGGCAGCCTGCAGCCAATGCTTAGTTGATACAGGAATACAAGAGCTCAACCATTTGCTTCAGGAGCTGGGGCAACCCTATGATACTATTCACACACCCCAATCCTGAGCTCCCCACGGGACTCTAGCTAAAACCACTTCTTCACCCAGCGCATTCCCCTGCCCCATCTTCCCCTCATCTCTTAATAAATGCCTCCTTTGATAAAACACTTTCTGTGAATCCCTATCCCAGGCTCTACCTAAAAAGGGAGTCACTTAAGCCCATAGGTATTCAATAAAGACTCGTTGAAAAAGGTATTGTTTGCTATTCCAAAGCAAGCAGGGTGTCTAAGGTGTACAAAGGGTGCACTCATTCCTAGAGTTGTGCAAATGTCCGGTGCTGCTAAAAAAATTGGAAATCGATTATACATTGATCCATCAATAGTCAGCTGGCAGAGGGGCTTCCCTGGTGGTCCAGTGGTTAAGAATGTGCCTTGCAATGCATGGACACAGGTTTGATCCCTGTTTGGGGAACTAAGACCCCACATTCTGCAGAGCATCTAAGCCCTCGTACTGCAATACTGAGTCCTCACTCCACAACTAGAGTCCATGGGCTGCCAGGAAAGATCCCAAATGACTCAACTAAGACCTGAAACAGCCCAGTAAATAATTATTTTTTTTAAACCAGCTATGTAAATGATGGAACACCCTGAAAGTTCGTGGTTTGGAAATTGATCCTTGAGTCGGTTGCAGATAGACCTGAGTTTGAATCCTGGTTCTGTTATATCATAGCTGTGACCTCGGGCAAGTCACCTTACCTCCCTGAGTCTCCATTTCCTCACCCCTCTTTCACAGAGCTGTTGGAGGATTTGATGAGATTCTGTTAATATGCTTTGCTGTGAAGGTGTCCGAGGCGGGATGTCTCCTTCCCACGGCTGCCCTGTGGTCCCATCCCAGACTGCTGCTGGACTCCTCCATTCCGATTCTCACGTACTGTGCTGCAGAATAAATGATTAACTTTTAATAATGCCTACATTCCCTCTGCTTCCCAGTGGGCAGCTGGATCGATGTCTAAGGAATATTTCAATCATAATTATGATAAAATGAAGTATGCATAGGGGCACCTCATTCTATGAATTGGAAGGAAGGAAGCTAAAAGTGGGACTTCCCTGGTGGTCCAGTAACTAAGAATCTACCTTCCGATGCAAGGAGTGAAGGTTTGATCCCCCGTCAGGGAACTAAGATCCCACAGGCTATGGGGCAACGAAGTCTACATGCTGAAACACAGACGCAGAATAGCTAAAATTTAATAAATAAATAGCAGTTGCAGACCTGCAGTTCACTTTCCCCTGAGGGGGCTTCGCAGGTGGCAATACTGGTCAAGAAATCGCCTGCCAATGCAGGAGACATAAGAGATTTAGGTTCGATACCCGGGTTGGGAAGATCCCCCGGAAGAGGGCATGGCAACCTACTCCAGTATTCTTGCCTAAGAATCCCCAGCCTGGAGAGCTATAGTCCATGGGGTTACAAAGATTTGGATATGACTGAAACGACTTAGCACACACACATCCCCTAAGGACCAGAAAGGAAAGGCGGGAACAGTGGCCAACAGAAGAGGCCTCCAAAAAATCTGTGGGAGAAATGAGCTTAAAATAAGGAGATGCCATGCTACTGCAGGCTCTGAAGCAGTCATACTTCAGGAGGGTTTGTGACTCAGCTCTGCCACTGACCAGCTTGCTGTGTGGCTTTGGACAAGCTTGATACCTCTCTGATCCTGACTTTCACATCAATAAAATGAAGGCACATCCCTGCCTTCTAGTGTCAGAAGCAGTGCCCTGACTTTGCAGGCCCCGAGCAGGGCTCGGATCAGACACTGTCAGGTGCTGGATAGCGGGCAATTCATGGCCGGGCAGGACTGGCAGCACTAAGATGGGTCTAGGGCACCCCAGTCCCTCTTCTCCATTCAAGCTGCGCCACTCTGGACATCTAATGTTCCCATTTTGTGCCTCAGTTTCCTCAGCAGTAGCAACAAAACCTAACTCACAGGGAGGTTGGAAAGAGGAGACAGTTCAATTAATTAAATGCTAGGAACCAAGCCTGAATTTAACAGGCGCTCAGTGTACGTGGCTGCTGCTATTTTCTGCTACTTTTATATTAGTATTATTAGTAGGGATTTTAATATAATGTCAAGCACACAACACAGAGCTTGGAGCACTGTCTGTCCTTTTCTCTTCTCCGGATGAGCATCCTCGCAGTGTCCACCGGCTGACCCACCCCAATTAGGTGGCTCTCGTGGTAATATTGACACACAAAGGAGCCAGCTGGTGACCTCTGAACTCAGCTCGCCTGGGATCACAGGCTGACTCCAGACCCGGCCCTCAGCTCTGAGAGCAGGACTCGTAATCTTCTTTGACGTCAAAAGGAGCTGGCCTCACCCTGACCTTTGCTCCCCGGCTCCCTGAATCCCGGTGTTCCCGACAGGAGTCACACTGCCCACAGCACAGACGTAGCCTGGGCTGAGTGGAGGCAGAGCTGCAAGACCCAGTGTTTGCTGCTTGGAGAAGGGAGAACCTTTTGAAACAGGAGGTTAAGGGAGCAAGGAACAACCTTGAAAAGAATGGCAGAGCCATAGGACGTGACATCAACTGATTAGAATCAAATAGGTCTAAGATGGCAGGCGAGTGGACTTCCACTGGCCCTTAAGCCTCAGTATATGCTCACTGTAACACATCAGCAAGCTAAGTGACACACCCACAGGCACCATGATAGTTCCAAGGCTGACCATAATCAAAAGGGGTTTTTTTGGGTTTTTTTGCAGTCAGAACCGCTAGAACTTTAATGGACATTTAATGGACATTTAGTAACTTCCCTGCATCTCAAACGGTAAAGAATCTGCCCACAATGCAGGAGACCAGGGTTCGATTCCTGGGTCGGGAAGATCCTCTGGAGAAGGGAATGGCAACCCACTTCAGTATTCTGGCCTGGAGAGTTCCATGGACAGAGAAGCCTGGCAGAGGCTACAGTTCATAGGGTCACAAAGAGTCAGACATGACTGATCGACTAACACACACACAGTAACTTCTCAGATGAAGGCCATTTTCCATCTTTTCCCAAGGGGCTCAAGCACCCTGCATGGCCACTCTACTGAACACTGGGGGGATGGAGGTGAACAGGGAGAAGCAGCAGTGCCCTGACTTTGCAGGCCCCTGAGCAGGGCTCGGATCAGGCACTGTCAGGTGCTAGATAGCGGGCAATTCATGGCCGGGCAGGACTGGCAACACTAAGATGGGTCTAGGGCACCATGCTCCCCCATTTAAAGGCAGAGGGCACCTGGCAGATGTTGGCATAGAAGGAGAAGTCTCCGATTTCAGTCAGGTAGCAGTGAAAGTTGTTAATGAAAGTGCACTGGAACCCCAGGGACTCCAGCAACTGCCAGATCTTTTCCTCCAGGTTCAGTTCAGCTCAGTTCAGTACAGTCGCTCAGTTGAGTCCGACTCTTTGCGACCCCATGAATCGCAGCACGCCAGGCCTCCCTGTCCATCACCAACTCCAGAGTTCACTCAGACTCACGTCCATTGAGACAGTGATGCCATCCAGCCAACTCATCCTCTGTCGTTCCCTTCTCCTCCTGCCCCCAATCCCTCCCAGCATCAGAGTCTTTTCCAATGAGTCAGCTCTTCGCATGAGGTGGCCAAAGTACTGGAGTTTCAGCTTTAGCATCATTCCTTCCAAAGAAATCCCAGGGCTGATCTCCTTCAGAATGGACAGGTTGGATCTCCTTGCAGTCCAAGGGACTCTCAAGAGTCTTCTCCAACACCACAGTTCAAAAGCATCAATTCTTCGGTGCTCAGCCTTCTTCACAATCCAACTTTCACATCCATACATGACCACTGGAAAAACCTCCAGTGTTTTTTCCTCCAGGTTCAGTTCAGTTCAATTCAGTGTCTTTTCCTCCAGGTAGTGGGTGCCTTTGATCTGGGGCCCAAAAGGCTTGGGGATGCCCAGGTTCGGGCCCATCCTGGAATTCCCCACCCCTTGCCCAAAAGAGCTGGAATACTCCTTCCACAGTCTAATACTCATTAGCCAATGAAATTACTTATCTCTATAAAAACTGACAATCCCATCCTCTGGCCCCACTCTCAACTTCCAAGATGGGCCATTCTGTCTATAGAGTGTGTTTCTCTCTAAATAAACCCACCTCTTCGTAGCTCAGCTGGTAAAGAATCTGCCTGCAAAGCAGGAGACTCTGGTTCGATTCCTGGGTTGGGAAGATCTGCTGGAGAAGGGATAGGTTACCCACTTCAGTATTCTTGGGCTTCCCTGGTGGCTCAGATGGTAAAGAATCCACCCGCAATGTGGGAGACCTGAGTTCGATCCCTGGGTTGGGAAGATCCCCTGGAGAAGGGAATGGCTACCCACTCCAGTATTTTGGCCTGGAGAATTCCATGCATAGAGGAGCCCGGCGGGCTACAGTCCTTGCGGTTGCAAACAGTTGGACATGACTGAATGACTTTCACTTCACTTCACCTTTCACTTTGTCTCTCACTGAATTCTTTCTGCTATGATGCATCAAGAACTTGAGCTTCATTAAGTCCTGAGACCAGGGGTGTGCTCTCAGTTAAAAGATCGTGGATTCAAGCCCCAATCTGAGTTGCACAGTTTCACTTTGACTCAAGAAAAATCAGCTAGCTTCTGGGTAGAACATGGCTACGTGGGGGCAGACTGCCAGCCAAGGAGCCCAGTTAGGAGACCTCTGCAGTCATCCTGCGGGGTGATGCTGATGGCTGAATTTGGGTGCTAGCTGGAAGTGAAGCATGGATAAGACAGAAACTGGGAAGGTGGGCGCTTCGGGCTCATGGAGGAGTACTGGGAGGGATGGTCTGGGAACAAGCTCCCTTCCCAAGTGCACACACACAGGTAATGTTTTTCTCACCAGACAGGAGATCAGGCACCTCATTCACTGCCCGTGTCCCTGCCATGAGTGACTTGTTGTTCCATCGCTCAGTCATGTCCGACTCTTTGCAGCCCCGTGGACTGCAGCACACCATGAGTGACTCAAACCCAGCAATTAGAAATTACCAGTAGAAATGGCCTTGTGTCCCTAGCCTGCTGTCTCCACCCACATCCAGCACTGGCCTCAGCCCCACCTACCCCCAACAGGGAGCCCAGGAAACAGACCCAGAATCTGGTGATGCCCAGGAGGAGTTTCCATGGCGACAAGCATGCTGGCACAGCAAAACAGGGAGTTTTAATGACCCATACCCAGCCCCCTAGCTGCCCTGTTGACAGAAGTCATGAACTGTCAACTCTCCTTGGAGCTGGCACTGGAGAACTTGACTCTGGATGTCCTCTCAAAGGAGAGGTTTGGCCGTGGTTGTGACTGGACAAAGAGCACCAGGCCACCTAGATGGAGCTCTCTAGGTCATTCCAGGGCTTCCCTGGCAGTCCAGTGGTTAAGACCAGTGGTTAAGAGTTTCCACTGCAGGGGGCATGGGTTCAATGCCTGGCTGGGGAACTAAGATCTCACATGCCTTGCATCATGGCAAAAAATAGTCTCTGGGTCCTTCCAGATCTTTCTATGATGCCTTTGATTACGGTCCCTTCTGGAAGACAGTCTGCTTCCATTTTCTCCTTGGACTTCTCCCCTTCTGTGTTGATGGGAGATGATGCCCCAAGCCCTGGATTGACTGACATCCACCTGCAACTCCTTTCTGTGATGAGCCTGGTGCTCACTGAGGGTAGACAGGGATGGAAAAAGTGTCAAAATAATTAAAATTAAGGGTGTGGGCTCTGGCCTCTGTATGAGGTTGATCTGACCCCGTCATTCACTAGCTATATGACTTTGGGCAGTAACTCAACATCTCTGGGCCTCATTTTCTCATCAGCAAACTGGGAGTGATCACTCTAGCACTCATTTTATTGAACTGAAGTGAGCATTAAATGAGATAATACTGGACACTGCCTGGCACAGCATAAGTGTGTTCAATTCTCATCACTCTTTCCTTCTTTGAAATCGCTTGTTCTCAGGAGGAGGAGCACATATTGCTGGCCACAGAGCCACGGAGACTCAGAGCGTTAATAAAACTGTAAAAGAGTAAACAAGTCAGAAATAGGTGTTCTGAGAGATACAAAGAAGTGTGCTTTTAAAATATCATCTGAAAAAATAATAAAATAAAATATTATCTGCACTAGACTGTAAGCTTTCAGGAGGTAACAAGCAGGTCTGTTTGATTTACCCCAATCTTCCCAACACCCAGAACAGGGCACAAACTCTTATTTTCAGAGTCTAAAAATACCATCATTGTAAGAGGCATCCATTTAATTATAGTACTTTCTGCAAATAGATGTGGGTATTATATATGTAATATAGCCTAGTTTCAACATACAAAAAAAAAAAAAAAGAAATTGATCTTAAAACTGTGAAAATAAAGTAACAGGTCAACAATCAACAGTAACTGCTTGTATGAATGAATGAATGATTGCAAAGGCAATACAAAGGCATATGGTTAAATACCATGCATCACCAATATTGGAAGATTAAGGAAGGAGATATACCATCACAAACAGAACATATCTGGGAAGGCTGCCTGGAAGAAGTGGCCCATGAGTGGGAACAAGCAAGAATTTCCCCCATTCAGGCAGAGGAAAAACAGTGGGGGAGGAACATCTTGATAAATCAGGAAACCAAGTGACTATCAACCTCACCCCCTTGGTGCCCCTCTCTAGGCAATGGATAATGGCAGAATTATCCAGGGAGGTGACTTCTATGTCAGCCCAGAGGAGTCAAGACCAGAACAGATACAAGTCCCAGGATATGGGCCTGTATCAAGCTAAACAACATTGGGGACTTCCCTGCTGGTCCAGCAGTTAAGAATCCACCTGCCAATGCAGAGGACATGGGTTTGATCACTTGTTCAGGAAGATTCCACACATTGTGGGGTAACTAAGCCTGTGAGCCACAACTACTGAAGCCCATGCACCTAGAGCCCATGCTCCGCAACAAGAGAAGCCACTACCATGAGAAGCCTGCAGACCGCAACGAAGAGTAGCCCGCACATGCCGCAACTAGAAAAGCCCACACGCAGCAGTGAAGACCCAGCACAGCCAAAAATAAATAAATAAATAAAATTTTAAAAGAAACAGCAACCAAAAACAAGAAAAAGGGGGACTTAAAATACACAGGTGTGTGTGTTCAGTCCTGTCCAACTCTGTGCAACCCCATGGGCTGTAGACCACCAGGCTCCTCTGTCCACAGAATTTTCCAGGCAAGAATACCATAGAGGGTTGCCATTTCCTTCTCCAGGGGATCTTCCTGATTCAGGGATCAAACCCACATCTTCCGCGTTGGCAGGCAGATTTTTACCACTGTGCCACCTGGGAAGCCCCAGTATATGGGCACTGGTGGCAAAGAAGCCTGGGTTCCTTAGCTGGGCAACCCCAGGCTGATGACTTGGCTTCTCTGAACATCAAGTCCCTCACCCAGGAAGTGGGGAGACCAACAGGGCTCTGAAGTCAGGCAGACACAGACTCAGATATGTAGAAAGTGCCTCATAAACATTAATCTGAGAATAAACAGGATGAAGGAGGAGATTTGGGATTAAAGGCCACCAGCACGGAGCCAGGAGACAGACCATACTGTCTGCTGATTCCCATTCCAGCCCTGAAATTAGAGAGCCCCCAGCTCTTCAAATGAGTTACTTTCTCCCAACCCACCAATATTGATGGGTATAGACAGAACCGGGTATTTTGCAAGGCCCAGTGCACGATGAAAATGTGGGGTCCTTTGTTCAAAAATTATTCAGGACTTCAAAAGGAGGACAACCGAGCATGAAACCAAGCAGGGGGGCCTTCTAAGCACGGTGCTCTGTACTATTACAAAATACGAATCCATGAGGTGGGCGCTGGCCAGAGAAATGTGCCCTCCAAGTTGCCTCTCTGGGCCTCTCAGAGGTCACCCAGCCTCCAGCCATAATCCTGCTAAACACCTAGAAAGGAATTAACATTCTACAGCCCCCACCGCGGACTGGAACACACTTAATCAGAACACAGCCTTGTAAAGTAGGTAATATTATTAGTCCATGCTACAGATGAGAAAACTGAGGCACACAGGGACGGACCACCAGGCAGGCCGCCAGAGGGCGCACAGCTGACTAGTGGCTTAAACCCAGGACTTTGGGAACCCGCGCCCCGGGGATCCGGAGGAAGCTGACCTCCACTAGCTCATTCCTTCCAGAAGATGAAATATACATTTCCGCCACCAACCTACACCCCCCTCCCCCTGCCCAATGCTAGCAGTCTCTGATGAGGTCAGATTTTTAATCCCGGCCTCGGTGGGTACCTCCTGTTCATTGCACCCGTTTCCTCCAGCAGGGAGCCCCCTGCCTCCAGCCAAGTTGCTCCCCGGGCCGAGGCCAAGAGTTAACGTCGGAAGAGAGCCGGGAGAGTGTGCGAGCGGAAGGACATGTCAAATCAATCATATTTAAACAAAAGCCTCTCCCGCCCAAGGGCCCTTTTAAAAGCTGCTTATTTAATTAAAAGTCCCATTTTCCATATTTATGGCCCTTATTCAGTTAAATATTAACCGCTGGGGCCAGGGCTGCTGTGTGCTTTGCGAGCGGCGTGTGGGGAGGTTCATTACCGAGGCCGGGATTTCTCCGATGGCGTCGCGGCCGCGGGATCAATGCGCCTCCTTGGACAAACACCCGCTCCGCCCGCTGCCCGGCTGCGCGCGTCTCCCTCGCTCCCACCGCTGGCTCTGCCTGGAGCCAGAGACCAGGGACCGTGAGAGACAGTGAGGGACCCGGAGAGACAGGGAGAGACCCCCACACACACACCCAGGGACGGAGACCCAGAGCTAGAGGGAGACAGCGAGAGAAAGACAGGCAGAGAGACGCGAAAGACCTAGAGAGACAGTGAAAACGCTAGAGAGACCGTGAGAGACGCAGTGAGAAGCTGAGAGTCAGAGACCAGGGAGACAGTGAGAGATACAGAGACTCAGAGAGTCAGTGAGAGACGGAGACCCAGGGAGACACTGAGAGATTCGGAGAGACAGAGACAGTAAGAGCCCCAGAGAGACACAGACACGATGAGAGGTGTGTGCTGGGTGCCAGATGGCAGAGGTGCCGGTGGCCCCCGCCCGGGGTGAAAAGGAAGGTCCCACGCTGACCCCACTCACTGCTCTTCCTGGCCTCCACTTCACTGGGAGATTGGCCAAAAAGAGGGAAAGGGGAAACTGGCATCTCTTAAATGTTTGGTTCCCAAAAGCTCAGGGATAGGAGATGTGGGATGGGCGGCGGGGGCGGACCCTGGCCAAGTACAGCCATTACAAAGAAAGGAACCTTTGGGTGAGGAAGGTGTCTGCGCCCCAGGAGGGTGCTGGTGACTGCAGAATTGTCATCACCGTGCAAACTTTATCCAGGCTTCCCACGGATCTGGCATCACCTCAGTCCTGTCCAAGGATTGACTCAGAATCCTCTCTTCCATCCTGTGAGGTGGGTACCAATTCGATCCCCATTTTCCAGATGGGGAAACTGAGGCTTGGGAAAGTTCAGTACAAGTCCAGGATCACAAAGCAAGTGAGAAGCAGAGTTGGGATTTGACCCTTGTCCTCTGACTCCTAAAGGAAACCAACCCTGAATATTCATTGGAAGGACTGGTGCTGAAGCTGAAGCTCCAATATTTTGGCCACCTGATGCCAAGAGCCAACTCACTGAAAAAGATCTTGATGCTTGGAAAGGCTGAGGGCAGGAGGAGAATGGAGGAGAATCGGGCGACAGAAGAGGGGAGGGTTGGATGGCTTCACTGACTCAACGGACATGAGTTTGAGCAAATTCTGGGAGATGGTGAAGGACAGGGAAGCTTGGCGTGCTGCACTTCATTGGGTCACAAAGAGTCGGACACGACTGAGCGACTGAACAGCAACAACCTCCGACTCCTAAGCACACAAACTTCCAGATCACTAACTTCCAGAAACTTCCAGGTCACTAAGACCAGACTGAGGGCCACCAGTGCCTTTTATAAGCCCTGGGACCTCAGGAAAATTCCTGACCCTCCCTGAGCCTCAGTTTCCCCATTTGGAAAATGGGAGGAGAAGCTTTGGGGGGCCATTTTGCCTCTGGTTTTTGGTCTCTCTACACCGGGTCCACTGCATGCTGCAGCCCCTGGTCACTGCAGGTGGCCGTGTCCAAGAACCACTGCTCTCCCTCCCACCCCCTACCCCTGCCCTCCCTTCCACCTGCAGGTCCTGCCAGCCCTTGTTCTGCCACGTGACACGACCACTGTATGTCTGAGACAAAGCCAGAGTGCTCCATCATCAAGTATTCAGTGCTCAAAGGGGCAAGGCTTTCTCTGCCCACCTTCCGGCCCCACCGCAGAAAGCAGCATCATGAATGGAAAAGGTATGCGTTAAGGCCACAGAGTCCTAGGTTCGAATCCCGCCTCAGCCAACTCGGGCTGCTTCATATCACCTATCTGAGCCTCAGTTTCTCCATCTACAGAATGGGGGATAATGATAGAACCTCCCATTAGTTATTTCAGGGATTAAAGGACATGATTCTTGAAGAGGGATTGGCTGAGCCTGGCACCTAGAGAGCATCACTGCCAGCCCTGCAGGGCCTGTGAGGGGTGGCTGCTGCACAAGCTGCTGGCCTGGCCCGCTCCCAAGAGCCATGGCTCCGAAGAAAGGTGATACTCCAGTTGCCAGGTCCACTTTGCCCATCTCCCAGAGCCCCAACAGGTCGAAGCTTGGGCTCCAGTGCCACCTACTATGATCTCAGTCGTTAATCATGCTGCTGCACCTTCTGGGGCCTCAGTGTACCCATCTGTGGAGTGGGGATTGATGGGTGTAGAAAATCTGAGGGCCATTCACAGGGCTGACACATCTCAGCAGCAGACAGGGTGACGAACTTGACCTGAATGTGAGAATCTTGGTCAGAGGTGCCCATTTATGTTCTAGAAGGACCACATGAAGGCAGAGGCAGTGCTCAGACCCTCAGAGGGGTTAGGTGCCCACACCAGGCTATGCAAGGTGCCTTCTGCATCACAAACACACAGGCACGCCCATGGACACACACACACACCGCACTTGGGCCCTGTGCTCTACGTCTCTGGGTGCATCCTGTTAGGAACGTGGTTCCTTCCCCGGCTACCCTCTCCCCAAAAAGAAAAAAAAATTCTGAAAAGCCAGATTAGAACTTCACACACGCATCGCTGGGAAAAATCTATGTCACATTTTCATATCTAGCAAAATAAAATGACACCAGAACACTCTAGCAAACCCCTAGAGGGGGAAGCGAGTCTGCCGAAGATGAGGGGTGGGAGGGGGAGACACCTTTCCCAAAGCGGGGAGGCCCCAGGGCCAGAAACACAGGAGGAGGCCGCGGGCCTGGTAAGAGGCTGGGGGTGAAATTGATCAGACCATTTTCTCCAGGGGTTGGAGCAAGGCTGGGGGTGCCTGGGAAGAGCCTGGGTGTCGGGGGTGGGGCTGAATGGGGGGTAGGGAAAAGGAGAGAGAGAGGAGGAATAAAATCCAGGGGATGGTGGTGTGAGTGAGGGAGCGGGAGAGAGAGACACTAGGTTATCAGAGAAGTGTGAAGACAATAATACAATCTGACATTTCTGAAACAAGACCCCCCGGTTGCCATGGCAACGTCTCATGTGGGAGCAGCTCCCAGGAGACGGCTCCGAGATGTACTATAAATGATGTTTGATTAGAATTTAAATCATTTAGGCAGAGAGAAGATAGGCCTTTTGTCAGCAAGGGGACCTGGGGGTGGGGAGGGAGGGGGACCGGGGGTGGTGGCGGGGGAGGGGGTGCGGCCAGAGACCGCAGGCTTCCGCTCCGCCAGCCTGGGCGTGGGGAGCAGGGATCGGAGGTCAGCCCGGGGGTTGATTACTTTTGCCCTCGGCTTCATTCCCGTTTACAGTAACCTTTCCATGGTGGCCAGAGGGACTTGGAGGGCAGGAGAGGAGAGGCCTGGGGGGACAGGGGGCGTGGGAGGGGGTGTGAGTGAGAGTGGCAGAGATGGGGAGAGACAGAGATCACGGAAGAGGGGAGAGAGACAGATGCGGAGAGAAACCGGAAGGGACACAAAGACCTGCAGAGGGGCAGAGGGTGAGAGGCAGAAAGGATACAGACCAAGATATAGACTGAGAGACATGGGAAGAAGGTACAGAGGGGGAGGAAAGAGAGCGGGGGGAACAAAGAGGGAAAGAACAAGAAAAGAGAAAAGAAGAGAAGAGGGGTAGGAAAGAGACTGGGGGAGAACAAAGAGGGACAGAGAGACCAAGAAATAGAGAAAAAAAGAGACACACAGAGACAGAAGGGGTCAAAGCCAAAGCATTTGTTGCTAAAAGAGACAGAAATACTGAGGCACGTAGGCAGAGAGACAGAGACCAGAGTGAAAAAGACGATTCCTGAATCCACAATCTGGGAATCACTCTCCAGCTTCTATCAATAAAATGCGTCTTGAATGCAGGGGCCGTGGGATGAGCTCAGCACTTAGAAAAAGCTCCCCTTCCACCTCCCACTCTGGTTTCCCCCACCGACAGGGAAATTCCCTGGGACTGGGATTCCTGGACAGAGCATAGGGACCCACAGAAGAGGCACTGCCTGTTTCTGGTCTCAGAAAAATAGATCAGGCTGACCCTCCCCACGAAATCTTAGGCAAATCATTTCTCCGCTCAGACCCTCAGTCTCTTCATCTATAAAATGAGAAGTCTGAGTCAGATCAGCACGTGGACAATGAGTTGTGTCTCATTCCGTTTTGATTTTTAGTTGCATTTGTTGCCAAGGAGACCTTATATAAATATTTGGATTTGGGGGTTCTTTAAAAAAAAGATAGGGAAGTCTAACCACGCTGGGCCTGCACTTCTGCGTGGCAGCCACCTGCTAGAGTTCAGTAGCAGTCTCATCGCATTTAGGCAGAGCATCAGTCTCCAGTTTGCCACAGTCCCCACCACTCCCTTTCGTCTTATACCCAGCCACATTTTACTCATTTCCAGGACCACAGGCAAGGATAATCCTCTTCTGTTTCTGTCTCTACATTTTACTATTCCTGGATATTTTTTTTTTGCTACTGGGAGGTTAGACTCTGACTAGACGTGGGCACCTAAAGGGTGACTCCCAGAAAAGCTAAGGCTGACAGGCAGAGCTGACAGCCTGGGAGGCAGGGAGATGTCATCTGATCGTTTCTGAGAGTGGGTGGGTCATTCAACATTGCCGTGCCAATGAGCTACATACCTTGAACTGGAACTCCCATTAGGTGAGAGGCCCTTGGGGGCCTGGGGAACTGGCATATCCTCTTTATTAAAATATGTTTATTTGTCTGCACCAGGTCTTAGCTGTGGCACATGGGATCTTGGATCTTCATTGTGGCATGTGGGATCTTTACTTGCAGCATGGGAACACTTAGTTGCAGCACGTGGGATCTAGTTCCCTGACCAGGGATTGAACCTGGGACTCCTGCCTTGGAAGCACAGGATCTTAGCCACTGGACCATCAGGGAAGTCCCCTAGAATATCCTTTCGACTAGTATGGAAGCATAGTCAAGATGTTGCTTGTGGTACACTGGGCACAGTGCCTGGCCCCGTGGGGACTGCTTGTGGCATCTGCCCCTGGGTCCTGGTGTCATGTCACCTCAGCCCATCTCTAATCAAGTGCAGGTTCTGTGCAAGCAAGCTGAGATTCGCATCTGTGTTGACAGCATCCTATCTTGAGCATATCTCTGTGTGTCTTTCCTCCCACCCCAGATCTCGTCTGATGCCATGCGAACCCACTCCCGCTCAGTGCAGCCTTGGCATTTAGGTTATAGCTTTGTATTAGTTTCCTGTGACTGTTGTATCAAGTTCCTGTGCTGTTTTCACGGGAACCCAAGCTCAGATGGTGCTCAATAAATGGTAGCTATTGCACTGGTCAAGGTGGAGGTGATAGATACAGCCGTAGTGGCTTGAAACAACACACATTTATTACCTTATGGTTCTGGAGGGCAGGAGTCCAACACAGGTCTCACCAGCCAAAATCAAGTGCTGCGTTCCTTCTGGAGGCCCTGGGGGAGGATCACTTCCTTGCCTTTTCCAGCTTGTGGAAGCTACTCCACATTGCTTGGCTCCTGGCCCCTTCCTCCATCTTCAAACTCAGCACCATTAGGCCAAGTCCTTCTCCCACTGCCATCGCTCTAGTTGTCCATCTCTTGCCTCCCTCTTCCACTACATATATGTGTCTGTGTGTGTATATACACATATACATGGGCTTCCAGGTGGCACTAGCAGTAAAGAACCTGCCTGCCAATGCAGGCAACGTATTAGATGAAGGTTTGATCCCTGGGTTGGGAAGATCTCTTGGAGGGGGGCATGGCAACCCACTCCAGTATTTGTCCCTGGAAAATCCCATGGACAGAGGAGCTTGGCTGGCTATGGTCCATAGGGTTGCAAAGAGTTGGACATGACTGAAGCCACTTACGTACATGCACACACACACACACACATATATTAATATGTATGTATTTAAATGGGGCATAGTTTGCTTTCCAATGTTGTCTTAGTTTCTGCTGTACGACAAAGTGAATCAGCCATATGTCTACACATATCCCCTCCCTCCCACCCTCGCCCACCCCACAGCACTAGGTCATCACCGAGCGCGGAGCCGAGCTTCCTGTGCTGCTCAGCGGACTCCCACTGCCTGTCTGTCCTACGCACGGCAGCGTGTACATGTCAGCACTACTCTCCCAGTTCATCCCACCCCCGTGTCCGCACGTCCATTCTGTGTGTCTGCGTCTCTATTCCTGCCCTGCAAGTAGGTTCATCTGTGCCACGTATATGCGTGCATATTCAGTATTTGTTTTTCCTTCTTCCATTTATAAGAATTCTTACGATGACACTGGGTCCACTAGGATGATCTAGGATAGTCTCCCTATTTTAAGTTCAGCTGATTAGCAACCTTAATTCCATTTGCAACCTTCATTCCCCTTTTCCATGGGCATCCCAACACTGCACAGGTTCTGGGGTTTAGGAGGTGGACAGCTTTAGGGGCTATTATTCCGCCTATCACATCTCTCATGGGGTCAGCCCGTCAGTGGAGGACAGAAGCCAGGGGATAATGCTCCAACCTCCTGGTGTTCAGTAGCTAATTCTTGAAGGCATTCTCTGTACTCCTCAGGATGTCCTGGAGAAACCAAATCCCAACTGTCTGCAGTAGCAACGTCAATAATGCACCTTTATATCGACTCTCCTCCTTCCCTGAGTCACTCTCCCTGTGCCTCACTCCTGCTCCCAGAGATCGGCTGCCACATACACCATCTGCACCCCAGTCCGAATCTTAAGCTCTGCTTTCAGGGGAACCCAAACTAAGACAGTGCTCAATAAATGTTAGTTATTGCCTTGATTGAGCTGGAAGGGGAGGGAGGTGATAGACACCCAGTTCAAAGTGGCTTACTGTGTACTGTACTGTGCTCAGATGCTCAGTTGTGTCCGACTCTTTGCAAGCCCATGGACTGTAGCCCGCCAGGCTCCTCTGTCCATGGGATTCTCCAGGAAAGGATAATGGAGTGGGTTACCATGTCCTCCTCCAGGGGATCTTCCTGACCCAAACATCGAACCCACGTCTCTTGTGTTTCTTGCATTGAGAGGCAGATTCTTTACCACTAGCACCACCTGGGAAGCCCACACTGACTTAAGCAAAAACAATTTATTTTTCTCATTAAAAAGTTTATAGTTATATCCAGGACTTCAGGTACAGCTGGATCCAGGTCCTGAAACAATGTCATCAAGAATTTGTTTCTGGCACAACATTGTAAAGCAACTATACTTCAACAAAAGAAATTTTTTAATTGTCTTTTTTTCATTTTGAAAGTTGTCCTTTCCTCTGAGTTGGCTTCATCCTCAGGCAGCCCCTCCTCACACTTTGGCAAAGATGTCCTCCAGCTGCTCTCCAGGCACCAACCACAGGAAAAATGAAAGTGACTTTTACCCAAGAGCGCCAGCAAACATCATGTATCCTGTTCCTTAGCTCTGATTGGCTCATCTTGGGTCATGTGCCCATGCCTGAACCAATCACTATGGGCAGAGGGAATGTGGCCCTCTCATTGGCCCACCTGGGGTCACCTGACTATCCTGGGACCCGGGGGTAGGGTAAGCCATTTCAAGGCCACCTGGCCTGATAGCTAGTAAACTGAGCTTCCATAAGGAGATTGGGGTTATTTTAATGTAAGAAAAACACAGACATCCTCAGCAAGTAAGATCATCATGTACTATTAATTTTAGGCAAACCTCTGCCAGGGTTGGGAGACAAGATGCTGCGCAGCAGGTGGGGGCCTGGAGCTGGGAGAAAGGGAAGCCAGGCATGGTGCCAGTCAGCAGTGCCAACCCGTCCTGGCTGGAGGGAATTCTCAGGATCAGTAATCTGCAGTCTGAGAACTTGTCTATGTTTTTGCAATTTCTATTTTCTTCTCTCCAAAGCTGAGGGAAAGCCAAAGGAAATAAAGTTCCTTTCAGAAATGCCAGGTTATTTGTGCTGTATGAAACAGCATATGAAGAGAGAAAACACCTTTTGTGGCAGCTTCTGGAGAAAGAAGAGAGGGTAGAGGCCAGTGGTGGCAAGGGAGAGGTATGGGAAACCCCACCCTCTGGGGAAGAGGCAAACAGGGATGGGGAGGGAGAAAAGGGGTTTTTTTTCCTGCACAGGATGAGTCCAGGGGAAGTTTGAGTGCATTGACTATTGAGAATCACACAGACATGAATGTGAATCCCAGCCCTACCACTGTATAGTGATATGGCCTTGGGCATATTTTTTCATAACCTCTATGAGCCTCAGTTTTCCCATCTGTGAAATGGGGAGGCTAACAGTCCCTCCTGTGCCTCTTGTGAAGATTAAATTAAATGATACATATGAAGCCATTAGCTTGAATCCATGATGTACAAAATATCACAATTTTAACTAAAGACACCATCTAACTGTACTTTTTTTTTTTTTTTTTTGCTTCACTCTAACCCTGACTTGTCTGGGATTAGGCTGTAGGCCAGAAGCTGGTTGTTTCTGGGGCACTACAGGTGGGCACAGAGCTGTCAAGACTCAAAGCTGGTCTTCTGGTTTGTTATGATGACATATTTGTCCAGGCAGGAGGATAGAACATATTTTATTTATGAGTTTGTTGCACCAGCTTCTTATTGCAGTGATTCTCTGGAGGGCTACAGTCCGTGGGGTTGCAAAAAGTCAGACACAGCTAAGCATCTAAGCACAGCACTCTTTTTGCGGAGCATGGGCTGTAAGTGCTCGGGCTTCAGTAGTTGTGGCACACAGGCTTAGTTGCTCCGCAGCTTGTGGGATCTTCTGAGACCCGAGGATCAAACCCCCAGCATTGGCAGATGGGTTCTTAACCACTGGACCACCAGGGAAGCCTTATAACTTTTAAATACTCAGACATATGGCTCAGTTGGTAAAGGGAGACCCAGGTTCAATCCCTGAGTGGGGAAGATCCCCTGGAGAAGGAAATGGCAACCCACTCCAGTATTCTTCCCTGGAAAATCCTATGGACAAAGGAGCCTGGTGGGTTATAGTCCATAGGGTCACAGAGTCAGATATGACTTAGCAACTAAACCACCACCACCATGGTATGTGAACTTCCCTTTGTATTCTTATCTCTGGGCTTGCTGATGTTAGTGGCCAGTGGTCCTCTCCTGAGTCAGACCTTATGCTATGCTGAGAGCAGGACCCCGTACCTCCCAGGCTAAAGGGGCAGAACAGTCGTGGGCTAAGATCGAAGGACAAGTGCTGGAAGAGGAGGGGCAAAGAAGGGGAAATACTGGGTTTGCCAAGAAGGGACAGGGAGTGAGCTGGGTTGAACTGTAGTCCCTCAGATTTGTGTCCATCCAGAACCTCAGAATGTGACCTTACTTGGAAAAGGGCCTTTGCTGATGTATTTAAGAATCTCAAGAGGAAGGTCATCCTGGATTTGGGGTGGGCTCTCAATCCAATGCCTCATGTCTTTATTTTTAAAAAGTAGGAAGGGAGGAAGACTTGAAATAGACACAAAGAAGGGGCACAGCGTGACGGTGGAGCGGAGATTGGAGTCATGCATCTACAAGTCAAGGACTGCCAGCTTCCCCAAAGCTAGAGAGGGGCATAGAACACACATTCCTTCAGAGTGTCTTGTCTAAAAGGCACCACACTTGCCAATACCTTGATTTCAGACTTCTGGCCTCAGGATCTATACGAGGATAAACTTCTGTTTTTTTTAAGCCACCCAGCTTGTCATCATTTGTTATAGCAGCCCCAGGAATTCAATACAGGGAAATGAGGCACTTGGGGCAGGGGACCAGCCAGGGCAAAGGCCTGAGGTTCTGGGATGCTTATACTGCCTTAGACAAGGCTGGACATTCCCACCAGAGCTACCCAGATGCACACAACTTTGTTTTATATGGTTAAAGCACTAAGACACATGTTAATTTCCTAATATGTCTCAACACTAGATTGTGAACTCTGGAGGACAGTGACATCATATATTTTAAAGATGCCAATGCAAGCTTTAGGTTAATGAAAACAAATGAAGCCTATGTTAATTACTAATAGTATATTGCATGCTCGCTAAGCACCATGTGCAGGCCAAGCATTTTATATACATGATCTCTTTGAATCTTCACCTCTCATTGGAAGGACTAATGCTGAAGCTGAAGCTCCAGTACTTTGGCCACCTGATGCGACTCATTGGAAAAGATGCTTGGAAAGATTGAAGGCAAAAGGAGAAGGGGGTGGGCAGAGGATGAGATGGTTAGATAATGTCACTGACTCAATGGACATGAATTTGAGCAAACTCTGGGAGATAGTGAAGATCAGGGGAGCCTGGTGTGCTGCAGTGCATGGGGTTGCAAAGAGTCGGACACACCTTAGCGACTGGACAGTCTCTAAGGTAGATATGTTAATATCCCCATTTTTCAGGTAGATGCTCAAGCTCCCAAAGAATTGCTGCATTGAGGAAAATAAAACCAACAGCTCATATGTAATGAAAACAATGATGGCCTTCCACAATGCTCAGATGTGCCTGTTAACAGCCTAAGAGTTTTGCATATGTGTCAACCCATTTCACCCTCAGGGTGACCTGATTAGGGACTTACTATGGTTTGGTCCCATTTAACCAAATGAGGTAATAGAGGTAAGGAGACATTCAGCTCTTGTTGAGGATGGGGCTGGAGTTTGCACCCAGGCAGCACCTCTCCAGTGAAAGTGCCTTTCATTCATTGAAGGCTTGTGCCAGGCAGCAGGCTGGACATTCTACATGTTGAATCCTCCCAACCATGCCCATGGACGTGCAGAAATAGTGATGACTGTTTTGTACAGAATATTTGAATAATAAGCAGATGATAGCAGAATGCAGGGCTCAGAGGTAAAGAATCCGCTTGCCAATGTAGGAGACGTGGGTTCAATCCCTGGGTCAGGAGGATTCCCTGGAGAAGGAAATGCAACCCACTCCAATATTCTTGCCTGGAGAATCCCATAGACAGAGGATCCTGGCGGCCTGCAGTCCACGGGGTCGCAGAAGAGTCAGACACAACTTAGCAATAGATAACGATAGCAGAACAAAGGGACGGTGACACTGTGCTGCCTTTGGACCGTAATTGTTTTTCTATGTATCCCCTACCCTCCTTGCCAGACTCCCAGAGGGCGTGGACCATTGATCTGGAACATGGATCCTTGGGTCCCAGATACACAGGACGGGGCCTGCCACATAGTAGGCATGCATGTTTCCTGACCTTCCCACTGCCACCTTCATCTGGCATGGGCCAGAGAGGGGCAGAAGGCTAGTGAAGCTTTTTGGCTGAATTTATGCCCTCTCTCCCTCCCTAGGGGCCAGTGAGGAGGAGGAGGAGGGGCAGGACCCTCTCCAGTGCCTCCTTGATGGGCCTATATATCACCCAGTATAAATGGATCCTCTCTGAAACGTATTGAGCGGAGTGAGGCAGGTGTTGCGAGGGTAGCACGCCTGCTTGTCCATCAGAGCTGCTGTTACTGCTGCCCCTGGGCGAGACCATGGTGGGGCCCCTCACAGGTGCTCCGTCAGGGCCCCCTGCCCCCAGTTATCCCCTTGGCAGATGGGTGCAGGGTGGGACAGCTATCACTTAAGGATAAGCGTCCTCTTGTGGCCCCAGCTGTCCTGGACCCAAGCTGGAAGCGTGATGGACAGATAGAGGATGTCAGTAAGATGTTTATAGTTCTGATAGGGCTGGGGCAGAGGCAGGTGGGGCCAGGGGAAAGCCAGTGTAGTCGATGGTACTTCCATCCAATGGATCTGGGTGGGTCCAAGGCAGATGTCTGCCAAGACAGCCAGCCTCCACCATAGAGAGTTCAGACCCATGGGTAGGGGACCAGCAGCCACATATGGGCAAGTGGAAGGTGTGTATTTTTAGAGATGAGTTGGGGAAGATGAGAAAAAGCGTGGAAGCTGGAACAGTTTGGGCAGCTCTCGGGAAAGGACCAGAGACCCCTGGGTGCTCACTCTTTCTCATTCTTTCTGTCTCTCCTTGTCTCTATTTCTGTCTCCTTATTGCTCTGCCTGCTTCTCTCTTTCTCTGGTCTGTGTTTTAGCTTTACCCTGTCTCTGTCTAGGACTTCCCTAGTGACAGTAAAAAAAATCCACCTGCAATGCAAGAGAGACCCAGGTTTGATCCCTGGATGGGGGAAGATCCCCTGGAGAAGGGACTGGCTACCCACTCCAGTATTCTTGCCTGGGAAATCCCATGGACAGAGGAGCCTGGTGAGCTACAGTCCATGGGGTTGTGAAGAGTTGGACTCAACTGAGAAAGAAACACTTTCACTGTCTCTCTCTACCATTTCTTTACCTCCTGTCCTCCTTGTCTTCCTCCTCCCCCTCTCCTCCCCTCCTCCCCCTCTCCTCCCCTCCTCCCCCCTCTCCTCCCCTCCTCCCCACTCTCCTCCCCTCCTCCCCCTTCTCTTCTTCTTCTTTTCTCTCTCTCTTCTACAGGTATGTAGTATAGCTGGCATTTACTGGGCACGTGATATATTCAGGACACTCTTCTAAGCTCTTTAACTCTATTTGCATACATTACCTTGTTCCATTTTCACTCAGCCCTGGAAAGTTGTTAGCTGCTGTGGATCCTAGTGTTGTAGAACACACGCTTACAGCCAATCTTATATCCAGTGGTTTGTCGATCCCTCTCCCCTGCCCTTATGTGGCCCCTCCCCCTCCCGCTGGTACCCACTTGTTTGTTCTCTGTACCTGTGAGTCTGCTTCTTTTTTGTTACATCCACTCGTTTGTTGTATTTTTTGGATTCCACATATAAGCAACATTATAAACTATGTGTCTCTGACTTATTTCACTTAGCATATTGCCTTCCAAGTCCATCCATGTTGAAACAAATGGCAAAATTTCCTAATTTTTATGACTGAGTAATATTCCAGTGTGTGTGTGTGTGTGTGTGTGTGTGTGTGTGTGTGTGTGTGTGTGTTCCCAGGTGGCACTAGCAGTAAAGAGCCCACCTGCCAATGCAGGTAGACATAAAAGACACAGGTTCAATCCCTAAGTTGGGAAAACCCCTGGAGGAGGGCATGGCAACCAACTCAAGGATTCTTGCCTGGAGAATCCCTGTGGACAGAGGAGCCTGGCGGGCTACAGTCCATAGGGTGGCACAGAGTTGGACATGACTGAATCTACTTAACGTGCACACACATATATATAAATATCACATCTTCTCTATCCATTGATGGACCTTTAGGTTGCTTCCATATGTTCACTATTGTAAATGATACTAACAGCGTGTTTTGAAAGTGCTTAACATAGTACTTGGCACAAAGTAAGGACTCAATACATAATACTATAATAATAATTATTAAAATTATTATTAAATATTAAACTAGGGAGTTGGTTGCTCTTTCACCATGGCAGCTTCCCTCATTCACAGCTGCTAATGCATCAAAAGAGTTCTTATTTAGCACTGGAAAAACACTGAAAATTATCCGATGCAACCCCAAAACCACCTTTAAAATTGCACATAGGGACTTTCCAGACTCTTGAAGGGTGGCCACAGTAAAACCAGGTGACAACTGCAATGTGGGATTGGTTCTTCCTACCAGCTTAGAATCTCCTGCTTTTTCCAGTCAGTGAGTCACGACTCTTAGCTAATTAAAATCATTTGGGACTTTTGAAACACTGTTAATGCCACTTGAAAACCTGCATGTTGGTGTGGGACCCAAACACTGGTATTTTCTAAGGCTGCCCAGGTACAGTTGTCAGGTAAAACACAGAATGCCCGGTTAAGTGTGAATTTCAGGTAGAAACAAATCAATTCTTTTTAATATAAGTATGATCCAAATTTTGTGTGGGATATACTTAAACCAAAAATAAATATATTTTTTATCTATCGGAAATATTTTACTTGCTAAGAAGATAGGAAAGCACTGGGGGCAGATGACTTCCTTGTCAACATGGAAAATCCAAAGATCTAAGTCTCATGGTACTAAGGGCTGGGGCTTCAACATCTAGGCTGTGGTTTGGGTTGATTTTCTCACCACTTTTATGGGTGTATCACGGCATAACAGGCTCGGACACACCCAGGATGAGGAGGGGGCCTGGGACTTGAACCTGACTGCCACCATCCTGGCTTTGATACAGTGGTTAGAGGCTCTTTGCAATGATCACTCTGCACATTACGTTCTTCTCCGGAATATTGGCACTACAGTGTGCTGTAAGCATAACCAGTCTTATTATAATTTACAGGAGTTTCAGTTACTGATCTGAATTTACTAGTTTACTTAACCTCGTCGAAATTCCTCCAGGCCAGGGAGCAGGCCTGTTTTGTCCTCTGTGGTAGGTGATGAGAAACACCCAATATTAATGGCCAAGATAGATAAATGATGAAGCTTTGCATCTCCCTAGTGGTCCAGTGATTAAGACTCCACCTGCCAATTCAGGGGCACGGGTTCGATCCCTGGTCCCAGAAGATTCCACATGCCAAGGAACAACTAAGCCCATGAGCTGCAGCTCCTGAAGCCTTGGAACCTAGAGCCTGTGCTCCAAAAGAGAAGACATTGCAATAAGAAGCCCAAGCACTGAAACTAGAGAGCTGTTCCCACTCACCACAACTGGAGAAAACCCATGTGCAGCCCAAAAGAAATTTTAAAAAACATAAATGGTAAGGTTTGGGGGTAGCACCCGATCAATTTCCTGGTTTGTGTCCCTTCCGTCTATCAGTCACTACATCTTTGCTACTCCACATGTGATCCATGGACCAGTCCCATTGACATCACCTCAGAACTTGTTAGAAATGCAGTCTCAGACCCCACCCGGACTGCCTGCGTCCACTGATGGTAGTTTACCACTTGCTTGTGGATTATTTCCTCCAAATCGCCAAGTCACAGTTTCCTCAGCTGAAATAGAAAAGGTCCTTTACCACCTCCTTCTAACGCTGTCGCCTATCTCAGAGGAGAGAATGCACTGGAAGGTGCAAACTTGAATATGCTTCTTGCAAGGTGGAGTTCTTACCATGAGTGTCTGCAAGATTATAATATAGCTCACTGTGTCCCCATTCCCTTCCCAGGTCATCGCTCCTCTCTGTTTCTCTGCTCCACGTTCCTGGTCCCTAAATAAAACCCAGGTTTCTCTCCCTGCTCCTCCTCACCCCTCCTCTCTGAGCTCCTAGGAGCAGGGAAAATCGCCCAGGTGCTTCTCGGTTTGGATGGCTTGAAGCAAGCACTTGGACGCATCTATCTGAAGGGGGTTGAGGTGGGGGAGTGGCTGGGTTGATAGCAGGACCAATTCAAACAGGATCTAGTCTCCTGCACTGTTTTGTCTTTTTGCAAATGTGCTGTTTGATGCGGGCCTGATCAGACACGTCCCTGAACTGGGGGATGTGGGGAACAGTGGGAGGAATTAACATTTTTCTCCTTGCAGAGCCTGCCAGTGTTCCATCTCCTCCTACACTTGGGCCCCATGGGGATCGCATCCAATTATAGATGGACTTCCAAGTCCAGGATCGCCTTTACATCCTGCATCAGCACTGAAGGTTTTCAAATGAGTGAGCTAACATCTATTAATGTTTTTGACGGGCCGAGCTGGTGCTTTACAAACATTTTTCTGGGGTTACTGGGGGAATACAGTGAAATACAGGGTTAATGCATTTCCTGAAATCGAAAATTCTATCAACTGTAGCTTTGCCCCCTCGATTTAATAACAAGCACATTAAATATATAAGGCGATGGTTTCCTGGCTACTCAGAAGGTGGTCCACAGGCTGGCAGCATCCATTGTCACCTGAGAACTCATTTAGAAATACAGCATCTGGGTCCCACCTCAGAGTTGCTGCTGCTGCTGCTAAGTCACTTCAGTCGTGTCCAACTCTGTGCGACCCCACAGACAGAAACCCACCAGGCTCCCCTGTCCCTGGGATTCTCCAGGCAAGAATACTGGAGTGGGTTGCCATTTCCTTCTCCAACATATGAAAGTGAAAAGCGAAAGTGAAGTCGCTCAGTCCTGTCCGACTCTTAGCGACCCCATAGACTGGAGCCTACCAGGCTCCTCCGTCCATGGGATTTTCCAGGCAAAAGTACTGGGGTGGGGTGCCATTGCCTTCCCCGACCTCAGAGTTACGGAACCAAGATCTGCAATTTAACAAGAGTCACCAGGCAATCTACGGGCATTCCAAAACCTATCTTGGTTTCCGAATCCTTAAAATATGGGGGAGTGGAACAAGTTTTAGACACAAGGACGTAGAAAGTTTTCCACTTCAGATGAGTATGTTGAGGCTCAGAGAGGCAAAGCAACTTGTCCAAGGTCACACAGCTTGTAGATGACAGAGGCAGAACTTATAGCTCAGGTCTCAAGGGCTATGCTGTCAGCAGCTTGAAATGAGGGGATTAGAAGTGGCAGCAGCAGAAGAAAGAAGAAAGAGATGGGGGATCCAGCCCCGTGATCTTCCCACCCCGCTGCACTCTCCTCCACCCTCCTCAAATGGAGAATGTCATTGTCATCAGTGATAATCAATACATGGTTTTTGATGTCAGCTCAAGATAGTTACCAAAGACCAGGTGTGTTTCTCCTGTCACTTTGAGAGACTGACCTTGTCAACCATTATGGGTCTGGCTGTGAATATTTGCAGGTTAAAAAAAAAGTTCTGCAGGGTTTAATGTTGGTGATGTTGATGACCATATTGTAATGATCAAATAGCGGGCAATTTTCTACAAAGAAGAGCTCTCTGCTTGCCATGTAGTTCTCATGTATGTGTCCTCCCTGCCCCCGCCGCCTGTGCCCTAATTCTAAGTGTGGCCCTTCTCATTGGTGAGATAATCTTGCTTATTTACTGACTTTGTTTATGGTCTGTCTTTTCCCCACTGGAATTATCAGCTCCCATAAGGGCAGAGATTCCATTTGCACAGTTCAGCACTGGATCCCCATTGCCTAGAAAGGACCTGGCACCTGGCACATGGTAGGCACTCAACAGATATTTGATAAGTTGGTAAGTGGATGAATGAATGCATTTTTAGATGGATGAACTATTGTTTGGATGGATGAATGAGAAGATGAGTGGGTGGATGGATGGATGGTTATGTGGATGCGTGAATGGGTGGATGGGTGGATGGGTGAATGGGTGGATGAGTGAATTGGTGGATGGGTGAATGGGTGGATGGGTGGATGGGTGGCTGGATGGTTATGTGGATGGGTGGATGGGTGAATGGGTGGATGAGTGAATGGGTAGATGGGTGAATGGGTGGGTGAATGAGTGGATGGGTGGATGGCTAGGTGGATGGGTGGTTGGATGAGTAAATGGGTGGATGAGTAAATGGGTGTGGAAGGATGGGTGGTAGATGGTAGATAGATGATTAGGTGGGTGGATGGATGGATAAGTGAACGGCTGGGGAGAGGGATTTTAGCCAGAGGATTTGAGAAGGATTCAACGTTCCCCTTTTAGACTTTGAACCATCAAACCAAAGTCTCCAATAAAAACCACTTTAAAACATTATTCTCATCAAAATGAAAGAAGAAACAATCCCAAGTGCTGTAACTGAAAAAAGTGAAAGAAATTAAGTTTCATTATGAAAGAAGAAAATTTACCAAAAAAAGAAGAAACATTTACTTGGCCCAATGACTCTCATCTTCAAGCAGTTGGAGATATTTAAAGTCAAAGCAAAATGATAATCTTCCCCCTCTCCATTTTCTCACTTTTTGCTTCTCTCCCTTATAATTCAGTGGGGCTAAAATTGAACCTTCTTCTTCTAGACTCTTAACAGCTTGGGGGCAGCTCCTGTGAGTCACCGGATTCTCCCCGCCTCTGAGCCAGGACCATCACGAGCCCATATGGCACTTTTGTGAAAACTAGAAAAAGACTTGCCTTCTCCCAGATGGGCATGGCCCTGGGTCACGGGAAACGATTTGGTGAGTGGACCCCCAGGCATCTATCTCCTTGGCTAGGGACCTTTGTGCAGGGACCAATCTGCTCAGCTCTGCACGGCGGCCTTGTCTCACCCCCCAGGACTGGTTTGTTTCAAGCTCACAGGCTCTGAACTACCCGTGACCTTGCCACATCTTCTGCATCCCAGCCTGATCTCCTTAGGTCATCCTTTGATCCTTTCCTAAGCAAAAGCCTACCGATTGGGAGAGCTGGTTCTTAGTCCCCCCTACCACTGACAGAGGTACCTTTAAAATGCCTCTCTCAGCCCAGAAAGTTCTCTCTCTGCCCAGAAAGTTCTCTCTCTCTGTCTCTCCATCCTCTCCTCTGTTTTCCTCTGCAATTAATTTCTGGAGTCTTCACTAATATAGCAGCTTCCCCAAACACCCAGCGATGTGGGCTCCACCAGGTGGCAGTCTGGGTGATGAATCGCAGCCCCCTTCCCTCAGCTCTGAGGACAGGTACAGATGGAGGGGACAGCCTGCATCCTTGCTTGTAAGGGTGACTCTGAGACCCATGGCCAGAATCCTGGCCTTCCTGGACAGGGCAGAGACTATGACTTAGCAGTGAGGAGCCCGAACATAGGAAATGAAAAGAACTGGACTCAGATCTGCTTAGTAGATGCGAGTTCAGGCAAGCGACCTGACCTCCTGGAACCTCTGTTTCTTTTTCTGTGAAACAGGTATAAAGATGCCCATGGGGCAAGGCTGTGACGATGAGAAATAAAAGGTTAGGACTGCCATTCTGATGGGAGGTTCTGGAAAGGTGGAGGGAGGGTGCAGGGAGATGGCCTCATGCAGTAACCAGGACATGTCATCCCAAGTGCCAGGGGCACGAGGATGCTAGGAGAGATGGGGGTGGGGGGCCATGGGGAGATGTGCCCACCCAGGACTGGGGCAATTTTTCCATCAGTGGGCCGCAGGTTTGGTCCTCTGAGGTTGGAGGCACCTTTGGGCAATGTCTTATCTTCCATGGCCCCCTGATCAGCAAGGAATGGGAATTCAGTTGAAGATTCGTGAGTTCTAGCCAAGGCCAGCTCACTGGGGCCCTTGGGCCACTTACTCCAGACTCAGTCTTCTCAGCTGCCCAAGGCTGATGAGGAGCCCCCTTACAAGGCAGCTGATGGAAAGTGATGAGGGTGAGAGCACCCTGTAAAGTCCTTTACAAACTGGGAAGTGCTTCACAGTGTGGCCAGGTAATTTTTAAACTGGAAAGTGCGTTACAGATGGAAAGGTACATTATCCAATCAAAACCTGTGAGCTGCAGTCCCTGCCTGGCCTGAGACACCTGAAACATCTCCCGCCAGGGTGATGTGGGTGGCTCTAAGCCAGGATACACAGCAGGTGGGGATCTTGGCGTTGGGAGACCAGATAGCCAGGAGGGCAGGGACAGACCTTTGGCCCAGAAGCTGTTGGCTGGTAGCTCCAACCTCACCCTGGGGTGCAACTTAGACTCATTCCTGGGCCTGTGCTTCCCTTCTCTTCTGGCCTGAATCTTCATCTCCCTCTGAATTGATGTCCCCTTTGGGATTTGGGGCAGGGGGGTGTTTTTTAAATGCAGGTTCCTGGCTCCACCTTGAACCATATTCACTGAATCACCATCTCTGTGGGCAGGACCCAGGAATCTGCATGTTAACAAGCTCCCTGAGGAATCCCAATGCTCTGTGATGGCTAAGAAACACCCGGGGAACTCCTGAGTCCCACTCTGTGCATGGCGCTCCAAACAAAGTCTCTGGTGCATAGCAGACACCCAGCATATGCTTGCTGAATGGATGCCTTAATGAATGAAACCTTTACAGGCCTTAGTGTCCTAACCTAAGAAATGGGAAGAAAACTCATCCCTGCCTTGCTCACTGTCATTGGAGGCGTTTCAACAAACAGCACTTCTTCTGAGGATGAAGTGAAGGTTAAAAGTTAAGAAACTTGCTCCTAGATAATCCGCGAAGACCAGAGTGCCCTCCTTTTATTTTTCTTATATTCCAGGAGAGCATTTTCTCAGTCCAGTGCAAACGCTAAAAGTATAAAGCAAGTAATAAATGCCTCTGGGTTGGAAACTCAGGTTCTGTGTGGTTGAAATGGATGCTACCTGCTTAGCCGTGAGCCAGATAAATGTGTGTGCCTAGACGTGGTAGGCAAGGACACTCCATGCAGACGTGGTCACAGTATTGAACATCTATTGAGCACCAGCACTGTGCGATGCATTGCACTGGGCATAGATTTGTGGGTCTGCTGGGCAGTGACCCTAATTCAGTGCTGGGTAGAATGCTGGCTGCATTGGGGGAGATCAATAAGCAATTATAATTATTATTCCCATTAATAATAAATGCTACATGGTCTGGACAAAGAAGCTACGATGAAGTGGGCGCCTCGGAGCTCAGGTTTCACATGTGTCGGTGAAGCAGCCCGATGTTGCCTCTGATTTCAGCCCCGTGCAAGTATAGAGCGCTGCTCTGCATGGAGAGACAGAGAGCGGTCTGTTCTTATAGTCTCTGCCCCCATGGTGTGCTTATTCGTAGCTTCCCTGGGAGGTTAGGAAAGAGTCAGGGAGCCACAAGGAAAGCAGAGTGGTCAGGAGACCTCCCTAGGGGTTGACTGTTTATGAAGGGAGTCCAGAAGATTCTATTGGATGGTTCGGCTCAATGGACCTCAGTCCCACACTGGCCCTGGGCAGAGTCCATTGACCCTTCCCCCACCCATAGCCCTTCACACACCCTCTGGGAGAACTCTGTTCGCCTGTACGCATGTGATAACAAGGTGGCAGTGTCTCCCAATGGTTAGGCATGCAAGCTCAACAGCCGGGCCTCCTGCGTTCCAGTCTAGGCTTATGAGCTGTGTGTCCTCAGACAGGTCACTTAACCTCTCTGAATCTCAGTTCACTCTTTTGTATAATGAGGACAGCAATAGCACCCATCTCATGGGGCTTTTGAGAAGATGTAACCAATAAGTATAAAGTGTCTTGCATACGTAACCACTCCAGTGGTCACTGGGGATGTTTACTTTCCTGTGACTTGTTTGTCACTGAAAGCCTGGTGTCCTGTGCAGAGAAGGGGCTTGGACATGTGGGTAAATCAGTGGCTCTATGAATAATCACAGCCGGTATTTACTAACTGCTCACTTTCGCCAATCATTATTCTAAGCATCTGTTTGCATCTATTAACTCGTCCATCTTTGCACCGGTTCTTAGAGGGAAGGCCTTTTACCGTTTCCATTGAACAGATGCATTACTTATCTCACTCACGATCGTTCAGTTAGTGAGGGGTGAGCTAGAACCTGAACCCAGTCTTTCTGGGCTCAGAGCCCCTGCTCCTACCCACTGCACTGGACTGCCTCTTGACAGAAGGAAGAAGGAAGGATGGGGGGGAGAGAGAGAGAGAGAAATGAGATCACTAGATGGATAGCCGATAAATTCATGGAGAGATGGAAGAGTGAGAATTGACTTTAGAGAGTTACTGTGAAGATTAAAATGAGTGAAGAAGCTGGGGCTGGAACATAGTTCGTGCTCAACAAACGTCAACAACAATGATGATGTTGTGATGATGGTAACAATAAAGACAGGGTAGTAAGTGGATAAACACCTGTTTGAGAGTGAATGGGAACAGACCGTGGGCATTTGGAGGCTCTGACCAGCCGGATCTCGCGAGACGTCAACACGTGAGCTACCCAGAAGCTTGGATTTCTACCCCCATTGCACAGATGCGTAATCTGAGGCACTAAGAGTGGAAGAACTCTCCCAGGGTCACACCGCTGATACTGGAGGCAAGATTCAATTCCAGAGCAACCCCCTGGGCACAGGCTCTGTCCTTAGGGGCCTGAACTGGCTTCTTGCTGTATCAGAATGATGGGAACTTTCTAAAGGACTGAGGCAGAAGTAGAGAGCAAAGCTTATATTTTTCAGTTCACCAGGCATTTGTCGAGAGCCTCCCACGTGAATGCCTGGCCCCATGTGAGTGGGTTTCTGATATGCTCATCCACGTTCTGTTCACGTGCCCCCTGGCTCCTGGGCCCTCGGGCCCTTCTGGAGGGCAAAATCTTGGTGGGTAGGACTGGGCCGGGTGCAGAGTGGCTGCCTTCGGAGGGAATAAAGTTTCTGGCTGTTATCAGTCAGGTTACACCACGATCCTGTTTACTGACCACCGCACAGACCACAGGGAGGAGGAGGGGCCTGTGGCTGCAGGTAGGAGCTGTTCATTTGCTGCTCCCGCGAGAGGCCGGCCAAGGGGCGGTGCCTGAGTGCAAGACTGGGGTTGGGCTCAGCAGACGGTTGGGATCGGGGTTCTGTCCCGGACCAGTGTTAGGGCTCAGTCTGTGACTAGATTTGGAGTAGTGAGTCTTTGACCGGGATCAAAGCTCAGTTTGTGACTGGGACGGAGAGAGGGGAGTCAGGGAAAATCTGTGACTGTGTTTAGGGCTCAGTCTGTAACTCGGATCAGGGCTCAGTCTGGAGCAAGTTGTGTTGCTGTTCAGTTACTAAGTCGTGTCCAACTCTTTGTGACCCTATGGCCTGCGGGCACGCCAGGCTTCCCTATCCTCCACCACCTCCCGGAGTTTGCTCAAGTTCATGTCCGTGAAGTCAGTAATGCCATCCAACCATCTCATCTTCTGCCTGCCTCTTCTCCTTTTGCCTTCAATCTTTCCCAGCATCAGGGTCTTTTCCAGTGAGTTGCCTCTTCGCGTCAGGTGGCCAAAGGATTGGAGCTTCAGCATCAGTCCTGCCAATGAACAGTCTGGAGCAAGAGTCTGGGCTTAATCTGGGGCCAGGATGAGAGTACACCCCTTGACTAGGGTCTGAATTGCCCTGCGGTCCAGCAGTTCCTACCAGTATCCAGGGCTGGAGCCTCACACACCCCAGGAACCCCTGATCAGAGCATCTGTCTTAGCCCAACCCTCAGCCTCAGGCCCCCTGCCCTGTTTCCACTTCCCCAAGACGACTATCCCAGAGAGGCACTCTCCTCCTTCCCTTGCCCGGCGGCAGCCTCAGGCCAGCCCAGCGTGGTCCGGCATGGCCATGGGCACCGGGGGCCACCCTCAGCCCCGCCCGCCCTCCGCGCGCCCTCCCCGCCGCCTCCCTCCCTCCGCCGCCAGCTGCCGGCTCCGTCTGCTCCTTCTCTCCCCCGCTCCCCCGCTCTGCCTTAGAGACAGCTATAAGTCTCCCGTGAAATATATACAGTGTAAATATATAAAAAGCTTGTGCCTGCCTGCTGCTTATGTATTCATGAAATAGTAAATAAATTTTATGGGATAATTTGAAGGCTGCCAGGAAGCCGGGAGATGAAAACGAGAGCCTAATGAGATGGAGTACCAGGGCGGCGCACGCACAATCGATCTGCGGCCGCCTGGGCCCGAGCGGGGCGAGCCCATCTCCTGTGGCCCAGGGCCTCGCCGCCCGAGACACTTCGGAGGGGCTTCTGGGGGTCATAAACCACGGGTGGCTGCAGCCGGGGAGGCCTGGGCCAGGGGAAGCTGGGATGGCGGGCTGACAGCTGCCTTCTGGGAAACCCAGGGAGGGGGAGACGTGGGCTGGGGTCCTTTTCCTAGCTCTGCCCAGGACTTGCTGTGTGACCTTGAGCCAGTCACATTCCCTCACTGTGCCTCTGTGTCTCCATGTGGGCGAGGAAGGCCTTGAAGGAGAAGGCTCCCAGGCTGGGGCACGGGCCAGTGACAGAGTCCCCTGCTCCTGTCACCCTGTTACTTATTGCAGTGGGCAGCGTGGTCTTGGGTGCGTGTGTGCTGAGTCACTTCAGTCGTGTCCAGCTCTTTGTGACCCCACAGACTGTAGCCTGCCAGGCTCCTCCATGGGATTCTCCAGGCAAGAATGCTGGAGTGGGTTTCCATTTCTTTTTCCAGAGGATCTTCCCAACCCAGGGATCGAACTCCTCATCTTCTAGGTCTCCTGCGTTGGCAGGCGAGTTCCTTACCACTAGTGCCACCTGGGACTCCCACAGCATTGTCTTATTTTATGAATGAAAATGAGACAGATGAATATCTGTCTCCCCACTAGACTTCCATTCCATTTGGACAAGGGTCTGTGTCTGTTTTGCTTAGTGTTCCACATCAGGTGTCTGGTACAGAGAGGGTTCTTAACAAATATTAAATATTTACTGGTAGGAGGGATAATGGAATAAATGAGTGAATGAGTGTATGACAGAAACATCCAGAGCAGATCCAGTCCTGCCCACTGCCATGGTCCAGGCCACCATCATCTCATGCTCAGACTGGTGCAGTAGCCTCCCGTCCAGGCTCCCTGTTTCAACCCAGCCTCACTATGGTCCATTCTCCCTCATGGCCACCAGAGGTATCCTGTTAAATCTAATAAGTCAGATCAAGTCCCTCCTCTGCTCAAAACTCTCCCATGGCTCTTATCTCACACAGAGAAACAGCCCAAGTCCTCCCCATGGCCCACAAGGGGACATGTGACCTGCCATTGGCCCCTCTGGCCACCCTCACCCCCTTCCCTTCTCCTTCCGTCCCTACTTCACTCCAGCCACAGGCTGCCTCTGCTCCAGGATCCCACCTCAGGGTCTTTGCACTGGCTGTTTCCCCACTGCCGGGAACATCCTTTGCCTGGATAGCCTCATCGCAAACGCTCTCACCTTTCTCAAGTCTTTGCTGAAATCACATTCTCTCTCTCTGAGAATACAGACACTACCTCTGTCCTCAGCCAGCACATCTATAAAAGGAAGCTGCGGGTCACACCGTGTCTAACTCAGTGTCCCTGGGCCACCAGCTGGGGTGGGAGTCTCTGAAGAGTGCGTTGCTGGATGTTAATAAGACGGCTCTGCGTGTGCTCACTCTCTGGCCTTCCTGGAATGTGAGCTTGGGAAATCCAGTGCTTGCCACTGACGGGCTCTCTCCACCAAGCAGAGAGATGCCTCACCTTCCCTGTTGGCTCACTTGGTAAAGAATCCACCTGCTAAGACAGGAGGCACAAGAGACATGAGTTTGAGCCCTAGGTCAGGAAGATCCCCTGGAGGAGGAAATGGCTACCCACTCCAGTATTTCTGCCTGGAGAATTCTATGGATGGAGGAGCCTGGTGTGCTGCAGTCCACGGGGTTGCAAAGGATCGGACACAACTGATCACAAGCAAGTGCCCGGCATCCCCATCCCTCCTCCCCTCCCCTCGCCCCTCCCCCCATCCCCTTCTCCCCCACTCCCCTCCCCCTCCCTCTTCCTCCCCTTCCCTCCTCCTGTCTTCCCCCTCTGGCTCCTCCACCCCCTCCCTACCCCCACCCCAGCCTCTTTCCCTTCTCCTCCCCCATCTGCAGCTGCTTTCCCACCCTCCCCATCCTCCTGCCTGTTCTCCTCACAGCAGTGAGCACGTGTGGACCTTGGCACTCCAAGGGGCCCTCGTTAATCCTGGCAAAACTTTTCCCAGCAAGTCCTTAATCCGCTTCCTCCCACTAACCCAGAGAAGGCAGAAGCACCAGCCGCCCTGGGGTCAGCCAAGCCTGTGGGCCAGACCTCAGGCTCCTCTCCCCTCCCTTCCGTCCACTCCCCTGTTCTTGGGGCTGTCTCCTTTTAGGAAGTAGAGACGGCCTTTTCTTCTTTTCCTTTCTCCCAAAACCAATCTTTATATTGATTTCTCCACCTCCAGCTGCAATCAACAGGCATTGAGAGAGGCTGAGCATGTCGGTTTTGCTTAAGAGTCAGCCTAGCCTTCAGCTATGGGTTGCCATTTCCTCCTCCAGGGTATCTTCCCCACCCAGGAACGGAACCAACTGCCACATCCATCTGGCTACAGGGACCTTGGCTGCCTGGCACAGACATCCCTGGGGCTCCGGAAAAACACAACCAGCACCCGTTCACGGGCAGGCTGGATCCATCGTTCATGCCCTAGGCACTGTCTGGGCACCTCGGGTGTGCCAGGTTCAGCACCTAAGGTGGAATTACTGAATGATTCATTCAGCTAATATTTAGTGAGCACCTACTATGTGCCAGCACTCTGCTAGGTCCTGGGATACAGCTGTGAGCTTCATTCAGAGATGAAGATCCCCTCTCCTTGAGGGTGTGGAGGAAAGGAAACCTTCCTACACTGTTGATGGGAATGTAAATTGGTGCCTATTATGGAAAACAGTACAGAAGCTCTGCAAAAAGTTAAAAAGAGAGCTACCATATGATCCAGCAATCCCACTCCTAGATGCATATCAGAAAAAGAGGAAAACTCTAATTCCAAAAGATACATGCACCCAGATGCCCAGAGCAGCACTGTTTACAATAGACAAGACACGGAAACAGTCCAAGGGCCCACTGACAGACAAACGGCTTTAGAAGTGTGGAAATATAATGGACTATTACTCAGCTATTAAGAAGAATGAAATATGGCATTTGCACCCACATGGATGGACCTGAAGAATATCATACTAAGTGAAATAAGCCAGATAAAGACAAATATTATATGATATCTCATACAAGTAGAATCTAAAAATAATACCAATAAATATATTCACAAAATAGACTCACAGACATAGAAAACAAACTTATGGTTACCAAGGAAGAAACGGAGTAGAAGAGGGATAAACCAGGAGTAAGGGATTAACAGATACAAACTACTACATATAAAATAGACAAGCAGTAAAGAGTTACTGCATAGCACAGGGAACTGTAGTCAATATCTTATAATAATCTATAGTGGAAAATAATCTGAAATATATATATAACTGAAAAAATGCCTCTTCTTGTAGAATGGGAAACAAGAGAAAAATAAGAAAATTAATATGTCAGATGGTGGTAGGTACTCTGGAAAAAGCAATGTAGATGGTCACTGAAAGATTCTTTCACCTTTAGGTATGAAATTTCATAATGAAATGTTGGAGACCAAGAGGTTAATAAGACCTGCCTCACAAAGTCAATGTAAGGTCCAAGCAGGATGAAAAGCTATGACAAACCTAGACACCATATTAAAAAGCAGAGACATCATTGTGCTGACAAAGGTCTGTACAGTCAAAGCTATGGTTTTTCCAGTAGTCACATATGGATGTGAGATTTGGACCATAAAGAAGACTGATTACTGAAGAATTGATGCTTTTGATCTGTGGTGCTGGAGAAGACTCTTGAGAGTCCTTTGGACAGCAAGGAGCTCAAACCAGTTAATCCTAAAAGAAATCAGTCCTGAATATTCTTTGGAAGGACTGATGCTGAAGTTCCAATACATTGGCCACCTGATGCGAAGAGCTAACTCATTGGGAAAGACTCTGATGCTGGGAAAGATTGATGGCAGAAGGAGAATAGGGTGACAAAGGATGAGATGGATGGATGGTGTCATTGATTCAATGGATATGAGTTTGAGTAACTCCAGGGATGGTGAAGGACAGGGAAGCCTGGCATGCTGCCGTCTATAGGGTCACAAAGAGTCAAACATGGCTTAGCAATGAAACAACAATAATTACAAAGCAGGACAAAGTTTGCATAGTGACCAGTCCAGAGAGGACATGATGCATAAGAGTTATGATAAACAGAGATGCTGCGTGGAACACAGGGAAACATTTGGAAAGGAGAGTGAAAACATGTGAGATTTGTCAGACCCAAGTTGGCTAATCTTTCCTGTTATTACAATTTAAATTTTTTATCTGTTTGAATTGGTAGTACTTGCATGTGGTACAAAATTCCAAAGCCACAAAAGAGCATAAAGAATGAAATTTTTTCCTTTCCTTGGTCCCCTGGCTACCCAGTCTTGTCCCCAGAGGCTGCTGCTGCTGCTAAGTCACTTCAGTCGTGTCTGACTCTGTGCGACCCCACAGACAGCAGCCCACCAGGCTCCCCCGTCCCTGGGATTCTCCAGGCAAGAACACTGGAGTGGGTTGCCATTTCCTTCTCCAGTGCATGAAAGTGAAAAGTGAAAGTGAAGTCGCTCAGTCGTGTACGACTCTGAGCGACCCATAGACTGCAGCCTACCAGGCTCTTCTATCCATGGGATTTTCCAGGCAAGACTACTGGAGTGGGGTGCCATTGCCTTCTCCATCCCCAGAGGCAATCAATGATAATTGATTCTTATTAATTTATTTCTTATAATTCTTTTCAAGGATCAGATCAGATCAGATCAGATCAGTCGCTCAGTCGTGTCCGACTCTTTGCGACCCCATGAACCGCAGCACGCCAGGCCTCCCTGTCCATCACCAGCTCCCGGAGGTCACCCAGACTCATACCCATCGAGTCAGTGATGCCATCCAGCCATCTCATCCTCTGTCGTCCCCTTCTCCTCCTGCCCTCAATCCCTCCCAGCATCAGAGTCTTCTCCAATGAGTCAACTCTTCACATGAGGTGGCCAAAATACTGGAGTTTCAGCTTTAGCATCATTCCTTCCAAAGAAATTCCAGGATTGATCTCCTTCAGAATGGACTGGTTGGATCTTCTTGCAGTCCAAGGGACTCTCAAGAGTCTTCTCCAACACCACAGTTCAAAAGCATCAATTCTTCGGCGCTCAGCCTTCTTCACAGTCCAGCTCTCACATCAGATCAGATCAGTCGCTCAGTCGTGTCCGACTCTTTGCGACCCCATGAACTGCAGCACGCCAGGCCTCCCTATCCATCACCAGCTCTCGGAGGTCACTCAGACTCACATCCATCGAGTCAGTGATGCCATCCATAATTGCATGTATTTCTCTAAGATGTTCCAGAAAAACCTGAATGAACTTTTTGACCAACCCAATATATAGTTTCTTTTGTCATAGCAGAATGATGTATACTGTTATAACATTTTTTACTTAATATATCCTGACAATAATAATTGATTATATGCTCGGTCTTGTCTGACTCTATGACCCCATGGACTGTAGTCCATCAGGCTCCTCTGTGCGTGGGATTCTCCAGGCAAGAATACTGGAATGGGTTGCCATTTCCTCCTCCAGGGGATCTTCCTGATCCGAGGATCAAACCTGGGTCTCCTGTGTCTCCTGCATTGCAGACAGATTCTTTACCTGCTTAGCCATCTGTGAAGCCCTTGGGCTGGTTGCTTAACTTCTCTGTGCAGGTTCTGTAAAATATGGATAGGTATAATACCTGGCTCTGTTGCCTCCCAGCTGGATGGCCTCAAGCAAGTTGCTTTTTCAGGGAGATTCCTTACTGCTGAGCCACCGAGGAAGCCCAGTACTTCCATATCAATACAAGTAATCCATTCTTAGTCTTTTATATGACTGCATAGTACTCCTTTGGCCGTATAGACCATAGTTTATTTCTTTGTTCCACTGTTGATGGGCACGTGGGTTGTTTCCACTGTTCATTAAACAATGGTGCCATTGTTTTAAAGACTTTGAATCTCCCATCTCTCAATAAATTGAAGAATTAGTGGGTTTCTCTGATCAAAACCCATGGCACATGATTAAGTCCTTGGGTTTCTTCACTCCAGCTTTTATTAAATTATCCCAATTTGTCCTTTCAAATAGATGTCTTTTCTTAAGTAGTGATTTACCACAATTAAGCCCCCCAAAATTAAATTAAATGAATTACGTCTCTTAGGTTGGGTGTCTGCGGGAACTGAGGTTGGGTGCAGTAATGGTCCAGATGCTATTAAAAGCAAAGGCAGGAGGATGTGTGCTGGGTTAGAAGGGAAAATTCATAGCTCCACTGATACGCCATGATAAATAATTATGAGTTATTAATTTTAAATTACATCTTTAATGCGTTGCATGATTTTAATTCCCCCTACAGTATTAATATCGGACTGGCTTTGATTAATTTAAAGCAGAACAGAAAGGTGCCAATTAAGGGAACTAGCTGGGAACTTTGAGGTGTTTATATCTGTCTCTTGATAGCCCCCACGGTGGGGGGCAAGGTCATTGCTCAAGGGAAGCGGGTGATTATCCAAGAGAACCCAGGGTGGGATGTGTCAAGAAGAGTGGGAGATGGATGTTAACCCTTTTTGTGTCTTCAAGTGCCGGGAAGGAGAGAGAGAAGGATGGGAAAGCAGGGGGCGGCTGTACAAGTGCTTGGAATGAGCCCAGAGAAGGTCGGAATAGAGCTGGACATCCCATGGCCACAGAGAGGACTCCAAGGACCAGGACTCCTGGGTTCTGTGGTTTGCTGCATCACCCCAGACCAGAGCTTTGACCTCCCTATGCCGTTATAGAATTCAAGACTTGGAAAAAGGGAGGCTCACACTTGATAAATATGAAGCCGTAAGTCAAAGAGTTGCCTAACTAGCTAAATGGTAGCAGAGTAACGCACGGGACGGCAGCCCACGGTGTGTTAATGGCACACATAGAGCCGCTTTGTGGGAGCTGATGGGCAATCGTTTTATTTTATTTTACAGCTAAGCATTCACTTTCCTGTATGCTAGAAAGACATACATAACCAGCCCACTGAATTCACGATTTCATAGATGATATTGCTTAGGTTGAGGCTAAATTTAAGGGGGAAAAGAACGACCCAAAACAAAGTGTTGAATAATAGTAGTATTTGGTGTGTGGCTTTGGCAAAAAAGAATAATAATGATGCTTGTGATGATGATACCGAGGTAACTAGGTACATCATCAAATTAATGTCATTCCAGCCACATATGACATCAAGCCCTAGGCTTGGGGAAAGGAGACAGCACTTGATAGATTCTAAGCAATGAATCAAAGCATTTTCTACTCAGCTCAATGGCAAGAGGGTAATGCCTGGTCCTAGATACTGTTAGGATATGGCACCAATGAGGATACCCTTTTTTGGATGGGAGGGTGGATATTATTTCACTTAATAGCAAAGTGTTTAGTGGAATTGGTGCCAGCCCATCAAACTTTTGGTTTCATGAATAGTATCACTTAGGTTAAGGTTATATTTAAATTTTTTTAAAAATTGTGATTTCAAACAAAAGCATTGTTTTACGAGGTATGTGACTATGGCAAGTCATAATGATTATGAGGATGATACACAAGTAACTGAGGTTGGTGAATATCAAATTAATGTCACTACATCCCCATAGGATAGAAATCCTAGTCAGGGCTCTGAATTAATGACCCTAGATGTGAGTGAGCTGCAAAAGAAGTCACCACAAGCCACCGTGTGAATTATGACCCCCTTCTTTTCCATGACAGAACAGCCTTGATATTGCCAGAGCTCTTTCCCATTTGGTACATCTGATCGTTAAAATAATTCTAGCGGCATGCAGTGCCAAGGAAAGTGCCTTCATTACGGCAGATGCCCGATCTGGTGGTGGAGGGAGGGAAGGAAGCAGGCGAAAGAGAAACCAGGACAGAGTGGAGGAAAAGATAATAGCAGGAGTTTATCAACCCTCACATGATTGTCCCACACCAAGCACCGTTTCAAGCGCTCAGCATGGACTACCCCATTTAGGGCTCTAGCAACAACCCTATGAAGCAGGTGTTAGACATTCTCCTTGGTCCTGATTCACAAACAAGGTCGCTGAGGCTCAGAGAGGTGAAGCAACTTGCTTGAGGTCATCCAACTGGGAGGCCACAGAGCCTGACGTTGTGCCTACCCATATTTTGTAGAACCTGCACAGAGAGGTTAAGCAACTGGCCCAAGGGCACACAGACATTAAATGACTGAAATCCAGGCAGTCCAGATCCAGAGTGTCAGCTCTTAAACACAGAACGGTATGTCTTATGAAAGAGATACCCAATATGCAGATGGGGAAAACTGAGACCTACCTCGTGCTAGTCTTAAGGGCACCAACTCAGTGTGGATTGAACCTGGGTATCAGGACCCCCTGCCCCAAGTTCTGGTCATCCCAGGCAAATGTCTGCATGGCCCCATTAACACTGAAGAAAGGTCTCATAGCAGGCTGAGTCCTGTCCAGCACACAGTAGGTGTTTCCACGTGGCCTCCTCCATCCTGGCTCTGCTCACTTGGGACTCAGCTCCCTGGCTGAATGGACTCCCACAAGAACCTCCTGGGGCCTCCCCAGCTCTGGGGGCGTCCGGAAGCCCAACCCAAAGCCCCAAGCTCAGGCTTCCCAGCAGAGCTGCGGAAGCGAGACAATCGCATTAGGTCCCTGGAGCGGATTTGGCAGCCTTGTCATGCCCTTGAAAGACCAGGATCGGCCGCTGGACAGCGGGAGCGGCCGGAACTGGTGCCCGTTCAAAGCTCCTTCCTCCAGAGGCATTAAAGATGGATTAGAATTCAGAGGGTTAGAGAAGGGCCACTGAAGCCAGTCTTCATCCCAGATAAGATGGCCACACAGGTGGGAGCTTTCTGTCAAGGGACAGCCAGGGTCCAGAGACAACAGCAATGGCCACAATAACAAGAATCGTGAGCACCTACCCAGGGCCAGTGCTTTCTAAATGCTGTAAGTCACTCGTTTTAACTCTCATGGTCCCCAAATGAGAAAAGCAAGACACAGAGAGATCAGTTAATCAGCCACAGCAAGCCAGCCAGTTACAGGGCAAAGCTCAGATTTGGACTCACAGAGGACACGTTTCTTCCTTTTCACTAGCCTGTCCCCCAACAGTAACGAGTTAACTGTCTGAACAATCGGCTAAGTCCCTGTCTTCCTTCTGGAGGAGGGACTGCAACCCACTCCAGTATTCTTGCCTGGGAAATCCCATGACAGAGGAGCCTGGTGGGCTACCGCCCATGAGGTCGCAGAGTCAGACACGATTGAGCATACACGCACTGTCTTCCCTGCTGCTTACAAATCAAGGCCAAGTTCCAAGTGTGTTTTACTCCCATCATATCTCCAGGGTCAAGCAGAGTGAGGACTACAAAACTCACAAGGCAGAAGGTGTGAACGGGGGATGAAGGAACACTGGGGACCAGTTTCGTCATCTAGGGCACTATGGTTCACTAGTCAGCAAATATAAACTGTATCCCTTCTATCACCAGCTCATGACAACCACTGTCATCGGCTTTTTCTATATCCACCTGAAGATATTCTCTGATTTTACAACATTTATAATAATTTTCATGCCTCAATTTTCCCAACCTATTTCTTATTATCTTTCTAAACTCAGCACTGCTGTGTAAAACAGGGGGCCCCCAGCATCCAGGCCATGGCCCAGTACTAGAATGGGCACGCGCAGCAGGAAGCAAACAGTGGGATAGCAAGCAAAGCTTCCTCTGTATTTACAGCCACTCCCCATCATACACTTCAGGTGTCACTGTCTCCCATCACCCGCAGATGGGACCATCTAATTGCCCGAAAACAAGCTCAGGGCTCCCACTGATTCTACATTATGGTAAGTTGTATAATTATTTCTTTATATATCACAATATAATAATAATTCAAAAAGATAAAAGTGTTAGTCACTCAGTCCTGTCTGACTTTTGCAACCCTATGGACTGTAGCCCACCAGGCTTCTCCGTCCATGGGATTCTCCAGGCAAGAAGACTGGAGTGGGTTGCCATGCCCTCCTCCAGGGGATCTTCCAGATCCAGGGATTGAACCAGGGTCTCCTGCACTGCAGGCAAATTCTTTACCAAACTGGGCCACTAGTGCACAATAAATGTAATGTGCTTGAATCATCCTGAAAAACCATCCCCCGACCCTCCTCCGTGGAACAACTGTCTTCTGAAAAACTCGTCCCTGGTGCCAAAAAGGCTGGGGAGTGCTGGTGTGGAGGCTGTGATGTCAACGCCACTTCACATCATGTCTGTGATGTCTCTACCACCTTTGGCACATCATTTCCACTCTCTGAGCCTTATTTCCTTCATCTGTGAAATGGGCATGATAGTGTGTCCCTGATGGGGGTTATGATGAAGCATAAACAACGTGCATGAAGAGTGTTGGCTACATAACTGCTAAATGCTTTGTCCGTATGAGTATTGTTGTTGTTGTTAGCTCAGGAAGGCACGATTTGCTCCGCTGGTCTCAAGACTTCTAGGATTCCCAGTGGGAAAGGGCTTTCCTTCTCTGGGAGCCATCTGACCATCTGCCAGGAGGGCTCTCTGTTTAACAAGCTCTTATCATCTTTGCTGTGATCATGACTCCCTTACCGGCCCGGGCTGTCCTCTGGGACCCAGCCACCTCTTAGGCTAAGCTCCCGCTGATGCTCTGAGGATCCAAGCACCTGACCCGCATTTCAATACACCCAGCCTTTGCCTGAGCTTGGGTACATCCTGGAGACCTGCTCCAGGAAGGCAGTTGCACATTCTCTGTCCTTCCAGAAGCTTCTGCTTCCCCACGACCAGAAACGGTGATTCATCCCTGTCTTTCACTCAATAAATATTTATTGCATCCTCCACTATTTGTGGAGCCCTGTTGTAGACCTCGTAGCAATCGTCAGTAATGTCTGACCATTGCATCTGAATCTCCAGTGCTGTTAGGGCTTCTTGAAAGGAAGTTGAAATGCTTGGCCAAAAACAGGGTCATTAGACCCAATTTATGATTAAGCAAGGGCTTCCCTAGTGGCTTAGCAAGGTAAAGAATCTGCCTGTCAGTGCAGGAGATGCAGGTTTGATCCCTGGGTCAGAAAGATTCCCTGGAGAAAGAAAGGGCAACCCACTCCAGTATTCTTGCCTGGGAAATCCCATGGACAGAGGAGCCTGGCAGGCTACAGTCCATGGGCTCGCAAAGAGTTGGACGCAATTGAGCAACTAAAAAACAACAAACAGTTAAACAGTCCACTTGCTTCCACAAGTTTATCTAAAGTCTCTGTCTTAGGGAACCCTAGGTGAGTTCTCTAGAAACAGGCCTGTGATGGGGTTTCATAAAGAGTCAGTGACTGATTGAGAAAGCTCTCAGATGACACCTTGAGGGGAATGAGGGAGGAAGAACAGGCAGGGGGAGAAGCCAAGCAAAGATGTGACATCTAGTCTCGATCTGATCCCCAAGGGAGCTCTGGATGGTAAACTGCACTGCAGAGTCTGTCCCACCTTAAGGCAAGGGGGTGGGGCTTCTGTACCCCCACGCGAGTCATCCATTGGCTACAGGCCACCCAGGTGTCTTTGGGAGGCACATGTCATTCCAAGGCAGTTCCCGCAAGGCAGCTCCCACCACTGTCCAGGGCAGTCCTCCAGGGAAAAGTTGCCAGAGTGAAAGCAGAGTAGCAGCACCTGCAGCAGCTGAGGGGTGGGTCCACTGAACCATAAAAGAAGCCCCGTGGAAACAGACAGGGCCCTTCTATACCCCCATGGGATGAGATAAAGGTATGGGGATGGGGTGGGGTGAATACCCTTCCCTGGGGTCCTTTTCTGTTCGGGTTTCTGCATCACGTCTCTTTCCCTGGCTCGGCTTCTAGGAGCCTTGACTACGTCACCGGTAGCGTGACTCTCTCTTTGACGGATGAGAGGCGAGGTCCCTTGCCCAGGCACAGGCACGGCACAGGTGGCTAAGCAGGATTTGGCTCTGGTATGTCTTAGGATCATGCTCAGGCTTGGCTGATCTCGGCGGAAGCCCGTTGCAGCTGAACACCTGCCCTGCCGGGGGAGGCAGAGGACATGTGGGCACTCCATCAGGGGCTGAGTGGAGCTGGGTCACAGAGCCCCTCTCCAGCGAAGACACAGGACCTGCCCTTTGGGATGAGGTCACTGGGCAAGCAGGGAAACAAGAGATGGGGTGGGGGACAGGGGAAAAAGGAATGAACTGGAGACTGCTCCATCAGGTGGGGGGGCGGGGGACCACCCACACTCCAGATGGGCCAGGGTCTCAGGTGGCCAAGTTACCCAGCCCTGAGTCAGACAGAGCCAGCTTCACTCACCACTTCAGGGGTACTCAGCGTTCCAGCACTCATCAGGGACATCGAGACCTGTTCTCATACCGGCTCGGGGCACCTGCCACTGAGATGGCACGGCTGAGCCAAGGATATCTGCAAGCGGCCAAGAGCACCCCACATACTGTCAGGGGCTGCTGGCTTTAAAGGTCACATCCAGAGAGAGAGGCTTTCCTACACAGCCTCGTCTCCCAAACATGGATGCTCTGGAACTGAAGAAGGAACGCCAAAGGCCGTTCCGTCTATGCGTGCGTGCTAAGTCACTTCAGTCATGTCTGCCTCTTTGTGACCTCATGGACTGTAGCCTGCCAGGCTCCTCTGTGGGATTCTCCAGGCAAGAATACTGGAGTGGGTTGCCATGTCCTCCTCCAGGGGATCTATCTGACCCAGGAATTGAACCTGCGTTTCCTGCGGGTCCCGAATTGCAGGCGGATTCTCTGCCACTGAGCCACTGGGGAAGCCCCAGTCTGCTTATACCTACTTCTCAATAGGGTCTTTGTCCGCAAACCCTGCATTAGGGAGCGTCGCTGGCATTTACCCATCACCCCTTCCAGACAAAGAATCCATTCTCTCTACAGACTGGCAGATTGGTCCATGTCATCACACCGTCTCCCAGTGTGTGAACACATCTCCTTCCCTGGGAATGTAATGAGGGAGATGTCAACTCATTCATTCCATGCAAATGAACTGAGCACCTACTGTGTGCCGGGCTCTGTGGGACCCAGCGATGGACAGTTTAATTGGGGGTAGAGGGATACAGACCAGAAATAGTAAACACACAGCTAATGTGTGTAGAGTAGCTGATAACAGGATTAACCCTGCAGAAGCAGGGCACTTAATTAACTTTGGGGACCAGAGAGGGGAAGGGAAGACAAGGTTCTTAAAGGGACAGGTCGATGGAGCTCATCCTGTTCAGTGATCAGCCAGGACTCAACCAAAGGCATACAATCTCTCATTCAATAAGCATTGATTGAGCATCTACTGTGTATCCAGCACCATGCTAGGTACTGGGTAGACAGGGATGAGTGAAACAGACAAAAATCCCGGCCCACGTGGACCTGTCACTCTTGTGGGAAAGATGAAAAAAACACCACTTGGGGACACAAATAAGTGCATATTATTAATAATAGCTACTGATGTGTATTAAGGCTTCATCTCTACCAGGAAATGTTAGGTGCAGACATGCAGGAGGATACAAAACAGAAAGGACTGCTGCCCTCCCCCAAAAGATTCTTTAGTCACTAAGTCATATCTGACTCTTTTGCAACTCCATGGATTATAACCTGCCAGGCTCCTCTGGCCGTGGGATCTCTCAGGCAAGAATACTGGAGCAGATTGTCATTTCCTTCTTCAAGGGATCTGCCTGACCCAGGGATCAAACTCACGTCTCCTGCATTGACAGGCGGATTTTTTACCACTGAGCTTACCTGGGAAGCCACTGCCCTAAGCCAGCAGCTCAATGGACAAGTTCATTGTCAGGGGAGATTGGGCTGAGAGGGCATAAGATTCAGGCATTTCCTCTGGAAAATGGGGACAACGGTGGTACCTCTCCCACACGATTAGAATTAACCTCATATAATATGTGTGGGAGATGCTCAGAACAATACCAAGTGCCTTGGAAGAGCTGCATCACTCTAAGCTAGCGTTATTATTTAAAATCAAGGGAGCTCAGTTCTACCCTGGCAAGCCTCCCAAGCTCCATTTCCTCTGCCTGTAGCATAGAAGGAGGAATGTCCCCTCCTGGGGTCTTCACATCTTCCTTCACGCTGCAGAGCATCCCAGAGGCTGTTTCCACAGCAACTGTGGAGGACCCACCCCTGTGCCAACCTCACAGCCAAACTGTCTACCATGCCCACAACGGCTGGCAAGATTAGGTTAGCCACAGTCATTCCCATTGGTGTGTTCTCACCGTCTTCACAATAACCTGGGGCAGTTGGGTAGACCGTGCCCATTTTCTAGATGAGGAAACTGAGGCTTTCCTAGAAGGAGTTAGTCATGGAAACAGAACTTGCACCCCCAAGGAAAGTCAAGAATTCTCAACCTTCATGATCTTTGTTCTTGCTGCATCTTTGTCTAGAAGGCTTTTGCCTCTAGTCTTCACAGCTAGCTCCATCTCCGTGCTCTGATTGGCCAAACCTGGGTCACACAGTCAATCACAGAGACCAGGAGGGTGAGCCACATTCAAGACATGCGACCTGAGCATGTGGAAAGGGAGAGTTCCAAAAAGGAAGGTCAGGCAAGATACTATTATTTCTTTAGAGCAAGACAGATTCAAACAAGTGGAGGTGACATTTTGTGCTATGAGGGATGAAAGGGGCAGACTGACACAGCCTCTGTTAGTGAGGAGTTGACCCTTTGATTGGAGTGAAAAATGCTCTGGAAACAAATCAGGGATAGGGGAAAAACAGAATGGGCAGAGGTAAAAAAGACATGGGTTAAAATTGTACATCTGAAATGAGATAGCTCATAAGTGGTACTCAGGGCTGAGATCACGACAGTCCAATAGAAAGATGTGAGTCACATATGTTATTCTGAATTTTCTACTGGCCTTATTAAAAAGAAAAAGTATAGAGACACAGCTGAAATTAATGTTTAAAATATATTTTATTCAACCCAGGGTGTCTAGGGTATTATTTCAACATACAATCAATTAAAAAGTATTAACAAGATATTTTACATTTTTTGCACTAAGTCTTTACAACCCACTGTGTGCTTCACTCTTAGGGCACATCTCAATATAGATACATCACATGTCAAGTGTTCCATAGCCATGTGTGACCGCCGTGCTGGACAGTCCAGCTCTAGACCCAACTAGAGGAGACAGTCTAGAAGGGAGCCAGAAATGCAGAGTCTCAGGCTCCCACAGACCTCCCAAACCCGAGTCTGTGTTTGTTCCAGTTGTCCAGCCACTAAGTCGTGTTCAAATCTTTGCAACCCCATGGACTACAGCACGCCAGGCTACCTTGTCCTTTACTATCTCTCAGAGTTTGCTCAAACTCATATCCATAGAGTTTGTGATACTATCTGACCATCTCATCCTCTGTCATCCCCTTCTCCTCCTGCCCTCAATCTTTCCCAGCATCAGGGTATTTTTCAATGCTTTTCGCATCGGGTGGCCAAAGTATTGGAGCTTCAGCATCAGTCCTTCCAATGAATATTCAGGGTTGATCTCCTTTAGGATTGACTGGTATGATGTCTTTGCAGTCCAAGGGGCTCTCAAGAGTCTTCTCCAGCACCACAATTCGAAAACATCAATTCTTCGGCACTCAGCCTTCATTATGGTCCAAGTCTCACATCTGTACATGACTACTGGAAAAATCATAGCTTTGACTATATGGACCTTTGTCGGTGAAATGATATCTCTGCTTTTTAATATGCTGTCTAGGTTTGTCTGTGTTTGAGTCTATGTTTAACCTTGTTTATCCCAGGTGATTCCTATGAAACGTTAAATTTGAAACATACTGATCTAAACCAGTGTTGTCCGAAAGAGCTTTCTGCAGTAATGAAAATGTTTTATATCTATGCTGTCTGATGTGGTAGCCACAGGCCTCATGTGGGTATTGAGTACTACAAAAGTAACTGTGAGACAGGAAACCAAGATTTTCATTTTATTTCATTTTAATTTAAACAATCACAATGGCTGCCTATTGGACAGCACAGGCTTATATCAATATCCAGACTCTTAGATGTGATTATTGTTGTTGTTGCTGTTATTGTTACCCCATTACTTGGTCAAGGGGAAGCATGAAATAAAACAAAAATATATTAGGGTTTCCCAGGTGATGCTAGTGATAAAGAACCTGCCTGCCAATGCAGGAGACATAAGAGACGCAGGTTCAATCCCTGGGTTAGGAATGATCCCCTGAAGGAGGGCATGGCAACCCACTCCAGTATTCTTGCCTGGAGAATCCCATGGACAGGGGAGCCTGGGGGGCTATAGTCCATGGGGTCGCACAGTGTTGGGCACAACTGAAGCGACTTAGCACACATACACACAACACATACTTAGCAACACGGGCTCATTGTTTCTAGGGTGGGTATGGAATTATCCTCATCGAGCAGATTTGGAAAGTGAGGTTCAGGACATAGTAAATAGTAATGATCCAGCCAACATATGTCATTGATCAAGCCCACCTGTATGTCAGGAACTCTATACACTTGGTTTTTAATCCCTTCACTAACCACGGTGTGATTATACCTGCCATTTTACCAATGGGAAGCTTTGGGAGACTCAGAGGCGTAGGGTGACTTGTCCAGGGTCACACAGCATCAGGGTGGTAGAGTTTGGATGTGGGTCCCAGGCCTGTCTCCCCAGCTGAGGTTTCTCTCAAGGTGGTACCCAAGATGTACTCTGAGTAGTTGGGAAGGCTAGCCACGCTTGAAGGGCTCTGCAGCCTGAGGCACAGGGTGGATACTCTACCTGGAAATTCTGCTCAGAAGTTTGTGGTGGGGGTAGGGAACCACAGTAACCTCCAGAGGTCCCTCACTGCCCTCCAAAGGGGCAGTGGCAAATGCCAAGCAAACACTGCAGCCCACAAGAGCCTCCACTTGCCATGCGGAGCAGTGTTGGGTCAGATCAGGCTGCGGGCAGCAGCCACCAGGGGACATCAGCTGCTTCCTGTGGAGCCGTGCAGGCAGGCGGCTGTGGCCAGTGAGGTTCAAGAAAGTTCCACCTCCACCGCCCCTGTCTGCTTGTTGTTGGTGCCTTGCTCCGCTTCCAGGCGAGCGTGGGAGCTCTGTGTTTGTTTGTCTAGCGACAGAAGGCAGCCTTCCAGGGAAAGCCGCCCCTCCTTCCCCGGCCCCCCTCCAGGCTCACACACCCCGCCTAATGCTGCCTGGTGGGAACAGGCAGATGATCAGAAAGCAGGCTGGGAGCAGCCGCGGAATTGGCTGCTGCTCTTGCCATTGGCCATTGCCTTCCACAAAGGGGCTCATCTGGACACGTGAGCCACTCCCAAATGTCAAAGACCAGGGGCTGGCCGTCCCCCTCTGGTGATGGGAGTCTGAGCTGGGAACTTAGAGATTATGGGGTCCAGTCCCCAACAGATGGAGAAATAATAGTGATAACAGCAATGAAAATTGCAGGTGCCCTTAGTGGACATTTATTATCCACCGCACATTTTATACACATCAATCTTTTATTTTCTTTTTGGCTGCTCTGGGTCTTCACTGTGGGGTGTGGGCTTAGTTGCTCTGCAGTATGTGGATCTTAGTTCCCCCACCAGGGATTGAACCCATGTCCCCTGCTTTGGCAGGTAGATTCTTAACCACTGGACCGCCAGAGAAGCCCCCACACACTTCTACTTGGATCCTCACAGGCTCTGCTATTATCCCCACTCTACAGAGGAGCAACTGAGTCTCAGAAAGCTCACACAGCAAGGACGTGATGGAGGTAGGATTTGAATGCAGGTCTGCTGAAAATCAGGCCAGTTAGAACCACAGAGGGGGAAGGTGTGGGTTTGGGAGCTCGAGGTCCAGCTCGGCAATGGTTTTATCGTGTCACCTTGGGAATCTTAAGTTTGTACAGTGGGGACAATAAAGCCAAATATTCATGAAGAGTAGGAGAATTAAATGAGATGAGACACACAGTGTTCAGGAAGGAATCAGTGGGTGAAGGAATACATGTCACAAACATATCACAGCGCCGGTATACAACAGGCACTTAATAAACGGTGAGTCTACACCATAGAAGAAGTCCCTTCCCTTTAAAAAAAAAAAAAAAGTTTATTCAGGTCCTCTGCCTGTTATTTTAAAAGATTTTTTTGAGATGTACCACTTTTCAAGTCTTTATTGAATTTTGTTACAATATTGGTTCTGTCTTATGTTCTGGGTTTTTTTTTTTTTTTTTCCTTTTCTTATTTATTTATTTTGGTGGAAAGGTAAATGGGACCTTAGTTCCCCGACCAGGCATCCAGCCCACATCCCCTGCATCGAAAGGCGGATTCTTAACCACTGGACCACCAGGGAACTCCCAGGCCCTCCCCTCTTAAATCTCTGGGCCCCACCACCTGGAGCAACAAGGTCTTATCCCCAGGGAGAACTAAGCATTTTTCTCTCATTATCTCATTTAATCCTAACCATACCCCTCTGACGGAGAAGGCAATGGCACCCCACTCCAGTACTCTTGCCTGGAAAATCCCATGGATGGAGGAGCCTGGTGGGCTGCAGCCCATGGAGTCGCTAAGAGTCGGACACAACTGAGTGACTTCACTTTCACTTTTCACTTTCATGCACTGGAGAAGGAAATGGTAACCCACTCCAGTGTTCTTGCCTGGAGAATCCCAGGGATGGGGGAGCCTGGTGGGCTGCCATCTATGGGGTCTCCCAGAGTCGGACACGACTGAAGCGACTTAGCAGCAACAGCAGCAGCAGCAGCAGCATGCCCCTCTGAGTATGATCAGCCCATTTGATAGACCTGAAAACTGAGGCTTCAAAAAGTTCGATCATCTGCTGGGGGAGCTCAAAACTGCTAATAAGCATCTGAGCTAGGAAAACAGTCAGGCCCCAGTGGAGTCACCGTGCAAACCAAATGCCCTGTGGCAAACCAGAGCCAGGCCTCCAACCAGGGCCGCCTCCAGGGCGAGCACCGAGGGTGGAGAGTGAGATGTCTGCCTCTCACAGATGGAAAGCCGGAGGGGAGCTGGTACAGACTGCCATTCTCGCTCACACTCACACACAGCTGCTGCTGCTGCTGCAAAACGTCCTTGCCCAACTGCTGGGGACGGCCATCACCATGGCAACCACCAAAGGCCAGCTGGCCTCAGGTGCGAGGAGGCGCCGTGGCCACCTTGAGCCCCTGCCCTGGTGCCCTCTGACCACTCTTGATGATGTGTCCAGTCTGGCAGCCTCTGGAAGTCACCAACCCTGATGGCCGGGTGAAGGGAAGAATCCTGGGAAATAAGCCCTGCTGGCCACACCCCAGCCTCTGCATCCAGGGTCCTCCTCTGGTCCCAAGGATGCTGTTGCCCTGAGAATCTGGGGTTCCTGTCCGGAGAAGAGCTGGAGGCCCCAGCTCTGTGGGCGGGAACAGCTTAGCAGTCACAGCTCTGTGCTACAAATATTAATTATATCCTAACGACTCTCCAGGCAGTCATTATATCTCAGCTGCTGGCAGCTGTTCCTAAAAATCTACCCAAGGCATCTCCAGGCAGAATGGAACCCGCCCCAGTGGCTGGAGGGGTTAAAAAGGCTCTGCCAGCATATGGGATCAGAATAGAGGCTGGGGGACTCTGGGAGGGAAGGGAACCTGCTGTCCTTCAGGGAGGAGGAGAATTCACGAGCAGTGACATCGGGAGGGGCCTGAGTGAGAGAGCGCTCTGGAAAGACAAAAATTTAAGGATGCAGAGATGCCCAGTCTTTGCTGAAAATCACTTGCTTTTACTAAGCATTTATAACACGTGTGCGTGCTAAGTCGCTTCAGTCATGTCCGACTCTTTGCAACCCTACAGATTGTAGGCTGCCAGGGTCCTCTGTCCATGGGGACTCTCCAGGCAAGAATACTGGAGCAGGCTACCGTGCCTTTCTCCAGGGGATCTTACCAACCCAGGGATCAAACCCGTGTCTCTTACATCTCCTGAATTGCACGCAGAATCTCTACGGCTGAGCCACCAGGGAAGCCCGTAACATACAACGTGCTTTAGTGGCTTGCTACTGCATGGCTCAGTGGTAAAGAATCTGCCTGCCAATGCAGGAGATATGAGTTCGATCCCTGGGTGAGAAAGATCCCCTGGAAAAGGAAATGGCAACCCACTCCAGTATTATTGCCTGGGAAATCCCATGGCAGGCCACATGACACGACTTAGCAACTAAACAACAACTCCGATTGTGGTCCGCAGACCTACCACCTCTGCATCACCTGGGAGCCTCAGTTTCCTCATTTGTAAAACGGGAACAACCACAGTACTTGCCCTGAAGGTGGATGGTCCCAATTTGATAAGACAAGGTGTGGAGAACACAGAACACTCAGCCCAGGGCCCAGGGTTATTCTTGTAAGATTGGTTCTAAAGTGTGGAGCAGGAACCAGGTAGTCCCAATAATTGTAAGTGGTCCAGAGAAGGAGCATTAACTAATAAGAACAACAGAGTGCAAAAGGCATTCCTTTTTAATTCTCTTGACCCTTCTGATACCATTGAAGAGAAAGGCTCAGTTTGATGCTGCTTCATCTTTGACCCCTTCTAGTTTTCCTCTTTTTAAATACCTTTTCAAACAATTTTTATTGAGGTATAGTTGGTTTACAATGCTGTGTTAATTTCTTTCCTCTGTTTTAGAAAATTGAGGTACAACCACTTCTTGCACACAGTACTCTTAGATCTCTTTTATCAGCTTATTATCCGCTAGAGGCATCGGATTTTAAGAGCCTTGGCCTATGGGGTTTTATAAAGTCCCAGTCAGGTTGCAGAGTCTGAAAGAGGTGGTGAGACAAATTGTGATGGCTGAACAACCATTAAATGGGAAACAGCCATCCATGCCAGGACCCAAAGCAAGAAAATGATATTTAATGTTAGGTCACTGACAAAGCTCCAGCTTTGGCACCCAAAGACCTGGGTTTTATCTCATTCACTCACTAGCTATGTGACCTTGAACAAGTCGTTTCTCTTCCCTGTGTCTGTTTCCTCACAAGTGCAGGGAGATACATCATAATGGACATGTACAGCCTTCTTCTTCTCACCATGTCGTCCTTGTTTTTTGTAACTCAGTTGTGTCTGACTCTTTGTGACCCCATGGACTGCAGCACTCCAGGCTCCTCTGTCCTCCACTGTCCTCCCCGAGTTTGCTCAAATTCATGTCCGTTGAGTCAGTGATGCTATCTAACCATCTCATCCTCTGCTGCCCTCTTCTCCTTTTGCCTTCAATCTTTCCCAACATCCGGGTCTTTTCCAATGAGTCAGCTCTTCTCATCTAGTGGCCAAAGTATTGGAGCTTCAGCTTCAGCACCAGTCTTTCCAATGAATATTCAGGACTGATTTCCTTTAGGATTGACTGGTTTGATCTCCTTGAAGTCCGAGGGACTCTCAAGAGTCTTCTCCACCACCACAGTTCAAAAGAATCAATTCTTCAGCCTTCTTTATGCTCCAACTCTCACATCCATACATGTGGAGTTCTCACAATAGACCCTCTGAATGTAAGGCACACAGTAGGTCTTCATCACAGGCCAAAGATCACTTTAGTCATCCTCGCTGGCCTTCCCTGCACGGAGATGCCCCCAGCAGCCACCCGGGCCTCTGTCTCTTTCTTCGGAGAATGGCTAGGAGGACGTGCCAATAAGTAGCTAGTTAACTAAATAAATGAATGAGGCAGGTCTATGCTGATATAAATCTCTGGAAGAGAACATTTAGACACTCCATATTTGAGCTGGATGTCATTTAAATTACCAGGCTGCCTCCTCAGCCCGTAGCCCCTTATTACCGTGTTTTTAAAGCTCAGAGCTTAATTGCACATCGCCACAGCCTTTACCCACGGCGCTTGTGGAAATTAGAGGTGCTTGCCTGCCCACTCATTTGTAGCCCATCACTCCCTGGCCAGCACATGGCCCGGGGATTGGGCATTGGAGGAATGGGTGTGTGGGAAGCAGGATCCAATGTAATACAGGGGTTGCGGGGGAGTGGTCCAGGGAAGAAGTTCATCCATCACTTGCCTGCCTCCATCTTTGCCTCCTGATGGGCCATTCTCCATGTAGCAGCCAGGATGATCCTTCAGTATAAATCCCATGATGTCACCCACCCCAGCTTTGACTCCCAGATCTTTGACTCACTTAGATTAAAGGCCAAACTCCTCACATTAGGCCCATGTGTTCTGTGAGATCCTAACTCCCACCACTTCTCTGATCTCCACTCCCATCACCCCTCCCACCCCACTTTGCTTACTGTGTCCCAGGGATACCAGCCTCCTCACTGTATCTCCCACAAGCCACTCTGCCTCAGGACATTTGCACCTGCTGTTTGTGCTACCTGGTATGTTCTTCCTCTGATATTTGCATGGTGGACCCCTCCACCTGCTTCAAGTCTCTGCTCTCAAGAGACTTATTATCTAAACTACGTCCCCTCTCCTACACTGCTTGCACTTTCTGCTTCGTTTTTCTTCATAAGTTTCATCACTGCATATATAAATATTTTGCAGCTATTTGTATATCTTTTTTTGGACTCTCCTCCACTGGAATGTCACACCATGAGAGCAAAGACTTTGGAGAAAAAGCAGGGAACAAACACAGGCCCTTCATGGTGCCTCCACAGTAAAAACTCAACCAGTGGCCATTAAGAGAATATGTGAATTGTTACTACTGGATCACAATTCTAGGCCACTTTTACTATTTTGAGCATATAAGTTCCCACATCACATTCAGCAGAAGTGATGGGAAGAAGCAGGTAGCTTTGCACCGTTTGATAAATGGGAGAATTAAAAAATAATTTTTTTGGCTGTGCTGGGTCTTCACTGCTATGTGTGGCCTTTCTCTAGTTGCAGCGAGCAGGGCTGCTCTCTAGTTTCGGTGCATGGGTTCTCATCAGAACACAGGCTCTAGGGTGCAAGGGCTCAGTAGCTGTGGTGCACGGGTTTAGTTGCCCCGCAGCATGCAGCATATTCCCAAACCAGGGACCAAACCTGTGTCCCCTGCATTGGTAGGCAGATTCTTAACCACTGGACCACAAGGGAAGTCCCTGATGGGGGAAGTGAAGCTCAGGGATGTAACACGAGTTCCCAGAGATCACATAGTAAGTTGGGGGGCACGCGGTCTCCCTCACTCTCTGACCAAAATGTACCTCGTGCCTCCCACCACAGGGCATTTGCACAGACTGCTCGTCCTGCCTGAGCAGCCCTTTACCCCACCCCCTTGTGAAATCCTTCTCTTCCTTCGAGATCTCTGTTCCACATCACCCGTCCCAAGACTAGAGCAGACCTACTTTTCAGAAGTTCTCAGCATCCCTCGTGTCTCTTCACAGTGCTGATCAGAGCCGTAAATGTAAAAACGTGAGAAAATATTTTTTGTTAACTTAGGAGCCTCTGTGGAATGCAAATGTAAACCACTCTCTTAGACTGGGTTCCTGCAAAGCAAATGCTGAGACAAAAGAGGGGGAGGAAGCAGTTTTCTTTGAGACAGGGTGCCAAAAAGCAGAAAGGAGGGATGGTAACACAGGGGAAGGAAGAAGACTATACAGCATGCATTCATGGGCTGGAAGGGGAACTCAGTCCTGCTGAGGGCATTTGGGAGGCTGCATAGAACGTGCCTTTGAAAGGCAAGGAAGCTGGGATTTTGTCAGCCTGCTCCCATCAGTCATGGATGAAGATTGCTCCTGGGGGCATTAACTTCCTAGCCCTTGTGACCTACCATGTGTGAGGATGGAGATCATTCTTATGACTGTAGGAAGCTCCCGGGGAAGAGAGAGGCAGGTGTTGGAGGTAGGTCCCCATCAGTTTGAGACTTCTCCTCTGAACCTGGGGTGGGCCAAGTGACATGTGTGGCAGCTGATAGTATCTACTACAGCTTCTTTTTTTAATTTTTAATTTACTTGATTTTATTTGTTTATTTTTGGCCACACCAAGCAGCAGGCAAGATACAGGATCTTAGTTCCCCAACCAGGTATTAAACTTGCACCCCTTGCATCGAAAGGCATAGTCTTCACCCCTGGATCTCCAGGGGAGTCTCTGCAACAGCTGCTTGCTATAGTTACTATTCACATATTTATAAAACAATCACTCAACAAATAGTGTATTTCCTAACCCTGACTATGCATTCAGCTCTGAGCCTTGAGGATCACACAGAAGCCCAAGACCTTTGCCCTGACACCCTGGAGCAGAAACGTGAGCTAAGGAGCCCAGACTCAAACACCAGAACAGCTCCAAGAGGTGGGGATATTTCCCAAAGGCACAGAGAGATGAAGTAATTTATCCAAGGCCACACAGCTAGTAAGTGGTAGTGCTGGAACTTGAACCCAGGGCCACATTCTTCTCATCCATCTAAATCCCTAACAATGCAACATTAATAGCAGCTGTTAATGTTATTCTTGCCAGTGACCTTCCCATCGTATGAGTCTGCATCTCCACTGTCGTCCCATTTTATAGGTGAGAAAACTGAGGACCAGCAAGTGCATGATCACAGGACAACTGGGAGCTTAGAGATGCAAGTCAGTTACCCTCCTATCAGTCAGCTCCATCACTTTCTGCTTTCTTAGCCCTCTGGAAACTAGCAAGCAGAAGACCCGGAAATAATGATCACTGCCATTTAGTGAGCGACTACTATTTGCCAGGGCCTTTTGCATAAACTAGCTCTAGCCCTCGAATTATCCTCCTTCTGATGTGTTAGTGTGCCCATTTCACAGCCAAGAAGATTGAGAGAAGCAGGTTGAATTTTCTTCTCCAAGCAAGGGACAGAGTCAGGACTCAAACCCTAGTCCATCTGACCCCAGAATTAAATCCACCTTCCTGCTTAACATAAGAATCTCTGTTAGGAAGTCTGAGCTTGATTGCTTCCAGTGGATGGGGGTGCTCCCTACCTTACAAAGCATGCTAGGCACCTCTAGCTGCCTTCTCCCTGGTTGCCTCTAAGGATTCCAAGCTTCAGGCCTCAGTTTCATTCAACTAAGGATCCTCAGAGCCCAGCACCGGGCTGAGAACTTCATGGACTGCATCATTTTGAGCTGCAGTCTCTTCCCTTGCAAATTCTACATCTTAGTCCACATCTGTCCTGTGAGACATGAAAATGTCAACTTAATCTCTCTGGGGAGAGGTAGAGAGACAAGGAAATAAGCTGAAATCACACAAAATAGCATATGTAAAATCCAGACCAGAGTCCCCAGCACATGATACACAGGCACGAAAAGGGAAGCAGATATTATCACCATTATTATTTGTATTGTTATTAGATTATTCATAGCAGCAATACTGGAACATTTAAGAACATTTAACATTGTTAATGATGAACATTGTTTAACATTGTTAACAATAAATTTAACATGAACATGTTTAACATTCTTTTCTTTTGTCATTAGTAAATTTTTATTATAAAAATTCAGGGCTTTGTAACATAAAACGTATATGAGAAAACCATAATATTCATCATCTAAGTCAAGAATTAGAAATTTGTAATTCTGGGTTAAGCTTTCCCCAAGAGGTAGTCTGAAGTGTATGATGTTTAACATTCTTAACATTGAAGAGCTCCAGGCAGGAGGGGCCCTAAGCACAGTTACCAGTGGAAGACCCCCCGACAGTGTATCCAATACACGGAAATTTACACCCCCCATTAAAGACAGTTTTCTGCACACACAAAAAAATCATTTGGAAGGAATTTTGTAATTTTGCTCTGGATATTGCTATCAATTTTGATTCTGAAAGTTCCTCTTCACATAACAGAAGTAGTTTTTTTCCCCTCAGGTGTCAAACACTCTTGTTTAGGAATTGGATGGGGAAACTGAGGCACAGGAGACGAAGCTTCTTACCCAATGAGACACACTTAGTAACACTGGCTGTGTTCAAACCCCACTGGGTCTGACTCCAGACCTCGCCTTTCCCCTCTCAGGGTGAATCAGAAGCAGCTAGTGGGAAGGAGCGAGTCACCTCAGGAAGTGGAGGGCATTGTACTGGGGATGAAGGGTCGGCAAAGGGGGGCGGCCTGGGGAGGGGCAGGAGCCCCCCTCACCCCCCACCTGCTTAATTTTTCCCACTAAGGGTTCAGGGCCAAAGCTTCGAAGAGGTGTTATCTTGGTCATCACCATTTTTCTTTCTGGGCAATGAAGTTAAAAATCCCGGCACTCTGATGGGGTTTTGTAAATGTAGCTTCCATATCACTATTTAACATGCACTGCTAAAAACTCGATAAATAGCGACCGTCATTTGAAGATTAGCTCTTCACATGACGAAATGATTTATTTAGAAGATTTCTCTCCCTCCCTCCCTCCCTCTCTCTCTCTCTCTCTCATTCCTTGGCTAAGAACATATTAATCAGAAATTAAGGCCGGGGGAGGAATGGAGGTGAGCCTGGTGGGGGATGGTGAGAGAAGGGGTGTGGGAGGCAGAGAAGTGTGAGGAGATGCTTGGGGCAGCTGGCGGAGGGAGGGAGGCTGGGGAGACCAGGATGCTGGGGGCGCTGAACGCGGGGGAGGTGAGGGGGAAATAGAGAGCTCTGGGAGGGTCTGGAGAGAAGAGAATGCAGGCAAGAGCTGGCAGGCAGGATGGGGAAGAACGCAGAGAGGAATGGGCTAGGGCAGGCTCGTAGAGACACAGGAGAGAGGAGAGAGAGACAGGAGAGACACAGAGGGAAGAGGGAAAAAAATAAATGGAGAGGGAGAGAAAGAGAGAGAAGGTGGAGGGAAGGGAGCTACAGAGAGCTTAGAAGGAAAAACAAACAAACAGAAAAATATAAATACAGAGGGTCATGAAGATGGGAAAACAGGGGAGAGAAAGATACGGGAACCTCCTTGCTGGAGGGAGATGAGTCCCCAGGGAGCCGGCCACTTGGATGCTGGTTCCCTACCCTACTGGCCAGGCCAGCCACCCTCCTTTCTCCCATCCCAGTACACTACCTCCCTGCCACCGCCAAGGCAGGTGGAGGGAGCAGAGAACGCAGAGGTCTCTAGAATCTTCTCCATGCCTCCCAGGCCAGGCAGAGGGGCCAGCCTGCTTGCAGCCAGGCTGCCTCACTAGGGAGAGAGAAAAGAGCTTAGCCTCTTGTTTGGTGCCTCCTTTTTTCTTATTTCATGCATATACATATATTTATAGCAATTTCTATCAAACGTAAATATATATGTATAAATCTCTGGCTTTCTCTCTCTTGCAAGCCCGCGAGATAACCAGGCCTGGAGCAGAGGCTACAACGATAAGAAGATTAGAGAGGATTGGTTCATTTGTTGTAAGATACTCCAGGAGGGATATTTCGCTCTCAGAAGACCAACCGGAAGGTTATCTAAATAGGCTAGGTCTGAACTCACCAGAGCTGCACCCCGCTGGGACATTAATGGTACAAAGAGCGAAAGACAGGAGGGGCGAAGATGAGTTATAATGATTATTTGATTATCTTGGGCTTTAACAAACCCAGCCAGTTTGTCTGGGTGTGAAAAATTAGCTGTTCTCACAGCGGCAAATTTCACAGCATTCAGTGTTATATATCTTTTTCTCCAGAGAGGAGGCAGGCGCTGCACTCCAGTTCTGGGGTGACAAGGACACCCCCAATTCCTCTTGAATGGGACCCAGTGGCCCTGTCCTCTGCACAAGGAAGTCACCTAATGATTCAGGGACAGTTCAAAGAACATTCTGGTGCAACAGCTTAAAAAAAAAAAAAAAAATATATATATATATATATATACACGGTTGGCGCAGTGGTAAAGAATCCACCTGCCAATGCAGCAGATGTAAGAGATGCAGGTTCGATCCCTGGGTCAGGAAGATCCCCTGGAGGAGGAAATGGCAACCCACTCCAGTATTCTTGCCTGGAGAATCGCATGGACAGAGGAGCCTGGCGGGCCACAGTCCATAGGTGGCAAAAAAGTCGGACATGACGGACACAACCGAGCCAGCACAGGAAGGTTTCAAGCAATAGCATCAAAGAGGAGGGTTGTAATTAGAGTCTGATATATTAAGAGGACAAGGGCTCACAGAATTACTTTCTGCTTCCATTCCGAGCATATTATCAGGTGGCCTTGTTCCTTTAGTCACAGCTGCCCTGAAAGGTAGGGTCAAGGTTGCCCCCATGCTGACGTTCATTGAGCACTTACTGTGTCTTGCCTCTATGCTGATTCAGCACTCACTCTCTCATATCACCCCCATAGTCAAGGCTGGCAGGATCGTTACCCCAACTGAGGCTTGGACAGGTGAAGCAATTCACCCAAGGTCACCCTGCTCATGGGATTCATGTCCCTAAGTCATAATGGGCAGAGGTATTATTCCACCGCCTGCAAACCCAGAGACACACAGGCTGAGCAGAGCACGGGGGACACATGGGGGCAGGAGATATAATATCCACCATCTGGATTCTCACCTTCCTTCTCCAGGGCAGTGCTGCTTCAGGTATGGACAAGTCCAAGAGGAAGCAGAGGGATCTGGGAGGGCAACCTGGAGGAAGGGATATCCCACCAGGCCTTGATAAAGGAGGAGGGGCTGCGTGGCACGGTAGGACCTTCTGGACAGAGAAAACCGCAGGAGCACATGCAGGTGGGGCTTGACTCATTCCGGCAGTTTGGGGTGCAGCGTCCAGTTCCCCAGCTATTCCACAGAGCTGCTGATAGCTGCCCCCGCTCTATCACAGGCAGCTGCCAACTTGCACTGAGCTATCAGACAGGAAGCGGCTTGAAAAGTGAAAGTGACCAGCAGACATGCCTGTCACTGTTGTCACCAATGTCACCCCATCCTCGCCCTCACTCCACCCCTCCTCTAAGCTGGCTTCTCTCTCCATAAAACCCCAAGTCCATTTCCCTGCCTTGTCACAGGCCCGCCCTGAATTCTAAGATGAGGCTTCAATTCGAATCCTCTCCGACTGAAGAAAGAGAGAGCCAGGAGGGACCTGGACCACGCTGGGTTTGTGAGAATGGACCTTGGCCTGGGGCAGTCCTGGGTGTGAGTGCTGTGCGGCCTTGGGCAGTCACCTCACCTCTCTGAGCCGCAATTGCCCCATCTGTCAAATGGACTGGTTGCTCCTTTCTAGGTGAGGTCTTCCATCAGCTACTTTGGGTCAAGGTACACAACATGTGCTTCATAAATGCTCATTAGGAAGCCCCTGGGGTAGACACAGCTAATTGCCTACCCAACATCACAATATCATTTCCCCACCTTCCTTGCTGAAGAGTCTGGATTTTAGTCCAGGCAGCTTTCGGCCGGTGGAAAGAATGTATCTTCTGGCTTTCCTTGCGGCTAAGCTGGCTGATAAGATGTCAAGAGAAGTTGAGGAGTAGAGATCTTGAGGGCTCTTTAAAAGGGGCTCCCCCAGGAACTCCCCTGGTGGCCCAGTGGTTCAGAATCTGCCTTGTAATGCAAAGGACACAGGTTCCATCTCTGGTCCAGGAAGATTCCACATGCCGTAGAGCAACTAAGCCCACCTGCCACGACTACTGAGACCTGTGCCCTGCAATGGGAAGATTCCCAGTGACACAATAATATTCCAAATGATGGAACCAAGACCCGATGCAGCCAAATAAATCAATATTTAAAAAAAGAAGCAGCAGCTACCCTAGCTGGACAATGAGTATCCCTTTTACATCCTCAACCTGCTCTATCCTTCCACCTTCTTTGAGCCTAGAATAAGGATGAAAGTTAAAGTGTTAGCAGCTCAGTCATATCCGACTCTTTGCAACCCCATGGACCGTAGCCTGCCAGGCTCCTCTGTCCATGGACTTCTCCAGACAAGAATACTGGAGTGTAACCACTCAATTCTCTTCTCCAGGGGATATTTCCAACCCGGGGATGGAACCTAGGTCTCCTGCACTGCAGGCAGATTCGTTACCGTCTGAGCCACCGGGGAAGAATAAAGATAAGAGGGGCTGGAAACTGGACCTGGGGTGGCACCTCATGGTCTGAACCCCCGCTGTTTTCCGAGGCCAAGGCAAGTGACCGGAGCACTGCTACTGCTGACGTTGCTGAGTGAGGGGAGGAAGGAATTAACCGGCTCAGCCTGCTCTCTGAGGGCATTTTCCAGGGACAAGTGCTGGTGGCATCTTACCCTTATTATGATTATCGCTGTCATTACCGTCATTATTGTTGGACAAAGCCAGCCCTCCTCTCTCTCTCTCTCTCTCTCTCTCTCTCTCTCTAGCCCAAGCCCTGCCACCCTTCTCTCCCTGAGACATCTTGGCCTCTGTCTCTCCATTCTCTCCCCCAACTCCCTCCTTTTTCCTCGTATGTTTTCTGCTCCCCGCCGCCGTCTCCACTCCCCTTTCTCCTTCCTCTTTATTTTATCTCAACTTGCCACAAATCTGTTCCCCTACAAAGCAGCTGCCATCTTTGTTCTGGGCCATTATCTGTGGCTGCATGGCCCGAGTGGGGCCGCCCGGCGGACAATCACCGGGTAATAGAGTGTCTGCGAGCTATTGTGGAGTGTGTCCCGGCCGATCCATCACCCGCCGCCTGACACCATGCGGGAGGCAGCCCGAGAGCCCGTCGGGGCCACTCTCGGAATCTCCACCCTGCCCCTCCAGGAGCACCACGGGGGACCACTGCCCTGGGCTTTCTCTCCACCCGAAGGCCATGGGCTAGCCCTGGCTCTTGGGGCTGTAGCACAGTTAATTCAGGCTCCAGCTCCATCAGAGGAAGATGGCTTATTCCTCTCCAGTTAACAAATGTGGAACTGAGGCTCAGAGAGGGGCGGTCATTTGCCCAAGATCACACAGCAGAGTAGAGTTCCAGCTGAGACTTGAACCCAAGTCTGTCTGCCCCAAAGCCAGTAGTCGTCTCTTTTAAATAGTGTTTTTTTTAAAAAGTTGCTTTAAATATGGACTCTTTCTTTAAAGTTTTTATTGAATTTGTTGCCATATTGCTTCTGTTTTTAATGTTTTGGTTTTTTGGCCATGAGGCATGTGGTATCAGGGATCCCACCTTAGTTCCGGGTCAGGGATCGAACCTTCATCCCCTGCATTAGAAGGTGAAGTCTTAACCACTAGACCACCAGGGAAGTCCCAAGCCTATAGTCTTGTTTGTTTGTTTGTTTGTTTGTTTAAAGAAGGAAGCTTCTTTTTTTTTTTTTTTGGCTGCAGGGCATGTGAGATCTTAGTTCCCAGACCAGGGATTGAACCTCTGCCCTCTGCAGTGAAAGCGTGGAGTTTTAACCACTGGACCACCAGAGAAATCCCCCAAGCTTATAGTCTTACATACCCCCAAGATGCTGTTTTCCAGAACATGCTGTTGCAGGACTGCAGTGTCATACATGTTCAGAACACAGTGTTGGCCCAGTATCTTTAGGACCGTGCCTAGTCACGGAGAAAGCAGTTATTAGACGAGACATACCCCAGGCATCGGCCTACTCCACCCTGGAGCTGGCGGTCTAATGGAAAACCATGGGGGAAGCAGAAAGAAACATTTATCACAGTAGGAGAGGGTATCGCTGTGGAAGCCTGGTTTGCCTTCCTGCTCTGCCACTTAAGCTGTGTGACTTTGGCCAAATAGCTTCACCTCTCTGTGCCTCAGTTTTCTCACCTGTGACAATGACAGTCCCTGTCATGGGATGGATGGAGGATTCAGTGCACAATGAAAGGGCCTGGCACTTAGGAAATGTCATGTTGGATATTTCTTTTCATCCTGGGCTTACCTGAGACCTCATGTTTTATTCACTTTATGCCACATGCCCAACAAAAAATCCATGCAAGATAGGTCCATCCCATTTTACAGATGCAGAAATTGAGGCTCACAAATGTGCCCAGAATCATCCAGCTAACAAAATGCCATTCTTATTTGTGCATCTTTTAGGCATTAATTGAGTGCCTACTGCAGGCCAGGCTTTGTCAGAAGTGCTCTAAGAGCCATCAAAGGGTGCCTTTGTGAAGCTCCTGGGTTTATTAGGAGCCTTTCTCTCTGTTAAGCATTTGAGCTCAGTTAATCCCCTAGCATTCCTCAGAATGGGAGGTCATTACCCCCATTTTACAGAAGAGAACACCAAGGCACCAAGAGCTTAACTAACAGGTGGAAGATCTCAGAGTCCATAACTGGGACATCCAGGACCATGCCCTGGCAACCTGACTCCAAAAATGGAGGGACAAGAATCACCTTACCTGAGAACACTCTGGTCCTGAATTCACAGGGGAAGGTCAGCTGTGAAGGCCCCTAATTTAGGGTGTCAAGACTTAGAGCCACCCAAATGGAAAAGCCACCCCAACAGGCACTGGCAGATCAGAAGGAGAACTCAAGTTAAATGCCATTGAGGGGATCAGGGAAGGCTTCCTGGAGGAGGAGGAGGGGATGAATGGGGACCCCAAGAGCCCCAAGAGTGGAGGCCTAAGTCAGGCAGGGGCTCTGGAGCACTTTGTTTAGCTGGAAAGGACTCCCCGGAAGAGAAAATCAAGACATTCTGGCCATTAAGCTGAGCTCACCACCAGGGCTCTGCAGGACATGGCCCAGGAATCTTGAAATGTTCCCCAGGGATCAGTCGTCCTTCTAGACATTTTAATCGAGTGCCTACTGTGTGTCAGACCCCTGCTGTGTGCTCCTTGGCCTTAAATTGCTCACAGTCAAGCAGGGATAAGACAGAGTGACGTGCGCTTGATGGAAAACATAGAGAACAGCAGGGTCTCCTGAGAGGACCAGGGACCTTCTCAATTTGGGGAGCTCAGAAGATTTCTGAGGGGAGCCATCATCTAAGTCAGCACCCAGAGAATGGGATGGGGGTCTCAGGAAGAGGAAGGGGGATGGGGTTCCAGGCAGAGGCACCAATATGCAAGAGCTGGGAGAGGGGCCACGGATGGAGCTTGACAGTGTCAGGTGAGGAGCAGGAACAGGGTCTCAGCAGTGATTGGGATTTGCAAATCAGCTGAACAAACAGGCCTGTGCCCGTGAGAGGGAAGTTCCAGCTCTTCATGAATAAGTCAGCACAGAAATGCTCAAATGGGTTATTTTGGGGGTTGGGGGTGGTCAGTCCACATCAAACTTATGATATTCACACACCATCTCTATCAATCTCTTTCCATAATCCTTATTAGAGAGGTCCTATTATCATCCCCATTTTATAGATGAGGAAACTGAGGCTTGGAGAGTAAAGTCACTTAGCAAGCATCTGAATTCAGAGCCCAGACTTTCATCTGCTGCAAAAAGCAGAGGCCCTCCTTGCCCAGAGGATGGCTGGGGCAGAGCCTTCTCTATCCAGCCATTGAGGAAGCTCCTCCCACATTCCCAGAGGCCTCACCCTGTCCTGTCCTAGTCACACCCATCAGTGAGGCTCCCTGCCTCCTTCTGCCAGCCAGCTCCTATTCATCCTCAGGACCCAACTCAGATGTGCCCACCCTGGTAAGCTTTCTTGGCCAAACTGCTCCCCTCAAAGTCATTTCTCCCTGTGAAGGGCACTGTGTGCTTGGAGCCATTTCCTGGGTTTCTTGATTAATAGCTTGATGTCTCTCCATAGCAGAGTTGTCACTTTGCCAACAAAGGTCCATATAGTCAAAGCTATGGTTTTTCCAGTAGTCATGTACAGATGTGAGTTGGTCCATAAAGAAGGTGGAGCACCGAAGAATTGATGCTTTCAAATTGCGGTGCTGGAGAAAACTCTTGAGAATCCCTTGGACTGCAAGGAGATCAAACCAGTCAATCCTAAAGGAAATCAACTCTGAATACTCATTGGAAGGACTGATGCTGAAGCTGAAGTTCCAATACTTTGGCCTTTGATGCAAAGGGCTGGATCACTGGAAAAGACCCTGATGCTGGCAAAGATTGAAGGCTAGAGGAGAAGGGGATGACAGAGGATGAGATGGTTAGTTAGCATCACTGATCCAATGGGCATGAATCTGAGCAAACTCGGGGAGATAGTGGAGGACAGGAGAGGCTGGCATGCTATAGTCCATGGGCTCGCGAAGAGTAGGACACGACTTAGTGACTCAACAACAACAATTATTTACCATTTATTAAACACTAGTACATTCCAAGAACTGTAACACAACAGATGTAGTAACAGTCATAGAAGTTTTAGGCTAGTAATTATAACACTAACAGCCCCGTTACTACCTGGGGAGGCCTCCAGCTCCAAGGAGACAGAAGGGGTCCATGGAGGTGCAGGGAACTCAGGAGACAGCAGGGGGGCTGGCTGACCAGAGAAGCCCTCCAGGACACTCGCCCATCAGGACGATGTCAGGGTGGGGAAAGGCCAGGGGGGCAGCAAGGAAGGTGGGAGATCCTGTGGGGGTCAGGAGATAGGGGCCCGGAGGCACTGTCAAATGGCATGACCCAAATCAGAGGTTTAATTGACTGGGGAGGGATTGAGGAGAGCACTAGATTGTATGTGTCTGGTGTGTGTGTGTGTGTGTGGAGAGAGGGAGAATGGAGATAGGGTATGTGTGTATGTGAACAGAGGATGGAAATGTGAAGAGTGTGTGTGTGCGTGTGTGTGTGTGCGTGTGTGTGTAAGAGGGCAGGACAGACTGGATTACGGTTGAGTATAAATGAAGGATCCAAGAAGACCCGGTCTCCTCCTGCCTGCCCAATTCCAAGAGACATACATGCATAAACCCAATAGCCTGCAATGCTGCTTAAAAGCAAGTGCTATATATATATATATATATATATATATATATGTACATTTTTTCCCTTTAAAATCAAGAACTGCCGGGAGTGTCAGGGAAGCGCCCAGCGCCAGGCCCCGACGCGGTAATTAACAAAGGAGCCTCGGTTTCCCCGTGCCTGTATTTACTGATCTATGCATGCGCACACAAGGTGAGATAGGATGAATGGCTAATTTCCCAGCGGCTTTTGCTCCTGCTTGCTGCAAAGTTGTGAACAAAATGACTGGCCATGCATTGAACTGGCTTACACAGCTCTCCATATGGAAATTAAGATAATCCCGGGCCCAGCTTTGTGTCTCGGCGACGGCAGGGGACCAAGGAGGGAAGGGGAGGGGCTGGGGAGGCTCCGAAGAGACGGGGTGAGGCTCCCGGGCCTTTCAGAAGAACAGTTTACTGCGCGGGCTGGGAATTTAGCTAGATTTTGTTGGTCAAACACTCGGGAGAATGTATTCTTTCACCTCCCCCCCACCCCCGCCCCCACCCCCACCCCCGCTCCCTGCCACCGTCTTTCTTCGGCTCAGACCTCACCAGGGATGGAACGCTGGGTCCAGGGTAGGAAGGTTTTAGGCAACCGCACAAAAGAGGAGGGATTATGGGTAAGGTCAGAGGGCTCCGGGGATTAGAGATATGATGTATTAAGAGGGCAAGGCTGCCAGGAATACTTTCCGTTTCTATGAAGCCTGTGTTAATTGATGGGAAAAATCTCTCCCTTCATGAATCCCCTCCCACAACCTCCTCTCCACCCTCCAAACTCAGCTTCTCTTTCTTGTGTCCTTGCCTAACTCTCTCTTGTTCCTTTCTATCTTTCCCCCTGCCCCCCACCGCCACCACCCCAATCTCTTCCTAGCCACAGCTTTTCTGGTGTGTTAGGGTTATAGGTGGGCTTCCCAGGTGGCACAGTGGTAAAGCATCCACTTTCCAATGTAGGAGCTGCGAGAGAAGCAGGTTCCATCCCTGGGTCCGGAAGATCCCTTAGAGAAGGAAATGGCAACCCACTCCAGTATTCTTACCTGGACAGTTCCATGGACAGAGGAGCCTGGTGTCTACAGTCCGTGGGATCATCAAGAGTTGGATACAGCGGAGCACGCACACAGGGTTATAGGTAAAGGCAGAATGTCCTAGGTGAGGGGGTCTTATATAAGGGGTGAAGTTTGGGCACCATGTCCCCTGCAGCATACACACACAGATATTCAGACACACACACACTATATATGTGTGATTAGGAGAGTTCCTTCATCTTGCTGAACTTCAATTTTCTTTCCTAGTTTTTGGCTTCACTGTGCAGCATGTAGGATCTTAGTTCCCTGACCAAGAATCAAACCCGTGTCTTTGCAGTGGAAGCACAGAGTCTTAACCACTTGACCACCAGGGAATTCCTTGAACCTCAATTTTCTACTGTATAAAATGGGAATTAAAACAGCAATGGTTATTTCTTTTTTTCTTCTTTTTTCTAGTTACTTGCTCTGGACCAAGCATTGTGTTGGGTTCTAGAGGTTGGACTTAGTGGGGAGCAAGCCCCATCCCTTCTTGGAGCTCACAGACTAGTGGAGGAATCAAGCCACGGGCAGGGAAATGAATAAAGAAAACAGAGTGTGAGGTTGAGATAAGGGACATCAACAGGGTCCAGGTGACCGAGGCTAACAAGGAGTAAAGATCGCAGAGGGAAGTCTGCAGGGATTGAGGAATCAGGGAAGGCCTCCCTGAGGAGGTGTACCGAAAGGTTGAGAAGGAGCCAGGCTTGTGAAGAGCAGGGAATGAGCTAGGTTCTCCAAAACCCAGCAAATGCTAAGACCCCAAGAGGCCACGGGAAGTCAGGTTGGAGATCTGGTGGGAACTGGGAGAGATTTATTAACACTGAAGTCAGAAGTATGTACGTCCGCGTGCGCTCAGTCGTGTCGGACTCTTTGCAACCCCATGGGCTGTAGCCTACCAGTCTCCTCTGTCCACGGAACTGTCCTAGCAAGAATACTGAAATGGGTAGCCACTGGAGGGTCTCATGCAGAGAACTGACGTAAACCAGATGAGAGGGCTTGCATTTTTACAAGATCACTTGGTGCTGGGTGGAGAACACTTCATGAAAAGGCCACAGAGGAGGCCAGAAGAAACCATGAGTTTGGCGTGGCATCCCAAATACAGACTCTGAAGCCAGATAACCTCCGTTTGAAGACCTGCCTTCTCTACTTGTCACTTGGAAGACAGTTAATGGACAAATGACAAGAGTGTCAGGGAGAACCCTGTGAATCCAATTCAGAGTTGTCCAAAGATGAGAGGTGTTGCCTTGGTAGGAAGTGACCTCCCCATCACTAGTGGCATGCAAGCAGAAAGTTGATGATGAACATCTGATAGGGATGAAGTGTTATAGTGAGAACATTTAAGTTGTGTGCTCATAGCAACTTTCCAGTATGCAATACAGAATTATTAACTCTAGTCATAATGCTATTGAAGTCTTTCTTTTTTTAATTACAAATAATTTTTAAGCTTCTTTTTTTTAATATGGACCATTTTTTAAAATCTTTATTGAATTTGTTACAACAAATATTGCTTCTGTTTTATGTGTTGGTTGTTTTGGTCACAAGGCACGTAGGATCTTAGCTCCTTGACCAGGAATCAAACCTGCACCCTCCACATTGGAAGGTGAAGGCTTAACCACTGGGCCACCAGGGAAGTCTCTACTTTTAAAATTTTAATTTAAAATGAAACCATGCCATGATTATACATGGAAAATCAGTTTCTCTTGCCATAAATTGATGGTAACCATACAAATAAGTACAAGTAACAACAAAAACCAAATTATGCTATTAATTTAAGCCAATATTTTTACCTATTGAAGGCTCCAGGCTCTTTCTGCTCTCCCTTCATTAAAAACAGAGGTGAACAGTTTTTAGAAAAATGCTAAAGACCCATTGGCACCAATGGAGACTGTCTCCTTGCTGGAATCCCAAGACTGGAGGAAGACAAGAGAAAAAAGGCAATGATTTCTCACCATATGATTCAAGATTATTTAAAGTTCCTACTTTAAATAATAATAAATGTGAGCTACTTACCCTGGAGGAGGAAATGGCAACCCACTCCAGTATTCTTGCCTGGAAAATCCCGCAGACGGAGGACCCTGATGGGCTACAGTTCTTGGGGTCGCAAAGAACTGGACACATCTGAGCAACTAACACTTTCTGTTTCTAGGAAGCACGCTGTCCTAAATAAAGCTGCATAAGCTAATAAGACAGCCCACAGCCTCGTGTGGCTATTTACATTTCAATTAATTTAAATTTAATACCATGAAAAATTCAGCTCTTAAGCCTCACTAGCCATATTCCGAGTGCTCCATCGCCACACGTGACTAATGGCTACCATACTGGGCAGTGTGGAACATTTCCATCATTGCAAAAAGTTCTATAGAACAACACTCTTCTAAGGCATTTCCTTTTAATTCAGGGTTTGGGGGAGCTTACTGACATAAGCATGTTTCAAAACTCCCTTCTCTAAGTGCCGATGAAAGGGGTCAGGTCAGGTGTCTCTGGAGACTGCAGGGACAGATGGGGCCGAGGCTGCAGTGAGGCAGATGGGGTGTCAGCTCTGCCCCTTCTGGAGCTCACCAGAAGCCCCTCCCACCTTTGCGTCCTTAGAGAGAAGACCCCCTTGCTGCTATCTCCCTGAGAATGGGGCCCCCTCTACATCTTTTCAAGGCCTCTTTCTCCTCTCCACCATGCAGCATCCAGAATGCCAACCCAAATGCCTATTAATGTCTATCTCAGAGACAGGCCAAGACACAGCTGGGGTCGGCGGAGTCGGGGGGAAGGAAGAGAAATATGGCTTAGAAATTAAGATTTTGCCCAAAGTGGTCACAGAGTCTAACTTGACCATCCAAACCAGAGATTTTCCACCTGTCCAGTTTCACATAATCAGCCATACTACTCAATTTTCAAAATTCTTTTTTTCCCCTCCTTTAGAGAGACGCAGGGCCAGTATTTGGAGCATATTGTTGTTGTTCAGTCACTAAGTCGTGTGTGATTCTTTGCGATCTCATGGATGGTAACTCATCGGGCTCCTCTGTCCATGAGATTCCCCAGGCAACATTCCTGGAGTGGCTTGCTATTTCCTTCTCTAGGAAATCTTTCCTCATTAGGAACATAACTAGCCACCTATTACCTCAATTCAAACCCTAACTCTGCCATTTGTTAGCTGGACAACCTCGAGCAAGTTGCTTAACCTCTCTGAGCCTCAGGTGTTCTGCCTGTAAAATGGGGATTCATCGTAATATAGTGCTCACAGGATTAGGTGAAATAACATATGTAAAGTCCCTGGTGCATGGTTAATGTAAAAGAAAATAGCAGTGCTTATTTTGAGCATTGAAAAGATTAAGAAATGTATCTGTGGACATCCTGCAGAGAATATAAAGAAGTACAAAAACAATAAGGATGGTGATGGGAATGTTGCTACTAATAACTGAGAATTTTAATATTCTGGAGGAAGTTACTCTTGGGTACCCCATTTACCAGACCCCCAAAATCTCTGATCCCCAACATTCTAAGAACCATACAGTAGACATCAGTAATATCCATCCATGTCCAGGTCTCTAGTTCCAGGTTCAGAAAAGGTTACAAGTTCTCTTTCCCTTGAAAGTAAGTGTGATCATGTGACTGGATTTGGCCAATTACATATAAGCAAAAGCTCATTACACTGCTCATTAAAAAACAAAAAGAAACAACTACGTTGCTCCCTGGCCAAAGCATTGACTTGCCAGTGCTTGGACTCCACTGTCCCCTTCCTCTAGTGCACGGATCATGGAAATGTATGCTGAGATGTCAATGGCATAAAATGGTGCCTGTTCCTCCGCCTGCATCCAGGAGTGACTCCAGTGAGCAGAGATGTACCAGCTAACCTACACTGGGCAAGTGGAAATGAACTTTCATTGTTTTGTTTTTTATTTTCTTTAGTTTTTTAAAAGTTTATTTTTTTTATTTTTTTGGTTGTGCTGAGTCTTCATGGCTGCATGTGGGCTTTCTCTGGTTGTGGAGGCTGAGGGTTACTCTCTAGCTGCTGTGCGAGGGCTCCTCATTGTGGTAGCTCCTCTTGTTTCGGAGCATGGGCTCTAGGCACAGGGCTTCCGTGTGTGCAGCACGCAGGCTCAGTAGTTGTGGCTTGATGGCTCCAGAGCTCAGGCTCAGTACTTGTGGTGCATGGGCTTAGTTGCTCTGTGGCTCGTGGGAGTTTCCCAGACCAGGGATCAAACCCATGTCCTCTGCACTGGCCGGAGGACTCTCAGCCACTCTACCACCAGGGAAGTCCGAACCTTTATTCTTTTAAACCATGAGATCATCAGTAAGACCTAGCCCATCCTGAATGCAGTTAGCCATTTCCCAAAGGAGGCATATTAGAAGCAGAATTTAGGTTTGCTCCTATATTGAGTGGGACTTCCCAGTGGCTCAGCAGATGAAGAACCCACCAGCAAAGCAGGAGACCCAGGATATTTGGGTTCAATCCCTGGGTCAGCAAGATCCCCTGCAGAAGGGAATGGCAACCCACTCCAGGATTCTTGCCTGGGAAAGCCCATGGACAGAGGACCCCCGAGGGCTACAGCCCATGGAGTCGATGAGAGTCGGACACGACTGATCGACTGAGCGCACGCACTGTGTTGAGTCGCACCTCATACCATCGCTGGAGGAATGATCAGCTCTGGACTCACCAAGGCCATGAAACTTCCCATGACCCCAGAACTTCAACCTCTACCCAGCCAGTAATCCCACACCTTGTCCAGACATGGGATCCAGTTGGGACACAAAGACGCAGATCTCACCAGCCAAGAGTTATAGAAAGAATTCCAGCCTTTCACCAAACTTCCTCCTCCCTGCCTGCACCAAATGCCTGCCAAACATGATGTGATCTGGCTCAAGTCCAGAGACATATTAGTCATGACACTTTTAAAAACCCGCATCAACAAACAAGACACCACAGAGAATTCACTCCCCTCTTTCCAAACAAGAAGAGCCATATTGCTCTTCCAAAGAGCCACGTTGCTAATTACACAAACACTCTCCTAGTTACCAATAGCAGTGAGCTCTTTGCAATACTGTTTGCATGCTTTGGTTTGAAGAAAACTAAGAAAATAATTACAAGATTCTAAATTATCTGCTAAATGAAATTGTTCTTCAGTAGACTGTTGATTTTTTTTTTCTTGGCAGCTTCAAGGGTTGTTTGGGGGCTAAAAGTGCATTCCATACTAATTGTGTAATTTGTATGACATTTGTCATTCCCTTATTTGAAACAATAAAGCAATAATAATCTCAAAACTAATAAGAAAATCCCTTGGTCTTCAGATTTCCTGGGATACTGTTGAGCCTGTGAGGAAATTCCGTATGTTTCTGGCACCCTAGAATAGAGCATTTGAGAAGCTGGGGTGGGAACCTGGCCTTTGAATTATAACGGAGCACAGCAGCATATATATGCACCCAACATTGGAGAAGGCAATGGCACCCCACTCCAGTACTCTTGCCTGGAAAATCCCATGGATGGAGGAGCCTGGTAGGCTCCAGTCCTTGGGGTCACTAAGAGTCGGACACGACTGAGCGACTTCACAAGAAGACTCCAGAAAAGTAAGCCTTGACTCTTGCCCTTGACCTGATTGCTGAAAGGATTATCAACTCTGGACCTCCTCAAGGCCACCTTGCCCTCGACTCATCTGATCTCAGTGTGTTGTTTTAGAAATAATTTTTGTTGGTTTTCCTATTAAAACAAACATATAATGAGATTCATAAAAAATCATTCCCCATCCCTTCACGCAGTTCTCACCATTGTTAACAGTTCAGTAAAAATCTGTTTAAAATTTAGAATGAATAGTAAAACATGCAAGTTTGTTAAGGAGCACAGATACTACGGTCGTAATACAGTCCCCCGGGTCATTGTGGACTGAGCCACATGCCAATGTGATACCTGCAACTTACCACCTTTCCCTTTTCTGAAAAAAATATTTGTTTATTTATTTTTGCCTTTTCACACTGTTCATGGGGTTCTCAAGACAAGCATACTGAAGCGGTTTGCCATTCCCTTCTCCAGTGGACCACGTTTTGTCAGAACTCTCCACCATGACCCATCCGTCTTGGGTGGCCTTGCTCTGCATGCCTCATAGCTTCATGGAGTTACACAAGGCTGTGATCCATGTGATCAAATTGTGGTGCTGGAGAACACTCTTGAGAGTCCCTTGGACTGCAAGGAGATCAAATCAATCAATCCTAAAGGAAATCAACCCTGAATATTCACTGGAAGGACTGATGCTGAAACTCCAGTACTTTGGCCACCAGACACAAAGAGCCAATTCATTGGAAAAGACCCTAATGCTGGGAAAGATTGAGGGCAGGAGGAGAAGGGGATGACAGAGGATGAGATGGTTGGGTGGCATCACTGACTCAATGAACAAACTCCAGGAGATAGAGAAGGACAGGGAAGCCTGGGGTGCTGCAGTCCATGGGGTCGCAAAGAGTCAGACGTGACTTAATGACTGAACAGCAAGGATACCAGCCTCCTGGGGTTCATACCCTGTAGAGGATGGGCAGGGCCTTGACTTGCTTCTAACCAATAGAATACAGCAAAGGTGTTAGATGTCACTTCCTTGATGATGTAACATAAGACTGTCACTTCCATCTTGCTGGTCAGCTCTTTCTCTTGCTGATTTTGATGAAGCCAGCTGGCCCCTCTACCAGGCAGAAGTCCACCTCTGCTCCAGCGATGAGAGCAATGCACTGGGCACAGCTTTGTGTGGCAGCAAAATTTCTGGAAGCATGTTTCAGCTTCCTGTCTTTAAGGAGTATAGCATTTTTTTTTTTTTAATTTTTATTTCTTTATTTGGCTGCATCAGGTCTTAGCTGTGGCATGCAGGCACAGGGGCTTAGTTTCTCCGTGACATCTGGGATCTTATTTTCCCAGCCAGGAATCAAACCCTCATCCCCTGCATTGGAAGGCAGATTCTTAACCACTGGACCACTAGGGAGGTCCCAGGAGTGTAGCATTTTAATTGCTAACTAAATAGACTCATTGGTAATAACATAGACATTTGCTGAGTGCTTCATACATGCTAGGCACTGCCCAAAGCACTTACCTCTCTTCAGTCTTTAAAAACATGTTGTGAGATGGGAATCGTCCTTATGTCCATTTTACAGATGTGTAAATGGAGGTCCTGAGGGATTCTATAACCTGCTTGAGGTCACCCAGAGACTGAACCTGGATTTGAACTTTATGCCACCTGCCTCCAGAGCCCTCAATCCCAAGGCACTGACCCTTGTTACCTCTGCAATTGCTATTTCCCAGTGAATGCTTTCTCTGCATTTAGAAATTCAAGGCCTTCATTTAGAATTTCATACGAAGGAAATTGATCTCTTATTGATTGGGGGATATTTAGTTTTCAGACCTGCTCCTCATTCAAGCCCCTCTTTGCTCCCTCCAGGCCTCCAAATCAGAGAGGGGTGTTTGTTTATCTACAGCATTTGCATTGGTATTCACCCAACAGTTGCTTTGATAAAATGACCTCCTTCCGAAGGTTTCCTGCTCTGACTCTCACATATTCCCTTTTGATTCCATTCTTGTTCCTTATAATTTAGTTACAAGATTGTGAGCACATCCAGCTTTTTCTTTATATACCTCGGACCAGCCATTGGCCCACAGCAATTTCATCCTCAATATTACTCCTTCTACAAACATTTCTGAGATACAGCTTTTACAGACCCAAAGCCTTGGGCAAGTGGCAGGATGCTCAGAATTTGTGACCCCTGGGCCTGAAATCCCCCAAAATCCCAAATCCACACATAGCTTAGTGCCTAGGATTGAAGAGTTTTGATCCTTTGTCCCACTCAGTGAAAGAGATTTTGACTGGCAGAGCCAGAGGTAGGTAAGTCGAAGGAAGTTCTTAAATCAGACTCTTCACGCCAGAGCGTGTGAATACATAATCTCCTGCATATGCCAGGATACACAATATATCATCATCCATAATCGTAATATGGCATCATATATCACCTGCTCATAATAAATAGCATATCATCTGCTCATAATATTTTATCATATAATATCATGACATCTGCTCACAACATCATATATTATGTGATCGACACTCAGCATTTCCTCCTAGAAGGAGCGTCCTCAGATATATTTGTTTTAAAAAAAAGTGCTGCTGACTTTTGTTAGAAGGTGGGGTGTTTGCTAAAGTCCTGGAGGCTGACTTGAACAGAGTTAGAAAAATCCTAACACAACATTTCAGTGGTAAAGAATCCACCTACCAGTGCAGGAGATATACGAGATGTGAGTTCGATCCTTGGGTCAGGAAGATCCCCTGAAGAAGGGAATGGCAACCCACTCCAGTATCCTTGCCTGAGAAATCCCATGGACAGAGGACCCTGACGGGCTACAGTCTGTGGTGTTGCAAAGAATCAGACATGACTGAGTGACTGAGCACGCAATAACAGCACAACATTGCATGTAGCTCCTCATCCATGATGCATGGTTTAGGTCGGACAAAGAGAAAAGGCATGTGCCTTCATGGGCTCAAATCCTGGGAAAATAAAACTGGTTACACAGTGTGTATATATCAGATTTTTCAGTGGACAATTTAACACATGGTCCCCAAATTCTTTGACATCTCTCCACTGAGTGGGGGTCATCTATGTCCTGCCTCTTCAATCTGTGTGGGCATATGACTGTTTAAACCAATCAAATAGGGCAGAAGCGATGTGTGGCTTCCCACACTGGGTCATAAAAGACCAACCAGCTGACCATGACATAAGCTGTCTGACTCCCCTGAGGCCGCCATGCTGTGAGGAAGCCCAGGGTTACATGAGCAGGCCATCTGCAGGTGCTCCAGTCAACACACCTTTCCTCTGAGTCACCCCAGCTCAGTCTCCAAGCATGTGAGTTGAAGATGTCTCCAGGTGAGGCTAGCCCCTAGCTGCTGTGTTATATTCTGCCTTCAAGGGTCGCCAGCCATGGTCCCAGACAGCATGGAGCAGAGACAAACCATCCCCACTCTGCCCTGTCTGAATTCCCACCAGACAAAATCTGGGGTTATTTTCTTTTAATTAATTAACTGGCTGCATCAGGTCTTAGTTGCAGCATACAGGACCCTTCACTGCAGTGCATCGGCTCTAAGATTGTGACTTGCAGGCTCAGTAGTTGCAGCAAGTGGGCTCTCTAGTTGTGGCTTGCAGACTCCAGAGCTCGTGAGCTTCGGTAGTTGCCAGAAGTAGGCTTGGTTGCTCCGAGGTATGTGAGATCTCATTCCCCTGACTGGGGATTGAACCCATGTCCCCTGCATTGCAAGGTGGGTACGTAACCATTGGATCACCTGGGATTGTTTTAAAACACCATGTTTAGGGTCTTTTGGTTAGGCAACTATAGTAACTGGCATAATATGCATGGAGGCTGAACAGAGCTATCAGTGATGATAGTTATAGTAACAATGATAATAATAATAATCACCAAAATTTGATGAGTACTTAAACGACCCTGTGGAATTGGTATCATTGTTATCATGCTCATTTTACAGGTAAAACAACTAAGGCACATGGATTTAGTCAGTAAATAGGTATTAAGGGTCTGCATAAGGCAGATGCTATCCTAGGGACTGGGGGTACAGCACTCAAACAAAACAGAGATCTGTGGGAGAAGCTGACAATAAAAAATAAACTCCAAAAAATTAGTGATGCCCAAAGTAAGTCAGGATGCAGAAACTGGAGCCCAAGAAGTCTAAATGAAGTCATAATTGTCTGGCCCACTGCTTGCCAACAGTCAAGGACATTATCCCTGTATGGTCTCCTGGACCCGGATGATTTGGAAATATTTACCTGCAAGTATTTTTGCTACACCCAGAGATAGACTAAAAGGTGACTCAAAATGTTAACCAACCTTGACGGCAATAGCACATCCTTTGACCTCACAATGAAACGTGAGTCAGAAGCCTGACTAGCCCAGGAGCTGGTGAGAAACGCAGTCTCGGGCCCTGCCCCAGACCTGCAGAATCAGACTGCAGGTTGATAAGATCCTCAGGTGATCCGAGAGCACATGACAGTTTAAGAAGTGCTGTTGGACACAGGATGTTCATATTCAGCTGCTGTTAAGTAGAAGAGATGCTTTTGAACTGTGGTGCTGGAGAAGACTCTTGAGAGTCCCTTAGACTGCAAGAAGATCCAACCAGTCAATCCTAAAGGAAATCAACCCAGAATATGCATTGGAAGGACTGATGCTGACAATGAAGCTCCAATACTTGGGCCACCTGATGCGAAGAGCCAATTCATTGGAAAAGACCCTGATGCTGGGAAAGATTGAAGGCAAAAGGAGAAGGGGGTGGCAGAGGATGAGATGGTTAGACAGCATCACTGACTCAATGGACATGAACTTAAGCAAACTCTGGGAGATAGTGGAGAAGACAAGAGCCTGACATGCTGCAGGACATGGGGGTCACAAAGAGTCAGACACGACTTAGCGCCTGAACAACAACAAAGTAGAAGGAAGAGGGTCTTCTGGGCCTGCATTCGTGCCCGGCTCAAAATGACAAACAAGCAAGGAAGATGTGTGACTCCACCCTCACGTGCCGGGGTGTCCAAGAGCAGGTGCTTGCACATTCTCGCACACACCTCCAGGAAAGATTCCCTAACCTCAGAATCAGTTCCCAGCAAGCACCATGCATTTCCACTCGGTGTGACAATTGCCTGGCCAGGGGCGTTCAGGCTGTGAAAATTTCTATCAGGCCAAGTATTTTTTTTTAAACATATTTATCTTTATTTTATTTTTGTAAATTCCCCAAGGGATCACCAAAGAGTTGAAATTACCTAAGTAAATACAGATTTTTATTCTTGTATTTAGCATCTGATCTCTGGTTTCTTAATACTGTCTTTTAAAAAACTATATGTATGGGACTCCCCTGGTGGTCCTGTGGTTAAGACTCCACACTTCCCAGGTGGGAAGTGTGGGTTTGATCCCTGGTTGGGGAAATAGGATCCTACATGCCACGTGGGTGCAGCCAAGAAATAAAAAAAGTAAATAATGTCAAAAAATAGTTCTAATGTAAAAATATAAATAAAAACTATATGTACTAATGCACAGGTACTTCCTTGTCATGAAATGAGAGATCTAGAGTAACACTTTTTTAAATTTAAATTAAAAAAAAAAACCTCGATTCCAGGATTTCTCAACCTCAGCACCATTGAAATGTGGACTGGATAATTCTCTGTGATGGGATCTAGGCATTGGAAGATGTTTAGTAGCATCCCTGGCCTCCACCCAAGAGATACTAGTAGCATCTTCATCCCCAACCAACAATGTCTACAGATCTTGCCAGACATCTCCTAGAGGTCTAAATCACCGAGGTCGAAAACCGCTGTATTATCCTACAAATCAGAGACTGCCAACACCTTGGTGCAGATCCAACCCCAGTTCCATCTTCCCAAGATGTTTTGAATGGTCAGCATCCTGGGTAGATGGGACAGCTGTCAGTTAACGCCTTCTCCTCACCCGGTCTGTTTGTGCCCCAGTGTGAACTCCTGGGTGACTGTGTGTGTGTGTGCGTGCGTGTGTGTGTGTAGTACGTGTGCGTTATTCCAGTAATTCTTTTATCTACTTCTCACACCCTGAGCTTTATGAACATTCATCAAAATAATTGACGCGGATGAAATTAGCACTTCCTGCTATGTCGGGCAGATAAACTTTGCTGAATATTGATTTCACACAAAGAAAATGACATGTGCTTAGGCCTAACCCTTTATCTGGCCAGGCCAGGGAAATACGGCAGGAGGGGGACGGGCCGGCCGCCGCCGGTGGAGAAGCGGCCATAAGAATTACTTTTATCTCTTCTTCCACAAGAAGACAAGGGAAGATAAGGAGCCAGAAAGAGAGAAAGCACAGCCCTGGGCATTGGGGAAATCCGCAGAAGGCGTGGGACAGGGCAGCACTCCGGGGACCAGGGGGCACCCGAGCTGATGAATTCAGAAGAGGAGGAGGAACAGGGTGGGAAAGGCTGAGGGGGGAGGGTCCTGGGGGAGAGGGGGCTGAGAGGAGTTGGCTGGCCTTGGGTTCAAATCCCAGTCCAGTCGCTAAAAATGAGGGTGACCAATCATTCCAGTTTGCCCGGACTGAAGGGTTTCCTGGGATGCTGGAATTTCAGTGCTAAAATGAACAGTCTTAGGCAAGTCGGGACAGGAGGGCATCCCTCATTTTAGCTGCATGGCACCAAACCAACTGGTCTTCAGCAATCTTTTTTTTCTTTTAGGATTTGTTCATTTATTGGCTGCTGTGGGTCTTTATTGCTGCATGAGGGCTTTCTCTACTTGAGGCAAGTGGAGGCTCCTCTTCGTTGCAGTGTGAGGGCTTATGGCAGTGGCTTGTTGCAAAACATGGGCTCTAGATACACGGGCTTCAGTGGTTACAGCTACTGAATGTAGCTACTGTAAGTTATGGGCTCAGTGGTTGTGGCTTGCAGACTGTAGAGCACAGGCTCAGCAGTTACAGTGAACAGGCTTAGTTTCTCCATGGCATGTGGGATCCTCCCGGGCCAGGGATTGAACCATGTCCCTTACATTGGCAGGTAGATTCTTATCCACTGTAAAACCAGGGAAGCTAGGCCCTCAGTTTTCTTATTTGTAGGAATGACCTACTTCTCTGATCTGGGACAGGGACAGAAGTGAAAGCCCCTTGGAGTTGAGACATGTGGAGCCCCCAATCCTAAGAGGCAAATTCTAGATCGAGGTCACCTCCTCCCAGAAGCACTCCCTGATCACCCCAGCGCACAGATAACTCCATGTTCCATGAAGGCCCCCAGCTCTAACTGGGGGAGCTGGGGTTTTTTTCTTCCTGGCTTTTTCTTCCAAAACCGAGTAACGCAGAAGAGGCAGTTTCAGAAATGCTGGTTTCCTTCCTTTACCTTTGCTCGCAAATCGTGTACTTCTCATCCTTGCTACTGGCTGGGGCCAGGCAAGTGTCTGAGACGGGAAACATTTTCCTTGAGATGGCCAAGTCCATTTTGCTGAAGGCCTACTATGTGCCAGGAGCTATGTCAGGAGGAGCAGGAGGTGTGATGGCTGACAGCCAACAGCCATGCCTTCCTCTTCACAGGAGAATCCCTAAACATCCTCAGGGTCTTGGGCTTACACTTAGCAAAATGTTTGGCCACACCCCACCCTGAAAAGGAAGCAGGCTGGCTTTGAGGTCAGACTCTAGATGGGGTCCCTGCCACTCCTGAATCACTACCCAGGATTCTCATGACATGTGGGGAGCATGACTGACTGTCTTGCCCTGACTGGTTCATTCATGGGAGCACAATGAGTGGCAAGTGACCAGCAGAAAGGCAATGGGGAAGTAGGTAGGAGAGTGTAATGGTTAGGGTGATTCGAGAACTGTCTAGGCCTGGGTTGATTCCCAGCAACACCTTTTACTGTGTGACCAGAGGAAAAAGCTGTCCTTGTTTTATTTTCCTCTTCATTGAAAAGTGGACCTAGGGACTTCCCTGGAGGTCCAGTAGTTCAGAGTCTATGCTTCCACTGCAGCGGGTGTGGGTTCAATCCTTAGTCCAGGAACTAAGATCCCACACGCTGCATGGTGCAGCCAAAAAAAAAAAAAAAACAAAAACAGAAAGAAATAAAAATGGGCTTATAATAGGAGCCACCTTGTAAACTTAAGTAAGGAACAAATGAGCTAAAAATGTTTGTAAGGAGCTTAAGACAGCACCTGGCATGGGACAAGTGTTTACCATCTTTTTCAAAATGAGAGTTGCTGTGTTGTATGACATGGAACACAATGGGAAGGGCATCCCCTGGGGGTGTGCAATGTGGATTCTCACAGTCATCTCACAGTCATAATAGGGACAATTCTGGATCAAGGTCACCAACTCTAGAAGCCCTCCCCGACCACCTCAGCTCACGTCTGCATGCCATGGTGGTTCACTGCCACGCCTACCTGGCCCACTCGGGAAGCATCGGGGAGTGTTCATGCAAGGCCGGGCTGTCTTGGACATCTCCACACCCACTCAAAGCCTCTGGGCAGAGCAGACTGACTACGCTGAGGAGGGCATGTTTGCCGGCAGGCAGCCCACCCCCCAGACCCCACGAGATGCTTCTCTCTTCTCCAGTAAAGCTTGATCAGAATGTAATAATAACATCTGTGATTCACGGAGTCTTGTCTGCTGCCATAATGCCTTATATTCTCATTTAAACCTAGAAACAACACTCTGACGTGGGCAGTAGTAGCCTCATTTTTCAGATGAGGGAATTGAGTCTCGGAGAGCAGAAGGCACCTGGCGGAGGGCACACAGCCAGAGCCGAGACTTGTATCTCGTGGGCCTTAATCACCACCCTCTTCTGCCTCCCCTTGGAGGTCACTGTAAGAGGCAGCTGTAATGACCTTGGGAGTCCAACAGGCCAGAGCTCAAGTCCTCCTCCTGCCACTTCCTGAGTGACCTTGCAAGAATCCCATAACCTCTCCAAACATACATTTTACCTGCAAGTAGGAGTCATCTCCCTGCCTCCCTGTTTGGGAGGATTTATGATCAGAGGGGAAGTACCCAGCACAGTGCCGAGAGCACAGTGGCTTGCAAGGAGGTGCTCCGGGCACCATTTCTACAGAGGCAAGAGTGTGCCACGGCCAGAGCCCCATCCAGCACCCCCTCTACAAAGGGCAAGAGCAGATCATTCCTAACGCCCCTCTGACCTGACTAGGTCTTGGCCTTGACTGTTTGGTAGCAAACTGTCCCTACTTCAGCTCCAGTCAGGCCCCACCAGGCTCAGAGACCAGTCAGGTCTGAGATGGTCAAGTTCAGCCACTGCCACACCGTCTCCATGGGCACTGGGCGGCAGCCCCATCCCCTGGCCATTCCCCACTCGGTGCCCAAGTCTCATGTCCCAGCGGGGGCCATGGGGCTGCGGCTAATTGCAAATCATTTCTCAGGGCTCCCCGCTGTTCAGCTAAATTCGCTGGAACTAATGTGTCCCGAAACAAATTTCACAGAAGAGCCAGGGCAATTACATGATGCTTAGTTCCCCCTCCCTACCTCCCCCAGCAGAGGCTCCGGACTGGGGGCAGAGAGAACTGGGTGGAGTGGGACAGGGAACATGGATGCCAGATGCCTTCTAGGAGCCAAACCCCTACTCCATCCAGCGTTCCCAAATGTTATCACCGTGATCACACTGTCCAGCATCATCCTTCCTTGGACCCTCCTTCCTCCCAACATCTCCATTATCTTCATTTCCAAGCTGAGGATACACTGAGATATAATGAAAAGAGTAAGCACGGAACCAGACAGACTCAAGTTCAAATCCCAGCTTCAGCACTCATGAGCTGTGTGTCCTTAGAAAAACCACTTAGCGTCTCTGAGCCTCTGTTTCCTAGGCCCTGGGATGAGGATACCAAACTCGGCTGGCATTGGCTATGGTGACGACTAGAGAGAATCACATAAGATAGTTTATGTGGGCCCAGAACATACTAGACCCTCAATAAATATTGGTCCCTTCCAGCATCTAATTTATATGATTCTTTCAAGGTGATCAGGCAAACGTCTTCTGAGAGTCTCAGAATCAATTCAAAGTAAAAGAACCAGAAAGCAAAGACCCAGTTTCACCTCCCCGAACAAGGGACTAAATATGCAATCTCTTTGCTACCGTTTTCTCCTCTCATCTCAGCCTTATCTTTTCAGAACCTGCCCCTCCCTCCTCAGACCCTCAGCATTTCCCATGAGCCTCTCTGAGAGCTTTATTTCATCCAGCATCTCCAGTTTATTGGTTGACGGAAATCACTTTAGAACTCTGTGGCCAAGCTGACTTGTGGAGACCGTTCAGGCCAGTCGCTGGTGACCATTTTTCTATCACGGGACTCACGGCAGGCAGGCCCAGGTCCTGCAAAGGAAAACAATAATTTGTCATCAAGATTGCCAGCAACAGGGGCTTCGCTGGCGACTCAGTGGTAAAGAGCAGCCTGCCAATGCAAGAGACATGGGTTCAATCCCTGATCGGGGAAGATCTCACATGTTGCAGAGCAACTAAACCCGTGTGCCACAACTATTGACTCTGTGGTCTGCAACAAGAGAAGCTACTACAAGAAGCAGCCCAGGAAACTAGAGAAAAGCCTGCACAGAAGGAATACCCAGCACAGCCAAAAATAAAACTAAATAAGAAATTATTTTTAAAAGACTGCCAACAACAGGACCTCAGTAAATGTTTCCTGAGCTGCAACTGAGTGGGCTTGGCTGAGAGTCACCTGTCACCCTGGGGTGGTTGGGAACCTACTCTTTTGATCCCTGCTCCAAGACAGCATGCCAGCCTGCAAGGAAGTGCCCGGGAAGACTGTCCTGTGTCCTGCCATACTTTGTTTTTCAAAAGTTAGGAAACCACTCACTCACTTATAAATAATTAAAAATGCATCTAGTAGTGTGCTGAACCATCAGGGTTCAATGACTGATTTGACTAATGCTCATTGAGCCCTGCTATGCACCAGCTCCTCTCTAAGTTACTGAGATGCCTACTGAACAAGACAGATCCACTTCCTGCCCTTGGCTGACAATCTGATGGGAGGAACAGACATGAAACAAGCAAAGACACAAGATAGTATCAGATAGTGCCAGGAACAAATAAGATAATAAAGATAGAGGACAGAGTGAATATTAGAGGTCTACTAGATTGAGTGGTCATGAGATGGTGACATTTCATCTGGGAACTTAAGGACAAGAAAGAGCCAGGGTGGTCGGAGGTAAAGTGTCCCAGAAAGGACCAGCAAGTACAAAGGTCCTAAGGTAGAAATGAGTTGGAGCAGACAGAGTTAGGTGGGCAAGGCAGGGAGTGAGAGGAGGTGAGATGAGTTGGCCAGGTCATGGAGAGCCTCAGAGGCCAAAATAAGGTTTCTGAAGATAAGGGGAAGCTTTTGAAGGCTGTAAGCAGAAGAAACTAATTCAGGTTTTTGGAAGGTCTCTGTGGCTGTGATATGGAGAAGGGAGAGGACAGGGGAGAGGGGAGAAGAAGCAGAGAGGCCAGAGGGGAAACAGTTGTCCTGCGAAGCAACCGAAGCAAAAGGGTGAAGGTGAGACAGCTGCAGACATGTGATCGAGTCTACCAGTCATGCAGGTGGGCAAACTAGATTCAGAAGGGAAGCCATCCTCCCCCAACTTCCCAGTCAGTCAGATGTGCAAACCCAGAGCTCCTATCTCAGGCCAGACCCTGTTTCACTTCCCCACCATCAACTGCTCCAGAGGGCAGCCAGGCTGAGTGAGCTCCAGCTAACATTTCCACACTTCCAGTCTTCTTTACCACTTCAAAAATCCCTGTAGTGGATTGTTTGGTGATGAGAATAAATCACCTGCCATTTATCTGCTTCAGAAGTTTGGTATCACTTTTAAGCACTGTGAACATACCTGTGTTCCTGTCCAGAAATAAAAAACTATTTAAGAAAAACTTAACTTGGGGGACTTCTCTGGCAATCCATTGGTTAGGACTTTCCAACCAGTGGTTGAGGGTTCAATCCCTGGTTGGAGAACTAAGATCGTACAAGCTGTGCATGGCCAAAACAAACCAAAGCAAAAACCCTAACTCGGTTGAAAGGAGGGCCATTCTTTCATGTCAGAGAGCACCTTTGGGGGCAGAGGCTCTGTAAGTTGTCTCTGGGCACCCCAGCAAACAGCAAGCAAAGAGCAAGTAATGAAAGCAATCCCTTTTAAGGGCAGTGATGACACTACCCTTACGATATACTCAGTGATTGCCAAGTTCCATTAACTTTTCATTTAATCCTCATAACATGAAAGAAGGTGGGCTTTACTGTTGTCCCCATTTTACAGATGCGGACACTGAGGCTAAGAGAGGTGAAGCCACTTGCCCAAGGTCACACAGCCTCACACAGGACTCAAGCCAGGTGACAATTAAATCCATGTTCTGAAATTTGAGGTCTATTTTGAGGAAGGAAAGAGGGAAGGGATATTTACTATTAAAACTCACTTCCTTTGTCATCCAGTGCCTCTTTAACTAAACCTTAGATGATTCTCCTCCTCGAAGGGGTAAGAGGTGAGCAGGGGGAGGGCAGAGGTTCAGCCATGGCTGGCTGAGAACTGGCCTCTGTCACCACAGGGTCTCTGGCACTCAAAATCTCTTTTCTGCCCTGAGCTGGTTGTCCCCAACCTCTCCTCCAGTTCCCTTACTTTCTCTTTTCCAAAGTCCCCACTAGAGAGTGGGGGCAGGGGGACACAGAGAATATATACACATGAGTAAGTTGTCTCTTGTGACCCCACCTGCCCTTGGCTAAATGAATGCAGTGTCAGCCCAGATAATTCCAAAGCCATAAAGATGATATAAAAAAAAAAAGTGGGGGAGTCGGTGCTGGGGAGGGATGGTGGTGGAGGAGATTACAAAAAAGGAGGATGAGCTGTGTGGCTTTGCTCCTTATCTAACCCGCAGCAGGCCTGGCTGGGGGCTGTCTCTCTCCAGGGGAGGAATCAGTGCCACCACCCCAGCCAGGGTGCCCCCTCCTCAGTCCCGCCCCTCCCCCACCCACCCCCACAGTGCGGCAGGAGGCCCCAGAGAAAGAAGGACTCACCCCAGCAGAAGCACAGGATCAGTCTGGGAGGCATTAACAGCTGAGTAGGAGATGGTGAGTTGGGATCTCCAAGAGCTATCTCCAAGGCTGGGGCCTGGGGACCTAGAAGCCTGCCTGCCTGCCTGGGAGACCCAAGACACAGACCCCTGCTGAGAAGGGACAATGTCCCAGGATACTAGAGGTCACTCTTGGACAACTTGGTTATTTTTCTTAATATTTGATTCTGGAAAATAGGGCAGGGCAGGGCATATAATCACTGGACTGACACCTCTGAGCCTCAGCTTCCTCATCTGTACAATGGGCTCCATGAAGCCCCCACTCACACCCTTCTTTCCTGAGATGTCAACACAACTGTTTGTGGGAGGAGGAGGGGCAGTGGGTGGGGCAGCAATCCAACTGCAGGGGCTGAGAGTCTCCACCAAGGGCATCCTTCTTTGTCCTGGAGAGAGACGGACAGACAGACACATTCACAGAAACATAGAATTAAAGCAGCAAAGAGAGACAGAGTAAGATGGTCAGAAACAGAGAGAAAGAGACAGAATCGGAGAGGCAGAGAGATGGAGACAGTGAGACATACAGAGATGGACCCAGAGATGGAGACAGAGACAGAGTCAAATAACCAGAGAGGTAAAGCGAAATAAAAAGAGATAACGAAGAGGCAAAGAAATGGAAACACAAAGGTGGAGGGATAGAGACAGGGAGACAGTCACCAGCAGACGGACAAAGAATGGAGAGAGAAAGAGAGAAGGCAGACAGGAAGGGAAGGAGGGAGGCGGGGAGGAACAGAGAGAGAGAGAGAGAGAGAAAGCTAATGAAGACCCAAAGACCAGGGGTGTGGATAGCAGAGCAGATTTGCGCCCCCCTCCCCAATTCGGCCAGCCACCTCCTTCCTCTCTAAGCACCCTCCATCCTGCCTGCTCTCCCCCCTTTTGCCCTCCCACCCTTGGGCTCCAAGTGCTCCCTCTTTCGTGCCTGTGCCCCGCCCCTGCTCTAGCCGCCCCCGCACCCCGACCCCCAGCAAAATGGGGTCACTAGATTTGGCAGTGATGATGTCAGGCTCTGACCCACACCCCCACTCCCATATCCAGCACCTCCATCCTGCCTGCACCCCAACTCCCATGCTTTACCCCGCCCCCCCCATCCTGCCTGTGCCCCTACGGCTTGTTCCAGCCCCTCCCGTCCCCCCTCCGCCCCCCATTCCCGTCCAGGCCGCACTCTGCACCCCACTCCAACCCCCACCATTGGGCGGTTCCCCTCCCTCCGGGTCCTCGCCCCAGCCTGCCTGCGCCCCCTCCCTACCTCGCATCCCGGTGGCTCCCTCCCCCCACCCCCATCCTTCCGAACACGGCAGGGTTTTCTGGCGCCTTTGTGGCCGGCCCCGAAGTGCGCGGCGACAATGGCGAGGGTGACGGGGGTTAATTCGCGCGCGGAGGTAGGACGCGCGGGCGCCGGCCCGAACAATGCCCGCGGCGCGCCTTTGAGGCGGCCCATTGTGCGCTGTGTGAAACGGGAAATCTGTTCCCTGCGCCCAGATGCGGGCCGGCCCGCGGTGGGGGCGGCGGTCTGGGAGTGAGCCCGGGCCGGGGGAGGCGGGTGCGGCTGGGGCTGCAGTTTCGCGTTTGGGTGGATTTTAACCCCTGTCTGGTCCTCTCCGCATCCTTGAACTCTGAGCTGGGGAGGGCCAAGGGCAGCAGGAGGTCAAGGGTCTCCTCCCGCCCTGCCCCTGGTGAGCTGTGTGACCTGGGGCAAGCCCCTGTCCCTCTCTGAGCCTCACCTCCCCACCTGCGGACTCAGAGGAGGGATTTCGACACCTGACTCGGTCTGCGAGGCTGAAACTTGGGCCTAGAAGGGGTCCACAGCTGAGGCAGAGTGAGCAGGCCTGAGGCTCACACAGGCTTCCCAGCAAAATGAGGTGTCTAGATCCGACAGTGATGATGTCAGGCTCTGACCGCCTGCCTACCCCTTTCGCCCAGTTCCAAACATCCAGCTCCACCAACACCCGCTGTGTGACATTGGGGAAGCCTCCGACCCTCTCTGTGCCTCTCTTTCTTCTCCTCTGTGATGGAAAGCATACCTTCCTTAGGGAACCCTTGTGAAGACTGAAGCAGGTGATGAATGTCAGGCTCCTAGTGGGGTCTGCTTTGTAGATACAGAAAGCAAAATAATAATTGCATTTACTGAGTCCTCACTCTGTGCCAGGAACTGCTCTACTCTTAGGATATATATATAGATAGATAGATATAGATATAGATAGATATGTATAGATATATATGTATAGATATATATTTTTTCCTGCCTTTTACACACACACACACATAATACATATATAACATATGCACGTTTCAGTTCAGTTCAGTTCAGTCGCTCAGTCGTGTCGGACTCTTTGTGACCCCATGAATTGCAGCACGCCAGGCCTCCCTGTCCATCACCAACTCCCGGAGTTCACCCAGACTCACGTCCATCGAGTCAGTGATGCCATCCAGCCATCTTATCCTCTGTCGTCCCCTTCTTCTCCGGCCCTTAATCCCTCCCAGCATCAGAGTTTTTTCCAATGAGTCAACTCTTTGCATGAGGTGGCCAAAGTACTGGAGTTTCAGCTTTAGCATCATTCCTTCCAAAGAAATCCCAGGGCTGATCTCCTTCAGAATGGACTGGTTGGATTTCCTTGCAGTCCAAGGGACTCTGAAGAGTCTTCTCCAACACCACAGTTCAAAAGCATCAATTCTTCGGCGCTCAGCCTTCTTCACAGTCCAACTCTCACATCCATACGTGACCACAGGAAAAACCATAGCCTTGACTAGACGGACCTTTGTTGGCAAAGTAATGTCTCTGCTTTTGAACACATATGTAAAACATTTACTGAACATTATTCACTAATGTGGCCACTTAATCTAATGCCTCTGCTCATCGATACAGTGGGGACAATGGTTCCTAGCACGCAAGGTAGCATGGACTCTCCAAGTCCTCTTTCAGAAGCCTCTGTGCTGGAGTGGGACAGACATGGACCCCTTTCCTCTCTTTCCATCCCCTCATCCCCTTGGTGGGGTGGTTTCCATCAAGACCCCCACAGCATAGTCCATCTCCTTGGAGAAAGGACCTTCCTGGTGGACACGACCCAGCCCAGGCGCCTCCTATCTCAGCACCTGGTGAACAAACCCCTAATGACTGAGAAGTGGGGCTGAGTCCCATTCACCCTGGTGGGAGCAGGGAGAGAATAGGGACCGATGGAAAGCGCCCTGCGCGGGTGCGGGGGTGTCTCATACATTGCCCTGTGAAGCATCTCTTTGCTGGTGTCCTCGCTCACATCGGTCCGTGGTGTGAAGGATTTGCATGATTCTTCCAGAATCATGGAGAGAAGGAAACAATTTCAGAGATGCTAATCTGAAGATGCTTTACCTCTTCTGGGGGCTTCCCAGATGGCTCAAACACGTAAAGAATCCGCCTATAAGGCAGGAGACACGAGATACATGGGTTCGATCCCTGGGTTGGGAAGATGCCCTGGGTAAGGAATTGGCAACCCACTCTGGAATTCTTGCCTGAAAAATCCCATGGACAGAGGAGCTTGGTGGGCTATAGTCCAATAGGTCCCAAAGAGTCAGACGCAACTGAGCGACTAAGCACACAGCACTCCTTCTACGGTCATCCACAGCTTAAGAGCATCTATGGATGCTCCAGAACCTCCTCCCCAAAAAACTGCCTGTCTGTCTGTCTACCCACAGAACATTCGCCTTGCTACTCCAGGGCCCCCACATTCACCCTGCAGCTGGCTGAGAATTTCCACGGTAGCAAAGAGAATCCAAAGCTGAAATATGGATCTGGGCTTTACCAGGTTCACTGTATGGATCAAATTAGTGGTCTCCTTTAGCATAAGCACCAGTCAAGCACTTACGCTTTCCTGGCATTCAGAATCAGGGTGTTAACACTGCATACACCTGGCCCCACAACTCAGTTTGATGTTGGGCTGGTGGACACTCTATCCGGGCCGAGCATAGGGTTGATACACCGTCCTCCAGGTGGTGCTGGAGCAGGTGGCCTGTGGGATGCGTTTGGAGAAACCTCGGTGCAGGAAGTCGGTGAGAATGTACACCATCCTCACTTCCGGCTCCTGTCTTTCTCATCCTGCTTTTGCACCCTGCCATTCATCTTCCCTCATCTATTTCAAGTCCTCTAAACCTCCTTCCCAAGAGAAAGTTGAAGTCCAGTCTCCGGTCTCCCTGAACAGTGCTCTCTTTTCCACGAATAGCGTGGACAGGGCTCTGAAAAGCCCCAGACTGTTGGGAGGCTGGGGGAGCAGCGGTGACCGGCAGGTGCCTACGGGACCCCGCGTGCCGGGACGGGCACAGATGGAGTGGCTCTGGGCTGGGGGCAAGGGGCAGATGCAGCCATCCCTGGAGCCTCAGCTGCCTTGTTATCTCTTCATTGTCTCCTTGTCACCCCAGTCCACTACCCCCTCCCCGGCTGCCCTTCTGTCATCTCCACGTGCCCCGCCCTCCCCCAGCCAGCAGCCCAGCCCCAGGACTCCAGAGGGAGCTCCAGAGAGGGTGCCCAGGCTTCCCTGCTCTGGGGGGTGGGTGGTAAGCAAAAGGGTGGGGGCCGTGGGGTGAGTGGGAGGGAGGGGGCTTGGCTGGAGAGGCCGGGGATGGGGGTGTCAAAGTCTATAAATCACGCCCCACTGCGCTCCTGTTTAACACACACTTCTCCAATGAGTTGTCAGTGAAACCGTTAATTAATTAGCTAATCCCGCAATGAAGTGGATTCTAAATGGCTCTCCCCCTCCCAGCCTCCCATTTAGATAATTGCTGCTGAGGGATCTTTTGTGAGTCATTTTTTTCCAACAGGGATGGCCCTCCTGGAACACGGAGGGAGATGAGTTTAAAGAAGGGGTCAGCCACTGTCCCCCAAGCTATGATGAGGGGGAGACAACCCAAGCAAAAGCTGGAAAAGGCAGTTGTCTGTTGGAGGTGAGATGAGAGGTAGGCAAAGGGAACTGAGTTCCTGTGTTTGAGGGTCTGTTCGACATCACTATGATGCTTTGAGACTCTGTGGGAATCTTCCTGGGGCAGGGGCCTGAGGCTGCTAATAATAATAATAACCAGGATGATGGTGATGGTGACTACTGCCAAACCGTTGCCTGGAGAATCCCACGGACAGAGGAGCCTGGCGGGCTACAGCCCATGGGGTCTCAAAGAGTCAGACACGACTGTGCGACTAACAGTTTTACTTTTTTTTGTTCACAGAATGCTAAACATGGGCCAAGCATCTCGCTACATGCTTTATATGTATGTTCTCATTCATCCTTCTCACAACAGGTCTGTGAGTAGGTAGGTTGATGGAGGTTGGGGAAACGGAGGTTCCAAATGGGAAAGTGAATTATCCAAGGCCACAGAGCTGGGAAGCAGCAGAGACTAAAATGAAACAAAGGTGTCTGACCTCAGAGCCAACAGTCTTAAGGATGAAAGGGTTTTAGGAAGGTCTGCACCTTTCGCAGAGGGGTACTGAGGTCTTTAAAGAGGGATGTGATGAACTTGAAATCACACAGGAAGAATAAGGAATATGTGATGACTGAATGAAACCCAACTCTTCTGACTTATGACTCAGCATTCAGAAACTTTGCTGATCCTCTGTTGACCTTCATCGGGAGTAATGGAGAAAACATGGAGAAAAAAACGGGAGAACCTCCGTTTCCCCAACCTCCATCATTTTACCTACTCATGGAGCTGTTGTGAGGAGGATGAATGAGAACATGCGTGTAGAGAGATGCTTGGCCCATGTTTAGCATTCCGTGAAAAAAAAAAAAAAAGTGAAAGTGTTAGTCGCACAGTCGTGTCTGACTCTTTGAGACCCCATGGGCTGTAGCCCGCCAGGTCCCTCTGTCCATGGGATTTTCCAGACAACAATTTGGCATGTCTGTGTCCATCCTAGTGTGGAAACAGATGACCTTACCTGTCCCCGTTTGTGCTTGCCTCCCTTTCTTCCATCTCCACGCATGTGGTTTCACTGGAGCTGATCCCACCTGCAGCCCCAGGACACTCCCCAAGCCTGGTCAATCTGAGTATGTTTTCTACCACAAGTTCTATTCTCAGCCATACTGGACTAAGCCAGAGATGGATGTCTGACCCCCTAGTGCTACTAGGAAAGAAGTGCTCTTCTTTCTCGGGATTGCTGGCCTGATAGCATAGCAAAGTCAGCTTGCAGTTGCTAGAGAGGAACCACAATTACTAACAACATTGGTTGAGCATCTGGATCCAGCCATGCCTGAAACTCATGTATGTCAAGATTCTCTCCTTTTGTATTTAGGTGTGTGTGTGTGTGTGTGTGTGTGTGTGTGTGTGTGTGTGTGTGTGTGTTAGTGGCTCAGTCATGTCCGACTCTTTGCGACCCTGTGAACTGTAGCCTGCCAGGCTCTTCTGTCCATGGGATTTTCCAGGCAAGAATACTGGAGTGGGTAACCATTCCCTTCTCCAGGGGATCTGCCCAACCCAGGGATCGAACCCAGGTCTCCTGCATTGCAGGTAGATTCTTCATTGTCTGAGCCGCCAGTTACATAAGTTTTATTGGTATGGCAGATGCTGCTGGTCACCTATCAGTGTCCATTTTTCCTCTCTTCCTTATCCACACTATCCAGATTTTGCTTGAGGCTGCAATGCAGCTAACCGAAATGTTTGCTCAGACCTTTTCGCAGCTCTCAGTGGCCATGTGACCCAGTTCTAGGCAATGAGATGAGTGGCAGTCCTCGGCTGGACATTCATTCTCAAGGGAAAACACAAGACCCTGGGAGAAGGCTCTTAGCTCTTTGCTCTCTGCCCTTCCACTTTTTCCTATCTGGATGATAAATGCAATGCTTATCTCTGGATTTCTTGTTACCTGTGAAAAAATAACCCCCTCTGCTTGTTTCAACTATTGTACTTGCATTTCTATCGTCTGCAGTCAAATACCATCCTAATTGGCAGAGTGGGGTTCCTGTTTTTGAAACTGAAACCCCCTGCCTCATACTTCCTCTCCAAGAGTTGTAAGGAAAGTGAGAAGAAAGTGGAAGGATTGGGAGAAATAGCTTTGACATCCCTCCTGCTCAAAACGATCACCCACTTTGCTCTCTCATCTCTATTACCCAGCAAAGATAGCAACCTGGAAGGACCATAAATCGTAAGGAGATGGGGAAGAAAATTGGCCTTTAGCAAGGACTGGCTCCAGGCAAAATTTCAAAATAGGAAAGGAAGGAAAAGGTCTGAAGAAACAGCTCTCCGTTTACACCGGGATACAAAAGCCTGCCAGCTAAGAAGCCTTCAACACAACTTATTGGTCCTGTGTTGTGTTCTCTTGAGGACCTGTCATCTACCAGATGGTGTCTGCTCATTGAATTAGGCAGCATCTCCATGCCTATGACAGTTCCTGGGTCCACGGGAGCCAGCCTTCACTGCACCTAAGGTGCCCCTCATGGATGTGCAGAAGCTAGCCACCTAGAGCTGGTGATCAAGTTCTATTCCAGAGCCAGGTGCTGGATCTTGACCTAAATCTAGAACTGGACTGGTGAGCCCCAGGAGAATCTGGGTCCAAGTGCTGGGAAGGTGACTATTTGGCTTCAGAGATATCTCTCCAGCTGCAGATTCTGCAAGAGATCGTAGAATCTTGGAGTGAGGGAATTTTAGAATATTAGCTCAAGAGACACTTGCTGCTGCTGCTGCTGCTGCTGCTAAGTCGCTTCAGTTGTGTCCGACTCTGTGCAACCCCATAGACAGCAGCCCACCAGGCTCTCCCGTCCCTGGGATTCTCCAGACAAGAACACTGGAGTGGGTTGCCATTGCCTTCTCCGCAAGAGACACTTAGAACTACATTATTTTAGAATTTTAGGAGACAAAACAATAGCATCTTAAAATTAGAGTTTCTAAATATTAGACCAAGAGAATCTTAAGATTCTAGCTCTATAAGAACTCAGAACCATAAAATTTCAGAATTAGAGAAGTCTTTTAAAATTGAACCCCTAAAGCCTGACAGCTCTTAATTTATATAACCTAAGAATCATAAAATTTTAGAAAATGTAATGAGTAAGATCTGGGGATTTTTGTGGCACTAGTGATAAAGAATCTGCCTGCCAATGCAGGAGAAGCAAGAGATGCAGCTTTGATCCCTGGGTCGGGAAGATCTCCTGGAGGAGGAAATGGTGACCCATTCCAGTATTCTTGCCTGGAAAATTCCATGGGCAGAGGAGCTTGGCAGGCTACAGCCCATGGGGCTGCAAAGAGCCGGACATGACTAAGCGACTGAGCACGAGCACATAAGAATATTAAGCTAATTAACTTTATAAACTAGCTTTAAGATGCCTCATACCCTTGAAGCTTTATAATTGCATAAGAATCAAGGAAGCATAGACTTCTAGAATATTAAGTTAATAGAATTTTAGAATAAAATATACAAAGTATGAGAATTACTGAATTTTAAAATCTTGGAATTACAGAGTTTTAGAAGGCAATGGCACCCCACTCCAGTACTCTTGCCAGGAAAATCCCATGGGTGGAGGAGCCTGGTGGGCTGTAGTCCACGGGGTCACTAAGCGTCGGACATGACTGAGCAACTTCACTTTCACTTTTCACTTTCATGCATTGGAGAAGGAAATGGCAACCCACTCCAGTGTTCTTGCCTGGAGAATCCCAGGGGCGGGGGAGCCTGGTGGGCTGCCGTCCACTGGGTTGCACAGAGTCGGACACGACCGAAGCAACTTAGCAGAAGCAGCAGCAGCAGAACCCTAAGACATTCAAGTGATCAAGGTTAACAGCAGGAAATCATGTTGGTCATTGATGTACCTTGAATATGATGTGATGAAGATGGTACTTTGCCTCTGTGGTCTTCCTTCCAAAGACCATCACCCCAATCTAGTCATGATAAAAACATCTGACAAACCCCAGGTGAAGGACAGGGAAAGTCTGAGAAACTATCTCAGTCAAGACAATCCTAAGGAGTTAGGACCGTTAGATGTAATGTGGTATCATGGATGAGATCCTGGGACAATGGGTAAAACTAAGGAAATCCAAATAAAAGGATGGACTTCAGTTAATAATAATTTATCGATATCGGTTCATTGAAAGTGACAAATGTACCAGAGCAATGTAAGATACTAATAGGAGAAATAGAGTGTGGGTGTATACAGAACTCTCTGTACTAGCTTTTCAATTTTCCTGTAAATCAAACTATTCTAAAATTAAAAGTTTATTTAAAATGAAAGAGAGAAGGACTTCTGTGGTGGTCCAGTGGTTAAGAATCTGCCTTGCAATGCTAGGAGATGTGGGTTTGATCCCTGGTTGGGGAATTAAGGTACCACATATCTCAGAGTCACTAAGCCCCAAAATCACAATTAAACATTCTGTATGCCGTCACTAAGACCCAATGCAGCCAAATAAATAAACAGTTTTAATGTGTTTTTAAAAATGATAGAGAATGGCTTTACAAATGTCCATCAGCAGGAGAATCAATAAACAGTCTGTGGTCTACACACATGACGCTATACTGCTCCTCCATAAAAAGGAATGAACTATTGATACACAGAGATGGCATTGATGAACTTCCAAATGTTATGCTAACTGCAAGAAGACAGATCAAGAAAGACTGCATATTATATGACCTCTTTCCTATTCAACTTTAGCAAATGCAAAGTCATCTATACTGAGAGAGAAAGCAGAACTGAGGCTGTCTGGGGATGGGAGTGTGGAGAGAGGGAGGAGGGAAGAATTGCAAAGAGATAAGTTTCACAGGTGATGGATATGTTTAGTATCTTGACTGTGGTGATGATTTTATAGGCATATGCTGTATCAAAGGGCTTCCCTGATAGCTCAGTTGGTAAAGAATCCGCCTGCAATGCAGGAGACCTGGGTTCGATTCCTAGGTCAGGAAGGTCCCCTGGAGAAGGGACAGGCTACCTACACCAGCATTCTTGGGCTTCCCTTGTGGCTCAGCTGGAAAGAATCTGCCTGCAATGTGGGAGACCTGAGTTCAATCCCTGGGCTGGGAAGATAGTTATATTTTAAATAGGTGCAACTTATTCATGTCAATTACTCTTCAGTAAAGTTGCTTTTTTAAAAAATGAATGTCCAGGGAATTCCTGTAGCTAAGACTAGTAGCTAAGACTCCATGCTTTCACTGCAAGGGCATGGGTTCCAACCCTGGTCATGGAACTTATATCTTGCAAACCACACGACCAGGCAAAAGAAAACAAAACCCAAATAAATAAATAAAAATGAGTGTTCGCAAAGAGACATATGAGGGAATCGATGGTATCTGTGGCCTGAGACTGGGGGGGGGGGATGGTCAAAGTGGCCCCAAATGAGAGAGACTGAGAACAAGCCCACCCGTGCTCTGTTTTCTTTGAAGATTTTCTGATATGGACCATCTTTAAAATCTTTATTGAATTTGTTACAATATTGCCTCAGTTTTGTTTTTTGACCCCAAGGCACATGGGATCTTAGTGCCCCCGAGCAGGGATCAAACCCGTGTCCCCCTGCATTGGAAGGCGAAGTCCCAACCACTGAATGGCCCGGGAAGTCCCCCTCCTTAGGGAATCAGATTCCTGCTCACGGGACCTCTGGTGGTTAATTCCTTTTCCCTGGAGGGAGTCCTGGAAAACCAGGCCTCATTACTTGAGCGCTTGGCTTCCTGGAACGTCCTGTTTGTTAAAGATTAATGGGGTGTCTCCAGCATGGGAGCTGAGGGGTCTCCTGGCCTCGTTTCTTCTAAATCAGCCCCCTGCCATGACTCGTCATCAGTCACAGGGGAGACAGTGCCGCCTGAGAGCTGGGGAAGGAGGACTGGGGAGAGCTAATGGGCCTCTCCCCGTCTTCCCCGCAGGCCTCCTAATTTCCTCTAAAGACCAGAGAGAGAGGGAGGCCACCCACTCAGCGTCCTGGTTCTTTTTTAACACGACTCAGCACCCAACCATCCCCAGGGGGTGTTTCTCCTTCAAAGTGGTCACCTTGGGAGGCCATATGCTTATTCCAAGGAGGCTGCCATATTGCAGGATGGTGGGGATAACTTCCAGACTAACAGCATCTCCAGAGAGTTTTCTTCAGCACTTACCCCAGTTAGGGGGCAGGTCTTCCTCCAACAGATGGGTTCCATCTCTAGAAACAGCTACAGGTTCAGGGCAGCCAAGACACCTGCATCTTTCCCCTCATGTCTGATCAAAACTGTTATTTCTTCTTTCATGTCTCTGAGCTCTGAAAGCCTGGGATCTTGTCTAGCTTTGTCCCCTCGCTGTATTTCCAGCACCCAGCGCTGTGTGGCATATAGCTGGTGCTCAGTAATTGCTGGATAGATTGATGGATCGTCTCTCTATACATTCAGACTCTCTCCGATGATGACAGTTCTCTCCACAGCTCTTGCCTCCGCCAACCTGGTGCAGGCTACATCGTGTCTCACCAGGACACCAGGGGTTCCCCCCACAGGACCAGCCCTACTTTCTGTTTTGCTTTCCATCCCTGCAGACAGTGAACTTTTAAAATGAAACCAGCAATGGATAAAGAAGTTGCAGTGGTACCAACATACACAATGGAATATTACTGAGCCATATAAAAGGAATGACATTGTGTCATTTGCAGAGACATGGATGGCTCCAAAGACTGTCATACAGACTGAAGTAAGTCAGAAACAGAAACATAAGTATCACATGTTAACTCATATATGTGGAATCTAGAAAAATGGTAAAGATCACCTTATTTGCAAAACAAACACAGAGACACAGATGTAGAGAACAAACATATGGACACCAAGAGGCAAGCATGGGGGATGAATTAGGAGACTGAGATTGACGTATATACACTACTATGTACAGGAATAGGTAACAAATGAGAACTTACTGTGTAGCCCAGGGAACTCGACTCGGTGCTCTGCGGTGACCTAAATGGGAAGGAAATCCACAAAAGAGGGGATATATGTGGGGGCCAGTGGGGGTGGGAGTGGAGAGGAGGATGTGGAGCTCTCAGTGGGACTGCTGGAGAAAAAGTTTGCTCTGGGGCCCCCAGCCCAGCCTGAGAATCTGGGAAATTAGTGATGTTTGCTGAGCAAACATTGCCGGGTGGGAAGAAGCTGCCGGCAGAGTGTTTAACACACATCTCGTGTTTGCTGGCAAATATCCCCAGCCTGCCAGGCCCCTCCGATGGGGCTGCTGGTGCAAAGAGGATGGGGGAGCCAGGAGAAGGAGCAAAGGGTTCCCAGGAGGGGTCCCAGCAGGGGAGGGATGAGGGACCAACTCCACAAAGACTCACCCTGCAGCTGGGAGGACGCGGGTGCCTGATTTGAAGGAAATGGCAACCCACTCCACTGTTCTTGCCTGGAAAATCCCATGGACGGAGGAGCCTGGTAGGCTACAGTCCATGGGGTCGCAAAGAGTCAGACACGACTGAGCGACTTCACTTCACTTCACTTGGAGAGAGTCCACTTTCTCACCCTCAGCCTGGTCTGGACCAGCCTGGGGTCCACATAGCCCTTGGGGAGGAGACAAGCGAGGCCCTTCAAAGCCAATGTCTATCCATTTTCATGCTGTGTGAAGATGAGTCTTGGACTCAAATATAAATGCTCAAAAAGCCAACATTTCTTGAGTATGTCCTACAGGTGCTAGCTGCTCTATGCCTCAGTTTCCCCATCTGCAAAATGGGAGCAATAATAATGCCACCCTCATACTTGTGTTTTTCCTTTTTATTTAAACTAGTTTCAAACCTCTTGAAAAGTTGCAAGAATAATAAATCCATGAACATCTGTATACCTTTATCTATATTCCCCAAGTGTTAATATTTTTCTTTCTTTCTTTTTTAAGTGTTAATATTTTGATACATTTGCTTTTTCAGCATCTGTCTCCCTCTCCATCTGTCTGTCTCTACTTTCTTTTCTTTGTTGGACTGTTTGCCATTTCTCCCCTTAGTACTCCAGTGTGTATTTCCCTTGAGCCGGAGCCACAATTAACCACCACGTAATTATCCAACCTCAGAACCCTGACTTTGCCCAGCTCTACCATCTAACCCACACCTTGTCCATTGTTGTGAGAAATAACTGAGTTAATGTTTTAAAGGATTTGGGAACATGCCAGGCACATAATTCAGTAACTAATACCCATGTTTAATGTGGTGGTGTTATGCTGATTGCTGTTGTTGCAGTTGTTACTTTGAGCAGAGAGGTCATTGCCGTCACCTTCTATGACCCAGGGCTGTTTTCAGACCCCTTCTCCCTCCAGACCTTTGGGTGCCAGTCACAGTGAGGGCTCCAGGATGTGAGAGTGCTCTCTCTGCAGGGAACACTGACTCAGAAGATAGAATAAAAGCAAAGAAAACCATCAGCATTGTCCCCCACCCAACCTAGATCCTGCATGGAGGAGAGGGAGGGTGTTGGCCATGTGGCAGCCTAGAGGAGGGGGCCTGAGCCAGCAGCCAACTGGTCCCCTAGGAGACTGGATGGGCCTCACCTGGCCCTGAGGGGCGCAGCCTTTCAGGGAGACTAAGTGTCAGGACAGCTGTAGCCCCAGGCTGCCGCAGAGAGTGTCCTTGGGTCCTTCCTTCCTTAGGTTGACCTGCCCATCAGGGGCTGAGTCAGACCTGCCCCCAAAGAGCCTTTTACAGTAGGCAGCTGGGTAAGAAATGGAAGTTACCCAGATGTCCATCAGCCAATGAATATATAAAGAAAATATGGTAAATACATACGTACGACTGTTATTCAGGAAGGGCATCTCGTCACGTGCTACAACATGGGTGAACCTTCAGGATGTTTTGTAAAATCAAATAAGCCAGTCATAAAAAGACAAATAGGGCTTCCCAGGTGAATCAGACAGTAAAGAATCCATCTGCCAATGCAGGAGACTCGGGTTCAATCCCTGGGTCGGGAAGATCCCCTGGAGAAGGGCATGGCAACCCACTCCAGTATTCTTGCCTGGAGAATCCCACAGACAGAAGAGCCTGGCGGGCTACAGTCCATGGGGTCGCAAAGAGTCGGACACAACTGAGCAACTGAAAGCACCAACAGAATGCTTCCGGTCTCCAGCCAAACTGCTTCTTCCTTTATTTCAATCTGCATAACGAAAGCCCTTTCTCCTCCTCCCTCTCTTCCTTCCTTTCTCCTTTTCTCTTTCTTCCCCATTTATACTCACTCCAAATTTCCTTCTCTCAGATATCATTTTAATGATTGCTTTCAATGTGCCCTTGCAAAATGGCCGGTTATTTGCGTGCATGCATTTTTTACATATGCGGATTGTGCTGCATCAGATACCTTATTTGCTGCCTCCTCTCCCCGTCCCCACACTCGGCTCTCTGCTTTTCCAATCCAGGTGTGCTGCCCTGTGCTTGTCTCACAGGTAGCTTCCCAGGACTGCATGACACTCGGTGGTGTTTGCTGAGCTTGAGTCTCCCCTCCCCACCACCACTGCCTCCTTGTGTACAGGCAGGACGTTGGTTGATGATCCCAGGAAGCAGGAGGGAAGATGTCAGGGAGAAAAAGAAAGCGATACTGAACTTCCTTGGCAGTCCAGTGGTTTGGACTCCACACTTGCCCTGTAGGGTGTGCAGGTTCCATCCCTTGTCGGGGAACTAAGATCCCACATGTCACAAAGCAGAACCAAAAAAATGTTCAAAAAGAAGGCAATACCAGGGTGAATTGTGGAGACCATTGCCTTGGGTCCCTGGAACTCGGTTCTGCTAGGAACCCCCGAATGTACTGAATGCCTTCCAGGACCATCTGCTTAAATAAAGGAAGTGGGGAACCTGTCTCCACTAGATCCCAGACCCCATTGGCTGAGATTTCCACAGGGGAAATGAAATGCCTCTTTGTCACAGAAGGACCAAACTTGCCCACATCAGGGCGTTGCTGGTGGCTCAGCACTAAAGAATCTGCCTGCTAATGCAGGAGACGTGGGTTTGATTCTCCACCTCAGGAAGATCCCCTGTAGAAGGAAAAGGCAACTGGCTCCAGTGTTCCTGCCTGGGAAAGCCCATGGACAGAGGAGCTTGGTGGGCTATAGTCCATGGGGTCGAAAAGAGTTGGACACAAATTAACGACTAAACAACAACTGCCCACATCAGAGGAGGGTCGAAAAGACACACAATGGTCGCTTCCCAACTCTGTTCCACCATGTCAAGCGGGAATATTTGCACCATGGAAACTGACAAGCTCACAGATTGGAGAGGGTGGGCAGGAGTGATAGAGCCTGATGTTAAAGATTTACCAGCACACCACTGCCTAAAACCCTCATGGTGGCTTAAGACACACGGTCATTTCTGTCTGCAAGTCACAGAGGGGCAAAGATCCCTTGGTTTATTTGGGAGACCAGGAGAAATTGACTTGCCTCCCTCAGGTCTCAGACCAACCAGGAGGGAGAAGCAATCCATACAGGTTCCCAAACCACCCAGCCATCCTCCTCCTCCCCCAGCTCAGCCTCTAGGCTAAGATCAGACATTATCCCTGCTGAAATTTCCACATCTTCTAACCACTCTGACTGCCCCACGCCTCGTTTCACAGACCATAGTTTGCGGCAAAAGAATGAGACAGCATTTTTCGTCCTGAGAATGACTCTCCATAATTGGGGCCCCTACTTGCTATTTTTCTGCCTTCTATTTTGCCCGAAAAATGCCTGGCAGTAATTGCCCATCCTCTGGCATGGTGAGGAAGCCAGCCCCTTCTGCTGCTCAGACTCCCAATTGGGCTATTACGGCCCCGGCCCACTTTCTCTTAAATGGCCTGGCGTCAATTTGTCGACATTTTGAAAAGGGTCTCATCTCTCTCACGTCTCACACAGAAAAAGGAGAAGATAGAATAGCTCACTTTATCTTTCAGGGAGATTGCTTCTTGCTCATCCTCTCCGCCCCAATTTTTTTTCTCGGTGAAGAGAGCCTACTTGTTGTTCCCATTTCATAGATGAGGATACCAAGGCTGATAACGGATAGCACACAATTCCATCATGAAACAAGGATTCCAGGCAGAACCATTTCCCTATAGGTAGGCACACGGACACACTTACCTTGAAGCCTCCTTCCCACATTATAAAATCCAACCAAAAGCAGGACAGAGACCTGGTATTGCTGTCAAAAAAATCTGAAAGGATTTTTCACATTTTCCTTTTGCAGTTTGCTTGTAAGGGACTCACTGAACTGATTGTCGGCTATGATTGCCCAGCCATCCACAAGTTCTTGCAGACTGAGAAAAATCTGATCTGAAGCTAAAGGGATGGAGGCCTTCGCTGGTGGCTCAGTGGTAAAGAAACTGCCTTCCCAATGCAGGGGATGGGAGTTCGATTCCTGGTCTGGGAAGATCCCATGTGCCTTGGGGCAACAAAGCTCGTGAACCGCAACTATTGAGTCCACACCCTAGAGCCTGTGCTTTACCACAAAAGCAGCCACAGTAATGAGAAGCTCTCGCACGGCAACTCGAGAGCAGCCCCCATTCTCTGCAACTAGAGAAAAGCCGGCACAGCAACCAAGACCCAGCACAGCCAAAATAAATAAAATTATTTAAAAAAAAAAAGAGGAAGAAGAAAGGGATGGGAATTCCCTGGCGGTTCAGTGGTTAATATTTGGTGCTTTCACTGCCAGGGTCCGGGGGTTCAATCTCTGGTTGGGGAACTAAGATCCCATAGGTGTAGCTACAAAATGAAAAATTAAATAAATAAAGGAATATTTGGGGGGGAAATATAAAGAGATGGTTACCTCTGGCAGGGAGGGAGAAGTTCAGAATCAGGATGGGAGGACCAAGATAGTATAAGTCATGATACACTGTCAGTGTAGTACGAGTTTTAAGTATGTTATACTAAGAGCATTGCTCCAGATTTGGGTTGGTTCCCAGGTGTTCAGTTATATCAGGGGAAAGGAAGGAGACAAGGAGGGAGAGAGGGAGGCACGGATGGAGAGAAAAAAATGAAACCTGCCCCACGAGTTCTTTTCATATGCCGTGAAATTTTTGTGAATGTCGAATTGAACACTTAGGACAGCTGACCTAAGATACATTGCGCAGACTGTAAAATTCTGCATTGATTCGTGTTGGAGCTAAGGGCTTTATTTTCTTATGTTGCAGCCGGCCATTTTCCTCCAGGTCTCAAATATTTTCACAAGATGCTGTCTGGTCTTAGCCGGGAGAGATCAGGAGCCCCAGGCTCTGTGTCTGGTCCCTGTGATGCTCTGCTGAGAGGTCTCAGGGATTCTGATGGAGGCTGAAGGGTCTGTGTCCTCTTCCTGGAAACCTCTTGGCTTCTTTCAGGAATGCTGACCAAGCCCATACCAGGCCTCGGATGTCTCTATTGCCCCTGTCAGGCTCACACGGGCACACGCTCACACACACTCGGTCCTTCCCAACACACGTGCCGGCATCCACGCCTTTCCTTTGGATCCAAGGCGCGGCAGGGACCAAAGAGGGTACAGTCTGAAGCTAAGGGTCTCTCCAGCCCCGGTTTATGGTGGGGGGAGGGTCTCTTCCCCAAGAAGCCCCCTCTCTTCCTCCTTTGCGCTCTGCTCCCCTCCCCCCTCCTCCAGATTCTCCCCAGCCTCACTCAATCAGTGAAAGAAATACTTTGCAGCGAGGATGTTAGGTCTTTGTTGGGGCGGAGGAGGACTCAGCATAAAGGGTCTGAGAAAGTGGAATAGGGTGTGTGGGGTGGAGGGAGGGAGGGGGCAGCCAGGGGAAGAAGACGGATTCTCCGTATCTAAAAGGGAATTAAAGTGCTTTTACTGGAGTGAAGAAATCAGCTGAAGAATGGCCCGGGAACAAAAGCAGAAAGACTGTGGACAAGCCCTGCTGAATAGGGCCCGATCCCCTTAAGTTTGTAAGCTCCCCTCCCCCGCCCTGTAAGCCTTCCTTACTTACTTCTGCTGAGAACAAACGCCAGGGAGGAAAACGCGCCCGGGGGAGGGGGCGGGGGGTGGATAGGCAAAACTAGGGGTGAAAAACCCTAAAATAAAAGGTAATCCCTCCAGTACTTTGCCCTCCTAGTGCCTACCAGGGATCTGATTAAAGGTCCCAGATGAAGCCATTCCGCTATTCACATGCAAGGAGCGGGATTTACAAGAAAAGAGAGAGGGAAGAATAGGCGGAGAGGAGAAAGGGGGCATTATTTGTGTCCCTTAATGCTTGTTAAGTACTGCTCTTTGCTGCACACCAGACAAGACAAGGCTCAGAACTCCAAGAGAAAACTTGTGCAACCCACCCCCTGGCCCCGTGGCCTCCCTCCAACCCGAGGCCGAACTTCCTTCAGTACAGGGACGCACAGACGTGCGCATCCACACACACACACACACACACACACACACACACACACACACACACACACACAGAGTTGTGAGTAGAGCTCCCTGGCCAAGCCAGACTCAGAGAGAATAGCAATTAACCTCCCGTCCCTCCCTGACAGTGATCTAATCAAACCAACCCTCCCTGAGTCTTGCTCTGTGCCCCAGAGCTGGGTGGCCTGGGCTGGAAATGTTTGGGGACCAGCGGGGAAAGTGAGAACCTTAGGGGGCACAAGAGTCCTAAGGGTGGCTTCCTCAGTTCACTTTGGTCTCTCAGTCGTGTCCGGTTCTTTGCGACCCCATGGACTGCAGCATGCCAAGCTTCCCTGTCCATCACCAACTCCCAGAGCTTCCTAATGAGACTCAAGAAACTGGTTGAAATTCCTGCCCATCCCGCCTGTTCCCCCAGACCTCTGGCTTCCCACTAGTGACTCAAACATGCTGCCCCAGGTCCTTTGCACATACCCAGACCTCTGCCTGGGATGCTGTTCTCACCCTCTCAGTGGAGTTGTCCTGAAGTTCTGATTGGGGAAGCAGTCTCTAACTGATGCCAGAAGCTTGGCCTCTATGCACTGATGCCAACTGAATCTTGGAGATAAGAGTTTTTAGTGAAGTAGAAAAAAAGAGCTTTATTGCTTTGCCAGACAAAGGGGAACACAGCGAGCTCGTGCCTCTCAAACCTGTGTCCCAACCCAAGAGGCACTGGTGAGGAGTTAAAGTCTGGCCTCAGCCGGTCTCCTGACTTCTCTGAAGAACTGTTCATCAAGCAGTTCCATCTTCTATCTGTTGGAGCTTTTAGTTCACATGTGCTAAGTCACTTCAGTTGTGCCCAACTCTTAGTGACCCTCTGGAATATAACCCCATCCCCGCCCTGTCCCCCACCCACCCACCACCGCCAGGTTCCTCCATCTGAGGGATTCTCCAGGCAAGAACATTGGACCAGACTGCCATTTCCCTATCAGTTCAGTTCAGTTCAGTCACTCAGTCATGTCTGACTCTTTGCGACCCCATGAACTGCAGCACACCAGGCCTCCCTGTCCATCACCAACTCCCACAGTTCATTCAAACTCACGTCCATCAAGTCGGTGATGCCATCCAGCATCTCATCCTCTGTCGTCCCCTTCTCTTCCTGCCCCCAATCCCGCCCAGCATCAGGGTCTTCTCCAATGAGTCAACTCTTCGCATGAGGTGGCCAAAGTACTGGAGTTTCAGCTTTAGCATCAGTCCTTCCCATGAACACCCAGGACTGATCTCCTTTAGAATGGATTGGTTGGATCTCCTTGCAGTCCAAGGGACTCTCAAGAGTCTTCTCCAACACCACAGTTCAAAAGCATCAGTTCTTGAGTGCTCAGCTTTCTTCACAATCCAACTCTCACATCCATACATGACCACTGGAAAAACCATAGCCTTAACTAGACGGACCTTTGTTGGCAAAGTAATGTCTCTGCTTTTGAATATGCTATCTAGGTTGGTCATAACTTTCCTTCCAAGGAGTAAGTGTCTTTTAATTTCATGGCTGCAGTCACCATCTGCAGTGATTTTGGAGCCCAGACAAATAAAGTCAGACACTGTTTCCCCATTTATTTCCCATGAAGTAATGGGACCAGATGCCATGATCTTCGTTTTCTGAATGTTGAGCTTTAAGCCAACTTTTTCACTCTCCACTTTCACTTTCATCAAGAGGCTTTTGAGTTCCTCTTCACTTTCTGCCATAAGGGTGTTGTCATCTGCATATCGGAGGTTATTGATTTTCTCCTGGCAATCTTGATTCCAGCTTGTGCTTCTTCCAGTCCAGCGTTTCTCATGATGTACTCTGCATAGAAGTTAAATAAGCAGGGTGACAACATACAGCTTTGATGTACTCCTTTTCCTATTTGGAACCAGTCTGTTGTTCCATGTCCAGTTCTAACTGTTGCTTCTTGACCTGCATACAGGTTTCTCAAGAGGCAGGTCAGGTGGTCTGGTATTCCTATCTCTTTCAGAATTTCCAGTTTGTTGTGATCCACACAGTCAAAGGCTTTGACATAGTCAATAAAGCAGAAATAGATGTTTTCCTGGAACTCTCTTGCTTTTCCGATGATCCAACAGATGTTGGCAGTTTGATCTCTGGTTCCTCTGCCTTTTCTAAAACCAGCTTGAACATCTGGAAGTTCATGGTTCGCATGAAACCTGGCTTGGAGAATTTTGAGCATTACTTTGCTAGCGTGTGAGATGAGTGCAATTGTGCAGTAGTTTGAGCATTCTTTGGCATTGCCTTTCTTTGGGATTGGAATGAAAACTGACCTTTTCCAGTCCTGTGGCCACTGCTGAGTTTTCTAAATTTGCGGGCATATTGAGTGCAGCACTTTCACAGCATCATCTTTCAGGATTTGAAATAGCTCAACTGAAATTCCATCACCTCCACTAGCTTTGTTCATAGTGATGCTTCATAAGGCCACTTGACTTCACATTCCAGGATGTCTGGCTCTAGGTGAGTGATCACACCATCGTGATTATCTGGGCCGTGGAGCTCTTTTTTGTACAGTTCTCCTGTGTATTCTTGCCACCTCTTCTTAATATCTTCTGCTTCTGTCAGGTCCATACCATTTCTGTCCTTTATCGAGCCCGTCTTTGCATGAAGTGTTCCCTTGGTATCTCTAATTTTCTTGAAGAGATCTCTAGTCTTTCCCATTCTGTTGTTTTCCTCTATTTCTTTTCATTGATCACTGAAGAAGGCTTTCTTATCTCTTCTTGCTATTCTTTGGAACTCTGCATTCAGATGCTTATATCTTTCCTTTTCTCCTTTGCTTTTTGCTTCTCTTCTTTTCACAGCTATTTGTAAGGCCTCCTCAGACAGCCATTTTGCTTTTTTTGCATTTCTTTCCCATGGGGATGGTCTTGATCCCTGTCTCCTGTACAATGTCACGAGCCTCCATCCATAGTTCATCAGGCACTCTATCTATCAGATCTAGTCCCTTAAGTCTATTTCTCACTTCCACTGTATAATCATGAGGGATTTGATTTAGGTCATACCTGAATGGTCTAGTGGTTTTCCCTACTTTCTTCAATTTAAGTCTGAATTTGGCAATAAGGAGTTCATGGTCTGAGTCACAGTCAGCTCCAGGTCTTGTTTTTGCTGACTGTATAGAGCTTCTCCATCTTTGGCTGCAAAGAATATAGTCAATCTGATTTTGGTGTTGAGCATCCGGTGATGTCCATGTGTAGAGTCTTCTCTTGTGTTGTTGGAAGAGGGTGTTTGCTATGACCAGTGCATTCTCTTAGCAAAACTCTATTAGCCTTTGCCCTGCTTCATTCCATACTCCAAGGCCAAATTTGCCTGTTACTCCATGTGTTTCTTGACTTCCTACTTTTGCATTCCAGTCCCCTATAATGAAAAGGACATCTTTTGAGGGTGTTAGTTCTAAAAGGTCTTGTAGGTCTTCATAGAACTGTTCAACTTCAGCTTCTTCAGTGTTACTGGTTGGGGCATAGGCTTGGATTACTGTGATATTGAATGGTTTGCCTTGGAAACGAACAGAGATCATTCTGTCTTTTTGAGATTGCATCCAAGTACTGCATTTTGGACTCTTTTGTTGACCATGCTGGCTACTCCATTTCTTCTAAGGGATTCATGCCCGCAGTAGTAGATATAATGGTCATCTGAGTTAAATTCGCCCACTCCAGTCCATTTTAGTTCTCTAATTCCTAGAATGTCGACGTTCACTCTTGCCATCTCCTGTTTGACCACTTCCAATTTGCCTTGATTCATGGACCTGACATTCCAGGTTCCTATGCAATATTGCTCTTTATCACCAGTCACATCCACAACTGGGTATTGTTTTTGCTTTGGCTCCATCCTTTCATTCTTTCTGGAGTTATTTCTCCACTGATCTCCAGTAGCATATCGGGCACCTACCAACCCGGGGAGTTCCTCTTTCAGTATCCTATCATTTTGCCTTTTCATACTGTTCATGGGGTTCTCAAAGCAAGAATACTGAAGTGGTCCCTTCTCCAGTGGACCACATTCTGTCAGACCTCTCCACCATGAGCCGCTCGTCTTGGGTGGCCCCACACGGCATGGCTTAGTTTCATTGAATTAGACAAGGCTGTGGTCCATGTGATCAGATTGACTAGTTTTCTGTGATTATGGTTTCAGTGTGTCTGCCCTCTGATGCCCTCTCACAACACCTACCGTCTTATTTGGGTTTCTCTTACCTTGGACGTGGGTTATCTCTTCACGGCTGCTCCAGCAAAGCACAGCCGCTGCTCCTTACCTTGGACAGGGGGTATCTCCTCACAGCCACCCCTCCTGACCTTGAACGTGGAGTAGCTCCTCTTGGCTGCTGCCCCTGACCTCGGACGTGGGGTAGCTCCTCTCTCCCTCTCTATAGAGAGCTTAAAGATACTGTTTCTTGTATCCCTTGAGGCAGAGCCAGGACTCTGCCCCAAAGCCGCACTATGGTTTCCTGGCTGTTCCTCCTTTGTCTCTGCATCCTCTCCCTTCCCTGATGAGCAACTGTTCAAATCTGCCCTTAGGAACTCAGGGAAGGCCTTGGAGGCTGGAGTCTGTTCCCTACAAACAAGGAATGGAGGACACAGAAAGCCATGCCCAGGAGCCTCACAGGGTGCTGCTGGGTTTCTTAACTGACCCTCCCTCTCCCCCAGACCACCTCATATGTCCTTGTTCTTGGCTCTCAAAAGACCTTATAACCTTATAACGTATGCACGGGGGACAAGGTCGGCACAGTAGACACAGTGCCTGGGGCCCACGGTACTTCTAGGGTTGTTGTTCAGTCACTAAGTCATGTCCAGTTCTTTGCGACCCCATGGACTACAGCACCCCAGGCTTCCCTGTCTTCACTAGCTCCTGGAGTTTGCTCAAATTCATGTCCATTGAGTCAGTGGTACTATCTAACCAGCTCATCCTCTGTCGTCCCCTTCTCCTCTTCTTTCCCAGCATCAAGGTCTTTTCCAATAAGTCATCTCTTCACATCAGGTGACCAAAGGATTGGAGCTTCAGCTTCAGCATCAGTCCTTCCAATGAATATTCAATGTTGACCGTCTTTAAGATTGACTGGTTTGATCTCCTTGAAGTCTAAGGAACTCTCAAGAGTCTTCTCCAGCATCACAATTCAAACGAACAGTTTTTCAGCGTTCAGCCTTCTGTATGTTCCAAATCTCACATCTGTACACAACTACTGGAAAGACCATAGCTTTGACTATGTGGACCTTTGTCAGCAAAATGATGTCTCTGCTTTTTAATATGCTGTCTAGGTTTGTCATAGCTTTCCTTCCAAGGAGCAAACACCTTTGTGATTTTGGAGCCCAAGAAAATAAAATCTGTCACTGTTTCCACTTGTTCCCCTTCTATTTGCCATGAAGTGATGGGATGGCATGAGTTTCGTTTTCTGAATGTTAAGTTTTAAGCCGGCTCTTTCACTTTCATCAAGAGGCTCTTTAGTTCCTTTTCACTTTCTGCCATTAGAGTGGAATCATCTGCATATCTGAAGTTGTTGATATTTCTCCCAGCAGTCTTGATTCCAGCTTGTGATTCATTCAGCCTGGCATTTTGCATGATGTACCCTGCACATAAGTTAAATAAGCAAGGTGACAATATACAGCCTTCTTGTTCTCCTTTTCCAATTTTGAACCAGTCAGTTGTTTTAGGTTCTAACTGCTGCTTCTTGACCAGCACACAGGTTTCTCGGGAGACAGGTAAGGTGGTCTGATATTCCCATCTCTTTAAAAATTTTCCAGTTTGTTGAACACAACTTCTAGGGACTAGAAAACAAAGTTGTTTGTTGAACAACTTTTAATGTTTATTTCAAAAGTAAAAAATGAATAATGTACATATAGCAATGATTCCAGCCCGTATTATATTCATCTTTATAACAACACATTCAGAAAATACAGTTTTTATATTTTTATGGGAGAAGGAGGCCATGAAACTAATAATATGGCCCTGGTTCAGACAGACCAATTGGCCAGAGGCAAAGGGAACTCTGGACTCGTCTTTCCTCCATGGTGAGAGTGGGCCATTGAGGATCCCATGGGTTTCTTTCATGTACTTATTCATTCAACAACCATTCAGTGAGTGTCCTCTGTGTGCCAGGCTCTGAGGACACAGCAAGCAACACACAAAAGCCATGCTCTCCTAGAGTCCAGAGTCTACAGGGAGAGGCACATATTGAATGAATGAACACAGCAAGAAAGACACGGTCACTACCTGGGGTAAGTGTGCTGAAGGGTCTGTGTCCTTCAGAAACCTCCCATAGAGAACCTGAGTCTGATTCTGAGACGTGACGTGGAGTCTGAGACCTACACTGGAAGCCAAGGGCTTTGCCAACTGAAGAGAGCAAGCAAGTTCAGGGTGAGGGCCAGTGAATCACAGCAATCCAGAGTGGGTCACAGCAAGGCTAGCCCAGTGACTTTCCATGAACATAAAGACACCTCCCTCACTCAGCCAGCAAAGGTATACAAGGAGATGCCACCCTCTTCCACCTTCTCTCCCAAGCCTGCGAAGATCAACCATATGATCACATCTTTGAAAAACATCCTGGCACCTTTGAAAGAAATGGTCCATAGAAATAGCAGTCAGCGCTGGTCGTTCCTAGAATGTACAGATGTGTCTTTGGTGCTGTATTATTGACAGCTGTTAGCGTTACACTAGGTCTGTGTGTCTGTTATTAATTCTATCTTTCTGAGTGAGAGCAACCTGGTTCATATTAATTTTTTTAAGGGAATATGGCACCTTTTTTTTTTTTTTTTTTAGAACTAAGTCAAGACAGCCACTAAAAGTTAGGACTCCATTTTAGACCCACTCAATTTATGAGAAGGACGCGTAAAATAGATGAGAGGAGAGAAGTCTTTGGATAAAGGGAGACAGAGAGGTATTTTGCAATTTATCAAGGTATTGGCATTGCTGCCAACTTTTAAAGTACGGTATTTCCTATCATAAAACCAGTTTGTGCTCATTACTCTATAATTTTCTAAATGGGAAAATCTGGGGAAAATGGAAGTTTCTAGAAAGCTTTCTAAATCACTCTATCCAGAGAAATTGACTATTAGCATTTTCGTATGTTTCCTTCCAGTCTTTTTTTCCATGCAGACATATCCAAGTTGTACCTTTTTCTGTACACAATCTCATACCCTTTTCTCACTTCACAAACACATCTTTATGCAAAACTTATTTTCATCTTATTTCAAAAACCTTCTTAAACAATAGTTTTAAATTTGTAGTCATATTTTTCTACTGATTCTAAGCACAGAAAAACACAAAAAAATGATCTGTAATCCAGTTCACTAAAGTGAATCATTAGTGACATCATGGTGTATTACATGCCTGTCTGTTGCTTGTGTGTGTGTGTGTGTGTGTGTGTGTGCCTTTTTACAAATCTGTGTCCATATGTTAAGTTCTGTATCTTTCCCTCTGTTACTTTCAATGGTTTCATTCTATGCTAACCAGTCATCTGATGAAAATTTAGATCATTTCTCATGCTTTAAGATCATGAATTTTTAAAAAGGGAAAATCTTCCTGCATGTGCATATAGTATTGTTTGCATTTCAGATTCTTTCGTTGAGGTCGATTCCTAAACAATAACAAAACAACTCACACCAAAAAATAAATTCACCTGATAGCTAAGTTCATAGCAGTGGGAGAACCAATGTCTGTGTCAGCACGGACTGGGTTATGCTGCAGTAACAAACAACCCCAGCAGTTTGCTTGCCTAGGTTGATGGAGGCACCACCTGGACCCAAGCTTCTATGACTGCAAAGGTAAACGCTTATAAAGACTCAGCCTAGATCTGACACTGATTTTATTTTTACCAGAAATAACGGGGAGAGTGGTAGCACTGGCCAAAGCAAGTCTTGATATCGACAGCATGATATCATGTCCCTTTGTTACCATCTCCCTGTGTTTTTCCCTCCTATATGTTGTCACAGTCATAATTACATACGTCATGTGAATATTTTATAAAATCTACTTCCCCCACTAGATCATAAACTCCTGAAGGCAGAGTCCAGCTTTTTTGTTCCCTGAGACATTGGCTCAAAAAATATTCGTGCAAAGCATGAATGAACAAATGCTTAATTTTTTTCCAAGCTTGGCACTTAACCCTTTTCTAGTTATGTGATTTCAACTAAGCTTCTTGCTGAAAGCACCATGAAGCTATTCTGGTCTCAATATCTGAACTTTATTTACTAGATTCAAACCTCTCATTTTTTTTTTCAAAGTCCTTATTTTTTAATTTCCATCTGATTAGCTGCCCAGTACAGGAAGGCAGGGAGGTTCCCTGGTAAGATTCCATACCTGGTACACTGGCCACTAGCAAGAGAGCCCCGTGTATGTGACATATGACACCACCTGACCTCCAAGCAAGTCGGAAGACTTCTCTCTGGGTTTCATTCTCTTCACCTGGAAAATGACACCAAAAATTCTTACTTTGCACACTTGGAATAAACAAATGAGTTGGAGAGTGAAAGATAGGGAAGAAGAGTGACAAGAGAGATCCTGAGTATTAGGAATCCAACAGAAACCTAAGTTCAAATCCCAGCTCCATCACTTATCAGCTGTGTGATTTGGGGCAAGTGACTTCATCTCTCTGAGCCTCAGTTTTCCTTATCTGTAAAATAAGCCTGGGCTTCCCAGGTGGCTCAATGGTTAAAAAAATCCTCCTGCCAATGAAGAAGACGTAGATTTGAACCCTGGGTCGGGAATTCCCCGGAGTAGGAAATGGCAACCCGCTCCAGTATTCTTGCCTGGGAAATCCCATGAACAGAGGAGCCCGGTGGGCTTCAGTTCCTGGGGTCACAAGAGTCAGACATGACTTATGGACTAAATAGCAAATCACACTTAGTGACTAAACAACAAAATAAACCTACAAAGAGTGTCTAAGAATTAGCAATGATAAACGCAAAGCACCACAGATACAGAGCAAAGGGTGGGTAAACGGAGGTAGTAAGATAGTGAACGTTCAAATATAATTTAAGGGAAGAAGATAGTCTCAGGATGGCCCATCTGAGCTTGGATATCATGATAACACTAATAGGAGCTGTGTTTCATTGAGGGCTACCACAATCCATGTACTAGGCACTGTATGTTCATCTACTATGCATTTTGCAAATATTATCCTAGGGACATGCTTGCGTAAATCAATTAATATTTACTGAGAAGTAAACAGATACAACTGAGCAACTTCCCTTTTACTTTTATGCATTGGAGAAGAAAATGGCAACCCACTCCAGTGTTCTTGCCTGGAGAATCCCAGGGACGGGGGAGCCTGGTGGGCTACCGTCTATGGGGTTGCACAGAGTTGGACACGACTGAAGCGACTTAGCAGTAGCAGCAGCAAACAGATACTAGGCACTATTCTAGGTTCTGAGGACACAGCAATGAGCAAGACAGATGAACTTCATTGCCCTTATGAAGTTCACAGACTGGCAATGCCCATATTTAGGAAGAAATTGAGCTTGGCCATTTTTATGTATTGACTTTATTGATTTTAGGTCACTGCTCCCACTCCTAGCCCAATCCAAAAAAGTACTTCTGGGGACTTCCCTAATTGTCCAGTGGTTAAGACTCCACCTTCCAATGCAGGGGGCGCAAGTTCGATACGTGATTGGGAATTAAGATCCTGCAGGCCGGCGATGGCACCCCACTCCAGTACTCTTGCCTGGAGAATCCCATGGGCGGAGGAGCCTGGTGGGCTTCAGTCCATGGGGTTGCTGGGAGTCGGACACAACTGGGCGACTTCACTTTGACTTTTCACTTTCATGAATTGGAGAAGGAAATGGCAACCCACTCCAGTGTTCTTGCCTGGAGAATCCCAGGGACGGGGGAGCCTGGAGGGCTGCCGTCTATGGGGTCGCACAGAGTCGGACACGACTGATGCGACTTAGCAGCAGCAGCAGGCCAAGCTCTGTGGCCACAAAAAAAAAAAAAAAGTACCTCTGTGTGGCAAACTGTATGTTGGTTTTTAAATAGAAATTTTAAGAATGGTGAAATGGGAATGGGGATTCTTGTGCTGAATACCCTTCAGCTCTTCTGCTTTCCTAGATTTTTTGGCAAAGAGGAAGGAAAACGTGAAGTGGGAGCCTTGGAAGAGACAGTTGAGCACATCAAATGGAAACAGTTGTCTTCTCCACAAACCAAGGAGACACACACACACACACACACCCTCAATTATACCTCGGCAAGCAGAGCTAATGGAAGCTAGATTGATTCAAAGATAATAATTAGAGAACAATTTAATCCCTGCTGTGAATGAGACACACAGTTTATTTTTAATTTGTATCTATAATAAAAAATAATAATTAAAAGGACTGGCAAATTGCAGCTTTTGCCGAGAAATGAGATGTACCTTGCCCACCTTCACCCCATCACGAATGATATCTTCTCCCCCGCCCTCTATTTCTTCTGCTGACACATTCCCAACACAACTTGCTCGCACATGGAAGCCACAGACCCCATTTTAAATACAGAGATTCATTAATGAAAGGAAATGGGAAGTGAACTTTTTTAGCATCGACTCTGTGCCAGGCACAATGCTAAATATGGTCACGGGGATGATTTCGTTTAACCCTCACCATGGTCCTGTGAAAAGGGAACCCCCATTTCCTCTCATTTTACAGAGTAGCATTTGCTGAAGCTGATGAGGGGAAAGGCTGAAAGCAGAAAAGAAGAGGGAGACAGAGATGAGATAGCTTGGTGGCATCACCGATTCAATGGACATGAAACTGGGCACACTCTGCAAGATGGTGAGGGACAGGGAAATTTGGCTTGCCACAGTCTGCTGCTGCTAAATCACGTCAGTCGTGTCCAACTCTGTGTGACCCCATGGATGGCAGCCCACCAGGCTCCCCTGTCCCTGGGATTCTCCAGGCAAGAACACTGGAGTGGGTTGCCATTTCCTTCTCCAATGCATGAAAGTGAAAAGTCAAAGTGAAGTCGCTCAGTTGTGTCCAACTCTTAGTGACCCCATGGACTGCAGCCCACCAGGCTCCTCCACCCATGGGAGTTTCCAGGCAAGAGTACTAGAGTGGGGGGTCGCAAAGAATTGAACACGACTGAGGACTGGGTGACTGAACAACAACATTTGCAGGAGTACCAACAGCTCGCTGGAGGTCTCACAGGGCGTATGGGACACAACTGGGTCTGATTGGCCAGACTCATTCCTCATACGGTCTTTCCTGGGGGCGAGAATTTGCCCCAATTTCTATTTCAGCTCCAACCACTAACTAGCTTGTGAAGATAATTTCATTTCTGCACAGAAAGGACCTGAGCCATGCTTTGCTGCTGCTGCAGCTGCTGCTGCTGCTGCTGCTGCTGCTAAGTCACTTCAGTCGTGTCCAACTCTGTGCGACCGCATAGACGGCAGCCCACCAGGATGGGCGATAAGCAAACAACCTTTCTCCACATTGCTTCCCCTCTTTTCCTTATGCCCACCACTCTTACATATACTCTTCTTTTTTTTTCTTAAAAAAAAATTTGTTTTGGCCACATCCCACAGCATACGGGACCTTAGTTCCCCCTCAGGGATCAAACCCATGCCCTTTGCTTTGAAAGGTGGAGTCTTAACCACTGGGCAACCTGGGACATCAGTTCAGTCATTCAGTCATGTCCAACGCTTTGCGACCTCATGGACTGCAGCACACCAGGCTTCCCTGTCCATGACCAACTCCCAGAGCTTGCTTGAACTCATGTCCTTTGTCGATGATGTCATTCAACCATCTCATCCTCTATCACCCCCTTGTTCTCCTGCCCTCAATATTTCCCAGCATCAGGGTCTTTTCTAGTGCCCATATAACCTTCTTATTCATCCAATAGCCTCCCAAACTAATGACCTTTTCTCTCCCTCCTCATCATCTTTGGGGAGGAGTCACTTCATTCATTGCCACACCAGTGGACAGATTCATGTGACCAACTCTGTAGGTCCAACTCTTTGTGACCCCAAGGTCTATACAGTCTGTGGAATTCTTCAGGCAAGAATACTGGAGTGGGTAGCTTTTTCCTTCTCCAGGGGATCGTCACAAGCCAGGGATCGAACCTAGGTCTCCTGCTTTGCAAGTGGATTCTTTACCAGCTGAGCCACAAGGGAAGCCATTTTGTAGGTCAAAACCAGTCAAATATAGGCAATTTCATATTACAACAGTAAATGACCTGAGACTTCTCACTCAGCCTTTCTGGACTCAAGAGGTAGATTCATATTTGGGAAAGGCCGCCTTAACTAATCATCAGATAGGGTTGATGAGGGTTGGAGAAGCTCACCAGCCTATATTAAACCTCACAATAAAATTTGCAGACAGCAAAAATGAAATACACCCCCAGGGTCTATGTCCTCCAACACAAGGCTGGCTGTTCATCCATTTATGAAGGAAAAATATGTATATTCTTCTCACATTTAGCAACAAATTGGCTTAAATAATCTGCGTCATCGTCTCTTGTCTTCTCAGCTAATCATGTTGGTAAATCGTTGGTTCTTTATTTTTTTTCCTTCCCTCGGTGGCTGCTGCTTCAGAGGAGGGGAGATGCTGGAGACAGAGCGGGGGACGGGGAGGAGGGGGAGGTTTTGTGGTAGATGAGTGGTTCAAGAATGCCTCTGATATTCTTGGTTAACTTCCTCACAGACGCAGGGAATTGGATTGGTTGGACAGCTCCCCCTGCGTGGCACAAACAAGAAACACTAATTAAAAATAATTGCCACCCCCCTCCCCAGAATTAAGAGTGTGATGTTCAGATTCGTTTTAAGAAAGGTAATTTGATGCCAATAAATTACAATTATAAAAACTTCATTACAGTCAAGAGCAATCTATCCACCATTGTCCTAATTATACATTGTAGGAATAATGAATGCTAATGATTTAATGTACAATAATTACCACGATTGAAAAATAAAATATAATAATCACTATCGTTATTATTATCAATAACACAGATACTTTGGCATGCCTGATCTCCTCTTGAGGCTGAGATTAAATTTCAGGGTATTTTGTTGTTGTTCACATTTAGAAACACTCCCTCCCCTTTCCCCCTCTCTACCCTCCCCACCCCCACCCCCGCTCTATCTTTATTAAGACAAGAAATCTTCAGCACAGATGGAAATGATCTGCTTCTCCTAGCAGGTCAGAGTTGAAGGGTCAGGTTCAAGTTTCTAATTCCTAGACAATAGAACATCTTTGGCTTCTTCCTGAATATCTTTTGAGGTGAGAAGGAGAGAGAAAGCAATTATTCTGGTATGTAAACCCGACTGCGTTTTGACTGGTCTCTCTCCAGTTCTTTTATAAAACCATCCGTGACTTCCTGTGGCAAAGAGGAAATGCCCAGTTGATCTTCGCCTGACATCTGCAGGATTGGGTTGTGGCAAAAAGTGTGGTCTCTGGAGCCAGACACACTGGGGTCAAGGCCTGGCACCACCACCTGCTACTGTTGGAACTGTAACGAATCTTTCTTTTTTTTTTTTTGCCATGCCATGCAGCATGTGGGATCTTCCCAGACCAGGGATGCAACCCATGACCTCTGCGCTAGGAACTCAGAGTCTTAACCACTAGACCGCCAGGAAGTCCTAACCAATTTTTTTTTTTTTTTTACAAAAACTTTTTTTTTTTTTTGGCTGCACAGTGTGGCATGTGGGATCTTAGTTTCCTGATCAGGGATCAAACCCATGCCCCCTGCACTGGAAGGCAAAGTCTTACCACTGAGCCACCAGGGAAGTCCCCAGATGTTAAGAATTTTACTTGTGTTACTTTATTTAATCTTGGCAATAACCTAAACAGTATGTTCCTGGCATCCCCATTGAACAGATGAGAAAATGAGCATTAGGGAGACTAAATATTTTCCCAACATTGTACAGCTAGTGTGTGACACAGCCAGGATTCAATACAGGCATTTTGCCCCCAGAACCTACATTCTATCCTTTGTCTTTCAGTGGGCATTATCTGAATATATTTTCCTGTCCTTAAATTATTTTAATAATTTGCACAGCAATCAATCCTGTGCATAAACTATCATTTTTTAAAAAATACTTGTTGGCTGCACTGGATCTTAGCTGCAACACACAAGATCTTCAATCTTCATTGCAGCATGCCAACTCATAGTTTCAGCATGCAGGATCTAGTTCCCTGACCAGGAATCAAACCCAGGCCCCTGCATTGGGAGTGCAGAGCCTTAGCCACTGGGCCACCAGAGACGTCCCCAAACTATCATTTTTTTCATCCCACCTCTACAGCTGAACGTTTTGCTTGTGTTCAGTTTTTCACCATAATAAACATTTCTATGAAGTCCATCCTTGTACATAATCTTTATTCACACTGTGAATATTTCCTTAGGATACCATCTTAGGAGAGGAATTACGCCCCACCTGCTTTATTGAGGGATCATTCACATACAATAAAATCCCCCAGTTCCAAGTGGGCAAGGCAATGAATTTTGACTAATTATGCACAACCATTACAGTCAGAGTTGGACTATAAAGAAAGCTGAGTGCCGAAGAATTGATTTTGAACTGTGCTGTTGGAGACTCTTGAGAGTCCCTTCGACTGCAGGAGATCCAACCAGTCCATCCTAAAGGAAATCAGTCCTGAGTGTTCATTGGTAGGACTGATTTTGAAGCTGAAACTCCAATATTTGGCCACCCGATGCTAAGATCTGACTCATTTGAAAAGACCCTGATGCTGGGAAAGATTGAGGGCGGGAGGAGAAGGGGACGACAGAGGATGAGATGGTTGGATGGCATCACCAACTCAATGGACATGGGTTTGGGTGGACTCCGGGAGTTGGTCATGGACAGGGAGGCCTGGCATGCTGTGGTTCATGGGGTCGCAAAGAGTCAGACGCTACTAAGTGACTGAACTAAGTACAGTCATGATATGGAAGATTTCCACCACCCAAAAAAGTGCTTTTTTCGAGTCATTCCCTCTCCACCCTTCCCTCAACCCTAATTCTGGCCCCAGGCAACCAAAGTCCAGGTTCAGGTCACTATAGTTTTGCTTTTTCTAGAATTTCATATCAGTGAGATCATGCAGTATGTAACCTTTCGTTTTTGACTTCCTTCCCTCAGCATTATGCTTTTGAGATTCATCCATGTTATTGTATACATCAGTAGTTCATCCCTTTGTATTACTGAGTAGTATTCTGCTATATGGACATAGCATGATTTAGGGCTGCCAGTGAGATTTCTCTGAAGAAAGCTTCATTTGAGCTCAGGGAGATCTTACCCAGAGCCAAGTGCCAGGTGGAGGGTGTTTCGGCTGCTCTGCATACCTACCCAGTTGGCCGGCCTGCCTGCCATCCGTCCAGTAATTTGTTCTTTTATTGAACAGATGTTTACCCAGTACCTAATGTGCTTGGGTGAACAAGACAGACTCAGACCCAGCCCTCTTGGCACTTGGTGAGGAAGACAAGCAGTTCCCAAACAAGGCAGTGGAATGTTTTGAGATCTACAGAGGCACCTAAGAAGGCATGACACCCCTAATTGTGTTCACTACTATTTCCTCAGCACTTAGAACAGTGCCTCGCATCTAGGAGTCGCTCAGTAAATGCCTAGGTAGGTGAAACAGAAGACTGGAGATGGGCTGCTTCAGACAGGGGGTTCAGAGAAGACCTCTCTAAAGAGGTGACACCTTTGAGCTGAGCCCTAAATTGATGAAAGGACCCACATGTGATGACCTGGAGAAAAGCAATCTAGGCCTAGAACAACTTCAAGGAGAGCAGCCCCAGGAGAGGTTAGTGTGGTAGACAGGGCCAAATCATTCAGGACCTGGAGGCCATGGCCACAAGCAATGGGACACCATCAGAAGGTTTTAGGCAGGGGAGGACACAATTCCAGTCTACATTTTGCAAAGATGACTGGCAATTATGGGCTAGATGAGCCAAAAAGGCAAGTGTGGAAATTGGGAAGCCAGTTAGAAACTGGCTAGCTGCTCAGGCCAGAGGTGATGGAAGCTTGGACGAGGCAAAGTTGGTGAAGATGGAGAAACACAAACAGATCAAGAATGCCTTTTGGAGGTAGAACCTATGGGGTCCACTCAGAAGCTGTACTGAGTGTCAAAGATAAACCACGCCTGGTTCCAGGCCTTTTGTGTATTCACTCATTGGGTCATTCAACAAATGTTAGCCCTGCCTTCTCTCACACATTCTATCCCTGGGTGGAAAAGATCCCCTGGAGGAGGAAATGGATCTTTGTCTGGAGAATTCCATGAACAGAGGAACCTAATGGACTACAGTCCATGAGGTCACCAAGAGACGGACACAGCTGAAGCAAACGAGCACGAACCACGATTTGATGTCCATTCACTAACTGATGACTGTTTGGCCATTTGAAGCTGTTATGAGTGAAACTGCCAAAAAGGTTGAAAAACAAGTCTTTGTGTGAACATGGTTTTCATTTCTCTTGGGTAAATATCTAGGAGTGGGACTGCAGGGTCATATATAATCAGAGTATTTTAACTTTACAAGAAAAACAATTTAACTGTCAAATGTTTTTTCCCATCAATATAGAGGAGTCCCAGTCACTCCATATTCTCACTAAAACTTGGTATTGTCCATCTATTTTATTTTAATCATTCTCATGAATGTGTAGTGATATCTAGCCTGGGTGCCACTCGGATTGTCATAAATCGGGCAGCCTGATCCAATTTTTCCAATAAAGGCAGTTAGCAAGGGAAACACTGTGTCAGTTATGAGCTGCTGCTAAGTCGCTTCAGTCGTGTCCGACTCTGTGCGACCCCAGAAACAGCAGCCCACCAGGCTTCCCCGTCCCTGGGATTCTCCAGCCCAGAACACTGGAGTGGGTTGCCATTTCCAGTTATGAGAGTACATCCCAAACTTTACAGTGCTTGAAGACCTTGCTAAAACACATATGCCTTGGCCCTGACCCCAGAGACTGATTTAGAAGATCTTGGGGTAGGAGCTGAGAATCTGTATTTCTAACAAGCTCCCTTGTGATGCTGCTGCTTCTGGTCAGAGTGACACACTTTGAGAACCACTGAGCTATGGGAAGAGAAAGCACTGAACGGGTAGACCCGAGACCCTTCAGTGACTGGGTGGGCTTAAGCAAGCCACTGGAACACCATCTCCAAGAAGTGCTTGCAGCTGTGTTAGGGATCAACTCCACTCCCATCTGACAACTCCTCCATCCTAAGTCCTCATTTGCCTCCCCATCATCACTTCCTCTCCAGGCATGCATCTGCAGCATGGCTCTCACAAACCCTGGAATCCCTTGAGCATAGGAGAATAATCATTACCATCATCATCACCACCACCACCACCACCATCATCATCCACAAGCACCATGTCTGCCGGGACAGCAGACACTGTGTTTTGCTCATCTGTGTCTGCAGGGCCTTCAGTTCAGTTCAGTCACTTAGTCATGTCCAACTCTTTGCAACCCCCTGGACTGCAGCACGCCAGACCTTCCTGTCCATCACCAACTCCCGGAGTTTACTCAAAGTCATATCCTTTGAGTCGGTGATGCCATCCAACAGTCTCATCCTCTGTCATCCCCTTCTCCTCCTGCCTTCAATCTTTCCCAGCATCAGGGTCTTTTCAAATGAGCCAGTTATTCGCATCAGGTGGCCAAAGTATTGGAGTTTCAGCTTCAGCATCAGTCCTTCCAATGCATATTCAGGATTGATTTCCTTTAGGATGAACTGGTTGGATCTCCTTGCAGTCGAAGGGACTCTCAAGAGTCTTCTCCAACACCACAGTTCAAAAGCATCAATTCTTCCGCATTCAGCTTTCTTTATAGTCCAGTTCTCACATCTATACATGACTACTGGAAAAACCATAGCTTTGACTAGACAGACCTTTGTTGGCAAAGTAATGTCTCTGCTTTTTAATATGCTTAAAGGCCCTGTTTTTCTAACAAGCTCCCTTGTGATGCTGCTGCTTCTGGTCAGAGGCCAGAGAATAGGGCATTCAGGAGCTCCTGCTCCATAGCAGCCGCTCAATAAATACTCACTAAACGAATGAAAACTAGCTCACATTTTTGACAGCACTGTGGGATCTTGGGCTTCACAAGGCTTATCTCTTTTAAGCCTCACATCTCTACAAATAGATGCTATTTTTATTTCCATGTGACACATGGGGAAACTGAGGTTCACCCGGCGTAACACAGCTAGTGCCCAGCAGGGGCCGGGCGTGGCATTCGGGTCTATGGGAGCCCAAGTACCCATGACCCTGGAACCGATTTGGGGTCTCCTGGTAGCAATGAAGCGGGGTGAAGGGAGCGCCTGAGCAGAAGCTACCCGAGGGTGCGGAAAGAAATACAAATATCCCATAGGCTGTGCGCGTGCGCGGAGACGGTGGCGTTCTCCCGCGCGCTCACAGGCGATCGGCGTCCTAATTTATGGCACCTGGAGAGTGGTTCAAGAAAATCAGCTCCCCGTGCACCGCTCGGAGGCGGGTTGAGGTGCAGGTAAGGACAGTGTAATTAAGAAATTAAAAGATAATTTCCACAGACGCTGCGGCTCGCCGGGCCCAGTGATCGCCTAATTGATGGTGCAGCCGGCAGAGCCCAAGCAGCCGCCGTTCCGGTGCGCCTGGAGCGCCGCGCTCTCCGCAGGCTTTGTGGTTTCTGGATTCATCCCGGGATGGGCTTCCGGGAGTTCCGGAGAGGGAGGGGAGGGCCTGAGCCGGGAGACTCAAGACCCTCGCACACCACCCCGCACCCCGCTTTCTACAGTCTTTCTCATCCTCCTCCTCGCCGCTACAAGTATTGTGCCTTTCTATTTGTCGTTCTTCCATGCCACCCCCACCCCACTGCCCTTTGTGTTTTTCCAGTCTGCAGTGGCACCCCACTCCAGTACTCTTGCCTGGAAAATCCCATGGACAGAGGAGCCTGGTAGGCTGCAGTCCATGGGGTCGCTAAGAGTTGGGCACGACTGAGCGACTTCACTTTCACTTTCACTCTCTATAAACTATTTCTTTCTCTTCTCCTTTTAATTTTATTGTTTTTTTTTTTTTTTTTCCTTTCATTTTTGGCCCTGCCACTTGGCAAGTGCTGCTACTGCTGCTGCTAAGTCACTTCAGTCGTGTCCTACTCTGTGCGACCCCATAGACGGCAGCCCACCAGGCTCCCCCGTCCCTGGGATTCTCTAGGCAAGAACAATGGAGTGGGTTGCCATTTCCTTGGGCTCTTATTAATTCCCCTACCAGGGATCGCACCTGTGCCCTATGCACTGAGAGTGTGGGGTCTTAACCGCCGGACCACCAGGGAAGCCCCTCTCGTCCCCTTTTAGTTAGCTCACTAGGCTCTTTCCTACTAGTCTTCTCCACTACCACCACCACCACCCCCTCCTTCCTCAGGTTTCTGTCTCCATCTCCCATTTCCTTCAGTTTCCAAAATTATTAGCGCTGAGCCTGGAAGAGTTTCCAGCTGATCTTTACACTCTGGAGAAGATTGCATTTAAGTCACTCCCACCACCACCATCTCCGCCTCCAGTTCCTGCAGGCCTGGGCAGGTGGGTGGTCACTGGAATGTCCCAGGATAAACTCTGCAAGTCTGATGCAATGGCTCCATTAAGCCCACCTGGAATCTGTGCCCAGGAGTGATGGATGGGTGCATGAGTAGGTGGCTGGGTGAATGGATTGCTCAGAAGGTAGTCTGTTTGGGTATCTGGAGGGATGGTTGACTGGTTGGTCAAATAGGTAGGTAGATGGACGGGTGGATAGTCTAGGGTGGGTTGCTAATTGGATGGATGTGTGTGGATGACTGGATAAATGGGTAGGTGAATGGATAGATAGATGGTGATGGGTGAATAAAGCAGTGGTTAATGTGGGTGAATGGGTGGAATAACGGATGAGTAGACAGACGAGCGTGGGGTGACCAAATGGCTGGGTAGATGAGTGGACATGAAGACAGATCAGTGTGTTAATGGAGCAATATTATAACAATAAGTGAGTGGGTGAGGCTGGATAATGGTAGATGAGTGGATGGGTAGATTGGCAGGCAAGTGAGAATGGATAGGAAGATGCCCTGGTGGGTATGTGGTAGATGAGTGAATGGTTTGGTAAAGGATGAGTAGCTGAATGGATAGGAGAGCATTCAGTCAGTTCAGTTGCTCAGTCGTGTCCGACTCTTTGTGACCCCATGGACTGCAGCACGCCAGGCTTCCCTGTCCATCACCAACTCCCAGAGTTTACTCAAATTCATGTCCATTGAGTCAGTGATGCCATCCAACCATCTCATCCTCTGTCGTCCCCTTCTCCCACCTTCAGTCTTTCCCAGCATCAGGATCTTTTCAAATGAGTCAGTTCTTCGCATCAGGTGGCCAAAGTATTGGAGTTTCAACTTCAGCATCAGTCCTTCCAGTGTAGATGGTTATATGGATGGACTCTTCTTTTTTGTGACCCCATAGACTTACTACGGGGAAGGCAATGGCACCCCACCCCAGTACTTTTGCCTGGAAAATCCCATGGACGGAGGAGCCTGGTAGGCTCCAGTCCGTGGGGTCGCTAAGAGTCGGACATGACTGAGCGACTTCACTTTGACTTTTCACTTTCATGCATTGGAGAAGGAAACGGCAACCCACTCCAGTGTTCTTGCCTGGAGAATCCCAGGGACAGGGGAGCCTGGTGAGCTTCCGTCTATGGGGTCGCACAGAGTCGGACACGACTGAAGCGACTTAAAAGGAGCAGCAGCAGCATAGACTTACTAAAACAACAACAAAAATATGAGTGGATGGGTAGATGGAGGATGGATAGATGGATTGGTGACTAAATGAAGGGGTGAGTAGTGGGTAAATGGGTGGATGGGTTAAGATATTTGTGGGTGGGTGGAAGGGTGAGGAGATGGATGTGTAGGAGGTGGATAGGCGGGTGAATGCATAGACGAGGCATGATGTGTAAGAATGGTGTAGAGGATGTGTAGGAATGATGAATAGGTAGATGTTGAGGGAGTGGATGGATGGGTGGCCAGGTAAATGTTGGAACTCATAGGAATATAAGTGTTCCTAAAGGTGATATGAGGGAACAGCTGTTTAATGAAAAAGTCAAAACAGAAGCAGGTATAAACAGAACAGGAGTCTGCCAACTCCAAGATACCTTTTGGCATGGGGGTTTGAAGGTCTTTCCCAAGTGTTTCCCCTTGCAGGGAGGCAAGGACTCAGCCCTGTGCAGACTCGGGATGAGTCGCCACTTTTTCCTGTTTCTTCCATCTCTTTACATGCCAAATGGGCTTCATAACAACAGCCTCATTGGAATTCAGAGGAAAAGGTGACGGAGGGCATGCACTTGGTCAACTGGAGCACCTCCTGCCAGTGCACAAATATCAATACATGGAATCAATCACAGCCCCTCACCACCCCAAAACCAACGGCTGTGGACCAATCAGACTGCAGGGTCCAGCTGCTATGCTCTTAAGCCGTGGCCTGTCTTTCAGAAGGCTCCTCCCTGACATCTCTCGTCACCAAAACTCCATTCTAAGGTCCACTTCTCTCTCACACAGCTGCACGTGCAGGACACCTTATTGAAGGGGGCCTTGAATGCCATGCTAACGAATGTAGACTTCAGTTAAGCAGGTGGGTGGAGCTGTGCAAAGGTTTTAGATCCTCTACCTGCCTTCTGGTACAACCCTGTTCCGTCCAGGAGTCTAGTGATCTCTGTGGTTCTCTGTGATTACCCCCACCACCTCTACTTCCACCATGGACTCCTCAGGATAGAGAGATGCCTTTTGTTCTTCTCTGGGTTTCCAGTCCGTAATAGGGAGCCTGGCACGTAGCAGGTTCTCAGTAAACACTGCCTGAGATGGGTAAGTGAAGAGAGTGATAAAACGGAACCATCTGGGCAGTACAGTTTTGCCTGCTGACCCTTCTGTAGTGTCTTCTGTTTCTCAGGGGAAACTGAGGCAGTAGAGGTTGCCCAACTGCCCTCCACCCCCCAACTCTGCAGTCTCTCCCAGCCCCCACCCAGCTGCCAGGAATGGGACCACCCATGAGTACAGAACAGAAAAAAAGAGTCTTTTGTTCCCGGAGATGCTAGAGGTAAGTAGGGGAGGGATCTGTTGGGGGATTAGGGAAGGGCCTGCAGGGAATTCCTTTCTCACTGGGGCTCCATGGGGGCTGAAGCTGGATTTTTCACCTGCTGAGATCCCCTCCTGAGCCGCTTCCCACCTGCTGGGAATGCCCGAAGCCAGAGAAGCAGGGAGGGCCACCTGAAGTGGTCATTCTTAAGCCAGCACACCTGGGCAAGAGGAGGAAGAAGAGTGGAGGCGGGAGGATGGTGGGAGATAGAGGAGGTGAAACAAAAGGAGAGCAGGAGGGCTGCTCAGACACACATCTCTGGAAGAGCGTGTGGAACAACAAGTATCCACTTGTTGTTAAGTCGTGTCCAACTCTTTGCAACCCCATGGACTACAGCACGCCAGGCATCCCTGTCCTTCACTATCTCCAACAGCTTGCTCAGACTCATGTCCATCGAGTCGGTGATGCCATCCAACCATCTCATCCTCTGTTGTCCCCTTCTCCTCCTGCCTTCAGTCTTTCCCAGCATCAGGGTCTTTTCCAATGAGTCAGCTCTGCATCAGGTAGCCAAACTGTTGGAGCTGCAGTTTCAGCATCAGTCCTTCCAATGAATATTCAGGGTTGATTTCCTTTAGGATGGACTGGTTTGATCTCCTTGCAGACACTTAATTGCACACAATCATAAATACATATACGCTCGTACGCATTCCGATCCACATGTGTGTATGTGAATGATGTATTACACAGACGAATAAATATGTATGCATCTGTATCATCCATTCATTTATATTTCCATGTACAGAACCACACACGTACACGATCACATATGCAAAGATGTATGTGCATACATTCAGATGCACATATACACGCTATCAGATGCTCACAGAGATACATAGGTGCTCAGAGATCACATACAAATTCACAAGCGCATTCACATGCATGGCTAGACTCAAGGATACACACACAAGTGGTTATTCACAGTCACACGTGCACATGTACACATCCTTATAGTCACAAATATATGCAGGGCTGTTCTTTCCCCCGACTGCCACTGCCTTCTGTTAATTTGTTTATAGAGTTTAGCATCAAGTGTTATAGGAAAAGAGAATCATCGGAGGGGACTTTGGCCAGGGCTAGTCCTCTAGGAGAGGTGACCTTGGAGTTAAGCGCTTAGTGTAGGGTAGAAAACCGTCAAGCAGAGATCTAAAACTCAGTGTGTTCCAGGCAGAGGGAACAGCGGGAGCAGAGGCTACAGGTCAGGAGATATTCTGGGAGCAGAGTGAAAAATGGTGGGGGGTGGGGGAGCAATAGGAGAGGAGGCTGGAGAGAGGCTATCACTACAGATCCTTAGTGAAGTCTTAGCCTAACCTTGGGGACCTTCCATTGATGACCCCACCTTCCCACTTTTCCACTCCTTATAGACCCAGCTGAGAAGAGAATGAACTTGCAAACCTGATTCAACCACAGGCCCTGTGCCAGGACCAATAAAGGATGCTCCTGCAAGCAGCTCCCCAGGTGAGAAATGGCTGCAACCACAGAAAGAAGACCGCTCCCCCCTCCCCTGCAAGTTCTGTAATTCCCTTAGAACCAGAATCCTTGACCCCAAAGACTCAGCAGAGCCAAAGCTAGCCCCAGTGGTTGTTGGGGAGTGGAGGAGAGGTTTTGTTCCTGTTTATCTTTTGGAATTCGGAGGGCCACTTACCCATCTCCCGGCCTCTGAAACCCTTGTACCTCTAAGAACCTATCCCTTATAGAGAGAGCCTTCACGTCTTCTTTCTCAGGGAGACAGGGAGGTGGTGTGATGGAAGCTTGGACTTCCAAAATAGGCAGATTTCATCTCTACCACTTCATAGCTCTGTGCCCTCAGGCCAAGGACCCAGCCTCTCTGAGCCTCCATTTCTTTGCTGATCAAATGGCAAGATTGTTGAGAAATATCAATAACGCACGTCTCATTTCTGGTACACAGGCTCCTTTCAACCCGTGTCAATTTCCCCTTTCCTTGGGGACTAATTTTTCAAACACAGGAATCATGCTTTGCCTCTCCCGATGAGAGGCAGTTGGAATTAACTGAGGACTTGGCCACATCTACATCGCCTTGATTGGGTGTCATGATAGAGTCCTTCCTCACCTTCCTTCTTCGGGGCACATGCTTCCAGGACCTTTCCCTCATCTTGCAGGGTTTGCAGCTGCCCTTCCACACCTCTGAGTCACAGCTCCCTGCCCCAGGTCAGGGCTGAGGGAGGGGGAGTGTGAGGATGACCTCAGGGCTGTCTTCGAGGGAGAGCTGGGGGGTGGGGCTGTCGTGTGGCTCCTCTAGCCCTCGTCTTCCCCTTCCTGTTTCTTCCCTTCGAGATGGAGTGAAGGGCTTTCACACTTGTCTGGGCTGACTCCAAGTGTGTGATCACTCTCGGCGGGTGTCAGCACGGCTGGGAGATTTGTGATACCGCCTGGTTCCTAATTACCTCCCTCTCTGCACTCACCCCTCCCAGCTCTCCCCAGACCTGCCGCCACCACCTCCATCATCTCCACCTGCCAGTCTGCCTGGCTCCATCTGCAGAGGAGAGACACGGCTGGAAACTGAGAGAGGAGGCTTCACAGGGCCCCACTGCCTGGACCACGGGCGCTGGGTTAGAGCAAGGCAGCCCTTCGTCATTTTCTAGCAAAGTCTGTTTCCTACTTGGCAGGGGGCACTGCTCCTCTCTGGGCACCTTGGAGTCTCCTGCCTTCCAGGAAAAGCATCAGGGAAACCTTGGGTTACCTCGCTTGGCTGACATCACCCATCTAGACCTCATCCAGTCCCAGGTCCCGCAAAAACAAAAGCCATTGGACCTCAAAGGGTTTCCCTTCCTGCAGCCAGAATACTCTTGAAAATGATCTTCTTGATGAGAAAGATCTCTCTGTGCTGAGGTGGGCAGATAAATTAAGTTAAAAAATGGAAAATGTCAACACACTGCTCAGTCCAGCTCCATGTTTTATTTTTTGGCCACTCCACACAGCATGTAGGATCTTAGTTCCCCAACCAGGGATCGAACCCACACCCTTGCACTAGAAGCTTGGAGCAGTTTTAACCATTGGACTTCCAGGAAATCCACCCCCTCTCCAACCTAGTTTTTAAAAATACACACCTTAAAAAAAGAAAAAGCTGCCAGAATATTAGCCAAAAGCATTCCCTTTGGTTATGTCTGAGGGTGGGATGACAGAGGACATTCTATGCTACATGTTTCTATGATGTTTTCATTGAAGGATTGCTTGTATGCTGCTGCTGCTAAGTTGCTTCAGTCGTGTCTGACTCTGTGCGACCCCATAGATGGCAGCCCACCAGGCTCCCCCGTCCCTGGGATTCTCCAGGCAAGAACACTGGAGTAGGTTGCCATTTCCTACTCCAATGCATGAAAGTGAAAAGTGAAAATGAAGTCACTCAGTCGTGTCCGACTCTTTGCTCTTCGCCTGAAAGTGTCACAACATTGTTAATTGGCTATACTTCAATATAAAAAAAGTTCAAAAAATTCCTAACGTGATGCTGTGTCGAGAAGCATACACAAGAACAGGTGCTAGTCTTTCTGTCCAGGAAGTGGAGCCAGGTGGCCAGGGGTGGTGAGGACCGAGATAGAGGTTTCACTGTCTACCTTTTCTGGTACGTTTTGAATTATAAACCGTGTGAATGTATTACCCACTCAAAAAAATAAAAAAAAATTTAGACGTGAAAATCAAGTACTTTCCAAATAGCACTGTTAAATCAGTGTACCGTGTGTTAAATGTATATACACACACATGGACAAATGCAGCCTTTTGAAAACAATTAATTTGAGGATGTTCATTAAACATTTGGAAAATTCAGAAAAGGAGAGAGAAAATATATGTCTTACCCAGAGTCCCACCACTCAGAGACATTCACTATTAATATTATGGCTTATTTCTTTCCCCTCTATTTTGTTTTGTTTTGTTTTCATGTTGTGGTTTGAATCATTCTGTGTTAAGAGTTTTAGAAATTGCTTTTTAGAGATCTAAACATGGATAAATGCTTACAATGTAATATCCTGATAGGACTTTTGAGTCTCCTTAAAGGCTGGTGTCGGGGCTCCCATTGGTATTGGCTGGTATTGGGAAATCTCAGAAGACAACTCTGCCCTCCACCCATCACTGCAGCCTGGGGTGTGTGGCTGGGTGTTGGGGAGAGGAGGGTCAGGTGAAGCCTGTATCTGTGTGGCTTCTGGGCGATTAACTGAGCTCTAAGCATGTCCTGTAATCATTTCCAATCTCAGTTCTCCAAACACCTCCCTCCCCATCATGGAGACGCCCTGATGGATGCTGCTGGGAGGGGAAGCTGGTTGCTTTGGGGCCAGTGGAGATGGAGGTGGGGGAGGGCACCCAAAGGAGGCAGAGCTGGGCAGCTCTCAGCTCGCTTGAGCAAGAGTGATGGGGGTGTGGGACTGGAGGAGGCAGTGGAAAAGAGGAAATGATGGATGGGAAGGAAGACAGCCCGCGACAGGAAAACTGCCAAGAAAGTGTGAGGGGGGAATGTGGCGGACTAGCGGGGTGTGTTTCCCTCTCTCCTCTGCCCTGGGGGAGGGTGAGTTTCTTGGGGGGATATATCCACGCAGTAGCGGGAAACAGCCAGAGAAAGATTCCTCAAACAACTCCTGAAGACCTACTGTGTGCTCTGCCCTGGGCTTGCAGCTGGTCAGGGAGGAGTTTGTGCGTGCTAAGTCGCTTCGGTGGTGTCCAACTCTTTGGAACCCTGTGGACTGTAGCCCGCCAGGCTTCTCTGTCCATGGGATTCTCCAGGCAAGAATCCTGGAGTGGGTTGCCAGCCCTCTTCCCAGGGATCGAACCTACATCTCTCACATCTTCTGCATTGGCAGGCAGGTTCTTTACTACCCCAGTGCCACCTGGGAAGCCCCAAGGCCAAGCTTAATTATACCCAAAGGAAGACAGGGCAAATCCTCAGGACAGGTGGCCATGGTGGGGCGGGGATATGTGAGCTGTGGGTACCCGTTGCAGTCTGGGTGCACAAGTGTGAGAGATGCTTTGCTTGGGTGGGGGCGAGGGGGCACTAGAGGATGACAGCCCCTGAGTGGGATGGGACACCCTTGTCTTTTGGGCAGGGGAGAGGAAGAGAGGAAGAGACACGAAGCCTGAGAGGCACTGAGTCAGAGAGACACAGACTCAGAGACAGGCAGATGCAGAGAGACACTGGGGAGAGAGCTTGGTAGAGACAACAGAGTTGGGAGACAGAGGAGAGAGGGAGGGGGGAAAGAGGTGGGCAGCAAGGAGGGGGCAGCCTGCCTGGTGGGGGAGGGGCGAGCCATTGCTAGAACCCAGAGGGAAAATGACAGTGATTTTTTAATTTTTTTTTTTTTTTTTGGCCACACCATGTGGCATGCGGGAATCTCAGTTCCCCAACAGATTTAACCTGTGCCCCCTGCAATGGACGTGTGTGGAGTCCCAACTACTGGACCACCAGGGAAGCCCTAATGGTGATTTTAAAAGACAGACAGAAGGGCACTCGAAAGAAAACGGGGCACAGAGAGTGACAGAAACAGGAGAACGATGGAGGTGACGGTGGGTATAAAGCACTGACAGGTGTACAGGGCAGGCCAACAGCAGAGACATGGCCCACAGGAGACTCCCAGCACCCGCACTCCAAGCCTCCTGGTAACCTGGAACCTCCCTGGACAGGCTTCCACCTGCCTATCCTAAACTTCTCTGGCTCCATGTTGCCTCCCAAAGGAAGCCCACCCTTCTCCTCTGATTTTAAAGGCCCTCTCAGATCTGCCTGCCCCACCCACCCCTCCTCTCTACATCCACACCCTCTCCCACATTCTGCCTTGGCCCAGGCTTCCATCTGGGGCCACCAGATGCTGGGCCCTGTCTTCCTGCATCCAGGAATTATAGGCAATGCCCAAACACACGTATTTAATGTCCATGAGTCACAAAGGAAGAGAAATTCCTACAAGAAAGCACATGAACAAGCCCATCAAGGGCTACTGGATTTTCACTTCCCACTGTATTATACCCAGATATTTAGAGTTCCAAATTTTTCTAGTTTTTTTCTTGGCATTGTTAAGTAAATGTGGGCATAGGCAGGTGGGGTATAAGCTCCAAAGAGGGTACCTGACTGAAGTTTGGGAGTCAAGGCCTCATTTGAAACTTCCAGACCTCACCACCTCTGGGAAGCCTTCTAGGATTTCCCCCAGCTTCGTCTTCCCCTGACTGCTCCCAGGCTCAGGGGAAAGAGGGATGGGAGGTGGTGGATAGTTTCAGAGAGGAGGTGTATTGGGGCTGGACTTTGAGGCTGAGTCCAGGTGGCCCAGAAAGAAAGAAAAGGAGGACGTTGCCAACAGAGGCAGAAAAATAGGCAGAGGGAACAGAGTGAGCGGAGACAGAGGCGGGAAGGGCAGGACTCAGCCCTTGGCGAGTCCTTGTCTCGGCCAGTTCCGGCTTCCCGTTCCCCCTTTCATCCCAAACCCACCTTCTTGCCTCCTCTCTGTTTCCTTCGTTCCAGACTTTTCCTTCACCCCCGCCCCAGTGCATGGAGACCCATGGCTTAGTGCGACCACGGGCAGGTTGCAACTGTGAAGCTGGGGTCACATTTGTATCCCAGTCCTAGCCTTAGAATAGGAAATGTCACACCCGTTTTGTGACCCCCGCCTCTCCCCCACCAAAACCTTCTCTTCTCCCCTTTTTCAACCAGCCAGCAGCACAGGAGGGAGTGAGTACAAAGCATTCAATCCAGCCCCTCAGGTGTGGGTGGGGAAACTGAGGCAGAGAGGCAGGATACTCAGCCCAGGTCAAGGCGGAGCCCTCCTGGAATCCCCAGCTGCTCTCGCTTTTCCACCCTCGGCCGCCTGCTCAGCTTCCTTCCTCCTTCCTCGTGCCCAGTCTCTGCCCTCTCCTGCTGCTTTCCTTTCTCCTCTGCCTCCAGCTCCAGATTCCTTCTTCCTCCTTCTCCCCATCTCCCTGCCTTGAGCAGAGCCGCCAGAGTCTCTCTCAGTCTCCATCTTTCTATATGTGTCCATCTCTGTGATTCTAAATGTCTGCCTATCTCTCTCTCTCTCTCGGCCCCCCTGCTTTCCTCTCCTTCTCTTCGGGCCAACCTTCTGGGCCCTCGCTGTGCGGTCGTTGTGTCTCCTCCCTTTCTATCTGTGTGTGTGTGTGTGTGTGTGTGTGTGTGTGTCCTCGAACTCTGCCTTCCTGTTGCGTTTCCGCTTTCTCTCTGTCCTCTCTCTCCCTCCAGTCCCCCACTCCCCACCTCTCCCTTCCTCCCCGCTCCTGACCACACTCCTCACCCAATTCCAGCTCTCCCCCCACCCACCCCCCCACACCAACTCTGTCCTGCTCTGTGTCCTGTGAGACATGCCACTCCCACTCAGATCCCCTCCACACACTCACACATGTGCACACACACACACACACTCGCCCCACCCCACTCTGATCATCCATCAGGCCCATCATGTTCCAATTAAGAGCCTTCCAGCAGCCCCCACCGCTGCTTCCCGCAGGAAGGAATGGGCACTGGGGGGGACCCAGGGGTCTGCACCGCCCTACCAGCCTGTATTGGGAATAGGCACCTTCCAGCAGCTGGGAGGGGATCGAGACCGCCAGAGAGGAGCAGAAGGCATCAGAGAGGAAAGCAAGGCGCTCCTCCAGCCTGGACCCCGGGCACCGAGCATGTGGCCAGATATTATTTTAATAAACTCGGCACATCTTGCCCTCACGCCAGCTGCTGCACACCCTCTCTTATCCTGTGGATCTCATTTATTCCTCATTAGCAAAATCACCTGTTTGTCAAATAAGGACAGCTCGGTGAGACATTAAATTGCGCTGAAGCTGAGGCGGGGTGGGGGAGGGGGCTGGGGGCCACTGCGGGCAGTCAACCAGGAGGATACAGCAGGAAGAAAGAGGAGGAAGGTGGAGGTGACTTAAACTCCAACTTTGCTCGGGCCACAGGGGAAGTCCCCAGGTGCTGGCAGCCCCACCCCACTCCAAGAGCTGACCCATATCCACAGCCACAGTGGGCTGGTGTGGGGGATGGGACGGAGCTGGAGATGCAGGGGTCGGGGAGAATCAAGCTTTCCAGCGACACCAGTTGGGGAGGCTGTCAATCAAGGTTGGAGGGTTGAGGGTGGGGGCAGGAATTGGGCAGCCCGCTTCCATCCTTTGGAGAACTGGCATGGGAGAGAGTCCTGAGCCAGTGGATTTTTCATGCAACAATGCAACTGCATTTCTCCAGCAAGGAAAAGTTGTATCTCATTGCAGTTAAGCCCATGAGATCCCAGAGTCAGGCAGAAGTGGGTTCAAATCCACCTTCGGCTCCTTTCCGGCTGTGCAAGCTCAGGAAGGTCACTTCACCTCTCTGAGCCTCTCTCTGGCAACTGTAAGATGGGGCTACTGTCAGTGCCTACCTTCTGAGGTTGTCTGGGCGATTATTCAGTGAGTCAGCACACAGACACACTTATCCTGATGCCTGAATCAAAGGAAAAAAGATTAGACTCATTCTTTGAGCACATCAGCTTGCAGCCAGGTAGAGAAGGCAGCTGTAATATCACCACAGCTTCTGATTCCATAATTGTCCTTCGCTTCCTCCTTGAAATCCTCTTTCCCTGGCTTTCAGGACCTTGGTCAGTCACCCAACTGTCTCATCCGCAAGTGCCAGCTCCTTGAAATCAGGGTCTATGGCTTCTTGACTCACCTCTAACCCATAGTGTATGTTCAGGAACTGTTTGTTGACTGACTAATGGACCAGTCACTTCCTAGTTCTTTGGAACTTCTTGGATACCCTTTTCTTCCTATGCTCTAGTCCAGAACCACCCAGTAGAAATACAATGCAAGCCACAAACGTAATCTTATATTGCCTAATAGCCTCATTTTTAATAGCAAAAAGGAATAAGTGAAATTAAATGTATTCATCTAGTTTATTGAACCCAATGTATTCAAAATATTATTTCAACATACAATAAATTTTTAAAATCACTAATAAAACATTTTACATTCTCTTTTCCACCCTAAGTCTTTGAAACCCACTGTGTGTTTTACTGGAGAAGGCAACGGCAACCCACTCCAGTACTCTTGCCTGGAAAAATCCCATGGACGGAGGAGCCTGGTGGGCTGCAGTCCATGGGGTCGCGGGGAGTTGGACACAACTGAGCGACTTCACTTTTCACTTTCATGCATTGGAGATGGAAATGGCAACCCACTCCAGTGTTCTTGCCTGGAGAATCCAAGGGACAGAGGAGCCTGGTGGGCTGCCATCTATGGGGTCGCACAGAGTTTACATTTTTAGTGCATATCAATTCAGACTGGCCACATTTCAACTGCTTAATAAGCATATTGAAGGGCTTAGTTCTAGATCTTAGCTAGAGAGCACCCTTTGAGAGGTCCTTAGAAGTTCAGAGTCTTCCAGTTTTACCCCATGCCTCCTAAATCGGAATCTGGGTTTTTGAAAAACTTAAAATTTTGAGACCCGTGTAGATGAGCATGAGGTTGCAGAAATAGTACAAAAAGATCCCGTATACCCTTCCCCCAGCTTCCCCCAGTGGTAACGTTTTTCATAACCATAGTGCAAATCACGACCAGGAGATCTATCCACACACCTTATTCAGATTTCACCAGTTTCACTTTCCCACTTTTAGTTTTCACTCACTTGCCTGTGTATTGAGTTTTATGCAATTTTGTCACCACCACCATCCAGACACAGAACGTCTATCACAAGGACCCCTCGTGCTACTGTGTTAGAGACACAGCCAACCCACACCCTCCTGCCTTTCTGATGCTTTCCAGCCAGATCCCTGGGCGATTCATGTGCATGTTAAAAATCAAACACAGAAAGCGTTACCATCTCTTATATTTTCTTTCAATCCCTCGACTGAGTTGAGGGCTAAAGTCTTAGTATGGAACCAGTATTTCCTTAACTTCTCTCTGACCCATGCTAATCCCCATGGGACCCTGAGCAAGTTATTGGGCCTCTTGGCATCAGGTTCTTCATGTGTACAATGGGAACCATAATCCTATCCATCCGTGGGATTAAATGAGGTGGTGCAGCGAAATGCGTTTTAGGGGGCTGAGCCGATGCAAAACTCTAGGAATCTCCTCCCACCACCTACCCCCGCTCTGGCCAGGCTTCCTTTTTTTTTTTTTTGGCCACAACACACACCACATGCAGGAACTTGGTTCCCGGACCAAGGATCGAACCAGTACTCCCTGCCGTGGAAACCCAGAGCCTTAACCACTGGACCACCAGGGAAGTCCCCAGTCTTCCATTCTCAAATGGCAAGCTTCAGTTGTTCATTGCAGCATTATATACAATCAGGATGTCTGTTAACCATCTCCAGATTCAACCAGAGGAAAGGGTCAGGCTCATGATAGCATACCAATGCCAGGGAGCATCTTGGCAGTATTTAAAAATTCATCTTCTAGGTGGCTCTTAACAAAGAGGGAGAGTCTTGTCATTTTACTAGTTTTCAAAATGAAAGAGAAATAGGTGGTTAAACATTCACACAGTTCAGACATACAGAATATACATTTAAATTCCCCTATTCCCATTCCCATCACTCCAACCTCAGAGGAAATCACGGACCACAATTTTGTGTGTGTCTTTCTGGACAGTTTCTATGCAGATACAAAAACACCCACATGTAGAGTGTGTGTGTTTACAGAAAGAGTGTCAGGTTCTATACACAGATCGGCAACTTGCTTTTCTCACTCCACCATATATGTGCTAGGTTGTTAAATGAGAAAAACAAGTTACATAATGGCACCGTCAGTTTGATCCCAATTTTGTAAATATATGCATAGAAGATCCAGAATTCCGTATCCAAAAAATAAATAAGTAACAGCTCCTCAGAACTGGTTGGAGGGGGGTTGGGAAGAGGGTTGGGAGAAATATTGCAGACTGACATTTGATACCCAGTTCTATAAGGCAGGGGTCTCCACCCTCCAGTATCTAGTGCCTGATGATCTGAGGTGGAGCTGATGTAATAATACTAGAAATAAAGTGCACAGTAAATATAGTGTGCTTGAATCATCTCCAAACCATCGCCATCCCCCATTTGTCACGGAAAAAATGTCTTCTACAAAACCAGTCCCCGGGTGCCCAAAATATTGGGGACTGCTGCTATAAGGTAGACAGCAGTCACTTTCATGAGTCTCAGTTTCCACATCTGTAAAATGGATAGAATCAGTGGTTCTCAATCAGTCGCCTCCACTCCCCAGGGGACATCTGGCAATCTCTGAAGACATTTTGGTTGTCACAACTGTGGGGGCTGGTGCCACTGGCATCTGGTGAGTAGAAGCCTGGGATGCTGTTGAACATCCTCCAAGGTACCAGACAGCTCCTTACAACAAAGAATTATTTGGACAAAAATGTCTGTCTTGCCAAGGATGAAAAATCTTCGGTATAATAACCCCTGGATACCTCCCAGGGCTACCATGAGACTCCAGGAGGTGCCAATAACAGGAAACTGTTCTTATCATCATCGATGTTATTATTATCATGAAGCTGGTTATTGTCATCGGCAACAGTGGTGAAGAGCTGAATGTTTTTTCAGCCTCAAAGATGCTGTCTGTTGTCCAAGCCTCAGCTCCCAGAAGCCACTGAGCTGATTCTCCATCCGGGTGAGCACACAACGGTCTCAACATTTGCTCCAGGGACCAAGCCACGGGAAGACCCCTTCTTTCCCTGCTTGAAGCCAGAGGCAGCCGGGCACAAGGTGGGCACGCGGGCGGGCGGGTTGGCCAGAGCATGGCAGGCCTGGCGTGAAGCCCCAGCCGGCGGCCGACCGTCTGGCCAAGCCCCCGAGTGGGGACCCAGCTGCCCAGCCCGGGCTGCGGTCCTCTCTCCCTTCCCCCAGCGGCTCCCAGGGAGCAGGAATTAGCACGAAAGCTTCCTTCGCACCTCCGGAGCTCATTAGTTCCCCAGTCTCATTCTCCACCGAAGCTGGCGTCCTGCGTGTGGCATCATGCTTTACTGCTGGGCCTGTGATTGTGGCCGCTGGCCTCCCTGCCATCCCACCCGGGGGCCACTCCTTCCCATCTGCCTCCCTGCTCCGAAGCCTTCCCCCTTTGTCTTCTCCCCTCCGCCGCTGCCTGCTGCCCCTCTGGACTTCCTGACCTCCTTGGTACCTGCTCATCTTTCTGCTCCCCTGTCTCTCCTGGCAGCCGCATCCCAGCCTCCTGCTCCTCGCTGCCCCTGAAGCAGACTCTGAACCCTGAGCCCCTCCTCTACCTCTGTACTCTGAGCAGACAGGGGACTTGAGAAACTGGCCTTGATTGTGATCATTCTGCAAATGTGGAATCTGAGACCCACAGAACGTCAGACTCCCCCAAGGTCAAACAGCGGGCTGGAGAATAATCCATGCATTCATTCACTGAAGTCATTTCGAAGTCATTCTTATTTTTTTGGTGGAGCCAAAAAACCTTATCTCCCCCACCAAGATCTTAGTTCCCCCACCAGGCATAGAACCCTCGCCCCCTGTATTGAAAAGGCAGACTCTTAACCACTGGACCGCCAGGGAAGTCCCTGAAGTCATTTTTCCCAGAACTTCTAGGCAGTTCCTCCTTCCAGCCCAACTGTGCCAAAAGCCACAGACCCTAGCCTTGCGTAGCTATCAGTTTAGATCAGGGATTGGCATACTTCCTGCAGGGTCAGATAGTCAATACTTTTGGCTTTGCAGGCCATAGAGTCTCTGTTGCAAGTCCTCCACTCTGCCGTTATAAGGGGAAAGATGTACACAAATAGACTTCACTGTGTTCCAATATAACATTATTAACAAAGACAGACTGGGCTAAATGCTCCCTGAGGGCTTTAATCTCCTAACTCCTGATTGAGGGGGTTCCTGATTCTTAGATTTCTCCTGGTCAGCAGCCTCGCTGGTTTTCTTTTACTTAATTATATGGGGTTGTATTTGGATAAAGGGAATTTCTACCTTCACATTCCCGACCCAAGGGATGGCTGGGGGCAAAGGTTGACCAGAAGGTCCAACCCCTAGAGGCCAGTTTATAGGAACTTAAAGAGTGGGGCATGCTTGATCATGGTGGCCAGCCTGGGTGCCCCAGCCCACGTCTTCAAGTGAGTCCTGGTTGTGTGTCCACATTCAGACAGTCTCCCAGGTCCAGGCTGGATTTTTCCAGCCCTACCATGCAGTCTTGAAGCCCAGGGAGAGAACCTGAAGCTAGAAATTGAGCTGTGGGCTTCTTTTCCTGACTAGAATCTTGGAATCAAATCCTTGGTTTCCCCATTATTAACACTGGGGGTGCCTGGTCTTTCTCACAAGTGGGACCCAGGATAATCTGAAAGCACAGTGCACATGTGTGCATGCACCTATACACAGATACTCCCCAGAATTACTCATTCACCCCTAAAGGGAGGTAGGAAATTCTACTTCTGACACTCACATAGTGCTACTCTCTGAACATAAGTCAGCCACACTGGGGTAGGGTAGGTAGTGCAATGGTTAAAGAGGTGTATTCTAAAGCCCAACTGCACCTCTTCATAGCTGAGGTCCCTGGGAAAATAGTTAATCACTGTGGCTCCCATCTCCCAGGGTTGGAATGAGGCCGAGCTGTGATTGCATGGGACATCCTTAAGCGCAACAGCTGCTATTATTATATCATCACTATGTCATTTGATCAAAACACTCTGGAGGGGTTGGATGAGAAGAAACGTACCATGATTCCCATTCTACAGATAAAGAGACTCAGGAGAAGTCATATACCCAGTGTGGTGGATGCTGTCTTGTGCTACCCAGGATCCAGACTGACTCTCATTCCCCAGTTGTTGGCAGTGGTAGCTTCTAATGGTTCCCAGCTTCATGCCCTCCCTAGCACCTGCCATGAGCTGAAGGGAGCCACCTCACTCAGGGTTCTGCCTCTCCTAGAGCAGCTTATATCCAATGACTTGGTTGAGGCAGGAGATATAATGGCCAAGCCCCCTTTGCCTGCATTTGGGGCATCTCTGATAGGTCACCCCAGCTCCTGAGCTCCCCTGAGATGAGCTGAGGCCCCCGTTGCAACCACAGCACAGCCCAAAGTCTCTCTCTGTCCACCCTGCTTCCCTCACTTCCTCCCAGGAGCTCGTCCTGAGAGCACTGCCCAACCAGCCACCTGCATGCCCATCTCCATCACGGTTTCCTTCCAGGGAACCCGTCCTGAGACATCCATTTAATAAACGGTAGAGCCTGGACCAGACCCTGAGCCCTTCTTGCCTTTTCTTCAGAGAGAAGAGAAATGTGAGCCTGCAGATAGCAAGGACAGCCAGTTGTATTCTCCCTGTTGGCTGTGAGCTTCTTTAGCTGGGTGGAAATGTAAAGACAATATTAACGACAACAGCAATGGCATCACCACTTCCAGGCTAGGGTAGTGAGGGAGTTCCCAGACTCAGGTGTGCATCTGGATCACCAGCAGAGAAGACGGTTGCTGAAACGGAGTGCTGGAATTCATCCTCAGAGTTTAGAATTCAGTAGGTCTGAGGCGGGACTTGCAAATTTGCATTTCTAAAGGTTTCCAGGTGATGCTGATGCTGCCAGTCCAGGAAATACACCTTGAGGACCACAAGTTGAATGGACAAAAGCATAAGGTCTAGATTCAAAGAGACCTTTTAAATCCTGACACCACCTTTTGGGGGCTGTGTGATCTTGGGCAAGTTACGTAAGCTCTCTGAACCTCTATTTTATTATGGGGTAAATGGATGTGGGTGGAACCTACTCTGGAGGGTTAACTGGAAAATCCAAAAGATCATGAATGTAAAAATACCCAGCATGGGCTTCCCTGGTGGCTCAGTGGGAATCCACCTGCCAATGCAGGAGACATGGGTTCGATCCCTGGTCTGGGAAGATCCCACATGCCAAGGATCAACAAAGCCCATGCACTCAACTACTGAGCCTGCTCTCTAGAGCCCGGGAGGGGCAGCTACTGAACCCAGGTGTCACAACCACTGAAGCTGTGAGCCCTAGAACCTGTGCTCTGCAACAAGAGACAGCACTGGGTAATGCAGCAAAATGCAGCCCTTGCTCCTCGCAGCTAGAAAAAAGCCTGCACAGCAACAAAGAACCAAAAATAAATAAATTTTAAAAAATAAAAATAAGATTAAAAAAAAAAAACACAGCCCAAGAGAAGTGCTCAGAACACAAAATCTGTAATCATTACGTCCATTAGACTAGAGCACAGCACAAGCATAAGTTCATTATTATTTTCACCACTGGTAGCAGGTAGCCCTGTATCCTCAACTCCCAAGGCTACCTCGTCCTGTCTTCCTCCCTCTCGCCTTGCCGTCTGGTTCTCCCCATTGTTGAGAGGAGCAAACCGAGGCGATGGCTTCCCCAAGGTCAGAGGGTCAGCCAGGACTCTACCGTTCTCACCATCTTTTACCTCTGTACCTTCTCAGGACCCGGGCTGGACTCCACTGACAGGAAGTCTTCCCAAACAAGAAGAGAATAAAGAGCTTCCTGTCCACACCAGAAGAAAAACAAACCCCACCACCCTCCATCCCTCGCTAAGGAAATGATGGATTTCTGTTATTGTTGTTGTTGAAATCACTACCAGGGGAAATAGATCAAGGGACATTTTGCCGGTGAGAGAGCGTGCTGTGTCACCGAGGAGAAGAATACGCATCTCCACCATACTTATTGCCTTTTCCTGGCACGCTGCTTCTCCTCGCCACAAACCTCAGGGTGGGGGCAGGCTGGGACTCAGCTCCTGGTGTTTCTGGACGGAGGAGAGCTGACCTGGCCATGGCTGGGGGTGAGGGGCAGTCTTCAGCCTTATCCATCCCCTTTCCTCTTCTGCATCCCCATTCCCCCCTCCACATGTATCTATTGTGGGGTGCTTAACCAGTTAAATATCTAATTTTATTATCCCCCTTGTATAGGTGGTGAAGGTTAGGGATTAGATGATGGAAAGTGGGTGGGGAGGATACAAGAAAATATTGTTTACAGGGGATGATACATCTGTGGTCTGTTTGAAAAACAACCACACAAGCCACATATTCTGGGGCCATTTTGCTTTCAAATGTTCACGGTTGCTGTCCCCACAAGAGACACACAAACAGATGTCCATGTAGAGTATCCACATTCTAGTAGAGGAGATAAAATGGTCACGTGCGTGCATGTGTGTGTGTGTGTATGTCCATTCACTAGTTCTGTTCAAGTGTAGACAGATCTGTGGTGTAGATGGATCAGCTTGACCCATCTGTCTTTTGGCAGACCTTCAACATTTCACCAAAAGATTGGGCTGAACCATGTGGATCGGACCTCTACTAACATTCTCACCAGCTTCCCTCTCCCCTACCCTTAAGCCTCATACCAAGAAGTGGAGAGAATAAGGGTTTTGTACTCTGTCCTCTGTTTAAATGCCGGTCCACTAAATTACCCACTGTGTGACCTCAGACAAGTTTTTTTAAATTCCATAAGCCTCAGTATTTTCATTCATAAAATTGGATCACCTGGTCTACCTCCAGGGGATTTGACTAGAGAATTAAATGAGATTAATCATGTATATTCGGAGAAGGCAATGGCACCCCACTCCAGTACTTTTGCCTGGAAAATCCCATGGACGGAGGAGCCTGGTAGGCTGCAGTCCATGGGGTCGCTAGAGTTGGACATGACTGAGTGACTTCACCTTCACTTCACCCTTTCATGCACTGGAGAAGGCAATGGCAACCCACTCCAGTATTCTTGCCTGGAGAATCCCAGGGATGGGGAAGCCTGGTGGGCCGCCGTCTATGGAGTCGCACAGAGTCGGACACTACTGAAGCGACTTAGCAGCAGCAGCAGCAGCAATCATGTATATTAAATACTCAGAAAAATAATAATACTAGCTAACATATATAGAAATGAGCCAGGCATTGTTCTAGGTGTTTTCATATGGATGAACTCACTTAATCTTTGCAAGAACCTTGTGGAGAAGGTACTACTATTATCTCTATGTTACAGGTGAGGAAACTGGGGCGCAAAAAAGCAAGGCAACTTACCCAGATCAGGCAGCTAGAAGGAAGCAGAACTGGGATGCAAATTCAGACAGCCCTGCTCCAGAGTCGATGCTCTCAAGCATTCCATGATTCGGCGCAGTAGACACTCAGCAAAGGTTGATTCATTCCCTCTCTCTTTTTTTTCTCCCCTATTGCTCTCCAATCCCTGTCTGCCTCCACCAGTTTTAAAAAAAAAAAAGTTAGTTGCTTAGTTGTGTCAGAATCTGCAAACCCATGGACTGTAGCCCAACAGGCTCCTGTGTCCGTGGGATTTTCCGGGCAAGAATACTGAAGTGGGTTGCCATTTCATTCTCCAGGGGATCTTCCCAACTCAGGGATCGAACCTGTGTCTCCTGCCTTACAGGCAGGTTCTTTACCATCTGAGCTACCAAGGAAGCCTCCATTAGGGCACTGACCAAAACCCCAGCCCTAAATCCAGATGATCCTAAGAGGTCTGACCTCATGGTGACCAGCACTCAGGTGCTTGACTGAGTTTCTTTCTTCCCTGTTTCATCCATTGGGTCATTTCTGGTCATTGATATGGGACTGGCATGTTCAGATTCACCCTGAAGGATCACCATGAGTTCCCAAATCTTTGGGAATGATGACCCTGAAAACATCAGAGATCAAGGTTACGTGGAATCTATTCCATCCTTCAAAGCATCTAGGGGAAGAGTTTCCAGGGTGCCTCTCTCATTCAGAATCTTTGCTTTGGGAAAACATTCCCCGCTCTGATCCTACTCTGCTTCCTCCGGCTCTCAGCAGAAAGCTTTGCCAGCTCAGCAGCCCCAGTAACACCCAGAGTGAAATGGCCTCATTGTCAAACCTCAGCAATTTCTTCTCTGGGCAAAATAAATCCCCAAGGCCCCACATCAGCTCAACCATGGGCTTCCATGTCCCCTTGCCCTGCACCTCTTGGAGGGTCGGATGTGGCACGTGTTGGGTGTTTATCAATAGCTACTATCCCGGAAGAATGTGTGGGAACTTCAAACAACCTTTGAGGTGGGACTTGACCAGGCAGAGCAGCCTGGCAGGAAAGGAGATGAAGAAAACGATTTAAGGGAGAAGGACCAGCTTCCAGGGCTGGGGCTAATCCAAACAGAGCATGGGGATGTGGACAATGTGGCTAGATAAGTGTTGGGAGACCCTCACAGGTCAGTCCAAGGTGCTTGGACTTGACCTGATCGGCAGCAAGGAAGCATTGAAGAGTCTGAGCGGAGGTAAAGGACTTGGCTTTTGGATGGCAGAAGAATGTAGCGTGTGCCTGTCTTGGTTTTGATACTGATCAGGGTGCCTGGCCTTCCATTGACTAGAGGCCAGGCAAGAAATTCAGGCAAAGCTTTATTGGGAACCCTGGCCACAGGAAGGAGTGAAAACAAGTAACAGTTTCCCTTGCTGGCTTGTTTGCTGAAGGAGGAAGGGGAAGAGCTGGTTCTTTATATGGGAATGACGTTAGGGTTGTGTCCAGGAGTCTGGCTGGAAGGATGGCTTAGGTGTTTTGCCCACCACTCTGATGGTTTTGAGTGCAGAGGGTATATGCATACCCTACTTTCCATTTTTTGTTTTGTTTTGGTTTGGTTTGGTTTGTTTGTTTTGTTTTGAGGGTGTTTTTTTGGCTGAGCAGCACATGGGCTCTTAGTTCCCAGGCCAGGGATTGAACCCATGCCCCCTGCATTGAGAGTGCAAAGTCCTAACCACCAGAACTCCCAGGGAAGCTCCCACTTTTGCTCCAGAAGTGGCAGTTGGACCTTTTTGGTCTTTCTGTATCTTTGTCTGAAATTTGCCCCAACTGAGCATCAGTTCAGCTCAGTCACTCAGTCATGTCCAACTCTTTGTGACCCCATGGACTGCAGCATGCCAGGCTTCCCTGTCATTACCAACTCCCAGAGCTTGCTCAAATTCATGTCCATCAAGTCGGTGATGCCATCCAACCATCTCATCCTCTGTTGTCCCCTTCTCCTCCTGCCTTCAATCTTTCACAGCATCAAGGTCTTTTCCAAGGAGTCAGTTCTTCCCATCAAGTGGCCAAAGTATTGGAGTTTCAGCTTGAGCATCAGTCCTTCCAATGAATATTCAGGACTGATTTCCTTTAGGAAGGACTGGTTTGATCTTGCAATCCAAGGGACTCTCAAGAGTCCTCTCCAACACCACAGTTCAAAAGCATCAGTTTTTCAGCGCTCAGCTTTTTTCATAGTCCAACTCTCACATCCATACATGACTACTGGAAAAACCATAGCCTTGACTGGACGGACCCTTGTTGGCAAAGTAATGTCTCTGCTTTTGAATATGCTGTCTAGGTTGGTCATAGCTTTTCTTCTAAGAGCAAGCATCTTTTAATTTCATGGCTGCAGTCACCATCTGCAGTGATTTTGGAGCCCCCAAAAATAAAGTCTGACACTGTTTCCACTGTTTCCCCCTCTATTTGCCATGAAGTGATGGGACCGGATGCCATGATCTTAGTTTTTTGAAAGCTGAGTTTTAAGCCAGCTTTTGAATGTTGAGCCTTAAGCCAACTGAGCTTGTGCACAGTTATTTTCAGTTCCTTTATGGTTTCTTTGTATTTTGTTGATCAGGGAAAGGTTTGTCCAGGTGCAAGCACATTGCAGCATGACAGCAAAGGCTCCCAGGTCCCAGCCTGTCTCAGTTTGGTTCCCCCAGATGGGGGATTCAAATGCTGGTGGTTTATTGGGGAGGTACTCTCAACAGGGAGAGGCGTGAGGAAGCAGATATTATTAAGGCAGTTGCCGCTGTGCACAACTGGGGCTTAACCCACTGGGAAACGTGGGAGACTGCACACCGTGCACCTCAGGGCCATTCCCTCCCATGGGATAAGAAAGCCTGAGTTCTTGTGTGTCTTTAGTGAGGGCTGCTTGCCTTGCCAGCCTGTGCCCTGGGAAAGTGAGAAGCATCAGGCAGAAAGTAAACATCCTTTCCCCAAGCAGAGCTCAAGGGCTGAGTGGGTACGGATGGGACCCTGACAGTGTCTGCTTCAATGTGCGGTAGATGTTCACTGATTGAATGAATGACATTCTGTGTGCCTGGCATTGTGCTGAGCTCTGAAAACGTAGAGCTAACCTCAAGCCCTTGAAACACTCATGCCAGTAGTGAAGACTGATACACACAATAGAGTGAACCATAATGAAATAGTTGAGTGCAAACGAACCCAGGAGACATTCGCCTATTTTTAGTCATAATCAGTCGTGAACACCTTATGGGGGATTCATGTGAGCACTGTGTTTCCCAAGTGTATTCCAGGGATCTCCACTCCTAGGAGATGCTCTGAGGGGGAGAAAAAGAACTGTGGTCAAATCACATGGCAAATACTATATACACTATACTCAATAGTCAGGACATCGTAAAGGCTCTGGTAAGTCCTGCAAAGAAAGAAACTGACTTCACTTTGTTTAACCCAGAGTTGACATAAATATTTGACTTATTTATTGTCTAAGGTTCAAGTCCAACCCAGCAAAACTGGGCCAAGCAAGTCACTGGAATCTCAACCCTTCTAAGCTGAGGGAAGAGCACACACAGCTGTGTCCAATCAAACTTTCTGCCGTGATGGAAGAGCTGTCAATCTGGGCTATTCAATATGGTAGCCACATGGAGCTCTTGAGCACTTAGAATGTAGCTAGTGCAACCGGGGAACTACATTTTAAAAAAATATTTAATTAATTTAACTTTAAGCAACTGCACCTGGCTGATATTTCCATTATTATTGGGCAACAATTTTCCCTCACCATCTAATTTCTGCCCAATGCCTGGGCTTTTCTGTTGAGATTGGACCAGCTAGGCATGGCGATTGGCACCACACGGGCCCTCCCATAAATCACCATCTCTGTACATTTATTGAGCACTTACTGTATGCCAGTACCACACTAACAGCTTGATTTAATCCTCCAACAACCCAGGGAGGTGGGTGCTCTGCTTATCAAATCCACGTTCCAGACAGGAATATGAGACAGGGAAGCCCTGTATGTTCAAACGCCCACAACGGAGAAGTGATGGACCCAGGATGTGGGTCTGGGTCTGCCTGACTCTTAATCCCCCGAGATGTTTCTATGCCCAGACTGGCTTCTAGAACAAGCTGAGAACCAGTCCTGGGATCCAGCAGTGAGACCCTTACATGTATCCTTCCTTCAAAGGACACATCCACTGCAGGGGAGGGCAGCAGGCGAGTTTACCGCTCCTCACAACACGGGCGAGATTAGAGCTCAGAGAACACGCTCCCAGTCCCCTTCCCATCTCCTCTGCCCGGCCTGGCCCAGGCCCCAGCCTCACAAAGCAGCCCCGGAGGCCCCGCCCGCCTGGCCCCCTCCCCCGACGCCGGCAGCGGCGTGTTGTGCCCGGCAAGCTGGGGTACATGATCTCATACCTTTCATCCCTTGCCGAGTTCAGATAAATCTCCCCCTCCTCTCCCTCTACAGCTGAAAGTCGTCAGGTCTAGCTAGGGTTTCTCCCACTTATGCAGCTCATGAATATTTAACAGCATCTGCCGTGGAAGCGATAAAGCCCTACCAATCCTTGACAAATATGGCCTAATCTTTTCAATTTCGGGGTGCAAATATGCCTTCTGAGTCCTGTTTGTCACCTAGATTAATGGCCCAGGGTCCCATAATCCTTTGGTGCTAATTCAAGTGGTGGCTGGTCGGCGTGTGCCTGCCAGAGGGGTGCTGGGATATACACACACGCACACACGGAAGAGTGATTAGTCATGTGAGGATTACTTGTAGTTTGGGTGTGTGTGAATGCACCTCTTGTGTGTGTGGTTTGTGTGGGTGTGCATATGTGTGTGTGTGGCTTCCCTTTGGCTCAGCTGATAAAGAATCCGCCTGCAATGCAGGAGACCTGAGTTTGATCCCTGGGTTGGGAAGATCCCCTGGAGAAGGGAAAGGCTACCCACTCCAGTATTCTAGCCTGGATAATTCCATGGACTGTTTAGTCCATGGGGTTGCCAAGAGTCAGACACAACTGAGTGACTTTCACTTTCACTTCATATATGTACATATAGCCTATGGTTTTGTGTATCACAGCTCTGTTTACAAGTATTTGGGTGTATGTTTCCAGGAGGAGTTGTGTCTGTACCTGAGTGTATGCTATTTATATGAGTGTGTATCTCTGTGTGTGTGAATGTGTGAGTGTTTGCTGGGGACACTAGATGTCATGCCTGTGTGTCTAAGGATGGGGAAAATGGCACCTGTAAATCAGTTGAACTTCTGACCTGATCTTTTGCCCCTTGTATAGGTGGTGATGGGGAGGGACTAGACGATGGGTAATGGGTAGGGAGGACACAAGGAAATACTCTCTACTAGGGATGATACGTCTACAGTCTGTTTGAAAAGCAACCACACAAGCCATATTCTGGGGCCATTTTGGTTTCAAATGTTCTTGATTGCTATCCCCATGAAAGACACTCAATCAGATGTCTGTGTAGAGTATCTGGAGCTTATAGTCTAGTGGAGGAGATAAAATGGGCATGTGTGTGTGTGTTTCAGTGCTTTTATACACCAGTTCTGCTCTGTGTAAACAGAAATCCACAGTGGATTGTCTCCTTTGCTCTCCCCCTTTCTGTCTCTCTCTTTTGGCCAACCTTCAGCCTTTCAGCAAAAGGTTGAGTGGAGACCATACAGGTCTGGCCTCTGTTGATATTCTCACCACCTCGGTTTGCTTCTTTTCCAGATCTGTTCTCAGCTCAGCAGAAGCTGGGGAAGGAAGATGTGAGGGTGTGAGGTCCCTCCCTGCAGCCCAGTCGAGCCACCACGAAAGACCCAAGGCCCTCCTTTTTTCCCTCTCCTCCATCACTAGCATCGGCACCGCTTACCTGGGGTGGCAGTGAGGCAGGGGAGGAGCAGCATGGCGGATGGAGAGGGGCAGTCTAATCCAGGATGGGGCTGGAGGAGGGAGCAAAGTGCAGAACGCAAAGAGCTTGGACCAAAACTGGGGACCAATGCACGATGTCATCCTCATAGCGTGAGATGGTGCCTTCATGTCAAACACACCTATGTTCAAACATAAAGACAAAAGTGCCCCCATCCCAAGGAAGAAGCAAGTACCTTCCCTTCATTCCTTGAACACATGTTTCTCTAGCACCAACTAGGTGTGCATCTGTGCACAATGCAGGCACACATCCACGATGTTTGGACCTGGCTTTGTTCTGTGCTGAGGACACTGACCCAGAGAATAGGGTGCTTTGCCCTTGGTCCCCCGAGACCCAAAACACAACATGCTAAGCTGTGGTGAGAAAAGTGGGGAATAAGATGGGAGCTCCCAGGCTTTAACAGCAATGGCAGAGCTGAGTATATATTTCTAGAAAAGAAGAGAGTTTCATGGACAAATGTACCAACCCCACCAAAACATGCCATGGAAGGAACAAGACAGAGGAAGTATTTTCAGTGGTCAGCGGTGTTGATGCTAGAATCAAATGGGATCGCTTTTCAATCCTTGATCAGACACTTGTAAGTTGTGTGACCTTGAACGAGTCATTGCTCTTTCTACAGCTCAGTTTCCCAAGATGCAAATGGGGGTGATAAGCAGGACTGTTGCTCTTTGGGGGCTGGGTTGAAGGGTTACACACCTGGCGCCTGGTGTGTGCTCATGAAGGTGAGCTGTTGTTGTTATTATTATCTTAGGACCTGCGGTTGAAGGTTCCACCCTAACTTCACCCTCTCCTCCCTCAAGGCTAAAAAATTCTAAGTGTCAGTGCCCACAAACACCCTTCCTATGTCCTAGCCAGTAGGGAAAATATAGACTGTTTCAAGACCTTTTCCCTTGTGTAAGGAAAAGTTGAATCAGGCAGTTCCCATGGCTTTCTAGCCACCAGCTGCCCCACCCTTTGGAGACCTACATGTGCAGTGGCCTCTCTTGGATTACATGCATCTCTGTTACACTTTTCCAGGGCGGTGAATTCCCGATCTGAATCCTCAGCACCTAGTAGGTGCTCAGGAGCCATAAGTCTGGTTGATTTGCAAGGGATTTTATACTTTTCCAACCCCTTTCCTGCCTGTTTTCCCACTTGGTCATCACCAAAAGTCAGTGGGGGGTGGGGGCACAGGACAAGGACACAAGGCCTTACTGAACTGCTGAAGAATGTCAGCCAAGATCACAAAACAAATGACTGCCAAGTCAGGTCTATAGTCTGTATTTGCTCAATTCTTAGGACACAGGCTGAAAGACACAGATGTTCCCATCAAGGGTTAAACAAATGGCCCCCATGTGATCTATGGGCAATGGTTTCTCAATCTTGGGACATTTGGGGCCAGCTGATTTCGAGTTGTAAAGGCTGTCTGGTGAACTGTAGAACATCTAACAGCAACTCTGGGCTCTGCTCACTAGCTTCAAGTAGCCTCCTTATTTTGGAGACAATCAAAAATGTCTCCAGACATTGTCAAACATCCCCTGGGTCCAAAATTGCCACTCATTGAGAACCATAGTGCAGCCTTTACTAATCATCAAAGAAGGGCAAATGAAAATTTGGAAATGCCATTCACAACCCCTATACTATTTTTCAAAACCTCATCAGCTAATGCTTGCGATGTTGTTGGTAAATGGTGCAAGCCTCCCAAGATGGTTCAAATAAAAAGATTTTAATGAAAGGACTGCTTTTGAAGATGTACGGAGAATCAAGAGAATCCGTAAGAAAGGTTGAAGAGCCCAGAGGCTAGCAACAATGGGGGAGCTGTCCCCCGACCCTAGTGCTGAATGGGAGGAAATGGTTCCAGGAAGGCACAGTGAGGTTTGGGGAGGGACCATAGGAGTTGTAGTCTGGAGGGACAAGAGTGGTTCAAGGCAGTGTAGAAGCCAGGAGGGAGCCAGGAAGCAATAACCCAGTCTTTCTTTCCTCTCACTTCCAGTCTTTTGTGGGAGCCTTCCGTTGCCAGATATGTAAGCCCCAAAGCAAGAGAGCCCAGGAAGTATATTCAGCTTTGTAGGGCACAGAGCAGGGCAGAAGAAGGTAGAGAATGAATGGGTTGATGGGGAATAACCAGCTCCCTGCTCAATGCCTTAAACCCTACCTTGCACATTTATTCTGAGAAACAATTCCTTAGAAACCAGAAGATGGACGCACAAAGATGTTCACTCAGTGATATCAAGAATTCGCCAAATCTGCGCCTAATCCAGTGCCCTTTCTGCCACAAAATACCCTCTTGGGACATTTCTGCTCCAGGAAGAGGCTCCATCATTCATTCAACAGGCCCCTAGGATTTCCAAGACCTGGAAGGGGAGTAGAGAAATGATTTCTTTCTGAGAAATTCTCTCCTGACCACAAGGGGCATACCCTTTATGATAACTGGGCTGGTACTCTGTGCCTACGTCACATGCATGCCCTCCTTGCCTTGGAAGACTTTTATTACACCTGCCTTGTGGATGAGGGAATGAGGCTCAGAGAGGTTAAGTCTCAGCCACAGGACACCTGGGGACGGCCCAGTCCTAGAGGGGCATCTGCTGGGAGCCTCCTACTTCCCCATCGCACACAGGCATGTCCCTCCGATGACCACTGCCTTGATCTAGTGTTTGCACGGGTGGCCACCTAGTAGAGGCGGGACCAGCCGTGATTGAGAAAACAAGAAAATGAAGGAGGTGGTGGTTTTCAGCCTCCTTGCCTCCCGCCTCTCAACCCCTCCCTCGGAGCTCCCTCCTGCCTGGGTTCCCTTGCAAAAGTCCATCCTGACACTTTGCATCCCCTTGCAGCCTTGCTGGTCACCATTCTCCCCTTTCCCCCCACACCCCTGCTCCCTCTCCAAGTCCTCTTTGGGCACCTCTGCCTTCTCTCCCATCCCTTCCTTCATCATCACACACCTCTGTCCCCCTTCCATATTTCTGTCTCGTTTCTTCATCAGCCTTTTCTTCCTCAACTGCTCTCTTCTTTCTCTTTCCTCTTTTCTCCCCCTTTTCCTCTCTGCCATCCTCCTCCTCCCCATCCGCCCCCACCCCATCCATCTTTCCCTGTCCTCTCCCCCTACCCCCTCCTGGCCTCTCCTGCTTCCTGACAAGGAGCGGTTGGAAAAAAGATGGATGGAAATGACACGCTGGCTCTGGCGTGACTGCCACCCGGTGATGCATTGGGAGCTGTCGCCGGCTTTCTGTGGGAGTCATACAGATGAGACGGTGACCCCTCGCCACGCAGGGTCAAGGACACTGGAAGGGCAGAGGACCGAAGCCCTCAGAGGGAAGCTGGGCCAGTGTGGGCTGGTGGGCTCTCTCCTTGCTCTCTGGGCTCCAGCAGGGCACAAAGGGCCTAGTCAGTCCCCTCTGAGGTCTGTGTCCCTGGAATGAGTTCAACAGCAGAGCAGGAAAGCCAGGGGCATGTGCATTGGGCATCGCCTTGCACTCAAAGCAATCAAAACTCTCCATGCCTCAGTTGCTTCATTTGTAAAATAGGAACAGTAGCACCCACCTCACTGGGTTATTGGAAGGATTCAATAGCTAATCTGTGTGCAGAACTTAGCCCCGCATACCTGGTACCAAGTGAGCATCCAGGAACCGTGTGCTGTTATGAACTGACCATATCCCTGAGACTGAATATTGTCTGTGGACGGACAGCACGTGGCTGCACAGGTTATGTGAGAAGCACACAGCTCAGTGCCCAGGGCAGGGCAGGGGGTAGTGGAACACCCCCATGGCCTGTGGGCCTGCACATCCAGGCTGTGTTCTACGTGTCCTCTGAGTACAACCGAGGCAACCCCCTCAGTGACCCCACGACATGGGCGCTCTTATTCCCATTATACAGAGAAGGCAACTGAGGCCCAGAGTGGTTTGTTATGCTTTATGCTAATGAGACAACTCCTCTGCAGGGGATGTTGTAAGAGATAAAAGGTGACAATGCTCTCCCTCAGCTCTGCCTGCGAAAGCTGTGCCCCAAGATAGACACTTCCATGAGTCACACGTAGAATCTGGATGAGAAAGATTTGTTGAAAGTCTGGGCTGCTTTGGTGTCCTAGGCATCCTGTCTCATGATGTAACCAAGCCCTCTGGCGCCTGGAAAATGGCTGGGTATAAAGAACTGAATTTATTGCCTGCCAGGTACTCTTGCAAAGGGACCTGGGTAGACACAACTTGAGATTTCTTGGGGTAAACAGGGTGAAGAGGAAGAACCCAGCCAAAAGCATCACCTCATCTCTGGGCCCCAAACTGTCTTCCTGGAAGAAGTAGCTGATGACCTCTCAAAGTAGATCCAGCTGCAAAGCAAACACGCCGTGGACTTCCCTGGCAGCCTGTGGTTAGGACTCTCTGCTGCCATTGCAGAGGGCAAAGGGTCAATTCCTGGTCTGAGAACTAAGATCCCACATGCCATGTAGCATGTCCCCAAAAATCAAATAACAAAAACAAACAAAAAGGATGTAAAGGGACCGCACCTGTGGACAAGACCTGATCCCAACTCTTAGAACATAATCAGGATGAGTTTCTCATCCAGTGGGATTATAGGAGAATCTTTTTCTCTTGCCTTTTTGCTTGCTGTCCCAGTTCCATGGTGGCTTAGATGGTAAAGAATCTGCCTGCAGTGTGGGAGACCCAGGCTCGATCCCTACGTCAGGAAGATCCCCTGGAGAAGGGAATGGCAACCCACTCCAGTATTCTTGCCTGGGAAATCTCATAGACAGAGGAGCCTGGTGGGTTACAGTCCATGGGATTGCAAAGAGTTGGACACAACTGAGCGACTAACACTTTCACTTTCACTTACCAGTTAATACCCTGCTTATGAAATTAGAGACCATTTGGACTAAAGGGGAAAACCTTGGGTTTTGACATCAGACAGCCTGCCTTTTACTAATCATAGACTTTGCTCAGTCATTGAAATCTCTAAGCCTCCGTTTCCTCATGTGCAAATGGGGATGATAAAAATGCCTACCCAATGAGGTGTGTGAGAATTTAATGCACTCACTCATTCATTTGCTCATCCTTCAGCAAATATTTATTGAGCATCTACTATGTACCAGGCACTGTTCGAGGCACTGGAGATGCAGCAATGAACAAATTGTCAGAAATCCCTGCCCTTCTGGAGGTTGCAAGCTAATGAGAGGAGACAAACAAGAACATACACATACAAGAACACACAGAGGTGCACACACAGCCAGTTCACGTGGTTCCTTCCCCTGCCTCAGGCCCAGACTGTCCTAAGACATCCAGAGAGAATCAGCCAAGTTCCTGAAACGTCCCAGGGAGGAGGAAGCCCACACCCCTACAGGACCTTCTCACTCACCCTCCACTCTCCTCCCATGTTCATTCCTCCTTATTAAACATCTACTGTATGCCAGACACAGCACTGTGTGAAAAAGTTCCGTGTAGTTAAGATGACTCCTGTGTGTGTGTACATGTACACTCAGTCATGTCTGACTGTTTGCAACCCCACAGACTGTAGCCCACCAGGCTCCTCCGTCCATGGGATTCTCCAGGCAAGAACACTAGAGTGGGTTGCCATGCCCTCCTCCAGGGGAATCTTCCTGACCCAGGGGTCGAACCCACATCTCTTATGTCTCCTGCATTGGCAGGCAGGTTCTTTACCAGCTGAGCCGCTGGGGAAGCCCCACGATGACTCCTGCTTGTCCTCAAGTTGCCACTCTTTGGATGGCCGGCTCCTCCTCACCATTCAGCAGCACGTCCTGTCCTCAGAGGGGCTGTGCCTGAGTTTACTGATCTGAAGCAGCCCCTCTGCCACTCTTTCCCACCCTCTCCTCTATTTTTAAAATATTTATTTATTTGACTGCACTGAGTCGTCTTTGCTGCGTGCAGGCTTTCTCTAGTTTCAGCAGACGGAAGCTACTCTCTAGTTCTGATGCTCGGGTTTCTCATTGCGGTGGCTTCTCTTGTTGCTGAGCATGGACTCCAGGGCACACAGGCTTCAGCAGTTGCAGCTCCCAGGCTCTAGAGCACAGTCTCAGCAGTTGTGGCTCATGGGCTTAGTTGCTCTGCAGCATGTGGGATCCTCTCGGACCAGGGATCAAACCCGTGTCCCCAGCATCGGCAGGCAGATTCTTAACCACTCACCACTAGGAAAGCCCCCATCCTTTGCTTTATATCCTTCAGAGAGACCGTAACAACTGAAAAATCAACTTGTTCATTCGTTTCATTGTTTACTCAGTGTCTCTCCCACAAGACTAGACACCCCAGGAGGGCAGGGACCCTGTCTGCCTTGCGCCCGGCTGTATTCACAGCATGGAGCCCAGCATGGAGCACATAATAAGAGGTCAGTAGATACTCATTGGGTGAATAACAAAAAGAACACACAACGGCTGAGATGCCTGAGCCTCAAGGTGCTGCATACACCTCCATCCACCCCAGGCTTTGTTTCCACGTGCCCTCCTCCAGAGACAGCACCGCCAAGCCCAGCTGCCTCTCAGAAGGGTCTCTGGCTGTCTTGTTTGCTAATCAGTCACCTGATCTCCCCTCCACACTTGTGTGTCACGCTTGTTAGAAAAGCCGGGAGTCCCCACAGCCGTGTTTACTGCCGATCTGAAATTATCTATCGCTCAGGCGGCCTCCTTCGTCTGCGCATCAATCTTATCACCTGTGGAAGGAGCTGGCCTGGGGGCCCACTCTGGCCTGCTCTCTTTGTCTCCTGCAGGCATCAATTTCCCTCACTCCTGGCTTGCAAACCCCTCCTGGGTGGAGCTGCCCACCCCTTCCTCTGCATTGATGGATTTTCTGGATGAATGGACCCCTGGTCCCCCCTTTCCTCTGGCCCCTACAGCGGTGCACCTCCATTGTCCTCCCCCACCCCAGCAGGGCCCGACCTGAGGGCAGGGCCCCTAGAGCATCCCCCTGGAGATCAGGGATAAGGTCTGTCTGGTTCCAGGCTCATGGAGCCTCACACCAGGCAAGATCTCCCATCCTCTGCTTCCTAAGACTACTGGTCAAGGATTTCCTGTCTGCAGGAGATACCCTTGCTCTAAAAAAGAGGGAAGCTACCCTTCCTGGGTGACTTTTGTGTTCCAAACACTTCAAATACATCATCTGATTACCCCCATCTGATAGCTGAGAACACTATGGCTGAGGCTCAGAGAAGTAAACCAACTTGCCTAAAGTAACTCAGCAAGAAGGTGGCAGAGTGGGGCTTTCAGTAAAGGTCTAGCTGATCCCTAGATCCATATTTCCATCACCATCTCAGCAAGGAATTTCTCTGTGTTAAAACCTCAGTCCTTCCGGCTGCATTAATATGCCCATTTCTCTTAGTTCTGAGTCAGAAAAGAATTTTTTTTTTAAATCACCATGGCCAGTGGTTCCCAACCAGGGCCCATATTAACCCTCCCAGGGGACATTTGATAACGTCAGGAGACAATTTTGAGTTGTCAGTACTGGAGAGGGATGTTACTGGCATTCAGTGGGTAGAGGTCCAGGTTGCTGCTCCCACGACAAGGAATATTCAACCTGAAATGTCAAACATGAACCAGCCTTACTAATGAACTCCATGATGATGAAGATGTTTTAGACCTGTGCTATTCAAAAGGGTGACCACGGAGCCCTCAAAGTGTCCAGGGCAACTAAAGAACCGGACTTTAAATTTTGTTTAATTTTAATTAATGTAAAAGTAAATAGTCACACGTGGCTAGTGGATTTAACCCATTTTTTGCTAGATCAATCCTTTCTATCTTTAGAAATAGCTTTCAAGAACTGGGCTGAGGAGTGAAGGAAAATAGAACACAGAACTTGAGCCCCTTGAGAGGTCGGATACATCTGCGGATGACTTGTCACTCCTGAGAAAGAAAGAGCAAGACCAGAGAGAAAGGCAAGGAAGAAAGAACTGGAAAAATGTGATGACATTAACCTATAGACACACAGTGGTGCCTAGACATCCAGCTTTGCAAACGTACTTAGCTGTTTCTGAGCCTCAGACTGCCAATCTGTGAAATGGGACAACTGTGTGTAACTCACAACAGCTCTGCAATGAAGGGTTGAGGTTACAATAACCGTCTCTAGACTCTGTCATCTCATCTCATTGTCACAGTGATCCTCTGAAGCAGAGGGGGCAGGAATTAAACAACCCGACTGAGACTGAGGCGACCAAGACCCACAGAGGTACAGGGGCTCTGTCAAAGGGCACACAGCCGGTGGGCTCTACTGCATATAAGCTGTGGGACCCTGTGCATCCCTGACCCTCTCTGAGCCCTCAGTGTGCGCCCCTGTAAATTGGAGATGATCAAAACGTCTCAGTTCAGTTCAGTCACTCAGTCGTGTCCGACTCTGTGACCCCATGGACTGCAGCACGCCAAGCCTCCCTGTCCATCACCAACTCCCGGAGTTCACTCAAATTCATGTCCATCAAGTCAGTGATGCCATCCAACCATCTCATCCTCTGTCATCCCCTTCTCCTCTTGCCCTCAATCTTCTGTAGCATCAGGGTCTTTTCCAATGAGTTGGCTCTTCGCATCAGGTGGCCAAAGTATTGGAGTTTCAGCTTCAGCATCAGTCCTTCCAATGACTATTCAGGACTGATTTCCTTTAGGATGGACTGGCTTTGTGATAGTTAAGCAAGATTATGCAACAAGGCAAAATGCCTATCGGGGTGTAAGTGCTCAATATTAGCTGCTCTTATTTTATGTAACAAGCACTTGTGTGGCACCTATTCTGTGCCAGACGCTGTTCAAAGTGCTTCAGTCTTTCTTCACATCCTGACTCGTCCAATCCCATAACAGCCCTGTGAGATAGCATATCAATCAGCATCTGACCAGGAGACAGACACCTCTTTAAGTAGAAGCCCAGAAGGAAGTTAAGGCAAGAAATTGGTTACCAGGCCAGTGCTTCCCTCCACTTAGGCTGGAGGTACAGAGGAAGTGAAGTGACGTTCCCAGAGCCCAGTGACCAAGAGTCTCCTGCTGGAAGCTGGACCCACAGCTGGAAATGCAGCAGGAAGAGAGGCAGCTGCTGCCAGAGACGCCCCCAGGGCAGGGGGAGAGAGGGAGAAGTCCCCTGGCCTCTGCCTTCCCCTCTACTCTCAATGGCTAGACCCAGCTGACACAGGGGAGCCGGGGCTGGGCTGTCTGTGGGAAAAACAGGAGAGCAGGGATGGGATCCAAAGCCCAAGGCTGGCACAGTAGGGACTGTCCATTTCTCAAAGGAGGACACTGGGGCCCAGAAAGATTAAGCAACTTGCCTGAGGTCACACAGGCTCCCGTTAACCCAGTACCAATCAGTGCCCATAAACCCTACATTATGGTACCTCCCATATGATGGTTCAAGAGTCATTCAGAGTTTTTTTTTTTAATGAAGTATTGATGATGTACAATATTAAATACATTCCAGGTGTATTTAATAATAATATTAAATAATATTATTTAATAATTATTAAATAATTATTAAAATTAAATTAAATAATATTTAAAAATAATGATTCACAATTTTTTGTTATATGTGAATTAGACTCAGTTTTTTTTAAGATCCTTTTTCTTTTTGTTGTTGTTGTTTAGTCACTAAGTAGACTCTGAAACGGAGAAGGCAATGGCAACCCACTCCAGTACTCTTGCCTGGAACATCCCACGGACGGAGGAGCCTGGTGGGCTGCAGTCCATGGGGTCGCTGAGTCGCACACGGCTGAGCTACTTCACTTTCACTTTTCACTTTCATGCACTGGAGAAGGAAATGGCAACCCACTCTAGTATTCTTGCCTGGAGAATCCCGGGGATGGGGGAGCCTGGTGGGCTGCCGTCTATGGGGTCGCACAGAGTTGGACATGACTGAAGTGACTTAGCAGCAGACTCTGAAACCCCGTGGATGGCAACATGCCAGGCTTCCCCGTCCTTCACCACCTTCCGGAGCCTGCTCAAACTCGGCTCCACTGACTCAGTGAGGCCATCCAACCATCTCATCCTCTGTTGTCTCCTTCTCCTTCTGCCCTCAATCTTTCCTAGAATCAGGGTCTTTTCCAATAAGTCAGCTCTTCTTATCATGTGTCCAACATACTGGAGCTTCAGCTTCAGCATCAGTCCTTTCAATGAATAATTAGGGTTGATTTCCTTTAGGATTGACTGGTTTGATTTAAGTTTTTGGATTTCCCTCGCAGTGCATCAGTTAAGACTCTGAACTTTCACTCCAGGACACAGGTTCAATCCCTCCTTGGGGAAATAAGATCCTGTATGCTGCATAGTGTGGCTAAAAAAAAAAAATTTTTTTAATTTTACTTTTTTATTGAAGTATAGTTGCTGTATCACATTATATAAATTATAGATATAAACATAGATATTCACAATGTTTAAAGGTTATACTCCATTTATAGTTATTATAAAATATTGGCTATATTCCCTGTGCTGCACAACATATCCCTGTAGCTTAATTATTTTATACAGAGTAGTTTGTGGCTCTTTAGACCCTACCCCTATCCTGCCTCTCCCCCCAGCTCCCTCTCCACAGAGAACCACTGGTTTGATTTTTTTTTTTTTTTTGATGTGAACCATTTTTAAAGGCTTTATTGAATTTGTTACAGTATTGTCTGTGTTTCATGTCTTGTTTTTTGGTCTTGGGGCATGTGGGGTCTTGGGGCTTTCCCATTGGTTCAAATGGTAAAGAACCTGCCAGCCAATGCAGGAGACATGGTTTTGATTCCCGGGTCCAGAAGGGAGTAGATGGACTCCCGTCCAGTGTATCACCAGGGAAGTCCAAATCTTCTATTTCTAATTCACTTAGTGTATAGTTGAACGTGCTTGCTAGGTGGCTCAGTGGTCAATAATCCACCTGTCAATGTAGGAGACCCGAGTTTGATCCCTGGGCCTGGAAGATCTCCTGGAGGAGGGCATGACAACCCACTCCAGTATTCTTGCCTGGAGAATCCCATGGACGGAGGAGCCTGGCAGGCTACAGTCCATGGGGTCACAAATAGCTGGACACGAGTGAGCAACTAACACACACAGACACACACACACAGACACACACACACACACACACACACACACACACACACACACACACACACACACACACGGGATTTTAGTTCCCTGACCAGGAATCAAACCTAAACCCCTGGCATTGGAAGGTGAAGTCTTAACCACTGGATCAGGGAATCCCTGGTTTGTGTTTTTTTTTTTTAAGGTGCCACTGGTTTGATGCCATAGTGACTGGACCTTGACTTCTGAGTGACCAGGCAGGATGCACAGCTGGGGAGAGAAAGCAGACACCAGCCCTGAAGTCAGGCGGAGGGGCTGGGGTTTGACCTGGAGGAGGGCAGCGCCAGAGTGACCGGGAAAGGAGACAGCCACCTTCTCCTGCCAGAACCGCATCAGCAGCGATTTCCCCGAGGTGACGGGGACGGGAGTCGCCGACGGGACTGTTGCCCATTTGTACTCGCACAGCAAGCATTTTTCCACCCTTAATGGGGGACCCAACCAATCCCTGAGACACCCTATTTCTCTTTGTCTTTCCCCTGCCAAGTCAGCAGGCTGACTGATCTCCCCCGGGTGATTAATTTTCCCCTTGACACCCTGGGGAATGAGACATTTGTCCCAAGGGTAGGGAGACAAAGAGGCCGTGCTCAAGTACAGGCAGGCAGTGGGGCATCACGGGCCTGGCCCACTGTCCTGGGGAACCCGGCTCCTGGGAGGCCTGGGTAGAGGGCAAGCCAGCTGGGGGGCAGGGTTTACAGGGTTAGGGGGCCCTGGGGAAAGGCTGCCCAGAGTCAGGATTGCAAAACACAAGAGCCGAGGGAGAATGAAAGGCCCAGAGGAACATATTGGTGGATGCTCGAACCTCGCTGGGGAAGAAAGATGATTCTCACTGGACCCAGCTCAGGCTAGGTGTTAACAGCGCCATTGGCTATTCTACTTCCGGAATTGCTAAGACTCTGGATCAAATCAATTAGAGAAATAATCCAGGGGTGGTCACGAGGCAGGGAGCATGTTAAACATACATTGGGTTGGCAAAAAGTTCCTTTTCGATGACATTGTATAGGAAAACCTGAATGAACTTTTTGGTTAACCCAATATTATCTTTGGGTGTCATCACCTCTTCCCCTTCTGGAATTGCAGCCTAGTGGTGCTGAGCACAGTCCTTAAGAGCCAGACTCCCTGGGTGCAAGCCCTGCCTTGGCCATTTGCTAGCTGTGAGATTTGGGGCAAGTTGCTTAACCTCTCTGAGTCTCAGTTTCCTCATCTGTGAAATGGGCTAACAATTTTACTTACCTCCTAGGGCTGTTAAGCAGTCCCCAGTCCCAAGGCCCATTTAAAACCTTAGAAATGTGTCTAGCACATAGTAGGCACTATATCAGCATTAACCATCTACTCTTTACCTTTGTGAATTTGGATATAATGAGAATCTCTCAAACTTGACTCCTTTCCAAAAGCCCCGTGTCAGATATTAGCACTCCTAACATCATTTACTTCATATGTTTATTTGAATTGAATCAGTTTTTACCTAAATTTATTTTTAAGATTTATTTTTGATGTGGACCATTTTAAAAATCTTTATTTAATTTGTTACAATATCATTTCTGTTTTATGTTTTGGTTTTTTGGCTGCAAGGCATGTGGGATCTTAACTCCCCAACCAGGGATAGAACCCTCACCCTCTGCACTGGAAGGCGAAGTCTTAACCCCTGGACTGCCAGGGAAGTTCCCCTAGATTTATTTTAGAGGAAAACTTTTTATGCTGACCTTAAGTGAGAAACCACTGAAATGTCATAATCAGAAGCTAACTGGACAAATAAATATCAAAAGAAAACATTATTATTAAATTCTAGCTAGTCCCTACTATCTGCTGAAAGCTCATTGTCTGGGTTGGCTCTCTCTTGTTAGAAATGGAGATTAGCCAGTGTTGGGTGGTGTTAGAGGCAAAGCAGTACCCAGCTGAGACTTCGTCCTTGATGGGACTGAAAGGATGCAAAGGGAGTCGCTTTCTCACCACGAGATTCAGCATCAGATACTGTCCTGCACACACAGCGGTAAAAACCCTCTCTTGGAGCCCCATGGGGTTACATTCCACCCTGCGTACCATGACCTTCTGGGGCTATTCCAGCCCTGACTTCTGGGCAGTTGGTACCTCTGGGCCCTGGGATGAGTGAGACCAGCTTGCTGCTGAGAAAAGCATTAGTGGTTTTCCCAAAACAGGTGGTGGGATTTGAATATTCGATCAAGATCTAACTAGGGTCTGGGTTAGGCAGCATCCCACTTCCTATAGGTTTCCAACTTGATTTTTTAAAAGAATCAAACCAAAACCACTGGTGTGGTATTTCCTGCCGTCCCTTTCTACCCACTGAACCAGCGGCCACTGAAATCAAGAACCCTGTGTGTTGCCTTTAACCAGCTCTTGTTGAGAGAAGAAGGTGCCTTGGGGGTCACTGATTGCTTAAGGCCCCAATAGGATCACAAGGAGGAAATGAGAGTGGTAACTTGATGCTCTAGGATTTGTGGGAGAGCCAGGAAGCCATGAGGCAGGAGGCTAAATGGGGAGGGAGTCAGCACTGATTTCTATGTTCTCTTTCTCACCTCTGACATCTCCCCTCTCCTCCATCCAAACACTTCAGAGGGGAATCATGTTGTTTACTGCTGGATTGCCTTGGAAAATCTACTTGAGATCAGTAAGGTTCAATAGAAGCTGGGGAATTCTCATAGGAAATCCAGTAACCAGTCTTGATTGAGTACCTACTATGTGCCTTGTTGAACTCATCTTTGAGCTCTCCCTCTGAGCCTGGCATGCAGGCAGTTGAATGTTTGTTGGAGGAATAAACAAATGAATGGCTGATTGAAATGAATTAATTTGGATAGATGGATGGATGGATGGGTGGATGGATGGATGGAAAAGCTGAAGGATAGAGGAAAGGAAAGAAGGGGAGACTACAAAAGACTGGTAGAGGATTTATGAAAGGAAAAAAGGAAAGAAGATCAGTAGATGGATGGACTGATAAATAGCTGGATAGATATTTGAGTGGATGACTAATTTTTTAAAAAAAGAATGGGTGTATAGAAGCATAGATACATGAATGGAAGGACAGAGGAAGGAAGCAAGGAAGGAAGGAAAGAGAGAAGGTGCTGGGTAGCTGGCAGGAGGTTCAAATATATTCAAGGAGCTGCGGTAGCCAAGGGGTTGGAAGGACACCATAAGAGGGGAAACTCCAGCACACAGGATTAGCACATAGACCTTATTTTAAATTTCCCCTGGTAACGACCGTCCACTCCAGATGGACCTATCTCCCACTGTCCCATGTCCTGTGACCTTTCCACCACTGTGTCCTTGCTCACATGGTTCTTCTCACCTGGAATACCCTGCCTGCCTCCATCCATCCAAGCCAGCCCATCCTCTGGCTTAACTCGAGGCCACCTCCATCAGGTGACACCAAGCTCCCTCCCAGTTCCACCAGTAGGCTATCAGGGAATATAAGTTGAGCTTGTTTGTGTTCTAAATAGGAACGTGTACTTGAAAAGTGGTTTGCAGTCTGAAAACAGTACTCAATGGCTGGTGAATGGGATGGGAGGTGTTATTGTTATTGTGGATAATGAAGGACTTCCATGGTAGTCCAGTGGTTGACTCCACACTCCCAATGCCGGCTGTACGGGTTTGATCCCTGGTCAGGGAACTAAGATCCCACATGCTCTGTGGCTCAGCCAAAACAAAAACAAACAAAGGATAAGGATAAATTCAAGGTTTACTGAATGCTCACGATATAATGGGCGTTGTACTAAGCTCCTCCGAATGCTGCAGTCAGTAAATCTTCACAACAGCCCTACCATCTTCACTTTATAAATGAGAAAAAAGAAAGTTCAGAGAGCTTAAGTGATTTGCTTGAGGTTGCCCAGCTGCCTAGTGGCAGGGCTGGGACTAGAATGCAGAGAACTGGTTTGCTCTAAAAGGTCTGTGTCCTGTAAGCCCTGCCACCCTCAAGCAAACTGTGGAGGCAGGAAGTGGATGTCCACGTCTCTGTAGGTCCTGCTCCCAAGCCAACAAAGCAAATCTCCCTTGATTCTTCAGAATGCTGCCATCCTCTTTAACCCTTCGTTTCCTCCCATATACACAGTAAAATCGATGGGATAGGGCCCCATCCCCTCAACCTCAACCATACTGTGAGCATTGCTACTTTTGATACCCGTTCACCTCTGCATCTCCTGTTTCTTCTCCCCAGAAAGTCCTACCTTCAGATCCTCGTTACATAAGTGACTCAAATACTCAGGTATGAGAAGTAACCTTTACAAAAACGTGTTCACGACGATCCCATAGGGCAGGAATTAGTCTCCCATTTTCTGGATGAGCTGCTAGGTTGCAGGGCCTGCCTCCAGCTCACCGGGGATGGTGTCTGCAAATGTCAGGTCTTTCCCAGCCTGCGGGGAGTGGAAACAGGATGGAAACAAGGGCTCGGTTTTGCACAAGCCTTTCTAATCCAAAGCAAACAAATAAAGCCAGAAAAGAGAGAACGGAAAGCAGGCCCTCCTACACATCAATGCCCACCGCCAGCTCAGGGGGTTCTAATTGCCTGAGGAACCACCTGGTCTCCATTTAGTAGAATACTGTCCCCTTCGCTTGGCGCAGCGGCCGTGGGGGCGGCAAGGGGAGGTCAGGTGCTTCTCGGCCAAGAGCAGAGAGGAAGCCGGGACCCGTGCCTCCGGCCAGTCTGGACTCCCGCCACCCAGGGCTGGACCAAGTGGGCCAGACAGGCGACTCCTTCTTCTGGATAGAAAGGGGGTTGCTCTCCAAACGTTGCTGGGGTTTTGTTTTCTTCCTCCTGCTCCTGGCAGGGGAGGCTGGCAGAGTTGGCTGTAAGCCCTGTCCCTGGAATTTGCCATCTCAATTAAGACCCAAGATGAGCGAAACACCTGATGAGGAGAGGAGGTGGGGGAGGAGAGGAGCCGGGGATGGGGAGCCTCCAGGCAGCGCCTCCGGAAAGCAGAGACCCAAAGAGAGAGAAAGCAAAGAAGGACCTAAAAATCCTCCCGGCCTGCTCAACTTGTAGATGAGGAGAGAGGGGGCAGGCGAAACACCCAAGGAGCTAAGAGCAGTGGGTTGGACTACGACTAAAAAGAGTTACCGTCCAGTGAATACCTGCTACGTGCCAGGGAGGGTGCTCAATATTTTACAAGCAGTATCTACATCTTTCTGACAACCTTTGCAAGGTGAGTGTTCCTTCCTTCCCACAAGTATATCTTGAGTACATATAGATTCAGGCACAATTCTCCATCCTGAGCATTTGGTGATGACCTTTCCAGACAGACACAGTCCCTGCCCTCGTGGAGTTTACAATCTAGCTGGGGGAAACAATGAACAAATAACTAAGCAATTTAAGTATTTTAGAAGGCGATTGGAAAAGGTCTTTCTAAGGAGGCAGGCAACATGTGAGCAGAGAGCTGTATGAATTGAGGGTACAAGTCATGTTGATGGAAGAAGAGCCATCCAGGTTGAGAAAATAGCAAGTACAAAGGTCCTGGGATAGGAATGAGCTTGTGGGTTTGAGCGACAGCCCAAAGACCAGGATGGCTAGCATGCAGTGAGCCAGGGAGAGGGATGGAAGGAGGTAAGGATAGGAGGCAAAGGTGTCAGCTAGCAAGGCTTTGGGAGCCACGGGAAGAAGGTAAGGCACTGAGGGTCTGAGCTGGGAATGATGTAATCTGACTGATAATTTACAAAGTTCCCTCTGGCAGTGTGTGTAGAAGAAGATGGGAGCTGGGAAACCAGCTAAAAGGCTGATGCTCTAGTAGAAGTAAGGGAAGACCATCGCTCAGACCAGGGCAGTGGCACTGGAGATGGAGTGAAATCTGGGATTTCAATTTGGGGATACAATTCACAGATGAAGCTAACAAGAATAAATAATCCTCAATCACAAACAGGCAAACTAAGACTCGGAGAGTTAGCACACCTGGCCCAGGCTTCCCATGAGTTGGTAGAATTGAGACCCATACTCAGGATTCCCAGATGAAAATCCCCTCTATACCCCAAGTCACCATCATAAACTGGGGTTTGTAAAGCTTTCCTGTAAAGGACAAGATCATAAGTATTTGGGGCTTTGCAGGCCATATAGTCTCTGTTGCAACTATCAACTCTGTTGTAGCTCAAAAGCAGTCCTATGCAGTATGGAAACTAGTGGGCATGGCTGTGTGCCAGTAAAACTATTTACAAAAACAGGTGGCTGTGGGATGAGGGCAGAATTTGCTGGTTCTTGACTTAAAATGGCCCAGGAAGACTTTCAGAAGAAGTGAGTGATTTTTAAAAAGCCTTTGAAAGGTGCAAAAATAACCTTATTAACTGATTTAGGCTCACTGGATGGACTTCCCAGGTGGCGCTAGTGGTAGAGAATCTGCCTACCAATGCAGGAAATACAAAAGACACAGGTTCGATCCTTGGGTTGGGAAGATATGATGGCGTAGGACATGGCAATCCACTCCAGTATTCTTGCCTGGAAAATTGCATGGACAGAGGAGCCTGGTGGGCTATAGTCCCTGGGGCCACAAAGAGTCAGACGCGACTGACCGACCGAGCGCACACACACAGGTTCGCTGGGCAGAACTTCTGTGCCCTGAGAAAATGAAGGTGCTGAATGCAAAGAAACGGTAATGTTTGACCTCAGCTAGGAGCTCCATTTGGAGAAGGCAATGGCACCCCACTCCAGTACTCTTGCCTGGAAAATCCCATGGACGGGGGAGCCTGGTGGGCTGCAGTCTATGGGGTCGCTAAGAGTCGGACATGACTGAGCGACTTCACTTTGACTTTTTACTTTCATGCATTGGAGAAGGAAATGGCAATCCACTCCAGTGTTTTTGCCTGGAGAATCCCAGGGATGGGGGAGCCTGGTGGGCTGCTGTCTATGGGGTCGCACAGAGTTGGACACGACTGAAGTGACTTAGCAGCAGCAGCAGCAGCAGGAGCTCCACTAAAAGCCCTGCCTTCACCACTCTGGGAGGAAGGACTGAGCAGAGTCCCCGCCCAGAGTTGGGCTGGCTGATGACAGGACCTGAGGAGGTGGGGGATCTTGGCCACCCCGAGTCACCAACATCACAGATGTGTGGGCTGGCAACACCTCCCGTCCATTGGCACTCTGCGATCGTCCCAGGAGAGAAAGCAGGACACAGATGCTATTCTGGAGCATGAAATGGGTTTGGGAAATGGAGACCTCGCCGAGGGGAAGAAAACACCCCAGGGGGTCTTCGTCATCTGTGTTAAGAAAGGGCTGGCACCACTTGTCAAGCGGAGGTTGCTGTGTTGCTTGGTCTGAGTTTACGCCTGCGACTGTTTTTTTTTTTTTTCCTTTAGATGTGAAATTTGGTTTAACAAAGGCATTTCGGCAGCACCTGGTTTGTATGCTGCTCCCCTCACCTGGTAGGAGACTTGCATGGCAACACTTAGGCTGCCTGAGCCTGTTTCCTTCTCTGTGAAGCAAGAAATAATCGAGGCAGAAGTCACATGTCCCTGGGTGACCTCAGTGACTCTCAGCTTTGACCGTGCATCAAAATCACCTTGGAAATGTCAAGATGCCCCAGTGCCCAGGGTTCCTCCCCCAGATATTCTGAGTCAATCACTTTGGGGTGGGGCTTGGCTATCAGCATGTTTCAAGTGGCCCTTTTGGGATGACTCTTGGGCACAGACACAATGGGTAGAGGTCTTACATAGACATCAGGAAGGGAGTCTCAACCAGAGCAATCTGGTTAATATTATGGGCTTCCATAGTGGCTCAGATGATAAAGAACATGCCTGCAATGCAGGAGACTGGGATTCGACCTCTAGGTCAGGAAGATCCCTTGGAGAAGGGCATGGCAACTCACTCCAGTATTCTTGCCTGGAGAATCCCATGGACAGAGGAGCCTGGAAGGCTGTAATCCATAGGGTTACACAGAGTCAGACACAGCTGAAGCAGTTTAGCGTGCATAGCATGCATTGGCAATGTCTGGAGACATTTGAGGTTGTTACAGCTAGGGGCTGGAGGATGCTGGCCTATCTAGTGGGTGGAGACCAGGGATGCTGGTAAACATTCACACCCAGGACACCCCCCAAACGCAGAAGTATCCACAGTGTCAAGACTGAGGAATGCTGAGAGAAGGGCTTAGTAAATGTTGTGAGAGCGCCAAGCTCAGGGAAGATCCAACTAGGAAACCTTGACACCGAACATTCAGCAGCACTCAACTTAGGTGTAAGTTCGTCTGTGAAGCTGCTCCAAGTTCCCACCAGCTACAGAACATGCCCCTCCCTGAGATTCCCAGAGCCCCCGCGTGTACCTGTCAGGGTCCAACAAGGATGTCAGAAGCCACTTGAGGGCTTCCCCGGTGGCTCAGGAGTAAAGAATCTGCCTGCCAACGCGGGAGACATGGGTTCGATCCCTGGTGGGGGAAGATTCCCCATGCCACAGAGCAACTATTAAGCCTGTGCTCTAGAGCCTGCAAGTCACAACTACAGAGCCCTTGTGCCTCAACGGCTGAAGCACGGGTGCCCTAGAGCCTGTGCTCCGAAACAAGAGAAACCACCGCAATGAGAAGCCCACACACTGCAACTAGAGAAAAGCCCATATAGCAACAAAGACCCAGCGCAGCCAAAAATGAATAAGTAAATAATTTAAAAAGAAGAAGAAGAAGCCACATGAACTGTTCACAGCAGAAGGAATGATGCAGGGAATCGATTACTCTGGTGATGAAGGTGTCGACAGCTGAGGGAGCACAGTGGGGAGACACCGGGGATTAGCAAGAGCAGGAGTCATCTCCATCCTAACCAGGAAGGACAGGGGAAGGAGGGTGGCAGCACCAGAGCCCAGGCACTGGGGATCCTCAGAAGGAACTAGAGCCACAGCCGGTAGCACTCCAGAAGGAGCTGGAGCCACAGAGATGCAACTGCCATCAGAGAAGAGAAAGAGAGAAATATCCTGGTTTCTCCCTTCCTTCCGCCCTCCAATCCCTTGATGGTGCCTCCCATCGGCCAAACCTTTGACAAGCCTAAAAGAGGAATCTGGATCTAGTCTCCATCTCCCTCCATGCTAAGATGCCCCATCCAGATGTGAGGGTCTCTGAGTCATAAAAGGCAGGCATCCTCCCCAGAAGCATAGGCTCCCTACTCCAGGGTTCTTGGGCTCCACTGGGGGCTTAGACCATAAAGAATCCTCCTGCAATGCAGGAGACCTGGCTTTGATCCCTGGATTGGGATGATCCCCTGGAGAAGGGAACGCTACCTACTCCAGTATTCTGGCCTGTAGAATTCCAAGGACAGAGGAGCCTGGTGGGCTATAGTCCTTGGGGTCGCAAAGAGTAGAACACGACTGAGTGACTTTCACACACTCACACATATACCTAAAATTAATAAAAAATCCAGATACCATTTATTGAACACTCATATGTACTAGGCACTGTTTCAAGAGCTTTATACATATTTATTCATTTAACAATGATTATATAATAATTGTAATATATTGTATATAATACACATATACTATTACAAAGTATTATGTATCTGTGCTATTGCATAATAATAACCTTAAAAGGCAAAGACCACAGTTTTGGGAGGATTCTTTAAAAATATTTATTTATTTGACTGCTCCAGGTCTTAGCCGTGGCACACAGAATCTGGTTCCCTGACCAGGGATCAAACCCAGGGCCCCTATGTTGGGAGCACGGAGTCTTAACCACCAGACCACCAGGGACGCCCTGAGACTAGTTTTATGATGAGAAACCTGAGGCACAGATGTTACTTGTCTGTAGTAACACAGCTCATAAGTAGAAGAAAACCTGAGGTTTGAACTCACGTAGCCTGACTCCAGAGCCAGTGAGTTTCATTTTTCCACTGTAGTTTGGGTTTTCCTCCTTTGCTTTCCAGATATACAATGACGTTATAAAATTACATGATAAGATGAAAAATGCTTTTTCAAACTGCACACACACCCTACTGTTCTTTCCTTCAAGATTCAGGTCCAACTCTTAGTTGTTCATCCAGCAGAAATCCATTGAATGCTTAATCCATGGAAAGTTCTTTACTAGGCGCTGGGAGTGACCCCTAGCTCCACGTCCTGACAGAGAGAACTGGAGAGGGCATCCTGGGAATGACAGTGGTGGGGGCAAAGTGGGGGTGTGAGTGATGGCAGGCCAGGGAGATGGTGGGCAAGGGCAGCTGCACAGAGCAGAGGGGTGCAAGGTGGTCAGCAGGAGCGCTGGGAAAGTCAAGTGGTATTTGGGCATCTCATCACCCCATCTGTGCTCCAGTCTTTGAACAGCGAAAGGATGAATCCGTGAAGCACATAAAAGCCCCTAGTTCGTTCTGTTCCAAGGTCTTGGTTCAATGCCTCACATTCTTTCAGGGTTTACTCCTTCATTCACCAAAATCTTGATGAGCAGCTACTACATGATGTCCAGGCACTGAGGACACAGCTGTGAACCGAACAGACGAGTCCCTGTGCTCTTACAGGTGAATGTGGGAGGCACATGTGTGTAAATCATGCTCGTGCAAAGGAGTGTATGATTACAAAGAGGTGAAAGGAGGAGTCTGAACTGACGGGGAGACAATGCAAGGTGACCTCAACCTGCCCAGCAGTCATGGAGTGGCCTTTGGGCTCAGATCAGATACGGGAATAGGAAGTGGCTGGCTCAGGCATCTCAACTGTCCCAAGGCTTCAGAATCACCTAGTGTGATTTTTAAATGACCCACAGCCAAGTGCTACCCCCCCAGAGACTCTGCCTCGATTGGTCTGGTGTGGGATTCAAGGGCTGGTGAGCTTTAGAAACTTGACCAGGGTATTCCAACATGCAAAGTCGGGAACACAGGCCAGACCAAGAAAGTGAGAAGAGCTGTCCAGGCAAGGAGGTCAGCCTGAGCAAAGGCCTGGGATCTGAAAGAGCTTGCTGCTTGGAGGAACATAAAGAAGGGAGAGTGACAGGAGGTAAGATTTGTAGGGTCACATGGAGAGTCGAGTTTTAAGCAGAGGAGGGAAATTTTCAAATTAGTATTTTCCAATGATCACAGATGAGAAAATGGAGAAGTTAGGTCCTCCGGCCATGGCTGGCTGCAAATTTCTTTTTCCAAAAGCAAAGAGATTTTTAGAATCAGAGGGCTGCATAGACCTCCTTTCCTTCAAATGTCTTTTTCTCTCTCATGAGCACCAAGAGCCAGCTTCAAGTCCCAGCTCTGCCTGTCTCAGTGCATACAATTCTGCAGTGACCCTGAGCCTCAGTATTCCCATCTGTCTAATGGGTCGAATGTTCTCTGATTCCCAGAGGAGGTAAATGATATCTCCCCTGCGGTGCTTGCAAGCATGCTTTCCCTGGATATCTGCTCTGTGCCAGGCATTGTGCTAGGCAATCTGAGATACAACCATGAACACACCAGAGCTGCTGCCCTCACGAAATTCCAGTGCTGGTGGAGAGGAGGAAGAAGTGGACAGGTATCCTGTGTCGAGAGAGGGAGCCAAGGCCAGGCTGGTGCAGCGGGATCCTCGTGGTGATATTGCCTCTTATCCTGCACATGGAAGTGAGGGAGGGCAGCGCGTGGCCTCCAGGAGGGCAGCAGGCCATGGAGCAAGGCGCCGGGCAGGCATGTTGTGGGGTGGAAAGTGACACTGAGAGAGGATGGGAAGTGGGCTCAGGGTGGGTGCTAGGGCAACCTTGCCTTTGGGATCCTAGAGGAGGTGGCCCCAGAAGGAAGTTGACCACACAAAGGGAGCCAGGAGACAGCAGGGCGAGCCTAATGCAACCTTTTAAAAAACAATAAATAATAGCGCCCGGTGATAAATGCATCCCCTCGTCTGAATGGCGGCTGGAGAACTGGCCCCTTCTTTCTAATCACTTAATGACCCCCAAGAGGGCGAAAGGGGCTCACTCAGCTCCCCCCTCCTCCTTCCCCTCTCTGCACTGGGGTCTATAAAGAGAAACTCGCTCCTTAAAGAGGGTCATTTACAAACCCTCCTTAATGGAGGGAGGCAGAGCTGCCGGGTGACACCCTTCTGGTACCGGACAAGGGTCATGAAAAAGGAATTGGCTTCGGAGGCCGGAGCACATGCGCTTGCTCAGCCCCCGAGCAGGCCCCCTGCCCCTCCCCCTACCCCGTCGCCCCCTCCCCACCTCCTCCCGCCTCTCTAACCAGGAGCCCCGCGGCTGGCACGCTCCGATGTATTTATTATTTTTCCCCCCATTGTCTGGGCCTCCCCCACCCCTGCCCGAGCCCCTTCACTCCTCAGGGGCCTCCCCCCTCCCCAGCCGCCCCTCCGGCCCGCCCTCCGCCTGCATCCAGCCTCTCTCATAATAGCATCCTTTTCACAGAGACAAATTGTCCGGCCTCAGGATGCACCTGAGGACTTTCGCCCCTTAACAAATGGTCTTTTAATTTTCTACCAGAAGGGCAGAGGGAAGGGGGGCTGAATCAATCACACATCCATCTTCATCATTGCTGCCGAGGGACTCTTTTTGCTGGCTGGCTGCCCCTGGGGAAGATGGGGTGAAAAAGAGGAAGGGGGGCGCCGTCGGAGGGGCCGTGGGGGAGGGGCAGCTGTGGGTAAGCCATGCGGAGCAGCCCACCGCCGCGTCTCAGAGGGAGTTACCCCCGCCCTGCACACCTCGCTTTCCAGTTTGATGTGAGTCCAGCATAAGGAATACCATCAGAGCATGAGGTGTTGCTGCTTCGGCAAATGGGGAAACTGAGGCCCACATCGCCCATGGTCTACAGCCCGGCAGTAACAGAGCAGAGATGGGAAAACCGCTCATGACATCTTTGCCATCTCTCACAAAATCTGGAGAAGGATAAACTGGCTTCCAATTCTTCCCCATCCCATTTACTAGCTGCACCCTGGCCAAGTTAATCATTCAACCTAAGTCTCAAACTTCTTGACTGCAAAATAGGGTAGTACCATTGCTCAGCTACTTCAGGGCATTATGGGACAAAGTGAGATACTCTGTGGGAAATGTTTAGCCAGTCCCATGCACAGAGTGAGTATTTGGTCCACGATAACTATATCCCTGGATGTTCCCATGCCAAGGTTTAGGTTTCAAATCCCCTCCAACTACCTCTCCTTTCCCCCCAAAACGGCATGTCTGCTTAGAAATTTGGCTTTCCTGAAGTCTGGCGAGCTGGCATCCACTTTCAGGCCAGGTATGTTCCTGCCTCAGGGCCTTTGCACTGGCTGTTTCTTCTGCCTGCTTCCCTTCACCTCCTCAGGTCTGCACTCAAATGTCATCTTCTGAGTGAAGGATTCTTTGATTATCCTATATAATATTGGAATACTTCCATAGTTGCTTTTTCTCTGGGAATTTATCAGTATCTAACACAGTAGATAGTGGTTTTCTTATTGACTTAACAAACAGTTGCATAGCATTATCCATGGGCCAGACATGGTTCTGAGCACATTTCAGGCACTGGCTCAGTTAATTCTCATACAGTCTAGGAGGTGAGGATGGTTGTTTGCCATTTAACAGATGGAGAAGCTGTGGCACCCAGCTAGGTGTGCTGAAAGAGTACACCCCAGTAGCGGTGAGCACACCTGGAGCCCCAGACCATGGCTTCTACCTACCATCCCCCACTAAAAGGGACCAGGGCCCCTTGGACAAACGGCTAATTCCGGGTCTGGAGCAAGGAAAGCACAAAGTGAGTCTGAAATATCTGCCTGTGCAAAACATTAAGGAAGTGTCCAAAGAATCATGGGTATCCATCAAAGGGCATAGGAGCCAGCTCAAAGGGCACCCATTGACCATATCTAGATGAATTGAGCATCCAAATAAATAATGACAGTAAAAGATTACTGTGTATTGAATAAAATAAGAGTCCATGAGCCCATGGTGACATAGTAAACACAAAAATGGTTATAGAATTCTCTTCTTTACAGTAGAAGTCTAATTAATAAATGTAGATGGAAGATTGGAGTTAGAAGATCTGCATTTGGGAAATACCATCATCACAACTGATTCAGGCAAGAATCATCGAATGATGCTAAACCAAAGTCTGAAGAATAACTAGATATTTACATCATCTACAAGCCTCTCTCCACAATGTTTCTAAAGAGAGAAAATCCTAAGTCTTCAATGGGAAAACTTGGTAGATGCCACCCAAAGCAAGTGACCAAAGTTAACATCACCAGTAATAGAACAAATCAGCATCTTATGCCTCCTGATACAATGTACCAAGAAGAACATAGCATCACCTATATTTGCTGCTAAGTCGCTTCAGTCGTGTCCGACTCTGTGCAACCCCATAGACGGAAGCTCACCAGGCTCCCCCATCCCTGGGATTCTCCAGGCAAGAATACCGGAGTGGGTTGCCATCTCCTTCTCCAATGCGTGAAAGTGAAAAGTGAAAGTGAAGTCGCTCAGTCGTGTCCCACTCTTAGCGACCCCATGGACTGGAGCCTACCAGGATCCTCCGTCCATGGGATTTTCCAGGCAAAAGTACTGGGGTGGGGTGCCATTGCCTTCACCTATATTTGGCGCCTGCCAAAATGCACAATCTGAATCAAATCATAGAGCAACATCAGATACACACAAACTGAGGGGCGTCTTACAGAGCTTACATTTGATCAATTAAAAAACATCAATGTCTCTGTGCACACGGCTGTATTTAAAATGGATAACAAACAACGACCTACTGTATAGCATACAGAGCTTTGCTCAATGTTATGTGGCAGCCCAGATGGCAGGGGAGTCTGGGGGAGAATGGATTCATGTGTATGTATGGCTGAGTCCCTTCGCTGGTCACTTGAAACTATCACAACATTGTTAATCGGCTATGCTGCTGCTAAGTCGCTTCAGTCGTGTCCGACTCTGTGTGACCCCATAGACGGCAGCCCACCAGGCTCCCCCATCCCTGGGATTCTCCAGGCAAGAACACTGGAGTGGGTTGCCATTTCCTTCTCCAATGCATGAAAGTGAAAAGTGAGAGTGAAGTCGCTCAGTCATGTCCGACTCTTAGCGACCCCATGGACTGTAGCCCACCAGACTTCTCCATCCATGGGATTTTCCAGGCAAAAGTACTGGAGTGGGGTGCCATTGCCTTCTCCGTAATCAGCTATACTCCAGTATAAAATAAAAAGTTTGAAAAAAAAAATCAATGTCTTGGACTTCCCTAGTGACTCAGATGGTAAAGGATCGGCCTACAAAGCAGGAGATCTGGTTTCGATTGCTGGATTAAGAAGATCCAGGGAATGGCAATCCACTCCAGTAGTCTTGCCTGGACAATCCCATGGACAGGGGAGCCTGGCAGACTATAGTCCATGGATGGGGTCGCAAAAAGTCTGACATGACTGAGTGACTGACACTTGGGAGAACTGATTCCAAATGACGAGAAGCTGAAAAAGATATGACACTGAATGCAATATGTGATCCCAGAATTTCTTTTGCTATGAAGGATATTATCAGGACAAGTGGGGAGCTCTAAATAAGATAATGATTAGATAATTGTATTGTATCAATGTTTATTTCCTGATTCTGATTGTAGTACTGTGGTTTTATAAGAGAATATATTTGTTTTTAGGAAACATACATTGAAGCAATTAGGGGTAACGAGGTACCATGTCTGTCACTCACTCTCAGAAAGGTTTGGAAAAAAAAAATAGAGACAGAGAGAGTAAGCAGAAAATGTTAATGCTTAAGGTTATACAGAAGTTTTGCACTAGTTTTTCAAGATTCCTATATGTTACAATTTAAAATTAAATAAAAAGAAATGGAATTGATCACAGAGAGACTGAAAAACATATGCAGGGTCACCTAGCTAGTAAGTAGAAGAACTAAGGCGGGAACTCCGGCAGTTCATGCTCTCAAACACATGCCAGCTCATCCTCTCTTGTCTGTTTTCCAGCCCACCACCCACACACCCTTCAAAGCCCCAGGAAGACAGAATTTCTTCTTGCTTGGTTTGTTTTCTGTCTTTGATCTGTTTTGTTCACCAATGTATTTCCAGCACCTAGAGCAAAGCCTGGTACACAGTGGGAGTTCAATAAATATGTATCAGTGAATGAATGAAGTGCAGACAGATGAGCCAAGGCTCCCAGAATCACACAGCCATCAGGGATGGAGTTTGGGTGAGCTTCAATGGCACACTCTTTTTTTCTTTGGCCGCTGTGCAGCACCTGGGGTCTTAGTTCCCGGATCAAGGATTGAACTTGCATCCCCTGCATTGGAAGCAGAGTCTTAATCACTGGACCTCCCAGGGAAGCGCCCCCAAAGCACACTCTTACTGCTACTACCTCAGATGACCCATTCTCTGTGTCCAGAGGACTCAAAAGCCTGGAGAATCCCCACAGGAAGCAGGCTCTGCAGCACTGCATCCCCACCAAGGAGAAAAACAAAAACCAGATTCTCAGTTTTCCCATACCAGGCCCTACTGAATAACGTGAGCTTGCTGGGGCCGATTAAACAGGAATGCAGATCTCAGATCAAGCCTGAGGCCGCGGAGAAAACCAACCCTGCTGGAGGTTTAGCTCAGCCCTCACCCCGAGGGGAGCCGATTTTTAAAAAAAAAAAAGAAGGCTTGGCTTCCTTTCTCTCTCTCTCACCTCCCCTCCTCCTCCTCTTCCCCTCAAATCCATCCCCCGAGGGAAGGGCAGGGAGCCCTGGGAGGGCTGCCTCCCCCTCCGCGGAGAAGGAACCGAGGGAGAAGGTTAATTAGATGTTTGCATCCAATTTACGTCTTGTTTGTGAAAGCGCCGTTTCAGCAGCAGCCCGGGCGGCAGCCCCTTGCCCTCCATCACGCGTCTGGGAGTTACTTCACAGCTCTGGAACTGGTTAGCCCGGGTCAAAACGCGCCCATTATCATTTTATCACTGCCTCTTCCTCTGTAATTACGGAGCTCTGCTTTCCCCCCACCTCCACCCCCCCACCCCGACACATTCCTGTTATTTGGACCCACCCACCCCCTTCTCTTCCTCTTCCTGGGCACCCGTGTTGGAGTTGGGCCTTGTGGAGGTCCATTTGGGCCAACTTCATGGACCCTATGGGCACCAGCTTTCCTCGGGCTAGGCTCTGAGTTGGGCACCCTGGGGGACACCCAGGGACATGGGAGTTGGGAGAAGGCTTCCACCAATAAGCTTCCCCCACCAGGGATCAGAAGTCCCTTGCAATCTCAAGTAACAGTAGAGAGGTGAGACTGGCTGTTAAATGTGAATCAGCAGGGAGCAGAGACTGCAGCTGCTGCAGAGCACAGCCCCGCCTGAAGGGGACACCGTTCCTCAGTTCTGGCCAATGGATAACTATTGATGGGCAAGTTGGCCAAGCTCTGTCTCTGGGGAAGATGGAGCATGGGGTGAGGTGACTTGTGCATAGGAAGACAGGATGGTCCAGGATGGATCAATAGTCCAACACTAGAACCTTGGTTTTCTCATCTGTGACATGGGGGGAATGATCGCAGCCCCTGCTTCCCGGAGCGTTGGGAAGATCAGCCCATTGGTGGCAGATGTTCAATGACAATGACCATGATAGGGAAGGTTGGGGAGCACCAGGCAAATTCTGGGCAGCTGAGCCCAGACTGGAAATTTATGGAGACCCACCCAGGACTGACAAGGTAGGGTAATCATAAGTAGGGAAGGGGAGGATGCCAGGAGGGGATCTAGAAATGAGACTCACATCTCAAAAAGAACACGAACTCTTGTTACCACTGATGGAGATGAACAGAGTGTAATGGTGAAACACACATCCTGCCTGGGTTCAAATCTTACCTCCACTCCTGACAGGCTGTGTGACTTTGGGCAAATTACTAAACCTTTCTATACCGCTGTTTCCCCATCTGAAAATGGAGAGAATACTGTAACTGCAGCAACTCCACAATGTTGATGTGAAAGTTAAATAAGTTAACACTTGAAAGTGAAAGTCACTCAGTCATGTCTGATTCTTTGCAACCCCATGGACTGTAGCCTGCCAGGCTACTCTGTCCATGGGATTCTGCAGGCTAGAATACTGGAGTGGGTAGCCATTCTCTTCTCCAGGGGATCTTCCCAACCTAGGGATCAAACCCTGGCCTCCCACATTGCAGGCAGATTCTTCACCATCTGAGCCACCAGGGAAACCCAGTTAATACTTGGATAGCACTTAAAAATAAAATATAGTACCTAGTACAAAGTAAATGCCATATGAGTGAGTATGAGATAAATAAATTTATAATTTGTGGTGCTGGAGAAGACTCTTGAGAGTTCATTGGACAGCAAGGAGATCAAACCAGTCAATCCTAAAAGGAAATCAACCTTGAATATTCATTGGAAGGATCGCTGATGCTGAAGCTGAAGCCCCAGTACTTTGGCCACCTGATGCAAAGAGCCAACTCATTGGAAAAGACCCTGATGCTACAGAAGATTGAGGGCAAGAGGAGAGGGGGATGACAGAGAATGAGATGGTTGGATGGCCTCTCTGACTCAGTGAATGTGAGTCTGAGCAAACTCTGTTAGATAGTGAAGGACAGGGAAGTCTGGCATGCTGCAGTCCATAAAGTCGCAGAGTCAGACATGACTTGGCAACTGAACAACAACAAATAATAATAATAATTCTAAATATATATATATATATTGCATCCCCTTCAGACAGCCCCTGCTAGTAGCTTCCTCCTCTGCTGAGCCTCAGATAGCCGCCCTCTGAGCGTAAGCTGCCTGCTGTCCCCAGCCCCAGAGCACAAGAACAGAGGACTCCATGGACCATTTCTGGGACTGGCCATCAGCCTTAAGGCCAGAAGGATGTTCCTGTGCAGCGAAGGCGGAATACATTCCACCATCAGGAAGCGGAACCCCTGACAGCCTTTGCTTGGAAGAGCCAGAGATTATACCTTCTCCAGCCTGGGCTCCTGCTGCTGACCTCAACAAGCCAAGGGACAGATGGTGACAAAAGATCTGACGCATTTATTGGGTCCCTGCCACAGAGTGCTTTCAGGGAGTAACAGGTTGAAGATCAATAGGGAGCGGGAAGGGGAGTGGTTTAAAAATAGCTTAGTGGGGAGGGGATTAAAGGAGATGGCTTGGGAGGGAAGGGGAAGCCGTGACAGGGACACTTGGCAGGGGAGTCAGGAGGCAGCTTTTAGACCTCGGGCAGATCCAGCTCAGCTGTGGATCCTAGTAAGGTTTGGGAGCTCTGGGAAGCCCACCCCAATCCTGGTATCTCCTGGGATGGGTTTCAGGAGCTAGAAATTACCTGTGGGGGTGGGGGTTTCATCTGAAATAGCTGGGCTGACCCAACAGGAGCCTTAATGGTAAAGGTGGGGAGAAGGATAACATTTAACCAATGATAATAGCAGTTCACTTCTACCAAAGGCTTACCGTGCACGAGACACCATGATAGGCACCTTACCTGAAGCATGAGTTTCCTAGAGCTGCTGTAACAGAGGACCACAAACCCTTAGAGCAACACAAAATATATTATCTTGTAGTTCTGTAAGTGAGAAATATGACAAGGCTCTCATCAGTAAAATCAAGGTGTTCACAGAGAATGTGTTTCATTCTGGAAGCTCTGGCCCTGAATCCCCTCCTTTCCTCCTCCAGTTTCTAGATGCCTCCTCTAGTTTCTTTGGCTTGCAGCCCCCTCCTCCTCTTCAAAAGCTAGCATATTCTCTCTTCTCTCTCCCTCTGATCTCCACTTCTATCCTCACATCCCCTTCTCTGACTGTGATCCATCTGCCTCCATCTTTTTTTTTTTAATAGCTCAATTTTATTTATTTATTTTTTAAAATATTTATTTACTTATTTGGCTGCACCGGGTCTCATTGCAGCACGCAGGATCTTTCAGTTGTGGCCCTTGAACTCATGGAGACCTCATGGAACTTTCATTCTAGGGAACACCAACAGACAAGTTAGGAGTCATGTCAAGAGGTTATAAGGGCTGTGAAGAAGCATAGAACTGGATGGGGAGCAGGAGTATTTATGCAGAGCAGTCAAGGAAGGCTGTGGTGGGGGTGTCCTTTGAGCAGAGACCTGAAGGAGGTAAGGGCAAGAGGCAGGTGAGCTGCTGCAAGAAGGGCAGGCCAGGCAGAGGCAACAGCAGGTGTGAACATTCCAGGACAGGATCATCCTTGTGGAGTTCAAGGAACAGCAAGGAGGCTGGGTCTAGAGCAGAGTAAGGAAGAAAACTGAAGTGAGGGTGAGGTCAGAGTATACGGGAGGCCACTGGAGGGGCTTCAGCTGTGATGCGGGGGGGCCTGAGGGCTTGGGACAGCAGAGTGACAGGATCTGGCTTGTGCTGAGTTAATTTTATTTAATAATTTTAAATTACTAATTTATTTACTTTTGGCTGCGCTGGGTCTCCATTACTCTGCGGGCTTTTCTCTATTTGGCAGCGAGCAGGGGCTTCTCTCTAGTTTCGGTGCACAGGCTTCTCGCTGTTACAGAGCACAGGCTCCAGGGTGCGTGGGCTTCAGCAGTTGCAATTTGAGGGCTCTAGGGCACAGGCTCAGTAGTTATGGCACAGGGGCTTAGTTGCTCTGCAGCAAGTGGGCTCTTCCCCAACCAGGGATCGAACCTGTGTCCCCTACATTGGCAGGCAAATTCTTATCCACTGTATCAGGAAGCAAGTCCCTGGTTTATCCTTTGCGACAGCTCTGCCTGCTGGCTGCAGAATGCACTGAGGCACTGAGAAGAACTCAGTGATAATCAGCCAAGAGATGATGGGGCCTTGGACAAGGGGCATCAGGGAAGAGGATGGAAGCTAGTGGGATTCCGGGTAAGTCGAGCTGATGTGGTTGTCTGATGGGCACCACCCTGGCCCAGGTCTTGCTTTCCATCACCTTCTGCAGCTGCCTCTCCCACCCCCACGACAGTGAAGACAGCTGTCAAGACTTCTTTTTTTTTTTTCCAGAGAATGAAAAAAATAGCCAACAATCTATTAACTCATCAATACAGAACCCTGCCAATCTGTCCATCACCCTGGTTCCCGTCGATAACTCCATCTCGGGACTGACAAGGAAGGAGGGAAGAGGGGAAAATGAAATATTTATAATTTCTTAAGGGACAAAGCCCTTCCCCAAGGTGATGTTCTCAGGTTCAACTACATTAAAGTTTTCCATCACAGAACGGTCTCCCTGACTTCTACTACCGTCTTTGCAGGACAGAAACACCCAATGGAGGGTAAAAATCCTAAAAGACATTTTGAAGCAAAGTCCCTTCATCTTGAACCTAGACTTTGGGATCATATTCATAGATTTCTATTGCCTGTTAGCTGTGTGACCAAGGGCAAATTACTTAACCTCTCTGGTCTCAGATGCCCATCTATAAAATGCAGACAGCAATAGCACCTATCTCATGAGGTTCTTAGGAAGAAAAAGGGAGATGACATATGTGAAGTACTTTACACAGTGTACACAGGGAATGAGGACTGGGAACAATGAGCCAGCCTACCACAATTTCCCCATTCATAATTTCTTTTTCCTCCCTGCTACAGACACCTACTCTTGTGTATGTCCTACACACACATACATAAACACACACAGAGCATGCATACATACACAGACACCTAGAGAGACAGATACATGGATATATGTACACAAAGCTATAGTCATCAAAATTCTAAAGTGTTGTTGCTTTATTTTACTGTCTACAATAAAATATCACTTTAAATAAACTTTGTTGGGACTAATTTACATTCAGTAAACTCAGGTACCTGTTTTGAGTATCTACTTTGATAAATTTTAATAAATGTACCTATTTGTGTAACCTCATAATCAAGATGTACAACACTCCCATCACTCCAGAAAAAGATTTCCCCGGTACCTCTTGGGAATCACCTCTGCCACGGGTGCCCTGGCTTTCTTTCTGCCCCTATAGACTAAGTTTGCCTGTGTTCAGCTTTCATATGAATGGAGCCATCCTACTGCATGTGGTCTTTCGTGTCTGGCTTCTTTCACTTAGTATAATGATTTTGAGATTCATCCATGTTGTGGCCTGAATCAGCACTTCATTCCTTTTCCTGGCTGAGTAGTACTCCACTATATGAATGTACTGCAGGGTATTCATCCAGGCATCCCCAACCTCCAGGATCTAATGCCTGGTGATCTAAGGTGAAGCTGATGTAATAATAATGGAAATAAAGTGCACAAGAAATGTAACGTGCTGACTCACCCCCAAACTTTCCCCCCTATTCCTGCCATCTGTGGAAAAATGATCTTCCAGGAAACCAGTCCCTGGTGCCAGGAGGGTTGGGGACTGCTGTTTAGCCTAGTCAACTGTTGAGAGACTTTGGTATTGTTTTAAATTTGTGTAAGTGATACGGCTCTTCACATTCTGTTTCTTACCTTTCCACATAAAATATTCTTGTGGCCATCATGCTGCTATGTATACTTCTGGTTTGCTTTTCTGATTTTCACAATCATCCCTGCCTTCCTTCACCTCATTTCCTATGTCCACTCACCAAGTGAAGGACAGTTGCTGCTGCTGCTGCTAAGTCGCTTCAGTGGTGTCCGACTCTGTGCGACCCCATAGATGGGGGCCCACCAGGCTTCTCCCGTCCCTGGGATTCTCCAGGCAAGAACACTGGAGTGGGTTGCCATTTCCTTCTCCAATGCATGAAAGTGAAAAGTCAAAGTGAAGCCGCTCAGTCATGTCTGACTCTAGCGACCCCATGGACTGCAGCCCACCAGGCTCCTCCGTCCATGGGATTTTCTAGGCAAAAATACCAGAGTGGGGTGCCATTGCCTTCTCCGAGTGAAGGGTGGTTAAGTTTGCCTATTTGCCTACACTGACAACGTTGAGATGAACCGCCTAACATAGGTATCCTTACATATCTGTGTGACTGGTGCTCCAGCGTTCATACACAGGAATTGGATTTCTGCAGTATGATGTATGCAAACAATAAATGTCATAAAATACTGGCATACTACTCCTCAAACTGCAACCCCTGCCCCCAGCATGCATCAGGGCTTTCGTTCTCCCACACGCTCACTGGCTGTTAATGTTCTCAACTTTCTGGGTTTTATCAAGCAGATAGAAATACACTTCCTCCCATTTAGGTTTTAGCATTTCTCAGATTACTAGTGATTATTTTCTGGTGCTCTTATCCAGACTTGCTATGAAAATGTCAATTGGGTAGCTTTCCTTTTTCTTTTCTTTTTTTCTGGAACAACTTATGTAATACAAGAAGCTTCTGCTTCTTAATATTTGTAGAACTCACCTGTAAGACCATCTGGGCATGGTACTTTTTTTCCTGATGGCAGGATGGGGTGGTAACACCCTTGACCCCATATTTTGCTCTTTCTGGGGAAGCCTGGATATCTTGCAAGTTACCTGTCAGATAAAAACAGGTCAAAAATGTTGCTGAGGGGTGGGACACGAAGAGACAAGGGAAGGGGAAAATCAGAGATAGTCACTGGCCTGGGATCTGGAGATGCAGTGGGTAACCTCAGATATGCAGATGACACCACCCTTATGGCAGAAAGTGAAGAGGAACTAAAAAGCCTCTTGATGAAAGTGAAAGTGGAGAGTGAAAAAGTTGGCTTAAAGCTCAACATTCAGAAAACGAAGATCATGGCATCCGGTCCCATCACTTCATGGGAAATAGATGGGGAAACAGTGGAAACAGTGTCAGACTTTATTTTTATGGGCTCCAAAATCACTGCAGATGGTGACTGCAGCCATGAAATTAAAAGACGCTTACTCCTTGGAAGGAAAGTTATGACCAATCTAGATGGCATATTTAAAAGCAGAGACATCACTTTGCCAACAAAGGTTCGCCTAGTCAAGGCTATGGTCTTTCCTGTGGTCATGTATGGATGTGAGAGCTGGACTGTGAAGGAGGCTGAGCACTGAAGAATTGATGCTTTTGAACTGTGGTGTTGGAGAAGACTCTTGAGAGTCCCTTGGACTGCAAGGAGATCCAACCAGTCCATTCTGAAGGAGATCAGCCCTGGAATTTCTTTGGAAGGACTGATGCTAAAGCTGAAACTCCAGTACTTTGGCCACCTCATGCGAAGAGTTGACTCATTGGAGAAGACTCTGATGCTGGGAGGGATTGGGGGCAGGAGGAGAAGGGGACGACAGAGGATGAGATGGCTGGATGGCAACACTGACTCCATGGATGTGAGTCTCAGTGAGCTCTGAGAGTTGGTGATGGACAGGGAGGCCTGGCATGCTGTGATTCATGGGGTTGCAAAGAGTCGGACACGACTGAGACACTGATCTGATCTGATCTGATCTGATACAGTATAAAAAGTCGGCTTTGATAAGTTTCTCTTCTATGTCTTTGAGGGTGTTTCTGTTCTGTAAATGGGTTCATTTGTGTCGTATTTTGGATTCCACATATAAGTGACATCATCTGGTATTTGTCTTTCTCTTTCTGATTTGCTTCACTTAGTATGATGGTCTCTGGGTCCATCCATGTTGCTGCAAGTGGCATTGTTCCATTCTTTTTTGTGGCTGAGTAATATTCCAGTGTGTGTGTGTGTGTGTGTGTGTGTGTGTGTGTGTGTGTGTGTGTGTGCCATGTCTCCTGTATCCATTCACCTGTCAATGGGCATGTGGACATTTGGGTTGCTTCATGTCTTAGCTGTTGTGGTTAGTGCTGCTGTGAACATGGGGGTGGTTCACGTATCATTTCGAATGAGAGATTTCTCTAGATAGAAAAATTTAAAAAAAAAGTAAAAAGCAGACTTTGTTCAGATTAGCAGTGACAAGGGAAAGAGAAAAGGGCTGAGACTCTGTGTCATACCTCTGTGTGTGCATGTATGTGTGCACCTGGTGCCTCTTGGGATACCTGGTCGCACACGGTGTACATGCCCATGTATATTACACTCACTGTTGGCTTGCAGAGACATCATACATGATGCGCGTACATTTCTGTGCATCTGCATGTGTACACACCTCCCTGCGATTTTTACCAGGGCCTACTGTTCAAGCTCTGTTGTGTGTGTGTGTTGCATTTGACAATCAATTACTATTTATCATTTGCATATTCTGAGTATCACACTGTGTTTAGTGCATTTATATCTATTGTGTTCTTGGAAAAGACTCTGCCCAGAGGCTATGGCTGCGTGTGTGTGTGCATGCATGTGTATGTATGATGGGAGGGTATGACACGGAACACGTATTATTACATAAACTGAGAATCTCATTATGTGCGTTTATTTGTTAAACAAAACACATTTGTCAATTGTGTTTATGTGCACACACAAATGTGTGTGTGTGTCTGTGTGCGTAGAAGGGTGTTACCCCTGTGTTTATTTCCACAGACCACACACTGCATTTGCATTTTGCTGTCTGTTACACCCACCCAGCCTTCCCTGCCCCCTCCCCAAGCCTGTTTGTAAAGACACCCGGCATAATGTGGTGTGTGCGAATGTGTGTGTGTGTGTTTGCCTTTTATTTTGCTCACTGTTCTGTGACAACAGAATGCTTTCCCCTGCTTACCTCCTCTTCCACATTGCAATCCTTTGGGGGGATATCAAGGGCAAGCCAGAGAAGGGTTACCTGGAGAAAAGGGTTGCTAAGCAACCAAACACCCACCACCCCGGAGCACCACCAACCCAAAACTCCGTTCCAGGCCTGCAACCAGATTAGCATATTAATGAGGCTGTAATTTCCCCCGAATTGTCTGCTCCTACACACACTCAACTCACAGCACACACTGGCCCAGGAGTTTGCTATGCAAATAAACTGGTTTTACAGACTGCGACTTAATTAACTCATCAAGTTCATCCGCCTAACAGAAAAGGCAGACGAACTACAGATTAATGAACCTGTGTTTGCTCGCCCCTCTCTCTCTCCCCTGCCTCGGCAAGCCGCTTTTCTCTTTTTATGGCCCGTTTCTCTTCCTTCTCCCCCTGAACCTAGTTGCTCCTGAAACTCACCTGGGGTTCTTTTCTGCCTTCCTCTGGTGGTTCCCAACCTGAGCCGGTGCCCTTCCTGCCACTCCCTGAGTGCCCCTCCTTTCTCATCCCTACGCTGAGCCCACAGTCCCCACATCCAGCCCCAAGGATCAAAGCCACATGCCATTCGATTCCCCCAGCCAGCCGAGGAACTGGAAACAGGGACACTGTTCCTTTAACGAGAGAAGACCGCCGGCTTTATTTTTGACACACGATTCATAGTTTAGCCCCAGCCCTGATATTCAATCAGCTGAATACAGACTCTGGAAGAAGAGGCATTCTCCCTGCCTGCGTGTTAATTAGAAATGCCAGTCCTGGCTGCCGCCCACACTCATCAACTTTCTCCAGTCTTGATGGAAGACATACACCCAGGAGGGGTCTCTGAAACTCTTGGTGGAGAAAGTTCTCAATGCCTGGGATGCAAGAAGCCACTTAGGAGGGAGAAACTTTGAAACACTGGACCATTTCTTCTTAAATCCCTTTTCTTTACTCTCCGGGTTTTTGCCTCTCACTGAGGCCTGTGGGTAGCGTCACCTCCTCCAGGAAGCCTTCTCTGGTTTGATGACATTCGATAGATGGATCTAAACTGGAAGAGGGCCCAATGTTGGAAGATCAAGATATTTGTCCCCCACCTTCCCTGACCTCCATACAAGGAAGAACCCTCCACAACTTCTCCAGCTCCATGGATGATCTGCTTAGTAACTCTCTGCCTCCTAACTGGACTGCCCTGTCCACGTTCAGGCCCTATTATTTTTCATGTGAATTGCTGCACCCAAGCCCTGTATGAGTTCTCCCTGCCCGCTGCCTTATTTCTTTCCAACCTGCCTTCACTATGGCACCAGAGAAAGTACCCAGACCCCCTCCTTAGACACCTTTGATGGCTCCCTTTAGCCCTCGGGACCAGGTCTAAATGCCGTGTAGCATTCAAGGCCATCTATGATCTGGCACTACCTAACCTCCCCTAGATTCTCCCCGCATCCCAAACATCTGTAGTTCTCACATTTGAGGCAGTGAAAGACTCATCAGATGCCTTTGTTGAAATATAGATTCCTGCCCCGTCTCCCTGAGACTCTGCTTCTGTAGGTCTGAGTTGAGCCCAGGAACCTGCATCTTCAGCTTGTGTCCCAGGTGACATGGATACAGGTCATCCTTAGACCAGTCTGTAAGAGGCTCTCTCCTGGGAGCTGAAATTTCCTCCCGCCTCCATCTGCCCTAAGCACCAGCTTGGGACTAGCCCACTGACTTCTCCCCCCTGGTGCTCCTCCCCAGCATCTCTGATGAGAGATGCTGCCTAGAAGGAGTAAGTGGGGGCCCTTCCCCCAGATACCTTAGCCCCAGGGGTCCCCTCATGCCTGCCTGAAAGCCGTGGGCTCCTGTGAAGTCCTTGGAGCAATTGTGTGTAACTTTATTGCCTGGTTCTGGGGTGTGGGATATGGCGCTTTTTTTTTTTTTTTTTTTTGACCTGTTCTTCCAAACCAAAGAAAAAGCAAATTCTCCAAAATGGTCCCCCTTACTGTCAATCAGTTAAGATCTTGAGTGCAAAATAAGCAGAATGAATGTGAGTTGCACAGTCCCACTTCCTGGGACTGACGGACACCCTCATCCCACCATTCACTTGCTGTGTGACCTTGGGAAGTGAATTCTCTTCTCTACGCCTCCATTTTCCCTATATGCAAAGTAGGAAAAAGATAGTTTCACTTTGTACAGAGTGGAAGCACAATTTTTTAAACATCCACAGAAAGTACTAAGACAAAGAAATGTTTGAGTTACTCAGTGGTTGATCGCTGTCAGCTGTCGTGTTCACAACTCATTGTTTACCTGCTGGTGAGACTCCAAGGGGCACTGCTTGCTCTTGGATAACCAGATGTCTTGGTTTGGGTTTTACTCTCAGATCTCTCCCAGCAATACCATGCCTGGCACATAGTAGGTACTCAGCCAGTGGTTGTTTAATTAAATTGAAATGTAAAAAGCTCCAGGGATACAAAGAAGCTTTCTTCAGGCATCCAGGCCATTCTTACCCTCACCTATGCACACAAAGACACTCACACACACACACACACACACACACACACACACACCCAAGGACACACCCTCAGATAGACACACATAAAGACAGACGTTTTCAGACACACAAAGACAAAGACATCCGAGAACCCAGAAAGACACATAAAGACAGACACACATAGGCAGACATGCTCAGACACACAAATAGAGACAGGCACTCATACACACACTCAAAGACACACAGACACACAAAGAAGACAGACACACAGAGACACACAGAGACACACATAGAGACACCCTCTTCTGTGCGCGCACACACATACACGAATTCCAGGCCCTTTTATTCTCTTGTGTCAGAATCAGAGGCGGCAGCCACACCAGCAGCCACCTCCCCGTCCCTATAACAAGCCCGCATTTATTTGAAGCATGTCAGAAGGTCATTCCTCAGCTAAATAGTGTCATTCCCATCCTTTCCATCCCCTCCTAGGACCTATTCCACGATCCATTCATCATGCCTGTATCTCTAGCCGCAGGGCCTCCCATGGACGCCAGCCCCTCCCTCACGGAGGGGCAACCACAGCCACTCCGAGGGAGGCCGGTCTCAAATCCTGCCCCCAACTCCCCGCCCGGCAAATACTGCCCCCACCTTACAGGTGAGCAGGCAGAGGATCAGGGAGGAGAAACGCATTTGTTCATTCATTCAAGATCAACTTGACTCATTTGGAGCTTGCATTTTTGCAAGGTCAACAACGTCAAATATTAACACACTCAAATGGTGCATCCTAGTGCTTAATGAGTGGGGTCACTCAGGTTAGCCCTGGAGATACAGGGATTGACCTGAAACCGACACGGTCATAGGCAAGATAGGGCTACAGGCTTGTAGGGGGTAGTAGGTGCTGTGAAGAGCAGAAGACAAGGGGATGAGGCATGATGGGGTGGGGCTGCTCTAGATGAGGGAGGACCTCTGGGAAGATGACCCTGGAGCCAAGGTCTAAGTAAAACAGGGCTGAGACCTGTGGGTATCTGGAACCAGCAGATTTAAAAGCAGAGGGAACAGTCAGTGCAAAGGCCCAGAGGAGGGAATGTACAATGGTGTGATGGCCAGCAGGGAGGTGGGGGTATGGGAGCAGAAGTGATGAGAGGAGAGGAATGGGGAAGAGGGCTGTGGGCAGGGAGGAGCCCCGTCATGTGAACAGCTTGGGTTTTATTCCTAAGTGTTGAGAGCCACCATCCCCGACAGCGCCCACAAGGGAAGTGATAGGATCTGACTTACGCTAAAAAAAAAATCACCACTTCTTGGGTACACGTTCAAAAGAACTGAAAACAGGGACTCAGATACTTGAATGTAAATGTTCATTGCAGCCCTATTCATAATCGCCAAAAGGTGGAAACAGCCTAAGTGTCCATCAGCGAATGAATAAACAGATGTCGTCGGGCCAGACAATGCAGTAACATGGAGCTGTAAGGAGCAAAGCGCTGACACACGCTGCAGCCTGGGTGAACCTCAGAAGCATGACGTTAAGCCAAAGAAGGCAGACACAAAGCGCAGATGTCGCATATGATCCCACTTACACGAAGTAGCTACAATACTCCAATCCTCAGAGACAAAGAGGGGAACAGAGGTGCCGGGGAGCTGGGGGAGGGGGAGACATTACTTAAAGGGAACAGCCTTCGTGTTTGGAGAGAAGTTTTCAAAATAGATACTCGAGAGGATGGCGTAACATTGTGGATGGACCTCACGATGCTGAAAAAAAAAATAGTTAAAATGGCAAGTTTGAATAATAATAATAATTTTTAAAAAAAAATACTTTTGGGGACTTCCCTGGTGGTCCAGTGGTGAAGACTCCACACATCCACTGTAGGGGGTGTGGGCTTGATCCCTGGTCAGGGAAATAAGATCCCAAATGCCACCTGGAGAGGCCAAAAACAAACGGACAAAACAATGCTTCTGGGCAGAGAATGAAAGGGCCACTGCCTTTGTCCAAGCGAGAGACCATAGTGACCAGTCTCGGTGACCCTACTAGAAGCAGGTTTCAAACCGAGATCTTTGGCCTCCACACCCTCCTTGCGCCAGAAACATCTGGTTTCAGAGAATTCAGGAGTAGACCAGTGGCTGAGCGTGTAGGTACAAGTTCTAGAAACCTGTGCTCAGATTCCAGGACCGCCCCTCCCAGCTGTGTGACCTTGGGCTGGTGACCTTACCTCTCTGGGCCTCAGTTGTCTTATCTGCTGGGTGGGAATCATAGTAGCTCCTAGATCAGGGGTTGTCAGGAGGATTCATTGGCATAAAATAAGCAAAGCTTTGTCCAGTGCCCGCTAGCAGAGAGTCCTCCAGAAACGTTACTGAGCAGGAGGTTACTGAGTCAGGCTGTGGATCACCAGTTCTGGATTTCTTCCTTTCTGGTCCCTTTTGCTCCCTGCTCCTCTCTCCCTCACTTCTCCCTGCTTTCTTCATCTTTTTCCATTTCTTCCTCCTTTTCTCTCTTCGCTCCCAGATGGGCTCTGTGAGTGGGCAACCTGTGAAGTCCCGCAGGGTCCCACACTTGGTTTGATGCTCTGCTGTTGCCATCTTGAAATTCTTAATAATTGTTAAGCAAGGGATCCCTCATTTCCATTTTGCACTGGCTGGTCATGCCACCCTCTGTCCTGACCCTCCCCCAAGAAGAGAACCACTTTGCCCATCTCTGGTTTATAGGAAAGTCCCTGTCAGAAGGAGCCGGACCCAAGTCATATTCATTGCTGATTTCATGACTCATCCCCTATTTTAAAAGCCTTCTCTGGAAACACAGAGAAAGCAGGACAGTGAAGAGACAAGGACAATACTCCAGATTCTCTCTAGCTTGTTCCATAGACGCTGGGTGCCTGGGGGACTGGGTGGTAAGGAAGAGAAAAACAGCTGGCATAAGGAGATGCCTCCAAGGTCCTCTTGTCTGGAGACAAGAGTCAACCAAGTGCGTATCAGAATCACCAGGAAAAGTGGATTCTCCAGCCTTACCATCTCCGGGAGCGGCGGGGGGCGGGGGGTGCGCAGGTCTGATGAGTCCACTGCAGGTAGACAAAGTCCAGACTCCCTAAAGGATTTCATGCATCTGGCCTGCCCCCTACACCCTCCCTGCTAACAAGCTCTTATCAAACCTCCACCTCAGAGCTCCCGCACTTCCTACCTCTTCTCAGATCAGATCAGATCAGATCAGATCAGATCAGTCGCTCAGTCGTGTCCGACTCTTCCTACCTCTTCTACCAGGAGCCATCTCCCTGGATCTTCCCAAGGCGGGCTTGTTGCTCTCAGCTTAAATGTCATGTCCTGAAGCCTAAATCTTGAAACTGGTCCACAGCCCCTGTTGCTCCATCAGTGACCTGAGTTGGTTAATTTTGGAGAACCAATATAACACATGAAAGGTACCTTATTTCTGTCTTACTGCCTGTGTCCCTGACTAAAATGAGAGCTATGTGGGAGCCAGGATCTCATCTGTCCTATCACCGGTGTGGCCTCCCTGCCAAGCCCAGTGCTCGGCACATAGTAGGGTCTCAATAAACATCAGGTGCATACATGAATGAATGAGTCTGGGTTTTCAGCAAGTGCCCTGCAATTCTGATAGATCCAGTCTGTGGGTGTCAGGAGTCAATGGTTTGGTTTGGTCACTACTGGAATCCCTTCTATATCTCATCAACATTTTCTTGCACACCCCCCACGATAAGGAGACTTGTTCCCTCTTTCAGCAGCCCTAACAGTTGGCAAGGCTGACCTTCTTTGCAACCCCATGGACTGTTGCCCTCCAGGCTCCTTCATCCATGGGATTTTCCAGGCAAGAGTACTGGAGTGGGTTGCTATTTCCTTCTCTGAGGGATCTTCCCAACCCAGGGATTGAACCCAGGTCTCCTGCATTACAGGCTGATTCTTTACCAGCTGAGCCACCAGGGAGGACTTCTCAACTTCTAAGTCTCCCTTCTTCTGTGGAAAGACTAGGATTTAATTGAAGCAACCTTGTTCCATATTAGTCACCTCCCACTTATTATTCTTTGACATCTGGCTTCATCTCCAAAATGTAGCCCCATGAACTTGGATTGTGTCCATAATCAGGAAGAAAAGTATTCAAGAAGTAACCCTATTCAAACTAACAATCGTTCATGGGCAATCTCTCTCCTCCCACCTCACACCACCCCCAAAACTAAAAAGCACATTTCTTTATGGTCTAGAAAAATAACACGTAGTAAGAAGTGGAAGTCGCAGGAAATGCAGAGAAGAAAGCATCTTTCCTGTAGATGGCAAGTCGGGTTCCAAAGAAGAAAAGAAAATGTGTGTCTTTGTTTAAGAAGTCTACTTGGGGAGTCACAGACTGTCTTTATGACAAAGCTCTGGCCAGCTTGGCCGATCAAACACGAGGGTCTCTAACAGAGTAAGAGACTGTAGCTTCCAACTCAGGAATTTCCTAGCTGTGTTGTTGGGAGGAGTGTGTTGAACAGCATGGGACTGGGTATAAATTCAAAAATCTCTTTCTGACCATTGAGAAATTGTCCCTATGGGTGAGACTAGCACCTCAGTTCCCAGAAACCACTGTAGGAAGGTCTTGGAAGGAGTTAGGTTTGGAGGTGACATCAAGATCTCAGGGAGGCAACCAGTCCAGTGTCATCCAAGAAGACTCCCAGGATGTTGAGGTGTGAGGACTCTGGAAAATAAGCCATCTCTACCCCCAGACCATTTGCCCGTAGGTTTCACCAAGATTTCAAGAAGTGAGCTCCAGCTTTGGTTAATATGTCAGAGAAGCAACTGGAGTGGTGGCTTGTCAGGCTGTAGAGAGGGAGTCACTCTTTGGAGCTGGGGCTCCAGGGAGGAGGCCAGCAGGTACAGCTGCTCAACCTCCCTCTGACCTCCTGCCAAGGATCCTGCTGGCCAAGCCCAACCGGAAGTCAGAGGGAAGAGAACCCAGGGATGCTGTGTCATGCACAGGTCAGCCTCCTGGAGCACAGAGCAGGTGGAGAAGGATGGAGAGTGAATCTAGAGGAGCAAGAAGACCCCCACACATATTCTAGCCCTGCCCTTAGCAAAGTGCTTAGCATATAGTTGGAGCTCAGCAAATATTAGATGAATGGATGAGTGACCCTGATCCAGCCCAGTCTAGTTACCTTGCATTTTTCTAACTGTGAATTTTTGTCCTTGCTAGTTTCTTCTCTGTACTTCCTCTCTAAGTCACATGCCCATCCTTCGTAACACAACTCAAATCCTATTCTCTCTTTATGCTGAATGAAAGGAGCCAGGTACAAAAGAATGTAATTCCATTTGTATTTTAAAAAATTTTAATGCAAATTTACCCATAGTGGCAGAAAACAGATCCATGGTTACCTAGGGATAAGGGTGTAGGGGAAGAGAGGGATCACCAAGGGACACAAGGTGACTTTTGGGGTGTCAGATATGTTCATTACCTTGATTATGGTGACGGTTTCAGCAGTGTATACACATGTCAAAACTCATCAAATTGTATACTTTAAGCATGTGCGATTCATCACACACCCATTGTCTCTAGAGGTAGCTAAGAAAAAAAAAAAGCCCAATTCCCCACAAAATCTTCAGATTCCCCACCTCCTAACCTGATCACTGGTAGTTGGCACTCTGGCATTCATTCATTAACTATTAATCGGAGCACCAACTATGACCCACACACTGGGCTGGATGCTATGGACAAGCCCCAGCCCACAATGAGCTCAGAGCTCTGTGGGGAAATAGATCAGGGGGTCGTGGGAGTAAGAAGATTCTTGGAAGGAAACATGTCTGAAAGGAGACCTGAAAGGTGAGAAAGGCAGGGGCAAGTGAGGGAGGAAGAGTATTTAAGACAAAAAGCTCAGAAGGAAGAGAGCATGAGAGCCAGTCCCATCAAAGCTCAGGATAGTTGGAAAGTAAGGGAGGGGAGAGGTAAGAGATGAATTAAGATAGGGGGCCAGGGGCTTGGAAACCAACCAAAGTATTGGGGTTTGCCCTGGCACCAATGAGGAAGGTTTTAAGTGTGCGAATAACCTTATCAATTTCGTTCTACAACAAAATTGCTCTGGCTGGGACATGGAGAACGGATTGGAAGAGATGGGATGGGAGCAGAGTGTCTTGGAACGAGAAGGCTCTGGTCTGAACTAAGGCATGACCACGGTTAGATGAGAGACGTGGAAGAGGGAGAATCAGCAGGATTTGGGAGGGATTCGGAGTGGAGTGAGAGAGAAGATGCCAGCATGGTTTCTGGCTCAGGCAGCTGGATGGATGCAAAGCCCAGAGAGACAGCAGATATGAGGGGCAGGAGAGGAATGACTTAGTATTGATCACACCAAGTCTGAGGGTAGTTGCATACATGCAGCCAACATTTAGAAGCCCCATTCAGGTCTTAGAGTCCTCTCCTTAAGCTATGAGATCCTGGAAGAGGCCATGGGGTCCTTGAAGATTCTGCATCCACAGCAAACTGCCCTCAATGCCCAACACATCATTTCCTCCTAATAGATGTTTGTTGATTGACTTATTGCTGAATTGTCTCTCCAGATTTGTACTCAGAACCCCAGGTTCAGAAGACCTCTATGCATTGGCTGGTGAGGCCCCCTACTCTCCTGGGGACAAGCCTTAGGTGAGAGCAGTCATGGAGAACAGCCTTAAATTCCCATGTGCCGACTTCATCAAGCCCTCCCCACGACCCCCAGCTGGGCTCCCCATTCCTGGAGAAGAGTAAGTTTCTGGTCGGCCTCCCCTCTTCATAACCAATTTGCCTCCAGAAGGAAATAGAACTTCTTGTGCCAAATATTAATCATTGCATCTTGGATAGCTCCAACATAACTCTCCAAGCCTCTCTGATCTATGCACATTAGGCTGGGAACACACAACTCCCACTTGAAAGATTGAGAGGTGTACCAGAGAGGTTCAGTAGTAGCTTTCCCAAGGCCACACAGCAAGACCAAAGGCAGAATCAGGCTTCCTGATGCTGTTCGGCTTGTCCTCAACACCGGCCATTCTTCCTTCTGCCTACACTCTACAAATTTGTCTTGAGGGTCTCAGAAAATCCATGAAGAATGTCAAAGGGTAAAGTGACTTGCCCACCCTCTCACAACTAGGAAAGGTCAGGGTGCTTTTTCATTGGAGTAGAAACTGAAATTTCAACTCTCCCTTGCTTCTCAGTTTCTTCAGGGAACATGTACAGTCAGCAATCACTCTATTTATCTACACCGATGAGCCTGGTCACCGCAAACTTTGCCTTCCCGGGGCATTTCGTATCTTTTCCTGGTTTCATATTTAATCTTCTCTACTAAACACCTGGGGCAAGAGCTGAGTCTGATTCATCTTCCTGCTCCCCAGCCCCTCACAAAGTGCCTCAATCTCAGAGGAAGTTCAATAAATGTCTGCTGATTCATTTTGACCCTTCGATGAAGTGGAAAAGGAAAAATCATTGGAGGAGGGGAGAGACAAGCCACTGACTGAACAATGCCCACAACCCTGAATTGCCCTTTGGAAATCTGGGTTTCTATCCCTGCCTTCCTTGCCCACCTTGTAGGAAATACCAAAGAAGCCATCTGCTCCAGGGCTTGAATGTCTGCAACATTGTAGTAACCGTAGAAGGAAGGGCTTGAAATGTAAGTTATCAGAATTCACATGAAAAGAATCCCTCCCACCACCAAGTAAAAAGTGACGGGACACTGCCAATTTCTCCTCTCCTCTCGCCAAACATTGTTGAGATCAGAGCCCAGAAAGGATGGCAACTGACTACAGTGGAATATGATCAATTCAGATAAAAACAGTCCAGTCCATACAGGGTAAGAGTGGCTGATTCACCAGCCCCACCTCACAGACACATGCCCAGAGAGGTAGAGTAATTCCCCCAAATTCACCCAGCAAGAGAGTAACAGAGTCAGGCAGCTTGATGTTAATCAAGTGAGAGCACCTCTGTTGAAAAAGTGTCTTGATGAGTTAACATTCATCAGAAAATTTTGGGCTCAGTCTTGGCTTTGAGAGTTAGAGGTTGTCAAATCCTAGAGGAGTTGCTTAACCTCTTTACACCTCAGTTTCCCCATCTGTGAAGTGGATAGAATAATAGCATCTATCCTGAAGATAGATCGGCGCGCCATTTAAGAGCGACCTCGCCTGCCCGCGACCGGCGCGCCATTTGAGACCGGCGCGCCATTTAAGCCGCGCCCGCCCGGCGCGCCTTAAAGCCCTGCCCGCGACCGGCGCGCCATTTAAGAGCGCCTCGCCTGCCCGCGACCGGCGCGCCTTTAAGAGCGACCGCCTGCCCGCGACCGGCGCGCCATTTAAGAGCGACCTCGCCTGCCCGCGACCGGCGCGCCATTTAAGAGCGACCTCGCCTGCCCGCGACCGGCGCGCCATTTAAGAGCGACCTCGCCTGCCCGCGACCGGCGCGCCATTTAAGAGCGCCCCGCCGGCTGCGTCGCGCACTAAGAGCGCCCCGCCGGCTGCGTCGCGCACTAAGAGCGCCCCGCCGGCTGCGTCGCGCACTAAGAGCGCCCCGCCGGCTGCGTCGCGCACTAAGAGCGCGGCCGAGAGGAGCTACCCCCACGACCGAGGAAGGACGGCGGTGAGGGCCAGTGCACTAAGCACGGCCGAGAAGAGCTACCCCACGACCGAGGTCAGGAAGGGCGGCGGTGAGGAGAGACCCCCTCGTCCAAGGTAAGGTGCGATGGCTGTGCTTTGCTGGCCGGGAGCAGCCAGGAGCAGCCGGGATGAGATACCCCACGCCCAAGGTAAGAGAAACCCGAGTAAGACAGTAGGTCTTGAAAGAGGGCATCAGAGGGCAAATACACTAAAACCATTCTCACAGATAACTAGTCAGTCTAATCACACAAGGACCACACCCTTGTCTAACTCAATGAGATTAAGCCATGCCCGAGGGGCAACTTGGGATGGGCGGGTCATGATGGAGAGATATGACAGGGTGTGGTCCGCTGGAGAAGGGAATGGCAAACCACTTCAGTATTCTTGCCTTGAGAACCCCATGAACAGTATGAAAAGACAAAATTATAGGATACTGAAAGAGAAACTCCCCAGGTCAGTAGGGGCCCAATATGCTACTGGAGATCAGTGGAGAAATAACTCCAGAAAGAATGAAAGGATGGAGCCAAAACAAAAAGAATACCCAGCTGTGGATGTGTCTGGTGATAGAAGCAAAGTCCGATGCTGTAAAGAGCAATATTACATAGGAACCTGGAATGTCAGGTCCATGAATCAAGGCAAATTGGAAGTGGTCAAACAAGAGATGGCAAGAGTGAATGTCGACATTCTAGGAATTAGCGAACTAAAATGGACTGGAATGGGTGAATTTAACTCGGATGACCATTATATCTACTACTGTGGGCAGGAATCCCTCAAAAGAAATGGAGTGGCCATCATGGTCAACAAAAGAGTCCGAAATGCAGTACTTGGATGCAATCTCAAAAACGATAGAATGATCTCTGTTCGTTTCCAAGGCAAACCATTCAATGTCACAGTAATCCAAGTCTATGCCCCAACCAGTAATGCCGAAGAAGCTGAAGTTGAAAGGTTCTATGAAGACCTACAAGACCTTTTAGAACTAACACCCCAAAAAGATGTCCTTTTCATTATAGGGGACTGGAATGCAAAAGTAGGAAGTCAAGAAACACCTGGAGTAACAGGCAAATTTGGCCTTGGAATACGGAATGAAGCAGGGCAAAGACTAATAGAGTTTTGCCAAGAAAATGCACTGGTCATAGCAAATACCCTCTTCCAACAACACAAGAGAAGACTCTATACATGGACATCACCAGATGGTCAACACCGAAATCAGATCGATTATATTCTTTGCAGCCAAAGATGGAGAAGCTCTATACAATCAGCAAAAACAAGACCAGGAGCTGACTGTGGCTCGGACCATGAACTCCTTATTGCCAAATTCAGACTGAAATTGAAGAAAGTAGAGAAAACTACTAGACCATTCAGGTATGACCTAAATCAAATCCCTTATGATTATACAGTGGAAGTGAGAAATAGATTTAAGGGCCTAGATCTGATAGATAGAGTGCCTGATGAACTATGGAATGAGGTTCGTGACATTGTACAGGAGACAGGGATCAAGACCATCCCCATGGAAAAGAAATGCAAAAAAGCAAAATGGCTGTCTGGGGAGGCCTTACAAATAGCTGTGAAAAGAAGAGAAGCGAAAAGCAAAGGAGAAAAGGAAAGATATAAACATCTGAATGCAGAGTTCCAAAGAATAGCAAGAAGAGATAAGAAAGCCTTCTTCAGTGATCAATGCAAAGAAATAGAGGAAAACAACAGAATGGGAAAGACTAGGGATCTCTTCAAGAAAATCAGAGATACCAAAGGAACATTTCGTGCAAAGATGGGCACGATAAAGGACAGAGATGGTGTGGATCTAACAGAAGCAGAAGATATCAAGAAGAGGTGGCAAGAATACACAGAAGAACTGTACAAAAAAGAGCTTCAAGACCCAGATAATCATGATGATGTGATCACTGACCTAGAGCCAGACATCTTGGAATGTGAAGTCAAATGGGCCTTAGAAAGCATCACTACAAACAAAGCTAGTGGAGGTGATGGAATTCCAGTGGAGCTATTCCAAATCCTGAATGATGATGCTGTGAAAGTGCTACACTCAATATGCCAGCAAATTTGGAAAACTCAGCAGTGGCCACAAGATTGGAAAAGGTCAGTTTTCATCCCAATCCCAAAGAAAGGCAATGCCAAGGAGTGCTCAAACTACCGAACAATTGCACTCATCTCACACGCTAGTAAAGTAATGCTCAAAATTCTCCAAGCCAGGCTTCAGCAATATGTGAACCGTGAACTTCCTGATGTTCAAGCTGGTTTTAGAAAAGGCAGAGGAACCAGAGATCAAATTGCCAACATCCGCTGGATCATGGAAAAAGCAAGAGAGTTCCAGAAAAACATCTATTTCTGCTTTATTGACTATGCCAAAGCCTTTGACTGTGTGGATCACAATAAACTATGGAAAATTCTGAAAGAGATGGGAATACCAGACCACCTGATCTGCCTCTTAAGAAATCTGTATGCAGGTCAGGAAGCAACAGTTAGAACTGGTCATGGAACAACAGACTGGTTCCAAATAGGAAAAGGAGTACATCAAGGCTGTATATTGTCACCATGTTTATTTAACTTATATGCAGAGTACATCATGAGAAATGCTGGACTGGAAGAAACACAAGTTGGAATCAAGATTGCTGGGAGAAATATCAATAACCTCAGATATGCAGATGACACCACCCTTATGGCAGAAAGTGAAGAGGGGCTAAAAAGCCTCTTGATGAAAGTGAAAGTGGAGAGTGAAAAGGTTGGCTTAAAGCTCAACATTCAGAAAACGAAGATCATGGCATCTGGTCCCATCACTGCATGGGAAATAGATGGGGAAACAGTGGAAACAGTGTCAGACTTTGTTTTTCTGGGCTCCAAGATCACTGCAGATGGTGACTGCAGCCATGAAATTAAAAGACGCTTACTCCTTGGAAGGAAAGTTATGACCAACCTAGATAGCATATTCAAAAGCAGAGACATTACTTTACCAACAAAGGTTCGCCTAGTCAAGGCTATGGTCTTTCCTGTGGTCATGTATGGATGTGAGAGCTGGACTGTGAAGAAGGCTGAGCACCGAAGAATTGATGCTTTTGAACTGTGGTGTTGGAGAAGACTCTTGAGAGTCCCTTGGACTGCAAGAAGATCCAACCAGTCCATTCTGAAGGAGATCAATCCTGGAATTTCTTTAGAAGGAATGATGCTAAAGCTGAAACTCCAGTATTTTGGCCATCTCATGCGAAGAGTTGACTCATTGGAGAAGACTCTGATGTTGGGAGGGATTGAGGGCAGGAGGAGAAGGGGACGACAGAGGATGAGATGGCTGGATGGCATCACTGACTCGATGGATGCGAGTCTGAGTGACCTCTGGGAGCTGGTGATGGACAGGGAGGCCTGGCGTGCTGCGGTTCATGGGGTCACAAAGAGTCGGACACGACTGAGCGACTGATCTGATCTGATCTGATCTGATCTGAAGATGCGGGTGAAGTGCTTTGCACAGTCCTTAGCACACGCAATCTTCAGGTAAGTTGTTGTTGCTACTGTTTACTTCTCAAAAAGCCCCTGAGAAGCGACCAGAATAGTGGGGATACCTTGTGCTGAAATAGACAAGACTGGGAGATCTTTTATAGGTTTGCATTTTGTTTATGTTTTTTGTTTTGTTTGTTGGTTGTTTGTTGCCACGCTGCGAAGCTTGTAGGGTCTTAATTCCCTGATCGGAGATCAAACCTGGGCCCCTGACAGTGAAAGTACCAAGTCCTAACCACTAGACCACCAGGCAACTTGAAAGTCTTTTATTTTTGTATTTTTGGGCTGCACCATGAAGCTTGTGGGGTCTTAGTTCTCCAACCAGGGATCCAACCCAGGCCCCTAGGAGATTTTTTTAGACCATAAGACCTCTGAATGAGTGAGTGAAGTTGCTCAGTCATGTCCGACTCTTTGCGACCCCATGGACTGTAGCCCACCAGGCTCCTCCATCCATGGGATTCTCCAGGCAAGAGTACTGGGGTGGGTTGTCATTCCCTTCTCCAGGGGATCTTCCCAATCCAGATCGAACCCAGGTCTCCCGCATTGTAGGCAAACACTTTACCGTCTGAGCCACCAGGAAAGTCATAAGGCCTCTGGTACCCGTCAAAAGTCACAGGCTTCTCTTCCCAGACCACCTGGTCACTTCTGCCCTGACCCCTCCTATAAGATTCCACAGGGATATGGTGTGGTTGGGCTGAGAGTCACATGCAATTGCTGGGTCAGCTCCCTTTAGAGAAGGACCAAAAAACATCTTTAAACATAAAGCCTTCTCAGGTCTAGCTTTGTCATTATTGAGACATGGAAAATACCAAAGCCTCCTAGAGAGAAGGAGAAAGGCAAAGAGGCTCTGAGAAGTTTCCACAGACCCTTGCCTGCCGGGAGACTCCTCTGGAGAAGCCCATGAACTGACCCTGGGCCCCTGACCAGTCAGGGATGGGGGGCTCCCCACTGGCTCAGGAGGAGGTGGGTGGAGCCTGGCTGAGCAGGACACCCCTCCCCCAGTGGGGGCTTTTAGTGCAAGGATTTGGGCATTAGGGTCATACCCCTTGACAGAGAATAGGGTCTTCCTGCCAGCCATGGGATGTAAGACTGAGTTTCTCCACCTCTGCACTACAGAGACGTTCCCTTGAGTGATCCCGAGGCTGGAGGAGACTGTCCTGTGCACTATAATATGTTTAGCAGCATCCCTGGCCTCTACCAGCTGGTAACACTCTGGATCCAGTGTGTTAGCCAAGCACGTCACCAGATAGTGCCAAATGTCCCCTGGGAGACAAAAATCACCCCCAGCTGAGAGCCACTGATGAAAAGGGAGCTTCCCAGAGGAGGAAGGAGAAACAGACAAGGTTAACAGTGATGGGCATAAAGAGGGAGAAAGGGAAGGGAAAGCAGAGATACCGCCTGGCTTTCCGATGGGGGTGGGAAAGGGCTTGATCTCTCACAGATCATATCTAGTAGCCCTGGAAATCTGTTCCAGGTAAGGGACCTTACACCTTCCTGCTTTATTCTAAGAGATTAATCCTTGTTCTTCTTAAAAGGAACATGTTTCTGTCCCGTAAATACTTCCTGATTGCTTTTTGTAGACAAGGCATTCTCACACACTCGTTACAATTATTCAACAAATCTGTACTCTTATTTACTATTTCATCACTAATAATTAACAGCAGCTATCATCCCCTGGGCACTTACCTTGCCAGGCACGGTGCTATGCTCTACATTTATCATCTCATTTGATCCTCACAACAACTTCATGAGCTTATTCACGTCTTTTACCATTATCATTCTTCCTGGTTTGCAAATAAGAAATGTGAACCTCAGAGAGGTTAAGTAACTAAGCCCAAAGCACCTGATACACTTTGGTGGAAGTAAATGAATGAATGAAATTGGTAGCATAGCTCTTACTCTTTCTGTGTATCCACATGTAGACACTGTATGGAAAATCGAATTGATAGCAGGTCTCCCCTGATAGGTTGAAAGCAGTTTAGGAGCCAGAGGGTAAGAGGTGCTTGTTCATGTCATCACTGGAGCCTCTGGCAATGTGTGTCCAAAACACATTTATCAAGTGAACAAATGAAGGAAGGCCCTTTGCATATGTCTAATCCACACTTATAAACACCAGTCCCCAGGCCCGGCACAGGTCTGGTCCATAGTAGGGGCTTGGTATCATTGTGTTTTGTTCAAGAAGGAAAAGGGTTTTGGAATCCTGGGGCTTGAGGAAGTCTCGCAGATCTGCTTTGAGATCAGTGATTCTCAAGCAGAGGTGACCTTTTGCACCCCAGAGGACATATCTAAAGACACTGATGGTGGTCACAACTTGCAGAGAGAGGTACTAATTGCCTCTAGTGGGTAGAGGATGGAGATGCATCCTATGCACAGAAGAGTCCCCACCCAATGAAGAATTATCCAGCCCCAAATATAAATAGTGTCAAAGGGGATAAACCCTGATCTAGATATATAAGCAGATGAATTACCACGCGGGGTCATTAAAAAATATTTGGGGAGAAAATGCTATGGGGTCACCTGGCTATTCATTTACTTATTCAAGACACCTTTGTCAAAACCTTCTGATATAAGACAACCATGAGGAGTGGGTGAGAGAGAGACAGAGGTGATTACGGCTCAGCCTCAACTCTGGCTCTCCACCAAGCTTGTCAGCTGCTAGAGTCTCCAGTAAGGACGGGCGACAATGCTGGGTAGGAAAAGGGAGGTGTCTGCAGTGAACCAGAGAGAGGAGAACCCAAGAAGAAGAAGGAAAACTGCCGTAGAAGGTCCTCTGAGAAAAGGAGACACTGTCTCCCTTTAGTGTCATTATGAGATCTTTTCAACTGTATGTTCATGAGATACACCCACATGGGGAACCACACTGAAAGAAGTATGGAAGCTTCCCTGGCTATCCAGTGGCTAAGACTTGTGCTCCAATGCAAGGGGCAGGTGTTCAATCCTTGGTCAAGAAACTACAATCTCACACCACGTGGCATAGCCAAAAAAAAAAGTGTGTTAACCACTGGAACTTCCCTGGCAGTCCAGTGGTTAAGACTCTGAGCTTCCACTATAGGGGGTACAGGTTCAATCCCAGTACGGCCAAAAAAAAAAAAAAAGAAAAGTCTGGCTTTCAGGGCTGGGTCCCATTTTATGTATTTCTACTCTGTTCACAACTCATATTTGTGTATCCCTCCACAGAAGACTTTTACAGACATTCTACATCATTGTGGCAGTTTCTGTTTTAAAATATTACCCCCCAAAGAAAGGGAGGGGAAAGGTATATTCACATCATGGTTGGTCATCAGCTCCAGGAAAAACTCTGGCCAGGCTCTGACACTTAACTAGCTGTGTGTCTCCATCTGCAAAATGGGGCTAATTACAGCCTCGGCCACCTAGCGCTGTTCTGAGAATACCAAAAGATGATGCATTTTATATTAATCATCTCACTGTATAGCACAATGTCAGGCACCTGCAAAGATTCAATGACTTTTTAATGCTCACAGATTAGGGGAGTGATCATTAACTTAACAACAGGATTATTCACCAGGAGAATTATCTTAATGTCACATTCCAGGAGTGCATTTAACACCTGGTGACCTTGACCATGAAGGGATGGAGATATATCTTGTAGAGCAGTGGTCCCCAACTTTTTGGCACCAGGGGCCGGTTTCGTTGAAGATGATTTTTCCATAGACAGGGCTGGGAGAAGGATGGGTTGAGGATGATTCAAGTGCATTCGATTTATTGTGCACTTTATTTCTATTATTATTACATCAGCTCCACCTCAGATCATCAGACGTTAGATCCCAGAGGTTGGGACTCCTGTTGTAGGGCACTTCTATCATGTAAAGAATGGTTCCCCCTGAAGGGTGACAGTGACCACAGTGGTCCAGATAATACCTCTGGGAGCCAGCTCTGCCTGAAGCAGGATCAGCCCCGACCCTGGGATTGGATATGGGAAGGTCATTGAATGACTCCAAGCATGTAATTATTTACTTCTTTCCCCAAGAAGATAACTCTCACCTCATATTCCAGGCCCCAACAAAAGATTTAGTCACTTTCACCAGCTCAAAGAGACACTTTGTGAAGAAATTAGTCCCTTGCCCCCGTCCCCAGCCCAATAAGGCCCAGTAACAGCAGTTTACTGCTTTCCAGTTTCCCAAATATCTCCCCAATATTCCAGGCACCATTACTGCCCCATTTTACAGATGAGCAGACTGAGGCTCAGAAAGGTTGAGCATTTCTATCTGCCATGACTGAGCTGGTCAGCACTGGAGCTAGAACTCTTGGCCAGACCCTCTTTCAGACTCTTCTATCTTGACAGGTAAGAGCTCTCAAAAGAGAAAATGAGATTTTTGAAGATGAGTTTCAATTTTTCCCCTTTGCCCCATTGCCTTCCCCAATCCACAGACCTAAATATACTCCGCTCCCCTTTTCCTCTCCTAAACCAAGCTCTAACACAAGTAAAACAGACTAAAACAATCCTACATGGCCATGCTATGAGGCAAGTATACTATTTTTATCCCCATTCTTCAGATAAGGACACTAAGGAACAGAGAGGCTAAGTGACTTGCCATATACCACACAGCCTACAAACAATGAAGCCAGATTCCAATGTTGGGAAATACGGCTCCAGAGTCTGAACTGATAACACTATATTGTATTACTTTCCCTACAAGTAAGATTGGTTAGATTTATCACACACAAAAAAAAGATTTTGTAATTTAGACATCTTCCTGGTTTGCTGTGTTTTTCCATTATCACCCTTCTGTCTGTAACCAAGTGAAGGTTTCAGACCCAACCAGAACAAATAAAAATCATTCTCCAAGGTCGAAGATCCATTTCTCCATCCTGATTTGCTATCTGGTCTGCAAAGACTGCACCCTCTTGGGGTCCTAGTGCAAACTTTTCTTGCTTCCTTTTTCCAAACTGGGAATGCACCTAGCCAGCTATTCCATTTGCAGAGCACAGAAGACAGGCAAAAAAGTTCAGGCCCTTCTCAGCTTTGCCCATCTATCTCCATCCACTTCTACAGCTCTCTCGTCATCTGTGTACTCCTTCATTATTCATTCAGTCAACAAATACGTATTGAACAGCTATGTTCCAGTTACCCAGCTGGGCACTGGGGATTCAACAGTGAACAAGACAAACACAATCTCTGCCCTCATGGAACGGATATTTTATTAAGGAAGATAGACAACATGCGCCTAAACATTTAAATAGGATAATTCTGGATATTGATGAGGGCTACAAAGAAAAGAGACAGAGAGGTGGACTCGCGAGTCAGGAGAGATGGGGTGCTTTTAGATAAGGTGGTTGGGAAAGACTTCTTTGAGAAGTTGACATTTGAGCTGAGACCTAAGTGACAAGAGGGGGCCAATCTTGTTCGAATCTGAAGGCAAAGGGATGAACCAAGTGCAAAGGTCTTGAGGTGAGAAAAATTAGGTGTGTGTGAAGCTAGGCATTGAAGCAGGGAGGGCGTGTTAGGAGAAGTGGGCAAGAGCCAATCATAGAGACCCCTGCAGATCAGGATAAGGAATGTGGACTTAGTCTAACTGTGTTGGGAATTCATTGGAGAGTTAAAAACAGGAGAATGACAAGATCTGACTTATGATTTTAAAATATAACTTTTGTTATAGTGTAGAGAATGGGTTGCCAAGGAGAGTAAGGATAGAAGAAACAGGGAAACCAATCAAATAGAAGAAACGGGGAAACGACTGCTGTAAAACAGATGAGATGATGGTAGCTTAGACTAGGTTGATAACAGAGATGAAGATGAGAAGTAGATGGGCTGGAACATATTTCAGAGGCAAAGTTAACTGAACTTGCTGATGGATTGGATGCAAGGCAGGAGAGAAAGGGAGATTCAAGAACTGACTCTTAGGTGTGGGCTTAGGAGATGGTCCAGGACCCTGTTTAACAGAAACTGGTCTTATTTTGTGAAATATCCATCCAACCCACATGAAGGGAGAGTCCTGTTTTTTCTTCATTCTAATTTCTTGCTTTCACATTTAGGGCTTAAACCAACTTACAAACCCAGACCACAGGCCATAATGGCCTGGGAATCCAAAGCTATTGTACTAAAGAAATTTAGCACAGTGACCTCTGGAATATCCCCCATATAACCATCAGTTGTGGCCCCCTAGAGCAAGCACAGACTCCATAACTAATGAGATCTGGGTTTAAATCACAGGCCTTGACTATGTAACCATAAGCGACTCAATGAACATCTGAGTCTCTTTTCTTCAACTGTAAAATGATGCCATGATAAATATCTACTACTTTTCAGAGTTGCAATGAAGATCAAGGAATTAAATGTACATAATGGTCATTCAATAAGTGGCTTTCCACCCTCCCCCCACCCCCATCCTAGCTCAGGGTTTCTCTCCTGGCACAATGAGCTGCTGCATTTAAAGAGGTTGAAAGGTATAGTGCATTGGCCTCAATGAAAGATTGTTTAGTGTTTTGGTGAGAAGATAACAGTTCCTCCAGACCCTGGAAGAACTGGGGTGACGTTACCCCAACCCCAAAATGCAACCTTTTATTACAAATCACACTGATTTGAAAATTCTAGTTCCTCTGCCTTTATGGGGTAATTTAGCTCTAGAGTTGGAGAAGGCAATGGCACCCCACTCCAGTACTCTTGCCTGGAAAATCCCACGGACGGAGGAGCTTGGTGGGCTGCAGTCCATGGGGTCGCTAAGAGTCGGACACGACTGAGCGACTTCACTTTCATTTTTCACTTTCATGCATTGGAGAAGGAAATGGCAACCCACTTCAGTATTCTTGCCTGGAGAATCCCAGGGACGGGGGAGCCTGGTGGGCTGCCGTCTATGGGGTTGCACAGAGTCGGACACGACTGAAGTGACTTAGCATAGCATAGCATAGCTCTAGAGTGTCCAGGTGGGAAGCCAGAGCCAACCTATCCCATTGAATTATCAAGAACCCCTTCCCGTATGTATTGGTGATGCTAACAACTGGGCGTAGCTGGCACCCCTGTGGTGGGGAGGCTTGGAGGGTGCTGAGAAGATCAAATGAAGAGGTGGCCGCAGGGCATCTGGGCTCTCTGGGAGGTAGTGTATCTATGAGATGCCAGAAGGATTGTGTACAGATCCGTGTGCACTAAAATGGGTATACCCCCGGGGAGGGAATATGTGATTTTTTTTCTCCCCTGCACAAACTTTGTTAGACAAATGTTGCATACAAATTTGAGCAGAGGAATCGGTGCTTGGTTATACACCATGCCAGACGTCTAGACAACACTCTACACGTTTAGAAAATGAAGCACCATATTAACACTTTTACACCCAAAGTTTCAAAAGGATTCATTTCCCTGTTAATAATCCAGATGATTGTTATGCTTGCAGATCTCTCAAGGGTTAAGGCAACTTAATGTCCATCACTTTCACCTTCATAAGCCATCTATTGACTCACAGACAAGCTCCTTAGCCTGTTCACCTTCATATTTGGCCACCAATCCTCCCAGCTGTTATATTTTCCCACCCAAGAAGTTAAGATGCCAAGATATTCCTGGCATTAAATTGTCTAAACCCCTTACCTCTTCTTCAGAATAAACCAAAGAACAGATTCGTAACATTTGTTAATGCTTATTTCTATTGTTTTAAGCACGCATTTCCATTCTTTGGGGGTCGGAATAGCTGTTTGTATTTGTTTGAGAGTACATTTTAAATAAACCTTTCTTGTATCATTTATTTGGGAAGAAAAGAGAAGACACCGTTTTTAATCAATTGTTTTGTTCTTTGATATACACATACACCTACGTGCAGAACGCGTATTCTACGGAAAGACAAAAGAGGGAAATAAACGCAGGGGAGGGCAAGAATCACATAGTGAAGGGGAGATAGAAAGAGGGAGTAAAGGAGGAGAGGGCAGCTTACAGGAGCTCATTTGCCCTCGCGGCGGCGCGGCAGGTTCAGCACCGCGGACAGCTCCCGTCTTTGTCTTGGTCCAAACTCCCGCGCCCGAGCGTAGTAGCCAGGCAGCGACCCGGAGCGCACCAGCTGTCTTCTCCGTCAAACCTGCTTTGGGAAGAAAGAGAAAGGGAGACCAGAGCAGACAGGTAGAGGTTTCTCCATCCTCTCCCCGCATCTTCCGAACTCGGCCCTGATCCCATCCCACTTCATTACGGCGGTCGACTTTCAGTTGGCTTCACGCGGAACCTTGCTATTGGCTACATAGTGTTGGGGGCCGGGGACGTCTCCGTGGCGAGTCCAGATTAGGTTTGGAATTCGTTTCGCTGTCATTGCCCCAGGCCCTAGCCGCTCACGATCTGTCCCCAGGCGACGCCTAGCCTAGCCTTCGACCAAAGAGAGGGGCAAGGCGATGTCCAACGCTTTGCCATTGGGTATACGGGGCTGTAGACGCGCAAGGACACCCAGACCTTCTGAGCTTCGCCCCAAGACCTGAAGCATCAAATCCAGGGGAGAGAAAAAACGAAAGAGAGAGGAGTCAGAAAGACGAGAAAGGGTTGTTTAGGAAGCAACCCAGGCCCGGCAAAAGCAATGAATTATGATCAGAGATTACGCATTTCGCCGCTCGAATTCCGCAGCGTTCCCTCCCCTCCACCTTTTGCCAGGAAAGCCGTCTTACTCCGAGTTCAATAAACTTCACCCACAAAAGCGACTCTCTCTCTTTCTCTCTCTCTCTCTCTCTCTCTCTCTCTCTCTATATATATATATATATATATATATATATACACACACACATATACATATACATATATATCTCTTTTTTTTTTTTCTGGGTCTTTTCGTAGAATCCAGAATAAAAAGAATAAGAATTTCTTCTCATGTTTTCCTCTGCCTAAAACCTTGCTTCCCCAAGGGAGTGGGAAATGCCGAGCGTGTGATGGTCATTCTCCAAATTCTACTTATACACACACACAAACACACAAGCCCACGGTCAATAAAGTTAGGTGCTTCCGCCGACCTTCAGAGAAACCGGCCAGCCGAGCTACGATTTATTCTCACGGAATTCGTTTCCCAAGTGGAGCCCTAGGGTAGGGGTAGACAGGAGAAGTTTAGGAATGAGCCTAACCACGCAAGGAATACTCTTCCCCCGGCCGTAGGCGAATTTGTTGGGAGGAAAGCAAGAGGACTCTTCCGGACTTTCTAAAGCCTGGAGCCCCCACACCTTCGTCCAGGGCGCACGGATATCTCCACAAAACAAACCGAGAACCGAAGCCCAGCCCTGCGGCCGCGGACTGATTGGTGTTCGCCTCCAAAATAAGACCCCTCCCTGGCCCCCTCCTTCCCCCCCCAAAAAAAAACCTTGGAATTTTTTTTTTTTTTTTTTTTCAGAGCAGCATTCTGCCCTTCCCCTCCTCTTCCCCCAAGAAACCTGAAGGAGAAAAGCCACCGCGCACTGCTGGGCAGCTCAAAGGACTTTTAGAGAAAGCGCTATTCCCGCTGTGGTCCCGGAGGAACCGAGGGGCGCGCAGCAGGGTAAACATACTCGCCTTGGGAGGAAGGTGCTGGGGGTCGTCTTCCCTGGGCCCCTCCCCGCCTCCCGGGGGCCGGCGGTGGGCGGCCCCACCCCCCACCCCCAGCCGGCTCCGGCTCCTGGTTCAGCCAGGCTGCGTTGTAAACCGCGGCTTTCCGATTCAGATTTCCCTTTTAACACCTTCTAAACAAAGGCTAATGAGGCCACTGCATTGCTCTATCAACACACAATCATTAGCAGCTGAGAAATACACACGCGCGCGCGCCCGCGCGCACACACACACACATACACACAAACAGCGCGCGCGGGCTGCCAAAGTCGGATGAATTCTAAAGGAACCCATATTAGGCTAACAAAAAGGAGGTGGGATATGGAGAGGCGGGGAGAGGAGGTGGGAGAGAATGGGAAAAGGAGGAGAAGGAGTGGGGAGAGAGATGCTATCGAGACCACGAAGAAGACCAAGATAAAAGAAAGGGGAAGCAAGATACAGACTCAAATTCAGACTAGCTAGTCCGAGGGAGGATAATTAGAACGTCTTCGGGATCCTCCATTTGGAGGTTAGCGCTCTCCTTTTGGGTTCCAGAGATGAAATGGATTGCAAGCATCTTCTGAGAAACAGCTCGGGGAGCCCAGCGTATAGCCTCCACGGTCGGATGCCTCAGTGGGGCCAGAAAGTCCGTGACCACGACTCCACGCGCCCCAGCACTGCCTGCTGTTGGACATTGCACGTGGATGAGGGTGAGGCGGCCCTCCAAGCTAAACTGCCAAGGGAAGGAAGAGGAAGGTGCCAACGGCACTCAGCTTGAACCCTCGGTCAGCCTGGCAACCTGGGATTTGAGCCTAACCTGGCAATTGGCAAAGCAGCCTCTAGCCTTGCACAAAGCATGGGGTTTTCCCTCTCTGAACAAAGGGTCAGCACTGCTCCCACAAGTTGGAGGACTGGCTTGCACCATTCCTTCTGTCCACCAGGCTGCCCTCTGGCCCACAGGGATTAGCTCCAGTCTGCACCCTCCCCTGCAGCTGGCGCCAAAGAGGGTGCTGTAACCTGTAGGCCCGGCTGGGTAGCCTGATGGCTGGGCCTCTGAGAGATGCATTCCAGGAGGGGATGGATGGCTGGAAAGAGAGAGAGGACGCCAGGCTCCACCCTACCCTGGCCCCAACCAGCTGGGTCTCTAAGCTGGTCAGCATGCACACGCTTTGCAGCTGGATTTTCTGGATCAGCCAAGTGTGATCAGCCACTGCCCTCCAACCTCCCAGAGATGCCTTCCAGGTGGTGGCTTGCAGGGCTCCTCAGCATACTTCCACCAGCCTGCCCCCAGAAATCTGACCACGGGTCTCTGGCTCCAGTCCTGTCCCAAGGCCACCAGACTCAACAGTGGTCCCCAACTCCTGCCACTGCTCACGTCCCACAGGCACCTCCCCAAATATTGGACTGGGGACTCACTATTTGGGCTGGGGATTCAGCAGCCTCGCACCCCAGTGCTGGGAGAGAGTGCTTAAGGAGGGGAGAAGTTTTATCACTGGTAAATAAATAGATGAAGGAAAGAAGAGGAAAGAAGGAAGAGACGGAGGAGTGGAGGGAAGAAGGAAGGAAGGGAGGGGTGGAATTCCCTGCCTTTTTGATTAAACGTTCCAGGTCGGGCCAGCCCAGTTAACGAGACCGTTAATTAAGCAGCGCAGGATTCAACTGACAGGAAGGCCCTGCCCCCCGCAGAGATGTTCTGGAAACCAAGCCGTCCACAGAGGAGAGCGAGGGGACACACTGGCTTTGTCACCCCTGCTTTCCAGGGTTCAGCCTATTCTCTCTACCCTCTTGGGGACGCCCAGGCCCCAACACTCTCCCAGCCTGGACTTGGGGCTGCCCCCAGCTGGCCGCCCCCATTGGGATCCCAGAAGGCTCATCCCCGGCCACCTCACTCCCATCCTCCCACCATCCCTTCTGTATCCCTGCCCGGATGCCTAGGCCTAAGCCCTCGCCCTGACCCACTCCAAGCACCCGGTGGACGTCCACCCAAGCCAGCCTGGGCGCACACGGTCCGGGGATCATCCGGCAAACTCGAACTCCAGAGGGCAGAGGCTGGCGACTGGACCTGCCGATTCGGCTCTTTGCGTCTTCCCGGAGGAGCGCCAAACCGGCCGCTCTTCTCCAGGCTCCGGGCTGCAGCGCCCAGCCTCCACGCCCGCTCTTACTCGGGGGCCGAATTCCTCGCGGCGGCGGGCAGTGCGCGACGGCGCGGCGGGACGCTGAGTGTGTGTGCGCAGCGCGGCCTATATTTACACCCCAAACAAAATAATTACACTTTTGTCGGAGGGAGAAAGCCAGTGATTAGGCGCGGGCTCTTTGCGGCAAAACAGTTTCTCAGTGGTACACCAGTATAATTTTTCACGGCTGGCTGAAATCAAAGAGGGGAGGTAATGAATCCGGCGAGCAATTTAAATTTACAATTTGTAACGCCGCCGCCGCGCAGACCCGGCCGAGAGCGCAGCTCTGAGGCGCTCGCTGCGTTTGTTTAATGTTAAAGCCGCGCTGGCTCGAGGGGCGGGGGGGCGGGGGTGGAGTGTGCGTGTTGGGTGGGGGGCGGTAATGATGAAGTCGGGAGAGGACAGGCTGGGCCGCCCCAGAGACCGCGGGGAGAAGACGACGAGGGGCGCGCTTCCCCGCTTCCCCCAGAGCGCGCGCTCCCCGAGAAAGCAGGCCACTTCAGTCCATTCAAAGCAAGCGGTTGTCTTCAGACGAGCGAAGGGAGATGCTCTGGCTGCCAGAAAAGCCCCGTTTCTGCTTGGCTGCAGAATCTCCCCGGGATGGAGAGTTTCCGGTGAGGAGCAGCGAAGTGTTCTACAACCTGCGGGAAGGTCGGTTCCAAACGCTCAGAAGAGTCCCCAGTCCGGCAACTGCCCCATGTCCCAGGCTGGAAAAGGGAAAGGCGCCTCCCCGCAATCCTAGCTCAGCGCACCTCGAAACGCCCACCCCGGGTGGGTGTGCGCCTCCTCGCCGGTAATTAATTACCGAACTCAAGGGGGAATATGCAAACCTCATATTACTAACTGTACAGGGCTTAAGTGATTGGAAACAGATTACTATCTTGTTTGTCTTTTGTCTGTTTTACTTATCCCGCCGCCGTCTGTCGAGTTGTAATGTTGATACTCTTTACTCTAGGAGGAAGATTTTTATATAGTAAATTCCATCAACATCTTGTATAAGTGACATTGCGTCTCCATGCATTACCCTGTTAAGACACAAGCAGTTTATTAGTTACATATAGGAGGGGATTTCGCTGCCTGGTCGCCATCTGTTAGCGCTGTTAGGGCGGGATAATTCGTCTAATAGTTGGTCTGCTGGCGGGTTTTTTTCGGAAGCTGTGCGCCCTGGAAGATGGAGGGCCAAGTTGGATGCCGCTGCCACTGGGCTGGATCGAGGCGGTTTTGGACTGAGTGTGGGCTGTGCTCAGGGTCCCAGGGTAATTCCAAGAGGCTGTGACCTGGACAGGATGGGTAAACTCAGCTACAGGAGGCAAAAGGCCAGGCCCGGGCTTCTGGAAGTGAAGCTTTATCTTCAGTCACGGGGCATCCATCCCTGGAGTGACTTGCCACAACCAGGGTGGGAGGAGGGGGCATGTTCCTCCTACCTCCCTGGTGTTGCACTTCAGCGGCTGGGGCCTGACTGTGCGTTGGCATTTAAGCACATAAAGGAGGTGAGGGCAGGTGGATTTATTCTAGATGGAGCCTGGTACACAGGCACCCAGCAGCCGGCAGCGTGGGCAGATCTGGGGTGGAAAGACTTGGCTTTTCAGGTACCCACTCAGGAGGGGGGAGATAGCTCAGCGCACCTAGTCCAGAGCAAGGGGGAAGGATATCATCTAGACAGGGGCTTTTAATTACTGTGTGGGAGATCCAAACACACACCCCAAAATCTGCAGGGTGCACAAAGAGAATCCTTCATCACAGCTTTGAGTCGGATACCAGATCGGAATGCCCAGCAGCAAGCCAGAGCCAGGGAAATAAAAATCTAGAGAAACCGAGAAAGAAAGTGATGGGGAAACAGATGGAAAAGGAAACCGAAAAAGAACAGGCTCATAAGACAGAGACAGAAAGGAAACGATGTGAAAAGAACTCGGGAGAGATGGAGACAAAGACCAAGGAGGTATCGTGATTCGCCTCCACTTGGAGCCCGAGTGCCTCTTTTTCTCTACGGTGCTTGTTTCACTCTGTCCCTGCCCTGTCTCAGCTCAATGACCCCTCGTAGCCCAGGAGGGCAGGGCCAGGCTCTGCCAGAAACTGCGATTTCATGTGGGGCTCCTGGAACTCTCCCAGCCTGGCCTGGGAGACCCAGGGAGATCCGGCCTCCTTGTTCCTGGCTGGTCCCAGCTCCAATCAGCCACACCTGTTCCTTGCTCGGCATGCTGGAGGACAGAGTAACAGCAGAAGTGGCCCAGTTTGGGGACTCCCCTTCAGAAGTCCAGCTTGGGGGCCAGCACCCCACCCCAGTGCCCAGCCCCTGTCAATTCCTGTGTGAAGTCAGATCATTTCCCATAGAGACTGTGGCCTGTGAGGGGAAGCTAGAGGTCTGGACAGAAACCCAGGAAAAGTGAACACCCCTGAGCTTCCACCAACTGCCCCAAGTCAGGCATCCACAAATCCTGCCCCCTTTCAAATCCACAAAGGCAAGCGCAATAAAAGTACACACACAAACATACCCCTCCCTGCGGGGGGCGGGGGGGGGGGGGCGGGGGAAACACCACAGGAGTCACATAAACAAAAGTACTGCTATCTGCAGAACTACACACACTCAGACACACACACACACACACACACACCGCAAGGACTGATCCACAAACACGTATCCATGAAATTCCACACTCACAAATGCGCCCAACCCAGCTCAGTCACATACACACACACTCACCTGCACACAATTCAGCTTCTTCAAAGTCCACTTTCACATCCATGTTAGCACACACCTACACAAGCAATCTCACACAGATGCACACGCACATAAATACTATCACATTCACTTGGCTGCAAATATGCACATATATACATATATATGTACACACTAACCAACACAAAAGCATGCAGACTAATACACATAGATATTAGCAGAGCTATGCACAGGTACAAACACAAAAGATACACATGCCAAAATATATTCATGTAATTGATTCCTGAGTAATATAAAGAGAGGCAAAAACAAGGTTCTCAAACAGCAAATGTATATTAACAAACTCAACAAATGCACCCAAACGCATATCCACACCTAAGCCTTGGCATGTACACATGCAAGAACACGCGCACATGCACACACACACACACAACTATACACTCATCTGGCTCTCAGCCTGTGGGCCCAAGCCCTAGACCCCATCGGCCCTCTTTTCTGGAGTGGGAAGGGAAAATCCCCACCTAGCTTGCCTGACCTCCCTAACTTAGAGCATCCAGTTCAGTGGGCTGGGTTGGCACTTTGGGAAAAAGGCATGTTTTTTTCCCTCCCCCACCAGAGTCACAGTCCCCCTCCACATACACCTGTGAACACCCTCCCCCCAACACGCTCGGAGCCCCGTGGAACAGCACTTCCTGCGTCCTATGAAGACTCGAACCTGCACACACAGCGCGGACGCCCAGGGCGTGCAAACAGCGCCCGCGCAATCTTCCAGCGTGCCGCCTCGGCCGCGCTACCCACTCACCGCGGCGCCCAGACTGGCTGACCCAGGATCCGGAAGGTGCCGCGAGGAGAGCGGTGAACGCCACTTCTGAGCTGGCTTCGGGAAGACTGGTGCGCCCTGGATACCCTACTCCCCATATCGCCCCCGAGTCCCTTGGCCAGCGCGGGGTCTCGGAGCGGGCCAAAGAACATGCCCCCCAACCTGGGCCAGGGCCTGTTCGGTCTTTCTCTCTCTCTTTCCATGAGAAAGGCCGGGCTCGTCCCCAGTCCCCGTGTATGACAAAGGAAACCGGGGACGCCTCCCGGGAGTCCCGGGAACCTCTCTGTCGCAGCTCCAGGGCGCTGACCCCAGGGGCGAGCGGGTGGGGGAGTCCAAAACGGCGGGCTGGGCTGAAGAAGAGGAGGCAGACAGAGCGCGCGATCCTCGCCTTGAGCAACTTCTGCAAGTTCCGTGGATGGAGAAGGGGGCAAAGGTTCCCCACCTCCCCACTAGGCCTTGGAACCCTGCCCCCCTCCAAAATATAAGTGAGGCGAGAGAAGACAGAGGCAGTTCTCAGATCGCGCGGCCCCCCAGCCCCCAGCCCCAAACTGGAAGGTAAATACTTACTTTGCCTCCGAACCAGGTACAAGCTAATACTCAACAATACTGATGCCTTGTTTTTTTTGCTCTGTCCGGACCGCAACGCTGTAGCCAATTTAGATATGCTATAAATTTAAGAGGTTGCCATGGCCACCGCGAGCCCATTGGCCGCCGGGCCCCCTACGTGCCTCGCCACGTCACCAAATCTGAATAAGGATGCGCGAATTAGGCGGCGGCCAGACAAAGATGAGGATCCGGACCGCTTGAAAGTGGGGGAAAGTGCCGGCGCCTCCGCCACCGGGGAAAGCCGCTCGGCAGAGCCGAGGCCAGCAGCCACCCAAGATATACTGAGGCGCGCGGCCCGGGGCATGAGACTGTGAACGCCACCAGTCCCCACCCCACCGCGGGCAGCCTAGCGCCAGGCCCAGGAATCACCCGAGGACTTGACCGGCTGAGTCTTGGTTCGGACCGGACTCGCCCGGCGGCGGCCAAGAGGAGAGGCAGAGAACAGCGGCGGGGCCGGGGGCCCGAGGGCCGGGGGCCCAAAGGGAGGTCGAGGCGGCCCGAGCCGCCGGGGCGCGGGGCTATGATGGTGCACTGTGCCGGTTGCGAGCGGCCCATCCTCGATCGCTTTCTGCTGAACGTGCTGGACCGCGCTTGGCATATCAAATGCGTTCAGTGCTGCGAGTGTAAGACCAACCTCTCGGAGAAGTGCTTCTCACGCGAGGGCAAGCTCTACTGCAAAAATGACTTCTTCAGGTAAGTGGCCCGTGCTGCCCCTGCTTGTTGCCCGAGCGCCCACCCCGCGCGCGCTCCGTTGGGGCACCGGGGAACGGGAGAGACCCACCCCAACCTCCCGGTCTCACCAGCTTCAGTGGGGAGCCGGCTCACCCAGCAAGCTCTTGCTGTCCTCGGTCCAGCAAGGGCCAGAACCCAGGCGGAGTGAGAAGAACGCGGCTGGCTGCTTCTAGCTGGCTTTTCCAGGCCGGCTTGGATCGGCAGTGGGGCAGGGAGAGGAAGCCTGACTAACTTGCTCCACACTCGTCTCTGCCCCTTCCTAGCAGGCACCACCCCAGGGTGGAAGCTTCCAGCCGGGTTCTGAGAGACTAAGGATTTTGGCGAAGTTAGGGACAGCTGAGGGCTTCTCCCACCAGGCAGAGTGTGGGCTGTCCAGAGGCTGGGCTCCGGGCAGGTAGGGTTCCTCGGGCCTTTCTGGACAAACAGAAACTTCCCAGCCCCAGAGTGGGCTCAGCCAGAAAGGTCTCCTTTGGTGAGGGGAAGAGAATCTTCTCCTCAATCCCTCCATCTGCATCCCCCCCCCACCCCCATTGGCCTCAAACTCCTTAAACATTTTCTCTTCTGTTGAAAGTACAAACGAAATGAAGCTGGAATCAGGACCTGCAGGGTCTACCCTTGCTGCCCGCTTGGGCCCTCAGGCAGATCACAGAGATCACTTCTCTAAGTCTCGGTTTCTCAGCTGAGAAATGTTGAGGGTTGGCCTGGAAGGCTGTGGGGATTTTGGTCGCTGGGCCTGGCCCGCTTCCCCACAGGCGCCCAGAGTAGGCTTTGTGAGTGCGAATTCCAGGCGCAGAGGGAAGAGGGGGGCATGATTAACGCTGTGCAGAAAGGCTGCTCACGGCCCCGGTGGCTGGCACTGGGGAATTTGAATAGGAGAAAATGTCAGTCGTGCCTTTACACGTGTAAACTCCCCGACCCCAGAGGCCCAAGGCCCCTAATGTGGTGGTGCTTGCAAAGCACCTAATGATTTTTGATAAGGTGCATATGGCCAATTATGCTGCCGGATAAGGCCAAAAGTGACTTATGGCTTCTAATGCCCTCACTACATCAACGTCACCCAAATTCACCCTGTTTAGAGACGTGGATGTGAGCAGACGTGGGGCCCCAGAGTCCTGGGCCCTTGCCCTCTCTCCCCCAGCACCTCACCACTCCCCCTTCTCCTCACCCCTCCCTGTGCTGGTCTGCACCATCCATTTCAGGGGAGGCCAGCCGACTCCCAGCGCTCCTAGAAAAAAGAAGAGAATTTAGACAGGGAACACAGAAAAGGAGGCATTGGAGAGATCCCGAGTTCTGGCCATGCAGGTTTAGGACTGCTTTCTGATCACATATCCTCCTCCCCTGCCTGCCAGGGCCTGGGATCTGGGGACCTGGAGGCCCAGTCCCTGCCTTCCAGAGCCCACAGGCCCCTGACCAGCTCCAGTGGGGCCCAGAGCAGGGCCTGGAAAGTCTACAGTGCTGGGAATCAGAGAGGCTCTCTCCTTCCTGCTTAGGTTCAGCTCAGGAGAGGGTCCCCCTCCGTGCTCCATTGCTAGGACCCACCAGCCAAGCTGATTGACCCCACCTGGATCTCAGCAGACTGTTAGGGATCCAGAAGGCAAAGCTGAGAAGTGGTCCCAACCCGGCCTGCCTGGCTTTGAAATCCTCCCTGACCTCGAGAGCAATTTGCCTGGAGCATCCCAGGGAGGATCTGGTAGGGGTGGGGGAGGAGGAAGGGCACGACTTGGGGTGCTCTGGGCCTTCTCCTCGGCTGAAGGCTGCACCCATTGCCAGAAGCCCAGCAGAGTTCAAATGAACCCAACCACCGAGGCACAGTCCAGGGTGTTTTGTCTCCTGTCTGGCATTTCTGGCCAGGGAGGACAGGACAGGGATCTCCTGTTGACAGATGTGGAAATGCAGGCTTCTCAGAAGCTAGGGCGGGGCAGGAGGAGGTCAGGGCTTGGGGAGGATGGGACACTGGGCTGGCCTCAGGTGACAGGCCGTGTCCGTCTGCAGGCGCTTTGGCACCAAGTGCGCGGGCTGTGCGCAAGGCATCTCACCGAGCGACCTGGTTCGCAAGGCCCGCAGCAAAGTCTTCCACCTCAACTGCTTCACCTGCATGGTCTGCAACAAGCAGCTGTCCACAGGCGAGGAGCTCTACGTCATCGACGAGAACAAGTTCGTGTGCAAGGACGACTACCTGAGCTCCTCTAGCCTCAAGGAGGGCAGCCTCAACTCGGGTAGGAGGCCCTCGCCCCTCCCCGGCCCAGGCCCTAGCGCCCTCTCCACTTTGCCCCCCGCCTGGAGGTGGTGCCCGGGTTCAGAGCTCTCCACTCAGAGGTCAAGGCACACGGAGGGGCCGTGGGGGGCTGGCGAAGAGGGGCAGCGTTGACAGCCAGCCTCTCAGGATACTTCCCGCGCCTGCTCTTCCCCTGCCCTCCTCCAATTCTTGTACAAGCGGTCCTCCTCCTCCTCCTCCTCCAATTTGGAGCCGCACAGTTTCCCCTTTCCGAGTCTTTTCAGCTCCTGCTAATGTCTAGCTGCATAGTGAGGACAGTAATTGGGGGTCTGCAGGAAGGAGAGGTGGGAAAAGAAGATCCCAGGCCAGGAGGGCGTCAGGACCCTCTTCGCGTCCCTTCTCCCGAGAGCGCGCCTCCCCCTTTGGCAAGCGCTGGCTGGGAAGTGCTGGGAGGGCTTGAGAAGGGCCCCTCGGAAGGCCGGCCCCGCCTGGAGGGAGTGGGCGGGCGTCGGGCCCCTGAGGGAGGGGCTGCGACAGGTTTGGGGTGGGAAACCCGCCGCGGTTGGTGGTGGCCCGGGCCGCCAGGAACCCTCTACCCGACTAGAGAGGTCTCGGGCCGCCGCTGACGCCCGGTTCCCTTCCCGCTCCGTCCGCCCGCAGTGTCGTCCTGTACGGACCGCAGTTTGTCCCCGGACCTCCAGGATCCACTCCAGGACGATCCCAAGGAGACCGACAACTCGACGTCGTCGGACAAGGAGACGGCCAACAACGAGAACGAGGAGCAGAACTCGGGCACCAAGCGGCGCGGCCCGCGCACCACCATCAAAGCCAAGCAGCTGGAGACGCTCAAGGCCGCCTTCGCCGCCACGCCCAAGCCCACGCGCCACATCCGCGAGCAGCTGGCGCAGGAGACCGGCCTCAACATGCGCGTCATCCAGGTGCGGCCCGAGCCGGGCCACCCCTCCCCAGCGCCGCTGCGTCCGCGAGCAGAGAAGCTCGGAGGAGCCTCGCACCTTGGCTAAGAGCGCGCCGAGTTCGGCGCAGGGGCAGGCGGTGCGCCGGGGGTCGGGGCCCGCTGGTCACACTCTTAGCCGGAAGATCCAGCCTGACCCTGCTGTCTTCCAGCGGTGCCATCTTGGGCGGGTCACTTCACCTCACTGATTCCCGCCCCTTGCCCCTTTCAAGGAAGATTTTAAGCCTCGCTGGAGTACGGACCTTTCCGTTCCTCCCATCCTCTGAGCAGAGGAAGAGGCGCTGTTTGTTCTCCGCGTGCTCCCTCCGGGCGCCCGAAGCGCGGGCAGACAGACAAACGGCCAGAGCCCGGCTTGGGGAGGCGAGGGGCCGAGACCAGCGCCTTGCCGGGCGGGAGGCCTTTATAAAGCCGTCACACTGCGGACGGGCCAAGGACTAGGAAGCCCAGCTCTTTATGAGTCGCCCCACGGGTCTGCAAAATCCTTCACCCTTGGCTGGTTCGCCGAGGCCCCTCTCCACCCCTCTGGTCTAATCCGGCCCGGCCCTCCGGCTCAGAGCATTCTTGGTGCGAAGGAGGCGCTAGGACCCAGCAGGGGCGGCCCGGGCAGGGAAAGAAGGGGACCCAGATCAGAGCTCACAGCCCCCTCCTCTATCCCAGGTGTGGTTCCAGAACCGACGGTCCAAAGAACGCCGGATGAAACAGCTGAGCGCCCTGGGCGCCCGGAGACACGCCTTCTTCCGGAGTCCGAGGCGCATGCGTCCGCTGGGCGGTCGCTTGGACGAGTCGGAGATGTTGGGGTCCACTCCGTATACCTACTACGGAGGTAAGCACCCCACCTTGGACGTGGTGCCCCACACCTAGGTCAGTGCTGGTTGAGAGTGCAGGCCTGGATCCCTGCGATCTGGGGTGCCCGGGGGACCCCTTCCTCCTTTCTACCCACGAAAAACATACACAATCATGAACACACCTTAAGAGACACGCATCAGCAGGGGCAGACCCACGCTCAGATACTTTCTGGACAGAAAATCAGAAACAAGCGTTCACTCACCCATGCCTTGATACCCACAGATAAACATGTGAGACAAGCAGTGACACACTCACCCACGCAGGATGCACACCAGTTCAGAGACCTTGGAGACCTAGACACATGATCACCCACAACCAACACAGGTATACCCCACCCCCTGGGTATACTGACAGACACTCTGACACTCTCCAGGTCAAGCACTCAGCGTGTACCCAATCCCAGCCTGAAACAACCTTCTGCCACCCTGGCCCACAGGCTGGCCTGGTGTATTTTGGCACCAGCAGGAAAGCAGGCCCTGGCAGGCAGCACCAACAGTAGGGATGGAGGGGTCAGGGGTCCCCTGGGGTCACTCCCTCGCTATCTTTCAAAACAGCATCTCCTTTTCCAACCTTGGGGACCATGCACACAGCATCTGGACCGTTTAGCCCAGATGCCCGGCAGTTGGGTAGGTTTTGCTGGACTAGGACTCAGGCCCACCCACCAGCTGCAAGAACACCAGGGTTCATCAGGACTGGGGGTGGGGTGAGGTGGGGGAAGCAAGAATTGAGCCAACCCAGTTATCCACTCTCTGTTAAGGCTGCAGGGGGCAAGGAGCCCAGAATGGCCCAGAAGAATTCCTCTGTTCCTGTTAGCAGGCTCAGGCCTGGGTCCACTCTCTTCTTAGTCACCTCTTACCTTTCTCCTTCTCTCTTCTGTCCTCCCTTCTCCCCTCTGCGTTCACTTCACTCTCCTGGGTGACCTCTCCTGACTCCCTCACCTGTATTTTGTCGAGACCCAGTTGCTCCGGGGCACTATTGGACCGACTCACCCGTCCTGCTCATCTCAGACTTGTGGGCTCAAGAAGGCATCTCTCCTTCTGAGCCTCTGAATTTGGGGAGCCCCCAGGAATGCCTTTGCTTGAGAGGGATCTCTACTCCACCCAGACGGGGGAAGGGGGTGGCCCTAGTAACCCAGATTGGTGAGAGGTGACTTCTTTTAGAAAAGTCAGCTGGGTGGCAGCGTGGATGGGGAGAGCCAGGATCCCGGCGACCAGGCAGACCCAGGAAGGAAAATAAGAGCACCGTCTACCAGCTTTGTTTTATCCACAGGCCTGGCAGGTTAGCTCTTCTGGCCCGGCCAGGGTCCCCAAAAACTGTGGCTGAAAAATGGTGATGTGCTTTTAGGGAAGAGACTGAGATGGCAGGGCAGGTACAGACGCCAAAAGGAGTCGGCCTAGTGGACTTGTCCTGGGGCGTCCTGGGGCGTCTACTCACCGAATCTCTTCACCTATCTTTGCCTCCTTGCGCGCAAAATCTCCGCCCGGCGCAGGGAGGTTGGCGGGGCGGTACCAGTCCGGAATTTTTCCCCGCCTGGGTAATTAACCAAGGTTTCCCCCAGGACCAGCGTGCCTCCCACCAATCCGACCGCCTCTTCTACCCCCATGTCTGCTGGATAGGGTGGGGCCTGGACAAGCGGGGCCCCTCTTTCCCCGGAATGGGTGGGGGGACGGCCGCGGACCCCCCAGCCCCAGGGAGGCAGCCCCGCCTAATCCGCGCTGGGAGATCCCGGTGGCGGAGGCCGGCAGCGAGCGAGAAAGGGGCCGGGCGGCGGGGCCGGCGGCTCCCCGTGGGAGCGGGGACAAAGCCCCAGCTGCGGCTTTTGTGCCCTTTTCAGACGGCGTTTGTTCCAATTACCTCCGGCCCGGCCGCCATATGGGCGGAGGCGGCGCGCTCCGCGCGGGGGCCGAGGCCCTCGCTGGCTAGCCGGCTTGCTACGGACCGTGGCCGTCCCCCATCGCCGTCCCTTAGGGGCCCCAAATTCGCCGCTTCCAACCTTTCTCTTCACTTACGGGGAGAATGGAATCAGTGGTTTTTAAAAAGTAATTGGCGACCGTTTTGGCTGTTGCCTAAACCGTCTCCAAGCCCGCCTCCAGACACTCCCCATTTGGACTGGTGTCAAGTAGGGTTTGGGGAGGGAAGAGGGCGACAGGGGGAGTCCAGCACTCGCCCCGGCGACAGACCCCGGACCTAAACAGGAGGCGTGGGTTTGCTGAAGAGACCTCGGCTTCCGGACGCGTTGGTTTTCCCTCCGCCCAAAGCGGGTTATTGTCAAAGGTGCTCCTTTCGTGGGGTCCCACGCCCCACTCTTTCAGGGGGAGACCCGAGGGGTGGGGGAAGAGGCTCTGTCCTCTGTTCGGAAGGGCTTAAGAAAGGGGGCTTTAGGAGGAGGTCACGGAATTGACTTAGAAACCCTTTTTCGAGAATGGGCGGGCATGTAATCTGGAGCCACTGCGCTCCCCGAATTTGTGAGCAAAATTCGAATTTGTGCATTTTTCCGCCGAGAGAGCCAATAGCTATCACCAAATTAGTAAAAGGGCTGAATGTCCCCAATGCTCCAAAACTTTGGGAGTCCTGGCAACCCCACCCCGGCCGACACAGCTTTTACCCCAGGGCGCACGGATCTCTAGACGTGGCCCGGCGAGTGTTCTCCTCGTCCCCCTCCTCCCCACATCTCTGGGGCTGAGCTCTCTCCATTCCTGGCCAGGTGAGGCCGGGGCAACCGATCCGAGCCCCACAGTCACCGGGAGAGACGACGGGGGGGGCGCGGCGCAGGGAAGGGGTGGGCTCTGAGGCCGCCTGGCCTGCCGGGGCCGAACTCGCCAGCGCCACTGCACTCCGGCTGCGCTTCTCCCAGGCTGGGTCGCCGCCCGATCGCAACCATTTCACCTTCAGGTCTCTTTCCGCCATCTCTGCCTCCCTGCCCTGCTCCTCTCCCGGGTCTCTCAGCTCCTGGGTCTCTCAGCCCTCGTGTCCCTAGCCCTCTGTCTGACTCATCTCTCGAGTCTCTGGACGCCTCTGTCTCTCCCCACCTTCTATCGTGTCCCTGGGTCTCTCCCCGGGTTTTTTCTGCGTCTCCTAACCACACAGCCGCCTCAGCTTTCCCTTTCCGGCTCCAGGACTATCTCTGTTTTACTCGAATAACCCCAGTTGTCTATCTCAGCCGTGGGTTCAGTGACTCAGTCTCCTTTCTTGCCTCCCCACGGACTCTGAGTCTGAGGTGTCTACTCGGGTGCCATCCTCCGATCTCTCCCTGTCTTTATCTGGCAGTTGTCCAGTGCCTCTCGCTCTCCGTGTATCTCTCGCCAGCTCTAAGGCACTGTCTGGAATCCTCTGTCTCTCGCGCTTCTCCCATGACCTCTGTCTCCTGTCCGCCTCCGTGTCAGGGAACCTCTGATGTTGAAAGGTGTGTGTCCTTCATCGTCCCCGAGTCTCTCCCAGCTCCTGAGACTGTAGCCTTTGCGTCTCACTGGTTTTCTGTCTCCCCAGCACGAACTCCCGAGTCTGGCCTTCCGCCCCTCTGGCCTGCTTCTCCACGGGTCTTTCTCTAACCTCGAGTCTGTGTCGCGTGGTCCCCATGAACGTCCTGTCCTGCCAGCCCCAGCCGCATCTGCACCTCTATGCCCTTGGTCTCCCTGGGTCCCCTCCCCCGAATCTCCTCCCTCAGGCCCCTTGAGTCCTTCCTCAGTGACCTCCCCATCTCTCACTCTCCCCTCTGCCGCCCTGTCCCCTCCGCAGACTACCAAGGAGACTACTACGCGCCCGGAGGCAACTATGACTTCTTTGCGCACGGCCCGCCCTCGCAGGCGCAGTCCCCGGCCGATTCGAGCTTCCTGGCCGCCTCGGGGCCCGGCTCGACGCCGCTGGGCGCACTGGAGCCGCCGATCGCCGGCCCGCACGCCGCCGACAACCCCAGGTTCACCGACATGATCTCGCACCCGGACACGCCGAGCCCGGAGCCGGGCCTGCCCGGCTCGCTGCACCCCATGCCGGGCGAGGTGTTCAGCGGCGGCCCCAGCCCCCCCTTCCCCATGAGCGGCACCAGCGGCTACAGCGGACCCCTGTCGCACCCCAACCCTGAGCTCAACGAGGCCGCCGTATGGTAAGGCCACCGGGCCGGGCCGCTCCCCCGCGCTTGGCCCCGGGGACCTGCCCGGCCGGCCCCCGCTCCCCGCCCAACCTCAGCCCGGACGCAGCCTCCCTAAACCAAAACGCCCAACGTGGACATAGCTCGCTCTCTCTGGAGTCCGAACTCAACGGGCAGCTGCTTCTCGGCTGGGCGCAAAGGAGGAGGACCGCCCCCCGCCCCCCATCTCCATCCTCCCACCGCGGCCTCTCCAGGAACCCCCTGCCAGCGTCTCCTGGCAGCTGCGAGCGATTTCTTGGGACCCAAGTGTTAACTCCGGAGGGTCAAGAGATTTCAAGCACGCTCTAGGCTTCCCCCGACCTCTCCCTCAACCGACACACCACCTCTTTGGACCAAGAGAGGTCTGAAGCCAAGGGATGGAGACGATTTCTTCCCCGCCCCCCACCCTCCCTGGAATCCGACTGGCATTTTGTAATCGTATTTCTCACTCTGCTTTCCCGTCTTAAAAAAAAAAAAAAAGATAAGAGAAAGAGAGATTGAAGGGAGTGAGGAAAGGGAGCAGAATGAGTTAGAAGATGGAGAGAGAGCCAGCAAAGAGATGGAGAGAGTGAGAAACATGTTTGAATGGGGGGCGGGTAGGGGTGGGGGGTCACTGGAAGACAGCTCCACCTGCGCGTTCGCGCCCCCTGGTGGTCAACCTCGATGATCACGGTCAGCTTTTCTAGGAAGAGATGGGAGCGGTCTGGACATGGCCAGCCCAGGGCCAGACCCCCACCTCTTCCTTCCTTTGACATTTATTTTGAGCCCGGGGGTCCAGGCCAGATTCAAACACTTGCCCATCCTGCGCTCCCGCTTGGGCAAGGCGCCAAGATTTCTGGGCTCTGGCCCACAGACCACCCTCCGTGCCCAGGTCCTTGGAGGCTGGGCGGTCAGGATGTACAGTATTATACTTTTTTGGAAGTTGAACGCTTCTAGTTTCCTTATTTTGTATAAAGAAGAAACAAATAAAGTATGTTTTTGTGTTTACTGTTTATTTATTGTACACTAGTTATCTGGGGTTGGACATTTTTATATTTTTAAGAGGAGGGTGGGCAGAGTGGGGAAGGGGAGCCAGAAAGAGGTTTACCTAAAAAAAAAAAGGCAAAAAAAAAAAAAAAACCCACAAAAAAATCAACTTTTTTAAAAAGAAAGATTAATAAAAAATTCTTTTTTCCCTCCATCATGCTGTGTGGTTTTCTTTTTTTCTTTTTTTCCTTTTTGCCTCTGTCTTCAGTCACTGTATTAATGGAACTATTCTGGTTCTTGTTTCTGACATAAACCAGACTTGATGGATGCAAAGACCTCTCATCTAGCAGGGTGATGGGAGGGGTTCTTTTGGCAACTAACAGGTAAGGAAGATGCCTGCCTTTTTTTTTTTTTTTTTGACAGTTTTATCTAACACAAGCCAGCCTGGCATATAGTAGGCCTTCAAAATATCTGATGACTGAATGGGTGTGTGACTTGTTTATCACCAGAGCAATACGAGCTTCACTCATTACTCCTCCGCGTAATTCCAGATGGCAAAAGCAAAACCAAACAGACAAAAAGTAGGTTGGGACTCGCCAGGCAGTCCAGTGATTAAGACTCCACATCTCCATTGCAAGGGTCGTAGGTTCGATCCCTGGTCAGAGAACTAAGATCCCACATGCCTAGTGGTGTGGACAAAAAAAAAAAAAAAAGCAGGCTGGTAGGTCCAGTGCTGCAAAGCTGTGTTAGGACAGAAATGCCCACAGGGAGAACAAGGCTGTTCGTCCTACAATTCTTAACACAGTGCCTGCTTGGGTCCTCTGGTAAATCAGCATGGTGGAAGGGAGTTCTTGAGATTTAATGGGTCTGAGGACTAAAGACAAGTCCCTCCCTTTCTCTGCCTCAGTTTCCCTACTTTCAAAAGTGGGAACTAGAGGGAGTCCTTTCTATGACTTCATTCTTTTGCAGCTCAAACACTGTAGGATGAGAAAAACAGATGAGGAGAGAAAACAGATGGAAGAGGGTCCTGCATTTGGACATCTTTTCTCCCAAGCTTAGGGTGGGGAGGGGCTTACCAATTTTAGCAGCAGCAGGAAAAGGAGGGGGACTGGGAGCTGGTGGGGAGTGAACCATCACGGGATGGACACATGCTAAGAGCCCCCTCCTTGTCGCTCCTTCTTTCATGTGGACATCACAAGAATAATTCGAGGTGACCTGACTTTTTCTTTTCTTTCCTAATAGCACATTTGTCTTTATCAGACAAATGCTACTTGCTCGTGGTGGAAAATCTAGAAAATCCAGATAAGCAGAAGAAAGAAAAGATAATCCCCCAGAATCTCAAGTAAACGAATTGATACGTTTCTTTCCGGACTTTTTTTGTTTTTTTTTTTTCCTTTTCATTTTGAGACTAGAGATCACACACACAGACACAGAGCGTAGACTTGCCCTTGGCATGCTCGTAACTCCGGGAGCACCAGACCTCCGGGAGAAGCCCACTCTTGAATAACCCTAGGGTAGCCCCATTAAGATCTCAGAGAGCGGCTCCAGAAACCAGAGCCCAGGGGAGATTTGGGGTCATGATCAGGACTTGAGGCTGATTCCCCACGGTCTCTAGCTCTGAGTGTTGGTGTGTCAGGAGGGTTGGGAGCAGAGGTCACCTTGGAGTGGGATAAGAGTAAAACAGAACAAGGGCCCTGGGCTCCGGGAGACTGGCTGGCTGGTCACTGTATCACCTCTCTGAGCCTCAGTATGCCTACCATGAAATGGGCTCACAGTGGCATTTCATCCACGTTCAGTTCAGTTCAGTCACTCAGTCGTGTTTAACTTTTTGAGACCCCATGAACTGCAGCACGCCAGGCCTCCTTGTCCATCACCAACTCCTGGAGTTCACTCAAACTCATGTCCATCAAGTTGGTGATGCCATCCAGCCATCTCATCCTCTGTCGTCCCCTTCTCCTCCTGCCCCCAATCCCTCCTAGCCTCAGAGTCTTTTCCAATGAGTCAACCCTTCGCATGAGGTGGCCAAAGTACTGGAATTTCAGCTTTAGCATCATTCCTTCCAAAGAACACCCAGGGCTGATCTCCTTCAGAATGGACTGGTTGGATCTCCTTGCAATCCAAGGGATTCTCAAGAGTCTTCTCCAACACCACAGTTCAAAAGCATCAATTCTTCAGCGCTCAGCTTTCTTCATAGTCCAACTTTCATATCCATATATGACTACTGAAAAAACCATAGCCTTGACTAGATGGACCTTTGTTGGCAAAGTAATGTCTCTGCTTTTGAATACGCTATCTAGGTTGGTCATAACTTTCCTTCCAAGGAGTAAGCGTCTTTTAATTTCATGGCTGCAGTCACCATCTGCAGTGATTTTGAAGCCCAGAAAAATAAAGTCTGACACTGTTTCCACTATTTTCCCATCTATTTCCCATGAAGTGATGTGCCCAGATGCCATGATCTTCGTTTTTCTGAATGTTGAGCTTTAAGCCGACCTTTTCACTCTCCACTTTCACTTTCATCAAGAGGCTTTTGAGTTCCTCTTCACTTTCTGCCATAAGGGTGGTGTCATCTGCATATCTGAGGTTATTGATATTTCTCCCAGCAATCTTGATTCCAGCTTGTGCTTCTTCCAGCCCAGCGTTTCTCATGATGTACTCTGCATAGAAGTTAAATAACAAGGGTGACAATATACAGCCTTGACGTACTCCTTTTCCTATTTAAAACCAGTCTGTTGTTCCATGTCCAGTTCTAACTGCTGCTTCCTGACCTGCATATAGGTTTCTCAAGAGGCAGATCAGGTGGTCTGGTATTCCCATCTCTTTCAGAATTTTCCACAGTTGATTGTGACCCACACAGTCAAAGGCTTTGGCATAGTCAATAAAGCAGAAATAGATGTTTTTCTGGAACTCTCTTGCTTTTTGATGATCCAGCAGATGTTGGCAATTTGATCTCTGGTTCCTCTGCCTTTTCGAAAACCAGCTTGAACATCAGGAAGTTCACGGTTCACATATTGCTGAAGCCTGGCTTGGAGAATTTTGAGCATTACTTTACTAGCGTGTGAGATGAGTGCAATTGTGTGGTAGTTTGAGCATTCTTTGGCATTGCCTTTCTTTGGGATTGGAATGAAAACTGACCTTTTCCAGTCCTGTGGCCACTGCTGAGTTTTCCAAATGTGCTGGCATATTGAGTGCAGCACTTTCACAGCATCATCTTTCAGGATTTGGAATAGCTCCACTGGAATTCCATCACCTCCACTAGCTTTGTTCGTAGTGATGCTTTCTAAGGCCCATTTGACTTCACATTCCAGGATGTCTGGCTCTAGGTCAGTGATCACATCATTGTGATTATCTGGGTCGTGAAGATCTATTTTGTACAGTTCTTCTCTGTATTCTTGCCATCTCTTCTTAATATCTTCTGCTTCTGTTAGGTCCATACCATTTCTGTCCTTTATCGAGCCCATCTTTGCATGAAGTGTTCCCTTGGTATCTCTAATTTTCTTGAAGAGATCTCTAGTCTTTCCCATTCTGTTGTTTTCCTCTATTTCTTTGCATTGATCACTGAGGAAGTCTTTCTTATCTCTTCTTGCTATTCTTTGGAGCTCTGCATTCAGATGCTTCTATCTTTCCTTTTCTCCTTTGCTTTTTGCTTCTCTTCTTTTCACAGCTATTTGTAAGGCCTCCCCAGACAGCCATTTTGCTTTTTTGCATTTCTTTGCCATGGGGATGGTCTTCCCCCTGGGACTAGATCTGATAGATAGAGTGCCTGATGAACTATGGGCGGAGGTTCATCCACGTTAGAGAGATGCAATTTATCCTGTGGCCAAGGTTTGGGAAGTCTAAGTCTTGGGTTCAATCCTCACTCCCATCCTCTGCCAACATACACACACACACATGAGTGTGCACACACACACACACATACACACCAGCTTCCTTAAATGATGAATGACAAGGAGAGAAAAGGAGATCCTTGTCAAAATCAACTCAAATCCACCTCCACTCCCATAAGCTCATTTCAGCTCCCCTAGTACCTGCAGGGCCCAGGGACTCTGGGAGGAGAAATCCCACCCCCACCCCACTCCTGGCAGTGACCTTGTAGGTGTCATAGTCATGGTCTTGGGTGCACTTAATTTGGGAGGTGGTTCCTAAGGAAGGTTGGGTGGAGAAGGAAGAGAGCTGGGGAGGGACATTTGTCCCTGGACACCCACAACCATTGTCTCAAAGTGTGATCAGAGGACTATGCTTCCTGAAAATAAATTTCCCTGCCCTGTCCTCCAGCCCATGGCTGGAACTGCTCTCTGGTGTGGTGCCCAAGGTGTTTCACATTTGTTAAGCTCCCCAGTTGCTTCCAAGTCTCCTAAACGTGCAGGACATCTGCCTGAAAAAGACTGATCTGGAGCCTAATTTGATCTTCCACCCCTTTCAGGATGAGCGTTGTTTTTGCCATTCTACAGATGAGGAGACTGAGGCTCAAGAAGTGACATGAGCTGCTGGGGGTCACACAGCCATGCAGTAGCAGAGCCAAGTTTTGAATTAAGAACTGCTCCCGAAGCCTACGTTGTCCCTGGACCCAGGACGTTGCCTGGCGCAGGTAAGATCTCACTCTGTGTCTGGCAACTACATGAATGAATGACTGAAATGAAATGAACGTGCGCCAGCTGCCCTAAAAGGAGATTCAAGAAAGACTCTAATGAACGCTAATTCCTACTGGTAGCAACCTCACTGGATTTCGTTTAAAACCCCTTGCCGGGTTAAACAAAATCAACCAGAAGAGCAAAGGGCACGATGAAAATTACCAACGTCAAAAGACAGAGGACTTCCAGCTTCTCCATGTTTGCCCTTGTTTCTTTCTCTCTCCCTCCCTCCCCATCCCTTTCCTCCTGCATTAATGTATCTGTTCATCTCCTCTATCTCTTCGTCGCCTGTATTTATTATCATTTAAAAATAAAAGATCTCTAGGGGGGAGAACCCCCTCTGAACTGAGCAGGTAAGGAGGTGAGCCAGACCCTGGCTGTGCCCTCCAGCTCTGGGAAAAGGGGGCTGTCCTGTTTCCCTCACTGCCCTGAGGCTGTAATTCTAGCCAACACTGGACAGTGAACCCACATGTATTCCAGCCCCTGGCGTGCATGTTCTCCCCCGTTTCTGTCCTCCAGCCCCGAAATGAACACCCCACGGAGCCAGAGCACGAGATCTGACCCACTGTGCTTAGGACTAATATTTAAAATGCAGAATGGCTATGGAGGGCTCCTGCTCCCAAGCCTTGTCGTGCAGTAAAAAGATATAAACAGAATAAATTACCTCTCCAGCTCGGATTATGAGAATACCCATCTCATGACCAGAATTTTAAGTCCTGCCTCCCTCGTCGCGCTGCACCCGGCTGATTTATGGAAACCCAAGCACTTCTCTGCATATTTCTCCTGTTCAGCCAAGTGACCGAGTTTACCCTTCCTATGCCATTAGCGTTATTAACACCTGGGCAACCGGTCATTGCAAATGGGCCATTTCTGTGATGAACAGAAACCTCTCCCGCGGCTTTTCTGGGGCCTCGCCGCCTCTGGCCTCCTCTTTCTGCATTGCATGCCAGGGCTGGGGACCCACCCCAGCACCTGCTGATGGGCTCCAGGGGGGACTTTGGGGAGGAAACCTCTCACCCCGGCAGGTGTCCATGGCTTTCAGGCAAGCACGCAGGAAATGACACCATGACTTATTTTTTATGCCTTAGAGAATGTTCCAGATGAGGGCAATACCCCCCGCCCCGCAACTGAGCAGGGAAAGAAACTGAGGCTCAGAGATGGCAAGAGACTAGCCTGAGTTCCCATCAAGAGTTTATGGCAGAGATGGGACCTGAATTCAAATCTTCTAGCCCCATGTTACTCAAAGTGTGGTCTGTGGACCAGCAGCAGCAGCAGCACCTGGGAACTGGGTGGAAATGTGGCATCTCAGGCCCCACCCTAGAACTTCAGAACCAGAGAGGGCACAAGCCCCAGGAGGCTGGGGCACGCGTTCAGTTTTTTGAAGCATTCACTTAGAATCACCAGATTCTCCATGATCCCTTTTTCACTGGAGGAAAATCTGATGGTGTATATTCTCTTTGCTCAGAAGCAGCAAAGACTCCACTTCCACATTCCTACCCAGTGAAAATGAAGCAGCTGGTTAAACCAGTGTCGCCCACGGGAACCCCTGGAGCAGTCTGTTCACTGCTTCCTGCATTATAACCTCTCAGCCCATGTTGTGTCTGTGTCTCCATCCCCAGACTGTTAGCAACTTGAGACCAGAAAGTGTGTGTGATTGATTCCAGCCACTCAAACTCTCTGAGCCTTAGTTTTGCCATCTATAAAAAGGGCACAATAAGATCTACCTTCATGGGACTGCCTTGGCAGTCTAGTGGTTAAGACTCTGTGCTTCCAATGCAGTGGGCATGGGTTAGATCCCTGGTTGGGGAAGATCCTACATGATTCAAGGCACAGCTAAAAAAAAAAAATGATATGATGTCGAGTCATCACAAGGGTTTTCCAATAATAAAATGATAATAAAAAACAAAGAAATGAACTTTCCAAAAATATTTTGAGAATTGTGGAACAAGTACAAATTTCCAGAGGAACTCTCTCAAGGACAACACAATTTTTAAAAATAAATTCTATGTGCTCGTGTTCCATCGCATCCAACTCTTTGCAACCCCATGGACTGTAGCCCACCAGGCTCCTCTGTCCATGGGATTTCCAAGGCAAGGATCCTGGAGTGGGTTGCCATTTCCTTCTCCAGGGGATCTTCCCCATCCAGGGATGGAACCCGCGTCTCCTATGTCTTCTGCATTGTCAGGTGGCTTCTTTACCACTGAGCCACCTGGGAAGCCCATATGGAATATTATTCAGCCATAAAAAGGAATGAAGGGCTGGTACATGCTAACACATAGGTAAACCTTGAAAACCAGGTGCTAAGTGAAAGAAGTCATTCACAAAACCCCCACATATTGTCTGATTCCTTTTATACCAAATGTCCAGAACAAGTAAATTGTAGAGACAGAAAGCAGATTGGTGGTTGACAGGGCAGAATAGAGGTATAGACAGTGACTACTTCGTGGGGACAGGGTGTCCGTTCGGGGTGACAAAAAATGTCTTGGAACTGGGTGGAGGAGGTGCTTTTCACAACATGGTGAAGGTAACAAATGCCTCTGAATTGTTCACTTGAAAAGGGTTAGTTTTATGTTATGGTTCATCTCATGTTAAAAGTACGTGGGGGAAAGAACACCATTTATCTGGGCACCTACAGAACATGCCAACCTCACTAAAAAAGAAATTCTGGAAGCTGGGACTTCCTTGGTGGCCCAGTGGCCAAGACTCTGCACTCCCAGTGCAGGCGGCCCAGGTTCAATCCCTGGTCAGGGAACTAGATCCTGCATGCCACACTAAGAGCTGGCATAGCCAGGTAACATTTACAAAAAGGAAAGAAGTCCTGTTGCCCAGCAGAGAACTTGGGAACCTGTGCTCACACCTGCTGCAGATGCTCAGGCAGCAGCCGCTTCTCACCAGCAGAAATTGCAGGATGAAGACCCTGCCTCCCAGGCCTTTTGGGGGTCCCTGTGATCAAAACCACCATCATTGTGGGATGCTGCCACACTATTATTTCACCAACAGGACACCGACCCACAGGAGGAACTGGTGTCTGATGCCCCCTGAGTAACTCACTGCCTTTTCAGTTATTTTTCAGCCCTTCTGATTGTTTGAAAGCGAATCTCCGGTGCTAGCTTGCTTATGCCGGCAGGCTTGGAGTCTCAGCACAACAGAAGCTGGCTATGAGGTAATGGCATCGTTTTGTTTTTCCTTTTATTTATTGCGACATAGATCTAATTCCGGGAAGTGATACTGTTTCTCCATTTAGAGTAGTGATAACATTCTCTTTCTAAACAGCGTTTAAGGTTTCAAGAAGCATGTGACTTAGGTAATAGTAAAGATGAGGCATAGGTCCAGCACAACCCTTGTTGGCAATATGGGTTTGGGGGATGATATTTCAGGAATGTGTGCATTCAGAGAGAACTGATCCCTACAGACCCATTCCAGGTCACTGGAGACTTCTCCTTTTTATTTCTTTAATTGCTTATCTACTTATTTTTTGGCCGCATCACGAGGCATGTGGGATCTTAGTTCCCTTCAGTCGCGTCTGACTCTGTACGACCCCACGGACTGCAGCCCACCAGGCTCTCCCATCCCTGGGATTCTCCAGGCAGGGGTCAAATCTGTGCCTGCTGCAGTGGAACCCCAGAGTCTTAACCATTCGGCCCCATGTGATTTTCAGTTTGGGACTAGTTTCAATGTGGCTGTGCTGTGTGGCTATGATTTGATTACTCACCCTCTCTGGACCTCAGCCTCCTCATCTGGAAAATGGGGGTGGGAGGTGGAACGAAGCCCCTGAAATCAATTTGTCCAGACGTCTGGAAGGCAGACTACCTGCCTCCCTGAATCTTCTTTTCGTTCATTCATTCAGTTATCAGAAAGTATATGTTAAAATAATAGGCACTGGGCACCCTCCTGGGCCCTGGGTTACAGATGTGAATAAGATAGATTTGCTACCAGCCCTCACTGAGCTGATATTTTACTGAGGGAGAAGGACAGTAACAAGGAGAAAATAATTGGTAGTTTCAAATAGTGGTAGGAAAAGAGGGTGTTGAGACTGAGAATAACTGGCTGTTGAAACAGGCAGTCAGAAGGCTTCCCTGGTGGTGTAGTGGTTAAGACTCCATACTTTCAATACAGGGGGCATGGGTTCGATCCCTGTTTGGAGAAATAAGATCCCGCATACTGCATGGGAGAAGAAAAAAGTTAACATTGCATTTGATGAAAATTAAAAATAATAATAATCTTTTAAAAGGCAGTCAGGCCAGGTTTGGCTGAGACAAGGGGGGAACTTGGGAGAAAATGTAGTGGGCATGCAGACCCAAAACTCAGAAATCAAGATAAACAGTATTTCATATAATATTTTGAAAACTCAAAACTAATGCAAAGCAATCCATAATGAACAGAATGGTAACCTTTTAAATAAAGACAGAATCTGACAGATCTGTCATGTGGGTGAGGTGAGATGGCCAAGTGAAGGTGAGATCCTATCTTTATGTAAAAATGTCGCTATTTTATTCACCAGGAATGTGTTTTACATGTATTTTTCATTTTAGAGTTGTTTGATTACAATCTTTTTTCTTATTTCTGAGGGTTTTTTTCCTGTTTTTAAAATTTAAGTTTTGCGGCCCCCGTTACATTTTGCTCCAAAAGTTAATGCCTCCCTTGCCTCGCCCTCATCCTGGCCCTGAGTGGCAGGTGGTGGGTCAGGAGGGCCCCCCTGAGGAGGTGATGCCAGAGTCCAGCACGAGAAGTTGCCGACTTGGCTGGGATCTGGAAGAGTGTGACAGGCAAAGGAAAGAACACAGACAATAGCCCTGCGACAGGATCAAGCTTGGTGAGTTCTAGAAAGAGAAAAGGCTGCAGTGTGGTGAGTCTAGGGCAGAGACCTCAAAGGTCTGCAAAACCAGACGATACAGGGCCCGGTGGGCCTAGGTGAGGGGTCGGCCCTTTATCTGAAACACAGCCAGGGGGAGGGAAGAGTTTCAGCAGCAGGAGCAAGACTCTCGCCCTGGGCTTAAGACTATTCTGGGGACTTCCCTGGTGGTTCAGTGGTGAAGAATCGCCTCCCAGTGGAGGGGACACAGGTTCAATCCCTGGTCAGGAAGCTAAGATCCCAGATATCGCAAGGCAACTAAGCCCCCATGCCACAACTCCTGGGCCTGCGTGCCAAAACTAGGGAAGCCTGCTCGCTGCAATGAAGACCCAGCACAGCCAAAAAAAAAAAAAAAAATTTTTTTTAAATTTTTTAAAGACTATTCCAGCTGCTAGTGTGGAATAGATTGGGGATGGGAGTCAGGGCAGCCTTAAGACTGGCAGCAGGCAGGCCAGTGGGGAGGGTGCTAGTCACCCAGGCAAGGGTGTTCAGCCCTCTGTGTGGGCTGTTGCATGTCGTTGCCTTGGAAGGGGTGCTTTTCTTCTTCACTTCGCAGGAGAAGAATTTTGAGGCCAGAGAGGTTAATTCATCTGCCCCAGGGTCCTAGCTTCTAAGAGGCGGAGGTGGGTTTTGAACCCAGGTCTTCAAATATCCAGCCTGGCTCATTCTCCACCCACCTGAACACCTCAGAAGAAAGGGCTAGGTCCTGTAACTTCAGGCAAGCCTCAGTTTCCCTCATGTGTAACATGGGACGAATTACAGCACCCGACTCCTGGGGTGGAGGTGTTCAGGAAATTGAAACACCAAGCACTCAATAACTTTTACCTTAAAAGGAGGGAAAAAAAAAATTCTTTCCCACCACTTTCTCTCCCCCCACCTCCTTCGCTCTTTCTCTCTGTTGCTTCTCCCCTAAAAAGGAGAAACTTTGGTATTTGTTCTTCAAACATTTATTTTTTAAGGTTTTTTTTTTTTTTGAAGGGGAAGTATTGGCGAAGGTAATCAGTTTTCGGACTTAAGATAAAAAATCGCAGCGAAGGGTCGACTTGACTCTTTATAATTAATGGGGCGGCTTGTAATAGGATTCTCCTGCCTGTGGCGCTCCCAGGAAACACCTTTTTACATAAGATATTGCCCACGCCGGAGTGGCAGCAGAGTGATTTATGGGGTTCCTTGCTCCAGAAAACCTCTCCTGGGGTTGCCCAGGCAGTGGAATTTATCAGGGAATTTGGAAGCCAGGCAAGAAACCAGCCCGTGACATTTTTGGTGGAGTTTAAAAAGCACAAACATTGGGAAAGAGAGAAGCCAGTGGGACGGAGCCAGGGAAAGAGGGCCCACTGAGGTTGGGTTTTCCACCAGCAGAGCCTGAGATGGGGGTTCCCGGCATGTGATGTATCAAGGGAGCCCTCAGAGTAAAAGCAGGGCAGGGGGCGGGAGGTGAACAGGAGGAGGGGAGGGCGTCGGTGGAGTCAGGGCTCAGCCCAATCACAGGGGGCTCTCTGCTCTGTGGATGGGACCACAGAGATGCTCTTACCTTGAGGTTGCAAGAGGGGCTGGCTTTTCTAGCCCTCCCACACCTCTCTGGACACAAAGCCTCCCATCAGCTGTTCCTGGGATACGGAGCAGCTGTCGGCCCCCAGCAACCATCACCCCCACCATGAGCCACTTCCATCTCTGCATGCCCCTGCCATGCCTGGGGTCGGCTCTGGGGTAAAATCACCTCCTTTGCCAGCTAAAGGCTGGATTTCTGCCCTCTGTACCACCTTGGCTCACGGCTGGAGTTGGGTGGAGTGGAGGATTAGATGGAGGTGGGCCTCTGGAGCCAGGGGTTCTAAAGTCCACCTGATGCGGAGACAGGGGGTGCCTTGGCTGACAGAACCCGCAGGGAACCCAGGGCATTCCCCCCTTGGCCCGGAGAGGGCCCGGCTGGGATGGGGACCTGCGTGTATCTCAGTGGGTACACACCTGACCCAGTGCTCACTGCTCTCCACGCAGCCCTAGACCAACACAGAAAATCTGCTCCCGGGACCCTCATCATAGGCTCCCCGTTTTCCAAACCAAGTGGCCCAGGAGGGCAGAGGCGATGGCAAGAGTCTCTCAGCCCTGGTGCCCATTCTGCTGGATCGGGTCATAACCACCATCACCTCAGCTTCAACCATCCATGCCACCCTCCGTGTCCCCACCCTGCCCTGGGCATTCCTTGGGTGTCAACCAGGAAGGGCCACACACCAAGGTAACAGATGCATGTTATCCAGACAGGGTCAACAGACCCCTCGGCATCTTATCTCCAGCTTGCCGAGACCAGGAGAGGAGTAAACAGCAGCTGACAAGTCTCCCAAGGGTGCAGTCAAGGACAGGAGCCCGACTAGGAGACAGAGCACCTGGGATGGAGACGGGCCCCGCCAACTCACCTGGTTGTGGAGATGGTCTCTGGCTGAAGTAACCTCAGGGGGCTTCAGGGAAGAGGCTGCCCTCACACTGGGCTTCAAAGAACGTGTGGGATTTAGAAGCATAAGGGCATGGCAGGCAGGGGACAGGGCTCGAGCAAAGGAAAGGAGATGGGAGAGCTGTTGTGGTCAGAGGCACAAGCCCAGATGTTTACACAGCAGGTTTCCTGTTTGGCTGTGTGACTTGGAATAAGTGCTAGACGGTCCTGCACCTCGGTTTCCTCATTTGCAAAAATGAAGGTAATAATAGCATCTACAACGTGGGTTACTGTGGGGTTAAATAAAATGACTGGGGGTGAGAGGTAGGCTCAGGAAGGTAGGGGTGTATGTATGTTGTTTCGTTGCTAAGTCATGTCTGACTCTTTGCAACCCCATGCACTATAGCCCGCCAGGCTCCTCTGTCCATGACATTTCCCAGGCAAGAATACTGGCATGAGTTGCCATTTCCTTCTCCAGGGGACCTTCCCGACCCAGGGATTGAGCCTGCATCTCCTGCATTAGTAGGCAGATTCTTTACCAGTGAGTAACCAGGGAAGCCCAGATATATGTATACTTACCACTGATTCAGGTTGTTGTGCAGGAGAAATCAACATAACCGTGTAAAGCAATTATCCTCCAATTAAAAATAAAATAAATGAAATGCTTGCTAAGACCCCTAGCGCACAGTACAATACAATACACACAAGCTCAATACAAGAATAAATGCTAATTCCTCCACACCCCTCATCGTTGAGGGGAGGAACGCTCAGAAGATGGTACAATGACTTTTCAGCAATGACTGAAAGACTACTTAGGCTGAGTTCTCATAATAATCTGCACACAACCCATTTTACAGATTAGAACGCTGAGGCACTAAACCAGAGCATCATTTACTCAAGGTCACCAGGATAGTGAGTAGGAAAAATTTCAGGCTCAAGCCTGGCTCTGGGGCATTCAGTGTCTCTTCTGGTAACTCACAAGGACATAAGTCTGCGTCCTGGAGGCTTCTGGAGGGACATCCTGGCAACCGAAGTCAATGTCTGCGATCAAAGGGAAGGTGAAGCCAAGGCAGAAGGGGGCCACTGCTGCTCTCAAATCCTCCTCTTGAGAAAGGGAGGAGACACCTGGTGGAGGGAGCGGTCTGGCCCAAGGAAAGGAGGTGGGAAGCTGCAAGTGGGCCTCTTCCAGCACAGAGGGGCCGCCTGAAGCCCAGAGAGGGGAAGCCACTTGTCCAGGGTCACACAGTCATGAGGCAGACCCAACAGGGAGCTGGTTTCTGCCTTGAGCTGTAACGCAGGGTGGCTCCCACACTGAGCTTTGTTTTTTTCTGCAGCACTGGGAGGGGTCGGATAGGGCTGTCCCCATGCCAAGACCTCATGGGGCCATCTGTCTCTGGGACTTCAGCACCCCCTAGCAGGCTGGAGCCAAGGAAGACCCTGGGACAGGTCTCACCTGCCTGGAGGCTCTGCCTTCCCATTGGAGACGCTTTGCTGCCCCCTGGTGGCTACAAAGGATTCTGGTTTCCTCTGTTTTCAAAGAGCTCCCTTTCCAAGGGCCTGAAGGAGCCCATTTCCAGAATCAGTCCCCTCCCTCTTTGTGACTCTCAGGTGTGTCCAGACCCACCTGGAGGCCATACCTCCTTCTCCAATGGCCCGCCACGCAAAAAAAAAAAAAAAAAAAAAAAAGGCGGAAATCTAAGAAATACAGAGTCATGTTGAAAAATCACCGGATTTGAACCGGGCTGGTCTACATTGCAGCCTGTGTGCCCTTAAGTGAGGTACGTCACCTTCTCGAGTCTCAGTGTCCCCATTTGTAGAACAGGGACAATAATAATGGTTTCTCCTTTGTGAATGTTAAAAAGGACAACGAACAGAAAGTTCTTAGGAGTTCTGACACATGACAAGTATTTTGTAAAGATGGGTGAAGGAACTTCTCTGGTGGTTCGGTGGTTAAGAACCCGCCTGCTGACACAAGGGACACGGGTTCGAATCCTGGTCTGGGAACTAAGACCCCACATGCCTCGCGATAACTAAGCCCACGCACTACGGCTAATGAGCCCTCGGGCTCCAGGGCCCGCGCTCCTCAACAAGAGAAGCCATCGCAATGAGAAGCCCACGCACAGCAACAAGACCCAGTGCAGCCAAAAATAAACGAATAAACTATTTTTTAAAAAAAGACTGGTGGAGTTGTCCTCACTGACCCAGGGCTGAGAAGTGACAGAATGTTCCCTCCCTTTCCTGAGCAGGTCCCCTAGGTAGTAATGGAAGCCTGGTAAGGAACTCAGCATGGCCAGATTCCCTTAGAAACCTGAGTTTTGAATTCTTGGCTTTATTGCCCAAGCTGTAGGATATGAAAAGAGTCACTTTATCAGAGCACTGACATCAAGGTTGCTGTGTGCCTTCCCTGAGTCCACGGAGGTTAAAAAAAAAAAAAAAAAGATGTGCTGGAGTTACAGACTCAACTCAGAAAGGGTTTATTGGCCAGAGCTGCAGGGAAGCCAAAAGGACAAGTTCAGGTGGGCTTCCTGCAGGAGGCTGCCAGCACAGCAGCACAGGGCGGCTTCTACTGCCTTCCATGAGCCCAGAGGCCCCTCAACCAGCTATATGGGTGTCCAGGAACCTCTTGGGGATCGCTGGAACCCAGCCGGCCCTCCCAAACCAAGAGCCCTCAATCCTGGCCCAGCTGGGCTTTCAGAGCCTGTAGCTCTCCACTATCGATGCTGTTGCCTCCGCACACGATGACCACGATGGAGGCTGGGGAAGGGCACAGGTGGCCCTCAGCCTGGAGCTTCCCCAGGAGGCCTGAGTAGATGGCAGCTAAGGCTGCCCCGCAGGCAGGCTCCACCAGTGTTCGCTCATCATCTGCCCAGAGAGGGGGATTGGGGTGGAGGGGAGGAAAGGGAGGGAAAACCAGTTAGTGCTCAGCAGGCTCTGGGCAATGCAGTTCCATGAAGCCAGCCATCCAGGCATCCATCTCACAACCTATCATTTGTCTGACCCTCTGTCCATCCATCAATCTGACCATCTATCCCTCCATCCATCTGCCTTTCATCCCTCCATCCATCCATCATTGACTGTCTGTCTGTCCATCTATCAGTGTATCTATCCATCATTGTATCATCCATCCATCCATCCATTCATCCATCATTTGACTCTCCATCCATCAATGTATCCATTAATCAATGTGTCTACCCATCCATCCATCCATTTCTATGTCATTTGTCAATCCACTGCCCATCAATCCATCCAACCAGCCAGCCACCCATCTACCTATTCATTATCCACCTTTCCACTCACTCATACATTCATCCATTTATTCAACAAATATTTATTGAGCACCCCCTCCCTGCCAGGCCCTGGGAACACAACAGTGAGCAAGACATACCAACCCCCACCCTCATAGAGTTCACAGTCTAGTGATGTAGGTGAATAAGAATCTGGCACTTGTGAGAATGGTGGACTGGTGCACAGGAAGTCTTCAGCCCCGGTGGGGTGGGGGTGGGAAATCAGAGGAGGCTTCCTGGAGGAGGTGCCATGATGGGCTGAGTAGCCCTTTAGTTACATGAAACCAATAGGCAGCAGGGACAGAATGGGCAGCCAGAGGGAAGAATACGTACAGAAGTCTGGAGGCTAGAGACAGGACACACTTCTTCACCCCCACCCCTTCAACCACTCAGTGTACACTTACCGCATGATTACTATACACCCAGCCCTGTGATGGGCACTGAGAATACGGACAAGAGAAAACACACTCTCTCCAAGGGCTCCAGGGACCTCGTGGGTTTCCAAGCCCAGGTGGAGGGCACTGCTCACTCACCCAGGAATCGCTGCACAGCACTCACGGCTTCAGCATCCTCCACCACCTCAGAGAAGATCCTAAACTCTTTTGTACACTCCAGGGCCCGTGCAGCCACTGTCCTGGCCCCCAGGCTCTTGGCTAGACTGCAGGAGCAGGCAGTTGGGGCAGGAAAGGCAGGGGTGTGGAGAAGAGTTGGGGAATCAGGTCCCCTCCCTGCCCAGCCCCAGCCCTCCCCAGCCCCAGGCACCCCTCCCATCCTGCTGCGGGCCCAAGACTCAGCATTTTAAGAGTCTAGAGCAATGCCTGAGTCAGGGAAAGCACTCAAAAATTATGTGTCCCATGAATGGCTGATGAGCATACATCCCTTTGACTCTACAACCATGACTGTGCTGTTCTTTCACAGATCGCAGAAAGCCAAGCCTAGAAAATGATTCTGTCATTGTATTCATTCATAACCACTTATCGTGTCTATACTATAGCTGTATTTACTGACTATTAACAGGGTGCTGGATGCATGGATTTTCCTGGGGGGTCTTTTGTTTGTTTTATTTCTCGGTCACACCATACAGCCTGGCACGTGGGAATCTTAGATCCCTGACCAGGGATTGAATCTGCACTCTTGGAGTGGAAGCACAGATTTGTAACCACTGGGCCACCAGGGAAGTCCCCAGGACTTTCTTTTTTAAGTCTTACAATCTCCCTTGGGAGTTAGAAATGTATGAGTCCCATTTTATAGGTCAGGAAACTAAAGTTCAGAGAGGTTGAGCAACTTGCTCAAGGACACACAGCTAGTCAACAGCAGAATGTGGATTCAAAGTCAGACAGTCTGGCTTCAGAGTCCATGCTCTTTACCTCTGTGCTTGGGATGACCTACTGCTGCTACTGCTAAGTCGCTTCAGTCGTGTCCGACTCTGTGCGACCCCATAGACGGAAGCTCACCAGGCTCCCCCGTCCCTGGGATTCTCCAGGCAAGAACACTGGAGTGGGTTGCCATTTCCTTCTCCAATGCATGAAAGTGAAAAGTCAAAGTGAAGTCGCTCAGTCGTGTCCGACTCTTAGCGACCCCACGGACTGGAACCTACCAGGCTCCTCTGTCCATGGGATTTTCCAGGCAAAAGTACTGGGGTGGGCTGCCATTGCCTTCGACTTACCTGCTGGTATTTTCCTGAGCTGGGCAGTGTTTCAGGGCCAGGAGAGCTTTTGCTGAGCTCATCAGAACTGATGCTGAGTCCTAAGTGGGCCACAGCATGGACTCTGGTGCCAGGCTGCCTGGTTTCAAGCCTGGGTTCTAAACTAGCTGTGTGACCTTGGGAAAGTCACTTTGCCTCTCTGAGCCTCAGTTTCCTCATCTGAAAAACGGAGATGATAATAATAGCTGGGGGCACTTCCCTGGCAATTCAATGGTTAAGACTCTGAGCTTCCTCTGCAGGGGACATGGGTTCAGCTCCTGGTTGGGGAATTAAGATCCCACATGTGGCAAGGCCAAAATAAGATGAAGAATAGCTGGTGCATGAGGTTGTCGTGGAGAATGAGTTAAAGCATTTCAAGTGCTTAGAAGAGAGCCTTCCAGATAGTGAGTCCTATAAAAGTGTTAGTTGCTATTATGGTTATTGCTCTTATCCAGAACCAAGTCTGGGAGCGGAGACAACAGTGAATAAGGAAACCCAAGGATAAATAAATAAATACCCACCATAGGAAGATGCCATGAGGGGAACTTGGGAGGAAAACCTCCAACGACAGGGTTGAGGGGAAACTCTCTCTGGGGGAGAGAAACCAACCAGAAGAAGAAGACAGAACCCCAGCACTTCTGGGCAGAGGACACAGCCTGTGCAAAAGCGTGGAGGGAGGAAAGTGCCCAGCCCATTCAAGGAACATGAAGACAGGCCAGTGGCTGGAGTGGAGTGCGGACGGGTCTGATTCCAGCCTGAGAGCTCGGGGAACATGCTGATGGGTTTAAGTAGGGAACAAAAAAATGCCTATGGATCAGTCATGCAGGATCAAGGAGGGACGGGGGAGCCTGGTGGGCTGCCGTCTATGGGGTCGCACAGAGTCGGACACGACTGAAGCGACTTAGCAGCAGCAGATGGAGAAACTTCCCTGGTGATCCAGTGGTTAAGACTCTGCCCTTCCAATACAAGGGGCATGGGTTCCATTCCTGCTCAGGGAACTGAAGTCCTGCATACCGTATGGCACAGCCAAAAAAAAAAAAAAAAATAAAAATTAAAAGATAATTAAATACTTAAGGACTTCACTAGCATTGCAGTGCACTTCCACTGCAGAAGGCACACATTCTATCCCTGGTCAGGGAAATAAGATCCCGCTTGCCATGTGGTGCAGCCAAAAAAAATTTTTTTTAATTAAAAAAAAATAAAAGGAGACTCCCTTGAGTGCCCCCAGCCTCACTAATTGGGACTGAGAAGCCCCAGGACAGCCCAGCACCCTACAAATGCCCCCAGCCACGCCTACCTAGTGATGCCGGGAAGCGTCACCAGCCTGCCTGCCTTGATGGCCGCGTTGTAGCAGTGTGCCCCTTGGGTCTCCATGGCGATTATGGGCACGTGTTGCCAGCCCACCTCTGCCAGACCAGCTGACACCCCGGCCAGGAGACCTCCGCCCCCGACCGCCAGTACCAGGGCACCCGGCGGGGTCCCCAGCGCTGCCTTCAGCTCCCGCACCAGGCTCCCGTGGCCTTCCCTGTGGGACGAGGGGAGTGGGAGAGGGGGCAGGACTGAGGGTGGACCCAGTCCCCAAGGCTCACAGGGACACAGCCCCTCACAGTGCCAGCCCCCGCCCCGTCCACGGCAGGGGGAGGGGAGACCCTGCCACACTTAGTTCACTCAGCTTCCATCCACTCAGTTCATCCCTTCGCTCATTCTTTCTCCCCTTCGTCAGCCTTCCAGGCACTTTCTCAATCCATTTCATCCATCCCACAACTTTAGGAAGAGGCAGCATTGTGTGTCTGGTTAAGAGCAGACCAGCGTGGGACTTCCCTGGTGGTCTAGTAGTTAAGACTCCTCGCTTCCACTGCAGGAGCCATGGGTTCGATCCCTCGTCTGGGAACTAAGATCCTGCATGCCACATATTGTGGCCAAAAATAAAAGGGCAGACCACTGTATCACTTGGAATCAGGCCAAATCACATTCTGGGTCTGGGACCCAAGGTCTCCACCACTTACTAGCTGTGTGATCTTCGGCGAGTTTCTTGACCCGTCCAGGCCTCAGTTTCCTCACCTGTGAAATGGGCATAAAAAAATCTCTCTCTCTTAGGGAGGACTAAATGGATTAAATGTGTCCCAAAGTACACACTTAGTCAAGGGGCTTTATTCCTAGCATTTCCATCTTACACATGTGGAAACTGAGGCGCAGGGTGCTAAGACTCTTTGCAGGGTCATACAACTCAGAAGTGGCAGAGGTGGCGTCTGGACCTCCGTGTGCCTGACTGCCAAGCCTCTTCTCTCTGGGGCTCAATTTTCCCTTCTGTCCAATGGGAGGACCCTGACTCAGTGAGGGTCTCCCAGCACTGAGCTCCATAGGGGAAGGGACACCAACCTTACCATATCAGGGGGTGGTCAAACGGAGGGACGTTCACCCAGCCATCATTCTTGGCCAACTCTTGTGCCCTCAGATTGGCCTCGTCCCAGATCTAAAGAGAAACCAAGACCTTCAGAAGACGGGAATCAGAGAGCTACAGAGGTTGGAGCAGTGCCTGAGGTCTCCTGGATGACTCCAAGGCCTGATGGACTGGGGAGACCCCCAAGGGTGAGACCAGAGCTGGTGTGGACCCAGCAGCCTCCTGGGACAATGGCAGAGGTTCAGGGTGGAGAAAAGGATGCCACGTAATTCCCACAATTCAGGTGGGACACGTTCAGCTGCCAGGCTGGATAAGAACGCAGCCCACCAGCCTGTGGTGCTGGGAAGAGGGGACTCTGAGCTTCCAATGCAGGGGGTATGGGTTCGATCCCTGGTCAGGAAACTAAAATCCCATATGTTGTGGGGGAAAACCTTAATAATTAATTAATTGCTAGCTCATTCCGTAAATAATTTGCCTGCAACAAAGGAGACTTGGGTTCAATTCCTGAGTTGGGAAAATCCCCTGGAGAAGGAAATGGCAACCCACTCCGGTATTCTTGCCTGGAGAATCCCCATGGACACAGGAGCCTGGCAGGCTACAGGCCAAGGGATCATAAGAGCTGGACATGACTCAGCTACTAAACCACCACCACCAATTATTAATTAATTAATAATACAGCCTGTTTGAGACCCCAAGAACTATCGCCCATCAGGGTCCTCTGTCCATGGAATTCTTTAGGCAAGAATACTGGAGTGAGTTGCCATTTCCTTCTCCTAGGGATCTCCCCAACCCAGGGATCAAACCTGAGTCTCCTGCATTGCAGGCAGTTTCTTTACCATCTGAGCCACAAGGGAAGCCCAATAATTAATTGTTAATTATTATTTAATTAAAGATAAAACCTGTTTTCTAGGGATGACAGTCAGCTGGATGGATGGATAGACTTTTTTTTCCCCCTTCTTCCCAGGAAAGGAGAAGGGTTATATGTTAAGTCTGTTTCTTTGGTAACAAAGTGAGCCAGTGACGTCCTCATCAGATGATATCCTTTCAGATCAGATGGACTCAGAGTGGGGAATGATGCTATCGTGATCTTTACATTTTCTTGTCTTATTAAATGGTAAAAATGTATAGTGAGTAATACCAAGGATTAGTGGGGAGGAAGGGAGAGAAATGGAGTAGGAAATGGCAACCCACTCCAGCATTCTTGCCTGGAAAATTCCATGGACAGAGGAGCCTGGTGGGCTACGGTCCATGGGGTTGCAAAGAGTTGGACGTGACTGAGCACACACGCGCGCGCGCGCACACACACACACACACACACACACACACACAGGGAGTCAGATACTATCCTGATAATCACCAGCTTCCTGTTTCTCCTGGGTTCACACAGGAAATCTTCTCCAAGTGGAGAGAGACAAGTCGACAAATCTCAGACCTTAATACACATCACGTCTCACTCGCCCTGAGCTCAGCCATCCTAAGGGATGGCTGGGTCCCAGGCATAGTTCACCAAAAGGAAAAAGAGACAGTCTCTCAGGGGCGAGGGAGGGGTTAAGGAGGAACAGTGCCTCCAGCTGCTTTGCCCTTCTTGGGGTCCTTACCTTTCCAGTCAGCTGAACTTCGGCCCCCTCCCCCTGCAGCCTCTTCACCACCTTCACAGAGGTGCCCTCGGGGAGCACAATGGTGGCTGGGATGCACAGCTTCCGGGCGGCATAAGCAGCTGCGATGCCCGCATTACCCCCTGCGGAGGCAGTAGAAGAGGGTGCTGTGGGCAGTTGCATTAGTCTATTGACACACCATTCTCCTGCCCGCCCCCCACTCATTTTCCTTCGGGAGTCTCTCCTTCCCTATGCTTATATGACCCCCGCATTGGCCCCAGAGGTGGACATGTGATCTAGGTGGAGCCAATCAGAGAACTCAATCACCTGAACCATGATTCATTCAGGGACGAGTGCACGATACAAGCTGGGCCTAAAAGACCAATTCATAGATCGAGGAGACCACGGGGAGGGGGTCCTCCTCTTTCAGTACGGTTGGCAGGATGGTAGGAGGCAAGCCTAAAACTCCCGATGGCCATCAGGCAGTCCATATGAGAGAAGATTTTGTGTAGAGAGAAGAAAACAGAGAAAAGGGGAGATACAGAGGAGACCACCTGGGTCCAGCTGTGCCTAAACCCATCATCCCAAGAATTCCATGATTCTTGGAGTCTGTAATTTAAACCTGTATGAATTGGGTTTCCATCACTTTCTACCAGGAGGCTTGAATGATGGGAAGGGAGCAGGACATACAAAGCAGCTATCTGCCGTGACCTTGATAAGACGACCTTTAAGAAGAGGCCAAGCCCTGGACACCTCCTGCAGCTCCAACTCCTCCTCCTCCTCCTCCTTCTCCTCCTCCTCCACCACACCCAGCCCCTGAGGACCCTCACGAAGTAGAAAGGGGGCAAGCTCACCTGAGGAACACACCAGGTGTCTGCATCCCTTTTTGGCCACCTAGGAAGACAAGGAACATGGGCGGGGGCTGACCCGAGCAGGTGTCCTGGAGCCCTTGGGGGGATGGAGTCAGACTCGCCTCATCGTATCCCACTCCAGTATTCTTGCCTGGAGAATTCCATGGACAGAGGAGCCTGGCAGGCTACAGTCGATGGGGTTGCAAAGAGTCGGAGCAACTAAGCACAGCACAGCATACCACATCATACTCCAACTCTCCCCACCCCTCATCCTGCCCACAGCACTCCCTTCCCAGCTCTACAACCTCACTCCTCCCTTGCTGCCCTCACCTCTTGGCAGAAATGCCCGATACCACGGATCTTGAAGGAGCCCGTCGGCTGCACATTCTCATACTTGAGGAAGACAGGCATGCCGGCCACCTGGGACAGCGCCCAGCTCTCCAGCAGAGGCGTGACAACGTGGAAGGGCTCGCCCTTGGCACATTCCTCCAGAGGGCTCTTCATCTCAGCAACCACCTGGAGGGCCTGCAGTAGGGCACGCGCGTCACAGCCCAGGCGGCTCCAGCCCAGAGTCCCTCTAACTAGGACCGGGGAGGGGGAGGGAGAAGACCCTTGCTTGGCTCCCTTCATCCCAGGTGGCTGCCAAGCTGTGAGGCTCCGAGCAAGTATCTGCACCTCTCTGGGCCTCAGTCTGACCATCCAGTCAAGGAGATTTGTACTAAGGGCACTTCTGTTAATGTGGATGCTACAGCGCAGGAATGGAGAACATGGCCAATAGCGCTGATGAATGAATGAGATTGGGAGAAGTCATGCAGTCATCATTCACTGATTAAAAAAAAAAAAACATTCCTGAGCACCTACTGTCTGCCAGGCAGTTTCAGGTTTAGGGACCCAGGCGTGGACAGGTCAGAGCAGCCCCATGTTTTAGTTGGGGAGACAGAATCAAAGAATTGCAACCTGGAGTGACCTAGTGGGGAAGGTACTATTTTATCGAGGGTAGTCAGGAAAGACCCTCTCCCAGGAAAGAAACTTTAAAAAAAAATTGTTTTTGTATTAAGAGGACTTCCCTGGTGGGACTCTGAACTTCCAGTGTAGGGGACACAGGTTCTACCACTGGTTGGCGAACAAAGAGCCCGTATACTTCAGGGAAAAAAAATTAAAAACTTATACTATGGAAAATTTAAACACAGCAAAAGTGTCAAGAACCATCTGATGTAGCTGCCACTCAGCTTCAACAGTCATCAGCTCATGCCTGGCTTGTTTGTTCCATATCTGTACCCACCCCCCTTCCCGTATTATTATTTTTTCTACCTTTATTATTATATTTTCCTCCCATATTATTTGATCTGTAAATATTTCAGCATGTAGCTATAAAATTAAAGAACTCTTTTTAAACATTGTAGCCACAGTTTCAGAGCAGTATACATTTGTCCAAACTCTTCAAATTCTAACCTTGAGTAAGCTAATTTTATTTCATGGAAATTAGACCTCAGTGATGTTCATTTTTAAAAATGTAATCACAATACCATTATCACATCTAAAAATATTAACAATCATTTCTTAACATCATCAAGTATCTGCTAAGTGTTCAAAATTCCAATCATCTCACTAAATGTGATTAACGGTCGGTTTTGCAGACGGTGACAGTTTAAGGTTTTTAACAGTTTGAATCGGGTTGCAGAAGAGAGCTGTGCATTTTGGTTGGTTGAGAGATAATTTAATTTCCTTTTGATCTGCAGCTTCTCAAAGCGGGAGGGCTTCCCTGGTGGCTCAGTGGTAAAGAATCCGCCTGCTAATGCAGGAGACATGGGTTCGATCCCTGGGTCAGGAATATCCCCTGGAGAAGGACATGACAACCCACTCTAGTATTCTTGCCTGGGAAATCCCATGGACAGAGGAGCCTGGCGGGCTCCAGACCACGGGGTCGCAGAGTCACACACGACTTAGCAACTAAACAACAGCAACAAAGGGGAAACTTTGAGATGAACAAGCAGAGAAGCAAGGGAAAAGCACTCTTGCAGAGGGAGCAGCAGATGGAACCACCGCCCGAGGGAGGCGAACTGGGAGTGTTCCTGGCGCTGATGAGACAAGGGACTGGGTAGAGGTGAGAGTATGAGGCAAGCAAAAAAGGTGCTTAGTCTTGTGAGAGCTGGACCCTAAAGAAGGCTGAGCACCAAAGCACTGATGCTTCAAATTGTGGTGCTGGAGAAGAGTCTTGAGAAATCCTTTAGACTGCAAGGAGATCAAATCAGTTTATCTTAAAGGAAATCAGCCTTTCTGAATATTCTTTGAAAGGACTGATGCTGAAGCTGAAGCTCCAATACTTTGGCCACCTGATGCAAAGAGTCAACACATTAGAGAAGACCCTGATGCTGGGAAAGATTGAAGGCAGGAGGAGAAGGGGGCAACAGAGGATGAGATGGTTGGATGACATCACTAACTCAAGGGACATGAGTTTGAGCAAATTCTAGGAGATAATGGAGGACAGGGAAGCCTGGCGTGCTACTGTCCAAGGGGTCACAAAGAGTCGGGCAAGACCGAGGGACTGAACAAGGAGAGATGAGCAGGGATGTTGGGGAGGGCATTCCAGCCCACAGTGAGGAGTTGGGATATTATTCTATTTCTACTTGCTATGGGAAGCCACTGGGAGATTTGAAGCTAAGACGTGGGTGAGTGAGTGAGTGAATGAACCAGTGTGAAAGGGCAAGAAGCAGAGAGGGAGGAAATTAGAAGGGAGGGAAAGTAGAAGGGTTTTTTTGTTTTGTTTTGTTTTTTAAGGAGCAAACGCTGTGTCCTTTTTGTGTTTCCCACAATAAACTGTGGAAAATTCTGAAAGAGATGGGAATACCAGACCACCTGATCTGCCTCTTGAGAAATCTGTATGCAGGTCAGGAAGCAACAGTTAGAACTGGTCATGGAACAACAGACTGGTTCCAAATAGGAAAAGGAGTACTTCAGGGCTGTATATTGTCACCATGTTTATTTAACTTATATACAGAGTACATCATGAGAAATGCTGGACTGGAAGAAACACAAGCTGGAATCAAGATTGCTGGGAGAAATGTCAATAACCTCAGATATGCAGATGACACCACCCTTATGGCAGAAAGTGAAGAGGAACTAAAAAGCCTCTTGATGAAAGTGAAAGTGGAGAGTGAAAAGGTTGGCTTAAAGCTCAACATTCAGAAAACGAAGATCATGGCATCTGGTCCCATCACTACATGGGAAATAGATGGGGAAACAGTGGAAACAGGGTCAGACTTTATTTTTCTGGGCTCCAAAATCACTACAGATGGTGACTGCAGCCATGAAATTAAAAGACGCTTACTCCTTGAAAGGAAAGTTATGACCAACCTAGATAGCATATTCAAAAGCAGAGACATTACTTTACCAACAAAGGTTCGCCTAGTCAAGGCTATGGTCTTTCCTGTGGTCATGTATGGATGTGAGAGCTGGACTGTGAGGAAGGCTGAACGCCGAAGAGTTGATGCTTTTGAACTGTGGTGTTGGAGAAGACTCTTGAGAGTCCCTTGGACTGCAAGAAGATCCAACCAGTCCATTCTGAAGGAGATCAATCCTGGAATTTCTTTAGAAGGAATGATGCTAAAGCTGAAACTCCAGTATTTTGGCCACCTCATGCGAAGAGTTAACTCATTGGAGAAGACTCTGATGCTGGGAGGGATTGAGGGCAGGAGGAGAAGGGGACGACAGAGGATGAGATGGCTGGATGGCATCACTGACTCGATGGATGCGAGTCTGAGTGACCTCCGGGAGCTGGTGATGGACAGGGAGGCCTGGCGTGCTGCGGTTCATGGGGTCGCAAAGAGTCGGACACGACTGAGCGACTGATCTGATCTGAAAGAGTCGGACACGACTGATCTGATCTGATCTTGGGAGGGAAAAGCGTTGGGCTGCCCCCTTGCAGTTCCACTACTTGCCACTAGGAGGAGCGCATCAACCTCCATCAGCTACCACCAGCTCAAAGCTTCTGCTGCTGCTGCTGCTAAGTCGCTCAGTCGTGTCCGACTCTGTGCGACCCCAGAGACAGCAGCCCACCAGGCTCCCCTGTCCCTGGGATTCTCCAGGCAAGAACACTGGAGTGGGTTGCCATTGCCTTCTCCAATGCATGAAAGTGAAAAGTGAAAGTGAAGTCGCTCAGTCGTGTCCGACTCTTAGCGACCCCATGGACTGCAGCCCACTAGGCTCCCCCGTCCATGGGCTTTTCCAGGCAAAAGTACTGGAGTGGGGTGCTATTTGCCTTCTCCTCAAAGCTTCTAGTTCACACTTACTAAGTCAGGGCTGGGCTCCCCGCATCAGAGGGTTCCAGGCCTCTTATCCCTAGATTTGACTCTGAGTCCTTGCTGGGATGGCCCTGAGATTCCCCACACAGAGAAAAGCCTGAAACACTTCCACCCAGCTCCATCCAGGAAAATTCATGGCATTGGGGGAGAGCAGCCTGTGGGCCACCCAAATTCAGCAGACCCAGCCCTGGCTTCACCTTGGCTCCAGAGCCCAAGAATTTCAGTTTTGGGGTCAATCAGAGGGCAAAGTTAGAAACTAGCTATGACTTCCTGGCTGTGTGACACAGGCAAGTGTCTCAACCTCTCTGTGCCTGTTTTCCCTTCTAAAATGGGAATAATAACATCCCAACTCACAGGTTAGAGTGCAGATTTAACCACTTCAGTATTCTTTCCTGGAGAATCCCATGAACAGAGGAGCCTGGCAGGCTACAGTCCATGGGGTCACAAAGAGTCAGATATGACTGAGTGGCCCAGCGCAATAATAATAACAGATATTCTTTGTTGAGTCCCTATTATGTGCCAGAAATTGGCTGAGTCTTTTGGAGGTGTCATCTCCTTGGGATCTTCTAACGATGCTAATGTGCTCATCCTTACTCTAGAGTGTTTACAAAGCCCGGACCTAGGAACTGGGGGTACCATGGTGAACAAGACAGACATCTACTCTTCGAGGGGACTTTATAGTCTTATAAGGGGATAATGAAGATCCCACATGCCTCGACTAAGACCCAGTGCAGCCAAATAAGTTAATTAAAAAAAATTTTTTTAAACCTCAGACCTAAAAGAGTGAGACTGAACTAACCACACAACAAACTGGGAGGAGAACTTGGGCATCACAGGACCACTGTGAGGATTAAGCGAGGCCTTATATTAAATAGTAAAGACATCAACTCTGCCTCACACACAATAACAGCTAATAGTTATATGGGAATTACTGTGAGCCGGGCACTATGCCAAGCACCTTATAATAATTACAACAACCCTGAGATAGGTTCAATTATTAACTCCACTTTATAGACAATGAAACTGAGGCTCAGAGAGGTTAAGTATTAATAACTGGCCCAAGGTCGCACAGCTAGAAATGGCATGGCCAGGATTCCAATCAGGCAGTACAGGTTGGCATCTGTGCCCTTCCCCACCATGCTGTACTTTCTCTTTTATAGTAGCATTATTATTATGATGAAAGATGTGAGCATTTAGCACTTGACCGCTGGTTGTCTTTAGAAGCAAATGCTGCTGGTTCAGTCCGCAGGCTCCCCCAGCCCTCTTGGTTAGACTGCCCAGAAAAGAACAACAGGCATCAGTTAAATAAATGAGTCCCAAGTTGCCAACAGCCTTATCAAGCCCAGAGGCCCATGAGGGCACCTGCTACATCTATGCATTTGGATAAAGACCAGCTAACTGCCTTTTCCACCTCCTTTGTCCTTCAGCTTTTCTCCAGAGGCCACCCGCAACATTCTGCAGCCAAATCCTTGACGCCAGGGTTGGGAACCTCAGCGACCTCTTAGTTGCCACAATGGCCAGCCCCACCACACTGGGAGCAGGGTGGGCTCCCCGATCTTCAAGGTCCTAGGCCCCCAGCCTTCTGCCGCAAGGCAGACAGGCCACAGGCACCCAGAGCTGAACCTATGGGAGGACTTCGGACAGCCTCACTCTCCCACTTTCTGTCCAACCAGCTGGGACTTGGCTCCAGAACCTTCCAAACAAACCTCTACTCACATTCACAAATGCACACAGAGTCCCAGGGCCCTACTCGGGCCCAGACCCACTTACCTTCCTTCCCAACAGTTCTCAGACCAGCTCAGGGCCAGTCCGCTGCCCACCAGCCTTCCTGGGCACCAGCTGTGCCAACTCCCTGCAGCCTCCTGTGGCCTTGGCCCCTCCCCCCGTGGTTAAAGGGATAGCTCTCCACTGGAGGGAAAAGGGGACAAGATCAGCCTTCTCTGCTTCTCGGTTTGCTGTCCCAGGCATGTGATGACCTGGCCCCATTTTACAGATAAAAAAAAAACTGAGGCCCAGACATGGGAATTCACTGGGCCAAGGCCACCCAGCCAGCAAGGGTCACCCTTTACCCCTCCCTCTGGATTACCTCTGCTGTGACACAGACACCTCCAAGTCCAGTGCTTGTCCCAAATGCCAAGCCACTTGCCCTGGACCACTGTCAAGTTCAGCTTAGGTCTGAGAAGAGAAAACAAGGATAAAGAAACAATTATCTGTCACATGAGAAAGTCATGTTTCCTTCTGAAGTTCCTCCTCATCTCTGATATTTTATGCCCAACATTGGGACTCAAACAATTATTTATTGTTCAAATGAATAACTCTGACAATCGATTCATTCATTCCAAGAATATTTATCGGACACTGACTCTAGATGAAGCCCTGGGAACATTAGCCTCAAACAAGACAGCATGTCCCCTGCCCTCAAGAAGCCCGAAAGGGGGACTTTCCTGGTGTCCAGTGGTTAAGAATCTGCCTTGCCATGCAAAGGATGTGGGTTCAGTCCTGATCAGGGAAGTAAGTAGTTGCCTCATTGCAACTACTAAGTCTGCACACTCTGGAGCCAGTGTGCCACAATTAGAGAGGCCTTGGACCAAAGCCAAAGATCTTGCATAATGCAACTAAGACCTGATGCAGCCAAACAAAATAAGTAAGCCCCAGGGGACCACTGAAGAGCAGTTGTGATCAGTGCTGTCAGATGTTGGCAAGAAGCGGGAAGGGCCAGGGCTGTGGGTGCCCAGAGCAGGTACCTCGCCTGGCCCCAGGAGGCTGGGAAGGCTTCCTGGAAGAGGAGACTCAGTGAAACCAGGAGTCAGGAACACAGAAAGCAAAAGTCAGGAACTAAAAATAAATGGGGTGTTCCAGGAACAGATGTGCACAGTAGGGCTGATACCGAAAAGGCAAGGGCGGGAGAGGAAGTGGGTCTGGGGCTGGAGAGGTGGGCAGGGACCAGAGCCCACAGGATGCCCCTACCAGGGCAGGGTGTGGACCTCACCTGGGGCACTGCGTTAGGCAGGGGAAGGGCACGATCAGATTCCTGTCTTGTCTCTATTGCCATCTCACTGGGTGGTTCTGAGCTGGTCACATCCATGGAGTGGTGGGTGGGAGGCGGGAAGGCTCAGTTCCCCTGTACGTCAGACTGGACGTGAGGTCCATGAAGTACGTGGCTGACCTCCTCGGATTTGATGATTAACTCCCAGGCCCTTGGTGTCAAAGGGAACTGCTTGGTCATGATTCTTGATAAGGACTTTAGCAATTTCATTGCCTCCTCACACTAAACACACCATCCTTGTCAGATGTCCTGTCCTGGAAGGCAAACTGGGGACACGGAGGTGGTAAAACCTGATTTATGCCCTGAGGTGGCCCCCAGCCTGAGGGGAGAGGAAGATACCAGTTCAGTGACAACCCTAACATCCCCTAAGAGGACGCAGAACAGAAGATCCCCAAAGGGCAGCTGAGGGTGGGGTGTGACCAGGGAGGACTCCCTGGAGGAGGGGGGCCTTAGCACACATGCTCAGACAAGAGGCATGACAGCCACATTTACTGCAGGTCCACTGTATGCCAGCCCTTCTGTGTCGACAAGAGATTCCCATAGGTTTTTGTTTGTTTTGTTTGTTTGTTCGGCTCCACTGCCTCTTCATCTGGGTGTGTGGACTTTCTTTCTAGTTGTGGTGTAAGGGCTTAGTTGCCCTGTAGCATGTGGGGTCTTAGTTCCCTCTCAAAGTTTATTTTAATAGTTGAGTATTTATATCCTCTGTGTGTGTGTGCATAAGATAATATCCAGAATTTTATGGATATTATCGCTTAGAAAGAAGCTAAGGCAGATATTAAAGTTTTAAAACGGAGCTTGTTGTTTTTAAAAATATGAAGTAGTAGCAGTCAGTTTCTGGCATGATGAGGCAATAACAATTAGAACACAGACCTTGAAGCCAGGCTCTAGTACAAATACCGGCTTTGCACCTACTGGCTGTGTAACTTTGGGTAAGTTGCTTAACTTCTGTGTGCCTTGTTTTCTCAAGCTTCGTATTGTTCATTCGCTAAGCCATATCTGACTCTTTGTGATCCCACGGACTGCAGTACACGGACAGGCTTCCCTGTCCTTCACTCTCCCTGAGTTTGCTCCAACACACGTCCGTTGAGTCAGTGACGTCATCCAACCATCTCATCCTCTGTTGTCCCCTTCTCCTCCCAACCTCAATCTTTCCCAGCATCAGGGTCTTTTCTTATGAGTTGGCCCTTCGAATCAGGTGGCCAGAGTATTGGAGCTTCAGCTTCAAGGACAGTCCTTCCAATGAATATTCAGGGTTGAGTTCCTTTAGGATTGACTGGTTTAATCTCCTTGCAGTCCAAGGGACTCTCAAGAGTCTTCTCCAGCAATATGAAGGCATCAGTTCTTCAGTGCTCAGCCTTCTTTATGGTCCAACTCTCACATCCATACATGACTACTGGAAAAACCATAACTTTGACCTTTGTTGGCAAAGCAATATCTCTGCTTTTCAATACACTGTCTAGTTTTGTCATAGCTTTTCTTCCAAGGAGAGAGAGTCTTTTAATTTCATGGCTGCAGTCACCATCCGAAGTGATTTTGGAGCCCAAGAAAATAAAATTTGTCACTGTTTCCATTTTTCTCCATCTATTTGCCATGAAGTCATGGGACTGGAGGCCATGATCTTCATTTTTTGAATGCTGAGTTTTAAGTCAGCTTTTCCACTCTCCCCTTTCACTTTCATCAAGAGGCTCTTTAGTTCCTCTTCGCTTTCTGCCATTAGAGTGGTATCCTCTGCATGTCTGAGGTTGTTGATATTTTGAGGTGTGGGTCGGCAGCGGACTGCTGTGGGGACAGAGACACTGGCCGCAGCAGTCCTGGAAGGTTTGTGTTGGCATAAGTCCTTTTGGAGGTCGCCTTTAGCCCTACTATAGAGCCTGTAGATTCCAGGACCCGGCCAAACAACAACAGGGAGGGAGCCCAGCCCCACCCATCAGCAGACAATTGGATTGAAGATGTACTGAGCAGGGCCCTGCTTGCCAGAGCAAGACCCAGTATTCTCAAATGTGGGGTGAGGATTAAACACAACTTCCTATGTGGAGTTGATGTGAAGATCAAAAGAGTTAACGAATGTGAAGTACTGAGAACAGTAGCAGGACTTCCCTGGTGGTCCAGGGGTTCAGAAGCCATACTTCCGGGACTTCCCTGGTGGTCCAGTGGCTAAGACTTGGTGCTGCCAATGCTGGGGCCTGGGGTTCAATTCCTGGTCAGGGAACTAGATCCCACAAATTGCAACTAAAAACTCCTGCATGCCACAACTAAAACTTGGCACAGCTAAATTAAAAGAAAAAAAGAAGCTACACTTCCAACGCAGAGGGTTGCAGGTTGGATCCCACAAGCCCGCCGCTCAGCATGGCCCAAAAATAAAATAGTTAGAACAGTAGGAAATATTTTGTGTTCGCTGCTGTTGCTGCTGCTGTTGTTGTTGTTGTCACTGTGATGAAAGGTGTGACACAAGAGTGTGGTAACGATTGCACCAGTAGGCCATGACAAGGTATGACATCGCTCATCACCGGGTAATTACAACGCCTGGGGGAGGTGGGTATTGTAGCGAACACCACATCGTGGAGTCTGACTTGGCTCAGAGAGGCAGAGTCACTTTCCTGAGGTCACACAGCTGTGGCCGAGCTCAGGGCTTAGACCCAGAGGGACCAGGCTGCAAAGCTCCTGATCTGGAAGAGGATCGGGTGGGGAAGCCAGAGTGGTCACATCAGAGGGCAGGGGAGGCTGGAGAGGGGTCCGAGTCACTGAGCCTGGTCCCCCACCCCGCCCCGCTCCTGTCCAAGAGCCACATTCATTAGCCGGACCCTATCCCTGACATCTCAGGCCACCGAATGCACGCCCTGGCCAGCTTCCTGGATTATTCATTAAGCTTCATTTCACCATCCTCAACCCCAGCTGGCCTTCTTGTTCCCAGGGCAGGGGAACTACATAGAGAGGAAGGACGGAGTGTTGGACACGGGGGTCTGGCCCTTGCGACTTGCAGTTTCGACCTTGGGCTCCGCGTCATACATTTTCCGAGTCCGAGGCTCAGTTCCATCAACAGGTGAAACAGCGGGGACTCGGACCGTCAAGTATGCAGCCCAGCCAGGGAGCCGCCCCAGTGGGATGTGGCCGCGCATCTCCTGACACCCAGTAGAGGTGGCGGTGGTTTAGTCGCTCAGTCGTGTCTGGTTCTTTGCCACCCCCATGGACTGTAGCCCAGGCTCCTCTGTCCATGGGGTTTCCCAGGCAAGAATACCGGAGTGGGTTGCCATTTCCTCCTCCAGGGGATCTTCCCCACCCAGGGATCAAACCCGCATCTGGTACATCTGAGCTAATGTCTCAGACACTCACCAAGATGGAAATCATTCCAGAGCAGAGAGGGTCTTCAACTAGGGGGTGATGTTTTTGCAGGCTGGAGCTGATTCACTCTGTCCTCCATAGAGGAACATGGCTCTCTGTCTGCCACTGTCCCCATCTTTCTCTACCACCTCCCCAACACCCAGCAGGGTCCTACTTGGTCCCTGGAGTTATTTGAGTTTGCCTGCCCTGGGAACCTTTGGGCAGAGGAACTCTTCCTCTCTCCTCTTGCCCCTGAAAAGGAAAGGAGTCAGTTATTAATGGAGAAACTGAGGCACGGGATAAGGCCCTGTTGCCCAGCAAATAGCCCACGGGACCAATCATTGAGAGATACCACATCCAACATGGATGCTCTTGTCTCAAGAGACATACACATTCACACCCATGATATCTGACCTGGAAGTATCTGCTGCTGCTGGTAAGTCGCTTCAGTTGTGTCCAACTCTGTGCGACCCCATAGAAAGCAGCCCACCAGGCTCCCCCATCACTGGGATTCTCCAGGCAAGAACACTGGAGTGGGTTGCCACTTCCTTCTACAATGCATGAAAGTGAAAAGTGAAAGTGAAATCACTCAGTCGTGTCCGACTCTTAGTGACCCCATGGACTGCAGCCTAGCAGGCTCCTCCACCCATGGGATTTTCCAGGCAAGCGTACTGGAGTGGGGTGTTGTTGCTAATTTCCTGACCAGGGATCAAACCCATGCCCCCTGCGATGGGAGCGCAGAATCTCAAACACTGGACCACCAGGGAAGTCCCATGAGGGAGATATGATATTTTAAGAATATCACCTTATCACTGCTTCCCCCTTGCTTCACTCCCCTGGGAAGAAGAGAGACAGACAGACAGTGAAAGACAGAGAGTGAGAGAGACAGAAAGAGAGGCAGAGGGACAGTAAGAGACAAAGAGACAGATCAGAGAGAAACAGAGAAAGAGAAAATAAAAGAAAAAAAGAAGGAAGGAAAGAAAAAAAGGATCCTACTTGTAGCCTTTGCTGATTCTCATGGTATCAATATTGCCCCAGCAGAGTTTCCCTGGTGGCTCACACAGTAAAGAATCTGCCTGCAATGCAGGAGACCTGGGTTCGATTCCTGGGTTGGAAGATCTCCTGGAGGAGGGCATACTGAATACCCTCCAGTATTCTTGCCTGGTGAATCCCCATGGAAAGAGGAGCCTGGCAGGCTACAGTCCATGGGGTCGCAAAGAGTCAGACACAACTGACTGACTAACACTTTCTCTCAAAACAGAGAAGGGAGTGAAGACACCCTCACTCCTGAACAGTTCTCTGAAGTGCTTGCCTGTGACCCCCAGACGATGGGACAAGGAACCGCGTGGTTGGAGTCGGGCAGGGGGCAGGGTACAGACCAAGGGAGGCCCGGGCAGCCTCTCTACCCCATCTCAGTCCTGAAATGTCACTGTCATCCCTGGGCAGGGGTGGGTGGGGAAGGAAAACCCCTCATTGCATCCAATGATTTATCTGCTTGAAATAAAAGTTAAGCTGATTTAGATGAAAATAGAGAAGTCATCTGTTGCACACCGGGCTTGTGTTCTGAGGCTGAAACTCCCTGCAAATATCTTGGGTTTTTTGGTGAACTTTGGACAAAATCCGTCACAGGCCATTTGGTCTTAGTCAAGTCCTTACATGTTGATGGGTGGGTAATGATAACCCCAAGGCAGGAAGGGCAGTGTCGCCAGTTTGAGCCACAGGGCCCACCAAGGGACTGTTTGTCCTGTTTGGGGATGACGCAAACCCGGACAGCATCACCACATGCAGTGCCATCAAATGGCTCAAGGAGGGTTCCAAAAGGTCTGGGTCAAATCGAATGATGGATTGAAGCCAGTTGAAAGAAAATAAAGAGGGCTGGCTGCCAAGTCCTACCGCCAGGGCCACAGAGGTCAAATGAATTCAACCCAAAACAAGTGAAGTGTGATTCGATTGTATTAATCTCATCAAGAAAATACTTTAACTTCTCTGGGAGTTGACTGAGTAGCAGCTAGACATAGAACAACAGATATTTTGTTTGTTTTGTTTGGGTTTTGCGTTTTGGTTTTAAGGCTGACCCAAGTGGCTTGTGGAATCTCAGTTCCCTGACCAGGAATCAAACCCTAGAAGCACGGAGTCCTAACCATTGGACCTCCAGGAATTCCCAGAACAACACTTTTTTAGATAAAGTCCAGCTTCCCTGGTGGTTCAGAAGGTAAAGAATTTGCCAGCAATGCAGGAGACCTGGGCTCGATTCCTGGGTTGGGAACATTCCCTGGAGGAGGGCATGGCAACCCACTCTAGTATGCTTGCCTGGAGAATCTCCACAGACAGAGGAGCCTGGTGGGTTACAGTACATGGGGCTGCAAAGCGGTGGACACGACTGATTGACTAAATACAAAGTACACACATTTCACCCACACGAAATCACTTGGTCGTGTTAATAAAAGTAAAGAAGATAGAACAAGGGAGCATGCAGTCGCATTCTATAATACTCCTAAGCAGAATTGTTCAGCTTCTGCGCTACTGACATTTGGGGCCTGATGATTCTCTGTTGGGGGGTATGCTGTCCTGTGCACTATAGGGTGTTGAGTGAATGGAGGGCAGAGTGACAAATCCAGTAGGGGACAAGTTAGCACAGGCCTGCCCTCAGGATGTTCACGGTCTTCTGGGAAGAGTCCTGGGGCTGCCAGGCTGCAGAAATCTCAAGGAGGCTCCAACCCAGACTTGATGGGGAATAAACATAAATAAGAAGCCAGGCTTACAGGGAGGCCTCAGGAAAAGGGGACCAGAGAGGTGGGAAAGTCCTAGGTAATTGTAACACTACCAAAGATGATCATAATAGCAGCTACTATTCTTGGAGCTCTTACCCGGTGCCCGGCACTGGGCTGTCACTATCTCTGTTATGCAGTTCCTAGTAAGCATCATCATTCCCATTTCTTGGGGGCAGGAAACAGACTTAGGGGAAGTCACATGACCACCCCAAGGTCACAGAGCTGGGTGTCAGTTTCATCCCAGGTTTGATGGACTCAGGAGCCAGAGACCTTAACTAATCAGGAGATGCTCGGGCTTGACTGCACAGTATCAGGGAGGGTAAACAGAAGTGAGAGCTGTCTGTTCCTCCCTGGGACTGTGAAAACAACTGCCGGCATCCCTACCTCCACAGCCAAGGACACACTGACCTGGGTGTGATGTAACAGAGCCGGCAGGCAGAGGTGAGAGAAGCAACTTGCCTACGGTTCACAGCCAGACTCTCTTCCCTCCTCCTGGGACCACCGGCTCTGCCCTCACCTTCCTCCATTAGATATATCCAGGCCCCAGCTTGCCCATCTGTCAAATGGAGGAACTATTGGTCGCTCAGTCATGTCCAACTCTTTTCGACCTGATGGACTGTGGCCCTCTAGGCTCCTCTGTCCATGGGATTTCCCACACCAGAATACTGGAGTGGATTGCCATTTCCTTCTCCAGGGGATCTTTCCAGCCCAGGGATTGAACCTGGGGTCTCCTGCATTGTAGGTGGATTCTTTACAGTCTGAGTCACCCTCCAAAGGGCAAATGGGGAGAGAGGACTTTCAATTTCCTCCCCTACTTCTCAAGACCTTTCAAGGAAGGACTAAATGAGAGAGGATAGCCCTGGTACCCGATTACCCAGAGCTAGGGACAAAAATGCCCTCTTGAGTACCAGAAAATGAAAATAGCCATTCATGTACTAGGCACTGCCTACAACTTTACACCAATTAGGCCATAAAATCCTCATAATGTTACTGAAAGCTCAGCCTCTCTGTACACTGATGTCTAATCAGATCCCAGAGAAGAGTTTTGTATGAAGTAGAAAAAAAATTGCTTTGCCAGGCAAAGGGAGACACTCCAGGCTCCTGGCTCAAAAAACTATGTGTCTCGACTCCAGAGAGTCCCTTGGACTGTAAAGAGATCAAACCAGTCCATCCTAAAGGAAATCAATCATGAATATTCATTGGAAGGACTGATGCTGAAACTCCAATACTTTGGCCACCTGCTGCAAAGAGCTGACTCATTAGAAAAGACCCTGATTCTGGGAAAGATTGAAGGCAGAGGAAAGGGGGTGACAGAGGATGAGATGGTTGGATGGCATCACCGACTCAATGGACATGAGTTTGAGCAAGCTCCGGGAGATGGTGAAGGACTGGGAAGCCTGGCGTGCTGCAGTCAACGGGGTAGCAAAGAGTCAGACACCACTGAGTGACTGAACAACAATCCCAAAGAACTTAATGAGGGTTTTTATAATCATGGGTCAAAGGTAGGGTCTCTAACAAGATTACGGTGTGAGCAGGACTTGCAGTCCCTTAAGTCTCAAGTGGTCATCTAATCTTAATGAACTTTTCAGGTCTCTTTAACTTTGCTTCAGGTGATTTCTCGGCTACTCCTCTTGCTTAGTAACTGTTCAAATTGCCCTTTGGAACTCAGGAAAGGTCATAAAGGCTGGAGTCTTGCCTACAAGAAATGGGGGACAGAAATGCCTCCATACATGGGAACCCCACAGGGCCCTGCTAGGTTCCAGGGTGATGTCAGTATTCTAAGCTGACACTCTGTAAATGACTGAATTGTAGGCCTTGTGAATCCTATCTCAATAAAGTCACTTTTTTAAAAAAAATGCCCAGACAGGATGTCAACAACGACAGACATTTTGTCTTTTTCTTTCTTTTTGGTTCTTATATGATTGATTTCTTTAATTTGGTGGTTTTCAGATCACAGCCATTATCCTTTCTTTTTAAAAAAAAAAAGTCTTTATTGATTTTGCTACTATATTGCTTCTGTTTTATGTTTTGGTCCCTTTGGCCACAATTTCTGTGGGATCTTAGGTCCCCAGCCAGGGATGGAACCTGCACCCTCTGCTCTGGAAGTCAGAGTCTTAACCACTGGACCGCCAGGGAAGTCCTGTGATTCATATCTGTTGAAGCAAATGGAACAATACAGCAGCAGCAGCAGCACTAAGTTGTGTCTGACTCTTTTGTGACCCCATGGACTAGAACACTGGAGTGGGTTGCCATTTCCTTCTCCAATGCATGAAAGTGAAAAGTGAAAGTGAGGTCACTCAGTCGCGTCCGACTCCTAATGACCCCATGGACTGCAGCCTACCAGGCTCCTCAGTCCATGGGATTTTCCAGGCAGGAGTACTGGAGTAGGGTGCCATTGCCCTCTCCGATTGCTAGCAAGTGGCTAGCCACTGCAATCGCTGACTTTTGACACATCCTACCCAAAAGAAAGTCAGGGCTGTGATCAGGAATGAGGCCCTCTGAGCTCTGGGAAGACCAGCAGAACAGGTCTTAGGACAGTTGAATATTTCCAGGAGAAGTTTTTAGGAACCCGATTTCTTATATCTTCTCATATCTAGAAAGACACTAAAATCATTAATGGAGAATTCTGTTCCTGATGACCAGCAGCAACCTTCTACCAAGAGATATACCCCTTTCACCAAACTATACATATATACTGACCTCCCCACCCTCTTTGGAGCAGCTCCTCTGAGCTCTCTGGGAGGGTATCTGCCCAGCTATTGTCCTCAGTAAGTTCCCAAATAAAACTGAAACTCGCAGCTCTCACCTCGTGCATTTTTATTTCAGTCGACACATTTCATCCTTGCCTCCTGGGCAATCTTGGGCAATTTTATTTCATCTCTGAGCCTGTTTCTTCACCTGTGACATGGGACTCAAAATGCCCACTCACCTGGTTGTCTCAGGGGTAAGTGAAGCTCCACATCACATAGGAAATACTTGACATGGAATCAGGCACAAGCAGATGCTCAGGTGAGATAAGAACCAACTGTATACACTCGGGGGAGTGGGGCTACACGTGAGCTTCCCGATGCCCACTCCCTTCAGCTCCGCCAACCTGGGTCCCCAGCACACATCCGAGGCTGTTCCACTACGGAGGGGACTTGGAAGTACCTGTGGAAGGGCAGAGGGGGCCCGCAAGAGGGGACAGCTTGTCCCATGGAGACAAATGTACAGGCTATTTGTATTCTCTCTGCCTTCTATGGGCTTCCCTGGTAGCTAGGCTGGTAAAGAATCCTCCTGTAATGCAGGGAATCCTGGTTTGATTCCTGGGTCAAGAAGATCCCCTGGAGAAGGGATAGGCTACCCACTGTGGTATTCTTGGGCGTCACTGGTGGCTCAGACAGTAAAGAATCCACCTGCAATACGTGAGATCTGGATTCGATCCCTGGGTTGGGAAGATGCCCTGGAGGAGGGCATGGCAACCCACTCCAGTACTCTTGCCTGGCAAATCCCCGTGGACAGAGGCGCCTGGCGGGCTGCAGTTCATGGGGTCGCAAAGAGTTGGACACCATTGAGTGACTAAGCACAGCACCCTCCCTTCTATATCATCCATGTTCTTGTCCTGGCTAGCGGGACAGGAAACCTTTGCTGAAGGGGCCAGGAAGAAAGCCAACCGGACGCATGTGGGTGTGGCATTCATGCATGCGCACCACATACAGACCCCTGCACACAGCCAAAGACAGACCGAAGCTTGGCATGGGACAAGGAGGCAAAATCTTCCACTTCTGTGATGAAGATGATGGTAATGAAGGTAGTGATGGCTGCCAGGACTTACTGAACAGTCACCTGACACCAGGCCTGTTATGTAAATATATTATGTCGTCATCTAATCTTAGAAGGGTGATATTAATATTATCCCCATTTTACAGATGAACAAACAGAGTCCCTAGAACACAAAATGACTCGCCTAAGGCCACACATCTAGTAAAGGGCAGAGCCAGCAACCCTGACCCTTCTAGGTCTTACCTATATTGCTCCTTTAGGACAAAGGAGTTATAAAGGATAACAGGGGATGGCAATTTTAAAAAATTGTGTTCAGCTTTTGTAATTAAGTAATAACAGTGGCTTATCACATCTGTCTTTCTGTTGAATTTCACTTTGAAATTTTATATCCCCAATACTTACGACACTTGGGATTTTTCTGAGTTCTCTTTTTAATGCTTAAAAATATGCTGACACGGTACTTCTCTGATGGTCCAGTGGTTAAGGCCCCACGCTGCCAAATCAGGGGGCATGGGTTCCATACCTGGTCGAGAAACTGAGATCCCACGTGCCCTGCTGGGCAGCCAAAAGATTTTAAAAGACACGTACATTGACATGATAGTTCCATTCTTAACCCATGACTTGGGCGTGATACAGTTTAATGTCATTTAAACGTAAAGAGTATTAGTCAAGCATTTATGGGGAAATAAGTTCTGGTAAGCTGTTATGAAATTGAAGCTAAAAGCAGGCCATTCTGAAGGAGAGCAGCCCTGGGATTTCTTTGGAAGGAATGATGCTAAAGCTGAAACTCAAGTACTTTGGCCACCTCACGCGAAGAGTTGACTCATTGGAAAAGACTCTGATGCTGGGAGGGATTGGGGGCAGGAGGAGAAGGGGACGACAGAGGATGAGATGGCTGGATGGCATCACTGACTCGATGGATGTGAGTCTGAGTGACCTCCGGGAGTTGGTGATGGACAGGGAGGCCTGGCGTGCTGCGAGTCATGGGGTCACAAAGAGTCGGACACAACTGAGCGACTAAACTGAACTAAACTGATATGGTTAAGAACCACTCCTGTTGCATCATATAGGTGACTACTCATTATTTTTCTTTCACTTTTCAGCACAAACATTTGAGTTTCTAAACTCAATAAATGAATAAAAGTTAAAACCTGTGTTCAGATTGCAGATTTGGGGGTCACCCTGCTGTGTTCAAGTGCTAGCTCATCCCTCTTACTGTATGCCTCAGTTTCCTTTTCTGTAAGATGGGGATAATAATAGCATGCACTTCCTCCCCGGTTTGATTCTTGCCCACTGAGCACCAAGCAAGTGCTAGTGAAGATAAGTGCATTATTTCACACCATTCTCTGGCAGCTTCCTAAAAGCTGTGGTGAAGTAGGTATTTGTTCTGAAATGAAGCTCAGGGTGGAGAAGGGGCGTGGCTAGCGGGACTGGGAGAAAGACTCAGCTAGAGAGAGGGGCGTTCCCTTCCAGGAAGCCCCTAGAGTCTAGAGCCAAGAGGCGGGGCCTGGCCGGGGTGTGGCAGGTCCTCGTGTTCCATTGGCTGCTCAGATGCTCCAGAGGGGAATAAAGCCCCGACCCGTTAACACCTGGGACAATTCTGAAGACCCGCTACCCCTCCTACACTTGATGTCTGTGGACCGGCTATCCAGTGGGTCCATCTAGACCATCTCCAGTCTATTCCTCCTTTGCCTGACGCGCAGCTCCTCACCTTTCTCAGGTAAGCCGCCCTATCCATCCACACCTCCATCCCCTGGACTGGAGTGTCTGCGTCCACCTTGGGTTCTTCCTGGGCAAGAGAGGGAGGAAGAGTCAGTTGAGAGTAAAAACCCATGCTCTGAAGCCAGACTGGCTGGGTTCACTGCCAGGTTTGTGCCTCGGTTTCCTCATCTGTACAGTGGAGGTAATAATAACAGAATCTCCCTCTTAAGGTGGTTGTATTTAGTTTATGTGTAATAGTAGTTAATTTTTTTTAAGTATGTGGGATCTTAATTCCTCAACCAGTCCCACCCCACTCACCACCCCCCCCACTCGCCTCTGCATTGGAAGTGGGGAGTCTTAACCACAATCCCAGTCCTAATAAAAGTTAATTTTTATTTATTTATTTGGCTGGTCGGGTCTCAGTTGCAGCACACAGGATCTTTGTGTCATGTGGGATATCCCAGGGATTCTAGCTGTTTGTAGCATGCAGGGTCTCAGGTTCTCAGTCACCCAGAATCCATGCAGACAGACACACCACCTCCCCCTGCTACTGTGTCCTGGAGAAAGCCTGGAGTCTGGGCCTAGGCTCCCTGGTTCAAATCTTACCTCTTCTCTTTGTAATCACATGGCAATTTAGTGGTTAGGACTCCATGCTCTCAATGGTGAGGGCATGGGTTCAATCCCTGGTTGGGGAGCTAAGATCACACAAGCCATGAGATGTGGCCATAAAAAAAAAATAATCCCTTCTCCCCTAGTCACTCACTGTGTGACCTTGACAAGCCAATACTGCAGTTTCTTTTTTTTTTTTAATTCTTAATTAGTTTCTTTGTTTTTGGCTACACTGGGTCTTCCTTGATGTACTCAGACTTTTTCTCTAGTTGCGGTAAGTGGAGACTACTCTCTAGCCTCCATGTGCGGGCTTCTCACTGTGGTGGCTTCTCTTGTTGCGGAGCACAGGCTCTAGGGCAGGCAGGCTTCAGTAGGTGCAGCACTCGGGCTCAGTAGCTGTGGCAAAGGGGCTTAGTTGAGCCTTGGCACGTGGAATCTTCCCAGAGCAGGGATCGAGCCCATGCTGGGTGGATTCTTTCTGTCACGATGCTCGGGCTTGATTGGACTCAGCCAGGCAGTTCTCGCTTGGGTGTCTCTCAGGGGCTGCAGTGTGATAACAGTAGCTGGGCTAGTGTCTTCCCTAAGTCAGGCGCCATGTCTGCCCATCAGCTAAGATATCAGCTGGACATGTTAGGCGGGGCACCTCCTGCAGCCCCCGGCGTGCCGCCTGGGCTTGCTCCCATCTTGGCAGCTGGGTTCATGCAGGGAGCTTCCCAGCAGCCTGGCAGCTCGGTCACCTTATATGACCCGGCCTTGAGAGCCATGCTGGGTTACAGCCAGATGACACAGGGCTCCCAGTAGTGGACAGTGTCCATCTCTTCCCGACTCCCTGTTCAGTGACATCCTGTTAGTAGCTTGAAATGTCACAGACGTGCAGACACTAGAAGTCAAGGTTACTTTCCCTTTGCCGAGGCTATCATTAAACATTCACCAGCGCATCACTGCTTGGAGGAGTGATAGTGTCCTTTCCCTTGCAGTCATAGCCCCTCCCGCCATCCCTCCCCACCCCCCAGTCGACTCAGGGTTCAAGGGAAGGAAGTGTAGACCTGACCCCACCTCCCACCTAGAAAAGCCTCAGTGTTGCATCATAAGCGGTGTCGGGGGGTAGGAATTGCTCAGTGATCAATCTGGAAAACTCAATCAGAACCTGTTTCCTCAATAGGAGAACTGGACAATAACATTAGGCAATTATCCTGGGCATTTCCTAGGGTTGGTAGAAGGATTAAGTGAGTTAATATCTATAAAACTTAAGAAAATGCCTGGCACACGGTAATCACTTTAAATATTTATTTACTTGTGTAAATAAATGCAGCATCTTTGTGTCACGCAGGATCTTTTCTTGCGCTTTGTGGTCTCTAGCTGTGGTGTGCCAGCTTATCAGCCCTGCGGTATGTGGGATCTTAGTTCCCCAACCAAGGATCGAACCCATATCCTCTTGCATTGCAAGACAGATTATTAACCACTGGAACACCAGGGAAGTCCTGGTAATCACTTTATAAGTGATTGTTAAATAATATAATAGTTATTACAAAAAAATAACAATAGTAAAAAGCCTTCCCTAATGGGTACAGGGCTTTCCAAAGGTTAGTTGTTTTTATTAAGTTTTTACTGGAATATAGTTGCTTTACAATGTTGTATTGGTTTCTACCTTACAACAGCCTGAATCAGCTGCATGGATACATATATCCCCCCTCTCTTGAACCTCCCTCCCATCCCCCTACCCCATCGCACCCCCCTAACTCATCACAGAGCACTGGGCTGAGCTCCTGTGTTACACAGCAGCTTCCCACCAGCTGTCTATTTTGCACCTGGTAATGTATATATGTCAACGCTACTCTCTCAATTCATCCCACCCTCTCCTTCCCCTGCTGTCCACAGGTCTGCTCTCTGTGTCTGAGTCTCTATTCCTGCCCTGCAAATTGGTTCATCAATACCATTTTTCTAGATTCCATATCTATGCATTGATATATGATATTCCTTTTCCTCTTTCTGACTTCCTTCACTCTCAGAGATTAGTTTTTAAAGATGTGTGATTTAAATATGTAATAAACATGTACACAGCAAAACATTGAAATGGAACAGAAGCAGGTGCTGTGAGCCAGCCCTCCCCAGGGGCCCCCTACCCTGATGGATTTCTTGTGTGTTTTCTGAGATGTCTTATACACATGGATTGTGGGTGTCCACATGTATGCTTGCAGGTCTCGGGCAAACTAAACCTGATACCCTGCCCCCGTTTTAGCCATAATCTTGCCGCTCATTCTGAGTCAACACCCACAAGTCTATTTCTACCTCATAGTCTTCAAAAGCTGCAAGGTCTAGATGTTATTTCTTTTTCTTTTTTTGACCATGCCTCTCAGCTTGTGAGATCTTAGTTCCTCAACCAGGGAACTAACCCAGGCCCTCAACAGTGAGCGTGCAGAGTGCTAACCACTGGGGCTCCAGGGAATCCCCTGGATGTTATTTCTGATGGTAATAGCTTCCCAGCACAATGTATGTGTGTGCTGGGGTGGGCCGGAGGTGGGCAGGGGTAGGGGGAGAGAAGATGACCTCTGCCCATTTTACAGATAAGGCAGCTGAGGCCAAAGGGAGATTGCTTGTCCGATATCAAGTTGGTGACCAAGTTGAGATTTGAACTTAGGTCTCCACGATGCTATAATCTGGGGCTTGTCTTCAGCTTCCTAGGAAGTTAGGGACAGGGTCCCTCCCAGCCCCACTGCCTACTGAGTGGCAGCAGCTGGCACCAGGGCCAACTCCCCTAACCCTTTGGGTTTCCTTCCTTTCTCCCAGCAATGATGTCAGGAAGACCCTTGCACATGGAAACTCCCGTCCGTGACAGCATGACTCTGTCTAAAGTGGCTGGCACCACGGTCTATCTCAAGCTAGACAGTGCCCAGCCCTCCGGCTCCTTCAAGATCCGGGGCATCGGACACCTCTGCAAAATGGTACAGCCTCATGCGGGCAGATCCCCTTTGTGGACAGGGCAGGGCCACTGCCATGTGACATCCTAGGAGCTCCAGGCTGGGCCCTGCTGACTCCCCACAGGCACCCTCCATTGACACCTCCTCTGGTTAAGGGGCGTCAGTCTGGGGGGTCCCTCGTGGACTGATGCCAGAGCCATCAGTTACCTTCCTCTCCTTCATCTTTCCCTGAACCAGTTAGTCTGTTTAGGGAGAAAAGATGTCAGGCCTGACCCTCTCCCTTCTCTGTCTCCGCAGTGGGCTGAGCGAGGCTGTGAACATTTCGTCTGCTCCTCAGGTAAGTGGCCTGCATGCCTCCTCCTGTCCTCTGCTGTGTGTCCTGGGGTCAGGGGCTCCACCTCTCTGAGGTTCCCCCAGCAATGAGCCTTTGCAAACATCTGCAGAAGTCCCAATTTAGAATACCAAGGGGTGACCCCCCCTCACCGAGGGAGGGTTCAACCCCACCAACACTGTCTACGCTCCACCCCTGGCAGCGGGCAATGCAGGCATGGCAGCCGCCTATGCTGCCAGGAAGCTGGGCATCCCTGCCACGATTGTCGTGCCCAGCACCACGCCTGCCGTCACCATCCAGCGGCTCAAGAATGAGGGCGCCACAGTCAAAGTGGTGGGTGAGGTGAGTACCAACCTGGAGCCAGGGCCACAGAGGGCACCGGGGCACAGGGCCAAGTCCCCTGGCCCCTCATCCCTCTCGCTTTCTCTGTGATCTTGCAGACATTGGATGAGGCCATCAGGGTGGCCAAGGACCTGGTGAAAAACAACTCAGGCTGGGTCTACGTCCCTCCCTTTGACGACCCCCTCATCTGGTATGTGGAGGTCCCAGTCAACCGGGGTGGGTAGTGACCGTGCCTCTACATCACTGAGTGGGCAGCTGCCCCAGTACACACCATCACGCACAGCAGCGTACACATGTGTGCACATCACACAGAAGCACATACACAGGCACAGCCGCTGGTCCCCACACCCACGTGTGCCAGAGCCCGTCCTCCTGGACCATGGGCGAATGTTTGGGCTCAGATACACAGGAGTGTGTGTGTGTGTGTGTGTGTGTGTGTGTGTGATTGGGGCCCCCAGAAGCAGAACCTGAGACAAAGATCTCAGGGAAAGCAGTTGACTTGGGAAGTGATTCATTCGAGGACTGGGGAAGCAAGATGAGAAAGGAAGGGTACTGATGGACTGGTAACCACTGTGGGCAGCTGGAGCTTAATCCCTCTGGGGCTCCTGGGAGCCAGCATGGACCATGACCAAGGTTGTCGAACCCGTGGGAGAGGATGTTGGGCAAGGAGTGTCTGTGCATCGATTCCTGTAATTCTTAATTCCTGTAATGGATTGAGGGCTGCTCCTGGGGGTTTCCCTTCCTGGTACTGCCAGCTGCCACATTTACAGTGCTCCAGAGGCCACAGGAAGACAGGTGGAGATGCAGGTGTTGGCAGCTGGAAATAGGGTAGAGTCAGGTTTGAGGGGACCAGCTTCGAGGCCCATCAGCTGCCTGGGATGAGGGCAAACAGGGGGTAAGTGGCATCTTCAGGACCCCTGCCTGGTGTCTCCAGGCAGCGCAGCCCTGACCTGGCCCCCTTCCCCACCCACCTCCTCCAGGGAAGGCCACTCTTCCATTGTGAAGGAGCTGAAGGAGACGATGACCGAAAAGCCAGGGGCCATCGTGCTGGCAGTAGGGGGCGGAGGCCTCTTGTGTGGAGTGGTTCAGGGGCTGGCAGAGGTGGGCTGGAGGGACGTGCCCGTCATCACCATGGAGACCATCGGAGCAGAGAGCTTCCACGCTTCCACCAAGGCCGGCAAGCTCGTCACCCTGCCCTGCATTACCAGGTAAGCAGCCAGGGAGGCTGTCGTGATGTTCAGCGAGTGTTGTGGGAAGCTCCCCCTCGGTGCTGGTGGCAAGGTAGATCCCTATGCCAGCCCCATTTTGCAGGTGAGGAAACTGAGGCTTTGGTCACTTAGAGTCACGCAACCAGTGAGTGGCATGGCTGTTAATGAACTCAAGTCCATGTGACTCTGTACCATGAACATCACACTTCCTCGCATGAAAGGCTAACAATCCTTTATTGGGTTCCTCTGTGGTAGGGTTTAACACACCTCATTAATTTACCATTTACTGAGCCCCTAATATGTGCAAGGCTCTGGTCAATCCTGGAGAGACAGTGGTGAATAAACACAGTGCCTGCTCCCAAGGGGTTCATATCCCAGCCAGTGTTTGGGATTTCCCAGATGGTGTTTGACTAATATTAGGTTTAGCCACATTATACAGGAGTCCAAAATAACAGTGGTTTAAACAAAATTGAACTTTATTTCCTCTCATATAAAAAAGTCTAGCTCCATGAAGCCAGGGGCCCAGGACCCTTGATTTTGTTCTCCATCGTCCTCATCGCATAGACTTACGGCCCAAGATAGCTGCTTAGGTGCTGGCTATCACACCCACACTCCATCTGGCAGGAAGAAGTCAGGGCAGAAGCTGACTCTTTTCCTTTAAAGACACAGATATGTCCACTTACCTCTTATTGGCCAGAAGGTAATCACATAGTCTGCCTCCCTCCTCTCTCCTGTCTCTTTCCCCCTTTTCTCCATCTCTGTCCCTCTCAGTGTTGCCAAAGCCCTGGGCGTGACCACCGTGGCAGCGCAGGCTATGAAAGTTTATCGGGAACATCCCATTTTGTCTGAAGTTGTCTCAGACCAGGAAGCTGTGGCTGCTCTTGAGAAGTTTGTGGGTATGTATGTGCCAAGTCCTTTGGAGACCCAACCCTGCTGACTAAGGACTATGTGGCTGTCCACTTGGCATGCCAAGGGATGTCATTCGCAATTCTGTCTCCCGTCCCTCTGTGGAACTTCCCATTAATGAAAGTTACTGCAGTCCAGGGGTTAAAACAGGAAGACCAAGGGGACAAATGATAAAAGTCAGATAATGTAAGAGCAGGGGAAAATAACTGAGTATGTAAAATGTTGGTTCTGAGCAATGTAGTTTTCAGGGTGAAAAAGGAAATTATGGGCGTCAGGGTTGGATTCAGAGGTGAGTCTGTGACTAGGCTGGAGTCTTTAAAATATCCTTTCGATTCTTTTACTCTTCCAGATAAGCTTTTTTATTTTTGCCACATAGCATGGGCTTCCTGGGTGGCTCAGTGGTAAAGAATCCACCTGCCAGTACAGGCGATGTGGGAGACTCGCGTTCGATCCCTGAGTCGGGAAGATCCCCTGGAGAAGGGAATGGCTACCCACTCCAGTATTCTTGCCTGGAGACTCCCATGGGCAGAGGAGCCTGGCGGGCTACAGTCCATCAAGCCGCAAAGAGTCAGTCAGAGACCATTTAGCAACTGAACAGCAGCAGCAACGTGCGACCTCAGCTGCCCAACCAGGGGTCAAACCTGCACCGTGTGCCACGAAAGCACAGTCTTCACTGGAGCACCGGGGAAGTCCCTCAGCTGGACTTGTACGGGGTTCATCCTGGAACAGGGATCTCACGCACACACACACTCACTTATGCCGCCATTCAATTCTCCTGTACTGGGAGTTAGTTTGGCCAATCAGTGCTGGCTCTCTTGCTCAGATGACGTTAGCAGTGTGCTCAGGAAATTACAAGCATAGCAGTGTTGATGTTGAAATTCAGCCCTGACTCAGGCCCTAGAAGGTCAATGGAGGGTAATGATGGGGGGGTGGGGGTGGGGTGGTCCAGGACCAGTCTGTGGCCGGGGCTGACAGCCGATGGCTTCCCCAGTGGCCTGGAGGTTTCCTGGCTCCACCCCCACCATCCCCTTCCTCTGGCAGATGACGAGAAGATCCTGGTGGAGCCCGCCTGTGGGGCTGCCCTGGCTGCTGTCTACAGCAACGTGATTCAGAAGCTGCAAGGAGAGGGGAAACTCCGCACCCCGCTGTCCTCCGTTGTGGTCATTGTCTGTGGGGGCAGCAACATCAGCCTGGCGCAGCTGGTGGCGCTCAAGAAGCAGCTGGGCATGGACGGGCTGTCCCATTGAGGACCCCTCCCCCACCCGGGATGAACCCTGGGAGGACCAGAGTTTTCTGCAGCATGACCCAGCGACTCATTGTATATAGTATTCCTGTGTCTGCTGGGAGCCCATGGCCCTCGCCAGTCAGTTAACCTGGTTTCTCCTGAGACTACTGTGTATGCAGCGGCTGGAAAGGCAGTAGCCAGCAACGTTTTTTTCTCAGGAAGCCCAAAGCCTACCCTTACTCACTTTTCTTAAATCCATCCCCACCCCTACCCCTGGCCATGCCTTGTGGCTTGTGGGATCTTAGTTCCCTGACCAGGGATTGAACCTGCGCCCTCAGCAGTGACAGCATGAGTCCAAGCCACCGGACCACCGGGGAATTCCCTTTACTTTTCTATTGTGAAAATTTTCATTTTCATAAGAAGTGCTTTTTTATCAAAACAAAGCTCCTCTTTGAGTTCTTCTATGACTGTCTCCCTCCCTCCCTCCCACCCCAGTGTGCCTGCTGTCACCCCCGGCTCTCAACATCCTCCATGCCCCCTGCCCCTGGGAACCCTGGGGCCCCACATGGAGGCGAGGACTCCAACTCCTGCTGGGCATGTGTGCCAGGCATCTCTGCATGTCAGGGAGCCAGTGAGGGAGAGCCATGCTGAACGAGAGGGGCTTGGGATGGGACACCGGCCTCCAGGAGAGGCAGGACCAGCTGGGAAGGCAGAACCAGACAGGAAGGCAGCCTCATTCTACTGGGAAGACCTTCCTGATAACAGAATAATTGTATCACAGAACCACTAGGAGTGGGGTAGTGAGCCCCTTGTTCCTGCATGCTAAGTCACTTCAATCGTGTCCGACTCTGTGCAACCCCATGGACTGTAGCCTGCCAGATTCCTGTGTCCATGGGATTTCCCAGGCAAGAATACCAGTGTGGGTTGCCTTGTCCTCCTCCAGGGGATCTCCCAACCCAGGGATTGAACTTGTGTCTCTTACGTCACCTGCATTGGCAGGCAGGTTCTTTAGACCACCAGCACCACCTGGGAAGTCCCCGTGCGGGGCTGGGTGTGAACCAATGATGGACACTCAGCTCTGGTCCACGTCAAGCCAATCCTCTCAAACACAAAACCCTGTCTTCAAGGACAGCACATACTGAAGCTGGTCTATAAACCAGACAGAGGAACCGCCGGGGCTGCCTTGGTCCTGCAGGGAGCACCAACACCTCTGCACCACCTATAGCAGCCCCTGGAACACTTGGAGCCCCAAGTCTGAGAACCGCCCTAACCCCTCAGGTTACACACAGATCCACACGGGCTCGCAGAGGGGAAGCCCCCACCCCCACCTTGACAAAGAGCAGGTACAGTGAGATTTCAGGGAAAACCCGCCCTACTGACACGGCTGATTTCTGGCCAGGAGAGACAGCACATGTACCTGAAATCCAGGAGACAGGGGAAGGATGCAGGGGAAGGGATAGTTAGGGAGTTTGTGGGGCATGGACATGCACATACTGCTATATTTAAAAAGGATAACCAACAAGGACCTACGGTGCAGCACAGGGGACTCTGCTCAATGTTATGCGGCAGCCTGGGTGGGAGGGGAGTTTGGGGGAGAATGGATACACGTGTATGGCTGAGTCCCTTCACTGCCCACCAGAAACTATCACAGCACTGTTAATCAGCAATACCCCAATACAAAACTAAAAGTATTAAAAAAAAAAAATCCAGGAGACAGGAGTCAGCAAAGGGCAGGCAGGGATGGGCAGCAAAGGGCAGGCAGGGATGGGGAATTACCAGCTGACTGGCCCCAGAATTGTTCCCGGAGGGATAGAGTCTAAAATATCAGTCAGTTCAGAGAAACCTGCCCAGAATAGGAGTCTTTCCAGCTTCTACTTATATGTGGAACTTTAAAAAGTTGAATTCCCTGGTGGTCCAGTGATTAGGACTCCATGTGCTTCCAACACAGGGGGTATATTTTCTATCCCTGTTTGGGGAACTAAGATCTTGCAAGCTGCGAGTGCAAGCAATGTGCCCCCGAAGAAAGTTACACATATACATATATATAGCAAACCCACTCCCACTCTTCAACTGTGCTTTGGTTTTTCCAGAGATTTTACCAACATCATACACGCACACTATGTTTATTTATCTACCTCCTCAATGTAAACATCATGGGATTTTTTTTTTTGGGGGGGGGGGTACCTGTTATGAGGTATCTCCAGGACCTTGTAGCAGTGCCTGGCATGTTTTGAATATTTGATAAATTCTTGCTAATGAATGAATGTTGAGTGTGTAAGGCCTCCTGTGGGCAATGTCATAGCCATCACTGCAGTGAATCTCACCCTCCTCCAAGTGTGCGCGCGCGCACACACACACACACACACACACACACACACACACACACACACACACAGGGAAATGCTGCTTACATCATTACCTATTTTAACAGTTGAGGTAATGCAGGCACAGAGAAGTTAAGTACCGTAACTAGTAAGAGCTGGAGACAGGATTTGAACCCAGGCCTCTGACTCCAGGGCTATGTGCTTTCCTCTCCCCAAGCATGGCACGAGTCTTGTCTCCAGTGGAGGCTCTGGGTAAGATCGGATGGGGAGGGACTCTGTTGCATTGATCTGTCTTCCCCCACCGCCACCCCTGGTAGGACTCGGGAAGGTGAGGGTAGGACTTGGTGGTTAACAGAGCCCTACAATAGGACCCAGAACAAAGTAGGTGTTCAATAAGCACATGGCTAGATGGATGGACAGATACGGGTGGATGGATGCATGGATGGAGTGATAGCTGGATGATAGATGGATATGTGGATGGATGGATAAATGGAAGAAGGACAGATGGACGAACGGAGGGATGACCGTGGGGATGGACGAGGGGTGGGTGGGTTGGCAGGTGAGTGTCTGTATAGACAGACAGACAGACAAAAGGATGAACAGGAGGGTGCACAGGTGAACGGTCGGAACTCAAACCTGAGAAGAGAAAGGATGCCGACCCGCCGTCCCCGCTGCCCCAAGAAGCACAGCACAGGGGCCTCGGCCTCTCTTGTTTAATGGTGGCACAGCCTGCCAGGGCAGGCCGGCGCTGGGGCGCGGGGGCCACGAGGCTGGAGACAAGGGGCTGACACTCCTGCTTGGCTCTAGGGAGAGCAGGATGCTTGGGCCCCTCCTGCCACAGGTAGCCAGAAACTTTGGTTTTTTGTAGGGTTTCCAGTTTCCATCCTCCAGGAGGAGAAACAGAGTTTCTCCTTCCCCAGGGAGCGGACGGGCTGGGGTGGGGATGGGAGGAGTGACGCTGACCTGAAGCCAAAGCTCCAGAGCCATGGGCAGGAACAGTGCTGGGATGTAGGCACTGGGGGGCCTCTCCTGCCAGCCCCACTGGGGGACCAGAACCGGGTCCCAGGACCCGAGGGTGGTAGTGAAAAAAGCAGGAGAGAGACGCAGAGGGAGACAGGGATTGCATCACCCAGCCAGGGGAAACAGTCAGTCCCGCGCCCCCTGGGGTTCCGTTCCCCACCCTGGAGGCCGCCCAGACGAGAGTGAACCTGGCCCCGGGCCAGGTCCCCATCCGGGCACAGCAGGGCAACGATGCCCCCTCCCCTGCGGAGGAGGCAGGCAGGAGGGCAGGGTGGCAGCCAGTCGGGTGGTGCCCGCTGGGGTCAGTGGGGGCAGAAGGCAGCAGAGCAGAGACGGAGCTCAGTCCCAAGAGACCTCGATGGGTGAGAACTTCCAGAGGTCAGGCTGACCCATGTGCAGCATGCCGCTGAAGGGCGAAGTGCTCCACTGGAACGGAGGCAGCTGGTCCCACGTGGGGCCGCTGACTGCCAGGAGGCGCAGGGCCTTGGCCAGGGCCGTGCTGGTCACCTGCGGGTGCGGGGAGGGCAGGTGGCTAAGTCATCCCAACCCAGGAAGCCCTGCGGCTTCCCCCCAACTCTGACTCCCCCACCCACAGCCCCCCAAGCCCGGCACCTTCACGTCGATGCCCCCGTGGGAGCGCTGGTGCAGAGCCTGGAAGGGGTAGGAGCCGTTGGCAGGGTTGAGGTCGGAGCGGGCCGAGATGGCATTCTCCCCGTTGGGCTTGGGGGTGCAAGCTTTGCACAGTGACAGGGGGTCATGCAAGAAGTCGTTGTACCTGGATGTGGAAGGAGAGGAAACACCAGTTGTGCTGGGAGGGGAGACCGGACTCCAAGCGGCAGCCCCCTAACCTGGCCACCCACCTACGTTCAATGTGCCACCTGGGCTTCCATCACCCACCTGCCTCGGCTGGTCACTCCACACACATTACTCAGCCCTCGGCTCTGCCATCCCTCCCTCCGGGTAACCCTCTGGGCCCCCACTCCAGGCCAGGCTAGAGACCCCGCTTTGTCCCTTCACAGCTTTTTCTGAAGTTCAGACAGTGCTTGCTACACGCCAACATCACTGTGAGTACGGGGTGGCTCTTTGCATCCCGAGGCAGAGCGTGCTCCCTGAGGACCACGGGGGCAGGTTCTGTGCCGTTGGCCGTCCAAGGCCGGGCTGACGCCTCAGTCCTGCTGTTGTGGACACATCGCCCTCTGCCGCCCCCCTGGTTTGTCAGGAGGCTGAAATGAGTTACCATAAAGCTCCGCCCCACGATTCTGGGCTCCGGTCGCCCCCTCGCACCTCATAAGCCGCATCATGGAGTCCAGGTCATGCACCAGCGAGTGGTTCCGTCGGAAGATCTGGGCCCGGGGACTCCCGTCGTAGGAGAACCAGGGCCCGTAGCGGGCCACCAGGGCCGGCAGCCCGCTGGCGTTGAACACAGACTCAAAGGACCTGCTGGGGACGAGGATGGTCACTCACGACCCCCACTGACTTTACCCGGCCATGGCCTGGGAGGCAAAGAGGGCAGTCGTGCCAGGATACGAATACCAACAACCCTGAGAATCAGGATAACAATAATCATGTCTTTTGTTTGTGCTGCTGGGAGGTTTGGTGGGGTGGCCAAGTAAAAGGTCTGGGCTCCATGAGATGTGCGGTTCAAATTCTGACCTCACTACTGACCAGCTACGGAACCTTGGGAACTTTAGGTACTTTCTCAAGGCCTCAGTTTCATCATCTGTGAAATGGGTATAGGAGCCGTGGTTACCACATGCAGTAGTTGTACAGATCAAAGGAGATAATCTAGGGAGAGCACCATGAGGGGTAAGGGGTGCTGGTTGTGCAGCTGGTTAAAGCAGCTCCAGCTGGGGGCCCACGGCAGCGGTCGGCACCTGAGGCAGGCCGCTCCCCACCACCCTGCAGCGGGTACAGACTAGGAGGCCCTACAGATGCCCACCTCACGACTGTACCCCTAAACTGTCAGGGCGTTCCTGGCAAAGAGGGGGGTGGGGTGGGTTTCTTTCTTTTTGTGAAAGAATTTTACTTTTTGTTTCTTTTCTTTTCCACCCCCAACCCCCCTCCCACTGACTACACCACATGGCTTGCGGGATCTTAGTTCCCCAACCAGTGGACTGAACCCACACCCCCCACAGTAGAAGCACGGAGTCTTAACCCACTGAATCGCCAGGGAAGTCCCAGGGTGGAACGAAAGAATCACCAGGGAAGGACCCCTCCTCTGCATGGAGAGCTGAGCAAAGGGAGGGGAATACCAGGAAGCAGGACATACGGGATGTTGTAGCTGGCCCAGTAGGTCTTCTGGTAGAGCTCCGAGGTCCTGTCGGCCACCACCACCATGCCCCTGCGACCAGGAAGAGATGGGGTGCAAATGGTGAGAGGGCTCCTGTAGGCACTGCCGTGCTCAAGGACTCCCGGAGGCTCCCCACTGGCCACGGGTAGATTATGTCCCAAATCTCAAGCCCAATCTGCAACTGCCTTCTCCTCCAGGCTCGCCTTCCTGAGGTTTCCCCTCCCACACACAGTTTCAGCGGCCTCCGGGCCTCCGCCAAGGCAGTTCCCTCTGCTCGGGCACCCTGCCACTTTCCCGGTACTCACGGGATCTGCTCCAGGACAGTAAGCACCCTTCTCCCAGGGCTGGGCCCGCCGGGGACGAATGCCTTGTAGTCCACGATCATCCACTGGTTGTTGTACCTGCCAGACCCCAGGAGGGAGAGCTGAACAGATCCCAGGCTGCTGTCCCCACCGCCCACTGCCCCCAGGGCCACACACAGCCAGCAATCACGTGGCCAGGGTGCTCTGGGCGTGTCCGGCCATTCAACCATCACCCAGACACTGTGGCTCACCCAGCTGTCCTCACACTCTCCTCCATCATGCTGCTTACCTGCTCCAGAGGAGTCTGTGGCTCCCTAGAGCTTATTGGAACAAAGGTCAATTCTTCTGCCCGACGTCCTAAGACCCTGTCCAATCTGGTTCTGGGGTCTCTGGTTCACAGGGTCCCCATCCACCCATGTCCACCTCCTCGGACGGCCCTCCCCACTATCCCCAGAGCTCTCGAGTTCCACGTTTCTTCCTGGCCTTTCTCTGGGAGCCTTCCCCAGGTGGAGGAGCCTGCGAGAGAGAGGTAAACCCTTTCCTTCCCCGTGCCTCCATATCCCCACATATGAAACAAGAGGACTCTGCAAAGAGGGTGGGGTGTGTGGCCCTGGTGCTACGTCAGGTCCCCCCAGGGTCTTGAGTACTAGTGGGGAGGTTGGGTGGGGGAGCCATGGTGCCTACTCACGTGCCACTGTTGAACCTCTTAAAGATGTCGGCCCAGGAGTCCCCGTCCAAGGCCAGGCGATTGGCCACGATGTTGCGCATCCACTCCAGCACGCAGCCCTTGGGCTGCACATACTTCCACAGGGCCGGGTTCCTGTTGCCGATGGTGGTCTCCAGGGTCACCTGCGGGAGAGACCAGGGGCTGCTGCGCTGCAGGGTCACCTGACTCACCGCTTGGGCATGCTGACATTTAGTGGCAGCACGGTTGCATCATTCGTGGCTCCAAACTGTTGACTAGTTTTTTTTTTTAACTGGCCTCAGAAGCAGTATTTAGGGAGTCTACAGACGTGGGTGCAGAAACAGTACACCTTTATTTGCACTACCATCAAACCGAAATGCAGCATCTTCCACTGCTAATGTGGGTGACACGCCAATGTTATTAGCGGTACTTGAGACGGTCGCCAACAGATGTCATGGATGTTATCCCACCATACAACAGGACTACACACAACTCAGATCAATTACGTTCCTTGTAACTTCCAAATTATGGCAGGTAGCCCACCTGTAACCAGTTTCTTATTTAACACACTAATAAAGCAGCATCTCCCGGCAGACCCCAGAAACACTGCAGGCTCTGTCTCAGACCACCGCAAGGAGGCAAATAGTGAAAGGAAGCAAGTCACATGAATTTTTATTTCCAGCTCATAAAGAAGTTGTTTCTACCATACCGTGTGTGTGTGTGTGTGTGTGCTCAGTTACTCAGTCAAGTCCAGCTCTTTGTGACCCCATGGACTGCAGCCTGCCAGGCTCCTCTGTCCCTGACTCTGTCCTCTGTCCAGGTAAGGATACTGCCATACCCTTCTTCAGAGGATCTTCCTGACCCAGGGATTGAACTCGTGTCTCCTGCATTGGCAAGTGGATTCTTTACCACTGAGCCACCTGGGAAGCCTTTCCACTGCACTATAATCTATATAATTTATTGTAAGTGTGCAATCTACTATAGCTGCTGCTGCTAAGTCGCTTCAGTCATTTCCGACTCTGTGCGACCCCATAGATGGCAGCCCACCAGGCTCCCCCGTCCCTGGGATTCTCCAGGCAAGAACACTGGAATGGGTTGCCATTTCCTTCTCCAATGCAGGAAAGTGAAAAGTGAAAGTGAAGTCAGTTGTCTCCGACTCTTCGAGACCCCATGGACTGTAGCCTACGAGGCTCCTCCATACATGGGATTTTCCAGGCAAGAGTACTAGAGTGGGGTGCCATTGCCTTCTCCCAATCTACTATAAATCCACTAAAAATATGCAATAGTATTATGTCTTAAAAAATAATGTGCATATCTTAATTTAAAAATAGAAATGAAAAAAATACAAAACTGATTACAACAGTCACATTAAAGATCACTGATCATAGACCACTGCAATGAAAATAATAATAGTGAAAAAAATAAAAATGTTGCAAGAATTACCAAAATGTGACACAGAGATATAAACTGAACAAATGCTATGCAATCTATAATCTAGTATAAATGTGCAATAGTATTATCTTAAAAAACAATGTACATATCTTAATTTTAAAATAGAAAAGACAAAAACAATACAAATCAAAGAAATGATTACAATAGTCATATTAAAGATCACTGATCACAGATCACCGTAACGAATACAATAATAATGAAAAAATGAAAAATATTGTGAGAACTACCAAAATGTGACACAGAGATACAAAATGAACAAATGCTGGTGGGAAAATGGTGTTGATAGACTTGCAGGTTGTTAAAAATCTTCAATTTGTAAAAATCACAGTATCCGCAAAGTTCAATAAAACGAGATACGTCTGTATATTACATTAAAAGCTTATTTAAATACTATTTCGATAAATGCATGTCAATGTAATTAGTCTCCTTTATAACCCATAAACTGTATATTGGTTTATGCATTTAAAAGTATTATTCTAAGAAGGGGTTCAACAGCTCCCCAGACAGCCAAAGGAGCCCATGGCACAGAAACAGTTCAGAACCCCAATGGAAGGTAAATTTCCCACTTGGACACTTTCCAGGTAACACAATCAAACCGGGATCAATCCTGCAAGGATCCACTGTCCTTCCCCAGGCTTCACTCCTGCTTTCCCAGCCCCAGACCACAGCAAGGGGGCCCCCTCACCCACTGCCTGGCCCCTCTCAGGCTTGTTCCCACATCTAGGGGAACTAAATGCCCTGCTCCTCTCATTGACTAATAGAAACAAAAAAGGCCTTCCATCCCCCTCCCCAGGAACTAGTGTCTTCTGCATCTAGGCTGTTTTTTAAGGGATGTTTTTTTCTCCTCTGCAGTGTTGCCCTGGTGACCACAGGGCTTGCTGAAATCCACCAGGGGTGCCAGGAACAGATTTCTGAGAGTCTGGCACCCAGCCAGGAAAACGGATAAAAACAACACACTGGAATAAACAACATTTATTCAGAGAATCCGGCCAGGCTGAGAGGGGGCTTTGTGAAAAACAAGAGGAAAAGCAGAACAAGAAAGAGCAGAGTCATGATGGAGAGAGAAATCGTTTTTCCTAAATATATAAACACCAAACGAGGTCACTTGGGCAGAGGATATTTTTAAAGGGCTCAGACCAACAATTTCCCAAGAGCTGGGTGACAATGCAGAAGTCCAGGTCAACCGCAGGGTCTGGGGCCTGGGAGCTACGTTTTTTTGAGAGCACCCCCTGGTGGAGGACGGTCTCACGCCAGGGTTGCGGGGGAGGGGGGAGGGTGCTGTCCACCTGCCACACCTGAGCTGCCAGGTGAGACGCTGTCCGGGCAGGAGAAAGGTAACACAGAAGATGACTCACCAGCCCACTGCCAAGGATGTAGAAGTCATCACAGGAGAAAATGGTACCAGGGTAGGAGGAGAAGATCACCTTGTTGCCAGGAGCCCGGGTGGATTCCGCTGCAAGGGCGAGAGTGAACCCAAGTGGGGGCGGGGTGGGGGCTGGTCAGACAAGTCCATATGAGGACCCCCGCACCTCCACCCAACAAGACTCAGGGGTCTCCAGGTGGGGCAGCAGGCATCAGAGGAAGCCCCCTACTCCATTCTTTCTGAGAGTTAGCAAACCAGGCTATTTGTATAAAAGCTAGTAGCAAAATGGATATGTAATTTTTTAATTATTATATTTTTTTTGGCTTTCCTTTTTTACTGCAAAAATCTACTGCAAAAAAAGATAATTCAGAGAGCAAATACCCAGAAGTCTCAGAGTACACACTCCGTGTTGGGGGGGTGGGAGTGGTGGTTATCCCCTGCTTTACCAAGGCATGCTATGCTAAGTCACTTCAGTCGTGTCCGACTCTGTGTGACCCCATAGACGGCAGCCCACCAGGCTTCCCTGTCCCTGGGATTCTCCAGGCAAGAACACTGGAGTGGGTTGCCATTTCCTTCTCCAATGCATGAAAGGGAAAAGTGAAAGTGAAGTCGCTCAGTCATGTCCGACTCTTAGCGACCCCATGGACTGCAGCCTACCAGGCTCCTCCGTCCATGGGATAACGGATAAATAAAAATTGTGCTTAAGGTTGCACTCGGTGATGTTGGGACAGATGTAGACACCGTGGAAGGATGACCACCATCAACTCATTTACACATCCATCATTTCACACAGTTACCTTTGTTGTGTGTGTGGTGAAAACACTTAAGTTCTGCTGTCTTGGCAGGTTTCGAGTATACAATACTGTGTTGTTAACCACAGTCACCACAGTGCGCTTCAGGGTAAGTAGACTTTAAAAATCTTACTTGTCTCCTAACTGGGAGCTGGTCCTCTCTGATTAACATCTCCCTATTATAGTATGTAAGATCTAGTTCCCCCACCAGGGATTGAACTCAGGCCCCCGGCACTGGGAGCACAGAGTCTTAGCCATCGGACCACCAGGACAGTCTCAAGTCTATTAATTTTTAGGAGGTCCATAGATGCACATATAAATGCATCCCCCCAAATGTAGACACATCCAAACCAAAATGGCATCAGCGCTGTCCTCTTAGGAGAGGTCGGGGATATGGGAGGAGGGCATCGAGGGAGATGCATTTCTCCATCTCTAGTGCTGGAATTTGTGGCAGTGAGAATGTACTGACACATTAATAGTATAAAAAAAAGTTTAAACAAATGGAACAATGAGGTACATTTTATTTAAAAGTCCAGGAAAAAAAAGTAACTCAGTGTTCACAGAAATGATCCCCTGTGGGTTGCAGAGTGTTCCAATGACTTTTACTGTGTGTGTATTGTTTTGCTGTGTTTTCCAATTTTCTATAACATGCATGTATGACTTATGTAGGTTTTTTTTTAAGATTGTTTTTGATGTAGATCATTTTTAAAGTCTATATTGAATTTGTTACAATATTGCTTCTGCTGTTTATGTTCTGGTTTTGTGGCCTCCAGGCATGTGGGATCTCAGCTCCCCGATCAGGGATCAAACCCGCATCCCCTGCATTGGAGGTGAAGTCTAACCACTGGACCACCAAGGAAGTCCCTATTTCCCCACTTCTTGAACCTGAATTGGTCCCTTGACTTGCTTTGCGCACCAGAATGTTGTGCCAGTTTTGGTGGGCCCTCAAGAGGCCTTCCACACTTCCCCCGCCCAGATGTCACTGGGACAAGCCTGAGCTGGCCTGTGGGAGGACGAACGCCCATGTAGCCCAGCTGTCACGTCATCCCAGCCAACAGCAACCCTCATACATGCAGATGAGGCCATCCTAGGTCAGCCAGCCCACCCCAGCTGAATACAGAAGCCCTGGGGGGCCTGGCCAAGGTCAGGAGGCTTGGTTCAGAATAGCAAAACCACACAGGTGACCCACAGACAAGTGAGTAAAAACAAATGGCTATTTTAAACCTTTGTTTTAAATTTCAGGTGATTTGTTATGCAGCAGTAGCTTGCTGATACACTTTGTGAGATAAAAATTAAAAGGAAATAAACAAGTTAATAATAACATGAACCCTTAGCCTGGCCTTACAGTGACCTCAGTGTATACAGGGCCAAGACCTACACCTCCTAGCACTGTGCACGCTGTGTACCGACAGACATGCCCACACACAGAGATCCACTCACATCTACCCACCTTGGGGCCCTTCTCTGAACTGGAACCAGTACTTCTTCATGATGCGCAGCATGTACTGGTAGGAGTGCCAAGTGTTGTGGGCAACCAGGAGGTCACTCTGGCCAGGCAGCAGTTTGATGAGGGCAGAACAGGAGCCAGAGCCCATAGCATGATTGGTCTTGGTCTTATTCAGGGCCACCTCTAAGTCTTCAAGGTCCCCAGAGATCTGCAACAGGCTGTGGAGGGCCAGTGTGCTGGAGGGCTACCATACCTGCATTATGTACCCATTTCACAGAGGAGGAAGCTGAGGCACTGGGAGATCTGACAACTGGTCTGAGGCCACGTAGCCAGCAAGTGGCAGGGCTGGTACTAGAACCCAGGCCAGTCTGACTGCAAGGCACATGGCCCTCTCCCCTGCCCTATGCACTCTGGGGGTGGCACTTACAGGAACCCCAAGGGTTTGACGGTGAACTTCCCAGTTGGAAAGGCCACACTGCCTTCATAGCTGTCCTCTAGGCCCTTCAGCTGCAGGAGGGTCAGCCGCACCTGGGGAGGAGGGCAACGGGTGGGGGCAGAGGGAGGGTGAGGCCTCTCCCCCAGGCTCATACCTTCTCCTGCAATGGGGGGCGGGGGGTCTGGCAAGAGAGGCTCAGATGCACCCTCCAGGCTCCAGCCATCCCTGACTCCCTCTTTAACCACAGCCACACAGCCAAGCTAAGCACCCTCCTGCCATCACCTAACTGCCTGTCTCCATTCTGTGCCAACCCCAAATAACCCCCTTTAAGGGCCCAGCCCAAAGCCACCTCCTCCAGGAAGCCTCCCAGCCTGCCCTGGCCCACTGTGGACTGCTCCCTGTTCTGAGTTTCGTTACTGGCTATGCTGCTGGCTCAGGGCACTGGTCTCATGTGGCTGACTTCTCCCCACTGTCACTGTCATTGTTCTGTAACCACGGAGTACAACACTGGGTCCCCCATGGGGCCTTGGCCTGGGCTGAACATAAACCAGGCACTTAGCAAGTATCTGTAAGACAGATGGACAAAAGGACAGATGGATGGACAGGCAGGACTGATAGACAGATCGTGGCTGCTGAAGTAAACAAGAGGACGGAAAGAAAGGCAATCATCTAGATGGACAGGAGAGTGGAAAGAAGCATAGATGCTCAGGCAGGTGCTGAAGTAGATGGACAGGCCAGGATGGATTCATTCCCTCATCTGCAATACACAACAAACCTTCACTTATAAAGCACCGACAGTGCGCCAGCTCCTGTGCTAGGTACTAGGGCCCGCACAGCGGCCTTGTACCTTGCCTTGTCCTCATGGGGCCTGAGTCTGGTTGGAGACAGGCACTGAACACCCTGTAAGAGTGCTACCAGGAAGTGCAGAGAGGGCAGGTGGCCGTGAGGAGTGGCGAGGGGGCGGACAGAGCGGGAGGAGCAAGAGTGTTCCAGGCAGAAGGAACAGCACTTTCTAAAGCCCCGAGGCAAGAGGTAACACGTCTTCCTCAAGGAATTGGGAGAAGGCCAGAGGCCGGAGCACAGATCAAGGTCGACAGGCGATGAGGCTGGGGAGGGAGAGGGTGCCGGGGTCTTCTGAGGCCACATTATGGGCTGCGGCATCACCCTGGAACAATAGGGCAGCCCCTGGTGAGATTTACGAAGAGCCTAGACAGAGCAGAGGGGATGGACCAACAGATGGACAGACGGATGAGTGCCAAGACTCTGATCAGAAAGATGAGGAATGAAGCAGGGAAGGTGGTGAGTCAGCAAGATGGCTAGATAGGTAGAAGGGAGGGCAGATGGACAGACAGGTAGATGATGAACCATGCCAGGTAACCAAACAGGATATAGCAACAAGGTGGGTGGACAGAAGATCTTGACGACCGGGCTAAGATGGGCAGGTAGGTGACGGATGAATAAGAAGAGAGTGAAAGATGGTCAGGCTTGTGGAGGGTGGACAAAAGAGCTGACAAACGAGATGCATGGATGGGTAAATGGATGGACAGATGGAAGGATGGGCGGGTGGATAGAGAGATGGATGGATGGGTGGGTGGGTGGAGAGATGGATGTATAGGAGGGAGAAAGGGAAAGGTGGACATGGAGGGAGGGAAGACTGGACAGATGTGAGAATGGACGGGCAGGCAGATGGGTAGGTGGGTGGATGGATGGGTGAGGGAGGGAGGAAGAAAGGACTGGCTGATAGGAGTGGGAGACAGGTTGGCCAGTGGAACAGGGGCAGCTGCAGTGGCAGCAGGTCCCTGAAGCTGACCCAACCTGCCACCCCAGCCCTCCGAGCATGGAGGCTGCGCCCACCTGGTGCCAGTAAGCAGAGCCATTGTTCAGCTCCATCTCTTTCTGCATCCACTCCAGGTTGGCCTCTAGGAAGTTCTTGAGCCTCTCGCAGTAACCGACTTCATACTCGAAGGGGCCGCAGTAATTCACCACCGTGTTCATCCAGTACATGTAGATGAGCTGGGGGGGGGGTGCGGGGAGAGTGAGGTGGGCGAGAGCAGGGGTGGGGCAGCAGGGCTGCTCTCTTCTCTGAGGAACCCCTGGCCCCAACTCGGGCTCAGAGCCCCTATTCCCATCCAGATCTCCAGAGAGTCCAGAAGACCTGGTGGGGACACCCCTGCACCTTCACCCATGCTGGCTTCTGTCCCCCAGGGCCCTTCTCACCCAGCCAGCTCTTACTCCCTCCCAACAGGGCCCAATGCCCCTGGCTGCCTCCCTCTTCTGAAAGCCTTCAGCATTCACCGTCTGTCCTAGATGATGCCTCTTTTGCTACTGGGGACCCCCGCCCTCACCACAATCTATATATGTGGTCGGTCAGTCAATGACCAATTTTGTTGAGCACCCACTACGTCCTGCCTCAAGCACTGAAGACACCACCGTGAACTTGGCAAGAGAATCTCGTGCCAGTTCTCCCCGCCCCCCGCTGTCACATGAACTAGCCTGGGCCGGGCTGGAGGGTCAAAGACCACAAGACCCCGGTCACCTCCACCACCCCAGCTGATCCACCTCCCTCGGGGGCCGGTGTGCAAGCTTGGGGAGATAACGTGGGCAAAGCGCCTGGCACGTGCGTCTGGGGTTCCTCACGTGAGAACCACATTGGCCTTGCCTCCGTGCTCCTGGCTCAGGCTACGAGGACCATGAGAGGTGGAATCGTGCCTCATTTACCACCGGGCACCCCAAACCACGAGGGCCTGACCCAGTGTCTGACCTCTCCCCAGACATCGAGGTCCCAGGAGGGCACCGCAACTGCAACTGGGGGTCAGAAAGAGGAGAGGGTGTTTACAGAAGGCTGTCGGCTGTGCCCCGTCTCCTTGACGCGCGCTGTCCCCCCTCACAACCATGCGTCTCAGACCCACCACGCTGCGCGTTCATTTTCACAGCTCTATCACCCTGCACTGTGTTTGGGACTGCAAGCCAGTTGCCCAGGGGCTACCTGCTGGTGGCATTTGAGTGTTCCCGCTGCTCTGAACCCCTCACGCACGTCCTCGGGTCACCTCTAGGGTACACGGCTGAGGAGCGGGGCCACTGGATCCTAAGGGACGTGTGCATTCAACTCTACAAGCTAACGCTGACTTATTGTCCCACAGGAGTGTCACATCCCCACGTACCCTGTGGGAGCATGGCTGGCACACCACAGCCTCACCCATTCCCGATGCCTTCTGAAAGGTGTGACTACCACTTTTAAACAGCTCCGAAGCAGTTAAAGCAACACAAAAGGTTGTTTATGGTTTCATCAAATGTACTAAAACCAGTTTAACCCAAGGAAGGGAGTGGAAATAACTCGGTCCACTCACTGATGAATGGATAAATAAAACTGTCTATCCCTAAGATGCGATATTATTTGGCCATAAAAAGGAATAAAGTTCTAACACACGCTAAAACATGCAGGAACCTTGAAAACAAGTGAAAGAAGCCAGTCACATAAGGCCACATATTGTATGATTTCTTTCATAGGAATTGTCCAGAATAAGCCAATCCGTAGAGACAGAAAGTAGATTAGCGGTTGCCAGGGGCTGGGTGGAGGGGTGGAAAGGGAGGTGACTGCTAATGGGTATGGGGTTTCTTCCTGGGGTTGTTGATGAGAATGTTCTGGAATTAGATAGTGGTGGTGGTCGTGTAACCTTACGAATATAGTAAAAACCCCTGGAGTGTACACATTTTAAAATGGTGAATTTTATGGCATGTGAATTCTACCTCAACAAAAATGAATGAATGAATGAAAGGGAATGGGAACGGCAGCCACCCCGTGCAGTCTGGTGTGTGCCTCTGGGTTAGGGGAGGCAGGGGATGGTGCTGAGAAGGCGGTTTAAATTAATATTAGTGATATTCCAGGGTTTAGTTTGGGCGTTTATTTTATCACTAAGCTTTGTAACTTGGAAACGCGTCATGTGTTCTCACATGCATCAAAGAGGACCCAGGGTAAATGTTCAACAAAAACAGGTGAGCCTTTTCTTCCCAACTGGATGGAAGGTCGGGGGTGGAGGAGAGCCCCCTACGCACATCTCAGACCCCTCCGAAGCTCTCTAGGGAACACGCTTGCTGGGTGGGGGGAGCCCCGAGTTCCCCGACAGACCAGGCCCTCACCTCCTCAGACACAGCAGCCTCCACCACGCCCGCGGCGTAGGCCTGCAGACTGTCATTGAAGCGGCCATTCGTGTGCAGCTCCAGAAAGGCCCACCTGCAGAGGAGGGAGAGGGGGACATCTGGTCAGCGAGGGGGCAAGTGTGAAACGGGCGCTCAGCTCAGCTTGCGGCTGTCTGCAGCTTTAAACCACAGAAAACAACTCAGTGACAAACTGCCATTCATATGGATGTCTGTCGGTCTGCCTCCGTGCACGTCTCAGGCTGAGTCCCTAAAAGCAGAACTGCTGGGTCAAAGGATACATGGATTTTTATTTTTAATAGATGCTGACAAACAGAGCTGAACTAACCCTTACTCCCCGCCGTGCCCCCATAATACCAGTTACTCCCTAGTGAGGGTTTTCTCTGCGCCAGGCACTGTTCTAGTCATTTCCATATCTTTTTTTTTTTTTAATTTTTAAAATTCATTTATTTATTTATTCTTGGCATCACTGAGTCTTGTTGCTGTGGTGGGCTTTCTCTAGTTGCAGCGTATGGACGTCTCATTTGGTGAAATTCTCTCTATACATATGAGCCCTGGCTTGTCACTCATATGGAAAATGCCTGTATTTTAATAAGTTTTTCCTTTTTTTTTTTTTTTTTTGCCATGGAGTGGTTTTAAGCTTTGTCCTATCTTTCCTTTATGGTTCTGGATTTCATCCTTGCTCCAAGGACAGAAAAATATTCACCCAGGTGACTTCTGTAACTAAGGAAAACATTTGTGAAGGTAATTTCTTTTAAGAAAATGAAGGCGACAGAAGACACCGGTGAAACCTTGAAGAGGTTGCAGGACAGGAGAGCCAGGCTGAGCCAGGGCTGTCCCATGGAGAGTTGGCTACAAAGCCACCAAAGAGCTCCAGGACAAGAACAGCTCTGCCCGAGAGAACATACAGCAGAGATAATGACTGTCGAACGCTCACACCCAAAGTTTCGCCAATCAAGCCTCTGTGAGCGCCTATGGGAGCCAGACACAAAGGGCATACCAGAATGAATGCAACTGCTGTGACGAAAAAGGATACCCTGAGGAGGGACGCTCCTGCTGCTACTGAGTAAAATCTAGGAAGGCTTCTCAGAAGAGGTGATAGCTGCTCTGGGTTCTGAAGTTCAAGTAGGAGCTTGCAGGAAGAAGGGGCTCAGAGGGAGGAGAGGGAAAGTATAAGAAAGAAGGGCAAGCTCTCAAAGTTCCAAAGCAAAGAAATTGAGCCACAAGATAAAATGGAGCTGTGGGGACGTATTATGGGGCCCCAACACAGTGGACAACTCCCAGTGCTAAGCACATCACATGTTTACTTCTCTCTCTAAATTCTTCCAACATGAACAGATGTGGGACCCGAGGCTCAGGGAGGTGAAGCCACTTGCCCGAAGTCACACAGCAAGTAAGTGAAGGAGCTGAGACTAGCACTGCAGAGCATGTGCTCTGAGCCTCTAACTTAACTGAGTTTTGTGGGCAACTGTTTAGTCCTTAAAGGTGAAGGGGTTAGTTCTTACCAAAGGAATATGAGAGCCATGGACTTCCAGGTAACGACTCACAGAGACTCACAGATAAGGACAGGAATCCACAAGAGCCTACAATAAAGCTCTTAAATTTCAAGGAAAGCAGAAGACAAAGAGAGCCTGGGCTCTCTCAGGCAGACTTTGAATCCCCAGGTCTGTCTGTTACTGACTGTGTACCTTTGGGCAAATTGCCCTCTCTGGGCCTCAGTTTTCTCATCTATAAAATGGGCAAAGTGACTCCCACTTCAGAGGGTTGCCATGGCAGGTGCCAGAAGAGAACTCACGTCTTACAGCCACTAAATACGTGTCTTATCACGAATCTGAGAGGGGAGGTTTGGAGTGATCCAGTAGATTTGGTGGATTTCAAACAGGGCCCAGTATGTAGATTCACTTATGACCAAAAAAAAAAAAAAATCACAAAGAATCAAGAGAGAATGTATACAAATTACCTAAAACCAAAAAAGCTGTTCAGATGCTAAGTCTTGGTGATAACTGAAAGGTCACTGGCCTTTCTCCAGACAGCCCCTCCTTAAAAGCTGTCTGGCAGGGAGCAGGCTCAGTTAGGGCCACGGTGCCGAGTCCGTGGACTCAGGCAGTGGCTGAGAACTCACCCTGTGACCCGGACTCTCACAACCCTTATGGAGCCGTAGGAGGGTCCTTGTTCACAGCAACCTTTTTTGTTTTTTCCTGGCTGTACTGCTTGGCTTGCAGGATCTTAGTTCCCCAATCAGGGATAGAACCTGTGCCCTCTGCAGTAGAAGCTCAGAGTCTTAATCACTGGACCACCAGGGAAATCCCTGGCATTTCTGAGTAGAGCTGGAGAAACCTGGACCCTCTCGAAACATCTGGCGTTAGGGGCCTAACACAATAACCGACCCACAGATGCAGTGGGCGTAGAGAACCTCGTGGCAGGCTGCCATATGTAAGGAGGTGTCAGACACTAGGGTTTTTTTTTGTTCCTCCAAAAAATAAAAAACAGGATTAGAGAAGGACAAAGGGTAGAGTCAGGATTACCTCATGTTCAAAAGCATTACACACACACAGAGACACACACCAGTACACATACACATGTATATATATAGGTTAGGCCTGTTAGGCAAAGAAAATTCTGGAAAAAAAGAACTCACAGTGGTTTTATATATGAAAAGAAAGAATGGGGACACGGTTTATCTTCCACATCCCATCTTACCTTTCTAAACTGCTAGACTGAGTGTGTGCTCAGTCATGTCCAACTTTTTGCTACCCCATGGACTCCAGTCCACCAGACACCTCTCTCCATAGGATTTTACAGGCAATACTGGAGTGGGTTGCCATTTCCTTCTCCAGGGGATCTTCCCAACCCATGGATCAAACCCACATCTCTTGCATCTCCTGCATTGGCAGGTGGATTCCTTACCACTAGCGCCACCTGGGAAGCCCAGAACAATTAAGTACTATTAACTATTAACCTGATAATTAAGTACAAAAATAGAATGCAGCATGACTCTTTCAAGCTGGATGAAAAGGAAAAGAATGAGTGGACAGTAACAATCCACTCCCAGCCAGGCCACGGTAATGTAAATAAGGATGAGTCAAGACGGTGCCTTGTTCAAGACAGTGCCTCCTGCATTGCTCCCTGGGCTGCCTTATTCCAGAGGGCAATGGGGGTGATTCCATTTAGACGGTGAAGTTTATTTACTTCACCAGAGTCCTCAAAAAACCTGGTCAGGTGGGTTTCAGCCTATCTTTCCAGAACACCTTGGAAAGATCTTGGAAAGTATTTCAGCGCCGAAGTCCCTGAGGCTGATCTCTGAGGATCCCTCTGTGGCTTCAGGCCCTAAGCCCTTATCAAATGATTCTTTTCCAGAACCTTGCAAGGCTGTCACCATTCTTACCACGAAAGTGAGTATGCTGCTGCTGATCACCTGTAGTAAGTGTCCGGGTAGAGATCTGAACCTAGACCTCTCTGATGTTAAACCCGAAACCTTGCTGCAAACCAAACCTTCGTACTTTTTCAGCCTCAGTTTTCCCATCTGTAAAATGGGAAGGTTTTGGATATCAGCAAATGACTTCTGGAATCCCTCACTGCCATGCTGGCTGATAAGTTTGAGATACTATCCCAGTTCCTGGACAAAAAACAAAAACACAACAACAATAACAACAAAAAACAAACTATGGAGAAGAGAGTTTCTAAAGAAAAATGTTCCCATTAGACTATTCTTGATTCAGAGATCATGGCCTTCCTGCTTGCTTGCTTCTAAAATAGCTGATCGCTTTAGAAGATGAAAAGGGAAGAGATCAATGAATATTGTTCTGGTTTGTTTCTAATGCACTTGCTTGACAAAAATAAAAAGTCAGCTGCACTGAATCTATTTCCTCAATATTTTTTTTTCTGGAAAGTGTACGGCCCACACTGTGATTTTATGTCAGGGACAACAAATATATCTGAGATGACGCCAGGGTTTAATGAAGAGGCCACATTTGAGAAAAAAAGCCAGACCATCCTTGTGAAATGAGCATGAGTGCATGCTCAATTGCCCAGTCGTGTCTGACTCTTTTGCAGCCCCGTGGACTGTACCCCACCAGGCTCTTCTGTCCACGATTTCCCAGGCAAGAATACTGGAGTGGGCTGTCATTTCCTTCTCCAGGGGATCTTCCCAACCCGGGGACTGAACCCATGTCTCCTGCATTGGCAGGTGGATTCTTTACCACTCAACTACCAGGGAAGCCCGTGACATGAGCAGGTCACAAATCTCCCCTCCCCATCACTGCCGTTTCAGCGTATGGTGTGCCCCGGACATCCTCTACTATGTGGAATGTACTACCTTATCTGTGGCTATCACTCCTTTTCCATTTATGATGGTGTGTGAAGAAGGCTGAGCCGAAGAATTGATGCTTTTGAACTGTGGTGTTGGAGAAGACTCTTGAGAGTCCCTTGGACTGCAAGGAGATCCAACCAGTCCACTCTGAAGGAGATCAGCCCTGGGATTTCTTTGGAAGGAATGATGCTAAAGCTGAAACTCCAGTACTTTGGCCACCTCATGCGAAGAGTTGACTCATCAGAAAAGACTCTGATGCTGGGTGGGATTGGCGGCAGGAGGAGAAGGGGACGACAGAGGATGAGATGGCTGGATGGCATCACTGACTCAATGGATGTGAGTCTGAGTGACCTCTGGGAGCTGGTGATGGGACAGGGAGGCCTGGCATGCTGCAGTTCATGGGGTCGCAAAGAGTCGGACACAACTGAGCGACTGAACTGAACTGAACTGAAGTTGATCTTTTGTAACTTTTCAAAGAAACAGTGGGATAACAGAGCAGGTTCTTTTTAAAGGCCTATATGGGAAAAGAATCTTAAGAAAAAAAAAAGTGGATATATGTATACATATAATAGATTCAATTTGCTATATACTTAAAACTAACACAACATTGTAAATCAACTATACTTCAATAAAAAATTTTTTAAAAGAGTTGAGTGATAATTAGCCATTTTACTGGGCTGTGTTTCTGCTTGTTGGGTGGTAGATTTGGGTTGTTTCCCAGCTTCCTATTAGGTTAATTCCCTCTTATTGGCAATGGCAACCCACTCCAGTACTCTTGCCTGGAAAATCCCATGGACGGAGGAGCCTGGTGGGCTGCAGTACATGGGGTCGTTGGGAGTTGGACACGACTGAGCAACTTCTCTTTCACTTTTCACTTTCATGCATTGGAGAAGGCAATGCAACCCACTCCAGTGTTCTTGCCTGGAGAATCCCAGGGACGGGGGAGCCTGGTGGGCTGCCGTCTATGGGGTTGCACAGAGTTGGACACGACTAAAGCAACTTAGCAGCAGCAGCAGCAGCCCTCTTATTGGTATTTACTTCCCCTCTCAACTTGAAGGCAATTTAGATCAAATAGCTGGTTGAGGGGGACCAGGTCAGAAAAGGTAAGGTTGGAGGCTGGGGCAGGCTCTGCCTCTGGGGGCATCTCTGATCCGCCAAGTGTCAAGTCCTAAATGTTTCAGGCTTCATGGGGAGTGTCAGTCCAGTCAGATATGGCAGAACTGAAAGAGGAGAGATTATGGGTGAAGGGACCATGTAAGTTATCCTGACAATTCCAGATCTGGTGAAAACTCAGGGACAGAAAGAGGGAAAGATATCAATTCTAGGCGAACAGAAGAGTCAAATCATGATTTCCACTCTCCAAAAATTGAGACAAGTCAGTCGACCCCAGATCAGAGGTTCAGGTGCTTAGTAAAGAGGATACCCCAGCTGTCTTTCTTACATCTCACTCCTGAGTTCTCAAGAGAGTGTCTTTGGGAGGAATTCCCTGGTGGTCTAGTGGTTAAGATTCAGTGCTTTCACTTCCATAGCCTGGGTTCAATCCTTGGTCCAGAAACTGAGATCCTACAAGCTGCAGAGCACAGCCAAAAAAAAAAAAAAGAGGGTGTCTGAGGGCTTCAGTTTTCCAGTTTATAAAATGGGGGCTTCCCATGCAATTTTCCCTCCATCATAGTCCCAAATGCTGTCAGACTCAGAAGGAAAGGGGCAAAGTGGACAGAAAAGATGCTGGAACAGTGAAGTGAGAACAAGGAGAGTAGAAGAGACCAGGGTTCACTTCTCAGTTTACCCCAACTGTAAAAGAGGGGCAGAAGACACCCATTTCTTTTCTCTTTCATTCACTCCTTCATTTAGTAAATAAACAGAGGTACTCTGTGATCCCCCTGAATTTTCCTTCAAACCCCACCTTTAAGGGAGGAAACAGGTTCAGAGAGGTGAAGTGATTTGCCCAAGTCACACAGCACCAGAGCGGAGCCTGGAAGAACTTTCCATCCAGCAGAATCGTGGGAGCCCTCTCCCCACCTTTCTGTTTTCCATAATTGACAGCAACACAGCCCAGTGGGGAACTACTGGGGCCAAAGCCCCTCTCCCACGTTGAGCCTCACCTCTGTGCCTCCTCCCAGCCGATATCCAGGCAAAGACTGTCATGCTCTCTTAGCTCTGCTGCTGCTAAGTCACTTCTGCTGCTGCTGCTGCTAAGTCGCTTCAGTCGTGTCCAACTCTGTGCAACCCCATAGATGGCAGCCCACCAGGCTTCCCCGTCCCTAGGATTCTCCAGGCAAGAACACTGGAGTGGGTTGCCCTTTCCTTCTCCCATGCATGAAAGTGAAAAGTGAAAGAGAAGTCGCTCAGTCATGTCCGACTCTTTGCGACCCCATGTACTGCAGCCCACCAGGCTCCTCCGTCCTTCCAGGCAAGAGTCTGGTGGGGTGCCATTGCATGTCCAACTCTGTGCGACCCCATGGACAGCAGTCTACCAGGCTCCTCCGTCCCTGGGATTCTCCAGGCAAGAACACTGGAGTGGGCTGCCATATCCTTCTCCAACGCAGGAAAGTGAAAAGTAAAAGTGAAGTCGCTCAGTCATGTCCGACTCTTTGTGACCCCATGGACTACAGCCTACCAGGCTCCTCCATCCATGGGATTTTCCAGGCAAGAGTACTGGAGTGGAGTGCCAGTGCCTTCTCCATTAGCTCTGCTAAGCAGGGCCAAAAATATATGAGTCAGCAGAGACTGGGTCACCACATTCTAGAGTCAAATCCCACAGAGTTCTGGTTTCCTTTGTAGATGCCAGCCTACCCTGTGGCTTCCTCTCCCTGGGAGCCCTCCCAGATTAGCCCCACTCAGCTCCTGTGTCTGCAGTAAATCCTCTTCCCATGATCTCAGGTCTATCTGTCTATCTAACACCCTCCCAAGTGTCACGAAGCCCCAGAACTGGGGTGTCCTCAGTGTCCTGTGTCTCCCCAACACCTGCAGGAATGAATGCATGCCAGCAAACTGGATGAGTCCAGGATGGGATAGTGGGGGCAGGGCCTAGGGGACACACAGGGTTCCCTAAGACCCCCAACAGCCTGGGTCCTGGGCCTGGGCCATGCTGACAAGCCTATGAGGCAGATGTTCCCCACTTCCAGGATTTTCCCTCCTCACAGTTTCCCCCACTGAATGGGGGCCCCCTCAACTCTGTGTCCCCATGGCCAAGCACATCAGGTGAGTGAATGAATGAATGAATGAATGGGCATAGGCCCTGGTACAAGGCCTGAGAAAGGCACCGCCCAACTTCCCAGGCAGAGCATATCCTCAAATTCCAAGCCACAAGATGGGGAAATGAGAGCCCAGACAGGCAGAGGAGTTAGGTAAGAGCCAGACATCAGAATGACAGCCCAGACCCCAGTGACAAGGACAGTGACGGTGATGCCAAAGACGGAGTCCTTGGCTCCATACTACGCATCTGGACAAGCGACTTTCCCCTGGACCAGGAGAGAGGAGGGAAGCGGGGAGCAGAAGCCAAGCAAGGACACCATCTGGGTCTTTGTGAATTTGGGGACTCTTGTTTTCAGACTGGCCTGGAATCCAAGCTCAGTCCTGCTGCTCTGGTTCCAGAAAGGAGGCAGGTGGAGCTGGCACCCACAGGGTAATCTACACACAAGGAAGTGAGAATTTCTCCTGGAGAGGTAGTACTATCCCTCTGGTCCCTGGAGTGAGACGGGGGTTGAAGGAGGAAAGTGCAGGCCTATGTGGGGATTACTGTGTCGCCAGGCAAACAGAGGTCCTCTCATCCCTGGCTGAAGGCAAAGGACTGGCCCCAGGGAGCTGAGGGAGGCTGCATTGGCCCCACCCAACCACCGTGCTGCAGCCTCAGAGGAGGGAAACTGACCCGCAGGGAGACAAGGATGGGACTCGGTCACCGGCAAGAGGCCGGTCCTAGGGGCCGGCGAGGCCCGGCGCCCACGCAACTCCCTCCCCCGGCCGGCCCGCGCGAGATCCGGCCAACCCTTACCCGGTCTCGCGGATGGCGTTGGTAAGGTTGGCCCAGGCTACGGCATCAGGGTGGCGGCCATCCACCAGGCGCAGCTGGCCCGTCTCGGGGTCCAGGAGCAGCGAGCGACAGCGGGAGGCGGGCGGAACCGGCACCCCACGTCCCCGTTGGCCCTTCGGGGTCGGGATCGCGCCGGTCAGGCCGCTCAGGAACAGCCCGACCAGCAGGGCCAGCACCAGGGCCAGCGCCAGCGCCCGCGTCACTGCCCGGGCCAGGCGGCCGCCTGGGGAGCCATACATCGGGGCCACCATGACGGCGCGGACCTGGGCGCCGCAGCCCGGATCACGTGACAGCACTCCTCTGCGAAGGGCGGGGACTGAGCGAGCTGAGAAAGGCGGGTTATGGCAGGAGGCGGGGCTTGGGCAAGCCTTTCCGGGTAGGCGGTGCCCTAGGGGCGGGACATGAAAGGCGGGGCCATCTTAAAGGGGCCAGGCACCCTCCTTTGCCTACTCAAACCTTGCCCTAGCACTCTTCCGCCCAATTTATTTTTTTTTTCCCCTGAGATTGTGGGATCTTAGTTCCCCAACCAGGGATAGAATCCATGCCCTTGGCAGTGAGAGCAAGGAGCCCTAACCACTGGACCACCAAGGAATTCCTCCAACTTTTTATTTTTCATAGTTTTCATAACTTTTCTTGAGGGTGTGGTCCGCTGGAGAAGGGAATGGCAAACCACTTCAGTATTCTTGCCTTGAGAACCCCATGAACAGTATGAAAAGGCAAAATGAAAAGATACTGAAAGAGAAACTCCCCAGGTCAGTAGGGGCCCAATATGCTACTGGAGATCAGTGGAGAAATAACTCCAGAAAGAATGAAGGGATGGAACCAAAGCAGAAAGAATACCCAGCTGTAGATGTGTCTGATGATAGAAGCAAAGTCCGAGGCTGTAAAGAGCAATATTGCATAGGAACCTGGAATGTCAGGTCCATGAATCAAGGCAAATTGGAAGTGGTCAAACAAGAGATGGCAAGAGTGAATGTTGACATTCTAGGAATTAGCGAACTAAAATGGACTGGAATGGGTGAATTTAACTCGGATGACCATTATATCTACTACTGTGGGCAGGAATCCCTCAGAAGAAATGGAGTGGCCATCATGGTCAACAAAAGAGTCTGAAATGCAGTCAGATCAGATCAGATCAGTCGCTCAGTCGTGTCCGACTCTTTGCGACCCCATGAACCACAGCACGCCAGGCCTCCCTGTCCATCACCAGCTCCCGGAGGTCACTCAGACTCGCATCCAACGAGTCAGTGATGCCATCCAGCCATCTCATCCTCTGTCGTCCCCTTCTCCTCCTGCCCTCAATCCCTCCCTGCATCAGAGTCTTCTCCAATGAGTCAACTCTTCGCATGAGGTGGCCAAAATACTGGAGTTTCAGCTTTAGCATCATTCCTTCCAAAGAAATTCCAGGATTGATCTCCTTCAGAATGGACTGGTTGGATCTTCTTGCAGTCCAAGGGACTCTCAAGAGTCTTCTCCAACACCGAAATGCAGTACTTGGATGCAATCTCAAAAACGACAGAATGATCTCTGTTCGTTTCCAAGGCAAACCATTCAACGTCACAGTAATCCAAGTCTATGCCCCAACCAGTAACGCCGAAGAAGCTGAAGTTGAAAGGTTCTATGAAGACCTACAAGACCTTTTAGAACTAACACCCAAAAAAGATGGCCTTTTCATTATAGGGGACTGGAATGCAAAAGTAGGAAGTCAAGAAACACCTGGAGTAACAGGCAAATTTGGCCTTGGAGTATGGAATGAAGCAGGGCAAAGGCTAATAGAGTTTTGCTAAGAAAATGCACTGGTCATAGCAAACACCCTCTTCCAACAACACAAGAGAAGACTCTATACATGGACATCACCAGATGGTCAACACCGAAATCAGATCAATTACATTCTTTGCAGCCAAACATGGAGAAGCTCTATACAATCAGCATAAACAAGACCAGGAGCTGACGGTGGCTCGGACCATGAACTCCTTATTGCCAAATTCAGACTTAAATTGAAGAAAGTAGGGAAAACCACTAGACCATTCAGGTATGACCTAAATCAAATCCCTTATGATTATACAGTGGAAGTGAGAAATAGATTTAAGGGCCTAGATCTGATAGATAGAGTGCCTGATGAACTATGGAATGAGGTTCATGACATTGTACAGGAGACAGGGATCAAGACCATCCCCATGGAAAGCAAATGCAAAAAAGCAAAATGGCTGTCTGGGGAGGCTTTGCAGATAGCTGTGAAAAGAGGAGAAGCGAAAAGCAAAGGAGAAAAGGAAAGATATAAACATCTGAATGCAGAGTTCCAAAGAATAGCAAGAAGAGATAAGAAAGCCTTCTTCAGCTATCAATGCAAAGAAATAGAGGAAAACAACAGAATGGGAAAGACTAAGGATCTATTAAAGAAAATCAGAGATACCAAAGGAACATTTCATGTAAAAATGGGCTCGATAAAGGACAGAAATGGTATGGACCTAACGGAAGCAGAAGATATTAAGAAGAGGTGGCAAGAATACACAGAAGAACTATACAAAAAAGAGCTTCACGACCAGATAATCATGATGGTGTGATCACTGACCTAGAGCCAGACATCCTGGAATGTGAAGTCAAGTGGGCCTTAGGAAGCATCACTACGAACAAAGCTAGTGGAGGTGATGGAATTCCAGTGGAGCTATTCCAAATCCTGAAAGATGATGCTGTGAAAGTGCTGCACGCAATATGCCAGCAAATTTGGAAAACTCAGCAGTGGCCACAAGATTGGAAAAGGTCAGTTTTCATCCCAATCCCAAAGAAAGACAATGCCAAAGAGTGCTCAAACTACTGCACAATTGCACTCGTCTCACACGCTAGTAAAGTAATGCTCAAAATTCTCCAAGCCAGGCTTCAGCAATATGTGAACTGTGAACTTCCTGATGTTCAACCTGGTTTTAGAAAAGACAGAACCAGAGATCAAATTGCCAACATCTGCTGGATCATTGAAAAAGCAAGAGAGTTCCAGAAAAACATCTATTTCTGCTTTATTGACTATGCCAAAGCCTTTGACTGTGTGGATCACAATAAACTGTGGAAAATTCTGAGAGAGATGGAAATACCAGACCACCTGATATGCCTCTTGAGAAATCTGTATGCAGGTCAGGAAGCAACAGTTAGAACTGGTCATGGAACAACAGACTGGTTCCAAATAGGAAAAGGAGTACGTCAAGGCTGTATATTGTCACCATGTTTATTTAACTTATATGCAGAGTACATCATGAGAAATGCTGGGCTGGAAGAAGCACAAGCTGGAATCAAGATTGCCGGGAGAAATATCAATAACCTCAGATATGCAGATGAAAACCACCCTTATGGCAGAAAGTGAAGAGGAACTCAAAAGCCTCTTGATGAAAGTGAAAGTGGAGAGTGAAAAGGTTGGCTTAAAGCTCAACATTCAGAAAACAAAGATCATGGCATCTGGTCCCATCACTACATGGGAAATAGATGGAGAAACAGTGGAAACAATGTCAGACTTTATTTTTCTGGGCTCCAAAATCACTGCAGATGGTGACTGCAGCCATGAAATTAAAAGACACTTAGTCCTTGGAAAGAAAGTTATGACCAACCTAGATAGCATATTCAAAAGCAGAGACATCACTTTGCCAACAAAGGTTCGCCTAGTCAAGGCTATGGTCTTTCCTGTGGTCATGTATGGATGTGAGAGCTGGACTGTGAAGAAGGCTGAGTGCCGAAGAATTGATGCTTTTGAACTGTGGTGTTGGAGAAGACTCTTGAGAGTCCCTTGGACTGCAAGAAGATCCAACCAGTCCATTCTGAAGGAGATCAGCCCTGGGATTTCTTTGGAAGGAATGATGCTAAAGCTGAAACTCCAGTACTTTGGCCACCTCATGCGAAGAGTTGATTCACTGGAGAAGACTCTGATGCTGGGAGGGATTGGGGGCAAGAGGAGAAGGGGACGACAGAGGATGAGATGGCTGGATGGCATCACTGACTCAATGGATGTGAGTCTGAGTGACCTCCGAGAGCTGGTGATGGATAGGGAGGCCTGGCGTGCTGTGATTCATGGGGTTGCAAAGAGTCGGACATGAGTGAGCGACTGAACTGAACGGAACTGAACTGATGATAGTCTAATACGAGGTCTTTATTCAAATTTTACCAGTTGTCCCCAAAATTCTTCCTTTGTCTTTTTTTACTTTTGACCCAGTGTCCACTCCTCACACAATACACAAGAATAAAGTCCTAAATGAAGAGCATCTAAATGTAAAAAATGAAATTGTAATTACCAGTAGGTGAGTGCATCCTCAGTTGCTTCAGTCATGTCAGACTCGTTGAGACCCTATGGACTGTAGCCCGCCAGGCTCCTTTGTCCATGGGATTCTCCTGGCAAGAATACTGGAGTGGATTGCCATGCCCTCATCCCGGAATCTTCCTGATTCAGAGATCCAAACCGCATCTCCTGCATTGCAGGTGGATTCTTTACCGCTGAGCCACCAGGGAAGTATACAAGTGTATGGGTGAATTCCTCCATAACTTGTGTGTGGAATAAAGGTCTCTAACTATGATTCAAAATCCAGATGCAATAAGAGATTAGTACAGAGCCTTCTGTGGCCGTCCAGTAGTTAAGGCTCCATGCTTCCAATACTGGGGACACAGGTTCCATCCCTGGTTGGGGAAATAGGATTCTACATGCCAAAAACTAGGATCCCACAGGCCACAGTGCTGCCAATAAGTTTTAATTTTTCAATTAAAAAAAAAGATTAGTAAATTTGACTACATAAAATTTTCTTTAGCTTTTACATGTGAAAAATACCATAAGTGAAATCAGAAGACAACTGACAAACTAGGAGAAAATATTTACAACACGCATAATGGATAAAGGAGTATTCTCACTAACAAATGAGTGACTCTCTAAATTTAATGGGGAAATGTGGAGACCAGATAGAAAAATGGACAAAAAGTATGAACAGATGATTCATGAAAAAAGGTGTTAATCTTTAAACATGGAAAATCCCTACTTCATTTACCATAAGAGAGAAAGACAGTGATGGGAAAAGGGAACTGGATTGGTGGCTGGAGCACCTGCAGGAGACAGGCCTGGATTTGGGGGAGATGTAGTTTGTGAGGGTTGGAAAGGATGTTGAGAGAGGTGAAGTACCTTGTCTCTTTCAATCCTCAGAACTGCCCTCTGGAGACTTCCCTGGTGGTCCAGTGGTTGAGAATCCCCCTGTCAATGCAAGGGACACAGGTTTGATCCCTGGTCTGGGAACTAGATCCCTGGTCCTGTCTCTTCCCTGGTGGCTCAGAGGGCAAAGCGTCTGCCTGCAATGCAGAAAACCTGGGTTCAATTCCTGGCTTGGGAAGATCCCCTGGAGAAGGAAATAGCAACTCACTCCAGTACCCTTGCCCGGAAAATCCCATGGACGGAGAAGCCTGGTGGGCTACAGTCCATGGGGTCGCAAAGAGTCGGACATGACTGAGCAACTTCACTTCACTGGGAACTAAGATCCCACACGCAGTGGGGCAACAAAGCCTTCCTTCTGCAGCTCCTGAGCCTATACCCTAGAGCCTGTGCTTCACAACAAGAGAAACCACTGCACTGAGAAACCTGCACACCGCAACGAGGGAGCCCGACCTTCCACAACCAGAGAAAACCTGTGCTCACCAACGAAGACCCAGCACAGCCAAAAATAAAGAGAGATATCAAATAATTTTTAAAAATTGCCCTCTGATTTGAGTACTAGCAGAAGATATCGAGAAGAGGTGGCAAGAATACACAAAGAACTACACACAAAAGATCTTAATGACCCAGATAATCACAGTGGTGTGTTCACTCACCTAGAGCCAGACATCCTGGAGTGCGAAGTCAAGTGGGCCATAGGAAGCATCACTACGAACAAAGCTAGTGGAGATGATGGAATTCCAGTTAAGCTGTTTCAAATCCTGAAAGATGATGCTGTGAAATTGCTGCACTAAATATGCCAGCAAATTTGGAAAACTCAGCAGTGAGTGGCGACGGGATTGGAAAAGGTCAGTTTTCATTCCAATCCCAAAGAAAGGCAATGCCAAAGAATGTTCAAACTACTGCACAACTGCCCTCATCTCACACACTAGCAAAGTAATGGTCAAAATTCTCCAAGCTAGGCTTCAACAGTACATGAACAGAGAACTTCCAGATGTTCAAGCTGGTTTTAGAAAAGGCAGAGGAACCAGAGATCAAATTGCCAACATCCATTCGATCATAGAAAAAGCAAGAGAATTACAGAAAAACTTCTGCTTTATTGACTATAACAAAGCCTTTGACTGTGTGTATCACCAACTGTGGAAAATTCTTCAAGAAATGGGAATACGAGACCACCTTACCTGCCTCCTGAGAAACCTGTATGCAGGTCAAGAAGCAACAGTTAGAACCGGACATGGAACAATGGACTGGTTCCAAATAGGGAAAGGAGTACATCAAGGCTGTATATTGTCACCCTGCTTATTTAACTTATATGCAGAGTACATCATGCAAAATGCTGGGCTGGAGGAAGCACAAGCTGGAATCAAGATTGCCGGGAGAAATATCATCAACCTCAGATATGCAGATGACACCACCTGTATGGCAGAAAGTGAAGAGGAACTGAAGAGCCTCTTGATGAAAGTGAAAAATGAGAGTGGAAAAGCTGACTTAAAACTCAACATTCAGAAAACTAAGATCACGGAACGCAGTCCCAGCACTTTATGGCAAATAGATGAGGAAAAAATGGAAACAGTGACAGACTTTATTTTCTTGGGCTCCAAAATCACCGCAGATGGTGACTGCACCCATGTAATTAAAAGACACTTGCTTTTTGGAAGAAAAGCTATGTCAAACCTAGACAGCATATTAAAAATTAGAGACATTACTTTGCCAACAAAGGTCCATCTAGTCGAAGCTATGGTTTTTCCAGTACTCATGTATGGATGTGAGAGTTGGATTATAAAGAAGGCTGAGCACCAAAGAATTGATGCTTTTGAACTGTGGTGTTGGAAAAGACTCTTGACAGTCCTTTGGACTGCAAGAAGATCAAACCAGTCAATCCTAAAGGAAATAAGTCCTGAATATTCATTGGAAGGACTGATGCCAAAGCTGATGCTCCAATACTTTGGCCACCTGATGCAAAGAGCTGACTCATTGGAAAAGACCCTGATGCTGAGAAAGATTGAAGTCAGGAGAAAGGGATAACAGAGGTTGAGATGGTTGGATGGCATCACCAACTCATCGGACATGAGCGTGAGCAAGAACTGGGAGATGGTGAAGGACAGGGAAGCTGGCATGCTACAGTCCTTGGGGTCACAAAGAGTCAGACAAGACTGAGCGACCGAACAACAACAATCCCCACTTTACAAATAAGGGAATTGAGACCCAGTGAAGTCATATCCCAAGGGCCTGCAGCAAGTAAGTGGGCTAGTTGGATTCTACTCTGGGCTTCTCTGCCTCCAAATTCTAAGCATTTAACTCCTTAACTATGTGGATTCCTGTAGACCCAGCTTTGGGAGCTAGTGAATCACTGCGGATCTCAGCTTGCCTGGAGAAAAGGTTCAGATGGCCACAGGTATCAAAAACAAAAAGATTTTCCTTGAGTGATAAGAATATAGATCCCACATGCCACAATTAAAGATCCTGTGTGCTGCAACAAAAGACTAAGCACAGTCAAATAAAATAAATTAAAAAAAAATTTTTTAAGACAAAAAAGCAAGCTAATATGTTCTAAAGTTATTATAAAGCAGACATTGTTCTAAGAACTCAAGATTCATTAGATCATTTAATCCTCATACTGTGTTCCAGGGGACAGGTATCTATATCATCATTCCCATTTTACAGATGAGAAAACAGAGCCACAAAAAAGAAAAGTAACTTGCCAGAACATTGCACCACTTGGAAAAGCTGAAGCTAGGATTTAAACTCAGACAGCCAGACTCTGAACCCACGTGTTCATTCCTTATCTTAAAAATGGCAAATGTAGGATCCACTGAAATGCTGCCACTGGGGTGTGCAAGCCACAAACAGGACCTGTCAGTGACTACAGCCACAGTGAATTGCTGAGGAGGACAAAGAAGCAACACAGGGGCTCAGAAGGTCTCGGTCACTCCCAAGCCGGTAACTACAAAAGGCTGAATAACATCCTCCCCAAGATGTCCACATCCTGATCCCCATGACTGACAAATATGTTACAACACACGGCAAAAAGAACTTTGCATATGCGATTTTTTAAATATAATATTATTTATTTATTTCCTTTATTTTTGGCTGTGCTGGGTCTCTGTTGCTTTGTGGGCTTTTCTGTAGTTTCAGCGAGTGGGAGCTACTCTCCAGCTGCAGTTCGAGGGCTTCTCATTGCAACGGCTTCTCTTGTTGCTGAGCACAAGTTCTAGGGTGGGTGGGCTTCAGTAGCTGCAGCATGTGGTCTCAATAGTTGTGGCTCATGGGCCTAGTTGCTCCAAGTCAGGGGAGATCTTCCTGGATCAGGGCTCAAACCCCTGTCTCCTGCGTTGGCAGGCAGATTCTTTACCACTGAGCCACCAGGAAAACCCTGCCGATGTGATTTTTACATATGTATGTATGTATGTGGTTTTTCTGGGTCTTAGTTGCAGCACTCAGGATGTTCCAACTTCATAGCAGCATGCAGGACCTTTTTTTTTTTTTTTTTTTTTAGTTGCAGCACGTGGGATCTAGTTCCCTGACCAGAGATTGAACCCGAGCCCCTGCACTGGGAGCTCAGAGTCTTAGCCACTGGACCACCGGGGGATTCACTGCAGATGTGATTCAGGATCTTGACATGGGGAGATTGCCCTGGATTATACAGATGGTGGGACCAACATAATTGCAAGCATTTTTAGAAGAGGGAGGCAGGAGTTAGAGTGAGGAAAGATGTGTGATTGGAGGATGCTACGCTGCTGGCGTTGAGGATGGAGGAGGGGGCCCCAAGCCAAGGAGTGCAGCTGACCTTTAGAAGCTGGAAAAGGCAAAGAAACAGACTCTCTCTCGAAGCCTCCAGAAAGAACGTGGACCTGCTGACACCTTGACTTTTTGATTTCTGACCTCCAGCTCTGTAAAAATGTGTGTTGTTTAAAGCCAGTAAGTTTGTTACGGCAGCAATGGGGAACGCATAGAAGTGGCCTTGGGCAAAGCCTTTTGAGTTTCTGGGCATCCAGAGCCTCATCCTCGTAATGAAGAATGAAATCTGTCTCCCTTACCCATGGGGTACATAAACAAGACAATAAACGTGAAAAGGCTTGGCAAATGTCCTATAAATGAGGACCAAATTTTCCAACCCATTTCAGCATACCCTTGACCTCTCTTTCTGGCTTTTAGATTTTTTGAGAGCCCCTCCTCCTCCTTCTTCCTTCCACCTCCATCCTTGCTGGGGAGATCTCCACAGTCTCCCCCTACAGACTCAGCTTCAAGAGTCTGAGTAGTAGATGATAGTCCCAGTGTCAGAGGGCTGGCCAGAGCCCAGGCTGGGAGGCCATGGGACAGAACCAGATTGTCGCATTAGAGAGACAATGGCTGGTGGTGGCTACTTCCTCCTCTGCAACTAGGCTGCTCTGTCTACCTGACTAGGTAGGGTCTCCCAGAAAGCCTATTAAGTGTCCAGGGTACTGGGCAAGCCAAGAACACTAAGCCTGCAACGGAGACCCAAGCCTGCTTCTTCCTACACATTCAAAGAATCCACCTGCAATGCAGATATGGAGACTTGGGCTCAATCCTTGGGTCAGGAAGATCCCCTGGAGGAGGAAATAGCAACCCACTCCAGTACTCTTGCCTGGAAAATTCCAACATGAATTTGAGCAAGCTCTGGGAGTTGGTGATGGACAGGGAAGCCTGGCGTGCTGCAGTCCATGGGTCACAAGGAGTTGGACACGACTGAGCGACTGAACTGGACTGACTGGAGTACCCGCCAGTGCTGTTGGTTGCCTGCTAGCAGTCATTCCTTCATTTTTCTCTGCTTCCCAAAATCATCCAATGCACCATCCCAGGGGATGAGTCTTGATTGGTCTAAGCCAATCCTGGCATCCTGCTTCCCCTTGAGAATGACTGATCTCAAGGTGTGGGCATGTGACCTCATGCATACATGCTAAGTTGCTTCCGTCGTGTACAGCTCTGCAACCCTGTGGACTGCAGCCCGCCAGGCTCCTCTGTACATGGGATCCTCCAGGCAAGAATACTGGAGTGGGTTGCCATGCCCTGCTCCAGGGGACCTTCCCAACCCAGGAATAGAATCAGAGTCACTTACATCTACCTGCATTGGCAGGCGGGTTCTTTACCATTAGCACCACCTGGAAAGTCCCCATGTGACCTCGGTCTGGCTAATTAAACATAGAGAGAAGTCTACTAAGGGACTCCGGGAAGACTGGCTTCCAGTCTATTCCCAGACTGTCTATTAAGAGAGAGAGATGGGCAAGGAAAAGTCCTTTTAAAATCTTCTTTGCCCTGGACACTGCGCTGACACTGTGTTGTCTGAGATTGTGACTGACTTCTGGAGCTTCAGCAGCTATCTTGTAGCCTTGAGGCAACACTGTGCTGTGCTTAGTCGCTCTGTCGTGTCCAGCTCTTTGTGACTGCCAAGGCTGAAGTACCAACATATCTAGGTTGGAAAAGCAGAAGGATGAAAGTACCTTGGTAACTGGGATGGTATTAGTAATTTTTTGTGTTCCCTTGGCTAGGTTATAGTGCCCAGATGTTTGGTTAAACACCAGTCAAGATGTTGCTGTGAAAGTATTTTTAGATGTGATTAGCATTTATATTAGTAGACTTTGAGTAAAGTAGATTACTTTCCATAGTAGGGTTAAGTTCAGTTCAGTTCAGTCGCTCAGTCGTGTCAGACTCTTTGTGACCCCATCAATTGGAGCACGCCAGGCCTCCCTGTCCATCACCAACTCCCGGAATCCACCCAAGCCCATGTCCATTGAGTTGGTGATGCCATCCAACCATCTCATACTCTGTTGTCCACTTCTCCTCCTGCCTTCAATCTTTCCCAGCATCAGGGTCTTTTCCAATGAGTCAGCTCTTCGCATCAAGGGGCCAAAGTATTGGAGTTTCAGCTTCAACATCAGTCTTTCCAATGAACACCCAGGACTGATATCCTTTAGGATGGATTGGTTGGATCTCCTTGCAGTCCAAGGGACTCTCAAGAGTCTTCTCCAACACCACAGTTCAAAAGCATCAATTCTTCGGTGCTCAGCCTTCTTCACAGTCCAACTCACACATCCATATATGACCACTGCAAAAACCATAGCCTTGACTAGACGGACCTTTGTTGGCAAAGTAATGTCTCTGCTTTTGAATATACTATCTAGGTTGGTCATAACTTTCCTTCCAAGGAGTAAGCGTCTTTTAATTTCATGGCTGCAGTCACCATCTGCAGTGATTTTGGAGCCCAGAAAAATAAAGTCTGACACTGTTTCCACTGTTTCCCCATCTATTTCCCATGAAGTGATGGGACCAGATGCCATGATCTTCGTTTTCTGAATGTTGAGCTTTAAGCCAACTTTTTCACTCTCCACTTTCACTTTCATCAAGAGGCTCTTTAGTTCTTCACTTTCTGCCATAAGGGTGGTTTTCATCTGCATATCTGAGGTTATTGATATTTCTCCCGGCAATCTTGATTCCAGCTTGTGCTTCTTCAAGCCCAGTGTTTCTCATGATGTACTCTGCATATAAGTTAAATAAGCAGGGTGATAATATACAGCCTTGATGTACTCCTTTTCCTATTTGGAACCAGTCTGTTGTTCCATGTCCAGTTCTAACTGTTGCTTCCTGACCTGCATAAAGGTTTCTCAAGAGGCAGGTCAGGCGGTCTGGTATTCCCATCTCTTTCAGAATTTTCCACAGTTTATTGTGATCCACACAGTCAAAGACTTTGGCATAGTCAATAAAGCAGAAATAGATGTTTTTCTGGAACGCTCTTGCTTTTTTGATGATCCAGCAGATGTTGGCAATTTGATCTCTGGTTCTTCTGTCTTTTCTAAAACCAGGTTGAACATCAGGAAGTTCACAGTTCACATATTGATGAAGCCTGGCTTGGAGAATTTTGAGCATTACTTTGCTAGCATGTGAGATGAGTGCAACTGTGCAGTAGTTTGAGCATTCTTTGGCATTGCTTTTCTTTGGGATTGGAATGAAAACTGACCTTTTCCAGTCCTGTGGCCACTGCTGAGTTTTCCAAATTTGCTGGCATATTAAGTGTAGCACTTTCGCAACATCATCCTTCAGGATTTGAAATAGCTTAACTGGAATTCCATCACCTCCACTAGCTTTGTTCATAGTGATGCTTCCTAAGGCTCACTTGACTTCATATTCCAGGATGTCTGGCTCTAGGTGAGTGATCACACCATCGTGATTATCTAGGTCATGAAGATCTGTTTTGTACAGTTCTCCTGTGTATTTTTGCCACCTCTTCTTAATATCTATTGCTTCTGTTAGGTCCATACCATTTCTGTCCTTTATTGAGCCCATCTTTGCATGAAATGTTCCCTTGGTATCTCTCATTTTCTTGAAGAGATCTCTAGTCTTTTCCATTCTATTGTTTTTCTCTATTTCTTTGCATTGATCGCTGAGGAAGGCTTTCTTATCTCTCCTTGCTATTCTCTGGAACTCTGCATTCAAATGGGTATATCTTTCCTTTTCCCCTCTGCTTTTCTCTTCCATTCTTTTCACAGCTATTTGTAAGGCCTCCTCAGACAGCCAACTTGCTTTTTTGCATTTCTTTTTCTTGGGGATGTCTGGGGATGTACAGATTCCTGTCTCCTGTATAAAGTCATGAACCAGCCTTGGAGTACAGAATGAAGCAGGGCAAAGGCTAATAGAGTTCTGCCAAGAGAACACACTGGTCATTGCAAACACTCTCTTCCAACAACACAAGAGAAGACTACGCATGGACATCACCAGATGGTCGACACCGAAATCAGATTGATTATATTCTTTGCAGCCAAAGATGGAGAAGCTCTATACAGTCAGCAAAAACAGGACCAGGAGCTGACTGTGGCTCAGATCATGAACTCCTTATCGCCAAATTCAGACTTAAATTGAAGAAAGTAGATAAAACTACTGGATCATTCAGGTATGACCTAAATCATATCCCTTATGACTATACAGTGCAGGTGAGAAATTGATTTCAGGGACTGGATCTGACACAGAGTGCCTGATAGTCAGGTCGGGGTCGTTCAGTTAACTGGAGAGGGAAAGCAGACATGGCAGAATGATAGCATTCAAAGACTCTGAATGAAGGGTACACAAAAAGTTCATTGCATCCTTTGCAACTTCTCTGTAAGCCCAAAATGAATTTAAAATAAAAATTCAAATTTAAAAAAAAAAGAGTGGGAGCACCCAAGATACAAACCTGGTTTGTTTGATACGAATGCCTGAGCATTCCTTGGGAGTGCAGGGTTGGAGTACCAGCTCCCAGGAATGCAGAGACGACCTCTGGTCAGTCACAGGCCCTCTCATACCTACAACCACTCCCTTTTTAACATAAGTAGCATGAGTACTAATACCGCTGAGCTGTGAGAGTCCTTTGAAACGTGCACAACATCACATACATGCCAGGAGAGCTGTGGTAGCGATGCTTTCTATTACAGAAAACATGCCCTCCCTCATTTTTAAAAAAATTTATTTATTTTCCATTGAATCCCTCATTTTTTAAAAAAATGTTAACCGTTTTATTTTGGCTGCATGGGCTCTGTTGCGGCACGCGGGCTTCTCTGGTTGTGGTGATGGGATGGGTTCAGTAGTTGCGCGTGGGCTTACTCGCCCATGACCAGGGATAGAACCCACGTCCCCAGCATTGAAAGGCAGATTCGCAATCCCTGGACCACCAGGGAAGCCCTCCCTCCCTCACGTTCACTTTGGGAGGATTTGTATTTTCACAAATGAGATTTGCTTGAAGCTACGAGTGCCCATGGGAAGGCAGAACAGGACACTGGCTTCCAATCCTGGCTGTACAATTTAGTGGCATCTGACCTTGAGCATGCAACTTTTCTGTGCCTCAGTTTCTTCATCTGTTAAATGGGGATAATAAGATTATATCTCATCGCATTATTATAAAGCTTGTGTGTGCGCATGCTCAGTTGCCCTGTTGTATCCAACTCTTTGCGATCCTATGTATGGTAGCCCTCCAGGCTCCTCTGTGCATGGGATTTTCCAGGCAAGAATACTGGAGTGGGTTGCCACTTCCTCTTCCAGGAAATCTTCCCAACCCAGGGATCGAACCTGCTTTTCTTACGTCTTCTGCATTGGCATGCGAGTTCTTTATCACTACTGCCACCTGGGAAGCAGCAATATATTTTTCCAAATCTCTCCCTCAGAGCTATAAGGAACATCTAGTCGGTTATGGTAACCTCCTCCAGGGGCTCTTCCTGACTCAGGGGTCAAATCTGCGCCTCCTACTTTGCAGGCAGATTCTTTACCCACTGACCCACCTGGGAAGCCCAAACTCAGTCGTGTGCGATTCTTTGCGACCCCATGGACTGCAGCACTCCCTGCCTCCCTGTCCTTTACTATCTCCCAGAGTTTGCTCAAACTCATGTCCATTCAGTCAGTGATGCCATCCAACCATCTCCAGGTGGCCAAAGTACTGGAGCTTCAGCTTCAGCATCAGTCCTTCCAATGAATATTCAGGGTTGATTTTCTTTAGGATTGATTGGTTTGATCTCCTTGCTTCTGACAGAGTGTAGTTCACTGGAGAAGGGAATGACAAACCGCTTCAGTATCCTTGCCTCAGGAACCCTATGAACACTATGAAAAGGCAAAAAAAATGGAATATCACTCAGCCCTACAAAGGAAGGAGATTCTGACATATGCTACAAGGAGCAAGAATCCTAAGGAAATCATGCTAAGTGAAACAAACCAGTCACAGAAAGACTTATTCTATATAATATCATCTATATGATGTATCTAAAGTAGTCAGATTCATAGAGACAGAAAGTAAAGTGGTGAGAGCTGGGGGCTGGGAGTAGGGAGGGATGGGGAATTGTTTAATGGCTATAAAGTTTCAGTTTAACAAGATAAAAATATTCTTGGGATCTGTTGAACAATCACTTGAATATGCTTAACATGACTAAGTACTGCATTTTGGACACTTCTGTTGACCATGATGACTACTCCATTTCTTCTAAGAGATTCCTGCCCACAGTAGTAGATATAATGGTCATCTGAGTTAAATTCACCCATTCCAGTCCATTTTAGTTCACTGATTCCTAGAATGTTGACATTCACTCTTGCCATCTCCCGTTTGACCACTTCCAATTTGCCTTGATTCATGAACCTAACATTCCAGGTTCCTATGCAATATTGCTCTTTACAGCATCGGACCTTGCTTCTATCACCAGTCACATTCACAACTGGGTATTGTTTTTGCTTTGGCTCCATCCCTTCATTCTTTCTGGAGTTATTTCTCCACTGATCTCCAGTAGCATATTGGACACTTACCGACCTGGGGAGTTCCTCTTTCAGTATCCTATCATTTTGCCTTTTCATACTGTTCATGGGGTTCTCAAGGCAAGAATACTGAAGTGGTTTGCCATTCCCTTCTCCAGCGGACCACATTCTGTCAGGAGATCCAACCAGTCCATTCTAAAGGAGATCAGTCCTGGACGTTCATTGGAAGGACTGATGCTAAAGCTGAAACTCCAATACTTTGGCCACCTCATGCGAAGAGTTGACTTATTGGAAAAGACCCTGATGCTGGGAGGAATTGAGGGCAGGAGGAGAAGGGGATGACAGAGGATGAGATGGCTGGATGGCATCACCAACTCGATGGACATGAGTTTGAGTAAACTCTGGGTGTTGGTGATGGACACGGAGGTCTGGTGTGCTGTCGCACATGGGGTCGCACATGGGGTCGCAAAGAGTCGGAAACGACTGAGCGACTGAACTGAACTGAACACGACTAAACTGTACGTTTACAAGTGGTTAAAATGATAAATTTTCTGTTATGTTTTTTTACCACAATAAAAATAAATTAAAATGAATTACCTAGAAATCCTTCCAGCTTTAGAGCAATACATCGAAAATGGCCACGAGGGGGCGCTATGCTCCCATTTAATTTCACAGCCCTCTCCGCCCTTTCTACTCAGTGGAGCCCGCTGACGGTTTCTAGCGGATGGTGGGGGGGAATGCCCTAGGATCCTGGAGAAAGTTAGAGCACCTCTATCCTCCCCGCCTTCACCAGATGCACCAGCCCTGCAGAAGCCTCAGGGCTGCACGGCACACACCCCCCCCCCCCCCCACCCCCCATCACATGCCGGCCCACAGCCGACTCAGCTCCGCGGTTTCTCTGGGTCTCTTCCCTCTTTGCTGGAGACACCGTCGGTCCTGAATAGAGTGCATCCACCTTGCCTAGCTGCCCGCCGGTCTTTAGATTGCCCAGGGGCTGGAGAAGAGCGAAAGGTGCAAGGACTCACCTGACACCAGGTTACCCAAAGATAAGGGGACACGGCAATGGAAATGGGTCAGCGATCTCCTATCCCAGGTGCAGAGAGTTCGCGGTCAAGCAGCCCTGGGGTTTGCCCACTCACTTGCTCACTATGTATGTCATAACCTCCTGGGGGTCTGAGTCTCCTCATTTGTAAAGTCTATGTTAATACCCAGGAGGATGGGAAGAAGTTTAACAAAAACTCCTGAGGCTTAGAAAAGCACTCAAGCGATGGGCTTTCCATGCCTCGTATCTGATGCTGGCCTGATCTCCCATTGCTGGCTGGTTTTCTACTGCGCAGCACCCACTCTCGACTTTGCACTTATTACTTAAGGATCCTTTCCTGAAGGAACCCGCACCATGATCCTCTGGACCAGACAGGGTCAGTGATTTAACCAGGCAGGATTCACTGGGTTGCAACGAATAGAAACCCAGTGAAACTACCTCAAGGAAACGGAAGTGTCTCATGGAATCCAAGAAAAAATGAAAATCAAACAGCAAAGTGCTGAGAAGGGCAGACCCAGGATCTGGGCTCTTTGGGAACCCTGGACCATCCTCTTCCCAAAGCCTGCTTTATTCCTCTCCTCCACACAGGACATGTGCCCCCACACCCTCCCACCAGCCTACGGACTCTGCTGCCATTCCTAGAGGATGCCAAGCACACTCCCACCTCAGGGCCTTTGCACCCTCTGCCCTCTGCCTAGGACATCCTCCTGTAGCTCTCTCCTGTGGTTCACTACCTCCCTGCTTCTAGTCTTGGCTCAGATGTCACCCCAATGGCACCTCTCTTGTCCAACTGTTTGAAAACTGCAGCCCATCTCCCACCACCAGCATGCTTCAGCCCCTCCCCTGCTTTCTTGCTTTTTTTTTTTTAACTTAAGTTCACAAAAAATAAAGAGAGGGGTAATTATAATCCTTCATTTATAGCCCACTCTCATCAGCATTTATTTTTTAATTTTAATTATTTATTTGGCTGCATCAGGTCTTAATTAGTATGTGGGATCTAGTTCCCTGACCATGGATTGAACCCCAGCTCCCCTGAATTGGGAGCACAGAGTCTTTTAACTGCTGGGCCACCAGGGAAGTCCCAGTGTTTAATTACTAAATTTAATGATGTAAAACCCCGAATCCAAACAAAAGCTACAGTCTTGACAATAACCTACATCTAACCAGATGGTCCCCTCCCACCATAATCCCCTCACCATAGTCTTCATCCTAAATCCTTTAGTTATTCTTTCCTTGTTTCCTTCTTATAGTTTATTACTGCATATGTGTGTATTTATTTTTAGTTGCTTTCAACTTGATAGAAAGGATTTCGCGTTTATGTAACAGGACATTTCTCGTGGGATATTCGATCTCAGATATTCATCCACATTATGATGTAATATGACTGTAGTTCCTATGTTTTGACTGCCAAGTAGTACTTCGCAGTGGGAATTTATTCATCTGCTCTCTCATAGATGGGCACGTGGGTGTGTCCCAGTTTTGGCCGTTGTGGACAGTGCCCCTGTGAATATTCTTCCATGTAATTCCTGGTGTAGACAGGCAAGCATTTCTCCAGTGTTTATACTTTGGTGTAGAATTGCTGGGTCATAGGATACAGACGTGCTCGGCTTTGGGAGAGAAAGCCGAGTAAACTCCACTCTGTGAATTGGCTGCACCGATTCACATGCCCACCAGACGTGTTAGAAGGCTTGCTTCTTCTCTACAGTGCTTGCAGTTTCTGCCATACCATGAGTTTCACTTATGTCTTTGTTTACCATCTGTCTCTGCCCTCCACCCCACTAGAAGGTCAGCACCAGGAGGGCAGAGATTTTTTAACTCTTTGGTTCACTATTACATTCCCCGTGCCTGGATCAGTGTGTAGCACATAGTAGATGCTCAATAAACATCTTCTGGTTGGATGAACAAGTAGATGGCCCCAAACGAGAGCTGAGAGCTCCTATGATGTATTAGCAGCCCAATTAGGTGGGGATGGGCTGATTTCACCCTCTCTCTCTCTCACTCCAATCCAGGAAAGGACCACTGGCCAAGAACTACTGATGCCGGGACCCCCAGACCAATTAAGTCAGAGCTCCTGAGGGTGGCGCTTGGGACATAGACAGTTTTTAAGCACCCCACCCCCACCCCTGGAGATTCTCCCTTGCAAACAGAGTGAGACCCAGAGCTCAAAGGGAAGCCATTCATCTCACCCAGAGATGCTCAGGTCCCGTGCAAGTCCCTCTGGACCTGAATTTCTGGGTGAGACTCAGGAATCTGCAACCTCATGATCTGGACACGTGGCCATCAGAGCAGCCCCACCCAGGCCGCGGTGTCTGTGGCTGCTCCTCGCCCACCAGGGCCAGCTGTGATGTTACGGTTCTGGCCTTTGTCTAATTCCACCTCCAGGTTTCAGCAGGCAGTGATGGCCTTTTACCACGTGCCACCCTCCTCTCATTCTGCAGGCCCGAGGTAGTCTCCTGTTCTCAGTAGAATGCTCTGAGTTCCAGGGGCCCTGTTTCATTCCCCAAGACATCCAAAGAGTCTTTCTTGCTCTGTTTCTTGTTTTCCACTTAAACTTTTCCCCTTGCTGCTGAGGGAAAGGTCACAGCTGGTCCACAGACCAGGATGTAGGGAGCTGGACAGAAGGATTCAGAACTCGGCTCCTCGGGGTGGAGGGCAGGGCTGACATCTGCCTCCCAGGACTCATGCCCCATTTGTACCTGACCTTGGTATGGTCTTCAGGGTCACCCACCTTGTTCTACGTCCTGCAGAATAATTCCCACACCTTCACTTCCCGCTCCAGGGGATTTAGCCCAGCACTGGGCACCCAGTAGTTGCTCAATAAAGTCTGGTTACTTTCAGGCTCTTTCATACACAACTTGAATTGCATTAAATTCCCTTCAGGGACTTCCCTGGTGGTCCTGTAGTTAAGAATCCACTTGGCTATCAATATAGGGGTGCTAAGTCACTTCAGTTGTGTCCAACTCTTTGTGACACTATGGACTGTAGCCCGCCAGGCTCATCTGTCCATGGGATTCTCCAGGCAAGAATACTGGAGTGGGTTGCCATGCCCTCCTTCACGGGGTTTTCTCGACCCAGGGATCGAACCCATGTCTCTTACATCTCCTGCATTGGCAGGTGGGTTCTTCACCACTAGAGCAAAGAGTTCAGTCCCTGATCCAGGAATATTCTGTATGCCGCCGGGCAACTAAGCCTGTGCGTAACAACTACTGAACCCGCCCTCTGGAGCCAGCAACCACCAAAGCCCAAGCACCCTAGAGCTCCCATGAGAGAAGCCACCGCCACGAGAAGCCCGGGCACCACAACGAACAGCAACTCCCACTTGCCGCAACTAGAGAAAGCCCGTGCACAGCAATGAAGACCCAACACAGCAAGAAAGATCCAAAAAGAAGTAAATAAATTAAAAAAAAAAAAACCTCCCTCCAGTAACTTCCATGGATCTTTGGGATAAAAACCCCAAACCCATGCTAGGCCCTGCACGGGGACCTTGCCCACCTCGACTTGCCCCAGGCTCGCCCCTGGTCCATTCTCAGTGGTCACTCCAGCTTCCTCTCTCTGCTGCTTTAACACACCAAACTCTTTCCCACCTCTGGGCCTTTGCACATCCCTGCTCCTCCCACTGGCTTATCCACATTACCACTGTGGATCCTTTGGGGAGTAGCTGAAATGTCACCTCCGCTGAGAAGCCCTCCCTGATTCCCTAGACCTTGTTGGACCCCTGTTAGAGGCCCTCATGATATCCTGAACTTGTTCATAGCTCTTGCAAAGTTTTGTAATCATAAAGTGATTCTTTGATTCACGGCTTACACTGCCACTAGACTCTGAGAAACAGAAGAGCCAGGAACATGTTGTTTGGGTTACCTCCTGTGTCTCCCTGCAGAGCCTAGTGCCTGGCTTAAGGGCTGGGCTCAGTATATTTTGGACACATATATGAGTGGATAGATGGAGGGAGGGATGGTAGGTAGAGAAAGGGAGGGTTCTTATCCAGCTGAACACATAAATGAGTAGATAAATGGATGGATGGATGGGTGGGTGGATATGAGAACAAAAAATAAGTCATTTCTTTCTGCCATCTTTCCATGCTGCTATAATAGTGCACACGAACGTCCTTAAGAACACTGATAATGCTGAGAAGAAAGACAAACTCCAAGTTCATTTAGGCCATGCTCCGAAGTCATCATCTGGCTTTTGATTGTTGTTTGTTTGTAGTGGAAGACTTTCCTTGAAAGGTTTACATGATTTCTATTGTGATGATGAAGCATGGCTACATCGGCGAATTGGAAATCACTGATGATCACAGAGCAAGAACATCATTGCAAAACTCACACACAGGTTAAGTAAGTGTGGTTAGCCTTGAATTTGACGTATCTCTCAAAGATCTAGAAAAGTGACAGAATCATCTTCTTTCATCTCATTGCACCGATGACCTCAGCTAGTATCATGGCTGCAAGGAAGCGAGACGGAAACACACAGAAGAGAAAATCCAGGGATTTTCTATGAAGGGTGTCATTCCTACACACAATACATTTTAAAAAGAGTTCATGATGGACCGCATTTGTTCTATTGGCTCCTCCACTGGTGTCTGAGCCAACTCTCCAGTGGATTGTGAGCTCCGTGAAGGTCAAATTCTTTTCCCCTCTTTGCAATTTCTTTCTCCCAGGATGGTGGGGGAGCTGGGCTCTGTACTTCCGTCTGCTCCACAGCCCAGTTGAGATGGCCCGCCGTGAGGGCCATGCTGCCCTCAGCTGGATGCTGAACAAACACCACAGCAGCACTGGTGGTGTAGGAGGTGCAAAAGCATTTTGGATTCAAACCCCAGCTCTGCCACTCACTCCCTGGGGGAAGTTGGACAAGCTGCTTTGAGCTCCAGGAGATTTTTTTTTTTTCCATCTGTAAAATGAAGACAATATTACCTACCTTGTAGGACAATCGTGAAGGGGAGTGAGCATTACATAAGCACCTTGGCACATAATAGACACTCAATAAACAACAATGCTTATGTAATAAACACCAGCCATACCACATGAGGGTGAATAAGACGCAGTCCCTTATCTCAAGGATGTCTCACTCTAGCAAGGACAGATTCCACTAAAGTGGCTTGTTGTGATAAAGGGTGTCCTGTCGAGGTATATCGGAGAGGGCAATGGCACCCAACTCCAGTACTCTTGCCTGGAAAATCCCATGGATGGGGGAGCTTGGTAGGCTGCAGTACATGGGGTTGCTAAGAGTCAGACATGACTGAGCGACTTCACTTTCACTTTTCACTTTCATGCATTGAAGAAGGAAATGGCAACCCATTCCAGTGTTCTTGGCTGGAGAATCCCAGGGACAGGGGAGCCTGGTGGGCTGCCATCTATGGGGTCGCACAGAGTCAGACATGACTGAAGTGACTTTGCAGCAGTCAAGGTATATGCAATGTAACGCAGAAGATGGGATAAGTTCAAGGAAGGCTTCTCGGAGGAGGTGACCTTTAGTCAGACATTAAATAGCATTGTACAGTCTGGAATCTTGAGTTCTTCTTTCCAACTTGCTGCTAAATTTCCAGGTGACTTTGAACCAGCTTCTTCTCCACTCTGAGGTCCCCAGACCCCCTCCTGTAACATAAGGTTGTTCAGCATCAGCTCCAAATCTTTTGGGTCACAGCCTCCCTTGAGAAGAATCTGCAGAAAGCCAGAGCTCTTCTAGAAAAAAAAAAAAAAAAAAATGCAAGACATGTAAGTCAGTAATGGGAGGACAGGAGAACCATCAGTGGACCCTAGGCTAAAACTCCAGAGCTCAGCCATCCCGTTGGCACGGTAGCATCTCAGAGCTGGCCCTGCCCTCAAACACAGCCTCTGTCTTTAGTCTGTGGAGGCACAAGCAAACAGAATCAGGATCCAATCTGGAAAAGCCCCTCAAGCACTGGACAGCAGGAGACAGCAGGGCCCTGGGGAACTGGTGGGGGTGGGGGGGTAGCTCACTCTGGCTGGCTGGGGAACCAGAGTTCCGTTCTGGGAAAGCTCCCCTGAGCCGTCTGCCCTTGACCTTGCCTAGTTTATCACCATCTGCCCTGGAGAGGAAGAGGAGCGTGGGCTGCTCTGGGCAGGCTCCCAAACAGGCTGCTGACCCCCGTCTGCCACCCAGGCTAGAGTTCCCGGACGCATCCTTCATCTTTCCTAGTCTAAACACCCGCAGGCCCAAAGTGGTCCATCCCTGCCCCCCTCCCCCCACCACCCAGATGATGTGTTGCCAGTTGCATCCAGCTTGCTGGACAAGGGCGAGCTGGCCCTCCCATTAACACTTGAGCTGCTGCCACCACCTGCCTCCCTGTCCATCCAGCCTGCCCTTGCCTAGCATTCACTGAGCACCTGTTGTTGGCAGGCATCCCTGAATGAGACGACAGAGGGCCCACCCTTACCTTCCTTCGAGGTCTCTGCCTCCTGGCCTAGGTCCCCCCACTCTCCTGAAGGCAAGATGTTCTTGCTACCCCCACTTACCTGGAGCAGGTTAGTTGTCTTGGAGGAAGCTGGCTCTGGGCTGGCTAATTGGGTACTGGGAGGAGAATCAGCTCTGAGTGGTGTCTGAGCATTGCTCTAAGCTGCTGTGTGATCCTGGGCTTATTTATTACCCTCTCTGTGCCTCAGTGGGCCCACACGTACACTTCAGATTTCATGATTCCCTCTACCAGCCCCTCCTCAGTCCCCTCCCCCAGAAGAGTAGAAGGAGAAAAGAAGCCTATCCTAGAACGCTTTAAGATCTTTCTTTAAATAACCTCTGGATCCTAATCCATTCGTTCGAGCATTTATTGAGCATCTATTGTGTACCAGGCCCTGGACTGGGCAACTGGAACGTAAAAATGATTCAGATTCAAGCAGGTGACCAAATGGACACCCCATTCCATAGCCTGAATCCTGCTGGGGTCAGGAGGCCCCGTGGGGTCCCAGGAGGGCCTAGCCCAGGATATGGGGCGCCCGGGGACTCGCGTGTCAGCGCCGGCGGTGCTTAGGGCCGCGATCTGTCTCCTCCCCTTCCTCCTTCTCCGCCCCCTCCCCCTTCCCTCCCCTGAGCGCGGCGACGGCCGCCTCCCACCCGCGGGATCCCGGCGTCCGGCCGCCGGCTCACGCGTCCGTCGGTCGGCTGGGTAGTCTGTCCGCGCGCGGAGAGCCCAGAGCCCCGCCGCGCGGCCTGGGAGGGAAAGGGCGCGGAGGCGGGACCGCGGCTCCCTCCCACTCCGGGGGGAGCCCAGGAGGCGGCGGTGCTGAAGCCTGAGCCGGAGAAGCAGGCAGAACCGGGGAGAGGCGGTGAGAGCGCGGGGTGCCCAGGGACCCCACCCCCGGCTCCTTCGGGAGGCCCGCACGCGCTTTGGGGAGGTCTGGCCTGGGGACGGAGGGTTGTTACCCGCAAGGCGGGAGGCATAGGCGATACAGCTCCTGGCTTCGCCTGCGCGGTGACGCGACCCCTGAGGGGCCCTGGGCCGCGCCTGCAGCGCCGCGCATCCTGGCACCTCCCGGCGCATCCCGCATCCCTCGGCTGGGAGCGGGCCCCGAGGGAGGGGAGCTCTCAGCTTGCTGAGGAGGGGGCGCCGCAGGCGAGGGGGTCTTGGAAAATCGCGCTCCCAGCCCCAGCCCTCCCTTGAGGCCTGCCCCAAGGGAGCGCGACCGGGCGACCCCCTTTAGCCCCCCTCGCTGCCCGCTCCCCCCCATCGGTTCCCCATTGTTCTCAGCCCATTGCTCTCCCGGGGAAGGGGGGAGGGGGTGCCGCGCTCTGGTCTTAAAGGGCCCTCTCCCTCCCCTTCTTGTCTCCTGGCAGGTGGCGAGCGCGAGTGGGGTGGGGCGTGCCCACGGGCCCCCGCCCCCCTCGTCCCCCAGCCCAGCTCGGGAGCCGCAGCCCGGATCAGGGGGCTGGGAGTAGCCGCCGCACCCCTTCCCCGTGCGTTCTTCGAGCCACCCGGGCCTTCCAGGACGGCGTGAACCTGGGGTGGGGGGGACAACCGGGACAGGGAAGCCCCTTTCAGCGGGAGCCGTCGGGGGGCGGGGGTGGCGGACCTGAGACAAGGCCAGCAGCCCCCCGGAGCCAGGCGCAGAGTCTGCGAGCGCAGAGGGCCGGCCAGGGAGCTGCAGAGAAGGCCGGCTGGGGCCGGGCCTCCTCCGGGGGTGACAGGCCCTGCCGCGGCCAGAAGGAACGGGGGGACCAGCAGGAAAGAGCCCGGACCTAGAGTAGAGGCAGCTGCCTCACCCCCTCGTCTGAGCCTGGAGGGAACCCGGGGATTGAGAGCACCTTTTCCCTTCCTAAGAAAGACACTTGCTAGAACACACCTAACCTGAGACAGCTCTGAGGGGAAGGGATCTTGGAGCCTGGAACATTACCCTCCAGCCCCCAACACTCCTTTAACTGAGGCCTGCGGGCCTGAGAGGGGCCGGGAGGACACAAAGGAGGCCGGACAGTCCTTACTGCCCTCCCTGGGGCAAGAGGAAGCTCCCCTCCACCCCGGCCAGCTCCGAGGCCCAGGAGGAGCTGCGTGGGGGAAGAAGGGGGTCCTGGCCCCTCGGGCGGCAGCGGCCATGTCACGGCCAGGCCAGGGAGTGATGATGCCGGTGAACGGGCTGGGCTTCCCACCTCAGAACGTGGCCCGGGTGGTGGTGTGGGAGTGGCTGAATGAACACAGCCGCTGGCGGCCCTACACGGCCACCGTGTGCCACCACATTGAGAACGTGCTCAAGGAGGATGCCCGGGGCTCTGTGGTCCTGGGACAAGTGGACGCCCAGCTGGTGCCCTACATCATCGACCTTCAGTCCATGCACCAGTTTCGCCAGGACACAGGTGAGTGGGCTCGTGCCCCTCCCCTCCCCACCGCCTCGCCATCACCATCGTGGCATCACCATCGTGGCGGGATGCTGAAATACTCCCCAGCATCCCTGAGGAGGGAACCTGGAATTGCGGAAGGCCCACCTGCTGCTCCAACCCCCTCCCCCTAAACGGGTCAGTCTAGCCTAGCCCAGTTGAAGAACTGGGTTCCAATCCAGCCTCTTATGTAGGGCTGCAGATGAGCTATATCGCTTCTGTGAGCCTCAGTTTCCCCCTCTGCAAAATGGATGGTTCAGTGTCTCTAACAGCTGTGTGAGGATTAAATAAAACTGCTCACTGAGCCCAGAGCCTAGAAGATCATTAGCGTTCGATCATCAGAATGAAAGGGCTTTTCCTGCACTTCCTCAATGATATTTTTTCAACTACTACAGCCAGTCTTCCTATCATCTTCGTGGTAGTCCAGGTAGCTGTCCCATTTTACAGATGAAGAAACTGAGTCTCACAGAAGCTGAGCGATTTAAAACTCAGAGCTGAGATCTAAGCCCAGACAAGGAGCTTCCAGAGCTGAAGCTCTTAACCAGAATCTCATTTCGGCTCTGAGAGCCGGTGTTGTTGGAGTGATGAAGTGGTGGTCGCAACGATGGGGGCAGTTGAGGGGGATTGGTGGTGTTGATGGTAGAAGGGCGGTAATGATGGAGGAAATAGTGTTGGTGGCAATGTCAGTGGTCATATTGATTGTGGAATTGATGGTGGTGGTGATGGTTGTGTGGGTGGTGGTCTTGGGAGCAGTGTGATGGGGGTGGTCATGGTGGAGAGAATGAGGCTGATGGCAGTCTTGGTGTCGTGTGATCGGTGATGATGATGATGAAAACGAGGATGTGATTAAAAACAGCATTTCTGTTCTCCATCACTGTGGAGACCTGCCTGAGTCATTGTTGCCTGGTGGTCTGTATGAAAAGCTTGGTGGGCAGTGAGGAATGGCAAGGTCCTGCCTCTTAGAAGCTGCCAAGAATCCTTGACATGATCACCCCCAGGAATCCGCTGATGGAGGTTTGAAGGAGTTACAATGACTCCCTAGATGATAGAACTGCATGTAACAGCCTTGGGGATAATAGAACACATTCCATCTCTCTAGAGCTATACTGTCCAATATGGTAGCCACTAAGCCCTTGTGGCTATTGAAATTTGCGTTAATTAAAATTAAATCAAATGTAAAATTTAGTTCCTCGCTCCCACTAGCCACATTCACTTGCTCAGTGGCCACAGGTGTCTCGTGGTGACTATACTAGACAGCGTAAGTCCAGAACACTACCACCATCAAAGAGAGTTCTAGTGGCTAGCTCCACTCTAGGATATCGCTTGGTGCCTACTGGGTGGTCCCCATGTGCGGAAGCAAGTGAATTCATGACAAATGGTTTGTTGTGACTTTTTCGTACATCTGTGTCCCCAAACTCTGGGAATTGGCATCGGTCACTGGTGGTACCGTTTGTTCATTCATGCCATCATCGACTTACCGATCTGTGTGTCAGACCCCCGTGCTGAGCGCTAGAATACTGTAAGGAGCAAGACCGCCAGGGTCAGGGAAATCCAGTGGTTAGGACTCCAAGCTTACACTGCCATGTCCTGGATTCAATTCCTGCAAGCTGCATGGCACAACCAAAAAGAAAGACAGCTGGGGTCCTTAGTAGAGGTCTGTTTGTGGAGGACCTATGCAGGAGATCCCTGTGTAGTCAGCAAGCAACACATTAACCACACAAATAATCAGGTGCAGGTCTCAGAACATGGAGTAACCTTGGTCGAGTAGTGGTCACAGAAGGCTCATCTGAGGAAGTCAGGTTTGACTAGAAATCTAAAGAATGTTTGAGGGAGACAGCTTCCCAACAGAGGGAACAGCTAGTGCAAAGGCCCTGTGGTAGGAAGGAGCAGAGTACGTTCAAGCCCATTGCGTTTGGAGGGCAGTGGATGAAGGGAGGTGGCATGAGAGAAGGTTGGACCAGGGGAGAATGAATACATGTGTACATATGGCTAAGTCCCTTTGCTGAAACCATCACAGTGTTGTTAATTGGCTATATCCCAATACAAAATAAAAACCTTAGAAAAAAAAAAGATGAAGTTCGAGCAGGGGCTGCACATAAAGCCATGAAAGGGGCTCTGGATTTTATCCTGAGGGTAGAAGAAGTCACCATCGAGCTCTCGTGCTCATCCTTCCAGAGAGGCAGAGTCCCTGATGAAGAATCGCTGGGCATCCCCTGCCCCATTCTCTCTGGCTTATTCTGGAACCATCTCTGGTGAAGGGCAGGGATCTGACAAAGCGTTCTATAGGTTCAGAGCTAGTGCTGGGCATGGAGAGAGTTTTCCAGGGCCTGACAGGTGGTCCTCAGAAGCAGGAATTGCCCCATTCGAGGCTGCCAAGTTGGCCAGTTTGTCTGTCATCCCCACACCTCTGTTCTGGGCTCCTTTTCTCTTCCCACACCCTCACTTGGGCTCCCAACTCCCCAAACTCCCTCCATTCCCCCTTTCAGGGGGCCCCTTACTCTCAATGGCATTCCTTTTATGGGTCAGCCTTGCTGGATACCCTAGAAGTTCAGCGTCAGCCATGTTCCCACTGCCCGCTCCAGGAGCTTCTCACTCCACACCTGCTCCCTGTTGGCCGGAAAAGAGAAAAAAAAAAAAAAACCACTCAGGCTCCTGGGAGCCTGCCAAGACCCCCCAATGAGGGAGGAAAGCCTGGAAGCCTCTGGGGCCAGCAGGAGACCTAGGAAGCCCGGATGACTGCTAGAGGGAGGGGCAAGATGGCTCCCACCAGGAGTGTTATAATGTGCTTGCCCACTTCTCCCAGGAGCAATCCAAAACCAAGGGAGGACATCTAGTCCTCACCCTCCATGACTCAGGGAAGAGCCTCGAGCAGCCGTTGTCACCTCCCCAGACCTCAGTTTCCACATCCATGAGATGTGCAAGAGTATCACTTTGCCAGCACGGTTGTTGAGTTGGTGGAAAGAATCACATACCTTATTTTATCCCACAGACCTTAACTAACTGATTACCCACCATGTATCCAGCATGTATTGAACACTACAGATGCCTGAGAGATGAGTAGGAGATCCTAAATCTTGAAGATTGTGGCACACACACACACACACACACACAACAATATAAAGTTGTAAAACCCAAAGCTCGCATGTATATATTGAAATGAATACAGCCTCTCTTTAGATTTTTCTCTTTTTAGTATCTATTTTTATTTACTTGGCTGCTCTGGGTCTTAGTTGCGGCACACGGCATCTTTGATCTTCGTTGTTGAGTCATGGGTCTTTTCCTTATGGCATGTGGGATCTAGTTCCCTGACCAGGGATCGAGCCCGGGCCCTCTGCATTGGAAACTCAGAGACTTAGCCACTAAACCACCAGGGAAGTCCCCTAGATTTTCTAATTCTAAGATTCTTGACAAGTTCACTGCAGAACTTTATGTTTTTGTGGGAGGTAGCAGCATGCCCCAGTGACCCTGACATTGGCACCACAGACTCTCTGATAAGGTCAGATAGAAATAGGTTAGTCTCTGTGGATCCTACAGTCTCCATCGTAACTGCTGCTGTAGCCAGACTCTGCCGCTGTAGTTTGAAAGCAGCCAGACAGTATGCAAATGAATGAATGGGTCTGTGTCTTAGTAAAACTAGTCGCAGCCACTGAAATTTGAATTTCATATCATTTTCACGGGTCATGACATATTCTTCTCCTTTCTCTTCCCCCCTCCAACCCCCATCCACCAACCATTTGAAAATTTAAGAACCGCTCAGCTCATAAGCTGTGCAAAAGCAGGCAGCCAGTGGATTGGACCAGTGGGCTGCAGTTCATCTACTCCTAATATATTCTTAGCCTGCCCACGGAGGAGGACAGTGCAGATGCCATGGCACGCTCAGTGTGGCCTGTATGAAATACTTGCCTCCTGGTGTATGCTGAGGTGTACGTGTGTGTGCATACACACAGCGCTGCCCCACTTGTACATTATTGACACCCAAATGCCCTGTCTATAACACTGTCGTGCTGCCAGCGGAAAGCAAGCCCAGGTGTCAGGCTTGGACCACAGGGGAAGGGCCAGCCCTGGTCCCATGGGGGCTGCTGTTTGTTCAGCCTGTGGCCCGTCACCTCTCCCCTGCTGGGCTGTTTTCATCACTTGCCACGGGGGGTGAGTTTCCCTTTGAAGCCCCGAAGGTCTGGAACCCACGTGGCAGGGGTGCCGTGACCCTGGTGTTCCTTTCACAGGCACATCTGCTGCGATGTGGGTGATAATGGGCCAGCGTAGCACTGGTCCCCCATAGCTTTCCCGGTTTTCCTTTGTCTTGAGCCGACCAAACCAGGATTTCACAAATGGGAAAACCAAGGCGGAGGGGGTTGGCCCAGGTGGGCAGAGCCGCAGGTGGTGGAGCTGGGTTCAGGAGCCAGAGGGGTTCTTGGAGGAAGGTGTTGGCTCCCACCAGCAGTGGGAGAAAGATGTAGGAACCGCCTCCTGTCCCCCGTGAGGTCACCTGCTGAGAGCCACTTCCCCACTGCTGTGGAGGCAGGTGGCCACCACTGAGGGTTTCATCTAGACCCTGGATCCTCCTCTTGGCCCCTGCTTTGGACAGAGATCTGAGCTAACCACTCCCCAGGCCATTTCCAGATTTCTCTCTGAGCTCACGTGGCTGGGAGTAGGGGCAGAGGGAGTGATGAACTGACACGTGACAGCTATTCTCTTCTCCCTCTGCTGCTGGGGGCACTCCTGGCTGCCTTCTGCCCATTCTGTAGATGGGACAGCTGAGGCTGGGGGATGCTAGCCGGGGGACCATCCACAACTGCTGTCCCCAGGTCTGTGCCTGGCACTCCCAAGCTGTCAGGCTGGAGTGACAGGTGGCGCCTGTTTTCAGCATCTCCCAAGCCAACATCAATCCCTTCTCTGGGTAGCTGGCGCTCCACTCAGCCCGGGAGCCCTGATGGAACATCCTGTCTGAAGCCACACTGAGGCTGTCAGAGATCGGGTAGGGCCACCCAGAGAGAGGAGCAGCCATCACCAGGGAAAGCACCACCAGAATTTAGACCCCTAAGCAAGTCGTTGTATCCTCCAAGAGAGAGAGGCCCAGAGAGGGTGCATGACTGGCCCAAGGTCACACAGTCAATCACTCCTCTGGAACCGGGTTTCTCACACAGGTTTCAAGGATGGAGACTAAGGTTACATTCAACAAGCCTGCCAAGACAGTCACCTCCCCGCCTCCCTTGAGCACTCTGCTGGGGCTTGTTGCCAGATTCTGTACCAAAGTAGGAACAGCCTTGTGCAACCCCAGAGGCCTCCGGGCCCAGCTCCCTGGTTACACAACCCCTTGGGACCTTCTCCCAGACAACCCAGAGGGCCCCAGGGGGCTGGGCCTGACACCAGGGGGCAGGAAGGATGATATGAGATGATATGTGTTTGGACCAGGAGGGGGTCTGTCCCCTGGTGGCTGCAGCTCCAGCTGATTCATACGAGAGTGTCTCCCACCACCACCTGTTACACTGCCTGCATCTCCACCCTGACAGATCCACCCTTTTGCCTCCAGCTGCTTGTCTGGCTCCTGGAGTCTCCTCTGGTACCATACATTCATCATCACTTTTATTTGATAATCACTGGTGCCTACTCAGTACCAGGCCCTGGACTGGTTCCTTGGAACTCAGAAAGATGGACAAGACCCCTGCCAAATGGGTTTCAGAGTCTAGTTAAGGCAAAGGCAAGTATATATCATGGGAAGAGCAGCCACACTCTCAGATTCAGATATAGATCTGGATTCCAGCTTGGCCCTTTGCTGGCTGTGTGACCATGGGCTAGCCCCTTAACCTCTCTGAGCCTCAGATTCCTATTCTGCAAAATGGGAATAAGAATAGTCCCTACCTGAGAGGATTATTATCGTGAGAATTGAATGAGATAATGTAGGTAAAATCACAGAGAATATTACTTTGCACATAGTACTCATGTTCAAGTAGGAAAAAGATTTAAATACCTCATAGGAGAGGTACAGGTTGCCTGACCAGATGATATGGACAGTGTGCGCCAGGGGCCTCTGAGCAGGAGGACTTCCTGGAGGAGTTCTCCAAGAGTCTGTATGGTTTGAGGAACACTTCTGGCTGGAGGCAACCCAGGCAGGCCTGAGTGGAAGAGGGAGGCAGTGACAGAAGCCGGGAGAGGTAGGGAGGGGAAGGGAGGCCTCTTGAGTCTCACCAGGCATGACTGGGCCTCCAGCTGTCACCCTTTAGCAGCCAGGCCCTAGGGAACCCAGAGCCACACTGCAAGACCAGCCTCATTAATCATGGGCCCTCAGAGGCCAGAGGTGAAGCCGGCTGGGCAGGGGCTGACACAGGCCCTTCCCAACAGTCTGTCTGGGCTCCGTCCTCCCAGCCAGCAGGCATCAGCCCACTTTATACATAGCCAAGGTGAGGCTCAGAGGGTGGAGAGCCACCTGCCCAAGCTAGGAAGACGTGGATCAGAGATTCAGATCCGGTGGCCTGCAGCGCCCGCCCTGCATCAGGCCTGATGGCCCCAGCACCTTGGACAGCGCCACCCATGGCTGGACCACTCCTATGGGGAGTGGGGGTGAGAGATGCTGGGTCACGTCCTCCTCGTAGCATCTTCTCTCCCCTTTCATGTACCCTGCCCCTGCTGCTCCACTCTCTGTCCTTTCCTGCTCTTTCCCAACCTCCCTGCACCCCTCATCCTCATCAGTCCAAGGGAGCTGTAGAATCTGACCTAGAGATGAGGGACGTGGTGAAAGCTGTGATGGGGAAGTGTGGGGGCTGGAATAGGAGAGGTGATAGGGAAGGTGATGAGAGCCATGGGGGTGGGGAGGGGACAGGGAGGTGATGGGGCTATGATTGGAGCTATTAATGGTAGGGTGGGGTGGGGTGGGGAGGGTGTGAAAAGGGGACTGTGATGGGGAGGGTCATAGCAGCAGTCATGGCAGGAGAGCAATAGGAGTGCTGTGCAGACTGTGATGGAGGGTGGTGAAGAAGGTGATAAGGAGTGAAGGGGGAGGCATAAGGGTTCTAAAGGGGGGTTATGGAAGACGTGATGGGAGGGTAATGAGGAGGGGCTAGGATGGGGAGGTGATGACTGGTCACACGGGAGCTGCCCATTCAGGCTGCGGGCAGGGGGATCCTTAGCTTCCTCCCCAGGGTATGGAGGGTGCCTGGGGCCTCCCTATCACTCCTACATCACACCCAGTGGTAGCCACTCCAGGACAACCTCCAGGTCCCAAGACAGTTGTCACCCCCCAACCCCCGGCAATGAACCCACTCAGGCTCCCAGTCAATGCAGGTACCCTACCAACCCCCAGCTACCCTTGACTGATACCAGCTGAGCCCAGTCTGGAAGTGGCTGCCTTGGGGAGCCTTGTTGGTGAGGTCCAGGCTCTAAATTCCCTTCTTCGCAGCTCTCTGGTAGTTGTGGGGATGGGGTAAGGATGGGAAGGGGTGCTGACTTGTGACTTTGAGTAAACCACACTATCTGCATGAGTCTCGGTTTCCTCCTCTGTAATATGGGCCCAACAACAGTCCCCATCTCATAAGATTCTGATCAGTATTAGTTTGCTCATTCAGCAGGAACTTAATGAGCACCTACTATGGGCTAGACACTGTCCTTGGCACTAAGGAGGCAGCAGTGAGCAGGACACATACAATCACTGCCCTCAGAGCCCTTCTATATTGGTAGGAGTGATGGGCCTGGTACAGGAGGCCAGACACTGGGGAGGTCGGGATATGGGGGTGTCCTTGATTTGGGGGCCGCAGGAGCTGAGTCTCCCCCAGGTCCTGTGTAGCTGCCTCCTGGCTCTGCCACTCCAGCCAAGTGCCTCTCTGGGCTCCTCCCGTTATCCCTCTGGAGTTGCTCCAGGCTGCTGCTTCCACCTGCCTGGATGGTAGTGGCAGGCGGGTGATGGGCTATGGGAGGAAGTCTGGCACTGGGCCCTAGAGCTGAATGCCCTGAAATGCAGAACAAAGGAGGAGGCAATCAAAGGAGGCGGTGCTGGCGGCCAGGACAGTCCTGCCAGCAACCTCAGCGTAGCCACCTCTTCTGCTGATGACAAGCTGAGCCCCACCACCACAGAGCCTTCGTCACCTCTCCCTCCGACTGACTGCAAGCAGAGCACACCGGGGGAACGCGTAGGGTTCACCCAAAATGGCACCAATACGGAGCCCTCCCCAGGTTCCTCTCTTCTAGGGAACAAAGGTTCGTTTATGCCAAGGTGTTAGTCACCTGGGACCGTGAAAACACAAGTCAAGGAGCCAGGGGTCCAGATCTACCTCTACATTGTAGGTGATCTGAACCAAGTCCCTTTTTCTTTGGGGGGCCCAATTTCCCCATCTAGAAAAGAGGCTGAGAATTTGGATGCTTCCAGGGCTGGGGCAGCCAACAGAAGTGTGTGCGGTGGCTGGGAAGGCAACGATGTTTAACTGTTGTTCTCTAGTGCCTGGTACACAGTAGGTGCTCAATAAGTACTTGAAAACATGAAGAGGGTGACTGTGACTCAGCTTCTACTAACCGTTGCCAAGAAAGCCAATCTTTGTCACTGCCTCTTTGGATATTTGGGAATTTTTTTGAAATCCATACTTGAGTGAGTCCACCTCATTTTTTTTTAATGGTTATTTATTTGGCTGTGCTGGGTCTTGCTTGTGGCATGTGGGACCTTTTAGCTGTGGCATTTGAACTCCCAGCCACGGCAGGTAGGATCCAGTTCCCTGGTCAGGGATCAAACCCAGGCCCCTGCATTGGGAGAGTGGAGTCTTTGCCAGTTTTTAAATGCCTGGTCATTATACTTAGAAGATGTAAATAGTGTGGTGACCACACAAAGTCATAGCCACCCTCCACTTTGCAATCTCCAGCCTAGTCATCTGTAGTACTCAGGTGGACTCACATGTGTGTATTTGCTCATTCATTCATTCATTTAGCTAGTATATTCCGAGTGCCCACCTCCCTGTGCTCCTGGCTATGGAAGGATGCTAGGGTGGCTGAAAATCACCCAACCTTTGAGAGGCTTCCGGGCTAGAGAGAACAGATGCCTCAACATTTAGGGCTTGTGCTCGGTGTTTTAACGGTGCTTCTGCAGATACAAGGTGCTGTGTGAGTCCCAAGGAGGTAGTGGTTCTCCCTGAGGATGGCAGAGATTTTAAGAGGATGGTGGTTGAGCTGAACCCTGATAGGCATGCAGGAAACCAGGAGAGAGGGACATGGGGTGGCTCGAGTAGAAGGACGTTCCAGACAGAGGTAACAGCATGGGCAAATACACAGAGGCAGAGCCGTGTATGTTGCGTTTAGGGAACAACTAGACGTTTGGTACTATTAGGGTGTGAGGCTGTGTAGACAACTGGGCTTCGAAGATGAGCTGACACACTTAGACCGATTCATTCTGAAGGGCACTAGGGAGCTACTGATGGGTGTAGATCAGAGGAGTGATGTGGTCAGACAAGAGTTTATGAAAGACCCTCTGGCCGCCTTGGGGGACAGTATGCCTTACGGGGTGTGAAGGGTACCGACTGAGACCAGGACAGAGGCTACTGCAGTCGGCTAGGCAAGCAGTCACGGTGGCTTGGACCAGGGTGGTGGCGCTGGAAGTGGGGAGAAGTTCAAATCTGTCTGGGTTGAATCCCAGCTAATAGCTTACGTGTGTTATTTGGGGTGAATCACTTCACCTCTCTGGCATTTGTGCAAGGCAATGATAATAGTGGTACCTGTTCTGTAGAGTGTTATGTGGATTAAGCATTAACATGTAAAACACTTAGCACAGTACCTGGCACAAAGTAGATCTTCTGTGAGTGTTTAGCATCAGGATGGGGAGGAAGATGTTCAATTTCACAGATGAGAAAGTAGAGACTTGGAAGGGTCGGGGCAGTGGCCCAACAGCACTGAGCGCTCCAGGAGATAGAAGACTCTTGCTCCTTCTCTTTCCTGCTCCCTCATTTCCCTCTCTCAGCTGCTGCTGCTATGCCAGGGGGTCCTGAACACAAGTGTGTTGGAAGCCATGTGACTGGGAAGCCACACACACAGCTCATAAAGTGGGTACAGCCAGCTTGCAGCTGCCAGCAGCCTCCGGAGGGAGGGCTTTTTGAAACCATTTTAAGTGTGGTAGCCTCTCCAAATGCCCCACAGCCCTTCAGCCTCCTCCAGGCAGGGCTGGAGACCCCCTCCCTTCCTCTGCCACAGAGCTTAGGGAGACTGGGCCAGCTTCAAACGTGCAGAAACCACTAATGGGCCGCAGCTCAGTTGACAAGTCCCCTGGGAGAGTTTGGAGGGAAACAGAACACGGTGGGATTATTGATCACAGGGTGGGAGGGGGAGTCGCCCCGGGTCCACAGACTGCAGTTCGAATCCCAGCCTGGCCACCATCCCCGGGTGGACCTCCAAATCGTCCCAAGGAGCCTCAGTTTCCCCATCTGCCAAATGGGACTAACTACAGTGCACAAAACCTCTCAAGCTCTTTCAAGGGCTGATCAGTACGCATCAGCTCTTAGCACAGTAGCTGGCGTTCAGTAAAGCAGGATGGCTCTTGCTGTCGATGTCAGGGATGGCCAGCCAGTCAGATAATCAGTCGAGGCATCAGGGAGACGGCTGCTATTCCAGAAGGCCATATAACAGCTTGGGTCTGAACGTCAGCTGTGTCCCTTACTTGCTGTGTAAACCTCTATGCCTCAGTCTCCTCCCCTGGAACACAGGCCGGAAAGAGTAGGGCAGTGAAGGGGATAGCTGGAGTCGAGCAACCGGGGGTGGGTTCCGATTGGATCACTTCCTTGCAGATGACCTCAGGGGTTCCTAACCCTCTCTGTGCCTCTGTTTCCTCACCTCTAAAACGGGATGGTGAATTTCCTGGTGGTCCAGTGGTTGGGACTTGCGACTTTCATTAGCCCGGGTTCAATCCCTGGTCAGGGAACTAAAATTCTGTAAGCTGTGGGGCGCAGCCAAAACAAAATTTTTTTGTAAATAAATAAAATTAACTAGGATGGTAATATCCCTACCTCCTAGGGCCATTGTGAGGATTAAATGAGTTATGAGCCTGGCCACAAAAGTGTGTTCTCTGAGTGTGACTGTTACTATGGTGTGACTTCTGGGTTGGTGGAGGATTCAGTGAACTATCTCATCAGGCCCAGCATCCACTGGGTGTTGAACTCATGCTTAACCCGCTGACCCCCACCCGCCCCCACTCCATCACAGACCTCAGGCGGCAGTGGGACTCCCCCCCCACCTGACAGGATGTCCCATGACTGCCTCCCACAGGCCCCTTCTTCCCGTCAGGGTCTTGGTGCCCCTAAACTGAGGTCACTTCCCTCCGGGAAGCCACTCCCAGAGGGAGGGGTTCATTGCTGGGCCTTGGGACTGGCCCAGCCCAGGGTAGAACCCTTTGGAGGCTAGAGAGGCAGACAGGAGGGCTCAGAACCTTCCCCCCAGCTCTCTACAGAGTCAGCTTTTTCTTAAAGCCAAAATCTGGGGGCTGAGACACCCACACACCCCACCTTCAGGCAGGGGGTTCAGATCGGGACCACATTCTCCAGGCAGAAACCTCTCACGATGGCGAAACAACTGAGCACAAACTGAGGTAGTGAGTTCCCGTTGCTGGAGCCATCCTAAGCTGGACTATCCCTTGGCTGAGTTAAACCAGTCTTAGAACCAGTCTAACCTGGCTTTTCCTTTACTCCATGAACAAGGCATCATTCCCCAAGTCTCCCAAGATTTCACTTCTCTGGGATCTCAGTTGTGTTCTGTAAATTAGGAACAATTCTAGTTCTTCCCTGGAAGGAACCATATGGGGATAAAATGAGTTAGTGCAAGGAAAGTGTTGAACTCAGCCTCTGGCACACAGTGGGGACTCAGTCAACATTCGCTTTATTGTTATGGCCGTAGCTGCTGGCTACCCCACTGCCTCCCATCTCTGCTCCTCCCTGTCTCTTGGCCTGGCTCTCTGGTTCTCCCTGACTGTCCATGACTGCCTCTGTCTCTAGGCTTCAGGATCCTGTTTCTTTATGTCTCTTTGCCCCCGACTCTTCTTTATCTACCTTAGCATGTCCCCTTTTGATCTCAGCCCTCGGTGCATGTATGTCTCTCCCAGCCTCTCTCGCCCTCTCTCTTGCTTCCTCCCGTGTCTTTATCTCTCTTTGGTTGTCTCTGTCCCAGGCACGAACTGGTCACTGGCTGCAGTGACCGCAGCCACCCCCACACCCCGTCTCCGGGGGCCCAGCTCCTACAATCCTCCAGCTGACATTTGGCCAAAGCCCCTTTCCTCTCAGTTCAGCTGGAACAAGATTGGAATTTTTCAACCAAACATTCCTGAGAAACGAAGGAGGGGGTGTGGGGGGACAGGGAACAAAAGCAGACACAGAAAGCGGCCCAGAAATAGTACGTGCTTGACACAGGTTCCTCATCACCGTGGGGACACAGACCCTGGTGACCGGCACAGCTGGGTGCCCAGGAGGCTGGAGAAGGGGGAGTGGACCCAGCAGAGCTGCTGGGTGTTAGAAAGATCAGCCGTGCATCCAGCCCACTTGTCTGAGGCCCTTCCCGTCTCCCAGGCTGAAGAACCTCCAGCCTCTCATCTTAGACCCATTGTTCTGGCCTAAAATCTAGGCCAAGGCCACTGGGGAGGAGAAAGAGTGTTTCCGAGGTTGCTCCCTTGCACATCTCAAGATTGTGGCCCAGGCAGGTCCCCAGGGAACCAGCTGGCGCCCCCTGCCCCTCGGCCTGGTCCAAGGCCAGTGGGAGCTGGGGAGGTAGATAGACGGGCAGGCAACACTGGGCGCTGCGGGGTGCAGGGCCAGGCGGGGTGAACGGCAGCTGCCCTAATTACTTCAGCTCGCCAGGTTCTGATCTTGTTTGAAAAGGACTCCAGGGACGCAGCCTTTAATAACTACCAGTAAACAGGCAGGAAAATCGATACCTGGTAAATAGAGCCCTGGAGAGAGGGATGCCTGGGCTGGCTGGTTCTGACCTGGCTGCGAGAAGCTCCCGGAGTCCTTTGTTGCAGAGCTGGCCAATATTGACCTTTGGAACCCTGTCCCCCGCCTTTCCTGGGACCCCATGTGCACTTTGGCTCCTGCCCTCCACGTCTACACTCCCTCTCCATCAAGACCAGCCCCTCCCCTTTCCCACTCCCTCTGAGCCCTGACCTGTGCCAAGCAGGTTGCTTGTTTCAGTTGCAGATGTGTCCTTTGACATGCCTTGTACCTAGTGCTGGGAACAAAAATATAGATGTGACCAAATCCTTGTCCTCCTGAAAGTCATCAACCAGTGAGATTAAGAACAAAAACAAAGAGCTTATTGACAGTGCAAGAATAGACACACAATAAAAAGCAGCATGTGCTAGCTGTAACCGCAGAATGGAAAAGCACTTCCTGGAGGAGGTGGGCGTGTAGAGGGTTTTGTTGGGTGAATAGGAGTTTACCAAGTGCTGAGGGCTGGGAAAGGGCGAATGTGGTAATGTAAATAATAATAACGGCATCTTAGCTAACATTCATCAAGTACTTACTGTAGCCAAGCTCTCTGCCAAGCACCTATGGTATGCATTATCTTATTTTGTCCCACAGTAATTCCTTGGTGGGTAGGTATTAATACTCCCATTTGACAGATGAGGACACTGAGCCTAAATGTGGAGCCAGAATTTGCACATGGCTTGTGAGACTTCTGAGTTGTTTCTCTCAACCATTTCACTCTGCATCTTCTGCCCCTGATCCCACCCTACCCAGCTCAAGACCTGGCACACACAGGTGCGTAAATATGGCAAGTTCCCACCCATTCCCTTCCCTTCCCATCCAGGAGTTATACCTTCCAAGTAACACAGTGCCTTAACCCTTACCAAGGAGGCGCATCAGACCTGAAGATCATCTGTCATGAACCCTCATTTTATAGATGGGGAAACTGAGGCTCTGAGAGGGGAAGACCAGGCCTCAGGAGCAGAGCCAGAGCAGGATCCGGGATTTTCCCTCTAACTAATCCCCTCACAGGCCTGCCCATTGTCAAGGGGAAAAAAAAAAATCAATTTTCGAACACTCAATTAAAATGATAAAGCAGACAGGAGAAAGAGGCTGCCCTGGAGGCCCAGGGGGGAAACTGTCATGTAATTGACTGGATGTTATAGGAGCCTGGGGACCCCATGCCCACCACACCCTTCTCATTTGCCTCGACTTCCCCAGCTCTCTGGGCATTTGGCAAGAGCCAGGGGTCATCTGTAGCCCTTGGGATGCAAACAGAGGAGAGAGCAGAAAAGCCTTTTCAGCCCTAGGTAGGGACCCACTGAGGGTCGGGTATAGTCTGTGCCAGAAGAGAGAAGCTTGAGGAAGGCAAGGGGAGGAAGGGGTCCACAGGATGGACCATGATGGGCCTTCATCCATCTGGCTGCAGATTCCAGGGCCAGGCACCCTGGCGTTGTGCCAGTTAACAGTAGAAACACCCTCAAGGTAAGGAGGACCCACTGCATGCCAGGCACTGTGCTAGACAGGGAGTAAAGCAGGCAGGATCCCTGATCTCCGGGGTGAGACAGAGGGTAAAGCAAGTCTGTAGATCAGTGTATTGTGCAGGTAGCACTGAGTGCCAGGAAAAGAAACTGAGAAAGGGAAAAGGATGGCAGTGGGCGAGCAATGGAAGGGTGGTCTTTCCAAAGAGGTGATGTTCGAACAGAGACCTGAAGGAAAGGAGGGGGGAAACGGTAAGAATGTGTGGAAGTGGCGAGGTCATATTCCAGGTGGAGGGGACAGTATGTGCAAAGGCCCTGAGGTTGGACATTGCTTCAGGTCATTAAGGAGCAGCACGGGGACCAGGGAGTGAGTGAAGGGAGCTTTGTAGACCCGTGGGACCTTGTAGGAGCTTTAGAGACCATGCAGTGCCTTGTAGATCATGGCCAGGACTTTGACTTTGACTCCAAGTAAGCAGGGAACCATGGGAGAGTTTTGAGCCAAAGAAGAATGTGATCTGACTTGAATGAGATGCCTCTGGCTGCGGTGTAGGGAACAGATCCTACAGAAAGCAAGGACAGAGGTGGAGAATAGTCATGAGTCTACTGCCATGGTCCAGACAGGAGGGACATAGTGACTTAGACCAGACAGATTTGGTATGCTGGGGAGAGGGGGAAGTGGTCAGGTGTGGGATGTATTTGAAGACAGAGATGACAGGATTTTACTAATAGGTTGGACATGGGATGTGACATGAGAAGTCCGGGGTGGGTCCAAGGATTGGGGGTTTGGGGCTTGGGCAGCTGGAAAGATGGAGTTGCTTAACTGCAATGAGGAAGATTTCAGGAGGAACAGGTTTGGGGTTAGGGTTAGGAAGGAAGATCACAGCTGTGCTATGGCAGAGCTGAGTTTGAGAAACCTGTTGAACCTGTATGGGAAGCTGCTGAGGGAGATGCTGGATACACAAGCCTGGCTTTCAGGAGAGAAGATATTGGAATCATCAGCGTACAGACAGTATTTGTCTTCAAGGATTCTTTTAAGACCCTCATAAGGAAGGTCTGCTTGTGCCCATTTTAGAGATGAGAAAACTGAGGTTCAGAGTGATTGCATCACCTGACCACAGACACAGAGCTGGAAAGTTAGGCAGTTGGGATTTGAAATGAGGTCTGTCTGCCTTCCAGCCCTGGTGCCCTTCTCAGACCCTGTGCTCCATGGCTATTCTCACTGAATCCTCCCAACAGCCTGGTTTGAGAGGGGAGGGGTGGCTTATGGATTAGTATCACCTTTATTTTCGAGATGGGGCCACCAAGACATAGTAAGACTGAAGGGACTTGCCTACAATTGAGGAGCAGTCAAGGGTGCAGCCTTCCTGCCAGTGTGTCCGTGAGCCATGCAAAAGAATCTCTCCACACTGGCCCCAAGACACAGGGCGGGCTGAAGGCACTGAGAAGTCTTGCAGCGTGGACGTCGGTCATCTCTGCTTAGCCCAGTGTCCATGGAGCCTTGCTCTCAGGAAGCATCCAGAACTGGGAAACATGGAGCAAAAGTTGGGAGCCAAACTTCAGGGCCTCTGTTTTTTTAAATGGGTACATGAATACCCACGTGGCTGAGGTTATCATATGGTTATGTTCATTTTGAATGACCTCTCAGCACAGAACTCAGGGCAGACAGGTAGTGTGTTTGTTAAAAGAAGGAACAAATAAACAGATGTTTGGAAAAAAGGATAAATAAGTGGATGGAGGAATGGATCAATGCAAGGATAGCAAAAGGCATGACTGAATAAAGTAACCGGATCCCGAATGAATCAATGTCTGAACTAAATTCATTCATATATTCAGCAACTATCTAGTGAGCACCTACTGTGAGCAGGCACTGGGGATACGGCAGTGGATAAAACAAAGTCCTTGCCTTGTGGCAATGACATTCTAGTGGAAAGAGAGACAGAAAACAAGATAAATGTGTGAAACATAAAGTATACCAGATGGAGCAGGGAAGGACAGGGGAAAGAAGGTATGTGGAGGGGAAAGATGGTATGTAGAGGTGATGCACATTTTACACAGGATGGTGATAAGTGAAGGAATGACTGAAATCATGGATGACATAGACGGGGGAGGATAAATGCAGGCATGAAATGGTGGCAGGCATGGGTGACTGGGCTAATGGAAGAATTGCTGAACGAATGAACTGAGGAATACATGAATGTGTGAACCAAGACACGAATAAAGGAATGACGGAATGTATAAGTGAACTTGTGCTTGAAGTAATCAACGAATGGATGAAGAAAGACTGAATGGGTGGACGGATGAAGGAAAGAAGGGCCATTGGTGTCTGCAGGGTGGTGGCCTCTGTTGATCCCTGCTCTCACCCCAGGCACCGACTCTGCCTCCCAGCCCCTCCTGGTCTAAACAGACCCCACACCGGCTTCGCCCTTCTTCCCTGCCCCTCTCCCACCCCGCAGCCTGTGATGGCCACTTTCAGTGCCTGTGTCGACCCTTGAGAGGTGGGGCCGCTTGCCTCCCCTGCTCCCCTTGCTGATTGGCATCCCTGTGCTGTCTTGACACCCCACTTCCTTGCCTTCCGCCCCAACCCTGTGCTCCGCTGGCCCCAACCCATATTGCGCTGACCTTCAAGCTCGCTCCTGCGCGTACACTGACCCCCCGGGGTCGTCTCCCGCCCCTCTGGCCTGCCCTGATCAGCTCCCACCCCGACCTCGACCCCGCCCCCGCCCGGCCGCGGAGGTTCACCGTCCTCGGGACCTGACTCCCTTTCCCCTTGTGAACACAGGCACCATGCGGCCAGTGCGGCGCAACTTCTACGACCCGTCGTCGGCGCCGGGCAAGGGCATCGTGTGGGAATGGGAGAACGACGGCGGCGCGTGGACGGCCTACGACATGGACATCTGCATCACCATCCAGAACGCCTACGAGAAGCAGCACCCGTGGCTCGACCTCTCGTCGCTCGGCTTCTGCTACCTCATCTACTTCAACAGCATGTCGCAGATGAACCGCCAGACGCGCCGGCGCCGCCGCCTGCGCCGCCGCCTGGACCTCGCCTATCCGCTCACCGTCGGCTCCATCCCCAAGTCGCAGTCGTGGCCCGTGGGCGCCAGCTCAGGCCAGCCCTGCTCGTGCCAGCAGTGCCTGCTGGTCAACAGCACGCGCGCCGCTTCCAACGCCATCCTGGCCTCGCAGCGCCGCAAGGCGCCCCCCGCGCCCCCGCCGCCCCAGCCGCCTCCCGGAGGACCAGCGGGCTCCCTCGCCGTGCGCCCCAGCGCCACCTTCGCCGGCGCCGCGCTCTGGGCCGCGCCAGCCGCTGGCCCGGCCGAGCCCGCCCAGCCCCCCGGAGCGCCCCCGCGGAGCCCGAGCGCCCCCGGAGGCGCGCCCACCCCCGGGCAGAACAACCTCAACAGGCCCGGGCCCCAGCGCGCCACCAGCGTGAGCGCACGCGCCTCCATCCCGCCGGGGTAAGCCGGGCCCTGGGCGCAGGGGGTGGCGGCCCACCGGGGCTAGGAACAAAGAATTACAGTAATTACAAAAATCATAAGTACTACCTAGCGTCTATTAAGTATTCACTTTGTGCCAAGAGTTAACTAAGCACCTTAACGCTCCGTTTATCTCCAGGAATGAGGACCCTATGAGGGAGGGAGCGTCATCTGCCCCAATTTACAGATAACGAACAATTTGCAGCATGGGGAGGGTTAGTAACACATGCCAGATCGTGCAGTTCACAAATGGTGGGGCCATAGCAGCAGCTACACTGGTGTGTGTATGCGCGCATGCTCAGTCGCTCATTCGTGTCCGACTTGCGACCTGCATGGACTGCAGCCCGCCAAGCTCCTCTGTCCATGGGATTTTCCAGGCAAGAATGCTGGAGTGGGTTGCCATTTCTTCTTCCAGGGGATCTTCCTGTCCCAGGGATCCAACCTGCGTCTCTTGCACTGGCACGTGGCTTCTTTACCACTGAGCCACCTGGGAAGCCATAATGGTGTATAGTCCGTGTCTGCTATTTACTAAGTTCTTTTTCTGCACCATCTCATTTTTACCCACCCCCTCCATTTCATCATGTCCCTATTACAGATGGAGAGGCAGAGGCTGGGAGAGGTATGATACTTTCTGAGGGCCACCCAGGTGGAGGGCAGGGATTGAAATTCAGACCCGTAGGATTCCTGGAGTCTGCACTGAGTTGCCTTTGAAGTTGTAGAGGGTTTCCATACGCTGCCCCAAGCCATACCCATCTCATGTGGAGGCTCAAACAAGCCAATATTGTCCAAATATTTGTGGCCCCAAAGGCCACACCTGAAATATCACCATTACATGGGACTAATACTATGGTTTTCAAGCTGGGCTTTAGGGACCCCTGGGACAACACGGCATAGTGGCAGGAGAGGGGGCTGGCCAAGAAGCCAGCCTCTGCTTTCATTTTAACCAGATCACCCCTTTCTGGACTCTCTTTTGAGAACTGGTTTTCGCAGGATTTCACTGAGGAAGGGAACCCAGATCATACCAGCTTTGGAAATGCCTGGGTTAAGACACCCATGCCCCAAGATATGGACCCAGTGAGTCTGTCAGCTTCCCACCCAGGAGTCCAGATTCACTTTGTCTCAGCGGAGGACCAGACCCAGAAAGAGTTGGAATGGGAGGGCAGAGCAGAGACCTTGACCTTGAGATAGACCAGAAGGGAAAAGGGCAGGTAGGGTGTGGGCTGTGGTGCCCAAAACCAGGAACGAGCACCAAAAAGTCAACTCTGCTTGCATCCCTCTGGCGTGACCCAGGAGAGTGCATGCACAGGTCAGATGTGGAGACAACCTCTGAGGTCACCATATCCAAGTCTTCCTTTCACCAAGAAACTGAGGCCTGGGGAAGGGAAGGGGCCCTGAATCAGGATGCCCTTCAAAATCTTTCTGGGCTTCCCTGGTGGCTCAGACAGTGAAGAGTCTGCCTGCAATGAGGAAGAGCCAGTTTCGATCCCTGGGTCGGGAAGATCCCCTGGAGAAGGGAATGGTTATCCACTCCAGTATTCTTGCCTAGAGAATCCCATGGACAGTCAAGCCTGGCAGGCTACGATCAGTGGGGTCGCAAAGAGTCAGACACAACTGAGTGATTAACACTTTCTTTCACTTTTTGAATCTCTCTGGCTTCTGAACTTTTGAGAATCTGGATGCTTGGGTTCCAATCCCCTCTTGGCAGCCACTTCTGAGCTATGAGATCTGGGGCAAGTCCATCATCTCCCAGATGATGAAACTGAGCCTCAGTTTCATCATCTGTCAAGTGGGAGCTGTGTGCCTAGTCATACATAGCGCTTATATCGAGATAGTCCTTCAGTGGCAGCCAGGACTACTAATGTTATCCGGAGGAGGGTCGGTATGGGGGGCCGGGGAGTGTGATTTTCCACCGGAAGGACTACAGCAGCTGCCACCTGCCCGCCTAGCCCTCCCTTCCTCTCCCCCTTCCCCTCCAGATCATTCCTCTCCAGCATCCCAGTGCCCACAGGGAGGAGACCAGAGGAGGTTTGGGAGAGCATTTTGGGGAAACACTGCAGAAGGGACTCACCCATCTGGGAGTTACAGACGGGTATTCACGTGGCTCCTTGCATATCACAACCTGGGTCTGGCCAGGCTGGAGGGCCCTAGGATGACAAGAGTAGAAAACAAGTTGGAGTAGATGTGGGAGGGGACAGAAGCAGAAAAGTCCCGGGTGCCTTTGCAGCAAGAATTCAAGAATCTTCTCTCCAGGGCTGTATCACCGAAACCCACTAGTGAATTATGAAGTCAGAAGGTTGTAACCAAAATTTTCTGAGAACAGGATGGGATGGAACTGAATAGAATCAAATGAAGAGAACAGAATAGAAAATATTGGCATGTGTCATACTTAGTAATAATTGCTCCAGGAACCTTTTGCATGATTTCTACATGCATTTCATGGGTCACCAGGTGAAATGAATTTCTCAGTCACTGATGAAATTTTTGAAAATGGCTCTTTCAGGGCAAGCTGGGGGTTGCTCAGTTTTTATTGCTCGGTATCAATTCTCTAAATATGTACTGTGGGTGCATGTTCACAGAGCCTGACAAGACAAATGGGGTCCAAACTGCTGAACATACAGCCTGCAAATGAGTAAATGAACACAGATGCTGGAGAGAGAGGGAAGCACTAGGGAGGTGATGGGACAGGGCCGTGTGGTTGGGAGGGATGGAGTAGTCACGACTGACCCTGCTGAGGAGGTGCATAGCCAAGGAACATCAACTAAAAATACCCCTGGCTCAGGGGCTTCCCTAGCGGTCCAGTGGTTTGGACTGTGCCTTCCAATGCAGGGGACGCAAGTTTGATCCCTGGCAGGGGAACTAGGGTCCTGCATGTCTCAGGTTGTGACCAAAGAAAAATTTTTTAATAGCCCTAGTTCAGAGTAGGGGGTGGACCCAGGATACGTGGAGTCTGCTGCCAAGGGAGGGGGCGGGAGGAAGGAGGCATGGGGATGGTAGACCCTAGTTCCTGCAGAGTGAAGCTTCCCTTTTCCCAGGCAACTGAGGCTCGGTGCAGCCCATGAGGAGAAAGGGACGGTTCTCTGAGGAATCAGGCCCCTCACCTTCTCCCTGCTCTCTAGAATACCCAGAGCCCCTCATGGCCCTTCCTGCAGTCTCTCTGCTTCTGTGTTTAAGTCCATCAGTGTGCCTGGGCTGCCATAGCAAAGTGCCACAGACTGGGGAGGCCCAAACAACAGAAATGTATTGTCTCAGTTCTGGAGGCTGGAAGCCAGAGATCAAGGTGTTGGCAGGGAGGGTTTCTTGTGAGGCCTTGGCTTACAGACAGGCCCCTTCCCCCTGTCTTCACATCATCTACCCTCTGTATCCCTGTGTCCAAACTTCCTCTTTATGAGAACACCAGGCTTATTGATTAGAGCCCACTCCAATGACCTCGTTCATAACTTGATCACCTCTGCAAAGACCCTGTCTCCAAGTGTCTGGGAGTTTGGAGAGGGGTTATGACTTCAGCGGGGGACTTCCCTGGTGGCTCAGTGGTAAAGAAACAGGAGACACAGGTTCGATCCCTGGGCTGGGAAGATCCCCTGGAGGAGGAAATGGCAACCCACTTCAGTATTCTTGCCTGGGAGATCTCAGGGACCAGGGAGCCTGGGGGTTACAGTCCACGGGGTCACAAGAGTCAGACATGACTTAGCAACTGAATAACAAGAACAACAGGACTCCAATGCGTGAGTTTTGGGTCCAGACATGATTGAAGACACAGCAGTGTGTCCGGGACTCTCCTATTACAGCTCTCTGAGTCTCAGCCTCTCTTTCAGTCTTTCTCTGTCTCTCTGTGACTGTGTCCCTGTCTCTGTCTGTCTCTTGCTCCTTCTCTCCTGTCTTTTTCTTTCCTTCTCAGCAGCTCTCTCCTTCTCTGTTCCCTTTTCTCCACCCTTCTTCTCTCCTGCAGAGAGAGGTGCATAGCTTCTCCTCCCTGGCCTCAGTTTCCCCATCTGTCAAATGGAGCTAAAATCACCCCAGTCCACGTGTGCTGGCTCATCAGAACTGATGGGTGTGCACATGTATTTAAAATCACCACACATGATCAGTGTGCAAAGGAGGGGTGAACTCAGACATCATTCTTTGTCATCCTTCTTACTTCCCATCCTCAGGTCAGGATGGAGGTCCAGAGAGCGACACTGACTTGTCCCCGGGTCACACAGCCAGCAGGACTACAGTGTCCCCCTGGCTGGGGTTTTTTTCCACTCCCCCCTGTGATGAGGCGGGAAGCCAGCTGGCAGCTGATGCCTGGGGGACGGAGACACAGGGGTGGGGAAGATCCGCCCTGTCTCCTGAGAGGGCAGCATCCAGCACTTTGGAACACAGCTGTGGGGCAGACTAAGAGTTTCCAGCCCACGTGGTGGAGGGGAGAGGGAGGGGGAACAGCTGCAGGCCTGTTTCCATTTACTGAGCACTCACAACGTCCCAGGCTCTGTCTCACGGCTTTTACATGCATCGCCTCTCTTGCTGTGCACAGAAAAGGTGGTAGGTCCTATTATCCCCACTTCTCAGATGAGGTAACTGAGGCTCTGAAAGCCTGGCACTTGCTCAAGGTCAGGCAATTAGAACTCTGATTCAAAAATCCCAGTCGGTCATGGTATTGGGGTGGCCCCTGGCTGCCCACTCCAAGTTTCGAGTCAGGGTCCTAGAGACCTGGTCCTGATGCCACAAGGTATTTGGAGGTCCAAGGAGTCGGGGGACCCGCAGCAGCTGAGCTTGGGGCCCGCTTCCCTGTCTCCTCTCACTGTGACCCCAGTGGACCCCATTGCCCTCTCTGGTCCTCAGTTTTTGCACCCTGTGCAGTGGGGCTGGCAACAAAGGCCAACAAGGGGGCAGATTTCAAACTGCCTGCATTTCAAATCCATCCCTAGCAGTGGGAGAGGGATTTAGCCCCGCCCCCTCAAGCACATCCTTATCAGACCAGTAGGATGTTGTCATTGAGATGCTGTTAGAATTTTCAAACCTCTGGTTCTTAGCCTGAGAACTTCTTCCTGTTTACTGGCCACTGTGATTCCTTCTTCTACCAATCACTTATTTCTTTTGTTTCTCCTTCTCTAGGGCTCTTCCCTGCTTTTTTTAAAAAATTGATTTGCAGGTGCTCCTTAGGCATTTTAAGGGTCTGAGCTCTTTATTATCTTTCCCCAGTTTGCTACTTCTTTGTACTTTCTTTTTTATTTATTCATTTTTGGCTGCCTCGGGTTGGGTCTTAGCTGTAGCATGGGGGATCTTTCCTTGTAGCTCATGGGCTTCTCTCTGGTTGCAGTGCATGGGCTCCAGAGCAAGGGGACTTGGGCTCAGTAGTTGCACCATTGCAGGCTTGGCATGTCCCATGGGATCTTAGTTCCCCAGCCAGGGATCGAACCCACATCCCCTGCATTGAAAGGCAGTTTCTTAACCACTGGACCAACCAGGAAAGTCCCTCTTTTTACCTTCTCTATAGCTCATGCTTGTCTGTTTTTTTAACTAGTTAATCCTTTTATTAATATATTGAGCAGCTTCTGTGTGCCAAGGACTCTTTGGGGGCCCTAGAGATCCAGCCATGAACAAAACAGACAATCCCTGCCCTCTTGAAGCTCATATTTCTAGAGAGAGACAAACAAGAAACAAAATAAATTCTAGTTTGTGATAGAGAGTAGTAGTGACTACCGAGGAAAAATAAAGAAAGGAAGGGGTGTAGGGAGTAGTGGGAGGGACATAATTGGAAATGAAGAGGTCAGAAAAGGCCTCACTGAGAATATAACGTTTGAGCGAGGATTGAAGGATGTTAAGAAGCAAGCTATGCAGAGAACTGTGGTGGGGGAGAGCACTGTAGACAGAGGGAACAGCTTGTGCAAAGGCCCTGAGGCAGAAGCAGGCCTGGTTTGTGCGAGGATACCAGTGTGGCTCCAGAGGCAACGGCGGGGGGTGTGTGGTGGGAGAGGAGGTCAGAGATGAAATGGGGCCAGTCCCAGAGGGCCCTGAAGGCTGTGTTGAGGACTTTGGCTTTTCCTCTGCGGGAAATGGGAGCCAGCTGGTGTTGTGAGCTGGAGACAGGCCGGGATGACTTTGCTGTTGCAAGCTCACTCTGGACATGGAGGATAGGTGGGGGTGGGGGAGGGTGGGCTTTGATGTGGCTGGTGTGTTTGGGTGTTTTCCTTCTTCTTTTCATTTCTTGCAGTGATTTTACGTTTAGGTTTGAAAGCAGCCACATTTTGTTTCTCCGGCTCTTCACTAGGTATTACATTTTAATGCTTCAAAAAACAGCAGTCCCAAAGGCACAACGTGAAAAGTCTCTCCTGCACTGTGTCCCTGTGGGGCCTGGGCTGCCCACTCTCCCCCTTTTCCTGGCCTTGCTGGAGGACAGTGGCTGTAACCCTGCTTTTTCCCTCACGGCTGCTGAGCTCCCCCTGCGCCTCACCGCAAGGTCAAACCAAACACCCCCATCCCCCCACCCTCCCACCCCGCCCCCCAGACCTGAAGCACTTCCTGCCCTGCTCCCTGGGAGGCCAAACCACACTCCTGTCAGTACGTGGCTGCCCCAGGCCGTGGGAACCGCCAGCCCTCCCCTCCCCTCCCTTCCCCTGCCTGGGCTTCCCACACTGCCCCCCCAACCACCAGAGCAAGCAAGCAAAGCGGGCTAGAGACCAGGAGGGTGGGGGAAGGTGACCTAGAGCCCCCAGGCCTCTAGATCAACCTGGGCCCTAACTGACTACCACCTCTCAGAATATCGCTCCAGGGGATTTTGGTACTGTTGAATCCTTAGGAGTGGAGGGTCAGAGACGAGGGGACCCATTTGACAGAGGGGGAAACTGAGGCCCGTAGAAGGTCAGCAGCTTATTCAGGCAGCCCGAGCAGTGCTCGAGTGAGGAAAGGGGAAGTGAACCAGGCCACAGCAGCTGTTGATGGTCTGTGGCTTTGGCTGGCCCCATGGGGCACCTCCCTGGAGCTTGCTGTGATGTTCTCAGCCCTCTGGCTCTGTGGGGTGTGGGGGTGGGGACTTGGTTGACCTCGGACTGTGAGGGACAAGAGTTAGGGTACAGAAGGAGTGGGCGCTGAAGGGGGGCAGGTCACAGGAGCAGGTCCAGGGAGGTAGGTGCCACGTGTTATTTAACTTCCTTCTCCCCACGATGTGGCATTCCCACTTCTGCCCCGTCCTCACCCACCTGGACCCAAATAGCTGAGGCCTGAACCTCCAGCGGCTTCCCAAGGGGTCATGAGGTAAGCGCCAGGTGTCCAGGGAGGCCCACTGGGGGACCTAAAACCACCATCAGAGACTGTGATGTGCCTGGAGCCTGCTGGGGACATGGAGGGGAGGGAGAGGACAGGGAGGCCAGCCTAGATAGGTGGATGGAAACTGTAGGGAGTGTCAATGTGGTTTCCTGTGTCCCTGGGGTCTTGGACCCCCTCGTTGCCTGGGAAGGAAAGGAGCAACCAGATCAGGCAAATGTACCCACTCATGCAGCCCCCAGTGAGCTCTCCCAGGCCTGAGCCAGCTCCAGGGCCCAGGTCAAAGGCTTTGCCCCACTTCTAGGCACAGAGGGCTCAGAAGGCTGGCTCACCTACAGATAGCCTCACGTATCAGCCTGATGGGCTCAGCTCTGGCCTCTGACTCAGAAACTCCAGGGCCGCTAACCAGCTGGGTGACCTTCATGAAGTCACTTCCCTTCTCTGGGCCTCAGTTCCGTCATCTGCAGGATAAATGACAAACAGATTTCAGTTCATGTGCCATCTCTGCTTGAATGGGAATGACCCTCTGGAGTCCTTTAGCTTAGTGGAAAGGAGTGCTGGGATGGATTGGTGATGTCTGCCACGGGTGCAGTACTAGTATTAATACACATGTCATGTGTTTGCCATCCCTGCTCCAACCTTGTCTCTGGGAGCACATTTGGTATGAGAACTACTGTTTCTAAGGACACCAGGCCCCCCTCTGAAGATACCCCAGAAGAAGCAGATCGATTCCACAGTTGGTTCAACTCGTCCACTCATTACTTACTGAGAACCCATTTGTGCCCAGTTTCATCTTCAATCCGGGGGTCACAGAGCTGGCTTAGACACGTTTCCAGAAGCTTGCAATCTGGTGGAAGAGATGCAGTGAAACTCCACAGCTAGAAAGGAAGTCAGGAAACATCTGTGTCCTCAAAGAATAGCTAAACACAGTCCCCTGGGAATTAAAATTGCTTAGGGACTTCCCTGGTGGTCCAGTGGTTAAGACTCTGGGCTTCCAGTGCAGGAGGCAGGAGGTTCAATCTCTGGTTGGGAAAATAAGATCCATCATGCAACATCAGATCAGATCAGTCGCTCAGTCGTGTCCGACTCTTTGTGATCCCATGAACTGCAACACGCCAGGCCTCCCTGTCCATCACCAACTCCGGGAGGTCACTCAGACTCACGTCCATCAAGTCAGTGATGCCATCCAGCCATCTCATCCTCTGTTGTCCCCTTCTCCTCCTGCCCCCAATCCCTCCCAACATCAGAGTCTTCTCCAATAAGTCAGCTCTTCGCATCAGGTGGCCAAAGTACTAGAGTTTCAGCTTTAGCATCAGTCCTTCCAAAGAACACCCAGGGCTGATCTCCTTCAGAATGGACTGGTTGGATCTCCTTGCAGTCCAAGGGACTCTCAAGAGTCTTCTCCAACACCACAGTTCAAAAGCATCAATTCTTCAGCGCTCAGCCTTCTTCACAGTCCAACTCTCACATCCATACATGACCACTGGAAAAACCATAGCCTTGACTAGACGAACCTTTGTTGGCAAAGTAATGTCTCTGCTTTTGAATATGCTATCTAGGTTGGTCATAACTTTTCCTTCCAAGGACTAAGCATCTTTTAATTTCATGGCTGCAGTCACCATCTGTAGTGATTTTGGAGCCCAGAAAAATAAAGTCTGACACTGTTCCCACTGTTTCCCCATCTATTTCCCATGAAGTGATGGGAGCAGATGCCATGATCTTCGTTTTCTGAATGTTGAGCTTTAAGCCAACTTTTTCACTCTCCACTTTCACTTTCATCAAGAGGCTTTTGAGTTCCTCTTCACTTTCTGCCATAAGGGTGGTGTCATCTGCATATCTGAGGTGATTGATATTTCTCCAAGCAATCTTGATTCCAACTTCTGTTTCTTCCAGTCCAGCATTTCTCATGATGTACTCTGCATAGAAGTTAAATAAACAGGGTGACAATATACAGCCTTGACCTACTCCTTTTCCTATTTGGAACTAGTCTGTTGTTCCATGTCCAGTTCTAACTGTTGCTTCCTGACCTGCATACAAATTTCTCAAGAGGCAGATCAGGTGGTCTGGTATTCCCATCTCTTTCAGAATTTTCCACAGTTTATTGTGATCCACACAGTCAAAGGCTTTGACATAGTCAATAAAGCAGAAATAGATGCTTTTCTGGAACTCTCTTGCTTTTTCTATGATCCAGCGGATGTTGGCAATTTGATCTCTGGTTCCTCTGCCTTTTCTAAAACCAGCTTGAACATCAGGAAGTTCACGGTTCACGTATTGCTGAAGCCTGGCTTGGAGAATTTTGAGCATTACTTTACCAGTGTGTGAGATGAGTGCAATTGTGCAGTACTTTGAGCATTCTTTGGCACTGCCTTTCTTTGGGATTGGAATGAAAACTGACCTTTTCCAGTCCTGTGGCCACTGCTGAGTTTTCCAAATTTGCTGGCATATTGCGTGCAGCACTTTCACAGCATCATCTTTCAGGATTTGGAATAGCTCCACTGGAATTCCATCACCTCCACTAGCTTTGTTCATAGTGATGCTTTCTAAGGCCCACTTGACTTCACATTCCAGGATGTCTGGCTCTAGGTCAGTAATCACACCATCGTGATTATCTGGGTCATGAACATCTTTTTTTGTACAGTTCTTCTGTGTATTCTTGCCATCTCTTCTTAATATCTTCTGCTTCTGTTAGGTCCATACCATTTCTGTCCTTTATCGAGCCCATCTTTGCATGAAATGTTCCTTTGGTATCTCTGATTTTCTTGAAGAGATCCTTAGTCTTTCCCATTCTGTTGTTTTCCTCTATTTTTTTGCATTGATCACTGAAGAAGGCTTTCTTATCTCTTCTTGCTATTCTTTGGAATTTTGCATTCAGATGTTTATATCTATCCTTTTCTCCTTTGCAACATGGCATGGCAAAAAAAAAAAAAAAAAAGTGGCTATGTATTTACTGGGGGTGGATTAGAAAACCCTCCTGAAGATGGTGACCTTGAAACCTGTCTTCAAAGAGAAGAGGTGAATTGAGAATAGACCGTATGGACAGGCAGTGAGTACCGTGTGGCAAAGGTAGCCAGACAGGAAAGGGCAGGGAACAGTGTGAGGAACAGTTATCTAGGAAACCCTCCCCACGGTACCTCATCCTGCCTTTGAATGCTGCCCCCCAGCCAGAGCAGGTACAAGGCATCTCTCTTTGCTTGTCTTTTGACAAAAGAAGGAGAGAGGAGCCAAATGCCCTTTTCCAGACTCATCCTGGGGAGATTTTTTTCTCAAATACAGCCTCCTGCCTTAGTCTCTGAACCAGGGTAAGAGAACTTGGCTTTGTGTGTGTGGAGAAGAGCACAGACTAGAATCTGACACTCTGGGCTCACATTTGAGCTCTGCCACTTGCTGGCCAGTGACTTCACCTCTCTGTGCCTCAGTTTCCCCCTCTATAGAATGGGACGATCAGATGACGGAGGGAGGGTATACAGCTGAGTCTGGGACATAGTGAGCTCTTGAAATTATTGCCCCCTGCCCCTGCCCAGCCCATCTGTGTGAGGTCCGTTCCCTGAGACAGTTTCCAGGAAAGGTCAGGGTTCCTCAAAGCCTGGCCATGGAATCTCTGCCTTGAGAAGGATGTGAAGCATTTCTGGAAATTTCTTAGAGAAAGCTTACTCGGTCTGTTCCCACGGATGCCCACAAAGCATGCTCACTTCATAGCATTTTTAAAAAAAAATTATTTGGCCACACTGCACAGATTGTGGGGTCTTAGTTCCCTGACCAGGAATCAAATCCACACTCCCTGCCTTGGAAGGGCAGAGTCTTAACCACTGGACCACCAGGGAAGTCCAGTGTGCTCGTTTTAGAATGAACATTGGCAGAGAGTCTCTGAGGGGACCAGAGGCTACAGAGAGGCTTCTCTGGGCATCTGCTTTAAGGCTCACTTCCAATGTGTGCAAAAAAAAAAAAAAAAACAAACAAACAACTTCAAGGGGAGATTGTGCCCAAGCATCACCTCGGAACATCCCCACAAAATCCAGTCTTCCTTCCTTCTTTCATGCAACAAATCTTCCTCGAAAATCTACTGCATGCCATGTACTAGCGGTGACAGTGGGTGGTGAGGAAGGTCTTCCTGCCCAAGGCAGTGCTACAGCAGCCTCTGTGGGAAAAGCCTTCAGGCAGAGGGTGCAGCAAGTGCACAAGCCTCAAAAGGGCTCAGCAGTTCATTTTATTATTATTATTTTAATCCATGAGACACTGTTATTTTATATATATATATAGGATAATGTCTCATCTATTATATATATGTAACAATGTCTCATCTATTATATATATGTGTGTGTGTGTGTGTGATACATTGAATATATACAATGAATATATATATTCATTCGGGACCTTAGTTCCTCAACCAGGGATTGAACCATGCCCCCTGCAGTGGAAGTGTAGACTCCTAATCACTGGACCACCAGGGAAGTCGCAGGGCTCAGCGTTTTAGAGCAACAGCAGAAGTGTGTAGAGAGATGGAGAAGGTAAGAGATGAGGTTACAGTGCCAGGGAGGGTCTGGTCATATGGAAGACTTTTGTAAAGTCTTTTATAGACTTTTATATCAGACTGATATTTTATATATATATAATATTAGTTATGTATAATTATGATAATATAATTAATATTATATCAGTTATATATCATATTATAAAATTAAGTAAGGTAAGGGCAAAGGCAGAGGCATCTCTAAAGTGGCAAGGAAGGTCTCTGGTAGGGTGACATTTGAGCAGAAACCTGTGTTGAGTGCAGGAGCAGAACATGAGGATAATTGGGCATTCTGGAAGAGCAGTCAGCAAGTGCAAAGGCCCTGGGGTGAGGCTGTGCCTGACCTGTTTGCAGAACCGCAGGGAAACCAGGAGGCTGGGGTGGAGTGGATGAGGGGGGAGCACGGGAAAAACAGTTCAGGGAATCAGTACTGGCTGTGTTGCATACGGTAATGTGTGTGTGCTAAGTCACTCAGTCATGTCCCACTCTATGTGACCCTATGGATCATAGCCTGCCAGGTTCCTCTGTCCATGGGGATTCTCCAGGCAAGAATACTGGACTGGGTTGTCGTGCCCTCCTCCAGGGGATCTTCCTGACCCAGAGATCAAAAACACATCTCTTGTGTCTCCTGCATTGGCAGGTGGGTTCTTTACCACTAGCGCCACCCGGGAAGCCCATACAGTAAAGAGGCTGGAATTTACTCTAAGCAAGGTAAGAGCCAGGAGGGACTGAGGGTAGAGGAGGAACAGAATCTGACAGAGATGGGCAAGGCATCGGACCCATCCCTGCCTGGGGCAGCCAGGCCTGGCCTCTGGTCAGAACAGGTTTCAGGCCTGAGGGGCTCCTCTGACCCTTTGCCATGCGGGGGCGTTGGCGGGGGGCGGGGAGTGGGGGGAGAGAGGGCGGAGCCAAGGGCGAAAGCCCGCCCCTCCTTCCCGGAGGCCTGCGGGCAGCGGTCTCCTGTCCAGGGCAGGAGGATGTTCTCACTGACTGACGGGGAGGAAACAGTGCATCCCACATCAAAAGGGGGCCTGGGTGGTTCCCACGCTCCAGCATCGTGGGAACCTTGGTACCCCGGGTTCTCGCAGGGGCCTGCAGACTGAGAGAGCTGGGGGCCACCTGGGGACTGTCCCCCAGCTTGCCGATGGGTAAATACAAAACAGCCTCACCATCACACCTTACTCACAACCCTCCTCCCAGGAGCAAGACTGATTTTCGTAACCCAGAGCTCTGTGGTTTTTAAAGGGTGCCAGAGATTGGAGGACTGCTAAGGTCTAAAATAGTCCCTTTCTGGGGTCCCCTCACCCCCTTTCTAACTCCCTGGCCAAAGGCATGGAGCATGACCAGTGTCATGAGCCAGACCAGACTTTGTGCTTCATATAGACCTGAGGTAGCCAACTGTCCTTGCTGGTTGGTAGAGGCTCCCCCGGAAATCTGTGCTGATGATTTTACTTGGCTCGAGAGAGTGCTGTGATGGATTAGTGATGTCTGCCACAGGTAGGAGACAAAAGGTGGTGGTCTTCATGCTAAATATTTTTCTTTCCACCCATTTTACAGAGCCCTGGAGAGAAAGAAGGATTGTTTTCTCATGAGATAGGAGGGAAGGAAGGAAGGAACAAAGGGGACGGGGAAGCCCTGGATATATAGAGGACCTTAACAGTTTGTCTATACTGGAAGTGTTTTAAGGAATTCCCTGGCTGTCCAGTGCTTAGGACTCCACACTTCTACTTCAAGGGACATAGGTTCAATCCTGGTCAGGGAACTAAGATTCCCTGCTAAGATTGCCAATAATATTAACAACAATAATACAATACAAGTGTTTCAAAGGACAGCAGAAAGAAGAGAAGCCAGATGTGCCTCCATGCTGTCTTATAAGAGGATTGGGGGCTCCCCTGTTGGTCCAGTGGTTGAGACTCTGTGCTCCCACTGTGCAGGGGGTGTGGGTTTGATCCCTGGTCAGGGCACTAAGATTCCACATACTGTGCAGTGTGGCCAAGAACAACAAAAAAAGAGGATGGAGGGGGATGAGATTAGGGTGGTGGTCTCCCTTCAGGAATGTCCCAGAGGAGTATGACAGATCCCAGGAAGGGGGAGATGGATCCCCCATCCCTTGGGTCTCGGCTGCAAGGAGGAGAAACTCAAGACATCCCCACTCTCACCCCTGCAACAGACTATGAGCTTTGCATGTTTTATCCCATTGAACCTTTGCAAGACTCTATTCCCATTACACACGGGGAAACTGAGGCACAGCATCTTTCCCCTGTCACACCTCAGCTGCCCAAGCCTGGGGGCCCCATGGTACCTCTCCTCTGTTCCACCTCCCTCAGGAGCTGTGTTCAGTGACTCCAGGTCACCAGAGTGTTTGGAGACCCCGATGTCTGCTCCAGATGCTGCCACCCCGCTCAGGGGTGGGGTCTGGGAGGGGTATCCCAGCTGACTGGGTGTAAGCCTGTGACGCTGGGCAGGCACTAAATGATGGCTGTGTGCCGTGCATGTGTGTGTTACTGTGTGTGTACAGTGGGAGCCTCCCAGCCAAGTGTCTGCATGTCAGTGTGGGGGAGTGTAGGTCAGAGTGTGTGGACTAGTCTGTCCCACCCGGCTTCTCCTGTCCAATTGAATATCTTTGTGGTGTCTGCACGTGGGTATCTCTTTGGGCGCTATGTTCCCTGGAGTGTGTGAGTACATATTTCTGTGGTGTTCTCTGTGTAGAAGTGTGTCTGTGTCTAGACCTGTGTGTGTTCATGGAGTGTGTTCCCTGAGGTGTGTCTGTGTGTATGTGTGCATGGTGTGTATTCCCTGGTGTGTGTGTGTTTGTGTGCAAGAGTGTAGCATGTTCCCCAAGTATTCGTGTATCTGTATCTCTATACAGGAAGGGGGCCTCCTGGGTTGTGGGCACACTTGTGTGTGCGTGTAACTATCATTTGATCCCTGGAGTGTGTTTGTACATGGAGGGGGTGGCATGTTTGCAGGGGTGTATGCCGGTCCGTGCAGTGTTTTCCATGCGTGCACGAAGCTGTGTTCTATTGCACTTGGCATGTTCCCTATACATGTGCATGCATATACAGCCCACGTTCCGAGGGTGTGTGTGTGTATGTTTCTGGACCCACTGCAGCAGCACACAAACCTGCCAGGTGTACCACTGGCTTAAAGACACCTTCCCCTCAGCTCACTGGTGCCGACTGTGCCTGCCGGGGCAGGTGTCCAAACGGCACTGACTGGGCTCAGACCTGAGCAGGCATGCCAAGGGCGCTGCTACAGCAGCGCCTTCCCCAGCTGTCACTGCCCCCACCCCTTCCTGTACTTCCTCCTGCAACAACTCCAGGCCCTTTAGGCTGCCCCTGGCTTTTTTTTTTTTTTTTTTTTTTTTGTGTCAGGTCTTACTTGCAGCATGGGGAGTCTTCCTTCTACTTCCCTGACCAGGGATCAAACCCAGGACTCCTGAATTGAGAGCATGGAATCTTAACCACTGGACCACCAGGCAAGTCCCTGGTCCCTGGCTTTCATTACACGCCTTTTCCTTATCAAAACTTCCCCATCCAATTTCATGCCCATCCACAGAAAGATACCAGTTCACCCACAAAGCTAAACCCTGAAGTCTGGACTCAGATGGGTGCATTGTACAGATCACAGGCCTCCTCCTTCAACCCTCCTGAGAGGTATTATCATCCTCATTTTACAGATAAGGAGACTGAGGAGCACAGAGGTTAAGTGACTCTCCCAAGCTTATCACTGCAATGCCTTAGTGGTTTCCTCTCCAAGATGGTGAGAAGTTACACCATGACTTAGTGGGCTGAGGTGCAAAAGAGGTGAAATTAACCAGGATTACACAGTGATGGTGATATGATGGTGCTTGTTGCTGTTCACTCAGTCATGTCTGACTCTTTGCGACCCAATGGACTGCAGCATGCCAGGCTTCCCTGACCTTCACCATCTCCCAAAGCTTGCTCAAGCTCATGTCCATGGATTTGGTGATGCCATCCAACCATCTCATGCTCTGTTGTCCCCTTATCCTCCTGCCTTCAATCTTTCCTAGCATCAGGGTCTTTTCTAATGAATCGACTCTTCGCATCAAGTAGCCAAAGTATTGGAGATTCAGCATCAGTCCTTCCAATGAATATTCAGGATTGTTTTCCTTTAGGATTGACTAGCTTGACCTCTTTTCAGTTCAGGCAAGAATACTCGAGTGGGTTGCCCAGAGATCGAACCCATTTCTCTTGTGTCTCCTGCATTGGCAGGCAGGTTCTTTACCACTAGTGCCACCTGGGAAGCCCAATGATGGTAGTGATGATGGTTAAAACTATGAGTCTGTAGTAGGTACTAGGAAATGTGCTCAGCCTTTTACATGTAGAATTTCACTGACTCTTCACAGCATATATAAGGTAGGTGCCATTAAAAAAAAAAAAAGTGAAGATGTTAGTTGCTTAATTGTGTCCGACTCTTTGTGACCCCATAGACTGTAGCCCACCAGGCTCTTCTGCCCATGGAATTCTCAAGGCAAGAATACTGGAGTGGGTAGCCATTCCTTTCTCCAAGGGATCTTCTTGAAAAGGAGGTGCCATATTATCCCCATTTAACTGATGAGGAAACACATTTACAAGAGATGTGGTGATGTGCCTTTGTGTTGAAGTGAAGTTGCTCAGTCGTGTCCAACTCTTTGTGACCCCATGGATTGTAGCCTACCAGGCTTCTCTGTCCATGGGATTTTCTAGGCAAGAGTACTGGAGTGGGGTGCCATTTCCTTCTCCATCCAGCTGCTTAATGGTTGAGCTGAAATATGAAAGCAGCTCTGAATGATTCCAAAAGCCAGATCTCTTCAGAAGGAAGAGCAAAGAGGGGAGGCAAGCTACATTTTCCTGAGACCTTTTCATGTGAAGAGGGGATAATGCCTTAGTCACCAGAACTGCCAGCAATACATACTCCAGAGGGGGAAAACGTTCAGCATCCAGTGTCTTTGGAAAACCTGGATTAGCCTCAGCTAACCTGTTTCCTTATGCAGGACTTATCAGAGCCTTTAATACATTCACATACATTGTGAATGTCCTAGTGGGAGACAGTGAAGTGGCTCCTTGCTGCTGCTACTGCTGCTAAGTCGCTTCAGTCGTGTCCGACTCTGTGCGACCCCATAGACGGCAGCCTACCAGGCTCCCCCGTCCCTGGGATTCTCCAGGCAAGAACACTGGAGTGGGTTGCCATTTCCTTCTCCTATGCATGAAAGTGAAAGTGAAGTTGCTCAGTCGTGTCCGACTCCCAGCGACCCCATGGACCGCAGCCTACCAGGCTCCTCCGTCCGTGGGATTTTCCACGGGAGTGGAAATGGAGTGGGCTGCCATTGCCTTCTCCAGAAGTGGCTCCTTGGTGATCCCTAAATGTTTCTTTCCCAGAACTTTTATGGGTATCAGCAAACTTTGAGAGAAGTTTGGCTAAAGTCACGAATAGTTGGGTTTCAGACACAATAGTCAGTGAAAAGTAACAGTTGGGAGCCAACTTCTCTCACCTGGGAGGTCAGCTGTGGAGTGGGAGAGGGTCAGTACTAAGGGTTCATTCCATTATCACGGGGTGGGGGGCGGAGGTCCTCGCCACACCCCACCCGATAATACTGACAGAAGGCTGTCAGAGTAGGAATGGAATTCTCTAGTGGTCATTCTAGATGACTGGGGCAGTCACAAAGGAGTCAGAGCATGCTCACGAGCCAGAGCAGGGCCCCCTGATCTGGTCTTGGGAGGCTACAGTCTCTTCTCTTCTCCTCTCAGGGTCCCCGCGCTCCCGGTGAAGAACTTGAACGGTACAGGGCCAGTCCACCCGGCCCTGGCAGGTGAGGTCCAGTCAAGGACGGAAAAGAAGGGCGGGGCCCACAAGGTGGCAGCCCCACCTGTCTGCCCGTTGACTCCGCCCTTGGTGGGCGTGGCCAAGAGGGCACATCCCCTACCATTGGGCTACAACTCTGGGGTGGGCGGGGCCGTCAGAAGGCTCTCAACTTGGCTTCAACTTCGGGTGAGGCTGAGTGGGCACAGTCCATGGGACACACCCCATCCACCCATCCGAGGATTCCTGGGTGTACCAGGTGGGCGGAGTCTGGGGAGAGACCCCAAGGGTCCTCTCGACGATGGGAGAGCAGGGTGAATAGGGCCTGGATGAGCACCCCGCCCCCTGACTATCGCTGCTCGGCGTCCCGTAGGGATGACTGGGATCCTGCTCTGCGCCGCGGGGCTGCCCGTCTGCCTGACCCGGGCCCCCAAGCCCATCCTGCACCCACCACCGGTGAGCAAGAGCGACGTCAAGCCCGTGCCTGGCGTGCCTGGGGTGTGCCGCAAGACCAAGAAGAAGCACCTGAAGAAGAGTAGGCCTCCTAAGCTAGACCCTGACCCCTGCACTAACCCTGCTAACCCATCTGAGCTCTTCTGGCCCCATCCACCACCAACTCCGATTACATAAAACCTCAAGCAACCCCTGACATGTGACTCCCACCAGCCCTTACAGCTTCTGAGCCTACCCCTCTGACCCCTGACTCTGTCTTGAGCCATGCCCTCAGGGCTAGACTCTGGGTACAGTCAAGCCCAGCCCAATTCTGTCCTTGCAGGTAAGAACCCTGAAGATGTGGTTCGAAGGTACATGCAGAAGGTGAAGAACCCACCTGATGAGGTGAGCCCCTGGGCAAGGAGGAGGGGCGGAGGGCAGGCAGCCACCCCTCCAGAGATGGAGACCCCAGCACCCCGCTCCTTGTGAGGTTCTGTGTGTTTCAGCCTTTTCTTCCAGTTTGTGGGTTTGCCTTCTCACTGTCTTTACAGCATCTTTTGATAAACACCAACGCTACATTTAACAGAATCACATTTATCAACCTTTTGATGATCAACAGTTTTTGCATCTTATTTTTACCCATCTTTTTCCACCAAATGTATTTAAGCTTTGTTTTCGGTAGTTAAGCCTTGAATATGTCTGGAGGGAGTGTGAGGGAACCATCTCTTCCTCTGCCATGCACCTGAATTCAGTACCTGGGGGTGTCCCCTCCCTTTGACAGATGGAGGCCAGAGAGGGGGCGGTCTGCTGCTCTTGAGGGGGTTGAGGGTCTGGCCCCTGCTGAGGGCCAGTGCTGACATAGGGGTGTCCTGCCCTCCTCAGTCCTCAGTCTCCTCTCTGTGCTCCCCCCGACCCCAGGACTGCACCATCTGCATGGAGCGGCTGGTCACGGCCTCTGGCTACGAGGGCGTGCTTCGGCACAAGGGTGTGCGACCTGAGCTCGTGGGCCGCCTGGGCCGCTGCGGCCACATGTACCACCTGCTGTGCCTCGTGGCCATGTACTCCAATGGCAACAAGGTGGGCTGGCGGGCGGGGGAGCAGGCAGGAGGGCCGGATGTACTCCAATGGCAACAAGGTGGGCTGGCGGGCGGGGGGAGCAGGCAGGAGGGCTGGGGAGGGGCCCAGACACCTGGGAACCTCACAGCCACCCCCCACTCTCCGCCCCAGGATGGCAGCCTGCAGTGCCCCACCTGCAAGGCCATCTACGGGGAGAAGACGGGCACTCAGCCGCCCGGGAAGATGGAATTTCACCTCATCCCTCACTCGCTGCCTGGTTTCGCTGACACCCAGACCATCCGCATCGTCTATGACATCCCCACCGGCATCCAGGTGAGCCCTCAGGCCCCTGACTTTGAACTCGCCAGCAGTTCCCCACTGCCATCTGTGGTTCAAGCCCCCTGCTGCCCCTCCCCACAGGGCCCTGAGCACCCCAACCCAGGCAAGAAGTTCACTGCAAGAGGCTTCCCACGCCACTGCTATCTGCCCAACAACGAAAAGGGCCGGAAGGTGGGTGCCGCGAGGGCAAGGGGATGTGGGAGCAGGCCGGGGCCGCAGCACTGACCATAGCCATCTAGTGTGCGTATGTCTAGCCCTGCCAGAGACCTCAAAACCTCATTTCATTGACCAGCCCGCTGAGGTCGTCTTTTTAGAGCTAAACAAAGCCTCAGAGAGGGCAAGTCATTTGTCCGAGGTCACACAGCAAGGTCACACAGGAGCCTGGATTTGAACCCAAGCAGTCTAGACTCTTCACCGCCACACCAGAAGAGTGTCGGCTTTTACTTTTTGTTTTTCAAAAGAAGCCAGAAATTCTGATTTTCACGTGAAACCTTCAGGTTTTTGAATACTGCCAACGAAGGAACGAAGTGGCTATTTAACACAGTGTGAGGTTCAAGCCAAACACAGCTGAGGGTCATCAGTTTGAGACCCTTCACCCCAAAGAAATAGGCTGATAACATGGAAAGTGGTTTTACGGGAGGAGCTCAGAGTGGGAGTCAGTCTAGGGAAGGAAGTGAGCACGCCAGGTGGCCACGGAGAATCCTGCAGGGTAACCTCAGGGTGGGCGAGGAGGGACTCAAGTCGTGGGCTGTGCTGCCTGTGACCCTTGCTCTCTTCGCCCCCATGCCCCCATTTGCCCCGCCCCTTGCCCCGCCCTCCAGGTGCTGCGGCTGCTCATCACCGCCTGGGAGCGGAGACTCATCTTCACCATAGGGACGTCCAACACCACAGGCGAGTCGGACACCGTGGTGTGGAATGAGATCCACCACAAGACCGAGTTTGGATCCAACCTGACGGGCCATGGCTACCCGGACGCTAGCTACCTAGACAACGTGCTGGCGGAGCTCACAGCTCAGGGTGTGTCTGAGGCTGTGGCCAAGGCCTGAGATCCGAGGCTGCCCACCTTCCCTCCTGCTTTGCCCCTGATCCGGCACATGCCTCCCTCCACCCGCCGGGTGTGTCCTGGCGGCCCAGGTTCAGGGCTGGGGAGGAGCCTGCAGGAGGAGCCAGGAGCGTTCAGGGGATTTGGCTGGTAGCAGTTGGGATGATGGGAGGATAGCAGGCCAGCCGGCTTCGACCCTAGCTCCCCTGAGAGGGTCGCAAGGGTGTACCGGAAACCATAGCAACCTCCCTGCTAAAAAGACAGAGCCCCACCCCCTCACACAAACACACGTGTCCTGTTGAACACATGCACGCACACCCACGTGCCTCTACTTACCCCCAGACTGGGGGGGAAGAGACAGAAAGACCCCTGTGATACCCCATGTGGATTCCCATCTGTGTTTCTATCGCATCTGTACAGGCTTGTCTGCAAGCAGGGGATCAGGGCTAGCACCTGGGGGCCCAGTAGGGCTCCAGGAGAAAAGGGGGCACTTGGGAAGCTCAGTCTCCTCCCATCTCTGCCGCCCACTGATGGCCCACGGGGTGGAAGCCCCCAGATATTCAGCAGCTTTGCAAAAGGACAGGACAGGGAGACAGACTAGGAGAATCTTATTTTGTGCTTATGTCTCTTCATCCTTCTGGGACCCTGACCTCCTCCCCTCCCATCCCCAAGCCTTATGTCTGTCCCTGATAAAGGCACTGTTTTCCTTTCTTCCCCACCCCATTCTCTCCACCAAATCACTCCTAACATCAAGATCCAAAGGCTGGAGCTTCTGGCTTCAGGAGCGAGACGAGTCAGGCCTGGCTTAGGCCAGCAGGTTTAAAAAGCAGACCAGACAGCAAAGAGTCCATTTCCCTTTCCTCAGGAGTGGGCAGTGGGGTGGCTGATAGTCTCAGCCAACCAGGGGCCTGTTGCCCAGGCAACTCACCAGCTCCGCCTCTGTTGATTGGCTGCCATGGTGGAAGTCAGCCAAGATTTAAAGGGACGCCAGCGATTGCTCTTTTGAAAATCTACCAGTCCCACTGTGGGTGGAGAAATAAATGGTCTTTCTCCTCCTCAACTGGGTCTTTTCCTGTCAAGAAGGGGCGTGGGTGGCTCTGTTTCTGGGGGACTTCAGTCCATCCCATGGGAGAGCTTGCAACAAAATGGTGACTCAAGACCACTGTCCCTCTCAGGCTTGGGCAGCTGGAGATGGAGGGTCCCCACGCTTCTCTTGTCCTGGGGGTGTGATGGTGGCAGAGGCAGACCCTCCCAATCCTAGTCCCAAAGAGGGTACAAGTTGAAGGTCTGTTCTCAAGCACAGGTGCAAGGCAATGCACGCAGTTCCCGGGTTCAATGACTAGGAATGAGGAACTCAGGCTGGGAACCTCCAGGAAACAGTGGGGGAGCTGGGAGACGCCGTGATGGCTTGCTGGAACCTCAGAATCCCAGTCTCTGCCCTCAGGGAGGAGGACCAAGTTCTGTCTAGGAAAAGACAAGGACCTGTCCCAGGATCTGCCCCAAGTCTATCAACCTCTCACATCCCAGGAGGCTGGGAGGCTGTAGTGAATGCTGCAGCTCCAGGCGACCCCTGCTGGGCACCTTTGGGATAGCACCGCATCTTTCCTGGTCCTTAAGGTTTCTGTCCTACCCTCTAGTTACACAAAACGGGAAATGAATATTTGGAGACCCTTCCAATCCTGCCAGTTGGGTTCCCCAACATCTTAACTTCTGCGATTCATTCTCAAACAAAAGCTAACCTCAATATAAAATCGCCCAGCCCCGTGATCCTCAAATCTCACATGCAATCCACATCACCTGTGGAACTTGCTGAAAGCCCAGATGCCTGCCCTCATGCTCCTCAGATTCTGATTCAGTTGATCCAGGAAGCTGAATTTCCAGTAGATACTCTGAGGATAGGGTATCCAGTAGATACTTCTCCCACAGGGTATCTGTACCACAACTGAGAAATCCCTCCCTGCTTCCTACGCTATCGCCATGGAACCCATTTTGAAAATCACACATATCAACTCACTCACCCATTTTATACAGGGTAAACTGAGGCTCAAAGAGAGGGAAATAGCCTGGCCTGAGGTCTCTCAGGCTTCAGGGGTCTGGGTCAGGCACTGGGCTCTCAGCCTCAGTTATTCCTGGGGGCCCCTGATGGTAGAAGCTTGTGGTTAGGATTCTTGGCCAAGGACAGGGTTCAGGAGGATCAATGAGGTTACAGGGATTGGCAGACATGAAAATAGGAAGGGGTTGAGCCCATTTTAGTGCTTGTCTGGGGCAACAAGGCCACATGGGCATCAGGGATTCAGGTACAGCTGTATCTAGCAGGTCAGGGCCAGGCTGCCCTTGTCAGTGTGGGTAGAGGCCAGTCCAGTGAAGCAGAGAACTCAAGCTAAGCCAAGTAAGTCAGATTCCTTATTCCATCCACTCCAGTCTGCCTCAACCCAGAGGATGAGATCATTCAGTGCAAGGCTGGTCCCCAGCCAAAGGACTTCCATGCCTGGGTTCTGGGCTTAGGACACATGGGACTAGGATATCTCTAGGAGCCTGCAAGTCACAGCATCAGTGAGGTACAGGGCAGCCATGAGGGGATTCCTGGGCCAGGGGATGTTGAGAAGGGCCCAATGGCTCCTTCCTCCTCTTTCCAGGCTGACTCTGGCATCTCCTTACGGCCTCAGGGGACCCGAAACCACCTTCCCCTGCTCCTGCTGCTGGAACTCCTCGTGGGCTTGGTCCAGGTCTGTGAGCACCTCCAGCAGGCGGGCAGCTGCCTCCCTCTGCCGAGCCAGGGCATCAGTACAGGCCCCTGGGAGAGAGAAGAGGAGGCCATAGGGTTTCAGCCAGGCCATGGCAGGCTGCTCTAATTCAGATTCAGTGGCTTCCTCAGACTCTGGATGTGCCTGGTGCCCCAAGAATCCTAAAATGTGCCAGAGCCGGGCACATGCAGCTCCCCGACCTGCTGGTGGATTGCAAACAGGAGAGTGGGGGTGAGGGAGAAGGGGCTCAGAGACTGGGGTGGGAGGTTCTTGGCAAATTGTGGGAGGTACCAGAGAAGAGAAAGATAAGGGATTTCCTTATCCCCTTACCTTCCATAGCACTGGAGCCCTGCTCTGTGGCTGCCTCCAGAGTTGTATCCATGTTGGAATCCTCAAGAAATTTCATCCTGAAAGTTAAGAGGGAGAAAACCAGGCTGGTCCCTGACTCCCAATCCTGCTCTCGAACCCAGAAATTCTGCTGGTTGAAGGAGACATTACAGGTTCCCATTAAGTCATCACCATTGCCATCATCATCACAGCAAACATAGTGTCTGATACTATTCCAAACCCTTTCCATGTATAAACTCATTTAATTAGCACAAAACACAGGTGGATATTTATTAGTAGCTCCATTACACAGATGACCACTGAGACAGAGAGAGCTAAAGCAACTTGCCTAAGGTTGCACAGCATAATAATAATTGTTACCCTTTATTATTAGAGAGGGTATTATATTTCATATTTTTATTATATAGAAAGCTAACTATGTGTCCAGGCACCTCCAAAGTGCTTTACCTGTATGAGTTCATTCGGTCCTCAGGACAACCCCATGAGGTAAGGACTGTTGGTACCCTAATTTTCCAGACTGAGAAAACTGAGGTACAGAGAAGGTAAGCAACTCGCCAGAGTTCCACACAGCCAGTCCAGGATTTGAACCCAGGCAGGCCAGCTTCAGGACTCACACTGTAAGCTGGAACAAATCTCCATCACTGAGTTACAGTGACCCTGAGATCAACCAATAGGGGGTGGGAACACACATCCACATTTGATGCCTGTGTCTCGGGAGTCCTGGGTATCAGAGGATCTCAAGATCCATGGGACTTCCCTGGCAACCCAGGGGTTAAGACTCTGAGCTTCCAATGTCAAAGGCGAGGGTTCAATCCCTGGTGGGGGAACTAAGACCCTACATGCCGCCGTGGCATGGCCAAAGTGAAAAAAAAAAAAAAAAAAAAGTCCCAAGATCTAGTTCCGTATCAGAGCCCACCTGAGGATGGCAACAGTCCTGCCCTAGAGCCTGTCCCCACCCAGAAGCTCATCAGAGGCACATGGGAAGAATGAACCGGTGATCATGGGGTAGGACCCACCTGAGCCGGTCCCGCCCCAGAAGCAGCTGCCGATACACCATCTGGGTCTCAGCATCAGGATCCAGCGGGTCACTCCAGTCCCCCAGGGTGACGGCCGAGTGCGTGCGGCTGCAACCGGAAGCTGGGGGCGACACAGCGGCATCATCTGTAGCTTCACATTCCCCTTCCAGAGCCTCCACGGCCATGCCCTGCCCCTTAGACTTCTAAAACCACTCTTCAAACCTACTGCTTCCTTCCAGCAGCACTGCCCCTGCCTTCACCCAACAGAGCAATAGCCTCCCTTCTCTCTATAACCCTCCCACACTCTAGGCTCAGCCACACAGACCTTTCTCGAACCTTCAGCCTGTCTTTGCTCTGCCTGAAACATTCTTTCTTCCTCTGTTCCTTTCTCCAGCTTCACTACTTAACTCTTACTTTTCTCACAGGTCACACTTGAGCCACACTTCCTCCAGGAAGCCCTTCTTGCTGTCCTACCCTAGGGCTGGGCCAGAGGGGTTCACTGGCATCTCAAAAGCCTCATCTTGGCATTTGTAACACTGTATTACAATTGTCTCGTTATTCATTTATTTTCCTGAGAACAAACCTGGCATTTGGTAGGCACTTGAAAAAAAGTATCTGTGTGCCAGGCAGTGTTCTAATCGTTTTGCATATATCAACTTATTTAATCCTCACAGCAGCCCTACAAGGTGGACATTATCATCCGGCCCATTTTACATTTGAGGAGACTAAGTCAGAGAGAGGTTAAGTTACTTGCTCAAGGTTGCAGGGCAGCCCAGGCGGAGGTGGGACACCCTGTGATTGACAGGTGTGGAGGGCGGAGCCTGAGCCCGCCCTGCCCCACACCTGAGCGCTCGGTCTGGAGGCAGCAGGTCCAGTGCCCGCTGCGGAAGGCACCGGGGTGGCAGGAGGCCAACTTGTCCGGGTTGGGGGCGCTGGCCTTGCGCAGGGCCGACAGCCATTGGTTGAGCTCGTTCACGTTCTGCGGGGAGATGGAGGGGCAGTCAGAGAAGGGTTGGGACCCCAAAGGCGCCCTCTGCTCCTCCCCCATGCTGACGGCCCTCACCTTGCACTGGAGGTAGGTGGTGTGCGGCGCCCCCGCGCTGTCCTGCGTCACCACCTGCATCACGTGCGGCAGCTGGAAGGCGCCCTCGTCCACGCGCTCCACGGCTCGAATGTGCGACACGGGGATGGAGGAGCGCATCTGGGAGAGAGGGCTGTCGCTGCAGGGCGGGCTAAGGCCAGGGGCCAGGGAGACCAGGCCTGGGGACAGCTTTCCTATGGGTGTGTGCCATGGGCAGTGTGTTCCGGCATGGGGACAGTCAGCCTTGGGCATCTGTGCCATGTGCGTGTCCACTTGGCAGCCCTGTGAGTCCCGCAATCACTCTCTCAGTGATAACTTCTCTGGGCATCAGTTTCCATCATCATCACCATCACCATGGCAACCCTTGCTACTGCACTTGGGATGTGGTTCTACGCACTCTACACCTACCAACTTATTTCATCATGACAACCGATTTCTGAGGCCAGGTCTATCATTCCTCCCATTTTACAGATGAGAAGACTGAAGCATAAGAGCATAAAGGACCCTCCAGAGGCCACTCAGCTGGTGGAGCCAGAATTGGAGAGGGAGTTGAACTAGAATCTACACTCTGCTGATAAAGTAGAAAGAATAAGTGTGGACACCGTCTCCAGTGGTAGCTGTTATGATTCGTGGGTGTGCAGACACAGAAATGGGCAGATCCCCGTGGTGTCTCAGTTTGAGCTAGACTTGAATGGCAGCCCCATGCGAGCAGGGAGTTTGTGTTTTGTTCAGTGCAGTATCTCCAGCACCTAGAACACTGCATGGTACATAGTAGGTACTCGATAAGTGCTTGATGGGTGAATGTACCTTTGGGTGAGAGATCCAATTTTCTGTGAGTCTCTATAGCACTTGGGTGCATGGGTAGTTCAGTGGTAGAATTCTTGCCTGCCACGTGGGAGGCCCAGGTTCAATTCCAAGCTCATGCAGCCACAGCATCCCCTTTGGGCTTCCCAGGTGGGGTTAGTAGTAAAGAACCTGCCTGCCAATGCAGGAGACAAGAGAGACTCAGATTTGATCCCAGGGTCAGGAAGATCCCTTGGAGGAGGGCATGGCAACCCACTCCAGTATTCTTGCCTGGAGCATCCCATGGACAGAAGAGCCTGGCACGGTACAGTCCATAGGCTCACAAAAGAGTTGGACATGACCAAAGTGACTTAGCATGCATGGTATGTGGGCAGAGACCTGTGTGTAAACACCTGAGGAGGGCTAAGCATTGTCCATGCCCTGGGAGTGTCCACATCTGGGCGGGTACATCCCAGCCACCACAGGTGCACATGCTGAAGATCGTCCGATGGTGCGTGTGTTTGCCTGTCCCTATTCTGTGCCCACCTGGACCCACAGGTATAAGCAGAGCCTGGCCTTAGAATTTGAGTTTGCTAAGCTGCCTTGGGACCTTGGGCAAGTCCTTGTCCCCTCCTGGGCCTCAGTATCCCCCTGGGTACAAAGAGGCAGCTCTGTGAGGGAGGCCACTGTGGAAGTCCCTCCACCGCGGACTGGAGCCCCACCTGCAACTCAGGACTCTTGGAGTAGGACAGCGTCTCCCCGCTGAGCCGGAAGTAGCGCTTCTTGAAGGCAAAGCGTGTGGCCAGGCCGGCAGGCTCCTCCTTGCGCTTGAGCAGGTAGCCTTCTCGGACAGTCATTGAGGGCGGGACCAGGGCCCTGGCTGGGCCCCCAGCCTCTGGAAAATGGGGAGAGGGGACTGGGAACCCTTCCCACCCAGGCTCCACCTTCTGAGGGTCTCATGGAGGAGCGGGATTCTTGGCTCCCTGAGATGGGGGAGGATGAATAAGATGGACTCTACTTTCTCCAAAGGGAATGGTATGATTGAGGGCTGAGTAAGGGAATGGGGGTGGCAGGGAGTGGGGGCCCCAAAGTTGGCCTTGGTGATCCCTTTCCAACTTGAGGGATGTACAGGCACCAGCAGGAGGAGCCACACTTTACGGAGTCAGTCCAGGGAATGACTGGATGCTAGTCACTATGCACTGGATCTAGCTACTCTCAGGGGATCCAGACACAGGCCCCCCCACCCCCAGCATACAGGGACCCCACCAGGCCACAACCAGGCCTCCACATTTCCACAGGGTGCTCCTAGGTGATTCGGACCCAAGTATTTCATGACCTGGGCCCTGCATTATGATATAGACTCATCCCTAACTCCTCTGCTTAAAACTATCCCATGGGGAGTTCCCTGGGGGTCCAGTGGTTAAGAATCTACCTGCCAATTCAGGGGACATGGGTTCTATTCCTGGTCAGCGAACTAAGATCCCACATGCCTCGGGACAACTAAGCCTGTACAACTACTGAGCCCACAGGCCACAGCTAAGACCTGATGCAGCCAAATAAATAAATACGCTTAAAGATTAATAAAATGAATCTACCCTGTGGTTCCACTTCACTCCAAGTAAAAGCCAAAATCCTTCCAGCAACCCCACATGACCTGCCCCCTCACCTCTCCTCCACTCCCTCTCGTTCATTCTTCTTCACTGGCACCCCCTCACTGTCCACCCCAGGGCCTTTGCACACACTGTCCCAAGCCCGAAACACTTTCCCACGATCCTCACTGCTTCCTCTCTGTTCTCTTTCAGGTCTTTGCTCTAATATCACCCTGGGGAGGCCATTCCTGGCCACCCACTCTAAAAGGCTGATCTGCCACCCCCAGCCCAATATTCCCTTCCTTCCTCTATTTTTTCTCCTTAGCACTTATGTTTCCCTAACACACCATATGATTTGCTAACTCATCTTGTTTACTGCCTGTTGTCTCCACTAGAATAAAACTTCCACATGAGCAGGAGCTTCTTCTGCCTCACCCACTGCTGTGTGCCCAGACCCTGGAACGGTATCTAGGACATAGCAGGCACTTAATAAATATCTGTCAATGGAGTGAGGGCCATGCCACGATCCCCTCTCACATCTCCACAGGGGCTGAAACGGTCTGGAGGGCCTGCATCTGTTCATCCCTGGGCCCTAGCACAGTATATACCAGGAGGGGTTCATTGACTGACTAGCTGACCCACAGGTGCACAGTCTCGGTGAGTGCTGGGGTGGGGGAGGGGGTGGTGGACAGGTAGGTCCTGAGGTCCCATAGAGTGACAAGTTGGCTGTGGCAGGGCCATGGGAACTCACCCTCCTTCCCATCCACGTCCACCAGCTGGTCCAGGAAGTCTCTCACCCTGGAAATACTCTGCAGCAGGAAGGGGTGTAGGGGGGCCATCCATGGCTCCTTGCCCTGGCCCAGCTGCTGGCCCAGATTTCCGATGCTCTGCACAGCCTGGAGCAAAGGAGCAGGGGGCGCTGCCAGGGCCAAGGTCACTGCAGCGGGGGAAGGCCTCTGTGGACCCAGAAGAGCCCCAGAGTCCTGGCTCCCAAATCAGTGCCCAACGAAAGGAGAAAGTGATACAAACACCTGCCTGAAAAGATATCTGTCCCTCTCTGTGCACAGATGTGTATCCCCAGTGCTTTTATTCTGTCCCCCATCTAGAACCCAAATTACCTCATTCAGGACTGCTTGATCTCATCATACATACTTGAGCCCATCAGAACCTCCAAATGTGGCCCCTTGGTGAATGATGGTCTGATTCATACTAAAGTGTAAATGACTGTTAGCCTGCTTCCCACCTTCCCCCAGAAGGGGAGGGGTTTCATTCCAAAGAAGAAATTGAGAGCAAAATGAAAGCCTTCACACTCAGGATGAAAATCTGGGACTTCCCCCTCATGGTCCAGTGGCTAAGACTCCATGCTTCTAGTGCAGGGGGCCCCAGGTTCAATCCCTGGTCAGGGAACTAGATCCCACATGCCACAGCTAAGAGTTTGCATGCTGCAACTAAAGACCCCATATGGCACATCTAAGGCCTGGTACAGTCTAATTAATTTTTAAAAACCTGAAGGTGCCATGTTAAACAGATTTATCTGGGTCTCATTTGGATCTTCCATGGGTCTGGCCTCCCAGTTTGGTCCTCCCATGCTCCTCCCTGGCTAAGAACACCCAGGATTTGGAGGGAAGCCCTCCACTGCCTGCACCTTGGCAAGCAGCAGCAGCGAGCGGCTGGTCTGGGGATCCGCGTGCTGGTCCCGGAGGTCAAACAGCTTCGGGGTGAGGATGGCAGGTGCGAAGAATCGCAGGAAGAGAAAGCCACTTATGGCCAGGTACTTCACATCCTGCAGAGAGGAGCAGCAGGTGAGAGGGGTCCTCCAAATCCACTTCCCAGTTGGGGAAACTGGGACAGCAAGGACAAGGGATGGGTGGTACGGGGAGAAATAGAAGGGGACATGGCTCAGGAGGCCATCCTGGTCCGCCAAGGAGGCTTTGCTTCTCTGGGCCTCAGTTTCCCCACCTGGAAAATGGAGTAATAATACCAATTCTGCACCATCAGACTTAGCCAAACATCCTCAGAGTCTGCTTTGTGCCAAGCACTGTGCAAAGTGCACAGCCCTGTGAAGGAGGCATCATCATTATTCCCATTTTACAGCTGAGGAAGCAGAAGCTCAGAGACGTCAACTGACTTGCCCCAAGTCACGCAGCTGATGAGTAGAGGAAGCAGGATTCAAACCCAGATCTGTGGTTTCTGATCATGAATAGTAACAGGCCAAATATTTCTCCATGTATTTGCTTACTTAATACTCACTCTTGGAGGTTCTGTGTCTCCATTTTACAGAGGAAGCAACTGAGACCCAGAGAGGGAAGGTCACTTGCCCAAGGTCACACAGCAATAAGTGGCAGAGCCAGGATTTAAACCCAGGCAGAATTTGAACTCTGCTCTTCATCACACTGTCCTGCATTCAACACTAGCTGGCTGAAGTGACATCGCTCAGTCGTGCCCGACTCTTTGCGACCCCGTGGACTGTAGCTTACAAGGCTCCTCTGTCCATGGAATTTTCCAGGCAAGAGTACTGGAGTGGGTTGCCATTTCCTTCTCCAAGGTATCTTCCCGACCCAGGGATCAAACCCAGGTCTCCCGCATTGCAGGCAGACGCTTTTACCGTCTGAGCCACCAGGGAAGTAGCTACTGGGTGTCAAAAACTAAGCCTGCACAAGCCTGCACAATTCCTCAAGCAATCTCATGGGGTAGTACTACTATCCTCATTTTCCAGATAAAGAAACTGAGGCTTGGTAGCAAACGCAATTCCGGAGAAGGCAATGGCACCCCACTCCAGTACTCTTGCCTGGAAAATCCCATGGACGGAGGGGCCTGGTGGGCTGCAGTCCATGGGGTCACTAGGAGTCAGACACGACTGAGCAACTTCACTTTCACTTTCATGCATTGGAGAAGGAAATGGCAACCCACTTCAGTGTTCTTGCCTGGAGAATCCCAGGGATGGGGGAGCCTGGTGGGCTGCCGTCTATGGGGTCACTAGGAGTCAGACACGACTGAAGCGACTTAGCAGCAGCAGCAAACGCAGTTCAGCTGGCTCCCTGCACAACCCCCAGTCCCAGCCTCTGCCCTCCACAAATTGTAAAGCTTGGTGGCCCTTTGTGTGAGACCCAGGCCTGGGCCACCTGCACATAAGGCTGGTTCCCCCAGCTCCAGAGGGGACTTGGGAAGAGACATGTCTCTTTCCTGGGTGCTGACCCCCTCCAAATGGCTCCTCACCTACCCATCACACTCATCAAGCTATATTTAGCCCCCGAGAATATGCTGCTGTGTTTATTTAGGGGTTGTATTCACACATAAGACAATACCCTCTCTGGGTATGTGCCAAGTTTCCAGGGCACCTCTGCATTGACACTGAGCCTTGCCAGGAGCTGGGTCCCTGGAGCTGCTTGGAGATGGGGGAGGAGGTCCCACAGATCTGGAACCCCAAACTGCCCCTAGGCTGCCCCCCACCCCAGCCCACCATGTTCCTGGATAACTTTAGCCTTTGACGTCAGCTCATTAACTTCCTCCTTTCTTGAGAAGGAGGAACCAGGTGTCAGAGCAGCAGAGAGAGGGGCTGCTTGGGTTTCTCTGGCCCCCTCCATCTTCATGGGCATGAGGAAGTCTCTGTTTCCTGCCCGCGGCCACCGCTCACCATGGGGGCTGAGACCTGGGGGACACTTGGTGTCACTGATCAGGGCTCCTCCCACAAGGGCCAGGCTGTCTGGGGACCTGGTCTCCCGCTTCCCCCACCCCCAGCTGCGGATGTGTCCCACTTAGCACCTCCGCCAGCGGCCGAGGGCAAGAGCCCCACAGTGTGGGGTGTAAATCAGCCTCGTTCCAGTTGGAGGCCCAGGTTCAGGTCTGAGGAGGAGGAGGAGGGGAGGAGGGAGATTCCTCCTGTGAGTCTGGAGGCTGAGCCTTGAGTCCACGACTCTTAGCCAAAGCACCTCACCTCTCTGGGCCTCAGTTTCCTCCTCTGTAAAATGGGATAATACTGGCACCCACCTCACAGGGTGGATGTGAAGACTAGATGAGGTAATAAATATGTAAAACAAAGTCTGACCCCTAGACAGGGCAGTATATAGTGTTGTGGTGGTGGTGGTTTGGTCGCTCAGTCGTGTCTGACTCTTTGCGACCTCATGGACTGTAGCCCGCCAGGCTCCTCTGTCCGTGGGATTCTCCAGGCAAGAAGACAGGAGCGGGTTGCTGTGTTCTCCAGGGGATCTTCCTGACCTAGGGATCGAACCCGCGTGTCCTGCATCTCCTGCATTGGCAGGCAGATTCTTTCCCACTAAGCCACCAGGGAAGTCCCAATATATGTAGTGTTAGCTGCTGTTATTATTGTCATCCTCATCATCACCACTATCATCACCCCTGGGCCCCAAATCCTGCCAGAACACTGTCCCCACTTCTGCCAAGACACACAGCACCTCAGGGTGGGTAGCCCAGGTTCTGTCCCACTCCTTCCCTGCCTCTCCCTGTGGCCCTGAACAAGCCACTGCCCCTCCCCAGCCTCAGTGTCCCCATCTACCCAATGGGACCGCCTGACCCACCTCATGCTCCGCCTGGGGAAAACGCTCCTCCACACGCTGGCGCAGCTGCTTGAAGGCGAGGCGCATGGCGAGTGGGCAGCGCCCCACGGAGCCCACAATGGCGTCCACGATAGGCCCCAGGTAGCCCGTCAGCAGCCCCAGGCTGGCCTCCCGCACGTGTTCCTCGGAGGGTGCACCCTTGAAGGAGATTCTCCTGGGGAAGCAAGCAGAGGGTTGTGCCTCAGAACCCAGCCCCTACTAAGCTCAGAGAGCACCCACCTTCTCATCCCTTCTCCATGGCCTCCCCTCCTACTGGTCCATTCCCCCTGCGGGAAGTCACCTTCTCAAAGAAGCCATCTCTGTCCCACTGCTCACCAGCATGGACCCGGGTTCCCTGCATTTCCAGTGCAGACCTGCCAGACACACACTGCTGCCCCAGGACCTTTGCACTTGCTGTTTCCCCTGCCTGGAACATCTTCCAGCAGACCTGCACACGACTCCCTCCCTCACCTCCTCCAAGCCTTAGATTCCACACCCCCTTCTCTGTGAGGCTGTCCCTGTGACCTCCCTGGCTCTCCCCACGACCCTCCCTCACTTTCCTTCCCTCTATTTCACTAAGAGTCTTCTTTCATTTATTAATATTACCTGTCTCCCCAGCAAGACAGATTTGTGTCCATTTGTTTCCTGCTACAAACTCAGCACTCAGCCTAGTGCTCGGCACATACATGTGTGTGTAGGGGGGAGGGTGTGCTCAGTCACTCAACTGTGTCCAACTTTTTGTGACTCCATGGACTGTAGCCCCCCAGGCTCCTCTGTCCATGGAATTCTCCAGGCAAGAATACTGGAGTGGATAACCATTCCCTTCTCCAGGGGATCTTCCCGACACAGGGATCGAACCCAGGTCTCCTGCATTGCAAGTGTGTTCTTTACCTTCTGAGCCACTAAGGTCACTTTAAGTAGCCTGATTGTTCCCATTTAACAGATGAGGAAACTGGATCTCAGAGAAGTCCCCTTGCCAATAGGTGGCAGAACATAGATTAGAACTCAGGATTGCCAATTTCAGAGTCTGTCTGCACCCTGCCCTGGCCAGTTCCCAGATGCCCCTGCTCCCTGCGGGCACCCACTGAGTCCCACTGTCTTTGCCAGGTATTCTGGGAAAAGCTCTGGCCTTGGGGTTTCACAGATGGACTCTGCCCTTCTACTCAGGGGCTGTGTTCAAATCCCCACTTGGCAACTTCCCAGCTGTGCAGCCTTAGGCAGGTAACCTCCCCTGTCTGAGGCTGTTTCCTCATCTGTAAAAAGGGGTCCTAATGCCTGCTCCCGGGTGGTCAGAAGGGGTGGGTAGCACTTGCTGGGCGAGGCCCAAAGAGAAGGAAAGATCATTTCCTGCCTCCACCATGGCCCCCTGTGGGTTGCCCAGCAGCTAACTCTGACAGCTTGGCAGGAGCAAGCCCACCTGCCTGAGCTGGAGGGAAAAAAAAAGTCCTGGAAAGAAAAGAGGAGCCCAGGAGAAATGAAATGACCCCCCAACCCTGGCATTGCCCTGCTCCATAACCCATGTCATCAAGCTCTGCAGCAAGCCAACCTCTGCCACAGACCCTCCCCCAGGGGTCTCAGCCACCACTACCACCATAATAGAAATTATAGTACTTCTGGAGTACTGGTTAGTGCTGGGCTTCATGTATATGACTCAGTTCATTCTCCCGACAGTCCATCAGGTAGATATTCATGAGGCTTGAAATAACCTGCCCACCAGTAATGGCAGAGCTGGGGTTTGAACCCAGGGCACTCATGTCTCAGAGTCCTGCCTAGAACCAGCGCACGACATGGTCTGAGGGGTCGGCTGCTCTCAGGGGAGGCTGTGAGACTGTAGAACATAGGGCTCCCGAGCAGGAAGGAGGGGTGGGGTGGCAGAAGGCACAGGCCCAGCCTGACAGGTCTGACAGGCAGATGAGGGGGCTGTGGCGGGTTCATCCCTCAGGTGTGGCTCACCGGGTGCGGCCCAGGTCCATCTTGCAGGGATCCAGCTCCATGTACTTCCTCTCCTCGAAGACGCGGTTGATCACCGGCCTTAGGACCTCATGCAGATAGGGCATGCCCACGAGCTGGGGGCAGGGGGCACCACACGGGGGCGGGGCTGAGGGTGAGGCCGGGGTGTGCCCATGAGCTGGGGGCAGGGGGGACCATGCAGGGAGAGGTTCAAAGCGAGGTGGAGACCTGCCTCTGGGCTGGGGTTGGGGTGCAACTCAGGATAAGGCCAGCCACCAGCCCCCCAGCTCGGCTGCCCAGGGCCACCTGAGGTCGGCCAAGCTCTGGGCTCCAAGTAAGCACTGGGAAGGGAGTCCCCGTGAGGAAGCAGCCGCCGGACTGCCCACCAGCCCCCTAGGCCTTCACCTACTCACCTTCATAAACTGCTCCATTGATTTGGATGCCAGGGAGTTAGAACGGAAGAGGGTGTTGGGGTCAGCTGAGAGGACAGAGAGAAGCGTTTGCTGGGATGTAGGGGGCTGGATCCATCTCACCCCACCCACCCAAGGTGGGGGCGGGGGCAGTGGTCATGATCTTTTCAGCCTCAGGAATCGAGGAGATCTGCCACATCAACTCCTTT